>CM070530.1:3563259-8563259 GCA_036346145.1 Olyra latifolia
TGTTCTTCCTCATTTCATTTTTTTTTCTTTCAATGTGGACCTTTAGTCCTATCCTTTCAGTTTTAGTATCCGCGGTACATGTATATGATGGACTATCCTGATATAAACCCATCCATTAGAAATCAAAGGAGCTCTGTTCTCATGATTAAGAACTTGAATTGATGAGCTTATTCCTTATGATCCATATTATGGATAAGATAATGTAATATTACTGCATTGATGCCTGATTTAGCACTTATCAATTTCTGCATAGGGCCTGAGATCTGGAAGGATACGGCAGGCAAAGTGGACATCTTCGTGGCTGGTTCAGGCACAGGAGGTACAATATCTGGTGTGGGGAAATATTTGAAGATGAAAACCCAGCTGTGAAGGTCATTTGTGTTGAACCTGCCGAGAGCTCCAGTCATTTCAGGTCAGCCGGTGACCCTATAATCGTATAAGCATCATATTGAACGATCAAATGCTCCAAGAAACATAATAACCTTAAAATTATTTGTCACCAATAATAGCATTGTTGACATCATTTTAGGGGGCAAGCCTTCTCGGCATAAAATTCAGGGAGTGGGTCCAGGCTTTGTACCAAGAAACCTGGACACCTCAGTCATCGATGAGATCATTACAGTAACTGCGGAAGATGCAATGGCAAATGCAAGGAGGTTGGCAAGGGAAGAAGGCTTACTTGTGGACATATCATCTGGAGCAAATTTGGCTGCCTGCCTGAATGTTTGCACTGAACTATGTTCTTCTCATGTCTAATTGCATTTTTGCCTCCCAATCTTATCTTTCAAATGCATTTTTAGGTGGCGTCGAGAAAAGAGAACAAGGGGAAGATGATTGTCACCATTTTTCCTAGTGGTGGTGAGAGATACATGAACTCTGATCTCTCCACTCTCGAAAGGGTGGAGTGCATTGCCATGACCTTTTGATCTCTTGGCTTTATTGAGAACTGTTGTATGTGGAAGATGGGAGCATATGTAGAATGCACAATAATGACCCAGAAGAAACGCTTTTAGTCGTTCATCTCTGCTTCTTGGGCAAGTTGAATGTTGATGCAGGCGACTTGTACACACACTGATCAGTGATCACTGGGAACTGAGTCAAGCTCATTTACCCCTGGTCCTCGCTCAGGTTATACTGTTTTAGTTCTATTCGGTGCAATTTAAGTGATTTTGCTTTCAATAAACAGAATCCTAGTTCTTCTTGCGTATGCTCCCTTTTTCTGATCGGTGATCACCAGGCATAGTATTGGGTCATGTAACCTAAAGTTGGTTGTGTTGTGCCTGCTGCCTGGACACATTTACATGTTGGGTGTTAGATATCTGGAGTTGGTGTTTTTATACTTTTTGTAAATGAAATGGCAAAGCTCCCGCTCTTAGATAAAAGAAAAGGAAAATACATGTTGTCCGAGTTACATGCCACAATTTTGCTCCATTTTAGCAGTGATTTATCTATATGTCTGAGGTGAAATTACTAGTTTTTCTGGGGCTTTTGAGTGTTTGGGCCTTATTACAAGAGATTAGTTAATTGGGTTAATTAGATAGATGCCACCGCAAATATGCCGATTCACGTATTTGCCATTATAAAACGTGATATCGTATGGATGCCACTACAACTTGTAAAAATTAGGTGTATGCTATTATGTGACATGAAATGACTTTTATCCTTACTTTTCTATCACTCTCCCTTTCTCATCCCTTCCTCCTTTGTGCGATCGCGGGTTAGGGTTTCCCACCATCGCCGCTGCCACCAACAGCCCTGTTGAGCTCCACTCCACTGGCTCCTCCCTCCACTCCTTCACCTCCACTACAGCTAGCTGGAGAGCGCCAAAGGCCTTTCTGGCCTCTTACCACACCGCTTGGTGTCACCCCCATCGACCTTGCGAGGCCATCTGAGATGCCGCCTTGTCACTAGATCCGCCTATCCTCGCCATCTAAGCTCGCTGATGCCACCCACTTGTCTCCACCACAAGACCTTGTAGCCCGCTTGCCCTCCATGGTCGTGGTCATGCCGCCACGCCACAATAGTTGACATGGCCGGTTGCTACACCACCACGATCTCATCGCCGCCTCGATCTTCCTCGAGCCTCGCGACTCCTCCTTGCTTTGTCGCTCGGGTGAGGTGAAACCCAAGTGGAGCCACCCGCATGCTAGGTTGACAGGAGAAGGAAAGGAAAAAGAGGGGAGAGGTCGCTAGAGAGGGACAAAAGGGTCACGAGGAAGAGGAGAAAAGGGCAGATTTGAGGAGAATTTGAGTAGGATAGAGGGTAAAATGTCCGATATGGCATCTACACAATTTTCACGAATTTGTAATGGCATGTACACAATATCGCCTTTTGTAATGGCAAATATGTGAATCAAGATATTTGCAAAGTGGCATCTATCAAATTAACCCTTAATTGTTCTCGCCTGCTTGCTCGCATTCTATTAGCAATTCTCGCAAAAGATCAAAAGAATAGATTTGACTGTAAGGACTTGTCCCAGATATGTACTATCTATCCCACACACCTTTGTTGATGGATCATAGTACAAATTATAATAATCTAGTACTATCATATTGCTGAAACAGGATGTTTTCGCTATAGCATGTCATTATAACACGTGGTATAGATTTATCTTTTTTAGATTGATGGCAAACCTTTACAAAGTTAGCGTGGAACACAAAAATTTCACCATGGTATGGAGTTTCATGTGTATTGGTCGCCATTCAATCGCTTCTCACGCGATTTTGCAATCCCAAAAAGGTTAAATCAAATTGTGCAGCAGATCCTTCTTCATTCCTCCTTTCTCCCTCTCGCTTGGTCTGACCGCCGCTTCCTCGTGCCACCCCACTATCACGATCATCGCCCACGCGGCTATGACAACAGGCTACCGCTCGACCATCTCACGGCGCATCGTGGCGCTTAGCTCGTGGCATAGCACAAGGCTTGAGTGCCCAACCCCATGGTTATAGCCACGAGGATGCAAGTGGGTCAAATGGTGGGCGCCACGCCAACCACGCTGAAGCCGCTTAGTCAGCCGAAACCGCTAGAGGAGGAAAATCGAGAGCTAGAGATGGCAAGACGAGCGGACGCCGCCATGGTCATAAACATGAGTGTCATGGTTGCCAGAATGGGTGGGCAAGAGAGCAATGGAGAGAGAAGAGTAGGAGGAAGAATGGCCTTACATGGCATTTTAAAGAAATGAAGAGGTCTTTTGGGGAAAAAAAGCTAAGAGGAAAAAAGAGGATATTATACAAATCTTGGAGCAGGATCTAAGACGCACCAAAGTGCAGTGAGACGAAGAGCTACCCGACAGGGACTAAGGCCTGTCTATCGGGCTCATGAAATGTGACTTATCTCGACTTATCTCGAACTCGAGAATTTTCGAGGTGGCCTCGAGAGTCGGATGGCCTTGAAATTTAGGATTTAGAGAGCTTTAGACTCTTTGAGATAAAAATAAAACGGATTCAAAAAGTAATAAAAAGTCGATGAGTCAATATTAGTCGATAAGTCACGAATAAGTCGATGAGTCAATATTAGTCGATAGTCACGAAGTCACAATTTCGTGACTTATCCGACTAATATTGACTCATTTGACTTTTTTATTACTTTTGAATCCATTTTATTTTTATCTCGTAGTTTAGTCTAAAAGGTCTCTAAATCCTAAATTTCAAGGTCATCCGACTCGAGGCCACCTCGAAAATTCAAGTTCGAGATAAGTCACAAATCATAAGCCCAATAGAACGGGCCTAAATTTCCTGCCATCGGGCTCTCGACTTCCTTTCACAAGACTTCAAGGATCTCCACACCATGCCCCCCATGGGTTAATATCTCCTAGCATCTCTGATGCATTGAATCAATTCAAGTTCATACATTGACAAGCCTATGGAGTCAGATTTCTTTCCTGATGAGTCCTCCATCAAATTAAAAAGAACAGTCAAATCGATTCCCAATCCCAAGCTAATAAGTTAATTCAATTGATAATTACTGTGTACTTTTTAACGGATAATCACCCCGTATGATATAATTATTTTATTTTGTTAAACCCATGTTCTTACTTCGATTGATTCTACGGTCATACCCTCCATCAACAGCTGTTTTAGACACCGATGTGATCTTTAAAATACACCAACACTACTTAGTGTTATAATCTAACCATAAAACCCACTAAAATTATATTATTACGGAAGTAGTCTTCAAGACAAATTTTCACATGTAATTTTCATATATTCAATCAAAATAGTTCCAAGTTTATAGCTTAATTTTTAAGACCTTGACTTTCTCATATTTCAAATGACATATATTTTTTTTACTGAAGCAATATGGAATGGACCATGAAAATACTTACTATCACTCATGCCTATATTTTTTAAAATTCTAAAGCCGCTTTTCAAAGATTAAAAAACAAGATAATTAAAATGGATTGACTTCCCAAAACTGTTTCAAATAGGCTCTTGAAGTCTGGTGGGAGAGAGATGGAATCCTGGTGCTCCCTCCTTGCCAAAGTTTGGTGGGAGAGGTCTGAAATCTTGTATTTTAGCTTTAAGGCTCGTTCTTCCCAGCTTTGTCTGCTCTCATTCTAATATGTTAATTTGACTTATTTCAGAATCTCGAGAATATTCCGAGGTGGTCTCGAGAGCGGATGCCCTTGGTTTTAGGATTTAGGAGCTTTTGACTTATTTGACTTTTTAATTACTTTTGAATCTGTTTTATTTTTATCTCGAGACGTGTCTCAAAATCTTCCTAAATCCTAAAACCAAGGGCATCCGACTCGAGACCAAATCAAAAATTCTCGGTTACTTAGATAAGTCAAATTAGCAGATTAGAACGACGATAAGTTGGGGAGAACAGGCCTAAGTATATAAGAGATTTCTTTACACAATGTTTGCAAAGTGGTTAAGTTGAATGAATAAACCGTTGTCAATAATAAGCGGACTTCGAGGGTTTTAAATCCGCTTAAGTTAGCATAGTTCGCTTATGTTATTTTAAATAGCTTTTAGAGGTGGCTTCATGATTTAAAAACTAGACTAAGAAAAACAAATCGCTCAACTTTTTAGTTTAGTTAGATTTAAACATTAAACTTAAACCAAACACTCTGAACAACGTGAACAATGCACTTATTCATCACTCAGAACACTTCCTTAACATTACTAGCTGAGCACCCTGCGCGTTGCGTGGGCACTATTAAGGCAGGGGCGGATGCAGCCAAAAATAATAGGGGGACTGACAATAAAGAGAGATCCATTAGCCCTCCTTCTTCTCTTTATTTTCTTAAATAATATTAGGTGGGTCTAAGGTGGGCTTCACTGTCATTTAGACAAGAAGTGGGCTGAGCCCCCTGCATCTTTGGCGTCGGGTCTGCCAACAGTATAAGGTACAAATAATATATGCAAACTGTACATATTCATACTAATAGTACTTCATAGGAAATCAACCGATTATCCATTTATATATGTACACATAATAAAATTACATAGTGTAATGACTAAGGAAAACATTGGTTTGACAACTCGTGGCTTAACCCGAATAGTTGGTTTTATCGAAGAAAGGCAGAATATTGCCACATCTATGTAATATGTGGTTGGAATGGAGTTTGCAGAATGAAAAGACAGTGGTTGAAATAGCAACCTGATTGGCAAAAGCAACACCGGTGTTTACTGTTGGTTGTAAAATAGTTTTCGATCTTCTTTTTTCGCTTTTTGAGATATGTTCCATATAAATGGAAATAGAAATAAACAAAAAGAAAAATATATTGTTATACTGCAATTGTACACAAACATATCAGTCCCCATTTGTTGAAACTTTGAAAACCTTTCTGTTACCCGTGAATTTCCTGTCTATTGGTACAATGAATCTTTCATAGATAAGGATCCAAAAAACAATACTAATATCTTCGAAAGATGACAAAATAGGTAAAGATAAAATATGATGTGATTCAAACAAAGGTGCAACCATGAGTACAGTTAGTCCCAATATAAACATAAGGGTAATTCAAAAAGAAAATAGAAAAGAAAAAAGGAAGCAAAAATCCAAACAACAATACTAATAACCAAAGGTGCAACCATGAGTACAGTTAGTTCCAATATAAACATAAGGGTAATTAAAAAATAGAAAAGGAAAAAGAAAGCAAAAATCCAAACAACAATACTAATAACATCGAAAGATGACAAATTGGTAAATGTAAAATATGATGTGATTCAAACAAAGGTGCAAACATGAGTACAGTTAGTTCCAATATAAACATAAGGGTAATTAAAAAATAGAAAAGGAAAAAGAAAGCAAAAATCCAAACAACAATACTAATAACATCGAAGATGACAAATTGGTAAATGTAAAATATGATGTGATTCAAACAAAGGTGCAAACATGAGTACAGTTAATCCCAATATAAACATAAAGGTAATCTGTAATTTTTCAAGAAGTCCAAACTTTTTATGGACTTTCTTTGGGAGGTATGGTTCCATTTTTATAAACTTTCTATTTTTTAGAATTTTAATCGCTGCAGAAAAAAGAAAAGGAAAAAGAAAGCAAAAAAGAAGGAAAAGGAAGCAGCTTGTTAGAAACGGAGCACTGGGAATCGAACCCGGCTTGTGACATTAGACAAAGCGGCGATGACCAACCCCCAAACTCGCCATTGCCTAGAAGTCATGAATGTACTTTTATATATGGCTCATAATGAACAAGAATACAATGATCCCACACGTGGCAACACGCAGGCATCAAGCGCAAGACTACAACTTTATAGATATACTAGAAAGGGTTATGCTGCTTGCTGCAGGTTCCGGTTTTTCCGCTGGACGCAAAGTGTATGGTTAAATATAATCTCAAAAACTATTAACATTAGAAGAACATCATTGGAGTGTAAATAGGTCAAATAAAAGAAAAGAACCCATATGTAGTAATTTTATTAGGAGGAAATACAATAAGGATGTCCGATACATATGAGACCAAATTACATAAAACATATTCAAACTCATAAGACTCTTTTCTTCATCAAGAGAAAACATGATCCATATCTGAATTATGTGTTCTTTCTTCGCTGAAGAGAAAACGATTATAACATTCCTCCGACAAAAATTGACTTATGTGATCCAGATGTGAATCATGGCCTGCCCAGCCGTAGATGCATGGGGATGCTTGAGGTGCAGGAATATTAGGATTGGTAGTGAGTCAGAATGATTTGATGCTTTAGGGCAGGGACAATGAGATGGCTGTGAGATGGAAAATGGTTTAGAGTGAAATTTACATAGAGCAAGATTAATTACCTCTCACATCAGTGATTCAGTTTGTAATGAGGAGAGCAGATCCCAGGTGTAAAATTAATCATGAGTTCATGGCCTTCATGTTTAGTTGTGCCAAAAGAATGCATAGTCATAGCAACAACATATCAGGAGGTATAGCCCAACAATAATTTCTGAGGTGTTGAACCTGCTAAATAAAAGAAAAATAATGTCAGTTCCTTTCCTGAAATAAGATTGAGAAGAGAAAAGTCTACCGGTAACATTGTGTTTGTGTCACTGCCTCAAAAAATTGTAGAAATCCATCTGATAACATTTTCAGGCTTTTGCTTTCAGGTATCTTCAGATGCCTGTGACCCACTCACTCACTTTCAGATATATACTGTTGATGTTTTTTAGTGTCCATAATGTTCTACAACCTTTTTATTATTCTTGTGTGTAGCGCAAGTTTAGGAATATAGACACTTAGGCTTCAGTGTCAAGATATTCAGTCTGTCGGCAGGTTCATCTGTGAGAGGGGCACAGATGGTCTTGATAATTGATATCATTTAGCTTTCACTGAATATATCCACCAAAGTATTCAAGCAACTACAGTATGACATGGATCATATGAAAGATTAATTACCTCTTCCATGCTCTTCCATGCTGTGAACTGGAACTTAGGAATGGCAATATTAGGTTTTGTGTTGAGCATATCTCCTAGTTTTTCTGTGACAACCCACTCATTGAGCCTTCCTGCCTCAAAGAAACCAATGAAGACAGCTTTACAACGGTGCAAGGACATGACATTCTTGAACAATACCCAGAAGATAATTAAATGGAAGGACCTACATGGCAGACAGTAAACAGTATTATTCAGAATTGTTTTCATTGGCAAGAGGAAATTATGCAATATGCCTTCCTAAAGGAGATCCACTGACAATATATACACAACAGCCCATTTGGGTATCTCCACTTCGGGAAAGAAGACCGACACCGGAATCACAATGCAGTAGAAGAAGAAGGTGACCATGTGCGAGATAATCCTCCGTGCCAGGAAGAAATTGCAGATCACGTAGAACTTCTTCCAGAGCAACACCTCTACATCATGAAAGTGCAAGCAAGTTTAGGCAAATGTACAATTAAGACTCAATAAGCAACCCCTCATCTAAGGTTAGCACTGGTTCATGTCGTGCAAATGCAATATTCTTTTTCAATTAAAAAGGCAGTCTTTTGAACTGACCTGCGTTTATTGCTCATGCAATTGTGGTGGCGGGTGATGATATGCACTAACCCAAAAAGGGTATGAAAGACTCACGTTAGGCTCAATCATAGATAACAAATCAAATAGAAACTGCTATACTGACATCCAATAGGATGGAGGGGGAACTTATTTTTCTTAAAACTGACCTGCTTATTGCTCATGCAAAGCAATGAATAATCAGATCAAATGAGCTTACTATGTATGATTACATTCAATGGAAACAAAAGTATGTAACTTGAGTTTACAGAGTTGTCCTTTTTTCATTTAGATGATATGCACTAACCTAAAAAGGGTATGAAAGACTCAGGTTAGGCTCAATCATAGATAACAAATCAGATAGAAACTGCCATACTAACATCCAATAGGATGGAGGGGGAAAACCTATTTTTTCTTAAAACTGACATGCGTTTATTGCTCACGCAAAGCAATGAATAATCAGATCAAATGAGCTTACTATGTATGATTACATTCAATGGAAACAAAAGTATGTAAATTAGAGTTTACAGAGTTGTTCTTTTTCCATTTATTTTGAAACCTTAAAAGAATAATGTATAGAGGATGGGAAAAGTACATGTTTTTTCTTCCGCTTCCTATTGTTGGAAGTGCAAGCTTTTCTCTCTGGCTGTTCAAGTTGACAAAATCCTGAAAGAATAGATGCTAATATGTGAGAAAATTTGCTCAAAAAATAGATGAGACAAGGAGCAGCACAAGATGGAAACAAAAGCAACCAATATACTAATTGCATCCATATGTTGGAAACCTAGTTTTTGGTATGAAATATGTACATATAAAAGTTCATAAGAATGGATGGCTGCAACACAAATAATCTATATACTATCTCATTTACATACTTCTCAATCGAACTACGAAGAGCCGGCTGGGACCTCAAAACAATCCTGACCAATAACAACAGATCGAGACCCTTTATCATCATTCTCCTTATATTACCGCTACATTCCTTTTACTAACCTCGAATGAGTGAAACGACAGTTTTAAATTAGAGAATACAAAAGCGATTCTCTAGCAAGTTTAAACTGCTCAATAAATTAAGAAATATCATAGTGTACAGTTGCACAAGGACACCTGTTTACCTCCTTGAGCTTCGCTGAAAAGCGTTTGATTTCGGCATCAACCTCCCCAAAGATACTTTTTTGCTCCTTTGATGTCAAGTCCTCCAACTGCACCCCCAATTTGTAGTGTACATTATCGAGGCCACAGGACTCAAAATCTGTCGCATGAGTTGATGAAAGCTTCAGAGACTCTTAATGGCCAACAAAACCTGCATATATATCAAATAAGAATCCAGATCAATTTTTACAACGGCGGAGGAGGGCAGCTGGGGATGGTGAAGGAGAGGCAAGGGAAGATGGGAGGAGGAGCGGGCGAAGCGTTGTAGGATCGGAGAGAGGAGGCGCATGGGCGTGAGGCGCAGTTCGTGTCGACGGCGAGGAAGGCCAGACTGGGCGACGCTGGCGAGAGCGCGCGGCGGTGGTGGCGGGAGGCGTGGAGCCATGCCGCGCGGAGCAGAGTGGCGGGAGGCGGCGCAGGCGGATGGGCGCGGCTGCGCTGGCGCGCGCGAGTGCGGCGAAACGGCCAGGCAGGGAACTCGAGGAACGGCAGGCCGAGCCTCCGGCCAGGATTCGCGGGCGCTTCGAAGCCGCCGGCCGGATTCGCAACCCCGACTGCCGCCATCGTTGATCCGGCGCCCCAACCATGCCGCCACGATCCGCCAACCCAACATCCGCCATGTAGAAGGTCCCGCGACGGTGGCCGTGCGAGGGGCGGAGGATTAGAGGAGGAGAGAGACCGAGAAAAGCGGCGGCGCGGGCCATGCGGGCATGCAAGGGCTAGGAACAGCGAGGAAGGTGGAGGATTAGAGGAAGAGAGAGACCAAGAGGAAGCCAAGGGCGGCGACGGCGGTGAAGCATGGGCAGAGCAGCGGTCGAAGCTGCCACGCCGCGGTGAGGACGAGGACGGTGGAAGCGGCGGCATGGTGGCGAACCCTAGCAGAGAGCAAGAAAGCTGGGACAAGGGCCTCATTGAGGAGGAGGACGGAGGGAAGGAAAGCGGCGGCAAGGCGAGGATTGGCGCGAGAAGAAATGAGCCGGGAGTAGCGTTAGGGTTCAGCCGGAGGATGGCGGGTTGAGATCGAAAAATGCAAGGGCTAAGTGGAAAGACGACGCTTGAGGGCCGTCCGACGGCCGAGCGAACGCCGGATATCGAGGACGCGACGCGAAATGAAAAAGCGAGGAGGGTTTTTGCATTCGCAATCGGGTTTCGCGACGGATGGACGGATCGGGCCGACGGGCGATCGGAGGGCGACGCTTTCGCGGGTTTGCAGGTCGGGAGGGAACGGACGGACGGATCGGGCCGACGGCAGATCGACGGTCCATTTTTTTTCGCCGACGTGACAGGCCCAATTTGCAGGCTTGGTTACCCCTATAGGTAATAGATAATTTACCAATGAA
This sequence comes from Olyra latifolia, assembly GCA_036346145.1. Lineage (NCBI taxonomy): Eukaryota > Viridiplantae > Streptophyta > Magnoliopsida > Poales > Poaceae > Olyra > Olyra latifolia. The sequence goes on from CM070530.1 coordinate 3,574,186, forward strand.
CCAAGCAGACCCGTGCTGAACTCGTACTCCGACAGCTCCAGCCATTTGGAGCATTTCTTCGTTTCCTGCCACGCAGAAACATCCGAATCCGATCCAAGAATTTGCCGAATGGACGCATGGTGAGCCACGGTTGCTAATCCTCGAAGAAATATATTACTGACCGTCCACTGATGGGTCAGAATGAAGTGGAGCTACAGAAATAGTAGAAGTCCGCGACGACCCCGCGAACCACACGAGCACTTTGAGCAACGCGCAGGCTCATCTACTCGACTGCTCCTCCCGTGAGCAGCCAAGAACCTATAGCCTACAGGGGAGCAGCATCCATGGAGCCGGTGGAGGAGAGGGTTGGGAGGCGAGGGATTCCTTCTCTGCTCATGTCCTCCTCCTCCAGCGATGGTGGAACTGCGGAGGAACACATCGCCTCCGATGCCACACAGGTGAGTGAGTCTTCTTTCCCTTCTAATTTTCCTTCTTCTTTTGGTCAAATACCACCTTCGCATCCATGCTTTTCTAGTAGAGATTTAAGCCATTGGGAGATGGGTTTCTTTGAGGCTCATGTATTGGAACAACCTCTTCAGCTTATCGGGTGGACGCCGCTGGTCGAGCTGAAGCGAATCGCCAAGAAGGACGGAGTGGATGCCCGGATCGTTGGCAAGATCGAGGCCTACCAGCCCCTCTGCTCCGTCAAGGATCGCAGCGCTTTGAGGTATTATCAAATATCAAATTCTTCTTTAATTAGACTCGTTCTATTCAGAAATCATCGATTAAATTCGTCTGTGCCTGTTGAGCACGTCAGGTTTATATAGTTGATCACAGAACTCCAACCTTCAGTAAACCATCTATCTGAGGAAGGCAGAAATTTTGAGTATATATAATCACGTTCTTTCTTTCCTGTACATACTCTTCTTATACTTGCAAGAACTCATTTTTTTGGCAAAACATTACCATAAGCATTAGTAATTGTGATTTTTTTGTCTATATATTCAGAATGATTGAAGATGCAGAAGAGAAAGGGTTGATTACACCTGGTGTCACAACACTTGTTGAACCGACTAGTGGGAATTTGGGGTTAGGACTGCTTCTCATTGCTCTTTGCAAAGGTTACAAGTTCATTGCAGTCATGCCAGGCCAATACTCACTCGATAAGCAAATCTTGTTGAGATATATGGGTGCTGAGGTGTTTCTAACTGGTAAGATAGAGTTGCAAGCATACTTACCTTGTTAGGTCGGATTTTTTCCTTGAGTATTGTCAATGACAATGGAAAATCGGTGGTTTCTAACTGGTAAGATAGAGTTGCCTTAGTTGTTTCTAGTCTCCCAAAAAAAAAGCTAGCTTACTTTGTTAGGTCGGATTTTCCCTTGAATATTGTCATTGACAATGGAAAATCTGTGGAATTGTATTGGTAACCTTCTCCGTTTGGTGTGACCACATAGCAGATCCTGCCCTTGGGTTTCCAGGCCTAACTGACAAGGTCGAAGAGCTCAAGAAAGAGTTACCCAATGTACATGTTCTTGATCAATTCACAAATCCAGCAAATCCTGGGGCACACATCAGATGGACCGGTACAGTTTCAAGATGGCTTAATTTCAGTAAATAAGACATCACTTTTGTCATTCCTAACAAAGGAAGTCTCCCATATTGACATATTATTGCGAGTTAATGGTTAACGTTGCATCAAACTTTTCCTTTTGCATATGGGCACCATAGTTGCATTTTACATGTATCCCCTTCGACAATTCATTTTTGCTCTTTCATTGTAGTCATGGTGATAAATTATGTTATTTAATACGCAGGACCTGAGATTTGGAAAGATACTGCTGGCAAGGTGGACATATTTGTTGCTGGTTCAGGTTCAGGAGGCACGGTTTCTGGTGTTGGAAAGTATTTGAAGATGCAAAATCCAGCAGTGAAGATTATTTGTGTGGAGCCTGCAGAGAGTCCAGTCATTTCAGGTACATTATTTGCTTTGAATCTGAAAATATTACTCCATAACACTTGGAAATCATCAATAATGAGTCTTTATGGTCAGTTAAATATTATGTGGGTGCTTCCTGTTGAATGCGGCATATCCATTGAATGGGCCTAAAAGGGCTAGATATACACATGTACAAAAGAGAGGAAATAAACAATGAAGTCTACTTTAACACCTCTCCTCAAACTCATGGTGGATCTACAACACCGAAGTTTGAAGAGATGATAATCATGTCAGACTTCTAGTCTCGTGCCTTGGCGAAGAAGTCGGCAATCTAACGATCAAAAGACACCGCTAATAGCAACTACACCGATCTTGCACCGAGATCGAACATAAAAAGCATCGACGCCGATGTGTTTGGTGAGCTCATGCTTCACCGGATCCCGCAATGTTGATTTCGCCAAGATCGCTTGAGTAGACGGCCGATGGAGCGATAATGCAACACCAAGATCCGCTAAGAGTCATCGGCTGTGTCACCTCACCACATCGAGGCAAGTGCACGGCTCACCTCAGATTAGAACGAGAGATACTGTCTCGCTGCTTGGTCTTCTAGAAGATTAAGGAAGAGCCAAGAAAGACACAAGAAGGAGAGGACTTGTTGCCGAGGATCGCTAGCCCAAGTAGCGCCGAGTAGGCCCGAGCTATAGAGAGCTGAACTCGAAAAGAACAGACGGCGGTCAATAGTGCTCAAAGTATCAAAGGACACGAAGGAGGTGACTATAGTGGAGCTGAGCGGGAGAAGACACGAACCGACTAAGAATGTGAACAATGTGAGAGATGTTAGGACATGTAATCCCAAGGTAAACAAGACTCCCAACCAGTGATGGTAGTGAGCGGATTGGCAAGGGATCACTATCACTGGGGCGGCTAGAGGTGAAGCTCCATCGAGTGTCAAGAAGGTAATCGATCAATGAGACAAACACGGTCAAGAAGATCCCGGATATACTTCGCCGGAGAGGTAGAAGCCCTCAAGAGTGAAGTGACCTCAATCCCAAGGAATAGCGAAGAGGACCAAGATCAGACATATGAAACTGCTCACTGAGGCGGGCCTTCACAAAGGCAAAAAACTAAGGATCATCTCCAGTGATGAGCATGTCATCCACGTAGAGAAGGAGAAGAGTGCGGCCCCGCGTGGAGGTGTGAACGAAGAGAGCAAGGTGATGCTGACTAGCAATAAAACCAGCAGCAGTGACCACAGAGGTAAAGCGCTCAAACTAAGCACGAGGAGCCCGCTAAGGCTCGTAGAGAGAGCGGCGAAGACGACACACGGGTCATCTCGGGCGCAACAGAGCTGAGGTGGGTGTATGTAGACCTCACGCAGCTCTCTCTCAAGAAAGGCATTCTTCACATCAAGCTGGAAGATGGTCCACCGACACAAGAGAGAGAACAGTGGTACGGTGTGCAACAGGAGTAACTGTCCCCTCAAAGTCACGATCGTACTCCTGCTGAAAGTCACGCGCCACAAGACGAGCCTTATGGCGCTCAAGAGAACCGCCGAGCGAAGTCTTGATCTTATAGACCCACTTGCAGTGATCAAGTAACATCGAGAGAGAGGGACAAGATCCTAGGTGCTAGGCCAAGAGCAAGAATCTCCTCGCCATCGCATGATTGGCACTCGGGATGAGAAACAACATCACGATAGGAAGCGGCTCTCAAGGAGTGGAAACAGGGCTACAACCCCAGAAGCGAGGCGAGAGAGAGTACTTCGATCATGAAGAGCGACGAGGTGGAGGGGTGGAGGGAGAGGTCACTTGAACAGAATCAGGCCCAGAAGTGGAGGGAGAAACGGGTGGAGGACCCAACATGGAGGAGGAAGGGGGAACACGACGAGTGTAGTGAAAACGAACAGGAGGATGAGACAAGAGAGGAGGCAACAAGGAAGAAGAGGAGGAAGACTGGGAGACTAGGAGAGAACAAGGAGGTGTAGTAGAGGAAGGTGAGATCAAGCGAAGGAGCGGGTGTAGTAAGTGGGTGGAGAAGGAGGCAAAGAGGAAATCGGAGGAATAGAGGAGTCGAAGCGAAAGAAAAGAGAGATCCCCAAGGACAAAGGAGAACTGGAGTGAAGCCGTGGATCGAGACTCATCAAGAAAAAGCGAGACTCATCAAAGTTAACATCTCGAGAGACCGAATCCAAAGAACCAACAGATCCTGAAGAGGATAGGAGCAGATCGAGAGGTCACCAGGCGCCACGAGGTCAAGAAAGCACGAGACAACGCACCCCAAAAGCACGAAGGTGATCAGACTGGCAGATTCTGCCAAAGAGACGCCAACAGAATGGCACCTCAAGAGCGATGGAAGGCTAGAGGTTAATAAGGTAAACAAAGAATGAGACACCTCGGCCCCGAACTATGGTGGAACAGAGGCAAGGAACATCATAGCTCTGGCCTCAAGGAGATGGCGGTGCTTGTGCTCAAGAACACCATTCTCGAGCATGGGCACCCATATAGAGTACCGAGGAAGAGTACCTCGCCCTGAGGAACTCGACGAAGAGCAACAGACGATTACTTTCGCTAGCGAGACGGCTCAAAACACACAGATGGGCGAGCCAAAGCGAGCGAACCATGGCAAAGAATACCGATAGGCGTACCAACACCGATCACGAGATTTCGAAAGTAGATCCAGAAGCGAGAGAAATCATCAATAAATATCACATACCACCGTGACCCTTTTCAAACGAATGGGCAGACCCCATACATCGAGCGACCAAATCAAAAGATGAGTCGACATCAAGCACCGGTAGGATATGACAAAGTAGTCGCTCTCCCAAGCTCTGACCTATCATCAGAAAACTTCCCAAGAACACCACGACTCATCAAAGAAGAAAGACAGAACCCTCACATATGACCTAGACGATGATGCCACTGAGCAAAACTGATGGAAGTGGTGGTGGCGAAGACAGTGGCATCAGGAGAGGTGGATGACTAGCTACTGGAGGTGGCGGTGGAGGCGGAAACGGAAGGAAGACGAAGCTAGTCGAGCTCCCACAGACGCGGAGAGTCACAGGATCTCCGGCCAGTGCCAACTAGTGTCCCTATGCTGCGGTCCTAGATAGAACAAGAGTCAGAGTCGAGGATAACACAAAGACCATGATCAGTAAGCTAACCAGCAGAGATCAACTGCAGCTGGAGACAAGGAACATAGGAAACAGAGGGAACGTAAAAAGACGAAGTGTGAAGAGTGCCTCGCCCAAGAATCGAGAGATGTGTACCATCACCGCCTTGATGGACACAGAGTGATCGGGTGCATCGATACAAGGTGAGTAGGATCGTGTCATGTGAAAGGATGCTCCGTAATCAAGGTACCATGTAGATCAATACGAGGACCACGAGGACAAGAGCAGAGGAGGCCGACTGCCGAGGCGAAGCTCCATGCGCCAAGATACCAAGTCACTCATGAGCCTAGTCAAGTGGGCGAGAGGTGGTGGCGCCACCAAAGACTAGTAACTCTAGGAGTCTTGGGAGTGCCGCCATCGCCTTTCAGAGACGACGCCGACATCGCTGAATGGTGTGACGGTCTTCAAATGAGTTGCGACCAACTCATCAGAAGCGGCGGCGGCGGCCGGACCCCCTGCAACCAAGCCGCCTACGGGTGCAGGAAGGGTAGGTGGCACGGTGACCAGTGTAGAAGTAGGTGGAGCACCAAAAGAAGAGGTGGTCGCACTCAGCACAGTCGAGGGAGATGAAAGAATACCACTAAGTCGAATCTTCTCGGCACGGACCTGAGTGAGGGCCTCCACAAGAGAAGGCAGAGGCAGCGGCGAGCGCGCCAACAGCTATGCACGGAGCGGCTCGAACTCTAGACGAAGACTGGTGAGGAAGTCGAAGACACAGTGCTCAACCCGGTGATCTCTGGTGCGGACACAGGTGGCACAAACTGGGTCCGGGGTCGGCTCAAAGGAGTCCAGTTGACAGTAAACGTCGCTGAACTGAAGAAAGAAGGTGTCGATCGAGGAGTCACCCTGCTGAAGCAAGCGTGCGGCCGGCGACGATGTCCGAAAGCATGGCCGCCGGTTGATACCGACCAGAGCCGCCCCACATCGCCGAGTAGAAGGCGAACGCATGATCAAGAGCGTCGAGCCTCATGCCGCCAAGATGAACAAAGAAGGCGCGAGCCTCATCTCGCATGCCAGCCTCGAGAAGTCAAGAAATGGCGGCAGTACTTCTCCACAAGAGCGTCAGAGGTCGCTGGGCATGGCTAGAACCGGAGCACCATCGGCTCAGTACAGGGCCACAGGGTCGCTCGGACAGGAGGGCAATGTCTCTCGAGCCAGGTGCCCCAGAGTCGCCGGGTGCCGAGGCACACACGAGCATGGTCAACCACTCCCAAAAGTTGGTGCCATCGAAGATCACTGACAACAAGAACATTGAACTCTCGGAGCGGTGGGAGGCAGCCATGGTGAAGATCGATGGGCGAGCGACCAAGCCTCGCTCCCCCAACCACGGTGAGCGTGATGGCCCCTAAGGCGAGAAGAAGACCGGCCGTCGGAAAGAGAGCTCACGGAGAGCGCGGGCGAGGCGGATCCCAAAGCTCGCCGTGGCCTTGCAGTCGGATCGGGCTAAACGGCGACGAGGAGGCCGGGCATGGCGCGGATCGGGCCGGACGCCGACGAGGCGGCATGGCCGGACGACAGTGAGGCGACGGGGCACGCGAGGTTGCTGCGCTGGGGCCGACCTCGAGGACGACGCCGCCGGCGGTTTCAGCTGGCGGCGATGATAGCGAGGACGACGACGTTAGCGAAGTGGCGCTTCGCTGCTTGTGCAGGACAAGCTGGGCGAGGAGGATGCGGCTCGGAAGGAGCTAGGGTGGGCGACGCGGCAGGCTCGAAAGCTGGAGACGAGGCCATGCGGATGCACCAGACTTTAGAGAGGAGGAGGAGGTAGAGGATGGCGCCATTGGAGGTCCTTTATGCCGCCGGCCACGGCCCGTGACCCAGGCGGCGGGTTGCATAAGTGAGGAAGGGGGGGATCCTAGCTTGATGGCATGTTGGAATGCAGCTTATTCATTGAATGGGCCCAAAAGGGCTAGATATACACATGTACATGAGAGAGAATAAGCAAAGTAAGTCTACTTTAACACTTCCAAGGTCCCAGAATAAAATTAACAGATTATTTTGTGAAATTATTTAGGCAAGAATTTTATTGTTTGTACCAAATGAAGTAATTCCTTTTCTTTACACCTCATACCTGTAACTCTGCTTGTTAGTTTCACTTGTCGTTGGGATAGAATTGTGTTCATTTATTAGGCAATAGATAAGTGTCACTATTGCATCATCATATCTTGACCATTGTAACATGTGGTCCAGACAATCGTATGACCCCATCAATAACAGTTTGTGTGGTACCAGTTGTTAAAATCATCACGATAACGATAGAATAGTATTTCAGTGATAGTGACATTAAGGTTGCCTGTTGGTACTGCTTAGGTGGGGAGCCAGGAAAGCATAAAATCCAGGGAGTAGGACCAGGATTTTTACCGAATCTTGGACACCTCACTCATCGATGAGGTCGCCACGGTGACCACCGAGGATGCGATGGTGAATGCAAGGAGGTTAGCTAAGGAAGAGGGCCTGCTTGTGGGCATATCTTCTGGTGCAAACTTGGCAGCTTGCCTGAAGGTTCATATCCCTTAGCTAACTAATTTTGTTTTGGGTCCAACTTTTATTTCCCTATTCTGATCTATAGTAATCCTTTTAAATGTATCTTTAGGTTGCATCGAGAGAAGAAAACAAGGGGAAGATGGTCGTCACCATGTTCCCGAGCGGAAGCGTGACCGTGGCGGCAAGTTGCATAGGTGAGGAAGGGGGGGGATCCTAGCTTGATGGCATGTTGGAATGCAGCTTATCCATTGAATGGGCCCAAAAGGGCTAGATATACACATGTACATGAGAGAGAATAAGCAAAGTAAGTCTACTTTAACACTTCCAAGGTCCCGAATAAAATTAACAGATTATTTTGTGAAATTATTTAGGCAAGAATTTTATTGTTTGTACCAAATGAAGTAATTCCTTTTCTTTACACCTCATACCTGTAACTCTGCTTGTTAGTTTCACTTGTTGGCATCCTTATCAATCTGCTCTACCTGTACCTGAAGTGCCCGCCCAGATGGCAAAAGATGACTTCCCCTCGAGAATAACGACACACGTGATCACTATTCATTTCCCGACAACAATCTTATCACTACCTTCACTCTCTATATTTACTATTCATTGCTCCATCATTATTCACCTCTTTAACGGTATATCCCAAATTCATCTACTACAGTGTTGAGACACTCCAATTGGGGGCAACCACTGGATTTGCCTAACGGAGTTCAAACTGATTTTATGGGTGTGGCTGGATAACAATCCACTTAATATTCTATTCTCTGACATATTTGAGATCTGTAAAAACATTTATGTGTCAGAAGTTAATATACGAAACAACAGCTACCTTTTAGAATACGACTATATGATGCCATGATGAGGAAGTGGAGTGATCTGTAGGGTTTGAAAGATGTTTACTGAAAGAATTCTGTCTCAGGCATGGTCTCATGGATGTTAAATAAAACTGGATGCTTCTCTGTTAATTCTCCATACATATTCTTGAATGCTGTTCATGTGGTTCTATTGACAAAAAAACAGGAAGAGTAAAATGCCACTAAAAATAAAAACGTTATGTGGTTGATTAGTAAAAAATTAAAGCTATTCTTACCAAAAAGATGCTAAGAAAAAGATATTGATCGGGTAATCGTACGTGAAACCTATGATTATCTGATTAACCCCACAATTTTCTTATTTAATTAAATGTTTGGACTTCTCAAACTATTTCTTGAAATCTAGAAGTCACGAGATAAAAACTCTCGAAGCCAAGTCAAACTAAATGTTCTAACTTGTTGTAGTTCAGTATCAACAAACATAAATAATTTTAGCACGACAAAATACATGAGTGTGTCTTGGGCCTATTCTTTAGAGTTAATCTGATTTGCTGATTATCTTATTTGATGATAAGTTGAACTTTGGGAGCTTTCTGAAGCGGTTTGGAGAGTCCAGTCGCTTCTTTTGACCTTTTTTTTTGAAATTCCAGATAGAAAAAAAAAGAGCTAAAAACACCAATGCATTTGCGTATTTGAAACTGGGGATAAGCAAATAACCAGATAAACTTAAGCAAATAAGTCCCGGAGAACACTTTTTTTTTGCAAATTTGCTTATTCAGCTTCTAGCAAGGATTGCTGAAAATGTTGATCAAACAAGACTCAGGCTGTTGTCCAGTGAAGATATCTCGATAGCTGATGTGAATCAAGGGGAAGATAAACAAGGTGGTGATGATGGGCCTAAAGCCACACAAGGATGCTTGATGCTGTGAGAAACTAGTCTAAGCCACACAAGGTTTATGGTCCACTGAAATCTATAACTAGTCTAGATCATACTTTGGTGCACTGAAAAACTATTTTCCATGCTTCTGTAATATTTTGGGTCTAAGCCATACAAGGTTTATGGTCCAGTCTTGTTCTCTTTTGGGAGTTGGGTTGATCTCCTTTTTGGGGGTCTTCTGTAATATTGTCTGGTTAGTGAGTTCCACAAAATTGGGAAGAGGTAGTATTTCCTTTTTATGTTGATGTTCTGTAAGTGCTATGAAAGTATGACACTTGTATTTCTTTTTGCTTGCTAATGGAAATGGAGTAGTTTCGAACATATCATAAGATATTGTGAAGAGACAAACTGGAGTAGTTTTGAACATATATTTTCTTTTGTTGCAGCTGTAGCATCAGATGATAACAATTTATTGGTAATACATTTTTGTTAAGTGACTAATTCGATCCATGGGTAACTGGGACAAATTGGTATCCTCTAACTGCTTCATACAGATGTTTTTGCACATAAATTCCATAGAAATATGAGCAATTAATACATTGTTGTAACTGGCTACAAAATATAGTTCTGCCTTTTACATAGAGCAATTCTGAATAAGAGGTGAGATTAAAAGGTCATGGCAATGCACTCCTCTTTTACAGCTGCAAAGAGGTCGGAGTTCATGTATCTCTCGCCCCCACTCGGGAACATGGTGACGACCATCTTCCCCTTGTTTTCTTCTCTCGATGCAACCTAAAGATACATTTAAAAGGATTACTATAGATCAGAATAGGGAAATAAAAGTTGGACCCAAAACAAAATTAGTTAGCTAAGGGATATGAACCTTCAGGCAAGCTGCCAAGTTTGCACCAGAAGATATGCCCACAAGCAGGCCCTCTTCCTTAGCTAACCTCCTTGCATTCACCATCGCATCCTCAGTGGTCACCGTGACGACCTCATCGATGAGTGAGGTGTCCAAGATTTCAGGTAAAAATCCTGGTCCTACTCCCTGGATTTTATGCTTTCCTGGCTCCCCACCTAAGCAGTACCAACAGGCAACCTTAATGTCACTGTCACTGAAATACTATTCTATCGTTATCGTGATGATTTTAACAACTGGTACCACACAAACTGTTATTGATGGGGTCATACGATTGTCTGGACCACATGTTACAATGGTCAAGATATGATGATGCAATAGTGACACTTATCTATTGCCTAATAAATGAACACAATTCTATCCCAACGACAAGTGAAACTAACAAGCAGAGTTACAGGTATGAGGTGTAAAGAAAAGGAATTACTTCATTTGGTACAAACAATAAAATTCTTGCCTAAATAATTTCACAAAATAATCATTAATTTTATTCGGGACCTTGGAAGTGTTAAAGTAGACTTACTTTGCTTATTCTCTCTCATGTACATGTGTATATCTAGCCCTTTTGGGCCCATTCAATGAATAAGCTGCATTCCAACATGCCATCAAGCTAGGATCCCCCCCTTCCTCACTTATGCAACCGCCGCCGCCGCCGGTCACCGCCGGCGAGCGCCGGCGCCAAGGGACCTCCCAATGGCGCCATCCCTCTACCTCCCTCCCTCTCCTCCCGTCCTGGTGCATGCCGCCACAGCCTCGTCTCCAGCTTTCGAGCCTGCCGCGTCGCCCACCCTAGCTCCTTCCGAGCCGCATCCTCCTCGCCCAGCTTGTCCTCGCAGACAAGCGCGCAGCAGACTGCCACTAACCGTCGTCCTCGACGCTATCGCCCGCCAGCTGAAGCCGCCGGGCGACGTCGTCTCGAGGTCGGCCCCAAGACCGCAACCTCGCGTGCCCCACTGCCTCCTCTGTCGTCCGGCCCATGCACCCACCTCGCCGACGTCCCGGCCCGATCCGCGCCGCCCCGGCCTCCTCGTCGCCGTTCTAGCCCGATCCGGCCTGCGCCGCTGACGAGCTTTGGGATCCGCCTCGCCCCTGCTCTCCGGCAGGCTCCTACTCCGGCTTGCGGTCTTCTTCTCCGCCTTGGGGGCCATCAGCGCTGCTCCTCGTGGTTGGGGGAGACGAGGGCTTGGTCGCTCGCCCATCGATCTTCACCATGGCTGCCTCCCACCGCTCCGAGAGTTCAATGTTCTTGTTGTCAGTGATCTTCGATGGCACCAACTTTTGGGAGTGGTTGACCATGCTCCGTGTGTGCCTCGACAGCCAGCGACTCTGGGGCACCTCACTGGAGAGACATTGCCCCCTCCTGTGCCGACGACCCCTGTGGCCCCTGTACCTGGAGCTGATGGTGCTCCGGTTCTAGCCGCGGCCCAGGCGACCTACGACGCTACTGTGGAGAAGTACACTGCCGCTCTTCAGCTTCTCGAGGCCTGGCATGCAGATGAGGCTCGCGCCCTTGCTGTTCATACTGGCAGCATGAGGCTCGACCTGGCTCTTGATCTGTGCGTTCTGCCTTCTACTCGAGCGATGTGGGAGCGGCTACAGATTCGGTATCAACCGAGCAGCCATGCTTTCTGGACATCTGTCCTTCGGCTGGCACGCTTGCTTCAGCAGGGTGACTCCTCGATCGACACCTTCTTTCTTCAGTTCAGCGACGTTTACTGTCAACTGGACTCCTTTGAGCCGACCCCGGACCCAGTTTGTGCCACCTGTGTCCGCACCAGAGATCACCGGGTTGAGCACTGTGTCTTCGACTTCCTCACCAGTCTTCGTCTAGAGTTCGAGCCGCTCCGCATATAGTGTTGGCCTTCGCCGCTTTCTCTCTGCTTCTCTTGTGGAGGCCCTCACTCAGGTCCGTGCCGAGAAGATTCGACTTAGTGGTATTCTTTCATCTCCCTCGACTGTGCTGAGTGCGACCACCTCTTCTTTTGGTGCTCCACCTACTTCTACACTGGTCACCGTGCCACCTACCCTTCCTGCACCCGTAGGCGGCTTGGTTGCAGGGGGTCCGGCCGCCGCCGCCGCTACAGTAGTTGGCTGCAACTACTGTAAGACCGGTCACACCATTCAGCAGTGTCGGCGTCGTCTCTAGAAGGCCAGTGGCGGCACCTCCGGCACTCCTAGAGTTACTAGTGCTGGTGGCGCCACCACCTCTCGTCCACTTGACTGGGCTCATGAGCTGACTTGGTATCTTGAGCGCATGGAGCTTCGCCTCGACAGTCGGCCTCCTCTGCTACTGTCCCTCAGGGTCCCTCAGGTATTCAGTCTACATGGTACCTTGATTCTGGAGCATCCTTTCACATGACACCTGATCCTACTCACCTTGTATCCCAGTGCACCCTGATCACTCCTGTGTCCATCAAGACAGCTGATGGTACACATCTCTCAGTTGCAGGACGAGGCACTCTTCACACTTCGTCTTTTTACGTTCCCTCTGTTTCCTATGTTCCTTGTCTCCACCTGCAGTTGATCTCTGCTGGTTAGCTTACTGATCATGGTCTTTGTGTTATCCTCGACTCTGACTCTTGTTCTATCTAGGACCGCAGCATAGGGACACTAGTTGGCACTGGCCGGAGATCCTGTGACTCTCCGCGTCTGTGGGAGCTCGACTAGCTTCGTCTTCCTTCCGTTTCCGCCTCCACCGCCACCTCCAGTAGCTAGTCATCCACCTCTCCTGATGCCACTGTCTTCGCCACCACCACTTCCATCAGTTTTGCTCAGTGGCATCATCGTCTAGGTCATATGTGAGGGTCCTGTCTTTCTTCTTTGATGAGTCGTGGTGTTCTTGGGAAGTTTTCTGATGATAGGGCTGTAAGCTTGGGAGACAGCTACAGCTGTCATATCCTACCAGTGCTTCAGTGTCGACTCATCTTTTTGATTTGGTCCACTCTGATGTATGGGGTCCTGCCCCATTCGTTTCGAAAGGGGGTCACCGGTGGTATGTGATATTTATTGATGATTTCTCTCGCTTCACCTGGATCTACTTTCTGAAATCTCGTGATCAGGTGTTGGCTGCCTATCGGGTATTTGCTGCCATGGTTCGCACTCAGTTTGGCTCGCCCATCTGTGTGTTTTGAGCCGATTCTGCTAGCGAGTAACTGTCTGTTGCTCTTCGTCAGTTCCTCCAGGAGCAGGGTACTCTTCCTCAGTACTCCTATATGGGTGCCCATGCTCAGAATGGTGTTGCTGAGCACAAGCACCGCCATCTCCTTGAGACTGCCAGAGCTATGATGTTCACTGCCTCTGTTCCACCATAGTTCTGGGCCGAGGGTGTCTCCGCTGCTGTTTACCTTATTAACCTCTAGCCTTCCACTGCTCTTCAGGGTGCCATTCCTGTTGAGCGTCTCTTTGGCAGATCTGCTCAGTACAGTCACCTTCGTGCTTTTGGGGTGCGTTGTCTACGTGCTTTCTTCAGCCTCGTGAGCGCACGAAGCTGACCTCTCAGTCTGCTCCTATCCTCTTCTGGGATCCTGTTGGTTGCTGGATTCGGGTCTCTCGAGATGTTAACTTTGATGAGTCTCGCTTTTTCTTCGATGAGTCTCGATCCCTGGCTTCCCCCTCCAGTTCTCCTTTGTCCTTGGGGGATCTCTCTTTTCTTTCGCTTCCTGACTCCTCTATTCCTCCGATTTCCTCTTTGCCTCCTTCTCCACCCACTACTACACCCACTCCTTCGCCAGTCTCACCTTCCTCTACTACACCTCCTTGTTCTCTCCTAGTCTCCCAGTCTTCCTCCTCTTCTTCCTTGTTGCCTCCTCTCTTGTCTCATCCTCCTGCTCGTTTTCACTACACTCGTCGTGTTCCCCCTTCCTCCTCCATGTTGGGTCCTCCACCCGTTTCTCCCTCCACTTCTGGGCCTGATTCTGTTCAAGTGACCTCTCCCTCCACCCCTCCACCTCGATACGCTCTTCATGATCGAAGTACTCTCTCTCGCCCGGCTCGCTACGGGGTTGTAGCCCTTGTTTCCACTCCTTTGGAGCCCGCTTCCTATCGTGATGTTGTTTCTCATCCTGAGTGCCAGCATGCGATGGCCGAGGAGATTGCTGCTCTTGAGCGCACTAGCACCTAGGATCTTGTCCCCTCTCCTCCTGATGTTACTTCGATCACCTGCAAGTGGGTCTATAAGATCAAGACTCGCTCTGACGGTTCTCTTGAGCGCCATAAGGCTCGTCTTGTGGCGCGTGACTTTCAGCAGGAGTACGATCGTGACTTTGAGGGGACAGTTACTCCTGTTGCACACCGTACCACTGTTCTCTCTCTTGTGTCGGTGGACCATCTTCCAGCTTGATGTGAAGAATGCCTTTCTTCAGAGAGAGCTGCGTGAGGAGGTCTACATACACCCACCTCCTGGCTACGCTGCGCCAGATGACCACGTGTGTCGTCTTCGTCGCTCTCTCTACGGGCTTAAGCAGGCTCCTCGTGCTTAGTTTGAACGCTTTACCTCTGTGGTCACTGCTGCTGGTTTTATTGCTAGTCAGCATCACCTTGCTCTCTTCGTTCACACCTCCACGCGGGGCCGCACTCTTCTCCTTCTCTACGTGGATGACATGCTCATCACTGGAGATGATCCTTAGTTTTTTGCCTTTGTGAAGGCCCGCCTCAGTGAGCAGTTTCATATGTCTGATCTTGGTCCTCTTCGCTATTCCTTGGGATTGAGGTCACTTCTACTCTTGAGGGCTTCTACCTCTCCCAGCAGAAGTATATCCAGGATCTTCTTGACCGTGTTTGTCTCACTGATCAGTGCACTGCTGACACTCCGATGGAGCTTCACCTCTAGCTTCGTCCCACTGATAGTGATCCCCTTGCCAATCCCACTCACTACCATCACCTGGTTGGGAGTCTTGTTTACCTTGGGATTACATGTCCTAACATCTCTCACATTGTTCACATTCTTAGTCAGTTCGTGTCTTCTCCCACTCAGCTCCACTATAGTCACCTCCTTCGTGTCCTTTGATACTTTCGGAGCACTATTGACCGCCGTCTGTTCTTTTCGAGTTCCAGCTCTCTATAGCTCCAGGCCTACTCTGACGCTACTTGGGCTAGCGATCCCTCTGACAGCAAGTCCCTCTCCGCTTACTGTGTCTTTCTTGGCTCTTCCTTAATCTTCTAGAAGACCAAGCAACAGACGGCTGTCTCTCATTCTAGTACCGAGGCTGAGCTTCGTGCACTTGCCTCAGTGACGGCTGAGGTGACCTGGCTTCGATGACTCTTAGCGGATCTTGGTGTTGCACTGTCTGCTCCATCGACCGTCTACTCCGACAGTACTGGCGAAATCAACATTGCCCGGGATCCGGTGAAGCATGAGCTCACCAAACACATCGACGTCGATGCTTTTTATGTTCAGTCTCAGGTGCAAGATCAGGTAGTTGCTATTAGCCAGGTGTCTTTTGATCGTTAGATTGCCGACTTCTTCACCAAGGCACAGACTAGAGTACAGCATGATTATCATCTCTTCAAACTCAGTGTTGTAGATCCACCATGAGTTTGAGGAGAGGTGTTAAAGTAGACTTCATTGTTTATTTCCTCTCTTTTGTACATGTGTATATCTAGCCCTTTTAGGCCCATTCAATGGATATGCCGCATTCCAACAGGAAGCACCCACATAATATTTAACTGACCATAAAGACTCATTATTGATGATTTCCAAGTGTTATGGAGTAATATTTTCAGATTCAAAGCAAATAATGTACCTGAAATGACTGGACTCTCTGCAGGCTCCACACAAATAATCTTCACTGCTGGATTTTGCATCTTCAAATACTTTCCAACACCAGAAACCGTGCCTCCTGAACCTGAACCAGCAACAAATATGTCCACCTTGCCAGCAGTATCTTTCCAAATCTCAGGTCCTGCGTATTAAATAACATAATTTATCACCATGACTACAATGAAAGAGCAAAAATGAATTGTCGAAGGGGATACATGTAAAATGCAACTATGGTGCCCATATGCAAAAGGAAAAGTTTGATGCAACGTTAACCATTAACTCGCAATAATATGTCAATATGGGAGACTTCCTTTGTTAGGAATGACAAAAGTGATGTCTTATTTACTGAAATTAAGCCATCTTGAAACTGTACCGGTCCATCTGATGTGTGCCCCAGGATTTGCTGGATTTGTGAATTGATCAAGAACATGTACATTGGGTAACTCTTTCTTGAGCTCTTCGACCTTGTCAGTTAGGCCTGGAAACCCAAGGGCAGGATCTGCTATGTGGTCACACCAAACGGAGAAGGTTACCAATACAATTCCACAGATTTTCCATTGTCAATGACAATATTCAAGGGAAAATCCGACCTAACAAAGTAAGCTAGCTTTTTTTTTGGGAGACTAGAAACAACTAAGGCAACTCTATCTTACCAGTTAGAAACCACCGATTTTCCATTGTCATTGACAATACTCAAGGAAAAATCCGACCTAACAAGGTAAGTATGCTTGCAACTCTATCTTACCAGTTAGAAACACCTCAGCACCCATATATCTCAACAAGATTTGCTTATCGAGTGAGTATTGGCCTGGCATGACTGCAATGAACTTGTAACCTTTGCAAAGAGCAATGAGAAGCAGTCCTAACCCCAAATTCCCACTAGTCGGTTCAACAAGTGTTGTGACACCAGGTGTAATCAACCCTTTCTCTTCTGCATCTTCAATCATTCTGAATATATAGACAAAAAATCACAATTACTAATGCTTATGGTAATGTTTTGCCAAAAAAATGAGTTCTTGCAAGTATAAGAAGAGTATGTACAGGAAAGAAAGAACGTGATTATATATACTCAAAATTTCTGCCTTCCTCAGATAGATGGTTTACTGAAGGTTGGAGTTCTGTGATCAACTATATAAACCTGACGTGCTCAACAGGCACAGACGAATTTAATCGATGATTTCTGAATAGAACGAGTCTAATTAAAAGAAGAATTTGATATTTGATAATACCTCAAAGCGCTGCGATCCTTGACGGAGCAGAGGGGCTGGTAGGCCTCGATCTTGCCAACGATCCGGGCATCCACTCCGTCCTTCTTGGCGATTCGCTTCAGCTCGACCAGCGGCGTCCACCCGATAAGCTGAAGAGGTTGTTCCAATACATGAGCCTCAAAGAAACCCATCTCCCAATGGCTTAAATCTCTACTAGAAAAGCATGGATGCGAAGGTGGTATTTGACCAAAAAGAAGAAGGAAAATTAGAAGGGAAAGAAGACTCACTCACCTGTGTGGCATCGGAGGCGATGTGTTCCTCCGCAGTTCCACCATCGCTGGAGGAGGAGGACATGAGCAGAGAAGGAATCCCTCGCCTCCCAACCCTCTCCTCCACCGGCTCCATGGATGCTGCTCCCCTGTAGGCTATAGGTTCTTGGCTGCTCACGGGAGGAGCAGTCGAGTAGATGAGCCTGCGCGTTGCTCAAAGTGCTCGTGTGGTTCGCGGGGTCGTCGCGGACTTCTACTATTTCTGTAGCTCCACTTCATTCTGACCCATCAGTGGACGGTCAGTAATATATTTCTTCGAGGATTAGCAACCGTGGCTCACCATGCGTCCATTCGGCAAATTCTTGGATCGGATTCGGATGTTTCTGCGTGGCAGGAAACGAAGAAATGCTCCAAATGGCTGGAGCTGTCGGAGTACGAGTTCAGCACGGGTCTGCTTGGTTCATTGGTAAATTATCTATTACCTATAGGGGTAACCAAGCCTGCAAGCTGGGCCTGTCCACGTCGGCGAAAAAAAATGGACCGTCCGATCTGCCCGTCGGCCCGATCCGTCCGTCCGTTCCCTCCCCGGCCTGCAAACCCGCGGAAAACGTCGCCCCTCCGATCTGCCCATCGGCCCGATCCGTCCATCCGTTCGCAAACCCGATTGCGAATGCAAAAAAAACCCTCCTCCTTTTTCATTTCGCGTGCGCGTCCTCTGATATCCACGGCCGTTCGCTCAGCCGATCGGACGGCCCTCGCTGCGTCGTCTTTCCACTTAGCCCCTTGCATTTTTCGATCTCAACCCGCCATCCTCCGCCCAGCCTGAACCCTAACGCGCCTCCGGCCTCCTCAGCTTCCTCCAATCCTCCGCCCGCCTTCCTTTCCTTCCTCCGTCCTCCTCCTCAATGAGGCCCGCGCCGTCCCGCTTTCTTCTCTGCTAGGGTTCGCCACCACGCCGCCCATTTCCTCGTCAAGGCTTCCGCGCTGCCCGCTGCAACCGACCGCTGCTGCCTGCCTCGCCGCCGCCCGCCTGCCGCTTCCCTCTTGGTCTCTCTCCTTCCTCTAATCCTCCACCTTCTCGCTGTTCCTAGCCCGCCCGCCGCCCGCGGCGCATGCCGCCGCTTCATTCTCGGTCTCTCTCCTCCTCTAATCCTCCACCTTCTCTCGCACGGCCACCGTCGCCAGACCTTCTGTCGCGGCGGCGGATGTTGGGTTGGCGGATCCGGCGGCATGGTTGAGCGCCGGATCCGGCGGCGGCATGGTTCGGCCGCCGGATCAACGATGGCGGCGGTCGGGTTGCGAATCCGGCGCGGCGTGCCGAAGCGCCGCGAGATCCACGGCCGGAGGCTCGGCCTAGCCGTTCTCGAGTTCCCGCCCCACCGGCTCCCGCCGCGCCTCCACCACCGCCAGCCGCAGCCGCGCCATCCTCCCGCCGCCGCCGCCCCGCCCTCGCCACGCGGGCATGGCTCCACGCTCTCCCGCCACCACCGCCCGCGCTTCTCTCGCCAGCGTCGCCCAGCGTCGGCCTTCCTCGCCGTCGACACGAATCGCCTCACGCCCGCCTTGCCTCCTCTCCGGTCCTACCACAACGCCGCCCACTCCTCCCCTCCCATCTTCCCCTTGCCTCTCCTTCACCATCCCCACGCTGCCCCTCCTCCTCGCCGTTGTAAAAAATTGATCTGGATTCTTATTTGATATATATGCAGGTTTTGTTGGCCATTAAGAGTCTACTGAAGCTTTCATCAACTCATGCGACAGATTTTGAGTCCTGTGGCCTCGATAATGTACACTACAAATTGGGGGTGCAGTTGGAGGACTTGACATCAAAGGAGCAAAAAGAGTATGCTGGGGAGGTTGATGCCCAGAAATCCAAACGCTTTTCCAGCAGAAGCTCAAGGAGGTAAACAGGTGTCCTTGTGCAACTGTACACTATGATATTTCTTAATTTATTGAGCAGTTTAAACTTGCTAGAGAATCGCTTTTGTATTCTCTAATTTAAAACTGTCGTTTCACTCATTCAGGTTAGTAAAAGGAATGTAAACGGTAATATAAAGGAGAATGATGATAAAGGGTCTCGATCTGTTGTTATTGGTCAGGATTGTTTTGAGGTCCCAGCCAGCTCTTCGTAGTTCTGATTGAGAAGTATGTAAATGAGATAGTATATAGATTATTTGTGTTGCAGCCATCCATTCTTATGAACTTTTATATGTACATATTTCATACCAAAAACTAGGTTTCCAACATATGGATGCAATTAGTATATTGGTTGCTTTTGTTTCCATCTTGTGCTGCTCCTTGTCTCATCTATTTTTTGAGCAAATTTTCTCACATATTAGCATCTATTCTTTCAGGATTTTGTCAACTTGAACAGCCAGAGAGAAAAGCTTGCACTTCCAACAATAGGAAGCGGAAGAAAAAACATGTACTTTTCCCATCCTCTATACATTATTCTTTTAAGGTTTCAAAATAAATGGAAAAAGAACAACTCTGTAAACTCTAATTTACATACTTTTGTTTCCATTGAATGTAATCATACATAGTAAGCTCATTTGATCTGATTATTCATTGCTTTATGCGTGAGCAATAAACGATGTCAGTTTTAAGAAAAAATAGGTTTTCCCCCTCCATCCTATTGGATGTTAGTATGGCAGTTTCTATCTGATTTGTTATCTATGATTGAGCCTAACCTGAGTCTTTCATACCCTTTTTAGGTTAGTGCATATCATCTAAATGAAAAAAGGACAACTCTGTAAACTCAAGTTACATACTTTTGTTTCCATTGAATGTAATCATACATAGTAAGCTCATTTGATCTGATTATTCATTGCTTTGCATGAGCAATAAACGCAGGTCAGTTTTAAGAAAAAATAAGTTCCCCCCTCCATCCTATTGGATGTCAGTATGGCAGTTTCTATTTGATTTGTTATCTATGATTGAGCCTAACGTGAGTCTTTCATACCCTTTTTGGGTTAGTGCATATCATCACCCGCCACCACAATTGCATGAGCAATAAACGCAGGTCAGTTCAAAAAGACTGCCTTTTTAATTGAGAAAAGAATATTGCATTTGCACGACATGAACCAGTGCTAACCTTAGATGAGGGGGTTGCTTATTGAGTCTTAATTGTACATTTGCCTAAACTTGCTTGCACTTTCATGATGTAGAGGGTGTTGCTCTGGAAGAAGTTCTACGTGATCTGCAATTTCTTCCTGGCACGGAGGATTATCTCGCACATGGTCACCTTCTTCTTCTACTGCATTGTGATTCCGGTGTCGGTCTTCTTTCCCGAAGTGGAGATACCCAAATGGGCTGTTGTGTATATATTGTCAGTGGATCTCCTTTAGGAAGGCATATTGCATAATTTCCTCTTGCCAATGAAAACAATTCTGAATAATACTGTTTACTGTCTGCCATGTAGGTCCTTCCATTTAATTATCTTCTGGGTATTGTTCAAGAATGTCATGTCCTTGCACCGTTGTAAAGCTGTCTTCATTGGTTTCTTTGAGGCAGGAAGGCTCAATGAGTGGGTTGTCACAGAAAAACTAGGAGATATGCTCAACACAAAACCTAATATTGCCATTCCTAAGAAGTTCCAGTTCACAGCATGGAAGAGCATGGAAGAGGTAATTAATCTTTCATATGATCCATGTCATACTGTAGTTGCTTGAATACTTTGGTGGATATATTCAGTGAAAGCTAAATGATATCAATTATCAAGACCATCTGTGCCCCTCTCACAGATGAACCTGCCGACAGACTGAATATCTTGACACTGAAGCCTAAGTGTCTATATTCCTAAACTTGCGCTACACACAAGAATAATAAAAAGGTTGTAGAACATTATGGACACTAAAAAACATCAACAGTATATATCTGAAAGTGAGTGAGTGGGTCACAGGCATCTGAAGATACCTGAAAGCAAAAGCCTGAAAATGTTATCAGATGGATTTCTACAATTTTTTGAGGCAGTGACACAAACACAATGTTACCGGTAGACTTTTCTCTTCTCAATCTTATTTCAGGAAAGGAACTGACATTATTTTTCTTTTATTTAGCAGGTTCAACACCTCGGAAATTATTGTTGGGCTATACCTCCTGATATGTTGTTGCTATGACTATGCATTCTTTTGGCACAACTAAACATGAAGGCCATGAACTCATGATTAATTTTACACCTGGGATCTGCTCTCCTCATTACAAACTGA
This sequence comes from Olyra latifolia, assembly GCA_036346145.1. Taxonomy (NCBI): domain Eukaryota; kingdom Viridiplantae; phylum Streptophyta; class Magnoliopsida; order Poales; family Poaceae; genus Olyra; species Olyra latifolia. The sequence continues at coordinate 3,595,803 of CM070530.1, forward strand.
ATCACTGATGTGAGAGGTAATTAATCTTGCTCTATGTAAATTTCACTCTAAACCATTTTCCATCTCACAGCCATCTCATTGTCCCTGCCCTAAAGCATCAAATCATTCTGACTCACTACCAATCCTAATATTCCTGCACCTCAAGCATCCCCATGCATCTACGGCTGGGCAGGCCATGATTCACATCTGGATCACATAAGTCAATTTTTGTCGAGGAATGTTATGATCGTTTTCTCTTCAAATAAGAAAGGAACACATAATTCAGATATGGATCATGTTTTCTCTTCAGTGAAGAAAGGAGTCTTATGAGTTTGAATATGTTTTATGTAATTTGGTCTCATATGTATCGGACATCCTTATTGTATTTCCTCCTAATAAAATTACTACATATGGGTTCTTTTCTTTTATTTGACCTATTTACACTCCAATGATGTTCTTCTAATGTTAATAGTTTTTGAGATTATATTTAACCATACACTTTGCGTCCAACGGAAAAACCGGGACGCGCGCGCAAGCGCGCAACCCTTTCTAGTATATCTATAAAGTTGTAGTCTTGCGCTTGATGCCCTGCGTGTTGCCACGTGTGGGATCACTGTATTACTGTTCATTATGAGCCATATATAAAAGTACCTGTTCCGCAGCTTCTAGACGAACTGGCGAGTTTGGGGGGTTGGTCATCGCCGCTTTGTCTAATGTCACAAGCCCGGGTTCGATTCCCAGTGCTCCCGTTTCTGGCAAGCTGCTTCCTTTTCCTTCTTTTTTTTGCTTTCTTTTTTCCTTTTCTTTTTTCTGCAGCGATTAAAAATTCTAAAAAATAGAAAGTTTATAAAAATGGAACCATACCTCCACAAAGAAAGTCCATAAAAAGTTTGGACTTCTTGAAAAATTTTGAATTACCTTTATGTTTATATTGGGATTAACTGTACTCATGTTTGCACCTTTGTTTGAATCACATCATATTTTACATTTACCAATTTGTCATCTTTCGATGTTATTAGTATTGTTGTTTGGATTTTTGCTTTCTTTTTTCCTTTTCTATTTTTTTAATTACCCTTATGTTTATATTGGAACTAACTGTACTCATGGTTGCACCTTTGTTTGAATCACATCATATTTTACATTTACCAATTTGTCATCTTTCGATGTTATTAGTATTGTTGTTTGGATTTTTGCTTTCTTTTTTCCTTTTCTATTTTTTTAATTACCCTTATGTTTATATTGGAACTAACTGTACTCATGGTTGCACCTTTGGTTATTAGTATTGTTGTTTGGATTTTTGCTTCCTTTTTTCTTTTCTATTTTCTTTTTGAATTACCCTTATGTTTATATTGGGACTAACTGTACTCATGGTTGCACCTTTGTTTGAATCACATCATATTTTATCTTTACCTATTTTGTCATCTTTCGAAGATATTAGTATTGTTTTTTGGATCCTTATCTATGAAAGATTCATTGTACCAATAGACAGGAAATTCACGGCAAAGAAAAGGTTTTCAAAGTTTCAACAAATGGGGACTGATATGTTTGTGTACAATTGCAGTATAACAATATATTTTTCTTTTTGTTTATTTCTATTTCCATTTATATGGAACATATCTCAAAAAGGCAGAAAAGAAGATCGAAAACTATTTTACAACCAACGAGTAAACACCAGTGTTGCTTTTGCCAATCAGGTTGCTATTTCAACCACTGTCTTTTCATTCCTGCAAACTCCATTCCAACCACATATTACATAGATGTGGCAATATTCTGCCTTTCTTCGATAAAAACCAACTATTCAGGTTAAGCCACCAGAGTTGTCAAACCAATGTTTTCCTTAGTCATTACCTGCTATGTAATTTTATTATGTGTACATATATAAATGGATAATCGGTTGATTTCCTATGAAGTACTATTAGTATGAATATGTACAGTTTGCATATATTATTTGTACCTTAATACAGCGGCAGACCCAGCACCGGGTCTGGGGGGGCTCCAGCCCCACTTACTGTCTAAATGACAGTGAAGCCCACCTTAGACCCACCTAATATTATTTAAGAAAATAAAGAGAAGAAGGAGGGCTAATGGATCTCTCTTTATTGTCAGTCCCCCTATTATTTTTGGCTGCATCCGCCCCTGCCTTAATAGTGCCCACGCAACGCGCAGGGTGCTCAGCTAGTAATGTTAAGGAAGTGTTCTGAGTGATGAATAAGTGCATTGTTCACGTTGTTCAGAGTGTTTGGTTTAAGTTTAATGTTTAAATCTAACTAAACTAAAAAGTTGAACGATTTGTTTTTCTTAGTCTAGTTTTTTAAATCATGAAGCCACCTCTAAAAGCTATTTAAAATAACATAAACGAACTATGCTAACTTAAGAAGCAGATTTAAAAACCCTCGAAGTCCAGCTTATTATTCAGCTTAACCAGTTTATTCATTCAGCTTAACCACTGCAAACATTGTGTAAAGAAATCTCTTATATACTTAGGCCCTGTTCTCCCCAACTTATCTGTCCCGTTCTAATCTGCTAATTTGACTTATCTCGTAACTTCGAGAATTTTTCGATTTGGTCTCGAGAGTCGGATGCCCTTGGTTTTAGGATTTAGGAAGATTTTAGACACGTCTACGAGATAAAAATAAAACAGATTCAAAAGTAATTAAAAAGTCAAATAAGTCAAAAGCTCCCTAAATCCTAAAAACCACGGGCATCCGACTCTCGAGACCACCTCGGAATATTCTCGAAGTTACGAAATAAGTCAAATTAACATATTAGAATGAGACAGACAAACTGGGAAGAACAGAGCCTTAAAGCTAAAATACAAGATTTCAGACCTCTCCCACCAAACTTTGGCAAGGAGGGAGCACCAGGATTCCATCTCTCTCCACCAGACTTCAAGAGCCTATTTGAAACAGTTTTGGGAAGTCAATCCATTTTAATTATCTTGTTTTTAATCTTTGAAAAGCGGCTTTAGAATTTTAAAAAATATAGGCATGAGTGATAGTAAGTATTTTCATGGTCCATTCCATATTGCTTCAGTAAAAAAAATATATGTCATTTGAAATATGAGAAAGTCAAGGTCTTAAAAATTAAGCTATAAACTTGGAACTATTTTGATTGAATATATGAAAATTACATGTGAAAATTTGTCTTGAAGACTACTTCCGTAATAATATAATTTTAGTGGGTTTTATGGTTAGATTATAACACTAAGTAGTGTTGGTGTATTTTAAAGATCACATCGGTGTCTAAAACAGCTGTTGATGGAGGGGGTATGACCGTAAGAATCAATCGAAGTAAGAACATGGGTTTAACAAAATAAAATAATTATATCATACGGGGTGATTATCCGTTAAAAAAGTACACAGTAATTATCAATTGAATTAACTTATTAGCTTGGGATTGGGAATCGATTTGACTGTTCTTTTTTAATTTGATGGAGGACTCATCAGGAAAGAGAAATCTGACTCCATAGGATTGTCAATGTATGAACTTGAATTGATTCAATGCATCAGAGATGCTAGGAGATATTAACCCATGGGGGGGCATGGTGTGGAGATCCTTGAAGTGCGCGAAAGGAAGTCAGAGAGGCCACGGTAACTGGGAAATTTAGGCCCGTTCTATTGGGCTTATGAGCTGTGACTTATCTCGAACTTCGAGAATTTTTCGAGGTGGTCTCGAGAGTCGGATGACCTTGAAATTTAGGATTTAGAGACCTTTTAGACTCGCTTACGAGATAAAAATAAAATGGATTCAAAAGTAATAAAAAAGTCAAATGAGTCAATATTAGTCAGATAAGTCACGAAATTGTGACTTCGTGACTTATCTGACTAATATTGACTCATCTGACTTATTTCGTGACTTATCTGACTAATATTGACTCATCTGACTTTTTTATTACTTTTTGAATCCGTTTTATTTTTATCTCGTAGGCGAGTCTAAAAGCTCTCTAAATCCTAAATTTCAAGGCCATCCGACTCTCGAGGCCACCTCGGAAAATTCTCGAAGTTCGAGATAAGTCAGATAAGTCACAGCTCATGAGCCCAATAGAACAGGGCCTTAGTCCCACAATCAGGTAGCTCTTCGTCTCCCTGCACTTTGGTCGTCTTCCGATCCTGCTCCAAGATTTGTATAATATCCTCTTTTTTCCTCTTAGCTTTTTTTTCCCCCAAAAGACCTCTTCATTTCTTTAAAATGCCATGTAAGGCCATTCTTCCTCCTACTCTTCTCTCTCCCATTGCTCTCTTGCCCACCCATTGCTGGCAACCATGACACTCATGTTTATGACCATGGCGACGTCCGCTCGTGCTGCCATCTCTAGCTCTCGATTTTCCTCCTCTAGCGGTTTCAGCCTGACTAGCGGCTTCGCGTGGTTCGCGTGGCGCCCCACCATTGGTGACCACTGTCCTCGTGGCTATAACCATGGGGTTGGGCACTCAAGCCACTGTGCTATGCCACGAGCTAAGCTGCCACGATGCGCCGTGAGATGGTCGAGAGCGGCTGGCCCTGTTGTCATAGCCGCGTGGGCGGTGGTCGCTGATAGTGGGGTGGCACGAGGAGCAGCCGGTCGGGCCAAACGAGAGGGGAGAAAGGAGGAATTGAAGAAGGATCACACGCAGCAATTTGATTTAACCTTTTTTGGGATTGCAAAATCGCGTGAGAGCGATTGAATGGCGACCAATACACATGAAACTCCATACCATGGTGAAATTTTTGTGTTCCACGCTAACTTTGTAAAAGGTTTGCCATCCAATCTAAAAAAAGATAAATCTATACCACGTGTTATAATGACATGCTATAGCGAAAACATCCTGTTTCAGCAATATGATAGTACTAGATTATTATAATTTGTACTATGATCCATCAACAAAGGTGTGTGGGATAGATAGTACATATCTGGGACAAGTCCTTACCCGTCAAATCTATTCTTTTGATCTTTTGCAGAATTGCTAATAGAATGCAGAGCAAACAGGCAGAACAATTAAGGGTTAATTTGATAGATGCCACTGCAAATATCTTGATTCACATATTTGCCATTACAAAGACGATATTGTGTACATGCCATTACAAATTCGTGAAAATTGTGTAGATGCCATATCAGACATTTTTACCCCTCTATCCTACTCAAATTCTCCTCAAATCTGCCCTTTTCTCCTCTTCCTCGTGACCCTTTTGTCCCTCTCTAGCGACCTCTCCCCTCTTTTTCCTTTCCTTCTCCTGTCCAACACAACGCACGGGTGGCTCCACTTGGGTTTCACCTCACCCGAGCAAAGCAAGCAAGGCAGAGTCGCCGAGCTCGAGGAAGATCGAGCAGTGGCGATGAGATCGTGGTGGTGCAAAGAACTTGCCATGTCCAACTATTGTGACTGTGGCGGCATGACACGACCATGGAGGGCAAGCGGGCTACAAGGTCTTGTGGTGGAGACAAGTGGAGCTGGCATCAGCGAGCTTAGATGGCGAGGGGATAGGCAGATCTAGTGACAAGGCGGCATCTCCGATGGCCTCGCAAGGTCAGTAAGGGGTGACACCGACGGTGTGGTAAGGAGACCGAAGGCGGCCTTTGGCGCTCTCCAACTAGCTGTAGTGGAGGTGAAGGAGTGGAGGGGGAGGAGCCCGTAGAGTGGAGCTCCAACAGGGCTGTTGGTGGCAGCGACGATGGCTGGGGAAACCCTAACCACGGTCGCACAAAGGAGGAAGGGATGAGAAAAGGGGAGAGTGATAGAAAGAAGTAAGGATAAAAGAGTCATTTCATGTCACATAATAGCATACACCTAATTTTTACAAGTTGTAGTGGCATCCATACGATATCACGTTTTATAATGGCAAATACGTGAATCGGCATATTTGCGGTGGCATCTATCTAATTAACCCAATTAACTAATCTCTTGTAATAAGGCCCAAACACTCAAAAGCCCCAGAAAAACTAGTAATTTCACCTCAGACATAGATAAATCACTGCTAAAATGGAGCAAAATTGTGGCATGTAACTCGGACAACATGTATTTTCCTTTTCTTTTATCTAAGAGCGGGAGCTTTGCCATTTCATTTACAAAAAGTATAAAAACACCAACTCCAGATATCTAACACCCAACATGTAAATGTGTCCAGGCAGCAGGCACAACACAACCAACTTTAGGTTACATGACCCAATACTATGCCTGGTGATCACCGATCAGAGAAAGGGGAGCATACGCAAGAAGAACTAGGATTCTGTTTATTGAAAGCAAAATCACTTAAATTGCACCGAATAGAACTAAAACAGTATAACCTGAGCGAGGACCAGGGGTAAATGAGCTTGACTCAGTTCCCAGTGATCACTGATCAGTGTGTGTACAAGTCGCCTGCATCAACATTCAACTTGCCCAAGAAGCAGAGATGAACGACTAAAAGCGTTTCTTCTGGGTCATTATTGTGCATTCTACATATGCTCCCATCTTCCACATACAACAGTTCTCAATAAAGCCAAGAGATCAAAAGGTCATGGCAATGCACTCCACCCTTTCGAGAGTGGAGAGATCAGAGTTCATGTATCTCTCACCACCACTAGGAAAAATGGTGACAATCATCTTCCCCTTGTTCTCTTTTCTCGACGCCACCTAAAAATGCATTTGAAAGATAAGATTGGGAGGCAAAAATGCAATTAGACATGAGAAGAACATAGTTCAGTGCAAACATTCAGGCAGGCAGCCAAATTTGCTCCAGATGATATGTCCACAAGTAAGCCTTCTTCCCTTGCCAACCTCCTTGCATTTGCCATTGCATCTTCCGCAGTTACTGTAATGATCTCATCGATGACTGAGGTGTCCAGGTTTCTTGGTACAAAGCCTGGACCCACTCCCTGAATTTTATGCCGAGAAGGCTTGCCCCCTAAAATGATGTCAACAATGCTATTATTGGTGACAAATAATTTTTAAGGTTATTATGTTTCTTGGAGCATTTGATCGTTCAATATGATGCTTATACGATTATAGGGTCACCGGCTGACCTGAAATGACTGGGCTCTCGGCAGGTTCAACACAAATGACCTTCACAGCTGGGTTTTTCATCTTCAAATATTTCCCCACACCAGATATTGTACCTCCTGTGCCTGAACCAGCCACGAAGATGTCCACTTTGCCTGCCGTATCCTTCCAGATCTCAGGCCCTATGCAGAAATTGATAAGTGCTAAATCAGGCATCAATGCAGTAATATTACATTATCTTATCCATAATATGGATCATAAGGAATAGAAAGCTCATCCAATTCAAGTTCTTAATCATGAGAACAGAGCTCCTTTGATTTCTAATGGATGGGTTTATATCAGGATAGTCCATCATATACATGTACCGCGGATACTAAAACTGAAAGGATAGGACTAAAAAGGTCCACATTGAAAGAAAAAAAATGAAATGAGGAGAGAACGAACAATGCAAAATACAACATGCCAACCGCTATTTTTCTACTAAAATAATGCTCATTTACTAGTAAACTATGTCAGATTCTGCAAGAATATGTACCAGTCCATGTGAAGTGTGCTTCAGGATTTGCTGCATTTATGAACTGATCAAGGACGTGTACATTGGGAATGTCTTTCTTGCGCTGTTCCACTTTGTTAACTTGTCCTTGAAAGCCAAGTGTAGAATCTGAAAGCCAAGTATAGTGCCCACAAATTGAGAAAAGTCTAGAAACACAAAACGCAAAGCTAAAGATTTGACTGATATCAAGAGTAAAGATAACATGATATTTAGGCTTTACATCCTTACCGGTTAAAATTACCTCAGCTCCTAGATATCTCAACAAGATCTGCTTGTCAAGTGAATACTCAGCAGGCATGACAGCAATGAACCTGTAACCTCTGAGCACAGCAATGCAAGAGACCCTATCCCCAGATTACTACTTGTTGGCTCGACTAGTGTTGTGATACCAGGAGAAATAAGCCCTTTCTCCTCTGCATCTCCGATCATTCTGCAGAGAATAATACAGTATCAGTCATTTATAATGAAATTACATGAGTTAGTCTGTGATCTGTATATATATCAAGTAACTCGTGCTGGGGAAGTAGACTTAAATATAACATGACTTGATGCTTCCAGTACCTCAGAGCACTACGATCCTTGACTGAGCAAAGAGGCTGATATGACTCCAACTTGCCTACAACCCGGGCATTTACCCCATCCTTTCTAGTGATTCGTTTCAGTTCTATTAATGGTGTCCATCCTACAAGCTGAAGCAAGTTTGGACATGAGGTTCCTAATCCTTCAACAAGCATAAATTCACATATGGCAGTTCAAACCAAAACTGATGCACGAACAAGAAATGACTGAAATGGGGTTTTTATTTTTTATTTTTAAAAAAAGAAAGATAACATGGTAGAGAATAGAGATCACCTCACCTGGGTCATGTCAGTGGCGATGTGTTCCTCCAAAGAACCCTCAGTTTCAGTCAGCGACGATGATTTCAGCAGAGAAGGAGCCCCTCCTCCCTCCTCTTCCTCCATGGTCTTCGCTTGCTCACTTCTAAGATCTAACAAGGTAGAGCAGATCAGAGTACTGCACTTCAGGCAGCTCTACCTGCACTTCCACTATCTTACCCTTGACTGTTCGTTTTTTTTATTAAAAAAACATTGCAGATCGACTGTTATTAAGTCTAATCTTCTAGCTATATTACATAGCACACTGCTAAAGTGCTAATACCTGATTGCACTTTCGAATTCAAGAAATATTACATGACGTTAGAAGAAAAGCATGCTGATGCCTGCACTTTCGTCATTTTGTAGATGGCAGCATGGTCCTTGTTTGTATGTGTTTATTTTTTCTTTTAGACAATATAACTTGCTTTTGTCCACTTATATTTGTATTTACCTGCGTGTTGAATAATCTAAAGCACACAAAGTCAGAGACAGATATTTGGGAGCAACTGAACAAGCAATAAGGCATACACAAGAGCATTCAACTTAAAGGATTCAACATGCTATTGTTCCAGACCTCCAGATAAAACAACCATGCTTAGTTCTCTGTTCCAGCATCCATATGGACCCAAATAGTGTTATTACAAACAGGGCAAGACATAAAATTGGTATGTTTAGAAAAAACTATCTCTGCATCGTTCCAGTGTGCAAGTGTGCAGATAGGAACTAAAAAGGAAGAAAAACAATTTTAACTCCATCAAATGCCCAGACACGTCACCAGCTCACTGTACAGCATTGAGAAGTATCAAACAAGACAATACGGTTCTTTAAGTCGATGAGATTTTTGTTTGCAGCTCAGCTGCAACATTGCTCAGGATTATCTAACAGAACATTATCACATTCAGGAAGTAATTTTTCTATCTGATAATGCTAAACAACACGCATTGGAAGGGAGGTCATGCTATGGAAACTGATTCCTCCTCAGCATCTGATCCTGCAGATTGAAAAGGCCAATATTTAAAATACCAACATGGCACATTGACAATTTACAATGAAACTGCTTGATACTTGATAGAAACTAGACAATGAAATGTTTATTTTTTCTGAATATTTCTTTCTAAGCAATGGTACATCAATGCAAAGTTGTGAAGTTCTCAGCCAAATACTTCAATTCAACAGGTCAACAAGGCAAATGCGCAAAATAACCACAAGAGCACACCAGTTTGTGTCATGGATCGTTAAGGAAATACATGCCTTTATATGCAGATTATGAAATGCATGAGGCCAGTTAAATGCAGTGAATTCAAGTTGTTCAACAATAGCTTACAAACACTTCAGCTTTTGGCTGTCATTAGAGTTAGAACACAGGATCTGCAAATTTAGTAGAAAATGCCATCCTATTGCTGTGGCGGCATTGCAGATTGGCAGTAAGCAGTGAAGTACCCACCTGGTTGCTTGGGCGTGGGTGGGACTGGCTCCTCCTCGCCGTAGATATCGCGGAGGCGGGCGGCTGAGATGGGCGGGGAGGGCGCGGCGGCGAGGGCGAAGAGCTCCTCCCTCCATGCCCACATAGCGGAGGACATGGAGGTGTTGGCGCGGAGGGACGACTTCTGCGCCTCCAGGTCGTCGATCTCGCGCTGCTGCTCCGACGACCGCACCCCCAGCGCCACGAACGAGCCCAGCAGAAGCGTGCTGACCACCTTCTCCCGGTGCTCCGCCAGCTTCGCGCCGATCCCTCGCAACACCGCCTCCATCCCCCTCCGCTCGCTCGCCGACGCCGGCGCTGCCGCACGACTAGTAGGATTGCCCGGACCTGCTACGACAAGCGGACCAATTCGGGGGAGACACACTGGGCCGTGAGAAGTATCTGTTTGTCACATTCCTCGGCCCGGCCCAGATGGCAAAAGATGACTTCCCCCTCGTAGAATAACGACACATATGATCGAGCCACCTATGGGCTATGGAAAAAAAATGGAAAGCAGTGGTTTAAATTGAAAATATAAAAATACAGCAACTAAAATCTCTAACATATATCAATTGTGAATTCAGCAGCAAGGGTTACAAAAATACATGCTTTTCATAATTATTCATCATATACAAATGAAAATGGGCACATGGCTAATGAGAGGGGATGGTGCTCTACTTTTAGAGACTTGTATCATTTGTTACTTTAACCAAAATAAAAGGTTTTATACCATCTCGAAAGATTACAATTTTGAAATATACCACCATGTCTTATTGACAAGTGGAACCCTCTGCGTCTATGACAGTATGGTCGGGTGGCATATTTTCGAAACTTATGATCTTTTAATAGTATAAAATGAATCATATAAAAAAAGAATCTATGATTCCTATAATAGCTTTGTTGAACAAGAAATTTTGTTTTTTTTTGAAAGATATTTTTATCAAAGAAAAATATAAAAATCCTTTTATTCCAAATAGACCAGTATTGACGTGAATTGATCGCTAAAGTGCCCAAAGGTTTGAGCTCTATTGGAGTACTTATAATTTTGGAGATTATGTCATTATAGGCATTTACAAATTTTTTAAAAAGATCTATTTTGTTGCCAAATTTGAAGTTTAGAGACGTTTGTGTCTTCTCCTTTCTCAAATTAACTATGCGAGTTTGTATAAACATCCAAGAAGCCCTTTCCTTGTCTTCACACAAACAAATACAAATCCGAGGTGTGAAACGAAAAGGCACGCCACTTCTCGTTCTTATACCCCGGAGGCTAGGGTTTTATATAGTGACCTCCCGGCTCCTCCATCTCCCGCCTCCTAGGGCTTCTCCCCGACCCCATCTCTCTCATCGGCGGCGCCTTGGCGAAGTCCAGGTCGAAGGCAAGCAAGGCTGACGGAGCTCGGCGATGGGCGGCGAAGGAGACCTCGATCTCACCGACCTCAACACCTCCTCCCGCCGCGCCGCCGGTAACCTCCTCGCAGCCGAGTCATGTCCTCACATCCTTACCGTGCCCCTAATGGATCCGCGTTCTCGTGTGGTTTGCGTGCAGCTCTCAGCGCCGAGGACCGCGCCGGCCTCGTCAATGCCCTAAAGGTACGTTGATTTGGCCTGTAATAATTCGGAGATGCGCGCAATTATGTTGCTTTATGTTGGGTTGTGATGGTTATTAGATTTGGTTTTGGTCCCTTCTCTGTTGCGATTCCCTGTGGTTTTTATTCATGTGATCGAATTTGGTTGCAGGACAAGCTGCAGAGCTTGGCGGGTCAGCACACGGACGTGCTCGAGACACTCTCGCCCAACGTCAGGAAGCGTGTTGAGTTTTTGAGGGAGATCCAGGTGGACTAGGATTTCTCCTAGCTTGAATTTTACCATTTCGATATGATTTTTTTTTAGATGTTGTGCCAGAATTTAATTTGGATGAAGTGCTGAGATTGAAATGGCATTAGTTGTTAGATTTGCCATCTGGTAGGCGCAATGATTTGTAAGGATGCCACGACGTTGGTTTTTCAGCACTACTGTTTTTTAGTTGTTGCCCTTAGGTATGTGCCTGTTTGGTTGCTGCCTAAAAATGCCTAGCCTAAGCTTAGCAGCTTGCCACAGGTGTGGCATGACTAAGCTGCCTAAGCTTAGCTGCCGTTTGGTTTGCCGCCACGCCTAAGGTCAGGATCGCCTAAGAAATCTGTGGCAGCTGTTTGGATTGTGCCTATGCCTCAGTTTAGGCAAGGCTACGAAGTTGTGACACGTGTTTGGTTGGTTGCCATACATTTTGAAAAATAAACATTGCACGGACTATAGAGCATCCAAAAACCATTAAATATTTTTAGAAATAATTACAAATGAATAATGCCATCATAATATAACCAGGAATTCATCACTAACTATAAGACAATACTTAAACGAAAGGTCATGATATACCATAAATATTTACAAGAGCTCCTATCTGTAACATCCTATTTTTGCTTTCGATAAAAATAATAATAAATCGTCAGTTAATACACTACTTAAAATAAAATTCAAACAATCTAAAGAAATTATGTATTAGCATAAAATAGAATTATGACCATAATATATTTTTGCCATATTTTCTGAAGACCTTTAATGCCCTTATAAAATATATAAAAACGTATGGACTAAAATGTAAAATTTCCCCAAAAAAATCTTGCCCATTTTCCCCATCCTTATCCTTGCTTCCATGGCTTCTAGAGGAGCTACGTAGAATACTAGAAGCAGAGCACGGGCAGAGGAAAGAAAGCGCGCGGGGAGAGAGAAAGAAGAGAGAGAGGGAAGAAAAGAGAAAGGAGAGAGGGGGAGAAAGACCAGCGGCCCTCCGTGAACTAGTCCGGCGTGGAGGCAAAGCGACGTGAGCGTGGCGCAAATGTTGAGGCACCAGTAGCAGGAGGCGTGGGCGTGGCGCCAGCGTCAGGCGTGGGCGTCGGCCATTCGATAAGGCGTGCGTATGGCGCAGCTGCAGCGCATAGCGATCGTGTGCTTTCATGCAGAGGCTTCAGCCTGGCGGCTAGTCCGGCGTGGCGGCGCGGCGTCGGCGTGGCGTCGGCGGCTCGATGGCGTCATGTAAATGGCGGCTGCTGCGGCAGAAGCGATCAGCGTGCTTTCGCGTAGAGCTTCGGCGGCGGCGCGACTCTGACGCGAACTGGCGTCGACACCTTCCCTCGGTCTGGCTCGACGGCGCCTTCAACTCACCAAGTCGCGCTTTTAGTCCGATGACGACGAGGTACCGATGGCGGCCGCTGGTGTCGCAGGAGGTGCTCGTCACAAGACCTTTAGCGCCAGAGTAAAGCGGCGGTGGCGGGCGCCGCCACACCTTCGGCGAAATTTTCTGTGGCGACCAAGTGGCGAGGCATCTAAGGACTTGCGGCGAGCCTATGCTTAGCAGTGAACCAAACAAGTGCCTAAGCCACTATGGCACGACTAAGGTTAGTTATGGCACACTTAGCCACGAACCAAACAGACCCGTAATGTTACTAAAATTAAGCCAAATATTGTATATGTGCTGCATTCTCTTTAACAAACCACGACCTATTGCTGGGTTGGATTGATAAGGCTGTATCAACTTTTGATCTGTTAAAAAAATTAGTTTTTGCCATTTGTTGATTTGACTGCAATTGTAGTTGATCTGTTGATAGGCAACATTAAAATGATCTGTTGACATCAACATGCTCTATCTGTGGTATCTGTGGTGTACTATGATGCACCGATACGGATACGTCGACACGATTCTCCGACACGGCGATACGGGGATTCGCCATTTTCCTTAAAAACCCAATACGCCGATACGGCTATATATATATGTACTCTCGAGTACGGATTCCTCCGTACTCTCGATGGATTCTGAATTGAGATTTTTAACGACCGATCCGAACCGTTGATCTTGTTCATCTCATTGAAATGTAGCTACCGACTAAGTTTCGTATTGTTTTGAATTTGTTTACTAGTTGTTTCGTATTTTTAAAAATCAGCCTTCTAATTAGTTGTGGAGCATAAAAAAAACCGATTTTAAAAAATACGAAACAAATTCAAAAAAAATACGAAACTTGGTCGGTAGCTACATTTCAATGAGATGAACAAGATCAATGGTTTAGATTGGTCGTTAAAAATCTCGAATCTTGTAAACCCGTCAAGAGTACGGAGGAATCCGTACTCTTGAGAGTACACTAGCCATCATATATATATATATATAGTATACATTGGTGTCTATTTTTCTATGAGTAAAAAATGTGTAAAACAACAAAGAATTAATGATGTTAAATATTTTTTTAGGACGTTAAATATCCGATACTTCGCCGATACGTATCGGCGGCGTATCGGTGGCGTATCGGATAATAAAGATATTTCCGATACGTATCGGAGACGTATCGGCGGCATATCGGTGTCGGATACGTGTCAGACACCGATTCGTCTGGTTTCCAAAGTATCGGTGCTTCATAGGTGGTGTAAGCCTGTAAGGTTTACTAGTTGATGTTTTTTAGTTATCTCACTGCTATTGGGTGTGCTAAAAACTCATGAAAAGTGATGTTGAGAGTAGAATGTTCATTGTGAAATGATCGAATAGAGGAGTTCCCAGTTCCCTTAAACGTACTTGATGCATTGTGGCTTCTGTTGACTGTTATTAGCATCTTACACACTCCCAGTTTGAATTGTAGGTTTAAAGAAGTTTGTTTCTTTTTTCTATTTGCCTAGATCTTTGCTTAGATACGATAACCTTCCCCTTTGGCAGAATTTGTTGACTTGGACTAACTGGATAAGAAACCTTCCCCTTGTTAGTTAAGCCTTTTCTGTGCTCAGCTGTCTAACCCACCTAGTCACTATGTGGAAACCTCCTGCCTAGGTGACGATTGGGTGCTGGTGCCATCTAACTAGCACCTACTGTCTTGGTGAACACTGGTGTTGATCATTGAAATCCGTGAAGTAAGGGGAATACTGGATCCTTAGAGGGTGAAGGCAAAACAAGAACAGGAGATCAAATAAAAGATATGTTTGCGATTCAACACTATATAGAGACTTGTTAATCTATACCACTACTAAGAGTAACTATAGTCATTCTAGAATCGCCTGTTTACCGTGGATTTAGCTTTGGAGATGTATGAAACATCTTTGTGTGACATGATCCACCTTTAATATTTCGCCATTTAAATCTCAGTGCTAAAACATAGATATATGAGTGATCAAAGCTTTTCTATTTTATATATGCTCAAGAGTAGTTTTAGAATCATGTCTTTGATTCTGTCCTATGTCAGATCAATTATTCATGACGACGACTAAGAGTTTTGTATGATAGCATTTCTGGTACATAATTGATGGACCAGAGTTGATCGATGTCCTGCATAAATTTTGCTTTTACGGCATGAGTTGTAAGTATATCAGAGATCCAAATTTTTAGCTGTTATAATGCAGAGCCAACATAATGAGATTCAGGCAAAGTTCTATGAAGAACGAGCTGTGTGCTTGAAGCTAAGTACCAGAAGCTTTATGAGCCATTGTACACAAAGGTAAAGTTGTTCTTTATGCTTTATCTTTTATACCTTTTCATGTGAATATGCAAAAATTCTAACGTCTACCTTTTCTTTGGTTCAAATTGCTGAAATATCCTGTTTTCTGTTTTTCAGAGGTATGACATTGTAAATGGAGTTGTGGAGGTTGATGGTTCCAGTGACAAACCGACCAGCGAAAATGCTGCTGAGGGGAAAGATGCAGATGGTATCAAATCAAAAGTTTTACTTAAAACTCCTGAGCAGTTCCTATCCTCATTTGTGATTAAATCTTTTTTCAGCTAAAGGTGTCCCAGATTTTTGGCTTACTGCTATGAAAACAAATGAAGTGCTGTCAGAGGAGGTAGTACTGAGTGTGCTATAACCTCTATGTGGCTTATTATATGCATAATTCTATTGTTGAGTGGATTATTTCTTAATTTTAGATCCAAGAGCGTGATGAGCCTGCTTTGAAATATCTAAAAGATATCAAGTGGTATAGAATCGACAATCCTAAGGGTTTCAAGCTGGAGTTTTTCTTTGATACAAACCAATGAAGCCGGAAACGTGGAACGTGGCAGAGTTCCTCGTCCCGGGAGCTTCGTCCCGAAACGAGGAACGGGGACGACACGGTGCGTCGACCCGAACGCTACTGGAACGTCGATCCTAGGAGCAGGGGACACGCAGATGGATCGTTGAATCGAAACAAGGGGAACGCGTCGCGCGATGCCTGGATCGTCGATTCGACCCCAGGGACACGGACGCGCGGGGAACCGAGAGGAGTTGGGGAGAATGAGAACCTGCGGTTGGAGAGCCTGTGACTCGGGGAGAAAGCGGCGCCGCGGAGCTAGGGCTGTGGCTCGCGCCCGCCAACGCCGGGCGATGGAGAAGACGAGAAGCAGCAGCGGCGCGCCGGCCGGTCACCTCCGTTTCAGATTCGGGCGCCGCCACCCGCCGGAGGAGGAGTTGCCCGCCGCGGCCAGCAGCAGGACGAGGAGGCGCGGCCACGATGGCAGCGGCTGGGAGCAAAGACGAGAGGCGCGGGCGCACGGCAGCCTCAGCGACCCTCCGGCAAGCAGCAACACGAGTGTGGCGGCGGCGGCGGCTAGGTTAGGGCTAGGCGGCCTGTGGACTGAGGAGGCCTCGTGGACTGATTCCGATTTAGGGCACGTTTGGAAGCCAGGGATCCCGCCGGGATCCCGGCCATTTCCCCGGGTCTGTGGACCGCGTGGGAAATTTCCACTGGGGAGGTCCCATGTATGTTTGGAAGCCTTTCAACCCGAGTTTTTTCGGCCGCAACCCCGAGTTTTTTCGGCCGCAACCCCGCGTAATCCCCGGGAAAACCTCCTCCGCCTCTC
Organism: Olyra latifolia; assembly: GCA_036346145.1. NCBI lineage: Eukaryota > Viridiplantae > Streptophyta > Magnoliopsida > Poales > Poaceae > Olyra > Olyra latifolia. Next base: position 3,612,469 of record CM070530.1, read on the forward strand.
GACTCGAGGAAGAATTCCCCGCCTCGCTCCCGCTCGTCTCTCGCTTCGGCCCCGACTCCAAGATTCAAGAAGCACGCCTCCAATCTCACCTGGGACGCTCGGAGAAGGAGGACGCGGAGCTGGAGCCGGAGCCGGAGCCGGAGCCGGCGACGTTGGCGCTGGAGGAGGAGGTGGAGCCGGCGACGCCACGGCCAGCGCTCGGAGGAGGAACCGGAGCTGGAGCCGGAGCCGGAGCCGGCGACGGTGGCGCTGGAGGAGGAGGTGGAGCCGGCGACGCCGCAGCCAGCGCTCGGAGGAGGAAGTGGAGCTGGATCTGGCGGCGCTTGGAGGAGGCGGAGCCGGCGGTGCTTGGAGGAGGCGGAGCCGGCGGCGCTCGGAGGAGGCGGAGGAGGAGGCAGAGCAGGCGGCGCTTGGAGGAGGCGGAGGAGGAGGTGGAGCCGGTGGCAGAGGCCAGATCGGGGTGGAGAGGGAGAGGACGGAGTGGAGACTGGAGAGGGAGGCCAGATCGGGGTGGAGCCTAGATCGAGGAGGTCACGTGATCGAGGAGGTCACGGGATTTATCTGCCCAGGGGAAAGAAAAGTCCCAAAAAAATCATCTTTGGGATTTATTTCACCGGAAAAATTCCCCTAATCTTCCAAACAGGCCCTTATGGAGACCCACCGTCCCAGCCAGCTAATTTCAGTCAATTGAGGAGTAGCAAAACCGAAGTAATATTATATGAAAAGTTATAATATAGCATGAATTCATATTTCTTTAGATAAAATAATATATTAGGAACTCTATACTCTAGTAATATCCATATCCGATGTGAGAATATCCGATTCCGTATCTAATCCGTATCCGAAATTACAAGTATCCGAATCCGATCCGTATTTGGAATTATAAGTATCCGAATACGATCCGTATCGTTTTATCCGGTTTCACCACTATCTGATCCGGTTTCACCACTATCCGATTCGTATCCGACCCGTTGACACCCCTAGTTGACTATGGACCGTGCACACGTGATGGCTCCTCTCTTCCGTGTAACATGGTCGAGCATCTGCATAGCTCACACAATGGCATCTCAAGTGATAGGGGCTGATGCAACTATAAGTACCCATGGTTCAAGGGAGAAGGGAGTGTCTCCGGTGCGTTACATGGTTGAGTGTGGATCGTGCACACGTGATGGCCTCTCTCTTACGTATAACATGGTCGAGCGTCTGCATAGCTCACACGATGGCATCTCAGGTGATAGGGGCAGATGCAACTATAAGTATCCATGGTTCAAGGGAGAAGGGATGCTTCCCCTCATTGCCATCATCGGCCTTCCCCAGCTCCCCTCCTTCGTCGCTTCTGGCTAAGCATCTTTCGGTGGAGGAAAGGAGGCGACTAGTCACTTCTAGCGAAGCAGCGAGTTCATGAGCAAGTGATGTCTCCGGTGCGTTACATGGTTGAGTGTGGATCGTGCACACGTGATGGCCTCTCTCTTACGTGTAACATGATCGAGCGTCTGCATAGCTCACACGATGGCATCTCAGGTGATAGGGGCAGATGCAACTATAAGTATCCATGCTTCAAGGGAGTGTCTCTGGTGCGTTACATGGTTGAGTATGGATCGTGCACACGTGATGGGTTGTCACTTATGTGTAACATGGTCGAGCATATGCATTTTGTAGAGATCATGCGACGGTATCTCAAGTAACAGCGGCAGATGTCTCCGGTGTGTTACATGGATGAGATCTAATATACTACTTTTGCATTCCAAGAGTATTAATATTCTGTATATGGCTGGAAATTTCAAGAGTCACTAAAAAAAGAAATACCAAAGAAATACCGTATACGGCTAGAAATTCCCGTATATGGCTGGAAATTCCTGTTACGGCTGGAAATTTCATATACGGCTGGTAATTCCAAGAGTCACTAAAAAAGAAATACCAAGGGTCACCATGTCACTAAGTATTAATATTAGTAGGCAGCTTGAGCAGATGAACAGGCAGAAGTGCAGATTGCAGAAGCAGCAGAACAGCCACAAGCCCACAACTCGCCCGTACAGCCACAACTCGCCGGTCGCTAGCCACAACTCAGCAATGGCCTTTGGATCTGGGAAGCGTAGGCGTTCAGAGGAAGAAGAGGACGGATCAAATGGTGAAGATGATCGCACAGGCGCCGGTGATGAAGACAGAGGTGACCGAACTGAGAGCTGTGACGATGAAGGTGCAGAAGCAGACTCATCTAATCCTGGTAGTCTGGTACGAGGCATCCTTTTTTCTCTGAAATTACTATTCTTGGCGCACCGAAAGGAAAGAACAATGGTGGAACAAAGCAGTGGCAGTGCAATCATTGTAAGAAAACATTCAGAAGTAGCTTAACTAGAGTTCGAGTTCATTTGCTTGGTCCGCTACCTGGTAAGAAGCCACAAATTGGGCGCTGTACTTCAGTACAAAGTGATTCCACCAAGTACAGAGCATTGCTAGACAAGGTTAAAGAGGCCGACAAAAAAGGAGAATCTGTTAGATCAGCAACTACTGGGCTGTCCAGTGACTCCAGTCATTTGGTGAAAGCATTTGGAGTGGCAGAAAGGGGTTTAGTAGATATGGCAATAATCAAATTTTGGTGTTCTAATGGCATTCCGTTTCATTCATTACGGAGCCCTCAATTTTCAGAAATGGTCAGAGCCATTAAAAGTGCTCCCAAGGATTATAAAGATCCGTCATATGAGAAGGCAAGAACAACTCTTCTAGATGCTTGCAAGAGAAGCATGGAGAATGACTTAGCACCAGTCAAAAGTACATGGTAAGTTTCAGTTGTTAAACATGCTAACGGCTAAACTTACTACATATCAACCATCACTTATATTTTTTCCCCTTTCAAATAGGTTGACACAAGGTGTTTCATTGTTTCGATGGATGGACTGATCTGAAAAACAAGCCAGCGATCAACGTGATTGCCTCAAACAATGAGGTTCATGCTTCCTATATGCGAAAGATTTCTCTGGAATTGAAAAAAGCTGGTGAAGCAATTGTTGAGTTTTTACTAAAGGCCATAGATGAAATCGGACCAGGAAATGTCCTTCAAGTGGTGACAGATAATGCATCTAATTGTAAAGCAGCAGGAAAAGAAATTGAGAGAGTAAGTAATATGGTTACTTTTACTGTTTTAAAATTTAATTCAAACTTTTATGAACACATTGTAATAGTTCATTGCATCATGGCTTGTACAGGTGCATAAGCACATTATTTGGGCCCCTCGTGTTGTTCACACCTTGAATCTAGTATTTAAGGATTTTGCTAGCAAATTTTCATGGATGCTCAATACATATAAGGCAGGGAAAGGTATTGTGAAGTTTTTTCAGAACCATCAACATTGTCTAGCAATGTTCAGAACTAGCTCTCGTTTTGACCTACTGAAGGTGAAGAAAACTCGATTTGCTTCGCATTACATTTTGCTTGAGAGGCTTATCGCATGTCGAGAAGCACTTGCTAGCACCGTGGTCACCAGGCAATGGAAAGAATGGGTGAACAGCGCCAACAATGATCTGAAGCATCAAGCAAGGGCCATTGCTCAAGTAATCAACGATGACAGCTTCTGGAATGAGGCTGAAAACATCATTGCCATCACAGGACCAGTATACTCAGTACTGAGATTCAGTGATGGAGAAGGCCCTAAAATGGGAGAAATATATGAGAGGATGGACTGCATGGTTGCTTTCATCATGAAGAAGGGAATGTATGCTTTGCCAGCAGTACAGCTTGATGCATACACCATGGATGCCATAGATTGGTGGACCATCTATGGCTCAGAGACACCAGAGTTAGCTGACGTGGCTAAGAGGGTTCTATCTCAACCAATTAGTAGTTCGTCGACTGAGAGGATTTGGAGTACTTATCAATACATTTGCAGTGCAAAGAGGAAGAAGCTGAATAGTAGCACTGCAGATAAGCTTGTCTTCATCCACTCTAATATTCGCCTTATGTCAAGGTCCACCGAGAGTTACAAAGATACCAAGTGGGACATAGACCCGGAAGATCCTATTATCTAAGAGGTAATTCATTAGACAAGAGTACATTCTTCGTTTTCTTCATATTTACATAGATATTAATCTTGCTTTTCATATTAATGTTAATCAGGATTCAGGATCACGATGACAAAAGAAGCAAGACACCAAGACCTCATGGCTTCAAGCAATATTACAGATTCCAGATTTCCATCTATCCATTATATGATTATAGTTGCAGCTTTTAGTATTTATTGTCAATATCTATGATCTTATTAAGAAATAAGAACCTGTATCGGTTAAACTTGGCTATGAAATATGATATTACTATTATATTTAATTCCGTTCCTACGTCATCGTTCCTACTACATTGGAACGCGTTCCTCGTTCCGAGGGATCGTTCCGGGAACATCGTTCCCAACCAATTGGGAACACGTTCCAACTCTCGAACGAACACTCCGAAGAGGTATACCCCTTCGTACCATAATTTTCAAAATAGCATTCCTCGTCCCGCGTTCCCGTTCCTCGACCCCCTCGACCCGGGAACTTGGCTTCTTAGAGCTGGTGACGTGTCTGGGCATTTGATGGAGTTAAAATGTTTTTCTTCCTTTTTAGTTCCTATCTGCACACTTGCACACTGGAACGATGCAGAGATAGTTTTTTTCTAAACATACCAATTTTATGTCTTGCACTGTTTGTAATAACAATATTTGGGTCCATATGGATGCTGGAACAGAGAACTAAGCATGGTTGTTTTATCTGGTGGTCTGGAACAATAGCATGTTGAATCCTTTAAGTTGAATGCTCTCGTGTATGCCTTATTGCTTGTTCAGTTGCTCCCAAAATATCTGTCTCCAACTTTGCGTGCTTTAGATTATTCAACACGCAGGTAAATACAAGTATAAGTGGACAAAAGCAAGTTATATTGTCTAAAAGAAAAAATAAACACATACAAACAAGGACCATGCTGCCATCTACAAAATGGCGAAGGTGCTGGCATCAGCATGCTTTTCTTTTAACGCCATGTAAAATTTCTTGAATTCTGTCGGGACCTGCAAAACGGAGTCGAGTCCCTTCTGTGCTTTACCTGTACTAGTCCCTGGATCAAGTAGCTAGTAGACACAGATTCCAGATCTTTGGATCATTGCCATTACAATTTGAACAAATATTACATCAGAGTGCGTTACAAGACACTAAATCAGAGTACAAAATTCAGGCACGCAGGCCTTACACAGCGGAAGTCTTAACAATCTTTCATAACTCCAAATGTAAGAGACAAAATACAACAATCAATCCCACGGGAGGGCTATAGTAGCATCCTATGCGTCAGAGAAATCTTCGTCTTGAACTCCAACAGTGAAATCTTTATCTTGGTACATCTCCTCGGGATACCAACGCTGATCAAAACCTGCTCGTTGGAATGAGCAGCCCCGTATAAAAGGCGAGGGTGAGTATACATTATACTCAACAAGCAAGGCTAACTAAATGCAACTAAGGTTTACAAGGGAAGGATAGGATTCTTTTGCATAAAGCCAGTTTTACAAGTTTGCCTAAGATTTTATAAAACGGTTTGAAAAGTGTTGAGGAAAAAACAAATATTGGAATTGTTTTCTTTGAAGTTCCGGCCTCAACCGGTTTTGCCCCAACCTGGCTACTCACGGCACCCACCGTGCAACACCCTCATCGCTCACAGCACCCGCTGTGAAGAGAGAAAACAAAACACACGACGGCGATCGTGGTTTTCCTTTAAAACACCATTTTGAAAACAAATAGATAAGAAATACCATGAGACAGCTCCCCATCGTCCGCCCTTGACCGTGGGCACGGCTATCATGATAGTTATACACTCTGCAGAGGTTGCACACTTTACCCATGCGAGGTGGTTCTTCCTAGGGTGCCCCCAAGGAAAAAGATCACCACAGGGCCTTTCTCCAACATCCTCCTAGTTAAGGCATTCCCGCTAAAGTTTCCACTGCAATGCCCCTCTTGTGCCGATAGAACAACACCGATTATCTACTCCACCGACTGGAATGCCAAAACTAGGAGTCCGAAGGATACTCAACCAAGGCCCGCCCATACAGGCACACATGGTCGCACTGTTGTACTTAGCTCGACTACCTCAAGGGATCGGTCCTTAGGGACCAGGGTGGTTCCCACACTGGACCCAAGTCTCGTGCTTACTGTACCAACCTTACAACCAGCCACCCCGATCAGGTTTTTATAAAAACATTTTACCCGATAGCACCCACTATCAACTACGTCCATTTGCAAACATGACAGCACCAACTGTCTTTTGAAATCATTGAGCAATAAGCATTTGAGGTTATCATGTATCCAAGTTCAATGTGATTGCAACTAAGCAGGACTAACATGATTAAAAACCTAATTCAAGGGTGAAGGTATTAATTAACAATATAATGCTAACTTAGGGTGGCAAGGATGGGTTTTACAATGATACCATTAGTTGGGGTTTTTAGCTAGCATCTAACCAATTAGCATTTTTAATTTTAACATAGCATGCAGTTTAAACATCTAATAAATCCATTTAAAAACATGGGGTCAAAGATCAGCATTTGTCTTAATCAGCAGAGCCCTAAGTCTTCCACGTGTTGTCGATCACGAATCCGGAGTCGCACGCTCCTACTCGCAGAAATAACGATAAAGAAAACAATAAACACCAAGCATGAAAATATGGGTGCACATGTATGCAATGGTCAAGTATAGTGTACAGAGCAGGAAAAAGATAGTTTAAAACTAAATAAGCTACTGTACACTTTTCTAGAATTTAAATGAAAAGATTATGCACTTAAACTAATTGACTTGCAAACCAAAATCTAAAACAGTGGGTAATATAGTATCAAAAATCTTATAAAAAAAATACAGATGCAAGTTTAACAATTTAAAGTCATTTTAAAATTGGTTTGACAATTTTTGGACAAGTAAATCATCCTAAACAATTAAAACAATGTTTAATGGTATTTAAATAATTCAAAACAATTTACAACAGTAACAGTAAATAAAATTACACTATTAAATAGGTTGCATTTTGTTGAGTCTAACAAAATTGGTTTGGGGTTTTCTTGGAATTTTCTACTAATAGATATGAATTTTTGAAGTTAGGGGATAAAATCTAAAAAGGGGGAAATGGAGGGCGGCTCGGCTCGGGCTTCCGGCTCGGCTCGGCTCGTGCAAGGCCCGCCTGTCGGTGGGAGAAAACAGGGGAGGCGGCGGCGGCTCGGCCTAGGAGCACCCGGATCGACGGCGCCACGCGCGACCGGAGACGAGGATGAAGAAAGAACAACGGCGGCTCATTCCGTAGAACCCGCCGAATCCAAAGTGTGCTCTAGCTGCCTCTACATCTACACAAGCTCAAGGAAGAGGAAGATTGAAGGAATTACCAAAATCGGCGATTTAAATCGAAGCGGCGGAGAAATCGACGATTTCGACGAACAGGTCATCGGCAGATTCCGTGAGACCTTCGGCAATCGATTTCGTCGCGCTCGAGCAACGATTCCCAGAGATCTTTGATGGGTTGGATTCACGACAAAGATAGCAAGGACGTCCTCGGACAGTTTGAGGAAATCCGTAGCGACGCAGAGCTGAGGTGAGAAGAAGTGGAGGCGGCCAAAAATTGACAGGCAGAGCTTCGGCGTTAGATGGCCGGAGCTACGGACCTCGGATCCGCGAGTTCCTGGGCAAAATGGAATTGTGAGAAGAATATCTAGGATATCCCGGAACAGTTTTGAAAATGGATACTTACTTGTGGCCGAATTGAAGAAAAACGAAAAGGGGAAGAGGGAGCTCAGGCTGGGAATCTTTGAGGGAGACCGGGAGATGAGGGGAGGTGGATTAGTGGCCATTAACACCACTAATGATCCGAAACTGACGTCATTAGGGGATTTATGACTTGATTAAGGCAGTGGAGGGAGATGGGGGGTTAAGGGTGTGAATGGGAGAAGCTTCTGCATTAAGAACAGAAAGAGAGAGATAGAACAGAGAGAGAGATAGAGAGAAGGAAAGGTAGAGAGACTGATAGGTGGGACCAAGGAGGAGAGGAAGGGTTTTTTAATTTTTTAATTTCTGATTTTTCTCCTTTGAAAACAAATTCCAATTTAAATTTTATTTTCTCTTTTTGAAACCCAAATACACTACTTTAATTATTTTATAGAATATTTGCAAAATACTCAATTAATTTTTAAAGTTTTTATTAAACAAGTAACATACTCTTTTTTTTATTTCATTTAAAAAGAATTTTAATGCAATGCAATGCAATGCATGATGTAAATGATTTGTTTTTATTTTGAAAATGAGGATGTTACAAATTCGAAAGTGCAATCAGGTATTAGCACTTTAGCAGTGTGCTATGTAATATAACTAGAAGATTAGACTTAATAATAGTCGATCTGCAATGTTTTTTTTAATAAAAAAAACAAATAGTCAAGGCTAGCATAGTGGAAGTGCAGGTAGAGCTGCCTGAAGTGCAGTATTCTTATCTGCTCTACCTTGTTAGATCTTAGAAGTGAGCAAGCGAAGACAATGGAGGAAGAGGAGGGGAGGAGGGGGCTCCCTTCTCTGCTGAAATCATCGTCGCTGACTGAAACTGAGGGTTCTTTGGAGGAACACATCGCCACTGACATCACCCAGGTGAGGTGATCTCTATTCTCTACCATGTTATCTTTCTTTTTTTTTTAAAAAAAAATAAAAACCCCATTTCAGTCATTTCTTGTTCGTGCATCAGTTTTGGTTTGAACTGCCATATGTGAATTTATGCTTGTTGAAGGATTAGGAACCTCATGTCCAAACTTGCTTCAGCTTGTAGGATGGACACCATTAATAGAACTGAAACGAATCACTAGAAAGGATGGGGTAAATGCCCGGGTTGTAGGCAAGTTGGAGTCATATCAGCCTCTTTGCTCAGTCAAGGATCGTAGTGCTCTGAGGTACTGGAAGCATCAAGTCATGTTATATTTAAGTCTACTTTCCCAGCACGAGTTACTTGATATATATACAGATCACAGACTAACTCATGTAATTTCATTATAAATGACTGATACTGTATTATTCTCTGCAGAATGATCGGAGAAGCAGAGGAGAAAGGGCTTATTTCTCCTGGTATCACAACACTAGTCGAGCCAACAAGTGGTAATCTGGGGATAGGGGTCTCTTACATTGCTGTGCTCAGAGGGTACAGATTCATTGCTGTCATGCCTGCTGAGTATTCACTTGACAAGCAGATCCTGTTGAGATATCTAGGAGCCGAGGTAATTTTAACCTGTAAGGATGTAAAGCCCAAATATCATGTTATCTTTACTCTTGATATCAGTCAAATCTTTAGTTTTGCATTTTGTGTTTCTAGACTTTTCTCAGTTTGTGGGCACTATACTTGGCTTGGTCACCTGCAAATGCCTTTTACAGGGACGAGCTACACTACGAAAAGTAAAGGGCAAAGAAGTCAGATTCTACACTTGGCTTTCAAGGACAAGTTAACAAAGTGGAACAGCTCAAGAAAGACATGCCCAATGTACACGTCCTTGATCAGTTCATAAATGCAGCAAATCCTGAAGCACACTTCACATGGACTGGTACATATTCTTGCAGAATCTGACATAGTTTACTAGTAAATGAGCATTATTTTAGTAGAAAAATAGCGGTTGGCATGTTGTATTTTGCATTGTTCGTTCTCTCCTCATTTCATTTTTTTTCTTTCAATGTGGACCTTTTTAGTCCTATCCTTTCAGTTTTAGTATCCGCGGTACATGTATATGATGGACTATACTGATATAAACCCATCCATTAGAAATCAAAGGAGCTCTGTTCTCATGATTAAGAACTTGAATTGGATGAGCTTTCTATTCCTTATGATCCATATTATGGATAAGATAATGTAATATTACTGCATTGCTGCCTGATTTAGCACTTATCAATTTCTGCATAGGGCCTGAGATCTGGAAGGATACGGCAGGCAAAGTGGACATCTTTGTGGCTGGTTCAGGCACAGGAGGTACAATATCTGGTGTGGGGAAATATTTGAAGATGAAAAACCCAGCTGTGAAGGTCTTTGTGTTGAGCCTGCCGAGAGCCCAGTCATTTCAGGTCAGCCGGTGACCCTACAATCGTATAAGCATCATATTGAACGATCAAATGCTCCAAGAAACATAATAACCTTAAAAATTATTTGTCACCAATAATAGCATTGTTGACATCATTTTAGGTGGCAAGCCTTCTCGGCATAAAATTCAGGGAGTGGGTCCAGGCTTTGTACCAAGAAACCTGGACACCTCAGTCATCGATGAGATCATTACAGTAACTGCAGAAGATGCAATGGCAAATGCAAGGAGGTTGGCAAGGGAAGAAGGCTTACTTGTGGGCATATCATCTGGAGCAAATTTGGCTGCCTGCCTGAATGTTTGCACTGAGCTATGTTTTTCTCATGTCTAATTGCATTTTTGCCTCCCAATCTTATCTTTCAAATGCATTTTTAGGTGGCGTCATGAAAAGAGAACAAGGGGAGGATGATTGTCACCATTTTTCCTGGTGGTGGCGAGAGACATGAACTCTGATCTCTTCTCTCTCGAAAGGGAGGAGTGCATTGCCATGACCTTTTGATCTCTTGGCTTTATTGAGAACTGTTGTATGTGGAAGATGGGAGCATATGTAGAATGCACAATAATGACCCAGAAGAAACGCTTTTAGTCGTTCATCTCTGCTTCTTGGGCAAGTTGAATGTTGATGCAGGTGACTTGTACACACACTGATCAGTGATCACTGGGAACTGAGTCAAGCTCATTTGCCCCTGGTCCTCGCTCAGGTTATACTGTTTTAGTTCTATTCGGTGCAATTTAAGTGAACTTTTAATAAACAAAATCCTAGTTCTTCTTGCGTATGCTCCCCTTTCTCTGATCGGTGATCACCAGGCGTAGTATTGGGTCATCTAACCTAAAGTTGGTTGTGTTGTGCCTGCTGCTTGGACACATTTACATGTTGGGTGTTAGATATCTGGAGTTGGTGTTTTTATACTTTTCTTAAATGAATGGCAGAGCTCCCGCTCTTAAATAAAAGAAAAAGAAAATACATGCCTGAGTTACATGCCACAATCAAAATTGCCAATAATGTGCGGTCCATGTTAGCAATGATTTATCTATGTCTGATTTATAGGTGAAATTACTAATTTTTCTAGGGCTTTTGAGTGTTTGGGCCTTATTACAAGAGATTAGTTAATTGGGTTAATTAGATAGATGCCACTGCAAATATGCAGATTCACGTATTCGCCATTACAAAACATAATATCGTATGGATGCCACTGCAACTTGTAAAAATTAGGTGTATGCTGTTATGCGACGTGAAATGACTCTTTTATCCTTACTTCTTTCTATCACTCTCCCCTTTTCTCATCCCTTCCTCCTTTGTTGGACTGTGGTTAGGGTTTTCCTAGCCATCGCCGCCGCCACCAACAGCCATGTTGGAGCTCCACTCTACAGGCTCCTCCCCCTCCACTCCACCTCCACTACAGCTAGTTGGAGAGCGCCAAAGGCTGCCTTCGGTCGCCCTACCACACCGTCGGTGTCACCCCTTACTAACCTTGCGAGCCCATTGGAGATGCCGCCTCGTCACTAGATCCGCCCATCCCCTCGCCATCTAAGCTCGCTAACGCTGGCTCCACTTGTCTCCATCGCAAGACCTTGCAAGCCGCTTGCCCTCCATGGTCGTGTCGTGCCGCCATGGTCACAATAGTTGGACATGGCCGAAGTTGCTGCACCACCACGAGCTCGTCGCTGCTGCTTCGATCTTCCTTGAGCTCGGGGACTCCCGCCTTGCTTTGCTGCTCTTGTGAGGTGAAACCCAAGTGGAGTCACCTGTGCGCTGTGCCGGACAGGGAGAGGGAAAGGAAAAAGGAGGGGGAGAGGTCGCTAGAGAGGGACGAAAGGGGTCAGGAGGAAGAGGAGAAAAGGGCAGATTTGAGGAGAATAGAGGGGTAGAAATGTCCAATATGGCATCTACACAATTTTCACAAATTTGTAATGGCATGTGCACAATATCGTCTTTGTAATGACAAATACGTGAATCAAGATATTTGTAGTGGCATCTATCAAATTAACCCTTAATTGTTCTGCCTGTTTGCTCTGCATTCTATCAGCAATTCTGCAAAAGATCAAAAGAATAGATTCGACGGTTAAGGACTTAATATGTACTATCTATCCCATATGCCTTAGTTGATGGATCATAGTACAAATTATAATAATCTAGTACTATCATATTGCTGAAAACAGCATGTTTTCACTATAGCATATATGTCATTATAACACGTGGTATAGATTTATCTTTTTTAGATTGGATGGCAAACCTTTTACAAAGTTAGCGTGGAACACAAAAATTTCACCATGGTATGGAGTTTCATGTGTATTGGTCGCCATTCGATCGCTCTCACGCGATTTTGCAATCCCAAAAAAGGCTAAATCAAATTGCTGTGTGTGATCCTTTTTCAATTCCTCCTTTCTCCCCTCTCGCTTGGCCCGACCAGCTGCTCCTCGTGCCACCCCACTATCAGCGACCACTGTAACAGCCCAAAATTTTGCATAAAATTTTTCGCGCATTAAATGCATGAAAATTTCTCTAGGAACCCACCTTCATTTCCAAACACTTCCTAAAACCCCAAAATGCCCTTTAAGAATTTTCCCAATTTTTAGAATTTCAAAAAGTCACATGTGATATAGAAACAACTTCATTATTTACATGTATATGGAAAATATTCCACAAGCAAACTACTTTTTATTTCATATTCAAATACTATATATTTTTATGAATCTTCAGAGACCAGTTTTACATTTTTCTGATTTTCCTACAATTAATTATAAATATTTGAAGCTTTGGATAAATTGGAAAAAATGAGAAAAGAATCATTTTAAAGGAACTCCAACATTTTCCATAGAACATATATGATTTTATACTCCTAGAAAATTCTTAGTATTTTTATGAATCAATAGAAATTTTCCTCATATTTTTCTGATTCTCCTACCAATTTTTTAGAATTTTTATAAGCTTCCTAGAATTAAAAATCTATTGGAAAAAATTTCTGGAGAACCCCCTCCGGAGAAATTCTCTCAGCGCCACGCGTCGGCTTTGGATTTGCTGCGCGCCTCAGCCACTGCCAGTTGGGACCCGCCTATCAGCCACTCCGCTCGGAGGCAGAGAGACCGGCTCACGTGCGCGCCACGTCGCTTATCTCAGGTGACATCCAACGGCTGCCCGTGCTCCACGTCATCAAATCCAACGGCCACGACTTGTTCTCCTCTTCCTTTGTCGCCGTCCCGCTCTGCTTCACCGACACCGCCGTCTCCGCCGTGAACTTCACCGAAGTGTCGATTTCCGCGCGTTCCAGAGGCCACCTGTCCCTGCCATTCTGACCAAGACTGTCCTAGGGACTTGCGCTACTCGAGTATCCCCGTGGCACGGTCGAAAACCTCCTCGCTGGACCAATCCGCCGTTGCCGCGATCTCGGCTCCAGGTGATGCCGCCGTGGTCTTGCCGCTGACCTCCTTGAGTCCAACTCCACCGCACCGAATGGGTCAGATCGCCAGCTAGATGCTCCGCCCCTCCCATGGCTTGCTGTGCACGAATCGGCGAGATGAGCTTCACCGCGCCACAAAAATCCCGGCGAGGTCATCCTCCCGGATTGAATCACGACAAGCCGATCCCGCCTATAAATAGAAGCTTACCTAGCTCCCTAAGGATCACCTCAACCACGCACCGCAGCAGCGAGCAAGAAAGGGAGCCACTTCTTCTCTGTTTTGCTCCACCGTCGCCATTCTCGCCGGAGTTCGCCGCTAGAGCTCTCCGTTGATCTTCCGCTACTACTCCCAAAAGGTAAAATACTCCTAGAAGCATACTAAAGCATGAGCAACCATTAAATTCTACTTAAATCAACTACAAATTCGATCCGTCCTCGCCCGCGCTCGAAAACCACTACTCAAGCTGCCAAGCTTCTCTGGATCGATTCACTTTCTAATTTCTGTCTAGAAACCTTCCATGTAGAATGCAGTAGCATGTTCACCCCCAAATTTGATCAATCGAAGCTTCAAACCTAAGGTCCCCCGTTGCTCTGTTTTGCGCCGCCGCGATACCTCGCCGTCCGGCTATCCAGAGCCACCCCGAGCTTTGATTCTTGGGGCAAAGTGATGCACATGCACCACACAACAAAAGCCCCATGGTTAATTTGACTCAAACCCCACAGAATAAAAAACCCCAAATTGGATTCCCAAGAACCCTAATTTCCACTGTTCATTTCAGCCCAGATTTTGATTTCTTCCAAATTGAAGTCGTTAGAGGCCGAATTAGCTCCAAGTGCCTATATAAAAGTTGTTCCAAATAATGTTTTACACCTAGAAATGATATTTTTATAATTTTGAATCACTTTGAAATTTAAATTCAAATTTTAAACTCTCTCTTTGATAATTTAGAGAATTTCTAAAAATATAAAAATCTTTAAAAGAGTAAAATTGATATTTTTCCTAATAAATAACAATACAGATAAAATTTATAAAAATTTTAAATTCAGACCTATTTTATAGGATATAGCATGTTCTTTCTTTAAACTCTTTATGAAATTAATTTCTTTAAAATAAATTAATATTTAATACACCAAGATTCTTTCCAACAGTAGAAGCATATAAAATTTATATTTTAATGGATCATGAATAATTTGAAATATTTTTAGAATTCAAAACTTTATAGTATTATTTAACACCTAAATTTCTTAATAAATTAAGAACTTGTCTTTAGGGTTTTAAAGAATTTTCTGAAATATGAAAATATATTATATAATGAAATTAGTATTTTTCATATATAGTATAAAGATAAATAAATTTTCCAAACCTTTAATGTTTTATAAAAAGTATACTATGTATTAATTTTCTTTCCATACAATCCTTTTAACCTATTTATTTAAATAAAAGGATAGAAAACCCTTTCCTTAATAATAAAATAAATACTCACTATTAAATTGAAATTCCTTTTCTCAAGATAATGCTAAGAGATTTGCAAAGAGCCTAAAATAAGTTAAATCACTTTTAGAATTTTCTATAAAGAAAAGAAATAAAAATTTAAACAAAAGGACAAACTATTTAAAACCTTAAAACTAATTTAAGTAGATTACCACATACATTCTAAACCAAAAATAGCCCAGAAACCCCCAAGTTCCATACCCCACATAAAATGATAGCTACCAACCTAGAGATGTTCTAAAAAGATATTTTGGCATTGCTTTCAAAATTCTTTCATACAATCATTTCTTTCATTTTAAAACCATCCATTCCCATCTCTTCATAAAATATCTCATGATTCCATCTCCATCATTCTATCAAATATTTTCATAACTCCTATCCTATCCAAAGGCCATTGCATTCCAAATACCTAAACCTTCTCCAAAATATTTCTGCATGGCATCTAAATTCCTTTTTACTTGATTTGATTCTTATTCTTTCTATTTTATCAAATATTAAAACCACACGATAATAGAAGAAGAAGATCAAGCTCTGAAGACCCAAGTTACTCTTTGGACGGAGATGATGATCAAGAGTGAAGCAGAAGAAAGAGTTTAGTAATATTCGTAACCAAGGCAGGTTTTCTCCATTCATTTAGAATTCTCTAATTATTACTTTATGCATTATTTTCTAGTTGATTATTCTGAGTCAATCTATTTTGATACCATATGTGTCATATAGATTAGTTACATTCCATGTTGGAGTTGTACCCGATACACCTAAATAAATGGCATCACAAAACTGTAGAATAAGATAAATAGTCAGTAATATGACAACTCATATAATCATTCATTATCTATTTGGATAAGTACATTATTCCGGTATGACAATGGATATGGATTTTTTTTTTGTTGTATCGGTGTTATATAAAAATTTTTCCTGCAAAGGATAGGCATGGGTTAAAAGGACCGGTGGTAGGTTACTCATGCGCGGCATGGAGAACACGAGCTTGATGAAACATGAATGGTGGGCCTATCCAATGCTAAAACATGGAAATGTCATGGGTTAAAGACATAATTGTTCAACTATGTATCTGATCAATATATAGATTGAACTAGGTTCTGCAGAATCGAATGAAAATAAATCATTAATGGACCGTACTCCCGATATATGGAGTTGTGTCTGAAGGGTGATACCTGCATAATTTGTGATATATACTCAGTGATTTAATTAATAATCTAAAAGACGTGCAGATGATACAAGGTGGTAAATGGGTGTGATAAGTAAAGAATTTGGTTGTGTAAAGAATTTGATTCTTAAATGTTTTACAAAACCTTTGAAATAACTGATAAACCATTTTAATTGTTGCATTATATTTACTTAAATCTCTCTCATCTTACTTAGGTAACTTGCATTTTAATCAATAGTCACTTGCATTGGTGAAAATCTGCTAAGTAGAAATACTCACCCCTGTCTAATCCAATTTTTACAGATTTTGCAATTAAGGAACTCTGATGACTCGACAAATTTCTAAGGATTTCCTATACTCAGGCCAAGCCTGTGGAATGGGCGTACAGATTCAGTCTGTATTATCTTTTTCATATCCCCTTCTGCTGTAAAATTTGTATTAGTAATAATAAAAGCTATGCAATAGTGTTTTTTCTATTATACAATTGGAATCCTGGACAATTGTATTCTCGAGAATCTCCGATATTATCATATTGGAAAACGGTTCTCACAACCACCACCCACGCGGCTATGACAACAGGGCCAGCCGCTCTAGACCATCTCACGGTGCATCGCGGCTGCTTAGCTCATGGTGTAGCACAACGGCTCGAGTGCCCAACCCTATGGTTACAGCCGCGAGGACAGTGGTCACTAATGGTGGGGCACCATGCAAAGCCGCTAGTCAGGTTGAAATTACTAGAGGAGGAAAATCGAGAGCTAGAGATGGCGGCACGAGCGGACGTCGCTATTGTCGTAAACATGAGTGTCATGGTCGCCAGTCATGGGTGGGCAAGAGAGCAATGGGAGAGAGAAGAGTAGGAGGAGGAAGAATGACCTCACATGGCATTTTAAAGAAACGGAGAGGTCTTTTTGGAAAAAAAAAACTAAGAGAAAAAATAGAAATATTGTGCAAATCTTGGAGCAGGATCGAAAGATGACCAAAGGGCATGGAGGCGAAGAGCTACGTAATCGTGGGACTGAATTTCCCAGTTACCGTGGCCTCTCTGACTTTCTTTCGCGCACTTTAAGGAAGTCAAATTGATTCCCAATCCCAAGCTAATAAGTTTATTCAATTGATAATTACTGTGTACTTTTTTAACGGATAATCACCCCGTATAATATAATTATTTTATTTTGTTAAACCCATGTTCTTTTTTTTGAGTAACTTAAACCCATGTTCTTACTTCGGTTGATTCTTACGGTCATACCCCCTCCGATCAACTGCTGTTTTAGACACCGACGTGATCTTTAAAACACACCAACACTACTTAAGTGTTATAATCTAACCATAAAACCGACTAAAATTATATTATTACGGAAGTAATCTTCAAGACAAATTTGCACATGTAATTTTCATATACTCAATCAAAATAGTTCAAAGTTTATAGCTTAATTTTTAAGACCTTGACTTTCTCATACTTCAAATTACATATATTTTTTGACTGAAGCAATATGGAATGGACCTCAACCATCCAAACAACGAGGTGGTCTTGTACTACTATCGTCACGCTTTGGTCTCTTTATTTGTCTGACTCGTTATCTACTTATATCTTTTTCGGAGGTCCTCGTTACTTTTCACAGTCAAAATGATGAAAAATACTTACTGTCACTCATGCCTATATTTTTTAAAATTTTAAATCCGCCTTTCAAAGATTAAAAAACAAGATAATTCTCAAAACCGTTTCAAATAGGCTCTTGAAGTCTAGTGGGAGAGATCTGGAACCCTAGTGCTCCCTCCTCGCCAAAGTCTAGCAGGAGAGATTTGAAATCTTTTATTTTAGCTTTAAGCATGTGAAAGATTTCTTTACACAATGTTCGGAGTGACTGAGCTGAATAAATAAACTGGTTGAGCTAAATGATAAGTTGGCCTTTGAGGGCTTAAAGTTAGCATAGTTCGTTTATGTTATTTTTAAAAGTTTTTAGAGGTGGCTTTATGATTTAAAAAAAGCTAGACTAAAAAAACAAATCGTTCAACTTTTTAGTTTAGTTAGATTTAAACATTAAACTTAAACCTAACCACTCTGAACAACGTGAACAATGCACTTATCCACCACTCAGAACACTTCCATAACATTATTTACCAATGAATCAAGCAGGCCCGTGTTAAACTCGTACTCCGACAGCTCCAGCAATTTGGAGCATTTCTTCGTTTCCTGCCATGCAGAAACATCCGAATCCGATCCAAGAATTTGCCAAATGGACGCATGGTGAGCTATGGTTGCTAATCCTCGAAGAAATATATTATTGACAGTCCACTGATCACTGATGGGTCAGAATGATGTGCAGCTACACCACACAAGCACTTTGAGCAACGCGCAGGCTCATCTACTCGGCTGCTCCTCCCGTGAGCAGCCAAGAACCTATAGCCTACAGGGGAGCAGCATCCATGGAGCCGGTGGAGGAGAGGGTTGGGAGGCGAGGGATTCCTTCTCTGCTCATGTCCTCCTCCAGCGATGATGGAACTGCGGAGGAACACATCGCCTCCGATGCCACACAGGTGAGTGAGTCTTCTTTCCCTTCTAATTTTCCTTCTTCTTTTTGGTCAAATACCACCTTCGCATCCATGCTTTTCTAGTAGAGATTTAAGCCATTGGGAGATGGGTTTCTTTGAGGCTCATATTGTGGAACAACCTCTTCAGCTCATTGGGTGGACGCCGCTGGTCGAGCTGAAGCGAATCGCCAAGAAGGACGGAGTGGATGCCCGGATCGTTGGCAAGATCGAGGCCTACCAGCCCCTCTGCTCCGTCAAGGATCGCTGCGCTTTGAGGTATTATCAAATATCAAATTCTTCTTTTAATTAGACTCGTTCTATTCAGAAATCATCGATTAGATTCGTCTGTGCCTGTTGAGCACGTCAGGTTTATATAGTTGATCACAGAACTCCAACCTTCAGTAAACCATCTATTTTAGGAAGGCAGAAATTTTGAGTATATATAATCGCGCTCTTTCTTTCCTGTACATACTCTTCTTGTACTTGCAAGAACTCATTTTTTGGCAAAACATTACCACAAGTATTAGTAATTGTGTTTTTTTGTCTATACATTCAGAATGATTGAAGATGCAGAAGAGAAAGGGTTGATTACACCTGGTGTCACAACACTTGTTGAACCGACTAGTGGGAATTTGGGGTTAGGACTGCTTCTCATTGCTATTTGCAAAGGTTACAAGTCCATTGCAGTCATGCCAGGCCAATACTCGCTTGATAAGCTAATCTTGTTGAGATATATGGGTGCTGAGGTGTTTCTAACTGGTAAGATAGAGTTGCAGGCTTACTTACTTTGTTAGGTCGGGTTTTTTCCTTGAGTATTGTCGATGACAATGGAAAATCTGTGGTTTCTAACTGGTAAGATAGAGTTACCTTAGTTGTTTCTAGTCTCCCAAAAAAAAGCTTACTTACTTTGTTAGGTCGGATTTTTCCTTCAATATTGTCATTGACAATGGAAAATCTGTGGAATTGTATTGTTAACCTTCTCCATTTGGTGTGACCACATGGCAGATCCAGCCCTTGGGCTTCCGGGCATAGCCGACAAGGTCGAAGAGCTCAAGAAAGAGTACCCCAATGTACATGTTCTTGATCAACTCACAAATCCAGCAAATCCTGGGGCACACACCAGATGGACCGGTACAGTTTCAAGATGGCTTAATTTCAGTAAATAAGACATCTCTTCTGTCATTCCTAACAATAGAAGTCTCCCATATTGACATATTATTGCGAGTTACTCCCTCCGTTTCAAAATATATGGCGTGCATGTATTCGAAAAAGTCAACATTTGTAAATTTTGACTAATACTTAAGCTAAAAACATATATGTTTAGTGTTATGCATGTGATATATTTGAATTAGTATTTGAAATTACTTTCATATGATGTTAAGTTTGTAGTTGTTGATGCTATATTGTGAAGGAAATTAATGGTCAAAATTCTATATTAGAAACTGTGTCACAAACTTATATGCCTTATATTTTGGAACGGAGGGAGTAATGGTTAACGTTGCATCAGACTTTTCCTTTTGCATATGGGCACCATAGTTGCATTTTACATGTATCCCCTTCGACAATTCATTTTTGCTCTTTCCTTGTAGTCATGGTTAAATTACGTTATTTTAATATGCAGGACCTGAGATTTGGAAAGATACTGCTGGCAAGGTGGACATATTTGTTGCTGGTTCAGGTTCAGGAGGCACGGTATCTGGTGTTGGAAAGTATTTGAAGGTGCAAAATCCAGCGGTGAAGATCATTTGTGTGGAGCCTGCAGAGAGTCCAGTCATTTCAGGTACATTATTTGCTTTGAATCTGAAAATATTACTCCATAACACTTGGAAATCATCAATAATGAGTCTTTATGGTCAGGTAAATATTATGTGGGTGCTTCCAAGGTCCCCAGAATAAAATTAACAGATTATTTTGTGAAATTATTTAGGCGGGAATTTTATTGTTTGTACCAAATGAAGTAATTCCTTTTCTTTACACCTCATACCTGTAACTCTGTTGGAATAGTCCCACATTGGGAGTTGGAAGGACTTGAGTATGATTTATAAGGGTGAGGGAGCACCTCTCCCCCATTAAGCTAGCTTTTTGAGAGGAGATGGCCTAAGAGACCTTGGCCCGCTGCTCTGGTTAAACCTGCGAGTGTACTGTAGCCCAACAATCTGGGATCCGGACGCGTTAAGTGTAGTGGTCCGGCTGACAAACTCTGCTTGTTTTTTTTCACTTGTCGTCAGGAAAGAATTGTGTTCATTTATTAGGCAATAGATAAGTGTCACTATTGCATCATCATATCTTGACCATTGTAACGTGTGGTCCAGACAATCGTATGACTCCATCAGTAAACAGTTTGTGTCGTACCAGTTGTTAAAATCATCACAATAACGATAGAATAGTGACAATGACATTAAGGTTGCCTGTTGCTACTGCTTAGGTGGGGAGCCAGGAAAGCATAAAATCCAGGGAGTAGGACCAGGATTTCTACCTGAAATCTTGGACACCTCAGTCATCGATGAGGTCATCACGGTGACCACTGAGGATGCGATGGTGAACGCAAGGAGGTTAGCTAAGGAAGAGGGCCTGCTTGTGGGCATATCTTCTGGTGCAAACTTGGCAGCTTGCCTGAAGGTTCATATCTCTTAGCTAACTAATTTTGTTTTGGGTCCAACTTTTATTTCTCTATTCTGATCTATAGTAATCCTTTTAAATGTATCTTTAGGTCGCATCGAGAGAAGAAAACAAGGGGAAGATGGTCGTCACCATATTACCGAGTGGGGGCGAGAGATACATGAACTCCGACCTCTTTGCAGCTGTAAAAGAGGAGTGCATTGCCATGACCTTTTAATCTCACCTCTTATTCAGAATTGCTCTATGTAAAAGGCAGGACCATATGTAGTAGCCAGTTACAACAATGTATTAATTGCTCATATTTCTATGGAATTTATATGCAAAAACATCTGTATGAAGCAATTAGAGGATACCAATTTGCCGCAGTTATCCATGGATCGAATTAGTCACTTAATAAAAATGTATTACCAATAAGTTGCTATCATCTGATGCCATAGCTGCAACAAAAGAAAATGGGTTTGATTACAGATCGGACGTTCGATCAGAAAGAAAAAAAATCGAATGCTTGTTTCAGTAAGTACAACCAAATGTTTCACCGGGCAAAGTGAAATATTTTAGTAATATAAATGTTTGATAATTATTAAAGGATGTTTCAGCAAGCAAAACCAAATGTTTCAGAAGAGCAAAACAAATGTTTCAGTAAAAAAACATAAATGTTTCGACATTTATAAAAAAAAATGTTTCCGTAGGTAGAACCAAATGTTTTAGCAAACATAATCAAATGTTTCATAAGGTCAAAACAAATGTTTGAGTATAGCAAAGCAAAACAGAAATGTTTCATTTCAATATTTATTAAAAAAATGTTTCAGCACGTAAAACCAAATGTTTCAGCACGTAAAACCAAATATTTCAGCAAGTAGAACCCAATATTTCACCATGACAAAAACCATATTTCGAACGTACTAGGGCCATGCTCCAAGTCTAAGTTGCATATTCTTCCTTATCTCCGTCTTCTTCTCTAGATCCAGTGAGCTCCCACGTCGTGCTCGCCGGATCTGGCTTGGGGCTCACCGGATTTGGCCTCCAAGCTCGCAAAGGGAAGAGCAGGGGAAGCAAGAGGGGAGGAGGAGGGGGCGAAGAAGGAGTGGGGGGAGGAGGATGGGGAGGAGAAAGCCATGAGGGGGAGAGTGGAGATGGGAGAGAGAGAGAGAGAGAGAGAGAGAGAGAGAGGAAGAGAATGGAAAAGAGAGAGGGGCAGGGCCGGTGACGGCGAGCGGTGGTGCAGCAGTCACCGGTGGCGGCACAAGCAAACGCAGTGCGTGTCGAGTGGCTGCGGTGCAAGCGACTGTCGAGCAGAGCGACGCTAGGCGAGCAGAACAACGAGCGAGAAGGCAAGGATGTTGTTTGGCGTTGGGGCGAGTCGCTCGCTATTGGGCTGGCCCAATATTGGGACGCGCAGTGGTCGGGGCGTCCGATTCCATCTGACGCCCGAGTAGCAACATTATCGAAAGAAAATATATGTTCAAAACTACTCCAGTTTGTCTCTTCACAATATCTTCTGATATGTTCGAAACTAATCCATTTCCATTAGCAAGCAAACAGAAATACAAGTGTCATACTTTCATAGCAACATAAAAGGAAACACCTCCTCTTCCCAATTTTAGTGGAACTCACTATCCAGACAATATTACAGGAGACCCCCCAAAAAGAAGATCAACCCAACTCCCAAAAGAGGAACAAGACTGGACCATAAACCTTGTATGGCTTAGACCCAAAATATTACAGAAGACATGGAAAATAGTTTTTCAGTGCACCAAAGTATGATCTAGACTAGTTGTAGATTTCAGTCAGTGGACCATAAACCTTGTGTGACTTATCTAATCTGACTTATCTATCTTATCTCGAACTTCGAGAATTTTCCGAGGTGGCCTCAAGAGTCAGATGGCCTTGAAATTTAGGATTTATCTCGACTAATATTGACTCATCTATTTTTATTACTTTTTGAAGCAGTTTTATCTCATAAAAAAGTCTAAAAGCTCCCTAAATCCTAAATTTCAAGGCCATCCGACTCTCGAGGCCACCTTGGGAAATTCTTGAAGTTCGAGATAAGACAGATAAGTCAGATTAGATAAGCCCAAAAGAACAGGGCCTTAGACTAGTTTCTCATAGCATCAAGCATCCTTGTGTGGCTTTAGGCCCATCATCACCTTGTTGTTTATCTTCCCCTTGATTCACATCGGCTATCGAGATATCTTCACTGGACAACAGCCTGAGTCTTGTTTGATTAGCATTTTCAGCAATCCTTGCTAAAAGCTGAATAAGCAAATTTGCAAAAAAAAAAAAGTGTTCTCGAGGACTTATTTGCTTAAGTTTATCTGCTTATTTGCTTATCCCCGGTTTCAAATACGCAAACGCATTGGTGTTTTAGCTCTCTTTTTTTTCTATCTCGAAGGCACGTTTCAAATTTCAAAAAAAAACAAGTCAAAAGAAGCGGTTGGACTCTCCAAGCCGCTTTAGAAAGCTCCCAAAGTTCAACTTATCAGCAAATAAGACAATCAGCAAATCAGATTAATTCTAAAGAACAAGTCAAAGACACACTCATGTATTTTGTCGCGCTAAAATTATTTTTGTTTGTTGATACCGTATTTCAACAAGCTAGAACATTTAGTTTGACTTAGCTTCGAGAGTTTTTATCTTGTGACTTCTAGATTTCCAAGAAATAGTTTCAAGAAGTCAAACATTTAATTAAATAAGAAAATTGTGGGGTTAATCAAATAATCATAGGTTTCACGTACTGAAAGTGCATCTAGGCACTTAACTAATTTTAGTGGTTAATGAACAATATGTGCATGGACTAATATGTTTTGTTTGAGAAATACCTCAGTTCTAAGTTCAAAATAAAAGGAGGATAAAGATTGGTGATGGCTTGAAGATCCAAACGAAGAGATGATCAAGATTATCTAGATTGTAGATTTTTATAATTTATTGAGTCCTAAGGATGACCGTACTATTAAGGGGGAGCGACGAAATGAGGGTGTTTAGAAGAAAAAGTGCTCAAAGTTTGAAATCTAGCGCGTAGGTGAACACACATATCCATCGCATCTCATTTCAAGTCGTTTTACCTATTTTAGTATCGGACTGTCCGATCATTTTCTACCGGACTGTCCGATACTCCTTCGGACATTGTCCTATTTTCAATCTCTGGGTCTCTCTTTCTAGCAGCGCTTAATTCTATCGGACTGTCCGATAGTTGACTATCGGACTGTCCGATACACCTCGGACAGATACCTTCGGACTGTCCAATTTTTACGACCTTGGCACTCTCTGTTCAAAGTGATTAATTATATCGGATTGTTCGATAGTTGACTATCGGACTGTCCGATACTCCTCGGACAATGATCCAGGTGTGTCTGATTTTCACGACCTTGGATCTTTTTATTTCATGCTGAACATTTCTATCAGACTGTCCGAACCTTGACTATCGGACTGTCCGATATTACACAGATTTGACTGTAACGGTCAGATTTTGAGGGCTTCGTACTTATACCCACCAATCCCTTCGGACAGAGGGTTGGCCACCATTTACTCCTGCATTCAAAGCCCTAGCTTTCTCTCTTGCTTCCAAGCTCACTCCTCCAACTCTCCCCTTCCATTCCTTGATTGAAATCAAGTGTGAAGGTTGAGAGGAAGAAGAAGAAGATCCAAGTGCACCGATGTTCTAGGGTTCACCTTTGAGCATTTGTTCATCTTCCTCCCATATTTTGCCACTCTATTCTCTTAGAATTTGAGAGCTCCTAGACGGTCTAGGAGTTTCCCTTGAGCCATCGAGGCGTGTGGTGGTCAAGGGAAGGATTGTGACGGCCTGGACTTCGCCTCCGCAAGAGAAGAAGCCGACTAGTGGAACCAAGGGAACTTTGTGCGGACCTTGGAGAGGATTAGGGTCAAGAGTGACCCGGGCTCAAGTGTGACCGAGCCTCCCTCAACGGAGACGTAGGGTTCCCTCAAGAATCCGAACTTCGGGATAAATTCATTTGTCTCTCTAACCTTGAGCTCTTGCAAACCCTAGTTTACAATTCTTGATTGATCTACTTGTGCTTTAAGGTTTGTGATAGATTGTGAGTTTACTTGTGTTCCTCTAGTGTCTTTACTGCTATTTATTGCAGAGGAATTAACCAATTTGCTCCAGCTAGGTCCTAGATTGGTTTTTGTGCTCAAAAGTAAAATTGACCTTCGGACTGTCCGAACATCATCGGACTGTCCGAGCTCAGACCATCGGACTGTCCGATACTGATAAAAGTCTTCTGCAAGTTTTATCTCTGAAATTTTTAAATTACGCATATTCACCACCTCTAGGCGACATATTGATCCTCTCACTTACGCTTACCCGGTCAATATCTTTTTCTTAGCATCTCTTTGGTAAGAATAGCTTTAATTTTTTACTAATCAACCACAAAACGTTTTTATTTTTAGTGGCATTTTACTCTTCCGGTTTTTTTTTTGGTCAATATAACCCATGAACAGCATTCAAAAATATGTATGGAGAATTAACAGAGAAGCATCCAGTTTTATTTAACATCCATGAGACCATGCATGAGACAGAATTCTTTCAGTGAACATCTTTCAAACCCTGCAGATCACTCCATTCCCTCATCATGGCATCATATAGTCGTATTCTAAAAGGTAGCTGTTGTTTCGCATTTTAACTTCTGACACATAAATGTTTTTACAGATCTCAAATATGTCACAGAATAGAATATTAAGTGGATTGTTATCCAGCCACACCCCTAAAATCAGTTTGACCTCTGCTAGGCAAATTCAATGGTTGCCCCAAATTGGAGTGTCTCAACACTGTAGTAGATGAATTTGGGACGTACTGTTAAAGAGGTGAATAATGATGGAACAGTGAATAGTGAATATAGAGAGTGAAGGTAGTGATAAGATTGTTGTTAGGAGATGAATAGTGATGAGACAATGAATAGTTATGAGGCTATGCCTCAACACTATAGGTAAATAAATGATAGGGTTGAGGCAACGAGCACACTGCCGGAAATGTCCTTACCAGTTGTCTTTTCCTGCCATTAAAATATAGAGAGCAGAGGGCGCTATACTGTTGGAAGTTGGAACGGTATAGCAAATATTATCGAGTATCATGTAGTGTGAAACTTCTTGATATTACACATATGTAGACATCTCTTGCGTACAAGTCATCTTCAAGGGAGGTCACTGCTTGTGTCATTGGGTTTTGCTGCAAAAGAAGGATGAGAGGGAGGTCATTCTCAAAGCTTACCATAGAAGTCATGGTCATGTCATGCTTCGCCGACCATGAATGAAGATTTAATAATCGGTTTTCTGCTACTCGATATTTATATATTTGTATGCCTGCTGGCTTGTAATATCTCTTGCTTGTAAGAGTTAACTTTAAATGTTTGCTTTGTGATTGGACCGTATACATACATGATGATTCGGACTGATTTGAATGAATTTGATAGACTGAAGTACTTCTCAAATGTTTAGCTCTAATAATATTATGGCAAAGACCTGATGCGAACTCTAGTTTCCACCACTATTTACATAAGAGATTGATATTAAGATATATGAGTTTTTTTTTATTACCAAACCGCCTCTTTCTTTTGGTCTACACATCGATCCTATACTACCAAGTGATACTTCTTTTTTGCATTTCCCCCGTTACAAAAGAAAGCGCGTCTAAACTCTGTCTTTGGAGTTTAACACAATTTTGGGAAGGAGAGACAAAGACATATATGTTCGGAATAGCTGAGTTAAATGAATAAGCTAGCTGGGATGAATATTAAGTTGGACTTTAAGATGTTTTTGAATCTGTTTCTTGAAGCTGGTCTGCTTCGTTTATCTTATTTTAAAAACTTTTAGAAATGGCTTCATAATGATAAAATAAGTTGAACAAAAAACAAAGCGTTTAGCTTTTCGATTCAGATAGGGTTAAACTTTAAACTTAATCCAAACTGAAACAAACGATGTCATAATAGATTGGAGCGCTAGTCAAACATGCATTCAATAAGGTAAGCCTTCCGCTCTACAAGAAAAGGTAAGTCTTCCATCCAAAAATAATTAAGGATATACTTTTCCAAGCACCAAGCCTCTTGTTCATTTTTCCAATCAAGTTATCCCAATCATTAACTAGCAATCTGGATCACCTAATAGGAACACCCAAATATTTGAAGGGAAATTTATAAACATAGATATTACCAACTTAGTTTGGTTCATGTTCTTCTAAAGCCAGTCTCTCTGGTGCTGGAGGCGCAAACCCTCAATTGTTAAGCCTTGCAGCAAAAACGTCTTGTAATTTTAACACAATTATTTCTTCCTTCACTTTTTCATCAATTAGGCCGTGGCCTATTCTTTTTGGTATAAAAACCAGCCTCTTTGGTTTCAGCGAAGCGAAGCCTTAAAAAAAGAAAATATACCAGTATGGGAGCATGTGGTGAACGCTATTGTTTGCGCTGAAAGTTGGATCAACACGACACATGTGAGCTTAAGGTTTAGGATCCTCGTCAACACCAGAACATAGGGTTTAGAATGTGCTTGCTGATTTGATCCTGTATTAGGTAAGAAAAGACGTAACCACCTTTAGATAGTGTTGACACCGATTTTGTCACAAGGTCAAAATTTGGTAAAAAAAGAAATTTAAATATTAATATTAATATTAATAAATCATATATAATGAGTTAATGACTAAGGCCATGTTTGATTGTGCATTAGATTTAATCCATCTCTAACATTTGAAAAAAAAAGTTGAGGTCACTCAAAATGCGTCTCGGAAAGGTTAAAAAGTATATAAAAATATATATTTTTGAGACCTTTGAGAAGATCCATTAAAAAAATATATGAAAAAAATTTACTACAAAATGCTAAATCACATGACTTGTACAAATAAAAAAAATGGACTGCCGTATACGTGCATGCATCTACGATGCATATAGTTAGCTAATCAGTCATCTAGCTAAGCGAATAGTTAAATGAAATGAGACCTAGCTAATTACCCATGGTATCTCAGTGCTGACGCCCACTAATTAAGCATAGGAGCCAGAATGTGCTCACCATGTCACCACCAAGGGCATGCATGGTCCTGTGTACGTATGCGGATTATCCGGCCAATTAGCAAAGCGATTAGATTAATCAAACCAAAGTATGCATGTATATATAGGACCCATAAAACAAGTTCATAGGTCACAACGTTGCCAACATACACGCGTACACGTACATGTACGTACGCCACCGACGGCGGCGACGGCAACAAACACCATCTAGGCATCGACCAAGCAAAAAAAAAATCAAGCCAAGCAAAGCCCACGTGCATGCATGGTTACGCATGGATTCTTCGGAATCAGGCAAGTGGATTAAAGCTAATAAAAAAAAGGACGTGACTTGGGCTCGGCCGTCCGATGGAATTTATAGGCTGTAGCATGGCGGCACATGCATGACGCTAGATGTTTTAACACATGTTGCCATGTCTGCCGCAATAATTCGCGCATTCCATTTTCATTTTCATTTTCATTTTCTGATGTAACGACAGGCAACTTCTAGCTATCAAAGATTATCTTATTTCTCAAGAAATGTTTCAGTAGATAATAAAGGATGTTTCAGAAGACAAAACCCTATGTTTCAGTTAGTAAATTAAAAATGTTTCAGTTACTACAACCCATGCTTTAGTTATAACCTATGTTTCAGTTAGGCTAATACAATGTTTCAGTTAGTACAAACCGTTGTTTCAATTAGGCTAATGCAATGTTTCAGTTATTATAAGGCAGTGTTTCAATTAGTACAACCTTATGTTTCAATTAGGCTAATGCAATATTTCAGATAGTACAAGTTAGTGTTTCAATTAGGCTAACAAAATGTTTTAGTTAGTACAACCTAGACCTGTTCATGGGAGGCCCAGACCCGGCCCGATTTTTCTGGGCTAGGCTGAGTTGGGCTTGACAGTCACGCTGGGCTTAGGCTCAACTTTTGGGCTCGACAGAAAATTCGAGCCGGGTTCGGGCTTGGAAGAAAACACAAATCTAGTGCAAATTTGGGCTTTGGGCTTTGGGCTGTTTTGACTAGACTTCAGGCCAGGCTCGGGCCCACTTGTGCAGAAAAATAGTCGGGCCGGACCGAGCTCGGGCTTGGCTCTAGAGCATTGGGTTTTTTAAGCCCGGCCCGAAACCTGGCTTGGCACGGCCTGTGATTAGGTCTAGTACAACCCGTATGTTTCAGTTAGTAGCTAGTAACCTATGTTTCAGTTAGGCTAATGCAATGTTTTAGTTAATGCAACCCTATGTTTCAATTAATATAACCCCACGTTGCAGTTAGTAGTAACATATGTTCTAGTTAGGCTAGTGCAATGTTTCGGTTAGTACAGCCCTATGCTTCAATTAATGTGTTTCAATAGGTATTTAAGGATGTTTTAGCATGCAGAACCAAATGTTTCAAAAGGGCAACACACATGTTTTAATAGAGAAAAACATAAATGTTTTGACAGGTATTAAAGGATATTTCAGCAGTAGAACCAAATGTTTCAGAAATACAAAACACATGTTTCGATAAAGCAAAAAAAAAGAAATATTTCACATTTTCAATAGAGCACACCCTATATTTTCAGCAAACAAATGTTTCACAAGAGCAAACCATATAATTTTTCGAAAACCATGTTTCATCACCTGCCTGGACCCGATGGCATTGGCTCAGATTGATTGGCGGTGAAAAATGGTGTTGCGCTTGTTGTCCGGTTAAGCAAGCATCTTATGGTAGTCACACGTTCGAAGAATAGCAATTCTGTTGTTTTTTTTTTGCGTGCGCCTTGGATCGGAGTCCGATAGGATGATTCTCATCGTACGCATGATATTATGCTGACGTCAGCATGAAAACTTAGAAAATAATTGATAAAAATGAGAAAACCTACTGATGAAACTTGACAATATACATATGAAACAGAGGCGAAAACTGATGAAAAATTATAAAATAACTGCTAAAACTGGATAAAACTACTAATGAAACTTGAAGAAATACCAATGAAACTTGGCTATCTAATGATAAAACTTGAGAGTGCCAATAAAACTTGACTAACTACTGATAAAATTTGATAGTGCCAATAAAACTTGGCTAAACTATTGGTGAAACTTGAAGGAGCAATGAAATTTGGTCAAACCGACTGACGAAACTTGAAGAAGGACCATTAAAACTTGAATAAGTACTAATAAAACTTGGTTAAACTATTGATGAAACCTTATATTACATTGTTTGTCCAACGCCCGAACGTGTGCCCCATCCTTCGCTCTTGCTGTCACTGCCGGATGATGAGGCTTGGAGAGCATGTGAGTGGCTTGGATTTTCTCACAACTGAGACAGGCAGTAAAGACACACACACAATACACAAAAGGGTTGTGAGACAGGCAGTAAAGACACACACACAATACATAAAAGGACAGCGTTCACAGGTTGAGAGGGAGGTGTCCGATTTTTTCTCTCGGGCTGGGGGGGGTTTGCGCTGTGGTCTTTGGCTCAAAACGCCCCCAGACCGCGCTGCTCATTCTCTAGCTCTAAACGTTGGAGAGTGCGTTCGCGAAGCAGTTCGAACACCAAAGAAGAGACACCGGAGGTTGGAGATGCTGAAGAAAGGAGGCGCTGCTCATTAGAGCCATAAACGCTCGAGGACTGCGTGTATAGCTACTGCTCGTCGGAGAGAGGACACCGTGCTGCCGTTCTTCTTGGCTCAAAACGCCGGAGGACTGCTGCGCTGTGAGAGAAGAGTCTATAGGCTGTTCGCCCGCTTGGAGGACTGAAAACGCTGCCGAGAACTCTTGCTAGCCACGCGCGTACAGCACCATTCCGCTGCGTGCTTAAAAGAAGCAAGGCCAGCTGGAAGCTAGAGCAATCCACGAAGGAAGAGCAGAAGGTAAGAATTGGTAAGCATGCATTGCCCTATTTTTTTCTCTTCATGATGCATTCCTCCTCCAATCTCATTGCTCCTATGCTTAAAAGAGCAGCACCGTGCGGCCGCATGCATGGCCATTTGGCTCATCCGTTGATCCTCTGTACAAAAGGTTGCATGACTAGATAATTAAACTACTTAGGGCTCGTTTGGGAGCAAGGGAAAACTTCCCAGGGATATAATCCCCTAGAGAGGATTTTGCCTGCCATTTTCAATCCCCTCCCCCTCCCCACACAAGCGGTTCCACCTCCCTGTGTGCTGTTGGAAAACAGCAGGGAAACGTTGGGGATACGCATGATTCATAAATAAAAAAATTGGCTAGAGGGTAACTGTGCATGA
This sequence comes from Olyra latifolia, assembly GCA_036346145.1. Taxonomy (NCBI): domain Eukaryota; kingdom Viridiplantae; phylum Streptophyta; class Magnoliopsida; order Poales; family Poaceae; genus Olyra; species Olyra latifolia. The sequence continues at coordinate 3,643,987 of CM070530.1, forward strand.
TTCATCCAAGCAAAGAGACAAATAAAAAATTTCAAAAATTCATAAATAATTCAGGAAACAAAGAATATTTCCTCTAAGTTAACACCGAGTGTTATCTAATTAGTTAATAATATTTCCTCTTGTATCATGCATGGCATAATTGGCTGGCAAGGCTGACTTTTCTGAGCCAGGCTCCTCTGAGCACAATGAACAAGAAAGATAAACTTTTGTGGTACTGTCGACAAGGAATGAAACTGGGGATTCCACCAATTTAGCAGAAATGTCGGCATTGCACAATGAAATGTCTTTCTCATGGATTGCACCAAGAGCATAACCATCTAATTCTGCCCCCATGACTACAAACATTGACAATTTCCCACACATTGAAAGAGAGACATAGTTTCCTTTCAATAAGTGCCTACCACTGAGCCATCGTGTTGCATAAGTCTGCAGCAACACATTAACTTTCTCATCTGCTAATGCTGATGTAGTTGTTCATTGCTTGAAGAAATAAGCGATACCTACAAAGCAAAGACCTCGGCTTAATTATCCAAAACAACACACAGATTGTAGTTAACCAGTCTGTTTATACTTCACTGGAACTCATGGAACCCCTGAAGGTCAATTATGTTATTTTATAGTCAGGATACAAAAATCCCACATATATATTGATCCAGTACAGTAGCCCTGCACAAGTTGGTTGACATATACTGGTATCACCACAAATTGCTAAAGGAAGCCAAAATTTGGCTTATAAGATAAATTATTTTCAGTGTCATGTGATGAATTCGACTTCTCAGCCAGAACACAAATCTAAATTCCATAAACAAGTTGTTACAGCATCAGCGCAACTGTATCACAAACAGGCCACCGTGGTATAGATACACAATCAGCCAATCAATGGCGACAACCTAATAGCACCTAATGATACTAAACGGAGTCACGGAGGTTATTCAAGGGACATGTTTTTAAAGCATTGGCAGCTAGACATTCCCCAAAATATTATGCACAATCAGTATCACTTCATCAAAGAATAAGTAATGACGACGATGATGATGAATGCAATAAGAGATTTCATGCCTGGCCTAATTCAGAACAGTCAGCACCCTTTTCTGAAGTGCCAATACCTCCCCGGCTGCCTTTTTTCCTGCCTCAACACCTGCACAGTGCATTGTGCATATGAATCATAAGAATAACAACAATAACTTAAAGGATGCTGAACAACATTAACATATTATGAGGAGCATACCAGGCTGGTGATAGGCATTGATATTTATTAAAGAAACATTAAGATATTATCTGCAGCTCGGTAAACTAAAAGCCCTAATCACTATGTACGATATCTAAAATGGAAACTTTTCCATCTGACGAAGTAATAACATGGCAAGAATTTCTCAGTGCTACTAATGATTGCAGTGCAGTGTGATACAGTATGGGATTCATACCTGGAATCTTCTAAATTCCTGTCTCGTTGATCCGTGCCAGAAGAAAGCGGAACCGACGGCACAGTCGGATTGCTTGCTCAAGAAAGGCAAGGGCTTGATCGCTGAAACGAGATTGCACGATACGGATTAGAGCACACTCAAAGCAGAGGCAAAAGGACACAAGAACACCCATCGAACTCCCCAACCAGGATCACCATCTAAGCAAAAAACAAGGATATGAAAAAACGCAGATCTGGATGGAAGGGGTCGGACCACCTCCTCCTTGGTCTTGTCCTCCTCGACGGATGGCAATATTCTGCCAGCAACAAGCAAGAACTGCCCGGGCACACTGTTTTGGGGAGAGAGAGAGAAGGGGGTTGCTTGGGTTGGCAGCTGCCGGCCGGAGAGAAGGGGTTTTACCTGCTTGCTGCTCAACGGAGGCGGAGGCAGAGGCGAGGCAAGGCGAGGCCGATGTGGAGGCGGAGGCGGAGGCCGATGCGGAGGCGGAGGCGGAGGCCGATGTGGAGGCGGAGGCGGAAGTCGATGCGGAGGCGGAGGCAGAGGCGGAGGCGGAGGCGAAGGCGAGGCGGAGGCGACGGGGAGGGATGGCGAAGCCCGAGCCTCTCGGCCGAGGACGCAATCCTCGTGGAAATGGCCAGGATGGACCGGGAAATTCCCCTCCCCGTGGGCTTCCAAACGGGCCACCAAAGTAGCCCGTGGAAATTATCCGCGCGAGCCTTTTTCCCCGGGATCAGACCAGGGTCCCGGCGGGAAATTGGGCTTCCAAACGGGCCCTTAGGGTGGGTTCTTTTCAGCTTATCTTATCCAGCTTATTTGACTTATCTCGTCACTTCGAAATTTTTCGAGATAGCCTCGAGAGCCGGTTAGCCTTTGTGTTTAGGGTTTAGGGAGCTTTTAGACACGTCTACGAGATAAAAAAAGACTAAAAAATAAATAAATAATGAGATAAGTCAGCTTATTTGACTTATCTTGTGTCTTATTTGACTTATCTTTTTTTTTTTATTAATTTTTGAGTCCCTTTTTTTAATTTTGTAGGCGTGTCTAAAAACTCCCTAAATCCTAAACACAAAGGACAACCGGCTCTCGAGGCTATCTCAAAAAATTCTCGAAGTTACGAGATAAATCAAATAAGCGGGATAAGATAAGCTGAAAAGAACCCAACCTTACTCTCATACTGAACTATGCTGCATAAACAAATAAAAAAATAAAACATGTGCCATGTAGGATATTACGTTGCTAAGAAAAGATAAATATATAAAAGTTAAATTTAAAATGCTTTGAAATAAGCATCCCAAACTTATTAGCCTATTATGTTGCGCTAATAAAATATAAATAAAATTAAGATGCCTTCATGAAAGCATCTCAAAGACACTAGCCTTCCATGTTGCGCTGGTAAAATAAAAGTCGAAAAAATATCTACTAGCCACCCATGTTGTGCCAGTGAAACAAAATAAAATCAAAAGCCCTCCGTTCAAGCATCAAGTCGTCAACGCCAAGAAGACAGAAGACCATTATCTCTTTTGTCTTTTGTAATTTTCTCTTTATGTCACAATTTGATGTAATTTGTATGTTGGAATTCTTAATCAGGGGTTTTCTCTTTTGAGATGTAATTAACAGAATTTATATGAAAATGTATGAATTCTAGAAGTTTGGTACTCGCATTCCCTGAATATCGTCTTTAATATTCTAAATAAAAAACAAATTTGTATCTAATGACGTGGAACTAGGGTAAAACCCATTAAAATCTAAGAGCGTATGTTTTTCCTGTCGTCAGATAGGCAGTTAGATCTATAAAAATAATATAAACCTGTCCGATCTTAAGAGCAACCAAAAGAGTTAACGGATTTAAAAGATAATGAAACTATCGGTTTAAATTGGATCTAAACCAATAGATTTAAGGAGTAAACAATCTACTTTGAGCCGACAAAATCAACTAAATAGTAGAGCGAGGGATAAACAGACAATCAGCTAGGTTAACAAGTTAATCTAACTACTAAAATGAAGATAAACAAATTATTGGCCAATAGCAAGCTATAAGCCGATAGAACGAGAGTAACAAATGTGTTGATCGATAGAACGAGAGTGAAATATAATCTCTAGTCAAAACGGCGATATATAGCAATATCGATTGAGATAGTATTTCGAACTAAATTGAGACAGTACTTACTTGCAAGTAACTCCTGGGCTGTATTCTGAAGCCGATCGAAAAGGCGATGCGCAACAAGTCGATAAGAATCAAAATACGGTGAAACTAGGTTAAACTAGACTAAATAGGGAAAAGTAGATGACAGGAAAAAGTAGATTTATTTGATTGGTGTTGGTTCCTTTACACGCCCCATAGGGCCTCATATTTATATCTAACATGACCTAAACCGACTCGACTTCTTGTCCAACTTGGACTCAATTTATTCGTATTATATACTGTCGACGATGGGAATTTGATTTTTCGCCGAGTTTACTTGTTGATTGAGGGACCAAACAATGCTTCCTGTCAAAGGGTTGTCGTTGTAGATGTACGGATGCACCGAGATGAATAGTAGATCAAACACAGAGGTTTATCCTAGTCCGGGCCTCTCGAAAAGAGATAATAAGCCTACTTCAATCGCACGTGTGCGTTTGTGTTATTGCGACTGTGGACGTTATTGTGGACCATGATGATGATACCTTTCCCCTTCCCTGAAGGTATTTATGGTACAAGGTATATGCAATGTTGGCCCTATATGACTTGAAAAACATATTCGGATAAATTAGAATCCTACCAGATTTACAAGTATATCATCAAAATACGCTAACGTATGTCCCAAGAAACATCAATATCTAGAAGGCTTCAGGCTCTACTCGTGCAAGAATTCCTGGGATTGCGGAGCGTCAGGCCGACCATCCTAATGTACCTCTTCAGGACCTATGATAACACGTTCAATGACCCATAAGCAAAGAAACCCACTTCCGAGTACCAATCGTCGGGGTATCAGCCCGAGCTTGCCATATTCATCTTATCCTCCTAGGGTACGCACTCCAGGGGTAAATCGCGTACGGGCCCAACCGTCAGGGTACTTTATCCAATCCCCGACAGCTAGCCCTTGAGGCTCAAGTGAAAAGCTACTCGATCAAACCTTTTCCTTGAGCCTAAAAACTCAAAGGAGAGATTGAAAAACGGTAGCGAAGCACTACTTCCTCATTCGATCAAGCCATGCTCGGCAACAAGCTTAAATCATCAATAATACTTCATCCAAGCAGGGCATGCTCGGGAATGAGTTCAAACCATGGAGCACGGGCTGAACCCTCCTGACTCGAGCAATGACCTGTCAAAAAAGCTCTCTCCGACAGTTATATTGTCCATAACGCCTACTTTGACGCCCTGCGGGAATCTCGCCATACACGTCGGCCCACGATTCCCGAGTGCGTCTTTTTAGGTGGAATAGTTATGTCCTTTTAGTTTCTCTTCTTATATTATAAATAATCGTGTATAGTGAGAACACCCTTCACTCGCTCTTATCCTTCCCGCACTACGAACACTTAGCACGAGAGAATCCTCCCGATCTTCCTCTATTTCCTTCTTCTTCCCAAATCACCTTCATGGGCAAATTCGGACCAACCTCTATCACCACCAAATGTTTACTCAAGCTCGAAGAATTAGGCCACCAGACGCATATTCATAGAGAGCGCATGGAACCAAGGAATACCCGGAGCCAGTGGAGGATGAGGTCGCCGCGAGGCAAGGTGTTTATCCTGGTTCGGGCCTCTCAGAGATGAGATAACAACCCTACTCTACCGTGTATGTATTGTGTATACTTTTGGGTGTACGAGCCTATTACCTCAAGTGATTGCTTGCTCCTCATTACAAAAAACGTTGGATATATATAGGCCTAGGGAAGCTAACGTATGAGGCTATTAACTACCCTAATTAATAGCCATTAGTTACAATAAACATGACTATTAATGTGCATAAAGGTTACCGTCACGTTCGGATCATGGGTAACGGCTCCAAAGAGGTGAGGATCGTGGCCACGTGGCGTCTTGACAAGCATCTAGCCTCCAAGTGTAAAGACCTCGACCAGACCGGAGTCCTGCGGTACTAGCCCCGGGCAGGAGGGTCTCGGGCAGGTGTCATGCCCGGCACCTGGGCAGAGATCTTGCCGGGTCAAGAAGAATGACCAGATAGGTCCAACGGCATCCGAGGGCACATCTTAGGACTTCAAGCTGCTAGAGGCACACCTAGCCCGTAGGTGTTATTCAATCCTCAACAGATCAGTATCCGTGTATCCCACTAACAGATCTAATTCATTATATATGTTCCAATCCGTTAAGTATGTGACCCGTTAGTTTATGCGCAAGCAGCTATGGCCCTGAAAACCCTTTTCTAAAATACAAGTCAATAATGGTTCATAGCAGGATATATTGACCCCCGAATGCATAGAATGATCATATCGTCTGAATCTTGATATACTCATGTATTGATCCCTTTGTCACACGATATCAGTCAAACTCAAGGCGAGATGTGTATCATCCTTGTGATAACTCAACCATTCTCTTGATCTTATAGTGTATGTTGAAACCGTGATTAACTCTTTAGTCACATTGGCATGGTCATTCACTTTTCAATCCAACCATATTGAGGGGCCTAGAGATATCTCTCCCGTTATTGAGGAAGGACAAATTTCTTCTTGATCGCTCAAACCTCATGCCATGTTTTTTTAATATAACCGAAAGATATCTTTATAACTACTCAATTACGGTATAACGGTTGAGTCCCAAAATATACAACTATACATGATGGGACCCAATGATGAACTCAAGTCTAATGATTATATATGTGTACCACTCGACACACGCTGATGGCATATGTAAGATAACAATTTCAGCAGTGTCTCGAGATGGATCTATCCAACACAATGTTTTCTAACATGTGTCCATATTATTAATTTAATATCTCTATATCTATGGTATGTGAATACATGTTCTGGTCAAATCATCATTGTCCCATATAATGATATGAGACTAGAAATCATTTAGAATAACATCACATAAACAATGTGTCTCACAACCAAGCCGTACTCGATGAACAATATAAATGATATTTATTCATGTAACTCATAACATATTATTCAAGAGTATATAAATATTGATGTGATACAATCATCTTTATGATCGCTTCTAAGATATATCACTAACAATGGCTTCCTTGGACAAATTAAAACGGACAGGTACAACCATCCAAAAATGTGTCTTTCCACCTATTACACAATAGTGACCCTTCTCCTAACCGATATCAGAATGCACCTAATGTGATATCGGATGCTATCCATGAGGTGATACACCACGCTTTGATCGATCGCACAATCCGATCCTCTACATTCATCGCCTCCGTTGAGCCATTGATTTCCAAAAGTGTCAAAGAAATTGCTCGAGAACTTATCCTCACTAATAACTTGACGACTCCAGGACCAAATTTGCCTACTACCCGCGTTACACCATCGGTCAAAGTCATCATATTGACGTGGCATGCAGTTGCGGCCAGAAAGCCGATCGGTTCAAACGCCATCGGCAGCTATGCCGATTCCCCAGCAAGCTTACACTCAACTGATTGCATATCAGGCTCCACTCCTCAAATGTCTGCTAGCTCCTCAAGCAGCGACATCTAGACAACCAACCATCTGCCACACCATTGAGGACTGACTAGGAAAGCTTCGTTCAATTCCCATCGGCTCCGCCACCAGCGACCTCTTACCAGCCCATGCAGACACCGTATACGTCAGCTCTAGCGACTGCTCCACCAGCCAACACACCTATTGAGCTGACGTACGGTGATTGAACCATGGACGCATATAGTAGGGAGCACGACTCATGCAATAATACTAGGGTAGCTGGCCTCTCGTCGGCGCGCCCAAACTGTGCTTACTCCCATATACACACTACCAGCGATTTGGTTTTTACAACCGGTTTCAAACCACTTTTACAAACGGTTTTGGAACCGCTTGTAAGCAATCGCTTGTGATGCTCTCCGGGACATCACAACCTGTTTTTTACCCGCTTGTACCTCAGCTTTCTCATGACCCACGTGTCACCCTGCTAGCCAACTCATCCCACGCATGCTCTCTGATGAGATAAGCCAAGCTTCCTTTTAGCATTTCAAAAACTAGATTTTTACAAGCGGTTCGGGACACGAACCCAAGTTTTACAAAGGGTTTGTGTCCCGAACCGCTTATAGAACTTTTACAGCTTGGGCTTTACAAGGAGTTTGTGTTTCAAACCCCTTGTAAAAGTCCTATCATGGCTCAGCTTTTTGAACCGCTTGTGATAGCACTATCACAAGGGGTTCGCAATGAACCCCTTGTGATGTGCCCCTTGTGATGCCTATATCTCTAGTAGTGACAGCTACCCGCAGTATACGCCCCAGGGGCAGCAGGTCGATCAACAACTAAAATCTCAAAGGCGATCGACGCAGATGGCCGATCACATTGCAGTTGTGCTCAAGGATCAGTTCGTGACCCATACCCTAACAGGTATAGTCCCTGATTTTACAAAATTCAATGGAGATGAATCGGCTACGACTATGGAACACATTGGTTGATTCCTTGCTCAATACAGTGAAGCTAGTATTTATGATGCATAGAGGATCAGGTTATTTCCTCTCTCACTATAGGGCCCTGGTTTACATGGTTTACTTCCTTGTCTGCTAATTCTATCAAAACTAATATTAACTTATCTAACTTTTTTATTACTTTTTAAATCCGTTTTATTTTTACCTCGTAGGCGTTTCTAAAAGCTCCCTAAATCCTAAAAATCAAGGCCATCCAACTCTCGAGGTCACCTCGAGAAATTCTCGAAGTTGAAGATAAGACAGATAAGTCAGAATTCATAAGCTCAAAAGAACACCCCCATAGTATTCTTGCCAAGAACATGCCAGTGCTGATGATGATTGGTGACTTGATGCTGGTGTCGCTCAGGTGGCGGCAACCCTGGCAAGCACAAGACCCAGGGAGTAGGGCCTGGGTTTGTCCCTCAGATGCTGGACACCTCGCTCATCGACGAGGTCGTCACGGTGACCTCCGACGACGCCATGGAGAGCGCGAGGAGGCTGGCGAGGGAGGAGGGCCTGCTGGTGGGCATATCATCTGGAGCAAACCTTGCAGCTTGCTTGAAGGTGCGTTCGTCGTCCAGACCATACATGCTTCTTACGCCAATGATTATCGTGGTTGGAGCGATAGATCCTGATTCTTGATTTTTTTAGATAATCGAAGGAATTTCGGGCATAGTTAGATGTACACAGCCCAAAAAAGAAAAGGTTTAGCTAAACTCGAAAGAAAGACTAGGGGGGGGGGTGTTTTTTTCCCTGGCTCCAGCGCAGCTAGGCCCGCACGAGCCATGTGCCCAGTGTTTGGTTGCCTATGGGCCGCTTAGAGCCAGAGTCTAGGCATGCAAAAAACATTGTTGCAGCCTAGCCTGAGGGAAATGCCCGTCATGGCCGTTTCCCTGAGCCACCCGGAGCCAGGGCCTAGGCATACAAAAACACTGTTGCGGCTGAGCCTAAGGGAGATGCCCGTCATGGCCGTTTCCCCGAATCTAGTGGTGACAGAGCTCGGACAAGCTAGATCCGGTGGCGGGACGGCTCGAGGAGGCCGGATTCGACGGCGGCAGGGCTTAGGGACGACGGATCCAAGCGGGAGGAGATCCTTCGAAGCTGGATCCGTACGGGGGAGGTCACCGAAGCTCGGCTTCACATAAAGGAGGTCACCTGTGCTCAGGCTACAGAGACGTCCAAGGGGAGTTGTGCGGGCAACCAAACGCTAGGGCGTCTGGGCTGAGCTGGAGCGATGCAAGGCAACCAAACACGCTGCCTTGCATCACCTCGGCCTGGCTTCGGCGAGACTTGTTGGCACGATCAGGCTCGGCCAAGCCTGGCCGGCAACCAAACAGTCCCACATCTCTCAAAGGGTTGTTACAGTAGAGGGGTATCGCTCAGCTGTGTGGGGGAGATGAGAGGAGAGAGAGGAAGGAGATGATGTGCATTGGATTTGAGATGGATGGATGAATGAAGGGAAGGCAAAGGATTATAACACAAAGGATCTGCTTTGTCTCTCAAAACATGCAAAACAATTTAAACATTGCAAATTCTATTATTAAATCTCTATCCATCGGGCATTGGATTTGAGATGGAGGGAAGACAGAGGATTATAACACAGAGGATCTGTTTTTTCTCTCAAAACACGTAAAATAATTTAAATATTATAAATTCTATTATTAAATCTCTATCCATCCATGAAGAAGAGAGTCAGGTCTACAACTTCTAACGAATGGCACAATCAGAGAGAATTTTCTCTTTCATCGTCTTTTGCAACAATGCTCAGTGTCAGGATCTATAAGCTCCCTGAAAATGACCTAAGAAATGATATATTTTGGCTTTTATAGATCCTGATTCTTGATGCATAGCATCCCCTGCTCTTCATTAATCTGTTACGTTCTGAATTAATTCGTGATTAATCAATGAGGTGGCTTCGAGGGAAGAGAACACTGGGAACATGGTCGTCGTCACTGTGCTCCCCAGCGGCGCCGAGAGATACATGACGTCGGACCTGCTTCGAGGGAAGGAGTGCGTCGCCATGGCCACGACCTTCTGAACTTCGCCGCGACGACGGCCTCCATGGTTGCACCTGGACTTCACGCTCTACTACGCGTGTTGTCAATCGTGGATGATCGATGTAGCCTTCAAAAGTTGAGGCGCCGGCAAATAAACAAGAAATGGTATAAGATAGCTAGCAACCAGCATGCATGGATGAGTCCAGGCTGGTACATGAGCACGTTCAAGGTGGGCGATGTAACAGGCCCCCCAAAATTTTATTAAGTACTATTTTCTCCTTTCTTAGTTTAACAAAAATTTGATTTTTGAGATATAGGCTATGAAAGTTTTGAACTTTATTTATAAAATTTTTAAAACCATCTAGACAATTAGCACTTGAAATTATACATATAGATTCGTCTCAAAAAGCTCATCCACAATATCATAATTTTAGTAGATATCACAAATAAACTACAATAGTAAATAGTGCTCAAAGTTGTATTTTGAAGACCGTGTCATATCCAAAACGTCAAATACTTATTAGCTGCAATTAATTGTATTAAGCAGCAATCAATACGTTTACTTCTATCCTTTCCTGGCGGCCAAGCACTTCCCCTCCGAAGTTTTCCTCCCTCTTCGCTTACTTCTCCCTCTCTTTGCTCAAACTATTGATTTGCTGCCACATGCAACTCCTAAGTCCCTAGTCACCATGAAAATCAATTTCACCACCTAATTCTCTTCCAATTAAGTCACGATTTCCCAAGAAATGGTATCTTGGTTGCAATGTGTCTATCCCCTCCCCTCTCATCTATTCATTTTTTGTTTATTTATGTGCTCAGATTCATAGATTGGGGCCTTAGGGGTATGCTACACAATTGGTTACCAACTTGTCGAGGGAGAGGTTAGAGATGTGTGATCAGTCACCAGTGCACGTCATGGCTCGAGATCAGTAGAAGTTAAGATATAGGTTTAGTGTTTAAAAACCATGATTACTATTTCATTACGAATGGCTAATGTAATCCTTAGTATTGTGAGAAAAATATATGTTGGAGTTATATAATGATTAGAAAAATTTGTTATTCTCCTTTTTCAAATATAGGGTCTCATTTTGTGTTTAGCACCGAGGCCTCAAATTCTCGGGTACAGCACTAGATGAGTCAATCCATTTGTCTGATTTTCTGACTACTTGAGAATGTGCTAGAGGTTTCATGGCAACCATCCAATTCTCCCTAGAATTTTTTTTTTTGAAAAGGGGGTAGGAGCCCTGCCTAATCATATAAAGGATAAAACATATTTTTTACAAAGTGGCGAACTTTTATAAGGCGACAACCAGCAAATATAAAAAGGCACCAAGCTCTACTGACCAACGACTCGGAAAGCTAGATCTACGTTGTTGGACGTTCTCCATGATGTGGCTCAGGATCGAGAGAGGGTCACTATATAGCTGTTTTCAAGATTATGTTGTTTCGTTCCATCCAAATATGCTAGAAAAAGCAAACGATGTGTTTATCTAGATACTGTCGGCTTTGGCCATGCAACCTACTCGTACCTCTTAGGAATTTCTACCATTAATGTGGACTAAAAGTTTGTGCCCGTTAGATTAGTGCATCTGCATCCATATTTAGGCGTCTCAGACTCTCAGTAACAACCTCTAGACTTGTCGAGCGAACGAGCAGTTGAAGAACAGATGTTGCACGGTTTCCAGATCCAAAGCACAAAACAATCAAAGAGAATTATTAAGCCATCCTCTAGTCTCTAGCTTATCTGTCGTGAGTAGTCTTCCATGAAAGAAGATCCAGATGAAAAAATTGCATTTGCCTTCAACCTTGCTTGCCAGATCAGTGAGAAATCTTGATATGTGATTGTCCCGGCAAAGAGGGCGAGATAGGCCGATTTGATAGGGCTCAGGTTAACCTCTTGTATTGACATCCATAGGAGGATTAGTTCCCAGAGCTGAAGAGTGTTTTGGATTCTTTGGGCTGATCTGATCCAGTTATTATCCTGAAGTTTTTGGGAATTGATAAGATGCATTTGATTATGAAAAGGGCATCCAATTAAATAAACGAATTTGTCAATGCTCTGATTTTTTATTTAACTCGATTAACTTGCCTTGCACCGGTGACGAGTGGGTGTTCTTCCTCGCCGCCGTGTCAGTGCGTAGTGTTCAACGTGACCCCTGACAGAGAGAGGCCACGGCAGCGAGCGCACGGTGGTGGGCCAAGGTGGTGAAGAGGCATCAATGGCACCGCCTCAGCCACGGGATTGCCAGAGAGGTGGACAGGTCGGCGGCGGGGGGAGGGGGGAGGAGGAGGTTGCTAGCAAATCGATGAGAAAAGGAGGGTCATTAGGAGGCGGAGACGGATCCGGTGGCAGGAATCACCAAAGACGAGGAATGAGCGGGGTTGGCCACCCGGAAAGAGGAAGAAGATGACGTGGCGCTAGCAGGTTGCCGAAGAGGAGAAAGGAGGGTGCAGTGGCGATAGAAGAGTTGTAGCAGAGGAGGAGTGGTACCGACCCTGACACTGGTGCTAGGGCACCACCTACGCAATTGGTGGAGGTGGAGTAGGGGGCCACAACAGTTGCACAAGGGAGAAAGGATGGAAGCTAGGGTCGAGAGGGGAGATTGTATAAAAGGAAATGTCGGGGATTGGATAAAATACCCTAATGGTTGAGACTCATACATGACTTACCCCTGGGGTGCATACCCGAGAGGATAAGCAAAATATGGCAAGCTCAGGCCGATACCCCGGTTTTGATGCTTGGGAGTGGGTCTATTTACTCATGAGCTATCGTGCGGGTCATTTTGGGTTTGGGGGGCTGCTTTGAAATGATCAGCCTGGCGCCCTTAACGGCCTTCGGAGTTCTTTAATATCCAGAACCTGAAACCTTCTGAATATAGATGTTTCTTAGAACACAAGTTAGCATGTTTATAGAATATATCTATAAATTTGGTAGGATTATAGTTTATTCGGATAGGTTTTATAGGTCGTATAGAACAAGGACCGCGTATACCTTGTACTATAAATGCTGGGTCGGCATTGACAGACATCGAGATACAATCTCGTTGCAATAACACAAACACACACGTGTGACTGGGATAGGGTTATTATCTCTTTCTGAGAGGCTCAAATCAGGATAAATCTTTGTGTCTAATCTACTCTTCGTCTCGATAAATCCGTGCATCTACGACGAAAACTCTTTAGCAGCAAAGGGTTGCTTAGTCCCTTAATCAACAAGCAAACTCGACGGGAATTTGTTTCCCAATCGTCGACAGAAAAGGTGTTACAAAACTAAACCATCTCTCTGAAAAATAGACTGAAATTTTAAAAAATTTCATGCGACTATGCAATAGTCAGCTCCTTAAATAAAGTCTCTAATTTCTTTCATAAAAACTAACTTCTTTTAAAAAATAAAATTTTTCTAATCCATCCTCAATTTTAAGAAATTTCATGCGACTATGCAACACAGGAGCGTGAACTCACTTTCCCTGGTTCAATCTCGGACAGTGAAAAGCTAGCAGATTTGTCAGTCAAAACCTTCCAGCTCAACAATGTCCAGGGCGAGGCTGTCGCCGTTGCACCGTTCGGCTAGCGCTGCCCCCTGTCGCCAACTTACCTGCGTTGCAACAGCCGCCAGCTGACGATGGAATTGACCCCGAAATTTGCCTTATTAAGTGCTCTTAATTTGGGGACAAACCTTAACTTAGAGAAACCATCTCCTCTCTGCTCCCCTCACCCCTTGTTTATTTATCTGCTCCCACAGAGAGGCACACACCCGAGAGAGGTTACACCCACAAACCTCCCAGGTTGAAGCCCTAGCTGCCATTTCCATTCTAATCAGAGAATCAACGCTCTATCCTTGAAATTTAAGGGTCTTTCACGAGAAGGCTGTCCGTCAAAAACCAATGCTCCATCCTTAAATTTAAAGGTCTTCTGTGGGAAGGTCACATTTGAGCTTCGAAGGTTGTCTGATCAAAAATCAATGCTCTATCCTAAAAATTCAAGTGTCTTTGCAAGAAGGCCAATTTCAAGCTTCAAAGACTGCCTAGTCAGAAATCAATGCTCTACCCTTAGAATCCAAGGATTGTTCATGAGGTCGCCTTCTCGCTCCTAAGGTTGTCCGGTAAGAAATCAATGCTCTGCTCTTAGAATCCCAAGGGTGAAACTCAATCCGAGCCGTCGCGGCCCGACCGGGCCGAAGGGTTCCACAGGTGTAGAACACCATTGATGCAGCTGGCTGCGAACAGAGCAGAATCTGGTTCCAGCAGCCATCGTCACGTTCACCACGTAAGTAGAAGGGAAGGCATCGATAGCTAGCTTCATTTACTATTGATGAGATACAGATGATTTGCAGTGCAGTGATGCTATTGCTAATGCTATCCGATGTTCAATTGCTCGTCTCGTGTTCCTCATTGTTAGCTTTGATGTACAGGTTGCTTCGCTCGTGTCACCATTGGTGAAGGGAAGCTCTACGTGCCGGCATGGCGTTTCCGCAGGGAGGCGGCGATGCCGAGCTCCACGGGGAGGACAGACCGGCGACAGAGGAGAGGGCATCGTCTTGCTACCACTCCTCGTCGTCGAACGTGTCCATGTCGACGTCGGATGAGGAGGACGCGCACGAGCAGCCGCCTCCGGCGCAGCACATGGACCGGGAACCACCCTCCGCCGCCGCGGATGGTGGCGACTCCGGCCGGATCCCGGCGGCGGTGTTCGAGCGGGACACGTCAAAGTCCACCAAGGACTGGAGCATGATCTCCACGGACTCGGTGTTCGCTCTCCAGGTGGCGCCGTCCTGCGACTTCACCGGCTTCTTCCTCGCGCACCCGGAGCTCATGGACATCTCCACGCCGCCGCGCACCAGCGCCGTCGCCGACGCCGACGAGGTCGTGCTCGCCCCACACTTCGAGAGCTTCCCCGAGCTGGACGATGCCACCCTGATGAGGAACGGCAACTACTCCTTCGCCTTCCCAAAGTACGCGTGCCCACGTATCTCTTGATGCAAATTCAGCTAGTCCTATCGTCTCTCAGCTAATGCACAGCACTTGTGCGTGCAGTTTGATAGAGGATACGAGGCACAGTTCCAAAAAGGCTCAGCATGAGCAGCCGGCATCGCCTCCGGCGATGGCGCCAGCGACAATGACGGCCGATACAACGCCGGAGAAGGTGAAGACGAGCAGCAAACCGGAAGTAGCTCGGGCAACAGCGCCAACAAAATGCTGTTTGCTCTCTCTCTTTCGCTGCTGTTGTCCATAAGCGAATGCATCCAGTGGAGATGAAATAAAAGGTTTTGGGACAGCAGCGCCAGCAGCGGTTCTGGCTAGGAAACAAACATGCCAGATACAGAGTTGCAAACTTGCAATGCAATGGATGATTGTCACAAGCTTGAAATGCAATGTATATGATTGGGGAGGAAATGCTGCAATTTCAAATGTAATAGGATCTTTTGTGTGTTATCGATTGGCCATTTCTGAGTGTAGACAAACAGGCAAAGGACGGGTTCATCGAGTAAATTGCTATTGGGCTTCAAGATGTAGGATTGTTGTGCCCAAAGTGGCTGCATGACATTTCCAAATGGAAAAGCTGCCCCTTGCTAGATACGAAAACCAGTAAATTTTCTTGGATAAGTATGGTATCATATTGGCTCCTAACAGCGGATCCGCAATGAAAAAAGTACATGCTAGGTCCCCTTCTATTTATTCTTCAAACAGACGTGCTGTGCGGCTGAAAGCTTGTGCATAAAAGGGCAATTTAAATGCCAGATATCATTGAACTTTTTATATGATGTGCAGTGCATCTACATGTTCAACACCATGACAAGCAGGGCTACAGCACAACAACAAAAGGATATCTCCTTGGCCATTTAGGCATTTACATCATACAGAACAGGCTCAATGGCTTGGTAGAACGACTGATGCAAAGCAAAATCAAATGGAAGCTCTTGATTAACTTCATGAATGCATACCTTTAAACTAGGCGGCCTAACTACTGGCTGGAGACTAGCACGCCATCTTCATTCTGTGCAGCTTCAATAGCCACAGTTTTCTTAGCAAGTTGTCTGGGAATATCAAGGTCATCTTGCATGCAACGTTGCAAGGGATGGGATAGAAGAATGCACATCTGACGAAACAGGACCCTGGCAAGCCCTTGACCAGTCTCAAGAATGTAGCCCTCATACTGGCTGACGTGCTCAAGTGCGTCAACCAAAATGTCATATACCTTTTGTGGACAGTTATCAGCGGAAGGCTTGTCATGGAGATAGATTATGTCCATGGTGAAATTCTTTTGCTTTACGGGCCACTGATGTTGAGGCTTAGTAGAGGAGCGGCAGTAGATGAGTACCTGGAATGATCAGTTCTCATAGAAGTCAGGAGTGAAGACATCACAAGAATTATATTCAATTTTTACATATCCTGAAACATAGTAAACCTTCTAAAAAAGGAAGTTTATGGGGGGAAAGAGTGCCTCCGTGCCATGGAAACCTGTATGCCCATGTGGTAATGCTATACTGGTTTCGTAATAACTAACAAGTAGAGTTATGGGGACATCCGGCGCAATGGTGGCAAGCCAAAATGTTAGTATCCTGGCCCTTGGGGCCATATGAATGGTATTTGAGCCTCAGAGCATTCTTCGCTCAACACACGATATGATGTCATAGCTTCCTTCCGAAAATGGCTCTTACTTTCAAAAGTTTTGGAATTCTACCATAAGCATGGTTAATTATTATTTAAAATTTTGAATTGATTAGACAATGCACATTAGTAACAAACTTTTCCTTAAATTGATGCATATCTATAATCTATCTATACATGACACTAAATCAAACTCATCCATCAAGTCATGAGCTGGGCTCCTTGGCAGATTAGGGAGAGGATGGCTGTCTGCCTCGTGGGCAGCACCAGGCACCAGGTGGTTTGACGAGTGCCACCGATGTGTTCCTGCACAACCTGCTGTATGATGACGCCTACAAGTCAACCCCCCCCCCCCCCTCCCGGCCCCCTTTTTCTCACTCGACAACCTGGCAGAGCTCCGTTAGGGCCAAGGCAGGTCATGGCCCCCCAATAATCACGCAATTCCATACGATAGCTAGTATGTTTAGGGTATTTTATTGATTGATCTGGCATTATTGAGGTCCCCCCCAATCTCGAGCTCAAGTTCCACCACTGCTCACTCACACCGTGCTCCCGGGCAGTGTTCCAGCCAGAGCCCAACACTGGCCGTTGTGCAGGTGTTCTGGCCAAAACCCATGGAGGAGACCGGTGTGCACGCATGCTGACCCCGGCCAACTCGCCCAGGGGCATCCAGGTGCACCCTCCTCCATGGGCTTTCTCACTATTCATGGGACACTTTCCTTAGATGTAGATGTAGCGTGTGCCTTTGGGTTGGTGCAGAACTGCAGATTGCTTTGGAGTTTGGATGGAAGAAATTAAGGTTAGCATGGTATGATCAAGTCCTTTTGTCCGTAACAAAGCATGGGGGCTCCGCTAATAGCAGAAAATGCTATCAGTCAAGATCCAAGTGACAGCACAAGCTTACCACTCTGAGTAGCCGGCCTTGCGATTCTGCTCTTTTCCCTTCATGGTAAGCTATCTTGAAGAGCTGAGTGAGATCAGCTATTGCATATCTCGTTTCAGTAGTTTCCAGGGATTGGATTGCCTCTATTGCAGAACCAGCATCACTGCTGAAGTCCTTCTTGACCTTAAATTCAGAATAAACCTAGTCAATTCTCCAATTCATCATCACATTTCAGAATCAAAACAAAGAAACTTGCCCACTGTGCTCAATGAAAACTACAGAATAACAAGAAACTAGCATAGATTATTAAGTCGGGGGAACTTGGGGGTATTAGTTCACTCAGTATCCATGATAAACAGTCTCCATTCATGTCGATTTCTTCGTGTCTTCGAATTAGACATACAAACATACAGTGTCACACTACATTCAGGGAATCAAGGTTTCTAGTGAGTGAGAGGCAAAAAATATTCATCAAACATTTCTACAGAAACAGCTAACCCTAAAATTGATGGGGAAAAGAGAGATGGAACACGAAATCTAGCTATACCTAACCAAGAAATGGATGGATCAGGGTCGATACCAAGGAGACGGTCTCGCCGAGGGAGGCGACGGCGAATCGGTGGTCGGGGCACATGGCGAGCTTGCTGTGGACGAAGAGCAGCAGCGCCTGCTTGACGGCATCCATCCTCTTCACCGGCGGCCGCGCTACCCGGGTCCCGGCCGCAGCCCCTGCCCCGGCCCCGGCTAAGGCCGCCGCCGCGGTGGTGCTAGCGCCGGCGGCGGGGGCAGGGATTGGCACGGGGGCGGTCTTCATCTCGGAGCGCGTCTCGAGGTCGACGTCGACGCAGAAGAGGATGTCCTCCAGGGGGAGGCGGCTCGGCGGAAGCGAGAACGCCGGCGACGGCGCCGCGGCGGACGGCGAGTCGCCGTGGTGCGGCACGGGGCGGTCCATCCGGGGCCCGGCTCAGGGTCGCGTAGGCAGGAAGCCGACGGATTCGAGAGTGGCCTTGGAAATACTTGTATGTGAACGGATTGGTTTGTCGGAAGTCGGAACTCGGTAGTCGCCAAAGGTTGCTTGGGCGAATTTTTTTATTTCTTATAGTCTTTATTATTCTGATGTAAATAAATAATATTCCATATAATTTTATTAAAAAGTATGCGTTTGCCGTTCTTTGGTTGGGTGAGACTCAAATCTCGCCTACCCAAAAGGCGGGTTTTGTATAATCCGTCTAACCAAAGAGTTGGTTTTGTATAATCTGCCTATCGTGTTTCTACGTGGCCGAAGTGGTAGGGTAAATCCCGTCCGTTGGTTGGACGAGATTGAAATCCCACCCGACCAAAGGGTGGGCTTTCTGTCTCACCCAACTGACATGCCAGAATTCTGTCTCGTCCAACCAAATGGGTTTTTTTATACAATATGGAGAAAATTTTCATATTACTCAAAAAAGTTAAGACTTTGGGCTATTTTTTGTTTGGATCTTTTCATACTTAGATCCTATTCGTGTATGTCCGGGCCAAAAGAGAGTAAAGGTAGTAGTGGCCACCTTTACGTGTAGGACTTTCAGCTATTTTATATATAATTTAATACAAAATTAATAAATAGAATAACATCGGTATGAATTAATCTGGTAGAATGCAATACATTGGTAATGACATACAAATGTTTATTATGTCATGTTTGGATAGTTGTCAAGATGCGACCGTGGAAACCCCTCGGTTGTCCAATGGTTTGACCACGTACACGAGGGGTTCATTGGTCGCAGGTTTACCGATATCTTGATTACCACGTAAGTTTGTGCCAATGTATGTTACATTATAATGTATACTAATGCATTGTTCTATTTCCAGATACCAGATGTTACATGCGGTTGGACTTGCTAGATAGGTGAGCCATACCCGACATACCTCCACGCAAGAATCAATAGCTTGCAAACTAGACTGGATGCCACAGGAGGGTCAGCGCAACAAAGAAATCAGGAGAGGACCGCGAGGCTCCCCGGCTTCCCAGAAAGGCCATGCCAGTACGTGAAACGCAGAACCAGCCGGTGTTGGACCAACACTATCATCCGAACCGTCTTTGTTAAGATCCTACATGCCTTTATGGATGCCACTACCTCGCCACACTCAACGCCGAAATTCTCCATTGAAGAGCGATCATGTAAGAGGCCTACCCCGTGTACTACAACACGGAATAGGAAATGACTGCCCGGTGTTCTGCCACTTGGTGTTCGTGCCAGTGTCACAACCCCTTCACACAACCATGGTGAACGACCATGGCTATTATCGTACCACCTATGTCATAGATGCTTTCTGATGTACACGCAGTACTTATGTATATGTGAAATCTCTTAAAGAGGCGACGTTCGTAGTCATGTGCCGTCTATATGGTTTTTTAACTTTGCATAATGCCCATGTCAAAAATGATTGCCAATATTTCAATATATCACAACCTAGATGTGTAATTCATAGCTTGACCCTTTCCGACAGACCGCATACCATTGGCAGGATTACACCATGCCTGCACTCGACGTGCTAGATACACCGCAGAGCATCCAAAGCTCATGGACTTCACTGCTTTACATGTTCGGGGATGACAGTTAGCCCTAGGACATATCCACACGCAACCCTGAAGCAGTACATAGATCCCTACATTTCTAATTCACCATTACGTCTCATGGCTAGTAATAGGAAATCTTCTCATGTGTTTGTGCCACCAAGATGGTGGCAGTCGTCTAGACCAGCCATTCAAGCCTATCCACCATCTTCAGACTTGCCCATCGTATCCAGGGCTCAGTAAACACATACCTTACGATGCTGCGAGATCCGCAATTCTACCGAGGTTGGTCAAAGTGCGGATACGGACAGAACACAGTTGTGCAGGTGTTTGACCATTTTTCAGATGGGTTCACAGGTCGCTGATTCTAACGATGTGCGACGTACGAAGTAAATGTAGCTTCTGAACTAAAATATTAGCATTGTCATGCCTTTATGTAACTCTTCTCTTTTACTTGTAGCAAGCAGATTGTGGGTTCATGCAATGGATAGATGACCCATTCCTGATGGCAGCTTCGAGCTACATCGCACATCTCCATGGAAAGATCAACGAGTTGCAAGCATGGCTTATTACTCGACCAAGGCCAGGCGAGTTCGAAGTCCAATAACGTGAGCCTCGATACGAAGATGCCACTGTATGAGCATAACCATCCTTGTACCAATGTAACTTGCTTATGCGGTTTCCACTACCTAGAAAGGTCGAATGATGAAGTGCGCTGTCACCGAAGGATCATTCATTAGGACTTTGGCCACATACGGGACCCACAATTTGAATCAAACCATGCATGCACTACTTTCTGGTGCCCTTGTCTATGTCACTATCCAAGCATGACATAATAAACATTTGTACATCATTATCAATATACTGCATTCTACCTATTTATTCATACCGATGCTATTCTATTTATTATTTTTGTATTAAATTAAATATAAAATAGCCAAAAATCCCGCACGTAAATGTGGTCACTACTATCTTTACTCTCTTTTCGTCTGGGCATGCACGAATAGGATCCAAATATAAAAAGATCCAAACATAAAATAACCCAAAGTCTACCTTTTTTGAGTAACACAAAAAATTTCTCCATACCCTTTGGATGGGCATGACAGAATTCCTGCCCGTCAGTTGGGCGAGACAGAAACCCCATATTTTGGTCGAGCGGGATTTCAATCTCACCCAATCAACGAGCGGGATTTACCCTACCAATCCCGGTCGCATGGAAACATGCCCTATCCGCCCTTTGGTTGGGCAGATTATACAAAACCCGTCCTTTGGTCAAGCAGGATTTCAGTCTCGCCCAACTAAAGGGTGGCGGACTTTTATTTTTTAATAAAATTATACGAAATATTATTTGTTTATTTTAGAATAATAAAAAGTATAAAATAAAAAAAAACTGCCTAGAGTCAGTCCATAGCCTGCTTGGTTGGGTGAATTAGGCCCAGCCTGACTTGCTTGATGTAGATGTAGGGAATTTTTTATATTTTATATTTATTTATTTTATAATTAAATAAATAATATCTCATTCATCAAAATTAAATAAATAGACTCCTATAGCCCGTTGGTTGGGCGAGAAGGAAAAATCGTCCAACCAATAGGCGACAAGGGGGTTTTTGAATAAAACAGAAAACTACTATCTTTTTTTATCTCGACCTTTAAACCACCATAAAAAAAATCACAATGAATTCTGAAAAATTTTGATAGTGCAGGGTATGCTACTTTCAAGACCTTCACAAAATTTTAGCTCCAAATATTATTTTCATAATGAGAAACAAAAAAGATAAATTTCTAGAAACTAGAATTCATCTTTTTTTCTCATTGTATAGGTACTGTTTATGGCTGAAATTTTGTGGAGAACTTTAAGGTAGCACTCCTTACACTAACAAATTTTTTTATATTTTTTAATTGATTTTGTGATAGCGTTTTGAAGGATAAGAATAAGACATATTATTCTGATTTTTTTTTTGCAAAAATCTCTTTAGCAATAAGGACACTCGTTGCCCAAGGATTTTTCCCTTCTCGCCCAACCAACGAGTTATAGGTGTCTATTTATTTAATTTTGATAAATGGGTATTATTTATTTAATTATGAAAATAAATAAATATAAAATATAAAAAAAATTCTTGATGCAGGTTCCATTCTAGCTTTTTGGTTGGCTGCACCTGCATGACCTGTTGGGCTTGGTTCTGGACGTGCAAATGTACTGTGCTAGCTAGGCTGAGCATGAATAGGAAATTGGGTGTGGTAACAACGGTGGAACGACGAGGCAAAATCGGGCCGCGATGGTCCGAAGAGGCCGGTGGCGCACCGGCGAGGCTTGATTCGGTCGCAACGATGGGGCCATGCACAGGGAGCGCACACGGCGGCGGCTTCGGTGTCGTCCCCGATCTCAGGCAGCAAGGAGAGTGGCGACACACAAGACGAAGGCGATGGAAGTTAGAGGCGCCGATGGAGCTAGGGGCGGCCGGATCTGCCACCGCCTTGGCCATATCCGATTTGTGCTGCCACGACGGCTCACGGGAAGGTTTCGACAATTGGGCAAGTGCAGCCATGGCGACGATAGGGTGGCGTGGCCAAGGATGAGCAGTGTGCGACCGGCGCCTCGAGACAGCGATGAGGAGCTCGTGCGAGGTGGCCGCGCTCCGGCAAGGTGGCTGCACCACGAGGGAGAGGAGGCCACGCCACCCACAGGGCAAGCTTGGCATGGGAGATGATGGGTGGTGCTCGGCACAGGGGAGAGCAGGCAGACCGCGGGCGAGCTCGACCTGACGCGCGGCAAGGCCGTGGCGGCGCGATGAAGCACGGCAAGGCCATGGCGGCACACCAGAGCACGACGAGGCCATGGTGGCACTGCATTTTGAGGTGCCCTCCCGAGTGTTCTACGATATGCATTGGCATTCGGTGCACGGCCACAACGTTCTAGAGTGTGTCCAAAACATGTTTGATAAAACACCAAGATGTTAATTTAAGTCTAAATACATGCAACCAAACACAAGCTCTCTACAGCCAGGCTCGTGTAATGCAAACAACCAAACCAAGGTGCCTCCATGAGCTTAGCCTGGCTACCATCCTACCACCGGTCTGGCCGACTCCATGCAAGCCAATCTCAGCTGGACCAACAATCAAACACGTACGCCACTAGAGTCTGGACTAGCGAAGTGGTTTCTCTTTGGTAGACAACCTAACACTGATATATCTTAGACGTGCCACAGTAGGTTAGGCAAGCCTTTGGATCATTATCGAAGTTAAGCATGCCATAACAAGCTAGTAAGATCCTAACCTAGCTATATATTTGCCACGGTCGATTTCGCCAAATGTGTGGCAGCTAAAATTGTCGCCCCACGTTCTCGCCACAGCAGCCACTCGTAGAGGAGCTCACGTTCAACGTCGTCATGTTTGGGATCGGAGGTCGCCATTGGGCATTGGCATCAGGTGGAGGAGCTCGTCGTCGCTTCCATAGCTCCGAGAGCCCCACGCCCCGTTGGCGCGGGGGAGTGGGAGGCAACCGCAGGTTGTCACCAACACCGAGAGAGCAGGCCGCAGCCCGCAGGTTGTCTTGTCCCCACCCTGAAGCTCGTCGTTGTCGCAGCGCGTAAGCCCCCATGAATTAGCTTCTCGTTAACCTTCATCCAGTTATGTTGCCCCTTGGCCATCGAGGTTTTGGTCGTGGGGAGGAAGACGCAATCACCAAGGGAGGAGTGCACGGCCTGGGATCTTGCACTTTCCATGCACTTGCCTTTCATCTGCTCGATGAAATGCATGTCAGGTGTGCCCGGGTTAAATACTCCCTCCGTTTCATAATGGTTGTAGTTCTAGCATTCAAAATTTTTATTAAAATGGTTATAGTTCTCACATTCCAATACAACTTTAGAGCCAATATGACCTTTGTACCCATCATCAATGCAACCATCTATTTAGCTAATCTATTTAACTACCCTTTATTAAATGAGGGTAGACAAGTCATTTTCTATGTCTCCTTATTTTGTGTGCATTTGGTTAGAACTACAACCATTGTGAAACGGAGGGAGTAGCTTGTTTAATGTATGTTGAATTGCACTTGCATACGAAATAACTACTAGCATAATCTGGATTGTTTCCATGATAATTATATACTATGTGTTTACATGCATTTATAACACATCATTTATCGGATGTTAAGCGAACTTTTATGGCTATACCATCCAACACGTGTCACAAATTCTTAGTCATGCCTACTGTTAGTCATGGCTATTAACCGAACACTTTATTATTGCCAACAAGTTAGTCAAGCTACAATTGTGCCTTACTGTTAATGTTAGGCGTGGCAAAATTGATAGCCAACCAAACAAGTCAGGGCAGTGGTTCTCAAGGGTTTTTCATTTTTTTTTAAAAAAAAAAACTTGTTCCGTACAACTCCAAATTCTTTTGTGTTTTCCGATTGATCGTCGGATTAAAAGGCAGCGAGCCAGTGCCTCTTGTGTTTATGATTCACTAGGAATATTTGCGCGTCAATGGCGCGCTGTTATATGAGAAAAATAATTTTAATAGCAAACACAACCTGTATGTATATAGACGATGGATGAAAATAATTATTTTTGTTCTGTCAAGCCGGAAGGTTTTTTTGGAAAGTTTGTGGGTTAGACGTGAAGCGTGGTTAGATTTTGCCAAATAGAAGTATTTTTTTCACAACGTTAGTACATAAGATGACTAAATCTGTGTTGCTATTGGATGGCCCGATATGTGCAATGTGGGTGATGGGATGGAGACGTTTTATCGGAAAACGTGGCACAACGTGAGGGTGATATTAGGGTCTTTAAAGACGACATGGCACAATAAGAGAGTCCCACATGGTGAGAAGATATGAGTGACACGTGGCGTTCATGAATTAGAGTCTCCAGTCAAAAGTTATGGAAGGAAAAAAAAAGATATCTCTATTAATTGCTAACATCGTTGCTGATGTCACTGCATGCCCATGCACGCACACAGCACGGGAGGGACATCACAGCCACGGTGTGAGAGTGCAACAGACGAAAAGGGCAACTGTGGATTGGCCATCCGGATTAATTGTCGAACGGATGGATAAACACCACGTGAATAGCTGACCTAGACTCAAATTCTTGCTACCTTAGCAAAAGGACACATGGATACCTTAGGCATTTGGCAATCCCTACCGGGTTAATATATAGGAAGAAACTCGCGGCCACGGCGCCGTCGTCCCTGCTTTGTTTCATAGTCACCTGAATAGGATGTCACACATTTTGTATAGGAGAAAGAAAATAGAAGAGAAAAGAGAGCGAAAACGTCTATTAAATTTCGAAATTGTTCTAACTTTAGAAATTTTAAAAAAATATACTTTCTTTTCCTAGATTTTTTAAATGGCCTACAGAAAAGAAAATAAAAGAGGAAAAAAGAGAGCGAGGAATTTTTTCAAACTGAAAATTTTTCTAGCTTCCAAAAATTTTAAAAATATCTAAACTTTCTATAAACTTTCTTTGTGCAGGCATGGTTCCATTTCTACATACTTTCGAATTTTTTAGAATTTTTAAATGGTGTAGAAAAAAGGAAATAGAAAATAAAAAAGAAAGTAAAAGAAGAAGGTAGAGGAAGCAAAAATTATTTGTAATTTCAAAATTTTTTGAAAAATATCAAAACTTTTTATGGACTTTCTTTGTATAGACATGGTTTTATTTGTGGGAACTTACTATTTTTTTTGGAATTTTTATACAACGTAGAAGAAATAAAATAGAAAAGAAAAAAGGAAGTAAAAGAAGAAGGCAGAGGAAGCAAAAAATTTTCCTAATTTTAAAAAACGTTCAAAAACATCCAAACTTTTTATGCACCTTCTTTGTGTAGGCATTGTTTCTTTTTTTGAACTTTATATTTTTCAGAAAAAAGGAAATAGAAAAGGGGAGGAAAAAAGAAAAAAAAAGGCAACGAATCAAGTTGAACTGAGGTACTGGGGAAAACCTGCGTGGTGAGGATCGAACTCATGGCCGTGAAGATGACTTCTAGCGCGGGCAACCACCCCACCGTTTCGTCCGCTTCGTCGGAAAAAATAAAAAAATGCTTTTATATATAACGTAAGAACGGACGGTCGGATCCCATTTCGCCCGACGATCGGACGGCCGGCGTCATTCGGCCGACGTGGCCACGGCGAGCAGGCCCCAATGCCTATCGTTTTAATGGTATAGTTGATTGCATGTAAATCAAGTGATCGATCAGTTCCTTTTTCTTTTAAAATATTGTATAGTCGACCAATTTATGACTTGACCAGGGATTACACAGTTGGTTTGTAACCTCACTACACCAAAAACCCTTATATGTCGGTACATCTGTGTCGGTTCATTACGAACCGGCATAGATGAGGTTATCTGTGCCGGTTCGTAAAGGACAGGGTGGGACAAACGCATATGTGTCGGTTCTAACAAAAAACTGGCACAGACGAATGAGTATCTGTGGCTAGAACCGGCACAGATACATCTGTGTCGGTTCTAACCAAGAACCGGCACAAATAATTTGAATTATCTAGCCACGAACAGACACAGATGTGTATTTTTAAAATTTTTGAAACTACAAAATTCTATAACTTTTTTATACGAGCTCGGATGAAAACAAACTTTATAATATAAATTGTAGCTCTCGACGAGATCTACAACTTTGTAGTTGATATCTTTTTCATTTGAAGCAACATAAACGCCTAAATAATCATCACAAGCTTAAAACATTTATGATTATTCAAATAAAGTTGGATAGAAACTTAGTTTGCATGCAAATTGTAACCTTCAACGAGATATACAACTTTGTAGTTGAAAAATTTTCTATTTGATGTCATTTACATGCTTAAAAAGATATTTAAATATTCAAAAAACTTATGTCAAAAGGTATGCATATCCTATTCTAATTAGAAAGTGGTGTGTGGTGGGATGGTTAGGAGGTGGTGTGTCTATGCAAGAGGTCTTGAGTTCAAATCAAGGCTATGTAACATTATTATTTGGTGCAAAACATACTATCTAGAGGAGGGTAGTGGTAGTAGTTGACCCCTAGTAAAATAGCTAGGTTAAAATAAAATATTTTTCGTCATTTTTACGCTCAAAAAAGTATTTTCAAAAATCCTCATCTGTGTGTCGGTTCATGGCTAGAACCGACGCAGAGGGCCTCTTTTGTGCCGATTCAAAAACCGACATAGATAACCGGTTTTGAACCAGCACAAATAAGGTTTTTTATAGTAGTGCCTGAACTATGTCACATACCCAAATTTTTAAATTTAGCATAAAAATTTTTCGTGAAAATCATAATTACATTCTTATAATCATTCCCAAATTATAAATAAATTTTCTAAACAAAGCTCCTATTTATTCTCTAAAGAAATGCCCTATCTTTTCTTTTTCTAAAAATATAAATCCCATAATATAATAAATTTTATTTCATAATTGAATTCTACTCATTTTTCTGAATTTTTAGAAATTTATTTGATATTTTTCTGAGCTTTATATAACCTTCTATGAATTTTGAAAGCTCAAAACCATTTCTGGAAAACCCTTTTTGTTTTATATAAAAACTTTCCTTTTAGGGAAATACTGGGAATACGCCTTCCCTTTTTGGAAGTACGTCTCCACTTAAATCTCCCTCTCTCACTTATAATAAGGTCCCACCTGTCATCCCCTAACTTCTAATCTAACGGTGCCCATCTATTCACCCGGATCCAACGGCCGCCCATAGTTCTCCTTCCTCTCGCCAGCGCCGCCACCAACCCACCCGCCGGCACCACCGTCGCCCGCAGGAAAACACCGCCGCCTCCGTTTCTAACCTTCTTTGTTGCAGATTCACCACTACGGACAAGCCGCCGCCGCCAACTCCCTTGGCCACATCAGCACCTCTATCCATCCTCCTCAGCACGCCAATCCGCCGCCACCACCTCACAGTGCCGCCACCGCCATGAAAACTCCGTTCCGTAACCGCCACTTCACCCTGGCCTATAAAATCCCCTTCCTTGGCACTGCTACACTTCAAACCATCTTCGCTGCCTGATCTCTTCCCCTCCACTACCCGGCATTGCCGCCACTACCTACTTCTTCTCCAACTCCGGCCAAACTCCACCTCGCCGCCCCAATGCCTCTCTGGCCCTAGTACCTATAAAGAAAACCCTCCATATCTCTCCGCAAACCCAACCCAACCCTCACCTAACCTTCCTCCTCACCAGAGCCTCCTCTTCACCGACGTCCTGATACACCGCCGCCATGACCTCGTCGCCCTACCGACTCCGGCCGTCCCAAATTCCACCGTGATCACCAAAGAAACCTATTTATCCCCAATTCCATAAAACCCCTACCAATTCCTCGCCGCCGGCCTCCCTCGCCGTCGCCGGTGAACTCTCCCACCACCCCCTCTTTCCTTCCCCTTCTTCTCTCACTGACCGGGCGACCCAATCGTCACCGCCAGTGCCCGCCTCAAGATGCACCCTCCTCCCATCACAAGATAGGGCCCCAAGACGTCGACCACACAACAACCTCGTCAAGATACCAGTAGTATGGGCCAAGCCCAATAATACCCAACCTAGTAAGAATTTTAAAAACCTCCTCTATTTTCCATTTTTCACTCTACTGTTTGAATTTATTTAAAATATCAAATCACTTTTATAAATTCTACAAAAATTCACAAAAAATATAAAATAACATAAATAATAATATAAAAATATAAAATACCATACTTTTCTAATAAAATAGCCCTAATTAAATCCTTTTACTCTCTCTTTTTATATTAAAACATTTTAAATTGAAGAATATAGAAGTAAAATTTAGTAAAATCTTCCAATATAAAACTTACTCAAAATAATGTTTTATATCTAAAAATAATATCTCTACAATTTTAAAACCTATAAAAATTCAAATTTGAACTTAAAACCCTTTCTTTAATTAAACTAGAATTTTTCTTAAATATAAAATTTTACTAGTAAAATTCACATATTCCACTCAACACTTCTATATAAGTTTATAATGCCAAAATCAATTCTTATCACTATAAGGTCAAATAGAAATATTTCAAAATTAATATTAAATATGAATTTTGACCTATTATAAAATCTCTCCATAATTCCTAAACCACAACCCTAGCATTATGCTGCTCAAAATACCTATTTTTACATAAAAACCTACCCTTTTTCTTTTAGAAAATATTTTCAACCTTTTAGAAAATCGTACAATCCATCACCTTTTTACCCTTGGCCCTTTTATTTTATTTGTCATTTATTTAAAACTTTTCTTATTTGGATATTTATTGGAGTTTCTCTCTTTTACAAGGTATAGACAACGAGTTACACTCTTTGGAAAGAATGTCCACAAGATATAATAAGTGTGATCCAATCTCCAATTAAGGTAGGTTTTCTTATTCTTGATGCATTTTGATATACCTACATTTCCTTTATTTATTAATCATTGCATATATTTTCTAGCTATTTATTTATACATTCCAAGTATAATTTTTATCCAAGCCCCAATACCTTAAAAGCCAACTAAAAATATTCAACCCCTGATAAAAACCCTAGTATAGGCAAAATATTAAAATTTGATTATCTCATGTAAAAGATGAAGAATTGGTCTGTACAAATAAATTAGATTGGATAACTTATTTGATGTAGAAAAGCTGTAGTCTGGAAGGTTGATTGAATTTATATAGAGTAATTTAGAAACAGTGTTATGTTATTTGGGCCCGTCGGTACGTGGAGTACCAGCCCAATAACACCAGGTGGAGAGAGTGTGAATTCCCTAGAATCATTACTCTATAAACTATAGAAGCAGATTCGGAAACAGAGTATTGCCGTCTTGGGTTAGAGGAATCAAGAGTGTTGATTGACACTCAAGGGTACTAGATATTTGCTCTGTGGAAGAGAATATCTAGATATCGTTTGCTTCTATAAAAACTTAGATTTTAATGGATAAGAATGACACATTAATCATCCATCCATATAAGAGAGCTGTTATATGGGTAAAGCTGGATAGGTTCTGCAGAGCTAATAACAAATTCATCGATGGACCCTACTTCGGGTATATGAAGTTGTGTCAATTGGGTGATGCCTCTCTTATTTACCAAAATCCATGAATTTATAAAAATTATTGTCTGGATTGCAAATAAATAAGGATGGAGAAAGATGATAGAATTTGTTCTATTATTATTAATTGTTTTAAAATAATGGTAGGACTTTTAAAGCACAAAATTACATATTCACCATAAAGCCATACTATTCCTTGAATCCTGTTTTCATATAATAATAGTGTTATTCTCTTAAGAAACTTGCAAGTACAATTAGTACTTACCCACATTATGTGGGCAATTTATTTCTTTTTACAGGATCCACTTTATATTCTGAAATGGATATTTATGAAGAAGACAGGAATTCGCATATGATCGATTTCTAAAGTTTACCTTATGCTCAGGCTTGCCTGTGGTGTATGGGCATATATTTTCTTTTATTACTAGGTTATATTTTCACTTCCGCTGTAAAATATTTTGAAACATGTAATAAATCAAACAAACTGTACTATTTCTGAATGCAACTGAAATCCTGGACAGTTGGCATTCTGGATATTTTCTGATAAATTTTTATCGGAATTTGGTCCGCCACAAACTCTATTGGCAGATTAACATCAATCAATTCATCCTTATCTAGGAAGGGGTAAAGAGAGCTCTCTTTCATAATTACATAATTACATGATGAATTGAATCTATTTGAAAGTCTCATTCTGCTCAAAGAAAAAGAGCATTCAATTTTGATATCAGAGTAAAGCGGATGGCGGAGGAGCAATCACGTTATAAAATTGGTGTGTTTATTAGGATCATTACACTTGCACATTAAGAGAGCGGTTTTCACACGATAAGATGGATTTACGCCCTTTACTAGCCATTCAAGCCTATTTTGCAATTGGAGTAGAGTGGATGGTAGAAGAGCATTCACGTTATAAAATTGTGTGTTTATTAGGATCATCAACACTTGCACTCTAAGAGAGTAGTTTTTACGCCGCAAAGTGAATTTACACCTTTTATCTAAGCCATTCAAATTGCTCAGGATTAGTGCACATTCTTTCTCCCATCTACACATCCCATTTTGTAAAGAAAAGAAAGTTGTTCTCTTTTTTCTAATCGCACCTAACCCCTCTTCCTTCCCTCCTCCCAGTCACCATTCACCCACCATTGTGCAAGTCGGCACGTGCCCCATTGTGCCCAACCATGCCTATACAACCCACGCCTTGCCTTGCAGCAACCCATGGTGCATTGGCCGCACCCTAGCGCCCTATCCATCCACATACCCTGATTACAGCCCTCTCTCTTGAAACCCCGAGGTTTGCGGTGTGGTTTTTGGGGTTTCCTTCGATGGTGAGGGCAAGGTTTATGTGCGGATCAGCTAGGAAGGAGGTAAGAGATATGGATAGAGCCATAGAGGTGAGGGAGGCTTTTTCGTTCATGGTGCGCATGGTATATTGCTGGATGAACACATTCAACTGTTGAATCAAGTTATTTCTACATTTGTCCTCTCTATATACATACTCTATATATATGTGTGTATGCTTGTTTTGTACATTGTCGACCCAATGGATTTCTGTCGAACTCAAATTCAAACTAGAACCGGGTGCCACAAATCCATTGATGATACCATCAACACAAAATTTCATAGCCCCTTTGCTATTACTCCCTCCGGTCATAAATATTTGATGTTTTTGACTTTGTACAGTCTCCAAGATACATCTTTGACCACTAGTTACTATTGTAATTTATTTTTAAAATCCACTAAAATTATAATATTACTGAAGTACCTTTTGAGACGAATCTGCATATATAATTTTTATGTGCACAATCTAATTATTTAAAAGGATATTTGTGACATAAGTTTTAAAACTTTGACCGACACGTATCTCAAACGTCAATTATTTGTGACCGGAGGGAGTACCAAAGATCACCCATGCATTCATATCACAAACTTCAAAAAGAGAAGGGAAAAAAGCAACATGACACAAAAGAAAAGAGCAGCCACCTGAATGCCAAGCATGCACTTCATCACACTAGCATCTCCTTGAAACCCTATACACGTACGTAAATCCCTCTCCATGTACGTACATCTCTCCATGTACACAAGCATAAGTATACGTATACGTAGATCCCTCCACCGTGTGAGCGTCAAGAATCCGAGGTAGGCGACGGGGCGGGAGGGTCGTGTTGATGGACGGCGAACGAGGTGGACCGCGACATCGGCCGGGAGTAGCTCGACCGGCGGAAGCTGCCGGCGGCCAGCTCATCGGCGTCGGCCTCGGACTCACCTTCCCTCTCCCCGGGGATCTTGCACTTCTCCCCGAGGATGATGGCCTTCTTCCACAGCGTGTCCTCCGGCTCCACCTTCTCCCTGCGCTCCCGCCGGCTCAGCCGCATTTTGTCCGGGATGTTCATGCTCAGTCGCATCTTGTCCGGGAAGTTCATGCTCAGGTTCTTGCTCAGGCTGATCGACAGCCGCCGCTTCGACGTCGACGCCGGCAGCGCCACCGGCTCGATCGGCCCGTGCGTCGCCAGGTCCGGCGACAGCGTGACCACCGCCTTCTCCTCGCTGCCGCTCTTCAGGCTCTCGAAGTGGCTGTCGTCGGAGGCGGAGTCCGTCGCGGACTTCACGTCCGCCGCGGCGGGCGCTTGCCTGGCCGCCTTGGGCCTGCGGCCGCACGCCGAGCACATGAACGAGACGAGCGAGACGGTGGCGACCACGCTCGCGACGAAGAAAGACAGCGCGACGGCGTCGTGGCCGAAGGGACGCGCGCCGTCCGCCGGCAACGGCGGCGGCCACCTCGCCATTGTCCCCGGGAGAGCCCGGCCGGCGCCGGGGGGGGGAGAGAGAGAGAGAGAGTAGCTGCCGCGTTGATGATCTTGCTCCTATCTGCCTGAGAGGAACGTGCGCGCGGCTGCTCGTCAGAAACTTCTCTTCCAGCGTGAGGTGGTGCAGGTTCGGTTTCAGGTTTGTGTGGCTGAGGGATAAACAAACTCCATTGCTTTTTTTCTTAACTGGGACAAGCTAATTTTAGAGGCAAAATTGTTGGGACAAAATATGGCTTGTGCATACCTGCTAAGAGTAACTGTTGGACAGGAGGTCGGTAGATTGCGTGCTTGAATACATGAATGGAACAATAAAGATTTGAGACAGCCAATAGTCTAATTTACTGGCATGGCCGTTCTTTTACAAAAGTGTTTATGACATAGCAAATATCAGTTGGGGCTTTCACTAAGCTTGTAAAACTACTTCTCATGAGTTCTTGTGCTTCAACTCCCGAGCCACTTGTTCTCCTAGTGTACACTGAAAATTGATGTCTGGAAAAAATCGCAGAAGTTTATGCAGTGGTTCTCTACAAAAGCTCTGGATGCTTTCACGGGGGCACGCTAACCTTCCGAAAATTATCTAAAAATCTTTCCCCAGGAGTATGGAAGATGGATTGATCTACTGAACCAGCTTGACAATACTGAGGTCTTCAAAGTTCAGTTTTGCCAGATTTTGTTGGATATTTCTTCCCTTTCCACCAATTTTTTACCACTTTTGACACCTTGTTCACATGCCCTTTCAATTTTTTGCCTGCATCCTTGATCTGCTTAACAACCTGTTGTTTTAAATCTTTCTTTTGGGAGCCCTTATCTTTTAGAACTTTCCCCTGAAAGGGGTACAGGAGGTATGATTAATAATGTAAAAAAGTCAGAACAAACATATTTGGATGAAAAGGTGCAAAGAATTACCAAGTTATTGGGAAAATTGTCCTCCTCATCTTCATCATCATCTTCATCATCCTCTTCAGTGCCAAAGTTGTTTTTCATCAGATCATCTCTAGAATACATCTTCATGTTTGGGGCTCCAGGCATACCCTGTCATCATCAATAGTCTCTCATGATATTTGAATCTTTGATGATACTTGGATAAAGTTACACAGATTACAGCTAAGATATCTACCTCCATTGATCTCAGTATCTTTTCCATCTCAGCATCTTTTGATGGCTTTGCAGCAAAGGGTTCTCCAGGGATCCGATCCTGATATTTTTACAATGTGTGTTAGAAATGACATGCAGATATTCATGTAGCTGTTGTGGACAAGAAACCAGGCAATAGGAGCAGGTAGGCGTCAGCACAGGCAGGAATTAGAGCAGAATAAGGCAAATGCTGAATATGCCTTTCGATGACATCTGTATCAATGCATTGCAGCATGTAATTCAGTAAAATGGATCCGTAGATACATTTATGTGAGGTACAGAGGTATAAAATTTGATACCACAATTTATCACTATCTAAGCTAAGTGAACCATTATAGAGCTCATATAGGCCTATAGCTGGAGAAAGTAACAGCTACCTCAAATTCAGACTGGTACGCATTAATGCTAACATTAAACATGATCCATGTCAAGTACCCTTTCTTTTGCTGCTATTTTCCAAATGCAAGCACACAAAATAAAGACATCTAAGATATATCCTGATGGATCGTCGCTAAAAGCAATACTATTCATAGGTAACAATCAATTTTAATAGGGAAGAAACAAGAACAAAGGGCTCACTTTTGGAACTGGTGGTGGATCTACTGCACATGCTTCAGAAAGATCTTTGCAGAGAAATTTCACCAGCTGATCAACTGAAGGCTTGTTCTTGTAGACAAACTCAGCAACATCGGTATCAGCATACCCCATCACCTGCAATGGATTTAGTTCAATGGAAATCAATTACACACAATTCAATAAAAATAATAATGCTGCCATATTGCTTAAAAACTACTAAAAACTGGAAAGGGAGCTTCAACAAATGCTATGCAAGATTAACGTATTTAAAACAGTCATTATCCATTTACTCGACACCTTCAGAAGATGTCAAAACATCTTGTGAAATATGTTCATAAGTTTAATATAGTGCAATGCATAAGCATAATCAATTAGCTAAGCATTGATCTTCACCTCCTGACATGCACGCTCAATGGTCTTGCATTCTGAATTACAGTGCCCTTCCTCATCTTGCTCAACAAGCTGCAAAACACTTGTATGGTTCAGAATGAGATTGAGATAACAAATTTGTGCAGGTATCACAAACTTATCACATAAGGTACGACCAAGAGGGATCGAATGGTACACCTAAATTTGACTAGCATTCATACATGTCATTCATATTATCTTGGGCTGCACTATCAAGTATACCCATTGAAGATCTGAAGGTGAGCTCCATACAGAATAAAGTTTCAGCAGTATTTCTTAGGGAAATACATTAACCAAAAGCAAACTTAAATGGAAATTCAATTGCACCTCTGAGTTAAGAATAAGAAGCTTTCTAAAAAAATTCCTCCAATTCATATTGTCAATTAGATTTTAATGTGTTTGATCACTGTTTAGATGTAATTTCATAGATTAGTTAATTGTCTTTGGTGATAACTTAAACAAAGTATTCAACCTTTGGTGTTGCATTCAGTGGTGGTGACTGGTCAGTGGTGGTGACTGGTGACTAGCGAAGCAAATTTCATAGCTTTTTTGGAGCCTGGAGGTGCACCAACAATATTTAACCAGGGGACACTTCTCACTTCTCCCCACCCCCCAGTGGACATTAGACAGTGCCAGTTAGATCAATTTTGTTTGTTCAGTTAAAAAAAAGATCGATTTTGCTTGCAGATTTAGCCAGCATAAACACGCACACATGCACATCGACTCTAGCTTCAACAAAGAGTGCCAATTTACCTCCAGCTTGTCGCCCTTCTCGACGATGTCGATACGGAGCATCCAGTCCGCCTCCTGCTTCTTCAGGTTGCACACATTCTCCGCGATCTCGATGATCTCGATCTCCGGCACCTACACCCACCCACGCTCAACTCAATCAACACAACATCCGAGCAGCGGCCCAGATTGGCCGGAACGAGGACAAGGAGCAGCAGTACCTTCTTGGCGGGCGGGAGCGCCGCCTGCTTCTTGGCGACCTGCGCGGAGATCTCACGCGCGATCCGCTCGCAGACCTGGCACCGGATGTAGGGGATGTCCTCCCGCCTCGCGGCCGTTGCCGGCTTCTTCTGCGTGGCGGCAGCAGGGCCGAGGAGGGCGGCCGCGAGCGCGACGGCCAGGGCCACGGCAACCACGGCGCCGGCGCGTCTTGTCATCTTCCTCCTCCTCGCTCCTTCCGCCCACTGGTGCAGTGCTGCGTGCGCAAGGGAGGCTGACTTGAAGCGGCGCGAGGCTGGGCGCGCTGCCCACGTGGCGTAGATCTTTACCGTCCGTCGGTACACGGACGAGTGATCGGACGGAGGAGCAGTGCGTTGGCGGTGTACCGACCAATAGGACGATACCAGGTAGGATGCGTGACGTGGTTCTCGGCAGAGCGGCCTTGTGGGGTGGGTGTGTGTGGGGAGTGGTGGTGACTGCTAGCCTGCCTATACAGGCCCGAAAGCTGAAATTGAGTTGCTACCCTGGACAAAAAAAAAAGAAAAAGAAATTCCAAGTTTTCAATATATTTATCCATTTTATTTTGGTATATTTTAAAAAATAATTCGTATTTTGGAATATATATACTTTTTCATACAATTATTGCTTTTTATTAAAAAAATAAGGCCGAGATGATTAAACACGCCTAGTGTAGTGTGGACAGTTAAGCTGGATGGTTCTTTTCAACTTATTTTCTTATTTTTTTATCTATTTATCTACTTATTTTCGAACCAAAAAGCCAAACGCTTTGTCTGGTTCGATCCTTTTTTTTTCTATCTTGAAACCACACCTCCGAGTTTTTAGAAACAAGTCAAAGAAAACGGACTGGACTTTCAAGGCTATCATGTGAAGCTCTGGAAGTTCATTTTATAAGCAAATAAGACAATTGGTAAATAGTATAAGCTGAAGAAATGGTCCAGCCACTTGACGTGTCATACCTAATGCCTAGTAGGATATAGGATGATATATACTATAGAGGATACAGTCGATTGTAGTATGGAAATCAATGTATGTTATCTATAGGAAGAAATTCTCTACAAAGAAAAGTATTATCTATACCGTTGTGTGTATAAACAGGCCTGTTTGATAGAGATGGAAAGTTGCGGCAAGTTATAATCTGAAAAGTTGAGGGCCCTCAAAAATAGACTCGGAGAGGCTAAAATATGTATTTAAAATAGTTTTAAAATTTTTTAGAAGAACCACTAAAATCTTTATAAAAATTAATACAAAGTGTTATAGTGTATGACTTGTAAAAATGATAAATTTTAAGTTGTATATTTTAATTTGATTTTTTAGAAGATATTTTAATCTAATTTTGAGATGCAAAAAACATGACTAATGGCGGTCAATATCGCCGTACATGACCTGATTCCGCCGGTGCTGCAGAATCGTGTACAGGTCACCAGCGTCTCTCTTTTTTTTTGAGAGGTACAACACAGACGCATACAACTCACACCTACACGCACACCACCACACCACACACACGTGTGCGTCCAAGGTACACTCCGAAACAAAGATCAGAGGCCCACGAGACCTCTTTACGCGGGCACGCGTAGTCCCACTGAATGCGCACACGTGTACGCCCATGATATAATCCTAGAGCTTGTACCCGAAACCCCAGGATTAAATCCCAGGAAAACCACGCGCAACATAACGCGCGAGTCCGAAGACTCGAACGCGCGTGGGGCAGTGGTGCCAACTGCGCTCGCTGCCACTGAGCTACGTCTCAGTCCGCACCAGAATCTCTCTTTTGATTCTACCGTGTGTAGCAATTGGCGTGCCAACGCACGGTGTCCATGTGCACGGCGTGTGAATGTTACATGGGAATGTTGGCGTTTTTCACATAACTAGCTGAATACCCGTGCGTCGCTACGAAAACATAAATAGTAAAAAAATATTAGAATCTATCATATGCAATGTCAACTGCTAGTTATGAAGTATTATGTTTTTTCAAGCAATTAAATATTGTCTTCTTGTTTTAGGCAATTTTCTTGACTTACATAGTTTTTATTATATTTTTACATTTTTAAAATATTGGATCAAAACGAAGTAAATACCCATTTCGAGAATGGTTTCAAAATATTGCCTCTCCACCAACGGTGATTTCAAATTTTGAATATACAAGGGAGGTAGTGGGGCTGGGTATATATATAGTTAATGCAATGACGAAGGGTAGAATGGTCCAGTAAAAATGGATCACCACTTATCATCACTCACCACAAGCCACTTTTAAGCAGTAGAGATAATAACCGATGAGATGCATGTTAGCTAGATGCGCAATCTACGTGGCAGTTTACTAGAGCATCTATAGATGCACTTTATAACACTGATTATCTAACTTTTTAGGAATAAAGTAGCGGCTGGAGGGAAAGAATCTTTTAGAGTGTAGTGTAAAGTGTGAAGAAATTTTAAAGGGTTGGATAGAGTGTACAGAGAATAATCTTGTAAAGTAGAAATTTAAAATAGCTGATGTGGATGCTCTAAACTACTCGTTTTTAACCGCACCGACAGGCTAGTGCACCAGTGGAGACTATGGAGCAGTAGGTGGTGGTAATTTTTCGATCTGCAGCGTCGCGCGGAGTGCATCCTGGGCACCGGGCCCTCGTTAGTCGACTCTCGATCGTACAAAAATATAGTTATGTATTCAGCAACCTAGTTTTGAAATCATGGTAGGAAATGAAATGCTGTTTGGAACTTGGAAGACATGAATTTCAAAACATCATACATTTATCATTTTGTTACAATGACCATTAAACTCTTCTCCTCCGCCGACATTTTCTCCACCCAATTCTACTACTACGTATAAGACATTTTTTTATCACGTGATGTAATGTAGTGCATATGCAGCATATGGAAGAGCAGGAGTGCTTGACTTAGCGTAGATGCTTATAAGCATGAACAACGTTGAATCAACTCAATCCAAAAAAGATTGGATCCATGAAAAAGAAAATGATTTCTAGTTTTTTTATGTTAGTTGTGTCACGTCTTATATATTGTTGTAGCCTCTAAACACTGTAAAAAAAAAACCTTAAGTTTTAGAGGTTAGTTATGGGTTTTGTCTTATAGACAATATTGTCTGAAGCTACCGTAAATGCCCCTAAAGGAGCTAGTGCTACCAGGTAGTTGCATATCTAACCTCCTTTAGCCCTAGTTGTCAGCAACGACGTCATGTAGGCCTCTGATTATCCTCCTGCCCTGGCACTTCGGCGACGACATGTTCTATCCTTTAACCTTAGATATTCCCTATTTAGCTCCTCTTAAGAATATTTCAGCTCTGGCACTTGCTATAAACTATTTTGCATCTGAAGAAGATATTTTTTACACACATGTTTAATGATGTAACAACACATTGTACTGATGTCCCATGTTTTAACCTTAGATATTCCCTATTTAGCTCCTCTTAAGAATTTTTCAGCTCTGCCACTTGCTATAAATTATTTTGCATTTGAAGAAGATATTTTTTACACATATGTTTAATGATGTGACAATACTCTCCTCTTAGACTAGTGTGAATAATCATTTTGCATTGTATGAAACTGCATGGATTACGTAGTTTCAATATGTGGATCTGATTTTTTAATCTTGGGAGTTAGGTGGCCCATAATTTCAGATTGGAATCCATGGAAAATCATCCTTTCCCCTTCTGGAGAGCTGACTCCTGAGTCCTGACCGCAGAGTATCCAGCATTCCAGCACTACTGTGTACTGTCTACTCCCCCAGTCCCCGTTCAATCTTTCTCCAATCGGAGCGTTGCACCCAAAGCCACAGGTCAGCACCCGCACCACCTGCTCGGCGAAATGACGCTCAAGTACTTCGCCGTCGAGATCGCCTCCCGGACGCTAGTCCAGGCGTCGCGCCCGCCTCTGGGATTCCCCGCCGTCCTCGCCGCCTCCAACCTCGACCTCATCCTCGGCCCCTTCCCCATCTTTCTTGTATCCGTCTACCCTCCCCCGCCGTCCGGACTCGCCGCCGTGGTGTCCGCCGTCCGAGCCGCCCTCCCTTCCTACCTCTCCCGATTCTTCCCCTTCGCCGGCCGCATCGTCCGCGACCCCGACACCGGCATCCCAAAGGTTGCCTGCACCAACGCCGGCGCCGAGCTCGTCGTCGCCGACGCTGCCGTCCCCCTCGCGGCCCTCGACTTCACCAACGTCGACCGATCGCTCGGCTTGATACAGATACCCTTCGACGCGAGCCTCCCCCTGTCGCTGCAGCTGGTCCGGTTCACCTGCGGGGGGTTCTCGCTGACGGTCGGAACGAACCACCTCCTCGCCGACGGCAGGGCGTTCACCATCCTGCTCACCGCCTTAGGGGAAATGGTCCGCACGGGCGAGCTCGCGCACGAGCCTCTCGTCGATCAGTCCCTGTTCAGGCCGCGGTCGCCGCCACGGTTCAGCCCGTCGCTGGACGCTGAGTTCGCGAGATTCACGCCCGACACCATGATTAACCCCCTCCTCGCCGCGGCCATCCAGCGGCGCCTGTACCGCATCGAGGCGGCGGACCTCGGCGAGCTCCAAACAGCGGCGTCAGCCGGTGGCCGCCGCAGCTCACGCTTCGTGGCGCTATGCGCGTACGTGTGGAAGCTACTCGCGCGGGCCGTCGGCGACTCCGACCCCAACTGCCGGATGGCATGGATCATCGACGGCCGGAAAGTCGTCGAGCCCTCGCCCGGCGCCGGGGACGGCGCCTTGGACCGGTACATGGGAAACTTGGTCACCTACACCTCCCGCGAGGCGAGCGTAGCGGAGTTGCTGGGCATGCCGCTGCACGACCTGGCCGCCATGGTGCGCGCGGCCATGGCGGCGGTGATGACCAAGGACCGGTTCCAGGAGCTGGCGGACTGGATGGAGGTGAGGAAAGTGGCGTTCAAGGACGGTGGGAAGTGGACGGAAGCGGTGAATCTTGGCTTCGGGAGCCCGGCGCTGGTGATCTCCGGGCTGCTCCCGTTCCCCATCGACGGGGACTTGGGGTTCGGCAAGCCGAGGCTGGTCATGCCGTGGCTGCGGCACGGCCGGCTGGGTTCGGCGTCGATGACGGTCGTGCCCTGCCCGAGCGGGGACGGGTCTTGGTTCGTCGCCGGCACGAGGCTGTGGCCTCGGCTTTTGGAGGTGGTGGAAGGCCGCCGGCCTGAGAGCTTGCTGAAGCCGGTGACTGCGGCTAGTCTGGGGTTCATGGTGCCGGCGGCCGCGAACCGTTCCCGTTTGTGAGCTCCCGAAGTCCCGAGTCCCGACAATGTTGTATTGTACTCTGTGTATTGCGTCTGCATTGCTTTTTAAAAAAAATGTATTTACAGCCGAATTACATTTCATCCATGTGAAGTGGTTTTGCCCACGTGGCTGTCATCTACGAGGTTGAAATGCGGCAACGGTCCACATGTAAGTCACTTCCTCTCACCCCCCCCCCCCCTCGGCTCTCCCCCTTTCTCGGCATCCAGTGCAAAGTGCTTATACACAAGTGCTTAAGATGCTTATGCATAAGTATTTAAGGAGACGAAACATGTCGCATCACTAAGTACCTATATAAAAAAAGAGTTAATTAGATACATGCTATGATGAAAGTTGTAGTTTAGAGATATACTATCATAAAATGTGAAACCTGCATCGTGTCTATGGTCGTTTGCTTTTCTTCGAAATATGTTATTATGGACATTTTTGTCCCTTGGACTTCTTTATATTTTCATATAATCTACCCTCTGCATTCTTTCTCTATTCTCTTCCTTCCAATGGCCAACTCTGGTGAGCTCCCCTCCGCCCTCGTTTCTAGAGCTCTTGTTATTACCTAGAGCTCGCCCAGCCCGATGAACTTCCCTAAGCTCTAGTCATTCCAACCACCGCTTCAACCTTCTTCGGCCTCTTCCTCACCGTGTCGTCCCATGCTCCCCATGCGTAGCCTCTCCCTACCTCCTTCCCCGAGATCCCTTCCCTCCCTATGTGCAGCGACGGAGCTCAAAGCGTCCTAATCCAGGGGAACATGACCGGTGTCGGGATTTAGGGCTTGTCGATGAGCTTGGGGTTGTGGTTTGTCGCTGCAAGGTCAAGACATCCTACTTCGCTACGAGCTTCGCCACCATGGCCACTGTGATCAGCAAGCTCGGTTGCTTAAAGAAGGAGGATGGAGGCTAGAGCTAGACCGTCGCCATCACTAGAGGTTAGATCCGAGCTGTTGAGCTCACTACATGGAGCTCGCTAGAAGTTTGTCGAAGTTGGAGAAAGGAGAAGAAAAAGGAAGCAAGTTGGAGGTTGAGGAATGGCGTGGACATATGTTTGTATGAAATTTTTCATAACTGCATATCTCAAAGTATTGGTAAAGAGGGATGAAAGACAACAGGTTTAGTGTTTTATAATGGCATATCTCTAAACTATTAGTTGGCTCGTGGCATGTATCTAATTAGCCCAATAAAAATCCATCTTCCAATACAAAGAAGCATATATAGGTGTTTAAATTATACAACCTCCTCTAAGCACTTACTAAGCATAGATGCTTAGTTAGGCACTCTATCTCTCTTGCAAGCACCTTCCTAAACACATGTCCATCCCACGTGGAAAAAAGGTATTTTTCCTAAGCATCTCCCTAAGTACTCTGCTTTATACATGATCTTGTCCCTTTTCTCTTGCCCCCATCCATTGGCCATTGGCCAGTTCTCACCTCCTCAATCCTTCCCCGCTTTGGCACCGTCCACCGCTGTTGTGTCGCGCGCCATAGGCGAGGCCTTCGCCGTCAAGTCCACGACCAAGGTGTCTCTGTGGGAGGCAGACTCGCTCGACCTCACGCCCGTTGAGCATGAGTGGAAGGTCTACCTCCTCGTGTACCGTCAGCTAGTCCACACATCGCTAGGGCTACAAGAAAAGCTCGAGGCTTGCAAACTGCTTGAGCCCAGCTCACTGGAGGCTCAATTCGAGCTCAGCTCGAGCTCGAATCTAGCTCGAACCGAGCCTGGCCATAAGCTCATGAGCCTGGTTGAGCCGAGCTCGAGCTTTGTTCGAGCTTTGTCGAGCTTTATTTTTCTATATAGAATCATGCTATATAGAGTGTACTCGAGTACGAGCTTCGTTCGAGCCTATTCGGACTTCATCGAGCCTATCCAAACTTTATTTTTTTTCTTGATAAAATCATATTTAATCAAGTCTACTCGAGCTCGAGCTTAAGTTTTGTATTTTTTAACACAAGTTATATGTTACCGAGTCTAGACGAGCTGAGCTCAAGCTTACTCGAGCTTTGTTCGAGCCAAGCTTTAGCCTACCTCTAGGCAC
Source organism: Olyra latifolia (assembly GCA_036346145.1). Lineage (NCBI taxonomy): Eukaryota > Viridiplantae > Streptophyta > Magnoliopsida > Poales > Poaceae > Olyra > Olyra latifolia. The sequence goes on from CM070530.1 coordinate 3,687,204, forward strand.
GAGCGTTGACCCGATCTGGGCTCGAGCTCTGTCCGAGCCTTATCGAGCTCGTGCGTCGACCCGATCTAGGCTCGAGCTCGGCCCGAGCGTTATCGAGCTTGAGCCTTGCAGGGCAGGCTGGCTCGACGTCGGCTAGTTTGCAGCCCTACACATGCTAAGCTCCACGTCGCTTTTGAGGACGCCAATGTCGTCCACATCATGCTCGACCTGTACGTGGGGGTCGACCTCTTCTTTATCATCTCCGTCTACGGTCGCCTCCTATAGCCTAAGGACGATGGTGGACCTCTTGACCTAGCTCGCGATAGTGGTCACTACCTACCACCACCCGCGGTGTTGTGCACCGTGATGTCAAGTCGTACAACGTCCTCCTCAATCAACACCAGTAGCATGCTCAAGCAGTCTCAAGAGAGGAGTAGAGGAGAGAGGGAAGAGCCAGTGAAGAGAGAGAAAAGGATGTACGCAACACCTCGCCACATTTAGTGCATGCTCTATGGCGCTTGCCGCCGCAGATGTAGCACGACACTCCAGGCATGTAGGCGGCGTACAACCACACGACCAGCGCATGGCGGCTTGGTGATAGCGTGCCTACACACCAACGTGACGACAATGACAAGTGGAGGAGACGCATGCTCGCAACACAACGCGCGACGGCTAAAGAAGATCCATTGTCACAGTGCCCCAACGGTCTGGCCTGACTCGGCGACATAATGACCTCGGTGGCCTGACAGCTTGGCACGACAACTTCGGTGACAAGGTGGCATGCGCCGGTGGCCAAACCTAGCGTATCAGAGCATCACACCAGAAACATTATCCCCACTACTCTAAAATACTATTCATCACAATTTTATCCATCTCTCTAAAATTTCTTCACACTTTACACTATACCCTAAAAGATTCATTCACTCCACCAGAAACCATATTCTCGCCAAATCAGCGCTACAATGTTTATAGAGTTTCTGCTACGGATGCTTTCACAGCGGCACAGCCATGCGCACGATCACCCAGGCGTGGCGCCTTGAGCGTGGGGTGCACGTAGCGGCTGGGCGAGGAGAGGCCATAGTGCAGTGTTCCCGTAGCAGGGATGGCCAGCTCAGCTCCCTCCGTCTAGATAGCTGCGACAACAAGATGTGTGAGAGAGAAGGGAGAGTAGAGGAGAGGAGAGGACAACTAGGCCCTATAATTTCTTTTACTCCCTCCAGTCCAATATAAGTGACGTTTTAGCACTTGGGATAATGGTCGGAAATAAGTAACGTTTGAGAAGTTTTTAACTTGGTTTGCCACTACTATCCCTGCGTGAGTTAATCCCATGCGGGAGCTTTGAATGACTGTGCATGCTCCCGAAGCACATGCATGATGCATGTAGTTAATGTTATACATGCTCCTGAAGCACATACGCTTCGAATGCCGTGCTAATGAAGTGCACCAAACAAACATTAATAAGGATAGTATGGTCACAATATTTATCTCATCATTGCACCTTGGTCTTTGGGATGAAAGCTAAAGCAACACTTATATTGGACTGGAGGGAGCACTTGTTTTGGTGACTGAAGTGCCATATCATTTGTCATGTAGGCAAAATCACCGCGGTGTGTTAAGTCACCAGTCTTGAAGTTTTGTGAACTAGAATGCCTGGTTTTATAATTCAGGAGTTTGTGTAGACGAGACACAAGACACAATAGTTGAGGGTGCAAAATAGAAATTTTCCTTTTAAAAAAATTGATTTTGACATTTAAATGTTGAGTTATGGAGTTCAAAATTTGAGGAGATTAATATACCTCTATTTGTCACTGATATTTTCTAATTTGTTATATATTTTTGAAAACTTTTTAACTGTGCCAATATGCAAAAGTGTCGTATGCTCACACTCGTATATGCTAAATTTACAACGCTATACAACATACGAAGGGAGCGTAACAACAAAATCTTCATATTCTTGCCCGAGGTGCGGTCGAGGGCTTCAGTCAAATTGGATAGCCGCAATAAAAGACAAGCGATGTTGCTTTCTTGCTCCAGATGACCTCCTGTCTACGCCTGTTTTCTTATAATAGTCTGCTGGAAAACTTCTAGGACTTGTTTGGGAGGCTTGATCCTGGCCAAGATTCTAGCCAATTCCTGTGGTTGAGTATCCCATGAAAAATTTCTTCGAGTAAAGCTCTGTTCTCCTCGTCTTATTAGACCTATTTGTCTATTTACTTATTTTTGTTTAAATTAGAAATGATTTGGTTTTTGGAATTTCTTTTTTTATCTCAAAAACTTGTCTAAAAACTCTAAAACATAAGTTAAACGAAGTGGATCTAACTCTAGCAGTTATCTCTAAAAGTTCTCGAAGTTAGAAGATAAATTAGATAAGTAGTTACGAGAAGAATAGGTATAAGATTGCGTGTGTGTTTGAAAGACCACAACTCGGGTTTTCCCGGTCCTTTTCGCCTGGTATGATGGTATCCCTGAGGAAACACCCTAAGCTCCCGGGTCATGGAAAATCTCGCTGTCTGCCTCCTCGCTCGTCGCTTCATCTCACCTCTTCCCTTGACTCTCCTTACAGCGAACCCTAGCTACTCGCTTGCTCCCCCACAGTCATTCCAAGCCGTTGCGGCCCTAGGGCGGCGTGCTCGTCTTCGTCTCTGGCTGCATCGACTGCTCCTCCGTCTCCACTGCTAGCCATCGGGGCTCTAGGGCGGCATGCTGGTCTTCTTCTCCGGCTCCATCCACTGCTCCCCCGCCTCCACTACCAGCCGTCGGAAGGCTTTCTCACCGCTCCCACCGCTGCTGCGCCATCTCCAAGTGCTAGCTCCGACCCCACGTCGGCTCCTCCTCATGCTATGGCGTTGCCTCCGGCTCCTTCACGAAATCCAGCACGACAGCACCGGCTTACTCCTCATGCAGAGCCATGGTGGCAGTCTGCCTGCCCGTCGGATCAGGGCGCCATGTCGGCAGCTCGACCGCGCGTCGCCGTTCTCAACAACACGCCTGGGCCTCGCTGCCGTCCGTTGGGTGTTGACGGACGCCGCTTCTTCCTCGTTGCTCTTTGCCTTCTTTTTCTTTAGATCTTGCCCTGTGTGTGCGATGGTGGTAGCACCGAATGATTCTGCGCTGCGTGTGCGCGGTTGCAAGCTGCAGAGGTGCGTGGAAATTTGGGATGCAGGGGAAGGAACTGAGCTGGGGATGGGGATTGCAGAAATGAAATGACAAAAAATTCCCTCCATGGATTATTCCCACTAGGATTTTGTTGCCGTGGAACCAAACTAGCCCCTAAAGGGATTAGGCTAAGCTCCTCGCATTGTTCTAGGAAGCTAAATAGTAGGATGGATCGTCCTATCCAATTTGTTTTTGAGCCCTTTAAAGAAGCAGCTTTAAGATAAGAAAATAGAGTTGAAAAGACAATGCGTTTGGCTGATACTATCATCCAAACGAGTTGTCTACTCTTGATCCGAAGCGGATACTTGAAGGCACGGGCATTTACATTGCTCTCTCTGTAGAGAATCTGCGTCCACGTGCATGTCTTGGGGAAACCGGGAAATGGCTAGTGGCCCACTGGCGCCCTTATGTCTTAGCCCAGGGCGCACGGGACGCGGCCGGATGGTACCAAATGGAGCTTGTTTTGAGTAGGGGTTGCCATGGCGGCTGTAATCATGGCCCGGCCCGGGAATGCATCCCTCGGCGAAACTTGGGCCACGCGCTCTGCGGATCGCCGTTCACGGGACGGCCTGGGACGGCGTATATGGCCCGCGGCCCACGGCCGCCTGCGCGACATCGCGGTGGCTAGGGCTGGAACTTGAGCTCGCGACTCGCGAGCAGCTTGGGCTCAGCTCGGGAAATGGCTCGGCTCGGGATCGGATCGTTTGAAAACAAGCCGAGCTCGAGCCCACTTTGCAGCTCGGTATATAAAACGAGCCCGAGCCGAGCCATGCTTAGCTTGCTCGTTTCACCGCGAGGCTCGTTTGCCACTCTTCGCGGCGGCAGCAAAGAAAGATAGGCAGCAAGGCCCAATTACTTGGGCCGGCTCTAGCCCAAGCACACCGATCGGGCAATCGGCCTCTAGCCCTCTACATACTACCATCGGAGCAGTCCACCAGCAGACCACTACAAGGCAACAGCCGCCACTCGCCAATTGCCATCGCCACTGGAGCGCATGGGGGAAACCCTAACCCTAGCAAGTCACCGAAGTCGCTCACGGTCTTTGTCGCCGGTTGCTCATAAGCGCCTCCGCCACCGCCGCGGCTTCGAGAGCAAGTGGCGGCGAGGCAAATCAGCGAAGGCGGCGTGAGAGGTGGTGGTGACAGCTACCTCGTCGGTGGCATGGTGAGCTCCTCCCATGGATCGGTGGACGGCATCGGCTCCGAGGTAGATTTTCCGATGCTCGACGCTTGGTTGGATGGATTTTGAGGGAGGGATTTGGGGGTTTTAATAGGTGTCGGCCAGGGAAGTTCGGCCGATTTGGGTCGGTTCTGAGTTCCGATTGGGGAATGGGGATAGGGGTGCTTGGGCTGCTAAAGATTGAGGGGGGGGGGAAACAGTTGAACTCGAGATGGATTCATTTTAGGGATGAATCGGGATGGTTTTGTGATACACAGTTCGGCTAGGGATAAACTCGAATCGGGGTTCCAGAAGAACTCAAGTTCCTAGGATTTTGGATGATGAGATCGGCAGGGAAACGAAACCATTGGCTTGGATTAGAGATGGAGTTCGTCGGATGAAATCACGAGCTCAAGAGCCTCACAAGCCGGGTCGAGCTTTTAGCGAGTCCGAGCCAAGCTAGGATCTGAGCTCGTTATTCTAAACGAGCCGAGTCGAGCCGAGCCAGCTCGTTTAGAAAACGAGCCCAAGCCGAGCCAGCCCTGGCTCGCTCATGCTCGGCTCAGTTCCAGCCTAGCGGTGGCGAATGGCGACCGTGGGTCCTACGTGACCGGACTCCCCCTCGTGAGAAGTGAATAGACCTGATCATGGGCAGCACGGCCCGACGACCTGGCCCCTTTTTTCGGGCCAGGCCGGGTCTGGGCTTGCAAAAATAAAATGACAAGTAAAGTCAGACCGGACTAGGTTTTGCCAGCTTTGGCTTGAGCCGGGCTCGGGCCTGCTCAGGAAAAGAATTTCAGTCGGGCTGCTCTGCTCAGACAAAGTGACCGGACTTTTCCAAGCCCTACCAAATTTCGAGGCATGATCAGGTCTAGAAGTGAACTATCTCCAACCATTTTTATCTTCATTTCTTTCCCTTCTCTATTCTCTGCGCTTCATTTCCCACCATCCCCAACAGCATTCCTTTAAAGGAAATAATATAGAAAAAAAGAGGGAGAATCCCTTCTTAAAGATAATGTAAAAAAGAATCCCTTTTAAAATAGAACGATAAAGAGAATCCGTTAAGAATGGGATTCCCTTCACGACAGAAATCCGTCTACGAACGCTGGAGACAGTCTGAGAACTGTCGGAATGTGAACTTCAGATCTGACCCTCCATTACTGTACCTCGTATACCCTGCATAAGCATCCGAAGACACTGGAGACTAGTGAATGCCCTGCCTTCCGGCACATCGCCGGGGCACTCAAGCACGCTCTGCTTTATCTCATAATAACAGATTTTTTTACTTCCATTATCTGATTATCTTTCTACACGCTTTGATATCATTTATCAAAAAAATTTGAAGTCAGGAGATAAACATGCTTAAATTCGGTTTTGATTAGCCACATTTCAAAACTTTTAAAGTTTAATTTTAACAAATAATCATCTAATTTTAGCACAGAAGAACACCATTTAGTATGTGATGCCAATAGGGATCACCGGTTCCATGTGCAGTTGTGCACTTGCATCATGGCCCTTGTTGGTATACATAACCATGTGTATTATTTTTTACACATGCTTTTGTCTAGTATTAATTCAATGCGCAGGAATAACAGGCGCACCAGCATTTGTCTGACAAGATCTCTCAAACTCACTCCCTATCTCTTCTCTCCTCTATTTTATTACTAAATCCTAATTGCCATACAAACTGCCGTATTTCATATGCATAATTTAAACATATTTTTAGCAACCTTAAATTTTATGATTTAAAATTCAAATGCATAATCAAACTTCACAAGAAATTTTTGAATTTTTAATAGGTTTTTAAAATTCGTTTCTCTTTTCTTTTATTTTTTCCTTTTCTTCTCTTCTCTTTCCTTCTTGGTGTGGCCTCTTTTTTCCCTCCCTTCTTCTAGCCGAGCCCGACTTGTGCCTCCTCAGCCATCTCTTTCTCTCCTTCCCCCACACTCCGAACCGTAGCTCCTAAGATCGAGCAGCGCCCAATGAACTGTGACCGGATTCAGTGGCAACAACCCAAGATCGGACAACCGCAACGGTGTCCACGCCGAGGAGGATCGAATTTAGTGACGGCAGCGTAGCCTAGCTCTCCCCTAGTGCTCCCTTCCTACAAGATTGTGGTGGTGCAGTGGCCTAGATCTACAGTGGCATGGTAGCCTAGATCTACGGCAACGCAGTGGCCTGGCACGGATGGACGTCGAGCCACCATTAATTCCTTGCAAGGGCAGGGGCAATTACAACCATTACGATTGAGACAGGGATAGAGGCAGGAGAGAGGAACAGTAAATTTGGGGATCCTCTCTCCTACCTCTATCGCCTAATCTCGGATGTGGATTCTACTGGGACGCACTGCCCTCTATTCTCCATCACACAGACCGCAACAATACTATAGGGATGCTGTTGGAATGCTTCAAGTGATGATACAAATATATCACGTTATAATGAGGAATACGGTTTTGCATAAGGCGTCACGTTTATTATATGGAAGAATGTGGTTAGCCTGCATAAGTATATAATAATAGTTCCAAAGAACACGTTACCACGCAAAAAATCAACCTAGCCGCTCCTGCATATTACTCGCCACCTGTTCACGCCGAAAGTTGGATCGGCTAAACACACGTGGGCCTAGGGTTTTGGAACCCCGTCAGCGCCAAGTTTAGGGTTCAGGGCATACTAGTTGATTCGATCTAAAATCGATAAGGTAAAGAAATTAATCAGCTTTATTTAGCCAATTAAATCCAAGATAGAAGAACCTGTCAGACTTAAAGATAGGGTTAAAATTTTGATAGATCCAAATGTAGCGAGAAGTATCAGCTTAAATAGATATTCAAATCGACAGATCTAAAAGTAGAAGAAACTATCGATCTAAACAGAAGTTCAAATCAATAAAACAAAAAATGTCGAGGATTGGCTATAATAGTAAACTACATAATTGCTCCAGTACAGGTAGCTCGGGACATCCTAAAATTACCCTCGGAAGCAATGCTGAGGAGAACCCCGTGGGCCTACAAGGTCACGTCTACACGAGCATTATTGTGTTAGCACGGGCTTAAGAGGCCCTCCGAACAAACATGCTCGGATCTAGTCGCACAAGCTTGGATATGGGCATACGCCATATGACCAAGCACGCTAGCTCGGGTATCTGTTGCCTGGACGTAATCGTTATTCCGAAGAAGGTGCTCATGACAACCATTGCACGAAACAGCGATATGCAACAATATCGAGCAAAGATAGTATTCTGATAAACCAAACAAGGAGATCAGACTTAACCAAGACAGTATTCACCTAGAGTGTATCTTGAAACCGATCAAAAGGCTGCGTGCAACAAATCGATAAAGAACAAAATATGATAAAACTAACTTACCGTTACTCCTAGTAATTGAAAAGACTATTATATTGAAATAATAGACAGAAGAACTGGTTCCAGGAGCCGGTGGACTGGATGGAGGTGAGGAAACCGGCGTTCAAGGACGGCGGGAAGTGGACGGAAGCGGTGAACGTTGGATTGGGGATCCCGGCGTTAGTGATCTCCGGGATGCACCCGTTCCCCATCGACGACGACTTGGGGTTCGGTAAACCCTGGCTGGTCATGCCATGGTTGCGGCACGACCGGCTGGGGTCGGCATCGATGACGGCCGTGTGGGGCCTCAACTTTAACTTACCTGTGAAGCCCACCTGTGAACACTGCACTAGTCCCTGGACCGGTACGCTAGTGCCTCACATTACATAGCCGGTTCATTTCATACATGCGCAACGGATTATAATATATTACAATAGGGGTTTATGCCAACAGCGTTATGGTTTACAACTGGGCCACGCTTGGCCAAAAGTATACAATACCAACAATATCTAGCAGAAGAAAGTATTAACAAGATCGTTTCCCCCGGCTATGCTTCTAATGCAAGCGGCTGTAGGGTATCCTATTCCTGCGCTCCGTCGTCGCCGTCCTGTTCTTCCTCGAGTAGACACGCATAGGGGTCCTCATCATAGCCCTCATTATCTAAAAGAGATAAGAGAGGAGGATCAGTGTCATCCAAACACTGGCAAGTTATCTCCTGTCCTTAAATGCAATGTAGTGATACAGGCTTTATGGTGGAGGCTAGGGCTCTTTTATTTTCTCAAAGCCAATTTTGAAATAGGGAAGTATAGAAAAACCTATACCTACCCAATTTTTGAAAACTGCATCCCCAAAAGGATGCAGGATAGTATATTGATGATTTGGGGTTTCTCATTTCCCGGAACTATCCGGCTCTGTCATCGATACTCATTCACCAGACACACTGCCACACAACACAATTCACCCCGCTCAACTCTCCCCCAACCAAACCCACTAACCACACCGCCATCTTGTCCAGGAATTGACGGTTCCCGTTGCGAACCTTCACTGCCAAGTTGTCGGCCTACGCCAGTGTCGGTCTAGATCACTCTTGGTGACTGCGCCCGGCCGCATGTTCCTCGGGCGGTGGCCGCTCCGTAGCTTTACTACCGAAGTCCCCTATACCCGCGCTCCGCGCGATGGCCACGCGTTGTGTCGAAACCACCCCGTAGGTGGCAGTGCCCCGCCGCTACGTGTGTTACTCCGCGCTCCTCCTGGACCGTCATCCAGCACCATATTACCATATCGAGTACCGTGCGACCACCTTTGGTCGCGCGTTGTGTCGGAACCACCACGTGGGTGGCAAGACTCGCCACGCTGCGTGTTACTCCGCGCTCCTCCTGGGTCGTCGCCCAGCACCATCTCATCCACAACCACTCAATTCATTTATTATGTAGAATGTGTCAACCGATGAGTTTTGGCTCATTGGACGGGCATTGCTATGCCCGACTAAATTTTATTTATGACCTAAGCATGTCTAAGCAATTTTTACCCAAGACTACAAAGTCTAAAATTCAAGTTGTTTAGTGGACTAACAAGGATTATGATTAACAAGGCACTCATATTGACAGATAAACAGTCAACAAGAGGACATGATATATCATGATTAGCAACGTAGGCATATAGAAATCATAGAGCATGCATGTTAATAATTTAAACAATATAATTTTTGGAAAGCTAGGAATTGAAGCATGAACTAGGGAGATTAACTCACCTTGGGTGTCTGGGGGTAGTTCCTCGTTCGCGTCCTGATATTCTCCTCCTTGACCGTCTACTTCTATGCGTAGAAGAAAACCAAATGAGAGTCAAATGGTGCAGTAGGAAAACATGCATAGAGTGCTAGGGCTGTAGGTTTTGGTTCGCGGGTTTTAATCCTTCTTTCATAATTTCCTTCATCAACTCCCTTAGATTTCCTGGGGTGTATGGTTTTTAAGGTGGTGTTCCTTTGGGCTATTTAGTAATTTTTCTTAGGTTCAGAAGGGGTTTCTATGTTTTCTATAATTTTCTAGGATTGTTATTAGGTCCTCGACTGTTTTAAATGAGCAAATATCATTTCAGGATTAATCTTCCTAAAAGAAAGCCCTTGTAGTAGGAATATTTGAGTAAGCAGAAGCATTAATTTGTGTTTCTGTTTGCCTAATATTTTTGCTAAAATAAGCATGCCTTCTAGTATTTAACATAATTTTTATAGAATTTTTGGGGCTGTCTAAGTATTTTTAATAAATCAATATATGTTTCTGTTATTTTCCTAAATAGAAAAATGGGTGAAAATCCTATGTGCATAGTGATGGGCCGGTCCAGCGTGCAGCCCACGCGGGAGCCAGGCGGAAGGCGTCTTTTGAAGTTGCGCAACGTTCTACCGAAAGCGTAATCCGTCGATTTACGCCTTTGAAAAATGACAAGTGGGACCAGGGGGCCCACCTGGCGGTCTCACAGCGGCAGCCTCAGTGGAGGACTTTCTTCCTCCACGAGCCGGCTACGGGCGGCGGGGGCCAAGCTCGCCACTGGCGAGGGGTGGCGCGGTGGCGCGGTGGCCCACCTAAAATGGGTCCCCCGTTAGCCGGAGCACCCGTAGGTGGCCTCGGTGAGGCCGGCGGCAACCCGCGACGGTGGCGCGGCGGGGTTCAGCGGCGGTGGACGTGGCGTGACACGGCGGCGGCGCGACGAGGCTCTATGGGCTAAGGAGAAGATAGTTTATGCTATGGGGAGGGTAGTGGCTTCTCACCGTGGCACTAGCGGCGAGAGAGAAGATCCAAGGCGGCCTGGCGTCATGCTCCTTGGTGAAGCCGAAAGAGGTCGTCGGCGCTGGGGCAGTCCGGCGGCGCACATGCAAAACCGAGGTGGGGAAAAGGTTAGTGATGGCCCGTAGACGCTCGGGTTGCAAGGAATTGGATTCTTGCTTACCGGTTTTGGAGAAATCGAGAAGGGGGTTGTTAGGGAATTCTTGGCCGGTGGTGAGGAAATTTCTAATGCCGGCGAGTTCCGGCGTTCTTGGGCCAATTCCTCCGAGCACGTCCGAGGTGAGGGAGTGAGGAAGTTGTGGCTTGGAGCTCACGGGTCAATTTGGGACGGGGAGGGGCAATTTCAATGCCGAGCGGGCGATGGTTAAGAGGAAAAGCGGCACGGGGGAAAAGGCCGAGCCGGAGTGGCGGCGTAGTGGGTGGGGTGAGGGTCACGGGCACGGGCAGACTCTGAGGGGAAGTGGGCGTGGTTTGCACGCAGTGAGGGCGCGCGGAGGGGAAGGATGCGCGACGTCGGGTGGCATGGCGGCGAAACAAGTCGAGCGCCCCAGGCGAAAAAAGGAGCACGCGAACGCCATGCGGCGTCGGCTGGCGTGACACCTGAGGCTCGGCGGCAGGGGAAGAGCGCCACGGGGCAGCACGGCTCTGAGCCGGAGTGCCACGAGAGAGGGAGTGGGGGAGCTCGGAGGGAGGAGAGAGGAAGCACGGTGGGAGAGAGAGAGAGAGATGACGGGGTGGGCCGGTTGGGGCCTGGCCGGAGTGGCCGAGGCCCATTTTTGGGCCAGCGAGATGGGCCTCGTCCAATTTTGAGAAATTTTATGATTTTGGATTTGAATTATTGCAAGTTGAATTCAAATTTTGAAAGGTTTTTTTTTTTTAAATTGCGCCTGTTTTGGGCTGTTACAGGCCGTGCTTTACCCGAGCGGCGACGGGTCGTGGTTTGTGGCCGCGGCTTCTGAAGGTGGTGGAATCCGGCCCCGAGAGTTTGCTGAAGCCGGCGCCGGCGGGCTCGAAATGTTCCCGTATGTGAGGCTCCCTACGGGGATAGTGTTGTGTAACTTGTGCTGTACTCTGAGCTGATTCACTTATTCTCTTGAGAATAATGTGTTGGCTCATGATGGATCTTGCTGTAGATGATCTCACGTCGACGTGGCACGCGGATGGAAAGACAACTCCGCAGCGAAATCGCAACGTGAAACAGAGGAAGAAATCCGCGCGGCCGATCTCGCTGTCTTGCATGTACTTGGATTGATTGGCGTCTCCCCGTGCACCATTAGCGCCAGCAACATGCAGCCATGCACACCTACACGCGGGTCCTTCAGCTAGCCTTCTTCAGTGCACGCCTACGTAGCAACATATTTTAATCAAACTATGGGTTAACTGCATCCATATCATTATTAAGTTCTGATTTCTTAGACCATTACAAAACATAAAATTATTGTCATCCCATTATTTTTTACGATTCATTTCAAACATGCTATTATTCAGGTTGACCAGTCAAAGTATATTTTGAAATGACTAAAAAGCCCATTATCTCTCATTCTTCCTCTTCTTCTCCGACCTTCCACCTTCTCCAACGAGCATGGCGCGCGCCGGCACCCGCATCCACCCCCCATCGGTGCTCCGGCAACCACGACCCAGTCCCGCCATACCGCGTCACGCCTTCCCAACGGCTTGGCCCGGCGCGCCTCTCGACAGTGGCGGCCTCTACCTTGTCTCTGCTCCCTCCCCGTGCCATGGCTGTCGCGCCTCTGTTCCCTCCCCGCACCACGAATGTCACGCCTCTGCTCCCCCTCCGCGTCATGGCTATCACACCAAGGCGGAGGTAGCGGACTGAGGCTGAGTCGGAGCAAGCCTGAGGTGGCACGGGCGAAAGCGGAGGCGGCGACGGAGGAGCGGGGCAGTGGTGCAGTAGGCCCAAAGGCCGCGCGGGGGGGAGGAGGCGCAACGCATAGCTGTGTTGGAGGAGGGGGCTGCTGGAGTTGGGGGAGAAGGGAGGAGGAGAGAGAGGGGGAGGAAACTGAGGAAAGTGGCATTTTGGCCATAAATTTAAAGAGGGAAAGGGGTATGAATGTCTAAACATCATGGTAAAGGCCTGTAATGGCATGTTTGCAGCGATTGGAAAGAAATAATGACTGCACAATAATTTTGCATTTTGTAATGACATTTCTGTGAAATCAAAACTTAACAAGGGATGAATGCAATTAACCCTGAAACTATATTTCTGGTTGCATATATTTTTGAACTATTTTTGTTTGTGTGTATCTTTGGACGCAAAGCACAAAACTATTTTCCCGTTATCTAAAAAGGTAGTAGCAGACCAATACAGGAAACTCCGACGGTGAGACGGAAAAAGAAATTCTATGGCACCCTATACCACATAGCGTCCGTGGTATCCTCCAATCCGTCCGTCAGTTTGGGTTTTTAAGATTTGTACAGTTAGATCGACGGACAAACGCATTTGTGGCATAGTATGCCATATAATTTCCCTTCCAGTGAGGCACCCATGATTCATGAAATAACAAAGATGCATGATGTTACCCATGACTCATGAAATAACAAAGATGCATGATGTTTTGATGGTGCTTCGGATTGCTTATCGGCTTCGTTTTCTTCTCTTTATATATTTGTTCATGCCAAAAGTTGACTATCAGCTAAATACACGTGGGCTTAGGGCTTAAGATCCTCGTCAGCACCAGAAGCATGTTCAGAGCATGCTACCTGATTTGATCATGTAATCGGCAAGAAAAGATGTAATTAGCTTTAACTAGCCGATTAGACCTGTACTGTAGAGACCTGCGCACTAAGAAACAAGTCCCAACAAGAGTAAAAGGTGACGAAACTATTGGCTTAGATTAGATCCAAACCAATAGATTAAAAGGTAACCAATCTACAATACAGTCAATGAAATCAGCTGAATAGCAAAGCGAGAGATGAACAGACTATTAACTACACCAACAAGTTGACCTACCCAACAGAACGAAAGTAAACAGACTATCGACTAGATTATAAAGCCAAACTAGCCGATAGAACAAGGATAAACAGACTATATCGTTAATGTTAATCAGTAGAATGAGGGTGAAATCTAACCCTTAGTCGAAACGGCGATGCGCAACAATATCGACTAAGATAATATTTTGATAAAACCAAAAGCCGCTGCAAGTCCGTAGATTGAACTGAATCGAGACAGTACTTACCTAAAAGCAACTCCTGTGGTGTATTCTGAAGCCGATCGAGAAGGCAATGCGCAACAAATCAATCAATGATAAAATACAGTGAAACCATGCTAAACTAAATTAAATTCGATGGGAAATAAAGGACAGATAAAAAGTAGATTTGATTGATTGATGTTCGTTCCCTTTACACGCCGAGATCGGTTATATTTATGCAGACTCACAACTCAACCATATGGGATTCTAACTCTTTTCCCATACAAGTTTTGACTCAATACTAGACATATTTATTTAAGATTCTTTATAATTTACCTAACAACCCGATACAAATTCGGCCTGCCATAGCCGACGTAGCCTGTAATGACTCCTCTCGCAGCCAATCCTCCTTAACCGATTCCAAAGCCTTCCAACTAAATCGGTCTCTCCAAAATCTGATGTCAACAATATCAAAATTATAAGAGTTAAAATAGACTTCTAATTAGAATCTATGGTTGAAAAGAACAGGGTGTAGCAAGTCAGCATAGTAGTAAACGAATATTGTAGCTAGCAACTGGGATACGTCCCATCCACTCGTGTACCCTCTGCCGTACTGCTCCCTCACTACATGAATCGGCTGGAATCTCGAGGGCCGTTATAAATCTCAAGGGCCAAAAACAAGCACTCGAGAAATAGACTGAAATCTTGAGGGCCAGCTTAAAACCCTCGCTAAACAGAGTGTTTCTCGAGGGCCGATGTTAAACCCTCGAGAAACTGCTACAGAGGGCTCACGGGAAAGACGGCGTTAGTGATTCTCGAGGGCTCCGGTCGTCGCCCTCGAGAAACTTCAAGTCCCGCCACGCGCGAGAGCTTAAAAGGCTACACCGCCCGTGGCTTCCCCCACCTCTCTCCAGACTTCAACTCTCTCTCCCCCCACACAGCGCCGCCTCGGCCTCGTCACCGACCGCCACCGCCACCGCCTCAGCCTCGTCGCCGCCACCACCGCCCTCGTCCAGATCCGCCGGCCGCCGCCGCTTTGTCGAGATCTGTCGGGGCCGCCGCCGCCGCCTTTGTCGCCGCCGCCGCCGCCGCCTACATCGCGGGCGCCACCTCGATGCCTTCGTTGTCGGCCGACACTCGCCCAGATTCGACCGGCTACCGCCCGTCCGAGATCTCGCCGGCCGCCGCCGCCTCGGCTTCGTCGCCGACCGCCACCGCCTCGCCACGGGCCACCACTCGACGCTGTTGTTGGCCGCCATCGCCACCTCGCCCAGATCCGACCGGGCCGCCGCCGCCGCTGCCGCTGTCGCCGTCGCCTACGTCAGCGACCACCGCCTTGTCCCGGCCGCCACCGCCACCGCCGCCGTCGCCTCGTCACGGCCGCCGACGCCTCGTCATCGGCCGCCGCCGCCCCTCGTCGAGATCCGCCGGACTACCGCCGCCTCGTCTAGATCTGGTGGGCCGCCCCTCGGCCTCGTCGCCGTCTCTCTCTCTCTCTCTGTGTGCGCGCTCTCGGCGTTGATGTCTCTCTGCTTGCGGCAGCGGCGGCGGCGCGCGATGGCGACGGGAGCGTGGCCATCGATGCCAAGCAGCACAACGTTGGTTGATTTTTTTTTAAATTTTGGAAGACTTTCTCGAGGGCCACATCCTAGCCCTCGAGAAAACATGTTCTGAGCAGATAATGCCGTGTTCTTCGATATTTCTCGAGGGCTTAGGGGTCGCTCTCGAAAATAGTTTTTCTCAAGGGCCAGGCCCTCGAGAAGCCTGTTTTTCTCGAGTGTGCAGCCGCGACGGCCATTTCTCGAGGGCTGGCCCTCGAGAAACGTTTTTCTCGACGGTTTTCCCCTTTTCTCGAGGGCTTTTGGCTCTCGAGATTATGGCTGATTCTTGTAGTGCCTGCAATTGTGTCACTGACATGTGGACCCGTTGCTGGCGGGGCCCACATGTCAGTGGCCAGTACGGCAGAGGAAATTCTTCCGTCCCATCCACACGAGTGGTGTGCTCTTGATCCGAATGTTGGTACCTGATGAAAGACAGAGCCATAGAAGGAAAGGCACGGCGGTCTATAAATTTGGAGCGATTTTCCATCAAACACCCGGTGAAAGCGTTTTATCGGACGCTCTGCCGAAACATTGTCAAAATTCTAATGAGACATACATTAACAAAAAAAATGTTTTAACAGTTATTTTAAGATGTTTCAATACATATGAACAATGTTTCACAAGAGCAAACAAAATATTTCACAAAAAGGACAAAATATTTTAGACATTTTTTAGGGTGTTTCATCGGAGCAAACAAAAATGTTTCACAAGAGTAGATAAAATATTTTAGATATTTTTTAGCGTGATTCATAAAAGCAAACAAAATATTTCACACATTTTTTTATTTGTTATATGTACATGAAAAAATGTTTATCCTACTTATCTCGTATCTTATTTGACTTATCTTACTTTTTTATTACTTTTTGAGTCTGTTTTTTAACCTTGTATGTGTGTCTATAAGCTCTCTAAACCCCAAAATTGAAGGCCAACCGGCTCTCGATGCTATCTCGAAAAATTCTCGAAGTGACAAGATAAGACAAATAAGTAGGATAAGATAAGCTGAAAAGAACCCAACCTAAGCCTTGCCTCACCCTAAGTACCCAACCCCCGTTCCCCTGGCCACCACTCACCATAGCCCTAGCACACTCGCCCTCATTCCCCTTCCATCTCTCTCCTACACACACTCTCTCTCTCTCAGCTCCTCTCCTTCCCTCGTAGTCGTTGACAGTTGGCTACAACCACTGCGACGGGGCCTAAGCGACTGAGCCATCCCAACTCCCCAGTGAAGTTCGTCCAGGCTTCTTCTTCCCCAATCTGCCACTTCTAGGGTTAGGATTTTGTGCATGGCCACTTCGAGCAACGATGCAGTGGCATGGCGGTGGCGGGCGAGATCCTCCTCCCCACGGCGGGCGGGCGGGCGGGCGGGCGAGCAGAGGGGAGGGGGCGAGCTCCTCCTCCCCTACGGCGGCATGGTGACACCGAGCGGTGGGCCAGTGGCTCCCTCCTCCAATGGTGACACTGCGGTGTGGGCTATGGCTCCCTCCTCCCCACGGCTGCGGCGACTCCCTCCGGCCTCCTCCCAAGGTCAACATCTCCTATTCTCCTCCAATCCTCCTCTCCTCGAGTCAGGATGAGTCGAGGCAGGGCAGGTTTGGACGCCTCCATAGGATCCCCGATAAGGGCCAGGCTAGATCGGGTCAAGGTGTGACCCGGTCTAACCTGACTCATCTAGACCTCTATAGGCGGGCAGTGCCGGCCTGTGTACGGGACGTGGCGCCATAGGCCATAGCCAGGGCGTTAGCCGTGCCGGATGGTAGCGAATCGAGCAAGCTTGCGGGAGCGGTTGGCAAAGCAGGGCTCCGCGGCTGCGTCGGCAGCGGCGATGGCCCGCCCGTGTATCGCACGGCAAAACTTGGGCCATGCCCTCCGCGGATCGCGCACCATTCACGGCGAGAACAAGCGAGAACGGACGGACGCGGGTCCTTGCGTTACAGGACTCTTGCTCGTGAGCTGTCAGCTTGTCGCGCGCAAAAGCCGAGGGGGCACCAGCGAAGCAGCGATCCGACCGCCAGTTGCTGTAGGCAATCACTACTTCACTGGTGCCTGCTCTGTTCGCACCGGCCAGTTAAGATGAGATCATGAGATGCGAGTAGCCATGTATAGAAAAATGAAAAAATAAAATAAAATTACAAACCAATATAACGCGTACAAAACATTGCCAAGGTGGCAAAGTGTTTGGCGTTTCAAATACCAAATTATTACATATTCGGCATGTGAGGCGCAATCGTACGGACTATCAATTGTCAGGTACCTCAAATGTTGAAAATGATCAAGTGAGCATCTGGAGCCACGTAACAAATACTTCTGCAGCGCATCTGCGCATGCAACCATGGAGCATATTTTGTCCCAGACATTTTCCCATGCTCCCTAGCATACTTGAACTCTTGAAAACACGTCATTTTGTTGCAAATGGTTGTTGAACAAATATCATGCTTAGGCCTTAGCTCGTGCTCTTAGCTCCGCTTTGATATTTAGTATGGGAGGCTTTCACAGCCAGCTCTACTTCCTCACTCGACCGTTGTGCTTCCATGCTTTCCTATTTGATATGCCTTGAGCTAATCAATAGCTTCCTAAAATAAAACATACTAAAATATGAGGCTAAAATAAGGAGGTTTGGTATACCTGATTAGATCAAAATCGTCTTAAAATACAAAACAAAAAATAAATAGAAAGTAACGTCTAAACCATCGGATGGAGGGATTGACGGTTGAGATAGACAATGATCACCGCTCACTTGTCGCCTCTACCCATCACAATCATCTTTTTAATAGTGGAAACTAATTTTTTTTAGGGTTATGTAGTCGAGAACCTATCTGAATCATGTGAGGCATCAGCTCCCATGTGACTAGGGCTGGAACTCTGGCTCGGGCTCGAACCGTAAACGAGCCCGAGTCGAGCCTCCTCCTCAGCTTGGTCATCTAACCGAGCCCGAGCCGAGCCCGAGCGAGCTCGTTCGGAGCTCGTTCCACGATGGTCCCGTCCCGGCTCCAAATCCACCCCTTCCCCTACGCCTCTTGCGCCTCCACGCCCGCCCGCCCTTGGCCCCTACGCGGCTACGCCCCCACTATGTCCCGGCACCGCCCCTGCGTCTCCATGCCCGCCCGCCGCCGCTTTCTCCCCACCGCCCTCTCTCCGCCCTCCCTCCGCCTCCTCCTCCTCTACCGCCTGGCCC
The DNA here is from genome assembly GCA_036346145.1 of Olyra latifolia. Taxonomy (NCBI): domain Eukaryota; kingdom Viridiplantae; phylum Streptophyta; class Magnoliopsida; order Poales; family Poaceae; genus Olyra; species Olyra latifolia. Next base: position 3,705,533 of record CM070530.1, read on the forward strand.
GTCCCTCCGCCGCCGCCTTCTCGCCTCCTCCATAGCTCCACCCAGTGGCCCGGATCTGGCGAAGACGGATTTGGCGGTGATGACGGCCTCCCTTCCCCTCCTTTGGGCTTTTGGCACCGTCCCCTGCGTCTCCACGCCCACCGCCCGGCCGCTCGCCTTCTTTCCCACCGTCCCTCCGTTGCCGCCCCTCCACCCGCTCCCCTCCTCCTCTACCGCTTGGCTCGTCCCTCCGCTACCGCCTCCTCCACGGCTCCACCTGGTGGCCCGGATCTGGCGACGGCGACGGCGGATTTGGAGGCGACGGCGACCTCCCTTCCCCCTCCTTTGGGCTCTGGCACTGCCCCCACCACCGACGACGCTGACAACCCTCAGTCCTCCACGGGCCGCCTGCCGCTCGCCTTCTCCCCCACCGTCCCTCCGTCGCCGCCTCCGCCTGCTCTCCTCCTCTATCGCTATTCGCCTCGCCGCCTCGCCCACCGCCTCCGCCCCACCGGCTCGAGCTCAAGCCGCGCCTCCCGCCTCGCCTCACGACGACCCCGCCCCAACTCCGCCATGAGCTCACGAAGGCCATGAAGCTGGACCGAGCTTCAGATGAGTCCGAGCCGAGCCGCTTCCCTAGCTTTGGTCTTGCAGACGAGCCCGGACGAGACGGACCGAGCTCGCTCGGGCTCGACTCGTGTCCAGCCCTACATGTGACTGCAAGTTAATAAATTGTATGCATTTCATATATTTGTTTTTTAAGAAAAAAGTCTTTTTAGTCCCTAAACTCTACTCACTGTCGCATTCTGGTTCTTAAATAGGCTGTTTGGTTGGTTGCATCCAAGGAGATTTGGCTTTACAGATGCAAAAGCGGAGTGTTTGGTTGTCTTTCTCATCCATCTGGTCTAGCTTTGCAAATGCAACAGACCCCTTCCTCGCACAGTCTAGCCCTGGGAAACGCCAATGGGCTGTTTGATTGACTGCATCCAAAGAGATTTGGCTCTACAGATGCAAAGGGGGAGTGTTTAGTTGTCTTATCATCCATCTGGCCTGGCTCTATAAATGCAACGGACCCCCCACAGCCTAGCCCTAGGGAAACGCCAAAATCTGGTCAAGTTTCAAGATGCAAGGCGTCTCAAGACGCTACTGAACGCTGAACGCTGAAACCTTTGCACTTCCTTTCAAACTTTCAAAAATTTTTAAAAATCCAAACAACATCCAAATTCAATGAGACAAAAAAAATGGAACCATAGGTTCAAGTACAAGGTCTTAAAAAATTTCATATTTTTTGATATTTTTTTGAATTTATTGATTTTCTAGTATTTTTTTAAATTTAAATTTTTGTTTTTGAATTTATTGATTTCCCTGTATTTGTTTTTTTAAATTTTTATTTTTATTTTTGTTGTAGTATTTGTTTTTGATTTCTCTCTTAAATTTGTCCATCCTATTCTCCTATTGTAGTCAACCAAACAACATCCCCTGTATCACCTCAGCCTAGCTCCCACCAGCCTAGCTCACCAGCCTAGCTGAGGTTATATAACCTGGCTGAACTAAGAAGGCAAACAAACAGCCTCTACTCATTTGTCTTTCAATGAATGACTTCATACCATCCATGAGTCTACCTACACAGGCTACAGCCCCAGACTACACTCATCTTCCACAGTTCCACTCCCACCAGTAGGAGAGCGTAGTTCTTGCACCCGAGGCCACCGGTCAGCAGCTGCACCACTTGCTCGGCGAAATGGTGATCAAGCACTTCAACCTCGAGATCGCCTCCCGGACGCTGGTCCAGGCCTCGCGCCCGCCTCCCGGATTTCCCGCCGTCCTCGCCGTCTCCAACCTCGACCTAATTCTCGGTCCCTTCCATTTGTCCCTCGTCTCCGTCTACCCGCCCCCGCCGTCCGGGCTCGACGGCGTGGTGTCAGCCGTGCGCGCCGCCCTCCCTTCCTACCTCTCCCGATTCTTCCCTTTCGCTGGCCGCATCGTCCGCGACCCCGACACCGGCATCCCCGAGGTGGCATGCAACAATGCCGGCGCCGAGCTCGTCGTCGCCGACGCTGCCGTCCCCCTCGCGGCCGTCGACTTCTCGAGCTTCGATCGGTCGCTCGGCCTGATACAGGTACCCTTCGACGCGAGCCTCCCCCTGTCGCTGCAGCTGGTCCGGTTCGCCTGCGGGGGTTTCTCGCTGACGGTCGGCACGAACCACCTCCTCGCCGACGGCAGGGTGCTCACCGTCCTGCTCAGCGCCTTGGGAGAGATGGTCCGCACGGGCGAGCTCTGTCGAGAGCCCCTGTTCGGTCGGTCCTTGTTCAGGCCGCGATCGCCGCCTCGGTTCAGCCCGTCGCTGGACGCCGAGTTCGCGAGATTCACGCCCGACACCATGATCAACCCCCTCCTGGCCGCGGCCATCCATCGGCGCCTGTACCGCATCGAGGCGGCGGACCTCACGGAGCTCCAAACAGGGCGTCGGCCGGCGGCCGTCGCAGCTCCCGCTTCGTGGCGCTGTGCGCGTATGTTTGGAAGCTACTCGCGCGCGCCGTCGGCGACTCCGACCCCAACTGCCGGATGGCGTGGATCGTCGACGGCCGGAAAGTCGTCGAGCCATCGCTCGGCGCCTTGGACCGGTACATAGGGAACGTGATCACCTACACCTCGCGCGAGGCGAGCGCGGCGGAGTTGCTGCGCATGCCGCTGCACGACGTGGCCGCCATGGTGCGCGCGGCCATCGTGGAGGTGACGACCAAGGGCCGCCTCCAGGACCTGGCGGACTGGATGGAGGTGAGGAAAGCGGCTTTCAAGGACGGCGGGAAGTGGACGGAGGCGGTGAATCTTGGCTTGGGGAGCCCGACGCTAGTGATCTCCGGGTTTCATCCGTTCCCCATCGACAGCGACTTGGGGTTCGGCAAGCCGAGGTTGGTCATGCCGTGGCTGCGGCACGGCCGGCTGGGGTCGGCGTCGATGACGGCCGTGCCCTGCCCGAGCGGGCACGGGTCGTGGTTCGTGGGCGCCACGCGGCTGTGGCCGCGGCTTTTGGAGGTGGTGGAAGCTGGCCCTGAGAGCTTGCTGAAGCCGGTGACGGCGGCGAGCCTGGGGTTCGCGACGCCTGCGGGCGCGAACTGTTCCCGCTTGTGAGCTCCCGATGGAGTGTGTTGCGTTGTACCATTCTAATTTCGGGCTTTCAGATGTGATTCGTTCACTGATTCTCTTGAAAATAATGACGGCCTAAATCGAGCATAGCAGGCCTCAGAGCTGGAAGTATGGGCTAAAAATATAAACAGGCTGTATCGGACACTGTATTTCGAGTATGCCCAGATTATGACATGGCCCGAAAAGTAGGGCCCAGTAGGTCTGGCAGTTCGGACGTGAACAGGCAGAGCAGCCTGTTCAGGACCAATTTAAAATATGAATAAATTCCAATATATTTAAAAAATATCGAACTTTTCAATATTTTTATAGATTTCCCTATGGCATATTTTTTCAATTTATAATTTTTATTTTCGAATCCTATACATGCCATGCCTCGGCCTAGCAGGTGAGGCCAGGCTTAGGGCGGAATGGTAGTTGGATCAACACCTAAACTAGAAAGAGTGCTTAGAGACAGTCTCAGAGGCTCCACCGTGGATGCCCTTAGTAGAAGGAACTAAGGAAGAACTTTGTAACATGAGCAAGTTAACAATTTGGTCGTTTACACGTGATATAAAGTACCCAGGAAGATGTAACAACAACATAATGCTCCAAAACTAACTAGGTATAACCATTCTCCTTATTGCGATGTCTTGCACAATGAGGTCATAAAGGTCATAAACTCGGTCTGTGCCTGCATTTAGGAAAAAATTTCTCCGGTTATGTTCTTCCAAATATTCTAGATTTTATAGATGAGAATTATGTCAATTTTCATATTCATGTGGGAGGTGACGATGCTCCGAATGGCTTCCAACATTTTTTAGTGTCCATATACGGCGACACCGGAAGCTTTGGTAGTGGGATCCGAAGCTAGTGAAGAATTTTACCAAAATTTGCTCCGCAAAGAAAAAAAACATTAATAATTGGGGTGTTGTCTCTATATGGGACTCCGTGGGGAGTAGGGATAAGCCCTAATGATGAACTTGTTCGTCTTTAGAATTCTTGTTGGTTGAAAATTCAAGCAGAAATATTGCACTTATTATTTGTCTTTGCTTACCAAATGGCTTTGTAGTTAGGAAAATTGATGATTTGTCACCCTAAAGAAGTGTAATTGATGATTTGTCACTCCTGTGTCTATGATATGTGAACCTTCTTGTATTTATGACATGTGGGCCTAGTGGCAAATCATCAACCCAGCCACTTTTAGGGTGGCAAATCATCAAATCCTCCCGTGTAGTTATGCTATGCTATGGGAATGATATGCAAAATTGGATCTCATAGGCCAAGTTAGCTTTATAAACTCCATCATAATCCATCTCCACTCGATGTCATCTTGCAAATAGGAGTTAAATCCACTTGCTATAAGAGTTATGTACTCTTTCAATTGTTGCTCATTTGTGATTCGGCTCAGTTGTTGTAGCCATCCCTTGTGAGCTGCCGCCATCCTTCGCTAGCAAGTTCAACAATTTTTGGGTCAAGACTGCATAAGACAAACCTTGAAGCTATTTCGTAGTCTAGAACTTCACACTATATGAACGATGAGATAGGAGATTAGGCGGGGCGAATAGGAGCCAAATTAATTTTAACCCTTTCTTCACAATACGCTCCAAACTCCAAATGTTCAATAAAGTCAAACAATTCCAAAGTCTTAATTATCAAGTAGAGCAATCAAGCACTAAATCAAACTAGAATCAAATTCTAAAGAATAAAACACCTAGAGATTGACCCGAAACTTGAAAATAGCCTTCCCTTCTCCCTCTTTCTCTCTTGGGCCGATCCCAAGTAGTGTTGAGTCGGACTAGAGGGGTGTTGAGCCGGACTAGACACTACTAACAACTCGAGAAAACGAAATTTCGTGTAACTCTTGATTGGAACGTTGGATTGAACTTTAATTTGAAACATAGCTTCCTTAGGATGTCTAATACCTATTCCGCGGCTATAGTGTCCAAAGACTCAATCTTTTTGAGTTTTATCTATTCTATGTCACAAGTCAGGCAAAACCTAAAAATTTAATCCAAGTCCAAAATTTGTAGAGCACTTGTGTGAGGTGAACCTAGGTGTGTCCCTACACGTTTTGTGATGCTAAAGTGCAGGGAAAACTCAATCAAAACAAAAGAAACAAGATTTCTAAGGATTCAAGCCAAAAACACCCAAAACAAGACCAAAACAAACCAGAGGCAAAGAAACACTAAATTCAAACCATAAGTTGAAACCTTCTTAATGATTAAAAAGAAATGATTGGGGAGGATTAAAACAAACCCATCTCCAACAAACCTTGAATTATTTATCTAAACTTATCTCCCTCAAGCCTCAACAAAAGCCTCTCAAAACCCTAAAATCCTCGCCTTATCTCTAAGGTCATGAACCCATTATATAGTGGAGGCTCAACCAGCCATCTGATTTAGGTTTCCTATCATTACACATGGGCTCACTCGAAACCCATTAAGACACTAGGTTTTCTCTCTCACATAGCATGGTTCTCAAAGCAGGTCATATATGACACTTAGTAACCCATTTCGATCCAACTTTCTTTCCAAGCTGAACTAAGACTTAAACCACTTCTTCTTGCCCCATGGTTTCTCCAAAACCGTCGTCCATCACTTCCTTGGTCACCAAGTCCGTCACGCGTCCAACTCCACTTGGACCGAACCGACTTGCGCAACTTGAAGCTTTCTTCTCCAATCAATCTTGTCTATGTGCCTACACCTGGTTCTGATCGACTTACATGAAACCTTGATCACCTAGACCGTAGATCACCCATCCACATCCTTGATCCTCTTCGTTGACATCGATCTACTCTGATCACCTCCGTACACAAGACAAGCAAAACATTTTTTGAAAACAAGTATCTCTCAACTTGATCCACATTCGTTCAAGATCACCTACACTACATCAAACCATCAAGAAAATGACATAAAACACAGGCCAAGCCAAAGCATTTAGCAATTCTAACACAAATGACCATAAGCACCTAAGTCCCTACACAGCAGTGTACTTCAATAATTTTATGATTTTTTGTTGTGCAAATGCGAAAGTTGTCCAAATAAGAAAGATGCAATATCAAATTCTCTACAACTTTCATATAGAACACTTAATTTTTCGAGCACGAGAAGGTCGCCAAAAATATGAAAAAGGCAAGATGCGCGTGTTGGTCTGGCACGGTGGACTGGACTCGGTCCGGTCTAGAGCTGCGATGGGCCAAGCTCACTTTTATTTGGTCTAGCTTGGCCAGACTGGTCCGATCCATACAGCCGCTTGGTCCGCCCTTTGGTCCGGCTATCTATTCTAATCCCCTAAAATAAAATCTTGCAAATAAAGGTGAAAACACACAAGCTCAAACACAAAAACTTGTTAATACATCATCACATGATCTCACACTATCCTCATTTTTATGAGGCCCTTGACTCGCAAACTACCTAAGAACTTTGGTCAACAAATTTTGTTCCAATTTACTAGGGAATATCCTTCATGACCATTTGTTTCCCCTTTGAAGGTGAAGTTTCTCCATAATTTGCCAATCCTTATTGTTGCCCACTTGCCGGAGAATATCAATGTAGGGTGGTAATTGCACGTGAAGTCAAGCACTAAATTCACAAATGTAACCATCGTTGATCTTGAAAGCCACGTTCTTTTCCAACCTATCAATCTTGATCCTATCTTGTAAATGACAGCTAAAAATAGGTCCTAGATAATTTTGTAGTCTGTAGTTTCTAGCGGTAACCCCACCTATTGTATTTATATTTGGTTGAAACCAATATTGTTAGAATTTGAAATCTAATTGCTAAAATAAGAGGCAAGCATATTTTAAGACTGTTTTGTAGGTGTTTTTGAATGACATGGATTTCATATAAAACCGCGATGCACACATTCAAGTCCTAGAAACTACATACTATATGAGCTTATTAGCATTAGCAATTTCATCTTCTGGATATAGTAACCAACTATACCTCTTCTCAACTTCTTTGCAATTTGAAGACATGTTGTGAGTTGAGGTGGGATCAACCATGTTCAGAGAGTTGAGGTGAGCCTAGCCTAGATAGCCAATTCCTTGCCCATCATGATTTGTGCCCAATTTTCCAAGAAAATCTAGTTAGGTTTTTTTTTGAGCTAATAGGATTTTTGCCTTGTAAGAGTCTCAATCACCGTATTCTCTCTTGATCGTTTCAATTTTTTTCTTAGATAAGTTGAGCTACATAAAGGGGTGCATAATTGTGTATTAAGATTAATATGTATTGCATTTGCAATGCCGACTACAATCCGATGATGGATCACTATGCACATTGTCAATTATTTGAATTATAATCAAGAATAGTGTATACTTTCAAGAATAGTGTAAGTATACTCTAGAATTAACTCAATGCATACAAGCATAGTTAAGGCATTCCCTGAACTAATATGCACTGAATTCACAAGGCACATATCCTACTAGAAATCAAAATCATATGTTTTCATTCAAGTTTAGTGTGTTTTGACACTTTTCCAAACGATGTGATTTTTGGCATGCAATACTCCATAAGGATGCAACCAATTGATCATTGTGCACATAGGCACGTCCTCACAAATACACATTAACATCACATAGTTGTACACAAGCATATCGTGGGTGTGCTCTTGAATTATCATGATACATGCAAGTTATACATATTTGATTAGCAACTTCTTGTATAAGTCTCGGCCACCATATTTCACCTTGATCGTTAAACTTTATGCTTAGATAAGTTGAGCTACACCAAGGGTTGCACAGGTGTGCCTTAGGATTAGTCTGTATTGGATTTGCAATGCTTGCTACAACCTGATGTTGGATCATTGTGCACATTGTCAAATCATTGAATTATAATTAAGAATTGCATAAGTATACTCTAGAATTAGTAAAACACATACAAGTATACCAAACACATTTCTAGACTAATATGCATTGAACTCAGTAAGGCTCAAATCCTATTAAGAATAAAAATAAAGTTTTCATTCAGATTTAGTACATACTTAATTTGTCGCTTTTGCAAATGATGTGATTTGAGTGCAATGCTTTGTGTGGATGCAACCAATTGATCATTGTGTACATAGGCGCACCCTCAAATTGATATGTATTCAATTTGTAAAAATCTCGTGGAAGTCTAGCGTTGATCACCATACACACTTTGATTGGTTCAATTAATGCATATTTGATTTGCAACAAATGACATAATTCCAACCCATTGAATACTAAGCACTTTGTTAAAGGTAAAATTATACATAGTGATTAAGCAATTGCATCCAAAAAAACTATATGCATTTTTATGACATGACACTCATGATGATAAATCAAGATGAATCACCCTATGATTTTGCACTCAAACAAGTTAAGCTACACTATAGGCACAACATGGAATTAATACATATTGGAGTTGCCGCTATAGTCCAAATGATGAGTCACAATTCACGTCGATGTTCATTTAAATAATTATACGCAAGTGTATCATAAGGAATTAAGGATACACTAGAATTATAATGATACACACGAGTATAGCACGATCACAATGCATATTGACATTCGCTGAAATAGTTATACGCAAGCATATCATGTGGATACTCTAGAATTGTCACAATACACGCAAGAATTGAATATGCATTCTCCTGAATTAAATGTATTAGTTTGCAAGGGACAAAGCCTTTGGTGTTGCGAATCAAAGTGATACATTTTCATAAAAAAAAAATGGTCCATTGACAAAAAAAACATTACATAGGGCGCTGCTAGCATTAATATGTATTGTATTTTCAACATGTAGGAGAATCCAACCCGTGGATTGATCATGTGCATGTGATCAATGCGTGTACCATTCACACATTCATCTCAACTAGCCATCAAGAAGTATATATATGGTGTCTCCCCGCGTCTCCTTCCATGATTGACACCACATCATTGCATAATACATTTCGCGCGCCTTTGTGCTCAATCGATCCTCTCATGCAACTCCCCGTCGTTTTCTTGTTCCTAGCTTTTCTGCACTTGTTCTCGCAGGGCACCAGTGCATCCATGAATATCATCTTGGAGATACCGGCGGTGTCAAGCAACCACTACTACCACTTTGCCCTCGAAGTCAGCTACTTTGACACGGTCCGTGAGATCAAGGCTAAGGTGCAGAGGCACTGGGGTATCCCGGTGAGGTCGCAACACCTCTTCTTTCGGAACCAGGAGCTCGTCGACGGCTTGGACACGGTGCACTACTCCATCCACCCAGGTTCGCACCTCCTGCTCCTCATCCGCCAGCCACCTGCTCCGGCTCCGGTGCCGGAGCTACCGCCCCGTCCGCCGGCCAAGAGGGCTAGGACGACGGCCGACCTCGTTCGTGTCACTGCCACCCTCCCCTTCTGGCACAATCGTGATGTTTCGGTCATCGCCCCCCGCAACGAGACCGTGGGCGCGCTGAAGCGCCGCATCCACAGCGCAGCACAAATGGATGTGACTGAACTGGAGCGCATGATCGCCGTCCTCGGCGATGCGGTGCTTCGTGATGAGCTTCCCCTGCTCACCTATGTCGAGCCTGCATCTAGCGTGATGGAGGTCAAGATCATAGTCTACCCGGCGGACATGGGCAGCAGTACCTCGGGTGGCAGGACAGTGGCGGTGGAGTTGCACGTGGAGGGCGGACGGCCGCGCGTGCTGGCAGGGGTGAACCTGTCGCACCCGGTCGCGGAGCTGAGGCAGCAGCTGAGCCTTCTCGCCGACCGTCCTGAGTTGCCGCTGCTTGCCGGCGGCAACTACCACTTCGAGCTGAATGTGGAGGAGTTGGACGAGTCGCGGTCGCTGCTCGCACAGGGCTTCGAGCCCGGGGACATTGTCCATGTCGTCCCGGGCCGGTTGCGCTGGTGAGTGAAGCTATTGTTTTCGAGGGGTTTGGGGAGTGAAATACTCCCCAGTGAATAACAAACTAAGCTGCGCTTTGCCAGCACTTGAAAAAAATAAAAGGAATGTGCGTGTTTGTTGTTATTGGTTTCAGAAAATGCGATGTGTTCTTGTTGTTACGGTTTTTATTGTAGTTTCTTCGAGGGTATATCCGCTACTTCAGCTATAAAGAAGATTGTTCATACGTGTCTACTTCTGTTTCAGTCGGAAACGAATAGTTAACATGACCATTACATTACTCTGGGATTTGTATCCTCTGACTTTAGGCTTCTCTATCATGCCCCTGACTTTCACCTCACAGATCATTATAGCTACAGTGATCTACAGTAGCTTCACATGGTAGAAACGGCACCGTTTGGTGACACTGTTTGCTACAGTGTCGATACTACAGTGCTTTGCTACAGTGTCGATGCTACAGTTCTCTAACGTTATAGACACATATTGCTGTGTGTCTCTACCTTTGCTGCTGCAAAGTCAGAGGATGCGCGTCCCTCTAGGTACTGTGCGAATGCTACAGCTATTGGATCAATCTCGCACATCCATGTTTGATTCAACGGGCTAGAATCAACCGTGGCACCAGACCTATGCTGCTTCAAGGTAGATGATGAACTTCGAGTTCTTGCCCAAGGAAGGACTAATGTAAGGAGGCAGCCGTCTGTCTGGTGAGTGTAGCGGCCACCCAACGATGATTTTTAGATAATGGAAATTAAGCCAATCTCTACACCCAAGGGTGTATACGGCAAACACAAAATAGTTTGACCCTTCAAAGTAAATGTCCTTACAAAATGAAAGATACTGCAAATTAAGTATCACAAATTCTATTATGAAGTCTTCCTCCATATTTTGCAAAGCATGTCAAGACCACTACTTCAATGGATCGACAAACGTGGATGAAATTCTCTTGCTCATCCTCCTTTTGTAGCAATACCTATTGACACAACCAATATACTCCCTGAAGATAACATATATACAAGAGATATCTTTATATTTGTTAAAAACAATGTCATTTCGACTAAACCAAATTGCCCAAAGTAAGGCAGCGGATCCAACATAAATTATTTTCTTTAAATTAATCAAAACCCCTTGAAGCCAATTCCCTAGTAAATGAAACAACTATTTGGAGGTTTTAAACCTAGAGCAAGTTGGACAAAATGTCAAACTGTGCCACCCAACGATGATGACCGGTTGAATTTGGTTTAGTGGTTTTTTTAGAACAATAAAATTTCTATTAGATCATTGACTAGAAAGTTACAATCATAGGGGTTGAATTTGGTTTGGTGATTTTTCATACGTTATTTCCATATGCAATGGGCATTGTTCGTCCAATCTCCCGAGGAATTTTTGCATGTTGCGTTCGGAAGTTCCCTAAATTCTTAATGCTATCATGCTCCATTAATTGACCTTTGAACTAGTGTAAATTAAACCGAAGCTCAAACAGAACCCGACTTTATTTCTCCCATTTTCTGCCATAACTAGACATACTTTATTTGTACACCCTACACATGAATTTCTTCTATTGTGCAGAATGAAACTCCTATATTTCAAACGTGCATTGGAAGTACAAAAATAGGCACTGTCGTGTTTGATTCATTTCCAATTTATTTTGGACTTTACTCGATCATTGCATTTTTTAGGCATTGTGTATATCTCACGGTATGGTATAGAGATTGAAATTTTATTTCATTATTAAAAAAATATTTTTGAAGCTGCCCTTTGTAAACCCGTAGCCGTCGGTGACTTTGACGACTACGTCATATCTCGATATATGCAACACTTTATAATTTATTTATTGATATGCTCTAACCAGATCTTTTTAAGGAAATGCTATGGATATTGCTGCATCTCAGCGACTGCACCGCTCAGTTTTCCTTGACCATACTTGTGCCCGCTGGTCGCTGACTTTTGTTCTAAGAGGACCGGTTGCATAGAAGGACGTGGGTTTTTTTTTGGCGCGTACCGGAAAAAATGGTCTGGGGACGGGCCCAAATAGCAAAAGCTCCTCTTGTGCTGAGTAGCCGGGCCGAATTTACGGCTTTCTTTTCTTTTTATTTAGATTTTTAAAGAGTTCTTTTATAGTATACAACAGTAGGGTAAAAGTATATTTTAAATCTAACTGTTTTCCTCACAATAATATACTATCATGAATCGTATAGTAATACTATATTGGTAGCATAAGAATTCAAAATCAATGTAAACCATTGGATTGAGAGGAATGGACACCCCCAAAACTAATCTAGTCCAATAATTTTATCAGATCCAATAGTATAGTGATGTCTAACTCTGGACAAATGAGTATATATAGACCGTATATTTTTATTGTAACCGCCCAGTGACTCTACAAGGTAAGTTGAAGTGCCATGTTATCATTAACTTTTGAAAAGAGACTTTGTTATAAGACTTTTTCAGTTTTAATGATCGAAAGCTCACAGATCACACTTCGGCAAGCTAGGAATGAGAAGATTACTCTGAAAGAGAAGCTGTTATAATCCGCATTTTAAGCTTTCACTGCTATAATCACAATCAAACAGAAGAGGAGGAGAGAGTGAGCGGAGGCAGCGACCCACCATGGCCAACCTGGAGGATGAACAGGAAGAGGAGGAATAAGGGGAAGGAAGGAAGGGGTGCCGGTAATTTGGTCACAATTTCTTTTAATGACATGTTTATGAGGAATCAAACATTGCATTGGCGCATAAGCGATTTTTTACTTTTTTAATAGTATTTCTATGAAATCTAAACTTTGGCATGTGGACGTACTTGTGTTTTTTACGCCAAGTGGAAGAGGTTTTAACAAACTTTGCATAAGCTCCCACATCATTTTCCCCTTCAACGTAATGAAGTACTTTGTCCGTGAATTCATGTACCACTATCAGTACATGGTAGGGGCTCGCATTATCTTTGTGCTGTACAATGATATGTTAGTGTTGTGACACTTATATTTTCGTTTGCTTGCTAATGGAGATGAGATAATTTCTTTCGAAAAAAAAAAGAATTCACGTACCATGCATGGTTTCAGTAGCTGGTCTACTTTTAAGGCTGTAAACTGTAAGGCAACGAGCCAATAAAACATATGACTTACTAGCAGCCGGTCGATCGAAAACAAAGAAAGTAATTTTCAGTAGAATTTTCTATCGGGTGGCTCTGATCTCCCTTCCTATACAAAGTCTACCCTAGCCAAACCTAATCATGTCCCGTTCTCCTCCTGGCGTTTCGCCGCAGCAGTTCATCTCCATGTCATCGGAGACTCTCCCCGCCGTTGTCCTTCCTCCAGTGCTCCTCCACCATAACGCACCTTCCTCTTTCATCCAGCGTCACCCGTTCTTCCTTCTCTCATCTTCTTCCTCCAGTCCGGTGGCCCCACCTCTATCCTTCTTCCTTGTCTATGGTGGCTCTCACCACCGAATTAGCTTTCACTACCCGCTGTCTCGTATGTCTCCTCGTCAATCCGTCAACCGACTCTCCCCACCGTCCTTCACCGGAGTCACGGCCGAGACGGAACGCGTCGCCGCCCCACCGTTGCCACAGCCCACCGCAGGGCCTCCGCCGCCTTGGCCTCCCTCTAAGCTAGGAAGGCTGGTAAACCCTAAACCCTCCTAAATGGGTTAACCTCAAACCCTAAAGTTATCGGCGGTGGTGGGATATATGGGTGTTCAAAGAAGATGGCTGAATCCACGGTTGCGTTTTGAATCGACTGATGGTTAACAAATCCGAAAAGGCATGATGACTTTGTTCGGTGTTCGTACGTTGTTTCATGTTCAATGGATTAGCCGATCAGGGCGGCCACCTGTTGGAATTGTTCCAAATGGATACTACAACATCTCACCACCGTTTTCTAGACAATCCACTTCTCGCCTGACCGGAATGTCTACATCAATGATAGCCAGCCATTCTTGAGTTGCGCTGTATGGCTTGGATGCATGATCATAGCTAGTTGTTTGACCATGAGCTAAACTTATCCAAACGAATGACAAACAAAACCAGGGTCAAAAAAGGGTATATAAATTATTGCCTCCTCTAAAATGACACGAATTTTATATAAAAACGAATTTTTAGAAGGGCAAAAAAAGTGCATCCCTCAAAAGTGCAAAAGGAGAAGAGCAAAAATACCGGACTCTTTAACATACGTGGCGCGACGCCGACCAGCTAGAGTTGAACGGCCGCCCACGCAAGTACGCAACGCCACTAGTGACACCTTTCACATGCGGCTCGCATGCTGCACCACGTCGTCGGCGGCGGCGACACGGTGCGCGAACCCGAGCCGCGCGGCCGTGGCCGGCTTGAATACGGCCTCCGGGTCCTCCTCCACGGCGTCGGCCAGCCGCGGCCACAGCCTGGCGCTCACCACCCACGACCCGTCCTCCCGGGGGCTCCGTGCCACCGTCATGTTCGCCGACCCCAGCCGCCCCGGCCGCACCCACGGCATCACCAGCCGCGGCCGCCCGAACCCGAAGTCCCCCTCCACGCGGAATGGCACGAACGCCGACACCACCACCGCCGGGCTCCCCGTGCCCAGACCCACCGTCTCCGTCCACTTGCCGCCGCCCTCCTCCTTGAACGCGCCCTTGTGGACCTCCATCCAGTCCACCAGCTCCTCGTACCGCTCCTGCCGGAACACCTCCGCGATGGCCGCGCCCGCCGTCGCCGCCACGTCGGCGAGCGGAGAGGAGGATACCGCTTGCACGGTCGTCTCCCGCGACGCGTACGTGATCACGTTGCCGAGGTAGCCGTTCACGCGGGCCTTGTCGTACTTGGCGGGGTCGAGGCGGCGGCGGCCGTCGATGAGCCACGCGAGGCGGCAGCGCGTGTCGGAGCCGCCGACGGCCGCGGCGAGCAGCTTCCAGACGTGCGCGGAGAGGGCCTCGAGCCGCGTAGCACGGCGGGTGGGCGTGCTGGCCGCCGCACGGAGGTGGTCTAGATCGGTGGCCTCGACGACGTAGTAGCGCCGCACGAGGGTCGCGACCAGGAGAGGGTTGACGAGGTTGCCCGGCGTGTACCGCGTGAACTCGGCGTCCAGCGACTCGCTGTACCGCGGCGGCGAGCGCGGCCGGAAGAGGGAGGCCCGGTCGTGGTAGGGCTCCCACGAGAGGCCACCGGAGCGGAGCATGTCCGCCCACGCGCTGGGCAGCGCGGTGAGGCCGTGGCCGTCCACGAGCAGGTGGTTCGTGCCCCACGACACCGAGAACCCGCCGCACGCGAACCGCACGAGCTGCAGCGACAGTGCGAGGTCCTGCTCAAACGGCACCTGAACGAGCCCGAGCGAGCGATCAGTATCGGCGAAGTCCACGTCCGCAAGCGCCACGCCGGCGTCGGCCACCACGAGCTCCGCCCCGGCGTTGCCGCAAACGATCTCGGGGACGCCGGTGGAGGCGTTGGCGGCGACGCGCCCAGCGAAGGGAAAGAACCGGTTGAGGAACACGGGCAGCGCGGTGCGCACGGCGTCAGCCACGGCGGGGAACCCCGCGGCGGGCGCCGGGTACACCAAGAAGAGGGAGACGTGGAAGGAGCCGAGGATGAGGTCGAGGTTGGAGACCGGGAGCACGGCGGGGAAGCCCGGCGGCGGGTCGGAGGCCCGGACGAGCGTCCGGGAGGCGACTTCGACGTTGAAGCGCTCGACCGGCATTCCGGCGACGCACGGCCGGCCGCTGTTCCTGGCGGAAGGAAAGGCGCGTAGAACCGTGGAATTGAAGTAGAACAGTTGAGAGAGATGACGGTTGGGCACTCGGACTTTGGCGCTTGGTACACTTGGCGACTTGGAAAGTTGCCGTGAGAGAATTGAAGCGGCAAGGAGAGTTCGGCAAACTCGAAGCTGCTTGCTGACCTGTGAATCTGTGATAAATACGTTTCGGGTCATTAGGCATCCGTGTGGTCAGGGTAATAACTGCTTTCCGGCATGATCATATACGTGTGCGTTCTCTCAAACATAAATCCACGTGTATACATGTAGGACCAATCCACGTGTATATAGGTAGGACAGCATGAGACGTACACCTCGCATCTGTTGCTCTAAAATTCATGCATTACTCCCACCCTCTCTTTTATACACTCTTATAGAAAAACTCTCTATACACTTTTATAGAAAACCCTCACAAATATTAATTTCTTACATATAGTTCTTCTTTCTTTCCCTTCCGGTGGCCATGCCCGCCCGTCACCCTTAGGTGAGACCACGACGGCACCATGTTACGACTACCAAGCTACCGTAGGCTATCAACCCGACCCAGACCACGATACCAAGCCGTCCTAGGCTATCAACCTAACCCCAACCACATTGTGGTCACGCCGCACCTACTTAGTGGCTTAGTGCCCTCAAGGTGACATGGTGGTTGCGTAGCATGGCTTGACACAAAGACATGAGCACGACAAGACGGTTCAAAGTGGTGCGGCAGTCGTGGCCCAACGCCACCGTGGTCATTCCTAGAGGCGGCATAGGGAGAAACCACCCAGACCAAGCCAAATAGGAGAAGGAGACCCTCACACAAGAAATTGAAGTTTGAAAGGCTTTTTTAGAAGTCCATGAGAGAGAGGGTGTAGGTAGCGCACGGACACGCATCCTCTGCCATTACGGCAGAGGGCCATCCGCCACTAACAGATAGGCCCTAAATATGTGAGGCCCATATTTTAGTGGCAAAAGCACTCTACCGTAGTAGCAGAGGACCCACGAGGGTAGCGCACATCTTAGAGCGAGATCCACGGAAGAATGTGTTGGAAACCATAGTTAATGGTGGAAAATCTGCTCTGGTTTCAACCCCCGCTTCCAGCTAAAGCGTCCAATCGCATGTCCAAGCCCAAACTAAACAAATATAGGCCATCTGGGGAACCACCCGAATCAGGGAAATCAGTTCTTTGCTGACGCACCGGTGAAAGGACCATCACAAGCAGGACTTTCCTAAACGGGGGTAAAATAATCCGCCTCCTCTGACACAGCACAACTGAACATTTCTCAATTCTCATACTTCCATTGAAGAATACAAAGTCCAAACGCTACAGAACAAGTGATACATGTCAGATTCCAAGAACAGCTATAGCTAGCTTTTCCTCATCTTTGACCTTGCGTACCTGTAGCTGAAGTTAAAGGAAACAAGGTTCCAGAGTGATGCCTGGTTTCCAGGCAACGCTAATTGCTGTATGAAAGTAAAGCACATAATATATGAGGAATGGTTAACTGCCTTATTTCCACCAACACATCAGTGGAAATAGTAGATCCGACCTCATTAACAGCTTAGCACTAAAATGCTGCAGCATATCATGCCGTGGGGCTCACATAGACAAACCAAGCAAATGTTTATTAGTTTTACGGCAGATGCAAACTGAACCAGCCACATAACCCTACAGAGCCTTCAAAAATTAGTGAAGCTAAAGAACACCTGTTCCAAGGCACGAGTGCTATTCACTCAGGGATGTAAGCCAGGTCAAACCCACCAGACACGAAAACATGGAGAAAATGGTATTGTATGTGAGATGATGTATGGGACTAATATTAACACAACCTAACAAAAACTGGAAATGACAAAAACATTGCAGTAAAAAACAGCAGGTATTGCGTTCAAACATAAGGAGGCAAGGATACTCAATGTGCAAGCCGTCACTATCAGAAGAAGACAGCATGGTGCCTTGGAGGTTATTCATAGCAGCTGTAGAGGATTCAACATCCTGCACAATGTGAGCTCCAGTCTCAGCAAAGAATAGCTATGACAACAAGATGAAGCGACATTACAAGAAGTTATGCTCCTTTATTTCTTTAGGAAGAACCAGCGTTTGGCCATACTAAATAATCTTCACAAACTTCAATATCTGAGTATACCAGGCATGGAAAAGGAAATGATCTATGATCTACCCCTCCATCTTTTAGACCAGAAAAAACAACAGTGGTTTAAGTTACTACTTACTTAAACAAGTCTTTTCACAGGATTTATTTCTGCCCTTCAGATGATGGATCCTCAAAATGCAATAACACCATCTCAGCATGACTTTTTTTATCGGTTGCTATGCTTTCACCATGAATTGATGGATAACTAGTCAACAGTTCATTCGTTAGGTGTTCTCAAGCAGCTGGCCAACTCTGTCAGGCCCTGTGCCATGGCCTTGGTGATTGTAAACATGTAAGGTTTTTCCTCCCCTCCTAGAAACCTTACCCTGAACCTTCCTAGAACGTTATAAGACAATAAAAACCCATGTGCAACTCCAAAAATAACACACGTTAATAGTGTCATGTACATTTTGGTAATTTCAAGTTCATTTCTAAACACTACAAAGGGAGCCATAGCATCTAAGAAGAGCAGGTAAAATTACTAAATAAAAAAAAACAAAGGTAAATGTACCATAAAATCAGCAAAAGCTACAGGCATTTCACCACGGCGTCGCATTTTGAGCACATGAAATCCAGGTTGCCTGACAACAATAAGCAGACCATCATTTTTTTTTGTGAGGATTCCACTTTATCAAATATATTAGTAGAGTTTACATGACATACTTAGACAAAACTTCCTTTAGTTCTTCTTCCGTGCATGTCTGCCCCAAATTTGCAACAAATAAAGTAGAACAAGGCGGGATATCAACCGAAGATTTCTCTGGTTGTTCCTGTACAAATAATGCCTTATTATATGATGTTTAAACATTTAAAGGAACACTGACATGTATGATATCAGCATTATTTTAAAATAAGTAAACAAGTTAGAATAAAATTGAGCTACTAGATAATTCTTCAGAACATGCATATATCCACATTGCAAGACTAGTTTGGCAGGACTTCTCTAGTGGAATACAAGCTTAAATACAAGCAACAGCATGCCATAATGTAAAATGCAATGCTTCAAGCTACAAACTCATGCACAACTACTTACATTGTTCCACAACATTGCAGCAGTGTACAGTGCAATAATGATGGAAGGTAAAAGTGCGGTAAAGTGAAACTATGGCAAGAAACTCACATTTGAAGGAGATTGCCCCTTCTGCTGCTTGAGCCGTGGTTGATCACTGCCCATCAAAGGAAACATCAATCATCAATCACTAACAAATTCAAGCACAATTGGCAGACATAAGAAGATTGGATCCGTGGCTCTATTGTTTTATTAAGGCGAAACGCTAAATTAAGAAAGGTCATTATCTCCAACTATGTGTAATGTGAAGTGCATGTCAACCTCTGATCGGCAGGCAATTCATTCTTGTCGCTGGAATTACCATTTTCTGTGTCCGATGGGTCATCAGATCCACCCTCTCCTGAATTTATGGTGCCAACAAAAATGTGCTTGTCAGTATTATACAATGTCATTGTGACAGTGCCTTGAGAAACCCAATACTGCACTATTTTTTTACATGTGTGTTCAAAAGTTATCCTACCACAGCAATTTCATATTGGGGACATATTGTGTGCAAACTCTTACTCGCACTAACATGCTAACATGTTTAACAGTAACATGGAATCAGCTGGTAAAATCTATTAAAAAAACAAAGATATTGCACTCAAAACCCATCTAAAATAAACATGTGTAAAACTAAATTGCGTCATCATAATTGATAGATAAAAGGAAATTACAGCTTACAAGACATAAATAAAGGGCAATGCCAAAAATCGAAGGTACAATTCAACAGCAAATTTCTTTTTCTAAGTTCACCTATCACTAATTCAGTCTGGATGCGGAATTTTAGATGGTAGAAGCCTGGAAGATAACTATGATGAGTTGGGGCATGCTATTATATACATATACATATGTTTGGGATATTTTCATATTGATCTGATGCACTAACTGAAGGAATTAGTGTGTTAGCACCGACAAGGGTTTGCATCACACTGTCTCCTTCCATATAAGCCCATGTAACCAAAACAAAATGCTGTGCTTACTGATGTCATCAGATTATAAGAATGACCATTACCATTGTTGCCGCCATTATCATTCTCACTCTCACCCCATACATCATCACCGATGTTCACATCATCAGCATTTTTCTCTGTTCTGTTAACTCGCTTATCAATAACTCTGTAGATATCACCACCTAAAATGAAAATTGCTATCAATTGAATTATATGGAAGTTTTGAATACTGCGGGGGGCGGGAGGGCGGGAGGGCAGGAGGGGGGGGGTGGTTAGCATAATAAATCACACCTCCATGAGGTTTGCGTGAAGTCGATTTAGCTAGCTCAATGTGCAAACAATCACCAGTTTCAGGATCAAAAACAGTTCCCTGAAATGGAACACACGGTTTTAGATCAATGATGTTGACAACAACCCTAAAATAGACTAAATAGTACATATACGAAGCTAGAATGTAAAACTTATGAGTCAGGAGGTGTAGGGTAAAATCCTTGCTACTATTGCATACATAAAACATGTGGAAATTTTTAAGATGCACACAAACTATTGTGAGCCATCCATTTTACTTCAACCGACGCACAGTAATCTCTTACCACCTAGCCTCCCAGGGGTTAAGACAATGAATATATCTGGACCTTAGATATATGATCTAACAGTTCAGTGATCTCTTACCCCCTGATGTACCGTAAATGAATATAACTGGACCTTAGATATATGATCTAATAGTCCAGTGATCTCTTACCCCCTGACGTACCGTAAAAGTGCTCTAAACTTGTACCTATAAATAATAGACAAGTGCTAGACTTTTGGCTCACTTGATAAAGGTTTGACTAGTTAAATTATAGGAATTCATGTAGTTAATATTTATGTAAATCCAGACTTGGGGTTTTTTTGGTTCCATGTAACCAGTGCAAGACCAGGTGTCTCTTACAGTTTTCATTGACTCGCTATACACTACTGTGAAGTGGCCAAAATGTATCTTAGCAAAGGCGTGCATACACTTAATTTCAACCTACTGTGAATAAAAGGAGTTCAGATCACATAACAAAGGATGCTAGAGTTCATTCTTCAACAGATGTTTTAAATTGTGACTCACATTTAGAGCAGCCATAGCCGATAAGGCCGCCTGATGAGTGAAGAATGACACGAAGGCAACCGCCTGCAGCATAAAAAATTAAGAATCAGAGTTCAGAAATAACATCAGGCAAACAATGGCATACTGACATGTAAGTGATGTATGTAAAACACATACATCCATCTAGAGGAAGAAGCAACCAATCTTCTCCCCGATAAATCGCGTAGAGAAACCTGGAACGTACTCTACCCTACACAGCCTCAAGTCAAGATGGCACAACCGCGCAAGACATCCACCCGAATCGAAGGGTTCTCCGACGAGGGTCTAGTTTCAGAGAAGAGCACGCGGCAGCAATTGAACCTCGGGTGAGAGGGAAGGAGGAGAGGAGAGGAGAAGGGGACCTGGTTGCCGCGGCCGGTGTACTCGAGGAGGCAGTGGTCGAAGCCGGGGCGGTGGGAGAAGAGGTTGTGGATCTCTCGGGGCTTCACGTCGTCGGGGAGGCCGGCGACGAAGAGCGTGAGGACGCCCTGCCGCTGCGGGTCCGGGTGCGGCGCGTACACGTAGTACGGGTCGGCCGGCGGCGCGGCGGCGGCGCGGTGGCGGTGGGAGAGGCTCATCTCGGCGACTCGCGGGAGGTCGTCGCCGTACGGGGCCAGGGCAGCGGTGCTCTTCCTGCTTGTTTACCACCGCCAGCAATGAGCTGCGCTTTGCAGGAGGTTTTCGCTCTCACGCCTCTTTCGAGAAGCGGCTTCAAAAAATGTCATTATAAAGATAAACTTCACAGAAAAACCACTCAACCTATACAGCTCGCGGGGATACCATCTTCTCATTTCTTAGGCCAAAGTGGACCGTATTACCCCTGTTCGGCTCTCTCTCGCTCCCTCTCTCTCCCCGCGACGGCGGTGAGCTCACGGCGGTGGCGCCCAGCACTGGTGGCAAGCTCGACGACGGTGGCGGCGACAGTGGCGAGCTTCGGCGACGATGACGAGGTCGGGTGGTTGGCCGAACCCCCTAGTCTGGCGGCGGCGACGAGCTCGAAGTCACAAGCAACATGCGAAGCTAAGGCGGCATGGAGACAATGGGAAGGCGACGTGGAGACGACGAGGTAGGGCAAGGCGGCGGCGGCAAGCTCGGGCGGCGCGGCGACGAGGAGCTCCGGTGAGGATGTGAGAGAGGGGAAGGAGAAAAGAGGAAGAAGATGGAGGCAATACGGTTCACTTTGGGTAAAAAAAAATGAAGAAGATAGCGACCTCGCAAGGTGCACATGTTGAGAGTAGTTTTTTTGTGAAACCATCTTCATAATGACATTTTTGTGAAGCCGTTTGTTAAAGGTGGCACAAAAGCAAAACCTCCACTTTGCAGTTAGCTAGGGCCGGTTCAGGAACTTCCCGCAATTGTATTTTGCTTAAAGCCAGGAAACATGTGTGTTCTTTTGAGCCAAGTTGATTATAATCTATACTCTGGACAGTCGTCCTGCGTTTGGGTTTAAAAAATAATAAATATCCTGCTTAAAATCAAATCTGATTATTAAAAAAATCTGATTATAAGCTGAAAAAGAACGAGGAGGTATAGTGTTAGACATTTTTTTTAAAAAAAAAAGAAAAAGTTATTAGAGTTGGTTCATAATGGGTTGATTGCACTCAAGAAACCACCTAGAATACCAGGTTATTACTCATTAGCCACATGTGCGTAATCCACTTGACAAGACTGGAAATCCAAGCTGAAGAATGTAAAAGTTTGACACGGCGTCTGTCTGTGAGATGCTATAACCCAGCATCAATGAGATGTACAGATGTGCATCCAATGCAAGTTATTAGTTATTATCAGCAGCAAAGTCCATAGAACAGGCTTGGTTCAAAAGCAGTACAGGGATCCAAAAATTACAAGACCATGCTTCAAAGGCAGTACAGGGATCCAAAATTACAAGACGTGGAGCATGGTATGCTTTTCATGTTTCACCGGCCCAGAAGTGCGACGCGTTCCTTCTGGATCACCTGAGCTAGGTTGAGATCAAAGAGCTCACACCGAATCGGCATCTCCATCTCATAGAATGGGTTCTTCAAAACAAAGTCTGTGTAAAGCTCGTATATCACTTTCAGCAGAATTTCCATATTTGGTGCACCAGTTTCACATACAACAAAAAACTTTGTCCCTGAAGCAAGAGAAGCGATTAGACAGATTATATCATCTAGAAAGGTGCCAAACAATACAATGACACTGATAATAACAAGGGAAAATTGCTCACATAGCACTCCAAAAACGTTGACAAACATACCACTAAAATCTTATGACTCGCTTCAATAGCACCATTAAATCCCACCGTTAGCTCTTATAGCACTCCGTCCATTTCCATTTATCTCTCTCTTCCCCCACCTTTCTCCCTCCTCTCTCTCACCAGTTAAGCGAGAGGTCCGGGTGCGGGAGAGGTCCCGACGTGCGGCCGCAGGATCTCTTTCCCCATCTTTCCCCCTCTTCTCACTCACCGGCGGCGGGAGATGTCCTAGCGGGCAAAAGCGAGATCTCTTTCCCTATCTTCTCTCTCACTGATGGTGGCATAGGTCCAAGCGGCGGTGGCGGGAGAGGTCCCCGTTGCAAGCTCGAGGGTGCCATCTTTTGCAAGGTCGGCACGGCCCCTCCTCGTCCACTTCTTCTCCAAAGCCATCTCACCAGTGGCGGGAAAGGTCCGGGCGGTGGCAGCGGGAGAGGTCCCCGCTCCAAGCCCAGCGGCACCATCTTCTGCAAGGCCGACGCGGCTCCTCCTCGTCCTTTCTTCTCCAAGGCCGACACCGCCTAGATTCACGGAGCTCACCGTCGTCCTCCTCTATCCTGGCATCGGCGGTGATGATGGGGCAAACGGCGGCGGGAGAGGTCTGAGTGGCGACAGCGGGAGAGGTCTCGGCTCCAAGCTCAGAGGCGCCATTTTCTACAAGGCTGGCGCGGCTCCTCCTCTTCCCCTTCTTCTCCAAGGCCAGTGCCACCTAGATTCACGGAGCTCTCCGTCGTCCTCCTCTATCCTGGCGCCGGCAATGATGAGGGGGCAGAGAGAGCCACCGAATGGAGAGAGATCGAAGGGGAAGGGGAATGGCGATGGTGGTGGAGCTTGTCCCGACAGCAGCGAGGGGTGGTATCACCGGCTCCATGGCTGGTTGTAGGGAAGGGGGCGGCAACGCTGTATCTAGGGGAGGGGGAGGAGGAGGGGGAGGGGGAGGGGGAAAGGAGGATGAGGATTGAACGGCGGTTAACAAGAGGAGTTAACAGAACTGTAATTGATCTGGATTGTTGGTTTTAGATCTAACGGCACAGTGCTACACAGAGAACTGATGAATCAAACTAGTGGTGTTTCTGCAATCATGCATGGCACGAGAGCAAACCCCTTCAGATCCAGTGCTATGTGAGCAATTTCCCTAATATCAAATGGTTGACGTAGATCAATACATGCAACAAGGGGGCACAGGCCACACAGCAACACACAGCATAGGCAAAAACTGGATTGGATCGCTATATATTAATTATAGAACCAATTTTGGCAGCACCTATTTATTTAATCATCTAATATCATTTTTCTTATTGGATCATTATCTAGATCAAACAACAGCCAAATAAAACATAACAAGATAACTTCACACTAGAGAAGTAGAGATGCATCAGTCACACAATAACTTCACACTAGAGAAGTAGAGATGCATCAGTCACAGTGTGACACGGAAGTCAAAAAAATAAGTTCTCCCACATTCAAATATTCTTTTAGAATCAAGCCGGAGTTAACTCTTTATTCATCAACTATGATCATGATCATGATGAATCAAGCAGAAGTTAACTCATTATTCATCAACTATGATCATGATCATGATGAATCAAGCAGAAGTTTTAAATAGGAAGTGGGAAGCACAATGAAGTTGTGTAATAGTTCTCTTAAAGCTGACTTGCCACAAATTTCACATAAATCCTACCATGATGAAGCACCAAATACAATTGGACTGATCAATCTAATTTTGTTATTCCTGTGAACTAGATGTCCAGACATGACAATAATACATATCAAATAAGATGTTACACCAAGCAAACTACTGAAATTATATGGAATTGAAAGATTTATGACAGCGACATAGCAAATGAATGAGCAACATAAAGTAAGGTTATTCATTATTTAATGATGCCAGTCAATTCTTAGGAAGTTTCTGTGCTTAGGACATAACTTCAACAGATAAATCACATAACACTGGGCTACATAACACTGACTTTTTTTTGTAACCATGTTAGGTAAAATACAGCATACGTTTTGAAACAGGAACATAAAGTGTATTTGATGCAACTTCGTTATCCTGCAGTCCTTCAAAGCTCTTCACATGACACACAAACATGAAAATGCTGATCAGATATAGGAACAGCCTCAAAAGTGCACCTATTGCTAGAACTGATTCAGTCAACTAAATACAAATTTTCATTTCATCAAATGCAGCCTAATCAGCTAATCCTAACAACTGCCATGCGATAAGTCCATGACCATATGATTTGGTGCTATATTATGCATTGCCATCACATTATTTGCTCAAAATTCAGAACGGCTGCATACTTTTTAAATTAAAAGGAGAGACCTTCTGCATACTTGTAATAAACTCACAGCTTGCAACAATGAAACCCACTCAACCTAACAATACTGAAACTTGAAACTAAAAGCATGCAGAGCAGATTTATCAAGTTGAAGTGCAACTATTGAGGAAATGAAGACCTGTGAGGGATTGGAAGCAATGGAGGTCGAAGTTGTGGGCTTGTAGGAGGTCAATGCCAGTACAGCCAGGGGTAGGGGACAGCTGCTGGGAGATAGCGTGCATTGAATGCCAGAGACTTGCCAAGCGAAGACTGTCGTTGGTATCCATCCTCCCTGCTGACCCGTGGTCCTATGCGAGATGTGCTTGAGGTTCAGACTCCAGCTCCATAGGAAAGAGGCGAAAGAGTTCATGAAGTTGTATACCTTGTAGTATATTAGGCCACCAGACTTGTTGATGATGAAAAGGCTGTAGATTGCCGCTGTCGCCATAGCCAAGGAGGAGTGGCGGCAAACGCAAATTTCCTATATCAGCTGCAGCTGCAGAGAAACATATCAGAACCCAATAAAGCTTCATACATGTAAAAGGGAAAATCGTAGAAGTAAAAGAACTCATCTCTACCACTTAAAAAACCTCTTGTGGTGGTGAGCGGTGAATGGTACATCACTCATCCTCACCGTCCTACATCCGTCATCCACGCTCCACGATTTCCCCCTCCCCATCTCTGGATCGCCCCCATCCCCATCCCCACCGGCCACCGCCCCTCACCCAGCCCAGCGCCCCTCTGCCTCACACGCTCCATCGCCCCGCCGCCCACGCCACCAATCCCCTCCCCTCTCCTCGCGCTCTCACCAGTCGCCGCCCTACCGCTGGCAGCTTCGCTGCCTCCGCCACATGCGCCCTTCCGCCGCCGCAGAGACCTCCGTTGGTTGGATCTAGCACCGCCACCGCCGGCTCCGCAGCACCTCCTCTTCCCATGTGTGCTTGGCCTTCTCGGTTCGGCTCCCTCCGGTGTCGCTGCGGCCGGCCGGATCCGGTCAAGGTGAGGAAGGAGACCGGGCAACGTCGCCATCAGTTGGGGAGGGGACGGAGGGAACCGGCTGTAGGGAAGAGGAAGACAGGCGGCGCTGCGGCGCATAGAGGGATGAGAAGGAGGGGGCAGCGCTCGGAGGAGGGGACAGAGAGAGAGGGAGAGGAGAGAAGGTCTGAGTAAGAGTTTCCCACCCGGTGCCGCTTTCGCCGCCCCGCACGAGCCTCGATTTCGCCCTCTCAAGTACGCCGCCGCCCACAGGTAGGAGGAGAGGGAGGGAATGGGGAGGACGACGAGCGTCACGAGCCAAGGTCGCTGGGCCCCCGGGATGGGGAAATTAGCCGGGTGACACTCAATTGGCTGCCTCGAAAAAAATTGACATCCAATTCGACCCACTTTCGTCCAGTGACACTGGGGCAACGAATTGATTCGTCCAGTGACATTCCTCCCCTTTTAGCCCATGTCAGTTTTTTTGGGACAGTTTTGCCCTCCGATTTTTGGGACACCCAATTCGATCGGATTTCAAATCTGAAAATTTGAAATCTGACCAAATTTTAAAATGTTCAGATTTAAATTTTTAGATTTCAAATTTGAAATCTGACCGAATTTGAAATCTTTTCAAATGTCGGTCAGATTTCAAATTACCGAATTTGAAAATTTTCTGGTTTTAAATTTGAAATCTTTTCAAATTTGAAACCCGAAAATTTTTTAATTCGGTCAGATTTCAAATTACCGAATTTGAAAATTTTCGGGTTTCAAATTTGAAATCCGATCGAATTTGAATTGCTATAGACCGAAGGGCATTGTAGTCATTTCCCCCTAATAAAATCTTAAAAAAAAAAAGAAAAATGTCACTGGACGAATCAATTCGTTGCCCTAGTGTCACTGGACGAAAGTGGGTCGAATTGGGTGTCAATTTTTTCCGAGGCAGCCAATTGAGTGTCACTCAGCTAATTCCCCCGCCTGGGATTGCTGCCGTGGCTGTCGATGGCGGTGAGGGATCACTGATCAGGACTCTGGGAGGACAAGGGGAATGGTATCCTATGTAGTAGGCCCACATACCAGAGGCATAAAGGTATTCTGCCGGTATTCTTCCGGCATTCTGCCTTAGACCGTCTCCAACGGATTCCCTTCGCGGAGCGGGATTTCTGTCACGAAGAAAACCCCGTTCCCTTTATGGCTCCAACAGATTCTCTTCGCTGTTCCCTTCCGGAAGGGATTCTCTTTTTCATTCCCTTCAGAAAGGGAATCTATCTCCTTTCCCTATATCATTCTCTTCGAAAGGATGCTGTTGAAGATTAGGCATGGCAATCGGGCGAGTATCTCCGGGTACAACCCTGTCATACCCAAACCCGAAACCCGAAGACACTACCCATACCCGAACCCAAACACACTCGCGGGCCCATACCCGAACCCGACGGGTACCCGATACCCGATGGGTACCCATACCCGAAAGTACACAAGTCAAAAAAAACCATAGCCAGCTTTAGAGAACACAACATATAATGGAATTTGCTAATCATATGCAAGCTTTTAATGCAATAACAACAAAAGGCCAAAATAGAATATCTTCTGACCTTCTAAGCAGCAGGCAGCCAAGCATTATTTGAGTGTAAAAATACATCACAATGACATAATTCAACAATTCAAGTGCTATTACAGCACAATGGAAAGTTGACGGGGTTGAGCTCACGCGTCTTGGGACGCCAAGAAGAAGCGAGATTGGAAGGCTAGATCTGGCGAATCAGGAGTCGATGAAGGAGGAAAGAAGAAGCGGTGAGAAGAAGCAACATGGCCACCACGCCGCATGGGAGAGGTGGGTTCAGTGTCAAGGCGGTGGAAGCGGTTAAGAGAAGAGGCGAGAATGGCGACGGCAGGCGACGGGGCGGCATGCAAGCAGCGATTTTAGGCGGGCGGGAAGGGAAAGCGAAAAGCGACGGGGCGGCGGCGGCGGCGGAGGACGGCGGGCGGCATGAAAGGGGACGGGCGCCGAGGAGACAGGAATGAGGCGGTGGTGGGGGTAAATAATGTATGGCTGGCTGGCAGCTAGGGTTTGCTACCGATTGATATATATACCCATGTATATGGACCCACATGTCAGTCAAGAATTCGGGTATCCATGGGTACCCATGGGTACATAATCAAACCTAGACCCGAACCGGGTATTTTCGGGTACCCGAACCCGAAATACCCATGATACAACTTATGACCCATACCCGTGCATATCGGGTCGGGTACCCATGGTACCCGTATCCATGGGTTTTTCTGCCATCCTATTGAAGATCGTGGAAAATAAAGAAAACGAATATGGGAAAGGGAACTGGGAAGGGAAGAAAATAAAGGAAAAATAGTTGGAGATAGTCTTACGGCGCAGGAACTGCGTCTAGACCAAGGGGTCGGAACCGCGTTTATGGAAATATGGGATATTGATACGCAAATAGCAATGTTTTTTTAAAAAAATTTGGCTCTATGTTACTTACTAAACCTTTAATTCTGAAAATGCCACTCAAAAATATTTAATTAGGAATATGTCACAACAATCTCTGTATCTAAAAATATCACACGATCTAACATTCAATTAGTTTTCTATGTTATCTCATATGGAACGACCAAAATGCCCTTGAATTCTTCCACGTGAGTTCTCATCGTTGAGGAAGTGCAGCGGGTTATGAGAAATAACAGAATGTTAGATTGAGTGGCATTTTCAGATACAAACTGAGATTACAGTGGCATATTTCTCCCCGGTCAAAGGTTTGACAGGTCACATGGAGCCAAATTTTTGGTGATTTTTTCGGTTAATTGTATACATGGAATTATTAAGTCCGGTCAGGACATCCTAAATCTCTCTGAGCCAAACCCATCCCGATCATGAACCACTAGGATAGCAAACCATACCGCCGCCAATCCACCGCCGGAGATCGGCCGAGAAAACTCACAGGCCACCGCCTGATTGACGTCACCCGAACATCGGGCGCATGATGTGTCGCTGACAGGCGGGACCCACGCTGAAAGTGCATCTAAGCCCCTAGTGGGTTTTGGTAATTAATGACAAACGATTAAGGGACTAATGCGTTCAATGAGCATATGAACAGGTGAAAAGTCCCAATGGTGAAAAGCTAGAGTGTCATGGACCCCTCAAATAAGGAAAGAAGACGGCATGTGGTTATTTCTAGACTTGTAGTATTTTTCATTTGATTTGAGTCTAAGGATCGCCGTACTATTAAGAGGGATGCTACTAAAAATGGCTTAGAAATATCTCAAGTGCTCAAATGATAGATCTTTGCAAATTTGAGAGACATGAAACACATCACGTCTTGCACACCGGGTGTTTTCAATCTCAGTGAATCAGAAGCTCCGATCTGAGCATCGGAAATTCCGATCCCATCGGACTGTCCGGTTTTGCCAAATCTGAGTTTTTCGGGTTTGCTATCCATAATTAATCAAAAGTTCTGATTAATTAATCGAAAGTTCCGATCCAGTCGGAGTATCCGATATTTTCATACACTAATGTCTCTGTCTGGTGAAGGTTGCTAATCGAAAGTTCCGATATCCTAGATCGGATCTTCCAATCTGTGTTTTATCCTAGAATTGAAGTTGAGTCGAGGGAGTTGTTTGCTGGAGTTTTGCACACATCAAAAGTTCCGATGTGTAACATCGAAAGTTCCAATGTGAGCTGGATAAGGCCCCAAAGGCTAGATTTCAAGGACCTCTATATAATACCCCCTTACTCCCACCTCGCCCGGCGACTGTTCCATTGCAGACTTTTTGAGCAAACTTTCATCTTCTTGAACTCTAAACACCTCTCCTCTCTATATCTAAGTGATCCACCTTGTGAGAAGAGTTGGGAAGAGGATTAAGAGTGCTAGTGAGCTAAAATCGCATTCTTGAGCACTTAAGTTCATCTCCAAGTCGATTTTTCGTCGGATTTGTTACTCTTGGAGGTTGAGGACTCCTAGACGGCTAGGAGTTGCTCACGAGCCACCGATCTATGTGTGGTGTGCTGTGAAAAGTTTATGAAAGCCGAATTTCGCCTCCGCTAGGGAAGAAATCAAGGAGTGAAGCCAAGGAGTGCTTTGTGCAATCTTAGGAGGATTAGGGTTGAAAGAGACCCCAATTCAAGTGTGACTGAGCTGCCTCAACGGAGACGTAGGATCCTCTTAAGGATCTGAACTTCGGGAACAAACATCACTGCGTCTCTCTCTCCATTTCAGTTTTACCTTTCCTTTCACTTGTTTGATTCCTCTTGTGATTGAGCTATTGTCCTAATTGAATAGTTTTGCTAGCTTCCACTACATCTACTATAGCTTATGATCTATCCTTGGTACAGGTGGTATCTTTGAGATTGTAAGATTTGACTTGGGATTCGAAATCCCCTATTTTCTATGCAAATTGGATAATCCGATAGTCGCATTGGATAGTCCAATACCCATTGGAGTATCTGGCATTAAGATCGGAATATTCGATACATTGCTTCCGTATTAAATTATGACTTAAAATTTGAAACGCCTATTCATCCCCCTCTAGGCGACATCCCGATCCCTCACACGATAATAGTGTTTAGCGTTTAAATCTCGCGCGCTTAAGCGCTTTCCAGCCGCTGACATGTGGGACCACGACCCTACCTGTCAGTATTAGTGGAAGTGTATTTCTGGTTTACGCTTTTAAATCGCGGGCTCGTTGGACCACTTCTCTTTTGTGGATCGAGCCGTACTGGACCACACAATGCCGATTTCGGCCCAGTTCTATTTAGGAAATTCATAAGTTTCCTAAGTTAAATAATCCAGTGTGTGTTTATGATTTTCTAAAAATATAAATTCAACTCCTAAAATATTAGAAAAAATTATAGTAAATACTAGAAAGTCGGTTGGATTTAATAAAATTATAATTTTGAATAGTAACCTATTTTGCCCTCTGTAAAATTTCAGAAGCTTTAATTCAACCTTTTTGAATAATATTGTAAATAACTTTTTATTTAAATAAACTAGTTAATGATTTTCTTAAATCATGATAAAATTCTAGAGAACCTTATATATGGTTTGGGATTTAAGAAAATTATTTGAATAATTTCACATGTTTCCTGTCCACTGGAAATTTATTAGTAGTAAATAAAGCATTTTTCCTTAAGGTTTAATATTGCTGTTAATCAACTGGATTTATTTTAAATATTGTGTGAACTCTAAACATTTCCAAATTTTTACAGAAACAATTCCAACTCAGAAATAAGTTATTAAAAATATTTAATCCATTTTAACCCTTCATAAAGTTTAACAAATGAATTAAGAACCCCTAGTTGCCTATAAATTAATATATTATCCTTCCATAAATGAAATATTACCTAAGGGTATCTAAGGCATATTCATTCATGTTTATTTGACAACTCATAGAATCCTGGTATAGATATTATAATTATTCTTCGTGCATACATGCATCATTGTTGGATTGCGTACTTATGCATGGTGTTTACGTTCGAGTAGACGTCGAAGATCCTGAAGAAAGGTTCCAGGACACCGAGGAAGACTTCCAAGCCTCAGAACAAGACGAGTTAGCATCCTTACTTCATGTCTTACCCAGTTTTTATTAAAGTTATGTTGATTCAATTAAGAAATTGTATGTGATATGAATTTATTACCTAACTTGTTAATTATGTTATACACATGACATGAACCTTGACACAATTGCTCCTCATGCTATGATTACTTGAATATCATACCATGACTGCCTTGATAGTCATATCCTTTGTAACCCAATTAACAACCAACAAAACATTTGGACTCCTAGTCCTTGAGTAAAACTTGCTTAAACTTGTTTAGGTCTAAATGCTTGTTTTCGGGGTACAACACCCCATAGTGGTGAACACTAGCTCACCACTACAAATACAATTACTTATTCTATGAACTAGATATGGTATGGTTTGGTATGGGTATAGGCTGTGATAGTTGGTCTCGAGATGTGAGACTGTGGCTGAGTCACGGTTTGAGACTCGAGGTTGATTTTGTTGTTTAGAATGGATCTAGATGGGAAGGTCGTGGACCTATTGAGTTTGAGGCAGGGAGCGAAGGTTGGACCTTCGGCTCTCAAGCCATGAGTAGCGAGATTGAAATGATCCCTTGATTATGTTGGAGTGTTTGATGCATCCGACACAACGCATGCCATCACGCGGCAGTGCAGGTGTGGAGACCTAGGAGAGCACACTGCGAAGGCCCTGGCTGAAACTCCAACCTGAGATAAGCGCGGCTAAGCGCCACCACTGAGGGTGGTCTAGGTCATACGCTCGCTGGACCGAAAATCCAGGAGGTATGATTCATAACAGGATTGTCAAGTTCTGGAATAAGATGGCAGGTGTTTGAAGGGAGAACTGTGAAGCGGGACCGGAAGAGGCCCCTTGTTTTTGAGCTAGTGTTGGATGCGTCCGACAGAGCGCATGGTCATCACCCAGTAGTGTGGGTGTGGAGGCCTAGCTGTAACATCCAAAAAAATTCCATAAATTTTTTTCGCAAAATTTGGAATTTACCAGTGCATGCATGCATAGCATACATCCATCACCTTAAATATTCAAATGATCCAATTTTTGCATTTTACTCATTTATTAAAGGAAAAGATCATCTCTTTTGAGAAAAACCTAAATGTTAAAAAGGATTTTTTATTTTATAATAAATTAAAAATATTAATACTATCTCTTAAAAGACAATGGAGATTTTATAAAATTTTTAGTAAAAGGAAACCGCTATTTAATATATCTGAAAGTACACCCTAAAAGAGTATTTTGATTTTTGCATAAAATAAAATGTTGTTAAATAATAAAATAAAATTTATATTTAGAATCCTCACATTTTTCTAATTTTGTTGATATTTTACTTTATTTTTTTGAGTTATAGAAATCCTTAAACTCTTAAACCTAATAGCCCTGCCCAATCTGAAAACTTCCTTATTTGAACATGCCATTTTTGAAAACCTTCCTGGTTAGGGAAATACGCTTTCCCTTTGCGGGAAACTCGCCTTCAACGTCGTGTATGCACGAGCTGAGCTGGCGCTCGCTCGGCCGCGCCGCTTAAGCCCTCGTTCGTGGCTTGAGGAAAGGCTGCCGCGTGTCCCGAGCATGTGCCCACGTCCTTAACCCGCTTCATGTCGGTCACCACCCCGACATCCTCACCGTCGCCACCCGAAGCGGAGAAGCATAGGGAGAAATTGAAATTGCTGAAGACCACCTCGGGAGCTCAACGGCGAGAGTTTCAACAACCTCCCGGGAGTAGCTTCAAGTCGACCGCGCCACCGGAGACCTCGCCGGCGAGCTCGTCGTCCTTTTTCCCTTCCACTCGATTGTTTTGGCCATATCCATCGATTAATCTATTTCATACCAATTTGTTTCGAATTGATGCTTGAGTTAGCCCCCTTGAGCATTGTAGTAGCTAACTTGAGTCACCCCGACCCAAAGTCCGGCCGGCATAGCCACCACCATGGCCACCGCTAGGAGGTCCCAGTGCACGATGCTAGGCCGTACCAGAGCCGCCCATGCCACACCCAGGCCATGCACAAGTTCTACACCACCCCTAGAAGCTCTCCATCATACTGGATTGGTCGGAGACGCCCTAGAGCAAGCTAAACCCACCGCGGCCGTTTCTCAAATCCCTAGCTCGCCGCCGGTGAGCTGAACCGCTTCAACCGAGGCTAAACCCTAAAATGGGTTCCTAGTGTGCATAGGACCCTTCCCACCAAAAATTAGGAGCTATGGTGCCCCGAGACACCCTAATTTGGCAAAAACCCGAGAGGCCACCGTGAGAAGAAACAGGGGGATCGGGAGGACGATGACGACGGTTTGGGGAAACCGGAAAAACCACCGATTTAGCCGATTTAATTTTTAACTGGCCAGTTCACCTAGATGTAGACCGATTTTGAAGAAAATTCCAAAATGAAAAATGCTCAAAATCTTTAAGCCTAGCTATTGGTACAATTTGTTTACACAATAACAAAAAATAATATGGCAAATAAGTTTCTTTTTCTTAAAAGACTATAAAATGCAAATTTTAATATTTAAATTATTGCTAAGAAAATTTCTAATTAATCAACAGAGAAGTTTTTGTATCTTTAATATCATTTAAATTTCTAATAAATCAACAGAGAAGTTTTCATATCTTTAATATCATTTTGAGCTATTTATAAATTGCATCATACGTATGATGGTATTTATTTGAATTTTTTTCCATACGAATAGAACCCGTATGAGGAAATTCAGAGGAAAGAGCTGCAGAAGCAGAAACCATAGAAGACAGAGGATTTGAGGACTAGGATAACATCACCACTGAAGGCAAGTCATGTACCTTGATCATACTATTACCCTTAATTATTAAATTATGCATTTTTGGGTTTGAAAGTGCATCTAGGCCCTTTAAAGATTTTGGTGATTAATGACAAGTAATTAAAGAACTAATGAGCTTCATTGAGTATAAACACAGATTAAAGAATTGGTTGATGAAATTTTGGAAGAATGTGGATCCCTCAAGAATCTTGAAGCAAGACGGAGTCAGTAACGACAAATTGTAATTTTCATTAATCATTGAGTTCTTAAGGATCGCCGTACTATTAAGAGGGATAAACCGAGAAAATATCTTTAGGTATCTCAAGTGCTCACTAGAAAATTCTTAGTTTGAAATTCAGGTCACCCAAGTCACATTCCACTGAAATTCCTTGAAAATCTTTCTTCGGGTCGAACAATCACTTCGATGTTCTGGATCGTCGGGTCCCTGACAGATCGGGTCGATCTCTTTCTAAGCTCATTGTTCAAAATATTTATTCGGACAGATCAGATCTTAGGTTCTGACTGTCCGAAATTTTCGGACAGACCGACTGCTTACTCATGGCTTCATTGTTCGGAAAATATTTATTCGGACGGTCAGACCCATGAACTTCTGACAATCAGGCCCAACTTGCTTCGTGGGACTTCCAAACTTCACCCCATAGTCTAAAAGGCAATTTCGACCGTTGACCAATGTTCTTCAACTCAAAGACCGGACATCAGGCCCTAAACCTCGGACATCCGGATCGTTTATACACAACAGAAACGGCCATTTCTTGGGGGCCTATAAATACACACCCCTCACCTCCTAACACCGTTTGCCCTTTGGAAAGAAAGAGAAAACACTGATGCCCCTTGTTCTTGAGCTTTCCAAGCTTCCTCCCTTTCGATTTGTTCGATTTGAGCCTCTCTAGGGTTGAGAAGCTGATTTGAGTGCTTGGTTTGAGCTAGATTTGATCTTATGAGCACTAGGGCCACCTCCTCGTGTGTTTTCTCGGTGGATCTATTACTCTTGTAGGTTGAGGACTCCTAGACGGCTAGGAGTCATCGGGGAGCTCCCAATCTTGGTGTGGTGAGCCTCCGGAGTCTGTGAAGGTTCGATTCCACCTTCGCAAGGAAAGGAATCAAGGAGTGAAGCCGGTGAGTGCTTGGTGCAACGCCGGGAGGTTAGGGTTGATTGCAACCCGGGACTCAAGTGTGACCGAGTCCTCCTCAACGGAGAGTAGGATCCCCTCAAGGATCCGAACTTCGGGAAAAATCCGACGGTTTCATCTCTCTCTATCTCTCTTTGTTGTTTCTTCAAGCTAGATCTAAGTTGGTTTGAATTTGTTTGTGCTTGAGTGCTAGAGAGCTGTGCTGACATCTTCTATAGGTTATTTTGCTTGAGGATTGACGACATTTACATCCTCAGTTTCAGATTTTGCCTAGTTTATATTTCTGCTCTACTTGATTCGGATCGCTCGTGCTCAAACTCGGATCGTCCGAAGTTTCAGCATCGTCTGAAATTACTTCCGCTTTAGTTAACTCTGATTTAAATTTGTAAATTGCCTATTCACCCCTCTCTAGGCAACATCCCGATCCTTTCAGGGTTGTATGGGGAAAATAGCATCTTTAAATGCTTTAAAATGTTTAACCTAGGGATAAATACTTTCCCTGTTGAATTAAAACCACCCTTGGAAATTGCTAGTCATAGGTCATAGGATCAGAACTAGATAATTTGGCAATATTCTAAGAATAGTGCCATGTTTACTTAAATATTTTGGATTTACATAGGAGCAGAATAATTGGCTAATATGAAATGACATAATTTTCTCCAACCATGTGATCGAGAAATCAGACTTAGACCAAGTATTATTCTACTGATGTGATGTTTTCGCGTTTGCAATAAGTCGCTGGCAGCGGAGCTTGTTGGCCTTAGTCTCGCTTGCCAGGTCTCGATAATAGTAGGAACCACACTTCTATGAGGTGACAAAATCTGTCGGCCTACAGATACTTATAGTCAGAGTGTGGTCGTGGTCCTACTAGGTGGAAACTAGCTCAACAGTTTAATTCTTTTATATGTTGATTCGACCCTAGCTAAGTCGTGACATCATATGGGTAAAATTGAACAGGTTCTGCATAACTGAATAATTAAAACATTGATGTGTCGTGCTTCTAGTATAATGGAGCTATGTCTTAGATGATACCAATCATTGAAGCTTAATGAACTTTGCTCTATTATGTTTTATCTGGTTGGCACTTTTTGTTGACTATGGAATCTGTTGAATTTCCATAAAGTTGATATGGTTCATGAAGTAAGATGACCCAAAGGCTTAACTATTAAAACATTTAGAAATTTATAAAATAAATTGCATATTATTGGCTGAGTCCACATACTAAACCTGGTCAATCCCTTGAATCCTGAGCACTTAGTAATTAATAGGGAGTTTCATATGATTTGCTGAGAATTTAAAGAACTCTCATACTTGCAATTTCGACTGCGGGTTGCTTATTCATCCTAGTAGAATCGGAGTACTTTGAAGAAGTTGATTACCCAGTGGGAGACCTGGTGGAATGGACTGGCGACGATGTAGAATTCTAGGATTAATCCTGCACTCAGGTTTGCCTGTGGTGTATGGAAGTTGGTTTTGTAAATAAATAAGTTAAGTTGATACTGATATGCAAGATAAGGTTCAGTGAACCACTACTTTCGCTGTAAAACTCTGTTATGTAAATTAAATGCGATGTTGCAGTCTATATCATGCTTAATCACAACTGAAATCGTAGACAGTTGTGTGAAAGAGGGATCAAATAAATCTTGGTCCCTCACACTAGCAGAGCGCTCTGTGGAGGCTCTGGTTGAAGATCCAGCCTAAGGCAAGGGGAGTAGGACACGACCACCCGAGGGTGATCTAGGTCATGCGTTCGCTAGACCGGTAATCCAGGAACGATGATCCACAATGGGATTGTTGAATCCCGAAATAAGATGGCGGGTGTTCGGAGGAATAATAGGAACGGAGGTTCCAGTAGAGTTGAGACTGGTCTGGTCGTACATGGGTTGGCACCAGAATTAGATAGAGTTAATAACTTGGATAATCATCACCTCTATAGCATTCTCTTTCCTGATGAAAATTGCTTATGTCATAGATTTATTACTATAATTATTTTCAACTGCTTATTGCAAATAAACAAACATTAGCCTTTCTTTGAAGCCTTTATCATTAAATACATTAGAAGAGTGTTAACTCGCAAGTACGGTTTGATTGTACGCTTATTCTCGTACTCACTCATTCTTTATATAGAGATCACCTGGAAGACCCCTATGCATGCTTCTAGGACAAGGAGCATGGATTTAAAGATCGAGACGAAACTTAGGACGTTTCCTCCAGCCACTTGCAGTGATGCATACCAGCTGGATAATTCTTTTGTTGAAGACTTCCGCTTTTGTACTCTGAATTCCCCTGGTGGACTGGAATGATATTTAGCCTAGACGGTTGTGTTGTAAAACTACTCGCCATAAGGCGTTAGTTTCATAGTTACCTGGTTTACCTTGTTTGTTATATGCTTTTGATCTGGCTATGATTTGCACTAGCCTACTGATCTAGGGACTAGTGTAAGAATCATTCAGGTGGACCCCCGAGCGGAGCCCCATAAGATTACTCTAATTATTTTCATTAGGTTAGAAGTAGACTAAATGATTTGTACAGAAAATATGAAGAAAAACATGTAGGAGTTCGTCCACAACGGTCGTCACCAGTTCAACAGATAGGAAGGAAGATGTCCTTTTGGAAATCTGTCATGGGTAAAGACAGTTCAACTTCTTCGAGTACGAAATCTCC
Organism: Olyra latifolia; assembly: GCA_036346145.1. Taxonomy (NCBI): domain Eukaryota; kingdom Viridiplantae; phylum Streptophyta; class Magnoliopsida; order Poales; family Poaceae; genus Olyra; species Olyra latifolia. Next base: position 3,744,083 of record CM070530.1, read on the forward strand.
GACCGCGCTTGGATCATCACGCGGATCTGTTGGTGAGTTTGTCTCATACCTAGCCAAGGACAACTCAACTTCCAGGAAGAGGAGTTCAATATTCTTACTCTTCCCTCCATAGAGACAAGGTGCAAATACTACTGAGCACGAAGGACCGGGCGCTAGCAGAAAGATGACTCTAGAGCCTCGCCACTGACAGGCATAATTAAAAATTGGCGGCTGCATTCGGAGACCTAGAGCTTGATAAAGAAGGCTCTTAAAACATTTCTATTTGTATTATAGAGCTTTAGACTGTACTTTTTTTTTCTCTGACAAGATTTTCTCAACATTAAGTTTTTACTTGGCAGAGTTTTTAACAAGGCAGCTATGTACTACATCCATAATAATAAAACTCTTCAGCACATTCTAAATATTTTTTTTCATTTTAAATAATTTTTAAATCATTTTTCATGATTTTTTGCCATTTTTAAATTTTCCTAATTTTTCTAAATTTTTTCAAATTTTTTCTTAGAACTAGACCAACCAGCACCAGAGAGGCCAACCGGGCCACATAGGAACCGGCCGCTACGGTTCATTCGGTTCTATAAGCGAACCAAACCTGGGCTCAGCCCTCGGTCCATTAGCCCGGTTAGCCTGGTTCATACAGTAACCAGATCCAAAATAAACTGGGTCAAAACGAACCGGGCCAAAACCGGGCCGGCCCGTTGGCTAGGTCTACTCCCGCGCCGGCGCGCTCCGCTCCATCTCTTCCCTCGCCTCTCCGCTCCAAAACCCCAAAAAACCCCTCGACCCCCGGTTATGCCCCCCTTGCCTCTCCGTTCCATGCTGCACCCCTCGGCCGCGATGCTTCTCCCTTCACCCTCGTCCGTCCGCTCCCTCCTACACCTCTCTCGCCGCCTCCGCGCCCCGAACCCTCGCCTGCCTCGACCCCCGCTCCTCGTCCACCTCCGTCTCCTCTCCTCCTCCTCGCCCCCCTCCGACGGCGCCGGATGGGCCACGTACGATCCCCTCACCGACGGCCTCACCCCATCGGGGGCAATCTCCTCGGCCTTCGCCCCCGCCTCCGCCTCCGCGTCCGACCCCGAGATCCCCGGGGACTCCGGCGTCTGGGGCGTGTATGACCCCGTCGCCGGCCGCATCGTCATGCAGGGGCAGTCCCACTCGCCGCCCTCTCCTTCCCCCACCTCCGACGAGGAGGAGAGGGATGGGGAGGAGGAGGTCGTGAAGGAAAAGGGCAAGGGGAGATCGAGCGGCGGAAAAGGCCTGGCCAAGTGGTCGGCGGCGGCCGCGGCGAGGAAGCCCGTGGGAAAGGCAGCTAAGCGGAAGGTCTCGTACGTCTGCAGCCAGTGCGGGGAGGACTCTTCGCAGTGGTGGGGTACATGCCGCCACTGCGAGGCGACGGGGACCTTGACCAAGTATGTCCCGCAGCCCGACGTTGCCTACGCTGAGGGGTGGCACCACGCGGTCCGGTCGTGGATTCCACAGAAGAGCAAGGAGATGACGCCCCAGATCCTTGAGGAGGTGACCAGGGGTGTCGACCAGGCAGAGTGGCGCATACAGCTGTAACAGTTCTCACTTCAGTTCAATATTTTTGTATTAAATGGGAACTGGAATGTTTAAATTGGAGCATATTAGCTTCCTTAGTTGCATGTCTCAACTATCGTTTATATGATGTTAAGATGTATGATTGTTCTGTTCGTGCATAGCCATTGGCTTTAGGATAGTATACAGTTGTCACTATGCAATGACTGCTTTGTAGCTTACTGAAGATTTTCTTTATTATTAGCTGACGAAGTACATGGATGTATCTTATTTGTAGGCCAGGGAGCTTTGGTATGGAGATCGCTCGGGTACTTGGGGGTGGCATTGTTCCTGGTAAAACATCACCCTCAACTTTCTCAGTACTGGCTGAAAGGAAACTTTAAGTGTCAAGCTTAGGATCTGGGGCTGTATCTGTAGAAACCCCAAACTCTGACATGCATCTTGCAGTTCCTCCAAAGCTTTTAAATTGATTAGGACAGCCATGTGATGATGTAATGTATCAGTAAATATAATGATGTTTGAATGACACTCCTTTTATAGTTCTATGTTCTTTTGCCTTTTGGAATTTGCACCTAAATAAGCTATCCTCTACTGCATAGTGCATGTATATCACAACCATGCCCTAATAAGCTATCTTTTTCTCATTTCATCAGCAATTCTAGACTGTTTTGTTCTTGCAATATTCTTGAATTGGCTTGGAAGTCCATGTTCTTCCCTACATTTTGCACTTGTTATTAATGTTCTAACTTTTCATTTCTTCTGTATGTTTAATGTGGCCAACTACCATTTATCAGAGAGTTCATATCACTGTTGCCCTTGGTGGCCTCCTAGGTGGCCCCTAGGCGCTAGGCCCCTGCCACCCGCCTTGGCCGCCTAGGGGATTTTTTTTCCGCCTAGGCGGGATTAGGCGCTTGGCACCAGTCAGCTGCCCGACTAGCGCTTAGGAAAATATTGGTTCATATACCAAAATAAGTATGAGTTTCAGATCAACATATAATATTTTGGTGTGAGTCTGGGCCTATAGAGTTCTCTTTCAACTTTGTGCCATTCTATTTCTGTGTTGTGTCTACCATATTTGAGAAATGTACATGCAACATGTCACATGAAGCTTTTATTACTCCATGGCATCAATGCATTACCTACTGTATAACAGGGATTGTCATCACACATATATTTTGCAGGTTCATTGGTATTAGTTGGTGGGGATCCAGGTGTTGGCAAAAGTTCATTGTTGCTACAGGTAAATATGCAAATTGTTGTTCAGTATTAGTTTGGTCTGTTTTCCTTGTGTTTTCAAGCCATTAGGATCCCTACATTTATATCTGCCACTTTTGGAATATTAATATTTTTATGTACTTAGTTTCTTACATTTTGACTTTTGGAGCATGGACCTCTGGATTTTCTGTACCTAATTCCTTAACTTTTGGAATCTGATAACTTTTTTCTTGGGTCTGTAGCTCGCTTCTATTGTATCTGACAGGATGAAGGTTGAGGATTCTTCTCCTGTTGTATATGTGTCTGGCGAGGAGGTTGGTAATATACTTGTCCAATCTCTATCATTTGTGCCTCCTTAACTATTTTGTTTTCTTGTTAACAGAAAAAACATGGACAGATCTGTATTACACTCTTCTGATAACCTTCAGTATTTGATAATTTCATATTTTATTGTTATTTCCCAGAACATCTTTGATACAGATGTGTAACTTTTGTTCCCAGAGCATTGCACAAATTGGAAATAGGGCTGACCGGATGGGTATCAGGGCTAGAAACTTGTACCTATACTCTAGTACGGATATTGAGGTAACATTATTTGGCTGGCATCATTTATATATACTCTTCTTTTGTTTGGTCCATAGACCTTTTTTAAGGAAATACAAACGTACTAGCTAGCCTTTACCTTTGGAAAACTCGTCACAACTTTGTATGATTAACAAAGTTAAAGAGTGACATAATGTTCTCGAGTGTTAAAGCATGTTTGAGCCTCTTTTTCCTTCTCACTTATATGAGAACTTCCAGCATACCACCTAATAAGGCTACTGACAGAGTAGGCAACTTTATTTTGTTCTGTACTCAACTACTCATAGATCTGGAAATTCTATTTTTATGGTTTTATACTAACTTTCACATCTACTAAATGGTTTTGATGTGCATAGCTCAAACTGCATATCAGCAAACTAAGACGAACAGCTTGGCTTGATAACCATATACTTTGATAGAATCTTTGACAATTCTGGCTTTCTGATAAAGTCGGGCAATCCGCATCAGTATATCAGATATTTCATAGTTGTGGTCTAGATTTTATTTACCTGCTAGCCAAATCAAAGCATTTATGTTTTGCAAGAAATCTTCACAGCCAGATTATAACTGATAAATTATTGATGTTCCTCTAACTTCTTGTTCCACAGGATATCTTGGACAAAATCCAGCCATTATCTCCAAGAGCTCTTATTATTGACTCAATTCAGACAGTTTACCTAAGAGCATTTGCTGGAAGTGCAGGGAATTCAACGCAGGTGCTTTGGTTAGTTCAACTAATAGTTTCAAGATTAGCTTACTAGATCCTATATATCATGGGTTGACGTTGGATGCCATTTACAATGAAACTTTTTCCTTTTGTTATCTTGACATTTTGTTGACTATCCAAATGTCTATTAAACTAAAAGTAACCTATGAATACATATCATGATAGCAGATCTCATAGGAGAACTTGACGAGTTTCCATAGTATTAGTGTTGGAGTAACATTTTAATCTTGTGAGCTGAAAAATGCATAATAGATATGATTTAACGGAAGTTCTAATGCTGTGCACTAGATTATGTTGCTATGCTACTGAAAATGCACGTATTCATATCATATCTTCACTTGTTGTAAATGTTTGCCCTCTTTTTTATGGACCATAGGTAAAGGAATGCACATCTGCCTTGTTAACATTTGCAAAACTGACAAATATTCCGGTTTTTTTGGTAAGTTATCCACTGTGTAAGAAGTTCATTGTTATTTGTGGTACATCCTACTATCCTAGATAAATGGGTGCATTTGATTTCCTGTCATCATTAGTAATCTTGTTTCCTTTTTCAGATTGGACATGTTACAAAAACCGGTGATATTGCCGGCCCTCGTCTTTTAGAGCACATAGTGGATGTTGTTTTGTATATGGAGGTTTGCAAATTACCAAATTACTAACTCCAAATATATATTTTGCTTATAAAGTATTGGACTGTATTAGGGTTTTGGCAACTGTTTTAGCTTATACACTAAATACTTATACATTCAGTAGTACTCAATTTTACCCCTGGCTATCCTTTTCTTCCTCTTGAGTCTTTGCAAGAACTTTTATTATTCCCTTCTTTGAAACGAAAATTGGGGAACAGTCTAAAAAAAATACCAAAGACATACAACAAATCCTTGCTGCTGCCTGGGAATGTTTTAAATGTCAAAATTCATTTTTCCCTTCAATTTGACAAGGTCCTATTAATACATTGCTAAACAGTAACAAGTCTGTAATGGTATACCAAAAACTGCCTTGTTCTTATTGCTATTTATTTCAGAGGAATTGATGAATTTTTAAAAAGGAATTGGCAGTAATAAACAATTACCAGCAAGGGGTTTCCCTCTATTTTTGAGAGCTTAATTATTGTTACAAAAATCAATTTCTATTCTCATTATCACTAGAATACAACAATCTCGGGTCTTCCTCTATATATCTATGAAATGAACAGGGATCCTCTGCATCGGCAAATAAAATCAATGAAATGTAGCACAGTGAATTTTTGCCTTTAATGCAGAGAATCTGGTCCGAAAATGGGAGGTAGCGGTCCGCCCAGCTTGCTATACCCATGAGCTGGCGCTCCCTGGAGCCACAACCAAGGTCTTCAACCGGAGCCACAACCAAGGTCTTAAGCTAACTCAACCCAAATGATCAGCCTAATGGGTGAGGGATGCTTCCATCTTTTAAGTCGTGCTCCCCTACGATCAACATCTGATGTGGGACTAAACCAAACAATCTCCCCCATCACATATTGGTTGGCCTAGCCTGATAGATCCTGACTATGATCCTTGAGAAGTTCCGGTTTTAGATTTGAAGTTCTGATACCACTTGTTAGGGCATGCAACGGTTCGACCTGGCTTGCTATACGCATGAGTCGGCGCCCTCGGGACCAATACCATGGTCATGGGCCCACATCTCATTGGGTCTACTATACTACAAGCCTAATTGTAGCCACAACCATAGTGTTGGGCCAACTCAACCCAAAAAAACTAGCCTTATGGGTGAGGGACGCCCTTTTTGTGTGCTACTCCACAATCACTATTCGATGTGGGACCCAACCCAATGTTGTAGCAGTGGCTACGGGTACCCCATCCCTTAGGGTCATCAGAGACATTGAGCTGTAAAGATCAGGCTATGACTTGTCATTCTAAACAAATGTACCCAAAATGCCCCTTTGTAAGGCTAGGGTTTTGGGGCAAGATGGGAAGGAAGCACCTCCACCTTGCCCGCATATAAACAGCCCTAAGGGCTCCTGTAAAGGGGGACTCCTCCAATAATTCGCTCCAACAATGCGAGGGACTCCTCCAATAATTCGCTCCAACAATGCGATACACAAACACAAACAGTTTGTGGCTCCTCTCCATGCTCTCCACAGTGCTAGGTTCCTCCTCTCTAGGTCAACCCCAAGGCTTCTTCACCTTCATGGGAGCAAGGAGCTCATAGGAGGTGCCTCCTAAACGTGTTCTCCAGGCACACCCGACGACACCCAAAAATCTCATCACAAATCGGGCACCCCAGCCCAACACTATGAGGTCCTAGAGACATTCTAGGTTTCAGACCTAAAGATGTGACACCACTTGTTAAAACTGGCAGTGGCCTAGCGGCCCCAGCCTAGCTCGCTGTACCCACAAGTCGGTGCCCCTCGGAACCAATACCATGGTCTTGGGCTCTCAATTGAGCTTGCTATACCAACTGGAGCTACAACCATGATCTTGGGCCAACTCAACCCAAAAAACTAGCCTGATGGGTTGAGGGACGCCCTCATCTTTTAAGTCGTCCTCCCCCGCAATCAATATCTGATGTGGGACTAAACCCAACGCCACTTTACATTTCTTAAATTTTGTATACTGCCATAACATTACAAATCTAGTCTGATGGGTTGAGGGATGCCCCCCACCTTTTAAGACCTGCTCCCCCATAATCAATATCCGATGTGAGACTAAACCCAACACCACTTTATATTTCTTAAATTTTGTATACTGCCATAACGTTATAAATCTTCCTGATTGGGCAGACAAGAAATACCCTCTAGGTTCTTCTTCTTCTTTTATCACTGCATACATAGAACAATCCATTCCATATAGCTTCCTCAGAAACCATAAAACGATGCTAGTTTGTACCTCTAAGATGATAAACACCCATAAGATGATAAACATTGAAATTTCTGAAACAACACAGCTTCACCTTGTGCTGCTTATTTTAAACCAATCTTTGCTTGTAAGCTCACAATTATTAGATTGCAACCTAACAGAAGTTTGGTGCTCTTGTTTCAGGGAGACAGATGCTCATCTCATCGACTGTTGCGGTCGGTGAAGAATCGTTTCGGTTCAACGGATGAGGTAGGCTGTAGACTCTATGTTTCTATTGATTATATTTCACTTCTTACTTAGTATATAAAAATACATTGATGTTGGACTTATCTGTCTTGTTAGTGCTAAGATGTTTCCTTAGTTGCCTCAGCTATTGGTGTAGTATTTTGATGCATGTGTCCTGTAAACTTTTTATCTGGTATTATCGATGTTACCTTGAACTACCTTAAATCATGGTTAGAATTGAAGGTTCTTTTGGACAGACACTAGTGCCTGATTCTGAGCTGGATGCAATAGTCTGATTCTCAGCAAACCCTTATAAACTATCCAAGGATTGGTCTAATTAAATTAATTCTATGATGGCACTACAATATTTTAGTGAGACTAGACTATCTCAATACAATTTATTGAAGGTTACTAGGAGTAATGTGCAGTAGTTTTTTAGGCATTTGGTCTTTGAGGATCTTGCAAATTCAATTTTTTTAAAAATATTTACACAAAATCCGAAGAATCATTATTTTACACTTCCCTCCCAGTCTATTAGCTGCCTTGCTCTCTCCCTCCCTGAGCCCTCTCCATTTATACCCACCCTTCTCTTTATTCGTCTTGGCCCTTCATTCCTCTGCTTCCCTCCCCAGACTCGCATTGCTCCTCTACCACCCTTCCTCTTCCCTGTCCATATTATGTTCCACCTTTACATTTTTGCTCATACATATTCCTCCCCTCCTAGAAAAAAGACTCATCCTGAGTCTGACATTGTTAGCAAGGTGATATATTGTTACCACCTTGCAGGAACTGGATCCTCTGGCACAGGAGCTGTGTTGTGTACCAACAATTTGGGTTGTCCAATCAAAATCGCAATGCATGAGGTTGGCTGTTGCAGCATCAAGCACCTATAGTGATTTGCTACAGTTTCTTTTCCTTGCAAATCAGCTGTTTGGTAACTGCTGTCATTCAAGATACTTACCAGTTCGCGTAGGACACAAACAACAGTGACATATTTTTCTTCAAATTTATGTTCAAGTTATGTTCATCAGATATTTAAACTATATTTTTAAAGCTATTAAGGCTTTGTTGGCATTGGGATGGCTTTTCAATATCATTGTTTTTCTACTTTTGGTTAAAAGATATTTTTTGGAGCCATACTGGAATTAGTAAAGATTTTTGTAACTAACTAGATTGCACGGCACAGAACATCAACCGCAAACTGACCCTAAAGCAGGTGTATTCATTTGTGTTTTTTGGCGCATTTCAGCTTGGTGTATTTGAAATGTCAGAATATGGTCTGCACGCTGTTCTAAATCCTAGTGAGATGTTCTTAACTGAGCATGACTCTGATTCGGAGATACTAGCTGGGCTTGCTGTAGCTGTTATTGTGGAAGGATCGAGGACCTTTGCTATTGAAGTTCAGGTACTACATATTATGATTGCTTGTCTTCTTGAGCCTGCTAATTTTTTTTCCTTCCGGCACTTCATTTTTTTTTTCTTTTGTTCTCTTAGTGCCATGTTGCCTTGAGCATACATTTTGAATGAATTTTGCTTTTCACCAATAACATCCATCTCCACAGCAGTGTATTATTTTTTTAATAGAATGCAAATTTGAGCAGGGGGACCCTTGAAATTGCTACGTGATCAACAAGGCTCCACTTGGTGAAATGGTGTCAGTCTGTTAAATAGGAGACATTGTATTGTAGCTTTGTTTATAACTTTTTGTTACTTTACTCTATTTTGGCCTTTGTGATAACCATTGGTTTGCATCACCTGTCCACTATAGATATTGCGGCTGAGTTGAGATGCTAAGAAACATAATTTTCTTGTGAAACTTCCTTTAGCACTGCTTCGAATATACTATCACCTTTCTTTAGCACTTCTAACTTCAGTTAAATGTTTAAGAACTACAAGACATATTTTGTGAAATGCAATTTCTGCTATTTTTCAGGCATTGTGTGTTTCTGGTTCTCATTGCAATGGACAAGTAGTTGGCATACCGACAAGCAGGGCTGATGTGATAATCTCGGTACGTGCTTAATTGTCTCCATAAATACTTCTGACCAATACAATATTATGCCCTGTCATGAATCTGCGATCCATGTTAGGGAGAGAGAGGCAGAGAGATTTGGCTAATAGATAAATCTATTTCTGGACTAATTACAAGGGGACAGATCCCCTGGGTTGCCTGAACCGGGCTGGAGAGACTAAGAATGCGCTATCTCCCAAAGGGATATGTCCTCTTTAATGGGACGGCAGTGTTCCTGCCTTTTTGCTAAAAAAATATAGAGGCCAAACACCTAAGAGGTAGGCTTCAACCCTAATAACTTAATCTTAACTCTTAACTAATCTCTGATAGGTAGGAACTAATCTAATTATATATAACTTCTTAACCTACTAATTATTTTGGTCCACGTGATAGAGTACGTGCGTGCTACAGTACCAGAGGGCTGCTGTTCACCATGGGGCAGCTCGGATGCAAACAGCATCCCACGCGGTACTTTCACACACCTAATTTATTAGTAGATTAGGAAATTAGATATTTAATTAGATTATTTGTTATCTATTAGAAATAAGATTGGGTTATAGATTTTGGAGTCTATCTATTAGGTATTTAGGTGTCAGCCTCTCTATATAAGGAGGGTCATGTATCCATTATTGAGCAACCAATAAGAAATAATAGATCAATCTATTAACATCTTCTCTACTGCCAACACTGCCATGAGTTCCAGATTCATGACATGCCCTCCTAAGTATTGCCAATGTATCGAATGATTTAAGTAAATCTATGGATAAAGATCTATCAGGATGGACAGTATTGCAGAATAGATCCAGTGGGATGGATAGTGTTGCGAGTTTATTCTAGTTGCTAACCCCATTATTTGGTGTTAGAGCTGGGCAAAAAATACCAAACGATAATATCATTTCTTAATCTCGCAGGTTCTTACAAAGCAAGCAGGTCTAAAACTTCATGACAATGTAAGGTCATCAAGCTTCTGCCTAGCTCTTTTGCATGCAAATTTCAGTGTTAGTTCTGAAACCAATCAGTAGGTTGTCATCATATGTAGTCTTCATAGTTGCTTCAGTGGCCTTTTGAGAGCCCTAATTCACATCAACCCTCCACCAGCCATATACTAATGTCCTGAGTGTGGGGCATTGACACATTCTGGGATGGCTCTAACATATGTATTAGGGGAGTGTTATGACATGGATGGCTGAGGCTGAGGGCCAACCGTGACTTGTTCTGTTGACATATACATATTTTGTTATTTTCCAGGCTTTGGGCAATCATGACAATAAAGCAAGCCTTTAGATGCCTTTTTCTGCTAGTTTTACTGTTCTTGTGGTACTATTTTTCTGTTCGCACTGCAGGCTATTTTTCTGAATGTGGTCAGTGGCTTCAAGTTGACAGAGACTGCAGGAGATCTAGCAATAGCAGCTTCAATTTGCAGCAGGTATTGCTTTTTGCGGTTTATTTTAGGAGGTCATAACTCATACCTGATACAAGATACAATTTTAGTTAATTTTAAGTACTATAACTCATACCTGGTTTATATGGTCTGCTAGATTTTCTTTGTAGTGTGGTTACATGAACTAATTATAATGTACTGGATTAATTTGGCCAAAAATTACAGCAATTTAATGAAATGCAGCTTATGGTTCTATCGTCATGTTAAGTCATTTTTTGGCTCGATAAAATGCTGGTGGGATGTCCTTTGTGGTCTATATTTTCATTTGTTCCTTTTATTTAATTAAATCCTTTTCTCCTTGTTTTCAGTTACTTGGAATATCCTATCCCAAATGACTTTGCTTTTATTGGAGAGGTCGGCCTTGGTGGTGAACTAAGAACTGTAAGTTTATGTTTTCTTCTGGTTCATGCTACCACTTATTGGATCAGAATATTCTTTATTGGGATTTGAGGTTAAAAGGGAAGAGCTTTGGTTTGTTTGATCTAGGATTTTTTTCGCAAGCCTACCCAGATTTCTTTTGTCCTTTTTTTAGGGAATCATATTTCCTGTTCTTTCTTCCATTAACATTTGATGTCTAAACAGTGATTAGGACTTGTACCTCCGTGTCCTCCGATCATTTTTGTGGAAGCTGTCCCCAGCCAATATACTGTCCAGTATCCACTAGCAATTAGGAGTGTAGGACATTAGAACTACATCACAGGTTCATTTTGATGATACTATGGGGGCCATTGACCATGCTTTCCAAATTCCAACCACTACATTTTTTTACAGTGACCCAAAAATAGCATAGAAACTGGAATGAAATGGTTCCTTTTCCACTACATTTGTAATGTTTCTTTTTTTGCCTCCCTATTTAAGGTGCCAAGAATGGATAAGCGGGTGATAGCTATTGCCAAGTTGGGATACAAAAAATGCGTTGTTCCAAAGACTTCAGAGAAGCAGCTCAAACCGCTTGATCTTGATATCGAGATTTTGCCCTGCAACAACCTGAAGGAGGTCATAAACAGCGTATTTAGGCCCGAAGGATGATGTCACGGCCTTACATGGTGCTTTGGTTACAAGTAGCTGACTTGTAGGTGTTTATGCTTTCTAGGTCATTGGCCAATTTATACTTGAACGGGTTTCAGGATTTCAGCCATTTTGTACCAGTTCCTTTTTGCTAGAAACCAAGGTTGACCACGCTTTTGGTTTATCCTTGCTGGAATCCTGAACCCTTCACCGCTATATGTGTATGATGTAAAACATCTGATCTGACATATATATAGCTTTTTTACTTTTTACATGACTTTAAGTTGCACGGTTATTATAGAAGGCATGAATTTTTCACATTTTCGACGCGTCTTTGTTGTCCTTTTTCAAGGTACTGATGTCATCTTTGAAACATGTAAATTTTGATGACTTGATATATAAACATACACAAATTTTTGCTGAACTGTTTTATCTTAGAACCACAAATACCCTTGGCGGGTTGCAAACCATTAGTTGGTTACTCCGTTCGATTGATTTATTTTGTAGCACATGAAGACCCCAGCTAAAAACAACCGTACCTATTCCGGACAGAATTTATTCAGAAAAAAACCCTCTGTATTTTGAACTGTTGTACCTCAATGTTGTCAGTCCTATCCCAGATCCACCGCCCTCCCATCTCCACCTCGACGCCACTCTCCAGTCTCCACCGTGCCACCGCCCTCCATCCTTCCCGCCTCCACCTCCCTGGATCTGCATGGCGACACGACCTCCACTCCAGGTCGTGGACTTCGCTCCTGAATCTGTAGTGGCACGGCCTCCCCAAGTCTGCGGCATGGCGGCGCTCGTCCTTCCCTCCCGTCCTTCCCTCCCATACGCAGCGGTGTGGCTGGTGGTGGCCTGTCCCCGACGACCCCCTCTTCTCCTCCGGTGGCACGGTGGCCTCCCTTTACCTTCTCAGATAAGCTAAGGTAGTCTTCCTCAGTTCCTTCTTCGAGAAGGCTCTCCCTTGCTTCCATCTCAAGTCATCCTTTAGTTCCTTTTCTGAGAAGGCTCTCCTTTGCTTCATCAGGGAAGGCTCTCCCTTGCTTCCATCTGAAGTCTTCCTCAGTTTCTTCCCCGAGAAGGCTCTCCCTTGCTTCCATCTGAAGTCATCCTCGGTTCCTTCCCTGAGAAGGCTCTCCATAGCAGCACTATATAGCTGTCAATATCCCTCCAATTCATTCGCACTCATCTCTTCACTTCTTGTGCTACCAAGCTATTCCTAATGGATTCCTCCTCTTCCGATGAGATAGACCCTCTGGCCAACATAGAGTCTGATAGCTTCAAAGAAGATGAGTGTGCGGCCCTTTACTATCTTATCGTACTGCAGCAGCAGGAGACCAACCGACGTAGTGCTGGAGGGTCAGGTCGTCGCCGACGTACCATCGACCGCCGACCTCATGAAGGATATGCTCAACTGATGAGGGACTACTTCTACGAGCAACCGATATACCATGAGGGCCTCTTCCGTCGGAGGCAAATAGTATGCAAAAAATTTCATATTGCAGGTATACCCATTTAATATATTAAGCGAGAAGTACACTTTTTTGTTTTGTGAACGGTAGGTTCCGTATGAGCAAACGGCTATTCCTTAGAATTGCGAACGAAGTACACGCGCACGTGGATAACTTCAACCAGCAGAGGAACAACGCCATGAAGCTTGGACTGCATCCTCTAGTAAAAATCATGGCAGCCCTTCGGATGTTGGCGTATGGGAATGCCGCAGATAGCCTCGACGAATACCTCCGCATCGCAGAAACAACCGCGTTGCAGACCACAAGGCTTTTCACCCGGGCCATTGTGGACATATTCGGTGGGGAATACCTGCGCGAGCCAACCCAAGCGGATACCAATCGCCTACTTGCGGAAGGTGAGAGGCAAGGTTTTCCTGGTATGTTAGGTAGCTTGGATTGCATGCACTGGGTGTGAAAAAACTGTCCGACAGCCTACCACAGTTCATATACCGGTCATGGGAACGGGCCTACACTCATTCTAGAAGATGTAGCAGCATACGATGGGTGGATCTGATACTCCTTCTTTGGGGTTTCGGGTTCTAATATGACATAAATGTCCTTCATAGGTCACCCCTATTCGATCGCCTAACCATGGGTGAAGCACTTAGCGTGGATTACACCGTAAATAGCCACTCATACTCAATGGGGTACTACCTAGCGGACGACATTTACCCGGAGTGGGCTACTATCGTGAAAACATTCCCCTTGCCATGACTCCCAAAGCGGTGTTCTATTCGGCCGCACATGCCGCTTGCCGAAAAGATAGAGCGTGCGTTTGGCCAGCTTCAAGCGTGCTGGCATATCATCCGTGAGCTGGCACGCCTTTGGGACGAGAAATCACTGCGGTACATGATGATTGCATGCATAATACTGCACAACATGATTGTGGAGGACGAAGGAGGACTAAACGATGACCCACCAGACTTCGAGAACATGGGGCAACTAGTCCAGCCTAGTCGCGGAGGGTCTCAGCTATTCGAGAATTACATGTCAATGCACCGTAACATCCGCGACCGGGCGACATATAGGCACTGAAGGGCGATTTGGTTGAGCATCAGTGGGCGAGGTACGGTGGACTCTAGGTTGTTTTCGGAGTTAAGTGTTTACACCACAAGTGATTTGTTATGTACTCGTCAATGCAGCTTATGTTCGTGTACTGTTATATTATGAAGGTCCGATGTATTTGTATGTTTCGTCGTAGCTACATTTTTATGCAAGTTGTTCTTAATGGCAGCAATACTTCTGTGGTATGGTATGTACTTGAAGATTTTATCAATATGTAATCATATTACATATATCTATAGTTAACATACATGTCATCCCTAAAACAAGGAAAACTTTGGAGCACTGACAGCATTGAACTTCAGTTTGTACACTATGATTTTGCTGGACGGAGTGTCAATCACAAATAAGAGTTATGGCAAACTACAAACATATACTCATGTGTTTCACATCATCACAACAAAATAGTCTTAGGTAGTATATCATGAACTATAAAATTCTGCAAACCGAGGACACATGTTACAGAAGATCAATGACAGATTCTCATCACAAGTAGGACAAAAATTTATAAATAGAATTAGGACTTAATAAGTCATTAGTGTACCGAACGGTTGCAAAGTGCAGAGGCTTATTACAGTGCGCAGCCTCAGTTATGTCCACAATCACATATCAAATGTTGAAAACTAAAACTGCGGACGCTGAAACCTCTAGTCCATCTAGAATAGGAAGAGTACATATACTCCTTTGGTTTGCACCGCAGCTGCAACAAATGGAACTTATTTAGCCGGTTCATTCCTCCGGCTGGTATGCATCCGTGAAGGCAGGAAGCCACACATCCTGCAAAGGTATGGTTGACCCATTTGCTGTAGTCATCACACCGAATAATATGGTACATAAACTTGTGAAGTTACTGGATAATTCGCAAAATTAGGGCAACCACCATAGTCTGACTCCTCATCCGCCCCACAATTCTTCAATATGCCCTTCTGCTTCCTTGCGTAGTACGCGCATTACGGCCCTGATAGAGAATTGAGGTCTACGGCCATGACCTGTCTTTCATCTTCCATTTGCTTCAGGAAACTCTTCTACTCTAGGTGCTTCCTCTTCAGCTCAACCTCTAAGCTCTCGTGCTCCAGGTGCTTCCTCCTCAGCTCAACCTCTTCTTTCTTTGCCTTAACTATCCTGTCATAGTACTCCTGCTTCTTTTCCACATTGTCGCCCTTCCTGGAATCCCACATTTCGAAGAACTCATCGCATGGGCTAGCAACAGATGTCGACCGAGACTTTGCTTGCTTCCTTCCCATTGGTCTAGAAGGCCTCGGATTTGAATTATAATTCATAATTACCGGGCTGTTTGAGTCTGCAGGGGATGTGCCTTCGTGAGATTTTTGTTTCTTATTGCTGGTTGGCAATGGTGCAATCTGCAGCCACTTTGGCTCGTCACGCAGGACCTTCCAACAATGCTCCATCTCGAAATCCTTCCCTACATCCTGCTTGAACACCTCCTTTGCTTCATTCATCTACAAGCGATAGCACGTACCAGTAATATTAATGTCATTGTCAAATAAATAGTTTTAATTCTTATAAGCATTACATGTTGAAGAGGTGAATCACTTACACGGTCCTCATATGTCGTACCGCTAGCATTGCGCTTGCATATAGCACGAAAAAACCCTACAAATTTAGCCACATGGCTATTAATAGTATGCCAACGACTCTCCACCGATCTTGGTCCCCTATGTGTCCCTCTCTTTGAAAACTTGTTGAATTCTTTCGAAATGTTATCCCAAAAAGTGTCTCCAGTTTGATTGATACCAACAACAGGGTCATAAGATGTATTAAGCCAAGCCGACATCAGCACCATATCCTCATTTGTGTTGTAATTCGGCCCTCTGCCCTCGCCTGAACTATCTTTAATCCTCTGCTTTCCCTTTCCCTTCTTTCTTCCCTTTGGAGTACGTTGTACCTCCTGTGTTGCTAGGATTTCGTCGAGGTCTGCATAGTTTCCAGCGGGGTTTAGTTCTGACCATGCCACACCGCCCGATGATCCAGTCGTGTAGTACCCATATGCAGGCCGCATCCCAGCCTGCATGTAGCCACCTGAGTAAATTGGGGCAGTCGGCGATGTTTGAAAGTTGTTGGGGAACGACATGGCATGGTCATATCCGCTGGGTGGACGCAGCCCATCACCCCCTTGGAACTGCATCATCCAGCTTATGTCATCATCATCCATGTTTTTAGGCCTGCAATATGCATCAGAATTGGACATTTCGGCGTATACATTTGAACTGCACACTACATTAAATATACTGGAATGGACTTAATAGTACAAGCCGGAATATATGAAGTAATGCATATTGCATAAATTCATTAGGAACTGACCGATACATGTTATAGCTAATAGGGGACAAGGTTCATGTTTTCCATACTAGTCTATGTAATATTACATCAACTACATAAACAAATTTGCATTTAAATGCCCCTCGATTGATCGCTGTTGTACTCGAACCCATGTTGTTCACAGAAGCAATGGATGCAGCCGCACGTAGTGGATTTGTCCGATTCCAATTCGCGAAGGTCATCTTCATTTATGTCCTCCCACGGGTTGTCGTTGACATCTTCACTATCTGCACCTATGCCGTTCATTGCCTCTTCAGTAACCCTGCTCATCTCGTGGCGAGCGTCCAGAGCAAGACTTTCCATAAGCTCCCCTAAGCCTTGCATGTCGAGGGCGGCCGAGTTTGCACGAACCGAGAAACGACTGCCACCCGGGTCGAAATGCTCCTTTCCTAGCCTGCGAGCATGAAGTCCAACATCCTCCATCGCGTCTATGACCGATCACAGGAGCTCCTTAGTCTTTTCCAGTTCGTTTGCCATCTATATGCAACGAAATGTGTCAAAGCTAAGCAACGGAAGTGTGACCTACGAGGTATGCATTCATACATACCGGGATTATTTGATCTTCACATACACGTAGATGATTACTGGACGGATGCAAACAGCATGAAGACCTTCTACACATGTGATGTAATCTTTTGGCATTACTATACTCTTGATTCCAGTTAGGCCAAGATTTTTACACGATCATGTAGCCATAGATAAGATGTACCATTCATTACATGGAAAGATGAATGCATATATTGTAAACTGGACTTAACCCGGTGATTCCATTTCCATATCGCAGCATCTAATTGCTGGTTGAGTAGCTCAAACAGGAATAGGCAACCAACATAAATCAAAGTTCCAGAGTGCCATAGATTTAGCAGGGTGCTTATTATGTACCATGTTTATCATTGCAGCACCGCCACATAGGTTAAAATCTTCTTAACCCTACATTCTTCGTGTAAAGCACATTTTAACACATCAAAATCTTGTGTGCGAAATGTTCTATTCTGGTAAGTAAACAGACTGCAATGCAAATGCTGATCTTTCTAATTGGAGTTTGCCTTGCCTCCTTGGTATGTTGTAGCGAACATGAGAATTTCATGGAGCGATCAGTAACATTCAAGGAGAATGGCGGCGCATGGTGAGCACACCAATTGGGCAGCCCAGCCATGCCACCATCTCTCCTCCTCCTCCCAATTTGCGGCGTCTACAAGAAATTCCCCTTCGTCCACAACACCAAATCTGTGCCGCGACACCAAATCCCGTAGCGGATGACGAACCCTATATCAATTCCCCGGGAAAATCTCTCTATGCCCCAACTGAATGGACAAATTCGGAGTACGCAGCACACAGGAAGCTACAGATCTCATTGGTTTCAAAAACGCGAACAGATTCTACAGATCTAGCGAATGTTTGCCATGGAGGGGTGGATTCGTACCTCTTCCGACCAGGCCGGTAGCCACCCGCCTCAGACGACGAATGCGCCGACGGTACGGACTCGGACGACCTCGCCGTCTTGCGCCAGCCGTCTGGCCGCTCTCTGCTGCTCCGGCGATGCGGACCTCGGCGTCACGGCGAAGCCCCCATAGCTTCCCTTTCGCACGCGGCAACTTCTTCCACTGGGCGAGTCCGCCCGGCGGCGCGAGTAGATGCTGGTTTGGATAAGCCGGTCCAGTGCGAGGAATAGCGGGACGCCGCTGCATCGCCAGATATGGCGTCTACCACCGTCCCTGCGGTATCCTAATCTCGGGATGGTGTGACTGCCGCGAGGCGATATCGCCCTCAAAACAACTGTGCCGCGCGATTAAAATAGCGGCACAGTGTTTTTGCTTCCCAGATGTGGATGCTCTAAGGCTGCAACATGTGGTCCTCGTTCCCTCACCTGCGCAGCGGCGCGGTCAGCGGTAACCTGTCCTTGACGTGCCCTCTTCTCCTCTCTCTCTCCAGGATGCTAGTGCAGTGAGGTTGAACCCGATGGGTACCCGTTTGGGTCTGGTTGTACTTGTAGGTCAAGATTTGTACCCATGAATCATTCAGATCCAGGTCCGAGTCTATTGTTTGGCTCTCATGTCCGGGTCTAAGACGGTTGGATCCGAAGGTATCTAATCCGAACGTACATAACAGTTTGAAATAATTTTAAAATAATGTTTCGGTATAGCTTCAAGAATGCTGTCACATTTTTCTCGATGTTGCAAGTATTTGACTCAGTTTTTTGCTGCACGCGTTGATTTTCTTTTTGCACACCATAATGAGAAATATTGTGAACGAACATCCGATTTGTTTCATTGTTACCGTCAGTTTCTCATGTTGCACAACAGTATAATTTTTGTTGCAATCAATTTGTCATAATGTTTTACAGGAGTAATTTTTTGTTGCAATATGTTTCTTGTTTCGAAGGGTAAACAAATCGGTCGGACCGGATGCCACTTGCCAGATCTGATGGCTGACATGGGCATCCGGTAGATTGCCTCCCATCTAACATCCAACGCCTAGCACGTCCCATAATTTACTTATTTTTGTTGGAATGTCAAACCCTTCACCACTATATATATGATTCTTTTCCTTTCTAAATAGTTTTATGTTAGTTAAAAACATGCCAATACAAAATAGTCACTTCATATATTTGCCATTAAAAATTTCGCAAAGTTGTAGCTTTCACAAATACATCGTTATGGACTTTTTCTCGCTCTATTCTTTTCAAATTGTAACCTATTCTGCACTCTTCTTTCTTCTTCTTCCTATACCAATCCTTCCTCCTCCCTCCCTTCGTCCTCATTTTTTTACGGTGAGCCTGCCACTCCCTCCACATCAGCTCCGATGATCCTACAACTCCTGTCAGCAGTTCCCTCTTCGGCCAAGGAAGTACCTGCTCTTGTCACCTCTGCTCCTACCGTCAACATCGTCCTCCTCGAGCGCTACCACTATGTCCTATCCCCCCATCAAAGCTCCACTCCTCGCGCACGACGGACGCCAAGAGAACCTCGATAGCTTACTAACCTGACGTGGAGGTAGAGTGAGGGAGATGGGCAGCCTTGTCCTAAGCGTTGAGCTTCTTCCATGGTAGCTCTCTTTGGCGAACGCAGGAAGATGTAGGAAGAAGAGCTCGAGGAGGGCTCATCGTCACCGCCATTGGCCCTCTAGACCCTCGTACACCTTTCAATGCTGCCATGGGCAAACCCTTGAGCTCCCAACCGCTGTGCTCCTCTAGATTTGGCAGGAGGAGGTGGCTGGCGAGATGAGATGGCCAGCAGAGGAATTGACCGAAGCTAAGGTTGTGCTTAGAAGGACGAAGAGCTCAGGGATGGACGAAGCTTTGGTGTGGTCACTGGCGACAATTTCCGTGCAACGTCAATAGCGAACTTAAACGCGGGAGGAGGAAGAAGTGGTAGAATGGGAAGGAAGAACAAGGTACGAGCCTAAGAGGGTGTTTTGGGCTCAATTTCTTTTTTAAGCGAATGTTCTCGATTTCCATAATGACATTTTTTGGGCTCCATAGTGAGCCGGTTTTACATTTTTTAATGGTATATCTCTAAAGTGATCACTGTCTAATTAACTTTCTTTCATGACATTAGGTCGATTTAACACTTTTAATGACATATGTGAAATGGCCGTGCCGGCCGCTTTGCAGTGCTGTATACTCCCTCCATATCACAAAAACTTGATGTTTTAGACATCGACACGGTCTTCAAAATACATCTTTAACCATAAATTACTATTGTAATTATTTATAAATTTTACTAAAATTATGATTTCATGAAAGAGCTTTTTGAGACGAAAATTATGGAGGGAATATATGATAAAGTTTATAAAATTTTGACTTGCACGTATCTGAAACGTCAAGTTTTTATGATATAGAGGGAGTATATAATTAACCATTTTTATATGACTTTAGAAGGTTGAGAAACGATCGATATCATTGGCCTAGTCCCGTCGTCCGTCTTTCATTGTCCTTTTTCAAGGCACCGATGTTTCAACCTTTCGAGGTACCGATTCATGTTTGAAACATGTAAATTAATGAATTGATTATGATCAACCTGCCGGTCCATAATTAGATGAATTAAGTGGGGAATTGTGTCACTGCGTCACTGTAAAATTCATGGTCATTGAAGGCCTACCAGTCCATAATTAGATGAAGCCACATGTCCATGTGTCATTGAAGGCCATGAAGCTACATGAGCAATTCATGAATATGAAATTCAATTTGCAGTGGTCTACTGCTAAATTTTCCTAATGATTCAGTAAAATTGCAACCCCGTTCTCGTTGACTTTTGATTTTGCGACTAGTCTCACAGATATCATGTTTAACCATTTTGTAGCGGTAGCTGAGTGCACGTGCTTTGTAATAGAAGACTATATAGACTGTTTATGTGTATACTCTAACAAATAGATTGTATTATTTTTCCTTGCAATAATTCGAGAACGTCAATTTGTCCAGACCAACACAAGCAATGTGAGTTGCATTGGCTTGTTTTGTTCATAACAAACACGGTAACAAAGTTAGGCACCAATCAAAGGCTCTACATCTAAGACTTCTTCAGTACCTTCATCAAGAAAGTGGAAAAAGCATGGGTAAACATATATCGACAGGAACAAAGATGTATGCTTTCCATCGTCCAATCCAACATCTTAAGTTTTGGGATATAGTACAACCATAAGGGAAAAAAGTGAGTGGTTCCTCCTATCATGAAATAAATACAAGGATATTTTTTGATCTTTTTATGTATCCATCACCAGGAGGAGGCAGGAGCATCCCTGCACCAACCTAGCAACAAACATAACACCATATATTGTTAATGCTGAAGGCAAAGAATGCCGAGGTAGAAAATAACATTTCGAGATTTGTCAAATTTTCTTTAGGATATGGTTCTTAACAACTGGTTGACTTGATTCGATACTCACAACACCGCCTATCTCTTCGCCCAAAATTTTCAGAATATCTTTCGAGTCTACGCCACCCATGCTGAAAGTACCTATGTATAAATGTTAATTAGAATTGATCACCAAAATAATCATAAAGATAGACAGGCAATTGCAATGTTGCCATGTTGCTACATTTACATATATAACCGACTTACCCATGTGTTGCAACTGATTTTTAAATAAATATAGTTAAGTGTTCATGTGGATAGATGCGGATAGCTCGGACACAAATACAGATAAAATTGGATATGGAGACAGATCGATTATGGTCACAGATATTTATCGGACTATGAATACCATTGTACGTCTAAAATTTTAAAAAAAAATGTAAGTAGTCAAGTTAAACGAACTACAGCTTAACTAAAATTTAAATCACTTTACCGGTTTGTGTGTAAGGTCATAAGCAATGCACTGTCTCAAGTTAGAGAATGTTCGAAGTGGCTAAGTTGAATGAATAAACTGACTGAGCTAAATGTTAAGCTGGACTTCGAGAGGTTATTAAATTTGCTTCTCGAAGCTAGTCCACTTCGTTTATGTTATTTCTAATAGCTTTTAGAGGTGGCTTTGTGATAATAAAGCTAGATTAAAAAAGACAAAGCGTTCAACTTTTTAGACTATGTTAGGAGTGACTGAGCTAAATAAATAAGTTGACTGAACTGAATGATAAACTGGACTTCGAGAGGTTCTTAAATCTGCTTCATAAAGTTGACCCACTTTATTTATGTTATTTTAAAAAACTTTAGAGGTGGCTTCATGATTTTAAAAAATCAGACAAAAAGTCAAAGCATTCACCTTTTCAATTTAGCTAGGCTTAAATTTTAAGCCTAAGCCAAGCCACTCTGATATGATGTAAAGCTAAAAGGCTTAAATGCTTAACACATAAGTCATCAGCATGAGCCAGCATTTTTACCAAGTTGCCTTGTATTTCAGTAGGTCGCACATATCATTGACATATAGAGTGACATATTTTAAAATGGCACGCTTTGTAATGACATGTGTCTAAATTTTTCTTTAAAAATGGAATTCTTATCTCTTTGTTTCCTAGCCTTGACTTCTTCCACACACAACACACAGATGCTACAACGTTCCATAGAAAAATGTTGCACAAAAAAAAAAGTTGCAACGCGGAGAAGCGAGCTATGACTGAGCGGATGCCGGCACACTACAGCGAGGGATAAGGAGTGGACGCCAATGGGGAGTAGGAGCCTCCAGGAGATGCAAGTGGCGTCTTGCTCGGCCTCAACCTAGAGATGCAGCCACAGGCCCTCGATGCGGGGTGGTCATCGTCCTTCATGCTGCGATGCTTGGACGGTGGCGTGCCAACGCATCCCCCTTCCTCTCTGTCTCTCCGGCCAAGTCGTACCCCTTGCTTCTGCTGCTATAATGGATTGGTGAACCCTAGCGCCGCCATTCCCTCCTCTGCAGCCTCCGGCGCTGCCACCCCGAGCCTTGATACATGTAATTGGTGGCATCATTGCAACGCATGAGCGATTGTTTGCAGGGACGGACCCACCACTTGGGCTGGGTGGGCCGCGGCCCGACCTCAAATTTTTTAAGCCCCTTATACCTTATATCTAGTATAGAGAGTAAAATAGATAAAATCCGAATTAGCTAGGGCGATTCTTTGTGATTTGGGCCCAATCCAAATGCCACACGCCCCGATCACGCATAGTCAAGACTCACCACTCCCACTCGGCCTCAGTGCGCTCATCGCACTCACGGACTCACCCAAATTTAAGTGCTACTGCCTACCTCACCTCAAGCACTCACTCCTCTCGGTCTTCGCGACGGCGGCCTCAAGAGTCGGCTAGGGTTAGGGTTAGGCTATGAGCGCCGCAATGGCGGCGGCGGCCACGGGCGGGGGGTGGCATCCGGCGGCGCGGGCGGGCGGCAACCGGTGGCGCGGCAAGCGACGGTCATGGGTGGGCAAGCGGCCAGCAGCGAAGACGGCAAGAACGCTGCGCGGCCGGCAGGCAACGTCTTGGCGGCGGGCGTGGCGGGCAGCGACCACAATGGCGGCAAGGCGCGGCGTCGGGCGCAGTGTAATAAGCTTGCCCCACCTAAGTTTTATTTTCTGGTGTCGGGACCCGGGAAAAGGGGGCCGAGTCCCTACTGTGTCTTACCTGTACTAGTCCCTGGATCAAGTAGCTAGTACACACAGATTCCAGAATTTGGATCATAACCATCCGATAAATTTATTTATTACATCAGAGTGCAAATTACAAGTCTGTCGCGAAGGCCTTAAAGCAGCGGAAGTCTTACATAGGCAACAGAGATCTCAAAATAAAACCATGAAATCCAGATGGAAACCACAACGATTCCCCACAGGCAGAGTCGAAGGAGCGCAATCCTAGGCGTCGAAGTATTCTTCGTCCTGAACTCCAACGGCGAACCCGTCGTCTTGGTACATCTCCTCCTCGGGGTACCACTGCTGATCACCACCTGCTCATTGTGATGAGCAGCCCGAGTATAAACTCGAGGTAAGTATTCTTTAAATACTTGCAAGCCAATGCCTAGTTGCTATGTGGGTTCCACGAAGGGGTTTGTGTTAACTTCTCATAAAGCTGATTTTCAAACTTTTAAACCTAGTTTGAGAAAGCGGTTTTGAAATTGAAGTTTTGAACTTTATAATTCTTTCTTTGGAAAAGACAGCACCTACTGGCTTTTCCGAAACCACCATGGCACCTACCATGATAACAATCACGCCCATGCAACACCAATTGCAGAGCAATATCCCAAAACACAGAGGGGAAGAAGAAGAGAATTTTACAAAGCTACAGTGAGGCATCTTTCGTAGTTCACCCTTAACCATTGGGCAAGGCTTTCATGAAAGTTTACACTCTGCAGAGGTCGTACGCTTTACCCACGAGAGGTGGTTTTTCCTAGGAGTCACCCAAAGGAAAAATGCTCACCACAAGGTCTTTCACCACGACCTTCTCCTAGCCCGGCATTCCCACTAAGGTTTCCACACTGAAAGGACCGGGATGTCGCCTAGAGGGGGGTGAATAGGCGATTACAAATTCTAAAACAATAAACAGAGTTAATTATGAAGTCAGATATCGACACGGTCCGATGGTATAGGGTCGACAGTCCGATAGGTATCGGATCGTCCGAGGCAAGTATCGGACCGTCCGATCTGCACAAAAACAGAGGACTTGAATTCAATTCAAATATCACAAATTGATGGATACCACCGCACCAAAGATAGTTCACAAGCAAGTATAGGCGTGGTAGTATCACACAAGACAAGATAATAACTCAATAGCAAGATAAACAAGTAATTCAAGCTAGAAAGTGAAAGGGATAAAACCGAAATGAAGATGGAGACGCCAAGATGTTTGTTCCCGGTTCGGATCCTTGAGGATCCTCGTCTCCGCCGAGGCGGCTCGGTCACACTTGAGCCGGGTCTTTTTCAACCCTTCCTCACCGGTGTTGCACAATGCACTTGCCGGCTTCACTCCTTTGATTTCTTCCCTTGCGGAGGCGAAATCGAGCCTTCACAAACTTGACACGGCGCACCACACAAAGCTCGGTGGCTCGTGACCAACTCCTAGCTGTCTAGGAATCCTCAACCTTCAAGGGTAACAAATGCCCACGAAGAATGAATTTGGAAATGACCACAAGTGCTCAAAGATCAATTCTTGCTCAATCCCTCCTCCCAACTCTTCTTAACCCTTCTCACCAAGAGGATCACTTAGATCAAAGAGTGGAGAGGTCACTAGGGCTTAAGAACACACTAATTCCACAAAGGAATCACCTCCCAACCTTTCTCCCAATTCTCCCTTAATCCCTCCTTCCAACTCTTCCAAACCCTTCTCCAAAGGGGATCACAAAGATCTAAGAGTAGAGGGGTGCTATGGGGGCTCAAGAACAAGGGGAGGCACTTCACACAGCCTTGGCACAGCCTTCACAACGGCTATTTGGAGAGGGGGGTTTTTAAATAGGAGCTCCCATGGATCGACTGTTCTGAGACAATTCTGCATAAATATCGGACAAATCGATAGTCAAAGGTCGGACAGTCCGATATGGGGAAACAGAAAGACCCAAGGTCACGAAAATCGGACAGTCCGAAGGTTTCTGTCCGAGAAGTATCGGACAGTCCGATAGTCAACTATCGGACAGTCCGATAGGAATACTCAGTATGTGACAGAGAAGCTCAAACTCTTAAAAATCGGACAGTCCGAGGGTAAATGTCCGAAGGGGTATCGGACAGTCCGATAGTCAACTATCGGACAGTCCGAGGCCTGAAAACAGCCACTGCACACCCCGACGAAAATGGGCATAACTTTTGACTCCGGACTCCATTTTGGGTGATGTCGGACTCTACAGAAAGCTAAGAACGAGAGCTACACAACCAACAAGGTCTCACTTCTCAAATATTAAAGGATAAATGCAGAACTCACAAAGAAGGTAAGGGAGACCTACAACTCTCGCTTCCGACACCACCAATACCACACTCTCTCTAGGTTTCACTAGGATGGATCATTTGAGCATTTGACACATCTAGAAATCATTCTCCATCGCATCCCTCTTAATAGTACGGCAATCCTTAGACTCAAATTAAATCAAAGATAATACAAGTCTAGAATAGTCACTTGCCGTCTTTTTCTTCATTATGCATGATGACCTTCACCAAAAGATTGATGACGCCTTCGCCTTGTCCAACTTGACTCGATGCACCACATGAGACTCTCGTCCTATCAACTTTGACTTGATCATCCTTCCTGATGATCTCCACGCCAAATTGATCTTGACCTAGTCTTCAACTCTTGGTGACACCGCCGTCTTGTTAACCTTGGCTTAACCTAAGATCCTTTAACATACCTTGGTCATCACACATACTCACGGGACCTAATTCTTTTAAATTACTCATGAAAGGCATTGGTCCCAAAAGCTCAATGGATATGAATAAGTTGATATTTGTGAGCAATTAAGTACAACAAGTGTTTCATATAAATATGCACAATATGAGTGGAAACACTTGATAAGAGAAAGATTCTCCGCTAAGTGCAACAAGATGAATATGTAATGGAGCTAGATGCACTAGTGAGATAATTGCCAATATGAATGAAATAATTAAACCATGGCAAGGACCACAATCTTCACTTAATGATCCACATGATAAAATATACAAGAATTACACATGTGCAAATAATATTCAAACTAGAGTGAAGTTGTGGGACAATCTATATTAAACTTCACTAAGTGATGTGCATTAGAAGATATACAAACAAGACAAGCATGCACCAAGTCAATTTATAGCAATATGAAGTTTAACTCTAATTAAGACTAACATACTAGAAACAAGCCACATATTGAACTCAAGTGAATATATATATACACAAATTGATATGACATGAATCAATGTGCATATATATAAGCAATATGTTACATGAAGTTCAATATGCACTTGCATAAAAGGATTGCAATAATAAATATAGAAGTGATACTGAGATTGCATACCTCATCTTTGCTTATTCACTTGACCTAAATAATTCCTCCATTTTGATGAGACTAAAATAATCTTATCAATCAAACTTGTTAG
Organism: Olyra latifolia; assembly: GCA_036346145.1. Classification (NCBI taxonomy): domain Eukaryota; kingdom Viridiplantae; phylum Streptophyta; class Magnoliopsida; order Poales; family Poaceae; genus Olyra; species Olyra latifolia. The sequence goes on from CM070530.1 coordinate 3,771,025, forward strand.
TCTCATAGGATAAATAAATACTTACTAGAGGTTTGACATTAGGCAAGCACTAAGTCAAGCATTTACACATTTACTAATAATTGTCATTATATGTGTTTGTCATTAATCACCAAAATCACTTATGTGCTTAGATGCACTTTCACACACCAATGCCCCTCTTATGCCTGTAGGTTCTGTTCTATGGACACACCTGGATACCCACTCCCAACCACACAGGAAGGTTCTGTTCTATGGACATATCCAAGTGCCCACTCCCTACTTCCACCAGGAATGCCTGACTAAAAGTCCGAAGGGTACTCAATCAGGACCTGCCCATACAGGCACTCAATGGTCGCACTGTTGAACTAGTCTAAGTATCACAAAGAATCGGTCCTTAAGCCAAAAGGGTATGATCCACCACCAACCCAATCTCGAGCATACTGCCACCGAGCAGATGCAAACCACCTTGCAACCATCCATCCCGATTGGAAAACCATTTAAAAAGCCCGGGATAGCACCCACTAACCCTACACACAATTCTCGACACTCAGTAGCACCCACTCATCGGCTATTCAATTTGCAATCAAGTTTTTGTCGGGTTGAACACAAAAGTAAGTCTCTAGATTGCAATTGCTAAGCATGTAATGTAAAAATTACTAAACAAGGATGGCAGCAAGATTAAATAATATTAATTAGCTAGGGTTGATGATGTTGGCGGTGTATATTATTCATATGGGACATTATCTATATCTTAGCTTAAATATTGTTTTTAACTTTTAATTAGCATCTAGGTTTTGCAAAATCTAATAAAATAGTTATGAAAGCTGGGTAATAGCAACATGGCACATTGACTTGCCTTGATCCGGTAGTTGATCGATCGCGACAAATCCTTCTACGACGGATCTAACGCTTAAAAGAAACGGCAATAAGAACCACATACACAACAAGCGATATATGCACGACATGATTTGAATTGAATGCAAACAGTACAAAACAATACCACATAATTTTATAAAACTCCTTCAATTAATTTCATCATTTTTGGGAAAAACCTATAATTGGTTTTAAATTTTCATAAGCTTAATATCAAAGGTATAAAAGAGGCTTAATTATAAATAAATTTCATAAATTCATAAAAATAGTACAGAAATTATATTACAATATATCTAACTTCAGAAAACAAGTTTTGATATTTTTGGATCTATATTTTATTCTATAAAATTCCTACAAGTTTAAACACTAAGATAATTATAAAGAATTAAAATTAACATAAATATGTAAATAAACAGAACCTAAAAATAATATAGGATTTTATGAACCTAATAAAATTTATTTCACATTTTTCTGAATTTTCTACGAATTTATATGCAATTAACAAAGATGAAGTAAAATCTAAAAATGAAAAGAAATAAGGGGAGGAGGAGGGCGGCGGGCAGTGGGCCGCCCATCCGCCACCAGACGCTGCTGGGAGACAGGGCTGACCAGTGGGGCCGCCTGTCGGTGAGAGTAAACAGTGAGGAGGCGTCGGTAATGGGCGGCGCCCGGCCGGCATGCATGCGCGTCGAGGAAAGAGAGAGGGTCGAGTACGCGCTTTGGTGGAGTATCGCGGTCTGAATCGAGCAAGGCGGCGCTGCTCAGACCTAAGCGGCGCGGCGTTAGACGCAATGACGACGAATGCAATGGCGACAATGAATCGGTGGTCGGAGCATCGCTGAAGCTTAGGGTGCTAAAGCGGTGGCGGCTTACGCGGGGTGCCCGAGGTGGTCTGGGCGGCGGGCGGCGAGAGCGGACGGAGGAGCACGGCGGCGGCCGCCGGCGGCGAATGGGGTCGTGGCTGGGTCGGCGAAGCCATGGGCGCCCCAGGTGCTAATGGCGGCCGCGTTGGACCGGAGACGCACCACACGGATCTGGCGACGTTCGGCGGTGGAAGGAAGAAAGCGGCGACGATTTGACATGAAAGCAAAAATTGGGTCATGGGAGGGTGGGAAAGCTGGAGTGGACCACGGGAAGAGAAAGGAGCGACGGTGAGGAACTTTACCGAGCGATGACGACAATCGCCAGAGGAGGAGGTCGCCATGAAGCTTGGCTTGAACGACGGCGTCGTGCTCGGCTGCTCCGAAGCGACGGCGGGTGGCGCTTAGCAAACGAGAAGGGAGAGTGAGAGAGAGGAGGTGATGAGAGGACACGGCCGGGAGGGCTCACTGGCCGGATTGGGTCATGGACAAATGAGGGAGGAGTGAGGAGAGTGAGAGGTAGAGCACGGGGAGGGTTGGCTGGGGAGGGGGCGTCTGGGCAGGGGAAGGGAGACGCGTGGGAGGAGGGGAGCAGTGGCAGGGTGCCATCTAGGGGCTTAGGTGGAAGCCATGCAAGGAGTGGGCAAGGAGAGAGAGCCACGGGGTGGGAGAGAGGAGTGAGAGAGAGAACGTGAGAGAGAGAGAGATGTCAGGGAGAGAGAAGAGAGAGTGGGGGGCCACTTGTCATAGAAAGAAAATGGAGAGAGAGAAAAATGAGTGTTTTAGATAGGAAAAATTACTAGTTTATTTAACTAACTGCACAATTCACAATTGAATTTTTATTTGGGTTAGGTTTTTAAATTGTTGTTTCAAAATCCAATTTGAAATCACAAATTCCCCACCTTATTATAATGAGTTTGTAGTAAATATTTTGCAATTAACATTTTAAAATGAATTTTTTATTATGGTTTTAGGAAAATGTAGTAACATACACATTTTCAAAAAGGTTTTTAAATCGATCAAATCTTGTGCAAAGATGCCATAAATTTCATTTCATTTCATTTATTTATTTATTTTAAAAATGGGGATGTTACACTGGGTCCGCTACTGGTTGTTTGGGTGTGATAGACTCTCCTCCCCTTTCTCTAATCTCTCCTCTAAACCTGGCATCGGGCAACGACGACAGTCTCTCTTCTAGATCTTGCACCGAGCGGTGACGACGGACTCCCCTTCGATTTGAGGTCATGTGGGACGGTGACGACGATGATATCTCCTCGCCCGCCCCGGCGATGAGGTCATGCGCGACAATGAGCTTTGCCAAGCTTGGGTCCGACAAGAGTGAGACGGCGGTGAACTCTCCCCTACGTGGTACCTCTGGCTGAGTCCGAAACAAGGGAAGAGATGAACAATAAGGAGAGGCGACAGTGTCGCGCTCATCGAGGCATCGAGGAAGAACACCTCGAGGGAAGGGAACCTCGAGGGAAGGGAAGAGGGGGCCACAAGCGCGTGAGGGGAGCTGCCGCGACCCAATGCATTTAGAGGGGGGTCAGGGATCCGGGAGTAGTGTGAATCTGTGTGACACCATGGATCCGGGAGTAGTGTGAATCTGTGTGACACCGTGGATGTCGATTTGGTCGTGGATGTCGATTTGGTCGGTCATGATTGATGAGCCATCTTGAATGGTCAGGATGCCAATTTGAATGGTCAGGATTGATCACCACCACACACTGGTTGTTTAGGAGTAAAGAAATCAAAACAAACGTTCTCTAAATTTAATTTTGGACAAAACTCGCATACCCATAGCTATGATAAAAAAAAAATTAAGGGTTTCAAGTTTCAACGATTTATCATAGTTAACAGGACAAAAAATTGCATTTAGAAATTGTAGGGCTTTTCCAACTCTGAGGAAAAATTGCATTTAAGATTTGTAGGGCTTTACCCTCTCCGGAGAGAGGGAGCCCTTCCAGAAATTCTCAGTGGCCCGTACGGGCCAAAGAGGGGGTTTGGAAATAGTTTTCAACCAGCAATTGACGCGCCTCGGTATGACCTCACTAGCTGCGTCATTGCCCCAAGCGCAAAGATGGATTTTTCAGATTTCCCACCTCCTCATCTTATAGTAGCCTCCCTCGACCATGCGCCGTTCGGCCAGCGAGGTGGTACTAAACTTTTAACACCCTGCAACCGACTTACTCCAGATGGGCTGCCCTCTTTTCATGGGCCAAGGCGTGTGCAAGCAGCCGTTGTGGGTTGCTTCTCCCTCTGCTCTCGTCGTTTTCTCGTGGGCCGCCGCGTGCGCCGCATTGCCACTCGAGGCTCGTGTTGCCCGGAGGGTGTAAACGGACGAAAAAAAAAACACATGCTTGTCGGCCGCTGCCAGATCTGCCCTGGCAACCTATACCCTATGGACTATTTGGTTGTCTGTATGTACAGAGATTTGCATTTACAATACAGAATCTTTTTTTTCTTATATTTGGTTGTCTGTATCTAGTTTTAAACCTAACTCTCTGGATGCAAGATTCTCTATACAGCCTGGCTCTGGAGATACGGAGAAAATAAGCGTATCTCTGAATGTAGCGCATGACAGCCTCATATTCCACGCAAGGGGCCACTGTTAGCCACAATAGCAAACCATGCATGGCAGCCTCGTGTTCTGTGGAATTTTCCTTTTTTTTTGTTTATATCTTTTGATTAGCATCTCCGATTACTGAACCGATTTCAAAAATGGGTTCCTGATATTTTTTCGAACAAAACTAGACCACACTTGCTATATAAATTTCAAAATACCTACCTACTAAACACTCAACCAAACACCATCTCTGATCTCAGGCAATTCAGATTCCATCACTGGCCGAGTCGAATCTGACCAGCTCGTGAGAGAAGGCAACCAAACAAATTCCTATGTCAGACGAGACTACAGCCGCAAAAGGTTGAGGACGGTATTGTTCTTTTCAGATTAAAATAAATTAAAAGTTATAACTAAAAATTTACTATTTTTAAAGAAAAATATTGTACCACTTTTAATCTTTTTAAAGCTTTTAGTAGTTTTCTCAAAGCTTCGAAAACCTTTTTTTAACTTTTTAGCTCTCCAAACCCCCTATTAAGAGTCTACAACTTTTTTAGATTATAATTTACGCCTGGATTCAATTCAAAAGAACAAAGGCCTAGTCACCTCGTATTCTTATCTTCTTCTCGCCATTTCTAGAAGAGATTCTAGCCGACGTCTTCCCAATGAGATAGCTTAGTGCACTTCTTCCTCCTCACACTCCCCTTCTCCTCCCTGTCTGTGTCCTCCTCCACACCCTCTTCACCTCTCTCTCCCCGTGCCACCACCGCCTCTCACCCAAGTTTGGGTTTGGACTTAGATTTAGGTACATTCGTGCCCCTGACTTAGAGAAAGATCGAGGAAGCAGGATATGGTGGTGTGACAAGGTGGCGGCGAAGGTCTTAGAGCCATAGGAACAAAGGAAGACGGTGGGGGGAGGGGGGGCTAGCTGAGGATCAAGGCCAATTGTGGAGTTAGGGTGGGTGAAACTGACTTGACAGCGAGAGGATGAGGGAGGAGCGACAAGGACACCGCTAGCCATGGGTGGTAATTGAAGGCAGAAGAGGCAGTGGTGGAGGCACACAAAGTTCACTAGAGAGAAAGGAGGAAGAGAAGGGCGAAGGCACACAGAGTGGAAGAAGATGGGAGAGGTTGAGACACGTAGAACCATCCCATTGGTTTGGCTTTCAATATGATAGTGTTGTGTATTCATCTCTATCGCTTTAATTTTGAAAGTATTTCTCGAAAATCTCAAATTTGATTCTAAAAACTGTCAAAACTACGTGAAATCATCAAACGTTTCTACGAAGTTCATACTATTATTCTCAGATAACAAGAAGAATTAAACCGTGTTACATGGTTCGTGCACGTGAGCGCAACACCAATATAAATCCAAAAATCCCACAAAGGAGTAAGGCAAAGAGCAGGACGGCGCTGACAGTGGATGCTCAAGAGAGTTTCCCTTCCCAGCAAACTATGCACAAGAAAAGTTTATTCAGAAGTGAGCATCACTAGCAATCACTTACTGCTGCTGTTCGTGCTACTGCGTACTAAGCCATCTACACATAGATATCAGTAGCCGTTGGTCTCACCACAGTTCAAACCATTAATTTTGGACAGGCGCGACTTCATCTTCAACCTTGGGGCTGGAAGGCGGCCATCTAAGAACTTGTTGTTCTCTCGTCTTCAAACTTTGCCTCATGCTCATCGACATCTTTCTTGCTGAGGAAGCTTGGCTGGTTGGTGGAGGACAGAAGTCTTGCCCACATCCTGTCAGTTATGGAGACTTTGTTCTGCTTTTCTGTTATCCTCTGAAGTGAGTTATGGAAAGAATCAACATGGAGGGCATCCCAGCAGTTTAATTTCTATAACTTGTGATGCTGAATGCAGTAACACTTACATAAAAGGGAATATAACAATGCCGACCATTGACTAGACCAATGGTGAAACCAGTGTATCCTGCAATGGCTCCATGGACCACACTTTGAGCCAGCAGTGTGCAATAGACATTATCAGATGCATTGCTAGGAATGGCACGTATCATGTATGTAGGATCTGTAATAGAATCATGCTGTCTGAAATTAGTGACTCTGAAATTGAGCAAGTCCGAGAGCATAAAATACAGAAGCAAAAGAGACCACGGACCTATGTACTTCAGATTTACGGTTGTCTTGTTTTCCTTGAAATGGTCCTGGATTTACAAAGAAACGTTGATTAAGAAGGTGCTTCTATCACAGCTCTATATAAGACATGTAATGGTGCATGTAGTATGAATGGTGTCATCTGATACAGGAGCTAAAACAAGTGAAAAATGACAACCCAGTCTAAACATGCATGTAGTGAGTGGACAAAGCAGCTACTTCACTTAAATTCAAGGTGGTACCAACAAGACAAATGGCAGATGAAAAATGGAAATTCAAGGGGGGTCACACCTTTATCTTTTGAGATAACCAAAGACCAACATCAAGAAGCAGTGCGTTGCCTGAAGCATCTTGCCCCATTGACTGCATGGTTTCAGCAATAAGCTTCTGTCCTGCACCCTCAGCAACGACAATAACCATATGGCCGTTCTCCTTCAGTCTCTTTTCCATATATTTGAAAAGTCCACCTTCACCTTCCAGATAGAAAGGTGACTCCGGAATCAAGCAACAATCCTGATGAATAGAGAACATTTGTCAGATCAATAGGAGTTAAATAAACCCTTATTCTTGAGTGTAAACATGGAAATAAACATAAAATATTTTCAGCTTGATGGAGATATGGAGATGTCAACATACCACATCTCTGCTTGCTAGAGTAGCATAATGTGCGATGAAACCTACATCAGTAAAATTAGTATTGAATCAAAATTATGGCTTAGAGGAAATGGACAAACTTACACTCTGAAAGTTACTATGCAACATAGGCATGTTTAGTTCATGACCAAAGTTCTCACAGTTTTGCATCCATAAAAGGTCAAAAGCAAGGTTGCAAGCCAAATGCTGCCCAAAAGAATGTGAATCACTCACAATCCAATAAGTTCACATATGTCAGCTAGTGGCAAATTCTACCAGCAAAAGTATCATGGCAAGTAACTAGTCATAGCAGCACAAGACATGCATCTCAAATCACATAGTTAATTTGGGATTTCCATAGAGCGGTAAATAACACTTAAGGCTGTTAACAGCAATAAGCAATACTCAAATTTCTCAGAAAACTTTCCTAAAAAAAATTCAGATAACTCTTAATAACAGCAATACATAGAAAAGCTCCAATAGAAGCACCAGAGTTTCTTTAAAGATGCTCAGAACAAAGGCATTGATAAAAAGAAACTTTTTTGATCAATTGTGCCAAAGTGTACGATTGGCTAATAGCATATCATAATAACATGGTATATGGTATCTGCGTCTGTAAGAAACCTACCACTGTATCGACCCATTAGCTTTACAAGCCCTATACCATTCTCAGCACTTTCAGCTTCCACATGAGCAGCATTTATTGCACGTTGAGCCTCCTCGACTGCAGTGTCGAAACCAAATGACTTATCAATTACCTGAAACATTAGCGTAGCAATTAGAAACAGTTCATGCGTATAGGGCAGTATGTTATTTTTCAACAAACGATCACTATTATATGGGAAAAGGCTATTACTGGGATGTCATTGTCAATAGTCTTTGGAACACCAGCAACAGCAACTTTGAGACCACGTCTTCTAACCTCCTGCAATAAGATTCAAGTAAATAGTACACGTTTATGTTATAGATCATAAACTTGCTAAGAACAAAAGACAATTGATTGGTTATCAATGTGCCATTTGATTCACAGTACAAACTATAAAAGGAAACAACCAACAAAATGTTGAAAGTATGCTCTATAATTCAATCAGGTCGATGGGCACTTCCGGCTAATCTATAGTTGTGCTTACTTCAAAAATCACTCCAGCACCCCTTTGAGTACCATCGCCACCAATAACATAGACCTGGACAAAGCACAAAGAAGTAAATCAATGTGCAAGATGTCTCATTTTATTTTTTTAAAAAAAGAAACATTGTGATGCCAAAGGAAGGACAAAGTGGATATAAAGAAGACAGACAAACAGTAGAAATGGTGTTTTCTTTACCTGATTTATACCACGGTCCTGAATGCTGTCAACAATCTTCGTGGTGTCATGGCCTCCTCGTGATGTTCCTAGAATAGTTCCACCCCTTTTGTGAATGTCATTCACACTCTTTGGAGTCAGGTCGATGGTGTTGCAAGCATAAAAACCTCTGTATCCACCCTATCAAAAATTAAACACAAAATTAGATGACAGGTCTCCAATATAATAATGCCTTTTTTTTGTGAGGCCATTGTTCTTGTTCCTATGATCCATATTCCATACTCACGCATATCAAAATCTTGTTGAACACTAGTACTTTTAAATGAAATGAACTGGTATAGATTTCCAGCAGCAACCTATGAGACAAATTTTGTAGACTGGTTTCAGTAGTACTCAGCATGATTTATTGAACACATAAACTGGTGCAAAGCAAGCCATTTGTTACCCAAACATTCCTCTCAATAGACATGCATAGCCAATACTTAGCGTGTGCATAATGCATATTCCTGATTATCAAGTTAATGCAACTGGAGTACTGGACTAATGTAAAAGAGATTGGGACAAGTGTATAAAAGTTATTCCAGGATGGCTTCAATGAAATTTAAGAAAGGAAAAAATTTGCAGAATCCCAAGGAAAAAAATGACAGCTTGCATACTTTATGTGGACTTCATGATGCAATGTAATGACTTGCCTGAATTCCAAGTATCTTGGTGACACCATACATGCCGTATAGGCCACATACAATTTCCCTAATCACAGTATTAAGCCCAGGGCACAGTCCTCCACAGGTGACAATGCATGCACGAACCTCATCTGATTCAAAATATACCTAACCACAACAAAAATGAGATTAGAAAAAAAAACTTTTGCCCTTGCTGATAGCTTTGTCATCATATGAAACCCGATGTAACATACCCTTTGGCGAGGCCCAGCACGACGGAAGTGGTTTCCTCTTGGGCCATCATTGTGAACAACAATCTGCAGTGGACGATGATACTCACTGAATCAAAGTAAATACTTTCTCAAGAGGACGTAAATTCACAACAAATTCATCAATAATCCACCTTCTGGCAGACGGTGTCATCCGGGTTTACAAAGTATTGCCTGCAAAAGAAATATTGTATTATCAAGTTAACAACAACATTGGGAAAAAAGGGAAGTAAATCAAGTTAGCAAGTTAAGCCTTACTTCACAACCGAGTATGCTGGGTTATCTTGCAGTGGATTTGGGTAGGTCTGACGCACCAAAACAACAAAAAGATCATCATACACATAAACAGCTGTGTTAATTAGCTCAAAGACTCAACATTTCATCCATACCCTAGAAAGTGTTAATTAGCTCAAAGGCTTGACATTTCTGTGTCACCAGATTAGAAACACGCGAAAAGAATTATTTAGGTGGCCACTTGGAAAAGCTACACTTATTTAAGGGCATTGCTATTCCAATCCCCAAAAGTGTACACGCCATGATGCAAACATTACTAACGAATACTAAACGGAATTAAAAAAACAAAAGTTCTGAACAACTTTAGATCACACAGGATCTTTATCAGATTCCACATTTTCGCACATGATCCCATAGCCACGTCACACGCCGGAGATGTATAGCGTACCGGCGGATCGCTCCCCGCTCCAATCCCCGGATCGACCCACGCAGCACAGACTTGGCAAGCGCGAGACGGCCGTCACTCACCGGGAGATCGGGGAGGTAGTCCGACACGTGCGGCACGTCCTCGAGGACGTACCCGGCCTCACCGGCGACCAGCTTCGCCCCTGGCTTGGCCACCCCATCCATCGCCCCACGCAACGTCCCTTGGGGCTCCCACGCGCGCGGGCGTGGCGTATCGCGGCGGTCTAGCAGGTGGTGGTGGTGGTGATGCAGGAGGGCCTGCGGGCTCGGCACGGTGATGGGCACGGGAGCGCCGGGGCGGCCGGGGTTCGAGTCCGATCCCGAGTCAGCGGCGGCAGCCGGCGACTCCATGGCGGAGGTCTGCGGGGGAGGGTTCCATTTCGGATGGGTTTAGGGGGCTCCCCTTTGTAGCGGGGCGGCGATGGCGACGGTGGCGCGTGATGACGGGCGTTGACGGCGACGGGGGACGAGCGAATGATGCTGCGAGAGTGAACGGGGCAGAGACAGAGAGCATTGGAGGATCCGGTCTGCCACTTAGTGGTGGGGCCGGGCCGAGAGCAGGGGGTCAAGTGGGCCGGTCCGCCGAAGGCACCACGTCGTTAGTATGGCCCAGCCACCGCCAGACTCATGGTCCGAAACCTAGTCAGGCCGGGATCGGCCCATTTTAGGTCGAGACACCCATGCATGATGGGGAATTTTATTTTTTTTTTATATTTAAAAATAATTCGAAATAAATAAATAATATTCCATTTAATAAAAATAAATAAATAGCCTCCCGTCGCCACCCCATACGGCGGGAAAGATAAATCGCCATATCAAAAGGCGAAATTTTGAAATTCGCCACCCCATTTAGCGGGATTAAGCCCACCTGGCGGGGCCTAGGGCGATAGATCGCCACCCCAAATGGCGATATTTTAAAAAACCGCCAGTTGGATTGGCGAAATTTTGGCGCGGGTTTAAATCGCCAAATGGGGTGGCGAACTATCGCCCATATCCATCCGTGCCACATGGCCAATGCCAAATAACGATCTTCTTTGCCGAGACCCACGAATGGGAGAAAAAAAAAAAAGGAAGAGAGTGAGGAAGAGAAAAAAAAAGAGAGAGGAGAGGAAGTGGAAGAGAGGAAGGAAAATCACCGCCATCTACGTTTCGTAAATTTTCTATATCTTGTATTATTGTTTTATTCAAAACATGGTAGGATAGCAATATGAATGTTAAAAATTAGTAGTAAGTAGATAGTAAAAGGGATATTTAGGATATTTGTAGGAATAGAGTTTAGGGGTTTTAGGGTATGTATAGATTATCGGTGAGGGTATATTCTTGGCCTTTTTAGGAGCGAGATTTGATATATATGGGGCTAGGGTTTATCGCTTCGTATGATATTTACTGAGTATTGTTAGGGTTTGTTTACGGTATTTTTAGGGGTGGAATTTGATATCGAGAGGGGTAGGGTTTACATATGTCGTAGTGTATGTATAGATTATGAGTACTGGTATGTTTACTGGTAATTTTAGGAATGAAATTTGTTAGTTTGTAGGGCTATGGGTTTGGGGTTGGTAGGGTATTTATAGATTAAGATAAGGGTCTATTGATGGTGGGATTTCGCTCGGATGTAATTAGTACATACAAAAATATCTCGAGTTAAAATGATAGCTTTGCCTCAATTCTTGAGGTCATACAAACGTAGGTTTGATCCTCCTCCGTGAGCTTTAGATGAGGAAAAATATAGGCGACTTAATATTCGCACCCACGTGTAATAATTTGCGTTGGATGGTTTATTTACAGGACAAATGTCGAGAAGTTATATTTTCAGATTCACTATGGGGACGGAGAGATTATGTATGGTCCAAACGGGGTGGATCTTAGTAATTTGGAATCAAGAACACTAGGGATATCGAGGCCCACCGAGAGAACGTTTGGGGTTTACAAAGCGGTTGTTACGGACGCTCCGGCTTAACTCGTAAGAACATGTGATGAAGGTTAGGGCCGTGGTCACCGTGCTAGGGATGGTTTCTTTTGGGAGTTGATGCCGATATTGTGTACACGGAGTTGGAGGCGGTATGTTGAGATAGGAATTGAACGCGGCTTTCCTCTAGTGTCGCTTGCTCAGCAGAAGTTCAAACCAACCGGTGACTCAAACGAGACACCGGTGCAAGAGACGCCGCCACCACCGGTCAAGAAGGGCAGAGGAGGGTGAAGGGCGAGGAGCACGGAGGAGGAAGGAAGATATAGGCGGAGATGACGGACGGAGGAGGTTGGCACCGAGCACCCCAGAAGAGATGAGGCGACCGTGTCGTAGATGAGGGAAGAAATTGAAGTGCTAGTACAACCGATGGAGGCAGAGGATGAGGCGCACGAGCAAGTACACCGACGAGGACATCTCGAGACGATGAGGCAAGTTTTGGAGATCGTCCAGGTCCCCAAATGAGTGGAACTCGTACAACTTCCAAGATTTATGTGTGAACCAAAGTAGCAGACTTCATGGAATTACGATCGAACGAAGTGACACAGGATCAATGTACCCTAGTAAGGAGGCCGTTATGGATGCAGATGAAGTATTGGGCATTATCTCTTAGGAGGGAATTCGTGTTGTCAAGTCCAAGAAAAGTCTCAGATGATGTTCGGTCGTCGTCCCGGATATCCTTGGAGGTACATGCATTTAAGGGAAAGTGGGTCGATTCATCGGATGTGTTCGACAGTGATGGAGCACAACTGTCGGTTGGAACAACAAGAAGAAGGGCACCGAACCTAAGTTCCACTTTTGTTGGAGTGGTGATGTATTCACGATAGTAGACAACATAAGTTATGAGCCACGATCGATAATTCGGCAATTGAAGAACAATTTCAAGACAAGATAAAGTATGCCACAGCTTGGAGGGCAAAGCGAAGGCTTTGGAGAGGAGGTTTGGTACATACGAAGCCTCATATGCCAACCTTCCTCAAGGCTCATCGCAGACCATCGGTGCAAGAAACCCCGGTACATACTACGATATCAAGGAGTATCTCATGATCGGGGTGGACACCGGAAGATGGTTCGAGCGGCGTTCTTCGCTTTGGGACCATGCATACGAGCCTTCCGTCTTCGCCCCCCGTCTCTGTGTGGATGGTACATTCCTAACCGGAAAATACAAGGGCCAAATATTGACAAATTATTGGCATGGATGGCAATAACCGGATATTGCCTAGAAGCGTTTGCATTTGTGGAGGGGAGAACACCGATAGTCGGTATCGGTTTCTAGAGCGTGTGAAACATGCAATCGTCTTTGGGAGACCAAATGTTTATGTTATACATGACAGCATGCGTGGTTTGTCATGCGAGCAATTGAAGAAATCAGAATGGTTCGGACGACCGTGGTAATGCACAATGGATGGACATACAAAGCGGTGGTGCATGAGACACATGGGAGCCAATTTTTCATCACTTCAAGAATAAGCACCTCATGAATCTCTTCAAAAGGGTGTGCAAACAGAATCAACAAAGGAAATTTAATAAATTATGGAAGACCCTTGACGAGCTAACAATGAAGCAGACTGCAGAAACATCCACCGCACGGCAGGCAAGGAGTACAGCAAACTCTAGTATCAGATTGTATGACTTGGATGCCGGACCTTCCGGGTCAGGCGCGGATGGGCGGCGGCCTGATGGTTGTTACTGATGTGATGGTACTCAGCCCAATGAAATGTTAGTTCATATGTAATATGGTATGTTGTAGTTCAAGTCGTCTCGCATAGTACGCATTGTTGTAATATGCTATGTAATATGGCACGCTCAATTCAATGTTGTATGGAACTATGTCGTCCTTTGTATTTTCACAGCTTTGTAATATGGTACGTAATATGAACCGTAATTTCGTATGTTTCAAGATGGTTTGGCATATGGTATGTTATACTTCAATGTTCATTCTGTAGTAATTTTCGAATTTTTAACGCCACTATCCACATTCTATCTCAAACAGTAATCGCCCTAACCATTATTTTTTGCAGAACACGACAGATGGCCGACCAGGGTGCACACCACCGCCGCGTGAGCTTCTCCGCCACGCTGGACCGCCGGCACCGCTCCTACCTTCTGCGGAGGAGGTGCGATGCTCGGCGTGTTCCGCATCAGACGCCGTCCGAGCACCTCAGCTTGACGCCTGCCGGGTTGAGAGGTACGTGCTCCATTAACTCGTCGTAGATATTTTGTAATATTACCACTGCTAAATCTGAAGTTTTCCGAGTTGCGCTGTCCGGCCTACTACCCCTTAGCCGGATGATCGAGGCGACGGTGGCGAGGAGGCGACGAGGCGCTTCTACTTCGACAGTCCCTCCCCGCGGCTCGGTCGACAGTGGAGACCGGAGACGACACGCTCCATCTCCCATGTGGGAGATGGCGCCGACCCCGCAGATGTGTCCTTCTCGCTGGGCTCGCCGTGTCTTGGCCCTGCTGCGTCGTCCAGGACGCGTCTCCCGAGTGGCGCCGGAGCTCTGGATCGCCGGGCGATCGTCCGAGCCCCGGTGCCGGGGTCTCTGAGCCCTTCCCACGATCCGAGACACACGGCCCGCCAAGAGGTGGATTCTCCAGCCACGACGCGAACCGTCAAATTGCTCTCCTCGCCTCCTTGGCGCAAGTTTAGATCTAACATCGCTTTCCACTTCTCTTGAACAGTGGAGCTCATCCACCCCGAGGCGACGAGGGATGGTGGCGAGGCACCTCGGGCGCACCTCCCGTGGTTGTTCTACTGGTAATGTTCACCGCACGGACGGCCACGCGGATCGACAGCACCTCCTCCCCACGCGAGAGAGATCGCGACGCCTTGTGACGACGCGTTCCGCAAGATACTGGCCTCCGCCGTCTCGCGGTACGTCTGGGCTCAGTGACGCCGTCGTGAAGACGCGACGCCTTGAAAGCCGTGCTAAGCGCGGTGCCCTCGCTCCTCCAAATTGTGGTCTTACGAGAGGATCGCCATCGGCGCTTCTCATGGATCATCGGCCGCATGGCGTGGTCTACTACCACGCCACTCGGAGGACCGCCCACGATGGGCCTTCTCTCGACTCGCCACGGGTATTCATTCTCGAACTTTCCAAGATTCATCATGTATTTTTGTACCGAGGACCGACTAATTCCGTCTGTCATTTTGCGACCTCGTGGGCCCACGCAGACCCATTAGGTTACGGACTCGTCCGGCGGCTTGACGAGCTACTGGGGTGACGATGTCCTGTGGACCCCTACACCGCTGGCGGGTAGACGCATCAGCGCCGCACGCTTTGTCGTCCTTGTGCGAAGGGACCAGCCTCTTGGTGACGAGGTCGCCTCTAATCTTCGACATCTTCGCCGAGGATTACTCGCCGCCGGGTGATCTGGCGATTCGGACGACACCAGTGTTTCTCTCGCCACTCACCCACGCCGCCGTGCCTCCCGCAGCTCACCAGTAAGACGCCCTCCTTTACGCATTATGTTTCATTATAAATTCAATTATACCTAAGTGAGCATTGTTCTGCAGTCGACTAGACGGGCCACACTAGGGGATTCTGTGGGCACCGTCATGGCGCTCGGTCGAGAGGTGGGAGGGCGCCTTGCGGATCGCGTCGAGGAGGATGGAGAGTACGACCCGGCCTCGTGCCCAAATTACTTCTTGCTTGCGCTTCTATCGCTGCGCGACTTCGGACGCTGCTTGGTCACACCCCACGGCCGAGGTCGCCCACGTGGCGACCGTGACCGACACGTACCCACTTCACCGAGCTCAGTCGGCCTACCTTGCGGTACTACCTTCCTTGACGATTCTTTGCCTTTGTCCTTATGTTCTTTTGGTGCTTACATTCGTAAAATGGGCATTTTCAACATGCAATGCATTTGTCCTTACTTTCAAAGACGATCTTGTCTGCGAGTCCCACGCCGACGCGGAGAGCGCGTGATGCGTTCGCGAGGAGGGTACAGATGACCCCGACGGAGATCCCGACACCTTTGTCGATTCGTGACAAGACCTGCGTTCGTTGAGCCTTACTTCTGCGTCGTTCGTCGAGACGCCCACCCGCTTCGGTGAGAGGCCTCAGATTCCCCACGTCCGCCCTTCTTCCAAAGACGGCAGTAATACAAGATTTAAAATTGTCATATATCGTTCAGACAATAACACGGTGTTCAACTATGTACCAGGCCACGCGGGCCCTCGCTTCCGGCCTTGGAGGTCGCGACTCCCACGAACTGGGATGGGCACACAGGCCCGCACTGAGAGCGTCGTGGACTTCCGGCCACGAGGCCGGGCGTCCTCACAGTCCCACCACAGAGACCGCGGTGGACTTGAGACTCTGAGCTGGCCCGCCTCCGTGAGGCTGGGCCATCCTCCGTGAGGCTGCGTCTCGATTCGTCCCTACCCCGGGTAGATGTGCGAGGTTAGAACCCTCTGTCGCTTTATAATTTTTGTAATGTGATTTCAATTGAAATTTAACTGTTAGATTATCGTCGTCTCACCGACGGATCGACAATAAGCAGACGCTACCTCCGAGGCGGACTGGGCCACGCCTACTACGACGTGGACTCCTTCTTCGCCTCGCCTCGACGAGCTCGCGCCTCTCAGATCGAGCCACCCCTCCACCGACTCGAGACGTCGCAATGGAGCAGCCACACTGCCCCGACCGAGCGCCAAGATCGGACTTGCACCCTCCGGACCGCCTTACCTTCCTAGTGGGCACTTGATGGGGTCGCAAGCCACAATGAGGGGTCGGTCGAGAGGGTTCGCCCAAGAGGGTCGTGATGTATAGATTAGTAGGGCCCTAGTACTAATTTAGTTTGACCCTTGTATTTCGACCTTGTTGGGCATTTGCTTCTATATGTTTTGTTCACTTGTTCTGTTTCTTCCCTTGCGTATGTCTTCCGATTTTCACAGTTATGCTTTTCCGATTTTAGACGCGAGGGGCATACACCGTCGGGCGGACGTCCACATAAATATGGTAGGCGGCTATGCGTCGTCCCCCGATTTTTGCCATAATTTTTCGGAGACATCGGGTGGGCTCGTGACCCTACGGAAACCCATAAGTGAGCACAATTCCTGGTTTTTAACACGAGTTAAGCTTTTCCGATTTTCCGACGCTGGGGGCATACACCGTCGGGCGGACGTCCACATAAATGTGGTAGGCAGCGTTGCGTCGTCTCCCCGATTTTTGCCATAATTTTTCGGAGACATCGGGTGGGCTCGGTGACCCTACGGAAACCCATAAGTGAGCACAATTCCTGGTTTTTTAACACGAGTTAAGCTTTTCCGATTTTACCCGGGGCATACACGTCGGGCGGGCGTCCACATAAATGTGGTAGGCGGCGTTATGCGTCGTCCGGTCTGATTTTTGCCATAATTTTTCGGAGACATCGGGTGGGCTGGTGACCCTACGAAACCCATAAGTGAGCACAATTCCTGGTTTTTCATACTTGATGTTCTTTTCTTCTTTATCTTGTAGGCGATAAGTAGTCTACTCTATCTCCCTCTTTTCGTCGTCCGGTCACATCAATCGCACCGCATCCATCAATAATGAAGGGCACTGGCGACCAACAGCTCCCCGTCGTCGTCGGTCACATCAATCGCATCAAGATCCAAATAATGAAGAAGGCTGGCGACCAACGGTACCGCTTTTCAGCGTCGGTCACATCAATCGCATCGGCGACTTTCGGAGGATAAATGACGCTTCCATGAACTCCGTCCATGCACCGAACAAACTTCGCTATAAATACCCACCTCCATTCGGGTCCTCTGCTACGCAACTTCCTCTGCAAGTCCCATACTCCTCCGTGATACACTCCACAAATCTCCCCATAACAAGCAATGGCGACCTCCGGCTCTGAGACCCCTCCATGAGCAAGTTTAAGACCACCGTGCGGAAGGGTCAATGTTCCAATGTGCCTGCGGTGACTGTGCAAGTTTGTTCAATCCAACGAAGATTTCTCATACACTTACGGAAGGAGGTTCTTCATGTGTGCGAACTACGAGTACGATCCACCCAAGGTTGCCTTTGGCGAGCGTCCAAAGGTACTTGCTCACCCTAACCTGCATAATTATATATACGTACATAGCGCATGTGAGCTGTACTAACTTCTGTTGAACAATTAGTCTCCCCCACCTCTCTGCGATTTCTGGCAGTGGCTAGACACGGAGCAATCGGAGGATGACAAGAAACACATCGAGCGTGAGGTCCGTTGGAAGAGGGAGTGGTTTAGGCACCGCCAAGATGAGGAGGAGCAAGAGGAGAAGCATAGCGTTAGCTAGAGGAGTACCACAAGCAACAAGAGGGCGCCGAACGTCAATTTCTTTGAGGCACGAGAGGTGACAGGAGAGAAAGCGCGAGAGGGCACGTCGCGCAAAGGAGGCTGGACCTGACGCTACCAGGAAGGGGAAATATCCCCGTTGTACTCAGTAGAAACTTCCTTGTAATCCTGACAATAAAAATTTCGTAAGAGCACTCTACTTTCAACGCTATATCTGCTGCCATGCGATGAATGCTTTGTGACAATACGGACATTTTTTCTTTTTAAATCTAATAATAGAAAAGAATGGAGAATCCCACCGAGGAGGACCACATTCTAAATATCGCCCAACCAAGAGGCAAAATTTAGCAAACCTCGCCCTTCATCCGTGACTTTTAGGTCATGGGTGCGAGAATATAAAATAAAGCTCGTTCGACCGGAGGCATTTGTTTAGGCCACAAAAAATGATAATATATATACTTTCATATGTAATATATATCATATGTACTTCAAATGAATTATTGCCCGTGCCAGGGGCGGTCGCCCCACTACATGCCGACAGGTCGCTCTTCCCCCCCACACATGGTCGGGACGGTTAAGGCCCAGCTCTTGTCGCCCTTTCCGATGATTTATTCGATAAACACTTAATATTTAATAATGAAAACAAAATTTTAGGCAAACATCGCCCTTTCAGCAGGCGATTTAAATTCGCCAAACCAAATGGCGATTATAACCCACCTCGACCACCCTTGGTCATGGGGCAAATATCGCCATTCCAAATGGCGATTTATATAAATCGCCCAACCAAATGGCGATTTTTATAAAATCGCCGTTTGATATGGCGATTATCTTTCCCCGTATGGGGTGGCGACGGGAGGCTATTTATTTATTTTTATTAAATGGAATATTATTTATTTATTTCTAATTATTTTTAAATATAAAAAAAATAAAATTCGCATGATGGGTCTGGCCAAAACTTTTTGAAAAATTAATTTTAGTTTTTGAATTGCATAAATTTTTAGAATACTGGATTGCAGCTCCTACTGGCTTTTGCACAGTAAAATCTCTCCTGTAGTTCTATAAAGCCGAACGCTCAAGATCGTTTGTCATGTATTTCAAAGGCGGTACTTAAAGCTTAGAGCATGTATAGCGTTGGAACAATTTTCTGATCTATTTTACTATTCGTCCACTATTCACTTCCTATTCACAACCCTATTTTATTATTCATCTCACTAACACTGGGCCAATTTTCCCAATTCCTACATATATCTCTTATATTTTACTTCTAATCCTATTTTCATTATTTACAGCATTATTTCTACAATACTATGTCTACAGTAATAAAACCAGCTACAATAAATGTATAGTCTCATCATTAGACATGCGCTTCAGGCCATCTCCAATCCTGACCCTATTTCACTATTCACCCACTATTTACCTCCTATTTATAGCTCCAATTGACTATTCCTCTTCAACTCTGGTCCTATTTTTTCAATCACTACATTTCTCTCTCTTATATTTTACTCTCAATCCTATTTTTACTATTCACAACCCTATTTCTACATTAGCAGGGCTAGATACGGTAAAAGTATAGGGCCACCATCGAAGATGTCCTAACATGTTAACCGTAGCGGTGCAGCCAAAACTATTCCAAAAAGGCCTACTTCATTTCTTTGGCTAGCCAAGCCAGCCAGCCTTGTGTGACAGCTGAAAGGATCCAGGGGCCAAGATAGGTGGTGAATTGGACTACAACAATTTTTAAGATTTTTTCTTTTCAATTTAAAAGTAAGCTTAAAATTTTGTACTACTAGATGAATACAGTAGTCTAGAGCAAGCTAATAGCAAATCACACAAGTGACAAAGCATGAGATGATTGCGGAAATGTAAATGCAAGAAGTAAAATAGACAAGTGACAAGGAATTTTTTTCTCAAGATTCGAAAAAGGCTTTTCCTTTCCCTACTCCTCATTAGAGCACTCTTCACGAAAATAAGTATCACTCGATTTTACCTAGGGTAGTCATCCACCACTCCGGTAGGTGCACTCCAACCTTTACAATCAGGATGAAAACAAAGATATATCCTAAATCCTTAAATAACCCACACTTAAAAACTAGTCATTGAGCCTAGAAACTAGACTGGCTCGTTGGCGCCGTATGATACGGTACACACCGTACCATACAGGACGCAGGGTTTCTATATGGTACGACCCTAGCGGAACCATACGGGGTCTCTAGAGCACATCGCTTATAACTCGTGCTACAGTGCACCTTACTGGACAAAACTGTTCGGCACGCCTTCTGGTCACCGTACCATACGACGCACCAGGAACAACTAGAAACCTCTCTGGACAAAACTGTTCGGCACACCGTCTGATACCCTGTACCATAGTAGCCAGGAACCCTCTTTGGATAAAACTATTCGGGAGACTTGTACGGTATCCTGTACCATACTGGGCCTAGGCCAGCTATAGAAACTCTTTTGGACAAAATGGGACGGCACGCCGTGCGGTACCCCAAACCATACGGCGTCCACAACACCAAACCCAAACACTTCGAGAACTTATCTAGAAACAACCGAACGTGGTCTCGTCTGGTACCCCGTACCATATGGTGCACACATCCTGAAACAACAGGGAACAACAAAGGCTCTAGACAGCTTCTAGACCTAAACAAAGAGTGCTTCATGGACGAAACCTAATCCAAGGCATGTCAAAAACATCTCAAACCCCTAAAAAACAAAGTAACACATAAAAAGCCCTAGATAATTTAAATGAACCCCTCTCGACGCCCTTGTTCATTCTAATCCTTAATCTTGTTTTCTGCATGACTTTGTCGATTAACGAGGCTACCATTGTCATCATCACCAAAATTGCAATAAAATCCTTCAAAGCACATAAGAGGCTATTGAACCTTACAGACCACGTGTCTTCTCATTCAATAGTGCTCCCGTCCACATGAAAAACTTTCTAGCACATTCGGAGTAGCTTGGTTGGGGCTTAAAGTTTAAGTCCAGTTAAATTGAAAAGTTGAATATTTAACTTTTTAGTTTAGCTTTTTTTACAGTGAAGTCACCTCTAAAACTCTTAAAAATAATATAAACGAAATGGATCAGCTTCGACAAGCATAGTCAAAACATCTCGAAGTCTAGTTTAATATTCAGCTCAGCCAGTTTATTCATTTAGCTCGGACACTCCGAACATGCTCAGTACAAATTTAGGTACAAATTTAGGGCCTTTAGCTCCATGCCATGGCTTAAGCTGAGCATTAGTGATTAGTGGGGATATGTACATGGTCGCCCTTTTCTAGCTGTACCATTTGGATCTCAAGATAAAAGATAGATAGGACGTATGGATAGATCTGTATTAGTGATTAGTGGGGTCATGGACAAATCTGACAACAAATTATCCGGAAAGCGATGCTTTTTTTTCATCCATTTTTATAGCGAGTTCTTGGATGTTAATCCTTTCTTTTATCTTTTACTATCTCACTAACAATTATGGTGCAAATGTGCTTATTCTTTAATTTTTATAAATACAGGCTAGCCGATATTTCTTTATGATGGCGCCTACTAGAAATCCATCCGTCTCTATTACAGGTTAGCACAACGCCTCCCGCTAGTTACCACCTTTGACAAAAAAAAAAAAAAAAAAAACCCTACCATGTCTACCCTTAATTGATGTCGTTTTTACCATTTCAACTCTCAAAGCTTTAATGTGACATAACAATTGTAAATTTATACCACAAGTAAGCCAAATCGAGATAAACTATTGCATTTGCTTACTCTAATTTGTCCTGCCAAAAAAAATATAAAAAGTCAATTTACAGCATATCTAGTGTTGCCTCGCTCTACAATAGAGCTGGAAACGAGCTGAGCCCAGGCTCAGCTCGGTGATTTAGCGAGCCCGAAAGGGCGGCTCGACTCGATCTGGCTCATGAAGTCGGCTTGTTCGTCACAGAGCAGCCGTCCAACACTCCAAAGACAAGCACTAAGAAGACTCAAAGAGATCATCCAAAGAATAACATTGAATAACGATAACAAGAATAAAGAAAATAAAGCATAGAAACAACCATGACAATGACCAACTAAGCCATCAAACCCATGATGAACATTTTAGCCTTCAGATAATTCGACAACAACATGCTTTCTGCCAGTTCGTTGGCTCGCGAGCCGGCTCGCCCAAATTGCGAGCCAGAAAACCGAGCTCTGCTCGGGCTTGCCCCGAGCCAGCGCGAGCCGAGCCAGGCTCGCCCTCTTCCGAGCCCGAGCCCGGGCCGAGCTATGAGCCTCAAGCTTTCTGCCCATCCCTACTCTACAAGACAGGTCCTACTGGTTATCGCATTCGAACAAAACAACCATTTCTACCCTAAACCGACATCATATCTAACCCTTTAAAGTTTCTTTCAAAATTTTAATATAACCCAACACATCTATAAAACAAGTATTACAATTAACACAAATTATTGAACTCACATACATCTAATAAACCCATAGAAAAACTATATCAACAAAATTTACTATGGCTTTATACCCTAACCATTTAAACTTTTGCTCAAAGTTTTAACATAACCAACACGTCTATAAACCAAGTACTACAATGAAAACAAAAGTAAACAAATTATTGCACTCATATATATCTAATGCACCCAAGAAAAAAACTATATCAACAAAATTTACTATGGCTTTATAACCCCACAAGACATATCTGGGAGCTAGGATAGGTTAGAAATTGAACTAGTCGCAAAAACCACTACTCACCAGTTTAGCCGCGTTTAACCAATGTTTTCGCTTAAAAAAACCCGAGTAGACCGAGTGTTTTACCGTTCATCAATTTTTTTCTCACAAATGTTTTTTTTTTTTTTGTAGTTTTTAGTATTTTTAGAACAATAGAATTTCTTTAGATCATTAGAATAAAAACTATTATAAAGCAACTTTATCTATAAAACCAACACTTATACTAGGTTGGGGGACGACACATTTTCCTTATTTGTTTTTTCATTTCTAGAAATATGAAATGGAATTGGTAAAGAAAAGAAAAATAGGGTTCCATTCCACTCCCCCGCATCTGGCATCCCCCACACGCAACCGATATATTCCCACCCCACCCCCAGCCGTCCAGGCAGACAAACAGCCGAGACCGCGTGCGATCCAAGCAGACAGGGAGAAGCAGCAGCAGCGAGCCGCCGCCGGAGAAGAGGGAGGAGCGAGATGTCGTGGCAGGCGTACGTCGACGACCACCTCATGTGCGAGATCGACGGCCAGCACCTCACCGCCGCCTCCATCGTCGGCGAGGACGGGAGCGTCTGGGCGCAGTCCCCCACCTTCCCCCAGGTCCCTCTCTCGCTCCGTCTCCGCCGGTCTGCTTGTCTCGTTGCGCTTCGTGCTCCTCCTGTCGACCCTCTCGCACTGCCGCCCTAGATCCGCGCGCGCGGGCAGATCTGCCCGCCCCGCTGCCCCGATCAGCTCCCCGCGTCCGGATCGGGGCGAGTTGAGATCCGGATCCTGGTCGGCGAGGCGAGATGCAGATCTATTAGCTTCAGGTGCATAGGTGCCGAGTGTTGTTCCCGTGGTTGTTGCTACCGGGTGTTCGCTGCTGCGGGCGCGTGCTACCAGTACTATTCGCGTGGGAGTATCCTGTGAATAGGAGAGATGATGTGCACGATGTGTGGATGATCGGATTCATGGGCCTTCCGGCGTGATCCAGCTGGCCGTTCCTGTTAGACTCGATAATATTAGAAAAATTTTGCTAGTCTCAGGAATCATGAATGAAAATAGTCATATGCTACTGCAAGTACATAGCTTTGGGTTTCATGTAGTGTCGTAGGTGGATTAGCTGCTATAAACGTTCACCATTCACCAAAGCACCCTATTGCGTAAGAGAATTTTGTGTTGATGCCTTGTCGGTGGTGTTACATTTGCTTTTACTCGACTATTGCTTCTCCGATGTACTTTCAGCGTGAATTATGGGATCACCTAGATTCCAGCTGTGAAATCAGTAAAACGGCTATTTATGTTGCATAGTTGTGCCCATATTGTTTGAACCCTCGTCTTGAGGAGCTGAAATGCCTAAGTGGATAATTATATTATTGGTAAATGAACTGGCATTACCGTATATTTGCTTTGCTGTGATGATACCATATCGATGAATGATGAATTGATGATGCTGGTAATAGCTATCCTGTTGTTTCAGCCTAATGTTTTTAATTTTGCACACTGTATTTGACCATATATGATTTTTCTTGGCCTGCTTTATCACTGAGTTCTATTGTTTTCTGCTTCTGCGTGTTGCAGCATAAACCTGAGGAGATTGAAGCCATCAAGAAGGACTTTGTGGAACCTGGAACTCTTGCACCAACTGGTCTTTTCCTTGGAGGCACAAAATACATGGTGATCCAAGGTGAACCTGGGGCTGTAATCCGAGGAAAGAAGGTACAATTTTTTTTTTACTTATGTAGTTGTGTTAGTTTAGGCAAACAAGCTAAATTAATTTATGCTGCTGGTATGGACCGAGTTATGAATGTTTGAAAGATGAAAACTGTTTCTTTGATGGAACCATACTGTCTTACCTCCTCATTAATGCAAGCATGTTGCATTGGGTGAATGCTTCTCTTTAGGATAATGGACTCATGGTCAGTGATAAACACCTGACACAATTCATGTGATTTGATATAGGGTGGGTTCTTTTCAGCTTATCTTATCCTACTTATTTGCCTTATCTCGTTACTTCGAGAATTTTTCGAGATAGCCTCGAGAGCCGGTTGGCCTTCAATTTTGGGGTTTAGGGAGCTTATAGACACGCCTACGAGATAAAAAAAACCGACTCAAAAGGTAATAAAAAAAGTGAGATAAGTCAAATAAGACACGAGATAAGTAGGAAAAGTCAGAGCCATAGTTGCTGTACTGTATTGTTAATGTTTAGCATGTATAAGCCTTATTCAAGTTTAAAAATTAAATCTCAAAGTGAAGTGGGTAATAAATGTATAGCTTGTTCGCACGCATTTGTTTTTGCTTATAGTTCCTTTTAGGTTTTTCCTTTCTTCATTCGAGCTATTTGCAAATCACTGTTGCAGCCTTTAACTGGATAATATAGGATTCTGTGTGTGGAACATCATTTTTTATTAATCAAACTTCTAGATTGATATTAGTGCATATCCAGTTTACATCAGAGTGAGAGTGTGAGACTTGTTTTCTGATATTCCCCATAAGGTTTGCTGCTAGCAATCACTGTATAACGTGTTTCATTTAAATTGCACAATTTTGCATTAACTTCCTCCTGTAATAGACCTGGGCAACACGCGAAATTTGCACCCTTCACTTATCAATCATTGATTTTTCTTTTCACAAAAAAAACTGCTCCTTACCTTTTGTTTGTGTAATCCTTACAGGGCACTGGAGGCATTACTATCAAGAAGACAAACCTGGCCTTCATTATTGGTATCTACGATGAACCAATGACTCCGGGCCAGTGCAATATGATAGTGGAGAGGCTTGGGGATTATCTGATTGAGCAGGGTTGCTAAGCCCCCTATGTTATTTTGGTCATCTGAGACTTAAAGTTTGCCCTCATTTGGTTCAGCAATATGTGGGTTTGCATCTGCTTGGCGTGTCACATATTATGCAGTGAATAATTAGATTTGGTTTGTTGGTTGGTGACATGTTGAAAAAGATTTAGTTGGGGTTTTATGTTTGGCATCGTGGCGTATGAAACTCAACTGTTGTTGCACTGAGTAATGTACATTTGCCTGGTCATGGTACTTGTGGATTATGCTTTATGAAGACGAGTGCATTTTACTATTGTGCTTGGCCTGCCCTACCTTTCTGTTTTCTTGTTTTTTTTTTGAGAAGGGTTAAAGATTTCATTCATATAATCAACCAAGAACAGAACCCTTTTACAACAAAATCCCTTGCTAACATATTCTTGGAAGACCAAATTGCAAAGTAGACATAACATACAGCTATAACCCGGAAAGCGACGTCTTTACCAGCGAACGGCATGGCCACCACCGTCTCAATCTTCATCACCTCCAGCCACCCGCGATGGAAGAAGAGATCAAGATCAATAATAAACATGAAAGCACACCAATCCGTTGGAAGCACAACAGAGGGATGAAAAATCAAGAACCCAGCAGCCACCAATCCCATCGCCAACAAGAGACCTCGCAAACCTGGACATCGCCGATGCACAGCCCACAAGCACCCAGCCCACCTACGAAGGAGACAACGCCGCACGCCATGGCCGCCGCCCGGAGAAGCTCCCACGCCGAGGCATTTCCTCTTCCTCATCCGTTCCGTCGCCGGCCCGGAGAGGTCTCCTAATAATTTCTTCCCCAACTCAAACTCGATTGTACTTACTAGAACCGAAGTCAACAGTACTAATGCCGAAGGAGCTGCCGCATCCGTGTTGACGGCGAGCAGACGAGCATGACCTTCGATGCTTGGCGAGACTGCCGCCACTGAAGAAGACCACGCCGCAATCGCTCCCGCCTCCCACATCTGCACACTCCGGCCAAGAACTCCCACAAACTAACCTTATCCTACCTCTACCCCTACAAATGAAAGCGGTGCCCAAGACAGATCCTCCGATCCCCACTCACAATGGCACGGAGGCGGCCGGCGGCAAGGGGTCGGCCAGATCTAGGCCGGACAACCCTGCTCAGAAGGTCCGCCCTATTATCCATCCTCACAGCAAAAGGGAACCAAAATCCTAAGCATAATCCTACTTCTCTACATCCCTCCACCAGGATCAGCCTTCTCCCATCCCTGGCTACGGCTAGAAGACCGCCACGATGACAGAGAACAGCGGATCCCCGGAGGAACTCCTCCTTGTTCGCCTCTACTCACTTTGCTTTCTGCTGTAGCCCAAACTTTCTCTGTTTTCTTGTTGGATACCTCCATTTTAGTGTTCGTTATGTACCCTTTGCTGTTTCCTGTGCTATGCTCATGTGGTGATTCGGCACTTCTATACAAGGTAGCGTGACTGGTGAGTAACCACTGACCAGATATCAGAAGCTGGAAGTAGATGAACAAAACATAAGTCTTGCAAGTAAGTGACAATTTTTACAAATGTCGACCTTTTATTTGCGTAAACAATAATTGTCGATGAAATTGGCCAAATAATGGGAAAGATTTCCTAATGTTCTGTAGGGCTTATGCGTATTTTTTTTTATTTATGTATTGAAAATCTAAACGCTTTGGTTTTGGTTTATCTAGCTTTTTTTTAATCTCGAAGAGGCTCCTTAAAGCTCTAAAAAAGTGTGCTAGCTTCTTCAAGCCTTCTAGAAGCTGAGGAAGTTTAGCTCTTTAGCAAATAAGCTTATGAGTAAATAAGTTTAGCCTATGAAAACGTGAACATGCCGTAAAAGCTGTAACTTACAAGTTGGGGTCTTTTAAAAATTTAAATTTTTTTCCAACTTTTTTTAATCGAAGCCTTTTTTTAAAGAAAAAAAAGCTGAACAAAGTAGATCGGAACGGGTTTGCCACTTGTTACCATTTTGGAGAGCCTAATCAGAATTGAACAGCAAATAGCAAAGGTGGGATTCAGATCCTCACTTTTTAGAAATTTCTGTCTTAATTCTATCCAGTCGTATATTTTTTATCTGACAATCTCTCCTACTTTCTCTCTTCTCGTCTGTTCTCTCTTTCGACTGCGCCGTTACAGCAGAGTATCCGCATCCGCAAAGGTGACGGCAGACGAGTGACGCAGCAACGGCAGTTGTCCCGAGAAGGCCCAAAAATTGACAGGAATCGCCCCCGCGGCGTCCAAAATCCACTCGCACTCGCACCGCCCGTGCCGACATCGAGCGAGGCAGCCGCCGCCCTCCCTGCCGCTCTGCTCCTTGACCACCGCTTCGTCTCGTTTCAACTCTCACTCTCCCAGTCCCATACCATGCTCGCTAATCACCAGCCCCCCGACGCAACCACACCACGCCACTAGAAGATTAAACAAACCCAACCACTAATCCGTGATTACTCGCTATTAAGCTAGCCTAGCCCCCCGCTTAAAAAGCTAGCGAAAGCCGGAGAGAGAGAGGGAGCGCGATCCAATCGCGTCATTGCAGCACTGTATCCTTCCTTCCTTCCTTCCCCTCTGCGTGTGGGTGGAGGAAAACCCTAGCTAGCTGCCACGGGAGTGCGCGGGTGGCGATGAAGATCCAGTGCAACGCGTGCGGCGCGGCGGAGGCGCGCGTGCTGTGCTGCGCCGACGAGGCCGCACTCTGCGACTCCTGCGACGAGGAGGTGCACGCCGCCAACAAGCTCGCCGGGAAGCACCAGCGCGTGCCGCTCCTCCCCGACGCCGCCTCCGCCGCGCCCGCCGCCGCGCCGGCCGTCCCCAAGTGTGACATCTGCCAGGTCAGGCCGCCCCGCCTCCCTTTCTCTCTCTCTGCCGATCGGCGTGGTTCTTCTTATCTTGAGAATGTAGTAAGCTCATAGTAACACAAAGAGGAATCACCTTAATCCTGAAGCTAAAAAAAAGTGTGAATTGATTCCAATTTCCAACCAACCATGTGGCTCATCGCCATCCGTCGTTGTGCATTAGAGCCTTTGCTTGCCCTTATTTGTGATCCGATTGCCATGGGAAATTAGTGAGTTCATTTCGTGCTCCCAAATGTTCACACTTCTTGGCATAATAGGATAATAACAATATTGTTCCCTAGGCTTTCCTGGTCATCGAAACCATCCCAGTGTATGCTCTCATGTTCTTAAAATCATCAGGAGACTAGCCTGCTATGATGCACAGTGTCTCCATTAAACATCGTTAGAGCTTGAAGAGAACGTGCTAGGGTCATAGAGGCGTACACCTGTGCCCAGTGGTTAAATTTCGGTGATATATGCGATAGCACCTAGTGTAGTTCTCTTTCCAAATTGGATAAGTGTTATCTTACATAAACTGTTGATATATTAAGAGAGTACTGTAAACTCCCTCTTGAGGTACTAACACTGGTGCATGGGTAGTGAGTTTATCAAATCAAATGAGCGCAGGAATTGAAGGGATCAATCCCTAGATTATGCCTAGAGGTGAAGTAATGAAGGCTGTGGCTTGAAAAATGAAGATATAATTTACTCTTCCCTCATTTCGTTGCTGACTGATTTGGTCACTTGTCCCAGAGGAAAGATCAAGATATATACCTCTTGCTTTTGGTAAATTATGCATTCTAAGAATTTGCATCAACAATCAGTAGTAATCTGTTTATGTTTTAAAGTTCACATCTCATTTATTTCAAACCAGTAGGGAAAATGATGAATTTTGGTGCTAGAGCTGATCATTCTATGCTGGGCCCCTGTCATGGCTCTAGGTATGACAGCCATGCATGCTTGCTGCACCATGTTGCCTGTATACTGGGCATGTGCATGCACATGCAGTCTCACTTTGCTTTTCCAGCTTTCCTTCAATGAAATGCAATGTATATTATTTATACTTCTGTTCCCCTATTAATGGTAAATGTGCACTAAGAAAAATGATCAATGATGGCTTTGTAAGGTTAGATGTCTGGGTATTATTATTCCTAGAGACCTAGACTAACATTTAGAATCAAGTCTCCAAGGTGTTATTATATACAAAAGACCACTTTAAATGAGACTAATAACATAAGGAAAAGTTTACCTCAATTTGATCACTGATAGCCAATAAATCCTGATATAAATGCTAACAGTTTTTATCAAGGCTTATAATGGTAACATGGGCTACAAATCACTTTTAAAGTTAGAATGAAACGACTGAGCTTAAATAGGCTTTATAGTGAACTTGAATGGGCTTTCTCTTATCATGTTCACCACCAGCCAATATATTACTAGTGGAAGAATCAAAGCCACTTTTAAGAGGACATTCTGGATTCGACACACATGGACACTAGTGAAGTGAAAGGAAAAGGGCATGATTATAGTTAGGAGTGGTCTACTATATATTTCTTTGTGCTTGAGTGACAAACACTGATGAGTGAATATGTGAATGCTGAAAACTTTTAATTGTTAACCCTGATTCTGGAACTTCTGGCTTCTGACATGAGCTCTAACAAGGTGATGTGATCATGGTCTGTTAAGCCTAGCTTAAGCCTTAAGCTGCATCTTGTTGTTTAAATAACCTAAGCTATTGTCATCCCTGAACAGCACAGCTGCACATATTCTTATACCAGGTAGCACATATTGAAATTAGTTGCTGTTTCAACGTACATTACATATTTAGAGGAAAACCGTAATACTTCCTGTTTAAAAATAGAGTAAGTTTCTCAAGACCGCACCATAGGTCAGCAAAACTATCGCAGAACCACACTTTTAAGAACATGCATCACAGAACCACACTTGACAAAAATGTTTTACAAAACTGCACTCCCATTGTATGCGGCGCCATTGACAACTTGGGCCCACTGGTTAGTCACACAGACTTAGAAGTGTCCTGTTTACTGACATGGCGCACTTGACCAGCAGCTGACATGTCATCATGCTTGATAATTCAGTGTATACATGGATGCCCTTTTATGGTAACTCAGTATACATGTGTTTCCAATTTGATAAATCAGTGTACATGTGTTTAAATAACTAATAAGGAATCACTCAACCATGATTACATGTCACCTGTGTGTCATGTACGTCTATGTTAACAGACAAGACAGTTGTAAGGCTATGCGACTGACCTCTGGGTGTAGTATGTCAGTACTATTGAGGGGAGTGTGATTTTCTCTAGTAAGTGCAGTTATGTGATTCATGCCCTCAAAAGTGCAGTTTTGTGATAGCTTTGCCAATAATAGTGTGCTTTTGTGAAACTCTTAAAAATACAATTGTTATCTTGCACATCTATAACTCCTTTTTCCAAAATGTTTTGCATTTGCCGTGGTTTCACTTTTGAGGTAGACTGTAAGCTAATGTGGTGTTTGAACATATTGTACAGTAGTTGATCATATTATTTTCTAATCACGTGGTTCCTAGATGTAAACTTACTTTTTTAAAGCACTCAACAAATCTTAAGAAGGAATAATATATATATTATCGCGCCATGTGCTTATCGTATCACAAGAATAGCATATGCTATTGCACCTTGTGTTTATCACTTTATTGCATCACAAGAATAGCATATACTATTATGCTGTGTGTTTATGGCATCATAAACTATCACACTTTGTGTTTATTGTATCACATGAATACTATCGCTTTGCATGTTTATTGTATCAGGTGTTTGTGCATTCTGATTGGAGAAAATGTTTATTATCACATAGGTGAGGTAGACCTCAAGGTTCACAAGTTATACATTCTAACTGCTGTAACATATTCTTTCCTCATTTGGAACTGTCACTTTCAGTAGATTTCATATAAGCTGGGTATGAATAGGACACCGTAAGTTCATCGTCCTTCTAATGTTTTTTTCTTGAGTTTTATGTATAGTATAATGGCTTATCCAGTAAAGCAACTTAAGTTGTGAGGCCTCTAGAAAAACATAAATTGTGAGGTGGTAGTCTCTTAAAAAATGGACGGTGAAGCACTGAAGCAGACTTAGAGGAAAAGCCTTGTCAGGTAGGTGGTTATTGTTGATGGTTGTTTTATTCATTCAAACTCCTTTATTTACTGTTTTTGTTTTGAGCTTAAATTGCCATATGGATGTTGGACAACTGTGTACATATTTTAGTTCTTTTTAGCTGGTTACCAGTCTGGATGGTTTGGAACTTTGGATGTGGATCCTATCTAATTATTGGAGGATGTAGTTTTGCCACCAGTCCAGCTGGCCGGGTCATGTGCAAAAGCACGACTAATGCTCCAGTCATTGCACATTTCACTGCATCCACATAGTTTTCTTTGGACTTTGATTCTGGCTGCAAGTGATTTCTGATATTTATCCTTAATTCCTAATATGCATATCTGAATCTCTGTTTGCCATTGCAGGAGGCTTCTGGATACTTCTTCTGCCTGGAGGACCGAGCGTTACTCTGTAGAGATTGCGATGTTGCTGTACACACAGTAAATTCCTTTGTTTCGGTACATCAAAGATTCCTGCTAACAGGAGTGCAAGTTGGTCTTGATCCTGCTGATCCAGTTCCGCCTATTACTGACAAGCATGCTAACACCGCCGGTAGATCAGTGGATTCACAAACTAAACATTTGCCAAGAAGAAACCCTACAGTCTTATTTTCAGGTGAAAGCAGTGCATCTGTTACCAACCAAGCAATCAATAGGGATTATTCTAGGCAGAGTTCTCTTCCAAATACCAGGACAGGAATTGTTGACTGGACTGTGAACAACAACGCAATTAGATCAGTAGAGCCTCCATCTAAGTACCTATCAGAGGAAAGCCCAACACTTATGCTATCCAGTCAGACCACGACAACCTTCTCCAATCAAATCAACAGAGATGGTGATCGGGCGTACAGCTTGCCATTCTCAGGTGGTGACAGTCTACCTGATTGGCCTGTGGATGAGCTCTTTGGTAACTCAGAATATGGTCCAAACTTTGGCTTTGCTGAGCACGGTTCTTCTAAGGTAATCTAAACTATTATATTGATGTGAATCGCTTTATTGCGTGTTTTTCATTGTTGTCAGTAGCATCTTGTGCTTTTCGTTTGGTTTTGGAATGCAGATTCTATAAGATGATGCCATTGGCCAAAATCGCTAATGGTTTGGTAGCTGAATGCATTTGATTTTGGAGATTTTTAATTGTGATATAATTTAGATTTTTGCTGCAAATGATTTCACTCCTGAAGATTTAGAGTTGGAACCTTTCCAATTTCCACTCGGGGGAATTTAGAGCCTAAGCTGATTATGTTGATGAATAACAAGAACTTAGCTAGTCAAGTGCTTATAACAACTAATAAGTGGATGAGTGAACTGTGAGGTCCCAGAGTCAAGCTACAATGCTGATCAGTTTGGTTTTCTGGATGCATCAACATGATCATTTGTGATTCTAAAATTCGTTAATTATTATTCTCAAACTTAGAAGACTTGTGATATAATTGATAAATTTGTGCAAGACATCTCCCTTATGGATTCTAGTTTTGTGTGCTTGTTAATTGCCACCATCAGCACTATCAAATGTTAATTCATCACAACTTACTCATTGTGACTATTTAAAATCAGAGATTTGTAGATTGCCCTCTTAAATTTGCAATAGTGGTGGACTGGTGGCTAAACCATAATATATGCTGACACAATGTTCTAGATTTAAGTGTGCCATTTAGATTTATGCTTAATTCAAATGCAAGGAAACTTACTATTACCGAAAAAGGAAAAAGAATTCAGTACCATTCCTCTCCCCACTGGGATGATATTGCCATCTAGATATTGTTCTCAACTTCTCATTCGAACCTTCTTTCTGCTACACAGTGCGACAGTGCAAAGCTGGGGAGTGCTGGGGGATCTCCACAATGCCGTCTGGCTGAAGGCTTGTTTACTGAAGAACTGTTAGGCCAAGTGCCTGGATTCAACGCAGGCGAATCTCTGAGCCGAGTGCCAGAGAATCCATGGGTAGTACCCGAGGTTCCCTCACCGCCAACAGCCTCAGGGCTTTATTGGCAAGAGAATTTGCGTTATCCTGATCCCGTGTATGACAGCACCATGTTTGTCCCTGAAATTTCCTCTCTTGAGAGCTCGCAGAACCATATCACTATGTCTGCTGGTTTGAAGCGTCGGAGGAGACAGTTTTGAGTAGCCAGAACAAAAGAACACTAGACTATCTCGGTCTAGCGGGGTCAATCTTTAAAAGAGGTCTCCTGATGAGCCATATCACAGAAACACGGACTGGATGATCATTCAAATGAATTCTCCAGTAGTCAGTCTAAAATATGCTGTAATGGTTCGATGACGTTCCATCTTGTAAAGACTCTGGCGAGTGAACTGCTGTGAGCTCTGTGATGACGTATTTGTGATCTATTTGTGTATGGTGAAATAAAGAAGAGCATCCATATGATAATAACATGTTGATTCACGATGCTCCTGGGCTCCCGGCAATACATGGTAATTTTACGCCTATAAACTTCTACTAGCTATGGGGCGGCTATGACGAGAGAAGATTACGATGGATCAACCTATTCCATCTGTAACATCAAACAAGTGGTTTTGGGATGGTTCATAGCTGTTCAGGGGAGAATGCAACAGACCGTGCCCTCTGCCCTCTGAGCCGCTCTCTTGGGCGACTTGGAGGGTGCCCTGACCAGACCTCGTCGCCAGAGGTGCCCCTCCTTGCCGTCGTCATCGCTGATGCGACAACGGTAGCAGGCCTTCGAGCTAGTGCTCCCCTTTCTTTTTCCTTTTCTCATGGACGAGTTCTCAGCAAGGCGGTGGAAGCGAGCTCCAGGCAGGTTGACGCCGTTCAGGAGGAGAGGCTTGGGTGGTGATGGTGACATTGTCGCCGCTCAAAGAGGCGTGCCGCAGCGACGCCTGTGCTACCGACGCCCGCTTGAGGAGGCCAGGCGGTGGCAATGCTCGTGCTTGGCTGTGGCCCCCACGCAAGGACTGAGCAGCGGCGGCTCTTGCGCAAGGGCTGTCTCATGACGATACTGTTGGGTGGTGACTGAGTTTGGAGAAGGTTGGAGGTGCCTCGAGGAGTCCGGATCCGGCGGCGTGTAGCTCGTGGCTGCCAGATCCGATGTGAAGGCGACGTCTGGCAACCTAGCTAGCAAGATCGGGTCCGGCTGCGGTAGATCTGGCTTGGAGGTGGCAGATCTGACTTGGAGACTGTAAAGGAGCTGGGACACTATGCAAGGAAGTCGCTGGGACGCTAGGCAGGAAAGTCAGAGCTTGGTGGCGGTGGTGCTGTTGTTTCAATCTCTACAACATGGTCTCGACCTAACATCCCCTGCAACGGTGGCGGTTGACGTCTTGACCGAGCATCGCTTGTCCAATGGCATGGTCGGCAGCGGTGTCAGTTGACGTCTCCACTGACTATCTCGGACAGTGGCGGCTAATGTCTTGGTTGAGCATCACATGCGACGGTGTCAGCTGACATCTTGGTCGTGCATTGCACGTGGCAGTTACGGTTGATGTCTTGGCGGTGCAATCGACAGTGGTGGCAGCTAGCTCTCGACCGTGCATCGCGTTCAATAGTGGCAACTGACATCTCTAACGTGAATTGTGTGCCTTGTGGCACAGTTTGCCATTGCCTAACACCGGTGGATGTAGGGCAGTGTTGGCTAGCCAGCGAAGAAGGTTGGAGTGCTAGGCCGCCGGCCATCGCTGGTTAGTTAGGTGGCGTTTTTGGTTGAAATCTACAGTTTGGTCGGGCCGCACTCTACTCCTCTCCATTATCTCTCTTTATATGTATTTTGTACGATTCTTCCTTTGAATGAAATGGTAGTGCTTCTCTCCTTTGCGCTAAAAAAAGTGGTTCAAGGTCAAAATTACTTTTAAATGGTCCAACGAATCCATCTGTACAAAATAACCCAAGAAAGGAACCTCCAAATAAAGCCTTATATTTGTACCTAACTCTAAAGTTATAGATTTTCTTTATAAAAAAGCAATTTTAACTAGGGTTGCTATCTAAAAAATCTCATATTTTAGGTATCCGAAAGGAGTGGCTTTGATACCCCACTCCAGACCCTAAAACCAAGTTTGTGAATATTTTCAAAAAAAACGCGTCACACATTTTAAGAAGTGGTTAGTTTTACCGATGATTGATGGAGTCCATGACTACCTATATTATCATAACTTAACTTTTAGCAGCAACTTTTTTTTGGGTAAGAAACGTAGGACGTGTGCTCACTGATCAGTCTCCGCAACAATCGTAGACACATCTTAATCAACCCAATAGCATAGCTCACCAGTCACCACCCACGTGAGCAGTGACATCCAGGAGAAAATCAACTGTTTGGCTTCTTTGCATGATATTTATGGTGCCGAGGAAACTTACTGGGCTAACAGATCACATGAGCAGTGGTTACTGAAAGGAGACAAAAATACATCTTATTTTCATAGAGTTGCAAATGGCAGAAAAAGAAAAAATATACTCTCTCAATGATGGAAATACTACAGCTTCAGGTGATAAGGAATTGCTAGATCTAGCTACTGATTTTTATAAAAGCTTATTCAAAGAGTGGTGAGTGCTCTCCTTTTCAGCTATCTGACATGTGGGGTGAATCTGAGAAGGTGATGGGATCTGAAAATGAGGAGTTGATCTATAATAAGTTCTCAGTAGAAGAGACTTGTTTTGTTTGGGGTGCTATTGCTTTAACTGTATGAGCTAGTGATAGAGTTACTTCCTTTGGTCATGCTATGTGCTGGATGCATACTAATGTTCCTGCTGTAAAAAAAAAAAATCATGTCACTTGCATAGTAGCAGTTTGTTGGGTTATCTGGAAGCAAAGAAATGCATGTCGTTTTGACAACCCACATGTCTTAGGTAGTGTTTTTTTCAGTGTTTGTGTTTGCATTTACTTATAAGCTGGAAATTTATTATTTTTGTACAAGTCAAACGCTTTAACGTTTGGTAGCCAATTTTTGTAGGTCTTATTATTTTTTCTTAAAGGTTTCAAAACCATTTTTTTTTATAATTTTTGATCTCTCGGATGTTCTTATCGAGGAGCTACAAATTTCTAATTTATAAGCAAACACAACCGCAACTGTCGAAAGAAACACTACCTTAGTCTCATATCCGTTGTGCATTCAATGGAAATGGGGATCCTACCCTCTTCTCAAAAAAAAAGCTCACCACCCACGTGGGTGCTCGCGGACCAGGAAGACACGGAGCTGAGAAATTTTTAATATATTTATTTTAAAATAAATTGATAGAAATGTGGTCGGCTGACACGTTAACAAGAATAGACGCTCGTCGTCAGTCCAATAGCTATATGAATCTATCACAATATAGTTGGGCGATAAGATTGACGTGATAAACCAGTGGCCTAGCAATGGTCCGGTAGTTTTGCGGAGGCGACGTGGTGGCCAAGTGGAACATGTTGTTCAACCATATTGTGACAATTCCCGCGTGGTAGCGACAAGTCCCGCGTGGCCGCCAAGTAGGCCGCCTCCTAGGACATATTGCCCAACCGTATGGCTGTAAGTCTCACATGGCCACCACTCAGCCCTCTTCCTTTTAGCTTAAAATCAAATTAAAAGGTACAACTTAAAATTTGTCATTTTTGTAGAAATCATACGCTGTAGCACTTTAATTTGTAGTCATTTTTTGAGGCTTTTAATTCTTCTCAAAGATCTCAAAAATATTTTTAATATATTTTTCAGTCTCACCGAGCCTCTTTCAATGGCCCTCAACTCTTCAGATTATAATTGTTGAGGATTGAATAATGCCTACGGACTAGGTATGGCTCTAGCAGCTCAAAGTCTTAAAACGTGCCCTTGGATGTTGTTCCTAAGGAGTCTACCAGGTCGATCTGTTTGACCGGGCAAAATATCTACCGGTTCATTCTTCCAGGCCAAGCGGGGTCACTGCCTAGCTCCCGGCATGACGCCTGCTCGGGACCCTCATGCCTAGGGCTAGCACTGCAGTGCTGCCCTGGTCGAGACGGATACACTTAAAGGTTGGATGCTTGGTAAGGCGCCATGTGGACATGATCCCCACTTTCTTGGAGCCGTTACCCACAATCCGAACGTGGTGGTAACCGATGTGGGTAGTTTAAGACCACGTTTATTGTAAATAATGACAATTAGAGAGGTTAATAGTTTCATACATTAGCTTCCCTAGAGCCTATATATACACAACGTTTTTGTAAACGAAAAGAGACAAGCTCGCATACTCAGAAATCCACACAGTATACACACGCTGGAGTAGAGTCATTATCTCATCTTTGAGGGGTCCGAACCAGAATAAACACCCTGTCTTGCTCGTTCCATCATCATACAAAACCACTGTATCTCAAAAACAACACCTTAACAAAAATGGGCTGTCTTGATCCCTCA
This sequence comes from Olyra latifolia, assembly GCA_036346145.1. Classification (NCBI taxonomy): domain Eukaryota; kingdom Viridiplantae; phylum Streptophyta; class Magnoliopsida; order Poales; family Poaceae; genus Olyra; species Olyra latifolia. Next base: position 3,809,020 of record CM070530.1, read on the forward strand.
ATCAAGAAATAAGCTCGACGAGGAAGCCATTACCTAATCGCTGACAATAATCTATCGCAAATTTTAGCTCAATCAAATAGAACATTATTGCACCATTGCTAGCCCTCCACGTCAACTTTATCGCTCAACCATATGACAAGTTCCTATTGCCCATTAGTTGGCGATGGACACCTATTCTTATCAATATGTGAGCCGACCACCTATTTCTATTAATTTATTTTCAAATAAATATATCTATAAGAAGGCCAAACAGCCCAGGGCCAGGCCAGGGGGCTTCTTCAACCCGCTGTCTGAACTCAAAGACGCCTCCGGCTGCCACAAGCGCAACTGCATATTTACACGGCGACGCACATTCTTAAAACTGTCTTTGAGAGAACTACACAGCGAGTCCATCGTATAACCATTTGGAACAACTGCGACGGCAATGTTGTGCGCCTGTGCTTAGTAGCCCAAATGTTTGGTTCCACCAAGCTTTAAAGATCTTTTTGATAAATGATTTTGAAAGAGCATTTGAATGAGAGAATAAACCTTTTTATTAAAAGAAAGGAAGCAACCGAAATCAAGTCATCCCAAACTAGACCAATTTACTGCCACGATGCCTGCGTGGTACATCAATTATCGGCAGCTCTATTGGTATAAACCACCAACTTAGATTGTTCCGAGATATCACATTCCTCTATGCTGGCGCCAAGTAATTCATGTTCGAAGGAACTTCTTGAACCAATGGGCAGAATTCTTGGGGTATCGCTTCTGTCCATCGTTGTAGTCCACAAAGTTTATCCCGAAACGCGTCGTGTATCCGCTCGCCCACTCGAAGTTGTCGAGCAACGACCATGCAAAATAACCTTTCACATTTGCTCCATCCCTATAAAGAAGAAAAAAAATGCAATGGCATTGTTAACTACTTTCTCTAATCACAAATAACTTGACATTTACAATTTAATTTGACCATTATATACTATTGCAAATTATTTATAAACGCAAAATATATATTATTATGAAAACATTTTCAAGACAAATCTATAAATATGTTTTTCATATACCTAATCCAAATAGTTAAAAGGATATTTACAACTAAAGTTATAAAAACTTTGATTTGCAAGTATTTTAGACGATTATTATTTGTGATGAGCAGTAGCACCATGAGTCCATGGACAGTTTAGTGCGAACCGTTGACAATACCTTATAGCACCTAGAAGGGAAAGAAGGTGCTTGTGGTAGTACTCTATCCTGGTGTCATCCTTTAGGGCTTCCTGGAGAGGCAGGCTCTTGTTGCTGACTTCGTTGATGCCTAAATTTCGGAAACAATACTTTTAGATAAGTCTCAATCCGGTTCTCTTCAGTTTCTAGAAGAAGCAAATACTTTCCTTAATTTTGTAGATGGCCACCATTTGAGAAATTAGAAAAGTTAGTGGTTGGAGCTTACCATTTTCAGTGATGTAGACAGTAGGGTTGCCATAATTCTCCTTAACATAAAGCAACAGTTCACGGAGCCCTTGAGGGTAGATGAACATATCTGAAATATTCATGCCAAAATAATGTCATGCAAATTATCAAATGTAAAATATGGTATACTCAATATACCAGCATGGTTGTCGGAAATGCTGGACAAGCAAGATCTACTCCGTGAAAGCCCCCCTCAACACACACACACATTTCATGATTGCAAACACTCACCATCTGCTGGACTAGTACTCGGTTCAAAGACTGGTGGATGTAGACCACTATGGCCCAAACCAAGGAGGCCAAGCAGGCATTCAATGGGCTTATCATCTACATAGTTTGTAACATTTGGAACGAGAGGAATAGGCAAATCTTTTAGCAGAGAAACCTCAACTACTCTAGCTCATCGAGAGGATTAGGGAAATGTCTGGTTCAGGGACGGTCGACAACCCCTATAATCGGAGAGTATGACAGACTCTCAGAGCTTCTCCCCGCCTATTTCTTTTTCTCTCGTCCTTGTATAGTGTACAATGTTGTCGTTCTTAATAAAATAGCAGTGCTCCTACTCATTTGCTCAAAAAAAAGATTGCAAACACTATACTCTGACATGCCTAAGTGACTCTCCGATCCTCCATTAATTAATATTAATAGACCACTAAATGAAGAACAAAAATACATTGATCCTTGACTTGAGCATGACTCGCCTGTAAGATTAGCCCGAGCATCAGTATCATAGCTGTTGTTGATACCATTTGATGGAGGAAAGTTTTTAGCATAACTTGCAGTGTAGTAGTTGAGCCCAATGAAGTCGAATGCACCCTTGACCATGTCAGATTGTTCTTTGGTGAACCGTGGCAAGCGATTTCCGACCAATCCTCTCATGCTTAGTGGGTAGTCTCCTCTAAAGAGTGGGTCCATAAACCTAGAGGGCATTCTTAGTAAGATTTGCATCTTCTTTTAGACTATGAAGATGAAATTGTATGTATGTGTGAGTCACACAGAACTTACCATCCAAACATGAAATCTATGCCACGTCTTGCTGCCTGATGGTTGGATTTTGAACTGGAGAAGGGAACAAACCAGTTTGATATTAAAGTTATTCCAATTTTTCCCTTCTGCACGGCCTACATTTGATATGCATCATATCATCAACTGTAATTGCTGAACACAAACCATGATTTTTTTTAAACTAAAGGGCAGGAGCTCTGCCATTTCATTCAAGAAGAAGATAATACAAGCATCGCCTAAAAGAGAGTAAACACCACAACAACCACTCCAAGAGTAGCCAAACGTGACCTCAACCAAAGACCTCTAAGTCCCCAACACCCTGAGGGTTAGCATACTAACAGGCTACTCCGAAAGAGGAGATACTACTCTTTAAGAGGAGAGCCTCACAAGCCACGTTCTAAATATTCAAGTATTATTCTACTTACAAGGACTAAAACAAATTAACAGTGGACTGTAGAACTTCTGAATATACCCATAGAGTCATAACTCATAACTAGTATAATGTACATGGTGGTGGTTCTGAAGGTATTTTTCCTTTCAGAAATTCATTTCAATAAATCCCTACCAGTGCCAATCTGATACATTCCAAAAGTTACAATTTAGTTGGTAAAATAAATTAATTGACTGTATTTCGTATTGTACACTGAACTTAAAGGCTTAAACTAAATGGCATGCAATAAATAAAGGAGTACCGCGGACTGAGCGTTGGCTCAGTGGTAGAGCGTGCCGCTGGCAGCCTGCCCGCCTGTGTTCCATCTTGGCTCGGCGCGCGGTGTCGTATATTTTCTGGGATTTAATCCTGAGCTGGTACACCTGGGATTGAATCCCGGGGCACACGCGTGCGTGTTAAGTGGAACTACGTGTGCTCGCGTACAGAGGGGTAGGCTTCTCATCTGGTTCTGCGTGTGTACTGGGCGCGTACAGGGTGCGTGAGTGTGGTGTTGTGGTGTGAGTTGTGTGCGTCCGGGTTGTAGCATCTCAAAAAAAAAAAGGAGTATCAAAATAAAATTTGCATATTTGTGATTAATACATCGTTCATGGATAGATTGCAACTGTGAATAAAGGGCTCGTTAGTCACCTGATATTTCTCTTTATACAATCTAACTGTCTCTGCATGGGCGAGTAGTTGATGGTGGCATGCAGTGTAAGGCTCCCTTCCTGAATCCCCAACACTGCATTTTCCCATCTCCCATGGCGAACATCGGCCCGGTGGAAAAATTCCGTATGCATAGCCCGCAACGCAGAACCCATAGGGTTCATTGAAAGTAATCCAGTGTTTCACTCGATCTCCAAACTCTTTGAAGCAAACTTCAGCATAGTCCTTGTAGTCATTTCTGCACTCGTTCATTGAAAGTAATCCAGTGTTTTTACAGTTACTAACTCTACTACCCTAGTATAGTAGCATGTAACTATACAAACAGCAAAGCGTAACGTAAGAAATTGCTAGAGTGGATCTTTGGTGTCAGTGAAAACGCGCAAAAGTTTGTTTCTTTTAGGGACTAATATTTTGTTAGCTCGTTACTCCAACACAATAAAGTGTTCATCATGCTTCGTACTGCATAGATATTACACAGTTCATTTTGTTGCCTTTTATCAGTTCTAGCACACAGTATATTGACCAGAGAAATTGGCAAAAAGAAGTCCACAAACCATTGGCAGTTGAGAACGAGGGAATTTAAATCAGGACATGCAACGATACGAATAATAGTTTTAATTGCAGTACATACTACAACCATTATGTGTTCTTATTAAGAAAAAGCAGTTTCCAGTAGAATTAAATTATTGTACTGCATTCGATTAGCGAATGTTAATCTGGTTGATTTACAAGTCAACTTATACAGATTGGTGTAATTATACTTTTTAGCACAAAAAGGACGAAAGAATCATTGACTTACATTATGTGAGGGCTAAGAAACCCTAAATATTTGTCTTCCAATGCCTGAGGTGAATCCCAATGAAAAATGGTCACAAATGGCTGTACCCCTGCAATTATGTAAATATTCAACCATTTAGTGAAATAAAGAATGAACCTAATGGTCCATGCAAGTTGCAACTATTAAATACTGAAGTTTAGACATATATTTTGTACCTTTCGACAAGAGCTCATTGATCAAATTGTTGTAATACTTAACACCTTCTTTGTTGATTCCACCACTCAGACTTCCATCTGTCATGCCATCAGACGGTTAGGTCGATGTGAAGATGTTATCAACTTGCAATTTGGAAGATACGCAAAATCTTCTATTTGAGAATAACAGCTTTCAGATAAGCTGGTCGTATGAGAATGCATTGTATTTATATAAGGTCTGAACGATATGATGAAGTACTTGGAAGAATTCTTGTCCATGAGATGGAGAACCTATATGCATCCATTCCCATATCCTTCATGATTTTCACATCTTCCTGTAGTTTTTTGCAAGTCCATTGGAAGTCTGATCATATAAAATTTATGAAATTGCCAAAAAAAAATTGAAAAAGCAGGCCAACAAATTAAACTACACTAAATTCCAACCTTGTAAAGATGGTAGGAGTTCGCTGCCACATCGCCATTGCTTCTGTCAGCGATTTTATCTGCCAAAATTAGAAAGATTGTTAACTAAAATGGAACACTCATTGTCATTGATTCTGGTAATTTAAACTCACAATTTTATTTTTAAAATTGAACATCATGATTTGAATTTTAACTTTACAGGAAAGTTTTTTGAACGAAGGTAACTTTACAGGATAGTTACTTTTGGTTTGTCACGCTCCAGTCAAAAATAAAAAAACTCGTTGGGCCTTGTTGCCAAAACGTCAAATTAAAGCTTCACTGCCAGGAGTAGATCAACAATTCGACGGCTTATGTTTGTGGCTTTGTGCATTAACTAATCTTTTGATAAAATGGCATTGATCAGGTAGTGACTCCTTCACTAATCCATCATTCAGCTAGAATTATTAAATCATTATGACTGGATTAACAGGAATACTCCAGTATCATTTGTCAGGAAAGAACATAATCCTCCTCAAAAATCACACTGATCCCCCTCACGACGATCAATTACTAATAATCATGCCACAGAAGGATGGATAGGGCAGACTGATTTTCAACAAAACGTACTTACATATATCGTCAAAAAAGAGTAATTTTACGAAATATTATGGGTGATAGTATATAGCAGTAGTATGTTTTAATCTGACCATCAATTTGGGCGGTTAGTCAACTGTTAACTGATGTTAATTCCGGTCACTCTTGATCAGTGTCCAATTTGTCTTGTGTGCTGCACAACCTTACAAGTAGCTAGGTTGCGCAACCTTGAAAGAAAACACATGAGAGGGGAGGGGCGCACAGATCTCATAGCAAGATCTAACGACAACCGACGTGCCTGCAACTGCACGAGTGGAAAATTTGCTCTCGAGAAATATACATGCCTGGGTGCTGGTGAGTGAAGGTGTCCCAGATGCTCGGCCCCCTGCCTCCCTCCATTGCACCACCCTCGCACTGCATGTGAATTAACACACATCCGTGATCCAGCTCACAATCAAGATCAGACCAAAGCAAAACTCGTCGTAAATGAGAAATAGTTTACTGGCTGATCAAAAGACCGCTTGCACTGCGTTATGTATGAAGGAGGGAAAGCGATCCAAGTGGACACTACCTGATAGGACGCCGTGGCCGTCCCGAAGATGAAGCCCTCGGGGAAGTCCCTCCGGTGCATCGCCGGCAGCTGGCCGGCGCCGGAGGCGACGGCCAGGAGGAGGAACAGGAGGAGACGAGCAGGCATCGCCGTTGCTCCAGCAGCCATGCGCGCGAAAGGCTTCCCTTGGCCGGCACCAACCACTGTGTGTAGGGAGCCTAGCTATATATGTTGATTGGTGAATTTAGCTCTTGTTGCTTGTGCCATGTGGTGGCCGCTTGGCCGGCCGGCCGCCGTGACGGACGCGGTCATTGGCATCTTCCAGGGGAAAAACCACAGAGCATGTAGTGTTTTGTTTGGAGCCATTATTTGCCCTACCAAATTATCAAATGTTGATAATGTTGACTAAATTTAGCTTGGATTTAGTTAATTTGCTAAATTTGGTTGACAAGATACCTTCATCCATTTTGCTCTCTAGTTCATTTTCCCCAAATGCTGGCCCAAACATTGCCGGCAAAATCCTTAATCTTTGATTGGCAAGCAAATTGTTGGTAAGGTATATATATACTATCTCTATAAAGCGCGTAGCGCATCTTCCTTTCTTCGCCTCCGCATCGTGGCCACGTCGTCAGGATGACGCCGGCCGTCCGATCTTCGGTCCAACTTGGATCCGGCCGTCCATCCTTAGGCTATATATAAAACACTTTCTTTCTTTTTTCCACGACGTGGCGGAAGAAACGAGTGGCTGTCAGCCGGGCAAAGTCTCAGTTGCCTTGCCCGGGTTCGATCCCCAGGCCACGCACCTTTTCCCAGCAAGTGCTTTTTCCATTCTTCTTTTTCTTTTTTTTTCCCTTTTTCTATTTCCTTTTTTGTACGCCGTTTAAAAATTCCAAAAAATAGAAAGTTTGCAAAAATGGAATCATACCTCCACAAAGAAGGTCCATAAAAAGTTTGGATGTTTTCCAAATTTTTTTGAAATTTGAAAAATTTTCAGCTTTACAAAAAACCTTGCTTAACGTTTATAAAAATTTTGGATGTTTTTGAAATTAGAAAAATTCCCGACTTAAAAAAAAACTCGCTTTCTTTTTTTCTCTCCTATTCTCATTTTTGTAGCCCGTCTAAAGTTGAAAATTTTTAAAAAAGTTGCGAAGTTTTCAACTTTAGAATTTGCATGGTTCCACTTTTCTTCTTTCTTTTTTTTAGGCCATTTAGAAATTTCTAAAAAAGTAGGAAACTTGAAAAAAAATGGAACCATGGCCATACAAGAAAGACATGTAAGAAGTTTGCTTTTTATTTTTAGGTTTTTTCTTTTTTTCCCTGTTGTTTAGAATTTCAAAAAATTGAAAAGTTGACAAAGTGAAACCATGCCCACACGAGAAAGACCTGTAAAAAATTAAGATTTTTAGAGGCTTTTTCCTTTTTTTGCCTTTTTACTTTCTTTTTTAGGCTATTTTAAAATCCCAAAAAGAAAGGAATTCCAAACATGGAACCATGTCTACATGAAAAAGACCCATAAAAGATTTGATTTTTTTAATATTTCAAAAAAATTTGTCTACATTGCCTATTGTAGCACATTTTCCTTTCTATTTCCATAATATTACCCTTGAATTTTTCTTAAGGGTTTTCATTGTTGATGAAATCTACGTTATTATGGTATGTACCATCATGTTTTTAGATGTTACCTTTTAGGGTTCCTTTATTTTGAAAGGCATGTTTTAATATAAAACGTCAAAATTATTTATTTTATTAAGATGATATCAAATCTTCCTTTTGATTACATAAACTTTACAACTCTTTGTTTATTTTTTTGCCTCCCTGATTATATACCTTGCAATAGCTATTAATTGTATTTTAAAGAATAGTCGGTAGACAGGAGCGGACGCGCCACCGCGCGTAGTCCCTCCTAGTATTCATAGGTAGGGTGTGCATTCTTTTTTCTGTACATTGTCTAAGCCTGAGATTAAAAAAATCAGTATATACGTGTGGTACAAATATATTCATATGTTTTCACCTTTTAGAGAGAAGAGATCGTTGGGCCGTATGATAAGTGAAATGAATGGCTTTGGATGCGTATTAAGATCTCTCTTTTGATATTTTTAAACATGTTTAGCAAACACGTACGTAGAATTTGGACGAAGGCATGCTTGATTTGAGAGATCTACAAATTTAGGATATGGTTGTTCTGTCTATTTAAAGATTATTTGTTATCGGGTTGTTATGAGATGATCATAGACAATGTGGCTACGAGGAACGGCATCAAGCCATCAACTAACTCACTATGATCTTCAGACAAAAGAAGACAGAAGAGGTTCACCCTTCGTTCCGTGGCCAAGGCTGTCCTGTATCTTCGTAGTGCAGGGTGATCTCTGATATAGCCTTTGCCCTAAAGAGCAAGTTTTGAGATCCAACGAAGGCTGCCACGTTCGGAGTGCCTAGAGCTGAATGGTTGCGTTTGAGAGTTTCTCCAATAAGTAACAAAAATTTATGAACGACCTTTCACTTAGAGAATTTGATCCTTATTATGGTTAAATTGAACCTAGCCCTCATGCGACCTAAAGAATTCAAACCAAGAAAAACACAAATTCACCTTGATATAAGATCCTCACTTCAAACTCAAATTTGAATTTGAATTCAAATCCATATTGGCCTAGAGCTTCAAATTAGCTACAAATAAAATCCAGGTAATTCCCAAAAAAAACCAAGGGAAAAATACCCAGTGGACCCACCACCCTTGACCGGCCCTTGCCTCAGCTTTGACCTATGGGGCCCACTTCTCTCTCTCTCTCTCTCTCTCTCTCTCTCTCTCTCCCCTGTTGGCGCCCGTGCTCTAGCCTATTCCGCCCCGTGGCAAGCTCCTCCTAGCGACGTCCTTCGCGTGGACGCTTTGCCTCTGCGTGCACGCGAGCTCGCGCCGCACCGGCTCAGTCCTTAACCCGGCAACCCACTCTCGTTGCCCCCTCTCTACACTCACTCGCTCTCTTCCGTAACCCCTGCAGTAGCTCTCTCTCCTCCTCGCATTGCTCCAGCTCGGTGGAATCTGCCGGAGAAGCCCCGAGCTCACTGGAAACGCGCTTGTTTTCGCTGTCAGCCCCAGAGCACCGCCAATCACGCCCTTTTCAACTACTCCTACGGTGAGTCATTGTGCAATTCCTTACGCCTTGAGCATCGCCATGACTAGGCGCCTTTTTTCTTCACAGCGACTTGGCCGGAGAACCGTCATAGCAGCCTGTTGACGGCGACTCTGTTTCAAGCCCGCTTCGGCCTCACCGTGGACACGCCTCTCCAAGATTCCTCCGTCCAAACCGAGAGCATGGTAAGCTTCCTCACAGTCTCTACAAGCTCCAGCATCATTTCCCAGCTCTAGAACAGTCTAGATCGCCGTAGCCACAAGGTCCCGAAGCTCATTTCCACCACCGCGCATGGCGCCGCCATTCCCGAGCCATCTCCGGCAAGCCAGCGGCGACACATCCTAGCCCTAGATGCACTAAACCCATAGCAAGTCTAAACGGACTCACTGACGTCCTGTAGCTCCGTCGTGAACGTGCTAAAGACCTCGTTGGAGCGCCGCCAGGAATGCACGAAAAGGAAGACGACGCCACAGCCGTTGAATCTGCTCTAGGATGCGTGCGTGTACTGTTAACGTTTAAATCTCTCGCAAGTTAAACTAAGGAGCCTCTGACAGGTGGGACCAGGGGCCCACTGTCAGGTCTAGTGGAGGCGCAGTCTAGAAAGTTCGCTTTCCTCGTGCGGTAGCGTCTTTCCAAAATACGCTTTCGGCGTATGCCATTGCGGGCTGTGCTCCCGTGGGGCGGCCTAGCACTGTGCACAGAGGTTTTTTCGGGTTTTTTCAATAGAAATAATTCCATAAATTAAAATGAATTATTAAAAATAGCTAAACACTTCCAAAAAATCTACAAAAATCATGATAAATATCACATGACCTTCTGAATTAATTAAAATATAATCTTGCATGAATAATATTGGTCGCTAAAAAATTTCATAAGGCTCTTTTGGGAACTTTTTCTATATAGGAATAAAACCAGTAAATGCTTTTGATTTATTAAAAATATCTAATGAGATAGGAAAATTCTAGAAAATGTATAAAACCTCTCTGGACCTAGAGAAAATAATTAATTTGGTAGCATGACACATAATCACCCATGATCCAATAATTAACCTTGTTAATAATGTGATTAGTATCTATAATCATATGTTACTAAATAAAACTAGATTAAGGAAATCCTAACAATAATATCCTCTATTCAGAATAGAGTACTAAAGTACAAAACCACACCACCTAGTATTTGTAAATTCTTTAACTTATTTATTTAGGAATGCTTCTGACAAAAGTAAATTATAACTATTAATTTCCTAAAAACTATGGGTAGTTATATATGTATATAAATACTTACAATCTATGCATTCATGAGCATGTCATTATACCCTACACGCCACGGTTATTGTTACGCAGTTTTCCGATAACTTAGAAGGCTCATGGAACTTCCTGAATATGATATTACAATATCTTAACGATCGATCATCTCGCTAGAGACGAATGCATCATGTTTTCCGCATTCCGGGTATTCATTATGGTTGTTTTTCGAATAGAACTAGAAGGAGCTGAATGTCACTTCGAAGAATTAGAACCCACTCCGGACAACACTCAAGAGGAACAAGATGAGTTAATATCCAGTTAGATCATATTGATCCTGATTTTTATTAAATTATTTCTTTTCAAGTATCAAATTGCATGGTTTTTAATTATGAATACATATCTTGTTAATCATGATATATCATGTCTGCTTTACTAAATATCGATACCCATGATGATTGTGTTGATGATCATTGCTAGTTGAATCACACTTTGATCGGCTTGATGATCAATCCTTGATTAGCGTGGTTTAGGAACAAAACAATTACAAGACTCTTAAATCTATGGTTTAAAACTTGCTAGACTCCTAAATCTGGTTAAAATTTGCTTAGCTATGCTCAGGTCTCGATTATTACTTTTTAGGCGTAGGCGCCTCGGAACGGTGAACCAACATTCATCAAGACATGATACACCTATATTGGAATTTTTAATACATGGAATTGGGGCCTGGCATGCCAGTGTATGTGTTTGGTTGAGGTTGAGGATTATATTTTGTACGAACAGGTTCTGGTACAGTTGGAGTAGTATAGGCTATGAATATAGGCTATCGTTCACAGACTGTACGTTGAAGAGCGCGGAGTAACACGCGTAGTGGGGGGCTGCCACTTACCTGAGGGGTGGTTCCGATACATCGTGTGCCGAGGCACACGGAGGAACGATAGCAGGAGAAGGAAGGAATTTGGGAATTGTGGGCTGAGGCCTAAGTGGACGGGGTGGGGTGGAGTTGAGCTCACCCAGACGGGTGCATTAGGGATGCATAGTGGGAAGTCACTGACTATCTACCTGCAGGGGATAGTTCTTAACACCACAACACATGGCCATCACGCGGTAATGCGAGTATGAGTAGGTTCGGGGGTGGTACAATCTGAGGCTCTGAGAGTGGACGTACCCCGAATGCCGCTATACTTGAGGTAAAGGCCGGGGGAGGGGACTGTCACTTACAGGTGATCTGGATTGCACCAACTGGAGCACGACCCATAGGGTGGGCTGGCAACCTAACTATGGACTCGGGCTCTGGTGGGGTGGTGTGATCTCATTACGGGTGTGCCGTACCTGGAATAAGATGGTGTGAGTAAGAAGTTGGTTTAGCAGAGTGCATGGAAACTGCCACGGGATGGGATTTGTTTGATGATATGGAACTTAAAATCTGAAATGACACATTGAAAGTAGAACTTTGTTTAAAACTGCTAAGTCATAGGCTTTGATTTAGAACACTGGCTTTCTGCAAACAAACAAACCCCCAACCTTCTCTTTGGAACCTCTATCACTAAATGCATTAGGTTGGGTGTTAACTCGCCAGTGTTTGGATGACACTGACCTCACATATATCCCCTCTTTTAGATGATGGAGTTGATGGAGGCAACGATGCCTACGCGTGGCATGAGGATGGAGATCCTCTGTACCAGGATTAGGAGTAGGATGTAGAGTAGGGCTTAGGGCGTTCCACTAGTCGGGCGCTGTTGCATAGCCGCAGGTGTGATTTTGTTTAAGTCTTCCACAACTCTAATGTGTTTCTTTTGGAACTTGTATGTAACCAAGGCCATGTGCCGTTTGACTACTAATCAGCATGAGGGTTTCGTTTGTAATAAAGACTTCTCGATGTATGAAATGAACCGGCTATGTAATGTGTGGCACTAGACTACTGGTCTAGGGACTAGTGCAGTGTAGGCTACCCTAAAAGGTAGTCCACAAACGTGTGACCACGCCGACGTGCGCTCGTGTTGGTCGCCACACCGCGCCGTCAGAAACAACCACCGCCTGGGCCACGCGAGACCATGGCGGCGCGCAGCCTCGGTGTGGGTGGCTCGGTTGAGAGGAAGAGAGTAGAAAAAAGGACTCGGTTGCTTTTTAAAAAAGTTAGGGACGTTTTTTTACAAAAAAAAAAACATTTCAGTAGATGGTGGCACTGAGCACCAATCTTAAAGCATCCGGTGGTCATGTTCCTGTACCCGCATGTACCGACGAAAATCCGCTTAGCCCTGACTCCGCTCGCAGGCACGCTCGACCAGTGCAGAACTGCCGACGATGCTCCGCCGCCTCCCTCCGTCGCTCCGGCGAGCCCTCCTCTCCTCCACCTCCTCCATCTCGCACCGCCCAGACCCTGGCCTCCCGCCTCCTCACGCCCTGCTCCCACAATGGCGCCTTTGCGCCACCGCCTCCTCCTCGCCGCCGCCCCCTCCTCCATCCCCGCCACCGCGTCCCGACGGGGGATCCGCCGCCTCGTCGCTGAACCCAGCCGAGGTCGCCAAGTTCGCGGCCATCGCTGAGACCTGGTGAGATCCCTCCCTTCCTGCCCTGCCCTGCCCTGCCCTGGCGTCTTGGTATGATGGATCGCCGTGCTTTCGCTGAATGCTTGGTCACTTTCTTCTCCGGAACCCTGAAGTGAATACTGTGGGGGGATTGCTACTGGCATTATGAGCTCTCCAGGGTTAGATAATCTGCAGTAGCTCGTGTAATTTGTTGATGCAGTCCAGTGAATTGACCTACATTTTTGTGACTACCAACATATTGCTAGCTACTTTCAGGAACTCTAGCTCAGTTGGTGAGGGGATCCCTGCCATGCTCGGATCTGGGTGCTTATTTCACGTTATTTAAATCGGGAGTGCGTAATTCCACGTAGGTATCCCACATTGCTAGCTATTTTTAGGCAAGTGCACAAAAGACTACGGCACTGTGTAGGCTACTGCATGTGGAAAATATGAACCGTGGTTATCGAACCCAATGCTAGGTTTTGTGCTCTATTTGTGCTATGTCATCCCAGTTCTATGTATAACTATTTGCATACCAGTGCAACTCTGTAGTAACTTGCGTATGAGAAGTTCAAAATGAAAGGAGGTACAAATTTTTGCTTTGCATTAACAAATTTCTTATCAATGATGGCACTGTTTCTGGAATTGACAGGTGGGATTCAGATGGTCCATTCAAACCTTTGCATTTGATGAATCCAACCCGACTGTCTTTTATCCGTTCCGCTCTCTGTAGACACTTCAGGTACATTGCTGCACTCTAACATATTCATATTTTCTGATACCGCTGGTGGCCACCTGAATAAATATATGAAATCTACTGTCACATTATCTATCTAATGGTACATGAATAACTTAATTTGCATAGATGACGGGCTCCAGTTATTGAAATGCATTTTCATTTCTGTGGAGCATTACCTCTGTATCCCTTTTAATTGAAGAAAAGACAGCCATTGAACTGCTACTTTTACATTGCCTTGTTTCATATTGCGTCCATTTCCATTTCTTCATTATCAATGTTTATCATGGACCTTTGCTTTCTTTTGGGCCTGAAGTGTATCCTAGGAAGGGATCCATATTTGCTATATTCTCCCTAAAGTTTATTCTTCCAGGAGGGATCCGTATTCACATAAGCCACTTGAAGGCCTCAAAGTTATTGATGTTGGATGTGGAGGTGGCATTCTCTCCGAGGTAGCAATTCTTTATCTGTCAATCATTTCTAACAATTAACACCTTCTAGCATTTAACATAGTAAATTGTATTTTGAGGAATATTCATTTTTGTAAAGAGAGAATTATTTAGGCTCGTGTGGTTCACTGTTGTGTAAACAGGAAATGGATATGTACTAATTGGCTTGCTTATCATATTCTTTTTGATACAAGGTGTTGTTTCGTACAACATACCCATATTGAACTTTACATTTGAATGCATTTTCACATCTATAATCATCTTTAATCACGTGAACTCACTAGTCGCTGTAGTCTATAATTAATGTCTTAAACTAACTAAGCTTCTAACCGTGTTCTCCTTGCCAACTGTTTGAGACAAGCTTATTGATGTCGGATTAGTTAATTTGTAGTTTTCTTTCTGTGTTTCTACATTACTGGTAGTCTGGTACATTTTATGCCTAATAAAATGCAGAAAATGATTCGTTCATTCCAATCTATGTTTGAATTGATACCATGGCTTAGGCTGGAAACCTCAGCACCTACATGCTGGTTCTCAATTCTCATGAACATTATGTAATAAAATTGCGCTCATGGTGTTGTTAATAATTTTGTAAAATCGTGAAAGTTGTCACACACATATATATGTTAACTACTTGATTTGAAATTGTTATAGTTTTGCCACAGATCAATGCCTTTTGGGTGTCAGAGTGCAATTAAGGACAGTAACATGTGCTTTCTTCTTTTGTATGATTGACGTGACAAATAGCATACTTATATCTTGCTTCAATTCTTGGTTGTGGGTGACAGCCTCTTGCTCGGATGGGAGCTAAGGTTACTGGAATTGATGCTGTCGACAAGAATATAAAGATTGCACATATCCATGCTGTATGTATAAAGTATAAACTTGCTTTCATGTAAATTATTAGGTAGATCAAAATGCCTTTGTTTTTCTCAAGGCTGATTTACGTATCTTATGGACAATTAATTGTATACTGCTAAGTTTAGGTATTACCTTACTGCTGACTCAATGAAAAATAATTTTGCTGAAATATACTACTAGACACATTCACTTTCATACTTTGTCTGATAATATTATGTCATGATCACTGAGTATGCTATATTAAGCTTTTGAGGACTAATGACTTCTTTTCCCTGACCTGTAGCCATTCAATGCCACTAAAATTGCATTTACTGATCATGATTCATAATACAGGAATTGCCTGGGGCAGAACCACTATAAGTTTATTATCGTTTCAGCCAATGACTTCTTTTCTTATTATTCACAGGCGTCTGATCCAACAACTGCTTCCATTGAATATTGCTGCACAACAGCTGGTCTGTCTCTCTCTCATGTGCTTAATTAATTTCTTGCAGGACATATTTGAGTGGCAGTTTAGTTATGCTGCTCCACTAATATCAAGTTTACGTAATCAGAATATATGCTATCTTGCTTGAGCAATATTGTTTTCTCGGTAATTATATATAGCAGACTATGTGCATTGTTCTCTATAAAACTTGGTCACAAATATTCTCTTCTATCCATTTAATATAGAAAGTATCTCAATAATTATATATAATAAATTAACAAGACTATAAAGGAAGAACAACAACTTCCAAATTGTGATAAGAGTATAATTTCAGATATATAAGTGATTGATCCCTATTATTCTTTTGTCTGTGACCAGAGCAAAACTTATGGGAGTTATTGTTTATGCAGAAGAATTGGTAAAAGAGAACAAACAATTTGATGCTGTCATTTCTCTTGAGGTATGCACATTTTTCATCTCATCTAAACCCATCCTGTCCTTTGAACTAGGCATTAGATACAAGGTCACTCCATAGTCTATTTGTCATGTCATGCAGTATCTTGAGGGATGCCCTGGTAGTTTCTGAATGAGGCAGCCTTTTCGTTTTGAACGATAATTGGAGAATGTTTTGATCATTCTGTACTTATACCGCATATTGCTTCCCACGAGTGTTTATTTATTTATATCCTCTGATTAAAGGGATGTCCCTGTCGGAAACATAGATTATAAAGGTGGCTAAATGTTCATGCTCTGCCTCCGTGCATGCCTTAATATTGGGTGTTGCTGTGAGAGAATATGTCTGTAGTTGTGCCAGCCCAGTTATTGTGTATGATAAAAATCATTTATTTTCGCGTACATTTAAATCTCAAGCTGTTTGTAAACCAGAAAAGGCTAACACCTGAGAAATATATGGAGACCTTAAGCATTCTACAGCAGAATATCACAGCACAATGTACTCAGGCTATATTTTTTTGGACTGTTCCATCTACAACTTTCTTAACCTTAACTTATGTACTGGATAAGAAATATATATATTAATTTTAATATGTTTGCAGGTGATTGAGCACGTCGCTAATCCTTTGGACTTCTGCAAATCTCTATCGGCTTTAACAGTTCCTAATGGTGCCACTGTGGTTTCTACAATCAATCGGTCAATGAGAGCATATGCAACTGCAATAGTTGCTGCTGAGTATATTCTCAAATGGGTCAGCCTGTCTGCCTCTACTTACATGTTTTACCTTCGTCTCGTGGTTCACTTTGTATGGTAGTCTTTTGTTGGAGGAATATGAAATTTTTGGTGGCTAGCTTAGTGAAAGTGTGCACTTGCTAAGACCTTTCCTTGGCTGCTTCTGGGTAATCTCGATTCTCGAGCCACAATAAAATGGCAGTGGACATCATCAAGTATACTAGTGTAGTAAAAGAAACATGAAACTTTTGTCAACATACTGCTTTTGGGGTGCACAAATAGGAACTATTGTATCGTCTCGATAATACCACACTGCCCCAGTTGCACAGATTACAGATGAACACATGCATAGGGCCATGTTGATTCGTGTAGCTAGTTAGCTATGTTTGTTGGGTTATCAGAAACTCAGAATTCTTTCAGTAATGGTCCAAATCTCCAAAGAAACTTTCATCTGTTATTACGTTTCTGCAATTATGTTGATTGATCTAAATAATTATCAACAAACTGCTTGGTCATATGCTCACGCAAGCATAAGGTGATGTTCTGCTAAATGTAAAATTGTGAATCGATGTTGCTGCGTCCTAAATTATTTTCCATGTACTTTTGCAGCTTCCTAAAGGCACACATCAGTGGTCCAAACTACTTGCCCCCGAGGAGCTAGTCCTAGCACTGCAACGAGCCTCAGTCTCCGTAAGCTCTCAATCACTATGATGTGTTGAATTTCTTGCAAGTTATGTAACTGATAGCGTGATGTTATCATCAGGTACAAGAAATTGCAGGGTTTGTTTATAACCCGTTAAGTGGAGAGTGGTCCCTGTCAGATGATATTAGTGTAAATTATGTAGCCTATGGTATAAAGAAAAGCGAGACACCATCAACTACGTCATAGAGACAAGGTTAACAGTTATAGTTGGAGAGAACGAATTGACTAAGCAACATCAGAACATGTTTCTATGAAGCAAAAGTTATGCCACATTCAGTTTTTCCGCAGGGGCAACAATCAAATACTACTACTTTGACATTGAGTAATCATACGACTGAATACCTATGGAAAAGTTGATGAGAGCTAGTAGGGCAAACTTTGTTTTCTTTGATTGTAATAAGTATGCTTCGGACAAGTTTATCAAATTGGTGGCAATATCTTGTTTTACATAAAATTTGTACCTATGCAACATGGCATTTTTATAGATAAACCCATCCCAGGCATGTACATGAAGGCCTGAGCTTCAGAACTTTTTCCATGAAAGTACGGCATTGAGCAGAGAGAAATGAAACAATGTCTATTGTCTTCGCTGGTATTTAAATTTGGAGTAATTTCAAGCATGAAAACAGACCGATAGAAAACCACTCATACATAATCTCATAGATCCATTTGTACACTAATTTCAGCCATGAGAACATACTGATAGAAAACCATTCTTACATAATCTCACAAGTCCATACAAGTCAGGCATGCAACAACTATTAAGGTTGAAACGCAAGTAAACATATTCAGGCGTTTATTAAGAGCAGGATAAACTGCCTACTAACTACCAATCAGCCAGTACGTTCTCCGAACGATATTACAGACATGGCTGACAGTGGCAGTCTCGTACACCATCATACTACGTGGTTCATAGCAACCATTTCATCCACATCAGAACATGCTCACGCACCATCATCATCTTCGACAGTATTGACACGCTCACACTCGTCAATCCATTCGCTATATCTGTGAAAGGAAAACAAATTCCAGCTCAGTTCCTGGTGTGGATAAAAGTGATGAATTTGCACTAACCGGTAAGAGCAAGAATTATCTATCAGAGTTGACTTACATATCAATGGGTTCAGTCAGCGCTGCAACAAAGGGATAAATGAATTAGTACAACCTTGAAAATATGCAGCTCAACAAAGGTTAAGTTCTACTAACACTTTATTCTTTACAAGATTAATATAATAGGTTTAATATCTAAGGAATGCAGTATCTTTCCATCTCAGTTAATTCAGACTTGGACATCAAAAAATAGGGAGCTGCGGAGATTAATACTATCTTAACAAGCATGAAGGTGCAATTAGTGGTTACCAAGTAAGTGCATACAAGTATATAACAGTTTGCTCAATTATTTTTTCCTGCAATGCCTCAACATTAGTAATGGCCAAATTCCACACTTGATTTTGCTTTGCTATACCCTCAATTTGTTCTTTTCTGCGAATTTTGGTTCACTCCTTCAGTCCTGATACATTATACCTTAGTTGGTTAGAGTAATTAAGCCAAGAGTACACCATGAAATAGGCATGGCTCTGAGAAATTTGTGGGGAAGCTATATTCTGTTCCAAGAAATGATCAATTATGAACAAAAGTTAAGAGCTGATTGGGACGCCAAATTTTCTAGCTGCAAACATTCCATATGCTATCTAAGTTATGAGTACACTGTGCAATTCTACATCTAATTTGGACATACCATTCACGGTGGTGCTGAAGTTTTCCTGACAGATTCTGCAAGAAGCTTCACCAATCAGATTCTTCATATCACTGGAGAAAAGAGGACAACCATGTCAAAATGCTGAATGCATTACCATAAGTCCATAACCAGAATCAAACAACAAATAATATGAAAATGGTACTCACATTCGACATTCAACACTACTCCCATGATTGCAGAATGGGCAGGAAAAGACTGTATCAAGCTTGTCCATCCGCTTCTTAGGAGGTGGCTTAGCTGCTGACTTTCTCTTCCCCATGGTTCAGCTACTTTTCTTCATTCAAATCAAACAAAATACAATTACTAAAAATCTACTGACCGACCATAACATGTACACATCTATGAAGTTTCTATTTATAAAGAAGATGTCACTATACAAAACAATGAGATACACTCTTTTGAACAAGACAGGACATATACATGAGGAAATCCAGTGTATTCTACGAATGTGAAATATTTGCAATATAAACCTGAAGGATTTATTTTACCAATCTACACAACATAAATATACTTCTAGAAAAAAGCTACCGAATTCCATAAACACAAGAGATGGCATACTAATCATAATGGATTCACGGTTCAGGAACACAAGACCTTGTCTGTTCCACCATACCCTTAACTCAATTAATAAGAAATTGATCAAAATATGCTTAAATTAAGAGAGAATTTGACACCATTCTTCCAATCCAGTCTAGCAATCTAGAATATGCCTCTTTCAAATGCAAAAACATAGGGGTGATAAACAGCTGAGAACCTGTAAATACTAGGAAAATTTGGAGCGAAATCATGAAATTTGGGGCTAACCCAATCGGGCCATCATACATAGGGGCAGATCTATAGTAGAGTTTTTTTTTTTGAGAAGGGCACAATATTAATTGATAGTCAAAAACGCTTTTACACCAAGGGCCCTGGAAGAAAAGAAAATTACATTTCAATCCCTCCAGAGACCTAACAGCTAAAATCCTTAGCACTCGAAACTGCGCCGCCGCTCGTCGGCGAATTTGAAGCGTGCACAGCCGGCCGATGTCGTCGCCGGAACAATCCTTCCGCCATGACCCTGCCTGGGTTAAAGATGGTGGAACACCCAATAAGCCACCACCCATACCCTGCCGGAGTGCTAACAACTGATCTGTAGTGTTGGGGCATTCCAACCATGGCACGCAGCGGAGGAACACTGGGTGCGCCGTCACTGCCAAAGAGGACGAAGCAGACGACCACCAAACCGCACTATGCCGCCATCGTCGCAAAGACCGAAGATGCAGAACAAGCAAAGGGCGAAGGCATGAACCCTTCCCCAAAACAATTCCAACCCCAGATCGGTGAAGAACACGGGGAACACCGGCAGCACCGTGGGGAAGGAAAACTCCCCGCCCACCAGCAGCTCCAAAGAGTGGCGACGAAGCAGCCACCTCAGATCTGCAAGCGCGGGTCTTTATTCGCACGAAGGTCGCAACCAAAGCCCGCAGCAGATCCCCGCCGGCTCCAGATCCAGCCTTCGAGAGACAGAAGCGTCGATGCCGAGGCCACACCAACGCAAATGACCACAAGGCAAACGAGGAAGAAGGGGTTCCACCGGAATCGGTGAAGGCGCCCAAGCTTGCGACGCCGCCCCGGACAGACAAAAGCTCGTCGGACCCCGACTGGCTCCGTCGAGAACACCCTAGCCTACCTAGACCTACAGGACCTAGAGCTACTCTGTACACATCCCGGCGCGGATCCGGCGCCGTCCCTCTCTTCCGCAGCCCAAGGGCCACCGGCGACGGGGACCAGGGCCGAATCCGCGCCGCCGCTCAAATCGCCCAAATCGCACAAAGAAAGACTATTGAGACTCCCCTGATTTTCAGTGCTGTTTGGTATCAAGTGATTTGCACAAAGAAACGCCGCCGCTCAAATCGCCCAAATCTATAGTAGAGTTGATGGTGTCAAGTGACACCCATGACCTTCGGCACCAGCTAGAGATCAAGACGGGGCGGGGTGCGGGATCAGATTTTGTCGCCTCGATCTGCCCCGGCCTGGGACGATGAAGGAGCAGGCGAGGAGGGCGTACCGGCGGCCGTAGGGAAGAAGGTCGCCGTGCCGCAGCCGTAGGGAGAGGAGGAGGAACCGTCAGCCGTATCCGTGGGGAGTGGAACACCGAGACGAAATTATACGGCACCGGGAGCCAGCGGAAGGCCGCCGGTGCTATAGGATTTGCCTTCGTGGGACACCTAGCCGGCTAGCCCTATGTTTTTTTTTTTATTGAACCACTCTACATTTTTTTTAATCTAAGTATTTGCCACTCTCAAACATTGTTATTCAGGAATTTGCCACACATAAGTCTCACGTAGCCCCATAACTCATATGTCATTGACACAATAAGTGACAAATTCTTAAATACCAATCTTTGCGGTGGCAAATAATGAATTATTCCTTTTTTTAATGGAACCTAGCCCTAGGTATTGGGAGGAGAGGGAGGAGACCACCGAGAGGCTTCGGCTATTGGAAAGGCGAGGAGGTGTTGGCCAACGGGTTGGCCTGGTTGTCCCACAGCTAGCTCGATTATTGACAGACTGACCTATTTTTCTCAAATATAATTTTAAAAATCAAGAAAAGTACTCTAAAATTCAAATATATACATTATAAATTATATATATATATAATAGAATGGTTACTGTGCATAAGCTCAACTGACACTGCAAAAAAATATTCCAAACCTACATAAAAAATATTTTAGCAATGGATCAACAGCGCTGCAAAAAAAAGTTCCAAATGTATATGAAAAATGCTTTAACAATAATGTTGCATCTCATAGCTCAAAAAATGGTGTGAATATTTCTTTTATAGGTTAAAGACCTACATGACAACGTTGCAGAAATGGCTTAACGATGTTGCATCCTCTCCTTTAGTGTTGCCAGCCTTGTCGCAGACTCCTTCTCTTGTTAGAGCACTTCCTACCTGAGTCTTTCTCTGTCGTGGAGCAAGCGACGAATTGAGAAGACAGATGAGTCACGTATGAGCAAGCGACGAGTTGAGGAGAAAAGCAAGTGACGAGCTGAGCGAGTGAGCAGCATTCAAGGCTAGATGTGGAGCCAATCTAGCCATCAGCGGCATATCAATCAGGGTAACCTAGCAATTGCTTTGCATGCATGCATGTTGACAAGCAACATAAAACAAACATGCATGTTAGTTAGTTAAAAGCTAATATGCAATACAAACTTCACACACAATATGAAAAGTTGAGTGATCCAATGTGTATTAATCGATTAAATATATTTTATGTCTGAGAGCCAGCCCCTCCGTATAATTAAATATATTCTATTTTAATACTATGATATATTAGTGGATAGAACCGACACTTCCTGAACCACTACTACATGAACTAGGCTTGTCCACCAGGCCAAGGCGCTAGCCCAAACCTGGTTCGCCTAGCGAATAGTATCGACCCACCCAATTCAGCCCATCAGGCCTAACCTATTTGGGCCAACTTTAGATTGAGCTAACAAAGGCTAGGATAGAAGTGGCCAAATGAATGGACCATACCGGGGGTGAATAGATACTATTTGTGTGCCGTGTCGTCACGGTTCGGTTTGGTGTGGCAAACCAGGTCTAACCTGAGACTCAGGACGAGAGGCCAACCTGATACGACTCGTTTAAAATTTTAAATAATTTATAAAATAGTTAAATACTTATAAATATAAAAAATATATGTGCCATTTTCTTATCAATTCTTATATTATTTTTTTAAATAATATGCATTCTTTCTTATTTTTTATGTATTCATTATTTTTCGATCAAACCGAGTCAACCCACCAATATCACTTGATCCATCCTCAAGCCGTACCTAGGCTAGAGGTAGGGGCTCGTGGGGTGTGGTAGTTAAGGCACGACATACACACTATTTGTGTCACCTAACAGCATGGGCAGCGCCATGATAGTCCGTTGTCTAGCTCTAGCTTTTAAAATAGGTAAGACATTATCCCGTCCCTGGATCAAGAAAGAGGTGACCTAAACTTAACCTGATAGAAACTGGTGGATCAACCTAGTTTCACCCGTATGATTCTAAAGAAATCAACTTGACCCGACCAAACCGGGTCAGAACCTCAAATTCTGGTCCTAGCTCAAAATTTCCAATATATGACCCGAGCGGCCCAAGTGATGTGCCCTAGCCATCACTACATCTTCTATCGCAAATGCATGGACAAGCGTCCCAACCTACTAAATATATGTATGCCTTTGTTTCATCTTTTTGCCAATCGTATATTTGTGTTCCATCTTTTGTTTGGCCATAACCGGACATAGAAAGTGCTCTCTTTTCTTCACCATCAAGTTCAGAAAGTGCCTTTTCTCATAGGCCATTGTTGGAAATTTCGTAAGAACATTTTTGTTTCATGTAAATACTATAGAGAATTACTAATGCATATTTAGAAGATGTTAGAAGAACCAATAAATTACAATGATGATGATATTTGCCATGAAGTAAATGAAACAAATGATCAAGTCTTCATGGAAAACTTTGGAATATGTTCGAATAATTAAGAATAGACATGAGATAGAAATTTTTCTTAGATGGCACTTCACCAAAGTATTTAAGCAACTTCGTGGCTAAGTATTAAAATTATCTAAAATTTAAATATTTAGGAAATAAAATAAATATTTTTTAAAAAACTCGTGAAAACTATAGATATTTATGTCAATTGCTTAGAGTTGAGATATTTGTAGATGCAAGGCTTGGTTTTGCCATATGTAAACAATCAAATGCTACTATTATACTATAAATATATTTCCTTGTATCCTGCCATTTGAGGCAGCCTAATTGAAACTCATTTTCATCCTTATGGTGATGCTAATTAGAGTTTTCTTAGTGTGCACAAGGCAAGTCATAAAGAAGTGTTTGTATTTCTTTATGCTAGCGATTTAATAAATTGCCACTTACTAGCTACTATCCGTTTCCAAAAAATACTATAACTAGAGAACTGTCAGTATCCGTTTCCAACAAAAAAACTACTTTATTAGGTCACAGAGAATGGTGATGCTAATTAGGAAGTATATTTATTTATGACTCATATGAAGCTTATGAATTTTCTATTTACTCTTCGTATAAAAATTGGAAAAAATACAATATCTATTTTGAATATTTTATTTAATGTATTGAAATGTATTAAATATACAATAGCAAGTTATACTGTATATACATGAGAGAGTGGTAACATTACTTGGTTTGTTTAAAGTATTAGTAAAATGTCTCTAATCTAAAATATTACTTAATTATTTTAATCTATATGAAGAAAGGAAATCGCGCAAATCGCAAGAATAGATTCCATGACACGGGCGAGCAGGAGATGAAACAACAAAGAAATTTCTCACATTGGGGAATTATTTGGGGAGCACCCGGTGGGGGATGGGGGAGGAGAAAGCAGCGAGACGAGGGGAGAGGGAAGGAATGAGAGTCACCAAACGCCTCTCATTCTATAGAGTGGGCGCGCGACGCTGGGCGCCGGTCCCACCAAGTAGCTTAAGAAATCGAGAAAATTGATGGTACGCCACTCCAAAGAGTGGCATTTGAGGAAATGTCACTCCAAATAATGGCTTTAATAATATGCCACTTTAAACATAAGCAACTTGAGAATATGCCACTCTTGTCATTTTAAATGATTTTTCTCTGGGTTAATTGGAGAGATGCCGATGTAGAACTTTGATATTCGAGATATGTCACTCTTTCTTTCGTATTTGTGAATATGCTATTATGAACCGTGTTTATTCGATATTTGCCACTCCGCATGCCACATGTTCTCTTTTACCTAATGTGAAGATTGTATTTGCCACTCAAGACAATTTTGCACCTCATATCTTCTTCATCTCTCTTTCCTCTCACCTCTTCTCTATCTGCCCCTCCCAAGCTCCATGACCGCCTCTTCTCTCTTTCCTCGATCTTTGTACGTCCTTGTCCTCTCACTGCTGTAGCTGCTGCCCACGCCGCACCGTCGGGGCTGTCAACTGGCCGTGCCGCTCCCTACTGGGCGTGCACGCGCTGTTGCTACTTGCTTCCGCCGCTTGCGCTATCGAGAGGATGAAGAGAGAGGAGGAGGGGAGCGCAGCCTTGGCGAGCTTGACGGCGAGGGGAAGTTTAGGACGGGTCCATCCGTGGTGGTGGCGGCGGTGGTGATAGTGAGAGGATGATGCGGAGAGAAAGAAAAGGAGAGGTAGAAGATTGTCATAATATGTACATACGAGTGAGATATATGAAAAATGGAACAGGCATCGTATTTATCCAATTTGTACATTTCATAGTAACATCAAGGAGGAGCGACAGATCTCACATACAGAATATCATCCATTTTGTTCTGAAATTTCCCGAGCCGGGGCGCCGCCGCCCACCTGAGCATGGCGGCCGCGGGCAGCGGTCACCAACCCGTCCACCACGCCCACCTCGCGGCTCTCCTCAACCCTTCCCGGCGCACGCCCCCGCTCCCGCTCCCGCCCCCGCTCCGCCGGCGCCACCTCCCGCTCTCGCTCCCCGCGGCCGCCCGCCTCGCCGCCGCCTTCCCCCCGCTGCCGCTCCAACTCTGCCTCCTCTCTGCCCTCCGCCTCCTCCCCTCGCCGCCGCCCCGCCCCTTCGACGCGCTCATCAAGTCCTACGCTTCCCTCTCCCGCTCCTCTCTCGCCGCCACTGCCCTTTCGTTCGCTCGTTCCGCCGGATACGCCCCTTCCGTGCCCGCTTACAACGCCGTCGTGCTCGCGCTCTCGGACACCTCGCTCCCCTCCACTCGGCGTTTCATCGCCTCCATGCTCCGTGACGGCGTGGCTCCCAACGTGTACACCTACAACATCCTCGTGCGCGCGCTCTGCGCCCGCGGTCGCCGGGAGGAGGCGCTCGATGTCGTGGCAGACATGCGCGGCGCTGGCTGTGCGCCCAACGCCGTCACTTACAACACGCTCGTCGCAGCGTTCTGCAAGGCCGGGGAGGTGGACGGCGCCGAGAGATTGGTCGGCGTGATGCGGGAGGGCGGTGTGACACCGAACCTGGTGACCTTCAACTCGCTGGTGAATGGGCTTTGTAAAGCCGGGAGGATGAAGGACGCACACAAGGTGTTTGATGTAATGGTAAGGGAGGGGTTGCTGCCTGATGGAATCAGTTATAACACCTTAGTGGGCGGGTACTGCAAGGCAGGATGTTTGCATGAAGCATTGTCAGTGTTTGCGGAGATGACACAGAAAGGGGTTGTGCCGGATGTTGTGACATTTACATCGTTGATCCATGCAATGTGCAGGGCTGGGAACTTGGAGCGGGCAGTGGCTCTGGTGGGGCAGATGAGGGAGAGGGGCCTTCGGATGAATGAGATCACTTTCACAGCACTGATAGATGGGTTCTGCAAAAAGGGCTTTTTGGATGATGCATTGCTTGCAGTAAAGCAGATGAGGGAATGCAGGATCCAGCCATCAGTAGTGTGTTACAATGCTCTTATTAATGGGTACTGCATGTTAGGAAGAATTGAGGAAGCAAGAGAGTTGGTTTGTGAAATGGAAGCTAAAGGAGTGAAGCCTGATGTTGTGACATACAGTACGATTCTCAATGGATACTGTAAGATTGGCGATACAGATTCTGCGTTCCGACTGAATCGAGAAATGCTAAAAAAGGGTGTGCTTCCAGATGCAATCACGTATTCATCACTCATAAGGGGTCTTTGTGAGGAGCAAAGACTCAATGATGCCTGTGAGCTCTTTGAGAAGATGCTTCAACTTGGCCTACAGCCTGATGAATTTACTTATACGACACTTATTGATGGCCATTGCAAGGAGGGGAATGTGGAGAAGGCTCTTTCTCTGCATGATCGGATGATTAAGAAAGGAGTTCTCCCTGATGTTGTGACATACAGTGTGCTTATAGATGGGCTTAGCAAATCAGCACGTAAAAAGGAAGCTCAACGGTTACTCTTCAAACTCTATTATGAAGATTCTGTTCCTGCCAGTATTAAGTACGATGCCCTGATGCACTGTTGTAGCAAAGCTGAGTTTAAGAGTGTGGTGGCTCTCTTGAAGGGATTTTGCATAAAAGGCTTGATGAATGAAGCTGATAAAGTGTACCAGTCAATGCTGGACAGGAATTGGAAGCTTGACGGGTCTGTGTATAGTGTACTTATTCATGGGCATTGCAGGGGAGGAAATGTTTTGAAGGCTTTGAGTTTCCATAAACAAATGCTGCAGTGTGGTTTTGCTCCAAATTCAACAAGCACTATTTCCTTGGTTAGGGGTTTATTTGAAGAGGGAATGAGTGTGGAAGCCGATAGTGTGATTCAAGAGTTGTTGAATTGTTGCTCCCTAGCAGATGCAGAAACATCAAAAGCTCTTATTGACCTCAATCGAAAGGAAGGTAATGTGGACGCTGTGGTTGATGTTCTGTGTGGCATGATAAGGGATGGACTACTTCCGAGCTCAGGGTGAAATGTGACATTCACAAACCTTCCTCTCTTTGTGTAATACTGGTACTGTGGTACAGGATGGCCATGGATCTCTTTGGAGCAATTCTTGTCTCATGCCTCTCTGAGCATCATTATCAAGTGATCTGTGGAAGTATATGATTTTTCATGAATCATGATGATGCTCCAAGGAAAAGCTGAAAAAGGTTTTTTTCTTCCTCATAATACATGATTATGTAATGTTATTTATTATTTGATCTCATTGTTTTTTAGCTTGTAACATGTGAAAGATGCTAGTTCTTGATAAATACTTAACTAAGTACTAGCACCTTGATCCATTTGTTATCTTTCATATGTCTGGGTTACAAGCGTGAACTGTGCGACGTAATCATTTACACCGCTTGGAACATTTGGAACGAGAGAAATCGACGCATCTTCTGCCAAGAGAGTCTTGCCTGGGCACCCCTAGTTCAAAGGATCAGAGAGGAAGTGAAGCTCTGGAGCGGGGTGTCCCACCCCTAGTTCCTTGTGTAACTAGTCCTTAATCTGTCCTCCCCCTCCATCCCTCCCCCTACCTTCCCCTTGTACAGTGTACAGTTCTCCCACGCTTTAATGGAATGGTAGCGCTCCTGCCCGTTTGCTCAAAAAAAAAAAGAAAAGGTTATTTTTATTATTATCAGGTCCGAGTTATATCCTTTTTTGGAGAAGAAGAGGGATGAACTTGAGGCTCAACTGAAGATACTTTCCTATTAACACCTACATGAAAGATATACTTTCTTTTTATACAGTTGTAATACTTGTCAATTTTAAATTCTTAAACATGTTTTTGACATGATATAAGGTGTTTGGTCATCATGAAGCAAACTGATATTGCCCCACAGTAACATGGCCTGAGGCAGGATTATGTCACAATAGTCAAGTACTGAAGTTACAATGGAGTTGTTTTTTTTACCAACATGTTTTTCCTACTTGTGATGCTTGCATATTTTCTACAAGTGACAGACACATGATGTTGTGCTGACAGAACATCATATGATATGATAGCTACAATTTTTTGCAAGTTGAATTTCAAGAGTGTTTTTCAATTTCCAGTAATGTTGTTTTTCTTCAGTTGTGAGAAATAGGCCTTATCCTGGCTTCCTATTTGTGTGAGACTGACATTAAACCTGGAAATCATGTGTATGTCATTCATACCAAGATCAAAATTTGACAAGTTTTATTCTTTTTGTTTTCAAGAAGGTTTTTGACTCATACATGATTGTGAACTCAGAAAAGGATACGGCATGAAGCCCTTCTTTGCAAAGACGTGTACCAGTTTGTTAGAATTCTTCTCCGACAACAATGGCCCCAGGCCAAATTCTTCTCTGACAACATTGCCCCCAGGCCCAACCCTCCAGCAGATTGTCGGAATTCTTCCTCAATGGTCTCATCGCATTTTTTTTCTTCTATAAACCAAGATTGCACCAAGGCTGAGAATGTGAACCTGCATGAGCAGAAGAATTCCCTAACTGATTGGTCGGTCATGGCGAAGATCATTCAGAGGAAGAGCATTCAGATGTGCGATTTTCCAAGAAGTTGGCAGGTATAACTCACTCTATACACCTGCATGGCTTTATTTATGTTGGAGAAAAAAACTAATAGATGATTTACAAATGCCTTCCACATCATTTATTTTTGTCACACTGAATCAAGCTTTCATTTGCTTGTAACATCAGGAGCACCTGAATGGTTGTGAGATGCTAAAATTTGAGAAATCAATCCTAGCATACAAGGAGAAGGAAAGACTTCTAGCAGCCATTGCATGAAATCAGGTATACATACTCGTAAAATGCCTTATTATTTGGCCTACAACATTTATCAACTTTGCTTGCAGCTAAACTCTTCTATTTTTCTCATGTTGCATACATAGTGTCAGCTGTTCTTCTTCTCCATCTTCTCGACCGTCCTTAGCACCTCCTCCTCCCTTTTGGCCATCTCCCTGGCCTCCTCCTCGGTGAACGGCGGCGGCAGCGTGCACGGATCGAAGCCGGCGACGAACTTTTCCATGGACTCCATCATGCAGTCTCGGTGCCGTCCGGCGGCGGGGCAGGCCATGGACTGGGTGCAGATCTCGACGGCCTTCTCCGGCACGGTGGGCTTGTACCGGAGCAGCTTGGCGTACTCGGTGAGCAGGTGCAGCATGTAATCGTAGATGTAGTCCATGCTCATCTCCTCCCGCGCGAACTGGCTGCCCCGCTCGCCGATGAGCTGCGCCTCCGCCGGGTGCTTGTTGCCCCAGTCGACGGCGAACTTGATGGACTCGCACATGTGTACCCGGCTGATGGGCCAGTAGTGCTCGCCGGCGATGAGCCCCCTTGACAAGATGTCCTGGAAGGGCGTCATGACGAACAGCATCGGCGAGTCGCACGCCAGAATGTACTTCTCACTCACCGACCATGCGTTCCCCTCTATGTATATCTTGTATCTGCATGCATGCATTGCCCGGTCATACACTCGGTATGAATAAACATGTATGAACATAGCATAATTATACAAGAGGAGGTATAGTATAGCATAATTAAGCTTGCTCTAAAATACTTAAGCATCTCTAGCATCCATCTTCTCTAAAATTCGGATCTCTTAACACTATTACAAAGATCCTCCCCAATCTCTAAGATTTCTTCATTTTTAACGATATATCCCCTAAAAGATTTTTCAAAATTCTTCGATGAATGGTATTTCTAAAAGCCAAACACTTTTAACTGTCAACCTTATTTCTTGAAAATCTTGGAGCAGCTTCTTAAAACTCTAAAAAATAAGTCACGAGGTAGACTATTTTTTGAAGCACTTCTAGAAGCTTTGGAAGTTCAGCTCTTAGAAATTTAGCATTTTAAGAACAGTGTACCTGTGTAAGCATTGCTTGGGTATGCTGGAATCCTTGAAGCCGTTTTCGATGGCATGACCCCAGTCCTAAAACCAGGCAAGAAACTAAGGATAAATCGACACCATTAGCTAGAAAACAATGCTAGCTTTTCTTAAGCACCTGGCTGAAGAGACGGGCGTTCCATTCTTTGCCATGGGAGACGTCGCATCTCATGAGGTCGCCGCGAATCCGGGCGACCCCTGGGTTGCCCTTCC
Organism: Olyra latifolia; assembly: GCA_036346145.1. NCBI lineage: Eukaryota > Viridiplantae > Streptophyta > Magnoliopsida > Poales > Poaceae > Olyra > Olyra latifolia. The sequence continues at coordinate 3,839,616 of CM070530.1, forward strand.
AGAACGCGTACGGCTCCCTCTCCGGCCACCGCACGCGCTCGTTCTCGCGCCTCACCTCCTCCAGCATCGGCGTCCACGGCCGGATGTTCACCTCCGGCCACCCCCAGAACGACCAGTCCGGGAAGACGACGTCGAGCGTCGACCTGTCCTTGCAGTAGCGGAACACCGGCGGCGCGTCGGCCGGCGTCGGGAAGTCGTCGGCCCGCACCTGGCCGGGGTCGTCGCAGGCGAACATGATGTCCAGGTCCGGGACGCGGCCGGCGTAGCGCCGCATCAGCTGCAGGATGCCCCACTGCGTGAACACGTCCCGCGTCTGGTACGACCTCCGGTACGTCTCCACGTACGCGCGGCCGCCCACCACCACCAGCCGGAAGTAGGCGTGCTTCCGGCCGCGCTCCACGGCCTCCCGCGTGATCCCGGCGCCGCGCCACGGCCGCAGGTCGTCGTGGATGTACCGGAAGTAGTCCGGGCACGACGGCGAGGGCGCGGCGGGCGTCGACCGTGGCGGCGGTGACGGTGTTGCGGGGCACGTCGCCGTGCCGGTGCCGTTGCCGCAGGTGAATGGTATCGGCATGAGGGGCGCCGTAGAGCGGCTGTGGTGAGGAGGCCGCTCTCCGGTCCTGATGCTGCTTATGTTACCTAGTAGAAACGACTGTGTGCATGCATGGGAGTAGCAGTAGTAAGCTTATGGGTGCTTCTCCAGTTACAAATAACTGACGGGATGAAACGTTCTCAAATTTTAATATAATTCCCCCTTTTCAAAAAACAAGTGACATTTCAGATACTGACGTGATTTCAAGATTACTAATTTATATTATAGCAGATATTTGTAAAATTTAATAAAACTATAGCATTATAAAGATAGTTTTAAGACAAATATTTAATCTTATTTTTGACCTATGTACGTAGATGATCTACGCTTGAATGACTCCTACCAGAAAGAGGCTTTATTATAGCCTAGAGAGGAAGACATCCTTTCCTTCCTCTCAGTATTTTTATTTGGTCTTAGACCAAAAGTTGGCCTGCTTGGCGTAGCTCCACCCGCTTTGTTGGAGAATTTGAGAGGTGAACCATGCAGGTGTACGTGTGCTAATCTTGGAGCCATTGTTATTTATCAAATGAGTAGTTAAGTTTCATTCGCAAGCTGTCTATATCAAATACGTTGTTAGCTTTGAAAATAGGCTTGGAATATATATGGATTCAGATTAGCAGAAGTAATTTTCCTCATCAAGTCTTTAGCGCGATTAGCACGCAGTTGACTAAAGCTGGAGCCTCATCAAGCTAGCTAATGCTGCAAAACTAAACACGAAAGTACAAGTTTTTTGCTTACAGCGTCGAGGTCGATCCATCTGCGGATGCCGATCAGCAACGCAAGAAAGAAGAGGCCGAGCACGACGGACCCGACGCCCCCCGTCCGCAGCATCGCCGACAGCGACGGCGGCCGCCAACCTGCCGCCGCCGCCGGAGCGCCGTCCTTCTTGCACGGCACCCCGTCGTGGCCGCCCTTCTCCGGCGCCGGCGGCACCAACGCCGTCCCCTCCTCCTCCTCCTGCATGCCGGATGTCGCAGGGAAGAAGCTACTCATGATCGCGATTCACGAGTACGACAAGGTGCAAATACAAACAGAACCAAGCTAGGAAAGCACGGGGAGCTCAAGCTGCAGTATCGCAGCTTTGCACAAGTCAAGAGCTCGGGAGCTGCAGGGAAGAGCAACTAGCACCCTTATATATTTCACTGAATTACGTAAAGTCAGACGTGCTTAGCGGTACTTGCAAGTTACTCATCTGCTTGATTGATTTCCAAGAAATATAACCAGGATTTTCTGGTGCTTATTTTAGCCCGGCGTTTGGCCTAAACGCTCCCAATCACGGTCTAAACCGGTGTTTATTGTTATTCAGGATTTTAATTGTACGGCGTTTATAAACGCCGGGTAACTATGTGGCAGCGCTTACGAGCGCCGGAGATCTTGGCCTATCACGATGTTTACAAATGTCGGGCTAGAGCCTAGCCCGACACTTATATATGCTGAGGTCATCGAGGCCAATTAAGATTCTATGTATCGGTCACTGCCATGTGAATCCAGATCCACATGGCAGTGGCTATAGCTGTATATACAGTTATCGCAGAGAATCCATGCTCCATTGAGTCCATTAGGACATTTATAAACGCCGGTAGTGATAATCGATGCATGTTGTGATACCTGAGGATCTTAAGCCCTCAAGTTTAGCTGGCGTTAGAGCATCCAGACCAGAAGCTCTATCTCTATTTTCTCTCTCTTATAATCTATTTTCTCTTTATTACTCTAAAATTTCTTCACACTTTACACTACACCATAAAAGATTTCTTCTTTCCACCAGAAACTCTATCTATAAAACTCTATTTCTATACTATTATAGGGTTTCTGCTACGGATGCTCTTAGATTGCTTGGGTTAGCTAGCCTTATACCTGGCTTCTAGGTACGGTTAGCTTAACACAAATTTTATTTGACAACTAACCCTAATAATCTAATATTGTTTATTTAATTGTTTTGATTAACTGGTTAACAGGTTAGCAGATAGGCATAGCTCATCCTACTTTTTTGGTGGGTCAACTTAATCCTAGGTTGGGAAAAGGAGGCGGCGGCTTGAGAAAAAAAATGGAGGTGGTGAGCGGTGGAGGCGGCGACCCGAGTCCTTGAGCTAGAGCTTCCTAGCCCCCTCACCCTCTAACTCCGGCGACCTCATCGGAGTTTGAAAGGTGAAAGAACCCTCTTCTCGTTCTTGAATCTTTAATTTTCAATCAGATTCAATTTTCTAGGATTAGGGTTTCATGGTTGTCCCGTCCTCCATGGTAGAGGCGATAGCGGCGCGTCTTGTTAAGGTAATAAGCTCCCTTATAAGATTTCCCAGCATGGTGATTGGCTTCAACGAACTCTACAATGACTTTTTTGATAGGGTTAGTGCCTATGTTCCTCGATATGTTCATAGACAATTGGGATTTGCCTCCCCTTGTAGTGGGAGTTTTGTGTTGGGTCGATGTGCAGAGTTCTTATCTACGGCGACGTCAGATGTTTTTGTCGGTCTGCAAATGCGGTTGACAAACGGTAGATCGGAGAAGAACGGTGAAGGAAAATGATTGGGGTGTTTGTGCATTATCTCTTGTAAGGAAAAAAAACATGTCTCTCAGGGTGTGCAAACAGGTATGACATTAAAACTGCAAGCACTATACCACGTATGTTTGATCCGGGCGAGTGAAATACAAGTTGATCTTAACACCGCTTCTAGTAGGTGTTGGTTTATAAGTGAAATGTGCTGTAATAGTTTTTCCTACGCATGTAACTCTTTGTTTAATGATGTAATGGAAATTCTATTGTTTTAAAAAACTTAATCCTAAGTTGGGAGGGTTAAAGACCTCTGGCTGTGTCACAATTATTTAATACCAATTTTATCCTTGATGGCGGGTGATTCCTTTTCCATCATTTTCTTTGCCACAATTAAGAAGCACGTACCGTGCGGGAACGGACAGATGTACTATCAGTTCTCTGAAAACGAAACTTAATTTCGTTCCATCCTCCGTTTGGCGCGACCGGATGGACGTTCTATGCATCATGCATGGCACGGTGCAGTCTACCAAGCACGCGATCGGCTTTGACTTTTCTGCAGCCAAATAAGATGTTATGCAGCGAAAAATATTTAATTATCCATTGAAACTAAACATTGACCGTTTTGCTCAGTGCACTCATTATTAAAAACGGATTTGCTAAGAGCATCCTAGCACGCACGTACTAATACTGTAGTTTGGGACAAAGTAGATTAGGTTATAGTATAGTGTAAAGTGTGAAGAAATTTTAAAGCGTTGAATAGAGAAAATAGTGAATAGTGTTATAGAGTGGGAGAATAGAGTATAGTGTTAAGATAGGAACTACCGTATCATATATGGCGCAGAGGCCCACTGACAGAATAGCGTCACGACGAAAAAAAAAACCGTGTGCAGGACTTCGTGTTCCCCTAGCGCTTTTCCCGCACGTTCCCGCCTGGAAGGTGCTAGTTCCCGCCACGACTCCACGCGGAATGGCTTGGCTGATGTAATCGTAGCAAATTGCTTTTCAGGCGGAATGGCTGAATAAAAAAAATGCAAGCCGCTCGTTCCACGCGCACCCTACATCTCCCTACAGCAAATTGAGAGCTACTGGACCAAAAAAAAGATAGGATATCTCACAGTGTGTCGTGGTGTACTAGGGTATGTCGTAGAGTTTTGAATTAACACTATAATGGAACAGGGTGTGTCATAGAATTTCAGAATGTATCATAGTGTGATAAGTGTAGCCATTCATTGTGTGTCATGGTGTTTTAGAGTATATCAGAGTATTTCACGATGTTTCACTAGAGCGATGGGTGTTCTGAAATGTATCAGAGTGTTTCAAGGTGTTTCACCAGAGTGTCATGGTGTTTCAGGGTATACCACCCATGGTGTATAATCAAGTATCGGATCAGTGTATCATGGTATCGTCGAGTATCGGGTTGATGTATATAGTGTATCGTCGAGTATTAGGTCTAATAACGTTGAGTATTAGGTAAAGTAGTATCGGGGATATCGGGTTGGGTATCATCGAGTATCAAGGTATCATCATGTATCGAGATGAGTATGGAGGGTATCGCCAGGTATCGAGGTCAAGTGTCGGAGGGGAGGGGGGTGTTGTTAAGTATCGGGTTGAATATCATTAAGTATCGCCATGTATCATGATGAGTATTATCATGTATTGAGATGAGCATCTCCGTGTATCGAGATGAGTATCGTCATATATCGAGATTGTAGATAAAACAAAAAATTCATAAGGTTATAAAAAATATAAGCTAGGTCTTATTTTTTATAATTATAAATTTTGTTTTGCGTTAAATGGAGTTCGTATGAAATAGATATGAAATTGCGAAGATAAAATAAAAAAAAAAGATAACATGCATAACTATCTAGCTGCTGCATAGGTGGCGGGTCCTGGTAGGTGCATGCGCAATCAGCGGTCACGCGGGATGCGCGACTTGGAACACGCTGCGTGGTGGTCTTGTTTACAAACACTAGGCTAGTCTTTCTTTTAATGGCTGTGGTTGCGTTTGCTTATAAGCTAAAAATTTATACCTTCTTGATAAAGGCATCTGTGGAATCAATAAATTATAGAAAAAATAGTTTTGAGAATAAATAATAAGACCTATAAAAATTGGCTACCAAACGTCAAAGCGTTTGACTCGTACAAAAATAACAAATTTCTAGGTTATAAACAAACGCAAACGTTAAAAGAAACACTGCCTAGAACGCTACACCGTTGGTTAGCTTTTCCCATTTGCTCATGTGTCTCAGACTCGAAATTACGCAATCTGGTGTCTCTTATGCTACACTATTCAAGATTAATTCCAGTACACACAACTGATATCGTTAGTGCATATTATTACAATACTTCGTAAATATGACAGTAATTATTATAAACCCTTACAAATAAGAAGCAAAACCATGTAGGGCTAAATAAATAAATCCATCAGAGTATTTATTGCAGCATAGCGGAAATAATAAAGATAAACTTAAATAAATATCCCATCATGAGCCACAAACATCTAACTGGAAAGCATGTCCAACTACTCGCCATCTTAAATAAACTCCTTCTCAACTAGTGGTGAGGATTTTTCAACTTCTTATCCCGTCGGATGGAATAAGCAGCTCACAAACAGAGTTTGTAAGAATGAGTATAGGCGAATTTTTAACAAATCACTTACAGTGGAATGATGCAGTTCTAACCTTTATATGCAAGCTTTGTATAATAGAATGGCTGATGGTTATTTTGCATAGACAACGTTTAACAAAGACATAATAGAATAATATATTTCAAAGCAACTGAATTAAACATTTGATAAATCTGCAGTTAATCATAAATATTGGTACAAAGCGTAAAAATCTGCACCTAGGAGTCCATGTGATAACCACCCACTGGCATTTAAAAACATTATACCTTACTCAGGTATAAACAAGCATCATCTATAATCTCGGACATGCCTATTCAAATAGTTATTGACACTCTGCAAATGTTGCACATCTTTGCCCATAAGATATACTCATATCTCAACCTCTGGCTAAGAAGGAGACACTCGTAATCTAACAATTATGGAACTAAACATTAGCATGTTGCCCTTTCGATACCTACTGTGCCAGTTAGAGCCAAACATCCGAATCACTGGGATCACGTAGTAGCATAACAACATCGCTTATACAATGGCCCTTATAAGCAGCACAACTCTCCCAAATGTCTCAACGCACTATCACATTTCTTAACTTGTCTTGAAATGCCACAAACTAACATTTACACTACTACAGAATGAGTAATATAAGACACACATTTTAAGACGGTTTTTACATACTTGTTCTAAAATCGACTCTTATTACGTGGTGACACAAGGAAAGAGGCGGTTTCAAAAGAAGTGTCTCATATATTAGATGTTTTGAAGACGGTTTTAAAGAAGTGTCTCATATGTTGGATGATTTGAAGACGGTTTCCAAAAAATAAATGTCTCTAATAAGACTAGGGAATAAGAGTCATTTTCTTGCTAAGTGGTGACTTTTATGGGTACATATTATGAGACGCTTTTTAGTTAAAGAACCGTCTGTTATGTTGAACTACTAATTAGACATATGGATATCTAAAACCGACTCTTATGAAGCTATCATATGTGATGTTTGTTTTATATGAAATCATAAAAGACTGTTATTAAAACAAAACTATCATATTTTATTGTGCTATCAAAGACGTCCACTTATTAATTGACTCGTATATGTCATATTTAATTAGATGTGATGGTTCGTGTATCGCCTGAAACAACCTATTTAACCTACTAAATAATTTTTTCATATAAAGGAAGGTAAATAGAGGTATGGGGACAACATGAGAGATTGAGACCAATGTCTCCATAAGCGAGCTATTAGTTTAGAAATTTTTTAATTTATTTATGCAAAATCAGATAGAAACAATTTTTATATGTATATTATAGCTCTCAACAAGATCTACAACTTTGTAGTTAGAAAATTTTCTATTTGAAGCCATTTACATGCTTAAAAATTATCGAAAGATTTGAACAATAAGGATACAAAGGCCTGCATATCATATGTAAGACAACAAGTTACTCGAGGTGTGTTGGTTAGGTGGACTAGGTTAGAGTCAAGAGGTCATGGGTTCAAATCTCATGTAGAACATATAATTGTATTTCATTTGATAAATTATCTTCATTGTGTAGAATACATTTGGAGGCTATAGTGTAGGTTCGAGGTCAAAGAGTATATTTTTTAAAAATTTTTTGCACCAATTTTTAGTGTTTTTTGCACCAATTTTAGTGTTTCCTGCGGTATGACATATAAGACGGTTCCATATAAAAAACATCTTATATACTTGCTTATATAAGACGGTTGTAAACCGTCTCATATAAATGAAGTCTTTTGCGACTGGTGTCAAATAAGTCATTTCAAAACCGTCTCAAATAATAAAAAATAACCGTCTCATAAATGCTTTTCTGTAGTAGTGTTAGTAGCTTAACTGCCAGATTTAACCGAAGTCAAGCTTATGGTTCGTATTATTTTAGCCTGACAAATTTACAAGAAGTCCTTAGAGGTAACTAAGGCAATAATTTCTTTCAAATTTTTCTATTAGCCAATCCACTTAGGCTCCACCCCCACAGCAGGTCCACTTGCCTACGGGATCAGGGAACCCTAGCACAGCGGCTCGAGGATTTAAATAGCCTAAAAAACCTAGGTTGGTGTGGATGCCAAGGCTCAGCCCACGGTGAGGCTCAGCCCATGGTGGCGCTACGGTCTGCTCCGACTCAGCTGTGGAGACGACAACTGTGGCGGCAGCGACATCCAACGACTACGGTATGGTCACGTCACGCAAACGGGCACCCGAGATCCAAAGATATCGGTTCGCTCAGATAAGTAGCATCCGATGGCTTCCAACATGCACATGCACATGCACACGACAACAGTCCATATTGCGTCACGTCACCCCTCTCCGGAAAAAGAAAAAGAAAACCCTTCCCCCCTTTTCTAAAAAAATGAATATTTGTTCTTAGCTTTTTTTTAAAAAAACCAAAACGCTTTGGACAATTCTGACAAAATTCCCAAAAATCCTCTGAAACATTTAGGACTTAAGATATTTAATTGTTTAAAAACTCTAGGTTAATTAGAAAATGCCCTTTTAATTACTTTTAATTTTAGAAAAATTATAAAATTAATTAATTTTAATTATTTAGTGAAAACAAAGTATTTCGAACTCACCAAATTTTCATGATGTTACATAATGTTTATCGTGTGACTTCGACATTATTGAGAAACAACGTCAAAAAGTTAAAATGTTTAAAAATATAATAAAATAATTGAAGAAAAAAGTTGCACAGAACATGCAGCTATCCTTGTTGGTGTTGGGAAGTTGGGGGTTGGGTTAGGGTGTTGGGCACTTCCAAATTATTCAAGAAAACATGGACAAGGACATTTTTTAGAGGGTTTTGCTTCTGCGATGTCCCGGCCTTGCTGGGATTGTGCCCAATACACATACGGGACACATGAGACGTGGACTCTATGTCGTATTGGGCCTCCAGGTAGGGATCCACCAAGAGGTTATTTAAAGGGTGTGGTAGAGGTCAGATTGATAGATCAATCATCTCTTCCAAACCCTAGTCGTCACCCACGTCCATGCATCTCGGTGCTAGCACACTGATGTACGAAATTCCTCTCCAGCAGATGTGGACTTTGGTAGAGGCATTGCTACATTGCGGTGCTGATCAGGACGATTAGTGACGAATCGCGTCAAGGAGGAGACGTGCTGATCGGACTCGAGGAGCAGACGTGATCGACTACTTCCATATGACTACAAGCAGATCGATTGAACAAGCTTCATCGACTCTCCTTCTATTGCTATGTGCGACTAGTGGTAAAATCTATGATCCTATATTTGCTCGGTTTCTGATTTACATGGTAGATTGCTTTCGAGTGCTAGTGTGGCGCTACCAGTGTAATCCTTCAATGGTATTAGAGCCATTTTGCATGCTATACAATTTGGATGTCGTATATGTGGATATACGGTAGTAGTAGATTTGATGTACTACTAACCTGATATTTTGGTAGATTGGATCTTCCGGTAGTTGATGAGATCAACCTATTTTGGTGGTAATCGATGGGATTGTTTTAATTGTAGATTGGTAGTCCTAATTCTGATTAGTGCGCTTGCTCAAGGATGCATTGCACCTTATTCCTACCGGTCAGGTCACCACCTTCAGAATAAAACACGATTGGACAACTGCGCAACGTCTTGTAGATCAGTTTTATGGATTGCTAATCTATTAAGAATCAAGCTGATGAGGGTTCTTTTCATGCATGTTGTACTGTGTGTGACGCATGATAGTCGTTCATAGTGCGTTATAGACCCTATGTGTTCACATTGCACGATATAATTGGATTCTTTGTATAACTTGTTTTTGCAGTATGTGATGTGAATAGTATGAACCTTTATGTATGTGATGCATGTATGAGATTTACATGGCTTGTGTGTCATGCTGAATTTTAATAGCCATGTGCTACATATTATTGTAGAACGACCTGCGTGTCGACTGATGATGCTTGGTACACTCATGTATAATTCGCTATTAGCTGTTAGGTGTAATAGCATAGTAAATGCATATGGTGACCTCAAGCATGGTGGCTCGATGGTGTGGCGATAGAAATTACCATGATTCGGACCATACTATCTCATAGTTTAATATGATTATCTGTGGATATTTACTCTTATCATTATTTTATCATGATATCATTTCCATAATTGTTTTAACATGATAATGATAAACCCTCGTTAAAAATTAAGTTAAGATGGATGACCTACCAATAGTTTCACCCATTATGATCTAGATCGTCTATTGGTGGGTTGTCCTGATTAGATGAGATATGTGTCGGACACATACATGCAGAAATTTTTGGTTTAACCCGACTAGGCTATCAAAACAGTTTTGGGCCAAGGAGTATTGTGTTGAGGCCGAGACATGTTGATGTCACTCAACAAACAAGAGTTGCGTATGATGCAATTAGCGAAGAGTTTGCTTACCTATGTTGCTAAGTTTTTAGCAGTGATGCCAATGTTCACTAGAACTTGGTGAATATGGATCTTATCTAACTATATGGTAATAGAGGGCAATATGTAGTGAGAGTATCTTTTATTAAATAGTTTAATAAGAGATTTTCATAGACATAGTGCTAAAACTTTATATATATATATATATATATATATATATATATAGAGAGAGAGAGAGAGAGAGAGAGTTGAGCTATTGTCAGCCGCGGCTGATGGATCGTTCCGTCAGCCGCGACTTGTCCGCAAAATCCGTGATCGAATTCGACGATCCGATCCATCCATCTCCTTCGTCTCACTGAAATCTCACTACCGACAAAATTTCACATTTTTTTGATTTTGTTTACTATTTTTTTCGTATTTTTGAAATCCGGGATTATTGGACGGTCCACAACTAATTAGATCATGGATTTTCAAAAATACGAAATAAATAGTAAAAAAATCAAAAATGTGAAATTTTGTCGATGAGATTTCATGAGACGGAATGGATTGATTCGATCATCGAATTGATCACCAATTCCTTGAAAAATGCATGGTGACGGAACGCTCCATCAGCCGCGGCTGACCATAGCATCACTCTATATATATAGAGAGAGAGAGAGAGAGAGAGGATGGCTAGTATACTCTCCAGAGTACGGATTCCTCCGTACTCTCGACGGGTTTACGAAATTCGAGATATTTAACGACCGATCCGAACAGTTGATCTTGTTCATCTCATTGAAATGTAGCTATCGACCAAGTTTCGTATTTTTTTGAATTTGTTTACTATTTGTTTCATATTTTCTAAAATCAGTTTTTTTTTTACGCTCCACGACTAGCTATATATATATATATTTATTGTAGAATATGTCGCCTCCTACTTCATCTGCACCTAGTTTCAATCTAAGTTCTGTCCTTGAAAAAGAAAAACTTAATGGAACAATTTCTATTAATTGGTATCGCAATTTGAGAATTGTTCTCAAGTTGGAAAAGAAGGAATATGTTCTAGAGCAGTCTTACCCAGATGATCTAGTTAGTGATGCTAGTCATGCCGATAAGAATGCTTGTGAGAAGCATTGTAATGACTCCCATGAAGTCCAATGTATCATGCTGTTATCATGTCTCTTGAGCTTCAGAAGCAATATGAGATAACAGATTCCTATAATATAATTATGGGTCTCAAGGACATGTTTGAGAATCAAGGGCAGAGAGGTATAGTACCTCAAAGATATTGTTTGCTTGTAAATTAGCTGAAGGGAGTTCAATCGGTCCTCATGTAATCAAAATAATGGGTTACATTGAGAGTTTGGAAAAGCTTGATTTTTCCATTAGCCAAGAGTTGGGTAGTGACGTCATTCTCCAGTCGTTCCCTCCGAGCTTTGAGCCAATCATTATGAATTATAATATGAATGGCTTGGAAAAGACACTACCGAGTTGCATGGGATGCTCAAATCAGCTGAAGAGACCATCGAGAAAAGCTCAAATCATATGATGATGATTCCAAAGACTACCCACTTCAAGAAGGAGGGTAAGGCTAAGGCTAAGGTTGTAGCTCAACCTCAAGATGAGATCTCGAACAAGGGCAAGCGTAAGGCCAAGGTCAGCCCTGCAACTGATGTCATATGTTTCTATTGCAAGAAAAAGGGACATTGGAAGAGGAACCGCAAGAAATTCATAGCTGACTTATCTCACTTTTTTATTATTTTTTGAGTCCTTTTTTTATCTCGTAGGGGTGTCTAAAAGCTTCCTAAACCCTAAACACAAAGGCCAACCGACTCTCGAGGCTATCTCGAGAAATTCTCGAAGTTACGAGATAAGTCAAATAAGATGGATAAGATAAACTGAAAAGAACCCACCCTCAATCCATGTATGGTAATTAAGTTTGGAATTTGATTGATCCGTCCGATGGTGTAAAAACCATTGAGTATAAAAAAGTTTTTAAGAAAAAGATAGACATGGATGGAAATGTTCATATCTATAAGACACTACTGGTGGCATAAGGTTTCAAACAAGTTTAAGGTGTTGACTATGATGAAACATATTCGCCTGCCAATATGCCTTAAGTCATTTAGCTATTGTTGCATTTCATGATTATGAAATTTGGTAGAACGACTTTCCTAAATAGAAATCTAAGTGGGGATGTGTATGTGACACAGCCTGAGGGTTTTGTTGATCCACAAAATTTTAGAAAAATATGCAAGCTTCAGAAATCTATCTATGGATTAAAGCAAACATCTTGGAGTTGGAATCTTGTTTTGATAAAGTTGTAAAAGAGTATAGCTTTATAAAAAATGAAGAGGAACATTATGTTTACAAATCATCTAACTGCAACTAAACTTCAAGGTGCGCGGCGTTTGTGTCTATTCTACCCAAAGGCACATGATATCGCATATGGGTCCGTCTGATTATGCTATGATTGAATAGCGCTCTGAAAAAGAAGGACTGAATCACGAGATCACTTGTCTAAAGTGGTGTATATATTCTTTCTTTTTCTTGGAAAAGCTAAAAAATGGTATATTTAATTTTGTTTGCAATATTTTATAATGTGCTCTTTGTGCTCGGCAATAACATATAAGGAAGTTCCAAAGTTACATTATGCGTGCAACGCTAGAAAAGATTAATTCCCATGTTCGAGGAAAATAGTAACACTAGGTAAATTTGGTTACAGGACGTTGAACTTTTGTTGCATTTCCTTTTGGAAACTGGATCGGTTATCAAATCTTCCAGATTTTGGTTCACAATTCAACTGGTGGTTTAACCCACTTGTCTCCTTTCTCTCCTCTCTTGGCTTGGCCTTACTGACTGGCCACCATAGCCCACTTGCCTGCCTCCCTCAAAGCCCACCGCAACCCCATGTCTTGGCCCAACTTCCAACTCCTCAAAACCTAAGTCCCAACCCTCAAACCCTAACAACTTCACTCACCACTTCTAAGTTCCCCTTCCACGTGCAAACGACACGGCCCCTCTCCTCCCTAGATCCCACCTAGCGCTGCCCTATCCTCCCTCAATCGCTATCCTCCCCAGCTACATTGGTCACTGAGGGAGCCCCGTCCACCATGCTTCCCCATGCCCTGACGCCACAAGTTGACCCACGGTGCTCCCCTCCCCCTAGCCTTGACCTAGCGCACCCGTGGTCGTGCTCCCCTCTCCAGCACGTCGTCGTTCTCCCCTCTACAACACGTTGCGCCGCCATGCTCCCCTCCCTGCGATGCGATGCCACCGCCTTCCTTCTCTCCCCCAACATTGGCGCACGACGTTTTTATTTTCTCCATCCCCTCTCCCCCACCCAGCCAGTTCATCCATATTCACTTTTTTGACGGTTCTTGGAAAAACCAGTAGAAAACTGGCTGGTTCTTCTGGGTTTTTCCAGTCCATTTGCTTGGACGGTCTTCAAAGCAAACCGAACTGGTTGAGACGTCGGTTTTGGTTCTCTCTGGTTGAACGGTTGGTCCGGTTCGGTTTTTAAACCTATGGTTTAAAGTAAGAGATGGTCTAAATTAAAAGTAATCCATGTCTAAGAAACTAACAAGAAGGCCCACCTTCTCTGTTCAGTGTCCACCTCCTGGAAAGATGATGCCACAACAGTGCACACCTAGCACGGTCACACCTGTGTCCACCTAATTAAGGGACACTGCAGCCACCTCCTCGGTTTCTCCCTTCAACTCTAATAGGAAACTGATATTTTAATATTGTTTCAAAACAATGATATTGTTGTGTTTTTCCTATCGATCTTCTCTTAGTAGACACGATTTTGCGTGGAAAAATCAATGTTGCAGAACAAATGCTAGAAATAATTCAATTTCTTCCGACCAATTTTTCCTATAGAATTAGAGCTCTTTTACATTATATTATTGCGAGGTTGTATTTAATTCATGGTAGTATATTTAGATCCAACCATTCAATTAAAAGGATTATACATACAATTCATACCATTGGCGCGCAGTTTATTTAAATTACAAGTGATCTATAACATTCGAATCCAGAGGAATAAACGGTCCACGTTGAGTTTAACGTACTATTGGTGGGTGGCAATAGGGGCAATATAGCCAGCCATCGGCGACCAAATTGTTGGCAGCGTCACTGAGGTGCATACCGTCCCAGATGAGATGACTCCATGGGTCACGGCAAACGCCCGTGCCATTCATTCCACACAGGGCAAGAAAATTGAACCTGTAGGGAGCATCAGCATCCCCGCAGCAGCTGTTAAGGGCACTCTTAAAGCCTAAAAAAAGATTGAACATAGTAGTTAAATGATGTGAAAAAAATATGTTTTTTTTATGAGAGATGGAAGGACATATAGAAATTCTGAACTGGCGAAGCGAATTACCAAACTTCTCAGGGTTCTGCACCATCTGGTAGAAGTGTCCTGCAAGATCAGCTTGCATGATCCTCGTATGCTGGTGCTTCTTTTGGAGCCTTTCGAGGCTGGTTTGGAGGAAAGAGTTGTGTTTGCTGAACAAGGCGTTGTAGTTTCTTAAACCCCCATAGCCGTCGAAGTTGCTCTTGTTGGAACTCGCAAAAACGTTCAGATACATCGGAAAGCACCCCATCATAGCAATATTGGACACCACAATGTTAACCGCTCCTAGAGCGATCAATTCCTGCGTATCAAACAAGTGATAGGATATACATATATCACTAATTAATTGTTTAATATAGAAAAGTATCTTGGCCAATTTTTTATGTACACAACATCGAAATCCATCTATATATATAACCATGCATATATGCATGCAGCTAATTAATACCTCAAGACCAGATGTGATGCCTCTCACTACATTGGGTATGTTGTTCATGCTCGCTTCTAATGTAGATCCATTCAGCAGTGCAAAGTTGTAGTCATTTTCCCCCAGTTGATATACAAATAGGGATCTTGCAATGTAGTCCTTGCAATCTGTCCATGTTTAAGCAAAAGAAGATAAAAAATTACGTACACATGCAATATAACTAAATTAAATTAACAAACTCATTAAGGAATGGTCCTCGAATTAGTGCGTACTCTCCGTTGTTCCACAAATAGAGGGCAAAAGTCGCCGGAAAGTCTCGATTTGGGCGCCCATGGAGGCATTGAAAGTTTTGACGTGGGTAACTTCTTCAAGGACGGTATAGTCAAGCACGGTGCCGCCGCCGATCGCCATGTTTGCACCTCGCCGGAGCATAATAATCAATCTGTCGTTAACAATGCGATGTATATGCATGAAAATTAATGAACTCATGCATGCATGGTACGTACGTAGCATCATGAAAATATTAAGTATCTATGTATACATATGTACCAAGGAAATCGACGACGACCCGGCCGTCGCAGCACCGGCACGTCGGCTTCCGAAGAAGGTGAGGCCGTAAGGGAGGTGGCTGAAGATGTCGAGGACGTCGGACTTCGACGGCCGGCCGTCGGGGCAGAGGTTGCCGGTGTCAGACATGGAGTCCCCGAAGTTGAAGATGGCGTTGTTGGATTTCCCCAAGATCGGCACACACGAACTCGTGGATATAGAACACAAGAGCTACTAACACACACTTGTATTCTTGTACTTGGCTAACAGAGATTACAAGGAACAACGCTCTTGGAGACGCCCACCGACTCAAGATTATAACGGACTTGAGTATGCGCCGTTCTTCTTGTTCCTCGCCACTCTCACACACTCTCTGGCTAACCGGATACAAGAATATATAGATGCAGCTAGCCTACCGAACAGTCACCACTGGATCCGAATTCTTCGGCATCGTCCACACGCTGAGCCATTCTTCGAGAGCCTTATCTGCTCGTTCCTAGAGACTCGGCCATGCAGTTGCATACTCGTTCATCCGATTGGCTTCTCCTGTTCTGCAAGACTCAGCCACAACTCCATCCATTGCATGCATATCTTTCTATCCTATCCATGCTAATCTCTTGGCTATACTAACGTGCACTACTAACTCCATGCAAGACTAACTAACTAAATACAACTCAACGCACATGCACAGTTCACATCTTATGTGGACATTTATTTAAACAACAAGATTAATACCAACAGGCGTTGTACCGTGATCCGACGCCGCTGGAGGAGCCGCCGCCGGCCGGCGGCGTGTGCAAAGATCACGCAGCATGAGACGACGACGAACAAGAGAATGGTTGCCGCAAATATACCATTGCTCATGATGAATAGCTACTAATTTTCCGGAGAAGATCGAGAGGTGATCGACGATATGTTTGATGTGTTCGATCAACGCAGAGTTAGCTAGTATTTATGCGTATCTCCCCGCGCTTGATCGCCGTCGAGGTTGTTAGCAGCTGATCTCCACTTATAAATGCAGCATCCATGAATCATTTTACCAGGAACAGAATCGGCTACATGGTTAGGCAGGTACGTACAATGTGCAAATAACAGTGCAATAACAGCGAGTTGGCCAATAACACAATCATGGCTACTATAGTTCCACTTTGGGCTCTTCCTGGCTCATCGTCACTCGCCAGCCAGGCTAGACGGCACGGTGCTTGCTGACCGGCCCTATAAGAAAAGGGAAATGCTCTCCCGCATATACAAAGAGTACTTACATGCACAACATCACCGTCCACTCATTTTTTTAAGATTCGTGCTACACCTATCTTTTTTTAAGATTCATGCTACGCCTAACCGTCGTTACCTTCCCCGTTAGCCACCTGCATGCTTGCATGCGTAGCCCTCTCTTTCATGACCCTCCGCGCGCGGGCCACAGGCACAGTACGGCGGCTTGAGCGGGGTTGGTGTGGTCGCTGGTGGGAGGGACGGTGATGGCCGGTGGCGTTGCTCCTGGAGGAGAGCCGGCTCAGCCGGACCGGAGGGTAGAGGAGGAAGAACAAGGACTCGATTTTTTTAAAAAAAATTAGAGGGTTTTACAAATGTGCTTGTGAGGGAGAGTGGGGGCGAACATGAATTTTGGAACTAATCCAATGGTCGCATGTCAACATGTAACTACATGTGCATGTGGTGTAGGATCTCAAAAGGTTTGCTTCCTTTGATATAATTTCTAGATGCTCGAGCAAACATTATAATTGAAATTGCATGTTCACTATATGTAACTATATGTTGACAACTCTACTAAAGTATATATAAAAATGCTAAAACTAGATAATTATTATCTATTATAGATCTTGAGCACCACTAGAGAAATGGCCTTCCATACCGGCACATCAGTCCCGATTGGCCACAAACCGGGACAGATGTAGCAATAATCCCGGTTCGTGGCTACAGAGCTAAAAGCACGATTAGTACCGGTTCGTGGCTCATATTTAGTACCGGTTCGTAAGGTGGCTTTGGCAAGTGGGTACATGCTAGTTGGCACAGGCACATATTACTCCTGGTTCGTGTTACGAACCGGTACTAAATGTAGGCCATTAGTCCTGGTTAGTAACACGAACCGGGACTAAAGGCTCATTCCAGCATACTTCAAAAGGAATGCATATCCTAATTTATTAAATACGCGTGGGTGGGTGGGTTGGTTAGAAGAGTGAGTGGAGTGGCATGAGGTCCTAGATTCGAGTCTTGGGATAGCCTTATTTTTTAGATATTTTCTACGTTTTAGTACCGGTTAGGGGAACCGGGACTAAATGTATGTGACCTTTAGTCCCGGTTCAGGAACCGGGACTAAATCCCGTTCCTAACTGGGACTAAAGACCGTTTTTCTAGTAGTGGAGGATACAAACTAGAGTCTTCTACATACCTTGCTCATGCGGATTCCACAGCTAATTAGAGGATATAAGTTCATAATAGTAAAGATCAACTACATTAATCATTCATGCGTGGGCCATCACAGCAGCAAATTTTGCAGGCTTGTGCAGTTTGCTTGGTATAACTGCCAACCACCAGTTAAAATCAGTTGTCGGCACATATATATATATGACGCCACATGAACGTATTGTACATTAATTAATGAAGTCAGACTCCAATAGACATTCGTAATGAACAATTATTAAAATCGTTTTGCTTTACATAGCGCTCCACGAATATACTGTGTGTTGCTTTCAATTGGCCAGCATATGCACGTCTCCTCCCTCTGATCAGAAATAACGTACTGACATTGTAGACATTAACATAGTTTTCAAAATGCAACGTTAACTTTTAGCTACTATTACAATTTATTTATAAGTTAAATCCACTAAAATTATAATATTGCGGAAGCACGTTTTGAGACAAATCTACATGTATAGTTTTTATGTAACTAATAATCTAAATAGTTAAAAGGGCGTTCATAGATAAAATTTTAAAACTTTGACTTAGATATATCTCATATATTAGCTATTTGTAACCAAAAAGGAGCAAATGTGTAAAATATGTGAAATACTACACAACACTATATCATTCCAAGTATGGTTGAGTATCATGCAACTATGAGCCATCCCTTCCCCACGGATCCGCCATAGAGGCCGCCGATGAGGTCCTTCACCATGGATCCACGACTGCCGACGAGCTCCTCTCGTCCTACTCTGCCACCAGCGGCCTCGTTGTGCCCCGATCCGGGGGCCGTGGTGCTCCTCACATCTTGCTCTGCCAATGACGATCTCGTTGCAACTCGATCTAGCGGTTGTGGAATCCATCCCGCCGCCCTACTCACCGGCGACAGTCTCTTGTTGCAGCACCCAAATCCGCCTTGATCCGACAGTTGTGGAGCGGCTCCTCCCTTGCTCCACCAGCAACGACCTTGCGTGTCTCTCGGACCGTCTCCATCCTTTGAATCGTGCCACCAAGCTCCATATGTAGACTTGGGAATTGAGCCGGGACTAAGTGGGCCAGCACGAGCACGGCCTAAAATCGGTGGCACAAAGCACCACTCGACCCAAATTCTAATGGGCTGGGCCATGCCTAGAATCTAGGCACGATGGGCCGCCTGGAATGGCCCAATCGTTCGTGCCGTGCTTGGGCTGGCACGGCCCGATTTGAGCCTAGATAGATAATAGGCCACGACCCGATGGCAATGACACCGCCGCCGCCGCCGCAAAGACGCGAGGCGTGAAGCGATCTTGAGTAAATAAGTTCACACCATTAATTAGAAAGCAAATAGCATTACATATACTAGGAGGCAATTACATTAAAAATCATCTCTTCGTTTCCTATGACCTGTAGGGCATAGGATGTATATGTTATTGAGTTCTTCCAAGTTCCAACGGGCAGAAGAGTAGTAGCCACCAGTCCACCAGTTCACTGCCGCTGCCAATCGCCATAGGCACCACAATCCACAGTTCCACACTCTACAGAATACATACTACAAGTCTACAACCAGCAGATAAAGTTCATCAATTCAGCAGACGAAACATGAAGTAATCGGGAAGTCAAGGACCACAAGCATGAACAAATCAGCGACGTTGAGGAACTGATTCATTGAATATGAAGAAGAAAAAGCTTGCCACAAGAGGGCCACGAGGCCCACGACCACGATCTGCACCACGTGAGTTACCTTACCATCTCATGATTCTCATCTTCACTCTTCAATCTTCATTCAGATTCCATATTTCAGTCCAAACTCTGCAAGTCTGTATGCATCATTCATTTATTCCTGATATCCAGATCTCATGATTCTCACCGGTCAGTTTTTGCTTTTGCCTCCAGGTGAAGATGCCAGCCACATTGATCCACGCCAACTCTCCCCAAGCATGGGGGACTATGGCATGGATGATCTGCACATGGATGGCACGAAGGGCTACGAGGACGCTGCAGCGGCTAATGTTGGAGATGAGGGATCCACTCCATCCGCAGCGGCTACAGAACCATCAAACTGCGATGGTGGTGTTGCGACACAGATGTTGGTGGCACCACCGTCCTTCGGTGGAAGCACTGCAAAGGCAGAATGTTGGAAGCATTTTACAAAGCGAACTGTTTTCATCGACGGTGTAAAACAAGTAATTGGAACATGTAAGTACTGTAAGACAGATTTAAGTGCAGGTTCGAGTGGAGGCACAGGACATTTAAATCAGCACTATAAGGCATGCTTAAAAAAGCTAGGACAGACACAAGGAGGAGTGCAAACGCAACTAAACTTTTCAGCCGATGGCACTGTAAGTACTTGGGTTTACAACCCACATGTAGCAAGAGATGAAATAGCATGATATATTGTCTTTGAAGATCTACCAATTATGATGGGTGGAAGCTGTAATTTTCAAAGAATGATTCAACGTGCCTTTTGCCCACAATATCAACTTGTCACTAGAAAAACTACCAAATTTGATATAATATTATTATATAAGAAAGAGCTATCTATGTTGAAAGAAAATTTCCTTTAAGTTCAGATTTCATTTGGACTTCATCTTCAGATATTTGGACTTCATCACACCAAAGAACATGTTATATTAATTTTGTTGCATATTACTTTGATAAAGGATACGCTCTAAATAAGAGAGCCATAGGATTTAAGCTCATGGATGATTCACACACTAGAGATGCAATTGCCAAACATATACTTGAAGTAGTTCAAGATTTTAAGATACAAGATAAGATTCTTTCTGTTACTCTGAATAATGCTTCTTCAAATACCACCGCCATTGATTTTCTTGGGCCTCATATTCAATCATACATAAATGGGTATGTTATTCATTAAAGGTGTGTTTGTCACATTATTAATCTGGTTGTTCAGGATGGTATAACAATGATTAGCAAATATTTAAACAACCTATGTGCTGCTGTTCGTTACATTTCTAGTAGTCCTCAAGTCGCTCATAAGTTTGCTGAGTATTGCAGTGCCAATAATAAGCGACCAAGAAAGTTTGGTCTTGATATGAAGGTAAGGTGGAATTCGACGTACATCATGCTAAAAAAGCTAGATGGTATGAAAAAATTATTACCGTCTTTGTAAACGTAAATGCTGAAGATAGTGAGTTGCTACTAACTGATTCTGATTGGACTATTGCTAATCGTTTTAGAGATTTTTTACTCACATTTTATGCAGCAACTAATGTTCTATCTGGTATTTATTATCCTACATCATGCTTAGTAATTGAATACATTTGGTTAATTGCTAAGGCATTTGCTAAGTATAGGCATGATCCACATTTAAGCTCTATTGTTGCACCAATGGAGGTAAAATTTCTGAAATATTTTGGTTCTATATCACATGCTTATTGTTTTGTTACCATTTTTGATCCTCGCAAGAAGTTAGATGGACTGCAAACTGCTATGGAGGAAATAGGAGATGCACTTGATTTAGTTTTTTTAGAAGCTTACAATCATGTGAAAGATGACTTGTTTCGAGTATACAGCTTGTACTACAAGAAGTATGGCGAGTGAGATGGAATCATGTGCTGCTGACCAGGAGACAGATGTACATCTGATATAAGCTTGACATCACACTTGTGGAAGAGAGGGAAGGGCAAAGAAACGACTAGTTCAACCTCGAGTCAAAGGTGGAATCCTAATGCTAAACTCAATTGCTACTTTCTACTAACTTTGCAGCCACAGATCGAATGCTAAGGGGCGAGAAGGTGAAGCTCCTAGAATGGTGGAGGGAACATCAATATAGCTTTCCGATCCTATCACATTTCGCCAGGGATATTCTAGTCGTTCCAGTCTCTACGGTTTCCTCTGAGGCAACATTTAGCATGGTTGGGAGAATAATAGAAGAAAGAAGATCATCTCTTTCACCCGAGACAATGGAGGCAATTACTTGCCTCAAAGATTGGCAGAGAGCGGATGAAAGGAAGCAACATCAATTGGAGGATCCAGAGCTTGGGCATGCATTTCAAGATTTGAACGATGATGAGTAATATGTAATTTGGTACTAAGATTTGAATATGGTTCTATACTCTTTTCCTTATAGAAGGAACCCTATACTGGGGTGTAAGGTTTTTAACGAGGCAGAACCTATTAATAAAAATTAGTTCCCTCATATTGCATCGAAGTTATCAGCTAAGAGATATAGTAAGAAGAAATTGCAAGGCAAAAGCAGAAAATAGGCCAATCTGAACTCTATACCCCCTTTCAGTTTCTATTGAACAAAAGGGAACTGAGAGCTCACTGCTATTCGTTTTAAAGGCCATTAATTATCACACGCATGTTTGACAAAGTTTTGTCTGTGAATGTACACTCCGACATGTCATCTATGTCACAATCTATCCCTTGAAACCTTGACTATATTCACAAATAACACGGATAATTTCTCGCAGATCTATCAAAAAACAAGGGGGTTTCGAAATTTAGAGAATGGAGGTAGGGGAATCGACAAGGTTCACATACTACCACAGCACCAAGCAGCAGTCTGCAGGAACAACAACAAAACAAAGAAAAATTAATCAAAAAATCAAATCAAATCCCCCGGCCACTGCATCACCGCTGGCGCAGCCACGCTACATGTCCCTATCGCCTTGCGCCCTTGCCGCAGCTAGGCGACCGCGCCGCCAGCAAAGGTCGCCGTCGCCCTCCGCCACCAGCCGGCGGCGGATCTATGCTCTCTTGGGTCTTGATGCTTGGATCTGGAATTGTATAGAGAGGGGGGAGACGGGATGGAAGGTGCCTGGAAGCTTCGTGCGCTGCGAGCTGCGAGCTGCGCTACTAGTAGCGATGTGTCGTGCTTGTGCCAGCTCGACCCGAAGACAGCCCGACGTGCTTTCGTGCCGAGCCGGGCCTCTAAAAATGTGTTTCGGGTCAGCCCGACCTGGCAAGGGAACAAGGGCGTGCCATGCCGGCCCGATTGGACCAGGCACGAGGCGCGATGGAACTTGGCCTTGCCAGCCCGGCCCGGCCCAATTCCTAGATCTATCCATATGTATGGATGCGCATTCCCGTTGAGCTCGTCTCCCATGGATCCGCCACCGTGACGTCTCTAGCAACCGAACATGATGGATCCCATCAACTGCATCGTGCCGGTGAGCACGATGGGATTCTCTTTTTTTTTTCTTTCTTTTTTTTCTTCTTTTGTATGTTGTGTTTTTCCAATGAAATTCTTTGAAACAAGATGAAGCTGTTTTCGCTGAAATCCGATGAAACTGAATGAACTCGATGGAACTCTTTTGGAAATCTTCTAACAGAAACATGATGAAACTCTATTAAACTTGTTATACCGTTCGAATGCAGTCCAATGATATATAGCAACTCCTACTTAAAATACACCTACTCAATGTTTACACCTATATATATATATACAGTATAATCGATGGTGAGCGTAGTATTCTTTTTGCTGTTAATTAGCGTGCTTTATAGTCCTAGAGAGCTAATTAACATAAGGACTTATTTTCCTACCATTTTATCATTTTATTAATAAATTGGATCTACGTCAACAAACAAGCAATTAATTGGGGCACTGCCCGGTGCTCCAGGCCGAGCCTTCCCTATGCCTATCCATGTCGGATTTAGGCTTTGGTGGAGGAAAGAGGGAACCAAAATTCAAAACCATCTATATATATGTTTCTCCATGCTACACTGGTCAGTGTCACCGCTGCCATGATCAGAGTTGGGGGAGGCGGCAAGGCTGCCGGACCGTGGGGATGGGAAATGATGGGAGGGGAGAGGAAGACCTCGTGCGAGAATTCAATAGAATTGAAGAATTTTGTGGGAAAATAGGAAGAAAAGTGGAGCTGAGCACACAGTCTTGAAGTACAATCCTAAAGCGTAGCCGGAGTGTATGGAAAGACATATACACTACACGTAGAAAAACTATACTCTATTTGGAAAGGACAGAGAAATGGTCTCTCCACGAAGAAAGCCTACAAAGACGAACTCTGGGAAAATATTAATCACTTCAGGTCCTACAGCAATAAAATATAGGGCGAGCGCCTTGGATCGGACGTCCGATGGGACGATTCCCATCGGATGCATGACGTCACGCTAAAGTCAACATGGAAATTTAGAAAATAATCGATGAAACCTGGAAATCCTACTGATAAAATTTGACAATATACGTATGAAACATGGACGAAAGCTGATGAAAACTTACAAAAATAACCGCTAAAACTAGAAAAAACTATTGATGAAACTTGAATAAATACCATTAAAACTTGGCTAACTACTGATAAAACTTGAGTGCCAATAAAACTTGGCTAAACTACTAGCGAAACTTGAAAAAGGAGCAATGAAACTTAGCCAAACCGACCGATAAAAATTGAAAAAGGACCAATGAAACTTGAATAAATACTAATAAAACTTGGCTAAACTACTGATGAAACCTCATGTTCTATTATTGTTCAAAAAATCACCCCGTGCAAATATAAGAAGTTTCACAAGAACGAAACTAAGTTTCACCAAATAAAAACCGAAGTTTGACACGTATATAGCTGAGGGTTTTATGACGAAATAGGGATGAATCTTCTCCTAGCCCTCTTCTTCTTCAGATCCAACGAGCTCCCACGCCGTGCTCATCAGATTCGGCCGCCAAAAGCTTGCCAAGCTCACATTCTACAGAGACAGATCGGCGTCAGTTGATGGCTACGACGGCGACGGCGCCATGCCTGCTCTCATGCCGTTCTTTGTGGTATCCACAACCGCTCTAGCTCATGCCGGCACTCATGGCCAGTGGATCTAGCCACTCCAGCTAGAGGAAATCGCCACCCGTGGCCACCTGATCTAGCCGCTCCAGTCCACACTACCGCTTGTGGCCGTCGAATCTACCTCTCCAGCCTACACCGCCACTCATGGCCACCGAATCTGATGCGGACAGGCACCAGATCCAGTACGGAGATGGAGCGATGGTAGGTGCCACCATGTATGATGATGGAGCGATGGAGATAGCCGCTAGTTAGAGTAAATTGCTGGCTTGTGTGAGGATGAACAGACTAAAGAGATGGAAATTAGACAAGATTTGAATGGTTGAGGAGGCCAACCCATCTCATGCTCATTGTTGCCATGCCTTGTCAGCCTTCCTGTCGCTGAGGCAGCCGTTCCACCGCTGTAGATTTTGTGTTAGGAGTATTGGTTCATCAGCTTTTGTTTAGGATTACCGGTCGATTCTTCTTAAACAAGGCTAGAGGCTAGAAGACGTGAGAGCACGCTATGAAACATGCGGCAGCGTGGCGAGATGGCGCACGAGGACGGCATGGTGGAGTATAGAGGTAGTGAGGCGTGCGGACCTAGCAGCACGTGGGCATGTCCTTATCGACGGGTGGCGTGACCAGAGCACAGCTAGACATAGGCAGGGCATGACCGGCAGACGCATACAGAGTGTTTGATGAAATGTTTTACGTTTTTGCTATTTATCAGGCAACTGAAAAATAAAAAACTATTAGTCGATTTTGTACCTATTGATTTGTGCATGCTGAGATTGGTGCGTGATGACCAGCCGCGCAGGATGTGAATCATGTCTTGAGGAAGCAAAGGGCAAAACGGGGTTTTCGCGTACCACTGTATGTCAGGGAGACTAATTAATTTGTATTTCTTCGAAGACCGCGCATGTTCCTATGTCCATCGGTGAGTAAAGGAGACTAATTATTAATTTGTACATCGATGATCTGCAAGCTCGGCGAACCTCACCAGCGTGAGCCTGGCTATCTTGTCGACGCGAGGTTGGCGACATCATCATTTTTTTGACTGCATTGACTTCATCGTCTTCGTACTTCATCGTTTTCGTCCACATCGTTGTCGTGACTCGTGACTACATCGGTAAAGATCCAAGAATCTAGTACTGATTTCATACCCGTTGAACTGATTTCATCTTGGTGTGTCCTTTGTTTAGGGCTTTAGACAGCACTGTATATAGACTCACAACCGCATGGAGTCTATATAGTACATTAATTTGTTATTGTTTTCTAATTCATGCAGAGACAATTTTTAGTTTTACTAATAATAAACCAATTTGACTTTTTTTGTCAATATAATTTACCTGTTAGTCATTATTAACCACTTCGTAGGCCATCAGACTGATTTTTGTCACGTAAAATTGCACATTAGTAAGTCTAAAATTGCACTATGAACTAAGGTGCAATTTTGGTACAACTATACTGCAACTTTTAGTTCACCTAAAATTGCACATTAGTAAGCCTAAAATTGCAATATGAATTAGGGTGAAATTTTAATATAACTATACTGCAACTTTTAGCTTCATTTATATTTACATTTTGTAACAATTCACTAAACCTTTTGCAATACACATCTTTTGGTTTTTGTTTTTTGTGTTGTATTTATTTTTGCATCTTGATGTGGAAATGAAGATAGTTTGTATATCAATTTGATTCAAATATCAAACGGTTCGGATATCAATTTGATTGATCATTTCAATCGATTGATTAATAGAAAGTTCCATTCTTTTTTGTTCATCTCTTGTTGGATGTCATGAACCCAGATTGTTTTTGGCATCATCGATTTCAATTTGGGCTAATTCTGTTTGCTTGTTGTATTAGGCAGTGGGCTCCTTTTAATTTTTCAGCCCAAGGTAACCTTTTTTTTTGACCCGGCTATCCTTTTTTGTTGGAAGGGCAGTGAAGGATCACATGTTCCAGCGTTGCCTAGGAGGTGGGATCCTATAGTTGGATAATCGGCTGAAACATGAGTGTTTTTCAGTCAATTGAGACATAGTCAGTCCCAATGTTTTAACCTTATGTAAGAACAAATGCAAGCAACCAAACACAGTCTCGCAAGAGGCAGGCTCAAGCAATGCGAACAACCAAACCCAGTCTCTTGCACGAGCTCAGCCTAGCTCTCGCTAGTCTGCATGCTTCATATGAGCCAGGTTAGAGTAGTGCAAGCAACCAAACATAACATTAATATTAAGATATCTGACCTGTTCATAAACCAAACTAAGACGGCTCGCCTAACTTTGCTGAGGGAATAGCCAGACACCGGGCCCCTCTATGCCGTTGCACTTGCTGGGCTTTTGCCCGTGAGTAGGCGTGAGACTAATGGGCCTTGGCCCATACGCCCGTGAGACTAAAGGCAGCAGCAAGCTGCTGCGGTAATAAGCCGACCCGTCTTTTGCACGAGCACGCACTGCGTCGTCGTGAGCTAGCGGCGGCGGCGGCGACTCAGCGCCGGCAGCGCAGATCACGCCACGGCCGTTGGAGATGGCGACCAAACCTCCCCTTATCTGGTTCCCTTCCTCTCTCTCTACCTCTCTCACCTTTTTGCACATCCACTGGCTCCTCCCGTGGAGCTAACCCTAGTTTTCAATCTTCCACGATTGAGTGACTTTGAGTTGGTTTTTCTCTTTGATTCTTGGCCTCCGAGCTCGGGAGAAGCTCTCCTTGTGGGCGGCTGGGTTGATTTGGAAGAGGAGACCGGTTTGAGGCCGGGTTTGGTGGCTGTCCGTGGGTGATTTGGCTTCACATCGGCTTGGTCCCTTTGGCCGAAGGGCTGAATTTCGTGATCTTGTGCTGTGCTCACTGCTCCTCGGGGTCTCAGTATGGTGATCTTTGATTGCAACACTGAGATCGACGGCATTGTATCTCCGGATTGATTTGTCGTTACTAGTCCACTAGTGGCGGCAATATTGATTTCTAGGACAGCGTCTTATAGACGTGCCTTGCCCCTTCTACACACTGGTTTGAATCCAGTGCTGAGTAAGTTATCAATTTCCCTACTTTTGTACTGTGCACAGGGCAAATAGAGATAATTTAGGGACCTAACTCTGTGTTAAGGGGCTGATTATCTCTGTTTTGGGGCTGTGCACTGGTTTATGTGTGTGGCGTCGAGTTTATGCTCGATGATGAGATTGATATATTGAGATTTGGCTATGATGATTCACTGACTGTATATTTGCTACATTGCTATACCAGTTACTGTTTAATTGAGAAATTAATTACTGTTATATATATGCACATATATCCTGTTGGTCACTGCTGTTTATCTGTTTAGCATCCATTTTTGGTCATAATTTGATAATCTGGACGGTCCTAGTGTTAGCACTGTTTTTGGACAGTAACTTCGTGTACTGTTAGTGCCATATGGTTTGATACATGCTGCATACTCTTGACTGTTGCTGAAACCTGAGATAAATCTGTGATTCCAGAATTAATTCTCTGAGAAACTGAACTGTTAATAGCTATTGGGGCAGTGTTTTAGTTTTGATATTGTCATAGCCATATCTGTGATATATACATGTGAATGTGTTGTTGGACGGCTATTTCTAGCAACCCAACACGTTAAAACTGAGAGCAATTCATTACATTTCAAACTGAGCTATGTTGCTGTTCACATGTTATGAATTTCTGCTTATTATCATGTTAATTTCACTGTCATATATGAATTGCTTTACTGCTGTCCTAGGACTTGTAGAATTCATATCTGCAGTTTTATTTCATGATAATATTAAATTCTTGCTGTTATTTAAATCTGGAATTATTTTGATATTAGTATATATCATATTGCTTATACCGCACTATTTACAACAATGGTGCTCGGTGGCAACATGGTGAGAGTCCTGTGTCCTGTCCCTCACGCTGTACACGCCGTGATGGCAAGTGACACTGCAGCGTGGCATGTTTTGCATATCAGGGCTATGACGAATAGGACCCAATAACTTGACGAGGTCATTTACCAAGTAGATGCAATCTTCCTGAACTCTACACTGGCCATCGCCGTCGCCGCCGGCAGGCACAGACTTGGAGCCATTGCTGCGAAGATCTGCCTCGAAAACATCGAAGCGGCGAGTGGTGATGCGGTCGTCCTTGTCGATCCAATGCTTGACCATCAGCAGCCTGTCGCCGGATTGGATCAGATATCGCTTGTAAGAGACAATTGTGCGACCCCCAATCGAACCCATCAACTCCCACGTGGAGTCGCAGGAGAGGTCATAGTGGACCTCAAAGCAATGGAACTCCGAGCTGTTCCTGCCGAGCTCCAGAGATTCGTCTGGGTGTTTGGTTATGCATTTGACGCCTATGATCGTCGGAGTGCCACCGGAGCCCTCCCCGAGCTGGATCGCGAGGAGCCCCTTGTTTCCGGTGAGGGCGTACAGCTTCCCTTGGAAGAATGCAACGTCGAAGAGGCGATGATGATTTATCAACCAGGGTTTGTTCCCCAGGTCTATGGCCGGCCGGCCGGCCGGCCACCCCTGGCCTACAAACGTAAATGCTTTGCATCGGACTGGAAGAGCACAGGGCGGCGACAATGGTGTCCGATGAGGAGCCGATAGCCGACTGCGCCACCACCTTCTGGATCATCTCGTAGTTGGGGGGTGTCCATGGGCTCCCCCAGGACTCTTCCGGCGCGAGCAGAGACAGGTTTGGAACCGGGAGCGCGGTGGAGGAGAAAGGGTTCGCCAGGAAGTAATCACCGTTGTCCTGCCTAAGGAGGAGGCGGTCATCGACGGAGCCGCGGCAGCAGGCGTCGCCGGGGACGCTCAGGTCATGGAAGGCATTGCCGGCGAGGTCGAGGTAGGATCCCCTATCGAGGACAAGACACGGCATTGGTGGGGGAAGCCGCTGCTGCCGAGCGCCGGAGCGCCACGGACGACACACCGCGCCGAAGCGGGCACGCTCGGTGTAGGAGTGGAGGCGCAGCAGGACGAGGCTCAAGAGCTCCGGTGGGAGCTCCGACCAGTGAGCACGATCCTTGGACGCCAATGCCATTGTTTTACGCGAATCTGAACCATAGCAAATAAACGTAATAGCAATCTTCTAAATTTGTTTGTCAACTTTTTTCCTCTCGATTTCGTTGATAAAGATTAGGCAGACGCTAGTAATCAGACGTTCGATACATCGGACGGCTAACGCCAGTATGAAAACTTGAAAAAATAACCGCTGAAACTTAAAAAGTGTACCGATGAAACTTGGCAATATACATATGAACAGATGCGCGTGAATGATGAAACTTAAAAAATGGCTGATGAAACTTAGAAAAACTACTGATCAAATTTAAAAAAATACCAATGAAACTTGCCTAATTACTAATAAAACTTAAGAGTACCAATGAAATTTGGCTAAACTATGATTAAACTTGGGAAACCATTGATGAAACTTGACAATATATAGATAGAAACATGGTGAACCCTGGTGAAACTTGGATAATTTTCGCTAAAACTTGGAGAAACCACTTATGAAACTTGGCGAAAGAACCAGTGAAACATTAGGAACCAAAAAGTTTTATGAGAACAAAAGTAAGTTCCAGTAAGCAAACCCCAAGTTTCACATGTACATTGCTCAAATTTCATGGCGAAAAATGGGGATCCACCTCTCCCTAGCCTTCTTCTTCTCCAGATCGGGCGAGCCTCCACACCGTGCTCGCCGAATCTGGCCACAAAAAAGCTCGCCAAGCTCACGGACAGTCCCGCCATGCTCTGACTCCTAGCCATGGCCTAGGCCTACCCATGTAATTGCTGCGCGCGCCCATGGACAACACTGCGCCGCCATGCTCTAGCTCCTGGCCATGGCCTGAGCCTGCGCCTGTAACTACTCCGCGCACCTCGCCGGCGACGCCAGCACAACGCGAGCGGCTACTATGCGTGTAGCACACACGGAGCTGCTGTTCTAGTGTTGATATGTCTGGAACTGCTTGGAACTAAGATCAAGAGAGAGAGAACCCAAATAAAAAGGGGAAAAAACCACCTGGTAGGCCCCACCACATGGTGCTGCAGGGTGTAGAGCAGTCTGGCACTGATAGCCTGGCACGGAGTGGCAGATCCGATTCAAAATAGACATATGACAGCAAGAGTTTCCCTAAAGATTATAAACCACCACCTCCGATTGGAGGAGAGAGAAGGAACCTGTCGTATCTTCTGTCCCGAAATCTAAAAACAATAAAGATTCAAGTAGTCGGCGACCACAGCAATCCGTCGAATTACTGGACGTCAGATCCAACTCCGTGGGTCGAAGCATTCGCAAGCAAAAGGATACCTGTGTTTAGTCGCGCACCGGACGTCCGGCCACCGCGCGCAACGGGGGTGGTGGAGACGGCGCCACCGGTGTTTGCGGCTGTGCCGTGGATCGACAGATCAACAACGGCGACTAGTTGCGCACTTGCGCAGTTGTGCTCCGACCTATATGGGGTTCGGAGATTTTTTTTAAATTATTATTTATTTATTTTTTAAAAAATGTATGTTGAAACAGTAATTTTTCAAAAATAGGCGCTTGCCGTCCGTGGGTCGGGCAATCGTCCGCTGCCCGGGTGATCGGTGCACCGTCTATTAGGCACCGTGGATCGCACCGTGATCGCAGCATTTTGCCCACGATCGCCCCACTATGGGGCGACCAGTCTCGTTGCTTACTTTTTTTTTATTTTTATATCTATTTCATTTGGTGTCCAAATTGCATGAAATAAATTTCATAATTCATCTAAAATTCTAAAAAACCCATTTTAAAACTTTTAAAATTTATTATATTTTTAATTATTTCTCATTTTTTGGTAACTAAAATTTACATGTACCAAAATATGAGAAATAATTCAAAAATACAATAAATTTTAGAAGTTTTAAAATGGGTTTCTTAGAATTTTAGACGAATTATGAAATTTATTTCATACAATTTGGACACCAAATAAAATAGATATGAAAACAAAAAAAAGTAAGCAACAAGTTCTAAGTGCTGGTGGAATTGGTCGCCCAATAGCAGGACGATCGCTGCGATCACGGTGCAATCCACAGTACCTAACGGACGGTGCACCGATCGTTCGGGCAATGGGCAATCGTCCGACCTATGGGCGAGGGACGCCTATTTTAAAAAATTACCGGCCCAACATATATTTTTAAAAAGTAAATAAAAAATAATTTAAAAAATTAAAAAATTCCCCTCCGGCATCGAATTTACAGGCCAGGTGGGCTGTTATCCTGTGGGCTCGACGAGAAGTTGGATGGATTGGGATGGGCCGTTTTCATCTGGGCTCGCCGAGTTGCTAGGACGCGAATTTTTTTATTTTTAAATTATTATTTATTTATTTTTTTAAAATGTACATTGGACCAGTAATTTTTTAACTTTAGACGCCCGTCGACACACACCACTGCTTCAGATCTTTACACTTTATCTTTTTTTTTATCATTTTCATATCTATTTCATTTGATGTCCAAATTGCATGAAATAAATTTTATAATTCATCTAAAATTCTAGGGAACCCATTTTAAAACTTTTAAAATTTATTATATTTTAATTATTTCTTGTTTTTGGTAACTAAAATTTACATGTACAAAAAAGAGAAATAATTCAAAAATACAATAAATTTTAAAAGTTTTAAAATGGGTTCCTTATAATTTTAGATGAATTATAAAATTTTTTATTCAATTTGGACACCAAATGAAATAGATATGAAAATGACAAAAAAGCAATTTGGACACCAAATAAAATAGATAATTCAAAAATACAATAAATTTTAAAAGTTCTAAAATGGGTTCCCTAGAATTTTATATCAATTATAAAATTTATTCATTCAATTTGGACACCACAATTTGGTGTTTGACCGGTGGTGGTGGTACTGATTGCCCCCATGCTGAGGCGATGGCTACGTGGCCTAACGGATGGTGCACGGGCGAAGCACCGGTTGCCCGGGCAGTGGGCGATCGTCCGACCCATAGGCGACGGGCGTCTAAATTTGAAAAATTACTGGTTCAACGTACATTTAAAAATAAATAAATAAATAATAATTTAAAAATAAAAAAAATTCCTAGGACACCAGCCGATGACCATAGATCATGGCCTGCTCGATCGAATCGCAGTGCTTCCAGTTACATGTACGCTACGCTTCTGCTTTATGGACATACCTGATCGAATCGGATCGCGGGGCATCCGATGCGCTCGGCAAGTAGACGCCGTGGGGCAGCACCAGAGCTTGGCATCTGGATGGCATGCAAAGCTTCCAGGGTAACAACGACAGCTCCAAGGCTTGGATTTCGCACGGGAACGGCGAGCTTGTTGGGCGGCAAGATTGTGCTGCAATATTTTTTATGTATAAAACATTGTCGAAAAAAATTACAATATTTTTTGTGCTTTGGTGATACATTGTTTATATGAGATTCAAATATTTTGTAACCATTGAGGGATGGGAGACCATCGGAGGTCGCCTAACTTAACTCCCACTCCAGCTAGCTGTCGGGGTGTTGCGGAAGCATTCTCGTTTTGTTTCATGAGTTATTGAGTTTTGTTCCAATGATTCACTATTTCTGTTTTGACGTCTAATCTTTTTTATTTTCATTATACAGACAAGATATCATATACTAGATCTAACAACTGACACGAGCGTTCGATTTTTTGCCTCGACGTCCGATTGGTAGCAACTCTCCTTTTTTTTTTTGTTGTATATATGAGCTATATATACACAAACAACAGCTTACCATAAGACCACGTGCAACCGTATCCCCTTTATTTTGTTCTCTTTCCCATTCCCTACATATATTCTTTTCCTCTATTTTTTATTATCTCCAATAGTATCTCTTTAAAGGAAATGATATTGATATAGGGAAAGAAGAGAGAATCCCTTTCCGGATGAAATGGAAGAGAAGAGAGAATGATAAAGGGAATCTATTAGAACGTTGAAGGGACCGTGATTCTCTAAAGGCAAAGAGAGAGGGGAAGGGATACCGTTGGTCATGATCACTCCCGGTGCATGGTTTTAATAAGCTGTTTATAAATATGCCACGTCATACGAAAACGGCTATAGATATAACCCTCCTAATGCATTTGTCAATGATTGGAAAATCTATTTTTCGCCGAGCTTACTTGTTAATTGGGGGATCAAACAACCCTTCCTGATAAAGGGTTTTCGTCGTAGATACGTCGGGTCACCGAGATGAAGAGTAAATCAAATATAGAGCTTTATCCTAGTTTAGGTCTCTCAGAAGGAGATAATAACCATACTTTAGTCCCACGAGTGCGTTTGTGTTATTGTTGTTGATATGCCCGGCAGATCATCCATCCACATGACTTGTTGATCGCTTGGTTGTTAGGAAGTTTATTAAGTTGCCACGAGGTAAGATGGAATGAAATAAAATGGGATAGAACAAAAACCAATACCATACTCCGTACATCATAAAAAAGAAATATAGTCGGGAGCCCGTTCAATGCTACTTACTATAAATTTCAAATAGATTATGTTATGTGTTTTACTAAGACATCTCCCGTGCCCTCTAGCTTGCCTCACCCATAGCTTTCAAAGAACTATGCAAATAGGAATCAAAATTTAAAAGCTTTCTAAAATATTAATACACAAAAATAAGGAAGTGGATCAAATAAAAAAGGTTGGATATAAGCTTAAAACTTTCCAGAACACCGAATCACTAAAAATAGAGCTGACGTACGTCACCGCTATACTGATTATTTCAATAATAGAGATTATGTAATTTGAACCATTGTATACCACCTCAACCCTATCCTGAATAAACAACTGAATCATCCCATCTCATTTTACATCATCCAACTGTTGGATATATAAATTTTTTTTAGATAATTATTAATCTCGTTTTTAGTTAAAAAAACGAAATTAGTATTTATCTAATTAAAAAAAATCAGAAAAGATATGAGTTGGAGATTTGTTGCTAATTCCTATCTAATCTCGTCACTACCCCTAATCCCTATCTAATCTCGTCACTGCCCCCTAATCCCGGTCTTATCTCTATCCTATCTCTATCCTGCAGCCGTATCTCTATCTCTCCCAAAATTTCGGATCTCTCCGGAGCAACCCCTACACCCTTATAAAAGCCACCCGGGCTTCCCCTCGGAGAGGTTTTTCAAAGCCGGAGGAAAAACACACACATACACAGATCAGATCGAGAGGAATCCACCCGGCAGATACCCACGGAGGGAGGCGAAGAAAATTGCATCTGCTGGGAGAGGAGATCACGCAAACGGATTTCACCCGGAGGCAGAGCAGACGAGTTCCATCTGACCGAAGGCTTCACGTGGAGGGCAGCACTGACACTCGGAGATCAAGAAAGCAGGAGCCACGCGTAGAAGCAGATCGAAACGGAGAGCAGATCAGGGACGTTCTTCACGCAAAGGTAAAACAAAACCTGTTGCCTCGGAGGGAAGAATCTGACACCATGTTCATCAACTCTCTTCCACCTTTTTCCATCCATTGACTCTCTCTCTCCCACGTGATGTTCTTTTACATCTCTCTCATACCAGATTGCTTTCCTATCTGGTTTACTCTCTCTCTATCTTTTTTTCACGTGATCTCCATTCTCCTGGGCTTTTCTCTTTCCCATATACTAGTCTTCCTGGCTTCTACTCACACACACAAGCCGCCACTGTGTTCACCGCTTCTGCTGCTCTCCATCACCGCCTCCACCGCTCCTGCTCGCCGCCCGCCGCTTTAGCCGCTGCTCCCCTGGGACGCCGTCATAAGCCGCCGCTGCCAGCCTTGCTCAAGGTCGCAGCCTGGGATGATCCGGCCGCTTGGCGTTGTCTCACCCGCCCGCGCTGCTCCCTGCGTCCACACGCGTCCGAGCCCGGCGTCCCGCACCGCGCTGCTCCTTGCGTCCACGCGCGTCCGAGCTCGACGTCCAGTCCGGCACCGTGCGCCCACGTTTGGAGCCAGCGCCGTGTTCCCGATCCGTCATCACGCTGCGCCGGAGACTTCTTCCTCATCGACGCCCTGCGGTTGCGCCGCCGCCGCCGCCGTGTGCCCTCGGGCTACCGCCGCCGCCGCGAAGCCCTCGCCGCCGCCGCCGCAGCGTTCCCCGTCCCGCCGCCGCCGCCAGCGTGACCTCGGTCGTCGCCGCCGCCGCCAGCGTGACCTCGGTCGTCGCCGCCGCGTTCCCCGGTCCGCCGCCGCCGCCGCGACCTCGGTCGCCCGCCGCCGCATGCCCTTGGGCTTCCACACCATGGGCCTGTTCCTGTGGTTGCTCCCACTGCGTTCACCGTTCTGCTGCTCTCCGTCACCGCCTCTACCTCCGGCCCGGCCTCGCCGCAGCCCCACCTCGCCTGCTCTGCTCTGCACCCGACGCGCTGCGCGACGACTTCTACACCACACCACCGGGATGACGCTGCGCCCACGGCGCCCCCTGGCCGTGTCGTCCCCCACAGCCAGGAGGCTTCAACGCACTACCTCGGCGGCTCGGGTCGCGTCCTCGTTTCCGCTTCGCTAGCTTCACCATCGCCCGGCGTCGTCCCTCGTCTGCGCGCTGTTGAGCCGCGGGCGTGATCACCGCGACGTGCATGCCCGACGCGCGTACCTGGCAGGAGCTCACTACCTTCACTTCACCAACGCTGGACCACGGCCCCGGGCTGTGTCGTCTCTGTGTTACGAAAGAAATGCTTGCATGTACATTCGTTGTGCATTCGTGTATTCTCTGTCGTATTAGTCAAGTCATCTTATGTGGCGGCTAATTAAAGGATGAACTGGTCTATGAGCTTGACATACTTCCACGTGATCACTATTCTTCCATACCGAATATCGTGTGACTTCAATTTTCACGATATCCGTCGAATAGATATCTTGCTCTCTGAACATTCAATGTTCAGTGAACTTTCTGGACAATCATTCCAAACCGGAATCCAAGTGATGGTTATTCCATTTGGATAAATTCTAGTTCCCACGTCAACAACTCATGCATCAACGACTTACGTCCGATGAGTTTCCCGGACAATTACCGACAACCAGTATAGCCTCCATCCAGAGTTCGGCGAGTTTCCCGAACAAAACTATTCCAAGACGCACTACATAAAATATCAAGATACACATCCAAGACTACACATGCGATGACACTCCCGATGACGTCAGCAAAAGTCGTCAACTTCAACTCCAAGCCAAGTGCAGAGCCGTGCATCCATCAAATCAACCTTCAACGTGGCGTTTGACGAAACAAGTTCAGACGACATGGGCGGGCGGAGCCAAACAATCAACGGCTCCGCTAGGCATCACGTGGGCTCAAATCTACCCCACGTGTTCTGCCGTCGCCACACCGACGTATACCAACAAGCACGGTGATCCACGAAGTAAGGAGAAGAAGAAGATGACTCAGCAGCTTAATCGAAGGTGTTCCGCGTGTCTCTCACGGATGTAATTAACTGGGAGTCCTTCCGAGGCCCCAGGATTCAGAACCCCCGCAATCGTCAACAACTGAAGTCTACAGCGCGCATACATTCACGGGAATCTTGTATTTTATTGTGATAATGAAATACTAGTTTTCCTGTCCTTTTCTTTCTTTTGTGTATTTCTATACACTGGCACGCCTGCGAAAAACTCTCTTTAGAAATTTTCCGTGCTAACACTAACCAACCAAACACGTCCTAATTCACATCATCTAATGTGTTCAGTTTTCCCTTGTATATGTATATAAGATGAGTTAGGCGAGCTGTATCAAATCCATTTGACGAAGAAGACAATCAGTTAACAAGGAATATACTTTACTAGCTAAAATGGTAACATATTTGCAATGCGTATATATTGATGTTTGTCAACACAAAAAAACAAGAAAGGGGAAAGGAACTATAATGCTTCCAGGGTAAGTATACTGTTAATAATAAGCTAGCACCGCGCGACATGGTTCAACAATTAGCATGAAAAATCGTGGATGCACGAGCACTTCATTTGCGATGGCAACGTCGACATCAACAAAACAGGCAATGTGTTGAAAACTTCAGTGAAATATTTGATGCAGTGCGAAACATACTAGCTGGATTACTTGTATCTCTAACTCGTATCTAATTAAGCAGAAGGCACATGATATTAAGATAGCTGGCTTTGCTGAGGCTTTCCCAGACCAAAGACTGATCACGCCCAACTCTACTGAGGGAAAAGCCAGGTAGGAAACCACTGGGGCTTGCGTTCCTGTGGCGCGGAGGCGCTCGGCGGCAGTGGATCAGTGAGCGTCCCGTCCCTCACATTGAACACGCCGGGACGATGAGTGACACTCCAGCCGTCTCTGTCTCTCGGGTCAACGAGGCTGCGAAAACGAAGAACATCGTGTTCGGCGATCTCATTTACGAAGTAGATGCAATCTTCCTGAGCTCCACACTGGCCATCGCCAGCAGGCAGAGACTTGGAGCCATGTCTGCCTACGAAGAGAGCATGCCCATGCAGGCTACGTACCTCCCTCCACCGGTATCGGGTCTGGGTGCCGCCAAAATCTGCCTCGAAAACAGCAAACCGGCGAGTACTGAACAGAGTCTTGTGAGCACTGACGCGGTCGATCCACTGTTTGACCATGAGCAGCCTGTCTCCGGATTGGATCAGATATCGGTCATGAAATCTGAAAAGATCCCTCTTTTCTTCGGAGTCGTCGGAGTTAGTCATGGAGTTGACGTTGGTGATCGTCGGGCTGCCACTGGAGTCCTCCCCGAGCTCGATCTCGTGGAGCGTCATGTAGAATCCGAGGGCGTACAGCTTCCCTCGGAAGAATGCCATATCGTAGACGTGATCATGCTGCGTCCACATGGCGTTGCCCTCCGTGTCTATGGCTCTGTCCACACCTGCCCTGCAGACGTAGATGATCCTGCACGACATGAACGGTGATTCCAAGTAGGAGCCCAGGACGGCGACGAGGGGATCCGATGATGAGCCGGCAGTCGGCAGCGCCACCACCTTCAGAATGACCTCGATGCTCTTGGGAACCGGGAGTACGGTCATGGAGGAAGGGCTTGCCAGGAAGTGCCTGACGCAGTTGTGCCTGCCGCAGTTACAACCGAGGAGGAGGCGGTCGTCGACGGAGCCGCGGCAGCAGGCGTCGCCGGGAACGTTCAGGTCGTTGAAGGAATTGCCGGCGAGGTCGAGGTAGGAACCTTGGCTGAGTAGGAGCCACGGCATTGGTGGGGGCAGCTGCTTCTGCCGAGCGGCGGAGTGCCATGGCCGGCATACTGCGCTGAAGCGGGCACGGTCGGTGAAGGAGTGGAGGCGCAGCAGGACGAGGCCCAGGAGCTCCGGTAGGAGCTCCGACCAGTAGAAAGCATGCTCCTTGGACGCCATGGTTTTATGCAAATCTGAACCATCGTGAACAAACAGAAAGGTTAACAATTTGTGGGTATTCTGTTTCTTCATACGCTGCTACAGAGCAAATTCAGGAAACTAAAGAAGTTCTTGGTAGTCAAGTTCAGGAACATAAGACTAGTTCAAGTATGTGTTGTCAGTCGTGCTTATTGGCGAATACGGGAACGGCGTATATCTATACACGAATTTGCTAAAACAACGACTGAAAATATGAAAAATCATAGTTAACGACTGAAAATATGAAAAATCATAGTTAACGACTGAAAATAGTTACCTTTAGATCAGCATGAAGATTCGTTAATAACATATGGATAAATTTCACTAAAAAAAGCATTTAATTTGACAAAACATAGGGTATTATTGCACGATGGTATTTCCCGCTAGTAGTATCACACTATCACGTTTTGTAACCTAGAAACGATAGACTTGTTTTCTATTATCTTTATATCGAATTTTATTTGATACGAACTTCTTTTCTATTATTTTTATTCTGACTTTTAAATTTCTTCTATTTTATTATTATAGTCGACATGGACTCTTTCTTAATCTAGGACTATTATTATACTATAATTGATGGTGTATTTTTCTCTCCAATTTATATGGGAATTTCTTCTATTAACGTGGTGGTTTCATTGATTCATATAATAATAGAAAGATAGATGTGAAGTATTGCCGAAGCTTATGAGTTGACTCGTGAAGTGACCATGCATCACGGGCTCACGGCATAATTGAACAAATCGTACATGCAAAAAAAAAAAACTACCAGAAACAAGATCAAGAAACCGAGAGGTAAGAAGGATCCGAGGATAGAACTCTACTGGTTACTGCGGTAACTAGCCTTACCGAAATGGTTCGGTAACGTAATCCGAACGGTTAACGAGGTTTAGGTCAAACAAATTTAAATAAATTTAAAATTTTGGGCGGTAACCGGTAGGTTATCACGGTAACTGAGCTTACCGCTGAGCACCGGTTACCCCTGATGCAGAGTGCTTAGAGATATGCTTAAAAAAAGTTTTTTTTACAATGTAGGAAAAACTTTTTTTTTTACCACGTAGGATAATGAGCACGTAGGAGAAGGAGAGTACTAAATTAAGCATAAATGTTTAGGCAGGTACCTTGCATTGGAAGAGAGATTTCTTATATAAGTCCTTGTTGATGTGGAATGCTCTCTCTTTAAACACACGTGTGTAAGTATCTTGCTATGTACATTTTCGGTCTCAGATTTCTAGAAAGATCTAAACAGCGTGTCGTTGATCGGTTCTCTCTCTGTACACAAAACCAAAACCTCAGTTCAGATGATGGTCTATCGGCGCAAACTCCAGTTTATATAAGGCAAACATGTCTATAACTCGAACTAGCTAGCTAGTACGATCAGAGCAAACTATATATTACGACGAGAAGCAACTAATTAAGTACAAACGTCATCACGTCACCAATGGGAAGAGAGTGATCGAATCTTTCTTACCCTCTTTCCGGAAATCCATAACGATTAAAACGATATAGCACGCGTAGATCAGTGAAAAATAAACACACAGTCATGGCCGGCCGGTGATCGCTGCAATCCGCCGCCCGGTTAAACAGGCAGCAGGGCAAAGAAATTAACATCAACTGACATCACATTCATAACTATATACATCTTGCAACGTAGAGACCCGAACAATTCTTCATATTATCTAAAAATAATTAATTATATAAAAATAATTAACACTGGCGATCAAAGGATTCGCAGGGAAATAATTAACAGTCGCGTACCGTGTTGGAGGTAGCCAGATCGTCCGGCTACGTGCGCCGCCGCCGCCGCCGCCGCGGCGGCGTGGTCGCGCTGGGTGGATTTGATCTGATCAGGTGAGAGGAGGCGTGTTTGCCGCGGTGAGGATGAGGTTGGTGCCGCAGTCGCGTTGCGCTCCGGGATTTTGTATTGGGTTTGCATGAGCGAATCAGAAGGCTGGGTGGGCGGGCTGTTCTCTCAAAGGCCAGGTGGGCTGTTTTCTGGTGGGCCAGCTACCGTGTGTCCATGTGTACCTCACACCGCTCCG
Source organism: Olyra latifolia (assembly GCA_036346145.1). Lineage (NCBI taxonomy): Eukaryota > Viridiplantae > Streptophyta > Magnoliopsida > Poales > Poaceae > Olyra > Olyra latifolia. The sequence continues at coordinate 3,880,467 of CM070530.1, forward strand.
GCCTCGACTAGAGTCCCGCACCGCACGTACGTCCCATGGCCATCATCCCGAGAATTTTATTTTTTTTATATTTATTTTTTTTCGGAAATAAATAAATGATATTCAATTTTAAAAAATAAATAAATAGACTCCCGTCGCCAGCCCGTTGGGCGAGAAATCGACCTACTTTAAACCGCCCGTCGGTCGGGCGAGATTTTAAAAATCCGCTCGATGGATGGGCGGGCTTTGCTGGCGCCGGCCCGCGCGGGGGTGGGCCAAATACCGTCCGACGGGAGGGCGAGGTTTGGAAGCCAAAAAAAATCCGCCCGCCCAACGAGCGAGTTTTGGAAGCAAAAAAAAATTCGCCCGCCCGTTGGGCGATCTTTGAACGGCGGGGAAATCCCGCCATCAATCCAAGTAAATTTAGGCCTTTAAGGCATGCATGCACACATGCCTTGTTGCCATTTTGAAGGAGAGGAGACCGAGAGCGAGAGAGGAAGTTGGAGAGAAGAGAAGCGCGGAGCGATTCTTCGATTTCACAGGTATTTTTTTTATGTAGTATAAAATTTATTTAATAAAACTTGGTAGGATAGTCATATGAATTTAGTGTATGTTACATTATATATAGAGAGGGTAATATTTAGGATAGGGTTTAGGCTAAATATAGTCGCGTAATTTTTAGGCTAGGATTAAGGTTTAGGCTAGAAATAGCACGGTAATATTTATTCTAGGTTAGGGTTACGGCTAAAAATAGCCGTGTAATATTTAGGCTAGGATTAGGGTATTTGTTACAAATAGGAAGGTAATATTTAGAGTTTAGATTGAAATAGTATAGTCAATAAATTGTACGATTATGTGGTATGTGTCGAACATGGTAGGGTTAGGGTTTAGAAAGGAATAGAAGGGTAATATATAGTGTTTATATTGAAAATAGTATAGTACTTTACTAATTTATTAGATGTTGAAGAGTATTTTATTTGTAGAGATAATGAACAAGATGTTGGCCGACATTTTGGCTGTAGTAATATTGTTAAAAAAATAGATGTAGAAAAGGGAGATTGACGTATAATAATCAATGTGCGAAATTTGTTGGGCAGGGTAAATGACAGACAAGATCAATTTTCAGATCCATTATGGGGAAGGAGAGATTGTGCAAGGTCCTTACGGGATAGATTTATCAATGTTTCAATCATGTACATTAGAGATATCAAGACCCACCGAAAGGTCATTTAGGGGGCTACAACATTGGTTATCACGGACGTTTCAACTCAACGAAGAAGAACATGTCATGACAGTTCAGGCATTGGTGAGCCGTGCTGCTGAAGGTTTTTTTTTGGAGTTGATACCTATATCGAGTACTCGGAATTGGAGACGCTACGTTGAGATTGCAATCGAACGGTGCCTTCCTCTAGTTCTCTTAGTGCAGGCCGAGTACAAGCAACATGCGGAGGTGGAAGAGCCAGGGGAGACTAGTGGTGCTGGAGTGGAAGAGGAGGTGGAAGTTGTAGGGAACACGGAGGTGACAGAGGACGTGGGAGAAACGCATGCGGAGACAGATATAGGAGAAGAAAGCAATGAAACAATTGAAGAGGCGACCGGAGCGGCCGATGAAGGGGAACGAATCGAGTCAATAGTTGCTGAAATGGCAGCCGAGGATGTAGAGCATGAGGAAGTCCCTGATGAAGATACGTCAGACGATGAGAGAAGTTTGAGTGATCGACCGGTGCCTATAGAGTGGAATACTTACAACTTCCAAGATTTATCTGTACATGAAGGCACGCACACACCATGGGATTACCATGAGAATGAGGTGATTCAGGGAGCCATGTTCCCGACTAAGGAAGCTGTATTGGATGCCGTGAAGTATTGGTCTTTATCTCTGAGGAGGGAGTTCAGGGTAGTGAAGTCGAGTAAAAGCGTCTACGATGTGATGTGTGTTGTTCCTGGTTGTCTGTGGCGTGTACATGCATTTAAAGCTGTATTGGCACGCAATTTTTCCATTTTATTTTTTTTAAGATTACATAGACCAAATACCAGGTCATATATACTGATCATATTTAGTTCATATAATATGTGTTATAACTATTATACACTGATAACATATTACATAATACTATAATATAATATACACATATACATACATATATATCTACATAATAGTTATATATTACATACATATATAATATAGGCAATGCCGCGGTGTGGTGGCGCGGCATCGGCTTTGCTGTGATGCAGTACACATGGCATTGTCTTCTTGTGATGCAGTGCTGTCATGGCGGTAGGGCCTCCGCAGTTGCTCCAAAATTATGGGTATTTCCATATTTGCAATTTTTTTTGGGTAAACAAAATTTATCTATTATGACTTACATTTTCAAACGATGCCGGGACTCTATTTATTTAGTTTTATTTTATGATACATTACTTATTTTATTCTGAAATCACATAATTTATGTTTTTTTGAAAATTGGAAAAAAAATTTGAAAATTGGAAAAAAAATTGCAGAATCCCGCCCTATTGGCGGGCGGACTATAATTATAGCCCAACGAGAGAGCCTTTTTTTGCGTCACAAGAGTCGGAGCAAAGCCCGCCCGCTTGTCGGGCGGTTTATATAACTCGCCTTCCCATCGGGCGGTATTTGCCCCTCCCCTCCCGTTGACTGGCGCGAGCAATGCCCACCCGTCCGTCGGGCGGATTTTTAAAATCTCACCCGACCGACGGGCGATTTAAACCGGCTCGACCTTCTCGCCCAACGGGCTGGCAACGGGAGTCTATTTATTTATTTTTTAAAATTAAATATCATTTATTTATTTCTGAAAAAAAATATAAAAAAAAATAAAATAGAATACTTGGACAAATTTGTGGTCATCTTTATTGACGACATTCTCATCTACCCCAGGAATGAACAAGAACATGCAGAGCACTTAAGGTTAGTGCTGGAAAAGCTCAGAGAGCATCAGCTGTATGCCAAGTTCAGTAAGTGTGAGTTCTGGCTGAAAGAAGTAACGTTCCTAGGACACGTCATATCAGCCAACGATGTCGCTGTCGACCTAAGCAAAGTAAAGGATGTTTTGGACTGGACACCGCCAAAGACAGTGTCCAAGGTCCGCAGTTTCCTTGGAATGGCAGGATATTATAGAAGATTCATTGAAGACTTCTCCCGAGTCGCAAGACCCCTCACCCAACTCTTGAAAAAGGACAAGAAGTTTGAATGGACTAAAACTTGCGAGAACAGTTTTCAAGAGCTAAAGAAGCGTTTAACCTCAGCTCCAGTTCTTACTCTGCCAGATATTCGCAAAGATTTTGAAGTCTATTGCGATGCTTCCAAGTTAGGACTTGGATGTGTGTTGATGCAAGAAGGAAAAGTTATAGCCTATGCATCAAGACAGTTAAAGCCTCACGAGGTCAACTATCCCACTCATGATCTGGAATTAGCTGCTGTGGTCCATGCTCTCAAGATTTGGAGGCACTACTTGGTCAGTAACCGGACCGAGATATATACGAACCATAAGAGCTTGAAGTATATTTTCACACAGCCAGACTTAAACATGAGGCAAAGAAGATGGTTAGAGCTGATAAAGGATTATGACTTAGGCATTTACTATCACCCCGGAAAAGCCAATGTAGTAGCTGATGCCTTAAGCAGAAAAAGTTATTGCAATAACCTCATGATTCAAGAAGATCAACCTGCACTGTTTGAAGAATTCCGGAAGTTAAATTTGGAATTAGTGGAACAAGGTTGTATCCATATGCTGGAACTTCAGCCGACCTTGGAGAACCAAATCCGAGAAGCCCAGAAGGATGATGCAGAAGTAGCAGAAATCAAGGAAAGGATCAAGACAAGAAAAGCCCCAGGATTCCTAGTGGACGATAACGGCATCCTCTGGTTCGAGAAGAGAATTTTTGTGCCGAACAAGAAAGAAATCAATGAGCTGATTCTGAAGGAAGCTCATGACTCAGCACTGTCGATCCACCCAGGAAGTACTAAGATGTACTTGGATCTCCGGACGTCCTATTGGTGGACTGGTATGAAACGAGACGTCGCCGAGTTCGTTGCCCTGTGTGATATCTGTCAGCGGGTCAAAGTAGAACATCAACGACCTGCAGGATTGCTTCAGCCCCTGAAAGTTCCTGAATGGAAATGGGAAGAGATCGGAATGGATTTCATCACCGGCTTACCTAGGACCCGGTCCGGTTACGATTCCATTTGGGTCGTTGTGGATCGGCTCACAAAGTCTGCTCACTTCATCCCAGTGAAGACAACTTACAACGGAAATAAGCTAGCAGAGCTGTATCTGTCTAAAGTTGTTTGCCTACATGGAGTTCCTAAGAAGATTGTCTACGACAGAGGAACCCAGTTCACATCTAAGTTCTGGCAGAAGCTGCATGGATTGCTAGGAACTAACCTAAACTTCAGTACAGCATTCCACCCACAGACTGAAGGACAGACAGAACGAGTTAACCAAATTCTGGAGAACATGCTTCGAGCTTGCGCTTTGACAAATTCCAAAAGTTGGGATAAACATTTGCCATACACAGAGTTCTCATATAACAACAGTTACCAATCAAGCTTACAGATGTCCCCGTTTGAAGCGTTATATGGCAGGAAGTGCAGAACCCCCCTCTACTGGAAAGAGACTGGAGAAAGAATGATTTTCGGACCTGACCTGCTCAAGGAAGCAAATGAACAAGTCTGAGCTATTCAACAACGATTGAGAACTGCTCAAAGTCGGCAAAAGAGCTATGCGAATAATCGGCGAAGGGAACTCAGCTTTGCTGAAGGAGATTTTGTTTACCTAAAAGTGTCACCGATGAAAGGAGTTCGCCGTTTCCGAGTCAGTGGAAAGCTTGCACCGCGATATATCGGACCTTTCAAGATTTTGGCTAGAAGAGGTGAAGTGGCCTATCGGCTCGAGTTGCCACCTCAGTTGTCGGCTATACACGATATATTCCATGTGTCCCAGCTAAGGAAATGTCTGAGGGTTCCAAAGGAGCAAATGCCGTTGGAACAGTTGGACCTACAAGAAGATCTGACCTACAAGGAGTACCTGATTCGGATTCTGGACGAAGCCGCTCGTCAGACCCGGAGCAAGGTAATCAAGCTTTGTAAAGTTCAGTGGAGCAACCACTCGAAGACAAACAACTTGGGAGCGAAGAAGAACTTGAGCGAGTTCCCCAACCTTTTTCCTAGCTTTTCTGAATCTCGGGGTCGCGATTCCGTTTAAGGGGGAGAGGTTTGTAACATCCCCATTTTTCAAAAAATTTGAAAATGCATCATCATGGCACCATCACATGTAAAAATCCCAAATTTTAAAAGTCATTTTTGAAAAATGTGCATGTTACTATAAATATTTCCTCTACAAATCTATTTAATGATTTAACTTATGGATATGCATATACAAATATATCTCATTTGAAAATGTCCAAAATGCTATAAATCTATTTTTACAATTTTTAGGTTAAACCATTTCACATTAAATTAGAAGATAGCCAAGTAATTGAAACTAAAAATTTAAATAAAAACTTGATAAGCAAATTTAAAACTAATTAGGTTTAGTAAAAATGTATTTTTGCCCTAGCACTAATTTTCCCTTATCTCTATGACAAGTGGGCCTACTTGTCATCCTTCCCTAATTAGAAAATCCCATTTTGCCCTTTTCCCCAAATGGAAATATCCTATTTTTGGGCCCTTCCCTAAACTACCCCTCCCTAATCCTATCTAAACCCCCACTCACTCTCTCTCATCACTCTCTCTCGACACCCAGAGACAGCCCCCTCTCTCGGTTTTCTTCTCCTCACACTCCCCATCGTCTCCCTCGATCTCGTCGGTGAGACCCTCCCACGATCCCTTCCATCACCTCCTTCCTCTCACTCCTCGTTCCATTTCTCCAGTCGCCGCCGCCATCGCCTCGAGGTCGCCGGGAGGCCGCCACCGAGCTGCTCGCCTCCTCGCCGTCGAGGCTCCTCGGCAGTACACCTCCGCCTCCTCCTCCAACTTCCCTTGCCCCTAGGGAGTTTTTCCCCGCCACCACCACTCGCCGTCGCCGGACTTGGCCGGCGACACGCCTTCCTCCATGGGACCCGGCCTCGTCGCCATGCCGCCTCGGCCCCCCCTCCCGATATCCCTACCACGGGCATCCTCGCCTTCTTCGACACTCACCGACCCGCCGCCTCCCGCCACTCGCCGGGTGGTCCTGCCGTCTTGCCACCGCCGCCACGCCCGAGACACCGTCGACCTCGCCGCCGTCCTCTTTCCCGTGGCCGACCCTCCTCGGGTTCGCCGTGCTCCCTCCCTCTTTCCCCTCGCTCCCCGGCCGTGCCGCCGCCGCCGAATCGGCCACTGCTCAACCACTCCCCTCTCTCCTCGCTCCGTGGATCGCCGACAGGCGGCCCACCCGTCACCCGGCCAGTGGTGACGGACCGGCCCGCTTTGTCGGCCCCATGTGATCAGACGCCAGTGTGCTTTCACCGCGTGGGCCGCCATGCAGTATGGCATTCCACATGGTCGTGTCGCGTGGGCAGCGTGTCGCGCGCAGAAATTGCTATGGTCAAACGCTGGCAGCGACTGCGCCAGCCGTCTGCTGCCTACCCACGCTGCAGACTGGGCTACAGCATCATGGTGGGTAGCCGCCCAAGATCGCTTTTGGGTAGCCGAACCACCGCCTTGCTTGCTTGTTTTTCTTTCTCTTTTCCAATTAGATTTATAAATATAAAAACTTGTAAATTTTATATCTTTAAAAATATAAGTCCAAAATTTATGAAATAAATTTCTAAAAACTCACAAAATGTGAACTTTAAATTAAAAATATAATTTAAATAATTTGATCCATATTAATACATGATTTAGATTTAGCTTATTAAAGATAAAGATATAAATTAATTAACCTTAAATGATTTTGATAAATAAAAATAAATTGGCAATTTCTGAAATGGTGAAATATAATAACATAAACATTTATTCTAAGGAATTAGTTTATTTTATTTATTTCTCAATTAAAAAGAAAATATGTTGCTACATATATACATTAATTAAATTCCATATGAAATATAGAATTTCCAAGTTTATAAAAAGAAGTCAAGTAAAATTTATACAATTTTCAGATTAAAGTACCTTCATCATATTTATGCATATCCATTCACATGCATACATTTCATATTTAATTTTGGTATTATGTTTATATTGGTTGTTTTATTTGTTAGGTCCTAACGACGATAGTTTCGCGACCAATCCCCCGGAGGACCACCAGGAATTTGCTGAGCAAGGCAAGTGCTGAAACCTTGTGTCCTATGATTTTGAAACTCAATTTTTAGATATTTACAAAATACATGTTATCTTAGACATTAAAATGCTAATCACCTAGCTAATTAGATAATACCCAATCAGTAATTTATTCTGCTAAAATGTTCCTTGCTGCCCTAGGATTATTAAAATTACTAATACTTGATATCACCCTTGAATTAGGTTTTGCATACTGCTTAGAAATGCTTAGTACTAAATTGGATTGTGCCACAAAAACTTTGACCCTCACTACACCTTCTAATCAAATCATAAATTATCAAATAGAACCTTGTCATAAAAATCAATTTCATAACTCCATCCATCATATGCCTACTCAAGGATTAGAATCTCTACCTGTAGTCAATTTATTTCCTGATGTCTTTCCGGAGGAATTACCTGGACAACCACCTGACCGAGGTTATGAATTTTCCATTGAATTAAAACCTGGAACTGAACCTATTGCACAACATCAATACAAAATGGGACCTCCAGATCTAGAAGAATTAAAGAAGCAAATAAATGAGCTAAAGGATAAAAGCTTTATTGAACCTAGCTCCTCAGATTGGGCTTCTCCAGTGGTGTTTGTAGATAAGAAAGATGGTAGCCGCAGAATGTGTATTGATTACCGAGCATTAAATGCAGCTACTATCAAAAATAAATATCCTCTGCCCAGAATTGATGATCTGTTTGACCAATTAAAAGAAGCAAAAGTGTTTTCAAAATTGATCTTAGATCTGGATATCATCGATATAAAGTCAAGAAAGAAGACAGACCAAAAACGGCATTTACCACTAGATATGGATTATATCAATTTACAATAATGCCATTTGGAGTAACTAATGCTCCAAATTCTTCATGAGCACCATGAATAAAATATATATGGAATATCTTGATGAATTCGTCATAATATTTATCGATGATATTCTTATATATTCAAAGAATGAAGAACACGAGAAACATTTATCTCTAACATTGGAAAAGCTTAGAGAAAATAAATTATATGCAAAGTTTAGCAAATGCAAATTTTGGATGAAAGAAATATCTTTCCTTGGACATATAATTACTGCCAATGGAATTCAAGTTGATCCAGAAAAAGTTAAAGCAGTAATGGAATGGAAAACTCCAACCACTATAACTGAAATAAGAAGCTTTCTTGGATTAGCTGGCTACTATCGTAGATTTATTGAAGGATTTTCAAAAATAGCCAGACCACTTACCCAATTACTGAAGAAAGATATTCCTTTTATTTGGAATGAAAAATGTGAAAAAGCTTTTGAAGCATTAAAGGACAAATTAACTTCTGCACCTGTTCTAATCCTTCCAGATACAAGTAAACCATTTCAAATCTTTTGTGATGCCTTAAAGAATGGAATAGGTTGTGTTCTAATGCAAGATGGAAAAGTAGTATCCTATGCATCTAGACAACTCAAAACCCATGAAGTAAACTACCCAACACATGATTTAGAGTTAGCAGCTATAGTTCATGCCTTAAAAATTTGGAGACATTATCTCATGGGTAAGAGAAATGAAATTTATTCAGACCACAAAAGCCTGAAATACTTCTTCACACAACCAAATCTAAATTTAAGACAAAGAAGATGGCTAGAATTGGTAAAAGATTATGATTTAGATATACAATATCATCCTGGTAAAGCAAATGTTGTTGTCGATGCCCTGAGTAGAAGGATGTATTGTAACAAAGCCATATTACAAGAATGCCATTCCGAACTCCAAAAGGAAATTCAACAACTACAATTGGAATTTTTAGAACCCGGCATGTTAAATGCCCTTGAAATCCAATCAGATCTTGAGCAGAAGATCAAAGAAGCTCAAAAGGAAGAAATTGAGTTTATAAATGAAGCAGAAAATCCTAAGAATGAGGACTTTAAAATTACAGAAAATGGTATCATAACATATAAAAACCGTATTTGTGTGCCAAATTCCAAAAAAATAAGAGATTTAATTCTACAAGAGGCACATGAATCTCTCTTTTCTATACATCCTGGAAGTACCAAGATGTACCAGATTTGAAAAAGACATTTTGGTGGAAAAATATGAAAAGGATATAGCAACACATGTAAACTCTGCGACACTTGTCAAAAAGTCAAAACTGACCATGGAAAACCACCAGGATTGTTACAACCCTTACCTATTCCAGAATGGAAATGGGATGAAATTAGTATGGATTTTATTACAGGAATCCCAAGAACTCAATCTGGATATGATGCTATATGGGTAATAGTGGATCGACTCACTAAGGTAGCTCGATATTTATCCATAAAAACTACATATAAAGGACATCAATTAGCTGAACTTTATATCACCAAGATAATACCATTACATGGAGTACCCAAAAAGATATTTTCAGATAGAGGAACTCAGTTTACATCAAATTTTTGGAAACATTTACATCATGCTATGGGAACTCAATTAACCTTTAGTTCAGCTTATCACCCTCAAACCGGAGGACAAGTTGAAAGAGTAAATCAAATTCTAGAAGATATGCTGAGAGCTTGTATTCTAATCTATGGATCAACATGGGACATCTGCTTACCCTTTGCAGAATTTACTTATAACAATAGCTTTCAGTCTAGTTTAGGAGTAGCACCATATGAAGCTCTATATGGAAAAAGGTGTAGAACACCTTTAAATTGGACAGAAGCTGGAGAAAAACAAGTATTAGGTCCTCAAATAGTACAAGACTCTGAAAAACATGTCAAAATTATTAAAGAAAAGTTAAAAACTGCCCAAAGCAGACAAAAGAGTTATGCTGATAATAGAAGAAAGGACCTAAGTTTTGAAATTGGAGACATGGTTTATCTGAAAATTTCTCCAGTAAAAGGTACACAAAGATTTCAAATAAAAGGAAAATTAGCTCCCAGATATATTGGACCATATCAGATACAAGCTAAGAAAGGAAATGTAGCTTATGAGTTAAAGCTACCTGAGGAATTAAAAGATATTCATCCAGTATTCCATATATCTCAATTAAGAAAATGCCTTAAGAAACCTTCAGAAAACATGCAAATACATGAAATTGAACTAGGAACAGACATGACCTATCAAGAACAACCAGAAACTATACTAGAAGAAACCGAAAGAAAACTTCAAAATCGGACTATTAAATACTATAAAATACTATGGAAACATCATACGCCAGAAGAAGCAACCTGGGAAAAAGAGTCTGATATTCTGGAAAAATATCCCTTCCTACTTTCAACCGAGTGAATCTCGGGGACGAGATTCTTTTAAGGGGGTAAGTCTGTAACATAACCAAAATTTTCCCATAAAAATTTTTCCGCAAAAGTCATATTTAAAACTCCTTTTAATTTTTCCTAATTTTTGATGAATTTCCAAATTCAATACCTATTTATTATTAAAGAAAATCACATCCATTATTTTTTTCAAAAATATTTATTACATAAGTAACCAATATTATTGCATAATTAAATTACCCTTATTTTCAATTTATTTCATATTTTTCTGATTTTCCTATAATTTTCTACAAATTTCTAAACACCATTCCTTTTCTGAAAAATCAAAATTACGCTTTCCCTTTTGGGAATGCGCTTTCCTTCTCAGCCCGGAGCACTACCTGGGCCTAAGGCCCATTCTTGTTTTAGCCCAAACCGGCCTACCAGCGCCTTAAGTGGCCACAAACGGCCAAGATCAAATCACCTTGATCTAATGGCCGATAACCATACCACTTCGAGGTTTTAATCCTAGCCATTCGAATTAATCCGATGGCCAAGACACAACCACGTCGCCTCCGCCGACTTCAGCCCACAGGACCGCCGTCTCCAACTCCGGCGCCGCCGTGTCCGCCGTGGTTTTCACCGGAAAACGACACAATCGCCGTTGGAGCTCGCCGCCGCTCCTGTTTTCGAGTTCTCTGGACTCCTCCCGACGCCGCGAACCTCATCCTCCACGTCGCCAACTCCATCCGGCCGCTGCGCGTAGCGAATTGCTCGCCGACACGCCGCCAGCGCCGCCGCCGTCGTCTTCGTGATTCCGTGACCGCCAAGCCACGGAACGCCTATAAAAGGGCATCCCCGGCCCCGTTGTGACTCAAGCCACCACTTCCGCCACTCTTCCACCTCTATACCTCGCCGGAGCACCCCCTCGACGGAGCCCGAAACTCCACCTCAGCCCCAACCAAGCTCACTAGGAGGTAGCCCGCAACTCCCTCTACCCTCTCCGACCGCCGGCCATCTCTCTCCGTGGCCGCTCATGCCAAGCAATGCCATGCCTCGATGAGCTTCACTCCATGTCTCACTGCCTGCGGGGCCCACCTGTCAGGACACCCCGAGCAGGCTGGGCCAAAGCCCATCTCGGCTCTATACAAGCCCATTACTGTTTATTTTTTTCTTTTTCTTTTTCTTTATTCAGAGAAGGTTTCAAAATTTATTTAAAATATTAAAATAGCTCCAAAAATTCTGCCAAAATTTCCAAAAATATAAAATAATATGAAGAATTTATTTAAATTATTAAATCTGACATTTATATAATAAAATAATTAATAAAATTTCAAAAACCTTTTTCCTATAAGTTATTTAAAGTGGTAAAAAGAATAACTTTTGAAAAATTCCCTTTATATTCTCAATTGGCTTTATCTCGGAACTCCAACATGAGAAATGTTGTCGACCCGATCTCTAGAGCTCAATTGATCCATTTTTTTTTAATAAAACCAAAATTTAAATAACAAATTTTCTTGCTATCCGGAGGAATTTCCGAAACTCTGTCAAAATTTTCTTAATATCCAATTTTATAAAGAAAATGATTTTAAAACATAAAATCATCATTTTTTTTATCTATTCAAAAATCATATGCATATTTTATTTTAATTTATATCTTTTGAATCTTTATTATGTTTTTGCTTTTATAGAAAACGACTTAGGACTTCCTGAAACTTCTGAGTTGGATTTTCCAGAAGAATCTTTTGATTTTGAACCAACAACCGAAGAAGGCAGGTTTTCTTACCTTGATGCACTTTGATATACCAAATTTCTTTTACTTACTATTTATTGCATATATTTTCTAATTATTTATTTATACATTCCAAGTATGATTTTATCCAAACCTCAATACCTTAAAAAGCCACCCAAAAATAATCAACCTCTGATAAAACCTAGTATAGGCAAAAATATTAAAATTTGATTATCTCATATTAAGAATGGGGAATTGGTCTGTACAAATAAGTTACTTTGGATAACTTATTTGTGGTGGAAAAGCTGTAATTTGGAAGGTTGATTGTATTTTTATAGAGTAATTTGGAAACAGTGTTTTGTTATTTGAGCCCGCCGGTACAAGGAAGTACCAGCTCAATAACACCAGGTGGAGAGAGTGTGAACTCCCTGGAAATCGTTACTCTATAAACTATAGAAGCAAATTCGGAAACAGTGTTTTGTCGTCTTGGGTTAGAGGAATCAAAGAGTTTGATTGACACTCAAGGGCACTAGATATTTGCTCGATCTGTGGTATGAGAATATCTAGATATCATTTGCTTCTATAAAAACTTGGGCTTAATAAATAAGAATGACACAAATTTTTCTCCCATCCATGTAGTAGGCCACTATATGGGTAAAGCTGGGTAGGTTCTGCAGAGCTAATAACCAATTCATCGATGGACCTTACTTCGGGTATAAGAAGTTGTGTCAAATGGGTGATGCCTCTCTTATTTATCAAAATCCATGAATTTATTCTATGGAAAATATTGTCTGAATTGTAAATGAATAAGGATGGAGAAAGTTGATAGAATTTGTATTACTATGAAAAATTGTTTTAGAAATAAATAAGACTTTTAAAAATCCAAAATTTTGCATGATCACCATAAAGCCTTAACTATTCCTTGAATATTGTCTACATATAATATTATTATTTTCTCAAGAAACCTGCTGGTATAATTTTTTTTATACTTACCCATTATTTGGGAACTGTTCATTTAAATGAACAGATCCTACTTATGCTGCAGATATTGAATTTTCTCAAGAAGAAATGGATCTCTTCGGTCAAGAATATTAAGTTTTCTTGTACACTCAAATAAGCTGTAAAATAGGAGAAATATAACTGTAAATTACTTAGTTTTGGTATTGTAATAAAGTTATTATTATATCAATTCTAAAGTTTTGTAACTTTAGGGTGATTAGTTTTCAATATAAAAGTATTGGAAATTGGTCGCCCACAGTTCATAATGCGAGAGGTATACGCTTATCCATGATTTAGACTCTGTTTGCATGATTTAGAGGTTTGCATGATTTAGACTCTGTTTGAAATGACATGTAGAAATAGATGTTCCAACCTAATGAAGAAAAAAAGTAGTCGAGTGTAAGAAGGTATTTTCTCATGGTTTGTATGGTAAACTTTAGCCAAAAACTAAAAATATGGCATATAATAAATTGTGCTCTTAACTTTGGAGCGCCCTCTTCTTTTCAGTTTAAAATCACGGAGCGCCCTCTTCTTTTCAGTTTAAAATCAGATTAAAAGGTATAACTTGAAATTTATCATTTTTGTACAAGTCACATATTGTACCACTTTGTAGTCATTTTTCAGGGCTTTTAGTGGTTCATCTCAAAGATCCAAAAATATTTTTTAATATATTTTTGGCCTCGTCAAGCCTCTTTTCGAGAGCCTCAACTTTTCAGATTATAATCTACCGCAGATTTTCAGCTCAATCAAGCATGGCTAATCAAGAGCAATGTGTTGAAGAACAAATTATTAATTACACCTCAACTTTGAGACATATAATCAATTTTCTTTTTTTATATAAATATACCCCCATTGCCTGGTACCCTACGGCGCTACTTTTCGGACATACCCCTTTTTTAACTTTATAACCCGTGGGCAAGTATCTACAGATAAAACGATTATTTATGTTATTGCGTGGGTTTGCTATAGTGTTATCTTTGATTACATGCACAATATCTATACTGTTAAAAGGTGTACGTGGTATACCATGGTCGCACATTCCTTTTGTCATAACCAATCATGACAATCAATCCCTCAGTCCAATGTTCCAGACACAGTGATGACACTTTCTATTTATTTGGATTCTTTTTTATATTACTAGCCGAGCGTGCAAGAAAATCCAAATTCACCACATGTGTCATACGCTTTGGTTTCATCATGAGCGATTGATGCTACGCACCATGCGACGCAATTCATGGGTCATACGCCTTAGACTTTACCATAGGCAATTGGTGCTACGCACTGGCTTAGCGACGTGTCATGACCGATTATTGCACATGTATATTTCGCTCTTCTGATTTTCATATCTATTTTATACAGGTCCAAATTGCGTGAAACAAAATTATAAATTCATCTAAGATGTTGGTCTACCTCTCTATTAATTTTTACAATTTTTCAAATTTATTTGATTTTTAATAATTTTTAATTTGATATTGGAAATTTTATGAACTCGTAAATTCATATTAAATGGCAACAAACCAAACATTACCTGCAAAATTTGTGAAATTGTGGCTAACTTATTTTGCAACAAACCAAATAATATCCATTCTTACCATACCAAACTTTGGTATTGCCATTAGATTTAAACCAAACACCCCAATTTTACCGACGAATTGCTTATGCCTTGGATTAGTCGGGGTCAATTGATCAGCGGAGTCAGAGCTACCAACCAAATACACTCCAAGTCCCTGCATATATTACACGGTGTTCTATATATTTGACATGTTGGCTTAAATAGAACTCCGTATATGGTGGTCTTTTTTTTAGGACTTTGCAAAGATTGGGTTGTTCGGTTGTTCTTTGAAAACCGTGAAAGCATTTATAGCTCTTTGAAATCTACTTGTAATAAAATGTCCAAATTAAAGACGTCTAAATCACCTTTCTTTTTCGAGAGGATAGGAAGACATCAACATGATTTTAAGGAGGGCACCTAAAAAGGTAGAAAGATTATTAGGACGTAGTAAGGCATCATCCTCGGTAGAAATCAAATCCAACCATTCATTCACTCCACTTTAATTTATTATAGGATTGAAACAAACCTCTCTGTCTCTCTGAGAGGGGTGGTTACAACTGCCAGCGGCACGCACCGTTAGTTAAGCAGTGGTGCGGGTAGGAAGTTGGGAAGCAGCGCATGGCCAAGCCGGCGCGCAGGCAGGCGGCGCAGCCGAGCTGGCGACCACGCTGGCGGCTTTAGTTCAGCCTCATGGAAGAGAAACAGTGGCCAGAGAAGACAAGGAGACAAAAATACAAAAATATCTTTTTGTGCGATACTATCTTAAAGGATGGAGAGATAATACCAAGAGGTACCATCTCATATATAGTAGCCATTGGATCAAGTTCGATAGATGGTCCAAATTACCGAGAGGTGTTAGAATATACATACTGTAAACATAAATTATAAAGGTAACATGTTTGCGGTGTCTATATCTATGTTCGTCGTTCTAAAAAAAAAATCTATGTTCATCTACTTGAAATTAAAACAACGGAAAAGGAACCAGAGCACAAATGCTTCCAGGGTCTCCCTGCAAATAATGACCGACGTGGTTAAACAATTAGCATCACTAAACGTAACGGACAAACCATACATGATAACTTCATTTCTAATTGCGACGTAGATATCAACGAAACATGCAGTCACAGTGCATTGGAAAATTTTCTGTGAAATATTTGCACATGCATCCCGACATATGTCTCATGCAGCGCGCACATACTACCTGGATTTAGGGCTGCAAACTGCCGAGCTCGAATGAGCCTGCCTTATTAGGCCGAACAAAGCTCGAGCTCGGCTCGTCTAGGATTGGTAACATATAACGTGTAAAAAATACAAAACTATAGTAGGCTCGAACAAAACTCGAGTTCAGACTCAAGTAGCTTCAATTAAATATAATTTTATAAAAAAAATTGAATAGGCTCGATGAAAAGTTCACATTCAAGTACACTCCATAAAATATGATTCTATATAGAAAAATAAAGCTAGCTTATGAACAAGCTCGGTTCAATCTTGTTTAGGGCTCGAGCAGTGTGCGAGACTCGAGATTTTCTTGCAGCCCTAACTGGATTGCACAGATGAGCAAAGTAAAAAAAAAAAAAGTACGAATACTCGCTTCGTTTTGGCACTACGGTGTTTAGCGGCAACGGAGTACTGAGAACCTCGTCTCTACCACCGGGATCGATGATGAGTGATATCCTAGTCTCCAAGGTTGTTCACACCGCGGGCATAACAAAAGGACCCTTGTTCTTGGCAATCTGATTTACCAAGCAGATGTAACGATCTTCCTGAGCTTTAATATATCTTTTCCGAGAGGACAGTAGTACACCAACCAGTTGCAAAGATGACGAACATCAAATTAACGCGCATATATTGATGTTCGTCAACATAAAAACAAGAAAGGGGGAAAGAAACTATAGTGCTTCCCGGGTACGTATACTGCTAATAATAAACACACCGCGACGTGGTTCAACAATTAGCATAAAAACATGTCAAATGCAGCTACCGCGCATATATATACTAGCTTGATCGCAAAGATGAGCAAGAAAAAAAAAATACCTGTATCTCTAACACGCATCTAATCTAATTAGGTACAAGGGCACATGACATTGCTGAGGGGAAAGCCAGGAAGGAAACCATGGGGCTTGCGTTCCTGTGGCGCGGCGGCGCTCGGCGGCGGCGGATCGATCAGTGAACGTCCCGTCCCTCACATTGAACACGCCAGGACGATGAGTGACACTCCAGCCGGCTCTGTCTCTCGGGTCAACGAGGCTGCGATAAAGAAGAACCTCGTATGCGGCGATCTCATTTACGAAGTAGCTAGATGCAATCTTCCTGAGCTCCACACTGGCCATCGCCAGCAGGCAGAGACTTGGAGCCATGTCTGCCTACGAAGAGAGCATGCCCATGCAGGCTACGTACCTCCCTCCACCGGTATCGGGTTCGGGTGCCGTCAAAATCTGCCTCGAAAACATCGAACCGGCAAGTACTGAACAATAGTTTGTCGTCAACATCCTCGTAGAAGCGATTCCTGACGCGGTCGATCCACTGTTTGACCATCAGCAGCCTGTCTTCAGATTGGATCAGATATTGAGAGCTAATCCCGTGCGCTTTAGCGTGTGTTTTTCCTTTATCTTTGTTGGTGTTTGTCAGTTCAGTTGTAAGTGGTTCGTTCCTAACGGCCGCAGCGTGAGTTTAGGCCTTACTCGTTCAGTTTGTTTGGTCGTCCAATGTTGGCGCGGCACGCACGTCTTGCAGGTTGTTGCGAGAGGGTCGTGGCGTGCGAGTCTGTGGCCGTTGCATTGCCCATGCTGGATTGCAGTCGTGCAGTGGAGTCCGGTGCGGACGTGCGCGTGAATCGCTGCATGGGAAATGCACGATCACGTATGTGTTGCGTTGTAACTGGTTTATAAGTGTTTGAGATAAACAAGAGAAAAGCTACTGGCTGGTTGCAGCACAAACGAAGGGTGCCCAAACCTGTGATCGCGTTGTGTTTTCTCATCGAGTTGGTTCAAAACGAAATAGCTAGAGTTGAAACTGACAGATATCGGTCATGAGATCTGAAAAGATCCATCTTTTCTTCGGAGTCGTCGGAGTTAGTTATGGAGCTGACGGTGGTGATCGTCGGGCTGCCGCTGGCGTCCTCCGCGAGCTCGATCTGATGGGAGTCTCATGTCGAATCCGAGGGCGTACAGCTTCCCTCGGAAGAATGCCATGTCGTAGACGTGATCATGCTGCGTCCACATGGCGTTGCTTTCCGTGTCTATGGCTCCGTCCACACCTGCATGCCCTACAAAGTAGATGATCTTGCACGACCCTGAACGGTGATTCCAAGTAAAAGCCCAGGACGACGACGGGGGGATTCGGTGATGAGCCGGTAGCCGGCAGCGCCACCATGCACCTTCAGGATGACCTTGATGCTCCTGGGAACTGGAAGTCCGGTCACGGACGAAGGTCCACTGCGACTAAGCAGGAGCCGCGGCAGCAGGCACCGTCAGGAACAATTAGATTGTGGAAGGTATTGTTGGCGAGATGGAGGTAGGATCCCTCGGGGAAGAGGAGCAGCGGCGTATTGGTGGGGGCAGCTGCTGCAGCCGAGCGGCGGAGCGCCACGGCCGGCATACTCAGGCGAGGTGCCGAGGTGGGCACCTTCGGTGAAGGAGTGGAGGCGCAGCAGGAGGAGGCCCAGGAGCTCGAACCAGTAGGAAGCATTCTCCTTGGACGCCATGGTTTTATGCAAATCTGAACCATCGTGAACAAACAGCAATGTTAACAATGCCTACTTTGTCTCTTATATATCCTCTACCCAGAAATCCAGAGCGATTAAGATGATACAGTACGCGCAGATCATAGAAAAGACAAAACAATCGATCAATCAACAATCAAGTGGCGTACCCTATTTTTTAGTTTTTTCAAATCTCTGCACAATAAACAAATAAAACTTTGGCAAGCGCCTATTTGCAAAAAAATACAACCATAATTTTATAGTCTTGTGCAAAGTTCATATTTTCATCTAGGAAATTTATATTTAAAATGAAATTTTGACATTTGAGTAAACTCCTTTTTAAATTGTGAGACTTTATAGTAATATGTATACATATATACATATATATTTGATATTTGGAACAAAATACTTGGAGATTTCCTATTTTTAGTTTACAAACAGTATTTCAGATTTCTAATAGTAAATATAAACTTCCTAATTCTGTTAGGACCAGGAAAATCCCATTCTACCTTGGATGCAGCCCAAAGGATGGCCTGCACCTCTGCTTCTGCTACGGGCCTCCTGGGCTGGCCCATTCCCTTTCCCCCTTCTCGGCCTTTTGGCCACTCTTCACCTGCCATTCTCTCTCAGCTCCTCTCCCACTCCCCTCTAGCCCACACGGCCTGACCAGCCTGCTCATGCTCCCTCTCCGCTCTGTCTATCTCTCTCACACTCACTCCTCCCTTGCTCTACACTAGAGCATGGCCACGCCGCCAATCTGCGCCGCCACTGCTCCTCCAACCTGAGACCCTGCACCCCTGGTCTGCGCCTATCACGCCGCCCCCACACCGAACACGCCCGCATGCATGCACGTGCCTAGGCGAGCGGCCGAGACGCCGCGTCGATGAACACACCGCAATCGAGCACCCGGAGCAAGCGCGACCTCGCCAAGTCAGCATGGACTCACACCTCCTTGACATACCATCCTCCTCGTGGGAAACCTGCAAGAGCCATTCCCTCCTATTGGCTCCATGCCGATGCGCACGTCCTTTCCCTCCTAAACAATTCCGGCAAGGACAAGCGCTCCTCCCTGAGCTCGACGCACGCCAAACTGAGCCTTGCCTTCACCTCGATGCCTCTGCACTCCTCCCCTCTCTTATAAATCCTAGAGCCACTCACCGTTTCTCTTTCACCCTTCGCTTGGCACCGGCCGAGGGACCGTCGAGTCACATCCACTTTGAGTGCCGGCCGTCGCCGCTACTGTCCATTGGCGTCTCTCCCTTCCCTCTACCTCTCCTTGCAACCGATTGAATCCTTTCCCCTTCTGGCTCGTAGGGAAGCTTCGCCGCCGCAGCCACGGGATTTCACCCCCTTTTGGAATACTCATTGCCATCGACGTCTCTAGGCCTCTCATTCCGTCCACATCATCATCATCCTTGACATAATTTCCTACCTTGTCCTTTGGAACCTGAGAATTAGTTCATAAACTCTGATTAATGTCATTGGAAATGCTTAGTTGGCAAGTTTAGGTCAAATGGGTTGATACTTGCTATCAACGCTTGTGGTATAGATATGACGGATTGATTCTATCAATATTGCAACGGTATAGCTTGCTATCAACGGTGCAATGGTATAGCTGGTCGCTGGTCTTGACTATCAACTAAAACGGTATAGACAGGAGAAACCTCATTGCACTCGGGTGCCAGTTCTGCCTGAGTATGAAGTAAAGTCTGTCTAATACTCATGATTTACACTTGATGATATTGTGGATCTGAGGATCCTAGCCTTAGTTGAGCTAAAGGAGATCATGCCTCTTAGCTAAGAGGGTGAGTCTGCTGCCATTTGTTTTGGGAGACGTGCGTCATAGCTATGGGCATGGGATCGCCAATTGTTTGGAGATAGTACGCCATAGCTATGGGTACTAGTCTGCCATGTGCTGCTTGTTTGGGGACCATGTCCATAGCGATGAAATGGATCCGCCACTTGTATGGGACATGTAGTCCATGGCTATGGAAACAGTGTCGCCATTGGAAAACCCCCTCCCCCTAGTTTATTGAACAAATTGCATATAATAGCACATTACGTCTTTAATTTGTTCAAATGGCTAAGTGATAGGAGTGAGTTTTTATCTATTGATTATTGCAACTGTGGCTTTAAGCAAATAAAATAATCCAACCTCCACCATAAAGCCTTTTATCACTAAAATTGCATTTGGATTGGTGTTGGCTCACGAGCGCGGTTTGATTGCGTGCTTACCCTCGCACTCACTTACTCTTTTAGGAGATGATGAAGAAGGTGGAGACCCATATGACTACTAAGGTGGCGAGGATGTCAAGGAGGAAGATGGACAGGATAGGGATTAGGCGGGACTCCAATCGCTTGCCTGCTGAGAGGATTGCATAGCTTTGGAAGCCCAAACTTCTATCTATTTCCATTTCCATTGTAACGAGCACTGATAAGAGTTCCATTTTGGTATTGTAATATTTAACCTTCTCGGTCTAGCAAACTTGAAGCCACTATTTATTTGAACTATTCTACTTGATTGCTAGATCTGCATTTGTTTGAAATGAATCAGCTTGTTGTAAATTCGTGTCGTGCTAGCATGATCCTAGACTAGCGCAGGGCACACGGAGGCTTTGGATTGTTTGAAAATTTGGGGCCAACACTACATTTGCATGGCAGAAGATTCCTTGAACCGCCACCGTTGCCATTGGATTAGGGTAAGAGGAGGAGGCGTCTTCAAGGTTCTGCGCTGCACGACCGAATTCAGATTTCAGAGGTGAGGCTTGGGCCGATTTATAGTAGGCCGGGATGGGCCATTTTCTCGTGGGCTAGCCATGCACCAATTCTCCGTGTCACCTTCCTCCCCATATCCACACACCTGTACCGGCTCGGGCCACAACTAGAGTCTGGTACACGCACGTCCCATGATCTTAGTGGATGGGTTGAACCACACAAAATGAAGTGATTTCTAAACATTAGCTTGCAGGGCATGTTGATGCTTAATTTCTTGTCCCCTGGGTGGGACACAAGATGGTGTGGATAAGAGAGTGCATGTACAGAGCATATGTAACGTTGCAATCATGTATAAGCACAAAAAATAAGACATGTTGTGTGTATAGAAAAGCTAACTGCTATAGTGATTAGTGAAAATGACAGTTTATACCATTGTATGAGTTTACTCTAGTGTGTTTAAGGTAAGTTGGCTCAATTTTTGTTGGCTATATGTGACAGGACAATGTTATAGATGGTTGTTCATACTATTTGTGCATGCCCTTATATGCAAGAACCCATCTATTGTAATGTGACATATATGGTCCATCCATTCAACCCTGTTGGGTTGCACTAGTTATCCCGGTAGACAAGCAAGGTATCATTGTAATATGAAAATGGAATCCCTCATGTATATGCGGCTCCAAGCATGTTAGTGGGCATCACATCATGCTCCAAAATGCTTGCCACTACTCCCACTCCTCACCCTAGGATGCACTTTTTTGCGAAAAGGACCCTAACCTTTTAAAACTTGCATGGGACCCTTCTTCTTCCTCATAGTCTCCCCCTCTGATCCACGCACGCCATTGCCAGCGACCACGGCGGATACAATGAGCGACCACCGAGATGCCCCTACCGATACTCTGTCATGCCGCATCCAGTTATGCTGACTAGCGCCGAGGCGTCCTTGCATATTCGCTATTGTTGCGTCCCCCGCACACACCCCTCCCCTGGTGACCACCGACATGCCCTCTCGAGCCTTCGTGCCATGATGTCTAGCCGCATCGAGTTGAGTGTCCAAGCGCGATGCATCTACTCAATTTGGCAGCTCGATAGTCAACGATAGGGAGGACAGTGGTTGCTGGCAGCGCCGTACGTAGGGGGACAGCTAGGCCAGGCTAGAGAGGAGACAAATGGAGATGGAGAGGGAGAGGGGAAGGAAGAAGAAAGGCCTGATTGTTTTTTTTTTCAAAAATTCAGAGATTCTTGGTAGAAAAAAAATAAAAAGCATACGAAGGAGATCAGTTGAAATAATGTACGAATTTTGAAGCAAAGATCTCATGGTCGAGAACAACCCTTGGGAAATCCGTTCCCATTAATATCTAGATGCTTTTTATTATCTTGGCTGTACAATTGTACTGCTGTACTTGCTTAGGTTGGTTGTAGAATACTGTGACATATATAGAATAAGTCCCTGGCAAGCCATATACACAACATCGCCCACATGTTCGTACTATTTAGTTAGAACAAAACACAGAGCAGTCGATCAGAACTCGAGCCCACTGTTCATCTGAATCGAGAACCAAGGCCGGCCATAGCTATGGAGCGGAGCGTCCACTCTGAACACTAACCCTGCACTGTCATTCAGCTTCGATCTTCCAATCTGAGACACCCAAAGAAAAAGAAAGATTATCAAGGAAGCAAAATTAAACGGTAGCTACTTCTGGGTGCATGACAGGGAAAAAAATTCCATTAGCAGGGGTGCGGAGAAGCAGCTGCTGAAGTGCTGAACTGACCGACACCGAAGCGTAGGCAGAAGGAGCAGCAGTGTGAGAGTAACCACAGGCAACGCCGGCGTTCTCATTCATCGAGTGGATCAGCTCCATGGACACCCCAGGACGGCTTCCTCCGAACGTAGGGCACACACTGAGCATCACGGCCAAATGATAACTAATCAGTTGGCAATGCCATTTCAGCAAGATTCAAGACGCCAAACAAGCAATTGTCATAGCCAATGGCAACAAGAATTAATCCTAGACAGGGTAGAGATCGATATCACTTTGATCTTATGAACACCATAGAGAATGGGAACAAGAGGGGTTCAAGTGATTTGCCTGAGCTGCAGGGCCGGCTGTAGCATGAGGCCACACCTCTTCCAGGACAGTGCTTGGATTATCCCCAGCGAGAAGGACTTATCTGGCCACTGAACCGTTGGAGTGACGCTGCCTCCTCTCCTGTTCTGGAAGCAACTGAGATCATCTTGTCAGTGCAAAAGATGCAGGCATTCCAGATTCGCAAAGAAATGCAGCAATGAGGCGCCTTCTGATGTGTTACACAACTTGTGTACATGCAGGTACATTTGGACCATCAGGTAGCTTACCTTGAAAGAGAAGCTGAGCCTCTTCTCCCCTGGGAATTTCCCGTGGGCTTGAAAGATCCCGCGGCAGAGAGGAAGAAAAGCGCGCGCCATGAACCCGTCACCGGCCACATATTTTACTTGCCCGTTCGGAAATTGCATGTCCATGAACGACTGCTTGTTTCGGGGGAGAATGTTCAGGCCAAGATGGATGGAAAGAACAGGAAGAAATTGAAACTGCTCCCCAAACGGATGAGTACACAAGCTTACACAGGCAAATGGGTTGAGGCAGATCATCGACATGAAGAACCATCTCCGGCGAGCCGACCAGTACGCCGGGCACACCGAATGCACTCCGTTCTGCACGAGCTAAGCAGCTGTAATGCTCATATGGAAATTCCGATGACGAAAGCATGCGAATCTAGTTTTGTTTTTGCGAGACGCTGTACCTTGCGCTCAAATCCGTACCAGATGAGGTGCCGCTTGGACAGGTGCACCGGGAACAGCAGCGTGGTGTCGCGGACGAAGAGGACCGGACCAAGCTGGACCAGGAACAGAGGCGCGCCGTCGCCCCTCGGGATGGCGGAGCTGCTGTGCGTCGCCTCCGCCCGCCACAGGTCGCCCCTCGCCACCACCGAGCTCTCGACGTCGTTCGTCCGGCTGTCGTACGTCGCCGACAAGTTCATGCTCCCCTGCATCATCGGAGCCAGAAACTCGTCGTTTAATCGCCAAGATTTACGAGGCGATTGGAGTGTGTGCATAGGTTCGCGTTTCTTGGTTCTTGCCTGCGACCGCGCGAACCGCCCGGAGGCGCCGATCGGGTCGGAGCCGGCGATCCCTTCCTTGCTGTTCGCGTCGGCGGCGGAGCCATCCCCGCCGCTCCGATCACCAGCATTTCTCCTGCGCCGCGGCGCGTCGGGGTCGGTGTAGAAGCTGTCGTCGATGCGGAGGCGGCGGAAGACGTCGCCCACGGCGCGGCCGAGGCGGCCGCCGGCGTCGAGGACAGCGGCGGCGACGACGGAGAGCTGCTGCTTCTGCGGAGGCGGGGGGAGGAAGGCCGCGATGCGGCGGGCGAGGTCATCGGAGGTGTCGGTGGCCATGGGCGCGGATGGGGGAGGGCGTGCCGGGTTTGGGGCGAG
Source organism: Olyra latifolia (assembly GCA_036346145.1). Classification (NCBI taxonomy): domain Eukaryota; kingdom Viridiplantae; phylum Streptophyta; class Magnoliopsida; order Poales; family Poaceae; genus Olyra; species Olyra latifolia. The sequence goes on from CM070530.1 coordinate 3,905,085, forward strand.
GCTGACCGTTGGTCGGATAAGGGACTCGTGGCGGGAAGAAGTTGGGGAGGCTGGAGAAATTTCCCGCGGACGCGGTGCATGGCCAGCATGGGGAGGCGATGTGGCCGGTGTTACGACTTGCGTATATCTGCCTTGCATGACCTGAGGTACCCACCTTACTTTAGATAATTTGGTTTAGTCAAAATGATATTGTTTCTAACAAATATAAAGATATCTCCTGTATACATGTTATTCTTAAAGGAGCATGCATATTGGTTATGCCAATAGGCATTGCTACAAAAGGAAAATAAGCGGGAGGATTTCATTCATGTTTGTCGATCCATGGTAGCAGTGGTTTTGACATGCTTTGCAAAGCATGGTTAAAGACTTCATAATAGAATTTGTGATACTTCATTTGTGTTATCTTTCATTTTGTAAGGACCTTAACTTTAGAAAGTCAAACTGTCTTGTGATCGCCGTATACACCATCGGGTGTAGAGGCTGAATTAATTTCCATTATTAAAAAAATATAGGATGCTTCTGTGGACGCGGTATAGGAGAGGGATGATGGAAAGCTATGTGTTCAAAAATCAAAAAGCCGTTGAAGAGTGAGATGAAAGAGATGCTGCCGTAGTTTGTTTATTCCAGAAAAAACATGAACATTGAACGCTAAGCTTGAAAAGTTTCTTTTTAAAACTAAAAGCTGAAGTCTTTTCAGATGCATCAACTAATCCCAAATTAAGAACTAATGCATTTCATACCATCGATTGATCGAAAATTTTAAAATATACCATTCTACCTCATTGCCATAGACACAGAGGGGTCACCTATCAACGACACATGGTGCTATAATCGGAAACTTAGATCTTTCGGAGTGGTATGAAACGAATTTCCCCAAACTAATTAAATTCTCTCCCTCTATCACCCTCGCTCCCTCAAACCCTACCCCTCCACCACCGTCGAGCCAACCGTCAAACCAGTGTCGCCTGCGATGCATGCCCTTCCTGTGTCATCACCCTATTGGGCCTATACTCCTCCACGCCTCTTCCTCCGAGTGATGACCACAACCTTCTATGTGTCTTCACCTCCCGCCACACACTTTCATGTTCTATCTTTGTCTTACTGGTTGGTCGTCACTCTCCACCTCCTCCAAGCCCATGGCTGGTGGCATCACCACCTATCCATGCCCAACGTACCATACTAGGTTCTGGCGAACGAAACTTAGATTTGGTGAACCCAGATCTTAATTTGTTGAAACCATTATTAGAGATGAAGTTGGAGCATGAATCCTAAAGAAAACAAGATGGATGTAAATTTTAAGAAAATTACACCGTTGCCCCTGAACTTGTAGCAAAGTGCCACTTAGTCCCCCAAACTTGAAATTTACTTTTTTGACCTCTCGAACTTGTATCCATTTGCACCCAGCCTCTGAACCATTGGGGTTTGCATTAAATGCTGTTGTGACTACCCATGTGTCCGTTAGACACTGATATGTGATACATGTCGCTGTTAAATACTGGCTTGGCTGCACACTTTTACATATCTCTCTCTTATCTCACCTCCTCTTCTCTCTCTGCCTCTACTCTGTCCTCTCCTCCTCTGATGAGTTGGTGGTCTGCTAGTCGGCCTCCTCCCTAGACCCTCCTCATCTCCGCTACTTTGGCCTCCCCTTCTTCCTCTCCCTCTCCTTTCTTCCTCTACTTCCCCATCACTATCTTTCCCATCTCTCTTTTTTGTTTCTCCCCACGAGGCATAGAACAGTGAGGGAGAGGAGAGCACCTCGTCTCGACGCTCGTCAGTGCACCAGTCGATGCCTGGATACAGGCCGCCGCTGCCCGACTCCTCTCCCCAGCCTCTATGCTCTTCCTTCCCTTCTGCTTCCTTCTCACTCTGGACATGGCAGCGATGCTGCGATGAATTCAGCATGCCCAAGCCCTCACCTCACCGGCTTGAGCCCTCGCGGTCACAGGCCTCTACCTTATCTCATCGGCTTGAGCCCTCACCATCGCCTTAGTCGAGCCCTCACCATTGCATCCAAGTCCTCATCTCACTGTCACGTCTGAGCCCATGTCTGCTAGAGCTCGCTGCTCAGAGGCCCTGAGGAGGATGGCGGCACTGCACATTGGACAGTGGCGTTATCATCCTTTAACGTAGGCCTTCGACCCAACGAAGGCGATGTCGTATGATGCAGGGAGCGGTGGGGGTTAGGTGGAGGAGGGAGTAGCGGCGGTGGTCGGGGGGGAGGGATGTGAGAGGAAGGATGACAACGATGGTGGTGCTCTACTCATCCTGCTGGTGATGACTATGGATAGGTTAGGAGAGAGATGCAAGATGGGGAAGAGAGAGATGTGGGAGGCAGAGGTCTGTGCAATGGTGCACCATCTAGCGGTGGTAGTGGCAGCGGAGGTGCGGGGGGAGGGGCAAGAGGAAAGAGAGGGAGAGGAGAGGAGGAAGAAGAAGCTGATATGGCACACCCACATGGCACCATTATTTGTACACATGGTAGCCCATTTATCATTAGGAAAATTGCTGAAAGGACCGGGATGTCACCTAGAGGGGGGTGAATAGGCGACTACAAATTTGAAACAATTAAGCAGCGGAATATAAATATCAGACTATCTGATATGGATATCGGATACTCCGATGTGGATCGGACTATCCAATGTGTTCAGAGTAGAAATGCTCAAATCTGTTCACAATCAAATACACCACCCACAACCAAATATTCTCAAGCATGTCAATATGTATTAGGAGCTAGCAAAGCTACTCAATCAAAATGATAGCTCAATCACAAAGAGAATCAAGTAAAAAGAGTAAAGGAGGTAAAACCAAAGTGAAGAGGAGACGCGTCGATTTGTTTCCCGAAGTTCGGATCCTTGAGGGGATCCTACGTCTCTGTTGAGGTAGGCTCGGTCACACTTGAGCCTGAGTCTCTTTCAACCCTTTCCCTCACCAAAATCCGCACCAAGCTCCCTTGGTTTCACTCGCTTGGCTCCTTTCCTTGCGGAGGCGGAGACCGGGCCTTCACAACCTTCCCACGGCCAACCGCACAAAGCACCGGTGGCTCGTAGGCGACCTCCTAGCCGTTTAGGAGTCCTCAACATCTAAGAGTAACAAATGCCATGAAGAATAAGCTTGGAGATGAACTCAAGTGCTCACTAGATCAAATCTCTCACAACCCTAGCACTTTCCTCCTCCAACTCTTCCCAACCCTTCTCTCAAAGGGGATCACTAAGATCTAAGAGTGGAGAGGTGTTTGGGGCTCAAGAATACAAGAATTTAGCTCTCATTCCACCCAGGAATACCCTCTCTAAAAAATATCCTCGAAGTGGGGAAGGAGAGGCTTTAAATAGAGAACCCCAAAATCTAGCCGTTGAGACCATTCTGCGACATATCGGAATATCCGATGTCCATATCGGAGTATCCGATATTTTATGGCAAAGAGAGGTCAATCGGATAGAGGATCGAAACTTCAGAATATCGGATAGTCCGATATGGACATCGGATAGTTCGATATTAAATTCAGCCCATAGCACAACCCGATGAAAACGGGCGTAACTTTTGACTCCGAACTCCGTTTTGGGTGATCTTGGGCTTTACGGAAAGCTAAGACCAAGGGCTACACAACCAACAAGGTCTCACTGCCCAAATCCCAAATGATAAGTGCAGAAACCACAAGAAAGCCAAGAGACCCAAAATCCTCACTTTCCGACACCGCCAACACTTCTCTCTCTCACACCAAACCACCTACACCTAGTTGTACAAGATGTGATTTGTGTCTCTCAATCTTTCACAAAGATAGATCACTTGAGCACTTGAGATATTTAGAAGTCATTCTCCGTTGCATCCCTCTTAATAGTACGACAATCCTTAGACTCAAATTCAAACGAGAAAACTAAGTCTTACATTCAATCCACATGTCGTCTTGTCCTTGGATGTATTGTGCGTGATGACCTTCAACAAATGATTGATGACACCTTCGCCTTGTCAACCTTGACTCGGTTCACCTCATGAGACTCTCATCCCATCGACCTTGACTTGATCATCCTCCCCGACGATCTCCACGCCAAGTTGATCTTGACTTAGTCCTCAACTCTTGGTGACACCGTCGTCTTGTTGACCTCGGCTTAACCGTCATCCTTTAACATACCTTGATCATCACACATACTCACGGGATCTAAATCTTTCCAAACCACTCATGAAAGGTATTAGTCCCAAAAGCTCAATTGATATGAATAAGTTGATGTTTGTGAGCAATTAAGGTGTGTCAAGTGTTTCATATAAATAAGCACAATATTAAATAGAAACACTTGACATAGAAAAGATCTCTACTAAGTACACCACGATGAATATACAATTAATCTATATGCACTAAAGAGATGATTGCCTGAAAGATGAATCAACTAAATCATGGCAAGTACCACAATCTTCACTTAATAATGCACATGGTAGAATATACAAGAATTACACATGTGCAAATCATATTTAAGCAAGAGTGAAGTTGTGGAACAATCTAGATTAAACTTCACTAAGTGATGTGCATGAGAAGATATATAAACAAGGTACACATGCACAAACCAATTTATAGCAATGTGAAGTTTAACTCTAACTAAGACATACCTCAATTAGCAATCCAACCTACTTGTACTTATGAGACTAAATAAGATCAACAAGTAAGTGTGTTAGTCTCAACAACATGATTAGTATGACGCATACCTTATTATGATGGATAGCTTGTCCACTTGACCTATATATAGGGTTTTCCTCTAAATAGGGTGAGACTAAATAAATCTTCACAATAAACACATTAATCTCAAGGTAATAAGCATATTAAATGATATCATAAAATCAAGCACTAAATAATGTATTGTTATTAAATGTGTTTGCCATTAATCACCAAAACCACATAAGTACTACTTGAACTTACAATTGCATCCATGCCATTGCAAATTTTGGATAGATCAGAAATGCCACTGCAAAGTGGGACATAGCCCTAATGCCATTATGAAGTTAGATTCCTTTCAAATATGCCATTGGATGCCTTCACAAAATATTTAAGACCAAATTGCCCTCTATCTCTTCTTCCTTTCTCTCCTCTGACCTCCCCTCTTTCTCCTTTCTCCGGCGGCCGCCCCCATGGTAGACCCTCCCTTGAGCTCCCAGTGCTCCCCCGACCATCCTCCTTGCCGCAGGGCCACCACGACTACCTCATCGTCCATTGTCGCCATTCCCTCGCTGCGGAGCCCCGCGCTGCCGAGGGCCGCCGCCACATGCCTTGGGTCGCGCCAACTTCTGGCAAGGGTGTGCCGCTATCCTAGGCACATCCCTCAAGCATGGGCTACCTCCCTCTTGCTATCTCTACCGCCATGTGCTAGGCCGTCTCTCTGTGTGTGGTCGGGGCCAGCCGCCATGCATGGGCACGGGGATACCGGGCCACAGTCACCACTAGCAAGAGCGGCCTTATCGGGTTGCCGCTGGGATGCCGGCGAAGGAGGATGGATTTAGGAGGAGACGGTGGCGAGCCGATGTTGAGGCGATGCTCGTTGCTACTCGGGCGGCGCCACCGGAGCTCGCTGTTGCTCAAGGCGGCGTCGCCAGAGCTCGGTCCAACTTGGGCGACGTGCTAGAGCAGGAGGCGCCATCAGGGCACAAGGTAGAGGAGGTGGCCGAGGAGGGTGGCGCCGGTCAGTGCTAAGAGAGAGGAAGAGAGGAGGAAGAGGGAGAATGGTATTTTCACTGAAATTTGAAGGGGAAAGATGGGCAAAAGAGTCCATAGTGGCATATTTGCAACAATCTATACTTTATAATTACATTAGCGCTATTGTTCACTTTGTAGTGGCATTTCTGAGATATCCAAACTTTACAGTGGCATGCATGCAATTTTCTCTTTATCGCTTAACGACAAAGTGGCCTTCATAAAAGCGTTTAACAGACACATGGGCAGTCATCCTAGTGTTTAACATAAACCCTAATAGTTTGGGGATGAAGTGCAAATGGCTACAAGTTTGAAACGTCTAAAAAGTAAAATACAAGTTTATGGGGCTAGGTGAGATTTCCTGCAAGTTCACAGGAGCTATATTGCATGTAATTTTGTCTAAATTCTAGTACTCCCAAGGCAAGAAAAAACATGTAGTCCCTATTCCCTAACAATTTCCCAAGAAAAAACGATGGAATCCATTGGTTCTAGATATCAGCAAGGTGGGTTCTACTCCAAGGGGTTTGTCTGGTCATGGTACATATTAGGCCATCTGCACTGTGTGTTTGAGCTGGTTCAAAGAGACTGACGTAAGAGAAGCACTGGAATCGGATTGATACAGTTGTCTGGCTCAATTTGTATACTAGTCAGCGGGTAGAATGGGACATGGATGGTTTTGCAGATAATTATCTATAAACTAGAGAGAGTATAAACGCTTTGCTCTTTAGTACATCTTATCGGTCGCTATTTAGTCTCAGACCTATTCTTGACTTCTTGTTGTATGAAATTATTTACTGAAATTAAAAAACTGAACTTCAGTAGCTTGACCTTCTCGAAGCTATCGAAATTTTGATGATCAGTTTCAGCAAAAAATTTCAGTATCTCGAAGCTATCCAAGTTCATATTATTAATTTTAGCAAATAATTTCAGCGGACTAGAACGAACACGAATTGCTCAGCCTGACACCATGTCTCGGTCACCATAGAAGCTAGTGCCAAGTAATCAGGTAAATTGGTCAGCCGATGCTAACCTCCGTACATCTTGATCCACCATCGGTGGGCTCCTGCATTACCCCTCGGCCCACCATCTCGTTGGACGTGAGTCATCATCCTGGCCCATAACCTGTGCTCCATGTCACTCTCAGTTTACCAGGAACATGGACATCATGCCAGGGGGGTTAGGTCATTAGGTGGCTAGTTTAGTTGGGTATTTTTTCACATGAACCTTTGATGTGCTATATATACCTTTAATTTGTATTTTTGGAACATTTCATCTAAAGGGGGATACATAATGTTGAAATGCTGAAAATGATATAAATGGGGTATAGTCCACACGTATACTTTGTGTAGCACTGATATTGTTGTACATACAAGCTAGCATACATATTGCCCAAACAATCACTCAATGAGTCAAGCTAGATAGTTAAACTAAAATATGCAGGTTTTGTAGTGCTAGCTTGGAAGGTGCATATTTGAGCACAAGAAGTTGAGAACTTGGCGTGCACACTTCCATTAATGTACATTTGTGTGCATGCATGTCTATGGTTGATGCCGCGAAAACAACACTTAATAATCTCATATAATCTATTTCCCTTCGACCCATTTGCCAAATTGCCTCCCACGCGTGCATCTGATTGGGATCACATCAAAGATGAGTTGGTTCTAGTGGCCTATTAGGGTTGAATTCTACTTACACATATATGGTTTGATAGCGTTATTAAATCAGGAGAATAGCCTCGTTTTGGACTGGTTAGTGTCAATTTGATCTTTTTGTACTGAAGTTTATTTGACTTTGGCAAGAGGATAAGATACGTACCAGTGAGATGAAGGATGCTAGGAAGAAAACCCACAACAAATTGTTACCAGCTATTTATCCATTAGAAAAGTCAAAAAAAGAAGTAATTTGTAGTTAATATATAATCGCCACCTGCGATTAGTTCTGTATGAAATAATTTTGCAAATGTGTGGAACAGGCCTGCTTTAATTTCATTTATGGTTGGAGAATTCTCACTTCACTAGTTAGGTTAATAACCTATGTGGGACCTATGTGTGGCCTCTAAGAATTAGAAGCTCTCACAGTCTCACTAGCTAGTCATAAGCAACTACACTCAATCCATTCTATGCTTAGAAGCTACCTATAACCTTAGAAGCAATTTTTGGAGCACCCACAACGGTTAGAGACAGCCTCTAAGCAGGAGAGAGTGTTTAGAGACAGACTTAAAGACTCTACTGTGGATGATCAATGTGCCGAATTATGTGGGACAACCAAGTTCTATAACTATGCTAAAATTAAATATTAGTTAGAAATGCAATTTTAAGCTTACTCCCGTGCAGCTAATTTTAGGCGTCCGGGAGATAATACCGTGATTTACCGAAACCGGCAAAGATATTTCTGCAAGCTACTGGAGTACATGTCTGTTCCTTTCCGGTAGACAAAAGAGATGGCCGATGGTTGAACAAATACGCAAAGGACGAGGTACGAAGGTAGCTACACACACGGGTCGATCCAAAGGAGCACGGTGCCAACGGGCAACGGGATGGGAAGCAACAGCTTGCCTGAAAGGAACGGTGCCTTCCACACGCAGGCAACACGCGCTCGCTCGCTCTGCATCTGCATGCATGGGCTCAGCTGGAGCTGGACAAGAAGATTTCCCTTGGAAGACGGCAACACCATCGAGCTTCCGACTCTGCGCCTCGACAAGCCATGCGTTGCATTTGCATTTGCACCCTAGCTCTTTCTATTGAGGTCTGGTTCGTTATATTATGTCGTCTACACCACTGCTGCTTCTTGTTTTTGGACATTGATCGGCCATTCACCGATCACCACCACACGAATTTCACAACTAATGTGATAAAGGCTACGTTAGTTACTGCTTTTAAACAAACAGTTCCGTATAGTTAAATTTTTACGAGCAAGGATCCATGAAAATTCACTTCTTTCAAAAGGCACTCAAACAAATTTTGAGTCGTAGGCAAGTGGTGCTCCCACGCAGATGTACTGATACAAGGTGCTCTAAGATTTGTGCACATCACTCTCTCTTCCACCTTTCCCTCCCATTTTACACCCATTGTTTCTCAGCACTTTCTTTACACATCCACTCCTTCCTCTCGCTCTTTCTTATTTGCACCTCCCCCGGCATTGCGCCATCGTAACCCTCTCCTCAACGCGCGCCACCACCATGCCTCGGCTGTCACCATGCCTCTACCCTTGCTCCGCCACCGAGGTTTGTGATGATGCACTGTGGTTTCCAAGCGAGGTGACCGAGTTTTTGGCCCACATCCATTTTGCAGAAAAAAAAACTCTTCATTTATCTTTATTCTCCTCTGCCCCATTCCCACAGTCTGGTTTTCCAAGGCCTTTTCCTTTTCTATAGGACTTTTTTTTAATGATCCATCAAGAGGTACCACAAGGTACCCAGGTACTACAAAGTACAAAGTGAGTGGTATTTTAATATTTTTCGCTTCTCCCCCTTTCTCTCCTTACTTTCTCTCTCTCTCCCTCTCCAACTAGACATGTCACCACCAGCTGCACTCCGGCCTCCCACCGCTAGGGCTACTCACAAGCCTCTCTCCTCCTCTCTCTACTCTCCCCCTACTCTAGATGCAGAGCATTGGCAGCGGCACATATCATGGAACGATGTGCCAGTGCAAGACAAGAGGGCTGAGCGGTGACGCAGGCAAGTGGTGGCCAACGTCGGAGTTCAAATGTGGAAAAGAGATGGGAGAGAAGGTGGGTGAGAAAATACCTAAATGCCCTTTGTGAACCAATATCACCAATCACCATAAAAGGGTTGGTGGTATCTTCTCTTATCAATCTTGAATATAGCCCGATGGATAGCCTAGATTTATTAAGGTACTTTGAGATACCATAGACCATAAAATGGCTCTATTAAGTCATCTTTTTGCATGAGAAATTTCCAATTGCACGTGGGAAAATCACACCAATGGTAGACACGGAAATACTACATTTTCACGCGTTAATCCTTGCTTTAAGGAAAGTGCCGGTCAGTGCTCAGTGCTCAGTGCTCACAAGCTAGCTCTGACAGCCCCTTGATTAACTTCACCCGGACGAGCAGAAAACGGCCGGCGCATGGGACGGGAGGAGAGCGAGGCCGATCGTCCAACCCCGCCAACCCGCGCGCGCGGGTCGCTTTTGCGCCTCTCCCTCTCTCTCGCGCGTGGGCGCGCTGGCCTCCCCGCGCAAGGAACCCATCCCGAATCAAACCTCTCGATCTGATCGCGAGCTCGATTAATCCTCTCCGTGTTGTTTTTTCTCTGGATTTTGATGCCTCGCCTTGGCTTGTCACTCCAGCTTGTCGTACGCAGCTGATGAGGTGACCGCTGCCGCCGCGACGCCGTGCCGTGCCTTGCCTTTGTCCCTACGCCTCCCGTTCCTCCCGCGCTAGCTTATATAAACCCTCCCTGATCCCCTCCAAATCTTCCCGGCTAATCCTATCCCAAACACACGCGTAAACCATCCTGATCCAGCTGATCTGAGCTGCAGGCATGGCCTTGTGCGGCAGCAGCAGAGTGGCAGTAGCTCTGATCCTCGTCCTGTCACTTCTTGCGACGCTTATGTCGTCGTTGTCGCCGTGCGCAGAGGCAAGGGCGCTGCTCGCCGATGGGCGTGACGGCGGCGAGACGGCGACGTACGCAGAGGACGCCAAGAACGGAGGAGGCGGTCCGCGGACGGTGGCGGGCGGGCTCCGGGGGTCGCCGGCGCTCGCCGGCAGGAGGAGGAGGACGGCGGGCAATGCGGCGCGGGTCCTGGGGTCCGTCCCGAGCCCCGGAATCGGCCATTAGCCGCGCGCGAGTGTCGCTTGTCGATCAGGTATTCAGGTTTCGTTTAGCGCCATGTTCTTGCGTGATTTTTGCTCGTCGTGTCCGTGGTGGATTGGAGGTTTGAGTCTGCTAGGAAGTAGGAAGGGAAGTTTTGTCGGTCCGTGCGTGCGTGTTAGACGAGCAGATGTTGTCGTGCGTCGCGTCGTGTGGTTTGTTCGGCTGTGTCGTAGCGTTGTGTTGATAATTAGTTTGTACTTCGTACATAGCAATTCCATTTATTGATTATGTGATTGCCACCTCGTTAATTATTTAAATGTCAGGAAATAGGCAATTAACTAAGTGAGTACCTACCGACAGGTTCGTAGGCTGGTGGTGGGAGGGAGATTGTTCATTCTCATCAACCCAGTTTCGACTCTCATCCATCCAACTTCGACACGACGCTAAACCATATACGTCTCACGACATGGAGGCTGAGACTTTATTCCATTTGTAAAAGAAAATCATAAGCACTCGCTTGAACAGTTGATGTGCATAGCCAACGAGATAACCGAGGTCAGAGGTAGACTCCAAAATTTCTAATAATTGTGAAGATACCCTTCTATTTATACGTGTTATTTACATTTGGGTTTTATTGAAATTAGATAATACTAGAGGGAAGGGGATTCAAATTGTATATTATAGTTTATAAGTTCCCTAAATTCACTTTTTAGACAATCTAACCCTTGATTTTTCCTGTCTGATTATCTATTTGTTTGTGATATTGCACCATTACGGCTAGTAGATGGATTCAAGCCTAATTTTGGCTTTTTATGATACATTTTACTCATATATTTTTAAAATGTTTGTCATACAAACATCATTAACCGTAGGGTACACAGGCATTATTAGGAGTATGGATGTGACCATGTGGGGTATTTACATGTAGTTCCATGCATGTATGCAAGTTTTGGATCCACTCCAAGAATCGTGTTGAGCCTTCACTTCTTTTTACATGCTCTTTGCAACCCCCCCCCCCCCCCGCTTTTCGAATAAAAAGCAATATGATCCTTCTTCCTCTTTTCTCCCTCTTTTTCTATCCTCTTCGCCCTGGCCAAGCCGGCTCCCCTCTGAGGGTGGCACCGACCGTGCGTCATCCATCCACACCATGCTAGAGCCAAGCCAAGCCGTGCGTCATGTGGGTGGCGCTGCAGTTTGTGCAGGGCCAGCGTGGTCACCGGTGGGAAGGCGATCGTCGGTGGCGCCGCCCCTAAGGGGAGCCAGCTTGGACCGAGCCAGAAGGGAAAGGAGGCATTCTTACATGGAATTAGATGTGACATGCAGGATGACTTTCCCCTACTATTAGACATGTGGTGTACTGGTGAAGATGATTTTTCCCTACTATTAGACATGTGGTGTACTGGTGAAGATGACTTTCCCCTACTATTAGACATGTGGTGTACTGGTGAAAAATTATGGCTTTCCCCTACTATTAGACATGTGGTGTACTGGTGAAAAATTATGGTATTTCTATACATTTGTGACAATTATATGTTCACATATATTTAGAACTTATCTATCAGTTTGGTATTTTTATTATTAACACTATATAAAATAAGTTGCTTTCACGACTAAACATCTAAAATAACCAACTAGTTATACATAAACATATAAACATATAGTACCATATGAATATATACGATATTCATAATGGTTTATCTGCCGATAACATTTGATAAATTGATGATTGCATAGTGGCCCACAATGGAGCATATCCAACAAAAAATTACTAGATCCACGACTGATCGAGGTGTGAATGTGATATATCGATGGGCTAGTACAGAATCACCTGTAATTCCTAACACTGAAATTATTGCGTGGTGCATGTTTGCTGCAGTTTTGTTATGTTGCCGATGACAAACATAACGTTCAAAACCATAACAGTGCCATTATGTGTATATGCAGTATGCTACAACTCTATTTATACATGCCCCTATTCTGCATTAGCGACCTGAATTTATCTTAGACAGGTCATAAAGCAAACCATTCTTTTAATCAGCCCGGTTTGAAACGCGGGGAAAAAAAATCCTATTCCTACCTGAATTAAACTGTTCCATACAAAATCTCTGTAAAATTCTTGCATTTTAACAGGCCGTCACAGTTTTGACGCTATGTACTGTTGACCGGAAGAGACGACCATGACTAGGTACAAATATTCAAGCTTCCATGACGCAAACAAATCCACACGCCTGCGTCAATGAGAACCATGCCCGTACGTGCATACACTAGCAATACTTAATGGAAAAAGTATTTAAAAATTATTTCATAAAATACTCAAGGGCAATATAAAACAATTAATAAATGCATATAAATATATGAAGATGTCTAAATCATACACGAAATCATATAGGAGATAAAATATTTACATAAAAGAAGGATAAATATATAGAAGCAATAAGGATATATAGCTATACATATATACATACCAAAATATCAAAGTAAACTACTAAATGAATATCTATATATACATTTAATATCAAAGACATAATTGAACAGCATGTAAGTTAGGCTAAACACTATTCATAATTACTAAATACTTTGAATAGTGTTTATAAAACTTTATTTTATGTAATTACTAAACACTATTCATAATTACTAAATACTTTGACTAAATTTGGACATATTCATATATTTATATGCATTTATTAATTGTTTTATATTGCCCTTGAGTATTTAAAAAAAAAATTTAAATACTTTGAAAGTTGAAAATTTAACATTCGAAATTTTTAGAATGTTACAAAATTGTAGCTAAACTTTATAAAAAAACAAAAAGAAAAAATTCTACTTAACCTCCTGAACTATATAGCTTCGTCTACTTAACCCCCTGAAACCCCTTCAGGGGGTTAAGTAGACGAAGCTATTTAACCCCCTTCAGGGGGTTAAGTAGACGAAGCTATATAGTTCAGGGGATCAAGTAGACTTTTTTCATAATTAATTAACTTAACTTGTAGGAGTACTGACAGAGTGAGAGGGAAATTCCATTGTTAACCCGTAGAAATAATTATATAGCCCGGTGCTATATTCGTAGGTTGCTTACATTTTTCAAACTGTGAAACCACAGTTAAAAGCATCTCTAGCAGTAGCTACAAAACATTATTTATTTAATTTTTTAAGATAGAGTCTTTATTAAAGAAAAGAATATTTTAGAGTGTGTAGTGTAAAATATAAAAAAATTAAAGGACGGATAGAATTTGTAGGGAATAGTGTTATAGACGAGAAATTTGAAGTCTGTGTTGGAGATGCTCTTACTACCTCGATCATAAACACTTCCATGAAAGTCGTGTGGTAGGTCATAATTAACGCTAGCCCTATTTTGGCCATATCATATCTTGGCCCTATTTTATCCCTAACACAACACTGGTCATATCCTTATCCTATTTCATATCTTTTTTATATTTTACTCCTAACCCTATTTTTACTATTCATGGCCCTGTTTCTACAGTGATAGAGACAAAAAAAAGGATCACATTTAAACATGCCCTTATACTATAGAAAAGTAGTGCCAGACAATGTCAGGTGTGGATTTTAATTCTACGGTGTCAACCGTGCTACTGCTCGAACCCTAGGCATGAATTAAAATTAAAATCTACATAAAAATTATTATTTTTTATGAGCCAATTACATAGTATAAATAAAGGGCACTATTACAATGCTCCATCCTACCTCTAGGAGTAAGACCATTTGATGAACATTTCCTCTCATAAGAGGTGAGCCAGTCCCACTTTCCTCATTTTCCTATGAATTTGCCTTATCCTTGCCTATTAGAACTTGGAAACCAAATCAAAGAAAAATCTGCATCAATTTCTATATACCGATACCTACCGTTATGGTCCAAGCACACCTATTTTGCACTAGTCTTCATTAGACGATCACTACATCCATTTTTTTTAAGCTATATAATAATTTTCAAATATTCACGCAAAAATTTGAAATTTTTTTTTTGTAATTTTGATCTAAATTTTTAAGTGTTTTCTTGATAGATTTTATATTAACTGACACCTATAATTTTTATAAACTTTAATAATAATTGGAAAAATATTTTAAAAATTGTATTGAAATCAATATATTTCATATTTCATATTTTTTGGGATTGTTTTAAAAATTTTATACGGTTTGAACAAAAGTAACCAAATATATGACTTCAATCAATTGTGTCTTTTGGACGGAGATTCGATAGATGCGTGTATGTATACATGAATGGAATGTGTGGTCACGCTTTCATGTATAGTATGGATTAGTGTATTGACTTTAATGAATAGAGATCGAATGAATTAATGACTTTTCATGTATGCATTAATGGAGATTGAATAGATTGATGACTTTCATTGGGTGATCTCTTACCCCTATGGAGTAAGATCTAACCACGGCCTTTGGATTAGAGCATATCGAATGCTCAAAACAACTAGGTCTTCCAAAACGCGTACAAACAACCGAAGAAGGTTTACAACCGAGTCTTGAGTGATTGCTAGAACCCATGGCTTAAATTAAAATTAAAATCTACAGTAAAAATTTATTACTGTATGAGCCGAATACTTTGATGCTTTGTGACTTTGTTTTTTAAGATCCTTAACCTAGTGTTTCTTCTCGAAGCACTCAAAACCAAATTGTAACGATTTTTTGGCATCTCCAAGATGTCTAACAAACACATACAACTTTTTGGATTATGCTCCACGTCAGCTTTGAGCTGAAGCAAACAAGGCTAGTGCTTCCGTAACCTTGGCCTGGCCGACCAGTGCTCCTAATGTTTGAGTAATCCGCTAATGACTTCAGTTCTTGGGTCTACCTCTTGTGTTTACTTAATATAAACGAGAGGCTTCCCCATAACTATCATTCTTGTACCAATTCACCTCTTTAATGCAAAGGCAACGCTCCTGCTCAATCTTCCGGAAAAAAAAATAGGCTTCACGAACCAAATAAGGCAATAACTCATGAAGTCATGATTGATGATATTTCGTTCTAAAACGGTGCGTGGTGTACGTTAGTGTTACGGGATTACAACAATGGTGGCGTTTGTGGTGATATGATTAGCGTCCCCAGGAGACTCACATCTACGTGGCCTGTGGGTGTCGATCGGAGGACTCACGCTCGATCAGGTCAGTGGGGAAGCAGGGGCGGTCCAACGCCAGTCGGACGCGTCCCGTTCAATGCTCTGCACTGGCACAGTTCTAGTATAAAGCTTTGTTATTTTTATATACATGCGTATAAATTCAAAAAATTCATAAAAAATATTAATATTATCTAATATACACCAGATTGAACATATATTATTTTCATATTTTTTATGAAAGTTTTTGGTCTAGTTTATATTTAGAACACTTTTTTTAATAAAAATATTAAGCTAAAAAATGAAAATAATATATATTGAATATGATGCATATTAGATAATAGTAATATTTTTGTGAATTTTTTCCTAATTTATATGCAAGTATACAAAAATAACAAAGTTTTATACTTGATCTGTTCCTGACCGTCGGAACCTCTACCGACGGCCAGTGCGGGGCATCGGACGGGGGCACGTCCAACGGGCGTTGGACCGCCCCGCGTCCGTCAGTGGGTCGCCATCAATGGTAGGGAAGCGCACCCTCTGCTTTGCTAAGCAGTAGCAGAGGTGAGGAAGGCAGTGAACTGCGGTTGGCTACAGCATAAGTAGTATTGTAGCGGAAATTATTGTAGTGATTTTGTTGCATCAAGCGTTATGTAGCTTCCTAATCTGTGCTGGTCGTTCTTGATCCCATGTTCTAGATGGAACAAAGGCAGAGGACTAGACTAGAGTGCCCTCGTCCTATACAGAATATGCTCCCAGTGTGGGAGGTGGCAGCAGAAGTGGTTTTTTTTTTTTGGAGAAAGAGATACCAATTCATTTGACGAGATTTAAACACCCTTTTACACAGGAACCCTACTCAACATTTGATTACACATACACACTATAAGGGCAACTCCAGCAGTGGTACCCAAGCCCCATGCCCCATCACTGTAGCAAACAGTGATAGGGCATAGAATAGGAAAAGTAGAGTGTTTGAATAGTGATAGGACAGTTGTTGGGGAGGTTAATAGGAATGGGCCTACCCCATTTGGTAAGGTGGCACGTGAATAGGGATGGGGCAAAAGAAAAATGGGCAGACTGCTGGAGATACCCTAAAGGGACAAGTGTAAAACTAGCTAGCCTGTTGGATTTGCTTGCTCCACCATCGGCGAAGCAGAAGCAAGCAGACCCAAACGCCGCCGTCAGCTTTAACTCTTCTAGTCTTGATCACTGAGGGTTATCACCCGGACTGATCACAATCAAGCAATAGCATCCTTGCTCCAATAACAACTGTGGAAGACGGCAATGCCGACACTCCCACCAGATTCAACACCGAGGCTCTGAAAACTCCCCATCTACATCGCCAAACGAAGTTCAGCACCTGTCTAGGTTTTTTAATATTCGGCTTGCCTAGGTTTCAGCTATGGAGTTCTTTAACACCTACCTGTCTAAGGTGTGTGTCACAAAACTCCAAAGTAGAAAAATATAAAAGCTTGTGCAGAAGTATATACGCTGAACTGTATAGATGCTTGTTGGCTCATTAATTTGATGTTTATTGGACGGAAAACATTTGAGATGATGCGGCTCTTTCCCAGTCCTTCTGCTTGCACTCAACTTTAGAAGGAGATAAGATTTGTGAAACAAATCAATTGCAGGAGCACCGAGACATTATATTCTCTCGCCAATTATATATGTACCTTTGTGTACGGTGACAAAGAATTCACAGTACTTGTTGGCCATGGATGTTTCAACGAGATATTTGTTGCACAAATCCAAGTTATATTATAGGCCTTCCGAAAGATGTATTAAACGCATATATCCAAGTTAAATCTCACTCTCTGTCTTTGGGGGAAAAAAATCTCTTTTTAAAAGCATGCGTTGTGCTTGTGCAAGCTAGTTGATATCCGAATATATTTCATTATTTAACATGGTAGCAACTTGGCGATGAACTAATAAATTCGGTTGAATTGATCTAATTAACACTCCAGCAAATGTCGACTTAATAATTAGCTTTGTTATCTTCTAGTACATAACACTACTAGATGTAGACGTCTCAGTATGTCGTGATTAGACTGGGCTAAGAAAGGTTTAGAATTAATTAAGCTCGTGTGATGAAACTTGAGATCGACCTGTCATGTTTACTTCTGTCTCTACTCTACTGGTGCTTCCTTTCCAAACTCAGGGGTGTTCTTTTGGGCATATGACTGCTCTGACTTATCTGTCTTATCTTCAACTTCAAGAATTTTCCGAGGTGGTCTCGAGAGTCGGATGTCCTTGAAATTTAGAATTTAGGGAGCTTTTAGACTCGCATACGAGATAAAAATAAAACGGATTCAAAAAGTAATAAAAAAAGTCATATGAGTCAATATTAGTCAAATAAGTCACGAATTTCTACGAGATAAAAATAAAACGGATTCAAAAGTAATAAAAAAGTCATATGAGTCAAAGTCATTAATTTCGTGACTTATCCGACTAATATTGACTCATATGACTTTTTTTATTACTTTTTGAACTGCTTTATTTTATCTCGTAGGCGAGTCTAAAAGCTCCCTAAATCCTAAATTTCAAGGCCATCCGACTCTCGAGGCCACATCGGGAAATTCTCGAAGTTGGAGATAAGACAGATTAGATAAGTCCAAAAGAATAGAGCCTCAAGCATGGTTTTACTGTGACCAACGCTAGCTCCATCGGAAAGTTTGGATAGTGCAGTAACAGTATCGCGTTCCATCAGACAGACATTCAGATTGCGAGATCGTGATCTGATCTTGACATGTTAACTTGAGTCACCCTAAAGGGCTGGTTTCGAGTCGGTCTTATCTCTTAGGCGGAAGCGCGGAAGTAAGGGCGGAAGGGGTGTAGAGTGCGATCCTGACCAAATCCGGTCATCTCCCTTGCCGTTGATGGCCTTCGGGCTGTCGTCGGGGTGGGGGAGATGGGGATCTAGGCCCAGGGATATACAATAGTAGGTCTAAGGTTAGGATAGGTCTAAGGAATAAGGGGTCGCGAGGTGGGAGGGGCTCAATGGCGGCATGCAGGTTTGGCTTCGGCGTCGATCCGCCACTGGCAAGTGAGCTTCCATAGCCATCGCCTTGTCTCGCCGGTGGAGTTTTTGGTACAAGACCTCAACGGCGGTGCTCTCTCCTTAGGGGTCTTCGGATCTAGGTAGTGGGAAGACGCTGCTAGTAGGATTTCAATAGCAGGGATGTCTGGGTTGTGGAATGTGGAGGGACTCCAGCGCCAGTGAAGCCGGCGACATCAGTGGCAGTTTCTGGTAGTATCAGCTTTGTCTCATCATCCTCTTATGCGCCCGATATAGAGGTTTGGGCTTCGTTGAAATCATTTGATTTTGATCTTCTTCTCCATCCTCTGATGTGGAGTTGGCTGGAGGAGATGGAAGTTACATTGCTGCTGGCTTTGGTGCCTATCGTCTTTGACGTCGATGTAAGGAGAGGGTGTACATGCTTCCAAGGTTTCCGTTTAGCCCCTTTGAGAATGTTGTTGTAATTTTTTGTTTTATTAGGGGTTTTTTTGTAAGGTGGAAGTGGTTCTTGGAACGAAATGCAATCCTTTGTTCTAAAAAAAAAAAAAACTTGAGTCACCCTGACGCCTCCTGTTGCCGACAGCAGTACAGATGCTATGCACTCATTGGTATGTGACATTTGCGAACTGATGTGTTGAAATATTCTTTGAGAGGCAGCTTCGAGAAGCTGAAACATTATAACCTTGAACTGGTGGTCACTAGTCGGTGGTCTTTGTTTAGCATAGCATAGAGACGCCACAATGTTGGAGAAAACATGAAATGAATAGATGATGGCATGTCATGATCAGTCGGTTAATTTTCATTTGAAAAGCACTGGACGCCATGAAACATAGGTGCAGGCTGCCGCGCAATCTTGAAGGCAAAGTAAAATGGTACGTAGTACAGGCGTGAGACTGATAGATAGACAGGGGATAACCAAAAGTCGCATGACAGTGAACCACGATGGGATATTTCGTAATGGCTCGAAAGCGCCTTCGAGCATGCCTGCCATCTTGCATGGATTTTGTGAGATTTTAAGCTCTGTTTCCGCGTGAAGTTAAAAGAGCACATGAGTAACTCCTTTTCAAGTTCCCAGCAGTTAAATCTTGGGGCAGTGATCATGATACTGCACTGGTGCACTTGTGGCCCTGCCGGCGAACGCTGTCTGTGTCCCTTGCAAGTTGCAATTTTCCCCTGCCATTTGGTTCCATGGATGGGCATTTTCCAACTCCACCTGTATTGGCTTGACCCTGCGTCACTTGTGCCTCTTCTCCCTTGGGCAGAGGCTTTCGCGGTTGGTTAGGTTGGGCTAGCACCACCTTTTGTGTCTGGTTCCATGGACATGGATAGAGGTGCTTTCCATCTCCTACCTGTATTATTGTCCTGACCACAGGTACCTTGCCGGCGTGGTTGAAGAACCCGCGCTTAGGTCTAAGGAGACATAATAAAAATTGCACTTTTCTATATCCAGGTGACTCAAGCGACCTGTCCCCCCTCTCTCCTTTTGTCAATTCCACCTAGCCCCCTCACCCCCTCAACTCTGGGGACCTCGCCGGAGGTGGGAGGGTGAGGAGGACTCTTTCCCTCACTTTACAATTGTAGTTTAGTGATTAGATCTAGTTTTGTAGGGTTAAAGTTTGCTGGTTGTTCCGTCCCTTTGTCCTTTGACGTCATCGATGGCAACGCATCGAGGCATGGTAATAAACTCTCTTCTAAGATTTTTTGGAATGGTGGTTGGCTTCGGTATTCTCCTTGACAGAGCCTTGGGTAGGATTATTGGTACCGTGGTCCTTGATCTGTTTATGGACTACTTGTATTTTTCTCACCCTTGATCCAGTGTCGTATTTGTCTTCGTGTCGGTGTTCCTACAGCCGAAAGTCATTGCAATGGTCTTTGAAACACTGCTAAAGAGGCGCAACGAGGCCAAGCTAGGTCGATGGAGGCAAATCTGAGAAGAATGGTGGAAAAGATGGACTGGGTTCGTGTATTATATTTGGCAAGAAAAAAGCATGTCCCTTAGGTAGTGCATAAAATTTCTTTTTTTGGACATGTACATCTCATAATGTAGAGGCCGGAATTCATTCCATTATCTAAAAAAAATGTGTTTGATATTACTAGTGAAATACTGTACCACACAAGCTAGAGATCTAAATCCTAACCTGATCTGACAACCGTGTGGAGTTCAGGTCAAGTCCCCGGTTCTAGCCGAGTCAGGTCTAAGTCAACCTTTGCCTAAACCCGACCCGACCCACCCCGCCTCGCCAACCTAAACCCTAGCAACCCACTACCACGATACCACCCTCTCTCTCTCTCTCTCTCACACACACACACACACATACACGACAGGGCACCGACGGGTCAGGGCAGGTTCGAGTCAAGGCGGGCTCACGGAATCCTCGATGCGGTCAGGTCGTGTCGATCCGAGGCATGATCCGACCCATCTAGATATCTACGGCTCTACGCAAGGAACAAGTGTTTGATCCGAGCAAGAGAAATACAAGATGCTCTTTGTAATGCTTTTAGTAGGAGGTATTGGGTTTATCTGTGGACTATAGAGTTGTGCTACAATAGTTTTTTTTTCGATAGTTGTAAGTTGTAACCCTTTGATCTACAATCTAAAGGGAGTTTTATGGTTATCTAGAAAAAAAAAATCCGCTCTAACTTGTGGCAGACAGTTTGGGCTAGAGGCAGGGGATGAGGTCATAATCCTTGGGACAAGGATGCGATGATCTGGAACATTAGCCTAGGAATTAGGAGCAGCGGTCATAGCAAACGACTCGCGATGGATGCATCAGGTTTTTCAACCACAGATCAATGCGTTGGAGTTTGGGCGGCTGACCAGGAGATTGCCAGCTGGGCTAGCTATATGTGGTGTCTTATGAGCATTGTACAATGATCAAGACAGCAACTATCTCTAACTATTGTCATGTCATCTAGAGACAGCGTTAAAGACAACATATATAATGGTAGAGATGGTTGTATGTTTTTATAGACAGTTTTCTCTCACACAAAATTTTTTATTCTCATATAGAGTCGACTCTTGTATTGGAGACAGGTTAAATATCTATCCATGCTTTCTCTTCTCCACATCATCATATATTCTATATAATAACTTTTAGTTTAAAGACCGCTTATAGATAGTTAAGACCGCTTATAGATAGTTGATGTGGACCATTATTGTACCTGCTCTATCAGACAAGAGGAAAAACTGGCCACGGATTCGCCATCAGCGGCAGAAAGAAAAACTCTGCACTGTCACTGAACGCACAGGCGGCCGCGGCTGGGATAGCGTGAGCACGTGCCGCGGCGATCTTATCTTCAGTCTCTGGTGGTAATAAAAGCGCGGTGCCCAACGCGTGTTTCCACGTCAGGGGCGCGTGTGCCGTGTGCGCCTGCTGCGGCGTTGGTGTGCGGCTGTGCGCTTGCCAGGAGCCACCAGGCCCACCACTACCAGTACAATGGGGTAACTCCATAGCCTATAGGAGTAAAGTATTTGATCTAAGAGAAATTCTAACGGACGGTGTTCCGTCTCGGAGGTAAATGACAAAATGTGAGCTGTTCCACGCGTTCGCGCTTCGGTGATGCGTCTGTTCTGCTCACCGCGTTTTTAGGCCGTGCACGAGTTGAGTTTTTTTTTTTTTTGGCAAACTGCTACGAGTAGAAACCTAGCTAATTGGTACATACCCCTTTTCACTACTATAAAATTCATATGAAGTCCAAACTCAACGAAATAAATTTGTTAAATATTAGAGCAGTTTAAACCACTGATTTGCAAATTTTCAACATTTTTTGGATTTTAGTTATTTTCTTTCTTTTTCGCTACTCAATGATGCTTGTAGCTTAGACGATATTCGATACTCGACGATATCCACTACTCGAATATACCTGATACTCAATTTAATCCCTATAAGTTTCAACATAGGGACAGTTAGCAAAAAATGCTTCGTGATAACACTGTATAATGTACATCACTGGCACCAATGTGTAGATTATTATCGAATAATATACAGTTCACCTCTTGATACACCATGTTTCACACCAAAGACACCATGATTTACCTCCCGTCATATCATGTTTCACACCAAAGACACCACGGTTCAACGGGACACACGAACGTCACAAGGGACACGCAAGCTTTACATGGGAACGAAGCACGTGGATGTAATCCGGGGCACTCGTCGCGAAGGTTTTTTTTTCCGTGTAGTTATTCCATCGCGTCGGGTTGGGACGGTACAACGGTGGCTAGCAGATTCCTTGATCTAACGGTTACGGTAGTCTTTTATCTCCAGGGCTAAGAAGGGTATCTTGGAAGAGCTAAGCTCTATATAACCGTTAGCCATGTAAGAATTAGGATCGAGATTCAGGAGAAAGAAAAGCATTCTGTAGCATACAACATACAATGCCGAGAAAAGGAAGCACTCGGCCGAGGCGTTTTGCACCGAGAGGAGGCTACATTGCTGTGTGTATATCTCTTGTGACCAAACGGTTCTCTTTTTGAAATCATTTCTTAAATTTTTAAGTCCATTCGACTAAACATCCTGACTTCTCGAAACCTAACATTTCAACTTGCCCTTTTAACCATTGTTGAACTATAAAAAGAACACAAATCCCTAAGAGAGGCAAAGATCCTATGGGTATAGGGAGGATCTTGCTTTATCCTAGGGTTATCCAGTTGATCCTCGAATAGCGCAGTGGGGACGGACAGGGTAGCATGAGCCTCCAACAAGCAAAACAATGAAAGAATCAACATATTTTATCATGCTGCTTAGCGATGGCAATCAGGTCATGTACCTCCAGGCACACTGCCTCATACCCGAACCCAAGATCTGAATGGCAAACTCAAACCTGGAACTAAGAACAGGAGAGTAGGGAAGGAGGAGAAGGGTGGCTCGAAGGGATGTGGTGGCTGCCGGTGTGGATGCTTGGAGAGGAGCATAGCGCTCAGGGGAAGCGCGTTGAGGAGAGGAGGTTGCTGCTTTGATTCCTCTGTCTGTCTGCCGCCACTCGGGAGGAGGGGAGGGGAGATCGGGTTGGGCTTCGTCGCTGCCTAGTAAGGAGGGGGTGGGCCATCATCACATAGGGAATCAGAGGTGGGGATGCATTAGGGTTGGAGCCTTGGAGATGTATTTTGTTATTTTAAAATTAACTCAGGTACCCGTTGGGTGCCCACGGATATAAAAGAACTGGAGCATGAGAATGCCCAGGCACTACAAGTTCTATTCTTTCTGGTGCAAAAACGAGCCTGATAAAATACATGAATTTTTTTTTTGTCTCCCAATATATATAGGACATAAATTCAGCCATACACGGGAGAAAACTGTGAAGAGAAGTCTCCAATTAAATCGAAGAATCATGGGCCAACATCGATCGATCTGGAAAGAGGAGCAACGGATGATCAACCCTTTTGACTTGACAACAACTCAACTGCGTCGTGATTCATGAGCTGTATGCAGAAGTGGATCCTCCAAGTGGGACTTTGGATTGGATCTCTACCAACTCACCACTTCAGGATTCTCTGCAGATATGGTTCATAGATCAAAATCCATACCAGAATTTGTTTGACTTTGGCTCATGCGTTCTCGCGAAAAATGGTTGAATCCGAGTCGCTCATTTTCACTGGGCTAAGAATTCTTACCGAAAAATTAATTGTTGGGAGACATCGCAAAAAGATGTGCACACGAGAGAAATGGCATACAATGACATTAGGCCCACTTGTTAGTGAGATTGACACTATCTTCCAAGTCCTACATGCAGCCCTAACGCTTGGACTCATCGAATTTGTTTTCAAATATTTTGAACCTAGCACTCAAAGCTCTTGAAGACCAGTCAAACCAAATATTACAACTTCTTCAAGCAGAGCACTTTAGTCATTTAATCATTGGGACATTCTCGTACGCCAAGTTGGCCAGATTTAGTAAAGCACAAGAACTGCCTGTATGAAACTTATTAAAAGCTATAATACGCTACCTAATTGCTTTTTTTGGTACCTTTTACCTTTCCACCAGAAAGAGCTAGCCAAGTTCATTGCATTGTATAGTTTGTGTGCAATCCAATCAGAGAGTGCTTCCAGCATCACGATAACCGATTTTATTTTATTTTATTTTTTTGGCGACAAATGCTAGCCAATTCTATACCTGTGTTAGGTCCAACAAATGCCCATGTCTTCATCATATCAGCCAGTCCATAAGCATCTGATTAATTTACTCTGGACGCCACTAATTAATAGTTAGATCAAGGCCTTTGCTTCAAACAGTAGCGGGTCGGGTCAGTGCCTGGCAGAGAGTAGAGACCCTAAATACAAACATCCAAATCTGGATCCGGAGCTCGTGATTTTGCTTTTGTATCAGATCTGCTTCTCCTCATGTGGATCTTGCATTCTCCCACTCCCATTTGTGCCGGTGTCATTTGTTAATTGTCATCATCCTCTAAACCGGCTTAGGCCTGCGCCGGCGAATTCAGGAGCATGTAATGGTGAGAGTATTGCATAATAAACAAGATGATATATAATAAATATAAGATAATTCCATATTTAAATAACAACAAACATTCAATATTATCATGAAATAAATATGTTAATATGAATTCTTCCAATGCAATTTCAGCAGCATAACAATTCATAATCAGCAATAAAATAAAAATGATAATAAGATGAAATTCATAACATTTAAACAACAACATAGCTCAGCTTATTGTGTTATAAATTGCTCTCAGTTTTAATGTGTTGGATTGCTAAGAATAGCCATCCAAAAACATATATAACATATATATCACAGATAAAGTTATGACAAATTCATTGACTAAACCAATACTAGAAAAGTTGATTAATAGTCCAATTTCACAGATAATTACTGCTGAAATCATAAATTTATCTCATATTCTAGCAATAGAACATAACCAGATAGCCAAATGCAGCAGCAGTACAGTACTACTCTCAACTTTAGTAAATGAAATCACTGAACACAGCAAATATGTTCTCATTTTTAACTATCCAGATATGTCATCCAACAATTTAACTGGAATTTAAACAGCTATACGGCAGTATTAAGCAGCAAATTAATTCTCAAACTTAACCGGAATTAAGGGGCTGTTTGGTTGCCTTCTCTCACGAGCCTGGCCCGTTCGACTCAACCAGGCTGATTGGATACGAGATGCACAGATGCAGAGACGGTGTTTGGTTGAGTGTTTAATAGACAGGTATTTTGAAATTTATATAGCAAGTGTGGTCTAGTTTTGTTCGAAAAAATGTTAGGAATCCATTTTTGAAATCGGTTCGGTAATCGGAGATGCTAATCAAAAGATATAAACAAAAAAGAAAAAAGAAAACTTGCGCAGAACACGAGGCTGTCATGCGTTGTTTGCTATTGTGGCTGACAGTGGCCCCTTGCGCAGAACACGAGACTGCCATGTGTCGCATCCAGAGATACAGCCATTTTCTCCGTATCTCCAGAGCCAGGCTGTATAGAGAATCTTGCATCTAGAGAGCCAGGCTCAAAACTAGATGCAGGCAACCAAATATAAGAAAAAAACAAGATTCTGCATTTATAGATGCAAATCTCTGTGCATGTAGGCAACCAAACAGCCCCTAAAGCAACAATGCAGCATGTATATAATCAATAAACTGTCATAGCCAATCTCAATATATTTATCACCATTGAGCTTCAACTCGACGCCACACACAGAATTAGTGCACAGCCCCAAAATTGAGACAATTAGCCCCTTAACACAGTGTTAGATCCCAAATTATCTCAATTAGCTTTGTGCACAATACAAGGACGGGAATTTGATAAACTTACTCAGCACTAGATTCAAACCAGTATGTAGATTGACAAGGCACCTCTATACGACGCTGTCCTAAAAAACAATATTGCCATCGCTATAGAACAAGCAACAACAAATGTCCGGAGATACAATACCGTCGATCTCAGTGCAGCAGTCCAAGACCATGGCACCAAGACCCTGAAGCACAACACACATAGCACAAGATCACAGCACCCAAACCCTCAGCCAAGGGACCAGGCTGATGGGCAAACCCCCAAGTTCCACCACAATATGCCATCCATAACCAAGAAATCAACCCAATCTTTACCAAATTGGGACCTCAGAGCTCAAGAATCGGAGGTAGGATCACCTCGGATTGAGCCAAGAACGAGGTGAGAAAAGCTTTTTTCTCGTCAAAACAGTGGGGAAAAAAGGAGAGGGACCAGCAAGATAAGAGGATGAGAGAGTCGGCAAGCTGTTGCAACGACAAGCGCGAAAAACCTGCCAGGCCTGCCACCGAGGCACCTGACGTGCTCGTCGCTGCCCTGAGTTAGCCACTGCCGCATCGCTCCTGCTCTGCGCGAGGATGCGCACGACACAGCCGCGGCCGAGCCAGCGCGAGCGAAGGCAACTCAGCTGCCTTAACCTCTCCGCGTGGGCCTTTGTTTCGGCTTAGGCAAAAGCCCAACATGTAATACTAGCGTATGATTGTATGAAAAATCGAGCCTTTTTGTCTGCTCATGTGTCACTTGTGGGTTTATATTTTTTCAGCTGAACGAAATGACTAAACATAGTGAAAATCTAATCTATCAAAGATCTTGAAAAATGGCCCGCTTTGTTTAACTTGTTTTTGCGAGTTTTGAGAAGCGGTTTCAAAATTTTGGAGAAATAAATACGAAAAATCAAAGCGTTTGATTTTTCAAAATGGCTACAAGTCATAAGCAGAGAAACCAAGCGGTTATTATGTTGCATGGTAATGAAAATGATAGACAACAGCTTTTAAGTGCTATATGTATCGTTCTAAAATATCTCTATAGATCTCTTTACATGTTGTTGCGTCATTGGTGTTAGGTTATGCTTTGTATTTGCTCGGTGAGGTTATTGTGATGGAGGAAAACTCAAGTCTGGTATGTATCTAGGTGGTGTTGTTGCATGATTGGCCATTAGGTTTCTAAAGCTAGTTAGCACTTTTAAAAGATGAGACATGGAAGAACATGAAATATGTATGAATAGCACACATGGTTGGCCAAACAATATTTGATGAATACAAAAGCTTTGGTGGGAGTGTAACAATCATTTGTAGACATAGCGAAGACACACAAGTGACTAACTGCGGTGGGGCTAAATGCAACAAACAAACCAGACGTGGTCATGTGGGAAAAAAAATTAAACAACCACATTGATAAGCGTTAAGGGCATGTACAATAGAGAGTCAAGGGTGTCTCTTAGCACATTCTTCTAAATAAAAAAGATAAGTATGTAAGGGCATGTACAAAGCCATTTAATAGGCATTTCTTAGTGATTTAATGCTGCTCCTTTCTAATTCTGTTTAAGAGCTTGTGAAGAGTCGTCTCTTCACCAAAAGTCGATTTTAGCATTTTTTTAACTTTTCTCCTGCCACATTAGTGAAACATATTCACCTCATCGTTAAGAGACGTCTTATTAAATGGCTTTGTACACGTCCTAATAATCAATGACCGACACCGAAAATCACAAAACAAAGCAACGCATATAAAAAGAAAAATACATATTTATTTCGACTAATCAATCATTCCATCCTCTTACTCAGAAAAAACATTCCTAGCATAAAGAAAGCACAACTACTGATCACTGTCGCCGAAAGCTCGGAGCCCAAAGCTGGCCGCGCGGCATCATCGTCAGCCCCCCACCCCACCGCTCGAAAACCCTTCCATTTCACGTCTCGGCACAGGCAGCCGGCACCGCACAGTCGCGCACACACCTAAACACAACCCAACTCAACCGGTCCGGCCGGCCACGAGCCATTCCCGACCCGACCCGGCCGCGTCACGTCGCGCACCCGCCAAATCCATCGTCGCCGACGCCTCCGCCTCCTTCCCCGCAGGTGGGCAGCGGCCTCGCACTCCCAGATCCTCCGCGTCCGCCGCGGCATTGGCGTTGGCACAATGCTGGTCTCGTTGTAGGCGGAGGTGATCCCTGCGCGCGGGAGGAGGAGGCATGCATCCGACGAAGCCCGAGGGCGAGGCAGACGGGGGCGGGGCCGCGGAGGTCGGGTCCCCGCGATCGCGCTACTTCCGGCAGCGGAGCATGCACGCCTCCGTGGATCAGGACGGGGCCGCGCCGCGCAAGGTGTTCGACGTGGAGAACCCGCCCTGTGCCGGCGGAGGGGGAGGAGGAGGCGGCGGGGGACTCCGGACTAGCGAGTCCGTGGCCAAGCTGGAGTCGCTGGAGCGGGCGGAGCGCGCCGCGCTGGCGCCGGTGGTCGTGCTCAAGACGGGGTTCTACATCCTGGTGTGGTACGCCTTCAGCACCTGCCTCACGCTGTGAGTAGCCGCTGCTCGCGCCTCTGGATCTCGGTTCTCGCCAATTCCTCCGTCCATCTCGTTCGTCTAGCTCGTTGAGAAGAATAATGGTGGTTTGCTTGTTTGCTTCCTTGCTGGGTAGATACAACAAGACGCTGCTTGGGGACAAGCTGGGCAAGTTCCCGGCGCCGCTGTTGATGAACACCGTGCACTTCACGCTTCAGGCGGCGCTCTCCAAGATCATAATGTTGTTCCAGTCCAAGGGACTGGAGAACGCGGTGGAGATGGGATGGAAGGATTACTTCATGAGAGGTGCGGATCTTGGTTTTTAGTTTCCTCTGTTTAGAAGGAATTGCCGAATGGATTTGTTCTTGTTGGTGTGAAATCATTCCTCAGGCTTGCCTTTCTGCAGTCGTGCCAACTGCTCTGGGAACCGCATTGGACATAAACCTGAGCAACGCGTCTCTAGTGTTCATCTCGGTCACATTTGCTACTATGGTGTGTTATCCGCAGAAGGGTTCAATCCACTTATGCTTCTTTACTACATTTCCTACTTGAGTTCAGTTGGCTTGATTGTTAACTACATTTTCAAAATTTGATCTTTTGCAGTGTAAATCAGCCTCCCCAATATTTCTTTTGCTATTCGCTTTTGCATTTAGGTGAGTTTTGATCTATAATTAAATTGGATACTGTTGTAGTATGACTTTCTCGTACTAATTCTAGATTAGTTAATTTTGTTGTGGTTTTTGTTGGTTGCATTGATTGTTGTTTGTTCAACTTGCTAGTCAGTTATAGGATTGATTTAACCATATTAGCAGAGAAGGGCATATATTTCCCTCTAATTTCCATTAACTTCCAGATACCTTTGATCCTTAAGAGTCATGCATATATATCTCCCACTATTGAGAAGCATAATTTGAACAAGCCAATTCTACATTCATTTTACAAAATAAGTACTAAGCAATCACTATGCTTTCATGCAAAAGCAATACTATATCAATCAAGTTTAAATTAAAAAAGGCCACACTTTACAGGGAAACTAATGTGGACAGTCATTAACACCAATTACCAGGTGTTGGGGCATGGCAAGCAGTCAAATGTTACTTCTTGTACTTCTGTATAGAAAATTTCATGTGAAATACTTTTCCTGTGCTTCATTAATTAGAGCATTTTATGAAAGTTATTTAATAAAAGTACATAAAAATATTTTCTGTGAAAAAAGTGTAAGCAACAATTATGGCTATTATAAGAAATATTGCCTTGAATTATTATTTAACCTTTTGTTCTTTATTTGTGACTTTTGCAATATTATATTTTTAACATGTCAGTGAGGACATTTCCTTATTATTAACTTAGTGGATTACATGGTCTCCAATTATTTTTTCTTATGCAACTAAGAGGGTCATCGTCACTTCCTGGACAACATGTATTTTGTACTGTCTTGTTTTCCTTTGCTTTCAATAGTATATGCTTGTAAAAGTTCCCTCCCACTTTACAAGGTTGGAGAATCCCAGCATCAAGCTTCTAGGAATCATAGTTGTCATTTCTGTTGGGGTTCTGTTGACAGGTATGTATTCAGAGGGCTTAAAATCCATGGAGGGAAACTACTCTAGTTCATTGTTGAGTAAAGAAATTTTCTGATTATTAAGATTGCATTGTGCATGTTTTTATGGTTTCCATTTTTGTCATTATTAGTATTCTGCCTACACTGTTTGAAACATAAATCTGTAGGTGATAAACAAAAGCTTACCTTTAGGAAGATGTTGTTATGAATTATGATATAGGTATGCCATTATCTGTATTAGCTTTTACTCTTGAGATTATTTGATAATTAAAGAAAACCTCAAATTATGTCAGTATAAGCTAAAAATTTATTTTCCCCTGCAAAGTTCTATTTTAAGATCAAAACAGAGCTGCAAAAATTTCTTATCATCTTTTTTTGATGTATTCTTATTTTTGCATGGAACAGTAACATCCTTTTTTCACTCTTGTGTATAGATAGCAACCATGGCTTCCTAGATAGTTATCATTTTCCCTTGGCCAAGTGTACCAGACTAAGACCACGTCTTATCATTTGGCGTCATTCAAAATTCACATAGAAACGGGTAACTCTAAACAGACTCTTGTTTTGACCCAAACAATGAAAAAGAATGAACTTTACACAAAATCACAGAAAAGACTATATAGGGCTGTTTGGTTGCCTGCATGCACAGAGATTTGCATCTACAAATACAGAATCTTGCTTTTTTCTTATGTTTGGTTGCCTGCATCTAGTTTTGAGTCTGGCTCTCTGGATGCAAGATTCTTCATGCAGTCTGGCTCTAGAGATACGGAGAAAATGGGCGTATCTTTGGATGCAGCGCATGGCAGCCTCGTGTTCTGCGCAAGGGGCCACTATCAGCCACAATAGCAAACCATGCATGCTGTGCCACATGTTCTGCGCAAGTTTTCTTTTTTCTTTTTTGTTTATATCTTTTGATTAGCATCTCTGATTACCGAACCGATTTCAAAAATGGGTTCTTGACATTTTTTCGAACAAAACTAGACCACACTTGCTATATAAATTTCAAAATACCTGTCTACTAAACACTCAACCAAACACCGTCTCTGCATCTGTGCATCCCGTATCCCATCAGCCTGGCTGAGTCGAATGGGCCAGATTCGTGAGAGAAGGCAACCAAACAGGCCCTATATGATCCAACATTAGCAGTTGAATGGAGAACCGAGAGCTTCTTTAAATTCTTCAGTCGCAACACTGGTATGTGGGAACCGATTTGGATGACCAAGTTGTTTTGGGAGATTTTCTACAAGAAATTATTATCCAGTACTGACCTGAAGTAGTTGTCCAGAGGAGTTGTGGCTAAATATATTCAACTCCACATACAGCTTGAATTCACTCCAGATATATAGAGCGAATTTCATTTTGTAGAAGAGTTTTTTCTTGTCTATGGCTCTATGCCACTGTGTTTTTTGTAACCTTCAGTTTGTAGTCCTTCTTCAACATCCTAAGATCATATGCTTTTACACCATCTTTTATGATTTAACAATATTATTTTCCTCAGTTGCCAAGGAGACTGAGTTTGACTTCTGGGGCTTCCTTTTTGTGACGCTTGCTGCTGTTATGTCAGGATTCCGCTGGTCCATGACTCAGATTCTATTGCAAGTAAGTTTAATAGCTAGTAGTATCCTAAAGTTTTGGAGCTATTACCAATCTTACATGTTTCCTTTTTTTTCTTGGATCCTCCCTGTGCTAATGATTTGTTTTGTTTGTGTGCATGTGGATCTTGATATTTCAAGAAAGATACTTATGGTATGTTTTTATTTCTTTTTATCCTTTAGTATCATTTCCAATAATAATAGAGGAGAATAGTTCACGTGGACACGTTAATGCTTCAAAATTTCTAATTGTTTTGTTTCATGTATATCAATTAAACACTGATTGAATTAAGGCCTTGTTTGGCCTGGATATAGCTCCTGTTTCTTCGACTAAGAGGATTCTTGTAAATACAAATCTAATGAGAATATCGAGTTCAAAAGTTGGAGCCTTGAAGGCATTGGATGAGAGCTCTATCCTCTCTTTTCCAAAACCATAGATTGACATTACTGACCATGAAGAGAGAATCATATGGCTAAGCAGCTACCATAATTAAACCCAAATTTTTTATAGCATCTGATGTATGAGGTTTATGCTGTTGATCTTTAGCTCTAGTTTCTGCTGGATTGGTGAAGTAGCTCCAACTCCATCTTTTTAGTTGGAGTTCAAAGCTTCGATAAAAGTGGGCCTGATATTATTTGTATTGAACTTAGTAATCCTCATTTAACTGCTGGAAGTTCATTAGTTGAATAATCTATCTTCCTTTGGCAGGCCTGAAAAATCCAATTACCTTGATGAGTCATGTTACCCCGGTAATGGCCATAGCCACCATGGTACTATCTCTCGTAATGGATCCTTGGAGTGATTTTCAGAAGAATGCATATTTTGATAACCCATGGCACGTCATGCGCAGTTGCTTACTTATGCTACTTGGAGGAACCTTAGCATTTTTTATGGTAATGAGTGTTAATTTGATTATGTAATAACTTGTCAGTAAATATTGTAGATGTCATAATGTATTATTCTAACTGCAGGTGTTAACGGAGTATATACTTGTTTCAGCAACCAGTGCTATAACCGTGACAATAGCTGGGGTAGTAAAGGAATCTGTAACTATCTTGGTAATATTTGGAATATGTTCTTTTCTAAAAGATTTATTGTTATATATTCTCTTGTATCTATAGTGGAATCTGAATTTTATAAAGCTCTTGCAAAGCAAAATCTATGTAGCGTGCATAATGTTATCAAATATGGATGGCATCACATCATCCAAACTGAAATCAGGACAAGATAGATGGTAGACAATTGATGGCTCAACGCGAAGAAGGCATACAAGTCTTGAACCACAAAAGTGGAAGCATTCCATTGTTTCTTTAAATGTTACAAAGCATCCTAGACGAAATTTCAATCATTAATTAGCTTTGAGTTTTGGCATGCACCAGTAGAGCAAGCTATTAGTTGAGTTACATGCAACTAACTAACTAAGGCCAACTGCTTTTCTGGTGTATGCTTGGCTGCTAACAGCTAGCATTGGCATGAAGATGGCACTGTGCTGTAACTCCAAAGATTGAGAAATAGTTCATATATTATTGCTAGATTCCATATGGTTCACAAATAATGCGCTTAGTTATTGATAACTGTTATGAAGGTTTTCTCCCCCGCCCTTTCAGGTTGCAGTATTTTATTTCCATGATGAATTTACATGGTTGAAAGGGCTTGGTCTTGTCACAATTATGGTTGGTGTTAGCTTATTCAATTGGTACAAGTAAGTGACTCTTTTCCTGGAGTACTTGCAAAACTTAAACCATGGGCAACACAAGTGTGATTTCAAAGTCTCAGCTCATGCAAACAAACTCATGTGCATCTGGGGATGTAATGGAGCAATCTGTGTTTGCTGACTCAAGCTAAAGTGCTAAACAAATAAAGTGAAACTTCTTCTATTAACATTTGGTCATCATCTTCATTGTCTTCACAGGAAGTAACTTATGGCTATTATGATTCTTGTTATCTGAATTAACCATGTTACCATTCAGAATAGCTTAGCACAAATGCTTCAACATTGAACTATTGGATACCAAAATAAGTCATCCGTAAATTTTATTTCTTTGGATTAGTTGAATGATATTACTTCCATGATTTTTTTGTATGTCGCTAAACTATTTATCGTTTGTTATCTAAGACTTGATTGAAGAATCAAGGATATAGTTGTCCACTGCTCTTCAGTTCTTTACACAGCATAGTGCTAGCAACACAATTCATGGATAAAGATATTTTAATATAATATTTTCCATTAGTAGCCTATGCATATGCAAAAAAATTGATGTTTGAATCCATAGTGCGTCTTGAATATGATTGCTTTGTTGATATTGCTTAGAACTGACTTTAGGGCATTTGAAGGAACTTCGCATGCATTGCGAACTTGTTAAAATAATAGTTGGTAGTAAAGCACTTACTGTACCACATAAGAAGTTGACTTCTTGGATATTAATACTATTACTTTTCTTTTAATGGCGTCACAATGTTTATTCCTAACCACAGGTATGAGAAATTAAAAAAGGGTCAGACAAATGAGGATGAAGTTAATTCACCTTCGTTTAATGGGGATGCCAAATACATTATTCTCGATGACCTGGAATATCAGGATGAGGATGAAGATACATAATTTGCAATGTGGCGACATTTTAACTGCCACTTGGTAAGGACACCTTGCATGGTTGAGCACATACCGTAGGCACGCGTATGTGCACACTCTTGATTTGTACATTTTGTCTGTATCCAATTAAAAGTAATTATTCAGCCCTTGCTATTTTCTCTCATCAAATTTTTTCCATTACTAGTGTAGCAATTTTTCAATATATCTGATTTTGGCAGGATTGTTGATGTCTCGAAACCATTCATGCCTACCTACAGCTCCTGTTCGACTGGCTGATGCTTCGCAATACCAAAATTTCGAAGTGATCTACCTCAGATGTTGCATCTCAAAACAAGGAGAATTGGTACTCACTATTCATCCTTGATTGAATAAACAAGGGGAATTGGTACTCATTATTCATCCTTGATTGAATAGTCAGGTGAATTACAGTATGAATATTAAGAGCTAACTCCATCAAAATTCCCGTTTTGAGAAGTTTCACTGCAGTTACAAATTGGTATGCTTCTTTATAATGGAATTTTTGGGGCATGGACGACAATTTCCGTGTTTTTCTTCTCTTTGCGCGAGCACAATATGCACATAATTCATTCCACACTTTTGTGCCTAGGTATATTCATCGTCTTTGTAGATCGAAATGTAAGAGTGACCACACATACCCATATGTGCTGTTCCCTTGAATGTTAGGGAGCGCCACTTGATTATTTGTAATTTGTAAAACTACGAATTAAAAGAGTTATTCTTTGCTTATGTATCTTGTATTATTGTAGCGTGTAAACACATAGCAAATACTTTGAATCACAAGTACTTATTGTCACTGGTATTTAAGTGATCTTGTTAAAGAAAGGAAAAAGGAGAGAGGTTGTCGTTCAGTTATCCGTTTGTACTAATTAGATACCAATGCTTCTCAAAAAAAGTCACATACCAAGAGTCAAGGAGACCTTTTTTTTTGGAACTCTCATTCAATGAATTAATTAGAAACGAATCCAATCGGCCACAATAAGAACCTCTCTCGAATACAGTATGAGATAGTGCTCAAGCGGGAGAATGGGCTATGCTCAATTAGGTCATCGAAGAAAGTGAATCAGATAATGTTCAGGTAGGGCTTGCAATTTTTGCATAAACGGGAAAAACGAGAATTGCAACTTCCATCCGAAAACGTTGAAGGTCTGCTGCATATCAGACTGTCTGATGAGAAGTGAAGTATTTGTTACTAAAGCACGCTTGCCTTCTTCTGACAGCACCCTTGGTCCATGGACGATAGCTACCAGGAAACTGTTTCTTGAGTTCAAGTCCATACTATACTGCATACAGCACAATCTCATCTTTCAACTCTGCATTCCAGAAAATACGTATTAATTAGTAATTTAGTATGCAGGGAATAGCAAACACTGATACTACCAGATACAGCGCAGCGCGGGTAAACCGTCACAGCTATCCAAAGCCTATGATGCAATCTAAACATTTGGATTTGGACATTTGGTCGAACTGTTGAATGTACATTAGCTATGATTTAGGTCCCAAGACATGTAAAAACAGATGAAAATTAAACAGGCAATGGGCAGCAAGTTAATGAAGATAGTATACCTTTGGTAAATCCATTGAATTGTTTCCCAGGCTAGCAATAACATGGTCCACAGTATCAATAATATGTTTAGAACGCTCCTTAACAGCTTCTTCCTGCATGCCAAAAGTACGGGAAGATTGTAGAACAGTTTCTGATGCATTCTTAACACGAACTGTAGATAAGATTTCAAATATATCTAGAGGAAGCTTGAAACTGAAACAAAAAATAGATGCACATCAAGCTTTTGATTTCAGGGCATCCAAAGCATGTCGATGCAAATTTGAAGGATGGAAAGACCTTTGATGAATTGCTTCCTAGCCTGATGATATCATTGTCCCTGGTAACATCTTCAATCTTAGCATGCTCCTGTTTATTATCAACAGCATCTTCTTCCTGCGTGCCAAGCTACACTTGGTAAGATAGTGCAAGAAAAGCTTCAGGCCAGAGACTTTAAAATTGCTGCATCTACTTGGACCATTTCATGCAAAATGTTTAAGGCATACTTTATGATCAAAAGAATAGGGTAAGTTCTTGACGCCAAAATACTACTAGTAAATTGTAAACCTGAAAGTTACAATAGGTACAACTTAACATGGCATTGAGCAATGAGCCTCTGCAGTACCTGGCTAACTTTGAATTCAAATGTAATTGCATGCGCTAACTATGACTGAATTAAGACCTTGGGTAAGGTGTTCAACAAAAAAATGGCATTGAAAATCAACATTTCATGATCTTGCAGTCTTATCATGAGTATAAAAAACCAATATCAGTACTGACCTCCTGGACAGCTTTACAAAGCTCCTCATTTTTAGATGTGTCTTTGGAGCTCAGCGGGTTTACATCCTCTATATTCTCCTGCATAAGATAACGAAAGCATTCCATTTAATTCCATGTACTGTATTTTCAATTTCAACGAAGTTATGCCGTCAGTCATCATCAATGATGATACCATAAAAGGGAGCAAAAGCTTCAACAACGAAATTAGCAATGCGCGTTATATTAGAGCTAATTTTTTAAAAGATAGATATGCTGACACAAACCTTTTCAAAAGATTCTTCGTTGTTCACCTTTTCAAAAGATTCTTCGTTGTTCTTTTGGACATGAACTTGTCCATTATTGACACTCAAAGAGCTGCTCTTCCACGGGCCATCCTCCTGAAAAACAACCAAATCAGATTTGATCTAACCACCAATCTCTCATCAGCAATGAATAACAATTGAACAAACTTTGGACTTTCGTTGCATCAACACCCTCCTGAAATCAACACTCAAATCAGATTAACTAACTAGAAATCTCAGCATCGATCAATAGCCATTTAAGAAGTTGTACACCTTAGCTGCATCCTCATTACTCAAAGAGCCGTGAATCAACAACGAAATCAGACTATCTCCTAGCTATTAGTGTTGTCAACGAGCGACCAGCAATGAAGATGATGAGAACCTTTCCTTCGTGAGGGGCAGCGACCGTGGCAAGCGCCTGGCCGAGCGTGCCGCGGGGGTCGATGACGACGCTGGGTAGCCTGTCGATGTCCCAAGCAAGCACGCGGCAGACGGCGGCGGCGAGCGCGCGGTGCGCCCGCGGTCTCCCGCACCGCGTGGCGGCGCGCGCGTGCTGCACGAGGCCGACGCAACCACGGAACCTCCTGGCCCTGCCCCTCCTGATCTTCCTCCCCACGCACGCCATGCACATGAACTCGCCGTCCTCCCAGCTGCGCTCGTAGTAGCCCCGCAGCGCAACGTCCCGCTCGAACAGCCCCAAGAAGAACCCCGCCGCCCCCTCGTCCCCGCTATCCTCGCCCTCCGATTCAGACCCCTCGTCGTCATCGTCCGAGGCGTGCCCGGCGATGAACTCCTCGGCGGCGCGGAGGGCGGCGCGCTGCGCGAGCGAGCCGGGGGAAGGCGGCGGCGGCTGGGGCTGTTCGGAGGCGTCGGGCCAGGTGGCAGGGGACGCAGGCGGAGAGGGCGCGAGGGGCCAGTCGGAGCCGATGTCGTGGGGCTGAGCAAGGAGCTCAAGCCTGCGGCGCTTGCGCCGGTCGGCGCGATGGCGGGTGGCGCGGGAGCCGCCGGAGTCGCAGGGCGGGTTGGGGGCGGGGACTGAGGCGGGGACGGGTGGGCCTTGGCGCCAGAGGGAATGGAGGTGGAGCACCTCCGCGGCGAGAACGTGGTCGCGGTCGCCGGAAGGAAGGGCACGCGGGTGACGGCGGGGGCGCATTGCAGTTTTCGCCGAGGGAGACGAGGCGGCCACTACTGGAGTGAATGTTCCACCGTCCACGCGCGGCGCGCGATGGCACCGGCGGTCCGGGAAATTTTTTTTAATCCATTTTTAATTAAAAATTAAAAAACTACCACTCGATTCAAATATTAGCAAAAATGACCACTCACGACCCGTCCATCGGACGGCTTTTAATAACCAGCCGGATGGATGGACGTGATTTGGCCAGCCCCCAGAACCAGCCGGTCATTGAAAAGAAATAGAAATCCCCTTATTCGATGGGACAGATTTGAATTCGACCCAATGGGCGGGCAGAGATTATGAGGCAGCAAACCCCGCTCGTTGGATGGGACGATTTTGCCCTCGAGCAAAACCCGCCCATTGGACGGGGCGATTTTGCCCCAACCTAGTAACGCGCGTAGCCAGCTGCCCTTATTTGCTCCGGCCGGCGCCCGAACAACAAAACGACAGAACTGAAGAAAGGAAGAAGGAGAGGAGGAGAAGGAGAGAAAGGATAGGAGAGGAGAGGAGAGGAGAGGAGAGGGGAGAATTTCTGTCACTAGGTACGATTTTTTGGAATCTATAGTTAGCTAAAGTACAGACATGGTAGGTTAGCCATATGAAGCATATGTAGTTAGTAGTAGTATGTACCGTAGTTAGGGTAGACGTAATGTGTATGTACTTAGTAGTAGTGGTAGTGGTACAAGGGTTTTTTTAGGATAGTTAGTGTAGATTTAGTTGTTAGTATACGTATTTAGTGTAGGATGTACTGTAGTTACTACTAGTTAGAGTAGATTTAATTGTTAGTAGCAGCAGCAATAGTGTAGCAGCAGTAGTAGGAATTTTATTCAGTACCGCAGGTAGTGCATGCATTAGGGTAGCAAATGTTGGAGCATAGAAGCAACGGCAGAGAATGAAAATTTTGAATGACGCGTTTAGGGCGTGGATGCCATTATTTTATGTTACATAAATATATGAGGAAATAATACTTGCACGATTTTTTGTGGGTAGGAGCAATGGCTGATAAGACATACTTTCAAATTTACTATAGGGATGGGGAGATTTTGCACGGGCCGAGCGGGATAGACCTATCAATGTTCCAGTCAGTTACCTTAGGGATCTCTAGATCTACAGAGAGGACTTTGGGTGGATTGAAAAATTGGTTGGTGCGGAAGTTTCGGTTGATCGGGGAGGAGGTTGAAATTAGGGTCGATGTTGTGATTAGTCAGAGGACTGAAGGGGTGTTATGGAAGTTGCACACCATCAGGAGCACAGGGCATTGGAGGGCATATGTGGAGATCGCTACTAAACACGGTTTCCCGCTGGTGTTGCTTGTGCAAGCCGAGCTGAAGGAGGCATCCGAACAGGTGGCCGAGCAGGGTGCAGGGCAGGCTAAGGGGACAGAGGGGGCTAGGGGGTAGACGTTACGGAGAAAGTGGTGGGTGAAGAACCCGCGGAACATACCTTAAAGCCGAACGAACGTCTGAGTCTTCTTCTTTCTTCTCTCAATTCTCCCTCGCTTCACTTCTTTTCTTCATGCGCAAATGGCAGTAGGGGAGGTGGGGTGTGTTTAAATATCCAAAAATCGCCCGTTCATTGGGCCGATTTTGGCCCGTGCCCAAAATCCCCCCGTTGATCGGGCTGATTTTAAAACCGCCCGTTCATCCGACGGATTTTGAAAAACCGCTCGATCAACGAACCATATTGACCGGCCAGACCATCCAGCATGTCTGACCAAATCTCGCCCATGCAACGGGGGGGTTATCAAAACCCGCTCGTTGGTTCGGCGGAATTAAAACCCGTTCGATAGACCGGTTGGGAGTGGTCATTTTTGCTAATATTTGAATCGAATGGTTAGTTTTTTAATTTTGAATTAAAAATGGATTACAATAAAAAAATTTGGCAATCCGACACGTTTCGGCTTCGGCCAAACGTGGCCAATGGTTCGGCCCGGTTCGTTTTGGGCCCAGTTACTATGCGAACCGGGCCAATTAGGCTAACAGGCCAGGGTTTGAGCCTAAGTTCAGTTCGGATATAGAACCAAACGAACTGGGCCGACCCAGTTCATATTTGGCCCGGTTGGCCCCTTTGGTGTTGGTTGGCCCGTTTCGAGGAAAATATTTCAAAAAATTTAAAAAATTTAGAGGAATTTAATAATGGCAACAAAAAATTGTGAAAATGATTACAAAAATTACAAGAAATAGGAAAAAAATATTTGAAATGCACTGAAGAGCTTTATTATTACGAATGTAGTACATGGTTGTCTCGTTAAAAACTCTGTCAAGTAAAAACTTAAAGTTGAGAAAACCTTGGCAAAGAAAAAGAGTACAGCTTAAAGCTCTACAATACAAATACAATATTTCAAGAGCCATCTTCATCAAGCTCTAGACCTCCGAACAGAACCGCCAATTCTTGATTGTGCTTCTTGGCGATGAGGCTCTGGAGTCGTTTTCTGCTAGCGCTCAGTCCTTCGTGCTTAGTAGTATTTCAACCATGTCACTATGGAGAAAAGTTCGTCTATCCTCAAATATTCTCCCCGTGATATCGAAAGCAGACTCTAAGGAAACCATGGAGACTGGAATAGTTAACACATCCTGTGTTAGGATGGATAGCGCTAGATATGTTCCACTATGTTGCTACCACCGTGTGAGAATATTGAACTCCTCTTCCTGCAAGTCGACGGTGTCCTTCACAAGGTACACGCAAGCTCATCAACAGATCCGCGTGATGGTGCATATGCGGTCTGAGGTGTCATGCTCGAAAACTTGAACTGTCCTTACCCATGACAGATTTCCAAAAGGACATCTTCATGTCTATCTGTTGAACTAGCGGCGGACGTTATGGATGAACTCTTGCATACTTTTCTTCATATTTTCTATCCAAATCATTTAGTATATTTTCTAACATCATGAAAATAATTAGAGTAATCTATACCAGTAGCCGCACTAAGTTGTGTTAGAAATTAGTTAGTCCTGAAAGTTTGGCCCTATGATCTAACAAAAAAGCAAAACAATATAAAAATAGAAGTTCTCTCTAATATTTTAGATATTTGGCTTTCATATGGCTAACTACATCAAATAAAACAGCATCATTTTCAAATCTCTTCAAATGATTAGTGATATGATAAATGCATTGAATAATAGAACAAGACGTAGATTCATACACAGTAGAAGCGGTGAGGGTGGCTTTATGAAAACCTCTGAAAATGAATGTAAATGTGTAAGTACTCGTCAAATCTATTAAGTCAGAAGTGGCGTACCATTGTGTGTTAATAAAAACTTCAAAAAACTTGTCTTTATAGTAATACATGCTGAAGCATAAGGTAGGTGGAATTCCACCTAATAGGCATGTCTAAATCAAATTTTCTAGATTGTACCTATGAGGCACAATAATAGTTCTTCTATGCAGCAATTCTTATATTAGAGCTATTTAAAAATGAGATGGCATCCCGAATAGTTTGAAGGTAAGGTTGCAATCTTTTTAAGCCACTTTTAGCGATTAGATTAATAATATGGTATGCACAACGTTGACACATTAAAAAGACTAAGCATATGTAGCTAGCAGAAGTGTTAAAATGTTCGTACCACTAGTATTAGCTGTTGTATTATCTAAGATAATAGAAAAAATCTTATCTGTTATTTCAAATTCCTGAACAACATTCATAATGATATGAGCTATATTCTTACCTATATGATTAACATCTATAAGTCTTAGAATAATTATTTTTTCTCCATTTTTCAATTTTGGTTAATATAATAAGCAACAACACTTAAATAATCTTCCCTACCCCTACCAGCCCAGATGTCCGAGGTTAACGAAATAAAAAATGTGCAAGTTTTAAACCATTTTTTAATTTCAACTTGTTGGTGTTATATAATTTTTTTAAATCTTTAGTTGTTGTATGATGAAAAACACTAGTAAATCTAAGATTATGAGCAGTTTTAACATATTCTTGAAAAACATGAGATTCACTAAATCTTAACGGTAAATCTTCGGAAGCAATTAGACGGCACAAAGCCTATCTAGCTACTTCGGGATTGTAGCCCCAATTACATACTGTACTCTCAGGGTTGTAGTACAATTGTTGCTGCCTTATTTGAACGTCTTTCCTTTTCTTACACATCGTGGCGTGCCTAAGTGTTCAGTGCCTAAGCCTATCACCGCCAATAACTCCTGTCGACAAATTTTACATCTAGCTGCATATCTCACTTGCTGCCCATTGACAAGTTGCTTTGACTTGTCGAAGTCCTCCCACACCTCCGACCAGTTCACTCAGGCCCGCTTTGATCCGATAGTATCAAAGCCCGAAGCATAGATTGAACCAAAGATCCTTAGGGTACTTTCTCTGTTCCTTGTGTTCCTGTTTCGTCATCCAGATCCGGCAGATCATGATCAATCGGTTCATAGTTCTCCAGTCTTAAACCGAACTGGCTAAGATGAAATTCATCGTATGGAGAATTTCAATCAGATATTTCGAATAGCTTCAACTGCAAAACAATTGAACAAATAAATTAGAGAATGAAAATACAACAAAAAATATTGCTGTGATACAATCATACAAACCTCATGCTACTATATTCGGTAATTAGAAATATTTTTTTGCAAAATATTTCAAACTTTGCCTAAATCCACAAAGAACAACTAAACTTTTAGCTTGCAATTCAGAGAAGAGAATGCGGTTGGAAGTATGGCTAGATGGGGAGGGGATGCATGCCTATTTATAGAAAAAATCTAAGATGTTTTTAGATTTTTCCTTCTTTTTTAATAAAATTTTGAAGCTCTAAACGGTCAAAAAACGGCTATATTCATCCTGTCGGCGTCTAGGAGGCGAACCTCCATGATAGATATGCAAGAAGGTGCGAGACACAGGAGTGGCCTGCCCCTCGACCCAAGCTTTGGCCGTCTTAGGAAGAAACTGTGTGGGATTGACGAGGAAGTTCATTCGTCGGTGATGCCGGATGCTGATGCGGGTGTTTTTGTCCTGGTTTAGGCCTCCACTGCCGGATAACAGCCCTACATCTAGTCCTTGTTTAATATCGAGTTTAAACGAGTACAGAGGGGTGAGGCCGAGCTTTGGGAAGTTCGGGCTCGAGTACAATAAGTGCTCAAGGCACTGTGTGTTCCTAAAGTAACTGAACGCGAAGGACTATCACCTAAAACTAGAGATCCTACGCAGGTGTGAGTGCTCCTGTCCTATGATGGCTGTGTGTTGTTGCTCCGTGCGTTTGTCTCTCTCTTGGTTGTGGCTTGTGCCCTCCTTTTATAGGCAGTCTCCGGCCACTATAGTCTGACTTCGGTTCGGTGTGAAGTACCGTATTACCTTCCGGTCACTGGTCACATTCTTCCGTCTTGCCGGGCTGTGGTGTGGCGGATCTTTAGGGTCCACCGGATATTAAGCGTGCTTTTCCAACTCGTTGGGCTCAGCGTTCCGACGCTATGCAGCGATACGTCTTTCTCCTTAGGGACAAACGGGCAAGCTGACTGTTGACATGACCGGCCATCAACCCGCCAGCGGTTGTGGCAGGTGCGCATTGGTACTGTGGTCATATTTAACTCGCGGTGACATACAGGGCCCACGGCGTCCTGTGCAAGGCGCGGCACAGTCCGCGTTGGGGCCTGAGCTCTGCCCCGAGCTTTGGAAGCTCGGGAGTCTAAGAAGCTTGGGCACCGGAGTGGGGAAGCTCGGGTGCGAGCTTACCAATCTCGGGCGCGAGCTTGCGG
Organism: Olyra latifolia; assembly: GCA_036346145.1. Classification (NCBI taxonomy): domain Eukaryota; kingdom Viridiplantae; phylum Streptophyta; class Magnoliopsida; order Poales; family Poaceae; genus Olyra; species Olyra latifolia. Next base: position 3,949,120 of record CM070530.1, read on the forward strand.
AGCTTGCGCGGGCCTTTCCCTGGACCAGCAGTAGATGGGCCATGTTCCCATGGGCCAACGGTGGGTAGATGGGCCGTATTCCCATAGGCCGCGTACTTTCCCCAACACATCCAAACGGTTAAAAGATGGCTATATTTTCAAACGAACTGAACAAACCGAATGAGCCGAGTCGGCCTGCTTCGTTCGTGTGGCGCTGGCGGCCACTAGGCGTCTATCGCGTGGCGCAGCCGGCCAGACGTGGGCGCGCGGGCGTTCAAAAGTACTCCTGGCCAAATGAACCGAACCGGATCGACTTGGTTCGCATAGTAACGAACCAGACCACTACTATGCGAACCAACCGTGCCGCCCTGACGGGCCGAGTGTTAGGCCCAAGCACGGTTCACCGAACCAAACTTGGCTGGCCCGGTTCGTTTTGTAACCGAACCGGGCCGGGCTAACCTGATGAATGGTAACGGGCTGCTCGGTTCGGTTGGCATGGTTTGGCCTATATGGTTAGCCCTAGCTTCGACTATCGAGTCCGGAAATGGATCGATTGAGTACTCAATGTGCAGTTAACTCAAAAACTAGTTGTGGTATGTACGATTAAACCTTTTTTAAAAAAATCTAATTCAATTTTAAATTAGACATATGAAACATAATGGCGAGTACATTTTTATTTAAAAGTACTCACATAATATTATAATTTTACAGGACTTCTATACAGCAGTCGACTCCAGCCCTACCCCCTTCCCCTTCCTTCATCGACGCCACCTCAACCTCTAGAGACTTCTTTTTCCTCTCCGCCAATCATCTCCACCTCCCCCATCACATTCTTCCTCTCTGACAGAGCTTCGTACTCCTCCTCCACCATCATTTCTGCCCCCACTGGCCACCACTCATGGTCAGCGGCGCCCTCGATGCCTCTTTGCTATACCCCCTTCTTCCTACTGTTGTGTTGCCTACCCACCCTAACTCCCGATGTTGTATGGCCATCCCCTTGTGACCATTGACCACAATCCCCTCCGACGAACCTGTAGCCGAGGCATTGTCGCCACTGCCACTTGACATCGTGCTCCGACGACCCAGCTTTCCACTAAGCCTAGGGAGTCGTGTTGAATCGAAATGCTAACCTGCAGTGGAGCTTCCACTGTGGTGTCTGAAAGTAGAGCGGAGGTGCACATGAAGCAAAGTGTGACGGCCGAGAGAGAGAGGATGGGAGGGAGAGATGAGGGGAGATTTGGACCGTTGGATCTTATTCCTCCCTAATTTCAATCGACGGTTAAGTAGCAACTTTGTAAATTTATTGGATTTACATCTAAATTGTTTCGTTACTTAATGGTGGGAGAGTCAGGATTGTATTTTTTTTATTTGGGTTGAGGGGGGAGGTTCAGGGGTGTTCTGTTACTTGCCTACGGGTAGCAGCAACAACGCAAGCTAACTAGGTAAGGACACTTGCACAACGGCAGCCTTGAGAAGTTGCGGATGCATTCGAGACGGAAATGGCCTTAAGCAGAAATATCTTCATGGCTTCACGAGCACATCCTGTTAGTTTTGCTTCTTTTAGAATCGGTCGTTAGTTCGGTTGTGCGGAGGCCATAGGCCCATGACAAATTTTAGGGCCAGAAATGGGTCCAAAAGGGTTGAACGGGTTGGGCTTTCAATCAGGTTGGGACTTGGGAGTGGTGGATGGGTGGAAATGGGTTTTAATAGATAACGAGTTGGGTTTTCTAAAAAAAAGGGGTTGGAACAGGTTATCATGTTTTGGTTTCTAACGGGTTTTACTCATGGGTTCTTACGTTCATCGATTTCCTCAACCTTGAGCTAGCCTCCATGTCTCTGCCGTCCTCAACTCGTCCCCTAGGCCCCAGATCGATTGGCCTACCCATGAGCAATGCGTGCCACACAGGGAGTCTTTGCACAGTGTCAGGTTGGTGTGCAGTGTGCTTTGTGCTTTGTGCTTAGATTACAGAATGGTTTGACAAAATAGGTTGAAACCCATCAGGGAGAAATGGGTTGGGGGGAAATATGGTATGGTATAGGTTGGGCTGGGTTCAGGGGATTTATTTATTAGGTTAGGTTGGGAATTTAGATCTATCGCTATGGGGTAGGGTTGGGTTTACTCCATTACAGGCCTGCATGTAGCTATCTCGCTCTTCTCTTTCCAACAGCGGTAGGGACGGATTCATTGCGCTCTCCTAGTTAATTAGGGCTTCCTCCTCCTTGTTCTCCACGTTCACTGCCCCTTCCCTCTCCTTCCTTCTAGATCATTCCCCACCATTGTGCATCAGCCTATGCCACCATCGCTGGCATGTTCTCCTCCTTTTCCTTCTGTGAAAACCTAAACCCACACCAAGAGCCCACCACCCGCCGTCTACCGCGCCGCACGCCCATTTTGTATTCTACGCCTCAAAGAGGCGATGGCCTGAAGCCAGGTTGCCGCACGTGCGATTCGAGAGGATCACCAACTCTACATGACGCCTACCTCGCAAACCCTAGATAGCCACGAACGCCATACCTGCCTCTTCACTCCCCTACCATTGCCGGTGGCAAGGACCGGTGCTGCTTCATCTCCCACCCCGCCCGCTGCGATGCAAGGAACCATCGAATGGCGCCTGGGGCCTTGGGAGTAGCCTGATATTTCACGGTACCATGAATGGGAACATGCAAACCGATCAGATTTGATCGAATTACAATAATGACACATTTCGCACAACCTAAGAACAGGAAGGATAACATGATTCTTAACCTCTCTTGATAACTTGCAACTTACACATAAACAAGCTATGGGCCTCCAAGAGCCTTTTCTGAATATCTATTCAAAACATCATCTAAAACTTTCTCTAAATAGTAGGATTACATAGGTATTTATATCAAACAATCATCCTAGTTTAGGTATGAAAGCAAACACTTGCTGAAGGGTTTTATTGTGTATCCCAAAGGTAAGCTCAGTTGGATTTTGAGAAGACTTCAATTCACGCGCATGTTTTTAACTGGTTGTGCAATATTCACTAAAATTGTCATAACGTTTGCTTAAAAGTTGAAATGGTGCACGGTTTGAAGTGTTGGAAACTATATTTAAATATCTTTTCATCCATATGGCCCATGCTTATGTGGAACATTATGATATGCACCGAAATCATATGCAGTTCTCAGTTAAGAGGCAAATTGTCTGATCATCTCGCTCGTGGGTGCTGTGTTTTTACATGTTGGTATATCCATACAAAAAAATGTTAATTACCTTAGGGTTGTTCTCTACATCTTATTTAATTATCTTATCTACTTATCTCTGAATTAAAAAGTTAAACGCTTTGGCTTTTCAAATCTTTTTTTTTCTATCACGATTCCACGTCTCAGAGCTATCAGAAACAAGTTAAACAAAGTGGACTACTTTCCTAACTACCTCAGAAAGTTATAGAAGTTCAGCTTATAAACAAATAAAAAGATAAAATAATAAAATAAGTTAAAGAGAATAGCATCTGAAGGGGTTGTTCACTTCATCTTATTTTCTTATTTTATCTACTTATCTTTGAATCAGAAAATCAAAGCTTTGGTTGTTGCAATTTGTTTATTTTTTTTTCTCAAAGGTGTATTCCAAAGCTCTCAGAAACAAGTTAAATGAAGTACAGTAGAGTTAGTAGAGTTTGTAAGTTATCTTAAGAAGCTTTCGAAGTTTAGTTTATAAATAAATAAGAAGATAAGTTGAATAAAATAGCCCCTAATTTGTTTGTCAGTTGTTTGTCAGGAAGTTGTTCAACATGCACAGTAGATACTCGCTTTGAACAGAGGTATGATACGCTTGTCCATTCCATGTGCATTGCGTCCTGCTATCCAGCTAGCCCATGCACTAACAAAATCAAACTATCCTTCTCATCGATCTCAAAAACAATAGCACGTCGGTCGTGGCATTGTGCAACCGATCAGCTCAAAAAACACTAATCGCTACCTCATTTCACTGACCACAAATAGCTCAGCAAAAATTGCCGAGCAGCAGGCCATGGCAACAGCCCGGATTACACCACAGCGGCAGCAAACACAACAGACCAGAGATGGCGTGGACACACGTATGAGAATGGAACTTGCATAAAAACATCTATACCAGTCGACAATCACGGTGCGAAGACGGTTGCACAAAGTTACTCAGAAACATCAGCGGATCTCTAAGGAGATCCGTAACATTGAAGAGAAACATGTCCAAGTTGACGTAATAAGGCACATCTGCAATTCAATCAACGGACCCTGGATACATGCGCCTCAGCTCGGGTTTCTTGGCAGCAAGTTTACGCAGCAGGCGCCTCGGCCATTTCTTGTTCAACAGAAGCTGCCTGAACTGGGTAGTAGTGGTAGTGCAGCTCCCCGACATCATCTCCAGAAAGCTTCTTCCAACCATCAGGGCCAACGTGATAAACTGCAATTCAATACAAAACGGGTAATGTCAGCCACAGTCCATACATGAAGTAACAAACCAGTGGGAGCAGATGAGTAAAGAGGATTTTCATTGACACAAGAACCCCCTATCCTACAGTCTAACAAGAACAGATGAAAGCTTCAGCATAACTCTTAGTTGGATGATGGATGCAACATACACAGATCAAAGGTGTCACCAAGGCGCACTGGTTCAAAATTATTATGATAATAGTTGTTTGCTGTTATTGCAAAAAAAAAAAAAATAATGCATAGATCTAATATGATACCAGCCAGAATCAGTACACACTACACAGTTATCTATTTAACATGATGTAAAAGTTATAAAATGAACATAATGACATAGACTAAGAAAAAAGTGTACCACTAACACAACCACCACTTGCTCCATCACGGAATGTTGCATGATAAATAGCCCGCCGTGCTAATTCACCAGCTTCCTCAACTGACATCTCGTAGCGGTAACTGAAAAGTGAAGTACAAAACATAAGGCAACTCCAAGATAATATGAGCAGCTAGGAAAGTATCATATTAGGGGTAAAAAACTTACCCTTCATCCAAGATGCCATAAGCATAAAGGGAACCTGAACCAACAGAGAAGCGATTTCCCTTGAGCCTTGCACCCTCGCTATCAACATAGTACAAACCAGGACCCTATATCAAGGGAGAGAACATTAAGCATAGAGCAACATACAGCGTAAAGAAACTAAAGACACATGATCAGAGGCAACCGTTCACCTTCTCATCCCATCCAGCAATCATTGTACCAATAGATAGCCCCATCCCACGGTATGAATAAAGGATGTTAGCCAACAATTTTGAAGCACCAGAAACAGAGATCCTTCGCTTGTTCGCAAGCTCATGGAGCCGACACTGATAAGGAGAAACTAATATTAGTCCTACTCTGAAAATATCAAATGCAAGTAATAACTACAATCAAGTAGAAATCTGACCTTGATGCCTAAGTTCCTATGCCAAAATTGGCAATCAGCAGCACCACCAGCCATCGTTCCCAGCATGTAAGGATTTATCTCAATAATTTTCCTCACGGTTTGTGAAGCTGCAGACAAAAAGAAATGTGAGATCATCTAAAATGGTAATACAATCTGGCAGGTGAGTTTAAGTAATAATCCCTGCATTAAGCCAAGTTCTTCTAAACAATAACAGTTCTTTGAAAAAGTTGTTTTATGATAACATTTGAGCAAGGTAAAGTTTACAAGAGGATAAGGGCTTGTTAAAACAAATACCCATTTGGAATCATTATACAGTTCAGTGATCTCCATATGCGACAAAAGAACATAAAAGAAATCATTTCCTAACTAAAAGTTTCCAATTTCCTAATGTCTTTCTGAAACCACAAAGGGCACAAATCAGTACGCATAATAATAAGACCTTTATGAATCCATCTTTCATCATATGTCATGGGCATCGGAGAAGCAAATTTGACTTCAATTGTAAATCTTAGCAAAAGTAACCCTTTTCCACCCAAATCCTAGTTTAGCACTACATTATATTGATTCACCCACTATCATGGAATAGCTCTCAGCACTCCAATAAACACATTGCACTAACAATATTTCTCTTCCAAGTTCCAAAAAACAACATCGATGAAGGCGTGTAGGTGCACTATTAAGTGGTAGGGATTGCAATTTTTCTCGCATTTTCGTTTTTTCACTGAAGCTCAAGGGGGAAACTTTGCTTCTTATCTTTTTTTTTTGAAGATCGACGAATCAAATGATATTTCTGTTCTAATTTCTGCCGCTTCTTCTCCCTCACTAGTCTAGCTCCATGGCACCGAAAATGTCTCAGGGCTCAAGTGATTCACCGAAGCGACGAGACCTTGAAAGCTGCCTTTTCAAGTGTCAGTAGCAGGACGTTTGGTTAATCGGGGAAGGTTTTTGGTGACAAGACCTGGAGATATCATAAGTGAGAATGCTGACATGAGTAACAAGAAATCCTGTGAAAAACACGATCGCCTGCCAATGGAAGGCTTTCTGCCTTCTTGTGGCCTTGCCTTTTTTACTCCCTCAAAGAACCCATCTTTTATAGAGGTAGGCTTTTTGTATCCCTAACCTAATCGCCGGTCAAGTCCTCTCTTTTGGCACTTGAAATAGAGGCAAACTCTTTCGTTTGCTCGACTTGACCAACCATTGAGAATGGAACAAATATGGGAGATTGAATTCTTCTATATTATCTTTCAACCCTTGCTCTTGCCTTGGCTTCGCCTTCCACCTTCAGCTAAGCACCTAACCCGTGGGATGGGACCTTCAGTCTAGCCTTTGTACAAAGAAAAATCCCAAATTGGATCCAAAATTGATGGATCCAAAATTTCCAGCTATGTGTTGTGTGCGACTCCTGTGAAGCGAATGAAGGGAAGCTCTTTGAGCTTTCTCCGCCAACGCAAAGATCGATCAAGTTGTGGAGAAGAAGAAAGAAGAAAGAGCAGTTGTTCGGTTCAGCTTCAGCCGATCAAGCAAGCGAAACTCGACTCTACATCATCAATCAAGGCCAATTCAGTCAATGAATTCCCCGCCATCAGCAAATCCAGCTAAGCGTAATTCTAGCGTTGTGAATTACGAGAAGGTTTGGTGTAAAAAGGATTTTGGGTATAGTTTTCCTTGTGACGGCCTAGGGTGCGGCGGTACTTGTGATATTTCTGCTTGAGACGCGTTTTATTTGACAGTTTTCTGGATGTTAAACACCATTGGATAGGTTACTTTTTATTGGCATTGGAAACACATCACATTATGGCAGGGCAACGTTTCACAATACAGCCATTGGAATTTAGTCTATCCTTCTATTCTTCAAGATACTTTGGATTTATTGGCGAAAAAGCGAAGAAATAGGTTCCTCATTCCATTACAATATCATCAAGAACAAGAGAAAGAACTAATATCCTGTTTTGGGATTTTGATTGAAATACCCTTTAATTGAACCGTCCGTCTTCATCTTAATCCATTCGTTTCCCGAGGGTCAACACACAATAGAATATGTTTCTTTTTGATCGGATTGAGACCAAAGTCCCATTTGGCTAGGATGTTCGCCGATTCTTGATAAGTATCTCTGCATCTTCATCGTTTCGTACGTATGAACCATTCATACCCAAGCCCGATGACAAGTAAGAATTGTGAGGTTGTGATGCTGTACGGCTGTGCTTTCTTACTCATCATGTCAAGAAGCTAGTTTTATCTGTTGTTTGTTCAAGCCTAAAGAGCAGTTCTACACATCCTACTCTAGTTAATTTGCACTTAAAACTACGAATCATCAGCCTATAAAGCAGTTCTTCACATCCCACTCTAAGGTTAAAAACTTTTTTTTCTCAAAAAAAGATTAAAGCCATGATTCACAACCGACAAGCATCACTAGTCAAATCCGTAACCTCCCAGACCTAAACGACGGACCAATACATCAAACTTCCCGCAAAGATCCAAACATCCAGACCCAAATCACGCATCCACACCACAAACTCAACACCGCCACCAAACCCTAACCGCCCCAAGCACCGAAACGCGAGAACGGGAACAAGGGCAGGGTGCTCACATATGTATCCACCCATGCTGGCCCGTGAGTCGGCGGCGACGATGACGCCCTTGTCGAAGATGAACGAGAGCGTGGTCGTGCCCTTCTTATTCTTCACCAGCTCCTTGGTCGCCTTCTGAAACCCGTCAAACTGCTCGGGAAAGGACACACAGATCAGAGGCCAGAACACATCTGGGGGAGACAGATCGCAGCGAAGGGCGGTGCGGGAGGGCGCCCAAAGGGGATCGGGAGGGGAGGTGGCTCACGTCGGCGCAGGTGGGGAGCTCCATGGCGGGCAGGTCGGCGGCGGCGGCGGAGAAGAGGTCTCCGCCGTCGCCAGAGACGGCGAAGTTGTTCTCCAGGGCGGAGATGTCCGGCCTCATGGCGTCGCGTCGTGTGCACTGCGCTGGAGGAGGCGAAGTGGGGGCGAAGTGAGGTATCCTTTTTTTCTCTGTCTCCCTCTCCTCTTCCTTTCTTGCGAAGGAGGAAGCCGAGCACGTTGCGCCTGGCTTTGTAGGGCTCGTTGGGTTGGACCCGTTCGGGCGCGCCGTCTCGGAGACTCGGCCTCTCGGGTCAGGGTCGAGCTCGTATTTCGTGTGTGGGTACTGGGTAGGTTTCTGGCCCATGAAGAGAAAATCGGCCGACTGCGAGTTGTTGGGTTTTTTCATTTTTATCACGTGCAGCAGACCTAACTTCAGCCCATTTTACCTAACAAATAATTGTTTCCTTTTTTATTTCCATTATCTGGGTATTTCTTTTTTTCTAAATAGATGATATGAGCTGTAATTCAGGTACACATGAGAATTAAAAATTTAACAGCATACACACACACTCTTTTACTAGATACAATGCCGAGGTGGTGGTGGTATGACCATGGACCATGGAGACGACAGGCTTGTTGGAACACGGTAGGTGATATCAAAGAGAGGAACAAGGACAAAGAATGAGGCATAGGGGATCCTATGTGTGAGAGCCACTGGAGATGAGAAAGGAGAGCAGAGCAAAGGAGGCTCACCAAAGAGTAGAAAGAATAAGAGTGGCGGCGATGCATGCAAGCTAGGAAGCAGTCGTCGGAGAAGAGGAAGAAGAACACGACGAAGCACGAGCTAGAGCATGCTCCTCGATGAGGAAGGAGCTGAGCGGGGCTGGCCTGGATTTGAATCAAGCCTAAGCGAGCTTGGCCTGCCTAGGCTCAAGCTCAATTAGGCTCAAGCTCGAATCAAATGACATTCGTGTAATGACTAGGGCTCGAGATTGAGCTTGATAGAAGGTCGATTAGGCTTAAGCTCAACTTGATTTGAGTTTAACAGAGACAAATAATAACTTAATTTATATGTTTGAGCTCGTTTAAGCTCGAGCTCAAGCTCGGTTTAAATCAGGGGACAAATAATATCTCAATTTACATGTTTGAGATCGGTTAGGCTTGAGCTCGACTCGATTTGAGCTTAATATAACCTTGAATCGGATAGGCCTCGATTACCCAATGCCTTGATGGCTCTTGTGTTTAAGCTTGAACCAAACTACTCGAGCTCAGTTCGAATTAATCTCGAGCTTGAGACATTGAGCTCGAGATCGGATCATTTAGGGCTCAAGAGATCGAGCCGAGCTCAAATCAATCTTGAATAGCTCACCAAGCTAAGCTTTGGTCCAACCCTAAGCGGGGCACGGTGAAATCGCATGTGCAATCACCTCCATGGCAATGCCAGGCAGTCAATCATACAACATATTCTATTCACTAGAATTGTTAGCTCACCATTGACGCGCCACCCTTTGGTACCGTGCGCTAGTTGGCATGGCAAATGATTGTTACATGGAAAGTTTTATGTTCAAACTAAAGAAATTAGAAAAAGCTCAAACTTCTATGGACTCTTTTCGTCCAACAATGGATCTGTTTTTGCAATTTTTTTGGAATTTTTAAAACAGCCTAGGAAAAAAATAGAAGAGAAAAAAGAGAGACAAAACGTTTATTAAATTTCAAAACTGTTCTAATTTTAAATTTTTTTGAAAAAGTTCAAATCTTTTATAAGCCTTCTTTGTGGAGCCTTGGTTCCAAAACTGTTCTAATTTTAAATTTTTTCAAAAAAAATCCAAGTCTTTAATGGAATTTCTATGTGGAGCCATGGTTTTATTTTTGCAAACTTTTTTTATGAAATTTTTAAACAGTCTACGAAATAGAAAATAGAAGAGGAAAAAAGAGAGCAAGGTTTTTTTTTTCAAACTGAAAATTTTTCTAATTTCAAAAAATTGTCAAAAACATCTAAACTTTTTATGGACCTTTTTTATGCAGGCATGGTTCCATTTTTACAAACCTTCTATTTTTTAGAATTTTTAAACGGTGTAGAAAAAAGAAAGTAAAAGAAAAAGACAAAGGAAGCACTACTGGAAAAGGAGCGGGGCTGGGAATCAAACCCGGGTCGATGATCTGAGGTATAGCACCGATGACCAACCCACCGAACTCACTGCCTCGTCTAGGAACTGCGCAAGACCTATTTTTATATATAACTTTTGAACAGATGGCCGGATCTCATTTCAGCCGACGATCGGACGGCCGACACTGGCCGACGTGGCCATAGGAGGGCACGTTTTACTTACGCGCTATAACGTAGTGGTAATACTTCAAGAGAGTTTAAAAGACGCATCTCTAGCCATTACATTTGAAACTTCTTGAGTCTCTCACCGGCACGCATGTATCTTTCAAAACTGAAAACACCGTGAATAGGATGACAACAACAAAAGCTAAAGCTCAATGCGGATTGCAGAGCAGCTCTTTTTCTCAAAGAGAAAAACCAGCTCTTCTCAAAGAAATGATTGCCATCCGCATCGTTTCCACCTTCCAAGCTTCTCGCAACCCTGGAAAGGATGTGAAGGATCAAAGACATGAACATAGCTCTATAGCTCTTTTGAGTCTTGACTACCCAAGATAAAAAATATGAGGCTGATTGATTAGAGTTCGTGTATTGTGAGCATGCTGCTTTGGTCAAACCATTACAATGAAAACTGTAGGTGACAATTGGAGTTTTTCTGTAATAAGACACAAAGAAAAACACAATATACCTTGCGTGGTTTAATAGCTAGCTTATTTTCTTCGATAAGAACAGCCTTGAAACCCAGTGGTTCCAGTACCTTCTGATAGCTATTGTTTCAGAAAGCACAGTTATCAGCGCCAAGAGTAGAGAATGGTAACATTTTTGTCCAACACAACGTTGCGTCATCACCAAGAAAAATAGAAGGTTTTCAACTGGAAATTAATTCTTTCAAGATTGGAAGGGGACAAGCATACTTACTCAGCAACTGAATTATTGTACGGTGGTCCTCCTTCTTGATCACTGATCTGTAATAAGAAGCACTATGAGCAACGCTCTTCATGGTGAACAAATTAATGGTATAGCATCCAACATAGAAAAGCGCTTTCAATGTATGCAGATTAACCTTGGTGGCAAGTGCTAACTAATATATTCACTGAACTTTTCATGTTTCAACTGAGGAAGCATGTTGGGTTAAGCACCTAGGATTCATTCTATTTTCTATTAGAGCGCTAACTATAAAGTGACAAATAAAAATATATCCAAACAATGACATAGGAGGTATTAGCATGTCTTTATCCAAAGTCTGTATTAGCTTCAGAAGAGCAAACACTATAGTGCACCAACCAAACTGCTACCGCCGATGATCAAATGTTGGTTCCTTACTTTTTTTTTTCAACTTTCAAGGGAATCTTGCATTAAAGGTCCTAAATCTGCGGGTGCATGTGGATCAGAAATGTGAAAACTGCCAGAGGATGGCTGCTTCTTAGATTTGCGTCAAGCACTACAAATTTGGCTAACCAGAGGCAAAAACCCACTTGCACCAAGATATGGAACCCCATCCTAATCAATTTATCCATGGACCTTGAATACTACGGTTTCATTTTATTAGTTGCAGATTAGAATGTAACTCAAACATTTCAACCACTATTTTAGCAAAAACTGCTAAATTTTTCCCAAGTTGAAACTGAGGTTTAAGTAAAAACCCAACCAAACAGAGAACAGCTGCAAATCTATCACAATCAAGTAATCAACATTGGTGGTTCTTCAGAACACAGGTCCAGAAAATTCCATTAAGTAATATTGCACGTAAAAATAGAGTCCCTAAGTTTTATTTGTTGGCTTTGGAGTTCAGAATCTGCACTAGCGCACTCATAGAATTTGTAGCTTCAGCAGTGTGTTCCAGTGACTACCTATGACATCACAGCCATTACACGACAGAGATACCAATACAATCCTCTAGGATTAGTATACTTATAACATCAAAGAGCTTATCAAATCTTAAGAGTAAATCACATGGTTGAAATTTTAGAGTTTAGTTTGAAGAATAGAATATCCTATGATAAGTACAATGACATAATCAATGCAAAAGTGAACAAGAAGGTAAGAGAGATTCTGCCCTGACCAAATATATCAAGGTGATAAGCTCTCCATCTGGTTTTAAAAGGCGACTGATGGCCTCTGCCCAAGCCAGCCTCAAGTTTGGATCGAGTGCACAAAAGAACCTGTGTATATATTAATATGGAGATTTGATCATTTGCCCCTCTCAAAGATGTGCAATTGATTATTTGCCACTCAAAGATGTGCAATTGAGTGGCAAATAGTCAATGGTCATTCTTTGGAGTGGCAAATCATCAATTATTCCATATTAATAAGGTGATGAAAGCTGGCTCAAGAATAATAAATAGACATGACAAATTTGATACGTACGTATAATCGAAAATAAGGTCAAATTGTTCATTTGGTGTCCACTTGAAGAAATCAGCTGCCACGAAAGTAAAACAATCTGCATTTGGCAAAGGGGATGACCACTGATATATCAATGGGAAAAACGATTAGCATTTATATAAGTTTTAGCACATATACCTACAGTCATAAGATAGCTATTAAAAAAGAGAGAGTAGAAAACGCTTTGTCCCAGTAATGATGGCATAGAACAATTGTGAATTTTAATTACAAATGGACCACATACCAATTTAATCCAGAGGTAGGTTCAATTACCATTATGATTAATACTGCATTACAATTTCTGACCTCTTTTTTGTGGAAATCCCATTAATTTTTTTTTTTTACTTTAGGAGTTCAAAATGCGAAAAGTACAGGTGGTGTCCTCAACACTGATCGCTGAATGGCTGAAATTACAAAATCATTTAAGTTATCATTTTAGAACATATGTGTTTCCCTTTAGTAATTAACAACACACGTGATTTATTTTGCACAATCTGAAGAAGTCACCCTATGACATAAATCAAAGCTACCCGCATAGAAGCTTTTGCTTCCAATAAATACTGCTAATCTTTTCCAGCACAAAGTTGAACTTGAACCACTTGAAACATAATATAAATAAGTAGAATATATACAGAAGGCACACCAAAAAGAAGCAGCTGCCAGATCCTATGTTATCAGCTTGCATAAGTCAAGATAGTTCCCCTTAACTGACAATCAAGATTTTATTCAGCTATATCTTACCTGCTTAGCCTTCTCAGTAGCCATCTCAGAAATGTCCAAGCCAACAACAAATCGCTGAGGACTTGCCAGAGCAACCACATCGTATCCCTGTTATACAGAAGCAACTCAATTAGCAAAATAATGATGAAATGGTATTACAAGTAAACTTGGGCAGAACTCTCCTGCTACTTCTGATTTGCAAATTGTTATTATAATGGAATGAATTAGGTCACTACATACAGTATTATCTTGAATTTCAAAGTGTCTACTACAGTCGATACTAGGGCACAATGCCACAGTGACAATATTCAATCATAAGATTGAAAATTGCTATGTTTTTTCATGGCACATTTGTCTTCAATAAAGACAGACCATTACTGATGTTGCCAACATCAAATGGAGGAAAAAGTAAAAAGACCTATAACATGCATCCAACAAAGAAAGTCATAGTGTAACATAAGCATCCAGGGAAGAAAGTCATAGTGTGACATAATATGTATCCAAGAAAAGCAGACGGAGGGGGGGGGTTTGATACAAGCATACGGTAAATGGTCACTGTTTAGCTTACCATGCCGCATCCGGGGACCAAAGCTCTTCCTTTGGGGAGAGTTCCTGCTTTAACAAGATGTTCAATGATCGGTGTTGGCTTCCCCAAATCCCATGGGGTTATGCCATACTCCCAGGACTTCTCCCAGCCATCTGATCAACACCAACAAAGAAAGACCCGGTTCAAAATTAGGGAACTGTCTGCAGATGATAAAATACAAGATACACACAAAGTAGAACTTGCATTTTCCGCTCCCCCAACCCCCCAAAAAAGAAAAGTAGAACTTTCATCTGACAGTTCTATCTCCTGACAATCTTCATTTCTGCTTTGCAACAATCTAGTCTACTCATCTCGATCTCATTGTCTGCATGGTTAGCATGGACCATGGTATCAGCTAACAACTAGCTACTTAACCAACATATCTCAAAACAAACAGCATCCCCATGCCTCCAGCTGCTGATTTGAGAGAGCTCCCTGTGAGGACGTCGCTCTAGCCCCGCCGCTGGCCACTCCGGCCACGGCGGCCACCGCCAGCTCGCTCCTCCCTCCCAGCTAGCCCGGCCAGCTCTCCTCCCATGGCCTGCCCTAGCTCGTCGAGCCGTTGGTTTCCCTCCAGCTCCCCCTCCGCCTTAACTCTCCGCCATCCACTCCTTCACAGGGTGGTGGCGCTGCCATCCTCGCCGCCATTACTCCTGCCGTCCTTTCCCGCTGATGTCGCTGCGCGTCTCATCGCTTTCCTCTCGGCGAAGCCGCTTTCACCGCTCGCCTCTCTCCAGCCATCGCTGCCGCGAGTTCCTCCGTGGCAACTTCGTGTCTTCAGCGGCGTCGCTCAAAACCTTCCTTCTCGGCGAATAGGGGCATAAATGGCGCCCCACTCCGGGGTTCGTTGCTTCGCTTTTCGCCTTAAAGGCGGTGTTTAGATGCCGGCCGTAGCCTAAAGCGGCACTGCCGATCCCGCTCGGTGCCGCTTTGTCGTCGACCCGTCACTTGGCACGCTTAGTGCAGCACCCTCTCCGGTCTTGGCTGCCTTGCGCAAGAAAGCGCCCACCCGTCCTCCATGGCCCTCCGCCGCCAAATCAATGGCCAGGCCTCATTGCGCCCGCCTTCCACCCATGCCGCCAGGTAAGCGGGTGACCAGCTTGGCCAAGCGCGACGAAGCTTCGTCGTCGTGCGATCTTCATCTCCGTCTCCGGCGGCCCACACCCAGAGACTTCCTTCGTCGCCGACCTCATCAGCACCTACACCGACGTACCCTTGCGAGACATCACGGTCACGCACATCGCCAATCTTCGATTCCTCGCTCGCTTCACCCGCGCCGACCAAGCTCGTCACGCTGCCCGGCGTTCGTTCCACGCCAACGGCCGTGACTTCCGGCTTGAAGCTTTCCCGGAGGACGTCCACGCCAGCGGAGCTCCCGGCGCCGCCCGCTTCCGGGTCCTCTTCATCGAGGGCCTGCCTCTTCACTCCTGATCATCCGCCGCTGTCGACAACATCCTGGACGACGCGGGGCGCGTCGACGTCGTCGACCACCAGACCTGGCTCCGGCTCGACACCGCCACATTCGAGTGCTGGTTTGGACCCGCGACCCGCTATCCTCGAGTCGGGCTGGAGCTCTTCGACCGCTTCGCAGTACATGGAACCCGCCCATGGAAGTGCGCGTGGCCCGCCCGGCACGCCGCCACGCCAAGCCCACCACGGGTGTCCACCCATCGTCTCATCCTCCACTTTGACACGGTGGAAGATTACTCTGCGGCCTCTCGTCGACGGCGGCGGCCACCGCGTCCTTTTTCCCTTGGCGTCTCGGTTTCCGGACTCCACCCATACTCCGGTCTGGAGCGCCCCGACTGCCGCTCGCTCTTCGCGCGCGAAACGCGCGACAGAGCGACAATGACGACGAGCGCGATCGCGACGCCGGGCCATGCCACGCCGCCCGGCAAAAAACTACGGCCTTCAAACTACCTCCACCTCCTCCGGTGGCCCCCACTCCATAGGGTGTCCCATCTCGCCGAGCCAAACCAGCAGCGGCGCCTCTCTCTCCTTGCGGCTGCCTCGCGTCCTTACCTGCCGGCAGTTCGCCGCCGCCCGTCGACCTCTTCGTGTGTGTCTACCGCCGCGCTGCTTCTCCTCACATTGCGTCTGCGCCAGATGCAACCGTCTCCGCCCGCCGCCCATCACCCCCTGATTCACCGCCAGCGTCTTTGTCTTCCACCGCCGCGAAACCCACTCCGCGGTCGAGCCGCCTCGGCAGCGCCGCTTCACAGCCGTGTCCCATTCTCCTCCATCTGCAGTTGCAGATCGCTCATTGCCGAGCCTCGGGAGGCCGATTCAAACTTCCTCCTCGGTCAATGCCCGGTGGTAACAACCAGCCGCGCCTTCGCGCGTCGCGTTTCAAATGGGTTCGACTGCGGCTCACTGCGGTCTCGCATGACGGCCGATCGCGCTCGCCATTGCCGGCAGACTCTCTCTCGGCTCTTCGCAGAAACAGCAGATGGGCCATGTCTTTCTCATTATCCGGCCTCGCGTATGCGACCCAATGCCTCGAACAAGCCCATTCTCGCCTCCGCATACCCACCCATAGTCTATTTCACTTTGGTAGGACCACATCGACTTGGGCCTGACAGCTTCCCGAAGCCTTCGCTTGACCACCGCAGAGCCTCGAACAGACCTATCTTTGTTAGAGGCGGACCTCTCGCTTTCCCACCTCCTCGGCCTTGGGCTTCCTTGCTCGAGCCACGACCCCTGCTCCACCTCCACTGCTTTCACCCCACTGGCCGGAGCACATGCCTTTCTCCTTCATGCAGCCTCTCGACTCATGACCTCTCGTCCTCCTCCCTCAGTGGGCTCCTCCCGATCTTGGGCTATTCGGCGAGCCCAAGGTCTCTTGCTTTCGCCGCTGGCTCTCTCACGGCCATGTAGATGGCATCGTCGACCAGCTCGAGCTCGTTCTCTGCTGCGACTCTCGACCACCGCTCGCTCGACACTAGGCGATATCTGCGATCGCCTGATGCGCCCGTGATCCTCCTCTCTCGAGGTAGGCCCCGACAGGTAGAAATAAGCCCACCCCTCTTTCGCCGCTTTGAGCCCCCCGTCCCATGATTACCACGCTGTGTCCTTTGTTCGTGTTTGTTGTGCCCCCGAGTGGGGACGTTGTAGTCTTGTGGTGTGTACCCACTGCGTGGGGTTTCCATCCGCCTGCGTGCGGGCTTTGTCCTTTCTTACCGCCTACGTGCGGCCTTCCTGGTTCGAGCTCTCCCCTGCGCGGGTTTCTCTCGCTCGGCCCCCCCTTTCCGATGTATCTCTGGTCCAACCCTTAGCAGTTCGACTTTGTGCCCCAAATGAAGATCCTCTGTTGGAATGTGCGTGGCCTAAACTCGGCCGTGAAAAGAGATGTTGTGGCCGCCCTCGTGCGGGACCAACGTCCCACGATACTGGCAATCCAAGAATCCAAGCTCGAAAACCCCGGCCAGCAGCTACTCGGAGAGATCTCTGGCTTCCGCCTGCGTGGCCATCTCCAACTCCACGCGACAGGAACCAGGGGCGGGATCCTCCTACTCTGGGACGAGTCGCTAGTCCAGCTCTCCGATCCGCTTTTCCTCCAACACTCTCTCTCGCCAAGGTGACCACGCCGACGATCGACAATCACTGGTCTTAACGTTGGCGCGGCGAAACTAAATTAGAGGGGGGGCTAAGCTAAACATTTCAACCGTCGAAGACGTGTCAAAATCGTTCGAAATGTAGATTTCAATTACAATGAAAACCAAATTCATCATTTGGATTAAAATCTTCAATTTAAGACTTCTTTGGTTGAGTCGCGCTCTCATGAGTTGTGGGGTTACTTGAACTTGCATTTTTGAAAAAATAGGAATACAATGTTCGTTTATCTATCTAGTCAAATAGCCAATGAGACAATGTAAAATCAATCAACGAATCAAATTACATTTACATATCATAATTTATACATTATAATTATTAATCAAATTACCATGATACCATGAACACCGCTCAAATGCGATCGAGTGCGTAGAAGAAGGCGAATCGCAAAGTCGCTTGATCGACGACGAGGTCGCCAGCGTTGCGTCGCCTTAGGTAAATTGGTTGTTTTCGGAGCCACCACCTGAAACTAGTTTTGTGACATGAAAGCATGTCGTTTTCTTCCTTTCTATTCCTTCTTATACCCGATACAACTCACGCGTACAACCCACGAACTCACGCTCAATCGGTAGCGCTAACAAACTAACACACGATATCAACTAACTCACACTTTAACACAAGGCTAACTCGCGCGGCAACAAGCGCCTAATACTCACGCAACAACAAACCGCCTAAAACTCACGCGCACAACCCATGACCGATAACCCCATGCCCAAAGCTACGTCTTTAACAACTTACGTGATATCTTGTTTTGCATGGATTCTCCGGTACGGGTGCGTATCTGACGCCGATAGTATACACGATCAAGCAGCGACGCGTGTCGACTCACTTTAGCTTCGGTCGTCCTCACTCGCCGACCCGATCACTCGCGGCAAGATCACATCGCGGTGACGGACTCACCTAGCTTCTCGCCGCAATTTGGAAGCGGTAGCGCCCGATCTTGGCTTCCATGGCTGGTCTTAACCACTGTCTATGGTCCCACAGCTGAAGCGGAGAAGCCAGCATTCCTCCTAGAGTTGCATTACATTTCCTCCCACTTCAATGCCCCGTGGCTTGTCCTGGGAGATTTCAATCTCATCTACAAAGCCGCAGACAAAAACAACCTCAATCTCAACAGAGCCTCCATGTCCCGCTTCCGCTCCACTCTGGACCATTGCCTCCTTAAAGAACTTCACCTTGCCGGCCGTCGCTTTACTTGGAGTAACGAATGGCCAACCCCCCTAGTCGAGGCTAGGCAGGCTGCCAACGCCGATTGGGAACTCTCTTCCTTCTTCGTCCTCCTAGCTTTGTCTTCCGCTACCTCAGACCATCGCTCTCATCGCTAATCGCCGAATGCCTGCCTAAACCTCCTAGACGTTTCCAATTTGAGCGTTTTTGGCTAAGCATTGAGGGCTTCTAGGAAGTCGCCAAACAAGCGTGGTGCGAACATTCCGCCCATGCCTCCAATCCTCGTCTTGCTCAAGCTCAAACTTTCTCGAACCATATCGACCTCCGGGCACGCACCGCCTCATAATTAGCAACACCAAATTCCAGCTCGCTATTTCCTCGGAGGTCGTCCGCCTCTTCGATGTGGCTATAGAGCACCGCAGCCTCTCATCCGATGAAGCGAAGCTCAGAAGGCAGCTGAAGGCTCGCATTCTCGGACTCTGCGCCATCGAAAAAATCAAATGGAAGCAGCGCTCCCGCCTTTCCTGGCTTAAGCTAGGAGACGCAAACACCAAGTTCTTCCATCTGCGAGCCAACGGCCGTCGGAGGAAAAGCTTCATTCACTCAATCCAAGACCACAACGGTACATCTGAGTTCCATGACAAAACCAACGCTCTCATGAACCACTTCATGGCGATTTTCCATAACACCCTTCCGACAATCACCTCGCATTTCCTTTCTTTAACTGAACTTCTTGGCTCGCCTAAGCTCGACCTCTCCTCGCTGAAGAACCACTTTCCTTGGACGAATCAAGCAGTCGTCTTCTCCTCCCAAACGACAAGGCTCACGGGGCTGACGGGTTCACTTCAAATTTTACAAAGCTCGCTGATTTCATCTCACCAGACCTTTTCGCGGCTATGCGATCCATCTTCAACTGAATAGCACGGGCTTCGGGATCTAAACAATTTCTCTCATTGTCCCTCGCCTAAGAAAGATAACCCGCTTGCACCCTCGAACTTCAGACCCATCAGCCTGATCCATATCGTCGGGAAGCTTTTCACCAAAATTCTGGCCACCCGCTTGGCTCCGTTCATGAATGACCTCATCTCACCTTGCCAGAGCGCTTTCATCAGACAGAGAAATATCCAAAACAACTTCATCCTCGTGCAGAGCAAAGCCAGATCCCTTCACAGATCGCGTGAGCCAGCCCTACTTTTCAAACTTGATCTCCAAAAAGCCTTTGACTCGGTGGCTTGGCCTTACCTTTTGGATAACCTCCGCGCTAGAGGTTTTGGTGTCCGCTGGCGTGACTGGATAGCACTCTCGCTTGCCTCCACTTCTCCAGAGTCATCTCAATAGCCACCCCTCGACGCCATCCACCACGCAGGGACTCGGAGAGCGACTTCGCTCGCGCCTCCTTTTTCAACCTAGCCATCGAACCGTTGTTCGCCTCTTTACTCGGGCGGCGATTGCGGGCCCTACGCCGATCCGGGCCTCGACCCGGCCGCCAGAGTCTCTCTCTTCGCAGACGACGCGGCAATTTTCATCAACCCATCCAAGGCTGACGTGTCCACCTTTGCTTCCCTTCTCCGGGAATTTGGGACCATCACGGGCCTCCGCACTAATTTCTCCAAAAGCCAGGTGGTGCCTATTAACTGCCAAGACCGCGATCTGGACAACATCCTCGGGGACTTCCCGGCGGAGCGCGCCTCCTTCCCAATCAAATACAGGCCTCACTATCCGTTCGGCGCCCACGCGCGTTCACTTCCACCGCTTATCGACAAGATCGCCTCCGCCTTGGCCGGCCGAAAGGGCCTTTGATGTCCAAAGGTGGGCGCCACCTTGCTCAAGACTGTCCTCTCCTCTCTTCCTATTTACACGCTCTCAGTTCTGTCCCCTCCCTTATCAGTCCTCCGGAAAATTGATGCCCTGAGAAGGAGTTGGGCGAGGAGAACCGCCGCGTCGAGAGGGGGAGGTTAAACGGACCTCGGTTTGTTCGCCGACCTCTTTAGGCGACTGAGGGGTCTTGACCTCCATAAATTTCTGCTGGCCTTAAAGGTCATACTGCTCTGATCGAAGAAACACCACCCCGCCACTATGGGACTCCACAACCCTAGCCATACCGACAGGACATGGCCTTTTTTTCCGGGACCAAAGATAATCCTCGGTAATGGCTCGTCCGTTTTTTCTCGGTGTGACAATTGGCTCTCGCCGCCTAAGACTAGATACCCTCAACTATACGAAGCAACAAACAAGAAAAATCAGTCCGTGCGCCAAGCCTTGCACAACGCCTGTTGGATCCTACACCTAACACCGAATCTCGCTACTGACTTGTTGCCAGACATTGCAGGGCTCGCCTCACAGGTAGCCGGTGTAACCCTGGATCCTCACTAACCAAACCTTTTCCCTTGGCGCTTCTCTCCAGACGAGGTCTTCTCCGTCAAAACGGCCTATCGTCTGCAATTTGTTGGCCGCATCCCGACCCCAGACATCCAGCTCGTTTGGAAATTATGGGCCCCATCGGTGCAAGTTCTTTCTCCGTCGCTCCTTCACAACAGGTCCCATCTGCGGGCGCCTCTTAAGACGAAATCGCCCAATGGCTATACGCCCCGCAACGATCAACTTAGAAACCCCGATCCACTGTTCCAGCAGCAGTCTTCAACGCGTCTCACTTTGGACTCGGGTGGCGCGATGACCAACTCGCCGCGCTTTTCCCGACCGGTGACCACCGATCAAGAATAGATCTAAATGGTGGTCCACCCTCAACCGCTACGCAGCATTTCGAATCGGCGCTTACCGCCATTACCACCTTTTTTTAGCATATCGGCTTGAAAGGAACAGCCGGATCTTCCGACAGGTCGAAAGGACGCCGTCAGCCTTCCTAACCTCTTTGCTAGATGACCTGCGCCTCTGGGAGGCTGCGGGTGCACCCTTTGTAATAAGTTAGTTTTTTGAGATTGGCAAGGCCCATGGGGGAGGGGCATTTGTCTCCCCCGCAAAGTTTTTCCTTCTTCTAATAGTAATACAAGGCAATCCTCCTGCCCGTTTCTCGATTTGATTTGTCTCCTTATCAATGGTGCATATACTCTGAGATGAAATAAATTTTCAGTTTTTTACATTGCTCACAAGATGCTGTTTCAGCCAGTCATTCCTCTACAGAATCACTGGAGGAGGATAGGCGAATGTTATCACCTGTAACTCCCGTCTCATAAACTCTCAAATCACAGCAAAATCCACTTGCCAACGTGAGGTCATCGCCTCCAAGCTCCAACCAACGAATGAGGAAATTCCCCAACAGCTCCCTGCAATAGCAATACGATGCCACGCGCGCCCACGCACACATACATACGAACGAACTCGACAGGAACGTGAAATCAAACCCCATTCAATCTCAACTCTCCCACCTAACAACCACCACCCACAGCAGCAGCAGCAGCAGCAGCCGATTCCTCACCTGCCTCGTCGCCGCCGCCCTGGAAGAGCTCCCGCAGCCTCCCCACCCTCGGGTTCTCGCCCGGGCCCCTCCCCGCCGCCGACGAGCCCATCGCCGCTGGAGCCGCCCCGCGCGGGGCGAAGCGGAGCGGCTTACCCAAGCCCACGCGAGACACCGCGTGCATACGATACGATGCTCTCGACACGAGAGGGAGAGAGGGAGAAAGGCAGAAAGCGCTTCGTACAAAAGGGAAATAATACAATACGGGAGGGGATAAGAGGATAAAATTACAAAAGAAAAAGGAAAAAAAAGAGAGCGAGCTGTCGAGTATATCACTTCATTGTGCAGCGTCTCGTCCCCACTCCGCTTCACCCAAATCCCTCCCCCCCAACTGCAGCTACCCCGCCCCGCGAGGCCACGAGGAGAGGAAGAGAGAAAAAAGAGACGACTTTGAAGGACACGGAGGCGCATCGCCGCGCATGGCGGAGGAGGAGGACGACGTGGGTGCGCCGGCGACGGTGGCGGCTGGGGCGGCCATCCTGGACCTGCCGGAGCCGCTGCTGCTGCACATCCTGAGCTTTTTAACCGACGCGCGGTCGCGGCACCGCGCGGCGCTGGCGTGCCGCCGGCTGCACGCGGCGGAGCGGGCGACGCGGGCGGCGCTGTCGCTGCGTGGGGACCCCCGGTCGCCGGCGTTCCTGTTACTCCCGCTGGAGTTCTGCTTCCCGGCGCTCGAGCGCCTCGACCTGTCGCATATCTCGCCGTGGGGGCACCCGTTCCTCTCCTCCGCGCCCGCGGCCGGGGCGCCGTCGTCTTCCTCCTCCGCAGGCCACCTCCACCACCCGGGCGAGATCGACGAGGATAACGCCATCATCGCGGCGCGCCTTGCGCAGTGCTTCCCGGCCGTGTCCTCCCTTGCCGTATACTGCCGCGACCCCACAACGCTCGCCAACCTCACGCCGCACTGGCGGGGCGCCCTTCGCAGCGTCAAGCTCGTGCGCTGGCACCAGCGCCCCCCGGGCCTCCCCAGCGGCGCGGATCTCGAGCCGCTGCTCCAGAACTGCGCCGCGCTCAGGGCGCTCGACCTGTCAGAGTTCTACTGCTGGACGGAGGACATCGTGCCGGCGCTCGCTGCTCACCCGGGCGCCGCCGCGGCGCTCACCGAGCTCGACCTCGGCCTCGCGGGCGCCACCGACGGCTTCCACTCCTCCGAGCTCGGGGCCATCGCTGGCGCCTGCCCCAACCTCCGTAAACTCATCGCGCCCTGTGTATTCAACCCACGGTGCGTTGACTTCGTCGGAGACGACACGCTCATCTCGCTCGCCGCCAGATGTCCCCGGTTGACGGTCCTGCGGCTCAGCGAGCCGTTCGAACCGGCGTCCACTAGCCAGCGGGAGGAGGCAGCCATTACCGCGACAGGACTTCTTGCTTTCTTCGCTGAGCTCCCCGGGCTTGGGGATTTCACGCTGGATCTCCGGCACAATGTGCTGGAGGCAGGGCCGGCAATGGAAGAGCTTGCCCGCAGGTGCCTGCAGATCAAGTTCTTGACGCTGGGGTGCTTTCAGGGGCTATGTAAAGCCTCTTGGCTTCATCTTGATGGTGTTGCCGTGTGTGGTGGGCTGGAGTCTCTTTGCATGAAGAATTGCCAGGATCTCACCAATGCAAGCCTTGTGGCGATTGGTCGTGGGTGCAGGAGGCTTACTAAGTTTGCCATCCAGGGCTGTGACCTTGTCACATCAGCTGGGATCAGGAGGCTAGTGACGGCACTTCGGCCTACACTCAGGGAGGTCAGTGTGTTGCACTGTCGGCTTCTGCACACCGCAGAGTGTCTAACTGCTCTAAGTCCGATTCGTGATCGCATCGAGAGTCTTGAGATCAACTGTGCCTGGAAGGCAGTTGAACAACCTGGCAGTGTGGCCAATGGCAACACCGGATGCGATCCTGAGGAAGATGAGCTTGGTGAGGTGTCATACGAGTCCGCATCCAAGAAATGTAGGTACATGGAACTGGATGATGATGATGGCAGCTGGGAAATGCTCAGATCTCTCTTCCTCTGGTTGCCAGCTGGTCAGCTTCTCTCCCCGCTCATTTCTGCTGGGCTTGATAGCTGTCCTGTGCTTGAGGAGATCTCAATTAAGGTGGAGGGTGATTGCAGGACATGTCCGCGCCCTGCTCCAAGAACAATTTTTGGCTTAAGTGACCTTGCCGGCTTCCCAGTACTAGCCAAGATGAAATTGGACCTCAGCGAGGCAGTGGGTTATGCACTTACCGCACCAACTGGGCAGATGGATCTTTCATTGTGGGAGCGATTCTATTTGCATGGTATTGAATCACTGCCGACTTTGTATGAGCTAGACTACTGGCCGCCACAAGACAAGGAAGTGAACCAGCGGAGCTTGACACTACCAGCTGTGGGATTGCTCCAGCGCTGTGTTGGGCTCAGGAAGCTCTTTATCCACGGTACCACTCATGAGCACTTCATGTCCTTCTTCGTGACAACGCCAAACTTGAGGGACATGCAGTTACGGGAGGACTACTATCCGGCACCAGAGAATGATATGATGATCACGGAGATGCGAGCTGAATCATGCTTCCGGTTTGAGACACAGCTGAACAGCCGGTTCATTGCTGATTAGTGGTGAAATTGGTGTGCAGTCAGAGAATAGTTCTGAAGTTGGATACATAGATGCCTGTGTAGTAGTTGCTCTGATTTGGGGTGGAACTGAAGTATCAGTAAGCTGCTCGTGACTGGGAATTTCTGTGGCAATCCCAATGAGGAGAAAAGACAATGCTTGGACCTGCCAGCACTCGGCGAGTAACCGTGTTCTTCTTTGTTTCGCTGTTTTCTTTTTTCTGATGTAATAAGAGAGTACGCTCAGAATTCAGATATTTGCTGGAGGTAAGATAATAAATTAGGTTTTGAGGAAATTTTGCAAAGAAGAATGTTTTTTGTTTTCAAGCCGAGCAGAGTTGAACACCGGCGATAAAAAATTGGCATTGTTCTAGTGAATTGTAATGTTTTGAGTTATATGAACAGAAGAAAAATGCCGTTCACTTTGTTCTTATGCCTTTGCTTCGTATGTGCATTCATCATGGTGAAGATGGTCACATCCAACATTGACCAGTGTTTTTTTAAAATTGAAGGACAAGGAAGTTCAATGTAATCGCAAGAGGAAACTTGGCAATTTGATCTGTACATAACGGCACTGGAAAGCTGAAAAATTTGCAGGCCCGCTCTTGTGTTTACTACCCTGCCCATCCTGTTCTGTGACAAGTGCGGTTTGCATAGCAAGCTGGTTTTGCAACTTACTAGTGACATGATCAGGCATAAAAGAACGTCCACATAAATGACCAGCATTAAAAATTTTATCTGACGGAATGTTCAAACTCTTTCTTTTTCTAACGCAGGCATCAGACCGGGAAGCTCTCCAAGGTCGAAGCAGTCCATCAGAGACGGGCTCGTGCCATTTGCCGATTTGTTCTCCGGCGATATGATCCCCAAAGGAGCCGTCAAGTCGTCGCTTTGCTTCCCCTCATCCGCAAATTGTAGCACGACAAGACGGACGCGCCGAACAAGATCAGAATCGGAGCATGACACAAGATTTTCGCACTAAGAGCGAGCACGCCGGTTTATCCATCCAGCTCAGGGTTCACGAAACCGTGAAAAATCGGGAAATTTCAGTTTATAACATTAATTCGAACGTATCGCTGAAAACGACACCCAATTGGCTTGTCTTCCGGACAGTGACACTGTGTACATGAATTTCTTCACTTTTTGACATTTTGCCTTATTTCCTGACTTTTGCTTTGTTTTTTTCCGTTTATGGACACGGTCAGACCGTTTTGCCCCCGAGCCCGCTCCTTAAGACACGGTTCGACCAGACCCCGAGCTAAAGAGTGGGTCTGACGCCGTCCCTCTGCCATTGCCGGCCAGCTGTCGACTGAACTCCACGATGAGCAAAGCTTCTATCTCGGGGCATTTTCTCCATCTATGTTGGTCTCTGATCCTTTTCCCTCTGCCAATCCAAGCGGGAAACCACCGGAGTTAGCCACCGCTGACGAGCTCCTCCGCCGAACCACCTCATTGTCGCCAGCCATATACGAACCATCTTAGGCCAAACCGAGCGCACCGTGAGCTTCATGATAGTCCTGGATGCTTTCCCATGGAGGAATCGGATTCCTGTTCATTGTAGTCGCACCACGTCGTCGCTCTGTCGTCACCACCACCCTGCACACCATAGGCGAGCTTTCGGCCACCTCTAGGTGCGCCGCGACCTCATCTAGGCACGCGTCTGAGCTCCTCAGAGCTCGAGCCATGGTCCTTGGTCAAGACGAGTCGCTGTTACATGCCGGTGGCGAGAATGACAACAGAACAGCTTCCACTTCAGGTGCCTGCTCTATCTCACCGACGAGTGGGGTCTACCTGTCAGCCAAGAGATTAGAAGCGAGAGGGACTAATTTGTAAATAATTAAAACTTTGAAACCCTTTTAATGAATAGATGTGTCATTGACATGTGGGGCCGAGGACTAAAATGTAGTGTTTAAGGAGCGGGCTCGGGGCAAAACGGTCCGACTGTGCCCACAAATAGGGAAAAACAAAGCAAAAGTCAGAAAATGAGCCAAAATGTCAAAAAGTGAAGAAATTTGCGTGCACAGTGTCACTGCCTGGAAGGCAAGCCAATTAGGTGTCATTCTCAACGAGGCATTTGAATTTAATGTTATAAACTAAAATTTCTCTAAAAAATGGGTTTACCCATGGTTTTATCTGTTTTTTAAATGGTTTTGGCGAAAACTATTGTCACCGGTGACGAGTTTGGCTAAAGGTAACGCGAGGTCGCAGGTTTCGTCAATGCAAATCCCTGGGAATGGGAGCCCCACACCGAGTGAGGCGAGAGAGCGAGCTCTCTTGTCCTAATCCATCAGTGAGTGATTGCACTAATGCTTTCTGGTTAAGCAGCTGGATGCCTCACAGGAGAGTGGCTACTGGAGTACTATAGAATTCAGAGGTGGCCTCCAGATGAAGCGGATTAGGTAGAGCAGACGCTGTTTCTTTCTTTCATCTTGTGCCACGTCGAGACTTTTCTTGCTCGCATGATTGGCCCGTGACCGAGACACACACGCAACACCCATCTCCTCGCTCATGGTTCAAGGAATTGCTCAGCATTTCGGTGGAATAGAAATGAGGTGGGATTCACGGTTGCACCATGACGTCTATTCTTACCTTTGTACCGCATTTGGTAGAATTATCGTGTCCGGAAGGGCGGCCTATTAAATGGTAGGGTCAGAATGTTTTGGCTCGACACGTCTTTGAGAGCTTTGGAAAACGTTTATCTGATTATGAAAATGACTTTGAGAAGCCAAAGTGCACACTTTGTAGAACTTACTTTAGTTATCTATAACTTTATTGTATAGGTGGAAAGCCGCTTCTCTAAGCCAACACACTCTGACTTCTTAAAACCGTTTTTCGGAGATCTCAAAACCTGTCTAACCAAATATTCCAGCTTCTCAAAACTATTTCTACAATCTCTCAAAGCCTAGCATTCCTGTGCCAGAGGTGTTCTCAATCGGGTCGGTTTTGTAACATGCAAAAGCCAAACTATATAATTTGCTTCTATTGCCTATTTGATGCCAGAGTGCCGCGAAAGCTAAGCCGGTGACCGGCCGGCGAAGTGTCAGGGGCAGGCCGGCGGTTTTATGGCCGTCTTCGCTGAGAAAGCAGCTCTCCATTCGTCTGGTCAGTTGATCGATGCTCTTCAAGTGCCTCCTGGGAAACGATTCCGAGAGGCCAGATGCTCGCCGGATAAATGGGTTTCAGACGATGCAAGTTCGGCCAAGATATTGCCGGCGACGGTGCAGGTTTATCGCCGTCGTATAAAATAAAGAACGGGGTACAGAGACGTCCGGGAAAGCCAGCATATGCAGCAGCTGTGTCAGTGTGCTTGCATGCATGCACCGCTGCAAAGTAGAAAGGTGAAGCGAGCTGGGCTTCGAGACTTTTGCAATTAGAAGCGGCTTTTTAGAATAGGTGGTTCATTTTATTCGACTTTTTCAAAGAGTTTTAAGAAAATGCATGCTTTAAAATTTTTGAGAAAGAGAGTTGAGAAATCAAAATATTTAGCTGTCTAGAAACACCCTAGCTAAATCACCGTATCACCCATAAGCAATTTAGAACAGGAGTTTGTTTTTTGCTTCGAAAGGGAGGAGCGATTGTTTAGACCACCATTTAAAGTCTACTTTTTATTTCCCCCCTAAAGTAGTTTTCTTCCAAAGATTTCTATGTCTTCCTTAAAGTTCTTTCCTGTTGCAGAAAAAATAGATTGCAACTTGTATTGATAGCTAAAGATCTTATATTTTGTTCTAGGGGTAATATAGGGATGTCCCAACTCCGGCGTGGCTAGGGGTATTCCAGGCATTCGTGCGATGAGGACCACACCGGAATTTCACCTGGCCGGGGTGGATTTGGCCGGGGTAACACCCGAGGTGGCCATTATTCTGTGCGAGACAAATTGCTATCATGAGCTCTGTGATGATGGCGAAGGGTGAGGTGGCGTGGCGTGGCGGCCTCATCTTGACTCATCGGCATGGGTCGGACCGGCGGCGCATTGGCTCGGCTCGGCGCCGCCGAGAGAGAGCAAAGCAGGAGGAGGAAGAAAGGAGGAGGGCGTCGGGTGGGCTTGGCTGGGCCGGTCCGGCTTGGGCTGAGGCTGAGACTGGCCTAGCTCGGCCTGGGAGGAGGAAAAAATAAAAATAAAAATAAAAGGTTGGCCCATTTGGGCATTTGATCAATTTATCTAGAGATTTAAATTTTTCTGGATTTTTGTCAAATATATACATATATTTAGTATTAATTTCTTCCTTGAACTCTTTTTAAGAAAAATCTTTTTGTCTTATAGATTTTTACCTTAAGTTTTTCCTATATGCTTATTTTGGAATTTTGAGTAATTACCCCTCCATCATTTTGATATTTTGCTTAAATTAATTTCTTTATTCAAAGTTAAGTACTTATTTACACATTTTTAATATTATTTTATGTTTATTTCTTTTATATTATATTTATTATTTTATTTTTCTTGTATCTAATAATTGGGGTGTTACAGCCATCTGTCTCAACTGTTTTGCCTAGAGCCGTCGAGACAGATGTTTGACTCGACGACCCCCCGTTATTGGTCCATCAGTGGTCAACCCCGGCTGTTTTAAATTTTCTAAAATAATATATCGATGATATTGACCGTAATATTTGATTATATTGCTCCATATGTGAATTAGCATGTATCAAAAAGTTTCAAAAAATTTTGAGTTTCCAAACTATCGAACCCTTTCTAATCGCCTTGATTGAGCCACCGGCGGGATTCAGTGTGTATAGACGTTCCAAGCAATCCCCTCTAAATTTGTCGGTTTCATCCCATCGGCACACTAATCATTCCAAACCATTCGAACAATTCAAACTCTACGTGGTGCCGTGTTCAAAACTTGAATTTTCCTTTAATTTTTGAACAATTCGAACGTTTAAAGTTAAATCAAAACTATTTTCATGTTTAGGACACATATACGCGTCTTATACTTTACTAAATCAAAATAATTTTAAATTTTAAACAATTTAAATCTATAACAACTACTTTTCTAAACATTGCAATGACTAAATTCATGATTACAAGTTGTATAGGCTACCACATGAATAAATTTGGAAAAAATTGTTAAAAGACAAGCTCTCTCGACGGCAGAGTATAAGGTCGTCGAGACAAGTTAGCCTGGCCCACCTGACAAACATAGACGGCCCAGCCGATTGGCCTGGGCTATCAAGGAGTTGTATCGACGGCCCTGGTCGAAACCATCGAGACAAATAGTTTTTTTTTGAAAAAAATGAGGAGCTTGCGGCGATCGAACCCACGAGGTCGCGGGTGATCAGCCGTGAGCTCAACTCTCTTAACCAGTGTGCCCTTAAGTGTTTCTCGACATGTCATGGCGCACAGGGTTTTTTATTATGTGCTGCCGGCCACCCGTGGCTCTTGAGTGGGCCCGATGGGCCATTTCTCTCGACAGTCATATTCCTGGCCGTTGAGACATCCTGCGTCCTAGGTTACCTCTCAGCGTGGGCGCTTTGGCTTTGATCTGCTCGCCAACGCGCCCGTTCATTTTTTGGTTTCCCGCTCTCATTTTATCGACCACTTCATATTAGCCGTCGATAGAGACTAACGTCGTGACTGCATCGTTGCGGTGCCGTGTGGCTGGTCATGTCTGTAACGACGGCTACTGTTGAAGCCGTCGATAAAGGTTCAATAGTTCGACGGCTGGCTCATAGCTGTCGATAGAGATTAACGGTATCGACGGTTGTCCTGTGGCCATTGATGAAGATTGGCGTGGTCAGTGTTCGCTGCAATTCCTGTAGTGACTAGCTAAACTTGGAGTAGTAGCTATTAAAATCTCATGAATTGCGTGCTAGACTCCAGTGGAAGATGACACTCTTCACTTAAACGGGAATATGATACACCAGAAGCCGCTTTCAGTGGTAGGTGCCGTGTTAGCAAAGCAGCTGATGGACAGCATAGTGCCGTGTATCACCACGCGTGCGTCTAGCGCGATTGATTCCCTCGCAACTGGGCCAATCAAGTGCACCTTTACTCTTTTTTTAATCTCGTGATTCCTCTCTGCATTGCAGCTTTGCTTAATTAGCCCCAAATCCGTGGCCTAAACCGATATTCTACCGGCAATCTATTATCTGCGTCTTGCTATCTACAACCTTCTTGTTTCTCATGTTACATCATCTTGGGTGCTAAGTTTCAAGAATTAACAGCTAGATGGCGCCACATTATTTTACATGATTGTGACTTTTGTGCGAAATGGCCGATCATGAGCTAGCTGGTAGCATCTAATTTATATTTTTATTGACACTCCAACTCTACTCTTTGGAAGCTGAAAAATTTATCTATTGGCGTGTTTGGCAAAAGAAAGGAAGAGAGAGAGGAATAGGAAATTCTAATTAATTAAGCGCCCTGCTTGATTATGACATGGCACTGTTTAAACGTACAGAAAATTCTGAGCTCGATTGTTGGTGAGACCACTGGAGTTGTGGAGCATATTTAAGTACGTGATCCAAACAGTGAGATGGTCGCTGTGCAAATCCGAAACTATTCTGTGGGTTTGCGAAGCTGCTGGCTCGTAGCACGTCGCGCTCCGTCCCTGGTGTCATTCATGCTACAGGGAGTAAACAACACTGTGTGCAATGGCCCCCACGATCGACAAGAACATCAAGAGAAGGAACGGATATACATCCATATACTCTTAAAAAAGGACAGGAGAAAAAGATAACACATCCTCCGTCTTTAATTAAGATGACTTATTTACTCTGCTAAACTGTTGGACGAAAGTTTCTAGCATGTAATAAGATATTATATTTTTATATGGCACACCCTCCGGAGACACGTGCAGGTTAAAGTTTCAAAACTTGAGTCACGGATGTCTTTTTTAAATAGTTAGATTACGTATATAAAAATTACATGTGTAGATTCGTCTAAAAAGGTGCTTCGGTATATTATGATTTTAGTGAGTTTTTAAAATAAATTATAATAGTAATTAGTGGTTAAAGTTGTATTTTCGAGACCATGGAAAATAAAAATGATCAAATATTTATGACTGGACAGAGTAATATGTTATTTGGTTGCTTGATCCTGACAACTACACGGTAGATCTACATTTTTTTCCTCCTACCATCAATTGTCTATAGCCAATCTGACGTGCCCACACTTGATTGAACGGAGAGAACAAATTATAAAGACATCTTAAATTTATATTTAAAGCATACATAAGAAAGAACGAAGGGTTTGCTTTGGAAAAAGATTGCAGAGATTTAAGGGGTGGTGCGAGACGCACGGCCGTCGATTGTCAGTTGTCGTCGGCGGCCATGAGAGTGGAGTTCGTCGAAGGCGGTTGGCCCTGACCATGGATCACGGATGAGGGGATCGATCTGTTCGTCCACCCAGCATGTCGTAGACACCTTCAGAGTAGATTAAGCTTAATTGAAAAGTTAAACGGTTTGTTTTTTAGTCTAGGTTTTTTTAATCATAAAACTATCTCTAAGAACTTTTAAAAGTAACATAAACAAAGTGAACGGGTTTTAAAAAACAAACTTAAGAACCTCTCAAAACCTAGTCTTACGTTAACAACATTGAGCTCAATCAATTTATTCATTTAGACGAGCCACTCCGAATATTTGTGCATCACAGTTCACATGTGCTCATGATGTGCATGTTCCTGATGAAAGTACAATGCCTGCATGCAGCTAACCATGAATGGCTTAACACTTGTTGGGAGCCTGCAAATAAATTAAAAAAAACTCTAAAGCATCCAGATAGCAATCAGGACAAGGAGATTGGGACGAAGCAAACGGAGATTGCAGTGCAAAAACTTGATGGCTCAGGCCTGTTTTCTTCTCCTTATTTTCTTATCTTCTTATTTTCAAATCGAAAAATCAAACGTTTTGAATTTTGTAGTTCGTTTTTCTCTATTTCGAAACTATGTCTTAAAACTCTTAGAAATGAGTCAAATGAGATGCACCGGACTTTCCAAACTAACTCGAAAAGTTTTCGAAGTTTACATTATAACCAAATAAAAAGATAAGAAAATAAAATAAGCGGGTTGAGAACAACCCTGCGACTGCAGCTCTTCTACTGGACAATTGTGCGCATTGTCACCGGCCGTGACGTCACTGTGCTGATATCCTCGTGACCACAGAGGAATCGACACAGGTGTAAGCCCCCGTACGCTAGCTTGGTGCTGGTCCAGATGATTCATGAGAGCCTCGCCAAAACACACCAGCAAAAACTCTGCTTGATATGGTTTAGCCCAATTTTAACCACCGAAAATGAGGTACAAGATATTTTCTCTCTCGAATCTCGATCACAAATTAACTTCTAGATTCAAGTTAATCCGGTCGGCTCCATTTAACCATGTTGACACAGGGTTAGCCCAACATCTATGCTCGTAAACCTAGTCAGACACTATTAGGGCATCCATAATAGTTAGAGACAATATTGTTTATAAGGCGAAACCCATTGAAAGGAATTGGATGCTCAAGAAGGGAGTGAAATAGGTCTTTCGAATTTTAGTTTCTATACAAATTTTATACTTGTATCCAAAGCCAAAGTAAATAAGGAAGCTAAAGGCTAATTCTTTGAACACAAGTAATATATATTTAGATGATAGCAATCCTAGGGTGAGAGCAAGCCAAAACCCCTAGATAGACTATATATACAATTTAGCACAATCTAGATACTAAGAGGCCTATGCTTACAAGATTAATTCAAATCTACGAATACTAGTAACCAACACATAGCATAGAATGTAAATTGCACAATACACATATGAGATGCCATGGAGTAAACGAGCAAGAGAAGCAAACCATAAGTGACACAATTTCTCTTTTACTGTGGTGCTCGAAGACTTGCCAGTCTCCCATATACACGTTGAGGCTTGATCCCACATAAGCACCGGCTCCCTCTTGAGCCAACTGCCTCTTCTCCACTAGTGGTTGCTAGTTCCTCTCCTCCAGAGATGATAAGCACCAATGTCACTCACACGATTTGTCCGAGCCTCCTGACAAGCTCCTTGAGAAGGTCACCAGCGCACGAAACCTCCCACGCTGTCTAGGTGTCAACAAGCACCAAGAGTAACAAGTACAAACCCACTTGATCGCACCAGATCAAAACTCAAAAGTGATGCACATAAGACTCACTGGGTCACTCACCCGTCTCTCTCTAGGGAATCATCTAGTCTCACATATGATGATGCTCTCCCTCTCTCCCTAGCCTTTTCTCTCTTCCCTTAGCTATACCTAAGACATAGGGGCAATTCTGAGCCAAGCCACCCTCTCAAATCACCCAAATTTGATGTTTAAATAACCTCACATTCGAAAACTAGTCGTTGGGCAAAAGTACCCTCACAGGGCGGACCGGTCCACCTTACGACACTTACGAGCCAAACCAACTCCAATAGAGGGTCTGACCACGGTCCAGAGCCACTCTGGTCCATCCTAGCACTACGACGAACCACACATGGTCTCGCTCACCACTAGGGTCGGACCGACCAACATACTGTGCCGGACTGACCCACACACTTTGTCAGACAGGGCATCACAATGCATCGGAGTGACCACCACACCATAGGCCAGACCAACCCCTGTTGTGCGGCGGACCAACCCCCATTGTAGAGCGGACCGATGGCAATGTTGCGGCAGACCAACACAAACCGCCACGCAAAAAAGGCATAACTTTTAGTTTAAAAGTCGGAATTATGTGATCTTGAACTCTACGCAAAGCTTGGAACGATGATTACACAACCCAGAAGGTTACACCACCCTAAACTCGAAGGATAAATGCAGAAAACCTAAACAACTCAAAGAAGTCCCAACTCTCACGCAATTCGACATCTCTGACACCTCTATCTCACGACACACCTCTGACATCTCACTAGGCTCAACTAGAGACTAGGAAACTCAATGTGCATCACTTGAGAGAGCTAGGAAACTGTTCGATCAAAACCAATCTGAACCCCTCTTGATAGTACGGCGACTATCCTACGTATCCGGTCTTCCAACCAACACTGAGACTAGTAAAAAATTAAGAAACATCCTTAGCCTTACATTAGCCATATCTTCACCTTGCGGATCCTTTTCTTGATGATGTTCCACACATGACGATACCTCCATCTTATCAACCTTGACTATCGCCAATTCTTGATGACTCCTCCATCGATCCATCGACCATGACTCGACCATCCACCTGATAATCCTCATATGCTATCGACTTCGACTCGATTATCAATCTTTGGTGACTTCCCATCTTGTTGACCTTGACTTCGTCGTTATCCTTTGACATCACTTAATCGTCATTTACCTTTACGGGACCTAATTCTCTTCACATCACTCATGAAAGACATTAGCCCCAAAAGCTCAATAGATATGAATAAATTTGATATACACGAACAATTAAGCAATTCAATCAATCTCCAATCTTCATATAATGTGCACATGAATAAATATATCGGAAAGACAATGTACATTTAATAATTAAAACATATGTGAGTTATCGATCCAATAAATATAAGATAAATAGAAGCATAGATCAATATACGAGACATCACTTCATATATTAAACTCCACTTTAAGAAGTGCATATGAGGATATACAAGTTAAACATATATGCATAAACATAATTAATAGCATGGTGAAGTTTAATTTATAGATCAAATGAATAAAGGCAATATGAGTATATATCCATATGTGCAAGCAAACAAAACATATGTCAAACTCAAAAGATAATTATGCACAAACAAATATGAGATGTAGCAATGTGCATAAATTCATTCAAGCCAAATCCGGAGCTCAACATACACTTACACATGAGGAATACAATAATAGATATGAATGGGATGCCGAATTGCATATCTCAATTTGCAATCCATTCTATTTGCATATATAAGACTAAGAAAGATGTACACTCAAGTGTTAGTCCCAACAAGATAATTAATATGAGATATACTTTAGTAGGATGGATAACTTGTCCACTTGACATAAATAATTCTCCTATTAGAATGAGACTAGAATAGAGCTTAGCAACAAATTTGTTAGTCTCATAATAACAGTCATCACATATTAGAAGTTTGTCATTAGCCGAGCACTAAATCAAGCATTAAACTATGTTTGTTATTTAACAATGTTCGTCATTAATCAATAAAATTTCAAAGGCTACTTGAACTTACAATAGTTAGAGGTTGTCCCTAAGTATGGAAGAGAGTTCTTTTTTCTTAGAAGGGTACAAACACAGGCGCACACAACTCACACCACTGACGCACGCACACCACACGCACACACGCATGCGCCCACACACACGCTAGAAACAGTAACCATAGCATCAAGGCACATGCGTGTGTGTACCCTAACACCGGACTAAATCCGGCCAGGCGAGACACGTGGGATGCGATTCCCAGGAATTGATCCCACGCGGGCTGAGGCGGCCACTCCGCACTCAACCACCCGGGCAAGCCCCGGTTCTCTGGAAGAGAGTTCTTAGAAGCAGCCTTAGAGGCTCTCTTGTGGATGTTCTTAGCTGCACTGTATTTGTTGTGGAACATAAAAAAAAACTTTATGTTTGTTATTTAACAATGTTTGTCATTAATCAACAAAATTACAAAGGCTACTTGAACTTACAATAGCTAGAAGTTGTCCCTAAGAATGGAGTTCTTAGAAGCAGTCTTAGAGGCTCTTTTGTGGATGCTCTTAGCTGCACTGTATTTGTTGTGAAACAAAAAAAAAACTTTATGTAAAATTATAAGTTATGTTGATCTAGCTACATTAAGGTTAACTAATCTGATTAAACCAAACGCAGCCTTAGTGGTTAGCGTTCCCTGCAATTTAACACTAGAATCATAAGCTGGGCTTTAATTTAGGCTCTAGCTATTTGTATTTATACAGGCTTTTTACGGTTCTTGGTATCTCTTATCATAAATTAGAGATGTTAACCAGACTAGATCTAACATTTTATAAGAGATGGTATCTCTAGATATCGCTTCACCCTTTTATGGAGGTACCAAATGACTAAGGGCAACAACATAAATCATTTCTCCCTCTCCCGGTGAGCCACCTCCGGTCACAATGCTGCTGTACCACCCAGCGTTCGTTCGCAGTACCGCATCGGCCGACCTCCGTGCTATGCTTCCGTCGATGCGTTGTCGCCCTGCCTTTGCGCCGCTGCTCCACCCCGCATGCTGCCTTCTAGAGCACCTACAGCTGCGGTGGGCGGTGGCAGAGGGAGGCGACCAGTGGGCAGTGAGAGTGAGAGAGAGGCGAGAGAGGATTTGATAATTTCTAAGTGACAATTTTGTCCATCAAATAGCACCTTGAGATAGGCGAGGTACATGTGGAAGGATCCAAAATCCTCCTATATATAATACAAAAATTTCACACAAAATGGTTCAATTGCTGAGAAGTCCCTGGTTTCCGAGGGGGGCCCAAGAGCTAGCAGAAGCAAGTGCAGCGAGCGGGCGGCCCTCATCCGCACCGACGGCGTTCCCCGGCGGACGTGGCGCGTTGCCTCCAGTCCACGTAATGGTGCAGCGATAAGATGGCGAACTCTGGGAGAGATGCCCGGCCCGGCCCTCCCCTTTCCTGCGTTATCCACCGTCTCGACCGGTCGCCGTCGCCGTCGGGCCGAGGACGCGCGCACGCGCCCCCGCTTCGATCTTCTCCCGGCCGCGGCCGCGCGACGACAGAGAAAAGCAAGCGGGGCCGGGGCGGGCGACGTCGATCGAGCCGGCCAGGAAGCAAGTGCGCGCGCGAGAGCGACGGCGACAGCGAGCTATATCCATCCATCTCCCTTGGCGCGTCGAGCGATCGTCCTTCCGTCCCGTCGATCTGTAGCCATCACCACGCGACGCGCTCGAGTAGCAAGCTAGCTAGGGCTAGCTACGCGGTGGCTGGCTGGCTGGCTTTTGCATGCGCCTTTGCTTTTGCCAAAGGTTGCCCAACCCCCAGGGACCAACGTAGCAGGCATCCTCCTCCGCCGCGCCATTCGAGGGTACGCATGGGAATATGTCGCAGGCTCGGGCTGGAATGAATATGCCAAGAAAGAAACACACGTTACATCGATCATACCAGCGGACGAAGTTGATGATAACATTGTACTATATTTTAGGCTCAAGAGTCAAGGCTGGGCCAACTGATTACACTCTTTTGGTAAGAGAGAATGGCGTTCTGTAACATAAAAACAGCTCGATAACACCGCTATAGAAACACCAATATGTGAGGTTCTAGACCGGTTATTAGTATCAGTTTTAAATAACAGATACAAATATTTTTTATTTGCCAGCCTAACGCTACCAGTGCACTAGGCTAGCCGCTACTGGCTACTACCCTATACATCTTTCTCCTTGCTGGTGTAAGAGAAGGAGTCGCCAGAATCGAAGGAGCTTGGGGCATGATCCTCCTCGCCATTGTCGGCAACAGACTCCTCGCCGATTTGTAATTTGACTCGACACATATAATCTATATATCTGCTTCGGTTAGTAATTAGATTCAGCACATATAAGGTTTTGTCACGATTTCATTGAAGAACACACTAATAATCTCATTTATATCGATTCTTATTGAATCGGCACAGATATACAAGTAAATATAACTTGCTTTGGTGTACTGTTGAAACTTGGTTATTGGTTGTATATCTTTTTAGCTAATTAGATTTGATACATGAAAATTATATGTTTGGACTCATCCCGAGAAGTTCTTCCATGGTATTATATTTTTAATAGAAAGATAGATAGTAATTATTAATCAAAGTTATATTTTTAGGACTAAGTCGATGTAATAAAACAACAAATAAATCCATATTTAAACTTTCAAAACTTTGAAAAGCATCTTTTTAGAGTCCGGATTTCACTAGATATGGTATGTGCGCAGGTGAGGTAGACAATATCAGATACTGATTCATCAAACCACTATTCTCAACCATGGTATTTTTAGAAAACCATGGTTTTGTCACGAAACTATGAAAATAATTTGTCTCCAAACAGACCCTTAGATCGAACACGATACTTTAGATATCAAATCAACCGTTTTCCTCTAATAAAATACACAGATTAGAATTTGGCGTAGACTGTACCCAACCCAACTCTAGCCTTTATCACTGCTTTGCCCATAATTAATTAATTTTTTATAGAGGTTGTTCACGTAGATGCATGCATGGTGTGGCACCCTTTCGTGTACGTCTTCCTTTGGCCTTTTTCTTTCGTGGCTTTGGAAGATAAACAAGCAAGAAAACAAGATGGGAGGTATCTGCTCACCTTATCCGCAGTGCTGGCCGGACCCCTACGGATAGGGATGTTCATGTGATCCATCCAAGAAAGCACGGAGAAAATATATAAAAAAAGAAGCTACTTACTACACATATCCTCCTAAGTCTATTTTTATTTACCTTTGTCTTAACTCCGTATTAGAAAGCCAAATATTGTTTTCATTATTTTTGAGTGTTTTTTTATATCGAAACCAAACCAAACCACTTGTCAGAGATCTAATTAATGTCAATCTAAAACCAGCCAAAACTTTTCAAACCATTTCAAAAAAGCTCTTAATGTTTAGCTCACAGTGCAGACAAAAAACCCCTTCGAAAAATTTTGCAAACTGAGCTCTCCATGCACAGGACGAAGTCGCCGTCTGCTCGGCCGGAGCCCCGCTGTTCCGGATAGGACGCGGCGCGCTTTCGTGGACACCATCATTCCCCCGCGAGTAGGTGGCTGTCTCGTTGCCGCTCGCGCGCTGAGCCGTACGGCGTCAGGTCTCGGCGTCGCGCCGCGGTGCGCTGAGGACGACGACGACGACGGTGTGAGTGGATAGGAGTGGCCGTGCACTGGTGCGCCCCTCAACCAACTACCAACCCACGGACGGAATGACCGGACGCCGGAGACTGCTCGGGGAAAACAGTTCCGGCGAAATTTCAGCGGGTTTCCCTCGTATTTAGTGGTCCCGATAAGGCGATAAGAACAAATATTTTTAGATAATAGAAAAAAAATGTTTCGGTCTCTATGTGTGTTACACAGCCTCATAAAAAATAAACTATTTTGATTTTTTAGGTATTTACACTTAAAAAGATAGCCGATAGTGATAGACTGAAACTGATTTTCTGTATAGAAGAAATGTTTTAATAGTCTCTACTTCATAAGTTGTACCTACATATTCTCATAAAAATTAATGGCGTTTTTTTTTTTTGGGAATTTACACTTAAAAAGATTGCCGGTAGTGATAGACTGAAACTGAAAATTTCGGACAATGCAAAGGTTAAATTCATATTTTGATTTAGTCCCAGTAATCGTCGGTTTTGGTTAGTGTAATTACACTGAAAAAAAAAGGGAGAATTTTTCTCCACTGTCTGCTCGGCCTTCACGGCCAGGCGATGGGACGGGCGCGATTGGTAGCATGGCTTTTGCCGGCCCAGTTGCATGCCGACCATTTGTGAACTCGCAAGATGGGTTGGAAGGTGATGGTAATCAGCACATGCCCAACTGTTGGCGCTTGTACTTGTGGCAGAGCACGAGCAGGGATCGAGGCAATAATGTTTGCATGCTGGCGGACAGCAGCTTCTCTAGCAGTAGAGTTAAGTACTAATTATAAGCAATATTCATATCATTTACGGATAACATATAAACAAATTTTTCAATGAACTAGCTATAGAATACTCTCAAAATTAAATATAGGTCTAAATATAGTAATATTTATTTATCTTGAAAAACGTTATAGACTGACTCTTCATCAAGAGCTAGCTCTTGTCTCTCTTCTCTTCTCTCCTCCACATAAGTAAAATGATAAGGTGAAAACCTTACAGTTAGCTGAAGTGGCCTTATTAAAGATGGTCTAACAGCGTCCATGCAGCTTTCCCGTAATCTCGTTCCCTGTAATACTATTTATCACGTCCTTTAAAAAAATTTCTCGATCAATAAAATTTCTTACCTTTATACCTGCAAGTGGTCCTCGAATGGCCCGCTACTATGCCAAGTGAACTCGAAATAGAGGTTTCAAAGTATGTCCTCTAGTACTTAAAGTTACTTAGTACTTTTATTGTTGGCCAAAACAAACATCTAAGCTTAGGTAGGTCAAATACAGCTTGATTAAGACATGAAAATCTCATCTTCTAATATGTAACTATCTTGTTAAACTAATTCGTCTTATATCCTTTATTTATTCAGTTATGAAAGAATTTCTATGGCTTATTTATTCTCTTTCAGAGTTCATGTAAGCTGAAGTCCTCTTAGCCTCTGGGGACATTAAAACGCAACTCTTGCTAATAAGGAGTAAGCAGACAAAGATAAGATAGAATGGAAAGAAAAAATGAAGCACTAATAAAGTAAGGAAGTGTGCGAAGGTAGATTAAACAATAGCAAAAGGCAAGCCTCCATGGCTAGATGGACTCTTCAACAGGGAAACTAACAAGTCGAACCTACATGACAGGACAGGACAGAGGATAAAACTTCGGGCTAGCCACCCTCTATAGACCTTCAACGTAGAGGCAAACTCCGAAAAATGGAGATTCTCTAATAAATGAAGTTGGCCTCCCTCTACTGTGATACACATTTATCAATATTGCTGAAAAAATGTTTATTACGATTCCTATTTTAGGTATTGCTTCTCATGAATCATGATACCTAAATAATAGGTATTCTCTTTTCTCTCCCTATGTTATTTTGAGGTTTAGAGATTTTGCTAGAGAGGATATAAATATTGGCAGAGAATCTTCTTAAGGATATATGTAAATGAGAATATAGGTATACAATTTTACATAATGCCTCAGTTTAATGGTTTAGATGTGAGAGTTGGACGGTACCGAACGCTCCAAAACTCTGTAAATCTTTCTAAGCTATGGGACTTGTGTTTGGCTCAGGGCTAAGACGTCGATTAGGGATTTAGGGCCTGTTTGGTTGGTGCCTAACTATGCCACGTCTAAACTTAGCCAAATGTGGCAAGCCACATTTTTTGTGGCGGCCAAATTGGGCGCCACAATTTGGCAAAGTGTGGCAAAAAAAATGAATGTATGACGCGTGGGCCAGCTAGCTAAGGAAGTGTGGCAAGCCACAAGTGTGGTAACGAACCAAACACAAGCCTAACTCGATTAAATCTGCCTAGCTTAGGCATGACTGAGTGTGGCAACGAACCAAACAGGCCCTTAACCCGCTAGACGACTCTAAGCTAAGCATGATTAAATTTGCTAGCTCAGGATCATTTCCAGGCCGCTTGGTTCATTTCCTCGTATGTCAATCCTTGGAGCAACAAATCTTAATTCCCAACGTACGATATACTATCAATTTGGTTCACAGGCTAGTGTGAAGCTGCTCGACCTTGATGATGGCAGCAGCAGCCAAGAGGCCTTGGAGACGAGCATGCAGCCGCGAGGAAGCGTCCTACGTGTATCGTACAATTTTTAATGTTCGTAAAGCATTTCCAAACGGAACTTGGCCGGTCACCAACTCTCGTCTTACAGAACATGAAAATTTTCATTGATAATAACATGCGAATGGGGCTGAATTTCGAGGGAAAAAATAGTTCATATTACAACTTCAATAACTACCACCGAATCACGGTCAGTCATTGTTCATTAACCACGTTTTACAGGCGACATCAAGACTACAAGTTACGTGGATCAATATTACGTAAACACAAGAATTCATGAATCGACCGGAATGTACTTAGATGACAGCCATTGAATTTAGGCACTCATCGTTCAGAAACCTCTTCTTAAGAACAACACTGAAGTAATTGAAGAAAAAAATCCACATGAAAACAGCGTACATTTTAAACACAAGAACCCACAGCTACGAAGAAATTTGACCACCGCATGCTCCTTTCTACCCTTGAAACACCGCCTCCAGCTTAACAAGGAGGAACTTCAGGTAAGGCAATTATTTACAACTAGCGATCAGTGGCGGCTACCTTTTGTGGTGGCAGGAGAGAAAAAACTCCATGTGAATAAAGCCAATCAGAGGCTGAACTGAGCTCCAGTTACTGATACTCAGGGTTGAATGCAAGGGCCTCTTGGTAGATTAGATCCTTCATTTGTTCTTCTGACAGTGCATGCTGCTCGAAGTCAAAGCT
The DNA here is from genome assembly GCA_036346145.1 of Olyra latifolia. Lineage (NCBI taxonomy): Eukaryota > Viridiplantae > Streptophyta > Magnoliopsida > Poales > Poaceae > Olyra > Olyra latifolia. The sequence continues at coordinate 3,991,911 of CM070530.1, forward strand.
GAAGGGCATCGAGCAGACTGGCTCATCACTTATGTCATGCAGCGATGCCAAGTAAGGATGTGCAAGTGCACCTTCAACTGACAAAAAGGAGCAGGAGACGTGAAAAGGGAACATTCAGTAACATGAAACATGGAAACAGAATCAGGCAGAATATTTTGCTACTGCAAAAACTATATTTCGTCAACATTAAAAACACCACCTGACGATGATTCTTTTAATGACCCTACTTCAGACTAATGCCCTTTACTTGACTTCGCAAGGTAAAGAAGTTTATGGTCTGTTTTAGTTCACAGGTGATATGCTGTACGATCTTATTCCATATATCTAAGTAGGCTACTCCGCCCCCACCCCTACTTTGTCAGCTTTTTTACAGAGGAAATCGTAGTAAGGTAATGACAGATCTAATGAAATGAAAGGCTAGAATGGGACAAACAGAAGAGAATAATATGGTTTTGAATAACATAATTTTGAAATTAAGCTATCTGTGATGCAAGAAAGCATAGTTTGAACCAGTTTAGAAGGCCTTTTTGCGCTTGCTATTTTTGAGGTAGTATCATCACTCGATGCAGAAACACGTTTTAGAATAAAATTTAATAAATGTGTAATACACAACCAATGGATCATAGATGAGATGGCAGCATCTAAATTCAAAAGATCAAGTAAAAACTTACCTGTTATTCTCTGTCTAGGATCAAAAGTCAGCATCTTTTCAACCAGGTCAATTGCTAAAGGATGAACATGTGGAAATTTTTCAGGGAAGGACTGCCTTGGATGACGGGGAAGTTGGCGGATATATCTTCTCGCGTTTTCATTTACAAAATCCAAATCAACCTCATTTGGCGTACCAATAAGCTGCAGCCAAGAAACGTGATGGGAACATCAAACATGCAATAATGTGCAATAAAAATGTACTTAAATCTTCTATTGTGCAATGAATTGATCTGATCATGACTCAGGACCAGGGTTTTGATTCTCATTTATTTTATTTAAAAAGTTGAGTCCCTAGCTAGTAGTCATAGACCAGTTTCTGCGAGCAACATTTTGTTCTCTTTTTTCCCCCCTGTTTTCTCATATCTTCAATCAGATAATCAACACAACTTATATCCTTCGGAATACCAAGTTTCATGTCCCCAGTGTAATATGAAATCCTGCTCGACACATTGTTATAATAAGGATTACAAAACTTAAAATCATGTATAACTAAACATAACTACACTATTAGAATTATGTTGTTCAATTCAAACAACAGTATTATTTCTGTTTGTTCTAATTAATGGGAAAATATCTACAGGCTAATTTTTCACTGATTAATAGTTAATGCCAGAGGTTTGAAATAGCTAGCCACTCACAGGCGAGTAGATAGAGAAATGGACAGGTAGACAGACCTTCATATGAATGAACAGATGGATGAGTCAGTGGATGAGTGAAAGATATGTACTCACAATCTACATACTTGCAAGATATTATCACAAAACTACAATTATGATTAGGCCTGGTAATGGTCTGGGTTGAGATGGGCTGAACGGTTTTAATTTCTAATTGGATCCCTTCGATTTGGTTGAAATGGATACAGACATGGTATGGGTCGGTTTGGTTTGGACTAATTCTCCTAGTGGACTGGTTTGGTTTGGGGTTGGATTAAGAATTTTTGCGCTGAAACGGTTTCACTCTATGGTCTGGAACCATCCTCCCCCACTCGAGAGCCGCCTCGTCGACGTCTCCCTCGAGAGCCACCGCGAACTTGCCGACAGCCTCGTTGATGGCGTTCATCACCTCGCCGGCGCCGGTGGCGAGGCTGGTGGGCTAGCTGGAGACGGTGTTCAAGGCTTCCGCCCAGGGGAGTCCACCGGAGACCAGAGGGAAGAAGGCCTCGAGGGCGCCACCTCCGCCAAGGACGGCGGCCACGGCTGCAGCGGCGAGGGAGGAGACGGCGTCGATGGCGAGGAGGATGCGAGCCGCCGAGGAGAGACGGCCACAGGGCTAGTCAAACGGGAGGGAGGGGAGCGGCGGGGAAGGGGGCGCCGCGGCACGGTCGTCTCGGTCGGCGAGCGCGGTGCGCGCGTGGCGGATCGTGGACGGGCGGCACGGGGAAGCCGAGGATGACGACAGGAAGTGGAGCGTGAAGCTCGAGAGCAGGCGGCTACCAGGCCGTCATCAACAACAGTGACGTCCCTGGTCTCGACGCCGCCGCCGCCGCCAAGTGGGACGCCGTTGCTATGGTGTCATTGGCTTCGCGTTGAATGGTCTGTGACCATGGGTTGAACCCAATAGTGGAATGGTGTGTGTTCAATATTATTTGGATCGGTTTGGGTTGGGTTCTGTGAGCTGTGGAGTGGAGTGTTTTGGGTTAATAAGGTGGAATTTCAGACAACGGATTGGTTTGGGTATGGGTTGGATTCTACCCCATTAGCAGGTCTAATTATGATTGATATGAGACTATGCAGCATAATTACATCAATTCAATATAAAAGAAGTTCAAGCCTTCAAGGGGTATGGTCTAACCTCCATTAGTAGACGTAGCTGATGGACATGGTCTCTTCCAGGAAACAAAGGTTTCCGATCCATCAATTCCATAAATATGCAGCCCACAGACCACACATCAATTGCTGCAGTGTATTCAGAGGAGTTCAACAAAAGCTCTGGTGCCCTGTACCATCTTGTGACAACATATTCAGTCATAAAATCAGTTTCTGAGGTGGTACGAGCAAGCCCAAAATCGCAAATTTTAAGGTCACAGTTTGCATTCAAAAGAAGATTGCTAGGCTTCAAGTCTCGATGAAGAACATTTGCTGAATGTATATACTTCAAGCCACGAAGAATCTGATAAAGGAAATACTGCACAAAAAGGTAATTGATTACACAAAATAGTCATATCAAACATGCACAATTTCACATAACAAGATCAAAACATGCAAATTGGGAAAATAGAGAGCCAATATTGGACAGAAGAGAGAGAAGCGCCCAGTCTAGAAAATCACTCAAGATAGAAAATGTATCGGTTAACAATAGCAATAGCTAGGATACAGTAAGAGTTCTCAGGTGTGATCTAGCATCAACCTTTTCAATGCTGGAAACCCACTTAGGCATGGCCAGTGCAGGTATATTGCTACCAATAAATATAAATAACAATCAGTTTCTTCATTGAACTGGTGTCCATGAAAGATAATCACACAGAATAATGCCCAAACATGTCTTACTAAAAGTATTAGAAGGATACAATTGTCAATTTGTTGTTAGTCATAACAGACAGGTCACTCTGATACCAGAAACATACTTATATTCAGAGTCATCTCTTAGCAATGCTGATGACTGGCGCACAAAGCACATAAAAGAGATGGCTAGCAAAAAATAATATGTCATCTCCCAGGTATGTGTCAGATGTGATAAACTTGTTCAACTGCTCCCTCTGCTAGATCTAAAGTTCAATGGTGCATTGAAACTTGAATGAATATAATTATACCATTCTGCCTAAATGCGATAAAGATTTTCTTCAGGTCATATATAGTAGGTCTCTTGATGTCGATTTCCTCGGTTTTAAAATTGCTGTTACCTATAGTAATATTAAAGGTGCAATACAATATAGAACTTCATCAACACATTACAATTCACCTATGTAACTGTGTTAACCAAACTTCCCATAGTAATTTAAAGAAGCAAAGCATTTTCCGATAGTAAACATTTTTCTCAATATTTTCACCTCTACGGTCAATGTTTGAACATGTAGTCCTAAACTAGCAAGAGGATTCAGGCCAACCACAAACAGAAGAAAAATAAGAGGCTTTGGTTATTATTTCCCAAATACTGTAGTAGTGTATGCGGCATCAAAAACTGAAACAGATAGCTGACACTCGCAACATGTTGCATTCAAGGAATTGAACAAAATCAGGTACTAACAAGAATTTCTATAGCCAAATAACAGTATGGATTAGAACACCCAACTTATCAAATACAGGGTGAAAGGAAAAGGTCCTGCATTTCTATTGAAATAAGTACCTGGCAGTGCTCCTCTGACAAAGCTTGATTTGAGCGAATAATTTGATGCAGATCAGTATCCATCAATTCATATGAAATATAGACATCATTGAACGAATTTCTCAGTGGTGGAGGTATAATATCCCTTATTGCAACAATCTACATAAGAATTGGATTTCGTCAAAAATATATATTGCATCTGGGAGTCAAGACTTGAAAATTGGTCTTACTATTGTTAGCAGCAAGAGGGCTTCAAGCATGCAATGAACTTTAGTTTTTACATTTTGCACCAAAAAGCATACACCAAAAGATATGAGAATGCACTTGTATCACAAAAAATTATAGACTTAGGGTGTGTTTCGTAACTGTTCCAAAAATCGGAATTAATCCGCGATTAATCCCTGATTTATCCTAATCGGCAGTTCACCGTCTAGTAGCAATTACCGATTAGTCCTGATTTGTTTCGATTAATCTACAGACTAATTCCGTCTAATCGCTAATCCCTAGCTCGCCGATCAATTAGCGATTCCTTGAATCTACTTTGGTTCCCTGTACGAGGTTGAACCAGTATGGGATGATACAACATATGGTTACATCTATGTGTTTGGTTGGGTGAATTGTATCGTAACGTACTGGATGGTGGGATAAAACTTACAAGAATATTCCTCTCAAAAGATGTACCATTCCATTCAATTAATTTGATCAAACCACACGTTACAGGAACCAAACAAAATCTTGCATCAACCTTCATACCTGATCATCCCATTCATCATGAACCATCCCATAAAGGTTCAATTTGGCATAGGCAACCAAACACACCCTTGATAACATTTTACATTTTAACCAGTGGTTTGGGTCAACTTTATGCCAGCTCAAATGAATTGAAATAAGTCAAACACATGGAAAGTTGAACAACAGATGCACTCATGGTTGCTATGCCGGTAAGGCGAGTCAACCCACTACCTTTGCAACACTTAAGCGCGAGGCAAGGCGACACATACACATATAGGACCCGTTTGGCACAGCTCTAACTCTCAGCTCCACCTCAGAGCTGGAGTTTGTAAGTTAAAATAAAGTGACTTAAGTTTATATTTTTAGTTTAAAATGTAAATAAGATGACTCACCTAAGCATCCTCAATTTACCCACAACTCTAGCTCCATGAATTTCTAGAACTAGGAATAGGGTGCTCCACCAACTCTACCAATTTGGTGGAACTGGAGCTGTGCCAAACAGGGCCATATATGAAATCATATTAGTGCATCCCGACTCAATAATAAAAGGAAAATCAGTTCTTGGGCTATCCCACACCTCTCCCTCACCTAGCCCACTTAGCCCATCTAGCCCACCCAACTCTCCCTTACCCCTTTGGCCCTCGGTATCCCTGACTCTCTCTGCCCTAACCCTCCTCTGCCTAACTCCCGCCTAGCCGCCAGGCAGAGTAGCACCACACAGAAAGGAAGGCAGTAGAGAGAGGGAGGACAGCCAAGCAAAGGAAGAGAGAGGAGGGACGAGGTGCCAGTGACAAAAAAAATTATTGCCAAGGGAGACCGGAGCCCACGATCCCTGTCACCCGTTATGCGCCAATGCCTGAACAGAACCATTGACGTCTACAAAGCTAGTTTCCTATAGGCCTCAAACGAGGGCCACCTCTGATCCAACCTCAGCTGTTGCCGACCTGCTGCGCAACAGAGGAAAGCAGAGAGAGGAGTCCTTCGATCCGGCGGTGGCAGTGTCAAAGCCAGCGATGGCAGTGAGCACGATGGCGGCGCTGGCTCTCCCTCTTCCTTTCCTTTCCCTTTCCTCTCACTTCTGGTAAGGCAATGGTAAGGTGATAGCTCCTCCGATGCATTACCTTATTGGTGTCACTTCAACGATGCCTTGACAAACATGCATAAACTTCAAACATTTATGTGCAACAGTTACATCTAAACTAAACTGTATGGACACTTCTGCCAACTAGCGTTTCTGTTTAAGCACCCAACATGTTTCCAACACCACATGGCAAACATTTTTTAGAGAGTTCTTCTGGAACCACCATATGAAATATGATCAAAAGATACAGATGGGGATGCCTATCTATGATGTTGTATGTTTGATGATTTTGCATATGCTACACTGCATTTTCATAGTAGTGCAGATACCACAAATTTTACAAATAAGGTGCATTCAGACAGCCAAATGCCCACAATACTTGCTATGAAGTATGAATAAAATAATTCTGCAACTTTCATTTTTTATGTTTTTCTCTATAGCTTTTTGCTTTTTGCATGCTTTTTAGTGTCAACATGTATGCCCTTCTTTAATTTTTGGAACCAATCTGAATACAAGAAGGCAGCATTACACCGACTACATATGTCCCCACAAACCACAGGAGCAGGATTTTTGACAGAATGGATATGGCATACACAACAAATTAAGAGTTACACAGCTATTATGAATATGTAAATTGTAATGTTCAAAGCTCAAAGATTTTTCTTTATGTAGGAGGCAAACCAACAGGTTTTTCACTTAAAAAAGAAACGTGTCCCAATACAGCTATAAGAACACATTGTCTCCAAATTGGTAAACTATTGCTTTGTTTAAGTTAATGCTTTTCGGAGGGGGTTGACATGGAGAATATAAGAATAAGACTTACACTACCAGCAAGGAACAGTTTAGATATAAATAGCTGACAGTGTGTAAAGCAAGTGCATTAACAAAGTGCTTCCAACGACCAAACATGCCTAATCATGCCTAATCTGATGATCTGCTACTAAACTCAAACTCTCCAATGAAATAGCTACCCAAAAAAGTTCACACATATCATCGGAGCATTTAAAGTGGAACATTTTATGTGGGATACGAGCCAAAAACCAATTTCACTTTGTGAACACCTTCCACGATAGACATGAGTATACACAATCTCCAAAAGAGGAGGCTCGATAAAGCAAATTATTACATGGAACAGGTATAGCTTACCAAATTGGTAACTGTTCCTGTTTTAACATTTTATCAGGAAAACGCTTGATATTAATGATAATTTATCATCATCCATATTTCATCCCACTTCAGAAAATGCTGCAGTGTTCAAGGGCAGGCTGTCATCATACGATCCAGTCTCAAATGTGCTTCTCAAAGTTGTTGACTTTCTAACATAGAAAATCAAAATAAGTCCCCTCTGACAAATGAATGTGAACGCTCAAAGCCTATGCTGGTGAAATCCCATATTTCAAACGTGGACTTATTCTAATCCTCGTCGTTTACGTTGGAAAGGTTCAAGTCCAAGTCCATCATGTAAACGGACAGCCGACCTAGGTCTTTCTTTCCAACAGTAACACAACTCCTGGTGCCCTACCAACTGGTCATTCGTTCCCACTACATTCAGACCGGATTTGATTGGCCTAGCAGAAAGGTAGCACCACACGAGGTTGGCCCTGACCCCTGAGGCGACTTTTGACATCAGCACCTACGAGCAGCATCGTGTGATTCATGTACTGCTGCTCCATGCTCTGTTCACATCACTTGTTCCCCCCTTAAGCTGCTTCTTCAAGAACACAATGAATAGCATCCCAAAAGGTGGCTCACTTCCTTAAAGGCATGGCCAGAATTACCACTATTGCTGAAGCCCTCACTTGTTAGGAAAAGAGGAAAGAAAAGCTCTCCCGAATTAGCCCAGGCTGCCACACAGGCTCAATCATTTGGCAACTAACCCCCCACCGCCCCGGCTATTAAATGCAACTAACATAACTAACACGAGACAAGAACATTTAAGGAGAATCCCAAATCCGCGGCGAGAAATGGAAAGGAGAGATTGCATCGGAGGGGGGCGCGCAACGGATCGGGGCGCGCGTGAGTGGCGTACATTCTCGTGGTCCATGTGGCGGAGCAGCTTGATCTCGCGGAGCGTCCGCTTGGCGTCGATCTTGTTGTCGAAGGCGTTGGCGATCTTCTTGATCGCCACCTGCTCTCCCGTCTCCGAGTTGAAAGCCGAGCTGCGACGAAACGGAAAACCCCGGCACGGATCAGGCGCGCGGCGAGCGAATCGTGGAGGGGGAGCGAGCAGCGGGGAGAGGGGGAGGCGACGGACCAGACGATGCCGTAGGCGCCCTTGCCGATGGGGAGGATGGGCGGCTTGTACCTGGCGGTGACCTCGAACACGTTGCCGAAGATGTTGTACTGGATGAACCTCCCGCCGTGGCTGAGCGTGGCCTGGATGTTCTCCATCATCCCGCCCGCCGCCGCCGCCGCCGCCGCCGCCGCCGCCGCCGCCGCCGCCGCGGGGCTGGCTGCTGCCCGCCCGCCGCCGCGGCGTCCGCCATCTCCGTGTCCGGCGGCTGCGTCCCGCCGTCCATCAGGCTCCGATTCGGATCGCGAGGGCGCCGGCGAGAGGAGGTAAGGGAAAGTGCGCGTGGGGAGCGGTGGAATTCGTTGCGAGATTTGGTCGCGTCGCGCTCGCTTTTCGGTAGCTCGCCTCCTCGCTCCTCGCTCGCTCTCTCTCTCTCCTTTTTTATTCTCCTGGCCTGCCGGCCTGTGGCCACTGGCCTGCGTGGGAGGGGAAGGAAGAGGAGGGGACGGGAGGGAGCGAAGTGGCGTGCGCGGCTACGGGTACTAGGGCTGCGCGGTGGTGTACCGGTGTGGTGGGTGTGTTGCCTCCAGCGGGGTTTGGCCCACGGCGGGGGCCGCGTAGCAATAATGCGGCCTTGTTTTTGACCTTAACGATTGATGACGTGGTAGGGTGACAACAGCATGAGGAAACTCAAGAACGGCTAGCTCTAATTAAAAAAAAGAACAGCTAGCTCTACGCTTCTAAATAGACCGGCAAGTAGGATGTTTGCTAAACGTAAAAGTTAGAGACAATGTCGGCGTAAAACACCTTGTATCCCTTAGGCTCGCAGATGAAGATAGATGAACACTAGAGGTCATGGGACTGATCGCTATACTCACTGTACCTGAGCCGCTTTCACCACCGCTCGCCACACCAGCTCGCTAGCCGTCGTGCTATCTGTCACGCTCAATGGTGCATGTTGTCCCTCTAGATTTTGTTCCATCTAGATATTGTCTATGGAGAGGAGTGTCTGGTTGCCAGAAATGCATCTAGGTGGCAACATCTGATGTAGGTGGTTGGCATCGGTGGAGGCGGGCGGCGATGAGACGCCAGATCAAAGTTATTGGTGTTGAGAGAGAGGGAGAGGAAGAAGAAAGGAGCAAGAGGGAGTGCAGTAAGCAAATAAATGTCTATTACATTGAATTACATGTTAGAAATAATCTACAAAAAGTTTAGTGTCTACTGTGATGCATCTATGAGTCAACAATTCATAGACGTCACTCTATACACTGCCTTCCACTGCCTTTTGGGGCTTTAAGAAAGTCTAATTTCTTATTCCTCCCGCCTTAGTGCCTAATCAGATTGAATTAAGAAAATATATTTTTTCCATCTAGGCAATTTTGGAACACAGAATTTGAAGAATTGGGTAGGTCTATCTCATGTCTAGACAAACGAGGAAGGCGGCCTATGGCAGTGAAGTGGTTGTGTTTTGACTTCCACATGTTCATGTGGACAGCATCTACGCGATGAGATGGTAGTGGAGACCGGGGTCTCAGGGAGCGACCGCGGGCAAGAGGCAGAGAAAGATGCACACATCGAAGGATGGAAAAGATTAACGTTTTTTTTAATTTTTTACGAAGAGAAGGTTTATTGAGTGGAAGTAAATTAAGGGTTGTTGCGTTTCTCATTTTTATTTTTTTACAAAGAGAAGGTTTCGATTGTCCATGTCACGTGCAGGTACTAATCCTGTAGTAATCCATATACGTGCCCAATCTTACCACTTGCCAGCATGGTCCAACGCATTGGGTGATGAGTATGACAAAGCTTAATGGTCCAGAGGTCCAGAGCTAGAAGTATTATTAGTAACCTAATTGCGTGTTGGGTGGGTAAATTGGGTCGTATCGATTATGTTAAAACTGAAATGAGAACCGAAATGATCTACACACGACGAGCATCCTCAAGATCCAATGGATCTGACTTGTATGTGCAGAAGCTTTTGTCGGGCATATGTGGTATAACAGCATGCAAGGAGAGGGCATCCTCAAGCTATTGATACATGTGATTGGTATTAGAGATATATATATAGGATTAATACAACAATTAATTAATTACCAGTTGAGCATGCACAATCTAAAAAAACGTAGAGCAGACACAATTGTGTGATTTCAGTTGTCTATTATCATCGGGGGCCAGTCAACTATAGCACAAGAACAATGCATATTGTGTGTGGAGAAGGTTGTCTATAGAAACACCCAGAAAATAACTACTACTGTAGGAGGTGTTTTTGACCCGTAGAGTAGGCCATACTGGGACTCGAACAAAGACCGCTCTCCTGAATTATTGGAAATATGGTTATTTCAGTGTCTCCCAGAGAGTACATGGCAACAGTGCCTGTGCCGGTGAGGTGCTAACCTGAAATCTCAGCCGAGAGCAAGAGCCATCAAACCCCAGAAAACTTTATCAAGAGATTTCATCTAGGCCAGCTGTTGAACCACGCTGATCCCAACAAAATCTGACGAAACATGACCGCTTCTTCTGTCGCAAAATTCAGGAAACCAAGTTGAACACTGTGAACCGAAAGGATACGAAAAACAGCCTGCTCACTTGCTCAGGCTTTGGCACATTTCCTTACATAGGAACCGCATTTCCTAGCAGTAACAGCCCCCCTTTAGACAAGCAACGAATTTTTCAAACATTCTAGATCAATCGACCAATGACACAAACTACCGAATATAAATTCTACAATATATTACATCTAATCTAGGGGGAGGTATTACTGCGCACATAATTACATCATCAACCGGAGAAATTAGCAGTGTCACTATCAAGGCAAAATCGGGCGGGAGAGTGGAGAGCTCGTCAATGTGCCCTCACCTACCTAACTAGATACATTCACATAGCATGGAACTTTGCCATCATTTAGCCCTTTCCCTGTGTAAATACTACATGTGAATTAGTCGATCCCTCTAAGTTACATCTGATCTCTCTGTCGACTCAGAGAGATGTCGATCAGCATAGTGGAGAAGTCTTCTCAACCTTAGGACCATGTCACAGTGGAAGGGCAGGGCGCTGCGTCTTTCCATGAAGACCGGGCTTACTGTCATCCATGAAAGGTTGTGGAGCTCGGCTGCCACGGCTTCTAATACGTTATGCATCTCCAACTCATAATCTCGAGTTGTTGTTTCCTGAGTGAAGTTCCTCGCTTGCTTGCTCATGTTGCTGCTGCTAAGCCCTCGGCTCATCTTTTCTTGAACACTGGCAACACTGCCTCCATAGTGATCAACGATGCTAACTAAGAGAGCAGAGGGTTTGTCCTCTTTGTTGTGTTGAGCAGAGTCCTTTCTCACCGGTGGGACTGCTTTGGAGACAACATAACCCATTGCCAGGGGAATTGCTGTCCCTTTGCTGTGCAGTAGGTGGGCGAGTGGTGGAGATTCTGATGTAAGACATGTCGGAAGTTGTAATGCTGCAGGAGAAAGGTATCGCATACTTGGTGAAGGAACTAGGAGATACGATGCCAACATGGACCCAACGGACTTCACTGGAGTGAACCCTTCTAAATAACTGGAATGACCACTGCTACTTTGACTCCCTTCACCTGTAAAAGAGGTAAAAATTTATTAAAAATAAATAAATGGGATTCCATCTTTCCTACTTATTTCCTGCTTACTTATTTTTAAATATTAATATTTAATAGACTGTTATAGGTTAAAATTTAATCATATAACAATAGTGAAAAGGAAACTAAAAAAGGAGAGGCAGGACATGTAGATTTTAAGCAGACGTTCGAATGATGTATTCATGTGTGACAAAGTCGTAAAGTAATCACTTTATGAAAATGGTACATTAAACAAAGATCCATATCAAATAGGTATAAACAGAAATCTTGAAGATTGAGACAATGATAGATGGAAAAATAGATATACAGGTAGCACTTACCAGAAGTAGGTCTGGTCAACAGATCCGCTTGGAACATTAGATGCAACAAATGGTCCTGGGAAACTGCAACCAAACTGATGCTGCGAACCAAATGCAATGAGCCCCTTGCACTGTCCATTCCAGTTTGTTCCACCAGGATCTGCTTTTTGTTGCTTGACTGCCCCTTCATGAAGCTAGATTTTGAATGAGGACTGTACAAAGGATTTGGCGAGGAAGGCATGTTTCTATCTTGTATCAAGCCAATATCTTGCTGCTGGAGTGTTGGTCCATTAGCACCCGATGGAATACCATCTGGTATCGAGCGTCGTAACTGCACAGGCCACTTCTTGACTTCATTACCACCAAATGAGTATATTGCTCTTTGCCATTCTGCATACAAAAATATATAAGATAATCACGTATTATGATCTAACAAATAAATAGAATTTATGCTAAAGTGGAGTACCCTGGATTTCAAGTTCAAGGAAACCTCCAATCCGGGTTATTATTACATCTCTTGGTCGTATATTGCTAGCCTCAGGAGAAGACATTATTTGACAACCCTGCTGCAGGATTTGGATGAAAAGGCTTTGGAGAACTTTAGTGTCTTGGCGGCTGCTAATACCACCAAAAGGAAATATTAAGCTGTCCAATAACTCTCCTCTAGAATCCGTCCAGATGCATACTAACCATCGCCAGTCCTCAGTCCAACCATAACAGCAATGAAGACTTGTTGCTGTGTCACTCTCAGACCCTTCAAGTAGTGGACTCGCTCCACTATCAGAGCCACCTCCTGAAACTGAACTGTAAACTCCACTGCCACTTCCATCTGCTCCAGATTTTGAGGATTCCATTGCAGCATTATACTCAACAGGCCCAGACTCTGCTAGTATGAAAAGTGGCTCAAAGGCATACTTCTTGTCATCTTGAGCACATAAATCAGGGGGCTTACTTGGGTCCAGCAAACCTCCAGCACGAGCTGGTTGCCACGAGTTATCCCATGTTACTGACCTCATGGATGCATCAAACTCTGCTTCTCTTGAGAGAGCTGGTCCAGGCATTCTAGGAACTAAGCATTCTTTCCAAAGGGTGGGACCAGGAGATGCAACATGCATCATTGTGGACTGGGATCTACCCATATAAGTAGGTGACTGAAACATCTCACTTGTGGAAACGGCTCGTGGGATTCGTCGAGCCTTGTTGTACACAGTGAATGCTATGTCCTTCAAAACAGCAAGCTCATTGTTTGGTTTATGGAGTCTCAGTAAAGTTTCAACAGTAACAATCTGCAAGACAAGCTTAGGTATACTGAATCCAGAAAGCATTACAACATTGGATGCTAATGCTTCATCGGCGGAAGCACTGCAGTTTAGGGCTTTGGCAACCTGAGAATATAGGAAAGATTTCCTTTCTCTCTCTGGGGATAAAATAACAAACCCAAGAGCAACAGAACATTCTACCAGTGTCTGTAGAACTGCAGATGGTTCAGGAAATGGGCAAACTACATAAATTACCTGCATGTATAATGGGCCACAGGTGTTAAAATAGACCACATATTGCAAAACATGTAAGAAATATAAATTCATCCATGGGGAGGAAAGAATTGAAAGCTTGAAACATGTCATAAATAATAACAACAGAGAATTTCTTTAATTGAATTCAATGCTGACTATGAAATTTGGCCTTCTATTTGGGGCTAACTAATTTGTGGCTAAAACTTCTTATCTGGTTTTAACAGGGGAAAATCAGGTATCTCCCATGCTGTTCTCAACTGGGTGTGGAGAAATAAACGCATGCTAAAATATATCGTATTCTTTTTGTGAAAAAAGAAAAAGTTAACATTAGAGGAATGCTTTGCAGAAGGAATTGTAGAGTTCATGGTGGTATAATTTGTGCACTTTGTTCTGCCAATACGGGAGATTGGTTGCATATATTTTTTGGAATGCCAGTTCAGCAAATGTCAACTGGGATACATCAATTGTAATATTTGGCAACTGTGTCAAAAAAAATATTTGGCATGCTAATGAGAAATCACAGGCTGGGCTCAAAGAAGTCGGTCTATTACTCTAGCTTATTGGCATATCTGGCTTCAAAGAAATAATTGAGTATTGAAGAAAATCCCACCCAGGAAACATAGATTGAAGAGGCTCATATTCAGTTATTTGCAGGTTTCAATAGGATCAAAGTCAGATTGCCTCCAGCTATGGTATCTGCTTCGTTCTAGTTGGATTGTTAAAAGTATTTTCTTTATATTTCCTCCTTCTAACTCTGTATTTCTTTTATAGTTATAGTTATATTTCAGTAGGGCTCTTCCCTGCTACTTCTCATAAAAAAAGGGAATGCAGGAAGCTCCAAGCATGGAAAAAGGTTTGTAAGTTAATAGTGACAGGGAAAACATGTACAATGACTATGTAGAACTAGATGAGTGTGTGTAATCATTAAATGAGTCCATGTACAAGAAAATCAATCATTGGACTTATATATATCATCTCTAGCTTTGGGTATCCATGTGAAGTGTACAGTGTAATGCAATGGTGGTAATGGCTCTTATGCACGACAGGAGCCATGGACATGGTTGCATCCAAAAAATAGGGGAATAACAAATTGAACCACAAAACAAATATAATTATTATACCTAGGAAAAAGTCTACTTCACCGCTTGAACTATCGTCTTTGGTGCACTTAACCCCTTGCCTGGGAAACCAGGTATTCTACCACCAAAGTATGCGACTTGGTGCACTTAACCCCCTATAAGCGGTTTTCACCCCCTATAAGCGGTTTTCATGAGTGGTATTGCCATGTGTGTTGTCCACACAAAAGTTTTGCCACTTAGGCTACACATGCGGCATTTCCTTTTAAAAAAATCAATTTTAAATTGTGGGATCCACCTATCACCCCTTCCCCTCTCCCCCTTATCTCTTGTTGCAAGGGCCTCAAGAACCAAGGAGGTACGGGAGCGGCCGATGGCATCTGTGGGCTTGAAAGAACCTATGCAGCTGGATCTTGGGCAGGGAGATAGCGATGGGATGACAGTCGGAGCTCGACGAGAGAGGGAGGCGATGGCTTACTCCCAGATCTGACGTCCTGCATCCTCTCGCGTGGATTCCGACGGGGGGTGGAAGACAGACAGCAGGGCAGCAAGGGATGGCCGGAGAAGGTTCTTCCACGGAGCGGCTAGGGGCGACTTGGAGAAGGCCACTGGAATGGAGATTTCAGAGACAGGGTGGCGAGTTGGTGGCGCCAATGAGGCCAGGAGGGTGGCCCTGCAGTCGGAGGTTCACCCCAATCCTAGTGCATGTGCCTCCACGATCGCCGCCAGCGAGGCCAGTAGGGTGGCCCTGTGCGTGTTTGTGCCGTGGCAGCCGCCATCAGCGAGGTCTCCCTATGGGGTGCTCCCCTGTGCCTCAGGATGTGGGCCGAGATGCGCTCCTTGTGCAGCCATCGGGATGCAGGCCGGGTCGTGGGCGGTGGCCGTTGGCTTCCCCACTCCCATACACCAGAACCGAGACCATGCCGACGTGGTGGCAACGTGCAAAGGATGGAGAAGGGGGATTAGGGAAGAGGAGGGATTGCGTGTGGATCCCATGATTGAATATAGATTAAGAAAATAAAAGGGAAAAAGCCACAGATGCATCCTACTGGGCAAAACCACCCACATGGACAGTAGACATGGCAATACCGCTCAGGAAACCATCTTCAAGTGGTGGGCGGTTCCCACATGGGCAGTAGACATGGCAATACCGCTCAGGAAACCACCTTTAGGTGGTTAGATGCACCATTTCAATACTTCATGGGCTAGAATACCTGGTTTTCCGAGTCAGGGGTTAAGGGCACCTAGTTAAATAGTTCAGGAGGTGAAGTAGACTTTTTCCTTATATCTAATTAAAGAAACACCCTTGACTCAGTGAGTTACTCACCTATCTTTTGTTTTTACTTTTACAAATCCTTTTATACAGCTTTTATATTTTATTGTATTTATTTCAGTAGGGTTCCCCATGCTGTTCTCATTCTCATATAAAGAGAAAAGGAAACAAAATAATATTGTCAAAACTTAAATGTTAGGACAAATGGACTAAAGATAACACGAACATAAAGTGGAAACAATACAGCTATTGTTCTGCTAAGCTCCTCGAGTCAAAACGGAATAAAATGAAGAAGCCTTACAGTGCAAGGTCCACTACTGCTCTCTTTCCGATTTGTAGAGATGTTTGAAGTAAGCTTGATATCCTTAATAACCCTTGCCAAAGATGTTACAAAGCTTTTCACGCTCCAGCTTTTTGAAAGAGCTTGAAAATAATCAATTATTGAACTGATTGAACTTAAGTGGTTGCTACCAATCTTCACTTGCTCAGGACACTCAACAAGAACAAGCCCTGAAGGCAAATATTTTCCATGGGATAGCTCCATTTGTCCTCCACTGTTTTGTGGCGAATGAGTTCCCAGTTTGCAAACTTCATATGCTATAATAGCACAGAATCAGCAAAGCACAGTATACATTGTTAATAATATTTTGCATTACAATGACTTAAGACTAATGAGTTGGAGATTACAAGATTGCTAAACAATGAAAAGCCGATGCAGCAACAAAACAAATGTGGTTATTATTTTTCGTGTCTTTTTCGCTCCACAAGGACCAAGATCAAATGAATACTTCTCGCTACATCTATTATGTTGTCAAAGAGGGATTGGGTTTTTTATTTTCATAATCTTACCTGATTTTGATGTTAACAATACAATCTTAGATGCATATAAAAGGATCGACGGTAAAGATTGTCTTGTATGAATTGAAGTAGCATGTATTACATATGGATAAATAATTTTGCACTCAAGATTTATGTGCATCACTCAGGTACTAGTTCCAAGATGGTGGGAACCATCTGGTCACCCCAGGACCATTAACCCTTGTTAGGTTCATGTAACAACTGCACATTTCATGACTGAAGAAAGCTGAAGCAAGAACAAAATGGTAGACACTTACTTGTTCCAAGCTGAAGGAAAAAATCAGCGGCCGCAGAAGTAAGAATATCAATATCAGGACACAGAGCATAGTAAGTAACCTGAAAGGGCAAATGAATAAAAAATTGTAATGAGTAAGCAAATTATTCAGTGCTTTTCAAAGCAACCAAAACAATGAATGAACACTGCTAACCTAGTTTAGCTTATGGACTTACAGGCTTGGCCGAAGCATAAGGTTCAAACGGAGCCTTCTCCCACAGTTTAAGACAGTTGGTAGATGTCTTTAACCAATCGTCCTGGTAACTACAGTTTCAATACGCATATCAGCTATTCACAGACCATTTGCTCAACAAAATTCAAGCTAAAAAATAGCATTGACAACAAAATTATGATACCCGACAAGAAGAGAAGGCAAAGGGAGCGCAGCAATGGTTGGTCTAACACGGTGATAACTCTTTTGATGCTCCGGCTCTGAAGTGCCTGCATCAACATTTAACCTCCTCTCAGATGAATCATCATGTCTTGCTCCCTCTGGCAATATTATCTTGGCAAGTGGATTATAAAACTCAGAGAAAAGTCATTAACTCATAATATATAATGGCAGACAGCAGGAATACCTCGATTGCTAGGATGGGTTGGGCTCATTGAATCTCCACCAATGGCTATACCGCTTGACTCTCGAATGTCACTGGATGGGTACTGAAAACAGTAGGCATCCCCCGTAGCAGCAGATTCAGGAACGTGGCCTCGACCCCTGCACCAATCAATCACCGACAACGGACCATCCATGTTTGTAAAGGCAGTTTTAAGAGCTGTTTTTATATCTGACTGCAGCATGCTAATCATGCATGACTCTGAAACCTGTACCCAAAAGAAGAGATTGAGCATAACCATTGGGATAAGGAGAAATTGTGTAATGCTGTAGTAGTAGTGATAAGAAAGGAACGGATATCATATTTTACCTCTGTAGCAAGTGGATCGATTAAATCAACACCAGCACAATCCTTTGAATGGCATGTTCCTAATAGTCCACCACAGCCAGCATGAACCATAGACGGATCACAAGAGAATCCGCGTCTCTTTTGCTCTTCCAAGGTAAGCCAGAAAAATGAACCATCTCCATCATCCATATCAAGTGCAAGATCAACAAATGAAGTAGATTGTTGAACCAGCAGGGCCATGGCACTGAGAAGATCCATGACAGGCTGCCTCTGTATAGGCAGATTTGAGCTTGTCCCTGGAAATGTTTTAGCGGACAAAGATTCGAGGGGCTTTGGACCTTTAGGAACCCCAACAGGCCTCCAAACTCCTACATTTGCCATTAAGGATCCATCATACATTTCATCATCAACATCACTAGATAACCTAACTGGTATACTTTCTTTCTTTTTTATGTCAAATCTGGGGATCATCAAATCTGACTTACAGCTGTCCTCTGTATGCACAAAACTGGGCATGGCATTTTTTAACTCAGCAGGTGCTTTGCTTCTTAAAGACAAGAGTGTATGCCTTATTCTGCACATGGCAGCCTGGAATGAGATGCATTCAATTTCAGTTGCAAGAGCAGTCTTCATAGATAGAAGGAAATAGCCAGCGTCAAGCATGCTGTCACTCTTATTCTGAGAAACAAGAGAAGAACTGAATGAAGTTACACCAGAAACTGGTGGTGATGTTTCTCCTTTACATGGCTGTATGTCCATATTGTTTAATCTCTCGTCACTCTCTTTTTTCCCGCCTTGGATAAGTGTGTATAAGTTCAATGAACCAACACCACGTGAAAGATTACCGGATGTTAGTTTGACAGACTTCTCATGCTTGTCTTCTGTGGCTTCAATTTGAGATCTTTGTGTAACATCATATGAATAAACTCTTGAGCTAAAACTAGAACTCCCTGCTTTTTTTGATCTGGGCAAGTAGGGGTTTGTAAACAGTGATGTTGACATCTCACCAACAGGAATTTCAACAGCTGCATATTCTGGTGCAAAACTGAGCATTGCTTCAGCTTTCGTAAGGTAATCAAATCTACCAGATGATAACGCCAAAGGTTGGGACCCTGCAGGCGATGCAATATCTTTCTGAGGTTCCTGAACCTTAGAAACAACATCCGGAATAGGTGCCTTAGTTTGGTGGTTAAATGCCTCCAAAGATGTCAGGCCAACAGGGGAAAACCGCTGTTCAGGTATATCCATAACTGTGGATGGACTATCTGTGAATGCAACATCTCCACAGTCGGAAGTAGGGATTACAAGAGCATGTGATTCAGCAGTACCTGGAGGCTGTTTGGAACCAAATATTATTTATATGAACTAATATTGCAGATAAGCCAAAAAATGCAATCATAAATAGCAAGGAATGTCAACACTATTTTATTTGCCTCTCATGAATAGTTATATTTTATGCTCCAATTTGTTTATATCCAACAAGAAAAGAATTCCAAGAGTCATTTCAGGACTATCAGCCAAAGTAGATAGCAAATAGGATAAGATTACACAATTTTTTTTAAAAAAATCTTTACAAGTTTATGGTGATATCACAAGCAACATTTTTCACTGTATGTAAACTGGGGATTTCTATAGACAGTCATTGGTTATAAAGCAAAGTTAACACACAACAATCTTGAAAAAAATAAGGTTTTAACCAGATCTTGCGTACTCTAACATCATAATTATCATGAACTGAATAATGATAGTTCATAGCTTCGTATTAGTTAGGACAAGAATAATATGTGCGATGTTGATGCCTATGTCATTAAAAAAATCCATGATGAAAATTAATCATGGCACTATTTTTGTAGGTAAATATATAGTGTTAAACATATAGCAAGTTACATGCTTGTACATGTTTCTACATAGAAGAGCTCTAGCATAAGAATATGACATAGGAGACAGTAATAAGTTACTTTTGCTAAGAAAATATGCAGCATTTCAGGCTTTCAGCAGCATATCGAAATGCAATTAGTGGAACTAACACTTTTTAATCCAATTAACATAATGTGGCTAAGAGACTTAACAGATTTATATACTAAATGACTGAAAAGCCGTATAAATCCATACTATTATCATTAGACCTGTGAGTAATGAGCTCAGCATTCTCAGGTACGTTCTCTCACATTCCTTACTCACTATCTTAATACATTGGTTCATTGGTAAATAACTACCACAGATAGGAGTATAGGACACCTACCTCACCAAAATCTAACTCCTCTTCTTGAAAAAAGTCGCTAAAATCTCCAAACTCCGAGAGAAGTAAATTGACATCCATGACAACCCCCTCTTCATCCCAGCTCCACGAACATCTACCCTGACCATTTGCACCTTGTATATTTTCCCTATCTTCTTTGCCAGCGTGAGAAGAAACTTCTGTTATGTCAGAATGAGGCCGCTTTGATACCTGATTGCACAAACATAAAGCATCAAAACTACGGCGATTTCATTAAGATTGTGAAGCACAGTACAACAATACTATGATTGTATAACATAGCTTTGACAAATTGATGTTGCAAACATAATTTTGACATGAGTGGAACAAATACATGGGTGTGTCTGTGTTAAGTGAAGATGGGTACAGGTGTATTAGCCTATTAGGTATTTGCTTATAAAGACAAACACATCTATGCATAACAAGATACACAGTTTACCCTGTTCTCTAGGGCTTATGGCACATGGCTTATTGCAGTTTCCAAAAGCTAAATGCTTTAGCTTATTGAGCTCATTTTTTTTTATCTCAAAGCACCACTTCTCAAAGCTCTAAAAACAAGTTGAATGAAGTGTGCCAGAGTTCTGTAATTCAGCCCAGCCCACGAGAACAGGGTCATATGAACTGCATACTGCATAATGCATGCTACCATGTACTGAAATTTGTGCCACCATTCATTTGTTTCTATTTCTACCCAGATCTTTTGTTTCATCTAACCAGTGTCAATGTTCACATCATTGCCGCATTATGTATTTCCACTTTTCCAGAAAACTACGAATTATAGATCATATTTCTCTATTTTACATTTACAGCTCGTTAAAGATGGCTTAGATATATTTTTTGTGAAAATTCCTTCTATGCCACTACAGAAGTCCCCAAACCTAAAACTTCCATCACCGAATGATCTCACCCATCTGTGCCATCGCATTTGCGGGTTGTTCCATTCTTTGACATTGATAGAAAGTTGTCTTTTTGTTTAAGCTATATAAACATTCCCAAAAATCCTTGAAAATCATAGTGCTACCAAATATGTAGTACTTTCAATCTAGATTTTTGGTATTTTCATGATTAAATAATAAATTTTGGTGTTAAAAATATTGATTGACCATTTATACATTGCTTTAGTAACATATTTGTTCGTAAAAATACCAAAAAAACCCCAGATTGAAAGTATTACATATTTGGCAGCACTATGATATTTTCAAAATTTTTGGGAATGTTTATATAGCTTAAACAAGAAAGACAAGTTTTCATCAATGGCAAAGAAGGGAACAGCTCGCAAAATGCGATGACATCTAGAGATTGATGCTTAAGTGATGGCAGTTGTGGGATTTGGCACTTCTATAGTGGCATACAAAAAAAAGTAGCGTCAATAATAGCATAAATGGTTTTCTGTAGATCATAAAAATGATGTAGCTAGGCATAATATATCACTAGGACTTAGCTAGTGAGAACAAAGAGGGCAAACTGCGGTTTAGTAACAAAATATAGAATAGAAAATTCAATTCAGTTACGCTAAAATGCGTAACTTAAGGAGGAATGTGATACAGTACCATCTTGCTACCAGCAATGTCATTGTTAGCTGGCTCGGATTGATGGCATGCCATAGAATCAGCATCAGCCAAAATATCACCGCCTTCAGCAGCTACTGCATGCTCACTTCCATTTGAAGTGCTACTCACACTACTAATACTATTAGCCATGCTGTTGCAATTGCTGTTCTTTTGTCTTCTTAGCCTTAGAAAATTAGAATTCACACCAATTCCACGATAAGATCCAAGGCAAGAGCTGCTAACATATCACAGCAATTACAGAAAGAAATCATGGACAACACAAAGGCAGTGGTCAGGATATAGTAAAAGTAGATAAAAAGAAAAACATCGTATAATACAGCTTCGACAACCAAACTAAGAGATTATGATAAATAGACAGATTAAATGGTCATAATGTACCATGGGCAACAAACATATGTAGTGTTGTGTAGAAATTTCAGATGTTCTTGTTAAATGGTGATCCTGCCATAGTTTGCCTGTACTCCCACCAACACAAAAGGGCGTACACAGTGCTGAAAGCTCCTACACATTGTGGGGTCTGGCAAAGGGAATTTCTAGGCAGCCTTACCCTTGTACTCCTACCAACAGATATTATAAATTTATAACGAACTTCTTTGGGTTCTTTCTATCAGTGTGGAACAACTTCCCACCTTCTGTTCTTTCCTCACTCCAGTTCACTGCAGTTTGAAGCGTATTCTGTTGCGACTTGGGCCAATGACTCCACTGATTGTCAGTCTCTCTATGCCTATTGTGTTTGTCCTAGGCTCCTCTCTTATTGCCTAGAAGACCAAGAAGTAGACTACACCTTCGACTGCTGAGGCTGAGTTGAGAGCTATGGCTTCAGTGACTGCTCAGTCAGTGCTCAGGTTACCTTGTTACTGTGATTACTCGCTGACCTTGGCGTTAAGGTTCAGGGTCCGACGATCAGCATAGTTCATGATCCAGTGAAGCATGGGCTCAGCAAACACATTGGTGTGGATGCTTCCTACACATGCTCTTGGGTACAGGAATGTGTCATCTTTTTAAAGATTTCAACTACCTAACCAAGCTGCAAACTCACAGTACTCTCTACTCTGTACTTGCTTTTGCTGTTAGTATCTTGTATAGGGTGTTATGCCTGTTTTCCACTACTGTGTGCCCCTTGTACATCCTTTGGCTCATTGCAATACAAGCAAGACTACATAATCCTACAGAAGTCTTATCTCATTCAAGCATCGAGCTCATTTTAGAACCTGATAGAAAGAAAGAAATAGCACTCGCCTAATTGGATTTTTGTTCTTCACGGATCCTTGCACTTGCATACCAAAATCGGTTAATGGCTACTCAAATCTAACACAAAATAGCTCAAAAATAAATTTGAAATGTACACAGCCATGGGTCAGGCATGCCAAGTTCAATCAATATTCTTTTTCAGCACTTCATTTCCCTAGAGCTCCTCAACTTATAGCTATGCGAATGTACAAACATACTCACTAACCTATAATTGTTTTCACTTTTCAGTAAAGTGTTTGCATTAATAGCAAAAGCCAAAAAACAAACAAATGTATTCCAGACTGACCTGTTCTGAAAGTAAGAAGATGGAGAAAAATTCCAGAATGGCCATGCCTCCCATGAACTTCCTATTCCACTCTGTAACCACATTCTGCGAAGAACAAAACATAAATCATGCCCTCTCAAAATATAACAAGATTATAAGAGAAAGATTGGTACCTTTTATTAGAAAAGCGAACAAATGCTTGATGGACCATAGGTACCAAAACAGCCTCCAGTGGATAAATAAATGTTCTTTCAAGAACAGGAAGGCTATCAGCTGATTCTAGCTTTCGTAGTACATCGGCACCCATCTGAGAATCCTTCACTGTATCCAATTCTTTTTTCATCTGATCATTTTCTGATTCAGGAACTTTGTCAATTGAGGCAGCTGGAAAGCCAAGGGCAACTTTGACATAGTAATTTTGGCCTCTCAGCTGGCAGACAGTAGGTTGAGTAAAACCAGGTAAATTTGGTGCCGATAATTTGCTGAAATATTTATAAAGAGTTAATGTGAGAGCTCCAAATCAAAACGAACAGTTCTGCATATACTATATTTATAAAAATGATGAAAATTTAATACCCTGAATAAGAACATTTTTTTAAAACAAATAGACTCACTGACATGTGTAATCCACATCCAAAAGGTGCAAGCAAGCCCCCATCCATCAGTGGGAGTTCATATCAATTTTTCTTGAGAATATTCATACATATAAAATGCTCACAAGAAAAAATAGGGTCAGCCAAATCACTTTGAAATATTTATAAAATACCTTGAATATACTTGTCTCACAAGATCACTCGGACAACAGCCGACAAGCCTACCCAGCATTCCGCTAGGAGCAACAATAACTGCAACATTTGACTAAATAAGTCATGAAGGAAACTAAAGGTATCATTTAAAGAAATGGTGAAAACAGCTAACAAAAGTAAAGTTAAAATTTAATCAAATCATAGGTGCTGGTCAAAAAGTAGAATGAGCAGGGAATTAGTTAAGTTAGCTAAATAAATATCTTCGAACACACAAGCGGCCAATAGTGATTTATTCTATTTGCAAAAAAAGGTAGAATTTTTATAAGTATTACAGTGCTGCAAATAAAGCAAGATAAACAGGTAATTAGGGGGATGGAATTGTACCTGGAAGGCCTTCGCCAACAGAGCGGGGAGAATGTGTGAGAACTTTTTCTATATCATCAGTACAAAGGTTCCGGATATACCTAATAGAATAGACTATTGAAAGTAAGGCTATGGACACATAATAAATAAAAGAACGCTACCATTATAATGAGAAGTCGTTAGCACTGACCTAGCGGATACGAGAACATGCACAAAGATTGCTTCCTCGGTGGCAGCAAAGGCAAATTCTATCACATGATGTGCTCGCCTAACAGAATGGTAATAAGAATAAAAGAAAGGAAATCAGGATAAGCCCAGCTCACCTTGGAAGAAGAAAAGGAAAACATATGATCTTATACTATCAGTTATATGTAGTTGCTCACTTGCTCTTATACAAAACTAGTCATGGGTCCAAACACTGTTGCAATCTACTATCGATACGACAATTCTAGTGATGTAAAGTATGACGTAGAGACAGAAATGGGAGTTTTATCTTGAGTAGTAGTACTTCCTTTGGTGTTTGTTTGGTATAGGGTTTTTCAATTATTTTTTTAGTGGTTTGTGTCGGAGGTAGGAGGCAAAGGACAGATGAGGCAACTATGTCAAACCATTTTTTGGCATTTTGCAGGAGGATCAGAGTTAGGCTCTTTAAGAGTAGAGATTTCTTTCGTGGAAGGTACACGTGGGGGTGGCAGACAAACAAATGGATGCTTGGAACTGTTTAAAATAGTAGAGATAAGTATCCAAACAAACTCTAAAGAGCATCATTACATTCTCATCATCGTATAGAAGTGAGCAAAATGGCATGTAGTGATTGCTGAAATCACTACAGCCATAGAAAAAAAACAACATTATCAAATTAACTTGAAACCACATCTGATTAATTGAATTACGATTGTTTAAACAAAGCTTTGCATCACAAGGAAATAGGAGCCTGTTCAACTTCAAGCACGGAAACAATGTGGCAGACTCCAAGACATCTTACATACTATCTATTTAGCAAACATCTTTTGGAACCATTTATAACACAATGAGTCAGGAGTCGGCATATCTCCCAAGTCCCAACAAACCATGCATGGAACTTTAACAGATTATTACTCATCGTCCAATTATCAGTAAGCATCGTAAAGAACCAATCAACAAACTAAAAAATGAATAAGCAAATAAAAGCATATCAACCTTATTTAACGAACCTAAAACTGTTGTGATTTCTTGTAGGGGGGTTGTATTTTGTAAAAACATCACCGAATCTCGCATACGATAGCCCTCTTAGTGCTCTGGAAACAAGAAAATATCGAACTGGAATTACTCCAAGAAGACAAATAATTGTGTAACTTCATGCAACAAGAAGACAAGAAAATATAAGAATATGGAATACCTTTCTATAGAATTTCGTAAGGCCTGAGATAGTGCGGCTGCAATCTCTTCTGAATTGCCTGGGGCTACCCATAAACCATTTGAAACGACTACAAAGCAAAAAAAAAAAAAAAGGAAACTTGCAAATAAATATACACTGCACTAAGAGACTTCATGTAATCAAAAAGTTAAACCAGAATCAACCTTTTAATTTGGATATAGCAGGTTGGGCCATTTCAGGTACTGACGATTGACGACCAGGAAGAAACAACCAGAGCTTGATCTTCTCATCTGCCATTGTGACAAAAAAAATTGTAAAGGCAATCAGATTAGGTAAACATAGGGGCGGAAGGAAGATGGATGCAGGTAGTACACAAATTATCACCAGGATTGTGCTCCCCTTGAGATGGATCCCATGGACCAACAAAGGAATTCGTCCAGGTACATAGAAAACCTTCCCTCTGCAAGAGAAGATATGCTGACAGCACAATGTAATTAAGAGCATCTTTCTGCTCAGCTTTTGAACTGAATGAGGAACAGCAATCCACAAAAAGAAAAAATGCATCAGCACATAAATAATGAGTGCCAGAAAGTAAACTAAAACACACCTCAAAATGACAAACAGAGGGTATAAATAACAGTACTACACCTTCTCTCAGAAGTTGTACATGGATCTGGTTCAACAGGAAGAAACTGAAACCACGATACCGTATGGAGCTCCCCCTGTAAAGGCAAAAGATAGAAATAAGATGAGAATGAAGATGAATGATCAAAACAAATGTAGAACACTTAGGATAAAAAGGAGTGTATGTATATTATTTTATCAAATACAAATTCAGAGAAGGATGGTTCAGAAAGTATGCCATTTATGGTCAAAAGACATAAACCACATCCATATTTTTTTACTGTGAATCCATGGTGTTAGAATGGGGCTTACAACATGTATCGCTTGTGATCATCTTTGGTTAAATTGGCAATTTACATAGGTTGGATTTGGATTGGGCTAATTCATTAATAAGCCTATTGTAAACCTGTAAGGGGGCAACTAAAATTGAATAAATTATTCAATATTCATTAGTGCAACTCTACTCTGCAGTCTGCATGAGATCAAAATTACATTATAAAATATCATTTAACTTCATTTTCTACTTCAATTGTTCAAACACCAAAAACTGTGCAACCTTAGACTAATGAACACATGCAAAAGCATCTGTGGATCAAATAGGCTGCCTTCAGCATACACTATGAAGGTCAAATCTTTAATGTTATGCATTCATACTTTACTTAGCAACAGGAAAGAATTATGTGGAGTACAGATTTTAAATAGTTGTTCAGCTACACTATGAACCAGTTTTTTTTTAAAAAAAAAAATATCGCTATGATGGTAGCTTTTAAGCAAGCAAATAACACTTATGTCAATGAAAATATGCAAATTGCAAAGTTACAAGTTGCACGGCCAGAAAATGACTGGAAAGCTTGCATTTCATAGTATGATGAAGAACAACATGACAAGGTAACCTTGTAAGTGGAGGCACAACAAAAAAATGAATAGAATAAGAGTGAAATAAGAGTAAGGGATCTGACTTACAACTTTGAAAATGTTGGTCCACATATTCAGTGTAGAAGACAACGATACTGCTATATAAATAACCAGGTGAGTAGCTTGAAAGTGTGAAGTTAAACCTGCAGCATGTCTGATACAGAAAATTTTGAGGTAAGTCTATGCAGAACAAATGAAGGAACTACATACAAGAAAAAAGGGGTTCGTATTTGTTTGAATGTGCAGAATCAGAATGACAGATGATGAGAGCCTACCACTCCAATTAAATGAATTGGAAGTTGGAACAAGTTATAGTAGCAAGCATGCTATCAACTTAAGGTACATCCAACAGTGTGGATAAGAGTTTACGCAGCTGAAGCAAAATGATGTGACGCACAGAACATGTTGCCATAAGTACAGAACTGGGTTTAAAACTGTTTATATCAAACACACAAATACTCCAACAAAAATGGATAATGTATTTAGTTTCCACGTCCACTGTGACTTAAACCCCCAAAAATTGCAGATTATCGTTCCTGTGCCTCAAACAAAGAGATACGCTGACCACATGCAGTCACTCAGCATGAATGCATGATGCAAGCAACAAGCCGGAGATTGCCAAACTCCCTCCTGTTACCTTGTAGCAACAACTTAACTCTCCATGCCAACAGCATGTAGAAGGTTGTTGAACTGTAAACCACGCAACTAAGTCCTTCCAAATGCAATCAGAAATTCAGAATGGTTAACCCAATTTTTCCATTCCCTTGCTTGCATAATCTACTACAACCCATCAAAAAGCGCAAGCAGGATCCCACTTCAAACCCCTCCAAATAATGCAGCAGCAAGCACCAGCAACTGCAGTGGCCACAGACCTCACTCCCCTTCCAGACCACGTGATCACCGGGAAGCATACTACTAGCAATCTAGCATCAAATCACACAGTCCCCCGCTTGGGGTTCCTCGAGCTCTCCGCCTCCAACTACCCGCTTGCTCTACACGTGCTGCTCCACTACACCCACGCTCGCTCGCCGCACTGCTACACGCGCTGGCTACACGGCGGCGGAGGAGGCACCCGGACGATCTAGGTTTAGCGCACGTACCACCACTTCGGGCACGGCCGCGGACAGCGCCACTGCGCAAGCGCCTAAGGTATTTCGAACAGATGAGGGCGAGTCGACGAGAAGCGGATTCGGGAGCAACGAATTGGGGACTCACCAGGAGGTTGCTGGGGTCGGCTTGGCCTGCCGGGCGGCGGAGGAGGAGGAGGTCGCCGCCGCTGGCCGGTTCGAACCAGAGAGGGGGGAGGGGCGTGCGGTCGGGTCGGATCCGTGCCGGCCTGGTAGAAGCGGATGGTTTGGGTTGGGTGTGGTTACTGGTTCGGACTCCTGCTCTGCGGACGAGGAGTGGAGCATGGGCCCGTGGGACAGTGAGAGACACCGGGCCAAAAATCTTCTGAGGTCGCTGCCGAGACGACGGTTCGACAACGGGACCTCTGGTCAACTGCTCGGAGGTGAACGTACGGTGACGGCCTTTATATGAGCGGCCGTTTTTTTAAGAGAGATTTCAGCGGCTAGTTGGCACTAGCCACATTTTTTCTTTATTTGATTAACATTTAAAACATTTTGGTTCTTTAGACCGTGTATCAAGATATTAACGTTCAAAAAAAATCTTAAATCCGGCTTCAATTAATTTCAACTTCTCAAAGCCACCTTTTAAAATCCTCGAAATTCAATTTTACCAAATAATCAAATATTACAGCATTGTAGAACTTGTACTTGCAGCGTTAATTTGGGATCCATCTATCTAGGGTTTCAATTCCAATAAAGCACTGGTATATTCATGGTTCTAAATAGCAGGCTATAGCTTTTTTTTTACCCAAAACGTTAAGCTTATGCCTTCGCCTAGTTAACTTAGATACGATCGATACAGCAGAAAATAACAACGCTAATGGGCATAGCGTTTAGCGGAAATTAGGAACGCTATTCTAATTTCCGCTAATCTATTTTTTAAAATTAGCCCAAAATGACCCAACCAAACCCTAATAACCTTCATTTCTTCATCTCCCATGTTGGCTCCATCCCCTTGCTTCTGTCTCTCTGCAGCGGTTCTCTTCTAGTGACAAGTGTTGCTCCGATCCCTGCCTCCTCCAACGGCTGCTGCCTTGCCTTCCTTTGCCTTGTTGTCCATTCCGTAGTTGCTCTTACTCCAAGACAATACAAAATTCTGTTCAAATCCACTCATAGCTTTAGAATGCGACTTCAGCTTTTAAGTCTTTAGTAATTGAAAGTATCTAAGGGCTAAGAAGGTGGTTGAATTGGTCTAAGTCAAATTTTAATCAATTTTAAATTTTCTTAGTTTAATAATGAAGAATAAACATTTCTAATTCTAAAGAGCAACTACAATCTAAAGCAAGAAACACAAGTTCAAAACATAAACGCAAGTACAAGAAGTAAATGAGACAAGGGACAAGAGATTTTTTTTTCCCGAGGTTCAGAAAAGGCTCTTTCTTTCTCTACTCCTCGTTAAAGTACTCTTCACGAAGAGAAGTATGTTCCGATTTTACTCGGGTAGTTCTTCATCGCTCCAATAGGTGGACTCCAACCTTCACAACAACTTTGAGTCTTTCACAAGCTCTTCCTTGAGAGATTTCCAAACCTCTTCACCAAAAGTAAAGACTTGAGTAACAAGCTTGAGATGACTAGATCTTGGTGGATCAGGCCTTCATAGAAGAACACAAGAAGACATGGCACTTAAGCTCCCATGAACACATTCTATGGATGAAACCCTAGTTCTTGGTGACTCACACTCAATGGACTCAAGGATAGGCAATAGAGTTCCTCATGAGACAAACGGGGGTACCCTATAGGTCTTTAAATAGCCCACATCCAAAAACTAACCGTTGGACCCCTGTTTCAGAACAGGGTCGTTGGTGCTGTATGGTACGGCACCGAGCCGGACCATACGGGGGCCTGAGGCACATACCCCCAAACTAACTGGACAAAACCAGATGGGCGTGACGTATGGTACGCCGTACCATATGGCACCCTGACATGCTATAAAGCCAAACTTTGCATCTTACTGGACAAAACCCAGCGGCACACCGTATGATACCCCATACCATATGCCGCGCTAGGATCACACCAATCAACTTTTGGAAAGAATCGGATGGTGTGTCGTCTAGTACCCATACCATACTACGCGGCTAGGTTCCCAAAAATATCCTTCTAGACAAAACCCGACGGGGTGCTATATGGTACCCATACCATACGGCGTCCACTGCACTTACTCAAGGCCCGGTAACAACCTCTCTAGAAAAGACCCGACAGAGTGATATATGGTACGAGGCCTATACCATACGACACCAACGTCGGCAGAACACTAAACTAAGATAAAGGCTCTAGGACACTCTAAAAAATCTAACAAGTGTGCTTCAACAAAAAAAAAAACATGCTCCAAAACACATCTAGAGCATCTTAAGCCTCTCAAAACAACAAAGCAACACATAGAAAGCCCTAGAGAGTCTAAATGAACCCTTCTTGACACCCGAGTTCATTCTAACCCATCCTTAGCCTTGATGCTTCATGGCTTTGCCAAACGATGAGGTTTCCGGCATGTCACACATGCATTGTTTTATCGTAATCACCAAAACTACACCAAAAACTTTCAAAAACACATATGAGGCTTGATCCTTATAGTAATTATAACTTTTGATACTAAATCGCTAAATAAGATAGCTTACAAGATAGCTCGCGATAACTTCTATAGCTTTTTTGGGGACCTTGCCGTGAAGACATGAAAATTGATATTTACAACCTTGAATATAGTTTATGGAATTATTGGGTCTATGTAGGGCACCAGGGGAGGTCATACCCTTGGTCTCACTTGAGGGAGGCGTAACAACACCTCTGCAAAGGAGAAAAAAATTGTCAATCGAGTAGCAAGGAATAGGCTGCTAGCTTGCTAGCTATCATAAAATGTTGTTAAAACAATATGTTTTCATTCTTCCTTTTATATTTATCTCATTTAATTATTTTCAGTCATTTATTTTTATCGCTAACATGACTCTGTGACAGCTCAAAGTAGTGGCATCAGTGGAGTCGCAAATATAGCGCGCGGTTATTGTTCACCGAGCTTTGAGCCTTCGAGGAGGGTGATGATGACGCATTTGGCACAAAGTGCAAATAAAAGTTGCTACTATGTTGTTGGCATGTGCATCCTATGGTAGTAACGTGGTTTGTACTGGAAGGCACATTTGCATGAATTTTGCCATGATGGGTCATAGTTTTAAAAGGCAAACCAAAAGAAGTTGAGTGCTATGGGTGAATAGATTATGCGAAAAGAAGAAATATTGAACAAACCCATACAGATAAACCATCATACATAAAAACATTGAGAACCGAGCCTAGCTTGGTTGGTTGTGCTCGAAGGGTCGAGCGTAGCCGAATGCATTCAGGCGGTGGCTGTCGCGTGCCTCTAACCTGGTGGGCAGTATTTAATCCTGAAAAAGAAAACCTTTACTAGCTATAGCCAAGCGGGCAGAGAGATTGGGAGTAGGGATGGCAATGGGCCCCGTTCCTCGGTAGGGAATTCCCCTATTAGAGGACGGGGATGGGAAGGTTTTGTTCCCTACAGGGATGGATATGGAAAAAATCCATTCCTCGTCGGGGATGGCGGGGACAGGGCAGATTTCTCCCCACGAGGACTCGGACAGGGACCCGAAATATATATTTGCCAACCAAATTTCTAAGGCCCAAAGATAATGTGTTCGAACTATTTTTATGTATTCATTGTTGTTGTGTTAAACTATTTCCTATGTTGCATCTAAGAATGTTCATGTGTTTTCAGCTTGGAACTTGGAAGATTAATTTTTTTTTAATTCATTCATTGGCTGACAACAACTTAGAATAATTCAATATATAATCGGGTACTAAACGGGGATTTTTCTCCCACAGGGTCCCTATGTACGCTAACAGGGACGGGGAAAAACAGTCCCCGCGGCCGGGGATGGGGACGGGGAACAGAGAATTTTATGTCTCGCAGGGACGGGGACGTGGAGGTACTCCCCACGGGGAATTTTCCCGTTGCCATCCCTAATTGGGAGGAGAGAGATACCCTGTACTATACACCACATGCCTGGCATGATGAGGAGAGACAAAAAGCGGAGAAAGCAAGAACGGCCATGAGCCATGAAGCAAAGAGAAAAAAAGAAGCAGGAAGGAGCGAGAATGACCATTATTGTCAAGAGAAAAAAAGAAAAGAGGAAAGCCAAGAGGAGAGAGAAAAGCATGACCTCTAGAGGAAGATGAGTAAACAAAAAAGATAGAGAAAAGAAGCAAAGAAGGCAAGAACAACCATTAGCAAGACACACAATGAGAAGTAATTTTAGTCACTTAACTTGTGACATTTTCCCGCTTGGCACACTAAAGTTAAAAACTACTTTTTTGCCCTTTAAATTTGTGCCTGTTTTTGTAGTGGAGCCCCAAGGCCACCTCATACACGATTAATCAAAAAGGACATTTGTAGAAAAATAAAAATAAATGCTAGAAAGATTAATAAAAAATTCAAAGGTACAAATAAAATTTCTCTTAGTTTGAAATAACCTTGCTTTAATTGTTATGCCTAAAAATAGCACACCACAAGTGGGAGCTAATGAATAGGTCCATGATTTTTAGAAAAAGATTATGACCCTATACCAAAAAGAATTTTGTTTTTTATTACTTAAAATGTCATGTTAATTAATTGGTGTTCATGTTTCACATAAGCATTTGACGATTCGAGATGGTCCAGGGGCTCTGCTACAAATGGATACAACTTTAAAGGACCCACAAAGCAATTTCCAACTTTAAGGTTCTAAGTGAGAAAGCGCTATATAAGTTTGAAGGTTACCATTTTTTT
Organism: Olyra latifolia; assembly: GCA_036346145.1. NCBI lineage: Eukaryota > Viridiplantae > Streptophyta > Magnoliopsida > Poales > Poaceae > Olyra > Olyra latifolia. Next base: position 4,024,967 of record CM070530.1, read on the forward strand.
CTCTATTTGTCGTGCCACATCACCTATCACCTATGCCAATAGGTGCAAGCCAGCGGTCACGTTAGCAGACTTGACAGTGTGCTATACGAAAGGAGATAAGTTAAAGGAGCTTGAAAAGTAATTTTAAACTTTTAGATGCAAAATAAGATTTCACTACAACTTTAAGGGGCTACAATGCTCTTTCAGAAAATAAAATGTGCATAACTCGTCCACTTCGAATGCATAGAAGAGAGGGAGGAAGGGCAAAAAAATGATTGATCTTGTAAGATTCAAGTCTCCCGTGTGCTTTTGAATGGTATTGATGTTGGTTTTGGTGATGATGATAAGCTTTCAAGTAAAATTGTGAAGAATTTAAAGGATCAAGGCTAAGGATGTTTTAGAATGAACTTGGGTGTCAAAAGGGGTTACTTTAGATATAGAACCTTTTCATGTGTTGCTATGTTATTTTGAGGGGCTAGAAATTGTTTGATCTAGTCTGGATCACGTTTTCTGTTGAAGCACACTTGATTTAGGTCTTGAGTTTGTTAGGTGTCATTGTCAGTTTTTGTTTGAGTTGTGTCGTTTGTGTCGTATGGTAAAGGATACCAGACGACACCCATCTGGTTGTATCCAGAGAGGTTCTAGGGTTGTGGTTTTTGGGCTATGGACGTTGTATGGTATGGGGTACCAGACGGTGTCCCGTCCATTTCTTTCCAGAAGGGTTCCGAGTGTTTGGTGGCCACGCCATATGGTACAAGGTACCAGAGGGCGTGCCGTGACAACTTTTCTAAAGAGGCTACGCTAAAGTCCCAGGCGTACCATATGGTACGAGGTACCAAATGGTGCACCCTTGGGTTATCTCCAGTGAGGGTCTGTGACATCTTCGCACGCCATATGATATGGGGTACTAGACGGCGTGCCGTCCGGTTTTTTCCAGAAAGTTTCTTGAAGTGTGTCAAGGTGTCATATGGTACAGCGTACCATACGACACGTCTGTCTAATCTTATCCATTAAGTTTTACCTGTGTGTGGGTCCAGATCCACATATGGTCCGGCGTGGCCCGGACCATACGGGAACCCGATGTCTTGTTTGGTACAACATGTGTCGTATCATCCGGCGCTAACGAGGTTGTTCTGTTTTCTAGGCCCAACGATTAATTTTTGAGTGTGGGCTATTTAAGGACCCAGGGTACCCCCTTTGTTTCGTGACGAATGACTCTATTGCCTATTCTTGAGTCCATTTGAGTGTGACCCATAAAAAATTAGGGTTTTTGTCTTAGAGTGTGTTCATGAGAACTTGAGTACTATGTCTCTTTATGTGCTTCCATGGAAGGCTTGATCTGGCAAGATCAAGTTATTTCACGCTTGTTAGTTGAGTTTTTAATTTTGAAGATGGAGCTTGGTGATCTCTTGAGAAGGAGCATATAAGAGACTCTAAGTGGTTGTGAAGGTCAGAGTCCACCTATTGGAATGGTGAAAGACTGTCCCGAGTAAAATTGGAGTGATACTCCTCTTCATAAAGAGTACTCTAACAAGGAGTAAGGAAAGGGAAAGACTTTTCTGAACCTCGAGAAAAAATTTATTATCTCTTATCTCATTTACTTATTATATTTATGTTTCCACATTTATCTTATGCTTGTCTCATTTACTTCTTATATTTACGTTTCCACATTTATCTTATGCTTTGTCTTTTGTGTTGGTTGCTAGTAACTTGCTCTAGACTCACATAGATGTAGAAAATTTAATTTTGCTCTTATATTAAAAAGAAAAACAAAAAATCCTTAAAAATTGTGTTAGACCAATTCATCCCCCTTCTCTGGTCCTTGGATCCTTTCAGATCTAAAATAGTCGGCTAACAATTATCTCACTAGACCAGCTTGCGAAGACTGACAACAAACAAAACATAGATGAAAAATTGCCCCATTGTTTCATAACCCACTGGACATGGCGAACCAGCCGTTAATTCAAGTAGTTGTTATTTTAATAAAAAATATGTTTTCTTCCTTTCAAATTTCTCACGAACATGAATTCACGAAGAGTCCTCTTAATACCGACACTAATTAGCATGTATGTGCAAGCACATGACCATGCATAAGGATTTCGAGGCTATGAGCTAAAATCCAGTATAAAATAAAATACATATATCAAAATACAAAGAGAAATATTTATAAATATATGAAATCAGACCATTTCATCTTAGTGTTTTTCTAACCAAGTGGTCGAGGTGTGCGTGGCGTCATAATGGTACCTCTATTTATTACATTTTTCAAACCGGTGCTGTAAAGTCTAGGACACATCAAGCGGTATATATTACAAATTCAAATTTTATGGTTAATGTATATGAGGGATTAGTGAGCAAGGATCCAACTTGCATTTTCAGCCATTGGATCAAAGCAGATGAAGGGTTTGGATTGCTTATAAGATATATGCTATTACATTTTCAAATTGGTGGTTTTTAGATTAGTATATATAGATGCATACGAGCGAATTAGTGGGCAAGGATCTAACTTGCATTTTCAACCATTCGATCAAAGTAGATGAAGGGTTTGGATTGCTTATGAGATATATGCTATTAATTGCATTTTCAAAATGGTGCTTTTTATATTAGTGCAAATCCATTATAAAATAAAGGGTTAATCAGATATGTGTCACTACAAAATTGCAAATTAAGAGAAATGCCACCGTAGAGTTGTTCCTCCTAAAATTGTCATTATAAAATCGAGCAAATTAGAAGATTGCAGCTGTTTGAATCTCAAAGCGCCCGTATTTTCATATTACGACAACTTTGGCCTTATTGTCTACATCCCTCCCTCTCCTAGTCTCCTTCCTCTCTCCTTTCTCTTCCAACCTCGTTGGGGCGATCGAGCAACCTTGTGGACGACGACAGCGGCGCTTGGACCACTAGACGGTGGCAGCGCTTGAACCTCGAGGATGGCGGCAGCGCAGCGCTCAAACCTTGGGGATGGCGGCGGTGCTTGGATCCGTGGACAGTGGCGGCACTTGAACCTCGGGGATGATAGTGGAGCTTGGATCCGTGGACCGTGATGGCGCTCGAACCTCATGGCGCCGTTTGGACCTCGTGCACATGGCGATGCACGAGTCCGTGGATGATAGCGGTGCTCAGACCTCATGGACGCGGGACCGCTTGGATCTGTAGATGGTGACAAGCTGCAACGGGATGCAGGGAAGCAATGGCGAGCGACATATGCCCTACCTCCATGGCAGAGGAGCAGAGACAGGTGCAATGCCACCGTGCAGTCGCTCTAGCCTAACCGTTGCTATCGCCATTTGTCATCGGTGGAGCTTGGCAGAGAGAGGAAGGGAGGAGGAAGCCACCGGTAGCAGTCTCCAGCTACAGGAGGAGAGAGAGAATTGAGAGAGATGAGGGAGGTTGAAGAAGAAGATAGGGATAAAATCGTTCTAACACAAAAATAAGGCCTGCTCGTACGCTCAAAAGTGCCACGTGTTGAAAATAGTTGCATTTTTACGATTTCACTAATTTTATAATGGCAATTCTAGGAGGAGCAACTCTACAGTGACATTTCTATTAATTTGCAACTTTGTAGTGGCACCTATCTAATTAACCCTAAAATAATTCATATATAAAGATGCAAAAAATGAATATTTTATAAATACATGAAACTGAACCATCTCATCTTAGTGTTTTTTCCAACCAAACAGTCATATTCTTTGAAATATTCACATTAAAAATTATCATGACTCTTCAGAAAATATTCTTTGAAGTGAAGAATCATGCTCATCTTCTAGGGTGTTATGCATATGGCTATCTTGATTTTTTTCAACTTCAAAGTAATGTTGATTTCATTGAGCTCATTTGTATACTTATTATTGCACGTGTGATTGATATACTAATCTCTTAGACATATGACTAAAATGATGTTTCAAAATATTAATTTATATAAATAAAAGAAAACGCTAACAATATATGTTACAAAAACATATTTGTCGAATAAACAATGAAAATGTGCATTACTTACGCATCCACTGTGATGTAAAGAGTAAGCCAGGTTAAAGAAAGAGGACTAAGAAAAACCTTTCGAAGACCTTATTATACAAAAATCTATGTCAAACATATGACACCTCAGTCAAAAATTATCGTTGACTCGGTTAAAGGACCACCATTCATTGGTAAATGTTTATTCACAAATGAAGGACCACTTTTACCCAATATTATACTTTAGAAACCAAATGCGGTTAATAGCCGCATTTTATGGACAAAAATAGATCTTTACATGAGGTGCTTTTTATATTAGTACAAATGGTGTTATCTATATTGGTATAGATGGTGTTTTTAATATTCATATGGATATTAGTTTGAAGACCTTATAGATATACTGGTTTGTTTATGGCCATGTGTTTGCATGCTGACTAGTAAATACATGAAACTAGTCCATCCCATCTTAGTATCTTTCTAACCAAGCACAAGAGGTGCACGTCGTGTCGTAGTGATAGCTCTATTTATTACATTTTCACATGTGTGCTTTAATGTTTAGGACACATTAAGTAGCATATATTACAAATTCAAATTTTATGGTTAATGCATATGAGGGATTAGTGGGCAAGGATCCAACTTGTATTTTTAGCCATTTGATCAAAGTAGATGAAAGGTTTGGATGGCTTGTGAGACATATGCTATTAATTATATTTTCAAATTGATGTTTTTTATATAACTAGGAAGGATGCATATGCAATGCACATTCAAAATTTAGACGGAATTACTTAGTCATGTGTCCGACGCCACCAACAAAAATCGGGCGCTGCTCCCTCGCCTCTCACGAGAGTCACAACTCTTTTATCCTTTTCCTCTCTCACTTATCCTCTCCTCCATTTTCCAAATAGCAAAGCCGCGCTGCCTGCTTCCCTACTTCCGCCCCCTCCTGCTATTGCTCTTCCATTCCTCCCCTCCCCTATCCTCCTCCTCTTCCTCATGCATTCACTTCTTCTTCCTCCTAACCCATCCTCCACATGGTCCTTCCCCACCACACACAATACCCCTCTCTCCCGCTGCTTCTCTCCCTCCCCTTCCCCCTCCTCCCCCTATACTCCACCTAGTATGGCAATGGCGAGCTAGTGGGGGAGGGCACACGAGCTCAAATCTGGTAAGCATGACGTTGGTAGCGGGGCCTTATTGGATTTGGAGAAGATGACCGGACTTAGAGAAGATGCATCCTCGATTTAGAGAAGAGATCGCATGGAAGCTAAATGAGGAAGATGTACATTGGATCTTACTTGAAACATTATCCTGTTATGTATGAAACATTGTGTTTGGTGTAGTGAAACATGGTATTTTCTTTGGCGAAACACCATGTACGTGGAACACTTCATTTTCTTTGTGAAACATCAGGTTTGCTTTTGTAAAATATTGGGTTTGGTCTGTTAAAATATAATATTTGCTCTTACAAAACTTTTTCTTGTATGAGTTAAAACATCTCTTAATAACTGCAAGAACTCATCAGTACTTTTGCCATGTTTTATGAGTACTCCGTCCATGTTTCGTTAGTTTTCCGACCATTTTCCCATGATGTTTCACCAGTATTTTGCTCATGTTTCATTAGTACTTTTTGCATGGTTTATTAGCACTTCACCTTAAGTTTCATTGTTTGTTTCTCGCATGAAACATCTTCCGTTTGGTTTGAAACATCCCTGAATAATTGTTGAAACAACAATGTTTGACACATTAACGCAAAATGTTTTAGCAGTACTTGAGCTTTGTTCCTATAGTTCATTGATCATGTTTCAAAAAAGTGTCCAATTGGATCAGACATCTGATCCGTAGTTTCTCCTAAATTTAAAAGTCAGGATAAATCATCAGTACACGTAGGGTTACAAAATGAGATATTTTGTTTTCATCGATAGCTACAAAACAATCCCTACAACCTCGTGTCTATTCTACCATCTCTCCAGTAATCTTTATTATATGAAATTTATTAGTTAAGTCAGGATAGGTAAACAAATGTTGAGCTTTCGTGAGAAAGCAACACAAAATCAAATAAAATCAAAACCATTAGATCGCTGCAAAAGGGCTAGGATTAATGGGATGAGAGATATCAACAAATAATTGAATGTTAAATACAAAGGAGAGAATCATGCGTAAGGATCCAACTTCCAATATGAACCCTTCGATGAAACCTAATGAATGATGTATTCCACCACCTATACGATTAATTGCAATTTCAAACTCGTGTCTTTTATATTAGTATAGATGTCTAGGACACAATAAATAACATTATTACAAATTCAAGGATCCAACCTGCATTTTCAGCCATTCGATCAAAGTATATAAAGGGTTTGGATTGCTTATGAGATATATGCTATTAATTACATTTTTCAAACCGCTGCTTTTTAGTATTAGTATAGATGCACATATAATTTATGAAATAATTGGGGGCGATATATAATGAAATCTCTTTATGTTTATTTGTCTTTTCCCTATAAGTACCAGTAACAATACTTGCGGTTCATTGTGCACGTAGAAACAGTCTCCTACCAATTCACCTCATCCGTTAGCGATGACCATTTCCACATGGGCAGTCTTAATAAAAAAAAAGAGAGAATTGATGATTTGCCCCCAAATTAGTTTGACAATTGATAATATGTCCCAAAGTACTTTGACCTTGATAATATGCCTAAAGTACTTAAGCCAATTATTTTTATCCTTTTTTAATATTTGACCATATTATGCCAACAAAAGGAGATGAAATGACCAACATGCCCCTCCCTCCACATGTATGGCTTGGCTGCACCATTTAGGGGTCTCCCACCCATGTTGACGGACTGCATGTGTTAGACTCAAATACACTATTGCACTAAAATCTCACTTGACATTAGATATATCAGGCTTAAGCAGTTACTTGATAACAGTTCTCAACCAACTTGGACTTGAATTTGTTATCAAATTAGTCAAAGCACACATGACTGTCTTCTACCGTCAAATTAGCCACGAGTTGTTGTGTGCTAAAATTCACTAGGCAACAAAGTCTGTTATTGCATTTCGAATCAACATGGGTGGGAGACCAGCAATAATAAATGCATGATTTGCTTAGATGCTGTCTCTAAGCTAAAGGGTGCACAATAGTTAGGGATAATTGATGATATGCCCAAAGTACTTGATCAATTGATGATCTGCCCTTCTACATGCTCCTCTGCTATATGCCCCAAAGTTCATTGCCCAATTGATAAAATGCCCTAGTTTGAAACTTTGAGCAAAATTTACCTTACAACAAGTGCAAAAGGTCCTTTCTACCCCTCATATTTTGTCATCTCTGCTGGGTATGAAAGCTGACTTCAAGATGCCTGTGAGCTCAAATACTCTGTATGATATCTGCAGTACAAATAATGAAATGAATATTACTGATTATTCTATTGAATATTTGAATTTGAATGAAATAGAATTCAAGTTTCATCACGTATAAGAAGATATATTGCTGTAGTAAGCATAAAATCTTGCAATGGGTAATCTGGAATGAAAGATAGAAACCATTTTGGCTGTCCGTTAGGCATGCTAGACCTGTATGAATTATAACAAAGTCATCAACAAATGAAATAAGCTCCAATATATCTCAGGGCATTGGAAGAATCAAGTACAAAATATGAGGGTAGAAAGGACCTTTTGTACTTGTTGTATGACAAATTTTGCTCAAAGTTTCAAAATGGGGCATTTTATCAATTAGGCAAGGAACTTTGGGGCATAGTAGTCAAGTAGAGGAGCATATAATGGAGGACAAATCATCAATTGAACCAGTACTTTGGAGCATATCATCAATTATCCCCCAATAGTTAGAGACTGTCATTAAGCACGAGAAAGAGAGTTCTTAGAGACAGTTTAGAAGACCCTACTGCGGATGCTCTTATAGAGACAACCTATTGTATTGTATGTACTGTCTATAAAGTTGTCTATAGGTGATATAACAATTACTATAGACAATAACTGTCTCAACCATTATACATACCCTTACAACATCATATTTTATCGTCTAAGCGATCCACTTTGACAGTCAACATCACAGAAAACCATTGCAATCTCATATGCAAACTTTAGAATAATTAGATCGAACGACTAGATAGAAAATAGAACGTAGACAGACATGTGTTATATATATACGAGAGTGCAACAAAACAAGCGTTTTTTTAATTATAAAAATTCGAGTTGTATAAACAAGTGCAATGCATTTGTAATTCTAGTCGGTGCAATTATCTCTGCTACCAAAAAGAGCCTAGTGGTGATCTATGACTAGTGAGTGATGTCATATTTCACTAACATTACTCATAATATGTCATCACATAAAATCCTTCTCCACCGTCAATAAAATTATCCACCATGTATACCATCTAGCATACACCCTTATTTTAATTCCATTTCCATCCACTTGTTTTTAATTCGCTCATAGACTCTGATGTCTTTGGTTCTCATTCCTAAGTTTCTTGATTTCACTAAGGGCTTGTTTGGCTAGCGGCAGGAAAATTTCCCAGGGATTTTAAGGCACATGGGGATTTTATTGTCATTTCAAAACCCAAGAATAATCTTCACTTTTTCCTCGTCAAAATCCCCTAGCCAAAAGCCCTAGACACTCTTGACTCCTTAACCTTTCTCTCTCTTCCTCCGCCAGTAAAAATCCTCAAATCCCGTTGCCATCTCAACCACTCACTCTTCCCCCGCTTCTCATCTGAGCTCACCGCACCGCCTAGCGCCGTCGCCTCCTGAGTCCCAGCGGCCGGGTCGACTGCATCTCGCCACCGCCTCGCCCCGGTGGACGAGCTTGTCGCTGTTGAGGCGAGCTTGGCAAGGCTCGGAAGCGTCGCGGTGGACGAGCTCGTCGAGGCCGCCGATGAGGTCAAGGTGGCCGCCGTTGAGGTCTCGGTCGCCGAGGCTATCGGCAAGGTCGACGCGAGCGGCGAGCTTAATGGCAGTGCCAGCAGCAGCGGCTAGGGTTGGCGCCGTGTGGAGCGAGAAGAATCGGGAGAGACTGAGAGAGCCAGGAAAGTCGGGTTTTTTCGAGAGACCGAGAGAGTCGGGAAAGTCGGGTTTTTTTCTCGATGGGAGGGGCGATTTTTTCCTGCCCCGGGTTTTGGCTGGGTTGGGGTGGGATTCCCCGCCTCCTGCTCCATCCAAACAACACAAAAAGAATATCCACTGGATTATCCCAGGCAGGATTTGCTCCTCAGGGATCAGACCGAGATCCTAGCCCATCCGGTGCTCCCAAACAAGCCCTAAGAAACGGTTGGTTTGTTTAGTTCTTCCTGTTTGGTTTGAGGCTAAATTTGACTAAATTTGCCACGGCTAAGTTGTCTAACTCGCTTAAGATTAGTTCGTAAATTTCTCCACCACACTTTAGCCTGTCTAAGGCTGGGTTCTTTTCAGCTTATCTTATCCCACTTATTTGCCTTATCTCGTCACTTAGAGAATTTTTCGAGATAGCCTCGAGAGCCGACTGGCCTTCAATTTTGGGCTTTAGGGAGCTTATAGACACGCATACGGAATAAAAAAACAGACTCAAAAGTAATAAAAAAAGTGAGATAAGTCAAATAAGACATGAGATAAGTAAGATAAGTCAGTGCATACGAGATAAAAAAAACCGACTCAAAAAGTAATAAAAAAAATGAGATAAGTCAAATAAGACACGAGATAAGTAAGATAAGTTAAGTAAGATAAGTCTGACTTATCTTACTTATCTCGTGTCTTATTTGACTTATCTCACTTTTTATTACTTTTTGAGTCGGTTTTTTTTTTTATCTCGTAGGCGTGTCTATAATCTCCCTAAACCCCAAACACAAAGGCCAATCGGCTCTTGAGGCTATCTCGAAAAATTCTCGAAGTGACGAGATAAGGCAAATAAGTAGGATAAGATAAGCCGAAAAGAATCCACCCTAAGAGAATCTTGCCACACTTTTATGAGCCATCTACATTTAGGACTTGTGCAAAAAAGAGAGCAATCCTGCCACAAGTGTGGCAACGAACTAAATGCACGCCTAACTCGGTCAAACTTGCCTAACATAAGGTGTAGCAGGGTATGGCAATGTTAGATACCAACCAAACAGGCCCGAATGCGCGGAAGAGGGGCAAATGGAAAAAAGAAAAATAATTGACCTAAAACCGGGCCACAATATCTCAATGGACCAGCCGGCGAAGATTGTCAAGCGTCAACACACAAATCACGAACAAAAAAAATGTTGTGTTGTTTCTCAACCCACTGGTCATTGCGGACCAGCCCAACACGAACCAGTTCCTGTCCTCTTAACACAGACATGCACATATAATTATCTATCTTTTTCCCTAAACGAAGAACGACAAGTACCCCCAGTATGGCAGTATCGGTACCGCTACCTACTGCAGCGCATTGTGCACGTCATGGTCAGCGATGACCATTTCCACACAACCAATCTTGAGAAAAAAAAAAACCCCCTAAATGAACGGGTCTCCCTATCCATTACTCACTTCGGAAACTACTGATTACTACCATCAAGAGCCCCATTTTTTTTTCTAAATTATTTGATTATCTTTTTAAGACTTTTTGATGTAGTTTCTTGAAAATATTGAAGTTATAAAATAAATATTCTTAAATCCGACTTTTATTATCGTTTTTGGGTTTTTGAAACCACTATTCAAATCAGCCAAATCTAGCTTCAATGGATAATCAGATAATTTTAATGTTATAGACCAACCTCAAAAGGCCGAAAATTGTTTCACTAAAAAAATCTAAAATCCTTTCTAATGCTGATGCAGTCTTCTACTATGATGTTTTGGTTAGCGGGATGAGTCATGGGAAGGGATGGTTTCTGACTTAGTGTATGACGGTAGGATAAGATCTTATGGTTTCTCGGCGTAGAGATCAGGTGAAACTTTGCACATTAAGCAACTACAAGGAATATAGCCCTTCAATTTCCTAAGACAAGGCTGAGATGATTTGCTTTAGTACTTATTGGTACAGTGACACACAGTAACCTTTTTCTACTACAGTGTTCTAGCTAAACCTAGCCCATAGATTTTGGATGCAATGGAGATCAGGCAATTGCTTAACTTACAATCACTATTGCAACTCTCCTTGTCCGTTTTCCTTACATGTGCTTGATTGGTGGGATGAGATGACACAATATGGTTCAATTTACAAAATATCATTTTACGCTATACGGTGTGATTTGAGTTTTTGGGCCCAAAAGGCAGCTTGATCCAACTTTGTTCCATCATATCCTATTTCATTCCACCTGGCCCTACCAACTAAGGGGGTGTTCTTTTGGGCTTATCTAAAAATCTAATCTAACTTATCTCATAACTTCGAATTTTCCGGCGTAGCGCGAGAGCCGATGGCGCGATTTTTAGGATTTAGGAGCTTTTTTACACGCCTTTCGAGATAAAAAAAACGAATTCAAAAAGTAATAAAAAAGTCAGATAAGTCCAAAAGAACACCCCTAAACACACCACCTGACCTCACCAACTAAACACGCCGCTAATTGGCTTCGGCATCATCTAACATAAAAAAAAAAAGAGGCCACTTGCATTCTTGAGCCACTCAGCTATCCACCGGCTGCTGCTCATGTGTAGAAGCGGGGAAAGACGATCGACGCGGATGCTTCGGTCTTACGCATGCTGAGCAAAGACGGGGCCGTTAATTTGGTAGTTAGTCCTGGAAATCACCTAATCAGACACCGCCACCGAGCGGTTACTTGCCGGGCTCTCCCGTTCTCGTCGTCGTCGCCTGCATGCAAGCTGCAGCCTGCACCCAGCCAGCGTGCGGCCCCACCTGGCAGCCACGTCCAGATGGGCAGGCAGACAGTTTCTAGAAAATGATTCAAATGATAACAAACTAACTAGCAAAGTTTGATGAGAACAAGAGATAAGCAGACAGTTTCTAGAAAATGACATGATAGGCAGGCACACATGACACGAACGTAATCCAACGGGTTAGCAACGATAAGAGGAGAGAGGAGAGGAGTGGGTCGGAAGAATCTGCTTTTGGGCGTGCGGTTCCTGGCATCGACGCAGACGCGGAGACGCCAGACCGCTTCCACTGCCTTCGCTTCTGCCGTCTTCGACTTCGTCTTCGTCTTCCTCCCCGCGCCGCGGCCTCCGCCGCGGCCGCGGACGACTCCTGTGCGGGCGGGCGGGCGGGTGAGGTTTAGTGGAGGAGGTGGGGTGGGGTGGTGGGGGATGGGGAACCGGGTCGGGGGAGGCGGCGGCGGCCGGCGGTGGAGGAGCGGTACACGCGGCCGCAGGGGCTGTACCCGCACCCGGACATCGACCTCAAGAAGCTGCGCCGCCTCATCCTCGAGGCCAAGCTCGCGCCCTGCCACCCCGGCTCCGACGACCACCGCGCCGACCTCGACGAGTGTCCCATCTGCTTCCTGGTTCGCTGCTCCTCACCATTTCTCGTCCTCCTCCTCCTCCTCGTTCTTGTTGTCGCTGTGCTTCTGCCTCCGATTGATCGATCGGGTCGATGTGTGCGGAGGCTTGATTACCGTCTCTCCCTTGCGCTTGCAGTTCTACCCCAGTTTGAACCGGTCCAAGTGTTGCGCCAAGGGGATTTGCACGGGTGAGTTGGAGGATGTGTATCATGTGTAATGTGCCCTTGATGCCGCCGTCATCGGCCATGGATTATGTTGGGGTTTGACCTGTGCTTGCTCGTGCGCGCAGAGTGTTTCCTCCAGATGAAGTCCCCCACCACGGGCCGGCCGACGCAGTATCCTAGCCACCAATTCTCATCGATTTCGTCTAGCCTAGATTTGTTTTTCGTTTTTGGTGTTACAACTTCACACACAGTGGTCTATGATTGGGTTAATCCTTAACATGTAAGATGCCCGTATTGCAAGATGATGAATTACGCGGTGGAGTACCGCGGCATCAAGACAAAGGAGGAGAAGGGCATTGAGCAGCTTGTGAGTGCCTGCAATACCATCATTTTGTTCAGTGCTGTCAGTCTGCTTTGCTTTATGTTTGCCAATTGGGGGCGGGGGATGGGAATTGTGAGTAGGAGGAGCAGAGGGTGATCGAGGCGCAGATCAGGATGCGGCAGCAGGAGCTCCAGGACGATGCCGAGCGGTTGAAGAAGCAGACGGCTGCTTTGACTGATGCAACAACAACTGCTCAAGTTGAATGTTGTCATACGGGTGGCACATCCACCGCAGGTGTGTAGGTTGCTGTAGATTATTTGTCTCTCTCTGTTGTTTTTTTGTTGTGCAGTTGCTGATCTATCCTGTCTGTTTTGTTGATAGCTGCAAGCAGTGAACAAAGCCATGATGTGTTCTCATCTCAAGTACAGCATTCAGAGTTACTGTTGAAGAATTCTGAACGCTTAAAACAGATGCGGTTTGTACTGACTAACTCTTTTGTGCTTTCTGTCCTGTTGAAGTCACAACGGGGATTATTTGTGCTATCTCCATGAATTATATTGTAGTATCGTGATTACTGTTGCATTAATGCATTTGGGATCGGAGTGTGTCTGTGGGCAAAATAATTAGTCCTTACTTGCCCCTCACTGTGAAATTAGATAGCTTACTATATGTACTTTCTGATAGATGGCTGTGCATTCTCTCCTGTTATCAGGCATAGATCAGTAGCAATTGTTAGCAGTTAAATTAAATAAGTAACAACAGAGATCAAACTGTTTGGTCCGGCTTTTGGCTTATGATTGTTTCTCCGAGCCAGATGCTTTAGTTTCTCAAAGTTATTTCTCGAATATCTTGAAGTCACTTCTCAAAGCTCCTAAACTCCAATCGAACCAAATGTCCGGCTTCTTGAAGTTCTCGAAGCCCAACTTTCCAGCCGTTCAGCCACAGCCATACAAAACAGGGGTCGTCCAAATAAGGTCCTGGTGGTACCATGTTGATGATATTACTACCATTTTAAGGTTTTGGTTTGTTCCTGTCTATCAGGTAATTGAACATGTTAAAGATGCCATTGAAATGAATCCTTGGTTGTGCTGCACTTGACTTGAGGATAAATGGTTGTTGCCCCTCACTGTGAAATTAGATAGCTTACTATATGTACTTTCTGATAGATGGCTGTGCATTCTCTCCTGTTATCAGGCATAGATCAGTAGCAATTGTTAGCAGTTAAATTAAATAAGTAACAACAGAGATCAAACTGTTTGGTCCGGCTTTTGGCTTATGATTGTTTCTCCGAGCCAGATGCTTTAGTTTCTCAAAGTTATTTCTCGAATATCTTGAAGTCACTTCTCAAAGCTCCTAAACTCCAATCGAACCAAATGTCCGGCTTCTTGAAGTTCTCGAAGCCCAACTTTCCAGCCGTTCAGCCACAGCCATACAAAACAGGGGTCGTCCAAATAAGGTCCTGGTGGTACCATGTTGATGATATTACTACCATTTTAAGGTTTTGGTTTGTTCCTGTCTATCAGGTAATTGAACATGTTAAAGATGCCATTGAAATGAATCCTTGGTTGTGCTGCACTTGACTTGAGGATAAATGGTTGTTGAATGATCAACTTAATACACCTAACACTTGTTGCAACTTAGCTAAGCACTATATATACACACACACATATATGTAAGTAAATAATTAACTGTTTCTGCCTTTGACTATTCTAGGACAGCTCCTGTTTAGCTGTACCTGTGTACATGGAAACTTCTATGTGAATTTCATGGGAAATTTCTGTATTGGTCGTGAGACTTTTAGAGCGATCGTCCCAGTTTAAATGCACCTGTTTTAAGGATCATATTCATAGGTATGGCTTAGAAAGAAATGTGCTCTGTTCATCTGTTTCATAGATCCTATTAGATTAAGGAAGTTTAACCAGTAAACATGTACAATTCACCATTCTCAAAAAAAGAACACGTACAATTCACAAGGCTTCTGGCCTTTGCTATATTTAAGAGTATTAATTTGTTTGTTGGTGATGTTTGGTGTGAAGAAACATTTTATTTGTTTTGACCCTTTTGCATAGTTTGGATCAGCTATACATCATTTAAAAAAAAGCAGACAAGAAAATACGAGGTAGTGAAAAACAAATTTGCTGGCATCCCCTTACCCTTCCTTATTAACTATTTTTTTATTGTGGTATGGATATATCACAATCGTTGATATTGATTATTAACTGATAAATTCTTTAAAATGCAGGGATAATAAATTTGACATGGATCTTGAAGAAGTTATGCTTATGGAAGCAATTTGGCTTTCTATACAGGTATATTATGATATTGCTGACCTTATTTTTAAAATATTCATCTTTATAGCTTGATTTTTCTTCAAAGAGTTCATCAATTTAGTTTCGAAAAGGTTTATACACTATACAGGGATCAGTCATGTTTTGCTGCCACAACACCAAAATGAGTTTGATTTGGGGCTTGTTTAGTTTATAAGCTTCATTGTTTCTGTAACGATGAAATCCTAGTAATGCTGCATTCCCATACTGTATACGTGTTTTTTCTGATTTCCAAATTCCAAATTATAATTAGTATTAACCTCTTGAGACAAACAGCGAGATCAAGCTTACTATCTTCATTCACATGATAGCTGCTTCATTTGATTGTCGTGTATCCTATCATTTGCAGCCAATTGTTCAATATCCTTTGAGTTATGTGCAAATTTACTTAGAATTTGCTTATTCACATAAACCTGCATCTGGTTTCCATCACATGTAATGCATACCTATATTCGTTATCTTCAATGAGGGGGAAGCCATGATTGCTCATCTTGTTAAAATTATCAGGATGATTCTGCATTTAGCATCTATGCTTGTTCAAACAGGATCAGGAAGCCCTGGGAAATCCAGGCTGCGCCAGTGCTATCCCACCAACAATTCCTTCAAGATGTTACAATGGCTCTGTGACAGCTTCAGCTGAAGCAGCTTCTTCTGGTGGATTTGCTTGTGCGGTCGCAGCATTAGCCGAGCAACAGCATATGCATGGAGATTCTTCCGGTGCAGCTACTTGCCACACATCAAGATATGATACTCTCAGCAGATCAGACAGGTCTTTTACAGAGGATCGGAGTGTAGCTGGAAGTAGTTCCTCAGGCACCAGGGTCGAGGAACCATCAACCAGCACAGCAGGTCAAGCAAGAGAAAATGCAGGGTATTCTAAGGACCGGTGGTCAGAGGTGGCTGAGGCCAGTACCAGCTATGCCGGTTCTGATGTTACAGTCGAGACTGGGGCTGCCAATTTGGCTGCTTCAGATGGATCTAGCATTGGTTCTGGCAGTATTCCTGATAGCTTTGAAGAACAGATGATGCTGGCCATGGCTCTTTCATTGGTTGATGCCCGGGCCAGGGCAAGTTCTCCTGGCCTAACCTGGCGGTAGTCGCTTTACCCCTTCTATTTGTTTCTTTATGTTGGCTGGTATTGTTCCTAGAGTTCCTTTGTCACATAAAACGTAGGATTAGATGGGGGCAGATAAATGGTGGTTGTGAATAGTGAGATAAATCTGCACATTTGTAGGTAGTGTTGGCCTATTCTTTTCTCCCTTTTCTTTGTTTCTTCAGAAAGACAGAAACTAGGCTCTGTCAGGCAGACCTCCTGCCTACATAAATTATGCATTGATGTTGTTCCAGACTTCGTGTAAATACAGACAGTGATTCTCTTTTCGGCTTTGGCAAGACGAAAATGTCGGCCATAATTTTCTGCAGGGTTCTTTCTTGCTACGACTGTTTTTCATGCATGATTTCAAACACCGGTAATCATGCACACGCATCTTTTACAGGGATATGGCCAAATTTGAGTTAAAGAGTACTAGAATAAAACCTTTAAAAGCCCATTTTTCGTTTTGTGTTATGCTAATATCATGGTGAGAACATAAACATCCATACAAATTACCTTCACAACTCGGTGGGTTCTTTCAGCTTTTTTTATCCTACTTATTTGCTTTATCTTGTCACTTCGTAAATTTTTCGAGATAGCCTCGAGAGCCGGTTAGTCTTTAATTTTGGGGTTTAGAGAGCTTATAGACTTACGAGATAAAAAAAAAGACTTAAAAAGTAATAAAAAAAAGTAAGATAAGTCAAATAAGACACGAGATAAGTAGGATAAGCTACTTATCTCGTGTCTTATTTGACTTATCTCACTTTTTTTATTACTTTTGAGTCGGTTTTTTTAATCTCGTATACATGTCTATAAGCTCTCTAAACCCCAAAATTGAAGACCAACAGACTCTCGAGGCTATCTCGAAAAATTCTCGAAGTGACGAGATAAGGCAAATAAGTAGGATAAAAAAAGCTGAAAACAACCCAACCCACCCTGATCAATGTCATGACTCATGAGGTGGCATTATGGCACTGCAATTTTCCTTTGGATTAATGATGTGGCCATTTTTTTTTTGGATTAACTCCACTGTAGTCGACTTGACTATGCAAGGAATAAAAATGCATATGGAGGCTAGATTTCGACTATGCAAGGAATAAAAACGAATATGGTGGCTAGATTTCACTGCCGAACTCCCCTTATACTCTTTGCCCCACTTTCCTAACCTTAGCTCCCATTACTGCCCTCCCACCTTAATCGCCGTCTCGAAGCTCCCATTACTGTCCTTTCTAGCCGTCACCACCAAAGCTCCTTCCTCGCCACTATTCTAACGTGTTCTCACCTCCCGCCACCATTATTCATCCTCACTGGTGAGATGCTCTTACCTGGTCTTTCTTCCTCATCTCCAGCGGCTCCTACCGCTAGATCCGTCTCCACCTCATGCTAGGGCAGCCAATTTAGCTTGTAGCTTGGTTTTGGCTCGGCTCGAGGTCAGCGGCTCGTAGTCCAACAAGACCAAGCTTTTTTTCTAGCTCGGTTGAAAAACAAGCCAAGCTGAGCCAGGACCCGGATTGCTCGTGGGCTCTTTCATCTAGCTCATTTAGAAAAAGTCCCAATATCAGAATGGGTCGACCCATTTCAAACCCTAACCTCTTTGGTCTTCCTTACTCCCCGCCGTTCTCGGCTTCCCGCACTCATGTCGTCCCCCTCATGGCTTCACCCTCTTCCTTTTCTCTTCCGCGTGACTATCCTCCGCCTTCCTCCTCTCGGTCGAACACTGCCGCCTCCCTCCTCCTCCGAGCTCCAGGTGACCAGATCTGAGTCTGCGACTTCCCTTATCTCCTTCTCTGGCCAAACTACCGTTGCCTCCCTCCTTTCCTTCTTTGGCCGAATCGCCTCCGCCTCCCACCTTTCAGCCGACAACCATTACCTCCCTCCTCCTCTAGGTTCCAGGTAAGTTAATGTGACCAGATCCTGGTCCGTGTATCCGAGAACCTCATACCCTCTCCTCCTCTAGCCGAATCGCCGCCTCCCTCATCTAGCCAGGTTGCCTCCCCTTCTTCCTCCTAGCCAAGTGCCGCCACCTCCCTCCTCCTCCTAGCTGGACACCTCCACCCTTGCGTCCCTACCTCCTCTCTTCCTCCATCTAGGCCGCCACCGCCTTCATGACTGGATTCCCTCCTCTCTGGCTTGCGAGCCCTTATAAGCCAACAGCAAACCCGAGCTGAGCTTTTTTTCGTACCTTGTGGAACCAAAGAGCTAGGGATGCAAACGGATATCTGAATATCTGAATTTTTGCCAAATTATCCGATATCCGAATTGATAGAGAATGAATATACCGTTGATTTTTTATGCGTGTTAACAACATCCTTACAAAAAATAAGAATATGAATTCGAATGGAAAGATCTATGAATTATTTGTATCCTATTTAGTAAAAAAGGTGAAAAAAATTATCTGAATGTTCGAATTGCAAAGAGCTGAGCCCGAGCCAAGCCAAGTAGTGATCGATATATGCCAAACCCTATCTCGCTCAAATTCGGCTCATTGCCACCCCTACCTCTTGCCAGTCGCCACCTCCTGCTGACCCATGTTCTCAACAATCCACTCTTCAACACCCCCACAACCCTTCGACTAGCCCACCTCAGCCACCTCACTACCCTGCCGGCTACCACAACCGTTGCCTACCACCAACACGGCTCTCCTCTAAGCATAGGGGGGCATGGCATGGTGGACCCAAAACTTAACTGATGGCCCCCTCATCTCTGGAGCGTCAATGGAGCACGCCGAGCCTTGGTATGAGCAAATAGCTTGGGTTGCACTCATAGGGGACGCCAGGGAGCAAACCTTTTTTATATGATATGAGCATATAACATGTTTGGACACCCCACCCCACCCCCTACCCCTTTAGCCACGGTCAGCTTATTCACCCACCACATTATCATACAATTTTCACATAATGACAAACCAAATTCTTTTGCACCCCCAAAAAAAAAAAACAACTAAGGCCTCATGAATGTAGCACTGATCTACTTCCTACAGTCATAAATATCAGTCGTTTGGGATACACACAACTCAAAGTTTTGAAATTTAACTATAAATATATTGTTAGATAATCCTACAATATTACAATTTCATCGGGTTTTATAAATAAATTGTAATAATAATTAGTGGGGAAGGTTACATTCAGAAGTGTGTGTTAAACAATACGTATTCGTGAGTTGTGACCTGAGGGAGTGGCTGGTATAACCACGCGTGCAACCACCAGGCAAGTGATATCAACATACAACCCAACATTATAGTACTTGCACATACTATAATTGCTATTTGACCACGGAAACCAGAAACGTTAGTAATGCCCATTGGTGCATCCAGCCATTTTGTAATAAATGAATGGTTTAATAAAGCAGTTTTAATTCTGAATAAAAGTCTTACAAGAAAGCAAGCATTACTGAAAGAAGATGAATCCCTTGGAAATTTTCTAGGATTGATTTGAATTCACATTTCACAGTACCTGAATTTTTTTAAACTAAACAATCGAGCACAATCCAGACAGGATGTATGAATGCTATGCAATTACATGCACGATCAAGATCGAACAGTACAAAGTCAAAAGAAAGGATTTTTTTCCCCTACGATCTGCGCGGCCGTCAGACAGGCAGCTCCGCTCGGGCTGCGCACACGGCGGCGCGACACAGCGGGCAGTCGCTCGCGCGCGCGCGCAGCCACTCGTCGACGCAGCCGGCGTGGAACAGGTGCCCGCACGCCGGCAGCCGCCGCACCGCCTCGCCGATCCGCAGCAGACCGAGGCATATCGCGCACTGCGCCCACCCCGCCATGGCCTGGTCGCGCTTGTACCCGAACGTCGCCGGGAGAGCCGAGATCGCGGCCGCGTCCATTCCGGCCACCGCCCCCGCGCCGCCGCCTCCGCCACCGCCGCGGATTACAGCGCCAAGCGACAGGTGCAGGAAGGGGAAGCCGCGGGTCACCTTGACGCGGTGGGTGGCGAGGGCGAGGCAGCCGAAGAGGACGATGACGACGGCGGCCGCGGCGACGCCGAAGAGCTGGTAGGTGACGAGGAAGAGGAAGGCGGAGGCGAGGAACAGGGGGATGAGCGCGCGGTTGTCGCCGTCGAAGTTGCCGCAGCGGGCGTCCACCTCGCCGGTGGGCGGGTTGCCCATGAACGCGCCGGAGGGGTGCATTGCGCCGCGGCGGTGGCGGCCCGGCGCGGAGGCGAGAGAGTGACAGTGTGTTTAACAGCTAGTGGTGGAACACAGGAACGTACGTGAGGTGGTGTGCTGGTTGGCATGCAGAAGAGACAAGAGGTGGCTAGGCAGCCGTTGAGCTGCAGCGGGTCCATACTGGGAGCCTGATGACCTCGCGGTTCGTGTCGCCCTTCTCTGACCACTTGATGCAGCATGGACGGTTGAGATGGATAGGAGGTGAGAAGAAGAGGCGTTAATGGCTTTTGCGTTGGCCTGATTTGATGCAGTAAATGCAATGCTGGAATTGGAGAACAGATTGTGTCTGCACAGGCAACATATGCACTACTATCTGTAAGATTCATGTAAACTAGATAAATTAACACGCCATGGGCGCGTAGCCGTAGCCGCAGAATCCACCGCCCACATCCAACCTTTGGATCAACATCAGATGGGTAGAACTTTTTGATGGCGTGGCCGCACTGTTTCGCATGTAGGATACGCGCTATATAGGTAGTAGTAATTTTAAAATTGTCCCAATTTTAATTTTTTAAAAAAATTTAAGTTTTTTATGGGCCTTCTTTGTGGAGGCATGGTTCCATTTTTGCAAAAAAAATTTCTAGAATTTTAAACGGCTAACAAAAAAGAAAATAGAAGGGCAAAAATTTTTCAAAAACATCCAAACTTTTTATGGACCTTCTTTGTGCAGGCATGGTTCCATTTTTGCAAACTTTCTATTTTTTAGAATTTTTAAACGGCGTAGAAAAAAGAAAATAGAAAAGAAAAAAGAAAGAAAAAAGGAGGCATAGGAAGAAAAAAATTTCAAAACATCCAAACTTTTTATGGCCTTCTTTGCGCAGGCATGGTTCTATTTTTTCAAACTTTCTATTTTTTTTGGATTTTTAAACGGCGTAGAAAAAAGAAAATAGAAAAGAAAAAAGAAAGAAAAAGTAGGAGGCAGAGGAAGCAATGTACCGGAAAAGGGGCGGGTCTAAAGGGGAGGGGCTAGGATTCGAACCTAGGTCACCGAAGCGAGATATGGCATGGAGGACCAGCCCGTCGAACCCTCCACCTCGTCTCTGAGGTGCGTAAGGCCTGCTTTTATATATAACTTTTGAACGGACGGCCGGATCTCATTTCGGCCGACGATCGGACGACCAGCATTCTCTGGCTGCCCATACGAGTGTGTCGCCTCGCAAGGAAACCATGTGTCGAGACGAGATGTAAAGCGCCGTACATCTACACTCATATATATTTAGGTGGATGCATGGCCACTATTTACCTAGATACTCATTTTCTAGATAATATTTTATATAGTTTAATGGCAAAGCAGTTCACGCATAGTACCCTAGTCGAGCGCGCAGGCATTTCCCTCATGTCTTAGCTTCGCTTTTACATTCAACTACGTTGTGCTTCCACAACTAGCTCAACTTTTGTGTTTGACTGCGTCGTGCTTTCTACATCCTCAACTCTGTCGCCTTAGTGGTTAGTTCTACTTTTGCGCTCGACTGTGTTATGCTTCCTTTGATGTAAAACCTTATTGATATACAACATATTAAAATAATAAAGCTAGATAAATAAGGTGATTCCATATATCTTGAATTAATTAAAGGCTTCCAAAAAAACATTTTATCTAAATATGCATATATATCTACGAGATTCATGCACATGCTTGCCATTATGTACCCAGATATATGGGTGTTAAAGGGGTCAAACCCAGCCTACGAAAATAAAATTAATTTTTCCACCCAACCCAACCTAAATACCCCATCTAAATTCCTTCGAACTCAACCTAACTCAGCCCATATGACATTTGAACCCAAACCAATTCAACCCATTTCTCTAATATGGGTTCAACCCACTCCTCAAGCCATTCGAACCTATTCAACCCAATTTCATATAAGGTTTAAGTTCAGGGAGAAAAGCACTTTAGTATTTATTTAAAAGCTTACTTTCATTCTACAATTTTTTTTTTATGAAATTGATCAAAATTTGTTGGGTATGACTTAACGCATCTGGAAGCTACTTTTTGCAAATTGACCGGCCTAGGTGAATAGGTTGGCCATACATATAAAAATGCGGTATTTTTTAAGCTTTTAAGCCTCACGTTCACACTATAAAATTTTCACGAAATTGACTGAAATTTGTTGAGGACGACTCAGTATTAGGGAGCTACTTTGTACAAATTGGTAGGCCAAAGCGAATAGGTGGGGCCACACGTAAAACTTTGGTTTTTTTTAACATCGTGTTCACACTATAACAGTTTTATAAAATCGACTAAAATTTTTTTGGATGATTTTATGAATTGAAGGACTAATTTGTGTAAATTATCAAAGACAAACTTGTAGATTGAACCCGAATTTATTTAACCCATACCAACACAATCCAACCCATTTCTACTTCAAACTCAACCCATTAGATACATCAATCCATTCTCACCCATCCAAATTCAACTCAAATTAAAACCCAACCCTTTTAACCCATTTCGATCCAATTCATTAACACCCCTACCTAGATACACCTATTTCTTGAAATTTTTTTACATAATTTCCCGCCCAATGGACACATGCTATATACACCCTGCAGACCCTTTCTTGCAAGGAAATTTAACTCTCGATCACTAAACCAAAATACATGCAACTCATCAATTTTTTTTTAAAACATATGTTTGATTTTGGGTGATGCTTAGCATTAGACGTCTAATGAAGCGAAACAATTGGATGCTATGTCCCAACAAAAATAAGAAACCGTTTTAACAAAAAAATGTTCACAACAAAAATATGTGCTACAACGAAAAGTTTACTCTTGTGCGACATTAGAGAAATTAACTTGAACAATGAAATATTTTGTGCGACAACTTTAAGATGGAATTCACCCAAAAAATACTTAATACAACAAAAAATATTTGCTCTTGTGCAACATTCGAGAAGATTAACAACAACAAACAGAAATACTATATGCAACAACTTAAAATTAGAAAATGGAACAGAACAATTTGTGTGACATTTCGAGGACCTAACTACAACCAAAAAAAAATGCTCTGTGTAACAAATAAAAAAATCAAGGCAATGAATCAAATCTCTCCAAGTAGTATTCAAACCTATGACCAGTCTAGTTAACAGCCGACCGCTCTACCACCGAGAGGAGAGAGCACTCACCTTGGGATGGGCTTACCATTTATATGCTTTCAGCAGTTATCCTCTCCGCACCAGACTTGCTTCTTGCTGCGCTCGGTCAAAGAAAGAGAAATTGAACAAGAGTTGCGCGTCCTTGATTAGCAAAAAGAGTATATAGCTCTTTTGGAATGTGCCATTTTGGGGCTCTTACTTGTCCTGGCTGATAGCTTAGACGACTGACCATTAGGCATGGTTTTGGAAAAACCTTTAAATTCAAAACTTTTCAATTTTTTCTTAATAAGTTTTGGATGGATTTGCTGAAGCAGTTTTTAAGAGGTATCCCTTGGAAAGGGAGTACTTGAATATTCTGTCTACTTTTTCCAGCTAGATGGTTAAGGACCTCAGAGGACAGAGGAGAGCGCAACAATCGCAACATTGGCTTTCTTGTTATCTACCTAAATCCGGTGAGTCCCTCGCCACCAATTTCTTCAGAGAGGTCGACGAGGAGCACGAGTAGCACGCCGATGAGGGAGAAAAACCCAGCAAAGGGGAACTCCTGCCAAGGGCGGTGTAAGGCCAGGACACAGTCAGCGAGGGTGGCCTGCGCATCAGGGAGGAGGTGGAGAGGATCATGGACAGATATCAGGTGATGCCAGGTATACCCGGGCACCCAAAAAATTCTGACCCTTAGGGACTCAAGCTTGTGTTGTTTGCTCAGATTATAGAGTCAGAGAGAGGAACCTAAGGTTGCTGGCTCCATCCAGCTTAGCAAAAATTCTTAAAGGTTTCCTTTTTTTTTTTTTTTTTGCAAAAGGAGACACGCTCCTATTTTCATTACCAACAGCAACGGAAACCACACATTCTTAAAGGGTTCCTATTTACCATTTTCCTTATTTCCTTTTTCCCGTTTGCTCTTAGCCATTGCATGGCCTTGCTCTAAAATTCATTTTTCAGTTGCTTCTTCTACATTGCTCGTCTAGCTCTGAAATCTTCTTTGAGTTGTTTCATTTTTTTGCCCCCAGTTTGCTTGTAACCATTGCAGACTCTTGCTCTCAAATTTGAGCCTTCTCCAGATCGCAACTGAAACCCATGCATCATATATGTTGCTCTCTCTCTCTCTCAGAAATGAGAAGAGCAGCAGTCGTGCCGATCGGTAGGGATTGCAAGTCAGCAAGTGTCTACTTCAGATCAAACCTTGGCGCTAGAGCCGTAGAGCGTGATGATCGAATTGATTGGAAGAAGAGCTAGCTATTAATTGCTCCATTTCTTTCTTTTTTAAAGGATTTTAACCTCTCCTAATCAAGTTTAATCTAGCCGTATATTATAATTTAAAAAGTTGTGGGTTCTTGATAAGGGGTTTGGAAGACCTAAAAACTTATAAAAAAAGGTTTTGGGAGTTTTAAGAAGAACCACTAAAATCTTTTAAAAAATAGTTATAAAGTGCTATAGCATTTGACTTATAAAAAATAACAATTTTCAGCTATATCTTTTAATTTTGATTTAAACTGAAAAGAACATAATTTCTTAACTCGTCGTCCTAGGCCGAACAAAGAAGCGTGATGTCCGGCCTGGCCAATCGGTGGCCTTTTCACAGGATGGGCCGTCCAGGGCCAGCAGCAGAACACGTGGTTGACAAACATGGCAGGTATTAGCCGATTTTCTAAAACAAATGCAATTTATTTTAATAAAGAATCATAAGAAAATATACCCGCTTTCTAAAAAAAATATCAAGATTGAAATACCAACAAGGGAGAAGTCGACAGGTAAGACAAGGGAGAGACACATGTAGATGTGGCGAGAGACACTTGTGTGCATTCTGCCATGTCTACACCATGTTGACATTTTAATTTTCGACATAGATATATTTTGAGGATGACTACCGATCAGACGATTATATCAGACGCTGCAAAAGAAAAGGTTTCAAAGTGATACTGGACAGTAGTCAGCCTCATTTTTTTTTGCAACATATTTAATCGGCGATATATTCTGGTGATTTTTCCTAATTAGATATTTTAAAAAGGAATTCCTAATTAGCCAGCCAAAACGGCGGGGTGCTGGACGGGGAAAAACGTGTAACGCTACCGACAACAAGTAAATATATCTGTATCCAACCTTTCGCTCGAACACTACTGTATTTGCATATCGCCGCCGATACGCATAGGATTCGTAACGGAAGTACACGAATCTAAATCAAATCATATTGCTTCGTATATTTCCTCATGCTGGCATGTCGCTATTGTTTATTTTTTCCTATGAATTTTCTCGCTTGCAAGTATGTATCAGCGATTCTGCGCCCCTCTCGCTTTCAGAGCGGTTGTGTTGTCGCCATGATTGCAGGCAACAGGTACGCCGTAATTACCAGCTGATCTAATCTAATCTAAATTATCTAATGCGCGCGTATATATTATTTAGGGATAACTGCTCAATTGATGATTTGCCCCTATTATATGCTCCTCTACTATATGTTCCAAAGTTCCTATCCCAATTGATAAAATGCTCCATTTTAAAACTGAGCAAAATTTACCATACAACAAGTGCAAAAGGCTCTTTCTTCCCCCTCATATTCTGTGCTTGATTCTTCCAATGCCCTGAGATATATTGGAGCTTCTTTTATTTGTTGATGACTTTGTTATAATTCATACAGGTCTAGCATGCCTAATTAACGGGTAGCCAAAATAGCTTCTATCTTTCATTCCAGATTACCCATTGCTAAATTTTATGCTTACTACAGCAATATATCTTCTTGTAAGTGATGAAACTTGAATTCTATTTCATTCAAATTCAAATATTCAATAGAATAATCAGTAATATTTATTTCATTATTTGTACTGCAGATATCATACAGAGTATTTGAGCTCACAGGCGTCTTGAAGTCAGCTTTCACTCCCAGCAGAGATGACAAAATATGAGGGGGGTAAAAAGGACCTTTTACACTTAATGCATGACAAATTTTGCTCAAAGTTTTAAAATAGAGCATTTTATCAATTGGGCAAGGAACTTTAGAGTATATAGTAGAGAAATATGTAATGGAGAGCAAATCATCAATTGAGCAAGTACTTTGGGCATATCATCAATTATCCCTATTATTTATGCGTGCGCTCATATCAACATTTTTTTTAAAAAAAATTATTTGGCTGTACGCCAGTTCGACAAACCGCAGGCGGTTATACCAATCCAATTATTTTCCCAGTCTGATCAGCCTTTAATTGTCATTAGAGATATTTTTTCAGTCCGGTTATACCTATGGCTGCTAATTAGGAGTAGCTTAGATACTTAATTAGTTAACTAGACGCGTGCTTATGCAATGTTTAATTCCCAGTGGCAACCGACGTGCGCCCGCGTAAGGCAGCAGCGATTCATTTCGAGCAGCTCCACGTTGAAATTGCACGTAGACATATCCACACGCGGATACACTCGGTAGCCGCGGTTCAATCACGGCCGACAGTATATATGAGCCACATCCAGAAGCCAGAAGGTATACAATTTAGGGCTTTTTTTTAGTACATTTACAGGATTATGGGTCATGAATTCTTTTGAGATTTAACGGTTGAGATTACCTGTGAATTGTTATTTAGATAGTATATATGAGTGGCATGGGCAGTATATTTCCCTTATTAAACCGTTGGGTCTAAATATACTACCACAATATGTCATCTCCCTGTAGGTACTCCTCTCGTCCAATAATATAAGGCATATTTCTGTTTTGCACATAGACCAAGAAGATATTGAAAATGACTATACTGTCCCTAGTTATTATCTCTAAACACTCTATTCAATATATGAATATATGGAATACAAACTAAAACAAGATATTTATTAGAAGTATTGATGACACAACACATTTATTCTGCATTGGAATTTGAAATACGCCCTATATTAATATACAAGACCATTCAAAAAATATGTTTTATATTTTTAAACAGAGAAAGTACTAAAAGAGTTCTAAATTAAAACTTTACGTGAAACGGTTTAATTAGTTACAAACTAGAAAAACTCCCTTGTTCAAAATGGAGCCTGAAGGGCATCCTCGCTTTCATTGCGCGGGCTATGTCTTCTAGAAAGGTTTTCTCGGTTAGCTAGCTCGTCTTCTTCCACATCGGATTCTTCTATTCAATTTAATCGACGGATGCATTGCACAGGGAATTAATTTACTCTGTTTAAATGTACACCAAAAGCTGCAGATGAGGCTAGCGTTCATTCTTTGACATACTTTTTTAGCAACATGGTCCACATGTCATGTACTTGTTTTGGTGCCAAAATTTGTCACATGCCACGCAATCTTTGGCAAGAAAATCATGGCACATTAACTTATATTGAACCAAGCACATCGCAATCGGGTTTTTGGCGTCAGGGAGGTCATATTCTGGTGAGAGGAGGCAGGACAGACGCACATCGGTCGGACAGTCACATTACCTTGCATTGCACTACACACATATGAGACGTAGCACTCATCACCTTAATTGTACAAAGACGCGCCGATCTCCACGACAGTAAACTAACAACAAATCATGCAGCCGGGATTAGGCGGATCATGACGCCACTGGGGCTGCTTAGCTAGATTTTTTCATCCGAGTGCATGGCTTTAGTTTGACATAACATGTTTCAGCGTAGAGTTGGTAAATTAGTTAGCACTTCTTGTCTCGTGCAAAACAAGATGGTAATATACACTTTATCCAGCATTATTGTTGACATATATTGAGCGTCTTTCTCTATTAGTTTAAGTTTTTGGGTAAATTGATCAGCACATACAATACAATTCAATATGGTATCAAAGCTAAGAGTTCCTGATTTAAGATCTAGCTAACACATTATTAAAAAATAATTATTGCGCCCTACTTCAAGTTTACCTCTAACGCGGTGTTCGATACCACAGTCGCGGCGCGGCGTGGTCAAAAGTTGCTGCGCGCGCCTGCGAAACGCGTCGCAACCGCGTAAACGAACGGAGCCTAAGGCTTAGAGCAACCTAGATGTGAGGAGAAGCCTGCACCCATCAAGTTTAAACTTTTGAGCGAATTGATCGGTGCATGTAATTTATACTACTTTATAATGTAGCGGTAGCTAGGGCAACCTAGCCTCGATGGCGAATCAGGGATGGCGACGCCAGTGAGCTGCTAGGGTTTCGGACAGAAGCAATGGCACGAAGGTGAGTCAGGGGAGAGGTTCTGCTTGTGCTGCGCGTGGACTAAAGACGGAGGAGCGTGAGCGGGACGGCATGGAAAGGAGGGTGGGATAGCTGCGGTGGATCCATTGGACGGCCCCCGCTTCCCAGCGAGGGTGGCCTGGCCTGTGTGGCGATTGGTGCATAGCATCTGACCATCTGCACTCAAACCCGAACCATACGACAAGGGGCATCGATGTAATTCCATTCTCGTCTCTGCTCGCGCAAAGTCTCTGCTCCTTTGTGACTTCTTCTTCTTCCTCCTCACGCCTCCTCTTCTTCCCCAGTTTATCTGGTGGATCTCTCTTATCGCGAGTCCATAACATCCGCTTCCCCTCCAATTCCTAGCATCTCCTTCTCACTCCTCTTTCCCTGGCGAGGTGACCCTCTCCTCCTCTCCGCTCCACCAGCCATAGCCGCCACTTCTCTTCTTTCCCTCCCCTCCCCTCCCCCTCACCTTCTCTCCCCCGTGTGTTGTGGGCGACGACATACTGCACGGGCGGTCGACGGAGGTCTCCCTCGCCGCGTCGCAGAGCCACCTTCTGCCGGTCTCCCGCGCCTCTCCATCTCGCCGTCGAGCCACCTGCTGCCGCCACTCTCCCCCAACTGCTCCATGTACGCCTCCTCCCCTCAGCTCATCTGCATCTAAGTTTTGTTTGATGGAGTAATTAACTGAACCGAACTAATTTTGTCAATTCGGTCCGGTTTTGAGGATCGCCGCTGGGGTCATATATAGAGCATCATAATGGTTAGAACCGAAGGTCATCGGTGTCAGATGACACCATCAACTCTACTGAGAATCTGCCCCTGTGGGTTTGTTTCCTTGGGGGGTTTTGCCTTCTTGGTCAGTTGACCCAGGTTGGCAGGAGAAAGTCCCAGTCTTCCTCTCAGGAGACGGCTCTGAAAGATTTCAGTGGGTTCTTGGCTTATGTTTTTTTCTCCTTTTTGATCGATCTGAGTTGAGTTGCTATTGTTATTCGATTTGAGAGGACTTCTCAATACATTTCCTGAGATTTACATAAAAAAAAGAGATTCTTTTCTCATGCTTGCTAGTGCATATTCTAGTAATCAGAAGATATACCAGGGTTGCTTATTTACTGCATGAAAATTTTTGCTTTTTTACTTAAGGGACAGCCTCAGTGAAATTCAGGACGAGGCATTAAACTCGGTTCATCAGTAGTATTTTCTTATGAAAGCAAGTTGCACCATCTTGTGTTTTTTTTTTTGGCTGTATTTTCGTTGACACGGATCCTAGCTAACCCATTCTCCTTTTCTTTTCCATGTGATCCAAGCAAGGGGACTTGACTACAAATTGATCTCTGTGGTGCAATCGAATTGAAGAAAGCCATGGGGTCCGGAGATTGGTTCAAGACGATCATGAGCAAGAAGAAGTCGAAACGGGGCAAGTCAAAGCATGCAAAGGTACTCCATTGCTCTCCTTTCTGTCCCAGTCTCGACTAGAAAAAAAGGTTTAATCTTTTTTCCCCCAATTTCTAAGCCCCTCTTGCATGCATGCCCTGTACACTTTGCATAGTTGCATGCCTTCTAAGCAACCTGAAAAAAAGATGCCATCCATTCCATCCCATCATTAAGAAGGGCCAGGACAACACACACAGCTTCTCTGTGCTGCAACTTGGTGTTTTGTTGTTGTGGTCATCATAATGGAAAGTTGGCCGTAAGGAAAGCTCAATATTTGTTGATAGCAATAATGGAAGGTACGACCGATGCTGACTTGTAGAACAGTATGTGTGAGTTAGGTGCTACCTGTGGAACAGGATCCTTCTGCATATTTGGAATTTGGGTGAACTACTGCTTAACTGACCCCACCTGGTGACAGCAGGAGATCTGAAATCGTCAGCATGGGTGGATAATTGGTGGATTAAACAGCAAAAGATTGTTCTTTTGATTAGCTGAGTTCTAGCGTTCATTCTTTGTGTCTAATTTGTTTAGTGGCATGGTTACTTGTTCTCCTCTATGCTTGTACTCTAGGAGGAGATCTACAAAGAGTCCCCCAGAAACTTACTTCTCATTGGGAGGCATTTCTGATTTCTCAACAGCCTCTATTAGATTCAGTTAACAAATATGTTCTACTCTCACCTTTGGACTTGGACTGGTCAGTCAAGGTATTTTGACAGTTGAATATTTCTTCATAAGTTTTTCCTGCTACATCAATATTCAGACATTAACTGGCCTACATATTCCCATGAGACCATGACTCCTCCCTTGTAGCGCAAAATTTTACTCTATTTCTGTTAGTAGTTTAGTACATTTAGCCGACATTTCCAGTTTAGTTTTTCATTGTTGGAGTTTTTTGTCATACCGGCTACAGTGTATAATGTCATTCTGCTGGTGGTCTTAATGAAATGGGCTGAATTCCTACTGTGTTGCATCC
Organism: Olyra latifolia; assembly: GCA_036346145.1. NCBI lineage: Eukaryota > Viridiplantae > Streptophyta > Magnoliopsida > Poales > Poaceae > Olyra > Olyra latifolia. The sequence continues at coordinate 4,056,014 of CM070530.1, forward strand.
TGGCATAGGACTTCTAATACATCCGAGTAATTAACTTATGGATCTTTTACAAATTATCAACTTATCCCCATTCTCACAAGTTTTACTTTGCCAATGAAGCTTGCTGGTCAAGTACCCAATGGGGTCAACCCGACAAATCAGAAGACCAATGGTCCTTCTTCTAGCGTTGACCCTGAAGACAATGCGGCGCTAGAGGAATGGGCAGCTACTAGGATTCAGAATGCATTTCGGCGTTACAAGGTTACATCAATCATGCATTGCTTCCATCATTTTGACTACTGCATTGAGTGAATTGCTATTACATAGGTATGTATCTGTCTTTTTGTGGAATATCATTACTTAACGCAGGCAAGGAAAACTCTCCGCTGTCTGAAGGGAGTTAAAAGATTACGCATTATTGGACAGACCAATCCGGTTAACAAGCAGACTGCTGCCACATTGAGCTGCATACAGTCTTGGAACAAGTTACAGGCAGAGATAAGAAATCGGCGTGCTTTTATGGTCACTGAAGGGCGCAATAGGAAGAAGAAACAAGAAAATCAAATGAAGCTCGAAGCAAAACTCCAAAATTTGCAGGTGAATTTCCTCCCCAAGGACACAGTGCCCTATAAATTCTTTTTACTCTTTTTTTTTGTCATTACAAAGTACACATTTTTTTTGAAGAAAAGTTCTAGGCAAAAGGAGGTTCTTTGGCATTGCATTTTAATTTGTTCCTTGGTATGTTTTAACAGGTGGAGTGGAATGGAGGCTCCGATACTATGGAGGAAATACTTGCGAGGATTCAACAAAGGGAAGACGCAGCAGTAAAGCGTGAGCGAGCCATGGCGTATGCGTTTAACCATCAGGTTCATAGTAACTGCTAATACCGCAGTTGAAACTCATCACACCGCAATACTTCGTGTCTAAGATTTCGATCCAACTTATGGCAATACTCAAGCATTATTCTAGAATCCAAGGACTGTTTCTTAACCAAGTTATCATTAGCCATTCCATAATAGCACTATACCGGCATTTTTGCGTACCTTGATAGTGTAAACTGAATTCTGCCCTTTTGCAGTGGAGGGCAAGGTCTGCCACGAGTCTGGGAAACTTCAACTACGAAGTTGGGAAGGGTGGCTGGGGCTGGAGCTGGATGGACCGCTGGATCGCTGCACGGCCATGGGAGCCCCGATCTCTGGTCCATCCTGAGAATCCGAAGAAAGGACTGGCAAAGAAAGACAACATCAGCACAAACCAGTCAGCTCTGAAGCTGCAAGGATCAATCAGTATAAGCAACATCAATGGTCGAAAAGTCCCTAAGAAGAAGTCATCACCCTCTCCCACTGATCAGAAGAAACCAGTAGCAAAGGAGCAGATAGCGAAGGTGGCCAGCACTCCAAAGGCAAAGCCGAAGGACATGAAAGGGAACCAAGAGAAGCAGCAGCAGCAGCTGCTAGAGGTTCCTTCGCTAAGCGCTTGAAATCCGCTGCGAAATGGCTACTGCTCATTGTATGATACATCTTGTGAAGTTCTCCTTTAATTTTTTTTACACCTTTGCTGTTTATTTTTTTCCTTTTGTCTTACAGTGATATGGAACAAGAAGTGACCAATGTAGAATGTATTTGGCTTGAGCGATTGCACACATATATCTGATGAGAGTGGTTTTGGTTAGGACTAGGATCTCTGCTATTCATTCTGTGCTATTGTAACAAGACATGCCTGTCTATCTGGTTGAATGGATGGTTTTGCTGGAACAAATTTCCATTTCCTTCTTTTGTCCATAGCTTTAGGATTAGATTGTAAATCTAACAAATATGTTTGGTAATCATTTACCTCCCAGAGTGACAAAAATGTACTATTTTCATCACTTTCATTGTGCATAAAAATCTTCAATCTTATGAAGAAGTAATTCTGTTTAGTATCAGTACTAACGGATTTACAGTTTTCCCACCGAATTGGAGTAGCTTTGCAACAGTAGCTCTTCCATTTCCTCTCTGAAGCATGGCAGTGCCTTCTCCTGCACCGCGACGAACACCTTGAACCCTCGCCGCCGCCTCTCGTCCTTGGCGCCGTAGGGCAGCAAGAAGCACGGCTCCGTGCTGCCGAGCAGCCGCCACGAGAGAGGCAGCATGACGTCCGGCGCGCCCCACCCGAAGTCCACCTCCGAGTGGCTGAGGCGCCGCCAGTCAGTGAACGCGCTCACCCGGCGCCCCGCCGTGACCCCCTCGCCGCGATGCAGCTCCTGGAAGTCAATGTAGGACCGCACGTACTCGTCGTCCACCTCCTGCTTGCTCTTCTTGATCAGAGCAGCCGTGTCTGCCAGCGGCTGGACGGCGAGCTCGCCGGCGGTGAGTGCGACGTACACCGGGACGCACACGTTGCCCCAGTACCCGTCCGGGAGTGGCGGATCGAGGACTTTGCTGATGTTCATGGAGTAAACCATCTTCACGAGCTCCTCGGGGTCAGCTCCATTGGCCTTGGTCCTGTTCGATCACCGATGCTCTGACATAAGTAAACGAAAAGGCAAACAACTTGTTGTCTCAGCCTCTCAGGCGAAGATCGAATTCTTACTTGGCGCGCCAGAGGAATGCGGCGAGCACTTCGAAGGTTGTAAGCTTGAGGCCGGCCTCGCCGGCGAGCTGCGCCCTGAGCGTCTCCACGCGCGCGTCGCTCACAAGGAAGCACTCCCTCGCGGGCTGCTCCTGTCCGTCGCTCGCCGCTCCGTACGGTCCGCGCCGCGCGACGTCCTCGTCGAGCGCGAGGACGCGGTCGAACGGCGTCACCACCCGCGGCGGCCGCCTCGGCCCCAGCCGGGCCTGCCGCTCCCACACCGGCGCTACATCCGGCTCCTACCCACACGCGAACCGCGCCGCGGCGGTGAGGAATTTGGTGGCGCCCGCGCCGTCGCAGAGGGCGTGCGCGACCCGCATCCCCAGCGCAACACCTCCGCAGGCGAACCGCGTGGTCTGGAGCACGAGCGCAGGGGACTCCGCGCCGCCGCCGTCTCCCGGCACGAGCCGCTCGAGCAGAGCGGAGTCCGGCCTGTCGGTGTCGACGTCAGTTACCGACATGCTGGACACCGCAAGAACTAGGGGAACAGTGTCAGTCCCAGAGCAAACGACGCCGCCACCTTCTTGGACGGTGCCGGCGAGCTGGGGGAAGAGCCCGAGAGCGGCGGCGAACGCACGCTGGAGTACGGCGAACGGGTCAAGAGACGGTGGATGCGGAGAAAAGAAGCGGAGCGTGCGGAAGGCGACACCGAGCACGTTGCGGTCGGCGTCGAGGCTGGAGAGCGGGAGGAGCACGGGCCGCGCCGGAGCAGGCTCCGGGGAGAGGTGGACGGTGCCCAGTACTCGCGGCTGCAGCTGCTCCATGGCGAGGAATGCGAGCGAGAGTGTGTCGTTCGGCCGCGAGATGGTGCTTTCATGGCGCTGTCGTGTGAAACGTTGGAGGGTTGGATCATGGCGCCATGGCGGTTGGTGCCCGGGGCGAGGGGTTGGTGGGAGAAGCGCTTGCGGTTTCAGAGAAGCGGCGACGTGGGAGCTCAGCCGCCACTAGTCCACTACACGCTCGTGAGCAGCTGACCGAGTGCAATTTCAGAGATCAGACCTTCACCATGCAGACCCAGAGCACCACCACCATCACCTTGCGATGCAAAATGGCGATCTCTGGCAGCCATGGTTGCCAACTTGCCACCGCAATTTGATTTTGCGTTGGAGTTTCAAAGCTGGTCACATTGCGCAAAATTCGATATTTATTCTTCCACTCGCAAAAAGGCACGCTTAATCACACATTTCTCAGCTGAGACTGAGAATTCCTGTAGTTAAAACGCTCAATCATGGACAATTGTTTAGTGTTTTGCCTGCCAATTGAGCAGTGCACCTACCACTTTTTAGGTTTATAATCAGACACCAGCAGGCCATGCAGCTCATTGAACTGTGCAGTGCACGTGAGCAAGGACGGATTCCACCCATTGGATTCCAGATAACAACACAGAATTCCTAGGTGGTCCCCTTGATGAGTCTATGAGTAAACAACAATTGGGCATCGCCGATAAGTTCGTCACAGTAGTTAAAACCAACTCAAGATTGGTTGATGAAGATCTTAGGCTCGATCCCTATTGATGGGACCTTTGATCAGACGCGACCTTTAGGCCCTGTTTGGAAACACAGTATTTTCATAGTTAAAGACAATCTGTGGTTTTAAAGAATCCATAGTATTTTAACCCATGAGGTGTTTGGCTACAGCTTTTAAAACTCGTTTCCAAAACCGTGGTATTGCAAGACTGTGGTTTTTGGAGTTTGGAGACTCGGTCCGAGCCTCTGTTTATCGCGACGTCGGCTCCTCGCATGGCGACGTTGGCTCCTCGCATGACTTTTTTTCCTTCACCCGCCAAAGCACTTTGCCTCTGCCGCCAATTTTTTTCCTCCGTGGAAGAACCGGCACCAAGATATCCTCCAATGTCGCCGTCGACAACGCCGGCCGATTTGTCGCCACCATCGCCCGTAGTGAGACAGGTATACCAGTAGCGCCTCCGTCGCCGTCCCGGTTGTCTCTCATTGTCCTCCACGCCGTCCTCCACACCGCCACCTCTGCCGCTTCCCGCCGCCTCACGCTGACCCTCCAGTACCACCTCTCGCCGCCTCCACGCCGCCCCACCACGGCCGCCGACGCCGCCTCCACCATCCGCCTCCGCCGCCCCACGCGCGCCCACGCCGCCTCTCCACGGCCACGCCCTCCACGCCGCCTCCACGCGCGCCACTTCCACGACGCCGCCTCCACGACGCCGCCTCCACTCGCCGCCTCCACGCCGCCTCCTTACCTCGCCGCCTCCACGCCGCCTCCACACCGCCTTCACACCACGCCGCCGACGCCGCCTCCACGCGCTCCACGCCTCCAAGCCGACGCCGCCCCATGGCCGCCCACGCCGCCTCACCACGCCACCTCCACGCCGCCTCCACGCCGCCTCAAAGACGACCGCCTCATGCCGCCTCCACGGCCACCTCCCACCGCCTCCCACGGCAATCAAGAATGTGAGCTGGTTAATTACGGCAATCATTCAATTGCCTCAGTTGAAGCTAATTGATAAACTCGCACCAATTTTGCTTAAGAGTTGCAAGATGGTTAGTTTAAGTGCTCTAGGTAGTCTGATTTTCTTGTGCTTTTCACATCTGCACTAGGATTATCTGAAATGAAATTATGAAATACTACATTGTGTTATGAGTCTTTGAGATAATTTCTTGGAAAAGTGCTATCAAGCGAACAGAGAAAAAACATCATAGATAAGACATGTCATTATCTACATTTAATTGAGCAATAGGACATTTATACATGAAACTTGGAATGTCAGGAGCTTGAAACCGACTCGTAAGTCGGTTTCTTTGTCTCAAAACAGTTTTTAGATTCGAGGGCTTGTCTCAAAATTCTCATTCGTTAGCTCTTAAACCGACTTTAGCATTGTATGATATTGTTGACTTTTTAGCCGACCTTCTTGTCTTTCTCTTCATACATGTGATGATGCCTAAATTATATTCGGGCAATATAATTTAGGCTCTACCTAGTCAAGACATGTAGTTAAGCTCTTTTACAATAAATGAATTGATCTTTTTGTTTTCTTTGTCTTAGGAAGAAAAGAGAGGCAAACATGGAATGAGATACAAACAAGTTTTTTTGTGAGCATTCTTAAAGAGTATAATTCACCAAGATATCGTGCCCAGAATGGTTGGAGCAAAGAAGCTTGGAATAGCATGACCCAACGTCTAAATGATAAATTTTCATTATCAAATTTCTTGGTGTCACAACTGAAGGACAGGGAACAAAGGCTAAAGAAGGATCACAATGCAAGAAAGCTCATCTTATCGAAGAGTGGGTTTGGTTGGGACAATGACCTAAAAATGGCTACTACAATTGATGAAAAATGGGATGAGCTACCAAAGGAATTGCGAAATGGAAGAATAAAGCCTTCCGTACTACTGACGACTTGTACGAGATTTATGATGGTATGATTATTTAGCTACATGTGTGAATTAAACATATCAATGTGTCATTGCTAAACTATCTTTTGTGTTGCATTGATAGGAAAATAGTGAAGGAAGCATTGTAGGCGATCTTCGGACAAGGCATATAAATTTGAATACATTTTTTGGAAGATGATTGTGCTCAGATGAATACACCTAGCCCTACCATACCCATCCATAAAGTACATGGGATGAGTTGCTACATGAAGGTATTGATTTGAACACTCAATATGGATGTAGCTATGATGCGTCTCATAGTCAATATAGAGTAATGGTTGAAGAACAAGCAGCTAGGAATGCAAAATCTCCTAGGGATGAGATGCTAGGGAAGCAAAAAAGACAAAATGAAACACCTACTGCAGCTAATTCAAAGAAAAATAAAAGAAACAACGACACTTCAATGGATGAGTTACTTGCTTTGCGAAAACAAGAGCTAGAGGCTTATAAAGAGCTTACGGAGAAGCAAATTCAAGTAAAGCTTAGACAAATAGAGAAGAATGATCCCAATAATGACCCATATAGTATGGCAAAGTGTATGGGTAAACTTAAGACTCTAGCCCTTCCTCAAGTTGAACTACTTCAAGCAATCAAATTTTTGAAGGAAGATCGAGACGCTAGAGAGATTTTCATGTGTTGCGATGAGGATACCCTTGCATATGCTTACATCAAGGGGTCAATATCCAACTAATGTCATGTCTTAGTATGACAAAGTGTTTTGGTGCTTGTTACTGTACTGGAAAGTGTTTTGGTGCTTGTTACTGTACTGCAAACTGGTGCTTGTTAGTGTACTGGAAAGGGTGCTTGAAAATGGCTCGTACTGGAAAGTGTGCTTGAAAATGTGTGCTTGAAAATGGCTCGTACTGGAAAGTGTGCTTGAAATTGGTGCTTGAAAATGGAAAATGGCTTGCTTCTTGTCAGTATGTTGCAATGAGTATTTTGGTGCTTGTCAGTACGGAGCTATTTATTATTTCGGACTAATGACATGAACTGAATGCTTACATTTTCAGTACGGTGCTATTTATTTAGGACTAATGTACATGAACTGCATGCTTACATTCTTTGTAAATAAGCAACATAATCGGTCCACATAGCCTGTGCAATCTGATTCCTTCTCAAATTTCCTGCCCTTCGACGTTCATTGAGAGATAACACATCATTTGTATACTCCTCATCTCCATCTGGAACATCCACTATATCAGATGGATCAATATCTATATTGTTCTGATTAACCCAGTGATCAGATCCATCACTTTTTTTTATGAAATTGTGAAGCACACAAGAAGCCAACACAATATCTCTCTGTGACTCGATAGGGTGGTAAGGGGCACATTTCAGTATAGGAAAACGTATTTTTAGAATACCGATAATGCGTTCAACATGATTACGGAGTTGTGCGTGCCTTAAATTGAATAATTCTTTCGCATTACTTGGTTTCTGATTACTCCTGCCTTGCTCTTGCAAATGATATCGAACATTGCGGTATGGAGCAATGAAATTCGGAGTGTTAGCATATCCTGCATCCACTAAATAAAATTTGCCAGTAGGAACATAAAAACCATTAACCAATGCATCCTGCAATACTCTTGCATCTGAAGCCGATCCTTCCCATCCTGCGCTGACATGCACGAATCGACCATCAAAGTCACATGCAACCATTACATTCTGTGATAAACTACCCTTTCTGTTGCGATATGGGTCTTGCAAACTAGGAGAAATAGTAATAGGTACATGAGTTCCATCAATAGCTCCGATACAATCCTATCAAAAAAAATTGCTATTAACATCATTACATAGTGCAAAAAGCTAAAGTATGTTTTACTAAAATTACCTTGAAGTATGGCATAAACTTGGTGTTGCTTGAGATCTTGAATGGAGTGTTGATCGGAGGAAGTTGTATTATCCTCGATGACAATGAAACAAGAGCTTGCAGAACAATGTTGAAATATCGACTAATAGTCTCACCACTATGTTGAAATCGTTCTTGGATCGAACGATTACTAGCATTTGTTGAAACACAAAATAGAAACATAGCAACTTGTTCTTCAACCGAAACTTCTCTATAGTTTCTAAGAATATTGTTGCTTCGAAGGACCTCTACGAGCTTGAGAAATATTTCTTTTTCCATGCGAAGTTCTCGCCTACACCGTACCTCATGGCCTTCAAGAAGTTCTTCGACATGCTTCTTTCCGAAAAGGATCGAAGTATGCACCGTGTACGCTCCTGAGAACAATTTCTTCTAGCTAACCACCGATTAACAATCTCCATTTCTTCATCATCTCTACGCTTTCTACTAAAGAAATTTCTCCACATCTCTCCTCACACGTTTATCTCAACAAGGGATTATGTTTCCTGACAAGCACGTACTCTATATATATAGAGAAAAAGATTGGTATAAGAGCACGTACACAAGTCACGTACGTACGTGAGCTGGCTTTGGTAACTAGCATTGGGTTAACTCACGCACAAGTCAGCTGGCTTTGGTAACTAGCATTGAGAAAACTCACGCACAAGTCACGTACGTACGTGAGCATTCACTGCCATTGGCTTTGGTAGCTAGCATTGGGTTCCACCGGTCAATACTTTGACACGTATGCAAGTCACATGCCACCGGTCAATACTTTGGTAACTAGTCCACTCAAAAAACTATGTAAGCAAACAGCTCCTAGTTCCAAGAAAAACCATGGTTTCAATGGAGTTAGATAAAACCATGGTATTCTAGTCAAAACAATTAACAAACCATAGTATTGCAATACTATGGTTTTGAAAAACCATGTTCCCAAACAGGGCCTTAGATTGTATTCATGAGAGCATCTCTAGGAGAGACTCCAAAAATCCACTCCATATACCCTCAAATGTACCTCCTCTATATTCTCTCTCCTAAAATAGCAGCATTTACCTCTAGCAGACACTCTATATTCAGAACACTATTTTCTCTCTCTTAATTTTTATGCCACACTCAAACCACCATACTAAACTGCTGTATGTTAGTATTTTCCAAGCGTATTTTAAGTGTGTATTTAGTGGATATGTACATTGCAATGCAAAAATTGTGGTGACGTGAACATATGCATGGAAAAAAATGAATTGGTATTTTGCTGGCCAGATGTATTGTTGACTATGTTCAGAAATGAAGAACAAACGGTTATTATTTTTTTACATTCATCCCTTCCCTACGAACGATTTGGATAGCTTCGGGTAGATTGCAATGGTACACTACGAAGTGGGGATTGGACAGGGCCTACTGCATTAGCTTCCGCAAGAAGCAATTGGCAAGCTTCTGGTGGAAGGAAGCAGAAGCTTCCTCAGGAAGCCAAGAGGCCTATATAAGCCTTGTAGTGGCCTCCCTTGGGAATGAACAAATCACTTCATCTCCATCCACTCACACGTACCTAGCAATTCCTATCTAATGGCGTCATACTCCGGCATGGATTCATCGGAGAGTTCCTCACCTCCATCCGACAACCTTGCCTCGTGCGAGAGTGGGGTGGCCGACATCGACTCCTCTGACTAGGACGACGCTGTGATCCTTGTGTTGGTTCTTGAGCTCGAGGACGAGGAGGCCAGGCGCCACCGCCGCGAAGGGTCTGTTTCGGGGAGGCGCACCATCGATCGCCGCCCACAACTTGGGTACCAGTAGCTATTCAGCGATTACTTTTCGGAGCAGCCTATGTACAACGACACTCATTTCAGGCGTAGGTAATGTCCTGTGCAAATAATGCGGTAGAAGAATGTATGCTTCAATTTAAACTTCAATTATGTGGCAGGTTCCGCATGAGCTGCCGTCTGTTCCTTCGTATTGTCGACGGTATGCTGACGCACGATGACTACTTCGAGCAGAAGAGGAACCGTGCTATGAAGCTCAGCCTACATCCACTTATCACGATCACTGCCGCGCTCCGTATGATTGCGTATGGGTCCACCGCCGATTCCATCGATGAGTACCTCCGCATCTCCGAAGCAACCACACTGAAGTGCACACAGAGATTTGCGAAGGCTGTCATCACCGCCTTTGGGGATGAGTATCTTCGTGCTCCCACTGAACAGGACACCCAACGCCTTCTCGAAGAGGCAGAGCAAAGGGGCTTCCTAGGAATATTGGGGAGCGTGGACTGCATGCACTGGAGCTAGAAGAATTGCCCTGTCGCCTGGCACGACACTTTCACGGGCCATGGGGATTGACCTACGATCATTCTTGAGGCCGTCGCTTCGTACGATGGCTGGATCTGGCACTCCTTTTTTGGTGTCCCAGGATCAAATAACGACATTAATGTCCTACACTAGTCTCCCCTTTTCGACAGGGTTTTGCGGGGAGAGGCTCCCACCGCCAACTACACAGTTAACGGCCACGAGTACTCCATGGGGTACTACCTTACGGACGGGATATACCCGGAGTGGGCTACTCTAGTGAAGAGCATCCCCCACCCTATGATTAGGAAGGCGCAATTGTATTCGACTTCGCCGCCGCGCGTCTTGAAAGGATGTAGAGCGTCGTTTGGCATTACGACGCAAGGTTCCACATGGTCCATGGCCCTGCCCGGCAGTGGAAATTGAAAGTCATACGCCGGATAATGACGGCGTGCATTATCATGCATAACATGATAATTGAAGATAAGGGAGGTATCCCACGTGGGCCCTCGGACTATGAGGCCATGGGTGAGCTTGTGCACCCGGAGCACCCGCAGGACGAGGTCTTCGCGGAGTTCATGGCAATGCATAGTGCAATTCGAAACCGTGCCACTCACAGGAAGCTGAAGGAAGACCTTGTGGAGCATCAATGGGCTTTGCATGGTGGACACTATATCAACCCATCATATGCTATGTGTACTCGTTTAGTCAGTGAGATTTTTATTTTCCCATCATATGTTTTCTGTAGTCGTATGGTCAGTGTGATTTCCATCAAATGTATACTCCTGTTTTATGTAATATGTGGCATGATGAAATGTTATATGCAAGATGTCCGTAGTGTTGAAATAAAAGTGTTGTTCTTCATTACAAGACGTGTTCATATATCTGTACATATTATAAAGACAAGAAACCTAGTATGCACATACTAAACGAGATTAACAAGATAAAAGATTGGACCATTGATTATTTGACACTTAGTCTGTACAGTATATATAGTGCAAAAATTAACAATCCAACTGTACTGTTAATCCCCACTGGTCAAATTTCAAAAAGGCTGGAATGTAGTGCAATACATGCTATATACATACTGACTTTTTCACACAGGAGCAGCAGTGCTATATGTAAGTAGACAAACCTCGTACAAAACCTCCCAGTATGTTTCAGAACAGAACAGACACAATATACTTCCTTGCCATGACCTCAACAAATGTATAGATTACAAAGAAAAAAGAAGTTCGATCTTAATTATTTAGTACCACAACAGCATTTAACCGATTGGAAAATTGCAGGTCACGGCTCGAAATAAATAATACAGTTCATCAACCAATGTTCACACTAAACCATATAGGCAGCACCAACCTGTTATTACTGCAGGCCGTCATCGTGTCCTCGCATCCGCCGGAGAATGGCCGATCAGATAAGCCATGAAATAAGTCAGATAAGACGTGGCTAATATTGACTTATCTGATTTTTTTTATTACCTTTTGAATCCGTTTTTTTTATCTCGTTGATGTTTCTAAATCCTAAAAATCAAGGCCATCCGACTCTCGATGCCACCTTAGAAAATTCTCGAAGTTTGAGATAAGTAAGATAAGTCTGATTAGATAAGCCTAATAGAACAGGGCCTAAATGTGCCTGGTTGAGTGGGTCATGGAGCTTACCAAATGGGCCAGGCCCGGCGGGCCGAACCACTAGGATAGGAGCCCCCAACCGCAACTCTTTCCCTCCACTCGTGTGCTCCGCGGTAGCTGCCATGCCGCCGCTCCACCTCCGCCTCCGCGTCTCCCTCCTTCCGCCCCACCATCTCCCTCTTCGCTCCTCCCGCCGCTCCGCCTCTCGCCTGCCCTCCACCACACCCCGCCCGCTCGCCGTTCGTCCCCTCTCCCTTCGCCGCTGCCGCCGGCTCCGCTCTCCCCTGCGCGCCACAAAGGGCGAGGCCGCTTGGCCGGAGGGGTTCGAGGAGGAGCTGCGGCGGCTGCTGGAGCTGCTTCCGGGGGAGCTTCGGCGGCGGGTGGAGGGCCACCCGGAGCTCCCCGCGCTGGTGGAGGTTGTCATGGACCTCGGCCGGCCCCCGCTCGCGCGCTTCCCCTCCGGCGACTTCCTCCTCTCCCACCGCCCCATCTCCTTCGACGACCTCTGCCACGCCACCTCCCAGGTCTAGCTCACAGGACTCTCCCGCTGCTGCCTTGTGATCGGTACGAACCTAATTTTGCTTATTTGCCAATGCCTTTGGTAGGTTGGGGACTTTGGAACAGACAATCGTGCCGGAATTAGTCGGACGCTGCATCGGATCAGCGCGATTAGGAACCGGAAGGGGGTCATTGTAGGCCTCACTTGCCGCGTTGGACGGGCGGTGCCCGGAAGTGCTAATTTGCTTCAGGATTTGGTGAAGGATGGTGGGTCGCTGCTGCTCATTGGTCCACCAGGGGTGGGGAAGACAACTGTTATAAGGTAGTCTTGGCTCGATGAGCCTCCATTGTAGTGTAAATTGTATTGTGTGATGGATAAATATGTGTAGCAACTGCAAGCCTGCAAATATAATTAGGAGAGTTTCCTAAAAAAAAATAAATTTGGAGAGTTTTTGTGGCAGTATGTACCCACTGTATCATCGCATTGTTGTTTTGTCTTGCAGAGAAATTGCCCGTATGCTAGCAGATGATTACAAGAAGCGGGTGATGATTGTGGATACGTCCAATGAGATAGGTGGAGATGGTGATATTCCTCACCCAGGAATAGGCAATGCCCGTAGGTTACAAGTGCCAAACCCAGAAGTGCAGCATAAGGTCAGCTCTCTTAAGTATGGCCCTATCATCTTCTGAAGTATGCAAAATTGTATATGTTTGTATTGTAATTTACAAGCCTATTACCCTCACCTCACCGCCTCACACATTAATAATTGATTATACATTACGATTCTTGTTACGCGTGAATTAAGTCACATCTCTGCACATCCGGTGAAGTATCATAACTGTAGTACACTGCAATGTGACTCATAAGTCATCCCTCATGCATAGGGATGTATATAGTGGTAAGTGGTATTTGAAGATTCTATCCAAATCCCCATTTGAACTTCTTACCATAGTCAACTATCTTATGTTTTGGAGGAACATCGGACCTTGCCACTTCACATGTATATTGAAAAATTAAAACTGATACTAATTTACCTGACCAATCTATATGTCTATTGAAAGCTGTTGTGCTTTAATAGACCACTCATTATATGCACTAATTTCGTTTCTTTAATATCATTCAGGTATTGATAGAAGCTGTGGAAAACCATATGCCACAGGCAATTGTTATTGATGAAATTGGTACTAAGCTAGAGGCTATGGCTGCTAGCACCATCGCACAGAGGGGAATACAACTTGTTGCCACCGCCCATGGCGTAACAATAGAGAACCTAATCATGAATCCATCACTAGAGATGCTTGTAGGAGGAATACAGGTAATGAATAATGATATGCTGCATTCCATCAACTGTTGCAATTCTTTTCACACTACGGCAAGAATGAACTCTATTATGCCAGCTGAACTGACGAACAATGACATAGTCCATCTCCATAGCTTTATTACCTTTGAACAATGATGATTGATGAACAATGACGTAGTCCATCTCCAAACTCAACCTTGTAATCAGTTCCATGTTGCAATAAGAGATAAACCCATGGCAAGTTGATATTAATCAGAATATTAATGCTTTCTTGTTGACAAGGGTGGTTTTCAAAAGTAGTTACTATCTTTTAGGAGATGGAAGAGGTAACAAAATATGAAAGGGAAGTGATTATGTTCATAAATCATGTCTCAAGGCTGTGCCATTCAACTGTTGATCAAATGATTTCTTTAATTTTGTGGGGAGGAAGGAAGAAAATTATCAACTTAAAATGTCCTATGGGATAACTACTGATTTCTCTGTACTGTTCCTAGCAGGCTTATAAATGTTCAGTTATTACAATTTGCTTGTTAGTGCTTCTACGCTTTCCAATGGAAGACTGCAAATTTGAAAATAGCTAATGTTTAATGGCTAGGTGCAGTTCAGCAACTAATTGGCATTGCATGTGGGCCAGCTTTCTTTCGGGAATGCGTAGAAGCACTTTACTTGCTTTGCTGTTTTTCCTTTTGATTTTTTCATATTTCACTGTTTTGTCAAGAACATTTCTTACAATATGTTACATTGTTTGTATGAAAGAACGTCACCCTTGGCGATGAAGAAGCTAACAGGAGAGGAGTCCAAAAAACTGTCCTAGAGCGCAAGGGCCCATCAACATTTACATGTGCTGCTGAGATCATCTCCAAAACTGAATTGCGTGTTCATCGTAGTTTGGAAGCCACTGTAGATGCTCTACTTGCAGGTTCTCACTGATTATGTCATTAGTCAGTTGCATTGCCAATTTACCATGTTAAATTTGAAAATGTGTGACCTTTAACCATGCAACTCAGATTTCAATACGATTAGTCTTCATTTTGTTGGTGCAGGCAGGCTGCCTAATGTTGAAGTTCGTAAGTTTGGTTCAAAGGGGACAGTGCAGGAAGTATCTTTACAAAAGGAACCACTGCGCCTTGGCACTTGTGAAGATGCTACTCTGTTTGAGGATGATTCTCTGAGGAAGGCCAGAAGAAGTTTGGACTCTGCATATAATCTTGGTTCTGCCGATGGGCATATAGAAGGTTCAAACCAAGATGAGGCAAGCTTCAATGTATATGCTTATGGGGTATGAATTTCTTCAGTTGTACATTTCTTTGATGTTCTAACTTTATGAATTGCTTCAGCAGTTCTATCCCCTTTTCCTTGCTCTTTTTTTTTTTTGATTTTGGGGTTTCTGCAATCAACATGCCACTTTTTGCATGGTTGTATTGTTTGGTATGGACATAGGTTATTCTTGGCTATGTATAGGACTTCTAATATACTATACGTACAATTGGAGTTTGCAAGTCTGTTATCATTGTTTATGATACCAATTTACCAAACAATAAGGATCGCTTGCACAATATAAAAAGCTTGATTTCTTGTTTGGAAAGTTTATTCATGGGCTGCTATGGGGATTTACTTTGCACCTAATTTAGGTTTTTGGGGAGTAGATCATGATCTATTCCTATGGTGATGCCTGCCTTCCTCAGTTGTGGTTCTTTTTTTTTTTTCTGGTAGGTACTTATGTGATAAATGGTCATTTAATAAATTTTCTGCCTCATTTGTTTGCATATCTCGTCACTGCAACAAGGCGGTGGTGTCTTGTTTACATTACCTGGTGATTTAGTTTGTAAACTATTCGATAGGCTGTTCTAGATCTCCGAGTCGACTGCCTTGCAAGCCATTAAGCAGCTGGAGCTGGAGGACATTGTTGCTTTAACTTATAATATCAGTGAAGCTGATGCGGTGATTGCATTGCAATCAAAACTCAAAAAGAACATTCAGATTCAGGCTGTTGTGGAATCTCAAGATATACCAGTTTTTTTTGCAAAGGTTTGTCTGGGACTGTTAATTTTCAAGGCACTGTTAAAGTCCAGACTGAGTTTATGTCTGCTCACTGTTCTTTGTAGACAAATTCCATGGTGCAAATCACTAGGGCACTCCGTGCCCTTGTTGATGATCACATGGACGGTTTGATAGATTTTGAAGACAAAGGAGAAGTTAGATCATCAGAGGAAACCGATGCTCTCGAGGTACCATTATCGTTTCCACCACCTTACACTAAAAGCAATGTAAACTTGTCCTGAATACTCTTATTGAACATAACTACTATTTCTTGGTGTCAGGAAGCAAGATTGGCGATTGAGCGAGTAGTGATCCCTAAAGGGGAGAGCACGCAGCTACTGCCCAGACCACCAAGTATCATTTCTTCCCAAGTGGATCTAATCGAAAGCTTCAAGCTCAAGTGGGAAGTCATAGGCCAGGATCCAAACGTATGCCTGAGAATCCTTCCACAATTCACTACGAAAGATGCTCCGGCTGTCGAGCAAGAAACTGCAGATGGGGTCACAGGCTCAGACAGTTCCGACGACGCAGACAGCACAGAGAATGGTGTCACCAGGCTACCTTTCCTCCCCGATTAGCATCTTCAAGTTCTTTACCTAGTTGTACACGCCATTCTTTTATGCATCCCTTGGACGTTACTGGGACCCTGGTAATTTTCATCAGAAAGTGACTCCATTCACAAAGATAGATACTATATAGAGTGCTGCTCTACTCATGTAAAACAGAATCGTTTCCGGCTTAGAACATGACAGCATCCGGACCCTTTTTTTTTCTTTTTCTAAATCTTCCTGAGCTGGTGATAGCGTCATTAGTTAGCATGCGTGTATCTTCACCAGTGTACCAGAGGGGTCGGTCACGCCGCCAAATATAAAGATGCATGTATGCAGACACATGCCTCAAGCTCTCAATTCTCAAGTGGACACTAGCTACACAACCCGGCCAAGCTGTATTCCGGTTCCACATCTAGATTGCTTAGCGATTAGAATGCACCTGGAAAACGAACGCGCATCTTTGCTGTAACATCAGAGGTGCCGTTTCCTGCCTGTGAGATGGATCTACATATGGCAAAGATAGGGATGTACAGTGATCTGCGAGCGGAACAGTAGATCACTGTAGCTAAAATCCTGTAGCATCGGTACTGTAAAACAGTAACATCGAACATCGCATTTTTTGTTATGCAAAGTTACTGTTTATCACTGTATCTACGGAGGGAGTACAAAGACAGATACAAATCCCTATGAGAGGAGAGGAGAGAGAGAAGAGAGAGGAAATGCAGGGCACTTATGGACAGATGGACGGAGCAAGCCACGGCAGAGAATACTTACGAGTTACGACAGAGGATCTCAGACGCTCCCTGGAAAACAACGAACACGGTGTGCTAGACTGCTATCTTCTCCCGTGCCGCCGCATCCGGCGATCTTGTTGCTCGCCGCTCCGGAGTCCGGAGAGCCGCAGCTCGTACAGTCCATTACCATTACGTATGCATGCAGGGCCTATGGCAAAAGTTGCCAATGGCCGGCGATTACGTATGCATGCAGGGCCTATGGCAAAAGTTGCCAATGGCCGGCGACGTTCGTGGCCACATTGCCATTGGAGCCGGCCGGTAGCTAAGCAAAGAGAAGGGGCACCGATCGAGGCCGCTCAACCCCGCGTCCATTGCTCCGCCCTACGTATACAATGCCCCAGTGGAAAGTGACACGGAGCGCCATGAGCTTAGCTAGCTAGTGTGATCATGCATGGCGAATTGGGTACGCGCGTAAAAGGAGCAAGCTAGGGACCAACGAGCTCAACCGCATGTGTATGTACGTACTATTGGTACTCCCCTAAATGTCTAGCTGGGTGGGTTAGTAATGTTCTGCCTTTGGGTTAGTCCCATGGATCTACGCGCGCGTACCCCCTTTTGCAAAGGAGAGCTATTGCCTATTAATTAACTATACAAACTGTCACTCAACTTGGCAGTGATGTCCTGCCGGTTGACAAATGGGTGGGTAGAGCACAGTAGGACAAAGCTCATGTCGCAAACAAGAAGTAAGATCCTGCTCAAGATCGCGGCCCTTTTGTTGGTTAATTTGTGTGAGGTGATCTGGCTCAGTATCCTTCATTTTGCCGGCTTTGTTCAACATGCCATGTGACGATCGATCCACAGATAAGCGCGTGTGTAAACTTGTGCATCAATGGTTCTCGAAGCTTGGAATGAATGAACTTCTAACGCAGCTATGCCTGTTATACCAAATTAGTCTCTAAACCGAAATAACGGGTTTGACCGGTTTCTGAACTAGTAAAACTGGACCTAAATAGTCATTTGACTGGTTAAACAGTGGTTTTGGAGGAGGTTTTGCTAATGTGGCGTCCGCGTGGGCATTTTGAATGACGTGGCATCCACCTGGCCGCCACAAAAGCTTTCTCTCTCTCTTCTCTTTCTCTCCTCTCTATGACCCCACATGTCATACCATTCTTCCTTCCTCTCATCTCTCTCATCCTAACAGAGGGAAGGGGCGCATTGTCTCCCACGCCAGTGCTACCCGCCCGTTGGTAGCGTGCTGCCACACCTCTCCGCCTCCTACCTCGTCCTCCCTGTCGCCCACCGGGCTGCTAGCGGTGTGCCGCGGCGCCTCTCCGCCTTGTCCTTCCCGTCGCTCACCGGGCTAGGTCAGCACGCATGCCTCTGCTTCCTTGCCACTGTCGTGCACCCCGTCGCAGCCCCCGCTTCCTCCTCAATCCCTTCCCCGACCTCCCGCTCCTCCCCAACTCCGGCAACGCACATGGGCCACAGTGGGACAGCGGATCCGACCGATTGGAGCAGGGGAAGAGCTCGGGCGAGCTCGGAGCAGAGGCCGTCCTGGGGGAGCGTCGCTGCCAAAGCTAGTGGCAATGGAACTTGGAGCTCGGCGGTGGTGGAGGAGGGTGGCGCTGTAGGGGGAGGCTGATGCCGGTGGGGGAGGAAGACACAACTCTGGGGGAGGAGGGGCGATGCCGGTACGGGAGTAGGGTGGCACCGATGCGGGAGTAGGACGGCGTCGGTTTGGGAGTAGGAACCCGCCGGTGTGCAAGTAGGGTAGCGCCAGTGCAGGAGTAGGACGGTGCCGGCAGTGGAGCAGGCCGGTGGGTGACAGGAAGGACAAGGCGGGAGACGAGAGGTGTGGCACGGCACACCGCCAATGAGCAGGTGGTGCCGGCGTGGCCGACGGTGCGCCCCCTCTCTCTGTCAGGATGAGAGAGATGAGAGGGAGGAAGAATGGTATGATATGTGGGGTCATAGAGATGAGAGAAAGAGAAGAGAGATAGAAAGCATGTGTAACGGCTATATGGATGCCACGTCATCCAAAATACCTACGTGGACGCCATATCAGCAAAACCACCTCTAAAACCGCTATTTGACCGGTCAAAAGGCCATTTAGGTCCGGTTTTGCTAGTTCAGGGACCGGTTAAACCCGGTATTTTTCAGTTTAGGAATCAATTTGGTATAACGGACATAGTTTAGGATGTAATAAGTAATTTTTTTTGGGATAATGTGGAGCGGTTGAAACAAAAGCGAACTCGATCATTGCGCGCTAAAAATGCGGCTTTCCCCCTGAAAATCTATCTGATCAAGAGGGCCATATGCATGCATGTTCATCAGTTCATGTGCAACATGCAGTATACTAGAGAAAGAAAGTTGGGCCGTTTTTGGTCATGAGATCATCGCCATCGGTCGCAGTGCGGCACAGAGGTATCTCCACCATTGCATGCAGGCAACGGCGAGCCGCGGCTACAAATCCGATCGGCATCGCGCGATCGAACTCTCCACCATACAGTAGCTAGCTAGAGCTAATGAGCTATATACTTCTTATGGCATCCTGCTCGAGCACAGCGATCAAGAAGCTGCTGGTGCTCGCCGTGCTTCACCTACTCCTCCTGTCCGACGCCTGCCGCGGTGAGCCTCACCGTCCGGTGGTGGCCACTGGCCGGAAAATGCTGGTCTCCGGGAGCAATGCCGCGAGCTCAATCGCGGCGACTGTTGTGATTAGCACCGTGCCGCGGTCAGGCCTGGCGATAGCGGCGGCGGCGGCGGCGATACCGTACTCTGAGTCGAAGAGGTCGAGACCCGGCGGGCCGGACCCTCAGCACCACTAAATACATAATTAACCTCGTTCTTAATTCACGTCGTCGTGAATCGTGATTTCTGGCTGAGTGAGCTATACAGCCTATATACTCGGATGAATCTCTGAAGCTCAAATTAGCCACGAGTTTTGTACTCCGTGATGCGCGCTGGGAAATAAATTGGCGGCTTTCACCGTTAATTGTTGTTGCAACTTGCAAGAGCCTCTCGTACCAGTGCTATATGCAAAGAGCAACTACAAAGCACTGTACCATTATAACAGTACAGTAAGTATCATTGAGTATCGTGTGGAACTCCATAATACGTTCGGCTCATATATCCTCGCCGTGCATCCAATATTCAACGTTCTACAAGCAGCTACTCTCACTCCGTGCAGCACCCCCTAGGCTCCAATCCCACCACCCACAACACAAGTCAATCTCACCTCGCTACTTGTCCTTCCTTAACCGCCTCACCCTGAGTTCATTGTCACTGCTTAGCAAAGACCTGAGCCCAATGCCACTCGTCTCGGCAGGATCTACGCTCGAGCACACCTCTCAAAAACGTCTTGACCGTGTCACTAGGTGCTGCTAGGAGGAGAGGAAGAGGAAAGGGAGAGGGAGAGGGAGAGGGAGCATCGATTGTGGTGGTGGTGGTATTGAGGTAACTAAGGAGGCGTATGTGAGGAGTCTTGACGCCAGGTTGAGGCACCGTGGGGGGAGGGTGACGTGGTGGGGGAGTAGAGATTTGTAGAGCATGAGAGGGCGGCGATGCTGCCTTACAAGGGGGAGACATACTTCTAGGCGACCTTGTGTTGCCTTCACGGACATGCAAGCCAACAGCTCACTTTTGGTAAAACGTGCCGGCATCCATTTTTCCAAAGCAAAAGAAAAACTCATAGAATGAACCATATCATCCTCGTCAATCGTTGAGGCGTACATATAAGCTGAGAACATTTTTTTCTTAGGAAATTTCTGCTTCCAAACAAATCTATATATTATTACGGCACACTCCATGCAGACTATACTCCGATGGATGTGGACAAACAGCTATCACTCGTAACTAGGACACAGCCCATCATTGCTTGCCGGCTTCTGCTGAATTTTTGCTTCAAATATATTTTAATTTATTCGAAATTCCAGAAGTGCTAGTCCGAACTGCGATTTTGCACATTTGGACCCCCGTCGCCCGGGCTTTGGGCGATCGCCCATTTATCGGGCGATAGGACGCCTCCCAGTAACGTGCGCAACGATCGGAACGACCGTTCCTCGATTTTTGAACCCCTATCGCCCGGAGAAAGGGCGATCGCCCCACGTGTGGGCGATTTCTGGCCGCCACGTCACCTATCGCCCCAATCTCAGGCTATCGCCCTAATCTCGGGCGATAGGTGACGTCATCAAAAAAGAAGGCAAACGGCTAACGGTGGTGCTAACGGTGGTGGCCTCCTATCGCCCGATAAATGGGCGATCGCCCAAAACCCGGACGACGGGGCCCAAAAGTGCAAAATCGCAGTTCGGACTAGCACTTCTGAAATTTCAAATAAATTAAAATATATTTGAAGCAAAAATTCGGCTTCTGCTTGGGCTGTTCCGGAGTTGCTTCCCTTTCTAGATGGATCATAGGCTGGACTTACTGGCCCACTGGGCGGGCAAGCAAGCAGCCTAACAGCGTGACAACGTCTCTTCCATGGAAACTCGAACACGGAGACGAAACGGAACGAAACAAACTCGAGAAGAAGATTCAACCAACGTGAGCATGCATTTATTCCATATTTCGAAACAAATAACGAATCCCTAGCTAGCACCCTATGATCTCTAGGTATCTCTGGCTGCTTAAGCCGCGGGAACAAGTTAATCAATTAAAACGCTAAGAAATGCCCAAAAAAAAGATGAACTTTTTTGTGAATCCTGTGAGCAAGCTGGCTTGCAGAACGATCTCTAGTCTGTCCAGCCTCAAATCAATGGAGCCATCGTCACTTCAGTCCTGGAAGTCGAAGGACTTGACGGGGTTGGTGGGGTCGAGGTCGCAGAAGAGCGGCATGTCGGCGGGCAGCGCCTCCAGGCTGAGCTCCGCGTCTTTCAGCGCGAACACCACCTCCTCGAACACCACCCGGTTCCCGCGCGGCGTCAGGTGCAGCCCATCCCTGCAGCCCAAAATTCAATCATCTGATTATTTGGTAAAAATTAAATATTGATCGCTCTGAATGGTGTCTCCAAAAACTCGAAACTGATAATGGAAACCGAATTTGAGAATGTTATATATCTGTGACTTCAAGTTTTTTGAGAAACAGCGTGAAATGGTCAAATTGGTAAAAAAGATGATAAAATAATTTAAGAAAAAAGCACTGCAGACCTACCTCAGGAATGACTTCTCCCAGCCGGGGAATTTCTGCATCTTGGTCCAGAGGTCGATGGCTGTGAACCCGGACTCCTTGGCGACCTCGACGCACGCCCGCGCGTACAGCCCCGCCGACTCGTTGGTGCGTTCGGGAAGCCCGGAGCAGTCGTCCCCGTACGGGTACCTGCATTTGATAATTTGGTGTCGCAAATCACAACGCGTTGCAAACTTCTGACAACTGTGCAGTGCACTGCGTGGATTGAAGAGATCGTCCTCACCGGACACGGCCGTCCTCGTCGATCGGCGGCGGCGTGATGAGGATGACGACGACCGACGGCCACCTCTTCTGAAACGGGCGCGCGCAGACAGGGGAGGATTACGATTTACCAGGGCTAATTCGTGAGGAAGAAATGAGTTGCGCGCGCGCGCGAACGGACGAAGGTACGTACCTTGAGAATGGCGCAGATGGCGCGGAGGTTGTCCCTGTACTCGGGGATGGGGACGTGCTGGAACCCGCAGGCGCGGTCGGGCAGCGACGCGTCGTTGGCGCCGAAGAAGACGGTGGCGGCCGCGGCGGCGCCGACGCCGGCGACGGCGCGCTCGGCGACCCTGGCCGCCCAGCACGTGTTGTAGCCGCTGTAGCCGCGCAGCAGCACGTCGCCGGAGCGGGAGTAGTGGTTGGCGAGGACGCGCCCCACCCGCCCTCCCCGAACGCCTCCTCCGTGATCGAGTCGCCGAACAGCACGATCGACGGCCTCATCGCTGCAGCCGCCGGAATCCGGTGTTTCTTCTCCACTCAAGCGTCAACAAGCAGCTCGCCGTGTCGTGACGGCTGATGCCGATGGCTCTGTGTGCACGTACGTATTTAAAGACGAGATCGAGCGAGTCAGCTGGTACGTACATGGCATGGGGACCTCACGTCGACATGGCCGGGCACTACCCGACGCGGCGAGTGCCGTACACCTTTCCGGGGGAGACGTGGGCTGAGCCGTGCCACATACGTGCCAGTGTGGCGGGCAGCTACGTAGCGCCAGCGATGCCGGGCACACTGGCGGTGCTCGTCTCCCGAGAGTCCGGTCAACCGCGGCGCAAGAGACAAGGGCCATGGCCGAGGTGCACTGCATTTGCGCGGGCTTGCATTGGTGCGTGGCTCTGTTCGGCCGCCATGGTGGACCGCCTGAGTCGAATGAGCACTGAGCACGCGGCGATGGGAGCATTGGGAGGAGGGAGGAAGAAGGTCGGCGGGGCCGTTCACAACGGTCAAACCGCCAAGCGGCCGGGCGGGCCACTAGGCCGCGCGTTGGGCCGTGGCCGCGTGCTGTCGCTGGCTTGCCGCCAAGGCGATGGGCCATCGCGTTGGCCCGGCTTGTTTCTGGTCTGTCCGTTCGACCGCTTGGGTCATGTCGTAGACTCGTAGTAGAGTTTCTTCATTGGGCTGGATTGGAGCCGAAGTGTTCCTCCACTCCAGTTCTTCTCCACGAGTCAAGTCCCTTTACGTCCTGTCGTTTGGTTGTACACATGTCCCTAGCCTAGATCGTGCGAGCCTATATTTGGTTACTTGTATAGTCCTCAAGCCAGACCATAGCAATTCGTCGACTTTAGAAGCGTCGCCCATGCCAAGCCAGGGTTTTAAAACCCGAAACCGCTGACCCATCGGGCCGGTTTTTCGAAAAAAACCGCTAGAAACCGGCGGAAACCGCTTAAATTTAAATTCAAACGAAGCAAGCGAGCCACCGGTTTCCCGGCGGTTTTTGCCGAAAAACCGTTGGTTTTACCGGTTTCTCAGAGGTTTTTAGCGAAAAACCGCTACAAAAACAAGAAAAACCATGAAAATAAAAAGAAATCTGAAAAAATATTAAAAAAAGGGGAAAAATCAAAATTTTGTTTCATACAAATTGTTCTACTCAGCATCTAGTTTTTTATAAGATTTTTTAAAATTTTTAAAAAAAATCAAAAATTTTGAATTGAACCGGAGAAAACCGGCGGTTTCTCAAACCGCCGCACAGCAGTTTGGCGAGAAACCACTGGTTTTACCAGTTTTTCGTCAGTTTTTAAAACCCTGTGCCAAGCCCGAGAGTCGCCGGATGTGCCCATGGGCGTCCTCCCCGAGCTCCATCCGCACCATGGCTAATCCACCCCAAGCTCTTCCCACTCCAGAGTCCAGACCCATCGAGAATGGTGACGTGGCCTCCCCATCGCCCACCACTTGGCCTCCTCCTCCTGTGTTCCGCCGTGGCCGCCTGAGCTCGACCGTGTCACTGGCCTCCCTTGATCTCCGTCGTCCCATTTTTTGCTTTTGCTTTGCTGATGGCACGCCATGAGAGCTCTAGCCAGCCTCCCACGTACCTCAAGCTCCATCACATCCCATGTTGCAACTACCTATGCCTAGCCATGGGAAGTGCCCATCCTTGTGCGTTTCCCAAGAGCAAGGCTGCATAGGGTTTGTGCACCAAGAGGGCCTGGCTCTGGCAGACATGCAAGCAACCAAACATGTTGCCCTTGCCTCAAGCAGGCATGACCAGGCCGAAGCCTAGTAACCAAACATGCACTAGGTGTATCTCATATCTTTGTTTGAAATGCACTATAGGAAATGACGCAAACCTCGACCACCGTAACGGTCGAGAAAAATGCCGAAACCATCGAGCACGGTTATTGTCGACAGCCAACCGTTGAGAAAATGCCATCGGGTCTGCTCGATCGAGAGAAGTATGGTCTCTCGAAGGCCCGAGTAGTTCTCTCGACGGTCGGCGAACGGCGGTCGAGACAAATAGCAGACACGGCCGTGAGGTGGTTTGACGGCTCTGGCACACTGTTCTCGATGACCACGTGTCAGCGGCCGAGACTAATGGCACTAAGCTGGCCCATGCGATGCGACATCTCTCTCGACTGCTGGCACTGGCCGTCGAGAGAGGGTTGATGGGCTAGCCCGCGTGTGGCAAATACTCTCGGCCACCTGTAAGTGGTTGTCAACAGTACTATCGGGAGAACCCTATTAGCTGCGGGGCTGGCCTCGACCATATACTTGATGGCCTACAGACGTCCATCGAGTCTATGTTCTGTACACGGCGGTTTAGACATAGCTATCGAGAGTTACATCTGTCTCGACGACTTAACCATGGCCGTCGAGAGCCGTTGCTGGTAGTCAAACTTTGTGTGTTTCCTGTAGTGATGGTTGTGGTTGAACGGCTGGGTTTCAAGAGCATGGATAAGGAATTTCAAGAACTCGGAGTACTGTTTGGGTCAACCTTGGGTTCATCGGGTACTTGAGGGCTTCGGAAAACAATTTCAAGAATCGAAGTGTTTGTAACAGCTTTGCGGTTTTTTCCCACTAAAAGTGGCTGGAATAATAAGCCGTTCAAAACATGGTTAATTAATCTCGTAATTTTTTGTTTGGTTTCAATAAAAAAAAATCCAGACAGGTTAATTACCAAGTACAAATTACAATCCACTCCAAATGCCAGACATCTTGAATTCTTGATATCTAAACGTAGCAAAGTACTAATACACCCGGAGCCACTTAAGCAGCCACGAATATTTAACGGCCTGTGTTAATCGACGTCGTAGCTGTAATTAAGCTAGGCGGCAGCCTAATGACAGCCGTACGCCAGGTTATGGGTCCATAAGCTAGCTAGCTAGCACAAAGATCTAGCGCTAGCCGTTGACTAATCTAAAGATTTGTTATATACGTACGTGCATGCAAAAGCCAAATCGATCGTGGAGACGATGGGTACGTGCATTATAGACGCGAAAAAGGCACGCACGCGCGCGACGGCAACCCATCGCCGGAGCAGCTAACCACCGGGAAAACCCCCGGCTCACCTACCCCAGCTATGTCCGCAGCAGCGATCCCCATCACCAATTCACCATTTTGTAGTGTACCGTTGTGTTGTTGGGCTGATACAGGTGTTCTCGCTTCCTTATATATTCTTCTTAAAGTCAGGTGAGCATTCGCTACTGGATTTCTAACTTTTATCGAGAGGATAAATACTATCGCCCATTAGAAAATACCGTAGACAAGTATATTGCCGAGCATAAACCTTCAGCAATTTTCTCTCAGCCACTCATGGTCGGTCATTCGTGAAGTTATGGGTGGACGAGAGGAAGTTGCCGACGGTAACCTCAGCTATTAGTTTAACTACGGTTTTATAGCACTTGGTAAATACATGGGTGAGAGGTTTTTTCTCCCCGTCGGGGTATAGAAACCCTCGGTTAATTCTTGCAAGCATAGGTGACACTGTTTTGGTGTAAAAAAATAGAAAAAATTATTTTCACCACACAAACTCTGACGACAGCTTCCCCTCATCTATCCATGATCGGCTATTCGTGGAGTTATGGGTGACCAAGGGGAAGTTGCCGATGGTATCCTCGGCTATTAGTTTAATGACAGTTTTTATAGCACTCGGTAAATACATGGGTGAGAGATTTTTTTCTCCCCGTCGAGGTATAGAAACCATCGGTTAATTCTCGCAAGTATAGGCACGAGTGTTTTGGTGTAAAAAAATAGAAAAAATATTTTCACACCTAGAACTTACCTCACAACTCCGTATACACCCTGGATGGCTCAAAGCTCCCTTGGTGCTTTGTGAAGAGATTCTCTTGGTTTTTGAGTTTGGCCTATTTAAGGACTTAGGGTATCCCTTTGTTTCTTACTGATTCACTCCCTATGCTATTCTAGAGTTCATTTGAGTGAGAGCCAAAAAAATAGGGTTTCTATCTTAGCTTAAGTTTATGAGAATTTGAGTGTCATGTCTTCTTATATGCTTCTATGGAAGGTTTGATTCAGCAAGATCAAGTAATCTCGAGTTTATTACTCAAGTTTCTTGTTTTCGGAGTTGATGCTTGGTGATCTTTAAAGGAGAAGCTTGTGAGAAACTTCAAGTAGTTGTGAAAGTAAGAGTCCACCTACCGGAGCGGTGAAGAACTATCCTGAGTAAAATCAGAGCAATACTCTTCTTCGTGCAGAGTACTTCAATTAGGAATAGGGAAAGAGAAAGGTTTTTCTGAACCTCAAGAAAAAATCCCTTATCTCATTTACTTCTTATACTTATATTTTCGCAATTTACTTCTTGTTCTAAGATTGTTTGCTCTTGTTTAGTTCTACCATCTAGTTGCTGAAAAATTTAATCTTGGAATTAAATTTAAAATTACACAAAAAAATATTAAAAATTGCCTTAAGTCAATTCACTCCCCTCATGGACTTTTGGATCCTTTCACACTGAATTCTCAAAGCTGGACAAATTTTTGTTTCAAATTAGAAGTGTGTGATGTTGTATGTTCGAACTCACAGCCTCTTAAACAAAAAATCTTCCACCTAACCAACTCACCTCATGTTGACACTCAATTTTGGACATAGTCAAAGTTTCTAGAAACTGTCAGAATACTTGTCAAGGAGCCGATATGAAACAAGATTCTAGAAGAGTTTGGATTAGACATGATCAACTAAGAGTCCTAATTAGGAAGAAGATTTCTAATTGGCTACGACAAATTAGAATAGGAAACCTTACCCAAAAAGCTGGTTTAGAAAAGTTATGGAAGGCAATGTTGTCTCAATTGACTACGTAGTATATTTTAGGCATTTTTTTAGTTAAATTTGTAGCGGTCCGGCTAACAAGTGGTATCAGAGCCTAGGTGGCCTAGGTGGTTTCTAGATAATCTCGGTCCGATGTGTGAGAGGGAGATTATTGGGACTACATAGATAATGTCGGCCTAATGTGTGAGGGGGAGGTTGTTGAGAATACTCCCCCTCATTGAGCTAACTTTTTGGAGGAGATGATCCAAGAGTCCTTGGCCCGCTGCTCTGGTTAGGATTGCGAGTGTACTGCAGCTCAACGATCTAAGATCCGGACGCGCTATGTGTAGCGGTCCGGCTAACGTACACATGCTGCTCCACCCGTGCTACTGTAGATCTGTGTTGTGCAAGCGGGCATAGAGGGTGTCCCGTGTCCAGATCGATGCCCCTCCGGCCTCCATGGTGGTTACTGGTGACCAGCGCCATGTCGAGCTTGAACTGTGTGCGCCATAGCCGGATCGGTTCGTTCCTTATCGGATCTAGCCTGCCACACGCGGTCCCTAACCCAGGCATGGTCGTCATCGTCGATCGATCGTTTGTTGCATATCGCCGCTGCACTCCGATCATTTGCCTGCCGTGGTAGGGAGAGATCGTTCTTGGTCGGTCTTTTCTGCGCAGGTTTGTATGACTCTCAAGGGGGCCGAACATTAATCGAGAGCTTGACCGCCATTGATCTGCAGGTGGCCAGTAGAGCTGAATGAAACAGCCTCCAGGTACGACGGCGCCATTGCATTGCCATGCACGGCACGGCTCTGCACGTGATCAATAGAACGAACTGAACGATGGTACGTGCTTTCATTGCCGAGAAGGCGATGACGGCGAGACCTTTGCATGTGTACGTCCAGCGATCCTCGGGCCATTTTCCTGCTGTGCCTGTATCTGCGCGTATCAGCGTATGCCACCAGTGTCCCAACTCCCAACCCAGTGTTGCCCTGGCTGGCTGTACAAGCTTCAATTCAGATCGAGTGATCAACAGTTACGCAGCCTGCGGATTAAGAATGTGTTCTCTAGAAATTATCTATTTATCAACTCGTTTTGAACGGTGCCTTTGAAAAGCTGAAAGAGCGCGGCTTTTGCACCCAGCTATAGAACTCCCCGTCTTATCTTTCCCAGCGCCGAGCCGCCGCCGCCCGTCCCGCCGAGCCATCCTGCCGGGCAACGCGTGCGCGCCGAGGCCACGCCGGTGTGGTCGCGCACCGGCGCTGGGATGGTCGCCGGCTGTGGCGGCGGCGGATGGCGCCCGGCTCAGTGGAGGCAGATGATACCAAGGCACGTATCTCGATCCACAGCAGAGGACCAGGATAGGACGGGAAGTTCTATAGTTGGGCGTGGATGTATTTTCGTTTAAACAAATAATTCATCAACGGCTAAGAGGGAGACCACGTGGTGGAGGGGCAGTGCCGCAAGCTTTCTTTTGCCTAGGCTGTGAGCAGCAAAACATTTGCCTTCGTCTCCGAAAGGGGCAGTCTTCACTCTAGATGTGGCCGATAGATTTGGCAGGGCCAAGGGCAAACTTAGTGAACCAGGTCCGTCGTGGAAGTATGGGTTGATGCATTGGGAGGTTAGATGAACGCACATAACCATCGCCCATCACAGGGTGACACTGAGCTAGGTCATGCTGCGATGCGGTGCTAGGGATGGCAATCGGGTCGGATACCTTCAGATACAATTGCCTTAAGTCTGAACTTGAGTTACACTGATGCACGAGGCAACCCTCGTAGAGAGGTCCGGCAAGGGTTGGGGGCAACCATAGCCCCTTGCCTCTCACGCACGAGGGTGTCGGATGTGGTGCATGCGAGCGGCTAACGGGGGCCTAGGATATATAGTAGCCCATTGTACAATCTAGCGAGTCTGACTACAACATGGTGAGACACTGAGCATGGGTGACAGGCACTGTGCTGAGAGTATCTCCAGCAGACACTTCAAATTTCTCCCTTATAACACTATTTCCTACATTCTATCCATCCTTTAAAATTCATTCTTATTTTACAATACACTATAAAAAAATTTCTTCCCTCCAACGTTAACTCTATCCTAAAAAGTCAAATAAACAATATTTTACAATTACCGCTGGAGATACTCTAGGTGGCCAAACTCGAGTAGGAAGGCTTGACTCCAGTATCTTCAAGTGGTGTATGCTCCACGGGGCGGTTTGTCTCGGGACAGAGGTGTCAGGTTCATGCAGTGATCCTACGTTGACTCGACATGTGGCGTGGACATATCACCAGATGATGTGGCAAGGCAACGGCGACTAGGATGGAGGCGTGGCCGGCTACGTGCAGGATACTAGTGTATCACTACTGTGTGCTGTTGGTGTAATGCGTTGGTATTTTGGAAGTTGCGAACACAGAACAAAATTGGAGAAGAGGCTAGACAACACAGTATCAGGTTAAAAGGCTCGAGATCTCCCAGCTCCAGTTGAGAACATTCAAATTTACGAACGCGCGAGACCTTGCACCCGATAACACCCAAAGTCATGTCCTCGGACATTTAAAGCATCAATATTTTTTTTATTAACAGTCCTGCTGTTGTATTGTAATGATCAAATAGTTTTTTCTTAACTAACACAAGAGAATGAATTTGAAACCATGTTTTTTATAACCAGACTTAGAGTTTATGGTTGTTTCAAAAAAAACCAAACGTGTTGACTTCTCCAAGCCATTTCATCAAATTCTCAAGGACGCTTATGAAAGTTTAGATTTTTTATAAAATAAAGTTAGCCCGAATTTGTTTGATTTCTCATTGTTTCCTTCGTTTACCCTTTGGTGCCCGTTAACCTGCTTTTCCCTTTGTTTATCCATTTGTCCTTGGAATTGTCGGCATGTGGTGTGTGAAAACATGGCAGTGATGCCCAAGCTAATAGTTCTTCACTATGACCTCTTGTGTTCGCTGCCTATAGTTTTCATATTAAGTGTGAATATGGAGCAATGAAGAGTCAAGCGTATATATGCTTCCTGCTACGTACCGCTTGATTGAGTTCTTCCTTCTACCGCACTCATTGTTAATTAGTATTTCTATAATTACATACTCGCTGAAAGCGCTGCTTAGGGAGAGGTACCCACGGTGCGGCATTGGGGAGAGGGAGAGGAGGCGTCCCACCATTGCATCCGTCACTATATTTTAGACTATTTTTTTTTTGTGGAGACCATGCAATTGTTTGGGTCAAGTCTTGTGTTATAGTATTCTCTTGAAGTTAGTTTTTGTGTTATCTTGTATTGGTAAAAAAAAAAATTATGATCTGCAACAGAATGATCGGCCATGGGCGTGACCTTGCATTGACTTGCTGGCACGTGGTGCCACACTGCCACAGTCGATGATTCAGTGCAAGGTCACCCCACCTGTCCACCTGCTGCCGTGGCCGACCTATGGACGCCGAAGAGAAGAAGAAGAAGCTAGCCCAGTCTGCATCTCTGAATACGTCCAGCTACAGAGCATAATCACACGTATGTACGTACAGTACAGGCTGCAGGGCGGCTTCGACTTAAGGATCTGCCGGGCTCGCTTCGCTGGAAGCAATAACGCGCGGAAATTAGCAAC
The DNA here is from genome assembly GCA_036346145.1 of Olyra latifolia. NCBI lineage: Eukaryota > Viridiplantae > Streptophyta > Magnoliopsida > Poales > Poaceae > Olyra > Olyra latifolia. Next base: position 4,087,126 of record CM070530.1, read on the forward strand.
GGTTTCTGAGGTGATGGGTGGCGCCTTTATGGATCCGACGACGGTGAGTCGATTGATGGAAGAACATACGGTCGATATATATATGGAGAGAGAGTAATGCTATCGTTAGTCGCGAAGTACGGGCGTCTCCGTGCTTCGTGCTGTGTTTTTGAAATTTGAGACTGAAAACAATCGATCCGAACCATCCATCTTCTTCGTCTCGTTGAAATCTATAGAGCAAATTTCGTAATTTTAGATTTTTTTACTATTTATGTCATATTTTTAAAAATCAACGATCCAATTACTTCTGGAGCGTCCAGAAAGGCTGATTTTTAAAAATATGAAACAAATAGTAAAAATTTTTAAAATTACGAAATTTTCTCTATAGCTACATTTCAACGAGACGAAGAAGATGGACTGTTCGGATCGATATATATGTATGTATGTATGTATGTATGTATGTACATACTACGCATAGGCGTAGTATAGCTTCTGCTACGCTCAGTCGGTTCAATGGCTCGGCTCGGTTAGTTTCACCTCCTAATAAATAGAACGGTTCCTAGCTTAGATCGTGTATGTTTCCCTTCCCCCTACCCCTCACCCCACCCAGTCGAGATCTAGGGCTGGGAGGTGGCCTCCGGACCAACGCATGGAGGCGGCGCGACTAACACGGAGCGACGGCGCAACAGCATAAGGCAAGGCGGCCCCGACAACCCCGTGCCCCCCGGCGACCCCGCGCCCCCGGCCGGTTCTTCCGCTGCCGTGTCGCCGCCTAGGGGCTGACCGGCCACCAGATCCGGCGGCTCTATCCCCATCTCTGTCTCCATCGTGAGCACCATGGAGCAAGGGGATCTGGGAGCAGTACAAGCGCCGCTCGTCTCCTCAGTAGCATGGCGCCAGATCTAGGAGCTAGGCGGCGACGCATGGTGACAGAGGGAGCGCGTGGGGAGGCGATCGACAAGCCAGGTGCGGAGGCAGGGTGGCAGCGATCTACACCAGCGACACATGATCCCGTTTTGCATGTCTCCTGCGGTCGCCGTCCGAAGCCACAACGAGCAGCATGTGCTGCTTTTCTATTCGTCAGGGAGCAGCATGATGAGCAGCATATACAATTTGTTGATTCATCATGGAGCCACATGATCTTGCTCTGATGTTTGTGGATTCCAACCGCATTGCTACCGGGTGCAAAGTGTGGATTTTGTATCATCTGTGATGGTAAATACTTTTTGGATTTTTTGGAAGCAGCATGTACTTTTTTCAACAGAAGAAGTGGATGGTTAGGAAAATAGTAGATAATTGTTAGAATATTCACAACATTGTTGTTAGAAATATCAAGATAAAATGGTTAGAAATTTATGATATGATGGTTAAAAATGCGAGGCATGATGGTTGGAATGTTTAGGACATGATGGTTAGAACAGCTAGCATATGGTGGTTAAAAAAATTCACAGCATGATGGTTAGAAAAAGTCACACACAGTGGTTAGAAAAGTTTGTCGCAAGATGGTTATAATTCTTAGAACGATTGTTAGAAACCTAGTCCTAATGGTTAGAAAGCTAGTACATGGTGTGGTTAAAAGGTTTGGTGCACGATGGTTATAAATCCATAAAACAACGGTTAGAAACCTAGCATATGGTGGTTAGAAGGTTCGGCACATGATGGTTAGAACCCAGCATACGATGGTTATAAAGCCAGCACACGCGATAGTTAGAAGTTTGGCGCATGATTGTTATAAACTTAGCGTACGATGGTTAGGAAACCAACACCGATGGTTAGAAACCTAGCACACGATGGTTAAAAACTCTACGCAAAATATATATTTTTTTATATGGCAAGAGTGGTCTAGTTTTGTTCGTAAAAACGTAAGTAATCCAACGGTGAAAACTGTTCGTTGATCTGAAGTTCCAATCAAAAGTTATGATGAAAAAAGAGAAAAAAGATTCAAAAATTGAGCCATTAATGTGTTCCCACGTATGGGTGGGTTTCCTCCCAAGATTTTCAGATTGCATGTAAACGGCAAGCTGGTATGGGTAGATTTGATTTTAGAATTGTTAGTTCTGCTGTCCAAAATGATTATTTCTACTTAAAGATCCAAAATTAATACATGCATTTTAATTCCCTCTCACTTTGTTGGAATCGGCTCCAGTGCGACCGAGCATAGAATAGGAGCCGCTACACCTAGGCATAAAATATATATAGGTCAACCGCACTCGACCTCCCGCGCGTTTTAAGTGCTAATGCCCATTGAATGCTAATATGCTAACATCCAACCAATACCATTAGATGAACTTCGTGCGGTTAAGATCGAGAAAGGTGGAAGCTCCAAGTCCACTTAAAACGCGTTTTTTTTTGGAATCCGTATAGAACTCGTTCCGAGGGTGAGACAAGCTTGAGAGAATTCATGGAGGTCTATCCACATGTTTATGTTCGTGGGATGATTTGACGGTTTTCAATGGTGCAGGGATCGCATTACCGCCCATACAGCAATCGGAGTTAACGGAGGGAGTGATTGATCTGTGTGTTTATTAGTGGCATAGAATAATGGCAGGATGATCCAGAGCTGGCTACATGCAGGGGCTCTGATGCTCGTCTGGAGGGACCGTGTGAGCAGCGTAGTGCTGTTCCTGCTCGGGATTGGGAGATGATGGCGCAACTCGCAAGTACGATCTTTTATCCGGATCTGGACATGGCATTCACTCCATCATGCATGTGCAATACTACTGTTCTTGTGAAATGACGGTGACACACGAGCTAGTTAGCCTAATTTTTTTTTTGGCTACAGCTGAATGGCCTCAGAAGACGAGACGCTTGATTTGACGGGCCGGCCCTTGCTATTTTGGAGCGGTTTAAAGTCCAACCGCTTCTGACGTCTACGTAGTATATATATATATAAAGACAATAAACGATCCACTGTTTCTTAAAGTCCTCGAAGCACAGCCAAATCAAACGCTCCGATTTCTAGAAACTCTCGAAAGCTTGATAGTTTCATCTGCAGCTGTTTGGTTACTCCATGCTATGCTTTCCACTGTTCTAAGCTCTATCCATCAATAAGGGTTAATTATATATATGACATTATTAAGTTTTGATTTCGCAGAAATGACATTACAAAATACAAAATTATTGTCATACAATTATAAAGTGAAAATCATTTTAAACATGCCATTACGAAGCCTTTCCAATATGTTTTGACTTTCAAATTTATAGCCAAATGATACTTTCCTCGTCTTCCTCCTCTCTCCTCTTCCATTGTTCCCTAACTCTGGCAGACCCCTTCCAAAACACCGCCATGCGCCGTGCCCCCTCGGGCTGGCGGCGCAGCTGGCCGTGCTGCCGCGCCACCTATGGGCTAGCCACGCTGTCCCCGACTGGCTAGCACTGCCCCCGGCTGGCCTGCTCCACCAACACCACCTCCACTTCGCCCTATGTGTGCCTAAGGCCTGCTCCGCTGCCACCGGCTCTGCCTTGAGTCTGCTTCGCCGCCGCCTCCGTCTTGGGCCTCCTCCGCCACCTACGGTCTGCTTCACCGCCTCTGCCTCCACTTCAGCCCGTGTGTGCCTAAGGCCTGCTCCGTCGCCACCGCCTCTGTGTCGAGTCTGCTACGTCCCCGTCTCCGTCTCGGGCCTTCTTTGCTACCTAGGGTTTGGTCCACCGCCTCCGTCTTCGTCTCGGGTCTGCTCTGCTGCCGTCATCCTACTCCACGGCCGCCGCCTCGACCCGTGCCTCCTTGGGCCCGCGTCGCCACTGCTGCTGCCCGAACCGTCTCAGGCTCACGCTCGCCAGCCGACTGCAGGAGGGTGGCAGGAAGAAGAGAGTGATTGTCGGAGGAGAGGATGGTGGACGAAGGAGAGACAAAAGAAGAAGGTTTGGGCATTTTAGTCCAAAATCATCGCACAACTCTCAATATGACATGTTTGAAATGATTCCCACTTTGTAATGACATGACAATAATTTTATGTTTTGTTATGTTATTTCTGTGAAATTGAAACTTAATAATGGCATATATGCAATTAACCCATCAACAATTATCCAGCCAATAATTGGCCTTTGCTTGGGCTAGCTTTAGTCACGATAGTATTGGTCAAATTGGACTAGATTCTCCTTTGGATAGAAGAAAACAATAGATCATCTTCGTCTCCCCAGAGCATCACGTTGTCAATGTGTGATTGTTGCACGGTCGATACAACTAGCTGCTGCATGTTGACCACCAGTGACTCACAGTGAGCTAGCTATGGTTGCGACCTGCGACTGCGAGCGGCACACGTCGGCCGAGTCACGTACCCCACCAGCCATGCATGCACACTCAAGTTGAATTTTTCGGAGAGAGAGAGGAGGGAGGGAGGGGACGTGGATGCCACCTCATTAAGAAAACCGCATGGGTGGCAAACACCTAAGCAACTAACTGAAAACTAATGGTCACCTCAATATTTAATAGAATTATAACAGTTTTGAGGGTAATGGTGCTAACAGATACAAGTTTATGGGACCGAAAAAGTAAAGCTAAAGTTCGGGGCTAAGTAAGATTTGATACAAGTTTAGAGGGTTCTCTAGAATAAATGCAACTGAAGTAGCTAGTTTCCGGTTAGAGGACACCCTCGTTGCTACCATGCACGCACAACTCAAATCGACAAAATTAATCGTATCCCCATTCACTATACGAGGCACTGTCATAGTATCATGCTTTAACTGATCAATTTTTTTATCACTCTGTTCATGAACGTCGATCTTTGGATGACTGGACTGATCGAGACATAAAAACGGTGGCCTCTGAGGAAGCACGGTTAGCTGTAACCTCCCAATAAACCTCCGTTAGCCCCGAACTCTCGATCGATCGATCATTCTTTGCATGGAATTCAATCCTCCAGCTCATGACGCCAACATGCCACCAAATTAGTGGATCATGCAATGACAGAGAAGGGAGGCGCCTCAGCTGTATATATAGGTTTAACAAAAAAAAAAATCATATCATGTAGTGGAATTCAATCCTCCAGCCCGTGATGCTGCTCCCTGCCACGCCATGGTAATATTGTCAGCTTATTTATTTACTGAAAAAGGACTTTCAATTAATTTAATTTTCAGCTTGAAGCAACAAATATGTGATGCAAGTAAGGTAGCAAGGTTGCTTCCGGGTCACTCAAGTCGAACCTAAAAACCCGGGCGTTAATTAGAAAAGAGGAAAAGGGAGAAGACTCATGACGGTTGGAAGGTTCGTGCGTTGGCTTGCAGGACACAGTGTCATGCGCCGACAACGACGGCTGTTGCGCGGCATTAGTCCACGCTAGGCGTACCGGAGCGCGCGTCAGTTAGCTAATTACTCAGAATGCTTCCCTGCTCACCAGCTCCCCCTTGTCGTCGAGCGCCTCGAGTGTTGGACGAAGCAGCCTAGCTACAGGTTCAGGGCCCCCTTTACCACATTTTTCTTTATACCCTGACCCATACATGATACATTTCGGGGGATCAGTTTTTTTTCCCACATGCCTAACGTTAGTTAGTTGTTCGATTTTATGAAAATCGCTACAAAATGCATCATGTAGCAAGGTATACTTGGCCAAATTTAGCTGGCAAAATCAATCGTCAACCAAACGGGCATTCCATGCAATAGCCCAGCCTTGTTCTTTTCAGCTTAATGCAATGGTAGATTATAATATAAAAAAGTTGTGGGTTCTCCATAGGAAGCTTGAAGAGCCCAAAAAAATTTAAAAAATGGTTGTAAGAGCTTTGATAAGAATCATTGAAAATTTTACAAAAAAGGCTATAAAGTGCTACAACGTTTGACTTGCACAAAAATGATAAATTTTCAACCGTAGCTTCTAATTTTAATTTAAACTGAAAAGAACAAGACCATATTAATTTTAGACTAATGCATAATTAAGCTACAGGTGTAGAGTAGTATTATAGAAGCATTTCTTACGACAAATCTAATTATATCGTAGTTGTTAATATAACCAATCTAAATATATAGAGAAATATTATGGGGATTTTAAGACGCATCCAAACTATTCTGAGTCATTCATTTTTGCTTGATTCAACGGTGTACATAACTCTTACCCCTAAGGTGTTAGACGATAAATACGTAAAAACTGTGTAGGCTTAATTCAACGACGTGGAGGATTTTTACCCCTAGATGTACCATAGAAGTGCACGAATATTGCTGAGTCAGCACTACTACGATCGACTAGTCAAAACCGAGGTAGTATTCATCTCAAGGAGTATTTTGGTCGATTAAACAAGTAGAGTAGTCTCCATTGTTTGCAGGCCTATCATGGGAATGCGGGACTGCCAGAGCAACACGGAATCGAAGCCGTGTCAAAAGACGTGCTTTGACGTTGGTCTCGTGGAGAAGCTAATCACCAATTTGGATAATCTTTGTTAATATATAATTTGCTGTCGAATCTTGCTCACGTGGGAGCTGTCCACATGCATGCATGCATGATGTTGATCCGCTACTGCAATGCAATTATATGCCGTCTGACACTTGATGCAGTTGTTCTCTATAAAGAAAAATGCCACAAACTCGAGCGTGCTACTATATATATTGTCTAAATCAAAATCAAGATCAATCATCCTGATGATCTCACCTTAATTTCCGTTAATCCGTTGCACCCTAGCTGCATCGATCAATCCGGCACCTGGTTAGCTCAGGAATTGACATGGCATCCACCAATCCGCAAATCATAGCTCAGTGCGTGTCACTTCCTTGCTCGATATTGGAGGAGTTGTTACGCGCCCTGCCTCCCTCCCTTTTGCGTTGAAACGTAGGCGTCAATGGAGATTCAAGAACCGCAAATGTAACCACCATTTTGGTTCGCCATTTTCGCTGCTCCTCCTCCTCCTCCGTAAAGCGATAGCATCGTCTATCACTTTACATATATAGCTGTTATATATAGACCATAACTATATGTAACCATTATTTCTGTTCGCTGTTTCCTCCTTTTTCTTCTTCTCCTTTATAAAGCGATTGCATCATCTGTCTATCTGTTTGTTGTGTGTCAATGACATGGCTTTACAGAACTGTTATGGAAGGTAACTATATACGTCGTCGTGCATGTGCCTGGCCATTCTGTAGCTGACAACGCCGCTTGACCTGCTACTTGTTTCCCTGACCAGAAAAGCAGGACGATGAAAGCAAAACGGTAGCGTCTGATCGACACAAACACTCATGCAGCGAGTGGCGTTTAGCTGGCTGATGTAGTGATGTGCAGTACAGCAGCAGCAGCAATAGTAGTGCACTAGCTAGTGCATGCAGCTATAGCGTCCTGTTTCGAAACAAGCACGGCCATTTTGGCCATAAATCCAGACAACGACTACGCTAATTGACCATTCTGGAACCATGCAACATGCGCTCATGGAGGGAATGGTGATGGTGCTGTCTGGGTGATGTAATTCGATCACCTAATTGGTTTCTTAAGCCTCTTAATTTGTAGCTATGAGATTCTCCAGTATTTGCTGTGATTGAGGTTTTCTTTACCTGGCCTCCGCTCACGCGAAGAAACGGATTTTCATCCCCTCCACGTATTTTTTACTGCACGCCGCTTCGGATTCTGCTTCTCTCCGGGTCATAAGTTCCGGGAACCGTCACTAGCTTTCTTCATCAACAAAAATAATCAGTGTTGATGAAGGAAGCTAGTAACGGTTTCAAAGCTTTTCAAACGGTAATGGTATGAATTTTCACTGCGGATAAATTTTGGTAGCACATCATAATGCAGTGGCATCCAGAATACACGGAGATCAGTTCATCATTGCGGGGAGAGTGTAAGATACTTTCTCAAATTGTATTGCTTTTATTTGCTGGCCAGCTAAAAATTCGACAAAAAGGCAGAGTTTGTTCGAGGGTGTTTATACTTGTTCTAATAAGCTAATCGCTAGACTAATTATAAAAGTAAGTGAAACAAATGATTAGGCGGCTGTTTCAATAACAAACACACTCCTACTAGACTAGCACCAACGAGATGGTCCAGCTCAAATGTATTATACAGCTACGCCCATGCTATAAATACTCAGATCGTTGTGCCTTTATTCTTCTGGAAACAAAACATTTTGCTTTTTTATTCACATTGAGAAATATCTAGCTCACTTTCGAAAAAAAGAAACGTCTAGTTCACATTGAGAAATTTTACACACTAAAATGAGTATGAATCATCTATTCATCTCGATCTAACAGCTTAGATTGATTTTAATTTTTTATATTATCGTGATGGTATCTATACTACAAGGATATATAATGATCACAAATTAATCACGGCAAAATTAGCAAGGCCAACCAGACCATTATGACAGCGAACGACATTTCCTGTCAAAAAAGGGTTGCAAACTTCTCTTGTAAACAAAAGATGCGACCTAAAAAGCAGTTACCAAAAGCAGGGCATGATTTCATATACGCTTGATATGATGAAACACGAGAGAGGAAATGAGGAATCGAATCAGGGAGGAAAGAGAGAAGAAGAAATAGCAGTTGATGCATGGACAACCACCAAGTGGTAGTATGGCAGTAGGTGAGCGTGAGCCCTGTGGTGAAGCTTGACGCGAGGTGGGCTAATGGCGCAACAGCTACGTCCCAACCGACCACTCACGCCGAGTGTATATAAGCCGCCGAGCCCTGCAGGCTTCTTCGTCCACCGAGCAATCGCGGAGGAGAGCTTAGCTCCGGGCGTGTCTAGCTGTGGGCAGCAATGGCGGCTCTGCTCGTCGCGTTTCTTGCCGTCTCCTCGTCGTCGTTCATGGCCGTCTCCGGCCAGAAGTTCAACGCCATCTTCAGCTTCGGCGACTCCATGTCCGACACCGGCAACCTCTGCGTGAACGGGCCTCCGGCGGGCCTCACCCTCACCCAACCGCCCTACGGCGAGACGTTCTTCGGCCGCGCCACCTGCCGGTGCTCCGACGGCCGCCTCGTCATCGACTTCCTCGGTACGGCTCGCTACCCCGGCGCCCGTTCTTCGCGGGAGTTTTGAACTGGCCATCTCCCTCCAAAAAAAAAACAGAGCATGTAGCTCGCTCTGGCCTCTGGTTCGACACGTTGATGTGACGTGTTCGTGTGCGCAGCTGAAAAGTTGGGGCTGCCGTTGCTGCCGCCGTCGAAGCAAGGGACGGCCGACTTCCGGCGCGGCGCGAACATGGCGATCATCGGCGCGACGACCATGGACGCCAACTTCTTCCAGTCGCTCGGCATCGGCGACAAGATCTGGAACAACGGGCCCCTCAACACCCAGATCCAGTGGTTCCAGCAGCTGCTGCCGTCCGTCTGCGGCTCGACGCAGGGTAATCGATTCTCCCCGGCGGCCCGGCCGGCCATGGCCATGGCCACGCAATGCGCTCTCCATTAATTCCTGGCCCGACGCCATTAACTTCCCCTGCACACAGCTTGCAAGACCTACATCTCCAAGTCCCTCTTCGTGCTCGGCGAGTTCGGTGGGAACGACTACAACGCGCAGCTCTTCGGTGGCTACTCCCCGGAGCAGGCCAGCGGCCAGAGCGCCACCATCGTCGACGGCATCGGCAGGGGCGTCGAGCAACTCATCAACCTCGGGGCGATGTACGTGGTGGTGCCCGGCGTGCTGCCGGTGGGGTGCTTCCCGATCTACCTGACGTTGTACCAGACCGGGAACGCCGGCGACTACGACCAGTACGGCTGCCTCAAGCGCTTCAACGCGCTGTCCACCTACCACAACTCGCTGCTGCAGAGCAAGGTGTCCAGCCTCCAGAGCAAGTACCCCTGGGCGCGCATCATGTACGCCGACTTCTACAGCCACGTCTTCGACATGGTCAAGGCCCCAGGAAACTACGGTAACTAACCAAACACCTCAGCCACTCGATGAAATCCGATCAAAATCGCATCTTATTTTCATCTTCAGATAAAAATTTCATCTTTGGATAAAAATTGCATTTTTTTTCTGATGAATGTTGATGTGTTCGTGTAGGATTCAGCACCAACCTGAGGGCGTGCTGCGGCGCCGGCGGCGGCAAGTACAACTACCAGAACGGCGCGAGGTGCGGCATGCCGGGGGCGTACGCGTGCTCCAGCCCGGCGTCGTCGTTGAGCTGGGACGGCATCCACCTGACGGAGGCGGCGTACAAGCAGATCGCCGACGGCTGGCTCAACGGGGCCTACTGCCACCCGTCCATCTTGTGATTCTTGTCCTAGAGCGAGCTCCGGCGAGAAAAGCTGGGCGAATTTGTTTAGTTTGGCTTGATTAATTTAGCAGAAAAGGAAGAAGAAGAAGAAGAAGTGAACATCATGTTCATCATGCGAGAATAAGCATTATTTTCTCATGTTTATGTCACAGCAATGCAAATACGCCATTTGTGTAGTAATGTGATTGGGAGGCTATCTATGTGTTGCAATTGAATCTCTGTTCAATAGCGCTGCGTGGCTGCAAAAATTGTAATGTTAGCAGGTTTTCGTCTGAAATTCGACCTAGCGTAAGTACGGCAGAGAGGAAACTCCAGCAAACACCACAATATAAAATTATAAATTACTGGAAAAAATTTGTTATGCCACACTGCAATTTGCATGGCTTTACTCATAGTGTGGCCCACATGTTAGTGAAAGTAGATTTATAAATGCTTGACCGGTTTTTCCCTCGTTAGAAAGAACACCTTTAGCATCTTGTGTTGTAAAAAAGCTGCATACATGTTGCTACATAAAAGAAAAAAACAACTTGAGTTTGTTTAAAGTTTGGCCAAACTTTCTTGTGGAATCAAACGTAATGCGTCCCCTTTTGGCCTTGGCCACCCACACCTAATTATCTGAACCATCATTAAGATGCTAACAAACTCTGCTGAAGATGAAGAAAGAGTGCTAACTCATTGAGATGCTAACAAACTCTGCTGAAGATGAAGAAAGAGTGCTCACTAGTACAAGAAATTAGAGAGATTCCAAGACATCCTATCTTTTTCCCTGATCTACCAGGCAATCATCTGGTTGCCCTGATCCGAAGAACATATGATGGGATGCCATAAAATTCTAGCCTTGGCGGTTGGCACTAAGTACTCAACCGCCAGTCACAACTCACAAATCACAGGACCGTGTCAGTACTCAGTACCACGTAACCAACCTTCTAAGTTTGCCTTTTCCAGGACCAACCTTCCAAATCAGTTAGGCCTGTTTGGGATGTGGAATTTTTACTCCTGATTTCTATAAACAATGAACTGTTTGTTGTAAAGTTTATCTAGATTTTCTACAAAACTCTTGCAAATTTTTCGGTCGAATTGCTCCATGATAGTCACCTAGGCACCCATGGCAACAGATCCAAGATTTGAGAACTAGACGTGCATAATTTTATAAAAAAAAAACTTTCAATGGCATACAAAAATATTACCACATTACAAAATTTGCAAATTAGCAAATCATACGTTCATAAGTAGCAAATTAACAATTCCTCAATTCTTAGTCCTCATGAATCAGATATTGAAAGGGACACGCTGAGAGGAAGAGACCAAAGAGTAAAACACATAGCCACATACTAGTGTCACACAACCCTGCTGCATCTTCGCCCGGTCACCGTCAATTGTCGACGTGTTGCTAGTGCCCCATCGGGTATCTGTGTGTGACGGGATGCAAGAAGCTAGGTTTTTCTCTTTGCTACCTTGTAGCCTTGCTTGTTTAGGATTTGGGTCTGCTGATAGTTGTGGCCTGGCGAACTGAGTGGCGGGAAGAATGCCTAGGTGGTAAAGTCGGGCCGGTGGTATCAGTGTTTTGGAATCTAGTCTTCACACCGAGCTTATTTCTTGATTTTTGTGAGGCCAAGAAACCTCTCGTCATAGGCAAATGACTCTTTCTAACTACCCGAGCTTAGTAACGCCGAACAATGTATTCTGGTTTAGGCCTCCCATTTTTAGGGAAAATAACTCTACATCCAGTGTATATATAATAATTTGGAAGAAATATACAAAAGGTGTAAAGAGGATGAAAAGGAATTCAATGAATATTACAATAAGGCACAAACTTGTGGATCTCAGTGGGTGTATCTACACCATGAACTAGGGCAACATCTCCTATCTTTTTGCATCTCTTCCTGTCTTGCTATTCTTGCTTATCTCCTTAGTTGATTCGATCCTCTAGTAATGCAGCCTTGGGCTGTTTATATAGTACTCTTGAGGTGTTTAGGGCAAGGAATGTGCATCCTTTAAGCGGCTATATGTCTTGTCCACTTTAATTTTTCAATGATGATAGGGTTAGGTTTTTGCCTTTTTGTCCCTTGCCAGTAGTCTTCGTGAGACTTCTGGTGTAAGGAAATGAGTAGGCGATGAATTTGTTTTTAGTACCTTGTTCACTTGTTTGTCATGTGGGTCAACAGGCTCTACTACCTTCTACCTATCTTGTCCTAGGGCTAGCTCCAGTGAGAAGAATTGCATGAATTTGCTTAGTTTGGTTGGATTATTTTAGAAGAAGAAGAAGAAGAACATCATATTCATCATGCGAGAATAAGCATCATTTTCTCATGTTTATGTCACAACAATGCTAATACTCCATTTGTGTAGTAATATTGCAGTCCATCATACCTCCTGGAACCTCAAGATAACTTAAATTTTAGCCATCCATCAGGTTAGATCTAGGACTCACAACAGCAGGTACATGGAGGTACGACATCCTATCCATAGAGGTACTAATTAAAACACCAAGGGCATTTTCGTATTTCCTTATCTCACCCTTACCTCTCTAGTCTCTCTAGTCTCATCTTCTCTTCTCTCTCTTCCATAGCCGATCGCTGCTCTCCTCCTCTTCCCTTTCTCACCGCGAGGTTGATCGGCTAGGCGCGAGGGCGAGCAGCAGTGTAGCATGACTAGCAACACGAGGCCACCATTGTGAGCGGTCGGCGAGACGTTGATCGACGCAGGCGAGGAGGCGGTCCATGTCTCCAACTGCACGTGGCAACTATGCGGCTAGCTAGGCGGTGGCTTGTTATGGTTATGGGTCGAGCCATGGACTTAGGCCGTCCCTTGGACCATACGATGGGGAAGAGCAATTATACAAGAGGAAAGCACCCAGGTAGAAGAGGGTGTTGATATGATCTCGAGCATCTCCTAGAGGAATCAATACCAATATAGGGTAATCACTGCAGGTTTACAAGGTAGTAGAGAGAGATACATGTGGATTTGAGGAGGAAAAGAGAGGTGGGAGGAAGAAGAAGAAGATTAGGGGTAGGAGGAAGCTGATGGCTGGTTGTTTGTTGATTGATCGATCCACTCCTGGAGTAGGGATGCTTGGCTTTTGTAGCATATCCTTTTCCTTTGAGTGGGCCAAGCAGCATGCGCCCCACTCAAGCCAATGTACATGACATTCATCCAAAATTGCTTCCATTTCCTCAAGACCCCTTCACTGTCTTGTGATAGGCTCCACCGTAGTCGTCAAGTGTGAGGTCTCCATGATCTTCCTAGTAGGTTGTAGAGCGATGGTCAACCCCACGCCGTTGTTCGCTTCATTCGCTCAACCATCCTTGTGACCATGACCAATATCACCCTCATGTCCTCGTGGAGAGAAGAGACCTCTCCATTGCTGTCATCTTCACTGATTGAGATGGGTGGCATGGAATCCCTTCTTGCCCACTAAAATTGCCTAAAATCCATAGCTCTGATACCATATTGTTACGTTACTGGTGCCTCGCCAAGAAAATCAATAGCGAAATGGGTAATCAATGTAGGATACAAGTGATTATCAAGAAGGATACATGGGGATTTGGGGAGGAAGAAGATAGAAGAGAGGAAGAAGAATAATAGTAGCAGGAGGGGAAAGAGGAGGCTTATGTTTGTTAATTGATCATGCCCTTTTCTGCCTGGGTGCTTTCCTCTGGTACCATCGCTCTTCCTCATCGTGTGGGCCAAGGGGCAGCCCAAGTCCATGGCTTGACCCATATCTATGACACAGCTATGGTAGGGGCAGGGGCGCAGGATTGGTGGCTGTGGAGACATAGGGGTGACGTTACCCGACGGCAAGCGACCCGACGGTGGTGGCGGCACGGTGGATGGCGGGTGGCATGGTGGCCAGCGACAATAGGGTTGGAGAGATGGCTGAAGAGACGGAAAAGAAAAGATAAATTATAAAATTTCAAAAATGCCCCAACCATGGTACCTTTAGACCGTAAAATTCCTCTTAATGTTTGGCCAAACTTTCTTGTGGAATGAAACGTAAATGCGCGCCCTTTTGGCTGTGGCCACCTTCACCTAATTATCTGGATCATCACTGATTAAGATGCTAGCAACCTGCTAATTAAAGAGAGAGTAATAACTAGTACAAGAAATTATAGATATTCCAAGACATCCTCTTTTTTTTTCTCTAATGTACCACGTAATAAGTTGGTTCCCTAGATCAGAAGAACATATGATGGGTTGTTATAAGGCCATCTCCAATAGTGAAATCAATCACTAGATATAAGAAATGGACATATCATCTATATAGCAAATAGACAACCTTCTTTAACAGACTAGTTATAACATAGTTTCTAAAATTAATCTGGACCCACATGTAATAGCGTGCATACATCTTAAAATCTGTTATAGACTGATTCTTATTTGGTAGCTAATTTTTATCTCTCTTCTCTTTCTCTCCTATGTGCAGGTAAAAAGCTGAACTGAAATACTTGTAGCCTTAAAAACTCCAGCCTTTTCGGTTGACACTGAGCACTCATCCGCCGGTCAAAACAAAACATGCTGACAATCCGATAGAGCATTACGGTTGCTTTCTAACCGTCAACCACTTGCCGGCCCAGCCCAAAACGGCCGCCTCGGCCAGTGGGCTGTCGGCCTCGTGGCCGCCCCATGACTCCATGAGGTTCTCCACCGACGAGGCGCGCGCATGGCAGGCGTGGTGGTAAACACAAAGCATCTTCTGCAGGCCTGTAAAACAGAATCTTTTCTATCTTTAGAATTTCTTATGCTCTAACAGAGTCTCTATTTCAGTTTCTAAATTTAGAGTTTCTCTTTCTCAGCCTCTAAATTTAGGGACTCTCTATATGAACTTTTATAGTTTTTCTAAATAGAGACTCTGCTGGAGATGATGAAAATATAGAGAACGAATAGTGATTTAGAGATGATGTATAGAGACACGATTTTAAATTTTCTGCCGGAGATGCCCTGACAGCGGCGTGCTGCGTCATGGAAAGCTTGGCCACCGGAGCGGCTTTTCCGGGGAAACACCGAACACGCATGCATGCAAGATGCACCAAGCGTACGTCAGTGCGTCACCGCGCCGACGAGACGACGAGCTTGTTCGGATGGAAGCGTGGGAAAGCCGGCGGTGCTCCCGCCAGAAGCGTCCAGGATCGACGGCATTAAAACGGAGGGTTTTCTGGGTGGTTCGGCGGTCGACCGGCTAACTCGATCGGCACGACCATCTAACTCCGACGAAACCCTGAGCGAGCTCTCTGAGCTTGCATGCACACGTGGAAGTACTGTGGAAGCTTCGTATCAGACAAGCCCTGACGACTGCGACGATATATATAGACGCGTGTGATCACTACCCGTTCATACGTGCATCTTCTTCTCGCCTCCCCTTCCTAGCTGAAGGCTCCAGCTCCTGCAATTTATCTTGGTCCAAGTCAGAGAGCTTTTGTTCTTCGTTCAGGTTTGTTGATGTTTGGGGAAAAGATTCCACGGCTTGCACCATGAGGGAGCTTCCTTTCCCTTCTCTCGTATTAATGGGGTTCCTTCATATATTTCGTTTTGAGTTTTTCTTCCTTTATCGGAGATGTTGCGAGAGTGATCAGTCTGTGGTCCAGCTCAGCTCAAGTTGGCACCTTTTCTTGGTTCCCACTTGCCCTTTGTTGTTGCGACTTGGTATTAGTAATTAACAAGCAAGTCCGGCGCATTCTCGCTTCTAGATTTGTGTCAAGTTTAAAAGATATATATCTGGTTACTTCTAAGCTCTAGAATAGTTCATGTCCCATAAAAAAGATATTTCTTTCTCGTATATATGTAGCCATATAGATCGTGGTAAACTCTAATATAATCATGTTTAATTCAAAATTATATTAATAACTCTAACCTCGAGAGATGTATACCATTATATCCAACAGTACTGTTATAGGCATCTTGATCTTTATCTTCTCATTGGTATCCATGTTATTTTTATTGATATTAATTGCCGCCAACTCGTCTTACTAGCTGCGAGCCTCTGACTCTAGCGTTCTTTTCTCTTTCTTTAGCTCGCATACAAGATGGCTCTGTTGACTCCTATTTTAATAATACAATAGGCTGATACATAAATTATTTTCTATCCGTTTCATTTTAATTTCAATTTTTTTCATATATAGTCAAGCCTAATTCGATAGATATATAAATAGTTCCAATCCCGTCAGATATACACCATTATATTCAACACTAACGTTGTAGTTATCTCGATATCTACCTTCTTATTGGTCTTCTTGTTATCTTGATAGACGCTGGTGCTGACTCGCCTTGCCAGCTGCGATTCTAGCGCTTAATTCCTCTCCTTTAGCTTATATACACATGGCCCTGTTTGCTCCTATTTTGATAATATAATTGGTAGATAAATATATTAATTTTTTATTTCAAATTTCTGTTTTTTATTTTTATTATAGTAGATATGGCTTGTCTGATGACTGATGACTGGGACAGTATAGATGCGTGCACATGCATGGCCTCGTCACGTACATCTTCACTAAACCGTGGATACGTGCATGCACCACAGGCACGAGTCGATGATGGCTCGGCGAGTCCCTGGTGCTGTCGGCCTCCTCGTTGCCTGCTTCTGCTGCTGGTGCTTTCAATTTGTTGCATGCGCCGGCGGCCAGAGGTACGCCGCCATGTTCAGCTTCGGCGACTCGTTGGCCGACACCGGCAACCTCTGCGTGAACAAGTCAGCGGCGGAGGAGCTCCTCCTGACCTTCGCGAACCCGCCCTACGGCATGACCTACTTCGGCCGCCCCACCTGCCGCTGCTCCGACGGCCGCCTCGTCGTCGACTTCCTCGGTACGTACGCATGCACCAGCGAAATGTAAATCCTTTTGACGCTGCAGCTGATGCTCGTGCATGCGTACGTGCGCGCCGGCCGCGGTGAGGTGACGCAGCGCAGGCGCTGGGGCTGCCGCTGCTCCCGCCGTCGAAGCTGCGCGGCGCGGGCTTCCGCAAGGGCGCGAACATGGCTATCGTCGGCGCCACGGCGCTCGACTTCGACTTCCTCAAGTCCATCGGCCTCGGCTACCCGATCTGGAACAACGGCCCCATGAACGTGCAGATCCAGTGGTTCCAGCAGCTGCTGCCTTCCATCTGCGGCACACCACAGAGTGAGTGAACCCCATACATACTGAGAGTCTTACTGACACACTGCATGGTACTACTCCCGCTTGAGCTTGTGCTTGCCAGGTTGCAGTGCCTATTTGGGCAAGTCCCTGTTCGTGTTCGGCTCACTAGGCGGAAACGACTACAACGCCATGCTGTTCTTCGGCTTCACCGTGGATCGAGCGAGAAAGTACACGCCGAACGTCGTGGACAGCATCGCCAGCGGCGTCGAGGTAACTCAAGAGCTACGTAAATCTAATCAGTCCTCTCGCCCTTGCAGTGCTAAAAAAAACTTGGTTTTTGGGGCAGTAATCAGCAGGTTCTCGAGTGATCTTGTGCAGAAACTGATAGCGCTGGGCGCGGTTGACATCGTCGTCCCGGGAACTCTGCCCATCGGGTGCTGCGCACTCTACCTGACCATGATCCCGAGCAGCAACAAGGCGGACTACGACGAGTACGGCTGCCTGAAGCCGCTCAACGACCTCTCCGCTTACCACAACTCGCTGCTCCAGAGCCGGCTCGCCGGGCTCCGGGCGAAGCACACGGCGGCGAGGATCATGTACGCCGACTACTACGCCCACGTCGCCGGGATGCTACGCAGCCCGGCGCGCTTCGGCTTCAGCGCCGGCATTGCGGCGTGCTGCGGCGCCGGCGGCGGGTACAACTTCGAGTTCGACGCCCGGTGCGGCATGAATGGCGCCAGGGCGTGCCCGAACCCGTCGAGCCACGAGTCCTGGGACGGCGTCCACCCGACGGAGGCGGTGAACAGACTGATCGCCGGCGGCTGGCTCAGGGGCCCCTACTGCCACCCTCCCATCCTGCAATAGACGCGCATCCATCATGCATCAAATCTACCCAGTCAGGCTATCGCGCGCGCGAACTGAGTATAATAAGGATTGGTGTCCTGCCAGCTTTCCTACGTGACTAGTTTGTTTATCTTCCAACTTCCAAAGCGTGAGGTGTCCTCGAGAGTCTAGTATACTTCGTTGACTTTTTTTTTTTAAGTGTTTGTCTTTCCAAAACGGAGATAAGGAAAATAAGCAAATATCTAACTCTATATAGCACGTAGCCACAGGTAGCCTGTATGGACAGAGACACTATTCACGTCGGCTCTAAATCAGCGTCGTCTGCTCGCGCCGCTTGGCTCCTATCCGACAATCCGTTCCACCCCGTGTGACAGTGTGCGTGTTTGCCAAGAAAACCCATCATTTTTCTGTTTTCACACGAAGGCCCATCCTTCCTCATGGACGTTCAATCCCTGATCGGATGGCTGCACCACTCACTCCTTTTTCGACTACATCCCTGTTGTTTAGCGTACTCAATCCACGGTCCTTCCACCAAGTGCTCATAGATCTTTGCCCTTGAGGTTCACTGAAATTACCCCCCTCATGCCACCACTGCCCCAACCCCACGGCACGGCCCCTACATGCTACCTTGGGATGGGGCTAGGGTATGCCTCCACCCCTCGCCTCTTTGGTGACGCCCTTCTTCCACCTTCCCGACGTCGCGCGTCATCCTCCACGCCTAGGCCACCGGTTCACCATCCTCTCCCCATCACGCGTCGCGCCTCCATCACCACCTTCGCCAAGAGTCGGACATACCTCACGCCTGCGCGACTAGGGCTTTGGGTGTAACATCCCATTTTTTGGGGATTTGTTAATTTGTGGAAAATTTTAATTAATAATAATGCTCTTAATGTTTTGGAAAACATATTCAATATTTCTCCCTTTTATTTGAATCTTACGTAAGGTTTTGCTTCAAAGACCTATATCCAAACCTATATACATATATAGATCATATTTGCATACCTTTATTTTGCTCCCCTTTAAAAGAAGATTTACAGAAGCCAATGATCGTTGCAACTGCTACATATATCTATGTATGCATTTCAAGGGCATCAATTGGACATTTTCTAAAGCTTTCAAATATAATTAAGTGATACATTGACTAAATTGCCCTTTTGGCCAAAACCACATTTATCTCAAAACTCTTTTATTAAGACTTATTCCCAAAATACAACAATGTAATTATGCCATAAATAAGTGTATACATATATATATAAATGCATATATATTTGTGACTTATGTAATCATATGCATATATGTATATATATAATGGCATTTATACTTTCAGATTGCAAATAGCAATTTCACCAAACTTTAGCCTTTCAATATATTTCTTGGAACATATGTGTATTATGAATGTATATTTTAATTGAACCTATTTCCAAATTCCTAAATCCATTTTCGGATTATCTACAGTGCCTACCCTCTTCCTCCCCTATTCTCGGCCAGCCCAGGCCGAGCTGCGCCTTGGGCCTTGCCAGGCCAGCCGGCTGCCTCCCCGCGTCAGCCCAGTTGGCCCACGGCCTCCCCTTCCCCGGCTCCCTCCTCTGCTCTGTGCTCTGTGCTCCCCTGCGCTGTAGCTCCACGCCTTGCTCTGCCCGAGCCGGAACCGCGCCGCCCGCGCCCAGCGTGCCGACCGCGCCGACCGGCCGCGACACGCTGCGCCTTCGCCGGTCCCTCCGCGCCGCCCGTGCTCCGCACTGCTCCCCTGCGCGGTGCTCCCCTGCCCTGTTCTGGTCCGAGCCCGAGCTCACCTGCGCCGCTCACGCCCGACCGCGCCGAGTGCAGCCAGTGCATCCCCCCTCGCCGGCATTGACTTCCGCTCATTTAATGACCTTGTACCTCCCCGCGTCAGCCCAGTTGGCCCACGGCCTCCCCTTCCCCGGCTCCCTCCTCTGCTCTCTGCTCTGTGCTCCCCTGCGCTGTAGCTCCACGCCTTGCTCTGCCCGAGCCGGAACCGCGCCGCCCGCGCCCAGCGTGCCGACCGCGCCGACCGGCCGCGACACGCTGCGCCTTCGCCGGTCCCTCCGCGCCGCCCGTGCTCCGCACTGCTCCCCTGCGCGGTGCTCCCCTGCCCTGTTCTGGTCCGAGCCCGAGCTCACCTGCGCCGCTCACGCCCGACCGCGCCGAGTGCAGCCAGTGCATCCCCCCTCGCCGGCATTGACTTCCGCTCATTTAATGACCTTGTACCTCCCCGCGGCCAGTACACCGCGCGGAATCCCCGCTCTGCCCTTCCCTGTACGGCCGTCGCACGTGGTTGCTCCTCCGGCCACACAACCACTCCCCGGCCGATTCGGGCCGTACCTCGCGCATTCACTCCCTTGTCCTTCCCTTGCTCCTCCCCGCGCCCTTAAGAACCAGCCCGAGCCCTCTCTTCCTCCTTTGTTTCCTCGCTCCGCACGGGCAAGACGACCCGCAACCGTCGCGAGCTCGGTCCGGTGCATTCCGACCACGGCCAACTAGCTCCATCCCTTCCCCTCACTCCCCTCTTGCTCCCCTCCGCCTTAATTGCATTTTCGTGGCTTGTAGCTCACGGACGTGCTCCGCCACCGCCGCCAATGGCCGCCGCCGCGCCGCCAAATACTCCCACGTCGCCCTACCTTTCGAGCTCTTCTTCCGCGTGAAGCTTCACCGCACCAGGAGGCTTCTTCCACCGGGACCAATCGGACGAAGACGCACCGGAGCTCGCCGTCCACTACTTCCCCTGTTTCGGCCTCCACCACCCGCACGCCGACAGCCTTCCCCGAGCTTCCCCGGCCTCTACCAACGGCTCGGTAATGCTTCTTATACTCCCTAGATACTCGTAGGCCCCTTGCCCGTAGGAAATCCGCCATGAAGCGCCGTCACCGTAGTTTGCCGTGGGCATCCGCCGCCTTCGCTCACGGCGCCGCCGCCCCAGTTCGCCGCCGGAGAATCCCCGCCGGGACATCCTAGGCCTAGGTCACGCGGACCCCTGGGATCAAACTTCGTGCACGTTCGTGCCCCGTAGCTCCGCCGAGAGCTCGCGGAGGACGTCGCCGGAGTTCTAACCGGAGAAACAGCCGCGCCGACGTCAGCCTGACGTCGTGCTGGCGTCATGCTTCAGCACACAGTGTGCTTCCTCCCTCTGTAAATGACATGTGGGCCCCCTAGGTCCCACATGTAAGTTTTAGTGGAAGCGTATTTCAAGAATACGCCTTCGCCTTCGGGTCGCGCCCGCGCCACCTCGGCTTCGGGCCGGACCGATTTGGGCCGCACAGTTTGAATGCCGGCCCATTACTGTTTAAGTGTTTTTCCAGCGATTTGTCTATTTTAGAAAATCCCAGAAAAATGATTATGATTTATTATAAATACTTAGATGCCATCAATAATCCTATAAAAAAATTTTTAAAATACTTTAACGCTTTTGAAACCCATGAAAAATATAAATTAGTATATTTCACCAATTCTAGGTCTCTGTAAAATATTAATAACCCTTATCTAGATATTTCTTCAATAAAGAAAATCCAGTAAACAGCCATATGCTCATTTAAAATAGTTTTAGCCCTCCTAAAATATTGATAAAATTCATTAAAATATTATATCTTATACTTGACTTAATAAAAATATTCTTGGGCATATCTTATTACTATTTTGCCCTTGGAAAATTAGAATAGCCTTATGGTAGCATTTCCTTTACAAAAGAAAAGCTAGAAATGATACTCCATTTATATAAAATATTATTTGGCCTCTGAAAATATTTATTTCCCTTTTATAAACATTATATAGGATATTCACCCTAGGGAAAGTACTAAACCTTGCAGATTTATAAATAAATAAGTTAGTAGAAATAGAAAGCCTCTCATAGGGCTAATATTTAAATGCCCAAATAGATATTTTAATAGGATATTCCTATAGTTAAAACTGAGGGAATATTTCTATAGATACTTTCTAAGGACTTCAACCTAAGGAAATTATTAAGATCCATTAGAATCTTGGACACCTAGTACATAGTAATACGAAGCCTCTTTTTGGGCTAAATTCTATTTCTATATGTTTAAAAGTGTTTGCTGAAGATATTTTAATCTAAATAATAAGTTTATACTTTGGGAACCTAACTAAGGGTATTTAGATGCATTCTCACATGCATGACATCCTTATCACGTTTTATCGTGGAGTTCATGGAACTTCCTCGATAAGTAGGATAGATTATTTTATTATCTCCTATATAGCCCAATGCGAATAGTCACCCCTGCGATTAGATGCGATTGCATAACATTCATCATGCTTTGGCATATTTCTGAATACATTTGTGCTATTTGGATTATTCACGATAGATCCGGAAGACCCGAAAGGACAACTCGAAGACCGGAATCCAAGCTACAACACGCTCGGTCCAGACGAGCCAATATCTCTAATTCATATGTCAATTCCCATGTTTTACTTAAATTATGTTGATTTAAATAATGCAAATTGCATGCCTATATTCTGTTGCTATAATATGTTGTTAAACACAAGGCTAATAGAGCTGGTCTAGATATTACCACTCGACTATATGTGCTATTAAGTACAACCCTTAATCCTTGGCATTATTCCTTACCTTATCCATTGGAATCCTAGGAATTAAATCTAAAACTCCTCTGACTAGTAAGTCCTTGGAAATGCTTAGTCTTTACCAGTCTAGGTCAAATGGGTCGATCCTGCTCACAACGGTTTGCGGCATAGACATGACGGATCGATCCTATCAACATTACAATGGCATAGCAAACGCTATCAACGATGTAATGGTATAGCTGGTCGCGGGTCCCGACTATCAACGTAAAACGGCATAGAACGGGAGAATACTCATGCACTTGGGTGCCAGGTCTGCCTGAGTGCGAATGTTGGTCAAATGACCCCTTTTGATATACTTGATGATGATTATTTTGGATCCATGGGATCCTGGCCTTTGTTGAGCTCAAGGCGATCACGCCTCTTCTTTAAGAGGGTGAGTCGACCGCCACTTTGGGAGTCGTACGCCAGTATGGGCACGGACTTGCCAGTTGGTTAGGACAAGACGCTCACATTGCATCGGTCCGATCTTTCGGGACCATACCCATAGCCATTGGATGGATCCGCCGACTAATGGGACACGATTCCATAGCCATGGATACGGTGTCGCCATATTTGAAATACCCCAATGATGAACAATTTCAAAGATATATAGCCCAATACGCCTTTGATTTGTTACCCGGCTAAGTCATAGGACTTTTACCTATTAATTATTGTAACCGGCTTTATGCAAATAAAATAGCCAAGCCTCCACCAAACAAATTTCTATCATTATATTGCATTAAGTTGGGTGTTGGCTCGCGAGCGCGGTTTGATTGCGCGCTCACCCTCGCACTCCACTCACTCTTTTAGGTGGATCCGAGGATGGATTGGGACAGCTTGACGGTGACAAGAAGAAGATGAACCAGATGGATGACGTTATGACCGGGTGATAGGCGGGACTCCAGTCGCTTGCCTGTTTGGGTTGGGCACAGCCTCGAGACCCGACTCTTCTTTCATCGCTTTTTTCGCTAGACTCGATAGAGTTCATTTTGGCATTGTAATATTTGGCCTACTCGGCCCGTTATACTGAGCCACTATGTAATTGAACTCTATTGTAATAATAATATTCAGTCTCGATTGTATGAGATGATCCAGCATTTTGTAATTCGTACGGCGCTAGCAAGACAGATCCTGGGCTAGCGCAGACGTACGGCGGTCCCCGGTTTGGACTGAAAATCGGGGGCTGACATTGGGTGCGTGGCCGCCTCCAGTGCACATCGTCGTCTTGCCCCCTCTCCTACTCCGCCATTGCTCCTCTCTACAACTCCTCAACCTCGGTGAGTCCGTCCTTTCCTCCCCGAGCTCCACCATGGCCATCTCCTGTCGCCATCATGGCCACTCCAAGTAGACCTCACACCTTCAAGCTTCACCTACCTCCGCCTTCACTGGATTTTAAGCACAACATCTGTCGTTGGTGTCCCCATTGCCACCTCTGCCGAGCCCTCTGCCTCCCATACTCCTCTCCGGCTGTGGAGTGTAGCCGTTGGCCCATGGACAGTGACGAACCGGTTGAGAGCATAGGACCTATCTCTGCCTCGCCGGCAGCCTTGCTCCTCGCCGGTGCACGGCGACAAACCCATCGAGAAGGTTTGATACCTTTTCCCAATTGAGTTCTATGCTGGGTTTTTAATCTTGTTGCCTATGGTATGTGCTCTGTTTTGACCAAGTTTTTCTTCGATTTTTTTCTAGACCACAGGATGGTAATTAACTGTTTAGCACCTTGTATGGGAGGAAGGAATTGACCAGTGCATGCCAGGAAATGTTTTACTTTGAAATGTCATGATTGCAGATGTAGTGCACTCTGCTGTTCAATGTGGACACGTTGTGTGAATTGTTTGTGAAGCTTGCTTCATTGTCAGGTAAGGTAATAATACGTATTTGTGGTGGTGATTTAATAACTTCAGACTCAACAGAATGTTGCATTTTGTTAGCCAGATATGTTTTATCTATTCCAGGTGTTGTAGTAGCGGCCATAGCCTATGCTGCAAAATGAATTTGTCGCTCCATTCATATTCAGTGCTCACTTTTATTTTGTTTCAAGCAAGACATTCTTCTTTGTTTAAAGGCAAATCCTTTGGTAGTGTAAGGCCCTGCCTATATGGTCACGTTGATGCTTTTATGATTTCTGAACATTAACCAGCTTATCTTTTCTAATTGCAGCCTACTTCATATTTACAAAATATTCATATTTCATGGATAGCTGTTTATAGTAGGTTTGTGCTTTAGAACACTATATGGGTTCAAAATTGATGGCTTAGATTCTTCATATTTTCACTGGCAGGGATCATTATTCAGCACTCTTTTTCATGGTGGCTTGCTATATTAACGATAACCTATTTCGCAAGAAAATTCCTCATATGCCCCAAAGTAGAGTGGCAATTGCCAAAATGCCCCAAAGTTGAGTGGCATGGACTATTTGCCCCAAAGTTGATTTGATGCTTGATTTGTTTAACCCTATTTTGAATTTTTTACTAGTTTTTGCCATAGAGCTGAGAGGAATTACCCTTTTTACCCTTGCCCTACCTAATTGTGCTTGGTTGGATCTTGATCAGCTGGAAACGGCTTGTTGTACTATTGTTAATGCCGCTGCTTGCTATGTAGTACTGTTGCACCGGTTGGATCTTTGTCATCAATATTGCAAGAGAACACACATATGAATATTGCAACAGAACACAATGTTGACATAAATAACAGTTAATCTATTTCATCCATATGAGCCTAACATCCATAACATTGACAATGTTTTGAGGTCACAAAAGCATCAGTTTGGATAATGGTAAATCCCATTACGTGCAAAAGAATGAGACTGCAGGAGACATCTTTTTCATCCGTATGAGCCCTACATTCATAACATTGATAATGTTTTGAGCTCACAAAAGCATGTATTTGAAAACATGGTAAACCACATTACATACAAAAAGAATGAGATGACATGAGACATCTTTTCATTCATATGAGCTCAACATCCATAGCATTGACATATATATCACAAAAGCTTTAGTTTGGAATATATGCTAAACTACATTACATGCAAAAGATTGAACATGAAACCACGGAGACAATCATGTATATGCTGCGTTCCTTCTTGTCCTCCTTTTCCTGTTAGCAAATAGCCATGGAATTTATGCATTAGTTAGAATTTGGTATATAAAGATAGATTTTGCCTATGACAATTGAATTTGTATCTTTTCTTGGTCCCATTGAGCAGACAACCCCCTTGCATATGCCCTGGCTCACCACATCTCTTGCACTTGTTTTTACCTTTTCCCTGAACTTTACCATTGCCAACCTTATCAAGGAAAATTCCTTTTCCCTGAACTTTACCATTGCCAACCTTATCAAGGAAAATTTTAATTCTATGTTTTCCTGGTCTACCAGTAGACCTTCTTTCCAATGGTGGTAGCACCTCAAAGCCAAGGTCTACTTTAGCCATTGAGTTTTATCTGTTACTGGTTGTATGACACCTTGGGATGTGGCATTGAATCGCTGCACCGAGTAGTATTCATGAACATAATCATCAAGGTTGACATTTCTTTAAGCTGTTAGAAATCTCAATGCATGCTCACAAGGTTTTCCCGTGTGTTGCCACTCAAGACAAATGCATTTTCATGTGTAAGTGCATTAACTACATGCCTCAACTGGTCATTGTTTGAATCCCTCACCTCTGCACTACATTCACATGATGTGTAAACTATGAGGTGAAACAAACCTCTTGTCTTGCGATTCAACTTATGTACCACAACTGGCAGTATTGCACCTTTTAGTCATTATGCAATCCTTCTTTTGTCAAATAGTTCCATAATCATCTCCTTAAGCTTGTCAGCTAGTTGATCAACAGGCAAGTCTTTTCCATCCCTCACCCAACTGCTGAAGAACTCTGATAGATTGTTATGAATGTAATCACATTTGATATCTTTGTTAAACCTACACCTCATCCATAACATATTGTGATGCCTTTGAAGGTAGTTAACCACCTTAGGGTATGCTTCCAACACCTTGTTCACATGGTTATCAAAGGCCTCAGGCCTATATGCCATGGCAGCAGGGCACATATGCTTGGAATTGTCACCATGAAATTTTTTTCATAAAGTTCAGCATCAAGTGCCTAAAACACTCCCTCTGTTCAGCTTAAGGAAGCACTTCCTCCACTGCATTGTTGAGTCCTTTGCAAACATTTGTGCACATGGCCAGAAGAGTTGGAGCACCTATTGCCTTCTTGAGTTGATTCATGAACCATGACCAATTTTCAGCAGTTTCACAATCAATAAACCAAAAGGCACATGAAACATCCAGTTATGTCCATCCACTGCTGTCACTGTAGCTAAATGCCCATTCCATTTGCCATTGAAGGCAGTTGAATCTATACTAATGTACGGTCTACATTCATTCAAAAAACCCTCGATGTAGCTGTAATGCAATAAAGAATCTATGGAAGTAGACGCTACCTTTAACTCTTTTGGTGTCTATCTATACTACACTGCCAGGAGACCTCAGCTCAATCTCCGCCTTGAAGTTGTACAATAACTTAAAGTTGTCTTCCCAACTTCCTTGAATAGCAATCAATGCTCTTTGTCTCCCCGTTCAAACTATGTCATATCCAATTGTGATATTGTATTCATCTTGAAGCTTCTCTTGTAACTCCATGGTTCCTATTTTAGGATTCCTCCTCAACATAACTGATGCTCTGTTTGCCACCCAAGCCTTAGATGCCATTCTAGTTTTGACCCTGCTACTGATACACAATTGTGCTCATTCAATATTGTCGATGATTGGGAAATCGATTCCACGCTGAGCTTACTTGTTGATTGAGGGACCAAACAAACTCTTTCCTATTAGAGAATTGTCGTCGTTGATGTGCGAATTCGCTGAGATAAAGAGTAAATCAAACATAGGGATTATCCTGGTTCGGGCCTCTCGGAAGGAGCTAATAACCCTACTCCAGTCGCACGTGTGCATTTGTGTAATTGCAACGAGATTGGATCTCTAGGCCAGTCGATGGTTATGATCATGATCCTCTACCCCTCCCCTGGAGGGGTATTTATAGTATAAGGTTTACATAGTCCTAGCCCTATACGACCTAGAAAACATATCTGGATAAACTAGAATCCTACCAGATTTACAGCTATATCCTATAAACATGCTAACTTTCGCCTTAAGAAACATCCATATCTAAAAGGTTTCAGAGTCTGGACGTGGAAGAATTCCCAAGACAACAGGAGCATCGTACCGACAATCCAAACACACCTCTTGGGGCCTATCACAACACGTTCAACGACCCATAAGTAAAGAGGCCCACTCTCGAGCATCATCCACCGGGGTATCGTCCCGAGCATGCCATACCCGCCTTATTCTCCTTGGGTACGCATCCCAGGGGTAAGTCGTGTATAGGCCTAGCCGTCAAGGTATTTCATCCAATCCTCGACAAATATCTTATTTACCTTAAAAAAGCAAATAAAACAGTAAGTTTAAGGTAAGCAAATATATTTACAAGATGTCAACTAAATTTACAAGTATTAATACTCTGATGGTTATATTATCTGTTATCACGCGAGCTACAATTCTCTAAGGACATCCTTCATTTCTACAAGCACCCACAAACCTAGTAGTGTCAGACTTTTTGATGGCAATGTCGAATTCCTTCTTTATAGCAAATTGTCTTATGGCCATTCTAAAGGATTTCATTGAAGGAAATGTGGCACCAATTTCAATACTTCGACAATCCTGATCGCACATAGTGTCATCGAGGTCACCAAATTGCTCCTGAGGTAGTTCATAACTCACTGGGATATGTTCCTGGATATCTGCCTCATGAGTTGGGATATCTGTCTAGATATTGGCCTCATGAGTTGGGATATCTTTTTTGATATCTGCCTCATGAGTGCCATTGACTTCACTATCCATCATACCATCAGCATCATCAAGAACCGCAATGCCACTACTGTCCTCATCTCTCAAACCTAAAAGAATATAAACCTCGTTGTCGCTCATACCCTCTAATGACCAATCAACCCTACTCAATAATGGTAAATAAAAGAGTTAGAACAGGGCACTAATTCACGCATTAACAAAGAGCAATCTAGACAACATGACCACAAGTCTTGAAATTACTTACCCCTCGAGATCATATGTGCACTATGGTTTCAATTCCTTAGGCCCCATCCATGAAACGGCCTAGGGTTCATGGAATCGACCAAATCAAAAACCAAAATCCAATGAAGAAGAAGACACATATTTTATAGGAAGGCGATATTACCTTAGACGACGCTCGACATGCACCCCCACTACTACCAGAGCTGGAGATGGGCCGCCGCAGGTCGCTTTCCATGTCAAGTTCGCGCGGGATGAAAGGGGTGGGTGAGACATCCTTAACGTGAGAGAAGGGAGCCGGGAGATGGCCCTGCCGCTCGGTGCGCCGTCCACTTGCAATTCGATGTGCCGCCCGCCAGCCTTGGGGATGCACCGAAGAGACTGAATGCGGGAGAGCAGAGCTAGAGTGGGCCCGCCACTTGATGCACTGCCCGCCACCAAGGACGTGTTGTGTGCCCTCGGCCCTAGGGACATGCCGCCCACAACTCTTTACTTCTTGGGTTTGGTCTCTGGTTTGTTTTGTTGGGCTCTACTATTCAGCCAATTGAGAGGACAAGTTTTACATCCAACCAAAGGCAGGGGGAAAAGGGGTAATTCCTCTCAACTCTATGGCAAAAACTGGCCAAAAATTTGAAATGGGGTAAAAATTCAAGTGGCAACTCAACTTTGGGGCAAATAGTCCATGCCACTCAACTTTGGGGCATTTTGGCAATTGCCACTCAACTTTGGGACATATGAGCAATTTTCTCATTTCACAATATGGCAAGCAAGTCCATTTACTGTAGTTGTGCCTAGATTGCTAATTTTCACTTTTCACCATAGGAGGCTTACTGTATCGTCCTCATTCCTATTCACAGTGGCATGTTTTAGTACATCTACTTATATGTTTGCAGGAAGGATTGCAGGTGCAGGATGGCTAACTGAGGATTTGGTTCAGCACATGGTACATGTGTTCTGCCTTTTTGTATAGTATGAGTCCCCATTTTATTTCAACTTGGTTGGATCAAATTTAGAAAATGCATATGAATAGGGACTGTTGATCATAAGTGCTATGTGCATATCTGCTCCTTCAAATTTAGCTGAAACATGCTGCCTGTTTAGTACCGAGCTTTTTTATTTTACAAAACATGATGTGCACCTAAATATTTACTAGTGGTGCAACTGTTTCGGTATTTGAGCAGGGAATAGGAATCGATTGTTTTTTTTGTAACAAATTATATAGCGTAGATGGTGAATTATTGAATTGGTGTGGATACTTAATTCAGGATCCCCAATTGACTATGCTTTTTTTTTTGCCGAAGAAAGTTCATGAATTTTTATGTTGCCAGTTAAGTGACATGCTATTCTCTACAATTTTCATACGCGGATATTATAGTCGTCTTTCATGGTCAAGTAGCTTCACCTTCAATATTAGATTGTCATATATCTTTTTGTTGGAACCAATTGTACATCGCAGATGGTGAATTGCTAAATTGGTGCGAATGCTTAAGTCAGGATCCCCATTAAGTGTTTGATAAGGGTTTTTGCTTGGCAAAATTGACAGATTTTTATGTTGCCAAGTAAGTGAGACGCTATTCTCTACGGTTTCCATATGCAAATATTATAACCATCTTTTATGGTCAAGGAGCTTCAACTTCAATATTGCATTGTCACACATTTAAAGATAAATGAAATTAGCAGCCTGAAGCTTATATGAGCATCAATACTCACAATATGCCTTATTTTATTTAGATGTTTTACCTTTCCTATTTTCTTCACCTTTTTTGTTACTTATGTTGCAAACAACCTGTGGTCATCCATTGCCTTCGTGAAGAGCTTCTAGCTAGCTAAGTTTTATATATGTTTTGCAATTATAGAATTTCAGGGTGCTTTCTTCATTACTTTGGTAAATAGCATTCTGTTATGCTATCTGTTACATGTTCTAGTATATATTCTCTCATATGGTCTTATATCTAGCTTAGGGTTATTCTTCATGGATTAGCACATGAACCCTTATGTAAAAATGATGTTCTTTTTATCATTTTCGAGCTATGCATTGTTGGACTAATCTTCTCTGTGTTTCTTCAACATGTGCACAAACAAAGTAATATCCGTGCACACGTACATCTTTGCCCCATAACATACACATTCAACACAGCACATAGATCTGCCGTGCTCCTGCACGTAATCCCTTCTAGTAAGTTACATAGTGACACAAATCACACATGATTAGCGGCAGAACAACATTAGATCAATGGTTTTGGAGAGGGCATTATTTTCAATAATTACATTATCAGAGCATCTCTAAAATAAGCCTTATATGGTGTCTATCCATAAATTTAGTTTTTTTTCTTAAAAAACCAACTTCAACAAGGTTGCTATAAAAAAATCTAAAAAAGTTTAGCTATCTAAAAGGACTAGCTAAATTTGACAACACATTTCTGGATCCAAAAACAAGTTCGTATAGAAAATTTTCAAGAAGCATGACACATATTTAAAAGAAGCAGGGCACTGCAATTGATGGCTAGAACTCTTGTGGACTACCTTTGCAAACAAGACAGGTAAGTTAATGCCAATTATGTCATGTAATTGGAACGGTCGCACAGCTGAGCTTACAGAGCTTTACAATTATATACTGTTGCAATGCCGTATTGGTCCACACCCATCCATACCAAATAGACCATGCAAATGGAACAACTCATTTTTAGTTTCATCTCAACTTAAGAAAATTGGTTAAAACATGAGTTTGTTTGTGAAGCCTATAATGGTTGCATGAGTAGCAGGAGAGAGGATGACAATCAAACTTTGCGCTGTGCAAGAGCCACAAGGAGATGGCATGCTAGCCAACATGCCGGAGCACTTATCCTCTGGTGTGCAGTTACTCTCACTGCCACATGGGTCTAGATCCACGTGGCAATGGCCTACAGCTACGGCAAAGGTTCTCAGTTGAACATGTCTTTCCTATGGTGGGAAGTTTTTCCATATAGGTTATGCTAACTCTGCGCATTATGCAAAAAAAACCCTAGGTTTGATCAAACTGTTGCAGTTTTGTCTCTCACTCCTGCCTCCACTCCCGTGGAACCTCCGCGGTTGACCACTACTGCCCCGGCCAGCGACCACCTCCCACAAGTCTCCCCAGCCGCCCTCCACCTTGTCGTGCTGCCGTTCGTCGCCACACCGTGGAGCCGCCTTGAGTCGGCGCCTCGCGCCGCCACGGCTCGGCCCTGCCCTAGCCCACATGCTGCCCCACGCTGCACCCCTGCCTCGGCGACCATCACGATGGCCGCTCGAGCCACCGTATTGTTGGACAGCGGCTCGAGCGATGTCGCGGTGGTCAAGGCAGTAGGGCGTGTTGGTCGTTGGTGATGGGAGGGGGCATGTGGGCATGGCGTGTGGCGGCGCAGGCAAGACGAGCAGGGGTGAGGTACGACTGAGCTAGGATGGGGGAGGAAAGGAGTTGGTCGTTGGGAGCGGTAGTGGTCGTTGCCGGCGGGAGTGCCAGAGTGAGATGTTGTGGAGGAAGGATAGAGGGAATGGAGGGACCTTAAGCTAAAATTTGATGGAACATAGGTTTTTTTTTTCTAAATTTGGGAGAGAGGGGGGTGGGAGATCAGCACTCATCTTGGAACACAATCCGGTGGTTGCTCACCCATCTAGAAGAACACCCATATGCGGGTAATGTTAATTTTTCGCATGCCGGTCGGTGTGAATCGGTGCGAGGCCAATGACGTCTCACTCACTCATGCTGGATGCCATCTGTGGTTGTGAAATGACACTAAATGATGAAGATGTGCCCGAGTAGTGGTGCGAGACTTGTAGGTAGAGATCGATGTTACAAAGGTGTGGTCCACAAGAGAATGTTATTGCATGTGGCTACTAGTTGCAGGCGATCAACATCGCGAGCTGGCGTTCCATGATTAAAGGGGAAAATGTTATGTATAATATTAACTTGTACTTATATGTTTGCAAATAGAGTTAGTTGCCTTGTAGCCACACACACAGGTAAAGGTCTAGATGGAGCATGTCAGGTCCTAGTCACGTCTCCACACGTTCCTCCCTAGCTAGCCCTCTCCACAACCCGCTTCGTCCTGAGTCGACTCGTCGTTAGGTGCAAACTTTTGCCTCCCTAACCTATCCCTACCTCACACTGCCAGTGACTCCTCATTAACTGTCCCATCAGCCATAAGAGGAAGAAAGTGCAAAGTGAGGGGAGGGGCATGATTAGGACCGTTAACTCGTCAAGTGCTGGACACAGAGAGGATAGAGGAAAGGAAAGGGATGCTAGGCGGTAGTGTGACTCCATGGGGAAGACGAAGGGGAGGAGGAGAGGGCACTAAAGACGAGGAAGATGGAACACATAGGAGGAGGATGTGGGCTCGGGCTTGGGCGATTTGCGTTGAGCGATGTGGCTGTGAGAAGTGACGACAAGTGGGGAAAGAGGTAAAGAGGAGCTGCTGGGAGAGGGAGGCCCGATGGGTAGCCAATGGAGACCAACGGCTGGTCGCGCACAGGGCAAAGGGTGACAAGGCGTGTTTGTTGCAGCTAGGAGGGACTGAGAGGAGGAGAGGGGAGGTTGTGATGGGCTGTGCATGTCTGTTAGAGATTGTTGGACATAATACTGGCCATTGGATCTTGATCCTAAGGTGCTCAATATGCTGGTGCCCGACCCGATTTCCACCCGTCGGGAAAAGAAAAATATGAACCGCGACCTAATCATGTCAAGTGACCTCATGGATCAAGTTTGATTGTTTGAATCTAGATCTCATGCCAAGAGAAGAGGACGGTAAAATTGCTCGGTATAAATGGTTCGGTGAACCAATGTGATAGATTAGTTGGTTGTTAGCACGGTCTGTTAGTTTGGGTGAAGAGCCGTTTTTAAAAGCCACATTTTAGCTTTTCAAACCCGTTTCTCTAAAATTTAAAAGTCACTCTTCAATTTGAACGAAGCACACCAGCTTCTCAATCAAAGCCGCTTCATAATACTTCTAAAGTTTGATTTTTCAACAAATAAGCCTTTTCAGTTAAAAAAGCTTAGCAAATGACATGGGCGAAGCGGTTCAAGATAGTCAGTCACTGCATGTCTGCATGCATATGTTTAGTAATATTAATTTAAATATTTTGGCTTTTGAAGTTTTTTTTTTTCTATCTCGAAACCACATCTTAGAGTTCTCAGGAACAAGTAAGACGAAGCGCACTAGACTCTTCAGCCTATCTCGAGAAACTCTCGAAATTCAGCTTATAAGTAAAAAGTAAGATAAACAAATAAGATAAGATAAAAAAACAACCCATTATTTAAGTAGAGTGACGCGTCACTAAAAGAAATGAAATTGGTTGTATTTTTGTCTTGTTCCTTAATATGTGACCAAAATAAAGGACAGCCGTTTAAGATAAGTAACGTTTCCTCGTTTCTTCTCTATGGCCGAATTTAATGATCAAGGGCCCGGGAGTAAGGCCCGTTTGGCACAGCTCCAGCTCTCAGCTCTATCTCAGATATGGAGTTTGTAGGTTAAAATAAATGACTTAAGTTTATGTTTTTAGTTTAAAATATAAATAAGATGACTCATTTAAACATGCTCAATGTACCCACAACTCCAGTTCCATGAATTTTGGTGGAGTTAGAGTTATGATAAACAGGACATAAATTTTGGAAAGAGAGGTCCTATTTGTTGGCAAGCAGATTAATTAGCTGAGCAAGTTGGGTCTGGTACCAACTTGCACTCTTCGTGCACTGCCCTGAATTTGATGGTCATATGCTCATTAAGTCAGCTGGTAACAACTTACACTCTTCTGGCCGTGTGCATGTGCATGCTTAAATATGTGTTTTAAAAAAATGGGGTTTTCGCCACGTAAAATATAGCTTGCACTCTTCGTGCACTGCCCTGGATTTGATGGTCATGTGCTCATTAACTCAGCTGGTAACAACTTACACTCTTCTGGCCGTGTGCATGTGCTTAGATATGTGTTTAAAAAAGGTGATTTTTCGCCACGTAAAATATAGCCAGTGCTTATATTGATGCTCGTAGGATCCTAGTGTCAGCCCCCAGTTTTCCAGGGACTTCCGTACGTCTGCGCTAGCCTAGAATCTATCTTGCTACCGCGGTACGAGTTACAAAATACTGGAACCATCTCATACAAGCACGTTTAATTATACATTTATAAAGGTTCAAATACATAGTGGCTCAAGTTTGTAGGACCGAGTTGGTCAAATATTACAATACCAAAATTGAGCTCTTTTATCAGAGTTCGGAAATGCGGAAACAAAGATAAATTTGGGTTCCAAGGGCTATGCCATCCACCCTGACAGGCAAGCGACTGGAGTCCCGCCTAACACCCTGCCTACGCATCAGCTCCACAAGCTTCCTCGTCCTCATAGCAGTCGTAGGGGTCATCATCTTCTCCATCTTGACCTAAAAGAGTGAATGGGTGCAAGGGTGAGCGCGCAATCAAACCGCGCTCGCGAGCCAAAACCCCGCCTAATGCACATAATAGTACAGGCCATTTGGTGGGGCTAGGGTTCATTTTATTTGCATAAATGCCAAAGTTATAATCATAATAGTAAAGGCCTAAGACTTAGCCAGGTTAACAAAACAAAGACATACTGGGCTATATATGCCGAAATTGTTCATAACTGGGGTTTATCTCAACATCAAAACTCGGCTATCCCAGCAATTCAAAAAGACTCACAGCATGCAATTTTACAAAACATCCGTCTCGGAATCATCCTTCGCGGATAGATACTTCCACGGTATTGTCCATCGCGGACAATATAATTTCTATCTCGGAAAGACATGCTCTTCGCGGTGTCATGTCGAAAGCATGATTTCACACCACACCAAAATATGCCCATCGCGGTACACAAAATAATATCCATCACGGAAAGACATGCCCTTCGCGGCATCATGTCGAAAACATGATTTCACACCATACCAAAATATGCCCATCGCAGTACACAAACCCTTCCCGGTAGCGAATCCCAAATTCAGGAAAAATGATTAGTCCAAGGACACTTTGCACTCAGGCAGTAAAGGGCACCCAAGTGCATGAGTTTTCACCGTGTTAACGACGTGTACGTTGATAGTCTGGAATTGTGAGCAATCCGTCATCCTATATCCGTATCCATAGATAACAGGGATTCGACCTATTCGAATCTAGAAATAGCCATTGCTAAGCATTCGCCAAAGACTCATTTAGTCCAGGAGATGTTAATTAAGTTCTTAGGTTACCAAGCGACAGGGTAGAAGTTATATCAAGGATAAGGGTTGTGTTTATTAACACATGTAACAATTTGAGTTATAACTAGACCAGCTCTATCAGCTCTGTGTTTAACAACATAACGTAATAACAAAATGTAAGGCATGCAAATTCGTAATTTAAATCAACATAATTTAAATAAAAACTAGGTTAGAAGAATGATTCTAGAGATATTGGCTTGCTTGGGCCAAATGTGTTGGGGTCCTGATCTTCACACTGTCCTTCCGGGCCTTCCGGATCTATCGTGAATAAACCAAATAGCACAAATATAATTAGAAATATGCTAGAGCATGATGCATGATGTGCAGTGATTCTACAAATATTATGGACCTTTTAACGCGATCCATAATCTACTTGTTTTATTAAAAGAGCCTTTATGCAATAATAATTCTATTGCAAATATAAATGTATATGCATGATATAAGATATCTACCCACAATAACTCTAATAATTGGATAACATTCACAAAATCAGTCCAAAAACAAAGCATGACAGATATATAAAAATATCTTATATGGAAAAAGCTTAATACAAACAATTCTATAATCATATATTGCCTATTCTATTATTTGGAGAAATAATATATGGGTGCATGAGCAAATAATAATTTTCCTAAGTTACAGACACTTTAAAGTGTCTCCAGAAATATTTTCATGATTTTTGGAGGTCATCTAGTATTTTAATAAAGGGAAAACCTATTTCTGGATTTTCTGCTCAAAGGAAATAGCTAGAAAAGGATATTAATACTTTACAGAGAATTATATTATTTTAATATGCAAAGTGATATTTTTCCTAGGTCCCAAAAGCATTCTAGTATTTTACCTAATTTTTTCAGGATTTTACAAAGTCACTAACTATTTTTAATAATCTAAAATCATTTTCTGGTATTAAAACAAGTGGGAAAACTACTAGGAAAATGCTATGAACAGTATCAGGCCGGCTATGGCGCTGCCCAAACGGCGCTGGTCGGCGCTGGCTGGCGGCCTAAG
This sequence comes from Olyra latifolia, assembly GCA_036346145.1. NCBI lineage: Eukaryota > Viridiplantae > Streptophyta > Magnoliopsida > Poales > Poaceae > Olyra > Olyra latifolia. Next base: position 4,124,036 of record CM070530.1, read on the forward strand.
CGCTGGTCGGCCGTCTTGCGAGAATAGTCTTGGCGCGACTTCAAGAAGGCGTTTTCCTTAACTATGACAGGTGGGGCCGAAGGGCCCACATGTCGGCCTCAGTACGCGGTGCCACGGGAGATATTTAAATCCCGCGGGTCCTACCTGTCGGCGAGACGGTGCACTGTGTGCTGAATGATGACGTCGGCGAGGCTCTCTCTCACGGGCGGAGCTCTAGCGAGGCTTCGGCGAGCTCCCGACGGAGCTACGGGGCACCAAAACGCGTGCCGTTTGTTTCTACGGGTGCGCGGAGCCTAGCTCTAGGATGTCTCGCAGGGGTTTCGCCGGCGGCGATCTCTAGCGGCGGCGCCGCGAGCTGGGGCGGCGGGGAGATGCGACGAGCAAAGGCGTCGGCGTTCCACAGGGTTTTAAGCATGGGAAAGCTACTCTAGAGCTTCAAGAGGCTTCGAGGATCGTTACCTTGGGCTTGTCCGAGGCCGGGGAGGTCTGGTGGAGGCCGGCGACGAGGAGGCCGTGGAGGCCGAAACAGGGGAGAAGGCGCGGGGGCCCGTCGGTGGTCCTCGCGTCGATTCTTTCCGGGAGGAGGAAGGAGGTGGTGCCGAGGTGCTTCGGTCCGAAGGGGCGGGCCAAAGGTGCTGCCGGCGGCGAGCATTCGGAAAGGGGGCGGTCGCGGCCGGCGGCAGCAATGGAGCTCGCCCGCGAGCTACAAGCGATGATAAAGCAATTAGGCCCGGTGAGAGCAGTAGGGGGAAGAGAGGAGGAGGTAGAGTTGGTCGCTCGAGCTCGAGGTTCACCGGAACGAGCCCGCGACGGTGGCCGTGTCCGGGTAAGGTGGGGCGGTGGAACGAGGGAGGAAAAACGGGGGGTTCGGCCGGGTTTTATAGGCCAGGGAAGGGACAAATCGGGGCAACCGGGTACTGTCCGGTCGAAGGAGGTACCAGGCCGCATTAATGCGCGGATTCGCCGGCCAATGGGGAGCTAGGGGAGGTATGGTCTCGCGGAAGTCAAAGTCGGCGAGGGGGGATGCACGCGGCCCGGCCGTTGGCTCGGCGACGCGTCGGCGTGACCGAGCACCCAATTGTGCCCGGGGAGGGTGGGGGGTGCACAGCGAGGCATGGCGCGTGGGTGCACGGGGATGTACTGAGGAACCGGTGAAGGGGAGCAGCGTGCCGCGGCCGGGCGCGAGTGGCGCTGGCGACATGGCGAGCTCCGGCTCGGGCCAGAGCCACAGCAATGGAGAAGAAGGAAGAAGAAACAGGGGAGCTCGGCTGGGCCGTGGTGGGCTTCGGCCAGGAAAGAAAAAGGGGAAGGTGGGCCAAGCCGAGGGGGTGAAGCAGGCCGGGGAAGGGAGATGAAGTCCAGCGAAAATGAGCCTTCAACAGAGAAGAGAGGAGGGGAAAAGGGGGACTTTGGGCCCACGGGACAGCATGGTCATTTCACTTGGAAAATTCAAATTTGATTTCAAATTTGAATCAGAGTGTAGAATTAGGGAAGGTAGATTAAGCAAATGGCAAAAGAGGGGAAAAGAATTTGAGAATGATATTAGTTTACTATTCACCAACATGAAAACACTATTCATGGTATGAAAATACCATTTTCCAAACAATTTTAATAAATATATATTCATATTAAATATATTCCAAGCAATATTTTGAAAATCAAGTTTTGGGTGAAATTATTTCTCATGATGGGAAAATATGGTTGTACCAAAAATAATATTTACACATACATGTATATATATATATATATATATATATATATATATATATATGTATATTTTGTTTCATGGAGTCAAAATAATATATTTAGATATAATTCTTCCAAAATATTAAGAGCTTTATGACTATTTTTAAAATTTTCAAAAACTTTACAAACACCCAAAAATGGGATGTTACACCTAGGAGTGCTTAGCAAAGCATATATGCTTAGAGGTGCTTAAAAAGAGAATCAACATATAACCATCTGTAAGCTTTTATGTATGGGAAGAGAGTTATTTTTTGCATATGTGATTAATAATATGGTAATATTATCTATTATCTCTGGTAAACACATGTGCATAACCACCCTACACCATACATGGCCTTGAAGCATGCACTCATTATGGCACTATATGACTGCTTAGTTTTTATACCTCATTTCTAAGCGCACCGTATAACAAAAAGACAATCATAGATGCAGCCTTCCCAGTATAGAGTGTCTAGCAATTAATTCTCTCTTCACTCACTTTCTGTATTTACTCCAAACAGAAAAAAAAAAAAGGTCTATATATTTTTAGAGCATTCACAATGTAGCTAAGAGAGCATTCAATTTAATTTTATCGTTAAGCTAGGATCCACACGACTGATCTCTAGAGCTTAGAGATATTTTCTGTGGTGCTTAAGTCTCTCAGATAGAATATATAACTATGACCAAAACATATTAGCATATATTTCGACTTATGATCAAAACATATTAACATATATTTCGACTTACGCTTTGAATTATGGGTTAGAGACTTAAGCACCACAGAAAATATCTCTAAGATCATATGACCACTTTAAGCTCAGTGACTGCGTCTATGCTTAATTGGAGGATATGCTAGAAGCCCACGGTTAGAGCTTGCTCGCTATCTCTCTTCTTTACATGCAGCCTTTAAAGTACATGCTTGGAGCCAACACCTAATTAACCATTGTGAGTAGTGTTGCCTTGAAGCGTAGACACTGCTTCTAAGAATAAAATAGTTGTGTGGCCTCACTTATCGGTCGATATAAACAATAATTTCTATTTTTCTAGTCGTTCTCGCGGATTCCATCTTATAGGCTTTGCACTATGGAGTCCATATCGTGGACTAGCTGATTTGCTAAAACTGCTGATTTGTTGAATCACAATAGCTCCTCTAAGTGGCTTTGAGAGGCTGGACCGCTTCATTCCATTTGCTTGAGAGCTTTAAGAAGCTGTCAGCTTCTAGGTAAAAATATAGTTAGACTTGAAAAGACAAAATGTTTTAATTTTGGCATCGGTAATAGCCATAAGCCAATAAGCTTAATCCCTACAGAGCAAAGTCAGCTATGGGTCTCAACTAGAGACAAATCACGGTGGATGCCCTTAGGCCGTCCGTCTATATATTTGCCAACAACCTAGCCGCCACTGGATCACCATTTAGTCATAGTTAATCAATAATTTCAGGTGATCGATCCATGAAGCTCCTAGGCGTCCGTGCAAGCTCAATATTACTGCTCATGGCTTCTTCCTTCCATCTGATGAACACAGCAGCGACGGCCATTAGCAGCAGCAGCAGCAGTGCTCCGGTGAGGACGGCCACCTCGGCGACGCCGAGATACATCGCCATGTTCAACTTCGGCGATTCGATGGCCGAAACCGGCAACATATGCGTCAACAGCAACAAGACGGAGCTCGACGTGCTCACCTGCACTCATCTGCCGTACGGCACGACCTACTTCGGCAGGCCGGCTTGCCGGTGGTGCAACGGACGCATTGTCGTCGACTTCATCGGTAGATGATCATCTGTTCTATCTAATTTCATGGTATTAGGCAGTGTTTTGCGTTTGCTTATAAGCTGGAAATTTGTAGCTCCTCGATAAGGACATCCGAGCGATCAAAAATTTATAGAAAAAATGGTTTTGAGAGCTTTGAGAAAAAAAATAGTAAGATCTATAAAAATTGTCTACCAAACGTCAAAACGTTTGACTTGTACAAAAATAACAAAAATCCAGCTTATAAGCAAACGCAAACGCTGAAAAGAACACTGCCTAGTAGTAGAAAATTGTTACTGACGAAATAAATATTGTCCTGGATATTCAGGAGATATATAGCAAAATTGGCTATAGGACACTCTAAATTTTATGTTTTCGCTATAGTAAATGACATGAAATTTAGAGAACACTGCCTATATCAGATATAACATGTGAGCCCCACGACCACCTATCACTGACTCACCGGTGTCCTACAGCAAATGACATGAACTTTTTAGTGTCTTGGAACAAAATTCTCCTAGGTATATATAGTGTGTATCCATGCTGCAATAGCACGTACGTCATATATACGTCAATTAACCATATAAAGAGCTAAATGTTGCTTTGAAGTACATACATTATTTTTTGACTAGCTAGGAACACTTTGCAACAAGCATATAACTAATTACTATGAACCTTTTTTACCGATATGCATGCATGTTATTACAATACCACCAGTGTAGTTTTGGCTATGAGCATGCTTATACTTGTTCTAGCTAGCTAGTGACCATCAGTTCCACTTATGAACACACTATTAGTGGTCAAAGCTAAAAAGGTCTTTAATTGGATGCTTACAAACACTAACATCATTTTTTAGGATGAGAATTAAGTTTCCTTAAATGTTAATTATGTTTTGGTTCCAGCACAAGCACTTGGGCTGCCATTACTCCCACCATCGAAAGCAGAAGGCAAAGATTTCCGGCGCGGCGTGAATATGGCCATCACCGGCGGTACTGCCATGAACTTCTCCTTCTATGAATCATTCGGTGTTAGAGATCCCGTCTGGAACCATGGCTCCATAAGCATGCAGATCCAGTGGTTCAAGGAGTTGATGCCTTCCATATGCGGGGCAAAGCAAAGTAATTAAACATTCTACCATCTTCTTCTGACTTGTCTATTAGATTTTTCTACTGAAACTTCCAAAGAAAAAACTGGCCGGAGAGGACAAGAGCAGGTGCGTAGCTCTATTTGATTACCCTTTTGATGCTTCAACTTTTTATGTCCTTTTTTTATAATATCGAAGTCATAAGATAACCATTCTTAAATTTGGCTTCGATTATTAGTTTTGGGTTTTCAAAGCCACTAGTTGTCGAAGCTCATATTCAACACAAAATCAGATAATTTCAGTGCTGTACAACACTCTATTTCTCTCACAATAGGAAAAGTTTTAAATCTCGATGGCCAAAAATAGTTGTCGACAACCAAATTAATATCGCCGGTACAAGATAGTTTCCTGACGCCCTGACACCCTTATCCTACATCATCAGGACAATACAGTTTCTCGACGGCCCAAAAGGAAACTGTCGATGCAAACAGTGAGCTGTTGAGAGTGTATTTTTGACGGTAAACAGTTGAGAGAAGTTTTTATGTGGTTTACGCTGTCGCTGTGGTCTATTCTCCACGGCCGGCCGTGGAGAGAGACGGTTTTCACTCTTTGCTCGACGGTTTCGGTCGTTGAGAAATTGCCCTTTTTTCCTTAGTGCTCTACATGACGTAAAAGGGAAAACTTCCAACCCGGGATGGTTAACACACTAACCGTGCCATTAGCCAATAGATCCTACTAGACTCAAAATAATTTTACCCAAAGAAAACCCCAAAATTCTATCCTTTTTTCCCCCAAGAACACCATGAGCCTGTAGTTATCAACTTATCACAAGATGCATATCTATGAGCACCTTTATCAACCTGAGAGAACTGGTCTCATGGTAGGCTGCAAAGGATTCCTGGAGAAATCACTGTTTCTGTTCGGCGGATTCGGAGGAAACGACTACAATGTCCAGCTTCTTGAGCTTGGGTTAACGCCGGAGCAAGCAATGAAGTACACCCCAATGATAGTTAATTCCATCGTTGATGGTGTCGAGGTATGCATCCATACAAGAACCTCACTACCAAAATATCTCGTTGATTGATTATGATTTGTTCCACCAAATCACTTTCCATTAATTTTTGGATCGCTCGAAAGGTTAGTGAATCTGTCTTTCTACTTCTGCAAGTACTACTATTCATTTTGAACTGCCCATAATTAATTAACGACAATTCGTTTATCAAAAAACAGGCAAAAAGCTAGCCTATTATCATGGAATAAATATTGTTGCCAAATTTTACCCAGGACGGCTATACGAGCAATAACAGGCGGTTATCGGAATTGTTCTAGAAGAAAGTGTTTAATAAAAATTTGAATTTACAAATTTGTATCACCCAAAATTGCTTAAACTTCTGGTAAAACTGAAATTCCAGTAAAACATTTTGTCTATATATCCCCAAATTTGGTTTTTTTTTTAAAAAAAAGGTTATAATACACCAAATTATTTTGACAAATATCTTTTTTTACCGGACCCCACAGATACGAACTATGACCGTTGAAATTAGTCCCCTTGCCTATAATATATTCATAGGAAAGGAAGATAACTTTGTTAATTTGCTACTTCGTGTAGAAACTGATTGCACTTGGCGCAGTTCACATCGTAGTCCCGGGCATCCTCCCAACCGGCTGTCTGCCGATTTTCTTGTCGTTCTTTGCCAGTTCATCCAGCACAAGTAACTTCGATCAGAGCGGCTGCATGAAAGATTACAACCGTCTGACCGAATTTCACAACTCGATGCTCCGAAAAGAAGTGGAAATCCTTCAAGGGAGACACAGATCGACGAGGCTCATGTACGCAGATTACTACGCCCTGGTGTACCAGATGGTCCAACAGCCTCAAAAGTTTGGTAATATTCTCTACTCCATGTTTTGATTATCGGCCGATTTTTACTGATTTTCAGCACCCAACAATTTTTTCCTAAATCCTTAAATAAATCGTTTTTGATTGAATTTTGGTTGAATTGATGCTGTATATAAAAGATGGTTGAAACCAACACTAGCTAAGATACTCAACATTAGCTCAGTGCCAAGTTACTGAGCTGAATACCAACAGGCTGTGGGCTCTCGTTCCCCCATTGGACGCATTTCTTTGATTCTTTTGTTTTTGATTTTTGCAAAAATTCAAATAAAAAATCAGACCAAAATTCAACCGAATTTTTTCTATGTCCGATTTTTTTTCGCGACCGAGAAACAAAACCTTCCTCTACTCTGAATTAATTTGCTTCATTGCGTTTCTGAATTGTGATCTTCCGTCATTGCAGCTGTAAGCAAGGACGCAGGTCACACTCTGAGAAGTTAAACTGATTGGATGTGCTGTGTTTTCTTCTTGGATTGTGTAGGATTCAGAGATCCTTTTGAGACGTGCTGTGGGGCGGGAGGAGGGGAGTACAACTACGACGTCTCTGCGAGGTGCGGCATGCCGGGCGCCACCACCGCGTGCCGCGACCCGTCGGCTCGCCTGAGCTGGGACGGCGTCCACCCGACGGAGGCGGCCAACAAGATGATCGCCAACGCCTGGCTCAAGGGCCCCTACTGCACCCCTCCTATTCTAAGTTGAATGGCCTGTACTCTGTAATCTATATATATAGTCGACCTGGCCCCTAGCTATGATTTTAATTTTTACGTATAGCTCTTCTACGGTACACTACAAACGGTGATATAATATAATGGTAATATGCTTTAGTTCTAACCTTTTGTTTAGTGTGCGTCCCTCGTAACAATATACTATTTTTGCAGTAAAAAACAACATACGTACACAATATAAAAATCAAAATAAATATAAACAATTTGATTGAGAGGAATGGACGAGTCGCATTTATTTTAGTGTATGTAAAATTTCTATTTCCTTGTTTTCTGGTGTAAATCAGTAATGAGATTTTTTACGGTTCTTGAGAAGGTACTGGGAGGTATCACAATTTCTAGTGTTAATTTGTGGTACCTCCTGGTATCTAACACTGAGAAGGTACCAAGAGGTACCATAATTTACACTAGAAATTGTGGTACCTCCCGGTACCTTCTCAAGGACCGTAAAAAAGCTCATCAGTAATAGTAAAAGTTGGTGTGAATTGTTGAAGTGGCCGTCGTGGACATCTTGTTAAATTAATAAGCCCCATTGAGTCAGGCTTAGAGCAGGTCCAAGAAATCTTATAAATCCTTTCCTAAGTTAAATTTAACGGATGGATAGACAAAATTGGACTGCCAAGAGATCTTATATCCCTTTCCCTAAATTTAAGGGATGCATTTTCATCCGTCATATTTAGGGAAAGCTTGGACATCCCTATTGAAAGTATAAGTAAATTGCCCACCTTTCCTCATTAGCTTAGGGTGGGTTCTTTTCAGCTTTTCTTATCTTCTTATTTGCCTGGATCTCGTCACTTCGAGAATTTTTTTAGGTAGCCTCGAGAGCCGGTTGGCCTTCAATTTTGGGGCTTAGAGAGCTTATAGATACACCTACGAGATAAAAAAAAATTCCGAGTAAAAAAGTAATAAAAAAGTGAGATAAGTCAAATAAGACACGAGATAAGTAGGCTTTTAGTCGAACTGGTCGGTGCATGCAACTTAATATGGTATCAGAGCCAAAGGTCTCGAGTTCGAGTCCTGGTAGACACAATTTAAATAAAAAAAAATTGCCTTCCGCTCCTATTACACGTCTGAGGTCTAAGGGAGCCTCCACGTGAGAGGCAGTGTTGAAAGTATAAGTAAATTGTCCACCTTTCCTCGTTAGCTTAGGCTAAGCTACAATACATAAATTTTTCACTTATAAGTCATACTTCAAGTATGGATTTGCTTCTTCTATTTCTTTACTTCAATCCATATAGTGACTCATCGAGTTTCACACTATACGGATTTCTATTTGCTCTGCCATGGTTCGGGACGGTGATACTTCATGTATCTTCATATATAAGTCCGGATCCAAGTCTCTATACATATATTCAGTGACAACATCCTTCAATTCATTTTTTATCCTCAACTTCATGTTGAGTACTGCCAATGAGATTAAATGTCTAAAGGTAATTTATCCCATGACCAGAGAGTGAGCCATCAGCCTTTCTTGTACCATACCACTTCCTTATTCATTTCTCTTATTTCACGGAAATTGCCATCTTCCATTCCTTTCAATCCAGCCTTTCTCACACTCTTCCGAGAGATGCAGGCTTGGGATCAAATTCAATAATGGTGGCAATTCTGTTTTATTTCCTTTGTATCGACAATGGCTGTTGCTCAATTCAAACACTCTCTTGCTAATTCAAAATTCATAACTATTTCATCACGGGGTGCTTCATGCACTTCTACTTGCTCTTCACCGCTATTTCCCATCACGGGGGCAAGCTCCTTTAGTTTATTATTGCCGATGTGCGTACTCACATTCATTTCAGCTTCTTCTTCTTCTGTTATTACCGGTATATTCAGATCTGGGAGCACCTTGCTAGCAGGCTTCTCGCCAGAGTTGCCAGGACTCAACTGGCTCCCCTTCTTTTTCTTCGGGGCATTTTCGTGATTGGTTGTGGTAAGCTCTCTTATCTATTTTTCTCCAGGCGTCCCCGGATAATTAGGATTCGAGTGACCAAGATTTCCTGTCCTTTTCTCTGAGGCCTCGGAACAGGATGAGGGATACCTTCTGTGGTATTTCAACCCTTTTTGGTGCATTACTCTAAGTAATGCGACTTGATCACATCCTTCAAATCACAAAAAATGATTAGGCAGATTTCATTGCTTTAAATGTCTTCTAGACTTCATCATTTTCTTTACTAGTGCGGGTCATGCGCGGGGATCTACGTGGCTTTCCACGTGATTTTCCGGCATTCTACTATCAGGGGTTCTATTCCTCCCCCTAATGACGGAAAAGATCCTCATCAAATATGTAATTCATTTCGGTGTGTGGTATAGGTACATATACATTCAAAATTTCAAAGTGGAAAATTTCAGACCCTTTTATGCACTAGTTGGATGTTATGGGACTGCCTGTCCCCTTACACTAATTAATGAGGGCTACTGCTTGTAGTTTCTTTCGGTTACAACTCTGCAAGAGCGGCCTGGCAATTAATTTGATTCATAAAATTAAAGCTATTTCAAGTCCATTTTTCGTATGGACATAAGGTACTGAGTGCTCTTCATTATTTTCCAATGCTGTGAATTCTTTAGTGTTGTTCATTCTTCTTGATGAACTTCTCACAACAACAAAGAAATATATTCTTAGTTCTTATGATCTGCAATATCAGTTTCACAAATGCATGATTCCTTATAGAGAGTATGCATTTGGCCACTTCAAAAGAAACATTAATGAGCACCAAAAGTACTTAATTGCCCTAATACGGGCTATATTAGGCCGCACATAACCCCTAGTTCAATCTAGGGTAGGAGCCCATGTATTAGTTTCCCGGTGGCATTGAGAGTGCGCACGAAAATCTTCATGATTCAGGAAATTCTAAAATTAATACTATGGCCTTATGAGTTGTTTATTTTTCTCCTCATCATCTTAAAGTTCAGGATGACAAATTTACTATGCCATAGATAGAAGAGATCAGAGCTTCTAAATTTAGCATTCTGGGAAGTGGACACTTCGGGTGCACAGATTCTAAATATAGTATAGCCCATATTCAAATGAAAGAGGTTTTTCTAAGATTATATTCTTGTATCCGTCATGCTTCATAATGTATAAGTATTCTTTTCATTCTCTTCATTGGTTTCTATGTGAAACTCATTTGTACGGATATCCTAAGAGAGCCAGAGTGAATTCCAGGTACGACAATGCTTCCCTAAGTGCTAGTGTAGTACCAATAGATAATATTCTTATGACTCTTCTTGAGTCGACATTTGATAAATTGCAAGACTACCGGTGTTCTTCGTGATCAACTGGAGTACTTGGTCTCTCTTCAATTTTATTTGTTGTTCCACTATCAACAATGCATACCTCCCACATAGGGCACTACCAAATTCTATATTGCAATCAGGCAATGGAAAAATTCATAGTTTATATAATTCAAACAAGGATTGCAACTTCAAATATACTGGAATAAAGTTAAAATCAATCATGAGAATAAGGTTTGCTCTACTAGAGTTTCAATTCTTTGTTGAGATAGTTTGCTCTTCGGGAGCTTCAATTCATATACTTCACTCTTCTGGAGCTTCATATTCATTATTCAATGTCTTCTAGCAACCACAATCTAAAAGGTATATCGCTTCGCGGCAAAGACCGAGGCGGCGATGGTCGCTGCATTCGACGTATCGGAGGTTCACAAAAATCCATTGGATGCTACTGTTGCAACTTCAATTTTATATGTCGGTATCTTCTTTCTTTATCCACTTCATGTGTGGCTATAATGAAATCAAGGGGGCGAGTTAGAGGTGTCTCTACTGCCTGCCATGGCAAGGTGGACCTCTAATACTACCTTTTTCCTTCCTATTGGTCTGATAAGTCATGATTACATACTCAATGTCACAACAAATCTTTGACCATTGCCCCTAAATGCCATACTTAGCACGTATGATCCTACTGGCCATACGGCTTTCTTTTGTGGCTTCTTCTTGTTTCTTTGCTTCTTTTTGAGCAGTGGACCCTTTTTAGGCTGACTTCTTTTTATTTCCCCTTATGGCCCTTCTTTAAATGGGTGGGCTTTCTTTCTCTGGTAGCTGCCATTGAACCGAGAAAAAGAAAAATAGGGAATATCATCTCCTTGCTTGTGATCTTCTTGTCACGGAGAGAGGGATTAGTGCAAGACCTATGCAAGATGGAATTCTATTAGACCATGGTTCTATAGTTTGCAAGTCTCATGTACACCGGTTTCTACTGTGCTAGTCGTAGAATACTGTGCTCGAGCTTCTTAAACTGCTTCAGACATGCAGCCCCATGCTCTAGCGCACTCCCCCTTAGCCATATATTTATTCTTTAAAATAGCAGAGGTGGTGACAGAGAAAGTGCAATACTTGATTGTTCTGCTCATCGATAGGCTTCCCATCCTTCGAGGATCTAATCCCAATGGTAACCTGAAGCTTCGTGCTTCCGAGTATGATTTTTAGCATCCAATGCCCAAGTGAGGTTGCTCTAGCATTCGTGCCGCCTCGATTCATAGTTAGTGATACCCGACAATTACATATTTTAAAGTTCATTCACATGATTACTACGTGTAATCTAGTAGATAGTGGTGCATGACATAATTCTTCCAAATTCTCATGAATTCCAATATACAAATAAGCCATTTACCAATTCATAGCATAGACACAATAAATAGGCATAAAATGTTAATTACCGCAACTAATTCAAAGTATAATTGCATAAAGGTAATTAACAGGTGTAAAATAGTGCTTCAAATTCAAAGACATATTCAAAATTCATAGTCTCGATGCACTTTTATGCCAACATATGTCTTTTCTATAATTTTTTAAAAAAATCTAAGGATCTTTCTGCAAAATTCAATGGCCTGGAAAAACTTCGTGTAATTTCCAGGAAATCCCTAGACCCTATTATGCTAGAATATAAATTCTCAGCGAATTTTGCAATTTCCATGGGATTATACAATTTTCAGTATTTCAGATAATTACTTCGTGTAATTTTCTCAATCATGACAAAATTCATAAAATAATCATGAAAGCAGTAAAAGAGAGCTTCAAATTCAAAAACGGGACTAAAATTCAAAATCCCGAGACCCTTTTACGCTAGGAAATGCATTTTCTGTAATTTTCAACAATTCCAGGGGTTTCCGTAATTTTCAGCATTACAGAAAAATTTTCTATATGATTCTTATATTTTACGGGGGGCCTCAGTGCAAAATCCGGTGGCCCACGATTTTTTCTCATTTTTTGGCCCACTCCTTCTTGCCCCGCGTCGTCCCCTCCCTTTTTCTTTCACCGGCCCACACTGGCCTGCATGATTCAGCCCACCGCGGCCTTCCCTTTTTTTTTCATTTTTTCTGGCCTACTCACCCCATCCCACTGCTCCCTCTTTCTATAGCAGGCCAGCCCATGTACTTGGGCCCGATAGGGTTTGGCCCACGCGAGGCTGCTGAGGAGGGGGGCTGTTAGGGTTTCCCATCGCGTCGCCGGCGCCGTTTCGCAGAGGACGCGCGATGCGATGGGAGGAAGCGGGCGGCGGCGCGCTGCGCGCGCGGTGTGGTGACAATGAGAGCCGGCATGCAGCCGCGAAGCGGCGAAACATGCATGCGCTGCTGCTGCCGCAGCGGCATCGGGCGCGCGCCATGCGCGGCCTTCGGCGGTTCATGGGAGGAGTCGGCGTCGCGGGCGCGCGTTCAAGGCGATGGCGGCTCGCCGGGCGCTGGTCCGCGGGTAGGGCGGCGGCGGCGGTTCATGGGGCGGCGCTTAAAGGCGGCGGTCGGAGCCGCTTGGCGGCGACCGCCGGGGTGGTACGAGGTCGACGGAGCGCCGGCGATGGCGCTGCCGCATGCGTGTTCGAAAGGGCGCGCGCAGCCAAAGGTGGAGTCATTGCTTGCGCGGCAAGGTTTTCGCTGCTGCATGCATGCGCCCAAAGGGCGGCGCACGGCCCGAGGTGCGTGCGTGTGCACATGCTCGCTGCGGGCAGCGGTCGCACGCGTGCATAGCAGCCGGGGTGAGGGCGCGCGACGGCGCGGCTTGCATAGAAACCGAGGCCGGCGGCAGATCAGCAATGCTCCATGCGCGGGCAACTTCAAGTTGCACGCATGATCTGCCCTTTTTCTTCTATTACAAATCTATTAAAAATAGATCTAATGCATAGATTCAATTCTCATAGATCCAATTTTCTTTTACCTTCGTTCTTCGTGAATCGAAGTAGGATTCGACGACTGTCGCGTAGGACAGATAGGCTGGTCCTGACTAGACCTGCCGGCGTGATGGCGATTCGATGCCGATAGTACGTCGATACCGTCATTCGATCCCTCCGGCGTCTTACGATTCTTCGAGCGTCGTGCTGATAACGTATTAGACAACCACGCTACCGAGTGTAGTCCGAGGTTGTCGATTCACACGCAAGACAATCACAGATGAACACAGATGTGGGAGGGGAATGATTCTTTATTGCTTTTCATGTCTGTACAATGGGAAAAAAACCCCTCCTCCTTATATAGAGCAATTCTAGGGTTTCGACATGGACCAATACTGGGCCTTCGTGGGCCGGCCGGTTTCTCAACAGTTTCCACACCACTGCGACGCTAGAAAAACTAAATCATTTAATTTCATCGAACAAAGTGGGCGTCGATACTCCGTAGTATATGCACGGACGAGGAATTTAATGGAAGGTTGCGGTGGCGCAAGAGCGGCCGCCTAGCAGCCGAGCACGACGTCGACGGCATGGACATTGGCAGGCCGAAAAGCGAGCACACGCGCCGCGGTGCCGATCGAACACCGTGGCGGCTACTGCCCTCTTGGAGGCAATATGTCGACCCCGACGCTGATGCCGCCCACCTCGGCGTGGGTTGTGCGGCGGCGACGCCATGTCACGTCGCCGTACGTCGTTGGAGCTGAGCACCACTACCTCAAGTGAAGACGATGGAGACGCAACTCGGAGGAGCGGACGCGAGGGTGGCGGCGACGGCACGACCATCATGGCGATGGAGATGGACGCAGCGCATCTGGGTCTTCCTAACTGGAGGTGGTGGAGGAACGGGTGGAAGTTTGCGGTTCGGCGGTGGCTGGTGCAGGTTGTTCGGAATGCTTTAGACTTATTTGTCTAAAAAATTGATTTATTTATTATCTAATTTTTTAATTATAAAGCCATATTTACAAGCTTTTAATAATAATATAAATAAAGTGAAACTGCTTCGAGAATCAGATTTAAGTGCCTCTCAAAATCTAACTTAATATTTCACTCACTTTAGCTCAGTCAGCTTAGTAATTCAGCTCAGCCACTTCAAACATGCACGGAGCAGCGTCATGGTGGCATGGTGCAGCTTTTTGTGGATGCGCACGTTCGAGGATAACCTCTGAGAGAGAGATTGGTCAAGGCTTACACAAGGCTGGCGAGCATGGCACACGGCATAGGTACAGGACGAGGATGGATGACTTCCCGGCCGTTTGATTAACGTACTAATCTTGTCAATAAATATCATATTTTTGTTATAACTTAATATTTTTAGGAAAAAAAAGTGGTAGAGTTGGGTAAAATGTGGTAGAGTTGCTTCCAACCAAATAGGCCCACGTGTTTGAGACGAGGAGGAAATTGGTGCAGTGCTGTGGAATATGGATCAGTGAGCTGATAGTCAATCTATCTATCTATTATTATATAATTAAAATAGGAGTCAATAGAGTCACCATGTTAATCGGAGAAATTTTCACTGATCATCCATATTAGTCCATATTTGTCAGCTTTAAATATAAGCCAAACACGGCAAAGCCAAACATCAGGAGCCAATGGAGCCACGACGTTAATCAGAAAACTTTCCATGAAAATCAAAGAAAAAGAAAAGACCTGCACCATCGATTACCATGAGACCAAATTATAATGGCTTAATTAAAAGAAAGAATCCATATCAATTACAATAAAAATAAAAAGAATTTTGAAATAAAATTAATAGAAAAAGAGACCATATCAACTACAAAACTAGAAAAAAAAAAAGTCTAATTCAACTGCAACAAAAAATAAAAAAAATAAATTCAAAAAGTAACAGAAAAATGACTTCAAAGTAACTATATCTCTGTGGATCCATAATATAATGGTTTAGATTAAAAGAAAAAATACACCATCAATTATAGTGGCTGCGTACTTTTGTGTGAGATTGAAAAATCAAACTAATTGTTAGACGTAGATTTGCTTTGTGTTGCAAAACTGTGGCTGAATCCGTAGTAGGGTGTTCTCCCCAGCTTATCTAATCTGTTAATCTGACTTATCTCGTAACTTCGAGAATTTTCCGAGGTGGCCTCGAGAGTCGGGTGGCCTTGGTTTTTGGGATTTAGGGAGCTTTTAGACACGCCTACGAGATAAAAAAAACGGATTCAAAAGTAATAAAAAAATCAGGTAAGTCAATATTAGTCAGATAAGTCACGAAATAAGTCAGATAAGACGTGGCTAATATTGACTTATTTGACTTTTTTATTACTTTTTGAATCCGTCTTTTTATCTTGTAGGCGTGTTTAAAAGCTCCCTAAATCCTAAAAATCAAGGCCGTCCGACTCTCGAGGCCACCTCGGGAAATTCTCGAAGTTACGAGATAAGTCAGATTAGCAGATTAGATAAGCTGGGGAGAACACCCCTGACATGAAACTAGCTTCTGCTTGATTGTTTATCATGATTGCCTAGTTGTATTTGGTTGATCTTACCTAGCTTTGCAATCACATAGATAATTGTGTTCAAAGCATTGATTTTTATCGGACATGAAACTAGCTTCTGCTTGATTGTTTATCATGATTATCTAGTTGTATTTGGTTGATCTCACCTAGGTTTGTAATCACATAGATAATTAACTTGTGTTCAAAGCATTAATTTTTAGCTTGCGTATTTATTTAGAATGTGGACATAAGTGTAAAACTTAATTAAAAAGTAAAATTTGAAAAGCCCAATTCACCCCCTCGATCTCTCATCTTGAACATCCAGTTCTTTATAGTCCACACAGTGGTTTTCACAGATATAACGGTTTGTGTATGTGCATGTAGCTTGGCCTATGTGTCTAGTATGTCAGTCAACAGCATCATGTGGTTTGCCATGTCAGTGAAAAAAAACCTACAACTATAGTTTGACTGGCCAAGAAACCATTTGTCTGGTTTTACCCAATTGAGGGTTGAGTTAACGCAGTTTTGGTTTTTAGACCTAACCGGATAAAGTAGAGAATTCAAACCCAAGAAGACCTTGTTGTCAAACAAAAAAGAAGAAGACCTTCTCCATCTAAATACCTACCAAAAATACGCATTGTAAAATGAAATGGGGGCAGTGATAAGTAATGTTTCAATCGAATTTGTTTAATTACCTGTTTAAGCTGAACTGCTGCATTACCATGAATTTCTTTTTTTAGCACAAGCGGGAACTGGTCCGAGCATCAGTGTCGAGCAAGGGGGGAGAGCGCAGCTCCCGGACGAAGGCTCGGACAAGAACAAGCAAGTGATCGACGGCATCTTCCTCGTCGTCAGCTTCCTCTCGAGGCTGAGGAATCTGGCGAGCAAGAGCAAGAGCCGCGACGCCGTCGACGAGAGCTTCAAGTCGACGCACATGCAGGACATCGTGACGGACGTGATCAAGCTGGAGAACCAGCTCCCCTTGAAGCACTTGCTCGACTTGATCGACCACGTCGACGAAGCCGTCAACGTCACCCTCGGCAGTGACGAGTTCAAGAAGCTCAAGGGGCGTCTGGAGAACACCAAGTACGAGCTAGGGTTCAAGCGTGACACCTTCGACAAGGTGATCAGCACTTTCTGCTGGTACTACTCGCCGTTCTTTAGCAAGAAGGCCGCTGCGCCGCCGAAGGACGACAGCCAGTCCAAGAGCGCCCCCATCGACCCCAGTATGGCGGCGCGCACGCTCCTGGACTGCCTGCACGACAGCCTGGTGCCGCCCGCGCCGATGGGGCCGGGTGCCGACGGCGGCGGCGGCGGCAAGACGTTCCGCATGCCGACGGCGAGGCAGCTCAGCAGGTCTGGAGTGCACTTCGAGGCCGGCGAAGACAGCCGCGCCGTGGTCGAGTTCAAGGAGCCGAAGCTGCGCCTGCCGGCGCTAGTGTATGACTTCAAGCTGGCCACGGTGGCCAGGAACCTCCTGCGGGAGTACGAGGAGCAGAGCAAGCCGGTGACCCGCTACTTCCAGATGATGAACGAGCTCGTGGAGGAGGTGGCGGACGTCAGGGTTCTCCGGGGCGCGCATAAAAAATAAACACATAAAAAATTAATAAAGCTAGATGAATAATGTGATTTAATATATTTTAAGTCCGCACTAAAATAAGAAAACAATTCATACAGTCTCCACCGTTAGATCAACGAAATACGTTGACTTCCAATAGCAGATAGAATATAACACCGTGCCATAATCAATAAATTTAGTCCACAATATACTGAGAACGGCTCCATAAGTCACAACAATGCGATACAAAATCAAAAAATGCTTCACACCACACCACCTTTTATAGAGAATGCTCACTTTAAAACTTCGTTAAATCCATAGAGTGGAAACAAAAGATGAGACCTGCCCTGTTTGCATAAACTTACTGGCATTGAACAGAGCCATGGCAACCTTATACGACCCCGACCTAAAAATTAAACTAAGACCGTTAGTTTAGTACAAGAGCTAGCGGCACAACTTTTATCGACAACATCATCACACCACGGTGACTGTAGTGGCGTGAGCGTCGGTCACCTTAGCCTCCTCGTCAACCCCATCAACACGGAGACTGCAACAACAAAAAAAAACCAAGACCACAGGAAACGTTGACAAAGGAAACTTGTTCAGTTTAGAGAGAACTTGTATGATCATATTTGCTTACCTCGCAACCTCTGCCCGGGGCTTGGGGTGCTCAGTCTTGCTCAGGGCGTAGCGCATGGCAAACTTGAGCAGGTCGAGGGGCACGAAGGTGACGAAGCTGTAGAGCCAGATCACCCCGGCCCAGGCCCACCCGATGCCGTTGATGCCCGCGAACCCGAAGTTGGCGTACACCGCCAGGAGAGTAGCCGCCTGCAATGCACACAGCGGTTTGAGTTAACTTCAATATCTGTCCATGGCGGGCAGGAGGAGGAGGACGATCGACGATGACGACGACGATGAGGAGAGGTGGCTTACGATCTGCGCGACGACGAACGCCAAGCACAGCCACAGCCCAGGGCGCTCCCGGAAGCACCAGCCGCGCGACCGGGTCACGAATATGAGCGCCTGGCTGATCACGCTCACTTGCAGGTACAGGGCAGACGTCATCGCGCCCTCGCTGCCCCTCAGTGACCTCACGTGGAAGGTGTCCTGCAATTGCAACAAACGGAGAAGAAAAGGCTTCGGTTTATATAGAGCACGGATTTCAAGCTTGTACGAGGTTTCATCGGAAGAGTGATCACTAGCTTACGGTGAAGAAGTCGGTGCTGCTCATGGCCCAGAAGAAGACCACCGTCGTGGCAGCCAGGTAGGTGCCGTACACGACGCCGGTGATAAAGATCTCCTTCAGCTTCCAGCTGTCCGGCTGAGGTGACGGCTTCACTCTATCCTTGGCGATCGTCATGATCGTGCCTGAATCGGTTACAACATGAACAATTATCGACGACGAAGAGGGTGATTCAGGGTTAAGCATTTTGAACTTGAAGAACATACCGTCATTCAAAATGGCGATAACAAGTATCATAGAAGGTGAAAAGTCGAACTGCCACATCAGTGCGATCATCATGAAGCCGAGCTGCAGAGTGACAACAGAATAAGCTTATTTTTAATCACAGTGGTTGGACAAATGTACTTGAAAGCACGAAGAAAATGTAACTTACCACAATCCGAATCGTTATCGACACAGCGTAAATCTTAGAAATAAGAAGAGAGGAGAACAATCAATCAGCGTTGTAATTGGAAAAAAGAAACAGCGTTGTAATTGGAAAAAAGAAACAGCCACAGTAATTGGAAAAAAGAAACAGCATTGTAATCGGAAAAAAGAAGCAGCATTGTAATTTAAGCATTGTAATTCGAAAAAAAGAAACAGCATTGTAATTGGAAAAAAGAAACAAGCATAGTTAGTTTGGTGAGATGCTTACCGTATAATTTTTCATTCGCTGAAAAATTGCTCGGCTGGTAAGCACAGCGCTGATTATAACACTGAGGCCAGGTTCGGTGAGCACAATGTCAGCGGCACTCCTGGCTGCGTCGGTGGCATCAGCGACGGCGATCCCAATGTCAGCCTTCTTCAGCGCAGGCGCGTCGTTCACACCATCCCCGGTCATCCCAACAATATGCTTCATGTTCTGCAGATTGTTCACGATATCGTACTTGTGCTCTACACAGAAAGATAGCGACTTGAGATACCGTATGTAGCAGCAACACATACAGAGATTAGATTTGAAGATGCAATGACCCTAGAGAATGCGATCGCATCACAATGCAGCTCAGGCGCTCACCGGGGAAGACGCCGGCGAAGCCATCGGCCTTCTCAATCAGGTCATTGATTGGGAGCGAAGCTATGGATTCATCTGCGTTTTCCCTGAGCAGCGCTGACGAGGGGTACATGTTCGTACCCATGCCGAGCCTTCTCCCGGTCTCCTTGGCAATGGCCAGCTGGTCACCTGCAGCATGGGCGACACACTTCATGTCAGCCAAGTCTTGGCAGTAAGAAACAGTAGGATCGATCGGACGGCGAGAAGAGCAATGTACCGGTGATCATCTTCACATTGACGCCGAGTTCCATCGCCCGCTGAATGGTTTTGGCGCTGTCGCTCCTTGGTGGGTCGAGGAGCGGTAGCAGGCCGACGAACTCCCACGGCGCCCCAGGACTGTCCTTGTTCTTCTCCGGGACTTCCTGCCTGGCAACGGCGAGGGACCTGAGGCCGCGGTCGGCGAAGTTGTCGATCACAGCATGAGCCTTCATCTTCACATCATCGTCGCAGTTGCAGAGCTCCATGATCTGCATTGGTTCGTGCATGCGCACAGCGAGTGTTAGCCACATGACATGAGTGACAAGATAGCAAACGAGATGCGTAACCAATGCAAGCAGAAGCATGACCTGCTCGGGAGCGCCCTTGCTGACGCGGTGCCAGGTGCCGTCGGCGAGGTCGACGTAGGTGAGGGCAGTGCGCTTGTCGACGGGGTTGAAGGGGAGGAAGTGAACCTCCCGGATGCCGGCCCTAGCCTCCTGGGCGTCCGCGAGCATGCCGACCATGGCGGCGTCGATGGCGTCCTGGATCTCGACCCTCGACGCCCTAGCGGCCAGCCGGATTACCTCCTCTCTGTCGACGCCCTCCTCTCCGTAGATGGGCTTGGTGAAGACCTCGATGAGGTCGCGGTCCACAGAGAGCTTGTTTAGGGTGAGCGTGCCAGTCTTGTCGCTGCACAGCACGGTCATGGCGGCAATCTCCTCGATGGCCGTCATGCGCTTGGTGATGGCGCCCTGTAGCGACAGCCGGTGGGAGCCGATGGCCATGGTGACGGACAGCACGGTGGGCATGGCGATGGGGATGCCGCCGATCAGAAGCACCAGGAGGTTGTCGATGCCGTCGCGGTAGCTGCGGTGCTGGATGGCGTACATGACGATGATCTCCACAGCCATGCCGGCCGCAATGACGAAGATGCAGAAGCTGCCGATCGCCCTAAGCACCTTCTGAAAGTGACCGACCTGATTGGTGGTGTCGACTAGGAGCACCGCCTTGCCGAGGAAGCTTTTCACGCCGGTGGCGATGATGACGGCCTCAATCTCGCCCTGCTTGCACGTGGACCCCGAGTAGACAATGTCGCCAGGGTTCTTGGTGACCGGCAGGGACTCGCCGGTGAGGGCCGACTGGTCGATCTTGAGCGCGTCGCCGTCGAGGAGTCGCGCGTCGGCCGGGACAATGTCACCGAGCTTGATGCTGATGATGTCGCCGGGGACGAGCACGGCGGCATCCTTCTCGCTCCAGCGGCCGTCGCGAAGCACCTTGGTCTTGAGCGCGAGGTTGGCCATGAGCGCCTTGGCAGAGCTCCCGGCGTTGCTCTCCTCAATGTAGGAGATGCTGGAATTAATGAGGAGAAGCATGACGATGCCGATGAAGTCCTGCCAGTCCGGCGGGCGGCCACCGCCGTTGGCCGCCGCGATAGCGATGACGGCAGCAATCTCCATCACCCACGACAGAGGGTTCCACATAAACCCCAGAAACTTGAGGATCTTACTCTCCTGCACGCGCACCGTACCACCATTGTTACGACCTTACGCAAATCAACCGATCTCGCACATATACTAACTGCTCCAAACGCACGCTGATTAAACCTTCAGAACCCCTACAACGAAATCAAAGATCACACGCAGAATCTGAAAAAAAAAAACCTTTTTTTCTTCGAGTTTATTGAGCCCGTGCACGGCGATGCGCGCCTGCGCCTCCTCGGAGGTGAGGCCTTCCCTGCCGCATCTCAGACTCTCGAACACCTCCGCCACCGGGACGCGCTCCTGCTCCAAGAACGTAGACACGCACAGTTAACAGACCAGCTGCGGCGGATGAACCAACGACGCGATCAGACCGAACGATTTCTTCCTCACCAGATCGGCAGCCGCCTTCTTCATCTCCTCTTCGTGAGCGTCCGCCGCCATGTTCTCCTTCGATCTTCCGCACGGACGCCTAGGACGGACGCAGGTATCGACGGATGATTGCGATGGGAGCGGCGGTGGAGGCGAGATGGGCGCGGAACCCCGTTCTTATAGGAGATGGGAGTCGCCCGCCAACAATCCGCAACCCGATGGGGTTTGGGCATCGACTCCGGTTCTGGAATCTGGATGACTGCGTGCGTCCATCGGACTATCGGAGCAACACGCAGATTTGTTCGTTAAAGGAAATAGAGATAAGATGAATTATAACGATATACGTGACAGTATTAGGAGGAGGTTTCTAGTCAAATCTATTTTGGTTTTAGGATTTCAAACGTTTTAAGCCTTGATATAGATCTGACGGACCGACCTTGACCTCTCTGACCTTTTTCTACCCTCGGATAAGATAATTTTTACGGGGGGTGGAATCCTGTTTGTTGCTAGTTTGTTTTCCTTTTTTAAGTTTTTGTTAGAGGGGGCGAGTTGTCAACCGTCACTGTGGGGCTGTTTGCTTCGTAGCCGCCGCACGCCGTGCCAATTGAGGGCGTGCCCTCACGCGTTGGCCGGCATTTGGATCGCGGCCCTCGGTTGGCATGGCCTCCAACGTGAGGACGCGTCCTCGTTTTTCCACTGCACGCGGGAGCAAGGCGACGGCGCCTAAATCGGGCGCCTTTCGTTGGCTCGCCCTCGTGCCTTGCCTAGGCCCACGTGCAGTGGCTTATGCGCTACAGTAACTTTTTTATGTAACTTTTCCATTTTTGTATAAATTTCATACTGTGTCTAAATTGCATGAAATAAATTTAGTAATTCATCTAAAATCCTAAGCATCCCATTTTAAATACTTTTTGATTTTTTTGAAATTTATTTTTTTATTTTATTTTTCGAAGGCTACGAACCAAACACCCTTCTTTTTTTTGCCCTGCATGCCTTGGATTGGCATGACCTTTGTATTGGCAAGACACTACAGGGCTATGAACCAAACATACCCTGTATACGAGTTTGGATATGTATTGGATTATTCAGGATTTGTCTTGGTGTTTGGTTGGGTGATGAATTAGACCTTCTTATCCTAGATGGTGAAATAAATGTTAGCCGAGTGTTTGTGTTTTACTATAAATTTAAAGATGTCAAAAGGTGTACTATCACATTGTGATTAACGTGTTATGACCATCTATCTATTCAGGCACGCTTACATATTCGACCTGTCGCGTCTACGTAACATCGGCCCTCACATTTTTTTTAAAGAGTGTCACCCAAACCTTCCTAAAATGTGAAAAAAAAATCAAATCAGATCAATAGAATCATTCATGCTAATTGGAAGCTTCCGAAAATTACGAGGCGTGACATCCTAAGTTAAGGATTAGATTTTGTTGATCGGATCATGTTTAACGAGGGACGTTTGGTAATCCCCTCCCCTTAACCCTAACCAAACGCAACCACGCCGCCCTACGCGGTCATTGGCACTGGCACAGCCAGGCCGCGCCGGCCCATGAAGGGTGCATGTGCCCTGTGCCAGCCCAACACGCGCGATACTTCGTCACTTGGGCCGAGCCGAGCACCACGAGGAAAAACCACTCGCGACGGTCGGTGGCCGAGGCCCATCCGCACACGTCAAGCTTTGCAGATTCCTCTGGCGGGCCGACCTCGCGCGCGCCACAGCCACAAGGCCCACAACTGATCAAGAACTCAAGACCAAGAAGATTAGCGGATGCGATCTACCCGACCGTGCTCATGGGTACGGACCACATCTTGCTCGTCCGTTACAATAAGTAGGATGATGGTACCGGCCGAACAGAGAGATCCTATTCGAGCGCACCCCTTGACTCTTAACAAGAAGAATTTCAGGGTCCAAACTCCAAACACACCAATATGAGATAGAGCAGCAAAGCTCTTCCCCGTCTATCTTCTCTTTGGTTTATCCATAAATAAATATCTACTATCTGAGATGCATGCATATGGGAGTTTTAAAAATTCAGATATAAATATTTATTAAAGAGTAAATTGCACCGTAGGCCCTTAAAATTGTTCCGCGTTTTTCCATAGGTTTACAATTTTTAAAACTAGATATTCGGGCACATAAAATTGTTTTACCGTTTCAAGTAGATCTAAAATGGTATGGGGATCATGCTTTTGATGACATGGGCTGCATAATCATTATAATATGTAGTTAAAAATAGTCACTTGTCATTCTAAATAAAAAATAAACTCAAAATAAAAAATTTGTAAAAGAAATTCTAAAAAACTTTTTAAAAAGGCCTCTAAAATTCTTTTAAAAACAAACAAAATCCTAAAATTTACAAAATCATATGAATC
This sequence comes from Olyra latifolia, assembly GCA_036346145.1. NCBI lineage: Eukaryota > Viridiplantae > Streptophyta > Magnoliopsida > Poales > Poaceae > Olyra > Olyra latifolia. The sequence goes on from CM070530.1 coordinate 4,148,083, forward strand.
CTTGAAACTTTTCTAAAATTCATAAACAAGATAAAATCTAAATAAAATGGAGAGAGAGCAATGGAGGAGATTTGGGATTACATTTAGATTTCATAATTTTTTACAAATTCTAGAAAAGTTTTAAACTTTCTTAGGATTTTGTAATTTTTTTAAAACAAGTTTTAGAATTTATTTGATTTTTAATACATAGTTTCAATTTTTAAAAAATAATTTTAGAGGTTTTTAAGAATTTTAGGATTTCTTTTATGAATCTTCAATTTGATTTTTTTTATTGATTTAAGATAAAAAGTGCCAATTTTTTACCACATATTATGCTGAATAGACAGCCCATGTCATCAAAATCACCTTCTCCATACTAGACCTAGTTGAAACAGTAACACAATTTCGTGTACCCAAATATCTGGTTTTGAAAATTTTGGACCTATGAGAAATGTGGGACAGCTTTAAGGAACTACGGTATAATTTAATCTTTATTAAAATATTTCGATTGGTAACATTTTCCCACGAATTAAAGGTTTTCAACACACGGTCAAAGCCATCCGATTCTACTGCAGATTCTTGTGCAACCCTCTGTTCCCTCATACAAATTTACAAAAAAGTAAAATAAAAACTACCTTTTGTCAAATTCAGATGAGGTCCCTCTCCCGTCTCCCTCCATTCTCTCCTTCTCCACTACAGCCGCATGCTCCCTCCACATCGACCACATTTCGATGTCCCGGCCATGGGTTCACGCCTTCGTAGACAACGGTGGCTAGGGTCCAGTCGGTGCCGGGGGGGAGTCAGTTGCCACACCAAATCAAGATGTGTGGAGGGGAGGGGAGAGCGAAATGGAGGCAGAGATACATCTCACGTGAGAATTTAAATGAAAAGAGAAAATTTGAGAGAAGGGGTGGAGTTGCGCATGGATCTTAGAGCATGATCAGATGCCTCTGACTATGCCGGGAAAACCTTGTATTTGTGAAAACACACATCCTGTCTAGATTGAGTACATGGAAATAACAGTGATTGTAGCTTTATTTTGAAGACGTGTCCAAAATGATAAATATTTATGACTTTAGGGAGTATGTGATCAAATCTCTGGCCCCATGCAATACACATGGTGCATACATTCACTCACTTGACTCAAACTTACCTCATGGCGATCCATCTCAGGTACCTACAAGCACGAGTCAAACTATCGACCCAAAAAAATGTGAAGTCAATGACATGACAAAAAAAGAATGATTTTGCTATTTGGAAGGCACATGTATTTGGAGTGATAGTGTTTGGGGTGATAGTGCAAACAATTCCTCCCCTCTCATTCCTCTCCGGCGGATAGTGCAGGCAATTCTTCTTCCTCTCCTGCTTCCTCTCCAGCGCTGTCGTACCATCGGGTTCGAGTTGCAATTAGTGTTTGGAGTGATAGTGCAGACAATTCCTCCCTCTCCTTCCTCCCCGGTGGATAGTGTAGACAATTCCTCTCCTTCTCCTTCTTACTTTCCGGCGCCGCCATACCATTGGGTTCGAGTTAGGGTTCACGCTACCCTCGACTTAGAAGGAGGCCGAACTGTGGGATGGTGTAGCGAGGTTGCGGTGGCACTAACTGAGTTGCGGATGGTAAGAGGGATTGGCGCACGGCGACTCGGAGTTATGGTGGGTGGGACCGGCGTGGCGGTACAAGGAAGGGGGCAGAGTGGTAAGGTGGCAAGGGCGTCGCCGACCGCTGGTAGGTAGGTTGGCGGGGGCACGATGGGACGAGGGCTGGAGGCATGTACTTACCAATCATCGTCGATTATCGAGCAATTGTCAAATACCTGGCGCCGACAAGAGGAAGAAGAAGAGGGAGGAAGAGAGTCGGTGCGAGAGAGGAAGGAGAGGGGGAGGGGACGGCTCATGTAGGTGTACACAGGGGCAGTCGCATGCACCGAGGTTGGATTTGCAAGCGGCTATGTACTAGACGTCTAAAAAAGAATGGTATTTGGCTCTCCATACATACAAAACTTACGACAAAACTCTCTCTTTCTCCTTTCTTTATAAAAAAGTCTCCCTTTCTCACTGAGTGCTCTCCGCGGCGGCCAAGAGGGAACCCTATCGGGACCCCCTAGCGGGTGGGTCCCGCGCTGTACTTTACCTATGCTAGTTCTTGGATCAGTAGCTAGCACACACAGATAACAGAACTTGGATCACAACCATGACGATTAATTTACATAATTTATATTACATCAGAGTGCGCCCAGCGGCGTGGTTACAAAAGTATGACTCGATGGCCTTACAAAAGCGAAAGTTTAATTTTTACAACTACAACTCCAAAAGTGGAAAATCAAAATAATCCCCACAGACAGAGCTGGAGGAACACAGTCCTAGGCATCAGTATACTCCTCGTCCTGGACTCCGTCGGCGAAGATGTAGGCTTCAGGGTCTCCATCTTCTGGGTCGCACGACTACTCCGAACCTGCGCGTTGGATTGCGCAGCTCCACGGCAAAGCGTGAGGGTGAGTATTGGTGCAAGTACTCGCAAGTCAATTGACATATGATCATGCAAGGTTTAGACAAGGGAAAGGTAGGGCTTAGTTGCGGGAAGCCAATTTTGGAATAGTTTGTCTAAGGTTTTTAAAGCAATTTAGGAAAGGAGTGGAGTAATCAGTTCAATTGATAAAACATTTAAATCATTCGGCCCCAGCCGGCTCATGCCCAAAGGCTGGCTCACGATGCAAATCGTGGTTTTTATCCAAAACATTTTCCTTACGGCTAATCCACCGAAGGACCATTCCTTCTCGACGGCTATCCACCGTAGGGACAAATCCCAAACGTCAGCTAACCATCGAAAGTCATCTCCTCATGGCTAACCACCGTAGGCTCTCAAAACAAAACACAGCACCTGCCGGTTTTCTTCTTTAAAACACTGAGAAAGAGAGCGAAGAAAACTACCATTGTGGCAGCGCCACCGTTGTCCGCCCTTGACCGTGGGCACGGCTTTCTAGAAAGTTGTACACTCTGGAGAGGTCGCACGCTTTACTCATGAGAGGTGGTTTTTTCTAGGAATCACCCAAAGAAAAATGATCACCACAAGGTCTTTCACCACGACCTTCCCTTAACCCGGCATTCCCACTAAGATTTCCACAACAATGTCCCTCTTGTGCCGATATGTTCTGTTCTATGGACACACCTGGATACCCACTCCCAACCACAAAGGAAGGTTCTGTTCTATGGACATATCCAGATGCCCACTCCCTATTCTACCTGGAATGCCTGACTAAGTGAAAGGACCAGGATATCGTCTAGAGGGGGGTTAATAGGCGTTATAAATTTTTAATCAGAGTTATGCGGAAAAATACTTCACCAAACAATATCGGACAGTCCGATGCAGACTATATCAGACAGTCCGATGTGGGCACTTTCTCTTTCATACCAAGACGATTTACTACATCAAATATGTGAAGAAATACTAGTAGAACAAGAGAAGCACAAAGATCTAGATCAAATATTCACAATAAAATAGATCTAGATCAAGATGCAGGATATAGAGAAGAGACAAAAGTGACGCAAACGATTTTTGCCCGAAGTTCAGATCCTTAAGGGGATCCTACGTCTCCGCTGAGGTAGGCTCAGTCCCACTTAAGCCCGGGTTTCTCTCAACCTTTTTCCTCACCAAGTCCGCACAAAGCTCCCTTGGTTTACTCGGTAGTTCCTTCCCTTTCGGAGGCGGAGACCAGTCTTCACAAACTTCCACGGTGCACCCCACCAAGCTCCGATGGCTCGTGGTAGACTCTTAGCCGTCTAGGAGCCCTCAAACTCCAAAAGTAATAGATCGACGGAGTGTAAGCTTGAAGACGACCCAAGTGCTGAAAGTTGAAGTCTAGACGTTGGTGCACTCGGATCTTCACCTCTCAACCCTTCCCTCTTGATTTTGCCAAGGAATTAAAGGGGAGTGGTTGGAGGCTTTGAATGCTAGAGAGGAGCAAGAGTTAGAGCTAGTGGGGGCTGGTAGGTGGAGTAAATGATGTGTCTAACCCTAGCTCGAACTGAGTGAAGGGGTATATATAGGTCTGGGTGAAAATCTGCCTGTTAGGTTCAAAACTGTGTAGTATCGGACAGTCCAATCAAAATGATAAATCAGAACAGACAACCCAAAACTCTGGAAGTTCGGATAGTCTCATTTACACAAACATCGGACAGTCCGATCAGGAAAAAAATTTCAAACAGAGAACCCCGAACTCTGAAAAATCAAACAGTCTGGACTAGGGTATATCGGACAGTCTGATACAAGACATCGGACAGTCCGAACAAAAATTCATTTCCAGACAGAGAACCCTAAACTCTGAAAATTCGGACAGTCTGGACTATGTTATATCGGACAGTCCGATAGTAAACATCGGACAGTCCGAACATAAAACTTTTCCAGACAGAGAACCCCAAACTCTGAAAATTCGGACAGTCTGGACTAGCTAACATCGGACAGTCCGATACTAAACATCGGATAGTCCGATACTAAACATCGGATAGTCTGATACCAGATTTTGTGGACTGAAAGTGTAGTGGTGTGAGACTTGCCCTACGCACTAAGATTCATCTATTGAGCACTTTGGGGGTCTAAGAGTCACATTTCGTCGCATCCCTCTTTATAGTACAGCTGTCCTTAGACTCAATTAAAGTAAAATAATTACAGGTCTTCAGAAAACATTGTCATAACCGATTAGCTTGACTGAGGGGTCTGTAAATCCTTGACAAACTCATTAGTCCCTTTATTCGGATGTCATTAATCACCAAAATAATTAGGGGGCCTAGATGCACTTTCACTAAGAGTCCAAAGGGTACTCAACCAGGGGCTACCCATACAGGCACTCAATGGTCGCACTGTTGTACTTAGTCTTGACAACCACAAGGCATCGGTCCTTAGGGACTGGGGTGGTTTCCACACTGGACCCAAATCTCGTGCTTACTGCACCAGCTAATCAATCCGTCCACCCCAATCAGGTTTTACAAACACTTTCATAAACCCCCAGGTGACATACCCGTCACTTGGCACTAACAGTTTTCCAAGCATTTGCAAACAGAGGGGTACTTTGAATTAAAACAGATATTACATTAGGGGTGATTTTATTCATCATGTGGTAATTAACTAATAATGACTAGTAGCATGACTAAGCAAGATTGATTAAGCTAATCAAGGATTGACAAGTAATTATGAATTTATTAGCCTAAGGTTACCAAAAATCAGGATTAATAGCATTATTAAAGTGTATTAGGTTCTTAACTAATTTCCTACCAATATGACATTGATTACCCAACATAGCCATGCACATTTAATAAACTTCTAACAAAACATTTATAAAACTAGGTTTCAATATGACCGAAGGTAATTTAGGGGAATTGCCAACAATGACTTGCCGTGACTGTAGTCGTACTCTTGCCCGTCGTGAGCTTCGGCTCTGACGACGGGAAAATTACACATGGTTTGAGTTTTAATGGGTTTTACCCTAGTTCCACGTCATTAGATACAAATTTTTATTTAGAATATTAAAGACGATATTCAGGGAATGCGAGTACCAAACTTCCAGAATTCATACATTTTCATATAAATTCTGTTAATTACATCTCAAAAGAGAAAACCCCTGATTAAGAATTCCAACATACAACTTACATCAATTTGCAACATAAAGAGAAAATTACAAAAGACAAAAAAGAAAATGGTCTTCTGTCTTCTTGGCGTTGACGACTTGATGCTTGATCGGAGGGCTTTTGGTTTGATTTTGTTTTACTAGCACAACATGGATGGCTAGTAGATATTTTTGTTTGACTTTTATTTTACCGGCGCAACATGGAAGGCTAGTGTCTTTGAGATGCTTTCATAAAGGCCTCTTAGCTTGGTTTATATTTTATTAGCGCAACATAATGGGCTAATAAGCTTGGGATGCTTATTTCAAAGCATTTTAAATTTGATTTTTTATAGATTTATCTTTTCTTAGCAACATAATATCTACGTGGCGCATGTTTTATTATTTTTATTTTGATATGCATATATTTTGGGAGACACGCATATTCAGATGACTACATAGGAGCACATTTATTTTGCATAGCGTATCACCGTACCATTTTTTTAATTGCATGGTGTGATACAAGTCATTTTTTTATTGTGATGCGTACAAATATACGGACGCATGTATATGGATATATATGATCTCACTACAAGCGTTTGTTTTTTATTAAACATGGCTTATCCCTTTTCTTTTGAGATATGACCATGTATTTTTTATGAAAATTTATTTTTTGGACATGCATATACGTTCTGCATGTAGAACTATATGCATGAGAATTTGTTTTAAACATACACGTATATACTCTATATGTGTAGAGTCGTGCATGAGATTTTATTTAAAACATGCACATCTATACTCTATACGTGTAGAGTCGTGCATGAGCATGAGATTTTATTTTAAACATGCACATATGTACTCTATAGGTGTAGAGTGGTGCATGAGATTTTATTTTAAACACGCACATTTATACTCTATATGTAGAGATGTGCATGTATACTCAGTGAATTTAGGGAATTTTGATCCTTGTGCTCACTTTGTGATTTGGCTTACTATATTTAATATTTCCATTTAAGCGAGGAACTGCACGTATGCAAATGCATTTCCTATCTTGTTAGTAGCATACTAATCACGTATATGCAGATGTATGATTAACTAGCCGTGCAAGTCTAACTATTTTGTGCTTTAGTGTAGGTATATGTATACGCACGACCAAAGTGCAAATGCAAGCCAAAAAATTTCTTTTCAGCATGCGTATATGTATATGTTGATTAGCGGCAGCATACTAGGTAGCTAGCTACGCATTTACTCAGTGTTTTGATTTTTAATCTCGACATATCACAGGCTTGTAGTTAATTAGCTTTCGAGATAGGTCTATCTATATACGCATCATCAACGCATGGCAGTTTGACTGGATCATCTTCTTGTATGATTAAGATGCCGATTTCAAAGCAAATTCGCTTTGGAGAACTTACACTAGCAGCATGATTTTGTTACATGAATTTGAGACGGTTCACCCCTTGATCCGTACCAACGGGCCGGCCAAGTGACGAGAAGTATATTTTCATGATTTTGGAGATTTGAGCCCTCACGCTCACCTTGATTTGTCAATGGACTAATCAAGCGTATGAGGGGTGATTTGATTCATTTGAGGTTTCATCCTGCGCTCACCTTGATTTGTCAACGGACTAATCAAGCGCACAAGAGTTAATTATATAGAGAAAGGGCCATCGGTATTGAAGACGAGAAGAACAGAAGAACCAAACTAACAACTAGACTCCTCACCCTCTTACCTCCTTTGCACGCACTGGTGTGTCCCTTCTTCTCCTTCTCACGGCCACTCAGTTCTCAGGCGTTTTGAGCCAAAAGAACGGCAGCGCGGCCTCCTCTCCGGCGTTCCTCCGGCGTTTTGAGTTTAGAGAATGAGCAGCGCGGTCTGGGGCGTTTCGAGCCAAAGACCACAGCGCAAAAAACTTTCTCCTCCAGGGGCCGCTCGTACCTATTTATAGAGGACGCGACTACGCGAGGCGTGCGGTTGAGTGCACGAACGCACGCAGCGCGGACGGACTGGGCGCGAGAAACAGTTTGCGAACTCAAATTCTTTTGGCGCGGCGACGGCTGCAGTTGCACGTCGAATTACTGGGCTGCATGAGTTCGTGGGCTGCGAACTGCACCCCTTTTTTTTTATTAGCCTTAATTCACTTGCCTGATTCCGAAGAATCCATGCATAACCATGCATGCACGTGGGCTTTGCTTGGCTTGATGCCTCAATGGTGTTTGTTGCCGTCGCCGCCGTCGATGGCGTACGTACATGTACGTGTACGCGTGTATGTTGGCAACGTTGTGACCTATGAACTTGCTTTATGGGTCCTATATATGCATGCATACTTAGGTTTGATTAACCTAATCGCTTTGCTAATTGGCCGGATAATCCATGCATACGTACACAGGACCATGCATGCCCGTATACGGCAATCCTTTTTTTTTATTTGTAGAAGTCATGTGATTTAGCACTTTGTAGTAAATTTTATATATATATATATATTTTTACCAAATTTTGACCTTGTGACAAATCGGTGTCAACAGGCTCCCGGCACGGATCTGGTCGAATCTAACGATGATAAACAACACACATTTAAATCAACGAATAAAATAAAATTATGCATGCAAATGGATATGCATAAACATGACGGTGGTATTTTAAATTGAAACCTGTGTAAATTTTTATTTTACTTTATTTTATAAATTTTCGAAATCCTATTCCACATGGAATTTAGCTAATAAACATATGTGCCAAAAATATTTATTTTAAAATAGGAAATGCTGAAAATAAACTAATTTTATAAAATAAATGTTTATTTTATTCTTATTTAACAATTTCATAAATTATTAATTCATTTTCATTTAGCATAATTAATTAAGATTAATTAATACATGATTTTGTATTTATAGAGCTAAAACCATGCATTAATATGCATTAAATTATGTAAATTATATTTTTAAATTAAAGTTCACATTTTTATGAGTTTTAAGAAATTTATTTGATCGAATTGGATTTTTATTTTAAAAGATATCAAAATAACAAATTTTACCACCTAAAATTATTTAGAAAAAAGGAAAAGAGTCAAGGGTGGTTGGCCGCTTTGCTCGACCCAATGACGACGCCCCGGCCAGAGTGCCCAAATGCAGTGCTGGCATGCTGCGATTGATTCAGGGTTCATATGGCGCGCCCAATGGCCCACACCACTCTACGGCCCAACCAAGACGGGCGAGACGCGGACGCGGCCCCGAGAACAAATGGCGCGGCCCACCAGCGTATGGAGACGACGCGGTGTCTGTAATGGCAGGCGCCCAGCCGGCGCGTGTGCTCGGCAGCACCACGAGGCCCATGGGCGACGAGGAATGAAATACGCTACCGCTCGCCCAGCCACGGCACATGAGGAGGAGGGTCGGCAAAGTGACCCGGCCGTCACCACCCGAGCAGGGCAGCGGGGTGGTTTCGGCGGCGGCCGATTCCGGCGATCACATGGGGTTCTAGCGAGAAAGAAGGGAAAGAAAGAGGAGCGAGGAGGTCGCCGGGCGGCGGGAAAGCCGGCGAGGTCACGGCGGGCCGGTCGGCGGGCGGCGCGGCGGCGACGAATTCGATCACCGAAGGGGAGAGGTGGGAGGCGGCAGTGTCGGCGAGCATCGTGGGGGTGAGGGGAGGCTCGGGGAGGCGACGGCGAGGGGCAGGACTGACCGGAGTGGCGCGGCGATGGGGCCGGGCAGGGCGTAGAGAAGAGCTTGGCGGCGGCCGGCTCCGGCGAGGAATCGACAAAATTGGTTGAGGGGAAGGCTTCTTTAGCTACGGTGATGCTAAATGAGGAAAAAGGGAGGGGATTTACCCGGCCACGACGGGGAATCGTGCGAGGAGGAGGTTGCCGGTGAGCTCCGGGCGGGATGTTTGGCTTCGCGCTTCGGCGGCTCCGAGCGACGGTGAGGGTGGCGGCCTAGCAAAACGAGAAGGAGAAGGTGATGGAGGGGAGGTGATGGGAGGGATCGGCCGGAGGGGGAGGCGTACCTGGCGGTGGAGTGAGACAGTGAGGGAGTGAGGGAGGAGGAGTATTCGAGAGAGGAAACAGAGAGAGTGAGGGAGGGGTGGCGTGAAAAAGAAGCAGGGTTGGCCCTGTCAGTGAGAGAGGTGGGTGGGGAGAGAGGGAAGGGAGAGAGTGACAAGGAGGGTTAAATAGGAAAACTAATAATTAATTTAATTAATTACTTAATTTGCAATGTAAATTTTAATTTGGATTTAGCTTTTAAATTGTTGCTTCAAAAGCCTAATTTGAAATCACCAATTTTACAAATTATCATAATAGGTTTTTAGTGAATAATTTGTAATTAAACATTGAAAGCAAAAAACGTTTAATTATACCTTTTATTTGAAATGATGACCTCAAAATTATTTCTTTTATGGGAAATAAAGTATTTTTAAAACTTCAAATAAATTCTTTAATCTTGATAAATCATTTATTAAAGGTTTTGCTTTTGCAAAAATTTAAAATCTTATTCAAAAAAAACATCTTTGCAATTAAATATGTTTTAAAATGTAGGGTTAAACTCTTAACGAATCTCATTTAAAACTCTTATTTTACTGAGGAAACCAAATTATTTGTTTTATAAGCTTAGAGGTTATTATAACATACTTATTTTCAAAAAGTTTTAAATTCTAGTGAAATTTATTAAAATGCAATTGCATGATGCACGATAATTTTTAGTTTTTGAAATTGAGTAAACGTTGCTGATAGGGCTAGGAAAAAAAGCTCGAAGCATGTGGCTCGACTTGGACTTGGCTTGGCTTGGAAAGGCTCGACTCGAGTTTGAAGTGCAAACAGGTCGAGCCAAGCCGCCTTCTACCTCGGTCAATTTTCGAGCCAGGCTCGAGCTGCTCGGTAGGCTCGTTCAAGCTGTGGCCAAGTTCTAAATCGCAGCCTACCACAAGGCCAGCCCAGTCCCAGAGTACACACACTAAAAAAAACATAGCTTCCTAGGCTCCTAGGCCTATCCCCAAGCAAAACCTAGCTCCTTGTCATCCTTCTCCCAGGCGAGATTGGCTCGGGCCTGCTCGGCTCGGCTTGTTTCCAGCCTACTCGCCGATATCGTTGCTGAATAAGCCGTCCACCTCCGGCCAGAACGGCAGCTCGCCGAAGTCGTCGTTGAGCTGGAACGAGCTTATCGTCTGATAGTTGTCGGCGACGGCGTAGCCGAGGCTCGCCATGCATTCGTCGTCGAACGGAATGGCTGCTGCTGGCTCGGCAAACGAGAGCCCGGCGAACATGTCCTCGTCGGACGGTAAGAACGCGTCGGCGGAGAATGGGGGCAAGCCGACTTGCGTCGTGTCCGACGGGGGCTTCTGGCTGCTTGTGTCATCGACAGCCAGCTCCATGGACTTGGCCGCCGCCTCGAGCGGCATTGTTGTGCGGAGGACGGAGACCGGCGAGCTGACGGGCTGCGGCTGCGACTCGTCGCTGGACTCCTCGTGCACGGACGCGACGCGGTTGTGCTCGACGCCGTCGGCCAAGGCGGCAGGGCTGGCAGGAGGCGCCGCGGAGAAGTTGGTCGTCGCGGATGGCCCGCGTAGCCGGAGCGCGGCGCGGTCGTACACCATCGCCGCCTCCTCGGCGGTGTCGAATGTGCCGAGCCATTTCCGCACGCCCTTCTGCGGGTCGCGGATCTCCGCCGCGTACTTCCCCCACGGCCGCCGCCGCACGCCCCGGAACCTCCGCTCCGCCGTGCCGGCCTCGACTGCCCCGGCGGCCTTCGCTTCCCCCGTCGCTTTCCTCTGAGCGCCGCAAGCACCTTTCCGGTTGGCAGCCGCCGCTGGCTCCATGAGCACGGCCATCTCCTTGATGCAAACTTCCCGCAAGAACCGGCGGACGCGCCGCGGCGCCTCGTCGCCGGAGGAGTCCGTGGCGTCGGGGTCGTCGCAGAAGATCCGTACAACTCGGCGCGTGACTTCTTTGCTCATCCTCTGCCGACTTGCTGCTGCCTCACACACCTTCTCTTCGGTGAAGGCTTGCGCCATTGCTCCAAAACGAGAGCAAGATCACGGGAGAAGCAGAGAGAGAGAGAGGGAGGGAGGAGGGGAGGGAAAGAGAGATTCTTAAGGCTAACGCCAAGTGAAACTTGTTTATAGGATCTGCAACCAAACTAGGTAACAAGACTGCAACATCCTTATCACCAAGGATTACCGAGATTTATTTTTAGTAACTTGCGCCAGGAAAATTCTCATCTTCCATGGCACCTTTAAGTGACGGACGACATTGCCCTGCCCATGTCATTGACACGTGGGCCACCCAAATCATAGGCGCTAGAGATTTAGAAAAACCTGCCCACTTTGATTTTCAAAATAGTAATCTTAGAGTTGCATGTATAAAATTTGCGGTTTTATCAGATATGCAAATATAGTATATTTCTAGTGTAAATTTTTAGTTCCTTTGTTATTATATTTGTAGGGTGGATATAAGTTAACTTTTTTATTTCTAGATTTTTGGACCGTTTTCTTCAACTTATTTTATCTTCTTATTTACTTATAAGCTGATCTTCGAGAGCTTTCCAAACTAGATTAGAAAGTCTGGTCCCTTCATTTGACTTGGTTTGACTTGTCTATGAGAGTTATGGGATGTGGTTTTAAGATAAAAAATGGATTTCAAAAACCAAATCTTTTCGAGTTTTAATTCGGAGATAAATAGATAAGATAAGTAAGTAAGCTGAAGAGAACAACCCATTTATAGGGTTCACCTAAGTTAATTGTGTATTTGTCTAGGTTCAAAAAAATTTATTTTTTATATTCATATGATTCACGTATTTTAGAATTATTTGTAGATATTATAGGGTTCACGTATTTTAGAATTATTTCTAGATATTATAGGGTTCCCCAAACTCATTTTTGTATATTTCTAGTTTAAAATATTTCCTGTCATTTATTTTTTTTCCTTTTTTATTAGTTATCTAACCAAACAAGCCTAAAAAAACCATAAAAATGAGTGTATTAAAAAACACACCCACACCCGCCCGGCTGTGGGTTAGATAGTCCTAATTAACAGTTCACAGTTCATATATGATACATTTTGTATTACGAGTGTTTCCTTTTTTTGGTAGCCCTTATATTCTCGTAGTGGACTTGAATTGATGTTTGAAATTGCATAGATAACCTTGATTCGAATTTTCGAAAGGAACATAGGCGCCACCCTGGGACGTGGTGATTTTTCATAGATCAATGACATGTGTGAACCGAATGTCTCTTTTGGAACACGAGAATTTTCTAATATACATTGGATTAAAAACACACACATTATTTCGTATGAAAAATCTTTAACATTCATGAGTCCCAGAGAGGCAAAAAATGATTTAAGAATATGTTATTTAATCATTACGTACTCGTGCGCTTCGCTATGTATGTACAGAGTCAGAAACGTACGCAAACGGGTCATGGTGAGGCATCAAGACTCAAAGAGTACACAAGGTAGACGCCAAATGTTTGCTTTTTGCCATCTCTTGGAAACTAAAGATTGGCATCTTGCTCCCATGCTAGCTACAAAGATACTTTAGAATTGAATCGGCATGGCCAGCCGCCATTGGATTGTTCTGCAGATTGTTTATATTCGTGGATTCGGGTGAGCGACGGCCTACGGCAACGTGCCAACTACCCGGGGGAAATGTTAATGAACTGATTTTTTGGTGTAGAGCTTGCAAACGTTGTAAATTCATTGCCGGACGAAACTCGCCGGCGGCGAGCGCGGCCGCCGGAACGGACAAGGCGGATGGAAGTCGTCACGCTGTACCGCGACTGGAGAGCTAAGAATGGTAAGATACTGGAATTTGGAAGCAGCGGCGGCGAGAGCTACGGCCTGTCTAGCTCAGCTGCTCGGAGAAACGAACAAGACTGGGCTGACCTGGCTGGCCGAGCTGCACACTGCTTGCACTAGTTTACAGTGGATCGGCCGTGGATGAATGATTGTATTGAAAGACCTATCTGGATCGATCAAGTGACGGAGCGAGAAAAATTTATGAGTCTAGGCAAAGTCTATCTATCGGTATATCAGACGGGATGTAGCAGTGAACTTGAGATAAAATCTAAGAGGAACGAGATAAACTAACACATCAAAATACTACCCGATAGAAAAACATTTAGCTTTAGTAAGTAGTTTCCATCTCTTAGTGTCCATGTGAAAGCATTATGTTGTTTACCAAACAAACTAAACAAGAAATATTGGACACCCAAGATTAACTGCAACATCATGGGAGCCTGTAAGGTTTTTTTACGGTCATATCCACCTATTGGTTTTTTTCTTAAGTCGAAATCCTAAGACTGCTTCGAGATATCGCAACTACCCCTGCTTCCCGGGCAATGGATTCGCCGTTGCATGCATTGAACCACTCCACGAGCATCATCCATGGTCTCCCGCGACGACGACTTCAGGCTCCTCGGTGGCGAGCACACCCTCAAGAGTGCTACCGGCCCCTTTACAATCACCAACAACCCACGATCAAAACAGATTGCCCCAAATCCAGTTCTTTTCAGAGTATAGAATACAAAAACTAGAATAGCTGGCTGAGAAAAAGAAGATTAAAAAAATCTTACAGATACAGTGATATTACAAATCACCAAGTAGACGAATTGAGCAAGGCATGAATAAATTCGCTGTTCCAGAAAAACTGTCGCCGCCGATTCAAAAAAATCAATGATATGTTCTACGGAGATACAATGCCCTCACCACAGTAAAGAAATCTATAAATAGAAGATCAAAGCTGTAGTGTCGAGGAATAGTAGAACACTGCACAAAGCAATCCAATTTTAGTGATTATCAAGCACTAGCTTTCAGATCGGAGTCAAAAGATCACTCTCCAAATCAACACTTCAAAAACAAGAAAAGGGGATCTGAGGTGGAAAATCGAGAGAGCTTTTCTCATTGCCATGGAGAGCCAGCTAAATAGAGCAGAGGGAGGTAGCAGCCGGCCTTGAATGGCAGCCTCACCCGCCATCGATAACGCCGTTGGCGCTGCCACATCAAGCAGGCAAATGGCTGCCTCAACCGCCGCTGAAGAAGCTGCAGGCGTGGCTGCGTCCAGCAGCAGCTAGGACCAACTCCCTGGAAGAAAATTTTGAAGGACCGGGTCCTTCCTAGGTTGGAAGGACCCGGCTTGCTTTTCCCTTTTTCTTTTTTGTTTTTTCTATACCGTTTAAAAATTTCAAAAAATAGAAGGTTTGTAAAAATGAAACCATGCCGGTATAAAGAACGTCCATAAAAAGTTTAAATGCTTTTAATTTTTTTTGAAATTAGAACTTTTCTTTTTTCCTTTTCTGTTTTCTTTCTTCTACGCCATTTAAGAATTCCAAAAAAAAGATGGTTTGTAAAAATGGAACCATGCCTGCACAAAGAAGGTCCTTAAAAAGTTTGGATGTTTTTTAAAAAAATTTAAAATAGAAAAATTTGCAGTTTGAACAAAAATTCTCGCTCTTTTTCAAAACTGCAAAATTTCTAATTTAAAAATTTTTAAAAACATCCAAACTTTTTAAGGACCTTCTTTATGCAGGTATGGTTCCATTTTTGCAAACCATATTTTTTTTGGAATTTTTAAATGGCGTAGAAGAAAGAAAACAGAAAAGGAAAAAAGAAAAGTTCTAATTTCAAAAAAATTTTAAAAACATCTAAACTTTTTATGGACCTTCTTTATACAGGCATGGTTATATTTTTACAAACCTTCTATTTTTTAAAATTTTTAAACGGCATAGAAAAAAAAAGGGAGAGGAAGCCGGGTCCTTCCAACCTAGGAAGGACCCGGGTCCTTCGAAATTTTCTTCCAAGTCCTCTTCCCTCGTCTCGTTTACACATGGCCCCATATGGCTAATTGGAAAATTCCCTAATTGCCCCCCGAGAACAACATGTACCTCATATCATAATTGGCTTGTAATGGGGTTGGTAATGAAATTGCAAGAACTAGAGCTATGTATATGATACTGATGACACATGACAGTATTTTGCTTTTTCACAGTGAAGGCCGCTTTATTTTCGGTATATGATTTTGTATATGATGTAGTAGTCAATGAGGTAGCAGTAGCATTAGAATTCAGTTCGAAGGCAGTGGGCAGCAGCATTAGCAGTTCAGCAGTAGCATGCTGCATTTGTGTATGGGAAAGAAATCTGATCTAAGGCAAAAAGTTCAGTTCCAACTTTTGGGGTTTTGGACAATGAAACTACAATAGTGATGTTCGGTTCATCTGTGTTTAGCATGTTTTAAATAATAGAGCTTCTCTGAACAATGCGTAATTTCAGCAAAATGCAAATTCAATTAGTAGCGACGGTTCAGTTTGCCAACACTGATATTATTCAGCTGTCAGTTTACTTGTACTCACTTCAGATTGTAATTGTGGTTAAGAAAATGCATATCCAAACTTACCATTTGGTCAAAAGACTAACATTGCTGCTAAGAATCCATTTTTTGCATTTCAATGCTCGCTTGCCCATCCTATAGGTCAACCCGACAAAATTTGGGTTTTTTTAAAAAAATAAAATTTGGGTTGCTGTTGTTACTCTCTGCTTCTCAAATCCTCTGATTAGTGCGTATCCATTGGCAGCCACTTACGTGGGTTAGCTGTAGGCGTTGATGCGCGAACGGGCGATCCGATCTACGTACTACGGTACTAGTTCGTCCACTATAAGTGGCTCGTGGACATTGGACGTTGGATTAGGATTGGACGCTTGGATCTGTGCCTATGTTCCTCTGCTGTCGCCGACGGCAGACGATACGCGTCCAACCCACGCGCATGGTGACGGGTGAGTCGATCGATGGCTGATGAGCGTCGCCTCCACTCCCCTCGCTCTTGACTCCTCCAGTGCCATCCTAGAAGAACCCCACCAATATCGCGCACTGATCTCTTCTCGAGGATTGCTGCTCTGAACAAGCGGTGCCGTTGTTCCTTGATCCCGAGCGCCGTCGTGTCCTCTAATCCCGAGCGTTGCCGGATCTCCAATGGTACCGACTCCACGTCTCCACTGAGCGCTGCCGTGTCTCCCAATCCCGAGTGTCGCCGGATTTGGAGTGGCCTATGGCGATGACCCGCCGCTGGCCATCTCCGTCGTCATCGCGGCACCGTCTAAGGGTCCCCTATCCCTTGTGGTCATCTCCCTCACCGCTCATCTCTTGCCTGGCACCAGCCGGGCGGCCACTAGGGGTGTGTATACGATATATTCGATAAATACAGTTCAGTAAATACGGTTTTTTCTCTAATACGGTAATTGAAATGAGATACCAAATATACCAAACTAAACCTCGGTTCGGTATCGGTATATACCATAATATTTCGGTATGGTATCGGTAAATACCACATTTACCAAATTGAAGTGACCCTACAATATGAAATATATATTTACCAATATTATGGCACATGGTAATATCATTCTCAAGAAACATTACCAAATATCTAGAAACATTCTAATTTTTCTTATATTTGATTGAATAGAGGGTTAAAGAGATTATATTTCTTACATGAGTACATGGTTTACATAACTACTCTTTAAGTAAATTTATTTGATAGGTTGAGTCCGAAAACTAATTCGGTTTATTTGGTATACCACGGTTTACATGCGGTATATACCAAATATACCGAATACCAAATGGCTCAATTTTTCCATACCATACCGTATACCAAATACCGGTCAAACCGGTTTGACCGGTTCGGTTCGGTTTTTTTGGCACGGTTTTTTCGGTTCGGAAAAACCGTGCACAGCCCTAGCGGCCACCCATTCGAGCTCCTGGCTGAGCTCGAGCTTTTCTCGATCCTAAGTTTGAGCCCAACCCTTAGATCGAGATACTGATTAGAGCTGGCCAAATGGGCTGGCCCGAGTAGGACGAACCGGGTTGGCCCGCACTGTTCACTGAAGCGGGCTGGTTCGATTCAGTGAACCGAACCAAACCAAACCTAGGGTGATTTCTCGGACCGTCGGGCCGGCCTGATTCGGTTCGTATAGTAGTGGTCCGGCTCGATTCGGTTTGGTCCGGTTCGGTTCGGGCCGGTTACTGTAGCCCGCATATTTAATTAAATACATATATTTATATGTTTATTTTCTTATAATAAATAATTTATTTCTTTATTTTATAACACCTATTTATTAAATGTAATTATTTTTTATTTTGTATATATTATTTTTTCTAAAATGGTTTGGCACATAGAAAACCATGTTTAGACCGATACCCTGATCCATTGGCTTATTTGGTCTAATTCATACTGTGAACCAGACCAAACAGACCCGAACCGGGCCTTCAGGCCGGTCCGGTTCGTTCGATTGGCCAGCTCTAACATTGATTCGAGTTGAGCCCGAGCCTAGGCGCTGCAATAACTTGGTCGCGAATCCCCTTGCTTTCTTCCCCGAGTAGGAAGACCCCCACGACGACCCCGTCCGTCTCCTCTCTCCCTGCTCCGTTGCTTCGCTCCGAACCGCGTGCGTCCGTTGAGCGATCGCCGGATGGAGTACGACTTCCGGGGCCGGTCGGGCTCCGGCTCCTACGGCGCCGGCGCCGGCGCCGGCTCGACCCTCTACCCGCGCGTCGGGCAGCCTCCCCACGGCTCCGGATCCGCACCGCCGCGGGCCGCGCCGTACTACCACCCGTCCCCCGCCGCCTCATCGGCCCCCGCCGCTCCGCCCCCCGCCCCCTCGTCGTCGTTGTCCTCTACGTCGAGTAATTCTCTCACCCCTCGCTATATACCAGATGGTTGGGGTACCGTGGTTGGTGGGCTATTCAATACCGGAACACCGCCGCACGCTTCCTACTTGATCGAATAGGCCACAGGAAATCTGTGCGTGTTATATTGTTTGATCTCTAGTGTGGGTTCTGGTTCGAGCTGTGGTGATTCGGAATCTAGCCCTAAAACTGTGCTGGTTTGCTCTTGGTTGCACGGTGACTTCCATTTCCCCTTTTTTTCTAGTAGGCATGTGGGAGCGCTTAACTTGTTGTGCTAACAGAATGCCCCAATTCAACCATGTAATTGTTTCTCCTATCTTATCAATGAATTGAATGCAGCTCTCCTGCCTTTTCTTCAAAAAAAAAGTAGTACATCAGGACATGCTTCCTCGGAAAAAAAAGAGGGGGATATGCTGGGCAAGTGGGCAGTTGGATGTGAGGAAAGCCTAATGGTAGGAGCAAAATTGGATTGGACCTTGATTTTGTATCGGGAGAAGAGTAAGGCGCCAATGCTTGTTTTGTGGTTTTTGGTGGTACCTAGTATTGGACTAAGACATGGCTAGGTTATGCACAGATCTGAGCTTTATATAGTAACAGTGTTCTTTCAATTAAAAATGCTGTGCTTCAGTATGGCTTATATGATGTTTGATTGTGCCAGTTTTTGTTATGTGTTAGCACAAAGAGGCAAGAAATGCAGCAACATAGGTTTCTGCAATGATATATTGTTCCAAATGCTCGTACACATAAAAAAATGCTTCAGTAACTACACACCAAGTTGGTGAATTTGATATATGTAAATGTCTGGTGTGAGTTTTGTTATTAACATTTTTGAGTTGATAAGATGGTAAAATGCCCTATGTTCATCCACAAAATTTTCTGTAATTATTGAAGACAACATAAAACTGGAATGATGATCCGTGATAGACGTGCTTTTATACATGTTTTACTGTTATAAACACACCAAATTAACAAACTGCCCAATTGTGTTGCCTTTATGCTTGTGATCAAGGTCATCGTGTGCTCTAGTAACATACATTTGTTATTATTCTGTAGTGGGCATACAAGTTGTGATAAAGCCAGAATACCGGATAACCCCTCCAGTAAGTTATTCAATATATTATCCAATCACTACTTTGATGTCTTCTCCTATGCAAGAGTTGTTAATTTGCTCTGGTAATGGTACCAATTTTTCTATATTAGTGACCGCATCACTGCAATGCTATGGATATGATTTTCTTTCTTCTTTGTTAAAGAGTGCTACTCCACTCAGAATGAATTGTTATCTATTTGTTAGCCATCACTGTTCACTCAGATGTAAACTGATGTTAACTTTTGTACATTGAAAGGGTACATAAACCATACCATCATGAATGTCTAGTCTTCAACTGCTGATCATTTTCCTTTGGCTTGTGAAAAGAATTGAAGAAGTTATGATGCAGCCCAACAGGAGATATGTTGGTCCAAAAGTAGTCCATCTTCATAGATTTTTGTGGGTTCAATTATGGTATTTCTATGTAATGCAAATTTACAAATGATGGATCGCTAGCATAATTAGTGACATACCAGGAGTTGGCTTTAGCTGTCCAATCAGCATGGGACTTCTTCTTGACCTTCTTAAGCACCACTAATAAATCATCGTGGTTTATCTATTTCCTGATGGACCATTATGTTATTAGCAGCCAATGGTAAATAGTGCAGCTCTTTCCATGCTGATTGGACAGATTGGGTTGAAAGTGTGTCTAAGTAATACATGAAGTAATGCCTGTGCCATAGTCATTAAGATTTCCAATAGAAGAATTTGTAGATGGCTTATGTTAGTTAATTTTACTCCAATCATCGCAGAACCTTAGTATTATAGTTAGTAGTACGTGAAATGTATGAGGGCACAATTCATACTATTTGTGGCTTTCTTCTAAACTCATCGTATATATCAGATCTGGCTAGTCTGCTCTGTTTCTAGAGATGAATTCCACCATGCTGCAAACTTGCATCCATTCTATATGCTTACACAAGGATACTTCTTCATTACATGGCATGCAGTGGTTATCATTTGCTCTTCATTGTTATGTTTGGGAATTTGCTGTCTTCTAATAAGTGTTTACTTTCCAGCCTCAATTGGCACCTCAGATGGTAGAAGTTCCCCGCAGCACCTTCAACTTTGATTTTGAGTATGAAAGAAAGATTCTTGCTGAGGCAGAGAAGGATAATCCCAACTGGAACAAGTTTGTGGTAGAAAGCCAGCTGCCACCACCAGCACAGCCACCAAGAGGCCCGAGACAGACAACTCCCACTACTTCTGTGGTAAACAATATTCACATGCTTGTTATCTTTCACATATCATTTAAAACATTATTATACTACACAAATGCGTTAGTTAAATTAACATCAAGATTATCATGTGCAGATATCTTCTTTGAATTTTGAATTTTGACCGATATGCTTTAAATACTTCTATGGCCTCATTAGGAACGTGGGAAATGATTCCTGTGTGTATTGAACTTTTCCCTGAAATTTCTGCATTCCAAATAGGCCTAGATGTTGAAATCGGAAAACATGGTAGCTGGTACCCTCGTTGTCCTTGAACCATTAGTAAACACCTTTTTTCAGAAGTAACATGTTCTGTTTTAACCATACTTCAGAAGTAACAACTTCTGTTTCAACCATACTGGTTGCAAGTGCTTGATTAATGATTATCTTAGAGATTGTCCATAACTTCCGTTTTTCACTTTTACTATTTGAAGTATCTCCCTGAAACCTTTTTCTTTTTTTGCCCTTTTGCAGGCTACACCAGGGGATCCAGTTGTGGATAAGTATATTGCCATGGGGCTTGGTCGTGAAGCTGTTTCATTTGCTGTGTTGAATTATGGAGATAATCCACCGAAGGCATGTTTCTTTATCCTTATTTATTCTGTACCTCATCATCAATACTATCTTTCGTCATGATCAATGACAAAACCCAGTGCTCTGAGTAGGATAGCTATATACATCTCATCACTATTAGAATTTGCAAGCAATTAAATCCACATTTTTCTAATTGTACGCACTGAATCAACTGCAGAATTATGATTGCCATTATGTCGAGTTGATATTTTTGCCCACCTTTCATGAATCACGATGACAGACTGCATGCACCACTGCTTCTCAAATTAACTGTAATAGGATTATGGAGCTCAACACGCTTAACTTGCTTAGGGAGAGCTTCAAGTATTTCACTAAAGCAATAGAGCGAAACTCAACTCTTTGAAAACTATGAACATAAAAACACTGAATATTTTTAATAGCACTGTTTGCAAAAATGATAATATTTGTCAGCAATTAGAATTTTTTTTCAAAAAAATGCATGCCTATTTTAGAAATTTCCTGACCAAAAGAATAGTATACACAGTTAGCCAATTTTATAGGGATAAGAATATTTCCCAGTTTGGTTGAAGACGGAAAGCGCTTAGTGTAACAATGTGACACGTGGAACTCTTAGAGTATTTGATCGAAGATAATCCCTACCAAACAGTTTTGCATCATGTGCATCACACAACAGCATTTTGCAGTTTGCTGCTTGTGCATCGTTGCTATTTATGTATGGTACTATTTTCTTTACCTGTCGGCCTGTCACATGTTCAGTAAACTGACAAGTATTAACCTTATGTTGTGTCCAGGTGAAAGAGTTTGTGAAATCCTACAACGCTCTCCACGAGATGGGCTTCACGTCTCCAAACGTTCCTGAATTGCTGGCGATCCACGACAACGATCCTGACAAAGTTATCCAACACTTGCTCAGCACATCTTGAGGCCAGAACGAGAAGTTTGACATATTCCCCCATGTACAGGTCCATCCTATGCAGCTATGCTGGCAAACAACATACATGTATGTCACTTGTAATGGAGTCTAGAGCGTTTCTACCTGTCAGCTGCTCCTCTCATTTGCGTGAACCGATAACCATGGCTGTGTTTCATGAGCGGTTTGCAGATTTTGCACCCTTTTTTCTTTCGTGTCTGAATCTGAATATTGTCTGCTCCTGTGTACGTGATGCTGATTCTTTTGGAGATACTCCGTATCGTGAACTAGTCTATACACTCAATCCATTGTCGAAGCTTTTGCGGGAGTTCTTTTTCGTGGTAGCCATAAGGACATAGTTCTTATCGGCCATTTATAGGCATGTCACATCACAACCATTGATTCAACCTTCCTGTGTGGTAGTATCTTTGCAATTAACTATCCTAATTAATTTCTACTTTTCTCCTTTCCAATCTCTCCTCTAATATGTTACTTACTTCGGTCATAAATACTTGTCATTTTGCACATTGACATGATCTCCAAAATATGTATTTGACTACTCATTACCAATAAATTCATTTATAAAACCAACTAAAATTTCAATATTATGAAAGTATTCTTTAAGACGAATTTAGACATGATTTTTACGTACTTAATCTAAATAGTTTAAAAAAGATATTTGTAGCTAAATATTCAAAACTTTGGCTTGCACGTACTTCAAACAACATGTATTTGTGACTGGAGAGAGTAATACGGTAGTAAGGAACACAAAATAATAGTTTCCTTTTAGTTTGTTCCAAAGTTATTTGTTCACGGCGAAGTGGCTCTCCTCTCGTTTCTCCTTCATGTAGGATAAAATCTAGTATGGATGGCTGCCTAAATGATCCAAGGTGGAGCACTCAGAGTGCTATAAGGGCATTCTGTCTTAATAGGTTATCCTAAACTAGGAGTTACACCCTGGCTAGCGGGAATTTTCAATATATAACCTCTAATTGAAACATCTCGCGCAAAATAACATCTAACTGTGTCGTCTTTCAAAATATAACATTATGGCTATAAATTTCTTTATTTTCTTACGCTCACACCTTTCTATCCCCAAAAGGCCAAAATACATCTTCGAGATCCACTTGTCATCTCTCTCCCTCTTCTTCCTCTCCTCTCTCTCTCTCTCTCTCTCCTTTCTTCTCCATCTTTGGCCAGCTCCAACGGCAGCCGACACCACCTGTCGCGGGCCTTCTCCGACACCAACGCCATCTGCCTCTACGCCGCCATCGCCGGCCACGCTGGTCGCCACGCACCGGCCTTGCCACCGGAGACCGCGTTGCCGGAGTCCGACACCGATACCATTTACCTCTACACCACCATTGCGCCACATTGCAGGTCTGCATCGAGGCCCTCGGCGCCTGCGACGATGATGGCGGCGCCACCGGAGGCCGCGTTGCCGTGGGCGGGGCGGCGACTGCCTCTCCGGGGCGCTGAGCTAGTTGTCTCGTCCTTCCCCTCATCGCTCGAGCTCGCTGATGGCCCTTCTCCCCTTCCCCTCGTCGCCCGGCCTCGCCGGCCGTGGGCAAGATGGTGACTACCTTTTCTAGCTGCCTTGAGCTTGCCTCTTGCTCGCTGTCTCGGTGGAAGAGGTAAGAGGAGGGGATGAAGAAGGACGAAGGCAGGAGGCGGGGGGTGAGGTTGTTGGAGGTGACCGGAGACGGGGGAGAAAGCAGGGAGAAGAGGGAGAAAGGGAGGAAGAAGAGGGAGAGGGATGACACGTGGGCCCCGTAGAGACATTTTGGGGATAAAAAGGTGTGAGTGTCACGAAATAAAGAAATTCGTGACCACCGTGCTATATTTTGAAAGACGGCACAATTAGATGTTATTTTGTGTGAGACGTTTCAATTTGGTGTTATATATTAAAATTTCTCGTGTCTAGCAGGTGAAAATTCCACCGTCTTGTCATTTGAGTCGTCTGAAACATATGGAATTCAATCATATTCTCTTCTCTATTCAAGAATAGCTAACCAAATGGGAGTGGGCGGCATCGATCTTGAACACAGGGGAAGGGGGTCATTTTGGGCAAGTAAACTCTGGGTGTAGCGGCCTTCCCTCTCTCCCCTTCCTATCTTCTGCATATAAAGAGTAAATTGTATTGCAGGTTTTTTAAGTTGTTTCACATTTTCATTTAGATTCAAAATTTTCAAAACCGGATATTTTGGTACACGAAGGTGTGTTACTGTTTCAACTAGGTCTAAAGTGATATGTAGAAGGTGGTTTTGATGACATGTGCTAACTAGTCATCATAATATGTGGCAAAAAAATGACCACTTGTTATTATAAATTAGTAAACAAATGAATTCAAATTGAAAATTTATAAAAGAAATCCTAAAATTTTTTTTAAAAAAAAAAACCCTATAAAATTCTTTAAAATATTTAAAAATCCTAAAATCCTTAAAAACTTTAAAATTTTGAAAATTTGTAAAAATCAAATAAATTCTAAAACTCGTTTAAAAAACTTAGAAAATCCTAAGAAATCTTAAAATTTTTCTAAAATAAGTTAAAAATATAAAATCTAAATAAAATCATTTTTATTAGGGATGCACCAAACGGAGGGACATACGCTTACGAGGACGTTGGCAGCAACCAAACTCTTGTCCCGGACATACGCTTACGAGGACGTGTGAGGATGACCATCGATTGTCGCTTGTAATGGTCGATGCCAAGACGAATGGAGCAAAACTCTGTACTCCGGTCTCCATCTAGCTGCAGCAGAGAAGCACGTCCTTCTTCCAGTCATCTCTACTCATTTTAGGGATATTGGAAAGATAAAGGCCTGTTCTTTTTCAGCTATAAAAAATTGTCTGCACGAGTCTACAAAAAATTGCATGCACGAAGACCTTCTGGCTTTCGTCTTGTTTGCCCTGTTGGGGCAGACGAAACAAATGAAAGTGGCAGAGCACGAGCCTGGTCCGAAGCTGCGCTTGTACCACTGCTAAGGAAAACCTATGCAGCATCCATTCGAAACCTTTGTCCGTGGCACAGTGGTAGTTCTTGAACTGGCACTGATATACACCGATAATAATAATAGAGTATTATCAGTGTTGGTTAAGAACTGCTGGTGGCGGCTCAAAATTTTAGTGACATATATATTTGCTTATTTGTGTTGGCTCCAAAAATAAGCTGACATAGATGGTGTTTTTGTGGCTTCAAACTTTAGGAACGACACCTACAATCCTATTTGTGTTGGTTGAACCTTAGGAATGACACATACAATCCTATTTGTGTTGGTTGAACCAATACATATAACTACATCCTTATGCTGTTTTGTGATACTCTCTCTATTCGAAAATATAAGGCATATAAGTTTTTGACGTGGTCTCCAATATAGAACTTTGATCATAATTAATTTCTTTCACAATATATCATCAACTACAAAATTAACATCATATCAAAGTACTTTCAAATACGAATCTAACTATATCGCATGCATAACACTAAACAAATATGTTTTTAGCTTAATTATTAGTCAAAAATTCTAAACATTGACTTTTTCAAATACATGCACGTTCTATATTTTGGAACGGAGGGAGTAGTTTAATATGAACCGATAGATGCAACTATACGCTGTTTTATGGCTGTGTACAATGGCTACACTGTCAGCACATGACGTATGGAAAATAGAAAAAAAACACACACGCGCGCGCGCACACAACGCCAACGCTAGCTGTTCTCCAGGAAAACTAGCTTGGTGATGACTGGAATGCAGCGAGGATGAACTGCACTACACGACTATATACAAGTGTATCTCTCATGACGGAAGCGTTCGGCAGCGGCAGTCCGTTCCGTGTAGTCCAAGCTCGATCCAGCCCAGTTCTATCTGATCAACATCATCTACAGAAAAAGAAAAGAAAAGAAAAGAAAAGAAGAATACATTCTAGCCCAACACCACGATGTCCCTTCTATCCTGGCCTGTATAAAGATGGCAGGGTGCACATGATCAGCCGCATCAGTGGGCGTCACCGGAGTGCCGGAGCTAGAGCTCGCAATGAGGATCACGGCATGGCCGCTCTTCTTGCGGCGGCGGCACTGTGCTGCCTCGACACGGCGGCGAGGGGCGCCGGAGCGTGCAGGTTCCCGGCCGTGTTCAACTTCGGCGACTCCAACTCCGACACCGGCGGCTTCTGGGCCGCCTTCCCGGCGCAGCAGCCGCCGTTCGGCATGACCTACTTCCACAGGCCCGCTGGCCGCGCCTCCGACGGCAGCCTCGTCATCGACTTCTTAGGTGCGTGCTTGCCGGCGATGCACTTTCTTGCTTTCTGCCGCCATCGTCAATCTCCTCCTGATGAGCTCTGAAATGATGTCGTCTGGACAGTGCAAGCCATGGGGCTGCCGTTGATGAGCCCCTACCTGCAGTCCGTCGGGTCGGACTACCGGCACGGTGCCAACTTCGCTACGCTGGCGTCGACGGTGCTCATGCCGAACACGTCGCTGTTCGTCACCGGGACCAGCCCCTTCTACCTCGGCGTCCAGCTTAACCAAATGAAGGAGTTCAGGAACAAGGTGCTCAGCTCCAATGGCAGCAATGGTACGCCATAAGCTCTCTCCTATCCTATGTATATGATTCTTCACCAAATGCTAGAAAAATTGGTGTAAGTCCCTGTTAAAATTTCTTCAGCAAATGTTAGTAGACATGCTCTCAATTGTTGCAAGGGGGTATCGAAGTGATAGAGAGACCACAGGATCAGATCAGATAGTAGTATGCATCTGTCTGTCGGCTGGACATGGGATGGGACAGGGCCATTGCACCACAGTGATGGTTTTGTTTCTTGCAGTAACTACCATGTTCATTGATGTTGAGAAAGAAAGGAAAGCACCCTCAACTTCAGTGAATTATTACTGGATATTGTTACTCAAATATTTCACTTGATTTGTAGCCCAACTTCCTTCACCCGATGTTTTCGGCAAATCTCTCTACGCAATAGATATTGGCCAAAATGATCTCACCTCCAACCTAGGATCCCTGGGTGTCGAAACAGTGAAGCAAAGTCTTCCTTCAGTTGTAACCCAGATCTCCTGGGCAATTCAGGTGAATAGCAGAACTAGTGTTCACGTTAACTCGAAACTTTGATAGATTCAAAAAAGATTTAAAATAACTGAATAAGTAAATTCCATGATTCATGTCACCTGTTCAACTCTCTGCAGGACTTATACACCAATGGAGCTCGCAACTTTCTGGTGTTCAACATGGCGCCGATTGGATGCTATCCGGCATTCCTCACTCAGCTCCCGCATAGCAGCAGTGACTTGGATGAATATGGCTGCATGAAAACTTACAATAGTGCTGTAATCTACTACAATGAGCTGCTGAACAACAGCTTGGCCGAGGTTAGGAACAAGCAGCAGGATTCGTCTATAGTTTACATCGACAAACACTTCGTAACGCTCGAGCTGTTCCGACATCCCAATGCTCATGGTCAGCTCAGAAAGATCTTTTGCAGCTCAAAATTATAGCATGAATCAATTTAGTTCAATCAGATTTAGTATTACAAATTAATGTTCAGAGTTCTGAGACTGTCTTCATGATGATTTCAGGGCTGAAGTATGGGACTAAGGCTTGCTGTGGCCACGGCAACGGTGACTACAATTTTAACCCAGAAATATACTGTGGAAACAGCAAGGTGATCAATGGCCAAACCGCAAGTGCAACAGCTTGTGGAGATCCGCAAAACTACGTGAGCTGGGACGGCATCCACGCCACAGAAGCTGCGAACAAGATCATAGCAATTTCAGTAATCAGTGGCTCGTATTCATACCCGCATTTCGATCTTTCAAAACTGTGCCAGCTGAAGCCCATAGGATGAACACTGAACACACCACCAGTTTATTCAGACCCAATGTTGCTAATACAAAATCATGCCATCAAAGAACACTTCTTCTCTAGCAAAGATGTTGAAAATAGTAGTAATCTTGTCTAAGCAACTAAGGGGTTTGATCGTCAAACCTTAAACTAAGAATAGGACCTATCTTGTAATGTACAAATTGTTTCGCTTCTAGTGCATCACTGCATGTGTTTGTCGATTGTCGCATTGACTGTGTATACAATAGTACCAAGACTGGTAAGATCAAACTCAAATGAAATGAAGGTTGCAATTCTTGCAGCAACTGCAAATTTCTCATGCACAGCCACTTGGGGGTAAAAACTTCCAAGTCTACGCTTGAATTGTTAATGCAAATACATACAATATGGTTAGGGTGTTGCACTTTTTAATACAAAACCTAGAAAGAAAGGGAGTCTAATCCACAAATCTTTTCCTTTTCTATTAAGCAGTTTATGTTTGTTCTTATTATAAAAAAAACAAATCTTTTATTTTTAGAGGCCAATCAATCTTTTGACTTCGGAATACAGTCTCTTTGTCAATATGCTGTTTTTAAGAACATTTTCACCAATCCATTCAAATTTTTCTCTATAACACTATTCTCTACACACTCTGTCCATTCTCTAAAATTTCTTCATACACCTATACTCAAAAAGATTCCTTCCATTTAGCCGCTCCTTTATCCTAAAAAAGTCAGACGAATAGTGCTATAGCGTTTCTATTGAATATGTTCTAACCATCTCTAACAAACATTTTAAATTTCTTCTCTATAACACTACTCTCTACCCACTTTATCTATGCTTTAAAATTTCTTCACACTTTACACTACATTATAAAAGATTTTTTTTCTACCAACAGCTTCTCTATCTTAAAAAAAAAATAGATAATTAGTATTTTCTGGTAACTGTTAGAGATAAAGGTGGCCAATGAATAAACCCTGCTTGGCCCGGTTCAATGTACAAACCAAGCCTAATGAGTTAACAAGTCAAGGTCTTAACCTAAGCACAGTTTGCATGAAAAATAAATTATATATCATAAGAAAATAAACATATAAATATATATATTTAATTAAATATACAGACTATAGTACTGAGCCAAACCAAACCAGGCAACACCACCACTATACAAATTAAACCAGGTCAACCAAGGTCTCAACTTAGATTCAGTTCAATTGAACAAACCAAACCAGCCCAGTCCAATGAACAATACAGACCAACCCATTTGGACACCTCTAATCCATAACATCCTTTTTCAATCCATAATCTAAAATAATTAGGATTTCTAAAAAAATTCTTACCAACACCATGAAAGAAATCAAGAACCAAAGAGACATTCTAAGCAACAAGTCATTTTTTTTGCGAAGTCACCAAGCGAATCATCCCAAAATCAGGCTCACAAGATGACAACTCAAAAATTTGGGATACAATTGATCACTTCCATTGCAATTTCGATCCAGTGGTCAATGGTGAAGGTACAACCATGGCACGAACTGAGACATAAGCAGGTAATAATAACAAGCATGGCAAGAACAGAACAGAAAAAGCCTAACGAAGTCCTAGGAACCATGTGGGAGCCATGGCGCAGGCGGCGGCGGCGTGTCTAGGCGCGCTCCCCGCGGATGCGGCGCGCGAGCTGGATGTCCTTGGGCATGATGGTGACGCGCTTGGCGTGGATGGCGCAGAGGTTGGTGTCCTCGAAGAGCCCCACGAGGTACGCCTCGGCGGCCTCCTGCAGGGCGGAGACGGCGGAGGACTGGAAGCGGAGGTCGGTCTTGAAGTCCTGCGCGATCTCCCGCACGAGCCGCTGGAAGGGCAGCTTGCGGATGAGCAGCTCGGTGCTCTTCTGGTACTTGCGGATCTCCCGGAGCGCGACGGTGCCGGGGCGGAAGCGGTGCGGCTTCTTCACGCCGCCCGTCGCCGGCGCCGACTTGCGTGCCGCCTTGGTGGCCAGCTGCTTGCGGGGCGCCTTGCCGCCGGTGGACTTGCGCGCCGTCTGCTTCGTGCGGGCCATCGGCGAGAATCTCGAGCGGTAAACGCTACTACGGCGGCGCCGGCGGGTTGGGTGGTGCGGAGGCTGCGATTCTTGCGGTGGTGACCGGTGATCTGCCGCGTGGAGGAAAGGGGTTTAAATAGGGGAGCGTTGGGAGAGAGGTGGGTCGCTGCCACGCGATCATTTGGGCTCAGAAAAGCGGGAAATGACGGTGTTTTTTCGAGGATTCGCGCGACGGTGCGAGGGGCGTTTCGGAACTTGGGATTTGGGAAGTTGGGGTTTCGAAGGTTGGCGCGCGGCCTGAAAATTTCGTGACCTTGAGCGAGAAAACTCGGGATTTTGGCGTATCAGCGCGCGGGCGGCACGGCGGTAGGTGGGAGACGAGAGGCGCCGCGGCGGAAGCGCGGGCTTGGGGAGCCGTTGGATCAGGGGTGGAGTGGACGGCGCGGATGCCCCCTGCAGGTTGGCCACGGATCGCGATCCGCGTGGTGTGTACATCCTGCTGCTGCAGGCTGCAGTTCGCTTGGATTGGGAGTTTGCAATTTGGGATCGTCCAGGTTGTTGGAGATGAATCGCCGATTATTCTGGACGAGTTTAGTTCGCGCACCCGCGGAGCCACGTCTGCGCGAGCCTGGCCCGCGGGAAACGGTCGCGCGCACGGCGTTTCCGCGCGTGCAGGCTCGCGGGCGTTAGCTAGCCTGCGGCTGCTGTATCGAGTCAGGTCCGCGCGTGCGCGTGCAGCTAACCAAACGCGAGCTCGCGCGTGGTCAACTGCACGCGGCGAGCCTGGCCGGCCGCGCGCGCAACCAAACACACCACAAATCCATAAAAAAAAAG
Organism: Olyra latifolia; assembly: GCA_036346145.1. Classification (NCBI taxonomy): domain Eukaryota; kingdom Viridiplantae; phylum Streptophyta; class Magnoliopsida; order Poales; family Poaceae; genus Olyra; species Olyra latifolia. The sequence continues at coordinate 4,178,778 of CM070530.1, forward strand.
ATTATTCACCAATCACCAGGAAGCATTCTCTGACGTGCTTTGGTACTTCCATTCCATCCTCGAAATTTTCCTTCCCATTGCTATGCCGTTGCGGTAGGTAGCACTAACTACGCTGTGAACTCCGGTGCTCTACAGTCTGCACGATCAGCAAAAACCAATCGTATGGATTTCAAAAAAAAAAACCCAAGCCTATCACATACGCACATCGACGATTTTTTTTACCATGAAAATACAGCCACCATACATGAAAAAACAATATCATAATAGACAAATGGTAATTAAAAGATACCAGACATTCATGGGGCTAATTTATGCTTGTCTCTACGACACGGTATCATATCTCTGCCTCTATGACAGACCGGGATTCTCTATTGTTGCTGTTGTTCGTTGATCTAGCCAAAGCCCACATGTCAGGAGCACAACAGTAGACATGTCAATCTCTATGTGACACGATATCATTTCATTGGTTGTCAAGAAGCTCCAGAAATTTCGCAAGTGCTTGGTTCAATACTACTATTGCTGACGTCAATAGCCACGAGGGTTCTTTTTTTCAATGAAAAAATTCAAGTGTACCACGAAAAACTGTTAGGACATTTCGAGCCAATATCAAAATTAAAATTTAAAAATTCAAAAAAAGGGTTTAAATTAGAATTGGTGTGTTTGGCATCAAGTTTTACAAATGATTTTTTTCAACTGGATTTTCACCGAGGCCGATTTGAAAAAATAGAAAAAGGTAAAAAGGTAAAGTAAAAGAGGGAGGGATAAATGACAAGAAGAAAGGGTCTGTAGCAGGCGAACAACGCAGGACGGAGGGATAAAGGCTAAAATATCATTGAAATTAAATTTGCTAAAACCATTCAATTTTGAATATGTTGATTTTTGCTTTAGACTGACAAATTTTCATAAAACCCTAGTAAAATTCACTGAAATATCATTCAATTCCAGAAAAAAAAATCGAAGTTCCAAAATTTAAATTTAAACCATTTTCTAGAGAAATTCATAAATTTGGAACAAAATTTCACTAAGCGAATTTGAAAGGATCTAGTAAGCCTAAAGAGGGGTGAATAGGCTACTTTTAAATTTAGATTTAAGTAAAAACCTTTAGTGCTGGTTAAAATAAACGTAGTTACTCAAATGCAGGTGAGCCAAGAAGAGTCCAAGAGCAAGCACAAAAGAGCTAATACCGGAGTGTAAGTGCTCAAAGGTAAAGAGAGACACAAAGAGATTTTTTTCGTGGTTCAGAGTCAAGCTCTTACTTCCACGTTAGAGCACTTCCTCGGAAGTATTGCTCTCCCAAGGCTAGTCGCGGTAGCTCGGGTCTCCACTAGGGTGACTCTTCCACCACTCCGATGAGGTGAGTCTCAACCTTTCACAGCACAGCACGGTGGCCTCCCACAAGCACCCACGGACAGGTTGCACCGGCCCCTCCTCCAAGCCGTTTAGGAACGCCTAGTTCCAAGAGTAATAGATCATCCATAAGCCCTGTCCCTTGGTTTACTAGCACATCACTTGCTAGACTAAGCTTAGAGCAAGGACACTTAGAGTTTGAGTAGGTTTTGGTTTTTGGAGTGAAGCACGGTCTCCTTGGTGGTTCGAGAGCTCTAAGATGCTAAAATGTCAAGGAGTTTTTTTGGTATACGCAAGAAATGCTCTGGATAAGCTTATATAGCCATTGGGGCAGAAACTAGCCGTTGGAGAGTGTATAGTAGCCGTTAGGCTTGTCAGAACATCAAAACTGGCTAATGCTCATTTGCTCCGGACTAAGCCAAATAGGAAAAATTAAGCTTCACAAATCAGCCTACGTACGTCGGACCGAGTTTGCAGATGTGCATGTTTGCGTCGGACTGAGACCGCTTGTTCCGTTGTAAATGGGCTCTGAGATGGGTGAGGGTCTGGTGTGAAGGTTGGTTTTACACGTTTTATGCCAGACTCACGTGGGTCAGACTGCCGTAGAAGAGTTTTCGGGATGAGCTCGGTCCGGTGGACAGATGGAGTGTGAGTGAAAAGGACCCGAGAGTTGTGCGATTGCGCCGAACCAAGTTAGAGTAGGTCCGTCACAGACTTGGGCTAGCGTCGGACTGGTCTTAGCATATCGGAGAATCGGTCCAGTATGAAAGGGTATTTCTCTGTTCGAACTTGCCCAAGTATTTGATGGTGCTGGACTGAATTGAGGATGGTCCGTCATGAATATAGTGCGTGCCGGACTGAAATAAATACTTGAGAAGGTCGGTCTGGCGTGAATAGGAGAATCTCTGTAAGATTTTTAGCACAGGAAATAGCGGTGCTAGACTCAGAGCAAGTCGGTTTGGAATTTGGTTAAGTGAAGTTTGGTCTGGTGAGCAAGGAAGCTTGTCTGTTTGAGAGGCTTTGGAGGGAATATAGTAATATAGTTAACATTGACTCCAAGCAAATTTTAGCTAGCTTTAGTACAAGAACCAAAGTAAGAGTTATGCATAATTCCTTTTAATAGTACGGCTATAAAATAAAAATAATAATAATACAAAAACTAGCAAAGACTTGAAACAACTCCCAAGCCTAAATTAGCAACAATGATTCTTAATATTGACCTTTTGTTTGATGCTGTACGTCTCCCAAATTAAGTTGATTTTATCACAAGAATCTAGACTTGATCATCAACACTAAAACCCCATAATAATTTTTTTTTTAAAATTAAGGGACCTAGATGCTTTCTGAATTCCAAACCTAGACGAAATAGGAAACGACGGCAGCATCTGTGCACTGTGCTGTGCGGCTCAACGAAACGAGTCCAGCGGCCACCGCAGCACCGCAGCAGTGCCTTTTCATGTGCCACGGATCGCGATCCGCGAGACAGCCCCAAATCGAATCTCCACCGTCCGTTCGCTCGCCATCCAACGGTGCCCATTCCACGCTCCACCGCCCGCCCCGAAAAATTCAAAACCCCAAAATTTTTGCACTCCCATCACCTCCCTATTTAAACCCCCTCCCTCCCAGTCTCAGTTCACCACCGCAAGAATCCCAAGCTGCGCGCCACCCACCGGCCACTCCGCCGCCGCTGTAGTCTCTCCCGCCCGAGCCTCTCGCCGATGGCCCGCACGAAGCAGACGGCGCGCAAGTCCACCGGCGGCAAGGCGCCCCGGAAGCAGCTGGCCACCAAGGCGGCACGCAAGTCGGCGCCGGCGACGGGCGGCGTGAAGAAGCCGCACCGCTTCCGCCCCGGCACCGTCGCGCTCCGGGAGATCCGCAAGTACCAGAAAAGCACCGAGCTGCTCATCCGCAAGCTGCCCTTCCAGCGGCTCGTGCGGGAGATCGCGCAGGACTTCAAGACCGACCTCCGCTTCCAGTCCTCCGCCGTCTCCGCCCTGCAGGAGGCCGCCGAGGCGTACCTCGTGGGGCTCTTCGAGGACACCAACCTCTGCGCCATCCACGCCAAGCGCGTCACCATCATGCCCAAGGACATCCAGCTCGCGCGCCGCATCCGCGGGGAGCGCGCCTAGACGCGCCGCCGCCGCCATGCCTCCTCCATGGCTCCCGCTTCATTCTAGGACTTTGTAAGGCTTGTGCCTCCACTGGCCGTTTTCTAACGATGGCTCACAGGGGTCAAATGCTCAATACAGACGCCTTTGCACCTGTTACCAAAGACAAATTCAAGAAAGGAAAAAACTCTTCCACATGCGTAAAAGATGCCCCTGTACATCTCTGTATTTCTAAGGTGTCGACCTATCTAAGGATATCCTTTTACAAATTATACAAGGATATTTTTTGTATGAATGGAGGTTTCAACCTATATAAGGATATTCTTGTACAAATGAGAACTGCAGTCAGGAAGAAATAGTGGATGGATGGGTTCACCGGTTTTATAAAACAGACAATCACTATCTAGTTTCACCAGATTTATAAAGCAGAAAAAAAATGTGTATCTGGATTCACCAGCATAAAACAGATAATCTGGAATCAGTATCTCCGACAATAGAATGTCAAGTTATTAAGACTTAAGGTACAAGTGCATTTGACAACACCGGTTTAGCTCACCATTGTTGAAGCAAGCACTCATGTCAGGTTATTTTTAATGACAGTACACTCAAACAAAATAAAAAATACATTAGTCAGTGATAAAAGGATGCTGCCACACTTGTAATAATCCAAGCCATAATCAAGCAGAACCACTGAAGATGCTGCTAGGGATGAACTTGTCTTCAGCCTGGCATCCTGAGTTGTTAGTTCCATCTACTGAGAAAATGTGCATCACCACCTCCAATATGAGGTAAACAGTGATCAAGACTCTTATCATCCTGAACTACCTAGCGAGTAGCAAGTTTCAACTCTCATGATTTTCCTAACAAAAAAAAGGAGCCCTGACTCTTCAAAAATTCTACACCGAGTCAGTTGGCATGTTAAAATATATGTCAAGAAAGAAGCACATGCATCTCTCATCTACAAGCAATTAAAAGGGCTTCTCATTACATGCATAGTAGCACTGGTTCTTCAGGCTGGTTCATAAAGACCTATCATGTGTCCATCGATGCATCGCAAGGCTGCAACCTGCATAAAAAAGGAAATGTATTGTCATAAGAAATGTTTTGAAGAAACCATGAATACTATCATATATGAGTTATGGGTTGTAGAAGCATCCTTTTCCTTGGGTCTCATATTTAATGGATCCATCCAACTCAGCTCCCAGAGAGAGTAATTTTGTAACTGTACAGTTTATGTCTGGTACAGTGAAGGACAGCATTGAAGAATAGACTCTCTGCGATGCAAGGTTACTGCAAATATGTATCAACTTTCGGACAACAACAGTTACAATTTTATGCTCTGGTCAATTTCAAAAGGATGCCATGATATCTCTAGTTTAAGATAATGCATATTAATATTATTAATCACTTATAGATTGTGCAACTTCACATTTTGCAAGCATTAACAGAAGGCTATCTCAATAGGCACATGATAATGTATTGGGAATCCAAAAAAAAATCTAGACAGATTCTCCAAGGGAGAGAAATTAAATCAATCATATATCTTCGTACAGTACCTGACTACTGAGTACTGTAATTATTCATCTTACAAAGAGATATCTCAAAGAGTCAAAGTAACACAATAAACAGAGAAAGAAATACAAAGTAAACTAGCTAGAATTCAAGACACCAACAGAATTAGGAAATCACATTTCAAAGCCTCATCATACATTGAAAGGTTTTCTATCGTAAGTTTGGCATTCATACAATGCTTGATCCTTTGAACATCTCAAATCATCACATTGGACACAGTATAATATTTATGCCTCCTTTGCAAAGAGTTACGGATATATAAAGAAACAAAAAAAACACTATGAATCTTAAGTTCACATTATTCTTCTCCCTGAAGTATTTGAAATGTAGGGTCATCACTCGGCTTGGCCATTGTTTTCTCCAGAAAAATGAGCAAACCAGCATCCTAGCAGACTCATCCAACATTCCTTCAATATGTGCGGGAGCAGTGTTCGAGCCACGAATGATGTCTGACAATTGACACTTATTGGACTCAGGCATCCATCCTAGAGTAAGTCTAGCCAAGCAGATAAAGAAAAAGAATCTTCTACCCAAAGTTCATGACTTGTGAAGGCAGCACATTTACGGCCAGTGAAGTGTGAACTGTTGCCCAGCAATGGAGAACTGGAGAAGCTGATAACATTTGATTTTTTTTCTGCATTTCTGAACACTGCAATGATACTATTTTTCTGCCTTTCAAGGGGGAAACAAATGTGAGAACCGGCATTTGCGCGGGTGGTTGAGAGCGGAGTGACCGCCTCAGCCCGCGCGGGATCGATTCCCAGGAATCGCATCCCGCGTGTTTCACCTGGCCGGATTTATTCCGGTGGTAGGGGTACACATGCGCATGTGCCTTGATGCTATGGTTACCGTTTCTAGCGTGTGTGTGGACACATGTGTGTGTGTGGTGTGCGTGCGTTAGTGGTGTGAGTGTGTGCGCCTGTGTGTTTGTACCCTTCTCAAAAAAAAAAGGGGGAAACAAATGTGCTAGAGAACAATTAACCTTGTCCTCACTCCATCTCGCCCAACCACTCAGATAAGCTGGCTTCACACCAATGACAAAAAAAGGAATTACAAACAAAGATCCTTAAGCACCCAGATCATATCCACGGGCAAAGAATTTCAGGACAAAGTTGTTCTTGGACCCCAATTCTTCAAGCATGATACTAGTGAAATATGAGCAGATTTCATACTGTTGGCCACGCCAAGCGCTAGGATTTTGCAGGTTCAACGGCGCACATCTCAACCCCCAGAGCCCTACGAACTAGGGTAGACGACGAGGGGAGGAGAGGGCAGGGCTGGGGAGTAGTCGGAACCTGTCGTGGGTGTGCATGAGCGCGAGCTTGAGCGGCCCGGACTGAAGCTCGGCAAAACGGAGCGTGCAGACTTTGACGCTGAAGCCGAGCCCCTCCTCTAGAACTTCGCCGCCCGCCGCACGTCCCGGTGCATCTGCAGCACCCACCGGAACGTCGCCGCCGCCGCCGCCGCCGCCGTCCCAATTCCAGTTCCAGACGAAGCCACCGAGGCAGTCGGGGGCGACGGCCCAGACTGCTGCGTTTCATCCGCCGGGCCAAATAGGCCTTGCTGGGCCTAATTCGTGTCTTAACAGGCCTTGAGAGGGCCCACCAGCCCACCACACACCGCCTTTCTCCCAGGCAAAGACGCAGGGCGCAAACCCTTTCCCCCGTCTCTCTCTTCTCGCCGACCTCGAGACCTATAGCCCGGAGGCACGCCGCCGCCGCCGCGTGTAGTGCAGAGCGCGTGGTGGCTGCAGTTAGTGTTAGGGTTTCTACTTGAGAGGATGGGGAAGGCGAAGGGCAAGGGCCCCAAGTTCGCGGCCGTCAAGAAGATCATCAGCAAGAAGACCATAGAGAAGTGAGCGACCATCTCTCTCCGCTCAAACCGATCCGTTTATTGCTTCAGGAAACCCTAATTTTTGCGTGGGTTAGGTACAAGAAGGATGTGCTGGACCCTAGGAAGAAGGATGCCGAGAAAGAGAAGCTCGGCCGGAATGTGTGAGTGCATACCGGGGATTTGTATGCTGAGGTTTAGTTTGCTTATGCTTGTTTGAGAAATTGGATCAATCGTGACGTTCTGGGTTGATGTTCGCAGGCCGAGGGTCTCCTCGGCGCTGTTCTTCAGCTACAACACAGCGCTAGGGCCGCCGTACCGGGTTATTGTGGACACCAATTTCATTAATTTCTCCATCCAGAACAAGGTTTGCCCCCATCAAATGAGAGTATAAGACAAGAGTTACTTTGTCTCTGTTTGATGTCATAAAGAGCCCAGTGTAACGTCAATTGTACCATGTATTATCTACCAGAACTTGAGCTTGTCTTACAAGTGCCTCGTTTTGGCTATGGACAATTTCAAGCTACATTCAACATCCCTTAAAAGCTGGAGTTGTATTGCTTACTGACACTTTACAATATGCATATATGCTACACTATGTGTAACAGCCAAGGTGGTACACAATTTAACTTGTTTATAACATGTGGTGTGTCCTAGATCCATATGTCAATGCAAGAAGCTTCAACACTATCTTTGAACTACAAATTCTTACCATATAGGTATATACTAATACTTTGTTGACAGCTAAGGCAAATGGTTAGGATAACTGTTTTAGTGAAAGAAATCAGAATATACTAATGCTTTGTTGACAGCTAAGGCAAATGGTTAGGATAACTGTTTTAGTGAAAGAAATCAGAAGTCTTGCGTTTGTGAGACTGGGAAATATGTGTTATCTCTCTAATGGTCATCATATGCTTTACTAATGATGTTTCTTTTAAGTCGGAATGGACTTCATGTGTAAGAGCTCATCTGTGTTACTATTTGCTTTTTTCTCCTATGCAGCTGGATTTGGAGAAAGGAATGATGGACTGTCTTTATGCAAAATGTAAGCTTATATAGCCCTGCTGTCTTGCTTTTCATTGTCTTGTTTGAACTTGTGCTATCCTTGTAACATCTTTTCAACTGCCTATTCTTTTCCTGACATATCCTGCCGTCATGTTATGAAGGCACCCCTTGTATCACTGACTGTGTTATGGCTGAGCTTGAAAAGCTCGGACAAAAGTATCGTGTGGCTTTGAGGTCTGTATATACTTCATATCCAACAATTACTGTGTTAGAATACCGGTGATTAGTGTTTCATATTGTACAATTTTCTTCCATTAATACCTGTAATTTGCATGATTGCCTCTGGTACAGAATTGCAAAGGACCCCAGATTCCAGAGATTAGCTTGCACGCACAAGGGAACTTATGCTGATGACTGTATTGTAGACAGAGTTACTCAGGTTGGATTCTGCGTCCTTGAATCGCTTCTTGTTTGATTGGAGTAGAATACCCAGTAATATCTATTACCTTGTAGGAGGTAGAGGAGGCTAGCTCCTGTTAGGGGACTTGCTGATGCCTGCCAATCTCCATATAATGTACTTTATGGATATTGTTGCGGCTAGTTAATAAGGAGAGTGGGCAAAGAAAGTGAAATAAACTGAATATGATGAATCTTCCTTTTTCAATGTTTTCTAGAGATAATTATATGTTTTATTTATTAAGAGTTAGGTCATATCATTTGATATTGCAAACTCTTAGTTGGAATCAATTAGCCTCCAATTTGTTTTTAATCATTTGGCTAGTTCAGCAACAAGTTTGAGGTATCTGAAAGTTCGAGATTTTTATGGGCTTGATCAAGACTTCAACAATAAAAAATGACCATATTCCTTTTTCTGAGGAGCTTGTTGTTTTGCTTTCTGTATTTGTCTTATAGCGCAGCCAAAAATTTCTTGCAGCCATGCTAGCATTGCCTGTTAATACCTATAAGATGATGTGGATTCCTTGTACAAATCTGTCATTTATGCTTCAGTTTTTTTTTTGGTGCCCATGCTAGTACTGCGTTCAGTGCATGCTAACATGTGATGTTCTCGATTATCTCATACCTTTTTCATTTCTTTGGCTTACATAGTTCATTTTCAGACTAGCTAGTCAATAATCATTTTGGCTGACGTAACCTTTTATTTTAAATATTTGATTTACTTTTCATTAGCTACACATTTTCTGTAACAGCACAAATGCTACATCGTTGCCACTTGCGATAGAGATTTGAAAAGGAGGATAAGAAAGGTATACTTGCAGCCTTGCAGATCAGCACTTGGATGGTTGGACCTAGTATCGTTGAAGTGTTGCTCTTTTTGCTAATTTGCACATGTTATCGATCTGTCAGGTTCCTGGTGTTCCAATTATGTATATTACTCGACACAGGTATTCGATAGAACGACTCCCTGAAGCCACAATTGGTGGAGGTAATGTAACTTGTTATGGCGGCAATTCCTGTCAATTTATGTGTTCTCATTTCTTGTTAGTTTCTGCCTTAGTGTAATCCTTACAATATACTGAGGCACATATTGTATTCATGCTTATTAGAGCGTCGTTAAAACGACGCTTAAACATCGCTTCAACGAGAAAACGCTCCGGAGCCTTAGAGTGTCCACCTGCCGCTCCTCACTGCTGTCGTGAGGCCCAGGAGACCTCTGCTGATGTCGCCGAGCCAGGGGAGGTGCCTCCGAGGTTGCCGAGCACGAGGGACGCTGTTGCGTGCAGGGCAGGAGTGACGGTGCAGGTCACAGGTGGGGGAGGCAGCCTGCTGTGCTGGGAAGGAGGGGAGGCGGGGGAGGCGGCGCTGGTGGAAGCGGTGGGGGAGGCGGTGCTGTTGTGCTGGGGAGAGGAGTCAGAAGACTAGGAGAGATGAGGCGACGACGCTGGATCTGAGAGTAGGAGGAAGGAGAGAGGTGTGGGTTTGGGTGGGCTGGGCCGTTGCTAAAGGAGATGGTTGGCTTGGTGACTTGGTGGGCTGGATAGAGAGATCTATGGGCTAATGTTCTTCAATATTTTGCTTCTATACTCATTTTAGGGTGTATTTGGAACGTCGGTGAAAGGTTCCTTCCAACGTTAAAACGTTAAAAAGGTGGTTAGTCGTTTCAGCTCATTTTATCGCTTTAATGACCTTGATTGTATTCTTATGCAGCACCAAGAATCTGATTGGCGCAGAGATGAGAGGTTGGGAATATGTGGCACTTGCTTGCCAAGTTGCCTGGGCTTGGGATGGATAAGGATACTGTTGTGCTGAGTTAATTGTAATCACTTCAAAATTTTGTATCAAGCCAGAATATTATTATTATTATTATTATTATTATGTATCAAGATGTTTTTGGTTTCCTGGTATAATCTCGTCCAAATCCAAAGATTTTGAAGTAACTTGTCAAGAGTATCCGCTATTGTTTGTTGATTTGAGTTGCAGTAGTGTAGCCAACTTTGCAGCTGTTGACTGTATTGCTTGCTTGATGGTGTTGAGCCGTTGATGCTGGTGCCTGAATTGCATATTTGCAGTACCTTCGACTGAGAATGCCATTGGGTCAGTTCATCTGTAACATACATTCATGCTCAACCTTACAACAACTCAAACTTCTTGTTCAATACAATTAGGAAAAAGCCTATTTTTTTCTCCCTCAGCTATGGATGTCTACACGTTTTGGTCTCTAAACCACAGTACAATTTTATGAGCTTCTAAAATTATTAAAAACTTAAATATACAAATTGTTTTTGATTTTGTGAAATATTTTTATGTAAAAATATATGTAACGATCTAGTCAAACAATCTATGACCGGTGAAGACTGTTATTGTTCGAGGGATCATGGGTCAAACCACCTATGATCGGTCAATGATTGATCTTTTTACAGTTGAGGGAAGGGTCATTGATCAATGATTTTTTTACTGTCAAGGGATAAAGGACCATTTGTGAGTGATTTCTTAGCATTGAGGGATTACTTTTATTCGGCATTATAGTTTATGGCCAAAAGAAATCAACCACCATAGTTCATTAAATGATTTGAGACCTTAGTCTAAACAAGTAGACTAAACAATATACCCCAATGAGTGGAGATGAGGCTAGAACATCCATGAGGGAGGTTAAGGATGTGTTTGATTCTAGCGTGCTAGTCCATCCTGGATGGAATCATGAGGGTGATCAGATTGTAAGGGACGAACCCGTTCCAACCTCATGTTTGGTTTGTTTTTCATTGTCAGATGAGATCGTCCCATATCATCCCAATATGATTTCGATAATAGAAAAGCAAAATTAGACAACTAATAATAAAGGTAGAGCACCCAATGAATAAGAGAAGAATGATGTTCATAATATCGACTATAATTAATATGTATAATCAACATACATGTACGTGGTTTCTTTATTTTCTGTCATTTATGATAGTATAGATCCCCAGAATACATTCCAAAATTAAGGTCGTGTTACCGTTAATAAAAAAGGTCGTGCCATTATCTATAGATAGCGTGTTTATATATAATTACATCATTAGTCCGGATCACTAGCTGCAAGTCTGTGTGTGTGTGACCATCTCAACTAGATACGTCTCCTCCTTCACATGCAGAGTCTTGATCTGCGCTGCACCTTCCGGTGTCAGCAATGGTGCTGATCCAAGCTCAATGTTTCCGAGAGCTTCGTCGTCCCATGTCATCTCCATATCTATCTCATGGTCGATCTTGATAGCATAATCCATGTGGTTGAAGATGTAGTTCATGTCGACATCATCGTCTATGCTGTAAACCTGGTACTGTGCCTCCTCCTCCTCCTTTGTGTTAAACAGACCATCACACATGATAGGAGCTGCAAGTTCTTCACAAGTGTGAGCCTGGCTGTAGCTGTCCTCATGCACGCTGAGCATTCCTTGGGTGAGTGCCATGATGGATGGGTTGGGTTCTGGCCTCTGATCGTTCATCTGTCCTGAGTTTGGTGCCGAGGAAGAAGCTGACGAAGATGGCGACGCGGCAGGTTCTTGGGGAGCTAGAGGAGCAATGGCCTTGCTCGGGTTGATCCCAAGGCTTTTGATGTAGGTCTGTAGAATGGTTCCTAACTTGGGGTTCTTGGAGCTGGCGCGGCTCCGCCTCCTTGCAAATTGCCTCCTCTTTGTTGCATTCCAATGGTTTTTTATGGAGTTCTCTGTCCTCCCAGGAAGGCGCTTGGCTATCTCTGCCCATCTGTTGCCAACTTCTTTGTGAGTTTGTATCAGAACCATGTCTTCCTCCTCACTCCAAGTATCTTTCTGCATTTGTTGTTCCATGAAAAACAGGTTACTCCATGCATAAATACTACATAGATATTATCATGTCATAAACTTCTTAAAAAAATTGGAAGCTATGCGGATGGCCACATCGGTTCCATTCTAATGTTAGACCTTCGCTTTATTTTTGTGCAGCCCCATCAAGCTATATATTATATATATATATATATATTCCCCGTTTAATTATGTTTTGGGCTAATAAGAATAATCAACTGTTCAGAACAAGGTATTTTGTATTCTAGACAGATATATGGAGTAAAAGAAAGTACAATGTTGTTTCTTCCAAAAATAAAAGAGTAAATAGCTGATATATCGACTAAGAGGAAGTAAAAAAAAATGTCAATCTGCCAGCCGAGGCCCTTTGGTTAAAAAAAAAAGCTGCTAGCTGAGGGTGTTTATTGCGATTAATTTTTTTTGGGAATAATTCATATTGCAATTATTTTTCAACCTCAGGATGTCATAAACCTCGGCCTGGCGCACTCGGTGCAAACCTCACTGCTTGAACCTAGAGTCTTAGAGCATGTACAATGGTTTATGTCATCTGTCTCTTAAGCCTTGTCATGTAGAACAAAAAATAATGTGGATGAGAGAGAGGATGCATAGAGAGTTGAGCCATCTCTTAATATAGAGTCGACTCTAGCACAAGAACTAAGATAGATTGTGTGTGGAAAAAAACTGTCTACTCATAAATGAGCTGCCTATACCGTTGTATGGGTTGTCTATAACGCTATCTATAAATGACATGTCAACCTGTTATAGACAGCAGTTGTCTATACATTGTATATGCCCTTAGGAGCGCGCCCCTCGCTGCTATGTCATAACCAGCTAAGCATCGCTCAGTTTGCAAAAATGAATTAATGCTCCATTTTATTGTGATTATTAAAAATGGTTAATCTAATCGCAAGCAAAGAGTTTATTTTCTGTGCACTAGTAACGCCCAAAACATTTAGTGCATCCATAATGCATAAATGCATTGCATGCATTGGACCGGCCGATGACCTTCAAACCTCACTTAATGTTTATTAGTTTTTCGGGTATGTCATTCAAACATGCTAAAGGAAAATAAGAAATACCAAGCCTTCCCCTTTGCTGCAGATTGAGAACCATAAAAAATGTACTCAGTCGAGCTAGTCAGAAGGCAGAGGGGCGCACCTTGATGTTAGGCCTAAGATGGTTGTGCCATCTCTCTCTGCATTGCTTCCCTACTCTTCCAGGCAGCATCTGCGCTATGTGAGACCACTTCCTCAGTCCAAACTGCTCCACTAACTTCACTAGCCTCCTGTAAAAATTTGCAAGAATTAAAGTTACTCTAATGGTTCTAATGGTGGACAGAAAGAAATTAACAAATCATTCATGCATCCAGATGATTAATTTTACCTGTCTTCTTCCAGAGTCCATTGCCCTTTGACAACATTAGCCTTCTTGGCAGTCTTACTCGAGGCCTTCCTTCTTGGGATGAACCTGCCATTCATCTGATACACCTTGTATGATCCAACGCCACCTCCAATGAAATGAGACACCTCATTTCTGGGCATCATCAGAGGCAGACGATCAGGTTCAGGCTTCAGAAAGATCGGTGAAGTGTCGTTGACGACATCGGCCTTCTTGGATCCTCCTTGTGGGTAGTAGTACTCGTGATCACCAGCATCGTAGAAGGTTGCAATGGGGAGCACAGATCCACCGCCAGGTGCATGTTCTTGAGCAATGCCTTCGAATGCATGATCAACAGGGAGGAGGAGCCCGCTGTGGCCATGTTGCTGCATACAGGAATCAAACGGTATACCATCATAGATGACCCCTGCATGGGGCTGGAAGCAACTGAAATCCATGGACGGATTTCAGAAGCTAGCTAGGGGTGGGGGAAAAGTGGGGGAGAGAGATTGAACGGTGCTTCTCCTTCTCTGCTTGCATCTCTGAGAGGAGGAGACATCGGCACAGCATGTCATAATATATCTAGACAAGAACTTATGGCCTTGAACTTAAGGGACTTGAATGTTTGCATTAATCTTCAAGTTATTGGGCCTCATTTACTTTCATTAAGAGAGATTACTTCATGTGAGAGAGAATTAAGCGGCCACTACTCCCAAACGTGGCACACGCATCAGCCATTGTCAATGTACATAATGCTAGTCAGGCATGCAGATATTAAAATCGGAGTACATGGCATATGATGGTCGATGTGTATAACACATTGCATTGTAAATTAATTTCTCCTCTATTGCGTGAACCTTCAAACATCAGTGCGTATAAGAGTAAAACTAGGTGTAATTGCGATCAAGAAACATGCACCATATGGAAAAATAGATGGTAATATATCAAGCATATATATGCATTGAACCACACGGTCAACTAAGGATTGCCATTGGTTAACATATTACTATTTTGTTAAACAAGAAGTTCTTTTTCTTGCATGGCTCCCTGAATTCTGAAGCTAGAACAGTATCTACAAACACCAAAGAGTTGCAAGGTTTCTGTTCCTAGCCTGGACACAATGTTACCAAGTTCTTAACATTAGATTCTTGTTTTTTTGGAAAGGTGCAAACTTTAGAAGGATAATATATTTGTCTTGTACTCAAGAACACGCAGCAAGAACGCAAACCTAAAAAAGGAGAATTTTGCCTGAGGGGAAAAGCTCAAACGTCGGCGAGGAGCGAGCAAGCGGCACTTACCTACGTACGCACGCGCGCGACTGGGCGAGCGCCGCTCGTTCGATCTCCGGCGTCGCGCGAGACATCTCCACGGCGACGCGGGAGGCGCCGGTGGCAGCCAGGCGTCGGCGGCGACGGACGGTTTCGACTCAACGACCGGCCGGCGCCGCCACGCGCACGAAAGTCTTCTGCAAAAAAGAAGGGACGGGACTCGTATTGGGCTCATCTTCCCGGTCCACGAGTCCGCGTGGCCCATTATATCTGGGCCGCGGCCCAGTTGCCGCAAGCGCCGGCCCTAAAGAAAGCTGCCATCTCGGCGTCGGAGGCGCCAGTGGCTCGCCTCACCGGCAGGAAGAGAACTCCAGTTCCAGACGGCGACGGCAACGGCGACGGCGAGGGGAGGAGGAGATGAAGCTGAAGCAGCTCGAGGGCCTCCTCGGGGGCCTGACCCAGTTCTCCACCCCCAAGGTACTACTCTCCGCTGCCGCCCACTCTCGTCTCCTGCTCGATTTGACCCCAAAAGAGAGGCGAAAGAGGCGGAGGCGGAGGAATATATGACTTTTGCCGTCGGTGGGTGCAGGTGGAGCTGGAGCAGTACGCCACGGGCCCTCACATCGCGTCGCGGATGCTCTTCACGGTGGTGCCTCGTCTCGATTCCGATGCCTTGTTGCTTTGCTTTGCTTTGCTTTAGGCGAGATATGTAACGATTCTTGGACCTTTGATTACGATCCCGAGCTTTGTTGTGATGTGAGTGGAATTGGGCGCCACAAGTATGCAGCTTTGGTTCCATGCCAAGACCAACCATGAGCCAAGCTACTCCAGTAGTAGCCTATGAGAGTTGTAATGCAGTAGGACCATGGCTAGAGTAGGGTGAGCTTTTATTTGTAGGATTCTAGAAGTTTTAATTCTTTGTGATAGATAATCAAGTAGACAGGTATCTAGAGTACATATTTTCTTGGGGTTTCTGGCGCCGGTGGTCATGCTAGAATTAATGTGATTCTAATCATCTAGTGTGATCATGTCTTTCTGTTTAATTTGCTCATGCTACTCCGTAAACTCATCAGGCGGAGAATTCTTTTGATGACATATCTGGCAAAGTGGTAGCTGACTTTGGCTGCGGCTGTGGAACCCTGGCTGTGGCTAGTGCTCTGCTGGATGCTGAGTGAGTATGTTTAAGCTCTTAATATTTAATTAATCTCATCTCCTTTTTCTTTACTATTTCTTCTATGTTGATATCAATTAAGATACCGACTCCTTAAATGTGTAATTTTGTGTCATTTTTTTAAACTTCAGTGCACATCATCTTGCATGCTTGCACACTTATTTTAATATTCATCAATCTCAATGAAGGGTGGTTGCCTCTGTGATTATATGGTGATTGTCTGATTGATTGTGCAGAATATGGTACAATGGTCTTTGATGTCTGGCGTTCTGATATACAGTCATACAGATAGTACAGCATCTTAGTGGACAGTTAACTACCATAAAAAGCTCACCTAGCCACTTGCCCAAGTGCCTTGACTGATATTGTAGTTTTGTAACTTGACCCTGACAAAGGGATCTGCCCTTCCCGCATGTCAAAAACCTCTTTGTGAAAATTAATTTATGCACACAGTTATTTTATGCTTTTCCACACAAATATTCTGTCGAAAACTTTGTTTTCTTTTCTTTTTTCTGCGCAGGGGAAGGGGCTGTATGTTTACTTCGCTACTCATCCTGAAGGGCTTAGAAAAGAAAGCACTGTTATTTACTTCTGTTTATCACATAAGTTTCCAATTTGGTGGTCTAAATTGTATGGTGATTGATTATGCAGAATATGGCACAATGGTCTGTGATGTCTGGTATGCTGATATACTGATAGTTACGGCTTCTTAGTTGACAGTTAACTACCATAAAAGCCCACCTAGCCACCTGCCCAAGTGCCTTGACTGATGTTATAGGCTTGTGACCAAATCATGATGAAGGGATCTGTTCTTCCTGCATGTAAAAAATATCTCTGTAAAAATGAGTTTATGTACATTGTTTTTTTTTTAGCTTTCCCACACAAATATTTTGCCGAGAACTTCTTTTTCTTTTCTTTTTTCCTGTGTAGGGGGGAAGAGGCTGTACATTTACGTCATTACTCATCCTTAAGGGCTTATAAAATTTTTTGGTTACTTTATTTTATGACATACAAATCCTGAACTTGCACCGCATAATACATTTCATAACTGTGGCCACATATCTCTACGAAACACAAAAGTTTATGAGTATGTGACATTATCATACTATCATTCTATGGCATTGAATAAGCTCATATACTGGAGAATACTTCAAAGACTCCTCCATTAGTATCATGAACTAGAAATCCTGATTTATATCACTTGGTATCATTACAATTTTTGTTGCTGTTTTGTCAATTTTGATTTCTAATCGTATTCACTATGTTGTGGAATGACAGACATGTTATTGGTATTGATATTGACCCGCAGTCCCTTGAACTAGCGCAAGAAAATGCTGCTGATCTGGAGGTATAACATTATTTTGGTTTCCTACTATAACAATATCTTTAGTATATTCTTTTGAAGCAGATAAATGTTCATATGGATTCCTTTCCATCTTGTTTTTATCTGTCACTGGCTTACTGCTTGCCTCACTGTCAAATTTTGCATACTGTTTGTCAGATTATATTTCACACATATGTATGTGGTGCAAATAGGCAATCAATGTCTTCCTGTTGATCAACTTTGTGGAAAGCTCTAATTGCCAATATGCTTAAATCAGATACCTGCATAATTTTTTTAGCAATGTTATCAGTTTGGTTTATTAGCTCTTGGTAGCAGATGGTCTAAATTTGATACAAGTTGGGTACTTTACTAGGCCAAACAGGCCTTTGGCATTATATTGAATGCAATCTGGATTTGAGAACAATATTGGGTGCGCTTGTAGAAATTATTCACCGTTTGATGAAAGTGTTTAGTCACCTAAGTTTAGTTATTTGGAATAATTCAGGATTTGCCACTCCAAAGTTCTGTTGCTCCATGTATGTCTCTGAGCTATCCTTTTTATCTCCCTCTATATTCACTGCCTTTGTCAGCAATAACAATCTTGATGTTATGGCTTTCTATGTTGTTCTTTCATAGTTTTTGTCAATGTGTGATAAAATTTTGTATGATTTTGGTGAACCAGGGATGAAAATAGTAGGTGAGAGGCTTGCCATATGTATTAAGTAGCTAGCTCTAGGATAAATTATATTTTCTCAAACATGTAAATAACGTGTTTCTTTTCATTAAATGTTTGATTGTGCAGCTGGATATCGACTTAATTCAGTGTGACATAAAGAACTTAAATTTGAAAGGTACTGTACTTAAGTGGTAACATATTCTATCTAGGCTGAAATGAACGTTTAGCTTTCTTTTGGTTATCATATAGTACTATATCGTCTCTGATCTTGCTGGAAGCTTTTGTCAACATTGGTCCTACAAATGCATGCTATTTTTTATATTTTAAGTAGAAATAGATATTATCTAAAAAATCATTTTATGGCCACTGTGGTATCATCTGGCTGATTGCTGCTCTCCAGTAGTTATAACTTGCGCAACATTATTTTACAGATCAACTCATGTCAAGAAAGTAGATGAAATAGTATCTTGTCTACAAATGAAACACTTGCCAAATATGGTTCTTGAAAATGAATCATTTACTGATATATTTAGATACATAAATAATTAAATATAGATTCTCTCAACATGGAAAAGCTTCCTTTGGCGACCTAATAAGAGATATGGTGCAGGCCTTCTTGTTGACACTGTTGTCATGAATCCTCCCTTTGGGACAAAAAGGAAAGGAGCTGACATGGAATTCCTTTCTATGGGTTTGAAGGTCAGAGCAGTAGTTTGCTATACCAATTTTCTTGGAAGATTACGACATTAATGTTTTAAAATTTTAATATTTATTTTACTATTCACAGGTTGCATCTCAAGCTGTCTATTCTCTACACAAGACTTCCACGAGAGAAGTAAGTTTTTTCCTTGCAAATCACAAAGGCAGCTTATTAGGGACTTTCTTTCTCTCCTCGTGTAACCATTGTCAATATTGATTAATTTTCCATCTTTTATCTATTGTGGAAAATGTGTTGATTTTTCACCTTTTTTTTTTGTTTCTGATCCTTAGCACATTAAGAAGACAGCCTTGCGTTATTGCAATGCCATCAGTGCAGAGGCTCTGTGTGAGGTAATTAAATGCATGCCAAGAACATATCTTTAACATCAGGAAATCCAACTTGAATTCTGCATTTACCACTCACATTGTCTTTCCACAGTCCCAACAAAAAAAAAAAGAGGGACAAAAAGGCGTTTCTTTGATAATTGTCTTTTGGTTGATATTTAGATAGTCAGACAGTTGGATATAGTCCAAGGTTCAGAAAATAAAATATATTTAGTAACTGCTAGCTCCTGGAAATCCTGGCAAATGGAATCATGTAATTAGCAAGGCAATGTTGAGTCATTAGTGACTTATCAATTCTACACTTATATTCATAAAATAATGTTAGTGTAAGTAGGGAAGACAATCTTAGCTAGCCTTTCTAGTTTTGCTAGAAACCTGGCAAAACTTTTTTTTTTATATAAGGGATTAACCCAGTTCCATAATCTGAGACAAAAACTTGGTTTTAGATGAGGTGATTCTGCTCATCGGTGAATTAGGGGTTAAACCGTATTTTCTGTTCCTGGTTTTGAACCTTGTGCGATAATCGATATAGGCCTTTGTTTCTATTTGTTACAGCTGCGCTATGCTCTACCAAAGACTTACGAGTTTCACACAAAGAAGGACGTGGATATCGCTGTCGATCTGTGGCGATTTGTTCCACGAGCTCGCGATGAAAGGCAGCAGCACTACGAGCCCAGGCGATGACGAGACCATGGCATGGCACTTCCTGAGCTACTTTTGAGTGAGCTAGCTGGGCTTGATAGAAGGAACTGCATGGGGCGATTTACACTTGCATGTTTCTTTCCCCTTGTAAGCGGCAAATACTGGTACTTCAGTGTTCCTCTATACAACGCACGGCACCTGAACCCTGAAGATTTCTTCCCCGATTCTATGCGTACCCTTTTCTTCTCACGCTGGATTCTGGAGAAAAACGGCGTCTTCCACACGAAACTCAGTGAAACTCGCGTGCCATCAGACATCAGAGCTCCACCAAGTAACTCGCACCAACGCACAACTTGCAGTCTCTATGTGGAGTCTCAGTTTACGTCGTGCTGGATTCGCCAGAGTTGCGGGGAGCGGGAACTAATCTCTTTATGGACATCAGACCCATCCCTAACCGTCAAGGATGGATCTGATGGACACACTATGTGAGATTTTTTAAAAAAATCATCAAAAGAATTACAGTGTTATGAAATTTGCAATACTTTTAATCTATTTTTTATGGGTACGGTATAATCAATGCAATTTCTTGGAAACTCTTTAAAATAAATTGTTAATGATAAAAATTAGATTGAAAGCACTCATATTACATATATAACATTGTCTTTCTAAAGGATTTTTTGGGGAATTTTTACACACCTCTAAGGTCATGTACAATGTCGAATGCTTAGAAAGATGTTTAGGAAAGAAAACTGATTTTTTTTTTGCCATGCAGTATGGACAAGTGCTTGCTGGAGAAGAGTGTTTAACCAAGAATATCTATGCTTAGTAGGTGTTTAGAGGAGGTAACATTTAACCATTTATATAAACTTCTTTGTATTGAAAGAGAGATTATATATATGTGCTTAGTGATGTGACATGCTCTCTCCATTGAAGTAGCACCTTGCACTATACATGCTAAAAAAAAAATAAATGAATGCAATGTCGTTTCTAACTATCGAATGGAGATTTGAAGGCAAGGGGAATGACATCCAACGGGCCTATGCCCACGCCCGTGGCTTGCACAAATGCAATTCAGAGGATTCAATTTTTGCGGTTTACGGTCAAACATAGGTAGCGGTCCTCAAAATAGACCCATAAAGTCGAATCAAATAAAAAAAATCAATTGAAATTTGAAATCCACCCTGCCATTGAAATCTTTGTTTTTTTTCGCGAGAAATCATTGGTTTTGGTTAGAAACCGCTAGGGTTTTAGGAGAACCAATTGATTTTCAATATCAAATTCAAATTTTTTAAAATGAAGTTTATTCATTTTAACGGTTTTTCTGGTTTTCATCAAAAATCGATACCTACGGGTCGTGTTTTTTGAGTGCGGGCCGGTTTTTTAAACCCGCTGCCTTGTCAAGACCAACCGGCGGTGACACGAATTCAAGTGCTTATAAATGTTAGGGTGTGTCAGTGTGTTATGTATGATGCATCCGCAAAGGTAATGCTTGAATGGAGCTGTCTTATGAGACGAGCAATGAAACCACGTAAACGAATACGTGTGGTGAGGTTTGGGTTTTAATACGCGGAACCTGCGATGCGTTCCCTGTTTCTTGTTTACGCCAAATTGGACCAACGTTTAAAACGGTCAATTTGCGACATGACCCTAAGCATCTTTGGTGGAAACGAATTCTCTACCATTACACAATAATGTCACCGTGTGACCTCGACCTAAACCGTGCATTTAGAAATCTAAAGTCACGGTTAGATCAATTCTGAAGACCGGATAGGGTTAATGCTTTAATAATTTAATTGTATTTTATCTAATTTTGAAATGGAATCCTACATCTTCTGTGCATTAAATAGATGCAGATTCAATAATATGTCGTTAGCAAAATCGACAATGTATTTTAAAAATTGATCCAAAAGATTTATTTTGCCACAATGTATTAAAGTAGGTTTGGTATTATATGTCTTGTAAGCAGTATTAGCGTCCGAAACATTTTGTTCCAATGCAATGAACGTACCGCTTTCTTAGTAGGACTCCTGAAAGAAATAAAAACAAGCACACCTAATAAACGCAAACGCTTGCTCCTCTACTGTCTCTCTTATCTCTCTCAATGTGGAGGCCTCCCTTGAGCGACCGTTATGATTTCGACGTGGAGGCCATACCATGGGAGGTGGTGACGGCAAGGGGCAACATCGAATTGATATATTTGAAGGGCAGCGGCAGTGAAATCTTTAGGCAACAATAAGGATAAATTGTTTATTGTTTTAAACCAACTCGTCTAGAGTTCGTTCTCTACATTAGAAACGGTGAATTCCATATAGTTCTTTCCTCTTATGTCCAATATGATATGAATTTCTTTTATAGTTTTTAGCCACTAGCTTATAAGCCATGGCCGTTTCCAAATCGCAAACGTTTTGACTTTGAAATTTTAAGGCCGGTTCATTTTTTTATACAAAAGGCCGTTTCTTAAAACTCTCAAAAACAAGTTGAAACAAGGCATGTCGGCTTTTCAATAACTCTTCTAGCTAGAAGTTCTCGAAGTTTAGCTTATAGGAAGTAGCTTACATTGAACTCTTTGGGCAGGTCAAACCCTCTCAATCTAACACAAACAGCCATAAAATCCATCTTCGGCTTCACATCGTGCACGCATGTTGAAGGGCATGGAATGCTGCATGATGTCTACTTCAACAAGTGCAGTGCAGGAGAATGGTGGGTATTGTATAAGAACAAGTATGTAAATAGGAACACCTTTGAGTTTGAGAGAGGAAAGAAACAAAGTAGGTTTTTCGTCCCATTTGCTCACGGCGAACCATATGGGACACTAGCTGCATCTATATTCCATATGGTAAGTCTTATACAAAATCTGAAGATCCAAAATAGCTGAGATATAGGTAAACCAACAATTGTTGTCATAGCTAGCTAGCATTTTTGAAACTCTGATACGTTGTGCCACCTACCAAACAAATTAAGACACAACAACAGATTACAGCTGTTGAAAAGAGTGTTTTAAATTGTTTATTAAGGAGCTTTTAAAAGCAAAATACTTTCACTTTTCAACCTTGTTTCTTGAAAATATCGAAACAACTTAAAGCTATTACAAATAAGTTGAACCAAGTTGACTAGTTTTACGAAGCCATTTTTAAATGCTCTTGAAGTTCATCTTTCAACAATTCAACTCAGCCTTTTATAACATCATTTCTGACTTCTAAAGCCATATTTAAGCCGTATCTTATGTCTGCTAGTGCTAGCTTGAGCCTCAACAAATGGGAGGAGTTAGAGTTGGGTAGAAATTCCACACCTTTTAGCATAGCAGATGGTTATTGCTTACTACTCTCTCCATAAACTTGACGTCTGAGATACATGCAAATCAAAATTTTAAAACTTTATCTAGACTTTTTTTTAAAAATTTTTAGGTTGACCACTTGAAAACCATACACATAGATTAGTGTTGAAAAGCTCTTTCATAATATCATAATTTTGTGGATTATATAAATAAATTACAATGGTAACTATTGGTTCGAAGATCGAGTCGATGTCCAAAACGGCAAGTTTTTGTGATACGGAGAAAGTACATGAAACTCAACAAAAAGTGTAACTCTTTATTTTCATATGTAATGGCTATACATCTTCTTATGTGATATTAACAATTTTATTTCATGTTTATATATAGTTGAGGATTCAAAAGATTGTGCCAGACATCGCAAATACTAGCATATTTGAGCATGCTGGACGAACTTTTGCTACCTCCAAAAATCATTCACCATACAAAATCGACATCAATAACCTTAACACCATAGGACTTCATGACATTAATGGTGATTGGGACTGACCTTTCATTAGTCATCCAAAAGTATGCAACGAGAACTTGTTCACTATTTCTTTAATGAAACATTTTTTGCTAACCATCAATTAAGGGGTGGAACCCATAAACTTCCACTTTTCAAGTCAAAAAATTCGTAATATACCATGGTTCACAAGTCAATTAGTTGGAAGAATGGTCATAACTAACCATAGTAACTCAAGATGCTTACCTTCGTCTTGTTCTTCTAGTCATGCATGAACCTATTTCCCTTTTGCATGCAATAAGTGTTCACATAGGTCAGTTAATTGTTTACAGAAGATTTAAGAAAGTAGAGAACTGTCCACAATGGGGGCAAGTCCAGAAAAGCCGCACTATGTGCTTGGAGTAATTTCCTATGAGTTGTGAAATGTAAATCCAACAATTATCCACCAAGTAAAGAAATATATTAAGGTGAACTAACAATCTTTAGATGCAAGATAATGTGCAAATGAAACACGATAATCTCATAGTACCATTTTGATAGTTACATCAAGGTTAAAACATTCTAGAAAAGAGTGTTCAAAAATTATACTAAACGTGCTAATATCAATTTGAGATCTACATGATTGTATTAGCTTTTTGCTAATTGCAAACATCATCATAGTATGTATAAGAAAATTTATCTTTCTAATATTTATTAAAAGAGTAGTTGATTATTTACTAAAGTGATGTCCTTTCACACGAATAAGTTGATAGACAAAAGCTTCTTCACAAAGTTGATGTCAAATTTGAGAAAGGAAAATTCATCCATGAGATTGGAGTACCGTCAAAATATGCTTGATCTCTCCACAAACCATCATAAATTCTATTTAATAATATGTCAGCGACTAGGAGACGAGCCTCTGCAGGCCAATACGCAGGGGAAGGGGTATGCAAGACCTGAGAGCGGCCCTGCCCCTTGGACCAAGGCCCGATAGCTGGCCGGGCGCTGCCGAGGGAAGGACGTGTGGTTGTGACACGGGTGTTTTTATCCTGGTTCGGGCCTCCACTGCCGGATAACAGCCCTACGTCCAGTCTTCGTTTAGTATCGAGCTTAAACGAGTACAAGGGGGGCGAGGCCGAGCTTTGGGAAGCCCGGGCTAGGGTATAATAAGTGCTCAAGACACTATATGAGTTCTTACAATACCTGGATGCGAAGAACTACCACCTAGAACTAGAGATCCTACACTAGTGCAAGTACTCCTGCTCTATGATGGCTGAGTGCTTTTCTGTTTGTGTCTGTCTCGGTTCTCCTTTTCTTGGTTGTGGCCTGTGCGCCCTTTTTATAGGCGGCCCCGGCCATTGTAGTCTTACTTTGATCCGTTGCGAGGCACCGTGTTGCCCCCTGGTCGCTGGTTGTATTCTTCTATTTCACCGTGCTACGACATGGCGGACGTACGAGATCCATCGGATATTCGGACGTGTTTTCCTAACTTGCTAGGACCAGTGTTCGGACCGCCACAGGACAATACGTGTCTTTCTCTATGGGGCGGACGGTAAGATGACCGTTGACACGACTGGCCACCAACCCGTCAGCGGCTTGCAGCAGGCATGTATCGGTACTGCGGTCGCATTTAACTTACGGTGACATGCGGGACCCACAACGTGCCTGCGCGCGACGTGGCGCAGTCCGCATTGGGGCCGCGCCCCGGGCTTCGGAAGGCCGAGGAGACGAGATACCCGAGCTTCGGAGTGGGGAAGCTCGGGCCCGAGCCTGCCAAGCTCGGGTGCAAGCTTATGAAGCTTGCGCGTGTTCTCTGCTGGGCCAAAGGTAGGTAGTGGGCCGCGTTCCTATGGGCCGCGTACTTTCCCCAACATAATATGTTTCATCTCTAAATACTACTTCGTGTATTATAGGTACAATATTATAATGGATTATCCTCTCCGATTTGGCTTATTAAGTACACTTCATGGAAAGTCATGAGTGAATTGCATATACTCCATCTTTACTATCGAAACCAATTGCTTGGTATTATGCAAATTGATTTGATAATCCAAAATATCATGCCCATGTTTCTCTCCAGGCTCATCTAAAATGATATGAACGGCAAATCACGTATAGGAGTAATGCCTCGGTTTGTTAATGCTGAGTCTATCGTGTGGTTTAATGTGGAGAACCATTGTAGCTTCCATTTATTTAACTATTTTGAGGATGGAAATGAGGTAATTCTTAAAAGAAGGGAAAATGATTATGAAACATATATGATTGGTTATTCTACACAAACATTGCTTATGCATAACAATATTGACAATTTAAATTTAGAGTTCCTTTTCTATTTACTCTACCTCTATCTACTAATTGACAAAACTATAAACAGGTTGTTGTAAGAGGATGTCGAACATTTGGTTCAATATTTCCTATTGCAAATCATATTGCTAACAAGTCAAAATGGTATGGAAGAGTGTTTCTACCACTAGATAAGAATTCTAGAGATTTTGATCCTTTGGTGGATGGCATTTTCTTCTCCCGCCCTTATGAATGGAGGCTAAACTTGAAAAGTGGAATTACAAATAAAGTCTATCTTACTAGTGATAAAATTGCAATGGATTTTCCTGTTATCAATGATAATTTTATAGGGCTCCAGAATAAGTATGGATATGCTCAAGTTGTTGACGCAACAGAAACTAGTGAAAAAGGTAGACTAACCACAACGTTGTTGAAACTACATAATTTATTTTCAAGTGTTATTGCCATTTTTATTACATGCCTCATGACATGTCATCTCATGTTCTTCTTAACTTGAGTTACTTGTATCATCTCCAAATTATGCATATGATTGTTTGTAATGCTACAGGCATATTTAAGTTCAGGATGATAGCAAAGCTACACTTTAACGTGAAAGATAAGGTTAGTAGATACCGCCCCAAATATCAGTTCTTTTTTCTGATAGGGACTAAAGTATCAGAATGAAATGCAGAAAAACAAACAAGTAATATCGGCGGAGTACCATGCTTTAAAAGAGAAATAATTCTGCTCTAGGGTGCAATTTTTTGCAAAGAAAAATGGAATCGATGAAGAGGATGGATGGATAGTTACATATGTCCATGATAGGGAAAATGTTGTCTCTCAGGTAATCTGAATCTCATCAAATCGTGAGCTCCTAAAGCATGTCACATGATACCTCATCAAATTGTGAGCTTGTAAAGCATGTCACATGATATCTGACTTCCACACATCATCTCATTAATCTATCAAACTTCCTATTGTTTGCAGGTTTACATTATCATCGCTAAGATATTTTCCAAGGAACCATTAGCAAAAATTACTTTGCCTCAGAGGGTTCCATATGGTTTCCATGGGAATTTCTTCTACAAGTGATCAATGATGTAAAGTTCTTGCCAATGCAGCAATGAAGTGTATTCAAAATAAAAGAACAAATTTCATGGTAGTAACATGAATAGGCTGCTCTAGTGGGGTTAATTGAAGAACTTTGTTCTATAAGCTATCAATTTGTCTCAAATGGACAACATGGTTTGTTGATGCAAGCAATAAATTGTTGAAACCTGGAAGATAATGAATTAACGATAATTGCATCAACTCCTTGGCTGAGCTCCAAGGGTTAAGGGCTACCCGTATGAGGTATCTGCCATGAACTTTTTGCTTCAATGCCACCACGTTTACTCGTTGTCGTAGAAAAAAAATGACAAGATTCTCATCATAGTTCTTGCAACCTATGTGTTCTGCTTCAATGATCAATGATGGTGTGGAATGAACTGAAATATAGCTCTGAAATAATTCACAATTAAGTATACAACCTTGTTTTTGTACCATTTTATTGATCAAGATCACCACTGTTGTATTGCAAATTTGTGATGGCCATTAATGGCTCTGTAGTTTATCCTGTCAGTGGAAAAACTGCCTCTGGGCTCTACTACTTGATCAGGAGAGCATCAATGTTGCGCTTGCCCCCTGGGCCTTTGCTGTACCACGATGAGACAAAGTCGCCATAGATAACATCCTGGTACTTTTGTGGATGTTCCTTGCTCACAAGCTGTGGTGCAGTACATATTTTCTGAGATTTGGATGGGTCGTAAAATGTCGCTACTGACAAGCGGGCACGTTCGGCATGGACAACAGCCCGATGCACAGCACTCTTGTATTTTCCATTGGATATGATCTGAAGAAGGGTGAACATCATGAGTAAAATATTAATTATAGGAACCGAATCCTACAGAAACGATACACACCTACTTCAAATACAAGGGTAAACAGGAGGGGGGGCTAGGCTAAGCAGTATGAGGATCAAATTTGCAATGAACTCTTTGGTCAAAGTCCTTGTCAGACGAATGGAGGGTAAGCATTAAATGAGCAGGAATTACTTAGGGTAGCCAAACAAGAAAAGAAAAAAAAAACAACCCTACCAAAATCTGTGCAGACAAAAGAACCTATCGATAGGAAGTGATGACCCCTAGTTAGGTGGCATTATCAGCAGGCTAAACAAACTTAGAATAATAAATTAAGTAAAAATAAACGTACTTTTGATGCAAATTCTATAACTAATGAAGCAGTAATAGAAGATACACAACTTAGCTAATTGAAATAGGCAATATCATACAATATCATATTACCATCCATTAACATCTACAACACTGCACAAATCCGAAAATGCTTCAAAATAGGCCAGTTCATGTTTAAGCATACAATGCCATAATTTTGAATCAGACCATGTGTGGAACCAAAGTACCAAATACACATTCAAGCAAGCTAGCCAACTGAATTCAGTTGTCAATGCTATATCAATACAAATCACAAAGAACTAAATACAGTGAATACATCTAGCAAAGCAACTGTATTATACACAACACAGGATATTATCATATTGAACTGAAGTCCTCCAGAATAGCACAAGGTATATTGAAGCATTATTGTCAGATAGCTTAAAAGGCATATCACTGACAGCGACACTGACAATAAAGCATGTGAAGTAACATTACCTCCATCTGGTCAGCCAAAATTACAAGAATCCCATCATGCAAAGGAGTCACTGGTATCCACATCCCATCCTTCAATACCTCAAGCCCTCCCACATCATCTTGTATTAGAAGTGTTATCACACCCATATCAGAATGAGATTGTAATCCAAGAACAAGATCTGGCTGTGGACAAGGAGAGTAGTAGCTAATGGTGATATTCTGATAAACGTCTCCTACCACCTCTTCTATATAAGATGGTGGAAGGCTCAGACTTTCAGAGATGAGACACAGCAATCTTTGTGCAAGACCTTTCATATTGTTGCTGTATTCCGCAACAGTATCCCTGCAAAGATTACAGGTATTAGATTCCAGGTTCTATTAAAATTGCATCCTATATGATATGATGAGCTATAAATATGGACAAAACAATGACATAGACTTGATGTCATATTACAGTAGCACTTGACTAGTGTAAGAACTATGCTATCAAAGAACCTATAATAAGTACTATGTCCTCAAAGAACAATGATCATTTTTCAACACAAGCTCAGGCCTCAAAACAGCCTGGAACACGGGTCCATTACATACTTAACCAGATCTGATCCTCGAATCTACGGATATAATACAGCTACAAATGCAGGGTAGCTCAGTGTTTTCTTACCCACTTTCTACTTCTCCTCACATCTGAACATGAATTCCTATTTCTTTTGTCTCTAATGCTTAATGATTGTTCCACTCGGTCAAAATTTTTTCCATTGTTTAAACATGCACAATTACTACGCCTAGGAACTCATCCAGTGACGAAGTAATATAGAGGAGATTTTTGTGTATATGCTGGGCCAATCACCTGTAGCCGGGAACGAAGTCCGGCCACCGGCTGGGGTCGCGTCTGGACTCCGGGAGGGTGTGGTGGTCGAAGTAGTCGCGCCAGTCCAGCACGGAATCGTCGTTGGCAAGCATGCGGCTGCCGTACCCTTCGGCGGCGGCGCCCTTGGCCGGGTCGCAGCCGAACCGGAGCTTCTGCTCCATGGGCGCGCGGAAGAAGGCCAGCCCCGCGCCCCGCATCGCGTCGAGCAGCTCCGTGGGAACCCCATGGTTGACGACGTGGAAGGCGCCCCAGTCGGCGAACGCGCGGCGGACGTCGTCGGCCACCGCCGCACCAGCCGAGAGGTCGACGACAGGGACGGAGAGGGAGGCGGGCGTGGCGCGGTAGTGGGAGGGGGCCGGGCGGAGGTCGGGCGGCTGGATGTACTGCGCGGGGAGGTCGGAGACACCGGCGTCCGCGAGCGCCTGGACGCGCGGTGCCGCGGCGGCTTCCATCGGAGCGGCCGCGGCAACTAGTAGGTGCTGGTGGGTTGGAAGCGCACGACACTACAGTCTAAACCAGTGCTAATCAAAGGAGAAAAAATTGATTATATGTTATAAAGTTAGAGTGTAATTGATAGTTTATTCGATTGATTATATATTCAGATAGCATAATTGACCATATCTCTTTTTTTAAAGTACTTAAGCAAAAATATCCTTTTTACATCTTTGCACGGCGTTTTCTTCTCTAAGTTCTCTTCTGCTTAAGGGCATCTAAGGTTGTCCCATTTCCCATTACCTCCTTACTGTAGCAAATAGTGATGGGACGAGAAATAGAGTAATAGGACAGTGAATAGTAAAAGTAGAGAGTGGAATAGTGATGGGTTGTTGTTGAGGAGGTGAATAAGGATGGGACAACCCCATTGGTGAGGTAGCATGTAAATAGTGATGGGACGAAAGAAAAATGGAGTGGACTGCTGGAGATGCCGTTATGCCCACTGCTGCCTGGCCGAGCACTGCTGCTCTCAATTTGACAACTAGAGATAGCTGTTGGCTAGGCTAGGCCAAAAGCAAAGAGAGTATTTGAGACAAAAAATCATTTTCTAATGGCAACAATTAGGGATCAAGCAAATGTTTGATCACAATTTAATCTCACAAAATAACTGAGTTTACGTTATATGGACACAAAAGAATAGCATAGTAGAGCCTTTTCAATGACACATCTCCTAAAGTAACGGAATTTACATTGCAGTGACGTAAAATACGTAATATTATGCACTATCAAATTTGAACACTATATCGCTGTTCAAAATACATCCTGGGAGGTAGACGTATGCACTCTATCAAATCCATCTATCCTAGTGCCAAGCTTCCTCGCGACTCTATCCCATCGCCGGTGTGTGGGAGAGCAGTGTTTCTGAAATCACATCTCATTGTAGAACCTGCATAGGTCAGGGGATATCAGGTTTTTGATAAGCATTCGTGCAACTGATCCATGCTTCTGATATACTTCCTTCTATGAAGTCCACCTTACTCGACATCGCCCTTCGCCAAAGTGTTTCGCATTATGTTGGAATTAATAGATTTGTTTGGCGCATAACATAGAGATGTTTTAATCCATGCATGAACATGCTACTATTCGTAATATGTGATTTGCCTATTATGGGTGTCACACTTTTCTTGGTCGTTTTAGAAATTAATTTAATCTTTAAAATGCATAATATTCTAATATGCTAGACAAATTGTACCGATAGTTTGTGCGCCACAGGGAAAAAAAAGCTAAAATAAACTAAAAAAATACAGAGAGATACTTTTGGGATAATAAAAACACATAAAATTAAATACCCAAAAAGATATAAAGATATTGGTTGGTGTCCTAAATTGGCCACAAATGATTCCCCAAATATGTCTAAGCTTAGTTCATAAAATTGTTGGCCACACTTTGGCTAGCTTTGCCAAATTTGACACTTTTTTCAAAATACAAAACTTTGTTAAGTGTGGCAAATTGTGCCAAGCCACACTTTTTATAGCTATGAACCAAATGGATGTCTAACTTGATCAAACTTAATTAACTTTAGTTGTGACAGAGTGTGGCAATGTTTAGCTATAAACCAAATAACCCCATCATCATTTTTTTTGCTCAGGTATTAGGCCGTTGAGCCTAGGACTGGTTGTTCTTAATTCACCAATTTGTTTTGCTTGTCATATATGGGGGCGAGTAGTTATCATTTTTTTAGAACATGGGATTCTTTTTCATCGCATAAACCACTTCAATCTTACAGAACAACCCCTAATAAAATAGAATATTACAAAATCCTCACTGGGGCTACAAGGAAATCCCTAGAAGCTTTTGAATCCTTTCCTCACGCTGATGTCGGAGATGACGGGCACCGGAAGCAACAGCAAATCGGTATCCCTCATCTCCTGTTGACTCCTCTTAGGGTGACGGAGAAACAAATCAACATTAAACATCATCAACATGAAAGCACAAACCTCCATCTTGGCCCTACAGGAGGACGACGAGCGAAACCCGCCGCCGCCGCCACCACCGCTGTTCTTTGTGACCTCGCTGGCGCTAGAGTCTCTCCACAACCCAGCCATCCTAACCCTCCATCCTACTAGCGCCTTCATATCCTCCTTGGATCCAAAGATCTCCAAGGATATAACGACGACGTCAAGGTCTTACTCCTCTGGCGGGAAGAGGCAAAAGCATTGGATGACTCACCTGCCGGCGCCAGAACCGAACCAGCTCACCGCCATAATGCACCACACCCTCCTCACCCTTTTATTTCTTCCACCTATACTAAACATATACCTACTGCTGTACATCTCCGAGTCGAGACCCTGGCTTCCCACACCTCGTCGCCGGCCCGAAGGCCACCGGAGGCGAGGCCGGCTACTAGGGAGACGCCCGGATTTGGTCGGGTCGCACTCCATGCTTTTTTCGCACTCGCTATCGCCTAAGAGATAAGGCCGAGCCTCAGTGGACTTGTTATCGTTTAGCACCAGTGTTCCATGCTTGGTTTTTTTGGGGCAGAGCCTGGCCTTGGCTATAAGAACATGGCAAAACCATGGTGCAGTTTCCTAAAAACAAAACCATGGTGAAGTGGTACCGTGAGGCGTGAGCTAGTGCAAATCGTCCTCATTTCCTCATGTAACCCATTCTCTCCTTCTATTTTTTATGCGAGAGCCATGTAACTTCAAAGTCCCAGTTTTTATTAGAAAAGGGTATTTTCATTAATCAGGAAGAAACATTGCCAATTTACGGATACAATCCTGACACAAACAAAAACCAACAAAGTCCTTGTAGGACCAATCTGCAACACAGTAAAATCGACGTCGCCACTTGTCATATTGTAGCAACAAACGCCTCCAGACTTTGCTCCTGCTTCAACTGACACCAGGGATGGAACCAACGGAAACCAGCGTCTCCAATGACCTCATATTCACAAACCTCAACCACCTTGTGTATCGGATTTAAGATCCAAATCAAGACTAGTCGTGGAAGCTTACTAATCCAATGCGAGGTAGAAGATGAAGTCCATGAAACTCCGTTGAAGATTGTCGATGTGATCCTCGAGGTCATTGTCGTAGAAGCCACCCAGCACGCGCCCACGAACTTCCCCTTCCTCTACTCAGAACCTCTTACTACCGAGCAGAGAGTCTACCCGTCCTCCAAGCCACTGCCACACCATCCCCAGCAAGCATGCCGACGAAGTGAAGGCTGCCGCGAGTTCTTTATTATTGTCGACCCCACTGAAGCATCCGTTGAGATAGCTAAGCATACCAACCCTAAACTACTACTACCAACTATATTGAACCGAAGCCAACACAAAAATGTCATTGTCCCACTAAGGAAGAAAGGGGAACTAGACAGGGAGGGGAACCTGGTCGGTGGATGGGACGGAGATGTTGACGACGAAGCCGTTGACCTCTAAGACAACCACCGCCACCAACCTTCACATGCGTGGACGCATGCCCACGCCGCAGCCCTCCTCATGCTGGGAGCATACACCGATGAGCGCGGCGCCTGATCCATCCGCCACCCACACATCTCTATTCCTGGAGCTCCAACCATCTCGTGGCTTCCACAACCAAAAGACCAGCAAAAACTCCCTACCCTAGACCTATATACAGTGGAACCGACTCCTGGCCGGTCCCCTTCTTCTCTAGCGCCGGTGAGGTTGCTAGATTAGAGGGGCGGCCGACCAAATATAGCACCGCCCCTTCTCTCCTCTGTCTTTTACTGTAGCAAGAGAAACCCTTTGGAAGTGCTAGACGTTTTAACTTCAAAGTCTGAATCAACTTGAATGGCAACACAAAGATTTAGGGTTCTTAAAGGATCTCACCAAGGCCGGTGAAATCAACACTTGGAGAAGGAAGGAAGAGGATCAGCATCTCCTTAACCTTGGGGATGAAATCCCTTTGCTTGCTTGCAGGATGACCCCTTCAATCTTCTTCTTCTCCCTTTTCTTCTCTTCTTTCGTGATGCTGGATCTAAAATTTCGTGGCTCTGTTTGTGACTGCTGGTTGGTGACCTTTTTCCCCGCCAAACCTTGATGTGCAATGCCTAAAATGTCTCCAAGGCAAGGCTCATACCTTAAGGCACATTTCTTATATATGGGGCAGCCCGTTTCTCTCCTCATTTACCCCTCATGAGGAGGATTTCCCAACATCAGGTCATGCTTGATGCTTCTGCTTGCAATGGTCACACATCTCATTTGCTATCTTGTCACTCATGTCATGTGGCTATGCACGAACCAATGCAGATCTTGGAGCTCTCCAACTGCCAAGACGATGTCAAGATCAAGGCTCACGCCGTGATTGACAAGCTCGCCGAGCGCAGCCTCCTATTCCTCGCCGTCGCCAGGCAGGAAGTGCCGGAGAAGAGCAAGCGCAGTCCTGGGACAGCGTGGGAGCTCGTCGGCCTTCTGCCGCTCCTTGACCCGCCGAGGCACGACACCGTCGCGACCATCCAGCGGGCGCTCAACCTTGTCATCAGTGTCAAGATGATCACCGGTACATCTCTCTTCCGGTCATCTGATCCAAGTTCCAACTGTTTCATGCTGGCACTACCAAGATTGAGCTGACATCAAGAGTGTCACCCATGCTGCAGATGACCAGCTGGCCATTGCCAAGGAGACCGGAAGAAGGCTCGGCATGGGCACGAACATGTACCCCTCATCAGCTCTGCTCCCAATAGACGACGAGCTGGTCGATAAGGCCGATGGCTTCGTTGACTCCTTCGCAGGTGAGCAGCCATGACGATTCAGGTACAGTCATGACGACGCATCTGGAAGGCGAGGGAGATATTCGTCGCCGGCGTCGTGTACGGCACGTACCTGGCCGCGGTGACCGTAGTCTTCTTCTGGGCCATGAGCAGCACCGACTTCTTCGCCGCAAACACTCACTCTCCTTCCATGAAATTGTGCAGCATGAGATGACAAACGTAGTTCCAATTGCAGAAGACGTTTCACGTGAGGTCGCTGAGGGGCGACGAGGCCGCGGCGATGTCTGCCCTGTACCTGCAGGTGAGCACCATCAGCCAGGCGCTCGTGTTCGTCACCAGATTGCACGACTGGTGCTTCCTAGAGCGTCCTAGGCTATGGCTGTGCTTGGCGTTCATCGTTTCGCGGATGGTAAGCCTTTCTCTCGCCAATATTGTAATCAAGGATTAAAATTCTGACGAAATTCGCAAAATTTTCACAGATTCCGATGTTTCTGGCCCAAGATGAAACGGAAGAAAAAAAGGAAAAAAGGGAAAATTTTTTTTATGAAAATGTTGCAAAATTTCATCAATTGTGTTTTCGCTGGCGAACAGAATTTTTGGCCAACTGAAATATAAAATCTTGGTTTTAATAATCCATTCTTTTCTCCCCTGCTCCTGCTCATGCGTATAATTCAATTTCCATTGTTGTTCTGCTGGACTGCAGATTGCCACTATCCTAGCTGCGTACGCAGACTTGCGGTTTGCGCGCATCAGCGGCATTGAGTGGGGCCGCGCCGGGGTGATCTGGCTCTACAGCCTCCTCACGTTCCCCTCGACTTGCTCAAGTTCTTCGTCCGCTACCACTTGAATGGGAAGAAGCTGATGAGCCTAACTAGGAAGAAACTAAGTACTAGGAGCACAAGGTATTTAGAGAGCACGGATGAGACGGCCGCAGGCACACTCTCCGACCGTTGGATCTTGCTTTCTTTCCATAGATTTTACTTCCTCTTTTATAGATGGATCTCATTGCAAGATCAAGGGGAAGGGAGTGTGACTACAGCCGCTTGTACACACAGGAAAACTGCGTTCAAAAGCGACTATTGAACACTTGACTCAAAATGGTCTCCGATTTTAGTTGACCCCTTCGAGATCCAAACACTTGATTATGCAGTCTTGCAGTCGCATGGCCAATCCTTATACATGTGAATTTGTGATGTCTTTTGGCGCGCCACGTCACATGAAAAGACACTAGTCCGTGTACACAGTAGTACAGAGGCGAACAGGTCTTGTTGTCCACTCGTGCTGTGTACATAGCTGAGCCAAGCACAAGTACACATGTACACATGGCCCTACGCTGCATTGTATGTGTAACAACTAGAAGCAAAGTGGAATATTGCACGTCTAATAATTAAACAAGACATCACAAAATTTTAAAAAATCATAATATAAAGAAAACATAGAAAAAAATTATATTTGAAAGACAAAAAATTTATATTTGATGTACTCTTTACAAAAATATAAAAAAAGTTAGACAAAAAGTTCAATTTTCATTAACCCCTAAAAATAAAAAATAATTATAGACTAGACAAAAGGTTTATTTTTGATAGACTCTTACAAAAATAAAATACTAAATACTAAAAGGACTAAAAGGAAAGAATAAAAATTGTGGTACAATTGTACTAAAATTGTGCATTATTAGATCATCTCCAACAATGAGCTATAAAACTTGAGCCCTATACTTAAATATAGGGACTCTCTAAAACTTTTTTGATCTACAAATATATAATGACTCTAACAATGAACCCTAAACACCACCTAATTAACCTACCCATACTGTTCATTGGCTCCATACAAGCGTATCGCAGGAAAATTGCATCGTGCGGACTCGTGAATCCATGACAGATTCGTAGGTGCAAAGTTGGCGGTTGCGTTTCTTGCAGCGTATGCGTGTTGGCTGCGTTGCATGCAGTGTACAACACCGTTGCTTGGCTTGGTACGTGCCTGTGTCTGGGTTCGTATGCGCGGCGGCTAGCAGATCAAGCAGACGTGTGGTGCTCCGCAGATCAAGCAGAAGCAGCGTCGCTCAGCAGATCAAGCAGAAGCAACGGTCGAGGGTGCGAGGAAAAGTCACGAGAAGAGCCCAAAGAATATTTGGGGCCAGAGACGGCGTACCTAAATATGGGTACTTTAGCCAAGCCCTAACCTATTTTAAGAACTTTTTTTTAAATAGGAACTCTTGTTGGAACTGGGTTTTTCAAGAACATCGCTATAATTAAAAATAGGTATCTATATAGGGCCTCTTGTTGGAGACGCTCTTAAGAAGTGCAATTTTAGGCTTTCTAGAATGTAACTTTAGGAACTGAAAACAAAAATAAATTTTTAGGCGATTGATCATCAATAAAACTGATCAAATTAAAATACAAAAAAGGACTAAGAAAAAAATTACAGCATAACTATATTAAAATTGCATATTGTTAAGGAGTATAATGTTAGGCTTACTAGGGTGCAACTTTAGGGTCTGAAAAAAATTAGCAAAACCGATAAAAAATAGAATAAAATCAATGTGACTGCACTTTATGCAGTTTTAATTGACTAGATTTTGACGAACTTTAAAACTATGTAGATTAGCAAAGCTTTAAATGGATTTACGTAGAACATTTTCATTAAAAAGTGGAGGCAAGAAAACATCCATGCGACACGTAAACGTTGAAGTGATTGACGTTGGCTGCAGCCTTTGCCTTGTTCGGTCCTGTTACTCATGTGCCACGGGAGCATAGAACCTCACTCGGATTAGCAAGATTGTTCTAAGGTCTCCTCAAGCTCACCAAGCTCACCGAAGCACGCACGGGAGCCTTAGCATAGGGGATGTTCTTTTGAACTTATGAACTTATGAGCTCTAACTTATCTGTCTTATCTCCAACTTCGAGAATTTTTCGAGGTGGCCTCGAGAGTTGGATGGTCTTGAAATTTAGGATTTATGGAACTTTTAGACTCGCCTACGAAATAAAAATAAAACGGATTGAAAAGTAATAAAAAAAAGCCAGATGAGTCAATATTAGTCAGATAAGTCACGATGACTTATTTGACTAAGGGTGGGTTCTTTTGAACTTATCTTATCTACTTATTTACTGTAGCTCGTCACTTCGAGAATTTTTTGAGATAGCCTCGAGAGTCGGTTGACCTTCAATTTTGGGATTTAGAGAGCTTATAGACAGGCCTACGAGATAAAAAAAAACCGATTCAAAAGTAATAAAAAAAGTAAGATAAGTCAAATAAGACACGAGATAAGTCAAATAAGGTAAAAAATATGCCGCGCAAAAAAGCGTCCATATCTGGACACCCCCGACAAAGTCGGTAAGTTGCACTAGTTTGCTAGTAACTAACAGGTGGGGCGTACGTACACTAAAGATGTAACTAACAGGTAAGTTTGCTAGTAACTAACAGGTCTAGCTCGCCGACCCGGACACGGTTGACGCTGAGCTCTATCTATATAAGCACACCCGTGGCGCCGCCCTTGCGTACGCCTCGCGTTGCGCATTCACCTCAGCGAGCGCGAGATCCAGCTAGACGAGAGAGCTAGCCGCGGCGCGAGACCCACTAGCCGCGCGCGTCGATCGGCGATGGGGAAGAGGAAGTCCCGGCGGCCCAAGGTGGCGCCCAAGAAGAAGCCCAAGCTGGAGACCTACTTCTGCTGCCCCTTCTGCAACCACCACGACAGCGTCGACTGCAGCATCGACTTGAAGCACCGCATCGCCAAGGCCTCCTGCTCTGTCTGCAAGGAGACCTACTCCACCGAATGCCACGCGCTCACCGAGCCCATTGACGTCTACGCTGAGTGGATTGACGAGTGCGAGAAAGCCAACGAGGGCGTCCTCCGGAGGCCCGCCGCCGTCGCTGGTGACGACTGCTACGACGACAACGACTGAGCTTGATCTCGAGGAGGTTTCACACAAAGATTGACGGTTCTTTCTGAAAGATAGCTACACACAGATTGATTCGATTTAGGCACTCGAACTTGACGAGTTAGGAGATTATATTTATTATATTTCATCCATTGTTGTATTTCTCAAGTTTTCGCTGTTTTTATTGCTGAAATCTTGAATCAAAGAAACCGAATAAAACTGGGGTATATGATTGGAAACGAATAATCTTGACTCGATACGTACGGTAATCTTGAATCAAGATCCGCAAAGCAGCATCAATCTATCCAGCTTACGATAGGAGGGAATTGCAGTAGATAGGGCCCTTGCTCAAATCGCACATCAAAGGAACGTTAATTATACTGTGCCTTTCCTTTTCTTGTTGCCCAAGATAAATCCAGCCCCGTCAGTTCATGCATGTCTCGTCGACCTGGGATTATTAGTGGAAATCTTTCTGTGCAGGTGGCCGATTAAATTATGTAAACAATATATTTCTAGTTTTGGAATACTTTTTATGAATAAAGACTGCAAGGGCTTCAGAGAGTCATATACGGAGTACCACTCAAAAAATATGTACAAAGCCTAAACCCGATCAAATAAAAGAAAAAAGAAGAAAAAGAAGAGGAGTAAAGACAGGCAACATAATATCAGATTCTAACGTACATCACTGTTGGGTAAATAAACCCTGTGAGTTCATTCATAACCTTGGTATACACGGATCCTAAAGTGGATCCAAGGGATCCCACTAGTATGTAGCTAGACATCTATTTACTTGTACGGAAAAAATCACTTTTCATAATTATATACCAGCGTCGTTAATTTCTAGTGCTCCCTTACATAAGAGTAATAACATAGCATTCTTTGTACACATAATTAAAATGTTCATGCCGATGAGGCGCCACGTTTAGCGATGTGCCTACTCCCAGGGAACCTAATTGCGGCGGCTCCATCCATATGTGAGGGAAAACATATTTAACTAGAATAGTAAACGCACTTTCGGCGCGTCGTGTCTATGAAGTGACGTCGCATATTGCAATAGACAGACCGTTCGACCAAATCCTGAACCCGTGCCGGTCCTATCTAACAACCTTTTTTGTATATAAAAAGTTCAAACTTCTATGGACCTTTTTCGTCCAACAATGGTTTTTTAAAGTTTTTTTTGGAATTTTTTAACAGCCTAGGAAAAAGAAAATAGAAGAGAGAGCCAAAACGTTTATTAAATTTTAAAATTGTTGTAATTGTAATTTTTTTTTGGAAAAATCCAAGTCTTTTATAGGGCCTCTTTGTGGAGCCATGGTTCTATTTTTGCAAAATTTATTTTTTCTAAAATTTTTAAATGGGCTACAAAAAAGGGAATAGGAGAGGAATAAAGAAACCCAGATTAACATTCAAACTTTTTATGGACCTTCTTTGTGCAGGCATGGTTCTATTTTTATAAACTTTCTATTTTTTAGAATTTTTAAACAGTGTAGAAAAAAAAGAAAAGGAAAAAAGAAAAAGAAGAAGGCAGAGGAAGCAAGGTACTGGAAAAGGGGAACTGTCGACGATTTGTGTCGGCAATATATTTTATAGGGCTATACGAAAAATCACAACTACGATGGTAGCACAGGGAGCCGAATTTATACAGGTTCGGGCCCTCAAGGTGAGGTAATACCCTACTCCTGTGCTCGTGGATTATATGGTGGGGTGTCGATTAAAATGTATGTTCTCATCGGGATTACACGAGAACAGACAATGATGTCGATGGAGGATTAGATGTAAGATGCAGATGTGTTCTAACTAGGGACCCCTGACCCCCTTTATATAGTGCAAGGGGTCGGGTTACAGATAGGTTTCCTAATCCGTATAAGGAAGATACAGATATAACCGAGTTGGTTACGCCTATATCTTTGTATTTGAGTAGGAAACGAATTCGTTTCCTTGTAGAACAAGTCGGGCCACGCCATCCTCTAAGCCCGTCTTCTGGAAGCTCCATACGTCTCGACCCAAAGAGGTGGTGCGTCTTTCCGAATATCTCCGAACACCCGGGGCCATGTTGTCCACAGGAACGACTGGGATCCTAACCCGGGCCAGCGAGCTGAGATGCAGCACGGACAACCAACCTGCCAAAGTCATCGCCTAGTCTAGGAGCTGCGCAACAGATACTTTTATATATAATGTTTGAACAAACGGCCGGATCTCATTTCGGCCGACAATCGGACGCCAGTGTCTCGCGGCCAACGTCGTAGTATATAGGACGGCGGATCAATTCGCAAAAACTGCAAGGGCCTTTTTATGAAAACGTCTGCACTGGACGTGTGGATCCTACCGACCGCGTGATTCGACGGCGGAGGAAATCGGGGTGACGTGGCCGAAGTTGCAATGCAGCAATCTCTTGCTCTTTATATATAAGATATATTTAAATGGGCTACAAAAAAGAGAATAGGAAAGAAAAAAAAAAGAAACCTTCTTTGTGCAGGCATGGTTCTATTTTTGCAAAGTTTCTATTTTTTGGAATTTTTAAACGGCGTAGAAAAAAAGAAAACAGAAAAGGAAAAAAAAGGAAAGGAAGAAGGCAGAGGGAGCAAGGTACTGGAAAAGGGACGCGGCTGGGATTAGAACACGGGCCGGCGAGCCGAGATGCAGCGCGGACGACTAACCCGCCAAAGTCACCGCCTTGTCTAGGAGCTACGCGACAGCTACTTTTATATATAATGTTTGAATGAATGGCCAGATCTCATTTCGGCCGACGATCGGACGATCAGCGTCTCGCGAACGACATCATAATATATAGGACGGCGGATCAATTTGCGAAAATTGCAAGGGCCTTTTTGCGAAAACGTCCACGTTAGACGTGTGGATCCTGCTGACCGCGTGATCCGACAACGAAGGAAATCGGGGTGACATGGGTGAATTTGCAATACAGCAATCTCTTGCTCTTTATATATAAGATAGATTGGTCCCTGAGGTTCTGAACTATGCCCAAAGTATGAAATTGGTCCTTGATCCAAATATCAGCTGATTATAGGATCAAATCGGCTGGCATGCTTTGAACGCTGCTTCTGATACTGATGGCGATTCTAAGCCTTAAGTCCATGTGTATTTAGCTGATAGTCAATTTTCGGCGCGATCAACTACCCCATAATATCATGAGATTAACAAT
Source organism: Olyra latifolia (assembly GCA_036346145.1). Classification (NCBI taxonomy): domain Eukaryota; kingdom Viridiplantae; phylum Streptophyta; class Magnoliopsida; order Poales; family Poaceae; genus Olyra; species Olyra latifolia. Next base: position 4,220,213 of record CM070530.1, read on the forward strand.
CAGCACAATGCAAACAAAAGCACATGCCTTTCCTTCACAAATTAAGGACCCATAAGCGCCACGATGCTCATCCAAAAGTGAATAAAACAATTTTTTTCCCATTAATCTATGGCTTTAATGACTTTGTCCCAAAAAGGAAAAAATCTTGCCTTATAATTTTCTAGAAAGGCTAATAGATCAAAAAGTCATCCAAGCAACACAACATATAATTAATTGGAAACCGTAAAACGTGCTTGTTGTCCTGATAGTCTTTATGGTCCTTAACATGAATTTTCTAAGACTTGAACTTGATATTGTTTCAATAGTCTAGATAGACGGACGGTCCGCCTCTAACTAAGATTTTTAAAAACATAAAGTTAAATACGCATTACACGATAACTCATTACATATAAGTACTCCCTCCATAACCAATCGACACCGGATGTCAGATCCACCTCACGATGTAGCCGCCGCCCGTAGAAGCCACCCCTATGCAGTGCCAGTTTAGAGATAGAGCCTAGGCGTAGGCGGGGGCTGACATCTTTGAGCGTGATCTTGCCTGATCGAGCTAGCATCAGGCGGTTTCAGACAAAGATCGATTCGGCCTGAAACTCCGGACGGTAGATTCGTCATTGTAGACGTGGGATAGGAAATAAAATCCGATCGACTCAGAGACACACGGCTGAGCGTCGAGTTCAAGCCATGCACCGAGTTCGGTTCGGACACGATCGACGCAGACGCTGAGCTCTGTCTATATAACCATGGCCATGGCGTCCCAACAAACGCATCACGCCTCTCACAGCTGCATTCTCCATCGTCTCGAGTCTCGACTACTGGTCTTTGGTGCGATCCACGAGCGCGAGATCCAGACGAGAGAGGTAGCCGCGCGCGTCGATCGGCGATGGGGAAGAGGAAGTCCTGGCGACCCAAGGCGGCGCCCAAGAAGAAGCCCAAGCTGGAGACCTCCTTCTGCAACCACCCCGACAGCGTCGACTGCAGCATCGACTTGAAGCTCCGCATTGCCAAGGCCTCTTGCTCCGTCTGCAAGGAGACCTACTCCACCGGATGCCACGCGCTCACCGAGCCCATCGACGTCTACGCCGAGTGGATTGACGAGTGCGATAAAGCCAACGAGGGCGTCCTCCGGAGGCCCGCCGCCGTCGCTGATGACGACGACTACGACGACGACGACTAAGCTTGATCTCGAGGAGGCTTCAAACAAAGATTGAAGGTTCTTTCTGAAAGATAGCTACACAAAGATTGATTCGATTTCGGCACTCGAACTTGACAGAGTTAGGAGATTGTATTTCATCCATTGTTGTATTTCTCAAGTTTTCGCTGTTTTTATTGCTGAAATCTTGAATCAAAGAAACCGACTTTGCCGAGCAATGGCCGGCTTTGTTCAATTTTATGTCGATGACAGATTGCAATGCATACATCTAATTAAACTGGGGTATATAATTGGAAACGAACAAAAAGTTAAAGTAGTAGTCTTGAATTAATCAAGATTCGCAAGCAGCATCAATCCGTGCAGCTTAGGATAGGAGGGGTTGCACGTTCAGCGCGCGAGAGCATGCGTGACTTGTCGAGAAAACCAACCGCTTGCTAGCTTAGCTCTATAAATAGAGCACATGAGGACACTGGTGGGGGAGGACAACGCCAGAAGCTTGAGAGGAGAGACCGCAGAAGTTCACACCCAAAGCGAGAGCGCATCCATATTCCATACTGCACGCTCGTCAAGTCCTAATCGTCGCCAGAGTGCTGCCCACACCAAGCGCAAGGAGGAAGAAGTCAGTCGTCCCTGGGAGCGCGACGCGAGATTGGACACCAGACGCGAGACGCAGAGGTGAGACTCGATAGTTTCAAACCGAGGGACAAAAGGCTGGACGCTGGGAGACGTTACCCAGTTCTAGCCGCTTACGCTGAGAGCACATCATCCTCTAGCCTTGAAGCAAAGCTTAGCGCAAGGAAGATAAAAGAAAGGTGAGAAATATGATCACGCTCTTCCTTTCTATCTGTATTTCCTAAACAAAGTCTACTCCTATGCTTGATGTGCCTCTTTTGATTCACATCAAGGGCCATGGAAGAGACTAAATCTCTAAACAAAACTCATTCCTATGCTTGATGTGCCTCTTTTGGTTCACATCAAGGGCCATAGGAGGGTTTAATCCATAAACAAATCATCTCTTCTATGCTTGATGTGCCTCTTGTGGTTTACATCAAGGGCCATGGGAGAGATTAAATCCCTAAACAAAGCTCATTCCTATGCTTGATGTGCCTCTTTTGATTCACATTAAGGGCCATGGGAGGGGTAAATTCATATAAACTTAAACAAAAAATCGTCTACCGTATGCTCAATTTGCTTCCCAGCTCGGGCGCTCGAGCTTCTTCGCTCCCGAGCTTCTAAAGCTCGGGACAGGTCTCAGACCCCAACGCGGACTATGCCACGCCGAGCACAGGACGCTGCAGGCCCTGCACGTCACCGCGAGTTAAATGTGGCCGCAGTACCGATGCACGCCTGCCACAATCGCTGGCAGGTTGGTTGCCGATCACGTCAAAGACCAGTTTGCCTGCTCGCCTCTAAAGAGAAAGACACACACTGTTGCCCAGCGGTCGGGACGCTAAGCCCAGCGAGTCGAGAAAGTATGCCCAATGCCCAGCGGATTCTAGAGACCAGCTACGCCAAAACTCGCCAAGACGAAAGAACACGTCCAGTGACCAGAAGACGGTGAGGTGCTTCGCATCAAACTGAAGTCAGACAACAGTGGCCGAAGGCCGCCTATAAAAGGGGCACAGGCCACAAGCCAGAGACACAATGACACAACATACGCAACAGACGCATGAGGAAGCAACAACTTCCCACTCAGCCATCATAGAACAGGAGCACTTATACCTGCGTAGGATTCCTAGTTCTATGCAGTAGTCCTCTCTGCGCCAGTCACTTTAGGAATACACATAGTGCCTTGAGCACTTATTGTACTCTAGCCCGAGCTTCCCAAAACTCCGTCTCACCCCCTGTTATCCGGCAGTGGAGGCCCGAACCAGGATAAAAACACCCGTGCCGCCGTCGTTGACCATCGTCGACAACCCCTTCCCTCGACCCAGCCTTCGGTCGAGGGGGCAGGGCCACTCTCGGGTTCTGCTCCCTACTCTTGCTTATCGGCCTGCGGAGGCTCGCCTCCCAGACACCGACAGCTGGCACCCACTGACAAAATTAAACCAAAACTATGGGAATAACTTACTAATAAATTCAAATAACCTGCACAGACTAACATTTATTATGGTTGACGGTCTTACCACATGCCGCTGTCGACACAAGAGCCACCATTAAGGTATCCGTTTAGTGAGAAATTACATCGACGGTTACGGTGTTTGTCATCAACCCTAAGTTGTCCATCTCGGTCTCCCAACACTAATAGAGAACTGGCCTATTGGCTACAGGGCCGTAGTGGGGACGAATCGGTACTGAAAGCCCTTTCATTAGTACCGAAGGCACGGAGTACATTAGTACCGGTTCGTATCATGTGTTACGAACCGGTATTGATGCCTCGTCAGGAAAGTTCAAAAGGAATGTGTCGGCGTCTGGTAGGCGAGCCTCCGCAGCGCCAATAAGCAAGGAAAGGGGGTGCAAGGCCCGAAGGCGGCCCTGTCCCCCGGACCGAGGCCCGGCCGCTTGGCCGGACGCTGCCGAAGGAAAAGACCTTAGTCCCGAAGCAGCCGGACGCGTCGAGACCAGATCGATGGGGGGGGTGATGACAAGAGTAATTTTATCCTGGTTCAGGCCTCCACTGTGGGATAACAGACCTACGTCCAGTCTTCGTTTAATGCCGAGCTTAAACGAGCGCAAGGGGTGAAATCCGGGCTTTGGGAAACCCGGGCCTTGAGTACAATAAGTGCTCAGGGCACTCTGTGTGTGTCTTCCTACAGTTACCTGAATGCGGAGAACTACCGCCGGGAACTAGAGCTCCTACGAGAGTGCAAGTGCTCCTGTTCTACAGTAGCTATCCTCCAAGTGAGTTGTGTGTATGAAGAAGCGGGTGTCCTCTTTGTTGTGGCCTGTATGCCCCTTTTATAGGCGCTCTCCGGCCACTGTAGCTTGCGTTGGTCCGTTGAATTAGTTGTTGCCTTTGCCATGCCGGTAGCGTACAAAATCCACCGGGTAATCGAGTGTAATCCTCCGATCACTGCGCCGGACCGCTACCGGTCAGCACGTGTCTTTGCCCATGTGGGTGGTTGACGAGACCGGCCGCCAACCCGTCAGAAGCTGCCGCCAAGCGCTCCTCGGTACAGTGCGCGTATTTAATTCTCGGCGACTGGGACCCGGCGATCTGTCACGCGCGCGTACGATTTGCCTCGGGTCCTATTCCTTTGAACCTCAAAAGCCCGGAGGAAGCAAGAGGCCTGATCTTTCGGGGTGGGGAAGCTCGGGCGCGAGCGTGCTGACCCCGAGCTTGCCTACTGTGGGGCTGCAGGTAAGTAAGTGAGCCGAACCTTCATGGGCCACGTACTTTCCCCAACAGCTAGCCCCCGAGCCTCGAGCTGGACAATGACGTGCCGCTCAGAGGTTTACCTGGTAACTGCCTTCGGGCGAAATGCTTGTCTTTTCTCGCATGCGGGGCCCCCACAGCTTCGGCGGGAATCCCAAATCGGCGTGGTTACGCGCGCCGCTTCCTTCTCCTCGGTTTCCACGTCTCCCGGCAGACGGGCGACAGTTCGTCTCCCCTTGCCAGTTTATATCAGGCGGTTTTCCTTTTCGCCGTTCCCCTTTACGCCCTTCTGTACTACTTGTTCGCCTTGTGGTACTTGCGTCCCTTCGCCTTCTTCCTTCCTCCACTCTCCCGCCGTCTTTCTCCTCCGATCCTCCTCTTTCCGATGGCGCCCTTCACGCGGAGCCTCCTCACTGAGGACGAACTGAAGGGGCTGGAAGCCGCCGGCTTTGTCGAGGTCGGCGGATGGAGGGTGGCCGGCAAGGAGACGGTCCCCTCACCTAAGAGCAAGGAGTTCGTTAGCTTCGAGCTTTTTGCGGTTCATGGGCTCCGGGTTCCGGAGTCCGAGTTCGTCGACGCCGTCCTGGCCCAGTGCGGGATCGAGTTGGTGAACCTCAATCCCAACTCGATCCTGTTCCTGACGATCTTCGCGCACCTCTGCGAGGCATTCGTCGGGGTGGAGCCGTCGGTCAGCCTCTTCCTCCACTTCTATGAGCTGACCACGACCGGCGGAAACAATGTAGCGGGGTGCGCCTACTTCAAGCTCCGCCACGACATGAAGCCTGCATACCCGGTGTTCAAAGTCAAGGAGAACGTCGGGGGGTGGGCGTCGCGGTGGTACTACGCCGAGAAGTCCGAGAACTGCCGATTATGGTTCGCCAATGCGAGCCCTGGGAAGGTGACGATGCCTTGACCCACGCTGGAGCCGGCGGAGGTAGCCCTGGCGGCCAAGATTCGGGACTTGGCCAGCCGGGGGCTCAACGGCTACGACATCGTAGCCGACTTCACCAGGCATCGGGTGAGCCTGCTGAGGAAGCGGGTTCGCCCCTTCTTCGAGATCCGCGGGTGAGACGACCTCACCCGCGAAGGTACTTCCCGTAAGTTCCTGCCCTCGACCTTGAAATCCTCTGCCCGGGCTTTTCTTGAGGCGTGTTTGTAATGTTCTCGCTCGTTTTCTTTTGCAGCCTTGCCCTAGGATGACGTGGTCCGGGCCGTGGGGCTTCTCCTGCCCGCAAACCACAACGGGCCATCCGGCTCGCGCATCCGCAACGTTCTAGACGAGGTACGTGCTTCTGCGGGCTTAGGTGCCTCCGGAAGCGGTTTTCTCGTGGGCGTGGGCTGACGCCCCATGACCTGTTTTGTAGGGGAAGCAGAGGGAAGCCGGCTGCTGCTCCACGCCGGTGGCGATTCGCGGAGCTACCACCGACGGTCGGTGATGATGCGAGCTTAGCTCCGGCGCGAAAAGGTCAGGCCGCGAGCAAGCGACCTTATGCGAAGAAGCCAGCCAGTCGCTTCCCGGGCAAAGCTGCCCTTTCATGGCGGCAGGTGCTGTAGGGACCCGTCAAACGGAGTCGAATCCCTGCCGTGCTTTTACCTGTACTAGTCCCTGGATCAAGTAGCTAGTACGCACGATGAATACTGATTTGGATCACAACCATCAACGCACAAATAAACCACATCGTAGTACGCCAACACGGCCAATTATTACAATAGTTTGGCACCACGGCTTACAAACAAAGCGGCGGAAATTTAAGAACATTGTTCAACTTAAGACAAAAATTCCAACAAATAAACTCCAACTCCACACAGCAGTAATCAAGAAGCACGCCCTAGGCTTCGGGTAGTCTTCATCCCGGATCCTTCGGCGAAGTCCTCGCCTTGATACTGCTCTTCATCGGGTAGGGACAATGTTGATCTGGACTCGCTTCGTTGAATGAGCGACCACAGAAATGCGAGGGTGAGTATACAAAATACTCAACAAGCAAGGTCGACTAATATGCAACTAAGGTTACAAAGGAAGGGTAAGGTTCTTTTTGCATAAAGCCAGTTTTGAAGGTTTTTCCTAAATTTTGTAAAAGGTTTGAAAGGAGTTAAGAGAAAACAAATATTTGGATCATTTCCTTTTGAAACTCCTACCTAAACCGGTTTTGCCCAGACTGCTACTCACGGCACCCACTGCAACACCCTCATCGCCACAAAGACCCACTATGAGGAGAGAAAATAAAACACACGACACCGGTCGTGGTTTTCCTTTAAAACACCTTTTGAAAACAAAAAGGTAAGAAGTACCATGAGGCAGCTCCCGTCGTCTGGCCCTGACCGCGACACGGCTATCATGATAGTTGTACACTCTGCAGAGGTTGCACGCTTTACCCATGCGAGGTGGTTCTTCCTCGGGCCCCCAAAGGAAAATGGTCACCACAAGGCCTTTCTCCAACCTTCCCTAGTTAGGACATTCCCACGAGGTTTCCACCGCAATGCCCTCTTGCGCCGATAGGTTCTGTTCTATGGACACATCTGAATACCCACTCCCAACCACAAAGGAAGGTTCTGCTTATGGACATATTCAGATGCCCACTCCCTATTCCACCAGGAATGCCCTAACTAGGAGTCCGAAGGATACTAAACCAGAGCCCGCCCATACAGGCACACATGGTTGCACTGTTAAACTTAGCTCGTCTACCTCAAGGAATCGGTCCTTAGGGACCGGGGTGGTTCCATAGATCGACCCAAGTCTCGTGCTTACAAAGACCAACCTTGCAACCACCACCCCGATCGGGTTTTATAAAACATTTTACCCGATAGCACCCACTTATCAACTACACCCATTTGCAAACACGACAAAGACCCATCGCCTTTTAAAATCATTGAGTAAACAAGCATTGATATTAACATGTCCAAGTTTCATGTGATTGCAACTAAGCATAGCTAACATGATTAAAACCTAGTTCAAGGGGTGAAGGCATTATTAAACAATATAACTTTAACCTAAGGTGGCAAGGAAGGTTTTATATATCGATGTTATTAATTGGGGTTTTAGCTAGCATCTAACCAATTAGCATTTTTAAATTTAACATAGCATGCAGTTTAAATAACTATTAAAATCATTTAAAAACCTGGGAGCAAGATTCAGCACTTGCCTTGATCAGCACTTCCCTGAAGCTCTTCTGGACAGGGGTTCGCAAAGCTATCGTTACTAGTTCCTAAAACCGAAATTAAACCAAAATAAACTAATGCTCCAAATAAAACATGTATGATATGTATGCTCATGTTATGCACAAATATTGCCAAACATGATCAGTTAAATCTCTGGTTCAACTAATACCAATTTTTAAATTTTCTTATTAACCTAAATCATCTATTAAGCAATTTAAAGGCATTTAAGCAATCTTAACAATTAAACAGTAGTTAAATTATCCTAAAATTCTATGAAAGTTTACAGAACAGTAATACACATTTTTATGGTCATTTTAAAATTTATTTGGCAATTTTTAGACAAGTGAATTACCCTAAACAATTTAAACAAAGTTTCTTAGCATTTAAATATTCCTAGTTAATTTGAACAGTGACAGTGACAAAAATTGACATATTTAAATAGGTTGCAATTTTGTGAGTCTAACAAAATTTGTTTGGTAATTTTTGGATTTTTCTACTAATAGATATAGATTTTACAAGCTAGGGAATTTTCTGGAAAAAGGGAAAAAGGGGGGCGGCTCGGCTTGAGCCGGAGAGAGAGGAGCCTACTGGGAGCGGCCAAGGGGCCCATGGTCAGCGAGGGAGAGCAGGGAGGCGGCGGCGGCACGGCTCGGGGGCGGCGCTCCGGCATGGCGGCGCCATGAGGCGGGGAAAGGAAGAGGACCTCGGGACGCAGCATGGGGTCAGGTCAGCGGGCGACGGCGAAGGCAGGCAGCGCGGCAGAGGCGGCGGCGGCCACGGCTTGGCGGCGGCGGCTCCCGGCCGGCCGGCGGCGGGGAGAGGGCCGGGAGCTTCACGGGCGGGAGAAGCTTCAGGGCGGCATCGGCCGGGCGGGTGGCAAACAATGCACATGACGGGCGGCCGGAGAGGAAGGAGAAGCGGCGCGGCGCAGCAGCCAGCTGGGGGGCGGCGAGGTCTAGGAGGACGGGAGCACGGGACCCGTGGGGTGGTCTCGGGCGCGGGAGGCAGCAGGTCAAGGCGAAGAGGGCGGCGCGGAGGAGGCGGCTCACGCCGGCGACGAGCCACGGCCGCCCTAGGGCCAAATTGGCCGGGAAAAACTCGCCTAGTCCTAGGGGAGCTCTAGGGGAAGGAGAGGAGACTCACCGCGAGAATCGCCGAATTGAGTCGAGGCGTGGCATGGGCGAGGAGACCGTCATGGCGTCGTGGTGAAATTTGTCGCCTCCGGTGGCTTTCCTCGGAATTGAGGGGGGGAAAGTGAGAGGAGGTCAAGGAACATCGCCCTAGAAGGAATTCACAAGAAATCGGCTTACCCGAGGTGAATCAAGGAGAAACGAAGGAAAGGATGGAGCTTCGGGTTGGAGTTTTGAGGAGGTGACAGGAGGTGAGGCGCGATGGCGGCGCAATTACCACCAATTAGGGTGGTAACTGACCCCATTAGGACGGATTGAAGGCCACTGAGCTCAGTGGGAAGATGAAGTTCAGGGTGGAGTGTTCATGCGTGAACAGGGAGGAGGAAGGGAGAGAAAGGAGAGAGAAGAAGAAAGAAGAAGGAAGAAAGGAGAGAATGGCAGGTGGGCCCAGGGAGGATTTTTAATAAAAATTAATTTTTCTGGTTTAGTAATCCTTTAAACTTCCAAAATACAATATATTTTATAAATTAATAATTATTTGGACAAACATATTTTAGTTTGCAAAATTATTAATTAACAGGTAACATTCTCATTTTATTAGTTTTATTTTTAATTGTTTTTAAATGCAATGCAATGCATATGAGATGCTAAATGCCATGCTAAGAGTTTTTATTTTCTGAAAACGAGGATGTTACAAACCTCCCCCCCTAAGAGGAATCTCGTCCCCGAGATTCAGGAGATCCGGAAAACAGGTCAGGGAACTCTGCCCTTAAATCCTCTTCACGTTCCCAAGTTGCCTCTTCCTCTGAATGGTTACTCCACTGAACCTTGCACAATTTGATCACTCTATTCCGGGTCTGACGAGCGGCTTCATCCAGAATCTTGACCGGGTACTCTTTGTAAGACAAATCATGCTGCAAATCGAGCTGTTCCAACGGCATCTGATCTTCTGGCACTTTCTCAACTGGGAGACATGGAAAACATCGTGGACATCTGACAACTGTGCAGGCAGTTCCAGCTGATAGGCTACTTCTCCTCTTTTGGCCAAAACTTTGAACGGACCGATGTAACGAGGTGCTAATTTTCCACTGACTCGGAATCGTCGCACACCCTTCATCGGAGAGACTTTCAGGTACACAAAATCTCCTTCTACAAATACCAGTTCCCTGCGGCGATGGTCCGCATAGCTCTTCTGCCGCGATTGGTCAGTTTGACCTCTATTTGGATCGGTCGAACTTGCTCATCGGCTTCTTTCGAAGGTCCGCCCAAAACCATGCTCTCACCCGCCTCATTCCAAGAGAGAGGTGTTCTCACTTCCGCCCATACAAAGCCTCAAATGGTGACATCTCAAACCGGCACAGTAGTTATTATAAGAAAACTCGCATATGGCAAGTGCTTATCCCAATTCTTGGCATTAACCAAAGCACAAGCCCTTAGCATGTCTTCCAACACTTGATTAACTCGCTCGGTCTGGCCATCGGTCTGAGGATGATATGCTGAACTGAAATTTAAGTTGGTCCCTAGCAAATTGTGCAATTTTTCCCGTAACTTAGAGGTGAACTGGGTCCTCTATCTCGACACAATCTTCTTCGGAACTCCGTGGAGACAGACTACTCTCACCAGGTAAAGTTCTGCCAACTTGTCCCCGGAATAGGTTGTCTTCACGGGAATAAAATGCGCTGACTTGGTCAACCGGTCCACAATTACCCAAATAGAATCATGACCTGACTGAGTCCTTGGCAATCCCACAATAAAGTCCATTCCGATTTCCTCCCATTTCCATTCAGGCACCTTTAGTGGTTGAAGTAGTCCTGCAGTCTCGATGCTCGCTTTAACTTCGGCCGATGTGTCGCAGGGCTACAAACTCTGCAATATCACGCTTCATCCCTGTCCACCAATACGACCCTTTGAGATCTGAGTACATCTTGGTGCAACCGGGGTGAATGGTCAACTTGGTGTCATGAGCCTCATTCAAGATGACTTCCTTCAATTCTTTCTTGTTTGGGACAAAGATCCTCTTGCCAAACCAGAGGATTCCTTCAGAATCTAATGAAAATCCAGGGGCTTTTCCCTTTACTCTTCCTTTCTTTTATTTCTGAGACCTCTCCATCTTCTTGCTGAGCTGCTCGGATCTGACTTGGCAAAGTCGGTTGCAATTCCAACATGTTGACACAACCTTGATCCGCCAATCCCAAATTCATCTTTCAAATTCTTCATGCAAGGTCAAGGTGACTTTCTAACAAAGAATCGATTCTTTGTTATAGCTTTTTCCGACTCGTAGCGCGCGGCCACAACATTAGCCTTGCCCGTGGTAATGGATTCCAACATCATAATCCTTTATCAACTCTAACCACTTTCTTTGTCTCATATTTAAGTCCGGCCGAGTAAATATGTACTTTAGACTTTTGTGATCGGTGTAAATCTACTCTATTTCCGATCAAATAATGCCTCCAAATTTTAAGGCATGAACTACATTGCCAATTCCAAATCATGGGTTGGATAATTAACTTCATGAGGCTTCAAATTGTTCGATGCATAGGCTACCACTTTTCCTTCTTGCATCAAAACGCATCCGAGTCCAAGCTTGGAAGCGCCGCAATAAATCTCAAAGTCTTTGTGCACATGGGCAAAATCAGCACTGGGGCATGTTGTTAGTCGCTTCTTCACTTTTGGAAGTCATCCTCACAAGTCAAGGCCCAAACAAACTTATGATCCTTCTTCAACAACCGAGTAAGTGGCTTGGCTATCCGAGAAAAATCTTTAATAAACCTCCTAGTACCGCCATACCAAGGAAACCTCGGACCTTGGTCACGGTCTTGGGTGTTGGCCAATCCAACACATCTTGGACTTTCACGGGTCTCTGACAACTCCAATCGGTGACACCACATGACCCAAAATGCTACTTCCTTCACCCGAACTCACATTTGCTAAACTTAGCGAAAAATTGGTGCTCCCGAAGCTTTTCCAACACTAATCTCAGGTGTTCTTCGTGCTCTTCTTCACTCCGGGAATAAATCAAGATGTCATCGATAAAAATGACAACAAACTTATCCAAATACTCCATGAATACTTTATTCATCAGGTTCATAAAGTAAGCAGGAGCATTGGTCAGCCCAAAAGACATTACCGTAAACTCGTATAAACCATAACGAGTTGTGAAGGCTGTCTTGGGAATATCTCCTTTCCTTATTTTGATCTGATGGTACCCTGACCTTAGGTCAATCTTCGAAAAGACACAAGCTCCCTTTAGCTGGTCGAACAAATCGTCAATCCGAGGCAATGGATACTTGTTCTTAATAGTTACTTCATTTAAAGACCTATAATCCACACACATTCTCAAGGTCTTATCCTTCTTCTTTACAAAAATCACTGGAGCTCCCCAAGGCGCATTTAACTGGCCGGATGAATCCTTTGGCTTCCAATTCTTCCAACCGCTTCTTCATTTCGCTAAAAGATTGGCGGACAACCGATAAGGTCATTTGGGCAATCGGTCTTTGTTCGAGAGCTAACTCAATGATAAACTCTATGTCCTCGTCCGTGGCATTCTGGCAAATCATCCGGGAATACATCTGGGAACTCCTTTGCAATAGGAACCTAATCCAACACTATTCCTAGGTTAACTTGTTCAGGAGCTTGAAGCTCTAGAGGTTAAATCCGATTTGAACTTGATCGCTAATCCTTCACCATTGACCGTGAAATGGCTCGGTTGGCACAATCGATTTGACCTTGATACTTGCTTAGCCAATCCATGCCTAGGATCACTTCTATCCCTTGGGATTCCAAGACAATCAGTTAAGCTAGGAACTTTACTCCACTAACTTCTATTTCCAAACGAGGACATACTTTATCGGTCCTCATAGAACGTCCCTGATTGGATAATCATGGGAGTCTTAAGACCGGTTATATTCCAGCTTATTTGATTCCACAAAACTTTTTGAAATAAAGGAATGTGATGCACCGAATCAAATAAAACGTGGACGATCTTCAATTTACAAGGAACTTACCCAGTACCACGTCCGGGGCCTGATTTGCTTCCTCAGCTGTGACATTGTTCACTTGGCCTCTTCCAACGGTTGGGGTCTTCGGAGTCTGGGATACTCCACGACCTCTTCCTGAAGCAGGGGTACGGGCAGCAGATCCCAAGTTGAACGAAACCGGCGCCACTGGCTTCTTCTGCGGACATCAGCTTGCATAGTGCCCCCACTGATGGCAGGTGAAGCATCGCACCGGCTATCTTGTTGTTGTTTTGCGGTGCTTGGCTTGTTTGGTGCTCGACGAGGTGTCTCGAGGCACTTGACGCCGCTGGGTGCTTTGGGGTCCTTGGGACATTCTGAGGCGGAGGTCGGCTTGGCGGTATCAAGGTGAAACGGGCCTCGAACTGCTAGACCCTTGCCGTGCCATCTTCCTCTTGCGCTTCTCATTCGCGCTGCTTCAATATCTTCTGAACCAAAGCCTTGTTGACCATCTGCTGAAAGGTAGCATAGTCATTGGAGGCCAGGAGTGCCTTGATATCTGGGTCCATGCCTTCCATGAACTTCCAGATCTTGTCAGCTTCTTCAGCAACTTCAGTAGCTGCATACCGGGCCAAGTGGTTGAACTTGTGCAGGTACTCAGTAATGGACATGTTTCCTTGCTGGAGACGGTGGAACTCCCGCCTCTTCATCTCCAAAATGCCCTTTGGGACATGGGTGTCCTTGAAGGCTTGGTAAAACTCTGCCCAAGAGATAGCTTCAGCATCTGGGTGGGAAGCACGGAAGTTCTCCCACCAGATGGCAAGATCACCTTGCGGTTGGTGACCCAAAGCTAACTCTCTCAAAGATTCGTGCAATCGAGCTATGGTGACTTTCTCTCCATCTCTTTCAACCAATCCAGGCTACCAACGGTTCATGGGATCCCGAGAAGATGGAAGGCCCGGTCCTCATGAACTCTCCAAAACGGATCAAGCGGCTAGGAGGCCTTCAGACTCCATGAGATTGTTCGCTATGGGAAAATGAAGTCAGCATTATATGCTGAATTTGTTCTCCTTGGGGGAGATGAGAACAAACCCGCAACCTGATCGCTCGAATTGGCACGACCCATCAAAAACATGGTCCAGTGCGCTTCTTGGCTTGCGAGCTCGGGCGAGCCTCCCGAAGGGTCGGCCGGGCCGGTCCACTCAGCCAAGAAGTCGGCCACGACTTGGGACTTGATCGCTGTTCGAGGTACGAACTTGATGTCGACCACCAAGCTCGATCCCACCCTTATGCGACCCTCCCGTTCGCGTCCGGGTTCCGAATGATATCCCTTAGCGGGAAACTCGTTGGGACCGTAATTGGATGGGCTTGGAAATAGTGACGCGACTTTCGCGAGGCCATAAGCAAGGTGTACAAGAGTTTCTGAACCTCAGGGTACCGCTCCTTGGGTCCGTGAAGTACCTCGCTTACGTAGTTGACGGGTTGTTACTTGCCCTCGCGTTCGACTGCTAGTACAACACTCACAGCCTGCGGGGCAACTGCCAAGTAGAGGAGTAGATCTTCCCCGAGCTTTGGCGTGGCTAGGACGGGAGACGTGGACAAGTAACGCTTTAGCTCGCTGAAATCAGCCTCGGCTTCTTCTATCCATTCGAAACCATCGTGCTTGCGCGGGATCTTACAAAAATGTGCACTGCGCTCGCCGAGACGAGATATGAATCTGCTGAGAGCCGCCATCCGCCCGGTGAGGGCTTGCACCTCCTTGGTGCAGGTTGGCGACCTCATATTCTCGATGGCCTCGATTTTCTCGGGATTTGCCCCGATGCTCGCCTTTCCTATCACATAGCCCAGCAACATCCCAGATAGGACACCAAAGACACATTTTTCAGGATTCAGCTTAACTTGATGCTTTCTAAGATTAGCAAAAGTTTCCTGAAAGTCGGTCACATGGTCCCGTGGGACTTTTCTTTTTACAACAACATCGTCTACATAAACTTCTACGTTGCACCCTATCTGATCAGGGACCGTCTTCTGCATTAGTCGCTAGAACGTGGCTCCCGCGTTCTTCAGACCGAATGACATGGTCGTGTAGCAGAAGGTACCAAAAGGTGTCACGAAGGCAGTCTTCTCTTCGTCTTCCCTTGCCAGCGCGATCTGGTGATAGCCCGAGTAGGCGTCTAGGAAGCTCATGAGCGCCGAGTCGGCCGTTGCGTCGACCAGTTGGTCTATGCGCGGCAGGGAGAAATTGTCCTTGGGGCAGGCCGCGTTGAGATCGCGATGGTCGATGCACATTTGCCACTTCCCGCCCTTCTTCTTGACGACGACTGGATTAGCGAGCCAGTCGGAATGCTCGACTTCTCAGATGAAGCCGGCTTGGAGGAGCTTGCCGAGTTGCTCCTGGATGATGTCGGCCTTCCATTTTGGGAAGCGCCGTAGGGCCTGTCGACAGCTTTTTGTCGTCAACAACTAGCTCGGCTCGATGACCTCCCTTGGGACTCCGGGCATGTCGGACGGTTCCCACGCGAACACGTCTGCGTTATCCCGGAGGAAGGTAACGAGCTCGAGTTACTATTTGGACTCGAGGTTAACCCCTATGTGGACGACCTTGGCTGGGTCATCCTCGGAGAGGAGGACTGCCTTGGTGGGCTCCTGCGGCTGCAGGGCCACCTTAGGGCGGACTGGCGGCCGTTCGGCCTTGGCTGGGCCGCGCTCGGGGAGCTGTCCGACCATGGGCAAGGCGCTCTCGTCACAGGCCATTGCGGCCTTGTGGCTGCCCTTGACCGTGATGACCCCGTGAGGGGCCGGCATCTTCAGGCAGTGGTAGCCGTGGTGGGTGGCCGCCATGAACTTGGACAACGCGGGGCGTGCAAGGATGGCGTTGTACGGAAGCTCGGAATCCACCACCTCGAAGGTGACGTACTCCGTCCAAAAGTTTTGGGGGGTCCCGAACGTCACGGGCAGCACGATCTGCCCGATCGGTTGTAGGGACGACCCAGGGACAATGCCATGAAAGGGAATGGCAATGTCCTTGACCTTGGTCCGTGGAACTGTGATCCGCCAAGAACTCGGCGATGGCGATGTCCAAAGAGCTCCCGCCATCTACCAGCACGCGGTCGACTCGCGTGTTGCTGATGGTGGGACAGAGCTCCAGCGGCAAGCGCTGGGGCCTAGTCATTCCAGGGGGACAGTCATCCCGGAGAAAGTGATAGTCTGATGAGACCACCGCAGGGATGCGTCTCCGGACTTACCCTTCTCGAGGTGGTAAACCTCTCGGGCAGCGGCCTTAAGCTCGTGTCGCGAGCTATAGGCGGAAACGCCGCCGAAGATCACGGCGACGTACGCGCGAGCCTCTTGGAAGGTGTCGCCATAGGGGCCCTGAGGCGCCCGGTCGTCCGGCACCCCGTGGTCGGGGAGCTCGGCCATGGGCCCGCGCCGTAAGAGTCCTCCAACCGCTGCCCACGTCCTGCGATTCTGCGAGTCATGGCCGATCGCCAATGAAGAAGGCAGTAGCAGTTGTTCGGAGGGTTAGCCTCGGGCGGCCGAGGTCGTGGCCGGGAGCTCGTCTCGCCTCGCTCGCGCCGGCCGTTCCCGCCACCTGCCGGGCGGGCTGGCTGCGGTGAGCGGGCCTCTCGGGCTCTACCGCCACGACGTAGTTGGGGACGGCAGGCTCCTTCTTTTTCTTCTTCTTCTTCTTCTTCTTGGCGTCACCCTTCTTAGCATCCGAGCCAGTCCGGGCCGCCGCCTTCTCCTCCGTCCTCCCTCTCTTGCGCTCCACCGCCTCGGAGGCGTTGATGTATTCTTCCGCAGCACAAAATAAATCGGCTGCGGTGTGGACCGGATGGAGCTCAAGGTCCTCGATGAAATGGGTATTCCGCACTCCCTCTTTGAAGGCCTCAACGATGGTCTCGTCGGAGATCGACGGAATGGTGTTGCGCATCTGGACGAACCTGCGGACGTAGTCCTGCAGGCCCTCTCCCGCCCTCTGGACCACAAGCTTGAGGTCCTGGGGCTTCCCAAGGCGCACGCAGCAGCCCTGGAAGTTTGTCCGGAGCGCCTCCTGCAATGTTCCCAACAGATATCGAACCCTCTACCGGTTGAACAGCCAGGTTCGGGCCATTCCCTCCAGGACGGTAGGGAAGTAGTTGACCATTACGGCCTCATTACCGCCTGCGGCTAGGATGGCGGTAGTATAGACAACGAGATATTCGTCGGGATTCTTGCTCCCGTCGAACTTCTCGATGCTCCCGGGCTTGAACTTGCGAGGCCATGGGGCCTCGCGCAAAGCTCGGGAGAAGGCCGGATATCCAGGGGCGGCCCCGTTGTTTCCAACGGGGGGCCTTCCGCCCGGAAGCGGCCCGAGGCGGGAAAAAACTCCGCCCGGGGTGCGCTGAGGAGCGCCGTCCGCTGTGGACGTGGATGCCTACCGACGCGATCAACGCTCGGCAGCGCGCCGAGGAGCCATCGGTGTGATCGGGCTCGAGGTGCTCGCCGAGATCCCAGATGAGCTCCTCTAGGCCGTCGGCGATCATGGCGCTTAGGTCGACCATGGTGAACCCTCGCGGGTCCTTCTCCAGTCACGCATGACTGGCAATCACCTTAACCCTTTGCCGATTGCGCGGCCTTTGGGTTGGTGACGAGAGTGGTGGGCGAAGTGCGCACACGCGGCGCGAAGGCAGTGTCGGGCAGCGAGCTCGCGACGGATGTCCGCCAAAGCTCGCCCGACTGACCCGGCGAAGAGGCTACGAGCGGCTTCACGCCGCTGGTGCTCTCCACTTAGGTCAGTGCGTGGCTGGTACGGCGTCGCTCTGCCTGACGCCGCAAAGACGTGGTGTGAGGCAGGTTCCCGCGAAGGAGACATGTCGGTGTCGCCCACGGAGGCGGTGCCGTCGGCACCTTCCACCACCATGGGCATGCACCGGTCCACTGCCGGCCTCGATGGGCCGAGGCGCCAGTTGCGCGCGCAGGACTGGTCCTCATCTTCGGACGCGGCCGCGTACGTGTGCGGTCCGTCCGGATGTGGCACTGGTGGGGGTGCCTCCAGTCCCTCCATGAGGGTTTCGCTAACGTGAGTCAGCGAAGTGCCGGCTTGGCCGGGCAAAGCTGGGGAGCGAACAGCTACTCCCGAGGTGGGTGTCGCTTCCACCTCCATCTTGTCGGACTGAGCTCCGGCGAGGATACTAGCCTGCCACTCCTCATACGACTCGTCAACGTCGTCGAGATCGTCGCGATCATCGTAGTTGAGGTGTACGGTATCAATGTCGTCGTAAGACAACAAGGCCATCCTCGACTCGATCGAGTGGAGAAGACCGCAATCGGGCCCCACGGTGGGCGCCAGCTGTCGGCGACTGGGAGGAAAGCCTCCGCAGCGTCAATAAGCAAGGAAAGGGGGTGCGAGGCCCGAAGGCGGCCCTGTCCCCCGGACCGAGGCCCGGCCGCTTGGCCGGACGCTGCCGAAGGAAAAGACCTTAGTCCCGACGCGTCGAGACCGGATCGATGGGGGTGATGACAAGAGTATTTTTATCCTGGTTCAGGCCTCCACTGTGGGATAACAGCCCTACGTCTAGTCTTCGTTTAATGCCGAGGTTAAACGAGTACAAGGAGGTGAAGTCCGGGCTTTGGGAAGCCCGGACCTTGAGTATAATAAGTGCTCAGGGCATTGTGTGTGTGTCTTCCTACAGTTACCTGAATGCGGAGAACTACCGCCGGGAACTAGAGCTCCTACGAGAGTGCAAGTGCTCCTGTTCTACGGTAGCTATCCTCTAAGTGAGTTGTGTGTATGAAAAAGCGGGTGTCCTCTTTGTTGTGGCCTGTATGCCCCTTTTATAGGCGCCCTCCGGCCACTGTAGCTTGCACTGGTCCGTTGAATTAGTCGTTGTCTTTTTGCCATGCCGGTAGCGTACAAAATCCACCGGGTAATCGAGTGTAATCCTCCGATCATCGCGGACCGCCATCGTCAAGACGTGTCTTTGCCCATGCAGGCGGTTGACGCGACCGGCCGCCAACCCGTCAGAAGCTGCCGCCAAGCGCTCCTCGGTACAGTGCGCGTATTTAATTCTCGGCGACTGGGACCCGGCGATCCTGTCATGGCGCATGCATGATTTGCCTCGTCCTGTTCTTTGTACCTCGAAGCGGCGAAGCAAGAGGCCCGAGCTTCCGAGGCGGGGAAGCTCGGGATTGAGCTTGCCAAGCTCGGGCGCGAGCTTGCTGGCCCCGAGCTTGCCTCCTGTGGGGCCGCAGGTAAGTAAGTGAACCGAACCTTCATGGGCCACGTACTTTCCCCAACAGAATGCATATTCTATCTATATTAGTACGCGATAGTGGGTGGGTTCGAGGTTAGAATGGTGGGGCTAGAGCAGGGTTCACAAAACCGGTAAAAACCGGCGGTTTCTCGCCAAACCGCTGGGGGGTGGTTTGAGAAACCGCGGTTTTACTCAAATGGTTTTGAAATTTTAAATTTAAATTTAATATTTTAAAAATTCAAAAAATCTTATAAAAAACTAGAAGGTTTTAGAACATTACTACATAAAGCAAAATTTTAAATTGAGATTATTATCATGGTATTTTATGCGAAGAAAGTTGTGCAAAAGTGAAAAACCGTTTTTTGAAAAATTGGATTGTTTCTAGAAGGGCTGGTCTATACATTTGCTAATTGATTGCTCTGCTCGTTTTTTCTTCTGTCACCACCACCATACCGAATTATGGGCAAACCAAAATTATGGAGGCAATATAAAAGGAGACACCCCTTGTACCAAAAGAGATCTGGAATCAATAAAGGATACACCGTCTCTTTGCCTCTCTACACATTGTGTCAATTGTTCTTGTGATTATTTGATTGTTGATCATCAGGCTACACGACGATGTGATTTATAACACGTTATCAGCACGATCGTCTCCGGGAGCGGAATATACGAGCTACCTGCTACCTCGTCGTCTGCACCGAATCGACAATTTTGCATCTACGAGCAACTGGAGGTAACGAATCGATCCCGTAGATCGATTTAGCTCACAATCTAATTGGTAGATGTCTGGTGTTATCAAACAGTAGATCTATTTTGATAGATTCGTAATAGAAAAATAGATCTACCGAGAGCCTTGGTTCCCACGCTCGCAGCGCCGCCCCGCCACATGCCCGTAGCTGGCGCCGCCGCCGCCGCAAAGACGTCGCCTCGTCGCGGGTAGCAAGACGCCACCGCCCGCCGTTCGCCGCTTCTGAATCCGCCAGTCGTCGTGGCCGCCGCGATCACGCCCGAGGTTGCATCTGCCACGAGCCCGACCGATCATTGCCCTTTGTTTCTAGCTTGCTACGTTCGCAGCTCCCTGCATGTACGCGTATTTTATTTTGTATACGCGTATTTTGTTTCGTATACGCCGAAAAATACATGCATGTGATTGCATGCAGGTCACCCCGTGCATTTGCTTCTAGCCAACCATGCACGCAGCCACGAGCACTTGCATAGCACTGGACATGTGCTTGCACGATTTTTTTTCCGGCGGCTCCACACGCTAATTCCTTCGCCGTCGTCGATGATGCGCCGTCGCCTCGGCTTGACACGAATACCGCCACGACCTCGCCTACCATTGGTATTGCGCCAAATCCAAAGGGCAAGTGGAAACCCTATACGCAAGACGTGGCGGAAATACCATGCAATGCAGTAAACGCGTGGTGCATTTGGTGGCCCATGCAGGTCTCACGAGTGCTGCATTTTGCAGCCCTTTGGGCCACTCGTGAACAGTTTTTGTGGGGCACACGTGCACTATTTTGGCTCACAAACCAGCGAGATGTTTATTTGCTAGAAATTAAAATTTCTGGAAATCCCCTAAATTATGATTTATCATTGCTTATTCACTATATTTGCTTTATATTTAGACCTGCAGTTCTTTATTAATAGCAAACCTGTGTGAATTACATATTTGTCTTATTTGCTTAATAATTCGTCTAAGACCGGTAGTCTCAATTATTAATGCAAATTAAAGAATTCTAAAATATTTCCTTGCAAACCATCATTGTATATTTCCTGTAGTAAATATATAATTGCATATGTAGGATATGTCTGACCTGAACAAGAGAGATTTCTCCCCTCTCGCTGTCGATGGGAGCAATTACCTGACTTGGGCTATGGATCTGCGGATCAACTTGGAAGCCCGCTCCCTTGGTGCTACAATTGTCCCTCCCGCAGAGGGCGCACCACCAGCCCCTAATTGGTCAGTACTCACCAAGACTACATGAGGCACCACATACACCCGGACCTGAAGTCTGAGTATATGATGGAGGACAGCCCGCTGGCACTGTGGAACTCCCTGAGAGAGCGCTACAACCAGCATGTGCAGACTCTCCTGCCTGAGGCACAGAGAGAGTGGACGGAACTTAGGTTCCAGGACTTTAAGTCCGTAGCTGGGTACAACTCTGCCCTCCATAGGGTCGTTGCCAAACTGAGGTTCTGTGAAAAACAGGTCTCAGATGAGGAAATGATTAACAAGACCCTAGGGACTTTTCACCCTTCCATGATGATACTCCAAAGCAGCAGATCGCCGCCGAAGTTCACCCGTCACTCTGAGTTAACGCAAACTCTGCTAGAAGCAGAGAAGCACGATGAGATTCTTATGAAGAATCATCATGTTCGCCCCACGGGGTCGAAGGGTATGCCAGAAGCACACGCCAATGCTCAGGGGTCCTCCAGTAGCCAGGGCCGTAAGCGGGGAAGAGGTGGAAAGGCGTCGTGGCAGAATCACGGTGGGCAGAAAAAGCAAGACAAGGGAAAGGCTGGTGACAAAGGCAAGGAGGTTGTCCAGGAGAAGCCTCGCGAGACCAAGTCACACCACGCTGGTAAGCCATACTACAGTGTGGTGGCAAGGGCCATCGGTCGCGAACTTGCCGCACCCCAAAGTACCTCGTGGAACTGCACTGCAAGTACATGAAGAAAGACGGCGAGAAAGAAAAGCTCGGATCGAGGTACACATCACTCACCGACAATCCTCCGAAGAGGAGAAGGGTGACAAACAGAGGTCCCGCCAAGCCCAAGATGAAGGACCCCACCTCGATGATGAGGATGATCTTCTTGGTGTAGAACCGGAGGATTCATATGGAGATATGCAGAGTCTCAGAGTCGCATCTATGTCATGACATTATCCCTACTTAGTTTGTGGTTTGCTTATGTTCTGCGCAGAACATTTTTATTTATAAACTTGTAATAATTAGTCCTTTTTGTTCTATGTCCACAAGAGTTCTCAAGAACTTAATAACGTTATGGGTTATTTATCACTGCTTTTGATACGTTGATATTATGCATGCTTGTGATACTTGAAAATATATATTACTTGTGTGTATGTGATATATTCATATGACATAGAACCGAGTAGTGGCCAAATGGAGGAGGAACTCTGTCTGGTAGATAGTTGCACGACCAACACCATACTAAGGGAGATAAAGTACTTCCAAAACCTCCAGAAGAGGGATGGAAATATCCTAACGATTGCCGGTAGCAACACGCGGATTGTGGGCTCCGGTAGAGCCGTGTTAACTCTCCCCATGGGCACAATGATCACCATCGAGGATGCTCTCTTGTACCCTGAATCGACTCGCACCTTGCTAAGTTTTAAGGACATTCGCATGAACGGCTTTCATATAGAAACCGATCATGAAGGTGGAACCGAATTCCTCCCGTAACCTCTAAAGGCGGGTGTGAGAAGCCGTGGAGAAATTCCCTCTTTTAGATCGGCCTATACTACACCTACATCAAGCCCTCTCCTCATCTCTCTATGAAGGCTGAGATAACCACCCCGGACCAGTATATAATCTGGCATGACCGTCTGGGTCATCCGGGCCTGAGTATGATGCAAAGAATAGTTAAAAATTCTGTAGGTCATACCCTGAAGGTATCTGATTTCCCAAAACTTGAAGCTTTTGTGTGCCCTGCATGCGCCAAAGGGAAATTAATAATTAGACCCTCTCATGTTAAAGTCCAAAGTGAGTCTCCGAATTTCCTGGAGAGAATTCAGGGTGATATCTGCGGACCGATCCTGCCAGTAACAGACCCATTTGGGTATTTCATGGTGCTTATAGATGCTTCTACACGCTAGTCTCACGTATGCCTGCTGTCTACGAGAAACCATGCGTTTGCTAAGTTAATTGCCCAAGTAATTAAATTACAGGCCGACTTTCCTGAAGAAAGAATTAGGTCCATTAGGTTGGACAACGCCGCTGAGTTTACCTCGAGGGCGTTTAATGATTATTGTACGGCCATGGGCATAACTGTAGAGCATTCCGTGCCCCATGTGCACACACAGAACGGCTTGGCAGAGTCACTTATAAAGAGAATCAAGTTAATAGCCAGACCTTTGTTACAGAATTGCAGGCTCCCCACCAGTAGTTGGGGACACGCGGTACTGCATGCCGCGGAATTAATAAAACTCAGGCCGACTGCATATCATAACACATCCCCTATGGAACTAGTGCGTGGGCAACAACCAAGCATTTCCCATCTGCGTAAATTCGGTTGTCTCAGATATGTGCCGATCTCACCACCGCAGCAGCATACCACCATGGGGCCACACCGAAGTTGGGGGTCTATGTTGGGTTTGTATCTCCGTCGATTATTAAATACCTAGAGCCTATGACAGTGACCTGCATAAGGCTAGGTACGCTGATTGTATTTTTGATTTAGGCGCTTCCCGATAGGGGAGATGAAAATACCACACTAAGGAATACCGAAAATTGATTGGAATGCCATCGCGCCCATGCCCTAGACCCACGCATTAAGGAAACCGAACTTGAAGTTCAACAGATAATAGATTTGCAACAAGTTGCAATCGGTCGCCGATGCTTTCATCGACCATAGAGGCGTAACTAAGTCGCACATACCGCAATAAATGCACCGAGAGAGTGGAGGTACCCACGAAGACCACTCACGCCCCCCTTGGTAGAAAAAGGGGGAGCGACCCGGGTGCGCCTGATTCAAGCACGCGGAGACATCCGCATAAGCAAAGAATCGGTGCAGACTTATTACCCCTGTCAAGTGAAAACGAACGACCTGTAGTCGTGGATCGACCAGTAGTCGATAACCACCCTGAAGGTGGCGGGCGCCCCGAAGGCGCGAAACCCTGCGCGCACCTTTCTAGGCGCTGGGAGAACGAAAGGGTCCAGTCCCGACGTGCTGGGAAATCACGAGGAGACGGATGATTTAAATGAAGAAATTTCCACAAACTATGTAAATTCAGGAGAATTATATAAAAAAAGTCCACTGTTGTCGACATATATTTTGCCTCTAAAATTGCTGAATCCTTGGATTTAGACCCGTAACCTAAGACCATGGCAGAGTGCCTAAGCGCCGGACGGGCTAAATGGAAAGAAGCAATTGAGGCTGAATCAAGGCCGCTAATAAAAGAAAGGTGTTTGGCCCGTGAGAGCTAACTCCCCAAGGTGCTCCCCGTAGGAGCTAAGTGGGTATTCTCCTAAGAGAAATGAGCATCACCAGTGGTGAGATACAAAGCGAGGCTAGTGGCACAAGGGTTTACGCAAAGACCGGTGTTGATTATGATGAAACATATTCTCTGTCATGAGTGGAATCACCTTCCGATACTTAATATCTTTGGCGGCTTGTATGAACCTAAAATGCAAGCATGGATGTTGTGACCGCATATTTATATGGGTCATTAGATTCGAAATATACATGAGAGTCCTCAAGGGCTGAAAATCCCAATTAGGGAGATAGAAATTTGTATAGCATCAAGCTGAATAGATTGCTATATGGATTTGAAAGCAGTCGGGTAGAATGTGGTACAACCGGCCGAAAGTGAATTCTCCTGAAGAAGGGATACACAAACAATGATGACTGTCCTCACAGAGTTTATAAAGAAATCCCTGTGTGGATTTTGTATTATATCTGTGTATGTTGATGACCTAAATATCATCGGCAGACAAGAGAGGACATCGGTGAAGCTAGTGCTCACCGACGACGGAGTTTGAAATGAAAGATTTAGGTAAAACCAAGTTTTGTCTCTACCGCAGCCGAGCACGACGAGAGGATCTTTGTGCACCGACTTCCTATACCCGTAAGGTGTTAGAAGTTCAATATGAATAAGACACACCCCGAAAACCCCATGGTGGTCCGATCCTAGAAGCGGATAAGGACCCTTTAAGCCAAGAACAGATGATGAGGAGATTTTGGAGCGAAGTTCCCTATCTCATTTATCGGCGACCGATGTATCTCGCAAATTGTACTAGACCTGATATCGCCTTGCGTAAATTTATTGGCGAATCTGACTCCGCATCAACCGAAGACATTGGACGGGAGTAAAATCGTTCTTAGGTACCGCAAGGTACGCAGGATCTTGGACTGTTCTATGGGAGGAACGAGTCCAAGAACATGGTGGGTTATACTGATGCGGGTTATATGTCTGATCCGCACACTGCTAAGTTTCAGACTAGGTTTGTATATCTTTATGGTGGTACTGCGATTTCCTGGAAATCCTGTAAGCAAACATTGGTGGCTACGTCCACTAACCACTCTGAGATCATAGCCTTGTATGAAGCCACCCGAGAGGGTGTTTGGCTGAAAAGGATGGTAAACCACATCCAGAAGTCAGGTGGCATAGAAACCATCGATACTCCCACTCCTATTTATGAGGATAATGCTGCCTGTGTCATGCAAATGAAATCGGGTTATATTAAGGGCAATCTCACTAAGCATATTGCTCCTAAGTTGTTCTACCCTCACGAACTCCAGAAGAGCGGTGAGATCGAGGTAGTTCAAGTGAAGTCTAATGAAAATCTGGCAGATTTGTTCACTAAGGCATTACCCACCTCAACATTCCAGAAACTTGTTCACGGAATAGGTATGAGGCGATTTCATGAGTTGTAGTGTTTAGGGGGAGACCCCGAACAAAGAATTATAGGTATCCTGTAGATATCTGCATCCTGAAGATGTGCACGTCCTGAAGATAGAAATATTGTACTCTTTTTCCCTTATATGAGTTTTCCATGAAGTTTCTCATGATAAGGTTTTTAATGAGGCAATATCACGATGCAGCATGCGTGTGCAGTGTACTCTTTTCTCCAATCCTTTTTTTTTCCCATTGGGTTTTTGGATGGAGTTTTTAATGAGGCATTGGCATATCGCGGTTTGCCTAAGAGGGAGTGTTGTAACCTTAGGGTTTATCCCTAAGGGTATTATGGGCAAACCAAAATTATGGAGGCAATATAAAAGGAGACACCCCTTGTACCAAAAGAGATCTGGAATCAATAAAGGATACACCGTCTCTTTGCCTCTCTACACATTGTGTCAATTGTTCTTGTGATTATTTGATTGTTGATCATCAGGCTACACGACGATGTGATTTATAACACGTTATCAGCACGATCGTCTCCGGGAGCGGAATATACGAGCTACCTGCTACCTCGTCGTCTGCACCGAATCGACAATTTTGCATCTACGAGCAACTGGAGGTAACGAATCGATCCCGTAGATCGATTTAGCTCACAATCTAATTGGTAGATGTCTGTTGTTATCAAACATCCTCAACATATTTTTAAAAACCAGCACTAAAGCCAGTTCCCAACTGGTATTAAAGGACAGTTATCTAGTTGTGCAATTTCATATCTATTAGGATCTATCGTGAGCTATGGATCCTAAGTTTAAGGTCGACGGCTGCAGTTTTAGCCGTTGATTCTAATTACTGAGGTGTGTCATGTTGGCCCATCGAGATTGTTATCGTTTCTTGTAGTGTCGGGATGGACGCTGTTACATGCTTCTAGAATCGCATCCCGCCTAGTTTGGATGCCCCGGCCCAGCAATATCGGTGATTGCACTAGTTTTTAATCGCTAGCTGACGTGGGACAGGAAATAAAATCCGACTCAGAGACACACGGCTGACCTTGCGTAGACGCGTCGAGTTCAAGCCATGCACCGAGTTCGGTTCGGACACGATCGACGCTGAGCTCTATCTATATAACCATGGCCATGGCGTCCCAACTCCCAATAAACGCATCACGCCTCTCACAGCTGCATTCTCCATCGTCTCGAGTCTCAACTACTGGTCTTTGGTGCGATCCACGAGCGCGAGATCCAGACGAGGGCTAGCCGCGCGCGTCGGTCGGCGATGGGGAAGAGGAAGTCCCGGCGGCCCAAGGCGGCGCCCAAGAAGAAGCCCAAGCTGGAGACCTCCTTCTGCTGCCCCTTCTGCAACCACCCCGACAGCGTCGACTGCAGCATCGACTTGAAGCACCGCATCGCCAAGGCCTCCTGCTCTGTCTGCAAGGAGACCTACTCCACCGAATGCCACGCGCTCACCGAGCCCATCGACGTCTACGCCGAGTGGATTGACGAGTGCGAGAAAGCCAACGAGGGCGTCCTCTGGAGGCCCGCCGCCGTCACTGATGACGACGACGACGACTGAGCTTGATCTCGAGGAGGCTTCACACAAAGATTGAAGGTTCTTTCTGAAAGATAGCTACACACAGATTGATTCAATTTCGGCACTCGAACTTGACGTGTTAGGAGATTGTATTTCATCCATTGTTGCATTTCTCAAGTTTTCGCTGTTTTAATTGCTGAAATCTTGAATCAAAGAAACCGACTTTGCCGAGCAATGGCCGGCTTTGTTCAATTTTATGCCAATGACAGATTGCAATGCATACATCTAATTAAACTGGGGTATATAATTGGAAACGAACAAAAAGATAAAGTAGTAGTCTTGAATTAATCAAGATCCGCAAGCAGCATCAATCCGTGCAGCTTAGGATAGGAAGGGTTGCAGGGCGCCCGCCGCCCGGGCCCTCTGCCGCCGCCGACGACGATTGAGCGTGATCTTGTCTGCTCGAGATAGCTTCAGGCGGTTTCAAAAGAAAAAGATGGATTCGTCGACGTTGTATCATTCAAGGGAACATAATATGTTGTGCCTTTCCTTTTCTTGCTGTCCAAGGTAAACTCAGCATCGTCCGTTCATGTTTCGTCGAGTGGGGCTTATATTCATACAAATCTTGCTGCTGAAAGGGTGCTGCCGCGTGGCTACATTGAGTAAATCAACTCTGCAAGTACATTGATGACCCATGTACAAGACAAATCCTAGAGAAGATCCGAGGGCTCCCAGAAGTACTTGAGGAGAAAACATTGGTCTTCATAATATTGCAGGCCTAGCGTCGTTCATTTACAATGCTCTCTTAATAGTTCAACAAATAAAAATAAAAGTCCTATATCTATCATTGATTCAATAGAAATAGAGATGAAAACAGCTGTGTTGTAGCTCCGCCAAAAAATCTCACGTTCTTGTTCTTCTTCCTTGAGTGTGTGTTGACACCAAATTTGCCACAAATATCAAGAAAAGAAAAGAAATTAAAATGATAATATTTATAATGAAATATGTTAACAGATAGAATTCGTCATAACAAAGCATTAATGTTTGAAAGTTGTGAGCTCATCAATTAAGCTAATTAAATGCGCAAAAAAAGAGCTCTAGCTGCCCACATACGTCCATACATGCATGATACTGTATGCATGGACTAGCCGGCTAATTAGCAAAGGGATTAGGCTAATCAAACTTCTTCTGGCACCAAAGCCCCACTAGCCATCCGGCCTGGCTAACAAGTTAGCATATACAAAGCCCAATAACCCTAGCTGCCCACGTAGACCTATGGGCATGCATGTCCTGTACGTATGCATGATTAGCCGGCTAATTAGCAAACGGATTAGGCTGAACACTAATCAAACAAGCATGTGGCCCATACTGAACGAGTACATACGGCTACAACGTCGAAAAAACCAACCGCTTGCTAGCTTAGTTCTATAAAGGCAACATATGTGCTAATACCTAATTGGGTGTTAACATACTAACTCTAACTATCAGTTCTTGTATCCATCGTGTATGGCTGAGATTAGCAGAGGTGAAAACCCATCTTACCACTTAAACCTTTTTTAGAAAATCCCTTAGAGTTTATTTCTCCCTTAGAGTTGGATAGATGGCTTCCACCTTCCTTGATCTGGACCACCCAAACACAATCCAATAGTTACTATCTTGAGTTATCATATTAGTACCCAATTATGTATTAGCACTAGATATGTTGCCTTCTATAAATAGAGCACATGAGGACACTGGTGGGGGAGGACAATGCCACAAGCTTTAGGTCCTGTTTGGAAGCAAAGTTTTAAAAAACCATATTTTTGAGATACCATGATTTGTAAGTGTTATATACAAAAATACCATGGTTTTGTCAACCTTCACAAAACCATAGTATTTTTTAGAACTACAAAGTGTTTGGTTACAAAGTTATTTTCTATAAATAGTGATAGCAATGAGCTGAAACTTAGTTCAAAGTGGAGTTTTCAAAACTCCAAAAATACCATGGTTTTTAAAGCAATGTTTTTTGCAGAGTTACCAAACACCTCATGGCTTTAGAAACCATGGTATTTTCTAAAACCATGGTTTTGTTTAGAAACTATAAAAAATATTTTACTGCTAAACAGGGCCTGAGAGGAGAGACCGCAAAAGTTCACAGCCAGAGCGAGAGCACATCCATATTCCATACTGCGCGCTCGTCAAGTCCTAATCTTCGCCGGAGTGCTGCCCACACCAAGCGCAAGGAGGAAGAAGTCAATTGTCCCTGGGAGCGCGACGCGAGACGCAGAGGTGAGACTCGATAGTTTCAAACCGAGAGACACAAGGCTGGACACTGGGAGACGCTGCCCAGTTCTAGCCGCGTACGCTGAGAGCACATCATCCTCTAGCCTTGAAGCAAAGCTTAGCGCAAGGAAGGTAAAAGAAAGGTGACAAATATGATCATGCTCTTCCTTTCTATCTGTATTTAATTTCTAAACAAAGTCTACTCCTATGCTTGATGTGGCTCTTTTGGTTCATATTAAGAGCTATAGAAGAGGCTAAATCTCTAAACAAAACTCATTCCTATGCTTGATGTGCCTCTTTTGGTTCACATTAAGAGCCATGGGAGAGATTAAATCCCTAAACAAAGCCTATTCCTATGCTTGATGTGTCTTTTTTTGTTCACATTAAGGGCTATGGGAGGGGTGAATTCATATAATTTAAACAAAAAATCATCTACCGTATGCTCAATTTGCCATTCGGTTCAAATCAAGGGCCATGTGAGAGCAAAACTCAAATAAAACGCTCACCATATGCTCGATTTGCCATTTGGTTCAAATCAAGGGCTATGCGGGAGTTAAAACCAAAGGAAATTGCTTCTCGTATACTTGATTTGCCTTAATTGGTTCAAATCAAAGGCCATGCGATGGCATATAAAAGTTTATGCCAAAATGACACAGCATGTAAGTTGTAAAAATGAGCTTGCATGCTAATGCAGCGATGACATGTTTAGCTTGAAATATTGACCTGCATGCGTGTCCATACCATATACGCAAGTTTGTATGCATACATAGAAAATGAGATACATGCTAATTAACATGGGCATACCGAAATTAAGTTCTGCGTGTATACATGCATAAACATATACTAGTTGTGCTGCATCTCCATCCAAGAGAATGGTGTAGGTCATACCTAATTACCGTAAAAAAAAAAAGGAAAATTACCTCAAAAGGGTAAAATTAATGACTAATATAAAGGTCCATAATTACATATTCGTGCTCAACGCGTGCATTCCTGCATAGTCACCATGCATGGACATTTGATAATAATAAAATGGGTCAAGTTTCATAATCTGGAACTTAACTAATATGGTGTGCGCACATGCACATGCATGTAAAATGGTAAAATATATTTAGCATGAATTTGAGTCTTGTATTGCAGGTTCCATGGCTAGAAATGCATACCTGTTCAAATAAAAAGGTTTGTTCGTTTAGAAATTAGAAATGCATACACGTGCACATGCATTTAGTTAGTCACGCTGATATAAAAAACGTGATTAACTTCCTTTGCACACAGTTGCTAATTATGGTGCTTAATCCAAAATCAATATGCGTGCGTGGCCGCGTGGCCATCTTTTTAGCATGTAGCAAATTTAAAATTAAAAAAAATGCTTTTGCTGGAGTTCGTTGCATAAAATCTTAAATTGGTTGGGCATGCATGTATATCTTGCTGAGAAGGAACACTAAGGGTGTGTTTGGTTGGAGAGTGAGTAGAGCAGAGCTATTCTATTTCTGATTCCGAGAGTGGAGTGGATCCGTTCGGCCAAAAAATAGAAATGGATTGGTTCTGGATCTATGGGGAATATTCTATATAGAGAGTAGCTCCGCTACATGAGAATCACAACCAAACACTCTGCGGCCTGGAACGGAGTGGCTCCATTCTAACCAAACATCCTGAGACCTAGAATGGAGTGGCTCTATTCCAGTTGGCTCCTCGACCAAACGCACACTAAATAAAAGTGGTCAGCTTTAGCTTCACGTATACAGCCTGGTATATACCCATATACGTGTATCGGTGTATATACACTATATATACGAGTACTAACGTATGGTAGTCAGTCTGTACGTGCATGTTATATATATATATAAAATGTACATGACATTCTGAGTGTACTCTGCATGGAAATCAATATCAATTAGGCATAATTTAAAAGAAATGAGATAACCTTTGTCGGGTTAGTGCTATTGTGCCTAATAAAAAATAAAATAATAATAATAGCTTCAAGTCAATGCTCTGTATACCATAGCCGCATGACTCATATATGTACCCAAAAGAATGCATATACTAAACATGCCCAATATTTCGCATGAAAATTGACATTTGTTAAGCATGCGCAATTGCTTAGTTAGAAGGTACGCACGAACATGTGAAAACTCATACTTGTAGCCAAAGTATATATACGGTTACATGGTTAGAAATCTATGCTCATAATCCAAACATATACACCCATATATGCATGTACGTATGCATGACCAAAATATATTTGTGTCAAAATTAAATAAATCATGTGCTACGTAAATAGATCATTTTAAATGGATATTACGTTGCACTAATAAAAATATATAACTCAAATTAAAAGGACTCCGATCAAGCATCCATCCGCTACATCGAGAAGACAGAAGACCTTTTCTTTTCATCTTTTGTAATTTTCTTTATGTTGCATTTTGATGTAAAATCCATGTTGGAATTCTTAATCAGGGTTTTCTCCTTTGAGATGTAATTAACAAAATTTATATGCAAATGTATGAGTTCTAGAAGTTTGCTATCCGCATTCCTGGAATATTCTTACTCGCATTATTTAAAAAATTAAATAAATTTGTATCTAATGACGTGGAACCGGGTTAAATCCCTTTAGAATACCAAAACATGTATTTTTTTTCCCGTCGTCAGTGTGTGTTTAAGAGGGATCATGAGCGAGTATTCTCCGGGAGAGCCTGGTCCAATAATTAGTCGTGTGCTTCTTGTTCTTGTGTCCACGGATTTGTGTGTGTCGATCTTGGGGAAACCCAACAATTGGTATCAGAGCCTGGTGATGAGGATGGTGCCATCGCGGTGCTACGTCGAGGAGCGGCGATACTAGCGACAGCGTCATGGAGGTCATGAACCACGGTGGATGGCCATGTTTGTGGCGGCGGTGATGCCGTATCTCAGTGTGCTAGGAGGGCATGTTTCCTAGGCGGCAAAGCGAGGTGCGGCGGTTCGTCTCCAAGGACGAGAGGTAGAAGATAGAAGAATGGTGTCACTCGAGTCCGTTGTAATCTCGAGTCGATAAACGTCTCCAAGTGTTATTCTAGTATCCTTCTTGAGGTGAAGGAGAGGAGGGAACACAAGAACGGCGCAACTTGTTTGTGGTAATCTCAAGTCGGTGGGTGTCGTCAAGAGTTTGTTCCATGGATCCTTCATGGACGAAAGGATACTGCAGCGAGAAGTCCCAGGTTATCTGTCCTATTAGTTAGAGTCATATCAAGATTAGAGGGGAAATTGTTATCACTAATCTTGGCAAGTGTGTGTCGTGCATGTGAGCCGTGCGTGTGTTTGCATGTTGATTAGTTTGCATGCTTGCATTTAGCTAGATTAGTTAGTTGTTTGCATGGATAGGATAGAAATATATGCATGCAGTGGATGGAGTTGCGATTGAGTTTCTAGGAACGAGCAGATAAGGCTCTCGAAGAATGGTTAGCGTGTGGACGATGCCGAAGGATTCAGATCAGCAGGCGACTGTTCGGTAGGCTAGCTGCATCTATATATTCTTTGTACCGGATGAGCCAAAAAAGAGCAATAGAAATAGAGAAGAAAAACAGTGTGTTGTAGCTCCGCCAAAAAATCTCACGTGTTCTTATTCTTCTTCCTTGAGTGTGTGTTCAAGAGAGATCATGAGTGAGTGTTCTCTGAGAGAACCTGGTCCAACAATTAGTCGTGTGCTTCTTGTTCTCGTGTCCACAGATTTATGTGTGTCGATCTTGGGGAAACCCAACACCAGGGCCCTCTGCCGCCGCCGCAGCCGCCAACGATGATTGAGCGTGATCTTGTCCGCTCGATCTAGCATCAGGTGGTTTCAAAAGAAAAAGATCGATTCGTCAACGTTGTAGTATTGTTCAAGGGAACATTATATGTTGTGCCTTTCCATTTATTGTTGTCCAAGGTAAACTCAGCACCGTCCGTTCATGTCTCGTCGAGTTGGGCTAGCTTAGGGCAGTCCCAATGGGCCACGTAAGCGGTATCTAAACAGTTTCCATACCATGCCACATAGGCAAAAAACTGATGTGAAGTGTCATTAAAAGAAGAAAGAGAAGAAAGTGGTGTCTCATGCAAGACATCACTTTTTTTATTAGACCAAGACGCATAGACATCACGAAAGTGCCACTGGGACTCCAACAATTTCTCTGGCACGCGCATTAGTGATCTACTTTGGATTTCCTGCGCCATATGAGATCCAATTTGATGCTCTATGTGTGTGGCTCTGCTCACACCGGATCACAGCACATGCATGAGTAATGACTTTGGATTAATAAACATACACACTACCTATTGGAGATTTGCTATAGACATCACATAATAAATGCTCTATCTCTCCTCTCCAATGCTCTAGATATTACTATACACACTACCCATTGGGACTGCCCTTATATTCATACAAAGGGTGCTGCCGTGTGGCTACATTGAGTAAATCAACTCTACAAGTACATTGATGACCCATGTACAAGACAAATCCCAGAGAAGATCCGAAGGCTCCCAGAAGTACTTGCGGAAAAAACATTGGGGCGTGTTTGGTTGGCAGCTTGGCCGGCTGGAGCCAGGTTGTCGCGCCTAGGCTAGCCGGAGCCTGGCCGCGCTCGTGCAGGTTGGCGTGTTTGGTTGCGCTGCAGCAACCGAGCCTGGCCCGAACGAGCGTGTGTTTGGTTACTCAGGCCCCGAAGTTGCCACCGCCGCCGAGCCGAAGTTCTCCACCACCGCCTTCGCCGCCGCCGGAGCCGGATTCGCCTCCTGCGCCGTGCGTTGCCGCTGATCCGGCTCCCTTGACACACCGCCACCGGATCCGCCCTTCTCGCGCCTCCTCGGGTCGCCGCCGGCCTCCTCAAGTCGCCGCAGCTGCCGTCTCCTGTCCTACGTTGCCGCTCGCCCGAGCTCACGCTAGCCTGGCTCGGGGGAAACGGTCGCTGCGGGCGTTTCCCTCAGGCCAGGTCCAAACAGGGATTTTGCATGCGTAGGTGTAGGCTCCGAGCAGCGAGTAAGCAACTAAACGCGCGTGGACCTGGCTCACGCGAGCCTGGTCGGGCGAGGGTAGGCAACCAAACACGCCCATTGATGTTCATAATATTATAGGCCTAGCGTCGTTAATTTACAATGCTCTCTTACATAAAATCTACCTTATTTTAGAGAAGAGCAATAACATACCATTCATTTTACAAGTAGAACCGACACACATACTTGTCGTATATCACAACTAATAATGCGCAGATCCACTAGTCATCTAGACTGAAAAGAAATGAAGGAGACAAAAAAAATTTAATGTAAAGGTAGGATCTATGTGATTCCATTCAAGAAAAAGAGAATTGTACAATATGTATAGAAAGAGCATAGAGAGAGAGAAGAGGGGAGAACAATGTGACCCAACATTCACCACACAGCCAGCCTAAACCCGATCGAAGGCCTAGCACTCCAACCCTGATGGCCACCACCACAAATTAAAAGGGAAGCCAACAGAAAAGGCTTTGTTGGTCTGGGTTTTTCCTTGGTTAGTATAGGGGCACGTATACACCGTGTTTAGTGGATTGATCGTCTTGGAAACTCGCCGAACATTGAGTTATTAATGTGGGATTGTTCGGAAAACTCGCCGAACGTTGAGTTGTTGATGAGGCAATCATCCAGAAAACTCGCTGAACATGAAGCTGTTGATGAGGCAATCATCCGAGAAACTCGTCGAACGTGAAGTTGTGTATATGTTGAGGCAATCATCCAGGAAACTCGCGCGAACGTGAAGTTGTTGATGAGGCAATCGTCCGGGAAACTCGTCGAACATGAAGTTGTGTATATGTTGAGGCAATCGTCGTGGAAACTCGTTGAATATGAAGTTGTGTATATGTTGATTTTTCAAAAAATTCACCGAACATTTGAATTATTGATGGAGTGGTCGTCCGGGAAACTCGCCGAACATTAAGTTATTGATGTACTTAACAAAACAAGTCCCTGACATCAAGTCCTTGACATTACAAACATAAAATACTTATCGAACCAAACAACATACATCACAATGAGGTCCTCGACCTTCAAGCAACTCTAGATGTCCAACTTGACCTCGACCTCAACCTCCTCCACCTCCAAGCCACCATCAACGACCTTCTTCTCTAGGAAGTCCATCGAGGTCGACTTCGACTTAGGTGGAGCCGGTGGCACCGGTGGATCCATAGGTCGTTTCTCTTTCTTTTCTTCTCTTCTCGGGTTATGCACCCGCACTTCCGCACCCGGCCCGACACCTCTGTTCAAGTCTCTGCATCCTATGTTGCCACACCAATCATAGCAAGAACAAGCGAACGCTACAGGCATTACCCATGTCATGTCCACCACAATAGCAGTTGCAATCTCCGTTGCAGAACTTCCTAGCCACTGACCCAATCTTAGACCTCTTTGTAACACACTCCTATGCAAACTAATGCATAAACATAAAAAATTATACATCTAGATAATCATCGACAGGTGGGTGTGACCGGACTGGGGCACGGGCGGGGGGAGAGGGGGATGGCATGTCGCCGTCGGCCGAGCGGCTAGCGGGCAAGGAAGGACCGGCTTGCCGGTGGGGGGCAAACTAACGCGTGGCCGAGGGCACTCACGAACAAACCATGCGGCCCCAAGTCATGCCGGCGAAGGCAGCGGCGGCTGCAGCAATGCACCGACACGGTGGAGGCAGGGGACAGTTGCGGATTGACGTCGTCGAGGCAGGCAACGACGGCGGCGAACGGGTGCGACTGCTAGCTGGGGGAAAAGTGGGGAATGGAGGCCGCTCACATGCCTCAAAAGACCTTAAAATAGTCGGTGAGCTCGTCAGAGATGGTTCCTATAACGAGCCGTCTCTGATAGTCATCATACTATCATCCGAGACGGTTCTAAACTAAAATCGTCTCTAATGACCAACATCATCAGAGATAGCGCGTTGATGATCCGTCTCTAATAATATCACAGACGACCCGTGCCAAAAACCATCTTTGATGGGCTACATCATCAGAGACAGTTCGCTCGACAAACCGTCTTAGATGAGCTTTCATCAGTGACAGCTCACGTCATGGAACACTGTCTAAGATGGTTTTTTTGGGAAAAACCGTCTCAGATAACAATTTTCCACGATTTGGCGCTCAACCGCAGCAGGGTGACAGGAAAGGCGGCACTATCCAGAGGTGGAGCAGTTTAGGGAGGCGTCCGTGCTGGGTGAGGTAGTGGTTGGGCGTAGTAAGGCCCTGGTACTCGGCCACACCAAGCTGACAGAGGCAAACGTCCCCGTCCAGAGGTGGCGCAAGCCAGGGTGGCGTTGGTGCTGGGCGAGGTGGCGCACGGTCGTAGTAGGGTGACGAGAGAGGTGGCGCTCGGTCTCTAGACGAGCCCAAGGTGGTGCAGGTGGGCTAACCCTAGCGAGTTAGTGCTCGACCCTAACAAGGTGAGGGAAGGCGACACTCGGCCTCTGTACAAGCCCAAGGTGGGTGTAGGTGGGCTAACCCTTGTCATCTTGGTGGTGAAGGCGCTAGAACTAGGGCTGGAACATTGGCTCGCAGCTCGCGAGTAGCTCAGGCTTGAGCCCCAAATGAGCTCGAGCCGAGCCTCAGCCTCATCTCGATCACCCAACCGAGCTCGAGCCGAGCTAGAGCCAGCTCGCTCAAGGCTCGTTAAGCCCACTCGCGACCGAGAGACGCGAGTACGCGATGCGAGTCACGCGGTCACGCGGGCCTCAGGCCACACGCCGTCACGCCAGTGCTCTGCTTGCACCTCACTTCCTTACGCCAGTGCTCCGCCCGCTCCTCACTTCCTCACGCAAGCGTCCTCAGTCCTTTCCTCCCTCTACGCCACGCTGCCAACAACCTACTGGCCACCACTCCACCAGATCCCCTCTCCTCCCCGTCGGCCAGATCCCTCCTCCTCCCCCGCCGTGCCGGCCCCGCGCATCTCCCCCACTCCGCCGTACCCTTGCCGCGCCACCGCCGCCATGCGACTCCGCTCCCGGAGATAGGCGACGAGCATGTCGGCGCCGGCCAGATCCCCCATCCTCCCCGCCACGCCAGCCCCGCACATCTTCCCCGCTCCGCTGCGTCCCTGCCGTGCCACCGCAACCATGCGACTCCTCTCCCAAAAGCAGGCGACGAGCGCGCCGGCGCCTCTCGGTCACCGTCTCTGCGCCCTCGAGCGGGTGTGCCTCGACCTCCGCCCATGGTCGGCCACGCTGAAGCTCCACCACCACCGGGCCGGCCAGCGATCGAGCTCCACCAACCCCCCCGCCGACCACCAACGACGACGATGGCAACTTGCGAGCTCCAGCCCTCGCCCTCGGCCACCGTCCCCGGCCTTCGCTCATCCTCCGGCCGCCGCCCTCGCCCCCTTCCCCTCTCTCTTCCCATCCTCCAGGCAAAAGCTCGCGAGGCACTCGTAAGCTGGACCGAGCCCGAGCCGAGCCTCAGGTCTGGCTTGTTGGTCTGACCGAGCCCGAGCCGAGCTAGCGCTGGCTCACTCGAACTTGGCTCGGTTCCACCCCTAGCCGGGACAATAGGATCATGGAGGTGCCGGGCAGTTGAAGGCCCGGAGAAAAAGGGGAATTTTGAAATTTGAACGGAACTCATCATCACCAAAAGAGGCTTTTATTAGTAGATATTTTGCTAGGTAACTAATAAAAAAGGAGTAAATAATAAATAATTATTTTCATCTGGATAAATAGAAATTTCAGGTTTGTAGGCCTTGTAGAATCAAGAAAAAAAAATTTCTAACTTATGTAAACCCTATAATATAAAAACATGAAATTGCCGCATAACTATATTAAAGTTGCAATATTTTAGGCTTTATGACTACATATTTAGGATTGCCATTTTGCAAACCAAATTGAATAATTTCAAGCGATCTGAAACACGTCACCTTCGGTCATGATTTACACAACAACTTTATTCTTGCGAAAGTCGCGCATAATTCTTTTTCTAGGATTAATCGTGTATAACATATAAACTCTCGTTCACGATTGGTATACCATATGTTGACATGCTTTGAGTAAAGGAAGGATAAAAAGTCTCAAATAAGTTGTGGTGCAAGCAGTGTTAACCATACTGAATCGATCCGAAAAACTGCTACCCGGTGGCTCATTGGTTTTCATGGATAAACATGATTTTTCTAAAAACTGGGTCTGTTTGGTTTAAAGCCAATTTTGCCACAAATTATCACACCTAACTTGCCAAAGTTGTCTAAGCTTAGTTTATAAAATTTCTATCCATAATTTAGCAAGCTAAGGCAAGTTTGTCACACTTTTTTTTGAACTTGTGATATGTGGGTCTAAGGTGGCAGAAAAAGAATCTTGACTAACTTGAGCCATGAACCAAACAAGCACTTAACTTGGTCAAAGTTGACTAACTTTAGTCATAATAATGTTAGGCAAATTTTAACCTCCAACCAAACATGCCCTAAGAGATAAACCGAGAAAGCTAAGGGTTTAACCGTTTGTCAAATTTTGTTTAAATTAGGTTAACCACTTGAGTCGTAGAACCCTGGTCTAATAGATGTGCAAGTAGAGAGTGGCAAGCCTTGTCCTACGGTCTACGCCTCGGTGAATTCTACATATTTGACCTGCCTCTACCAGTATTAGAGCATCCGTAACAGAAACCCTATAGTACTATAGAAATAGAGTTTTAGATATAGAATTTCTAGTGGAGAAAAGAAATCTTTTAGGGTGTAGTGTAAAGTATGAAGGAATTTTAGAATGATAGGAAGAGAAAATAGAGTAGAAGAGAGAAAATAGAAATATGGTTTTTGGTGTGATGCTCGGACATACTTTTTTCGTTCCGTATGCCAATACTGACGGCCCAACCCAATCCGTACGTACGGCCAATCCGTCACATGGACACCAGGACATGGTCCTTTTTCGCAAGAGAAATAGGAGTAAAAAGCAAGGACGCCTCGCGCCATTGAGGCGTCGGACCCGAGCCCCAATTATCCACCACGACCCACTCACTACTAGACTAGACGCGACCAAACGGCCTCGCATTTCCTCGAGCACGTCGCGACGCTGGCGCTGCACCTTCACTGGCCGCGGCCGCTTCCCTCCCCCGCCTCTCCGATCTGACGCACGCCCGTCGCCGCAGCGTAGGGGCACCCGCTTGCTCGCTAGAGGAAGCACGCGTCGCGCTAGTGTAGCCGGCCCGCCCGCCCGCCGCAGGCCGCAGCCATGCCCAGCTCGCCCAAGGTGTTCTCCGTCTCCACCTCCCGCCGCTCCTTGCTCCGCCGGCTTCTCTCCTCGCCGGCCGTCTCCGCCGCCTGCCTCCTCTTCGGCCTCGCCGGCTTCCTCGTCGCCGCCGTCTCCATCCTCCGGGGCGCGCCCGGGGCCGCCGCTGGTGGGCGCTGCCCCGACTCCTCCCGCCCGCTCTCCGTCTCCGTCACGTGGGACCGCCTCCCCGGGGATGCCGCGGGTGCCTCCGCCGCGCAGCTTCCGGCCTCCCACGCCACCGGATCGCGCGGGAGGCACAAGGTCATGGCCTTCGTCGGGATCTTCACCGGCTTCGGCTCCGTCGGGCGCCGCCGCGCGCTGCGACGCACCTGGCTCCCGGCGGATCGGCAAGGTCTCCTTCGGTTAGTCGTTGGTCCCACGGCTTGCTAGTTCATCCTCACTTGTGCTGTTCGAGATCTAGCCAGATTTTCAGTGTTAACTGTTCATGCTGTTGCTTCCCTAGTAAGGTGGGAGGAGTTGCATTCCAGTAATTGATGATTAGAGTTAACTACTACTTGACTAGGTAGTTTCTGTATGGCCATATCCTGCTCTAGAGCCTAGATTTAACTGTGATTTAGCCAAATATTCAGCTGTTGGCTATTAATTCTCAGACACTCGGTAGTCAAAGGGCAAATGCTGATCGTCTACATAAGTGATTGCTGCTTAAATTATTCATCCATATAGAAAGGTGACCATATGGATATGGTAGTAGTCTAGTACTCCTGTTTCGATATTTGCTCCTGGAGTTTTCTTCTGAGACATTGCTTGATGGTATCAATCAGATTTGTTTATTCTTGTACACTGGTGGTTGTTGAGATGGAAATCATGTGTGTTTTGCGGAATACACATGGTTTGAGTGGAATTATGGTGCTATTTTATAAGAGTGACTAATCAAGTAATCATATGGAATTTTTAGATTTTGTCACACTAGCTCGGATGGTTCATTATTTGGTTCCTTGTGATATATCTATATTGTGCTCGATGTTGGCCAACCTATTTAATGCATAGGTACAGGAAATTAGTACATTTGCAAACAAAAAATACCCAGTGGTGACAAAGCAGCCCCATGCTCTCTGTTAGAGAAGCAAACATCGCCTATCTTGTTTTCAATATTTTATTTCACTGATTCACTCTATGTGTATCTTTGTTGTCTAAAAGTTCCAATCATGATTGGCATCCTACTAGAGAGAAACCAGCTCTGTGCTGACTGTTAGATAAGCAAACCTTAATATTTTTTGTTTTCAACTTATCATTTCATTCAATGTATATCCTTGTCTAAAAATTCTAATCATGCTTGACGACCTACTCTTGAGAAACTAGCACCATGCTATCTGTTAGATGAGCAACCACTGGATACATTGTTTTCATTTGGCTCTATGTGTATCTTTATTCTAAAAGCTCCAATCATGCTTGATGGTCTTCACTATCTCTGGTTTTGATTTTGCTTTCTGTTTGGAGATGATGTTGGCTAAGTGCCCTTGTATTGGTTTTTTTCTTGGTTTTCTGCATTGCAGATTGGAGGAAGCTACTGGTCTGTCATTCAGATTTGTGATTGGGAAAAGCAATGACAAGTCTAAGATGGCAGCTCTTGAAAGAGAGGTTGAAGAATATGATGATTTTGTGCTTTTAGATCTTGAGGAGGAGTACAGCAGGCTTCCATACAAAACGTAAATAGTAGAACTAGAACTATTATCATATGATTGTGTTATGTGTTTTCCAGGATGCTGATTAGGTCTTATGTTTTAGGTTAGCTTTCTTTAAGGCCGCTTATGCGCTGTTCGATTCTGACTTCTATGTTAAAGCAGATGATGATATCTACTTGAGACCAGGTAAGTAATAATATCCAAGACGGCACATAAATCCTTTCTTTCTGAAAACCTAGCATTTCCATCACTTATTTCTTTTCTGCAGATAGACTTTCTGTACTTTTGGCTAAGGAGCGTTCACATACACAAACATACATTGGGTGCATGAAGAAGGGGCCTGTTTTTACTGATCCAAAGTTGAAATGGTTAGTTCTCTCATTCAGTGACATAATGAGATCTTTTTTCTATAGTGCTTTTTCCTTGGGAAAAGTTAAGTGGATGTCTAACTCTAATCAGCAATGCTGCCAATGCATACGGTACGATGCTTACTGTAGGGAAAGTGCGTAATAAAGCAAAAACTTGATCAAGAAATGAAAATATTCTTTTCTTTCCAGAGCATAAATGTACTACACTGAAACCTAGAAGCATGGTTGTCATGGCGTCCTTGAAGCGTCGCTTCAAGGACGCCTTAGCGTCAAGGCGGTGGAGAGTAGACGCCTCACCGGACGCCTTGCCACCAGCGGCTATGGCGTCCTTGAGGCGTCCGAGGCGTCGGTGAGGCGTCGCTAAGGCGAGTGAGGCGTCGTAGAGAGGAAAAAAGGTCGCCATAGAGGTGGTGGGGGGAAGAAGAAAAACAGGGCAGGCCCACAGTAGATTTGAGAGTTGAGACGGAGACTTACCTCATCCCGTATCCCGCATCTGTCACCCTAGCTGCGGCGGGCGCCTGGCTCCATTGGCATCTAGCGGCGGCGGCGGCAACCACCCGCGAGGGCCCCAGCGACCACCCTTCTCCAAGGTAGTCTCTCCCTTCCCCTTCCTCTCCTCTCCCTCGATTCTGCTGCTGCTGGCGGCGGCGGCGGCTCGGGTGCTTGGCTCCACCCCGCCACCTTTCCCCTCCTCTGGTGCTAGCGGTGGCGGCGACTCGAGTGCTCGGCTCCACCCCGCCGCCTTCCACCTCCTCTGGTGCTAGCGGTGGTGGCGGCTTGGGTGCTCGGCTCCACCCGTCGCCTTCCCTCTCCTCTGTCGCTGGCGGCGGCGGTGGCTTGGGTTCTGGTGAGGTTAACAAAATGTCTATGGAGCCGAGCGCCCTATTTGTTGGGTCCTATGGGCCGATTAGGTAAGATGATTTTATCACAGCAAGTTGTTGGGTCCTATTTTGTGAACTTATGTTATTGTGGTGTAAAATTATGTTATTTTATTATCTATGCATTAGGACTGTGATGTGAATTATCTTATTATGTTGCAATTTACTCACTTTTAATCGCCATATTTATGTGTCTATGGCGTCGCCTCGCCGCACGCCTTAAGCGTTTAAAAGATGAAAAGGTCCGAGCACGCCGTAGGACGCCATACCGCCGTAACAACCATGCCTAGAAGTCTTATGGTCTCAGTAATATTGAGTTTACCGTGCATCATACAAGGATTGAAAATAACTATGTTTCAGATTTTAATTGCTTGGTCATCTTTTATTGTATGAAAACAACAATTGCTTGCCTAAGTGATGGTAGATGAAGTTTGGTAGTGATCAGTCCATTATTTCTGGGAAATGGAAAAATGCTGATAATTAAAGAGTTTGTTAGTTCTCAATCGATGGGGTGTGCTGCCTAGTTTGGAGAAGTATGTGGATGTCTGGAGAAAAGTTTACTATGTATAGATTTTTTTATCTATCCTGACTATTAAAAGTTGTATCATTCAAGAAAGTGAATTTTGCTATCCTGTGTTAGTATGAGCAAAATGTGAATGCACAGTGGAAAGGTTACCTTTTCAAGAATCCAAAACTATTGACCGTATCTTTTTTAGCTCCTATCTTTGGTTAAGGAATGAAACTGGCCTAATTGAATTACGGTTCTACCATGATTGGCTAGCTAGCCTGTTAGCTTATATGTGCAAAATGGGTAAATTGCCAAACATGACTGGAATCAACATATATGTTGTGATGAATTGTGTTGTGGGTTCCTAGGCCTGTGGAGATGTAGCAACTAGCACACAGGTTTGTAAACTGCAATTTGATGTGATCATATCTTTAAGGGTCTATCTTTAATACTTACAAATTGTTGCTCTTAGATCCAAATTTGTAACTCAACCTGTTTGTCTCATTAAACATCAATTCTTCTATCACTTAGGTTCCTAACCATGCAATTTGATGTGTCATCCCTAAAGACACACAATTTCCTCCATCACTAGCACCCTTGGAAAATTGTAGTAGTGCTGTTGTGGTGTAAACCTCTAGTATAGTAAGATAGTTTGTCAATGATAAGATCAAAATACTTGGCAAGCCCCTTTTCTTTGGAAGGACAAGCATGTTAACAACTTCACCGTACCATTCCAGTTGTGCCTAAATGTACAACTGTTGCAGCGTATCTGGAGTTCTGGACACGTAGACCTGCATAGCATCAATTTAGATGATGGCTTGAAAGGTTCATCTTCAGAATTAGGTTGATAATTCTGAGAGTTTAGGATCATCCTGAGAGTTTAGGATCATCCTCATGTGCGGATCTAGTTGTCAATCAACTGATTCTCATGTGACATTACCAGATGGTTGGGGACTAGGCCGTCATGTGAGGATGACCCCCTGTAAGTTTCATCCGAAAATGTTTATAGAAGATGAAACTAACATAGTTACAACGAGGATAATGATG
The DNA here is from genome assembly GCA_036346145.1 of Olyra latifolia. NCBI lineage: Eukaryota > Viridiplantae > Streptophyta > Magnoliopsida > Poales > Poaceae > Olyra > Olyra latifolia. The sequence goes on from CM070530.1 coordinate 4,264,168, forward strand.
AAAGAAAGGAGAGCAGAATTGCAAGAGTGAAGAAGTGATGATATAATCATGCAAGTTTAGAGCCTTAATGTATTCAAACTAAATTGCAAGTTTCGGGACCTAGCCGATTTGCAAGTTTTGGCTTTTAAGTTACAAAAGGCATGCAAGTTTAGGGGCCTAAAGCATAATTTATTCCATATGTTATTTGGACTTGCCAATTCTCCATGTGGCAAAATTGTTCAGTGCGTCTTTCATCATTGAGACAAGGGTTAATTATTTCTATACCACTGACTACTCATTTTATTTGATCCTACTCTTTAAAAAATATGCAGGTATGAGCCACAGTCCTACTTACTTGGATCAGAATACTTCCTTCATGCATATGGGCCTATTTATGCTTTATCAGCTGATGTGGTGGCAAGCTTGGTTGCCTTGAGAAACAATAGGTGAGTTACAGTCCACCTTCTATTCATCTTATCATGAAACTAACATTCTCACACTTGCCTTCTTGCACAAGTGTTATCTAGCAAATATTGTGTTTCTTTTTGTCTTAGCCTGTGTAATTGCACCAATAAGTCATGCTAACACATATACTACCTGCAAAGTATTTGTCTTGAATCTTGACTGTAATTACTGGGATACCTGGCAATTTTTTCGTAAAATCTCTTTCATTCTTTAGTGTCAGCCTGAAATTCCCTCATGTTGAAAGTTTTTGCCCAATTGTCCTAGTTTTTTTTTTCCACACGTACCTTACACCCATGGATAGGGCATGTGGCCATGCCTCTTTATCTATGAATAAATGATGTAGCTTTTAGTCGATTTTCTCCTTTCCCATGGTTGGTCAAGTTAGAGCTATGGGAAAGACAGTGATTATTGCTCAGATTATATTGAACTCAGAAAACCTGGAGCCTGAAGTAGAAATACAACAGGTATAGTAAGGAAATTGACGATTTCTTGCCTAAGAACAAAAGATATTGTAAGCTTCAGTAAAATGCTATTGCATGCATTTGCATCATTTTTGAACCCTAGGCTGAGCCATGTTATCTGTTTGTCTGATAGATTCTTACCTATTTTTGTCCAGTTTCCGTATGTTTAACAATGAGGATGTTACTATTGGATCCTGGATGCTTGCTATGAATGTCAACCACGAGAACACGCATTCTCTTTGTGAACCTGAGTGCACACAGTCCTCAATTGCTGTTTGGGATATTCCAAAATGTTCAGGTTATTTCCTTTCTTAATTCTTACCTTCAACAGTGTTTATTGAAGTGAAAGCGCTTGGTGAAATATGGAATTTTCAAATTGATGTATTTTCTTGGCTCCTCTGCAAGCAATTAGCTAACATGTGTATTGGCACATTGTACATTACTTTGGTCAATTGCAACATCATGAAGGCCTAAGGCTAGTAATGATCAATGACATTAACCTACAAAATTGTTGCAAAGTAAACTAGACTCATGTTATGCAATCCAATATAATGATATGAATAAATGCGAGGGATATGTTTGTGGAGATTAGATATTCAAAGCTGATTGTGATATTCTTTATTGTTGAACCTTTATCAATGCAAACCATGCCATCCAGGGCTATGCCACCCAGAGGTAAAGATGCTGGAGCTTCATCGAAGAAAGGAATGCACAGGTGGTCCAGCTGAGGTGTCTGAATCTGATGACTGATGAGTTTTCCTTTGGCCACGGCCGCTATGGACAAGGTGCCATGATGGCAGAATGGCTGACCTATACCTTCTCAATAGATTGCTGGAGTACTCATTGAATTCACCAGGTACAATCATTGCGGGGACACTGTTGAGGAGAGCTATAATGGATCGTTTCAGGCGTCAAACGCGGCGTTCTAACAGTGTGTTCCTGTCCTACATTCTTGTCACATTCTTATTTGCTTTTAACCACAGTCTCACATTCTTGTCAATCGGAATGCTCAGCTCATCCGTGTGTCGTAATGAAGAAGTTTTGTTGTATAGAATGCACTACAAATTAACGTGCGACACACTTCTTTTTCTCTGCTACTGTATAAACGGCGCCTTCGTGTTTGTTCTTTGTTTTCTTGATGGCATCTTCCCCAAATGTGCATCGAGATGTTGGCTCTGATTTGGGCAGCTGTTTACCCTGTTTCCGTAATGAGAAATACTACACAAAACTAAATTGTTTCGACGGTATAGCTATATCAGCGTGTCATGTATCATCGGGTTCCAGAGTTTTACACTGCATGGGACTTGCTACTAATACTTTCTATATCGTTAGAATGGTATATCCTTGCTCTACCCTTCATTCTCGAAGAATGAATTTGCTAAGCTGAGGTGCCCATACTCGAAGAGACACTATTGGCATCGCCATCAGAGATGATGTAACATTAAATACGAAGGTTCCTCCTACTTCTAATGATATGTCTCTGTAGCTGTTTTGGATCTAGGTCCAGCAGCCGCCAAGAATAATTCAGGCAACTTGCATCAGCCACTTTCATGTGTTTATAAGAGCATCTCTAGCAGATGCTCTAAAATCGGATCTATGTACATCTCCTCTAAATCACTATTCGCTTTCTATATTTTCATTCTCTCCGGTAGAACTTCTATCCAGAAAAACTATAAAGATTGAGATAGAGAACATCCAAAATTAGAGGCTGGATGAAAGAAACTCTAAATTTAGGCCCCATTTGGCATAGCTCTAGCTCCACCAAAATTGGTGGAGTTGGTGGAGCACCCTATTCCTAACTTCAAAAATTCATGGAGCTGAAGTTATAGGTACATTGAGGATGTTTAGATGAATCATCTTATTTATATTTTAAACTAAAATATAAACTTAAGTCACTTTATTTTAATCTATAAACTCTATATCTGAAGTAGAGTTGGAAGCTGCAGCTATATCAAACAGGGCCTTACAGATTAAGATAGAGACTTTGCTGAAAAATGAGAGACTCTAGACGAAGAAGATTCGGTTTTATAAAGGCTCTGAAGATGCTCTAAGCTGGTTGGGTATGGGCAGCGCAGCCAAAACGAACACAGCACTGTCTGAAAGGGTTGTTCATTTGCAGGAGCATGAATCCTCCGAGACAAATTAAGCAAAGCTCAATGCATCAATCATCGAGTTCTTTAATCTTTATCATCATTCATTAGCCTTGCTGCCAGCTTTGCTCGGGTTTCTCTGTCACTGTCACTGTCACGGGCTCTGACGAGTGATGCGACGGTCTCAGACAGGATGACCACCCGAGCGAGATTTCTGCCGCGTGGCTTTTCGGAAAGGTCCGACCACATGCCCTTGCAGGGCACAAGATCCAAAAGCCAAGCTGCCTTGGCAGAAAAGCTCTTGATAATTCCACGTCTATTATTATTAAGAGTGTTATGCGGCGCTGGACAACTGAAACTGAATTTTGATGCTTTAATTAGTTGCTTTGAAAATAAAAATAGGTAATGGAAACCTGATTTAAGAATGTCTATACTATGACTTTGATATTTTTAAGAAATGGAATCAAAGATAAAAAAAAATTAAAAAGATAATCAAGTAATTTAAGAAAAAACTATGTAAAACAAGCTTACCATAGCTAACACAACACAATCTTACGATATTAGAGCTTATTGTATTATAGTAGTTAATACAACATGGCTGTGTTAGAGCTAGCATAGCCAATAATATGTGGTTTTGCATGCCCAATACATGGTCTAATAAGATTAAAGATAGACTATATTAGAGCTATCATAGCCAATAATATATTATGAATCCTTATATTTTTAAAAAATTTCTCAAATTTCAACATAAATCTAACCATGCAAGCGAAACTGCAATGCGCCTGGCTCGTTACTTCGTTAGTAGTATAAAGTATTCCATTGATTGATGAAAGTAACAAATTACAACGACGAATACATATTATTATTTGACACTTTGACAGTTACCGCATTTTTTTCTGCAGCAACGTAGACATTTTACCATGACATTGACACACCCGAATCAAATCAAGACCCCGACTGTAATGATCCTTTGCTTAACTAATCACCAAGACATTAATCCAACTTGAACAATAAATTAATGGATCCACCCCCATAAGACTGCCTAGCTGTGGAGGATGGCGGGGCGGCAGTAGGGCCCGTTGAGCCAGCCGTCGGTGATCTGCTTGTACGCCGCCTCCGTCAGGTGGATGCCGTCCCAGCTCAGGTGCGCCGCCGGGTTGGAGCACGCCGCCGCGCCCTGCATCCCGCACCGCGCGTTGTTGTTGTAGTTGTACTTGCCTCCCCCGGAGCCGCAGCACGTCTGGAACGCCGTGCTGAACCCTGCACGCGGACGCACACACTCATCGCCGTCAGCTCGAGCATCGCCGGCAAGCACCGCGCCGCCATGTCGCGGCGGCGCGCCAAGACGAGGAACGTGGTGCAGCCGCAGCCGCAGCCGCTGCCGCCGGCCGTCTCCTCTGTTTGGTCCTGTCCTCTTCATCTAGCCACGCCAAAGTTCGGCCGGAGAACGTGCGGGAGCAGTGCCGCCGCGCCGGCGTTAACTCCGGCTGCATCTGCACGTGTTGGTTGGGGGAGCAGAGCACGGCTGCGATGCTCCGTGTTTCCGCGAGGGAATTGAACGTGCATGAAGAAAAAGAAATGGCCACCTACCCGGCGCATCGATCCGCCATTACTTCCCCATTATTGGACGACGTCTCGTCGTCATTTAGCTTGAGATCTCTCTCTCTCTCCCGTATCCGAAAGCTCATCACGAGCGCGTCAGTTCACCCCTGTCGGGCCGCCGGATCTCGCCGCGCGCGCGCAGGACACGCCCACGTTCTGCACGGAGCAGAGCACAGCGCGCGGCAACGGCTCACCCACTGTCACTGGCTGAGGAATCTCGGCGCGCGCACATGGACGGGCACGGGCATGTAGTGGCCAGTGGCAGTACGCCACTGTGCGCTGCTGCTCGTGCGTGCGCGAGCTTTGAGCGGTCCAGCGGTAGCCGCCAAGGCAGCGCCACCAGTCGACATGGATGCCCGCGCGGCGTGACAGCTCGCGTTTTAGCCTCTACTGCAGGTGTTACCGTCGTCAGCGATCTCATCTCTCCCCAACGGCTACGAGTCTACGACTGCTTGTTTTTTTCCGTGGAATCAGCAAGGACCGATTTTGACGAAGAAGAAGAAGAGATTGGCGGCGTGCGTGCGTACCGTAGCTCTGGGGGCTCTGCACCATGTCGTAGACGCCCTGGTAGAAGTCGGCGTACATGATGCGCGCCGACTTGTACTTGCTCTGGAGGCTGGCGATCTTGGTCTTGAGCTGGTTGTTGTGGTTCGAGGAGAGGTCGTTGAACTTCTTGAGGCAGCCGAGGCTGTCGTAGTCGCCGCTGCTCGACGTGCCGTAGATGGTGAGGTAGATGGGGAAGCAGCCGATGGGCAGCACCCCCGGCACCACGATGTCCACCGCCCCCATCGCAATCAATTTCTGCATGCACGGGCACACACATCAGAGGATTCAGAGCCTGTTTCATGGTACTAGCGGCCGTCAGATGGGTAGGTGAGCGGCGTGAATTACCTCGATGCCGTTGGAGATGCTGCTTACGATCTGCGGCGTGTAGGTGCTGGCCTGGTCGGCGCTGTAGCCGCCGAAGAGCATGGCATTGTAGTCGTTGCCCCCGAACTCGCCGAACACCAAGAGCGAGTTGGCGAGGTAGCTCTTGCAACCTGCGGGCGAATTTTACTCGTCAGGGCCCATCAGAAGCAGAGATTTTTTTCATTGAAAGGAGAGTTTTTTATGGCGGCAGCGCGGCGGTGCTGGTGGGGACTCACTCTGGCCGCAGACGGAGCTGGTGATCTGCTGGAACCACTGGATTTGAAAGCTGATGGGCCCGTTGTTCCAGATCTTGTCCGAGAGCCCCAGCGAGCGGAAGAAGTCGGCGTCCATGGCCGTCGCCCCCGTGATCGCCATGTTCGCGCCCTTCTTGAAGTCGGCGCTCGTCGACTTGGACGGCGGCAGGAACGGCAGCCCGAGCTTGGTGCCTGCACATGTAGCACGCGACGACAGCAGCAAACCGTCGTCAGCAATGGCGGCGGGCGCCGGCGGCGAGATGGATAGAGTGAGAGCGCGAGGGTGGTAGGTAGGTACAGAGGAAGTCGACGACGACGCGGCCGTCGCAGCAGCGGCAGGTGGGGGTGCCGAAGTAGGTCTCCCCGTAGGGCGGCTGCGTGAAGGTGATCTGCGACGGCTTCCCGTTGGTGCACAGGTTGCCGGTGTCCGTGATCGAGTCGCCGAAGTTGAACAGCGCATTGTAGCTCTGCGCCGCCGCCGCCACTGCCATCGACGCGCACACCAGCGCCAGCAGCGACGACGACGAGCCAGGGCCCCCCATGACGTACGCTGCCGGCCGGAGGAGGCACGGGCACTCAAAAGCGACACGAAAGCTACTGAACAAAGGACGCGCGCTGCCTGTGCAGAGCAGAGCGCTTGGATGGATGGCACGGTTGGCGAGACGAGAGGCCGCGCGTTTTATAGCCGCCCGTGAGGCGCCGGAGCGTCAAACCTTTTGCGTCTCGCATACAGGGCCTGGCGCACATGCAGGTGTATGAGCGTATCCTCCTGTACTCTACTTCTTTGTGCCGTCGGTACTTGGCAAGCACTCTTCTCTTGCCGCGGGTTGGGGTCGATTTGATATGAGCTCGTGGTCCAAACCTTGTACTCTCTATAAACATCCACGAGGCAATATAAAATAATATACATTTGACAATATGTTTCAAAACATTATTTAGACCAACGTATCATAGACATATAAATAAAGCATATTATCAATTTTTACTTAACTTTAGAGCATATTATCAATTTTTCCTATAAAAGAATACACAATCCATCAAAGTACAATGGCCCAGCCATCGGCGACGCTGCAGCGAGCACAATGGCCTATGTTTCAGCAAATCCGCGAAAACAATCTCAGGTATAGGACGGAGGGGATTCGGTGGTTACTCGGCAAGAGGAGCTGATTTTGTTAGCTGTGAGCCATCTTTTTCTCCCTCGCTTTTGCGACCGAGACTTCCATGTGATTTTTGGCCGCGCGTAATGCCTTTCGGGTGGGGAGCGACGAATGGTGGTAGCCAGTGGCGCGCATTGCCCGATCAGGCTTAATCCAAGATGATTAGGAAAGAAGTAAACCGATTGTGTTAGCTACCCAGCTGATCTCCATTCACCAGTGGCTGCAGCGAGTCCCGTGCCCAGGAGGACTTTGTCTCTCCTTTTGAAATCTTGCTCCATCAAATCCTTCTGGGTGAGTGGCAGTAGGTATCAGCTTCGCTAGGCTTCCGGGCCAGCAGAGCAAGGGTCAGGGCACGTGCTGCCTATCAGATTCTAAGGTCATCTATCACCGTTTTTCCTTCGTTTCCTTTCGTTCCATTCTTTATTTCTTTTCACTTCATTTTCTACCGTCTTCGACAGCAACTCTATTCCATTTCACTTCATTTTTTACCATCTCCAATAGCATCCCTTTGAAGGGAATGATATAAAGAATGAGAGAGAATTCCTTCCGAAAGAAAACGGTGAAGAGAAAGCAGAGAGACTCCATTCCTAAAGGAAATAGAAAAGATAATCTTTTCTAAAAAATAGTGAAGGAAATCTATTAGAACGTTAAGAGGAATGAAAATGCCCTTCGTAACGGAAATGGAAACATGACGAAACTCCGTTAGAGATGGTCCAAGGGTACAGGCGTTCCCCAGTATCTCTTGCATCTGCAAAGGTAAAGGCGTCCCTACAGCGGCGTTTTGGCATGGAAAACGCAGGTGTCATGATAGTTGCGTCTTCGTGTGCCCCTCCCTGGTGCATTGCATTGCCAACTTTGCGAGGTTGACCGGCGTCTCCTGGCTTTATTCGTTGCCTCTCCGGCTCGGCGATTCTTGGGTGTTCGCTGCTGCAATTCTCTATCTATCTATCTATCCAGTCTCTAGTGTTGGAGTTGCCTTTGGAGACTGGTGGTTGGTTGTTGATGGGGTTACCGAACTGACAACTGTGGTCTGCAAGCTTCGTCGATCCGTCCGTCATCTTTATGGAAAACAATGGAAGCAAGCGTCCTACGCCATTGCCGTCGCAGCGGTACGAGTGAAAAGTGACGTGGCTGGCCGTTTCGATCCTGGCCGTGAAGGTACAAGAACGACGGCGCAGATCGACTGCTGCGGTAAAATAAGGGTGCTTCCATGTTGAACTGATGGGGGAGCATGAGCATTGGTTGATTTTCGATCCGACGGTCGTGGAGGAGGGTTCATGGTTTTTATTTTTGTTTGTAAAAATCGCTCAATGATCGGGATAGCGTACTTCGGCACAAGTCGCTCGAACATTGGAGAACGATCCAATTTTGGTTTTCACGTTTTGAATCCGAGGCCAGAGCTTGTAAAAAAAAAATCAATGGTTTCGAATCTTGGACTTCTTCGCGATTTGGATTTCACTGATATCGCACGCTAATCGACTGAAAATCGTTTTTGAATTTTCCTGACTTTGAACTTTAATTTTACTCTTTTTATAAAAAAAAAATTTACATGGCGCCATATATATCGGATCATTTCGATACGTGCCATAATCACGCTAATCATGTGATAATCAACAATATTGTAATCACGCTAATCATGTCATAATCGACGATATTGTGAACCGTCATTAATCGACGATATTGGGTAATACAAGCATAGTCCTGAGATCACAATTAGTGGAAGCCAACGCGGCAACACAGCATCTTAACAAGACAATCATGGCGGGGAGAAAAGAGACAGCTTCACCAGGATCACCACCATTCCAAGCCTCTCAGCTCGATGTGTGTTGAGCATAGGCATCAACTAATTAAGCAATTAAGCCTTCGTTTAGCACAGCTCCAACTCCTAGCTCCACCTTAGATATAGAGTTTATAGGTTAAAATAAAGTGACTTAAGTTTATATTTTTAGTTTAAAATGTAAATAAGATGATTCACCTAACATTCTCAATGTACCCACAACTTCGGCTCCATGAATTTCTACAGTTAGAAATAGAGTGCTCTACCAACTTCAGCAATTTTAGTGCAGATAGAGCTATGCCAAACGGGACCTAAATGTGTACTATTTCTCAAAAAAAAAAAAGCGTGCACTAGCATCGGCATATATGCACTGTGCTTAACTAAGGAAAGTGATGGAACAAGGCCCAACTCAGGCCACTTGATGCAGGACCAGCAGCGCCATTATGACTTGGGACTATCGTGCACATATGCGTTATGCAGCTCACTTAACAGAGAGCCAGTGAGCCTATACATAGGCTTGTTTTTTGGGCACTAAACCAAAAAGAATTGCCATCTGCAACTTCGCGGCCACCACACATACATAACGAACTCGCACCATGTATGCCCGCTTTGCATTAACATGCACAACATTAGGTTATCATCTTATCCTGTCTCGAAAGCAATAGTTACCCATAAGTGCTGGACGAAAATAACTGCTTGCAATTATAGTACGTACTATACTTACCTAAGCTAGAGTGCTCTCTCGGTTCATGAAACGTGTCCTTTTTTAACCAAGAGGCAGGAACTCTACCATTTCAACTAAGAAAAAAAAGAATGCATACAATACACAGAAAACGATTGAAAAGGCCTTGTTTGACAAAAAAAAAATTTCATAGTTTCTAGACAAAACTATAGTGGTTTTGTCTTCAAACCTCTAGCCAATTGGGATAGAGAACTTTATTGTTTGCTTCCTCATAATTAATCACGCTTCAGTCTTTTTTAAAAAATACTTTTCAATACCATCGGGTGTTTTCATACCCAAAAAGTTCTGTTTTCAAAACTTTGGTCTAATACAAACTATAGGTTTTTTGAATATTTAAAACTCTACATCTAACTAAAATTTTAATGGTTTAGCTCTTCTTACCTCTTGTGTTTGGCTCGAGGCCCGAGGGGGGTGGCACTGTCACCCGTAAATGGCCGAAAAGACGCTCCACTTTGGTCGAGTGCGCGCGCTTGCTTCCTTGCTTGGGCAAAACGATGGAAAACTCACCGAGTTTGTTCGGGTGATCAAGGCGACGACAGCGGAAAGCGAGGAGAGAGAAACGACGAGATGGCAGAAGCCACAAGTCACAAGCAATCCTAGCTGTGAGACGGCGACGCCCACAAAGAGAGCAGAGCCCGCGAGGAGCTCAGCAGCGACACACTCACACACCCAGCTGATGCTCCTTCATTCGGTTAACTTATCCACATGCAGCTGCAGTTCGGCAGGCAGCCGCGCAGGCCGCGCACGGCAACAGTACAGGGTTGTTTGGTTGCTGGTATATGACTTTGATTAGCCGAATATCTCTGCTTGTTACAAGAAAATCTAAATTGCACCATTAAGATTATAAGAGAGTAAGGTCATGCGTCGCTAGCTTTGCCATGAACGCTATGCAACATGTCACGAGCATGTTGTGCGAGTGTTTTTTTGTGTACATCCACTGTGACCGATGACATGATGGGTAATTTTAGTTGATAAGAAGAATTTATTGCAATGGATGACATGACCGGTGATTTTACTTGATAGAATGGATTTGTTAGGAAGGATAACATCGGTGAATAGTTTTAGTGAAATGTGGCATTATTCACCGGTCATCACACTCACCACCGCTAGCCTCTTTTAACAATAGATATTAGGCCAAAAAGATGTAATATAATGTTGCTGGGATGTTTGTATGAGTGGGCATGATCCGTGGAGTACAAAAACATCTCCGTAGCCTATCTCTTAAGAAACATGGATCTTGATCGTGTCGATGCATCTTAGACATGTCTTTTTTTTTCATCTACTTAGTCTCATACAAGCACAAAAACAATTGCTAGAATTGCTCAGTGGCAGCTGTCTGCACACCTAAGCGAGCAGTGCGGGGGAGAGGCCGCCTAGGGCGTGCAGACAACCGCCACCAATAAGTCACTCCTAACAATTGCATAACAGGACTAGCCCAACAGATATATATTATATTACTATATATTAAAGCCCTTAAAATGGGCACCTCTCAGCCTGTCCACGTCACCCCTAAAACTTCTGCCGTCTGATCGCGAGCTCGCGGCGATCCGACCATCCAACGCTGACGGTTATGCAAAAAAAACCCTCCGGATTTTCTATTTTGGATATACGTCCTTCGATCTTCGCACCCGTGGGGTCGGCCCATCGCGCGGCCTCGCTGCCATGTTTTTTCCGTTTGCCCCTTCTATTTTTTCGTCCTCACTCCGCCGTCCTCCCGCAACGCGCTCTCCACGCCAAACCCTAGCCCGCCCCCCTCTTCCGCATCGCGCGCTCTCCGCCGCGGTCTCTCTCGCGTCGTGCTCTCCGCCGCTCCTCCTCTTCCTTTCTTCCTCGCTCACCACGCCGCGGCCTCCCCCATCCTTCCTTGCCACCGCCGGCCCTCCCTCCCTTCCCCGTGCCGGCGCCTCCATTCTCCGCCGCCCAGCGCCTCCCTTTCCCGTCGCCCGGCCCAGCGCGCGCTCGCGTCGCCCGCCCATGGCGGCGCCGCCCCTCTGCGCTGGCGTGGCCTCCCTCCAGGGCGGTCCCGCCTTCCCCAGCGCCGGCTCGACCATGGTGGCCCCCCTTCTCGCCAGATCCGGCCAGCAGCCGCTCCCCCGAGTGGCCCTCCTTCTCGCCAGATCCGGCCCACCGCGCGCTCGCGTCGCCCGCCCATGGTGGCGCCGCCCCTCCGGGCTGAAGTGGTGCCTCGCAGCGGCTGGATTGCACGCCGTGCGCCGCCTCCGTTCGGCGCTGATGGTCCGCCTCGCGCCCCAAAGCATAGAAGACCCGAGATTCCAACCTTCTTCTACAATGTTCCATGCAGCTCTGGTGTAGGGACCGCTTGTGTTGACGTGCTTGTGTGTGCGGCTAGGGCGATCTATCTGGGGGAGACCTTCTGCAGCTATATCAGCATCAACAACAGCTCCAGCTTTGAGGCCAGGGAGGTCATCATCAAGGTAGTTTATTAACTTGCATCCGCTTTTCATCTCAAGAATCTAGAAACGCCGTTTAAAATTTTGGATCGTTTCTGGAGAATTGGATTCATTGGGTAATCGGATTGAGTTTCTGTCAGCGATAATTCTCAGTCCACTTAGTTAAAATGCTAGCTTGATGCATTTTTTCCAGTATTAGCCTTGGTTCTTATTTCCGCGTTCATAAATTGTTGTTGAGTTCTGTTAGTGGATTGGCTCCTTGCGGTCATGAACTAATGTTAGCTTCAGTCACTGGATTTGGTGGTTCTTTCTATGTTACTGACTAACTGATTATTTGTTGCAACGGATTTCAAATAAATATAAATATAAGTTAGAAACTTAGAAAACTAATATAAGGTAATTATCCCGACAATGAAAATTTCGTGCATAATTTGCATTTAATCAACAATCTAGATAGAATCTTAAGCCACATGCACGGTTGTCTTTACCATGCGCGAGAATTATGCAACCTTTTCCTTCAGAAAAAATGGAATCTGATTATTCTGATTGGTTAGCTCTGGATGTTCATGGTTGGCCTGATTTCTCTTTGTGGCTCTTATCATGCACTGATGCTTGTTCTGTTGATAGATTAGTAGGTTTCCCTAGGTTAGAAGTTTCTGTACTTAAAGATTCCACTTCTGGTGACACTGAGGCCTTGCGTTAGTTTTTTTTCTTTTTTGATGAAGCCTTTGTTTCTTCTTACCCTGTCATAAATTTGACCAGCATTTTACTTACATTAGGTGGAAGTACAAACCGAGAGACAGAGGATACTTCTTTTGGATACATCGAAGTCCCCTGTTGAGTCGATTAGATCAGGCTGTAGATATGATTTCATTGTGGAGCATGATGTCAAAGAATTGGGAGCACACACGTATTCTCCTTTTCTTTTTCATTTTACTTAAATATCGGTTGCTTTGTTAATTTGCTCATGTGGTGATTTGATCCAGGCTTGTCTGCACTGCTCTATATAATGATGGTGATGCGGAGCGCAAATACCTTCCTCAGTTCTTTAAATTCACTGTTTCAAATCCATTGTCTGTTAGAACTAAGGTATGTAGTTCTCCCATGTTTATATATATCATATCTCCTAGAACAAAGGACCTAACGATTCATCTTATGGAGTAGGTCACATCAATAATTTGAGTTTACCTTTTTTTTCAGGTTCGCACCATCAAGGTAGGTCACTTCTTCTTTCGCAGGTGAAAACAATATCTGTAAGTCCTTAGATTAATTGTGGGTGTCTTTTTCTTAGTTCAAGAAAAACGTGTAGTGAGTCTGAGACATAACAGACCTGGGCTTTTCACTGGCATTGGATTATCATCATGGCTAGGTGCCTGTTACAGCAATCATGTCATGTACTAATTAATCACAGTTTTTGTTGCTAAGCTGGTTGTGCATCGTTGTCTGATGTTGATGGAGGGACAAAGGATGTCTTTACCTATATAACGAGGAGGCCAGTCTAAAGGCATAGTTCTCCCTTTTTATTGAAGATACACCATTGTCTATGAGCTGTTTAAATGTAGGCTTCAGTAGAGCATATCTGTGTCCTGTTCCAAAATAATCTCTCAGCACTACTGTAGCACTACATAAATGAACCTAATGGGATATCGATGTCTATGTTCGTGTATATTTCAATTAATCTGTATGGTTTTCCAGCACCATCAAATCTGATATGCCTGTCCATTTGTACCAGAGAATAAGCTAAGAACCACTAGAAATTCTGGTTCATAATTTGTTGCTATGTTATAGTGTCTTCTATTTTTTGGTGTCGCTACGACGTTTAAATGCTAGGCTGCATCCTATATTCGCAATAATTATGTCTGATGCCAATGCAATGGTTGCATGTATATAGATATGTAATAGATTAGTTCTGATTTTTAGATTTACCTCTTCTGTTCAGAAATATACTGACACTTGGAAAAATATAGCTTGCAGCTCTGTTTCCTGCCAATATATTATGATCTGATGTGTACCTAGAATTAAAAAATGGAACATCGGCCTGCTGATATATGAGAGGTTTTGAGAGAAAATCAAATTCTTGCTTATAAATTTGATCTATGCTTCTTTGCAGATGCCGTACCAAGATATTATTTACCAACTTGTTGTCGCTTGCCGCTTTATAAAATAGTAGCATTTATCTGTGATTCTGTGACAGCTATCTTTTCCTTAGTACAGCTTACGTAGGCCGTCGTTTACGATAAAATGTACATGTTTCAACTGCATTATTTTATGTTTAGCTCTGAAGTGTTTTACTGTTTATCACAGAATGCTATTCACGGTGATCTTTGTGAGCAATTAGCATCTCTCCCAGCTAATATGGAGAGGAACATTGCTGATAAGCTTGACAAAACTCCAGATCAAATCCTGAAGAGGCTAGAAGACATGAGAAACAAAATGGTCTGATATTGCATAACTAAGATGTAATAGATAATGATGTAATGCAGCCGTAGCTTTAGAAACTGAACCCGCACTTATCCAGTCTGCACTGTTGCAGCGGTTTATTGTGCAGTATAGTGTTCAACGAATTATGCAAACCCTGTTCTAAACCCTTGACTAGCTCTTATCATTTGAGCTCTGTTTTTTCTTATATAACATAACGATTTTTACACACTATGCAACGCACGCAATAATTTTCTAGTATAACTACATTATCATTTGGATCTTCGTTCAAACTAGAGACTGAGCAGATGCATGCAATCAAATAGCTCCTACATACGTAGGATGAATGGATCTGGATATCGTTCGTTTGGCTCGCTGTTGCTCTCCAGGACCGTGACGTACTCCACCAACCTCGCCGCCAGCAGCTGCATGCCGCCGCTGGTTCTCTGAAATCTGAATCGATCAGCAGCCTCGGGAACCCGCAGCTTAAAGGCGACGCTGATCGGCACGCTCCTCCTCCTTTTTCGCCGGTTTCTCGACGTGGTTGGTGAGTGGTCGATCGCCTCGCCGGGCGCGCGTCGCTGTATTGCCATGGGCGTTAAAAACTAGTATTAGGTTGATGTTTCTCGCGCTAGCTAGCTGTGCCTCCTGTTCAGCGAAGTGGACGTGAGTGGCTCGGTTGCTAAGTGCGTGCTTGCATTGGGGAATTCGATGGGATGGCTCGAGATGATCCGTTTCACTCTGCCATGCAAGCACGCGGCCGAATTCGCCAAGTTCATTAGTGCCCTCGTCCAAAAATATTTTATATATATATATATATATATATATATATATATATTATATAGATTTATCCATTATTATAGAACGTATTTTATATTCCAATGTAGAATAAATATGTTGTTCCCTCAATACCCCTAATAAATATCTTGTTTTAGCTTGTATTTCCCTATGTGCATGTATTAAATAAAGTGTTTAGAGATAATAACTAAGGGTAGTACAATTATTTCAATGTCTTATTGGTTTATGTGTAAAACAGCGAAATATGACTTATATTCTTGAGTAGTATGTAGGCAAACAATAATGCAGGTATCAAGCTGTGTGAAAGGGCGGCGTCGGATCAGATCCTGTTCTTTCCTTTTCTGTCCGACTTTCCTTTGACTCAAATAGGAAAGGAAGAATCTTCACGTAACATATAGTGATCACCAAGTTCACCGTAGACTCTGATCATCGGGGAAATTGATGATATACCTGGCGTAATTAACAATTTGTCTTTCAACACATTAATATTGATCATATATATGTCCCAAGTTAATAGCACAATTAATTATAGGGATAATATCTTATGTGCCATTGCAGAGCCGCATAACGTCTAATATGTCGGCTTCTTTCTTCGGTGCTATCGCAAATAGACAAATATTGTTCTCCATGCCACCGCCGTCAAACTCCATTAAATTTCATGTCTTCCCTCTCTGTAACATGCAAAATACCCCTCCTTCGCTCTTCTTCCCCTCCCCCTCTCCCCTCTCTCCCCCTCGCATAGCATATCCATCCAGCATTCCCCTCCTTCTCCTAGGCCCTCTGGCCTCCTCCTCCCGCTCCGTATTCTCTCTCCATTCCCGCGCCGCGTTGTCACCTCCTCCTTCCTTGTTCTTTCCCAGCTCTTTTCCTTTCTTCCTCCCTTCCTTCACCGTGAGGCAGCACTGCCGCACTTTCTTTCTTGCCACCTGAGCCAAAATGGATAAGGGAGACCGGGATTTGGTCGTGACACATCCTTCGTATTCCGTCAATCTCGCTTGTCTTGAAATCTCAGCACCTAGAACCCTCTCGCCTGCCCTATATAAATTGCTGAAGCCCCGTCTCTCCTCCCTAGCCGCCCCTCTTTCTCCTCTCCCTAGCGCCGCCTCGGTACGACTTTGCTCAAGCCCTTTGAAGACTTTCTTCCTCTCTTCACTGAGAATCCATTCCAACCAAGCGATCGGAGAATCATAGCCAGAGCACATTGGATTTGATCGCCGAAGAGTTCGTCGGAGTTGATTTCTATCCCTCCGCGTCGATTCGTCGATTTCATGCAGTGAGACTCTAACCCATCGCCTCCCCTAGCTTCCCCAAGACTCCTTCCTCCCCAGGTACTCATTGTCCCGTTTTCCCCATCGGAGCGCCATAGCCGCCTTGAAACGCTGTTGGGAGCCGCTGCCGTCGCCTCTGTGCAAGTTGCCGACCGCTGCCGGCCGAGCCAACCTCGTTGACGAGTTCCTCTTGCCGCCCTGCATCTGCCCGGGCCATTCTCCGAGCCAGCTGTGCAGCCGTTCGCCGGCGAGCCTGCCGTCTAGAGCCACATGTGTCCACTGCAGCAACCTCTCAAATGGTCCCTCCTCACTCCCCTCCGCTCTGTCACAGACACATGGGCCACATGCGCCGGTGAAAGAAAAGAATGAAAATGACATAGAGGGTATTACAAATGAAGGGGCAATATGGTCTTTTCGTAACTCTATCACGGTTTTACTGTTGGAAAGTAGTCAACAGTGGCACACAAGATAATACTCGAGCAAATTAATTGAATAAAGGTCAGCACATTTGGATCGTGGCTTCCAATTTCACTGTCTCTTGGACCAGGCCTCGTCGATATGCACAAAAGAGGGGACCCTGCAGGTTCGGACTAGAGACCTACATCACCCAAGCTTGCATCACATGAATTCTCACTTGCCGTGATCGATCTCGACTATTCTGACGATTTTGTCCTGGCCCTTCCTTCAGGAGGATGCACGCCTTTGGGCTCACTTTAGCCAGCTCTAGCTGAGAGCACTAGATGTGAGGCACGGCGCCGATGACTAGTGCCATTTTAGAAAGTTCCAAAGCTCCAAACTTGTCATAATCCTGGCTCTGTTCGGATGACGTCGCACCTCGCTCCCCACCGTTTGGAGGCTCGTGTCTTGGGCTGGCTCTAGTTTTGTTCAAACGTGGTTGAACGGATAATCTAAAATGTTAGGATTCGAAAGCTCTGAGAAACAGCTTAATTAGAGAAGCTGGAATGTTTGGTTCGACTAGACTTTGGAAGTTATATGTGAAGTAGATTTGAGATATACAAGAAACAGCTTCGAGAAGTTAAAACGTACGACTTAGAGAAATGCAATAGATGTCTTTGCCTACACTACTCTCACATAGTTTGTTTCAAACTGAATCCGAATCCGAATCCGAGCTAACTGACATTCGAATTCCGTTGGTGCAAGTCTAGCATATATGTTGATCAAGCATCGGGTTCAGTAACGTGATGATGGCTATCACCTACGCAAGCCATGAGCAGGATATATCGAATTCTTGGTCACCATTGCCGCCCTACCCACTCGAGGTACTTGGCCAGTACGTGCTCCGGTGAGCCTTACCTTGAGGGCAGCGTTGGGCAGGGCCAGTGTTAGGATGTGTATATATATATATGAGAGAGATTTGCCGTGTCAATGGTCACCTTGTGTTGAGCATAGGGAGTGGCACGATGGCCGCGGCCGAAGCGAATCCGCCGAAGTAGGCAGGACAACCTTGGAAGGGTGCATATAAATATATAATAATAATCTACGTCCTACACTGTCCGCATATTATATGCCTAATTAATTGTGTTCAAATTAGGCTTATAAATACTACACGTATTTTACGTGTGCAGTGTAAGACTTATGCGGTGAAAGACAACTCTTTGATGAATGGATTTGTAAAGTTACCGAACAAATTTTTGTATAAGCAGATGCTCCCTAGAATTCACACGCACCATTGCCATTCATTCTCTCTCTCAACCATGGCTTTTCTCTGTTTCTTTGGGATTGGCCTCCAATAGTTAGAGGGTGCTATTCGCTCTTCTCCATCTAGAGTAAATTAGTGAGAGAACTTGATCATACAAGGATGGTTTGGTGATTCTCTAGAAGGCTTGTCCCGCTACCTAATTCAGTTGGCGTGTGAAGATACTATAAAAGACCAAGTGTGAATTCAAGTAACTCGAATCAGAAGCATGCGTACATAAAAACTCGATTCAGAAGCATGGATGCAGGTAATTTTATTATTAGTTCCGTGTATTAATTTGGCATATTTGGTCTTGAGTTTTATATATTTATTTCTTGTATTGGTATTTAAAATATTGAATCTAACAAAATACACTCCCAAACCAATGGTAGATATAATATAATGTATAGTTCTCTTTTTTCCAAACTCGAAATACGCAATAATTTCCCATAATAGGAGGCAATGATGTTCCCTAACAAGTCTAAAGCACCAAAATCATTTCTAGCATTTTAGTTAGCGACCTTGTACTAGGCGACCTTAATAGATGTTCTAAGTCCTTTTTCTCTTACCCTAGGGGAGCAATACCCCTTGGGCCGTAAGGAACTAGCTAGGTCACTAGGCTCGCTAGTGCCTTGTGACCCTCGGTCGCAACACCTTGGCTTGCAATCCTTGGGTTGCGATCCTTGTGTTGCTATTCGCTCGTACTCTTATTGTTGGATCACAAGCGATTTGGTTGGCAACACTAGATTTACAACCGTTAGATTTCCTGCCTCTTAGGCCACAAGAGGCGGTTGTACCTTCTAGACATATTCTTTATTTAGTAGGTACCTATGATGATTAATAGAATCTTAGACTTCGTCCCTAAGGAAGGGGGAGATATATCAAGTTCGATTAGGGCTCTGATTCCTAACTGGATCTAAACTTTCTGTAGATAGAGATGTTGTTCAAGACTATATAAACGCCCTAGCCTAGAGGGGAGGGGCAGGAAGAAGAAGACGAAGAAGAAAGAGAGGCCAATAGTGAGGGCGAGAAAGAACACCACCAGGACATAATAGCTTAGGGCTAGAAAACATAGCGCAGTCTAGGCCTTAAGATTTCCCGAGACTCTTTGTAATCCACGTTCTCTTCATCATATAGTGAAGAAATGCTATAGTAGAGCTATTTATACAATACTAGAGGTTCAACCAAGATAATTTTGTGTGTTTGCGTCTTGGTTGTTAATTTGGTCCTGCCATACTTGGTGAAACAATTGTTTTTCTTGGATAAACAAACAAAGAAGTTCTCGATCATCGACAAGGTTATAACATCCTTGCTCCAGATTCGCTTAGAGCCTAACCCACCATATATACGTGCAAGGATTACCGTGTCCACCATAGGGTTACACGTACGCATAACTCATGTAATAAAGGGTTGATGATCTGATACCACATATAACCTTGGTCCAACATTCTCTTAGAGTGCAACCCACCTAAGGATGAGCCCACACATGCAAAGCACCTCTTTCAGACTTACGTTCATGGTTCAACAAAAAGTGTACCCGGAAAATGCTTCGCTTTGGGACAACAAATGGTATATATATATATATATATATATAATAGCTAGTGTGCTATGGATAGCACGGAGAGATCCGTGCTATCCACGACGTTTGAAAATTCCGAGACTGAAATAAACGATCCGAACCGTCCATCTTGTTCATCTCGATGAAATCTCACTACACACCAAATTTCAAATTTTTTTGAATTTTTTTACTATTTGTTTCGTATTTTTGAAAATCGCTGATCTAATTAGTCAGGACCCTCCAATAAGTTCAGTTTTCAAAATACGAAACAAATAAAACAAAATTCAAAAAATTTGAAATTTGGTGTCATCGAGATTTCAAGATTTCAGATCTCTCGAATTTCAAGCGTCGTGGATACAGAGAGATCATCTATCATCTATATATATATATATATATATATAGGATGGATTGAGGCTCCATGGAGCCTAGGCTCCATGATTCAAATACCTATGATGTACATTTAGATTACGTGATGTTTGGCGTGCATATCTTCACATACTCTCTAAAACAAATATTTGAGATATCAAACTCAGAAAAAATTAATTTCAAACTTAGTTTAAACTAGTTTGAAGTATAGTTTGAACTAGTTTGAAGTATATTTTAAAAGTAGTTCAAACTGAAGTTCAACAACTTTTTGGAGTTTGATGTCTCAAATATTTTCTTTAATATATGAAAGTACAAATATCAAACAACACGAATCTCAAAGCACATCTAGTAGTAGCGAATCATGGAGCCTGAAACTCATATACATATATTCCTATATATACATATACATATATACATACATATATATATATATATATATATATATATATATATATATATATATATATATATATATATGTATATATATATATGTATATATAGGAATAATACATAAGGCTCCATGGAGCTTAGGCTCCATGATTCGTTACCACTAGATGTGCTTTGAGATTCGTGTTGTTTGATATTTGTACTTTCATATCGCACTAAAGAAAATATTTGAGACATCAAACTCGAAAAAAGTTAAGTTGAACTTCAGTTTGAACTACTTTTAAAATATACTTCAAACTAGTTCAAACTATACTTCAAACTAGTTTAAACTAAGTTTGAAATTAATTTTTTTCGGAGTTTGATATCTCAAATATTTTTTTTAGAGAGTATGTGAAGATATGCACGTCAAACATCACGAATCTAAATACACATCATAGGTATTTGAATCATGGAGCCCCAATGCTTTCTATATATATATATATATATATATATATATATATATATATATATATATATATATATATATATGTTAGTAGTATAGTCAAGATAAACCAACAATGTGCAATGGTATCATACACTACTACAGAACCTACATCAGTGCCGATTCAGAACTGGCATTACTGCCAGTTTTTGAACCAGCACTGTGTAAGTGGCAGTGATAACCCAAGCCATCACTGCTGGTTTTGGAACCGACAGTGATAATCACTATCACTGCCGATTCTCGATTATCACTGCTTGTTCTCAAAAACATATGAATTTAGCTAAAAATTGGTTAAAAAATAGAAAAATATTTTTTATGCCTGGAATCTATACTCTAATCATCTACCACCTACTATAGTTTATTAGGACATGTTTTCGCAGGAAATACAAATATTGCGTTACTCGGGACTCAAACCTACGATCTCTCCACTCTACCCTCACCCTTCTAACCATCCAACCCAACCTCACATTCTTATTTATAGAGGATATGCATACCTTTTAACCTTTGTTCGTCATCACTGCCGGTTCTTTTCTCAAACCGGCAGTGATAAATTATCACTGCCGGTTCTTATCAAGAACCGACAGTGATAACAAATTATCACTCTCGGTTTTAGCCAACAACTGATAGTGATAAATTATTTCACTATCGGTTGAAAATTTAGGACGGGAAGCTTAAAGAACCGGCAGTGATAGGATTTATCCCTGCCAGTTCTTTTCTCAAATCGGCACTATCGGTTTGAGCAACGAACCGACAGTGATAAATTCTTTCACTACAGGGTTGAAAATTAGGGGCGGAAAGCTTAAAGAACCGGCAGTGATAGGATTTATATAAATCCTATCACTGCCGGTTCTCAAGCGCACAACCGATTTTTCACCGCGGAGGCTTACGAACCGGCAGTGATAAGTTATCACTGCCTTTTTGACCTAACCGGCAGTGAGGAGGGGCACGGATGACTATTTCTATAGTAGTGATATAAGCTATGCCACGTAAGACATATGATGATGTGGATAAGAGAAAAAGGATGTATAGAGAATTGGACAGTTTGTACTTCCGTAGTCAACTATAGAACGGGAACCATTGCATGTTATGCGTGGAGATGTTGTCTACAAGGAAAATGGTTGTATACACTATTCTATGAGTTAGCTTTATGGTTGTTTCTAGATGACATAGACAAATACTATGACAATGGTTTTCTATACTATTGTACATGACATATTGCATGCTTCGAGAAAGAAGTTAGTATAATACGTATATGCAAAATATCAGGATTTTCTAAATTGACATGTGCGTACATGGATGTATTACACACACAAATTCGAGATGTGCGCAAGCTACACACTATTATCAGCCTCATATCCTAATTCAGTGGATTATGTGTGCTCATTTTGCGAATAAAAATACTATGTACTGTACTTCAGAATCACAGTTGTGCGGCCTAACAAACCCAAAAAAAAACACATACTATGACATCTATCTATTGCAAACATTCAAAGGCTAGCTCATGTGTGATCCAAATGGTTTGCATCTCTAGAAACTAAATTTCAGCCAAAAAAACAAGCGAGGGGATCAAAAATTACAAAATTGAGCTGTCTGAACTCGTGTGAGCGCGTGAGTGCATGCATGCATTCAATCATGCACCCCACCGCCAGCGTTTCATCTCCTCCGCGGATGGCTGGACCCCCGCCGCCGTGTCCTCAGACAAAGCCACGCCCTTGTTAGCGGCCTCAGCGCCGGCGACGCCCTCTACGGCAGCATTGCTCCGGCTGGAGCCGCCGGAGCCCGAGGCCACCATCGCGGCTCGCGCGGGCGCGGAGTCCTTCCCGGTGAGCCTCTGCACGACGTCCTTGAAGCTGGCCTCGTCCGTGCTCACCTCCCTCGTGACGATGTGCGTCACCTTGACCCCCTTCCCGCGGCCGGTGCCGGCCATGGCGATCGATCTGCCGCCGCCGCCGCCTCTGCTCGCCGTCGCAAGACAAGCCGGCTATATAGACGGCGCTGGTTAATTCCAGAGCGAAAGCGAAAGCGAGAGAGATGGACTCCGGGAAGGAATGGTCGCAGCGTGCGAGGGTCGACTGGCAAATAATCGCCGTTGAATGGAGAATGAGAATTGTCCATGAGTAGGACTGGTCGCTGGATGTACCTTCAGTGTGCTCTGGAGTCTCGACCTCGTGCGTGCAGATGACCACAGCACTACAGTAGGTACCATCGCAGCAACAGGAGTCCTGCGTGAAAGGGCCTTTCGGATAGGTAATCTTATTCCCTTGCCTTTGTTTTTTTTTGTTGAAAAGGAAGCCGATCGAATCGTTTTTAACCTGTTGTACTCATGGGAATAAATCTCGGCGAAATTTCGCCCATTTTCAGTCTTATCGGTAGGGGCCAGTCAACAAATATATCGGTAAATGTTTTTGATGCATTTGAATTTGAACAAAATCTGGTAAGAAAACTTTGGCTATTTTTAGGTGATTTCAGCCCGTGCAAGTTTGTGAATTCAAATTTTGAATAAAAAAATTCATCTGAACAATCCTAAAATTTCTAGTTTTTCAACGATTTCAGCCTTACCGCCGGTCCTCCGGAAATTTTACAAACGGGTTTTCCCCTGGTTCTTGTCACCCCTAAGGAAGCTATATTTTGGGGGTGTTTGTCAGGGCTCCAGCTCTAAACTCCAATCCAGATCTGGGCGGAGCAGTGCCAAACGCCCCAACTCCACGTAACTCTGGAGCAGGCAACTCCGTGGAGCAGTCTCAGGCATAGTTTATTTTTTTGGAGCAGCTTGGAGGGTACTCCACGAACCACGTTTATCAGGATAGACATGGAGTTGGGAGGTAATTATCCACCTTTGCCACTGAACTAACCCCCCTCCCCTCCCAGGGCGTCCCCTACCCGGCCACCCAAGCGCCTCCCCAACCCGAGCGCATCTCCCCATCCCTTCGCTGCCACCGCCACTCCTTTCTCCCGTCACCGGCTCTCCTCTCTCCATCGCCGCCGCCGCCTCTCTCCTCTCCATCTCCACCTCAGTCAGAGGAAGGCTCACTTCACCCGGGACTCGGCCAGCGAGGCGCCAAAACCCTACCATCGCGCGCCCACCTCCACATCCAATCCCCACCCCACCCCCTGTGTCCCCAACCAAACCAGCGCCACCGCCGACGGCCGGATCAAAGGAGACAACTGACCACCGCCTATGGCGTCGTGGTGCGACAACATCTTGGCGCCCGCGTCCTCATCGCCCGTGGCGACCCCTCCCCCTCCTCCTAGCCTTTCTAATCCCGCCCTCGCTGTAATGCTAGTGCCCAGTCTAAGCTAGCTTTGATGTTCAAGCCTCACGGGGAAATCTAAAGTGATTTACTGATTTTGATGCTCCCGAATGTGGCTGTGTGCTGTTCTGAGGAAGCTCTGGTAGCCAACCTGAATCTAGAGCCAACCTGCTAACCAAACCCTCACTAACAGCTCCAGCTCCACAGTGGATCTGCTCCACAGTGGAGTTGTGGAGCAGAGCTGAAAAATTGGAGCTAGAGCTCTGCCAAACACCCCTTTTACCTGCGATATGAATCGAAGGATCTAGTCTGCACATAAATACATAGCTAGCCAAAAGATTTTTTCGAGACACATCTAAATTATTTCAGGCCGCTCATTTTTCTTAGACTGATCAATCAGTATGGGCGAATAAATAATGGCGTCTCTATTTGATCTTATAACACAGTTGTCATTTACATGCCCTGAAAGTAATAGGTACTTTAGTTAGGAGAGACTCGTCGAATTTTTTAATATTTTGCATTTAAAAATAATTTAAATTAAAAAAATAATATTCTTATTTAAAAATTAAAAAATAGGCGTCCATCGCTACCCCAACAGGCGGGATATAAAACTTGCCCTTTGAAACGATGATTCATTTAAAAACCACTCGTTGGAATGGCGGGATTAAGCCCGTCCGGGGGAGTCAAATGTCGCCACACCAGATGGCGAGTTTGAAAAAATTCGACTGATGGAAGGGCGATTTTTGTGCGCGAAGAAAAGTCACCATCTCAGAGGGCGATTTTTGTCGGTTATAGGTACCGCCGCGTGGCCGGCCGCGCTCGCGCGTGCGTTAGTTCAGGCCGAGCCTGAGAAAGAAGTGGAAGAGAGAAAAAAAAGGGTAGAGAGTAGGAGGGAAGAAAAGGAACGAGTGGTCGTCAGCACCCGTGCTGTGAGGTAAAATTTTTTACAATTTGTATTGTCGTTTTACTGAAAACATGGTAGGATAGCAATTTTAAGCTTATAGGTTAGCAATAAGTAGGTAGTATAGGTAGTGAAATGGGATATTTAGGATATCTGTAGGGTTAGGGTTTAGGGTTTTTGTAGGGTATTTATAGAGTATGCACTACAGGAAACGCGTGATTTCTCGACGGCTAAAACCATCCAGAAAGACAGCCAAACCGTCGATAGTACGCTCTCTCGACGGCCAGCCGTCGAGAAATGGCCGTCGGGCCAGCCTGGTCGAGAGAGATGAATTCTCTCGACGGCTCAGTCGTTGAGGAAACTTATCTCAACGGCTAGACAATCTGCCGTCGAGTGATTTGTGCGGACTGCCGTTTGGTCGATTCACGGCTCCGGCTCCACCTTTCTCGACGGCCGCCTGGCCTTCGATAAAGCTGACGTCCAGCTCCCATGTGGCCTTCTTACCATCTCTCGAAGGCACTGTGCTTGTCGAGAGAGCGCCCATGGGCCACGTGGCCCTCTAGACGTCTATCGACGGCTAGAGAGAAGCCGTCAAAGTGCTTGCCTCCCGAGGGGTTCCTGGAACCCCCTTTCTCAACGGCTTAGACCTGGCCGTCGAGAATACTTGACTTCCAGCAAAAAAAACAGACAGGCAAATGGCTTAAAAAATCCAATTTAGCAGCTGCTACTGCTCTAGCTGTAGCAGCTACACCTGCATACCCAAAGCACCCCGTATATATATCATCATCCCCACATCTCACACAAATGCATCCACAAGGACAATTTCAAACTAGAATCATATAATATATAACATTCACAATTCCAAAACCAAAAACACAATTCAAACTAAAATCATGTAATATATTACACAAATCTCATATGTCACATCCACGGTACCACTCAAGGACAGGGCGCGGGTCGAAGTGAAACAAACGTGACACTAGGTCCATTGGCTGGCTCTTAGACCCGTCGTCTTCGTCCTGGGCATCATTGGGCTGAGCCGGAGAGAACCAGTAGGTGGAGGAGATGGGGGACGACCCTCGTAACCGCTCAACGAGGCCTGCACATTCACGGCGCATTAGTTAAAGACATATAGATTTGAAAGAAAGGAAATAAGGTGGATAGTGTCTTACCTTGCCAAGTCTCGCCGCCGCCTCCAACACTAGGGGCCTAGCGTTAAACTCCTCGCGCTCCCACCGCCGGTCCTCCTCCACAAACCTGAGACTCATCTGGAACGCCTCCATCCTCTACTGGCGCTCCCTCCTCTCTAGCTCCCTCTCCTCCTCCCTCTGCCTCCTCTCCTGCTCCCTCTCCCTGACGATGCGGGCCTCGAACTCGCGCAGACTCTCAGTGGCGCTCTGAGAGGTCTGGACCTCGGGCATGTAAGACTCCGACCTACAATTAAGAATCGTGGTTAGTTCACAAAATCAATGTTTTCAAAAAATTGACATGGTATATAGTAATTACCTCACTTGAGGTAGTCCCCTCTGATCGCTAGCCTCCCATGCGTCTTGCCCTTTATGTGCTGGTGGATCACTACTGGGTCGAGGGGGGCGTCCTCCTGGAAGCTGTCCGGGCGGTGCACCTGAGTGTAGGCCTCCCGGTAACGATCCTGCGTTATTTCGAGTTAGACTAAATAAAACTACAAATCTATCAAGGATGAAAGTTTTGTTTAGCACTTACCATCTTCTCTTCCGTGAGGCGGTCCATCTTGGGCTGGGTGTCGGGCCTGGCCTTCGGTGTGTGGGCCCGCTTCCATAGCTAAACATGCGGGGGCGGGACCCTGTCTTTAGCATCTGCAAGGAGGGAAAGACAAGTTAGCTAGACAAAAAAATTAAGAGTAAAGGAAAAATCAGTGCTTACCAGCTTCTTGGCCAGCTGGGGAATGGACCACTTCCACGTGCTCTTCTTGTAGTCCTTGGAGGCCTGGTTATGCTTGGCCTTCGCGGACTTGTCTCGAAACTCCTGGCTGGCCCACTTGTCACCAAGAACCCTCCATGTCTCCAGGTGGTTCGTGGCCGACTCAAGAGGCACCCCACTGTAGTTGGTCGCGTCAAGGTAGATCCCACGGGCCTCGGAGGTGATGATTCGCTCGCCGTGCTCTCTCCTGAAATGTAGGAACAGTTCGCTGTTGTAGAAATAGTAAATACCATTTTATAAGGATTATAGGGTATATTTATGGTATTTTTAGGAGCGGGATTCCCGGCCGAACTTAATTGGTAGATACGAATTTTCTCTGACTTAACATGATAGTCGTGTCCTGATTTGTCAGACAATGTTTTGTTTAGGCCATAAAAACCTAGGTTTGATCCTCATCCGGTGAGCTATAGATGGCGTAAAAAAATATAGACGACTTAATGTTTAGAGTACATATTGATAAATCAAGGTCCACATGCAATAATTTGTTGTTGATGTTTTATTTACAGAAAAAATGGCAGAAAAGTTATATTTCCAGATTCACTACAGGGATGGAGAGATATGTATGGTCCAAACGGGGTAGATCTTGATAATCTGAAATCAGTGACACTAGGAATATTGAGCCCCACCGAGAGAACGTTAGGTGGTTTACAAAACTAGTTGTTGCGGACGTTCCAGCTTAACTCGGAAAAACATGTGATGAAAGTTAGGGCCGTGGTCAATTGCGTTAGGGACGGTTTCTTTTGGTAGTTGATGCCAATATTGTCTACATGGATTTGGAGGCGGTATGTTAAGGTTGCTTGCTTAGGCAGTGTTCAAACAAGACGCCCGACGTTAGTACTCATTTGCCATTTGTATCAATCTCTTATTTGGCGTTACGCTAAGTTCGAAAATATATGTTTCAAAGGTCAGATTTTTCCCTAATTATTTCGACAACTACATGTTTCCCACAACGCTAGGAGGGGGTCAATATTGGCAGAGTGGAACACCATTTGCTGTGGAACAATCCGGATTTTTTCCATAAATTATAAGATCATCTAGGTGTGGCCCACTCCGCTAAAAATGTAGGGACCCGTCAAACGGAGTCGAGTCCCTTCTGTGCTTTAACTGTACTAGTCCCTGGATCAGTAGCTAGTACACACAGTTGAACAGTTTGGATCATTGCCATTGAACGTAAAAGTACAAATTACATCAGAGTGCGCCAAGCATGGCGTTAAACAACAGAGGGCTCATGGCCTTACAGGGGTGAGACTAAAAGTCTCAAAACTCAAAAGAAGACCCAAAACAACTCCACAAGCACGGCCGAAGTAGAGCTCCTAGACGTCGGAGTAATCCTCATCTTGAAAACTTGCGCTAGGGCCTTCATCTCCATACGTCTCCACCTTAGGGTTCTGCTGATCGCAACCTGCTCGTTGGAATGAGCAGCCCCGCATAAAAGGCGAGGGTGAGTATACAACATACTCAACAAGCAAGGCTGACTAAATGCATATGGTTTACAAGGAAAGGTTAAGGTTCTTTTGTATAAAGCCAGTTTTGTAAGTTTTACCTAGATTTTGTAAAAGGTTTAAAGTGAGTTAAGAGAAAACAAAGATTTGAATCATTTCCTTTTGAAACTCGGCCTAAACCGGTTTTGCCCAGACTGCTACTCACGGCACCCACCGTGCAAAACCCTCGTCACTCACAAAGACTCTCTGTGAGGAGAGAAAACAAAACGCACGACACCAATCGTGGTTTTCTTTTAAACACCGTTTGAAAACAAAAGATAAGAAGTACCATGAGGCAGCTCCCGTCGTCCGTCCTTGACCGCGGACACGGCTATCATGATAGTTGTACACTCTGCAGAGGTTGCACGCTTTACCCATGAGATAGGATTCCCCCTAGGAAGGTTCCTCCTAACAAGGCCTTTTCCAATCTTTCCCCTATTTTGGCATCCTCGCTCCACGGGCGGCGTGGCGGCTTCGGTAACATTGGCCTCGGATAATACCGACATATCCAAATGTCCAAACAGCAGGCAGAGTCACTACCAGAGGCTATCAAAACAGCTCAGCTTAGTAGTACATTACTGCCTGTTAAAGAAGGAAATGTACCATTGGCCTCAGCATAGTACACCCCAATTCCACCAGATGGACTACCAAACTAGAGGATAGAAAGCTACTAAGCCAGGGCCCGCCCATACAAGCACTCATGGTCGCCTTTGTTAAACTTAGCTCGTCTACCTCAAGGAATCGGTCCTTAGGGACGGTGGTGGTTCCATGATCGACCCAAGTCTCGTGCTTACTGCACCAACCTTGCAACCAGCCACCCCGATCAGGTTTTATAAACATTTTACCCGATAGCACCCACTATCAACTACACCCATTTGCAAACACGACAGCACCCACTGTCTTTTTAAAATCATTGATGAAACAAGCATTGAGATTAACATGTCCAAGTTTCATGTGATTGCAACTAAGCATAGCTAACATGATTAAAACCTAATTCAAGGGGGTGAAGTCAATATTAAACAATATAATATTAACCTAGGGTGGCAAGGAAGGTTTTATATATCGATGTTATTAATTGAGGTTTTAGCTAGC
The DNA here is from genome assembly GCA_036346145.1 of Olyra latifolia. Taxonomy (NCBI): domain Eukaryota; kingdom Viridiplantae; phylum Streptophyta; class Magnoliopsida; order Poales; family Poaceae; genus Olyra; species Olyra latifolia. Next base: position 4,293,671 of record CM070530.1, read on the forward strand.
ATCTAACCAATTAGCATTTTTAAATTTAACATAGCATGCAGTTTAAATAACTATTAAAATCATTTAAAAACCTGGGAGCAAGATTCAGCACTTGCCTTGATCAGCAGGAAACCCTAAGTCTTCCACGCGACGCCGATCACGATCCCGGAGTCGCACGTTCCTAATCGCGAAAATGACGACAACGGAAACAATAAACGCTATGCAGAAATAATATGAATGCACATGTATGCAGTGGCAAAGTGCAAGGTACAGAGCATGAAAATATGTTTTAAAACTAAATATGCTACTGTACCAATTTTCTGGAATTTAAATAAAAGGGTTATGCATTTAAGTTAATTGGTTTACTAAATAAAATATCTAAAACAGTGAGTAAAACAGTACCAAAAATTATGTAAAAATTACATATGCAAGGATATTAGATAACAAAACATTTTAAAATTGGTTTGGAAATTTTTGGTTAAATAAATATCCTAAAACAATTAAAACAATGATTAAGGTATTTAAATAATTTAAATAAATTTGCAACAGTGAAGGTAATACAAATGACATATTTAAATAGGTTGCAATTTTGTGAGTCTAACAAAATTGGTTTGGAGATTTTTGGATTTTTCTACAAGGAGATATGAATTTTGGAAGTTGGGCAAAATCTGAAAATGGGGAAATTGGGGTGGCTTGAGCTAGGAGGGCCACCGACAGGCGGGCCCGCGTGGCGATGAGGGAAAACAGGGATGGGGCGCGCCGGCTTGGGCAGGCACGGCGGCGCCCGGCGAGGGGGAAAGGGAAGAGGGGCCTCGGGAACGCGGCAGGGTCGCCGGGTGAGCTGGCCGGCGGCGGGCGAGGCGGCGGCCACGGCCATGGCGGCGGCGGCCCCCGCGACCGGAGGCGGCGGGAGAGGGCCGAAGCTGGGGCGAGAGGAGGCTCGGGCGGCGTCGGCCGGGCGAGGATGGCCGGGCGGCGGGCGAGAGGGCGGCGGCCATGCGGCGCGGCCATGGGGAAGGCGTCTTGCGGTGGGAGGAGATGGGGAAGGGCGCCGGGGAGGTCGCGGGGCGAGGGGAGGCGGAGGTGAGGTCGGCTTGGGTCGGGTCGGCCGAGGAGGCGGGCGGCATGTGGGGGGCGGGAAGAAGGCGCGGCGCGGGACGGCGATGCAAGAAGATGCGCCGGCGGTGGCCGGTGGGGCGGCGATCAGGAGGAGGCGCTGCAGGTCACGACAGAGGAAGGAGGGAGGAAGGGGGCCTTACCGAGCAAAGAGACGGATTCGGGCGCGCGAAGAAAATCCGGCGAACTCGGGCCCCTCCTTCGGCGTCCAATTCCGGCGATCCTAGACCACGAAACAAACAAGGATGTACATGAAAGATGTTCGCGGAATCGAGACGAACAACGTCCTCGGAGGAATCGACGAATGGAGCTCACCTCGGCGAGAATTCGAAGAACAAGAAAGGAACCCGAGGGAGCGTCGGGGTGGAGTTTTAAGGGGGAAATTAGGGGGGGTTAAGGAGCCGTTTTCACGGGGAATTGAAGGGGAATGATGGAGGAGTAACCGGCGACGTGAATGGCCACCAATGGGGAGTGATGGGTGCGTGATTGGGGGGGTTCCCATCAATAGGGCGCCGGCCACCATGGAAACAGAGAGAGGAGGAAACAGGGAGAAGGAAGAAGAGAGAGACGGAAGGAAGAGGGAGGTGGGGCCCACACGCAAGAGAGAGAAGGAAAATGGAAAGATAAAGATTTCTAGGACAAAATCAGATTAAGAATTTATTCCAAATAATTTTATATTTTCAAACAAATGTATTTGAAAATACTTCCAACAATAATATTAATTTCTGAAAATCATTTCCTTGAACTGATCTTTTAAATTAAATATTCTTTTCAAGGTTTGGATTCAAACAACTTTTTAAAATTAGTTGTTTAGTGTTTTATAAAACTAAAATTCAAATTCGCGTTTAAAAAGGACATTTTAGTTTTGTTTAATTGAGCACGAAATCAAATACCACTCCAAGGGTTTTGGGCTTGCAATAAATTAGAGTTGAAAATCCAATTCGAAACCTCATTTATTTAAGCAACAAAATCGTTTCCAATTGTTTTGAATTTAAAAGAGTTTTGAGAGTTGCAGTACCAAAGTGTTTTGTTAAACCAAACCTTAAAGGATAATATCATTTGCTTATAAAACATTTGCCCCCTTGGAAATTTAAATCGCTTTGAAAAGGGTCTTATTGAAATTCAACATATACAAAAAGGGCTTTTAATTTTATTTGCTTGAACTCAAAATCTGAGCAAGATATCATATAGTTTGTTTATTTTGAATCCAAAACGATACGGCAAAGCATTTAGGTTTTATAAAGCTCAAGGGTTAAAATAATTATCTTAAGGAGTTAAATATTTTCCTTATTGAACATTGAAAAACAAAATTGCTCCTTTTTGGAATTTTCAATTCCTTTGGAAAGATAGCTTTAAAGGTTTAATTGTTTGGGCCCAAAACCAAGCAAGGCTTAATTTAAGCTTCGCGAAAATAAAACCCAAACACTTTTCTTTTAGAGCTAAAGCCATTTTCTTGAAAGGTAGTTGAAAACAAATTTTTGTTTTCATTAAAAATCCATTTTTGTATTATTTGTGAAAGTTCAAAATATATTTCAAAGGAACATATAGTTTCGCTTTATTGAATTTAAAGTTGGCAAAATACAAGTGTAGGTTGATAATCCAAAACCTAAAACAAGAATTTAAGGAGTAAAAGCCTTTAGGGCTTTTCAGAAATAAATAGTTTTTTCCACGTATTCTTTTAAGATAATTGAAAATGAAATTCTTTTGTTGGTAAATCAAATTACTTTATATTAAAAACCTTAGTGTTTTGATATTGAAGTTCAAACCAAACATTTATTGATTTATGAATACAAATCTTTTTAAAGCAACCATTTAGGAAGTGAAATTATTTTCCCTCCTTTGAAATTCAACCAAAACAATAAATATTTTGGCAAGGCATTTTGTTTGAAAACAAATGCTCTGTTTATTTGGAATTCAAATTACTTAGAATGGAAATTATAAAGATTGATATTGAAAGTCAAATCGAATCATTGGTTTAGAAAACCACTACTTAAAATGATCATTTTTATGAAAATGAAATCCTTAGGGGTTTGATATTAAAATCAAATCAAACATTTTTAGATTTATAAGACCACCCTTAAATCATTTAGTTTAATAAAATGAAATTATGTTTATTTTATTCGAAAGAAAACCACATTTGAACTCAATTCATTTTATAACCCTCAACAGTTATCCTTTTTCGAAAACTCAAGCATTTACAAATGTGTTTTATTTTCAATCAAAACACTAGTGAAACCAAATTAGTTTTCACAATTTAAATGTTTCTCAACAGTAACATACTCATTTTCAAAAGTAAAAAAAATTTTAGGGATTTTTAATGACATGTCATGACATGATGCACATGAGTTTTGGTTTTTGAAAAATGAGGATGTTACAAAAAAAAACCCTAATTGTCCATGTTTTAACAACTAAATGGCCGATTAGACGTTTTCCTATTTTCGCAGATGTTGGCTTGAACGTTATGGGGCCATTAAAAGTTGGGAGGGTGGACCATCGTAAGTCGTAGAACAGTCTGGATTTTTCGAATAAATTATAAGATCATCTAGGTGGGGCGCACGCCGGTCCAAAAAACCCTCCGTGGCCATGATTTCGGCAACTACATGGCCGATTACAAATTAATGATTTTCGACAACCCTGAGCTTACTCACCCTCGATGAAACTTCCTCACCGATCATCGCGATCAACAGAGCTTCCTCACCCTCCACGGACCTTCTTTCTCGGTCCTTGACATCGACAGAACCCTCGCACCCTCCATCGGCCTTCCGTATTGCTCATCGCGGTGGACGGAGCCCAGTGATCTACGAGAACAGCACAAAATCTCGCCCTTTCAAAGGGCGGGATTAATTCCCTCTGAAAGACCAGGCTAGGCGGCTAGAAGGGGGGGTTGAATAGACGCCAAATGGAAATCGACGTTTTCTTCAACAACGCACCCCAAACAACTCAAACATGCAGCGGAAAATATTCTGGACAGTAGCACATACCCCTAGTAAAAAACTCACGAATAAAAATCCGTGGATCATATGGTCTTGGGGATTTTTTCTGTGGTGCTACTGGTTGTTAAGAACTCAACAAAAAAAGAATTAGATCTAAAGCTACTTTAGATAAAGAGAAACAATTCAAACAAACTAGACTACTTTCTGGAAAGTAAAAGCAGATTCCAAAACAAAAGTACTGTAATCAAGAGGTGTTTTCTCTCATTCTGAGATCCCAATGTTTTTATAGATTTTTCTCAATAGAGATATATGAGTTACAGATCTCGTCTCCAAATTTCACCTCAAGATCAAATACATAAAAATCAACCGAAAAGAACAAGAGGTTCTGCCAAAAACTTCGACCAGAAAAATTGGGGCTCGGTATTCACCTCATGGCTCCCAGATGGTGCGTCAAATGGACTTCAGGTTTTATCACAGTTAGATATATAAGTCCTGCACCTTTTCCCACAAGAATCATGCAAAAAGGATTTTTCTATATTTTCTAAAAATCAAACAGTAACTGCTGCGCGAAGGAAACTTTCTGGACAGCACTGCAACTAGAAGATGAACTTGATCTCTATCCTTTCCTAGATTGCAAGAAGATTATCAAATCATATTTGCAATCTCAAGGCATCATGGATCAGTAGAAAATAGAAGAAGATGAGGGAAATAAACTAGTTGCAAACAAGAACACAAAAGAAATAAGATCAAACACAAGAACTAGAGAAGAACTTGGATGAACATGGCTGATTTCTATTGCATCGGTTTGAGGGTAATACAAAGCCACACCAAGGTGGGCAAAGCACTTCAGAAGTGCACTCTAAACACACCCAAACCTCAGCCCACTCCCTCTAACAAATCTGAATGGGAGGCACCCCCTCCCCTCCTTTTATAGCCCAAAGGTGGAGTAGCTCTCAAGCCAACTACTCCCCACCTTTGGATGTCACATGGATGGCTGAGATTTGTTCACTCTTTATAGCATATAACCCTTGGAATATACTCCACAAATCCTTGGAATATGCCACGCACATTCCCGATACATGCCCCACATGGGCCCACACACCGGACGCAACGGTCCCGACCTAGCCGTTAAGTTTCCATCGCGCTCGACCGCCGCCGAGCCTCGGATCCTCACGGCTAAGTCCGTCATCTTCATCATCTTTGTGGTCCTCAAGTCCGAGTCCAACCGTCCCCACGCAACCTCCTTGTCGTTCGGACCCACGAACCGCCAGTCGCGTCCCCGACACGTCGGCCGACCACGGTCTACCAAGACCAGTACCACAAAGATTAGCCAAAAACACCATACTTACCTTTCTCACCTGCAAGGTTAGTCCATAATCAATCACATCCAAGACATGCACAAGTTTTCCGGAAAACCCATCGAAAAACCGTGCACAAACGGTGCAACCCGCGCCAAGACCCGAAAACCCTGGAAAAACCCGGCGAAGCCTCGATCGCCTCAAAAACCTTTGCGTTACGCTCAAAACACTTGTCAATATACTCATCATCAACATGGGGCCACCTCCACATGGTTTCACACCCTCCCTTTGGAAGGGCGATTTAAATACTATCTCATTCTATTCTGGATTCCGAACAGGCTCCAGCCAAATATCGCTACCGTTTGTTTCCCGCCCGTTGGAGTGGCGACGGACGCCTATTTTTTTAATGGCGGGCGCAACGGTCGGACGTCCGAGCCATCGGACGCATGATGTCATAGTGACGTCATCACAGGAACTTGGAAAATAACTGATGAAACTTGGAAAACGTACCGATGAAACTTGACAATATACATATGAAAACAAGACACGGGCTGGTGAAACTTCCAAAATACCTGCTAAAACTTGGGAACTATTGATGAAACTTAAAGAAATACTAATGAAACTTGGTTAACTACTGATGAAACTTAAGAGTGCCAATATAATTTGGCTAAACTATGGATAGAACTTGAAGAAGTGGCAATGAAACTTGGCCAAAACTGACTGATGAAACTTAAAGAAGGACCAATGAAACTTGGCTAAACTATTGATAAAACCTATTGTTCCACTGTTGTTCAAAATATCACCCCGTACAAATATAAGAAGTTTTATAAGAACAAAAACAAGTTTCACTAGGCGAAAACCAAAATTTCGCACGTACATGGTTAAGGTTTCGTAGTGAAAATGGGATGATCCTTCTCATAACCCTCTTCTTCTCCGGATCCGGCGAGCATCTCCAAATCCGGCGAGCCCCCACGCCGTGCTCGCCGGATCCCATCGCCAAAAGCTCGCCAAGCTCGCATTTTACCATAGAGAAGAGATGCGAAATAGAGAGGGAAATAGAGAAAAGAGATGACAAAAAACATACATGAGGGAAGAGGAGGGGTGCAAGGGCAACGCCGACGGCCGGCGAGCGGCGGCGCCAGCCAGGGAGTGCCCAGCGGCGGTGGCCACGAGTAGCACGCGCAGCACGCAGCAGCTCGCCGGAGTCCATGAAAAAAGAGGTGCCGGAGCGGCTCCATCGGCCAGCAAGCGCTAGCATTGACGATCGGCGAGCAGGGCACGCAGCACAAAATGCAGGCAAGCCGGGCGCGCAGAGCAAGTAGTTGTTTTGCGGAGGAGCAAGAAGATGTGCGCGATGAAAAAGCAGAAGAAAAGCCGCTGGTCTCCGGCGAGCCGAGGCCATTCGAAGGCGCAGGCCTGGCCTCCATCGTTGCACTCCCGGCCTGGAATGAGACATGAAACAGCGGGAGCCCGACTGGCCTGATCGAAGCTTTCGACGTAAGTATCCTGGGCCTGGGCCTGGGCCTGGGCCTTAGCCTCGGCCTCGCTCGATGCGTCCTTTTTTTTTTTCTTTTTTTTGATAAACGATGCATCCTATTTTTCTCTAGTAAATTTTTTCTTTCCCGTGGGTTACTTATCCAACTTTGACACACACCAGCTTTGTTTGTTCAGAGTTTGATTAAATGGGTTAGCTAATCTTAACCCAATGGAATTAGCTTGACGCTGCCGTAGCCACCTCCCCCTCTCTCGACGCCCTGCCACCGGCTCCTCCTCCCACGATGGCCGCAAAAGCTAGGTTGCTAAACATATACAGTTCCTGCAAAAGCTGGCTCTCCAAAATTAAAAGGCAGATGCAACTTTTGGAGAATCCACAGCTCAAACAAACAGGGCCTAAATTCTTAATTCACCCTTAACCCTCAACCAAGGGCAGCGCAGTTATACACACCAGACGTGTACTCGCAGGTGTGCGTGCGACACGGTTGTTTGGTTAGCTGGCTCAGCTTAGCCCTCAACTGATGCACTCATCAACTTATTTGGTTATCTGCATGGCTGGATAGCCCGTTAAGCCTGTCCCAGCTATGCCCCCAAAAAAAAAAAAAAGTACGGACCACCGGCCGTTTCCCACAAGTCTGGCTCACGCGATGCACACGAAGCCTCGCAGGAAGGCGGGAGGGCGAGGAGGGAGCACGACGAGGCGGAGCTCCGGAACAGCAAGACGATGAACCGCGGTGGATCTCGGCAAGGGCATAAGCGGCGACCTTCTACCTTCCAGTGAGCGATGGCAAAGGCTCGTGGCGTGCGGCCTAGCGGCGTTAGCTCGGAGGAGGCCACGGTGACGAGGACGCAGCGATGCGCAAAGGACGACGGTCGAGCATGGGGAGGCCAGATTCGATTATGGCGATTCCAGCAACTTGCGACGACGAGGCTGCTAAGCTCGGGGTGGCCGGGTCCTGTCGTGGCCACACCGATCGACGAAGCTGGGGGACGTGGCCTCGAGCGTCGCTGCATGGCAAGAGCGTGAAGGCTGAGCTCGGTGCTGTCGGATTCTGTCACGGCGCCGGCACGCTAGGATTGCTACGGCGCGGGCGCCCACGACGCTAGCAGATCGCAGCACATGCGAAAAAAAAAGGACGTGGCGAGGATCTTGGGTGTCGCATCCCGCTGCTCACCGTAGCGCTGCACAATACGGGAAGCGCCTGGAGCTCGGCGCTGCACCGGCGATGCTTAAGGAGGCTTAGCCAGTGACAGGTGAACGTGCACGTGGACGCCTGCAAGGTGTTCATCAAAATGCCCCTAGTCTAATGCAGCCACAAATACGTCCAACCAAACACCAGTTTGTATGGGCAAACACCAGTTCGTATGGCCCTGGCCGAGACGATAAAGACAACCAACAGTGTTACTTACATGTACTAGGTCATCTTCAACGGTTATCTTATTTGTCTATAGTGTTGGAACATCCATTATTATTCACTTTCGAACAACAACTCTATGACTATTTACAGTCTCTATATTTATCATTCATCTCCACAATAATATACCCTAAATTCACCTGCTAGTTTAAGACAACTGCTGAAGATGCCTTTATATGCACCACAATTTTCCATTAGCCTGCCTCACTACCTCATTAGTAAAACCAGACTCGGATGGGACAAGAAACCAAACAGCCCTAAGTTCTAAGATCAGAAACTTTAAAACCTCAACGCGAAGCACAAGTAACGGAACTTATTTTGGCTTAATTTGTGGTACGGAGTCTGTGTGGTTGAATGCCTCTTGCAAGGTTTCACAATATTTTTGTTAAAAATGTGTGGCACGTGAGCACGTCGTATTTTTTATAGCCCACGAATCTTAAAAAACACATGTCGCAAATTTGATCAGAGCAAGTCCAGCAGAGTCTCTATTTGCATGCTTTATCACTGTTGCTACTCTGCCTCAGTCTCTATATCCATCCAACGGAGTCTCTATGTTAGTCTCTAAATTTAGAAATTCTCTCTCCAAGTCCCTATATTTAAAGATTCTCTCTCTTGTCTCTATATTTTTTCGAGGATAAAAACTCTGCTAGATAGAATGAAAATATAGAAAATGAATAGTGGTTTAGAGAAGGGATATAGAGATCCGAATTTAAGAAAGCTGCTGTGATTCTTCTGATACAATGTGTGAGCTAAGCGGCAAGATAGTGTGGCACGTCACAATTATGATGTCAAACCATACTGTAACATCACTTCTATCAAATTTGTAGTGGATTACACCAATGTTTGCATCGAACCACGTGATCTTGACATTAAAAAATTGTTTCCCCCTAAAGATAGTAGAAAAGACCTAGGGTCATGATCTCAAGCAAAAAAGTGCCACATACCACGTATAATGGTATTTTTCTAATATCTCGTAAATCTATAAATACCGACTTTGATTTCTAAACTTTATAGTGATATTTATCTAATTAGCTTTTGATTCAATATTTTGGATGAGATTAAAAAAGATAAACTTTGCCTTGGTTAACAATAGTAGAGGTCTGGTTGGGCTTAAAAGCCATCGCCAAGAGATAAGAATTAGTTGTTGTCTGCAACTTTCAACGTGCCATAGACGCGATGAGTAGCCAAACAGCTTGTCAAGGACTTAATATATACTGTTCTTTGTATTCGTGCCATCACAAAGTTTAGACGTGACAAAAATATAATGAAAAAGTCAGATATATCCCATGTATGCCATTATAAAAATATAATTACAAAGCCAATACATTTTTTTTTAACCAAATTGTCCCTCCGGCCTTCGCCTCTTCTTCCTCTATCCTCATCCATCTAGCAAGCTGCATCACTACTGTAGCCATGCTCCACCGCCACCCTAGATCAGGTCACTTATTCCATCCGGCTAAAGCATGTCATAACTAGCACGCTGCGTGCGGACAGCTTCCTCTCCCGTATGTGTATACTACGTAAAGGCGCGACGATTGTGGCACTGATAAGGGCATCACAAGGAGGAGACGTGGCTGGCTACTATCGTATGACTATGCGCAGATCGTTAAACTGGCTTCATCGACTCTTCTTCCATTACACTACGTGTCGAACGGTAACGATCTATGATCAATTACTTGCAGGTTGTCCTGAATTTTCGTGCTAGAATTTGATTATATGCAAGCGTAGCATATCCGTGTTTCTTTTTAGTGGTGTCAAAGCCATCCTGTATTGTTTTTTATCTGGATTGTGTGTATATGTGATATGTGGCATAGTAGATTGGATCTATTATCGTGTTGACGAGATCAACAACAATGAGTTCATGGGATCAATTTTGAGTGGTGGCAGATGACTGGATGTGAATTGATGAGATCAATTCTGGTGACTGTGCTCACGGCTTCAGTTGATGAGAGATCAATCACGGCTGATTGGCCACCGCAGTTACACGGGCACCCTACCCTACTCGCTAGCCGCACCCTGCTGCGTATGCATGCTGCATTGCTGCCGCTGCGAACGGCGCATGCTGTCCTGCTACTGCTGTGTGCGTGTGCGTGCGTGTGCATGCGCAGTTGCTGCATGGCTGATGTAGGCACGATGCACGCGTGACACGTCTGCATGCATGCATTGCTCAGGCTAGGTATCATCTATCACAGGTTTGGTGCTTGGTTTGGCATGGTCGGCTATAATGCAGCTGCGGCCAGCTGATTGGTTAATTAGATTAGCTAATATTTAGATTAGTTATGCTGGAAGGTACTGTTGATCGAATATTTTTGGAGGAAGTTATTCCTGTTTTGTTTGCCGGATTGTTAGACCGGTAATAGTCTAGAAACTGTTACTTCGTCCTATAGGTGTTGTCAGTGTGGCTTGCCTTTTGTAATGCATCAAACAAGTTCGGATGTTTGTTTCCGGTTTGCTTATGAAATGGAAACAGGGAGATATCCTCCTTATGGAAAAAAAATATTTAGCTAATTAGATTAGTTGCACTAGACCTGCTGCCAAACACATGCACAGTCTACTGCACGTTGTGTGTAGGGTTGTGAATAGGATTCATACCGAACAGTAGGCTGCATAGGCACTACCAGCGAATCACTCTCTACAAGCGGTTCTAAACCACTTTTACAATCGCTTGTGATGCTTCTCGGAGTATCACAAGCGGTTTTATACCCGCTTGTAGTACTGCTGAGTACCGGTTAAAAAGAGAAAATAATTTTTGGAAGGAGTGAGATTCGAACCCAGTACCTCACCTTTCTCGTGACCCATGCCTCACCCTGCTAGCCAACTCATCCCACGCGCGCTCTCTGATAGGATAAGGCAAGCTTTTCTTTTAGCATTTCGAAAACTGGACTTTTACAAGGGGTTCAGGACACGAACCCCTTGTAAAACCGTGTCTCCAACCGCTTGTAGAGGCTTTACAAGGGGTTGGGGACACGAACTCCTTGTAAAACCTAGATTTTACAAAGGGTTCGTATTCACAACCGCTTGTAAAGAGGCTCTCCGGGTTAGGACCTTTTGAACCGCTTGTGATAAATTATCACAAGGGGTTCTGTGATAGACCGTTTGTGATGCTCATTTCTCTGGTAGTGAGGATATATACCTAGTGAGTCCTGACACGGTGCTGCCTCGCTGCGGTGTCGAACGAGCACACCACTCGCCAATCCTACACAGTTCTCGCGTTGTTTGTTGGGTGGTCTCTGATCCGCTATGCCTACTACTTGCTCCAGCACTGTGGGTAGGTGGCAACTTGGTTTGATAAACCATAGCCGCCAATGTCATCCAGGTGGGCCTTTGGGCCAATAATTCCCTTTGTCCATTATGCGCAATGGTTGTGCATTTTTATTGATAGCTCCTCGTGTGACTGTAATTATGCAAAGTCAACACAAGATGATCAATGTGATTGATCAGGAGTATTTTCATCTAGTTAATATGATTAATTCGATGGAATTTTTAAGAGGGGATGTGAATAGGATTCACGTTCGGGAACAGGCGCTACCTACTACCGCGAGGGGCGCTACCTCTTCGAACCTTGCTTGTAGATCAGCTAGCGTGGGACCGCCTTGCAAGTTATTCGTGGGCCTTTTATAAATGCTATATGTTCGTATTGCCCGGTAGAATTGGATTCCATGTATAACTTGTTTTTATAAGGTGTACATGAACAGTATGGTCCTTATGTATATGATGCATATGTCGGTTTTATTACGGTTTGCGTATTTATTTGTGATGCTTGATTTTCTCACATATATTTAATTACTAGTTGTTAAGTGTAATGGATTAGAATATTTATATGATGATATCAAGCAGGTGTCTTGGTTGACAGGAAGCGTGATAATAAAGATTGCCGTATCATGGGCCATACTATTCATAGTTTAATGTGATTATCTATGAATACTTGTTCTTGTTATATTTTTAATCAAGTTATTATCATATAAGTTTTAGCATGATTTTCTCTCAGAAATTGCTGCCTGTCTAACAATTGCACCCATCTTGATCTAGATCATCAATTGGTGGGTTTGCTAAAGCAGGGTACCATCGATTATTCTTATTATATGGGGTATGTGTCGAACACATGCATGCGAAAATTATTGGTTAAATTAAAATAGGCTATAAAAAAGATTTTGGGCCTTAGGATATGTTATTTCTAGAAAGATTAAGAGTTATGCCCTTCAAATTGCTGTGCCTATAAGGATCTCGATCATTTTTGGTATGTCTACAAAGCAGGGTGCCATTAGTGTTCTTGATCAAATAGGGTGGATATCGTACATCCGCATACATAGTGTTGGTTTTACTTGACGAAGCTATCAAAACTGTTTTGAGTTTCGAGGCATGGTGTTGGAGTCAAGCATTGGATGCCACCCAACAAATAAGAATCACATAGAGATCTGATCAGTAAGGAGTTGCTTACCTATTTCACTAAGTTTTAGAGGTGACGTCAAAGCTCACTAGAATTTAGATGAATGTTGATCTTGTCTGGCTACAAGTCAATAAAGAAAATTGATTTTAGTGGGAGTATCTTTTATTAAACTAGTTAATGAAGGGTACACAACATAAACATAGTGTTTAATATTTGTTGACGTCTATAATTTTCTGCTTTACTATTTAAGATATATCTTTGATCGAAGAGTCTTAATAGTGCATATTGATTGATATCGAAATCTAAGAATTGTTCTTAGAGTAGAAAAATGAATATATGTTCTAAAGAGTAGTACCTAGATGAACCAGCTTGGAATGCAATCTGAACTAAAAATTCATATTTATTGAAAACACTTTAATGATTTTCTTTGTGTTTACTGCCTCATTCTTGCCACGATGAACCCTAAAATTTACAAGTAATATGAGATCATGGATGTCTACAATATGGTTGTGGATTTTAAGAAAATGTTTGAGAACAGACAAGGGCTAAAGGATTTGATCCCAAGTCATCGTTTGTGCAGAAGTTAGCACAAGAAAATTCGGTTAGCCCTCATGTGGTCGAAAAATTTGTTTTTCTGTTTTAGCTAATGGTTGGCTATTGATGTGATTCTTTGGTTGCTCTCTGTGAGCATTAAGATAGATATTTTGATGAATGACTTGGAGAAATCATTGACCGAGATGCATAGGATGCATATCAGTAGCGGAAAGCATTAAGAAAAGTTTTAATCATGTGATGGTTCAAAAGATTGCTCAACTAAATAAAGAGGCCGAATCTTAGGTGAAAGGGAAAGATCGAGATGAGATCTTCAGCATAAGTTGTAGGCTTATGAAGTCAAAGATTAGTGCTACCCTAACGCCGCACAGTTGGATTTTGGAAGAGACGAGGTTTATCTTCGCATTAGCAATAGAGTAAAACTTGTCTCATTGGACTTTAGCACACTTTTAAAAGCCCAACCCTTAGGATTAACGTTGAAATAAAATAATTTTTATTATATTCCTGGCTTAAGCAAAATTAGTATTTCTGCTTCATGTTTGGGAGTAGAAGGTTATAAACCGCAGATAAAGGACAACTATTATTCAATTTATTTGATTGATTTGCTTTGTGGGCATGCTCTATTAGTGAATGGATGTGTGTTTTAAATCCTGAGGATATACTTGTTTTTATGCCCTTGTCTTCTATTATTTCTTTAAGGGTACACTTAAGAAATAATTGCGTTAATTTAAATAGGGTTTCATCAAGTTACAAAGAAGACATCATATGAGAAATGGATTAGAAGATGTCCCGCACTATCATTTATCTAAATTTGTAATGTGAGGCCTATGTAGGGCGTTTGACGTCTTAAAAGTTCACACTCAAATAAGATAAATATTTCTTTGTGAGGTACAAATTGTTTGTCTATTTTAAAAAGGGTGAGAATTACAAAATGTTTGTTGCTCAGAATGATTTATTTTGGAGAATATGTTTTTTAAAATAATTATTGGGATCACGATGTGACGCGAAGTAATTTGGAAATCATCAGAATAAGTTTCTGCTCCTATTGAAAATTCACATAATGTACAAGATATTGTATGTTTTATCGAAACAAAACTAACCCTACATAGTTCTAAAGGCCACATCAGTCGCCTATATGGTATATGTGTAACACTTGTTGTCGGGCAATGATGAGCTTGAGACTTATGAAGAAGTGATGATGGGCCCATACTCTGAGAGATTGCTTAAAATCATGAGATCCAAAAGAGAGCCATGAGTAACAATTAAGTTTTAAACTTAATTAGTCCACTCAATAGTTTTTAAAAAGATAGACTTGGATGAAACTGTTCATATCCATAGAGCGTAATTGGGGACTAGAGCTTTCAAATTAGTTAAAAATGTTGAATTTTATGAAATTTTCTTATTCACCACTGTGATTAAGTCTGCCTGGATATGCCTAGCTTCTATTGCATATTTGATATGCAATATGGATGTCAAAACAGTTTTCTTAAATAGAGGCCTATGTGGGGATGTGTACTTGACATAGCCTCGAGGTTTTGTTAATCCGTAAAATGCTAGAGAGTCATGCAAGTTTGAGATATCCAATTATGGATTGAAACAAGCATCTCAGAGTCAGAATAGTTATTTTGATGGAAAGTCAAAAAGTTTGGCTAGTTCATCAAGAGCTAGTGGGAGCGCATTTAATTTTCTGATCTTATATATGTTTGACATATTGTTGATCAGAAGCATTATTCCTATGGTTGAATTTACCAAGTGTTAATTAAGAAATAGTTTTCTATGAAAGACTAAGTGCAAGTCGCATATTTGACATAAAGATCTATATAGCTATGTCTAAAAAGGTTAATTAGATTAAGTCAGAATATGTATGTTGACAAGATGTTGAATGGTTCAACAAGCAGGACTGAGTTCTTGCGCATGTCACATTGGATAGCAAGATTCAGTGTCTTTAGATACTTGATAAGATTTATAAGTACCAAAGAAGGGTTTTTATGCCCTATACATCAAGGTGAATGTCACTGAATATGCAGATATCAATCAAATCCGGGTGAATATCACTGGAAAGATGTAAAGAACATTATAAAATACTTGAGAAATATTATGAATGTGTTCTTTGTTTTTAGCGATGAGGAAATACGACATGTAATGGTTACATCGCGTGCTAGTTTCCAAACCGATACTTAATGGAGGTGTATTGAGCTAGAAGTGTTCCAGATTAACAAATATTTACCACAATCTCTCTAGTGTCACTTAACCATTATAAGTTGCACAGTTGAACCCCAAAAATAGTAGAAAATTGATATAGTATTAGCCATCTTCCGTGCCAAGGTTATATTATATAAGGGTAAAATTTTTTATACCATAGCATCGATATAGAGTCTTTCGCATGCCATCACTTAGCCTGCTTTTTCTTACATGCTATCGCAATCTGTCGAATATTATCTCCCGTGCCACTAATTGATTTTGATTTAAAAAAGGCTTAGAGGTTTAGACAAAAAAACTTAAAACTAACACGTGATGGTGGGTGATATATTATTCTTCGTTTTTCAAAATTTTGACACGAAATCTGAGATCATTTGCAAGAGAGAAAAATAAATTCTTCGTGAAAAACATGAAACATTGTTTCAGTAAGATTTTCCCTTTTCTATACAAATGAGATCTAGTTTGATATTGAAATGCCGTAGAGGTGTAGAGCGTACATATCATTCAATGCATGCTATATTTTTTTTAGAACACCTTTTAAACCTCCTACCTTTGATGAAAATCAAGTTTTCAAATTTTCCTCGTATTTACATTAATTTTGACCCAATGCGCCACCTCGATGAAATCATCTAGATTGAAATCGATGTTCAGCACACACAATTATTAACGACGTCCGCGTGATTATTTACGTTGTTGATCGAAAGTGAAGCTAGCTTGCATCCACACGGACGTTATCATATTCATGCTCAGAGTCCGAGTCTATTTCACTTCCGCTATCTTGAAAGCAAAAGGGAATTGGTTATCTTGCCCAAAGTTCCAGGAGGAAATTAAAATTGCCCTGATATTAGAGTCCATGCAAATGCAATCTGATTCTCTCGGACTATTCCCCAGGCTAGCCGCGCGACCCTATCCGATAGTACTATGAAAGATTTTGATCCGCCCAAAAGCCATCAATCAAAATGCCTTTTATTTTCTTACCCATTGGAAAGTTTGGAATCTTTTGGAATTTCTGCTGTTTTTATTGTCCATATCAACTACAGCGAATAATAAAAATGTGAAAGACCAAACTAGACGGCTAGAATAGGGTTAAATAGACATCAAATGGAACGGTTGAATAGACGCCAAATGGAAATCATGATTTCTTCAACAACACGTCCCAAAGAATAAGAAAGAAAATAAAATCAAGCAAAGAACCCTAAAAAATCAAGAGCAACTATGGTTCATTCTTGGGATAGGAACGCATACCCCAAATACAAATGCCATGAATAAAATTCGTGGCTCAATTGGACATAAGGATTTTTTTCTTAGGTGTTCCTGGTGTTGAGAGTCCAACAAAAAAGGAATCAACTCAAAAGCTATTTTAGAAAAGAGAAAGAATTATGACAAGTTCAACTGCTTTTGCAAAAGAAAAGTGATCTTTCAGCAGAAAAGCATTTTAGTCAAGAGATTGTGACATCCTAATAAAATTATTATGTCACTTACTAATAAAAGTAATAACAAAAGAAAATTAAGAATTAAAAATATAAGATAACAATAGGAAAATGTTCCAATTAGGCTTAGATAGCCTTATTAGGCCTAAACTAGGCCCAAAACCCTCTCACCCAACCCTAAGCCCATAAGAACTCCTAATTCCATCTATAGCTCAATACTTATCCTAATCAAGTTCCACCCCTAATAGGACTCATCTAGCACGCCCCAACCCCTATAAATACTCCCCAAAGACCCCCTCCCTCAAACCCCAAGGTCGGAGCCTTGGAATTGGAGCCCTAGCCACCAAAACCCTAGCCCCCGAAGCAATAACCGAGGTATCTCTTGAATTCCAGTGCACAAACCCTAGATCTAAAACCAACACATTGTAGGTCTCATCGAGACGATCAATTTGGATATATGGAAACCCCAATTTGGTGGAAAATTGAGCAAGTTATGAGTCGCCGAAGTTTGATCGGAGTTGGCCGCTTCCATCGCCGCCGCCCCCGCTTTTCGCGCTGGCACGGAAACCCGTGCGCCACCGCCAACCCAAGCATGCCACGCATGTGCCGGCCACACGCCGCCGCCAACCGAGAGCTGCCGTGCTGCCGCCCGCCGCCGCCACGGCCGACCGCCGCATGGCCGTTCCCGTTGGCCGCTTCGCCGTCCCCATGCCCACGCACCACACGCCGCCAAGAGCTACCGCCACGTGCCCGCCGTGTCCCCTGCAACCGACCACCGGGCGCACGTCACCCAGTGCCCAATCACCGTCCGCCACCTGTCCCGGCCGGTTCGGAAATCGGGTTTTCCTAGGTTTCCGCTCGGTTAACCCGGTTTATTCTTCCAGCCTTTTCTTTTTCCCCGAAATTTCCATGAATTGTTTAGGGAGCATCCGAACTCCGATTTAGATGATTCTAGAGCCCAAAAATCATAAATAATCCCAAGAATTTTATATATTTTTATCATATTGTTTTCTCTATGTTTGTCATTTATTTCTGTTTTACTTCTTTTTCGCATAGATCCAACGTGTACCTGCTGTACGGGACTCGTTCCGGAGCTTTTCGAAGGAGGAGATCCAGATCCAAACTTCTTCAAAGGCAAGCTAGATTCATATTGAATTCCTAGTTTGCTAAAATTTATTTATTTCATCTTAATTTGATTTGCATGCTTGAATTATTATCATATGTGCTCTTTGATCCTGTTTTCATATTAGTCCTCTACTAATATGATTTAGCCTACCATTGTTAGCCCATTGTTACTGTTTTTCCTAGCCTATCCTTTGTATAGTTGCTTAACCTTGCTTCTGGGATTGGCAGTTGATAGGTCCACTCATTATTAAACTTGTATCCGTGAAGATTTTCGCTTCGTGGTACTGTTTTGGTAAACCTAATCAACTAAAATCAACATGGTATGTATTGATTTGAGGAGACCCATAAGAGGTGGATTTTGGGCTTATGGTTGAGACGTGCAGGTCTCCTCTGTCATATAAGGACTTATACTTATGACTGAATCGTACAGCCACTTGTGCCTTGTTGCCCCAATTTACTAGCTGTGGAAACCTAGTTTCCTATGTACTCATAGTGGACGGACGTGACTAGCTATCACCGGTTCTGAATGGCTTAAATGGGGGTTAACCTCATGCGGTGCGCTATCAGGTCCGGCTGAAGGAGATGCGCATGACTGTCAGCCTGGTTGAAGTGTATCGTATAGGGCGCGAAACCAAAAGAAAAGGTACACTATGGGCAGGTGAAAGCAGTGAACGGTTTTGTACTGTTTCTCCCTTTGGGATGAGACAGGGCTTGTGGAGAACGTATACACACTCTGCAGAGTTAAAACTATCATGGTAGCCGTACTCGAGGTTATGGGCGGGGGAAAGGAGTTTGACACAAGGTAGTCTAATGTGTTTTAATTAATTAACTCGATGGTGTAGTTAGGCAGGGAATGCCTCTCTTTGGAGCTGGTTAGCCGTTTCTATGGCTACGCTCATCGTGTTGAGCCGGTTAGCCTCCCTTTGGCTACGCTCATGAGTTAAAAGGGTGTTCAATGAATCAAAAATAAATAAACAAGTAGATAGGTGATGTTTTAGCAAAATAACCAAACTCATCATTTGACCTTGTATTCATTATTAAGGACTGCTTGCTAGGTAGCCATGTACTCATTATATGGATCACGGATTATTTGTTCAGGAGAAGATCTCGACGTCGGTGCCAGTTGTGACCAGGAGGGTCAAGGTGATTAGCTACGCGTTCCAGGTCAACCTCGGAGTATCGTCGCAGTTGAAGTCTTCCGCTGTGTTTTTATGCTATTGAACTATGTCCTGTGCAAGACTATGTGAACGTCTATGTCAACTGGATACTATTTATGCTATATGAACTGTTAATTTTCTGGTTAATGCAATGCCTGCGATGATATTCCAAACTGTCCTTGAGTGCAATACTAGCTATGATCTTCTAAGACTAGTATTCGGTCACTCAAGCTGGTAGAAATACCGGGTGCACGACAAAGATGATTTCTCCAAAAGTGCGATTCATTTGAATTTCAGAATTTTTCTCTAAAGGGAACAGAGAGTGATGCAACTACCCACCAAAATTTACTTCAAGATTAAGAGTAAAAAAAGAGCAAAAATAAGAAGCTCAGCCGCTCAGAAATCTTAGACTGATCATTTGGGGCTCAGTAAAACCTCTGTATCTCCCAAACAGTAACTCCTATTCAGATACCACTTAAAGGAGGTGGTAGATATTGAAGTCATGCAACCTTTTCAACTTGAATTATCCCAAAATCATTTCGGATGAATTTTTTCACATAAACAAGAGCTGCTGCAAAGAGAAACTGAATCTAACAAAACAAGCAATAAAGAACAAATCTTGATCTCGGTGTTTTTGGTGAGTTGCAATATGAATTGAATGATATGAGCAACCATAATACCTTCTAGATCAAATAAGTTTTCAGCAAGCAGAAGGAAGGGAAGCAAAGAAACATGGTGAAAAGAAAAATAAACAATAAACTAGATCTAAACCATAGAACAAAATAAGAACAAGGAAAAAACTTTGAGGACTAGTTTCTATTGCTTGGGGGGCTTAGTCATAGCCACCCTATGGTGGGCAAAAGCTCCCAAAGAGCATAATACAAGCACTAAAACCCTATGCCAAGCCCTGAGTGGAGCCATCCCTCCATTCCTCCTTATATAGGCCACTCCAATGCATCTCCAGCATTTAAAGGTAGCTTATAATATAAGCTAACGTATCAAGGGCTAGGATTCACTTACCTCACTCACTCTTCAGCCAGCCACAAACATGAGCTTTACATGGACTACATAGGCTATACATAAGCTTTACACAAAACCTGGTCAAACCGATGCAACGGGCCTTCATCCATTGACTTGACTGTTTCATTTCCGCGCTTTCGGGCCTCCAACCCGAACCGAAAACCTTTAACTGCCTCAAGTCCATCTTCATGACATCCACATGAGTCCGTTTTGAGCCCAACCGTCCTGCTGGCGTCCTCGATCATTCTAGACCTCGGTTCTCTCAACCTAGTCCCGATACCCGCCAACGACCACACCTGCCTCCAAACTAGACCTGATCATGGGCAGCCTGCCCCGACGGCTCGGCCCAAGCCTATGGCTCAGGCCCTAGTTGCTAGCCCAAAGTAAGGTTCGGGCCAGGCTAAGCCCGGCCCGGCCTGACAATATTATACTAAAGGCTTTGACCGGGCCGGGCTCGGGCTTGATCTTGGCAAGAAAAATTAGGCCAGCCGTACGGCTCGAAGCTTGTGTTGTGTGACTGCTTTTTCAAGCCCTACCGTCCTAGAGATGATCATGTCTACTCCAAACATGCGCTCACAAAGACCAAATTATTTTGCATATTCCAAAATATGGTCTTACCTTTATTTCTTGCATGTTTGTTCAATGTCATCATGAGTTCAAATATATATGCATGCAATTCTAATATCCCACACAAACCGGAACCGAAAAACTCACGTTCAGCCTTTCTCTTAGCATAGCAGTGCACAAAATAATTTTTATAAATTCATCCATTGCTCAAATAAAAAAGTCACAACACGGAAAAGATGTGTCACAAAATTCTCTACAACTTTCATGAACACTATTTTTTCATTTGAGCTCGGAAAGACCTCCAACCACACGAAACACTGCAGGCTATTACAAATGCCCGAACCTGCTCAAATCAAGTCTCAACCACAAACCCTTCAACCAAATCAAGTCACATATACTCATCACAACATGAGGACCTACACATGGTCTCACAAAATGCCTTTTGATTTTGATCCACCCAAAATCCATAAATCAAAATGCCTTTTATTTTTCTATTTTTTATTTGAAGTACAGTTATTTTTATTTTTACTATAGTTGACATGAACTCTATTTATATTATTTTATTCTAAATTTATGTTATTTTTATTATTGTTTTAGTTGATGTGAACTCTTTTTTTAGTTTTGTAGTTGAGATGGAGTTCTTTTTATTATTTTTTATTCTGAATTTCTATTATTTTGTATTGTAGTTGATATAGGCTTTCTTTTAATCTAAGCCGTTATAATCTTGTCCCACTGTAATCGATGATGTAGATCTTTTATTTTTTCTCTCTAATTTATGTAGAAATTTCTTCTATTAATGCGGTGACTCTGCTTTAATTATTTTTTTATGTAGTTTATATGAATTTTACTATTATTTTTATTCTGATTTTTTTGTTGTAGTTGATATGGACTCTTTCTTTTAATCTAAACCGTTATAATGTAGTCTCGCTGTAATCGATGGTGTAAATCATTTTCTTTTTTATCTAATTTATGTATGAAATTCTTCGATTAATGTGGTGACTTTGTTGACTCCTGTTTTAATTATATAAAAGATAGATAGATGGATTAGCTCATGCACCGGCAAACATAGGACTAATCCAACACCTGCGTACCATGTATAATGCATGTACTTATGTGAGAGGAGTGTTTAAGTTAGCACCGATGCATGGTTGGTTCTTACACCTATATTTTTTTACTTATTTGAGTATCTACGCTTATATACACTTAATTGCATCGGAAAAAAGGTTTTCAACAAGTGCTTAATCAGTGACGTGGCAACATGTGTGCTCTCTCTTTAAAAACATGTGTATAAGTCCGTTGCATTGTACATCCCTCGCAGGATGATCTCACTTGCATCTATGTAGTGTTTCTTTCAGCGTTTGCGTTTGCGTTTGTGTTTGCTTATAAGCTGAAAATTTGTAGCTCCTCGATAAGGACATTCGAAAGATCAAAAAATTATAGAAAAATGGTTTTGAGAGCTTTGAAAAGAAATAGTAAGACCTATAAAAATTGGCTACCAAACGTCAAAGCGTTTGACTTGTACAAAAATAACAAATTTTCAGTTTATAAGTAAACGCAAATGCAAACACTGAAAGAAACACTACCCTAGTACCCTCGTGAGGAGCTAGGTATCCTGGACAATTAATAACTAAGCTAGCCCCCAAAGAGTTGTTGTCTATATACTCCCTATGTTTATTTTTGTATGCATATTTTAATTTGAAAATGTCAAACATGGTAAACTTTGGTCAGCAATTAGTCAAGTTATATATGCATCTTTAGTGTACAAAAGATATATAAATAGATTTGTATTTTAAATTGCTTTTGATACAATAATATTTTGCAGAAATTGACAATATATAAGAGAAATTTAATGGTCAAAATATACCTTCAAATACTTTTTCAAATCAAAATATGCCTTTAAAAAATGGGGTAGATTTTATCGGAATCACCTTATGCTCCTGTTTATATGAGAATTAACTTATCTAATAAACTGGAACAAACTGATTACCGATGTAAATGTTAGATACGCCTTTGGCTTACAACCCTACTTTCCTTGTTTTATGATACGTTTTTCTCTTATCCCTGTCTCTATTCTCCTTTCCTCCTCTCTCCCTAACTCTGCCCACCCACCTCCTTGACGCTCCTAGCTGGAGGCGTGTAACTGCCATTCACGTGGGGACTAGGATGATCAACCACATCGATGTCGTTTTGTGGCGTACCGACGAGGGCCGAGATGGTCCAAGGTCCTAATCCCATACTGCCATCGCTAATACAATTTTCCTCTCTATATCCAACGATCAGATTGAGATCCTCGTAAGAATCATCTTCGGTGCCCTCCGATCCAGCCATCCATCTTCCATTCTACAGCTTGCTCCACTTGCAAATCCCACGCCAATTGGTTGATCCGAGTGCGCGCCACGACCGGTGGCTCTGATACCAGAATGTCACGAGCCCCCGGCTAATTTGGAGAAGAATAGCAGGGGATTCGATCAGATCTGAAGGCTTGAAAGGAAAATTGGAGAAGAAGAAGCAGAGTTTTAGTGTGAGGGGAACGAGCATATTCATCTCTGCTCTCCATCGTTATTAACAACTAGGATTATATCTTTTACACGGCCACTTTGGGCCACTCAACTCAGCCCACACACGGCTCCGTAGCTAAGCTCTCTTGACACCACCGTAACGACCACACTACTCCTGACCCGATGGCCCATGTCACCTGATCATGGACAGTCCGACCCGATGAATTGGCCCGGACCCGGTCTTTCAGGCCGACCTCGGGCCAAAAAATCAAGCTCAGGGAAAATTCAAGTCTACACAAAAACAAAAAATCAGTGTAAAATCAGACATCGGGCTTCGAGCTTTTGACCGGGCTTTTGGGCCAGGCTCGGACCAGCCGGTGCATCAAAAAAAAATTTGTCGGGCCCGATGCACGGTCAGGTCTACGCACGTCGGGAGGCAGCTAAATACGTATCTGAGCAAGAGGGGGACATAAAATAATGAAATGGCAGGCAGCTAAGCAAAGTAGGCGTTCGGTCCTACATTTGTGCCGATTTGACCTGCCGGCCGGCAACAGTTCTTGTGGGACGGCGAGATAAGATCGTTTATCTTACTCGCCATACGTGTCTTCCCGTGCATGGTGGTCGCTCTGGTCGAGCACGGTGGACGCACGGCGCTGCGACAACATGGTAGGAAGGGTAGTCTAGCTAGAACGACATGCCTGCATGCATATGTTGTCATTACAAAGACACAAGGAAAAGGAACGTACCTTTTGATCATCCCTGCAAAATCTACACGGCTAGCGCGCTCTGCTAAAATTACTGGAGATATATATGCATGAGTGCTTCATCGCTGGTCTCCCCTCGAGAGATCAGTGAAAGCATAGATATAGATTTAGAGATTTAGAACTCTTTTGATGTACATAATGGCGTTATATAATTCCTTTTTTAAGGATCGTTGTAGAAGTAGTATAGTACCCATCCCCTGCGACACAATAGGATCAGGCCGGAGCCTCGCAGATCCCCCGCTTGGAGCCGTTCGGCTAGGGGACAACTTCGGGACGGAGCGCCTAATCGGAGGAAGCAAAGCCGGGCCGGAGCCTCGCACGTTCTCCGCTCGGAGGCGCCCGGCGAAGGGACCGCTTCGGGACGGAGCGCCCAGCCGGAGGAAGCGAAGCCGGGCCGGAGCCTCGTAGGTCCCCTGCTTGGAGGTGCTCGACGAGAGGACCGCTTGGGACAGAGCACCCAGCCGAAGGAGGCGAAGCTGGACCGGAGCCTTGCAGGTCCTTCGCTCGAAGGCGCCCAGCGAGGGGACCGCTTCGGAGCGAAAGGATCGGGAGTGGACCATGGAAGGGACCACAGCCAACGAGGCAGTGCGCCTTGTGAGGCAAAAGCACTTTCGGAGGAAAGACTAGGTTCTTTGGACGCTACTCAACCTCCAGGGAGGGACAGCCTGTACTAGACAAGGATAAAGCGTGTCAGGAAAAGCATCATTACCTTTCAAGCCAGGGGACAAGATGTAACCGCCTATGAAAGTTGTAATGACCCCTGTAACCCTATTTTAGATAGTCCGTTGTAGGGCATTTTAGGAATCGATGCCTCTTAACCAAGAGGAAACCCCATAGTAGCCCTAGACGGCGCGAAAAAGAAGGGGGCATGAAGGTCATTACGGGAGCAAAGACCCTGCGGCCCTTACTTTATCGCCCGGGCATGCGATGCTTGAGGGCATTCTAGTCCGAACAAGCTGGTAATCTCCTTGTATAAAGGCAGGACTCAAATGAATGAAATGACACAGAAGAAATCAAAAGAAAAATCTAAAACTCTAAATCTGTGAGTTTCTCTTGAGCTAGTGCCCAGGGTTCTCCCATCCTTACGTAGAGCTTGAGCGCCTTGGGGGCTGCCCCTTTTTGAGTTGTTCGGCTTGGGCCGACGACAGGGATGAACCTAGAAAAATTCTTTGAAGAGGATAATTGGTAGCATACTTGTATCGAAGGAGGTTAGATATAAAATTCTTGTATGGAAGAAGAGGTCTGATATAAATTTTTTGTATCGAAGGAGGTCGGTTATAAATTTACTGTGATTTTAACTAGCAATAACCTGTATAAACAATTTTTATTGGAATGGCATGCATATGAGTACAGCAGGAATACATTGAGCATAGGGGGCAAGACTCCCACCACACCCCATATGTCTCCGTCCTCGTCCTTGTTGGAAACCCACGCTTGTTATAATGCTTAGCAGCCCACGCTTTATTGCTCTCAATCTGCTCCAACGCTCTAAGCCGATGCTCGGACAAATCATCCAAATTACCCATCATCAAAAATCCTAAAATCATCGGCTAACAACTCGGCTAACAACTCGTCTTGCTTGCTGATACGTAATGAGCCGATGTTTACTTGTAACGGTAACATTGCTTCCTGGCCGTATACCAACTGATAAGGAGAAACCTTAGTGGCCCATGACAAGTAATCTGATAGGCCCATAATGACTCTAATAATGTTATGTGCCATGTTCTCGGCTTTTCGTACATCTTTCTCTTGATCTGCTTGATTAATCCTTTATTCAATGATCGACTTAGCTTGACCGTTGGCTTGACCATAATATGGCGACGAGTTTAACACTTCAATGCCCAACTCCTTTGCTAAATCTTGAAATCCTCTCGACATGAACACAGTACTCTGATCGCTTGTTATTGTTTGAGATATTCGAAACCGATATATAATATGTTCTCTAACATAGCTGATAGCTTCAATAGCTGTGACCTTTTTCATGGGAACGTCCTATTTAGTGAAATAATCTGTAGCCGCCAATATATGCTTATGCCCTTTAGACGATGCCAGATATATTTGGCCAATTATATCAATTCCCCGTACACTAAACGGCCATGGTTTGATTTTGCGGTTGATAGCCGATGCTGGAGCCAATTGAACATTGTCAAACTTCTGACAATCTTAGCAGCCTTTGTAATATTCAAAACAATCCTCCAACATCGTCGGCCAAAAATAACCAGTCTTTCTAATCAACCATTTCATCTTGTAAACCAATTGGCGAGTTCCACAAATCCCTTCGTGAACCTCTCCATGACCACCTTAGCTTCTTCTGGACTAAGGCACTTAAGCAATATCCCTTCCAAAGTTCGATTGTACAACACACTTTCAAGTAGTACATACTTCAAGGCCTTCCTCTTCAACTTCTTATCTTTAGAGCTAGAAGGATCTTCTAAATAGCCAACGATTTCCTGCCTCCAATCGGCTTCTATCACTATGATTTCAATTGTCTCTCTCTGCTCTATCAACTTATATCCAAACGCATTTTGGTCCAAGGCGTTGGCTTCACAACTTTGGTCTATGGGAATGTGTTTAATTTCAAATGCCCTAAACAAGCTTATGATACCCAAACACCCGTTCAAGTACCCATTTAGAGTTTCATCTTTACATTCAAAATTTCCAAAGACGTGCTGCACCAACAAGAGTGAATCACTAAAAACTTCAATCGTATCGGCTCCCACACTTTCCAACAATCATAACTCTTTGAGCAAAGCCTGATACTTAACTTGATTATTTGAGCATGATGATTCAACCCTGGAAGCAAATTCAAACATAAAACGTTTTGGTGATACCAGCAATAAGCCGATACCATAACCTTGACTACATACTGATCCATCAAAAAGAAGTCCATTGTGTTGTTAGTGATATGTCCTAGAGACAGTCATGTAAGATAATTATATCACGTCTATGTTTATGTACTCTTGGATAATATGTTATCAGTTCCATGAATAAACATCGTTCACGTTGTTCATCAAGTACGACTTGGTTATGAGAGACATTGTTTATATGATCTTATTCTAAATGATCTCTGGTCTCATATCATTATATGGGACAATAATGATTTGATCAGCACATGTATTGATTGATGGTAATGTTTCACATACCATAAATATAGAGATATTAAATCAATAATATGGACATATGTTAGAAAACATGGTATTGGATAGATCTACATCGAGACACTGCTGAGATTGTTATCTTACATGTGCCATTAGCCTATAGTTTCGAGTAATATACCTATATGATCCTTAGAGCCAAGATTGTCATTAACTGAATCCCAGCATACACAATTGTATACTTTGAGGTTATCAACCGCTACACCATAACTGGATAGCTATAAAGATAGCTTCAGCTATGCTATGAAACATGATGTGGGTGTGAGGGATCAAGATGGAATTTACCCCTCCTTAATAACAGGAGAGATCTCTCTAGGCCTCTCCATGTGATTGGATTGAAAAGTGCATGGCCATGCTACTATGATTAAAGAGTTAATTACGATTTAGAGCTTTCACAAGGGTGGCACGTATCTCGCTTTGAGCTTGACTTGTATCGTGCGGCAAAGGGATCGGTATATGAGTATATCAAGGTTTAGCCGATATGATCATTCTATGCATTCGATGGTCAATATGGCCTCCTAGGTACCACTTCCGTATGAACCTAACGGGTCACACACTTAACGGGTTGAAACATGTCTAATGGATTGGATTCATTAGTGGATTTGCGGATACTGATCCGTGTAGGATTAGAGTCCTATTGGGATACTAATCCATGTAGGATTAGAATCCTAATGGGCCTCTAGCTTAGAAGCCCATTAATGCGTTCCATATAAGGGGAGGCGGTAGAGGTGGCGTAAACGTTCGAGTTAGCCACCATGTAACTCTAGCTGTCACGCCCCCTACCGACTCATAGAAACCCTACCCGCGCGTGTGCGGTGCTAGCACATCGGCGCACAGCGTTCCACCCCCGGACGTGTGGATTCCGTAGAGGCGCTATTGCGGTTGCTGCGGCGCTGATCGGCGACAAGGAGGACAAGGTCGGCGAGATCGATTACTTCCTCTACGACAATACGTACGACATTGCCACGGTGGTGATCAGCGAGGAGGGGACGTTTGGTTCGATGTGAACAACTGCTTTCTATACCTCAACGTGCGCAACGTCGGACTCAGCTACTCCGACTCTCCTTCCGCTATGACTGCACGTCAAGGGTAACGATCTGTGATTCTCTACTTACATGATGTCCTGAGTGTTCGCGGTACAAATTTTTGAAATTGTGCTAGCGTAGCCTATCCGTTCCCCTTTAGGTGCCACACTAACCAGCCCAATATTGGTGCTTGGGTAATAGCCGGTAACAAAATCGGCTAACACTTGCCCCCTGACTACTTTAACTAACTCATATCTTAGGTCATATTCAATTCGTGCATAAGCCTACTTACCTAGCCGCCCTTTTAATATAGGCTGAAGCTGATCGAGAAGGCGATGTGCAACAAGTGGACCGAAGACAAAATACAACGAAACTATGCTAAACTAAACTAAAGTTGACAGAAAGTAAAGAATAGGTAAAAAGTAGAATTGATTGATTGGTATTCGTCCCTTTACACGCCCTAGAGGGTACATATTTATACAGACTTCAATAAACATCGACCAGGACTCTGACTTCGTACACAGTACGGTCTCGACCCATTATTTCCTATTTTATCTGTTACGTTACCCACAAAATCTGATACACACTCTATTATAGCCGATTCGACCCATATCAAAACTAGTCCAATTCTAACCGATTTTAGAACATTTCATACCAATCGGCTTATCTAAATTGTGGTATCAACAGTATCATAATAAGACAATAATATATCTTAGATTTAACCATTAGTTTAGAGAACATCTCTTATAGTGTAGAAAAACTGACATAAATCTAAACGGTTAGATCAAGAGAAATTGAATGCTTGTATTTATTTCAGTGTGTACCATAAATTTTTTTCTTAAATTAAATCACATGAGAAACTCCGATTGATAATATTAATTCGACGTGCAATCGATCACCTGCTGCTCCGCTTATCCGCTAGCTATGTGATATACATAGCGTACTAATTAGTATGCCTTTTAAGATTTGGCAGATGACTATTTGGATAAAATATGCTTGTGTGTACATATGGATCAATTTGTGTGATATATATTGTTAACGAACCCCTGTGTATTTATTGGCATGTCACAACGAGCACTACATTTAATTTGCTCTAGCTGTCTGTTTAATTTAGCTGAAAACGTGTATGAAATTTATGCTGCATAAATTGGAAGGGTAGCCAGCTAGCTAGCTAGATGGAACATAGGCAGTGAACTAGGTAGTGTTTCTTTTAGCGGTTGCGGTTGCGATTGCGTTTAAGCTGGAGATTTGTAGCTCCTCGATAAGAACATTCGAGGGATCAAAAATTATAGAAAAAATAGTTTTGAGAGTTTTGAGAAGAAATAGTAAGACCTATAAAAATTGACTACCAAACGTCAAAGTGTTTGACTTGTATAAAAATAATAAATTTTTAGCTTATAAGCAAATGCAAACGCCGAAGAAACACTACCTAGTGATGAAAAGATAGAACAGTAACAGATTCCCTTTTTTGGGGAAAATTTATATGCCCTTCTAAACTTTAGCCTCACCGACCAGTACATGGATCGATAAAATTCACCTTAATCAAGAGAAAATTATAGACTTGTGTTTGTGTTACAGCTGGAAGATAGATAATACTACTGCATGTCTTTTCTAGTCAGAAGAGATACACGTATAGTACTTGTGTGCTTTAGATATGATTCCATGCATTGATCATTGGAAAGGTAGTGAAACAAGAATAAAAAACTTTGTATCACTTGTCACAACAGGAATTTACAGCCGTGAAACTTTTTTGAACTTACCTTTCATACAATCTTTTTCACCTTGGACCAACTATGTACGGAACTTTTTTGAACTTACCTTTTATACAATCTTTTTCACCTTGGACCACCTATGGAAAATGACATAATTAAGTAGCTAGATCCATCGTATAAGTAGCTAGATCCATCGTAAAATGGTTTACATGCGCCATATTATTGTTTATTATAATTAATAACATCTACGGATATATCTCGATAAAAAATAAAAATCAAAGTTTTATTTGGAAACAATAAAAGTACATGGCATCAAGGGTTTGTGATGAGAGAGGGCATGCAACAATATCCAAGTAGTTAAAACAATGGTAATAGCTTACTTAACGATAACTTGTAAAGCAGGTCACAGTTTTCCACATATATACAAGCAGCCGCAGACACATTCTCTCTCCGTTGGGTCTTATTTTGAGATATGTGCACGAGAGAGTGAGGCAAATCTACATGTGAAATACTACACATTGCCCTCAATTGCCTAGGGTTGTAGATTTATAGATATTTTTTTTGGAGAGGCTCGTACTACAAAGTCTTTAAAAAAAGAATATATAGAGAGAACAAAATTGTCTTGTGTATACCGTATACATCTTCGGATGTAGAGGTTGGATTAATTTTTATTATAAAAAAATTGAACAAAATCATCAAAAGCAAGAGATGAAATTTAGAAGTTAAGGTGGGCCAAGGATGAGCAAAGGAACCAAATGTGCACTAATTAAGAGAGCGTGCGGGAAAATATGCTGTGTCATTAATTATCAGCATATATATTTTTTTACATCGAGCAATATTCATGACAGATATAATTTCAATCACAACTTAACGGTGTGTTTCAGGACTCTGTGCTGATACTGAGCGAGCGTGGAGGCTGTTTGACCTCTTACGGAAGCGCGTCCTGTGTAAGCTATGCCGTTAGAGGCAAGCCCGTCTTCTTCATCCTTTCCGACCGCGCACAACCACACAATGAAATATTGTTCTCCTTCCCTTCGCCTGTGACCATCCGGAGCTCCCTTTCGCATCATCACCACATGCACCTGACAACGAAACTAGCTGATTGACAGGTGGCATCTGGCTAATTTCAGGCGGCCGGCAAGTGCATGCATGGGCGAGAAGCTTATCTTGCCTGAGCAAATCGGGCTCGGCAGAGACAGCGGCCGGCAGCGGTAAGGTCTCCGGTTAATTGGCAGACACCCTCGGCGGCCGGCCGGCCGGCGGGCATGTAAGCTCGGACGTCGAGCCCCAGACGCGAACGCAACCCTGCATGCTGGGACAGCAAGTCCTGAGGCTGTCTGCCCTGTGACTATTAGCGTACGTGATCAAATTCAAAGACATGCATGCACGGTGCTAGAGCTAGCTAGGTTAACTTGCTCTGCAAAGATCGAGCCGCCGCTTTCAGCGTCCAAAGCTCACGATGCTCCCGACTGCTGCCGAGCGCGCCATGTCCGCATCAAGATAGAAAGCTCGCGCGCGAGCAGGATTCTACCTATGTGCCCCAGGGCCGGCCAGCACAGTACTGACTAGATAGCTAGCTTACACCATGGCCATGATGGCCTAGCTTGAGCTTGACTCCCCGATCCTATATATAAAGTGGCTACCAGCTGGGGCAAATCGACCGAAACTCACCTCACCTTGCAGTACGATAGCTAGCTAGCTACTGGCTTTGCTTGTCAACCTGAACGTGCGGTGCAGGTGTGCAGCGATGGCCGGCAGGGACAGGGACCCGCTGGTGGTTGGTAGGGTTGTGGGCGACGTGCTCGACCAGTTCGTCCGAACCACCAGCCTCCGGGTGAGCTTCGGGCCGAGGACGGTAGCCAACGGCTGCGAGCTGAAGCCGTCCATGGTGGTGCACCAGCCCAGGGTCGACATCGGCGGCAACGACATGAGGACATTCTACACGCTCGTACGTATATATAAACACATGTACACCACCGAGTACCAATTGTTGTGCTACATATACATGCATGTGTGTATATATATGCTAATCACATATATGCACTCGCTCTTTTCAATTTCGATGTTAATTTCTTCCCATCTTCGCTAAGGAGTATACACTCCTATATAAAGCTTACAAATTCTGCAAAAATGACTTGACTTAATAGCAGCATGCATGCTTGACTGCAGGTGATGGTAGACCCGGATGCTCCAAGCCCAAGCGACCCAACTCTCAGGGAGTATCTACACTGGTAAATGCATGCGTAGCAATTAATGCTATATATAGCTCTTTCTCTTTACCATACCACACACACTACTGGTTAATTCATTCATGCTGTGTGTGTATATACACACACACACACCAACGCGTCGATCTTGACATGAGTGGTGAATCAATCCTCAATTTCTTCCTTCAGGTTGGTCACTGATATCCCGGGAACCACTGGAGCAGCCTTTGGTCAGTACTGCTACCACTCTCACTAGCTAGATGCCTAGATGTTAATTTAATTAGAGTCTGGTCTACAGAATTATCTGATTATCTTTAACTATCGTTTTGAACGGTGGCTTCAAAAACCCGATCGAAACTGATAATCGAACCCCGAAACCGCTTTAACTCCCACTATATATTTAGTTTGCTACAACAATTGATTGCAAGCATGTGGTTGATGAGCTGATTTGCAGGGCAAGAAGTGATGTGCTACGAGCCGCCAAGGCCGAGCATGGGGATCCACCGCTTCGTGCTGGTGCTGTTCCAGCAGCTGGGGCGGCAGACGGTGTACCCTCCCGGGTGGCGCCAGAACTTCAACTCCAGGGACTTCGCCGAGCTGTACAACCTCGGCCCGCCGGTCGCCGCCGTTTACTTCAACTGCCAGCGTGAGTCTGGCTCCGGGGGCAGAAGGATGTACCGCTAGCTAGCCCTGCATACATGCATGCCCCATGTAGTATCCATCCAAGATATATAACAACCTCAGATCGATATATATGCTTCTGAATGTGCGGCTAGCTCGCTATGTCATGAGCAGCACGCAGCAGCATATGGTATAAACCGTGAGCTAGCAGCGTGCAGCTGAGGGCGATATGAAGCCCTAAGCCCGCAGTGTGGTAGAGTTGGAATCAATTTTCGCCACGAACACCTGGCTAGCAGTATATGTATATGTATTAATTGTAGTGGAATAAGGTGTACTCCATGATTTTAGAGGAGCCATGCATATATACGTACTCTTGATGCATTATGCTATGTCATGCAGGCTGTAGTGCTGTACGTTCTCCTGCATTCATCCATCCGTGGATCCATATGTATGATCTATTGACTAGCACTTATCAACGTGTGTTTATATCTATGTGGTTGGCTAGACCTTGGTGTAATAGACTCACAACTTTGTTGTTTCTGTTTCTCGATCGTTAAGTCCAAATTAAATCGGGGTATATACCCCGTATCGAAAAAAACATGCGTGTACATCATATGCGTGCATGGAACCACAAGCATGTAAATGATAGTAACAGCCACAATAACAAGATATATGCATGTGTTCGATCAAGTTATATCATAGGAAATCGGCAGCGAACAATGCCTTTATGCATCTAGCTAGCAGGCTAGCGTCTCTTTCAGTTCATGAGTTCTCGCCCTCCGATGCTGAATTTTCCGTAATATCAGAAGTATCATGCTTCGATTGGTCACCGGATATGATCGATTCAGCAAAGTTACTTTGCGCTGTAATTTGATGCAACAATGCTTTTTTATCCCCGACTGTACGATCGATCATTCTCCATCGAGATAGGTAATTAAGTACGTACACTAATGAAGCTATAGCGCTGGCTAGCTAGGAACATTCACCTAATTAAAAAGGAATTGTTACAGGTTCAGATTAATTGCCGACAAAATTATGATAGCAAAAAAACCAGAAAGGTTCAGATTAATCTCCCACAAAACAATAGCACAATAACTAGAAAGGTTCAGATTAATCTCCCACAAAACAATAGCACAAGAACTTGAAAATATATGAGCCCTTTTAGGTTACACACAATGGCAAATATATTAGGACACCACTATAATTCAGATCTAACGGTTTGTTCAGAGGATGCTTCACAAAAATATGTTATCATTGTAGTATAAATAATAACATGGTAGTATTACAAAGTCAAAATCAATCTTAGTCGTTAAATCGAGAGGAACGGAAGACTAGCGTACCATGAAATATCTAAGTATTATAAGAGCATCCATAGCAGACGCTGCAAAGAAGTGTAAAAATAGAGTTTTAGAGATAGAGGATCTGCTGGAGAGAAGGAATCTTTTAGAGTGTAATGTAAAGTGTGAAGGAATTTTAGTGTGAAAGAGAGAAAATAAAGACAGAGCTTTAGCTGTGGATGCATAGAGCAAGTCCAGCAGAGTCTCTATTTGTATGCTCTATCACTGTTGCTACTCTGTCTCAGTCTCTATATCCATCCAGCAGAGTCTCCATGTCAGTCTCTAAATTTAGAGATTCTCTCTCCGAGTCTCTATATTTAGATATTCTCTCTCTTATCTCTATATTTTTTCGAGGATAGAGACTCTGCTGGATAGAATAAAAATATAGAGAACGAATAGTGGTATATAGAATGGATATAGAGATCTGAATTTAGGGAAGCTGCTGGTGATGCTCCAACATCCTCAGCTCTATTTGATGACTAGTGGATACGAGGTACAATGGCTGCATGATCCTCTTTTGCAATAGAAGTAATTAAGAGACAAAGTAATCTATCACCGCACTCTATGTTAAATAAATTAATTAATGTCCATGCATGCATGTAGCTAGCATCCACAGCAAGAGTTTGGATTCGCAGAAAAGTGGCCTTAGCTAGCTAGCTACAGCATCAAGCCACACGTGCGATGGTACGTGAGCACAGCAGCCTTTCACCATGCCAAAGATTCACCGCTAGCTGCAAGAACCATATATTTTCACGACTAGTAAAATTAGTACGCCGTCGTCATCGATCGGATCGATCTAATATTCACTATATATTACAAATGATACGTACGTACATATATACCTTGGCTCTGCTCTTTAGTGCAGCACTAGGGCATCTACGAGACTACGATCGACCACTGTTGTACGTAACTTTAATTATTGCTCAATGCTGTCATCGATCTGGAGGGAGCGTGCATATACTGAGGTGAAGTAAGCGAGGCCGTAATGTCTTTTTAGGCTGGGTTTGTCTCACGGCGCAGGAGCCGAAATTTAATTCTATTATCTAAAATACGTGCTTAAAGCTATTGTCATGATTATATATGCATATATTTCCCTTGCATAGCTGCAGCCGCACATTTGGTATATGGGATCGTTAGATCATGCGGTCATGAGCGATGATATTGCATATTGGCCCAGATCATGGAGGAAACTCACTCCTATTTCCTCTCGCTTGAACACACACGCTGGAGTGGAGAACACAACACACTCTTTGTTTGGAGGGAGATGAATACGCATTGAGTTTTCTTTTGATGATCCCGATCGGTTGCAACTTCTCAGCCTTGAGCCATTTTCTATCTCCATTTATTGACACAAGTAAGCAGTCGATTACACTCAATGAGTAATTAATGTAAAGACTTTAGGCAATTCTTAACTTAACTCGACTAATTGCATGAACACTAACTAATGCGGAATTACTTAATGACTGAATGACAAACCTTGATTAGCTCCTGCCATTTAGGATGACGTACGGCGCAGGTCATCGCGGCCAGCTGAGAGTCTTCGCATCGCTTAGCCCTTAGGTTAGATCAGAGTTTCGGGGTTGGGCCTTCCTCACGGTTCATTCATCTGCGCGTGAGGTGAGGCTTCCCCGAGTCTATATAGCGCTGGCGACAGGGATCTCAACCAATTCTCGGTTGGGACGCCTCCGATCAAGGTGCGTCAAGCCGTTGGTTTCGCGCAGCTTCTATGTGCACGCGACAGTGCGAGTCTTCAGCGCAGCCGTGGCGCGGGTCCATAGCGCCCGTGAGCTCTAACAGCTCCCTTAATCTCGGGTATTAATTAGTTATGTAGCTAGTCCGAGATCATCTAAATCTAACATTCTCCCATAATCTCGGTGTTAGTTAGGTAGTTAGTCCGAGATCATCTAAATCTAATAACATTCTCCCACTTGATCGAAAGGCTAACATAAACACACCAAGATAATGTGTTACAGACGTCAATGAATACCACTAAAACCCCAGTATCTATAGTGCACTATCCCATCTTGATGGGATGGCCACCTAAACTTTTAATAGGAGTTGATTTTGTTCTCATGGTCCTCATTTCCAGGATTTGATTCTAAAATCTTATCATAATTATTTCAGAATCAAAGGTTTTCCAACAAACCCATGCCGGCAACATGCTCTCGAAAGAGACTAGATGGTAAGCCTTTTGTAAGCGGATCCGCAAGTATAAACTTAATGCTTATATGCTGAACACATTGTTTGATTCTGAATTTTATCTTTCACAACATGATATTTAATGTCAATGTGCTTGGCAGCTCCACTTGACTTGTTGTTACATGAATAGAAAACTGTGACCTTATTATCGCAGTATACTGTTAGTGGTTTAGATATGGTGTCTACCATCTTAGTCCAGGAATAAAGTTCTTAAGCCATACCGTCTGTTCGATATATAGCATCATAACATGACAAAAAATCAGTGCATCGTTGACGATGCCGTAAGGGATTGTTTGGAGCTTTTCCATGAAATGGCTTCTCCCTCAAGGGTAAAGATATAACCGGATGTGGATTTCTTAGTATCAACACACCCTGCAAAGTCAGCGTCTAAATAACCTATAACCTTACGGTCATCAGACTTCTTATATGTGAGCATGTAGTGTTTAGTGCACTGTAAATAACACAAGGCTTTCTTAACAGCTTTCCAGTGGT
Organism: Olyra latifolia; assembly: GCA_036346145.1. Classification (NCBI taxonomy): domain Eukaryota; kingdom Viridiplantae; phylum Streptophyta; class Magnoliopsida; order Poales; family Poaceae; genus Olyra; species Olyra latifolia. The sequence continues at coordinate 4,330,353 of CM070530.1, forward strand.
CTATTCTTGGATTCGACTGATATCTGCCTAGCATCCTGGTCACGAATGTTAAGTGAGGACGAGTATATACTTGAGCATACATGATACTTCCGACAGTTGAAGCATAAGAAATATTCTTCATCTGATCAATTCTAATTGATTCTTTGGAAATTGGAATGCTCCAAACTTATCGCCCTTAACAACAGGAGCAGGCGATATAAAGCAATTATACATATTATACCTCTTAAGCACTCTGTCAATGTATGACTTTTAAGATAATCCTAATATTCATTTGGACCTGTCTCGGTAGATCTCAATGCCCAGAACATAGGAAGCGCCACCAAGATCCTTCATGTCAAAGTTCAAGGAAAAGAATATCCTCGTCTCATGTAGCATATTCTTATCGTTGCTAGCCAATAAGATATCATCCACATAAAGTACTAACATGATGAATCTACTTTCTTTAATCTTAATGTAGATACAATTATCCACCTCGTTTTTCTCAAAGCCAAATTTCTTAATTACTTCATCAAATTTTAGATACCACTATCTGGATGCATGTTTTAATCCATAAATGGATTTCCTGAGTCAGCACCCCATGTATTCCTTGCCTCATACAAGTCAACATTAAAGAATGCAATTTTAACGTCCATCTAATGCATTTCTAAGTTATAATGAGTAACGAGAGCCGTGACACTTCTAAGTGAATCTTTTTTTAAGATAAGGGAAAAAGTGTCATTATAATCAATCCTCTCTCTGTGTGTGAAGCCCTTTGCTACAAGTCTTACCTTGAATCTTTCGACATTTCCCTTAGAGTCATGCTTAGTTTTGTAAACCCATTTATAGCCCACTGATTTGACTCCACCCGGAATTTCTACTAAATCCCAAACATCATTAATGCTCATAGACCTTAATTCATCTTGCATGGTCTCAATCCATTTATCTAAGTGTTTACTAGTTATGGCTTCCTTAAAAGAGGTAGGATCATTTACCTTTCCTATATCGTTTACATCTTCATTCATAATAATCATTTAGAATGGCAAACCTCCTAGCCCTCTGTGACCTTCTTAGGGAGTCATCGGTTTCCATAGGGGACGGATGAGATTCATCATTAGCCGCTACATTTGGTTCATTATCAGGAGTTGTATCATTAATCCCAGAATCCTCACCTAGGACATCATTAACCCTAGAATCTTCAATTGGGACAGAGACAATTTGAGGCACATGAGCCATAGTCTCTTGAATTATCAGCAATAGGATATAAGGCCGCATCTCCACAAGATCTATTTTTCTGACCTCTAAGCTCCCACTAATTTCACCATTCTCTAAGAACACAGCATGCCTCATCTCCACAAACTTAGTGTGACGATCTGGGCAATAAAATTGATGCCCCTTAGATCTATCGGGATACCCTGTAAAATGGCAACTTATGATCTTAAGTTCTAATTTCACAATTCGTGGATTGAAAACTTTAGCTTTAGTAGGACAACCCCACACATGTAAATATTTTAAGCTCGGTTTTCTTCCTGTTCATAAATCATAAGGAGTTCTAGAGACTGATTTACTGGGAACCCGATTAAATATGTGTGCAGCTGTCTTTAGTGCTTCCATCCACAGACTAACTGGTAAACTGGAATGATTCATCATGCTTCGTACCATATCCATAAGAGTATAATTCCTTCTTTCAGCCACTCCATTCTGCTGAGATTCACCAGGTGTCGAATATTAGGCTACTATACCACTTTTCTAAAGAAATTTAGCAAAGGGACCAGAGATTTGCCCACAAGGGGCGTGTCTCCCATAATATTCTTCTTCTCGATCTGATCTAACTACCTTAATTTTTAGGTTGTGCTGATTTTCTATTTTAGCCTTGAATATTTAAATTTATCTAACGATTTAGATCGATCACATAACAGGAGAAATTATTAGTGAATGTGATAAAGGACTTGAGCCCATCCTCTGATGTCACAGGAAAAGGTCCATAAATATCAGTGCAGATTAACTCTAAAAGTCCTATGCTCCGAGTGGCCACCTTCTTAATTTGTTTAACATATTTCCTCTTAATACAGTCAATACAGTGGTTTGAGTATGAAAAATCTAATGGGTAGAGTCACTTCCTTAATGAGACGCTCCATTCTCTCATTTGAAATGTGGCCCAAACGACACTGCCACAATTTCGACGATGTCTCATCATCATTTCTTTTGTGTTTATTAGTGCCATCACACACATTCATTTGATACAGGAGATTCATTCAGAGAGAGCATATAGAGTTTGTCTTGTTTAATTACGAGACCAATTTCATCAGAATGGATCTTAATAATACATTTATTGTTTCCAAAATTACATTGATAACCATCATCAACTAATAGGGAAATAGAAATAAGGTTCCTTCTTAAACCATGAAAATAAATAACATTATTAAGATGGAGGACATAGCCACTTTATAATGCTAGGGGCAAACTTATATGGCTTCAACTTTTGCTTCCTTCCCATCTACGACTCTAAGACTTCGCTCCCCTCTTTTTAGCGTCTTCACGGTAAGGAATTCCCGTAAAGAGTTAGAAACGTGCACACTGGCACCTGAGTCAATCCACCGAGTATTAGGGAAATCATTGGCATAAAGGGATTCATTAACAAAAAAAATTTCATCATTACCCTTCTTGGCAAGCCATTTCATGAAACCTGCACAGTCTTTCTGATTATGCCTCTCTTTTTTGCAAAAGCGACACTTGATAATGCTTACTGAAGTGGAATCATCAGAGGCTTTGGAGTCCTTCTGCCCTTGCTTGCCATTTTCAAACTTAGGAGAGAACTGCAACTTCTTATTGGATTTGTGGTCCCCTAGAATTTCCTCTTGTTCTGGCCAACAATGTTTACTTGATCCTTCCTTTCGACCTTAAACCTTTCCTCCTCTTGCACACACATGGCAATCAATTCGCTCATTGTCGACTTCTCCTTCTGAGTGTTGTAATTTATTTTAAAAGGACCAAACTTCGAAGGCAACGAAGTCATAATGAAATGGATAAGAAAGCTGTCAGAAATTGCCATGTCCATGCCTTTAAGTTTAGTGGCTATATTAGTCATCATCATGATATATTCTCTTACGCAGCTAGTGCCATCATATTTGGAGGTAAGCATCTTCATTATCAACATACTGGCATAAACTTTTGAGGAGGAGCGAAGTACTTCTTAGCATCATCAGATTCAGGAATGGCTCCCATAATCCCAACAAAAATTGTGCTCTTCATAATCATGAGCGACATGCGGTTGGACTACTCCCACTTCTCTGCTATAGTATCATAAATTTTCTTCTTTTCAGCAAAGTTCTCTGCATCAGCTGCAGGAGGAGTGGGAGCAGGGAGCAGCCTCACATAAAGCATAATCAAGGTCCATCACTCCCAAGACGATCTGGACCTTTCTCTTCCAAGAGGGGAAGTTTGTCTCGTTAAGTTGCTCTATGCCATTTAAGGCACTAGCAATGTGGGATGTATTCATTAATGAATTAAAAATGCACCATCAGTAAATAATATTTAAATAATGTCATACATATAATTAACTCTAAGTTGGTTTGATCAATTACATGCTAATGACATTCTAATTTCGCATCGCCGTTGGGCAGAAAACAACAATGGAATTGACTTATTTAAGTGGAAATTATTTTTATAACTCATTATAATAAACAGCTTTGGCCAAATTACTATAATAAACCATTAAAATCCATTACTTTATTTTCCAAAATTAAATTTTTAGTCCCAAATTAAAACTTCTCGTTGGTTCCATTTTAATTTGGTACAAATAATTAGCAAAAATATTAATTTGCCACTTAGATTTAATTATATAAGCCCTTTATTCATTATGGGTTCTGCTATTTAAATTTTTAGACCCTATTCATCTGTTGGGCCCATGCATTGTGACTGATGTGCACGACGGCCCAAGACGCGAGAGCCCGAGCCTATTCGACCATTGACCACTAAATCGGCCCACTTAGCCTCTAAACACGCCAGCCGCTTGACCCTCATCATCGGACGGCTCACAAGGGGTGATCCAGAACCTTTAGATCCTTATCCCCAAATGGTCGAGGCAATTCACAGCGACGACCACAAGGGCCATGCGAAATGGCGGCGGTGAAGGCAACGCGAGGACGATGGTGACGCCACGGTGATGACCATGGCCACGAGCGCTAAGCCACACGCGCAGTGGCAGAGCTGAGGTGCTCGCGCGCCGGTGGATCTAAGGCGCTCACACGCGAAGGAGCTGAGGCGCGCGCGCAGGGAGTTGATGTGCAACGGTGACCCCGTCGACCGTTGCGACAGTGGCGATGCTCACGGCGTCTTCAACCCCGGCCAAGGTACACCCCTCTTCTCCGATTTGGATCTTAGGGTTTTAGGTTTTGAGGAGGGTTTCTTGAATCCAACGGATTACGGGATGAACTAGGGTTCTTCCAGTAAGTTCTCATCCCGATTCTTCATAGCTTGGGCCTAATTTTGGCTTGGAATTGATTCTAGGGTTTCGGGATTTTTGGGGTTTTTTTTAGGAAATTTCTTATGAGCCTGATTCGATCTTCCCTCTGTTCTCTCCCTCAAATCTCTTCCCTAATAAGGTACTAATTCGTTAGTCCCGAGCCAAATTAGGGGTTTAATTTGAATCAAAGGAAAGGGAAAATTTTTAGGGTTCTTAATTTTGGACATAATCTCGGCTAAGCTGAGTTAGGGTTGTTAAACCCGTACGGAAATTTCTTCCCTCACTACTAGAAAACTGATCTTTGATACCGGCCCATCAGTACCGGTTGGATTGAAACCGGTATTGATAGACATCAGTACCTGTTCATTAGCTACAAGGCAGTAGTGGGCTTTCAGTACCGGTTGGAGCCACGAACCGGTACTAATGCCCTCACATTAGTCCCGATTCGTGATACGAACCAGTACCGAAGGCACGGGGTAAATTAGTATCGGTTCGTAACACGAACCGGTACTGATGCCCTCTCATTAGCACTTAGGTTACATCGGAGTTACAATGACGTCGCAGGTCGTCCTGAGTAGTGTTGCCGAGAAGAAGACGGTGGCCAGTTGAGAATCTTCGTGTCACTTAGCACTTAGGTTACATCGGAGTTTTGGGGTCGGGTCTCCCTCACGGTGTGTTCATCCGCGCATGAGGTGAGGGTCCCCCTAGTCTATATAGCGCCGACGATAGGGACCTCAATCAATTGTCGGTTGGGCGCCGATCAAAAGCGCCGAGTCGTTGGCTCGCATGCAGCAACAAGAATTCTTCAAAGACACTGGCAGCACGGGTCCATAGCGCACGTGAGCTCTAACAGCTCTCTTAATCTCGGGTGTTAGTTTGGTAGTTAGCTTGAGATCATCTAAATCCAACAATTAATATTTAATAATTAATCACATCACACACGCATGCACTTGCCGCAGGACATTGGCCTCGTACTATGCATACGTTCTGGTTTAAGATACTCCACTCAAAGATCTTTTGGTACCATGCATGTTCAGATATACTACACACTTGAACTTCTGGCACCACATATGGTACCATGCAAAAACCTACAAAAAAGATACGGATCAGATTGCTCACACCATCTTGCTATGAAGGCAAAGTACACCACCGCACCACCCGTCGTATATCGGCATCTTATATATACTAACTTCTTCGCAACAATCTCATACGTACCGTCACCTCCATGAACACAATCTCCTACGGTGGTTTATGCTACCAATCGTCATCGTCGCTTCTTGTTGCAACATCGAACATCAATCATCATCTTCACTCTTCTCGCAGCACGCATCCAAGGCTTCTGCCATGTAGAGCCTTTATTGGCCTCACTCTGGTTGTGCCTCAGTAGCGCTCTTGTCGTCCGCACTAGCGAATATAATGTGCATCCCTAGCCAGCCTTACGTAGAGGCCTAGATCCTGCACCCGACCCGCTAGGTGCTGATCCTACCCGACAGCCGGGTAGAGATCATGTCGGGTCCCAGTTCCCATCGAGTCAGGTCTGGGTCCGCCTCTGCCCCAACTTGACCCTCCCCGACCTGCCATCCACCGTTGGATTTTATTCAATGGCTACCCCCATCCCCCAGCCTAACTCTAATCCAGCCCACACACCTTCACTTCCCTCCCCGCACTCGCCCCCATCGGCACCCTCTCACCCCCTCAGTCTCTTCCTCTCTCAGCCCCTCTCTCGATCTCTTTTCTCAAGTGTCCCGACCCAGGGTTTCCTCCCTAGTGCTGCCGGCCACGGCATAGCGGCGGCGATGACGCGGCGCGGGCCTCTTCCTCGACGATGCAAAGGACAGACGGACGGTGCGGCCGCATGGAGAGGATGATGGGCCTCTTCCTCCTCCCCATGACGTGGCAGCTTGAAAGGGACGGCACGGCCGCAGCAGGTAGCGGCGCGTAGGCGATGGTGGGCTAGGACGTCACTCCCTCCTCCACTCACGGTCAGCTTCTCTCGAGTCTAGGACGGGCCGGGGCACCGGCGGGTCGATCGGGGCAAGCGCACCAGATCCCCGACATGGACCAGGTCGAGTCGGCTCGAGGCCTAACCTGGCCCCAACCCGACCCATCTAGATCTCTAGCCTTACGAGCCCATGAGAAGATGACCTAGGCACCCACCAGTTTCCTATGCTAATAGGCTGGTGTTTTCACAATGGGCCCGCCAATACGGTTATTGTGGAACATTTCTAAGGTTGTGCTTGTATAAGTACCCTTTCAAGTTTGACGTGCGAACAGCGTCCACTTTGGGGAAAAGATCAATTATTACTCGAACGCGGGGTTATCCATGGCAGGTCAGACGGTAAGAGCAACTTTGCTGAAGCCTCTAAATCAGAACCTTCTTTATATCTAGAGTCTCTCGTCCTCCAGCAGAGTCTCTATCTCAGCCTCTAAATTTAGAGTCTCTGTCTCCTAGCCTCTAAATTTCAAGGCTCTCTATATCAACTTCTATAGTTTTTCTGGATAGAGACGGCTAGAGAGGATGGGAATATAGAGAGCGAATAGTGATTTAGAGAGGGTGTATAGAGGCCCGATTTTAGAGGTTCTGCTGGAGATGCCCTAAGGAAGAGATATCAATTTTTACTCAGAACACAAGGGTTGTCCAGTGGCTCGTCGGACAGTAAGGAAGGGCCCTGATTCATCGATTTGTTTCTTAAACTACATACAAATTTAAAAAATACTTTAAAATTTACAATATTATGAAATACACATTAATTTTAATTTAATTTTTCTTATTTTTATGGTTACAATGTAATCGATGTAACTCTAAGAGAGTTTGTAAAATAAATTATTCACCATAAGAATACAAGATAATATTTAGATTCAAATTACTGCATTTATGATTATAATGTAAATTTTTGGGACATTTGTGTAGAACTTAAAACAAAGAAAAAAAGATGAACATCGGAAGGGAGCGGACAGAGGTGATGGGGCTGGGTCCGACATGTTGCCTCCTAGGCTCCTAAGGATCTCATAGCTAGCGGTACGCCTAAAATGGTTTTGCTAGTTTTTAGCTGCCTGAAACTTTACGAAAATTTCACATTAAATTGCACATCAGTACGCCTAAAATTGTACAATTATTTCTACTTTTTATATTTTGTAGGGGTCCATTGATGTTAAACATTTTTCTTTATGCTATATTTTTTTAGGGGATTATCAAAGTTAAACCTTTTGTTTAGGTTTTAGTTTTCTGTATTTTATATTTTAATTTTCTTTTTTGAAGATAAAATTTCAATAAGTGCACTGCCCATGCACATGAATATTGAAACATATCAAATGCAAACACTGTATCATGCATTACATTCTTTTCGCACAATTGCAGACTTGCAGTGCTAGGTACAGTTGCAACTCTCAGTAGATCTCGTCATGGTCACTCTGGCCTGGGCCAAGTCAGACTTGGGATTTTATTGTCAGCCCGATAGAAGCCGGGCTTGGCCCGAAACCCAGCGGCCCAGCCACCATTCCGCATAGTCTCGTCTCACAGGCCCTAGCTAGATCCTAGCGGCCCAAACCCGCCCTCAATCCTAATTCCCCCAGTCCCCGAAACCCTAAATCCCCCAGTTCCTAGTCCCCTCCCCCCTCCCCCCTCCCCCCAAATCCCCAATCCTCAATTCCATTCGTAGCTCCAATCGGCCGCCCGAACCTCGACGCCACGAGACCCGTCGACATAGCTGGCCGCACTCCCCTCCTCTTCCCTCCTGTAAGTCGCCCGAGCCGCCGCCTCCTCCCTCCGGTGAGTCGCCGACTGCCCCCTCCTCCTCCATCTGCTGATGCCACCTCCTTCCTCCCTCCAATGACGCCACAGGTCGATGTGGCCTCCTCCCTCTAGTGACGCCGTCGACCGCGCCCCTCCTCCTTCGTTGACGTCGTCAGTCGCGCCCCTCCTTTCTCTAGTGTCGCTGCCAGCCGCCCCCTCCTCTGCCTCCCTCCGGTAGCCACCACTTCCTCCTCCTGCAGTGATCCAATCCAATCCTCCTCCTTTCTAGTTCTAGAACACATGTTGATTGTTTGAATTAAGATGTTTTGTTCAAGTGGTGGTACTTGACAATGGATTGCAAATATATTACTATTAATTCATGTTCTCTATTTATTCTCATTACCGTTAGTCTTCGATACATATAGTAATTTTCTTGATGGCATTTTCTTCCTTTTTGGTCTATTACTACTGCAATGTAGACCCGTGCTTCGGGCTTTTAGCTCGGACTGGGCTTGGGCTTGCATTAGCTGATGGCAATTAGTGATGTTTGAATGAAGTATTCATATTTTACTTCCTTTTGTTGTAAGACAATCTTTAGCTGAATTATGTGATATTTGTAATGGGTTCTATACATTCATGATGTAGAGATCAGAACACTTTCCATTATGTAAGAATCAGTACATAGGAATCGAACGAAAACTTGACTGGGCATTAGACAGCTCCTTAAGATAATGGAGATCGGGTCTACTTAATTGTTGAAAAAGTGTTAATTATATGCAGATATTTATTGTAAACAAGTGTAATGTTGGCTACACGCGTCGAAAAATCGCCTTAATTGAGAAGAAAACAGCTGGGTTATACGAGCGTGGATGCTAATTACCTCGCGAGGGCGTTGGCCGGAGGCGATGCATGGAGTACCCACCGTGCTCAATTCCGGCAGCTTGGGGCGGCGCGGCAAGGTCGTCAGCTGTGATGTGAGTTTGTGATCTTGCCGCCGTCGACCAGTTGCCGACCTGCAGGGTCAGCCGGCCGGCTCAGGAGCTGGGAGTAGGAGGGAAACGGATGTACACGTAGTACCGCCCCTAAGCCAAGCATCATCAAGCAGTACGTAAGATGAGCTAATTAAGCATTAAGCTTCTAGCTAACTAGCTAGCAAATGTGCGGCGAGTAGCTCGCAGCACACTGCTGCTGTCTCACTGTCTGCAACGAAGCGGGAGTGTGGCGCAAGTACGCACGTACGTACCAATATATATGGGACCGATGTATAGCCTCTCCCAGCTGCCTTCGGTCTCTAGCTAGAGTGCATTTGAGTCGGTCTCAGCCCTTTGATCTTAAGAGGATAACATGGATAATCTAAGGGCATCTCTAGCAGTCCACCCCATTTCCTTTTTGTCCCATCCCTATTCACGTGCCATCTCACCAAATGGGTCTGCCCCATTTCTATTCACCTTCCCAACAACTGCCCATCACTATTCATACACTCTACTTTTCATATTCCATACCTCATCACTATTTACTATAGTGATAGGCATGGGGCTTGGGCACCACTGCTAGTGTTGCCCTAAGGGTGTGTTTGGTTACCTGTAGCAAGATGAACATGTATGAGATGATATAAGATGGATAATTTTAGCCTTTTTTAAAAAAAAAAAGAAATGGGATGATCTGTATAGATAGATACAATATTTTGTTTGGTTAGTCAGATGGTTCTTGTACCGTGTGGTTCAACCAAATTACTTAAATGGAATGATACAACATATGAGATGAATATTTCATAAGTTGTATCCTACCATTGATGATGATATGATACGGTTCACCCAACAACACACACACATATATATATAGAGGATGGCTAGTGTACTTTCGACAGAAGTTCCTCATATTTTCTCGAATTTATAAAATTGAGATATTTCCAAAATCAGTATCCAAAATCAGATTGATGCTCCACTCACTAATTAGAAGGCCGATTTTCAAAAATATGAAACAAATAGTAAACAAATTCAAAAATATGAAACTTGGTTGGTAGCTACATTTCAATGAGATGAACAAGATCAATCTGCTCGGAAACAAATTAAATATCTCAAATTTCAGAACCTGCCGAGAGTATATATATATATATATATATATATATATATATATATATATATATATATATATATATATATATATATATATATATATATATATATATATATATATATATATATATATATATATATATATGTATATATATATATATGTATATATATATATATATATGTATATATATATATATATATATATATATGTATATAGGAATATATATATATCCATGGAGCCTAGGCTCCATGATTCGTTACTACTAGATGTGCTTGAGATTCGTGTTGTTTGGTTATTATACTTTCATATACCCACTAAAGAAAATATTTGAGACATCAAACTCTGAAAAAAGTTGAGTTGAACTTTAGTTTGAACTATATTTAACTATACTTCAAACTAGTTCAAACTATACTTCAAACTAGTTTAAACTGAGTTCGAATTAAATTTTTTTCGAGTTTCATATCTGAAATACTTTTTTAGTGGATATGTGAAAGATATACACGTCAAACATCACGAATCTCAATGCGCATCATAGGTATTTGAATCATGGAGCCTAGGCTCCATGGAGCCCCAAACAGGCTTCCTATGTATATATATATGTATATATATATGTATATATATATATATATATAGAAAGCTGTTCAAGGCTCCATGGAGCCTAGGCTCCATGATTGAATATCCTATGTTATGCTTTGAGATTCGTGTTGTTTGACGTGTATATCTTTACATATCTACTAAATAAAATATTTGAGATGCCAAACATTGAAAAAATTAAATTCATCTTCAGTTTGAACTATATTTATCTTAAATTTAAAAGTAGTTTAAACTAAAGTTAAATTTTAATTTTTTCGGAGTTTGACGTCTCAAATATTTTTTTAGTGGGTATATAAATATACAAATACCAAACATCACAAATCTCGAAAGCGTATCTAGTGGTAATGGATCATGGAGCCTAGGCTCCATGGAGCCTTATGTAATTTTCATATATATATATGGCAAAATATGTGGTGCAAACCACCCTTTTCGTGAAAACCACCCATAAAAGTTTTGAACAATTCTCAAAAAATTACTATATGTAGGGGAGGTGAGCTTCTACAATCCTGCAAAATTTGAAGATGAAACTCAATCGCATTTGAAAGATATGAAAAAGACAAACAGCAAAATGAATAGTGCTAAACAGTGAAAAATTACTATTCATGCTGAATTTGTCTTTTTCATATCTTTCAAATGCGATTGAGTTTCATCTTCAAATTTTGCAGGATTGTAGAAGCTCACCTCCCCTACATATGGTAATTTTTTGAGAATTATTCAAAACTTTTACGGGTGGTTTTCACGGAGTTTTCACGAAAAGGGTGGTTTGCACCGCATATTTTGCCTAGGTTCAACCTAGCAATGGTAGACATGCAATGTTATGAAATGCAACTTCGGATGTACATGCGGTCGAAGACACGCTCGTTGTTGTTAGACCTATTTCCGAGATCCGCATGTTGATATTCACCTGCTCTTATGCATTTTTGAAAAAAGAAGTCTTTAGATTTTCAAAACAGTGTGATCATGTTGTGCCGTCTAATGGCTAGGCGTAGCGCGGCGGTTTCAATAGGTAGCTCGGTGGTCACAACCAAGGGTCGTGGACATGTGGTCGCCAGTGGTGGCGTGTGAGGAGCTGGCTAGGCCAGACTAAAGGGAGAGCGAAGAACTGGAACATGAACAGGTGGAGGATCAGGATGAACCGAAGAAGGAAGAATAGGTTTTTCTTTTTTGCCAAAGTGCACGAGATAGGAGATGAGGTTGACCCGCTTAATGGCTAGGCGTAGCGTGGTGGCTTCAATGGATAGCTGGGTGGTCACAGCCAGGGGTCGTGGACATGTGGTTGCCAGTGGGTGGTGGTGTGTGAGGAGCTGGCTAGGCCAGACTAAGACCCTGTTTAAGATAGCCCATTTCCACCAAATGGTGGAGTTGAAAGACCATGCTTTAACTCCGTAAATTATGAAATTTTGTATGAGACATTAAGGATATTTATGTGAGTCATCTTATTTATATTTTAAACTAAAATATAAACTTAAGTCACTTTATTTTCACCTATAAACTCTAAATTTTTGAGGTGGAAATGAATTTGGAAATGTGCTAAACGAAGATAAAGGAGAGAAGAATAGGAACAGGTGGAGGATCAGGATGAAGGAAGAATAGGGATTTTTTTCCAAAAGTGTACGGGATAGGAGATGAGGTTGACATATGATCCGATGATGAATGTACCATAGAAAATCCCGTGGTCGCCGGCGACGCCTGCTGATCCCCTCGATCGTGTGGTGGCGATCTCCGACGGCGACCGGCGTGCGGCTTTATTCCACGGCCGATGGCTTTGTCGGAGCGTGATTGGCCCTCCAATTCTGATCCTATAGCCACCAGGTATTGCCTACGCCTTTCTCTCCGCCTTTGGTGATTACCAGCCTGGCGATCCTCGTGGCCTAGCCAGTGGGGAAAAGGAACGCATATATGCGCCGAATTTGTCGGACAGTCTGATAGTGATGCGTGCATCTCGAACCAATGACTGTGTGCACCTAGGATGTCACGTATGTGGAAAAGCCCACAACCCCACCAGAAAGTAGTTTTGTTTTTTCGTTCTCTTGACAGGAAGGGCACTATCCGTGCATGGTCCCTGCAGTAGCTTTAGGATTAATCAGCAGATGTACTGTTAAATCAGAAGTCTGACAGATGCCGTCCTAAAGTTGTAAATCTATGAAATAAATCATTTCCTTATTTATCCTCCATATCAACAATTCACCCTATGTGGCAACTATAAAAAGACTAACATCACTACTCTACAAGTTCCCTAAGGGTGATATTCTATTTATTGTTGCTTTTTAAAAATTATTTGAAAATTGTTTCGTGACTGGAGGCGAGCCTCGCAGCCGCTAATAAGCAAGGAAAAGGGTGTGGGTCTAAAATGCCCTGTCCGGATCGAGGCCCTACCGCTGCCGAGCCGCCGAAAGAAGATTTGTCCCGACAATACGGGCGCGTCAAGACCGGATGGATGGGAACGATGACACGAGTGTTTTTTCCTGTTTGTGCCTCCAGTCATGGATAATGTTTATTGCGTCCGCCTTCGCTTAACGCCGAGCTTAAACGAGTACAAGGGTGAACCGCCTGGGAAGCCCGGCCGAGTACAAGAGTGCTCGAGAGCATCGCGTGTGTGTCTTCTCTGCATTCGGACGCGAGAACTACCGCCGAACTAGAGCTCCTACGAGGCGCAAGTGCTCTGTTCTACCGTAATAATTCTCCAAGTGAGTTGTGTGTCGACGCGTCAAGCCCTCTTAGTTGTTGTGGCTCGCGCGCTTTTTATAGGCGCCCGCCATCGTAGCTATACCGGTCCATTGAATTAGTCGTTGCCTTTTTCCCATGCCGGTAGCGCATCAATCCACCGCAATCGAGCGCAATCTTGATCATCGTCTTGGGACGCACGGCCAACACGTGTCTTTGCCCGTCGCGGGCGGTTGACGGACCGCCGCCACCCGCCGGCTGCGGCTAGGCGCCTCCTCGATGCGATCTTGGCGCATTTAATTCTTGATGACTCGGGACCCGCGTAGTCCGTGGCGCGTGATGATTTGCTCGGTCCCGTCCTTCAGACTCGAGGCTCGGAGGAAGCAAGAGGCCCGAGCTTCCGAGGCGTGGCCTGCTCGAGCTACTAAGCTCGGCGCGGGCTGCTTGCTGTCCCGAAGCTTACTCCCCGTGGGGCCGTGGGTAAGTAAGTGGCCGAAACTTCATGAGCCACATATTTTCCCCAACAAATAGTCCTCGAGCCTCGAAAGCAGACGGTGACGTGTCGCCGAGGTTTATCTAGTAATCTTGCTTGGCGAAAAGCTTGGTTTTTCACATGGGCCCCCATGACCTCGGCGGAATCCCAATCGGTAGCGGTTCACCGCTTCCTTCTCCTCGAGTTCCACGCCTTCCAAATGACAAGTGATGGTTCGCCTCCCTTGCCGGTTTATATCAGCGGTTTCTTTTCACCATTTTTTTCCCACGCCTTCTTGTGCTATTCGTGTTTCTCCGTCTTCTTCCTTTATCCGCCTCCGCCATCTTCCTTCCGATCCTTCCTCCCGATGGCGCCACGCGAGCCTCCTCACCGAGGACGATCTGAAGGGCTTTGAAGCCACGGCTTCATCGAGGTCACGTGGTGGAGGCGGCCGCAGAGAGGCGGTTCTCGCGCCAAGAGCAAGGAGTTCGCTTTGCTTTGAGCTTTTTATGATTCATGAGCTCCGGGTCTCGAGTCCGATTCGTCGAATCCGCTTCGCCTAGTCTTGGGATCGAGCCGTGAACCTCAATCCCAACTCGATCATGTTCTTGACGATCTTCACAAGATCTTCGCGAAGCATTCGTCGCATGGAGCCGACGGTCACCTCTTCCTCCACTTCTATGAGCCGACCACGACCGTGCGGGCACACGCGGCGGGTGTGCCTACTAAGCTCCGCCAGTGACATGAAGTCGCTGCATCCGTGTTCAAGGCCAAGGAGAACGCGTCGGGGTGGGCGTCGTGGTGGTATTACGCCGGAAGCCCGATAACCGCCGATTCTCGTTTGCCAACATGAACCCCGAAAGCGCCGATGCCGCCTCTGCTAGAGTCGGCGGAGGCGTACCACTGGCGCCAAGATTCGAGACTTGGCGGCCGGGGCTCAACGGCTTCGATATCGTAGCCGACTTCATCAGGCACCGGGTGAGCCCGCTGAGGAAGCGGGTTTGTCTCTTCTTTGAGATCCGCGGGTGGGACGACCTCTCCCGCGAAGGCACCTCCCGTGAGTATTTGTTCTTGCTCTTGTAGTCGTTTGTCCGAGCTTCTTCTCGAGTCGTGCTCGTGATGTTCTTTATTCTTTCTTCTTCGCAGCCTTGCCCCAAGACGATGTGGTTCGAGTCGTGGGGCTCTCTGCTCGCGAGCCATAACGAGCCATCGCTCGGGCGTTCGCAATGTCCCGACAAGGTACGCACCTCTACGGGCTTAGGGCGCCCTTAGGCGGCTTTTCTCGTGAGCCGACGCTCGCACTGCTTTTCCGCAGGGAAGCGGAGCTGGAGCCGACCCCAGATCTCAAGGCCGGTGCCTCGCCGAGCTGCCATCCCGACGCCACCGATGACGCAAGCTTGGCCCCGCGCGAAAGAAAAGCGAGGCAAGCGATCGCCAGGAAGAAACCGGCGGCCGCTTTCCGGGCAAGGCCGCTTCCGCCCGACCAAGATGCGCCTACCAGCGATTCCGTCTCAACCCAAACCGGTAGGAGGTTCCTGCTCGGATTCAGGCCGGCGGCATCCAAACCGACGCCAAGAGGCGCTGGTTGGTGTTGAACGACGACGACTTCGGATGACGAGGTGACCGGGAGGTCGTCATGCCGCACTTAAGTTACTCGTGGTTTGCCGGTTTTTTCGCTTCTTTCTTCGTTGATTATGGCCCTTGGGCCGATCGCCTAATTCTTACTTGCTTCTTGATCGCGTTGTCCCTCGCGGGGAGCCTATCCCTACGACGAGGCAATGGCGTCTGCATTTCCAGGGCAAACCCGGCTCCGGTTCGAGGTCTTCGTCCTCTCATGGGCACATTAAGGACGCGGCGGCCCCAAGGTCGCGCCAGAAGGCGGAGACCGATCTCGCCCCGAGCGTCGGGCGCTAATCGCGAGGGCGGACTCGACCGGGTGGCGCCCGATCGACATCCGCGATTCGGAGCTTTTTGCCAGAGCAACATGCCCGTTCGCCGACGCGAGCGACATTCTTCTTCTCATTGGGGCGCGGTCCGGGTCATCACGGCCGCGAGCATCGCCCCAGATGGTTATGGAGCGTGGCTCGCGGACCGCCTCGGGGTGGATCTCGGCGACGCCATCGTGGGTCGAGCACCACCTTGGGATCGCCACATGGAGTCACCAAGAGGCCATCCGGCCCGGCTAGTCCCCGCCAAACGCCGAGGAATGGTGGCGAACTGCTCGAGAGAGGACCTCCGGTGAATGCTCGACGCAGATCGACTCCACGAGCCGTGTTCCATGCCGCTGATGCCGCTGAAGCCAGGTGAGTTCGGTCACCGATAGGGGAGCTCATGAGGTCGCGGAGGAGATCGCCGAGCCGACGGGAGGCCCGGTCGTCTGGGGTGGAAGGAGCAGCTGCCCCTGTGGACTCGGCCGAACTCGCAGGAGGGCGGTGAACTCCGCGGAAGACTTGGCCGAACCCAGTGAGGTGGCCGAGCTCGGGAGGCTTGGCCGAGCTGCGGGAGATGGCCGAGCTTGCAGTGGAGGCGGCCGAGCTGCGGGAGGCTTGGCCGGCCCATGGGAGAGGTGGCTGGCTCGGGGAGGCTTGGCCGAGCTTGTTGGGGAGGCCGCCGAGCTGCAGGGAGATGGCCGAGGGGCCAGCGGCTCGGGCGATAGCTCGGCCGCCAGTCGTGGGCGCTTCTCCTCGCCAGGGTGCCATGCTTCAGTCGATGTCGCGGTCGTGGCGGTCGCTAAGCTGTAAGTGTCTCCGGCTTGGTTTTTGTTGTCTTGTGTTTTCCTGCTTTGGTCCTCCACTTCTCTCGGTCTGCCTTCCGGTGCAGATCTCCCGCGAACTTGTCGATATGGCTCGCTTGCTTGAGGCTAAGCATGATGTCGAACGAGAGGCCTCGCGATCGAAGGCACGTGGTGACGACAGAAGCTAACGCCGCGACGCCGCCGAAGCTTGAGGAGGCTCGCTCGAGCTCGGCCCAGCGATAGCTCTAGAAGCTCGAGCCGCAGCGGCCGAGGCTGCCCTAGCCGTGGCGCAGAGGATGCCAAGGAGGTTTCTTGCCGATCACGGAGGCCTTAAGGTCGAACGCGACCGCGTCCTCGAAGTTCGAGGAACGCCCGGCCATGGAGGCGCTTGAGTGTCGCGAGATTGCTCACATGCGTGGAGGCGCGATCTCCTTGTCGCAGAAGCTTTCCCAGATGAAGGTCGCAGAATCGCGACGGAGGGTCATCAAGACCCATCAGATGTTTGTCTGCGGAGCCGAGGTCGCCAATGAAGCCTTACGGGTCAAAATGCAGACCTCCCAAGCGAAAAAAAGGAGCTCCTCGACCTTGAGGCCAAAACGACGAAGTTCTTTGGCGAGCTTTGAAGCTCCGGTGCCTTGCCGAGGCCCCTTTTTTTTCTTTTTGTTTCATGCACAATCCTACCGCCTTTTGTAAATACCTTTTATTAATATAGTTGACTTGTTTTGACTTCTTCCTTCGTCACTTCTTCGGTCCGCTTCTCTCCGAATACCAAACGTCGTTTTGACTGTCGCGCCATATCACAAGAGACATTCGCGTCGATCTTGAAACGGTTCCACTACGAATCGCTTCGACGCCATTACTCACAGGATCGCTTTGGCTTCCGAATCTCGCTATAAAAGAGACCAATGCGCTTGTCACTTATCCTGCACTCCTTTCTTCCGCATTTTCCCTTTTGCTTCCATGGCTTACTTACCGGAGTTGGCGGAGGTCAGGCGACCTTCGACCTTGCAATGGCCAAGGTTGCGGAGGAGGCGTCTTACCATGACATCGCCAGGTCGAGGCGCTGTTGAAGTCGTTCAGCGTCTCGCGGGCCTTTGATCCGCCGTGGGCGCTGGTCAACGCCTGCGTTCGCGACGCCCGCCCATGCTTTTGTCGAGGCTACCCGGCGCTTGCCGAGGTGGTCGATGTCATTGTCGGGTTTCGGGACCCTTTGGTCGGGCTATGTAACTGTTTTGTGAGTCATCCCGTAACCCTTTCTTAATAAAATTGTTGGTGGTTCTCACTGCTTGTCTTTTGTTTTTCGTTGTTTTTCCTGCATGCAAACGAGCGCTAGTAGTCGTATAGGCAAGAAAGGGTTGAAAACGTAATATAGTCCTACCGATCCTAGCCCCCGAGCCATGTCCGAAGCTTCGAGGAGAAGCTCTGACGTGGCTTAGAGGAGATCGGAGTCTTTGATTGGGAATCGATCTTGAAAAATCAATTTTTAGGAAATCGACCCTTAGAAAAATCGACCCTAAAAATCGACCCTAGTCCCCGAGCCATGTCCGAAGCTGAGGAGAAGCTTCAAGCGTGGCTTAGAGAAGATCAATTTTTAAAATCGACCCTAGTCCCCGAGCCATGTCTCGAGCTTACGAGGATAAGCTCGAGGCGTGGCTTAGAAAGATCAATTTTTGAAAAATCGACCCTAGACCCTGAGCCATGTCCGAGCTTCTGAGGAGAAGCTCGAGTGGCTTAGAGAAGATCAATTTTTGAAAAATCGACCCTAGACCTCGAGCCATGTCCGAGCTTCTGAGGAGAAGCTCTGCATGGCTTAGAGAAGATCAATTTTTGAAAAATCGACCCTAGTCCCCGAGCCATGTCCTAGCTTCTGAGAAGAAGCTCGGGCGTGGCTTAGAGAAGATCAATTTTGAAAAATCGATCCTAGTCCCCGAGCCATGTCTGAGCTTTTGAGGAGAAGCTCGGGCGTGGCTTAGAGAAGATCAATTTTGAAAAATCGACCCTAGTCCTCGAGCCATGTCCGAAGCTTCGAGGAAGGCTCGGCGCTGCTTAGAGAAGATCAATTTTGAAAATCGACTTAGTCCTCGAGCCATGTCCGAGCTTCGAGAGAAGCTCGGACGTGGCATAGAGACCGCACGCTTCTTGAACGAAGCTTGTGGTCCTGGCTCTGTCCCTTTGCGAGAGGCAGATTGTTGGACTCTAGAGGTATCCCGGGCCTGTCGCAGGTTTTATGCGGGCTTATGGTATAGGGCCGAAAAGCGTGTCCCCGCACGGGATTTTGCGAGGTGCGATGGATATCGGCTTACCCGTGTGCAAGGGAATCCTGGGGGTTGGCTTCTATGAAGGCACTATCCTGCCGATGTGTACTGGAACGGCCCGGGCTTTCTCCCAAGCCCGATCATAAGTTTGGGTCACTGGGGTTAGTTTGGGGGCTCTCTAGGAATAGTGGGATGAACGAAGGAAACAAAGACAGGTGAGTGGAGACTTCGACCTTTTCTCAGCGTAGAACCTCCGGTTGAGCGATGTTCCAGAGCTGCTGAGACTCTCCCATCCCAAGATAGCCAGCCTTACAGCCTCTGGGCGTCGGGGCCGATACGACGCGGTACTGGACCTTCCCATCTTGGGGTGAGCTTGTTGGCGTGAGCCGTGTTCAACTCGTCTTAGAACCAGTCGCCCACTTGCGTGGTCCGGTTCAGATTTTTGCTGCGTCGCCGCAGGATTGTTGGTTTGTCGCCACTCGCAGATAGTGCTTGCTCGCGCAGACTCAGATAGGTCGAGGTCCAAGAACCGCCTCCTCGTCGTTGTCGATTTGCCCCGCAAAATCAATACGAGCTGAACCAATTCTTAGCTCGGCGGGTAGGACCGCCCGAGCCGTATACAAGCCTAAACGGGTTTCGCCAAGAGTCTGATTAGAGGTTGTTCTGGCCGCCCAAAGCACGGAGGTAGTTCTTCTACCCGGTTGTGTCTTTGTTCGGCGAGAGCGTCAGACACTCGGCGCTTAATACCTGCATGATCTCGCCCATTCGCTGCGTTAACCGCACCATTACTTTGTGGGCGAAGCACCGGGCTAGGCGACCTTCATACCGAGCTCTTCGCAGAGTCCCAGTAATAGCTCACTTGTGAATCTGTGTCCCATTGTCGTGATCGGCTTACTTGGGACGCCAACTCGTCACGATATTGTTCCTAAGGAACCTCTTGGCGTCTGGCGGATATGCTCGACATCGTTCGCCTCGATCCACTTAGTGAAAGTGTCGATGGCGGCGAACAAAGTGTGCGACCTTTTAAGCCTCTGGGAAACGGACCAAGTATGTTCATCCCCCATATTGAGAATGGCCAGGTTAGCGGGATAGTCTGCAGCTCATATGCGGGCTGGTGGGATACCCGAGCGTGATATTGGTAGGCCGAGCAGCGTTTTACGAGCTCTCTTGCGTCGGTCAACGCAGTTGGCCAGTAATACCCCATGCGAAAGGCTTTTCCCACTAGGGTTCTGAAAGAGGCATGAGCCCCGCAGATCCCGTCGTGGATGTCTTGGAGGAGAAATTTGCCTTCCTCCTGGGTCACACACTTACAAAGTACGCCGTTAGAACCCCTTCGCTACAACAAGCCCCCGAGTAATTGGTAAGGTCGGGCTTGTCTTTGGAGCCGGATTTCGAAGTGGTCTCGTGGCGTTGTCCCATGCGCCAAGAACCGGACGAATGGCGCCATCCGTGTGTCGGGCTTGCTTTAGGAACTAAACGGTACGGTCGTTTGGGTCGAGGCAACCGTTTTCTCGGGCCTCTTTCTCCCGAGGAATAGAGGGCTTTAGTAGGTGTTGCCACGAGCACCACGGGCGTGGTTTCTTGTGAGGAGCCAAGCAGCATGAGCTTATCGGCCAGCTATTAGCCACCTGGGACGAGCATACTGTTCGTGAAGTGCTTCTCCAGCTTTCTCACCTCGCCAAGTATCGCGCCATTGAGTCGTCGCAACACCGATACTCCTTATTTACTTGGCGACGACCAACTTCAATCCCTTTTCGCCGTTAGTCGCTTAATGCCGAAGCGCAGCAGCATGCTCAGAGGCGGCCAGAGGCCTTCAGACTCCAAAGATTGTTCGTTCTGGGAAAATGGAGTCAGATTATATGCTGAATTTGTTCTCCTTGGGGAAACGAGAACAAACCCGCACTCGATCGTCAATTAGCGCGACCCATCGAATAACATGGTCCAGGCGCTTCTTGGCTTAAGAGTTTGGGCGAGCCTTCCGAGGGGTTGGCAGCCGGTCCACTCGCCAAGAAGTCGGCCACGATTTGGGATTTGATCGCTGTCGGGTACGAACTTGATGTCAAATTCACCAAGCTCGACTACCCACTTTATGCACCCTCCCGTTCGCGTCTCGGTTCAATGATGTCCTTTAACGGAAACTCGTCGACAAGAATTGGATGGGCTTGGAAATAGTGACGCAACTTCGCGAGGCCATAAGCAAGGCGATAAGAGCTTCAACCTCGTGGTACCGCTTCCTTAGGCCCGTGAAGTACCTCACTTACATAGTAGACGGGTTGTTACTTGCCTTCGCGTTCGATGCTAGTACAAGACTTACACTGCAAGGGCAACCGCCAAATAGAGGAGTAGAGCTTCCGAGCTTTGGCGTGGCTAAGACGGAGACGTGGACGAGTAACGCTTAGCTCGCTAAAAGCGGCCTCGCTTCTTCCGCCCATTCGAAACCATCGTGCTTACGCAGATCTACAAAAAGGCGCATCGCGCCGCCGAGACGAGATATGAATCTGCCGAGAGCCGCCACTCGCCGGTGAGGGCTTGCACCTCCTGGTGCAAAGTTGGCGACCTCATATTCTCGATGGCCTCGATTTTCTCGGTTTGCCCCGACATTTGCCTTTCCTATCACATAGCCAAGCAACATCCCGCATCGTACACCAAAGACACATTTTTCAGATTCAGCTTAACTCGATGCTTTCTAAGATTAGCAAAGTTTCAAGGTCGGCCACATGGTCCCGTGGACTTTGCTTTTACAACAACATCGCTCTACATAGACCTCTACGCTATGCCCTATCCGATCGTGGACCGCTTACATTAGTCGCTGAACGTGGCCCCGCTTTTCTTGACCGAAAGACATGGTCGTAGTAGCGTAGGTACCAAAAGGTGTTACGGCGCGCTTCTCTTCGCTCTTCCGTGCAGCGCGATCCGGTGATAGCCGAGTAGGCGCCCAGAAGCTCATGAGCCCGAGTCCGCTGCTCGTGACCGCTTGGTCTATGCGCGACAGGGAAATTGTCCTTAGGGCAGCGGCGTTGAGGTCGCGATGGTCGACGACATTCGCCATTTCCGCGCCTCTTCTTGACGACGACCGGATTAGCTAGCGGTCGAATGCTCGACTTCTGGATGAAGCCGGCTTGGAGGAGCTTGCTGTTGCTCTGGATGATGTCGGCCTTCCATTTTGGGAACGCAGAAGGCCTGTCTAATGTGCTTTTTATCAGTCAATAGCCTAGCCTGGCTCGATGACCTCCTGGGACTCGGGCATGTCGGACGGTTCCCACGCGAACACGCTGCAAGTAGTCGGAGGAGGGACGAGCTCGAGTTCCTATTTGACTCGAGGTTGACCCTCGTGGATCGACCTTGGCTAGGTCGCCCTCGGAGAGGAGGATCGCCTTGGTGGGCTCTCGAGGTCGCAGGCCACCTTAGAGGCGGACGGGTGGCCGCCGGCCTTGGCCGCCACGCCGAAGCTGTCCGACCATGGCCAAGACGCCTCGTCGCAGCCATTGCGACCTTGTGGATCGCCTTGATCGTGATGACCCCACGAGGGCTTCAGATCTTCGGCAATGGTAGCTATGGTGGGTAGCCGCCATAAACTTGGACAACGGTCCGAGGATGGCGTTATATGGGAGCTCGAGTCCACCACCAAGGTGACGACTCCGTCCGGAAGTTCTCGGGGTCTCAAGCGCCACAGCGGACGATTTGCCGTCGGTACATAGAGGACGACCGAGGACAATGCCGTGGAAAGGATGGCTATGTCCTTGATCTTGAACCGCGGATTCTGATTCGCCAAGAACTTGAGCAAAGGATTTATGTCCAGAGCCTCGCCATCTACCAACACGCGATCGACCGCGTGTTGGCGATGGTGGGACGAGCACCACCGGTAGATGCTTGGGGCTGGTCATTTCGGGGGACAATCATCCCCGAAGAAAGTGATTGATCGGGACCACCGCAGGGTGCGCCCCTGCTTACCTTTCGAGGTGGTAAACCTCCGGCAATGGGCTTTAAACTCGCGTCGCGAAGAGATAGCGGCAGCCAAAGATCACGGCGACGTGTCGCGAGCCTCTGGAAGGCGCGCCAGGCGCCTGAGGCGCCCGATCGTCCGGCACCCATGATCGGGGAGCTTCGGGCATGGGCCGCGCCTGGCGTAGAAGTCCTCCAACCGCTGCCCACGCCCCCTGCGATTCTGCGAGTCATGGTCGTCACTCTTAGGAGGCAGAGCTTGCTTGTTCGGAGGTTAGCCCCTGGGCGGCCGAGGTCGAGGTTGGGGCTCGCCCGCCTCGGGCAGCGCCCGCCGTTCCGCCACCCGCCGGCCGGTGCTGGCATGAGGTCGCTGCTCAGAGAAGCGGGCCTCTCGCCTCTGCTGCTGCGACGAGGCGGGGGGCGAGCTTCTTCTTCTTCTTCTTTCTTCTGGCGTCGTCCTTCTTGGCATCGGTGCGATCAGGGCGCCGTCTTCTCCTCCGTTCTCCTCTCTTGCGCCCGCGCCTCGGAGGCGTTGATGTATCCTTCCGCAAAGACAAATAAATCCTGCGGTGTGGACCTGATGGAGCTCAAGGTCCTTGGTGAAGCGGGTGTTCAACTCCTCCTTGAAGGCCTCAACGATGGCCTCGCTTGAGATTGACGGAATGGTGTTAAGACTGAACGAACTCGGGCGTAGTCCTGCAGCCTTCTCCGCCTCTTTGACCACAAGTTTGAGGTCCTGGGGCTTCCTGCGTGCGTGAGACCACTCGAAGTTTGTCCGAAGCGCCTCCGCACTGCTTCCCACAGATCGAACCCCGGCTACCGGTTGAACAACCGAGTTTCGCCATTTCCTCCAAGACGGTAGGAAGTAGTTGACCATTACGGCCTCATTACGCTGCGGCAGATGGCGGTAGTATACACGGCGAGATATTCGCCGATTCTTGCTCGCCGAACTTCTCAATGCTACTGGGGCTTAAACTTGCGGGGCGGGGGCCTCGCGAAGCTCGGGAGAAAGCCGGCATCCGGGCTGCCCGTTATTCAATGGGAGCTCTCCCGCCGAAGCGCCCGAGACGGAAAAACTCCGCCGGTGTGTCTTGGAGCGCCGTCCGTTGTGGGCGTGGGC
Source organism: Olyra latifolia (assembly GCA_036346145.1). Taxonomy (NCBI): domain Eukaryota; kingdom Viridiplantae; phylum Streptophyta; class Magnoliopsida; order Poales; family Poaceae; genus Olyra; species Olyra latifolia. The sequence continues at coordinate 4,354,384 of CM070530.1, forward strand.
GCTCACGGCCATGATCAACGCTCGCCGCGCCGCCTCGAGCCATCAGTGTCGATGGGCCGAGGTGCTCACCGAGATCCCAACAGCTCTTCTAGGCCGTCGGCAACCGCGGCGCCTAGATCGACCATGGTGAACCCTCGCGGGTCCTTCTCCAGTCACGCGTGACTGAAAGCATCGCTTTAACCCTCGCTATCTGCAAAGACCGGGTTGGTGACGGTAGTGGTGGCGAATACGGCGTGTAGCCTTGTGGCGTCGGACCAACAGCTCGCGATTTAATATCCGGCAGAGTTCGCTTAATCGACCCAAAGAAAGAGGCTTGAAGCGCCTCACGCCGGGGTGCTCTTCGCTGGTCAAGACGTGGGGGCTGTGCAGGTCGCCTACCGACGCCATTAAAGACATGACGCGTGGCAGTTCCGTGAAGGGACATGTCGGTGTCACCACGGAGCGGTGCCCTCGGCACCTCAACCGCCACGGGCTCACGCTGTCCGCCGCCGGCCGACGGCGGCCGTAGCGCCATTATGCGGCACAGATCGTCCTCTCTTGGGCGTGGCGCGAATCGCGCATGTTCGTCCAGATATGGCATCCGTGGCGGTGCCTCCAACCCTCCATGAGGGTTTCGCTAACGTGAGTCGGTAAGTCGTCGAAACAAAGCCGGGAAATGACACGACTACTCTGGCGGGCGTTGTTTCCACCTCCATTTCGTCTTGACCGAGCTCCGTGAGGATACCACCGCCATTCCACATACGACTCGCCGACGCTGCCGAGATCGCCGCAATCGCCGGTTGAGATCCACATATCAATGTCGCCGAAGACAACAAGGCCATCATCGACTCGATCGAGGAGAGGATCAAATCGGCCCCACGGTGGCGCCACTGTCGGCCATCGGGGCGAGCCCCGCAGCCAATAAGCAAGGAAAAGGGCGAGGTCTGAAATGCCCCCGTCCTCGACCGAGGCCCGGCCGCCGGCCGACGCTGGCGAAGACCTTGGTCCCGACGCGGTGGGCGCGTCAAGACCGGATGGATGGGAATGATGACACGAATGTTTTTCTGGTTCAGCCTCCATCGGGATAACGACCCTACGCCCGCCTTCGCTTAATGCCGAAGTTTAAACGAGTACAAGGGGGTGAAGTCCGCCCTTGAGAAGTCCGGCCGAGTACGATAAGTGCTCAAGGCACCGCGTGTGTGTCTTTACAAGTACTGGACGCGAGAACTACCGCCGAACTAGAGCTCTACGAGGTGCAAGTGCTCTGTTCTACCGTAGCTATTCTCCAAGTGAGTTGTGTGTCGACGCCAAGCCCCTCTTAGTTGTTGTGGCTCGCGCGCTTTTTATAGCGCCCGGCCACCGTAGCTCTTACCGTCCGCTGAATTAGTTGTTACCTTTTTTCCCATGCCAGAGCATACCGAATCCATCGAGCAATCGAGTGCAATCTTGATCACCGTCTTGGGACGCCACCGGCCGACGTGTCTTCTGCCTACGCGGCGGTTGACGGACCGGCCGCCACCCGCCGTAACTCTGCGCCAGCGCCTCCTCGATGCAGTCTTGCAAGATTTAATTCTTGATGACTCTAGGGACCCGGCGTGTCTGTCTGTGGCGCGTGATGATTTGCTCGGGTCCCGCCCTTCGTACCTCGGCTCGGAGAAGCAAAGGCCCGAAGCTTCGGCGCGTAAGCCGGGTTCGAGCTTACCAAGCTCGGGCGCGAGCTTGCTGGTCCCGAACTTATCTCCTGTGGGACCGTGGGTAAGTAAGTGGGCCGAAACTCCATGAGCCACATATTTTCCCCAACAAAAATCATTTCGCGGGAATAGCATTTTTTTTTTAAAAAAAATCACGCTGCCAGGCGGTCATGATTCATGAATGAACCCAAATTATACCATCAGGCCACTACTAGCCCAAATCGGGCTTGGAATCGGGCTTACGGTCCACCAAAGTCGTTGGACCGTGTTATGGGCTTTTCTGACCTGATTAGGCCGGCCCGGTTTGTCCGTACGAGGCCTGCAATGCAAGCTACGTGGCCGGCCGCTTCGACGAGGCCACGAGGCGACGGGGCAGCCGGAGAAAACAGAGACGCAAGCGCAGCTCGACGACGCGGCGAGAACCACCCCATGGTGGCCAACCACCTCCGCCGCGCCTCCGCCTCCGCCCCCGCCCTCTCCCGCCGTTCCCAGCCCCCTTCTCTGCTCCTCCTCCGCCTCGCGTTCTCCAGCCCCTCCTCCTCCGCGGATCCACCGGCGGCGGAGGCGGCCAAGAACGGCGGTGCCGAGGGCGACGAGAAGGAAGCGGACGAGGCGAAGGGCGTCGCTGCTGGTGCGAGGAAGGAGGGCGACGACGACGAGGAGGACGACGGCGGCGTGTACGTGAACAAGGCAACGGGCGAGATCGGCGGCCCGAGCGGGCCTGAGCCCACGCGGTACGGCGACTGGGAGCGCGGCGGCCGGTGCTCCGACTTCTGAGCCACCCCTACCAGCTGAGACAGAGCAGGGTTACTCGGATTCGTTCTATGCCATGTGTACTGTAATCAGTTGTTAGATACTCGGATTCGTTCTATGCTATGTTATTCTAAGTCGTAAGGTTAGTGTGCTACTACTCTGTTCTTTTCCTCTTCTTTTCCCGATTGGAAATAAGTGAAGCTGTTGTGCAGGACAAGGTTCTCAGTATTCGGAGTACTTCTTGTATGAACTTGGTATCACAGTGGTCTTGTATTTTTTTCCGCGTGAGTTACTGGGTGTTAATTGGGTAATTAGGCTAGTTATTCGATGGGAGATACTTCAGATCTGACACTTTAAAATTGGCAATTTATATTTCAGAATTTACCGTGGCATACTTTCGTAGATGCGTGGACTCACTCACATCTTGTTGACATTATCTTATATATAAAGTGGGATCTCATTCGGTGTAGCCGTGCGTCCACGTCATGAAAAAAACCTCGGCCGTCCGATCTGTCCGTCCGGGCCGATCCGTCCATCCGACATCGCCCACCGTGCCAACCGGATTGCCAATGCAAAAACCCTCCGACGTTTCCATTTCACAACGTCCTCGGATCTTGACGATCGTCCGATCACCGATCAGCGCCATCGCTGCGTCGTCTTTGCGTTTAGCCCTTCAGATTTTTTTCGTCCTCAACCCGCCGTCCTCCCGCCTGGCCGAACCTAGCGTGACCCGAGTCCCGGCCGCTCGCCAAGATAGTTTGTCGCCCGCCTCGGCCAAGCACCAACCCCGTCCCCGCTTTGTTGCTCGCTTTGCTAGGGTTCGCCGCCCAGCCCCCATCCTCCTCACGCCGCCGCTGCTTCCTCCCTCCTCATGCCAGCCCACGCTTCCCCGCCATCGCCACCTCGGCTTCGCCGCCGCTTCTTCACGCCCCGCCTGCCATTGCCGCCTCCATCTTCCTCGCCGCCATCGCCTCGAGCCTAGCCGTACCTTCCTTCCTCTCTCTTCATCCACCGGAGGCTCTGGTTCAGATCGCCGCCCATCGCCGTGTTCTCTTTCATCCTTACGGAGCCGCCCATCTGTGAGCTCCATCGCGCGCGCGAAACGCGCGCCATCGCGGATCCGTCATCCTCGGCCGCCGCCATCGGATCCGCCGCCCTCGACCAAGACAACTATCGGATCCGGCGTCCCGCCACCACCGCCATCGATCCGCTGTCCTCGACCCACGCCGACATCGACGGCGGCGGTCCGAGGCGATCGGGTCCACGGCGCCGATCCAGGGAAATGGGTTATGGCGGTCGGACCCGGAGCGACGAGGTCATGAAGCTGGCCGACGGCGGCCGCCCGAGCGACTGGTCGACGGTGGCGATCCAGGGAAATGGGTCGGGCGGTCGACCCAGAGCGACGAGGTCGGCGGCGACGGAGCCCACCGTCACGAGGTCGGCGGAGGCCGGAGCCGGCCAGGATGAGGTCGCCGGCGGCCGGTTCCGACTGTGATGACGCCGCATACCGCCGAATCCGTCTGCCTGCTTCCTTCCTCATTCCACTCTCCCACGACGCACCGCCCTTCCTCTCGTGTCAAGGCCACCCTTCCTCCGTCTGGCGACGCCTCTCCTTCCTCTCTTCGCCATGGCAGACGCCCATGCACAATGCCGGTCGCGATGGTGAGTAGATTTAGAACTTCGAGAAAAAGGCATTTGCAAATCGAGTTATCTGAACATACCTCTGTAATATCATCAGACCGACAAAAGGCACAGAATACCATTGTCCAAGTGAAGTGTTGGCCGTATTTCTACAGCCGTGTCATCTGGGATTGTGGGTGATTAACAGATAATTATGAGTTTTAAGTTAGTTGTCACTGCTTTCGATTAGATTGCAACAGCTTACGAGTCTTTACTGGATTAGATCAGTTTCTTTCTATCTCTAATCATTGATGCATTTTATGGGTCAAAGTGCAAGATTACATCTTTTGATTTATTTGGAATTGTACTATCGGCAGATGGTACAGGAATTTAGTGTTGAAAATTCACACATCGCTCAACGCATTTCTATTAAGTCGTTAAAAAGTGTTAATTATAGAGGTAGATGCAATTGACTTTCTTGCTTATGGCCTACTCTAGAGCATGCCATTTTTATATTGCCTTATCTAGATTCGATGTCCTCGTTGCAAAGTGAGACTTCGTAGATAGGACCAAAGAATCACTATCTTCTTCGACCTAGCTATATTAAGGGCAATTTATTATATGTGGTGGCTGTAGAACAACAGCCGTAGAAAAATTGCCATCAAACACTAAATATCAACCCATCATCTAATAATTTTACAGCAGTTATATATCCTTGAATTCTCTAGGTCAAATATGGCTCAATATGTTTTTTTACTATTGCAAAGCATTGTCGCCCCTTTATATATTGTCCTGTGTTGTGCAAACATTGCCATGACATGGGAGTTCTTTATATGCCTTTGCATTTGGCTTCTAGAATATATGGTTCGATATACAAGATGATGCTTTTGGCGCTTGGTTCCAAAGGTTGATCTCGATCAATTTGGTAACCCTCTAAAATATATGTTCGAGTTACGAAGACTCACTTTAGGCTTCACGCCCAAATGGCAATCAATTTGACTTTATTGTTAGTGTCATCTTATTTTTGCAATTATATCTTTTATTTTACATATATTCTCTTTGAGCCTAACAATTTTCAGATTTTGTCATGACAACAACCACAGGTTGGCCAATTAATATTCAGAGATCCATATTTGTATGATGTAAACATGTTATGATCTTTTCATTTAGTGCAGCACCCTTGAGTTTGATCTTTGTAGATAGTGGTTAGTATATATAATTGGTTCCATTGGTTCTATATGATCCTGGATGCAAACAAACTTGCCTCTACCGCATTGATAGGAAGGTTAGAAATAGCTTATAACAAAAAGCATGCCTATTATTCCTGCTGCTCTCTTGGGTACAAACATGTTTTAGTTTTCTTCAGTACATTTCGCTATTTATTTATTTATATGCGAAAACCACTTATCCATTTACAAATTGTGGGTTACCTTTGGGTTGGGCCAATGGCAATCCCTCATGAAGTTTCTTGCTTATATTTAGTTTGTATGTGGTAATGAAGTAAACATTGTTTCCATAAAAGAACTCGTGATATCTTAGATTTATGATGCCCTTTTCCCATTTTTTAGCTTGCTTAGCATTATTTTACTTATGCTTGCTCCTACGACAATGTATTAGTATTTCCAGACCATCATGTTGTCAGTTGTTCTAAAGTTTTTTTTTCCCGGTGCATATGTATTGATCTACTCAAATTCATTTGATATGATACTGTTTATGACAAATAAGGTTCATAAAAAATTGCAGCATGGGCAAAGATGCTGAGGTTAATTTCGATATTTCCAGGAAATGAGGGATTGTTTCACTTTTTCCTCATATTTTTAAGAAGTATTGGACATTTCAACAAGTCTACTTTTGTGCTATTGGTGGTCGAAATTCCTATTTACATATTGTTTCCATTCCTAACCTATTTCAATGGTTTTTTCCTAGCATGGTGATTATTTAGTAGTAACGCTTTTCTATTTACATCTTTTTTGTTGTTACCTTATTCCATTTCTCCGGTTAGCTTTTCACAATCAGTATATGAAAAAGTGCTTTTGGTAGTTCTCCGATTAAAAGTAAACAATTTATTTTGGTTCATTAGGTCTTGACATATTGGCTTAAAGATGATCCTTCATTCTATCTGTTACATTGGCCTTCTTCGCTTTTCAACAGATCGTCTTTTAGGTCACCTCATGGAAAAAGCCCATCAACGCCTTTGTCGCGTGAAAAACTTTGACAAAGATTGATCTGGGATCATGTGGTTTGTTGTTATTATGTTTGAATTCGATATACAAAGTTGAAAATTTTACCTATTTCATGTTTTCTTTGCAGATGACTTTATCTTCTATCTTTTATCAGCCATGTTGATCTTACAATATTGAATATACTTTTATTTTTTAGGTTCCAGAACTCAAAAGAGAGGAACCAAAAGAAGATGTTAACTAAAAGGATAGCAAGACTATGTGGTGGAATTGCAATCATTCAGATAATTTCAATAAGAAATTATTTGTCAATGAGCACTCCAATAGGCATACTTGCTTTATTAGTTTCTCTCTTTTAAACTACATTGTGTACTATGTCACTATGATATGCAAGTATTAATACATCGTTCCATCCAACCACATACTTTGCGTCCATCGGAAAAACCGGGACGCGCGCGCAAGCGCGCTATCTTTTCTAGTAAGATGTAATGCGTGCAAAATTTAGTGTTAGATCTGAGTTTCTTCGATTGGGCTGGGTACTAGAGATCTAGTTTTAACCTGAACCGTCAAGTTCCGACCCAACCTGACACTTGGGGGTAGTATAGGTAGGGTTTCTGGTTCCAAGCTGGTCGGGTTCGATTTAGCACTAACCCGACCTGCTCTGCCCCCCAACCTCCACGCTACTCCACTGTAAAATTTCATCCAAGGGCCAAGACCCGTCTCGCCCCCACAACAACCTTAACACTATTTCCTCAATTCCACTTACCAGCACCACAACCCGTGTTGCCCGCCACCACCCTTTCTCAGTTCCTCTTCCTCTCCCCACTCAGTTTCACAGAGCGATTAGGACTACCCGTTCTGTTGACGAGAAGTTGGAGGCGGCACCGGAGTCATCGGCCATGGCCACAATGATGGCTCCCAAGCAGTCCCCTGCAAAGCCCACCAAGAAGCAGGTCGCGTCTAGAGAGCTTGGGCACGCAACCTCGATGAGAAACCTGGTCAGAGGCCGCCATTGCCGATGGCGAAGCAACGCACACCCAGATTCGACGCCCCTGAGCTAGGCTGCGATGGTGAATGACCTGCTCATGGCTCAAGCTCCGCCGGCGCCTTCCCACGGCGGCAGCCCTCGATGTGGCAGTGGCGGCGGGCGGGCTCCTCTTCCTCCTCCCCATGGTCAGCATCTCCTCCATCTCTCCTCGGGCCCGGGGTGAGATAGGACACTGGAAGGTTGGGTCGGGTACTGGTCAAGGTGAGCACACGGGATCCCAAAGCCGACCAGGTCGAGTCGAGACGTGACCCGGTCCCGATCTAATCCATCTAGATCTCTACTGGGTAGCAATGAGATAGATTGATACAGCAATGAGATGCAGAGCAATCATATGCTCTCGGTACATTAAAGGACTGTCAAGCAAGCATGTTCTAGGCCTGGAACATTAGCTCAGTGCTAGAATATCAATTAGATAAACCTTTTGTGTAAGTTTCTTGTACAAATACGTACTTGGACTATCAGTTTTCGTTTGAAGCAAATAGTGGTCAGTGCCTACTTCAAGGTAGGTAATGCTTACTGATAAAAAAGAACTAAGTGGTGGTTGTATTTAGGAAACAAGTACAGATAAGAACTTACAGATTTGTACTTTGACTAGTATGGTGCCCGTGTGTTGCAACGGGATGACTTAAAAAATTAAGGCTTAGATTTGCAATAAAACTCAAAGAGAAGAAAGAAAAACAAATCAGAGTAACATGGAAATTATAAAAGAGGTGATTTACTGCTAGTTATAACAAGTCTAAATGGTTGGGCATCTATTACAACGAGCACCAATAACAGGATGTTCTCTTGTATTGTAGTTGAAACAACAAATATATCTAAAAATTCTACAATAAACCAACTTATCTAGGAGCAAATAAAATTCCATACAAAAGTATCAATCCCAAGTGGCTATGACAATTAGTGACTCACAAAATAAATCTCATCAGAGGCCAAAACGTTTCAAACTAAAAGATAAATTTACACAACAGGATTAGTGACTCATGACACAAAATCAAGTCTATTGTAACTGATTAGACCTTAGGTAGAGCAACATGGACATCACGAGCATGAGCAGGCAGAGTAACAACACGTCCTTGGCGTAGCCTTACAAGTTCGAAGCCACCTGCTCCGGTATCCACTACAAATCAAATGGCCCTCTGTGACTTGCTCAAGTATGAAACATAGTTACATATGTGTACCTATAGTTTTTTCTCTCGATATTTTTGGTTTCAAAATCTATTAGACAGATGTAGGAATCAATGTCCTATGTTTCTGTACTCCTAGCCTTAGCCTGTTCACAAAAGATCAAAAGGAAGAATTTTGTTTAGAGTTAAGTTTTACACAATAGATGCAATCGCAACTTGTAAGTTTCCATGTTTATTTTTAAAATTTGCATGATAACTAAAGGGGAAAATCCAATAAAATATGGAAAGCTTGCAAGTTCTATGGGTAGTTTCCAAGTTTTACATATGTAAAAAGATCAAGGGCAGCAACAGAGGCTATTTGTCCACACATGGTATTTTTCTATCAGGCGATTTCAAAGCTCACATGACTATTTCTGCAAGTGCATATTGTCTTCCATCGTTATAGAACTAACACATTAAAAATAGATAAGGCTATTAGAAAGATGAGTCATAGAGTCAGAGGTAAGCACACTTGCTACTCAGTAATTCTATGTCATGCAACATCTAAAAAATGCTACCCGAAAATTTTAAAAAATAAATATATCACATACAAATGTAGATTGCCAACAATTCTCACCGACCTAGATAAAGTGCATGTCATATTAAACCTATGTTACAATACCTCTCACAAAGTCACAATTTGAGGCAAGGGATAACTTTGTTAAATGTCTCTTTTCTGCATCTGCACTCCTAATGCTTCCAGTTGTAAGAGCATCACCATCTGCAAATACAAGAACACTCACAGTGAGAACATGTAGATAAATTAAATTAAGCAATGCATTTGCACTTTAATTATAGTTTTATGTCTTAGACAAGAATAAAACGGGAATAATTATGATCTAAAGAAAAATATTAGATAACTATAGCACGATCATAGGAAGTGCTTTAGTCAAGAAGCAAAATTCTAATATCAACAAAACATTACATTCAACTGGCACATTAAAAATAGATGAAGCTATTAGAAAGATAGTCACAGAACTACACCCTTGCAAGTCAGTAACTTTATATATCCTGTGCTACATGGGAAAAAAATAGCATAATGACAGGCCTAAACTAAATATGCAGGTCCAACTTAATTTAGTAGAGAACACTAAAAGCATGAGCCTATTACTTGAGTTAGATGCTAGAAAGGCCCCTGGCCTAATAAATCTAGTTTAATGAGATTTGTAATATGGTAACAATACCTAATCACTCCATAGAAAAAACTTTCTTGGGCTCATTAGCATAGTAACACATATTCCATGTTGTGGCTTCCTCCTCCATAAAACCTGTCCAAATGCCAATGATCTGATCTCTAGATGAATAGTAAATGAAGGAACTTCCTAGTAAAACTCATTAAAGATTTCTAAAAATTACAGAAATTGGTCAGCATCATAGTAAAGTTTATATTTTTTATTCACTCAGCTCTAGCAAAAAAAAACAAGATGATCTATAAATCTCTACTATAAAGCTTTGTGTTGTAGTGGATTATCATACCATTTTCTTCACAAGGATCAGATCAAATAGACTCCTCAAGACAAATAAATTGAGAAGTACCTACAGGTAACAGCAAACAGTTAGAGCACTTTTGACTCCTAGCCATTATATCACCAAGGGAATTCCTTGAGAAAAAATTAGTAATTTTATATATACCATGAAATGCTTTTAACATAGCTCACATCAACAATGCTCAGCTCAATCCCATTTTGCAACATTCCCGTGAATCGTTGAGTCAATGGAAAGGGAATTTTCACTGAAAAGAAATTGGCAGATACGTGAGTAGTGAGTCTAAAACTGCAACTACATACCATTGAAGTGCATATAAAGCATGGTTATATATCAACAACAAATACCTTATCAGAAGTTTCTAATTCTTAAATAATGCATGTTCCTTTCAGAACTTTGTTGGAAAAAGCCTATCAACGCATGACAGTATGAGTTTATTCTAATTGTATGAGAACTAAACTACAATTTTTCAAATGCAATGAGAAAAGAAGGGATAATTTCAGCATATAAACTTACTAAAGGGATCCTCCCTTCAAAAAATGGTCCACCAACTAACACCCATGCAGCGATTTTCTCATAAAGTCTACTAAAATTAGAACATATAGAATAGATTTGCACTTTAAGTGCTATTATACACTTCCATGACTAACATCGATGATCTTAGACGGCATCGCATTAATATTACTGCCCGATTTGTTCCACAATAAAGTTCATCAATTTTACTACCCGATTCCTATGCAGATCTGATGATAACTTCAATAACCTACTCCAAAATAAATTACAACTGATACCTTCAAGTACAAAACTATAATATTTGTTGTTAGGGTTTTATAATTTCAGTATAGTTCATCATATGTTAGAAGAAGACATGTATCTTTTGATGAAGAGAAGTTGTTTTTCTTGAAAGCCTTAACTTTGGCAACTCATCGTTATAGATTCCGTGGTAATGCCATTTATTAACCCCTTATGTAAAATAAATAAATAGAAGCTAAGCATGCAGCTAGTTACGTTTGTGAGGTACTTTCAATGGCCTCAATTTTTTTCTAGGAAGAAACACACCATATATGCATATATGAGACAAAAAAAGAACATGGTCAGTAATTCAAATGAATTACCTTTATTGGCAATAGGTTAACTGGCTTGTGAGCAACAACACAGCAACCATGTGACATGGCCACAATACCAAATAAATCTAGACCAGGCATCTTGACCAATCAATAGCAGTTCATGTAGCCTTTGAGTGGAACTCTTTCAAGGTCACTTTGACAATTTAAAGGAGTCTACAAAGAAAAAAGATGCAATAACAAGTTAAGTCCAATAAGCAGCCAAGACTGGGAGTTCTATAGCAGTAACAAATTTTGCTTACCTAGAAAAAGGGTTTCCTGCGTCCTTTACGGGGTTTTGAGGAATGGTCACATGTGAGTCACAACAAGTATCATTGGTTAATGAGGGCCGAAAAATAAACATGAATCATGTCAGTGCGTCAGTCGGAAGCTAAGTATCACCCAATATAATTGAAGATAATCAAAACTAAAGACCTAAATTCTACTGATGTTGCTTCATCACATACATGAACCAGCTGGGAAACCTGCTTTGTGGAGACGTTCATCATGGTCAATTTTTCGGTTCATGGCTAGGAGCCTAGAAGTCTCCTTCCATTGCTTATCTTGGCACCTGCGCCCACACCAGAGACCTAAAAAAAAATCAAGCTTGAATACAAAACCTATGAAAGATTGAGAAAAAAATAGATACTCCAAATCTCTAGCCCAAAACTGGTAAGCTCATGAACATGTAATCCTTTTTTTTAATCACAAGCTCGGAATGCATGTATAATGTAACTCGCACCTTTTGAGGCGTTTGTGCTCCTTGTCCACGGGGCTGCGTCCACGGTGGCACGCGCTGGCCTGCACCGTGCCAACCATGGCCGCACGCTCGCCCATCCTCACCTCCACCTCAATCCCCTTCAGCACCGCTTGCGTCTCCTCCCCTCGGCCATCCACTGCACCATTGCCCCACCGGTCCTCCTCCTCCACCTCGCCTAGCACATCCCATGCTAACACTCCGTCTTGCACCTTCACCGCCGTTGTGATCCCTGCACAAAGAGATGACGTGGGTTGGGCGGCAAGGATGAGGAATGGCCGGGATGAGCGCGGGACCTCCGGCGGTGGAGCTTTCTCCGTCGGGTTCGTGGATCTGGGGCAGGGATCTCCGACAGAGGATGGCGTCGACGAGGTATGGAGGAGGTGGCTAGGGCGAGGCACGCGAGGTAGGTCTGTACAGGAAGAGAGCGGCCGCGGTGCCGCCTCAGCGGGGCGGAGGAGGAGGGCGCCGGCAAGGTAGGAGGTGGGCTAGGGAGAGGCCACACGAGGTAGATCGAGGAGGAAAGCTGTGGGACGTCTGATTGAGGAGGAAGGCTACGGGGAGGACTCAAGTGGCGGCTAGGGCAGGAGCGAGGGGCATGTACAGGATCAAACAGATGAGGATTGTTGTGGACAGATGGACGGCTGTGATGTGAAGTTGATGAACTCACCACCACCACTACCATAAGCCACTTTATAATAGTAGAGATAGCAAAACATAAATCATGCTATAGCCTTAGTCATACTAAATTTTATTTTTCAGGAAATTTGGAATAATTAGAACTTATGTTCATGGTAATTTTTAGGAAGACTTCCTAGTTCCTGAAAACAAATACACGGAATGTTTCGATAAAATGCTTGAGCTCATCAACAGAGCTAGACAACATGATATATTTCAGTTCCTCTTAAGCTCATCCTATGACTGGATGATAAAATATCGCATTCATAGGGTAAAAGTTGTTATCTTCTCCCTTTAAGCAACTGTGTGGTATGATTATGAAAAAATATCAATAAAATTTTGGGAAAAAAAGTTTTCTTAGAAATGATCAAGGAATAGAACTTGTTTAAAGTTGAGCATCAGTACAACAAACAGTGCAACCAAAATAGTGCACTTTTCTAACATAGTGAATAGTTATATCTATTGTAATGCTCAGATTGTAACTCTTCTCGAACCAATTCTCAGGAATTCGGATGAATGCTTTTTTAGTCTGAGAAGCATGCCTCGCCGTTCTCTGTACATGTACTCGTATTTCCTTCTGTCATTAGTGCTTGGGGAGGTGCTAGGGTTTGCAACAGCTACAAATTCGAGGAATTTGCTCTCGGCCCATCTTCAAGAGGTGGCTTCACAAAAACGCCATTATGAATATGGGCTTCACAAAAACACCACCCTCAACATGTGGTCTTCACAGGCAAGCCATTATGGAGGATTTTGGCCTGAGTCTGGACATTTTTATCCCTGTCCTCTCCGGCTCCCACAAATCGATCCCCGTCCTCTCCTCTCTCAAGTCCCCTGCGACGGCGACGGCGACCACGACGGCGGCGACCGCGACCTGCACCACCACAACCCCTCGCGTGAGCTGATCCGTCGCAGGTCGGGGTCGAGGTCGGGGACTGGGTCGCGGCGCCATGGCCGCTCTCCACCACCTCCTCCTCCCGCCACGGCTCCTCTCAGTCTCCGGCCACCGCACGCCTCCCCTCCTCCGCCTTCCCACGAGGCCGAGACCCTTCGCTGTTTCCCACGCGACCGCTGCAGCCACGGAGGCGGCAACGGCATCCCGTCCGCGTTCTCGGGCCGCGCACAGACTTCCGGTGTTGGCTCTCCTCCCACGGCGCGACATGGGCGGCGGCGCCGCCGCCGTCTTGAGGGCGCTAACCTTGTGGCGCGAGGACCCGCCTCATGGCGAGGTCGTCGCGGAGGTGCCCAAGAAGCTCTGGATGGACGCCGACGCCGTTGCTGCCTCCGACCTTGGCGGCGCCTGCAGGGAGGACCTTCGGCCGTGGGTCGCCGTCACGCTTCTCCTCCTCCGAAAGGCTGCGCGCGGCGCGGACTCGCCGTGGGTGCCCTACCTCGCCATCCTCCCGCGCCCAATTTGTGGGAGCCGGCCGAGCCCGAGCCGGTGACAGGGGGCAAAAATGTCCAGGCTTGGGCCAAAAGTCTTCATAATGGCTTGCCTGCGAAGACCACATGTTGAGGGTGGCGTTTTTGTGAAGCCCATGTTCATAATGGTGTTTTTGTGAAGCCACCTCTTGAAGATGGGCCGAGAGCAAAAACCTCCTACAAATTCCCCCCAAATCCAAGCCAAATCGGGCCAAATCAGCACCCATCACAGCCAAATTATGCATCCATGGGCGTAGTACAAGAGAATCGCACAAATGTTAGGTACATCCGGTTGGAATCGGGGAGATGGTAGGGATTCGGACACTTACCTTTAGGCGCGTTGGGGGAGGCGATCTTCTTCACGCAGCAACTCGAAACCTAGGCGTGGTCGGCCAGCACCGCCCATGGCTCTTGCGTCCTCGCCGCCGGTGCGTCGCGCCGTCATCACTCGCGACAGATCTGGCGGATGCTTGCGCCAATTGCCCCGAGGCTGCCTTGCGCCGACGCTGCCTCCGCTCCCTAGCTTGTGGATGAACCTTGCCGACCCAGCCGATGCTCCATGCGTTGAGACAAGTTGCCAGCGAAGGGATTGACGAAGCGATCCTGCTCGGCCGGAAATCTCTCTCCTATCCCACCTGATTCCCGTCACGGAAGGATGCCCTTGGAGCCACGCCGCGAGTCCCGTCCCGGGCATTTAGGAGACGCGAGGGATTTTATCTTGGGATGGGATACCATTGGCGATGGTCTAAGATGGTTTAGAGCAGAAACTGCAGCAGCACGAAGCCATGTTACCTAGTTCGTCCGCCAACTGTGCTCGGTGGTGGCTGAGCAGAGCAGGTCGAGATGGGTCGGCCGGAAATTCAACTTTAGGCCCTCATAGGCTTGATGTAGCAGGCCGTGGGCGGCCATCGGGTGATTCGGCCACTGTGTCACGGCCCTTCAAGAAGAGTCGATCAGATCAACGAGAAGGGAGGTGATCGATGGTGTTTTGGAAAATAAATTCTCCATCAAAAGGAGTCTAGTACGCATGCATGCATGCATGGTCCCACTCGAATCCCATTTCGACGCCTATGAAATCTCTTCGTTCCAGTCCCAGTCACGACCCTTATCATTTCTTCCCATGCATCCCAATCAAATGTTTGGGATCGAAATCATTTCTTTCCCAAAGAAAAAAATGTGGAAGAAGATGATGATGATGGAAATAGCCACGGGAGAATCATGTCAATATTATCCTGCCCCATGCACTGTAAGAAATTTCCATATAGGGGATTTGGCGCTATTAACACTAGAAATTTTCTAGCTTTACTCATTAACACTTTGAATTCTGAATGTGTAACTGACACCCTGGGACCACACGTTAATGACTTCAGAAAAAAAATATAATTTGCCGTGTCTTACGGCTAATTTTCTCTTTCTATATCGATGGCGCATTGCCTCCGCTATAAATGGCGACCGCACCTTGAGCCGATCGACCTGCACGTCGCTCATCCCGGCAGCACACTGCCCACCCGACGTTAGTGCAAGCGCGACGCAGCGACGTCGACGACGACCATGGCGCCAGCCCGCTACTCGACGGCCGCCGTGCTCGCGGCGTTGGCGCTCGTCCTCGTCCTCGCCGGCGGCTGGTGCGCGGAGGCAGGGACGAAGGACGAGTGCGGCCTCGCGCAGACGGCGTTCGGCGACTGCACCGCGTACGTCTCCGGCGCGGAGGACAAGGTCTCACCGCGCTGCTGCGCGGGCCTCGCCGACGTCCGGGACCTGGCGCCCACCGCGGCCCTGCGCCGCGCCGTCTGCGCGTGCATCCTGTCCGAGATGCTCGCCGCCGGCAAGATCAACTCCGGCCGCGCCGCCGGCCTCCCCGCCGCCTGCAACGTCGGTATCCGCTTCATCCCGACCAGCCCCGTCTTCGACTGCTCCCAGTAAGTACACATCTCCATTACCCTACCGGTTTTTCTTATGCTTCAATTCTGGCTAGATTTTTTGCTCATAAGATAGGATACTAAACAAAAAAACCTCTTTTTTTTGCAGGATTTCATGAGGAAACAGATATCTATTGAGCAGAATAATTGATCTTTTGTTGATTTAATCGTTTTTAGAATAAATTAGGTTGCAACCTTGATCAAAACAAGCCACCGTTGCTAGCTTCCTCACAGAAAGAATAGGCATATTTTAATCCATTGCTGTTAAGAGGTCTCTTTCCTGTTGGTTCGTAATCGGTTCGATGCTTAACTCTGCAGTTTGGCATTCGTCAGACATCAACGTTATGACCAATGTTTTATCCATTAAATGAGAAGCGTTAAATTACACACATCAACGCATGCTCGGTGCTGAAGCTTTGGGACTGATCTTTAAAGTCATCAAATTTGTTGATTGTCTTATTTACTAATAAGTTGAATTCTGAAGACTTTTCGAAGTGGTTTGAAGAGTCTAACTGTTTTGTTTGACTTGTTTTTAAAGCTTTCAAATGCTCATTCAAGATTAAAAAAAAAAACTCAAAACATCAAAGCATTTGTGTTTGTGAAACTGGATAAGCAATCAAGTAGATAATCTTAAGCAAATATTCTTGTTGCGTTTGCAGGTACGTCCTTGGTTAGCTATGTCGGCAATTTGCAACGCATATTTTTCACGTAGGAAAGGAAAGGAAATTAAGGACAACCAATTAGGCCGTGACTGCTTGGACACGAACGCTAAGGATGGGCCTGGGCCTTTCGGTCCAGTTAAGCCCTAACGCAATGTCTGCGCAGTCTTTTTTTTTTTTTTGCTTAAGGGGCATACCCCAGTTACATTATCACTATGATAAAACGGAATTACAGAGTTTGAATGTCATGACAAAAGTAATCAGTACAGTAGAACGAAAACCAATTACCAACTAAGAGCTGACAAGGTACTTCCAAGACTAACACCAAAAACATATTGCTACAGCCAACGGTTAACCCTTCAGTAAACCCAAAATACAGCCACAAGTATAGTATCCAACTGACTGTGTCTCAAAAAAACTTCCACGAGAGATTGCTACTATTCAATCGTAGCGAAGAGACTTCCGTACTCCACTGATATCCCGTTCAACATCAGAATTGTTGCCACCCGATTTCCCTGCAATGCTCACTAACAGTTTAGTTCCAGATAGCACAAGTTCTCGATCACTTTCATTATTCAGACCAGCCCAGTAAATCATGAAAGAACAAGCCATATGTATAATGGGAATAGGTGAGATTAACCTTTTCTTCTCAAAACATATTCTATTTCTCCACAACTAGATAGACCAAAAGATAGAAGACACACACAGCATATGAAGATTTACCGCCCCAGGCCACACTTTTTGACACCAGGGAATAACATGAACAAAACTCGAAGGCCTAACTTCACAATAGAAGGC
This sequence comes from Olyra latifolia, assembly GCA_036346145.1. Lineage (NCBI taxonomy): Eukaryota > Viridiplantae > Streptophyta > Magnoliopsida > Poales > Poaceae > Olyra > Olyra latifolia. The sequence goes on from CM070530.1 coordinate 4,371,636, forward strand.
ATCACTCACAATCCCCCAAATCACTCTACTCACACTACAGCGAAAAACAAGTGATCCACGGATTCTATTTGATCACAAAAGGCACAACTACGGTCTCCAGACCAATTTCTTTTCCTAAGATTATCTTTAGTTAGTACGGCATTTTTATCTAAAAGCCACAAAAAATCTTTATTTTCAAAGGAATTTTGCATTGCCAGATAAAATCATTATTCCTTACAGGGAACCCACTCTCCAAGATCATATACATGGAATTAGTGGAGAAGGTTTTTTTAGGGCCTTTGTTCCAGACAACTTTGTCTTCCTCTTGAGATGGGATCCAGTTTGAACACTTAATGAGAACAGACTCCCATTGATCCACAATATTTAAAGGAACCCATCTCCTCAAACGAAAACACCAATTAATCCTCTTAGCATTCGCCACTGTTATATGCGGATTGTCACAAATATCAAAGATTTCAGGAAATTTAGAGCGAATAGAGAAGTCCCCTAACCAGTTGTCATTCCAAAACTCAACTCTCTCTCCATTACCAATACTGATCTGTCTACCCTTCAAATAGTATTCCTTGACCTTAATCAAATTTTTCCAGAAGGAGGAATCACTAAAAGAACTATTTAACATTCTCAAATTTAAGTTTCTCATATATTTCTTCTTGAGAAAACGTTGAAGAAGACCATCTTCACATTCAAATTTCCACCACCATTTGGTAAGGAGACTAATGTTAAAAAACCGAAGATTTTTAACTCCCAATCCCCCTCTAATTTTGCTTACACAGAGACGATCCCATCTTACCAAATGATATTTTCTTTTCCGGCTGTTACCTTGCCAAAAGAACTGTCTTCTTATCCTATCCAAATTCTCCACTACACATTTAGGGAGGAGATATATTGACATCACATAAAGGGGAATATTAGTGAGACAAGCATTCAAGAGCACACTTTTCCCTCCCAGAGAGAGATTATTACTTTTCCAAGTACCTAACTTCTTTGACATTATGGAAATAATACTATTCCAGTCTTTGGCTAAGATCCTCTCACTACTCACAGGTAGCCCCAAATACTTAATAGGAAAACTACCAACAGAACAAGTAAAAAGCTCAGCCACAGCATGACCACGATCACTAGGGTCGTTAATAGTTACAACCTCACTTTTATCAAAATTGATCTTTAACCCAGAAAGATTCTCATAAACAACCAAGGCTAACTTCACATATTTAACCCTCGAAATGTCGTCATGCAAACACAGAACAGTGTCATCAGCATACTGGAGAATGGCTAATCCATTATCTATGATATCATTAGCCAAACCAGAAATCAATCGATGATTCTGAAGATTTTGAATCATTTTGGACAAGGCATCGGCTACTATATTGAACAGATATGGGGCTAAGGGATCCCCTTGCCTAACTCCCTTATAACTCTGGAAATAATGCCCATCGACCCCATTAACGTTCACACAAACAGCTCCCCCCATAACCACCTGTCGAATCCAATCACAAAACTTAGGATGAAAACCTCTAAGTCTGAGGCAATCAAATAGGAAATTCCAGCTCACTCTGTCATAGGCTTTTTCAAAATCTAACTTCACCAAAAAACCTTTTCTCTCTTTTTTAGTATGATGTATAAGTTCATGTAAGAGGACAATACCATCCATAATATTTCTCCCCTTCAAAAAGGCTGATTGATTTTGCTAAATAATTTGCCTCATGATAGGATCTAGTCTAACAGTAAGCACTTTAGTTATAATTTTGTACAGGCAATTCAACAAGCAAATAGGTCTAAATTGCTTAATATTGTCCGGCGCATCAGTCTTAGGAAGTAAAATAATAACACCCAAATTAATCCTCCTGATATCAATCTTGTCCTCAAAAAAATCCTTGAATAAAGCCATTACATCACCCTTCACTGTTTCCCAGCACGACTGATAAAACTCAATAGGGAGCCCATCAGGTCCAGGAGCTTTATTTTTGGCCATACTGAAAACAACCTTTTTTACTTCTTCTTCACTAAAAGGGGTAATTAACAAATTATTATGAATACTGTCAACTTTTTCACTGATTGGCCAAAAATCTTCCTTCAAGTTAAAATCCGAAAACGGCTCAGGACCAAATAGTTCTTTATAATATTCAGTGGCATGTTCCAAAAGGTTTACATCACCTTCAATTATATTCCCTTCATTTAATAAGGACAGAATCATTTTCTTTTTACTCTTCTTTTTCGCTATTTTATGGAAATAAGCAGTATTATTGTCTCCTTTAAGCAACCAATTTTCATGAGCATTTCTATACCATTTTCTTTCTTCCTCATCATATATCATATATCATATGTCTGCGCAGTATTAACTCACATAAGTTTCATTTGTTTCATTTAATCCTTGAAATTATGGACAACCAACTGGGCCGTTACTGCTTGAACACGAACGCTATGGATGGGCCTGGGCCTGGGTCTTTTGGGTCCTTTAAGCCCTAGTGCAATCTCTGCCCACTATTAACCCACATAATTATCATTCTTTTCAGTTAATCCTTGGTTAAGCTCTCCCAGATGTAATTTAGGCAATCTTTAAGTAGCAGCATGGCTGTGTAAATCATCTGCTTTCTTGGGTCAAAGCCAGCTCCAAGATATTGCAAATCAAGAAACTTATGCGCTATTTGGAACGGATGCAGGATTGAGACTGAACGACTGCGTTTGGAGAGCATCGAGAAGCTAGGCTTTACATCCAATTAAATATCTGATAGTAGTCAAGGTCAAGCTCTACTATTCAAACTCTTATACTAGAGAAAAAACAGCTTAATCTTGTCTCTCGCAGATATGTACAGATGGAAAAATACCATGGCACGCATTGTCAGGGACATTAAACTTGGAAAAAAAAATTGGGCTCTTTTTCAGTCTCTCTCTCTCTGGATCGAACCTGTGCCGATCGATTTTTCCAGCGCATGCGTCATTGCGTTGGCGCGCGCGTCAACGCAGCACACATCGCGCCTACCACTATAGCATATCTGCTCCATGATCTCTCTCAGGCTCAGCTAGTAGCTGCCTAGCTGGCCAGCTTCTTCCTTTCTCGTCGGAAGCTCGGAGATGAAGTTCTTGGTGGAGGTGGAGAAGGCGGCGGGGAATGCCGGCCCGACGTACCGGAACGCGCTGGCCAAGGACGCCGGACTCCTGCGGCCGCCGCCGGGCCTCGACTGCTGCTGGGACGTCTTCCGGTGACCATCTCTTCACTCTTCTCAGCTATGTACACGTGCATGTCCTCCAGCTCCAGCTCGCCGGCCGGCGACTATGAATTGCATGTGCTGCTTTAATTACTTGATCTCAGGCTTCATTAATTTATACTAGCATATATATGCATGGTCTCATGATCCGTCGATCGACGACCGGCCGGGTCTGGTTCGGTTGAGATGTGCAGCACTTCGGTGGAGAAGTACCCCAACAATCCAATGCTCGGCCGTCGGAGAGTCGTTGATGGCAAGGTGATTCATTGACTTCATTTCACATTTCCTGTCCTCTTCTGCCATCTAGAAAACGTAGTGGTAGATTGAAACTAAGATCTAGAAATCAACCATCAAATCAAATGTTACTACTTACCACTCCTACCACCGGTGATAAATATTTCGACGAGATGCGTGTGTTGACACCGAAATTTGAAAAGCCCGATTTAATTTGGAAGGTTCTAGAATTGACTAGAATTTGGACTGGGATGGATCAGATTTGGCAAGAGCTAGATTGGATATGGCAAGAGCTGGTCGGATATAACAGAGAGAGTTTGTATCGGATTGAGTAGGTATTAGGAAGATTCTTAAGACAATTTTGGCAGAAATTGAGCTGAGTCCGTATTGTGTATAATGTTAAGAGTCCTAGTCAATGTCTATCGGAGTCTATAAATCTATAGCCCCTATGGTGTTTAAAGGGTCCAACACCAATCAATCAAATCTGCTTTTTACCTGTCATTTGCTTTTCGTTGCATTTAGTCTAGTTTCGTCGTATTTTGGTTTCTATCGACTTGCTGCGCATCGCCTTCTCGATCGGCTTTAAGATACACTCTAGAAATTGCTTGCAAATAAGTACTGTCTCGATCAGTTTGATCTACGGGTTTATATCGGCTTTTGGTTTTATCGAAATACTATCTTAATTGATATTGTTGTGCATCACCGTTTCAACTAAAGATTAGATTTCACCCTCATTCTATTGACTAACACATTCATTGGTGATAGTCTGTTTATTCTTATTCTATCGGCTAGTTCGAGTTTACAATCTAGTTGATATTTTGTTTACCCTTCGTTTTGTTGGTTTGATCAACTCGTTGGTTTAAACCAATAGTCTGTTTACCCCTCGCTCTACTATTTAGCTGATTTTATCGACTTTATAGTAGATTGGTTTCCCTTTGAATCTATTGGTTTAGATATAATCTATTGGTTTAGATCTAATCTGAGCCGATAGTTTCATTATCTTTCACCTCTATTTGAACTTGTTTCCAAGTGTTATAGATTCTTCATTCTTGTTGATTGCATGATCAAATCGATTGGCACGCTATGAACCCTACGTTTCGGTGCTAACGGGGATCCTAAACTCTAAACCCACACGTTTAGCCGATACAACTTTCGATGCGAACAGCGTGCAAGTCAAAGTTCTACGTCCTTAGCTATGAATATCTTTTTAAATGTTTTGACTAGATACTTGGAAATCGTATTTATAGATTTGTATAGAAAAGTGCTTCCACAATGTTATAATTTTAGCGGATTATATAAATAAATCGTAATAGTATTAGTCAACAATATTGTATTTTGGAGATCGTGTCGATGTTCAAAATATTAAAATTTGTGACAGGAAGTAGTATTTGCTAGTTTATATATATATATATATATATATATATATAGAGAGAGAGAGAGAGAGAGAGAGAGAGAGAATAGCTAGTGTATATAGATAGACGAGAGATCCGTGCTATCCACGGGTTTTGAAATTTCGAGATCGAAATAGACGATCCAAACCATCCATCTTGTTCATCTCGATGAAATCTCATTACACCAAATTTCAAATTTTTAAATTTTTTACTATTTATTTCGTATTTTTGAAAATCGCGATCTAATTAGTCAGAAACCCTCCAATAAGTCCAGTTTTGAAAAATATGAAACAAATAGTAAAAAATTCAAAAAATTTGAAATTTGGTGTGTAGCGAGATTTCATCAAGATGGACGGTTCGGATCGCCTATTTCGTCTCAGAATTTGCAAACTCTATGGATAGCACGGAGAGATCCGTATATCCATAAAGACACTAGCAAATCTCTCTCTCTCTCTCTATATATATATATATATATATATATATATATATATATATATATATATATATATATATATATATATATATATATATATATATATATATAGGCTCCATGGAGCCTAGACTCCATGATTCGTTACCACTAGATGTGCTTTGAGATTCGTGTTGTTTGATATTTGTACTTTCATATACATACTAAAGAAAATATTTGAGACATTAAACTCCGAAAAAAGTTAAGTTGAACTTCATTTTGAACTACTTTTAAAATATACTTCAAACTAGTTTAAACTAAGTTTGAAATTAATTTTTTTTCGGAGTTTAATATCTCAAATATTTTTTTTAGAGAGTACGTGAAGATATGCACGTCAAACATCACGAATCTAAATACACATCATAGGTATTTGAATCATGGAGCCTAGACTCCATGGAGCCCCAAACTGGCTTCTTATATATATATATATATATATATGAGTTGAGCTATCTTTAGTTGAGCACGGAAGATCTTAGTGTTAGGTCTAGTTTCTGAGACTCAAATGACCGATCAACCGTCCATCTTAATCTTCTCATTGAAATCTCTTAACGAACAAATTTCGTATTTTTTGAAATTTTTGCTATTTATTTTGTATTTTTAAAACCAGCAAATTGGACGCTTCACAACTAATTAGATCGGTGATTTTCAAAAATACAAAACAAATAGCAAAAAATTTAAAAAATACGAAATTTGGTTGTCTAAGAGATTTCAACGAGAAGATCAAGATGGACGGTTCGGATCGCCATTTGAGTCTCGGATTTTTCAAACTAGACGCCAAGCACGACGCCTTCCGTGCTTCATGCAATCGTAGTTCAACTCTATATATATATATATATATATATATATATATATATATATATATATATATATATATATATATATATATATATTCCAATCTTCTTCGTGGAGTTAATTTTTATCAAGTATTTGCTTTGTTTGCATACGCATGCAGGCAGGTGAATATGCCTGGATAACTTACAGGGAGGCCTACCAAGCTGTCATGAAACTTGCTGCCTCCTTCAGCAAATCCGGAGTCAAACAGGTAATTTACTTGTTCGGGAGCATAGATTACGTCAAATTAAAGCTACTATTTTTCCCATCATGCGTACATGCAAGATCATCCTGACACCATCATTTCTTTACTGCCTACCCTAGCGATGAGATCAATAAACGCATCTATTTGGACAATTCATAATTGGATAGTCAACTCATGAGCACATATCATTGAATCAGGATTTATACTAGGACTGTTCTTTATAGCTTATTTGTTTATACTTATCTTCAATTTCGAAAACACAAATATTTTAGTATTTTTGATCTATTTCTTTTTTTTTTCTCGAAGGTGTGTCTTAAAACTCTAAAAGTCAAGTCAAACAAAGTGTGTCGGACTCTCCAAACCACTTTTAGAAGCTTTTCGAAGTTTAACTTATCAGCAAATAAGAAGATACAAGAAAAACTGTCCCCTATACTAGCTACTTCATGCATACAACATGGGGAAAGAAAACTCTAGGAACTATTATATTTATCATAACTTTTAGCAAAACTGCTGCACCATGACTTCGATCAGATCTGACACAGTCGTTTAAAAACAACTCTAGGAGTTTTGGATTTGGATCATTGCCTGTTTCTTTTTCCGCCTTCTTGTTCAGAATGAGCAGATCATTTGTCACTTCGGTTTATGCTCAAATTTCAATGATATATCTAAGCCGCATCAAAACTACTGTGGACCATTAATATTTATCTCTTACTCCCTAAGATGTAAAACTATGAACATATTGGACCATACGTGTTTAATCAATAGCTTTTAATTTTTTACCTCTTGGTGTACCCTACAAATGCTCCCAACCTTAATTTTTTATGTGCATGCATATAGCTTAGTCTGGCTGCGAAGAAAGTCCACTCTTGATTAGAATCATCCGAAGCCTGAACAGCTCACTGAGCTCTAGAAGTTGACCAATAACCGGTGTTTTGGAGTGGCGGCATCTTTCATCCCAATCTGTTCGGATGATGGATATCATACTTAATTCAATTTTCAAACCAACTTGATCTCGGTTAATTTGTTTGACAAGTAATCCATCCTTCAGTTTGACTAATCCAGACTGTCAACTTGCATAATTAAATTGTTATTGAACACCATGTTTCTAAAGTTGTTAATTAACAAATTTCAGGGCGATTGCTGCGGCATCTACGGTGCAAACTGTCCGGAATGGATCATCAGCATGGAGGTAATAAACTATCTACTGCACATGCTTTTTCTACACAGTTTAGCATGCAGTGTTGAGAATATGGATTAGTACACTGAATTGTACTAAACACTCTTGCATAAGCCACGACCTAAGCTACACAATTTATCAGTCTCGGTTCTGACTAATTTGCTCTTCCATCCGCTTCAGGCTTGCAACGCCCTTGGGATTTGCTGCGTACCACTCTACGATTCTCTTGGTACACATGCTTGTTTAATTACTAGGAAATTTTGCGCACCCATGACACGCCACCGCAACTTTAATTTTTAATAAGAACTGTGAGAATTACCATAACATGATAAAACAATGACCATTAAACTTTACAGGGGTGGGCTGTTAGCTGTCTACGCCCATATTGCACAAACACACAAAAGATCAATCCAACCATGGGAACAAATTAATACATGCAAACAGATGATACAATGAGCAAGGCAGTCCTGCAAAAATCTAGAAGTGCTAATCTCTTAAGTTCTTTTATCCGGCAAAACAGAAAGTAACACCGCGTGTAAACAATGTCACAACCAATACATATATGACTGTAGAGAACAAACAATAGAGCGCACACCCCTAAAAAAACAACAGGGCGCAATCTCGATTTGATAAAGAACGAACGTGGTTGTATGGTTAGAGCATCCGTAGCAGGCACTCTATAATACTATAGTTCTGACTTTTTTAGGATAGAGTAGCTGATGGAGGGAAAAAATCTTTTAGAGTGTAGTATAAAATGTGAAGAAATTTTAGAGGGATGGATAGAGGGATAGAGAATAGTGTTTTAGATGAGAATTTTAGAGTAGTAGCTGTGGATGCTCTTAGCCAAAGAAAAGAAAGGGAACCTCATTTGCAATGCTATTTGTTGAAGGCATAAGTTTATCTAAAATGTTAAAATGCATCATGTGCTGAAGAACACTAAATACTGAGCAAACTATGTGCTAACATCATTTATCATTGTAAAGTAAACATTATAGAGTTTGGTCATGCACCTCATCTTGAAATCCAAGTCATGGACTGTGCACCTGGCCTGAAGAGTCTGCTAGCTGGTACTCTTCAACCAGCAAGCATGCCAAAAGATATAGCAAATTAACCAACAAAAGAAGGTTGCTAAGGAGTCTAAACAGGATTGCAAGATATGAAATATAAGGAATAGGCTGTTTGGAATGCTGAAATGTAAGTCTGAAAGAAGTGATAGGTGTAGTTAGTATTTAGTAGAAACTACCATTTGCTACATCCAACAGAAATACGTATTTGGGAGTGCCTGACAGTAGCAGGAGTAACCATATAGCTAACATCCAAATATAGCTTTTTTGGATTCTGCTGCTAACTGTACAACACATTTGGCAAACATGTAACCTTGTAAAATGCTTTAACATGCCATCATTGTTTAACATGTAACACATTTTTTCAGCATCTACATACCTTGTACATCCGATGAAACCACATACTTACCAATGAATGCAACGTTCCATAGGATGCCACTTACGCACCAACTACAATGCTCTCAGGACTTGCTATTAACTGCTCCTCCTCGTAGGCCACAGGCCACACATAGGCAGAAGCTAAGATCTTTGTCTGAGCAACAAAGAATATTATAGCATTTGGACAAAACAAAGGAAATGAGAGAGTGAGAGGTAGAGTAAAAAATTGAGAGGAACTTGATTAGCCAATGTCATTATATGTCGATGGACAAAAAGTAATCTTCAAAATTATAAACTAACAACAATATGCTTCTGTATAACATGGAAAATCAAATCATTTTCATCCAATACTGACTAAACCTGTAGAACACTGAGCATATTTCGAAAGGGGGATCTAGATTCAAATATTTAACATTTCTACTAAATCCTAAAAACCTGTAGAATCCTCCTATTCCAAAGAAGATTAAAGTGTGCAGATTTAGTAGTCCTAGGCCTATTTAGAAAGGGAATCTGGATTCAAATTCATAAAATCTATAATATTTGAACAGAATCCTAAAAACTCATAGAATAGAATGAGACATGAGCACTAACGAATATTTTTTTTTTGTACAAAGGCACATTCAAAAGATAGAATTGTGTTAGTATCTATTGCTTTATCCAATTGTGCAGCAGGGCACCTCTCTAAGAGCATCTCCAACAGAGCCCCTATTCAAGCCCCTAAACCAAAAAATAAGGGTTATGATCAAAAAATGTACTCCAGCAGGGCCCCTACTCAAGCCCCTAAAATAAGGAGACCCCCAAATCTCCCCTCCACCCCAATTCCTGTGGGTCTTGAGGGACTCCTACTTTTTTGGGGTGTTTTCCTCCCGCAAACTCCTGTCTCCGCTGTCGCGCTTCGCCTCATTGCCGCCACGGATCATTGCCCGCCTTCTCGTCGTGCCCCCCCTCCTCCTCTTCCTCGCTGTTGCCCGCCCTCCTCGCCGCCGCTCTCGCTCGCCCAGATCTAGGCTTGCCGCTGCCGCCGTTGCCGTTCGCCGCCGCCGCAGCCACCGCCGCTCGCCGCTGTCGCCGCCCGCCGCCGCTGTCTCCTCCTCTACCCGCCGCCGTCTTCTCCAGCTCGCCATCACCCACCGTCACTGCCGCCCACCGCTGTCGCCTTGCCCGCCACTGTTGCCGCCCCTCCGACTCGCCAGAAGAGATGAGGAGGAGAAAAGGGAAAAAAAGAAGAAAGAAAATAAAAGGATATTGAAAAGAAAAATAAAGAGTCATTGACAAGCCGGTCCCACATGTTATAAGCAAATAGGGGCTGAGATTTAGGGGCTAACTGCTGGAGTTGAAAACAAAATCAAAGACCCCAAAAAAAAGGGGCAGCCCCCAAATCAAAAGTAGGGACCCTGTTTTAGAGGGCATTGCTGGAGATGCTCTAAGCAAAGCAAGTCTTTTCCCTTCCTTCTCTTTAGGCCGTGATGAGCAAAAGAGTTACCGCACAAGTGACTTTTCCCATAAACAATAATAAAATTTTTGTTCCCATAATTGAACTAATTACAGGCATCATTTAGGACAATTATTTCAGTACAATTTTAGAAGACCGGCGCAAAACAAAACAGTAACATGGGAGCATAATTCTAGAAAGCCAACACAAGGGAAATCATATCAAATACCTTTTGGTCTTTCTTCAACCTCTCTTCTAATTGTTTCTCATCAAATTGCCTTTTGGTCTTTCTTCAACCTCTAAGATAACAACAATATTGCCAGGTTTCATCCTAGAACACCAAACACTTGCCTGCAGTATGAGATAGTCTTAAAATTGATGAAGAAAGGGACCAACAGAAAAAGGAAACCTTATATATACTATGCAGATGTCCGGGTCAGTTGATTTCGCTTGTACTACGAAGATAAGGGACCAAGAAATACTTGCTCTCAAAAACTTTGTCTATAATTTTGCATTCCGTAGCTCAAAACCATTGTGTCCATGGTGTCATTTGGTCTAGAAAAGTAACAAAAGACAGTAAGCTGTCGAATACTACATTCGTTACAAATGGATGAACAACAATAAATGTAAAATACCGTACAGATATGCAACATACAGGGACTCCCAATGTTAGAGCCCTAGTCGATGGTCCACGGTCTATATAAATATGTAGCCGACAGCGGCGTGTAAAGGGTCCAACATCAATAAATCAAATCTATTTTTATCTATCCTTTACTTTTTATTGCATTTAGTCTAGTTTCGTCGTATTTTGGTTTCGATTGACTTATTGCGCATCGCCTTCTCGATCGACTTCAGTATACACCACAAAAATTGCTTGCAAGTAAGTACTCTCTCGATTTAATTTGATCTTCTGACTTGCATCGGCTTTTGGTTTTATCAAAATACTATTTTAGTCGATATTGTTGCGCGTCACCGTTTCGATTAAGGTTTAGATTTCATCCTCGTACTGCGGATTGGTTACCATTTGAATCTATTGGTTTATATATGGTCTTAGCTGATAGTTTCGTTATCTTTTGGACTTGTTGACTCTCTTAGTTGCTTTTAAGATCAAACAGGTTCACAATATTTTTATAGACCTAATTGGCTATTTAAAATTGATTTTTTTTTGCCGATTGTAAGATCAAATAGACTGGCATGTTCTGAACCCTACGTTTTGGTGCTGACGGAGATCATAACCCCTAAGCCTGCATGATATAACTTTTGGCGCGAACATTTATAAAGAACAACATTTTAGCAACATAAAACTGCAGCCGTAAATCTGCAGGTTTAGCTCAGCTTCTCTGTGATCTGTATGTTCAATTGTCTTTGATCCTTAATTTTCTATTTGTCTAGGTGCTGGTGCAGTGGAATTTATCATATGCCATGCCGAGATCCAGACTGCTCTTGTGGAAGAAAAGAAGATTGCGGAGGTATCTAATCACTAATTCATTATTCAGCAATCGGCGCCCTTTCTTTAGGAACATTGCCGGTTTCCAAGAAAAGAGTATGAATAATTAATCGTTCCTTTCGTTATTCTTTCTTTCTTAGCAAAATTCTTATTCCCTTACCTTTCATGTTAACTCGTTTTGTGCGTGTGCAAGGTCATGCGAGATTTTCATCAACACCTAAAGCAAACAAAATAGAGCTTCGGTTATGCATACATGAATTTCATAGAAATTTTCATAAGGAATGGTAAATTATTGCTTCGTTTGATGTGACGAGCTTATCCAATGGAGTCCCGTCACACGTACACGTGTGTTCTAGAACGTACTTATATACAACTGCTAGTGCCAACTTGGAATGCACGAGTTTTTTTATAGAAAATTTTATAGAATCTCCCAACAAAAAGTTCCAATTAGGTCATAACAGCTAGTCAAATAAGTGAGATTATCATAATCCATCATAGCTTCACGAAGCTAGATCTATGAGCTCAATTGAATCAAATGTTCTTTAAGCTCCTAAAGATAAGCATTTCGGCTCAACCATTTGGACTGAGCTGAATGAAACAAGGCCGTGGATCCCTGACAGTAAAACTTAGCATTGTTTGGCGCGAGGCTATGTTTGATTTACTTCCAATCTTTGTCAAACCATGGGAAACATTTTATGGCACTTATTTAGTTGTTTGTTGTAGTTTAGCCATGCCATTTTCTTTACTTGTGGGACTCTCTTGTCATAGGCTCATTTTCTTGCCAAAGCTTGCCCCATATTTTGTGGCCATCAATTTATTTGCCTTATTTTTCACACATTTTATGGCAAGCCATAGCTTTTGGCATGTTAGAGCATCCACACTAGAAACCTTATCACCACTACTTTAAAACACTATTCATCACAACTTTATCCGTCCTTCTAAAACTCCTTCACACTTTACACTATACCTTAAAAAGATTTCTTCACTCCACCAGAAACCTTATTCTCAAAAGGTCAATGCTATAATGTTTGTAGGGTTTCTGCTACGGATACTCTTAGCTTTGGTAATTCATTACCATGGTAACCAACCAACCAAGCATACTGAATACTGACGGGCGCTTGGGCCTCTTTCGGCTGTCGCCCAGCCTAGGAAGATGCCTCGTTCCGGCCCAGCCCAACAAGACCTCGCGTTTAGGTCTCGGTTGCGGTTAGACGGGACGCCGGAGCACCGCACCGGTGGCTTTTCCGCTCCCTCCCGCCGGCTGCGCCTCCGAGCGCGCCGCGCACCCTTCGCAGCGGGTGGCGCCGCCCCATAGCCATGGTGCTGATGTGCTTTGTCCCGTGGTAGAGGCAAAGGCGGTGGGAAGGCGTGCGCCTCATGGCGGCGCTTCCTCCAAGCTGGATACTCCAGAGGTTTTAGTCTTGCCCATTCTGCTTACGTTAATCGAGATCCGTTGGCGGCAAATTTTAGCAACTAATTGAGATGGCTAGTTCTCTCTGAACATAATGTTGGGAGATTCGGTTTGGAAGAAATGTGCATGTACTGCCTAGTTACTACTGTAGTTTGGTTTGAGATGGCTAGTTTTCTCTGAACTTGTTGATCCCCTGTTTGCTAATACTTTCAATGATGCCAGCTCTTGAAAACCTGTCATGCCACTTCAAAGTATTTGAAAAGTAAGTTTTTTCTCTCTCTCCAAAATACATGATATCAATCAGTTAGATGGTTCATCACTGTGGAATCTATATCAGTTTTGTTATATCATTTGCAGCGATCGTCAGCTTCGGAGGAGTCACAAATGACCAAAAAGAGGAAGCTAAAAACTATGGGCTGTCCATTTTCTCATGGGAGGAATTCCTGATCATGGTAATCTTTTGTTTTCGGCTAGCTTACTTTGAAGATTACTTTAGGTGTCTCAGTAAATCTTTATGGAATTAATTGAGTGCTTCATGACAAGCTTTCTCAAATGAAAATTTCCGATGTCATTTTTACATAATGGTTAAAAACTATCTTCTTTTGTCTTGTTTGATGTTTGACTTTCTGTTGTAAATTTCTAATTTATTGTTCACTACAGTCAGAAGCATTTAAGCTATTATGGAACTAATATATTCATTCTGTGGTACACATCTTTTTGTATAAAGACCCATCTCCAAGTGGATATGGGATATCATATATTCGTATATATGTTTATTCGTGTGACTTAGAGTTTTTTATTAGATCCTGCGAAAAACCCAAGTTAATTTGACAAAAATCATGTTACATATGACAGACATATAACTTGATAACTTCCATGAGTGTTATAATGCTAAGAAGATAAACTCTGTAAACATTCTTAGTCCATTTATTAATATAGCTCAATACTATCCAGTAGAAAACACTAATAGTTGAGGTGCATGCCATTCCTAATGTAAGGCTTCTAAATTTGGCATGCTGCTGAACTATTCTACATCTACACATAAACTTGTTGTCTCACTGACATGCTTATAGGGTGGAGACCATCATTTTTATCTTCCTGAAAAGAAGAAATCCGACATCTGTACGATAATGTACACAAGTGGAACAACAGGAGAACCTAAAGGTGTTATGATATCCAATGAAAGCCTTCTTGTTAACATCGCTGGCGCTGATTCTGTAGTTCAATCTATTGGTGAAGTTGTAAGTACAAAATCTCATATTATTTGGAAATAAAATAAGGGATTTTATCTTATGACCCCTCAATTGATCACGCTTATATCTAATAACCCCCTATAAGTCATTTTTTATCTGATAAGCCCCCAAAAGTGACTGTTAGCAACTAATAATCCCTGACCCCATTTCAATGTCTAATTTGCCGACATGGCATGCTAGTTCATGGCCAGATCCATCCTGGGTTATAACTATTAGTCTACAGTATGTTCTGCGTGGCACTTTAATTTCATGAACTAGCATGTCATCTTAGCAAATTGGCACTAAAACAGGCTCAGGGGGTTATTAGTCGCCAACAATCACTTTTAGGGGCTTGTGAGATAAAAAAAGACTTATAGGGGGTTATTAGATATAATGGCAATCAATTGGGGGTTATAAGATGAAATCCCATAAAATAATCATTGATGTCTACATGCTTGAATGAACCATAAAAGTCATGTTGGTTGCTTTCCACTTCTTTGTTACAGTTTGATCAAGATGATGTTTATATGTCATATCTACCACTGGCTCATGTCTTTGATAGAATGTTTGAGGAAGTGTTCATTTCTCATGGATCCAAAATTGGATTTTGGCGTGGGGTATGCTTTGTGAATACTCCTTTCTTACTTTTAATTAGTTAATGGATGCATATTAAAATGTGTGTTATGCATCTGTAGGATGTCAAGTTGCTGGTTGATGACATTGCAGCACTACGGCCAACAATATTTTGTGCTGTTCCACGTGTACTTGACAGAATATATTCAGGTAATTATAGATGTTGACTGTTAGCATACTTATGTATATCTCAGTTGTTTTGTAAATTAACTGAACTATTTTTGTTGATTACATAAATTGTTTAGATAGTGGTACTGAGGGACAACACATTCTCAGGATAAGCATCTCTAACCCTGTTTCTGTTCATTTTTTTCGAAAAGGCGTAAACCTGATTTCTATTACTAAACATAGTAACCGATTCTTACAACCTCCATGTTTTCGGCCAACCTTACCTTGGCCATTCCACACTCATTTCACACCTTTTCTTTTAAAAAATTATCAGCCCACTCTGGACTCACAAGATTGACAACTACTGAAACACTCAAGGAAAAACCTCAAATCCCCACTAACACTAACTGACTAACCAAATGAACAAAGATCAAAACGCAGCACCTGTTATGGTAGAAGGGCTAGGTGTGAACAGTACTGTGGGCACTGTAGCAGCATGAAAAATACCTGTGGATGCTGTAACACCTACGATGTTTAGACCCACAAAGTTTAGTATTTAGGAAGTTAGGGGTATGACCAAATTAGTTTATATTCGTTAGAGATATGCTTCGGTTGTTAGGGATGTGATTTTGATTAGTTTCTTTTTGTTAGGAGGTGAGCCCTCTATATAAAGAGCATCAACTTCAACACGTTGGTCATCTAGAGGAGCACAACAGGCACATCTTCCATTAAGCAACTTGACCCCGACACAGACAGTGTCCGCAATTGCAGAGGACATTTGGATTCCAAATGCACTTTGCCACACAACATTCAAAGAATAAATGATCAGTAGTCTCTATATTGCTACAAAAACCACAAACTGGATTTCCAATCCAATGCCTCTTCCTAAGATTGTTTTTAGGCAGAATTGCATCCTGTTCCAGTAACCCCATTTTGTTTTTACTTTTGAAGGAATTCTAGCTTTCCAAAATTTCCTAAACTTTGGTTCAAAAAAAAACCAAACTTGGTTTTTTCTAAAAAGTCCACAGAACTTGATCTCCCTTATCAGTAAAGGCTACCCCATTAAATATCCTACAATAATCCTTCCAGCAAATCTCATCCTCCTCAGATAGCCATTTTCTGAAAGAAACATTCCCTTTTTCTCTACATTGAGCAAGAGAAATTCCTTTTTCAACACAAATTTCATATATAAAAGGTAATTTTTCTTTAAGAGGGCCCTCCTCAAACCAATGATCACCCCAAAAATCAATGTGCTTACC
Source organism: Olyra latifolia (assembly GCA_036346145.1). Taxonomy (NCBI): domain Eukaryota; kingdom Viridiplantae; phylum Streptophyta; class Magnoliopsida; order Poales; family Poaceae; genus Olyra; species Olyra latifolia. Next base: position 4,388,113 of record CM070530.1, read on the forward strand.
ATCTCCCACTATCATTTTTCTATGCCTAATATACCAAATTTTCACCTTTAATAAGTCCGACCACCCTGAAGAGTCTCCACTCTTATGTGAAACTTGAAAAATATTCCTATGCCTAAGATATTTGGCCCTCACAATTTTCTGCCATAGTCCTTGTTCATTTTCAAGCCTCCACCACCTTACACAAAATACTAATATTTAAATTCCTCAAATTTTGTATTCCAAGACTCCCTTTATTCTTTGGTCTAATTACATTTTCTCACCTAAATAGGTGATATTTTCTTTTAGAGCTATTCCCTCTCCAGAGAAAAGCTCTCCTTATCTATTTCTGTTCATGATGTGAACATATTTATGTTACTATTTTTCAGTTGGTTCCATTATCTCCAAATGCATTAATAGAAGTTGTGTATATGGTAAAACCATAATAATCATAGCTTGGACAACAGTATGCTGGAATAACCATTAGAACTTTCAGCAGAGCTAGTTGTGGATACCATACTTTGAAATGACTGTTGCAGGTATCTTCTTAGATTGACAAAATCTATATGGCTGCAAAAGGAAGCAAACTAGAAACTATTAATTTTTATAGAGTGAAAAATGTCTTGCAAGAATTGATCTACTAGCTATTGAACTTCATAGAAATGGAGATAACATGTAATGTCTAGTTGTATTCGCCATACTATGCCATCAACTAACATTTGATGCATTCATTATTTTTACGTAGGCCTCACAGCGAAGATTTCGTCTGGTGGAATACTGAAGAAAACCTTATTCAATGTTGCTTACAAGTTGTAAGTCTGCATATGGTTAATAGTAATCTCATTTTTTTCTAAAGAGTACACGCCTCATTTGAATTTGGTGCCCACATTTTCTTCTGATGTTCTTCTTTTGTTTCCTTGCTTTCTCTTCTTGTGTTTTCAGTAGATTTTGTGATGTGCATAATAGAATTTTTGATTTAGTAGTAATTATCAAATCATCAGGAAGCTAGACAGCATGAGGAAAGGAATTAAACATGAGAAAGCATCTCCATTCTTTGACAAGTTAGTTTTCAGCAAGGTGCAATTGGATAACTCAAGAGCAACCTTCTAATATTTCATTAGATAAAATCTAAAGTCCATGCAGCTTCATCTATACATTATTGTGCTTATCTTTAAGGTGAAAGAAAGACTAGGTGGAAAACTACGTTTTATCGTGTCTGGTGGGGCTCCTCTAGCTGTTGCAGTGGAAGAATTTTTAAGGGTTGTGACATGTGCACATGTCGTTCAAGGCTACGGTATGGATTTTTATAGTGTTTTGACTTTTGAGTTCCTTTGTTAAGTATGCTCAAGCCCTTTAGATGAGTTGCTAGCTGCTCATATTGTTCGTTAACAAAATAACATTTCTAACTAAAATTTCCACCAATTCCAATGTTAGGACTCACGGAAACTCTTGCGGGATCTTTTGTCGCAATACCAAATGATTTCTCCTTGCTTGGGACTGTTGGTCCACCAGTTCAACATTTGGATGTTCGTCTTGAGTCTGTTCCTGAGATGAGTTATGATGCTCTGTCAAGCACTCCTCGTGGGGAGATATGCGTAAAGGGAAGTGTTTTGTTCTCTGGATACTACAAAAGAGAGGACCTTGCACAGGAGGTCATGATTGATGGATGGTTTCATACAGGTTATTTGTTTCCATAACTTCAGTTGGACGTGTTAGCTAACATTCTTACATAGCTGGAGATCATGAGTTATTATCGTTTAGATTATGACTGTAAGTAAAATAATTATGCAGGGGATGTTGGTGAGTGGCAACCAAATGGTTCCTTGAAAATCATTGATAGAAAGAAAAATATATTCAAGCTTTCACAGGGAGAATATGTCGCGGTTGAAAATCTAGAGAATGTCTACGGTATTCTTCAAGAGATTGATTCGGTAAATACCATACTCAATTAGTAAATAGCAGAGAACTGCCTCATTTTTTGCTTTTACTATGTTAGGATTAGACCCTATTTTTTTTGTGTATTTTCTTATGATGCTATGGTAAAAAATTTGGTTAGGGCACCTAATTAATTTGTATGAAACTGAAGTATTGGGTTGTAAGAAAACTTAGGTGTCACGGTGGGTCTTGAAAACCGCCGCTTTGGGCTTGTGTATGGGTGCCGGGCTAAGGTCCCACCTGTGCCGAACGAGCAACAGTCCAATCCCGGCACGGGTGAGGCTAATTAGCCGGGCCAATATCTTATAATTATCTATTAGCTCCTTAGCTTCAGATTAGTTATTCTATTAGGATTTAGTTCCTTTTAAGTTGATATTGTGCAGCCTTGGCCCGGCTATAAATAGGCATATTCCTTAAGAAATAAAGTAAGCAAAGTTAGGGCAATTGCCCTCTATCCCAGCCGCGTGAGGCCGATCGGGTTCAATTGGCAATTGATCAAGACATGACAATTTTGGTATCAGAGTGCACGGCTTTGATTCAAGCATGGAGGGCGACGATGAGACCGTCTAGAAGATGCTCGACGCGTTCCTCTCCGAGATCAAGCCCAGTTTGGAGAAGATCACCAAGATCGAATCTTGAATCCGGGATTTGTCCCAACAGCAGCAAGCACACCACCTACTCATCATGCGGCTGGAAGTAGGGTGCGACAAGGCTTTGTCCGACCCTATAGTGGTGGAAACTCCGGCAGACGATGCACTGATACCGGCTGACCCTAAGCAGAAGAGGCCGGCCAAGCCCCTGGCGAAGTCACGTACGACGGGTACCAATCCTTAGCAATGACGAGGAACAGCCGGTTCCTCCCAAGCCCCACAAGTGGACCTTCCCAATGTACGACGGCAAGGAGGACCCCTTGTCTACGCCGCTGCGAGCAGTTCTTTCAAGGGCAGAAGACGAAGGAAGAGTAAAGTGCAGACTGCCTCTTACCACATGACCGGGAGGCGCAGACCTGGTTCACTCGATTTGAGCATTGCTACGGCCGACCTAGTTGGACTGAGTTTGTGGACTTGGTCATGGGGAGGTTCGGTCCAAACAGTAATCTACGCTTTTTTTTGAGCAAGCAGGCAAAGCGTTACGCCATTTCGATTAAAAGCGAGGAGAGTTTAATTACGCGAGGAATCGTGGGGAGGATAGAGAGGCGGCGAAGAAGAGCTGGGGCTAGAGTGCAGATCCACCAATGCCCGTGAATGGCCCCACGCCTTTACATCGTTGCGTATGGCGTCGCAAACTTGGTTGGGCTGCAGGGAGTCTAGCTAGAACAGCCGTCGGTTGCGTTCTTTCCAAATGTTCCAAGCCGTGTAGATGATTAGCCCGCTGGGCTCCCTTTTGGCAGTCTTGGATAGGGGCGACAGGGAGTGTAGCCACCAGCTGAAAAGGTCTTCCGTCTGCTGAGGGGGAGCAGTGGGTAGTGGTCGGAGGACGTCACGCCATACCGAGCTGGAAAAAGGGCAGCCAATCAGGAGATGTTGCTGGGTCTCCGGAAGATTTCTGCACAAGAGGCACTGAGGCTCGTGAGGCCAGCCCTTGGCCAGAAGAACCTCTGCTGTATTAATCCTCCGTAGTGCTGCTATCCAAATGAAGAACTTGCACTTATTCTCCGCTTGTGCCGTCCAGATGGCTTTGGGGGGGGGGGGCGAAGGTGATTGAGCCTAGAAATCGATCCCAGACGCCGACCTGGCTGAGTAGGAGCCCGAGCTGTGGCTAGTCCAGGTGATGTCGTCCTCCTGCGTGGGTGAGTAGGTGACGCTTTGCAAGAGTTGCTGCAGAAGGAGGAATTCTCGGCTGGGTCGGTCATTAAGATGTCGATGGAGTGGATCCGATTCTTGTTGTTTAGTCATTGTGCCACCGAACGGTTCTTCCTCTTGGCAATGCGAAACAGGTTTGGTGCCAGCAGGGTGGGAGCTGAACCATTCAGCCAGCTGTCTGACCTGGAAGCGCTCGGAAGAGTGCCCGGTCGGATGAGCCGCAAGGTAGGGAAGCGCCGATCCAAGGCCTATCCGTGGATTTCCAGGTGAGCCAGAGCCACCTGAGCCTGAGGGCTCTACCGGCGTGATCTAGATCCAGGATGCCGAGTCCCCCTAGTGCCTTTGGGCGACAGACGGTGTTCCGGTTAACAAGGGAGCGCCCGCCTGGCGTAGACTTCTCCCCTCCCCACAAGAAGGAACGTCGAAGCTTGTTAATCTTTCTGATTGCCCACTTTGGAATACGGAAAACAGTGGCGAAGTAAGTAGGCATTGCCGATAGAACTGACCGAACCAGCACTAGGCTACCAGCTTTCGATAAGAGCTTTCCTTTCCAGGCAGGCAGGCGGTCCCTTATTTTTTGGATTAGGGGGAGGAAACTGTTTCTGCCAAGAGCTTGGTTATGGAGGGGGAGGCCGAGGTATTTGCATGGGAAGGACGCCTCGCCGCTCGAAGCCTTCGAGGATGGTCTCCAGATCCGTGGCTTGGCAATCAGCGGGTAGACGGCGACTTGGAGGGGTAGATGCAAAATCCCGTGGCAATCCCAAAGGAATGAAGGATCTGCAACGTCTGAAGGAGTTCGGCGTTGCTTGGGTTGATGAAGATGGCCGCATCATCTGCGTAGAGGGACGTACGCATGGAGAGGGAGTGACCACCTATGGGGGCTAGGATGCCCTCTTGCTGGGCCAGCTGGAATAGTCTGTGCAGAGGGTCTATTGCGAGGATGAAGAGCATGGGGACAGAGGTTCTCGACGCACTGCACGGGGGATGGAAGGTTGCCCTACCAAGCATGAGACAGAGGAGGATGCCGTCGAGTAGCAATGAGATCCGCTTACCAACAATGGCCAAACCCTAGCTTCTCCAACAGCTCTAGAAGGTATCCCTAGTGGACGAAGTCGAAGGCCCTTGCGAAGTCCAATTTGAGGAAGAGGGCAGGGGTGCGGGCGGCCCGCAAGTCAGACAGGACCTTTTGGGCATAGAGTAAGGTGTCGTGGATGCATCTCTTTTTGATGAAGGCATTCTGACTGAGTGAGACCAAGGAGTCTAATCGCCCCGCTAGACGGTTTGCCAGCAGTTTGGTGAGTACTTTACTCACGCTGTGGATGAGATTGATCGGTCTGAAGTCCGATATCTTAGTACAGTCGGACTTCTTGCGGAGGAGAACAATGTTGGAGGTGTTGAGGACGGAGAGGCCTGACCTCCCGAGGTCGAAGAAATGCTGAAAGGCACAAGAAAGGTCGTGCTTGATGATGTCCTAGCATTTTTTGTAGAATAGGCCTATGAAGCCGTCTGGCCCTGGGGCTTTATCCGCGGGGGAGGTGAAGACTGCAACATGGATTTCCTCCTCAGAGAAGGGAGTCTCTAGCTCTGAGAGGTCTTGAGGCAGGTAGCCAAGGTTAGCCCAATTCAGAGAGTTTGGCCTCCCCAGCGTGGAGCCTAGGTGTGAAGCGAAGTAGGTGTGGCACTCGATTTCCTTGTCTTCTTGCGAAGTGACTGTGCCGCAATCCGATTGAAGGGTGTGGATGAATTGTTTCCGCCGCCGCCCGTTAGCCCTAATGTGGAAGAAGGTTGTGTCAGCGTCTCCTTTGATCCATTGCGTGCGCACGCGTTCGACGCGTTTTTCTCGGTAGCGCTAATCCAAGCGAAGCGGAGCTTGAGATCACGCCTCAATTGTGCTTCACGGGCGGATAGGCTCTTGCCTTGGGCCTGGTCAAACAAGAGGATTAGCCGCTGACCACGGCCACCGGAGGGCTAGGTTGCCCACTCGCCCTCGCCCATTTGGAGAGGCTTTTGCCGTCCTGCTAGCTTGATGCGAGTCTCCTATAGGGGTTAGGTTGGAGAACCTTCTGCCCCATGCCTCTGGGACGGTCTGCTGGAAGCCCGTAGGTTGGGCACGAAATTCTCAAAAGCGGAAGGGTCTCATTGAGCGTGGCCGGTTTCCCAGGACAAGTAATGGAGCGTGATCTCGAGGCGGGAGTGAGTCGCGCCAGCGATGCCGACGGAAGCGCAGTCCCACTTGTGATCGAGCAAAAGGCCCTGTCAATACGTGAGAGCGTGGGATTTGCTTGCTCGTTGTTCCAGGTGAATTTCCGTCCTGACAGGTGAATCTCTTTTAGCTCAAGGAAGTTCAGGGTTCGTATGAAGGCATTCATCAGGGTTTGGTTCACTCTGCCATTGCTCTTGTCAGCTAGCTGGTAGATTAGGTTGAAGTCTCCGGTGATGAGCCAAGGTTGGGTGCGGTTTGGGGGTGTGCAATCAATGATTTCATTCAGGAATTCCATTTTGTCTATGCTGGATTGCGGCCCATAAACGACGGTGATGTGCCACTGGAGGTTGTCGAGCTTGGAGTGGACGGAAGCGGAGAGGGAGAAATTCCGCGGTTGAAGGTCAGAGAGCACAAAGAAGTCAGCGTGAGCCAAGAGGAGTATGCCTCCCCTAGTTCCATCCGCAGGAAGGGAGGCGAAGTGTTCCTCACAGCAGGGGCCGGCACATTCAGCAATTAGCTTTGAGGAGGGTGTTGCTACTTTGGATTCTTGTAGGCAAACCAGGTTTGCCCTAGCGGACTTGATGAGATCACGTAAGGCGCTCCTACGGGCTTTAGAGTTTAGCCCTCGGACATTCCAGTTAAGAAGACGAAGAGACGAGTCAGACATTTGTCGGTTCGGTGGGCTGCCGGTGATGTAGGATGTCGGGGCAGCGGCGTGTGAAGGTGCTGGGACGAGAGAAGCGGCGTAGTGCAAACCCAAATACGGACCGGTTCACCACACAGTACAAAAGGCGACCTTGCGCGAAGTATAGGAAGTGCAACAGGAAAAAGAGGCATCCTGGCGCTTTGATGAAACTACGGGACGAAGCCCGTGCTGTCGCGGTGGGTTTGCGGAGGTCTGGGGCGGCGCCAAGCCTTGATGCAACGCCCCGGCAGCCCTTGGCGCGAGCAGCTGAGTGCTCCAAAAAGGCCGGGCCCAAAGAAGCCGGCCCGGCGAACTGGTAGCGTCGTTGTGATGGACGAGACGATCGCGAAGCGGTCGACTAAAAACGTCCGCCTAAAGTACGCCGCTGTGAAAGCCGCAGCGGTCGTTCATCCGGTGATGACCCGGCGACGCCGCGGCGGCCGGTGGTGGCGCTTCTCCAAAGAATCGCCGGTGTTGGTGGAAGCTCCTCGCTCGAGGCTCGGCCGACTCTGTGAGGTCGCTGAGGGCTTTGAGCGCCTCGGCCGAGCCCACCGACAGAGAGTCTCGATCCGTGGTCTCGCCCATCGCTTGATACGTATGACAGCCAAGGCTCCAAACGGCGTGCGATGAGCTGCTTGGCCTTCTCTTCAGCTGATAATTTGGGGCCTCCGCGTGCCGCCAGACGGGCGCTCCGTTGTTCGGCCAAGGGGGCCTTCCTGGTGTGGGGCGAACGACGGCGAAACACCTGTATAATAGGTGGTTTAGTAGGCAGGAAGAAGCGGCGGTCACAGAGTGTACCAGGGGGTGAGGTCCTAGGGGATGGGACCTCGTAGTGCTCAACCTCGGTGTTGGCGTCGCTCGGCAGCGGTGGGCGAGGTAGAGCTAAGCTCGCGGGTTGCTGCTTGTTGCTTCGCCATGATGACGGCTTGTCCCACGGAGTTGAGAGTAGCCGAGGCGGGTGGTGGCGTGGGCGCGGTGGTGCTGCCGTCGGTCTCTGGTCCCTCGAAAAGCGGCCGCGACGGCAGTAAGGAGGTAGGAGAACCGATCACGGGGGCGGCCCAAGATGCCCGGGAGAGTGGTAGGTGTAGGATGTCTTCGACCTTGGTGGTGGGCTTGGGCCCGAGGCTGAGTTGGCGAGAGGGCGACGAGGCGCCGCCAGCCACCACCTCGTGAGACGCCTTCGCGGCTAGTTTAGGCGTCGCTGCGCGACCGCGCTGGGTGAGTTGGGCGACCGCACCGCAGGAGGAGACGCCGCGGATGATGCTACGTGCTTGCCGTGTGCACCTTGATTTGGACCGCCCGCGGTGCTGCGCTCTTCCCCGTCGTCGCGGTCGAGTCGAGTCGTGTCTCTCGGCGGTGGTGGGCGGTATCTCGCCGGGCAAGGCGCGTCTCCATCCGCCCGCCCGAGGACCGGAGAAGCGGGTGATCTTGGCGTATGCGTGGTCGCCGGCGAGTGGTCTCCATCAGATCCAGTGGAGAAGGACCTTGTAGGTAGTGGCTCGCTTAGAGCAAGGACGGCCTCGTTGGCCGGAAGTCTCCACCACCCCAAATAGTGGACTTTCGGATTTTGTCCGGGTTGCGATCCATGCCTAGACGTTGAGTGTGACCGCCTCTCTCGACGATTGCGGCGATCTTCTACTCCTCGAAGAACACAAAGTTGCACCGATGATGCTCTCAATGGTGGCCATCTCCTGCTTGAAATGGGGCGCTCTCCAAACAGAGCCTAACTCTATAGAAGAGAGTCGCCGGTCACCGGCGCGGGCGCCAAGGGCGAACTCAAGTCGGTGACACCTGGCGGAAGCGGCATGATCGATGGCGCCGCGCTGTGTTCGGTGTCGGAAGCGCGCAGAAGCCTCCGAAATGGGGTTGATCGCACGAGGTCCCAGCTTGCCGGGAGGTCGTGACCGCCGCCATCTTCACCACTCGATGGAGAGCGACGGGTTCGCGCGGAGCGTCGAAGATGATCGCCATCGCCAAATACAAGATGGATATCGCGCCAGTCGATGTCATCATTCGCTTCAGGCCGGATGACATCTGCTGACTGCACTGGGCGGCGCGCCAGTTCCATGGCTCGCATTTTGGCGCCTTGAGGATTTTGGTTGGGAGGGTGGGCGATTGGAGTGTCGAGGAGGCAATCTTGCCGCGAAGTGGCGCTGCTTGCCAAGACTTAAGCGCAGCGGAGAGGATCTCGCATTGGGCTATGAGATGATCCCGCGCCAGGCAGCGGTAACAGCGCTTCACCTTGGAGCTTGGTCTAGCGATTGGGGAGGTGGATTGGTAGGTCGAGCCATGAATGGGGGAGTTAGGGCGGGGCGCTGCGGTGAGTACCGCCTGAGCGTAGCTCAATCGAGTGCCTAGTAGGCGGGGCTGAGACGCGGCGACTAGGCGCCTAGTCGGATCTTTGGGGATCTGCGGACCGTGAGCGACTTCAATGCCGGCGGAGGGGTAAAGAATGCTCGGAGGAGGCGATGATGGGGGTGGGAAGTCGTCCCATCCCGGCTTCAAAGGCCTCCAAGACGAGAGCCTCCATTAACGCGGCGTCAGAGCACCCAGTGAACAATTGATCGCGCGGTTTGGGCGCTACGGCGGCGGGCGGCGGTGAGGTTTTAGGGTTGGTGTCGCCCGAGTAGGCGAAGACGCGTCTTGGCGGTGGCTGACGGCCCGCCTTGACAATTGGGCTTGTTGGATGCAGGAGGCAGACGCGGCTGGGTCGTGAGGAGCCCTGAGGTTGGTGGTCTTCGGAGGCAACAAGGGGGTGTGTGCATGGAAGCGATGGGGTAGGCGATCTGAGCGTGAAGAATGCGGCGGAGCAGGAGGGCATGGCTTATCCTCTCGGCAACAAGCGGCATGTGGGGGGGACCCTAGAGGGTCGCCTCAGGGGTTGCCTATTTGAAATACAGAAATTTTCAGAACGACAGTTCATTGGGGGAGCTTGCAACCCTCCGGAAGGAAGGGTCCTTGGAAGAATACGAGGACCAATTTTTGAATCGCCTCTGCTACGTAGAAACTCTGAAGGAAAAGCAGGAGGTTGACCTCTACACTTTTGGGCTGACAGAACCCTTTCGATCTGAGGTGGAGATGAAACAGCCAAGAGACCTAGATGAGGTGATGAACTGGGCCCGATCAGTGGAGAAACTGCAGCGGGCTCTACTCAGTGTTAACCCCCTCCAAAGGACAGCGCACGTCAACTGGTCGACAAGCAGCCCAACACCGGCGGCGACAACTGCTGTGCCAGTGGAACCCAAGACGACGGACCCAGCGGTGGCTATTCAGATGGCACCAAAGGTATTCAAACGCCTCTCCCCTAGTGAGATGGCGGAAAGATGCCGTCAAAACTTGTGTTTCAACTATGGTGAGCAGTGGACCAAGGGTCGTACGTGCAAGAAACTCTTTGCTATCTTGGCTGTCAATGAAGAGAAAGAGGAGGGGGAGGAACAAACAGAGGAGGGGCAGATTTCCTTGCATGCCATCTCTGGTGTGGGAGTCCCTGACACAATGCAATGGTGTGGGAGTCCCTAACACAATGCAAATTAAGGTGGTCATGGCTGGACAGGAGATGATGGCTCTGGTCGATTCCGGGTCAACCCACAGCTTCATTGGAGAAGAGCTCGCTCAACGATTGTCGGGGCAAGCAGTCACGCACTGTGGCCTAGGGTGACCATCGCAAATGACGACTAAATCTCTTGTTCAGGGGTCTTCAAGGCAGTACCTTTCACCATCAATGGGATCGCGTTTGACACCAACTTTTACGTGATTCCATTGGGGGGCTATGAGTAGTGTTGGGAGTTTGGGCCGGGCTGTCCGGGCCGGCACGAGCACGGCCCGATTTTTCAGGCCCAAAGCACGGCACGGCATGAAGCGGAATGGGCCGGGCCGACCCGGCCCGACTGTTTGGGCCGTGCTCGGGCTGGCCCGGTCCGAACCAAGGCACGATCAGTAAATAATTTTTTTCAAGGTGTTCTTTTGCTCGTATGAATTTTGGTTCAACACGAAAGTTGTAGAGATTTCGAGACGCATCTTTTTCGTGTTGACAACTTTTTCATTTGAGCAAATTATGAATTTATAAAAAAAATATTTAGTGTGCTGCCTGCTGTAGGGCTTGGCGATACCATACCTGATAATTCCTATTTTTCGAGGTCTTCCATTGCTCGGATGAATTTTTGTTGAACACGAAAGTTGTAGAAAATTTCGAGACGAATCTTTTTCATGTTGATAACTTTTTTATTTGAGCAACATATGAATTTATAAAAATATTTTTCGCCTTCTATTTTGTTGTTTGGGCCGTGCTCGGGCCGGCCCGGCGTGCCTTTGGGCCGTGCTGGGCCTTGGTTTTGGCTGTCTGGGCCGGCCCGGCATGGCCCAAAGTGTTGGTCGGGCCATGCCGGCCCGTTTTGGTTCGGCCCAAGGCACGACGGGCCCATGCCGGGCCGGCCTGGCACGGCCCAATTCCCAGCACTAGCTATGAGATGGTCTTGGGAACCAAGTGGTTGGCTGACTTGGGCCCTGTCCTTTGGGATTTCCAACAGCGGACAATGACGTTTCAGCAGGAGGGGCAGGCGCGCACCATTAACGGTTTCGTCCAGCCTAATGGAGTGGCAGTTCGGGCCATCTCAAGCGGAGACCAAGAGTTGTTGCCACAACTCCTGGATGAGTGCGGTGATCTGTTCGGTAATCCCCAAGGGTTGCCACCACCAAGAGAGCACGACCACAGGATCCATCTGCTGCCAGGATCAGATCCCGTGGTTGTACGGCCGTACCATTATCCTAACATTCACACGGATGAGCTGGAACGACAGTGTGAAACTATGTTGCAGCAGGGCATCATAAGGCAAAGCACGTCGGCCTTCTCTTCCCGGTGCTGTTGGTGAAGAAAAAAGATGGCTCGTGGAGATTCTGCATTGACTACCGAGCTCTCAACAGCCGCGTGATCATGGACAAATTTTCGATATTGGTGGTTGAAGAATTGCTCGATGAACTTCAAGGGGCAAAATTTTTCACTAAACTGGATTTGAGATCCGGCTATCATCAGGTGCGCATGCATCCCGATGATATCCACAAAACTGCTTTTTGGACCCATCAAGGCTTGTTCGAGTTCCTTGTCATGCCTTTTGGGCTTTCGAATGCACCATCCACTTTCCAAGCTTTGATGAATGAGGTGCTTCAGCCATTGCTTTGCCGGTTCGTTCTCGTTTTCTTCGACGATATCCTGATTTACAGCCAGTCATGGGCAGAGCATTTGCGTCACATGCAGATGGTACTATCATTGCTAAGGCAGCACAGGCTGTTCCTTAAAAAGTCCAACTGTACATTCGGGGTAGACCGGATTGGTTACTTGGGGCATATCATTTCAGCTGCGGGGGTATCCATGGATCAAGACAAAATTCGCGCTGTGCTAGAGTGGCGAACGCCAACATCTGTTCGGGTGCTGTGTGGATTTTTGGGGCTAGCAGGCTACTATCGCCGGTTTATTCAGGATTATGGTGCAATTGCAGCTTCGCTGACTCAATTATTGCATAAGGAAGGATTTCTGTGGATAGAGGCATCTTCCCAGACCGTCCAAGCATTGACATCCGCCCCGGTGCTTCAGCTTCCGGATTTTTAGCAGCGGTTATTGTGGAATGTGATGCGTCCGGTACTGGCTTTGGAGCCATGTTGCACCAATTGAGACGGGCCCATCGCTTTTTTCAGTATGTCGGTGGCCTCTCGGCATCAGTCCCTGGCAGCATATGAGCTTGAGTTGATTGGGTTGGTGCGGGCCATTAAGCATTGGAGACCATACCTATGGGGCGACCATTTACTGTGCACACTGACCATTACTCCCTTAAATTTCTGTTAGACCAAAGATTGGGGACTGTTCCGCAGCACAGTTGGGTGGGCAAGCTTCTGGGATTTGATTTTGTGGTGGAGTTTAAGCCTGAGGCTACCAATGCGGTGCCTGATGCGCTATCAAGATGAGATACCGACAGTTTGGAGCTGTCACTGATATCCAGCCCAAGTTTTGATATTTATGCTTGTCTCCGGGAGGACCTTTTCACTGATCCAGCCCTAGTCGCCCTAGGGGAGCAGCTGCAGCAGGGTGAACTGGACAACCGGTGGGCTCTCATCGACGGACTTCTCACTTTTTGGCGAAGGCCATATATTCCGTCGAACTCCCCCTTGATTCAGGAAGCCATTGCAGCAGCCCACATTGCTGGATATGAAGGCATTCAGAAGACATTGACCCGTCTCTGCAGTGATTTCCATATTCCGCAAGATAAGATGCTAGTGCGCGAATTTGTGACTTCTTGCGTCACCTGTCAACGCAATAAGACCAAACAGTTGCACCCGGCTGGTCTTTTGCAGCCACTCGAGGTTCCCATGCTAGTTTGGTCGGATATCTCTATAGACTTGATTGAAGGATTACCAAAAGTGGGTGGAAAATCGGTGATCCTTACGGTGGTTGATCGTTTCTCCAAATATGCCTATTTTATTCCTCTTTCTCATCCATATACGGCTGAATCTGTTGCTCGGGCTTTCTTTGATGAGATTGTTCGCCTCCATGGGGTACCGACATCCATAGTGTCAGATTGGGATCCAGTCTTTACTTTGGCATTTTGTGGGAATTTTTTCAGGCGGCAGGTACATCCCTTCTTATGAGCACGGCGTTTCATTCCCAGACAGATGGGCAGTCGGAGTCCATCAATAGGATCATATCAATGCACCTGAGGTGCTTGACAGGACATCGTCTTCGACAGTGGCTCCAATGGTTAGCTTGGGTGGAATACTGCTATAACACTTCTTTCCACAGCTCATTACACGAGACTCCATTTGAAGTCTTCTACGGACGTGATCCACCTTCCTTACGTTCGTTTGAGGCTTCGGAGCTTCGTAACGCAGCTGTGGCTGATAGTATCTTCCAGCGAGATGAGTTCCTACGAGATATTCATGATCGTCTTCTTCTTGCTCAGCAGACTGCCAAGCAGTACTATGATTTTACTTACCAGGACTTTGAATTCCAGCCAGGGGATTGGGTTTGGCTTTGCCTTCATCCTCGGCAAGCCGCATCCATAGCAGGAGCTCGTCAGGTGAAGTTGTCACCCAGATTTTTTGGGCCTTACAAAATTCTGCAGCTTCTGGACTCCGTTGCCTATCGCTTGGAGCTACCACCACGGGCGCGCATTCATGATGTCTTCCACGTAGAGCTGCTGAAAGCTTTCAAGGGAACTCCACTAGCAACGTACACCACCTCAGCTGCCTCCTATGCTCCAAGGCCGTGTGTTACCCCAGCTAGCTTTGGTCCTCCGTTCCTGTCTGGCCAATAGTGGTCAGCAGATACTCGTCCAGTGGGAAGCAACTCCATCCTCTGCAGCAACTTTGGAAGATGTTCCTGCCTTCAAGCTTCAATATCCAGATTTTCAGCTCGTGGACAAGTTGTTCGTTGAAGGGAGGGGAGGTGTCACCGTGGGTCCTGAAAACTGCCGCTTTGAGCGTGTGTATGGGCACCGGGCTAAGGTCCCACCCGTGCCAGACCAGCAACAGTCCAGTCCCAGCACGGGTAAGGCTACTTAGCTTGGCCAATATCTTATAATTATCTATGAGCTCCTTAGCTTCAGATTAGTTATTCTGTTAGGATTTAGTTCCTTTTTAGTTGAGATTGTGCAGCCTTGGCCCGGCTATAAATAGGCATATTTCTTAAGAAATAAAGTAAGCAAAATTAGGGCAAGTATCCTCTATCCCTGCCGTGTGAGGCCGATCGGGCACCAGGAGAGCATACTGCATCCTTCCTTCCGATCGTCTCCATTGCCGGCCAACAGCAATTGATCAAGACGTGACATTAGTACAGCATGATGACTGTTGATGCCACAACATGTAGCTAAAATCGTCAGTATTCTTGAAAACAAGTGTCTGGTTCATATTAGTTAACTTAATTTATTGTGCCCTAGAATTTTTATCAAGAAGGATTTATATTGAAATACGCTACTACAACAGTAGTTTGTTATGGGCATGTAACTCAAATCAGCATATGATGTTCATCCCTAAAACTAGGTTATGTGCAGCTGGAGCAGTAATGAAAATAATTGCTCCCCCTCAGAATTACGCTGTGTTTTGTTCTCTGTCATGCTTTCGGTTGCAACCATTTCAGAGACTATAGAGTGCATGTCTGATAAGAAAAATGTCATATATGCTAGACATAAATAATCTCTTAGTCTTGTTTAATCAGATTCACTTGCCATTTGTCTCGTCTTCATTCCTTCTAATGTATGTCAGATATGGATATACGGGAGCAGTTTTGAATCTTATCTTGTTGCTGTTATAAATCCCAACCAACAAGCTCTCGAATATTGGGCTGAACACAATGGTATTTCTGGAAGTTTTGCTGAACTATGTGAAAATTTAAGAGCTAAAGAACATATTATTGCTGAACTCACAAAAATTGCGAAGGAAAAGAAGGTACCCTATCTTAGCTTTCTGCGAGTCTACGGCCACCACTGTTTGTTCCACACATTTCATTTGTTATGGTGTTTAAATGTCACCAATGTTTTCTTCCCTCTTCAGCTGAAAGGCTTTGAGTTCATAAAAGCTATCCATCTTGATCCGCTACCATTTGACATGGAGCGTGACCTCATCACCCCGACATACAAGAAGAAACGACCACAAATGCTTAAGCACTACCAGGTCAGATGCCACATCGAATACTCTCTTCCCCAATTTTTGGTCAATCATGCTGTTCATTTTCCAAAGCTTTCTAGTTCATACAAGTAAGACTAGTCTCATCCACTTAGCTGACATTGTTTCGAATATTATGTGTTCAGGGAGCCATCAATGCACTTTACAAGAGCTCAAAGTAAGAGAGAGCAGCTGGAGGGTTCATGTGATCCACCCAGTGGCAAAGCCAGAAAATATATGTATGTAGATAACTAAGAGATAAGAACTGAGACTTTTAAATTTAGTCGCACTCAATGTGATTGATGCAATGAGATACCTATAATTGTATCTATCTTGAATTATGCTGAGTGTAGTTTGTCATGCAATCTCTTAGAAACCCATCTTCTATTGTATTTCAAAATCTTCTTTTAACAGGTTTCATTGCAAAAGGAGATACTAATCATGTCGTTAGAATTGAAATTAGCATAGTAAGAACTAATTAATTTAACCAGCCAAGACATTATTTGCCTAATAAGCAAAGAGGAATCGAAGTGGTCAAACTTCCAAATTTGCCATGCAAGAACATGTGTTGGGGAATTAGGGATGGGAAAGTTCAGAGTATCTGTTTGATGAGAATAAATAATATTTCAATCTACATGTTTCAAGGAACCACCTAGTTTTTTTCTGGTACATCTAGCTTGGAGGGGGGCCATACATATACCTCCACATTTTGTAGACATAGAGGATCAGAGCTTGGCCACTGGATCAGTCCACCAGTTTGTTGCTTTCTGTTACTTGATACCTGAGCACCCCCATGATCACGGTTTTTGTGATCTGCAAGGTCCTCTGGAAATCTGGAATCAGACAGTGCACATGTCGGGAATTCTTTCTAAGAAAAAGTATCGATTTAGTCCTTGAACTACGGCACTTGTCTATTTTGGTCCCTGAATTTCAAAACTGGGTTAACCTAGTGCTCAAATTGTTAAAACCGGATGGAAATGATTTTTTGACAGAGTCAACAATAGATTTGATTAGTCAAAGCTGGTTTAATCGAAGAGTTATTTTTTACATAAAAATATTTCACAAAATCCAAAAAAAAAATATGTAGTTGAGTTTGTATTTATTATACAAGTTTATAAAATTTTTTCCCATATTTTTACCGTGTTGTACCAATTTTTCAAAAAAATTTCTATTAGTCATAAGAATAACACAAAACACTAAACAATTATGTAAAGTTCATAAAATTTATGTAAAAAAATTCTATGAGATTAGGTAATCATAGGAAACTCAAAAATATAGTTTAATTTGGATTTTGTGGACCTTTGATCGGTCAAAACCGCCATTGACACGATCAAGGGAACATTTGTGTCCGGTTATGATAATTTGATGACTGAGTTAATTTGGTTTTGGAGTTTATGGGCCAAAATGGATCAAATATCATAGTTCAGGGACCAAAACAATACATTTTCCTTCTTTTTACCAATTTTGTGAAATTGTCGCATGTGGCCGATAATTTCGTCTAATTTTCGGTCGGTGTTTTCAGATATATAAATTGTTGGAAAATTATTCAGAAAAATTAAATTCAAACAAAAACCAACAAATGGAACCAAAAATGATATTTTTTTTACCAGTAAACAAAAATACCAGTTCTCGCCGGCCGGTAACCACCAATTTTCAGCCGGTTACAAGATCTCAAGACCCTGGTACATGTACATGTATAGTTAACATAAGACTTTTCTTCCGTTGAAATGAATACGATCGAATGGAGTAATTACTGATTTGTAACATCTTATTCCCTGTGAATCTTATTCTTGACTTCACTTTAGTTTCTCTTTTTTTTTTGCATAAGGCATATATCCCCAATTCCATTTCTGAAAAACGGAATTACAGTGTTCTTTTGCACACATCACCCAACCATTTTGATCATCATCCAAAGATACCAACCCCAAAAGCCAGCCTTTACATCCAAAATAAACCAAGTCTAGTTTCTACCATATCACAGTGCCTCTACACTGACCATACCAACCTACCAAATAACCCACAGAAAATAGCCATTACAGAATGAGAATCTCTGACTAACTAAACTTGGATTAAATCGACCCTCCATTGTCCAACATCTTTAACCCAGTTACTTTGACCTATTCATGCTAGTCAGGACCTGTGAGAGATGCTCTGCTCCCTTCTCTAGCATTTCTTTTTCCACACCTAAATAGAGACCAACCCAATGTTTCACCATTGCACAAGCCATATGCAAAATAGACAAAGGTGAAGTTAGTCTCTTTTTTCAAAACAAATTTTATTTCTTGTAATCTAGATAGACCAACCCCTTCTCTTCAGCTTTTCTTATCTATTTATTTGACTTATCTCGTAACTTTGAGAATTTTCTGAAATAGCCTTGAGAGCTGGGTCCCTTTGTTTTACTTGTTTTAGAGAGCTTTTAGACACACATTCGAGATAAAAAAAAACCAATTCAAAAAATAAGAAAAATAAGTCAAATAAGTCACAGAAATAAGACAAATAAGTAAGATTTATGTAACTTATTTGACTTTTTTATTAATTTTTTAATCCATTTTTCTATCTCGAAGACGTGTCTAAAAGCTCTCTAAAACAAGTCGCACAAAAGGCACCCGGCTCTCAAGGCCACATCGGAAAGCTTTCCAAGTTATGAAATAAGTAAATAAGTGGATAAGATAAGCTGAAGAGAAGGGACCATAATTCACACCCCAACCAGATTTTTACCCTCTGGCCAAATGGATTCAATCCAGGTAAAGGCCATATCCATATTAGCAGGTCTACAAGTAGATTAAAAACAAACTGCCATTATATTCCAAAGAACTCTAGTAACAGAACAACTAAAGAAAAGATGATCACCAATTTCAACATTCTCACATAAAACACAAATAGCGTTCCAGTCCAGCATCTCTTCTTTAAATTATCTCTAGTCAACACAACATTATAATGCATTAACCAAGCAATGATTTTAATTTTCAAAGGCATTTTACATTTCCAAATTTTATTAACCATCTCATCAGTTGTCTAGCTATTATTATTCATCATCTTATACATAGTGGCTGAGGAGAAAATTTTCTAATTATGAACACACCAAGAAATCTCATCCCGACCATCAGAAAACTCATAAGATCTACATTTTTGTAATATGGTACTCCAAATATAAAGATCAGATACATCCAACCACCTTCTGAAAGAAATGTCGGGACCCAGTTTTATTAAACCGAACCCCTCTGTGTTAACAGTATGAGTCCCAAGAATTAGTGCTCATACCCACAGTAAAATAGAATAAAGTATTGATACCAATACTGTATTAACTAGAAAGTAAATCAAAGTACGGAGAAGCAATTATTATTATAGATTATAGTATCAGAAGAGCCAAATAAAAAACAACTGAAGTAGACCTATCATCAGCCACAGGCAAACTGACTGGGAAAGTTTCTAGTATTCTGGATCACTTTCTAGGAAAAATCCAATGTTGTCCTGCGTAACCTCACGAACCTAACCTGCTCGTGGAATAAGCAGCCTCAAATGAAAGCAAGGTTAGCACACGAATTCTAGCAAGTCTTTCCTGGGAAGGGCCAGGCTGGGCTCATCTTAGGAAAGATAAGGGCTCATTTGCATAAAAGCATTTTACTTAGAAGTATAAAAACATTTAACAAAACATAAATAAATAATAGTAATTCTCATGATTAATCTTAACAGCAACATAAACATGATATAATAGTCAAATCTCATAATCTCATGTCTCAAGTTCTCATTATCCCATATCATCTCAACATAATTCTCGTTCTCATTCTCATTCATTATGAATCATCTAGCAATGGCACACTGCCGGATAAACCTTACCTAAGTCAAATTAATTAAGGTATGGCTACGATGTGAAAAACCACCAAGATGCTCATAACCGAGAGCACGGCCATTCAAATGGGTTTGCACTTTGCAGAGGTTGTACGTTTTTCCCGCAAGAAACGATACTCTCCCGTCGGATAGCATCGTAACAAAATCCATTAGAAGTCTAACCCCCAACTTGTCACGGTCATACCTGATATTACACACAAGTACCCCAGGGGCTTCGACCATATCTGATATTACACAGAAGTATCCCGAAGGTCAATCCCCTGGGCTATACACCAGCGATGATGCATCCCTCAGGACCTCACCTACGGTGCAAGTACAATGACAAACATTACTCTCCCTTTAAATCAGGCCCGTCCCATACCGGGCTTGCGGTCGCACGAGAAATTCTCAGTTAAATCCATCACGATCATCGGTCCTTAGGGACCGGAGCATCGACTCATATCACCCGCTCCGAGTCAAATTATTAGCTGGTCAAATTTTAATTAATGAGTGAACAATCCCACCATAAACCCTAAGTTCTCATGTCTCATACTCAGATACTCCACATTCTCATATTAAAGTATATAATGATGATCATATAAGTGGGAATCACTCCCTGGTGACTATCTAAGCAAGGCTAAGCCAATCTATAATTAAAACAGTAGCAAATTACATAACAATATTGTCCTAGGGTTTGTCATGATGTTGGTGCATATCATATAAATAAATGACATGCACTAGGAATCACTATGGCAAATACGTATTATTTAATTAAATAGCAATTTTGGCAAAATCTAGAAAATTAGGATTCTAAGGGAAAGATTCGCCTTCCCGCTCTTCTTGAACTTGAAGAATGTCAGCGGCGTCGATGAACTCTCCTTCGTCACCCACGTGGTCTTGGATCGACACACGGGACAGCGGCGTTGACGGCGGTGGACTATGTTCAGCAACGACGCCGTTGACCTCTTCCTCCTTGGCTCTGATGTCAGTGATGGGGACGACGACGACGACTTGGGCAGCGATGGCGCCATTGCGTAGCAGATCGGTTTAACAGATTGGTTTAGGGAGTTTAGGGGGTTAGCGGATAGGTTTAGGAGGGGGTTATATAGGGGATTGAAGATGAATTAGAGATGGGCTCAGGTTGGGCTGGTCCGAACCACGGTGGTTCGAGGAGAGCAAACCCTATTTGCTTTAAGATTCAAATTTAGGGCAAAAATAAATATTTTTTTTGGGTGTCACAAATCCTCCCCCTTGTAGGAAAGGATGATAAATTAGAACAAAATACGCTAGGGAGGAAAAATCAAGTTCTTGTTTTAATATATAGAGTTATATAATTTGACTTATCGAGACTGGTAAGTTTTTTGTTTTGTTTTTTAATGAAACAGAAAAATCGAAAAGGGTTTGATAAGGGATTTATGAAAATTTCATGCATTTGACTAGTAAAACAAAATAAAAAATACATTTTATTTCAAATGCCTAGAAAAAAACTTTCAACATATGAAAAGAAAAAAAATTCTTTTGTTTTTATAGCTCGAAGCATTAAAACCACATAGGTTTTTTTCAAAAATTGAAACATGTTTTTTTTCTTTTAAAACAAAATTGAAGTTTTGCTGAGTTCACTAAGAAATATAAACTTCCCTAGATTTGCTTGAGTGGTCAAACAAAATCATAAATACTTCTATTTAAAATAGTTTTTTTTTCGGTCGAGTACAAAATTTGTTCTTGTTTAAGTAAACTGAAAACAGTAAAACATCTTGTAGGAACCTTGACCCAAGATTTGATAAAGTAAGGAAATAGAAAGACCATGCCTAGGTAGACAAAAAGAAATTCTTTTTTTTCATGTTCGAAACAAAAGTGCTTAAAAATATTTCATTCCTCTTTGAAAAGAAGGGTTTTTTTACATATATACATAAAATGTTTTCATTAAAATGAAATCTTATTTTGGAAAAATTTATATGTATCTAATGGAAATCCTTATTTGGAAAAACACAAATAGATTTTTCACTTCAAACAGAAGTAGTCAACACAAGGTCTCAAAAACATATTTTCCTTTTCATAAAGTTTAGTGGCAAAATAATACTCAAGGAGCAAGTTTTTCTTTTACACTAAATAGTAATAAGAACAAATAAATGTGTTTTCCCCACGTGCTAAAAATAGGGTTGGAAAAGCAAAATAAAGAAATTTTTTAAATCAAAGTAAAACCTTTTCTTTTAAAGCTAACTTAGAGAATATAACAAGTAAAAACAAGGGTATTTGAATTTTTTTACAAGATCAAAGTTTTTTTTGCTAATACCATTGTGAAATGCGATGTGTTTGAATAAGAACAAACTAGAAATAATTTTATTTCCAATACTTTTTTTTTGAATGAGAGAAAATATACTTAGCCTTCACTAATTGTTACCACAAGCCACTACCATTTTCTATTTCACCACCATTTTGTAATAAGACTAATATTTATCTCTCTTAGTCTCCTAATACCTAATCCCCCCTTTTTTTGAGGTAAACAAACTTTCTCCCATCTCACCAAATAGTATCTTTTTCTATCGGGACCCCTTGCCATAAAAAACTTCTTCTAATCCTATCCATCCTGCTAATAACCCCCTTTGGGATTAAAAATAAAGACATGAAATAAACATGAATACTAGTTAAGCAGGAATTAATAAGAACTAACCTACCACCCAAAGATAAAGCAGAACTCTTCCACATTGCTAACTTATTTCGGATTTAGCTACGAGAACGTCCCAATCTTTCATGGGCAATCTCTTATTATTCACAGGCACACCCAAATATTTCAAAGAAAACACCAATAGGACAGGTAAATATCTCTAAGTAAACACATTAGCATGGTTTCTAGCCTCCAGTGGAATATGCAGAATTCTAACCCAAACATCTTGAAGAATCTGTTTAGCACCTAACTCAGTCTTCCACCTATGAACTTTCATGAAAGCATCTTTTGACTTTACCATCATAGGAGGAAGATTCATCATCTTTCCTAGCATTGGAGACTCTCATCAAAAAATTTGACCTAGCAGTGCAACTCCAATTAGGAAAAGAATGAAAAATATCATTGAACTCTTTCTCTATGTCCTTTGTAGTCACTCTATCACCTTCCACTTTAATAATAGCAGTATTTGACCTATCTCTTTGAGCATGATCAGAATAAATATCCCCACAAACAAACAGACCCTACCCTTCACTCTGAAAACCACACATATGAGCACTATATTCCCAAGGTTTTTTGTTCATACAGTTCTTAGCAACATGGCCCTCAGCACCACAATACCCACAAACAAATATAGCAGAGCAATGAATAGCCAAATGACCATATTTCCCACACCTAAAGCAATTTTCTCATCTTTCAGTTCCCCTAAGAAATCTCCAGAAGACTCGCCCATTATATTACTTTTTTCTACCATTGAAGACTTACTCTGTCGTACAATATTTTCCTCTCCCAGATTCTTTTCTCTCTTGATTTCTCCACACCCTTCCTCCTGTCTCATCTTGGATGAAGCCCACTCTGTTCTCTTACCCTTCACCTCTGCACTTTCACCTGAATCCCTATGATGAGAACCATCTCCTCCTGTTTCCTAGGTATTAGACCAACCTCTCGCTCTGAATCTCACCCCCCCCCATCTCCCCGAAATCCTTGACCCCCTCCTTGTTGGAACTCCATCTCCTTCCCACCTCCAACAAGTACTTGAGCAAAGGATCGTCGATCTCCAGAAATCACCTCCACCCTCGCCTCCCACCTCGCCAAGGACAAACCCTAGAAGATGGCTTGAAATTTTTCAGAAATGATCGAATAATGCAATCTCCCCACTATAAATATCACTTCCTTTGTCTCTTTGTCCGGAAGGGAATAATTGATGATTTGCCCCGAAGTTCATCACCCTTTGCTATTTTGTCCAAAGTTGACAACATCCATTTAAAATACCCTGAAGTTCATGTATCACTTGATGAATTGCCCGAAGGGGGTTTTTACAAATTAAACTCACTTAAAAGACTGTTTTACTCCTAGGGCAAATCATCAATTATCCCTAGTTCACACACAGAAAGAGAGAGGGAGAGAGAGAGAGGGGAAGGAGGAGGTCCAGGCTAGCCACGGGGCGGCGCGCCAGCAAAGGGCTGGTGATCAAAGACGATCGGCGTGGCAAAGACGCTCGACCTGGGCTCGGGTCAATCATGGAAGCGAAGCGTGCGCGCTGCCACCATTATTGGCGGCGGCGCGGCCAAGCGGCGCGATCGTGGCGGTTGAAGCTTGGCCAAGGCAGTGGCGGCGGCCTGATGGCTCGTGGCCAGAGAAGGCGGCTTGAATGGCACCGGCGCTAGGGAGGGGCAGCATTGGTTTGGGCTCGGAGATGGTGGCGGCGCCGGTCGCTGGGCTTTGGAGGTGGCGCCGGCCTGGCCGGCCAGAGCGCCAGGTAGGAGAAGAGCCAGGGTGACGCACAACCACAGGCAACGACGTTGGTCGGCGTGGCCAGGTCCAGGGACGGGGGGCACGGCCGGCGGCGCTCAGCAAAGGAGTAGCGCACATGGTGGCCAGCACTTGGCCAAGACAGCACACGGCAGCGACATACCTTGGATGATGTAGGGGAGGTCAGGTGGATGCACAACGGCGAGAACCAGCTCACGGCTACGGAAGTCACTGTGCGGAGCCCCCTCTGTGTGATGCCTCCAAGTTCCAGCCCCTCTATGATGTTGATTTGGGGTGTCTTAGATCAGGGTAAAACGATCTTTTAAATGAGTTTAATTTATAAAAATCTCTCTTAGGGCAATTCATCAAGTGATATATAAACTTCAGGTATTTTAAATGGAGGTTGTCAACTTTAGACAAAATAGCAAATGCCGATAAACTTTGGGACAAATCATCAATTATCCCGTCCAGAAGAGTGCTTTCCACCCACCGAATCATGTACCAAAATCGGTCCAGATTCATTCCACCCAATAATGCTCTCATGGGCCAAAATAGAAGAGAGAAAGCTTCCAAAAATCAATTTCCCACCGAGATCACCATTCTTGCCTTCAGCTCGCAAAACTTGCCGGAGATCCGGCAGCTTTGGCAGCGGCGATGGGTGGTGGCGGTCTCGTCCTTGAGACATCCCCCTATGTAAAGCCTCTTCACTTTAGTTTCTCTAGTCAGTCGTTAAACGGCAGCACTGTTCCCTGTGCGGCTGTGCCTCTAGATCCTCTTGGGTCAGCACGCCCGCGTAAGCACAGGCGCTGACACTTGAGTCACTCTCGCTCTCGATATCTTCTTCCCCTGCTCTCTACGCGGAGGCAGGTTTGAAGATTCTTGGTCTGTTCTTCCAGTCTTCACCATTGACCTCTCTTTTATATTAACATAATATTGCTCTTCTCACCTCTACATTTTTCGATCATCTCGACAATGAAATCAACTTAATTAGGGTTGAATGGTCAGCAGTCGGCACGCACTCACTGCCCTAGTTTTTGAACGTTCCAAAGTCCTCCAAATCAACCTTTTCCGAAAGCAATCCATGGTTGAGTGAGTGCCAACACGAAAGACACAGGTATGTCACAAGAGAAGATGTCCCTGTCCTGGTGAGAATAAGCATACTACTCCAGGGATGCCAAGTGTGTGTTCGTGTGTGATTGGGAAAGAATCACATTTACTGTGAAATTTCGCTGCAATAGTCTTGAACCGTCAGGTTGAAACTAATTCGACCACGACACTTAACATTTTCTTTCAGCTGGCTGGTCAAAAAGTTTTTAACTTAGCAGGCTAGCTTGCTTGCTTTGGTAGATTGAGGCTTTAGCGTTCAGGTTCAGGTTCAGGTGAACATGAACCTGCCAATCTGCCATGCAACAGCTGATTCAAACCTTCTCTTTTTCTCCTTTGCAATGATAATCTTCGAATTGGTTCTAACTTACGGGGGCGGCTTGCTTAACTTGGCAGTTGAAGTCTTCAGGTATACATGAGTACATGACCTTACATGCTTAGCGTAAAAAGAACTAATAATTCATACTTTTCTCTTTTTTTTTCTTCTATTTTTCTTCTTTTGCAACGATGATTAATATTTTACTCTTTGACTTTTTCTTTAAGTTGTTCCAAACAAGTTTTGAAATTTTTTTAAAGAATCAACGACATACATAGTTAAAATAATTTAAGAGAAAAAAGAAGTATATAAATTAGATTTTTTTAAGACTTATGCAAACTAATTCTGGACCATATGTACATTTTTATTCAATCCAACAACACAGTGATCTATTTTCCTCTATGGAAAAGACGGATAAATACATCTGGACCGTACGTATGTGATCCAATGGCCCAATGATCGGTAAGCTCTCCAAGGGTTAAGTTGAAGTCCAGTAAAAGAGCTCTTTAGAGCAAGTCCAGCAGAGTCTCTATTTGCATGTTCTATCACTGTTGCTACTCTATCTCAGTCTTTATATCCATCCAGCAGAGTCTTTATGTCAGTTTCTAAATTTAGAGATTCTCTCTCCGAGTCTCTATATTTATAAATTCTCTCTCTTGTCTCTATATTTTTTCGAGGACAGAGACTCTACTGGATAAAATAAAAATATAGGGAATGAATAGTGGTTTAGATAAGGGATATAGAGATCCGAATTTAGGGAAGCTGCTGGGAATGCTCTTAGAAATTAAGCTTATGTACCACTAATAACATTAAACCAATTAATGCATAAGAAAACACCAGGAAATAGGTACTAGGCAAAAGAAAAGCAGGTCACCACACCGTGTGTTTCTTCTCCACTAACAAAGATGCCAAACTTTTCGGCGAAAGAGCGCCTTTCCCTACCGAGTGGACCTAGCAGTTTGCTCTTGCTCCTCCAGTACGATAATAAGTATGACCAACGACTGGTCATTGGTCAACAGCAGAAAAGCGCCAAAAAAAAAAAGAGAAAATATACGACGGAAAATAACTCGGTTTCACTGTCCCGGTCAAACTTTCCTCCCTCCTACCAACATCTCGAAGGCCAGCACAGAAGTGTTGCAGGAATGCTTAAAACCAATGGAACATCATCCTACATAGAGAGAGAGAGAGAGCAGCTAGGAGAGAGAGTATCTATCAGAGTAAATACGAGGAAAGAACGGGTGGAGTTCAGTTCATCGTCTCTTTCTCTCGACCTTCTTCTCTGTTCGTCTTGCAAATCGTTGCTCATTCTTGGCTCAGAATCAGTCAGGGCTCAGGAGCTAGCTGCTGCTACGTGCCAGCAAGGTGACGCTTGCGAGTGAAGTGGGTTTAAAAAGCCTTCTTTGCTCGACCTCCGTCTCCTACCTCGCTACCTGCTGCATAGTGTCATCGTCTTCACCTCCGTCTCCTACCTCGCTACCTGCTGCATAGTGTCATCGTCTTCGTCGCATCGATCTTGATCTTCTTCTTCCGGTGTGTTTCGTCTTGTCACATGATCCTTCCATTGCTCCTGCCTGCTAGCTTGGCGCTCCAGATCTGTCATTGCCGGATCATACTGCCTACGGCTGAAAAGCTTCTCGCTTTGGCGCCAAACACAGCACCTTCGTTCTTGCTGAATTGATCGACCACTGATCAAGCTGCAGTCCAGACTCAAGAGTCCATCGATCGAAGTATTGAGCTTAGCTCTCGTGCGTGCGTGCGTGAACCAAGGGGCCATGCAGGACGGAGCGGGAGGAGACATCCATTTGCTCGTGAGCATCCTGGCCGACGGCGAGGAGCAGGTGAGGCAGCTCGACGCTCGGCTGGGCGAGCCGCCGGACGACGACGACCTGCGGTTCCGGGCGAGGCAGCTGCAGTGCACGCTCGGGAAGGCGATCGCCGTCGCCAGGTCCATCGAGGCGGCGGCGGCGGCCGGGCCGTGTGGCTCCGACGCCCGCTACGACTCGCCGCGGTCGGCGGACGAGAACGCGGGCAGAGCGCCGCGGGACACCGCGCAGGAGCGCCAGGACATGAGCAAGAGAAGGTGCGTATGATTCAAAACCTCTCACACGTCACAAGCACCAAAATTTACTAGCCACTGATTACTTAAGTAGTACTTAATTATAGCATAGAGGGTGCTATAAATTAGTTAAAAACAAGTTTAGGTATCAGTGTAAATTGGCTGTTACAAAAACTATAATAAATTAACTAACACACTTCGCCGTTGAATTTACACACCAGCCGGTTCACCCAAAAACTTAAAAGCCGTTAAAAATGAAGGATCTTTATTATGCCTACAAACCCAACACTTGGGTCATACTCTAATATATACTTGATAAAGGAAAACCGAAATGTTCTAGGTAATTAATTTATCATGTTGGATTAAAACAATAGCTCATCTAGAAATATCAGATGTAATAGTATTGTTGTAGAAATTCTCCTCCCCAAGTCAAAGTCAAATGCGAAACATGACTGATCCTCCTGACAAAAAACACCAATGCTTTTTGGAGCTTTTTTTTTTTTGTAATTTCTCGCATGAGTCCACTAAATTTGCAAGACTTCTGCACAGGTATTTTTTTGCGGCCAAGCTCAGTTATCAAGCTAGTTCAGTAAACGTCGAATATTTAACTTTGAAACTTGCCTAACCGCACGAATAGGGTGACCAGAGAATAAAATGCCACCCATAACTCTCTGGTGATTTGGTAATCACAGGTCAACGGAAGGATTAATATCTGACACTTGATTTCGTTGGTCCTAAATCACACAGGAAGGGACTGCCAAGATGGACCAAACAATTCCGAGTACCAGACGCAAATTTGGAGGCCACCCCCGACGACGATTTCAGCTGGAGGAAGTACGGGCAGAAGGACATCCTCGGCGCCAAGTTCCCCAGGTTCACCTCAAGCATCTCATATCCCAAAAACACCTTCGAATTCAAACTGTCGATTCCTAGTTGTTATATGCATGTGAGCCCCAATAGACATCTGTTAGGGCTTCATGTGAACTGTAATTAGTTCGCTAGAATAAAAAGCTAGTTGCTAGATTAATTTAAATTGTTAGATGATAAGGTTGTTAGTTTTCATTTACTATTTTCTAGATAGAGTATGTAAGGCCATCTCTAACGCTGGCCCTATTTCACTATTCACCTCCCTACCTCATCTGACACTATTTTATTCCATGTCCAACTCTGATCCTATTTTTCAATCCCTATATCTCTCTCTTTATATTTTACTCTCAATCCTATTTTACTATTCACAATCTCATTTCTACATAATAGGGTGAGTTACAGTAAAGAAACAAGGTCACCATTAGACATGCTCTTAGGAGCCAATAATATATATAGGACTGTCTGCTCATTAAATTAAGGAAGCAAATAAAGAATCAAGTTCCTTAGGTTGCTTGTTTTGCACCATGCATGCGCCACTGCCGGCGAGGGCATCTCGCCAGCGTTCTTTCTCAAGCCTCTCACACACATAACACCGGTGTTTTCAAACAAGATGTTAGATCATGTTTAGAACACTGAATCTTTATTAATAAAAAGGTTGTAGTGGTGACCGGTGAAGATGAGGTGGTACGTAACTCATCCATGCCCAGCTCTGAGAGGGGAGGGGCTAGGGCATTAGGGCAGACGACTAGTGCGGGGAAGGAAGAGGGGGCAACACCAGGGAGGGGAGAGGAAAGGAGAAGAGGTGAGATGACATTATCGGAGTTGAGGAAGAAAGTGTCGCAGCCACCATGGAGGGGGGAAGGAGAGGGGGCCATCGGGGCCAAAGTTGTGGGAGAAAGGTGGTGCCAGGGGTGGAGGGAAGGAGGTGGCCGCTTGCCTCCTTATGGGGAATATATAGGAGGTGCATTGCGGCCGCATCACCAAGGTAAGGTGAGGTGTCAGTGATGTAAAGGAAGGGTTCACACTAGGGAAGTAGAAAGAGGGGTGTGATGGCATCGGAGAGGGGAGGAGGAGGAGGATGCTCCTAGGCACCTAGGAAAGGGAGTGGGGTGGCGATGGCTCGTTCTGGAGAGAAGGGGGAAGGGAGTGAGAGGAGAGGGCTTAGACCATGTGCAAATATATTTTCTTTATTTTGTTCTCTTCCATATTTTCTACACCATTCTTTGCCTATATTTTTTAGCATCTCCGAGAGCATTCCTTTAAAGAATATGATATATGAAAAGAAGAGAGAATCCCTTTTCGAAGAGAATGGAAGAGAGAATCTCTTGGAAGAGAGAACCGTGAAAGGAATTTGTTAGAACGCTGAAGGGAACGACATTCTCTTCGCGAAGGAAAAGAGAAAGCGAAGGGATATCGTTGACAACGGCATTGTTAATTTCCTTTTGCCCCCATTGGGATGGACATATTAGTAACGGTAGCAACAGCAGGAGGAGGAGCAACAGAAGTAGCAGCATGTAATGCAATTCTATATATGCATCTAGATTAACCTTAGATATTATTAAAAATTTAAACTATTGAATTATTAATTCCATCAATTAGAAAATAAGGTCACCTTAGCTAGTTATAAAGATTCTGGGCTTGTTTGGTTGTTGCCTAAGCATGCCACATATTGCCACACCTAAGATTAGTCAGGTTTGACCATGCTAGGTGAGTGTTTGGTTCATGTCTAAGGTTAGCTAAGATTCCTTTTCCAATATATAGACCCCACATGTCATAAGTACAAAAAAGTGTGGCAAACTTGCCTAACCTTACTAAAGTGTGGCTAAGAATTTCACAAATTAACGTTAGGCAATTTTGGCAAGTTAGTTGTGGCAATGTTAGAAAAAATTGGACATCAACCAAACAAGCCCACCTAACTCATTTTTTTTTCTTATGTGGAGAAGAGAGAAGATCTAGCTTTTAATTAAGAGTCAGTCTATAACGTATTTCAAGATTTATACAGACTACTGTATGTGGATCCATATTTATTTTTGAGATTGTGTTACAGGTAGCACATTGAAAAGCTTGTGATAACGTGGATTTTACTTATATTTAGTGGTTGCCTATACTATTGAAGATGCTTTAAATGTACCAGAATTGGTTTGGGACTTTTCGGTTACTGCAGACCATGCTGTGTTCCAAACATACCTGACAAGTATTTCACAAAACTTTTAGGCTCGGTGTGGAATGTTTAGATGTTTATAAAATTCACGCGACCGAGGTTTCCACAGACGACACGTAGATCCGATTCGGATTGGTTTTCCAGCTTCTGAGACTTGACATGTATGTCGCTGCAGGGGGTACTACCGCTGCACGTACCGCAACGCGCAAGGGTGCCTCGCCACGAAGCAGGTGCAGCGCTCGGACTCCGACCTGTGCGTGTTCGACGTCACGTACCAGGGCGTGCACACGTGCCACCAGAAGCAGCAGCCCCACGCGACGGCGGCGGCCGCGGTCGTGGCCGCGCAGCACGACGACGGCAGCCAGCCGCCGCAGGACCCGAGCCACCAGCTGGAGCTCCTCGCGAGCTTCAAGAACGGCCTCAAGGTGGAGACCCAGGGGCTGTCGGCGCTGACGGCGTCCTTCCACGAGCACGGCCACGACGCCATCGCCGCCGCGGCCTTCTCCTTCCCCTCCGTCGCTTTAGACGGTGCCACGGCGGCGGCCTTCTCGCCGGTGGAGAGCGGGCAGTTGGGAGGGGGCTTCTCCCCGGCGTTCGTCTCGCCGGCCGCGTCGGCCGGGTCGAGCTACTTCTCCGTGGCGCACTGCCCGGTGGCGAGCTACGACCAGGGGGGAGTGGGCACGCGCGGGGTAGAGTCGGAGCTCGGCGAGGTCGTCTCCGCCGCGACCGGCTCGGCGGTGGATCCCGCCGGGTTTGACTACTCCCTGTACCGCCACCACCACGCCGACCGGCTCGACCCGCACTTGCCGTTCCCGCCAATGTTTGGCCACCCTTCCCAACCCCATTATAGGAACACGTGAAGAGCGAATGCGAATTCAAGGAGCGTCATTTTGTCCCAGATATTTTAGTTTGGTAACACAATGAATTTCACATGAAACTTCCGCGTTCCAAACGGGGCTTTAATTTTTGGCCTTTCGAGTAGAAATACTTGCTCTTTTGTCATCTTAACAGGTAGAAGTAGCAATAGCGGTATGTTATTGTTAGTTTATCATCTTCGGTGTAGTACAACTTGTTCCATGGTACTGGTTAACTTCTGAGCATTAGAGTTACTGAAAGAGCCAATGAGGATTCTAGCTCTAGTCTATATAGTCTAGTGTTGTTCAGTGACAGACTGAGTATTAACTTGACAATTATTTATAAGAATTTGAGTGTTGTTCAGTAGAGCATGTTTGCATAATTGAAAAGAAAAAAGATTTGGTTTTTTAGTCTATTTTTTTTATTATCATAAAACCACTTCAAAAAGTTTTTAAAAATGATATAAACAAAATGAACTAGCTTCGAAAGCAGATTCAAAAACCTCTTAAAATATAGTTTAGCATTTATTACACTTTAGCTCAGACAGTTTATTCATTCAGCCTAGCCACTCTGGACATGTTGTAATTAACTTGAGAATTATTTTCAAGAATCTGAGTGTTGTTCAATGACATTGGTTAACTCGAGAATTATTTTCTTTTTTAGCAATATGGCAAGAACACTGCCTTTCCATTAAGGACGATAGAATTGTACACTGTATAAGAGGGAAAGCAGGGGTAGAGGGGTGGAAACTCGGAGAATTCCCACTGCTCTTTGTTTTACAACGGCAACCACTCATCCCAAGGCAAGGGCCTCCTCATAAATTCTCTAGGCAAGTTGGGAGGAAGTGGGACTACCCTGTTGGAAGATCCTCTAGTTTCTCTCGTTTCTGATTACTATAGAATTATTTTCAAGAATATGAGTGTTGTCCAGTGATTTTGGTTTATCTTGAGAGTTGTTTTGAAAGGTATTTGAGAATTGGAGGTACTTAAGGAGTCTTTGCTCTATAACTTGTGTGCAAAAAAACACTTGTATGACTCAGAGTCGATAGCTAAGGTGTGGTATTCAGAGCCTCTGTTGGGGTGATGCCCATGTGATTTGTTGCTGAGCATGAATACAAACAAAACAATGAAGTGTAGGCTGACTAGACTAACAACCAGGATTTAGCAAAAGCTAATGTGACAATATTCTGCGTGGTGGCACTGGCACACTGGTTGCTTGCTTGCCTTTTTCTTTTAATTAATTCCCTTGGTTTCTAGTTCACAGCTCTAGGAAAACAGAGGGCATATGACAGGCATTATCCGTAAAGGCAAGTTGTGCTGAAATTTTCTTGCAAATATTTGGGGAGCCTGATTTATAACTCCCATGAATTTGTCACAAATCATGCAATTATTTGCCTAGCCTTCTCAAAGATTATCAGAACCCAAGGATAATCTTGTGTAACTACTGCCTATGAAAACTAACCATACAGGTTCAGATTCAGAACAGCAACACTGATATGGTAACTGATAATTTGATACCCATCCGGGAGATTGGCAGTCGTATAATCAAATACAGGCAGGCATGATGAACTGTATCATCCGCAAAAAATAGTAACATACTAGTCAAAGAGAAAACCATAAGCTGTCTACTCTTTATACTTAGAATGTATACAGATCATATGAGCAGAGGTGCTTCCTAATGTCGCATATGCATACCTGAACCAAACACTCAACGTTGACAGGCATCGGTAAACATTGTAGCAAACAGCTAATCAAGCCAGAACCGGCTCATTTGGCTCCATCTCTTGCATGACTGGGTCTACCCTTCCAACCAAGGTTCTCAAAACGGAGGACAAAAAACGCGGTTTTCAAGCTTACCGATATGATTTGGTTTGGCAAACCAACGGTTTAAACCGATCCAAATTCAAAATTTTCAAATTGAAATTCAACATAAGCCGATTAGTTTTCGCCATAAACCGAAACTGGTCTCCAACCCGCCGGTTTTTGGTAGAAAGAGAGTTTCCGGTCCAAACCGATCGAATTTCGGTAAAAAAAATCGATGCTTCTTGTCCCTGATTCAAAACTTGAAAAACAAAATTTTGCACGGTTTTTAGCAGTTTCTGGTCCAAACCGACTGAATTATGCTAAAAAAAAGGACACTTTCCACCTCCCCCCGGGTTTCAAAATTTGAAAAAGGGATTCCTGCACGGTTTCAGTGGTATTCGACAAAAACCGTGACCGGCAGGGTTTCGGTTCAGGTCCCGTTCCAAAGGGGACCTCAACGCACAAGTTGCAGGTCCAGAGCCATGAGCTGCACCAGAAGGTTCAGAACATTGTTTGTCCGTGGCCGTAGAAGAAGACGTCCAAAAAAAGTCGGGCGAGTGGCAAGAAACCAGGAGCCCCGATTGGTGGGTAATCAGCTAATCATCCTCCCCCCACTCAACGGCGCCAGTAGACAATTCAGAGCCTGAATTCGGCCGCCTTCTTGCACGCAACGCCGAGTGCTCGTCCCCTACCAGCTGCACATGCTGAAAGGCAAGCCCCCCACCACCACCACAAGCTGCGGCTTCTTTACAGCCCCAAATGTTTGTCCGCAAGATCAGGGCAAAGATCTCCATCAATGGCAAATGGCATGGAAGAAGATTGCACATCAGTGTTGAACCTACAGGTTCTGCTGATCTGGTAGATTAGATCATACCTGTTTCATTGATTCTCAGATTTGATGAAGTTTCGTAGCACAGCACAGAAGAAGATGCGCGCAGGTTTTAAGCAGCATTTGATGTTTTCCAATGATCCGGATCATTATAGCACGGTTTAACATTTTGTTTCGCCC
This sequence comes from Olyra latifolia, assembly GCA_036346145.1. Lineage (NCBI taxonomy): Eukaryota > Viridiplantae > Streptophyta > Magnoliopsida > Poales > Poaceae > Olyra > Olyra latifolia. The sequence goes on from CM070530.1 coordinate 4,421,772, forward strand.
TCGAAATTCGAGGGTTGCCCTGCCGGGTAGCGGTAAAAACATATCAAAATTTGTATTCGGTCGCATAGTCTCTTGGTTTTAGAGTGGTTTTCGCTTGGTCTCTATGAAAAACCGAGCGTCCTTTTAAAAAAAACCCAATATCTATGAAAAACAAGTGGTTTTTTTTTCCCCGAGAAACCACTCTTTCATGAATTCTAATTTAAATATGACTTTGGGGTTAGTTTTGAAGCTCGATATGCCGGATGGCATGGCTGAAAACCATCGCTTTTGTCGGGTAGTGTGAACTCCACTTCTAAGAAAAAATTCATCTCAAATATATCTCTACTAATAAAAGAGTCTTTTGTGAGTAATGATGGTCATATGGTATTCCATTCTTCTCCGCTATCCGATCTCCAATCAACGTCTCACCTCCTCAGCACAAGTCAAATCAAAATCAAATAAAGATCATCTCTTTTCTAATATTCATAAAACGAATGCATTAAAATTAAAATAGGATCATTTCTTTTTGATTCTATGAATTCGTAAGAATGTTTTCGGTAGATTTGGTTTGCGTTTCGTATTTAAGTGTGTTTGTATTTTATGAAAGTTTCAATAGGATACATAAGGTGCATTGAAACTAGCTTTACATGGCGTTCACATTATATTAAAAAAAAAATGGATGGAAGCTAAGTACAGAGTTAGGACGCAGTCGAGCATAAAGTAAATATAAGTGTATGCGTTAAATATATTGATCATAATATGGTATAAAATGACATATAATCTTGTTTTTACATAGCAAAGCACGGACTCGCGGCCATTATAACATTATTACTTGTCCATGTGCTGTGGGGTGCCGAGCCAGGAGGAACACCATGGCACGGCACGGCGCAAGTGGCGAGAAAACTGGCCTTTCCGCCGCGCTTTTCCCACCGCGGCGCCACGCCCACTCGGCCTCGGCGCGCTCCTCCTCTCCCTCCGACCGAGACAGTCCGGCAGTCTGGCACTAGGCGAGCGAGCAACACAACACTACTAGTACTCCAAGACACCACGACACGAGAGAGAAAAAGTACCCGAGGCCGAGGGGACGCGAGGAGAGCGGCGGATGCCGGGGCGCGTGCGGCCGCGCCGGTGCCGAGGCCGCCCTGCCTGCCGCCCCGCCGGCACGCCGCGCTGAACTCCCCGCCGCCACCGCCTGTCTCCACCCTTCCGTTTTCCGTTCCTCCTCTCCTCCTCCCCCGCTCTTTTTTAACGCTCGCCTCCTCGCTGCCTTGCCTTCCTCTCCCCGTCCTCCGACTTCTCTTCTCGATCGCTGTACCCGGCGCGGGCGTCTGCCGCTGGATCTGCCCGCTGGCGGGTTCCGACCGCTGAATCCATGGCGCGGCCGCTCCGATTGGGCGCGCTCGTGCTCGTTCTCCTCGTCGTGTCAGGTACCGTACCGCCGCCCACCACCCTCCTTGCATGTCTGAATTATGCCTCCTGCGCGGTGCGCGCTCGTCGTGATGGACGATTGGTCGCTTCCTGCGCGGTGCTTGCTCGCCGTTTGCTCCGATTCGCCGTGGGTGATGGCTGCTCGCTTTGGTATTGCAGTGACCTCGCTCCCGCTTGCCAGCTCCGCCGACGACTACAAGCACTGCAAGAGTGTAGTCGAGGGCTGGGCGGATTCGTTCACGGAGAGCGACAAGGATGTGGACAAGTTGACCCTAAAGGATTTGCTCTTCTTCCTTCACATTCCTAGAACCGGTGGCCGTACCTACTTTCACTGGTAATTTGCTGCACCTCTAGGCAGTTCGGTTCATCGTCCTCTACTATGCGTTCCGTTCCGCTGATATCACTCACCTGTCTTGGCAGTTTCTTGAAAAAATTATATACGAATGCTCAGGAATGCCCACGTTCCTATGATAAGCTGCGGTTCGACCCAAGGTAAGAGAAGTTGTTCGCTTCTTAGCTGAATTGTATTATCATCTGTATTGATCTTAACTTCATGTTGATTAGCCAAACAATAACAAGAGCTCTGTTGTCTTTAAACAATGCATACAAAATGCAATGCTCACTCTGGTTTCTAGATTTTGTCTTCTGCCTTTCCAATTTAGATCATGATGTGAATAAAGCCTGCAGCACTATAGTGTATGATATTCCATATAGTATCTACATATTTTGTATTTATACTGATTACTGCATTCCAACATATGCATCAGCGCTACATCTTGAGTCTAGTAATTGACAATTACATGGATATTGTGACCTGTGTATGGCCATGCCAATAAATTGTGAGGTACTCTAGAGGCAGTGTTCATCTGTTATTATGGCTGAGGAAGTAATTGTCTACAAATATGAAATATGTACTGTACGAGTAAAGTAAAAAAAATCAGATGATTGCTTACAGTTACTAATGGTATTTATGATTTCTTCTTAGCCATCCTGATTGCAAGCTGGTTGTTAGTCACGATGACTATAGCTTAACTTCCAAGCTGCCAAGGGAGAGGACTTCTGTAGTAACAATACTACGAAATCCAGTTGATCGTGTCTTTAGCACGTATGAGTTCTCAATTGAAGTTGCAGCCAGATTTCTTGTGCATCCAAACTTAACATCCGCAAAGCTAATGACCAGTCGCGTGTTACGGAAATCGCGTGCTGTGAGTACATTGGACATATGGCCTTGGAAGTACTTGGTTCCATGGATGAGAGAAGATTTGTTTGCCAGGGTATGCCTATTTATTTCAGTTCAACCTTTTCCTTACTTTCATCCTTTTAGGAAAACGGTTAGGAAGATATGTTGGGTTTTGATTACTTGTTAATGGAGCAGTTCATAGAAATCTTGTTTTTCTTCTAGATTTTGACCTTTATATGCTAATAAATTCAACATACAGCAGGATCTAGATTCACATATAAATGTAGTCTTTTACATACCTTGAATATTTGTTTGTCGTTAGATTGTTCCAACTTCCAGGTTAATGGTTCTGTGTTAAAAAGACTGGTTAGGATCAGCCTTTAGAGTTGTCATTGGGAGGGTTTCAAGTCTGGTCCTTCAGCTTCTGTAACACCTGAGGTTGATTGGGGTGTTAAACCTTCACTATTAGTTTACACTTAAGTTGATGTGAATGACCAGCAGACATTAGTGTTGACTTCAAATATATTTTGGAATCAATAAACACAAAATCACAAGTAGTATCAATATTTTGGTGTTTTAATTGCCTGTAGTAGCTTATTTTTTGCAATTAGATGATAGACATTTCATTTACCAGAGAGATGCTAGAGGGATTAACAAACTGCATAGCAGCAAGAAGGTTAATGCATATGATGTGGAGGACATGGTTATGCCATTGCACCAGTACATCAATGACCCTGTTGCCCACGAAATCATTCATAATGGAGCTACCTTTCAGGTATGACGACTTGTTTCTTTTGTATACTTCAGTTTTTTCTATACCATCCTTGTCTGTGCCGGTTACTCTCTCTGTTATATATTGGAAACTATGATGTGTGCCCCATGCAATTGTTTTGCCTGCTAGTCCTTTCAATGGTGGCGAATTTGTAGTTTCATGCAATTGTCAAGTTTCATTTTCTAAAAGAGTTCAACATGGGCACAAAAAAGCCTATGATTAACTGTATATCCTCCCACTATTTTTGATGATATTGTGATCATTCTTGTGCAACTTGCAAATTCAAGCTATACACCAGTAAATAGTAGAGAAAAGTGTGCATGCTTAAACTTTTGATTATTGTGAGATGTCCGGACATAATTATTGTGCTTACTATTAGTAGTAAAACTTGGAACAGTGATGGTAGATATCGACCTAACCAAGAAAACTTGTATGATTGTTTCTGGTGGTTTTTGGCCCTACAGAACATTGAACCCACTTTATTTATTTCTGCCTGTTAGACAGTTAGATAATATACCCACCTGATAAAGCTCTACTTTCTTCACTATATCCATAACAATTGCACAGTATTAGCCCCTTTTTGTGAATAGCATACCTCAACATTTTGCCAGTGGTATATGTGGAAAGAGTTGCAAGAAATAAATGGGCATGTTTTTTCCCTATTACAATGTCCCACTCTGGCAAGGGTCAGGAACTTGTGTGTTTAATAGTTCTGATGCAAATCTGTACACATTAGCCAGTACCACTGTGTTATGTCCCCAGCCAATTTGCATTTTATACTTTTGTTCTCACAGTGGCTGCCTCCAGATAATTTCCCAGTCAGCTTGAACAACCTGGCTGCTAATTGTTTTTGTTCTCTTGTTTCCTTGGCAGATTACTGGGTTAACAAACAACTCTTACTTCAATGGAGCACATGAGGTTCGGCATTGTGTCAGAAAGCACCCTGATCTTGGTCGTTTTGTACTTCAAGTTGCTAAGGTATATACCAAAATCAAAGTGATGGATGCGTGAAAAACCTTTTTCATATGCATTCCATTGGCCAATGTACATGATGCACTATTACATTCTTCAACATAGAAATATAAGTATATAAGTGCATTGTAACTAACCAGCTATATTTTCCTGCAAAGGGAATATAAATAGTAGTGGATGTGCTATGCCATTAACATTTTCTTAACCATGTTAAACCAAGTTAGAATTCTTACATAATTTCTACCATAATTAATGTTGTCATTTTCAATCACAGAGCAGGCTGGATCGTATGCTGTACGTAGGACTTACAGAGGATCATGAAGAATCTGCAAGGTTATTTGCTCATATGGTAGGAGCGCAGGTGCTATCACAGTCTGGAACATTGAACTTAGATATCAAGGAAGATCCACCGGGCGGCATCGGTAAGATGCCATGCAAGCTGGCAGTCTTACACCTTTATAATGTATCTGCAGCTATCATATTCATGCTACCTACCTTTTTAGACTGAAGAACAACAAGCCCTAATTTTTTTTTAATCTGAATTCTGAAAGATAAGAGAGCAATGCTGTGGGTTCAGACATCCCTAGATCAAATAGCAGCTGATGTACTTTTGCAAAAGCAGAGATGATAAATGAGATTATAATATTCATCTTATTCTCACAGACTCCCACCCATCCATGCTGGATCCAGAGGACGAAGAAACAAATGAACATATGGTAATACTGTGGTCAAGATTTACATAAGTTATTTACTTTTGCATGACAAGATGTTTTTATATGGTCACGATTGCTCACATCTCTCCTTCCTGATAGAATAGCACCCATGATTTGCAAAACAATGAAGCTTTGAACACTACGGAGGATGAAACTGGAAAAGGAAATGTAATACAACTACCTGCAACGTGCAATTATTTGTGTAAAGTATTATTATTATTATTTCTACATTTCAATGCAATGCTATTACTTGCTGATGCCAGATGACTGTTGGTAAACTGATGGAAGCTTACGAGGGTTGCATTGCAAAACTGCGAAAATCTCAATCTAACCGTCGTAAAATATCCCTGAAAAAGGTTGAGGAAGCAAGCTTTTCAAAGCAGGTGAGTATGAGAAGGCACTGAAGTGCTTGCACGGTTATATTCTTTTTCCTTCTTTGCTAGTGATATACATTTGCGTTAATCTGCACATACCTGAATCAGTGAATCTTCTCTTTGTGCCAATACCACTAAACATCAAGGACCAGAAAAATATCAAGAGATAAAATTTTGTAAGGTGCACTGTGATTAGTGCACTTCTCGTATGGTTTCCAAATTAATTTGCTGTATCAATTGAAATATTGGTTAACATGCTATTTCATTTATCAAGCCTTCCCTTATTCTATGTTATATTGTTATTGTATGCTCTAGACTCATTCATCACTTAATCTTTGTAATATTTGGCATTATTCATCATTTTTTAGTAGTACATTTTATTTGTCCTTTGAACTGACCAGGCTGCTGTGCTCACAACCTCACCACATGTATAAATATCTGGCTATTGCACATATATTTCTGTCATATAGAAATTCCATTTAAACTTTGAATGTTCTGATTGTGTCTCTAGCTGTCTGACAAGCTGTTCTTTTTTATTGGAATATTTTGACATGGCATTGGAATATTATGGTTTGATGAAGATTACACATTATGTTTTCAGGCAAGGCGCCAGGTACCTGAGGCAATTTTGAAGCAAATTATATCATTGAACAGCCTTGACATGGAACTCTATGAACATGCTAAGAATATTTTTACACAAGAACATCTTATGCTAAAAGGTCAGCATTCCATGGTGGAGCAGCACAAAGAATTGGCAGATCAAAAGGTCTGTTCAAGTTCATAGTATGATCCTTCTTTATATGATCCGTTTTAGTTTAAACCTTTTCTACAAGAATTCATAACCCCAGGACATCTTGTTTGGTAAAAGCATTACAAAACAATCTCTATAATTGAGTCAAAAAAGGAAGCATGCTTCAGATTAATCATCAATATCATAGTATTTCATTATGTTGTGTTTTCTTACTGATCTCATAGTATCAATATTTAAAATTTTAGTTTTTATTGCGTGTGCATATGCAAGAGGAATAAAACAGATTCATTATGGATAGACTTCGTGTATGCTAGTATTATGCTACATGTACCTATTCGCTCCATAATGGCATTGCCAAAACGCGTTGGTTTACATGTTTGTATCCATTATGTGAACTGTGAAGGTTAGCTAGCTGGCCTTACGTGCTTTGGTTTATCCCTATTTCAGGGCTGGATAGGCACGGTCTGCAATTCCTGGAGTTGCTCTCCTTGGAAGGTCGTTGTGCTTGGTCTTGGAATCACAATGGTCATTGTTTTGGTCGCATTTTCTGTAACAAGACGAAGAACGTCTAAACTTAAGGTTTGATCTCGGTAAGGAGGCAGCCTCTAGAATTTGATGTACAGTCTGATGGTGCCCAGAGATTCAGACAACTATATTCTTTCGGGCAAAGGAAAAAAAAAATTGACATACTCGTACCATGTTGACATGCCTCGTTGATAGGATGGCTTTATCCGGGTGTGACAAGCTTCTGGCACCGTGGTATGTACTCGCATGTAACACCTGAACACAAAGGACAAATCCTTATGGCGTTATGCATATCGTACGTGCTGTGCTGCAAAATGGCCGTGGCGGGAGCGACTGCCGGCCTAGGCGGCGGAGGGAGGCCAGCTCGTCGGTGCAATCCTTGGCGTTGCAGCCTGACGGTGGTGGCGCTTCGGCAGCCTGACGTTGGCGTCCAGCACCTCGCCGTGCACGCGATGCACCGGCTGGCTGGTAAAAAAAATCCGCAATTTCCTAGTAAAAAACAGCTCCTGTAGTGTAAGCTGCCTAGGCAGTCCAACAAAGAGAGAGATTCAAATCAGTCTATCAAAACTCCAATACTAGTTCATCCAAACACTTGATCGACTCATGCACCAACTAAGCGGTTATAAAAAGGACCATAGGATTGCCAATTGGTGGATAAAATTTACAAAATCTAGCTGAATCACAGAAGAGCTAGAAGCATAGTAAAAACATAATCAGAATATGGGAAAGACTGCAGCTCACTTACAATCATACAGACTGCAGCTCACTCACAATACAATCACAATCAAACTCTCAATGGAATTCATGTCTTGGCAAGAGCCACAAATGTTACAAGCCATCATAGCCTTTCGACACCACTGTTAAAATGGATTACAGGATTATGCTGCATTTTATTGCAAGCAGCTGTGTTGCAATGCAGGCAGGCTAGTTTCAATGAGCACTCGAGCAGGCATGCCCAACTGGCTACTGTCCGAACACAAACTCATCAAGCTTCTAATCATTTTGACCATAGCGTTTGCATCTTAAGCGTATTCCGTAACAATGTTCCATTTTTCACCAAGACTCTTGGATGGTTTGGATGTGTCTTCACGGATGATACCACTTTAGCCACCACATATAATATGATGTTGCCAAAGAACTCTTTATCTCATTTAGCTTCAGAAGATGCTCAAGACCTGAAATTCCATGCTTGGGTTCTCGCAGGAATGACAAAATCAGCCTCTCAAGATTAGGCACCGAACCTCCCTCGACGTGCACGTCCTCAATGTTCTCCAGATTATCAATAACAAACATGCTGATTTTCGCAAACTTACCATGAGGAAACACTATGGAGTCATCAGCATAAGACTTATTATAGAGCTTAAGGAAGATCAGATTTGGTAGGTCACCAAGAACTTTTATGGCCTCGGCATGGAGTCCAGTATTACGAAGAGAGAGCCTAGATACATTTCTGAGTGATGATATCCAAGGAGGTAGACTCTCCAACTTGCCTGCCAGGCTAAAATTAGTGATGGACAGAGGAGGTGACTCTACAGAAGCTAGTTTGTCCAGTGATGAGCTATATTCATTTTCATCCAGGATGTGACTGGAGAGGGACCGAAGAGAGCCAGGCAACACCCTTAGAGATTCAAGACGGACGCGACGCCCATGCTCGGTGGGTGCCCTTTTCTCCTGCAGTTGTGGTAGTACAAGAGGATCGTCATTGGACGGTCTCTCATGAATCACAGCCTCTACAAGACGGCCTTCTACCATGACACGCCAAAGGACGCATCCACGATGGGCTTTCTTTGGTTTCGCCGTAGGGTATGCATTCTTAAACACCATTTGTCTTTACATATTATTTGTTCTGATTCCTTAAACGACTACTATGCCCTTTTTTGCAGCCTACATAGGCTCACATTTAGTCGCACAGGGACTACCCTGATTACGTGTGACAGTTCGATGAGTTGCATCAGGAGGACGTGCTGTGGACACCCTACAACGCTGACTGGATTGAGGCTCGCACACCACGCAGTCTCTCCTCTTTGTGCACGCGTGACTCTGAGTACTAGCTTACGACGAAGCCGGTACTCTTCGACATCTTCGTCAAGGAGTACTCACCCCATAGGGTGATGCGCTAGTTCGGGCTGCTGCTGCTGTTCCCCCTTCAATCGCCCACACCGTGCCACCTCAGGCTCACCAGTAAGACTGATGCTCTTCCTCTAATATGTTTTGATTTTCATTCATACGGGGATTGCACTGTTTTTCTTTTAAGTTGACTAGACTCTGGATTGAGCAATGGGAGCAAGCCCTAGAGGATTGGGTCAAGGAGGACCGGCCGTACTCGGGGGAGTCGTACCTGGCGTACTTGCGGTGGTACTCGAGGGCTGCCCGGACACGCGTGGACCACACGCCTAGTACTGAGATCCTCCATATGGCTAGGGTCACTGACACGTACCCGCTCCACCGAGCATAGGCCTCCTACTAGGCGGTACGTGTTTCATCCAAGAACCTTCTAGGATGATTTTTTTAGTACTGTTTTTAAGACTAACGCGCGTATAATTTTACAACACGACCTTATGCAGCAGTGCAACGTGGATGCGCAGTCAGCCCTGCAGTTTTTGCATAACGGCATCCACATGACCGGGGCGGAGCTGCTTGCAACTTTTCACCGCATCTACAACAAAATGGCTCGAGCGATGCGCCTGACTTCAAGTTGTGCGATTCCACATGCCCTCCAGCCCACCCCGATGACTCAGTACGGCTGCCAGGTAAGGACCTTACCATAAATTTAACTGTACTATCGCATATGAACACACGACACACATGCAAACACACGAGGCCATGGGTCAACCCACAGCCTGCACCTCAAGGAGCATCGAGAGCTCACTTCAATGAGCTTGGGACGTCATCACAGGGGGTGTGGAGGCCTAGGCTCGACAAGCCTGGGACGTCCTCCCAGGCATGGGGGATACCGCCGGCCGGACCCGGGCTTTTTTCACCAAGCCCACTCCAGGGAGCGTGGGGGCCTCGACTGATGCAGGCTACGCCTTCCCCTGCTCAAACGTTGGAGGTGAGCGTCGATATTCTTTTCATAATTTGGTACATCTTTTATGTTCAATTTAACAAGTATGTGTTTTAGGTAGTCGCCGTAGGACTGGGACGGACACCGCAAAGTAGAAACCCTAACACTAACTACAGCCACGACGCGCTGTGCACTACACGCCGCGGCGGCGTGCCTCCAGGCGATAGGTCTCGAGGTTGACGAGAAGAGAACAGAGACGGGGTGAATGGTTTGCGTCTTTGCCTAGAAGAAAGGCGGTGGAAATTTTTTTATTTTAATCCATTTTTATTTAGAATTAAAAAAACTAACCGCCTGATTCAAATATTAGCAAAAATGACCACTCCCGACCTGTCCAACGGGCTAGTTTTAAATCCGTCGGACCAACAGGCGGGTTTTGATAAAACCCCCCGTTTGATGGGTGGGATTTGATCAGGCCCGCTGGATGGTCTGACCGATCAATATGGCCGGTTGATTAGACAACTTTTCGGTGGTGGGTAAAATCCGCCCGATGAACGAGCGGTTTTAAAATCAGCCCGATCAACAGAGGGATTTTGGGCATGGGCCAAAACCGGCCCAATAAACGGACGGTTTTTGCCATCTCCCTTGCTGCCATTTGCGCGTGAAGGAAAGAAGTGAAGCGAGGGAGAACCGAGAGAAGAAAGAAGAAACTTGGGCAAAATCGCCCTGTTCAATGGGCGCGTTTTGCTGCCTCGTGATCTCCGCCTGTCCAACGGGTCGAATTCAAATCCGCCCCATCGAACCGGAGGGTTTCCAATTTTTTTTTTGTTGACCATCTAGTCCTGAGAGCTAGCCAAATCCCACTCGTCTATCCGGCTGGTTATTAAAACCCACTGATGGACGGGTTGGGAGTGGTCATTTTTGCTAATATTTGAATCGGACGGTTAGTTTTTTTAATTCTGAATAAAAATTATTAAAATAAAAAATTCAAAGGCAGTGCGTGGTGGGCCCTATTAAGGCCTGTTAAGGCACGACCCAAGCCCAGCAAGGCAGCAAGGCCTATTTGGCCTGGCGGATGAAAGTGAAACGAAGCTTTACTGGTGAGTCTGGGCCGTCGCCCCCGAATGCCTCGTCGCCTCGTCGGCCGTCGGCTTGGTCTGGAACTGGAAGGGAAGGAAGCGAGGCGGTGGGGGTCCTGGAGGATGGCGGCGACGGCGACGGCGACGTTCCGGTGGGTGCTGCAGATGCACCGGGACGTGCGGCGGGCGGCGAAGTTCTACGAGGAGGGGCTCGGCTTCAGCGTCAACATCTGCACGCTCCGCTTTGCCGAGCTCCAGTCCGGACCGCTCAAGCTCGCGCTCATGCACACCCACGACAGGTTCCGACTACTCCCTTCCCTCATCGTCTACCCTAGTTCGTAGGGGTCTGGGGGTTGAGCTGTGCGCCGTTGAACACTGCAAAATCCTAGGGCTAGGCGTGGCCAACAGTATGGGTCATTGGTGTGATGCCAGCTTATCTGAGTGGTTGGACGAGATGGAGTGAGGACAAGGTTAATTGTTGTCTTGCACATTTGTTTCCCCCTTGAAAGGCAGAAAAAAAGTATCATTGCAGTGTTCAGAATGCAGAAAAAAAAAATCAAATGTTATCAGCTTCTCCAGTTCTCCATTGCTGGGCAACAGTTCACACTTCACTGGCCGTAAATGTGCTGCCTTCACAAGTCATGCACTTTGAGTAGAAGATTTTTTTTATCTGCTTGGCTAGACTTACTCTAGGATGGGTGCCTGAGTCCAATAAGTGTCAATTGTCAAACATCATTCGCGGCTTGAACACTGCTCCCGCACATATAGAAGGAATATTGGATGAGTCTGCTAGGATGCTGGTTTGCTCATTTTTCTGGAGAAAACAATGGCCAAGCCGAGTGATGACCCTACATTTCAAATACTTCAGGGAGAAGAATAGTGTGAACTTAAGATTCATAGAGTTTTTTTTGTTTCTTTATATATTCATAACTCTTTGCAAAGGAGGCATAAATATTATACTGTGTCCATCAATGTGATGATTTGAGATGTTCAAAGGATCAAGCATTGTATGAATGCCAAACTTACGATAGAAAACCTTTCAATGGAAAGATATGGCTTTGAAATGTGATTTCCTAATTCTGTTGGTGTCTTGAATTCTAGCTAGTTTACTTTGTATTTCTTTCTCTGCTTATTGTGTTACTTTGACTCTGAGAGATATCTCTTTGTAAGATGAATAATTACAGTACTCGGTAGTCAGGTACTGTATGAAGATATATGATTGATTTAATTTCTCTCCCTTGGAGACTCTGTCTAGATTTCTTTTGGATTGCCAATATCATCATCATGTGCCTATTGAGATAGCCTTTTGTTGACACTTGCAAAATGTGAAGGTGCACAATCTATAAGTGATTAATATTAATATGCATTATCTTAAACTAGAGATGTCATGGCATCCTTTTGAAATTGACCAGAGCATAAAATTGTGACTGTTGTTGTCTGAAAGTTCATACATATTTGCAGTAACCTTGCATCACAGAGAGTCTATTCTTCAATGCTGTCCTTCACTGTACCAGACATAAACTGTACAGTTACAAAATTACTGTCTCTGGGAGCTGAGCTGGATGGATCCATCAAATATGAGATCCATGGAAAAGTATGCTTCTATAACCCATAACTCGTATAGGATAGTATTCATGGTTTCTTCGAAACATTTCTTATGACATTACATTTCCTTTTTATGCAGGTTGCAGCCTTACGATGCATCGATGGACACATGATAGGCCTTTATGAACCAGCCTGAAGAACCTGTGCTACTATGCATGTAATGAGAAGTTCTTATTACATTGAGAAGCCCTTTTAATTGCTTGTAGATGAGTGATGCATGTGCTTCCTTCTTGAAGACATCTTTTAACATGCCAAATGACTTGGTGTACAATTTTTGAAGAGTCAGGGCTCCTTTTTTTGTTAGGAAAATCATATGAGAGTTGAAACTTGCTACTCGTTAGGTAGTTCAGGATGATAAGAGTGTTGATCACTGTTTACCTCATATTGGAGGTGTTGGTGCACATTTTCTCAGAAGTAGATGGAACTAACAACTCAGGATGCCAGGCTGAAGACAAGTTCATCCTTAGCGGCATCTTCAGTGGTTCTGCTGGATTATGGCTTGGATTATTACAAGTGCGGCAGCATCCTTTTGTCACTGATAAAGCCATACTGATGTATTTTGTTGAGTGTACTGGCACTAAAAATAATCTGATATGAGTGTTTGCTTCAACAATGGTGAGCTAAACCGGTGTTGTCAATTGTACCTGTTCCCTAAGTCTTATAACTTGACAACCTATTGTCGGAGATACTGATTTTGGATTATCTGTTTTATATAGCTGGTGAACCCAGATACAGATTTTTTTCCGCTTTATAAATCTGGTGAACCTAGATAGTGATTTTGTCTGATTTGGTGAACCCATCCATCCATAATTTCGGGTTCGTATCAGGTGCACATAGCTGCTCGGTGCACACATACAAACTTTAAATCCTCACCATCTGATTTGCATCCAACGACAAGCCCAAAATTTGCACTTTACCCCTCTCGCAGTTTCTCCCGAGTAGAGGATTTCCCCCCAACTGCACCGCGACCAGGGTTTAAAAACCCGTTTCGGGTCGCCATATGGGCGGGCCGGTTTTTCGGCAAAAACCGCCGAAACCGCTAAAAACCGCTGAAAACCGTTCAAATTCAAATTCAAACGGTCAGACAGCAGCGGGCGAGTCTACCGGTTTTTGCTGAGAAACCAGCGGTTTGTAGCGGTTTTTGGTTGTTTTTAGCGGTTTTTGACGATCTGAAACAAGGGAAACGTGGAAAATGGAAAAAATAAAAAGAGATCTGAAAAATTTAAAAAAATTAGGAAAAATCATAGATGGGTGAGATATATCTGTTGGTAATTTTGTTTAATTATAAAAAAATTTGGAAGAACCTTTGATAAATATATGACATCTTGAATATATCAATATGAAGTCAATAATTTGAACAAAGTAGTTTTCAACAAAAATATCAACATAAAGTCAATTTGAACATATTAATATGAAGTCAATAATATGAAGTCAATAATGTGATATGCATGGTTGTTTCCAACAAAAACATATATTCGAATTAGGAAAAAAAATGAAAAGAGGTCTGAAAAATTTAAAAAAATTGGGAAAATCATAAATGGGTGGTATATTTGTGTTAGTAATTTGTTTAATCATGAAAAAAATTGGAAGAACTTTTGATAAATATATGACATCTGGAACATATCAATATCAAGTGAATTGCATACATATATATATTGCATTGCATATGATGATAGAAATATCAACACTAAGTCATATGATAGACATATCAAGGTTTTGAAAACTGTTTGGTGACCCAAAACCCGTGATTCACGGTAGCAAAACGTGCATCAATCAGTGAGTTCGGTATGGTGGTGGTGACAAAAGAAAAAAACGAGCAGAGCAATCAATTAGCAAATGCACAGACCAGGCCTTCTAGAAACAATCCAATTTTTCAAAAAAACGGTTTTTCACTTTTGCACAACTTTCTTCGCATAAAATACCATGATAATAATCTCAATTTAAAATTTTGCTTTGTACAGAATGTTCTAAAAACCTTCTAGTTTTTATAAGATTTTTTTAATTTTTTAATATTAAATTCAAATTTAAAATTCAAACCGGCTGGGTAAAAACCGGCGGTTTCTCAAACCGCCCCAGCAGTTTGGCGAGAAACCGCCGGTTTTTACCGGTTTTCACCGGTTTATGAACCCTACCCGCGACGCCTCGCCTCCCTGCAAACTCGCTCCTGATGAAACTGAGGGTTTGACGAGGCCGACATTGTCGCCGCCAGCCACTACTGCGGGATGGATTCGACGTCCGAGCAGCCGGCGGCCACCGCGATGCCCAAGCCGCCGGGCACCATCATGATGCCTGAGCAGTGGCAGCGGCGGGTGGCCACGCGATGCCCAAGCCTTCGTGCACGACCACGATGCCTGAGCAGTGGCGGCCACCACGATGCCCAAGCCGTCGGGCACCACCGCGATGAGGTTGCAGCCGTCGGCCACCATGATGAGGTCGATTTGGGTGGGAGGCGGTGGATTTGGGGGGAAATCCTGCTCGGGAGGAGCTGCGGGAGGGGTAAAGTGCAAATTCTGGACTTGTCGTTGGATGCAGGTCAGATGGTGAGGATTTAAAGTTTGCATGTGTGCACTGAGCAGCTGTGTGCATATGATATGAACCCCATAATTTCTTCCTGACTGCAGTTTTTCCATTTGTATATCCTTGTATAGGTGGAAACCTTAGAATACAGAGATGAACAAGGATATATCTTTACGCATGTGGAAGAGTTTTTTTTTTCCCTTTCTTGAATTTGTCTTTGGTAACAGGTGCAAAGGCGTCAGTATGAGCATCTGGCCCCTGTGAGCCATCGCCTGAAACAGCTGTGACCAAACAGACATATGAAGCCGCGGGAAACGCGCCTGGAGCAGAGAGCCAACCCTGTGTCCATGCAGAAGCAGAGAACAGAGCACCATCAAGATTCACAGGCATGAGCAGCCGACCTGCTCCCACTAACTCCAGCACCGCGCATCAATCAACAGGGCGTTCTCCGAAATCTGATCACAATGTACCACTGATTTTAACCATGCCCATTCCCTGATGCAGAGCTCCAGCAAAAGTCATCCTATAAAGCTGCCCTCTGCCAATCATTCTGCATTTTCTGCTGCACCTGCCCAGCTGCACTCCAGAGCTGCCTAGCTAGCCTCTTTCTTTCTGCACAAATGATATGCATCTTTTGACTGGGAGTGGGAGCTGGAGGAGCCCAGTGCAGTGTCAGTCATCAGCTGCTCCATTGTTCTACGCCTCTGTCTAATAAAGGGGCAAAGAGAAGGCTACTGCGCTGCAGCTCGTAACCAGAACGGGGTGGTTTGCCTACCACCGGAATCGTCGGTTCTCGGAATTAGTTGCGAGGAAGAATCATGAGACCAATTTAATTTTGATCACAACACCTGCTTCTGGATTTGGTGAGACACCACCGTCGACCTGCTCCTTCTTGTCTCACAACAAGCAGATGTCTTCGGGAAACAATTTTGAGAAGTCATAACGTTTTGTTCAAAGAAACAGCCAAGCCGTAGGCTAAAACAATCTTCAGCTCTAGCTCTAGCTCTAGCTTCAATTTTTCTATGCCTCTTTTCTTTGGGCGTTTGTCTATTTCTCAAAATTAGTTATTTTTAGATAATAGTAGATAGAAAGAATGCTCGTAAGGAGTTCTATTGAAACCAAAAAATATAGGTCTGCTTGCTATCCATAGAATAGTAGATTATTCTGAAGAAACCCGATAGTGGAGAAAGGCCTCCTAGGGATATAGATAGATTATTTCGAAGAAACCCGCCAGTGGAGGAAGGCCTTCTAGGAATAAAAGACATAGGACTAAAAAGAGAGCCAAAAAAAGATCTTTCGTATATAATACTGAAAAGAATAATCATGAGATTAATTTTGATCAAAACACCTGCTTCTGAATCTGGCGAGACACCACCATCTACTTGTTCCTTCCTAGTTTCGCAATAAGCCGAGTCGCCGGCCGACTAGACGAAACCAATTTAGCACATGTTTCTTTTTAGGAATTTTTTTTATTTTTAACCTTTTTTAAAAAATTAATTTAAAATTAACCCTGGTGAAAAAATATTTTTATTTCTAACCCTTTTGGATGCGCCACTCGGGACGGCGCCGCACGCAGACACTGCCGCGCCAGTGCATGTGGCGCGGCAAGGGCTGTCACACTGGCCCCCACGGCTGGGCATGGGATGGCGTGGCAGATGCGGGCCCCACCTTTTGCGCCACCACCCGCTGGGCGCGCAAGAGCAATTTACACTACCGATGACGCTGACCTGTGGGCCCTCCTTGCCGCGCCAGCAGGTGGCGCTGGCAAGATTTTGTAGATATCGGTAGGCCTTTCCTGGAGCATTTTTGTGCTCTCCTCCCGGCCACCGCCCGCCGCAAGAGCCGCCACGCCGCCGCCCGCCGCCCCGTCCATCTCCGGCCGATTCGCGTAGGGAAAAGTGTTGCCCACCCTCCTAGCAAGGTAATCTCCCTCTCCACTTGAACTATTTCTCACCCGATCTATCGCATTTGGTGGTTGTTTGATAACTAGGGTTTAAGTTAAAGTTTTGATTTAGGTTGGATTTGAGGTTGTTTAGTTTAATCTGAGTACCGTGGGATACGTAACACACATTCTGTCCATATTTGTAACGTGTGAAATTTGTTACATGTTTCGATTTGTCGTTGAAATTTCAAATTTAGGGAAAGCGTAGGTGTAGCTATATATATGTAGTATATCCATGATGAAAATATCTTATGTATAATCAAGATGTAAATGATTGGAGGTAATGCAGGGGCGGATAACGACGTGCAGTGATAGGATTACTTATACAAACATTGCTATATGACGTCCTGTATTAATATGTTGCAGTCTCACAGAATACTAGTAATTTGTATTTAAAATTTTTGTATGTTCATGTGGAAAGCTTATCGACAGATAACAACTATGTGCATTGATTGATTGATTAAAAAATACAGCAGTAGGCAATAGACACTAGCTTTAATTTGGGTCTTGGACATCGAGTGTTATGTTTTATGTAGTTGCTCATTTGGACGAGGTTCACCTTTAATATATGTGTTGTACTACATAATTTTTTCTATTTGTACGTACGTCCTTTTTCAATATTATAGGGTAAAGGCATTTTCCACATTTCGTGCGCTATATACGATTGAACATTATTCAATTTTCTGTAATTGTGCATGTTAGGGCTAATTAGTTGTATGTGTTGTATAATTTGTGTAGATGGATCGTTTAGTTCGATTGTTTTATTGGGGAACTGTTAGAGCAAATGGGGAATTTGAGAATATGGAGGGGGGTTGTGTTGTTTGATAGGACCCCAAGCTTTGCTGATTTAGTGTCCCGATGTCGGTCTATGCTGAGGTGTGGCGTTGGTAAAGGTGAATTGGTAATGCAAGGCAGATTTGATTGTGGAAGGCTAGGGCTCACAATGTGATGTTGAATATTTCATCCGAGTCGGATTGGAGTAATTATAAAGAGGTTGTGAAAAATTCAAATGTCAGTTGTTGGGAGATGGTAGTTGATTTTTGTCTTGGACAAGCCGAGCAGAGAGTTTAGGAGGAAGTACTGCCTTTGACCCAAGAGGTGGGTATAGGTGTCGACACCCAGGTCACATGTCAAGCATTTCTTGTGGAGGCGGACAGAGAACCCTGCATTAACTTCGGTAGTGACTTTGCCATCGATGAGTTCGATGATGGAGTATTTGAACAGGAAGAACATGACGTGGATGTAGATGAAATCTCTGTTGGGTCGGAGAGTGAATCCGCGGATGAGAAAGTCGTACAAGACGATGGGGTACAAGGCGAACAAGATGAGGAGGAGGACGAAGATGAGGTGGACGATGAAGCCGTGCTGGAGGTTCGTAGCCTAGCCATGGTGGATAGACGACAAGCATTGCACGGATTGTCAGCCGAGGAGAGGAGGCAGCTGAAGGCAGTTCATGTCGACGTGCGGACCGTGGGCATCTTCGAGAACCTAAGCCGAAACCACATGGCAATATGTGAGAGTGGCCTGTTGTCAACCGAGGTTCTGCCAGATGCTGAGAACTTGGAAATCCGAAAGGGTATGAAATTCGACACGTTGCAGTAGTTGCAGTACTTCCTGATGGACTATGCGGTGAGACATCATAGGCCGTACAATGTAACTCGTTCTGATGTCAAAGTGCAATACACTGTAAACTGTAAACAATGATGTCTATGGGGCGTGTGGGCTCGGCTAGACAAGTATAGTCAGAGATGGAAGATAACTCGTGTCAGGCAACCTCACACATGTGGCTCGTCGAAGACAAAGAGGGTGCATGCTCAAAACACTGCCAAGTACCTAGGCCGTCGTATCGCTGGCATTGTCGCGGCGGATAACGACGTGTCGGTTGCTTCATTGATAGAATCCATATTTGCGTTCACTGGGTATCATGTGAAGTACTCAAAGGCATGGCGGGCGAAGCAACACGCCACTCAGATGCTATTTGGGACTGGAAGGAGGCCTACAACATGGTGCCAAGGATCTTGAGTGCAATTAAACATTTCAACCCGGGTACGAAGTTCTATACGTACACGGGTGATAGTTCCTTGGTCGATGAGCATGGCAACACACGGAAGGTGCTTCGGCGTGTCTTTTGGTGCTTCAAGCAGTGCGCCGAGGCTTTTGAGCATTGTCTGCCGGTCATACTCGTCGACGCCACCTTCCTTACCGGCAAATATAAGGGTGTGGTGATGACGGCCGTCGTGGTGGATCCGGAGGATCAATTGGTGCCTCTTGCATTTACCTTGGCGGAGAGCGAGAACAACTCGAGCTGGGCATGGTTCATGATGATTGTGAGGCGCGAGGTTCTGGGCAAGGGCAGGAAGGTTTGCATGATCTCCGACCGTCACCCGGGTCTTCTAAACGCGGTTAGGGAAGAAATCCACGGATTTCCACCTCTCGAGCACAGGTGGTGTATGAGGCACTTTGCGGCAAATATTTGGGGAAGACAGAGGAAGAAGGAGGTGGTGGCGAAGGCGAAGGTGAAGCAGGTGAAGATATCCATTCTAGTGCATCATACCAAATACCAATGTAATCGTCGATCGCTATGGCTACTAACACTTATTATGCTTAGTCACAAACGTATTATAGATTAATTGTTCAAATAACTTATGACAGGTTTAAATGTACCACTTAGTAAAAAGTACTAGGTATCATAAGGTACATTCACATAAACTAAGTTCAACAACATATTACATCACGAAATTCAACAAACACGGTCTCACTCTTCGGGGTCCTCGTCGTCATCCGACACGATAGTAGGCAAGTTACCAACAAGACCCCTCATGGTCTTCATCTCCATCGTCCTCCTCATCTTGTTGCGCCGCAGAGTTTGTAAATGAGCCTTCTATGAATTATGCCGGTAATTGGCCGCGAGGTCAATGACTGAACCTTCTGCCATCTTCTTCCTTCTTTCCTCAAGCTCTTGCTCCTTCTCCATCTGCCTCTGCAGCTGTATTTGCTGCCTCACCTCTCTTGGATCAACACCAGGTGGGTACCTCCCCCTACGCCTCCTCCAGTAATCCAAAATTTCTGAATCGGTGAAGTAGCCACGTGGCGGCACCCCACGCTCCCTGATCGTGTCATCCAAAACCTTCTTTCTGTCTTGAGCAGACGGCATGAGTACACCATAATCATGCCTTATCATCTTTTTTCTCTTCTCTACTCTCCTGGCTTGTTCCTCGTCACACAAATTCAAAATCTCGGCTTCGAAGTCCTGTTTTCCGCTATATGTCTCCCAGTCACACGTCCGTCCCTCCTACAAATATTACGGTAACGACTATTAAGCTGAACATGCACTGTGGTATTTTAAATCTTAAATAAAATAGATGTAACTAAATCGTACCCAGAATTCACCATAGGAGTTGCCATAATACCATCCGTACCCAAGGTTCGATGGCACAACACCTCTACGAGCCAGTATGCCGCATGCCGCACTTATATGTAGTGGGTGGAAATTGCTCACACGGCCAATTCTTCTCGCCAGAGTTGAAGGCCTCCACTTCCTCATTAGATGGCCAACAAGCCTTGTGTCCATAAATGTACTCCTGGAAATCATAGAGAGGCCATCCATCCTAGAAAAAATAAACATTGTTATCGAACTACTTCAATGCATGAGACTAACTTACATATGGACTAGGCATGCATACACTTACCCGATCATTGCGTGAGCAACGGAAGAAGGGGATAAAGTCCACCCCTAGGTTAGGTCGTACTAATATCGACTGAACATAGCAATGACATAGAGGCGGGTTTACTACCCGGTTAGCACTTGCCACCGCCTTCTCCTCCGTTGTCATTTCCGGTGGATTTGGCGGAGGAGGAACCCAACGCCTGAAATACTGAATTGGCTTAGTTTCCATGGAGCGCCATGGAAACAGCCGGATCCTTGGATCAAACATTTCAGGTCCATCAATCCACTCGAAATACCAACACTGCCGAATAGAGCAGCTGCCAATGTCTTTGGTCTTCACACCACAACTGTAAAAGGCTCTACCGGCAGTATCATGATCCCTCGACTGCTGAACCTCCGCAGGAAGGCCATGCCCACAAAGTGGAACTGAAAACGGTGAGGCCCGAACTGGAGCATTCTTACCCCTAGGGTAATTCTCATATTTGAGCAGTGGCTTCGCCGTCCCACTATCGTTTCCTACAATATAGTGCAGGATGGCGGGAAAATAAATTATTTTATCAAAACGTACTCCGCATAAACATACATCTTAGGCTTAACATTAGTACTAAATCAAATATTATAAAAAAAATTCACTGTACAATCTAGGCATTTTCACGAGATCATCGGTGAAGACAAAACAACTACGCAATTCATACATCTCCACGCTAAGTTTAATTAGAATCCTAACCCTAACCCTAACCATAAATCAATTAAAAAATCATGAAATATTATGAAAAAATCACTACACAATCTATACATCTTCAAAAGATTATCAATGGAGACAAAGCCACTACGCAATCCATACATCTCCACGCTAAGTTTAACTAGAACCCTAACCTTAACCCTAACCCTAACCCTAAATCAATTGAAAATTACAAAAAATACAACCAAAAGACACCAAAGGAGAGGGGGTCACCTGCCATGATGAAATGCAGCCTTTTTCCAAAAAAACTCGCCGGATCTAATGCTCAAAGCATTTAGGAATGGAGGAGGAGAAGAGTGGTCAGAGAAGAGGTGAAATGGGAGAAAATAAAGAATGGCCGAGTTAGGACGAGCTCTGCAGGACTTTGTAGCAGGCCTTGCCGCGCCAGGCGGCATGGCGCGGCAGGGTAGGCCCAGATCTGTCGCGCCATGAGATCGGAAGATGCACCGGTCCCATCGGTCGATCCCCGCCGCCCGCAAGGATCGGCGCGCAAAAAGGTAGGGCTCGCACTGCACGCCATTCCTTGCTCAATCATGGGCGCCAGTGGCGACCCTTGCCGCGCCACATGCCCGGCGTGGCGATGCGTGTCGCGGCGCCTCTCGAGTGGCGCGTCTAAAAGGGTTAGAAATAAAAATATTTTTTCACCAGGGTTAATTTTAAATTAATTTTTTAAAAAAGGTTAAAAATAATTTTTTTTTTCTCTTTTTAGCTCCAACTTTGGATTGTCGACCGGCGCTATGCAAAATGGGGATATCTAGCGTGGAGGTAGCATGGCAGAATCTAGAGCGGTTCGCGGTCTATGCCGAAACAGAGCTCTCTCCGAATCCTTGACTGGAACTGTGCCAGGATATGATTCCGACAGAATCTAGAGCTTAAAAAAAATAGCGTATATAGCACAAACTATACGAACTGGGGGTTCTATGCGAGAATATAGCTCGGATTTCTCGACTTGAACAATATGGTTTTGACAAAATCTGGAGCAGAAAAGAATAATGTGTATAGCGCCAATTAAGCGGGAACAAATCTCCGGATTGTCGACCAGAGCTGCACCAGAATCTTGTTCTGACAGCAGTTGAAATGAATAGTGTATCATAGCACAAACTGCATGTCTGCATGCCTATAAATTGTGTAGCGATTAACAGTCCAGTGCTTCCTAAATAAAGCAAACACATTTACTAATTAACCTCCTCCTCTCCGCCCTTCCCTCCAACCACCACCTCCGTCTCCTCCATTTCGTTCCGATCGAGAGGAAGCCGCTTCGATTCTTGCGTCAAGATGGCGGCTTCCTCCCGCCGCCGCCGCACGCCGCGGCGTTAGCCATCGAGATCGAAGAACCCGAAGAGGAGCAGCAATGGCGATCGCTTCCGGCTTGTCGCTGCTGCTGCTTCTTGCGTTCTTGCATTCCTGCGAAGCTCAGCATTACAGCGCAAACATCTCGGCCATCGAGGCGGCCGTCCGCGACCGCGCGTTCGAGCTGCTCCGCCTCACGAGCCAGCCCGTCGACGTCCCGCTCTCCGGCGACATGTCCGGCGGCGCCGTCGAGGCCACGGCGCTGCGCGTGCGGAGCAACGCTCTGTGGGCCGACGGCGTCAACGCCACCGCAGGGTTCAGCGTCCCGCCGCGCGTCATCGCGGTCCCGTTCGCGCGCCGCGTCGCCATCGTCTTCGAGCGGTTCCTCGGCAACTCCTCCGGCGCGCTCTTCGCCGCGCCGCGCGGGTACGCGCTGGCCGCCCCGGTGGTCGGCCTGCTCGCGTACGACGCGTCGGGGTCCAACGGCCGGCTCACGCTCCGGACGTTCGGCGCGCCTGTCCGCGTCGAGTTCAAGAACCTGTCCTCGGCGAAGGGGTTCAACGCCACCACGGCGAGGTGCTTGACGTTCGCGGCCAGCGGTAAGGCCGTGGCCACGCACGCCGTGGTGTCGGGCTCCGCGTGCACGGTGTCTGGCACGGGGCACTACGGGATGGCGGTGCGGGTGGAGACACCGCCACCGCCTACGTCGGTGCGGGGGCGGTGGTGGGTGTGGACGGTAGGAGTTGGCGCCGGCGGCGTGCTGGGGGTCAGCTTCTTGGCGGTCTCCGTGGCCGGCGCGGTGAGGTGGAACAGGAGGCGCAGGAGGGAGGAGATGGAGCGGCGGGCAATGGCGGGGGAGGGGCTGGGCAGGATGGTGGTGCAGGGGAGTACGATGCCGTCGGCGAAGATGGTGAGGACGCGGCCTGAGGTAGAGGAGGGCAGCCCGCCGCCGTGGCGGAAGAGCTAACTCCTCTCCGAGTTGCACCGGCGCAATCTTGCTTCGTAAAGACTTGTACAGTACAATACATTGCCCTCATTCAATTTTTCGTGTGCAACTCAATCCAAATCAAATTGAATTGTACATTGCAATAGGATTTTTTCCCTACATCAACAGTACAATGCATTTTCTTTGAAACTAGTATGGTGCAATAGTTTATCCACTTCATTTCCAGAATAAAACAGAAACAAAGTTGTGACTGTCTGACTGAGAAATAGTACCTCTCAATCTCATTGAAGAAGATTGCCCTGAAAAATGCTACCATGCAATATTTGGTGTCACCAAATTCACAAAAATGAACAAGAGGGGGCTGAGAAGCCATTGTTGCAAAATAACATACACATTTTCGATGAACTGGCTATCAAAAACAGATGACATGTTTGATTTATTCTCCTAAGAAGTTCACATAATCTCCTCTTGCCCTATATCGAAAGTACTACCACGGTTACATAAGCTTCTCAGATCTGTTTATATCTCATTATCGGAGCAGGGAAACTCAACGATTTACTCCTGTCAGCCAGCACTAGAAGAGCAGCAATGGCCTACGAACAGAAACCAACATATTTTGCTCCAGATTTCACGTGCAACTTGCAACCAGATAACCATAGGATTTCCCAACAAGGCAACAATGCCTGGCAGAAGTCACTATCTTTTCTTCAGATTTCCAATAGACGGACTCCTCTGATGTACAAGCACAAATTTTTGTATATCTGATGAAAGACTGCAGCCAGTAAACACATCTATCAATAGTGTCCTACATATTTCCGTTTGATGTGTATGACCAGTACTCCTTAACAAGGTCACGGAACAGAGATCCTTCGGTCTCCATGAGCTTCATAGGTTTGTCATATTCCGCTACTTTCCCTGGAAGCGAATATTGCACATTAGTATGGACTATGGAAGTATATTATGTAATACCATCTTGAGACAGATTATTTTGGTGACCTAAAAACAATTGAAGTGAAAAGAATAAAAGAAACAAGGTTAACATAATGCAGTTTTGGTTTATTGTTCATGGTCTAACAGAACTGCAGTAAAAGTTAGAAGACGTTCACTTCTGTTAAAAAAGTCTAAGCAGTGAAAGGGAAGGGGATTGTTAACTCATGTCTATGGTTCATTTGGTTTCAGGCATAATTCTCATATTCTAGATCAAATAGTGGTCTTCAATAAAATAGTAGCTTTGAAAAGATTGCTGTACTTGTAGTAAGTTGGTGATAATAGAAACATACCATCGCTCATAGCAAGTACCATAGTGCAGTCCATCACTGTTGGTATACGGTGTGCAACTGTAATTACAGTGCAATCTTTGAATTCTGTCCTGATCGTTTTCTGAAGGATAGCATCTGTTGCATTGTCTATAGAAGCTGTGGCTTCATCAAGAACTAAGATACGGCATCTTCTCAAAAGTGCACGTCCCAAACAGAAGAGTTGCCTTTGACCCATGCTCCAGTTTGATCCATCTTCCACGACTATATGACAATATGTCGATCAGTACTATGAATAAGACTGTTCAAGATATCATGCTATAAAATGAGTATAACAAATTGAGTGGCACATGTACTTTTACATTTTGAATTCTAAAATGACCAGAGCAGAATTTTCTGTTTCTCAATGGTGCATTTGTTAAGGACATAATTTTTTGGAGCAATTGTTAATGACAGGATTAATTCCAGAGATGGATGCAGCAAGGTCTCCTACCTAGCGAATCTAATCCCTGTTCCTTCTCCTGGACAGCTTCAAGAAGTTGACATTTGTCAAGAACCTGAAACAGAAAAGTAAATAACCACTTTAGTTATTCCTTTGAAGATGTGCATATGCCATAGAAAAGAGAGAATACAATCATGCCCCTAGTTCAGTTTATTCATCTCATTTTGATAATGTGTTGAACATTCTGAATTTGTTGGGTATTATATCACAGTAACTGAGTTGAATTTACTCAGTCAACAAAAGATGATCATGCCTCATTATAAACATTACATCAGGTTCTTTCAGAGTAACCTGCTTTCATGATAAACTTATCTGATCACTGGATAAGATGAGAAAAACATCACAAAAAATGTCTATATTATACATTACCTCCCATATTTGTTGATCTGAAAATTGTCCAAGAGGGTCTAGATTATATCGTACAGTGCCCTGAAAAAGTGTTGGATCTTGTGGAATGATGCCCAAACGTGAACGCAGGTCATGTAAGCCTATCGTAGTGATGTCCACAGAGTCTATAATTATTTGTCCTCCAGCTGGTTCAACAAGACGGAATAATGCACCAATTAAAGTAGTCTTGCCACTCCCTGTTCGACCAACTATACCAATCTTATCTCCACCTTCAAAAATGCAAGTGATTCCATGTAGTACAAGGGGTGCATCTTTCCTATACCTAATCTGTCGAGCAAAAATCAATCATAAATTTGTTAGAACTCCTAATAATTTCCATCTCAGGCATACGTGCAAATATTTATATTTGATTACCTTCAAATCTCTAAGATCCACCCTGCCAACTTGGGGCCAATCTGGTGCCGGTCGGTTTTGTTCAATAACTTCTGCAGCTTCACATTGTATGTTCATGTACTGGTTCACCCGTTCCACAGAGATTATTTGACTTGCAAGCTGGCATTGGTTTTGAATAGAGAAAACAAAGGACATATTTAGGGAAAGACCATAGGACAGTGCCATTCCCACAAAACCTGCGCAGGTATACAAAAGTGATTAGTTTTCTGATGGCAATGTCAATCTCGTCGTAACCTGAATAGTCAAATGCTTATTTTAATTGACTCCTGACACATACACAGTAGGAATATAAATAATGTCACGAAAACTTCATTTTCATAAAAAGATACAGACGTTTCCATAAAATCATCAGAACCAAGTGTAGCTTGAGAAATGTATGCTGTTTTTTTAGCAAAAATTGTACAGTTGTTTAATATTTCGCCAGATCATCCTGCCCAGCAGATATGCAACAAATAAAATTTTACTTGCAACATTCATCATTATAAAGTAGGGATTTCATAGCAAGCTAAACTTTTTTTTTTGAGCAAACGGGCAGAAGCGCTGCCATTCCATTAAAGTTGAGAAGAAGTTAGCACTGTACAAGAAAAAGGAGGGGAAGCAAGAGGCCGAGGGGGGATTAGATACTAATTAGAAGAGATGCAGGGGGCGAACACCCTGCTCCAGAGCCTCACGTCCTCTCTGATCCTTTGAACTAGCGAGACCCAACTAAGACTCTCTTGAAGGAAGATGCGGCGATTCCGTTCGTTCCAGATGTTCCAGGCCGTGTAGATGATTAGGCCGTAGAGGCGGCGCTTTGAGTCTTTGGGTTGGTTGACAGAGATCTTCACCCACCAGTCCATGAACCGAATCCCCAGCGAGCAGGAGGTAATGGGAGGGGCTGTGTTCCTAAGGACTTCGGTCCAGACGTTCGACGAGTAGGGGCAGTGGGCCCAAAGGTGGTCAGTAGTCTCCTACGCTGAGTTGCATAGGGGGCAGGTAGGGTGGTGCGGCCAACCTTTCCTAGCAAGGATGTCTGTCGTGTGTAATCTCCCATGATGCAAGGTCTAGGCGAAGAATTTGCATTTGTGTTCCGTGTGGGCCTTCCAGATCGACTTGGCCTAGGCACATGGGATGGAACCTTGGAACTGAAGACGGTAGGCTGAACTAGCCGTGTAAGCGCCGCTCACCGTAAAGTTCCAGACGATGTCATCCTGAACATTGGGTTGGAGGGAAACTTGGGCGATGAGCCGCCAAAGGCGCAGGAACTACAGAAGCTGGGTTGGGGTGTGAAGATGTCGTATGGTGGTGACCCATTTGTGGTCCTGAAGCTGCTTGGAGACCTTGCGATGCTTGCACCGTGTCAAACGGTAGAGATCGGGTGCTAAGTGACACGGCGCTTCCCCTTGTAGCCAACGGTCATGCCAGAAGTCCGTGCGAACCCCATTACCGAGAATGATGGTGGTGGCTGGTCTAAAGAGTGCCAGATCGTTGCTGCCGCAAGGCAGGGGTGTTCCCACCCATGGCTTGTCAGGAGATTTCCATTGTTGCCAAAGCCAGCGGAGTCTGAGGGCACGGCCAAACCTGCCGATGTCGAGGACTCCAAGACCGCCCAAACGCTTGGGACGGCAGACCACTTCCCAACGAACGAGGGAGTGTCCACCCATGGCCTCTCCTGAGCCCTTCCAAAGGAAGGATCTTCTAATTTTGTCGATCTTCTTGATCGCCCATTTGGGAAGCTGGAAGGACGAGATGAAGTATGTCGGTAGGTTTGAGGATCGCATTGACGAGACAAGACGACTGCTTTGGTGAAGCGCTTCCTTCCATTCCGGTGGCGTGCACGCATCTTTTCGATGATTGGGAGGAAGTGGCTCCTGCCTAGTTTCCGGAAGTGCAGGGGTAACCCCAGGTAGCGGCATGGAAAGGAACCCTAGGTCCCTCGGAAGGAGGCAAGGGCTTCATCAAGGTCAACCTCTGGCGAGCTTGACGGGTAGGCCGAGCATTCTTTGAGGTTCGTGTGCGGCCCAGAGGCCTCACCGAAGATTTGGAGAGTGGACATCACCATGTTGATCTCGTCCTTGTCGGGGTTTAGGAAAATTGCAGCAGCATCGGCGTAGAGGGAGGTTCGGAGAGTTAGGAAGCGTGAGTTAATAGGCGCCAGGTGTCCTTCCTCCACAGCCATCCGGAAGAATCGCTGGATGGGGTCGATGGCTAGGATGAAGAGCATTGGGGAGATTGGGTCACCCTATCGGACTCCACGGGCATGGAAGAATCTTGAGCCGGGTGTCCCATTAAGAAGGATGGACGAGGACGAGGTGCCCAACAGAAGCGAGATCCAGTTCCTCCAGCATTGGCCAAAGCCAAGACGTTGCAAAAGCTCTAAGAGGTAGCCCCAGTTGACCGAATCAAAAGCCTTAGCGAAGTCCAGCTTGAGGAAGAGAGCCGGAGTCTTCGATCTTCTGAGATCATGCAGGATGTTTTGAGCGTAAAGGAAGTTATCTTGGATGCAGCGTCTTTTGATGAAGGCACTTTGGCTGAGGGAGACCAGGTGGTCCAGCTGCGGGGCTAGCCGATTTGCGAGGAGCTTTGCCAGTATCTTGCCGACGCTATGAATTAGGCTAATTGGTCGATAGTCCGAGAGCGCCCGGCACTCATCCTTTTTCCGCAGGAGGATGATGTTTCCCGAGTTGAGCAGCTGCAGCCCATCCCTGTTTTGGTCGTAGAAGTTGTGGACTACTTTGAAGAGGTCATCTTTGATGATGTCCCAGCAGGACCGGTAGAAAAGACCCGTGAAGCCATCTGGGTCAGGGGCCTTGTCTGTGGCCAAGGAAAGGACGACCTTGCTGATTTCGTCAGCGTCGAAGGTCGCCTCAAGCTCTGACAGGTCAAGGGGGTGGTAGCCAAGCCGATCCCAATCAATGGAGATTCGCCTCGTGGTGGAGGAACCCACGTGTTGCCCGAAGAAACGAAGACATTCAGCCTCTTTGTCACTTTGGGAGAAAGCTATGCCTGACGGAGTGAGGAGGGAGTGGATAAAATTCTTACGTCTGCGCCCATTTGCCCTGATGTGGAAGAACTTAGTGTTTGCGTCACCCTCCTTGATCCAGCGGATGCGAGCACGCTGTCGGATTCTGGTCTTCTCCAAGGTTGCGGACCAAGGCGTAGCGACTTCGTATCCGCGAAATGGGACTCGAGGGTGTGAGGTGGCGGCGATCCCGCGCTTTGTCAAGGAAGCGGGAGAAGAAAAATTTGGCGGCGACAAAAGTCGCATCTTGAG
This sequence comes from Olyra latifolia, assembly GCA_036346145.1. Lineage (NCBI taxonomy): Eukaryota > Viridiplantae > Streptophyta > Magnoliopsida > Poales > Poaceae > Olyra > Olyra latifolia. The sequence continues at coordinate 4,451,067 of CM070530.1, forward strand.
GTTTCCAACCGTGAAGCGGGCCCAGCTGGAGAAAGCTTTGGCCGTTCTGGAGAGCTTGATGTGAAACACCCTGAAAGGGTTGGTGTGTGACACCTCCCTAGACCAGGCGTCGAAAACCATTTGCTGGAACCCTTGCATGGACGGCCAGAAGTTTTCGAAGCGAAAGCATCTTGCAGCCTTATGACCTGTGGTGCCGAGGAGTAGAAGCGGCGTATGACCGGAGATCAAGGTCGGGAGGGCTTGGAGAGAGGTCGACGCGAAGAGCAGGCTCCAGCTCGCTGTACAGAAGGCTCTGTCTATTCTGGTTAGTGTCGGGGTTGGACGTTCGTTGCTCCAAGTAAATTTGCGCCTGGAGAGATTGGTTTCCAAAAGGCTAAGTTGGTCTAATGCCGAGCGGAAAGCATTCATGAGGGGACGGTTGAGGTTGTTATTGCTTTTGTCCGCATGATGGTAGATGAGGTTAAAGTCTCCAATAACCAACCATGGCCGGTTATTTACGCGCGTGGCACACTGAATCAACTCCTGAAGGAAGAGGAGTTTCTGGTCGTGAGACTGGGGACAGTAGACCACTGTAGTGACCCAACTGCAACCATCCAACTTGGACACTAGAAGAGCAGAGAGGCAGTGAGCAGAGGACGATAAGGGCTGGAGGGTGAAGAGACCGTCATCCACAGCTAACAGGATGCCTCCTCTGGTGCCGTCAGCCGGGCTGAAAGCGAAGGAGGAGGCGAACCGCGCCCCAAGGGATTGGCCAACCATTGTCGCCGTGAAGGATTGGAGTTTGGTCTCCTGCAGGGCGACTACAGAAGCACCTAGGGAGGAGGAAAGATGATGGAGAACATTGCGGCGTGCACTCGAATTGAGACCACGGACGTTCCAATTTAGCAAACGTAGCGCTTTATCCGACATAGGGAGAATGAAGCGACGGTGGACGGTCAATACGGTCGATAGGACGTACAACGCAGCAGGAGAGTGTCGGCAGTGAAGCTGGAAGCGGACGGGACCGACGTACAAACCAGTAGATCAGAGGCGTACAGACCGTGGAGGGCAGGCGCCACCAAGCAGTTGGGGGAGGAACATGGCGCGAGGCGCAGAGCCCTTCTAGGGGGCCAAAAACAGGGGAAAACCATGGTCGGCTAAGGCCACCATCAAAAACTGCCCACATCCGGGCGAGGGAGCAGAAGACGCCAAAGGTGAGCTTCATGGGGTGACCATGGTCACCGGAGGTTCTTGGAGGGACGCGTGTTGCAGGGCCGAACCGAGGGGAACCCCGACCAGCGTGGCGAGGGCAATGACGGAATCATCAGGCAGTGGTTCGGCGAACAATGCGTCGAGAGTGTCGCCGTCCTCCGAGCGTCAAGCCGGGGCCGCCAACCAGGGGCCTAACTTGTCGAGGATGATGTGGTGCGCTTTGGCCTCGGGTGACAGGGCGGCACTCGCCTTGCCGGCCAAGCGGGCGCTGCGGCGGGTCTTCGGTGGCGAAGGTTGCGTGGTTATTTGGCGAGGGCGGCGGATGAAGGTCTGCAAGACAGGAGGTTTGACCGGCATGGTGAAATTGCGAATGAAGCGGAGATGCGGGGACGGAGGCCGGGAGGTGGGTGACGGAACCTGAGGGCCGCTATCAGCGATACTCATGGCGTCCCCTGAAGGATTGAAGCTAGTAGCGCTCGGGACGTAGACCGGAAGAGGGTTGGTGGCGGCGCGGGTCTCCAGCCCGACAGCGGAGGCCAGCAGAGGACGCGGCCCGTTGGTCGATGGAGATTGGAAGGATAGCGCGCCTTGGGCGGGTGAAGCCAGCGCAGGAGGTGGGGAGTCACCCTGCAGCAAGTTGTCTTCCGGGGCAGGGTCGGTCACGTCTGCCTCCTGCGTCGCGGGCACGACGAGGATAGAGATCGCACGAGTAGCGATCCGGCGGCGACGTGGCGCGAGCTTCAGCCTTGACGAGCTGCTCAAGACAGTTCGAGGATTCTCGCCGGGACCAACCCGAGCAGAGCTGGACGAGGGCTCCTGCTGACGGAGGATGGAGATGATCCGAAGAGTAGCTGCGCCGCAGGGGGGACCTCGTCGAAAGGGCAGGGACCTCTAGCTGCAACCCCGTGCGGGAAGGAGGGGCGACAAAGCGCCAGGTGCGAGCCGAGGGTTGGCGGCGGCTTAGGGCGGCCAGCATCCCTCTGATCGGCGCCATGAGGACTTAGTCGCGATGACCAGTACTCGGAATGGAGGTCGTCGTCTTGTTGGGACGTCTTTGCTCCGTCGGCGATCGAAGCGGCCTCGGCGCCGCGGCGCCATCGACTCATCGTCAGAGTCAGAGTCCGAGCCGCGGCGGTGGTGACAAGGCGGTGCCGCTGGGGTGGGATGCCGACGTGGCCGCACTGCGGGTGCCACGGGGACATCTTTCCCGTCAATCACACCCAGGCGCTAGGGGAGGCGAGTAAGGTGGACGTTGGCATTTGGTCCGCCCGAACGATCTTTGACGACGTCTAGATGGATGAGAATCTTGAAGGTGATCGCCTCCTTACAAGGCGGAAGCCCTTCTCCGTCTGGAGTGGAGCCAATGGCGAGGTAGTGGATCTTAGGGATTCTATCTGGCGAGGCGGTCCAAGCCCAGACGTTGAGGGAGGCGGTCTCATCACGGCGGCGGCTCCGCTCCTCGATACACTGGAGAGCGCAAGTGCCGCCGATGACACTCTCGACCGCCCGCTCATTCCAAGCGAAGAGAGGAAAGTTCTCAAAGCAGAGGCGCACTCGGTAGGGGAAAGGCTTGGTATCCTCTGCAGGGCGCGGTCGCCATGGGTGAAGTTCCAGGTCGAAGTGACCGAAGGGGAAGCGGCCATGCCTGACAGCCTTGCCACGGCTGAGCAGGGAGGGGAATTTCACAAGGAAGTCTTCTGGGAAATGGTTGGTGACGACGATGCCTTCCCACAGCGCGCCTGAGATCCCCATGATTGCCACCTGGGCGTCGTCGATGTGCAGGCCCGGTGCGTTGCTGTCGCCGCCGTGGACGACGAGCACCGCGTAGTGCATCTCCAAGGCGCTGCGGTCATGGAGCATGTCGTCGGAAGCTAGGAGGGCTCTTTCCGACTTACGGGGGCAAAGCTCCGGGTCACCGGGGGAGCCAGCTTCCGCCATGGGGAGCAAGAGGCGGCTAGGGGATGCTGGCCGTGAGGAGTATGGACGAAGCCGCTCGGAGGTGGAAGGGCGGCACAGCTTGCCATGGCGGCGAGGAGCGGCGCTACGTGGACTGGGCGTTCGCGGCAGTGGCGGGAGATGTGGCCACTCCGCCTGCAGCGCCGACAGCGGATGGGGTCACGGCAAGAAGCAACAAGGTGGTCGCGAGCCAAGCATTTGAAGCAACGAGGCTGGCCGGTGGTTGACGCGAAGTTAAGGCGGGGAGGGTCGGCGAAGCTTCGACTTGAATGCATCGGCGGCCTGCAATGAATGCGCGTTGCTCCCGAAGAAGCGCCCAGGACCGAGGAGTAACTGCGGCGGGGCGCTTGCGAAGCAACCGGGACAGGCGGAGGCAGTCTAAGCCGCGCCCGGCCCTGGCCATTACTCCTCACGACGGTCCACCCATAAAGGCTGTCGGAAATCTGAGCAGCAGGGGGAGGATCGGGGGAAGAGATCACTTTGGGGGGCGAAGGATTGAAGCGTACCTTCTTCGGGGTGGCTGCCGGGCGGAGATTTGTCGGTGTCGGGAGCGGGTCTGGGGAGGCAGGGACAGAGGTGTCCCCCGACTGGGGACAGCGCGGCGGTGGGCTGACCGGCCAGAGCTCTCCGAGCCGGGGTTGGGTGGAGGCGCTGTGGTAGGTGGAGGCGCTGGGGCGGGAGATGGATCCGTCGCCGGGGGAGCTGGCCGGCGCAAGGACGGCGGCGACAGGTCGAGGCGGATGGGCGGCAAGGGAGCGGGGGAGGCAAGGGAGCGGCGGTGGGGAGGGGGCGCGGGAGCAGGAGGGCATGCTGGAGATCGGTGCGGCGGCGGCGGCGGGCGCCGGCGGGCGGCGGCGGCGGAACCCTAGCGGGTCGCCTAAGCGGTCGCCACCGTCTCGCACCGAGCAGTCTTGCCGTATTGTCCAAGCTAAACTTTTTCTTAACGCAATATTAGGAAGCTATGAAAATATAGCAAAATTTCTTTGCAGTGCATCTCACAATTAGTTGCAAATTATATGCAAGAATCAATGGTCACAGAACTTGTTGCCTACTTAAATTTTGTCCAATATTAAGCAATAAAGTGATTTTTTAAGACTAACAATAAAGTGATGTTGTGCTTATTATAAACTGCTTACCAGGGCTAAAAGTTCCTGGAGGAAGAAGAGCCATGACAAAAGCAGAGAAAGAAAGAACTGCAGCACTCATTGTTTCAAGGCGTTGAATCAACCATTCAGTTGCTGCAAAATTATAGAAGTATGGACCAGCATTCTTGTCAACAAGCTCCAAATTTTTAGCAAAAAACCGATCTTCTTCCTCAAAGGCCCTTATTGTAATAGCCCCTGAAATCGATTCACCTAAGTGATTTGCTAGAGCAGATTTGGTAGTGCCATTGATTCGCATCAATTCCTTAGCTGAGGCTAAATAGTACCTCTGCACGACCAAACATAACAGATTTCAGTCAATACAAATTCTAAAATGAAAACAGTACTGTTTCAACCTTTGGACAAAAATAGCAGATCACATTAGTTGGTTAATGAAATGACACAATAATTAAATTAGGTTCATCCACAAGAAAAAAGGTCACCCGAAGTTACCTGCAACCTAATTGCCAAAACTATCATAGGCACTGCGACAAACAGAACTTGCCATGTAACAACAGCCAATACCCCCAGATTGCTATATGCATTTAAGCTGGCACTAAAGCTAAACATGAAGGCAAATGGAACATCAAGGTCAACAATACTCAAATCTGAAGAAACCTGCATGAAAAAACAAGTTAATCCATCAATACTCAACAGAAAATATCCAAATATAAAAGGGTACTATGTTTTTAGTCTATCCCAATTGTTTAAGAATTCTTACCCGGCTAAGTACTCTTCCTAGAGGAGTAGAATCAAAAAAGGACATTGGTGCACGGAACAAAGAATTAAGTAACTGGGAAAATAAAGATCTTGATGTCTGGATCCCAAGAACAACGACAAACAATGATCTTGATAGCAAGAAGAATATTGTGCAAATTCCAATAGCAATATACACAGAAATTAACTTCAGAGTACTAACACTGGGATTTTGGACATTAGCAGCCATCCAAGAATTCTGTGATATTTGCCCAGATATGAAAATTGTGTGGGAAATAACAGCAAGAGAGGCATACAGGAAGCCTTTATTCTGCCGTAGGTATAGAATATAAGGCTTAAGACCTGTATCCCCCATCTCTCTTTCCTCTCTCTTTATCAGTTGATCTGCCGGTGATGGCTTTGCAGGCTCACTATATCTACTTCCATGGATGCCATTTGTCTCCTTTGTTGATATTTCCTTTTCTCTAAGTGGGGGCATATTGTTAAGATCTGAAGCACCAATAGTATCTTTGTGGGCGTTTACAAGGTCCTGAAATTCTTTACAGTATTCCAGTAGATCTTGATAAGGTGCAGCCCGAATAATCTCCCCATCTGACATTAACTGCCAAAAAAATGCCACTAGTGTTAGGTGATATGAACAAATAAATAAGCCCCCTAAAAGAATTACAGGTGCTACACAAAAAAGAAACATGGAGGCACATATATCATCACATAGTAATTTTTTTTTCCCGAAATGGCTGCTGTCACTTCTAATTAGTGTAGTAATTTGATTGAGTAGAGGATCATCTGATTATCAGTTAGAAGATTGGACCATTGAAACCATGTTAATGATGGGTGGGGGAAAATAAGAATCAGAAGAATAAATATTTTGAAAGCTGAACGAAAAGATTAAATAAGAATTTTTTTATTGCAGCAGAAACAGAGAGAGAGAGAGAGAGACCAGAATAGAGTCAAATACAGGAAGAAAATCCACTTGGTGGGTCACCAAAAGAACAGTTTTGTCTGATAGAGCTCCCATGACATAGTCCTGACAAAAAGTAAGGGATTTAAAAAACAGTTCATAATCAAATAGTGCTGCAATCCGCATCTGTTAATATCCTTACATTGAAGAGACTAGTTGCTGTATGGGCATCAACAGCACTGAAAGGGTCGTCAAGAAGATAGATGTCTGCATTCTGGTACAGTGCACGAGCAAGCTGAACACGCTGCTTCTGACCACCACTGAGATTTACACCTCTTTCCCCGATTTCAGTACAGTCTCCATATGGCAACATTTCAAGGTCCTTGACCAAAGAGCACCTGGCAAGTGTTTCTCTGTATCTATGCTCATCCATTGATGATCCAAAGAGGATATTGTCTTGCACAGTTCCTGTTTGGATCCATGCATTCTGAGAAACATATGCTATTTTGCCACAAACTTGAATCTGAAATATTAACACAAAGATTAATCATTTGATATTAAATTCTTAAGAAAACGGAATTAACTGACATACTTCATGTTGGCAAATATTATCAAACAAAACGATCATAACTTTGCAGAACCTTACGTGGTGATGCGGTTGCCTATATGCTGTATTTTGAGGAAGGAAATAGCATGTAATGTTCTCAGGTCAAGTGCACATAGCTATACTGTGCTTCTCAACTATTAAGTAGTCTATTTTTTATATGGCCATTTATACATGCAGTTGAGTGGTAAATTTTCTTAAGATTACAAAATTGTGCAATCTGAGAAGAAGGGAAATTAATCAAGTACCAATAGTTATACTAGCCATGATACTTCTTAAACATGCACAGCGATAACAAAAGCACATCAAAACCTCACAAATTTACAAATATGTGATTTTCTATGTCAAGAAAGAGGTAATAGAAAAACATACCGTGCCTTCAGTTTTGGGGACCTCTCCAATTACTGCAGCCAAAAGTGTTGATTTTCCCGATCCTACCTCCCCACAGATTGCAACCTTCTCTCCAGATTTGACCACCAAATTTATATTCTTTAGAGTTGGTTTGGATGGGTTCTCATTCCATGAGAAACTGCAGGAGTTTATCATAATTGGGTACTCGGGGTTTACACAGTATTTCTTCCTAATTTGGCCATTCAGCTCGGGTGCATCAAGAAACTTTGCTATTCGACAGAAAGCAACCTTAGCTTGAATGACAACTCCAATAACATCCGGTATCTGCCTAACTGGATCTTGAACTAGGCGCAAAGTTGCGACAAATGTGAAGACATTGCTAGCATCAAGAGGAATTTTCAAAAGATAGCATGTCAGAAAGGTTGCAGCCGAAACCAAAACAGGTGATGACCAGAACAGAAAACTGTTGTATGCCCTCCTAAGTTGAAATGCTGACAACCACTTGTACTCAACCTCCCTCAACCCCTCGATGACTTTCTTGAAATGAGTTTCCCATGCATAAAGTTTCAAGACCTTCATATGAACTAACGACTCAGACATGGCCTTCAGTCTCACATCTTGTGCTTCCATAAGTTTAGTCTGAAATTTATGTTGCAGTTTGGCTAGTGGAGCATTGCAAAGTACAGTGATAATGATAACCACTAACGATGAAATCATTGCAAGACCAACAGCATTGTACAGAATTGCCAGAGCAATGCAAAGCTGGACGCTTGTTGTCCAAGTCTGATGGAACCAATATGGGAATTCTCCAATCCGGTAGGCATCGACAGTCACATAGTTCATGATTTCTCCAGAAGAATGCTTCATTTTTGCTGAGTTTGATAGCTTTTGTTGCTTCTTATAAACAGCTGCGGACAGAAATGACCTCACCTGGAGTCCTAATCTACGAGTGCGAAAATACCACTGCCTCTGTGACAAAGATTCACAACATTTGCAAAAGAACATTGTCACAGCTAGCACATAGCCTTCATACCTAAATGTCGCTTTTCCAAGGGAAACACTAATGAATGCCTTGAGAAGTATTGGTCCAGAAGATAGTGTGAGCACCTTGAGCAAGGCAAATAAGCCAGAGACTATGATTTCCCTCTTGTGACAAGAAACAATAGTCCAAAAGAGTGATGGTGTGGCATGTGGCTGTGATCGCTCCTTGATGTTCATCTTCTCCAAGAACATCAAGTACTGGCTCTGTGCTCGATCCATGGCTCCTAAGAGTGGCATGTCTTTCTCTTCAAGGGGCTTCTCATAACCCATCTTCATCAAAGGGTTCAACCACCAAAATGACATCACGCTAAAAAAAACAGCTTTGGCAAAAGGAGTTACCTGACTCTCGGAATCAGCTATCTCACCATCTGTCTTGGTGTTCAGGGGCTTGTATAAAGCATTTCCAATTCCTTCATAACCCTCTTCGTCTTGGCTGTGCCGAATGCCATAAAGAAGAAGGAGAACTGCACCTGGTAGGGACAGAACATCTAAACAGGGCTTAATGGTGATCGCCTTCTCGGCAACCATGTAAACAACTGAAGAACAGCAGATGAATGCAGCGTAGATGGTCAGCAAAACAGACCAAAATCGCACAAATGCCGCTCCAAGAAACCGAGGCCTGACGCTGAAAGTGAAACCCGTAAGAATCAAACTGAATCCTTCAAACAAGGTCACAAGCCACCAATGTGGTAGATAGACAGAAGCACCCTGATTAAAGTTACTCCTCAGCATCCACAGTCCCAAGCCAAGATAAACCAAACCCAAGCAGCCATTGAACACAACAGCAGCCCACTGTAGTGGTGAATTGAGCGTGACAAGCTGCCGTCCAGACACTCCACTCTTTGGAATTTTGACAATCAATCGGAGTACAAGTACCACGACGAGCAGTGCACCGATGCCAATCACCACCAGATGATTCATGCAAGTGGAAGAGTCGAACGTTTCCTTCAGTGCACATGAGAAAACATCTTGCTTGGAGCAAATCGGGCTTCCACACAAGCTCATCGTCCAAGAACCTGAAGCATCATTTCAAGTAAGGCACAATGATCATGCATCCATGCAAACATGAGAAACGTGAGAAGAGGACTAACTTGTGAGGGAGCCCATGTGTCCCATCACTGTTCCACTATCTGATGGATCAAGGCCCCTTTCTTCCAGCCCTGCAGCAGCCATAACCACGAGAGTTAAGACTTCTGCAGTAGAAGTTCTACTGAAGCAAGACTAGAAATATTGGATCCGATAATAACTCTATCTGACCATGCGAGATTTCGATGCACACGGCAGAAAGATCAGGGTCACATGAAAATCAAGAAACCCAGAGGATGCAATCTTCTTCTTGATCAATTAGCTGATAAGAAGGGCAGGAATGAGTAACCATGAACTACCAACGTACCTCACCATTCGCAATGAAAAGAAAGGATACGGCGGCAGAGAAGAGGCAGGCAGAATCATGTCGCGAAGAAGAGAAATCAAGGCAATGCGCGAGTGTCTTTATTTAGAGAGAGAAAAGAAATGCGCGAGCAACAGATGCAGAGAAGAATGCGCGATCCCCCGAGACGACATACATCTCCGCCTAGTTCTTCCCGAAGCCGGAGCCCCACGCCCACAAAGAACAGCAACAAGCCAACAACCGATCCAAGATAAAAAAAAAATCCCCTTTTTTTCTCAACTAAGCACGATTCTCAAGAACCAGATTCTTTTTTCCCTCAGGGCAATGATACCAGCATTGACCTTTGTCGCGTGGCCGCCGCCTCGCCGTCGCAACGGAGGGACGCCGCCTCGGCCTCGTGCCGTGCCTATGGAAGGATGGACTGGAAGTAGGACGAACAGCGATAGTTAAGTTGATTATTGAACTCGCGCCGTGCGTCGCGAGGTTTAACTCCACTGGCACGGAGACTGGGGCAGTTACGCTTTTAGTAACTATATTAGTACAGGGATGATGCCGTCACTGCTCACGTCGTCGCGGCCGGCACGGCGGGCGCCGACCTCGACGCGCGCGCTCCCTGCCCCGCTTCACGCCCTCACTCTGGATGCCGACGTGCCGTGCCCCGCATCGCTTCTCCTCACCGCCTCATTGGCATGGCTGATGGCTGGCCCCCAATCCGCTGCAGCTTAGTGGTCAGGCCACGCGTCTCCTGCTAGCTGATTGCGGCACTTCGCCCGTCGCTGCCAGTGCACGGATGTTCTGTTTTTTTTTTCAGCATGAGACGAGAGCGCTACCATTTTATTAAGGAAGAAAGAATTATATAAAAAATATATAGCGCTAAGGTCTGCACCGTCTAAACACTAATCGGCTGATTAGCTATCTTAAAAATACGCTAGTTCTTCCTAACTCTATCCACCAACTGAAGTGGTCATAAAAGGGAATCGTAAAAGACATGACCATTACGTTCTTTCCACGCATTCCAAATCGTATAGATGATCAATCCCTTCAACTTGTTGCTCCTTCAAGAGGTTACCCTACTAGTCCATGATGGTGAGAGTGGGTGTGCCAGTAGGCACATGCCCAGTGGAGCTGAGGATCACCGCCCAAACCTTGGAAGTGAATGGGCAAAGGACATGTTTTCTTTTCAAAACTTTTTTTTTTCTCAATCTGCCAAATGTATTACGCCAAATTTCTGTGACCTAGGATGGCCAGATTAGCAAAAGTTGTTGTTGCCCTTGATTCTTTACAGCAAGGGGTCCGCTGCCTATATTAGAAATAGTTGACGAGTAAAAGCATTGGTTTTTTCCTTTCAGCCAAAGAGATGACACCAAAATTTTTGCGATAGATAAGCATGAGGACATCAGAAGAAATCTTCCTTTTTGACTCTTTTACATTAGTGGATCTACTTCCTTTGTTTTTTTGTAAAGCTGAGGATGTAGTTCCTATCTCGACATGTTTAGAAGTAGATGTCGTCACTTGTTAGAGAAGTAACAATGTTTCCGTGCCCATGTACTCCACTCCACCGCTGATTGGCGGGAGCACGTTTAGGTTTTGTCACTTCAAATTTATATATCGTCGTCGGTAGTTGTTTCCAAATACGCTTGGCATATATAACATGACATTTATGTTGAAGTCCACTGAGGTAGTGTTTCTTTCAGCGTTTACATTTGCGTTTGCTTATAAGGTGAAAATTTGTTATTTTTGTATAAGTCAAACGCTTTGACATTTGGTAACCAGTTTTTGTAGGTCTTACTATTTCTTCTCAAAGCTCTCAAAACCATTTTTTCTATAATTTTTTGATCCCTCGGATATCCTTATCGAGGAGATACAAATTTTCAGCTTATAAGCAAACGCAACCGCAACCGTTGAAAGAAACACTACCTGAGATAGGTACATCTGGGTTTCGTCACTTCCAGTTATATATTGTCATCGGTAGTTGCTTCCAAGTAGGCTTGGCACAGATTAGCCTAAAGAGTGGTGGCCCAAGGGACAGCGCGTGGGGGAGGAGAGAGAGGGGTGTTTGGCAGGGCTTCGGTTCCAATTTTTTAGCCCTGCTTCACAACTCCACTATGAAGCAGATCCACAACTCCGCGAAGCACTCTTCAAACTGCTCACAAAAATAAACTGCGAGGAAGATTGTTCCATGAAGTTACCTGCTCCAGAGTTACGTGAAATTAGGGCGTTTGGTACTGCTCCACGGCGGAGTTGAGAGTTGGAGTTCTGCCAAACACCCCTATAGGCGACGCACAGAGAAGGTGCTCGGCGGCACTAGGGTTAGGGTGGAGGAGCAGAAGCGGTGGCAGGAGCGACGGTGTCTGGTACTATGACAACAGAAAATTATCTCACATAATCAAATGATTGATCACAGGGTACATATATAGGCTCGACTACGCTTATCTTTTTATACCTATTTTATAGCAGCAGATATCGGGAAGATTTGTGAGGACTATAAGGAAGGTGATCAGGAACACGCAGGCCGATAAAACGAGTGGTCTAACAACCGCCACTGTTCCCCCACCATCAAGCCTCTTAATTTGTAATGAAGCGTAGCTGGTGGCAATGGGTCAGCCAATGATCATTAGTAAGCTGCAATAGAGATCCACGTGAAACCAGTGTGATAGATCAATGATTCGATTCCACGGACACTTTTCAACGTATGATAAATGGAACGGAACAATATGCAGCTATCTATCTATCAATTATATATATAAATCAGATATTATATATGTAAAGCAGATGTCAACGAAGCTATCACGTTAATTCTAAAATCTAGAAATTTCCACCTTAATCGAAAAATACTAGAAATTTCCACATAAATAGGAGAAAAAATAAAAAAAATCTACATTGTCCATTACATTGGGGCCAAATTATAATGGATTAGATTAAAAGAAATAAGGATCCATGTTAGATTAAAAAACAGTTCTTATCTGCAACAACAAAAATAAAAATCATAGAAATTCGAAATTGAAAATCGTAGAAATAATAGTCCATGTCGAATTAAAAGAAAGAGTTCATATAACTACATAAAAATTGCACAAATTCGGAATAGAAAAATAATAGAAATAAAAGTCCATGTCAGATTAAAAGGAAGAATTAATATCAGCTAAAATGAAAATATATTATAACAGATTAGATTAAAAGAAATAAGGCACCATGTTAGATTAAAAAAGAGTTCTTATTTGCAACAATAAAATTAAAATTAAAAGAAATTCAGAATTGAAAATCATAGAAATAAGAGTCCATGTCAAATTAAAAGAAAGAGTTCATATCAACTACATAAAAAATTGCACAAATTCGAATAGAAAAATAATATAAATAAAAGTCCATGTAAGATTAAAACAAAGAATTAATATCAGCTAAAATAAAAATAAAAATCATAAATTGGAATAAAAATAATAGAAATAAGAATCCATGCACGATTAAAATAAAGGTTCAGTATCAACTATAAAAAATAACATAAATTTGAAATAAAAATTGAAAATCATAGAAATAAGAATCCATGTCAAATTAAAAAAGAGTTCATATCAACTACAATAAAAAATTACACAAATTCGAAATGGAAAAATAATATAAATAAGAGTCCATGTTAGATTAAATGAAAGAATAAATATCAGCTAAAATACAAAACAAAAAACATAAATTAGAATAAAAATAATAGAAATGGGAGTCCATGTTGGATTAAAATAAAGGTTCGTGTCAACTACAAAAAATAACATATATTTGAAATAAAAATAATAGAAAAATGAGTCTGCATCAAGTACTACAGGAATAAAAAGTATATATCAACTATATTTAAAATAAAACAGCAAAAATTAAAAAAATAGAAATTGTTACTAAGATGGAGGTTGATTCTGTTAGAGTTCACTGTGATCGACACGAGTATAAATCTTTATATATACAAACTTGTGATAGAAATCTAGCCGTGCGAATGCGCGAGACACCCTGCTCGTTTACAATTAATGGAGCGATGTCCTACTGGAATTGATGAACTAGAGCTAGCAACATCAGCAGCAGCCAGCATCACAACAACGTGAATGAAAAGCCGGGGGACACGGTGGTTAGGGCGAGGGAGAGCCAGGGAGTCGGACAAACCGGGGAAGAAGAGTAGGAGAGAATTCTCTGCTATTGGTGGTGAGTGGTGACTGATGATGCAGGTTATTCACTAAAAATTATTCGCACAAGCACTCGGCTAGTCTTATGCTGTTATGCATGAATATAATAAAATGAAAGGTTATAAAGAACAATGAAAAGGACAAAAATTAAAAACACAGATCTGAAAGTATCATCCAACGATGGGGTAGATCAATGGAAAAACCTTATAGTTTGTCGGCAGATGCAGCCATAGGATGTCCTGAATGTGAAAGGAACCACGCCCCGCGCGACAGGGGCGGATCCAACGGGGTACCCCGTATGCACGGACACCCCCAGAAATTTTAGAAACAAAAGACACCTCTTTATGTAGTATTAAACTTAATATTCAGACATGACCTAGTTTTGTACTGATTCTTAGTCCAAATCTTAATTTTGTAGGTCAACTTCTCTATCCAAATCATTAACCCGTTACAGCCCACTATATACGGTTCAACTAATAACTCCCTCAGGAAGAGATTGGGATTCGAAATTCTCAAACCTAGTCCTGAATTGCTTCTGAAAACTGACATGTTCTTGTTGCGGCTTGGTGCATCAGTGAGTGTAGTGTATGTACTAACAACCTCACTTTGGTTGTCTAATATATGTCGATTTCATTGCTCTGTGCAACAATGCAATTGCTTGCAGAATGGTCATAACTCATAAAAGCATTAACATGCTATCTCTTTTTATGATTTATGTGTAATTTTTTAAATTTATGTTGTAATTTCAGAAAATGTTACCTTTATGTGTAAATTTTATAATATTTTATGATGTCATACTATTTTTATATGACATTGGAAAGTTTTCTATATAAGTGTGCACCCCAGTGTTTAATTACTGGATCCGCCCCTGCCGCGCGAGTTGCACGCTCGCCGGTGTCAACGTACGCCAACCCCCTCTCCCGTGCTCCGCGTAACACATCGCCTCCTCGGCTGCCGGTGGCCCGTGAGCACCTATTTCTCGCCATCGTTGATCTGTTGCACGGTCAGGTCCCGGTGTTCGCCGGCGATCATAACAGTGAAAATGCTTAGAAACTCCGTCGATTCGAGCTAGGATGCAATTGGACTCACAAATCAATTAGCATGGTTCTACAATGCTTCATCCTATCCTCTAGGGGCTAAGACTATTGGATGAACGTTTCTCTACATAGGACATGAGCCGGTCACTCTTTCGCTGTTTTTTTATGGATTTGTCTTATCATTGCCTATCGAAAATTGGAAGCCCATCTAAAGGAAAATTTACATTAATTTCTATGGGATCACGACTTAGCATCGCAGTTCAAAGATACCCGTTCTAGACTAATCTTCATCGGACGGTTTCTACATCTATTTTTTATTTTTAAATATTTTTTGGTTTTAAAAATAACCAAATATGTTGACTTAAGTCAATCGTGTCCGTAGGACGGAGATCAGATTGTAAAGTTCTGATTGTGACCACGTGTATTGTCTATACATGCATGGAACATGTGGCCACACTGCCATATATGGTATGGATTTATCTAGTGACTTTTCATGCATGTATAGATGGAAATCCAATGTATTGATAGCTTTCCATGAGTGACCTATTATCTTCTATGAGGTAAGACCTAACTCAAGCCCTTTAGTCAAACTACAGCAACGGTCCAAAATAATTTAGGTGCGTGTTAAAAATCTTCAAAATCGAGACCCACATGCAATCTCCTAGCTTCTTTGTTGAACATACAAGATTCCATATGCCAAAGAAGATATATAGGAGTAGTTTGGGAAAAGGAAAATTATGTTGGACAATACAATTTGTGTAGATTTGTTTCTAGGACGTTGGTAGGGATCAGACGTCCGATCCGAAATAAAAAATGGGACGCTTTTTAAAACATGGCCCGTGACTGTCGGAAACAAAACTCAAATACTATTGAAATATTTTGCATCAACATTTGAAACGAGAACATGGCCGGTGACTGTCGGAAACAAAACTCAAATACTATTGAAATATTTTGCATCAACATTTGAAACGATGTTTCATGCAGGTAGATGTTCTATGTTGTTTCAACCCTACCTTGCGATGTTTCACGCGAGAAAAAAAGAGCAAGGTTCCCGAGAGCAAACGCGGTGTTTCACAAGTGCAAACAAAATGTTTCATAAAAGCAAACAAAATGTTTCAAATATAACACTTGAATTGGAACATAAACCGTGACTGTCGGAAACAAAGCTCAAGTGCTGCTGAAGCATTTTGTTTTACCACGTGAAATATTGTCTTGAACGTTGACGCAACATGTTTCAGCAGTTATTCATGGTTGTTTCAATCCATACAAGCAATGTTTCACAAGTAAAAAAAATGTTTCAGGCATTTTGCGGGTGTTTTGCAAGAGCAAACATGATGTTTCAAGAGGACAAACACAATGTTTGATGAGAGCAAACAAAATGTTTTAATAGTGAAATTAACATGAGAAAAAAAAGAATGTTTCATAAGAGCAAACGAGATGTTTCATACTCATATGAGTGATGTTCCAGGAAAAATTTGGAGGATGCATCTTCTCCAAAATCTAGCCATCTTCTCTAAATCCAACCATCTTTTTCTTCAAATCCGGCGAAGCTAAGCCCATAGGCCATTACATCTGAGCTACTGTACAGGAGGAGGTGGGAGGGGGTGGAGGAAGATGGGGGAAGGAAGAGGAGGCGAGAGAGAGAGATAGAGAGAGAAGGGGGGCAGGAGGAAGATGGGGGAGGAGGAGAGAGAGAGGGAGAGAGAGAGAAGGGTGCCGCCCACTAGTGGGTCGGCCTTACACCGAGGTTGAGCTGCTAGGAGAGGAGGAGGAGAAAAAGAGGAAGGAGGAGGAACCTCAAGGTAGGAGGGCACTGTGGAGGAAGAGATCATGGCGGTGAGGAGCTTTGGTGAGGAGGAATAGATCTGAGAGGAGTGGAGGAATGGAGGACGGGAGAAGAACGAGGCAGGGGAAGACGAGTCGAAGACATGTGCTCGTGGTGTGTCACGGCGTTCGACTGCATCAGCGTGCCAGGATGGGCTGCCTGCCCCTCCTCTTTGATGCCTGCGTGCGAAATGAAATGGAGAGCGAGAGAGAGCCAGATTGGGGACTAGGAAGACGTGTATGAGATGATAAGATGCGTCCAATTTTTTCCAAGCAGTTGGACGACCGACCTGTAGCATTATGATTGTTTCTACGATCACTAGAATATGGTCCCACAATGCAAATGCCATTGACAATCCTATGACAAAGGTAGAAACCGTGTAATTTTACGTCCACAATCTTCTTCGGTACGACATCCAAACATCCATGGCTTTATTAGATCCGGTGTTTCAAAATCCGAGCCTAGCTAAAAGACCGCTATCCAGTGGTTTCCGCCAAAATCCACTCAAAAAAACACCAAAACCATCGCTAAACCGTTTGAGAGTTTTTGCAATCGTGGCTTTTCGAATGGTTTTTGAAACCTAATTAGATCCTAGGTAAATCTACTGACATATCAAGCAAATCCACCGTGCTTTTTTAATATAACACAGCTCACGGCGTAGCATACCTGCTGCACACATTATACCTGCCCAGATTAGATCTGCATGAACAACCCCTGCTGCAATCAGCAGCCAAGATGATGTTTTTTTTTCCTGGTCAAGCCTCTGTTAGGCGTGCATTACAAGGTTAAAATAGGCGCCCGTCCCTGTGCCGTGCCCGGTGATTAACCACGAACCGTGAACCGTATTCGTGGCCATGCTGGCCGCCATTGCCATGAGCTGATGTAGCTGCAGGTGGGCCCGGAGCTGTCCCCGGCCACGAGCCAGAAAGGACGTGGTCGGAAAGGGACTCCTTGGCAGTTTGGCTTGGCGCCACGAGCACTCATCGTCGTCATGGAACGCTAATTAGGCTGGCAGCAGGAAGGCAGCAAAGTCACCGTTGTCTTCAGGCCGGGATTCCTACTCAAGTGTCGCTAACCTGTCAATCATAGAGATGTGCCTTGTTTTTTTTTTAAGTCGAACGTGGAAGAAACTTTGCTGCATCTTTCTAGCCAATACTCTCCTGTATAAGGGATTCAATCTTATTTAAAACTTTCATTTGGACGGTATCCTAACACCGACTCATTATGATTCGAACTTTCCTCAAGTTAATCCTGAAGTTCAGCCTCTCTATAAGAAACTCTTTTATCTTGTTTGTTGTTTTTGTTTCGAAGAAACGACAATATCTTTAATTCAAACCTACAGCCTTCATCAGTCACAACCTCTAAGGTTTGCTCGTCAATGTGGCTTGCAAGAGGGAGTGAGTCCTTTGGAGGAGCCATTGCTCAATGGATTTGTATTTTAGAGCTGGACTAAGTTTTTTTGTTAAGGGTATTGTAGTCATTTGTCCTATAAGTGGGTAGAATAGTCTTTTTCTCCTCTATGATTTTCCTCTTATACTCTATATATTTGCCCCTTAGGCTGTCAATACAATCTAACTATTCACACACTACTCCCTTCATTCACATTAACATGGTATCAGAGCCCGGGTGCTAACCCTAGCTCAGGCAACTGTCGTCTTCCGTTGCAGCTGCCCACGCGAGGAGTTCTCTCCACTCCCAGGGACGGCCATCCCCTTAGCCCTCTTCTCTTCCTAGTGAAGCAGCAGCAGTAGCTTCTCCTCTGCTGCTTCCTCCCCTTCTTCATCAAGCGTAGCAGCTGCAACAACCACCCCGTCCTCTTCTCGCAGGAGCCGCCGCCCTTGGCCACCTGGAGTCTAGAGCTCACCGGCGAGCTCCCTCTAGCGTCACCGTCCTCACAGGAGGCTAGATCCAGGCCTTCCCCACACCGTCAACACCGAATCCAGCCGCCTCCTCCTCTCTAGTGTCCTCGGCCTCCTTCACTGCCGTCGCAGCTCAGATCCGGCACTGCCGTCACCAAATCCGGCCGCCGACAAGCCAGATCTAGCGCTCCTTTGCGCCACCAGTCACTACTCGACGTCCAAGGCGTGTCCTAATGCGCCTAGCTCATTCCTGACCTCCTCGAGCTTTGGCTAGCTCCACACTGGCGCCACCACTACTGCCCGTGTAGCCCCAGCCACCATGGCGCCGCTCCGAGCCGGATTCGCATCCACGAGCTCCGCCACTGCATCTGCTCCATGCTATGGCCGTCAACATGGCCTCCTCCTTGTCCGAGTGTCCTCCTGTCCTGCTGTCTTCTGTTACTCCTTTCTAGATCTGGTTGGAGCCCACGCGCGGCCACCTCCTCTCCGGCCTGGATCCGTGTGACTCCTCGCCGGATCTAGCCTCTAGAGCCGCCACTGCCGCTATGCTCGGCGACTCTTCCCGTGCCCTTGAGCTTATCGCTAGATCTGCGCCGTCTCTACATCATCGCCTCCCCACTTTCGAGCTCTGCCCAGCCTCTACTCCTGCTCCTGCCGCCTCCATGCAGATCCATCTCCAGTCATCGCTGCTCCACCTCGCTGCTGGTCTACTCTATCAAGTGCAGCAGCCCCTGTTTTGCCTTGTGCACCGGCTCATCGCCATCCATCGCTGCACGGGCCGGTCTCCAACGGCTGCCATTAGCTGTGGCATCAAGTCCAACTTCATTTAGTCACCTCTAGTGTAGGCCTCAGGCTCCCCTTGGTCAGTGACCTACCCGGGACCTCTGTTTAGAGCTACTTCTACCTCCTCTGGCTAGCCACATGAGGGAAGAAGGAGCAACGATGCTACTCTGCACCTCCACTGTCCTCTGCTCACTTCACCTCATGGCCTCACCACCTTCGAGCAGGTCTTCTGAGCCTTCACCTACAACAGCTTCTATCCATCCATGACCCATCTATCTCTATGACTTGGTGTCACTCATTGAGTGGAGAGCATGCTGTGCAACCTCATCACCCATCTCTTTGGGTTTGCATCTTCTACAAGCCGGTCTTCCTTTTCTCTTTCACCGATTTGGCCTCTCCCAACATTGCTGTTAGTTCTTCTACCATCTTCGGTCATCCCAGCTTCTTTCATACCCTGACATCGCCGGCATTGCCATCGTTGGGTCTTACTCTACATGGCTGCTCTTCGCCATCCTTGGGTCCTCTCTTTGCCATTGGTGTTTGTGCTCTTGGTGTCTCCTTGGTGCTGCTTTGGGCTTCCCTAGAGCTTTAGCTTGCTACCTTAGGCATTGTCCCTTGTCCTTACCTACTGCTATTATCCATTGCTGCTTGCATCTCGCTTCCCGCTGCTTGCATCTTGCTGCTTGTATCTTTGCGTCTTTATTTTTAGGGTCTTACTCGTTGCTTTCGTCATATCCATCAAAGTCTATTGCTCCTTTATCTATCAGTTCATCGATGCTTGTGTGAGTGCATCAATGCATCATTCCTTCGTCAAATTAGTTGAGTCCTTTGTTGTCCTTCTTTTTCCCATGGTAGCTATTGTAGTTCCTTGATCCTTCTTGGCCGTCACGGTCTTCCTTTTCGTGATGCATCATATTCTCCTCTTTGTGATGACGCCTTCCAAGGCTGTGATCAGTGCTGCCATGCTTCTATCCTTTATTTCCTCAGCTTGTTTTGACCTGATCTCTCTCTCTATTTCAACAATTTCATTGCTCTACTTATACTCATCCTCCTGGTTGTCCTCCTTTCTTGATGTTACTGGCACCACCGAAGATCCTTGCAGATTGTAGAAGTCTAAGACTTGGTTTTGGCTTCTCAGTCGCTGCTCCTTGGTCGTTGTGCCTCTCAGATTGCAGAAGTCTAAGACTTGGCTTTGGCTTCTCAGTCGCTGCTCCTTAGTCGTTGTGCCTCTCTTCTTTGTGAGGCATCACGATCTCCTTTCGTGATGATGCCTACGAGGCTATGATCTGCGCTACCTTCTCCTTCGAGCCATGCATCGTCACTGTCGGTTATACCAGATGGATGAGTTCATTATGGAGTTCAGCATATTTTTTTTCCAAAGCTGCACACTTCGACGACATCAATTAGACATGGATTTTGGATTCCCCTTTTATTGGCAGTAGCGTGTTCTTTCTAATGCAATGCTATTACACATGCATTGCATTTGAGGGGGTGTTAAGGATATTGTAGTCATTTGTCCTATAAGTGGGTAGAATAGTCTTTTTCTCCTCTAGGGTTTTTCTCTTGTACTCTATATATTTGTCCCTTAGGCTATCAATACAATCTAACTATTCACACACTACTCCCTTCGTTCGCATTAACATCTTTTACTCCTTTTGTATGTGTTTTGTAGCTTTTCTGGCTTTGGTCTTGTATATATCTTTTGAGCAATATATGACTTTAGAAAGCCATGCGACCTTTATCCGTAAAAAATATGTGGGCCGTGGATCTATATGTCAATGACACAACGGGTGACAAGACAAGTATTACACGTCTTTGTGATGGTAAACTGAGGATTGTACCTTATCATTTGACATATATTGCACACTTGGACAAGAATTTCCTTGAAATATCCACACCATATAAATACCTCTCCGTATATTTTTTTTAAATATACGGCGATAGGTTTCTCACCTACTGTATTTCATTAAAAAAAACAAACAGGGCTGCCTCAGTTGAACCGGAGAAGTCATCGACCTGTCAGTCTCAGTCTGCAAATCGTGACCAACCACATTCACTCAAAAAAAAAAAAAAACCGTGACCAACCAAACCACTGGTACCACAGTACCACTGCTATTAGAGCAGTGCCAGCGGAGTCTCTAAAAAAAAGAATCTTCTCTATATTTAGAAAGTGTTTGGCAGGGCTCTAACTCTAATTTTTCAGTTCTGCTCCACAACTCCACTGTGGAGTAGATCCACTACGGAGCAGATCCACACATCCACGGAGCACCCTTCAAGCTACTCCACAAAAATGAACTGCGAGAGAGACTGCTCCATGGAGTTGGCTGCTCCAGAGTTACGTGGAGTTAGTGCGTTTGGCACAGCTCCAGGGCAGAGTTGAGAGTTGGAGCTCTGCCAAACACCCTCTTAGAGACTTTCGGTCCCTATATCACTCTAGCAGGATCTCTATATCAGTTTCTAGATTTAGAGATTCTTTCTCCGAGTCTCTATATTTAGAGATTCTCTCTCCTGTCTATCTTTTTGGGGATAGAGACTCTGCTGGAGAGGATAGAAATATAGGGAACAAATAGTGGTTTAGAGAAGATCTGAATTTAGAGAAGCTGCTAGAGATGCTCTTAGAAAGTTGCGATAGCAGCATGTGGGCCCGGAGCTCTCCCCGGCTATGAATCAGAGGGGACATGGCCGGAAAGGGACTCGTTGGCACATGACTGGCTTTCGGACAAAGAAGTCGGCCGCAGCTCATTGCCTCCGTGCACCATCTTTACCGGTTCTCAAAAATGGGATCTTCATATGTTTTCTATAAATCACTATTTATTCCTATATTTTTATCCTCTAAGTGAAATCTCTATTTTTTTTTAAAATATAGAGACAGAAGAGAATTTCTAAATTTAAAAACTGATATAGAGACTCTATAAGTATGATATAGAAACTGAAAGTCTAAATATAGAAAATATTCTCTTTCAGAGATCCTTGGCCATGCTCTAAACTTCTGCACCAAAATACTCTGGAACACGCGCCACGACGAGTGGCAGCAGTACAGAGCAAAGCTTCAGAGGTCTCCGGCCTAGAATATTGTTTCTCCTGAACTTATGTCTTTGGATTTTTAAAACTGTTTCTTGAAAATTTTAAAACCGCATCTTACGTCTATCAAATCCAAGTTTAACGAGCGTTCCAGTTTGTTCTGCTTTTTGAAAGGCATTCTCAATTCAGCCACGGCCAAACCAAAATAGGTCTAATCCAACTTAGAATAATTCTAGCTGGGTTGCACACTACTTGCATGGATTAGAATCCTCTGCATTTGTCTTAGTTCTTTTCAGCTTAATCCAGCTGTACATTACGATCTAAAAAAGTTGTAAGTCCTTGATAGGGGATTTAGAGATCTTAAAAAATTATAAAAAAATGTTTATAAGTTTTAAGAAGAACCATTGAAAGCCTTACAAAAACTAGGAAGCGTGCACGTGCAACGCACGTTTTTCTGTTGCGTGTTGTCAGTGGACTCATATTCAAATTTAAAAAAGAAATATACCTAATATAATCAAACCCAAATCTTGACATCGTGTAAGATGAACCGTTAGCACACATAGGCTACAAAATATAAGTTCTGTTTACATTAACGGGTAAAAAAGAAAACAAAAACATCTACAACTCATGTTCACATCCGCCATCTTTTCAACAATCTCACAGCTAAAAAAGAAAACAAAAACATCTACACCTCATGTTCACATCCGCCATCTTTTCAACAATGTCATTGTATGTGCTAACAAAGGTTGGTCCTTCCGTGACCAAGTCAAGAGCTGAATCAAATGAAATCAAGACTTTGGAATGAAGCTTTAGGAAAATTTTTTGATCTCATCGTTCCATACGAAAGAATAATAAGTTTTCCGAAATCAAGTAAAATTGACGAAATCAAATTAGCCCAAAATAGGCCACAGTGCTCACAAAAAATGTAACTACAAAAAGTTGCGAGTAGAGAAAAGTTGGAGCTTCACATCATGCAGGGCACTGCAGAGACGCACCATGCAATGTGACATGAAAATTATATGGCACCTAGCACCTGGCAATCCGGCCGTCCAATCGCGCACGGACGGTTGGACCGCCGGGTGCTATGTGGCATCTGGATGCCATAGGATTTGTCTTCTGCAATGTGTAGTTGTAGTCTTGTAGAATTGCATAATGATGCTTGTAGGGTGAACCTGCCGATCGAAGAGTAGTTGACTCACCATGATTCCTAACAAACCTGTGTTATCCTACTTCCTACGTGGCAAATAACAACCGATTTTTTTACCTGAGCATCTCTCAATAAGCAGCTGCACTGTACATGGACTTATAAGGATAGTGCATGGGACCAAAATCAGCAAATTTTAATACAAGTTAGAATTAGGTGAAACAAATATGCTGATACAGCAGTAATAAAATGCTTCTTTCATGATAGAAGAGAATTTACACGGATATGATGAACAATTTTGTATGCCTGGTACCAACATTTCTTTTCTTTTTTAAAAATAAAATGCAGGTGGTGTCACAAGCGTATCTGAACTTTATTTCAGTTGCAGTGGGGGAAGGAGGCATAGGAGGGGTGGTTCACATGAGTTCATTGCTAATTTCACTGAATAGCTAGATCTTAAATTTGAGAAGCAGCCAACCTGTCTTTCCAAAGCTTGAAAGTGGAGCTCTCCCCTCGTGACCCTCCACAGGAGCTCCCCTCCCAAGCCCTAGCCCCCGGCGGCGGGGTCGGCCGCGCCGCCGCCGGCGGGCTTTTTTCGACGTGGCCGCGGCGTCGGCTCATGAGGCGGAGAAGCTAGGCGGCGCCTCTCCTTCTCCTCGGCTTTCCTTCTCTCCTCCCTAATCCCTTGTGGCGGGCGGCGTCGTCGATGGCAGTCGGCGTCGTCGTTGGCGGCAGCGGCACGGATCCGTGACCTGTGTCCGGATCCGGCGTCTTGCGCCCAGCCATGAGCGGCGGCGGCGGTGGCCTCGGTGGCTCGGCGGCCCAAAGCCCAATTCGAAAGGCGGTGGCGGTGGCCTCGGTGGCTCGGCGGCGGCGCGGGCTATGGTGATGGCGGCGGCATGGCGGCGCTTAGCGCGGCGAAGCGCTGAGCGGCGACGGCCGCGGCGGCCGCTTCCCACGGTCTTCCTCTCCCTTCCCTTTCCTCTTCCTTCCCCCATCCGCGCGCCGGCTTGCAGGTGGCCCCCGGCGGCAGGTCGGCCGGATCTGGGGCTGGGATGCCCGGTGGTGGCGGCTGACCCTCCCTCTGCAGCTCTCCTTCCTCCTCTCCTAGGCGCGATCGAGGCACCCCTCGTGGTTCGCCGCCGGCGTTGCCAGCAGCGGCGCTTCTTCGCCACCTAGTTCCACGGCGAGATATCTGCTCTTCTCCTTCTTTTGGCTCGACTCAGCTGCACAACGTCTTCATGGCCCAGATCCGGAGGCGGGTGGGCACTCCTGTGAGGTGATGGCGACGGCGGCCAGATCTGACCAGGCACGCCGCCGTCGACGTGCGTGTCGTGCTGCTGCAGCCCCCGCCATGAGTATCTTCGACGACGTCCCTCTTCAGTGGCAGCAACGCCGGGCAGTTCCGGTGGTCTTGGAAGGTGGTCCGAGTAGTGGGCCAAGGGCTGTGGTCCTCGGTGTTGTCTTCGGTGGGTGGCTCGCCTTAAGGTGCTTGTGCTTGCAGGTCGATCAAAGTTGCCGGTTCCGGTCGGGTCTGGGTTTGTCAGCTGTGAAGCACCTGGTGAAGTGTCGTCACCGTCCCCCTCCTCTATGGCAGTGACGTCCATTCTTCCCTTGGTGGCTTGGGCTGAGGCGTCGCCGTCATCCCCTTCCTCTGTGGCGGCGGCGTCCGTTCCTTTCCCTGGCAGTCTGCTCTGATAGCTTCAGAACCGATCGGTTCGGGTGGTGGCGGTGGTCTACACGTCTGTGGAGCGTCAAGGGAAGCGTCATCGTCATCCCCCTTCCCTTCGTTGGTGACGTCCGTTCTTCTCCTTGGCGGCTGCGTCGAAGCGTCACGGTTGTCCCCTCCCTCTAGTGGCAACGGTGTCTGTTCTTCGGCTTGGCAGTCCTCAGCGTTGGGACCCCTCCTCCCTTGGCTTCCTGAAGCGTTGGCGTCCGGCAGGTGGTCTCCGGTCGTAACCTTCCTGTGCCTCCTCCTAGTGCGCCTCGTGGGGTGTAGGTGCTCTGGGTGAATACCTTGCCCAGCTTCTTGCTTGGGTCGACGATGGCGGCGCCCTCGGGTGTCGCTCCCTCCTTGGAGGCCTCGTTGTGGTGCCCCTACCCCTGGAGTATCTTCGGGTGAAAATCTAGGTCTGGGCGGGCGACGGCGGCGACTTTGTCGTCGCTTCCTTACTGAAGGCGTCGCTCTAAAGATCCTTCGCGCTATTGGTTGGCTGGTGGCTTTGACTGTGTCTACCTTGTTGTGGGTGGGTGTTTTCTTGGGCCGTGCCTCCCGCCTGGTAGTGGCGGCCTTCTTCTTCAGGCTCTACATGCACTGGGGTGCGGTTGGCGGTGGTAGTCGATGGTGCTATTGGTCGTGCATCCCGTGCGGCGGTGACGGACGATGTCCTTTCTTCTCTTTTGTCGTCTCATCCGAGCATCCCGTGCGGCGGTGGCGGTCGATAGCCTAGTTGATCTTCGCGCGCTCCTCTTCTCAGTCGGCAGCGGTGTTCCTGACATTTGGGCTGTGCATCCCTCGTGGCGTTATCGATCGGTGTTCTTCGCGTTCCGAGCAATGCTTTGCCGCAGAGACGGTTGTACTAGGTGTTGCGTGCCTGTGTGTTGTGGCCAGTTCTTGGCTGAGTCGTCTTCTTCCCCTCTCTCCTCTGTCCTCTTTCTCCCTCCCCTGTACCCCTCTCTTTCTCTCTAATCGTTGTACAATTTCTCTTCTTCTTGAATGGAATGGCAGAGCTCTCGCCCTTGTGTTCAAAAAAAAAAAAAAAAGCTTGAAAGCCACCCTGGTATCTCTCCAATCCAAAATATGGCCACTCTTCTTAAGCTCGTACCATCCCAAGCAGCAGAGAAGAACAATGAACGCATACAGACTGACAGACATGCATATTAATCATAATTTTTATGGCCGTCGGCTTAATAATTTTATTTAGTAGTCTAGGATGAAAAATTATGTTCCAGAAATGAAAACTAAACAATTCTACGCATAAGTATGAAGAGAGAGATGAAAAAAAGGTGTTAATTCACATGAATGATGTGTTGGATATTAATCTCTGGCTAACAAGCCGAGTCTTCAGGAGGCCTCAATGACCAACGTGCCCTGATCGGGGGCGCACAACCGACGGTTGGTTGTGGCCCCCCGATGTGCAGCGCCATAATAAATAGAGGGCACCGGCTCCTTACTGATTTCGTGATTGATTTGTGAGGGAGAAGCTCCTCGACACCTCCAAAATCCTACCGATCAAGGGTGGCGCTGAAGCATCAGGAAGGCACACCGCCGTCACTTGACTTCGTGAGAACGCGACTACACCGACGAGGTCGTCTCTCCCTACATCCTCTACGTCTACTCTGCATCGGCTCACCGGCCAAGCGGGCTTTCTAAGCCTAATCACTAATCTACGTGATGGCATCATCAAGCACAAGTAAGATCTGGACTCCTTAATGTTATTGATTATGTGTTCATGTAATTAGGCTAATTATCATGTTAGCTTTCGCATTAAGCATTAGACCTAATATGATGCACTCTGTACTGAAAAGAAATGAGTTACTATACAGTGCATTACAAAAAGGATTATCCATGAACACAAGCAAGAGAGCTTGTTTTTTCAGCAAGACGGCGTAAGCTCCGAATGAAATGAAACTCTGTTGGAATCCGCCCTTGATCTTTAAATCAAACTGCACGGATGCAGATCGGAAAGGATCTGTCAGCGCACGTGGTTTCAAGTTGGCTAATCCTATCTAAATCGCGACACAGCACAGCGACGAAGCAAAACCGAGACAAGGTTCTGAAATTTGCTGGATACACTGCAATATGCTTTGCCCAGACCTAAGCCCTTCTTATATACACATTATTTTCTTACAAACCGACTCAAACTCAAATCCTAATAACTCTAGGACTCTATCTTCTAACTTCTAACCAAATTTGGTTACTTACGGCTAAATATGAAATGGACTCAAACTCGTGCAAACAGGAAACCTACTCTAATCAAGATTAATCTAACACTCTCGCAAGCAAGCTTCTGAAACCAATGAAAGCTTCTGATCAGCAGGTCAAACCTGAAGTAATTTTCATAGATAGCGAACCATAATTTTAGGTACTGAACTGTTGCAATAAAAGTCTTGAGTTACAAAAAAGATGCAAATTCTGAAGCATTGATCGATATTGATGCGCAAGTGAACTACTCCAGTCTGAAAAGACATAAAAGAGGTATGTTCCCTTATAGAAAAAGATGCCAAAAGAAAAGCAAAATTGACAGGTGAGGTTCTCCATTCTGAATAAAGGTTGAAAATAGGCATAGAAGATTACCTTCCTGGACGTAAAGCACTAAAGCATTACATGTAGTTTGGTAAATAGCATTTCTGTAGTTTTGATGGGTAGGTTCAAAACTGTATCAACCAAACCATTGTGTAAAACTGTGGCTTTTATGTGACTTATGTACATGCTTCCATGAGAAGGAAAGATGGCCTATTTTGGCAAGCAGCTAGAATGCAAGGAGTTCATAAGTCTCTCCATAGTAGTCCTTGACCATCTTGTTACAGCCCAAAAAGACGTAACCCTGACCATTTGACCATGTGAAAGATGAATTTAATCAGTACTGCGTAGGCTATATAATGTAATACCTCAAAGCTATGTTAAACAAATAGGATATCAATCAAGATGTAATTGGGTTGGTTGCCCAAAGAGAGATTTGGCCGGGGCTAGTTTTGGTAGTTGCTGTCAATATAGTAGGTTAGCTGTCTGCTGTAATTTTGCCTGAAAATTAGGATCATCACCCGGCCAAATCTTCTCTCTGGACACCTGTGTAAACAGGCCACACGAGGGGCTATTCCTCGTATATATTAACACGAATACGCGGCCTCTACGGAGGTGAAGACGCTTACCTATTTTCTTCCGCTCCTCTGAGTTTCTCACATGGTATCAGAGCAACACACACATCTGAGATCCAATCCATGGCGTCCTCTTTCTCCTCAGGCTTCGGCATGAGCTCCTTGCTCGGCCTTACCGTCACGGAGAAGCTGTCCAAGACCAATCACGCAACATGGAAGGCACAGGTCCTTGCTGCCGTCCGTGGTGCACGTCTGTACGGACACATCACCGGCACCAAACCTGCACCCAATGCTGAAATCGATGGCAAAGATGGTGACAAGGTTGTGAAGGTGCTGAATCCAGCATATGAGGAATGGTTTGCTTCAGATCAACAAGTTCTGAGCTTCCTCCTCGGATCCCTATCAAGGGACGTACTGTCTCAGGTTGCGGCGCAAGACACCTCAGCCAAGGCATGGAAGGCGATCGAGGACATGTTCTCGTCGCAAACGCGAGCTCGTGCGGTGAACACACGCCTTGCCTTGTCAACTGCAAAAAAGGGAAACCAGACGATCGCAGAATACGTCGGCAAGATGAGGGCTCTCGGCGACGAAATGACTGCCGCTGGGAGACCCTTAGAAGATGAAGAACTGGTGGAGTATATCCTCACCGGGCTCGACTACGACTTCAATCCAATTGTGTCCGCTTTGCTTGCAAGGACGGACCCCGTCTCGGTAAGCGAAGTCTATTCGCAGTTGCTCGCCTTTGAAACCAGGATGGAGCTCCTAGGCGATCATCTGTCCTCCGGGTCTTCTGCCAACATGGCAAACCGGGGCGGCCGTGGTGGTCGTGGGCGGGCCTTTGGCCGAGGGCGCGCACCTGGTCGAGGGCGCGGCAACGGTGGCAATGTCCCCAACAACAACGCCAATCAGCGTCGTGGCAACGCTGGTCAGGGGCGTGGCAACACCAATGACCGGCCCATTTGTCAAGTCTGCCTCAAGAGCGGCCACACCGCTGACAGATGTTGGCACAGGTATGATGAATCTTATGTTCCAGATCAGAAAAACGCAGCTGCTGCAACAAGCTCCTACACTGTGGATACAAATTGGTACACCGACACTGGTGCTACCGATCACAACACCGGGGAATTGGAGAAACTAGCAGTTCGTGACAAATATAATGGCACAGATCAGATTCACACCGCAAGCGGTGCAGGTATGAACATTAGTCACATTGGCCAGTCTATCATTCATACCCCTAGTCGTAATCTTAGTCTTAAAAATATTCTACATGTTCCAAAGGCCAAGAAAAATCTGGTTTCAGTTCATCGCCTTACTACTGATAATAATGTCTTTTTGGAATTTCACCCCAATTTCTTTTTGATCAAGGATCAGGACACGAAGAGCACTCTGGTTAGAGGAACGTGTCAGAGAGGGCTATATCCTCTTCCTTCAAGCCACCCCGCAAGCAAGCTTTTGGAGTCAATAAACCGTCTTTTGATAGATGGCACGATCGTCTAGGTCATCCAATTGCACCAATTATTCAACGAGTCATTAGAGATTTTAACCTTCCTGTTTGCATGAGTCCAATTAAGATTCTGTGTGTGATGCTTGTCAGCAAGCAAAAAGTCATCGGTTGCCATATCCTAAATCCAACAGTGTCTCAAGTTATCCTTTACAGCTTGTGTTTTCTGATGTTTGGGGGCCTGCACCTAACTCTGTTGGAAATTATAAATACTATGTTAGCTTTATTGATGATTTCAGTAAATTCACCTGGATTTACCTCCTAAAATTCAAATCTGAAGTCTTTCAAAAATTCCAAGAATTCCAAGCTCTTGTTGAGAGACTTTTTGATCGTAAGATTATTGCTATGCAAACTGATTGGGGTGGCGAATACAGAAAACTTGATTTGTTTTTCTCCAAAATTGGCATATCACACCTTGTTTCCTGTCCTCATGCACATCAGCAAAATGGATCTGCTGAGCGCAAACATCGACACGTTGTCGAAGTGGGTTTGTCCCTCCTGGCGCATGCTCATATGCCTCTCAAATTCTGGGATGAAGCGTTCCTTGCTGCTACCTATTTGATCAATCGCACTCCAAGTAAGGTCATTGATTATTCCACACCTTTAGAACATTTGTTTCATATCAAGCCCGATTTCCTTTCCTTACGGACTTTTGGGTGCGCTTGTTGGCCAAATTTGTGTCCTTACAACAGTCGCAAGCTCCAATTTCGTTCAAAGGAGTGTGCATTCCTTGGCTACAGTAACATGCATAAGGGGTTTAAATGCTTAGATGTCTCCACAGGGCGCATCTATATATCCAAGGATGTAGTCTTTGATGAAAATATTTTTCCCTTTTCCAAATTACACCCCAATGCTGGAGCACGTTTGAGATCTGAAATTCTTCTACTTCCTTCCACTTTGCTTAATCCTAGGATTGGGGATGAATTTTTAGCTGGTCAATTGCCTGATGATTCGGACACTAATATTTTCTCCGAAGATATGCAGCAGTCCTATGAAACAGCAGCAGGTGCAACCAATCCAGGAACTGAATCTGAGATGGATCCACCTGCCGTATCATCATCTGTTCTTGCCGATAGTACGCAGATTCCCGCGGACCAGGCGTGCGACAGCAACGTCCCCTTGTCATCGCCTGGTCGAATTCAATCGGCACCCGCCATGAGCCACTCGCGTGAGGGGACAAGAGGGGCTGAAGCGCAGGATCATATCCTGGAGGCCTCCCCTTCCCGCGCTGGCCCGGTGCGCAGTACTTCTGCGGCTCCTCCTGCACCTGTTCAAGCGGCGCAAGCGGCGCAAGTACCGGCCGCTGCACCAGCACAAGCGGCGCCAGTACTGGCCGCTGCATCGGCATCTTCAACACGTCCTCAAACACGACTCCAAAATGGTATACAAAAATCAAAGGTATATATCGATGGCACTGTTCGTTATGGTTATGGTTGTCTTGCATCATCTGGTGGTGAACCACACAATGTTGATGAAGCCTTATGTGATGAGAATTGGAAGAATGCAATGGACATAGAATATGATGCTCTCATGAAAAATAAAACCTGGTACCTAGTTCCACCTCAAAAAGGAAGAAATGTTATAGACTGTAAGTGGGTGTACAAGATTAAACATAAGGCTGATGGGAGCTTAGACAAATATAAGGCTCGCTTAGTTGCAAAAGGCTTTAAGCAAAGATATGGTGTAGATTATGAAGATACCTTTAGCCCTGTTATTAAAGCTGCTACTATTAGAGTTATTCTGTCTATTGCTATCTCAAAGGGTTGGAGTTTAAGACAACTAGATGTTCAGAATGCTTTTCTGCATGGCTATTTAGAAGAAGAAGTTTATATGAGACAGCCCCGGGATATGAAGATAAAACCATGCCAAACTATGTCTGCAAATTAGATAAAGCTCTCTATGGTTTAAAACAAACACCACGTGCCTGGTACTCTCGGCTAAGTGCCAAGCTACATGATCTTGGGTTCAGTGCTTCAAAAGCAGATACATCTCTATTTTACTTCAGTAAAAATAATATCACTGTTTTTGTGTTAATATATGTTGATGATATAATTGTGGCAAGTTCAACACATGAGGCAACGACAGGCTTACTGCGCAATCTTAATCAAGACTTTGCATTAAAGGATCTTGGAGATTTACATTATTTCTTGGGTATCGAAGTGAACAAGGTACGAGATGGAATTGTTCTAACTTAAGACAAGTATGCATCGGATTTACTTAAACGAGTTGGTATGTCTGGTTGTAAGCCTGTTAGTACTCCTTTGTCAACTAGTGAAAAATTGTCTGTTTTTGATGGTACACCACTCGGTGCTAATGATGCAACTCAATATAGAAGCATTGTTGGTGCTTTGCAGTATTTGACCCTTACTAGACCTGACATCGTTTTCCCAGTAAATAAAGTGTGTCAGTTTTTGCATGCTCCAACAACAACACATTGGGCTGCTGTGAAGAGGATACTGAGATACTTGAAACAGTGTACAAAAATTGGACTAAAAATTAGCAAGTCGAAGTCTTTACTTGTCAGTGCCTTTTCAGATGCTGATTGGGCAGGGTCTCTAGATGACAGAAGATCTACCGGAGGCTTTGCTATTTTCTTAGGATCAAATTTGGTCTCATGGAGTGCACGTAAGCAAGCAACTGTTTCAAGGTCTAGTACAGAGGCAGAATACAAGGCTATTGCTAATGCCACTGCTGAGGTAATGTGGATACAAACTTTACTGCTGGAACTTGGTATACAATGTCCACCTGCTGCTAAGTTATGGTGTGATAATATTGGTGCAAAATATCTTTCTGCTAATCCTGTCTTCCATGCCCGAACCAAGCATATAGAAGTTGATTATCATTTTGTAAGAGAAAGAGTGTCCAGGAGATTACTCGAGATTGATTTTATTCCTTCAGGAGATCAAATTGCAGATGGTTTTACTAAGCCACTTCCTGTAAAACAATTAGAAAATTTTAAACACAATCTCAACCTAGCACGGTTGTGATTGAGGGAGGCTGTTAAACAAATAGGATATCAATCAAGATGTAATTGGGTTGGTTGCCCAAAGAGAAAGATTTGGCCGGTGCTAGTTTTGGTAGTTGCTGTCAATATAGTAGGTTAGCTGTCTGCTGTAATTTTGCCTGAAAATTAGGATCATCACCCGGCCAAATCTTCTCTCTGGACACCTGTGTAAACAGGCCACACGAGGGGCTATTCCTCGTATATATTAACACGAATACGCGGCCTCTACGGAGGTGAAGACGCTTACCTATTTTCTTCCGCTCCTCTGAGTTTCTCACAAGCTAAAATAAAGACAGTGCAAGAAAATCAGATATTCAATCTCTTTGTTAAGGAAAAGAAAAAATAGTGTCATTACTTCAATTCTCTACTAACATGCTAGGTAAGCCAACTACAAGAAGTTTACTAAGAGACTGCTAGGTAAACTAACAACACGAAGTTTACTAGAGAGTTTTCCTCAGTGCATGTTTTCAATCGTCGAGCCCTTCAACGCATTGCTTATATAAAATGATATTCTGCATGAACAACCAAAAGCACAAGATTTCCAAAGAATCGCAACAGTTTGAATTAAACTTCATCGTGTGAAATGCAATGATCAACTGTGTTTCTGTTCAGGATATTTTGAACAATGTGAATGAGCGGCTGGGTTTAATTAGTGAAAGCTTTTGATGATGCATGTAAAACCAAAAGTGTTTTTTCTGGGTCATTTCTGCTTATATTTTTGCAAACTCAATGGTAATTAAAAGTCAAACATAAACATTGTTTGTAACCTGCTGTCAGAGATTGCCCCATCTAGACATGGGAAATACTACAGTGAACTGCTGTCAAACTGATGTCCTACTGTGCAAAACCAAATAGCTAAAGATCTTCTGAGAATCTGCCAAAACAACACTAATGCCAAACATGAAAATTATTCAGTACACGTAGCAGGATTGTGTTATTTATGTTGAGTTTACTGTCCACCAAGCCAAAAGAACTAATGCCAACCTACAAAAACAATACTAATGCCCAACATCAAAATTATTTATGTTTGTGAGTTTACTGTGGACCAAGCCAAAAGAAAAATGTAGCTTACTGGGGGTGAATTCAGGAACTTCTGGAGCGTTGTCTACGTAAATGCAGATATTATCATGATAGTATAATAGCTACATGAGAGCACAAAAAACATGATTTTCATAAAGATCATGGAATGGTCTTTTGATAATTATAAGCAAACAATAGTTCAGCTTCAGCGTACAATATGATGTACATCAAAAATAGAAAGTGACCTAACCTGTAAACTTCTTGTTCATCTTCCATTGATTCCTTTTGGCAGCTACGTGATGTTCTCACTATTCCCAGAGCAGCACCATGGCGCGGCCCGACGGCTTCCAGAACAACTTGGCAGCCAGGTGTTTCATAGCAGCATAACTTCAAGGTTGGTGACGGTGACGACGTAGTACCTGGACAGCGGCTCCAGGGTGGTCGTCGGGGGTAATAGCGCGATGCAGCGAGGTTCCAGTACAACATGTGTGGCTGAATTAGACATGAATTAGCCATTGCAAGGGAAATTGGACCATCCGATGAAATAGGATGAACGGCTTAGATACGCCGTGTCAACCAAACCGCTCCATTTTATATTCAACGGGTTGCTTAGCTTAGGGGATCTTCTCGTTTTAGATGGAATGAGTTCTCGTACTATGTTAATCATTTAAGAGATGCAATGCATTGAAAAATCGGTATTTTGCCATCCTCTAACAGTGGCTTTGCTATTTTGCCACTCTTCTCTCATTATTGACATATAGGACCATCCGTGTCTATAACAGTGGGTTAAAATGTCAAAGCCCATTGTTAAGAGTGGCATATTTGTAAAAGAGCTTTGCTATTACATTAAAGGGGGATAGAGTTTATATCCAGTAGATAGGAAGGAGAGAGGGAAGACCACTACGGCTAGAGTCTACTCCTCCAAAATGACCCTCTCCCCCATGTTGAAGATCGATGCCGCCCACTTCCCCGTTCGGTTAGCTATTCTTGAATAGAGAAGAGAATCTGATTAATTGCCCCTATATGATTCTAGAAGATGTGTCGGTTCCTTGTTTCGAGATGTTTCAGACAACTCAAATATGACAAGACCGTGGAATTTTCAGACAACTCAAATATGACAAGACTGGAATTTTCACCAGCTGGCCAGGGTGCAGCTCCTGGTCTAGCGTCTCCAACCTATTAAGATAGAATGCCCTTAGAACATTTCTAGGAGGTTCTGCATTTTATTGTTCATTTGACTGTTCAAGGATAGAGAAGCTACTGGAGGAACGAATGTTTTGAAGCATGTGGTGTAAAGTGTAAAGATATTTTAGGGAACAGATGGGATCTTTTAGTGATCGAATGTGGTGAATAGTGTTATAGAGAATGAAAATATGGAAACCTATTATGTTGCTCTTAGAACACTCTATGAGTGCTCTACTCTCCAGCCATCCATATTAGATTTTGTGAGAAGAGAGAGGACAACCACTTCTCCATTAACAAACAAAATTACAACAAACTAAAAGGAAAGCATTATTTTTAGTGTGCCCTACTACCGTATTAACATGTTACAGGAGAGATTGGAAAGGAAAAAAAAAGAGAAATTAATTACATAGTTAATTGCATAGATACTACGGTGTACGAGGATGAATCAATGGGTTGTCTCTACATGATGTGACATGAACACGAAAAAGAAAATACTACAAAAGCTTCGGCAATGGATAAAATCGTATAGACAAGTTCACGTATGCAGGAGCAGACAATATTCAGATTCAGACATGAAAGAAAAAGCGGTGCAAAATCTGCAAACCGCTCTGGAAACACAACCATAGTTATCGGTTCACGCAAACAAGAGGAGCAGCCTGACAGGTAGAAACGCTCTAGACTCCATCACAAGTGACATACATGTATGTTGTTTGCCAGCGACCAGCGTACGTAGGATGGACGTGCACATGGGGATGGGGGGATATGTGAAACCTCTCGTTCTGGCCTCAAGATGTTCTGAGCAAGTGTTGGATAACTTAATTTGTCAGGAACGTTATCGTGGATGGCCAGCAACTCGGGAACGTTTGGAGACGTGAAGCCCATCTCGTGGTGGAGAGCGTTGTAGGATTTCACAAACTCTTTCACCTGGACACAACATAAGGTTAATATCTGTCAGTTTGCTGAACATGTGACAGGCTGACAGCTAGACAAAATAGCAACATACATAAATAGCAACGGTGCACAAGCAGCAAACTGCAAAATGCTGTTGTGTGATGCACATGATGCAAACTGTTTGCTAGGGATTATCTTTAGATCAAATACGTACTCTAAGAGTTCCACATGTCACACTGTTACACCACGCGCTTTCCGTCTTCAACCAAACTGGGAACTATTCTTATCCCTATAAAATTGGCTAACTGTACATACCATTCTTTTGGTCAGGGAATTTCTAAAATAGGCAGCATTTGTCTCAATTTTTTTTCTAATTCCTGCCAAATATTATTCATCCTGCAAACAGCGCTATTAAAAATATTCAGTGTTTTATGTTCATTGTTTTGAAGCAAGTTAAGCGTGTTGAGCTCCATAATCCTATTACAGTTAATTTGAGAAGCAGTGGTGGATGCAGTCAGTAATCGCGATTCATGAATGGTGGGAGAGCATCATAAGATGCCACCAGGCAAAATGAACATATAATCTCCTTTTTCCTTTTCTTCTATCCAAATGTCCGGTTAAACAAAATTTTCAACTCGACACATAATGGCAATCATTGTTCTGCAGTTGATTCGGTGCGTACGATTACAAAAATGTGGATTTAATTGCTCGTAAATTCTAATAATGATGAGATGTATATAGCTACCCTACCCAGAGCACTGGGTTTTGTCATTGATCATGATGAAGGATAGTATTTTTTTAGGGATTACCGCGGGGATCCGGCGATTCAGTCCCCTAGGTATAAAACATCCTCGAGACCCAGATTTCATTGTCCCTGTGGGGACTCAAACCCGGCTAGTGGGCTTTACAACTAAAGTATTCTACCAACAGGCTACTAGCTTGTTCTCGACAAATAAAAATATCTAAAAATTCAAAAATATGTAGAATCCAAATATGCAATAAAGGTATGATATTTGTGTATAAACTTATATGCAAAACATTATATTTTGTGTTAGAATGTTTTTTATTGATTAAATAAATCAAGTATTTAGGAAAAATAAGTTTGGATTCTTGGAAAAATGTGAAAAATATTTTAGGTTTTTGGAATAATGGATAAATTAATAAAATAGAAGGATGTTAGTTTGACCTTTGAATTTATGAATTAAAATTCAAATGCCAAACTAACATCCTTCTATTATTCCTAGTTTTCTACAAACTCAAATTCAAAGATCAAACTAACATCCTTCTATTTTTTCTTACTTTTTTCCAATAAGCCAAACTAATTTTCACCAAATACTTGATTTATTTAATCAATAAAAGACCCTACAAAACAAATATATTTTTTTGCATATAAGTTTCCACACAAATATAATATTTTTATTGTATATTTGGACTCTACATATTTTTATTAATTTGTAAATATTTTTATTTTATTTTTTTTGAGCTTTGTATTATTTTCTATAATTTATTAGATTTTTTAGAATTTATTTTCTAAAAAACCGTGCTGACTAGGATGCCATGTTAGCTAAAACCGGGTTGGTTTCAGCTCAGAAGGAAATTTATCCGGTATGAAGAGTTCAAGGGTTTGATTGCTCGGCTTTAGAATTCAGAGAGGAAAATTGGACTTACCTAATAGTTCAAGCGGGAAAAATAGACATTTTCCATTACCAAATGCCCCTCGTTAAACATGGACCGATCAACAAAATTTAATCCTTAACTTAGGATTGGCTAACTGTCACATCTTAAAATTTTATACAATTTTTGAAATAATTTTTTTCGCAAAATGGTCATGCCATCCTATTTTTGTACTTCACTCAATTTTCTGGATTTCAAATATCATAATATTTTTCTGAAATAATAGATGATTAGGAGCACCCTAATTCAATTTTTTTCTAAAATATATTATCTCAACAAAAATTAGGTTTTTATTTCATAATCATATCCTACTATTTTTTTGAATATATAGAAATTTTCCTTATAATTTTCTGAGCCATGTATAGTTTTGAAGCATTTTTCCCAAGTAAACACCTAATTCAGATTTAAAGCCTAGATATGTAATTTTTAATGCCCGAATGAGTCGTCCAAATTGCATCAACAAGAACGGATGATTTGTTGGTGCAGGAATGTTGGATCGATGGATGAGCGTAACCCCTACTAGAAGGCTGCACCATGCGGTTAGGCCAAAACAAGCAAGGAGCGAAACATGAGTTTAAGGAAATATCTGTTCTCTACAGTTAAAAGGAGCTTTATGGTGATAGATGGGATCAACTTTTCACTCCTTCATCCGACGATCTATACATCTTTGTAAATCACCATTTATTCTAATGGTTAATTCGATACGTCACTACAAACTGGCGATTTCACAGATATTGCATTATAAAACTAGAAATGGCCCCAACGCCACTACAAAATTGCAACTCTCACACATATGGCATTATAAATAAAAATGGCAAATTTACCCCTTGCTTCTTCTTCAACCTCCAGCTTATCCCCTTCTCCTCCTTTCTTCCTCCTGTCCAAAAACCGTTGTCGGCAACCACCACCTAGCCGTGTACCACCTCCTCACCTCCTCTGTCGACACCTCCTCACTAGCAAACACCTCCAAATCAAAGCGTCACCTACCTAACCATCTACCTCCTTGGCCCCTCTCCTCCCCCGTCGCCTCGACTCCCCTAGCCACCTTCATGGATGGATGGACTCACCACCGAAGTCTAGGGCACCCGCGTCTCTCCACCAAGCTCCAACAAATCTGGAGATGTAGCTCCTGCTCCCCCTCTCTCTCTTGATATGGCCGCCTCCTTGCTTGCTAGCGAGCTCTGATGCCCCTGTCTATCGACAGAAGCCATCTTTCTCGGCTTCCTCTGGCCTAAGTTCCTCCCTTCTTCCTCTTTATCGGTCAATGCGGCCTCTAACCCCAAGCTCATCCACGTTGTCCCTAGCAGCGACGTCAAACCCCAAGCTCATCCACACCGTCTAGCTAGTGAAGAGAGCACATGGCTAGAGCTTGAAGGTGAGAGGGGCTTGAGGAAGAGCACGGAGCTTGTAGGGTTTCATGGATTGCAACACCCAGGGGTTTCGAGGTGGTGTCGCATCATGTGGAGGTGGTGGCCGATGTGGATGGAAGGAGGAGGGGGAGAGATCGTGGCGGCGCTGGGCGGTGCGAGATGGGAGAGGGTTGGGGATGATGTGCTAGTGTGGGAAAAAACGAGGGCATGGACCGTTTGTGTTGGGGGAGAGAGCGGGGGAGAAGGGGCTAGAACCTCACTGGAGAAGCCAAGGTAGTGGCCAAAGTTGTGGAAGAATCAATTGGGAGAGGGAAGGAGGTGAAGAATAGATTGAGAGAGGGAAGGAGGTGAGGTAGAAGAAGATAGGAGGGTTGTCGACGATTGGGAACCGATTCCCATCGAGCTTATTTCTCGATTGAGGGATCAAAAAGCCTATTTTCTGTCGAAGTGTGGCATTCTGAGATGTCAAAGACTTTTTGGTGTGGATGAACCGAAAATAAACAAGACACCGGGGTTTATCCTGGTTTGGACCTTCCGAGAGGGATAATAACCCTACTTCAGTGTACGTATATTGTGGAATGCAAGGTTACAATGAGCTGAAGAACTAGCTAGATGTGTGTAAAAAGAGTCTAAATGCGACGTAACGTAGTGTAATGTCCTTTAAGTGATTGTAAAACAGGTATTTACAGGGTCTATCCCTAACCATCGGCTCTGGACACTGATACAGAAAACCACATCATTGGCGGTTCGTAACGGTTATCATTGACGGTTCTCGAACAGTGGTGGTCCGAGAACCGCCAGTGATAGTAGTATCACTGGCAGTTCTTTGAGTGAATCGCCAGTAATGAGAATGTTCGAAAACACGATTTTGGACAGTAAAATTTAACTAAAAAATATTATTTTGATCTAAATAGCACCCCTACACTATCTACCACCGCGTATATAGCCTTAGTACTTTTTTCATGCAAAATTTAAACTACGCATAACCAGGATTCGAACTCTAGGCCTCTTGCCTCTAACCCATCACTTCTAACCATCTCACCCATTAGCACCTTTTGACATATATAGGATATGTATATCATTTAAGCCTTGTTTCTGAATCTTTTAATAACTTTTTTGACTATACAAATAACGTTAAATAGAAAAGATTTCAACTACAAAGTTGTATATCTTGTCGAAGGCTACAGTTTTCATGTAAAGATTGTTTCTATCCGACCTCATTTTTATAAGTATAAATTTTTTAAAATTGTAATAATTATTTAGGCATTTATAGTGCTTCAAATGGAAAACATATCAACTACAAAGTTTTAAATCTCGTCGAGAGCTACAATTTACATATAAAGTTTATTTCTATCCGAGCTCGTATGAAAAAATTATAAAACTAAAAAGATCTAGAAATTCTGAAAATTACTTTCACCGACGGTTCTTTGAAAGAACCGCCAGTGATACTTTCACTATCACTAGCAATTCTAGGATTGAACTGCCAGTGATACTTTTACTGGTGGTTTGCTTATAGAATCGCCAGTGATAGTGAAAATATCGCTGGCGGTTGTAAAATTGAACCGCCAGTAATACTTTTACTGGCGGTTTTCTTATAGAACTGCTAGTGATAAGTTCACTATCATTGGCTGTTCGGTATCACTGGCGGTTTTTTTAGGTTTCTAGGCGAGACGGAACAGGGCAGGTCATATCACTGGCAGTTCTAGATGAATCTGTCAGTGATGAAAGGTCAAGGATGAGCATTTCTGCAGTAGTGGGACTTCTAGGAAATAGTTGCGCGCACCGCGGGCGAGAGATCTGACGGCGCAATGCACGCGTGGCTGTCCCCATGAATCGCACGGATCGTGGGCAACGGCCCCCCGCAACGTGGGGAACGTGGCCACATGGCACGTTATGATGGGCCACTTAGTTACGCTGGTGCCCGGGCAAGCAAGACCGCTTCGGGCATTGGCACGTCGTCTGGACCGAGCCAAAGCACGACGTTGGCATCATGGCTAGTCAGACAATCCCATCCAGGCAGCACAAAGCCTCACCCCGAGTAAAGAGTGCTCCAGGCAAGGATTCTGCCCGGACTGGGCCGTCTTGGGAAACACGTCCAAGGTACTCGCCAATTTACAAAGCTGCTGGGATTCGCCTCGGCCCATGGGCCGTTAGCCAATCCCCAACAAGGGTAATTTGGGTTCAAAATTTTTGTAATGGCATATATGTGAGTCTAATGGTATGGGACCATTTCCCACTTTATAATGATATATCTGTGAAGTGTGAACTTTATAATGACATGTATCTAATTAATGTATTGTAATTTTGGGAAGTTTCCAATTAGCAAGAATGCTTTCTATTGATTTGATTTGATTTTTTTTTTCACATTTTACTGTATTTGTACTATAGGAAGGTTTCAATGACACTTTTTTTTAAAAAAAATGTCAAAGTGGATGCATTCGCGCCGAAAGTTAACTATCAGCTAAACACACATGGGCTTAGGGCCTAGGATCGTCGTCAGCATCAGAAGCAGGGTTTAGGGCGTACCAGCCGTTTTGATCCTGCAATTGGCAAGAAAAGACGTAATCAACTTTAGATAGCTGATTAGATCTATAATATGAAGGATCTGCAACAGTAGGAAACAAGTCCAAACAGAGACGAAAGATAACGAAACTATCGACTTAAATTAGATCTAAACCAATAAGTTCAAAGGGTAAAGGATCTACTATAAAGCCAATTGGATCAACAAGATAGTAGAGCTAGGGGTAAACATACAATCAATTAGTCAATTAGATCGTTTAGCTAATAGAAACGAAGGATAAACAAACTATCAACAGATAGCAAGCTATAAGCCGATAGAACGAAGGTAAACAATCCATCGCCAATGAATATGTTGATCGGTAAAAAGAGGGTGAAACCTAACCCCTAGTCAAAACGGCGGCAAACCTGTATATCGAATCGAATCGAAACAGTACTCACTTGCAAGCAACTCCTGGGGTGTACCTTAAAGCCGATCGAGAAGGCGATACGCAATAGGTCGATCGAAGACAAAATACAACGAAACTACGCTAAACCAGACTAAAGACGACAGAAAGTAAAGGACATGTAAAAGTATTTTTTAGTGTAAGTAATATAATATGGTAGGATATGTGGCTCTTTCTACACACAAACGAAAAATGGCTATGGATGCGGATATAAGCTACAAGCATAAATGCAAGCATATGCGAAACCGGGTATAGAAAGTTTTATTTTGAGTGGATCAACGAATATTTTTTGAATAGAAAGTCAATGTATCTAACCAATTATTTCTGACACGAACTCAAAAAGAAAGAGAACAAACTAGCAATAAACAGGATTCAACCCCTAAA
Source organism: Olyra latifolia (assembly GCA_036346145.1). Taxonomy (NCBI): domain Eukaryota; kingdom Viridiplantae; phylum Streptophyta; class Magnoliopsida; order Poales; family Poaceae; genus Olyra; species Olyra latifolia. The sequence continues at coordinate 4,492,987 of CM070530.1, forward strand.
AATTATCTTATCTGAGGGTCGAAAAAGGGCAGCTCAAGATCAAGGAGGACAAGTGTTCACCACAAATTTCAGCCCCCGATGGAAACGAGGAAAAAAATTCGTAGGCATACCAGTGTATCAAAATATGCAAAAGAAAAGTAAATGAGAATACTGATATTTCATTAATTGATAACAAAATATAGATTCCCGCTGGTTTTGCACTCCGTAGTCCATAGGCTAGACATCTGCTTCAGTGATGTGGAGATTCTAGATCCTAGGACCTCGAAAGGATACCCGGTTAATTACACCTGCGATTCGATGCGTGGAATACCTCCGATTAAGTTGCTTGTCGTCATCTTCTTTTCTTCGTCTCGTGGTTCACTATGCTGGTGTAAATGACTGCTGGAATTGGCAACGCAGAACACATAGGGCAGCCTGGGGCCATGTGATGCCTAGCGTAACTATTGAATGTTGGTTCTGCCGTGTCATTTGATCTTGTTTCGTCAAACACCACGTTGGAGTGATTGGAGTTGGATGAAATGCACGGCTGGCACTTGGCTTAGATTTGATTTGATTCTGACGGCTTCGTTTGCGTCATCAGGGGCATCCTTATGCATTTGGTCTTGGACATGGACGTTGATATGATCATGATCACCGATATTGACGTTGGTTCATTGATGTAGCTGCTTGGAGCGTTGAATTCACCTAAGCGAGATAACCATCGCTTAAAGACTTGACCAATATCGTGGAGTTTGAGATTCCACGATATCTTAGTAGGGAGAACCCTCGGGGTTTTCAAAGACTTCATTCTTGTTAGACAACAACGCTACCGGGTGTAGTCCGAGGTTGTCGATTCACACGCAAGACAACACACAGATGAACACAGATGTGGAGGGGAACGATTCTCTATTGCTTTTTCTGTATGTACAATGGGGAAACCCCTCCTCCTTATATAGAGCACTTCTAGGGTTTCGGCATGGGCCAATACCAGGCCTTCGTGGGCCGGCCGGTTTCTCAACACTCCCCCTTTGGTCTTTGCCGCGAGATGCATATGCCTCATTAAAACTCCATAAAAACCCAATGGAAAAAATTTGGAGAAAGAGTACATAGCATACACCTTGTGCTGCACGAATTGCCTCGTTAAAAACCTTATGTGAGAAACTTCTGTGAAAATTCACTAAGGGAAAAAGAGTACAATTCACCCAATTTTCAAATCGTCTTCGTCACATTCCTTTGGGTACTTAGACTACATGTCTAAGATTTACTTTGGAGTATGTGAAGATTCTCCCCCTGAAATCTGCACTTCTCTAAGCCTTTTCATTCCAATTTCCTTCACGCACCTTTCGAAAGTAGATGCTGGGAGAGACTTAGTGAATAAATCAGCTAAATTCTCGCATGACTTAGTGTGCAATATCTTGATCTCGTTCGTCTTATGCATTTCATGAGCATAGAAGAACTTGGGGTTAATATGCTTCGTCAGGTTGCTTTTCACATAGCCTATTTGCATTTGAGCAACACAAACTACATTATCTTCATAGATTATAGTGGGGGTTTGCTCAATATTCAGTCCACATGACTTCTGGATGTGGTGAGCCATTCTTTGAAGCCAAGCACATTCCCGAGAGGCTTCATACAGGGCAATTATTTCCGAGTGGTTTGTAGAAGTTGACACAAGTGTCTGCTTGGACGACCTTCATGAAATGGCTGTCCCACCACAAAGGAAAACATACCCAGTTTGTGACTTTCCAGTATGCGGGTCAGACAGGTACCCTGCATCTGCATAGCCAACTAGATTCAATTCTTGATTCCTTCCATAAAACAGGCCAAGATCCTTGCTTCCTTGAAGGTATCTGAAGATGTCCTTGATCCCCTTCCAATGTCTTTTGGTTGGCTCTGCACTGTACCGAGCCAGCAAATTCACGGCGAACGCAATGTCCGGCCTAGTGCTGTTCGCGAGGTACATGAGCGCACCAATTGCACTTAAGTATGGGGTTTCTGATCCCAGGACTTCCTCCCCCTCTTCTCTAGGCCTGTATGGGTCTTGGTCTGCTTGCAGTGACCTTCCGACCATTGGGGTTTTCGTGGGATACGCCTTTTCAAATCCAAATCTTTCTAACACCTTCTGGGTGTAGGATGATTAGTGTACCAAGATTCCACCTTGGACATGTTCGAGCTGCAGGCCCAAGCAAAATTTAGTTGTTCCCATGTCTTTCATTTCAAACTCAGATTTCAAGTATGAACAGGCTTCATCTATCTCTTTCTTTGTCCCGATGATGTTCAAGTCATCTACGTAGATAGAGATTATACAGAATCCATTCGGGGATCTCTGTATGAATACACAGGGACAATCTTCATTGTTTGTGTAGCCCTTTTCGCAGAGAAATTCACTCAAGCGATTATACCACATTCTTCCTGACTGCTTGAGTCCATACAGTGATTTCTCAAGTTTCACACTGTATAGATTTCTATTTGCTCTATCTTGGTTCGGGACAGGGATACCTTCTGGGACTTTCATGTATATGTCCGAATCCAAGTTTCTGTAAAGATATGCCGTTACAACATCCATCAATTTCATTTCCAACTTCAAGTTGACTGCCATTGAGATCAAGTACTTAAAGGTTATTCCGCCCATGACCGAGGAGTAGGTTTCTTTATAATCAACTCCAGGACGTTGAGTGAAACCTTGAGCAACCAGCCTTGCTTTGTACCTTACAATTTCATTCTTTTCATTCCTCTTCCGAACAAAGACTCATTTATGATCTACGGGGTGAATATGGGAAGGTGTGCGGCATACAGGCCCAAACACCTCTCTTTTGTTCAGAGAGATCAATTCAGCAAATATTGCCTTCTTCCATTCTTCCCAGTCCGGCCTTTTCTTACATTCTGCCACAGATGCAGGCTCAGGATCGTGATCGATGATGGTGGCAATTTTCTTTGCAAAATATGCATCTACATTGGTTGTTGCTCTATTCATAGATTCTCCCGTCAATACATAATTTATGGCCATTTCATCATGGGGTGCTTCTTCATGCACTTCTACTTGCCTTCCTCCGCTATTTCCCATCACGGGGGCAAGTTCCTTTAGCTTTTCTTCGCCTATGTGTGCGCACACATTTTCGTCGGTGACTTCCTTCGATGGAAGGTTCAAGTCTGGTATTGCCCTTTCCTCGGGCTTCTTTCCAGTGCCAGGTCTCAACTGGCTCCCCTTCTTTCTTTGGGGCATTTTTGTGATAGGCTGTGGTAAGTCTCCTTGCCCTTCTTTCCCCGGACGTCTCCGAGTATTTCGGGTTTGAGGAGCCAGAGTTCCCATTCTTTTGTTTTTGTTTGGAGGCCTTTGAACGGGATTTGGGATACCTTCTATTTTCTTTGGTACTTCAACCCTCTCTGGTGCATTTCAAGCAGGTACATGCGACTTGACCACGCTCTTCAGATCACAAAAATGATCAGGCAGTTCATTTGCTAGGTTTTGCAAATCAATTATCTTCTGGACTTCTTGATTTGCTTCATTAGTACGGGGGTCATGTGCGGGATACCAAAGGAATGCCATATGATTTCGACATTTTTCATCCAAAGGTTGATTTCCTCCCCTAATGACGGAAATTATCCTCGTAAAAATGCAACAATAACCGGGCCGTATGCCAGTCCCGAGACATAAGTTCCAAATATCGGATGATAGATGCACTTTCAAATCCGACATATATCCCATGTTTACGGAGTGGCCCCATGGCAGTCCGCTGTGGAGCCGGTATCGGTACATATACCATGCATCCAAACTTTCTAAGATGGGAAAGTTTCGGTATGACCCCTTGCACTAGTTGCATTGGTGAATGGATGTTGTAGGCTGATGGTCGGAGATTGATGAGTGCTGCTGCGTGCAGATCGCGTGTCCCCAACAGTGTTGGGCAAGTTACAACTCGCAAAGCGCCAGAAATAAACTTAATTCTCTTGATCAAAGCCTCTGCTAGCCCATTTTGCGTGTGGACATGAGGTACGGAGTGCTCAACTGCGATGCCTAGTGCTGTGCAGTAATCATCAAATATCTTTGAAGTAAATTCTCCGGCATTGTCCATTCTAATGGACTTCACGCGATGATCGGGGAAGGTATTCTTAATTCTAATGATCTGCGAGATCAGTTTTGCAAAGGCATGATTTCTAGTGGACAATAAGCAGACGTGCGACCACTTCGAGGACGCATCAATGAGCACCATGAAGTACCTAAATGGTCCTGATAAGGGCTGAATTGGACCGCAAATATCCCCTTGAATGCGTTCTAGGAATGCAGGGATTTCATCTCTTACTTTCATAATGGATGGCTCAGTTATTAATTTCCCAGTGGCACATGCGGGGCACACAAAATCTTCTTGATCTGGGAAATTTTTAACATTCAAGTTATGGCCTTGTGAGTTGTTTACTATATTCCTCATCATTCTAAGACCAGGGTGGCCTAGACCAGGGTGGCCTAGACGGCAATGCCAAAGGGAAAATAATTCAGAGATTCTAAATGCAGTTTTCAGAGAAGTATACACTACGGGTGCATTTATTCTTGTGTAGTACAACCCAGTTTCATATGAAGAAAATTTCTCTGCTACCATCTTTTCACATCCTGCATACTTCATGATGCATAGATATTCTTTGCCATTTTCTTCAGATGTTTCTACGTGAAACCCATTGGCACGGATGTCTTTGAAGCTTAAGAGAGTTCTTGTAGATTCTAGGTACAAGAGTGCTCCTTCAATATTCAAGGTAGTACCCATAGGCAGTGTAATTGTGGCTCTTCCGGAGCCTATTATACATGGATTCCTGCCTGCGATTGTAGTAATACTTCCAGTGTTCTTTGTGATTGACTAGAAGTACTTGGTCTCTCTCAAAATGGTGTTTGTCGTGCCACTATCGACAATACAAATTTCCTCCATTGGGTGCTACACAAATTCTAGAAAGATACAATACAATTCCAATCAAAACAGTGGCATAATTATTGCTTGCAAAAATAGAGTACTGAAAAATAGACTGCAAGTCCAACCATGAGAAAAATAATAGTTTGCTCTTCTAGAGCTTACAATTCATTATTCAAATGTTCACAAATGACTATCACCATCCAAAATAAAAGAACTAGAAAGTGCTATTCATGCACTAAATTGATTCAGTGAAGAGGGTGTCCACTTCTACCTCGATGTCATCAACAGAGGTCTTCTCCCCTTCATTAGGTGGGGTTGTGGTGTCAGGGGCATCCTAGGCGTCATCGTCGTCTGCCATGGCGAAGTGTGCCTCGGCTTGCATTTTGCCCTTCTCCTTCTTTGCTTGGAATGCAGCGACGACATCTTTGGGTTCCCGGCAAATCTTCGACCAGTGTCCCCAAGTGCCACAACGGAAGCACGTCTGGTTCTGTTCCCCGTACGGCTTGACCGGTGGCTTCTCTTTTTTATTAGACTTCCCTTGGGCATTAGGCTTTTGCTGGGTTGTTTTCCCTCCTTTTTCTCCCTTTTTGTCCCTCTTCCTTTGATTGGGCTTCTTTATTTTGTAGCTATTGGCATTGACTTCCATGCCATTGCCCTTTCCTGGTTGCGAGACAAAGTTCTTGCGAAGAACTTCATCCTGCGATTCCGCAACTTGCATCACATCGATCAGTTCACTATACTCCCTGTATACGTCCTATCGATAGCTACGGGCAACCTGGATAGCACTAGGGTGGAAGGTAGAGAGAGTTTTCTCAATCTTTTCTTCGTCTGTGATCTTCTTGCCACAGAGAGTGAGATTGGTACAAATCCTATGCAAAGCGGAGTTGTACTCAGCCACAGTCTTATAGTCTGCAAACCTCAGGCGGCTCCAATCCTGCTGTGCCTAGGGCAGGATAGTGTACTTGAGCTTTTCAAATCGCTTCTGAAGTGCGTTCCATAGCTCAAGTGCACTCCCCTCAGCCATATATTCATTTTTCAGAGTGGTTGAGAGATGGTGCCTAAGAAAATGCAAAGCCTGATCGTTCTGCTCGGGCGTAGGTTGCTCGTCCTTCGAGGACCCTAGGCCAATGGCAGATCGGAGCTTCTAGCTTCCGAGCACGATCTTTACATCAGATGCCCACGTGAGATAATTCTGACCATGCGGGGCCAATTCCTGAAACTCACGGTTCATGATGCCTGTCATCTGCATGTTCATTAAATTTTTTTATTAGATTACTACGTGTAATCCGGATGATGGTCGTCAAATTTTAAATTTTTTTTCATGGATGTCAGTAAACTAAAGCAATAAATTCATGCAATCATGTCAACATTCATAAAATAAGCATGAAAGCAGTAAAAGTGAGCTTCAAATTCAAAAAGGGACTAAAATTCGAAATCCCGAGGCCCTTTTATGCTAGGAAATGTATTTTCCGCAATTTCAGCAATTTTCAGGGGGTTTCTGTAACTTTCAGTATTACAAAGGAATTTCTATGCAATTTTAAGGGCCTATGAGCAAAAATTGTTCGGGCCACATTACACATTTCTTTCCCAACCGAGCTTCTCTTATTTTTTCTGGTCAATGGCCCATGCAGCCCACCGTTTTTCTCCTCCCACGCGGCCCACTTCTTCCTCGTTTTTTTTTCTTTTCATCGCCTACTGGTAGCCCACCGTGTTCTTTCCTTTCACCGGCTGCTTGGCCCACCCCACCGCCTTCCGTTTTCTCTTTTCATCGCCCGCGATGGTTTTCATGGCCCATCCCACCGGGGCGGTGTGAGGGCGCGGGCGAGAGGGTTTCCATCGCCGCCGTATGCGTCGTGCGGCGCGCGCGCGCGGTGCTTCAAGGCGGTCGGGGCGCGGCGGCGCGCGCGGCCCGCGGCGCTTCAACAGTGCGTCGGCGGCGGCGCGCCTCACGTCGGCGGCGCGGCGCGGGGGCACTGCCGGCGTCGCGAAGCGGCGCGGCGGTTCAACATGCGCGGCGATTCAACATGCGCTGGCGGCGGGCTTGACGCAGCCGCGGCGGCGATTCAACATGCGCGGCGGCGGCGCTTCGACGTCTTGCGCGGCGGTTCAACGTCGCGCGGCGCGCGGCCGCCGATGGACGGTGAGGGAGCCGCTGCCGCCGCGGCGGCACGGCTTCATCGTCGGGCGGCGTTGGGAGGTGGTGCTTTAGCGCGCATAGCTCTCGCGCTGCGGTGATGCGACGCGTGGCCCGAGATGCTTGCATGCGTACTCACGCGCTGCTGTCGGCGGGTGCATGGGGCCGGAGTGAGTGTGCTACGGGCACACGACGGCGGTGCCGAGGGCGCGCGACGCGTGCGTGGCAGCCGGGCTAGGTGTGCTACGGGCACACGGCGGCCGGTGCCGAGGGTACACGGCGGCGACGCATTACCCTTCCTTTTCTATTACTAATCTATTAAAAATAGATCTAATGCATACAGATTCAATTCCTACAGATTCAATTTTTCTTTTACCTTCGTTCTTCGTGAATCGAAGTAGGGATTCGACGACTGTCACGTAGGACAGATCGGCTGGTCCTGACTAGACCTGCCGGCGTGACGGCGATTCGATGCCGAATTGCGTCGATGTCGTCGTTCGATCCTTCCGGCGTCTTGCGATCCTCGAGCGTTCGTGCTGATAACGTGTTAGACAACCACGCTACCGGGTGTTGTCCGAGGTTATCGATTCACACGCAAGACAAACACAGATGAACACAGATGTGAAGGGGAATAATTCTTTATTGCTTTTTCTGTATGTACATGGGGAAACCCCTCCTCCTTATATAGAGCACTTCTAGGGTTTCGGTATGGGCCAATACCGGGCCTTCGTGGGCCGGCCGGTTTCTTAACAATTCTCACAAACAGAATGACGCCCGCTCCAGGAATCTTATAAGAAAAATGACCGTTAAAGCTCACAGAGCCGTTAGCAAGGCCATTAGTACTTCTAAGACTCAATTCGCCTGAACAGAACGGTGTCTGCTCAGGGAATTCAAGGTCAGTTAGTACTTGTAGGACTCAATTCGTCTGAACGGAATGGTGTGTCTGCTCAGGGAATTTAACGGGAAACAACAGTTAACGCTCGCGGTGCTGTTCACGAGGCCGTTAATATTTTCGAGAATTTACTAGGGATAGTTCGGGCCTCCTTTAAGCGACATGCGACATGCGTTAAAATTGATCTTGCCATGCATGTGCTCTAATCACACGAATCGTGCAACCGTACTCATGCGTGCATGGGCCATGCATATAGCATAGTGCATGTACGTACATGCAAATAGCTCTTCTAGTCTTTTATACATGGTCTTCTAGCTCTCCATATGCTTCGGCTATCTAGCTGCTCCATGGTGTACTGGAAGGTGGGTCGGTGATGGCTCTATGGCAGCAGCGTTATGGTACAGCTCCCTCGTCGGCGACTTCTCGGTAGCAACTCCCTCGTCGGTGGCTTCTCATCATTGATCTCAACTCGTCGGCGGTGGCTCCGGCTTGTCGATGTTACAGCATCAGTTCCGCGGCGACGGTGTCCTTGGCAGTGATCAGCTTAATTCATAACGGGCTCTTCAGAAACAAGCTTCTGAGCGGCAGCGGCTTCGGCTCAAGCTTGTTGTGCCACGTCTCCTCGGCAACTATCTCGACTGTAGCGGTGTCCTCCTCAGCGGCTTCTCTGTTGGAACTCCCAAGATCAAACACACACGATCAATCACAGTGGAACACACAATACAGCGAAAGAACAGATATGAACTCACACATAGAGAGGTTTGGTGCTGCCCACAAACTGCAGCGTTTTCTTCTTTTTCTGTCTCTAATCAACACAAGTACATGGTTTAAATAGCACACACACGCACGTTACGGCCACAACTGCACGCACGATTTTGCAGCAGACGCGCCCACGTTCTGCGGCCACACACCTCAGGCGACGCTGTGCACTGCTTCTCCAGAGGACTCAGGCATCTCGTTTCAACCCACACGCCTCTCCATGCAGTCCACTAGCTCCTGATGACTCGGCTCCTCAACGGCTAGCTCACCCATGCACGACAAGACTCGGCCAATGCAGATCACACTAACAAACACACGCTAATGCTCATGCATGTCTCGTACTAATGCACGTATCACTAATGACGCTGTTAACTGCTATCTAATAACCTGGTTAGAAGATTAGTTCTAACAATCACTCCCTATTATTGTAACCTAAACAATTTCTTTGGACGTGACTTCAAGACAATATCACGTCTCTTTCTTGTCTTGGACTCAACTCGTCGGATCCATCTTCATATACTCGAAATCAACTGCAGGATGAAGGACATACCTCATTGATCTCCTCACATCTTCACATCTTTACAGCGATGTGGCCTCGCCTTCACACCATTTCAACGAGACACGCAAATGACCACCTATCATCTTGTCACGTCACCTTTCCTACTTTTCTCGCCCACATACATACAATGCATACCCACTCACTCAACGTGCACACTCTCCTAGCCATATGCATGCATGGAATCAACTCAACACATGTGCTAGCAAGCACACACACCCACCCAACTCGACACTTCTAATTACCCCAGCTGTACTCATCTACTCTAACATGCACTTACACATGTGCTGGACACCATCATGCTAAGAACGAACAGCTTTCTGCTAGTGCCTCATGTGCACTGGCAGCTTGACACACCTCACATTTGGGCACACAAGCTACCTCGCTCCTGCACCGCTCCCGCCTGCATCTGCATCTATATTGTGGACTGAATCGACTGATTATGGCGCGGTGTTATATTCTATCTACTATTGGAAGTCAGCGTACTTCGTTGATCTAACAGTGGAGACAATATGAATTGTTTTCTTATTTTAATGCGGGCTTAAAATATATTAAATCACATTATTCATCTAGCTTTACTAATTTTTTATGTGTTGTATTTTAGAAAGCTTTCCTCCGTTGAAGATAAACAAAATCAGAATTTTAGGAAGCTTTTGATTAGTTTGAATATAAGAAGCTTTTGATTAGCGCAAATATACCAAATTAGGAGTGTTAAAGCACAATACATAGTGTAATTGCAGGACTGAGGGCAAAAGGCAAATAAGTCTAATATGATGTAGTGAAAAGTGATACAATATTTGTTCATAGCATAGCACGTGCGCTCAACTAGTTTAAAAATAGGACTAGCTCCTGTACCAAATGAACGGTCTTAGTTTAATTTTTAGGTCTGGGTCATATAAGGTTGCCATGGCTCTGTTCAATGCCAGTAGTTTATGCAAACAGGCAGGTCTCATCTTTTGTTTCCACTCTATGGATTTAACGAAGTTTTAAAGTGAGCATTCTCTATAAAAGGTTGTGGTGTGAAGCATTTTTGATTTTGCATCACATTGTTGTGACTTATGGAGCCGTTCTCAATATATTGTGGACTGAATCGACTGATTATGGCACGGTGTTATATTCTATCTACTATTGGAAGTCAGCGTAGTTCGTTGATCTAACGGTAGAGATAGTATGAATTGTTTTCTTATTTTAGTGCGGGCTTAAACTATATTAAATCGCATTATTCATCTAGCTTTATTAATTTTTTATGTGTTGTATTTTAGAAAGCTTTCCTCCATTCAAGATAAACAAAATTAGAATTTTAGGAAGCTTTTGATTAGTTTGAATATAAGAAGCTTTTGATTAGCACAAATATACCAAATTAGGAGTGTTGAAGCACAATGCATAGTGTAATTGCAGGACTGAGGGCAAAAGCCAAATAAGTCTAATATGATGTAGTGAAAAGTGATACAATATTTGTTCATAGCATAGCACGTGCGCTCAACTAGTTTAAAAATAGGACTAGCTCCTGTACCAAACGAACGGTCTTAGCTTAATTTTTAGGTTAGGGTCGTATAAGGTTGCCATGGCTCTGTTCAGTGCCAATAGTTTATGCAAACAGGCAGGTCTCATCTTTTGTTTCCACTCTATGGATTTAACGAAGTTTTAAAGTGAGCATTCTCTATAAAAGGTTGTGGTGTGAAGCATTTTTGATTTTGCATCACATTGTTGTGACTTATGGAGCCGTTCTCAATATATTGTGGACTGAATCGACTGATTATGGCATAGTGTTATATTCTATCTACTATTGGAAGTGAGCATACTTCGTTGATCTAACGGTGGAGACAGTATGAATTGTTTTCTTATTTTAGTGCGGGCTTAAAATATATTAAATCACATTATTCATCTAGCTTTATTAATTTTTTATGTGTTGTATTTTAGAAAGCTTTCCTCCGTTGAAGATAAACAAAATCAGAATTTTAGGAAGCTTTTGATTAGTTTGAATATAAGATGCTTTTGATTAGCGCAAATATACCAAATTAGGAGTGTTGAAGCACAATGCATAGTGTAATTGCAGGACTGAGGGCAAAAGGCAAATAAGTCTAATATGATGTAGTGAAAAATGATACAATATTTGTTCATAGCATAGCACGTGCGCTCAACTAGTTTAAAAATAGGACTAGCTCCTGTACTAGACGAACGGTCTTAGCTTAATTTTTAGGTCAGGGGCGTATAAGGTTGCCATGGCTCTGTTCAGTGCCAGTAGTTTATGCAAACAGGCAGGTCTCATCTTTTGTTTCCACTCTATGGATTTAACGAAGTTTTAAAGTGAGCATTCTCTATAAAAGGTTGTGGTGTGAAGAATTTTTGACTTTGCATCACATTGTTGTGACTTATGGAGCCATTCTCAGTATATTGTGGACTGAATCGACTGATTATGGCACGGTGTTATATTCTATCTACTATTGGAAGTCGGTGTACTTCGTTGATCTAACGGTAGAGACAGTATGAATTGTTTTCTTATTTTAGTGCGGGCTTAAAATATATTAAATCACATTATTCATCTAGCTTTATTAATTTTTTATGTGTTGTATTTTAGAGAGTTTTCCTCCTTTGAAGATAAACAAAATCATAATTTTAGGAAGATTTTGATTAGTTTGAATATAAGAAGCTTTTGATTAGCGCAAATATACCAAATTAGGAGTGTTGAAGCACAATGTATAGTGTAATTGCAGGACTGAGGGCAAAAGCCAAATAAGTCTAATATGATGTAGTGAAAAGTGATACAATTTTTGTTCATAGCATGGCACGTGCGCTCAACTATTTTTCTGATAGGCAAGAGCGAGGGCTAGGAAGCATAAAAGAATAGCGCAAATAATAAAGATTACACTACCGAAGGCCTATTTAGGCAACCAGATACACACCAAACCAATTTAGCCTGGCACCAGTGCCCTGAGCATGTTAGTCTCGTCTTGGCTTAGACTTAAAAAATTTAAACTTAGCTGAATTGAAAAACTAAAAGCTCTTAAAAATAACAAAAAAGAAGCAAACCAGCTTCGAGAAGTAGATTTAAGAACATCTCGAAGTCTAGCTTAACATTTAACTCCGTTAGCTTATTTATTCAGTTCAGCCACTTCGAACAAGATTGACATCCTACCACGCTAGCCCAAAAACATTATCCATTCGAGCGATTATGTTAGAAGTTAGCTCGGGTGTTGAGTTGAGCTAACTATAGCATAGAATTTATATTCTTGTTAGCCGTACTATCAAGGGAGTCCTAGGTGATGTGTTGATCTAACCACCTCTTGAACTCTTTATTGATACACTCTAGAACTCTAAGCCTAAAGAGATAGCCATGGAGAGTTGTCTAGAATAGGTTAGAGTCTTGGAGTTTTTGTAGCAGTGTGAGATGGATTGTCCATGACGTTGTCTGTCTGTTACAGACAGTTCATCTAGAACAAGGTGTTTTCTTGGTTTAGTCGGTCTCTGTGTGAGACAAACTGTCCATGACGTGGACAGTTCGTCTAGAGCAGCTTGTTTTGAGGAGTATTGGAGTGTTTATATGTCACAGACATGTCCATGTTGTTGTCCGTGTGACATAGACAATTGGTCCAGAGCGAGCGGTTTTTAGGCCTCCAAAGGGGACATAGACAATTGGTCCAGAGCGAGCGGTTTTTAGGCCTCCAAAGGGTGCTCTATAGCGAAAATGTCCGCGTGGAGACGGACATGTCTATCACGTGTGCTGTTTCGATGCTAGATTGGGTTCGTGTGTGTCATGAACATGTTTGCCCGGAGACGGGCATGTCCGTGTGGCATGTTCTTTTGTCAGCTTTTTTCCAATGACTAGTTTTGTTTTTTAGAGCTATTTAAATGGCCTTTTAGGGGTGTGTCCCATGTGAGAGGGACTCCATTTCATATCCTTGAGTCCTTAGAGAGTTGAGACAGGACCACCTTGAGGTCTAGCTTAGTTTGGTGAATCAACTTGAAGCCTAGGGTTCTTGGTGCATCCCTTGAGAGATTTTGATCTGGATTGATCAAGGTTTGCTTTGGCTTATTACTCTTGGAGCTGTGAGCTCCTAGACAGCTTGGAGGTACTGATCTTGGTGAGCTTTCAAGAAAAAGCTTATGGAAGCCACCAAGAAGTGTACAAGGTCCTGGAGTCCACCTTATTAGAGTTGGTAAAGGACTACCTCAAGTTGATGGCTTGATCCCTTGTGAGGGGTGAAGACCAAAGCCATACTCTGTTTGAAGAGTGCTCCAACGATAACTAGGAGAAGGGAGAACCTTCCTTGAACCTTGAAAAAAAAAATCTAGTCTTTTCTCCCTCTCCTTACTTATAATATTTATGTTTCCACACTTAAATTCTTGCTATTTTCATCTTGTTTTTATGTCTTAGCTGTGCCTCTTTGTTGTTCTAGCTTGGTTACATGTTATAGCGGTTGAAAGTTTTAACCTTGACCCTTAATCCAAGTAAGACCAAAAAGATTAAAAATTAGTTAGGCCAATTCAACTCCCCTTCTTGGCCCCTTGATCCTTTCACTTTCTACGTTATTGCTTTGGAAGACGTACAGCTCGGTCTTCCAATCATTCCTTGACCCAGATGATGAACGACTCTTGTTGTAGGGGAGGAAGATGCAGCCAGGCTAGAAGCTTGGACCAGAATTGTATAGAGGGAAATTAACTATTTGTCACTTTAAAGAAACCATTTTCGTAATGGGAAAGGACGTTTCTGCCCATGTGCCTTAACACAACTCTTGCTGAGCTCTGTTCGCTTCTGCTTGCTCTTTTCAATTTGCAAGCCCTAGCTCCTGCCCTCCGCCGCCACCGCCACCGTCGCCGCTGCCCTCTTCCCCTCCATCACTGACTCTGCGACGACGCTGCGCTACCTTCACCCGTGCTACGAACAACCCAACTGCCGCTGACCCTTGCCGCATCGATGACCCATGGTTGAAGTACTGATGAAACACCGCAACATGTCATCGTAAAAGCAATGTCATGATGAAACATGAGCGAAGTACTAACGAAACATGGTTGAAGTGCCGATGAAACATGGATAAAGTACTGATGAAACATCTTCGGAACATGGTCGAAGTACTGGGCGAAGTACTGATGAAACATAACAAAAGTACTGATAAAACATTGTCGAAGCAATGTTCCCATAGTAATTCAAAATCTTTCACCTTATAGAAGCAAATGTTTCATGAGAGTAAACAATGTGTTTGAAAAGAGCAAAAAGAATGTTTAACAAGAGCAAATAAAAAATGTTTCACATTTTCTATGCGTGTTTTACTAGAGTAAAAACCATGTTTCATACGTACAGGGTGATGCTTCAAGCCAAATTGTAATGTATATCTTCCCCATTGTTAGCACGGAAAATTTCTAAAAGAAATAGAGTTTTTTGCAGGTGTGCCAGTGTATATAAAATACACAAAGAAAGAAAGAACAGGAACACTGATATCTTATTATCACAATAAAATACAGATTCCAATGAAATGTTTGCGCGCTGTAGACTTCCGTCGTTTGACGATTGTGGAGATTCTGGATCCTGGGGTCTCGGAAGGACACCCAGTTAATTACATCCGTGAGTAGACACGCGAAACACCTCCGATTAAGCTGCTTTGTCTTCTTCTTCTTCTCCTTCGCTTCGTGGATCACCGTGCTTGTTGGTGTACGTCGGTGTGGCGACGGCAGAACACGTGGGGTAGATTTGAGCCCACGTGATGCCTAGCGGAGCCGCTGATTGTTTGGCTCCGCCCGCCCGTGTCATCTGAACTTGTTTCGTCAAACGCCACGTTGAAGGTTGATTTGATGGATGCACGGCTCTGCACTTGGCTTGGAGTTGAAGTTGACGACTTTTGCTGACGTCATCGGGAGTGTCATCGCATGTGTAGTCTTGGATGTGTATCTTGATATTTTATGTAGTGCGTCTTGCAGGGGTTTGTCCGGGAAACTCGTCGAATATTAAATTGTTGATGTAGAACGTCTTGAAGTTGCTGTCCGGGAAACTCGTCGAACTTCGCATGGTTGTTGAATCAACTGTTCGGAAAAACCCTCCGAATGCTGATTTGTCAGTGTTGGTTGCCCGGGAAAAATCCTCCGGACACGAGTGTTGGTTGCCCGGAAAAAATCCTCCGGACACGAGTGATCGATTATTAGATTATTGATCGTTGATCGGCTGTCCGGGAAATTCCTCTGAACACCGATTTTGTTGATGAAGGGGTCCTCAAGGCATCTCACCAAAAATGTTGATGAAGGGGTCCTCAAGGCATCTCACCGATTTTTGGATGATTGACTGCTCAACGAAATAACCATTGCTTGCAGTAGCTTGAGACCACCCGCACAAAATATCTTCACGTATATATACGTGTATATATATATATATGTTGCTCCTTGCAATTCGTGAATACATTCACGGTGAATCTGTAATTAGCACAAAGCCCAAGAGAATATGTAGCTAATGCTCCTGTTTTCTTTAGCTCTTTGCATGCCTCGAAACCCGTGGTACTCATGCAGCGTTTCTCTTTTTTTTTTTTATGGTTTGACGTGGTACGTGTATGCAGATAAGCTCATGAAAGAGTATACGTATATGTATACGTATTTTCAGCCACACGACGACGCCGGATGCGAAGACGTGCGAGGGGGCACGGCGTTGAAGTCGGTGAAGATGATGCGGCGGCAACAGCGGCCCGGAGCTGCGTGACGGTCCGGCGGCTAGGTGAATCCAGCACGAGATCGTCACGGAGGCGGTGCTAGTTGAGCAGGAGAGCCGCAGGAGGTACGGCGCCGTGCGACATGGCCATGCGCACGACTAGAGGCAGCCACAGGGAGCGGCCCAGTGCAATGCAATCGCACGCGCGCGTGGAGGAGCCGGACTCGGGGACGCGCGTGGCGAGGCAGAGCGAGCGCGTGGCGCTGGTGTGGTGAGGCCGGCGTTGAACGACGAGGTTGAAGCCAGGGACATCTGTGGAGCAGGCGCATCCTAAGGCCATGGCGGTGCAGACCGGCGACCGGGTCCCGTGCGCGCGCACGGGGTCGAGGTAGACCCGTGACGAGGCAGCGCGGATCAGCAGCGTGCGCCGGCAGGCAGCCGGGTCGTCATGCCAGGGAGAAGCGGGACGGGAGACGCGCTATGCGGGCTCGGTGGCGACGGGCGGTAGAGACGGCATGGTGAGGCCGGGGCGGTACCGCGACGTGGTGGTGAAGCCTGCACAGGGTGCCGGGGCGGGGCGAACCACCGACGTGGGTCGGAGTCGTGGCCGCGCGCCGTGGGGATCGAAGCCGAGGGCGGCACGGCGGGTGCACGCGAGCATGTAGATCGGGGCCGAGGTGCTGCGGCGTTGGGCGACGTCGGACTGAGGTCCCGGCCAAGCACGCTGGACAAGATGCGGCGGTAGAGGCAGCGCAAGGCTGGACAGCGTGGAGAAGCCGGGCGGCGGTGGGATCAAAGCCCAAGCGGCGCGACGGGGCGGCGGCGCAGTGGTGATGGCCTCGGACCGGCGGTGCAGGAGCACGGCGGGACACAGGCGGTGCGGTGGCACGGCGGGACCCGGGCGGTGCGGCGGCGACAGCCACGGACGGCGGTGCGGTGGCACGGCGGGACCCGGGCTGTGCGGCTGCGACGGCCACGGACGGCGGTGCGGTGGCACGGCGGGACCTGGCGGTGCGGCGGCGAAGAGGCCGGGCGCGAGTGGAGACCGCGGCCGGGCGGCAACGGGCGGCGGTGACGCGGCGATGAGCGTGTGGAGGAGGCGCCGGATAGCACGTTGGGCGCAAGAAAAAGACAGGAGAGAGAGAGTTGTAGAGAGAGGAGGAAAATCCAAAGATCGTAGAAGGCAGATGGGAAAATCAAGAGAGAAGAAAAAAGTAGGAGAGAAGTGACAGGATGAAATCAACTCATGCCCTGCAGGATGGCAGAGCCATGATCTTTTTTTTTACCTCCTTTTTCCTGGCTCTTCTCACGTGATGATCCGCGTGGATGTACTCCAATCTGGCCTTTCTTTCTTTGCTCGACTGCGCTGTCTCCGATCAACTTTTTCCTTGCGTGTAGACTTCGTCTGCTACGTGAACTCGCCTCCGTTTTTTTTCCACCGGCTGAATGCGTGCGCCTGGACTCCGTGGAAGACTCCGTGGATTTTTGCCTGCAAAAGAAACTTTGTGTGTACCTCCTCCGTAGGTCTGATCTCTGTAGCCCCCCGCGCGAGTAGGATGACGGGACCTTTTATAGGGCCTTCGGCAGCTCGGGGAGATCCAAGATTTAGGGGATAGAGCTGAGATTCCTCCGGGGATTAGAGATAGAGATGGATACGAACGTGAATAGATAGGGATTAGATAAAGATAATTAGGAGATAAATATTAATCACGTTTTAGATTCAAAACGAAATTAATATATATATAATTTTTTTTATATCCCAACACCCATCTAGCTTCTTTCAATGGAGTGTGTGCACGAGCATCACTACGCTGTCACCACATGAGCTCGTGCTGCCAGTGCCATCGCCCCCACGAGCTGCCTCCGTGAGCTTACCGTTGCTACTAGCTAATGGGAGATGGTGGAGTAGGAGGAGGAAGAGAGGGTCCACGAGCTCATCATCGCTGCTAGGAGACGGCGGAAGAGGAGGAGGAAGAGAAGCAAGAGAAGAGGTGGGTGTGTTGCTGTGTGAGAGAGAGATAAGTGGAGGAGGAAAAGATAAGGCAGCGCGAGATCGTGGGACGCTACGCGAGGTTGCGGGATTTCATCGGACGTCCCAAAGTAATTCTGTATTGATAGGCTTTAGGAGCCCAACTCTGATGGCTACATCAAAAAGCTTATCGGTTCAATGTTGAGAATAAACAACATTAGAGAGAGCGGGTCGATCGCCTTGTCTAATGCATTTTATGTGGTTGAAGTTCATACCCAGGATCCCATTTAAGTGAATTATTGAGGTTGTCGAAGCCAATATCATGGCAATACAGTCTCTCCATCGCTGACCAAAACATAGATGCTCCAAAAGCAGAAAGAAGATAATCCTAACCCATTGAGTGAATGGCCTTTTGAAATCCAGTTTGATGAAGAGGGCTGGGTCATGCTCCTCTCTAGCTCCGATATGAGGCTTCCCGTGAACAAGTAAATATCATGTATACATCTCTTTTAAAAAAGCAATCTGTCCAGCTGATACGAGGGTTTGTCGCGCAAACAATTAGGAAAATGTCTTCCCAAAGCTGTGGATAAGACTAATTGATAGGTAATCTTTTATCGTCAGATCCCCCACCTTCTTATGGATTAAATCTACTTCACAGAGTTCAACAATTTAAAGTGGTGCCCTCCACCTTTCCAAAATGATTATTTTAACCTAAGCAAATTACAAAATTAATTTCGACGCACCTTATAAAATCTAACTTATGTTAACTCTACAAAAAAAAAATTTAAAAATAAAAATTACAATATAACTATATTAAACTTGCATTGAGCTCATATTTAGACTTGCAATCAAAGTACAGGTTTTCGTGAAATTTCAGGCCACAACTTATGCGTCGTCTTTGTCCTTTATACTTTTTATTGTATGGTGTCCCCTTTAAACATTTTTATCGAGGACATTTGTACCATATATTGCTATTTACATCATAATGCACTTTACACATCAAGTTCGACGAATATGTACAAGATAACAATATGGAGCAATACGCACGCATAATACCGCATTAATGGTTAATACTGTTTGCTTCACGCCCGCCTCTTCCTGGCGGCAACAATGGCGACCACCGACACGGCGGCCACCGACGACGCCCAGATCACGCCGGGGCGGTATCGGACGAGGAAGTTCTTCATTCTCTTGTTGTGGAACTGATTCACCTTCTCGATCTGCAGGTCCATGGCCATGAACACCGACGGGTAGGTCGCGTACCCGTCGATCCTCTTGACCAGCTCGTGCACCTCGTGCGGGCCGCTGGACCCGAAGCGCACGACGCCGGCGCGCCGGAGGACCCTGACGTCCGCCACCTCCTCCACGAGCTCGTTCATCATCTGGAAGTAGCGGGTCACCGGCTTGCTCTGCTCCTCGTACTCCCGCGCCAGGAGGTTCCTGGCCACCGTGGCCAGCTTGAAGTCATACACTAGCGCCGGCAGGCGCAGCTTCGGCTCCTTGAACTCGACAACGGCGCGGCCGTCTTCGCCGGCCTCGAAGCGCACGCCTGACCGGCTGAGCTGCCTCGCCGTCGGCATGCGGGACGTCTTGCCGCCGCCGCCGCCGCCGCCGCCGGCACCCGACCCTACCGGCGCGGGCGGCACCAGGCTGTCGTGCAGGCAGTCCAGGAGCGTGCGCGCCTCCATACTGGGGTTGACGGCGGCGCTCTTGGACTGGCTGTCGTCCTTCGGCGGCGCCGCGGCCTTCTTGCTAAAGAACGGCGAGTAGTACCAGCAGAAAGTGCTGATCACCTTGTCGAAGGTGTCACGCTTGAACCCTAGCTCGTACTTGGTGTTCTCCAGACGCCCCTTGAACTTGAAATCGTCACTGCCGAGGATGACGTTGACGGCTTCGTCGACGTGGTCGATCACGTCGAGCAGTTGCTTCAAGGGGAGCTGGTTCTCCAGCTTGATCACGTCCGTCACGATGTCCTGCATGTGCGTCGACTTGAAGCTCTCGTCGACGGCGTCGCGGCTGTTGCTCGCCAGATTCCTCAGCCTCGAGAGGAAGCCGACGACGAGGAAGATGCCGTCGATCACTTGCTTGTTCTTGTCCGAGCCTTCGTCCGGGAGCTGCGCTCTCTTCCCCCCTTGCTCGACACTGATGCTCGGGCCAGTTCCCGCTTGTGCTAAAAAAAGGAGGAACAATTTCATGGTAAAACTTGCTGCATCAATTCAGCTTAAACGGCTAAAAATGTTCGACTGAAACATTACTTAATACTGCCTCCATTTCTTTTTGCAATGCGTTTTTTTTTGTAGGTACTTAAATGGAAAAAATCTTCTTTTGGGCCTAAACTATGCGCTTCGTCCCGTTTTGGCCCTACAGAAACCAAAATTAGTTAACTAAACACTTAATTAATAAAGCTGGCTACAAAAGGTTTCTTGACCAGACAAATTGATGTTTTAGATGACTTTTGCTAACATGACGGTCCATGTGATATTGTTGACTGATGTTACAAAGATATAGATTGCACATAGAAGACTCCATCTTCGTGAAAACCATCGCACAGATCGCCACAATAGAGAAAAATGCCAAAAACCGTCATTTGACTGGTCGATTGAGGAACCATTTATATTTGGTTCTACCAATTAAGAAACCGAATTAACTCGATTGGTTTGCAAGGACCAAAAGGCAGATTTTAAACCAAAAGCGAATAGCTTGTGAGAATGATCGCGCTCATAACTATGCTACCCCAATTTTAAACAGTTGGAAATATAAAAGCAACAGCTTGTGAGAATGATCGTGCTTATAAATACAAGAGATAGCACAGCGTGATAAATAAAGGCACACAATAAAAAGGAAAAATATCAATAAATTCCTACAGCAGTCTGCAGTCGTATATTTACTTTGAAAGAAACTCACCTCCTGGATCAGATGGAGGTGAAGACGGCGTGGTAGGAGGGGGGCGCGGCGAGGGGTCGGCATGGATGCGACGGCAGCACTCCTTGGCCAGGCTGAGGAGCAGCCTGTGGGCGTCCGGCTTGGTCTCGTCGTTGACGTGCAGGCCGGTGACGGACTCGTAGACGAGCGCGGCCTTCACCCAGAAGCTGTTGGCGCGGTCGATGTCCACCCTGCCTTCCTTGTCGTGCGCGAAGAAGACGCTCCTCGGCACGAACTCCGCAGGGCTCTCCGCGCGCATCCGCCTGTACGCCGCCGACTCCACCAGCATCGCCGTCGACGACGTCGTCATGGCCGGCCGGGCTTTGTGCTCGTTTTTGTTCGGTTATAGCTAGGTAGCTGATGGTTAAAGACCTGGCGCGGAGGAGGTATTTATAAGCCTCGATCGTCGCCTCCATCTCACAGTTCTCACACAGTACTCTCCCTCTCGTTACAGTAGTTATTCCTTTGCAGCTTACGTGACAGGAAGGGAGAACAAGAATGTAACGTGTACTAACGGAGTAGAAAGGCCATGGCCAACTTTTTCGACCTCCTTCACCTCACTGCGTCTCTCTCACTAGGATAAAGAATTAGTAAGACGTTATATAAAACATGTACGGTTCATAATGTATTTATTTATCTCGCCTCTTGTGGATAACATATCGCTGGAGTATTAGCTCAAATAAAATAAAAATGTAAGAATAGTTCACATAAGAAATCTATGTTGAAGAGAGAGGATTCTGCTCTTATATCTTGCTCTGAAATCCGTTTTAGCGCCGCTCCCTCTTTCATACTTTTTTTTCAAGAAAACATTTCCCTTTGACAAAATTTTGTTTAAGGTCACTTCATCCCTTCTCTCCCGGCCCCCTCGACTTTGGCAGCCTGTCCTAGTGACGGCCGTCACTGCCTTGGCCGCTGACCATCTCCTCCCTTGCTCTCACTACTGACTAGGGCGGCAGTGGTCATCGTTGGGAGGCCGTCGGAGTGAAGGAAGCCGTGCCGCAGAGCCCCATGGTTAGTGGCAGCTGGTTAGTCGGCACTAGCTCTGAGGTTCTATCATGACAGTGGGAGACAAGGAGGAGGTGATCAGTGATTGGCACGGCAGTTGTCATCGCTAGGGAGACCACCAAAGTGGAGGGAGAGAGGAAGAGATTGGAGGGAGTCAAAACAAGAATATGAAAAAAGTGAGGGACTTTTTTTTAATAGAAGTGCAAGAGAGAGAAAGTGGGGGCAAAAATCGAATCTTGGAGCAACTAACGGCAACTAGCGTGCCTATAACTGCAACTACATGACAATTTGTATTTCTATTTTTAATCCTTTATTTTTTAAAGACAAAAGAGTGATGGTGCATAGTGGTAAAAGAAGTTGTACTGCAAGAGAAAGTGAGGTGGAATCCGTAAACGGAGGCCTCGACTTCTCTCCGGTGAACTCTGTAATTTGGGTCAGGAACCCAGGTGGTTGTCGTGAAACGAGCAAGGATCGATCCCTAGCTGAGATGCCCGACCAGGATGGAGATGGAGGCCGCAAGTTTACTGGTTAGATTATGCCTCTAGGTGTGTCTGTCTTGCTCAAGGCTTGATGCCATTACGCCATTAATTGCCCTTAGTCCAAGTGACCGACCCGACGAACGGGAGCTGGTCACGCCAAGGATAAAGCAGCAGCTTGATTACAGAGAAGGCAGCAAATATGCCATGCATGTGAATGGTGTAATGTATAGGACCGTGCCTGTGAGCACAAGGCACACCTGACCTGACTTCATTGCATGGCATGGCCTCCTGCTTTCCAATATTCACTCATGTCATAGAAGCTACGCCATCCAAAAACCTGTTTCATTTTAGTTTTGGAAAAAGTACCGGTTTGATATCTGAACTATCACATTCGAACCGATTTGATCCTTGAGGTGCAAAACAGGGTGAGACCAGTCCTTGAATTATTCAAACTGTTCTGATTTGGTCATTTGACCGATCAATGGGAGGTTTTAAGTGACATGATAGCGGTTTTTGATAATGTAGCGACCACATGTCAGATTTATACGGACGTGACATCTACGGGTATGTTATCGCTGATGTGGCATCACATCCTCTCTTTGTAGCCATCCCCACTCCCACTCCCACTCCCTCTCCCTCCGACTCTCTCTCTCTCTCAATCTTTCTCTCCCTCTCACCGGCGAGCATAAGGACACGGACGAGGCAAGCAGGCAACACGTCAGGGGAGGCAGTGGTCGGCGGGAGAGATGGGGGCATTGCAAAGGAAGGGGGAGCTCCGGCCAGGCGTCTCCTACCCACCCTCTTCCTTCACGGCCGGAGGTGGCGGTGCTGGGGGGTTTCGTAGGGAGAGCCTATCCTCGTCAGCGTCACCCACCTCGACGGGGCCATGGAGAACGGAGCAGCAGACGCCATGGGGAAGCCCATGGAGGATGAGATCCTGACGTCCTCCCTCACCCCATCCGCCCCTCCACTAGTGGTGGTGAGCCCTCTCCTGCTTGACAAGCTCATCGGCATCGAATGGGGGCACACCCAACATTAGCATCTGCGGTGCCGTTGGGGCGGTAGTGAGGGCCGTGCGGCTTAGAGACGACGTGTAGGTCCTAGGTGCCTCTATAGGCCTCACTACCCCTGACTCTCCTCGTCACCAGTCCCCTCGTCATGCTCACCAGGCGCCTCATGCTCATCCTTGGCCACTTGTCACCAATGCCGTGCAGCCATGTTCGCTAGCCTTGCCATCCTCGCCTGTCCTCATCGCCGGCCCCACCAAGGTGGACGACACCAATGAGGGCAAGCTCTCCTCATGGACGCAACCGGTTGAGTAGAGCTTGCCGGCACAGGAGAGGTTCTTATGGAGGAAATTGGTGGGGAGCATCAACACGAGGTAGAGGAGGACGGGGGAAACTCGGTGACAAGCCAGTGACTAGGCAAAGGAGAAGGGAGGAAAAAGAGGATAGGGGCCTCACGGCTGAAAACGTGGAAAAGAGGAGACTGGGAAGAAAAAAGTGTGAGGGAAGAGAGTTCGCCACGTCAGCATCCGCGTTAGCATTAACATAGCAGTCCAGCTGGGTATCCATGTGCTCAAAACAAGATAGCTCAGCATCCACATCAGCCAAAACCGTCCTCTAAGACAGGTTTGACTGGTCAAAGAACTAAATCCACACAGTTTGGATAATTTAGGGACTGGTCCCACCCAGTTTTGCACCTAAGAATCAGATTGGCTTGAATGACCAACCGACACAAGGTTTATCAGTCAATCACGGCGGAAAGCATATTTAGGCAACAGAGTTGAGGCAGGAATGACTAATGTAACTGGAACTAAACCCTGCTGATTTCTGATTTCATTTATGACATTGAGAGGTTGATTTCTGATTTCATTTATAACATCGAGAGGTTGGCCGCGTGGAGTATTAGACATGTGAACCCGACTGACTGCTCCCAGCATCCTCTTCCTATTCATCAGGAGTGTCATCCATCCTAACTTCTGGCTGTATAACATTCCGTCAAGCCAAACCAGGCCCAGAAGGCATATAAGGCAAACCTGAACGATGGTTTGTATGACTGGTCGGTCCACCTTCTTCCATGTAATGTACAATGTATTCTCTTCCTTCCCGTCTTGGATGGATGAGGAACAGAGGGCCTTCAGAGTTGAACGAGACAGCACCGCCGCGTCGAGTCCATTTTACATGACATAAGGTTGATCCATGAAGGCCCACTCGAAGATCTGTTCGTACTGTGAGGCAGCATGATCCCATGATAGGTCTTTCGACATACCTCGCTTCATTAGCCCCTCCCAAGAGGATTTGTGTTCCCTGAACGTTGATATCGCAGTTCGCAATGCCTACAGAAGATGAGAACATCAAAAGGTCAAAATGGTAGCTGTGGAACGATTACATCCCACAATAACATTTTCTACCAAAAAAATATTGATTTGAACTTCCACTCAAACAGTAAGGTAATAGATCCTAAAACCCCAAGTGCACATATTCCATAAGTAAATCGTTTGGTTGCGGTTAAAATTAAAGTATTGAACAAAATGGAAATGATAAAGAACTCTATTTCCAAAAACAATGTACTAAACATGTAATTATGTCATGGACTTAGACAAGTTAGCCGCCTAGCGCCAAGGGGGAAAGGTGCAGATGCATTCTTCCAAGTTCACACAGAAATCCTATGCTATGGGTTCTATTTCCCACTGATTTGAATTTCACATGTTTCACCAAAAGTCTGGATGTTTACTTTGTTTGATTGTATTTTGTTAAATTTTTTGGTGCTCCCATTTTGGATGCAAGGCTTTCTCTGAGATTCATTAATAAAAGCTAAAACGGCAGTGATAGGAGAAGGCTGAAGTTAAGGGTTACTGGCTCACCAATAGACAGTTTGAAAAAAAGAAACCATGGTAGCAATCATAAGAAAATGGAAACTATGAACGTCATTGTTTGGTACATACAAGGGCCGTTGAAGTACCAGGATGACCATGATCCTAAAGCCCAACAAGAGTTTGACAGAAACTTACCCACATCATCTTTTCTATAGTTAGTGGCGAGAATGCCCATCTGCAAAATATACAAGCAGTAACATTTAAATGATCAGGAATTCAGTGATGTATCATGTATGTAGCAATATACAGAGAAATTGTGAGCATTGGTTGATTCCAGGCAACCAAAAAAAAAACTGAAATATAACTAGAATAAAACAGCGCATACCCTGTACCCTGCTCTCCTTTATCACCGAAAGGGTTGAAGGTCTCCACTGTGTCCTATTCAAAACACAAAATAAATGAGGGAACATTTTACCTTGGTGACAACATAAGTAGCCTTGAGAGGATTATTGTCTTACTCTAAGGCCCCCAGTTCCATGAACAACAGGAACTGTACCGTACTGCATAGCATATAACTGATTGAGACCACAAGGTTCAAATCTAGATGGCATTAACAATATATCGCAGCTGTACAAAAAGAGAGACAACATCTTAAATATATAGCGCATCTATAAGATCACAAATAAGTTCACAATAAGTTGTTTGCATACCCTGCAGTTATCCGGTGGGAAACTGGAACGCTAAATCCAACCCATCCACGGAATTTATCCCTGTAGTCTGACTCTGTGGTTCTCATCCAGCCTTCAAAACCTGGCTCCCCAGATCCAAGCATGATCTACAACGAATAAGATTAGAAAAGTATCACTGGTCGACTCACAACAGTTGTTGGCTTAAAAAAGGTCAACTAAAACCGCTAAACCCACCCCACGCGCCACCCTTTCTTCTTAGTCTTTACTTGAATGTTCAAAAAAATTGTCCTGAAGATAAGAGCTTGGCTGCAGTTCTCCAAGCCCATTGCTTGTGTGTGTCTGTGGGTGTTCATGTGTGCAAGAAGATAATGTTCAGTATATCAGATTATATAGAGAATGGATATAGTTTTTTCAAAATAATATAATTATCTATTTTTGACTCCAGCCAGATACCAATTTGATGCCAAACCATAGATCATATTTACTGCTGCCATGTTTGTTTTACAACTACCAGATGTATTTTTCTAAACAATGTTAACATTCTCACTGAAAGGGAAACTGAATATTACGTTTGCAATCATTTCCATTATTGTACCTAGCTTCATTTGTGTCGCACACTACCATACACCTATAAAAATATTCTAGACTCATGCAAAAAAATCAGGACTTACAAATTGAATATCTTCCTGCATAAGATCTGGAATGGCGAGTTTAATGAGATCAATGCCTTTTTGATAGTCCAATCTTCCAATGAAGCCAATCTATGAATTAAGATAATAAATCAATCCTCCATAAAATTTTAAGAAAAAACTTTAGCTCTTAAGGATTTGTATCTAACCATAGGAACATCAGGCTTTATAGGTAAACCCAGCTCCTTCTGCAATTCAGCTTTACATTTTGCCTAAAAACAAGTATACCAGATCACATAGGATTGGTCAGTAGAAAATCACGGAAAGCGCAGAAAAAATGTAGAAGACATTAACCCAATTGGATATATATATACGTGCTGTACGGAACTATCAGCACACCTTCCCAGATAGGTCATTAATAGAATAATGACAAGGCAGATACTCGTCCGTAGCAGGGTTCCAATCGTTAATGTCGATTCCATTTACAATTCCTGCTTGCCCAGAGAGCAGATTGCATTAATTCTTACAATGTTAAAATCCATCTCATTTGTTTTCATAAGGTAATCTAAGAACAAAATGAGTTTCAAAATTTAGGTACCATTCAATACACTCTTCCGGGAGCTTAAGAGCTCATTTAAGCCTTGTCCACCTTCAGCAGTAGTGACCTCCCATGAATAACCCTGAAGATGAATCATTAAATGATTTCTTAATTGAGTAAAAGACGCATCAACACTCAAACTGAAGTTCTTGTAAAAAAAAAGGAAAAACCATTAGCAATATCACCTGACTGACAGTCACGATTCGATCTGCAGTCACAACTGCACCTTTCAACAAATTAACAGCCTCACCCTTGTCAAGGGCATGCCTCCTTGCCCATGTTGGAAATACCCATTCTAAAGCTCCATACCATTCAGGTGGCAATCCCAGGTCAGGATATGTACTTGCAGGCTCCACACCCTATCACATTGAAACAACATATGTTATGAGTGAACTGTCAAAGCTACGTACAGATGATGCAAAGTGATAGGCTCAAACCTGATGTGCTAAATTATGTATGACAAGAATGCTGCGGGAATCTCTATAAACACCATATGGTCTATATTTTGCAGCAAGAAGGCTGAAAAAACAAGATTGAAGTTAGAAAGAAATGATTGTTTAATGAAGATCAATTTAACAGACAAAAAAAAGGAGGCATAAAATGGCAAACAGTACAAAAAAGAGTGATCCATCTAATGTTGGAACTTTCACAAGAGATACAATCAGCTACCTGACATTAAGCAGTTATAATTCACTGTGTGAAATTTGTCAAGAGAAAAGTAGAATCTGAGCAGCCAAAATCATATTCTTTACTTATACAATGGAACAAAATGCATTAGTTCATTAGCCTAGTTTTCTCTGACATGTCCAATAAGGTATGCATCATGATTTCTCTTGACCATCATTCTTATATGTACAACAGCAAATTATGGTGTGAAACCTAGGTGGTACCAAGGATAATTACCTATGAAAAAATACCATCCAGAATAATACGAGGTCATTCTTTTGAGGCATATGATATTAAGTTAAAGAAACTTTAAGTAACAACTAGGAACTTGAAAAGTATTATTCGAGAAATAGCACTACAAATTGCGTACTTGGCAAAGCTGGTTCCACCAACATCTGTGTACATTGCTGTGAAAACCATATTATCCAATTTTGAAGTAAACAGGTTGGTTCAGAGTATTTGTAATTTTGTAGGTGATGGGATAGAGCCACTACTACCAAAATAAGAAACTTAAGATTAAATCTGCAACAAACTAAAACCATCAAAACATAGGCAGGAAATTTTCACATTAGTTATGAACTAGTGAAGTACAAAGCTGAATTACTTATTTTCTGCACTAAGTTGTTGACTAATTCCGAAAAGTGATAAGAATTGAGAAACCCTCCGAATGATTACTCTCAGTATGTTTAGGACCACATAAGCATGTGTGCAGTTCAAGAACAGATGTGGCAAAAGCATAAAAGAAATGTAATATAACATGGCGTGTACACTGCAATGGAGAGCTTCAAGGTTAATGAATAAAGATGTAGACTTTCATGTACACGACTTACACTGGCACAAGGCTGGCATGCCAATCATTAACAACAAACATGCAATTCTGACCATAAATATATCCTCCCAATTCAAGGATTAATGGTGCCTCACATGCAGCATAGCAAAGGAGTGTGTATCTGAACTGCATGATATAGGACAGCCAGTAAATTCATCTGATATAATTTAGACCTGATCAACTAAGAGCTTAATATAACAATCTTCCTTGCCTGATTATCACCAAAAGCACCAAAACTGTCTCCATACAAATTTCCTGGTCTATGGTACGATGGATGATCGACAAACACCTGAACAAATGGGACAAGTGACATGGAAACGAAAATCAAATAACCAAATAAATGCAAGCATTCTGCATTCACTGGTTACAATGAGAAGATCAGCTTAACAAGGCATGTTTCAATCTGGCAATCTTTCAAAGAGCACTAGCACGCTACTTTCATGGATGCATCATGACATATGATATTTACATGTCAACAAACATGCAGGACTAAAAGGAAGTATAAACAATGTTAAATAATTATTATTATTCATCAGAAAATAATAAGGTGATTGAATACCCACCCAATCAACGGAATCTCTGTACTCATGGAAAAAAGTAACTTCATGTTGTCCGCCAAAGCATGGAACCTTCATGCGCTTCCCAGTATAAAATGCACTTGCATAATTTTTATCAGAGGACCCATTCAAGTATCTTGGCATTACAACCATTACACGGTGACCACGAGCAGCAAGAGCAATTGGCAATGAACCACAAACATCTCCTAGCCCCCCTGACTTTGCATAAGGAGCAGCTTCACCAGTTACAAACACAATGCTACGTGTCACTTTAGCTCGAGCTTGCTCCTTTACAACCATGATCTTGGAATCCTGCTCACTTGCCACAACAACTGTGCTGTCCATGGAATCCTTCGCAATCCCTGAATGCAAAATGAAGGGTATTCATGTGGTATATTTGTCAAGAGTCAAGACCAGACTAAGACCATAAGTAATTACAAGATCATATTGTTGCAATACCATGGAAAAACAGTTTAGCAATAATCTCTACTATTAAAAAGAGGCTTGTGGTGGTCACTGGTAATACGTCACTTTACAGAAATTACCTACCATGCCATTCTACACTCCATGTTTTA
This sequence comes from Olyra latifolia, assembly GCA_036346145.1. Taxonomy (NCBI): domain Eukaryota; kingdom Viridiplantae; phylum Streptophyta; class Magnoliopsida; order Poales; family Poaceae; genus Olyra; species Olyra latifolia. The sequence continues at coordinate 4,522,566 of CM070530.1, forward strand.
GTGACTCTTTGTTTTGCACTTCCTTAAATAGTATGCTTGATTTGTTATTTTAACCTTGAGATTCTGTTGCAAGGCATCCTCTCTAGATGCGATCTAATATTATAATAAATAATTTAGAATTTTATTATTTTGATATTCCGTTATAAAATATGGGCATTCAGCTAGTGATAATAATTCAACAAGCATTCTGTTCTCAACTAGATGCCAAATTTAGGTTGTCAGATACTCCCTCTGCCTCTAAATAGGGAGCACAAAAATGAAGTGAGGTGGGCCAAGTTATAGGCCAAAAGCACATATTGGTCCCAGCATCCCAGGTGCCCATGTGCCTGGCCACTGCGTATGGGCCTCCCCAAAATAGAGTTGAGCACAAGACAATAATAATACAAGGGTCTTGAGATAAAAATTGTTAGCTTTCTTTATTTTGTGCTCACCAGAGCTCTTTCTAGAATACGTAGTATTGTAGTAGTATAAAACTGGACTATTAATTGCACTCTCCAGGGTAGCAAATGATGCTCACTTCCACCGTTGCTTCAGTAAAGTCATTATACTGCCGAGAATTGATAATATATCAAAATAATAACGAGCCAAGTAGAAGACAAAGTCCTCAAGTTTACTCTGTTTCCATTCATCTTTACGATATCTATATGATATACTTATGTCTGCTCAGATCGAACCACGTGCACAAGCCTCGAAACTTCCACAGTGCACCGCCATCATATCGAGCTATCGACACGCCACCCTCGTCGTCCCAGGATCCAATGAAATGAAATGTCTAGAAAAAATTTCTACTGATGTGTTCGCATGGTGCCTCAATTTTTAACAGGCTAGTAAATATGTATGATTGGTGAAGAGAAACCATTTTGTACAGCGATTTTCACAAGCAATTCAGTATGAAATAATCGAACACTCATCTTCGAAAAATAGACAGAACTACACGTATATTTCGAAAATGCGCAACAATCACACACAGAGATGTGTAATCTGGGCGACTGAGCCGCGTACCTTCGGGTTCCAGCCCGAGTTCCCCAGCGACGGTCTCCGGCACGGTCGGCGGCGCCGGGGCCGGCGCCTGCGTGGGCGCGGGCGCGACGAAGCCGGGCAGGATCGGTGGCGCCAGCGGCGCGGGGGAAGCAAGCGCTGGGGCGGGCCCTCCTGCTCAGCTCCGCGACGCAGCGCCGGCGCACGCGCTGGAGCCCCGGGCGCGCGGAGGCGGAGGCCCGCGCCAGACCGTCCTGCCTCCGCAGGACCGCCGCCGCGGGGCGAGGCACGCGGCGCCGACTGCGCCCGGCGTCGCCATGGACGCCGCCGCGACGGCAAGGCGAGGATGGATCGCGCGGAGGAAGGTGACGTGGGTGGGTGTGGGTCTGTGGGTGCTCGTCTCCTCCCGTCCTCCGCTGCTGCTGCCGCGGGCGCGCTTCCCGGAGGGTGGGGTTTAAGTACACGCCGCACCTCGCAGGCTCGCAGAAAAAAACGGATCGGCGTGTGGGTGTTGGGTTCGCCGAGCCGGAGCCAGCTGCCAAAGACGGCCGTGCACGGTAGCCAAGACGATCCGCGCGGCGCCGCCGTGTCACCTCGCCGCCTCACGGTCACGGGACGTCGCTTGGGACGAACCGAAGTGTGATCGTGTGCTGTGGCCAGTTGTACCGGGTGATTGTACCCGGAAGGATGGACAGCCGTTGAATTTGCTTTAAGATATATACGACATATATTTTAGATTTTAGAGCAGATCCAATAATTCTTCATATATACGTATAACTCTATATACATTTTTTTTTCCTTGTACCCGGTTGTCTCTAATAGCTTCAAAAATTTGAAAAAAAAATGAGTTTTAAAGTATCTGAGAAACCGTATAAAAATATTTAAGAAACGACTTTAGTACACGATAACATCTGATTCGACGCCAGGTTTTAGAATTTTAAGAGGTGACTTGAAATATTTAAGAAACCATTTTGAAAACCAAGACGTTGAGTTGAAAAAACAACGATAAAACGTTATGACTTAGGACGTGAACTGTGATGGTGATCTGTGGCTGGCTCACCGGTTGTCCGTGAGTTACCCGTGTTCTTCCATCTTTTGCCTGGTTTGGGCTAACAAAGGCTACGTTATATACGGTTAGCATGCAAGGGGGCGTTATATACGGTTTTGTGAATACCATACGGTGCTTTCTTGGAAGGCTAATAAGGCAAGTAAGATTTCAGATATTTTGGACTAGCTTGTTTGATTCAGCTCAAATTAAAATTATCGTCTGCAATGAGGAATTTGCTTTTTTACAACCCAAATGATTTGCTGTTTTATAGTTGTAGTTTTTTGTATTCACAGGGTTTGCACAAGTTAATTTTCTATTTATCTTAAAGAAAATAAGTATTTACTATTTATTCCTTTTTTAAAATTACCTAAAATAATAAATCTTAAAAAATAAAGCCTGCAAAAGAAAACGTGACTGTGTTTTTATGGGGCCGTGGGCTAGACAGCCCATTGAAAATTAAAAAGATCGTTTGAGTTTTTTAGTTAATGTGTACTCTCTTCTGTTCTCGAAAATATGAGTACACGACGTTTGAGATATGTCTTAAGTCAAAGTTTTAAAACTTTATCTATAAAAATCTTTTGAACTATTTTGATTGAGCATATGAAATCATATATATAGATTCGTCTCGAAAATTGCCTCCATAATGTCATATTTTTGTGGAATTTTAAAAATTACAGTGATAATTAATGTTCTAAGCTGTATCTCAAAAACCATAACGATATCCAAATCATTACTACAGTTTCTAAGAACCGGGGGAGTACAGCCGAACAAGCAATAGTTGCAAAAAAAAAAATTGATTTGAGACTTGGAAGCCCACACCATCCGACCGCCGCCCTCCGAGTGATCCATCCCGCGGCTCACTTGATGCCCCTAGGGATTAGGGAGCATGTTGCGACTCGCGAGTTTCCCTCACTCTGACGTGGCCCATACTACTGGCTGGCTCAGGCGTTGGCACGAGCATGATAGCGTAGACGCCCACCTCACGATCCTGCTGTGCCAGCGTTCGGCTGGGGTAGGGCGACATTCGCAAGCCTTCACTATAAGGAATCATATGTTTAGTGACCAAAACATATTGATGAAAGCCTGATTTGTCACTGTTAATCGGGTCTTAGTGACTAGAATAGAATTTGTCACTGTTCTATCAATTATTAGTGGCAAATCAATAGATTCCTCATAGCTTTATTGATTATTAGTGACCAAATGCTACATCGCCACAAGATAGTGGAACAATGATCAAAACATGGTGGTGAAACCTGCTTTGTCACTATTTGCCAAGTTTTCAGTGACTGCAGTAATTCTTCTCACTGCTTTGTCGATTATTAGCGAGCTACAGTAATTCTTCTGATTGCTTTATGAATTATTAGAGACCAAACACTAAGTTTATCAGTTATCACAACTTTATCTATTATTAGTGACCAAATACTAGATTGACACAAGATAATATAATAGTGACCAAAACATAGTGAGGAAAACCTGTTTTCCAGGTTTGCAGTGCCTACAATAATTTTCCTCACTTCTCCATCGATTATTAATTAGTGACAAAAAACAGAGTCCTCACAAGTCCATTGATTTTTAGTGGAGAAATACTGGATCACCCCAAGATAGTGTAATAATGACCAAAATTTAGCACAGGAAACCTCATTTTTTTTTCCACTTTTTAATACATTTATAGTGACAACAATAATTTACTTTACTATTTTTTTTTATCAATTATCAATGACCGGAATACTAGATTGCTCACTTTTTTTTATTATTGACCATATACTTTATTGCCATAAGTTGTTACAGTAGCAACCATTCTATAGTGACGAGGTATCTTATTCTCGCTACTTGACTAAAAAATAATGAAAATTAATTTTCCTCAACACTTAAAATGAATTATTTGTAGAGCCCGTCAAATGGGCTAGACCTAGTGCGCCGAACCAAGTGGCTTGATATTGCTCACTAGGCTGGTCTAACATGATTTCGAAACAAAGTGACCCGACCATAAGAGTTTGGCCTACCAAACCGTCCTTGGGCCAACACTCTGGCCTGCCCCGACAGTGGAGCACACTAAAAAAAATCAAATATATGTAACTATGTGTCGATTTTTCTTATGATACATAATCCATTCTCTCAAATTTATAATGTATGGGTTGAATTATATTTATATTTTCTATTTTTAAAATGTTTGGGCCAAAACAGGGTTGATAACTCAAAGGCCCACTAGTAACTGAGCCGGCCCATTTGACCCATCCCACCAACCGTACCTTGGCCTGCTGGCCCATTATGACTGGTTCACATAGTAATCGGGTCTTAGAGCACGTACAATGCAAAGATAGTTATTGTCTATAAGAGTTACCATGTCACCTATTTGATGATACGGATGAAAGAGAAAGAGGATAGAGAAAGAAGCTGTCTATATATTTGTAGTCGACTGTAGCACGGGAATCAAGGTGGTTGTATGTAGAGATGAGTTATCTATAAAGAAAATAATTGTCTGTAAGGTTGTCTATAGATGACATGGCAACTTAGTATAAATAGCAGCTGTCTATAGCAGTGTACATGCTCTTAATCAACTAGTCCTAAATGTGCGAGCCCGAACCGGACCGAATCAGGCTACACGTTTGACCAAGTCTGATTATTAGTAACCAAATACCTAATACATCATTGTTTTATCAATTAATAATCAGGTTTGAGCAAGCAAGGCTTATCTTGACTTTGCTCGTGTTCAAAATGAGGATATCATTTAAGTTGATTTACAGGTCAAGCTAGAGTTTTGGCTCATAGTCGGCTCTTGATTTTATCTCTAGTTTTTTTTAGCCAAATATGAACATGAAAATTTCTATGATCAACTCGTTATATCCCGTAAATGTCCTACACTAATTAGGTAACTACAAATAATGACTAAAAAAACTCAACAGTGGTGCTTCTTTAATACCTCTACCGCATTATCATTACTTGACGAGTTTGTGGCGCAACATTTTAAAGTAGTTGTTGACGAAAAGATGAAATCTATTTCCTTGTATCCAGGAGGACAGGAGAACATACCAAACAACTGATTCGCCACGACGCAACCACTTGCCAGTCTCCAGATCTGCCCCCACGGGGCGCCGCCTTGTCAGTCGTCTCGTACTCCACCCAGGCTCCGCCACCTCCATCTCGGACGCGCATCTTCTGCCGTAACAGTAGAAGTGCCGTTCATATTCTGTGAGGAGGGAGGAGAGAGGAGAGAGATGAGAAAAGAGGTGTTCGTTGAATTTGTGATAGGTGGATGGATAAAACAAAGACAGACAATACTTACGGCTGGGCGCTGCTGTGTAAATCTGCATCTACGTCCGGTCGCCGCCCATTAGCCGCCGCATTGATCTCCAGATCGGTAGCTTGCACATATGAAATCGTCTCCATGCGCCGATGATCAAATCTCCACCTCCGCTCCTTAGTAAGTTTTAAGTTGCTTCTATTTTTCAATTTTCCGACGTTCACATTCTATGGTTTTGGCAAATATGTCTACCTTTTTTCTCATTTGAACCAAAATGCCTGCACTATAGGATTTTTGCTGCTGCTAATATGCTCCGTGTGTTTTCAGGAGAGATGAATTGATGATGATGGGGACAACGAACGTGAGGTGACTGTATGACTTGATTTAAATCTAATATCTCTAAATTAATAGCTCTGCATGCATGAATGTAAAGATTCTGATAGTTGGCTTGCAGCCTGTGAGGAATAAATATCATGATTCAGACTACATGACATAAACCGTGGTGTATAAATGTTTAACGGTTTTATTTTCTGCACATTTGAAGTTTGTCAACAAATTAGACTTATCTAGCTTTGTTTTCCATATTTCACGATCAACTTTGTTGAATGATTTACAGTAGTACGTGACTGCATAATAATCTTAAAAAATCTATGTTCCATATTTGCAGGACTAGACAACAGGGAAGATTGATGCTCTGGTGCTTCGTTCATGTGATTGTCATTCAAGTCCTGTTGGCATAGCTTCGGCTCCCAGATTCTTGTCTGGAGTTGCGCCTCATAGGTTGAGAGGAGCGGATTAGAATCTTGTGCGACTCACAAGTTCTTGTCGGGAGATGCATCAAATGGATTAAATTCTGGAGTGGAGCGAAACAGAATTTGGAGCAGCTCGCAATATAAAAACATGGCGCCGTAAATTCTTAGCTGGATTGGAATGGAAGAAATGCCCCTTGGGATTGTGCTGAATCTAAATATAAGCTGAATTGGGAGACTCATTATGCATTTTCCCATTGTAGCTTCTGCATTTCGTATGTACTTATACCAATGTTCCAAGTAATTTGTTATTTCGGTGTAAGACTCAATGTTTTAATGTTTAATAAGAAAAGGAAAGACAACATATAATGTTCCTTCGGTGTGTGCGATTTCAGCAGAGACCTTTAACGATACAACGACGAAGTTTCAGGTGGAATCGATCTTTGTCTGAAGCCGGCAATGCTAACTCGACCGAACAAGATCACGATCAGTCGGCGGCGGCGGCGGCGGCGGGCTCAAGGGCCCCTACTGCAACCCCTCCTATCCTAACTCGTAAGCTGGATGGATTGATATGCCCCATGCAGATGTTGATTCAAGATTACCTAGTTTATCCAGTGAAGTGATCTATTCGTTCCAAATATATAATCCCAGTTTGATTAGATGTATGCATTGGTAGCTAACATCGACACAAAATTAAACAAACCCGGCCATTACTCGGCAAATTAAGCCGGTTTCTTTTATTCAAGATATTTCAACAAAACAGCGGAAACTTCGGCAAAGTCGGCGAAAACTTGAGATACAGCAACGGTTCAACCATCTTCTAATTAACTCGGCAAGTTTGAGCCGATCGAATCAATCTTTGTCTATCTTTCAAAAGAATCAAGATTTACAAAAGAGTGAAAACTTGAGAAATACAACGACGGATCAATCATCTTCTAAATCGGGAATCAATCTTTCGAAAAGAATCTTCAATCTTTGTGTGAAACCGCTTCAAGAAGTTAAGATCACGCTTAATCGTCGGCGGCGGCGGCGGCGGGCCTCCGGAGGACGCCCTCGTTGGCTTTCTCGCACTCGTCGATCCACTCGGCATAGACGTCGATGGACTCGGTGAGCGCGTGGCATCCGGTGGAGTATGTCTCCTTGCAGACAGAGCAGGAGGCCCTGGCGATGCGGTGCTTCAAGTCGATGCTGCAGTCGACACTGTCGGGGTGGTTGCAGAAGGGGCAGCAGAAGGAGGTCTCCAGCTTGGGCTTCTTCTTGGGCGCCGCCTTGGGCCGCCGGGACTTCCTCTTCCCCATCGCCGACCGATCGACGCGCGCGGCTAGCTAGCTACTGGGTCTCGCGTTCGCAGATCGCAGCCAAGAGCACTCGAGGCGACGCGAGGAGAATGCAGTGAGAGGTGTTATCGATGCACTGATGCGTATGTACGTGGGGGAGCCGCCATGGGGCTGCTTATATATGTAGATGGAGCTCAGCGCGTTAGCCGTACGTGTGACCGTGTTCGAACCGGACTCGAGTTCGGTGCGCAAGGCTTGAGCTCCACGCTTCTACGCATGGTTAATTAGTTAGCCACCATGCATGGTTAATTAGTTAGCCACCATGCCATGCATGGTTAACCACGCTTCAACCCATGGTTAATTAGTTAGCCACCATGCCATGCATGGTTAACCACGCTTCTACCCATGGTTAATTAGTTAGCCGTACGTGTGACCGTGTCCGACTCGGTGTGCAAGGCTTGAGCTCCACGCTTCTACGCATGGTTGGTTAGCTTACTTAGCTACCATGCATGTGTGCCTGAGTTGGGTTTTATTTCCTGTCCCACCTGTCGGGGATTAATTTCCGGGGGCGCCCAAACGAGATGGATGCAATTCTAGAGACATGTAAAATTCCTTGAAATTCCTTGTGTGAGTGCATAGCACCAGAGCTGGCCAAATGGGCCGGTGCAACTGGGCCGAACCGGGCTGGCCCATATTGTTCATCAAACCGGACCGGCCTGGTTTGATAAACCGAACCAACTCGGCTGAGGCCGGCCGCTGGGCCGCCCCGCCTGCCATATCGCAAAGACATTTATTTAATTAAATATATTCATTTCTCTATATATTTCCTTATAATGTGTAATGTATTTATTCAATTTATAGTACATATGTGTGAAATATAGTGGGTTTTCTTAATTTATTTATATATTTTTAATTAAAATAAACCATCCCATATAAACTCCTGGCGCCCTTTGGTTAGATTCATCAGGCAAACCGAACACTGGCCTAGACCTCACTTGCTGGCTTTGGTTGGCCTGGTTCAGATAGTAAGCAGACCAGTTCAACCAAAGCCAATTTTGGCCTGCTATTACACCTCTACGTAGCGCAAATGTTTCAAAAACAACAAGCTAATAATATATCATAAGAAAAATATGTATATATATATATATGTAATTATATACCTATTTTCTTATATAATTCATGTCTTCAATTTATAATATATGTTTTTATATCTAGCCTTTTTCTTGATTTTTAAACTATTTTCAGTCAAAATGGGTCGGTCTGGCTAGGCCTGTAGTCCTACGAACCATGCCTGGCCTGAGGCCTCGCCCTATTGGCTCGTTAAGCTCACTTCGCATAATAGCTGGGCCGACCTGTGTTGGCTAGATCTCCCCGCAAGCAAAATAAGCAGTATATACCACTGCAAACGCGGCCGGATAGCCATACTCAATGTATCTACCACTGCACACAAGTAGGACAACGCATATGCTCTACTCTCCCAAATACCACCACGCCCATGGTGGCCAGCCATCGGCAGGGCTAGGGCAGCATTTGTGAGCCAAAGTGAGCATCATTCAACAACCCACATGCCATATTCTTTTTCTAGGGTACGACTACTTGGATTCATGCACGCACTTACACCACCATACATAGGGATGCAAACGGAGTGGATAATTTCCGACCGACCGACCGAACCAACACGAATAGTGGTTTGGATATTTATACGGATATCCGATTGTTTTTTGCGGATACGGATATAGATATGGATATTAGGATGTAGATATGGATACGAATATGGATAATGCGGATAATATCTGTGGTATAGTATCCGAAGAAAAATACGGATAATATCCATCGGATATTATCCGAATCATCTCAAGGCTAAGCCCACTGACCAGCCATTACCTGCTACAGTGCTCAGCCTAATCCGTTTCAACTGCTTTGTACTACTACTGCTCAAAAACTGCTTTGTACAGTACTACTGTCTGCTACAGTGCTCAGGCCGAACCGCACTGGTGGACTTAGTGGTGCTTAGGGCCTTAGGCTGAACTGCTCACTATTTAGGCCGAACCGTTCTAATTAGATGGACTGCTGGTGCTTCATGCCTTCACTGCACCGTCCTAGTAGTGTCTACAAGATTGCATGTTTCTTATGTATTAAATATTTATGCGTACTTTAAATGTTTGATGCTTCCTTTGAAAGTCTGTATTTTGTGTATTATTCTAGAAATTATCCATTCTGAACAATATCCGAACCTATAGTATCCGTGTCCGTATCCGAGCTATCCGTGTCCGTCTCCGACACTATCCGTGTCCGTATCCATATCCGATACTATCCGTATCCGAAAAATAAATATGGATACAGATACAATATCACTGTTATCCGACCGTATCCGATCCATTTGCATCCCTAACCATACATGTATACACATGCATGCCTAGACCACAAACGAAGGATATTAGAGGCTCAAAGACCTCTAAAGTGTGGGCACATATTGTCACACTAAACGCACGTACGTGTGTACCCCTAGACTAGCCATGGAAAATTTCGGACGGACAAAGCTTTTTTGTTGGCTTATCTTTTTGTCTCCTATATTTCTTTAATTCCAGTCTAGACGATCTAGTTCATCGGAGCTTTATTAGTCATGATATGTGGTAGATATGTCCATATGTGTTGGTTCTTCTCTATAATCTAAAATTAGGTAACTCCCGTGTAAGAAAGCACCGGAAATTAACGACGCTAGGATGCAATATTAGGAAGAGTGGTTTTTCCGCAAATATATTGATGTCTCTGTACTTGTGAACGGAGCCCGTGGATCCACTTCAGATCCATATATACTAGTCATCAATGTACTTCCAGAGTTGATTAACTCAATTCTGAAGCTAGAAAAAAAAATATTCTTTACATAATTTGATCGCCACCCGCACCCTTTGATTAGCGGCAAGATTTCCATGAATAAGGTCGACTAGACGAGATATGAATAGACACAGCTTAGTTTACCTTCGACAACAAGAAAAGGAAAGACACAATTCGTGACAAGGTGGACTCCAAATTTTGTACTTCGCTTGATGACTTTCACAAGCTTCTCCTTAAAGGCTCATCAAGCAACCACCTCCGAAATCCATCTAGGAGCCATCAAATCCCAAGAGTAATAGACCCAAAAATGAGTTGATCTTGATCACCACGGATCGATGCCCGCAGCCTTGTCCTACACTAGTGTGTTGCACCAGTGGCCGAGGAGTTGTGGACCATGAGGATGAGTCGGTGAGATTCACCACGCATGAGGACGAATCGGCGCGGCCCGTGGGGGAGGATTCTTTGGTGGAAGGAGGGCCGCCTCCTATTTAGGCTGCCACTACTGGATGGCCTTGCTCAAGGTAGGAGGATCACCGGTCATGTTAGGGAGGAGGATAGGGGGTACGGTCACATCGCCGTGTGGGGGAGGTGGCCAGGAGGAGAGATCGATGTGGAGGAGGGGGAGGAGGAGGTTGGGTGGGTGATACTGGGTAGGAAGATTAGGGTTGGTGGATTTGGTTTAGGCTAGATTGGGATGGACCAAGAGCCTAAGAAGATGGTTTCGAGGACCCTGTAAATATTTCTAATCACAATTATAGATGAAAATGTAGTTATTTACATATTAGTTTTTGTCTTCTAAACTTATACCTTGCATATATATTTTGAAATTATTTATAACGTATGGACACACGGCTAGTACAAGGATATATGGATCCTAGAGCATATCCTAGGGCTTCCACCTGTATAAGGTTTGTTTTACGGTCCTTCGTACCTCTTGGTACCTCAAATTGAAATCATCCATCTTGCTAAATGTAACGACTATAAAGACTTGATACCTTGTGGTACCTCATCATACCTTGCGGTACCTCGTAGTATCTCGAATCATAGCTGTTTATCAAACTAGATCTAGTAACTATCAAGAGTTGGTACCTCCTAGTACTCGGTACCGCTTAGTACTTTGTGAAGGACGGTAAAAAAAGCTCTCTGTATAAACATATCCTCGTATAAGTGAAAAAAAACTGCACCATAAACGGAAGCCAAACTAGGCCTCGAGCCAGCTATCACAGCTAGAGGGCTCGTACCCCAAAAAAAATAAAATTACAAAAGCTCGCTTGATACAACTCCAGACAAACCAAACTAAAATGAAAATTGCAGACGTTTACTTGACTTAAACAGCTCAACTGGCAACTCGCAGCGGCAACAAGGGCAGTCACTCACACCCCGTATGGAGATGGACGATACATATACGAAATCTCATTCATACCCTGTGACCTTATTACCGCTCAGTTTCTTCCCGGTCAGGCTCGCTCATCACCTTCTCCCTGCTTAAGAGGTAGCGGATGAAGAACTTGAACCAGTCGAGCGGGATGAATGCGATGAGGCTGTAGAACCAGATCACCCTAGCCCAACCCCACCCAATGCCGCTGATGCGCGCAAACTGCAAGTTATTTGCATACACGGCTAGGAGAGTGGCGATCTGCAGTAGCAACAGCAATGGAAGTAAGGTTGACGCAGGAGCAGGGGGGGGAGATGAAAGGTTTGCTACAATCTTCTATGTGGGAATGTACAAAACTATAACCGTTGGGATGCTAGGATTGTTTAATTGTTCTAAGATAGAAGTCTGTTTCTTTTTTTTATTGTTTGTCTTAGCGTAACAATTTGTTTGTCATATCGATTTGGTTTTGTCTTTTCTCCATAATAAACATTTAGTATTTGGTTATGTAATGGTTGTGTACATCCCTGTTTGGTGCAGATGATAGAAGTTATACTTCCGTTATCTCAAAATAATCTTGCATTATATAAAACAATCTTGGCGAGAGGATGGCTTACCATCTGCGAGAGGATGAACGCCAAGCACATCCATAGCCTGGGGCGCTCTAGGAAGCACCAGCCGCGCGACCGGGTCACGAACACGAGCGCCTGGCTGATGGTGCTCACCTGCAGGTACAAGGCAGACATGGTCGCGGCCTCGTCGCCCCTCAGCGACCTCACGTGGAACGTGTTCTGCAGTTAGAGCAAAGCGTTTGGCACCTCATGTTGCTTGATTTCATGGGGGGATATATTGGTCGTGGAAGGAGAGTGGAATGTTTACAGTGAACAAGTCGGTGCTGCTCATGGCCCAGAAGAAGACCACCGTCGTCATGGACAGGTAGGCGCCGTACACGACGCTGGCGACCAAGATCTCCCTCGGCTTCCAGCTCTCTGGGTGAGGGGAAGGCTCCACTCTGTCTACGGCGATCGTCATGACTGTACCTGAACCGGACGACAGATTGGGTGTAAGAACAAGTCATTTGGTTTGGGTCTTTTTTGAAGGTTGAAATTGTTGTCGAGACACACCGTTGTTAAGAACGGCGATGACCAGGATCATGAAAGGCGATATGTCCAACTTCCATATCAGTGTAATCAGCGTGAAGCCAAACTGCAGATTGACAGCACAGAATGTTCTAAATCACAATGGTTGGACAAATTTAAATGTACTCTTGAGGCCTGAAGAAAATGCATGCAGCTTACCACATTGCTAGCTGTTATCGACATGGCATAAACCTAATAAAAGAAAGAGTAGAGAGAACAATTATATTACTAGTAGTATGTGATGGAACAATTAGTAGAGAGAATGCTCACTCACAGTATAGTTCTTCATCCTCTGGAAGATGGCTCGGCTAGTGAGCACGGCACTGATGATGACGCTGAGCCCAGGTTCAGTGAACACAATGTCGGACGCGCTCTTGGCTGCATCGTTAGCACCGGCGGCAGCAATCCCGATGTTAGACAGCCGCACCACAGTCACGTCGTGCACGCCGTCCCCGGTCATCCCACAGACATGCTTCATCTGCTGCAGTCTCGTTATGACGTTGTACTTGTAGCCCGCTTGCAGCATAACGATGGCAGGTTGAGATCAGCACACACCATACAAAGTAAGAGGATGCATGCAAGAACCATGGGAATGCAGGTATTGCGCGCCGGAAATGTAAAACCACAGGCATGTATATGCGGTTGCAGGCACCTTCCTATCCCGTCGATCTTTCTCAATTCAACAGTGCCGGATTTACCTACACCATGCTCCATAAGAGCATGTACAATGGTCTATGTCAGTTGTCTCTAAGCCTTGCCATGTAGAACAAAAAATAATGTGGATGAGAAAAAGGGTGCATAGAGAGTTGAGCCGTCTCTTAATCTAGAGTCAACTCTAGCACGAGAACTAAGATAGGTTGTGTGTGGAAAGCAGTTGTCTAATTATAAATGAGCTGTCTATACCGTTATATGGGTTGTCTGTAACGCTATCTATAAATGATATGCCAACCTGTTATATACAGCAGCTGTCTATACCATTGTACATGCCCTAAGCTAAATCCCTTCATGAACCGTGAGTTTGAGGGACACCCGAGCGCATTTCCCTATGCTCTTCTTCATTCAACATTCAGATTTTTCCTTCCAACCGAAACGCAACGATTTTCCTTCCAACGTTTGGATTTCCAAAAAAAAAAAATTCCAGCGTTTAGATTTTTCCTCCCGACCGAAACACAATGTTCGGATTTCCAAAAATAGATTCATCCCAACCGAAATGCAACGTTTCGATTTAAAAAAAAAATCCTTACATCATTGGGATTCATTCAGATTTTTCCTTCCAACCGAAACGCAACGATTTTCCTTCCAACGTTTGGATTTCAAAAAAAAAAAAATTCCAGCGTTTAGATTTTTCCTCCCGACCGAAACACAATGTTCGGATTTCCAAAAATAGATTCATCCCAACCGAAATGCAACGTTTTCGATTTAAAAAAAAATCCTTACATCATTGGGATTGCAAGAAAACAAATAAACGGACAAAAAGTTCACTTGGATTTGCTGTACAAAATTGCAACATTTGTAGCATTCGGATGCAACGTTCGGATTGTAAAAAGAAATTCTGAAATGCAACTTTTGGATTGCCAAAAAAAAAAACCGAAATGCAATGTTTCTCTAGCGGCGTGGCGCTTCCGCCAGCGATCAAGGACTGCAGTAGCGGTTGGATTTCGCTAGAAAGAGAAAGAGCGGTACCCTCTGCTCTCTCACGACCTCTACTCTAATCTAGACCTGATCATGGACAGTCCGACCCGAACCTAGCCTAGACAGGCCGGACTTAGGCCAAAAACCAAGCCTATCAGGCTAGGCCTAGGCCTACAGAAAAATAAAAAGGAGTGTAAAACCAGCCCGAGCCCAATTTATCAAAAAAATTTGGGCCGAGTCAGGCTCGAGTTAAAGTGACCGAGTTTTTCCAAACCCAGCCTGAAATATGATCAGGTCTACTCTAATCAAAAGACTAAAGAATTTGAGACATTATAGGTTTCTCAGATATACACTACAGTATGAGACCGAAACTACAGCATGAGACCCAAAGAGAAAAGGGGATCGGGGGCTGAGATTGTTTGCAATGTGCTGGGGGAAAGAGGAAGGGAGCTCACGTGGAGGGTACAGGTCTATGGTCTTGGACGGACCAGGTGCTAACGACGTGCGTGCAAAAAATCAACAGCATGGCAGCACTTTTGACGAGGAAAGCGGTGCAGATCTCGAAATGCATGCGACGGCGAAAAATGTGCTTATTAGAAGCGCACCTATCTGTGGGAAATCCGCTCTCATTGCACGCTCACCTGGGAAGGCACCGAAGAAGCCATCGGCCTCGTCGACGAGCTCGTCGTCCATTGGGAGCGTAGGAACGGGTGCCCACTTCTGCCCGAACAGCCCTGAGAAGGGGTACATGTTGGTGCCCATACCGAGCCTTCTCCCGGTCTCCTTGGCAATGGCCAGCTGATCGCCTACAGCATGGGCGGCGCTCTTGATGTCAGCTCAATCTTGGTAGTGGCAGCAAGAAACAGTTGGATCAGATGGTCACGACAAGAGCGATGTACCGGTGATCATCTTGACACTGACGCCGAGGCTGCGCGCCCGCTGGATGGTCGCGGCGGTGTCGTGCCTCGGTGGGTCAAGGAGCGGCACCACGCCGACGAGCTCCCACGGCGTCCCGGGGCTGAGCTTGTACTTCTCCGGCACTTCCTGTCTGGCGACTGCGATGGATCGGAGGCCGCGGCCGGCGAGCTTGTTGACCACGGCGCGAACATTGATCTTGGCATCATCGTCGCAGTTGCAGAGTTCCAAGATCTGCATTGGTTCGTGCGTACGCAGGGCGAGTGTTAGCGACATGGCATGACAAGATAGCGAACGAGATGACAATAATTAGCGATGTGTGGCTCATGCACCTGCTCGGGAGCGCCCTTACTGACGCGGTGCCACTTGCCGTCGGCGAGGTCGACGTAGGTGAGGGCGGTGCGCTTGTCGACGGGGTTGAAGGGGAGGAAGTGGACCTTCTGGATGCCAGCCCTGGCCCTCTGGGGGTCCGCGAGCATGGCAACCATGGCGAAGTCGACGGCGTCCTGGTCCTCGACCCTCGACGCCCTGGCGGCCAGCAGGATGACCGCCTCTCTGTCGACGCCCTTGGCGAATACCTCGATGAGGTTGCGGTAGACGGTGAGCTTGTTAAGGGTGAGCGTGCCCGCCTTGTCACAGCAGAGAACGGTCATGGCAGCCATGTCCTCGATGGCACTCATGCGCTTGGTGACGGCGCCCTGCAGCGACAGCCGGTGGGAGCCGATGGCCATGGTGACGGAGAGCACGGTGGGCATGGCGATGGGGATGCCGCTGATGAGAAGCGCGAGGAGGTTTTCAATGCCGTCGCGGTAGCGGCGGTGCTGGACGAAGTACATGACAATGATCTCGACGATCATGCCGACGACGATGGCGGCAATGCAGAAGTCGCCGATGGACGAAAGCACCTTCGGAAGGTGACCGACTTTGCTGGTGGTGTCACTATTGCGGACGTGGTACACCATCCTGCCGAGCAAGCTGTGCACACCGGTGGCGATGACGACGGCCTCGGCCTCGCCTCGCTTGCATGTAGACCCCGAGTAGACGATGTCGCCTGCGTTCTTGTTAACGGCACGCGGTTCGCCGGTGGCGCGGGCGACCGTCGACTCGTCGATCTTGATTGGGTCGCCTCCGAGGAGGAGGCGCGCGTCGGCCGGGACGATGTCACCGAGCTTAATGCTGATGATGTCGCCAGGGACGAGGATGGCGGCGTCCTGCTTGCTCCAGCGGCCGTCACGGAGCACCTTGGCCTTGGGGACCGGGTTCGCCATGAGCGCCGCTTTGGTCGATCTCCTGGCGATTTTCTCCGCAACGTAGCAGATGGTGGAGTTGATGAGGAGGAGTGCGATGATGCCGACGAAGTCCTGCCAGTCCGGCGGGCGGTGGCCGCCGTTGGCCAGCGCGATGGCCATGATCGCAGCCGCCTCCATCATACACGACAGAGGGTTCCACATGAAGCCCAAGAACTTGAGCACCTCGCTCTCCTGCACACGCACGCCATTGTTATGGCAAAAAATCTCGAAAGTAAACCGATTGTTCCCAAGTCCCAACACACTGATTAAACATATCAGAACCCAACAACGAGATTAAAGATCACAGAATAGAAAACCAATTAACCTTGTTTTCTTGGACTTTGTTGGGCCCAAGGACAGTGATGCGCGCCTGGGCCTCCAACGAGGTCAGGCCTTCCCGGCTGCTTTTCAGATGCTCGAACAGCTTTGCCACAGGGATGCTCACCTGCCGCGCAAGGTGGTGAGAGAGAGAACTAATGGCAAAAAAATGATTCGCTGCAACACCGAGGAGAAGAATACAATTAAACAACGATCCGATCGATCGGCCGATTTCATCCTCACCGGATCAACAACACCAGCAAGCTAGAGCAAGGAGAAGAAGAAGAGAAGCGATCCGATCGATCGATTCCGCTCTCACCAGATCAAAAACGCCAAGGAGTACGTAGGAGAAGAGATGATCCGGTCAATCGATCTCGTGCTTACCAGCTGAACAGATTCATTCTTGATTTGTTCCAGAAATTCCATAAGCTCCGCCGCGGCCACCGCCATCTCCTTCTTCTTCCGCACGAACGCCGGCGCGCAGAACCGCCGCGAATTATAAGTGAACGTGGGTGGGAGTAGCCAGCATATAGATCGGCGCGGCTCCCGTGGACTCGCTCCTAGCTAGTGGTTCAGTTCATCACCGTCATCTCGTATCCAGCTGTGTGGTCGCATGCAAGTGGATGGATAGGCGGCTGTGATTATGCCGCGTCTCATATGCATATGCAACATGCACGTTGCCCTAAGGACTACCACATATTCACGTGCCGACGTGCGTGCCGCGCCGTTGCCGCGGTCAGGGTCGGGGAGCGCCGTGCCATCGCCGCGGTCGGGGTCGAGAAGCACCGCGCCGTCGCCGTCGCCGTTGCGTGGTCGTAGCCGCGCTAGCCGCCATGCCTCGCCGTTGCCGTGTGCTCGTCACCGCCGCGTGGTCGCTGCCGCGCCACCACTACCGCTGCTAGGATGGGGAACGTGGGGACGGCGGTTTTGCATCGGGGGAATGGTGGGACCGCACAGGGTTATATATGAGGTGGAACTGGGTAGTAAAGGGGGCAGGAGATGTGTAGTAAAGGGGTAGGCGGTTTTGCGCGGGAGGGCTGTCAATGCACGCATGGGAGGAGGGGGGCGCCGTCGTGCGCTGCCGCTGCAGCTGGTCGCCGTCGTTGTCGCGACGTCGCCGCAGCGGCCGCGCTCGGTCGCACGTCGCCCCCGCCGCTGAACTGTCGTCACTTGTTCGTTGCGTGTCGTCTCCGCTGCCGCTCCACCTCCCTCTCAACCCGGGGGGCACAGATGAATCCTTCTCAAACCCAAGCCCTAACCTGATGGTGGCGGTGGAGGATGGTGGCGACATCAGTGAGATAGCAGAGGCCTTTTTTTCGAACAAATGGCAGTGGCTCTGCCTACTCATTCGTTCAGAAGAAGAAGAGTACAATTTACAAGCTGCTAATAAGAAATGGGATGAAAGAGACTAGGGGATAGGGTGAAGAGAGAGTACACTAAAGGTTAAGCACTCAAACCGAAGCCAATATTTTTTTTTTTTTGAAACGTTAACAAGACTGTCAAGATTCATTAAGTTGAGAGAAGCCAATATTAAAGAAATACAGTCCTAGTTGACCAGATCATAAACTCCCCTTGGCGGGATAAACACGTTCTGAAAAAAGCGTCCATTCCTCTCCTTCCAAATGTTTCGACACACATAGATGACTGCCCCATCGAAGTTTTGATCAGCTATGGCTCCCATGAATTTCAACATGTGCACGGACATTACAGTGTAGACCTCATTCAAAGTCCATCTCCAGGGTGATCTCATCCATGCTATCATCTGCCAGCTGAACTTGGTGCACTTGCATCCAAAGTGTTATGAATTGTAACAGAGCATCGCTGGTACCTAGAGTTTGGGCGGTTGGTAACCAAGAACCCTCCAATAAGGCTGATCTGACTGAGCCCGACTTGTTCCGAGAATGAATGAAGCAAAGAGGTGCTATTTCACTAGGGCTTGCACCATTCATCCAGCGGTTTGTCCAGAAATTCACCACCCGGCCATCTCCAAGCGTGATGAAGGAAGGGATTGCAAAGAAACCCCGATCAGCTAGAGACCTGGAGTACAAGGTAATTCTGCGTCCCTCCACGGTATTTCAGTCCATTGCAACCACAACCAACGAATGCGGAGTGCACTCCCAAAGATATTCAAGTCCTTGATTCCCAACCCACCAAGATTTTTTGGCCGGCATACTCTCGCCCAAGCGACGAGGCTATGCCCTGCTTCACCCGAGTTCCCTTTGCTCCATTGAAACCCACGCCTGAGCTTGTCAATTTGTTTAGTGGCCTAGTTACTAAAAAAGGAGGAAAGCCAGTGCACTGACAATGAAGTTAGGATGGAGTTGATGAGTACTAGCTTGGCTGCCTTGGAGAGAAGCTGTCATTTCCATCTGGAAAATTTTGTGGATTGATACCCAATTCGATAGCCAGTTTAGAAATGACACCCAATTCACCTCAGTTCCATAAAATGCTATCTGGCTATCAAATTTCTTGAAGTTTTGACACTTTTGCCATTTTGCTGGAATTCTCACAATTTCTAGATTAGATTTTTGGCAAAATTCCACATTTGCCCCTAGGCCCACATGGCAGATTAGAGCCCACTTCTTTGCTTCTTCTTCCTGCCTCCTTGCCGCAAAGATGCCTCGCACGCACCCGCCAACCCGCCCGCGCCGCCTCACTGCCTCGCCAGGACGCCACTTCTACGCCGCCACCGCCGTCTCACCTTGCCGCGTCTTCGCCGCCACGCCACACCCCGCCGCCAGACGCCCGACCACCTCGCCTCGTCGCCATCTCGCCGTCTCGCCCTCGCGCTCGCCGCCAAGATCGCGCCGCCCTCACCGCTTCCTAGCCGCACCTCGCGCCCCGCCGCCTCTGGCCGAACCTCGCTACTGGCGCCTCGCCCTCGCTGCTATGCTGCTGCCGCCATCTTCGCCGAGCACCGCCAGTTCGCGTTCGCCGTGCTCGTGGGCGTGTTCGCGCCGGTCCTCTCCACGCCTCCACTCGCGCTTTGTTGCCGTACGCCTAAGCCACTGTCGGCCTAACGCCGCCGCGCCTCACCCACCTCCGTGGGCCTAAGCCACGGCCGGCCCAGCACAGCTGCACCATCGCCTTGCCTCCACTTCGCCATGCCTTCCCAGGCAGCACGCTGCCCCGCCTCCACTTCATCGGCGCCACTTCAACCGGCCTCGCCACCGTGGGCCCAAGCCACGGCCGTCCTAGCATCACTGCGTCGTCGCCTTGCCTCCACTTCCCCACGCCTCCCCAGGCAGCGCGCTGCCCCACCTCCACTTCGCCGGCACCGCTTTGACCGGCCTCGCCGCCGCGCTTCGACTCGACGCTGGCCCGATGAGACGCCCCATCACCAACCACGGTGCCGCCCTTCACTGACCTCGACGTGCCACCAACCGCGTCGCTGACCTCGACCCCGACGTGTCGGCGCCCCGGCCTAAGGCCATCTTGTCACGGATCATGCTCGTTTCCTCACGGCCGGCGGGCGCCAGAGTTCCCCCGCGCGCCAGATGCACCGCCACGACGAAGCCCATCAATCTCTTCGCCGAATCGATCTTCGGGTAAGATTCATCCCTCACTCTAATCTGACATGTGGGCCCAGGGGGCAAATGTGGAATTTTGCCAAAAATCTGACCTGGAAATTGTGAGAAATCCAGGAAAATAGCAAAAGTGTCAAATCTTGAAGAAATTGGATAGCCAGATGGAATTTTGTGGAACTAAGGTGGATTGTGTGTCATTTCTAGACTGGCTATCGAATTGGGTGTCAATCCACGAAATTTTCCTTTCCATCCCTCTAACCTTGCCCCAACTTTATGTAACAGTCCTTGGTAGTCACTCCTGTTTAGCTTGGTTGGGCGGAGGGGAAGACCGAGATAGATGCAAGGAAAGTGGTGAACCCGCATGTTGATTAGGGTTACCAAGCTGCGAACGTCGATATTGGAACAACTGATAGGGTAGACTTTGCTTTTGTGGAAGTTAATAGTCAGACCAGTGGCTCCGCCGAAACACTGTAGAATCTCATGCAGAGCATTCATATCCTCACTTTTTGGTTCCACGAAAACCGCCGTATCATCTGCAAATAGGGACACTGGAGTGCATGCCAATCTCGGATGAGCCAATCCCAATCCACCTGCCTCACGCACCTTTTTGAACATTTGCTGGATAGGGTCAATAGCCAGAACGAAAAGAAGGGGAGATAAAGGGTCTCCCTGCCGCAGCCCTCTCCTATGCATGAATGGTTTGCCTAGTGTACCATTGATCATGATTCTAGAAGAAGATGAGGCAAGGGAAAGAGCTACCCAGTCCCTCCATTTTGGTCCAAACCCCATAACCTGTAAGAGCTCAAACATGTATTCCCAACTGACTGAGTCGAAGGCTTTTGTGGGGTTCAACGCTCGAAACTGTCCACTTCATGGCAAACCTAGACTTGCTGCCATGTATACGGAACATGCAGTCCTCTCTCACACCGATCAGATATCTGGATTTATCTGACTTTTCCACCCTGAATGGTCGTTGCATTGTCATGGACCAGACCTTAACTGCATTTTGCAAAGCAGTCTTGTCAGCATACATTTGCTTTGCCCGGACTTCATCTACGCCGTAAATGCACGACGAGCCATGACTATCATCTACTACAAGTTGGCTAGATTCTCATCTGTTCCATTCTTCTGGGATGACGACGCCCTCTTCATGTTCGTCGTCACTAGAACTGTCATCTGCATGCTCTTCCTCCTCCATTGCCCTTTCATCGTCATGCTCCATGGCTTTGACGATATCCTCGTTAATCTCTCCAGCATCCGCAAAAAAATTTCCACCCACCCCTTCATCCTGTTGTACATCTTCCATATCCTCGTTCCTCTCGGTGACAACTTGTGGTTCTCCATTCACCGCAGCACTGCATTGTCCAAATTATTCAGCATTTCCCTGTCCAGCACTTGTTTCCCTAACCCGGGCTTGCACAAGATAACTGCATAACAGTTATGACGCCTATATCCACCAATAAATCTGGACAGACCCATCTATGTGTTCAAATTAATCAACTGGAATTTAGGAACTTCTACACTTTTGCTCCATAGAGCCTGAATCCACACTTCATCTTCCTGTGCGTTCCACCCGAACATATTGCACATCCATAAGTAAAGTTCCTCAATTTGCACATTTTCTGGATCAGGATGTCTAATTATTGTGCTCCTAAATTCACTAAGATCTATCCCATTAGGCCATTATCTTATGTTACCATCACCATAATATACAATAAACCAAAACTCTGCCATAGCCAGGGTTTAGAAAACCGTTGCCTCGAAACCGCCTCTCAAGCGGGTCGGTTTTTCGCTAAAACCGCCAAAACCGTCCAAAACCGTAAAACCGTGCAAATTCAAAATCAAACGGGATTAGGGCGGTTTCATGCGTTTTAGCCGAGAAACCGCCGAGTTTAAGGTTTCTAGCGATTCGGCTAAAACCGCCGGGAAAAATGGAAAATCGTGGAAAATGGAAAAAAAGGAAAATAGGTCTGAAAAAATTTTTAAAAATAGGAAAAATCATAGATGGGTGAGATATATGTGTTTGTAATTCGTTTAATTATGGAAAAATTTTGGAACAACCGTTGATAAATATATGACATATTGAACATGTGTATATGTAGTCAATAATTTGAACAATGTAGTTTCCAACAACAAATGTCAATACGAAGTCAATTTAAACATATGAGTTTGAACATATCAATATGAAGTCATAATGTAATATGAATGGTAGTTTTCAATAAAAATTTTGGCATGACCTATGCTAATTATTTGAGAGTTGGTACTTGGCCATTTACTACCAACATTCTATATTTATTCTCTAATTATTCTATACATCTAGCAACATTCTATAATTATTCTATACATGTACATCACAAACATTGTATAATTAACCAACAAATCAATACATGTCATGCTGACTTTTTCCTTGACGCACTTCATGTTCAAACTATTCTACTATCTACACACATAATTACATTACTTAAAGTTTTGCAAAATTACTAATCCTAACATTCTACCAACACCCTGAACATTCTACAGACTTCCAAAAGTACTAATTACTAATATTCTACCAAAACCCTAAAACTTGAACTTACAAACACACACACATATAGATCCAGAGAGACAATGAGAGAGAGAGAGAGAGAGAGAGAGGAACGGCGCCGGCTTTCTCACCTTTGCAATGACTAGCTTGGCCTCCTTAAACTTTTTCCTCACGGCCAGGCAAGCACACGGCAGCGGTTCCCAGGGAAGGAGCGGGTCGGGCGTGCGTGGTGAGAGGAATCCAAGGATATGAGTCACGGGCGGGAGAGTGAAAGATGCAACCACGGTATAGGATAAGGTTCACGAGGCTTGTGCATAAAATAATAAACATACAACTTAATCACTCCCTTAAACATAATTATCGGTCTCAATTTAAAATTTTGCTTCATACAAACCCTTCTAAAAACCATCTAGTTTTTTATAAGATTTTTTCTTAAATTTTTTAAAATTCAAATTCAAATTCAAATTTTTGAATTTGACCGGGCAAAAACCGGCGGTTTCTCAAACCGCCGGCCAGCGGTTTGCCGAGAAACCGCCGGTTTTTGCGGTTTTTCGTCGGTTTTGTTAACCCTGGCCATAGCTGCAATACAAAAGGTACCGTTCATTAATCCTATCAAAATCCTATATGCCATGTGGAAAGTACATCTTAACATCTAATTATCCTTACTCACTAATTACAACAACACAATCCTAATTTAAATATGCACTAACAAACGTAGTTTGTAACGCTAACTAGAATCCCTAAATATTTTTCACTGCCAAACCCTATAATACAATCCCTAAATTTTTTCCCTAATCAAACTAAGAAGTAAATCTATCCATCAAACAGAAACCCTAATCTTCATGTATTTTTAACTATCAACATATTTTTCACTAACAAACCTATAACTAAACCCTAAATATAAGGCCTACATATTTTCCTTATTTACATTGAGTCGTAAATCTATCCATCAAACAAAAACCCTAACCCTAATCTCTTTGTATTATTTTCGAACTACGTAATGCGTGTAAAAACGTCAATTATAAAGATCTACCTTATTTTAATCATATTATATATAAAAATTGCTAACAACCAACCCTATTTACTAGATCTTATATTAAAAATTACTAACCTACCATGTTTTCTTATAACTATAAAATAACCCTAAACCCTAATATATCAAACAAATTGCTAACCTACCATGTTGTCTTATAGTTATAAACCCTAATATATCAAAAAAACTAAACCTTAAATTACTCACCAGATTTAGAAATATTTCATTTCTCCTCCTCCTCCTCCTCCTCCTCTCTCTCTCTCCTCTCCTCTCCTCTCTCCCACCCGGTGGCTCTCCTCTCCTCTCCTCCTCGCTGTTCTCTCTCTCTCCTCTCAAGGCTCTCTCTCTCTGCTGCGTCCCGTCTTGACGAATGATGAATGATAAAGCAAGCTACATATATATATAGGGCTATGCCATGTGTGGTGGCGCGGTATTGGCTTTGCCGCTACACGGCACCACGGCGGTAGGGTATTTCTGCATTTCTTTTAAAATCATGGTATTTGTATATTTACAATTTTTTTGGGTAAAAAAAAATTATCGTTATTGAAGGACCTGCAGAAGCAACACTGTGCAGCGCTAAGGGCGCGTACGTCTCACTGACAGATAGGGCGGCAAGTCTTGTCGCAAAATAAAAGTTATAGTTCTTTTAAATTTTTTAGTATTTTTTCATATTTCTGAAAGAGTGTTATTGCAGGCCCCGCAAAACAGCAACAATATGCAGCGCTAAGGGCGCGTCTCACTGACAGGCCGGGCCGGCGCCGCGGCCGCCCTACCTATCACGGAGCGATCTCTTGCTCCGCGAACGGAGGAAATGACGGGGAGGTAGCAGTTGTTTGGTTAACTTGGCACTTACGTCTGCGGATTCGGGACGTGCCGAGCACGTGTGGTTGGATGATTGGGCCGTTACAAGCTTCTGCGCTTTCAACATATGGATATTATTCCTTCTCTAAAAAGATATATATGGATATTCCGACACGAACTATGATAAAACATTTTGATACCCAAAAATCATTTGAATCACTTTTCAAATTAATTCTATGGGTATTCTAACACGAACTATGATTAAAAACATTCTAGTACCCGAAAAATCATTTAAATCACCGCTTGAATTGATTCGGGCCAATCAAAACTATTGATATCGCTCGCACCACGAATCAGATTATGTTCATTCAGGTTACATGCACTCCTCTAAAGCTCCAACCATATTTTATGCATCGTCTCTAGTAACGGATCTAGGATTTAATATTTGGGATGCCCCGTTCAGTCTTACAATACACAACCTCCATCAGCTTAGGGTCGCGCCGACTACTGCTCCTCCTCGATCGTATTGGGTGACACCGACTACCACTCCTCCTTGATCGTGTGCTATACATTTACTCCCATCGGATGTGCAATCCCACTTTGCTGCTCGAGCTCCTCGACTACTATAAGCCCTTTTTCTAGATTTTTAGTGAACATAAATAGTGCATGCCACCAAATTGCTAGTCTAGCCGTAGCAAACAAAAAAAAAGGAAATAGAGGCAATCGAGGCAGGAAGAAGCAAACCAGGGAAAAAAAAAAGAAGACAACAAACGCGGAAAAATAGACGAGAACGGTCAATGCAAGTAGGAAATCACATAAAGAAGTAGTTGAGCGGGGGGTTTGAACACACTAATAATCGAAGATGGATTTAAAAATGTTAATCCTAAAACTTAAATTTTTTTTGAGAAACAAGATAAAAAAAAGTTAGAATGGGTTTGAACACACTAATAATCGAAGCTGGATTTTAAAATATTAATCCTATAACTTAAAAAAATTTTAGAAACAAGATAAAAAAGTTAGAACGTTCGATAAGATAATTAAATAATCTAATAAGAAAGTTGCGCAGAACCTGCTCATGTATGCTTCCACTCTGCCAGAGCTGTAGGCCCACATGTCATTCAGTGGTAACTTTGTCATCAGATAAAGTTGTTACGGCTTGGGCTTGAAATCCGTCCGTCCATGGCCCTTGCAGGCCCGATCATAACCGCCGCAAGGACAAAAACCCCTGCTGCTTCCTGTCCTCCCCTCTCCCCCTCTCTCCTCTCTCTCGACTCCGGCGCTTCTCCTCCAGGCTCCAGATATGGACCAGTTCTTCCTCGGCGACGGCCAGTACGTCCGCCTGCGGAGCCGCGTGCGCGGGACGTATCTCCGCGCCGATGAGGACGGGGAGGGCGTGTCGCTCCACCCGCAGCGGGCGTCGATGAACGCCGCATGGGCGGTCCATCTGCTCCAGGTGGACGGAGAGTGGTGCGTGCTTCTGCACGGCGCGTACGGGCGCTACCTCGCGCTCGCCCACGAGGGTACCGCGGCGCCGACGGGTCACCATGGCCGCCCCGTCGTCCAGGCCGGGTTCCACCAGCAGACGGAGCAGGATATCGCGTGGCGCGCCGAGGTCGTCACGGACGGGTTCCTGCGGCTGGCCCATGCCGCAAGCGGGCTCTACCTCCGCGGCAACGGCCGTCATCTCCGCTGGCGCAACGGAGTCACGGCCGATGACCCCACCAGCCTCAGCGAGATGACGCACTGGGCGCTGGAGCGCCTCCAGATCATCCAGCAACATCAGAGCGCCGAGATACGCAACATGTGGTTCCCTGGACAGATGGTTCTGCCTGGTCAGGTGAGTTGGAGGCCGGAGCTCGCCGGATCATCCTCGCATTTTGTACGCTCGCTCGCCCCAGTTAAAGTCCAAACCAATAGATAGGCTCGATCGGTTTTTGTTCGATCGCCGCGCTCGCCATGTCGCCGTTGGGGGTATCCATGGGGCATGGGGAGGCTAAGCGAGGAGCTATGGTGCTGCTGCGTGCCGGGGAGCACCACGGTGATCGGTTTAGTGCAGCCAGGGCAGCAATCCTCCTAACATTTTGAACTGCGAATGCATGCGTGCAGAGATCATGGATCAGGCGCCTCGTAACGCCCGAGCAGGTGCAGGCGCCAAACCGCCAGATTAGGCTTCATGTTCCAGAGGGCAATGATGTGGAGCTCAACTTCTATGGCAGGTCTGCCCACACTCTTCGGCAGCAAGCAGTCGACCACTCTGGGATCATTACAGATGACATCATCCTGTGTGTGAGGGCCGGCCCCCATGGCCGTCTCACACCGCTGATGGTGAACCTTCCCAGCACGACCGAGTCGATGGACGTCACGGTTGTGAGGGCAGGCTCACAAGGTTTGAACCTGTCCATCTCTTACCCAAACCATCATTTCTTTTCTCTCAAGGTAGGATACTAGCTATGAGGCTAACTCACGCTTCTTCAAATGCAGCTGCCAATGCGATGGCGCCGCCCTATCCTAACGTCTTTGCGCCCTGATCTCAGTGCTGCTCGACTAGAGACAAGACAGGTATCAAACATTAATGATCAATGATGGTGTGGAATGAACTGAAATATAGCTCTGAAATAATTCACAATTAAGTATACAAACTTGTTTTTGTACCATTTTATTGATCAAGATCACCACTGTCGTATTACAAATTTGCGATGGCCATGAATGGCTCTGTAGTTTATCCTGTCAGTGGAAAAGCAGCCTCTGGGCTCTACTGCTCGATCAGGAGAGCATCGATGTTGCGCTTGCCCCCTGGGCCTTTTGCTATACCACGATGAGACAAAGTCGCCATACATAACCTCCTGGTACTTCTGTGGATGTTTGTGCTGCAGTACATATTTTCTGAGATTTGGATGGGTCGTGACAAGCGGGCACGTTCGGCATGGACAACAGCCCGATGCACAGCACTCTTGTATTTTCCATCGGATATGATCTGAAGAAGGGTGAACATCATGAGTAAAATATTAATTGTAGGTACCAAATCCTACAGAAACAATACATTGGAGCACCTACTTCAAATACAAATGTAAACAGGAGGGTGTGTGTGTGGGGGGGGGGAGGGGTAGGCTAAGCAGTATGAGGATCAAATTTGCAATGAACTCTTTGGTCAAAGTCCTTGTCAGACGAATGGAGGACAGGCACTACATGAACAGGAATTACTTAGAAAAAGAAAAAAAGAAAAAAAGCACCCTACCAAAATCTGTGCAGACAAAAGAACCTATCTATTGGAAGTCATGACCCCTAGCTGGGTGGCATTATCAGCAGGCTAAACAAATTAAGTAAAAATAAACATACTTTTGATGCAAATTCTATAACTAATGAAGAAGAAATAGAAGATACACAACTTAACTAATTGAAATAGGCAATATCATATTACCATCCATTAACATTTACAGCGCTGCACAAATCCTAAAATGTTTCAAAATAAGCCAATTCATGTTTAAGCATACAATGCCATAATTTCGAATCAGACCATGTGTGGAACGAAACATACATTCAAGCAAGCTAGCCAACTGAATTCAGTTGACAATGCTGTATCAATACAAATTACAAAGAATCAAATACAGTGAATACATCTAGCAAAGCAACTGTATTATACACAACACAGAATATTATCATATTGAATTGAAGCCCTCCACAATAGCACAAGGTATATTGAAGCATTATTGTTAGACAGCTTAAAACGCATATCACTAACAGCAACACTGACAATAAAGCATGCAAAGTAACATGACCTCCGTCTGGTCAGCCAAAATTACAAGAATTCCATCAGGCAAAGGAGTCACTGGTATCCACATCCCATCCTTCAATACCTCAAGCCCTCCCACATCATCTTGTATTAGAAGTGTTATCACACCCATATCAGAATGAGATTGTAATCCAAGAGCAAGATCTGGCTGTGGACAAGGAGAGTAGTAGCTAACGGTGATATTCTGATAAACGTCTCCTACTGTATCTTCTATATAAGATGGTGGAAGGCTCAGGTTTTCAGAGATGATGCGCAGCAAGCTTTGAGCAAGATCTTTCATATTGTTGACGTATTCCACAACAGTATCCCTGCAAAGATTACAGGTATTAGATTCCCCGTTGTAGTAAAATTGTACCCTGTGTGATGACTTATAAATATGGACAAGACAATTATCATTGATCATTCATAGACTTGATGCCACATTACAGTAGCACTTGACTAGTGTAAGAACTACGCTATCAAAGAACCTATACTAAGAACTAAGCTCTCATGGAACTATGATCATTTTTCGACACAAGCTAAGGCCTCGGAACTGCCTGGAACATGGGTCCATTACATACTTAACCAGATCTGAACCTCAAATCTATGGATACAGTGCAACTACAAGTGCAGGGTAGCTCAGTGTTTTCTCAGCCACTTTCTACTTCTCCTCACATCTGAACATGACTTCCGATTTCTCGTCTCTAATGCTTAATAATTGTTCCTCTCGTTCAAAATTTTTTGCATTGTTTCAAACATGCACAGTTGTTACACCTAGGAACTCATCCAGTGACGAATTAATACAGAGGAGATTTTTGTGTGTATGCTGGGCCAATCACCTGTAGCCGGGAAGGAAGTCCGGCCACCGGCTGGGGTCGCGGCGGGACTCCGGGAGGGTGTGGTGGTCGACGTAGTCGCGCCAGTCGAGCACGGAGTCGTCGTTGGCAAGCATGCGGCTGCCGTACCCCTCGGCGGCGGCGCCCTTGGCAGGGTCGCAGCCGAACCGGAGCTTCTGCATCATAGGCGCGCGGAAGAAGGCCAGCCCCGCGCCCCGCATCACGTCGAGCAGCTTCGCGGGGACCCCGTGGTTCACGACGTGGAAGGCGCCTCGGCGCACGCGCGGCGGACGTCGTCGGCCACAGCCACTCGGCCACTAACCCTGTGCCCACAAATTTCTTCGGTTTATGACATTTTGGCTTTTTTTTATTTTTCTTTTTCTTTTCTTTCCTTTTCCTATTTTTCTGCCCAATTTGCCCCTACTCCCGCATCGGCTGACAGGTGGGGCCTGCATGGTAGTGACTCAAACCGTTTAGTTAAAAATTTAGAACTAGGAAATTTGGAAAAACTAAAATTTAAAATTCTACCTTCTAAAATTTTAAAATTCCGAAATTTCAAACTGTAAAATTTAAAATTCTAAAATTTTAAGATTCCAAAATTTCAAAATTTAATATTCCGAAATTTCAATTTCAAATGTTAATATTCCAAAATTTCAAATTTTAAAATTTACATTTCTGAAATTTAAAATTTACGTTTCCGAAATTTCAAATATCAAATTTTAAAATTCCAATTTCCTAAATTTTAAAATTCAAAATTTTAATTTTGACTCAAACTATTTAATTTTGGAATTTTAAAATTCAAAACAAAATAGAATTTCACTATCATGCAGGGCCCCACCTGTCAGTCGGGGCGGGTGCTGTGACATCCTAATAAAATTATAATGTCACATATTAGCAAATAAAGGAAATAAAAGCCAAAAACATAAAATAATAATAGAAAAAAGGTCCTAACAGGCTTGGATAGCCTAATCAGGTCCTAACTAGGCCCAAAACCCAATCCACCTAGTCCTAAACCCCCTAGGACTCTAACTTGACCAATTAAGACCCAATTCTAGCCCAATACTAATTCTACCCATATTAGGACTGATCCAAGTCGACCTAAGCACTATATAAACCCTCCTAGGGTCCCCTGGTCGGCCACATCACCCCAACCCTCGAAACCCTAGCCGCCGCCTCGGTTTTCGTGCAAAACCCGAAGCAAACCGAGGTAATGCTCCTATTCCAGTGCCCAATCACCAAATACAAGGCCATCACGTTGTAGAGCTCGTCGTGCTGGTCAATTTGACTATATGGATCGCCATATTTGGCCAAGAATTGGAGGAGATATGGAGCGCCGAAGAGATGGCCGGAGTTGGCGCCGTCATCACCGCCGGCGACCGCCGCCGCTTTCAGATCCAGCATGCCGCGAAACCCACGCTACAGCCGCCACCCGCGCTTCCGCCAGTGTCACACCGCCATCGCCGCTTCGCGCGCACAGCAGTAGCGGCAACAGCGCCACGCGGCATTGCCGCGATTGCCGCCGCTCAAGATCGCTCTCCTCGGCCGGCCAGCCAGCTTCGCCGTGCGTTTCGCCGCGTGTGCCGCCTCCGCGTTAGCCGCCGCCTAATCACACGCACCGCGTGCCAGCGCGTGACCCATCGCCTATGTGCGCCATGGCCGATCAAGGCTGCCTAATCCTGCCGCCACGCGTCCCGACCGGCTCCCAAGCCCGGATTTTCCTCGGTTTTGGCACGGTTAACCGGATTTAATCTTTTCAGCCTTTTTTCTATTTAGCTCTAAACTTCCCCGAATTGTTTAGGGAGTTCCCGAACTCCAAATTAGATGATTCCAGAACCCAAAAATCACAAATAATCCCAAGCATTTTATATATTTTTACCATACTATTTCATATATGTTTGATATTTATTGTGGTTTCTTTACTCTTTCGCGTAGAACCGACGTGTACCTGCTGTCCGAGAGACGTTCCGGAGCCGTTCGAGGGAGGTGATCCAGAACCTAGCTTCTTCGAAGGCAAGCTAGTTTCATGTTGAAACCCTAGTTTGCTAAATTTTTAATTATTTCATGTTTACTTATTTCTGCATGCTTAAATTATCAACATATGTGCCGTTTGCTCCGAATCCATATTAGCATTCTACTAATATGAAGTAGCTTTCCATTGATAGCCTATTTTGGTACTGTTTTACTAGCCTATCCTTGTGTAGATGCTTAGCCTAGCTTCTGGGATTGGTAGTTGATAGGTTTCACATATTAATGACTGGTATCCGTGGAGTTCGACTTCGTGGTACTGTTTTTGGTAAACCTAATCAACTAAAATCAACGTGGTGTGTGTTGATTTGAGGAGACCCAGAAGAGGTGGATTTTGGGATTGTGGTTGAGATGTGCAGGTCTCCTCGGTCTTATAAGGACCGTATACTGTGACTACCAAACCAAACTGAACCGTCTGACCACTTGTGCCTTCTGGCCCTGACCGTTAGCTGTGGAAGCCTGTTTCCTCTGTACTCGTAGTGGACGGACGTGATTCGCGATCACCGGTTCGAATGGCTTAAATGGGGCTAACCTCATGCGGTGCGCTATCGTCCGGTGAAGGAGTGCGCATGACTGTCGGCATGGTCGAAGTGTACCGTGTGGGGCGCGAAACCAAAAGAAAGGGTACAATATTGGGACAGGTAGAAACAGGGAACGGTTTTGTACTGTTTCTCTCTCGGGATGAGACAGGCTTGTGGGGAACGTGTACACACTCGCAGAGTTAAAACTATCATGGTAGCCGTGCCCGCGTTATGAGCGGGGAAAGGAGTTTTCACAGGGGTAGTCCAATGTGTTTTAAATTAATAATTTGATGTAGTGTGGCGGGGATTGCCTCTCTTGGAGCTGGTTAGCCGTCCTTTGGCTACGCTCGTGTGTTATCATGTGTTCAATGAATCAAGAACAAATAAACAAGTAGATAGGTGATATTTTAGCAAAATAACCATACCCATCCATTGACCTTGCATTCATTTATTTAAGGACCGCTTGCTGAGTAGCCGTGTACTCATTACATGGACCACGGATATTTGTTCAGTCAAGATTTCAAAGAACGGTGCCACCGTGACCGGGAGGGTCAAGGTGATTAGCCGCGCGTTCGGTCAACCTCGGATGTCATCGCTTGATCTTCCGCTGCTTATTTTTATGTGCTTGAATTAAACCCTGTGCAAGACTATGTATTTGTCTATGTCGACTGGGATGATATTTATGTAAACTGTTAAATTCTAGTTAAATGCAATTCCTGCGATGATATTCCAAATGTCCTTGAGTACAATACTAGCTATGGTCTTCTGGGACTAGTATTCGGTCACTCAAGCCGGTAGAAATACCGGGGTGCACGACAGGAGCAGGGGCAAATTGGGTAGAAAAATAGTAAAAGGAAGAAAAGAAAAAGAAAATGAGAAAAAAAATGCCAAAATGTCATAAACTGAAGAAATTCGCGTGCACAGGGTTAGTGGCTGAAAGACAAGCCAATTGAGTGTCATTTTGAGCGAGGCCTTCCAATTTAATGTTATAAACCGAAATTCCCCTCGAGAGTCGGTCCCGTTCATTAATCTTTTTAGAGCTTTAACACACACCTTCGATATAAAAGATGACTAAAAAATCAAAGCATTTTTATTTTTGAAAACAAAGATAAAAAAATAAGTAGATAAATAAATAAGTATATAACCTATAAAGAACACTTCAAAATATTTAGTTTAGATTGCTGCTATCTAGAATTTATTTGGTTAAGTCTGTGATCGCCCACGATCGATTATAAGGTTAAGTACTTATGTGTTTTGGATGTTGGGGCATTCGGGTTATATACATCTTCGGATGTAGAGACCAGGTGTCATCAATATGCACCAGACAGACACACTCGGTGGCACCCCTATCTAGAGATCGAGGTGACCTATAAGGGAAACTCCCCACTAGAGCCGAAAAATCCTTTTTAGAGTGTATTGTCTTGAAATTGATAGCTTGATCCCCTTAGTTACAGCGGGTCCCTTGTTTAAAGGGCAGTACAGGCTTACCTCGGGCCGACCAAAATGCCCCTATTTGGGTCTAAACCCTAAGGACAACGGTCTTTGTTGGGCAAGTTACACGGGTGCTCCTACTCAACCACTAAAGCAGGGGCGCAGGGGTCATTTTGGCTATGTATGAGAGGAGCAGGACCAAAACGCCCCTCCACCGTCATACTAAAGTGGGGTTACAAGGGGTATTTACACCTTCCAGGCAGTTTCAGCCTATCCCCTAGGGAAGGAGTTTAATGATGCCCATCCTGAGATCTGAGGGTCCCACTTGTACTCTTTGTCCCCCAAGCTTCCTTGGTTTCCAAGTTGATGTCCCTTGCCTTCATTGTCGTCTGCGGAGCACTTGCTTGGCTGCCCAGGTCAGTTGGAGCAGGTACTCCGCCTAGGCTATTCCTTGGAGGTCTTTTATCTACCCCTAACCTTCCCAGCGGAGCAATCCTCCAGCCTCGGTCATATTGCGCGAGGCCTTAGTCCCTTGCCCCGCCTAATACTATCTTGCGCGCATTCCATGGAGCCGTCCTCTGGCTCAGGCTTTGCTCCGCATCTGCCCCCGCATGGACCACGGTCCTTTCAGGCTTCGCTCACAATCTTCATATCGTAGGGAATAGGTGTGTCACCTCTACAACACCGGGATGTTTCGATTATCTACAAAGTGCAAGAAGTAGAACCATCGGCATTTCGTTCTGATACTTTAGTCCCTATCAGAAAAAAGAACTAATATTTGGGGCGGTATCTACTAACCTTATCTTTCACGTTAAATTGTAGCTTTGCTGTCATCCTGAACTTAAATATGCTTGCAACATTACAAACAATCATATGCATAATTTGGAGATGATACAAGTAACTCAAGTTAAGAAGAACATGAGATGACTTGTCATGAGGCCTGTAATAAAAATGGCAACAAGAACACTTGAAAAGAAATTATGCAGTTTCAACAACGTTGTGGCTAGTCTACCTGTTTCACTAGTTTCTGTTGAATCAACAACTTGAACATATTCATACTTATTCTGGAGCCCTATAAAATTATCATTTATAATAGGAAAATCCATTGCAAACTTATCAATAGTAAGATAGCCTTCATTTGTAATTCCACTTTTTAAGTTTAGCCTCCATTCATAATGGCAAGAGAAGAGAATGCCATCCACCAATGGATCCAAATCTCTCGAATTCTTATCTGGTGGAAGAAACACTCTTCCATACCATTTTGAATTGTTACCAATATGATTTGCAGTAGAAAATATTGAACCAAGTGTTCAACATCCTTTTACAACAACTTGTTTATGGTTTTGTCAATTAGTAGATAGAGTGAATAGAAAAGGAACTCTAAATTTAAATTGTCAGTATTGTTATGTATGAGCAATGTTTATGTAGAGTAGAATAGCCAATCATATATGTTTCATAATCATTTTCCCTTCTATTAAGAATTACCTCATTTCCATCCTCAAAACAGTTAAATAAATGGAAACTGCAATGGTTCTCCACATCAAACCACATGATAGACTCAGCATTACCAAACCGAGGCATTACTCCTATACGTGATTTGCCGTTCATATCATTTTGGATGAGCTTGAAAATAAACATGGACATGATATTTTGGATTACCAAATTAATTTGTATAATACCAAGAAAGTGGTTTCGACAGTAAAGATGGTGTATGTGCAATTCACTCACAACTTTCCATGAAGTGTACTCAATAAGCCAAATCGGAGAGAATAGTCCATTATAATATTGTATCTATAATACACGAAGTAGTATTTAGAGATGGAACATATTATTAAGTAGAATTTATGATGGTTCATGGACAGATCAAGCATACTTTGACGTTACTCCAACCTCATGGATGAGTTTTCCTTCCTTAAATTTGGCATCAACTTTGTGAAGAAGCTTTTGTCTGTCAGCTTATTCGTGTGAAAGGACATCACCTTAGTAAATAATCAACTATTATTTTAATAAATATTAGAAAGATAAATTTTCTTATACATACTATGATGATGTTTGCAATTAGCAAGAAGCTAACACAATAATGTAGATCTCAAATTGATATTAGTATGTTCAGTATAATTTTTGAAAACTCTTTTCTAGAACGTTTTTATCCTAATGTAACCATCAAAATGATACTATAAGGTTATCGTTTCATTTACACATTATCTTGCACCTAAAGATTGTTAGTTTTACCTTAATGTATTTCTTTACTTGGTAGATAATTGTTGGATTTACATTTCACAACTCACCGGAAATTACTCCAAGCACATAGTGCGGCTTTTGAGGACTTGCCCCATTATTAGCAGTTCTCCACTTGAATCTTCTGCAAACAATTAATGGACCTATGTGAACACTTATTGTATGCAAAAGGGAAATAGGTTCATACATGAATAGCTGAACAAGATGAAGATAAGCATCTTGAGTTACTATAGATAGTTATGACCATTCTTTCAACTAATTGACTTGTGAATAACCACTGTACGTGCAAATTTCTTGACTTGAAAAGTGGAAGTTCATGGATTGATAAAGGACCCCTTAACTGATGGTTAGCGAAAAATGTTTCATTAAGGAAATAGTGAACAAGTCCTCATTGCATACCTTTGGGTGACCAGTGAAAGGTCGGTCCCAAGCACCATTAATGTCATAAATTCCTATGGTGTTAAGGTTATTGATGTCGATTTCATACGGCAAATGATTTTCTGATATAGCAAAAGCTCGTTCAGCATGCTCAAATATGCTAGTATTTGCAATGTCTGGCACAGCCTTTTGAAATCTCAACTATATATAAACATGAAATAAAATTGTTAATATCACATAAGAAGATGTATAGCCATTACATATGAAAATAAAGGGTTACACTTTTTGTTGAGTTTCATGTACTTTCTCCGTATCACAAAAACTTGATGTTTTGGACTTCAACACGATCTTCAGACCACTAGTTACCATTGTAATTTATTTGTAGAATCCACCAAAATTATGATATTATGAAAGAGCTTTTCAACACTAATCTATGTATATGTTTTTAAGTGGTCAATCTAAAATTTTTTAAAAAAGCATAGATAAAGTTTTAAAACTTTGACTTGCATGTATCTCAAACGTCAAGTTTATGTAGAGTAGTAAGCAATAACCATCTGCTATGCTCAAAGGTGTGGAATTTCTACCCAACTCTAACTCCTCCCATTTGTTGAGGCTCAAGCTAGCAATAGCAGACATAAGATGCGACTTAAATATGGCTTCAGAAGTCAGAATTGATGTTCTAAAAGGCCGAGCTAGATTGTTGAAAGATGAACTTCAAGAGCTTTTAGAAATGACTTCAAAAAACTAGTCAACTTTGGTTCAACTTAATTGTAAGAGCTTTAAGAAGTTGTTTCGAGATTTTTGAGAAACAAGATCGAAAAGTCAAAGTGTTTAGCTTTTAAAAACTTTAAAACACTCTTTTCAACATCCATAATCTGTTACTGTGTCTTAATTTGTTTGGTAGGTGGCACAACGTATCAGAGTTTCAAAAATGCTAGCTAGCTATGACAGCAACTGTCGATTTACCTATATCTCAACAATTTTGGATCTTCAGATTTTGTATAAGACCTACCACGCTGTTTGCAGATGGGACGAAACCTACTTTGTTCTGTCCTCTCTCGAACTCAAAGGTGTCCGTATTCACGTACTTTCTTATACAATACCCTCCATTCTCCTGCACTGCTCTTGTTGAAGTAGACAGCATGCAGCATTCCATGCCCAGATGCCCTTCAACATGCGTGCACGATATGGAGCCGAAGATGGATTCTATGGCTGTTTGTGTTGGATATATTGAGAGGGTTTGGACCTGCTCAACGAGTTCAATGTAAGCGACATGGAAATTTTTCTATAAGCTAAATTTCGAGAGCTTCTAGCTAGAAGGGTCATCGAAAAGCTGGCATGTCTGGTTTCAACTTGTTTTCAAGTGTTTTAAGAAGCAGCCTTTTGTGCTTAAAAAAAGAAGTGGCCTTGAAATTTTGAAGTCAAAACGTTTGCATCTTGGAAACGGCAATGCCTTAGAGCATCCGTAGCAGAAACCTATATAGGTATAGAAATAGAGTTTTAGAGATAGAGTTTCTGATGGAGGGAATGAATCTTTTAAGGTGTAGTGTAAAGTGTGAATGAATTTTAGAGTAATGGAGAGAGAAAATAGAGTAGAAGAGAGAGAAAATAGGGATAGAGTTTCTAGTGTGGATGCTCTTATAAGCTAGTGGCTAAAAAGCAGAAAGGAAATTCATATCATATTGGACATAAGAGGAAAGAAATATTGGACATAAGAGGAAAGAACTATATGGAATTTACCGTTTCTAATGTAGACGCCCTCAGGAAAATCTTCCGGAACTCCTCCGTCAAGATCATCCAGCAAAACTTCCTCACCAATCTCATCGACAGGTCGGAAATTCCCCTGGAGGAGACTCGGTTTTAAATTTAATGTCAAGTGATGTGACAGGTAAGAGTGTAGTGCAACTTAGTGCTTAAAAAATGTTTCCAACTTTAGGCTAGCGAATTAATTCGGATCTTAAATTTATTTCTTCAACGATGGCATTATATACTCAAGTCTTCTTTTTCAAGTGTCAAAAACTTGAAGGCAACTTACAAACAGTATCACAAAAGAACCCAGAGCTTAGCCAAACATAAACAAATTGTATTTAGAAAATTTTCATGATGTCGATTTGATTAAAAGTATAAAATTAATAAACTATATTTACCTCATTCAGAAAAGGCTGCTCAGAAAATCTGTACGTGGAGTGTACGTACAAATCGGTCCAGGAAAGTTGAAGTGGCCGGTTTCAGAGCTCTAGACATTTCCTGCACCAGTGGCTGCTGCTTCCATCCAGCTAGTGAAGACTGCGCCTAAACTATCAGTTCTTGGATATACATCGTACGAATCTACTTATGGAAATCTCAAAGCTTAGAAATCATGGTTACAGTTAGTTGGCTTCCCAATTAAAATAAAGGTGACAGTAACGGTGTATACTATATATTGCTCAATTGAAGAACGCTGCGATCGAACTTGTGGCTACATGAAACATTCAAATGTGCTGAATACTGAATTGCATTCTCCCCAAAAGTTTAAGCCAGCGAGGAAAGACTGGAAATATACTTCAACACTTCCTCTCGAGTGCATCTTCACCGGGCCTTATATATATACATGCTTCGTCAACTAAGTTTTGGAGTTAAGATATCTGGCTCTAATATCATATTAAATTGCATGTTCTAACCGATTCACTCAAAACCTTTAACTAATGATCTTTCAGGAAAAAAACCTTAAGCTAATGAGCAAAGAAGGCAATATACTTCAACGTTTGAATACATTCATTAGTCTGGCAATTGATCACACCAACTCAACAAGTCATAGCTGCTTTGCACTACTTTTGCAAGAATGCTACTGCCTACGTACACGAAACGTGATGCATGCACGCATGGTACCTTGCTAGTATTTTACTGCGAGAGGAGGGGAGAGAGCCTGGTCTGGGGCCCTAGGGACGTGCATGCATCTAGCTGCCTGCAAGCTGCAGCCTCCAGTTGTGAACATGGCTGCTTCCCCTCTCTCTCACTGACTTGCTTGTGACCTGTGAGTTGCTGTTGTTGCGCCTCTTGAAGCTGGCCGCATTTTAAAGCGGAGACCCGGAGGTTCCCTAAACCGAACCAATCTGTTGAACCATTGCTCAACGGTTTTATGGTTAATCGTGGTTAACTGAGAAAATCCAGCGGTTCGCCATCTCCAACAATCACTCTATTTTTTCTCATTCTATTACTATTCATATACAGTGTTGGGGTGTTTATATCACTATTTATCATTGTTCACTCCCTATTTCTCAACCACTCTCTGTATTCATTATTCCTCATCTCATCACTATTCATCACCCAACAATAGTCCCCAAATTTCACTGTTACAGTGATAGAATATCCAAAAATGGAGTGAATAATTGGAGTGACTATTTTCGTTCAAACGATTAAGAGCATCTCCAGCAATAGCCCTTAAAATAGGGTCCCTACTTTTGATTTGAGGGCTGGCCCTATATTTTGGGGCCTCTGATTTTGTCTTCAACTCCAGCAGTTAGCCCCTAAATCTCAACCCCTATTTGCTTATGACATTTGGGACCGACTTATCAATGACTCTTTGTTTTTCTTTTCAATATCCTTTTATTTTCTTTCTTCTTTTCCCCCTTTTCTCCTCCCTCATCTCTTCACAAGCGAGACAGAGGGGGAGCGGCGGCAGGCGACGGCGACGGCGACGGCGGCGGATCTGGCGAGGCGAGGCGAGGCGAGCGACGGCGATGACGGCGGCGGCGAAGCTGGAGAAGACGGCGGCGGGTAGAGGAGGAGACGACGGCGGGCGATGGGCGACGAGCGGCGACGGCGGCAGGTGGTGGCGGCGGCGGCGGCGACGGCCCAGATCTGGGCGAGGCGAGGAGCGGCGCGACGAGGAGGCGGCCGGGGCAACGGCAGGGAAGAGGAGGAGGCGGGGGCGCGACGGCAGAGGCAGGAGCTGCGCGGGAGAA
Source organism: Olyra latifolia (assembly GCA_036346145.1). Classification (NCBI taxonomy): domain Eukaryota; kingdom Viridiplantae; phylum Streptophyta; class Magnoliopsida; order Poales; family Poaceae; genus Olyra; species Olyra latifolia. The sequence continues at coordinate 4,562,386 of CM070530.1, forward strand.
AAAACACCCCCAACAGAAAAGTAGGGGCCCTCTCAAGACCCCTGGGAATTGGGGCTGGCGGAGGAGATTTGGGAGCATCCTTATTTTAGGGGCTTGAGTAGGGGCCTTGCTGGAGTGCATTTTTTGACCATAACCCTTATTTTTTGGTTTAGGGGTTTGAATAGGGACTCTGCTGGAGATGCTCTAACCGTAGCAACCAACCGGTTCGGTGAACCCTACGCATGCAAGAGCCCGGACAAAGATGGCTTATTCCGTCTGTATGCTAGCTGCATGCAGCCACGAGGAATCCTAGGATGTGCATGATTGGGTCGAGCCGGTACGACGTAAGGCTTAGAGTTAAGAGACAGCTCGACAACAATTAAACTAGGACTTTGTTAGTTACATGGATTGCGACTGATTAGCCAATAAACATGGGAGCAAAGTAAGTAGCTAGCCAGTTTGGCAGACTTGTCACCTGTCTGCGCTACATATGCTGCTCGATCGAGGGTGAAAATTACATCATTATGCACGAAGAATGGATATATGTGCCAACCATATAATATAGTATAAGGCTGTTCATTTTCATCCATCCAAGTTTGATTCCAAGGATTAGGATCAGTATGGTGCATATTTAAGGTTGTGTACGTCTCGCGACATAGAGGCTGGAACAAAGTTCTATTTCTTATATATATGAGCTTTTTTATGATCCTTGAGGAGGTACCGAGAGGTACCATAATTTCTAGTATAAATTATGGTACCTCTCGGCACCTCCTCAGTATTAAGGTACCAGGAGGTACCGCAAATTAATACTAGAAATTATGGTATCTCCTCAAGGACTGTAAAATCTCTCTCTCTCTATACACACACACACACACACACACACATATATATATATAGTTGAGCTCACCGGAGACATCGTGCTTTGCGTTTAGTTTATAAAATCCGAGACTCAAATGGACGATCCGAACGTCTATCTTGATCTTCTTGTTAAAATCTCTTACATGACCAAATTTCATTTTTTTATTTTTACTATTTATTTTGATTTTTGAAAATCACCGATCTAATTAGTTATGGAGTGTCCAAATTTGCTGGTTTTCAAAAATACAAAACAAATATTAAAAAATCAAAAAAATATGAAATTTGGTCATATAAGAGATTTCAACGAGAAGATCAAGATGGACATTCGGATCGTCTATTTTGAGTCTCGGATTTTATAAACTAGACGCAAAGCACGACGTCTCCGGAGCTCAACTCTCTCTCTCTCTATATATATACACACACACACTATTCTATGCATAGGAGTATAATAGTTATTCTACGCCCCTAAAATAACTATAAAATACACTAGAAATAACTATAATTTTTATAAAACTAACCATCGATCGCTATACAAAAAAGACCATTGCGTGCTGCAGCGATCGATGGTTAGTTCTCATAAAAATTATAGTTATTTCTAATGTATTTTATAGTTATTTTTAGGAGCGTAGAATAACTATTCTACGCATAGGCGTAGAATAGTGTGTATATATATAATACACATATATATAGAGAGAGTTTTGCTATGACGCTTTACAAAGCATAGATCTCTCAGTGTTTTGCGATAAGTTTGCAAAAATAGAGACTCAAACGATCGATCTGAACCATCCATCTTTTCGTCTCATTACTGACCAAATTTTATATTTTTAAAAATTTCCTGAGTGGTATTGCTATGTGTGTTCCATGTAGGTTGTTTTGCCACATAGGATACGATTCATTTTTCTAAATTGATTTTCAATTATAGACCCCCCGTGTCATCTCTTTCTTCTCATCCACGGGAGAGAGAGAATGAGAAAGAGAGACAAAGGGATGGAGGAGGGCCAAGCAGCGCAAACCCCCGTTCTCTCCAAAACCCCATGCCTAGGCTAGCCCCAATCACCGGAGATGGCCGGAGGCGACGACCTCCGCACCCAAGGCCGCTTTCCCATCCTTACCAGGGTCTAGCCCTAATCGCCAAAACAGCTTCTCTCCGCCTGTGCCCTCAAGAGCTTCATCTTGAGCCACACAGGGGTGGCGCCCCTAGCCGCGCTGAAGCTATAGGAGAAGGAGGAGGTGGGGGAGCAGGCGGAGGCGTGGGCGGGGAGGGAGAGGTCGAAGGTTGAGCGGCGGCCGGCGGGTGAGCATGAGCGTCGCGAGTCGCTTGTGGGCGCCGACGTGGAGGTTAGCCGGACCAGACGCAACGCGGGGCCCAGTGGTGGTACGGTGCGAGAGCGCCGACGAGGAAGTCAAGGTGGCCAAGATGGAGCGGTGTGTCCAGGGCCAGCGGGCGCGCGCAGGTGTCGAGCACTTGACATCCTCGGACTCAAGCAGCTCGAAGCCCAGGTGGTCGAGCAGCACATCGGTCGCGGCTCCCGACTGCTTGACGTTGAAGAACATGACGTCCAGCTGCATCACATGCAGAAAGGGTTGTCTTGATCTCTCGATCAAGAAATAAACTTAGCGGAAAAACCATTTCCTAATTGTCGACACTTCTATAAGGACATTATATTTTAAAAATGCTCCATTCTTCCATACTTATCAACCTGTGAACCACATTGTGAATTTCTCAAAGTTCAGGGTTTGATTGATAACGAATCATTAATGTTGTTTAGTGAACAAGTTTTTTGTTAGGAAATAGTGAATAGGTTCTCATTACATGCCTTTGGATGACGGGTGAAAGGTTGGTTCCAAGCTCCACTAATGTTACAGGGTTCTAGGGTGTTAGGGTTGTTGATGTCGATTTCATAGGGCAAATGATTTTCCGTGATAGCAAAAGCTCATCTAGCATGCTCAAATATGTTAGTATTTGCACTGTTTTGAAATCTCAACTATATATGACACAAAAAATTATGTAAATATCACCAGAAAATACGTGTATCAATTACATCTAAAGCTAAATAATTCCCAAAAAACTGATTTTCATGTAGTAAGAAGTAACCATCCATTCTGCTAAAATGTGTGAAATTTCTAGTCAACTTTAACCTTCCCCATTTTTTTAAGATGAAGAAATACATAACATACAGCTTGAATATGTCTCCAGAACTAATATATTACTAGGCCCTCTTGGTCTTAACTACAACCAGACCTTCAAATAACACAATCTCTCACGTGTTCTAGACATGCTCTAAGCCTAGGACCTTGCTAGATGGCAAGTTTGTGTTAGTTTCATCATTTACTTTCTCACCTTAGAAGTTCATGTAGTGGATTATTGGGTACTTAGTCCATACTATAGCAGCCTTTCTTCATAAAAGATGATAGTTGTCGAAGCAAAATGCTGTAATGATTAACGTAGAAAGTTGACTTCATACACTAACTATGCATGGCTAGTTAAATGCGCCCCAAGGTTTGGGGGAAATTATTTTCAATCCACCAGTGTCAATCATATATATATATATATGTCATATCAATCTCTTTTCAACAACAATAATCAGTTGCTCCGTATTGATTTGTTTGGTACTTGGTAGGTCGCACAACACATCAATTTTCAATTATGCTAGTTAGCAACAGTCCTTGGTGTATCATGACCTCAATTATTTTGGTCTTCAGATTCTGTAAGACTTACCGTATTAAGAATGAACGCAGCTAGTTGCGCATATGGTTCGCCATCAGCAAATGGTACAAAAGCTAGTTTATTTTTTCTCTCTAATTCAAAGGTGTCTGAATCCACATACTTGTTCTTATACAATATCCTCCATTCTCCTACACCGTTCTTGTTAAAGTAGACAGTATGTAGCATTCCATATGTCCTTCAATATACATGTAAGATGAGGAGTCAAAGATAGAGTCGGCAGTTATTTGTGTTGGATTGAGAGGGTTTGGACCTGCTCAGATAGTTCAATGTAAGACATGAAAATTCTGTGTTGCGCAACTGCACCGAGCATGACATGTTTATCACAGTTAGTATTTGTACGGTGTTGTTCAATTTTCATGTCAGGTCCAAAGAGATTCATATCATAATGAATATAAGCGACTAGAACTATGTCGAATTATTTCACCATTCCTTATGTAGACACCCTCAGGAAAATCTTCTGGGACCCCTCCATCAAGGTCATTCAGGAAAACTGCCTCACCAATCTCATTGACAGGTCCAAATTTACCCTGGAGGAGACTCGGGTTCAAATTTTGTGTCAAACTGATGTTTCAGGTAAGTTGGATCGCATTAATAAGATGGTGAAACTTGCTCATATATATTGCAAGTTTTGTATCGAGAAAAGGCATGTTTGACATGCTGATAAAATGGTAAATTTGATATTGAACAAAAGCATGTTTGTGTAGTTGTACATATGTAAAGAGTCTAATGCAACTCAATGCTTAAAAAAATATCTTCAACCTAGCTAGGCTAGTTAATTTGGAGCTTTAATTTGCTTCTTTAACAATTTCATTACTTTCACTAATTCGTTTGAAACGTTGAAAACTTGAAAGTAACTTAGAATAATATCGCAAAAGAAGGCATAAGCTAAACTTAAACAAATGCTATTTAGAAAATATTTATGATCCCTCTTTGATTACAAGTTTGAAAAAATATATCTACCTCATTCAGAAAAAACTGCTAAGAAAACCTGTAAGTGTACACAAATCGGTCCGTAGAATTGAAGCGACCGATTTCAGAGCTCTAGACATCTCCTGTATCAGGGGCGGCTGCTTACATCCGGCCACTGAAGATTGTGCCTGTACTAACAGTAATCTAAAAAGGTAATCCCGTGATTCCTTGTTCTTCGGTATATATCATACAAATCTACTTACGCAGCAAACTGAAAAGCTTTGAGATAAAGGTTGCATTTAGACCACATTCCACAAAAAAAAAAAGTGATAGTAACTCCTCGATTAGGACCTCTGAGGGATCAAAAAATTATAGAAAAAATGGTTTTAAGAGCTTTGGAAAGAAATAGTAACATCTACAAAAATTGGCTATCTTACGTCAAAACGTTTTACTTCTACAAAAATAACAAATTTCCAGCTTATAAGCAAACGCAACGCAAATGTAAAAAGAAACACACCCTAAGATAGCTATGTAGCTGGATCAACTGAAAAAAATCTACACGCTAGCTACAAACTTTTTGCTACATGACACATTCAGGTACATTCATTCGTCTGGAAGCTCACTTGAACACTCAACAGGAGCAGCGTACGAGATGCATGACATGGTACCTTAGGCGTCTCCAAGGCTTGCCCTAAATGGGTGTCCCATCAATATAGTAAATAGTGATAGGACAAGGAATAAAACGATGGGACAGTAGGTAATGAAAATAGAGAGTGATAATAACGATAGAACGATTGTTGAAGAGATGAATAGTAATGGAACAATTCTATTGATAACGTGGTACATGAATAGTGATAAAACAAAAGAGAAATAGGACATCCGCTGGAGATGCCCTACGGCGAGAGAAGGGGCCGCAAACGTGCATGCAGCCTGCAATGGTCCTGTGTGCCTGCTGGTCGACATGTTTTAAAGCAGGCATGCAAGAGCACGGACAAAGATGGCTTATTGCGTCTACTATTGCAGCCCATAGCCCATAGGTGGCGACTTAGAGTATCCGTAGCAGAAATCTTATAAACACTGTAGCGCTGATTTGCCAAGGATAAGGTTTCTGGTGGAGTGAAGAAATCTTTTAGGTACAGTGTAAAGTGTGAAGGAATTTTAGGGGATGGATAGAGTTATGGTGAATAGTGTTTTAGAATAGTGGGAATAAGGTTTCTGGTGTGAATGCTCTTAGCTTTGGCGATATGGCCTGGCGGTGGCTGAATAAGTTGAACTCCCTTGTGACCCAAATTAAGCAACTTGATGACATCTCATGCTACATTGCTTCAGATCAATTTTAGTATGCATAAGTGATATCATCGGTGTATTATTGTGTATATCATGACAATACTTCACAAAAGTGATAATAATTATTATAAATCCTTACAGATAAAAAGTAAAATCACGTAGGGCTAAATAAATAAATCCATCACAGTACTTATTGTAGCATAGTGGAATTAATAAAAATAAACTTAAATAAGAACACTCTGCAGAGGGTGCACATCTTTACCTATAAGATAATCATATCTCAACCTCTGATAATCATATCTCAACCTCTGGCCAGGAAGGAGACACTCGTAACCTAACAGTTACGGGACTAAACATTAGTATGTGATCCGCTCGATATTTGTTGTGCCACCCAAACCCAAACATCTGGATTACTGGGATCACGTAGTAGCACAGCACCATCGCTTAGACGATGGCCCTCATAAGCAGCACATCTCCCCCAAATGTCCTAACGCATGACCACATTTCATAATTTGACTTGAGACGCCAAAAGCTAATACTTAGTAGCTTAACTGCTAGACTTAATCGAATTCAAGCTTATGATTTGTACTGTTTTAGCCTAAAAATGCATTTACAAGATTAAGTCCTTAGGGGTAACTAAAGCAAAACTTTCATCTAAATTTGCCTCATAGGCTAGCCACACAGGTTGCACCCCACAGTAGATCCACCCGCTTCAGTCAAAAACACCATTCAGATTATTAACAAGTTGTAACACATGACAACTTCTACACAAGAGCAACACATGCATATTCATATGAAACAACACATGTCTCCCTCACATAAAAGGCAACACATGCAATTATTCTCAATTCCATATCTCTCTTTAGTCAAGATTAATAATTTCTCCTAGGAATGTGCATGACTAAGCAGATTAATATCAACTACCAACCCACATATATCATCATTATCCAACTAAAATGATGATAAATTATGTTACAAAGAAACATCCAATAATACAATAATTCAAATGAGGGTAATAACCAAATTGGAATAAGTTCCTAATAAAATATAATAAACAAACCAACGCGTAATTTAAAAAACAAAATAATTTTATTTTCAGATAGGACCAACATGATCAAGGACTGTGTGTAATTTGTCTTGTCAATCCTACTTTTGACTTGTAAAAAAATCTTCTCCAAGCATACTTTCCAAAGCAATCGTTTCTACACGTAATATATAGCAAATAGAAAAAATCTAAACAACAAATAAATATATTTTCAAAAATTAAATAAAATTTATAAACAAGTAGATCTCTTTTTTTTTGAATTTTTAGAGACATCAATAAGTATTTTTGGACTTCTAGATTAAATATATAAATTTTACAATTTTTATCCTATTTTAAAATAATTAAAACAAGTTCCAGAATTAATTTCATATTTTTAGAAAATCTGCATGCCAGACTGACCATTGGGTCTCGCCTGTCAACCTTACGGCCCACGGCGGATGCAGCCCACAAGCGCGTGCTCACGATGCACCTTGCATCTACCAGACATGTGGGGACCCACATGTCAGCGACACGGTCCACCATGGACTCGACCCACCAGACCGATCTGGCCAAAGCCAAACCACTCCCTCTCCAATTCGATCTGCCCGATCTAGATTCGACGGCCACGAACCCTCCATATCATGACGCAGCTCCAGCAAGCTTGCGCGGACGCTATAGACCACCAAACTCCACGCTCCTAGGCTCTACGGGTTGTTCTCAGCATCACAAACTCACTGGGACAAGCGGCCATCACCGGCAACCTACAACAACGAGCCACGGCGACGAAAGGTGACAGCACTCCACGATCTACACACAACCAGATGCTACAGCCCTCCCTAGCCTAAACTAAGCACAGATTCAGAATCTAGGTACTACCAGGAACTTTACCACGGCAACGCGCAACTCCAGGGACCTCTGGTTAGCTCCGGTGACCTGCAACAGCGGCGGCGGCCCACGAACTCAACGGCAATGACTCTCCGATGCTCCCTAAGACAAAAGCAAGTCATGACAGGGATCACGATGACGAAACATGGCTCTGAACCACGAATCGAAGGCTAAGACTCATTGGCGATGGCAGAATTGCTCGTTGTAGTTCTTGACCCTGAAACCTTCCCTAAGCTCTCCACAGTGATTCTATCCACCTCGGCTCAAGGTGTCAGCGGCTACGGCGTCTACGAACCCTAGTGCAGCGGCTCAGGGGTTTAAATAGCCACATGAACCCTAGGTTGGCATGAACACCAAGTCCTATGGCCGGCTCTAAACTAGCCGCGGAGACAAGGACTGAGACGGCGACAAGATCCAATAGCCACAGTGCTGACATGTCACGCGATCGGGTGCTCGAGATCCAAGGATACCAGTATGCTTAGATAAGTGGCATCCGACTGCTGCCAATGTGCAAGGCAATGATCCAGATTGTGCCACGTCGCCCTTGTTCGGAAAAAGAAAACCCTTTTTCCCTTTTCTAAAAGCTGATAAATATTTTCTTAGGTTTAAAAATACCAAAACACTATGGAAAGTTTTGACAAAATTCCTAAAAATCCTTTAAATCATTTAGTACTTATAAAAATTTATCAAGCACTGTTCATTTATATTTTCCCTATTTAATTGTTTTAAAGCTCTAGGTTAATTACGAAATGCCTTTTTAATTACTTTTAATTGTAGGGAAATTATAAAATTAATTTATTTTATTTATTTAGTGAAAACAGAGTATTTTGAACTCATCAAATTTTTAGGATGTCACAGACTCGGACAGGGCTAGGGGTTGCACGGGAAGCACATCCTCTAACTTAATTTATTGGACCAGTAGGTCCAATCCAACCGTCTATTTTTAGATCGGTGTTCATCTCTATCTAAACTAGTTTCTAATCCAACCATCCATTCTGAGATAGATGACCATCAGTATTACTCACCCATGACTTAAGTCAGGGGATATGCACAAGACTAGGAGATGGTGTTTGGTTGCACATAAGAAACGATATAAGTAATGCATATGCATTCCCACGTGTATATACGTCTCCATATACACCGCAACCACCGGGTGCTCCATGATTCGTGCCTAGCCCCAATAACTTCTCACACACTTTTTTGCAAAAACATCCCTAAAACTTTTGAAAAAAAAAGCAATCGGGTCCTTCTTCCTCTCTTCCTCTCTCCTCTGATCCGAGCCCCTATGGGCAGCGCGGTGACTTGAGCGGGGCCATCATGGTCATGAGCAGGGGGCACGGTGGTTGTTAGTGGTGTGCAAGCGCGGAGTAGGCTCGGCTCGGCCGAGTGGAGGAGAGAGGGGAAGGACTCAGTTGCTTATTTTAAAAGTTTTAGGGACTTTTTGCAAAAGGGGATGTGAGGAGTGAGTGGGACTGAGCACGAATCTTGGAGTACGTCGTGTGGTCGTGAGCGTATATAGAGTTGCATATACGTGAGGGGAAATCCACTTTGTATAAGTAATATTTATGGGTATGATGTTGGTTTTTGGTCTGGGGAGTGACTGGAAGTTCTCGAGCTCACCATCGCTGTAGCTCATGCCGAGGAGAGCCACCGTCGGGCAAGGAGAGATGGGGCCAAGAGGAGGTCATTGGATTCGGGGAGGAGCTTGCTGGAGCATATGGTCCTCACCTCCAAGCACGGCTGCAACACAACCCTGAGCTCGTTGTCGCTGCAGCTCAATCATGCAAGCAGTCGGGGAGGCTACAAAATTTGGGGAGAAGCTCACTGACACTGGGCTGTAGGAGAGAGTGAGAGGGGGAGTGGAGAAGATAGAGGGGACAAGGAGTGCCCACGTATGATGACCGCGGCGAGAAGAGGGAGGAGTAAGGGAGGACAAGCAAGCGGGGGAGAGGTAGGGTGTAGTGAGCGGTAAGAGAAATGGTGAGGCGAGAGGGAGGGGAATGGATAAGGAGGAGGGATGTGCGGTAGGAAATGGGGATGAATCGAGGACGACGTCTGATTCAATCAGACGTCCGTCCAATAATCTTTTTGTTATTTTTGTTGAGTACGACAGTAAGAGTGCCAGAAGGACATAAAGAGACTCTGTTTGGTGTATGTGTAGTGATAACTAATAAGTAGTATTTATATGTGTCGGGACCCGCAAAACAGAGTCGGGCCCCTTCTGTGCATTACCTGTACTAGTCTCTGGATCAGTAACTAGTACACACAGATTCACGAGCTTTGGATCATTGCCGTTACAAATCGAATAATAATTACATCAAAGTACGCTAACTGGCACGAAGGCCTTAAACAGCGGAATTCTAACCTGCAGTGGAAGTCTTTACAGTCTTCCATAACTCCAAATAGAAGAGGCAAAATACAACAATCAAACCTGCAGGCAAGCTGCAGTAGCGTCCTAGGCGTTGGTATAGTCATCGTCTTCAAGCTCTCCACTTTGTACTCTCGACCTGCTCATTAAGTGAACAGCCCCGCATAACAAGCGGGGTTAGCATTTGACTGCTAGCAAGTCCTTCCTAGAAAGGGCCAGGTTTAGGTTTACCTTAATAAAGCTAATGGTTAATTTGCATAAAAGCGTTTCACTTAGAATTGTAAAAGCATTTGAGAAACATATATAAACAAGTACAAATTCTTATGATTAACAGTCATATCATAAACTTTCTATTCTCAGATCTCAAGTTCTCAATCTCATAATCTCATTCCTCCATTCTCAAATCTCAATTCTCAATTCTCAAATCCCAATACTCATATATCAAACTCATAATTCTCATGTAGCAACGGCATGAATGCCAGAATAACCTTACCCATGTCATATTATGTTCAATGATGCTACAATGTAAAACCCACCTTGTCCGCCCTTAACCGTGGGCACGGCCATTCAAATGGTTTTACTCTGCAGAGGTTGTACGCTTTACCCGCAAGATACGATATCCTCCCATCGAAGGATATTATAACAAAACCCTCCAGAAAATTAATCTCGGGCTTAAAACACGGTCGTACCTGCTTCACACAGGTACCCAGAGAAATGCTTTAGCACAAGTCCTTGGCGATACCCCGGTGGTGTTTCTCAATTCTCTCTCTCTGTACTTCTCAATTCATCCACCGTGCAAGGACAGTGAGTAATCCCGACATTTCTTTTCCTTTAGATTAGGCCCGTCCCATACCGGGCTTGCGGTCGCACGGGTAATTACTCAGTAAAGTAATCACATGGCTCGGTCCTTATTCTCGGAGCGGCAACCAACACAAACCCAACTCTCGTGCTCAAATGCACCCACCTTACAATCCATCCGCTCCCGATCCCATTTATTAGTTGGTCAAATTTTAATTAAGATGAATGGTGGGTAGAGAGAGTGAGAGAGTGGTGGGTAGAGAGAGAAAGAAGAAAGAGAGAAGAAGAAGAGAGGAAGAAGAAGAAAGGAAGAAGGGGGAGGAGGGCACCAGCGGTTGGGGAAGTCCGGCGAGGTGGCGGCGGCTCCGACGAGGTCGGCCGGCGGCGGCGGCGACACCCATCATGTGGTGGCGCAGCGTTAGGGCGGCGCGGCGTGGTGGAGCGGGCGGCTGGCCGACAGATGGCGCCCACCGCCGTGGGAGGAGCAGGTGAGGCGGCGGCTCAAGGCGGCGGCGCCATGGGGAGGAGGCAGGCGTGGATGGTGCTTGGGGCTATGGTGGTGGGTGGTGGCAGCGGTAGAACGGCAAGGCACCAAGGAGGAGCTAGGGCGATCGGGCCGTGGGAAGAAGGGCACGGCGGCGCGCTAGGCGGCGGGAGGAGTCTGAAGCGCGGCCGGCGACTGCTCCAAGGGCGGCGGTCTCCGGTGAAGCAGCGCAGTGAGGAAATAGGGCGGAGGCCGGTACTGCTTCTAGTAGCGATGGAGGCCAGAAGAAGACGGCGGCTACCTTGGGAACGTGGCAACTACGGCTTCCCTGCGATTGCTTGCTTTGGGGCTTCAATTGTTGATTGATTTGGGCTGTGGAGGTGGGGAATTGTGATTGAGGGTTTGTGGTTTGGGGTTGCTTCGGTCTGTGAGGTTCAACAATGGGCAGAGAAAATTTTGGCTGAGTACAGGGCTGGAGGTTTTGTTGGTTTTGGTTGGCTACGAGAATGGGTTGAAGGGTTGATATTGGGGCTTGGGGCTTGCAGGTGCACAGAAAGAAGTCCTCCCATACGTGGCTCAATGGGCAGCGGCCACGTCGGTGAACGGGACGGAACGGAATCATGACAAGGATAGGAACGGGAAAAATCGTGAGTAATCATGATTAGGATAAGAACGGAAGGAAAAATCATGAAGAATCATGACGAGGATGAGAACAGAAAAAAAAACTTAATCATAACGAGGATGAGAACGAAAGAAGATGAGGACGGCAGGAAATCATGACGAATCATGAAGAAGATGAGGATGGAAACTCAATCATGAACAATCATGAAAGGGATGAGAATGGAAGGAAAGGAAGAAAGTTGGAATTTTTCATGTATTTATTAGTTTATGGAAATGCGATAATGTAAATATCTATGATTTTAAATTAAGTTGTTTCTTTTTAATATACTAAATGGATGAGAACGGAAGAAAGGAAGAAAAGTATACTCTTTCTTCTAATATTAATTTTAGGAAAGATTAAAATTTTAAGTAAATGAGATTTTAGGTTTTGGAAATAATTATTTCAAACAAGAAATTTCAAATTTTCGAAATCCCCAGATTATGACTTTAATAGAACTCACGATCCGGGTTTTATAAACATTTTTATTTTGCGAATCAAACTCAAACAAATTAATTAGTTTAATTTTTCTCTTGAATAATCTTTTGCAATATTATTTTTGGAAAGTTTAAAATATTAAAAGGTAACATACTTATTTTCACAGTCTTAGTTTAAAATGCATTTTGAGAATTATGCAAATGCAATGATGCGGATGATTTTAGGGTTTTGAAAATAAGGATGTTACAATATGCATAATGCATTGTGTTTGGTTATGAAAGCCAACGCATTATCTTGATACGTGGATCCTCTAGATGATATAAAAAAATTGATGCTCAAGATGATAGAAAAAAGAGTAAATTTCACGGTATGTACATAAAGTTGTCTCGAGATTTCGATTAGGTCCAAATTTTGAAAATAAAAATATGTATTTTCGTACATGAAGTTGTGTTATTGTTTCAATTAGGTCCAAAATGATAGGCAGAGGATAGTTTGATGACGTGAAATTCCCGGTTACCACCATGAAATGGTTATCTTTTGCACATTACCCCCTCTTTTTTCTTTCTGTCTCCTCTCTCCCTCCCTTTCTTCCTCCCTTCCTGTCCCCTGCCGCTTCCATCTCCCTCTCGTCCCTACTGGATGCATATCCTTTGCCTTAAGTGGCTTAAAGGAAGAGGGTCGTTCAGACCATCAAAGCCATCCATTATAGATCTAATGTAGCTGCCCCTCCTTTATCCGTCATCTTCATTTCTGCTCTTTCCCGTCTTTATCCGATTCGGGTCTAGACACGCTGCGTCGCTACCGGCCGGCCGTCTGGGCCATTCGTTCTCTCTCTAGAAGCCACACCAACACCACGGGAGGGAACTGCGGAGGTGGAGGATCGCGTCGGCGTAGTGAACGCCAAAGAAGCATAAGCCAACGACGCTAAAGCATGGCATTTTGGAAGGGGAGGGGAGGGGAGGGGATGCGTCAGTCGTAGGTGGCTGCCGGGCGGACCGACGCCAACGCCGGTGTGGTGGCTGTGTTCAGCGAGAATGAACTGGATGTTCACATTTTCACTTGATCCATTATGGCAAAATTTGTGTTCACGGAGATCACATTGCTAACAACAGAATTCACGACTCGAAAGATGGAGAGAAGTGAGCATATATAAAAAAATTTCAGTTCTACAAGCTGGTGCAGAACAAAGCAAAGCATGCCCCGGATTCCAATTAGAAAAAGCCAACCAGTAGAAATCGATAAGGCAAGAACGAGAGAGAGAGATAGGAATGCCTACTCCGGCTTCCAAATAGATAAAGCAAACCAGCAGAAATCGATGAATGCCCAACATGAGCTCAAGCTTCGCAAGCGGAGCTAGCGTCGTGGAGCCCGGGGGTGCGGTGGAAAGGGGACGGCGAGAGAGGAGCGAAGTGCAAGAGATCCGAGCAGTGGCGCAGCCGCATAGGCATCGGACACCGACGAGGTCGGCCCGACGACAAGGCCGCATGGGGCTTAGGGAGGAGAGGAGCAGACGAGGTCACGACTCACGAGGGAGCCGAGCATGCGAGCACATCCCCATCCTTTCTCCTGCGAGGCTGCGATTTTTGCTAAGGACGCAGTCAACGGTTGATGTTGCAACGAACGGCTAAGATTTACGGAACGACCCGCTGCCTTCAAACCTCCAGAACAGAGAACATGCATCCCTCGTTCTAGAGAGCATTGGGGGCGCTACCTGCAGCTCCAACGCCTAGGTCGCGGCCATGGCGCGCAGGACGCCTCCCTCCCTCCCCCCACCACACCTGTGTTCGATGGGTAAATGTTTAAGCGGTAAATTAGCTCATAGGCCAACGAGCAGCCAAAGAGGAACTATATGCAGCCTGTGAGCCAGCAAGACAGCATGCAGCGCCGCACAGTGCTCGGTCTGCTGCGGCGCTCGGCCTGTAGCCCACGCGACCCAGGTGCGCAAGCGGACTAGGTGCCAAGGTGCACACATGCACCTACTCACTCGGTGACTGACATGTGGGGTCCGCCTGGTAGTGAGCCAGAGCGGGGGCAGCGATGCGGGCGCTCAGGTGGTCTCCGGCGCTGGCGATTGACGGTGCACCCGGCCATGGCAACCCCCGGGGAAGGAACCCCAGGCCACGCAAGCTTTCTGTTGGGATTGGTCGTGCCCAAGGTACACAACTGCGAGCTCCCAGCGCTGCTAGGCTCCGGCTGAGGGGGTTCTTCGATGCGGCGGCGCTCCAGCGAGGCTCCGACGCAATTGGCCCCTGCAGCAACTATAGAGGGATAGAGATAAGGTGTGGAAGAGGGGAATTGGCCAGCAGCTCACCCTGGCAGAAGTTCTGTGCAAGGAGAGGGTGGCGACTAGGTTTGCACGGCTGGGATTGGGGGTTTATATAGGGGAATCGACGAGACAAATTGATGATGTTTTTGGTCAAAGATCGAGTGTTTCCAAATGAACATTTGAATGCATTTTAATTGGCGGCACAATTCTATAATTTTGGGGCGGCGGCTGGTTCATGAGGAGGACGCAAGGGGTTGGGAAAGTGCATGGCGGTGGGTTCCGGTGTCAGTGAGAGAAGGTGGATAAGGAAGGCACAGACATATGGGGCCGAAATGGTAGAAAGAGAGAGAGGGAGTAGGGAAGGGGCTGACTGGGTCGGCTTGGTTGAGTGGTGACTGGACTGTAACCAACCGACCTGAAAGAGAGAGGAGAAAGAAATAGAAGATGGGTTAAGTTGCTCTAGCCCAAGAAATGTATATTAACCCCCCAAAAAATAGGTTTCTATTTCTTCAAACTATTTTACCATTATAACAGTGAAATTTAATGAGTTTTGATATTTTAATTATTTTGCTTGAGGTTTATATATTGTTAATTTTAAATTGTTTTGTTCCTTGTATTTCATTTTTGTGTATACTCTATGCCCTTTATTGATTTTGAAAAATGATTTAAATTTTCAATTTGCCAAAAAAAATAGAGGATGTTACACGGGAGAAAGATGAGAGTAGCGCTGTTTGTTGTGGTGAGTGGATAAGGTGAGGAAGAAAACGAGAGAGTGAATATGAGGGGAGCGAGCGAGTCGGATGAATCATAGCGGAGCAAGCGAGACACGTCTGATGGGCTATTGTGGCAATATTTGAAATTTGTCTAGTTTCGTATGCAATACACTAATAAATATGCGGTCTATGCATAGGTTTACATAATTAAACCGAGACGCCTTTCACTTTCAGGCAGTGCAGGTGTCGCCTCGAACATGTCGGTAGCACGCGGCGACGGTGTAGTAGGTGGGCGCAACTAGTGGCGATTTCTTTAAGAGGGCGACTGTCCTACAAGATGAGGCACCAATGGAGATGGCTGCTCGCAGGGGAGTTACACCGGTGGATAGGGGCTGCTTGGGACAGGAACCACCGCCCCCGGTTCATGCTCCTCCTACCTTTCATCGCCTAGTCGCATCATTGGTGGTATATACGGCTTATACTCGCACGTGTCTCGCTCTCACCCATTTGAGCTACTATATGCAGTAGGCGCTAGCTGAAGTAGTGACCCCAAGAACTCCATATGGAGCGGCCATTTTGTTTTGAGTAAAATTTTTTAATCTATCGATGTGATCCTTCAAAAGATTTGGTTGCTACCCTGTATTGCAAGGCTATGCAATTCATTGAGCTAACATAAACCTGAATCTCTGCATAGCTATGTTTGTGTGGGCTATGGCCCAATTGGATTCCTCAAAATTAGCTATTGCAATTCTAATTCTGAGGTTTACTTGTGAAACTATGTATATTATTGGTACAATCATTAACGTGTGGATATAAACCTCACACCATTGGTCACTTATAGAAAAAATTTCCATGGAAACCATATGGAACCCTTTGAGGTAAAGAAATTTTTGCTATTGGATCCTCTGAAAATCTCTTTGCATCAATAATGTAAACCTACAAAATATAAGAAGATTGATGAGGTTAATGGTATGTGTCGAAATCGTATGTCATGTGATTTGTTTTTCAAGTATACAATTTGATGAGGTTCAAATTACCTGAGAGACGCCACTTTCCTCATCATGGACATATGTAATTATCCATCCATCATCTTCGTCACTTCCATTTTTCTTTGCAACAAATTGAACTCCAGAACAGAACTCTTTCTTTTTAAAAGCATGGTACTCCACTGATACCAAATGTTTGTTTTTCTGCATTTGTTTTGGCACTTAGTCTGTATTAACAAAAAATCAAAACTAATACTTTGTGCAATCTACTAACCTCATCTTGCTTATCAAAGAGTAGCTTGGCTATCATCTTAAATTTAAATATGCCTGCAGCATTATACACAATCATGTATGTAGCATTTGGATATAACGCAATTAACTCAAATAAACAAGAACACACGGTAACATTCCATGAGGTGTGTTTTTAAAATGACAAGAACACAAGACAAGAAATTATGTTTCAACAATTTTGTGATCAGTCTACCTGTCTTACTAGTTTCTACTGAATCAACAACTTGGGCATATCCGTATTTGTTTTTTACCCCTAAAAATTTGTCATTGATAACAGGAAAATCCATTGCAATTCTTTCACTGGTAAGATATGCTTCATTAGTAATACCACTTTTCAAGTTTAGCCTCCATTCATAAGAGCGAGAGAAGAGAATTCCATCTATTGAATGATCAAAATTTTCTGAATTCTTATCCGGTGGGAGAAACGCTCTTCCATGCCATTTTGACTTGTCAACACTATGACGTGCGCTAGGAATTATTGAACCAAGTGTTCGACAGCCTCTGACAACAACCTGTTCATGGCATTTTGTGAATTAGTAGACAAAAAGAAGTTAATATCATGTACAGAAGGTTTGCCTACAAGCATTAAAGAGCTCAACCTGATCGTGCAAGGTTTTTTTTGTAACTAAAGGGCAAGAACTCAGTCATTCCATTAAAGAAGAATAATTGTACACACATAGATAGAGATAGATGGAGGTCAGTTTTCTTGGCTACACACTGGGCATGGCACGTGGCCCTACAAAAGAATGTCCTCTCTAATCCTACCAACAATCTGATACATAGGGAGGTTACTATTTTGAAAAATGCAACGGTTTCGCTCCTTCCAGACATTCCAAGCAATATACATCATTAATTCATTGAAATCTCGACTATAGTTCGCTGGGATAAGGTCTGCTGGTGTTAGCCACCAAATTTTTTCACTTAAAATTGATTTTATGATGTTGTTTATTTACATATGTGCTACTTGCAAAAGATGAGAATCTTAGTTGTTTTCACTGAAATAGTGAAATTAGAATGCAACAATGAGATGTGTTGACTAGCAGTGTTTTCACCTCCTAGGTGCAAATTTGGCTCATTGTAGGGTGATGCCAATAGAAGTTCAAGATTTTCAAGTGTCATGCAATAATTCATATACCTGCGTTTTGATTTTAATATTGATGATTCTCAACTTTTGGCAAAATAGGCAACATGTTGATAAGTGGAGCAAGTTAATACTAGCATGTTACATATGACATAAAAAATGGATTGCAAGTTTGATTTATCAGAAGAAAAAACCTACACCAAAAGTCAAGAATCTTTCTGGCTAGTGAGGAACAACTAATTTTTTTCTGGACATTGCACTTGTAAACAAATAAAATCTGCATTTGAATATCAAAGATGTTGTCCACAATAAACATTATAATGTTGGCGTACATATTCTTCTTTAAAAATATAGTAGTCATGTGATAAATATGCTTTCATCACGATAATAACTATTGGGTCAATATTTTACAATTGCATTTCCGTCATATAATTCATGTACTAGATCTATGTCACCCCACTCTAGTTTAGAACAATAAATAGCTAATAGTGTTATGCAAAGCAATGTTTATGTTGACAAACTAGTTATATACATTTCATGATCATTCTTTCCTTTTCTATAAGAATTACCTCATTGCCATCCTCGAAACAATTGAATAAATGGTAACTGCAATGGTTCTCCACATCAAACCACATGATGGACTCAACATTACCAAACCGAGGCATTACTCCAATACGTGATTTGTCGTTCATATCATTTTGGATAAATCTGAAAGAAACATGGGCACCGTATTTTGGATTATGAAATCAACATGCATAGTATCCCTAGTGAAGTGGTTTTCATAGTAAAGATGTTGTATATGCACATCACTTACGGCTTTCCTAAAAATGTTCGTAATATGCCAAATCGGAGAGGATAATCCATTATAATATTGTACCTATAATAATGGAATTGTAATTAGAGAAAAAGATATCATTTAACATAACCTTAGATGGCTCATAAATAAAATCAAACATACTTTGAAGTTACTCCAATGTCATGGATGAGTTTTCCTTCCTCAAATTGGAGATCAACTTTGTGAAGAAGCCTCTGACCATCAGCTTATTTAGGTGAAAGGACATCACTTTAGCAAATAGTGAACTACTACAATAAAAATCACATAGATAAATTTTCTTATGCTAACTATGTTGATGTATACTATTAGCAAGAAGATGACATCATCAGGTGGTTCTCAAATTGATATTGGTCCACTCAGTGCGATTTTTTGAACATTCTTATTTTCAGATGTTTATCCTCGTGTAACTATCAGCATATATAAGATTATTTTGGTTCATTTACACAATATATTGCACTGACTGTTATTTTCATCTTCATGTATTTGTTTACTCTGTTGGACAATAGTTGGATTTACATTTCACAACTTACAAGAAATAACTCCAAGAACATAGTGGGGTTTTTCAGTATTTGTCCCCATTATCACAAGTTCTCCACTTCCATGGATCTTCTGTAAAACAAGTCATTGATCTATGTGAATAATTGTTGTAGAAGCGAAATAGTTCATCAGTAATAGATTAGGATGAAGGTAAGCATCTTATATTACTATAGTTATTCTAAGAATATTATACTTTAAATTGTTTCATTCTTCCGCACTTATTAACTTGTGAACCATTTGGTTCAAAAAAAATTGTGAACCATGGTGTGAATCTCTAGAGTTGAAAAAGGGCAGTCCATGGATTGATAAAGAATACTTAATGGTGGCTAGTGAACACAAGTTCTTTTAAGGAAATAGGGAACAATTTTTCATTGCTTACCTTTGGATGACTAGTGAAAGGTTGGTCCCAAGCTCCATTAATGTTATAAGTTCCTAGGGTATTAAGGTTATTGATGTCGATTTCGTATGGCAAATGATTTTCCGTGATAGCAAAAGCTCGTCCAGCATGCTCAAATATGTTAGTATTTGCACTGTCCTTCACAGGCTTTCGAAATCTCAACTATGACACAAAAAGAATATGTAAATATCATAGAAAAAAGATGTGCAGAATTACATTTAAAGATAAAGTCACACAAAATTTGGTTGAGTTTCATGATAATGTAACAGCCTTGCTAAAAACTGATAGTTGTCTAAGAATTATGCTGAAATAATTTATGTAGAAAGCAGAGTTCACAAGTTAATTATGGCCAGTCAAATACCCCAAGGTTTTGGGGGAATTATGCCCAATCCACCACACTGCCCATGGTACATACCACTGTCTTTTCAACAGCCATGATCTATTATGGTGTATTGATTTGATTGGTAGGTGCACAACGTATCAGAGTATCAATTATGCTAGTTGTGGCAGCAGACCTTGGTTTACCTTGATCTCAACAATTTTGATTTTCAGATTTTGTAAGACTTACCATATTGAGAATAAATGCAACTTTGCAGATTTCAGAAGTCTTACCATATTGAAAATAAATGCAACTAGAGACGCATATGGCTGCCCGTCAGCAGATGGGACAAAAGCTAGTTTGTTCTTTTCTTTCTCTACTTCAAAGGTGTCTGAATCCACATACTTGTTCTTGTACAGTATCCTCCATTCTCCTACACTGGTCTTGTTAAAGTAGACAGCGTGTAGCATACCATGTCCTTCGTAATACATATAAGATGTGGAGCCGAAGATAGAGTCCGCTGTTGTTTGTGTTGGATTGAGAGGGTTTGGACCTGCTCAGATAGTTCAATGTAAGACAAGAAATTTTCCGAGTGCTGCGGAATTGCACTGAGTATGAAATGCTAATTAGGATAATTAGTACTTGTAAGGTGCTGTTCAATTATCATTGCCAACTGCACAGAGTAATTCGTATTATATATTGAATAAAAGAGGCTAGAACTTAATGGAACTCACCATTTCTTATGTAGACCCCCTCCGGAAAATCTTCCGGGACCCCTCCGTCCAGATCGTGGAGCAAAACTGCCTCACCAATCTCATTCACAGGTTGAAAATTTCCCTGGAGGAGACTCGGTTTCAAATTTAATTTGTCTAATTTCTAATTGATGTGCCAGGTAAGTTGGATAACATAAACAAGATGGTAAAATTTGCTCATAGATACTGTAAGTCTGATGTTGAGAAAAGGCATTGGGCATGTTTAACTTGGTCATAAATATTGTAAATTTGATGTTGAACAAAAGCATGTTTGACTCAGTACAGTATATTGAGTTGTTTTACGTTTGTAAAGGGACTAATGCAACTCAACGCTTGAAAAAAAAATGCAACCTTAGGCTAGTTCATTGACAGATTCAATTTGTTTCTTTAATAATGTCATTACCTAAGTCATTTTGAAGTGTTGAAACTAGAAAGTAATTAGCAGCATCACAAAAGAATGGAGAGTTTAGCTAGCTAAACATAAACAAGTACTATATAGTAAAATATTCAAATGCTGTTTTGATGAAAAGTATGAAAAGATTTATATTTACCTCATTCAGAAAAGGCTGCTCAGAAAATCTGTACGTGGAGTCTATAAATCGGTCCAGGAGAGTTGAAGTGACTGATTTTAGAGCTCTATACATTTCCTGTATCACTGTTTGCTGTTTCCATCCAGTTGTTGAATGCTGCGCCTAAAAACTAACAGTAATTTTTAGTGGTAACCCTTGTTCTTAGACATACACCATACAAATCTACTTATGCCAATTGCAAAGCTTAAAGACCAGGTTACAGTTAGATGGCTTCCCACAAGAAATAAAGGTAAGACTATAATAACGGTGTATCTCAACTGAAGAACACTACAAACATTCAGGTGTGTTGAATACATCCATTTGTCTGACAACACCAACTTAATCTACAAGTCATATCTGCTAGTGTTACTCCTTCTGCAGGAATGCCACAGCCTACGATGGCCAGAAGCAACGTATTGTTGAAATGGCGGTCTTTCCCCGAATCATATTGTTGCTTTCATTTCTGACGATTTAGCTGTGAGGGCCAACGGGATCCCCCTCTCGTCGAGAGTTTAGCCTTCCCCTCCTCCCCCCCACCCTCTCCCTCTACTTCTCTCTATCTCCTCAAACTTTTATACAGTTCTTTCTCCTTTGAATGAAATGGCAGAGCGCCTGCCCGTTCGTTCGAAAAAGAAGCAACATGGTGCATGGTACCTTGATGGCATTACGGGGAGAGAAGGGGAGAGCTTGGCCTGGGGCCTTGTGGATGTGCATGCATCTAGCTGCCTGCAAGCTGCAGCCTCCAGTTGTGAACATGGCTTCCTCACTCTCCTGTGTCTTGTGAGATCGATGTTATGTGCCTGCTGGCTCGAGCTAGTCGCGTTTTTAAGTGGAGGTTAGGAAGGCATGCAAGGGCACGGACAAAGATGGCTTATTCCGTCCTTTGCTGAAGCCCTGAAGCGGAATCTCAGCGTCTTATTGGTTCGATGGTTAATATAATGTTATGGTTGCATTATCAACGTTAATCCTTCGATAACAAGAAGCGCACGAGATTCATCCTTGCACTATAAGATTGTGGCACTGACATCTTTACAGCATTTTGATCACACGTCTATTGCTCGATCTTTTGATCCAGCGGATAGCAAGAGGCTAATGTTTTGGTAATGTTCCTATGTACCATACCATCTTGCAGGAAGAGAGAGATGGAGAGGAATTAGAGATTTAGAGGGCATTTGAGGAAGGAGGGGCAAAATAGTCATTTCACCGACCGTCTATCTTCTCTTAACATGAAATACTATTTTATTCGTCGGAATGCTACACGGCAAATCGCCCAAAGTTTACTGTGCTACACGGTAGTGCCTCAATTTTTTGGTGCTACGCATCGATCATAGCCATCTCGATTTTTCGACGCTACACATCATAGTCATAAGTATTGTGGTGCCAATTTTTCCTATATTCTTATAGCCTTGATTTTACATTAATCCACTTCAACACACACTGATACTACCTAATATGCACTGACCACCGGTTCTCTTTGTTCACATAGTTGTCATTTAATTTATTAGATGCAAGAAGGCATGCTTAATCCAAAGAAGGTGTTGAGTGCATACTAATTAAATCAAGAGAGAGATAAAAATGGCCACCGATACAAGGTAGGGCATAGAAGCCAGCTCAACAACGATGCAACTAGGATTTGTTGATTACATGGATTGCGAGTGATTAGCCAATTAGCCATCGGGCAAAGTACCCAGTTCGGCAGATTTGTCTCTGCTACAAAACAAAGGAATGCGCCGGTCATAGTGTCAGCTTGCATAATGGCCGGAAAGTGGAATGCATGACAGGTAAAAAGGGTGGGCCTAGCCGTATGGCATGTCGTAAAATGTCGTCATGGTAAGACAAGTGGCGTGATGATCGAACGCTAGTGCCATCCGCAATGTGTGTGTTTTAGATGATCCAAAGAAAAAGAGAATATATTCAATTAATTTAATACATTGAAAAAATTGTTAATGACAAAAAGTTTTTCGGAACAAACTCTAGACGAGTTGATTTAAAATAATAAACAATTTATCCTTGTTGTTGCCTGAAGACGTCGCTACTGCCGCCCTTCAAATATATCAACTTGCCGTCACCCAAGGAAGGTCTGCACATTGATTGAGAGAGAGCAGAGGAGCAAGTGGTTTATGAGGTGATTTTTTTAATTATTTTTTTCAATGGTCCTATCGAGAAAGTGGTAGATTCACTACACTAGAACAGACTGCGGGGAACGCTTAGATGACCCAACTATTTTTTTTTTCTTTGTTTTATTCTCTTCCTTATCCCTACGGTATATTCTTTCCCTTCATTTTTTACTATTTCTAACAATATTTTGAACTTCGAAGGAAATAATATAGAGAAAGAAGAGAGAGGAATGGAAAAAAGAATCATTTACGAAAGAGAATAGCAAAGGAAATCTGTTAGAGCGTTTAAGGAAACGAGATTTCCTCCGTGAAGAAAACGAGATTGGAGAAGGGATGCCATTGCTAATGATCTAATGCTGTTAATACAATTAAATTATTAATGTGCTACCCCTATCCGATCTTCCAATCGATCTAACGGTGACTTCAGATTTCTAAATGGATGGTACAGGTCAATGTCACATGGTGACATTATCGTGTAATGGTAGAGAATTTGTTTCCACCAAAGATGCTTAGGATCATGTCGCCAACTGACCGCTTTAAACGTAAGTCCAATTTGGCATAAACAAGAAACGGGGAACGCATCGCAGGTTCCGTGTATTAAAACCCAAACCTCACCACACGTATTCGTTTACGTGGTTTCTCGCTCGTCACATGAGACACTCCATGCAAGCATTACCTTTGCAGATACATCATAAATAGCACACACCCTAACATTTAGAGGCACTCGAATTCGATCGTGTCAATGCCCGTTGGTCTTGACAAGGCAGCAGGTTTAAAAAAACCGACCCGCACTTAAAAAACACTATCCGTAGGAATCGATTTTCGATGAAAACAAGAAAAACCGTTAAAAAAATGAATAGGTTCCTAACCAAAACCAATGATTTCTCAAAAAAAAAAATAGGTTTCAATCGCAGGGTGGATTTCGAATTTAAATTGAATTTTGAATTTGATTCAATTTTATGGGCCTATTTTCAGAACCGCTACTTATTAGTTTGACGGTAAACTGCAAAAATTGAATCCTTTGAATGGCATTCGGGCAAGCCACGGGTGTGGCCCATTGGATGTCATCCCCCTTACCTTCAAATCTCCATTCAATAGTTAGAAACGACTTAAGGGTCTGTTTTTGACAGCTTATTTGACTTATTCAGCTTACTAGTTGAGGGCCCGTGCTTCGCGCGTGGATTGGTGAAGGAGGAGGCATGAATCGGTGGGACGCAGACGGGCGGGGTCGACGCGCTCGCGTGTGGATTGGTGGAGAGAAGGACGCAGATCGGGGTGTGGGCAGCTGTTAGATTAAATTGAATGGTTCAGATTGCTTTGATGAGCCATCACTCATCACCACAACAGTCTTTTTAGGAGCAGAGATATAGCTTATTTCTTATTCAGCTTATGTAGCTTATTTGTCTTATTTGCTTAAAATGCTATCCATCTTATGCGCTTGCTGCAATAAGCTCCAACCCAGGGCCCCCACGTGCATTAGGGATTACATAACAGTGCAAAATATCATCATCGTGCATTACAAAACACATAGGAGCTTGACACGTTGCAGTTACACATGTCATTTGCAAAACAGGAATAGGAGCAACATCTCACATGGACACCGGCATCAAAATAGCATGTCCCTTTTGCAGGCCCTATCATCCCCGCCACAACGTCGCCGCAATTCGGTTTCTCAGGCAGGAATATGAGCAGTCGATTTATCCGTAGCCATGAACTAATCGGTTGACATGTACTATTGTCCAGTGTTTGATGTAAAGTTCAATCCAGAAATGGTAATTCGGTAGGAACATAACTCCGAGAAGAGCTGAAAATCAAGTAACATGTATATATGCTGCCGAGTATATGATGGTATTACATGAAATATTTGCGCACATTGGACAGCATTAAAATTCATTGCACTCGGTTAGCAATACTAGCCGATTTCTAAAAAAAGGTAGCACTTTTTTTTTTGCAAAAGGGACCTTGTCCCACTTCCATTACTTTGAAGAAACGGAAGAAAGTTCACAAGACTAAAATTTTTTTAAAAAAAAAAACAAACAAACGCAACAGGACATTTCGTCCGTGCACAATTACGAATTGAAGGAAATCATCTGTAGTAAAGAATCAGTACGGAGGGGGCATACCTCAGCTGCGCTCGGCGACTTTGGGGAGCTAAACGGCAAACGGCGAGGGCCGATTGATGAACCCGATAGCTACCTTCGTGGTGGATGCAGAAATGGCGACCGGAGCTTCCGAAGTGGACTCCGCAGCAGCCGGACGACGTTCTTCAAGCTCGGCGCCGCAGGGTAGGGAGGAGCGGCCGTTTCTACCGTTGGAGCAGATGCAGCGTAGGAGCCGGTGCTACTTGATTGTACAGCCCAAATCCCGTCGCCCGCTTCGCACTGCTGCTCTCCATCGGCGGAGTGGGGGAACGCCAGGTCGCTGCTGGCTACGGCGGTCCGAATCGGCGACCGGCCCCCAGATCTAGACACGCCGTCGCCATGCCGCCCAGGTGGGGGAAAGTTTCTTGCTACAGGGTGGCGATGCCTGGGAAAAAAATTTGGTGGATACCGGATGCAGACCACGCGCGCTGCATCCCGGCTCCCGATGCATGCCGCGTGGACGCCGCTACGATCCGATGGAGGATCTCGGAGCACATCGCGTATCACGTGGACGCGCGCTGCAGGATCCGATGCCAGGCTCGGCTCGTACCTCGGCTCGGCTTCCAGCTACCTCCGCACATCACGTATCACGTATCACGCGTTCGTATTGGACGCACATCACGTATCTTCGCTCGAGACGCCCGCCTCAACCCTAGCTAGGCGCCGGTGCGGTGTGGGCGACGCGACGACGCAGCCACCATGGTGTCGAGCCGCCATGAAGACAACATCGGCGACGGAGAGCAGACAACGCGGGTAGGGTTGTCTTCTAAGGTGCCCTTCTTTTCAGCTTATTCATCCTACTTATTCGTCCTATCTCGCGACTTTGAGAATTTTTTGAGATAGCCTCGAGAGCCGGTTGGCCTTTGTGTTTGACTTATCCGGGGCTTATAGACACACCTACTTATGAAAAAAGTACTTATGAAAAAAATAATGGACTCAAAAAGTGAAAAAAAAAGTCAAATAAGTCAAATAAGACACGAAATAAGTCACTTTTTTTCGAGGTAGCCTTATTTCGTGTCTTATTTGACTTATTGGACTTTTTTTTCACTTTTTGAGTCCATTTTTTTTCATAAGTAAGCGTGTCTATAAGCCCCCGGATAAGTCAAACACAAAGGCCAACCGGCTCTCGAGGCTACCTCGAAAAATTCTCGAAGTCGCGAGACAGGGCAATAAGCGCTACAGTAATAAGCTGAAGAGAAGGGCACCTAATTCTTTCTTCGCTTCTTTTTCATCATTTGGTTTGGTCATACATATTGTGCGCATATTGCACAGAACACCGAATCGATCATAGACGCCGTCGGCGCTATCAATGCCAACACTCATATTGATGACAACACCGAACCTGATTCAATGGCGGACGAAGGACCAGAAGAGGTAACGAAATTTAAAATAACAAATTCAAGACAACGTAGTGCTTTGTATTGTGTGGTAATATTAATGTTAATTTTCAACTCATTGTGCAACAGGTGGTTGATAAAGTTGGGCAAACTTTGATCGTTCCTGAAGTTGGAATGGTTTTCGAATCAGAGGACAAAGCTTATGAGATGTACAACACCTATGCTAGTAAGGTTGGGTTCAGTATTCGAAAGAGCAATATAAAGCGCCGGGCAGATCAAACTATATATCAAAAAAAAATAGTTTGCAGTAACCAAGGACATGGAGAAACTGGGTCATCACAGGACACCGCAAGGACGGGTTCTTGGTACTCGTGTTCACTTAGTGTCGGCGAGGGAGGATTTGGATAAAGGCAAAAGGTTGTGCTTGATCACAACCATTATCTTGCTAGTCCAAATAAGAAGCACAAGCTGAGGTCCCAACAACGTGTTATAGAAGCGGACAGGAAGCTAATTAGCCAAATACGGGAAGCCGGGATGAAGCCAGCCCAAGTGTATGAATTCATGAAGGAGTTTTATGGAGGAGCTGACAAAGTCCCATTCTCAAGGATGGATTGCAATAATGAGATTGGTCGCGAGCGCAGGAAGTACTTAGAAGCCAATGATGCACAAACACTGGTGGAATACTTGAGAAATAAGCAATTAGAGGATCCTGCATTTTTTTATGCTATTCAGATAGATAAGGAACATGGTCGAATAGCAAATTTCTTTTGGGCAGATGGTCAATCTATCATGGATTACAAATGTTTTGGTGACCCTGTGTCATTTGACACCACGTTTTAGACTAATAAGTTTGAAATGCCTTTTACACCGATCCTTGGAACCAACCATCACAAGCAGACAATAATTTTTGGAGCCGCACTGTTATATAATGAAACTATTGAATCATTTGTTTGGCTCTTTGAAACCTTCCTAACAGCAATGTCAGGCAAGCATCCAAGTACAATTTTCACTGATCAAGACGCGGCCATGGCAGGAGCAATTGCTTATGTATTCCCAAATACAAGCCATCGTCTTTGTTTGTGGCACATTTACCTAAATGCTGCTAAACATCTCGGGCATGTAATCCATGAGTCGGATAAAAAGTTTCTTCCTGATTTTAAGAGATGTGTGTACGAAGACAGATCGGAGGCATACTTTAACAAGAAGTGGGATGAATTGTTGACTGAATACAACCTTGTGGATAACGCATGGATGGCAAACCTATATGATTTGAGAGCGAAGTGGGCTGCTGTCTACCGTGACTCTTTTACAGCGGATATGACCACGACTCAAAGGAGCGAAGGTATGAATAATGTCTTCAAGAAAAGATTTCGTAGAAAACTCGGTCTTTCGGAACTCCTTGTAGAATGTGAGAAGGTTTCAGCTAGTCTCCGTGAAAATGAGTTGGATGAAGATTTTAATTCACGTCGAAAGAACCCGGTTACTTACATCCCAAATTTACCTATGTTGAAGACTGCAGCTGAATCTTATACAAGGAGGGTGTATTCACAATTTGAGGAAGAATTTAAAGGACAATTTACATTGTCTCATAAATTGTTACAAACCGAGGGGACAATCTTGACATTCATGGTTATGCATATGCAATCTGATCATGGAGCAACAACAATATTCAACAGTGCAGATTTCACCATTACATGTTCTTGCAGAAAGTTTGAATCCATAGGTATGTATACATATTTAATTTGCAATATAGTTTCTAATACAATTTTCTGAAAATGGCATCCATGTGTTACAGGTATATTGTGCAACCATGCCCTCAAAGTCTTCAATATAAATGGAGTTTTCATTTTGCCATCGCGATATATACTGAATAGATGGACAAAATATGCGAAAAGAGGATTTTATATTGAGAAACAAGGAAGTGAGAAGGAAGAGGAAGATTTGAAAACACATGCTGCACTTATCTCTCGAAAGGCCACATCCGTTGCATTGAAGTGTTCGATGTCAAAAGAACTTCTTGATGATTTGGAGAAGGCCATAGATAAGTTGGATTTGAAAGCAGATACTTCTCTAAGCCAGATGCATGAAAAACTCAATGAGGTTTCTCTGATTTCGAATGACTGTGCTAGAGACACATTAAATAGTACAATATCGTTTAGAGTTCCTCGGGTGGTAAAAGGCCCAAAGACTACACGGTTCAAAAATGTGGCTGAACAGAATAAAGGGAAGAAGAAGAAGAAAAGTGCTCAGAAGAAAGGTATTGATCCTACCCAAATTTATCTGGTTTTGTTTCCTTATGGCTACTTCTATAATAAATTTGGTAATCTTCTTTTATTTTTTATGTTTGATTATAGGAGAAGATCCAAATAATGCTGCAAAAAATAGAGATGAAGATGCTGCTCCAAAGCAATTGATCGTAAGACATGGGTTGGACTCATTTTGCCCTTTTCATAATTTATTTACTTACATGCACATTTTATGACATAGGATCTTAATGCTGGTAGCAATGGTACTGAAAGTACAATGCCCATCTTTGCAAACAATGTGTATGGGCAATCTTCGACCATGGCTGCGCCGTTGATCCAAGGCGGATATGCTAATGCCACAATTCCACACTTTAATATGTACGGGAATTCTTCTACCTTGGCTGCTCCATATATACAAGGAGGATATACAAGTCTCTTACTTGGAGTTGATCAAGATGCCACATCGCATGATCATTGTTAGGAAAATAAATTTTGATGGAATGACGCCGAGGGAATGACAACGAGCGCGCCCTAACACGCGCCCTAACAGATCCAAGCCATCTTTTGTATATGTTTAGATTGAAACAACCATATGCCATATTTTGTTCAGACTGAAATGTTCAATTTACTATTTACTATTTGACAATGTATGATCTGTTATTAAATGACCATATTTTGCGATAGAGAGCATCAAGTTTTCGTTATTAAATTTTGTCTTGCTCGATTCGGACATATATGATCTGTTTTTGCGATCCCGGACATGTGTGCTCCTTACTTAATTTGGAGAGAATTAACAAAGATGTAGTATATCGTTCTAAATGTGTGCTCTTAATGTATGGCGGAAACAATGATCACTATCATTTCGCAGCTTGATTAATTCTGCTCCTCGCTAGTTAATCAAGAAATAAAAACTGAAGCAAAACCAAGGGCCTTAGTCTGCAGTTCAATCCTTGCGAGTTCTTTGCTTCCATTCTTGGCCTTCAATTAGTTGTCAATTCATAATTAGCGAGGAAGAATTCAGTGCAGCGAGAGTTTGCGATGGTTATTATGAAACTACATGTGCAGTCATCTTGACAAGAGAGCATGGTATGAAATGGTGCCCAACTGCCCAACGCCAAGAATCTGGACATGACAAGAGAGCCAAGAATCTACCCAATGCCCAACGCCATGACAAAAGAGCATGGTAGAAAGGAAACTGGACATTGCTTGGGGAAATAACATGACAAGAATCGATGTTCGATTAAATTTTCAGTTCATTCCAGATGTGCAAATAACCATTGCGACATGTACAAGTAACCATTTGAAACCAAAGAACCGAAAGCTCATACATGGACAAATGATGGAGTTCGATTCATCTTACACAAGCCATCATACAAAAATTGTATACATACAATTTGACAAGACATCATACACAAGCCATCATACACATCGAATGGCACTTCTATTATGGCTATGAGGCTTCTCCTGCTAATGATATCCGAACCACATTTCGAACCACATTTCACCACATTTCAGATATCCGTAACTTCATTGCAAGTGTTGGTAGAAGACTTCGCCAAATATCCAGGAGGCGATCTTAGCCTCGCCATGCTCGCGACCTATCTCAATGATGTATGGTTTAGCAAAGAAGTCTTGGTACAAGACACTTCCATCGATGCTCACTGTGAAGGCAAACAATGGGGAGTGCAAAGAGATATTGAGATTTCAAAAGTTATCTCATGATGATCTCAAGAATAATTTGGGCAAGAAGAAGATGAAGGCCCTCATACCTCAGTCCGCTCGAACAACATACATCGGAGTCTGGTAGTGCTCAGGCTTTGGTTCGATAGCGCTTTGAGTAACACCTTTGACGCAGCGGCGAAGACACAGCGGAGGGAGGAGGGACGGAGGAGGACGGACTAGGCGGCCCCACGTGGGAGGGCAGCGGGGGACTAGGCGGCATAGCAGGCTTGAGGAGGCGGCGCGAGCAGGATGCGCGGCGGCGGGAGCGGCGGCAGGCAGGCAGGGGGAGGATGCGGCCTGAGCAGGATGCGGCAGGCGGCGGGAGCAAGGCAAGGCAAGGCAGGGCGGCGGCTCGAGCAGGATGCGTAGGGGGCGGAGCAGGGGGATTCGGCCGGGCGAGCAAGTCAATGAGGAGCCAAGAGGGAAGCCGAGCCGAGCTAGTTTCAGATCAAGCCGACTGGGAAGGCTAGGATCCGCGAGGGAGGAGGCATCGGATCGTGGCGCGCCCACGCGGCGCAGTATCGGGAGCCGGGATGCGCGTGTGGTCTCGTGATCCCAGTATCCACCAAATTTTTTTCCGATGCCTGGGCCATGGGGGGCACCGCGGGGCGGTTTTTCTCTGGCCCGACGCACTATGCAAGAAGAAAACTATCAGCTACAGTGTCGACCCCTTCGCTACGGCTGATTCTCTGAAGTAGCTTATAAGCAGATAAGCTGGCGCTTATCAGCTCATGAGAACGACCCCTTAGTGCATTCATTTGTTTTCTTAGGTATATATAGGAAAAAAAGTACCAAATTGGTCCCTCAGCTTTAGCCCACGAATCAATTTGGTTCCTAATATGGAATACCAGGCAAGAATGGTCCTCGAAGAACTGAAACCGGACCACTTTGGTCCTTTGACTGGTCAATAGAGCAATTTTCACAATTTTTCGCTGATGTGGCATCTACTTGAGCAATTTTAGCTGATGTGGAAAACACATGGCACAAACGTGGTAGACAAATAGGCATAGAGAGACACATAGGCAGAGAGAGAGAGAGAGAGAGAGAGAGCTCAACGGATGGCTTCACGGGTCATCGATGAGAGGGCAGCGCTAGGCAGCGGCTGGTGGCTAGGGAAGCTGGCGCGCGGCAAGGGAGGATAGGTGGGGTGGTATGAATGGCTGGTGGTGAGCGAGGACGGCGACGTAGCCATGGCAGCGGCGTAGGGTGGTGGCGATTGGGAGCAGCAGAAGCGACGTGGCATTGTGGGGAGGTACGGGAACTCAGGGAGGGGTCGGAGGGGGCTCATCGAGCTTGACGGTGAAGGAAAAGGAGAAGCGGAGGTGGCGGGGTCGAAAGGAATGGTGGCAGCTCGGCAAAGAAATTCTAGCGAGGACAAGCGACTTCCCCAAATTGATGGCGCCGATAGCTCCGGGACTCCAAGACGCAACTCTCAGCGCGGTGTTCGAGCTTCAAGCCTACTATAGTGGGAGAGAGGGAGAGGGGAAGGGCGGCTCGGGTTGGAAAGAATAAGGAAGATGGGCAGAGCACAGTGAGGGTTTTTATAGGCATGGCTCGACATGAAGGGCACCGCAAAGGAGGTGTTGGCTAGCACTGGTGAGGAAGGAGGAAGGTGTCGGGGATAGGAAGGGAGTTGGGCGGCGCCAGGGCAGGGAAGGGAGAGAGATTGGGGGAGAGAGAGACAAGAAGAGAGGTAGGAGATAGGAGGATTGCCACATGTAAGTGAAATCCGCTTGCGTGGACGCCACATCAACGGAAAATTCCGAAAAACGCTCTATTGACCAGTCAAAGGTCCAAAGTGGTCCGGTTTCAGTTCTTCGAGGACCACTCTTGCCTAGTATTCCACATAAGGGATTAAATTGGTTCGCGGGCCATAGTTGAGGGACTAATTTGGTACTTTCCCCTATATATAGTGCTAGGTGTTGTTTAAATAAAGAAAACATGCCAAGTCACTAAGCACCCATATACAAAATCTCTCTTCCAATGCAAAGAAGCTTATATTGCCTCCTAAACATAAACGCTTAGTTAAACACTAAGCACTTTTCTCCGGCAAGCACCTCCCTAAGCACCTGTCCATGCTAGGTGGGGAAAAAAACCAGTTTTCCTTCTTAAGCATCTATCTAACATTCCACATTGTACATGACCTTAAAGGTGTGTAAAAATTCCCCCAAAAAATCTTTTAAAAACACAATGTTATGCGATATGAGTGCTTTCAATCTAATTTTTATCATTAATAATTTATTTTAAGAACTTTCTAAGAAATTATATTGACTATACTGTATCCTTAAAAATAGATTAAAAGTAATGCAAATTTCATAACACTGTAATTCTTTTGATGATTTTTTTTTAAAAAAAATCTCATATAGTGTATCCATCAGATCAGTCCTTGACGGTCAGGGATGGGTCTGATGTCCATAAGAGATTTGTTCCCACGCCCCGCAACTCTAGCGAATCCAGCACGACGTAAACTGAGACTCCACATAGAGACTGCAAGTTGTGCGTTGGTGTGGAAGACGCCGTTTTTCTCCAGAATCCAGCGTGAGAAGAAACGGGTACGCATAGAATCGGGGAAGAAATCTTCAGTGTTCAGGTGCTGTGCGTTGTACAGAGGAACACTGTTCGGAGCAAGCAAGGACGGACACGGCTGAAGTACCAGTATTTGGCTCTTACAAAGGGGAAGGAAATATGCAAATGTAAATCGCCCCATCCAGTTTCTTCAATCAAGCCCAGCTAGCTCACTCAAAAGTAGCTCAGGAAGTGCCATGCCGTGGTCTCGTCATCGCCTGGGCTCGTAGTGCTGCTGCTTTTCATCGCGAGCTCGTGGAACAAATCGCCACAGGTCGACAGCGATATCCACATCCTTCTTCGTGTGAAACTCGTAAGTCTTTGGTAAAGCATAGCGCAGCTGTAACAAAGAGAAACAGAGGTTCATATCGATTATCACACCAGGTTCAAACCCAGGGACAAAAAATACGATTTGATCCCCTAATTCACCGATGAGCAGAATCACCTCATCTAAAACCAACCAAGTTTTTGCTTCAGCTTATGGAAATGGGATAACTCCCTAATTACATGATTCCATTTGCCAGGATTTCCAGGAGCTAGCAGTTACTAAATATATTTTATTTTCTGAACCTTGAACTATATCCAACTGTCTGACTATCTAAATATCAAACAAAAGACAATTATCAAAGAAACACCTTTTTGTCCTTTTTTTTTTTGTTGGGACTCTGGAAAGACAATGTGAGTGGTAAATGCAGAATTCAAGTTGGATTTCCTGCTGTTAAAGATATGTTCCTGCCATGCATTTAATTACCTCACACAGAGCCTCTGCACTGATGGCATTCCAATAACGCAAGGCTGTCTTCTTGATGTGCTAAGGATAAGGATCAGAAAAAAAAAAAAAAAAAGTGAAAAATCAACACATTTTCCACATTTGATAAAAGATGGAAAATTGATCAATATTGACAATGGTTAAGAGAGAGAGAGAGAGTCTCTATTAAGCTGCCTTTGTGATTTGCAAGGAAAAAACCTACTTCTCTCGTGGAAGTCTTGTGTAGAGAATAGACAGCTTGAGATGCAACCTGTGAATAGTAAAATAAATATTAAAATATTAAAACATCAATGTCGTAATCTTCCAAGAAAATTGGTATAGCAAACTACTGCTCTGACCTTCAAACCCATAGAAAGGAATTCCATCTCAGCTCCTTTCCTTTTTGTCCCAAAGGAAGGATTCATGACAACAGTGTCAACAAGAAGGCCTGCACTATATGTCTTATTAGGTAGCCAAAGGAAGCTTTTCTATGTTGAGAGCATCTATATTTAATTATTTATGTATATAAATATATCCGTAAATGATTCATTTTCAAGAACCACATCTGGCAGGTGTTTCATTTGTAGACGAGATACTATTTCATCTACTTTCTTGACCTGAGTTGATCTGTCAAATAATGCTGCGCAAGCTATGAAGTACTAGAGAGCAGCAATCAGCCAATCAGCCAGATGATACCACAGTGGCCGTAAAATGATTTTCTAGATAATATCTATTTCTACTTAAAATATAAAAAATAGCATGCATCAGTGAAGACCAATGTTGATAAAAGCTTCTAGCAAGATCAGAGACAATATAGTACTATATGATAACAAAAAAAAGCTAAATGTTCATTTCAGCCTAGATAGAATATGTTACCACTTAAGTACAGTAACTTTCAAATTTAAGTTCTTCATGTCACACTGAATTAAGTCGATATCCAGCTGCACAATCAAACATTTAATGAAAAGGAACATGTCATTTACATGTTTGAGAAAATATAATTTATCCTAGAGATAGCTACTTAATACATATGTCAAGCCTCTCACGTACTATTTTCATCTCTAGTTCACCAAAACCATACAAAATTTGATCACACATAGACAAAAACTATGAAAGAACAACATAGAAAGCCAATAACATCAAGATTGTTATTGCTGACAAAGGCAGTGTTACGTGCACGATCTGCAGTGAATATAGGAGATAAAAAAGGATAGCTCAAAGACATACATGGAACAACAGAACTTTGGAGTGGCAAATCCTGAATTATTCCAAATAACTAAACTTAGGTGACTAAACACTTCCATCAAACGGTGAATAATTTCTACAAGTACACCCAACATTGTTGTCAAATCCAGTTTGCATTCAATATAATGCCAAAGGCCTGTTTGGCCTAGTAAAGTAGACAAGTTTTATCTACTTAAGACCATCTGCTACCAAGAGATAATAAACCAAACAAATAACATTGCTAAAAAATCATGCAGGCATCTGATTTAAGCATGCTGGTACTTAGAACTTTGCACAAAGGAGGTCAACAGGAAGACATTGATTGCTTATTTGCACCACATACATATAAGTGCGAAATATAACCTAAATAAGTATGCTGAATTTGGCAGTAAGGCAAGCAGTACACCAGTGACAGATAAAAACAAGATGGAAAGGAATCCATATGAACGTTTCTCTACTAAAGAAATTGCTATAGCAGGAAACCAAAATAATGGTGTACCTCCAGATCAGCAGCATTTTCTTGAGCAAGTTCAAGGGACTGTGGGTCAATATCAACACCAATAACATGTCTGTCATTCCACAACATAGTGAATACGATTAGAAATCAAAATTGACAAAACAGCAACAAAAATTGTAATGATATTAAGTGATATACATCAGGATTTGTAGTTCACGATACCAATGGAGGAGACTTTGAAGTATTATTCAGTATATGAGCTTATTCAATGCCATGAAATGATAGTATAATAATGTCACATACTCATAAACTTTTGTGTTTTGTAGAGATATGTAGCCACAGTTATGAAATGTATTATGCAATGCAATTTAGACTACCAAACTGGAAACTTATGTCGTAAAATGAAGTAAAAAAAATTGTATTTTTTTATAAGCCCTTTAGGATGAGTAATGAAGTAAATGTACAGCCCCTTCCCCTACACAGGGAAAAAGAAAAGAAAAATAAGTTCTCGGCAGAATATTTGTGTGGGAAAGATATAAAAAAACTATGTACATCAATTCATTTTTACAGAGATATTTTTTACATGCAGGAAGAACAGAACCCTTCCTCATGATTCAGTTACAAGTCTATCACAACAGTCAAGGCACTTGGGCTGGTGGCTATGTGGGCTTTTATGGTAGTTAACTGTCCACTAAGATGCTGTAACTGTCAGTATGTCAGGACACCAGACATCACAGACCATTGTGCCATATTCTGCATAATCAATCACCATACAATTTAGACCACCAAACTGGAAAACTTATGTGATAAACTGAAGTAAAAAACAATGCTTTCTTTTCTAAGCCCTTCAGGATGAGTAATGAAGTAAACATACAGCCCCTTCCCTGCACAGAAAAAAGAAAAGAAAACGAAGTTTTCGGCAGAATATTTGTGTGGAAAAGCATAAAATAACTGCGTGCATAAATTAACTTTCACAGAGAGGTTTTAGACATGCGGGAAGGATGGATCCCTTTGTCAGGGTCCAATTACAAATATACAATATCAGTCAAGGCACTTGGGCAAGTGGCTAGGTGAGCTTTTAATGGTAGTTAACTGTCCACTAAGATGCCGTAACTATCTGTATATCAGAACGCCAGACATCACAAACCACACAATCAATCATCATCCAATAGCAGAGGCAACCACCCTTCATTAAGATCGATGAGTACTAAAAGAAGTGTGCAAGAATGCAAGATGATGAGCACTGAAGTTAAAAAAAATGACAAGAAATTGCACATTTAAGGAGTCGGTATCTTAACCGACATCAACATAAAAGAAATAACAAAGAAAAAGGAGATGAGATTAATTGAATATTAAGAGCTTAAACATACTCACTCAGCATCCAGCAGAGCACTAGCCACAGCCAGGGTTCCACAGCCGCAGCCAAAGTCAGCTACCAGTGGTAGCCAGATATGTCATCGAAAGAGTTCTCCGCCTGATGAGTTCCATGAGCAAGTTAAACAGAAGACATGATCACAGTATCACACTAGATGACCAGAATCGCATTAATTCTAGCATATGACCACCGGCACCAGAAACCCCAAGAAAATATGTACTCTAGATACCTGTCTACTTGATTATCTATCACAAAGAACTAAAACTTCTAGAATCCTACAAATAAAAGCTCACCCTACTCTAGCCATGGTCCTACTGCATTACTACTCTCATAGGCTACTACTGGAGTAGCTTGGCTCATGGTTGGTCTTGGCATGGAACCAAAGCTGCACACTTGTGGCGCCCAATTCCACTCACATCACAACAAAGCTCGGGATCGTATTCAAAGGTCCAAGAATCGTTACATATCTCGCCTAAAGCAAAGCAAAGCAAAGCAACAAGGCATCGGAATCGAGACGAGGCACCACCGTGAAGAGCATCCCGACGCGATGTGAGGGCCCGTGGCGTACTGCTCCAGCTCCGCCTGCACCCACCGGCGGCAAAAGTCATATATTCCTCCGCCTCCGCCTCTTTCACCTCTCTTTTGGGGTCAAATCGAGCAGGAGACAGAGAGTGGGCGGCGGCGGAGAGTAGTACCTTGGGGATGAAGAACTGGGTCAGGCCCCCGAGGTGGCCCTCGAGCTGCTTCAGCTTCATCTCCTCCTCCCCTCGCCGTCGCAAATTGGAGTTCTCTTCCTGCCGGTGAGGCGAGCCATTGGCGCCTCCAACGCCGATACGGCAGCTTTCTTTAGGGCCGGCGCTTGCGGCAACTGGGCCGGAGCCCAGATATAATGGGCCTTGCGGGCTCGTCGGCCAGGAAAATGAGCCTAATACGAATAGGCGGGAGGGATCTCGTCCCCTCTTTTTTCCAGAAGACTTCGTGCGCGTGGCGGCGCCGGCTGGTCGTTAAGTCGAACCCGGCCGTCGCCGACGCCGGCTGCCACCGCCGCCTCTGACGTCGCAGTGGAGACGTTCCGAGCGACGCCGGCGATCGAGGGGGCGCCACTCGCTCGCGCACGCGCGCGCGCGATCGCGTAGGTATGTAGGTTTGAGCTTCAGAAACCTTGCAACTCTTTAGTGTTTGTACGTACTGTTCTTCGAGCTTCAGAATTCAGGGGGCATGCAAGAAAAAGAACATCTTTTTTTGAGAACTTCTTGTTTAATAAAATAGTAATATGCTAACCAATGGCAATCCTTAGTTGACCATGTGGATCAATGCATATGCTTGATATATTACCATCTATTTTCCATATGGTGCATGTTTCTTGATCGCAATTACACCTAGTTTTACTTTTATACGCTCTGAAGTTTGAAGGTTCACGCAATAGAGGAGAAATTAATTTGCAATGCAATGTGTTATACACATAGACCACCACATGCCATGCACTCCAATTTTTTTTTTTTTTGAACTGAAGGGCAGGCGCTCTGCCATTTCATTAAAAACGAAAAGAGGTTACAAACCGAGCCAGATGCAGACACAAGGGAGGGGGGTGGGGGGGGTGGGGGGTCAGGAGAGCGGACCCCAGCAGGACCTAGGTGAGAAGAATTATAGACTCAACACGGTGTCCGTCCGCCTCCATTGGCGAGCATCTTCTGCAACCATGCCGGAAAGATGGGAGGTGGAGACGCTGCTTTGCTGGAACAGGCGGCGATTGCGCTCCTTCCAAATGTTCCATATGGTGTAGATTACCAAGCCGCTGAAGTCCCACTTAGCTTGTTTAGACATGGGCGAAACCATGCACATCCACCAATTGGTGAAGCTGAAGCAGTTTTGAAGCGCGGGGAAGGCGTGGTTGTAGGCTCTTAAGCATTCCTCCCACGCCTGGGAAGAGTAGGAGCAGCGGACGCACATGTGGTCGATCGACTCTGGGGTAGACAAGCACAGAGGGCAAGTCGCTTGGTGAGGCCATCCTTTGGCTGCTAGCCTGTCCGCAGTGTTGATGCTACCGAGCGATAAGGACCACGCGAAGAATTTGCACTTGTTCTCAGTGCAAGCTTTCTAGATGACCGACGCGGGTTCGAAATGGATGCTGCCGAGGAACTGGAGGCGATAGGCAGATCTCGAAGAGTAGTCACCGGAAGGCGAGTGAGACCAAGTAACATCATCCTCAGCAGACGGATCTAGAGAGACCAGACGGATCTGTTGCCAGAGCCTAACAAACTGAACCAGCTGGGTGGAGCTGTGAAGATGTCGGACAGTCTGAATCCAACGGCCGTCCCGGAGCTGGTCCTCCACCGTTCGATGCTTCCGCGTGGCAATCTTGAACAGGTCCGGGGCCAGGTGAGCAGGTGCCTGGTCATGCAGCCACTTGTCGCGCCAAAAGTCTGTGCGCGCACCGTTGCCCACCTCTACGATCATGGCCGCGCGGAAGAGGGCGCAGTCTGCAGCAGTGCACGGCAAAGAAGACCCTACCCGGGGCTTGTCCGGCGATTTCCATGCATGCCAAAGCCATCGAAGACGCAGAGCTGTGCCAAACCTAAGGAGGTTAGGCATGCCAAGCCCTCCCAGAGACTTTGGACGGCAGACTTTGTCCCAGCAAACGAGGGAGTGTCCACCCTTAGCGTCGGCCGTGCCGCACCAGAGGAAGGATCGTCTGATCCTGTCAAGACGCTTGATCACCCATTTTGGCAATTGGAAGACGGACATAAAGTA
This sequence comes from Olyra latifolia, assembly GCA_036346145.1. Classification (NCBI taxonomy): domain Eukaryota; kingdom Viridiplantae; phylum Streptophyta; class Magnoliopsida; order Poales; family Poaceae; genus Olyra; species Olyra latifolia. The sequence goes on from CM070530.1 coordinate 4,602,231, forward strand.
AGTTGGCATAGCTGAGAGGACCGAGTTAACCAAATATTAGGCGCCCAAATTTGGAGAGAGAGCACCCTTCCAAGAAGACACCTACCCAAGCTTGTCGATAAGCGGTAGGAAGAGCGACCTTCCGAGCCTGCGGGTATGGAGAGGTAGGCCAAGATAACGGCATGGGAAGCTGCCTCGCGAACCTGGAAAAGGTCCGAGGATGATGTCGAGGTTCAGTCCCTGGCAGTTGATCGGATAGACGGTGCATTTTTGGAAGTTGGTGCGGAGGCCGGAGGCCGCGCCGAAGGATTGGAGAATAGTTGTGACTGTGTCGATGTCCTGTCTGGTTGAGTTCAAGAAGACTGCCGCATCATCCGCCTAGAGGGATATGCGAAAAGGGAGACGCCTGCATTGTATTGGTGTGAGGAGACTCCTTTCCAAGGCCAAGTCAATGATGCGTTGGATGGGGTCCATGGCTAGGATGAAGAGGAAGGGGGAGAGAGGGTCCCCCTGTCTGACCCCTCGACTGTGCGGAAGATTAGGGCCAGGGATCCCGTTGAGAAGGATCGAGGATGAGCCGGAGCCGAGCAAGATGGAGATCCAGTTTCTCCATCTCGGGCCAAAGCCCCACGCCGCAGAAGCTCGAAGGTAACCCCATGGGACCGAGTCGAACGCCTGGCGAAGTCTAGCTTGAGGAAGAGCGCCGGGATTTGCTTCAGGAGTTCATGCAAGACATTCTTTGCATAAAGAAAATTATCTTGGATGTCGCGCTTTTGATGAAGGCACTCGTTCTTGGAGATCGGGTTTTCCAGATCTGAGCCATCCTGTTGGCGGCGACTTGGAGACCAACTTTCCGATGCTATGGATGAGACTGATCGGTCGGTAGTCTCCAAGGTTTTGGCAGGACTCCTTTTTCTTGAGGAGAATGATGTTTGCCGAGTTGAGGAGGTTGAAGGCTGACCCATCCTGATCATAGAACCGCTGGAAGACCCTGGCTAAGTCATCTTTTATCGTCTCCCAGCAGACCCGGAAGAAAAGACCGGTGAAGCCATCTGGACCCGGAGCTTTGTCCGTTGGTAGGGAGAAGATCACTTCCTTGATTTCTTCCACCTCAAAGAGGGCCTCCAAGTAGGCAAGGTCGAGGGGCACATAACCCAGGAGTTGCCAGGAGAGAGAGAAGTCCCGACCAGGTGATGAGGCTAGGTGTTCCTGGAAGTAACGGTAGCATTCTTGTTCCTTGGCCGAGTGGTTGGTGGCAACACCGGTCGAAGTGTCAAGCGAGTGGATGAAATTTTTCCGGCGTCTATTGTTGGCCCGGAGATGGAAGTATCTCGTGTTTGCATCCCCTGCCTTGATCCAACGAGTTCTTGCCCTCTGACGGGAGTGGGCCCTATCAAAGGCAGAGAGGCCAAGAAGACGATCCTTGACGAGGCGGCGAAGATCTAGCTCGAGGGTAGACAAGGGTCGCAAATCCTGAGCTTTGTCCAGGAGTAGAATGATCATCTGGACAATGGCGAGCTGCAATTTGATGCCTCCTAATCTGGACTTGGCCCACCTAGTGAGTGCTTTGGCCGTGCGAGAAAGCTTTATGTGGAGCACCCTGTACGGGTTCACGCTGGCCACCTCCCTCTGCCATGCTGTCTGGACGACCTGCTGAAAGCCATCTATGGTTGGCCAATAGTTTTCGAAGCGAAAGCATCGCGCCGTAGGCGGGTTGACATCGCCTAGAAGAAGTAGTGGAGCGTGGTCCGAGACCAGTGTCGGGAGGGTGTGAAGTGAGGCCGAGGGAAAGAGGAGGTCCCAGTGTATGGAGCCAAAGGCTCTGTCAATCCTGGTTAGAGTTGGACTTGCACGTTCGTTGCTCCAGGTGTAGTTGCGTCCAACCAAGTCAAGCTCCTTGAGGGCCAGCTGGTCAAGAGTCGAGCGGAAAGCGTTCATGAGCGTCGGGTTTAGGTGACCATTGTTCTTGTCGGCCGGACGATATATGAGATTGAAGTCTCCTACAAGAAGCCATGGAGACTGACGGACACTAGGGGCACAGCTAGCAAGCTCATCGAGGAACAGCAGCTTCTGCTCCTGGGTCTGAGGCTAGCATTATGCACTCCAATTTTAATATATGCATGCATGACTAGCATTATGCACATTGACAATGGCTGGTGCATGTGCCACGTTTGGGAGTAGTGGGCGCTTAATTCTCTCTCACATGAAGTAATCTCTCTTAATGAAAGTAAATGAGGCCCATTAACTTGCAGATTAATGCAAACATTCAAGTCCCGTAAGTTCAAGGGCCATAAGTTCTTGTCTAGATATATTATGACATGCTGTGCCAATGTCTCGTCCTCTTAGAAATGCAAGCAGAGGAGCACAGTTCAATCTCTCTCTCCCACTTCTCCCCCACCCCTAGCTAGCTTCTGAAATCCATCCATGGATTTCGGTTGCTTCCAGCCCCATGCAGGGATCATCTATGATGGCATGCCTTTTGATTACTATATGCAGCAACATAGCCACAGCGAGCTCCTCCTCCCTGTTGATCATGCATTCGAAGGCATTGCTCAAAAACATGCACCTGCCGGTGGATCGGTGCTCCCCTTTGCAACCTTCTACGATGCTGGTGATCACGAGTACTACTACCCACTAGGAGGATCCAAGAAGGCCGATGCTGTCGACAATACTTCGCCGATCTTTCTGAAGCCTGAACCTGATCGTCTGCCTCTGATGATGCCCAAAAATGAGGTGTCTCACCTCATTGGAGGTGGCGTTGGATCATACAAGGCGTACCAGATGAATGGCAGGTTCATCCCAAGAAGGAAGGCTTCCAGTAAGACTGCCAAGAAGGCTAATGTTGTCAAAGGACAATGGACTCTGGAAGAAGACAGGTAAAGTAAAATTAACTATCTGGATGCATGAATGATTTGTTAATTTCTTTCTGTCCACCATTAGAGTAACTTTAGTTCTTGCAAATTTTTACAGGAGGCTGGTGAAGTTAGTGGAGCAGTTTGGACTGAGGAAGTGGTCTCACATAGCGCAGATGCTGCCTGGAAGAGTAGGGAAGCAATGCAGAGAGAGATGGCACAACCATCTTAGGCCTAACATCAAGGTGCGCCCCTCTGCCTTCTGACTGGCTCGACTGAGTACATTTTTTATGCTTCTCAATCTGCAGCAAAGGGGAAGGCTTGGCATTTCTTATTTTCCTTTAGCACGTTTGAATGACATAACAATCTAATTACGTTAATGCCTGAGAAACTAATAACATTAAGTGAGGTTTGAAGATCATCGGCCGGCCCACCGCATGCAATGCATTTATGCATTTTGGATGCACTAAATGTTTTGGGAGTTACTAGTGCACAGAAAATAAATTCTTTGGTTGCGATTAGATTTACCATTTTTAATAATCACAACAAAGTGGGGCGTTAATTTATTTTTGCAAGCTGACCGATGCTTAGCTGGTTTGGACTTAGAGCGAGTGGCGCGCTCATGGTGTTCTTCGACTATCATTACTCTCGATGGTGAAGATGTTCGACTGATTATTATGGATGCGCTAGGCTGAGGTTTATGACATCCCAAGATTGCACCTCTTAAAAAAATTGCAACAAACACCCTCAGAGCATCTCTAAGACTGGCAGTTTTTTTTTTTTTGAACCAAAGGGCCTCAGCTAGCAGATTGACAGTTCTTTTATTCCTCCTAATTGATATTTCAGTTATTTACTGTTTTTCTTTTTGGAAGAAATAACCACTGTACTTTCTTTTACTCCATATATCAGTCTAGAATACAAAATACTTTGTCCTGAAACAGTCGTTTGTTCTTATTAGCCAAAATGTAATTAAACGGGGAAATATATATATCGTGGATGGGGCTGCCCAAAAATAAAGGGAAGGTCTAAAATTAGACAGGAACAAACGTGGCCATCCGGATATCTAACTCTTCCAAATTTTTAAACAAGTTTATGACATGATAATATCTATGCAGCATTCATGCTTGAAGTAACCTCCCTTTTTGTAATGGAACCACAAATGCAGAAAGACACTTGGAGTGAGGAGGAAGACATGGTTCTCATACAAACGCACAAAGAAGTTGGCAACAAATGGGCAGAGATAGCCAAACGCCTCCCCGGGAGGACAGAGAACTCCATAAAAAACCACTGGAACGCAACAAAGAGGAGGCAGTTCGCACGGAGGCGGAGACGCGCCAGCTCCAAGAACCCCAAGTCAGGAACCATTCTACAGAGCTACATCAAAAGCCTGGGGATCAGCCCAAGCAAGGCCATTGCTCCTCTAGCTCCCCAAGAACCTGCCGCGTCGCCATCTTCGCCGGCTTCTTCTTCGGCGCCGAACTCAGAACAGATGAACGATCAGAGGCCAGAACCCAACCCATCCATCATTGCACTCACCCAAGGGATGCTCAGCATGCATGAGGACAGCTACAGTCAGGCTCACACTTGTGAAGAACTTGCAGCTCCTATCATGTGTGATGGTTTGTTTGACACAAAGGAGGAGGAGGAGGCACTGTACCATGTTTACAGCATAGACGATGATGTGGACATGAACTACATCTTCAACCACATGGATTATGCTATCAAGATCGACCATGAGATAGATATGGAAATGACATGGGACGACGACGCTCTCAGAAACATAGAGCTTGGATCAGCACCGTTGCTGACACCGGAAGGTGCAGCGCAGATCAAGACTCTGCATGTGAAGGAGGAGACGGATCTAGTTGAGATGGTCGCGCGCACACAGACTTTAAGCTAGTGAACCGGACTAATGATGTAATTATATATAAACACGCTATCTATAGATAGTCGCTCGACCTTTTTTTTGAAACGGTAATACGACCTTAATTTTGGAATGTATTATGGGGTATGCTATCATAAATGACAGAAAATAAGAAAACCACGTACATGTAAGTTGATTATACGTATTAATTATAGTCGATATTATGAGCATCCTTCTCCTCTTGTTCACTGGGTACTCTACCTTTATTATTAGTTGTCTAATTTTGCTTTAATTTGTACTTTTGAAATTATATGCATCTAATCGCAGATAAGCCGTAAAGAATAGACCCAACGGTCATAGGGTTGCATACGAGCTCGGCTCAGTAACAGATAACTTCTGTAGAAAAAAATAAGCAAACCTCAAGCTCAGTCTTAGGCTTGAGTAGAACTACAAAATCAGATTTTATCAGAAAAAAAAAAAGCTTTGAGCCTAGAGTAGGCTCCGAAGAAACTCTAGCTCAAGTAGACTCAATCAATAAAATATATTTTTATCTAGAAAAATAAAGTTCAAAAAAGCTCGAGTAACCTTCAAAACAGCTAGACCTCAGCTCTTCCGGAAGAAGTTCCAACGAGCCTAAGTTTTTTTTAAGCCCTACTTTGTTATTAATCAGCTAGCCAGCTAAGTGTTCATACATATGAACCAAAATGAAAATAATATGATATTACGGAACACTTGGTTCGGTTGGCTCGCGCTTTCAACCAACTTTCTTGCTTAGTTGCCCAAGAAAAGCTATAAAATTGCACACGACCATTGCGGTGAAAAACAGCTCCGGTTCGCCTCCGTGCAAAACAAAACTGCAATTGACTCAAAACTACGATAAGAAAGAAAAAGATTCCTGCTGATCCTTTCTTTAGGGTTTATTTGCTTATCTCTGTTTCGAGAATCCAAACACTTTGGTTTATAGAGCTGTTTTTTTTTTAATCTTCAAGCCGCTTCTCAACATATCTAACAAAATGGCCAGGGTTGAGTACACATGCATGATGACGAGGGCATGGGTAATGCTTCGAAGTGAAGGAATATAGAAAAAGAAGAACGGTCGCCGAACATGCCCTGCGCAGCCCCTCCACCGTGCTTGGCCCCTCCGGCGAGCATGCCCATGGCCTCCCAGCTCACCACCGCCTGAGCTTCCCAAATTTTCTCCCCGACCTCCTTAGCCCGCCCGAGCTCGGCTGCCACCCCTTCTCCAACCTCCAGCGTTTACCCGCCCCTCTTCCTTGCCGCCGCTGCCACCTCGCCAGGGCGCCGCTGCTATGCAGCAGTAACCCGCTCCTCCTACCCCATTACCACTCCCAGCCTTTCCCAGCCACCCAACCCGAGCTCATTCATTCCCCACTTGCCCTCCCGGGTCGGCATTGATGACGCCCAGCCCACGCCAACCGTTCCCTCCAGGGCCATGCCCTGCTCTGTCGCCGCGCCCCCCTCAGAGCCTGCGCCTTCCCCACCTTGGCATCGCGTGCGCCCGCGCCGTCGCCGTCGCCGTCGCAGACCAGGCCTTCCATTTCGGATGCCGGAGTTATCTGCGGCCGGCCGCCGCTGCCCCAGCAGCCGCCATGCTCTTAAAGCCGTTACTGCGCTTCAGGCATCCGACCACCGCGCCTCCTCCTGCCGGGACCCCATCCGCTGTTGGTCGTGCGGCCGCTCTGGCCACAAGGCTGGGCTGTGCCATCGCCGCCACCCTGCCATCCGCCGGCCGACACCGCACCTCGTCTTCGTTCTCAGCCCTCCACCACCATCGGCTGCCATGGCCCCCGCTCGCTCCGGCCTAGCTGCTCTGCGCCCCCCTCCACCCGCGTCTGTGTCAAGGTTTCGCAAGAGAGGCGGTCGGACGCCTCCGAGCTTCACCGCCGCGGCGCTTTCGTCACCGTCACCGGCGGCCCTCACTCGGACCCGGCCTTCGTCGCCAGTGCGATCAGCCTCCACACAGACATTCCCACCTTCGACATGCAGCTGTCTCACCTTAGGCATCTCCGCTTCCTCGCACGTTTCACCCTGCCAGAGCAGGCCCAGCTCGCCGCGCGCAGCTCCTTCCACTCCCACGGCCGCCGCTTCACCGTCTCGGCCGTCCCCAGTGATCTCCACGCCAACGGAGACCCCAGCGCCGTCCGCTTCCGCGCCCGTGTCTTCATCGAGGGCCTCCCCCTCCACGCCTGGTCCGCCTCCGTCGTCGACCGAATCTTCGCCGGTGCGGGCCGTGTCGACGTCGTCGAGCCGGAGACGAGGCTGAGGCTGGACACCTCGGCGTTCCGGGTTTGGGTCTGGACGCGCGACCCCGCCTCCATCCCGCTCGAGGTGGAGCTCGAGCTCTCGGAGCCATCCCCCTACCTAGAAGCCCACAGCCCAGCGATCATGGCCCTTGAGGCTCACCGGCGCGCCATGCAGCCCCCCCCCAGCGCCTCCGGTCCGCCTCCTCCTCCATCTTGACTCGGTGGAAGACTTCTCTCTACATCCGCACGCGTCGGTGGAGGTCAATCGCGGCTGGATCCTCACCTTTGGAGGCTGGGGGTCCCCGACTCGATGCCACCCCCCCGCCGCCTCCGACCTGCCGCCTCCTGCCGCCCCTCTTCGCCCGGCTGGCCGCCGTGATCCCGATAGCGACGACGAGCATCCTCGGCCGACTCCTCCCATCCCGGCGCCGCCCGGCAAGAGCCGCCTCCTCATCCGCCTCAAGCCGCGACGCTCGAACACCGGAGCCGCTCCCGCCGGGCCGCCTTGACCCGGTGCTCTCCGTCGCCCTTCCCGCCGTGAGGCCCGCTCTGCTCTCTCGCTGACGCCTTCGCTCTCGCGCGGTCGGCACTTCGCCGCTTCCCCACGGCTCCGGCCAATCTCGGCCCACGTGCTCTCGCTTTCGTTTGGCGAACGCTTCGCCAGCGGTGCCCACTGACAACGTCGGTCAACGCCTCGGGGAAATTCAAATTTTCCTCCCCGCCGGCCTCTCTGCCCGGCCTTGCCACCGACACGCCAAGCCTCTCGCCTAGGCCGCCATGGTTGGGCTCCTCTGCTAGCCCAGCTTCACTCCCCGCCGGTCCCTCCTCCCCGTTGGGCTGCACCGACCTCGCTAGCCCAGCTCGCGCCTCTCCGCCTAGGGGCCCCCCCTCCCGTTGGGCTCCCCTGTTGCAGCCTCCGCTAGCCCAGCTCGCCGCCCAGCTTGCCAATCCCCTCATCCCGGGCCGCCCATCCGTTTGGGCCGTCCTGCAGATGCCCTAGGCCTGCTACATCTGGCCATCGTCCCCCCAGCGGAGGCCCTCCTCTGGCCTGCCCCGCCTCTCTCCTCTCCCGCCCGTCGACCTTTCGATCCCATGACGCTGGAGGCCGAGCTCGCCCCTATTCCACCCCCCACTCCGTCACCCAGGCTTTCCTTGCGAAGGCATCCCTCCCTCTGCCTGCTCCACTGATTTCCACGATCCCCTCCAGACGGCCCCGCCTGTCGTGCCCCTCAGTGGTTCGCCGTAGCCCTAGGCTCGCTTCTGCTCGGACGATCCGCGCCCCCGCCGGTTCCTCGTCCATCCCTGCCATCCGCAAGGCCCAGGGAGTCCTGGTCCACAAGCTGGGCCTTCCCTCCGCACCCATCACCAACGACACAGGCTGCATGACTTGAGACTGTTCTCCTCCCCGCTCGACGGCGACACTCTTTCAGCCGTAGCTGATCTCTGCGGCCTCTCATGGCCTCCCTTGACCTGGTCGCTGTTGGTCCCGCCGGGGTTGAGGACTGTGCCTCCTAGCCTCGTTCGCCCTGCTGAGTGCTAGCTGTCTCTGATGTTACCGCCTACTCACCCCCCCGCCCATCTGCGTGTGGGCTCGTACCGTCCCCACCTGCGAGTGGGCTTGCTTCTCTACCACCTGCGTGTGGGTTTCCTCCACTCCCGCCTGCGTGTGGGTTTGCTTAGTAGTCTTTCCCCGTGTGTGGCCTTATGCCATCACACCTTTGTGTCGGGGTGCGTACCACCTGCGTGTGGCCCTGTTCCACCCCTAGTTGCAGAACCGCCTGCGTGCGGAGTGTCCTGGGCCTGCCTTCCCCTGCGTGGGTTTTGGCTGGCCCACCCCTGTATTGTCTACCTTCAGGTTTTCATGGCTACCCCCCTTGCTCGTCAGTGCCCCCCCCCTCAATTGCCCTATGAAGATTCTCTCCTGGAACACCCGTGGCCTCAACTCCGCTGCCAAGCGAGACACTGTTGCAGCGATCGTTCGCTCCTACAACCCAACCATCCTCGCCATCCAGGAATCGAAACTTTCTCAACCGGATAACCTGACGCTCATGGAAGTTTGTGGTCATCACCTCCAGGGAGTGCTGCAGCTCCCGGCCAATGGCACAAAAGGGGGTATCCTTCTTTTCTAGGATGACTCCGCCGTCCAGGTGTCCGACCATCTCATCCTACAACATTCCATCTCTGCCAAAATCTCGCCGCTAGACGGTCAGCCCAGCTGGATCCTTACCGTAGTCTACGGGCCCTCCACCCCCCCTCCCCGACAAGGAAGCGTTCCTCCTTGAACTCACTTCCTTAGCCAACCACTTTAGCTCCCCCTGGCTGGTGCTTGGAGATTTCAACTTGATCTACCAAGCCTCCGACAAAAACAACCTCAACCTTAACCACCGTCTCATGTCCCGTTTCCGCAACGCCCTAGACACTTGCCTCCTGAAGGAGCTCCACCTCTCAGGTCATCGATTCACTTGGAGCAATGAGCAGAACAGCCCCACCTTGGTCAAGCTTGACAGAGCCTTCTGCAACACTGCTTGGGAACTCCTCTTCCCCTCCAGTTCGCTCCTCCCACTGTCCTCCTCAGCCTCTGACCACTGCCCCCTCCTCCTCACAGCCGAGCTCCTTCCTTCCCCCTATGAGGTTTCGCTTCGAGAACTTTTGGACCCGCCTGCCAGGGTTCTCTGAGACCGCCAAGCAAGCTTGGTGTGAGGCTTCCCCCCATCTCCCCTCCTACCCACTCCTTCGCTTCCGCACCAAACTCCTCCGCACTGCAAAGGCCCTTAAATCTTGGAGTCGCACCCACATTGGTAACACCTCCCTCTAGCTCGCGATCACCTCTGAGGTCCTGCGGCTTCTCGACCTGGCCATGGAATCCCGCCAGCTCTCCCCTGCAGAGGTAGAGCTAAGACGACTCCTAAAAACTCGAAGCTTAGGGCTCAGCGTGATTGAGAAAATCAAATGGAAACAGCGCTCCCGCCTATCCTGGCTGAAACTCAGCGACGCCAACACCAAATACTTCCACATGAGGGCTAACGGTCGTAGGAGGAAAAACTACATCCACACCCTCCAGAGCCCATCCGGCACGCACTCCAAATTCCACGAGAAGGCCCAAATCCTCCATGACCACTTCTCCTCTGTCCTTGGGACCGCCCCACCCTCGGGCCTTGGACCCGGTCGTCGTTTCAACTGGGAATTCCTCGAGCTCCCCTCTCTGGACCTCTCAGCCTTAGAGAGCAGCTCAACTTGGACGAGCTCAAGGAGGTAGTTTTTAGCCTGCCAAACGACAAAGCCCCAGGCCCTGATGGCTTCACCTGGGATTTCTACAAATCCTGCTGGGAGTTCATCTCCCCAGACCTCCTGGCGGCTCTCCGGTGCCTCCTCAACCTCGATGGGCGAGGCTTTGAGACCTTGAATGACGCCCTCATCGTCCTGCTACCCAAGAAGGACAAACCCAGCTCCCCCTCCGACTTCCGACCCATCAGTCTCATTCACAGTCTGGGCAAACTATTCACCAAGATCCTCTCCACGAGGCTTGCCCCCTTCATGGACGATCTCGTTTCCCCCTGCCAGAGCGTTTTCATCAAAAAACGCCACATTCAGGATAACTTCCTTTCGGTCCAAGGCAAAGCCAAATCTCTCCACAGATCCGGAACGCCTGCCCTCCTCCTAAAACTCGACCTTGCCAAGGCCTTTGACTCGGTGTCTTGGACCTACCTCCTCGACAACCTCCGCGCCCACGGCTTCGGGGAACGCTGGCGTGACTGGATCTCCCTCTCGCTTGCTTCTTCTTCCTCGCGGGTCCTCCTCAACGGCCACCCCTCAGACCCCATCCACCACCGCAGGGGATTACGCCAAGGCGACTCCTTATCCCCTTTCCTCTTCAATCTTGCCATTGATCCCCTTGTGCCCCTTCTTGCGAAAGCCACTGAACACGGGATCCTGTCCCCCATCAGAGGCCTCCAGCCTGGCCCCCATATCTCCCTTTTTGCAGACGACGCCGCCATCTTCATTAGGCAAGACGCGTCAGCCTTGGCTGAAATGCTAAACCTGTTTGGCGACATCTCTGGCCTCCGCACCAATTTCACTAAGAGTCAAACCGCCCCCATAAGGTGCGATGACCTTGACCTTGATGACGTCCTCCAAAACTTGCCGGCTGCTAGATCTACCTTCCCCCTAAAATATCTGGGCCTCCCGCTTTCCATTAAACGCCTCCGGCACGTCCACTTCCAACCGCTCATTGACAAAATCTCCAACAGGCTGGCAGGATGGAGAGGCCCCTTCATGTCAAAGGGTGGGCGCTTGACCCTTCTCAAGGCCGTCCTCTCGGCCCTTCCAACGTATACCCTCTCCGTGATCAAACCCCCACTCGTTCTCTACGAAGATAGATAAGATCAGGCGCGGTTGGCTCTGGAAAGGGTCCTCCTCCTCTTCGCTGGGACACTGCAAAGTCAACTGGTCCACTGTCTGCTCCCCAACACGCTTCGGAGGCCTTGGGGTGCCTGACCTCGCCGTTTCGCACGAGCCCTCCGCCTCCGCTGGCTTTGGCATTCGAAAACCTACCTTTCGGCCCCGTGGATTGACACCCCTGTCGCCCAGCCAACGACCGACATTGACCTCTTTCGGGTGGGGACCTCTGTGAGCCTGCATGATGGTTCCTCCTCCCTATTCTGGGAGGATCGCTGGCTCTCTGGTCTCGCTCCCAAGTGGCTGGCTCCAAAACTGCACGCGGCAACTCCCAGGCGCAACCGTTTGGTCAGGGACGCGCTTTCTAACAACACCTGGATCTCTGACCTTCGGCGGGTGCTCACCCCGGAATTGGTACCTGAACTCATTTTGCTGATCCAACGGCTGACTCAGGTTTCTCTAACCCCGGGCACACCCGACCAATGGCTCTGGCGGTTCACCAACGACGGCCCCTTCTTAGTTAAGTCCGCCTACAGGCTTCAATTCATCGGCCGCCGCCCCTCACCGGCTCTAGCACGTGTCTGGAAGCACTAGGCGGCCTCCAAGTGCAAATTCTTCCTTTGGCTTCTACTCCAACAGCGCGTCCTCACGGCGGATGCCCTGCAACGCAGACAACTTTCTAACGCCTACTTTTGCCCACTTTGCTACCGCAGCCTAGAAACGCCAGAACACCTTTTCCTACTCTACAACTTCAGTACCTTCGTCTGGACGCGCCTGGCGAATCTTTTGGGGATCGAGCTACTTCACCCTACATCGTGGCGTCACTCCGGCTCCATCCCTACCTGGTGGAAAACAGACATTCTCCAAGCCGGACCCTCTCGCGGCTCTCTTTCCATTATATCTGGGACTATCTGGCTACTTTGGCTTGAGCGGAACAACAGGATTTTTCGCCACTCCGAACGGCCGTCGCTTCCCTTCCTTCACCACCTCCTCGATGAGTTGAGATTGTGGGCGGCCGCGGGAGCCGATTTCGCTATTTTGTAGCTTACTAGAGGAGAAAATGCCCCATGGGGGGAGGGGCCCTGTTCCCCCAACTTGTACTTCTTCTTGTACTTTTGATCAATAGATGGTAGTTCTCCTGTCCTTTGCTCAAAAAAAAAAACAAAATGGCCAGGTTCTTCAAGCCTCATCTACATTCTACCAGCTCCGAAAGTTAGCTTTTGTAGCCAAAAAGTTTAGCCTACGAGAACAGACCGAGCACAACAGTTTGCGCAGAAGAAAAGAATTACCCGAACTCGAAACCTTTTCCTTCGATATCCAGTGCAATGCTGGTTTATACTTGTACAAACCTACTGTCTGTCCTCTATGAACGCACGTAGATAGCCAGGCACTTACGTCGTACGTACACCGCGTCACAAACTAGCTGGGCACTGTGGGCAGCGTACTGCACGCGAGCACGTACGGTGTACTACGTACGCCTCGCGCTGAACACGCCGGCCGCGCATGCAACACGGGCACGCGCCGGCGGCAGTCGCGGCCTCTCGTCGACGATCGATCGGCACGTCGGGCATGTGGTTCCGATCCGCAGCTAGAACGCACAGCGTACCTGCCAACTCCTCCGGCGGCGCCGGCACCGTCGCCGGCCGGCCGTACGTCGACGGGGAAGTGCTCATCGTTGCCAACGTCGTTGAGTCGTTCACGACCAGTAGCAGACGCATCATATATTCATATCCATCCCGAGCATGGCCGGCCGATCTCCACGTACATTACTCGTGCTCGTGATCTCTGGGAATATAAGATTTGGGGAAGCAATCGCAGAAAAAAATAGGCGGGATGAAGAGGAATTAAGAACTGTCGGGCTTTCTCCATGTATGAAAGAGGAAGCTGGCGCAAGCTTGTTGGCTAGGATTTGTTTGTTTTGATTGGAGATAAGATGAGGTATGTTGTGTATTTGTTAGAGATGTTCAGGAGCGAGAGAGAGAGCAAATCTGCGCCGTTAATGGGTTGGAGGATTAATGATAGAGATGGATGATACCACCACTAGTCTTATTTTAATAGTAGATCGAGATAGAGATTAATTAGACACTAACAGATCGATGCACTTTTTAGTACATTTTAATTCAAACAGCTGAGGTAATATATATGTCATTAGTAGCATCCATCACATTGAAACCATTCTTCTCTTTGGTTTAAAAAAGCATAAAACAAGAGCTCTTAGTTCAGTATACAGGGTGTTATGGTACAACCCATGGACAAAAGAGAGCATTAATTAAACCCCAACATAGGACATCTCCATGCATGCATGCATGTCAAGGCGCAGCAATTCATAAATTGTTCAAGTGATCAAAGTAAGCTTGATGATACCTGCACCTCATGAAAAAGAGAGAGGGAATTATGCAAAGGTTTTAATAGATAATACAAGCTAAAATAAATTGTTTCTTTAAAAGTTCTGCCAGGTTTTAGTAAGGCATTCTTCAATCTCCGCTGATAATACAAAAAGAAGAATATTCATTGATTTTATATGCTGACAATTTTGTTGATATATACTCTCTTTTAAGATAATGTCATTAAATCTATATAGTATTGTAGTTCCTTTTTTTTTTTTTGCTAAACTATGGAGTATTGATCTAGTAATACTGTCTCGTCCTTGTCCATGTAATATTGATAATAAAGCATGCTTCATATCCAATAAGTAACAGGTATTGATTTGCATTATCAATCAGTATAGACCATATTTTTTAATAATTGAAGCAACAAAGTTACCCTATATGCAGGGAAGGATCACAAACGAGTGCAGAATAAAGAAGATCTCGGTTAACTTCATTAACATGGCCACTAGATCCGCTAGGCCCGACATCCTGGTAAGGCATATGCAGCACATTTTCTCCACTACTTTGCTGTATCTGGTACAATAGAAGACATGAAAGGTGAAAAGATAGCATGCACCCTTAGATTAATATATTAGAAGCAGGTAGCCAACCAAAATATTTCAAAGCTTCCTAAATCTATACTATAAAGTATAACAATTAATGTACCTTCTTTTGCCTTGAATTTACAAGAGTTTCGTTGTTTTTATTATTTTGGTGCATCAGTACATACAATCACCCATATTAATGTATTACCTTCCTTCGTAAATCTTTATTTACATCTTGCAGTTGTTGTTCCTGCACAACTTATTAGTTAATATTTTTTGGGGCCTAGTTAAAAGATAAAAAAAGCAAAGAAAAATAATTGACACATGCATTTACCTTACGCTTGAGATCAAAGAGCTGATCAAGTAACTGTTGGCTCTGTATAAATGCATGCGCACAGCTAATCAGAAAAAAATTAATATGCTAAAATTGATCTTATATGGGATATTTTTCATAAGAAAAAAAATAAATGGAGAATATATATACTTTCATAGGTCCTGTTAATTAATTAACTACGTACCAGTTAAGAGCATAAATTAAAGGACATCTGATAATAGGCCCCGATAATATGATCAACTTCAATATACCTTTGTCGACCTGATATGCTTAAGGGATATCTCAATTTGGTTCTCAAGTTGCTCAAGATCCTTCATGCTAAGTGGACCCAAGTCCTCACCAAGAAGATTTCTGCAGATGAAGCTCAAATTTAGACAGTCCGGGTAAAAACATATTCTAATAAATTAATGTATATAATAGCTAGCTAGATAAAGACTACATATATAGCACGATAGTTACATACCTCTGAGTGGTTTGTAGGAACTCAACTCTTGTCTTTAGCTTCAAGTACTCCTGGTAATTACTCTGGTTGAATAAAAAAATTAACTATTAACCACTATTAAATTTGAGTGACATATGACCATATGCACACACTTCATGTGCAGTGTGTACAATTAGGCATACATAAAAACTGGTACAAGGAATAGGGAATACTTAAAAAGGCAATGTCATACTACATATATGCATGGTACTACAAATTAGCTACTTGAAGGTTGATAAACTTACATATAGGAAGGGGAGTAGAGGTGGAAGCACTCACCACCATAAATAGGCATGAATATGGAACAAAGAAATGTCAATTCTATCGGTTTTTTCTCATGATTCGGTTTCTCTTGGATTTCGTGTTTCTTTTCCACAGTCTGGTGGATCTCAAAGTTGGATATATAAGGAAAGGATTGGTTCTAGCATATATGCATGCATGAACATCAACTGGCTATAAGGGATGCTGAACGGCTTGGTGACACATTAGGGCTAGCTCATCCTTTGTATGTACTTAAGCAACCCAAAAATATTTGAATAAAAGGTACACATGGTGCAAGTGTTGATTACCCTCATGCCAAAGTGTTTTACACTGTCAAAACGTAAATTAGGTGAAACATACATTTCCTCTTATGTTACTGTATGATATCTGTCATGTGAGCTCATGCATGTGTGTCAAATGTTCAGCCATTTTATATTTTTATATGATTCCAATTAAGTTTTTTTTCGGTGTGGGGAGTGGGGGACACAGGACCAAACTATTTTCTTAGAAGCAGAAAAAACTTTGTATTGACGCAATACAATGTCATTCAAATAGAGACCTTCATACCCGACCTACTACATATTACAGATTATACATCTTTTATATTTGCTCCTTTTCCTAGTATGCAATTTGACAAAATATTATCGTTGGTTACAATTAGAAATAGTGCACAGACAAAAATGAAAAGGTGAGATGTTATTCGAGAATTAATCGTAAAAATTTAAAAAAAAGAGTATGATAAAACCAAAGGACACAAATTTATAACATTTATAAGGAACAAATCAATAATAGAGATACAAAAGGTTAACTAGTGAGACTTAGGAGCTTAGGAGGTTTATGAGGTTGAACAAAGGCGTATCTCGACCACAAGATAGGCTTAATCAAGCTTACGTGTGATTGAAAGTGGAGAAGTATTAATTGATTTGTTTTCCGCAAAACTTTTTGGTATAAAACTCTTGAATTATAAATTAGGACTAAAATAGTTGAGCAAAATAAGGGATACAAAGCGGCCTTGAAGTATTAACATAGCCTATATGCGATAAAAAAATAGAGATAATTAAACTATATACATTGATTAACTATCTGATTTATAAAATCTTTATATATGTAGGAATGTAGGTAAATCATCTCGAACAAGAGTGTTTCTTATTTTCCTCTAAACTTTTGCATCAAACAAATGGAAGGAAAAAATGAATATATATGAGTATTTCATTAGTCACATGTGAGTACATGATGAATGAGATTAAGGCTTGATTTACCGTCGCCATATATATTGTGTGAAGAAATGCCACCGTCTGACCATTAGCTAAAACTATATTCAAGCCTGATCCATAAACTGTATTTACATATCACGTATCCCATATTTCCAGAACAAAACAAGTTCCTTACTTTTTTTATTTAAAGTATAAAAAATTCATGATTCACATTGTATATATATGGAAGCAGTAGTACTGAGAATATTACTAATTCAGTCTCCATTGGAACAGATGCTTCGGCTGAGTTGAAGCTGCAGCTGCGGTATCGCTCCAGTGTCTTGTACATGCTGTTGGCATAACCCAAAAAAAAAATCAATGCATGTTATATATACGCTATCCAAAAAATGTAATTTTAGCACTTTGATTGACGCCAGGCGTTTCGATCCCAAGGCTGCCAACTTGCAATGCAATACATGGAGTTCAGAACTTCAGAATCATACGCAATCCATAAACTTTCAACCTCCATTAATTGTCCACACTAGTTCATGATATATGCCTTACATTACCATGCTTTGCACATACATATATCTTTGATTGTTATTTCATTACATCGATCTTCTACGCAACGTAGACATCCAGATTAATTTACAGATATAAGCACGATCACATTCCATATAGATAAAGCGTCAATTGATGGTCATTTTGTACTGGAGTTGATTAATTTCTTGATCAGAAAATTCAGTTAATCCCAACGGCGGGTCTTCACTCTTCAGTACACAGACACATGCACCGATGCACATACGTTACCACAGTTGTTTTTGCATCTGCATGCGTTGCCGCATCTCCCTCTGTGCATACGATGTGACATCATGTTCAAACTTCAGAGCATGCACAAGCTAGCAAAAGCAAGCAAAACAATACGTACTGCCTGCAAATCTTACTACTGCTGCACTGCATGATGTGTACTCTCTCAAAGTACATGCATGCTGGCATGGCAGTGCAAGCTCAAGCTCTATCTCCAGCTCTCTCCCAAGTCCCCAAAATCGCAGCTCACATTGCATCGATCAGTGAGTAGTGTACTGTCCTGGAGCGGCTACAAAGCCATTGGCCTGCAGACGAGGAGAGGATAAGCCCTGACGAGGCGACCGATATGCTTGCTTAATGCCGCTCTTCTTTCTCGTCCACTTTTCCCTCCTGCAGCCGCGCAGCATGCACGACTATAGAGGATTACAGACAAGACGTGTAGAGAGAGAGAGAGAGAGGGGTATTCGATCTCAAACAAGTGTCCAATGTAACAGTAGAAACGGAGAAACCACATGGCCGGAGAGAGGGAGCTAGACTGCTAGAGAGAGAGAGATCAAAGTTCACAATGGAGCAGTGAAAATCTAAACCGGAAATTACACTAGCTAGGTGCCTTTGAGAGAGAGGGGGAAGGAGGAATCTTAAAAGGACTGATTCCCAATAGAACAGTAGAATCTAAAACAAGAAACTCAAAAGCTTAGAGAGAGAGAGAATGAGGGGGAGATCTCGAAGACTAGTTCCCAATGGAACAGTAGAATCTAAAACAAAAAACTCAAGCTGAGAGAGAGAGAGAGGCAGTGAGTGAGTGAGTGATCTCAAAGACTGGTTCCCAATGGAACGGTACAGTCTAAAACAAGAAACACGAGAACTTAAAGAGAGAAGGGGGATCAATGTCAAAAACTGGTTCCAATGGAACAGTAAAATCTAAAACAAGAAACACAAAAGAAAGCTTAGAGAGAGGGGGAAAAAGAGGGAGGATCTCAGAGACCGGCTCCAATGGAACAGTAAAATTTAAAACAAGAAACACAAAAGCTTAGAAAGAGAGACGAGGGGTTCCGAAAAGAAACGAGGCATGGGAAAAGTGAGAATTCTGCTCGATCGGTGCTGTGTTTGTCCAGATCTGGAGCTAGGCGCACACATATACATTAATTAATTCAGTTAATCAAAAGAAAAACAAAACTTCAAGCTAGTTTTCTTCTCCAAGATAGAACCTCGAGTATGGCTCTTTGATCGACGCGCATGCACTAAAGAAACACAAGGAAAACTAGAGTTGGAAACATCCTACGAGATGGAAATTTTTGGCTCAAAGAAAGTAGAAGCTGGCCGGAAAGTGGAAACCTGAAGGGGGTTAGATCCTTGCCTGCATGGCCGCTTCTACCGAGTGCCTTTTTATAGGAACCGGAAGCTCACAGAAAAGCAAAAGAGGAAGCTGGCTAAACAGATAGATCGATTATTATAGAAAGACTGGACCAATATTAATCTTTCACCGAAACAGCAAAATTAAGGAGCAGGAGGTACTGAGCTAGAGCATGCCTGTATATGTATGTATGATCACAGGTAAATTATCTTGTCAAAACCCTCGGCATTAATACCCAAAAATATACAAAAATCTTGTAACAAGGCTTGCATGAACACACATAGCATTACCTTGTCGATCAAGAACAAATTAAGGCATATGTACGTTGATATCATACCTTGAGGATGTGGAGAACTCGAAGAGGCGGCCGCGGCCGGAGAAGATGATGAGGGCGACCTCGGCGTCGCAGAGCACCGAGAGCTCGTACGCCTTCTTGAGCAGGCCGTTGCGCCGCTTCGCGAACGTCACCTGCCGGCTGATCTTGTTCTCGATCCGCTTCAGCTCCACCTTCCCGCGCCCCATCTCTCTCTCTCTCTCTGCTAGTTTTTTGGCTTCCTCTTCTCCCTAACCTCCCTCTTCTTGTTCTTGGCCTTCTTTCCTCTTGTTCCTTCGCCCTAGCCTCACTTTCTCTCGCACGGCAGCCGGCACTGTTATGCTCTTGCTCTTTTGCCTTTTCTCTCTCTTCTCTCTCTCGTTCCAGATCTCTCCCTGAATTCTCTCTCCCTTCACTCTGAAAGACTCTCTCTAGTCTCTGTCTGCCTGTCCATCAGCCTGTCTAGAGCTAGCGAGGGAGGTTGCCTTCCACTGTTGCTTTTATCGCCATTTTTAATCCATTAAAATCAAACAGCCCATGCTAAGCTACCGGTGACGTACGTACATACGTGATCGGTCAAGGCCCGTCGCTGACTCTTGGACCCACCTGGCGGTGTCTCCGCATGTATTTTTTTATTTGAAAAGTTTATTTTACACTTTTTTTATTTGAAAAGTTTATTTTACACCCTATCCTATTGGTATTCATATATGTAATCCCTTTAAATATAAAACGAAGTATTCTAATTAAACGCGCAAAGCCTTAAAACCGTCGCAAATAACCCTTGAGACGATTTTGGAGATGGTTTCTTCACCTTGTGTATGAGGTGGAGTCTTACATGGCAACGACTTAGCAATAGGCATAGATAAGCCTCTCTAATCCATCCTCTTCCTCTTCCCCATCTCTACCTCTACTCTACTCTACTCTACTCTCTCTCTCTCTCTCTGCTCCCTTCTCTTTCTCCGAGACAACAACAAGGGGAGGGAGGAGGTGCCTCTATGCCTTGAGCGAGTAGGAGCTGTATGACACACCGACATGCCCTAGCCCCTGGGCTATGGCTACTGCGTGGTGTGCCACCGTCTCCCTATGCTTGGCCTTCCTCGTCGTGCCCTATTCCTCTCAGCTTCGGCTACTGCTCGGCGCACACCGCCTCCCTATGTCCCGGCCTCATCGGCACCCTAGGGGAGCAGGCTCGAGGCCGATCGGTGGTGTTTAAGGCAAAAGTCTTCTCCTTACGACCGCCTCCGGTCTCCTCCTCCCTCCCCCCTCCCTCCTGCTCTAGCCCCTTCGTGAGGAAAATGAAACAAAGCGTGAGAGGAGTAGAGCGAGAGGAGAGAGACTGGAGAAGGAGAAGAGGTAGAAGAAGATAAGTGGAGGATGACACGCTGACCCTATAATAATATATGTTTCTGTGATCGCCACGTCACATGTCAGTATGGTGAAACCACTTCCAAAGCTGTCTCGGAGGTTTATTAGGCTAGTTTTAAAGTTTTTACAGGTTTAAATATCTGGTTTTATGTTTAAAAAATATCTGGTTTTATCGTTTAGAAGGTCACAATCAAGGTTCCATTTGCCGCGGCAAATCGACTTATCGGTGGGAGTCGGCAACGGCAAATCGAGTTATAAATTCAAAATTTTGATTTGAATTTAAAAATAGGGAAAAAATCCCAAAAAAATTTCAAAAAATCTATAAGCCTGTATAAAGGTAATGGTGAAAAAAAAATCAAAAACAAGATTGAAATCACGAGGAAATTTGAATTGAAATCGTGTAAAATTGAAAAATGTATTGTTCATATAGTTGTATTATTGCATGCTCTGTTCATACAGTGTTGTCCCGTGATTCTTCACGTTGTCTTTCCCCTCTTCGGGTCCCCTCTTAGGCTCGCACTGTCACTCCTTGCTCACTCCTTGCTTCTTTGTCCTTCCACTGTCAGATCTCGCCGCGAGCTCGGTAAGTCGGCACTTGCGGGCGGTAAATCGAGTTGGTGTCTCGGCAAATCGAGCGCGGCCGACGGCAAATTGTAACATCCTCATTTTCAAAAGCTAAAACTCATGTGCATCATGTCATGACATGTTATTAAAATCCCTAAAATTTAAAACTTTTGAAAATGAGTATGTTACTGTTGAAAAACATTTAAATTGTGAAAACTAATTTGGTTTCACTAGTGTTTTGATTGAAAATAAAACACCCTTGTAAATGCTTGAGTTTTCAAAGAGGATAACTGTTGTGGGTTATAAAATGAATTGAGTTCAAATGTGGTTTTTCTTCGAATAAAATAAACATAATTTCATTTTATTAAACTAAATGATTTAAGGGTGGTCTTATAAACCTAAAAATGTTTGATTTGATTTTAATATCAAACCCCCAAGGATTTCATTTTCATAAAAATGATCATTTTAAGTAGTGGTTTTCTAAACCAATGATCCTATTTGACTTTCAATATCAATCTTTATAATTTTCATTCTAAGTAATTTGAATTCCAAATAAACAGAGCATTTGTTTTCAAACAAAATGCCTTGCCAAAATATTTATTGTTTTGGTTGATTTTCAAAGGAGGAAAAATAATTTCACTTCCTAAATGGTTGCTTTAAAAAGATTTGTATTCATAAACTAATAAATGTTTGGTTTGAACTTCAATATCAAAACACTAAGGTTTTTAATATAAAGTAATTTGATTTACCAACAAAAGAATTTCATTTTCAATTATCTTAAAAGAATACGTGGAAAAACTATTTATTTCGAAAAGTCCTAAAGGCTTTTACTCCTTAAGTTCTTGTTTTAGGTTTTGGATTATCAACCTACACTTGTACTTTGCCAACTTTAAATTCAATAAAGAGAGACTATATGTTCCTTTAAAATATATTTTGAACTTTCACAAATAATACAAAAGTTGATTTTTAATGAAAACAAAAGTTTGTTTTCAACTACTTTACAAGAAAATGGTTTCAGCTCTAAAAGAAAAGTGTTTGGGTTTTTATTTTCGCGAAGCTTAAATTAAGCTTTGTTTGGTTTTGGGCCCAAACAATTAAACCTTTAAAGCTATCTCTCCAAAGGAATTTGAAATTCCAAAAAGGAGCAATTTTGTTTTTCAATGTTCAATAAGGAAAATATTTAACTCCTTAAAATAATTATTTTAACCCTTGAGCTTTATAAAACCTAAAAGCTTTGCCGTATCGTTTTGGAATCAAAATAAACAAATTATATTGTATCTTGTTTAGATTTTGAGTTCAAGCAAATAAAATTAAAAGCCCCGTTTTGTATATTTTGAATTTCAATAAAACCCTTTTCAAAGAGATTTAAATTTCTAAGGGAGCAAATATTTTATAAACAAATGATATTATCCTTTAAGTTTTGGTTTAATAAACACTTTGGTACTGCAACTCTCGAAACTCTTTTAAATTCAAAAACAATTGGAAACGATTTTGTTACTTAAATAAATGGGGTTTTGAAATAGATTTCAACCTCCAATTTATTGCAAGCCCAAAACCCCCCCCCCCCCCTTTGTGTGGTATTTGATTTTGTACCCAATTAAACAAAACTAAAATCCCCTTTCAAACATGATTTGAATGTGGTTTACATAAAGCTCTAAATGTTTAATTTTAAATGCTGTTTGGATTCAAACCTCTAAAAAGATTTCACTTATTAAAGGAAATGTTTTATTTCCTAACTCATATTTGGTTTTAAACCCAAGCAACAAAACTTTGATTTTCCCCAAGTGATATTCAAATTTAAATAAAATCCTTTCTCTAATGTTTTAGTTTGACAATTAAATTCAAAATTCAAATATGATTTGTGACATCCCCATTTTCAAAAATCAAAACATGTGCATCACATACATCATGAGCACCTCTGCATAATTTTCCAACCAAAACGATTTTTGAAAATGTTTCTGTCACCATATTTTAAATTCAAATCGATTTCAAATTGATTCCATTTATCCCTAACCCTGGAATTCAAATTCCATTTTGAATTTCCCAAGCCAAATTCAATTTCAATTTATTAATCTTATCCCATTCCATTTTTCCCTCTCTATGACATGTGGTCCCCACCTGCCATCCTCTCCCTCTCTTTCTTCTTCTTCCTTCTTCTTCTCTTCCCTTTCTTTCCTGTTCACGCAGGAATTCCCCTCCTTGATCCTTCATCTTCTCCACTAGCTTGGGTGGCCATTAAACCTCCCCAATGGCGGCCGGTTCGCGATTAGTGGTGATTAACACCACTAATGCGCCCCCCTTCATCTCCCAGGCAGCCCACAAAACCCCTGCCCGAGCTCCATTCTCCCCCGCTTCTCTTCCGATTCGGCTCGGGTAAGCCGTTCACATGAATCCTTCGAGGCGGTGTTCCCGACCATCCTCTCACCTTTTCCTCGATCAATTTCGGTGTTTAAATGCGCCAAAGACAGCGGATTCGCGCCAAGACGCCATGACGGTCTCCTCCGCGCCTTGTCTCGTCTCCGATTCCGGCGATTATCGCGGTGAGTCTCCTCTCCTTCCCCTAGAGCTTCCTAGGACTAGGCGGCCTTCCCTCGGCCAATTTGGCCCTAGGGCGGCCGTGGCTTCGCCCGGCGTGCTCCCTCCTCCCATGTGCCACCTGCCACTCCCGCCAGCCGCTCCTCCCGCGCCCGTGAGACCACCCCACGGTTCCCGTGCTTCCCGATCCTTCTAGACCACGCCGCCCCCGTTGGCTGGTCCCAGCCTGCCATTCTCCCTCCCTCCGCCGCCCGTCATGTGGCCGTTTAACCACCCGGCCCCGGCGCCGCCTCGAGCTTCTCTGCCCAGTGAAGCTCCCGGCCCTTCCGCCGCCTCCATTGCCGGCGCCGCCTCGCCGCCGCCAGCTAACGCCGCCGCCTCTCTCATGCCATGTTTCTGCCGACCGCTCACTTGGTGACCCGCCACTGCGTCCCAGGCCCCTCTTCCTTTCCCCCTCATGGGAGCCATACATGGCCATGGGCCGCCAGCCTGCCGCCATGCCTCCCTGCTCCTCTCTCACCGACAACCAGCCCTGCGTCGGTGGCTCTGAGCCGAGCATGCCGCAGCTCTTCCTTCCCATTGCCGTGTGGGCCGGCTCAGCCGAGCCGTGACCAATGAGCCGAGCCACCCCTCCCTCATTTTTTTTTTTCCTTTTCCTGTTTTGCCCAAACTTCCAAAATTCATATCTAATTGTAGAAAAATCCAAAACTCCCCAAACTAGTTTTGTTAGACTCAAAAACTTAAAACCTATTTAATTATGTAATTTTATCTACTTTTACTGTTGTAAATTGTTTTGAATTATTTAAATATCCCTAAGCATTGTTTTAATTATCTAGGGAGATTTACTTGTCCAACAATTGTCAAACCAATGTTAAAATGACTTTAAAATGTTTACCTTGCATCTGTAATTTCCATGAGATTTTTTATAACTATTTTACCCACTGTTTTAGATTTTTGGTTAGCAAATTAATTAGTTTAAGTGCATAATCTTTCCATTTAAATTCCAGAAAAATGTACAGTGGCTTATTTAGTTTTAAACCACCTTTTTACTGCCCTGTACACTTTACTTGAGCATTTTCATGCATGTGCATCCATATTTCCGCATGGTGTTTATTGTTTTATTTATCGTTATTTCCGCGATTAGGAGCGTGCGACTCCGGAGATCGTAACCGACATCACGTGGAAGACTTAGGGTTTTCTGCTGGTCAAGGCAAGTGCTGAATCTTGGTCCTATGTTTTTAAATGGTTTTATTAGATATTTAAAACTGCATGCTATGTTAAAAATTAAAACTGCTAATTGGTTAGATGCTAGCTAAACACCCCAACTAACAATATCAGTATAAACACCTTCTATACCACCCTAGGTTAATATTATATTGTTTAATATTGCCTTCACCCCCTTGAACTAGGTTTTAATCATGTTAGTTATGCTTAGTTGCAATCACATGGAACTTGGACGTGATAATCTCAATGCTTATTTCATCAATGATTTTAAAAGGCGATGGGTCTTTGTCGTGTTTGCAAATGGGTGTAGTTGATAGTGGGTGCTATCGGGTAAAATGTTTTATAAAACCCGATCGGGTGGTGGTTGCAAGGTTGGTGCGATAAGCACGAGACTTGGGTCCAGTGCGGGAACCACCTCGGTCCCTAAGGACCGATTCCTTGAGGTAGACGAGCTAAGTTTAACAGTGCGACCATGTGTGCCTATATGGGCGGGCCTTGGTTTAGTATCCTTCGGACTTCTAGTTTTGGCATTCCAGTCAGTGGAGCAGGCAATCGGTGTTGTTCTGCAGGCGCAAGAGGGGCATTGCAGTGGAAACCTCAGCGGGAATGCCCTAGCTAGGGGAAGGTTGGAGAAAGGCCTTGTGGTGACCATTTTTCTTTGGGGGCACTCGAGAAAGAACCACCTCGCATGGGTAAAGCGTGCAACCTCTGCAGAGTGTACAACTATCATGATAGCCGTGTCCGCGGTCAAGGACGGACGACGAGGAGCTGTCTCATGGTACTTCTTATCTATTTGTTTTCAAAATGGTGTTTTAAAAGAAAACCGCGACCGCCGTCGTGAGTTTTGTTTTCTCTCCTCACAGTGGGTGCTGTGAGCGATGAGGGTGTTGTACGGTGGGTGCCGTGAGTAGCCAGGTTGAGCAAAACCGGTTGAGGCCAGAGTTTCAAAAGGAAATGATTCAAATATTTGTTTTCCCTTAACTCCTTTTAAATCCTTTTGAACTATAGGGAAAAACTTGCAAAACTGACTTTATGCAAAAGAACCATAACCTTCCTTTGTAAACCTTAGATTCATTTAGTCAGCCTTGCTTGTTGAGTATGTTGTATACTCACCCTCGCCTTTATCTTGGTCGCTTATTCCAACGAGCGGGGTTGCGTCGGTAGAACCCTAAGGTGGAGACGTATGAAGATGAAGGCCCCATCGCAAGTTTTCAAGATGAGGATTACTCCGACATCTAGGAGCTCTACTTCGGCCGTGCTTGTGGAGTTGTTTTGGGTCTTCTTTTGAGTTTTGAGACTTTTTAGTCTCACCCCTGTAAGGCCAATGAGCCCTCTATTGTTTAACGCCATGCTTGGCGCACTCTGATGTAATCTATACTTTTACGTTCAATGGCAATGATCCAAACTGTTCAACTGTGTGTACTAGCTCTTGATCTAGGAACTAGTATGCAGTTAAAAGCCTGAAGGACTCGACTCGTTTGACGGTCTCTACACAAATCGAGCAAAGCGAAACACGAAGCGCAAGTCGGTCATTCTTGGCTGACAAATCATGAAATTTGGCGCAACAAGCCGAGGCGGGCGACGGCAAATTCATTTTCTAACATTTTACATAATTTCCAATGTTGCCTAATGGTTAAATAATTACCAAAAGTCATGCCTACCATTTACATAATTTTAAATCAATTTTTACCATTTTTCCGCACCATACAAAGTTTCAAAGCGATTTTTCTAATAATTTCAAATGTTGATTAAATGTTGCATAATTACAAAAAGTCATGCCTCACCATTTTCATTTTTGAAAATAATTTTTACTATTTTTTTGCACCATAAACATTTTTCTCAATTTTTTCCACCGGCCAAGCGGTTTTCCGCAAATTCCGTTCGATTTGCCGACTTAATCGAACGATTTGCCGTTCTTTCCTGTGTGCCGCGATTTGCCGAGCTTATCGCGCGATTTGCCGACGTTCCGGGTCGGTTTGCCGAGTTTTTGAACGATTTATCGGTTTCGGCAAACCTCTTTTAATTCAAATTTCAAAACTCAAATTTTGGTTTATCGCGATTTGCCGCGGCAAATCGTGATCCGGTAGGGACCGATTTTTGCTCCCAAGACGATAAGTTGAACTCTGGTCACAGTAGACCAACGCGATAGTTCATAGTAAAATAATTTTTTTTCCTTTTTTTATTCGGTCTCCGCAATCCGCGTGTATTCGATCGCATGCGCGTGCGGCATGCTGCTGTGATCCGTGCCAGCGAGAGAACAGTGCACCACAACGTGGGGAAAACGTGTCGAGCGCTCAGGCACTCCGGCCTCCCCGTCTCTCTCTCTAACCTTGCGATGGCCGATGGAGTTGCGAGCTCTGTACGTGTGGTTTTTAGGCTCGTGAGGTGCAGACGAGCTATAGCCTATAGGTTATTCTGTCGTTTCGTTTCTTGTGGGGGCACTGGGCTAGCTTCCGCCATGTTCGTGGGAAGCTAGGCCGGCCGATGCAGGTAGGTTACAAAGGAAGGAAACAGGTTTCACTATTAGAAAACAGGGCATTATAAGCGGTACATCATAAGCGGTTCGATACGCATCACTTCTAATAGTTGCAACACAAGCGGTTCAATAGATCAAACTAGAAAACCTCCTCTAGAAGCTGTTCGTAATACGAACCCCTTCTAAAACCCAAGCAATAGAAGGGTTTCGTGTCACGAACCCTTTCTAAAGCCCCCTGCACCTCTAGAAGCGGTTCGTAATACGAACCGCTTCTAAAGCCACGAACCGCTTCTAGAGGGGGCTTTAGAAGAGGTTCGTATTACGAACCGCTGCTAGAGGCCTATTTTTCGAATTGTTAAAAGGAAAGCTTGCATTATCACATCAGAGAGCACACGTGGGTGGGTTGGCTAGCTGGGTGAGGCGTGGGTCACGACTCACGAGGAGGGGTGAGGTCCTAGGTTCGAATCCCACGTACTTTTTAGACACCACTAGAACCGGTTCATAGAACCGCTTCTGATGCTCCCACAAGCATCAGTCTCGGTTGCCTACAACCGGTTCGAAAACCGGTTCTGAAAACTGTTTCGAACCGGTTGTGGTGGCTGTTTCGCTGGTACTGTTTCATCATCTTTTCATCTAAGTACTGTCGAGTGTGTGCACATGTTTTTATAGCCAAAATACAGACAGGTTCTCATCCATTTATATTTTGTGGATGTTTTCAAAAGTCAAATAATTTGGTTTCTCCAACATGTTTCTCTGAAATTTTGAAACCGTTTCTTAGAACTCTTGAAAATACGTCGAATGAAGCGGCCTCTCGAAGCCGGTTCGAGAAGCTCTTAAAGTTTAGATTTTCAACAGATAAATATATTCAACAAATAATAGTTACATTAGACACATCTGAAGTTACTCTTTTGCTATCTAGAGTTTCTCAAAGAGGCCGGCTAAGCTTCATCTGTTGGGGTTCTTAGGGTGGGTTCTTTTCAACTTTTCTTATCTACTAATTTGTCTGGATCTCGTCACTTCGAGATTTTTTCGAGGTAGCCTCGAGAGCCGGTTGGCCTTCAGTTTTAGGGTTTAGAGAGCTTATAGACACGCCTACGAGATAAAAAAAACCGACTCAAAAAGTAATAAAAAATGAGATAAGTCAAATAACACACTAGATAAGTAGGATAAGTCAACTCGGTCTTCCAACCATCACCAAGACCGGTAAAAGACAAGAAAACATCCTTAACCATATACTAGCCATACCTTCACCTTGCACATCCTTTTCTTGACGACGTTCCATGATGACGCCTTTGTCTTGTCAACCTTGGCTATAACCAATCCTTGTTGACTCCTCCGTCTCATCAGCCTTGACTCGGCCATTCACCTATGATCCTCTCATCCTGTCGACTTCGACTTGATTATCAACCTTTGGTGACTTCCCGTCTTGTTGACCTCGACTTGGTTGTCATCTCTTAATATCACTTATCGTTATTCACCTTCATGAGACCTAGTTCTCTTCCCATCACTCATAAAAGACATTAGTCCTAAAAGCTCAATAGATATAAATATATTTAATATTAACAAACAATTAAGTACCATAAGTGTTTCACAATAAATATCAGCAAACATAGAAACACTTGTCATATGAAAGCTCTCAATAATGTATCATGTGATAAAGTAAACAATCTATATGCACATAAGAGATAGATGCCGAAAGATATTCATATTATTTTTCTAGAAATAATTAACAATTAATCAATTCAATTAATCTCCAATCTTCATATATATATATATATATATATATATATATATATACATTTAATAATTAAAACATATGTGAAGTAATCGATCCACTAAAAGAGAGAAAAATAGATGCATGGATCGATATAGGAGACTTCACACCATACATGAAAAATTTCACTTAAGAAGTTCATATGAGAATGTACAATTTAAATTTATATGTACAAACACAATTAATAGCATGGTGAAGTTTAATTTATGGATCATATGAATAAGGATAATATGAACATATATCTACATGAGGAATACAATAATAAATATGAGTGGGTTACCACATTGCTTATCTCAAATTTCAATCCATCCTATATATATATATATATATATATATATATAGAGTTGAGCTACGGTGCTTCGCGAAGCACGGAAGACGTCGTGCTTCGCATCTAGTTTGAAAAATCCGAGACTCAAATGGCCGATCCGAACCGTCCATCTTGATCTTCTTGTTGAAATCTCTTAGACAACCAAATTTCGTATTTTTTTAAATTTTTTTGCTATTTGTTTTGTATTTTTGAAAATCACCGATCTAATTAGTTGTGAAGCGTCCAATTTGCTGGTTTTTAAAAATACAAAATAAATAGCAAAAGAATTCAAAAAAATACGAAATTTGTTCGTTTAAGAGATTTCAATGAGAAGATTAAGATGGACGTTCGATCGGTCATTTGAGTCTCAGTTTTTCAAATTAGACGCTAAGCACACAGATCTTCCGTCTTCAAGCACTATAGCTCTCTCTCTCTCTCTCTCTATATATATATATATATATATATATATATATATATATAAAAGACTAGAGAATATCAACAATTAAGTGTTAGTTTCAACAAAATAAATAATACGAGACATACCTTGTTAGGATGGATAGCTTATCCATTTGACATAATTGATTCCTCTATTAGAATGAGACTAGAATAGAGCTTAGTAATAATCTTGTTAGTCTTATAATAAGGTTCACCATATAACGGAGGTTTATCATTAGGCATGCACGAAATCAAACATTAAACCATATTTATCATTTACAATGTTTATCATTCAACTATATTTGTCATTAAATATGTTTATTATTAATTACCAAAATCACAAGGGCTACATAAAATTACACCTCTTATGGCTTATATCATTTGCATATTACAAAACCGCAAAAGAAAAACAAATTATATGGTTTCTTTAAGCCTAGTCAAACCAAACACCTCGTCTTTTTGAGGCCTACCTGTTTAGCTATAGAGGTCAGATGTGCAACCAATTGTTTCAAATAGATTCAAAAGGAGCTAGCCTAGCATCGGAAAATTTATCGCTAAAATTTTACCTATGACAGACCAAATTTTCCGATAACACCGAAATTTCGCAGATTTTGACCGATATGACTTTTGCAAATTCAAATCCGTTCCATAAATTTCGTCCAGAAAAAATTCCCAAAAAAGGTCCGAATTATCACTTGTCTTCGGTTGTGTCTTTACCCGGTAAAATTTTAACTATTTTTTTCTTTAGCTGGGCATGAGTGACCTTTGCTCTGCTTTGCTTCGTCTGCTCATCCCTTCCGAGTTCCGACGGGTGGATCGGCCGTGCGAGAGTTTTGCCGGCACTGTGGCTCTCTTGGACGACCCGCGGTGGAGGGGCCGGAGCCCTGAGCGCGACGCGACGCGACGCGACGCGATGGATACGCAGGGCCGCGGCGGAGGCAGTGGCAGTGGCCTTGGCTTCGCCGCCCTTGGGGCGGCACGTGTCGACCCCTGTGAGGCCAGGACGGCCACAGCGGCACAGCCTCGCCCAGCGCCATGCGAACGCAGACGCATTTTTCGTTTCGTTTCCATTCCGTCCGCAGCATTTAAATTTGCGACAATCATGTGTATGTACTTTCATGCATGATTCGTCTCGTCTAGCTCTACCGTGCAAAGCTACGAAGGCAAGACAGCAACTTAGATAGCCGCGTGTAGTGCCATCGGGGGAAAATAGTTTTGCCGGAGGCCAGCGATATATATATATATATATATATATATATATATATATATATATAAAAAGCAAAAATCGGTTTTTATTGTTCGTCGTTGAAGTTTCAAACAACTTTTTAAAATTGAATTGCACCAAAAAATTTATATGATATATACTTATATTTTTTACAGACCCCACCAATAACCAATTGGAGAAAATTTCGGTGATACAATTTTCTATGAGTTATTCTCATGTAAGAGGTCGTCAGTCCATCCTTCTCGAGATTTTTTTCTGTCCAATTTTAGTTGCGTCTAAAACACAGGATTTTTGAAAAAAAAATTTATGGGTGTCTCACAAAAACCATTCGAAGTTTTGGCGACATATCTACAATTCAAGCTTAACGTCCCATCTGAAACGTGTTTTCTTTTCGAGAACCCAGAGAAATCTGAACTATTTCCTCATGCAATGTTGCTACCTGCTGAAATTCCTAGACTTTAAGAAGCCGTTTTAGTTTAACTGAATTGTTTGGCTTTAAAATTAAGCTTCGAGAAAGAACTTCAAGATATTCAAGCAGCGAAACAAAATTGTATGTCTTATGGACCTGCTTGGTTTGTTACCGTCGCCACACCTTTTGTGACATCCAAAACGAACATCACACTTATGGTAAAACTTGTTTGAAAAATGAGTCAATGATAGGTAGGATATAAAGCTAAATTTTTGTAACAAATCTAAACTCTCAGAGCGTACACAAGAAGTGATAAGCTAATTAGTTATGACAGTCTAGCTTACAGCGTAACAAGTTATAAGTTATAACTTCAAACGAAGGAGTCGTGAACTGAAAATAAACAGGAGAATGTACGGTAAAGTAAAGTGCAAACCAGCCGGCTCTGGTGTCAATGGCAATGGCATCCGACAAAGGCAGCAACATGTGTAGCAGCAATACCACTAAAAATTCCAGCTGTGTCCTTTGGTGTGCAACAGTGCCTGCGCGAGAACAACTGACAAGCATCGGCTGACACATGCCTGGCCCGGGGCATCACCTCACCAATGCCGAATAGGACATGATTTAAGGGGCGCGTCCTTGACTTTTCGGCCACGGAGCAACCCAACTCGCTTCGTTGATGGATGCTGCTTTAGCATCGTTCTTCTCGGTTTACCTTTTATCTTATCTATTTATCTTTTAAATCGAAAAGTCCAACGCTTTAACTTTTGTGTTAGTTCTTTTTTCCTTGAATCTATGTTGCAAAGCTTTCATAAGTCAGAATAAACACACCGAAGTTTCCAACCTATCTCATGAAGCTCTCGAAATAGCTTATAAGCAAATAAGAAATAACTAAATAAGATAACCTAAAGAGAACAACCACAATCACTTCAATGCTCCGGTTCCATGGCACTTGCTCAGTTGCTTTTCTACCCGGTTAACGCTGTACGGTTGGTGGCACTTGCTCTTCAAGAAGTGAAAACTTGTTTAGTGGTAGATGATCTGGTGATGAGATGGAAGATTGGGAGAAGCCAGCGAGGGAGTCCGGCAGAGAATGGGTGTCCGCCATGCAAACGGACACCTTCTTCCCTATTCTTTCTCCTTTGCCCTTGTAAATCAGTAACACCACCTCTACCGCTATGGCAGAGAAAGGGCGTCTGGCAGCAACATGTACCAATAGAAGTGTTAAAAATTCTAGCTCTGTCCTGTGATGCCTGTGCGAGACAACTGACAAGCATCGGGTAATACATGCCTTTTTTTAGGGAGGCTAAGATAATGCATGCCTTGCCCGGGACATGACCAACGCCGAATAGGACGGGCACGGATCAGATGCCGTTGCAAGCAACTTAAGCAGTAGCACCTGATCTAACCATCCAACGGGGTAGCAATGGCCAGGAATAGCCGCTGGGTGAGAGCTCCGGTGCCTCCACGGAGCGGCTAATATCAGCAGCAGCCACCCCGTCCTCTCCTCCCTTCGTGAGTCTCCCTTCTTGATCCGCTACCTAGCTTCTGATTTTTTTGTTTAATTTCATGTTTAATTAACTCTGGATGCTCGCTTCTTCCTTCCGTTTTCTTCATGGAAGCTACGCTGCTGCCTGAATTTTCTTGCTTGCCACAGAACGAGAAGTTGTCCTTCTACTCTTGATCACCTGTGTTGTAAAGATTCCTGGATTCATAGGAAAGCCACGAGTAAGATTCACTGCAATTAGCTGCAACCAAATCGACTTTTCAGCTCCCGAGGCCCCTCGTGCCGTTCCTGCGTCCTTGCCGGTCGCCATTACAAGATGCCGCTTTACAGAATTACTGCAATGATCCAATTCCATGGCACATGCGTATGGAGGTTTACCTAGATTTGGCAGAACTATGCAAAACTAACGTATGGACCAGATAGTTGCATTTACTGCTGGGTAATGCTATACAGTTGATGGCAGTGGCACTTGCTCTTCTACCTACCAAGTCCAAGATTTTGGCTAGGCAAGGCACGGCGGAGAAGTGCGCAGAAATTGAACCAGTCACAGGGCCATGTTCTGGTGCTGAAGCCAATCCTGAATGGCAGAACGGAGGGCGTGGTTGGGGATGAGCTGCTTGTGCGGAAGCGGCAAGTTGGTCATTGGAGATGTGACGCTGCCAGTGCTCAGCCAGCTCCTGATAGCTTCAGCTTCGTAGGTGAATCCATCCGCTGCAATGTGAGGGTCATTCATCACATCCTGAAATTTTTGCCCACAGGACTAATGGTTAGTGTCACCAGATAAAAGCTCTATGCCCCTATTCATACAGAAGTGGAAATTTTCATGAAAACAAAGTAAATGACACGTCCAGCTCTAAAACTCAAGTGTTTCAGCATTATCATCTACATATGCCTGAATAGGGGAAAACTAGATGATTCCTTGACATACCTGAGATATAGGGCAGATGAAATATGATGGTGTGCAGTTTTCATTAAGCACAGATCTGGAGGATGAAGGCAAAGATGTTGCTGCAGCATCTCTCATCGCCTCAACGGCTCCCCACACCTCACCAGACAGATCAGGACGGCACCTCCTGCTTAGCTCAGTGCATCGGAGAGCAAGGTGTGCTAGCTGATGGACATGCGCATCAGGCCACTCTCCCGCTGAGGTATCAATTACTGAGCTCAGGTTTCCTTCCTCCATTGCATCCTCCACGAGCTTCTTTATCCCAATAGGAGGCCTTCCTGTTAGAAGATGCAATACCACAATTCCAAATGAATAAACATCGGAGTGAGGTGTCAGCTCCCCAGTGGCAAAAAATTCTGGATCCATGTAAAGAGGGGTTCCTGCAGGATGTATGGTGCGGTACAGGGTAGTGTTGTTGGAGCTGGACTGGATTAGGAACCGAGAAATACTGAAGTCACTAAGCTTACTGACTAAGTTGATATCAAGAAGAATGTTAGCAGGCTTGAGATCTCCATGAACAACTGGATGAGGTTTGTTCTTGTGCAGAAAGATCAGCGCTGAACATATCTCGGCGATAATTCGGACACGAATCTGCCACAACAGAGTTTGCCTCTTATCTGCACATACAAGAAAATCTTCAAGGCTTCCATTTGGTAAGAACTCATAGACAAGTGTAGATGATTCTGAGCATGCTCCTACAAGGGTTACAAGGTGTGGATGTCTCACTCTACTGAGGATAGAGACCTGAAAAGGAAATCCAAAAGACATTAATGGAGTGAGCAAGGATGTCCTTTTAAAACATTTGTTTATTCTACTTCCAGTTTTTTTAACAGGAAAAGGAGGTAGAGCTCAACTACCTTTTCCAGTATGATAGAGACGAAGTTAAAAATCGGAATGAGACTATGAGAGTGAACTACCTCTTGTTCAAACTGTGATTGTCCCTGTAAACAATCAGGTCTCAGCACCTTTATCGCAGCTGTCTTGTTCCGGAGGACACCTCTATATATGCAGCCAAACCCACCGTCTCCAATCTTCAGTGAACTACTAAAATTTTCTGTTGCACACTCCAGTTCAGATGATGAAAACTCACAGGGCATTGCTGTAACTAAAACCGGACGCATCTGGCCTCTTTTCTGGCGTAACTCCTCAACCTCTCGGACTGCACGATCTCGTTCATGTAGCAAGTGCTCATGTTCTGATAGAAGCCAGTCATAATGCTCTCTAGATTCTGAGAGCTGATCTTGAAGGTACTCATTATGATCATTGGCTTTCTGAAATATCTCAGCAATCTCATCTTGCTGTACTTTAAGTTGTTCCAACTCTTGCTGTACCCTTGAAAGAGATTCCTCAGTTTCTTTTTGTTTTTGGACCGCCTGCAGATACCAACACCCATCATTCCTGCCATCAAGATAGATGACTTGACATATGGCTCCATGTAACATTAATAGAATGTGAACTTCCCTATTAAAATAGCCTGCTGGCATCCTGGATTCCTTTTTATGAAATAAAAATCTTTGAAAAATTATTCAAATTGCAGCCTATTGTTATTTGCAGCAGATGAAAGTTGGTCCCAATGGAGTTAGTAAGTTAGGTCTTGGGATTTCAAGAGGCAGATTTCTTGGAACAGCTGCTGCTAGATGTGATGTTCTGCTGTCTTATATAATCAAACTTTTCATAAATGACTGGGTGGCAATATTTGGCCTCGAGTTTAGATAAAGCTAGCATTTGGCTACAAGAAATGCATAAGATGATAACATTTTAATGAATCCAGATATGAATTTACCATTCGTTCAGATTCAATCTGCCTCAAGAGCTCGTCAGACGCTTCTTTCTTGAATACTTCAGCTTCTTCCATGTTTTTTTGGAGCTTATTACGCAAATCATCGTCCTGTAAGGACCATTAGAGCAAATATTGTCCATTTCGGAGGGTATAATTTAATTATTAAGTACAAACTTTCATTGCGAAACGTTTATTAACCCCTTTCAGCTTGTTTACGGTTTACAATTGCTACTTCTGAAGATTCGGCCTTGATTGGGGAGCTGTAGCTGTAGCTATAAGCTGCTTTTCCGTTTTCTAGCAGAAAACCAAGCGTAGCTAATGGCCGTAATTTTTTTTCCCTGAAATGTCTCTTGGTAGTCTTATCTTTTTATTGGTTTAGCTGTTTTGAGTCATGTTCCTAATGTTAACGATGAGTTTTGCTAATTTGCTTAATCGGATTACTATTTTTATGCAATACGCTAGAGGGGACAGGGATGATGTCTAGTATATTGGCAGTCAGACAGAGTCAAGCCAGAGAGGCAGGGGAAGGTGGTAATAAGGTTGGGACTGATAGCCGTGAGGTCCATGTGAGAGGGACGTCCAAGCAGTAGCAATGCTAGGGAACGAGAATGACGGCAGGGCAGTGTGCTTGTGGATGATGATGACAGAAATCAGTGTTGGAGGAAGAAGGGATGAGATGGGTAGAGACAAGAAAACCAAGGGCAACGAGAGTGGTGTAGCAGTGTCAACATGAGAGAAGACAGGGGCGGGAGGAGGCAAAAGTCACATGTATCTATTTTTCCATGAGAGGTATGCCACTTCTAAATGGCATGGTAAGTAATTTCTAACCAAAAGCCCCTAAATGCTGCATGAGATGACTTTTCGCCATCTGTTGTAGAAGGGTAGATCACAAACTCACAATGCAAGACATATACTTGCAAGAGTTAAAACAAAAAAACAGGTAATCATGGAAGACTTAATAAAGAAAGAAATTAGCCTGACCAACATCTTTTCCAGGTCCTCAGGTCCAACAATACCACCATTAGCCCTATTGATGAATGCTGCACATCTGAGTCAACAAAATGAAATGTCACTTCAAACAATACTACAATAATATCAACTAAGCCTAATAAAGTACTGGAGAGCTACCTCCTTAAGCCCTCAAGTACTTCCACATTGTTCGCGTCGCACTTCAAACCCTCTATGTAAGTTTCCAGAGCATCTTCATAGTTTTCAATTAGGAACTGAACTTTAGCTTTACCCGCATAGCCCTTCAGAAAAGTAGGATACACTTCAATACAATGTAAAATGTCTCCAAAACATGCCTTAAAATGAACAAATGCATAACAAACATGCAGCTCATATATCATTTTTTTCTGAAGAAAATTTTATCAATCAGGGGCTCTTCAAATTCCAATGTGGGAAAAAGTATACTTTTGGTTCCTCAACTTTGTTAATCGATGCTTTTTTGGTCCTCTAAAACCAAAAGCAGGTAAACAAGGTCCCCAGAATATGAAACCATGCAGAAATTGTGATTTTTGCATAAAATTTTATCTAGAATCCAAACAAAATTGCATATTTGAGTTCCTTACAATTTTATAAGCTCATCAAACTTTCCCCCTTATTTTACAACGTTTTATAAATTTCTAATGTTTCTAGCATTTTCAGGGACCATGTTTACCCAGTTTCGGTTATTAGGGGCCAAAAAGTGCTGCCAATGATAGTTAAGGGACTAAAATAGATTTTTTACTTTCAATGTATATATAACTTCAACCAGTTAGTTAAAACTGCATAATAACAAAAATCCTTACTCTAGGATGATTTGAATTCTTTTTTATAGCTTTGGTATAGCAAGCTTCTGCTTCCTGATATTTATTTTGCCTCAAAAATTCATTGCCTGCAAAATTTGTACACACTCAGAAAGCAGCAGTTGTATATCATAATGGCATGGCGCATAATTAGTTAGGAGCTGGATACATCATGCTTGAAGAAGAACATATATATGGATTGACAGGAGCTCTTTCCACTTATTTAGTTACCCAGCTCTATAAGTGCTCCTGGACTTCCACTGATATGAGAACCTCAAACCTCAGTTCAATACACAAGAAAAGTAAACTACAGAATTTTCCTCAGAGACCTGAGAAATATATATATTGTAATTTACTAATTTAGTACTTTAACCTTTTTTGTTTTGTAGATATCAAGTTGTAATTTCGAATTTCCCATAATATTAGAACAATTGGCACTTTATGGCCATGTTTTCGTAGAAATTTCTTGATAATTTAAGATGAGACTGAGGATCCTACATGAATAGGGATTAGAAGTGACCATACACAGGCGAGATGATGCCCCCTAAATATCTATTAGCAACAACAACACCTACAAGAATACCTACTCATCTAGCGGCTCATACACCAAAGCAACCTTCAACTGCTGATTGTGGACGACATCATGTGGACCCTAAACTCCTCCGGTAACTACAACTCCAAATTGGCCTACAATGCCCAGTTCCTTGGTAGCATCCCCTGCGCTCTAGCCTCCACTATTTGGAAGGCGAAAATGGAAAACAAGTGTAAACTCTTCGCCTGGATGCTCAATCACGGCAAGATCCACACCGCTGACGTTCTAGCCAAGAAAGGTTGGCCCAACCAGCCCCTTTGTCCCCTCTAAGCCATAGACCAAGAGACTATTGATCACCTATGCATGCACTACCCCTATTCCAAGTCTACCTGGGAGGAGATCCTTCGCACCCAACCATATTGCATGCCTTGTGCCAAATTGCCGCCCGCTTTTGCGACTGGTGGAAACAATCGTCTTTCTCACTCCCGAAGGAGACTAGAAGAGAATTCAGTGGGCTTGTCATCTACATGGCTTGGAATCTCTGAAAAGAGTGCAATCGTTGCCTATTCCAACAAGGCAGCCCCACTTCAGATTGCCTCCAGAATCCACGAGGACATCCTAACATGAGGCAATGTTGCTACCCCTATAACCATGGCTTAGCTCGTCTGCTATGGCTTAACTCTTCACCCTCCCCTTTCCCTCTCGTATAATGTACGGTACTTTTCATTTTTAAAGAAGCGGCAGTGCTCCTTCCTTCAGTTCAAAAAAATAAAAAACAACACCACAGTTGACAATCGGTAGATTGCAACCATTTCGCGTTTTGCATTGCCCTAGTGAACATCGCTGGATCGGAAAAGCATCCAAACCTTCCTCGCAGTGGCGATCGGCGGCTTTCTGATCCAGCCGCCGCAGCTCTTCCAACACCCCCAACGCTCTCTCCAGCTTGCGGAGCGTGGACATGTTGTCGTGCTCGTCCAGCGACTGCTGCAGCGCGCTGATCGCCAGCTCGTAGTCCCCGGCGCAGACCGCGAGCTCGAGAAGCGCCGAGCCCTTCCGCGCCAGCGCCAGCGCGACCAGCTCTTTGTCGGCGTTGAGCTCCCTGCCCCTCTTCACCGCCACGTCGCAGTCCTTGACGCACTCCTCAAACTGAAAGGAAACCAAGCAAAGGGCAAGGGGTGAGGTGAAGCGGCCGCGCTGCTGGTACTGGTGAGCGAGCGGGGGTTTGGACTTTGGAGGATCGGAGATGGGGGACCTTTGCCATTTGGAAGTAAGCGGCGGCGCGGCGGTTGAGCAAGGAGACGTCGTTGGGGTCCAGGTTGGCGCCACGGCTGTAGTGGTGGACGGCCGCCTGGAGGGAGCGCGCTAGGTAAGCGGCATCGCCGGCGTCCTTCTCGCGCTCCGCCGCCGCCAAGCGCCGGTCGTCGGACGCCATCATCGCGTCTCTCTGCGCGCGCAGGACGCAGTTGAGGAGACCGCAGACGCAGTCGCTGCTTCTCTCGTCTTCCCTGCGATGGTGACTCGTGGGCCGGGCAGTGCAGGCTGCCTTCGCATAGGACCTTCCATCGTATGGGCTTTAAAGGCCTTGTGGGCCCAGGAGGAGAAGGAAAAAAAAGCCCAGGATGTATGATCACAAGTAAATTAACAAAACCCTTTGTGTTAATACCCAAATCAAAGAAAACCGAAATCTTGTGATGAGACCTGCATCATGGATCGACTCAGGGCATTGGAATGCCTATAGAAATGAGAGTGAATTTCTCTGGCACTATCCCAATGGATAATGTCCATGTGTATTTCAATGGCATTATCCCAATGGATAATGAATATGTGCAGTATTTCAAATTTTCAATGCCTTTTATTCTTGCAAGTGTAGTACTCCAAATAGAAATGAAATCTCAGCGGGACCCATAAAACGTGTTAGGGTGGCATCACTGTCATCTCAATGTTGTCGTTTTAGCATTTTATACCTATTTTTTAGATCTTAGTGTTTCTTCTTAAAATTTTTAAAATAATTTTTAACAATTTTTTCCTCTCCAAGCCCATTGTCAAGGCCCACAACTTTTCATATTATTATGGGTCAAATTTTTTCATGTCATTACATGGTCAGATAGCCTCTTACGTGATATCGCTTAATCGTCTCTCTTATTTGCCATGGCAATTGCTCTAATATTGTTATATATGCATTGTTGAAAACTTATATTTTTGTTAAATCTATGTAAACATAAAAAAAAATTCAAAAAAAAAACATGGTCAAGGCCCCTCCTGCTTACGCGCCAAGAAATGAACCTTGCTGTCATGTTCCTCCCGAAGTCTTGCTCTCCCTCTGGTTCTTCCCCTATCTCCTCCTCAAGAAATGAAGATTGTTGTCATGTCCCTTGGGTCATAGGTGTGATTCTTTTCGGCTTATCTTATTTGCTTATCTCGTTTGCTTATTTGCTTCCCGATATGGCCTCGAGAGCAGGGTCCCATTTGTCCGACCTGTGTTAAAGAGCTTTTAGACATATCTTCGAGATAGAAAAAAATGAATCCAAAAATTAAAAAAAAAATCCCGATAAGTCAAATAAGTAAACGAGATAAGCAATTAAATGAGATAAGCTGAAAAGAATCACACCATAGTCTCATAGACATAGATGGCCAATTGCGTTTATTCTGGCATGTGCAGAGGACAGGGTAAAAACAGAGTTACTGGCTCAACCAGGTGACAGGGAGGATGGGAGGAGTGTTAAGGAGTCTGGAAAGACATAAGAAGAGGTTTCATACTTCGGTTCACTGCCCTCCATCCATGGCGTTAATAAACAGATTGAGATCATAAACTCTGTCAGGTGAGCCAACTGGTTGCCCAGCTATTCCAGATGCGTGCTCAAATGTAGAAATTGATGGGTAAGATGCAAGGACAAGAAACGATTCCAAGCATGGAGATCTCATGGATTCACTGAAAAGTCATCGAGAAGGTAACAATGCATCTAGCGTTCTGAATGATTCATATATCAGCTTCCTCACTCGCTGTTTTCCTGGGGTCTTAAAAAAAGCAATCATTGTCTAATTTATTTGTTCAATTGTTTTGCAGTTGCAGCTATTCGAAATAGCCGATGGAAATTCTCCGTACGATAAATTCATCTTAGCTAGTTTGGTTTAAGACCGGAGGACTATGAACCAATTTATCATAGTTTGTCGAATCCAGATGACCAAACAGTTTCACAAGGAAAAGGGGAAAGACCCTACGGATCTTCTGGTTCAACCTGTGCTTCGGGCTCTAATACCGTCAGATCAAAGCAGGCTAGACTGAACCGGTCGAAGATGTAGGAGGACTTTGACAAGTTGAACCAACTTGTCAACGGACAGCAAACAAGGTATGTAGCTAGATGTAAAATTTATCAACAGGAATTATCGGTGGTGACAAGCTCGGGCAGTGGACACTTGAAGAGGCACGCCATAGCGTGTAAGAAGAGAAAAGACGTTCAAATAAGGCAGTAGTAATTGAACTACAATCCTGACGGAACAATAAGTAATTGGGATTACAATCCTGAAATAGCTAGAGAGGCTATATGCCGTCTAATTGTTTTCGAGGATTTACCGTTAAGATTTAGTGAATCTCCTGCTTTTCAAGAATTTATTAAAACTGCTCATAATCTTAGATTTACTAGTGTTTCCCGTCAGACAATAACTGGAGATTTGAAAAAATTATATAACACCAACAAGTCGAAATTAAAAGAACAGTTTAAAACTTGCATATTTTCTATTTTGTTAACATCAGACATTTGGGTTGGTAGGGGTAGGGGGATTATTTAAGTGTTGTTGCTTATTATGTTAACCTAAATTTGGAAATGGAGATAAAATAATTGTCCTAAGACTTATATATGTTAATCACATAGATGAGAATATAGTTTATATCACTTTGAAT
This sequence comes from Olyra latifolia, assembly GCA_036346145.1. Taxonomy (NCBI): domain Eukaryota; kingdom Viridiplantae; phylum Streptophyta; class Magnoliopsida; order Poales; family Poaceae; genus Olyra; species Olyra latifolia. The sequence continues at coordinate 4,644,003 of CM070530.1, forward strand.
GTTGTTTAGGAATTTGAAATAACAGATAAGATTTTTTTATTACTTTAGATAATGCATCAGCTAATATTAGTTCTATAAACATTTTGACACCTCTGTTAGCTATATATGTTGATTCTTTCTTAATGCATCAACATTGTGCATGTCATATTATTAATCTAATTGTTAAAATTGGTCTAAAAAGATTGCAACCTTACCTTCAAACTATTCGGGATACCATTTTATTTTTAAATAGTTCTATTGTAAGAATTGCTGCATGGAAGAACTATTCTCGTGTCTCACAGGTGCAACCTAAAACCTTTGGTTTAGACATGCTTGTTAGGTGGAATTGTACCTAACCTATGTTTCAGCATGTATTACCATACAGACAAGTTTTTGATGTTTTTATTAACGCACAATATCAAACTTATGATGGCACGCCACTTTTGACACCATAGGTTTGGCAAGTACTTACCCATTTTCATTAATTTTTAGAGGTTTTTCATGAAGCCACCCACACCGCTTTTGCCGTGTATGAACTTACGTCTTATTCTATTATTCAATGCATTTATGATATCGCTAATCATTTGAAAAGATTTAAAATGATGTTGCTTTATTTGATACGGTTAGTCATATAAAAGCTACATATCTAAAATATTTGAGAGAACTTCCATATTTATATTGCTTTGTTTTTTTGTTAGATCCTAGAGCCAAACTTTCAGGACTAACTAATGTTCTAACACAACTTGGTGCTGCTACCGGTATAGATTACTCTAATTATTTTCATCAGGTTAGAAGTAGACTAAATGATTTGTACAGAAAATATGAAGAAAAGTATACAAGTTCCTCCATAATAGCTGCCACTAGTTCAACAGATACGCAGGAAGATGTTCTTTTGGAAATCTGCCATGGGTAAGGACAGTTCAACTTCTTCGAGTATGACATCTTAGACCGTACTTGCACCATCACGTGGATCTGTTGGTGAGTTTCCCTCGTACCTAGCAAAGGACACCGTCAACTTCTAAGAAGAGGAGTTCAATATTCTCACATGGTGGCAGCAGCATAGTAGAACATATCCAGTGCTATACATCCTAGCACGGGATGTGTTAACTGTCCTAGTCTCCACGGTCTCCTTAGAGTCTTCTTTCAGTCTCGCATGGAGAATACTTAAGGATAGGAAAACTTCCCTCCATAGCGACATGGTGGAAATACTACTGAGCACGAAGGACTGGGCGCTAGCAGAAAGACGACTCCAGAGCCTCGCTGCCGAGAGGCACAATCAAGAATTATTGGTTGCATTCGAAGGCCTAGAATTTGATGAAGAAGGTTCTTGAAACATTTGTATTGTAGAGCTATAGGCTATATTCTTTTTTCTTTATCAATGTTTTCTCAACTTTGAGTTTTTTATCTGGCAGAATTTTTAACGAGGCAACCATGTACTACATCCGTAATAATAAAGCTTTTCAGTGCAGTCCAAATATTATTTTCCTATTTTTTTAGAATTTTGTAATCATTTTCACGGTTTTTTGTTCATTTTTAAATTTTCCTAATTTTTCTAATTTTTCAAATATTTTCCAGTAAGCAGGCCAACTAACACCAAGGCCTGTTAGCCTAGTTGGCCCTGTTCGCATGGTGACCAGGTTCAAAACAAACCGGGCCTAAACCGTGTAGAACCGGGCCGGCCCGTCCTGCCATAGACGCGTGCCCCTGAGCACAACTCCCATCCCATATCGCTCTCTCCCTTCCTCCCTACTGCATGTGTCACCGCTGGTGGGCTCCTCTGAGTGAATCAAAAGAGTCTTTTGTTGTTTTCGTCTCCTCCCTCGGCTATCCACCCCGCTCCCTCCCCTGAGTGCCACTCTCTCTCTCTTGTCTCTCTATTTTTCACTCTCTTGCATTATGGATTATCTTTTATTCATCCTTATCTAAAAATCAAGAACTGGTCCACAAGCAGATAGAATCTCAGAAAATTACAAACTCTTTTATAAACTTCACACACAAGCTCCTTCAAAATCTCAGAAAATTAAAACATTATAAATTTCTTACAAATCACTTGATTTCATACCTAAAAAATTAGAACACCCACATCAGATACTTCAAATTACTACTCTATAACACTATTCCTTACACACTCTATCCTTTCCTCTAAAATTTCTTTACACTTTACACTATACTCTAAAATATTCTTTTTCTTCGGCAGCTACTCTATCTAGATAAACAGTGTTATAGAGTGTCTGCTATGGATGCTCTTACAAGCTCTTTATGTCTTCTTCTATATAAAACGAAGAGAACACTGCGTGCTGAAAAATGGGATACTAGTAAGATATTTGTCCCACTAGATTTTAGCTCCTCAAATCACAAATAATCTGACATACACTGCAAAGAACCACAAAAAGCCACTAAGGACCTGTTTGGCACAGCTCTAACTCCCAGTTCCACCTCAGAGCTGGAGTTTGTAGGTTAAAATAAAGTGACTTAAGTTCATGTTTTTAGTTTAAAATGTAAATAAGATGACTCACCGAAGCATTCTCAATTTATTCACAACTCTAGCTCCATGAATTTCTGAAAATAGGAATAAATCTTCCACCAACTCCACCAATTTGATGGAAATGGAAATACATCTTAACAAGTGCCTAAACATCGATTTTACACTAATAATCTGACATACCAGAAAAAAGAATTATTGCTTCGTACACTAATATACATCGATTTTATTCAGCTCATACACCACATCGATTCACACATCTGCTTGGGGTGAGAGAGGCGCGATGGAGTCCTAGTGAAGTGGAAAGCAGCTTGGCGAGGAGAGATCGAGCTTAGAATCGGCGACTCCAAGGTCTACGACCGGCGGCGACCCAATGGACGGCGACGAGGCTAGGTTTTGGGAGTTGGGACGGGGACCAACGTGGAGAGAGAGAGAGCAACGGGGCAGAGAGACTGAGAGGCGCTGCGGCCTGCTGGTCAGGGGAACGAGCGGGCAGCACGGGCAGATCGAACGGTTCCGGGCGTAAAGCACAAAGTTAGCTGTGCTTCGCAGCTGACCCTTTCTAACACTTTCCAAGTTTCCATAGTGTGTTATGATGGGTCAATCCAATATTATGTTTTCATTATTGATTTAACATCTCCATAAACATGATCATTAATTAATAAATGTGCTCATATGCAAATCATAGTCTCATATCAACATTTGAGGTTATTGATTATTTAGAATAACATCAAAACATTGATAAAGAGTTTCATGAACTACTCACATGCTGGTTGATTAATACACACAATATATTTATTCAAAGGTCAAAATAACATATTGTTTAAAAGATCATAAATATAGTAGTAGAGATACAACCATCTCCATGATTTATTCAAAGGACAAAAACAACACGCTATTATTCAAAAGAACATAAATATAATAGCGATACAATCATCTCCGTGGCATCAGAACATAAACATCCATATCACTGACGGTTCTGCTGCCGCTGGAGCCAATCTTGAATGGCGGAACGGAGTGAGCGGTTGGGAATGAGCTCGCGGTGTTGAAGTGCCAAGTTGGTCATTGGAGATGTGGTGTGTTCATGGAACCAGCTCCTAATAGCCTCAGCTTCGTAGGTGTATCCATCCGATGCAATGTGAGGGTCATTCATGACATCCTGAAATTTTTGCCCACAGGACTTATGGTTAGTGTCACCAGATAAAAGCTCTATTCCCCCTATTTATATGGAAGTGGTAATTTTCATGAAAAAAAACAATAGATGACACACTCAGCTCCAAAACCCTTTCTTTTTTTTTTTTCAGAATTGACACATGTTCGTGTGTGTGCCTAAACAGTGAAAAGTAAGACGATTCATTTCTACTAACCTGGGATATAGGACAGATGAAGTACGCCGGTGGGCGGTTTTCATGCAGCACAGTTCCAGAGGATGAAGACAAAGATGACGTTGCAGCAATCATCATGAGCTCGACGACTTTCCACACCTCACCAGGAAGATCGGGACGTCTCCTCCCGCTTCGCCTAGTGCATCGAATACCAAGGTCTGCTAACTGATGGGCATGCGCATCAGGCCACTCTCCCGCTGAGGTATCAACTACTGAGTTCAGGTCACCTTTCTTCATCGCATCCATCACGAGCTGCCTTATCCCAATAGGAGGCCTTCCTGTTAAAAGACGCAATACTACAAACCCAAAAGAATAGACATCTGATTGAGTTTTCAGCTCCCCAGTGGTAAAAAATTCTGGGTCCATGTATGGAGGGGTTCCCGCAGGATGCCTGGTGAAGTACAGGGCAGTGTTGTTGGTGCTGGACCTCAGTAGGAAGCGGGAAATACCGAAGTCTACCGAAGTCACCAAGCTTACTGACTAAGTTGGCATCAAGTAGAACGTTATCAGGCTTGAGGTCTCCATGAACGACTGGATGAGGTTTGTTCTTGTGCAGAAAGATCAGAGCTGAACACATCTCAGCAATAATTCGGACACGAATCTGCCACGGCAGAATTCGCCTCTTATCTGCACATTCAAGAAAATCTTCAAGGCTTCCATTTGGTAAAAACTCATAGACAAGTGTAGATGTTTCTGAGCATGCTCCCATCAGGGTTACAAGGTGTGGATGTCTCACTCTACTAAGGATAGCAACCTGCAATGGAAATCCAAAAGAAGACATTAGTGGGGTGAGCGAGAACGTCCTTTCAAAGTACTTGTTTTCTTCTACTTCCAGTTTTGAACTGGAAAGGAGGTAGAGCTTAACTCCTTTTTCTAGTATGATAGACACTGTTAAAAATCAGAGTGAGAGTGAACTACCTCTTGTTCAAACTGTGACCGTCCCTGTAAATTACCAGGTTTCAGAACCTTTATTGCAACTGTCATGTTCCAAAGGACAGCTTTATATACACAGCCAAATCCACCTTCTCCGATCTTCAGTGAACTACTGAAATTTTCTGTTGCACACTCCAGTTCAGATGATGAAAACTCACAGTGCATTGCTGTAACTAGAACCGAAAGCATCTGCTCTCTTTTCTGACGTAATTCCTCAAGCTCTCGAACTACACCATCTCGTTCAAATAGCAAGCGATCATGCTCTGATAGAAGGCAGCTATAATGCTCTCTTGATTCTGAGAGCTGACTTTCAAGGTGCTCAATATGCTCATCAGCTTTCTGAAGTTTCTCAGTGATCCCATCTTGCTGCATTTTAAGCTTTTCCAGCTCTTGCTGTACCCTTGAAAGAGATTCCTCTGTTTCTTTGCATTGTTGGACACGGTTAAAATGCAAATCCTTGAATATCCTGGCCTGCAGAAATCAAACAGTCATCATTTCGGTCATCAATATAGATGACGACCTACGGCTTTGCATAAACATTAATGGAATTTAACTTTTCTATTAAAAATAGCCTGCTAACAACGTGGATTATTTTCATGAAAAAATATCTTTGGAAAATTATTCATATGGTAGCCTATTGTTATTTGCAGCAGGTGAAAGTTGGCTCCAATGGAATTTGTCGGTTAGATCTTGGGCCTTCACAAGTCCGCAGATTTCTTGGAACAGCAGAGGCAGCAAGACTAGATGTGATGTCGTTCTATTTTATATAATCAAACTTTTCACAACAAAAAATGACTGGATGGCAATATTTGCCCTCGAGTATAGAAAAACTAGCCTTATGCAACTAGAAATGAATAAGATGATAACAGTTTAGTGAATACGAGATGAATTCACCATTTTTTCATATGCAATCCGCCTCAAGCGCTCGCCAGATGCTTCTTTTTTGAATGCTGCAGCTTTTTCCAGGGTTTCTTGGAGTTCATTACACAAATAATTATCTGAACGAAAATTTCCCTGTAAGATCATTAAGAGCAAATATTATTTTTTCAGGGAAAGGCAGGAGCTCTGCCAATGCATTAAACAAGGAGAGATGGTTTTGCACACGCAAAATGGTACAAAACAGGTCGCTTAATCGCCCATGCCACCCCAACGTGGTACCCAAGTAAGAATAAGGAGTAGCTACCCGCTTTGGCTGCCACAACTGGCGGCCAAGCAAGAAACAGGGGCGGAAGGAGTATGACTACTCGCGATTGGCTATCTAACAGAGAACATTATTCATTTGGGAGAATATAATTTAATTATTAGCAACAGGTTTTCATTGATCTATGTTATTAATCCCCATACAGATTTTTTACGGTTTATAAGTGCTACTTCTAAAGATTAACAGGCATTGTTTGGGGAGCTGCAGCTATCAGGCATTATTTGGTTTTCTAGCTGAAAAGCAGATGCAGCTGATGGCTGCAATTTTTTCGAAGAGGTCGTTTGGTTAACTGTCATTTTGTTAGGCTAGCAGACTGTTTTGAACTATGAAATGTCTTTCTTTTCTTTTTTGAACAAGAGCAGACTCAGGACACAAGGCCCTGGCATATGTGCGCCATGCGCGAGCCATGCCTCAAACGCGTGACCTCATGCGGGCTGGAAGCGCGCCCTGCACCCCTAGCCAATCTCGTTTCGCAAGTTGTGAAATGTCTAAAATGTTCTGAATGCTACTGATTAGTTTTGCTAATTTTCTTAATCCGATTACAATTTAGGCTAACTAATAGTTTTTCTACTAACAATGGAAAGGGAGAAAAGGCTGCAACATGATACCAACAAGATCATTCACCAACACAACATGATTACACAATTAATTTATGAACAACATTGATTACACAACCAGCAAAAAAGAAGGCGGGGTTAGAGGGGGTCAGGGCAAACAATGGTGCGTTTGGAAGGACGGGGATGATGCTTTGTGTCATGGCAGTTGGATGGATTGAGCCTGGGAGGTGGGCATGGCGGCAGTAATAAGGCTGGTACCGATACTAGAGAGGTCCAAGGGAGTGGGGAGAAGGTTTAAGTCACTCTTGGCAATGAGAACGATGGTGTGGCAGTGGATGGGGATTATGAAGACGGAAATTGGTGTTGGAGGGGAATGGACGAGATAACAAAACCAAAGGTGATGAAGGCGGTGTAGTGGAGGCAGTGAGCGCCCCTAGCGGAGCCCCCGAGGGAGACCCCTCGCTTGCAATCGCCGCCGGCGCGCACCGCAGCCTCGTCCCTCGCTGCCTGGCTCGGGCGCAGGCTGCGGGCTGCCGCGCCAGCGCCGCGGTGGCCCTCCTGGGCTGGCGCGGGCTCTCGTGCCACGGGAGATCCGCCGCCTCAACGCATTTCTTCTGAGCAAAGTGCAAGAGGATCGAGCTCTTCCATTGTTGCTCCGATGGGCTGCCCTCCTTTGGTGGATGGCTCCTGGCTTCTGCGCGAAGTGCAGCAGCAGGCTTCTTCCCGCTCACCCTCGATCGGAAGCACTCCGTTCTCCTTGGTGGTGATCTTCAAGCGCTGCTCCTTCAGGCCTTCTGCTGCTGCTGTTGCTTCGGCTCTCTCATCCATTCTCGGTTTGCCTGATGTCTCCCTGCAGATTTCTCCGCTTTCCCATCTGCATTTTCGTTTGATTGTTCCTTCGAAAAGCATTGGTTTCTTTCTCTGCTCTGTTGGATTGATCTCTTCGGGCTCCTCGGTGGTCTCTTTCGCCCTGTGGCGAGATGGGGCCCCAAATTGGCTGAGAGAAGTTCGGTTATGGGAAGATGAAGCCCGAAGCTGGACCGTAGTCGGCGCCAAGCGTTCGCTATTCCGGGAGGTTGTTCCTAAGCTTCGCCGTCACCGTCGTCGGTCTCCTCGGGGTCTCCGGTCTACTTGCCCTTCGGACATGGGTAGTCGTCCCCCTCTTCAGACCTCCCAGCTCGACTTCTTGCCAGGCCGCCAGTTCCAGAAGATGATTGAAAACAAGCTGGGCTCTGCAGTCCATCATCCTTCCTCCAACCTCAAGGGCTCCTTCTTCCTCCTTGCTATTTTTCGGCGCTTCACTGTTCAGCTGGATAGCTCCTCAGCTGCTTCAGCCATTCAGGCTACTATTGGAGAGTCGGCTGCTGGCTTCCATGTCAAGGCCATCTCTCATCGACACTTCAGGATTTCTGTCGCCTCGGCAGCTCATCTGCAACAAACAAAGATTCACTTCCAATCTTTTCGACATTTACTTCTTCCCCTGGAGAAGAGATGCCTCTGAGCACATTCCTTTTAGTCCTCCTGGCCGTCAGTTATCCCCCCCCCCCATTTACTTCTCAACAAGCCTACCAGTGGCAAGAAGGTTTCATTCAATTTGGGACTGGTTCACCCCACAACCCAAGATAGGGATCGAACTCGTTGTCCTACTATCTTGGTGGGTTCAGTGATTTGCCCTCTTGGTCAGGCCCCCCGCAGCTGTTTTGGCCACTCCTCTGTTTCCATTAAGGACTGCAACAAGGCTCATCGGATTACCAGGCAGCATGTTCTTCCTGTTCTTCAGGCTACATTGGACAACTCCCTGATCCCGGTCAATGCGGTCTTCGCCAGGTTGTCCAATTCCCTGTTTCAACAAGGCTCCCGTTGGATTTCAAATTCGCCTTATTTTTCTGCTGAAGCTATAGGCAATCATGATGGAGCCGCCACCTACTCTGGCCGTGTCCTCAGTCTGGGCGGCGATGGTGCGAAGAACGGAGTGGAGCAGCGGAGGTGTAATGGTGATGTGATTGTCCCTGATCAGCTCGATCGTGAGTGGTGCCCTCCGGCTTTTAGACACCCTCTTTTCAACCCTCAGGGCCCGCCCGTCAGCCTCCGCATTGGCATTGGGCCTTCTCAGCAGCCCAGCGCGGAACGGCCTGGATTTTCCCTTGCTTGGCGAGAACAATCTAAAGCCGTCCACTCGCCTCAAAGGAAGGAACCCCCTCTCGCAACGTGGATTGGAAGCTGGAGAGTCCTTCGCTCCTCCCTGTATTTAGGCCCTCGCAACGCCTCACCTTCATCCTCATCGTGCATTCTACTTTTTCACCCTGACCTTCCCCTTGCCTTCGCCCTCTCTCCTCTCCGTGCCATGGCGTCCTTCCCCATCAACCCCAATTTCTTCCTTCCCCCGGAGGCTGAGGTGGTGGAAGGAGCAGAGTTCAGGCTCCAAAGAGCAGTGGTCAGTCTTCAAGGGCCACCGAGCTTCAGGCACGAGGAATGGATTGCTGCGGAAGATGTCAATGGCGACCTCCCACCCAACCAATACCGCAACTTCAGGCAGCACATCAGGCAGCATTTGGATCTCCTATTTCACATTCAGGTGCAAAGCTCTAGCCCTTTTGCCTTTGGGATCGGGCTTTTACAGCTGCGCAGTGCCTTCCAAGTTGATCGGCTGCTCTGGGGAACCCCCACATCATCGATGGTATCACGGTCAGATTCTTCAGGCATGACAGAGCAACAAACTTTAGAGCCGCACCACTTAACAGGGAGGGATGGGTCATGCTCTATGGTTTCCCTCTAGATTACCGCAATGAGCTCAACATCAGGATTGCTGTGGCCGCCTTTGGCCATTTCCTTCGTTGGGACCACACCAGCAACAACCTTGCGTGTGTCATGGTCAGATGCAGGTATGAAAGTTTGGAGGATATTCCCAGAATCCTCATTCTGTGTGTGGATTCTCCTCTGGGGGGTCTGGGTTGCTCTTGGACAGTTCCTGTGATTCCCCTCAACCCAGACTTTGCCGACATCATGCCCCAAGATCAGGATGATCCGCCGCTAGACAATGGCAATCCTCACCCTTTTCATCCCAATCCTTTTGGCCCTCACCATGGTCCACCTCCCATCCCCGCCTGGGGCCCGGAACCTCAACCTGGCCAGGCCTAGGATTTGCTGGCTCAGCAAGATCAGCACGATCACAACAATGCTTGGCTCAACGCTAACCTATAGCAGCAACCTCACAACCAAGAACAGCTGGATCAATCAGTCTCCATGGTCATCACTGAGGCTTCCTCCTCTCTGGACAAGACCGACTCCATCAGACGCACCACGGCCACTCTGGACAGAAAGGGTTTCTGGGTCAACAAGCAATCGGATGAGGGACCTGCTCTGACTCTTGATGTCGAGGCAGCCAGGGCCTTTCTCTCAAGGCCGCTCGTGGACCTTCTGAAAGCCGCCCTTCCCACTCCAGATGCCCCAGAATCTTCTTCAGCTCAGAGTCTTCTTCAGCCATGGAGGGACCTTCTTCAGCTTGCTTTACAACAAGAACAGATTGGAGAGACAAGGCGGCTCTGCTCAGCCCCAACACCTCCCAGCGCGCCAACTACTGCTGCGCTCAGGCAAATCAAAATCACCTACTCCAGAAGAAGCAAAAAGGCCGAATGTGACCGTGCCCCCACTGACCAAATTAGGCCTCAACTCAGCAGCACAATCAGCCCAAGAAGGAGCCTTAGACTCCAGCTCAAAGCTAAAGGGTACAAGATTCAGGTGGCTACCCCCCTCATGCGCAAGGAACGAAGCCCAAAGAAGAGGAAAACCCTCCAACTCAGTACCGATCCTCAGGAGGGCCATTCAACAGACGGCCTCAAACTTTTGCGGCATCCCCCTGGAGGAGGTGACCATCACCAAGCTGCTCCAAGATCTCCATAAATGATCCAGAACATCACCAGTTGCGACCTTCAGGATGTGGGCTGCTTTACGAATCATAGCCTTCTCTTTTGTTTCTATTCTTACAAAACTTTTGGTCGCTGTAGACCCATGTGGCTCTGTATCAGACTTAGAACTGATTGGTTACCTGCTTCTTTTGGCTACTGTCCTGCTTGCATCTCGGCCCTCCTCGTGCTTCACTCTTGGGCCCTTGCTAACTTCCCTCTTTGGGCCCCCGCTAACTTCTCTGTTTGGGCCAGGCCTTTCTGGGCTCTTCTCTCCCGGACCCCAGTTTTTAGGGTTTTTTATTGTGGCAAATGGCTTAAGCCTTCCCGCCCTTCCCTCTTTTCTGTCATTTACCTTTATGGATTGGACCGAATCTAGCGGCCGCAGGAGGGACTGGATTATCTTTAACTGGAATATTAGGGGACTTAATGCTGAGGATAAAAAAAGGTCTCTTAGGAACAAGGTCATTGAATGTAAAGCCGATATTGTCTGTATCCAAGAAACCAAGATGAGCCACTTTGATGCCCGGACAATCAACAAGGTGTTGCCCAGAAGATTCACCAAGTTTGCTTTCCACCCCTCCCAGGGCAACTCGGGTGGGCTCCTCACAGCGTGGACGGGGACCAAGCTTAGTGGCAATGTCACCTTCGATGAAGATTTTGCCATGACCATCAACTTTCGCTCCAAACTAGATGGTGTCTCGTGGTCGCTCACCAATGTTTACGGTCCCTGTTCTGAACCAAGGCGGTCTATTTTTATTGCTTGGCTCTCTTCCCTCAGCTTCGGTTCGGAGGATAATCACTTGTTGATCGGAGACTTTAACTTTTATCGCTCTCTCTCCAACCGCAACCGTGGAGGAGGTAACCTCACTGACGCCCGCCTTTTCAGTCAGAGCATCTCCAGCGCTGGTTTGGTTGAGGTCCCCCTTAAAGGGCGTCAGTTTACTTGGTCCAACATGCAAGAAGACCCGCTGCTCAAACAGATTGGCTGGTGCTTCACCTCCCCAAACTGGATCATCATCTTTCCCTTTACCGTCTGGAAACCGATGGCTAGAAGCACCTCGGATCACACCCCCTGTGTGCTGGAAGCTAAAACCAGCATCCCGAAGTCCAGTATCTTTCGATGCGAGCGCTTTTGGTTTGATTTGGAGCGTTTCTCTGAGGTGGTGGCTACCTCCTGGCAGTCTGATCCAATGCAGGATATTGCCAATGTTAACTTTGCCGATATTATTTCTCACAAGTTCCTTAACCTTCAGGCGCCCCTCAAACTTTGGAGCAACCGCCTGAGTAATCTTGGCCAAGTGATCAAGAACTGTAATCAGTGCATCCTCGTTCTTGATGCCCTGGAAGAAAGAAGGCCCCTTGCCATCCAGGAATGGAATTTCAGAATTATTCTTACGATACAGATCTCTTGGCTCCTTAAGTGTCAGAACACCTATTGGAGGAACAGATGTACTCTCAGATGGGTCACTTTGGGGGATGAGTCCACCAAGTCCTTCCATGCGGTCGCCAGCAATAGGCTCAGGCATAGCTTCATTGAAGCCCTCACAAATGATGTTGGGGACTACATAACCGACCATAACAGCAAAGCTCAACTCCTCCTCTCGGAATTTCAAGACAGATTGGGCTGCATTGACAATAATGTTCAGTCGCCTCTTCATGATGTTCTCTTCCAACCCAATGATCTGCTTGATTGGCTTTCGGAGGACTTTGGCAGTGAAGACATTGACAATACGGTTAGGCTTATGCCCTCAGATAAGGCGCCAGGGCCTAATGGCTTCAACGGCCTCTTCCTCAAGAGATGTTGGGGCACTCTCAGGCAGGACTTCCATCATCTTTGTCAGCAGTTCTGCAATAACAGTGTCAAGCTAGACAGTATTAACAGCTCTTTCATTACCTTGATCCCAAAAAAGGACCAACCTCAACATGCCAATGACTACAAGCCAATCTCTCTCCTCAACTCCTCTCTAAAATTGATCACTAAGATCCTGGCCACCAGACTTCAGACTGTGATCACTAGACTTGTTCATAAGAACCAGTACGGCTTCATCAAAGGGAGAGCGATCCAGGACTGTCTGGCTTGGGCCTATGAGTACCTTCACCTCTGCCACTCTTCCAAGAAGGAGCTTGTCCTCATTAAGTTGGACTTTGAAAAGGCCTTCGACAAGGTTGCCCACTCGGCTATTTTGGGGGCCCTCTCTCAAATGGGTTTCTCGGCTAAATGGATTGCCTGGATTCAGGAGATTCTTTCCTCTGCTCATTCCGCTGTTCTCCTCAATGGAGTTCCCGGAAGATGGTTTCATTGTCGTAGGGGGTTCGTCAGGGCGACCCCCTCTCGCCCCTTCTGTTCGTCATTGCGGCAGACATTCTTCAGGTGCTCATCAACCGGGCATTTCATCAAGGGGCCCTCTAGCCCTCTGCGCAGATACTTCAACGAGGACTTCCCTATTGTGCAGTATGCGGATGACACCCTGCTCTTCATGAATGGATCCCACCAGGAGCTCTCCACCCTCAAAACCATTCTGGGGGACTTCGGCAAGATCACGGGTCTTAGAGTCAACTTCTCCAAATCTTTGTTGATCCCCCTCAACATGGATTCTAACCATGCCCAGGCCTTGGCTACCGTTCTGGGCTACTTTGTTGGCTCTCTCCCTTTTCCTTACCTTGGTCTGCCTCTCGGAACGACCAAGCCGCGTATCCAAGATTTTGATGCCATGATGACAAAGGTGGATACTAGATTGAGCTCTTTTGCAGATTTCCTGTCCCTCACTGGTAGACTCCAGATGGTCAACGCGGTCCTTTTGGCTATGCCAACTTATGCTATGTGCACCCTCCAACTCCCGGTTGCAGTAATCAAGCATATTGACAAGCTTAGAAGAGACTGTCTTTGGCGCAACAACGGCATCCTCAATGGTTCTAGGGCTTTGGTGAAATGGACCAATGTCTGCCGGCCGAAGAAATACGGTGGACTAGGCGTCCTGAACCTCAGATTACAGAATCAGGCTCTCCTCTGCAAGCGCCTGCATAAATTCTATAACAATTTGGAGATCCCCTGGGTGCAGTTGATCTGGAAGCACTACTACCACAATGGCGTCGTCCCTCATGCTTCCAGACCCAGGTGATCCTTCTGGTGGAGAAATATCTTCAAACATAGTGATATCTTCAGAGGCATTGCCAAATGCGTGGTCGGCAGCGGCTCCTCTATCCTCCTATGGCATGACCTTTGGCAAGACCACATCCTCAGCCTCTCTCTGCCTCACCTCTTCACCTTCGCTAGGCAACCCAACTGCTCGATTGCCAAGTTCGTTCATTCTGCTTCCCTTCAGGATGTCTTCCACTGGCCGCTCTTGGATGAGGCTCTTCAGGAATTGGGAGTCCTGCTAGGTCTCTTTCTTACCACCAATCTCCACGCTCTCAGCAAGGATGAATGGGTTTACACCTAGAATTAGAGCCTGTTCAAAGCCAACAAGTTCTATGCTGAAGTCTTCAAAGGTGCTCCCTCAGAGAAAATTCACAAGCAGATTTGGCAGAGCAAATGTTCTCCCAAAATCAGAACCTTCGCCTGGCTTCTGTCGTTAGACAAGCTCAACACCAGAGAAATCTTGCTCAGGAAGAACATCTTTATCAACGAGGGCGTTTACTCCTTTGCCCTCTGTGATTTGCAGGCTGTGGAATCCTCCTCTCATCTCTTCTTTGCTTGCCCCCTTAGCCTTTCTTGTTGGGCCAGGCTGGGCTGGGGCTGGGCAGAAGGCCTCTCTCTCCAGGAGATCACCGACTCACTCCTCTCTGCCGTCAACAAGGATTACTTCATGGAGGCCTTCCTTATAGCCGCTTGGATGCTCTGGAAGATCGTGCTTGCATTTTCCATTCGTGCGTCGAATGTCTCATGACCGGCTCAACTCCTTCAATGCTGAGGCGCGCACTCAGGCTCTTAGATTCAAAGTTTGTAAGAGAGATAGCTTTCTTTCTTGACTCGAGGCCCTGTGAGATCTTTTCCCTTGGTAACCTGTTGTTACCGGGGGGTTCTTCCTCTCCCTCTCCCCTCTCTTGCCGGTCTCTCTCTTCTGTCCCTTCTCTTCTCTCTTAACTTGTTGTTGCCTTCTTTTTTTATAAAGGTCAGTGGGGCTTCCCCTCTGTTTTCGGCTCAAAAAAAAAGGCGGTGTAGTGGCAACGGCATGAGAGAAGATGGACATGAGGTAGCAAAAGTCACTAAGATCTACTTTTTACATATGGGTGTCAATGATGGGCAGTTTCTAACCTACAGCCCCTAAAAACTGTCTGAGGTGAATTTCAGCCATCTGCTGTAGAAGAATTACTGTTCACAATGCAAGGCATGTTACTTGCAAGAGTCAAACAAAAACATGTAGTCATTGAAGACTTAATAAAAGAAAGCAGTGTTTTGGAAGGCGCTAGGCGCTGGTCAGGCGGTCTGCCTAGTGCCTAATCCCACCTAGACGCCTCCTAGGCGGGGAAAAATGCCTAGGCGCTGTCTAGGCGGGAAAAAACGCCTAGGCACAGCCTAGGGCCGATTTTTAAAACGCTGAAAGAAAGAAACTAGGCTGACCAAGATCTCTTTTAGGTCCTCAGGTCCAAGTTGAACAATATCGCCATTAGCCCACTTGATGAATGCTTC
Source organism: Olyra latifolia (assembly GCA_036346145.1). Classification (NCBI taxonomy): domain Eukaryota; kingdom Viridiplantae; phylum Streptophyta; class Magnoliopsida; order Poales; family Poaceae; genus Olyra; species Olyra latifolia. Next base: position 4,659,075 of record CM070530.1, read on the forward strand.
ACATCTAAGTCAACAAAATGAAATATCACTTCAGAAAATAGTATCAATAAGGCTAATAAAGGGCTGGAAAGCTACCTGCTTATGCCATCAAGTACTTCCACATTGTTCGGATCGCACTTCAAACCCTCTAGGTAAGTTGCCAGAGCATCTTCAAAATTCATCATCAGGAACTCAATTTTAGCTTTATGCATATAGCCCTTCATAAAAGTAGAATCCAGTTCAATACATTTCTCTGCATCTTGAAGACCTTCAGTAAAAGCTCCCAGATAGATGTGGCATTGAGCTCTGTTGCTAAAATCCAGGACGATCGGTCATGAAAAATCATTAAAACAAAATATCACAAGAATCAGCGTGACAACGTAAAATGGAGCTTCAAAGCATGCCTTACAATGAACAAATGCATAACAAACATGCAGCTCATAGATCATATGTTTTTACCAAAGAAAATTTTATTTATCACAGACTCAATAATTTCAATGCATACATAACTTCAACCAATGAGTTCAAATTGCATTATAACCAAAATCCTTACTTCGGGATCATCTGGATTCATTTTCATAGCTCTGGTATAGCTAGCTGCTGCTTCCTGATATTTGTTTTGCTTCAAAAGTTCATGGCTTGCAAAGTCTGTACACACTCAGAAGCAGTAGTTGTATATCATAATGGCATGGCATACTACTAGTTAGGGGCTGGATATATCATGCTTGACGAAAGAACATGTGGACCTATTCACTTATCTAGTTACCCTGTTCTGTAGGTGCTCCTGTTTTTCCACTTTAGAGAACCTCAATCCTCAACCCAATACTCACGAGAAATAAATGATATAACTTTCCTCAGAGAAATATATTGTAATTTAGTACTTGATCTTTTTTCTTGCAGGTATCAAGTTAAAATTTGAAATTTCCCATGATGTTAGAACACTTGACACTTTAGGGCCATGTATTTTGAGAAATTTCCTGGCAATTTAAGGTGAGAATAAGGATCCTACATGAATGGGGATTAGAAGTGACCATATAGGTGAGATGATGTCCCCCCCTAAATTTTCAAATATCCATTCCACTTGTGAATGACGAATGGAGCAACAACAACACATTTGACGATCGATATTCGATAGACAGCAGCCATTTACTCATTAAGCATATTGCATTGCCCTACTGAACGGCACTGTGGCGGAAAAGCATGGCTGGAGGCTCATCCAAACCTTTCTTGCGGTGGTGGTCAGCGGCTTCCTGATCAAGCCGCTTCTGCTCTTCAAACTCCTTCCTCGCTCTCTCCGCCTCGTCCAGCTTGGCGCGGGTCTCCTCGCTGTAGTGCATGGCCAGCGACTCCTGCAGCGCCATGATCGCCGCCGCGTAGTCCCCCGCGCAGTTCGCGAGCTTAAGCAGCTCCGACGCCTTCCGCGACAGCGCCAGCGCCCGCGCCCGCGCCCCCGCGACCAGCCTGCTTTTGGCGCGGAGCTCGCTGCCCCTCACGACCGCCTCGTCGCAGTCCTCCACGCACTCCTCGTACTGAAACGAAACCAAGCGCAAGGGGTGAGGTGAAGCGGCCGCGCTCCTAGTAGTGGTGAGGAGGCGAGGGTTTGGAGGATCGGGGATGGGTGACCTTGGCCATTTGGAGGTAGGCGGCGGCGCGGCGGTTGAGTAAGGAGACGTCGTTGGGGTCCTGGTTGGCGATGTGGACGGCCGCCTCGAGGGATCGCGCTGGGTAGGCGGAGTCGCCGGCCGCCTCCGCCAAGTGCTCGTCGTCCGACGCCCCCATCGCCTCTCTCTCTCTCTCTCCCTCTCTCCCTCTGCGCGCCGGGGCGGTGCTACGACTACCAGAACTGCAAAACGTGTATGGTGGTGGGCGAGGAGGCGGCTTCGACTGGAGTTTGGCCCGGCCCCGGGCCTCGGCGGCGTGGGAGAGGACTAGAGGATGCTCTGCGCCCTTCCACCAGCATATTTGTATTGCCGAGCTCTGTGAGCTCCGCGCACGTCCACCCGTTCGATTGGGACCGTGCGGTTGCGTTCAGTCGCGTGGGAGCTCCCGCGTTCCCTGGCCATCGGATCGCGATCCTGCGGTTGGTATCTCGCTCTCTCTCCTCCTCTGGGCTGTTGATTCGGCGCCGCCATGTTCTCCACGAAACCCGGCCCACGAAGGGTCCCACAAGGACTCTAGTCGAAACTTTGTCCGTCACCGGATAAAGAGAAGGATATCACATATCTAAAGATAATAGAGCATTGTTCCTTCCCTGTATCTATATATGTTCATCTTTATATTCATGTTTACAATCCCTAAGTATCTTTGTGTTCATATGTTGCAATCTTTGAGCGCATTCAAAACCCCTATACTATACTACACCTGGTAGCAAGTATTCCTTAACACGTTATTAGCACGATAGAGTATCGCAGGTGACGAACGTAAAGACGAATCACAAGAAGAAGATCGAAGCACGAAGAAGATCCGCAAGCGATGAACGCAAGGAGGAGATTGAAACTAGACGAACCCTGTTATCGTTAGTTCTACGGCCTAGCCGAACCATCCTACGCGACAAGCTTGGATTCCCTGTCATGAAGCTCCAACGATCTACACACATGCATCGGAGTGTTCAAAATTGGTAACAAATCATCAATACCACTTCTAAATTTATGAAAGGAGACTGAGTCTATTGAATTGAATCGCATCAATAGAATTTCTGCATCAAATTTGGGACGAAAGTTTTGAATCTATTGCGAACCGGCCTCGAAGATAGGGGTGAAAACGGGTCGGATCGGATCGGATAATGGCTGAACCATATCCGTATCCATATTATTTTTCGGATCCGGATCCAGATATGGATAGCACGATTACGAATACGGGAACGGATATTGTCAGATACGAATATGGATCGGATCGAATACGGTTGCGGATACTGATCGGAGCATTTAAACCATATAAATTGTACGCTCCAAAACCTACTACAACACATAAATGGCTCAATTAATTAAAACATTATTATAATTTACACTTGCATATAGGCTATGGACCTAAATGACTAGGCCGGTAGATTATGGACTTGTTGGATATGGGTCTAAATGGCTAAATATTCCATTTATAATTCATATTTGTCTGTTGGGCCTTTGTATTGGGCTGATAGGCTGAGATCCGAATAAGGATCTGAATATAAACAGTACCGGATATCCGGATCCGTCGGGATCCGCCGTCCCGTATCCGGTCCCATATCCGTATAAAAATATCTGGATCTGGATCCGGATCCGAAAATATCTGACTCGAGGATATCCGAATCTGGATCCGACAGGTCCGGACAGGAAAATATCGGACCCGTTTTCACCCCTGCTCGAAGGTCGCAGGGCCGGCAAGAAGCCGGTCTCTCGTGTGCACACTGCGCCACCGTGTCGCTGCTCTGGCTGCCGCCTATAGCACATGCGCACGCAGCGCCCACTCGCGCCCGCACAAGCAGCACGCCGGATCGGGCCTGGCCGTTGCGCATGCAGCGCAACGCCCAAGCTCCACACACGCCAGCCGCCACCGATGCACGCTTCGTACGAAGCCGACCATCGCCACACACAAAGCCACGCTGCTCGATGCGGACACACGCACACAGTCACGCTGCCCCGCGCTGGCTACACTGCGCGGGCAAGCACATGAAGCTGCACCCTGCGCGTAACCATGTTCCTTCACCATTTTGCAAATAAGCTCTTGTCGTTCTTAGAGGTGTGTTTGGTTTGTAGCCGTCATCGTCTTACAAGAAGGTGTTTGACAGGACTCGAGTTCCAATTTTTCAGCTATGCTCCACAACTCTCCACAGATCCACTGTGGAGCTGGAGTTGTTAGTGAGTGTTTGTCTAATAGGTTGGCTTCTGATCCAAGAATGAAAAAGATTTTAGGTAAATGATCAATACTACCTTAGTGCTTTTGCAGATATGTTTGGATGAGGTCCTTGACCTGCGATGTGATGGTCCTTGTATTCGAGACTTTCCACCCTTACCAAAGTTGCATGTTTGAAATTTGGATGAAATCAAACAAAGTTGTACCTTTCCAAATACACAGAGTTTTACATTTTTAATTATCCTATATCTGAATTTAAATGAAGCAGTATTGTGCATATATCTGATTTCAATAAAGCGGTCTGTATACACAGAGAAGCTGCACGTCAGCACATGGAATAGACGACTTTGAAGCAACTTGTTCTTGAACCAGATGGAATGCTGCCTTCTTCAGGGCCGATGATCAACCATGGACATCGTTAACCAGCAGCTTTTCCACGTTGTACAGGAGCTCGAAGGGAAGCTTTGTAGGCAGCATATGACTTCTCAATGCCATCAAAGAGGTAGCCGAAAGGCAGCGTCCTGATGTATCTTCCTGAACCGGGAAGAATGTTCAGAGTTCCATCCTCCCATACCACTCGCCCCCTTGAGATCGTGACTTACACTATTCCCTACACCAATTGACAAGAAACATCCGTAAGTTGGAATCGACTTTTATGCCAAATACAGTGCTGAGCAATGAGGAACCAACCTTTCCTTTGCTGCCCTCATACACATTAGTGTTCAACCTTGAATGGTGTGTGTGGGCACCATCACAAAGCTCCTTTTGGGATTTAGGATGATGATATCTACATCAGATCCTTCCAAGACTGCTCTTTTCCGAGGGTATATGTTGAAAATCTTGGCGCTGAAAATATTTGAGTAATTTGTTTCAATATACTTTAATTATATAGTGGGGTGTTTGAATGAGCTACTCAATAAACCAGAGAAAGCAGAGAACAGTTAGATGCTTATACAAGGGAAGCTTCCTTCCCATAGTTGACAATATACAAGTTGCTTTTTAGCAAATAATATGCCATTTTTGTCTGCCAACTCACTTTTATTTCTCACTAAAGTAGCAAAAGAGATGTTAAGAAATAAGAACTCAGTTTGTAAAAAAAGAAATAAGAACTCAGCAACTTTAGGGAATTAGTTTATAACGCAAGTGGATCACCTGTAAAATTCTCGATGAAAGAGCAGCTTGAAGTGCTTTGCTATGCCCTACTTCGCGGATTGGAGGACTCATCACATACCCGAAAGCATTATATGAGAATAAAAGGAATCATAGATTCATAAATATATTTTTGAGTTTGTTTTTGTATGTACTTTGATGCAATTATAAAGTCAGGATCCCAAAGCCAAGAGTCATCAAGGACTAGCCCAGAAACCACAAGTTCACCGATTACTCTCTGCCTGCATAGTTCAACTTATAATTTGTTTTTCAACTTTTAGAAATGTTGCCAAAATTAAATCAACTTAAGTATTTGGGACATGATCAATTGAATAGGACAAAATAGTTCACCAAGCTCCCACAGGTTGTTTGAAACCAGCCAAACCTCTGGAACTATGGTTTGGGACTACAAAGCAGAAAGGAACCAAAAGATGCATCTTTCTAAAAGAAAATTGATGATTTGCCCTCCTAAACAATGCACCTCTAGAATTTGCCCTCCTAAACATTGCCTTCTATTATTTGTCCTCCTCTACAAAGTTCATTCTAGGATTTGCCCTCTTTCACATTTAACATCATTTATTATTTATCTAATTCATTCTCCCCACTTGAAATGACCCTATTGCCCCTCCCTAATGTTCAGCTAATGCGCTGCCCTAACCACTACGGGAGGCGGCGCCAGTGGTGAGGAGGCCGGCGCTCTGTCCTCCTCTCCTACCCCGTCCACCGCTCCCTCTCCCTCTCCGCGCCAGGGCCTTGCTGCCACGTCCTTCTCCCTGTCCCAGGACACCTACCCAACTACCCCTACACGTCCGCTGTAGCGGAGGCGATCCCGACGTTCTTCGCATCTACGGGCCTCCGGTCGATCTCATGAGGCCGTGTATGCCAACTACGACATGCGAGACTTCGCCTACCTCGCCGTCGTGGCGTGGGCGTCGCGAGCAAGGTGGCGTTCATGAGGTACGGAAGATCCACTGTGAGAATAATCGAGCTGCGAGCGCCTGGCAAGATGCGGACGCCAATGGCTTCGACGGCCCCCCCATGCTGCGGACACTGGCGGTCTTGGCGGCGCTTCCCCAATGACACGGCTCTGCAGTATAGGCAGATATGAAGCCTAACAACAGTTGCATACTCTTCTGCCCAATGAAAATATTGCATTTATGCTCATTGAAAAATATTGCATAGATCATTAGTTCATGGTCAACAAATATGCCACAAGATCGTGTCACTGCCAACAAGAAGTTGACTCCTAGGAGGAACAAAAATTGAAAGAAATGATGTCTTTTTTGCTGTGATGGGAAAAGGCTAGTGAAAAAGTAGCTCTTTTTGTTGTTTTGAGTTAACTGTAAATGCCCCTTTTTGCTATGAAACTTGTTATGTGCTGGATTATTTTGAACTCTTATGTAATGGATGTTGTTTAGAGTCATATGTGATGGATGGTGCTGAAAGTTAGCACTTTGGATGCAACGGATTGTGTTCAATAATCTCTGCTGTTTTGGTCTGGGGATTGGCCGGACTGGAGAGCAGCGATGTTCTAGCCTGTTTCTTGGTAGCCGCTGTTGTTCTGATGCCGGATTTCGATTAGGATTGGGGAGGAGTGAGGCTTCGATTGATTTCTGTCATTTCTTGGCGATTCTTGGCTTTCTTGGTTGGGGATTTGTCGGCGGGGTGAGTTGATCTGAGAGCCTAAGATGAGTCTGAATGTGGCCATGGATTCCAACGGGTTCAGCGATCTGTATGTAAAGCTGCAGCTTGGGAAGCAGCGGTTCAAGGCCAACATTAGGAAGGGGCATTAGGGTCATTTGAAGTGGGAAAAATGAATTAGATAAATGATAAATAATGTAAAATGTGAAAGATGGCAAATCTTAGAATGAACTTTGTAGAGGAGGGCAAATAATAGAAGTCAATGTTTAGGAGAGCAAATCCTAGAATGCATTGTTTATTTGTTTAGGAGGGCAAACCATCAATTTTCTCTCTTTCTAAGGGATCTCGTGTCGTCCCCTCCGCCACCGTCATAGCCGGCGCCCGCACCTCCTCCGGCGGTGGCACAGAACTTCACGCGGGCATCCAAATTCAATCCCATCAGAACAACCAGCTAAACAAGAAACATGCGGCCGGCGACTGTGAGAAAGATCGAAGCACCCATCTCGTGTGCCAAGTGAGACGCCGTGATGGCAGCGATGCCGAGAAGGAGTGGAAGCAGGAGCGGCCGGGGCATGGCCATGGCTCTGGGCACCACTTCTTGGATGTGCAGCACAGCGGGAAGAAGACTAGTAGTAGACGGACGGATCCGGGAGGTGACACCGACGGGGGAGACGTGATGAGGTTGAAGAGGAGCCGGCGATGGAGAGGAGAGGAGGCGAAGGGGCTCGGGGTGTCGGCAACGGGAGAGAAGAGAGGCGGCGATGGCACTAGGTTAGAGAGAAGAGAGGAGATGAAGGGGGAGAAGAGAGGCGGCGGCGGCGCTAGGTTTTTCACATAGAGGCGGCGGTGGTGCTAGGAGGCAGGCTCAGGATGGGGCAGGTGGGCTCGAGATAGGGGATGGTCGAACGGAGGTATTAGCCTAGTGGCAGTGGTGGATAATTACCCCTAACTCCACGTCTATTTTGATAAATGTGGTCCACGGAGCACCTCCAAACTGCTCCACAAAAATGAATTGTGAGGAAGGTTGTTCCATGGAGTTGACTGTTCTAGAGTTACGTGGAGTTGGGATGTTGGCACTGCTCCGTCTAGATTTATGACGGAGTTGAGAGTTGGAGCTCCGTCAGACACCCCCTAATTTTTTTTGTTACATCTTTGTGATTTGATGCTCATTTGGGTTGTTATACCATGTTTTGGCTTGCCCTCCAAAAAAAATTTGGCACGCCTCAAATCAATGTGCAAAGCGAGAGCCGGGCGTGGACGTCGAAATGCCGCACCTGCGGATTGGCGAGTCAACATGGCGTCGAAGTCAGCGCACGCGGGCCCACTGGCAACCTTTCTCAGCCTAGCTAGTAGTGCTAAGAGCATCTCCAATGGTGTTGCCGTGTTGGCTATAAGAAAGTGCCATGTCATCTATAGATAGCAAATAGCCAACCTCTCCAATGGTGCTAGCTATAACATTGCCTCTAACATTAATTTGGACCCACATATAATAGTGTGCATCTACCTTGTAATCCACTATAGCCTGACTCTTAGCTAAGAGGTAGCCTCTATCTCTCTCATCTCCTTCTCTTCTCCACATAAGCAAAAAGCTGAGGTGGATTTCTTATAGCCAGCTGAGGTGTCCCATTGGAGATGCTCTAATAGTACTTTGTTCTTTCTTTCAGATCCTTTTTATTTTCTAATTTTTATATTTATTTTATATGGAGTCAAATCACATGAAACAAATTTCATAATTTATCTAAAATCCAAGACCACTTCTCTGTTATTTTTAATTTTTAATTATTTTAATCTTTTCATGCTAAGTTGGAAATTATATTTTTAATGTTTCAAAAATTCAAGCAATAATATGAACAATATCTACATAATTTAACAAATGTTGGTTACTTCGTTTGGCTTTCAACCAAACAATAGTCATTTATACCTTACCAAATTTTGACTTCAAACCAACATGATGAAATTACCAATATTTTAATCATGCCCTAAGTTGGTCATAACCAATGCATTAACAGGGTTATCTAGAGCCACCAACCAAACACACCCTAGATCTCACTTTACCCCCATCCTGCAGGTCAATGCTTGATGATGAGCCGAGCGTTGGGCCAGAAGGGTGTTAGCTTAACTGGGGCGACTGTTGGACCGATTTTCTAAATGGAAACACAAACTTAACCGGACAATCCAGCTCTTGTAATCTTGGTTAACTTTTTAATAAAGTCCTCGGTGCTTGTTCTAAAAATAACAATAAACACATGCTCTATGAAAGGGATTTGATCCCATGGTAACATGCGGTTGAAGAATTAATAAAAGAGCATTACTCCTTTATCTCACTTTGTGTCTCTAAATTCCTACCATCTAATTCATTCTTTGACCGAGCCTACTCACAAGTTTCTTTTGAGATTCACCAAGTTTGACATGGATATATATCTTCGAACACCTATAAATCTTCCTTTAAAAAATATTCAGTATTATTCCTACAGAATTCTCTTGAATTCCTCCAATCTAACCCCTTTCTTGATACAGTAGAGAGCAGCGTGTGAGCGACGATTCTGGCTGGCCCCTTGATCCCGACGGCTGCTCCGGTGTCGGATAAGGAGGGGGCCAGCCGGCGGTTGGCTGATTAGTGCATAGTACTACCTAGCTAATCTCCGGTGAATCGGAAGAGGATGTTTGGTTGGTTTTGTAGTAGGAGTCTTTTGTGGGAAGGGGAGAGACTATGCTTCCTACTTCGTATTCTTCTCGATGTCATTACTTCTGGTGTTGGTGAGGGCAAAGGCCTATTTGGTGTGGTAGTCATCATCCTTCGGAGGCGTGGTAGCAGTCGTGCTCTGTGGCTGTGGATGGGAGAAAATCACTCCTCGACTATCATCCCTGTGTGCCTAGGAAGTACCTGCTTGGTTATCTCACCACTTTTACCCATGTTTGGGTCAAGCCCATAGTTGAGGATTTCGGTTTATGCGTCCTTTGTCTTCGTTTTCTTCTCTAGCTCCGGCGGGAGGCAATGTAGATCCGTGGCGATGAAGTTTGCAGTTTGCTCTAGTTTAGGACTCATGTTATAATTTTTTTTTTCCGTAAGGGATCAAATTGCAATGTTGAGATGTAATGTCTCCATGAATTAACAGAAATGGGCTTTCTCAAAATAAAAACAAGGTGGAATTTTAGAGACGAGTCTCCACATGAAGACTTGTTCCAACTTCCAAGATTGATGGAGTCACTCCGGTAGAATTTTTTTCCCTTTGCCGCCATGCATTGTCGGTTGTGCCTCAAACACTCTATAATAGTCTCACTCTTTTGAGACAAGTCTAAGAGCATCTCAGCAGTTTCCTTATAATATCATCATATATAACGCTATCCACCACATCATCTAAAAGATTCTCTTCATTCCTCCAACAACTCCTTTATTCCTAAAATATGAAATAAACAGTGTTTTGCAGAACCACATAGGATGCTCTAACTCTGATGTGATTGTGTTGACCCCAAGATAAATAGATAATTGGGGAACTTCAAAGACCACTTTTTTAAAAAAAAATTACAAAATCAAAAATAAACTTCAGAATAGTACAACACTGAACTGTATTTGCAGGGGGAAAAAACAAGCCAGCTGGCTCCCGAGTCCCAACTCCCGAGCCCAAGCCGTATCCGGCAGACGCGTCCCAACTCCCGAGCCCAAACCGTCTACGGCAGACGGAACAGAATGTATGATGTATCCGACAAAGGCAGCAACATGTACTGAAGTTCCAGCCTCTGTCCTGGTGCAAGTGTGCGAGGCAACTGACAGGGTATAAGGTTATATACCACTTGTACTGTGTGAGCCAGATTTGGCAGCATTTCGCAGAAATAACTTATGTACGTAGTGTTCCCTGATGTCCGAGCTTAAAAAGGGTATGCAGGTTTGACAGGCGTCAGTACCAGAGTTGCTAAATAGCTGCATTTACATTAGATTAAATATACATACAAGGTTATATACTGCTCCCTCCGTCCCTAAAAACATGTCATTCTACGATTCAAAATTTGTCCCTAAAAACATGTCACTTTAGGGTAATAATTGCTAGATTCTCATCTCACCCCTATAAAGTACCTATAGATTTCTCTCTCACCACTATAAAGTACCTATATATTCTCCTCCCAACACTATAAAGTACTCTAGATTCCTACCTATATATACTCTCCTTAATCTACTTAAAATTTTCCAAAACGACATGTTTTTAGAGACGGAGTAGTACTTGTTAACGCTATACAGTTGATGGCACTTGCTCTTCTACCTGCCAAGTCCAAGCCTTTGGTAGGGGCTAGGGACGGCGTCACGGCGGAGGGGAGAAGTGTGCAGGAACTGAACCAGTCACAGCGCCATGTTCTGGCGCTGGAGCCATTCCTGGATGGCAGAACGGAGCGCGTGGTTGGGGATGAGCTCGTTGTGTTGAAGCGGCAAGTTGGTCATTGGAGATGTGACGCTGCCAGTTGCCAGCCAACTCCTGATAGCCTCAGCTTCGTAGGTGAATCCATCCGCTGCAATGTGAGGGTCGTTCATGACATCCTGAATTTTTTGCCCACAAGAGTAATGGTTAGTGCCACCAGATAAAAGCTCTATGACCTTTTTTTATATATTAAAAAAGCCCTATGACCTGATGGCCCTATTCATATTGAAATGGAATTTTTCATGCAAACAAAGTTTTTTGGCTCTAAAATCCAAGCGTTTGAGCATTATCATCTATTCATATAATTATCATATATATGCCCGAGCAGGGAAAAACCAGATGATTCCATCGACACACCTGAGATATAGGGCAGATGAAGTATGATGGCGTACAGTTCTCATCCGGAACAGATCTAGAGGATGAAGGCAAAGATGATGTTGCAGCATTCCTCATGGCCTCAACGGCTCCCCACACCTCACCAGAAAGATCAGGACGGCACCTCCTGCTTAGCTCTGTGCATTGGAGAGCAAGGTGTGCTAACTGATGGACATGCGCATCAGGCCACTCTCCTGCTGAGGTATCAATTAATGAGTTCAGGTCACCTTCCTCCATTGCATCCTCCACGAGCTTCTTTATCCCAATAGGAGGCCTTCCTGTTAAAAGGCGCAATACCACAATCCCAAACGAATAAACATCAGAGTGAGGTGTCAGCTCCCCAGTGGCAAGAAATTCTGGATCCATGTATAGAGGGGTTCCTGCAGGATGCATGGTGCGGTACAGGGTAGTGTTGTTGGAGCTGGACTGGATCAGGAGGCGAGAAATACCAAAGTCACTAAGCTTACTGACTAAGTTGACATCAAGGAGAATGTTAGCAGGCTTGAGATCTCCATGAACAACTGGATGAGGTTTGTTCTTGTGCAGAAAGATCAGCGCTGAACATATCTCAGAAATAATTCGGACACGAATCTGCCACAACAGGGTTTGCCTCTTATCTGCACATCCAAGAAAATCTTCGAGGCTTCCATTTGGTAAGAACTCATAGACTAGTGTAGATGACTCTGAGCATGCTCCTACAAGGGTTACAAGGTGTGGATGTCTCACTCTGCTAAGGATAGAAACCTGCAATGGAAATCCAAAAGAAGACATTAACATTAGTGGGGTGAGCGAGAATGTCCTTTAAAAATGCTTGTTTTATTCTACCAACAGTTTTGAACTAGAAAGGAGGTAGATCTCAACTTCTTTTTCCAGTATGATAAAGACAGTGTTAAAAAATCATAATGAGAGTGAACTACCTCTTGTTCAAACTGTGATTGTCCCTGTAAACTATCTGGTCTCAGCACCTTTATTGCAACTGTCATGTTCCGGACGACACCTTTGTATACGCAGCCAAACCCGCCTTCTCCAATCTTCAGTGAACTACTAAAATATTCTGTTGCACACTCCAGTTCAGATGATGAAAACTCACAGTGCATTGCTGTAACTAAAACCGACAGCATCTGGCCTCTTTTCTGACGTAATTCTTCAACCTCTTGGACTGCACGATCCCGTTCGTGTAGCAAGCGATCATGCTCTGATAGAAGCCAGTCATAATGATCTCTGGATTCTGCGAGCTGACCTTGAAGGTGCTCATTATGCTCATCGGCTTTCTGAAGTTTCTCAGCAACCTCATCTTGTCGTATTTTAAGCTGTTCCAATTCTTGCTGTACCATGGAAAGAGATTCCTCAGTTTTTTTCTGTTGTTCGACCTGGATTAAATACAAGTCCTGTAATGTCCTGGCCTGCAGAAATCAAATGCCCATCATTCCTGTCATCAAGATAGATGACTTGACTTATGGCTTCATGTAACATCAATAGCCTGCTAACATCCTGGATTCTTCTTTTACGACAAAATATATATTCGGAAAATTTTTCATATGACAAGCATACCGTTATTTACAGCAAGTGAAAGTTGGTTCAAATGGAGCTAATCAGTTAAATCCTGGGCCTTTGCAAGTTGGCAGATTTCTTGGAACAGCAGAGGCAGCAAGACTATACGTGGTGTTGTGCTGTTTTATACAATCAAACTTTTCACAACAACAAATGACTGGATCACAGTATTTGGCCTCAAGTCTAGATAAAGCTAGCTTTTTGCAACAAGAAATGATTGGATACCAATATTTGGCCTCAAATCTAGACAAAGCTAGCTTTTTGAAACAAGAAACAATTTGATAATAATATTTGGCCTCGAGTTAAACCTAGCTTTTTTGCAACAAGAAATGAATAAGATGATAGCTAACAGTCTAGTGAATCCAGATGTGAATCTACCATTCGTGCAGATTCAATTCGCCTCAAGCGCTCGTCAGACGCTTCTTTCTTGAATGCTGCAGCTTCTTCAATGCTTTTTTGGAGTTCATTATGCAAATCATCGACTGAACGAAAATCTCCCTGTAAGGATCATTAAGAGCAAATATTATTCATTTGGGAGAATATAATTTAAGTATTAGCTGCAAACTTTCATTGAGCTATGCTTATTAACCCCCATACAGCATGTTTACGGTTTATAAGTGCCACTTCTTAAAACTGAATAACTGGTTATATGTAGGCACCTTGCTAATCAAGGTACACTTCCAGTGTTACCTACTGCCATCTGTTGCAGAAGGATTACCAGTCAAAGTGCAAGGCATCAGGCATGTTACTTACAGGAGTTAAACAAAAACAGGTAGTGATGGAAGACTAACTAAAACAAAGAGAACTAGACTGACCAAGATCTCTTGCAGGTCCTCAGGCCCAACATTACCACCATTAGCCCTCTTAATGTGTGCTGCGCATCTAAGTCGACAAATGATATGTCACTTCAAATAATAAAGACAAGAAGGCTATTAAAGGACTGGAAAGCTACCTCCTTAAGCCATCAAGCACTTCCAGATTGTTCGGATCACACTTCAAACCCTCTAGGTAAGTTGCCAAAGCATTTTCATAATTGTTCATCAGGAACAGAACTTTAGCTTTACGCACATAGCCCTTCAGAAAAGTAGGATCCAATTCAATACATTTATCTGCATCTTCAAGACCTTCAGGCAAAGCTCCCAGATAGATGTGTATTTGAGCTCTGTTGCTAAAAACCTGGACGACAGTCGTGAAGAATTATCAAAAATAAAATACTACAACAATCAGCATGCCAACGTAAAATGGGGCTCCAAAGCATGCTTTACAATGAACAATGCATAAAAGACATGCAGCTCATAGATCATATATTTTACCAAAGAAAATTTTAATAATCAGGGACTCTTTTAATTCCGATAGATACATAACTTTGACCAGTGACTTACATTGCACTCACTTGTTATGTGAAGTATAATCACTGTAATAACCAAAATCCTTACTCTGGGGTCATTTGGATTCTTTTTCATAGCTTCGGTATAGTGAGCTGCTGCTTCCTTGAACTTTTTTTGCTTGAAAAATTCATTGCCTGTAACGTTTATACACATTCAGAAGCAGCAGATGTATATCACAATGGCATGTTGCATATATAACTAGTTAGGAGCTGGTAAAATCATGCTTGAAGAAAGAACCTATGGATTGCTAGGATCCCTATCCAATTATCTGGTTACCCTGTTGTATAAGTGCTCCTCTCCTTCCACTGATGTGAGAACCTCAACCCTTAATCCAATACACACGAGAAGTGAAGGATAGAACTTTTCTCAGAGAAATATATTGTACTTTAGCACTTAGTCTTTTTCCTTGCAAATATCAAGTTAAAACTTGAAAATTCCCATAACGTTAGAACCCTTGACACGTTATGACAACGTTAGAAATTTCATCAAATCTTACATGAGAATGAGAATGAGGATCCTACACGAATGGGAAATGGAAGTGGACATATAGGTGAGATGATGCCTCCTCTATTCCATTTGTGAATGATGAACGGAGTAACACCAAACACACTATACGATCAAGAAACAGCAACAATTTCCTCATTTGCATCTACGTTGTCGTAGTCAACAGCGCTGTATCCGAAAAGCGTCCAAACCTTTCTCGCGGTGGTGGTCGGCAGCTTCCTGATCAAGCCGCTCCTGCTCTTCCAGCTCTTTCCTCGCGCTGTCCGCCTCGTCCAGCTTGGCGCGCGTCTCCTCGCTGTAGAGCTCGGCCAGCGACTGCTGCAGCGCCCTGATTGCCGGCGCGTAGTCCCCAGCGCAGGCCGCGAGCTTGAGCAGCGCCGACGCCTTCCGCGACAGCGCCCGCGCGACCAGCCTGTTGTCGGCGCGAAGCTCCCTGCCCCTCGCCACCGCCTCGTCACAGTCCCTCACGCACTCTTTGTACTGAAACGAAACCAAGCGCAATGGGCGACGTGAAGAGGCCGCGCTCGGAGCGAGGGTTTATTTGGAGAGTCGGAGACGGGTGACCACCTTGGCCATGTGGAGGTAGGCGGCGGCGCGGTTGGTGAGGAAGGACATGTCGCGGGGGTCGAGGCTGGCGCCGCGGGTGTAGTGGTGGACGGCCGTCTCGAGGAAGGACTTGCCGTAGGCGGTGTTGCCGGCCTCCTTCTCGCGCTGCGCCTCCGCCGCCCGCTCCTCGTCCACCGCCTCCATCGCCTCTCCCTCGACGCGCGGGCTGGGCGATGCTACGGCTACGAGAACTTCAAATGCATCTGGGGTCGGCGGCGCCGCCGCGGCGGCGGCTACGCGAGGTGGTGGTGTTGGTGGTGGGTGGGACCGTGGAAGGGGAGGAGACTTGACCGGAGCCAGGCGAGCACGAGAGCATCTCTAGCGAGTCTTTTAAAAGAGAATCTCTTCTATATTATATTCACAGTCTCTCGACTTCTTGCCTCTAAGTTTCCTCTAAGGTTACAGGTAATCTCTCTAATTTCTTTAAACAGTGGTTCTACTTAAAAAAATAAAAATATAAAGCATGAATAGTGATTTACAGTGGATATAGATAGATTTGATTTTAGAATATCCGTTGAAGTTGAGCAAACTCTTGTGGAAGAATCTCTCCACTGACCGCTGGCCCCACAGTTTAGTGAGTAATTTTTTGAGCAATTAGGCCATCTCCAATGGTGCCAAGTCAGCTGGCTATAAGAAGTCCACCTCATCTTTTTGCTTATGTGGAGGAGAGAATGAGAGGAGAGAGACAAGAGCAGCTCTTAACTAAGAGATAGTTTATAGTGTTTTCCAAGACAAATAAAAGACAATTACATATGGACCCATATTTATTGTTGTAGAGTATGTTATAGCCAGCCCATTTGAGAGCTTATCTCTAAGCTATCTATAAGTGACATGGAGCTTTCTTATAGCTAGTAGTTGGCTCTACCATTAGAAATGGCCTTAACGTGTGAGCTTGGCTTTGCTAAAAACAAGATTGTTTTGAGAGAAGCAACGGCTTCTTGATGAGCGCAATTTATCCGCATAGGGATCAGTGTAGATTGACAAGTGTAGCGCTTATCTGACTCCAAATCAGCGTTAGGCCTGTTTTGTATAGCTGAAAACTGCGGCGTGGTAGATTATAATACGAAAAATTGAGGTTCTCGAAAAGAGACTTACAAATGCTAAAAATATATTAAAAATAGTCTTAAGATGTTTGAGAAGTACAACTAAGAGTTTTTAATAATGGTTACAAAGTGTTACAGTGTATAAATTATACAAAAGTGTTACAAAGTGTTACAGTGTATAAATTATACAAAAATAAGAAATTTGAAGTCGTAGATTTTAATCTGATTTTAAGCCGTAAAGAAGTGAGTCTTAATGGGTGTCCATTTGATATCCACCATGTGCAAAATTGGCCAAAAAAAAGTTTGAGGCAGATAATCAAAGAGGAGATGTATGCAGAGGATTAAGCAAGTGAAAACTAATGAGACCACGTTAGAATAATAGTGTTAAGATATATTGTTTGTCTTTCATTAACTTAAACATTTTTCGATAAATTGATTGATGTATACAATTCAATATGTTATCAGAACTCAAAGATTTTGAGTTCAAGTCCTAACCAACCTAATATTCTTTGTAATATTGCATGCTTGAGTTCTTTGTGTCGACGGCCAAGGCCTTTTCACCTGTGAGCATTACGTAAGGAGGATATTGAAATATATTGCCATGTCAACTAAGGCAATATTCTTTTCAACGTTAGCGTTTCGTTTGTTTATAAGCTTAAAATTTGTAGCTCCTCAATAAGGACATCTGAGGGATCAAAAAATTATAGAAAAAATGGTTTTGAGAGTTTTGAGAAGAAATAGTAAGATCTACAAAAATTAACTACCAAACGTCAAAGCGTTTGACTTGTACGAAAATAACAAATTTCCAGCTTATAAGCAAATGTAAACGCAAATGCTGAAAAGAACACTGCCTAAAACTGTGTCTCTATTGGTCTTGGAGTACTACACATATAGGAAACAGTACACATATAAACCGTTCGCATCTCTAGCAGTTGTCCTATTTGCTCCTGCCCTATTACTATTCACCTCCAAACAGCAACCCTATTACTGTTTCTACTCTCTATATTTACTATTCACTATTTTATCACTATTCACCTCTCCAACAGTGTGCCCCAGATTTTACTGTTACAGTGGTAGAGCAACCTTAGATGGGGCAACAACTAGAGATACCCTAAGATACTGTTACAAACACTAGAAATGCCTATAGGCAGGAGTAATCAAGCTGGTTGCAAAGCCTCATGTATTCCTCAAAATGACAGGGAGGAGCTTAGGAGCATGATGAATGCCTGAAAGGCATCATGGCTTGACAACTTTTTAAATTATTTGATTATGTACAAAACGTTTTGATTTCTAAAAACGGTTTCTTAAAAATCTTGAAGTTATGAGATAAAAAATTCTCAAACCTAAATAAAATATTCTAGCCTATCGAAGCCAATTTTTGACCCTCTTGGTCTAAAATTATCATAATAATTTCCGGATTGATTTACTGAGATCTTTCTCCATTTCATTTACCCATGACAATTTTTACTATTACTACCCGTACGTTGCAACGGAACTACAAAGGGAAGAAAGAAAAATATAAATCAGAGCAATATATGAAATTATAAAGGGTGATTTATGAGCCGAGGCATCCTAACATATGAAATTATCCCATCATCTTGTTTGGCCGGAGAGGGACTTGACGGCGCAACGTATCCTCGTATTCTTCATCTTCATAGCTGGCGTATTGAGAATGGGACTTAGCTTTCATAGCGGTGCGAATAGACACTATGTGGATGTACGTGCAATTTTATTTTTAATCAAGAACTTTGGTATAGTTTATAAGTTATAGCTAAACGCACGTACTTTGCTACGAATAAATATCATGTTACTATCTATTGTGTCATTTTTGATTTGTTTAGCTCACACTTTAGCTCCGCTTTCAGCCTTTTTCACTTGATTACGTTTTATTTTTGCATTCTCAAACTCTGCTTCAACGCTCAAATGCATAGTTTTTTAGGATCCTTTAATTGGTATATATGTTAATTTGATAGAAAGTTTCCTAAAATACAATATATTAAAGTAAGGAAGCTAGATAAATATGATAAATTTTGATAGGTTGATTGAAAACTTTCAAGAATATAATGCACTGAAATAAGAAGAGCAATTCTAAATAAATAGAAAGTACCCTTACTATATTTAAATAGAAAGTATCCACAATGCACTGGGTGGTCACTGTCACGGGTGGGGCGAGACGTGTAGGAAGACGCAACACTGGTGGAGGCAGGGCAACATCGACGGGTCCTCTTGAAGGAGCACGAGATACCAGAGGGGAGCCACTCTTGGAGCTCTCCTAAATATGCCATAGAGGTCATCGATGTTTGAGTCGCCTCTAGATTGAGACTACCACACCAGATCTGGGCGTTTGAGGAAAGAGACGATTTGTGCAAATGGAAATTGCAATCGTGTCCTACCTATAATTAATGTCTCCACTAATTTAGAGATCTAGTAATTAATAGCATGCTAATTAACGTCTCCACTAATTTAGGGATCTAGTAATTATGGACATGCTAATTATGTCTCTACTAATTTAGGGATCAAGTAATTAATGACTCTTTTCCAGAGCCCTTAGTAATGAATAACTTACTTGATCAGGGCCATTGGATAGATTGGAGGGCCTAGATCGAAAGTTGATAACACCACCACAACAACAACAAAGTTTTTATTAGTACAGATAAAAGCTTTTCTATTACTTTAATTTAATACGATAGGTTATTTTTTCCCCAAATTTCAGTTATTTCTGTATTGTATTTGGATTTTTTTTTCTAATTTAGACCGTTACATGCAGATCTTCCCTGTTTCCATTTACTACCGTGTTAATTTCTGTGGTTTACATAACAGGGAGTAATTTTTTGGCATTTGTTCTTCGCAGCTGAAAAGCAATAGTACATTATAATATGAAAAGTTGAGAGCTTCCAAAAAGAGATTCAGAGAAACTGAAAAATATATTAAAAATACTGTTGGGAGCTTTAAGAAGATAAATTTAAAAATAATTACAATGTTTACATTGATTAAAAAAGATATATTAAAAAATAATTACAATGTTTATGCAGATCTTCCCTGTTTACAATGTTTACTGAAAAATATATTAAAAATAATTACAATGTTTACATTGATTAATTTATAAAAAAGATAAATTTTTAAATATAGTTTTAAATTTTAATTTAAACTAAAGAGAACATGGCATCAACTGAAAATTCCCTGTCATCCCTACCGCGACAGTGTTAGAGCATCTTCAGAAGCCACTTCAAATTTGTACTCTATAACACTATTCTCTACACACTCTATCCATCCTCTAAAATTTCTTCATACTTCTCTACTACTTAAAAGCAGCTTATGATGAGTGATGATGAGTGGTGGTCCATTTTTACTGGACCATTCTACCCTTCGTCTTTACATTAACTACACATATACCCAGCTCCACTATTTTCCTCGTCTATTCAAAATTTGAAATCACCGTCGATGGAGAGACAATATTTTGAAATCATTATCGAAATGGGTATTTACTTCTTTTTGATCCAATATTTTAAAAATATAAAAATATAATAAAAACCATGTAAGCCAAGAAAATTGACTAAAATAAGAAGACAATATTTAATTGTTTGAAAAAACATAATACTTCATAATTAGCGAAATTAATAGGCAGTGGACACTGTATATAATAGATTCTAATTTTTTTTACTATTTATGTTTTCGTAGCAACGCACGGACATTCAGCTAGTAAAATATAATTTAAAAGATTTCCTCCCTCCGGCAGATGAACCTGTTAGGAGTGTCCCTTAGATGCTTTTATATAGCACGGAAGCAGTAGCCACCAGCCAATAGCATATACCACGGTAGCACTTGCTTGTGCTCAGCCTGTCAGCCAGTCAGCCTCGATCCGCCACCAATTCGTGATGCGGTTGCACCACCCGCTTCCTCGCCGCCGCGCAGCAATGTGCACACGGGAACGCGCGCAGAGGATCGTCGATGAGCGGGAAGAGAGCCATGGCGCCGTGACTCTCACCCGCGCTGGCGCTGGCTGCCCGCTGCCATGTGGTCCCCGCGCCTCCTCGCGTGCCCCGCCGCTGGCGGAGCCGCGCACGTGCCGATTAGGGAGCAGCAGCGCCTGCGCCTGCGTGCCAGCGGAGGCGGCTACTTCAAGCCCCTCGTGGAGCCCGGCTGCCGCAGCCGTGGTTCCTCCAACTCCGCAGCACCCAGGTCCAGCTCCGGCACCAGCTCCGATAGCCATAGCACCAGCGGCGCGGTCGAGGCCGGCGAGGGGGAGAGAAGAATGGCCACCGCCGCCGCCGATGATCTCAGGTCGGACTTCCTTCAGGTCCTGCTCAGCCGCCGCCGCCACCTCCAAGGTCAGCCTCCCTCATCCCCGGTCTCTCTGCCTACCGTGTCTGTGGAGTGGCGTAAGGAAAATCGTGAAAGTTTCAGCGTGAGTTTGAGGTTTTGGTCGGGAGTTGGACTGCTTGGGGGAGCAAATCGCAAGCATGAAGCGTAATTTGTATATAAATTCAGCACTTGGATTTGAGATTCACCAACTGTATGATTGACTAGATTGTTCAAAGCATATATCATATTTGAAATCAGTGCTGTTTCGAGTGTTCTGATTGATCAATGGCTGGCTTTGGATCTGTTCGCGCCAGTGCCTCTCTCGGTGGAGCAAGGGTCCCCAGTGAAGGACCCGCTGTATCAAGGGCCTCTGGGGCCCAGGAGGGTAAGGATCCTTGATTGAGACAAAGATCTCATGTAAAACCGAGGTGATTACCATTGGTTGTTAGTTATATATCTGAAGATTTTCAGGCGATGGATGCGTGCCCGGGGAAGGAGGTGGAGAACTTCAAGGAGAAGCTGGTTGAGGAAAACTTCTACCTAATTACCGAGGTAAATGGACATACTATTCTATGGAGTGTCATTTTGTTGTAAGGGAATGTTGCGCTGTGCTTTGATTGTTTCTTTCGCTCTTTGCAATGAAAGCTTGACAAATGAGGATGGAAGCCAATTACATTTGAGCAGCCTGAAAAGGTAGTAGAAGAGCAATAATAGTGTGCTTTTGCCCTTTAGTGCAGATATTGTCGTTACATGTTTCTGGAGCTGATTTTGCTTAAAATTATTGTCAGTATGTTCAGCATAGATAGATAGTATTAGATTACTACCTTAAGTTGGGCCTTTTTGTGTGATACCTGGCCTATGTGGAAACATTGTGGTGGAATAGTACCACATCTAGCACCAATATATAATGCTAGATGGAGCCAAACATAGCACCCCAGGTTAACCCTTTTGGGTGAAGCGAGGCCGAAATCCTAAGAGTGGTTCTATGCATGTGTGGGCCAGCCCCTTAGGTGGGCTAGGCTCTAAGCAAATTTGAGTCAGGGTGTTACATCTTGATGGGACAATATTGATGAAAGGCGTGAGTTACACCCAGAAAATTGCCTCCATTTCTCCACTCACGACTCTGTCTGGAAGATCCGCTCATGAAGAGCTTGATAGTTGGTTTTGGTTTTGGTTGAGATCTAGGCTCACATGCATTCTTATGAACCTACTTTATATAAATCTAGAATCAATGAGAAGTTGAGAACATTGTTTATTTCGCCTCGCATTTCCTAAACAAGAGAATTTTTTTTCCAAATAGTCAGGTGAACAGGGGCATGTACCTGTGCTTCTACTGAGACCTAATGATACTGCCCCTAAAAGAAAACCAGTAATTGTATTATTGCACAGCTCTTACAAATGCAAAGAATGGCTGCGTCCACTGCTTGAGGTAAAAGAGCCTCTTATTTGAACTCCACCGGCCACCGCTATGCAATGTGCATCAATGTGTAACACTCCAATCACTAATTTTAGCTTGTTGATTACACATTTGCAGGCATATGCCTCCAGAGGTTACATTTCTGTTGCTATCGATTCTCGCTATCATGGTGAAAGGGCCAGCAATACGACTACTTACATAGACGTAATCTACTTAAGATCCTTTTATGTGCTGCTGATTTCCTGAAACAATCAACAATTGTAGTTTCCATGAATTTCATTTGACCTGATCATCACTACTTTCATGGTTTAAATCCAGGCATTGAAATCGGCTTGGAGGAATGGGGATACAATGCCTTTTATCTTTGACACGGTACAATATGTTATTGCCACTTGTTTGCTGCAATAAAAAATTAATCTTTTGGTCCTTATTAAGTTGCATAGTTCAATCTGTTTATTAAATAATATTTTTTCAAATAAATAAATGGTTTTGTACCCCAAAAGAATTAAAATCAAATATATGGGATTTGCCTTTAGTTGGGCCAAAATAATGCCTTGCCTGGTGGACTCCCCTCTTAAGCTAAGTTCATGAGTCAAAAATCACTAATGTTGGTGTAATTTTAGCTGAATTAGTACCATAACTCTAATTAGCTCTCTGCACCAGATGGATTAGCCCTTCAACTGAATTCTGGATTAGTTCTTCTAGTCCAGTTCTCCGTACCATTGTCTCATATGCTGTTGTTATCTGATATATCATACTTTGAGTGTGTTGGCTTTGATTTACTATAGATCTTTCTCAATGAGAGATGTTAGATGTATAGCTTTATGTGTTATATGTATATTTTTGTTGGCCTAATATGGGTTTTCCTTGTATATGGGCTTTCCTTATATGCCCACCTGTACCTGTATATATACTGGCCTATTGGCATCAGATCAATACAAGTTGTCTTCATAACATGGTATCAAAGCTCTTCTCACAAAACCCTACCTATCCTAGGGTTTCCTACAGCCACCGCCACGTGGTGATCCCAACTGGCGACGCCACTGTTGGAGTTCCTCTCTCCAGCATCTCCTCTCCTTTTACTCTCCCTGGCCGTCATCGTACATCACTAAATCCAGTATGCCGCCATCACTCTAATTGACGTCGACACACTCCAGCCGTGCCTCCTTCCGTCGGTCTAGCCGCCGCTTGCTTTGGCCCGCGAACCACGCCGCCCGCTTTGCTCAAGGCCAACCCCCTCCACATGACGCCATTCCTCCCACGGCCGCATCATGCCACCCCCTTGGCCGTGCCATCTTCCACCTCTCCAGCAGCCGCCTCAGGCCAATGTCACCGTCTCAGGTTGTCGTTGCTGCTCAGGTCGCTCTCAACCAGATCTCAGATCTGACCCAGATCTAATCTTTAAAAAAACTCTTTGCCATGGCAGCATCACCTCGTCTCTTTGGTCCGATGCCGCTCCTGCTGGTGATGTTTGATGGGACCAACTTTCGGGAGTGGTCCACGATGCTCCTTATCTATCTTGACAGTCAGCGTCTCTGGGGCCACCTAACCGGGACACACCCATGTCCACCCACCCCGGCTCGTCCTGAGGAGCCTGTGGTTGGTGCGGACGGTGTGCTAGTTGCCGAAGATGTCTTCGAGGCCTATCCACAAGTTGTGGAGCAGTACGTCATGAATCTTCAGGCCCTTGAGAACTGGTGTGCTGATGAAGCTCACGCTGTTGATGTCATCACCGGTGGCATAAGAGTTGATCTCGTCATGGACCTGGCCGCTCTCCCCTCGTCTCGGGTGATGTGGGAGCATGTCCAGGCTTAGTACCAACCTACCAGTGATGCTCTCTACTCTTCTTTGTTGGAGCTAGGGAGCAATCTTCGCCGGCAGGACGCTACAGTTGACACCTTCTATCAGCGGCTTACTGATATGTGGCGTCAACTCGACTCTGTGGCGCTTTTCTATGGTCCGGATTGCAACTATTGTGCTCATCTCCGATAGCATAAGATCAATGGTCGCCTCTTCGAGTTTCTTCGTCGACTTGACCGAGTTTGAGTAACCGTATTAACTCATCGCCGAGTTTGAGTAGTAACCGTACTCAACTCTTGGCCCGCTTCTCCGCGACTGTCTCTGGTTGAGGCGCTCACCTTGGCTCGCACCAAGGAGACTTGTCTCCGTGGTTACTGCCATCTTCTTCGTCGGTTCTTGCTGCATCCACGACTCCTGCCTCGTCACAGTCTACTACTGTAGCTGCTTCTACTCTCTTAGCACTAGCAGGAGGCTCGGTTGCTACGGCAAGTACACCAGTTGTTCGCTGCAACTACTGCAAGAAGACAGGACATACCATTCAATAGTGCAGTAGGCGTCTGAACCGTACCAGTCGTGGCACCACTCGTTCTCCCGTTGATCCTACTCGTTTTCTGACTATTGTCCAAGAGGTGACTCAGTGCCTTGAGCGTAAGGAGCGTCGCATGGATGCCAGATCTTCCTTAGCTGTTGACAGTGCCAGTCTCGCCAGCCAGTCTTCCTCAGGTATTTAGCCTTGGATTCTTGATTCTGGAGCCTATGTCCATCAAGGCTGATGGTACACGTCTTTCAGTTGCCGGTCGAGGCACTCTCGATACTTCCTCTTTTCACGTTCCTTCTATCTCTCATGTTCCTCGACTTGATATGCAACTGATTTCTGCTGGCCAACTCACTGTAATTGTTGTATTATTCTTGAGTCTGATTCTTGTTCTGTTCAGGACCGCCACACCGGGACCCTAGTTGGTACTGGCCACCGGCTCCGTGACTCTCCACTTCTCTGCGAACTCGACTGGCTTGGCCTTCCTTTCGCTTCCGCTTTTTCCACCTCCAGCAGCTAGTCGTCCACCTTCACTGATGCCACCGTCTTCGCTACACCAGCTTCCGCCAGTTTTGCTCAGTGACATCATCGTTTAGGTCATATGTGTGGGTCTCGTCTTTCTTTCTTAGTGAGTCGTGGTGTACTTGGGAAGGTTTCCGGTGAAACTCTCTATTGTGTATGGGTTGTAAGCTTGACAAATAGATACAGCTTCCATATCCTACCAGTGAGTCTATATCCATTCGTCATTTTGATTTAGTTCACTCAAATGTTTGGGGTTCGGCTCCCTTCGTTTCGAAAAGGGGTCATCGTTATTATATAATCTTTATTCATGATTTTTCTCGCTTCAACTTCACTTGGATCTACCTCCTAACCTCTCGTCACCAAGTGATGTCGGCCTATCAGGCCTTTGTGGCCATGGTTCGTACTCAATTTGACTCTCCTACTACGGGGCCTTTGACTTCGGAGTCTCCTCCTACCCCACGATATGCTCTCTGTGATCGGAGTATGATTCCTCGTCTTGATCGCTACAGCTTTGCCGCCTCTGCCACTCCCTCCTTTGAGCCTACTTCCTACCACGATGTTCTTACTCATCCTGAGTGGCAATTCGCTATCGCTGAGGAGCTCGCTGCTTTGGAGCGTACTGTCACTTGGGATCTTGTTTACTTCCTCCCTCTGTCACTCCCATCACGTGCAAGTGGGTCTACAAAATTAAGACTCGCTCCAATGGTTCCGTTGAGCGCTTTAAATTTTGATTCGTTGCATGTGGTTTTTAGCACGAGGATGGGCGTGATTATGAGAAGACCATTGCTCCTGTCGCTCATAAGACCACTATTCTCACTCTTATAGCTGTTGCTTCTGTTCGTCAGTGGACTATCTCTCAGTTTGATGTGAAGAATGCTTTTCTTCAAGGTGCGTTGCATGAGGAGGTATACATGCAATCACCTTTTGGCTACTTTGTGCCTAATGGTCATGTGTGTCGTCTTCGTCGTTCTCTCTATGGGTTCAAGCAAGCTCCTTGTGCTTGATTTGAGCGTTTCACCTCGGTTGTCACTGCTGTCAGTTTTGTTGCTAGTCAGCATGATCCTGCTCTCTTTGTTCACACGTCCACGTGGTTGGACACTTCTTTATGTCGATAACATGTTTATCACTGGTGATGACCCACAGTACATCTCCTTTGTCAAGGCCCATCTCAGTGAGCAGTTCCAGATGCTTGCTTTGGGCCCTCTTCGATACTTTCTTAGGATTGAGTTCACTTCCAGCCCTGAGGGCTACTACCTTTCCCAGCGAAAGTACATCTAGGACCTTCTTGATTGAGCTTGTCTCTCCGATCAACGCACCGTTGATACTCCCATGGAGCTTCACCTTCAACTTCGTTCCGTTGATGGCGCTCCTCTTGAGGATCCTACTCACTATCGTCACTTGGTTGGGAGCCTTGTTTACCTTGGCATGACTCGTCCGAATATCTCTTATGTTGTTCATATTCTGAGTTGGTTCATGCAAACTCTTACTCAGATTCACTATAGTGTTGGTGAACGGGTAGGCTACGCTAGCACAAATCGAAAATTTTCTATCGCAAACACCCAAGATGACATGCAAGTAGGGGATCACGAATTGTTACCCTTGACGCGCAGAGGCAGCGGAAGCAGAGTCACGCGCATCGAGGAAGTAGTTGTACACACCGAACACCTCCTCGCTGGTCGTCAAACGCCCCGGCAATCTTGAAAAAGACGCTGTCGTGAGTGGCGAAAGCACCGCGAGGTCGTCGTGGTCGTCGTCGTCGGAGGTTCCATCGATCAACGCATCCACGTGCGGCTGCGCCTCTAATGGTATCCACACGTCCGGGGAAGGAACGCCGTGCGGGGTGTGCTAGCACCTCACCACACGGCTAGGGTTTCGGGCGAGCGGGTGGGACGTGACGGCTAGGGCTTGGTGAGAGCTCGTGAATCAACCCCTGCGCCTCCCCAGGCCTCCCCTTTTATGGACGTGTTAGCGGGCTCTAGTCGAGACCCACTAGGACTCCAATTCCTACGCGGATCGTATCCGTGCGCAAACCCTTCTTCTAATAGATCAAATATACTAGATATGTTCCAACCCGTTAAGCGTGTGACCTGTTAGGTTCATGTGCAAGTCGGCCATGAATCTGGAAAGTCCATTTCCAATCCACAGATCAATGGCGGCACCTAGCAGTACATTTTGACCCCCAAATGCATTGAATGATCTCATCGGCTAAACGCTGATACACTCAACATACCGATCCTTTTGCCACACAATACTAGTCAAGCTCAAGGCGAGATACGTGCCACCCTTGTGATATCTCGACCATTCACTTGTCAATGTGATGGATATAAATATCATGATTAACTCTTTAATTATATTAGCACGGCCATGCATTTTCCTTATCCATCCACACCGAGGGGCCCAGAGATCTCTCCCCTTATCGAGGAGGGCAAATTCCATCCTGATCAATCACATCCCTACGCCATGCTTTGCGGCATACCCAGTAGTTAGCTTTATAACTACCTTGTTACGGTGTAACATTTGATAACACCAAAGCATACGACTCCACACGCTGGGACTCCATGATGACCTCAGGTCTAAGGACCATATAGGCGTACCACTCGAGACTACACGCTGATGATACTTTGTAGATAACAATCTCAGCAGCGTCTCGGAGTAGGACTATCCAAAAAACCATGTTCTCTAACATGTGTCCATATTATTGATTTGATATCTCTATATCTATGGCATGTAAAACAATACCATCAATGAATACATGTGCTGATCAAATCATTACTGCTCCTCGTAATGATATGGACCAAGGATTGTTTAGAACAATATCATAATAGCAATGTGTCTCACAACCAAATTGTATTTGATGAACAAAGACGTGACATTAATTCATGGAACCGATAAGCAATGTTATCATAAGTACATGAACAAAGCCGTTATACAATCATCATATGATTACCTCTAGGGCACATTCCCTTCATACAGTCACCATCTTCATGTTCTACGATATCTTCGTGGTACTCTTAATCGCCATCTATTCTTCTCTAGCTCTAGCCTTTTACAGCTCCAGGCTTACTCTGATGCTTCTTAGGCTAGAGATCCCTCTGATCGTAAGTCCCTCTGCCTATTATATCTTCCTTGGCTCTTCCTTAATAGCCTGGAAGACCAAGAAGCAGCAGACTGTTTCCCGCTCTAGTACTGAGGCTGAATTACGAGCATTGGCTTTTGTGACGGCTGAGGTGACTTGGTTACGGTTGCTCCTAGCGGATTTTGGTGTTGTTATCTCCATGTCTTTGACAGTGCAGTCTGACAGTTTTTGGTGCTACCAGTATTGTTCGAGACCCGGTGAAGCATGGGCTCACCAAGCATATTGGTGGTTATGCTTCTTATGTCCGATCACAGGTACAGCAGCAGGCGATTGCTCTTCCGTATGTGCCTTCTGAGTTTCAGCTTGTGGATTTCTTCACGAAGACTCTGATTAGGGCACAACATGGTTTTCATCTCTCCAAACTCAATGTTGTGAATCCACCTTGAGTTTGAGAGGAGTGTTAGATGTATAGCTTTATGTGTTAGATGTATAGTTTTATGGGCCTAATATGTGCTTTCCTTATATACCCTCCTGTATCTGTATATATATTGGCCTATTGGTCTCAGATCAATACAAGTTGTCTTCATAACAAGAGACACCTGCAGGTATGGGACTTGATAAAGCTTGGAGATTTTCTCAGTGAAAGGGAGGATGTTGACCCCTCTAGGATTGGGATTACTGGTGAATCACTTGGAGGTATTGTAGATCATGGTGGCACCATGATATTGAATTAACACGTGAACTTCACTTTAAAAAGTTCACCCTTTTAATTTGGATGAATACAGGAATGCACGCATGGTTTGCTGCGTTTGCGGATGTACGATATAGTGTTGTTGTTCCTATAATTGGTGTTCAGGTACATAGAGTAAATTATTGACATGGATGCACATAGTTTTGTGATTCGGTCTGTGTTAAGCTATTCTCTTTGTGATGACCACAGGGATTTCGATGGGCCATAGATAATAACATGTGGCAAGCTAGAGTTAATAGCATTAAACCTCTATTTGAAGGTGAAACACCATGCATCATCTCCTGTATCCTATTCAAAAGTTGGGCATGTGGGCCTGTGGCATAGAAAAGAGGCTTCCTTATATCAATTCAGAACATTTACACATAAATATTAATGTTGCTTAGTTCTTATTTGTTTTCTATAGAAGCAAGAATTGATTTAGAGAAGAGCGAAATAGACACAGAGGTTGTAGAAAAGGTAACTGCTTTATTTATTTGACCTTTATTTCTGATTAATCTTGCATTAATGCTTCATGATTGTGTATTAACATATTTTTACCAGGTTTGGGACAAGATAGCGCCTGGTCTGGCCGCACAATTTGATGCACCCTATTCATTTCCTCTGATTTCACCGAGGCCTCTCCTCCTCCTAAATGGTAAAAAAAACCAATAACTAATCATATTTCTGATTGAACACTTCTTTTCTGGTCAATATTTGTTGAATAATCCCCATATAATTTATAAAATATTGTCTCACTTTTCTACTACATGCATTCAACGAGCACCTATTTGTGTAAGGTTGGTACCTTCAGTGTACAATATATATTTTGTTTTTGTGGTTGAGCCAGGACTGTTGTTAACTCTTGATTCAGAAAAGTAATGTTAGCTCAGCATATTTCCCGCTGCTTGAGTTTCATTTACCATGCAGCTGCTGAAGACCGTCGATGCCCAATCCCTGGTATACAAGAACCTGCTTCCAGAGCTGCTAAGGCTTATGAAGAGGCTGGTTCTGCAGAGAAATTCATGGTAACATAATCCAAACCCACTGTCTTTCCACCTTCTTTTGAGACCACTCTCATGAACTCTTATTAACTACAACTTGTGATGATTCAATTTGGTTTCAAGACAATGTGAGCTTGGTCTAATACTTCTCAAACTTATGTTCATCGTTGTCAGTATAAACGTCTAAACATGCCAGAAAATGTTATTATCCGTATTATGAATCTGCTATTTTTTTAGATAATGTTGAATCTGCTATATAGCAATATGCTTCAAATTTGCAAAGTTGGCATTTCAAACATTGAAGTCTTTTCTCCTGAAAAAACATATTGTTATTTCTTCTGAGTTAAAGCAATAGCTCAACATGGCCAATGCTTAAGAAAAAAAACCTTCATACAACCGCAGAGAAAGAAAAGACCTTTTCCGATAATGTAAAATATTCAAATATTAAAAAAATGTATTATAATATAAGGGGTTTGGTACAACCTTTTTCCCCAGGAAATTTTAATCTGATTTACAACAATATCTAAATTTTAAATAAAAAGTATTGCAATGCTTTAAGAATCATTATGAGGTTTGTGGTTAGAGCTACCTAACAAACTTTGGTAAGAGACAACAGTTATACAATGGGTGATGGTTTGGAACAAAAAAAAAATGTAAATAGAAATAAAATTTTGTCCAGCCTATAGATGGACTAAACATTATGGGTAGATGTATTATGCTCTCAGAGAGTTATCTATGGTTATTTTCTTAATCATGGAGAGAGTTTCACTAACAGCATCACCCTTCTTATTCTGCCACTCAGTTTTAGGCTAGAAGAAGAGCTGTAAAAAACATAATCCGATCACAAACCAATGTTATCCAAAAGAACAAAAAATAATGAACTTAGGAGGTGTCCGGTGAACTTCGAGAGCTTCTCAGGGTAGTTTGGAAATTATGGTGCACCTCATTTGACTCATGTCTAAAAATTCTGAGACGTGGTTTCGAGATAAAAAGAACGGACTGCAAAAGCCAAAGCGTTTGACTTTTCGATTTGGAGATAAGAAGATAAGAAAAGAAAATAAGCTAAAGAGAACAGTCTTAAAAAATCTCCCCTAGAAAAAGTCTTATGCATGTAAATTCTTTATTTGCTGTGTTTTGTGGAGGGATGTCGGTGCTTCTTCAACAAAAAATTCAGCCTTTTGGACTCTTCCTATGTTACATATTCAAGTCAGCATATTCTTCAAATAATGTCTCACTCAGCAGAGAACTGATTACTGCTGGTAACCGACAGAGAAGTAGGGCTAACCGCCAGCTATGCTGGTCCACAGCTGTTTGAGGAACCCTGCTGGAGAACTGGACTTCCGTATGTGTTATTCATTTTGAAGACTGCCTTTTTTATGTGTTAAATGCTGAATCAATGTGGGGTTATGGAGCTTAGGCACCCAGTACTAGGCGGCGTTGGGGATTCAATACTTCACTGATGTAGTTTTCGTTGTCTCAGATGAAGTATCTTGTCTAGTTAGCTTGATGCCTTTTCCTTGCATAGTTCCATTCCATATTACCCTGGTTGTTTGGAAGCGTTTCATTTTTGACTTCATTCAAGTATTTTTTTTGGCTTAACAAATATCCGACTGTGTTGACCTAAATATAACAGGAAGCTTAAACAGGCTTTAACTCTACTTTTGTCCTAAAAGGAGACTTACGAGTCACTAACATTTTATCTTTGCTGTTCAGTTCATCGCAGAGCCAGGGGTTGGTCACCGATTGACAGCAAATATGGTGAAGGAAGCAAGTGATTGGTTTGATCGCTTCCTGTAGCAAGTTCTTGATGAGTATGTCAAATGTCATCTCACATTAACCATCCTTTATGAATGGCATAATAAAATTCTCCCATTTATCTGTTTGGTTCTTCTTCATAACAGAATTGGAACCCGGATTCTCTCTTTGATAGTTTAGTTCCGCCAAAAAAAAAACTCAAACCTCCCCTTTGGATTGCATTCTGTTGAAGATGAGTGTAATTAACCCAATTTCATCATCACCTAATGTGTACTTTGTATACCTTGATAATTGTCATCAAGACAAACATGAAATAAAAGAGTACACGTCTGACTATTTGAAAGTCAGATTGTTTCGAGGAAGAGTATCTCTGTCAAGGCTCTGAGGAGAGAGACCCATGTTCAGGAAGCTGAAGTGCCACTCTGGCAAATCCAGGAGGTTAAGAATTCTGCTGGTATATACATGGAACCATGACGACCAGAGATATCGCATCTTGATCAATGAACTATTTCCCTTCATATTTTTCTCTCAAGAGATTCTCAGCCGTAGACTACAAGGCTACACTGCTTGCAGCTAGTCCAGATTCCGGACGACGTGTTAACTACACCAATCAGGGCCAGATGGTCCACTAATCAGGTGACGTGGACCCCATAGACGCTATACTGAATTGTACTGATCATATGGCCACGTGTGAACTGTGTGGTACGTCAGAACCGCCATTTACACCTGCCAGCTGACTCAGAGATCGGCATAATATGCATTTCCGTGATTTATACTTAATAGACTTAGCGAAAAATCGTAAATCAATGGTTGAGACAAGGCGGGCAAGAAAGTGATAATTTAGCAGTGTAATGTTTTTAGGAAATTCGCCAATGATATTTGGACTCTTTCATTCGTCTGAATTTCATCCGTTATTCGCAAAAATAAGTAGGGACTTGTTCGTGCAGAAGGTTGGATCGGATAAACACACTATGGGCTTAGGGTTTTGGAATCATGTCAGCACCAAATTTTAGGGTTTAGGCCGTGCCAACCGATTTCACCAATAATCGGCAAGATAAAGAAATTAATCATTTTAGATTAGCCGATAAAATCCAAGAATGTGAGAATAACCTATTGAGCTTAAATAAGGTCAAAAGCTCAGTAGATTCAAAAACATATATAGAGAACTATCAGTTTAAATAGAGACTCAAACCGATAGATGTAAAAGTAGTAGAAACTTATCTAAACAGAAGTTGAAACCGATAGATTTAAAAAATAAACAATCTACTATTAACCTGATGTAATTAACCACGTGGTAGAGTGAGGGGTAAACAAACTACTGCTAAGTCGACAAAATCAACAAAGTAGTAGAAAGAGGATAAACAACTATCATCTAATCGATTAGATGATCTGGCTGACAGAACGAAGGGTAAACACACTATAGCTGATCTGTAAAGCTAAATAAGCCGATAGAACGAGGGTAGAATCTAACCTTTGTACGAAACAACAATATACATCAATATCGATAAACCAAGTGAGAAAATCAAACTTAACCGAGACAATACTCACATGAGGTTGTACATTGAAGTCGATCGAGAAGGCGGTGTGCAACAAGTCGATCGAAAGCAAAATACGGCGAAACTAATTTACTGCTACTTCTAGGAATTGAAAAGACGATTGCATTGAAATAGTAGATTGATTGGTCAGAGACTCATTCCCCAATACATAGGTTGGGTATTTATACCCAATACATGGACTCAACACAATACGACTCAAACTCTTAACTTACTATATATATTCTAACCGACTAAGTATATAACTAGGACTCTATCTAAATAGAAACTTATCTAAAATATGCCTAAAATATACTACGTAGTCAATCCGGATAACCTTGCCTTACAAAATTTTTCTGAATCGGCTTCTTGGGTAAGGTTCCTATTTTAATTTGTTGTAACCGATTAGGAATCTTCTTCCTTATTAGGACTTTTAGCCAATCATGTTTGATCCAAATTGTTTTAGAATCCTATTTGATATTAACTTATTGATCAAGTATTCTAACAACTTCTAGAAACTTCGGCTATGTCCAAAATTGGGTATCGACACATGCCCCTCATTTTTGGAATATGAGATCATGTTCCAAAAATCTTCGCCGTCGACTTTTAATCTTCTCATCACATCTTTTATAGCTGATACCATCTTCCGCGCGCCATTCAAGAAATTTGCTTAATTGTTTTCGATCTTTTCTTCTCATGCAGAATCCCAAGCATAGCTGCGCAACACTATCTTTTTCTTTACAGTGCCATACTTGTTTATGCTTTGGCCGATAGGACAACCCTCGTTGGACATCTCATCTCTTTGACGTTCCTTATCGGCTCATGCTTCTCCTGGGTCTTCAATCTTTGTAACCTTCTTTTCTGAGACTTGGATAGACTTTTAGGAACCACCTTGGTCTTGGCTCAATCGACTATCTTATATTATCTTTCATATTTTCAGTTGGAGTTTTACATTCATCCTTGTGCACTTTCTTTGGTTGTGTCAGCTTTGATAACTTATTATCCTTCGCTGACACTATTTTCTTTACACTTTGGCTCCTATTCCGATTGTCCCTCTGATGATATTATGAGTGTTGCATGGGGCAATCCTAAGTCAATGGTAGTGTCATGTTGTTCTCCCAGCAGAATTGAGAAAAAGAGACATCCCCAATGAGACATATCAGAACCAACCTATCGTCTTAAAGCTCGACTCTGTGAAGCTCTTAACTTATATTTCTCCATTAATTGTGCAAATGGTACCTTTTGTTCATGGATAAGACTCGAAGGTAATTTATCTTTTTCTACGTTGTACCATTTGCCGATTTCTGCAGGTCTCTTTGGTTTCATAATCTTTGATCCCATTTCATATTTGGCTTTTATTTGCATTTGGTCAATCATGACTTTCAAAGACTTTTCATTATTTAGTCTTGTGTACTCTTTATTATTTTAGACATTGTTGGTTTTTTCCTTTTCCTTAACGCTGCCCTCGGAGCAATCTACCATATTGACTGGGAACGGGTATGCATCGCCTTACATAGTCTCTACATCGGACGACTCATCTGACTCGTGCTCAACGGTCATCTTTGTCTACAGTAGATTGGATCTCATGAGCCGACACGCGTTGGACCAAATTACTTATATCAGAGAATACCACTAAATTTGTCTCTAATCTAGGGCAACAACCCCTAACATGCCAAATCGGCTAGCTGGCTATCAGGTAAAGTCACATTATAGCATCGATTCCGCACAATTTTGAATAGTTTGATATAATTGTTGACCAATTCCCTAAATTTCTGCTGGACAGCTCTTAAATCTGATATTCTCAATTCTAAGTTATCAGAGAAGAAATACTTATGAAATCGACTTTCGAGATCTGCCCAAGTATTGATCAAGTTGGTAGGGAGTGCAGCGAACTAAGTGAACGCAGAAACAGAGAAAGATAAAGGAAATAGCCTGATCTTGAATGTATCATATTGACTAGCCTCGCCGCACGGTGTCAAAAATCGGCCGACATGTTCCATTGTAGTAACTGATCCTTCTCTTGAGAAATTGGTGAGATCAAGAACGTTGAAACCCACAGGGTATGGAACTTTCTTATAGCTGATGGATCTGTCTTTAGATTGAATGTCGAATTGATCCCTCAGAACTATGGTGATTTGATCGACCATACTAGCCGACTGTGGTTGTGACTGATAATAGTCCTCGTTATCGACTAGCCCCCTAGGTAAATACTTAGGGTTTGCTTGTGTTTGTCCCAAGCCGACTAATTGGACCGTAACAGATTGGACCAGTTGTGAAGCTGATTGCACATGCACTGGTGTAACTCCCGTAGTCTAGATCTGATTATCAAAGTCATAGTTGACTTGCTCACCGAGTGCATACTCAGATGTACATTACGGAGGTGCCAAGCCAACCTAGGGTACAGGGGAATTACTCATGGTGTGTAATTGAAACCCACTCTGAGACACAAACACTGTTGAGTTTGTAAGAGTATGCGTCGGCTGAACGGATGTTGATATGGGAGCCGATTGATATGATGCTTGAGTGTATGTCTGTAACTGAGTAGGTCATATATCCTGACTCACCGACATAGCTAGTGATGTAGGAGTTGAGGTATGCAGCGGCTGATAATTATTGTTGTAGTTGGCTTGCCCCTAGCATATACTTAGATGTAGGCCGCGTTTGCACCAAATTGACCGTTTGGACAACTGGCATTCTATATGGCGTATAAGTCTATTGCGGAGCAAATTGAGTTGGCTGTGAAGCCGATAGCCACAACATCTAGGTAGTGTTTCTTTCAACGTTTACGTTTGCTTATAAGCTGAAAATTTGTTATTTTTGTACAAGTCAAACGATTTAACGTTTGGTAGCCAACACTACCCTAGGTAGTATTTCCTGTTGTTTGCGCTTGAGGGCCACCGTGGAATAAAGGCACTACCAATTTAACCGAAGTGTATGTTGACTGAATAGTTGTCGGCACTGGAGCTTCAAACCAAATGCCTGAACTTCGGTCCTAAGTTAACTTACTGTGCAACTTGTCCCATCAAAAAAGACAGTTAGCCGATGCTTGTGGAATCATCATTCCTGAGCCCATCATCGGCTGAACGACATAGCCGATGCTTGTGGAATCATCATTCCTGAGCCCATCATCGGCTGAACGACATGATGCTGATTGACTGAATAAGTCAGCAAAGTTTTTGCCGGACTTAGCAGATTCCTAGTCGATACAAGTTTTTGTGCTATGTCCTTTATACTACTAATAATCATCAGCTTTAAGGTAGTCATAAAAGCTGACGACTAATTATTAAAAACGTGATGGAAAGATTGATTAATCATAGGTGATAGTTCATCACACAAAATTTGATATCAGCTTGTTGATGAGTCCTAAGTAATGGATGAAAAGCTCATCTTCTGCACAGGAACACCATGTCGGCTTTTCTCAAACTAGCCGAGATAAGCAAGTCTTAATTCCTCCATACGAACTGCCATATCCTAACGCTGCTCATTAGTCAAGTCGGCGTTGGTCACAACAAGGATGGATTCCTCGGAGGTATAGAAACGATCGGTCAAGTTGTCCGATCTTGTCCTACCAGGTATGCCAAAAAGTGTGTTCACGCCGAAAATTGGATCGACTAAACACACTATGGGCTTAGAGTTTTGGAACCCCGTCAGCACTAAGTTTTAGAATTCATGGCGTGCCAGCTGATTTTACCAATAATTGGCAAGGTAAAGAAATTAATCAGCTTAGATTAGTCGATTAAATCCAAGAATGTGAGAATAACCTGTCGACTTAAAGACAAGGTCAAAAGCTTAATAGATCCAAAAGTAGAGAGAACTATCGACTTAAATAGAGATTCAAACCGATAGATATAAAAGTAGCAGAAATTATTGATTTAAACATAAGTTGAAACCAATAGATTCAAAAGATAAACAATCTACTAGTAATCCAATTCAATCAACCACGTAGTAGAATGAGGGATAAATAGACTACTACTAAGCTGATAAAATCAACAAAATAGCCGAAAGAGGGTAAACTGACTATCAGCTAATCGATTAGATCGTTTAGCTGATAGAATGAAAGGTAAACAGATTATCAGCTAGATTAACAAGTTAATCAAACCAATAAAATGATGTTAAACAGACTATCGATTGAGCTGTAAAGCCAAATAAGCTGATAGAGCGAGGGTAGAATCTAACATTTGCACGAAATAGCGATACACACCAATATCAAAAAATATAGTATTATGGTAAACCAAGCGAGCATATCGGATTTAATCGAGAAAGTAATCACCTAGGGTTGTACCTTAAAGTCAATCGAGAAGGCGATGCGCAACAAATCGATAGATAGCAAAATACGGCGAAACTAAGTTATTACTACCCTTAGAAATTGAAAAGACAATTGCATTGAAATAATAGATTGATTGGTTGAGGATCCTTTTCCTAATACATAGGTTAGATATTTATACCCGATACATAGACTCGATATAATAAGACATAGTTGTATATGTTCTAACCGACTAAATATGTTCTAACCGATTAAATATATAACTAGGACTCTTTCTAAATAGAAACTTATTTAAAACATGCCTAAAATATACTCCATAGCCGATCCAGACAACATTGCTTTCCAAAACTTTTCTAAATTGGCTTCTTGGGTAAGGTTTCCTATTTTAATTTACGGTAGCCGATTAGGAATCTTTTTCCTTACTAGGACTCTTTTGTCAATCGTGTTTGATCCAAATTCTTCCAGAATCCTCTTTGATACTGGCTTTTTGACCAAGTATTCTGATAACTTCTAGAAACTTTGACTATGTCCAAAATTGGGTGTCAATAGGTCTCTTTGATTCGTAAAATTCTAAAAATACAGGAATAGGAAAAACATTGAATTGGGATGTCTATGCACTTTGAATACAGTATGATGGAAATCTACGAGAATTATTCGAACGCGTCCTTTGATTAATTTTATCACATTTCATGACAGGAAAATACATAAATTTTAAGATTAAATATTAATTGAGCAGATAGAGTATAGAGAGTTGCAAGAAATTTTTTAAAGGAATGCAAAAAATTTGTTAGCTTCATGTTTGGATTTCTCCAATTTTGGAGGAAAATTTTCTGTCGTATAAAATTTCTTTGATGTAATCGTTCAAACCAAAAACCTCTATAGAAATTTGTTTTCCTTTTGAATTGGATTCCTTTGTTTTTCCATGGGGTAGACTTTACATGTTGCTATTCATTTATGCCATTTAAACCTGTAGTAGAATTCCTGTTTGAGAATACTATAGAAATCCTAGAGGCATCGAATTATTTCTCGTCAGCCAAACTTATTCACTAATTTGATGAAACTTAAAACATCAAGAGCTTTAAGAAGCCGACGTGCTTGATACAACTTGTTTTTGAGAGTTCTCATTAATAAATTTAAGATTTTCGGAAAATAGGTTCTAGAAGCCAAAGCATTTGGCTCTTTGCAAGCAGTCCTGGCTTATAATCTCAAACTAATAAGCTAACAAAGTTTGTGAATGGGCATATGCCTATCATGGTAATAATAATGTCCTTTGGATCGTTAGCATTAAATTATTACGAGAAATTTTACATGGTCCATGGCATTCCGATCCCATAATGCATACGCATCGATCCCTCCACATATTATAAGCAAAACTATTTGGAAGAAGAATTTTTTTCTTTGGAATGGTTGATGAAGAAGTTGGCAGGTCATGCTCACTGCTTCTCCTTCTGTGCATGCAAGTTGGCGATGTGTCACTTTGAAGCCTGAACGTCTCCGGGCAACGGCCGGTTTTCATTTTCATATGGAGGTTTGTTGCTAGGTCATTTTCGGCCACACTTAATTAATCATCTTTTTTAGAAAAGAGAGATTATTCTCTGTGTGTGCTACTGTCCATGCATAATTTATCATGCACCAAGTTTGTAGTCGTCTCATCTCGCATCAGCTAACCATAATGCACTGATATTTTCGTCTTATTTCAGCCTGCCCACTCATGAAGATGACAAGACAATCAGTCAGAGTTCTTCCAAAGTACGGTTACATGGTTTTAGCTGAAAGAAAATTTTCTTTTATGAGACGAGCTAAGCAGGCTGTCAGCAGATCATGCACGTTACATTAGGACCCGATTAAGAAGATCATAGGATTCAGAACGTAATTAACACTAGGTCGACTAGATGCCCTACCCATTGCAGCAGTATTAGACGTGCAGTTAGAGCATCTCCATCAAGGACACCATAAAAGTGCTGTGGGCTGGACCGGACGAGACAGCCCTAGTTGGTTGGGTCCAGCAGGCGCGCGAGCGGGCGATTAGCGTATCATGGAGGAGCTTGTAGACGTGATATTTGGCGAGGCCACGTCTGTCTGCTACTCCTCTTTCAGAGCTCGCCCCTAGCAACCACCTTCCACTTGCGCTCCTAGTCAGAGCCCGTGCGAGGAGAAGACGCCTGAGGCTGCGGCGAGGGGAAGGCAAGGGCGCAAGGCTCGGCGGTGATCACGGAGATAGTAGAATCATCGGCATCCATCCCACCGGTGAACTCGTCATCTGACCCTGGCACAGGCCAGCGAGCAAGCAAAAGGTACCCTGAACCACCTTCGACCTTGTGCCCTCGTTAGATCTGGCCATTTCACCATCTTCTCGAGGAAGGGCGGCGACCTAGGGTTTGTATATTTGTGTGATTTGCATGGGTAATTTTTTGAATCACCGGTGTCTGATCCTCGAGTTGAGGGAGGTTCGTTTTTGCCTTGGATTTGATTAAGAGTTGGAGAGGAGATGTTGCAATTTGATGGAAAATCGTGCAGGTCAGATTTAGGGGTAGTTTTGGTCGTTTCAAAAACAATGGAAATATGTTCGGGTTTGCAACAAATATGCAGATTTATTTGAATGATGATACTGAGTTGGGTAATCAATCCATATATATGTACCTAATTTATGTGAGCCTAGTGTGTTAATTTCTGTTAATTTGCACGATGCTTGACGAACTGCATTTAGTTGGTTACAGATGTCGACCGAAAGGGACAAGACGACCTATCTGTTGAAGGCGACCCTTGATGCGGTGGAGCAAGTTGCCGCTTACCTGCACAAACTCGTCGAGCTGTGGTTGTTAATTGGGCCTCGATCGATATGGATGATGTGGCCGACGTCTCGAGAGGCTAGCCGTCAAGGCAGGAGAGGAGATGAAGAGAGCTGAAGATGTCGCTACACCTATCGTTGAAGTTGTACTGTAAAATTATTATTTACATAGAATGTCTGAAATTATTATTAAATACAATATAAAATTATTCAAAATTTATGCACCCTACCTTACTGTGCCTATTCGCTAAATACGTCAACTAAATTTTGTCATACAAAAATACGGTGGTTGCATGACGGTTATAGTACAGGAATAAAGTATTGCGGAGAGAGAATTTAATACTGAAAGTATAGAGAAGCTGATACAACGACAAGCTGTAAATATAAGAGGGAGAATACAGAGGAGTAGGTTTAGGAGGAGAATGATGCGGGAGGACAGAGGAATGGGTGGAGATGCTCTTAGAGCATCTCCAGTAGCCACTTCAAATTTCTACTCTATAACATTATTCCTTACACACTTTATTCATCTTTTAAAATTTATTCACACTTTACACTACACTTTAAAAGATTCATTTTCTCTAGCAGCTACTCTATCTCTAGAAAGTCAGATAAACAGTGTTATAAAGTGCCTGCTAGAGACCCTCTTAGCATCTGTCTTTCCCAGGATTCCAAACATTAAACATTAAGTATTGCAAATGTACAAGTAATCGTCGTTCTTTACTGATCCATAATGTTTGACTCGTGCAGACTGCAGAGATGATGGCGTCTCCATCACGAGAGAGAGACAGAGAGAGGAATATGGCATCGGCAAAGGTACAAACTGCCATGACCGACACACACTGATGGCAAAACTTTACCAAAAGAAATGCAACCAGGCAGTGCATGACCAATGGAATGGATTACACGCCCGTGTAAAAAGCAGAAGCATCTAAACGATGTAATTTCGCAAAATTCATATGTCGCATTTGCTTAATTCTGTTAATTAACGATGCAAACACACAATCATCTCGCTGGAGTACTAAGTTCCCAATGGGAATTCCATGCAAATTGAGAATTGGACTAGCAAAAGAGCGGGAGTTAATAGTAGTAAATCACAAGGTTAGGTGCTGCTCAATTAATTAGATTGGGAATTCTTGCAAACTACCGCTATTAACGTGAAAGGAATAGTCATATCTCCTTTTCATCCAGCTTGTCCGGTATGTCAGCGTCGCACGGAACCAAACGATTGCAATCTCTCTATCGGTTCAAATCTTTATCGCGTTCAATCATAATGATCACCAATTCGCCGTGCTAATATATATATATATATATATATATATATATATATATATAGGAATAATACATAAGGCTTCATGGAGCCTAACCACTAGATGTGCTTTGAGATTCGTGTTGTTTGGTTATTATACTTTCATATACCCACTAAAGAAAATATTTGAGACATCAAACTCCGAAAAAAGTTGAGTTGAAATTCAGTTTGAACTACATTTGACTATACTTCAAATTAGTTCAAACTATACTTCAAACTAGTTTAAACTGAGTTTGAATTTAATTTTTTTGGAGTTTCATATCTGAAATACTTTTTTTAGTGGATATGTGAAGATATACACGTCAAACATCACGAATCTCAACGCACATCATAGGTTTTGAATCATGGAGCATAGGCCCATGGAGCTGGCCCTAACCTATATATATATATATATATATATATATATAAACACAATAACCCAGATAATTTAAGTATTTAGTTGTCAACTACGAAACCGGAAAAAAGGTCAGATAATTTTCCACGCACGAATGTCTTGTAGTTTTTTTGTTACTTATAGTAGCACGGCGAATTGGTGATCATTATGATTGAACGCGATAAAGATTTGAACCGATAGAGAGATTGCAATCGTTTGGTTCCGTGCGACGCTGACATACAGGACAAGTTGAGTTGAAATTCAGTTTGAACTATATTTAACTATACTTCAAATTAGTTAAAACTATACTTCAAACTGGTTTAAAGTGAGTTCAAATTTAATTTTTTTGGAGTTTCATATCTGAAATACTTTTTTTAGTGGATATGTGAAGATATACACGTTAAACATCATGAATCTCAATGCACATCATAGGGTTTTGAATCATGGAGCCTAGGCTCTATGGAGCCCCAAACTGGTTTCATATATATATATAACATTCTTTTTAAAGAAATAAATGACCATTTTATTTTAAAATGAGAGGATTAATTAAATATATGTCACTCCAAAATTGTGAGATCATAGACTTTCCATTCCATGTGTCAATAACATGTAATATCACATAGATCACATGTCATTGATACATAAAGCGATAAATCTCTAAATTTACTACTTTACAGTGGTATCTATCTAAATTATCCTAAAAGAAAAGGATTTGCAATTTTTTCGAAAGTAAAGCAACTCTAACAAATG
This sequence comes from Olyra latifolia, assembly GCA_036346145.1. Classification (NCBI taxonomy): domain Eukaryota; kingdom Viridiplantae; phylum Streptophyta; class Magnoliopsida; order Poales; family Poaceae; genus Olyra; species Olyra latifolia. The sequence continues at coordinate 4,701,699 of CM070530.1, forward strand.
AAAAGGACATCTAACATTTAGCTACCGAGTGATCTTTTCTGCTTTTCAACCAGCAGCTTATAGGTCAGTGGCCGTTTCAAAAACTAGATGATCTGACTTTTAGATCCGGTTTCTCAGAAACTGCTTATCAGAGCTTAGAAAACAAGTCAAGTCAAATAAACCAACTATTTGATGCTCTCATAAAATTCAAATAAACCAACTAGTTGATGCTCTCATAAAATCTAACTTTCAGTAATTTAGCCTGGCGGAACATGCTGGACTCTAGGTGGGACGGTGAGTCGAATAAAAATGGAGAGTCACAGAGGCACAGACCCTGGAATCTTGATCCAGGCAGTCAAGCAGCACCGTGGTACAGAGGGAAATTATATGGCATACTATGCCACATAGCATCCTCCGATCCGTCCGTTGGTTTGAAAACCGACGGACGGATGATCCTGTGATCCATCCCTCGTTCGTCACTCGGATTGAAAACCTGGCCCATGGGGTGCAGGTTCACATTGTTGAGCCTGGTCCTATAGATGCAAATACACTGTGATAGCCAAGCTTGATAAAACACTCGCCACGGCCGTTTCTCCCAAGATTGGCTCGTGCGATGCAGCACGATGCACACGAGGGAGCTAGAGAGGAGGTCGGGGAGGTGACGATGCCGATGACCATCGGAGGTGCCGACGACGTCACAGCGCCTGATGGTGTTGGGAAAGTGTTAGGAATTTAACGTCATGCTAGATCTAGACGATACTGGAGGCACGATATTTGGTAACGCAGTTCGGCACGACTGTCTACATCTGCAAGACATGATTATGAACACTCCTCCCCAAAAGCACAAGCACACACTGGGCCACCCGGGTCATGGCCATATGTTAGGCGCTGACCCCCTGCACTCCCTGCGCTACAGCCACGTCGTCTTAACGGGTTACAACGGCAGTGCCTCCTTTATATAGCATCCAGGGTACAAAGTCGGACTCTAACTCTATCCTCTACCTGCCTATTACAACTTAGAGTCCAAACGTAACCCTATTCGTATACATATTTGACACAAACTTTTACAGAAAGCATGGCAACACTTGGGAAGGAGTATGATGGCGGCCAGGACGGCGCAGGAGGAGGCCGGCGACACCGGATTTGGTCGGGACGGATGTTGGCGGCGCTCGATCTAGGTGAGAGCAATGGTGGAGGCACCAGATCCGAACGGTAGCGGCGACGGAGGTACCAGATCTTGGTGAGACGGGGTCGGCACCGGTGGGGCATGGCACGAGAGACCATCCGCAGTGTGACGGGAGGACGGGCCACTGGATCTAGGCACTTCGGAGCTCGAGCATCTAGCGGTGGGACGCACACCCTTGGAGTGCGAGCATGGCACAGCCATGCGCCACGGCGTGGGCGTGGCGCAGGCTGCGTGGCCATGTCATGGGCAACGTCCCCGGAGTGTGGTTGTGCCATGCCCGACACACGGGCGTGACGCGAGTTAGACAAGGAATCCATGTGCGTAGGACGGTGCTCGGGCGGAGCTCATTGGCTCTTGAGAGTTAGGAAAGCAGGTTAATACATGGGGTGGAAGCTCTACATCAATTGGCTGAGCTGGGTGGCGGTTGAGAGAGCTTGGCCATCGCATAGAGAGGCAGTTGGCGGTTGGTAGAAGCGACATGGGTGCCACTCTCCCCTCCTCTCTCCGCGATAGGGAAGAACAAGGAGCAGAGAGTTGTCGCCGCTTGATTACTAGTAGCTACCTTCTTCTTTTGTTGCTAAAGTAATTGTTGAGTTGTGTGTAAATGGGTGCAAATTGTGAAATTGAGCAGTATATCACTTGTCGCTCATGTGCCAGAGTTAGGGTTGTTCGGTTGTCTCCGAACGCCAAATATATGCTTGATAAAAATGTGTTCAAATGTTTGATGAAATATGTTCATATGTATGTAACAAAGATGTAACCGACTAAACAGCTTCTCTTTAGACCTAACTCAACAGATACAGCACAACCAAGAACACTGCCTGATGAATGTCAACCCCTACAAGTGCATAAAAAAGATAAGGTAAAAATTAAAATCGAGCTCAGCTCAGCGGAGACGAACGGAGACCGTGTCAGTGCGTACGGATACGAAGGCAGAAACGCCACTCCACGCGCACATTCTCCCCCGTCACTGCCGACACTCCCATAAACCACTCCCCTCCAGTCGCCGTGAAATCCCAACAACTAGCCCCATCCCCTGCGGCCTCCCCGTACACCGCGCACCGCTCGCTTGCCTGTCACCGGACACGCGTCTGCTTTCTGTTGGTACCTCACGTGTGGCGCGCGCTGCCGCCGCCGCAGAGGATCCCGCGGAGGTTGCCCCTGGGCTTTCCGGTGCGTTACTGCTTCCTCGCTCCTCTTTTAGTGCCCGGAGAGAGGTGCTCCCCTGCGCCAGTGCTCGCCGCTTCCCTCCCTCCCTCCCCTGCGCCACCACAGTCAGTGCTGCCGCCGCCGCCGCGTTTCGCCGGAGCGAGCGCCGTCCGCTTAAGCCTTCGCCGGAGGTGCGTGTGGCTGTGCTAGATCGGTGCGAGGCGCCGTGGTGGATGAATCTTTAAAAAACCCTGCAAAAACCGCGTCTTTTACTGGCTCTGATCGATGGCTGATCGCGTGCTGTTTGTTTCTTGGTTTGGGTAGGGAGTGGAGCGGAGGAGAGGGGAGGAGAAGACAGAGGGGAAGGGCGAGATGATGCACGCCAAGTCGGAGTCGGACGTGACGAGCCTGGCTCCGTCGTCGCCGCCGCGGTCGCCGAAGCGGCCAAACTACTACGTGCAGAGCCCGTCGCGGGAGTCGCACGACGGCGGGTACAAGTCCTCGTCGATGCAGGCCACGCCGGTGTACAACAGCCCCAACGAGTCGCCGTCGCACCCCTCCTACGGCCGCCACTCGCGCTCCTCCTCCGTCAGCCGCTTCTCCGGCAACCTCCGCGACGGCGGCCGCAAGGGCGCCGGCGGCGGGGCCGGCGAGCGCAAGGCGCTCAACGACAAGGGCTGGCCCGAGTGCAAGGTCATCGAGGAGGAGGGCCCCTACGAGGACCTCGCCGGCGACAGCGGCCTCTCCCGGCGGTGCCAGATCATACTGGGCTTCATCAGCTTCGTCCTCCTCTTCACCGTGTTCTGCCTCATCATCTGGGGCGCCGCGCGCCCGTATGAGCCCGACGTCATCGTCAAGGTATACCATTTCATGAATCATGGAGCTAAATTGCTTCTTGCGCAGATAAATTGTTCTTACTAATTTGGTCTCAAATCCAATGCATGCTGTGAATCGAAATGGTTAATTACTTAATTTGACATGTCTTTCAGTTTTATTGCTAGGCAACAGCGAGAAGAGTTAAAGCTATTTGAATTGGTTGGTGCTTTTTGTTAATTAGGCAATGGTACTGTGGAAATGATGAATGAGCAAATAATATTGTTTGTGATTTTAGAGCTGCGACTTGTTAGTTCTGTAGTTTTCTTTCGTTGTGTCAAGGTGATTATATGCTATTCTTAAAGTCAGCCGATAAAATTGGCAAATTGGTGTTAGATAAGCTTTTGGTTACAACTCGCTGGTTGCTCCGTTTGATAGTCGTTTCAACTGAACAGTAAATTCATAATCTTGGTGGTTGTTTGGACAAGCAACCAATTAGTATTTGTTCTTGTGCCATTAGAAATGTAAATATGGTAGGCTAAAACAAAGGACTGCAAAGTGAAGAATAGCCAAAAGACCAGAAGAAGCTTCTTTGGACGTTATTAGTAACTAATTAACAAATAAATAAATATAGGGGAAAACAAAAAAAAAGACCACATGGCAAAAAGGATTTCTTTTTGTTCTGTCTCTGATTGGGATGCTGTGGGCTGCCACTGCATTGAGCATGTCGACCATCTGAGTGACATCTCCTAACTGTTACCAATTTTGTCTGCCAAAAGGAATTTGCTATTATAATCAAAATGCATTATAATCCACACTAGTTTGGCATTATACTCTTCCTGCTGATACTGTTTACAGTCCTCACAAATTTCCCCAGATCTGATTAGGCCGGTTGTATCAAATTTGTTCTCACCATGCTCTTCTTTTGCTTTATGTTTTTCACAGAGCTTGGTGATGGATGACTTCTATGCTGGAGAGGGCACGGACCATAGCGGGGTTCCAACCAAATTGGTCACACTGAATTGCTCTCTGAACATAGCTGTGTACAACCCTGCTACGATGTTTGGAATTCATGTCACTTCGGGCCCTATTCGTCTGCTCTATTCAGAGATCCCAATCGGAGTTGGACAGGTACGTCTATCAACAGTCGTTGCCTTTTTTTGTAATGACTGTATAAGTGTTGCCCATGCCTCTTTATGACAAATTATTAGTGTTGTCCATATGTTGTCTGATAACGCTACTTCACTTGTCACCAAGAATGCTAATTGCATGAATAACTGAATCTCCTCTCTTCTGCTTCCTATGACAATTTATTCAGTCTCTACTTTTCACCACTAATTGAATACCGAATTAGCGAATATATTTTTCGAAAGACTCACTTAATGAATCATTTTCTTATGTGCCTCCTACCGATTTCTTTCCCTAAGGCGCTAAGCATTGTATTGAAGTTCCTACAAGTTTCAGCTAGGCAAAACAGAACAATTTTAGAGTCGACTAGGCAAAATGCAGGTAATAACTAAAGAGAAAAGACGGGTTAAATGGTTGATGAAGATGGGAATTCAGCGCAGAATGCGCATATGTTCTTTACCCGAATACATGCTTTTGATTCATCTGCAAGCGTACATATTTGTCTTCAATGGTGGATTCAGAATTCTTTGGCGAATCCTTCAACAACCCGCGAAGCTAACATCCCTTGCCACCACAGGTCCGCAGGTACTACCAGCCGAGGAAGAGCCACCGCGTGGTGACGGCGGTGATCCACGGCGAGAAGGTCCCCCTCTACGGCGCAGGCGGCAGCCTGCTGCTGTCGAGCACCGGCGGCGCGGTGCCATTGACGCTGGACTTCGACCTGACCTCGCGGGGCTACGTCATCGGCAAGCTGGTGAGGGTGACGCACAAGGTGCACGTGACGTGCCCCATCGTCGTCGACTCCAAGAAGACGAAGCCCATCAGGTTCTCCAAGAAGGCCTGCGCTGTGTACAAGGTCTGAGGCGGCCGGAGCGCCGGCGAGCGGCTACTCCGGCGTCGTGATCGGCGAGCCAATCTCTGTTCTTGCAAAGTTGCAATCAATCAATCGTCTGTATTTAATCTACTGGTGAAGAACAATAATCTCGGCATGGCATATATACCATCATCTGCCTGAGCTTCGATTTTGCTGGTAAATCATGCTGTACGTACGGTAGTTCTTGTTTACGAATTACGAGGAAAATTATGTAATTAAAGTGTGGTATTAGAGATGGTTATATATGATAAGATCCTCATGCTTGCAGTTTCACATGGGAAATTATTGCGTAGTGTTCTTTTTCCTTTTCTTTTCGACGAAACTGCTAATGCGTTGTGTTCTTGAGACAGCATCAACAGTAGCAGCACACAGAATCATCTCTCACTTTTCTGAAACAATTAGGACCCAACTAGGTCGCGGACCCGGTAACTGAAAAACCTCGATCCGTTAGCGTGTACTCGCGTCGTGCGGCAGTAATGTAGCGTCGGTAAATGTCAAGTCTTGAATGAGTTCTACTGGCATAAGATCATGAATATAAAGTGGTGTTTGTGATTGATGTGTTTGGTTCTTACATTAAGCTCCGTTACATGCTTAGATCGTGTCACACCTTTCTACCATCGAGTAATGCGTACCTGATATGAAGCTAGTAATCATCGATAGATTATAGATAGGGTGATCCAGTTTATAATCGGTGTAATCGAAACCTAAAAACACATTAGGATACAAAAACAGTCACAACCAGTCACTTTTTTAAAAGTAAAAAGCATCTTTGCTGATAAAAGCCTTCATGAAATATGAATACACTAAAATAGAAAGGTGGGATCACCATGGTCGCCACCGGTCATTTTTAATAGCAGAGAAATGTCTTGCCGAAAAATCTGAGGTTATCTATCTCCATGAGCCTGATATTTTAGTTAAAAACGGTGAACTAGGTTCTAAATAAATGTTAGGCAAAAACGCCTTGTTGAAATCATGAGGTTATTTGTCACTGCGAACTCGATATTTTACCGAAAACATGTAACTATCTTGCGGAAGAATTAGCCGTGCGATTTAGATGCTCCTAGCCCTTAGACCATGTGCAATGTTTTCCTTTATCTCCTATTTTTTATCGCGAAGAGATTCTATTTTCTTTATTTTTTTAATAGATTCTCTTTGTGTTTTTTTTTGGAAGGAATTGAAAGGATGCTGTTAGAGATGATGAAAAAAAAATAGAGAAAAATTATGGTGTAGAATATGGGAAAGAAACAAAACTAAGGAAATATGGTTGCATACCGTACTCCTGTAGCGTAGGCAGAGAGAAGAGAAGAGCTGACCTTCTTTGCACTAATCACGTGCAAATGCGGCTCCAAGGTTTTGCTTAAATCGTAATCAGGAGGTCGCGATCCACACCCCATGTGCTCCAGTCCCACTCGCCGACACGTTCTCCATGTAGGCCACTGACAGGTGGTCCCATCCTTCACGTGGGCCCACGCGTCAGCCTCGTCCCCGTGATCACCGGCTCGCCGCGGCGTTCACGTTTGAGCTCTCGAGCTCGCCATCCCTTCCGTCTCCTGGATCTCCTCTCGCGGCGTCGTGCGCTGCTGCGCTCCTCTCCTCTCCCAGATCTCGAAGGAGGCGACCTGCTGTGGCGTGGCGTTCCACGGAGCGCGATGAAGACACGGGCTCTCGGGGTGGCGGCGCTGCTCGTCGTCGTGCTTGCCGTGTCGGCGGCGCGGCTCGACCTCGACGACGACGACAACTCTGGCGTGCTGGAGGAGCTGCTGGCGGTGGACGAGGAGGCGGAGCGGGGGGCGCTGGAGGGCGGCGGGCCCGATGGCGGGGCGGGGGCGGAGGCGGTGCGGCGCGCGCAGTCGATGGTGCTGGTGCTCGACAACGACAACGCGCGGCGCGCTGTGGAGGAGCACGCGGAGCTGCTGCTGCTGGGTTACGCGCCCTGGTGCGAGCGCAGCGCGAAGCTCATGCCACGCTTCGCTGAGGCCGCCGCGGCGCTGCGCGCGATGAGGAGCGCCGTCGCGTTCGCCAAGCTCGACGGGGAGCGGTACCCCAAGGCCGCCGCCGCCGTCGGGGTCAAGGGGTTCCCCACCGTGCTACTCTTCGTCAACGGCACGGAGCACGCCTACACTGGCCTCCACACCAAGTGAGGATGCTGGCTACCCCCATTGCTTCATCCTAGGAGAAGCCTTTCGTTTGCTCAACAAATTGACTAATGGATTTAAGCATCTCTCGTTGATAGGGACGCGATAGTTACTTGGGTAAGAAAGAAGACTGGCGTGCCGGTCATTAGGCTTCAGTCCAAGGATTCGGCCGAGGAATTTCTGAAAAAGTACCAAACTTTTGCTATTGGTCTTTTCAAGAATTACGAGGTATGTGTTTCCGTGAAATGCTGGGTGCGGTTGTATGAAAAATCTTGATGTATAAGGTTAGTTTTTTTTGTTGATTCAATTGAATTTTAGTTTTGTTTTTTAAATCCTTTTTTTTTTTGCAGGGAGCAGATTATGAAGAGTTTGTGAAGGCCGCAACCACTGAAAATGAAGTACAATTTGTAGAAACCAGTGATAGGAATGTGGCAAAAATCCTTTTCCCAGGTATCACATCTGAAGATCAGTTCCTGGGCCTGGTTAAAAGTGAGCCAGAGAAATTTGAGAAGTTTGGTAAGTATCCTTTATGTATTTTTGGGCGGTTCATTTTTTCACCAATTACATTTCGATGTTGTGAATCATCATTAGGTGACTAAGATTTTTAGGATCACATAACAGTGCCTTGCTACCATAGCTCCAAAATAAGGATTTGCACTTTTCACTTCTGGGGGAGCACCGAAGCAGTTGTGAAATAATAATGTTTTTCAGATAGTCTCATCTACTCTGTAAAATATAGAACTTACTAAAGAAAAGCCTCAATGAATGCTGAAAGACAATGGTGGTTAAGTTTCAATTCCTCAAGTGTCATGCATTTATCCGTAGCGTATACAACGTTGTAGGTATAACAATTAGTACTTTAGTTTGATCATCCAGTAACTCATATAATGGCATTTTGCAGATGGTACATTTGAAGAAAAGGCTATAATACAATTTGTGGAGTTTAACAAGTTCCCATTAATTACTGCATTCACTGAACTCAATTCTGCTAAAGTCTATGCAAGCCCTATTAAGCTGCAGGTTGGCACTCTCTGATTCTCTCTATAATTCTTAATACAAACATTTTTTTGAGTGGGGGAAACAACTTTTTTTCCTTTCAACTGCGATAAGCCTTTTAAGTTTTAACTGTATAGTGAACAACAGAAAAATGGAAATGAACTTGTCATCCTTGTTATATGGATAATTGTATTTACTGTCTAGCAATATTTTTTTTCTAGGTCTTCACCTTTGCGGAGGCTTATGATTTCGAAGATCTCGAATCTATGCTTCAAGAGGTTGCTAGAGGATTCAAGACAAAGGTGTGCATTTCCTAATATAAAGTCTTATAGCTGCTGCTTTATTTTGTATCCTAGCTATTATCACAATCTAGATGGCTAAAACTGTTTTCTCCCTGGTGCTGTAGGTAATGTTTATATATGTGGACATCGCGGAGGAAAACCTTGCAAAACCATTCCTGACTCTCTATGGCCTTGAACCGGAAAAACCTACTGTAAGTCTACTGTATCCTCAATCTCATTTTGGTACCAACTTTCCAGCTTTCATAACTTTTTCCCAGTAGATGTAGGTGTTCCTTGACAATAACAAGTGTTGAGCTAATTGGTTGGTAGACATGAGTCAGCCGTCATTACATTGTTTGTTTCTGTATTATTTGACATAATCGATTTGTTTCTAAAAGTAGAGAGTTAATCAGGTTACAGGATTTGATACCAGTAAAGGTTCCAAATATCTGATGGAGGCTGATATTAACAAGAAGAACCTCAGGGTACTGGTTTATTCATTTTGGTTTTATGTTATGCTACTTGAGTTAAATTACTCAATTGTATCATGCACTGGACAACAGGAGTTCTGCTTAGGCCTTCTGGATGGTACACTCCCTCCATACTTCCGATCAGAACCAGTACCACAAGAAGTAAGCTTTAAATTTTGCTCGAGTTTGAATATTTAAGTATAATGTCTATCGTTGAATTCCCTATTCCCTATGTAGCCTAATGTAGAAATTGCCACATGTTAAGGCTGCAGCATCATGTCCATCACTTACAGTTTCTGGCTTGTATAGTTAACCTTTTCTCTGTAACAATCTCCACTAATGTTTAAGGAAGCTTAACTTGGTTACTCGGAGATTTTTAAGTTGAGGAATAACATTCAATGTTGAGTGGTGACAATGGGGTTTGGGGCTACTTGTCAGTGATACATCAATGCTAAATTTGCATGATCCTTGTAATGCTACTGAGTAATTTGTTTTGAAATGTTTTGCAGTGCACATTGTAGTCAAAGAAGAAGTGCTCTAAAATCTAAACTGTACATATTAGAATAATTTACTCGATGAATGTTAGGATCACTGCCTGGTAACTCCATCCAAATATGAAGTTACTATTTTACATACAGAAAGGCAGGTTCTTTCTTGTGCAAATTGTGTTATCAGTGTGTTTGACCCAACATTTTGCAGAAGGGACTTGTTGAAAAGGTTGTTGGCCGTACATTTGATTCTTTTGTCCTGGAAAGCCCTGAAAATGTCTTCCTTGAGGTATTTGATTTTTCTTGAATTTCTTATCTTTTTATGCTCCAAAATTGTTATTCCCAAGATCTTACACTTCTTTCTTGAAAAATTAAAGGTTTATGCACCTTGGTGTGTTGACTGTGAAGCGATAAGTAAAAATATTGAGAAGTTGGCCAAGCATTTCAGTGGTTTGGACAATCTTAAATTTGCACGCATAGATGCTTCTGTAAATGAGCATCCTAAATTACAGGTGAGTCCATCTTTGCAGCATCATATTAAGAGCAGTATCAAATAATGTGTGTGTGGACTGTCGTGTTCATTCATTACCTGTTGGGGTGCAGTTTTCTTTTAAGTAGTATTGGGATTCTCTGCTATAAATTAGTTATCAAAGATAATCTTTATATCAAAGATAATCTTTATACTTTTGAGATACTTTCTAATACTTGAAGTGTGATGGATCTATCTCTACAAGTCTATAGCCACTAGAATGGAATTTGTTTAGTAACACAAGAAATCATCACTTCACATGTGACATTCATAGGGGTATTGATTTCATTTGATAAATTCATGAGCATGTGAGAGGGGATATAAATTTGCAAAGATTTTGGATTACTTTGCTTTGATTACTGGAGCCATAGTTTGTCGCCTTGCTGTATCCCCAAATAAAATATATCAAGCATAACTTTCCTCTTACTTGCCGTGTATCTATGCAGGTAAACAATTACCCAACACTCTTGCTTTATTCTTCTGAAGACAAAAGCAATCCGGTATGTGTACTGAAACAAATGCACGGCATGCTGAAGTTATTCTTCACCACATGTCGCTGATATCGTTTCTTTGTATTCCACAAATGCAGATCAAGGTTTCAAAGAAATCAAGCCTAAAGAAGATGGCGGAATTCATCAAGGAGAAGCTGCAGATTTCAGATGTCGAAACAGTGCCTGCTGCTGACAATGTTAAGGATGAGCTATAGTAGTTGCTCCAACAACTTTTGAGCACGTTCGGGTCCCGTAGAAGTTAAATTATAGCATGTTTGCATTTTGATAGAATGTGATGAGAAAACGCTGGAGTCGGCATTGCAAGTTGTAACTTACCTTAAGGTGACAGGCAAGGGGATAGAATAGGAAATGGTCAGATAGACATGGAAAACAAATTTGATGGCATTCATATATGGATCTTCCAGGTTTACTTCCGACGCAGTATCAGCAAATTTCTTTTTGAAAACGATGCATTCGAACCACGTGTTATACATTGAGGTTGTTTATAATGAAGAGTTGTCTGGTTGAGTTGCGGTTATGAACCTGGAGCTATCAAGCATATGTATCTCAATGTAAGATTTGAATATCTTAAGGATAGTCCTAACTTGTGATACAAGTTTGAAAAAACAGAAGCACATACGAAAAATACATCACATAAATGAATTGACGCCAAATGTCTTTCAGCAAGCCCCAATTTAAAACAAAATGTGATTAAAATGAAAAAATGGACTTGTGACATTTTAAAACAACCCATTGTTTACACAATGACACATGAATGTTAATATTTTTAAAACAAACTATATTTTTTAATTTCAAACAAAAACAAAATTGAGGCATGAATCTAATTAATCCTATTTCAAAAAAACTTGTGCTTGACAATTGTAGAGCTTTACCCTCACCGAAGAGAGGGAGCCCTTCCAGAAATTCTCAGTGGCCCGGGTGGGCCAAAGAGGGGGTTTGGAAATAGTTTTCAACCAGCAATTGACGCGCCTCGGTATGACCTCACTAGTTGCGTCATTGCCCCAAGCGCAAAGATAAGGCCTTCAGACTGCCCACCTCCTCGTCTTATCGTCGCCTCCGTCGACCACGCGCCGCTCGTCTAGCGAGGTGGTACAAAACTTAGACACCTCTCGCGGAGCAGCCGAGCGCTCAGGCTCTCCCGACCTGGGCTCCTATTATCACGCGCTCTCAACGTGGGGCCGCATCGCGTTCTTGGGGTCTCTGGTTATGCCCTTGGGCCGCTCTATGGCCAGGCCCATTTTTAGATTAGCCCAGACCAGATACAAAGCTAATTAGTACTGTAACTGCTTAATTTGCGACCGGTAAATTCTTGGACAATCTCGGAGAAATTAACCGAGCATCGAATGTAGCTGGCTAGCTGCAATTAATTACTTGCTCTATTTCTCACCGTAAAACCCGCAGTTAATTACCCTCTCTCTGACTCTCTCGCAACGCGACGCCTGAGCGTTTCCGGCGAGCCACCGTGCGACTCGCCCGCCGATCTCCTTCCCACTCGCTGCAGCCGCTGCCGTCCTGTACCTAATCTGATGGTGGTCGAGAAGCGGCTCGCGTACGCGGCCTTCCTCCCGTTCCTCCTCCTCACGCTCCCCTTTCTCCCCTCCGATTCCCCGAGCGGCAAAGGCGAGGGTGGGGGCGGGTGCCAAACCCTAGCCCCGTCCACCGCCAGGTACGTCGTGCGGTTCGTCGAGTACCGCGCCGCCACCGACCACCGGGAGTATCTGGAGGCCGGCCTCGGCGGGGCCAAGCCGCCGCTGCCCGCCGCGTCGTGGCGGTGGGTGGAGCGGCGGAACGCCGCGGCTGCGTTCCCCACCGACTTCGCCGTGCTCGAGATCCGCGATGCGCACCGCTCCGCCGTCGTCGCGGCAGTCAGAGCGCTCGGCCGCGTCCGAGACGTGCACGCCGACGCCAGCTACTCACGGGGAGTGCTGTCGGCGGATCGGCCGCCGAGGCGGGGGAAGCTTTTTACTGCTATGTCGTTCGAGGGGGAGGAGGAGGGAGGGGGAGAAAATGGTGCGGAGTGTAGCCCGAAGAGTAATTCTTCTTCTTCTGTTAGATGGAGGCGGAAGATTCTCATGCAGGTGCATTTTTCTTGGTACTCATGGTGGAAACATCTATGGAAGATCATTTCTTTACAGGTTATCATGCCATTGATAGTATCTTGCAACTGAACCAGAATGTGTAATGATCTTTACAGCTATCTCTGAAAAGGAAGTAATCTGTGAATTGAATCGAAGACCATTTTTAACATCTTAATACGTTTTGATGGCCAAATTATTGAGAAACTGAAAAACATTGATATCGGAGTGAAGTTATTCCATGTATAATTTTCATGTACTTAGTGAAAATGGGTTCAAAACGTTAGCCTTATATTGATATAAATTGGAAAAGGAAATGAATATATAATGCAGTGTATACTCTGCTTAAAATTAGTGCATTTCTGAAATAGCATGCTGCTCTAGCACTGAGATGCAGTATGCTTGTTGTCATGTTAGTAGTTAATACAATAACACATCCCTTACAGAAACCACAAGTAACATCTCTTTTTGGAGCTGAACGACTATGGGCAAGAGGCTACACTGGTACGAAAGTCAAAATGGCCATTTTTGACACTGGTATTCGGGCAGACCACCCACACTTTCGTAATATTAAGGTACGATAATAGTATATTTAGTAAATTTTGTTACCAGTGATTACATGTGTAAGAAATAAAAACCTGAATTTGAAGGCAAGAAATTGTTCTTGTGTAAGTGTATTAATTGAATCATGCCAACTTATCATGAAAACTATGGTGGCAACACCTTGGGGGAACTGCCTTGCAAAATGCTATATTTTAGTTTTTTTGTCATGGCAAAATAAATTAGAGCTGGCTATCCAGATTAACTACTGTTGCCAGACAAACTTAAACTTGCATTATTTTCTCGCATATCACATCGTATGGGAGTTTCTTTTCTCCCAGAAAGGTGAAAATATTTCTAAGAGACTAATTTTGTAGGAGCGCACAAATTGGACAAATGAAGACACATTAAATGATAACCTTGGACATGGAACATTTGTAGCAGGAGTTATTGCTGGTCAAGATGCAGAATGCCCTGGATTTGCACCTGACACTGAGATATATGCATTTCGAGTGTTCACAGATGCTCAGGTACTGGACTTGGTTGCTATATATGAGGCACACCCACTGGCTTTTTTTACCATACATTTTAATCTATTCTTTTACCTTTATAATTGCAAATGTAATAAATGTCCTCAAAATTAGGGAAGCCCAATAGTAGCATTTTGTAAATATGTATATAACTTACAGTGCCCTTTATGCTATTAGTATGTGTTCTACTTTGGAGAGGCGTTAATACAATTTAAAACATTCAAGCCTTGAGGGGTCCATTTATTAGTCTCAATATCTTAGTAAAAATTGTTCGGGAAATTTTTATTATCTATTGGAAGCACATATAACTAACCACTGTTAGAAGTTTTGCTGGTAAGATTTTGAGAATATCTTCTTGTTCTCAGTGCAGATATCCTACACATCATGGTTCTTGGATGCATTTAATTATGCCATTGCAACCGGCATGGATGTATTGAATTTGAGTATTGGTGGACCTGATTATCTGGATCTCCCCTTTGTGGAAAAGGTATGACGTGATGATAATTGTCAAACTTATTATTATACTGCATTGTGTTAGAGATATATTAGGATATTATCAGAGTCCTTTATCATATTAGGATAGTATTAGAGTCTTTGCCTTATCTGGGCTTTCTCTGCCTTATCTAGACTTCTCATGTACCCTATATATACAGGCCCTTGGCCTACAGATCAATATACATCTCATATTCATAACATGGTATTAGAGCAACGGTGCTTGAAACCCTAGCCTTCTTTATCTTCCGCTGCCGCTGCCCCCCGGGAGAGCAATCTTTGCTCCTAGGGGCGGCCACCTCGCCGACTTCCTCTCAGGGCTGCTCTCATCATCGTCTTGACCGCGCAGTCGCAGCTGCACCAACAACAGTCGTCGTCTCGGATCCGCCATTTCGCCGCCGTCCTCTCTGCGATCTGCACTGCTTGCCGCGTCGTTGTCGATTGGCCGCTCGCCGACGCCGAAAGCAGCCTTCGTCAGCCTCTCACGTCTCTTTGCCGAGCCGCCGCTGGATCCTCTATGCGGCAGACGCCACTCGTTGTTGGGCAGCTGCCACTGCTCGATCTGTGCGCTGGACGCTATCTCCGTTCGTCTCCCGTGGCCGGATCTACCTAGCTACCTCCAGGCTTCTTCGTTGGCAGACAGGAGCTTATCGGTTCTGCGCCTCTGAGCTCGTCCCCAGCTCAGATCTGGCGGAATCCGCTCCGCAGCTCTGGGCTACTGTCGTTCTCTTGCTGGTCGTCGTTGCCTGTTCTGTCTATGGGCCTCTCTACCACTGGATCTGTTGCTCGGTTCATCAACAACCGCCGAGCTCGTGTCCTCTGCTACGGGTTCATGCCGCTGGCTTCGTTCAGGCTCTGGGGCTCTCTGCCTGTCGCCATCACAAGCCCTGGAAGCTCTTGGGTGCTGCTTTGCTCTACCCGTTGTGCCTAGATCTGCAGCCCTCTAGCCGTTGCCTCTGCTCTGCCCTCAGCCTCGTGCATATGCTGCTGCTGCACTCATCAGGGAGCTCGTCATTTGCTAACTCTCATTGTTGGCTGCAGCTTAGTTGTTTTTTTTTTTGGTTTGAGGCTAGGCTTCATGGTGGTCGTGGCTCTATGGACCGGTTGTGCATTTGTTGCTGCTGCTAGCGTCTCACACTGCTGCTTCTCTCTTTAGGCCTTTAGCTATTAGCTTCCACTGTGTCCACCAAAGTCCTCTGCTTCCTTTGTCTCCGCGTTCATGCGAGTCCACAAATTTCTATCCATCATTCATCTTTGTGTCCTTTCTTTCGCTTGGCTGCAGTTCTGCCTTTTTATTTGAGCTGCTGTGTTTTCTTCTACATCGCCGTCTCTTGAGCTACAATCTGCGACACCGGATGGGAGTTCACTTTATGGATTTTGACATATGTTTGTGACTGCATGCTATGATGACCACGACGACATTTGCAAGACCCGGACTTCGGATTTTTTTTATTTTTATTTTTTTTAGTGTATTTCCGTTCAAATGCAATGCTATTGCATACGCCTTACATTTGAGGGGGGTACTTTTCTTTTTAGCCTGTTCTCTTTCAAATGCAATGCTATTGCATACGTCTTGCATTTGAGGGGGGGTGTTAGAGATATATTAGGATATTATCAGAGTCCTTTATCATATTAGGATAATATTAGAGTCCTTGCCTTATCTGGGCTTTCTCTGCCTTATCTAGGCTTCTCATGTACCCTATATATATAGGCCCTTAGCCTACAGATCAATATACATCTCATATTCATAACACATTGGTTTTTGGTGTATGTATTTCATACTATTAAAGTATAACATCTCTTTTAGCTACTCAATAATGATATGATAGTTTCTTCTAGCCCTTTAGTGTTGGGCCAGTAGTTTTTTCTATCCTTCTAGTGTTGGGCTGCTGGCAATATCCTTTAGTAGTTTGTTGTGTCTAGGCTTGCTTTGTCAATTTTGATATCATCTATTTATTTCAGCCGTAAGTAAATAGGTGAGTTTGTTGACTAGCTACTATCAACAATAGGAAGAAGGCCCACTTATTAAACCAATTAAATAGTTTCTGTCACTGACAGATCCATGTTAGACTTCAGTAGCTAGATTGAATCTGATCGACTATGGGTTTGCATTCATTGACAAATCTCCTGAGATACGTTTTATTTGGGGATACCTCTGTAATCCGCCCTATGAATTTCGGCCGTCATTGGCTTTGATAAGGATAAACAACATTTTTATGTCTTACTATCTTTCTCTTGTATTTCTAGTTTCACTTAAATTTCCCTTAATTTCATTGTTTGGATATTTTTCTGCTATTATTAGTAAAAAAGAGTCAGTCTTCATAAACAATACATTTTCTTCCAAAAGAGCACAGTTTTAGTCACCTCTTCTAATATAATTCACCTTGCTTGATGAGTACAAATTGTGTCAAGAACAAAGGAAATTCTAGTGAGAACTTGGAATTCTTCTGAATTGGTTCTGGTAGGTCTGGGAGCTCACGGCGAACAACATTATCATGGTTTCAGCGATTGGAAATGATGGCCCTCTTTATGGCACATTAAATAACCCTGCTGATCAGAGCGATGTCATTGGTGTTGGTGGTATTGATTACAACAACCATATAGCTTCATTTTCCTCTCGAGGCATGACTACCTGGGAACTTCCTCATGGGTACATTTTTGCAGCTTTATAGACTATTTTCCTATTTTGCCACTGTTTTTTATATCCCCCATAGAAATATTGCAGAAGCTTTTAGTTTTATTTTTTAAAAAAGAAACTAACCTTGGCCACCACTGCATTAGAACACTGTGTAAAGCCTATGAAACCTGTTACCTACTTGTGGGTTGGCCTATATATATATTGTCCTTAAAATTTTGATGAGTGTTTAGGTTACTTATTTTTCATATTTTCTTCTGTATTATGGAGATAAAAGGTCTTTGCCAGGTTTGCGCTTCATCAAACTTGGCCATCACAAGTGCACATAAAATATGTTCATATGTTGATTCTTTTTAACCATGAAGTTGCAGTTGAAGTATCATATGATATGACATACTAGTATTGTTCTTTGGGTTAAACAAAATCTATTCATGTCTAGTTCCAATTTGATGCCTGTATTCTTCACTGTTATGACACTTGAATAAAACTGATGAAGCATGACTTAGAAATCACATCATGTTGATGTTAGCACCACATATTTTGAATGCTTTCATTAGATATTTGCATGATTTAAATAAAAACCTGCTTGGATTTAATGAATAGACAATTTTTGATAGCTCTATAGTTGCTGAGTAGATTATATATGATCTTTTTTAAAAAAAAATTATGATGATAGATACTAATTATTAACTTCTAATAACTATATCTATATATAGTTATACCAAGCCTGTAATTATTGCTGAAAAAATTGGAGCAAGTAGCTTGATGTTGCCATTTGCATAGATGATGTGTGTAATGTAGTGATGTGTTTTTTTTGACAGTTCAATAGTAACCTTTATTCTTGGACCCAGTACCTGCTTCATTTCACACATCTTAGAATAGCATCATCCGAAAGTGTGGCTTTGATTCTGCAGATATGGCCGTGTAAAACCTGATGTTGTTGCATATAGTCGTGATATAATGGGTTCAAAGATCAGCACGGGTTGTAAGACCCTTTCAGGTACCAGTGTTGCAAGCCCGGTGGTTGCTGGCGTAGTATGCTTGCTCGTTAGTGTTATTCCAGAAGACAAGCGGAAATCCATCCTTAATCCTGCTACTATGAAACAGGCCCTTGTTGAGGGTGCTTCCAAGCTTTTGGGGCCAAACATGTATGAGCAAGGTGCTGGCAAGCTTGATCTGTAAGTTTCTTTCCCCCTTTTTCATATGTTTGTGGCCTGTTGAATATTTCAAATGTCTATTACTCAATTATTCAATCATTTTCCAATTTGTACGGTGCACCCATTCAGAATCAGAGAATATGTCCTGTAAATCTTGTCTACTCTTTATTTTATTGTTTGCTCAAAGAGGTACTCATTTGTTGTGCCATCCTTTTTCCAGCTGGAAATCATATGAAATATTGAAAAATTATCAACCACGTGCAAGCATCTTTCCTAACATGCTTGACTTCACTAACTGTCCCTATTTCTGGCCTTTTTGTCGCCAACCTCTGTATGCTGGATCCATGCCAGTAGTCTTCAATGCTACAATTCTGAACGGGATGGGGGTTATTGGTTACATTAAGGATCCACCTGTATGGCAACCTTCTGAAGATGTGGGCAATCTTCTTAGTGTTCACTTCACCTACTCAGATGTCATCTGGCCTTGGACAGGGTTCCTTGCCCTGCACTTGCAAGTTAAAGATGAAGGTTCTCAATTTTCAGGAATTATTAGTGGCAATGTTACCCTGACGATTTATAGCCCAGCAGATCACGGGGAAAGCAGCCAACGAAGTAGTACTTGTGTTCTTTACCTGAAGATCATGGTGGTTCCAACACCTGTTAGGTCAAAAAGAATACTGTGGGACCAATTTCATAATATCAAGTACCCATCTGGGTATGTTCCACGGGATTCACTCAATGTGCATAATGATATCCTTGATTGGCATGGTGATCACTTGCACACAAATTTTCACATACTGTTCAACATGCTGAGAGATGCAGGATACTATATTGAAATTCTCGGGTCACCATTTACCTGCTTTGATGCTAGCAATTATGGTACACTGCTTATGGTTGATCTTGAGGACGAGTACTTCCATGAAGAGATTCAGAAACTCAGGGATGATGTTGTAAACAAAGGGCTTGGCCTTGCTATTTTTGCTGAGTGGTATCATGTTGATACAATGGTAAAGATGACATTCTTTGATGAAAACACCCGTAGTTGGTGGACTCCAATCACTGGGGGTGCAAATATTCCTGCACTTAATGAACTTTTGGCACCATTTGGCATATCTTTTGGGGACAAAATACTAACTGGTGACTTCTCAATCAATGGTGAGCAGACTCACTATGCTTCTGGAACTGATATAGTGCAATTTCCAGTGGGAGGCTTTTTGCATAGCTTCCAACTAGAGGAAAACAGCAAAACTGCACAGGATAACTCAGGCACTCCAGATACACAAAACACCCAAGGGAAGAGCAAGGTTAGCATCTATTGCTCTTAGTTGGATACCTTCTAATATCATATTTGTTTAGCTGTGAGTTTCATGGTCTGAGATAACTAATGAATGATGATCATGCTAACAGCTAACCTCATAAGGATAACCTCTTGAACAGCTGAACTTTGCATCGCATTTTATTTGTAAAAGAGATAATCTAGTTATATAGATTGTTTGATTTTGTGTAATCAAAAGGGATTGCTATTGTACATACAACTTTTAATTACAAAAAAGGTTTTTTAAAACCTTTTCCTCCCTCACTGGTTTTATGCTCCCCATCACTTCCACTTGTGGGGTGATTAGTGGATGGTGGAAAAAGTTTGTGTACCATAGTCACTGTCATAATCACATGTTCAGATGTTCTATAAAACTGTAATCTAACGTTATTTTTACGCAATTGAAAATGATCTAATAAATCCAACTATGCAAGTTGTATTTGATTAGGATGATAACGGCTGACCCATCAAAAGCTAGAATTAAGGAAAGCATGTGACTTATTTACTGTGATTCATTATGGTTTTTTTTCATGTGGCATAGTAGACTGCTATACTTTTTTCTGATGGAAATTGATATTTAATTTAAATCCTTTTAAAAATAACTATAATGAGCATGCTGACCTGTTCATTCTCCTGGTGGATTTTTTTATCACACCATTCCACCCCCCCCCCCCCCACAAGAGCATAGTCCAGTGGCACCTGTTTTATATT
This sequence comes from Olyra latifolia, assembly GCA_036346145.1. Lineage (NCBI taxonomy): Eukaryota > Viridiplantae > Streptophyta > Magnoliopsida > Poales > Poaceae > Olyra > Olyra latifolia. The sequence goes on from CM070530.1 coordinate 4,721,694, forward strand.
ATGTAATTTGCCATATCCATTAGTATATATGGTTTATTAATTTCTCCTTGGCAGCTCTCCTCAATTCTTGGAATGATTGAAGCAGGCGATGGGCGGATTGCGGTTTATGGAGATTCAAACTGCCTTGACAGTAGTCACATGGTCACAAACTGTTATTGGCTTTTGAGAAAAATTGTGGAGTTCACTGGCAATAGTGTCAAAGATCCTGTCCTTTTCTCGGAAGCATCTCACTTGAAATTTCCTGTTTTTGAGATCATCCATCATCCCTCACGAAGACCAGATGTTAATTTTTCACTGTATTCTACTGTCATTGGCAAGGAATTGATCTGTCACCAGGATTCCCGGTTTGAGGTTTGGGGAACAAAAGGCTATGGTATCCAAGCAACAGACGCAACAAGAAAGCTGCCAAAATACCAGAAGAGTGAAGTTTCTAGCACTCCCAATCTAACAATAAAAGCTTCTGATAACAGACAAGATGAGACTGGCATGCAAAAGCCTCTTTCAACATCAAGTGCTGCTAAATTTGATGATAAAAGAGACTATTTTGGCTTTATTGGTCATGAAGAGGTACCACATCTTGCCCCTCTCTCCTTGTGGAGGAACAATTGTTTTTATTTTCTGTCTTCATTCTCTCAGCTTCAAGGATCCCTTTGGGCTGTACAATATAACGATATATGTAAACACTGTGCACATCAGGTTTAGATTATTACTCTTTCCACTAATAACTCTGGTTACATGTTACTGCTACAAACTAGTTACTAACCTTTTCATTGAGTACGGGTCATTATGTCATGCGAACAGCTGCCAACTATTGCTGCAGCCAATAACAATGACATATTATTGCCTACATAGTTCTTGATTGCAAGTGATACGCTAGAGTTATAATTTGATTCACTATAGTGTTTGTTTGCATCCTGAGATTCTGTTCGTGAAATATTTTGTTGCATTTATTGCCAAGTTTGAATCTTCAAAGGCTAAGATTGTTGCAACTTGTATGTACCATGTCAATATGAACCCTGAAAAGCACAGGGGGAGGATTTAAGACTACAGAGAACATAAAAACTGTAGTGAATGGAAAGGCCATATTGCTTCCAATAAAAATGGAAAGGTCATATAACTACAATATGTTCTTTATACAGGACGTAAAGGATTGCAAAGGAGTTCAAAGAGTGCTGTTTCTGCAGGGCATAGTGTAGAGGGGAGGTTTGACTTTATGATTCTACGATTGTGCAGGTTGACATAAGAATGTTAGTGGCAAGCCAATGGATGGTACCTTGCTTTGCTGCCATCACTTGTAAGTAATGTAAAATTAATGATAAATTTTAAATATATGAGCAAGGTATCTAATTTCTTACCTCCCAACATGCAGGCCTTATGTTATACCTCAGCTGCAGAGTGCAGCAAAAGCGCCGTCGACGAAGAAAAGGGTCGGTAACTGTTCGGCTAGCAAGTTTGGTATAGCATGACACATTTTTGGGGGCCGAATATGGGTTTTGGCTCCTGCAGTTTGGGCCTTGGCCATGGTAAAATAAAACATGGAGCTCCACCTGCTCTACAAGACATAACGAGGCTCAGCTCTGACGTAAATCCCTGTCATGTTTTCAGCTCACATTGGGGGCCGTCTAGGCACATTTGGCATCCCGACTAGAGAGGCACATTGCTCAAGTTTTTTTTCCGAGCGAAGAGAGCTGAATCAACGGTTCTACAACTGCATGGAGGGGGCCATTCTGTTTCAACATCATGTCATGCGATTTCTCCATATAGTGTGTAGCTATTCAAAATTTTGTCGCTGTAATAATACACTTTTTTGGCGCATCGATGAGAGCTAATTCATTAGGAAGAGGCTAGAGTTAACGAGTTCATTCTTTGCCATCTCCTTTGCTCTGGATATGTTTGAAGTGAAGGGGTTTGTGCTTCATGTTAGTCCATAACCCTTGAAGGGTAGCTAAGGATGAGCTTGTTAAGTATAGACAAAGTCTATAGGCTTCGGTGATATTATATTCACAATTACAAGTTCTGAGAGTTGCCTATCTCAAACTGATGTTTGGATCTTCGGATTCACGAGTTCTGCAGAAAAATAATGCAATTCCTTTGAATCTGATAAAATTCTAGCGCTACAAATGGAGCATTCTAGTCTGTCTAGAACATGAAATTGTACAGAGCAAAGCGATTCCCCTAGTACAAATTTGTATCACCGATTATCGGTAGGGTTCGGTAAAAAGATCCATAAAAATTGGTAAAAAAAATGTAGCGTTCAAAAAAATTGCTGTAATTAAATCTAGAAAAAAAAAAGTGCCTGGAATTTTACCGAGAGATTGAACTTTTGGCATCTCAGCCTATACAAATTTACAAATTCAATTTTTGATTCCAACTTCTCATCCAAAAAAATCTGGTTGTCAGCTACCTCTGATAAAATTTTAGAGATTTTTTTCCCGATTTCCTTGGTGTAATGTTAAAAGCTGATTATTTTCCCAATTCCCGATTGCTGATAAAAGACCGGCATCTCCTCCCTCGACCAGCGGCAGCTCTGACCACGCGCTTGTTAGCGGACGTTTTGCCCAGTGCTAGAGCACTCCTCGCCAAGCTTTGTAGCGGACGTTTTGCCCACCACAACTACGGCGAAACTTTCCGTGGCAACTGCAGGTTTGCGTGACTAAGGGACTGTTTTTCTGGGTGGTTGTGGTTGCGTTTGCGTTTAAGCTGAAAATTTGTTATTTTCGTACAAGCCAAACGCTTTGACGTTTCGTAACCAATTTTTGTAGATCTTACTATTTCTTCAACTAGCTCTCAAAACCATTTTTCTATAATTTTTTTATCCTTCAGATGTCCTTATCGAGGAGCTACAAATTTTCAGTTTAAACGCAAACGCATCCGCAACCGCCCAAAAAAAGTCCTTAACTTCATATGACGTTAGGTGAGCAGCTAACCAAATGGTTGCCTAAACACATGTGGCATGACTAACATTATGTGTGACAAGTTTAGTCACGAACCAAACAAGCCTTTAGAGATTTTTTCCCGATTCCCCTTGGTGCAATGTTAAAAGCTGATTATTATACATACCGTTGCTCTTTTCTCATCTAACGAGAAAATGGAATGCTTATTTTATCACTGCAGCCATGGAGTAGGAAGCTCAGCTGTTACTCGTCACTCTTGAGCAGATAAATTAGATGAGAGCTAAAACAAAGGCTTCTTGCCGTTCAAAAGACCCATCAGATGGTCGAAGACATGCGAGCCGCCGTCACGGATCCCCGAGTGCATGTACTCGTTGGTCACCCATAGCCGGATCCCGGCGATCTGGGAGGCCGTCTCCTTGGCGATGTTGAAGTTGACGTACATGTCCTCGTAGTAGACGGCGGCAGCTACCGGCACCTGCAGTTGCCATTGCCATGCGTAACATGAGCGGGCGTGCATGCTCTCCTGCTAAATTGCTACTACAACTGATAGAGCGTGCATTGAAAATCAACGGCCATGGGGAGTATGGAAATGTTACGGCTGGTAATTGGTGATGCATAGGATTCTTCATAGGAACACATATTGGTGTAATTGTTATTCACTTTGGATTCCAGCGAAATGTTGGAGCACTCAAATAGTACGTTTGGTAATTGATGATACATTGGATTCTTCATGGGATCGCATATTGGTTACCTAGAAAAACTACGCAGCCCGTAATTCTTTCAGGTGTCGGCAAAGGGTTAGTTTAAGGCTTTCAGCTTAATTCTCACAAAATAAGCTCCAATACTTGAGTTCTGAACTAATTTCTAGCTTTCAAGTAAAATATTTTTTTAAGGGAATTTCAAGCTTTCAGCTAACATTGTGATATATTGTATTATAAATAGTGGTGATCACCTTTTCTACCGAGAGAGGAAATATAGGAGGAAATAAAACGTTACGAGCTAGGTATGTTTCTTAGGAAGAAGGAACAGACCTTATTGTTGTTCAACACGCTGACATCATACAATGGAGGCCAGTCCACCTTCTCAGCTAACAAATGGGCAGTCTCCTTTAGGTGCCTTAAAGCATGGATCTCATCGAAAATACATGGAAATACCATCTGAGTAATGAGAAATGAATATATGTAAGGAATTTGTCCTAAATATTTGGCAAGTCATGATATTTCCATTGGAGGCTGCTAGTCTGCTACGCAGTGTCCTCCAAGCATTGCACAAGTTCCTTTCAACATGACTTACCCAGAGGTTATGTAAGTAATTAAAAAGTAGTGTTGGACTCACTTTAATAGCTAAACTAGAATAGAGTTTTCTTACCCTTAATATCATTATTTCTAAAAACAGCAATGTCAACCCAAGTAAATGCTGGGAAATATCTTCCTACGATTTATTTTTTTTACTTTGCGCAATAAAAAAATGCATGATAAAGTTTCCATCAGATAACTGAAACTTTGAAATTTCCATCTGTCATTCTTCAGTAATTATTGGCTCTTAATAGACTGAAATAGAAATGACATACACCTTTTGTCATATCCCAAATGGATTACTAATTTAGTAAGAAACACTAGACACTTAATGAATGATGCTTCCCTTTAAGATATGGGCGTACCTCTCCAGTGAAGTACACAGGACGGCCTTCTTCTGTAGCCTTAACAGGATCAAACAAACTTTCATATTCAGTTGCAATCTTGTAGGCTGACCATTTTGATGAAGATCCCTGCATCCATGAATAATATACAGCTTACACAATATAGTATTCTACACTACAAGCAAAACAGAACTTCAGTTTCACAAGTTACCTGACAGTAGATGGACTCATGCAAGAGAGCATAAATAGGATTTTGATCAAAACTTAACCACATTTCAAACTGTAGAAAATAAAATGCTAGGTTACCATTGGAAACATTAGTCAAAAAGCTATAGAACATTACTTCACTAGGCATACGCTAAATTTTAGAAACCAACATTATGCATGGTGATGGAGAGTACCTCTTTCAAGAAATAATAGCTTATATTCTTTTTTGCACCAGGGACTAGTATAGGATCCCACACCCTCTCAAACCTGTCCCAGACAAAACAGTAAGGAATGAAACACATCAGATAAGTAATATTATTTTTTCAAGTCATGAATAAGAAAATTAAAGAGTATTTCTTACAGATAATGCAGCCTTTCAAATCCTCCACTAAAACCCAAACCCCGTAGTCCAAGACACTGCAACATCTTAGGAGTTAACCTACTACCTGACGGAAGAAGGACCTGAAAAAGAAAAGTTTCATAAGATACAAGTTTCCAAATTCATATAGGAAAGAAGCATAAAAATATACGCTAAGAATGACTTACTCCTCCACCTTCAGATTCTTTTAAGTATCTCACAACCTCATGAATGACTTGTATATCTTGAGGATACCTCTTATAGTACTTCTCATTTTGCTGCTGAACCTGTTTATAACAGGCTCTGTACACAGTATCTGCAGTGCAGGCCTCTCCTAGTGGTGGAAGCCCTCCAGTCAAAAGGACGGATTTCAGGCCTTCTGGAGCAAAGCTCAAATATGTAACAGCACAAAATCCACCATAACTCTGTAGTGGAAGAAACGGTAGACCGTGTAATTAATAGGATGCTACAATACATTGACAAAAAATAATTAACTATACATTATCATGTGCATGTATGGTCGGCCATCTAGCTGCAATAAATCCAATGGCAACAGCACAGGAGTCATAGACCAAGTTAGTCCGTAGTTATTAGGGAAGTTCGGGATCACCAGATAAGAAGATTCTATCTACTAGAGGTTGAAAGAGCTGCGCGGTTGTTAGGATCAGGACAGAGTAGTTTATTAAGTCCCTATCCTGGGAGAGTTCAAAGCCTTGGTGGTCAAGTCTATTTCTATGTAATAGTTGGAGATTAAGTAAAGAGGTAATTAGTTATCTATCCCTAAGTCTATCTTTCTCTTGTATGCTTCTCAAAGCTCTAGAAGCCCAGTTGAACCAAACGTTTTGGCTTCTCGAAGCCCAAAGCCCAGAATTTTAGCTGTTCAGCCACAGCCGTACCAAACAAGGCCTAAATCTAGTTAGATCTTCAGTTTGCTAGCACTTACAAGTCCAGTATGGACAGGCTGACATCCAAATCAATATGCATTGCCAGAAAACCAAATGTTTCCCTTAATCAGAACAATCAATTTAACAGGTGGAAATTTTGGGATGATACAATCAAGTTTCTTGAATGAGAGCAATCAAAAGCAACGAAGGCAAGAGTAGTTTGCCAACACTAGAAACGCCAAAATTCAGGCTTCAGTGCCAGTGATCCATGTAATGGTATTACAAATATTGAAAACTCTAATCGAATGGTAAATGTGAATAAGTTGTACTTCCTTGAAGCCTTCAAACACTAATTCCACTAAAAGTTTATATGTTTGTTACAGAGTTATGATGATGGCATGGACCTAACAAGTGCACAAAAGGTTACATCGAGCTAAATATTATACCTGTCCTAAAACTGTCCAAGGCTTGGCATCTGGTACAAGATGCAGGCGAATAAATTCTGCATCCTTAACTATGTTATCTGCCCTGAAATGCTTCAAATACTCCACCTGCTCTGCTGCAGATGTCATTTGTGAAAGAGATGATGTTGTTAGCGGAGTTGACAATCCTGTTCCTCGCTGCAAAGGAAAAGGACGTCAACCAAAGAAGAGCAAGAAGGGAACAACAACGAAGAGAACACAGCATCCACGAAAAAAGTTGGGTTGTACCTGATCTAGCAATACCACACGGTATTCTTCGCATGCTTTCTTTATCCATCCACCAGCTTCCACGGGACGAGGACTTTCAAATCCAGGTCCACCTTGTAGGTACAACAAATAAGGCAAAGGAACCTCTTCTTTTCTGGCTGAAAAATATACACTCGACATGAGAATCATGAAGATTGACAATCTGACAAGAAAACAAGCAAGCAGTGACTCGTACACCCCCACCGTAAAATTAGTTTGCAGTGCTACAAGTCTGCAATGTTGGATACATCATATCAGCTAAACTTGAATTCCATCCTGCATTCACCATATCAAATGTCTCTTTCTCCATGCACTCGGCACATCATCTCTACAACCACACTGAATGTACCCTACCTAGGATTTAGTAAAGCAATCTGGCTCGATGCAAAAGCACTTACTTGCACGCTGCTGATCGTTTCAATAGACAACGAAAAAGGCTCATCAATGCTTGCATGATTCATTGTTCAAGTCTACTGCATGATGTTCTTCCTACTTCCCAAATCATATAACCGAATCCAGCAAAATTTACAGGATTGTATTATGTCCCTGACTAGAACAATCGTAAAACGACCGATCAAACGAGCAATGCAAGCTTTAGTCCCGAACACCGATCGACCCCATGGCGGATGCAAGGGTCATCGTATCCCCCCAACTCCATCTCCTCACAAACGGACGGGGACACGGGCGCGCGCGCGCACACACGGGACAGCGCGGAGAGGCGAGGGAGGAAGCGCGACTGACCTGCGACGACCTCGCGGGCGAAGACGGTGATGGTGGGGGCGGAGGGGGAGCCAGAGGAGTGGTCGAGCGGGACGGTGAAGCGGTGGTCGCGGAGGCTGAGGTCCGGCACCGGGTACCAGCCCCCGGCCTGGTGTGGCCTGGCTGTTGCGGGGGCGGCCGACGACATGGCTGCGGCGGCGACCCTCCCCGTCGGGATCCGGCGCTGCGGGAGGCGGACGACGCCGATGAAGGATGCTGGGTGGTGGTGGAGCAGTAGGGGCGCGGCGGCGGTCGCGGAACGGAGAAACGCTAGGGCCATACGGAGTCCGTCGATTCCTTATCTAACGGTGGTGGTGACCCCCTCTATATCTTTTTGAGTGAGATCTGTTGCAGCCGCTGGAGCGTCACTTATTGAAATGCTAGGTTTCCAGAATTTTTAGATATTATCATATTAGAGTGTTTGGTGTTTAACTTGACTGATCTTTCATCGCTTTGAAAAGTGGCTTCAAAATATTCAAGAAGCAGAAGCATTTGATTTAGAGAAACATTAAAAAGCCATAACTAAGAGCAAATTAAAATAAAGCAGGGTTGGGTTCTTCCGTTTCGACCATGCAACTGTAACTGAAAATTACAAACTTACTTTTACATAAGCCGGGGCTCACCTTATGTTTTGGTGTACCATATCACTGGTGCTCCATTTCTAAAATTGCTCAATAGTCGAGCCATTATCAACCAAAATTTATATTTCAACATTTGAAATTTGGATCAAAATATCTACCTATTCCCACCTATAATTGATAGATTATGATGGGGGAGGCAAGGATATCTCTAGAAAGTATTCGATGAATTTTCAGATGGGAGGAGCGGATGTGACAAAAATTGTATAGATAAATTGTTAAAATGGGAAAATAGTGTCAGCATTTCAAACTGGTACTATGTTTAGGATATTTTGAGGATGGTCCTGCAACTCTGATTAAAAGAAGGGATTTCATCTTATAACCCTCATTTGATCGTCCTTATATCTAATAACCCTCTATAAGTTGCTTTTTATCTCAAAAGCCTCCAAAAATGATTGTTGGCGACTAATAACCCCTAACCCTATTTTATTGCCTAATTTGCTGACATGACATTCTACTTCATAAAATTGAAGTGTCATGTAGGACATACTACAGACTAATAGTTAAAACTCAGACCGAATCGAGCCATGAACTAGCATTCTATGTCAACAAATTGGGCATTAAAATGGGTTTAGGGGGTTATTAGTCGCCAACCGTCACTTTTGGGGCTTGTCAGATAAAAAGGGACTTATAGGGGGTTATTAGATATAAGAGTGATCAATTGAGGGTTATAAGATAAAATCCATTAAAAGAATCCATGACAGTGGCAACCTCCAGTCGGCCCTCGACCTTCCAGCATCTAAGCACATTGTTGGCATTGTTTCTTGTGGCCTTGATCTCTAGTCCGTTCCTGAGAGACATGGCAGCCTCAATGTTTCTTCCCTAATCTGAGGAGGACGCGACCTGCTCCGTTATGCCACCCACCATATGGATGCCCAAAACAACACTTGAGGTAACTCACATTTTGCTTATCCATTTGCTCACCTTGCTTTTAGAACATCTACTGTGCTTAGAGATAATTTGGCCTGTAAGGCTTAGCTTAACTTCTTATAAGGTGAAGCCAGTGGCGGAGCACGGAATAAAATTATGCTATGGCGAAGTCTATAGTATGTGTTAAAAAAATAGCAAAGTTTAGAGTAAAATTAAATAGTAGTATGCAAAATCAAAGCAATCCATATACTAATAAGAGTATATGTCGCTAAATAGAATGAAAATAACAATATAAAGCATAAAAGATATAAAAGAATACAAAAGGCGTGCCACTAAAATACTAATTGGGGTAGGAGACCTTGGTTTCGCAGTACAAATGTATACAAAATAAACGAATAATTAAAAAATTTCACAAATAACTTCGCAGCTAGATGCCTAGATGATAGCTACACCAATTAACAAATTGTTTCCAATTAAATTACCTTTTATTTTAGAGTTCTTTTTCTTTTCCCCTTATGATCTTTGAGGTAGCATCGTGATGGACCAATCGCCCTGCCGCATGGCGATCGCCGATCAATGAACACTGGTGCCTTTGGCGCTTATGCTTGTTGCCTTGCAAGTCTTGATAGTGCTAGCCGGCAGTCTTTGCCCACTGGTGTGTTGCATGCCTGTACATGCATAGCTGTTGCCTTACCTGTTGTATTATAGCATCTCTAGTAAGAGTTGCAAAATATTGTTTATCTGACTTTTTAGAGATAGAGTGTCTGCTAGAGAAAAGAAATCTTTTAGAGTATAATATAAAATGTGAAGAAATTTTAGATGATGTATAGAGTGTATGGAATAGTGTTATAAAAGAGAAATTTAAAGTGTTTGTTGAAGATGATCTTAGCCGTTCAGTGTGCGGGTGTGCAACAATGCGGGAGATTCTAAGATTGGAAAACAGAAAGGCGAAATGCAAACAGATAAGATGTGAGGGAAAGTGAAACAATGTGCAGCCCTACGCTACAGGGAGTATCCATGCTATGTATGAGGCTATCCAGTCATAGGTTGTATGTATGAGCCTAGGGGCCAGAGGTACTAACACCACAACCCAGCTAGGTATGGCAGGCGCCATACCTTGCCATACAGGGCCCTCCGCCCCTAGGTGAAGCCCACGAGTATAATTAAAATAAAGGGATTTTATCTTATAACCCCTCAATTGATCACTCTTATATCTAATAACCGCCTATAAGTCATTTTTATCTGATAAGCCCCAAAAGTGACCGTTGACGACTAATAACCCTCTGAACCTATTTTAATGCCCAATTTACTAACATGCAATGCTAGTTCCTGGCCAGATCCAACCTAGGCTGTAACTTTTAGTCTGCAACATGTTCTATGTGACACTTCAATTCCATGAATTAGAATGCCATGTCAGCAAATTAGACATCAAACTAGGCAATAAAATAGGCTTAGTGGGTTATTAGTCGCCAATAATCACTTTTGGGGGGCTTTTAAGATTAAAAAAATAACTTATAGGGAGTTATTAGATATAAGGGCGATCAACTGAGGGGTTATAAGATAAAATCCCTAAAATAGATACAAATTAACATTTAGTATGACTTACGTGTAGGGTCACACAAGCATGAATTGCTTAAAATATGTCTCTAAGTTTAAAGACAGCCTCCTGTTTAGGGGTGTAACGGAGCGGATAATTTCCGACCGACCGACCGAATCAGTTTGGATAGTGATTTGGATAATTATACGGATCCGGTTGTTTTTTTGTGGATATGGATACGGATATAGATACTGGGTGCTGGATACAGATACGGATACAGATAATATCCGAAGGAAAATATGGATAATATCCGATGGATATTATCTGAATCCATTCTAGGGGCTATGGTGCTTGCTAGCCTACCGGGCAGCCCACAAGAGTCCAGCAAACCACGATACTCTCCAGGCCAGGGCACCGCACCGATCACCAGCCCACCAACACCAAGAACATGAACAAAACTTAAGAAGCAAGATTAATATGTGTAATCCTTGTTCTGCCATGTTAATCTGATATTACTACATGCTTTCAAAATTATTTTCTTAAACTTAATTAGCAGTACGCAGTAGGTAGCGCTATACTGCTATATCTCTTCATTAGTGAAATTGTTCACTCCAAGACATATATTGATTCTTTTTTCTAGCATGTGTTTTCGAATAAGCGTATTATCCGAGAAAATATCCGTTCCGACCAATATCCGATCTTATATTATCTGTAATCGTATCCGACACTATCCGTGTCCGTATCCGTATCCGACACTATCCGTGTCCGAATCCGTATCCGATCCGTATCCAAAAAAAATATAGATATGGATACAATATTAGTGATATCCGATCGTATCCGATCCGTTTACATCCCTACTCCTGCTGCACCATGCATCCCCAGTGTTTAGAGGCTGCCTCTAAGAGCATCTCCAACAGATGCTAGAAAATCGGGTCTCTATAAAACCCCTCTAGATTATTATTCGTTCTCTATATTTTCATCCTCTCTAGCAAAACCTCTATCTAGAGAAACTATAGAGATTAACATAGAGAGCCTCCAAATTTAGAGGCTAGGAGAGAGGCTCTAAATTTAGAGACTGGAATAGAAGCTCTACTGGTGGATGAAAGACTCTAAATATAGAGAAGATTTTATTTTACAGGCTCTGCTAGAGATGCTCTAAAGCAGCAGCACCTTGCATCCCCACAACATTCAGAGACTGCCTCTAAAGCAGAAGAGCTCAGAGGCTACCTCTAAAGCAGAAGAGAGTGCTTATAGACAGCTTCTGAATTACACGCCAGTAAATAACTCCGGTTCTGAGGACGCACTGGTAGCTCTCCCCTCTCTCCATCCGGCGCGCACATTCCTTGACAAATGTGGGAACATGTGTGTGAGAGAGAGACAGAGATGCAAATACAAGGCGTCATAAGTTAATAATTCTTTGTTCCATAGTCTCTTTCACTGGTTGTAAGCAAAGCTTTACACAAACCGCTACAAACAAGTGCTGCAGATCAGCACTAGCACTCCCACTGCACTAGTTTTTCCTACTCCCTACACAACCTACCATAAATCAAGACCAGATGTATCTACCGCAGATCGGAGATTCAGAGCAACCCACAAAACGGCATCTTGTTAGATTAGCTACTGCCATCTCTTGTTGATGACTACTACTACCTACCTATGTGCATCGGTACCAGGTGGCCGAGCCTGACTTGGCTGCTGGCCAGGGGGGTGCAAATAGCGTTCAAGCGCTCGACTGTAAGCAGAACCTGTCAGACTCCCCCTCATTCGTCCTGATGGTTGCCAGTTTGGCTCCACTGGAAGTTCCAGGAGATCATCGGAAGTTCTGACTTGGGGCGGCGTGATGGAAGCCACAGCAGCAGGCGATGGACTGGAGGACGGCATGGAAGCTCTGACATGGGGCGGCATGATGGGGGTCGCAGCAGCAGGTGGACTGGCAGAAGGCATGCATGGTGGTGCTTGTGGAATTGCTGCTCGGGGGGTCACTCCTTGCAATCTCAATCCCAGGCTGCGCTGCGTGGAGAAGAGATGGCTGTGAATATCTGGGCTGATTGTATTGCCTGGTTGGGTCGGTATGGCCTGTGGAACCTCGACAGCTTGAGGAAGAACTTGTGTGTGTTGACTCCTCCTAACGTTCGCTAGTAGCTGATCAAATTGTTGCTGCGGTTGCATAGGGGGGGTTCCATAGGCATGAGCACCTCTAGCCTGTCCTGGGCCTCCTGATGGCGGTCTTGTACCCATGAGATGAGGTGGAGTAGCCCGACCATGCAGATGGTTTGAGATGTTGCGCATGTCCTGCCAGTAATTAGGATTCTGTCAACAACATTTGTTAAGATACATTTAAATCCATGCAACACGTACGGAAAACATGATTGTGACAACAAGTTTATCACTGTAAATGACTGGTACCCTGAACTGGCAGCCAACAGCCCTGGTATATCAATCCGTAAGGTGTTTGCGTCAACATACTTGTTAGCAGTACAGCTAACAGCCAGCACCATGACAGGTACCATCATATGATAAACACTTGTTGCAGTTGGCAATAGACAAGCAAGGCGGTACACAAGTATGTAACGATGAGAGTGGCGTAATCCAAACTAATGATGTAATGAAGAGAGTGAAGTAATTCAAACAAGTTACCAGGTAACTGAGGACCAAATGAGTGAATGACACATCTTTTTAAGCTCAAATCACTTTACCCTACTAGTTCTGGAGCTCAATCAGGATAGTTATTGCCTGGGTATTACATAAACTAATGTCATCAACTGGTTCTACTGTGACTGTAACTTAAATTTAATATGTTGTGCAAGGTGATTCAATTGGAAGATAAAGCACTGCTACCTTATGTTGGTAATTATCATGGTATTACTGACTTGAAAAGATTGTTACCTGTTGTGTTGACTGCAGATGTATCAACGAAGTGGCATCAGGAGACCTTGATAGTGGCCCAACACCAGAATTCATCGGAGTGATGACACTGTCTGCATTGCTCACCTGATGTGCTTGGAATGTTGAAGAAGCAGAACTGGATTGTGGGGTAGGAGGTGGACAATTTAAGAGGTTTGGCTGTGCCCTTTTAGATAATCCAGGATTCTGTGGTGGTACTGCCAGAGCCTGGACTGCTATAGGCTCTCTCCTAACGTTTCTAGGTATTGAAGGTCGTGCTACTTCTGATCCATGTAATGGATCTATCGTTGATTGCAACTGAACAATATCAGGACGTGTTCCTTGTAAAACATGTTGCATGACGAATGTTGAATTGGAGGTTTCAAGAGAAGGAGAGACAGCATCTGTGATAACAGGATGCAGAATATTCCTAGGCAGAATAGACTCCAAGGTCCCAAATGAACTAGAACCTGGTCCAGCAGTAGAAGGTAGTAATGAATTTTGGCCAGTAGTCGGAGTGACATTGCTACACCCATTATCTTCACCTCCTATATATAGATCTTCTGGCTGGGCAGTTGTGCTTATAGGCAAATCTGGAAGATAGTCTGCCACAGATACATCTTGATTATTCAACAGAGGCTTCATATCTTCTGAAGCAGACGCCAAACTCATTGGCAGATCACCATTATCATCATCTGTAAGGTCTATGACATTGGAAGGAGTTTCATCAGTTTCTACAGTGTCCATGTTCTCCTGAATGATTTCATCTGCATATCCATCTGATTTCTCCTCATGAACTGAAACAACTTTCCAAGATCCATCAGGGAATAGAAGAACATCAATGACATCATCTCCAGTCTCTTGTAATACCTAAGAGAACGATCATATCAAACACATAAATGAGATGAAAATCCATACAAGATGTGGGAACATATTGTGTGCAATCTAACGCAGGATGCAAACACGGTGCACTCTAACTAAAAAGGTCACAAAAAAAATTCTAGACGTACTTCATGGTTCACTTATGTATAGATTCGAAGCTCAAATTCATTATACACAAAGAGTATAATGAATTTCCCTTTTTGTTACTCTTAACATAGTCGTAGAATGAATTTGAACTTCAAATTTTATACATATGTAATGCAAGTGTAGAATTACACATTTTTTGTTAGTTTAGTGTACCATGACCATAAACTAGATTGCACACAATTTGTTCCTTACATGGAATATGAATACATTAAACAACTTGCCTTGGCCATCTTTTGATCAATACAGAGGTCAATGAAATTTGAAGGAGTATTACAACATGGACAGCGCCAGTTTGGCTTCCTCAAGTTCATCTCCATGTAATTATCATAATCAAAACACTAGACAATACAAGCTATGTTATTTTTTGTTCAAAGGAAACAATTGCAATCCATCGATACAAACAAACAGATAAAATGCATACCTGAAAGTGTTTACATCGGCGTCCCTTAATGGGAGTTTTTATGCGGCTAATACTGAAACAAGAAAAGGCAACAAAAGTTTTCAAGTTCAGCATAAGAAAGTAGCTCAGTGACATTTATTATCAAGCATATATATAAGTAAAATTTTAAGTTCCAACAATTTACCCTGCAAACAGTCTAGACAGATGCGTGGACGATTATAAGGTGAATGAATGGCCAAAATATCTAATTGAGTAAGTGCATTGCTGAATAGTCACATACACATGCATAATATAATTACCTTTTGCATATTTTACATCACCACCTAGACACACAACAGAATTAATTAATGCCAAACTAGGTATTATGACAGAATAATTCTTATAGGAGATTTTTATCCTATCTAGTATCTACAAGCAAGAACTCACTTGAGAACTTGTAGTAAACATATGTATATGTATGTATATATCAGGATAAAAGACCCAAGTTTCATCAACATGAATAGTTGAAACAACACAGCAGAGTAAATCTCTACTATTAAAAAGTGTCCAATGGTGGTGGTGGTAGAGCCAACTTTTCATCTCCACCGTCCATCAGACCATCACTCCATCATCCAATAGTCCATACAGCATTAGTATACTTTCCATTTATTTACACTGCTTCTTATTTAACGCGTTGTATTTTTGGAAGCTTTCGATTAGCAGTAATGCTTCCATTTAGTTTCCTTTCCTATTTTACAGTATTTGCATTATAGACACTCATTTAAAAATACTTGGAGCCAAGGGTATGTAGGTGTGACACAGTCAAGCATGTAAGTATAGCTCAATGCATATGCCAAACACATTGATCACAATGTTGTATGACATCATTTGATATTCTTTTAATTCGTAGGAAAGCACGGGCACTCGGCTAGTTGCAAAAAGATTGCAATACAGTACCTTATGGGGCACTTTAGGGAAACTCTTGACGGTCCTTCTTCAAGTATATCAGTATCTACACAAAATTCAAGAGGTGATAGAATGAAATTCTCCTATCACAAAAAAGGAATAATTGACACTTTAATTTGAGTCCAGAAACTATCAATGCATAGCATAAACATATTGAATATGCATTCCACACTGAGAATTATAATAATTTTTTCCTACCAGGAGGATCAGTAGTGACTGGTTGGACATGGTCATCAAGTTTTGGGGCATCAAAGGAACTCAAGTTGCTCATAAATGCTATAGCTATGATATAGTTAGCTGCAACAAAAGGCTAAATCAGCATATATTAAAATTTGGTTTATCGTTCTGAAATAGAAATAAAAGGACAGCACATCATGACTAAGCATACCATTAAAATGTCCAACAGCTTGTATGATGTTTGCCCCATATTTGAGCATCTTGGTAATATCAGAGGGTAACTGAGCTCCTGTTTCCTGATTTATTGATTGAAAGGCATGACATCAGGTTGTTTGACAATTAAATTTTAACCACAGTTCACAGTTTGCATAAGGCTTGGAGGTCAATGCAAAACTAAATGGCAGAAAGTAAAGGCCAGGGTTGTCATCAAGGGACTAACCATTGAAACATTAGTCCTCTTGTCCACACCTTTTCCGTTTACTAAAAAGCTAAAATAATGAAACATAAAAAACATCAATCGTGTTTCCTGGCTTAACATTGGCAAGAATCGAAGCAAAGAAAGAAATGCACCTCACATGTGGTGGGGTTGTGATACATGTTGAGGCATCTAAATTTTCCTTTTGAACAACAATTAGATTCTGCAAAAGGTGTGACAACCAATAAAGGGACTTAATATAACATCATCAGACATGCAAAAAAAGTAAATTAAGTATTGAGAATTATAATACATAGTCATGAACTCCTGCCAGGCTGTCACTATAATCTTCTCATATAATCATTCACTTGGTGAAACACCAAATGCGCACAGATTTGAGATTTTACATTAATGAGCATACAGCCACAGATTTTATGCACCATTGCAATCAATATTGCTCAAGATCCAGTACACCTGAGTTTATCAAGCATATTGAGGTTAATGTTTCTTACATGCTGTCATAGGTACAATGTTACGTGCACGATCTGAGCACGCAACGAGGATAGATACGGCCCTTGACGTGGACGAATCGAGCTGTTATCGAAGCTAGCGCCTAGGCTGTTAATCGGAGCCACCGCCTATGAGATTTGATCTCGAACTAATTCATTGCTTGGATGATTAATAGAGGATACATGAGATCCCTTTTATAAGGATGATTGACTTGCACACTAAGAAAAGACTTAGATTTGATCTAATCAAATCCCCTAAAGCTAGATAACAAATTGAAAAGATAATAATCAAAAGATAATGATCCAGATAACAGCATGGGCCCACGTGCTACAGTACCGCGGGTACTGTTCACGCCGATACAGTACCTCGGTACTGTTCACGAGATGGGCCAGCCCATAACATACAATAGCGAGTTGTTACCCTTCAGTATGTGCCTTTCAAGCTTCAGCTAGCTGACTTCATGAAAGCAAACACTAGAGCACAACATAACTTCTGTCTATCTGAACTCAGTGTTGTTGACCCACCTGGGTTTGCAGAAGGAGGGGGGAGGGGGGAGGGGGGAGGGTATGGGTATGTTTACTGCATTTGCATTTATTCTTTGTATAGTGTGTTTTCTAGATTATTTGCCATGCCTTGTACATGAGCATATCCTGGTCACTTGAACCATAGAATAGAATCCAGTGTTCCATTCCAACAGACATAGCCCATTTAAATAACTATTGAAGATGCATGAAATGAAATATTTGACCTAGAATGATACTTACAATCTTTTCATCTCGAGGTAGATTCCTATGAATAAAAAAGTCGGTCATTAAAATATCATACCCAGCCTGTAGGTGTAAAGAAATATATCACATCAAAACTTCAGTTATGAACATTGAGAATGCACAATATTTGGAACTAAATGGTCAGCTTTTATCAGGTAGAATTGTCCCAATTAGAGTTGTTAGTTGAACAGATTAACTACCTTCGCTTCCAGCCAAGTGACTAGCCGTTCAAACTTCAACTTAGGATAGTACCTAAAAAAATGGGAATAACAAAGCAGGAATGCAGGATTACATTGAAATAAATAGAATATGATATGGTGATACACAGCTCATTCATGACATGGGATTTCAATAATATAACCAAATGGGTTCAAATAATTATTTGAATTGACTTTTGAATATTATCATAAACAATTGAGAATACAAAATTAGGAATCTGCATTTAATAGTTTCCAAAAATAATGTCATCTCTAAGATATAAAATATTTGGATTGTGTTTTGTATTCCGAATATTATTTTGGAAACTTTGAAATGCTGATGTTCATATTTTCAATTCAGTTTTCAAGTACTTTCACATTGTAAATTTCAAAAATCAAATATGGAATATTCACACCTAAGTTGAACTAAAAGTCTAAGTTTTTTAATCTAAAGTAAAATTTCACAATAAAATTTTGAATAATAAAACAAGTTTCATGATATGCACTTTCCAATCTCAGATTTATCATATCTGGACTATCTGTTCGGTATTAAAATCTAAATAAACCTAGAAATCAGAGAACAAGATGACCGATTTCATCAACCAGTATCACACAATTTTTCCACACATGTTCAGCTGAGAGCAATTCTTACCTTGCCATTATTGCTAAAATAGTTTCAACCACGGTGATATCATTAGCTGGCAAGCTAAGGGGCGTACAGAAGGTGCCAGAGAGCTGCACACCAAGAAAAAATTATAAATTGGTAATCTATATTTGAACGCCATACCACCATCAGGATTACAAGCATGCACCACGCTGTAGGGGTGGCCCAACCCCTAGGGCCTTTGAGGATACCTTGTGAGCCCTTGCCAGTATGAGCATGCGTACAAATCAAATTGTATAATGTTATTGGGGGAATGTAAAAAATGACAATGGAGGCAAGGTGGGAATAGTCTCCCTCTCTTCCTCCATACACATGGTCCCAGGGGTAGTTTTAACTTGTAAGGGGGTTCTGATCATTCATCACTCTCAACACATATATCAAGCTTTTGGCTCCTCTCACCCTTAATCTCACTTGGTCCCCTTATGACACAGATATGAGAATATCCACTACATAGTTTTGCAGCTACGACATAACCAAAAGGGACAAGGTGCTCCTCATTGAATAATGAACATAAAAGAACAAAAGAAACAATCCATACACACCTCATTAGCCATTCTGAGAATGTCAATGGAATCTGCAGGTTGAAACCAGTTATTGGAACAAGCATTCTGCAAAACAGAAAGTGCAGTTTACAAGATTAATTTATTGGGAGAAAAATCTGCTTATGAAGTAGGAAAAATGAGCTCAAAAGGTAAATTCTATAATGTGGACGTGTAATATAATCAGCATATGCGTAAAACACTTTAAATCGCTTGGAATAACTCCAAATAAAATGAGATTATGCAGTCAGAAAAGAAAACTAAATAAACTGTTGGGAGTGTTGTATAGATCATAAGGTTATAGTACAGCAAACATTGGGTTGAAACTAATTTGTTAACAAATATGCAGTTTTTAAGAAAAATATTTTTCTCTATAAGTCTATCTATGTCTGGATTTGGAAGTACACCAACATAAGGGAAAGAAGATTGAAGATGTGGATCTTTCCGAATAAAATAATCGGATCTCATATAAGACTGAGAAAGGAATTTACCTTGCATGATATGAGTAGTACCATAACAGAAGATTGTAGAAGTGGATCTATCCTCAGCTGGTATACCTAGTAAATAACAGTAGACTTCAAATTAATAGCACATAAAAAATTGTGCATAGCTGAATTAACTAAATAAAGAAATGAGGCCCCTTTCCTCAAAGGGCCAAAAACATAGTTCAAGCTCAAATTTGATAATTTGACAAGTCATTATTGTGGTGTTTGTACCATGCATGAACACTACATCGCATATTAACAGTACTGCCACTGTATCAGCATTTACTGTGGCTCAGATCATAGTCCCTAGGAGACAGATTATGGGATAAGAGTTCTAGTTAAATTATTTAAGAGAATCATTTAGGATAACAAAAAGGTCACTAGAATCATTTAGAGAGATGTTTATTGGGGATTAAATCAAGTTATCCCTATATAAGGAATAAAGGAGTAGCAATGTATCAATGAAGAAACAAACAACAAACAAGTCCCTAGTCTTCCTCCTCTTCCAAGATCAAGCCTCAGAGCTTTTCTCTATCACGTCAAGGAAGAGCCCTGTCGGTGGCTAGATCATAAGAGCAAGTGATCTACCATCGATCTGTAGGCCTTCTTCCTTAGCAATAAGACCAGTCCCTAACAGGGTTCAAGTTATCGTTTAGGAGGGGGAAATCACTACTCACCCAACAATGAGAATCATCGATAATCACTAGAAGTCAAGCAAAATTCATATTTTGAAGTTTGGATTTGGTCCAAAAAAACATTGATTTTATAACGATAATCAGTCAATTTTGATTGAAAACTGACCAGACCAGCTCTTCATAGAAAACCAATCGGTTTTCACAAGCGCCTAATCCCCTCCGCCCTCCCCATGCCCATGACTTCACTAGCCCATCCTATCCCTAGTGCCGCCTCTCCTCCCTGCCTGTGCCGCCTTCTTGGATCCAACGCCCACGGCGTGGGCGCCTCATTGCCTCAACGATAGTTGGCAAGTTTCAAGAAATCACTAATCGATCGGCGAGTTGGGGATTAGCGATTAGACAGGATTAATCCATGAATTAATCAGAACTAATCGGTAATCGTTGCTAAGCGGAGGACTACCGATTAGAGATTAATCAGGGGTCAATCGGGATTTTTAGAAAACTGATAGTTGGTATACCATTTTCTCTTTATTTTGCATTTCTCCAAATTTCTAAGAATAGTTTTCCTCAAAATCAATGTGAATAATTGTTTTTCAAAAAAAAATGCCAAACACTTCAAACAAATTACTACTAATTTTATTTTTCCCTGATTTTGAATGTGAATTTGGACCGACACACTAAAACGGACGGTTTTCCTCACTGAACCCCAGCGATATGGTGGAAACCTGCGATTATTGAAAATTTTGCAAACCCTAGCCCCTACCTCTTTTCAAACAATCCTTCATACCATCCATACCCAACCAATTCATACCACAGGTCCACAACACATATCTTCACCTCACATAACGAGGTTAGAAAGTACAGCGTATAGGCAATAAAATCATACCTTAAACTTAAGGTTATTGAACAGGATAACAGGGTCACTAGCGAAGAGTGGGAGAAGTATGCAACACTATCTCTAGGTAGCAAGGGGAAATAAAAGGAGGTGATGATAAGAAGAGGGCATTCTCAAGTATGGCATCTTGGGAGGGGAAACCATGGCACCAAAGAGATCAAAGAGCAGGCAACTGAGTGGTGGTGTACTAGTATTCCAAGTGACACAAGGATCCCTGTGAGGGGGCATATTTTTCGTGAGTGGTGCCATCATGAGGATTTATCGAGTAATAAATAGGACACAGGTTCCTTTGAAGACTATATCATGTCAAATAGTGGGATACTTCATCTAGTAGCTACCAAAAAGTTTCATATGGATAAGAATAAATCATAAGTCTAAAAGGTTCCCTATTTGTTAGCAAAAATACTTTATTTTTATCTACAAAATTTTCATATAGTTACTGCATTGTATTTGCATTACTAAAGCATTGCATTTGTTGTTACACTTTAAAGGAAATGTCATAGTAGTTCTAGAAGTATGCCACCAGCCTACCATGCATCTATCAAGTCTAATTTTTCACAACTTGCAGTTCCCACTAATACACTTATGTCGTTTTGCTAAATATTCGCCTTTTATACCAAAGGCAAAACACCTGTATAGTGAAATCTGGAAGTTCCTACAGCTGAGAAACAATCCATTTTTATACTGCATTAAATCAACCATAATTCATAACTGTTTAATAATTCAATCGAACCCTAATCACTCCTAGGGATATCAGTTTTGGTCTAATAATTAATAAACTCCCCAGCACAGGCAGACAAATACCATATATGTTGCATCGCTACTTGGACCAATAAAAACATGCACCGGATTTAGAGGAATGCCCTAAAAAACAAAGGGGAAATTGCCCGGTGGAGGAAGAGAACAAACAGAATTACCTTTCTCAAAATGTCGGGTATTTCACAGGCAATATTAGGAACATCGCCGCCCGAGAGAGCGTAGTCAATCCCTCTGTAACCACAAAAAACGCGAAACGTCACTGCATCGCCCATGAACCAGCGCTGCGGCCGGCCATAAACCCTAACCGCCAGCACGGGAGGGACGAATGCGCGGGACGACGGCTGGAACCCGGGAGGCGGGGCGGGGAATGGGGGCGGACCTGGCGAAGGCGTAGAGGAGGTGCGCGAAGTCGGCGGACGGGAGGCCGCCCGGGCCGCCACGGAAGTGGGCCCTGAGGCGCTCGCCGATGGCCCGCATGCGGACCGCGTTCACCTCCACCGCCTGCTGCAGCTGCTCCTTGGTCTGCTGCGCCGGCGGCGTGGGGACGACCCCGGCCAGAACGCCGCCGCCCGCCATAGCGCGCGCCTCTCTTCCTTTTTTTTCTTTTACCGCCGAGCGGCGAGGAGCGGAGAGAGAAGTGGAGCGGTATTTTTAGGATGGAACTGAAGACGGATCGAGCGAGTAGTGAGCAGTGGCCTTTTGTGGGTAGTGATATGATGCGCGAGGGAGAACTGGTGCAAAATTTTCTGTCTAGTGGTGGACAGTTGGGCTGGCACCGAAGGGAAAATTAAAGTTTGCTTTAGTGTGGTTTCTTTTCGGCTTATCTTATCTACTTATTTGTCTTATCTCGTAACTTCGAGAATTTTTTCAGATAGTCTCGAGAACTGGTTGGCCTTTGTGTCTGAGGTAATTTTTTCGGAGGCTGTTTGGTTGGTTGGTTATCATCTCCAACAATTGTCCCATTTGTCTCTATCACATCACTCTTCATCTACAGTGTTGGGTCATTGCCCTATCACTATTTATCTTCTCATTCTCTATGTTTACTATTCCCTGTTCCATCACTATTTATCTTCTCACTCTCTATGTTCACTATTCACTGTCCCATCACTATTTACCTCTCTAACAATATACCCTAAATTTCACCGCTACTACAGTGGATGTGACATCCCAAAATGGGGCACCATTGGAGATGGCCTTTGTTCACTTCCGTTTAAATTACAATTAAAAGCTATAATTAGAAATTTGTTATTTTTTTTTCAAGTCAAACGATGTAACACTTTGTAGCCATTTTTATAAGGTTTTATGGTTCTTCTTGAAACTATTTTTAATAATTTTTTGGGCTCTCCAAACCCTCTATCGAGAATACGTAACTTTTTCAAATTATAATTTATAACTGGATTCAGCTGAAAAGAATGAGGTCTAAGTGTAGTCTAACCCATATGTCTCAGTTGGCTGTTAGGCTAGATAAATACAAATGACAGTGTTTGGTCGTCCGATTACACTTAGTCAGGCTACAAAAGAAGTTGTCTGGTTGGGTGTATCCTCACTACATGCATACGGAAGCATTTTATTCAAACCGTTGGTAGGCATATTGGCAGCACCATTGCGGAGGCTATTAGCTAGGCATAGTGTGGCGGCTCATCCACCGCTAGCAAGCAAGTACATGACTAGCAATGTTGCGGTTCATCCATAGCTGGCTAATGCTAATCCATGCCGGGGACGCGCAACGAGCTCGACAATGGTCGGGCACGTGTGAGACCCCCTCTTTTTAGGGACCTCCGTACTTCTGCGCTAGCCCAGAATCTGTCTTGCTAGTGCTGTACGAGTTACAAAATGCTGGAATCATCTCATACAAGCACGTTTATTATACAACCATAAAGGTTCAAATATATATAGGCTCAAATTTGTAGGGCCGAGCTGGCTAAATATTACAATACCAAAATTGAGCTCTTTAATCAGAGTTCGGAAATGCGGAAACAAAGTTAGATTTGAGTCCAAGGGCTATGCCATCCACCCGACAGACAAGCGACTGGAGTCCCGCCTAACACCCTTCCTGCGCGTCAGCTCCATAAGCTTCCTCGTCATCATAGCAGTCGTAGGGATCCTCTTTTTCTCCATATTGACCTAAAAGAGTGAGTGGATATGAGGGTGAGCGTGCAATCAAACCGCACTCGCAAACTAACATCCAACCTAATGTAATTTAATGATATAGGCTGTTTGGTGGAGGCTAGATTAATTTTATTTGTTTAAATGCCAAAGTTGCAATAATTCATAGTAAAAACCTATGACTTAGCCATTTATCAAATAAAAGACGTACTGGGCTATATATGCCAAAAATGATCAAGACTGGGGTGTTTAACTCTTTCTATGTCACCTAAGGCCAAACCAAACGCCACTTAGCCTAGACAAAATCTACTCCGTCACATAGACCAGAATCCATTTTAGTAACTCATTGCTCGCATAGAGTCTAGTGCTAGAGAAGAGTAATCGCTGCTCACTTAGAGTCCAGCGACCAAAGATTATTGCCACCGTTCACATGGTCTGCTGGCGAAGAGTACACCACCAATCACATAGATTTTAGTGGGTTTTATAGATCTTCCCACTGAGAGACACACAGATGCACATAGTCTATCACGAAGATATCAAACACAGTCACCTAGACCAATTCACCAAGATCCTAATACCACAAAGCTTTATAACCAAGGGTGAGTACAAAGTTCGGCGGATTATTCGTCTACCGTTCCAGAACATTCGGGTCCCAAGCAAAATTCAATTAGACCTAAGCATGTCTAAGCATTTTACCCAAGACTTTGAAGAGTCCAAAATGTTTATTAAGTATTCTAGGGTGATACCATGGACTTGATATTCAAAGAAATTAAGGTGTGGTAGTAACAGTAATCAAGGGATGAGGCATGTATATAACATGATTAAATGAACAGGGCATAACTACCAACATTGAGTTCAACATAATATAACAACATAATATAAAGCATGCATTTTCATAATTTAAATCAACATAGATTTAAGTAAAAATTGGGTTGGAAGCATTTTTTAGAGATATTGGCTCGCCTGGACCGTGTGTGCTGGGATCCTGATCCTCGAGCTGCACCTCCAGGTCTTCCGGATCTATCATGAAAAATCCAAATAGCACAAATACATTAAGAAATATGCTAGAGCATAATGTATGTTATGCAATCGCATCTAATTGCGTGGGCGACTATTTGCATCAAACTATATCGAAGATTATATAATATTATTATCCTACTTATCTAGGAAGTTCCATGAACTTCTCGATAAACGTGCTAAGGATGTCCTGCATGTGAGTGTGTATCTAAAGGTTTCCAGAGAATAAACCTATCATTTGCACTTTAAAATATTTAAACAAGTATTTCAAAGATACAGGAAAAATAGCCCTAGAAGGGGTTTTGTATTTTTATTTAATAAGTGGCCAAGATTCTAAAGGCCTTCATAATTTCCTCAAGTTAAAAACCTTATAAAGTATCTACAGGGATATTCCTATAGTTTTAAACATAGGAGTATCTTATTAAAATAACTAATTAGGCCTTTTTAAAATATTAGCCCTAGGGGAGGCTTTCTATTTCTACTAATTTATTTACTATAAACCTATAAGGTTTAGTATTTTTCCTAAGGTCCAGAGTCTTCAAAGTACTTACAGAAATAAAACGAGAAATTATTGAATTTGTCTACTATTTTAAACGAAATAGTAAGTATTTTCTGTATTTACAAAAAAATGGGCTAAACATAGCTTCAGTTATTCTATAGAGGTAATTAATGCACAAACATGAAATATTATAATTTTATTAGACCCAACATGCTATAAAGTATTTTTCATAATTTTCCACAATTTTACAAAGTTTCTAATTATTTATAATAAATCATAACCATTTTCTGGCAATAAATCAATTGGAAAACTACTGGGAAAACGGTTTACACAGTGACGGGCTGAAATCCATCACTCTGTGGCCCAAACGGTAGTCCGGCCTGTGCGCGAAGCGGCCCGAGCGTGGGACAGGGAGAAGACGGGTTTCAAAACTACGCCTTCACTTATTATAACAGGTAGGGCCGATAGGCCCACGTGTAAGTGACTCAACGGGGTTCCACGGGAGAATTAATTTATTTAAAACTGTGCGGGCCCTGCACGTCAGCGAGACAGAATGCACACTGTATGTTGGAACATGACGCCATGCTGGCATCGACGAGCTCGTTTCTCCGGCCGACATTCCGGCGATCTCTCGGCGGGATCTCGGCGGAGCTACAGGGCACCAATAAACATGTCGTTGATTCCTACGGGTTCGTGGGAGACCTAGGACGTCCTCGCGCGGTTTCACCGGCGGCGAGCTCTAGCGGCAGCGCCGCAAGCAGGGGCAGACGGGAGCTTTAGCAAGCAACGGCAACGGCGTTTCATGGCAGATTTCCTACGGGAAAGAGGCCTACGAGTATCTAGGGGCCACTAGGGGTATTACCTTGTGGTTGGTTGTGGCCGGGGAGGACCGGAGGGGGCTGGCGACGTAGAGGCCGGGTGGAGCCGAAACAGAGGAGATGGCGCAGGGGAGCTCCAGGGGAGGTCGCGTCGATTTCGTCCAGGGGGAGGAAGAGGGCGATGTACGGGTGCTGTAGGCCGAAGGGGAGGTCCGGGGATGCTGCCGACGGCGAGAAATCAAAAAGAGGGCAGTGGTGGCCGGCGGCAATGGAGATGCTCTCCCGCGAGCTACAAGCCGAAAAAATGCAATTAAAACGGAGGGGAGCTACTGGGGAAAGTGGGGAAGAGGTAGAGTGGGTTGCCCGTGGTCGGGGCTCACCGGATTGGGCTCGCGATGGCGTAGGTCGTCTTTGCCCGAGCGGAGCGGTAAAGTGAGGAGGAAGAGGGGGGGTTCGGCCGGGTTTTATAGGCGCAGAGAGGGGAGTTGAGTGCAGAGAGGAGGTCAGTGTGCCCGTAGGCGACGTGGTTCCTTGTCCTCGCGCGACATTTGTTTAGGACGGACGTACTATTCTCGCCGGCGTGCGTCCAATGGTAGGGCGCGGCTGTTACGGGAAGGACGGCGCTTGACCAAGGACGGTGAGGTCGCGGCCAGGTTTCCCGCGCGAAGGCACGTCCAGGGGGAGGGAGCAAGGACGGAGCCCGCGTTGCCGTTGGATCAGTGGTGTGGCGGCTCGGCGTGGCAGCGATGGGAAGCGGGGCAAGGACCGGTGGTCCGTTGTAGGGGCAGCACGGTGACCCGGTCGGAGGAACCGTGATGGCGTGGCGGGGCGCGAACGGTGTTGCTCCGGCTCGGACAGAGCAAAGCAAGGGAGCAGGGAAGCAGAGCAGAGAGAGAAGGGAGCCAGGGGGGCTCGCGAGCCGAGCTGGCCGTGATGGCCCAAGCCGAGAGAGGAGAGTGGGGAAGTTGGGCCAAGCCCGGTGGAGAGAAGTCCGGGAGGGAGAGAAGGCCAAGTCCGGCTCGGATAGAGCAAAGCAGGGGAGCAGGGAAGCAGAGCAGAGAGAGAAGGGAGCCAGGAGGGGGCTCAAGTGGGCCAAGCTGGCCGTGATGGCCCAAGCCGAGAGAGGAGAGTGGGGAAGTTAGGCCAAGCCCGGTGGAGAGAAGGCCGGGAGGGAGGTAAAGCCCAGTGAAATTAAGCCTACAACAGAGAAGAGGGGGAGGGGAAAATAGGGGATTTGGGGCCTAAGGGCACAATGGTAATTTCACTAGGTCAATTCAAATTTGAGTTCAAATTTGAATTAGAGAAGGAAAAAGGAAGATAGAGTAAGAAATGGCAAGAAAAAGGGAAAAGAATTTGATGCTAAGGCTTGGCACTATTCCTAATATTGATATTACTATTTACCATCATGAAAATATTATTCATTTTGCTGAAAACACTATTCTTGGTATGAAATATACCATTTTCAATTATTTTTGGATAGATATATTCACAATTTAAATATAATCCAAGCAGTATATTTGGAAATCAAAATTTGGGTGAAATTACTATTCATGATTTGAAAATATGGAAGTACCAAAGATAATATTCATATATATAATACATATATATTTGTTTCAGGGAATCAAAATTAATATATTATACATATAATCCTTCCAAAATATCAAGAGCATAATTAATATTTAAAAAATTTTAAAATTCCCAAAAATAAGATGTTACAGCACGCCATGTGCTCGTCCATGGCTGGTTGCTCCTCGTGCTCCCCCATGGCGCCCCATGGCCACCCCCTTAGCTTGCGGTAGCACAATGTGGCGCGACGCCGGGGCTCCCCGCGACCGATCTAGGTCGAGCTCGAGTGACACGGCTGTGGAGATCTAGCGTCGCCGTCGAGCTTAGTGTAGATCTGGCGCCACACCCGCGCCGCTGTTGAGCTCGGTTGTCATACCATTTCTCTGGTCGCCATCAAGCTCTCGAGTTCCTTCCTACCGTCGCTCGGAGCTCCGGCCGTTGAGCCTCTCCTGCTCCTTCTCTGCACCAACGGAGCCAAGCCCGTGGGAAATAACCACTTTCCAGTTTCCCTGGACCTGACCAGCTCAGTGGAAATACACGAGCGTGGCCTGGCTCACGGCTGCATCCGGACCATCCAAACACCCAATTCCTGCTTGGGGCGAGCCTGACCAAGAGATGCGCAGGCATCTAAACACACCATTCATATTTTCGAATGGATTTTACGTGCTTCAGTTTTGAAAATCATGTTGGTTGGGGTTCTTTTTCTTGCATAGTAGTGGACCATAGTGCGGTAAATGATACATTTGATTACGCGTGGTTACTTTGTTGCATTTTTATGTTTTACTTCCAGCATTCGGTTTCAAGCGGATTCTACGCGTTACAATTTATGACGTATTTTTTCTTAATTGTAGCCGTGTAGGTGCTTTGTCGCTTATTTCAATTTACAGCATTGGTCGCGTCATGTACAGTTGGATCCTTAGCGATTTAGGCAAAGGCCTATCTATCCCTCTAAAATTCCTTCACACTTTACAATACACTATAAAAGATTTCTTCCCTTCATCAGCTACTTTATCTAGATGAACAGTGTTATAGAATGCCTGCTACGGATGCTCTTATGAATTGGATTTCTCTCATTAATACAACAAGACAAAATAATTAAAAATAAGGCAACAAACTATGAAACATGAGAAAAGGAAAGAGTAGCATATCTTTAATCATTATTTACCAAATATGGGATGCAGTGTGTATAGCTGATGTTTGGTTGGCATCCAAACATTGTACAAAAATTTGTGCCAAATGGTCTTAAAATATTATGGTGAAATTGTTGCATGCCATACATTTGGTACCCAATAAATTGTTGGTCAAAAGAGGTCATAAAATATAGATCAAGCAGTTAAAAAGATGTCAACTAAGTCTAAATCTAACTATGACATCAAACAAAAGACTCTTATATCAAACTAAGGCATAGCTCGTTTCGGTGTTACATTGTGTCACGCTCTTTATCTCTCTCTAACGGCTAGTGCGAGTCTCTCTAACGGCTTAAAGCAATCACCACCGCACCACTAATATTTGACACCTAGTGATACCAAAAAAATGTTTGGCACCCAACCAAACTCCTCATATAATCACATGCGGTGGCCTATTCAAAAAGTCCTGACATACTTTGCTTGAGAGTGGAAGGACTATCAACATTGAGATTGCATATGGGTTATGTTTGGCTGCATGTAGGCTGTAGACGTTCCTAGCATGTGGGATGCAATGTTTGGTTGCCCTTATAAGCTTTGTTTTGGGAGCGTCCAGTCCTTCATGCTCATTAGTATTTAAACTATGTTGCTGTGAAGGGTTGTTCGTCTATTTTCAAGTATTCTTTCTGTCAGACTGAAAGTAGACTTTGAGGACTAGTTAACATACACGTGCAAAGCCCGTTGCTACAAACATGACAATATATGCAAAACAACATAAGGGCTTCGAACATACATCAGTTATAAAATAAAATACATATATCAAGATATGGAAATGATAAAACCACTTTGTACCTTCACATGTGCCCCTTCATTAGTGGAACAAGAAAGTTATGTTCCACAAACCACGATTTTTTCCAAACCGCCACGATGCGATTTATATAAACCGGGGTTTGAACCGGCTCAAGATAAAAAAAAATTCATTCAAATTCAAACTCCATAAAATAATCTCAAAAAGATCTTAGTAATGATAGATCAAAAACATTTTGCATGAAAGGTTTTTGAAAAAAAATCAAAACTTAAACCACTAATCAAGGACCATATCAGATATAGTTGTATTGACAAGGAATGAATTGGCGATTTCAGTTGTCAGATCAAACCTGATGTATGGCTGAGTGTATCATCCGGAATTTGAAATTCGTTCTTTTTATAATAGTACAGATGCAATGGGCTTGCTACTGCAATGATTTATATACTCCCAATCTGGCCGCAAAGCAAACCTTATAAAGACAACCAAACATTGCATCTCATGGGCTAGGATAGGCTGCATGCAACCAACCACAACCCATATGCAATCTCTCAATGTTGATAGTCCTTCAACCCTCAAACAAAGTATGCTGGTCTTTTTTATTAGACCACCTACACATGATTATATGAGGAAGTATGATTAGGTGTCAAACATTAGTACAACACTTAGTTAAGTTCCTATTGGTTTTAAGCGGTGCGGTGGTGTTTGCTTTTAGCCGTTAGAGAGAAAATTGCACTAGTCGTTAGAGAGAAATCAAGAACGCAACACAATGTAGCTCCAATTCCATAGGCACAACCACGCATGCCTTCTGCCAGTCCGTCACCTGCTGCCGCGACTCCCATCGTGCCGCCCCCATGTCAAGCTTCCAAGTAGAGCTGACCAAACAGGCCGGTCCGATTGGGATGAACTGGGCTCGGTTCATTCAACCGAACTGAACCTAGGTCGAGACCTTAGCCCGGTTCGGCTTGATTACTATAGCCCGTATATTAATTAAATATATATTGATATGTTTATTTCTTTATAATAAATAATTTATTTCTTTATTTTATAATACATATTTATTAAATATAATTATTTTTATTTTTAATATTATTTATGGCTAAAATGGATTAGCTCGCTTGAGTTCGGTTCGTTCGATTTGCCAGGTCTACTTCCATGCCGTCCTTCAGTCCATGGTCTGTCCCATCACGCCGCCCAGGTCAGAACTTCCGATAATCTCCTGGAGCTTCCCGTGGAGCCAAACTGGCAACCATCAGGACGAATGAGAGGGAGTCACAGATTCTGCTTAGGCTGGCTCCAACACGCGACGCGGGGGTGACGCGAGCGGCCAGGTCGACGCCAGGTGGAGGAGTGAGACGCGGCATGAGTGGAGCTGGAGCGAGCCGACGACGTCGCGTCGTAGCCCTCGGGCCAAGCCCACCACGGTCGCGTCGCCCTTCGCCGCCCGTTGGAGCAAAAAGCGCCGACGCTACTGCGTCTCGCGTTGGAGACAGCCTTAGAGCATCCACACCAGAAACTCTATCCCTATTTTCTCTCTCTTCTACTCTATTTTCTCTCTCCATTATTCTAAAATTCTTTCACATTTTACACATACTCTAAAAGATTCCTTCACTCCACCAGAAACCCTATCCTCGCCACGTCAGCGCTACAGTGTTTATAGGGTTACTTCTATGAATGCTCTTATAGTCAAGCGCTTGAACGCTATTCGCACTCCCTTGGCCAGCAGCCAAGTCAGGCTCGGCCACCTGGTACCAACGCACAGAGGTAGGTGGTGGTCATCACGAAGAGCTGGAAGTAGCTTTGAACTTTGAATCTCTGATCTGCGGTAGATACATCGGCTCCGTTCCTTTTCACGGCGGCCGGCGGTTCGCTACAGTAAAATTTGTTATTTTTTTTAGATTATCTTTTTAGGCTCATTTAAACTTTTTTTCAAAGACTTATAAATTTGCTACAGTAAAACCGCCAACCGGCAGAAACCGCTGAAAGAAACAGGGCTATCGTCTTGGTCTATGGTAGTATTTTGTAGGGACTAGAAGAATAGTGAAGTGCAAGTGCTAGTGCTAGTGCTGACCTGCAGCACTTGTTTAGAGTTGTTCTCTTCGGTGCTTAGCTTAGAGTTGTTCTCTTCGGTTTATTTACCTATTTATCTACTTATTTTCAAATCGAAACTCCAAATGTTTTGATTTTTAAGTTCGTTTTTTCTATTTCGAAACCATAACTCAGAGCTCTTATAAACAAGTCAAACAAAGAGGATTAAACTTTCCAATTTATCTCGAAAAGCTCTTCAAATTCAGTTTATAAGCATGTAAGAAGTTAAGAAGATAAGATAAGTTAAAGAAAACAACCTACATCTAGGGCTGGAAACGAGCCGAGTTCGAGCAAGCCAGGCCTGGCTCGGCTCGGCTCGTTCGGCAACCCGGCTCGGCTCGGCTCGTTCGGCAACCCGGCTCGGCTCGGCTCGTTCGTAACTCACGAGCAACTCGTGAGCGCTCGCGAGCCAGCGCATAGAAGGCAATCATAACAACAGCATAAGTGCATAACACCATTTTCAGAGTAAGAACACTATAATTTCACAGTATAATACCATCGTAAGTATATAACCATAGTAAAGAACCATTATACCACTATAATTCATCGTATACATAGGGTATAGGCCATAGTTCATACATAATACATTCCGAACCGTATATATGACCATAGGACGAAGTACGAGCCGAGCCCGAGCGAGCTCGACACTGGCTCGGCTCGGCTCGATTCGACCAACGAGCTAGAAAATTGGCTCGGCTCGTGCTCGTTTGCAAACGAGCCGAGCTCGAGCCGAGCTGGAACCGAGCCGAGCCGCGAGCTAAACTTCCAGCCCTACCTACATCCGGTGAAAGAGTCCATGGAACAAAGCATTATTAGGCCTGTTCTTGTTAGCTTATAAAGCTTTATTTGTCTTATTTGGGATTAGTGCTTATTTTTGTTTAAAATAAAAATGATTTATTTTTTAAATCCTTTTTTTATCTCAAAGACTTGTCTAAAACTTTTAAAACATAAGTCGAACGAAGCGGATCCGACTCTCGAGGCTACCTCAGGAAGCTCTCGAAGTTAAAAGAAAAGACAAATAAGACAAATAAGTCAGATAAGATAAGGCGATAAGCTGATGAGAACAAGGCCTTATTATCCCTTGCATTTGCCGAATGTAAGAGCCGGATGAAGAGAGGGCTACCAGCTGAGTAGTACCCCGCGTGTGTCCTCAAAACCTAAGCTATTTACCGGTGTGTACCAGCAAGGTGAGCAAACAGACAAGGAAAATGTGAGTTAAGCATCCATATCAGCTACTTCAAATTTCTACTCTATAACACTATTTACTACATACCTTATCCATCCCTCTAAAATTCCTTCACACTTTACACTATACTTTAAAAGATTTATTTCTTCCAGCAACTACTCTATATAGATAAACCATGTTATGGAGTGACTACTACGGATACTCATCTCAAGTGTTGTTTTGAGCATCTGTACAGTGGCACAGCGAGGCATATTTCTTTGGCAGTCCATATCACTCAGCAAGATTAGATGTTCGAAGGCTGAGGTTGTCACTGTCAAGAATTTCTTTTTATCAGAATCGTAGGATCGTGCTGAGCAATGCCGGATGCCAGGTTCAACTTATACTGCTCGGGTACACCCTCGAGCCGTTTAGGGTTTTGAGACGAGCTATTTTTTCAAATTCAAAAACAGGGAACAATCTTTATAAAAAATTCTTAGAAAGAGAAGCAATGTGTTTGAATATTTGACATTTATTTTTTAAAAACAATTTATTTATATGATTATTGTCCAAATTCGCTTATCTCTATTTGGACAATCCATCAGACCTTTCAGACGCGTCGCCATGTGCTTCCTAAATTTTGATCGATTCCGAGTGATAATTGCTATTATTGAGCAATTTTAGAAGTCCAGCTCTAGTGATAAGGTACACCAAAATGACAAGGCGAGCCCTGGCTATGTAAAAATCAACTTCGTAATTTCACTTATAATTGCAAGGTCGAAACGGATTAGAGGTGGCCATATGGGCCGAACCATACGAACCGAACCGGGCAGCTTGTTACTGTTCACTAGGCCTGTCTGGCCTGGTTTGGTTACAAAGCGAATCGGGTCGGCCCGATTCGATTCAGCGAACAATACCTGGGCCTGACCCTTGGCCCGTTGGGCCAGCACGACTCGGTTCGTATAGTAGCGGCCCGATTCGTTACAATGTGAACCGGCCCGGCCTTGTTCAGTTTCTTTGGCCTAGTCTACTATAGAAATTCAAATTTTGAACCCGCCCGCCCACGCGGCCGTGCATCTGCCGC
The DNA here is from genome assembly GCA_036346145.1 of Olyra latifolia. Taxonomy (NCBI): domain Eukaryota; kingdom Viridiplantae; phylum Streptophyta; class Magnoliopsida; order Poales; family Poaceae; genus Olyra; species Olyra latifolia. Next base: position 4,755,777 of record CM070530.1, read on the forward strand.
TCCGCGCCTCCTCGCGCGCCCACCCGCCCGCCATGCCTCCATGCCCACGCCTCGAAAGCACGCACTACGCTTAGCCGCATGCGCCACACAACGGACGCCGAGTCACCGATCAGACGCTGGTCGACAAGGCGGCCTGCGCCGCCTTGACAAGCTAACATGTGGCCTCGCCATGCGAGTGAAACGGGCTTGCCTGACTCGCTCAATTCGTTTGGTTCGTTTTCAGAAAAACATACGTTGTATGAATATAGCTATTTTTGATCGTTTGGACCTTTAAAAATCATAAAAATAGAAGAAAAAAACTTAGATTTTTTTCTATAAATAGTTATGCATCCCCTCCCTATCCAGCCACACTTCCAACCCATTCTCTTCTCTGGATTGCGAGCTAAAAATTTATTTATTTTTTGCGAATTTGGGCAAAGTTTGAAATATTTTGCAAAAAAAATTTCAATTTCCAAATTCAGTAGCATGAGGTTTGTATGATTGTATCACAACAATATTTTTTTCATTGTATTTTTTACTTTCTAATTTATTTGTTCAATTGTTTTTGCATTTGCAGGTATTCGAAATGGCCAATAAAAATTCTCAGTACAATGAACTTCATCTTACCCAGTTCGGTTTAAGACCGAAAGACTATGAACCGATTGACCATAATATGCTGGATTCCGATGACAAAACAGGAACATAATAAACTGGGGGAGTACCTCACGGATCTTCTGGTTCAACATGTGCTTTGGCTCCGATATCGTTGGATTGAAGCGGGCCCGAGTGAACCGGTCGGAGGTGTGGGAGGACTTCGACGAGTTGAAGCAACCTGTCAATGGGCAGCAAGTGAGGTATGCAGCTAGATGTAAAGTTTGTAGGCAGAAGTTATCAGCAGTGATAGGCTTGGGGACGGGACATTTGAAAAGGTAGGCCGCGAAGTGTAAGAAGAGGAAAGACGTTAAAATGAGACAACAACAATTGAACTACAACCCTGATGGTACAGTAAGTAATTGGGACTATAATCTCGAAGTAGCTAAAGAGGTTTTGTGTCATCTAATTGTTTCAGAAGATTTACAGTTAGGATTTGGTGAATCTCATGCTTTCAAGAATATATTAAAAATGCTTATAATTCTATATTTACTAGTGTTTCCAGTCAGACAACAACTAGAGATTTGAAAAAATTGTATAACACCAACAAATCAAAATTAAAAAACAGTTTAAAACTTGCATATTTTCTATTTCATTAACCTCGGATATCTAGGCTAGTAGGGCTAGGAGAGATTATTTAAGTGTTGTTGCTCATTATATTAACCAAAATTAGAAAATAGAGAAAAAATAATAATAATTACCCTAAGACTTATAGATGTTAATCACACAAGTGAGAATATAGTTCATAGCATTATGAATGTTATTCAGGCATTTGAAATAACAAATAAAATTTTTATATTACCTTAGATAATGCATCAATTAATACTAGTGCTATGAACATTTTGACACCTCTGCTAGCTACATATGCTGATTCTTTTTTAATGCACCATTAATCTAATTGTTAAAACTGGCTTAAAAAGATTGCAACATTGTCTTCAAACTATTCAGATTGCCATATCATTTTTAAATAGCATTAATGTAATAATTGCTGTATGGAAGAACTATTGTCATGCCTCACAGGTACAACCTAGAAAATTTGGTTTAGACATGTCTATTAGGTGGAAATTCATCTACCTTATGCTTCAGCATGTATTATCATACAGACAAGTTTTTGAAGTTTTATTAACATACAATATCAAATCTTGATGGCACACCATTTCTGACTCCACAAGTTTGGTAAGCACTTACCCATTTACATTCATTTTTAGATGTTTTTCATGAAGCCATCCCTCACTGTTTCTGTTGTGTATGAACCTACGTCTTGTTCTATTATTCAATGCATTTATCGTATCGCTAATCATTTGGAGAAATTTGAAAATGATGTTGTTTTCTAAAAATATTGGAAAGAACTTTTATTTTATATTTTTTTTGCTTTTTTGTTAGATCCTAGAGTCAAACTTTCAAGACTAACTAATGTTCTAACATAACTTGATGTTGCTACTGGTATAAATTATTGTAATTATTTTCATGGTGTTAGAAGTAGACTAAATGATTTGTACAAAAAATATGAAGAAAAGGATACATGAGTTCGTCCTCAACGGCCGCCACCAGTTCAACAGACAGGCAGAAAGATGTCCTATTAAAAATCTATCATGGGTAAGGCCAGTTCAAATTTTTTTAGCACAACACCTCAGACCGCATATGCACTATCACGCGGATCTGTTTGTGGGCTTGTCTCGTACCTAGTGAAGGACGCCGCCGACTTCCACGAAGAGGAGTTCAATATTCTCATATAGTGACAGCATCATAATGGAACATATTCAATGCTATCCATCCTAGCACGGGATGTGTTAACTGTTCCAATCTCCACGATTTCCTCAAAGTCTACTTTCAGTCTGGCAGAAAGAATACTTGAAAATAGACGAACAACCCTCCACAACAACATAGTTGAAATACTAATGAGCACGAAGGACTGGACGCTCCCAAAACAAAGCTTATAAGGGCAACCAAACATTGCATCCCACGTGCTAGGAACGTCTACATGTAGGGGTGGAACTAGGTAGCGCTAGGGTGGTGCACGGGCACCAGGGTCCAAAATACAATTTAGTTAGGATTAGATCATATATTTTATAGGTGCATCCCCTACTCAATAGTAGTGAACCCCGGTGATCTTCGTTCTAGTTCCGCCCCTATTGGCGGCGGTTGCTCTGCCCAAGCTAAAGGTCAGAGATGCTTGGGTATGTTCTCAGGATGCTCAAGGGTGCTAGTGCATGCTTTAATTCGAAGCAAAACATATCCGGGAAGCTAAATCAAGCAATTGGCCGTGGCGGCAAGAAGAAAGGGGAAAATGGTGGCGAGCTCACCGGCAAGGTCTCCGGTGGAGCGGTTGACTCGAAGCTGCTCCTGGGAGGTTGCTGAAGCTCCCGACATCAAGCTCCCACGGTGGTCTTCGGTGAATTGGTTTGCTCTCTGTGTTTTTCTGCTTCAGGCGACAACAGCGAGGATGCTGGGGCGGTGACCAACGTGGAGTGGTGTTAAGGCATGTGGGTGAGCTCACGAGACACGGGCAACTCCTCCCTTGTTAACGCCAAGACGACTTAAGTAAAGGCACCGAGCGAAGCTCCAATCATCTTGCGCACAATGACGTCGAAGGCATATTTCCTACAAAGGGAAAGCGTATTTTCCTAATCGGAAAACTTTTTGAAAATGGCATGTCTAAATGAGGTAGTTTCCAATTCGGCCAGGCTATGAGGTTTACGAGTTTAAGGATTTCTATAACTCAGAAAAATAAAGTAAAAATACTAAAAAATTTAGAAAAATGTGAGGATTCCAAATATAAATTTTATTTATTATTTGATAACATCTTATTTTATGCAAAAATCAAAATACACTTTTAGGGTGTACTTTTAAACATATTAAATGATGGTTTTTTCTTTTACTAAAATTTTTATAAAATCTCCCTTGTCTTTTAAGAGGTATTCTTAATTTTTTTGACATTTATTATAAAATAAAAATATTTTTATGATTTAGGTTTTTATCAAAAGAAATGCCCTTCTCTTTTAATAAATGAATAAATTGCAAAAAATGGATAATTTTAAATTCTTAATGTAATGGATGTATGCTATGTGTGCATGCACCGGTAAATTCCAAATTTTACGAAAAATTTTTATGCAAATTTTTGGGATGGGAAAATATCCCGTGGTTCTCTCCCGACTCTTCCTTGAGCTGTCCTGATGCCGCCTCGACCCCAACCCTAGCCGCACGTTCGCTCCACCCGACGGAGCCGATGTCATCGTCATCACCACCAGTATCCACCACACCGCCCCGCTACCCCAACTGGCACAACGCCATCATCTAAAGGCCAAATCATCTCCAGCCCTACTCGCGTCGATGCCACTGCACGCCTCCTCGGCATCTGTCACCAGATACTCTCTAAGCGCCACGCCTTTCTCCTGCATCACTGCTACCCACATCGGCTACTCCACCGCTCGTCCTTACCGCGCCATCCCACCGCACCGCATTGTGATCAGGATCACTTGCAATTGGGATTTCTACCGCACTCAACACCAAGATCTTGCACATGAGGAGAACTTCCCCAAGCTGCAGCGACTCACCAAAAAAGGTTACTCACACTCTCTTGCCATGGTGATTTAGAACTTCATGCAAAATTTTCTTGGTAGTGGAGATAATAATAGTTGCCTCATTATTAGCAAATGGGCACTAGAAAGGAATTAATTAGGAAGTTTATACTTGAGGAAGAAGAGGAGGATGATGAGTTGTTTCTTGTACTGGTTCCCATTCTATTTTCATGCCTTTATGATGCAAAAAGGCCAATCCATACATCACCAGCACTAAAAAATTAAAGAAATCTTAGAAGGTCATGAGAGTTGGTGTTTGACCGAGTTCTAAATGGAGCCAGGGATGGGGAAGTTTTTGGTGAGAAAGTTGTCTCAAGCTTAGTCCTTAGAACTGAGTGCTAATTGTTTTAATTTTGAGTCTAAGGACAAGCCGTACTATTAAGGGAGATGCGATGAAAATGGATTTTTAGATGATTTATGTGCTTATTGAAAGAATCTTGCACTTAGTTTTCATCCCAAACAATTTTCAGATCATTTGGGCACTTTTCACATCGGAGTATCCGATGTCACTCCGATGTGTATCCGATATGACCCCTCTGTCTCTATTTCTCTTTTAACATCGGAGTATCCGATGTGTATCCGATGTCACTCCGATGTTACTCCCTCTGTCTGAAATCTTCTTAAACATCGGACTATCCGATATGGTTCTGATGTGTATCCGATGTTGACCCCTCTGTCTGGAACTCAAGAAAACATCGGAGTATCCGATGTGACTCCGATGTATGCTCCGATGTGACCCGCTCTGTCTTTTGACATCGGAGTATCCGATGTGACATCGGATACTCCGATATGTTCCAGTCACAACGGCTCTGTGAGGGTTGGTATTTAACCCCTCCTCTCCTAGCTCAGCATACAACGGTTCATTCCTTCTCTCCCACGAGCATCTTGAGTTCTTGAGCTTCCAAAAACTCCTCTCTCCCACTCCATTGAGATCTAATCCATCCCATCATTTAGTGAGTTGGAGAGATTGAATCTTGTTGCAAGATCTGAAGAACTTCATCTTCCTCAAGCACTCTTCTCATCTTCAAGTCGTTTTTCACCGGATTTGTTACCCTTGGAGATTAGGGGCTCCTAGACGGCTAGGAGTCGTCCTCGAGCCACCAAAGCTTCGTGTGGTTGGCCGAGGAAAGTTTGTGCAGGTTGGATTCCGCCTCCGCAAGGGAAGGAATCAAGGAGTAAGCCCGAGAGTGCATTGTGCAACTCGGTGAGGAGAGGGTGAAGAGTGACCCGGGCTAAAGTGTGACCTAGCCTTCCTCAACGGAGAGTAGGATCCCCTCAAGGATCCGAACTTCGGGAAAAATATCTTTGTGTTCTTGTGTTCATTGTTCTACTTGCTCCTGTTTAGTTTTTCTCAGATCTACTTGTGTAGCAGGAGCGTGTGTGTGAACAGATTTGTTGCAGGGGCTCTACTTGGTGCCACGAAGCTTAGATTTGCTCAGATTTACTTTTGCCCTAATTTCATATCGGAGTGTCCGATATTGATATCAGATAGTCCGATATCTGATATCTACATCGGACAGTCTGATATTGTTTTTCCGCTGTGCTATCTTATAATTTAAGTTAAAATTTAAAATCGCCTATTCAACCCCCCCCTTCTAGGCGACATCTCGATCTTTCAATTTCCAATCCTCAAGATTGGCATATTTTATCCCATTGAATCTCAGATTAATATCACTGCTGCAACTGTTGTATTTCACAACATTATTAGAGGTCAAAATGGTGAAGAAGAGTGGCTGGATCACCAACCGGATTACATAGATCTATCTGAATTTGTTGCTATAACAAAGGGTGACGACGTAAATTACCAAAATGATGTTAAGTCAAATGCTGAAACTAATATTAGAGATCAAGTCGCAATGCAAATGTGGACTGGCTATAATAATTAATCTTTGTTACGTTTGGCTGTACTTGTTCAATAGTACTTTTTTTAATTTAATATTTGTATTTTATTGCTTGTCTTATAACTTGTAAGTTATAATCAGCAAGCTGTCATAATTGAAGTATTGAAATGTTTGAACATTAGCAATAAATTAATTGTTCATTTCTCAAATTGACAATACATGATAGTGAATAGTTATACTGGATTAGTAAATTACTAATTTAAATATGTTATGGTAAATGTAGCTATGGCTAAAGAAGGATCAAGGGCTTCATAGAACTATGCATATGAGAAAGCTCTTGTTGATATACTACTTGACCATAACAATTCAAAGTTTAGAGGACATAATGGATGGATAACTAAAGGGTGGAAAAGCGTTGCCAATAAGTTTAATGGAAAATTTCCAACTGCCCAATTCACAAAGCAACAAATTCAAGAAAAGGAGAAGGAACTGAAAGTGAACTACGAGCTCATATGAGATGCACGCAAACAAAGCGGTACTAGTTGGAATGATTCAATTTGCATGATCAAAGCTGAACCAATTATTTAGGAGAAAATAATTGCTGTAATATTTTTTTACTTTGCATGATGAAAATAATTGTTGCAAGATTTTTTACTTTGCATGATCAAGGTTGAATCAGTCAATGATTCAATTTGCATGATCAATTTGCTAGATGTTGATACTAACTATATTTTTTTTCTCATTTAATAGGCTTATCCAAAGGTGAGAAAGTTTCGTAATAAGCTATTCCCTCTCTTCAACTAACTGGCAGCACCATATGAAGGTGACTCCTTATCTTTTTTAGTTTTTTGCACATGCCATATATATATATGTGTGTGTGTTGTATCCTCTATATAAATTCATCGACACTGTTTTTGGTTAACTTTGTTTTATTTGCGAGAAAAGGAAGTACAACAAGAGGGGATTTGAATTTCACATCAATTGATTTATTGGATCCTCCAAGTGACAAGGTTATCTCTAATAACATAGATATCCACAATGTTAGTTTGAACCCTTTGTTTCCAAATTTGGAAGGTCATGAGACGTCAAGCGCCCACATAGAAATTAATGAAGCAGAACGTGCTCCTCCTACTTCTTCTAGACATAAAGAAGATAGTCATGGAAAAAAATGCAAACAAAATCAAGTTGCTAGTGTTCTTGAGAGCTATCTTGATGTCAAAAGGGACCAAACAAGGAAATTTACAGAAGAATTAAATGAAACAAAAGGAGATATTGCTGAGTTTTCTATTGGAAAGTTTGTCGCTGCTCTCGAGTTAATGGAAGAGTTAACGGATGAGGAGAAGGCTAAGGCACTATGACTTCAAATCTGAATTGAGTAGAGAAATTTTTTTGAACACCAAGAACCTGGCTGTTCTTCTCCTTTGGATCAAGAGGGAAATTATTCTCTAGGTATGTAAAGTGGCTGTACTTTCAGAACTGCAATATATTTCTGTTGGATTTATTCTCCAGCAGTGTGCTTGTGCTTTGTACTTCCACAATATAAATGCCCTGCGTGTTACTGAGTATTTAGCAGTAGGGCTCTCCCATCCTGTTACTGAGTGTATCAATAGCTTGCTATTTGAGTTGCTTTGAAATTCTTTTGCTCTCAATTCATGTAATAATTCTGTTTAAGTGCATGCTTTTTTTTACCTCCAAACTTATTACTGAGCTGCTTTGGTCTTGTATTGTTTCCAAACTTATCAATTGTTGGGATAGGTTCATTTTTTATCAAATGCTTCTATACTTCACCAGTCATCATCAAGATTATGGCAAGTGTAGCATGCTTTGTATTGTACAATTGATGAATTATTGGAGGAGTTGTTTCATTATTTTTTCTTGATAGGTGTATGTGGGCTTTCATCAAAATTTGCAAGGGGACATTGATCTGAAGGTCATCTTTTTTTAAGGAAAAAATGAAGGTCATCTTTGATTGAGGCACCATGTCAAGAGCATCCAGGAATCAACAACATGACATCATAATTGTTCAATTCAAGAGGCTAGCTGCAAACGCATGAATCTTAGTTTAGCTGCAGAGTTTTGTATTATGACAAACAAAAAAAATTTGTCTTACATTTCTATACTTCCTTTTTCCATGCATGGATCAGATGCTTACAAATTTGAGCAATTCTATATGCTTGTCCATGATCTCTCTCCTTTTCCATTTGTATATGATGATGCATTAAGCCAGATGTTCGCAAATTTGAGTGTTTCTATATGCCTATCTGTGATTCCTCTCTTTTTTCATGTGTATATGGTGATGAATTAAACCAATATATATACTTGTGTGTATAGAATACATGTTCGAGGCATTTAAATGCCTGTCTTCAGCATTTCCTGAATTTTTGATTTCTGAGATTCTCATCCTTGCCCTCACCATACATCCACCAAGTAATCCTAGGGAGGGGGAGTTATCCCTGAGTTTTAACTTGCCTATCAAATCCCTGTAGGGGTTATTTCCATGGAAGTAATTTCCCATGCGCACCCAAACTAAGCCTAAAAGATTCTTTCCCCTGTGCACCCAAACTAAGCCTAAGAGATTCTTTCTTTCCAACAGAAACTATCCTAAAAAAAATTAAATAAACAGTATTTTACCACACTAGCTGGAGATGCTCACAGAGTGGCTCAGACAATACCAAGCAACCAAACAGACCGCCCTCCGGTGTTTGTTTTAATCTAGATCTTTGCCACTTACAAGTTGCAAAACAATTCGCTCACCAAGTTTCATTCATAAACACGAATAAAATGCTAATGCCATCACCATCGACCAGATATTAAATATCATGACCTCGTCAACCAGACAGTCAACATGATGGTTCTACCTAGCAAGCTGTAAGAGGTAACTGTAAAAAACATAAAATTGGTGTTTCACCTAAGCCGTCTGCTTAAAATAACTGAATAATCATCCTCCTACCACAAGGAAAATGATTTTTTAACTGTTATTGCTAGATGTTGGTACATACGTCATCCATGCTCTGCCTTCAGCATCAACAAGACACACACCACGGTTAGTCAATCATTTTCAAAGACAAGCTTTACAAGTAAAATAGCATACAGAACATAACAAAATCTACGAAAGACTAGCAATCTCCGCTTCTGATGTCTCCCCATGAATTAACATTTTGACATGTGTGGCAGAGTAGGAAGAAATAAGTAGTCCACACAAAAATACTTCCGAAGTATGGTTTTCAGTTCTGAAGTATGGTCTTCTTTTCAGTGGGCATAATGTTAGGATAGATCTGCATCAGACCGTGAAAAGACAAAGGTACGCAGGTTGACATTTCAACATCGTTCTGTGTGAAGCTTAACCTTAGCATAACAAGTTTGGGGGTACTCAATGACAATCTCAGTTCATATCAGAGAGAATCTGCCTAAATAATATTTATCTTTATCTTCCTAGGCGGTGTTCCAGGTTTAGAAATGTTTCCAGTTCCTGCTTTTCCTTTCTTATCAGAAGGCTTAAGGATCTGGAATGAACAAGTTAGGGAATCATCAATGCTCATCATAGCACCAGCATTGTCGAACTCACCACAATAGTTAGGTGCTGAGAATATGGTTACAAGTTGGCGCTTAGCAAAGAACTCATAGCCATCCTCCACAACCTGTGTAAAGATTAGGAAGATTCCAGTATAAAGCAGTAAACAGCAAGTAAAGACAACTTTCCAATATTAAGAATGCACAATAGCAGGGATGCACTAAGAAAAGGTGCTTTAGATGCGCTTCAGTTATACCCTTCAAACACATTAAGGGGTTATTCTCTTCGGCTTATCTTCTTATCTCCAAATCAAAAAGTCAAAACACTTTGGCTTTCGCAGCTCGTTTTTTTTCTATCTCGAAACCGCGTCTTAGAGCTCTTAGATATGAGTCAAATAAGGTGCATTCGACTTTCCAAGCTACCTCGAGAAGCTCTCGAAGTTCAGCTTATAAGTAAATAAGAAGATAAGGAAATAAGATAAGCTGAAGAGAACACCCCCTAAAGTAAACCAAAATAATTCAATTTGCTTATTATAGATGAATGGGGAAAGCGTTGGCATGTTTAGACTGACAGTTATTGACTACATGGATTAGACCTAGCATACCAGGCAGCATGCAATTTGATTGAATTTGAACTTACAATGGTTTGAATATGGAACGCTTCACAAAAGTGCTGGACTGCTGGCATGATAAATTAAAATAATAAATCTCCAATGCCTAATGACAAATTTACCCTAAATAAGAACATCCATGTAGTTCCTTTCCTAATTATACATTAGAAAGGTTTTTGCAGCAATAAGAAGTATGGATACCTGGTGAGCCCTGCAGATCAGATCCAAATCATGTTTCTGTAGAAACTCAGCAACCTTATCAGCTCCGAAAGTGTAAGACACACCCCTGTCATTCTCACCCCACCCTTCAACTTCTTTGTCAGGGTCTGACCATAGCAGATCACAGAGAAGACCATGGTCCGGAACATCCACAGGACGGGCAATGCTTCGTATCTGGTCCATATTCTTCAACTCAGGAGACAAACCCCCATGCATGCACAAGATCTTATCATCAATAAGTGCAGCCACCGGTAGGCAGTTAAAACAATCGGTGAAAACCTTCCAGAGACGAACATTAAACCTCCTCTTGCATTCATCAAAGAATCCATAGATTCGATTGATAGAGGCACATTCATGGTTTCCCCTAAGAAGAAAGAAATTCTCTGGGTACTTTATCTTATATGCAAGGAGAAGGCATATTGTTTCAATACTCTGTTTGCCACGATCCACATAATCCCCCAGAAACAGGTAGTTTGCCTCCGGTGGGAAGCCACCATACTCAAACAGTCGAAGAAGATCAGAATATTGACCATGTACATCCCCTGTCCGTGAGTAAAGAGGCAGTTAAATGCTGAGCCTGATTTCAAATCATTATATTATGGGAAAATTACATTCATGCCATTATAAAGTTGTCTTATCACAGAAACTCCATTACTATTCCGTTAATACCTCGTATGCCACTGCGAAGTGTGTTTTAGCTCAGAAATGCCATTATCAGCCTTTCTGGGCATTTCCGGCTCCAATACGCGCCCTATACGCCCCATATTTCACCTGACATGTGGGTCCCGCGTATAATGGGGATCGGCTGACAATTTGGGGCTTTGGGCCCAGGTGACAGCAAGACAAGGCAAAGAAAAAAGTAAAAGAGCAGGGAGCAGAATGCAGGAGCAGAGCAGCGGCTTGGGCTGCGGGCTCACCGGCGGTCGCCGGCGCGGTTGACCGGAGCAGAGGGCTGGGGTGGAGGCGTACGGCTCCAGGACCTCCATGCTGCAGGCGGTTGACTGGAGATGGGCGGCAGCGCGCACAACATCAGCAACAGTGGCTTCCGGCGGTGGTTCAAGGCGGCGACGGCGCATGGTGAGGGGGAAGGGGTGGCAAGGGACTGAGAAGATGGGAAGAGGCACAGGGAAGATAGAGGAGGGGCTAATTCGAGATCTCACAGCATGAAATCGACGATTCGATGCAGAGGTGCTGCGGCCAAAATCCGGCGAAGTCTTCAGCAATTAAATCCGACGTGCTCCGGCGATGATTCTCCGAGAGCTTTGTTGGGACGGATTCGCAACGAATAGGGCAAGAACGTGTTTGGATGGCTTGGGCCAATTCACACCGAGGAAGCGCTGGGGCGAAGAGAAAATAGGGCGGCTAGGGAGGAGAAGTTGGGGCCTGCAATGGCCAGCCTCCTCCTACTCCTCTGCAATGGCCAGCCTCCTGCGGCTCACCGGCGCCGTCCAATCCCTCTCCCGCACGCTCGCCCCCACGACCACCGCGCTCCCGCACCGGAGGCTCGTGGCCATGGCGACAACCGTCCTGGAGAACGACGACGAGGCGTACTGGTCAAAGTGGGAGGAGGAGGAGCGTGCCAACGGGACCCAAAGCCCCAAATTGTCAGCCGGTCCCCATTATACGCGGGACCCACATGTCAGGTGAAATACAGGGTGTATAGGGCGCGTATTGGAGCCAAAAATGCTCAGAAAGGCTAATAATGGCATTTCTGAGCTAAAACACACTTCGTAGTGGCATACGAGGTATTAACGGAATAGTAATGGCATTTCTGCGATAAGACAACTTTATAATGGCATGAATGTAATTTTCCCTTATATCTGTATGTTATAAATTGCTTACAATGAAAAGTTTTAACACCATATTTGGGATCATTGTTTAGCTTTTTAATCATGAGGTGAAATTATGAATCAATTTGCAAAAGAAAAGGTAAAAAAGTTAATATCTGGTAAAATAAGATCTAATAGTGGACTTAGGGCCTGTTCTCCACAGTTTATTTGTCTTATTCTTATTTGCTTATTTGACTTATCTCGTAACTTTGAGAATTTCCAGAGGTGGCCTCGAGATGCTCTTGGTATTTAGGGTTTAGGAAGCTTTTACACACGCCTACGAGATTAAAAAAAAGGATTCAAAAGTAATAAAAAATCAAATAAGTCAAAATAAGCCACGTCTTATCTGACTTATTTCGTGTCTTATTTGACTTATTTTGACTTTTTTTATTACTTTTGAATCCGTTTTTTTTTATCTCGTAGGCGTGTGTAAAAGCTCCTTAAATCCTAAATGCCAAGAGCATCCGGCTCTCGAGGCCACCTCGGAAAATTCTCGAAGTTACAAGATAAGTCAAATAAGCAAATAAGAATAAGACAAATAAGCTGTGGAGAACAGGCCCTTAGCATGTTAACAGGGCACACAATGTGGGAATTAATCTTTGTGTGGTGTTGTCTTCATTATAAAACTATTTAACCTTTATATGGCTATCCCAATACCACCAAATATTAGATGAAGCAAAATTCTAAATGTTACAAGAAAGTATCTACAGTCATCACTCAACACCGAGTATTGTTTGAAATGCAGACCCCAGCTGAAAATACACAGACAGACAAACCAATCTGGCTTTTGCAGTTTGGTGCAAACAGATTGTCTGATCCTACTTGTAATCTGCTGACTCCAGAACTCCACCCACGCACCACAGCAGCAGTGTTACAATAATATTGCAGCACCCTGTGATTAGGGGATGAAACCTTACCATTTTGATATATTTCTGTCTAGTATATTTTATGCTTTGTCACCCAACTAAGAGTGATCATGAGTTAATAGGATTTCTAATTCAGCCATCAACAAAACCAAAACAATCAGCAACAGCAATTTCCTAGGGCTTAGAACATGTGAATATTTGCTAACACTGAACTTGTCACTTTGTCAGCATCTGATATAGGCATGGTGCTTTTGGCATGGCATACTGCAACTACTACACGATTTATTATAGACATCTAGTGAATGGATACGCCTTGTCTTTCATAATTGCTTAATTCTCTATTGGGGAAAATGTGTTGCCTACTTGCCTCTAATAGAACATGTACAATGTTTTTAAACAGATTGTTGCCCAGTCAGCCCTCAACGCTAATGGTAAAAGATACATGTTCCTATAGAATTTTGATGAGTTCTATACACATATTCTTTACTGAGACAATCAAGCAAGTCTGGAATTTGACATTCAGAATCAACATTCAGAAACTCTGAATTATATCCTGAAAAGTCAAAAATGATAAATTAATCATCGAGTCAGCGCCAAAAAAGAAAGGATAAAACCATATTAACCATCTCCCAAAAGAAAGCATTTGTGCAATCAATCCAAGTGTTAATAAAAAGAGAGCATTTGTGCAATCAATCCAAGTGTTAATATGAATCGCAGAAAATCAGCTATGGCACCTCTCCAAAAGGAATTGACATTCTGAATATCGCATGAACTCTTATAAATTATGAGCACGGCGACTCCAAATCAAAACACCAAACCTACCAGCTTCCAAGTTCCAACAATACGAACACAGAACACCTAAAGGCAGCAGAAAGCACGCCAAAGATACCGAAACGCGCGGCTTGTCACTCATTCAGGCGGTCGCGCATCATAACGCATAAACAGCTTAGAGAGAGCAACGCGCGCGCGATTCGCAGCATCATCCGCTCGCGACAACGAATGTAAGAGGCGAAGGGCGCACGGCAGCTAGGGTTTTCCCCGGGGGAACAGGTCCCTACCGCAGATTTTGATGGGCGCCTCGAGCTCGAGCAGGTTGGGCTGGGAGAGGAAGACGTCCTTGGCGGCGGCGCAGAGCCGCCGGATCTCCGCGTCGGACAGCTGCGCGGGGCGCACCGTACGGCCGCCGCGCGCCTCGAGCAGCCGCCGGATGACGTCGTCGAGCGCCGCCGCGTCCATCGGCCGGGAGCTGGTAGTAGAACCCTAGTTGCCGCGAGCCTGCGGGAGCGGCTAAACCCTAGCTGCGCTGCGCTCTATCCGCTCCGATCGACGGGAAAGCGACAAGGGGAGGAGGGGGGAGACGTGCAGCGGCACAGCGAGACGAGAGAAATCGGTGCGGCTTTTGCGAGTGGTGGCTTGGGATAATTGCATCGGGTCCCCGCAAGTTGCACCAGTAAAAAGACAGAAGTCAAGGACAGTGGTGGCCAACGGGCCCGCTTGACCCCATTACTGCCGGCAGCCGATTACAGATGGGCTTTACCAAATTGAATAAAAATTTAAATAAAATACACTAAAAATTATATAAATAGACTATATTATTATAAATAGACTAAATAGGCTACAATGACGGGTCGAACTGAGGTAGCCCAATTTGGCGCTATATGAATCGAACCTTTGGGCCAAGGCCTAGACCCAAGCACGATTTGTTAGACCAAGGCTGGCCGGTTTGGTAAACAGTGTGGCCGCTTCGTTCGGTTCGACAGGCTAGACCTGTTTGCCCACCCCAAGTCGAAGAGGTTTATGCTGAGAATCTTGCTAGTTTAACAGATTTCCGTGAGTGTCTCTCAATCTTACAAATCAATCATAGGAAAGTGATATACAAAGAAAACACAACAAGATGTGAAGGGTTCCTTTTCTTTTTTCTTTCTGCCAACGATCCATAAGTGAGTTCTCCAAATATATAGCCAACCTAGTCTAGGGTTTAGATAGTGGGCTAGGTTGGCTTCTAAGCTCATCACCGGTTTTCTAACAATTTGAACAGGGGTGGAAATGACAAGATGCGGTTATACTCCCGTCCCTTTTATTATTTGAGATTGAGATAGGAACAAGTTAAAAGTTTTAAACTTTAGTCATAAATATTTTTAAAAATATCTAAAATTGTGTACATAAAAATGGATGTAAATTTGTTTAGAAAAATAATTCCATTAAATTTCACTAGGTTTTATAAATAAATGGAAATAGTAACTAATGGTTAAAAAATGTAATTTTGGAATGTTTGTAATCATAAGAAACAGTCGTTATTCGTATTTTCTTTAAAGTACTATGCTCAAATACATATGACAATGAATCGGATACTCGTTAGATTTGATTGAATTTAAATATCTTAAAATATAGTGAAGTATTATGTACTAAACTCCAGACATATACAAATTGAGCTCTTATATATGGAATTAATTAAATCCCTGCAAGCACCATGGCAACATACCATGCAAAAAAAAATTAAGTGGGTTATATTTTTGAATACTAGTCAGGTGCCCTTGCTTCACAGGGGTTTATTGCTAGAAATCAAGGAACTGGAGGGGTAAAATGCTTAACGTTAGGGGCCCAAACATAAAATATGACAGCTTTAAGGGTTGGAATGCTAAAACCAAGGACCTATGCGTGAAATTGGGGAAGTGGAAGGACTGGAACAAAAAATAGGACCATTAAATTGGGAAACCATAGGGGCCAAACGCAAAATGCACAGGAAAAGGCAAAAGTGTATCGTCGGTGGCCACCGCTAGTGCTTTTAGTAGCAGAGATTAGGAGAAATAAAACTCTCGGGTCCATTTATTATCTATGTTTGGTATTTGTACCTTCATTTTCTCATATAATATCTATATTTGTAAAAAAAAAAAAGGATACTGTCCCAAGTTGTATGTAATTTAAATACTAAAGGAGTATTGAAAAATTACAATTTTATCATTCAGATATGTGAAATGGACTATCATGATTCATTTTAAATCTCTAGGCCTAAAAGACTATTTTAAATACGAATAAACGACATAGTTGACATCTTGAAATAGAATAAGCTATATTGGACTAAAATGACTAAGAATTATTTCCAAATTATATAATTATAGGATAAATTATGTCCCACTGTAGAAATCTCCAATCCCACATGTACCATTATTGAAACACCACACCCTTCGTGTCATCGCAGTTGTGTGTTTGTGCTTTTATGCTATTTTTGACTAGTATTGACGTGGTAGAGTTGTGAAAAGACAAGTGTGCTTATGCTTTGTCACTGCCTATTTGTTCGTTTTGTTTTCTTTCCTCGACAGTTGGAAGCCTATGTCCCATACGTTGGCCCTTGCTTTAGCTCCTTCCTCTTCGTGGAGCTGGCCAGTGGGACCTACACCAACAGCCTCTTCCTTTCTCTCCATCCACTCCCATGCAGTTGGGTCATGACTCATGACAACTTTGTCGGCAAATTATGGCACAACAGAGCGTGCAAATGTCCTAGAAGGGATCCTCATGCCAATAGGAGTCTAATGGTAACCATGGGATGGAATGGTGATGGCTTTCGATGCAGGTGTCAGGCGATAGGCGCGTAGACAACAACACTGCACATCACGATGAAGGACTGTAAGTGCAGTTGATAGAGCAATGAGCGCTTTGGCAATCACATGGCATGGGGGAGCTACCAATGACCTAGGCTTAGCCAAAAGTTTATGGGTACTATGTAACAACCCGAGCTAGGCCTTGGGCTTCTATCCTAGCCTGACCCATCTACCTCTATGACAGAGGAGAGGGAGCTAGGAGGTAGCTACCTATTTGTGCCTTCCCCATCTCTAGCCCTGTCTACTACCTAATCGAGTTGTTGCCGTTGCTGCATTGGCTATGTCGTCGTCCGTGCTGGAGGATCGTTGGAGCGTCATCCCCATCTCCTCTAATCATTGGCCACCTCTGCAATGCTGCCCCGTGCTGCTGGCCATTCGACAAAGAGGAGGGGCACCGACCACAATTGGGAAGGAAAGAAGAGGACAAAGAGAAGGGAGGATTTGTGCTTGTGACCGGTTCCTTCGTTGATTGAATTATTGATAGCAAATTTTAGGTGTTTTTTCACCAATTCTCTTGGCTAGAAGTCATTTGTTGGAATATAGTAGTGAATAGAGGATGATCTTGAGGTTGTAGTAGATTAATTGCACAGGCAGTAGGTTTGGTAGAGATTTCGAGTTAGTTTGGCAATGAACTAGAATTTGTTCCTATAATGAAGTTATAGGCTTTGGTCTTAGCTTTCTTTGGAGTATAAGAACATAGGAATCGACAAACCGGATTAGAAGTTACGAGAATTATAAGCTTCCTATCCAGGTTGTCAATTAGTCAGTTTTTGGGAATCGAGATTTGATTTAGGAGGGTCAATTATACCTAGATGACCATAGTGTAGTTCTAGTCAATGTGCATGATGTTGCTTGCATGTATGTTTTACGTTGGAATTTATAATGTAGGGAACATTTGATTGAGGTTAGTACCACCGACACATCAAGTTGTGTTGTTGGGTAAAAAAGGTAAGTACATGTTTGAACTTTTTATGACAATTGATGGCTTCCTATGATGATGGTTAATTGTCTATGATGACAAATAATTCATGCGTTGTGGGTTAAATTCCACAATGAAACACTTTGTCGATCTAGGAGACGATTCAGGGGCCACATGAAAACAACTTTTAGGTTTTCCTAGGAGCTACCACCATAGGACAAGAAAAGAGGAGACGATCCAGGCGCCGGTGCAGATCCGCCCACCGTTCTCTTTATCGACGACCTTTAGGTGGTTGGTGGGGAGGCAACGCAGATCTGCAGCGAGTAAAGTTAGTAATAGTAGTGGTTTAAGGTTTGGAATAAGTGTCTTTCTCTCGTTGGCGGGGAGCTAGATCAGACAGCGTTGGCTTTCTTTGGCAGCTGCTCCTCGGTGGGCTGTGACATTGGTGTCTTTGATGGAGTGGTCACACAAGGTTGGATCCTCGTTGCCAGATCTAGTAGTGGCATCTTTGCGGTGGCGTGGATCAGATCTACTCACTAGAGGATCACCGTCACCTCAAGCAGGAGCCAGATCACAAAAAGAAGGGCAAGCAGAACATCTTTTTTTATGTTTTTTCATACCTTTATGAGTTGGATACGTTAAGAACCAGATGTATGAATCCTAGATTTCATCTTGCGATCCGTCAACAGGCTCGTAGAGAAGCATACATTGAGTGGTCATGTTTTTCTGCCTTTTGAGAAGCTTACCTCCGCTATCAGTGTTAAAATTTATCATGATGCTTTTTTACAAGAGGACAGGACAAGGTGTTGCGTTTGCCATAAAAGTTTTTTCAGGGCTAGCAAATTGCAAGGCCATACCTTTTGTATTGTTTCTTATAGGAGTTATGATTTTTACCAGTGAGACTCATTGGTTTCTATTTTAGTTTGCCTTGTAACTTTTATTATTGAGCAATGAAGGTTATTTGGTTCATTCTAAAAAAAGTGAGAGTTGATGGGTCCTTTTGATGAAAGTGGCATATTGGTGTTACATGTGGAACTTGGTGATAGTTTTGAACAACTATAATGAGTGAATGTCATACGTTTTCTTTGTGGTTTCCTCCTTGTAATGTGTGATTATTTCAGCATAGTTCCTGTTGTGCTATGGTATATTTTTGAAAGTCACAACATGATTAGTCCCGTGAGGTCGGTGAACACATCAGTTGTGATTAGTTAGGTGTGCCTGAGTTAGGTCGGTGAGAACATCACTTGTTGGCTAGTCGGGTGAGGTAGGCGAGAAAGCCAAGGTGACTAGTTTGGAATGCTCGTTTAGGATGCTTGTTCAATTGACTAATTTTCAAGAGTGAATCATGATTTTCTATTTCTTGTTGTTTGTGAATATAGTTCATAACTGTACTTTGCTGCGTATTTGCATATTTGTTCTTGTTTTTGATTTTCCGCAACAAGCATGAGAATTTAGGGGAGTAGCACCTCGTTTTGCAC
Source organism: Olyra latifolia (assembly GCA_036346145.1). Taxonomy (NCBI): domain Eukaryota; kingdom Viridiplantae; phylum Streptophyta; class Magnoliopsida; order Poales; family Poaceae; genus Olyra; species Olyra latifolia. The sequence continues at coordinate 4,774,857 of CM070530.1, forward strand.
ACTCACTACATTTCACATTAGAATTAGTGAACCTGGGTACCATGTTATACTTGCTTAATGAATTGTGCACTTCATATAGATAAGATATGTAGATCTTTTGGCTAGCTTATATGACTATTTGTTGACATATGATGGTTATACACCGCTTATTTGTTTATGCATTTCTTATATTATGAGTTGCCTATCATGGATGCCCATATATATAAGGAAGATTCTTCTCAAAATTCTCATAGACTTATAAACTAAATATGTAATAGATGGACATCAAAACTCATAGATTTATAGACTTAATATGTAATAGATGAATGTGGGGTAGCATCCCGGTATGCACATACTTAGGTGTTACATTCTGGTCAGCGATGGCGTTTGCCATCAAAGGAAGAATAGCACACAATGACAATAGAATTCGGTAGTTGAACCTCAAAATTGATGCGACGATTTGGTAGGGCATGAGCTAGGGATCTATGGGTTTTAAAAACTAGACTAATACCTCTTGACTGCGATGAATTGATAGGAAGCGGCCTTATTCCTCGACGTCGGCCAGTACCATCAGGCCTTTATCGATGATCTCCGTGCAAGCCAAACACATGTTTCAGCAGTTTTTATAGATGCTTTAAAGCCATGTATAGGTTAGCTAAGCTAAGAGACACACCAGTGATCATGCCAATGTTTATTGAAGTTCTTGCATACAGGTTCTATTTGATTAGTAGTATTTTGTCGGACAAAGTTATGATACATAACTATTTGATCCATAATGTTTCTCTCACACGTGTTTTTTAGTTCTCGTGTACTACATGGTCGTACTAGACATGTTTTTTGGTTTGTTTGTAGCTCTTATTCGTACTTACCTTTTTTTTTGTGTGCACGCTATGCTTGACGGATGCCCGCTCTACACTTGGAGGCTACTACAGCTTCTTCTAGACTGCTTATCAATGATCCCCAAATTTAACCAGGGTATTTGTAAAAGCCAAACACTTTGACTTCTCAATGCTATTTCTCAAACATCTCAAAGCAGTTTCTCAAACTCTTAGGCTATCTCTAACGGTTGCCCCATTCGGGATGCCTTATCATTGTAACAGTGAAGTTTAGGGCACACTATTGTGGGGAGGGGGTGAATAGTAATAAGATAGTGAACAGTGAATATAGAGTGTGAATAGTGATAAGGTTGTTGTTGGAAGGTAAATAGTAATAGGGCAATTCTTCAACACTGTAGATGAATAGTAACGGGGTAGGAACAAATAAAACATCCGTTGAAAATAGCCTTAAAAACAAGTCTAAACAAGTTGTTCGCGCCGAAAGTTAATTATTAGTTAAACACACGTGGGATGAGGGCTTAGGATCCCCGTCAGCAAAGTAGCAGAAAGAGGGTAATCATACTATCAACTAGCCAATTAGACCGTCTAGTTAATAGAACAAAGGATAAATAGACTATCGCTTAGATTAACAAGTTAATCAAACCAATAGAATGAGAGTAAACAATCTACCGCCAATGAATGTGTTGGTCGATAGAAAGAGGGTGAAACCTAACTCTTAGTCAAAACGACGATACACATCAATATCAACTAAGATAATATTTCGCCAAAAGCCGATACAAGCCCATAGATCAAATTGAATCGAGACATTACTTACTTGCAAGCAACTTCTGGGACATACCTTGAATCCGATCGACGATGCGCAACAAGTCGATCGAAAATAAAATACGACGAGACTATTCTGAATTAGGGGGTGTTCTTTTGGGTTTATCTAAAAGTCTAATCTGACTTATCTCGTAACTTCGAGAATTTTTCGAGGTGGCCTCGAGAGTCGGATGGTCTTGATTTTTAGGATTTAGGGAGCTTTTAGACACGTCTATGAGATAAAAAAAACAGATTCAAAAAGTAATAAAAAGTTAGATAAGTCAATATTAGTCAGATAAGTCATGAAATAAGTCAGATAAGACGTGGCTAATATTGACTTATCTAACTTTTTATTACTTTTTGAATCTGTTTTTTTATCTCATAGGCGTGTCTAAAAGCTCCCTAAATCCTAAAAATCAAGGTCATCCGACTCTCGAGACCACCTCGGGAAATTATCGAGTTGCGAGATAAGTCAGATTAGATTTTTAGATAAGCCCAAAAGAACACCCCCTTAACCTAAAGTCGACGGAAAGTAAAGGACATGTGAAAAATAGATTTTATTGATTGATGTTCGTCCCTTTACACGACTAGGGGCTACATATTTATACAGATTCTAATAGATATCGACCAGGACTCTGACATCGTATATGGTACGGTTTCGATCCATTTTTTCCTATTTTATCTACCACCCCACCAGCACAATCCAATACAAATTCTATTATAGCCAATTCAATTTTAACCCAATTCTAATGATTTTAACACTTTCACTAAACCGTTTTTAAAGACGTTGAAGAAAGCCGGCTGTTACACAAGCACGCAAGCACTCAACGACTATACGCCGTAGCAAGCAACAAAAGAAAAGAAAAGAGAGAATGGAAACACACAGAGCAATGCGCTGCCAGACACACACCGGCGGTAGGGTTCCCGTGCATGGCTGAACTCAGCATCCCAAACCCACACACAACCGAAAGGCGGCATAAATGCATCCCCCGATGCAGAGGCCCAAAGACGAAGACCGACGCGCCGGCTGACACAACACGCACCGCGACAACGCCTGAAACCCAAACCCAAACGAAACTCACCGCACCGCACCGCACCGCACCGCACCGCCGCGCGCACCACCCGGGCAGGGAAATGCTGGCGAGTGGCGAAACTGCACGGAAAAGCCTCCAAACCTCGCGAAAGAATGCCCGAAGCGGGCAGGCGCAACCGAGCGAGCCACCACGCCACCCACCGCGTCCGCGTCCGCGCTCTCGCCTCGTCTCTGCTCTGCTCAGCTCAGCGGCAGCAAGGCATGGGCGCAACACTAAAAAGAAGCGGCCGCGCCTCCCCAAACCCACCACCTCCCCTTCTCTCTCTCCTCCGCTCCACCCTTCCCCATTCTCTCTCCTCCTCTCCTCCTCCCGGCGGTGGTGACGGTGACGCCGCGCGAGCTGTTCTTGGCTGCTGCTTCGTTTTCTTGGCCGTTTGGGTGGGGTGAGGTGTGGCTGTGCGGGATGGATGAGCAGGATCGCGGGTTCGGTGCGGGACGCGCCGCGGTGCAGGAGCTGGTGCTCATGCAGCAGCGGCGGCGGCGGTGGCGGCAGGAGGAGGAGGAGGAGGAGGAGGAGGAGGCGCGCCGACAGATGTTCGGAGCCGTCGGTGGGGTAGCGTTCCCGGCGCCGGCGGCGGCAGCGGCCCTGGGGCAGCAGGCGGTGGACTACGGGGAGCTGGGCGGGTTCTGCGAGAGCGAGGCGGGCGGGTCGTCGGAGCCCGAGCCGACGCCGCCGGAGCGCCCGCGCGGGGGGTCCGGCAGCAAGAGGAGCCGCGCCGCTGAGGTGCACAACCTCTCCGAGAAGGTGGTGGCCAGCCTTGCCGTCCTGAACCGCCTTTCCGCTCTGCTTCGCTTTGCTTTGCTCACCGAGTGCAGGTGCTAATTGTTGCTTGCTTCCTTGTTTGGTTGGCGGCTTCCGTGTGCAGAGGAGGAGGAGCAGGATCAACGAGAAGATGAAGGCGTTGCAGAGCCTCATACCCAACTCCAACAAGGTCGGCAAGAAAAACCGAGAAAATCCTTCTCTTTCGTGTTCAATTGGGGATTGTTGGGTTGTGTTTATGCTGCAAATTTATGGGTTTGTGTTTGCTTTGATTTATGGCCTTGTGGGGTGAAGACTGACAAGGCATCCATGCTCGACGAGGCCATCGAGTATCTTAAACAACTGCAGGTCCAAGTGCAGGTGAGCAGACACATGTCTGGATGATGCCAAATTGCTAATGCTTTTGTTTTGATTGATGCAAACTTTCAAGCATTAGCGTACAAGTATAATGAGAGTATCTGCCCATGTTGATTTTTATCCAATTCATGCCGGTTAAGGACACATAATCTCATTAATTTGCCTGACCCCAAGACAAATGATAAAACTGGTGGACTGCCACAATGTGGACAAGCCTGTATAATGCTGCAAAATACATAAGATGAAATATGTTTTGCTAAATGTAGTTGAATTGGGAAGGACGGGTACAAATATGGTTTGCAACAGCCAACAGGCTAATGTGTTAAATAATTCATGTCCTAATGAAGTTTTGGGTCAGGAATAAAATGCCAGTGACAATTTGCTGCAATCTAGGTTGCTGGCTTTAAGACAAAAATGCTGCATATTTTCTATACTCCATAGAAATACCAAGCTCATTAAGGTGGTGAGCAGTGATGTTCTATCAATTAATGTTAGGAGATTATCCACATGCTTTTTACAGCAGTGGTTATTATCTGTTGAGTATTTCTAATTAGAACCTTACTGTTGATGGCATTAGGATTTATATTGTTGATTTTTCTTAAATTCATCATGAGATTTGCTGGCCATACTGATTTATGGTGCTGAACAAAATTGTTGTTATGTTAGGACTAATTTCCGATGGTTAATGCATTTTGGCAAATCCCATGTCAATTGACATACTGTGCTACCTAACTATCTTTTACGAGTAGGTGTTAAATAGTTAAACTGCACTGACAAATATGGAGCTTTTGCTCTGATATTTTGTTGCAGATGTTGTCTATGAGAAATGGTGTTTACTTGAACCCATCATATTTATCTGGAGCACTTGAGCCTGTCCAAGCATCACAAATGTTTGCGGCACTTGGTGGAAGCAATGTATCAGCATCAAACTCTGGGGCTGTGATGCCACCTATAAACCAAAGTTCAGGAGCTCATCATTCATTTGATCAAATAAATTCTCCTACACATAATCAACCACCATCAGTTGTGTTACCAAGTTGTCCTAACTCAACCATTCCAGAGCCTCCGTTTCACTTGGAATTGTCACAGTCCCACCTTCGATCATTTCAGCTGCCTGAATCATCTGAGGTAATAGAACAGAAAATTGATCTGACCTTACTGTGTGTATATATAATATCGTTGTTTACTTGTTTCACAGTAGTATTTTTAACATGTATTTTTCTATCTAAAAGATGATGTTTCGAGGGGAGATAATGCCAAAACATCACCTAGCATCTGCTCATGAAACAGCTAATCTGTCAGGTCTGTGACAATTTTTTTAAATAGCTATTTGACTGCATTTTCATTTGACTCACACACTCACCAACACCACACATTTCTTTTAATCTTTTTCTGACATATCCTTGATCGTTTGAAAGGAAATGAGATGAACTCCACTAGGCAAGAACCACCCACATTGAACACTGATCATTTCGATTGATGCTCAAGTAGCAAAGAGCAATCACAGGATATGGTATCAAAAAATACAAGACATGTTTAGGTAAGCTTCTCGTGGCATGCTCCAAGAGGCAAGTGGATACCATAAAAAATATACATCAGTAAGGTTTAAAAAAGGAGGACAAACGCGGTTAAAGTCAAATTACAGTTTATTATTCCTCCAGCTTAACCTTTTGGACTAGGAAGTTGGATTATGGTTCATGCTGGAGTGAAAATATGCTTGGTTTGAACTAACTTGTTGGCATGTTATCTAGCATGTGTTTAGAGCATGGATGTTAAGACTTAAGATTGTTGATGTGGTAGTCCAGATTGATTTGGGGATGTTCTCTTCAGCTTATCTTATCTTCTTATTTGCGTATAAACTGAACTTCGAGAGCTTCTTGAGGTAGCTTGTAAAGTCCCGTGCGCTTTGTTTGACTTGTTTCTAAAATCTTTGGGACGCATCTTCGAGACGAAAAAAGAACGGACCGCAAAAGTTAAACCGCTTGACTTTTTCGATTCGAAAATAAGTAGATAAGATAAGAAGATAAGCCGAAGAGAATGACCCAGACAATGTTTAGACATGCAGCAGATTGACAACCCTTTTTGGCCTACTTTATAATTCGTCACTAACATCATAGCATGAAAGAACATATTCTTTCAGATAGGTGAACTAACCAATCTAGCTCAATATAATACTAGTATTTCATAACATCATCAACATTTTTTTTCCCATGGAACTAACTGCTGCAAGTGCTAAGTTAGATCAAAAGAGCAAAACAACTCTGTAGCTCACTTGCTTCCTGACCTACATTGGTATCTTTTTTCTTATTTGTTTGGCATTTTTTTTATCACCGTGTTCTGCTATATGATCTTGACAAAGATCAGTTGACATTTCGTTTATTTTTGAATCATTGACAGCATAGGAAGCGGTTGCTGGTAACACTGAGGTCGGGTACGAAGGCAGGATGACGTGACATAGTTCAGTAATCTAACTGACAGGCAGTCTTTCCAAATCATTTACTTCTAGTACTGTTATAGCACTGTTATTCTTGAAGCGACTTGAATGCTTCACTTATTAGTAGTTAGTAGACCAGGTACAAGAGATCATGTAAATCTGTCGTCAATCCATTCGAAAGCTGGCAAAAATGAAACTGGAGTCTGCTATGAGATGTTTCCTGAAGGGCAGCACAAGCCATGCTGCCTGTAAGCAGCTTTCACCCTTTACATGAGGCAAGTAGCTTAGCACTCCTTTCAAAAATGTAGGTTCAAAGATTCGGAATGTAGTCAATTGAGAACATTTTTAAGACTGAAAATTCTTCATGGTCTCCTGTGTCAAGTAATATTATGTGTCCATTTCTAAAAAAAAAAAAGGTAAGTTATGTGATGCTCTGCCTCCATGGTGAACCACCTCGACATTGAGGATTGAGCTCAGATGTCTGGCATGTGGCCACGCCGGGAAGGTGCGGAAGTGTTTGGTTGGAAGCCCCTGGCTGGCCTGATCCTCTCCCGGCACTCCGGCAGCTTCGTTAGACTGAGCCAGGTGGTCACCATCGGTCGCGAGAGCTCCAGCCTCCAGGCAGCAGCAAGCAAACGTGATTAATATGCTAATCAAGCTTGCCTCTGTAATATATCCCGCCATGGAGACTGGCGAGCGGCCGGATTAATATCGGCTCAGGTCATGAATGAATTGTCCATATCAGGTGCTTAAAAGGCATGCTAGAATATTTTTTCGTGCTGTAAATTTTTTAGCACAATACTCTAGTTCAACCTTCCATGTTGGATCACTTGATGCAACGGCTGCACAAATGTCACACGTGACATAGCTATTCCGATGTTAGATGATTCGAATCGACGACAAAACCTCATGCTTGCATGGTTAGGTGAAAATCATTAACATTTTAAGACTAGAAATGAGGCTACTTTTTCTAATTTCATGAAAAACAAACTAACTTTGTAAAATTACCATGTTTAGACGAGAACATTTTTGTAAAACGCCTTTTCTAATCTTCACTCTGCTGAAATCATCCATAATTTTAGTTGAAACTGTTTGGATCCCCATCCCCTCCCTCAGCCGTCCTGCTTCTCTGACGGCGGAGCTCCACCGTGAAATTAGAGCTCAGCTATAGGATTCACCACCCTCTTTGGGTTTAGATAGAAAAACGACATGGGCAGGAGCAAGTCTACAGGAGGAGTCAGTGTAGCGAGACGGCGGCGGTACCTCGGTTACCGGATCATTAGATGGTAGTGGCTATATAGGCGAATTCACGTAATACTAAAGTTAGGATGGACTGAGCCGACTTGTAGCGGGGAGGAAGTGTGTCGATAAGGCAAGGGTGCCACCAGCCACATGTGGTGGGCGGTGGGGGTGGTGATGGACGCGTACTAGGCACAGCCGAGATGCAGAAGAGTTGGGGGAGAAGGCATGCAGAAGAGCTGGGGGAGGAGGCGAGATGGAGGGGCATTATGCAAGGTGGCTTTGAACTAGTCGAAGTCTCTTTCAGTCCTTGAGGTGAGGCGGAGAGAGCACCGGACTGGAGCGGGGCGAATACGACCGTGCACGGAAAACGGCCGGACGGCACGGGCATTGGCGTCGCGTCACTGCGATCGCCTCCCTTCCATACAAAATCCCCCCGTATATTTCGAAACGCCGACAGCGCAACCACCACCCCCACCATGCCCTCCCGCCGATGACGCCCCCACCCCTCCTCCTCCTCACCCACTTCACCGCCGCCGTCGCCGCGCTCCTCCTCCACCTGCTCGACCCCTCCGCTGCCGCCGCCTTCCGCGCCCGCAAGCGCAAGCGCAAGCGCATCGACGACGACGGCCGCGACCCCGCTGTCTCGCCGCCTACAGAGCAGCAGCCGCAGCCGCAGCCGCAGCCGCTCCCGCTCCCGCCGACGAGCCCCGACCATTTCCCCCTCGCGTTCCGCGTCTCCGCGCCCACCTTCCACTACCTCTCCGGCCTCCTCGACCCGCTCCTCTCCCACCCCTTCCTCCCGTCCCCGACCCTCCTCGCACTCGCGCTCGCGCGCCTCGCGTCGGGGCTGCCCTACCCAACCCTCGCCGAGCTCTTCCGCGTGCCCCCCTCCGCCCCGCGCGCCGCCTCCCGACGCCTCCGCCGCGTCCTCCTCGCCAATTTCCGCTTCTGGCTCGCCTTCCCCTCCGACCCCACCAACCCCTCATCTTCATCATCCTCCCCGCTCCCCTCTTGCCGCGGCGCGCTGGCCTGCGAGCGCTTCGCCGGCCCGGACGGCCCCCTAGCCGCGCAGCTCGTAGCCGGCGCCTCCTCCCGCATCCTCTCCCTAGCCGCTGGCTTCCGCGGCGAGCGTAGCGACCTCGAGGTGCTCAGGCTGTCGTCTTTGCACCAGGAGCTGGAGCAAGGGAGGGTGCTTGACCCCACACAGTACTTGGTTGGGAATGGTGGCGGGTACCCACTGCTGCCCTGGCTCATGGTGCCCTTCCCGGAGTCTGTCGTGCCCGGCTCACCGGAGGCAGAGTTCAATGCTGCGCACAAGGCAATGTGCCGTCCGGTGAGGCGTGCGGTGCGGAGCTTGATGGGTTGGGGAGCCATCACGAGGCTCCGCGAAGAGGAGAGCCCTCGCGCAGCCGTGGCATGCATTGGAACATGTGCAATGCTTCACAATGTGTTGCTGACAAGGGAGGATTACTCTGCATTGGCACCGGAGGAACAGGTGGAGGCAGAGAGTGATTTGGGGGTAACGCCGGGCTGTAGAGATGATTCTGTGGCTGAAGGGTTCAAGGCTGATGGGCGTGCAGTGGCTCTGCGGAGCGCATTGGCAGCAGCGACCACGAGGGAATGGCGAAGGCTTGCTTAGCGCCGGTGATTATTTAACAATTCCTGCCATTGTTGATTCTTTTGGATCATGTATTTTGTACAGTGCTGGATATTTGGTTCCATTGGGTTCTTTAGTTTCTTACCTGCTCAAGAAATCAAGTAATAAAAAAGAAATTAAAGTATCAATTTACACAACTTACTCGTGTTTGACAACTTGATGTTCCCATTAGATTCGATATATCTCAGTATCACAGTATGCCAGCGTCCAGTTTGTTAGAAACTTAGAATCCAAGCATTTCATCATCAAATAATATAAATTTATACTGGTAGTTGATTCATTGACCTTAATTAGACCAAAGTATCAAACAAATAGACTAAAGGAAATAATACTAATCCATGCTAAGATGATTGGGTGTTCATACAAGTCTGTAGACTTGTCACATAAGATGAGCCTAAGGCTCTTATTTACTATCGGTCTGTACAACAACAGAGCACCACATTGCTTTTTTCATTTTACACACATCAACTAGCTAGAACAGTGGCCATTCTTGTACTGGACATTATTCCACTAGTGAAAGCAGAGTTTCAACCACATGGCTCATGCTTGGTCTTCTTCCCCTCTCCTCTTCCACACATGACACTGCTATCTTAAGCATCATGGTTGCTTGTGAATAGTTGAACTCCCCATCCAGTCTATAGTCTACAAACTCCAGAAGCCAAGACTGATCTTCGCTTGCTAATTTCTCCTTAAGAATATCAGTGGAGCATCTAACTGCCATTTCTATCTCCTCCTTGCCCCCAACCACCCATCTGCAAACCCGAATCCCCTTCAATAACTCAAGAAGCACTACTCCATAACTGTAAACATCGGCCTTGCCAGTGATAGGAAGGTTTAGAGCCCATTCTGGTGCAATGTACCCTCTAGTACCGTGCACTCTTGACAACATTTCTGTGCTTGCTCCACGATTTAGTAGCTTCACTAACCCAAAATCTGCTATCTTTGGCTCAAAGTCTTCACCTAACAATATGTTTTCTGGTTTGACATCGCAATGCACGATCCATTCAAGACACTCATGGTGGAGATAAGCCAGTCCTTTCGCCATCCCAAGTGCAATATTGTACCTTTGGCTCCATTGCAGCACTGGAGATGAGCTCTGGTAATCGAACAGAACTCTGTCTAAAGAACCATTCTCGATGAACTCAGAAACCAAGAGCTTGTGTGACTTCTCGGCGCAGAAACCCCAAATCCTAACCAGATTCATATGATAAATCCTTCCTATTACACTTAGCTCAGACCTGAACTCCTGCTCCCCATGGACCACATCATTTAGCCTCTTCACTGCAACCTTCCTTCCATCTTCAAGAACTCCCTTGTAAACTGATCCGGATCCGCCACTTCCTAGCTCTTCTTGGAAACAATCAGTTGCTTTCTGCAATTCGTTGTAGCTGAACCTTCTGAACTGGCTGGAAATTATTGTGTAGCCTTCATCTGTAATCTCTGGTCTTCTCCTCCATCTGTGAACAACCCAACACCCTATTATGATTAAAGTCACTTCAATGGCAAGCAATGTCAGTGCAGAACAAAGGAAGTAACCAAACTTGAAGTTGGAAGTGCCACCATTGAACATTTGCGGGGATGGGTAGGCCTCTTTTTCACTAACTCTACAAGCATGGGTTGGTCTAGAAGCCAATTGTTGCAAAGACAACACCACCTTTTCCTTGGGAAGTTTCAGATAGATATCGTTATAAGGATCTGGGAAGTTCTTGCCATTGAAAAGTAAGACCTTTGGATAACATTCGCCTGTTCCCTTCCTGTAACCAAAAGCTTCGCAATGATCATTGTCTAAGCACATTGCTCTGCACATCCACCATGGGTACGATGATGAGTAGTTAAAGTCATACCCCCAGAAGTCAGTTGCAATTAGCTTCTTGAATGAAAATTCCTGGTTGGCCGTGATGTTTGCCTTGCGCCGGCACCCTTTGCTCCAGTCGCTTTGATCATTCACCTCGAATCCTTCTAGGCAAGAACACTCAAGCTTTGGTGTGTATGTGCAGAGGCTGTTTGCCCCACACAGTCCATGTATATTGCAGACTCCAGTGAATGCCATCCAAGAGATTGACCAATTGCCACTGGTTGCGTTCAGGCTATACAATCGAAGGTTGCCATCGTAATCCAGAGTCAACCTCCTCATAACATTATCGCCAAGATCAGAAGCTTCAAATTCAAGTTGGTCACTCGCAACAAACTTGCCTGTCTGGTCAAGAACCCCATACTGGCTACTGTTATATGTAGTCCTACCATTGTCCCACACCATGTAGCGAGGATTAGGCCAATATATGCTACTAATCTCAGGGCTTTTGTAGATAAGATTCAGTACATTGTCAGTGTTAAAGTAGAAGGTATATAAACCTGAATAGAGCAAACCCCTGGCTGATGCAGACACCAACTTTGTATGCCGAGTCATCGCTGTGACGGCAGAAGCGTGTCGGTCGGCGAATCGAAGCTCTCCCAGAGGTGATGGCCGTCTGGATCCATGACGACGAGGTTGCCACTATCGAGGAGCTCTGCACGGCTGGCGCGGGTGGAGGTCGTGTTGGTGCTCCATACGGCCGTGCCATTGTAGTCAAGAAGTACCAAGCTCCCGTCCTTCTGGAAGTTGAGGCTGGAGCCCTTGCCGTTCACCGGAGCGTCCCGGTTGGCCGTCCACGTGACGGTCTTCTCCGACGAGCGGGAGAGCCAGATGGAGAAGGCGAAGGCGTTGTTGGCCACCTTGTAGAAGCCACAGGAGAAGTCGGCATTGGCTGACACTAGGATGGTGGTGGTGTCATCCTGGGTGGATATGGAGGAGCCTCTAGCAAGGTAGCTGCCATGATCGTTTGCAAGAGCAATGGGGAGCATGACAAGGAAGGACATCAATGTGGATGTGGTGAAACTGAAGACACCTTTCTTGGCCATGGCAAGCACCTGAACAATGCACAATAGGAACAGTGGGTTTTATATCACATACGTTGAGCAGGGGCCAATAATGCTTTGGCGACTTGATGTGGCTCCTATTGCCGATGTACTACGGTACTTGCAGCCAGGACGGAGACTAAAAAAACGGCCAAATTAATCCTCTCACTCGTCCCGGGCGGGGCGGCAATTCTTCCTAATGTTAGTACATGAACAAAAAATCTCCGCTCTGTACTGTGCAATGAATTAACTCACTCCTACTTTACGAGGTGCTCCGGAGATTGCCTGGGAGCGCTCGGCGGCCGCCTCCAAGGATCAACTCCAAGCCATGGGGTTACTTGCATTGCATGCAGCATGTTGGACTAGCGTGTTGGCTCATGTTCGCTTCGAGCCAAACGGCCAGTTGAGCCGCCCACGGGCTGGTTCGGCTAGGCCTAAAATAAGCACATTTTTAGTCGTTTGGTTCAGCTGTCAGGGAAAATATTTAGTGCAAACAGCCTAAAACTCAATCGTGATCGGTGGATCTTCGTTGGCCTGCTCTACCCTCTGGCCGTCTGGACCAGTGACCACCGCCTTCTCTCCACTCTTCCACATGCTCTCTTTCCCCGTCCCCCCCAGTCTCTCCTCGTTGAAGCCCTAGACGGGCCGCCACCTACCACTAATTAAGAGGAGGCGTCATGCTGCCACGAGAAGACTCGTTGCGCAGCCCAGGCCCCAGGAGGGCCGCTGCTGGCAGGTGGTGGCTACAGACTAATAAGGATTGGCGTATGGTCGGCGACGATAATGAAGACGGACGACGACACAACGTTGCTCGGTCGACACGGCGCGACGCTGGTGAAGGATGGCTCGGTGGCCCGACGGCGATTCAACAACGCTAGTGTAAAATGTCACCGTACCACCGCCCGCGCTATCGGCGGATCAGCGCTTGTACGCCCCTTCTCCGCGCGCGTCGCTGTCGGTGTTAGCCGCCGCCGCCGCCACGGCTCAGAGTCACAGCTGCCCTGTGCCCTCTATCTCTGTCGTGTCGGCCACCGTCGGCCGACTGCCGTGTCTGATTTTATATTGGAAGGACTAAAATGTCCATATAGATTTACAAAAACAGGAGCATATCGGTCTTCCACGCTAAATGACTAGGTTGCTCCTGCCAAATAGCTAAAGCGAGATTGAAAACGTCTTTAGACTCCTATCCATGAGACTCCTAGACCAGTATGCGGTATGCCCTCTCCCCATCATACAAAAGTGAGGGTATCGAGGGGAATTCCAGCTCTTAGACGGTTACGACTTGTCTCCTCTTAGTGAGGTCTAATGATACTTGTCTTGACACGAGTGTTGCCCCCTTTGTATTATTTGTCCCCTTGTATTATTTGTCACCTGAGCTGTCTTAGCGGTATATATAAACTTATAAGCAATAGCATACATATTATATATATATATATATATATATATATATATATATATATATATATAGAGAGAGAGAGAGAGAGATAGATTTATAGTATATAGATAGCATGGATCTCTCCATGCTATCTACCGAGTTTGCAAATTCTGAGACCGAAATAGACGATCCGAACCATCCATCTTGTTCATCTCAATGAAATCTTGCTACACACCAAATTTTAATTTTTTTAAATTTTTTTTACTATTTTTTCATATTTTTGAAAACTGGACTTATTGGAGGGTCCACAACTAATTAGATCAGCGATTTTCAAAAATACGAAACAAATAGTAAAAAAATTTAAAAAAATTTGAAATTTGATGTGTAGTGAGATTTCATCTAGATGACACAAGATGGACGGTTCAGATCATCTATTTTAATCTCAGAAATTATAAAATCGATGAATAGCACGAAGAGATCCGTGCTATCTATAGCACACTAGCAAATCTCTTTCTCTCTCTATATATAATATATATATATATCCAGATTCAAATTACAGCAAAAAAACAATATTATCAATAATCAAGTCTACTAACATGAATTCTACGGTATGAATACAGCAACATAATTAACTCATGTTCAGCAAAGTGGAGAATTGATACTATGCAGAAATCTATAACAATTAAAAGCAACTTAGCTTAGTTTAATATTGTTATAGAATTGCTCTCAGATTCAATATGTCGAGTTGCTTGAATAGCCTTCCAACGACATATACTGTAGATATGATCACAAATTGTTTATAGTCAATTCAGTGAATGGACAGGTACTAAATAGATAAATTTCAATAAAATGAGAAGTTAATCTACTGATTGCTGCTGTATACAATTTCAATGACACAGAACAGTATTCAATAACCAACATAATTTATATGCTAAACATATCAATTTTCAGCATATACATGTATATATTGCTCAAATGACATAACAGTATCATATTTCAGCAACCTCTCAAAAGCAGCACAACACTGAGATTCTCAAATACAGCAACCAATTTAAACTTCAGTAGGTAAATCCCACTTATATTAAACTAATTCAACCATATAGTATGCACACAATCACTGAATCTTCCTAAATAATCTCACATTCATATCATCATTGAGCTTAATTAGGTATTACAGCTAGATCCAGTGTATAGCTCTCAAATCAAGGTAAATAGCCCCTTTGCCCGAGGCAAAGTCTCTAAATTCACCTTGATTGGCCCTATACACACACAAGAGGGAACTTGTAAATTTACAGTGCACTGGAGCACTGGATTCAAATCAGTGAGCAGATTGACAAGACACGTCGTACAGACGCTGTCCTAGAAACAGTATTGCCGTCACTATAGGAACAGCAGTGGCAAACGTCCCGGAGATACAATGTCGTCAATCCCCGTGCAGCAGTCCAAGACCACAACATAGAGATCTCGAAAGACGACACACACAGCCACAAGATCACAGCACCCAACCCTCGGCCAAGGGACCAAGCCGATGCGGGTAGCCACCAAATCCACCAGGGTAGTAATCCAAACCCAAGGAATCAACCCAATCTTTGTCAAATTAGGACCTCAGCAATCTCAAGACTCAAAGATCAGAGGCTACTACACCTCGGAAGGAGCAGAGAATGGGAATAGAGAACTAGGGTTTTCTCGTCGAACTGGGGCAGCTAACATGCAAGAGTGAGAGAGAGGGAAGGAGAGAAACCAGATAAGGGAAAGGAGGAGGCTCGGCCGGCCCGTTCCAATGACTGCCACGCAAATCGGCCGGGCAGGCGATGCTCAGGCGCGCCAAGCGTCACCTAGGTCAACCGCCATCACCGTGCTCGCGTTCGTGCGCACACGTCCCTGCCGAGCCAGCCGCACGAAGCAGTGACTGACTGACTGCTGCGTCCTTATCTCTTCACCGCATGGGCCAAAGGCCCATGGGCCATTTTCTCCGGCTTGGGCAAAAGCCCAACAATGTTTGCCTTGTGCCTGCATCCTTTGTTCCAGTCTCTTTTATCATTCACCTCAAAGCCTTTGAGGCAAAACTGAGGCTTCGGTGTATATATGCAGAGGCTGCTTGTGCCACAAAGTCCACGTATGTCGCAGACTTTGATGAATGCCATCCAAGAGATTAACCACTTGCCACTGGTTTCGTTCAGGCTATACAACCGAAGGTTGCCGTCATAATCCAGAGTCAACCTCCTAATGACATCATAGAGCAAACCTTTGGCTGATGCAGACACCAACGTTGTATGCCGAGTCATCGACTGCAATGGCAGAAGCGTCTCGGTTGGTGAGTCAAAGCTCTTCCAGAGGTGATGGCCGTCTGGATCCTTGACGATGAGGTTGCCACTGTCGAGGAGCTATGCACGGGTGGCGCTAGTGGCGGTTTGTGTTGGTGCTCCATACGCCTGTGCCATTGTAAGGACTGTTTCTTTGGACGGTTACGTTTGTATTTGTTTATAAGTTGGAAATTTGTTATTTTCGTATAAGCCAAACGCTTTGACGTTTAATAACCAATTTTTGTTGATCTTACTATTTCTTCTCAAATCTCTCAAAACTATTTTTTTCTATAATTTTTTGATCCTTCAGATGTCCTTATCGAGGAGTTACAAATTTTCAGTTTATAAGCAAACGCAAACGCAACCGGCCAAAGAAACAGCCTCGTAGTCAAGGACCAAGCTCCCGTCCTTCTGGAAGGTGAGGCTGGAGCCCTTGCCGTTCACCGGAGCGTCACGGTTGGCCGTCCATGCGACGGTCTTCTCCGACGAGCGGGAGAGCCAGATGGAGAAGGCGAAGGCGTTAGTGGCCACCTTTAGAAGCCACAGGAGAAGTCGCCATTGGATGACACTAGGATGGTGGTGGTGTCATCCTGAGTGGAGATGGAGGAGCCTCTAGCAAGGTAGCTGCCATGATCGTTTGCAAGAGCAATGGGGAGCATGACAAGGAAGGACATCAGTGCGGTGAAAGTGAAGATACCTCTCGCGGCCATGACAAGCATCCGTACCTGCCAATCTTTGAATGCGTAATAGATACCAGGTAAGTGCCGTGGCGACCTCATATGGCTTCTATTACTAGTTTGCTACGATTTTTCCGAACGGTAGCAGATGATGGAAAACTCGTTCTTGTTGTGTACTCTGTACTTTAATGTCAGTCGAAGTCACTCCTGCCATATGACTCAGGGCTTTGGTTTGTGTTCACTATCTCGGGGAAAAGTAATGATTTGGACCTGAACTATGGCTCCGGAGCCAATTTAATTCTTGAGGTGCAATACTGGGAAGCATATCCTCGTCTTTATAATTCTTTGCCTTGACCCTAATCTGACCATCCATCCAAGAATCAACGGCTCACAACCACACACCCCTCCTCCCTCTCCCTCCCCCCTCTACGGGTGCCAACCTCTACCGCCGTACTGCACGTGTGGCAGGCTCGAGATCTGAGGAGAGGAGGCACACCAGCCGCCGCGCATAGCAACTGAAAAGTTGCAGAAATTAGGCATTGTTCATGGAAGTTCCATTGTTCAAAAAGATGCTAAATACAACTGAAATGATAATGTTTGTACAGAAATGATAATGTTTGGTCAAAAAGCATCACTAGCAAAAAGATGAACCGAACTAAAGTTCCACAGATCTGTTGTTTGTACATACGTTTGTCATACAAAAATGCATCTGTTGTTTGAATGGGCTAGTGTCTCCAGCCTACTCCATTGTTCCATAAATCAAAAGATGAGCTTGGATGAACTTTATTAGTGAACCCCCACTAAGCAGATCATATCACAAACAGGGGGGGAAAAACGAGATGGGGAAACGGATGCTTCATGTTCATGGACGAAGAAAAACTTGACCAAAACCAAATCAAACATGGTTATTGATCACCATACTTGCTCACTGATCAATGTTCACTGTCCGCAATGAGAATTGTGAACTGCACAATGTGTACAGTCATTTTACAAAAAGTTCATGTCTTTTTTCAACCTTCAACTACCGTCTCGGCCTGATTTTCAAACTGCAACTCAAACCGTTCAGTTTTTGCACCGGTGCTGGGAGTTTGAGGGTGGATGTCAGCCGGGCCTCACACCTGGACCCCAGGCCGTTGAGCTCTGATGCACTCACAGCCTAACGCCGAAAGCAATGGTCAGTTTTTAAGCATCTCTCAAAAGCTTCGATGAGAGGTTGCACCTTCACCCTTTTAAACCATACTCAGGCCCTCCCAACTCTCAATGTGGAACTATTCAAATAATCTCCCCCTCACACATTGGGCCGAGAATTGCGGAACCACTTGGGCCACCCAGGCTCTGATACCAATTGCCAGCCGGGCCTCACACTTGTTGGAATAGTCCCACATTGAGAGTTGGGAGGGTCTGAGTATGGTTTAAAAGAGTGAGGATGCAACCCTCATCGAAATGCTTTGAAATGGCCAAGAGACCTTCGACCCATTGCTCAAATAAGTTCATGAAAGTGCACTGCAGCCCAACGGCCTAGGGTCCGGGTGTGAGGCCCGGCTGACAGTGGAAATGAAGTCCGTTTTGAAGTTGTGGGTTGAAAATCAGACGAACGCGACAATGAAGGGTTCAAAATTGGAACGATGGGTCCTTTTCCTTTCTGTAAATCCTAGTAGTTCCTTTATCCCATAGGTACTGAATGAGATCAGACCGTACCTCGCCAGCGCAGGAGATGGAAGCCTTGAGCTTGTTCAGATCGACAGTTTTGTCAAAATTCGAATCAGTGGACCTGCAGCAGGTGTAATGACAGTACGTGTAGCAGTGAAGGGAAAAGATACATCAATCTTGGTTGTTCAGTTGAGAGTAGAAACCTGGGTTCCATTACGCATCAATCAAGTGAACATAAAATTTGGCTTCCTAATGGCTTTGGGCTTGTTTTCATTCGTTAGTCAGAATCACTACACTTGACAGACCAATAAAAACTGTGATGTACAAGAACTCTAAGCCTTGGACAAAAGCCTTGGACAAAACAAACTCACAACATAAGTCTGAAAGATAAAATCCAACAAAACTTCCAGCCGTTTTTATTTCAGTGACTAATCATCACATTTCATTGTATTTCCTTGCAAGTTTTCCACGAAACTGAAAATACCAGCTTCTTCAGTGGAACCTGCCACCATGAAAATTCCTTAGCCGGCTCTCAAACTGAGCTCATATTTGAAGGTCCTCTATCACTGTTCATCTCAAAATGACATTTGGAAATTACTTAGCTTCTTCATCACCTCCTTTCCCAGTTGGAAAATTTTTGGTCATTGCAACATTACAACCTCGACATCACAGGCCATCAAATATCTGTGATGACCTTATTAAGCCACAGAGGCTTGCAAGTTTTACAGCCACATTTTACTGCACAGAAATAAGTTCCTCTCAAAAGTACCCACGAGTGGATTCACGCCTTTACACAGCCTCTCCTTCAATTGGATGCTCCTCCAGTTGGGCTGACTTCATCATTTGCCTGATCTCCTCAATGTTCCTACACTCCCGCTTTCGCTTCAAAAACCCTTCCAAACCCCTAAATGCACGCTCTGTAGGTGCCATCCCCATTTCGGCCATCTCCCTGAAGCAACTATATGCTCTGACAACCACATCTCTACCGCATAAACCAGTTACCAGAACATCCAATGCATGCCGGTGAGGTACACATCCCTTTCTGATTAGATAATCCCACAGCTCCAACCCAAGATCCGGTCGCCCAATCTCGCAAAAGACCCTTCATGAGTAGCATTGTTGTCCTGGTCCTTGGCATGACCGCATGAACCCTGAGCCAACCATCTTGCTGTATATCTTCCATATCCCCTCCAAGTCACCAACCCTCCAAAACAAGCACAACACTGTGTTGTAGCTAACATCATCCAGACCAATCCCCTTGGGCTCCGTCTTGCACATCGTTGCCATCCCAGATTGCAAATTCCTTGCCCTTACATACACACCCATGAGCGCATTGTGAGCCCCATGGTCGGTCACTCCCCACTTCTCTCCATTTCATCAAACAAGCGATGTGCATGCACAGCATTCCTCACAATCCCAGCCCCATATATCAGGGTGGTGAACATCTGCAGCGTCGTCTTGCAGTTCTCCCTCCTGTGCATTTCATCTAGCAGCTCGAGGGCGTCATGAAGGGCGACGAATCCCTACACTTATGTCATGAGATGAGTTGTGTGAATGCATACAGAATATAAGATCAAAAATTATTATTTGTATAGATAAATCATCTGGCATTGTATTACCCTCTCATCTCCATTGGAGCAGCAAGCTAGAAGAGGCCACGCTGGCGGGCAAGCATGAGGAAGTCCTCCACAGGAATCGGAGTGGTGGTGGTGGCAGAGGCAGTGGGAATCATGAGCACGGCCTTGTAGAGAGGATCGAGATCGTCGAGATGGAGATGTTGCTGCCCCTGCTGCTTGGGGCTTGGGGTTGGGGTCCTAATCCTAGCGCCTCTCACTTTCCTGGTACAAATCCTAGGCCTCCGCCGCTGCTTGATAGCCGCCGTGTCGGTGTCGTCTTCGTCGTCATCGTCGCCGTCCAGAGGAGGAACGGGGGCGGTGCGCGGTGCGGGAGAAGGCGACTGAGACTGGGACTGAGTAAAGGGGAGGGTGCACATGGTGATGGGGTCTTGGGAAAGAACAGGGGTGCTGAAGACCTCTTCCTCGCCGTCGTCCCTGGCGCCACCTCCACCGCCGAGGAAGGAGGAGCGGGCGAGCAGGTCCTCCTGGGAGGCGGAAATGTCACCGCCGCACTCCAGCGCCACCTTGCGCATCATCGAATTCCCCAGGCAGCCGGAGGCGGAGGCGGAGGCGTTGCGGGCGTCGGCCATTGCCGACTCGATCCTTTCTCCTACTGCTGTCGTCCGGCGTGCGGGCGACCTCGTCCTCCGGCGCGGGCAACAAATCCTCCTCCGGCGGTGGCGCGGATCACCAAGGCGACGAGTCCTCCTCGGCACAACTACCAGCAGCGGCGTCGGCGTGGCTCCCCAAGGCGGCGACGGTGACTACCAGCGGCGGCGCAGCGGCTAGGTTTTTAGCGAGGGAGGGAGACAACGGAAAAGAGCGCGTGAGGAGAGAGAGGGCATAATTCATGATTTGCACTTCGTTCGCCTTGATAATTTATCTAAGTTAGGTTTGATACGATTATTTGCCCTGTTGGGATCCGTGTGTAAAACCAAACTTTCAATGTGATCCTTCCACGTTGCTGAGGTGTGAGAAGACAATAGTGCCCCTTATGAATAGGGCTGCAAATGAGCCGAGTTGAGCTCTCGATTAGGCTTGCTCAGGTAGCGAGCCGAGCCTGTGATGCAACGAGCTCGAAAGGGCGGCTCGGCTCAGTTCTGGCTCGCGAGCCGGCTCGTTGGCTCTCCGAGCCAGGCCTCGAGCACCAGCACTCCAGCAGCCAACATTTGAGATTTTTAAATAATATCTATTTCATCAACCCATGACTCGCCGAGCCATGGGCCATTCGGGCATAGGCCAAGCGCTGTTGAGACTCTGGGCCACTGCAAACAACCGAGCCAGCTTGGCTCGCGGAGCCGCTCGTGGCTTGAGCCGAGCCGGCTTGGTCCATCAATGAGCCCGAGAAATAAGCTCAGCTCACGAGCCACGAGCTTCCTGCCTAGCCCTACTTGTGAAGATGGATTGGTAGGAATGGAGGTAGGAACTGACAGCAACGACCTTGCAGGCAGTGCATTTGTCGTCGATGGCGGAGGCGGAGGCAGCCGCGAGGATGGCGGCGAGGCGCATAAGCGCACTGAATTTACAGGCTGCTCTTTTCGGCTCAAAATCATCAATTATCCCGAAGAGGAGCGCCGCCCATTCGAATCGCTTTTGTTGGACTTCGCTCGTAATGAGCGAAACTCTTCAATTAACAAATGTGTGGTGGAGGTGGTGACTAGAGCTGGCCAAACGGGCTAGTCCGATTAGAACGAATTGGGCTGGCCCGCACTGTTTACCAAATCGGGCCGATCCGGTTTGGCGAACCGAACCGAAACTGGACTGAAACCTCTGCCCGTCGGGCCGGCCTGGCTCAATTCGTATAATGGTGGCTGGCTCGGTTCTGTTCAGACTAGTTACTGTAGCCCGCATATTTAATTAAATATATATTTATATGTTTATTTCCTTATGATAAATAATTTATTTCTTTATTTTATAACACATATTTATTAAATATAGTCATTTTTTTATATATTATTTTCTAAAATGGTTTGGCCCGCTTGTAGCCAGGCCAGCCCATTTCGGCCTTGTTACTGTGCGAACCGTGCTTGGGCCGATACCCTGGCTTGTTAGCTCGTTTGGCCCAGTTCATATAGTGAATCGGGCCAGCTCGATTCATTCGATTGGGTAGCTCTAATGGTGACTGTGATTCTTGGATAGACGGCTGGATCAACAAGGACAAACAATGGCACACGATTACAACAGCAGAAAATACGCCTATGCAAAATTGTACTCAAATTATCGAAAACGTGTCAATTTGATCATTTGACCGGTCAATGGATGGTTTTAAGTGACATGGATGTGGTTTTCGGTGTCGTATGAACATGTGGCATGTCCTCATCAAGAAAGGGTGACCGCATTAAGCCTCGGAGACGCTAAATCACCTGTGCGCCCCAACGCAAGTGTCATTTAGGAAGAGATCGCAACATGCCACCCATTACAACAACCTTTGTCGTCCTAATGGCACATCGTTCTGTGAGCGGTGGTTCCATGCCTCATCCCGAGTACCTAAGCACATAAGAAGGAATTCAATAGTGTGATAATATACACTATCTAAATAATTTTAAAAGAAGAAATTAGTTGAATCTCCTAACAAGACAATCTACCTCTCCTCCATGTGGTTGACAGGATCAAGGTGGACCTCCTCCTATGGAGTAAGGAGGTATGGCGTCAAACTCTATAATCAACGCATAGTCAGTCTTCCTTGGCTAGCTAACGAGTTATCTTCCCTCTACCTCCTTTTCCCTTGTTTAGTGTACAATTTTTACCCTGGAATGACAGTGCTCCTGCTCGTTTGCTTAGAAAAAACAAACTATTCCATGTAGTTCCAAGGGAGCATCCGCTACGCCAATGCCATGCTTATTTGAAAAGCCCATACGGAGAGAAAGTGCAAGTCCTTTGCCTAAACCTTAGGTCATAACCGCATCCACTCTATCGATGTCCTTGCGAAGAAAGGGTAGTCACATCAACCCGGTTGCACTCTTCAGGGCACTCCTAGGAGACAGTGGACCATCTCCTTGCTGATTGCTCCTACTCAGCTCAGTTGTAGCCCCATCCTTGTTGTTGGCATCAATGGGCTATAACCTTCTAGCACCTTTATGGTATGGTGGTTACGGGTGAAAACAAGATGAGCTTGAGCGAGCCAGGGTTGGCTCGGCTCAGGCTCGGTTACCTCACCGAGCTAGCTCGACTTGGCTCGCTAGGTTGCCCGAGCCAAGATGGAGGCTCAACTTGGTAAGCCTAGTGGACCATGACTTCCCAAGCAAGTTTCCCATACTCGCAGAAAAGTCATCAATGGGCTCATAATTTATACAGCATGGGATATCCGGGAAAAGAACAAAATCGACACATCTTCCAGCAAATCTAGCTCCACCACCCCATTTATGGATCAGACCTGTTGCGGCCCCTCACTCGCCTCTCCCTCTTTTTTCGGCCATGCCCTCCAATTATAAAAAAAAATATTCAAGTTTTTGCAAGAAAATGAACAAAAAAACTAACAAAAATTAAGAGACCATATTTTGCCAAAAACCAAGTGGAGTTCCAATCTGGTCAAATTCAGTGAAACATTTTTGGCTTCCTCATGTTTCAGGCGGAACCCTTCTTCTGTTCTTGACCCTCTCTTCTCAAGCAGCACTCGAGCTAATAAGTAGATGTAGTGATGTACGCCCACCACGACATAGAATTAGATTCATATAAAATTTATAGTAAATTCTGGTTCCAACATAACCCGAAGCTTTACCAAACAAGCTCTAAAGTATATTTATTCCCTTTTCTATAAGAAAAGTATATTTTATTCCCTATTGTGGGAAACTTTTAAAAGAGTAAATTGCACCGTAATCCTTAATGATAGTTCCAAAACCAGATATTTGGCTACATGAAGTTGCGATACTTGAATTATGTTCAAAGTGGTATAAAGAAGGTGATTTTGATGACATGGGCTGCCTAGTCAGCACCACATATCACATATGGCCATATGTCATCCCTAAATCCGTTAAAAAGTTGAATTCAAATTTAAAAATCCTAAAGAAACATAAAATTTGTGATAAAATCATCCAAAATTATGTTTTCGTGATGATGGTGGCACATTATCATCATCCTCATCCTCTCCTCTTCCACCGGAGTAGGCGACTAACATAACACCCATCTATCTCTCTCTCCATCTAGAGCAGTGGCAAGACTCTTCCTTCGATGAACTCCTCCTCTCTGGTCGATGGCGGGTAGCCCAGTGGAGAGCAAGACGCGGCGGTTGGTTGGGGCTAGTGTTGGAGAAGATGATCGGAGCATAAGATGACTCAGGGTACCAACTAACCGTCAGAGAGGGTTGTATCATGCCTTATGCAGAGGAGTGGAATCGAGGCGCACAAGGAAGAGAAGTAGACATGGGGAGAGAAGGAAGAAAGGAAGGCGGCCATCCGCTAGCTAGCACTTCCTTCTTTCTGGCCAGTGGTGGGGTGGCTTGGTGGAGATCAAGATGTGGCGGCTAGCCGGGGCTGCTGTTAGAGAAAACAACGATGTGAGGGCTAGAGCACAACGACTGCTCAAGGATGGTGTTGTCGGTGACCATCGGAGGCCGCGATGTCATGCCTCATGTGGAGGGTGCCACCAAACTTGAAAGTGACTTTTTTTAGAGAGAGGGAGTTCCATTAATCAATGAAAAACATACATCCCTAAGTTACACGCATAACCCTAGGAGGACCAGTCTTCATTCTTCTTTGGCTACCTTTCCCTTCGTTGCATCGCTCGGCAATGCACAAAGGGACAACGAGGTCGACTGCTATAACCAGACGAAACTTTGAACTTGAGATGCCACACGGTCCCTTGCCCTGATGCTAGGAATAGAGCACTTCTAGCACATCGATGGAGCATCGTGAGGTAGAGGTAACCTGACACCACCACCGGTGAAGACCTTCGACACAGACAACATCTCCACTACCGTAGGTGCTAGGGCTAAGGACTCAAAATCTTGATCCATACCCGGGGATAAGCACAAGCTCACCCCTTTCTCCAGAAGGATGACCCAACGATCGCCATTGCACCGCCATCAAAGAACCTTTAGGCAGAAAACTACCTAGAAGCTTGAGCAATACTAGTAGATCTAATGGACTCAGCTGGCCACCCTCCTTCTCCGGCATTGGGGTGGTCCTAGAGTTCAGGGGGCCGACCAGATCTGAGAAGAAGGCCAACACCTTTTTTTCTCGCGACCTGGGCTTTGGGTGTCGGGAGATGGATAAATCTTGAGAGATTAGCTGTCGTGTAAGGTTGGTAGATCCATAGCCATAGGGCAGATTGGTCCATAATCTAGATGGAGCTATTCCTTTGCATAGCACAACTCAATGAGTTGGTGGGCCATGTTTCTCCTTATCCTCATTTTTCTGCCACGAATCCAGTTAAACATCAATAATAACTGAGCACACACGATCGTCTCAAAAAAAAAGAGCACACACCATGCGAGCATCTATGATGGTTTGACTCTAAAATTGGCTCCCTGTACATGCTCCCTAAAAATATTTGTTTCTTATATTTCTACTGTCTCTAGCGGCACTTTTCAAGGACCAAAAGCTCGGACTCAATAAGCTATTCAAGATTGATTCAAGCTTGAATCGAGCTCGAGCCCTAAACGAACCAATCTCGAGTGGTCTCAAGCTCGAGCGTAATTCGAGCTGAGCTCAAGTAGCTCGGTTCAAGCTAGAATAGAAGACCCATCAAGGCATAATCAAGGCCCATCCTATCCAAGCTTCTGTCGAGCTTAAACCAAGCCGAGCTTGAGCCTAACTAATCTCAAGCATATAAATTGAGGTATTATTTGTCTCCCGAGCTCAAACCGAGCCTAAGCTCAAGCCTGATTGAGCTAAAATCATGTAAATCAAGGTATTATTTGTCTGCTGAGTCTAAGCCTAATCGAGCTTCTATTGAGCTCGATCTCGAGCCTTGATCCTTACTCGAATGTCATTCGATCCGAGCTCGAGCCTAGGCAGGCCAAGCTTGCTTAGGCTCGGCTCGAATCCAACCCTATCTGCAAGTTTCTTCCAACAGAAATAATATCGTAAGGGGCGAGAGAATCCCTATATTTAGAGAGTCAGGAGAGAATCTCTAAAATAGAGATCACTACAGGGAGTCTGCTGGAGTGATACATGATCTATAAATTAGAGATGCTCCTGGCGAGTTATCACACAACCGTTGGCTCTTGTTTTAATTATATATAATAGATAGATTTATGTTATTTTTGTTTTTATTATAGTTGATGTGAACCTTTTCTTTTAATCGAATTCGTTATAATCTAGCCTCACTGTAATCAACAGTGTAAATCTTTTCTTTTTTTTCCTCTGATTTACATGTAAATTTCTCTTATTAACATGATGTCTCTGTTGACTTTTGTTTTAATTATGTAATAGATAGATGTATGTTTTTTAATTTTGTATTGTAGTTGATATGAACTCTTTTTGTTTAATCCGTTATAATCTTAGCTTCGCTGTAATTGATGGTGTATTATCTTTTTTACTCGATTCACGTAGGAATTTCTCTGATTAACATGGTGGCTCTCCTGACTCCTATCTTAATTATAGAGAAAAGCCTACTCACCCTTCTCAACTGTGCTTGTCGAAGCACTTAATCCCCTAGACTAGTAACCATGTATTCGACCCTACAAGTATGTGAAATGGTACAAATAACTCACCATGGGCGGTTTTGTAGGCGATTTTCCTATTGTGGCTACCACCATGGATTCTTTTGTCACGTGGATAAAACATGTGATATTTTTCTTATCAAATGATTTTTTTAACGTGGGACCCCCATATGATTCACTCATCCATCTCCCACCTCTCTCTTCTCCATCATCCCTGCTCCTGTTGCTTGGTTCATATACTAAGTTTGCCATCTTTTTCCATACATTGTTGCCAAATTTTTCTTAAGTTTAATTAATGGATTTCTTAGCCACATTTGGCAAGCCTAACAAGAATTTTGCCACACTTTTAAATCAAAATGGGGGCAATTTGTGCTAGGACATTTTAAATTTTCTGCCGACACTCGATGCATCAGTTACACGTGGCCTTGGAACCACATGTCACACTCATTTTATAAATACATAAAATTTTCAGTGTTCCATAAATAATTTTCGTTCAAATCAATGACACTAAGATCCATGGAGTGAAAAAGGAATCTTTCCGGCTACAAGCCAAACATATATCTAATTCAGTTAAATTTGACTAATCTTAGGTGTGGCAAAGCGTGGTAAGAATGGGCGACGAACAAAATATGCCTATAATATCTTCTTATTATGCCGTTTAATCCCTGTAAATGCAATTTGCTTATTTCTATCCATTTTTCTCACCCGAAAGAACCATTTTGCACTGACAGGCATTACTCGGAGCTCTCGCCTCTCCATTCTGGAATCCCCGTCGTCCGCTAGCTTAGGTTTCTGGCTCGCTCACTCGCCGACGCTTGGTTCGATGCCCATCTTCCTTAATGCCCACCCGGCCCTCCGCCGTCTCCACGTCGCTTGCCGTGACTTCGCCGCGGACGACCTCGACGAGTCGAGGTGCTCAGGTTGTCGTATTTCTCCTAGGGGGGATATTTTCGGAAGAAAACTGACCGTGTCCGCCAAGGACAGGGAGTCCACAGCAATATCCAGAGCGGGCCTGATTATTAGGGCTGCGGCAGGATCAGGGAAGCTGAGGCGGAATTGAAGGAGGAGTAGGGATAGGAGAATATCTTTTGTATCTACCTTATCTATCTTTAGTAGTTATCTCTTATGTATTTCCTGTTTTATTAGTTCCTATGTTTAGGAGATCTCCATATATATAAAGGAAGGGAGAAGGAAGAAAAGGCACGATTAGTTGCCAACCAATTCAGTCTAAGGCGTCGCCGACGATAAACGGCCGGTGGCTCCGTACAGCCGCTACCATAGGTCGTCGACGTGCTACCACGGCGCCGACCAACTCTTCGCGATCTGGTCTTCGACCAGGGACGCGGGCTTACGATCGGGAGCATCCGTATCAAGTGGTATCAGAGCCGACCGGTTCTGTGACCATGGCTTCCATGGAGGACCGTTTGGAAACGGTGGAGGTGACGGCTGCTAGGCTGGAGACAATGGTGCAGGGAATTTAGGCCACCGTTGCTGACTTGGGGAAGACCGTCGCCGAATTCATCAAGGGGGCAGGAAGGCAGCAAGCTCCACAGGCTCCGCTGGCCGGGGAATCAGCGTCCGGGGCTGGGGATGAGAACCGGCCACGGCCATCCTGGCGGGGGCGTGTTGGAGACAGGGAGATGGATGGCGGGGGCAGCGAGCAGGGCGGTAGGAGATGGGTGCCGCATGCTCCGCGATATGAGTTGCCTCTGTTTGATGGATCGGAGGATCCTTTGCTGTGGCTATGGCAGTGCGAACGCTTTGGGCGTTTGCATGAGGTGCCGGAAGAGGAGTGGGTGGAGATGGCAGGGATGCATCTGCGGGGAGAAGCTCAGGAAGTTCTAGATAATTGGGAGCAGGAGGAGGATCTCATCACATGGGATGAGTTTCGTGAGACCTTCCTACAAATATTCACGCGTCATTCGACCTCCGGTCCGCTAGGTGATTTGTCAAATTTGAAGCAAGGTGCAAGTTGGCTGGATGAATACGCAAGGGAGTTCCAACGACTTCTTGCGCGAACGCCAAAATTGTCCAAGGGAAATCAAATTGAATTATTCACCGCTGGTTTATCCCCTACGTTAGCGGCGGATGTGCGCCGTGATCGTCCACGTGATCTGGCCGATGCGGTGGGATTGGCTCGGGAGGCGGTAAGGAGGGAGGACATATGGCTCGCCAAGGCGACACAAGCGGCGCAAGGAGTGCGACCACGTCCTGGGTTCAGTCGTAACTCACCCAGTGGCTCGGTGCTTGGGGGATCGTGGACGGGAGGATCGGCGCGGCCTCCTGGTCCTGGGGCGGCAGCATCAAGCGGAAATTTGGGCCAGCGTTCCCTGTCTTCCGCGCCGCCAACGGCCAGCCAGGGTGGGGGACGGGTTGTGTCATCATCGACACAGACTTCAGGTATGGCTTCTACGGCAGCAGCACCGCCATACCATCGCCGTCTCAGTCCGGAGGAGATGACGGAACGCAGGGAGAAGGGGTTGTGCTATAATTGTGATGAGGTATATTCACGGGGGCACAGATGTAAACGGCTCTTCCATTTGGAGGTTGTCAGTGAAGATGAGGAGGAAGCTGAGGACCCCGAGGATGAACCGGCACTTTCTGCCATAGCAATGCGTGGACCAAAGTTTGGACATACCATGCAAGTGACCTTGGAATTGGGAGGTCAGCGGTTGGTGGGGTTGGTTGATAGTGGCAGCACTCATAACTTTATTAGCAGCCACGCCGCTTCCAAGGTGAAGATTGAGCAATTGTCGGGTCCAGGGCAGCAAGTACGAGTGGCCAATGGAGCGCGTTTGCCTTGTCTGGGAAGGATGCCTAATGCGCAGTTCACCATTCAGGGATATTCTTTTGCTGCACCCTTTTTGGTCATCCCTCTAGAAGGATTTGATGTGGTCTTGGGCGTTCAGTGGCTGAAGGAGTTGGGAGACATAAGCTGGAATTTCGATTCTCTTCAAATGACTTTCCAGTGGGAAGGGCAGAAGTTGATTTTGCAGGGAGAAAGGAGCCCAGGAGTTGAGAAACAAGTGCACAGTTGTATATCGGAGGACGATGGTAGGTTGCAAAATATTTTAAAAGAATTTGACGGGTTATTTCGAGAACTGCAGGGATTGCCTCCTTCGCGCCACTGTGATCATAGGATCTGTTTGAAGGAAGGATCCGACCCAGTTGTAGTTCGGCCTTACCGGTATCCACACCGCCAGAAGGATGAGATTGAAAAGCAATGTGAAGAGATGATGGCCCAGGGAATCATTAGACCTAGCCGGTCTCCATTTTCTTCGCCGGTGTTGTTGGTGCGCAAAGAAGATGGTTCTTGGAGATTTTGTGTGGACTACCGGGAACTCAATGCGAAGACCATAAAGGACAAATTTCCACTGCCAGTGGTGGAAGAATTGCTGGATGAATTGCATGGGGCCAAATTCTTCACCAAGTTGGATTTGCGATCTGGTTATCACCAAGTTCGCATGTGTGAAGAGGATATCGAAAAGACTGCTTTCCGTACACATCATGGCCACTTCGGGTCATTAGTCATGGCGTTTGGATTATATAATGCTCCTTCGACTTTTCAAGCTGCGCCGAAAATGAGCACCATTCATTGGCGTGGCATCTTGCCAACACGCAGCCCCACCTGCAGAGAGTCACCAGCGCTGCTAGTAGAAGCTACTAACAGTCTAACAAGTTAGTTTGTCTTTTTTTTCAAATGATTTTATCTTCCAATTTTCGTATCAATTTCATACAGTGTCCAAATTGTATGAAATAAATTTCATAATTCATCTAAAATAATAAGCAACCCATTTTAAATACTTTTCCATTTTTTTGAAATTTTGAAATATTTGTCATTTTCTATTGGTCATTCTTCATTGGCTTCAAACCAAACACCTAAAATTTTACCTTTAAAAGGTCATGCCCTGGATTGGCATGACCTTTACATTGGCATGACTATTGAGGGTTACAAACCAAACATGTCCAGCCTCCTCATGACACTATCACCAAGATCAGAAGCTTCAAGTTTAAGTTGTTGACTCGAGGCAAACTTGCCTTTCTGGTCAAGAACCCCATATTGGATACTATTATAAGTAGTCCTGCCATTGCCCCACGATATGTAGAAAGGATCAGGCCAATATATGCTGCTAGTCTCAGGGCCTTTGTAGATAAGATTCAGGACATTGTTACTGTTGAAGTAGAATGTATTTGTGCCTGAATAGAGCAAACCCCTGTCTGATGCAAATATGAACGCTGTATGCCAGGTCATTGGCTGGAACGGCAGAAGTGTGTCGGTCGGCGAGTCGAAGCTCTTCTAGAGGTAACGGCCGTCTGGATCCTTGACAACGAGGTTGCCACTGTTGAGGAGCTGTGCATGGGTGGCACGAGTGGCAGTTTTGATGGTTCTCCATACCACTGTGCCATCATAGTCAAGAAGGACCAAGCTCCTGTCCTTCTTGAAGACGAGCCTGGGCCCCTTGCATTTCACCGGAGCGTCACGGTTGGCCGTCCACGCGAGGGTCGTCGAAAGAACCAGATGAAGAAGCTGAAGGGGTTGGTGGTCACCTTGTAGAAACCACTGGAGAAATCACCATTGGAGGACACCACGATGGTTTGGTGTCAACCTGGGTGGAGATGAAGGAGCTTCTAGCAAGGTAGCTTTTGTGATCGTTTGCAAGAGCAATGGGGAGCATGACAA
Organism: Olyra latifolia; assembly: GCA_036346145.1. Taxonomy (NCBI): domain Eukaryota; kingdom Viridiplantae; phylum Streptophyta; class Magnoliopsida; order Poales; family Poaceae; genus Olyra; species Olyra latifolia. The sequence continues at coordinate 4,805,814 of CM070530.1, forward strand.
GGAAGGGGATAATCAATGCGATGAAACTGAAGACACCCCTCATGGCCATGGCAAGCATATATGTGTCTGCATATCTGAATGCACAACAGAAAGCAAGCAATGGGTGCTATATATCTCACAGACGGTGTGCAACGTCACGTGGCTTCTATTGCTATAGTATGTACTGAAGTCGACGCAAATATCAGCTCGGACCGGGACTGAACGACCAATGCTTGAGCCCGTCCAGCACGGCTCTTCTTTCCAGTGCTGTTTCTATGGCTAACTAGGTACCTACACTTTGAGATAGCATGTAGCATTTCTTGTTCATTTTCCAGGCATCGAGCAAGAAGCCAATAAGCAAGGACGCGAGCGTGGTGGTGTTTCTATCGCTAGCTTGCTTTACCTGCACTGCTTTTTTTTTTGCATAAGGGGATGAGACCCCATTTCCATTATAGTTAACGGAAATACATCTAACCAGCGTTTAAACCAAAGTACCGACAACAGTTCACAGACACCATAGCACAACCCACCAACAGTACAAGTTCAGGTGAACCAACTGAATACTTCTCTTACCACACCAGCCAAAACAAAACCCAAACCCTAACAAAATAACATAAGACCGCAAACCACCATACATCTTCTTAGATTCAGCAAAACAACTTCCAAATACTAGTTAGAATCTTCTAAACCTCATCAATCCTTCAGATCAGCCTTATCAATGAGTAGGAGTCTTCTGTCTTCCTCTTTTTCTAACTTCTTCATCACATCTAGCACCTTTTCCACCCCGAATTTCAGCCTCTGTTTGTCATCGTCATTGCAAAGGCCTGTCCAAAACAATATCAAAGCACACGCCATGTGTAAAGCATTAAAAGGAGACCAAACTGTAAACCCCTCAAAACAAGCTTTATTTCTAATCTTCCAAATCGCCCAACATAAGGCCAAAATACAAGTACTGCTCAAATTGCTATCCATATTTAAAGAATCAACAAACCACCCAAACGCACTTTGAAAAGATCTAGGTTTGAAACCAGAATTGAGGCAAATTGCAATAATATTCCAAGCCGACCTACTAATAGCACATCCAAAGAATAAATGATCACAAGTCTCCACTTGTGAACAAAAAACACAACAAGTATTACCCATCCAGTTTGTTCTCCTAAGATTATTTTTAGTCAATATGGCATCTTGCTTAACTAACCAGCCAAAGATCTTCACCTTAAGAGGCACATTACAATTCCAAATTTTTTTACACAGCTCATCTCTCGGATTTTCATTAAGCGACAGAAATTTAAACATAGCAGCTACCGAGAACCCCTTATTATTACCAATCCAACCCCCCGAATCCACCCCATCTACAAAGAAAAATTGCTGGCAATGTAACACAATGTCATCCCACAAAGCCTGATCTTCCGGACTCAAAGCTCTACGAAAAGGAATCTTCCAACCCCAATTTTTTGCTTTCAGAACTGAACAATTTTTGTCCATACATACAGCAAAAGCGCCAGGACTTTACCTGCACTGCTACTGGCCACAACATGTAGCTTGGACGCGTACACTGACCAGTCCTGCACGGCCACGATAGAATGCACGCCGATCGCCACATGTAGCTTGGATTTGTCACTTATAGGGATGAAAATGGTATGGATAATTTCTGACCATCCGAACCAACCCGGATAATGATTTGGATAATGTTGTGGATATCTGATGGATAATATTTGAGCTTTTTTGGATAATATCCGATAGATATTATCCGAACAGTGAATATCCATTTACAAATCATTTCCATTACACTTCCATACCTGTCAATATCTTTTTCTTAGTAAGGTAGTCATACTCAAATACTCACATATCACTATGATTACGAGCCCACGAAGTTGACGCACAAAAAGTGACAATCATATGCATTTTCTATGCTTATTTCTCTACTATGTGTTATCGTGTATTATCCGAGAAGGAGTATCCATATTCGATTAATATTCGTAACCGATATTATTCGTATCCGTATTTGTATCTGGTACTATCCGCGTCCGAATTCGTATCCGAAAAACAATATGGATACGAATACAATATGAGTGATTTCCGATCCGTTTCGTCCCTAGTTACTCATGTGTCCCTGACACGTGGTCTTAGGACTCAAGTGTCATTGACACTGGGACCAATCTTTGCAGTGGAAAAATCCTGAATTATTCCACTGAGGGGACACTGACATGACGACCAGTCGTTGCTTGTGGCCAGTATAGAGACTGAAGTCCAACCTGTGAAGGACGGCATTACTCAAGTGATAAGAATATAAGATCACAACTAGACAAAAGCATTAGCCCATTCAAGTATCAGTCCTTTGCTTCATTTCGTCTACATCGAGCAAGGCAAGAGCCGACGAGGATAAGTGACTTCAAGCTGGCCTATTATTTGCGTTGTTTGAAAAGCTTCATTCTTACTTGGATCTCCGTGATGCAGCTCGACCTGCATGACGTCTCCAATTTCCGATCCTCGGCTAACGTTCGATGGCTATTGCTGGCTGGCTCTAGTTTAATCAATTGTTTTTTTCCAGGCTGTGTAAAAGTTTGGAAAAGTCTACTTTAGAGCTGAACTATTGTGCTAGCTAGGTTTGGATGCACCCGAACTGAAAAATCAAGTATCGAAACCGGTGAGTTGAACCCCCTATGGCAGCTTCGTATGGCGGTTTTTGTCACGTAGCTTGTACAAATGGCGTTTTTAGTTTCTGATAATCGATTTCTATGGTGGGCCCACATGACTGCCTTCTTCCCTTCTCCTCCGATCTAGCTCAACCTGTGCCTCCTCCTTGGTACGAACTCTATCCATCAGAGTGGTATACCAGAAAGACTCCATCTTCTAGAGTTTGTGGACATCCAAAACCATAGGGAGGCTATATTATGACATCCATTGTATATGACAATAAAAGATTGATTAATAAAGATGGCGTCTCGGCGTCTCTCTCTATACACTGTGTCCATTGTTTTCTTGTGATTGCTCTTATTATGAATTGATCTACTCGTCAGCAATGTGGCAACTATCGATTTCTCAACACTCCTATCCTATCCTAATGGCGTCGCCTCCTCCTGTCTCGATGGCACCCACGTCCTCCGCCACCTCTGGTGCTTCCATGCCAATTTGGTTCCAGTGAGAGCACGAGCAGGAGAAAAAGAAAGAGAGGTCATAGGAGAGACGAGTTGGAGTGGCCGATGAGCTTGAGCTCCCCTATGCCTGTGGCTAAGCGGAGAAGGTGCTCGTGGTGATGCGACCAAGGACGGCGAGGGGTGGAGACAGTGACTACAGAGGTGTGGATAGGAAGGCGAGAGCAGAGATGAAAGTTTTGAATTTTCACATTTGTGTTTTCAAACATTTCCAAATTTAAAATTCAAAATAGAGGTTTCAAATTTTGCAATTTTTGAAACTTTCAAATTTGAAATTGACTTTTCAAAAAAACAAAGTTGATTTTTTTAAAAAAAATCAAAGTCAATTTATTTAGAAAAAAATGATTTTTTACGTTGAACTTTTCAATAATTTTTTAATTTTTCAAAGTTGAATTTTTTTTTCAGAGAGGGTGAAGGGGAGAGAGATGACATAAGAAAACCACGCGTGTGTCAACCACCTAAACAACTAATGGAAAATAACAATCAATTCAGCATTTAATGGAATTGGTTTTGGGGGTAACGGCGCTAACGGATGCAATTTTAAGGAGCCGAGAAAGTAATAAAGTTAAAGTTTAGGACTAATTGAGATTCACTGCCAGTTTGAGGGCAACAGTGCAATTTTCTTAATCTAAATCACCCAAAAACAAATGGATAAACCTACAGAATGGATCCGTCCGCTGCGATACGTGTTCAGCCTCGATGGCTCACAGCCGCACTCATCCACGGCTCGCTCGTTGGCCGTTGGCTCACAGGCACAGTTGCTCACGGTTTCTCTCTGGCATCATCATCGAGTGTCGTCGAAGGAGAAAGAAATCGTTGCATCAAAGAGTCTGGTATCAGCACACTGAGGATTTTTCTTTTGGAAGGAAACTGTAATTTTGTAGAGTCTCAGTCAACGTCACGCTGACCAGGCTTCAAGGAGAGAGCTGCCGTGTCAGGTTGGCAATTTGGATTCAGGAATCAAGAGGCAGATTCGTCGGTTCGGTCTTCTGCACAGCACAATGAATTGATCAACGCCATGCAATATTTCTCATGATCCTTGGGCTAGCTTATTTAACCAATTGCAGCTTTTGCACAATAAAAAAACGCTATGACAAACCAAATGATCTCGCTTCTTTAAAGCTTTAGAAACCTAGCCGTTCAGTCCCAAGCCTGCAACGGTTCCGAACAAGGCCTTGCTGTGTCACGTATCCATGTACCCATCTAGCCAAACATCGTACTCCCTCCGGTTCCATAATACTTGTCGTTTTAACTTTGTTCTAAGTCAAAAGTTTTCAAACTTTATATATGAAAATATTTTGAACTATTTGGATTGGCCACATGAAAACCATACCTTTATATTCATCTCGAAAAACACTTCCATAATATTGTAATTTTTGCAAATTCTATATATAAATTGCAATGAAAATTAATAGTCAAAAGTACATTTCGAAAACCGTATCAATGTCCAAAACGACAAGTATTTTGAAAGCGGAGGGAGTAACTAAGCAGACATGAACCATCACAGATGTAGATGTAGGTGTAGGTGTGTTCGGCCGGTGACCAAAGTTGCGCCAATAATTGGCACTGCCAGAAACTTGACCGTCGGCGCCTGTTAGAAAGAGAAAAGTATGCACAAATGGCTGATCTACAAATTATCCAGGTTTTTCTTAAAAAAAACAGCAAAAAAACCAACCAGAAGAGACCGAATTTCAGCAATATTTCAAGTGCAGACCCACTCGAGTAAACGAAATTTGGTGCCTGATGGCATCTCTGGGAAAAAAATTTTTTTAACCTTTTTTAATCAATAATTTAATATTAACCCGAGGAAAAAAATATTTTTATTTCTAACCCTTTTGACCGTGCCAACCCCACTGGCATGGCAAATAGCCACCGCCCAATCTGGTAGCGCGCGAGGGTGCTCTGTTGGCGTCCGGTCTTTGGCCGCCACGCTTGCAACAAATTGTAGGGCACCCTTGCCGCCGCCGCCGCGATGTGGCGCTGGCAAGATCTTGGCCCGGGGGACCGGGGGCTTGGCCGGGCTCGTCTGTGAGCCCACCTTGCCGCGCCAAAGCGGCATGGCGCGATGATGGTGTCTGAGATCCAAATTGTCGGGGCAAGTCTTGCAGCCCCCCGCGCTGGCGGCAAGATAGACATAATTGCCTGCATGTTTTCTCGCCGAGAGCGGTTGCTCTCTTTTCTTCCCTTCCCGTCTTGCCGCCGCTTTGCCTCTTCTTGCGCCGTCATGCGCCGCCAAATTTCCCGTTGTGGTTTGGGAAGGAATCTCCACCCTCCTAGGAAGGTAATGCCTCCCTTTACTTGCGTTATTTCGCATTTGAATGAGCTCATTTCATAGTTATTTCGAAATTAGGTTTTGAAATAGAAATGTGGATTTAGGTTTGATTTTAGGTTTTTTAGTTCGATCTGAGTGTCGTGGGGTGTTTATTGGACGTTCTGTCCGTAGTATTGACGTGTAGAATTTGTTGCATGTATTGATTTGGACCCCAAATATAGGTGTAGATATGTAAATGTATTTAGTTAGTTTTTTTGGTTGATAATCCATATTTGGTGTGAAAATAAGATGTTGATCCATATAATATCTAGTATATAGTTTGGTGAAAATATGTTAGGTTGATATTTGAAAGCTATGTTTTTTATTGTTGGTACCTAAAGTTTTATTTGATAGATAGTGCATATAATAGTTAAGATTAATAGATGGAGTAATATATGTAGTTGTGAGGTGTGAAAATGTAAATCAGGGACAAATGTTAGAAATTCATATGGGTTGTTAGTATGTAACGAATATATTAGGGCAAATCGAAAGAAAAATTTATATATATTGTTGCTATGCATGTTAGGGCTAAACCACTTTAATTTGTTATATGCAATTTTGTAGATGGATCGTTTAGTCCGATTGTTTCATGGTGGAACCGTTAGGGAAAACGGGGAGTTTGAGAATATGAAGGAAGAGGTAGTGTTATTTGATAGGACCCCAAGTTACGATGATTTAGTTTCACGATGTCGGTCTGTGAAGAGGTGTGGTTTTGGGGAAGGTGAATTGATTTTGCAAGGCAGATTCGATTGTGGGAAGGCTAGGGCTCACTACGTGATGATGAAGATTTCATCGGAGTCGGATTGGAATAACTATAAGGAAGTTGTGAAGAATTGCAATGTTAGTTGTTGGGAGGTGGTCATTGATATTTCTCCTGCGGGCACTTCGTTAGCAACTCTCGTACAAGCCGTGCAGAGAGTTGTGGGTGAAGAGGAGCCTGCAGAGCACTTGACTCAGGAGGTGGGAGTTGTGGAGGAAGAGGAGCCTGCAGAGCACTTGACTCAGGAGGTGGCCATAGATGAAGAAACCCGAGTAATATCTGAAGCATTTCCTGGGGAGGCGGTCGAAGAGGCAGGTGTGAACTTTGATAATGCCTTTTTCATGGATGACTTCGATGATGGAGTATTTGAGGAGGAAGAACGTGACGTGGATGTCGATGAAATATCTCTAGGATCAGATGAGGAATTAGCGGATGAGGAGGCAGTAGAGGAAGAGCTGGTACAAGGCCATGAAATATCAGTAGAATCAGAGGAAGAAGATGCGGTGCTGGAAGAAGATGCGGTGGACGAAGAAGATGCCGACGTGGTTCCTACCCCGACGTCTTGATTAGAGGGCCAACATTATGCGCTTTGTCCTCGAAGGAGAGAGTCAAGCGCATTCGCCATGTCGATGTGCGAAACGTCTTGACCTTTCACGACCTAAGCCGAACTCACATGGCAATATGTGAGAGCGGCTTGTTGTCAACCGAGGTACTGCCGGATGCTGAGAACCTGGAGATCCGAAAGGGCATGACATTCAACACGTTGCAACACTTGCAGTATTTCTTGATGGACTATGCGGTGAGACACCATAGGCCGTACACAGTGATGCATTCGAACGCCAAAGTCAGATACACGGTGATGTGCAAGCAAGGATGCCTGTGGGGCGTGTGGGCTCGGCCGAACAAGTATAATGGGAGATGGAAAATTACTCGTGTGAGGCAACCGCACACTTGTGGCTCGTCGAAGACAAAGAGGGTGCATGCTCAAAACACGGCCAAGTACCTAGGCCGTCGTATCGCTGGCATTGTCGCGGTGGATAGTGATGTGTCAGTTGCCTCATTGGTAGAGTCCATATTTGCATTCATCGGGTACCGCGTGAAGTACTCAAAGGCATGGCGAGCAAAGCAACACGCCATGCACATGCTTTAGATGGGGAATTTGGGAGGCGTACAACTTGGTGCCAAGGATCTTGAGTGCAATTAAACACTTTAACCCGGTACAAAGTTCTATACTTACACGAGTGGTAGCTACTTGGTCGATGAGAATGGCAATCTGCGGCATATTCTTGGTGCGTGTTTTGGTCCTTCAACCGGTCTTGGAGTCCTTCGAAACCTTGTCGGCGGTCATACTGTCGACGCCACCTTCCTAACCGCAAATATAAGGGTGTGTTGATGACGGCCGTAGCGGTTGATCCGGAGGATCAGTTGGTGCCTCTTGCATTTGCGATGGCCGAGAGCGAGAACAACGATAGCTGGGCATGGTTCATGTTCATTATGAGGCCCAAGGTTCTCGGCAAGGGCAGAAAGGTTTGCATGATCTCCGACCGTCACCAAGGCCTTTTAAATGCGGCTGTGAAACAAATTGATGGTTTTCCACCTCTTGAGCATAGGTGGTGCATGAGGCACTTCGCGGCCAATATATGGGGAAGACAGAAAAAGGAGGTAGTGTCCAAGTTGAAGGAGGTTTGTTGCGCTAGAGAAGAGAAAACTTTCGAGAAGAAGTTCAATGAGCTAGACAAGATGTTGAACGATCGGGCGAGGGCATGGTTGGCGGAGCAGATGGTGCATAAGACCAAGTGGCGCTTGCTTTTCGGCGAGGGTGGTTGCCGTTACGGCATCATGACCACAAGCGGTCGAGTCTTGGAATAATGTGTTCAAAGGGATTCGTGCGTTGCGGTTTCGAATAATACAATATTCTTTTCAAAAGTGCAACAAATACTTCGTTGATCGGTGGGGTTTGGCAAAGAATGCTATTGATGGAGGGCAGTGGGGAAAGGCGGTGCTGCTCACTTGGAGCAAGAGGAGAAGCTTGCTCTAAACCACGTGGCGAAGCACGGCCGAATAGATTGGTCTATCTTGTGAAGTCTCTTTGGGGAACTAATCCGGGGAGCGTTTGTGGCGGAACTACAAAGTTGACATTGATAAAGCGGAGTGCACGTGCAAGGTTCCGCACTTCTTCACACCACTTGTTCACATTTGATCCTTTGCTTGCTCCCAGAGGCGTCGACCTAAAAGTCGTGAAATACATGTCGCCTCTGTACCTTAAGGCACACACGGTGAAGATATGGGAACCTACATTCGAGCCTTACCTTGATCCCACGCAGTGGCCCGAGTAGAGTGGTTTCGATTATTTGCCTGATCCTGCCCTCCTGAAGAATAAGAAAGGCCGGCGAAAGAAGAAGAGGCTTCGAGGTGAAATGGACCAGATGAAAGGTTACGGTGACGATAAATATGGAACCGGTGATTTTAACGACGTTTCTGGGGAGGTTCGATGCTCTAAGTACCACAGAATTGGGCACAACGCGAGTACTCATAAGAAAAAAAAAGACAGGGTGTTGTACTAGCGGTACAATACGTGTTGAGGTAATAGGGTCGTCGTAATATTTGTTTGAAAATAATTGTATACAATAACTTACACTGCTAATTAACTCTGATGTAGCATATATCATGGAAATCACTTCATCATGGTTGAAATCAGTCTCACTACACATTTAAACTTAATCATGATCAACTTAATATGTTCAATGTTTCTTTATGCAAAACAGATAATTGGTGTTACTAGAGCTGTCAGAAAGGCGTCCAAACATATAATTCAAAATATATATCCAAAATCCAAACATATATCCAAAATAGATTAATTCAAAATATATATCCCACCTGTATGCCACATATCCATAACCATCGACACAACGACACATATAATTCACAAAATGTGCATTAATATCGAAAATTCAAAAGGAAGTTGGTTACCTCACTAGTCGAGGATAGCGTACCGGGTTGTACTTGAACTACTAATCGATGAAGTCTGTGGGCTAACTCCTGGTGTCGTCTCCCTGCTGCTTCTTGTCGCTAACTCCTACTGTCGTCTCCCTGCTGCTTCTTGTTTGGCTGTAGGGATGCCAGAGTCAGCCGCGCCATTCCAACTGGCGCGGCAACACACTACTGACGCGCCATTACAACTAGCGCAGCAGGGCTGCGCTCCCGCGCCCGACGCAACCGCGATCCAGTAGGTTCCGCAGCCCGCGCGTGGACCGGACATCTGGGTGCGGGAGCTTGGGCTTGCCGCGCCGGAGGGAATGGCACGGCAACGCTGGGCTCCCGCGCCAATGGCAAGGGCGATCCAGTAGGGTCCGCGGTCCGTGCGAGGCCCGGATATCTGGGCGCGGGAGCTTGGGCTTGCCGCGCCGGAGGGAATGGCGCGTCAGTACGAAGGATCCAGGAACTAGATGTTCATCGCCCTTCCACCGCACAAGTTCACTTGCTGCTCATGATCACGTGAGGAGGGAGGATCCAGGCCTTCGACCAGACTTGGAGGAGCTGCACGTCGCACCACAACATTCGCGAACATAGGGGTAGGGGAGAGATAGGGTGGCGTCGAGCCGTCGACATTGACAGAATTGGAGGAGAGGGGGCTACATGGAAAAGGAGATAGCACAAAATATAGCACTTTCAGGCTAACCCTTTTGACAAAGGGAGAACAAAAACCTAATAGAGGTGCTACGCATGTGTGGGTCGCCTTTAAGGTAAGTCGGCTATAATTAAGCGTATTTGGGCCCGAGTGATATAAATGGTATCAGAATATCAATCCTCGCTGCACGGATCGTGTTTGTGGTACATTAACACGTGGGGTTGTGTATCGAGCAGAGTTTCCTAGTCTTTTCTCTACCGAGGACATTGGCCCATCAGGGAGGAGATTTTAAAACTCTGTTGTTTAGTACCACCTTACCAATTTACCTAGAGTTTCATTATCTTATAACCCCTAATAGCCCAGAACATAGTATTGAAGGAGAAATTCTTTTAGGGGGAGCAAGAACGAAAACCTAAGAGAGGTGATACACATGTGTAAACTGTCTCTAAGCACATTTGGGTCAAGGTGCTACAAAGTAAGTTCCCTAAAATCAGGAAAGGAAAATGGGGAAATTGGCTCATGGAGATGAGGATGGTGGTGCCATAAGGAGGAGGAAGAGAAGCAAGGAGGAGGATGGAGATGAGAGCTTTTAATTTAAAAAAATGTGATTTTTCAAATTGGTATTATTTTAAAAAATCTAACTATGGTACGTACACAAATATATTGAAATGAATTAAGATTTTACGTTCATTGTATTTTCTAAATTGCATTAGATAAAAATAAGACAAGTCCATGATAAGTGCGTAAAACCATTCTACTGCATCCTAACGAATACCGATGTAATCGTCGATTGCTATAGCTACTAACACTTGTCAGCTTCGAAGTCCTAAGTAGCACAAGGTACATTCAACTAAGTTACATCACGAACTTCGACAAACGGTCTCACTCCTCGGGGTCCTCCTCGTCATCCGGCACGATAGTAGGCAAGTTACGAACAAGACCCCTCATGGTCTCCATCTCCACCGTCCTCCTCGCCTTGTTGCACCGCAGAGTTTGCAAATGAGCCTTCCATGAATTATGCGGGTAGTTGGCTGCGAGGTCAATGAGTGAACCTTCTGTCATCTTCTTCCTTCTCTCCTCAAGCTCTCGTTCCTTCTCCATCGCCTCTGCAATTGTATTTCTTGTCGACCTCTCTTGGATCAACACCGGTTGGTACCTCCCCACGCCTCCTCCGGTAATCCAAAGTTTCGACTCGAAGAAGTAGCCACGTGGTGGTACCCCACGCACCGATCATGTCATCGAAAACCTTCTTCTGTCTTTCAGCAGACGGCATGAGTACACCATAATCATGCCTTATCTTCTTTTCCTCTTCTCTAATCTCCTAGCTTGTTCTGTTCACACAAATTCGAAATCTCGACTTGAAGTCTGTTTTCCGCTATATGTCTCCCACCACACGTCCGTCCCTCCTACAAATATTACGAACGACTATCATCAAGTGAACATACACTGTGGTATTTTAATTTTAAATAAAACAGATGTAAGTAAATCGTACCCAAAATTCACCATAGGAGTTGCCACAATACCATCCATACCCAAGCTCCGATGGCACAACACCTCTACGAGCCGGTATGCCGCACTTACATGTAGTGGGTGGATATTGCTCACATGGCCAATTCTTCTCGCCAGAGTTGAAGGCCTCCACTTCCTCATTAGATGGCCAACAAGCCTTGCGTCTATAAATGTACTCCTGGAAATCACAGAGAGGCCATCCATCCTATAAAGAGTAACATTGTTATTGAACTACTTCAATGCATGAGACTAACTTACATATGGACTAGACATGCATACACTTACCCGAAAATTGCGCGAAAGAACTAAGAAGGGATGAAGTCCACCCACAGGTTAGGCAGTACTAATACTGACCTTGAACATAGCAATGACATAGAGGCGGATGTACTACCCGGTTAGCACTTGCCACCGCTTTCTCCTCCGTTGTCATTTCCGGTGGATTTGGGGAGGAGGAACCCATCGCTGAAACACTTGAATTGGCTTAGTTTCCATGGGCGCCATGGAAGCAAATGGATCCTCGGATCAAACATTTCAGTCCATCAATCCACTCGAAAAACCAACACCGCCGAATAGAGCACCCGCCAATGTCTTCATTCTTCACACCACAAGTGTAGAAGGCTCTACCGGCAGTATCATGGTCCCTCGACTGCTGAACCTCCGCAGTAAGGCCGTGCTCACAAAGTGGAACCGGAAACAGTGAGGCCCGAACTGGAGCATTCTTACCCCTAGGGTAATTCTCATATTTGAGGAATGGTTTCGCCGTCCCACTATCGTTTCCTACAATATAGTACACAATGGCGGAAAATAAATTAATTTTTCAAAACGCGTACCGCATAAACATACATCTTAGGCTTAACATTAGTACTATATGAAATATTATAAAAAATCACTACACAATCTCGCATTTTCACGAGATCATCGGTGAAGACAAAACAACTACATAATCTATACATCTTCACGCTAAGTTTAACTAGAATCCTATCTTAACCGTAACCATAAATCAATTATAATATTAATGAAATATTATGAAAAAAATCACTACACTATCTATACATCTTAAAAGATTATCAATTGAGACAAAGCCACTACGCAATCCATACATCTCCACGCTAAGTTTAACTAGAACCCTAACCTTAACCCTAACCCTAAATCAATTGAAAATTATGAAAATGCAACCAAAATACACCAAAGGAGAGAGGTCACCGCCATGATGAAATCTGACCTTTCCCAAAATAAACTTCCTGATCTAAGGCTCAAAATATTTGGCAATAGAGGAGGAGAAGAGTGGTTAGAGATGAAGTGAGATGGGAGAAAATGAAGAATGGCCGAGTGGTGAGCTCAGTATAGATTTGTATCGACCATTCTTGCGCCATGCCACTGGCGCGCAAGGCTGGGCCCAGAAAACCCTCGGTCTCACGGGCGATCTTCTTCGCCATACATCTTGGCCGGCTGCAACAAGGGTGGGCCCATATTGCAGCCACATGCGGCGCGACTTCAAGACCGGACACCAGCGTGGCACTCTCGCCATGCACAGCACAGATCTTGGCCTGGCGAGTGGCTATTCTTTGTCACATGGATGGGGTTAAGCGCGGTCAAAAGGGTTAGAAATAAAAATATTTTTTCCCTCGGGTTAATATTAAATTATTGATTAAAAAAAGGTTAAATTTTTTTTTTCCATCTCTGGCCAGCCACGAAGGAATGAAAGCTCCCTAAAAAGGAAGGAAATGAATGAGAGAATGAATGCACGCATGGAAAAGCAGAGTAGGTGGGCCGGGCCCACGGCATGCACCAATTGCAGGCTTCATGCTGGGCCCCGCCCCTCTCCCCGACGACCGCCCCGGAAGCCACCCGCCGTCCACCACCCGTGTCCCTCTCCCACCAACCCTCCTCCCCCCCAATCGCGGTGCGCACCACCCGCGCGGCGCATGGACGCGGTCCACTAGACCGAAGCGCCCACCGGCCCAGCGAGGGAAGGAAGCCTTCGGCCCAGCCGCAGACGCGGTCCACCCACCCACCCCCACCTTCCTCCCCACCTCCCCAGGGAGTCGGAGTCGCCCACCAATCGCCATGTCGCGGCCAATGATAATCTACACCGGCCCACCAACCCAGTCCGAGCCTCTGGCCCGTAGAGCCCACATGCTAATACCCACGACTGTTTCACGTCCTCTTCTGCGGGTATATTTGTGATTTTTTTTATATAATCCTAGTTCAAATTAACAAATTAGAATTAGATGATTTTAGGTGAGGTGAGATGACTTTGAAATTTTCAGCTTATAATCAAACATAAACGCTGAAATGAACACTCTATTGGTTAGAGACCCTCTCTTATGCTTAAAAGCAACTTAGAACTCTCAATTTGCTTAAAAGCTGGAAATTTGTTATTTTTATACGAGTCAAATGCTTTGACGTTTTGTAGCCAATTTTTGTAGGTCTTACTATTTCTTCTTAAAACTCTTAAAACCATTTTTTTATAATTTTTTTATCACTTGGATGTCCTTATCGAGGAATTACAAATTTTCAGCTTATAATCAAACACAAACGCTGAAAAGAACACTCTATTAGGTAGACACCCTCTCTTATGCTTAAAGGCAACTTAGAACTCTCAATTTGTTTAAAAGCTAGAAATTTGTTATTTTTATACAAGTCAAATGTTTTGACGTTTTGTAGCCAATTTTTGTAGGTCTTACTATTTCTTCTTAAAACTCTCAAAACCATTTTTTATAATTTTGATCACTCGGATGTCCTTATCGAGGAATTACAAATTTCCAGCTTATAATCAAACACAAACCCTGAAAAGAACACTCTATTAGTTAGATATCCTCTCTTATGCTTAAAGGCAACTTAGAAATAGATCTAATTACTTTCTCTTATATTCAGAGGCAACTTAGAGTAAGAGGCTCTACTATAAATACTACTATTACAATATAGCTTGAAAACGAACAATATGCCAGCAATAGATATATGCAATGATAAATTTCTTAAACTTCTACAACTTCATCACCATCGACTGCATGGTTTACAACGGTCACTTTATCGTAAAAAAACACCGTAATGGAAATAAAAAATATTAACAATCTTCACTAAAACCATAAATTTCCTTACGAGCGTAAAAAAATTGTTGATTTTTTGCCAAGTAAAAATGTAAAATACTGCAAGTCGTCGCTCGTCAGTCATCACGACATCAATGCCTCTCCCAATCAATCCACTGCGCCGCCGCGCGGCTATATAACCCGCCCCCTTGCTTTCTCGTCTTGCCAAGGTCAATCCAGCGAGCAACCAACCAAGCGAGGCAGAGCTAGCGACTGCCCAGATCTCGCTTCGGTTGCCTCCGAGAGATCAGCAATGGCCGCAGCGACAGCCGAGGCGGCCGCGGCGACGGCCGCGGTGGCGAGCAAGGAGCAGAGCAACGGCGGCGAGCAGAAGACGCGCCACTCCGAGGTCGGCCACAAGAGCCTGCTCCAGAGCGACGCGCTGTACCAGTACATCCTGGAGACGAGCGTCTACCCGCGCGAGCACGAGTGCATGAAGGAGCTCCGCGAGGTCACCTCCAAGCACCCATGGTGTGTCGCTGCGTCCTCCTCCTCCTCCTCCTCTTCCTCTTCTTGCTGTTCTTGGTCTGGATCTGAGCCACGGGAGCGGAATCGTGTCTCCGAGGCTGATGAATGCCGGATCTTGGCTGCCGGTGCAGGAACCTGATGACGACGTCGGCGGACGAGGGGCAGTTCCTGAACATGCTGCTCAAGCTCATCGGCGCCAAGAAGACGATGGAGATCGGCGTGTACACCGGCTACTCCCTCCTCGCCACCGCGCTCGCCATCCCCGAGGACGGCACGGTGAGTCCGCCGGTCAGATCGTGCCTCGCCTGCTCGCCGCCCGCGGGTTCCCAGATCTGGGAGGATGAAATGACGGCGCTTTATGTGTGTGCGTGTGCAGATCTTGGCCATGGACATCAACCGCGAGAACTACGAGCTCGGGCTGCCCTGCATCGAGAAGGCCGGCGTGGCGCACAAGATCGACTTCCGCGAGGGCCCGGCACTCCCCGTTCTCGACCAGCTCCTCGATGACGAGAGCAACCACGGCTCGTTCGACTTCGTCTTCGTGGACGCCGACAAGGACAACTACCTCAACTACCACGAGCGGCTGATGAAGCTGG
Organism: Olyra latifolia; assembly: GCA_036346145.1. Taxonomy (NCBI): domain Eukaryota; kingdom Viridiplantae; phylum Streptophyta; class Magnoliopsida; order Poales; family Poaceae; genus Olyra; species Olyra latifolia. The sequence goes on from CM070530.1 coordinate 4,821,309, forward strand.
TCAAGGTCGGCGGTCTCGTCGGCTACGACAACACGCTTTGGAACGGCTCCGTCGTGCTCCCCGACGACGCGCCCATGCGCAAGTACATCCGCTACTATCGCGACTTCGTCCTCGTCCTCAACAAGGCCCTCGCCGCCGACGACCGCGTCGAGATCTGCCAGCTCCCCGTCGGCGACGGCGTCACCCTCTGCCGCCGCGTCAAGTGACCCGCCCCGCCCCCTCCAGCCGCGCCATGACGCCGTCGCCTGCCGCCACCCACCAATCCACCATAGATACCAAACGAAGAGGGATTAATTATCGTTCTTGCTTTCTTGCTTCTTGCCTTCTTCTTGGAAATTCTCATTTCATACGTACAAAAATTTGTCGACAATAATATTATATAAGATGACCAGGTCTTTTGTTTGCTTGCGTTATTGCGTGTGCCAATGGCGATGCCGCCACTGATGATGAATTGATGATGCAATGCTTTTGGAAATCGGAATGCCCTTTTGTTCTCTTGTACACGCCGTTAGAATTTCTCATGGTATTGTGCTTGTCAAAGATCTAAAATTTCGCAACTTTGTCAAAAACACACTAATCCTTGCACCACATTTGGCCTAATGAATTCGACCAAATTTGGTAAATTTCTCCTGGAACCGAATTCTTGTGCGTCTGAACAGTGGGTACTGACTACTGAGCTTTTACTCCATTCTTTGGAGATTTCCATCTTTTGACAATTGAGAGAGGATTCATCAGCAGTTCGACGACAGCGACAACTGTGGCTGCGTGTACAGAAATCTACTGGCATTTACTCCAGGAGTAGAGATGTTGAACTACAATCTTTCCTTTGTCAAACGAATATTAAGTTCCAGTCTGAAGTCTGAAGAAAAGTAGGTCTGAAGTTTTCTCTCAAAGGAACAAAGGATTTGTTGAGCTGTCGTGAGACCATGTGGAGGTCTTCGTATTGTGATGAGTATATGTGATTTGAATTGAAGTTTCCTCTCAAAGGAACAAAGGATTTGTTGAGCTGTCGTGAGACCATGTGGAGGTCTTCGTATTGTGATGAGTATATGTGATTTGAATTGATTTGGTTGAAGAGTTTGTTTTGGGGACTAATTTGAGCCGGTTCGTCTATTTGTGTTAGGACAGTATTTTGTGCTTTTGAGTGTCTTCCTGAGCTCGGATGTAAAAATGTTATATACGGATTTTGTAGAGAATTTCGAGATGCATCTTTTTTGTATTATGACCTTTTTCATTTGGGTAAGGAAAGTATTTTTAAAATTTTCATCTTTGTTCTGTTGTGTTGAGGGAAGCACCAGTTTGAAAGGTTTCGGTTTCAGTTCGAGTGAGAACATGAGCATGTAGTCATATATATTTGAATTGATGATGAAATTGGACTAACATGCATAAAACAAAGGTAAGAAAATATTTTTTGCTTGTGGGAGATGGTTTGGTCCTTGTGGGCGTAGGCTTGGAGGCAACCGTGGTCGACGACAATACTAGGACTAAATCGGGTGGATCGAGGTCTAGAACGGTGATGATATCGCGGGACGGATGGGCTTAAGCTTGGGGCTCATGAGGACACCATGAAGAAGGACTTGAGGTGGCTTAAAGATTCCGGTTCGGGTTGGAGGCCCGAAGGAACGGAAATGGAGCGGTTAAGTCAGGTAGATGAAGGTCCGTTGCATTGGGTTGATTGGGTTTTGTGTAAAACCCATGTATGGCATATTTGGGCCATGTTGGGCTATGTGTGAGTGGGTTAGGCCCATATAAGTGGCTGATTGAGTGGGTAAATCTTAGCCCTTGATGAGGCTAACTGGAAGCAAAGGAAGCAATCAAGGGTGGAGGTTCACCCGGTTGCCCTATAAAAGAAGGGGTGGAGGGCTGCCTCCACCAAGTCTTGGGCTAAGATTTTATGGCTTGCATTATGCTCTTTTATGAGCTTTGCCCACCTAGGTGTGGCTGTGAACAAACTCTCTTAAGCAATAGAAACTAGTTCATCAAATCATGACTTTGTTCTTATGTTATTCATGTGTTTGATCTAGTTTCTTTGGTGCTTTTGTTTACAACAAGTTTATATGCCTCACCTCCTTCTACATGTTACTGATCCATGATATTTCGAGGTTGCTTATATGATTTGACACCTTTAGCAACATGTGAGAAATAAAAGATCACGTTCTTCCCACTTTTGTTTAAATTGACAGATTTGTTCTTCCTACGCAGCAGTTAGTGTAGGATTTTTATAAAAATCATCCGAGATGTTTTTTGAGTGATTCTTGTTGGAAAAGGTCCGTGACTTCCATATCTACCTGCGAAAAAATTTTAGAGTCACCTGGATTCTTCGTTTGGGAGCTATGAGGTGAAAACCGAGCCGTAAACTTTCTGTGAGCGAGTTCCAGACAGTTCTTGTCTTAAGAATTTCCCTGATTTTTTCTATGAGGAGTTTTGATCTGAAACTTGGCTAGAGGCTTCAGTCTCATTATGAAATAGGGAGAAAAATTTCCATAATTTTTGGAGTCCAAGAAAACCAGCAACCACTCCTGTAATCAGAGTCAATCTTTACTGGAATATTCCTGTTTGCTTTTCTAAAGTACTTTTGTGCTTTGTCTTGTGCCTCAACAACTCTTGCACGAATTACATTCTATTTGAGCACTCAACAAACTAGGAATATGGCTCTTTTTATGGGGTTGTCATCTTTAAGATGCGTTAGGTGAAAATTATGAGAAAATTCATCTCCTTATGAGAAAATTTATTTGGCTTCTATTCACCCCTTCTAGTTGCTAGGTTCGGTATTTCAGCTATTCCCGTGAAGTCTTCAAGATGGTCACTTGATCATTAGTAGTACTTGATTTTAGTGAAACTAATAATCATCAGTAACAGCATATACAGATTTGGGCTTTGTTGGAATCCATTAGGGCTGAACTGAGAAGATAAAAGTCAAGACAATATTTAGGCCCTGTTCTATTGGGCTAATCTAATTTAACTTATCTCGAACTTCGATAATTTTCCGAGATGGCCTCGAGAGTTGGATGGCCTTGATTTTTAGGATTTAGAGAGCTTTTAGACACGTCTACGAGATAAAAAAAAAGGATTCAAAAGTAATAAAAAAAGTCAGATAAGTCAATATTAACCACGTCTTATCTGACTTGATTCGTGACTTATCTAACTAATATTGACTTATCTGGCTTTTTTATTACTTTTGAATCAGTTTTTTTTATCTCGTAGACGTGTCTAAAAGCTCCATAAATCCTAAAAATTAAGGCCATCCGACTCTCGAGGTCACATCGGGAAATTCTCGAACTTCGAGATAAGTCAGATAATCAGATTAGATAAGCCCAATAGAACAGGGCCTTATGCTTGAAAAAACATAATACTTCATAACTAACGAAATTACTAGGAAGTTGACATTGTATATGATAGATTCTAATATTTTTTTACTATTTATGTTTTCGTAGCAACGCATGGGCATTCAGCTAGTACCATAAAATTTCTCAAAATAAATTTTACTACTTTGAAACACCCTCCACCTTGTAGCATAAGAGCTGGCCCTACTATTCACCTCTCTACCTGGCATCCTATTTTGTCCTATCTATAACCCTGGCCTTATTTTCTAATATCTATATTTCTCTCTTATATTTTACTCTCAACCCTATTTTAGAACCACGTTAGACATGCCCTAAGATATAACCTGTAAGATAGATTAGGTGATCAACCGGTTTGCTGCATCAGACTTCACTCGGTCACTGAATGTATGGGTCCACTATCACCTTCTCCATCCCATGGCGTGCAAGTGCAGCCAAATAAATCCATCAGAGCTGGTTCCTGTAGGACTTAGACCGAAGCAACTACCAGAGTTGGGTTCATGTCCCTGTCTCACAGGTTGGAGAATGGTTGGCGAGATGTTTCCATCTCGATGGTTATCCCATCTTGAGAGAAACCAGTTAACCAGGTCTAAGGTTGTGTTTATCCGGGGTTAAGGGCGGATTAAAGGTTTATTCCGCTAAACACTTCTTAAGTAACATTAAATTAATCCATCAATGCTATGTAACCCCGCTAACTCAGAATTAACTAACCTAGCAAAATGGTGGATAAGATATCACTCTCTACTAACCTCTCTAACTAAGCCAAACACATTAGATTAACTTGATTAGTTGCTAAACACAAAACTTGGGTTAAGTTAGATTAAGCTAATTCAGCTAGTTTAAGGTTAGCTAATCCACCTGATCTAACCTCCAGCCTAGAGATTTGTGTTCCCAATCTGCCATGAAACCTTTAGCCAACGAATTCTTAACAGATCACTGTTAAAATGAATGGCTCTGTAGTTGTTAAGTGGCAAGATTTCAGCATCCAGAAGCTTCTTGAACAGGCCAGGAATTTTTTGCAGGGTTAAGCTTTGTGTATAGAACATAATCAAACCCTTTGCTGCCATTATCTGTGGTGGGAATGTGTATTTTATTCTATGTAACATGAACAGGCGAAACATACACGATGTACATCAACAGAAGAAGAATTTACAGCGGCATGACATGAATCCCTTTCAAGAATCCATTTCTGTCTTCAAGGGTAATCCTGTGAAGCAACGAATCATGGCAGGCCAGGGGTTCTTCCTTGCTGATTCCTCATGAGTCATGACACCTGCACGTTGACGTTGAGGATCTGCGGGATGGAGCGGATCTGCAGGGCGGGGCTGATGGCGAGCAGGCCGACGAAGCTCTCCGGCGGCACCCTCATCCCGCCGACGTTGATGCACTCCAGCTTCCTGCACTTGTTGACCAGCGCCACCAGCCCGGCCTCCGTCACATGGCGGCAGCTCCACAGGATGATGCTCTGGGAGGAAGAGAAGAAAGTCCACGGCGAGCGATGAGACCATGTGCAGTTTTCTAATGTCTGTACATCTCTGTACTTGAGTTGATCCAATCGTGTAGACGACTAGCACATTGCAGTTTTTTTTTCTACGTTTCTGACGATGTTCATGGCGACATTTGCATTAGAAATCTTGGCTTGCGTAACAGCGTGTAATGAAAGTCTTGTGTAGTTTTCTTTTTGGTTTTGGATTCAAGATTGTCTAGTTATTAACACTTGTGTTTCAAATCTTTCGTGAGCCGATGTTCATTGGACAGGTACGGTACACAAAAATGAATATTGGTTGTCCATTCCTCTCGATCTAACGGTTCCAATTGATTTTTATTTTTTTATATTAATATGGTAGTATTTATACTTTAATGATAATATCTTTGTTTTTGTGTACCGTAAAAGAGCTCCTAAATAAAAACCAGGACATCATCAAGTAGTTATGTAGTTATGTATGATGAGAACGGGAACCTCAAGATCAGATCCAGTTATCATCTACGACGCAGGGCATTTTTCAGCGATTAGTCTCTTTTTCTTATTTTAGTCAGATGAAGGTGTGGTGTGTTTTGCTGCTCTGTAATCGCGTTCGGAACTGAACCGATTTTCTCTTTTCTACCTTAAAATTGACAGTGCTTCTGCCATTTATTTTTTTTAAAAAAAACAGTTATCTACCTACAAGCACGACATGCACAGTAAATCCAACGCTAGAGGTGGGAACCCCCTGTTTGTGCTGAAGCAAGGCATGATCTGCAAACCACCATGCACAAACAACAACAGCGATCACACAATATTCCCCGGCTGTATCCAAATTTGTCATTGTTCTATAATATGTCCAGCAAATCTAGTTCTATGATATGCCCAACAAACAGTCCTTCTTCATGAACTACCTCACTTCAAACTACCAACTAAACACAACAATGCAAACGTCATCTTTTAGAGAAAAAAAAACAATGTAGACTGGACCGTTTTCGTGCTTTTTTTTTTGGTCAGATTTGTTAGTTGGTTGCATGAGAGCTGTTTGAAAAAGAAGCAGTGAAGGTTGGGAAAGAGAAACCATACCTTGAGGTTTGCACAACTGTTTGCAACTGCATACAATGATTCATGTGTTATAAATGTTCCACCGATATTCAGGTGCTGCAAAGAATGAGCTCTTGAAACCTGCACACAAAAGTTTGACAACAAATTCACATCTGTTATTATGAAAAAGTAAAGATGTACTTGGTATGTAGATTAAGTTTTCAAGTCTTTGGCACATAGGTGGATTCATGAAATTTTAAAAATATAGTTTGGCCTAAAATTATCTCAAAATGGAAACTATATAGCAGTTGTTACACCTAAACAATGAATTTTTCAGACAATCATAGGCACATCCTAGACATCCACACTGAATTATTCTGAAAACAACAACTTTATAAACATGCTGACGCCCTACATCTTTACAATTTCCTATCCAAATCACTCTTATGCCATCAAGCCATTAATCGGCACACCATCAAGTTTGCAGAGAAGAAACATCGAGACAACGGTATCCAAAAACTATGAGAAAACATGATATGATCAGCTAAATTACTTCTAACACCACAAAATTTGCTTTTGTTCTCTTCTCCATATGTTCAAGAAAAGTAATTGACTTCGGTTTTGATAAGAGACAGACAACATCTAATTTCTTTTACTCCTGGCTAATTAGAAACCTCCATCCTTACCAGATGACCGACGCCTTTGTCAGTGATCCCAGCCAATCCCCACAGCGACATGGACGTCAGATTCCCGACGCACTCGGCGGAGGAAATCTTGAGCAAACCTTCGTCGGTGATGTGGCAGCCCCAGCAGCTTCGTGAACTCCAAGAACGCGGCACACAAAGTTAGCAAAGATTGGAAATTTAGCCGCAAGAATCATGCACCCGGTTGATCAAGGCTGCAAGACAACGGATTTGAACGACTGGTGATCGGAGACTCACATGTCGAGATCGCAGAGGTTGACGGCGGCGCGGACGAGGCGCGCTGTGGAGTCGTCGCCGGTGCGCTGCCCCGCGAAGCTCAGCCGCCGGCGCGCCGCCAACGACCGCTCCACTGCCCGGCGCCACCGACGGCTCACTCCCCCCGCCCTGGCGGCGACCAAAGCGAAGCAAGTCACACATATCGATCAATCATCCGAGCAGAGTAGGAAGCGACCGTGCAAAAGGCGGCGCGCTGCGCCCAGGTGGCTGTCGCGCGTACATACATGGCCAGGTCGTGGAAGGAGGGAAGGAGGGAGAGGACGTGCGCGAGGAGGTCGACGGGCAGCCGCTCGACGTGCGGCTCCTCCGCCGCCGCTCCCTGCTGCTCCTCCATTTCTTTCTTTGTTCTTGCTTTCTTCGTCCTCTCGCTCATCGTGCGGAGAAAGGCACGGGCGGCTTATACCATCGTCGTCAAGAACTCACGTGAAGCTGATGCGTGCGCGACGTGCGAGTGGACGCAAGCGGCCGCGGTGGCGGCTTCGCTTGGAGCCATGCTGCGCGCGCGGTGGGAGTCGGGCACATGCGGTCGGACCGTGTCGCCATGAATCGGCAACTCGTGCGATGATTGGGTTGGCGGATTCCGGTCCAAACGTTTCGGTTTCTTCCTTCTCCTTTTTCTTAAAGTCACTCCCCCAAAGTTCAAGAGATCTAGCAGAATTAAACAACTCGAAACCGCTTTTCAAATCTAAGGGCATTGTCGGCGGTTGGGAGTACGGGGTCCCCAGACGCCGAGCTTACTTGTTGAAAGTGAGGATCAACCGACCTCTTTCCTCGCGGCTCGGGCTTTCGAGAAGCGAACTCGATCAGTGACCATTAGCAGTAAGCACACATGATTTAGACTGGTTCGGGCCCCTCGTATGGAGGTAACAACCCTACGTCTAGTGATGTCTATAGGAGATATGAGAAGGATTACAGGAGAGATGAGTTTTCTACAGTGGGAAGATGAGCTTCGGTCTCTCTGTGTTTTCCTAGTAGCTGACCTCTTTATGTGCAGCAGCACAATCTATTTATACATGGGTGTGATCGGCGTCCTAGTGAAGGTGACGCCCTATTATCCAGCAGTATGGAGAAGGCGCCCTGTTGTCCGGCGGTCCAAAGCTTGTCTTCACATTGCGTCATTGCCATCACTCGTTTTTACGGGAAAACGGCATGGGAACAGTGCGACGAGACGGGAGTTGGTGGCCGCAGTCCTCTGCGTTCGACGGGACGTAATGGTCCTTGAAGACGTCAGAGCATTTAATGCCGCGGATGGGGAGGCCGGTGCCCAGCCGAGGAAGAAGCGACTCGGACTCCGGTCCGGGCAAGGTCGTTCGTGCTCGGGCACGAACGGGAATTTCCTTGCTCGGGGGAGGCCGGCATTGTAAGTGAAGAGTGATAATTCAAACGTTCCTTCCGGTCCCCGTCATCTGCACGAACGGGAATTTCCTTGCTCGGGGGAGGCCGGCATTGTAAGTGAAGAGTGATGATTCAAACGTTCCTTTCGGTCCCCGTCATCTGCACGAACGGGAATTTCCTTGCTCGGGGGAGGCCGGCATTGTAAGTGAAGAGTGATAATTCAAACGTTCCTCCAGGTCCCCGTCAGGCATGTACAATGGAGAGTCAATGGTGTTTCTTAGTACATTCTTCTAAGTAAAAAAGACAAGTATGTAAGGGCATATACAAAGCCATTTAATAGGATGTCTCTTAACGATTTAATGATGCTCCTCTCTAATTCTGCCTAGGAGCTTGTGAAGAGTCAGTCTCTTCACCAAGAGTCGACTCTAGCATTTTTTTCACTTTCCCCCTTGCCACATCAGCGAAACATGTTCACCTCATCGCTAAGAGACACCCTATTAAATAGCTTTGTACATGCCCTAATTGTTCGACGTTGGCCATTCCAAACATTAGCGTTGCACATTTATGAACAGCACCTTAGGATATAATACATCCCCACGCAAAAAAGGTTTCAAATCCATCCGGCAGTCTATAATTTTTTTTCGTTAGAGTTGCATTTTGCTAGATTTAGTTCCTTCTTATGGAGGTGAATGTGCAGCTTAATCACAGTTCAAGAAATTATGTCCATCCAAATGTGAATGGATGGTTGAAATGTCTCCTTATGAAAGGAAATAAAACTAAAAACCCTAGTCATCTCTGTCTCAAGAAGAGAGAGAGCACTCACCGCTGCTATTGAGCCTGAGAGTAATACATCCACAACCAAACAAAGAAGAGAAGGAAGGAGAAGAAGAGGAGTTCTATCTAGACTGGGTCCTCCTACGTGCTCTTCATCAAGCCTTTGATCAGATAAGTAAACATGGTTGGATCACCTCCAATTTTCGGTCACTACGTTCATCACTTGTTGCTCTCTGATTGGTAGGGTTGGATTGATGATTTGATCAGTGGAGAATCGGATGTAAGAAGGGTTTAGTCAGTTTAGATTGTAGCATGTTCAGATTAGCACGATCTTGATAGTTGATCAGTTTGAGGGGTCAAACGTTGTTGAATCGAGCTGATTTTCGAAAAACATGTTAAAAACTCATTGCACTACATTCCTACTAAGTTTCATGTGCACTAGACTTTTGTGGTTTGTAAGATATAAGCTGAACACTAAAGTGGACAGAACCACCTTACTCTGTTTTGTTACATTATATCACTACTACCGAATATGTCATTAGTGTCTGTTCCAATCAGTCATCAGTGCCTTTTTAAAACCGGCACAAAACAACAGCAACTGATGTCTCATGCATCTATGTTGGTTATGAACCGGTACATATGACACATTTTCTGTGCTGACTTATAGCTAGAATGGGCAGAGACACATTTTAAAATATTTTTTAAATTAGTTAGCCTAGCTAGCATAACGGCGGTGTTAGCTAGACTAGCTATATTGTATATATGGCTACCTATAGTAGCTATGGCCTACATCTAGTCCTTGGACACATATTATTTTTTCGGGTTTAACTGTTAGGGTATTTTATCCAATCCCTGACAGGTATATATGACCTGTTTTGGTGTAGTATATATTTTTCCCTCTTTCTAGCTTTTGCTACGCTTGGTTGTTGTAAATGATCATGACAAGTTTATAACTTGATAATTTATGTTGCTATTGTAATATATAAAGGTTCTAGAGAAGATTTCATTTGTATCCATTGTTGCTAATGAAGGTTGGAGCGGACAAGTTGTTCCCGTGGTTTTTTACTCCTCACCTTGAGATTTTTTTCATGTAAATCATTGCATCAATTGTGCATATGAATTTGCTTATTCCGCTGCTAACTTATTGGTTTAAGCTATTCTCAATGTTTATCATAAGATGAGTGGGTTTTGATTGTGCCCAGCGCTGTCCATAACCCAACACAATTCTCTATTTAATTTGATTAACATCTTATGGCTAATGGCTTTTGAATGTTTCCTCAACTCGAAGATGTTTCTAGAATATCTCGCCGCCATAAAAACATTCGGTACTAAACATGAACAATTAAAGGTGTTGTACCATACATAGCTAGACAGAAAGTGCAACGAAAGCTGAAGCAATACAATTTGAATCTACTTCACCAATATTGTCTAATTACAATAAGGTTCACAACCAAAATAAGCATATCTCTTGCAGGGGCATTTACACGAATTTCAATTTTTTGGGGACTGCTGGTGTATACCCTTTGAAGTTTGATCCCTAGCTATAGCCGAGTGCGTGTGTGTGCCCAGCTGAGTGAACACGGGCCTAAACGCTATGTAATTAAACAAACAAATCTCAGTGCTCCTGAATTTGTACGGAACTGTTGAAAAGTGGCATGTTGAATAAAACTTTGAAATAAAGAACCAACACTACTAAAAATATAAAAAAGTGCCAGTTACATAAAATTGATATGACACTGACACTTGTGATATGTTGTTTGTTTCACCATATGCTCTTCTCGGGAAACCAACGGAGGATTGATTTATTTGGATTGGATGGAGTTCTTAAGATACTCCGCAACTTATCTAATTGGCTTCACGTTGATCTTATTCAGCAATAGCCTGTGCCCTTGTCATCGCTAATTCACTGTTGGCGATTTAAGTTGGGTTTGGACCTGCTTTGACCCAATTATGCAAAGCATGGGACCCGCACATCTATTTGAAACAAAGGGTGAATAGAGGAATTTGGTAGGAACGGAATCCTGTGAAAATTTTATGGGATGGTCCAAAATATTGCATGAATAAAAAATTTCTTTGTGCTTACCATTGTTTGTACCTCTTATTACCTTAAATTATAGTCATGTATTAGATGGTACATCGGTACTACTCATCCATCATTTGAGGTACTAATACACAAAAGGGCATTTTATTGTATTTTGGTTTCTTTCTTTTTCCCCCTCTCTCGTCTCAGTCCTTCTTCGCCATTTGTCGGATGTTAACCACCGCCGGCCGCCAACTGTTGCTGACTGGCCTATTCGCACGGCCAGCTGAGCAGCCAACCGCGACAGCCCCCGCACACCCCTGCCACTCAGCCATGTGCCATCTTCAAGCCTCTTGCGTCCCACCGCCACCTCATGCCCCACGAACCACCACCCCACCTCCCTCATGTGTGTCGTCGCCACTAGCCTCCTGCACCCCATAGTCCATTGTCGCCTCTCTCGCACGTGATAGTGCTGCTAGCCCGACTACAAACCACCGCCTTGTCATCTACGGTGATAGTGAGAGGAGAAAGAGAATGGAGAAGGGGATAAGAGAGAAGCTATTGTTCCAAATATATCCCTAAGTGATGAACGGCTAGATTTAATTTTGGTATATCTTTGGTATCTTGTGAAGGATGGTAAAATCTCCCTAATCAAAATCATGTACTTTTTTTCTTTGTCCAATGCAAACAATCGAGCAAACAATTATTGCATTGTAGATTTTTAACGACTTGACTAGATAAACCATCTCAAACACAAGTTAGCGTGTATCTTCGATTCCTGCATTTCTAGATTGCTACAGCCCAACCTGCCTCTTATGTACCGTTGCTATGTTCAGTAACCAAGTTATACGACCATATACATATAGAAAAGGTTAGAGATCAGTTTCTAAATTCACTTTTTAGAGCTCTCGAAGTTTAATAATTTAGCCGCAGCCGTTCCAAACGGGGGCAAGAAAACAGCTTACAATCAGAATGTCTTATGTCTTTGTGTAGCATTCAGATTCCACTGTCGATGTAACTGTTACTAGAGCGACGTGAATCAGATCCTGCGTTTTGTGCTGCATTCAGACTCCACTGTCGAATGACACGAACAAAACGAGCTTGAATCTGGTCTGATCTGCACAGCTTAGACGTAAATGTCGCTCATAAATTCGAGAGTCAGATCAATGTAGTGGAAGTATGGTGTAGCAGTGTTTAGTGAAGGAATTTAAGGTCCTGTTGTTTTGGGCTTATCTAATCTGACTTATCTGTTGTATCTTGAACTTCGAGAATTTTCCGAGGTGGTCTCGAGAGTCGGATGGCCTTGATTTTTAGGATCTAGGGAGCTTTTAGACTCGCCTACGAGATAAAAAAAGGATTCAAAAAGTAATAAAAAAAGTCAGATAAGTCAATATTGGTGGCTAATATTGACTTATCTGATTTTTTTATTATTTTATGAATCTATTTTTTATCTCATAGAAAAATCAAGACCATCCGACTCTCAAGGTCACCTCGGAAAATTTTTGAAGTTTGAGATAAGACAGATAAGTTAAAATAAGTTAGGTTAGATAAGCCCAAAAGAATACCTAAGGAACAAAGTTTCGTCAATGATGCGTGGCATGGTGGCCGTGCTTGTATTATTGATCTCAACAGTGGTGTTGACAGGACGGACCCTAACCATCCATGTACCGTAGTGTAAGGATGGGAAGACATGCATGCATGAATGGCAGAGGTGATCAATGACTCTCATCTGAGGCTGGGTTCTTTTAACTTATCTTATCCTATTTATTTACCTTATCTCGTAATTTCAAAAAAATTTCGAGATAGCCTCGAGAACTAGTTGGCCTTTAATTTTTGGGTTTAGGGAGCTTATACACACGTCTACGAGATTAAAAAAAACTGACTCAAAAATCCACTTATCTTACTTATCTCGTGTCTTATTTGACTTATCTTACTTTTTTATTACTTTTGAATCAGTTTTTTTTATCTCGTAAGCGTGTTTATAAGCCCCCTAAACCCTAAAATTGAAGGTCAACCGGCTCTCGAAGATATCTCGAAAAATTCTCAAAGTTACAAAATAAAGCAAATAAATGGGATAAGATAAAGTGAAAAGAACCCAGCCTCAGTTTCATGGACATTACCGTTCGATAGGGTCTTTTTGAAACACTTGAGTTTCATATAAATGTCACGGAATAGTTATAAATGAAAGTTCAATTCCCATATTTTTTACATAATGGAAAAGATTGAGTTCCCATATGAATCTATAAGAAATTATGTATCCCAAACAGACCCATACGTGTAAGTTTGGGTCGCAACTTACGATAGTTGATCATACATGAATCCAAGTTTATCCAACGCAAACTATTTTGAAGAAGTTTATCCAACGTAAAGTAGTTCGAAGATTATTGAATTGCAAGAACTGACCATGAATCTAAGTTTATCTAATGCAAACTAGCTTGAAAAACTGTACCCGTCGACCAATTCACCCAAGTCTTAAGCTAACGAGGAAAGGCAAATAATATACTTCAACACCCCATCACGGGCTCAAAGTGGGTCATGATTATATTATATTTTTAAGGAATTAAGTCCATTTTACATAACTTGGCTATCGTGAAAATCCACTTAACCCTCCTAAACTATAAAATAATCTACTTTACATACCTTGACTATGAAAACCTTAGCAAATTAAGTCCAAGGTGGGTTTCAATGATGGTTTCATCTTTTTTTATTGGAATAAATCTATTTTTTTACCCCTCAAGTTCTTGAGATATTACAAAATAAAGTATGTCTTAAGAAACGTGTCTGTGTCCTGCTACAGTGTCACGTTGACGTGTCGACAATTGAAACATTGACTTCTTTCTAAACTATTGATATTGGTTTTTTTAAATAAAATTTTGAAACAGATGTATTTTCATTTATGTTTAGAAATATTTTTTGTTGAATATTTTTTAGAAACTAACAAAAAAAGTTCTTTGTTGTTCAAGGGGCTTTATAATATTTTCTAATAACTTGAGGGGCAAAATAGACTTATTTAAATTAAAAATACCAAAATCACCGTTGGAAACCACTCTAAAGGACATTAGAGGAAAACCACCTCCGGTTTGCATAGCTGATTAATGTAAAGTGGACCTCTTTATAGTTTTGGGGTTAAGTGGTCCATTATGATAGTTGTGGTATGTAAAATAAACTTATTTTTGTTCTTAACAGGATTTGAAAGGAGCACAATGGCAGGATTTTTGCATTACTATGGTGATGTCAAGTCCTTTACCTGATTGTGTGAGAAGCGGGAAGCAGATGAAGGCGCTGCTTCTCATCCTAGAACTGTCTTTGGCGCTTTTCAGCAGTGCATCCCTCTTCCTCGTCTCCCGTAGCTGGCACTTGGGCTGTAGTTTGGGTTTGTGTAATAGGATGCTCTAAATTTCTAGTTTTTTAGTTTTCTGTAATAGCGCCCTCTAAATTTTAACAAAATAATAATAGTGTGTTAGTCAGATCTCAAACTCAAGATTACTTGACTCTCCTACCGTATAGAGTTATATGCGCCGATCAATTTAGCCAAAAGCTTAAGGTAGCGAGGAAATACAAATGATATCCTTCAACAAAGATAATGTGATCCCATTATTCATTTTTCGATATACTTTTGAGATGGCATTGTAATGGTCTCTAGTCCTCTCTAGTGGATTTGCATAGGACTTGACCAAAAGCTCAGGCTAGATGAGCTACCCGAGATCTGATCGAGCTTGAACCTGGACCCGAGTTCGAGTCTGATTTGAGCCAAGCTCAAGCTCAAGCTCAAGCCCTCCATGAGTCTAGCCTAGCACCAGCCTACCAGCCCAACAACCACTACTAAACCAGCCAAGCCATACAAAGCCAACCCAATATGAAACACTAGCCTAGCCACATTCCCTCCTTCTTTCCACTCCTAGACTCCCTCGAGTTGAGCTCAACCTGAGCTAAGCTCGAGCCCATCAAGATTTCATCGACTCGAGCTCGAGCCCAACCTAAAGTTCGATCCTGGTTCGAGTCAATCCTGAGCTGAGCTCAAGCCTAATCAACCTAGGCTCGCTCGATCTCGGCTCGAATCCAGCCCTAGATTGCAACGCTGGATGTCAAAGTCCAACATAGACTTCTTTCAGAGAGAAAAGGAGAGTCCAACAAGTATGTGTTATTTTTGGCTTGTGGTTTATGGCCAGTTCTTTGAACCAATTAAATGCTTTGGCTTTCGAAACGTTTATTAAAAATCATAAAGCTGCTTCTTAAAACTCTTAAAATAAAGTCGAACTAAACGTTTCAATTTATCTAAGCTCTTAAAATTCATCTTTTCAGTCATTCAGCAATAAGTTGCAGCCGAACAATCTCTTGTAATTTTTTAAAGAAATCGTGGAAGATTCTTTTCATAATAAAGAAATGGTCGTGCACCATCTTGTTTTAACTTTGAGACAAAGATCCTAGATAATTTGACAGCAGATGATGTACTACACTTTTGGGCCCGATAACAAATACTTTATTGGAAAAGGTACCAATTTGGTCCCTGAACTATGTCAGGGTCTATTTTGATCCTTGAACTCTAAAACCGGATTAACTCGGTCTTTGAATTGTCAAAATAGAACACAAATGATCCCTTAACCGAGTCAACCAAGGTTTTGACCAACCAAGGTGGTTTGACCAAAGTATTATATTTATTTGAATAAAAAATATTTCATGAAATTAGAAACAAATTGTATATTTGAGTTCCTATTTATTTCAAAATCTCATAAAAACAATTTCCTTATTTTCACCGTGTTGTACCAATTTTAAAAATTTTCTAGCATTTTGTAGTAGCCATAAAATTAGCAAAAAATACTAAATAATCATGTAAAGTTTAGAAAAATTATATGAGACTAGATAATCATAATAAACTCAATATATAATTTAATTAGGACTCGTGAAATATTTCTATATAAAAATACATATAATATTTCGGTCAAACCACCTTTAACTAGTCAAAATCACCGTTAACTCGGTCAAGAGACATTTGTGACCGATTTTGACAATTTAAGGACCGAGTCAATCCAGTTTTAGGGTTTAGAGACAAAAATGGATCAGGTATCATAGTTCAGGACCAAAACGTACTTTTTCTACTTTATTTAGCACAAAGTTCAATGAGCTGCTTTTTTAATCTAATGGGCTATTTTTCTGTGGGCCTTAGGAAGGGCAGCCATGGTATCACACCATCTCGTTTTTGCCGTCGATGGGGCCTGCCCATGCGAGTCCATAGCGTAATCACAACATTTTTCCCTCCATTCCATTCCAGTGTTCCATGCAAGCCCAACCTACATCGCTGCTACATGTTAGCCAATTCCAGTGTAACTCAGGAACTTGATTGGTGCAATGTAAGAAAGTCTATAGGAATTTTTAGAAATAGAATAGAGTTAGTTTTAAATCTTGAATTTGAAATTTAGAAAAAAAAATTCTTGTGAAATTTTGATTTAGAAATTTGAGGATGCCGTGTATACTCGAGCAGGCTGGGTTTTTCCAGCCGGCTGCCCATCCACCCAAGGCCCATCAGGTACCCCGTCGGCTAGCCTCTAGGATCCCTTCTTTCTCGTGGTCGACGGCCCCGACCCCTCCCCTCCTCGGCTTCCCCGTGCGCCGTGTGTGACGGCCGACGGGCAGAGCGCGTGGGCGGTCGACGGCGGTCTCTCTCGCCGCGCCGTCCGACCGCCGGTGTCCACCGCGTCGCCAAGCCACCCGCCGCCGACGTCGGTCTCCCTGAGCTGCTCCACGTACACCTCCTCCTTTCAGTCCCTCTGCATCTGCACAGGAAGGTTGTTAAATTGGTTTGGTTTTTAGAATTATTTTTGACAAGTTGAGTTCTTAGTTTGCAAAAACCGGAATAAAAACCATATGATCCTATCCCCTAGGCTCTCTTGGAAATACCATATGACAATTGTTGGAAATACTTCTTGGTTGCCATTGAAGACTACCCGTTGAAGATCAAGAGGATGAGTGGCAGATGGGTGGACGAGTGCTTGATGTATGGCCGAAAGTAGACCTAGCATGTAACGTTTGTAGTTTGGCGTGGTTTAAGTTGTGGTTGACGAAGCAATCTAATTTGTTAGGAATAGGATCGTTGAAATTGAGATGTTGGCATTATTTCACATCTCTTTTTTTTGTATTCTTTTGTTCATTACCTCTGTAGATGTGGTTTCTATTAATGGAAATCAAAGCTTTGCTTTGTCAAAAAAGAAAAACCATTCTGACTAGGAATGAACCATATCTCATCATTGCATTTAGCCATTTTGTTTGAACTATCACCTTTTTTTCCAGTTAGCTACACCAATACACCTGGTACATGGTAGAGGAGCCTTAGGTTTCCATTATTCACATTTGACATCTTACGCAGAATAGGAAATTTTACTGTTGTTTCCTTCTGCGTATTTCTTCCTTCTTATTGGTCTAATTATTTTCGTTTAACATGTTTCAAAACAAAAGGTTTATGCATTTTTAAGAGAAACACTCCAATTTTTGCTTTGCAGCAGTTGACTGTAGCTACTTCTATGCTGTTTATGCAAGTACTGATGGAACTATTTGAGTAGAAATGGATAACAGTCAAGATCCTCAAGAAGAAAGGCTTCAAAGGAAGGAAAATGGTGAAGAAGCTGAAAAAGAGGAAGATTACGGAAATTCTTTGAGCCGCAAGGAGGTAACCGAAGAGCTTCTTGGTTGTGTTGTCCATACTGAGGAAGAGGCATACAAACTGTATTGCGACTATGGGCATCGAATTGGTTTTAGTGTGCGAAAGGGCAAACAGTCTTACTTCATTGGTACCAAGAACATTCGGACAAAAGATTATTACTGCTCAAAGGAAGGGCTTAAATATGATGAGCCTGTTACAGAAGCAAACTTTAATCGACCAGACACAAGAACTAACTGCAAAGCAATGATCCGCTTTAGAGTTGATGAGAAAGGACAATGGACGGTCATACGCTTTGTTCCCGTTCATAATCACCAGTTGGCTAAACCTGGGGAAAGGCACATGTTGAGATCGGCAAAATCACTTGCTGTCGGAAAATCAGGTGTTATAGATCCAGCAGCATCTGCTGAATCACATGCAATAAATGGTTTATCTGATATGACTGAAGGTGATATTGTTGAGCCTCCAGGGTACACTATAAGGGATTGCTACAATCATGTGAACATGCAGGGTATAACAATGATTGAAGCAGGAGACTGCCAAAGTCTTGTGAGCTATTTCAAGCGTAGAACTAACGAGGAAGGCATGTTTTATTGGGATGTGCAAGTTGATCAAGAAGGCCGCATGACAAACTTTTTCTTCAGGGATGGTAAAAGTAGAAATGATTATGACTGCTTTGGAGATGCTGTTATATTTGACACAACCTACCGCACAAATAAATATAACCTGGTATGTGCCCCTTTTGTTGGAGTTAACCACCATTGGCAGAATGTCGTTTTTGGCTGTGCATTTTTGTTAGATGAGTCCACAGCTTCCTATGCTTGGTTGTTTAAATCATTCTTGGAGTCAATGGGTGGCCGATCACCAAAATCAATTTTCACAGATCTGGATGAGGCTATTATGCAGGCAATCGAGCAGGTGTTTCCCAACACACAGCATTGCTTTTCTTACTGGCATATTCTGAGGAGTGCACAGTCTCATTTAGGCACAGTAAACACTTCTCAAGCATTTCAAAATATGTTTATGAAGTGCACGCAAGGATCTGACTCGGAAATGGAGCTTGAGGAATCTTGGGCTGCTATGCTTCACGAATACAAATTACAAGATAATAACTGGCTTAATGACCTTTATAGGTTCCATCCTAGATGGTGCTCAGCG
This sequence comes from Olyra latifolia, assembly GCA_036346145.1. Lineage (NCBI taxonomy): Eukaryota > Viridiplantae > Streptophyta > Magnoliopsida > Poales > Poaceae > Olyra > Olyra latifolia. Next base: position 4,840,075 of record CM070530.1, read on the forward strand.
TTTAACAAAGATACTTTTGATGGTGGGATCAATTCATCTCAGTGGGGGGAGGTATCAAACAATATCCTGACTGGAATTTCTGATGAATCTACTTCTCTTACACGATTTGCCCTCTTGCTAGAAAAGGTTGTCAAGGCTCTACGTAGAAATGAATCTGAGGAGGATTTCCGCTGTAGCCAGACTGCTCCAGTCCGTGCAATTAAGCATAGTACAGTTCTGAAGCAAGCTGCAGAATCCTACACGCACAGGATTTACAAATTATTTGAGGCAGAATTTCTGGATGGATGTGGAGCAACTTCATGCCATGAAAGTTCTTGTGGTGGGAACTTATTGAGGTTTGAAATAACGATGCAGGGAAGGGGTTCAAAAGTGTGGACCGTTCTTCTTGATACCTCCACGATGGAAATATCTTGTGGTTGCAGAAAGTTTGAAAGGATGGGTCTTCTTTGCTCCCATTCTCTGAAAGCCTTCAGCCTGCAGAATGTGGATACAATTCCTGACAAGTACATTTTGAAACGATGGACAAAAGATGCCAGGAGAAGCACATATAAGCTTAGTCAAGAAGATTCAACACAACAAGAATGTACTGAGGCTGAACTTGCATACCGCAATCGGGCAATGCAGTACGCATATAACCTTATAACGAAGAGCCAGGAACTTGAAGAATCAAGAAAAATATTCTGGGACTCCCTTGAAACAGGAGAGAGGGCACTGGAAGTATTCTTCGAAATGAGAAGTTTGCGCACTCAAGCTGCAAAAGATTCCAGTAAAAGGGATAAAAAGAAGAAAAAATCTTCTAAAGGACCAAGCTCCAGTAAGTACCAACTTTAAGGTCATTCATGATTATTAAACACCATTTTGTTAAAAAAAATTCTCTGCTGTGCAGAAAAAGCAAAAGAAGCCCCACCATCTTCCTCCGCTGTTCCCGAACTGTTTGCCCAAGCTAATGAGCATCATTTTCAATCTGCACAAGATGCACAGGGTAATGCAACAATTGGAAGACCATTTTACTATCAGGTACACAAAAATATGTACTTATAGTTTTTCTTTCCTTCTGGCATTGAACCGATCCTATACCAGCATGCTTTGTGTTTTACAGGGTTGATCTTATACCAGCATGCTTTGTGTTTTACAGGGTTTTCCAACTACTGCAATGCAACCAAACCAGATCTACATGCATCCAAATTTGCACACGATGCCTGTTTGTGCACCACAGGTATTTTGTTTAGCAGATAGTCCTGTGCATTTTTTTTCATCCGTTATTCAAGTTGTGCATCATTAATATTGCTTTACAGATGAAAAAAAAAGTAAAAATAAATAAATTTGAACAGTTTTGCTAAACAGAAGTATAAAGACCTGTTGAGTAAACTGTGCAAACCTATACCCCAGTTATTTGTATTTTCTGCTATCAGACTCCATAACAATTATATCATCTTTAAAATGACATGAATAGTTCCAAGAAGATGATGAAGTGCTCATCCATGCAAAACCTACAAAACATAGGGGATGTTCTCGTCATCTTATCTTATTTTCTTATCTTCTTAGAGATCGTTCTCTTCAGTTTATCTTCTTATCTTGTCTACTTTTCTCTGAATCAAAAAGTCAAACGCTTTGGTTTTTGCAGTCCATTCTTTTTTTGTCTAAAAGGTGCGTTCCAAAGCTCTTAGAAATAAGTCAGATGGAACGCACCAGATTTTCCAAGTTACCACGAGAAGCTCTTGAAGTTCGGCTTATAAGCAAATAGGAATAAAAAAAAAGATAAACTGAAGAGAACATCCAATAAGCAGAACTTCGAGAGCTTCCTGAGGTAGACTGAAAGTCCTGTTCGCTTTGTTGGACCTGTTTTTGGGAGCACTGTGGTTTCGAGATAGAATTAAAAAGGTACTTCAAAAGACAAAGCATTTGGAGTTTCAATTTAGAGATAAGTAGATAAGATCAGCAAGTAGGCTTAAGAGAAAACCCCTTAGTAGATGGGTTTAGGATAAGCGGCATTGTGGACTTGGGGACATTAAGAAGGTTCTTGGCTTGTGCTTTGCAAACTTATTCTCCATTCATTTATCAATGGCCAACAGGACTTCTCAGCATATCCTGCAATGCGCCCCAGTTCAAATTTTGGTGGTGCAAAGAACATCTAAAAGACACAGGTATACAATTACCTCCTCCTTTTTTTTGCTTTCCATGCCACCATACGATAGTGCTTTCATTAGCTTGATGCTTTTACTGCTATTGTTGGCAAGGGGCTACCACATTGCATAAAAACAGGGCGGTAGGACCAGAGATATATCTCCCTTGCATCTTCTCAAATATGTAGAGCATCATGGACTATATATGACTTTTATGCTAAGCTTTGTTACTCCTAACCTCCAGATGTCTTCGGAGATCTTGCTTTGAGATGGCTGCTACCAACTGCAAGAGTAGATTTTACCAGCCATTACGGGGGCCTCATGGTGCCTGCTGCCCTTGAGGGAAGTAGCTATTCTGCCTTCTGCCTCAATAGAAATGCTAGGACCATGTATCCCCTTGCTGACTTGCTGTGCGACGTCTTCTGCATAGCTTGTTATTAGGCGGTTGTAGGCATTGTAAGTTGTGACTATGAGAGTAGCTACTAACAGGATCTGAATCCAGTTGCAAGCTATGGATGTACGGAGTGTGTTCCCTTGGCCGAAAAGCTCTCTACTCCCCTCCGACACAATGGCCCGTGTCACAAGCTACACGGGTTATTTTGCTTTGCAATGTGGAGGCTGCGGACGGCGTCACGCACGTACGAGACACCACTGATACAACAGTAATATTAAATGAAAAGGAGGGGGGAAAAAAGGCACTGGAAGCAGGCACAGCTGCGCTGGTGTCACCTGATTGATTCAATTGCTATTCATCGACAATGCGTTGTGATACAACAGGGGTTACAAATTGGGGGGAAAATCAGGGGCCAAGGAATGGTAGGTTTGGCCCCTCAAAAGAATCAATGAAGCTTTGGATAGTTCAGTGGGCAAGCTTCTTTGCTCGCCCACTGGAAGGCTGCGCGTCGTCTTTGGCTCCAGAGCCCTCCGGCTTCCGAGCCCATGCTGGGGCTCGGTCGGGCTCGTAGCGGTAATCATAGAACAGCTCCTCGCCGGCGCTGATCCGTTCTTTGGCAAATATGCCTACCCTATGATCACCTGCTACCATGATCACCTTGGCGTAGCAATTTGGATCAGGAGAATGGTTGGCAAACTTCAGCTTGTCACCCATTCGGTAGGCATCAAGAACAAACTGCATCCAAAATTGTAGCACATGCACATGGTAAAACCAAGTGAGCTTGAACAAATTGAATTGCGCAGGAGATGATATCAGGGTAATCAGCATTTCTGCACACCTACCTCGTTATTCAAGTTAAAAAGGAATGATGAATTTTCACGATCGTATATCTTTCCACGCTTGTCAGCTTCCTTATGGGAGATAAGCTCCCCAGTGTACTCACCGAGATATTCATGTTTGCCAACACTATTCTGAAAAGTTGAGGAAACAACAAATTAGAGGGGATAAAGGGGAGGATGGATGGAGGTTCAGAGGGGCAACTATACCTTAAGGAATGCACCCCAGCCAGAAACGTCAGATTTCCCAAGTAAGACCTGAAAAGAAGTAAGGCTAAGTTGGCGCCTTTGATGGAACATTTTGTTTGACATAGAACAAGTAAACTCTTAATGGAAAATGAAGATACTGCAAGCTACACGATGCAAGTATATTTTATTGGGATGCTTTGTCTCACAAAACACCTCTCTTCCAATTAATGGAAGATTTCTGTCTCCAGATATTAATCCCAAATTTACAAGGGGTGGCACAGTCTAACTTCATGTTCCATGATTTAGAGAATTTTTTCCCTGCGCCACAAGGCTTGTTGAACTTAATATGATGCTCCATATGATTTCTTTCAAAAAGAAAAGTGTGCAGCAACATCCAGTTTTCTGAATTTAACACAGTTATCGTCTGATATCCTAATTGAGGGGACAGCTGTTAAAAATCAGTTATCAAAGGGCTAACTTTCAGCTGACATTATTGCTACTGCAGAATTAGGCAAAGTTAGTTTTAAGAGATCTAGGCCCTTTAGTCACACTTAGACTATACCAGACAAAAGTCGAACAAAACAATCCATAAGTACAATTGATGAAACAAATGGACCTCAGAATCTCTTCGTAGAAGAAGCTTATGGTTCTCTTTTTTTTACTTTGGTAAACAATAGAAGGCCAATGGAATCAAGTACTGACCATATCATTCAATTAAATTATAAGCAACATCGCAATAGCATTAAAACATAATATATTTACCCTTTGTTGTTGCTTAAGAAGCAGTTTCATGTTCCGGCATTCATAATTATCACCTCTTTGGTTGGGGACTCCCAATGTACCATCACCACACCTGTAGGTTTCAAAATACAAGTGGGAAGGAGCGGTTAATATAATGATGATTTATTCTAGAAAAATTATGCATGAGAAAGTGTGTAAAGTTTGAACAACAAAACAAACTTTTTCCAAAAAGTTCTAATGGAGCAACCATTAAGTATGCGTGGAATGTAAAAGGACCATGACTGGATTTTGGCATCGGTCAGATACACAATAATTCTTTGGGTACAGAACCACATATAGTGCCCATTTTTTCCCCTTTTAATTATTATCAATGGATAAAAATTTAAATTAAATTTTATAAGATTTCCTATCATTGATACAAGCTATCATAGGGAAACTTTTGGAAAATACTCATGTACAAATCAGGTATTGATCAGATAAGTTTAGATAAAGTAACCATTGTAATATTTGGGTCTAGAGTTGAATAAACTGAATTGTCATTGGGAAAACCACATCTATTTTCATCCCCTTTCGAATAATGCACTTGCAGAGATTAGAATTCAATTAAGTATCTCAGCAGAAGGTATGGTAAGATCATGCCCAATTGCAATGTTTGACGACTGTGGGGTATAAGTGTGTAACTGATGAATAAACTATTGTTTATGGTTATCTTACAATGTATCTTGTGATGTGACAATATAAACAAGCAAGATTGCTCCTGCACTTCTAGGAACATATTAGACATCCATCAAAGGTTCTCATGAATAGATGAGAAAATCATGTAGCACACACCCATAATTACAACCTGCAGTTTTACTTCAACTAGAATGGCTTTAAATGCACTGCCTAGTCAAACCGCAGATGGTAAAATATAAGCAATGTGCCAAATTTTCAAGGAACAGATGACAACTTACTAAATTGTTACTTTTAAGATGCGAGTGGGATTCAGGAGGTGCAAATAATGACAGGTATGTAATTTTCTTTAAACAGAAGATAATTTTGAATTAACAAGCAAATCCTTCAGGGATTCCCCAGATCTTCAAAAATACATACCCTACCCAGCAGTTTCTGCACACATCAGGATCACACTCCCTGTCAGCAGCAAAACATGGACATTGGCGGCTGCGACACTGACTCTTTGCACAATGACAACCTCGGAAACGATTCTTGCACATTTTAGGACACCTGGAATGAAGAAGGCATAAGCTTTAACACAAGTAACATGAGAAATCACTAAATTATGACAGCAGGATGAGAGTAAAACATTATTTGCATGCTAGTGTCTCTGTGTGTATGTGTTTGTGTAGTTCATTCTAGTAAACACTAAAAATTTCTCAAAGTAATAACCAACAAAATATCCAACTCCAATGGGTAATTATTCTATTTGATTCTCTAATGAGAGTTGTTTACCATTTGTGTCCCTTTCATACTACACGGGGTTTTGCATTATCTTTTTTTAATTCAGTAACATGAATGTTTTGTGTAAGGAATAAAATGATGGTAATGATACAGCACATCAACAATACTGTACAAAAAAAATGTAATAGCATATGAAAGCAGAGTACATCTATAAATTTACCGTAGTTTTTTCATAAGCAATGCTATTAAGGACCAGGATAGCCATTCTCAGTTTTCACTATCTGCAATAAGACTAACCAAGCAAAATCTGAAAAAAAAAAAAAAAGAGTATCTAGTAGAGCAGGGGAAGTATATCTGGCACCAGCAAAAGTAGGTTGAAGCATAGAAGAGATTGATGCATAGGCAGTAACTAAATAAATCCAAACAACATACTTCCCATGCATATAAGCGTAAGCATATGCAAGTTGTTGCAAAGAAAAGCAACTCACCCACAGTATTTCTCACAGCATGTTCCATTTGTGAGACATGGGCACTGCTTCCCACATGCAGACTGACAACCACAAGGATTGTACTGCCGACAAGGCTGATCCTTCCTTTCTGTAATCCTTTTCCTTATAAAATGGTAGCCTGCGGATTTCCAGGTGTACTTCAAACGACGGACTCTTCCTCGTCTTCTAAAGTACCTTGCTCTTGTACGCAGCTCATTACCCTGGGATGTCAACATAAAAAAAATACTAGATAAGATACCACTTGGAGGAAAAGAGGAAAATACTAATAAAGAGGGCTACTGTGAAGCCTACCTTTATATATCCTTTAACAAGAGAATCAACACCACTGAGGGCTCCAGATGCACTACTGTTTTCAATATAATTCATATATTGAAAAACATCTCTGCATGTTTTCATTCCACCAAGAAGGTTCCGAGCAATTAAACAGCTGCATGAAAGTAATCATGGGTTCAGTGCACCTACTGAAATTAAGAAAAGCAAGGTAAACTGACTATTATAATTACAATAAAGAAGGTCCTCAATATGCTTATAGCATATCCCAAGGGATAGGGAAGTTAATGAGTATAAATGAAAAACACATACAATGTGCTACATGATGCAGAAATATTCCCATGCCACATTCGGATAATTAATGACTCTTCAAATTCTTCATCAATATATCTTCGTGTTTGAGAGGAGAAAATTAATCTATAAAGGGGTGACAGTCTGAAAATTTCAGTAATATAATATAATATAGGTTTGGCATGTCTAACAAAGATGCACCAAATTTTGCTTGAAAATCAGTAGTTTGTTGTAATAATGTCAAGTGCCATGATACGTTAGATATATATTTTTTCTGCATACAATACGATACTTCTGTGCAATAGTTGCAGGCTTGCATTGCCATGTTAAAACATTGGCATTGCACTCCCGATATGATATAGTAATATTCTAGTGTTGTATTGTAATGCATTCTACAACTACTGCTTTTCTAAAAGTACTGCAGCTTTTTTTAAAAAAATGTTTGGTACAGCATGTGGCTGCAACTCTTTTTTTTCAAAGGTATTTAGTTATAGATAACTTAAAAATTGTCAAAAAAAAAAAACTAATATCTTATTTTCCCCTTTTCTCATTTCATATTTTTTGACTAGAGATCCACTATAATTCATTTCTGGTTGCTCAATAAATATGCATTCCATAAATGTACCATTGTAAGGTAAACGTGAGTATAAAATTACACATTAACTTTACTCTGTTCAGGTTTCAGAAAAGTGTGTACATATACAAAGCTACAAAGGATATTCCAACTGACTAGTTGTATAATATCCAGGAACACAGTAGGGGGGATATGGATTCAAATCCTTAGGGCATAATTCAAATTTGAACTCAATTCTGAAAATTCCCAAAGAAATCCCCTCATCAAAACATCACCGAAAGGTGAAGGAAATCATTGATATGAAGTTCATCATTAGGAGAAGGGACCAACCTGTTCCTTCCAAAAATCTCTAAACCTTTCACTAAAAGACCTTGCTCAATCATCTTCCAAGATCTACCATTATCTTCTTGCTTGCATATACTCTCATCAACAAACTCCTCTTTCCTTGAACTGCCATAACCATCTGTTGCTGAATGTTCATTATTTGTTTCCTCCATCAAATCATTCGGAGCTTCCGCAAAAGCAGAGTTATCCTCCATATGAGCCGCACCCTTCTTTCTAGAACTTCTTGTGCTTGGAGCATTATGCTGCGAGGATAGAGATGAATCTTTATTTTCATTCCGCGTATCAGATCTAAGCTTCATATCCCTTGGCCAAAGAAATCCACTTACAATAGAATTAGAGTCCGATGGCGCCAATTCTCTTTGTCCTTTTTTCACACTCATAAGAATTCGCTCAGCAATTCTTTTATTGGTACTTTTCTTGATTCCACCTTTTGGGCCAATTTTAACTTTTGATAGGCAAGGAGAATGTTGTGGAGATTTACTGCTTATTGGATGTACTTCTGACTCACTACTTTCTGAGGCAACCCTTGCAGTTGAAGAGCTTTCACTTTGTTGAGATTTCGTTTTCCTTCCACTAGAACCATGCTTTTTCTTCTTTGAGCCTAGCTGGTTCCTTGCATTGTCCAATGAGTGAGTTGGCTCCTCAACATCAAGAAGCATGTCACAACCATTAGCAGTAGCAGCATCTGGTTTGGATGCCTGGAAAAATATGGTTTACAAAAGAAATATCAGCACAAAGTTTCTTCTTGAGTTTCAGAAGTTTAAATCATCACAGTACAAGACAAACCACTTTTCAGAAGTCATACACCATAAAATACAAACCAGTTTATAACAATGAATACCACATGGTATACCATCATCAATGCTGCTCCACGGTTGTTGCTTTTCTATCTGTACGAAGAAGACATAAATTAGAATACGTAATTTGCAAAATAATTCTTTAACTTGGAAACTTACAGGAAATACTAAATCTTGAGAACATCCATGTACTTTGCAGTCAAAAACCTGCCAATTTCAAAATGAGCAGAATGCCAGAATGTTAATAAGAAACCCAGAGGTATTACAAAAACATATGACAGTTTACAGATGAACATACTAGACATCGTCGACAAAATAGATTGTCAAAGGAATCCAATGCTGCATCCAAATCTTTATCACGGTACACATCTTCTACTTTGACATTAACTTCAGCCACTTTGTTAAAAGAATCCTCAGCTTTCTTCCCATGTAGGATCTCATATCTGGCCTGTAACATAGGCCAATGTGTTAAGATTCAAAAGTTAAAAGAAAAAGGGAAAGGAAAAGCCCAAATTGGCAAATGTTCATGTGGGATTAGTTGAATGCAATATGAACAAGAAAAAAAACCTTTATATCAGCAGCAGCCCTCGTAAGACATTGAGCTAGTGTTTCCAGCACTGCATCTGACATGCCACATTCTTGAATAGTCATCCTAACAGAGTAGCAGAGGAATGCAATTCATTAGATAAAATTTAACATGAAGTGGGAAAAGAACACACATCAGAAACCAAAATATAAGCTGCCATTAATCTTTTTTTAAAATTTGGAGCAAGATGGCTCCCTCCCCCAAAAAAAAAAAAAAATCCCGCTATGACACCTCCTCTCTCCCGTGTCACCATGGCTGCCCGCTGTCTCCTCTCCTTGTGTTGCCGCGGACCCGGAGTTTTCTTTTTCCCATTGTTTTCTGTATTTTCATTTCCCCATGTGCTTTTTTATTTATTTTTCCTTTTCCCTATTTAATTCCATTGCAAGAATTTTTCAGACATTGCTCAGCTAAGTCAGCAACTATACTACCAAAACATTTTAGCACAGCCGATCAGCCGAAAGTTACTCAGTCCTAAAGAGTAGCCAAAAAGCCATGTTATCCAAAAAACTAAAAAAGCTACAATCGTTACGAACAAGACTGCATACTCCATATCTAAGTTGCTTTAACAATACACTGTGAGCAAACCTTACAGAAAATATCAAAGCCAATTTTCAAAATAAGGGATCGCCTTCTACAACTTTACATCAATAACATAATCCTTAACCTGATCTTGACAGATAATTCAAGGATAGGCTCAATTTTGATGTATAGTCTGACTATCTACCTTGCTTTTGGTGAAATTTCTCTCCATGTGTCTTTATTCCTTGTGACACTTTTTTTGCCAATTGGAAATATTTGTGTAGTGCATGTATGTGTACATATGTTCATTATACAGGATGTGTACTGGAAAAACTTTTCTTGTAATGCAAATCATGATGGATGGCACACATTTAAATAGCAAATCTATCATTTTTTTATTATTGAGTGTAAACATAGCATGACCTTGATATGTAAATATATTTGAATGATTTCCCTATAATAAATTCCAATTAATCATATTGCAATACCCTACTGTCCAACAAGCTCATAAATTTTTCTGTTGTGCTGATTTATTTACCGCTATATTTGTATAACTGTATTGCTTATGTATCATTAGGCACTAGGATTTTTTCAGGAAACTATGATGGTAAAATCTAAGGGTGAAAATGAATCTAATCAAGCCTTTACTGTATTTGTATCCTTATTTTTTAAACGAATATGGATATGAAGACGGATATTCTCAAATACAAATACAAATCAGATGTGTACTCAATTTGAATCGGATACAAATATCCTCATAATTTATATGATTGTGAGATATTTATAATATTTTATCCTTGTATATAGTGTACTTAACCATTCTAATTTATTATTTCACCTAAAGAAACATGCATTGTCACTAAATTATAAATATTGGTCCAACTATATTGCAATTAAATGTGTATATTGTTTTATTGATTTTGAATACAAATATGGATAATACAAATAAAATAGCGTTTCAGATAGCAAAAGTCCATACCATATCCATATCCACATTTTTATACAAACACAGATACGAATTCGAATATTAGAGAAATTGTTAATCGGATGTAATATCTAAACCGTATCCTTACTTATCTATTCAAATATGGATGTTGGATAACACAGATAATCCATACACGTTTTGCACCCCTAGTAAATCAGCACATCTGTAAATCACATATTGTGTTTCAAAAGGAAAATATAATTGAACATTTGCTTTAAAGGAAAGCATGTGCAATAGCATTTTTTTCAGAAAATATAATTAAAAAAGTATCTGACAATCACAAAACAGTGCAGAAATTAAGTATAACGTAATGTACATTAAGGCAAAAGTACACAAATGGAAAAGCAGCTGCACAAGATTCCTTACCGGATAATACAATCTTCAGAATTTTTGAACTCCTTTTTCTCCTCTTCATCCTCAACAGCTTCATCTTCACTATCGCTGCAAATTAAAGCTTCACCACAATTTGCATCGTAGTAAATCCTTCGCCTACCAAGTACAGATTGGTCCTCATTCATCCTTTGGTTCCTGCATCAAACCCCCAAAAAAAAACTCACATCTCACGGAAACTTTTGAGACTTACGTGTCCCAAACAGCGGATTTTGGGGATGTATTTCTGCGACGAACTTGGGGATCTTGAGAAATGTGTATGCTTACAAACAGACCTGTCCAAAAATATCCATGTTGTATAAGGTGGAAGCTTTGACACTTCTTGTAGTTTAATTGGCCGAATGGCATTCTTCGAACCAAGATTTCCACCAAAAATAACCATCGATGTGCCATATGAACTTTCTTCTTGCCAACTGCCACCATCTTTCTCAGCAGGAGACACTTCAAGACTATGCAGGGAACACAGTGCATCATCTTGCCTTTTTGTGAGCAAATTCAAGACTAAATCAGTACCATTTGATGTATTACTTTGCCTGATTTTTGACAAATTGTAATTGTTCTGTGTAAAGGTGCTGAGCTTAATCCTGTTCTCCTCTATCCTATTCTGGAAAAATATTATAGCAATAAGAAATAGTAAACGATAGGAATATCTGATGAAAATACTTAGAGAAGTACAGAATGTGCAACTTCGAAGAACCTTAATGTAAGTAAAACGATCTGCTGTAACTTTCTTCTTCAACGAGTCAATAACACATAAAACATATCGGGAGGTATTGCTTCCTTCTTCAGCTGACATAGCCTGGTTATTGTGAGTAACCTAAGCAAGCGTGTATAGTAACTTTATCAAAAACACGTGTAGAAAACAAACAGATAGTAGTTATATGATTGAAGGGTATAAAGCTCAAAGCCAAAAACAAGGGCCCAACTATAGCTTATGTTTGTAATCCAGAACCCCCTTCTATGCAAAAAATGTAACAGGTTTCACAAAATATAAGCAGCATTTTAAAAAAGAAGGAACAGAACATTGCATAGCTCAATTTTTAGCTCGCGAAACTGCAGGGATGTAACCTTTATGCCACATTCCCTGAATAGGACAAAAATACAATATAACAGTCGAAAGGTGAATTGAAAATTTGAAACGCCACAATTTTAGCTAAGGAAAGCGTGACCATGCAATATCAAAAGCACATTCCATGATATGGGCCTTAAAGAACGAAATAACCTAGCCATTCCCCTTATCTAGAGCTGAAATCATCCGGGACAAAACCGAGTAGCCTTAAACCCCACCCAGGACAGGCGCACCAGCAGCCGCAGCCGCATACACCACAGCCTACCCGCCGGAGCGCGCGCGCGACAGCACAAATTCAAGCAATCAACTCCACGCTCCACCTCAGAATCCAACGCCGCCACATCGCCAGATCTCTCCCCCGGACCCCCCCGGAACTCGCCGATCGGCGCCCCAACGGCCCCAAATTCCCACCTGCATTACCCCCTCGACCCACAGGCAGGCACGCCAGCCAACCCCCGCGCCCCACGAGCACACGAGACCGCCGGCCGCGGGAGGGAGGAGCCGAGGAACGGACCTGGGCGGCGCCGGCGGAGGGCTGGGAGCGGCAGGCGGAGGCGGACGCGGAGAGCGATCCCGACGCCGACGACGCCGCCGCCTCCATGGCGAGCCAGCGAAACCCTAGTCCCGCCCCGCGCGCGCGCTCCACCCGAGCTGGAGAGAGAGAGAGATAGAGAGAGAAATAAAATGAGGAGGGATTTGGTGGGGGAGGGAGGCGAGGTGAAGCGGAGGGGAGGGCAGGAGGGGTTTTGAAATGGGCGGCCGTGAGACCGCTTTATACTCGCGGTCAACCGGGCCGCGGCAGCCGCCGCGGCGGGGCGCGCGACTGGGTCTGGGATGTTTCCTTGTGGCTGTCGCGTGGGTCTGGGTTACGTGGGGCCGGATGGCAGTGGCTTGTGGGTGAGGTTTTTGGTGTGGCGGGATGCCGAGGGGTTGGTGTGTGTGAGCCCCGGCTGGGCGCGGCGGCTGGGGTGTAAAGCGTGGTCCTTCATCATTTTATGCAGACCGAAGCGCTCGTCCTCTCTCTCTTCTCGAAAGAAATCTCATTCATAGAATTCGGCCACTCTTTTCTCCGATTATTTTCGAAATCTAGTCTTTTTTTCAAAAATATGGTTGAAAAAACTAATCTCATTTAGAAACATTATCGATACACTGACACCACTTACGTGTTTCAATATACACGTTTAAGTTTTAACACTGCAAAAGTTAAGTTGTTTTTCTCATTTTGGTAGCCTATTCTAGGCTGGAGTTTACTAAAATGGGGTGACTGCGGGAATTATTTAATGCTCTTAAACCGTCTAATCCATAGAATATCCTCTTGCTATGGATCATGTTAGTAAGGTGTATTTCTTTTTATAACCAATTAATGTTCATGAGGAATGAGATGCATCATATTGGGCTGGCTCCACAAATATATGATATTTTGGTTTCGCACATTTGGATGGTTGTATTTAAAAAAAATAGTTAGTTGAGGACATTGAAATTAACCTTGGGCCAATGTTCAGAAAACATCCAGTTTCTCTGTTTCTTCATTGTGCCAATAATATTACGGTAGATTAGGAGCTATTTCAATAAACCATGACAAAATCAAAACCATATGTTTATTTAAACAAAAACCATATGTTACTTTCTACTAACTTAATGCCTACAAATATGGTCAACACCCTCACAACCTACCACCAAATGTAATTGCAACGCATCTAGCAAATAGCATGTAAGAACCTATGCCCTGTCCTAAGACAGCATCTCCAGTAAAGACTTAAAATTTCTCCTCTATAACACTATTCTCTACAAATTTTATCCATTCTCTAAAATTTCTTCACATTTTACATTATACTCTGAAGATTCATTTCTTCAGCAGAGACTCAATCCATAAAAAATCAAATAAACAGTGTTTTGCAATATTTGCTAGAGATGCTCTAACAAGTCACACTATATAAGGCCAGCAATCCGCAACCCAACAAGTCACACTATATAAGGCCCTTTCTCCTTATATATACGCTTCACACAATTTAAGTTAATTAAGGACATCGATCATCATGTTATTGTTATGCACACGCATGATACTACATAAAATTATGCGCCTTGCTTCCCCTATCGCATCATCATTTCCTGGCTTCTAACCAACCAAGAACTGACGACGCCAGCAATATGACTTATATTTTTCATATACATGTCAAACATCGAAATATGCATGATCCTTATCCACCGAGCGTGTATGTCTAATTTGAGTCTTCCAAAGGGGACTCCAAAGGAATTCATAAAAAAAAAACCCTTAAAACTAAAGCCTTATATGATACAAAACGAAGATATAATAGGATAGTAGTAAATTTTAGATCTAACTATATGTTTAGAGGGCATGCATCCTTACAATAATTTCTTTTTATATAATGGAATAACATTCCAACATCTATATGTTAGATTTACACAACCATACAAGAAAAAAATCATCTCAACTTAAGGCTGACCAACACAGAATAAAACAACCACAATAATTTAGAAACAAAATTCATGTGACATAAACCTTATTGCTAAATCTTCATCCAAAATTGGCAAAGAAAATCTAGAGAAATTCTACCCAAAGTCAGCTGACAAGATCCATGCCCAAAAAATCCAGTCCAAAGTGGTTAATGGCGAAATCCATGCTCAAAATGGTGATAGGCGGAATCCCGGCTGTAAGCATCTAGACCCCCTAATTCGAGAATTATCAACTATGGTGCGGTTTTGGTATTGATGACGGAAGCGATCATGAATGGGGCAATTCATGGTTATTTAGAACCCATGAATGATTTATTGGAACGACATGAAGCTCGGAAGACAAGGTATATTTATTTTGACTCTGGCATCGAGTTGAATCAAAGGTAGATAGGGGTTTCAATTTTTATTCACCATACTACTAAGAGGGGATTGAGTTATTTTTGATCACCTTGGATCTTTCTCCGCCAAGTTGTACACTCTTATAAATCACTCCTAAAAATAGTTGGTCCCGTGTCAGTGTTCTTGGTGGCATTGTGCCACCGGATTGGACCCTTGTCGTCGGACCTCGGTCTGGCCAGTAGTATTGCGCGAAGAGGATTTGCCGCCGGACATCCATGGTCCGGCTGGCCGAACCAAGGTCCAGTAGCTGCGCGGAGAACTATGCTTCCAGACCGGCATATGCCGCCGAACCAGAGCGATTTGGCCGCAGGGGCAGTCCGTCCGCAGGGGTGGTCCTACCGCTGCACGGTCCGCCCGCATGGTAGTGTCGTCGGACCAGCGCGGTTCGGGCGTGGTACGGTGATTTGGTAGATGGTCTGGCTGTGGAGACTCCATACTGCCGGATCAACGTGGTCTAGGCCACCCGGACCAATCCGACTGGCCACAACAGCTAGTTTGCAACTTAAGCTTTTTAAAGCCTCCAACAGTGTAGTTTTTGGGTTGAGACTCCTATTTGCTGATTTCCTGAGTCCCCTAGGGTTTGAATAGGCTAGAGAGATGAAAGGTGAAGTGTTAGAGCCTTAAACCCTAAAATCCTAATTTGTTTCAAGAGTGTCCTTCAAGGTGGACATTGATCCGGTGTGATCGAAGCTTCTCACTCTTATTACTCTTGGAGATTGATGACTCCTAGACGGCTAAAAGACGGTACGGTGAGACCTTCCAAGGAGTAGAACTTGTGAAAGGCCGCCGGATTGTGCGAGGTTTGGGGTTCACCTCACTGGAACAGTGAAGAACCACCATGAGTGGCGGGCTTGGAAAAATGGATTTGCTTAAGTTAGAGCGACACTCTTGAGGAGAGAGAGTGCTCCAATGAGGACTAGTGGGAGGCGCCAACCTTCTGATACCTCGGGAAAATCTCACAAGCATTTCTTTCTCTCACTCTTTATGTTTCCACATTTAATTCTCGTTTGTTCTTGTATTGATTGCTTAGTGAGTACTTGTAATTGTTGTTGTTAACTTAGGTTTTATCTTGCTTGATTCATTCAAAGAAAAATCTTAAAAATTAAAATAGGCCTATTCACCCCCCTAGGCCTTAGGATCCTTTCACCGGCGACACCCGGCCTACCTAAAAATGCATATCGACCTCCCTTTAGACGGTGTTTATCAACCATCCTCTAGCGGAAGCAGATGACGGTAGATGGTCAATTTGGCAACCATATCTGACCTCTTACCTAGAGAACCACAATGGCCTGTCATGCCCAGCAATTAGAGATCTAAATTATAACTCGCCCCGCTGGGTCTCGACCCGACCTGACAGCGTGGAGGTCAGGTCGGGTCCCCGGTTCCAGCCGGGTTAGGTCTGGGTTTGGGTCAGCCCTAGCCCCAACCCGACCCGACCCCTCTCTCACTCCTACTACTACTACTACTACTACTACTACTACTACTACTACTCAGTTCGATAGACCACCGATCCTCCCGTCTCTCGTCTTCCCCAATTCCCCCCACTCCTACCTCCATCCTTAGCCTCAAGGGTTTTGTCCCACTCCTACCTTCTCCTCTTCACTTGCTTGGCACGGTGCCCGGTGGCGACTTCCCATGGCGGTTCCTCACTCTTGCCTCATTTCCTTCTTTCGCGTGGCCAGTCATGGCAGATGCTGCGACATCACGGTAAGGGAAGCGACGGTGGAGACGAGAGGAAGGCAACATAGAGGGGATGGCGCGTTCATTTTTTGGTGTCATGGTGTTTGGTGGCTCTCCACGGCGGCAGTGACTCCCTCCTTCCCCACGCACCACAGTCAGCACTCAACATTGCCTCCTCTGGTCCTCCTCTCTCAGGTCCGGGGAAAGTATGTAAGATCCCCGAGGTGGGTCGGGTCGGGGCGGGTCATGCCTCGACCTGCCCCGACTTGACCCATCTAGATCTCTAGCAGCAATGAAGGCCTAAGAAAAGGGTGAATGGTGGCATCATCTATCTTGACGAATATTACTCATTTCTTATTCATGGTTGTCAAGTCGCGTGATTAGTCTCGATTAATCCAAGATTAATCCTAAAGTCAGTCCATGGTGACGACTTGAGGACCTCGACTCGACTTTAGACCCTAGTCATGTGACTTGACAACTTGCCTGCGAATTGCAACGATTAGCCGACAACTTATACTGTCTAAGCGCCAACTTGGGGTCGCCATCTCGAGCCAAAGCACGCTAGAAAGCCAACTGCCGCCCAACAACCCAAAGACAACCCAAGGCACGCATGGCATGAGATAGAATAGAGATAAGGGATGAGATTGAAACCCTAGCCAGCCCCCAAAATCATGCTGCCCTCTGTCTCTCTCGTCTCCTATGTCTCTTATGTGTGCTGCCTCCTGCTACCCGCTGCCAAGCTCCACTGCCTCCACGGCGCAAGGTGCCAGCAGCCCCCCCAGCTCCACGATGCAAGGTGTCGGCCACCTCCCAATCCTAGGTCAACAGTGCAAGGTGTCGGCCGCCGCCCAGATTGGTAACACATCAGAGCCGCCGCCTAGGCTCCATCCTCCACGGCTCCACTGCTGAAGTCCACTGCTCCATCATCCAAAGCTCCCAGTGCCAAGGTGACAAGGTCACAGCGATATGCAAGGCTAGCCAATCCCTATACCCTAATCCCCTTTAGCCATTGAATTCTAAATCCCTTGATCTGTTTTTTCTTACTACTACTTGTTTACATGTTTATACACTTGTACGTTTCCACCTTGTAGTCCTTGCTCTGATCTACACTTGATAGCTCATAGCACTATTTTTAATTTCTATTGTACTTCTTGTAAATCAAGTTTGGCATCTATTTGATAGCTATTGGTCTATTGCTATGTTTTTTATGAATATATGTGTCATTCTTTGTCTATCATAAGTCCATAACATACATAGATACATACAAATATGTGTTTTATTGCTGGCTTGCTACCCCTATCTGTCCTAGACCTAGTTGACGTCTAGTCATGGACTAGTCGCGGCTAGTCTCCAAGTCACCCCCCTCCCCCCCCATACACACGACTCGACTCGACTTTACGACTTGACAACCATAGTCCTATTGAGATGTGGTTCCTCCAACGATGGATCAACGACATGCCAACAACCTTGTTACGGTGTGCAGAGACACCTAGCCACATTGTAGAGACATGCGTCTAAGGCATGCAATGCTGAATCGCGGTACATAATCTCGTAGCCCGCGACAAGAGCGTCGAGGCCATACAAAAATACATTATGCTAATAGTTCAAATACTACTCTGGTTGTATAAAGAATTAAAATCAATCTAATTTGTTAGATTGAGAGGAATGAACAACTCGTTTATTTTAGTGCATGGTAGAATTTCTCTAAAACTATTAAAAGACTATTATATGAGCTATATATATCAAATCAATGTAAAAAACATGTTGCTTGCCACGATAACCCGCATCCCGAAAAAAAATATAAGCATACACCATTTCATCTTCCTACATAAAGAAAAAGGGACTAGCGTGCCCTATCCCCCATGATTTCGATCCCCAGAGCAGGCACCACCCGTCCCCTTGCCCACCACCTCACCTCCACCTTCCTCAGCGTCATCTTCTAGCATAGCTCCGTACACCTTCACCGGGAGTGAAAAAGGATCAGAATCAGCTGGACACCGGTCATACCATATTTGTTTTAATTAATGAAGAATATTGAAACTGAAAGAAAAATATGCTCTCGCATGTCTAAATATGGCTACACCTGTATCGAATGATAATCAAATATCTAGTAGTGTGCTCTGAATGATAATAAAAAATGCCTTTGTGAACTGAAATTGAGTGGGTTGATGTTTGTGTGTTGAGTGGGTCGGGCCTAATGCGAGAAGACTAGTTTCGATATCCAAATTGCTACTATACAAAAAATATTTTGTATCCGAATTTGTTGGATATTGTTCTACCATATCCATATTCGTATCCGAGAAAAATATTCATACATGTATATGAAAATATTCAATAAATATCCGATCCGACCCTTTTCATACCCGATCGGATTGGTCTGAAACTATCTGAACCCTTTCACCCTATCCAACACCACCCCACACCTTCACCGAGAGTGAAAAAGGATCAGAATCAGCTGGACACCGGTCATACCATATTTGTTTTAATATTTTTCGGATATGAATATGTATAGCTCAGATGCGAATACAAATCGAATTGAATTCAGTTTCTGATATTTTTCAAAACATGGAAAATCGAAAACCCGACTATTACTTCCAAAATCAATAAAAATATATAATTAATTTAATTGGCCAAGTTATTTATAAAATTTATACAAAGTCGGATCAAATTAATGAAGAATATTGAAAGTGAAAGAAAAATATGCTCTCGCATGTCTAAATATGACTACACCTGTATCGAATGATAATCAAATATCTAGTAGTGTACTTTGAATGATAATAAAAAAATTGCCTTTGTGAATTGAAATTGATTGGGTTGATGTTTGTGTGTTGAGTGGGTTGGGTCTAATGCGAGAAGACTGGTTTCGATATCCAAATTGCTACTATACAAAAAAAATTTTGTATCCGAATTCGTTGGATATTGCTCTACCATATCCATATTCGTATCCGAGAAAAATATTTGTACCTATATATGAAAATATTCAACAAATATCCGATCCGACCCTTTTCATACCCGATCGGATTGGTCTGAAACTATTTGAACCCTTTCACCCTATCGAACACCACCCCACACCCCATCTGCCACCACCCCGCGACTGGGCTAGACAAATTGCTTGGGCTCGATGAGTTACTTGAGATCAGACTAAGCTCGATTTGAGCTCGGATCGAACTCGAAAACTAAACAAGCCAAGCTTAAGCCTAGGCCTGAGCTTGAGTTTGTTTAAGCCAACAAGCAAGTTCATGCAAACATCGTTACACCAACTATCTCTCTCTTCAAATCAACCAGCACAACCAATTAAAGTGGAGCTTGAGCCTAGCCGAGCCCATATAGCCCTCTCTCATTCATTCTTCCAGCATTGACCCCTTTATTCGAGCTTAACCGTGCCGAGCTCGAGCTTAACCAAGCTCAAGCCTAGGCGGTACGAGCTCATTGGGGATCAGCTTGAATCTAGCCCTATTCGTGATATCAACCAATCATCGGATTTTGATTTTTTTTTTCTAGATTCTGAATTTTGGGTTTTTAAATTTTTTGACAAATTTCTCTGGACTGTTTTGTCCTATAGAGCCGTTCAGATGCTATCCTGATATGGTATAATCGAAGATTACGGTGAAGTGTGAAGTGAACCCGGCGGCTGTGACATTGGACGGAAACGGACGAGAGACGATACGGGGACATCATCACTCCCTTCCCTCCTACTCCTATCCATTAACCCCAGCGAAGCCCGACCTGCCCACGCTCGTTCGCCATGCCGCCTCCCCTCTCCTTCCTCAACGTCCCTCCGAACCCCCTCCCTGCACCCTCCCCTCCCCACCGCGCGCACCATCTCCACCACTGCCTCGCCCTCCGCGCCGACCACCCACCCCCGCACGCCGCGGCGGCGGCGGCGGCGGCGGGAGAGAACCCGTACGCCACGGCCCCTCCCGCGGACGTCGAGATGATCCGCGGCAGGGACGGCGTGTGGACGGCGCGGGCCCCGACGGTGGTCGTGCTGTGGGACCTCGACAACAAGCCCCCCCGCGGGCCGCCCTTCCCGGCGGCCATCTCCCTCCGCGAGGCAGCCTCGCTCCTCGGCCGCGTCGTCTCGGTCTCCGCCTTCGCCAACCGCCACGCGTTCTCGCACCTCCCCGCGTGGGTCGCCGCCGAGCGCCGGGATCGCCGCGCCCTCGACCGCGCCGAGCGCGCGGGCGTCGCCGCCCCGCCCGTCCCGTACTCCTGTGCCGTCTGCGGCCGCCGCTTCCCTACCCGCCCCGACCTCACCCGCCATTTCCGCCAGCTCCACCAGCGCGAGCGCAACAAAAAGCTCGCCCGCCTCCGCTCCCTCAAGGGCAAGAAGCGACAGAAGTTCCGCGAGCGGTTCATCTCCGGCAACACCAAGTACAACGAGGCCGCGCGCGAGCTCCTCACACCCAAGGTCGGGTACGGGCTCGCCGCCGAGCTCCGACGCGCTGGCGTGGACGTTCGAACCGTCTCCGACAAGCCGCAGGCTGCCGACCACGCGCTCAAGCGCCAGGTGAAGCATTCCGTCGCCTGCGGCGTTGACTGGGTGGTGCTCGTCTCCGATGACTCCGACTTCGCTGACACAGTGCGCAAGGCACGCGCCGCAGATTTGAGGACGGTCGTGGTTGGAGACGGCTGCCATGCACTCAGCAATGTTGCTGACATTTGGTTGCCATGGGATTGCGTGGAGAATGGGGAGGTTAATGAGGAAATGCTGCGGAGTGGGACACGTCAAGAATTTGGACACGAAGAGGAAGATGATGACGAGTTCATTGTGGATTGGGATACTAGTGAATTGGATGATGTTGTCGACGACATTGTTGCAACGAGGACCAAATTGTTTGGTGCTACAACAATGTCGGCATTTGCTGATGAGGACATTGTGGATGGCGTCCTGGGGCTTGGGTTCAACGGGGATGACATGTTTTGGAGTAGCGATGATGAGGATGAGGACGGTTATTTGTGAGGTTCACACGGATTGGCAGGTAAACAAGTAAACAACTGATATATACAGATTTCTGTCTTTTCCATACATATGCATTGATCAATTGGTAATGTAGGCATTTGCTGCGATCCTGCAGATATGTTTGACAATTGAACTGTCTGCTTTGTTAATTTATAGTGATTACACTTGTTCATTACAGCATTCTCATGGATATCAGGAAAAACATATAACCCATCAGTTAAGTCATTGTCAGCACTCCCAGACGTTGCCAACTTGGCGCTGTCTTCATTTCTGCTCAGCCGGTTTTAGTCAGGTACCAGGAGGGGCGACTCCATGCCATGGCGTGATTAATTGATGAACATGTCAGTACCACTGACTTGTGTCCTAGTATTGCTGTCATTGCTGCAGCAGTCTGACTGAACTAACTTTTGTACACAAGCCCAATTGCTTTCTTCAGTGACATTGTGCAGTCAAGTAGATCCAGCATTTTAGGATCCCTCATTACGGAATAGGATCCCTCATTTCCTAGAATTCGGTTGTTGCCACTTGAAATTTCCCTGTTTGGTCTCAAAAGATTACTTGCCCACCACCTCAGTAAAGAGAGCAACATCACCCAGCCTTCGTCAGGTGGCTTCATCTCTGAATATCATTCCTCTATATGGTTTGTAACTTAACCCTTGCTAATTTGCTGAGTTGAAAATCATAGCTTCAGCTGTCCTTTTTCCCATTTTCATCTTCTCACCTTAATAGGCAGCATTGCTGCCAAATTGCGCACGCTCCAAATTTCATAGATCCCTTCCATTACAATCATCATATCAGCATCATTTATCCTCTGCATCTCTCCAAGCAGCTGATCTCGAATCACTGCCATTTGCCGGGCCTTTGCTAATATTTGGCTGTGATATCTCGTCTCATGAACCTAGATTCATGATGAGGACAAAGGTAGGAGAGAGGTAAACTATAATTTATTTATTTCTTGCTTGATTGATTGATGAAAAGTGCTTCACAGGGCGGCTGGGCCCATGGGACTGCACCCATGACAATGTCCTTGATTTCTTCAAAGATGTGGCCAAACCTCCCTTTTATAACTAATTTATTCAATGCATATATCTTCAAGAAGTTTCAAATACTATTGGAGAAATGGGAACAGTAGGGCAGGGCTAAAATTACTTATTATATAGCTGTAATTATCTGAAACCCCAAAAGCTGCTTGTTAGAATTGTATTGTCTTATCTGTTCAAGTCTTGGCCTGTTTGGATAAGAAGTATTTGGTTGGGATTTAGTTCGAAATCCAGTACTCCAGCCAAATACCCCTCATATCCAGCTAAATACTCCTCCTTTTGCAAAGGGTTTATCAGTCCTTTTCCCCCACCAAGTACTCCAGTACTGAACCAGGTGTAGTGACAATCCTTGAACGCCTGGTGGTGGTACCAACTGTTGTATAAGAGATTAATCTGCTAGGCCATAAAGTCCCATTAAGAGCATTCATTCATCTGCCTCTTTCGCTTTTCAGGATCTGTGATTCTCAAAAGATGTCGGATTGAAACCTGAAGGAGATTGGCCATTTCTTTCGACATTCACGATGCAGTTTATGGATAGCAACATTCCATTTTAGGGCAGTAACCGAAACTGGGAGAAGCTCATGGTTGGAGAAGGTTTAACCTGCTAGCCAGTAGCCAGGCACGTATTACCTTACCCTACAGGTATGCGTGGGTGCGGTTGGATGCTTGACTGGCCCCCGAAAGGCAACTTGCATCGTAGCCTGAGTCGTCCTGGCATGGTATGGCATGTGCTGCGAAGGATGAGTGTGAGATAATAATGCACGGACAACATTGCTAAATGTGAATGCACGTACATGCATAATCTTGACGATTAATCAGAAACTCCGAGTGCAGCAAGCCGCCGAAGGGAATTGGCTGGTTGTCAATTCTGCTGCTGTTTACAAGCAGGCATCCTGTATATTGTTCTCCTGAGCTGAAACTATTCGATGATTTGCTAAAACTGAGTTTCAAGAGTTTTGAAAAGTGGGTTCAAGGCACTTATAATTGGAATCGGATCTGAGAGCTCTTATTTTGTGACTTCAAATTTTTTGAGAAAGGGATTCGAAAAGACAAAGCGTTTAAAAAGATAATCATTTAGGGGGTGTGGGTGTGGGAATAGCTGTCAAGAAATACACTCATACACGCGAGACGCGATGTTCCTACCCAGGAAGGCAGTGTATATGTCTATATCTAATTATTCAAAAGTTTAATTATTTAAAAAATTAGATTGATTGATATGAATGAATTTCCTGTTATGATGGGTGGAAGAAAGAATGGGTAGTCCAAATAGCTGCTTAAGGAAGATATATCTTGCCATCCCGAGGAGATATTGGTTTATTTATAGCATTGGACTCAATTTTATTAAGTTTTTTAGTTCAGGTGCAGGCCCAGGAGAGATTGCTGCAGTTTGAGGCACGGCCCAGTAGGCCACTTCCTTTTATGGGCTGTACCACATCTTGTCTGAGGATGGATGACGAGCGCCTCCGGCCACCGACGGTGACGATGGCCCGTGGCCGGTGGGGGTTCAAGGACAGGAAAATGTCGGTGATTTTCTTAAGTACAAATATTCAACCATGGCCACTCGACTCTTCAAATTTCCCCTTTCTTTATTTTTTTTAACAAAACTGACTGGAAGCAGAAACTTGGGACTTATGTTTTGACACATGCTCTCAGCCTGGGTTTCACTCATCGTTCTGAAACAAAAATTGCAACCTCAGCAACATCTATATTGGAGGATACCCCAGTGTATGGTCCAAAAAATCTAATATTTGAATTTTTTATTGGAGTGCTCAAATTTAATGATTTTAAGCTCGAAATCGACCAATTCTCATCGACAATTGTGTGATTTCATCTAAAAATTGCTAAAATTTACTCGAAAATCACTTAGCTCAGCATGTAATGAAAATCACTATGTTTTGCACAAAAATGCCTCAAGTTTTGCTCAGTAATCCTGTGCTGTGCAGCAATTGACGACAATCAAATCCAGTGTGCGACCGCCGACGGTTGCAAGGGTAAGTGCTGGCGTGCGGCGGGTAGAAGATGCAGCACGCAGTCTAGGTGCTCGGCAAATTGGCTAAACGGGAAGCAACGGATTTTTTTTCCCCCCCGAAAATTTTCATGCTATTCGCTTCAACACATAAATAGCAACCTTTTTTTTTTTTTTACAAAGATAGCAGCTTCAATATATAGATGAACTGTAAGAGTTTTCAAAATTTTTCTTATTTTTTATATTTGCATGGAAAATTTGAACTTGGCCATTTTTTCAACGAATCATCGTGTACTTACGCATCAGATATATATTATCGCAATATCTGTCCATGTCGACATATTTTGAACCCTGCTCTGAGGTCCCCGTACGTACAGGTCAATGGTCTCCTTTCACTAGATAAAAAATCTACTGCTAGGACAGCAGCCACCCAAGGAGCTGGCGCCTCCCACTCCTCGCCGGCCGGCCACCGTCCAACGCCGGCCGCTCAACGAATAAACAAACCGCAACCCGCATCCACCGAAGCCGAGCACGTACGCACGCACCAAACAAAAACCGAACCGCTCGGCCGCGTGACGAGCGAACGACACGACGAGAGCACCCGGCACCGCAACGGCGCGCGCGAGCGGATAACCACGCCGTCGCCGTCGCCCGCCTTGTCGGGCTCGGGGCCCCCCCGGAACGCGACGCCCCCAGAGTCCACGGCCCTCGCGCCGGGCCGCTTCCGTATCCCAGGCGGGGACGGCCCCCGCCCACGTCGGCGGCCGCCCGCCAGTCGCGCTTCCCCGCGCACCACGTGGCCGCCGCTCCCGCCGCGCATGTCGGCGGCCGCGCGCGAGCCCAGAGCCCCAGAGCCCCGCCCCGCCCCGCCCCTCCCCGGCCTTTCACCGCCGTCTTTCTGGCCGCGCGGGGTCCACGGACGTGTGACCATCCCGGCCATACGTGGCGGCGCCTCCGGCCGACATGGGTGGCGGCAGGTGAGGGCCACGGTTTAGACGGTGGCGGTCGTCGTGGCCTGGGGTCGTGGGGGCCTAGCGAGCTACCACGGCAGGGCAGGTGATCTGTACTTGCTGAATCGCGATTGGCAACGACTGTTTCGGCGCGCGCGCGTTCCGCCGGCGGCGGCGGGGTCAGGTGCGGTGGAAGCAAACCATCATGCGTGCTTGTTAGAAGAGAACAGTCGTTTCTTTAAAAAAAAAGAAAGAAAGGAAAAAAGATAAGAGAACGGTCGTGACCGATGGAAAGAAAAAAAGAGGAGAAAATCAATACTGATGGTCTACGCTGAGAAAACAGGGCCCGTTTGATGGCGAAGTTTTAAAAAAAAACTTTTAAATTTTACAATGTGTGGGTATAAAATCATGATTTCAACCAACATAATTTTAATCTTAGTATTTTTTAAAACTACAAATTGTTTGTTTGCATAATTTTATGGATACAAAACTTTGACCAAATACAATAGAAAAGTACAATCATAACACTAGACAAAGTTCAAAGTTAAAAAATGTGTGTGAAGTAGTGTTACAAAAACTAAAAAAAGCCATGATTTAAATAAAAATATAGTTGTGAAACTATGTCAAAATTTTGTCTCCAAACACTTCATAAATTTTTTAAACCATGGTATTTTTATAGACAAGAGTTTCGCCTTAGAGCTATAAAAAAAGCATAACGACAAACAGACCCTAAACCCTAAACGGTAAACGAAAACTATGGTTTTGGATCGGATTACCGAAAGGTTTTGCATACCCTTAATTGCGGCAGAAGTGCTAAGTTAAGAATCAGATTTCATCGGACCAGTCCAGTGTTTTGTGATCATCCAGCTTTGCAGCTTTTCTATATTGAAAATTGCAATACTAAAGACACTTCAAGGAGCCGAATAGTTCAATTCGACCTAATGGCTTTCTTATTGTGAAGAAACCATGTTGAAGGGCATTCTCATAGGTTATCGACCAGTGATGGTCTAGCTAGTAGCAAGCCTCGAATGCCTTCGAAAAGTCAGTGTATGATTTGGCTTTGCATCCTTGCAGTGTTGATGGCTAGCAATGCATTACGTATATCTTTGTCTTTTTTTTTTCCCGAAAGATCATATCTCTTTGTCTTATCATAAGGGAAGCTCGAGGGTTTCATATTCCTATGTTAGCGTATATTCACGTTTATGTCATCTTGTGGGTCTAAGAATCTGCCAAAAATAGTTTAGGTCGCAATGATTTGAATGTAAAGTACGGTAAATCTTGCGAAAAATTTAGTGGAATAATAGAAAATGCTATAGCGTTTCTAGACTTGCTAACAGAATAGGCATCCACCATTCAGCTGATGCGCGTAGCGCCAACGGCAAGGACATGGTGATGATGTCAATATAACGTCGACATGCAACACAATGACCATGTGTTCGTAGCCATCACAATTAGGATTGAGTCAACCTGATAAAATCACATGGTACCACATGAAATCATATAGAACCATACTTTGACGATAGAGCCTACATGATAAAACTATATAGAATTATACTTTGACAGTGAGGCCCACCTGATAAAACCACACGATACCATACGAAACTACATGATACCATGTTTGATCGTGGACATACGTGATGAAACCACATGATACCATATGCTGCTATCCCGTCGTAAAAAGCTAATTCCAGTAGCAAGACCAAAAAATTTAATGGCCGTGGCATAGAGGATATCCATCAGCCTACATGCCTACATATGCAAATCGAAACACCTATTTGCCTTATGGGGTAGCTCAAATTTCCGTCCATTAGATCGTACGAAGACCTTATTTAGGAAGGATTAATAAAAAATTGTCATCAAGCACCAAGGATCTATACGGGATTGGTATTTCGAAACAAGCCCCAATAGCCTAAGCTCACGTATTTGTTTCAAAACACCACACCAACAGCATATTAGATTTGTCTTTTAGGACTGACTACACGATAGTCGATTAAAATCCGCAGTGATTTTTGCTAGCGCTTCCTCGTAGAGTTGCCGCTCCTCCTCTTCCCCCTTTATCCTTCCTCTTCGGCTCTGCACACCTCAACCACCAACTGTATCCAACGATGTTCTTGTCACTATGTCCCCTTCCCTCCACCGCCAAGCAACCTCGGCCACCCCTAACTTCGGCTTTGTGTCGATGATCCTCCCACAGCCATTGCCCTTTGACGAACCCGTAGCTACGACGCTGTCGTTGCCGCCTCATTGCACCGCCAACCGTCTGCCACCACCCGGCATCCGCCTCGTCGGCCTCCCTCTAAACCCCTAGAGGACATAGTTCATCCGTGCCCTAAGCCCGATGAACCCATACCCTAACCCTATCGGTGGCGGAGCTCTAGCGAGCCGGAGAAGACAAGCGACCACGCGGGGATAGAGAGAGAGGGAGAGAGAGCAAGGGAGGGGATGTTCAGGGGAGATCTAGGCAGGCTAGAAAATCAAATGGAATAAAGGTGATTTCTAGAGCGATGGTTGATTAGGAATTCCGTGGTCTTTTGCACGAACATCGAAGCAACGGTTGATCAGCATAAATATTTTACCTTATGACACTTAATTCATGTGTCTCTTTATATGTGGGTATGATATGTAGGACCATTTGAGTCAATGACAGTGGACTAGGATGACATAGAGTGAAATGTAAATTCTAAAAAGTGTTGCCGAGCGAAATTTCCCTAATTAGCAACTTACAGCTCAATCTGAAGGCACAGGATTTACCAAACACCAACCGACGAGGCTGACACTCCACGTTGGGTGAGCGCCGACCACCAATTATTCCGAGCTTCCCGCGGCGCAATTAGCAATCAGCCGTCACACCGAGACCTAACGGGAAATGAAAATAATCAACTCCCCCCGGCCGGAGATAAGCTCGGCCGCACGCCCCCACCGCACGTCGCCGTCGCCGTCGCCGTCGCCGTGACACGAACCCAAAAACCAAAACAAAACCGCGCGCACGGCGCACCGACCCCAAACCCCCACCCCTAATCACCCTCCCAACAACTCACCCCGCGCTAATCCCCTCTATTTATAGACCCCACCTCTCATAGACCCAGCCCAGCACACGGAGAGGCAGTGCCGGTGGAGGTGGAGGAGTTGGGGGGCATGGAGAGGGACGCCGCCACCGTCTTCTACCCGCCGCCGCCGCCGCCGCCAGGGGCGGCTACCGCGGCGCCGGCGCCGGCGAAGGCGCCCGCGGGGCCGGGCGCGGGGAGGAGGGGAGGCAGTACCGCGGCGTGCGGATGCGGAAGTGGGGGAAGTGGGTGGCCGAGATCCGCGAGCCGAACAAGCGGTCGCGGATCTGGCTCGGGTCCTACTCCACCGCCGTCGCTGCCGCGCGGGCGTACGACACGGCGGTGTTCTACCTCCGGGGGCGCTCCGCGCGGCTCAACTTCCCCGACCAGCTCGACGGCACGGCATCTGCCGCGGGGGGGCCCGGGGACGGCAAGGAGGGCGGCGCGGCCTCACCGCCGCCGCCATCCGCAAGAAGGCAGCCGAGGTCGGCGCCCGCGTCGACGCGCAGCACTCCGGCGGCGGCGGCGCCCGCCGCCCCGCCCCGGGCACCGCCCCGCCCCTCGCCGCCGGGCCAAGAACCCCGACCTCAACCGCGAGCCCACCCCGAACACCTCCGACGACGAGTAAACCCTGCTGATTTTGGCTTCTTCCATCTCCACCATCTAGCTCTTAGTCCTTAGGCAACCAGGCGAGAGTAGCACAGCAGTAGCTAGCTAGTACCAGTAGCAGTAAGCAACAAGCAGATAGGGCCAAGCCAAACGGGCGGACGCGAGGCAAGGCGTTCGGTCAAATGCGGATGAGCTCGGAGACACCCAATAATGGAGCCGCGACGTCGCCGTCAAGGCGGGCGGGAAGAGGTCAGTAAGTACGCGAGCTATCCCGCCGGTGGCGCCGCGACGGCGACTGTAGTAGAGTACTATCAGATACAGACGCGTGCGTGTCAGTGCGTGGGCACGTAGCCAAGCAAGGCGGCTATGTCCTCCACGCAAGAATCAATCTTTGTAAAGAAAGATACTGAGCAAGCAAGAAAAAACAAGGAAAAATAGAGCTTGAAAAATCTCTCCAAGCGTCCCTTCTCTCTGATCGTTCTCTGATCCTGGGTTCTGCGAATCAGCTGCCGGTGTAAAAAAGATTCGGCCATGGCGCAGCGCCCCTGAATCTCGCAGCCATGGCGTGGTTTGCTCTTGTTTGGCCGGCTCAGAGCACGGCGATGGACGGCGACTAGGGAACGCGACGGCGCGCGGGGATTGGCGGCGGGCGGGGCCGGCGGGGTGGACTTGGCCTGCCGCCATGGAAAGCGTCCTTGTCCGTGCAGTCCTCGAAGGTGCGGTGGCGTGGACCGTGTTTACTGTTAAGCACAGGGGTCTTATCTGCTAATGATGTGCGTGTCGGTAATTCATTACGCTGCTCATCAGCGAGCCGTCCCGGAAGATTCCCAGATTTTTCACCTTCTTTTTTGCCTTGCTTTTGGGGAAGACCAGGAGTCCCACGTCTGGTCCACCAGATGTCGATTGCACTAGCACCGTAGCATTTCATGTCAGTATGCTACGGACTTTCGGTTCTGCGAGTGTTATTTTTGCGCAAGTTTTTCCCTTCGCTCGTACGGCGATGGAAACTGTTTCCCGATAACACTCTTGGGCTTGTCAGGGAGGCCCAATCCTCGTCGAGATCTCCGCCGCAGGGAAAATTTCCCCGTGGCAATCTGTCCAGGGTAACTCACAGGTCCGTTTGGCTAAGAGTATTCATAGCAGACCCTCTGTAACACTGTTTATCTAGATAGAGTAGCTGATGGAGGTAAGAAATCTTTTAGAATATAGTGTAAAGTGTAAAGAAATTTTATAAAGAGAGATAGAGTATGTAGGGAATAATGATATAGAGTAGTAATTCGAAGTAACAGCTGTGGAAGCTCTAAAGCCCCTGAATTCCATCCCGTCTCGACTAAATCTCTAGATTAAAAATCAACACATTTGAACACCTGAACAGAAGTCCCCATCCTCATAGGGTGAGGAGGGAAGAGGGAGAAGGGGAGTAGGGATCAAGATGTCACCACCCCTCACATGAGAAAAAGAACGAGCATGAGAATGCGTCATTGGCAAATTAGGGGGGAGAGATTGCTCATCAGAGCTGCCTTGGCCCTTGAGGTCACCATGGAACTGCAACCGTGGGGAAGGCGCGAGGTAGTGCCACGGATCGAGGAAGGCCATGCAGGGCTGCGACGACACTGAGTTGATGCGGCAACACGATGCCGATGTGCCACGGATCGAGGAAGTCAGTGACCTTGTGGGATCCAAGACGCAGGGAAAGAGGATTGCTCCGCTATATGATCGAGGCATATGGAAAATCTGTCGTGACGGCGATTTCCCCTTGGATAGAGAAGGAATGTGTGGCCCTCGAAAGAAATTGCTTTCTTGCGTTCATCACGGTTCGTCAAAACAAATAGGAAATGATAGGCAATTATTCACTGGAAACGCAAAAGACAAAAATCACAGTGTGCTTTGTTTTTCTCAGGAATTATTTCCCCCAATATCCAAACAAGGCCTTAAGAAAACTTCTAAGGTCCAGATGCTCTCCCTGGCTTATTTTATTTACTTATAACTTTTTTTAATCAAAAAGTAAAACATTTTGATTTTTTTAGCTTGATTTTTTATCTGAAAACTATTTGTCAAAACTCTAAAAACAAACAAAGCGAACTAGACTCTCCAAACAACTAGACTCTCCAAACCGTTTTAGGAAGCTCGCAGAGTTCAACTTGATATCATAAGCAAATAAACAAACGGGATCAACTCAAAAGTTGTATCACCGACCACAGGTTAGGTCTACTGGGCTTGAGCTCGGCTAAAATTGTTGATGAGTATAAATATAGCGTTTCGGCTAAAGAAATTATCTTTGGGTCAATTTCTCGTGATTTCTATTAAAAAGGTGATTGTTTTCGGATAAAACTCTTGAGAAATTTACTCATTCTAAACGGGGCAATTGATGACTTGTCACCCCAGAGATTGAAGTTTGATGATTTGTATGTCTATAACACGTGGATTCTGGTCCCACGTGTCACAGACAAATAGAGCGGTAAAAATCTTTAAATGCCCATATTTCGAGTGACAAATTATTAATTATTTCTTTAGCTGGCAAATGGTGAATTCTTTAGTACTAATTCATTTGTGTCTATTGTTACCTGTACTAGTGCTTGTGGCGAATTTATGGATCGTATCGGGTTAACTTACATAAGTGTAAAATTGTTCCAAAGCTAAAGCTAACAGTTACTAATTCTTTGTTAAAAGAGAAAAAAAATATAGACTGCATTTGTTACCATCTTAAGCGGTTTTACATGGGTATTGGGGTATTGTGATATTCAGTGTGAACTATAGCGACAAGCGAGCATGGACACTAACGACCCCATATATCCCCTTCAAGAAAATGAAAGTTTCACACGATTTGAGAGTTCATCAAGTCAACATCAGGTTTTCTGTAAAAAAAGGAGAATAAAAAAAATCATAATTTTTGGAATGAAGCGGGTGCTGAGTAGTACTACGCAACAGGTGAACTCTTTGCTGATTTTGAAAGAACCGTCGGCCGGAATCGTCGTCTGAGTGGCTAAGGGGTGCATAAACTTGCATTTGTGAGCCATCACAAGCAATAAAACAAATCGAGGCGACGACACCACGAAAACAACACAGCACTTTTGTATAATATCTGTGAAAAACCGTAGGTTGCAAGAGGCACAATTTTTCTTTGCTTACTTGGATCATGATAGGTATCGTCTCGACTTGTCGGTTTTACTGTATGCGACATTTGATCTTGCATATTTATACATGTGCTTGTGAAGGTGTTCATAGGAAAAAAGGTTTTTCTTAAATAAGATGTTTATGTAAAAAAAAGAGCGATGGAGTTTGTTTCGGTGCCTGCCCCCTTTGGTCAGTCTTTGCATGATTTTTTAGATAATAGAATAAAATATTCTAGCCTCTGCGTTAAGGAATGCACATAGCCGATCCTTATTACAAATTCACTACACTACAGCCATTAAATAAGTTGTCCCACATAACTTGGATAAAAAAAGGTTTCACCACTTTATCATGAATAAAGTATGCTCAAGCACAAATTATATTGCTAAACATATGTTCGCATGATAGACAAAGATTTAAAATTATAGACTGAAATTTCTATTTTGCATTGGAGATCATAAATACTTGTGTGAATGCTAACAAGCTGATTGGATCACCTAAGCAAATGTATAAATTTGTTTGCATTGGAGGGGTTTCTTACACATTCACTTTATACGGGTGTTTGCATTGGAGGGGTTTCTTATACACACTAACTTTGGAGCATCTATGCATAATCACTTGTACATTTGTATGTGACGTGGATTTCTTCGTTGACTTATGGTCGGTGGGCCATAAAATTAGTGTGGACTAACTTAACCAACTGCACACTCTGAACAAAATCCAAAACTACTTTGCAAAACGGCGACTTAAAGCTGGAGATTCTTCCATTCGTTCTGAAAAGAGAACTGAAACCTCTTCTGTTTGGCAGTTGTGTCATTGCATGGGCTCACGGCTGCAGGGTGAAGTGAAGGAGACGAGATATTCTGCCTCTGTTCCTAGCTGCGAAATGAACGAACAGTGAAAGCTAAAAGCAGAGGACAGCATCTTTGAGCTGTTCAATCGGTTGCAAATCCAAATGCACAAGTCAAATGACACAAGAATTGAAGATCCTAGGAGTAGTGATACAGTAGGATGGCAATATGGCATACTGAATGTGTTTGAAACCTTCAGAGAAAAAGAAGGTTAACCATGTGATTACTGATATATTACTACTCCGTAGCACCTGGCTGCTTGCTCTGCGCCACCTGATCGACGTTGCACGGCCCAGATCGAGCGACCGAGAGAGAGCTCACGCGTCACCTGAACTGTCCATCACTTCATTCATGGATGCACTTGTCCAATCAATCTGACGCTCTGTGGTGTGCGTCTCTGCTGCTCCAGTATCTACTGGCATTCATGCATGATCCGGCCAACTCTGACGATGAGATGATGAGAGACTTGAAGAGCTGCAGTATGTCTTCATCCAGAACATATTTTTCTCCGTTCTTCCTAGTTGCTACACATAATTATCAGTACAATTGTTTTCTTTCTTTCTCGTGAAATGGCGGCTACTTGCAAAGAAGGAAGTGAAATGTTATAATAGTACTTTGGCAATGTGCATTTTGAGGCCAGGATAATTCTATCCATTATTAAAAAACACTAGTACACCCAGATCGATAACCTTCAAAAACAATCGCAAGGTATTAGGTGTATATGTATGATAATAATATCTACTTACCATAGAAAAGAAACACATATGTACACAAGATTAATCAGTTGTCTCACATATATATGAACCATACCTTGGAAAGCCAGAAGAAAAAACCCAACCAAATTAACTCTAGAGAGTGAAGTCATATAAATCTCGACAGACGAGCATAAACACATAGTGATGGACACATCGCACTCACACACAGCAGTTTCTACACTGGACTCTAGAGACTCGTATCTTGACACTAACATGAAGACACTTACGATCCGGTGATCACACATCACATCCAATTATTCAGTGAGCTACTCAGCTAAGCTATAGGCATACGCAGATGACGCCCAAGAGCTGGATGAAGCAGCAGCGAGGTGTGCAAGCTCATTTACACGAGTATCTTGAGCCGTTTAGCTGACTTAACAAAGGCACTGCAAGAAATTAATACAACATGGTTGTTAGTCTCACACATTAATAATTAAGTAACCAGTTTGCTCCTTGCCTACTGTTTTTTTAAAAAATAATTATGTAATAAGTTAATGATCAATGGAACATCAGACGCCCGAGAAAATCGACCGATGAAACGAAACAATTCAGACGACTTGATCGAATTTGTTTCGGCCTGGAAAATCTGCCGAGAAAAGGAGATTTCAGGTCTGTGCTATAGCAAGACCAAATCCGTTCCGCGGCCGGTTGTGAATTGACTCACCCCCATGGCACGTCTCCGATCAGCATCCAGTCTCCGTCACCGTCCTTGTAGGTCACCGCATGCGGGTGACGACGACGACGGTGGCCGTGGCCGCCATTCTGGTTCAGTTCTTCCTGTGCATCTGAATCAGATTGCAAAGATAAAGATGAGAGTTGGTTGCGGCTTAAAATCAAGGGGGCTGACGTGTCTGGAACAGACTTGTATCATCATCTGCCATGCACGAATTTGGTTGATTTATCTCGGAGTTTTCTTTTCGATTGGGCTGAATTACTGATATGTTTTTTCAGAAACTTTAAAAAGTTTCGAGAAATGGTTTCAAAGAGTCTGAGAAATCATTCTATTCGGCATATATATTCATGCATACCTTGGTTGGTGGAGGGGAACATGTGGTCGAGCGTGTCGAGGAGCTCGTCGTAGGATGCGTGGAGGGACAGGTCGAGCTTCCTCCCGATGGCCACCCCTTCCATCTTCACCTTCACGTAGACGCCGCCGCCGCCGCCGCTCCGCCGGTGCAGGCACTTCACCGGCGGCCACCCTACCAGCTTCTTCCTCCTGCGCGCATCGAGCGATGGAAA
This sequence comes from Olyra latifolia, assembly GCA_036346145.1. Classification (NCBI taxonomy): domain Eukaryota; kingdom Viridiplantae; phylum Streptophyta; class Magnoliopsida; order Poales; family Poaceae; genus Olyra; species Olyra latifolia. Next base: position 4,875,173 of record CM070530.1, read on the forward strand.
GCTCAGGGAGATCGATGCATGGCAAGAGAAATGAAAGGGTGCATGCATGCATGCATGCGCTCACTTGGTGCTCATTTCGAGGTCGTCGCCGGCGCCGGCGCTGCCGTCACCGCCGCTGCCACCGCCGTCCTCGCGCACGAAGAGGGGCAGCGTGGGGGGCCTGACCCCTAACGCCTCGCCGAACCCCCTCTTCCCGCTGGAGCCCGGCGCCCAGATGAGCAGGTCGAGCTCCCCGGCCGGCGCCGGCGGCAGCGCAAGCCCGAGCTCCAGCTCCATGACCATTACAGCTCTTTCACAGAAGAATCGAACAGTATATCAGGCGCAAGCTAGTGTGGCACGGATTGGAAGCTCGCAGAGCCCGTGACCATCCCTTCAACCCAGCAATGGCGATCGCCGATCGAGATGGATCGATCGATGTCATATATATATATATGCACATGTGGGGGCGGATCTGGAGGAGGAATAAAGAAGCGCGCGGGGATGTGGCCGGGGAGACATGGTGTCGGGGCCGGAGGGGACCCGGCGGCGGATGGGCTGTCTGCCTGCCGGCGCGCGGCGCGGCAGCCGCGGCCTACGTGCGCCCTCGCTGCCACCGCCGCGCTGCCGACACGCGTAGGCGCGGGTGTTTCTTGCCGTTTCGCGCGGGTGAAGATGGTAGCTAGGTTAGTGCGTGGTGGTAGTGGGGTTGTCCAGCTGGGTGTTTGGGTTAGTGTGCTCCGCGCACGCGCGCGGGCCCGATGCGTTGGTGCCAAAGCTATCTCGGGTTGACACGAGGGTTTTCACTGTTAAGAGCATCTTCAACGGTAGATATAAACAAGATCTCATGTTTGGATAGTAAATAGACAAGTTTTTCAGTAATAGGATAGCTATAACACACTTTCAAAATTAATATAGATTAATATATAGTAGTCTATATTTATGTTGGAATACGTTATAGACTAACTCTTGATGAAGAGCTAGCTCCTCTATCTCTCCTCTCCTTCTCTGCTCGACATAAGTAAAAAGCTGAGTTGAAATCCTTAAAACTAGTTGAGGTGGTCTTATTGGAAATGCCCTTATATTGTGTCGCTTGTCGTGTTATCTTAGCGAAAAAAAATCTGTGTGAATTAATGAAGCCTATGGGTTTCTGACGAGATGACCGTAAGGGCATGTACAAGAGCGTGATGCCAATGTCTATAAGCTTTGTTGTGTAGGATATGTAATGAAGCGGAGGAAAATGAGTACGAATATAAATTTAAGATGTATATCATGCCAGAGTTTTCTATATTTCCGAAGTTTAATTTTTTCAGAGAAAGAGGGTGAATGGGTAACATGGATGCCATCTCATTTTAAAAAACCATACACGTGACAGCCACCTAAACAATTAGCGAAAGACTAACGACCAACTAGCATTTAACAGAAGACATGTATGCGATCAAGTAGATAAAATGGTACAAATATATGAGCATTTCTAGGGTACACTAAGGATAAGAGTTTTCTACACCGCTAGATTAAACATACACCGTTCAGATTTACTCATCGTCTAACCCTCTAAGGGGTACTAGGGGGTAAGAGGTTGTTGGACTATTGAATCAAATAAAATGAATAACCCACAATAATTTAAGTGCATTCTTAAAAAAAAAATTCATGAACATATACATTTGAGACTATGCCAAGCAGGAGTTGTCTATATTATGAAAACAAGATAAATCATACATGAATGAATTGTATTCATTGTCTATTATAACACAGACTGTTTTTACTGTTGTCTATAAATAGCGTGAGATATGTTATATGATGGACGTCCGTCATAATTGTTATGGTGGTGTGGATCTAGTATACGACATGGTAGCAACAGCAAGAGTGGATCTCACGGTTCACCAAACTATTTGAGCTCTAAATCCACCGCCAGTGGTTTAATGGCTAACTGAGAAAATCGAGCGACTAATTATTCGACCAGCGTAGATCAAACCATGGGAGAGGAAGCTGGGTGGAGTGGGCATGTGGGTCAGTGGGTGTGGGTGTTCGTTGTAAGCCGTTATGGCGAGGAATCTGATGGGCACCTCCTCCTCGTCGGGGCCCCCCTGCCTGCCGCCAAGTCAAGGGCAACCAACCTTCGCATGGGCGGCATCCATTCCGCCCTTCTTCCCCGTGACCCTGCCGACTCTATGCAAGCACAACTATTTTTAATCCTCCTGAAGATTTCAGTGTCTGCTTGGCGCTTGCTAAGAGGAGTATAGCCGTGTCCATTTATTTACTTACACCCTCGCTTCAAAAGAGATTCCGTTCTAGAAACTGATATTGTTCATAAAATACAACTCCGATAATTAATTACTATACAACTTATTTATGAAGTAGCATTTACATACATATTGTTCGATATAAACCTTAGGAGCCTACATGTATGCATGATTTTTTATGCATCGAATCTAAATATTTTCAAAGTGCATGCGTAGATATCTAAAGTTTTAAAAAGTTTAACCGCATGTCTTGTGAGATAGCATTGATCTCTCGCACCGGTACAATCTACGACATATATGTTTGTTGAGAACTTGTACTGTAGACCACTGAAACGTTATATCAAACATACAGATCATATATCCAGATAAACTTATCTTTTTTTTTCTACTAGACTGAAGTAACAAACAGATCAGCGAGTCACTAGATGCAGTGATTAAAATGGTGACCCACTTGCGTCTTAAGAAAAATCAATGCTCAATTAGTTCGTGTCCTCTGGCGCCTATAGGGGACAGACAGGTTTACACCGAGCGAAAGTGCGAAATGTTTGTCAAAAGCTATCTTGCTTGGTTGGTTGGGTTGGCTGGGTTTCCACCAGGAAAGGCGAAAGGTGTCGTCTGAATCGATACGACCGCAGTGAATATGAGCCGTGCCTCTCCTTCAGTTACATCGTATTCGTGACGCTGCTATCGGTTGTACTTACCCCGGTGGAAAGACACGACGCGACGAAAGCGCCAAGCGGAGCTGGACGAATACGCCACCAGCCGGGAAGCATGACGGCTCGTGATTTCGGCACTAGATTACGTGTCTTGAGCCTCGACGGTGCTAATTAATGAGCATCACACCAAACCTTCTTTAACCAACTAGGTCCTGCGGGCTAATTAATATTCAGCATCACATCAAAGTTTCTTTATCAAACTAGGTCCTGGAGCTGCTTCTGCTGAACGGCTGGGCTTCAACAGCTACGTACAAGAAGATAAATGCTTGGTTCAACTAGAATCGATCCGAAAGTTCCTAGAAACCTAAGCATTAATTTAGTCTGAGTTAATTAATTTGTGTCTAAGTCTAAAGGAACACATGCTGTTTCCCTGCCTGAACATCCCAGCTGAAACCGGCGGGCACACGCGAGTGCAATGAACTGCATGCTGCACATAGTGACATAGACCGTCCGTCTGTCACGCAACGCATCGTCTCGGAAACAACGGTGGACGTGTCTCCTGAGAGTGAAAACAGGTGCGTGTGCCTTGGTAGGATGCAGAGCGCCTGCACCTTTACTCAATACTCGAGTTCTCAATATCTTGGTAATCTTTCGTTCTTTTAAACTTATACATATTATATTATAATCTACATTGGACTTTTTTAAGCTAAGCGCTTAGATCTTAATGTTTCTTTTCGAAGATACAAAACCGATTTTTAACCTTTTCTTCGTCTCTCCAAATCCTCTATCAAGGATCTATAACTTATCAGCCTATAATCCACAATAGTTTTTCTGGCTGAAAAGAGCAATCACGAGGAACATAGATAAAAACGGTACGACCAAAGTTGTCTAATAGATAACAGGCCTTAGGCTTAATAGTAATTCGGACTCCGAGCCAGGCCACTATGTTCGACTTGTCTTTAGAGTTTCTAGAAGCGAGTTTGAGATTAAAAAAGACAAGAAACCAAAACGTTTAGCTTTTCGAAACCATCGACGATTGTGAAATTGATTCCCGCTAAACTTACTTATTGATTGAGAGACCAAACAATCTCTTTTTGTCGAAGGGTTTTCGTTGTAGATGTACGGATTCGTCGAGATGAAGAATAGATCAAACACAAAGGTTTATTCTAGTTAGGGTCTCTTGAAAAGAGATAATAATCCAACTCCAGTCGTATGGGTGCGTTTGTATTATTTCGGCTATTGACGTTGATGTGGATGATGATGATACCCTTCCCCTCCCTGGGGGGTATTTATAGTACAATGTATACGCAATTCTAGTCTTATACGATCTAAAAACCCTATTCAGATAAGTCAGGGTCCTACCAGATTTACAGGTATATCATTAAAATATGCTAACTTATGCTCTAAGAAACATCCATATCCGAAAGGCTTCAGATTCTGGGCGTTGAAGAATTCTTGAGACGGCGAGAGCACCAGGGCGACCATGTAGATGTATCTCATCGAGGCCCATGATGGCATGTTCAACAGTCCACAAGCAAAGAGGTTCACTCCCGAGCATCAATCGTCGGGTATTAGCCTAAGCTTGCTATATTCATCTTATCCTCCTCAGATAAGCACCACAGGGGGTCGTGTATTGACTCATACGTTAGAGTATTTTATCTAATCCCGACAGAAACATTGTAATCCCTTTTAAAAACATCACATGGGATGTCAAATAAACGCAGGTAAAAAAAAGGAATCATGGAAAATAGGACATTGAAAAAACGAGAAACAAAAGGGATTTTTTTTTAAAAAAAACCATCAATGGATGGTTTAAAAGCATGTAGAAGGATAATCCATTAACGTGGGGGCACGCAGATGATAGTGGGTAGAGAATGCTAGGTGGACGGCAGTGGCAGTGGCGGATCCAGGATTTCAGAACTAGGGGTGCACAACTATATGAATTTTTTTAATGCTATATACAAGCATCAAACCATTATAAAAATAGCACATAAATATAAATGTTTGTAAAGTAGTTAAATTGCCAAATAGTTGGTCCATATAAATTCTTATATTAAAAAATAAAACATAGCATGCAATAAAATGAGCATGGAATGATGGAAATAGTATCTTATAATATTATTTTACGGGTATTCATCCTTTGGAAACGCTTTATTTTAGCATCATCGATAGCCTTATAAAAGATATCCCGCTCAATAAATATGATTAAACAGTCATTTAAGAATTAATTGCCTATACTATTTCTTAACTTGTTCTTCACAAAATTCATGGCAAAAAATACCCTTTCAACAGTTGCTGTTGCCACCGGTAAGAGCAATACCAATTTGAGAAGCAAATAAACCAACTTATATATGGCCATGCTTGTTGGTTTGAACAAGTTTAATTGATAGGTCCACAATACCCTTAAGATTTTGAACCTATCATCACTCCGCAAATCATCAATGAAGTTATCTATTTGAAAAGAAAGCCTCATCAAATTTGTATCTGAAAACTCATTTAGATAAAACTCTACAAGCTTAAGTATTTTCTCCTTGTCAAAAGCTTCAAAAGAGTTGAGTGGATTGAAAGCGGACATGCAAACAAGAAGCTCCCGAGTCCCTTTGCTTGCACCGCCTTCTTTGCCGCACGAACCGGCCCGCTTAGCGCTTCTTAGAATGCCGAGTGCCGACCGCCTATCGGCCTGTGTGCACGCCGGCTGCAAGCAGTCGCCGCCCACCGTTGAGTAGCCCATAGCCGCCAGCCGTTTTGGCATTTTTGATTTTTAGTTGCCATAACCCTAGCTTCATAAACATTGCACCAGGCACTAGCGCACCTTACTACCTGAGCAAGCTGCTTGTTGATTCTTTAAATAGGCCTTTGTCTTGGACCACGAGTCAGCTTATTTGGATCATATATTCACTAGAAAAATGAACTCTGCCTGCAGATTAGATCTAATACTACATAAGAGGGTTCTTTTGTTTTCAAAATTTCTGGAGTGGCTAGGCATACGGGCACCCCTGGATACGCCCATGGACAGTGGTATATGCGCTAACCATGTGTGCATGCAGATGGTCAAACGAGCCAAGCGCGTGACAAGTGTCGACGCGGCCGTGCTCGCTCCGTCCGTCCGGCCATTGTTTACGCGCGTTGCAGTCCCCGAGATATTCGTCCCGGCTACGTCCCAGCAACGTCCAGGCTCCATGCATGCGAAACGCATCATCCGTCCAATGGTACCCCTGCATGCATAGAATTCAGTGTTGTTTTTCCCTCTACACATCTTAGGCTGTCTCCAATGGTTGATACCATCCACGTCAGATACTTTAATTTTTTATTCTATATAATACTATTCCCTATATATTCTATCACCCCCACTTAAATTCCTTCACACTTTATACTGTACTCTAAAAGATTTCTTATCTCTAGCAGCTACTCTATTCAGATAAACAGTGGTATAGAGTGTCAGCTACGGATGCTCTGAGGAGCTTCCACCCCTTTCAATGGTGGAGGTGGGAGAAAGGTGCTAGCATGGGACCCACATCTCACTAGCACCTCTACTAGCTCCCACCCGTCCAATGGTGAGGCGGTATGGAGTGGTCGTAGTGGGTTCCAAATATTTATATGTGTTTATTATTCTTAGTTAAATCTATTTTTTATTTGTTACATAATGTGAAATATAACTAAATATGTAAATACAAATTATATTTTACTGATAATAATAATAATAATAATTAGCTAGTTTTTGAAATACATAGTTCACACATGGATTAAATTAAAAGATCCATTTTCACCTGATTTTTAAAAAATCTTAGTATTATTTTTAATTATCTGAAAACCATTTTTAATTTTAGCAGTTTTTACACCTTTAACCCTTCTCTAAATAGTAGTAGTAGATTTACATGCAAAGTATACATTGCATGCAACGTATGCATGCATGCTTCCTAGCACTGCTAGCTTGCGCCTTCCAACGCGAGGCTCGACCGTGACGCAAGCGTGGTGGGGCCAGCGCGAGGGCGATGATGCAGCCGACGTCGCTGCTTCGCTCCCACGCGCGGCTTGTGCCTCTCTCTCCTCCAAGCTGGCCTCTCTCTCTCTCCTTTCGTGTTGACCTCGCATCTCTCGTTGGAGACGGCCTTAAAAACAGCCTCGAGCTTGGCGACAGAAACTCGAAACTCGAATCTCTGTAAACTTTCTTTAAACTATTATTTATTCTCTATATTTTTATCTAGAAAAAATATATGAGAGTGAGGAGAGCGAATCTGTAAATATAGAGATCGAGATATAGAACCTCTAGATTTAGAGACCCTTAAAGTTAATTAAGACTAGGATCCATAAGTTGGGACCCACATCTTGCCTTTAAGACTTAGTGCAACTTTTCACAGTGCTTAGAGACCTCGAAGGTGGAGCCCATAAGTATGACAAAAATAAATGCAAATTGACATCTAGTACGACTTATGAGTGGGGGCATACAAGCAAGAAATGCTTAGAGGCTAGCTCTAGACTATGAGGTAGGCTCCAACTTAAACGCAACACCATGTGTGACAATCCTAGACCGTCAGGCCACAGCTCGATATGAGAGGCCCAACTTGGCTGACAAAACACCAAAGCCGGGTAGAGGGCCCATTCCCTCCCAAAAAAGAAAGAAAAAGAGATACTAGTCCAATGGGGAGGGAAGCCTCTCCCTTTTAAGGTGGGAAACTCCTCCCTCGATAGGTTATATGGGACTAAGTCCCTATTTGATTAAGCTGAAAATCTACGATAGATTATAATCGAAAAAGTCGAATGCCCTCAAAAAAGGCTCGGAGAGGTTGAAAAATACATTAAAAATATTTTTAAGATCTTTGAGAAGAACCACTAAAAGCCCCAAAAAATTACTATAAAATGTTACAGTGTATGACTGGTACAAAAATAACAAATTTTAAACTCTAGCTTTTAATATGATTTTAAGCTGAAAAGAAGGGGGCCTAAACTACGTCTCGTGAAACCATGCAGCCCCAAAATATTTAAAGGTTGCCTCTAAGTACAAGAGAATGTGCTTAGAGGCAACCTTTAGAAAATGCATTGTGGATACTCCTAGCATAATGTTTTGCGGTGCTTGGAGGAAGCGCACGACCCCATAGCTATGGTTAAAAAATAAAAAATGTCATCTACCTTGAATAACAAGGGGAATTCACAAACACTTTATCCTTAGGTTGCATTTGGTCTGGGATTAAATTAATTAGATTAGCTAACATTAACCCTGGGTTAGCTTATCCTAGCTTAACCTGGAATTTCTATTTAGCAACTAATTTAGTTAGTTGGCTAGGTTAGTAGGGTTAGTAGAGAGAGATGAGATATCACACCCTTTTGTTGGGTTAGTTAATCTTAGGTTAGCGGGGATAAATAGCACTGTCTAGATTAACTTAATCCTACATAATCAAAGGGCGTTTGGCACATTAAACCCTTAATCCACCCCTTAATTAACCCTGAACCAAACGCTGACTTAGAGGCAATGCTGAATGCCCCACAATGGTTAAAGGGTTGTTCTCTTCAACTTATCTTTTTATCTTATCTAACGATCTCTAAATTGAAAAATGCTTTGACTTTACAGTCCGTTCTTTTTTCTATCTCGGAAATATGTCACAAAGCTTTTTAGAAACAAGTCCAATGAAGCACACTAGACTTTATAAGGTACCTCAAAAAGCTCTCAAAGTTCAGATTATAAACAAATAAGAAGATAAACAAATAAGTTAAGTTGAAGAAAACAACCCCTAAAGACAACCCCTAAAGCAATATTCTTTCCCCCTCCTACACAGGCATTGTACTATAGGTGCTTTTTATTGAATACTTGTAGCGTGGATATACTTGTTCAATACTCGTGCATATACGGCGTGTTAGCATTCTGTCTCCTTCATACAATGCGTAGTACATGTCAGAATTCTTGTTCGGTATTAATGCATATAGAGTGCGTTTGGTATTAATGCATATAGAGTGCGTTTGGTTGCTTGAGGCCAGCTATTTACGTCTAGGGTTTAGCTGCCTGCTCGTTGACTTAGACCCTATTCTCTTCGTCTTATCTTATCTTATCTTTTTGAATCGAAAAGTTAAATGATTTAGTTTTTGCAGTTTATTTTTATATTTCGAAATCATATCTCAGAGTTTAAGAAACAAGTCAAATAAAGTTCACTGGACTTTTCAAGCTATAAAAAAAAAAATCTTATCTTATTCAAATAGAAAAGTCAAATGGTTTCGTTTTTGCAATTCATTTTATATTTCGAAATCACATCTCAGAGCTTAAACAAGTCAAATAAATCTCAAAGCTTAAACAAGTCAAATAAAACTCATTGGACTTTTTAAGCTATAAAAAAAATGTGAAAGGAGCTTTAGTGCACATGCGAAAACACCGTTCGGGTCTGGAAAACGCCCGTCGCGGCTATTTTTCCCTGAGCCAGGCCGAACAATGAGTAGGCAGATGCGGGCGGCCAAGAGCGTGCAAGTGGAGCATGAACGACGCCTATGACCTCGAGCATGTACGCGGGGGCAGAAAATTAAAAGCTAAGATTGGAGATGCGGGGTATCGATCCCCGTACCTCTCGCATGCTAAGCGAGCGCTCTACCATCTGAGCTACATCCCCATCTCCTCTCGAAAGTAGCAGCAAATTATTACGAATCAAACAAACCTACACGGCTCGTTGGTAGTCGCACAGTGGGAGACGCGTGACGGCGTTGGTAGGTGCGGCACGCCGCAGTTCGGTCCCGGACCCCGGCCGATCACGTCAACGCCGCGCCGTGCCTGCCATCCCTCCCCCATGCTGATTCTCCCATGGCGGCGCGACGGCGTGCGCCGAGAGCGCGCACGAATTGCGTGGCCGCGCCGTCATGGCCTCTCCAGTCTCGTTGGATCTGCCTGGGCTCATATCATCTCGCTCTCGGGCTCTCGGCTTAGCAGGCTGCGATGTTGGGCCATACGTAGCCCGTTCTGCGATGTCACATGAATCACATGGCTCGCGCCGTGCTAGGATGTAGATAAGCTGGTTTTTGCCAAGAGGGCTACTAGGGACGTTATACCGTCCCCTACCTTTAAAAAGGGGACGCGGTGTACCTGAGTATGTCATGATAAATCATAGTATGTTATAGACTTTTAGATTTTACTATAGTGTACTAACAATGTGTCATGGAGTTTCAAAGTATACCATGTTGTACTAAGTGTATCCGCTTATTATGTGTCATAATATTTTATGGTATTTTAGAGTGTATCAGAGTGTTTCATGGTATGACAAAGTGTGTCATGGAGTTTTATAGTGCACCATAGTGTACCACTTATTGTGTTTCATGATGTTTCATAGTTCCCTTAGTGCAACGATGGTTAGGGTGCCGTTTCTGGCTTCCCAACACTTATGTTATGCATCGAAAAACCTTATAGGGACATGCTCGAAATCTTGACTCGGAAACCACGGGTACCACAACGCGTCGTAACCAAACTGGCATTCGCAGGCTGTCCACTGGGACGCCAATCACGTCAGTCCACTGGACAGGCTGGGAACACTTTCCACTTCTCGTAATGGAGCCGGACAAATCACCGTCCAACATCCTTACGGTCTCTGACGTTTCTAAACGGGTAATGTATGGCTAGGCGACATTTTATACCAAATTTTAAAAATTCTTGACAATTTATACTGTTTTGTAGCAATACCCTGCAATTTGCATCAATTCAAAGCAAATTCGAGCAATATACAAAAATTTATAGCAAATTATACAAATTTCTAGCCAATCATACCAATTTATAGAAAATTCTATCAAATTCTTGCAAATTCTTTCAAATTCTAGCAAATTCTATGAAATTATTACAAATTCTATCAAATTCTTGCAAATTCTAGCAATTTCTATCAAACTCTAGCAAAAATCTATCAAATACTATTGATTTGTACCAATTTATAGCATTTTATATCGATTTGTATCAATTTATAACAATCCGTACCAATTTATCGCAATTTGTACCGATTTATAACAATTCGTACCAATTTGTCGCAATTTGTATCAATTCATAGCAATTTGTACTAATTTGTCACGATTTCTATTTCTAGCAATTTCTATCGAATTTACATAATTTACACTATTTTTAGCTAACTGCTAATTAGGCATGCACTTAACTAAGCATATTAGTCTTGACCGCCACTCATCTTGACTGCATGAGTAGCCGTCGAGACTAATCTCCGAAAATTCAAAAAAAAGTGGCGCGAAATTTACCTTGGCTCGATGGCAGTGGCGACAATGGGGCAATGGCAGCAGGATCCCTTCTTTCTCTTCTTCCTTCTTCTTCTCTTTCTCCTCCTCCTCCTCCTTCTTCTTCTTCAACCAACGGCGGCCTCGGCTCCTTCTTCTTCCTTCTCCCCCGACTGCCTCGGCTCCTCCTCCTTCTCCTCTCCTCTTCCTCCTCTCTTTCGGCGAGAAGCTCGGTGGCGAGAAGGCAAGATCGGCGGCGCAGGCAATGACGGGGCTCAGGCGATCTTGAGCGGCAGACGCCAATGTGAGGAGTCGAGGCGACGGCAAGGCGGACTAGGAGGAGGCGTGGGGCTTACCGACGACGTCTGATGGAGCTTGGGAAGCCGATGGTAGGGTGAGATGGGCTCGGGACTTGGGCGATACCCAAGTCCTGAGCCAAAGCCGTTGAGAGAGGGTGTTGGTAACAATTAGCGCCACCCTGTCTCGACGGCCTATTGACCTAGCAGCCGTCGAGTCCGACCAGGCAGGGCCAAAAATCCTAGCACATCCCTGGGGAGGGAAGCCTCTCCCTTTTAAGGTGGGAAACTCCTCCCTGGATAGGTGAGGTGCGCCTTGTTTAATTGAGCTAAAAATCTGTGGTAGATTATAATCAAAAAAGTCGAGGGCTAAAAATATATTAAAAAATATTTTTGAAATCTTTGAGAAGAACCACTAAAAACACTAAAAAAATTACTACAAAGTGCTACAGCGTATGACTTGTACAAAAATGACAAATTTCAAACTCTAGCTTTTAATACGATTTTAAGCTGAAAAGAAGATGCCCTAAACTACATGTCGTGAAACCATACAGCCCAAAATGCTTAGAGGTCGTCTCTAAGCACAAGAGAATGTGCTTAGAGGCAGCCTTTAGAAAATGCATTGTGGATACTCCTAACATAATGTTCTGCGATGCTTAGAGGAAGCGCACGACCCCATAGCTATGGTTAAAAAAATAAAAAAATGTTATCTACTTTGAATAACAAGGGGAATCCACAAACACTTTATCCTTATGTTGCATTTGGTTTGGGATTAAATTAATTGGATTGGCTAACCTTAACCCTAGGTTAGCTTATCCTTGCTTAACCCTGAATTTTTGTTTGGCAACTAATTCAGTTATTTGGCTAGGTTAGTGGGGTTAGTAAAGATAGATGAGTTATCACACCCTTTTGTTGGGTTAGTTAATCCTAGGTTAGCTAGGATAAATAGCATTGTCTAGATATACCTAATCCTACATAATACAGGGGTGTTTGGCAGATTAGACCCTTAATCCACCCCTTAATTAACCTTGAACCAAATGTTGACTTAGAGGCAACATTGAATGCCCCACAATGGTTAAAGGGTTGTTCTCTTCAACTTTTTTTTTTGTCTTATCTAACTATGTCTAAATTGAAAAACGCTTTGGCTACTACAGTCTGTTCTTTTTTATGTCTCGAAAATGTGTCACAAAGCTTTTTAGAAACAAGTCCAATAAAACACACTAGACTTTATAAGGTAACTTGAGAAGTATTCGAAGTTCAGATTATAAATAAATAAGAAGATAAACAAATAAGACAACCTCTAAACAATATTCTCTCTGAAGATAACAACCCCTAAAGACAACCTCTAAACAATACTCTCTCCTTCCTACAGGCATTGTACTATAGGTGCTTTTTATTGAATTGCTTGTAGTGTCAGAATTCTTGTTCAATACTCGTGCATATCCGGCGTGTGAGAGCATCCATATTAACTACTTCAAATTTCTACTCTATATTCTATAACACTATTTCCTACACACTCTATTCATGCCTATAAAATCCTTCACATTTTACGCTATACTTTAAAAGATTCATTCCCTCTAACAACTACTCTATCTAGATAAACAGTGTTATTTCCTACACACTCTATCTATCTCTCTAAAATTTCTTCACACTTCACACTATACTCTAAAAGATTCATTTCCTCCGACCGCTACTCTATCCATTCCTTCCAACAACTACCCTATACAGATAAACAGTGTTATAATGTACCTGCTATGGATGCTCTTGGCATTCTGTCTCCTTGTACAATGCTTAGTACATGTTGTTGGGTACAGAGCGTGTTTGGTTGCTTGGGGCCGGCTGTTTATGTTTAGGGTTTAGCTGCCTGCTCGCTAGCTTAGTCGGAATTAGGGTTTAGGCCAGCACATGCGAAAACAGTGAGGGTGTGTTTGGTTTATGGCCAATGTGTGCCAATGCTTGCCATGCCAATTGTTTGGATTACAACTATTGAATGGCAAGATTCTCTCCTCCCATTGGCAACTGTTGCCGTTCTAATTTATTTTTGTGCCATTGGCTAGCCAATTCATTGGTCAAAAAATTGTTAACCTTTCAATTGGCTTGCCATTCAATGACATGGCAAGTTGGGGCAAATTTGGTGATGAACCAAACACACCCTGAGTAGCCATATGCGAGCGGGCAGCATGGGTAGGGATGCAAATGGAGCGGATAATTTCCGACCGACCGAACCAATATGGATAGTGGTTTGGATATTTATACGGATATCCGGCTATTTTTTGCGGATACAGATACGGATATGGATATTAGGATGCGGATACGGATAATGCGGATAATATCCGTGGTATAGTATCCGAAGAAAAATGATGGATATTATCCGAATCATCTCAAGGCTAAGCCCACCCACCAGGCATTATCTGCTACTGTGCTCAGCCTGATCCGTTTCAATTGCTTTATACTACTACTGCTCAAAACAACTTTGTACAAGATTATCGTCACATTTCTGATGCTTTCGGTAGAACCGCACTGGTAGACTTGGTGGTGCTTAGGGCCTTAAGTTTGAATCGCTTTCATTGTTCGCATCAACTGCTCCAATTAGTCTGAAATCAGCTGAGTCTTTGGTACTTCATGCCTTCACAAAGACCGCCTATATGGTAGTGTACTAGTGTCTACAAGATTGCATGTTTCTTGTGTATTAAATATTTATATGTACTTTAAATGTTTGATGCTTCTTTTGAAAGTATGTATTTTGCATATTATCCGAGGAATTATCCGTTCCGAACAATATCCGAACCTATAGTATCTGTGTCTGTATCCGAGCTATCTGTGTCCGCATCCATATCCAATACTATCTGTATCCGAAAAATAAATATAAATACGGATACAATATCACTGCTATCAAAATAAATATAGATACAGATACTATCTGACCGTATCTGATCCGTTTGCATCCCTAGGCATGGACGACGCCGAAAAATAAATATAAATACGGATACAATATCACTGCTATCAAAATAAATATAGATATATATACTGCATCCCTAGGTATGGACGACGCCGATGACCTCGTGCATGTAAAAAATGGTAACATTGGAGATGCGGGGTATCGATCCCCGTACCTCTCGCATGCTAAGCGAGCGCTCTACCATCTGAGCTACATCCCCATCTCCGCTCGAAAGTAGCAGCAAATTATTACGAATCAAACAAACCTACACGGCTCGTTGGTAGTCGCACAGTGGGAGACGCGTGGCGGCGTTGGTAGGTGCGGCACGCCGCAGTTCGGTCCCGGACTCCCGTCCCCGGCCGGTCACGTCAACGCAACGCCGCGCCGTGCCTGCCATCTCTCTCCCTTGTTGATTCTCCCATGGCGGCGCGACGGCGTGCGCCGAGCGAGCGCACGGACTGCGTGGCCGCGTCGTCATGGCCTCTCCAGTCTCGTTGGATCTGCCTGGGTCATGTCAAGCTCGCTCTCGGGCTGTCGGTTTAGCAGGCTGCGATGTTGGGCCATACGTATCCCATCTAGGCCTTTCCCCGGCCCGTTTTGCGATGTCACATGAATCACATGGCTCGTGCCGTGCTAGGATGTATATCAGTATATAAGCTGGTTTTTGCCAAGAGGGCTAGTATACAGTCCCCTACCTTAAAAAAAGAGACACGTGTATCTGAGTGTGTCATGATATACCAGAGTGTGTCGTGGTATGATAGAATTTCAGATTTTTCCATGGTGTGGCAAAGTATATCATAGAGTTTTAGAGTGTACCATATACTCGCTCATTGTGTGTCATAATATTTCATGGTGTTTGAGTGTAGCAGAGTATTTCATAGTGTTTACTAGAGCAAAACCATGATGTGACAGAGTGTGTCATGGAGTTTTAGAGTGTACCCATTTATTATGTGTCATGATGTTTCATGGTATTTCAGAGTGTATCAGAATGTTTCATGATATTTTGAAGGTATCGTTGAGCATTGGGTTGAGTATAAAAAATTATAAATAATAGAAATAATAAATAAATTTAAAAAAATTATGAAAATTCAAATTTGATCAGCATTCTCGTCTAGAATTAATGCTCCATAAATAAAGTAATAAAATAATTCCACAAACTCAAAAATTATAAAATTTTATCAATAGTTAGGTCTCGATTTTATAAGATTTATTGTTTTTGATTCACTGAATTCGAAGATGATATGAATTTTAAATAAATTTGTAAAAAATTGTAACGTACACGTTCCACGTTAACAGTTAGTGAACTAACAGCCAAGCTAGCATGCATAGCTAGCCTCGTGGGTGTGCTTCTGCGGGAAAAGCGAAATATTGATGGCTTTGGCTATCCTTTCTCTATAGTATATGTTGTATGGGGTGAGGACGGTGTACCGTCTCTCTGGTATTTCTGATTTGCCAACCCGCTTGAACGGCCGTAGACCGTAGTTCATGCATGCACGTTTTAGCACGTCACTTCAGCAAAGATTTTATAAATATTCTTTACACCAGAACTGTTCTCTCGCTTATGATGCTTCATACATTCTTATTCTTATATACTAATCAAATATTTTATAAATATTCTTTACACCAGAACTGTTCTCGCTTATGATGCTTCATACATTCTTATTCTTATATACTAATCAAATATTTTATAAATATTCTTTACACCAGAACTGTTATCGCTTATGATGCTTCATACATTCTTATTCTTATATACTAACGGAGTACCCGTGTATTGCCATAAATAACAGGAATATTAAATTGCTCATATTTACTTCCGGTGCAATGTATCCTCGCAAGACTATTGAATCACATGGTGTTTTACATGATCAGATATCTCGAAGGCAATGCATCTGTACATCCATATAGATAAGATTCTTCTTGTTTGATTTCATGTATAAATATTTTTGGATGGACAAGATCTTGATTCGATCGTATTCAATCCGTTATATTCTTTTAGGCAGTAGAGATTAAGATTTGTTATTGCCGCCCCCTCGACTCGTAGGACGTTCACAATGATAGTACGTTCATTGTCAAGTTCTATCCGTACGTAAAAATCATATGTTATAGTCTATTAATATAGGATCTAGAATCATCTATGATGATTCACTTATCACATAAGTTTTTTTTTTTGGTTCACAACCGTATGTGTGATACATCCTAGATGGTTGTAAACTAAAACCGTATGTGATATGTTGTTGTTCACAATCATCTATGTTGTACTATAATGGTTTTCAAACAAAAGCGCCTAAAGAATAAGTGGATCATTACATACGGTTTCCATCAATCGGTTATAATATAGACAGTCGCAGTACTAAAACCATGTGTGATAACTTCATTGTAACTTAATGTAGACAATTTTTGTGGAATGGACTATGATAAAGTGACTAGTACGGGCATTGTTAGTAATGTAACGAGTAGCACCTATATGTGAGGACAAGTATACTAGGTGAGAACAATGACAACGGAACGAACTGGAGTGAATCAAATCTTTTCTTTGTTGAGGCAAGTGAGGGTGGCAACGAAGATGACAAAAGCGGGTGAAGGGGCTACGCAGCGACTAGATCTGAGGGAGGTGAGGCTAATGACGGTTGGATCTGCATAGGAGGATATCATAGTTAGATCTAAACAGCGTGGCATACTCAATGTGAAGAAAGACACAATCCAATGTTTAAAGAGGCCGTAACAATTGAAGACGTGTGTTTGGGTTGGGGGAGGGATCCACCCAAATGGCAGTGATGACGGTGGCGGCAAATGAAAAAAGAAAGAATGGGACAACGAGGGACTACCTGGGAGCAATGTTTTAGGGATGTGTTGTATAATGGTTTCACTTGGAAAGAATAGATTGTTGAATGCCAATGGCCTAAACCTTGAAAAAAAAAAGACAATGTCCTAAACTACCACTTGAAAACACCATGCATGGATGTGAGGAAGTTTTGTGGTGACTTGAGTTAAATGCGGTGCAACTCCTTTGTTAAAACTATCACTTTACAACACTATAGATGCTCTTAAAGAAAAGGGTGAATTACAATCAATGCCATTATAAAGTTTTTATTTCTATAAAACGTCAACTTTATAATAGATGAGTGTAATTTCCCTAAAGAAAAACTTTTCTATGTTGCAAAGAAGCAAATTGGTGATAGAGAAGTAAAAAACCTAGCACAGTGATACAGTACATTCTATACTCAACTATATGTTGCCTGACTATATTTCTTGTTGTCCTATCTTAGCTACTTATGGTGTATTTGGTTATCCATCTCAAATCGGTCCATCCAAAATAAGTTGGTTCTGGTGTTTGTTTAGAATCTTGTTGAATCACTTGTTCCAAACTAGCCCATCCAAAAAAATCCACTTAGATGTCAGCTTAAGCTCGTTCATCCAAAAACCACCGAATGAGCAAACGAGACACCCATACTATGCCCCCTCCCCCGACGATGTTGATCACCTCCCCCAACGGTGATCTCTTTGAGACTTCCTCTCTCCGGCATGACCTCTCATCACTTGCTCCTCTAGCATGGTCTCCTCCCTCCAAGCAGTGATCCCCTTCTGCCGTGGTCTCGGAGTCGAGCACATGATGAAAAGGTGGGCTAGTTGACACGAGAAGTTGAGAGGAAGGGAGAAACGAGCGAGTGGCCTACTGGGATTAGCATATATGTCTGTCCAACTAAATCTATCTTATATTCTAAAGGGCAGTTCCGCGCGCTGGCTGCCCGTTGTGATGCCGCGTGTCCATTTTGTGCATGTGTCGGCTTGCCCGTGTGACAGGTGGGTTGCTTCTCGTGTCTCCTCACGTTCTGGCCGTCCGATCGTTCGGTTCGATGGAATCCGACCGTCCATTCCAACAATACATATAAAAGGAACTCTCTCGCGGACGAAAAAACGAAGCGGGTGCTTTGCCCGGTTGGCGCTGGGCTCGTGACTTCAATGCGTCGTGCAGGGTTCGATTCCCAGGCAGGCACCTTTTCTTTTCCCAGTGCCAGTACGTTGCTTCCTTCAATTCTTCTTTTTCTTTTTTTTTCTTTTCAGTTTTCTATTTTCTACGCCGTTTAAAAATTCCAAAAAATATAAAGTTTTCAAAAATGGAACCATGCCAACACAAAGAAAGTCAAAAAAAAGTTTGGATATTTTTGAAAACCTTTTGAAATTTGAAAAATTTTACGTTGCTTCCTTTCTTTCTTCTTTTCCTTTTTTCTTTTCTATTTCCTTTTCTTTGCGCCGTTTAAAAATTCCAAAAACAAATTGCAAAGATGGAACCATGCGTACACAAAGAAGGTCCATAAAAAGTTTAGATGTTTTTGAAAACTTTTCAAATTTGAAAAAATTTTAGCTTTAGAAAAAAATCTCGCTTTCTTTTTTCCTCTCCTATTCTCTCTTTTTTTTTCTAAAATTCCAAAGAATATAAATTTTTAAAAAATGGAACCATGCCAACACAAAGAAGGTCCATAAAAAGTTTGAATGTTTTTTAAAACTTTTTGAAATTTGAAAAATTTTACGTTGCTTCCTTTCCTTCTTCTTTTCCTTTTTTTTCTTTTCTATTTCCTTTTCTCTGTGCCATTTCAAAATTCCAAAAACAAATTGCAAAGATGGAACCATGCGTACACAAAGAAGGTTCATAAAAAGTTTGGATATTTTTGAAAACTTTTCAAATTTGAAAAATTTTCAGCTTTAGAAAAAATCTCGCTTTCTTTTTTCCTCTCCTATTCTCTTTTTTTAACCCGTTTAAAGTTCAATTTTTTTTAAAAAGTTCAACAATTTTCATCGTTAAAATTTATCTTCCTCATATAGGCATGGTTCCACTTTTTCTTCTTTCTTTTTTCTATACCGTTTAAAAATTTTAAAAAATAGGAAACTTCAAAGAATGGAACCATGGCTATATAAGAAAGACATGTAATAAGTTTACTTTTTTTAATTTTCTTCTTTATTTTTCCCGCTGTTTAGAATTTCAAAAAATTGAAAACTTGACAAAAGTGGAACCATACCTACACGAGGAAGACCTTAAAAAATTTGAGATTTTTTAGAAATTTTTTCTTTTTTGCCTTTTCTACTTTCTTTTTCTTTTTTTAGCCCATTTTAGAATCAAAAAAGAAAAAAATTCCAAGCATGGAACCATGTCTACGTGAGAAAGACCCATAAAAGTTTGCTTTTTTCTGATAATTACAAACAAAAAATTATTTCCATTGCCTATTGTAGCATATGCTTCACAACATTGCTTTCGATTGATATAGAAATCCTTCAACTTAGCTTCCTTAGAGCTATAACAGCAAATTTTAATTCTGAGCTTTTATTACTTAAATAAGCCCTTCTTTATTTTGCATAGTCTAGCCTTTTATATTTTAAACTTTTAGTTTTATAATGCATATAATATGTGCGAGTGACTGTACTATCATCGTTTTTAATCTCCAGTTATATATATTGTATTACTAAAGCGCATAGACATCTAGGATCCTAATATATGATATGCTTTAATGTAATATGTCTATTTATCATAAAACGGCGCGCTATGGGCGCGCGATCCTCGCTAGTATAAATATAAAATTAGACCTTCCATCTCAAACCATTAAGTGCAAGCCACTGTAGTGGGCAAGGACGTATGCATTCCACCAGTCCAGGATCGTCCGTCCGGCACCAGAGAGGCAGTAAAGAGCGCTCTTTCCCGTTGGCATCCGTGGATCGGGGCGACACGGTTTGGGCTGCACGGCAAAGTGTTGCCAACCGCTAGCACCAGCGTGAAGAGAATCGGGAAAAGGCTGAGGAGAGAGAGAGGTCAGCATCAGGGGAGAGAAAGGAAGCCGGGCCATCACTGAAAGCGCAGCTGCGAGGCTGTTCTCCGCTGTTACGCTGCCCCTCGTCTCCAGTCTCCTCTTTCCTCGAGTCCAGCGAGTCCTTCCTAGCCCCACCACTCCTCCTCCTCTTCCTCGCCCACGCCCGTCCCCGCAGGAGCGAAGGCGAAGGCCGCCGGCCGCCGGCCGTCGGTGTGGGCGGGCTCCGATGCACCCCAAGCTCCCGCGGGTCGCCCGCAGGCTCCTCTGCTGCGGCAGGGCCGACTCCGGGGATGATTTGTAAGTGGCCCCGCTTCGCGTCTCTCCCTCTCGCTTTCTTGGGCTTGCTGGATCGGCGCCGGTGCGCCTATCGATGTACGCGTCCTTCGTCCTCTCTTAGCACGGTGGCCCGTGGGTAGGAAGTTCGCCGTGTCCCCGCTTGCTCGGCGCTTGGGTGGTGCACGATGCCATCTGGAACGACCGGGATCGAGTGATTTTGGTAGACGCTGAGAGGATGGTGCCAAAAGATGGCAGCTTGGTGCGCAAATTCGTTAAAAAGGAGGCGTCTTGGTTCGGTTTGGGAACTGGTTTGGTCTAAATATGCCATGTTAGCTTTGTATCGGAGGACGCATCTGTCTTTGCTAAGCATTCTTGTATCTTTGTGCTGCTAATCTTTTCACAGATGGTGCCACATACTGAAGGGAAGTGAATTATGCTCACATATAGACATAGTATGAAATGGCGTGTTGATTTGGTTTAAATCCATCATCCTGACATGCTTGGGAAGTTAATTGGTGGTAGATCATCATGTATTTCATGGTTTTGTTTGTCAGGACCGATGAGGGGAGCGGATCACTGAGGTGGGTATTCTCGTTGAGGGAGCTTCGGTCAGCGACAAATAGCTTCAATTATGATAACAAGATTGGAGAAGGGCCACTTGGGAGCGTCTATTGGGGTCAAGTTTGGGATGGTTCTCAGGTTTCTGCTCTGTACACACCAATCCATTTTATCTATTTATCATTTTGAGAATTAAAATTTCAACTATCACTTTTAGATCTCTTGCTTTCTTGTTGCTCCAATCATCATTATTTTGCACTGTTGTGCGAATCGTGTTGCTAGTTGTCTCACTAAACAACCAAGCAACCACCAGCTATAATCTTCTATTTTGTTCTGGATCATTGATCTTTGATTGCACTAGCATTCGGTAGGTAGGATATCATCTCATAGCCAGGTCAACTTATACAAAAGCTGGAAGATGGTCTGGCTACAAGTTTGCAGTTTTTTATCTTGTAAATACAATATATATATTTCCACACATGCCTTGTCATGGCTGTAACTACGTGACATATCTTTTTAGAAATGACTAAAAGTACAACCTACCTATTAGCAATATTCCATACTGCCTTATTTCCATCTTTTTATTGTTCTTTCCACTTTACAGCAAAGCTCATCAATTGATTGCCATTTCGCTGATCATTTTGGATGCAGATTGCTGTTAAGAAGTTGAAAAATACCCAAAAGGGAACAGAAATGGAATTTGCTTCAGAAGTTGAAAATTTGGGAAGAGTAAGACACAAAAACCTCCTGAGTTTACGTGGGTATTGTGCTGATGGACCTGAACGCATTCTGGTGTATGATTATATGCCAAACTTAAGTCTTTATGCACATATTCATGGAACACATTCTGCGGAGTGCCTTCTTGACTGGCGGCGGCGAACATTTATTGCCATCGGTGCTGCTCGGGCTATCGCGTTAGTAAACATCCTCATTATCTTTAACTGGTTCGCTTTTTTCCTTTCTATAAGCGCTATGACAGACAACTTATGTGCACGTCCTCACAGGTATCTTCACCACCATGTGACACCTCAGATAATCCATGGGAGCATCAAGGCCACCAATGTGCTACTAGATTCAGATTTCCAGGCACACGTTGGTGACTTTGGCCTTATAGGATTCATTGCAGATGGAATGGACAATGACAAGATAATCAGTGAAAACCATCAAGGCTATCTTGCTCCGGAGTACATTATGTTTGGCAAGCCTACAGTAGGTTGTGATGTGTATAGCTTTGGCGTAATTCTGTTGGAGCTTACTAGTGGGAGAAAGCCAATAGAAAAATCAGGCTCTGTTAAAATGCATGGGATTCGAAACTGGGTGCTCCCGTTGGCAAAGGAGGGTAGATACGATGAAATAGCAGACTCAAAACTCAATGATAAGTACTCTGAATCTGAATTAAAAAGAGTGGTTCTGATTGGGCTAGCATGCACACACAGAGAGCCCGAAAAGAGACCAAGTATGCTTGAAGTCGTATCCCTGCTGAAAGGTGAATCGAAGGAGATGATTTTGAGGCTTGAAAATGATGAGTTGTTTAGGCCAGAGTCGACGGTGAGTTCCCATGGAACGCCAGCTTCAGAGGGGAGCTCAGATTGTGTGCCTAAGAATGACCAAGAGTTGGTTGGGCAATGATGGATCGGTGCCTCCTAGGCAAAGGTAGAACGCATCCTTTGTGGGATTGGTGCTTGGTTTGACTTGAATTGAAGTGTACATGCATTGTTATTTATTTGTAGCCCTCTTTTTTTGAGAGAGGGTGAGTGATATAATTGAGATGGCTGTTATACATGGTGCTTTTTGTGTGCACTGGATAGGAGATTCATATACTTCCCAGATGTTTTGGTATGACTGATCATGTTGTCCACATTTATTCTTCTAGAATAACTCCTCTTTTGGTTGCATGTATACTTGAATGCAGATATGTAGATGATTGAGTTGTGTTTGTAATTCTCTCTTGTAGCTGGAACATCTGTTTTGTCCTATTTCCTCTGATCAGGCTGTCCCAAGTTCCCTGATCTGCATGTTCCCTCAGTCCCTCTGTTCTTTTATTCTTTTTTGTATTTAACGTCCTAGAATACGGACTGTCAAATTTTCTAAATTTTGAACGCTAACAAGTTTATGACTATCTAGGTTGGCTATATGAAAGTTCTGTTATTTAGATTTATCAATCAAAATACTTTCATAGTATTGCAATTTTATATTTTATACACACACACAAAAAAAAATGTTACGGAGAGGATGTGCGTAGCTCGGAGACGGTAGAAAGTGGAAAGGAATCCAAGCACCATGCCCGTCATGCTCAGGGCTGCAGCGGTTGTCATTTGCTGCACTTGCATGCGTACCAGCCATAGCACTAGACGGAAGCGCTGCATTCAAACGACAACGCAAGCAAGCGTCCGTGCGTTCATTGAACAGCTGCTCCTTTTAGAGTGGAGCTCGGAATCCTGGAGGTGCAGTAAAAGTAACCACTCCACTATGACCACGATTGCTTCAAGATTTGCATGATCTACAGTATTTCAGAGAACATATCTTCAGCTCAGTATTCAATATAGACATCGATCCAATCCACAGGACAAGGTGCATAGCTGAGATCTACAAGCTACAATAGCGTAGGCTACTGAGGAAAATCTTCACCGTCATCTAGGCGTGCACGTGTACAGTACCCAGGGCATGTTACAACAAAAAGGTATACAATCTTATGCAAAAGAAGAACAACATTCCACCCGTTCCTCTTGTGTCAAGTTACCGTCTTTACTACTACAGGTTGCAGAGCTCTAATTCAAAAAGATTAGCCATGCTAACATGGGGCGCCTATGAGAAGGTGTCCTCCCTATCCCCCTCGGCGACCTCGCCCTCATCGATGTTGCTGAACTCCAGGAAGTGCGTCGGCCTGTGGTCTTCATGGTAGAAGTCCCGGGGCGTGCCGAGCTTCATGTTGTACTTCATCAGTGGGTCATGCTTTACTCCCATGAAGTTGAAGTTCCACGGAACATTGTCTGGAACCTGGAGGCATAAAAGCGAAGTGAGTCTTCGACAGTAATAAATTTTGAACCATAGGATGGTCTGAAAAGGAATTGTAGATCAATACATACCATATAGAATCCAAGGAAGCGGTCGCTAAGAAGCATCTGGACCTTCTCGTAGTGAGTAGGGAGATATCCGTGTGGATTGCTTCCTGTGTCCTTGTTGCTACGGCCCCACTCATAGCCGCTTGGCGTCAGCTTGTATGCTGTCAACGAGCAAGACCCTGGAGTAAAGCTGCATGTCAAAATGATGCACTTCTCACCGTCCCATTGTTTGTTGTTCTCTAAAATCTTCGCATGTGATGTCAAATCCTGCAAGAAACAACATAACCAACAGTTCAGATTACAGCTTTGTTCTTTTACAACAGCTAAGAAGAGCCAGCTCAAGATCTAACCTGTGGTGAGAGCTGGGGGGCTTCATTTGGCTGGGTATGCATCCATCCCAGTGGCTCCAAGTCATTAAGGAACTCATGCTCAGGAAGATTTGCTGGCAGAGTAACCATCTGGTGGGTTCCATGCTGTGGAGGAATGGCTATGCATCTGATCTCCTTCACTTGGGGATTGTCCTGTGGACTAAGTCCATATAGAAAGCCCGATATCTGTGTCCGTAGGTCTGCTATGCATATGAACTTCTTCAATATATTCTTTGGCATAATGTAAGTGTAGCCAGTCTCCTGTATGCAAATAGGGTACATGTAGTCAGTAAACATTCAACATTTGTGGGTTATCAAGGAAAAGGAATTACTGCACTGACCTTTATATCATCTGAGTTAACATAAATGTGATTGACACGAAGATACAAGTTTGTGGCAGAGATGGCCCTGACACGCCAATCAGTCTTTGATGCAAATGCTTGCTGCTCATACGGACTGGTTGTCGTGATGATGAGCTCATCTCCATGCACATTAGTTGTCCTCGTTGTAACTGCAGTTAACTGAGTAGTCTCTCTAGACTGCAAAATCAGGTAAAACCAAGAGTGAGAAAAATTTACATGATTATTTCTGAGGGAAAAAAGCTAGACAATAGTTCTATTGCCTATTGTAGAAAGTGTTACCTGTTTCTCAATTTCAGCAATCTGTTGCCTCTGCTGTGATGGTGGAGCTATTTCAGCACCAAGTATTATATCACGAATTTCAGATTGCGTCAGTGCAGAAGTGTTAACATTGTTTTTCTTTGCATAATCAGAAAGAATGAGGTCCCTGAGGGCGCATTCGACCTTCAGCCATTGCTCATCAGTCAAAGTTGGCCAGATATGATGTGCTTCCGTAACAATTGTCTTGTCAGGCTTGAGCAACATCTTTGCCTTCTCATTATTGACATGTAGTGCCCGCAATATAAGCACAAGACGAGAGAATGCTGTGTATGATGAGATACTTTTCAACCAATCATCATATATGTTAAAAAGAACCATCTTTGGCTCTGTAGCCTTGAGAATAAGATCACCAAACTTCTCAATCTTCAAGCAAGCCTGGAATGGCAGCTGCAACTCACTACCCTTTATAACAATATTAGGGAAGTCAAGCAGATGGACCTCCAAAGGATCCAACATACCCTTCCTTGTCACAATAATTTGCTTTGGCTGCTCTTCTACAGGAAGAGTTCGTACTAAGGCAGCAACCTCCTCAGCTGTTTTCCACTTGGCCAGCTGCCCAAGACGCTTTTGTCCAGCCCATACACTTGTGTGGATGACCTGCAGGTTATGATGCATTTTCAATGTAAGTCTTTATAAGTTAAAAGTTCCAACACTACAAAGTTCACAAAAATTACATGAAAAGTTGAGCTGAAATAAAGTAACCAACCTTCAGAAATAGTTGGCCAGTTCTTGGGTTGAAAATGAAAATAGCACCGTTGATTGGTTTAGTTGTCAGGTTACCCTCAAATGTTTTGTGAATGGTGACTCGATAGACATTTGTGTCATCCACAAACCATATGATTTGATTGCTGAATATCTCTCCATAGTTCTGTGAAGACAGATATGGTTCGGTAGGTTCAGATGAATATAACTGCAGACCCTTCCTTATTCTCTCCCTCAGGACATACAGAGCAGGATTTGACTGTCGAAAAAATAAACAATCAAGCAGGTTATTTAAATTGAGCATTTGATACAATACAGAGGAATCATTATGTCAAGTTGAGCTAGATTTGCTACAGTCAACTTGGATATATTACCTTCATGATCTTGTTCATTGCTTGCTGGAGGAGGGGTTTTGACCCAGGAAACCAGTTGCCAAAAGCAGAGTGCAAATTATATGCTAGATCAAGTCCAATCATCACCCCTGCCAAAATATATTGATCAACATCAGCTACGAACAATTAAGACAAGGGTACAAGCTATCAAATTGGCAGTAGATGGATACTCAGAAGCATACCAGTTGGAGACGGGTAGATGGACATATTGTCTGTTGTGTAGTCCATGAACTTGGCCCTTGTATAACGTTCTATGTCATGTGAATCATAATCTCCCCAGCGTAGCTGGACATCAATCCAGTACTTGTTACTTGCTTTCTGATCGAAGACATCCTTTGACTCAGAAACTAAGCTTGGCTTGGACATCTGCCACCTATGTGCAGCAAAAAGGAGGACATCTGCGCAGGAGCTGTTCATCTTGTAACTCTTCCTGGGATGTATTGTCTCTTTCTGCACTGTCTCAATCTCCAGTGCATCCAACTCCTGATCCAATACTTGGCAAAGATCCATGACAACACTTTCATGGATCTTCTGCCAGAGATGTGCTCGGAAGATCTGGATCAGAGAAATCTTAAGGGTTGGGATTTTCCCATGCATGAATATCCCTGTAAGATCTAGCTGAACCTGGAAACCAACATATACATTTGCACGATTAATGGTTGGTGACCACCACAGGGTAAATCTTCGATTTGGAATTTGATTGAGCCCAGATCTTTGTGCATTTGTCAGCTTCTTGTATTTCATGGACTCCTCAAAACCTGATGCCTTCTCCCAAAATAGACCCTCCCAAGTAGGGAAATATGTTCCTTTAAATAAGGTATGCTCCAAGATACCTTCTACACCACCAAGAGCTTGGATGACATCAGTTCTGTAGTTGTTTAGGTTCCACAGCTTTCCATCATGTCGCTGATGTGTCCACCAGAATGGGTTTTGTTTCAGCACTTGATACTGCTTAAAGTCAGTTCTCACTCTCCATCCTTTGTCGTAAGCCAAGGTATGGCGGTCTTTTTGGAAAAGAGTGTTGATTCGAGGCATACCTCTATCCCATGAGTCTTCAAGATCCTCAAGTGTTAAGCGTCTATTCTGTGATTGTGCTTCCTGTCTCTTCAAGGCATATTCTGCCCACACGCGCTGTGAATCAATGAACTCACTCTCCCATGGCTGGATATAGCGATACAAGTTAGGGATAAGCTGGTCCTCTTCATGGCTCATACCACTTCGGAAATGTGTCACACCAACATCTGTCTGTTTGCTATACCTGAGATCACTCTGAGGTATTAGAATGTGACCCATTGATAACATTCCAAGACCTCCAATTTCCTTGGGTGTATAAAAGATAACAGGCGGAAACCTGCTAGGCATCTTTGAGTTCAGGCCGATCTTTATACGAGTCTGGATCTTGTTTTCACATTTGACAAGCAAATCCAAGAGTTCCTGTGTATGAACAGTAGCTTCGCGGAAATATGTCATAAGGCCAATGAGAGCAGTATTCCACTTATTGACGATCTTGGTGAATGTTGTTGACCCTGAAGACATGAGGATTTGCCTGACACGGTTCTCAAACACTTTCATATGCTCATCATCCACCCTCAGAAAGGCAATAGCAGTCCTCTCTTTTGTCTGCTCATTCTGCAGATTCCATACTCCGTCTTTTGTATTGCTGAATGCCTCTTGAGTCATCCGTATCTTTGGCAGTATACGGACCTCAAACCCACACATGCTAAAAAGCAAGTTTGGGTTGTCCTTGCTGTACACAGATACAAAGCTATTCTCCCATTCTAAGGTTGTAATGCTCCTTGGGAGGCGGTTCTTCATATCCCAAAAGACACTTCTTCCAAGATTTACATCATGCTTCATGAGCCTCATTCTTGCATCTCTAGGCCAACATTTCTTGTTATTGTAACCAACCATGTTCTCATTATTAGGATCAGGATGTTCTGTCAAGTAACGCTGAATTAAGTCACGTGCTTCCTCGTGAGTGAAGCGGAACAATATGTGCACCTTGTCAATATATCGAGAATACAGCCTGATGGGATGCCTTGTCTCAACTTTAGTGTCAGCATATGTAAGGAACTCATTTGGCATCTGAGGAGGACCAGCAATCTCACTTGCACGTGTCAAACCAAGCAGCAGTAGATCCAGCACCAGTCCATAATATTGCACAACAAAAGATGCAAACTGAAGACCTCGAATGAGACCATAGGAATTTGTATGGCTCATATCCTTGTAAGATAACACAACATTGTTCTTTGCAGTGACATAATCAGCAATGTTGTGGTCCAAGACCAACCTTAAAAGCCTGTTCAACAGAGTCAGATCAATTTTTTCAAAGAATTTCTCAAATTTTGTCTGCAGCATGACAACACACTGCCCATCACTTGTGTCCCAGATATCCTGTAAATTATTTATCCCTTGGCACCATTTATAAACTAGTAGAGGTGGTGGTTCTGAATCAGCAGGCTTCACCCAATTTGGGAATAGGTGTCGTTTGTCCCCTTCATACCACAGGTACTGGTCAAGGTATGCATCAGTGATTTTCTCAAGAGGCTCAATTTCATATACTGGAATCAAGTAGCTATACAGGTCCATAAATTCAATGCCAACTTCTTTAAAAGCACGCTGAGTAAGGAGATGGCGTTTTATCCTTGACAATGCCTCATGTGGATTATCATAGGCTTGTTCTATCAAGCCCAATTCCTCTCGTTGCAGTTGATTTAACCTAACTGCCACACTATAAGACTCCTTTAGCCTTTCCAATGCTAATATAAGAAGTTTGGTATCATGCTTGTATGACAGTGGAGGGAAAGGAATAGGTGAGAATTTTCTTGATTCCAGCCAGTGAACTGTTGTTGTATATATAGCAACTGCCTCTTCAGGAGTCACATATGGCCCATCCTTCAAGTAGTTGTGTTGCCTCTCCTGTTCTGCCTTAAGCCACAAGCGGGTTAATCTTCCAAGATTTTTGCGACAAACAGTCTTGTCAACTGTAGCACCACGCCTGATACGCTCACGATTGTAGTGAGCAACGTTTGTCCACCAATCAGCCTTGGACTTCACATAACGAAGAATCATGTTCTCAATAGGAACAGGCAGGCCAGGGACCTTCCATGGGATATTTGCCTTCCAGCAGCGCCATGCCTCACTAAGATGCTGTAATATAGTTCGGGCCTTGTTTTGCTTGATGCCCTCTGGCATAGCATCCAGGACATCATGCATAACCGCAGCTCGAAGTTCGAGATCAAAGTGAGACTCAACACGCTGCTTGGTTACAGTTTTAGCAACTCCCTTTGAATGTCGACCTTCAAACTGCCTAGCCAGCAAATTACCTAACCATCTCTCGAGTAATGGCACAATACCACGGAGGAAAAACAGCCACACTCTCCACATTGGAGCCCAAAATCCGCAGCCAGGACCTTTTCCAACAGGGCCAGTGTTGAAACGATAATATATCAAGTGTTTTAGATCCTTGCACATCCTGATTTGCCGCATCAGACGATACTTATAACGGTACATACCAGTCAACTGACCAACATGAGAGAATATGTATTGCAAACCATCAGCCAGCTGGAAAGCATCAACATTTCCTAAGCGGAACTGGATGTTTGCATCAACAACCAATTTGGTGAGTCGTAATATCTCACGGCATAAATGGAATGCATTCCCAAAACGAGATTTCTTCCTTTCCTTTGTTGTAAGAGTCTTCACAGGTTTCAAATTGAAATTATAGTCCAAATGAAGATAGTTAAGATTCTTCCTGTGGATCAACAAGTTCAACATGTTGTAGCCCTGCTTGCAAACTTGCAAACCTGCTTCTGCCCAGTCAAGCTCAGTTGTTTGAAAGAACTTTGTTGCTTGGAGCGAATGAAACAGATGTTTCTTCTTCTGTGCCTTGGGAGGCCTATGATGCAGCTCATTGAGCACGTAGCACTTCAATAACTTCTGATAGCTCACACGTACTTTCACTGGATAAGCTGGTGGGCTGCAAAACAGAGAGTGATGCAATTAGAATTGAAAAGGCACATGCACCAGAAATATATTCAAAGAAAACAGAATAGGTATCAAAGGTGCCGTTATGCACTCACCAGTGCTCCTTGTACCATTCAGATACAAGAGGAATGTCCTCAGCACGACGTGTTCTACCAGATCTCATGTTAAAAGGCTTTGGAGCAAAAAGTAATGAAATGCCAGCTGCTGTCGTATCAGTGTAGAGTTCAGTTCCATTAAGGAGAGGCTCCACACCATCTGGAAGACAAAATTCGCCTTCATCTTCCTCTTCGAGTCCTTTCCTTTCCTGACGATCAACCTTGTTAGTCGATGTGATGGGATTTATCAGCGGATCATAGTAGAACGCAGGCAAATCTGGATCCTCTGTCTTGATATACATTATCATAGGAGTGTGGTACACCCCAAGTTTCACTTTTCTTGGCCTATTATTATACAAGTGTGGAAAAGCAATTCTGTACTCAGTCCTAAGTGGTTGCCGGATGATGAGCTTATTGATGTCATTAAATTCATTCCAGTCCTCATCACCCTTCTCCATATCACGGTACAATGGCTCAAACTTTGGCCCTCCTGTGACAATACATCATTATTAGTGTCTTGTAACAAAACACAATGTAGCAAAAAAGAAGAAACATACCCATAATTCTACAATCCTTTTCTTCCATCAAGCATAAGATAAAAGATATAGAAAATAGCAAAAAGTCTACTTCACCCCCTCAACTACTGAACTAGGTGCACTTAACCACCTGACTTGGAAAACCAAGTATTCCAGCCCACGAAATATCGAAATCGGTACATTTAGCCCCCTAGAGCGGTTCTGGAGAGTGGTTTTGCCATATGGGCAGTACAAGTGGCATTTTACTTTTTAAAAAAGTAATTTTCAATTGAGGGACCCACATGTCAGCACTTTCTTCTCCTCCTCTCTCCATCTGCTCCCTCCACTGTCCTCTTCCCCGAGCCCTTGCGCTAGCTGTGCCCTGTTGCTGCCGTTGGAGGAGCCCCGAGCTGCGTGAACACCTCCCTCTTCTTCCTCCAGCCCTTGCCCCGTGTTGTCATGGTCTTTACCACCGTCGCGCTAGGCTCCCATCGCTGCTGCACCTTGCCCCGGTTGCTGCCGCCGCTGTCCTTCATGGTTGCGCCGCTCTAGGCCCATTCCATCCCGGCCGAGCCTCTAGGGAGCATCACCGCCCCAGCCCTATCCTCTGTGGCCACTTCTTGCTCCACCACGCATCATCTTGCCACGCCACCGTGAGCCATGGCCAGAGGCAGAGACAAAGGGGGGCGGATAAGGGACTGCCCCCCCCCCCAACAACCGAAAATAAAATTTTCCATTACCCCTAACCACCCACTAATTACTTAATTAGAAACGGACGGTATAGATTCAACATGAATATAAGCACATTAGGATTCAAGAACCAATTGATACCTAGTCACCTACATGTACAAAACATGAATACATGAGATCACATCTTTCTTCCCAGTCTGCCCTCTTCGCATGGTGGTGGCCATATGGCCGCGCTGCTCGCACTTGCACCCCATAAGCGAGTGGAGGAAGAGCTCGCGAGACACGTCAGCAACGACGCATGTCCAAACTTTCGCTGCACATATGCTTGGAAGGTACATGTATGTAATGTTTCTAACACTGCAATTCAAAGTCTAAAAAGTTCACCGTACATATGCTTGAAAGGCACTATGTATTCATGTTTATAGAATTGCAATTCAAAGTCTAAAAAGTTCACCATACATATGCTTGAAAGGCACTATGTATTCATCATTTTGATTCAATGTCAACATTAAATGGTAGTCTATATTGAAAAGGAACTACCAACAAAAATTAGTTTAAATGATCTTGTTGATTTATATGATCTCTTTGGTGGTCGTAGAGATAAATTAAAATTATTAGAATTGCAACTTTCTTCCGTTGGAGAAAATTAGTGGACATTTGATTTTGTTGCGTACCTTAAAATATATATGTTACTCCATCTCTCTGTTTATTTTTATAAGACGTATTTTGATTTGAAAAGATCAAACTTCATAAACTGACCAACAATTAGTCAAATTATACGCATCTTTAGTGTATAAAAGACATCAAAAGATTTGTATTTCAAATTGTTTTCGATACTTATTATTTTGTATAAATTGACAAATATAATAAGAGAAATTTAATGATCAAACTATTCCTTCAAAGACTTTCTCAAATCAAGATACGCACTGTAAAAATAAACGGAGCGTTTTATAAAAGGAGGGAGTACTATGTTTTGTCATATTCTATGTTGAAGTTTATATGGATAGCTTACTTGCCCCCCCCCCCCAAAATACCCAAATCCTCGCTCAGCCCCTGGCCATGGCCGTCGGTCGCCTTTACCAGCCACGACGGGTCGCGCCGCCGCAGCCCGAGGTTTTGCCGGAGTCTCGGCCAGCTCGCCGGATTTCCGCCCTGCTGCCTTCCCCTTCGGAGATCGGGAAGAGAGAGAGCGCAGCGGGGTGGATGGAGGGAGCAGGGAAGAGAGAGTGTTTGAGAGGGGGAAGAGAGAAAAGAGAGCTGACATGTGGACCTGCATCAAATATAGATTTTCAAAAAAAGTAAAATGCCACTTGTACTGCCCCATGTGGCAAAACCACTATCCAAAACCGCCCTAGAGGGTTAAAAGTACCAGTTTCGATACTTCATGGGCTGGAATACCTGGTTTTCTAGGCCAGGGAGTTAAATGCACCTAGTTCAATAGTTGAGGGGGTGAAGTAGACGTTTTCCTAGAAAATATGAAGTGCCACATTTCCACAATAGATCTTAGTCAAATAACAAATGGAATAAATTTTGAGGTATAACTTTTAAATAAAAAATGACATCTATTGTCCTAATTGTGTTGATGTAGTAAAGTTGTTATAATTGATAAAAAATGAGCCTGGCTTACAGAGGCAAATATGATTACCTGGGATGCACATGTTTAGTGCTTTTGCAGTAAAGAAGGACTCCATGTCAAACAAATAGAAATAATTCCGATCGATCAAGTCTGATAGGAGTTGGCCAGCAAGGCGGTAGAGCGTCGCCATTATGGGAAGCGAAAGATGCCACTTCCTGTAGCTGGGGCCATTTATAAGCTTAGTCTTCACAAGAGGTTTATGATCATAAAACCATTCATATACCGCTCCATCTTCCTCTTCGTCCAACTCCAGTTGTATAGCCTCCAATGGTTCAACATCCAACAAATTATCAGCATAGTCCAGAGGAGGTTCCTCATCATCAAATGGGGGGAAGCGCATTCTTTTGAAATGTCGCCTATCTCTCTTCTCTCGACGCATCATGATCCACATTGTACCCCACTGTGGAAGGCACATGATAAGAGAGAAATATTAAGCACAGAAAGAACAAGGTTGAGAAAACTAATTGAATATACGACCTACCAGACGCTACAAACAGATTCATCAAAGTAGCAATTATTATAATAAAAGGAGCAGCTTAATTCACACCTATAGAGACTAAAGAAAAACAAACTGCAGATCTTTACCTGTGCCAAGTAAATAGGCTCAACCACCCATGGAATCTCATTTACGAAGGTTATGGCACCTGTGATATGGTACAAGATCTTCACATGTCGAACCTGGAAACAATAGCTACGTTATTCGATTGCAATCTCAACAGCAACCTGACTACAAATATTCATATTTAGGAGTTGCAATTAAACAATTTACCTGTTCCCAGGGCATCGGCATATTCTCTAGTAGTTTGTAAACAGCATGAGGCACAAATTTGAGTGCTCCAAGATATACACGCTTGTCGTGTCTATACTTCTTTGAAGACATGTCCCCATGGTCCCTGTTCAACAGAAAAGCAGTGCAAACTGATTGAAGTGTAAACAGCATCTACCATCTAGACCACAGGAAGGTTTTAAATCCTGATTGTGTTGTATAGATAACAAAATGTTTTTACAGCATGCACACAGAGTATTCATAGAATCTTCTATATTCAGGTCATCACGAACTCATTCTTAGTTCTACTTTGCATTTTTGGCGATGTATATGTTCAGAGCATAAAGAAGGAACAAATTTATTCATGCTGTACACAATCCAAGCATTGGTCACATCATAAAACATAATACAAATAACTGAGAAATAGAATTTTCCAAAGAGAAAAAGATAAACAGAAACCAACACAGCATGATAAGGTACGAATATTAGCTACGTACTACAAACTTAAACAGCTAGAAACATGTACTAGATATACCCATAATTTATCAAACAGTTGACACTCACCGAGGCCCTGGCCACGCAGCTACATAAATCAACGGCTAAAGCAATTAGCAACACACGACGTTCACCATCACTAGCACATCAAAATATCTGGAATCCAGACTCCTAAATCTAGACCTGACTCCAAAAAACTAGAGTTAGGAGACTGCAACCTTTTGCCTAATCCAGTAACCACAGACCATAAGCAGAAATTAGTAACATGCACACGACGCCGATCAGTTCATAACGCAGCTAAATCCAAAGCCTAAGTAGTAAGCCTTCAAATAGCACAATGAAAACCACAAATTCAAAACAATACATCAAAAGAGATGCTCGCGTCACGGTTAGCATAATCAGCACGCCATCCAGAGCTACAAACAACTACACAAGGACCTAAACACTAAACATCAGAGCCCGAATTGAACACCAGAGCACCAAAACCTAGACGCGGGCAGTAGGCAGAGCCTGAGACGTCCTGAGGCGGTGCGGATCTGAGGGATTACCTTATGATTTTCCGGACATGCTCGGGGGGCATGTCCTCCTTCTGCGCCTCGACGAAGCCGAACTTGCGCTTGTCGCCGTAGCGCTTGGAGTTGAGCTGGTGCCACTTGCGGGCCTTCTCCACCAGCTGCGCCTCCAGCTCCGCCGGCGTCAGTGGTTTGCCGCCCTGCGGCGCGGCAGCCGGCGGCGGCGGCGGGGGCCGAGCCGGCCGTGCCCGGGGAGGCGGCGCGGCCGCCATCGGCTGCGGCGGCGTAGGCGGAGGCGGCGCGCCGTTCCACATCGGCGGCGACGGGCGGCCTCCCGCTGCTGCTGTTAGGGTTTAAGTGCCTTCCAGTCGGGTGAGTTCGGATTCGAGAGAGGAAGTGGGGGAGAGGCGGAGAGCCAAGCCGGTGGGATTGATCGAGTGCGGTGATTTTTATACCATGGCCTGCGCTGCAGACTATGGCGGTGAGACTAGAGCCGACTTTGGTGGCTTTGGGCCGGGATCGCAAGCGTCCTGACGGGTCTTGATTCTTGAGTGGGCCGTGCAGGTGCAATAGATGAATTTTTTTAAAATATTTATTTTAATTCGAATTTTCGAAAATAATCATCAAAATTAAAAAATTACGAAAATGCCCTCCCGTCGCCCATATATGGGGTCCCCAGTCCCGTCAACCGCCGTTCGCAAACGGCCACAGCCGTCACTGGCCGTCAGTTGCTGGTTGGCATGTGACACATATCGCCCCAATATGGGGCGATCGCCCTAAACAAGAGCGATAGGTGGCCTTTAAAAGCCTGCTCGGCCTCCTCCTCACCCAGCCAGACCGAGCAGAACCGAGAGGAGAGGAAAGAAAAGAGAGAAAAGAAGAGAGAAGGGAAGGAGAAGAGCGGAAAAGAAGAGAGAAGGGGAGGAGAAGAGAAAAAATGAGAGGGAGGGAAGAATAAAAGAAAGTAGATGATCAACCCAAAATGCCGAGACGTGTAAGTGAAAAGGGAAAGGGGAAAGAAAAAAGGAAGAGGGAGGCGCTTAGGACTGGCTGCGCAATTCAGCGTATCAGGACCTCTTCCTACCTCGTGGGGCTGTCCCACCGATGTGTATGTGTGGAGATCTTTGCAAGCTTGTCCGCTCTTGGGATATTCCAACTTGGAAGATGAGGTATTGGAAGTGCCGCAACTACGCCTTCGATCCGCCGGAGAAGAGCCTGAAGAATCGTCAGATGGTAATGAGCACACGTGTTTTGTAATATTTTTACATGAAACTTTGCTAATTTATGTTTCATGCAGTCGCCTCCGCCACTGTGTAAATTTGAGCAGTGGTTTGACATAGAGATCAACCCCGAGGACCAAAGGCTTCTTGAGCAAGCTAACCGGGATGAGGAGTTCAGGCGTCAGCTTCAAGAGCAGCGTGACGCCACACGCGAGGAGGCACGTAGAAAGGAAGCGGAGGAGAAGGAGGCAGAGAGAGAGGGGAAACGAGAGAGGGCACGTCGTGCCAGAGAAGCCCCACCGGAGGCTTGGGCCAAGGGGAAGTGGCCTCGATGCACTCAGTAGACGTGAAGTTGTAACTATTATTTTCCTTGTTTGTCATGCGCCTTCTAGTTTTAAGTCGTAATAAACAGTGTGGCCTACCTTATTTTCCGCAGTAACTTATGATTTGAGAATCGCCCTTCCTATAATATCCCTGTCGCACCCTCGTTTTGAAATAAAGAAATTACGAAATATTCGTCCTCACGGCAGGAATTTGCGAAAATCAGAAAAGGCACTCGCAGCCACAAAACCCTAAAATTGTGGCCACTTAAGGGTTTTCGTAGCCTCGTGGGCCCACCTGAGGGGCCAGAAAATACGTAAAAAATTACGAGCGACCTACGCAACGCAAGCTACCACTTATATATGGGGGTGCAGGTTAGACGATGTCCGAGCACTAACGTGCGAAAATCGAAAAAGCCACTCGCGCTCGCGAAACCCTGAAATTGTGGTCACTTAAGGATTTCCGTAGCCTCACGGGGCCCACAGGATGGGGCTCAGAAAATACGAAAAAAATCACGAGCGACCTACGCAACGCATGCTACCACTTATGTATAGGGGTGCAGGTTGGACGATGTCCAAGCAGGAACGTGCGAAAATTGGAAAAGACACATATGTTACTTATTGAGACAAGGTAAAAAGGTCCGCTATCACAGAGTTGAAACAGTTATACAACATGGTGCTGAAGGCATTACAAAAGTACAGCTAGAGAACAAGTCACTGACGGCGTTGCCTGATCTGGTCCGTGGGGTACGTGAGTGGCGACGGAGGACGGACATCCCTCCTCGGGCGGCCCTACGGCACAGGGGTAGAGTAGTCCGGCTGCTACTCGGGTGTGTCCTGGTACGGTGCTCCCGAGAGCTGAGAGGGACCGAGGAACTCGGTCGACAGGTACTGCCCCAGGTCGAACGCTGCCTCCTCCTGGTCGTCGTAGTCTGCGTCGCCGAAACCACCTTGGGGTCCGGGTGGGGCGCGAGACGAAGAAGGGCCCGCGTCACCCCACTCTCCCCATCGCTTTGCTTGAGAGAAGAAGGCCAGCGTCTCCCCATGTCCCCCATCGCTGCTGCAGGCAGAGGCCACGAGGACTCACCATAGCCGACGTCGGCCTATGGGAGACGACTGCCACGGGGAGGTGCGGGGACGGCTCCACAAGGAGGTAGCAGGGGAGGGCCATGTGTTGGGCCACGCGGACGTGGTGCGGTGCATCCGACGACGTCTTTGTGCCCCCGGTAGCTGGCCAGGCGACACAACCGCGTTGCCCTGTCGAGGACCCGCTGCCAAGCTGCCTCGGCCTCAGCGATGGTCACCTTGATGCCCGCCCGGAGGCGCGCCAACATGGACGTAGCCTCCACGTGCACCTCCCCTACAAGCTATGCCTGCATGTAATACCGGTTCGATATGAGGTAATTTACATTCAAAAGACGTATCCATAGAGATTCGATTATGAGACTTACAGCAAAGTTATATCTCTGGGACATCTGTGAAGGGTACGTGTCCGACACCGATGCCTGCTGTGCGACATACGGTGCTGGTGTGTACCCCACCGTGAGCCGAGTCCGCGGCGCGAACCATGCCATGTACTCGTCGTACATGTCATGGTCGTACGCCCGGGTCTCGGTGACCCTGTCCGCGAGTGCGTCGTCCCACTGCAGTGCCCATGGCTGCATGCGATGGGCGAACGGAGTACCCGCTACAACCCTATCCGGGTCATCCTGCAATGAAAAGAAGGGGAATTAACATATAACATCCATTCGGTGCTAATGGTTAGCAATGTGCTCGTGAGACGTACCTGTGAGCGCCACGTGAGACAACGTGATGAGGCGGCAACGTAAAAGCCTGGAACAGACCGAACTGCCGCATCACTCAGTGCGGCGAGTACTCCTCGACACACAGGTCAAAGACGAGGACCTTACGGGTAAGGCAGAACGGCTGGTCCCGCGTGCAAAGCACGAAAATCCCGTAAGGTGCTCGGACGTGGACGTCGTACGCGCTGTAGGGTGTCCAGCGCACGTCCTCGTCGCGGAGGCTGTAGAACTCCCGAACGAACTCGGGGTACGACCTCCTGACCTGTCGGTGCGCATAAAACCGCTGCTCAGAAAATAAAAATGGTGCATGTTAGAAAAGTGCGTAAGTGGGGAACAACATACGAGGGGGCATACCTATCGTCGAACCCAGTAGTGGCTCATGGCGGGCCAGTCCATTGGGTTGTCGTCGTACAGGTCCTGTGGGTACGGCGCGGTGTCAAGAAGAGGCCTACCAATGGAGAAGCGCTCCCAGGACCACAACTACAGCAGAAGGACGCAACCCGACATCGTCGCGTCTGGTCGACTGAGAGACAAATAAGGCCGCAGATTCTCAGACGTCGCCGTGAGCACAGCAGAGGCCCACGACCATTGCACCATCTGTTTAAATTTGGGAATTAGACAGTGCAGTAACTAAAATTCAAGAATTGTAATAAAAAAACCTATATACAATCAGAAATCATGCCTTATTTCCGCAAGAACTCATGAAATTGAAGGTTGTTAGCTATAACGAACAAAACAATATAATAGTTCTAATATACTACGTGTAATCCCATATGCCATGTCATACACACGAAATTGAACCATTGAAACAGTCTTGCTGCAGATCATTTAGATCCTGCACACATATCTACTTCAACATTTTGAAGCATAGTCTTAAGATCAGTGAGGTCATCTTTTGGCTCCATGCTTTCCCTCTAACAGCAAACTTTTCATTTTGGTGATGAACACCAACTTGCAAATAGATCACAATAATCAATTTTCTACATTAATGGGTGCCTCTGTTTTAACAATCTATAGCATGATCTAAAACTTATTGTTCCAAATCATCACAAAATATAAGAGCTGGAGAACATAAGGAATTTATCTCCAACCTCTAAAGTACTACATGCTTGCTACCATACTCTCTAGGAAGGAATATAAGTAAATGTAGCTAACTTAATCAAAATAGATAATACAACGCTTCATCACGTTGATCTAGTGCTACTTTTAGTCAAAGATGACAAAATCAACAAATGGTGGTATCATTATTAAAATTGTAAATGCAATCGGTGGTGTTTTCATGCTCCTAGTTCTAGCTTATAGGGAGAACCCCAGTTATGATTAGGACTGAGCGATAGACCAAGTGAAAGCAACATAGTCTCAAATTATCAATTATCATAGTTACTTCACAATCCACGGTTCTAAAAAAAGCATAGTTTGGAAGTATGCATCCAGTGGTGCAATGGTCCTACCACTGAAAGTTAGATTTCCAACAGTGTTGTATGATGGGTTTTGGGACTAATGTAACATGGTTTGAAAGTTGTAGGTTAT
Source organism: Olyra latifolia (assembly GCA_036346145.1). Classification (NCBI taxonomy): domain Eukaryota; kingdom Viridiplantae; phylum Streptophyta; class Magnoliopsida; order Poales; family Poaceae; genus Olyra; species Olyra latifolia. The sequence continues at coordinate 4,914,864 of CM070530.1, forward strand.
TGTAATTTATCAAGGATATATCAATGCAGAATTAGATAAGAAGTCCCTAGCATCCCTCTGCTCCATGGCCTCGGCAAGAGGTATATACTTTGGAGTTTAGTACAGTGCACAATAATGTTAATTCAGAACGATACTGAAAGAGCGTGTATAGATACACCAAAAATCGCGTGTACAAAAAAAATTACACTACCTCCTTCAAATACAAAAAAATCGCGTGTACAAACAAGCGATGATAGCTGCACAAATCGATACATAGGCCTTGTTTGGCACAACTCCAGCTCCACCAAAATTGTTGGAGCTGGTGGAGCACCCTATTCATGAAGCTGGAGTTGTGGGTACATTGAGGATGTTTAGGTGAGTCATCTTATTTACATTTGAAACTAAAAATATAAATTTAAGTCACTTTATTTTAACCGACAAACTCCATATCTTAGGTAGAAAAAAAAACACAATGGGCAGGATCACGATGTAAAGATCAACATAAACATAAAAAATGTTGTAAAGATCAAACGGGGCTATAAGATCAACATAAACATAAAAAAAATTTGTTTATAAATGCTCATGGGCAGGATCACGATGTAAAGATCATTGAGAAAATTGTATCGTGTTGCATAGTTATCACTTACCAGAACACAAAGAACTCTTTCCTTTTAAGATGATGTGAGTTCAATCCTATCTTGTAGATAACAACAAAGCCCTCATTTACGATTGATCAGTTTGAACTACAATGAAAATTCTAAAGAAGCGGGAGAAAGAATGACAGCCAGCTATTACTAACTGAGTATATGAGATGCAATCGTTATATGGAAACCATAATAAAAATAAAAAATGGCATACCATCTATGATCCATACCAAACCTCATGAAGAAGTGCAATAATTCAACAAGGTTTCTTCAATGAAAGAATGGAGTCCTAGATGGAACATGGTAAAACTATACAGTTTGTTTTTATGTTGACCATATGCTACAACTCTATCAAAAACCTACAAAAAAAGTCAAATTACCTCTCTAGAGGAAATCCCGCATTTCTACCTTTTTATAAAAATTATATAGCTTTGTTTATGTTGTATACGATGTATACATTTTCTCATCTTACAATTTTGACATTTATAAAGATACCAAATTGTAGTGGTATAAAATAAAAAATTCGAAAGATCTGTCAATGAAGCACTCGGACATTAAAACTTTAATCGAGCAGCTACCCAGCCTACAGCCTGAGGAACAATGCTGAAGAAATCTGTAAATTATATGCTTATGCATATTCAAATTTTCACCTTGTCATTTAGACCCAAAACACTATGTAATAACTGTTTGGAACAGTCAGAATGACCTGAAATGCTGACATGAAATGCGTTTAGCTCTTTACTAGTACCTATGCATTGATCCTAATACGATATAACCCCATCATAGAAGAAGAAATGGGAAAAGACTACAGAACCACAAAATCTAGCAAGAACCCACAGAAGTTTTCCATACGAGTAGCACATCATATTTCATATATAAAGATATTTCTTAAACTAGTATCATAGCACATCATAATTCATATATAAAGATATTTCTTAAACTAGTATAATAAAACTACCATAATTCTTACCCTTGTCCATTCTTCATGAAATCTCGCGTAATAATATCGATGAGATCTTGCAAGACATCAGCAGTCTTCCTCTCTGCATTATCATTAGTGGCCTCACTCTTTTGTAAATGTTAAAATTGTGATTAGAAACAAGTCTAGATAGAAGTAATGGATATGGAGATATGCAAAACATGAAAGTAAAAATACAAACTAAATAATCATGATAGTGTGTTACCAATAGCTCTAACAATCTTGCCAATGTAGAGCAGACTTTGCCAATTTCTAATATTTGCAAGCTTTCTAGGAGTGTGCTATTTTTCATACTATTTTGCACTACTTTATCAATATGATGGACCTTTTTGTAATCATAGGCAAAAAGGCCAAGTCAGCACCACTCGAGCAATTAATGATTCCCCCAAGTAAAATACAAAAATGGAATAAGAGGATGGTTCTTTACTTCTGATCATTATACTCTACCATAAGACTGTCAAGTGTGATTTTCAAGAACCCACAACATTCTATAACAACATTATATATGTCTTTGTCTAGTTTGATTTTTTTCGATCAGCTCATGGTCATCTCTTTCTTTGGTAGACATGGCCATATGAAGCACTATGGGTACCTGGTATATTCAAAAGGCCCTGAGCGTCTATGCAAAAGCACCAAATTATATTTGATTATCAATGTCTGCTCATATATGAACAGGCACCTGATATTACGCACCTTATTAGCAAGGAGGAAAGGATGTCATTGAACAATAGGTAAATTAGTTTAAGACGATGGAGCCATCAACATGTCCTTCTCTCCAATGCAATAAAAGTATGAGGTTTGACCTTAAGGCGTTTGCAATGATGTGCAGCGTAAAATTAATTTAAAAGCATAAAAAATGGATCGCATATTAGAACTGCTAACCTAACCATTGAAACTACAATCACCTAGTCCCAAATCCCCTGCATGACCAATTTCACGCATTGTAACCAGAAAGAGCAAAATCAGACAACCAAAGGGAAAGCATACCCAAAAAAAATTAGGGAAAAAACAGGGGAGGCAGAGGGACTGGCCTAGGGCAGATCTGGCTAGCTCAAGGGCTATACAGCTGCGAGAGGAAGAAAAACGAAGACCCCTGCGACTACCTATGCGGATACGGCCGCCTGAGACCTGTACAAGCGCGAGAGCAAAGGGAGTGGTGGTGCAAGGGTGGAGGAGGTAGAGGGTGGTCTAGCGAGCTGTGGTGCCACCACCGGGAGACGAAAGGGATGGGGGAGCTGCGCCATGAGTAGAGGAAGGTGAAAGGCGGCCTGTGGTGGAAGGGAAAGGGGCGGCACTAGTGAGGCAGGGTCAGCGAACCCTAGCCTGCTGGGGCGTCGTGGTGCGACGGGAGCGGCAGAGCGGGGGCTGGGTTTTTTTTAGATAGGAAGAAACTTCCAATCAGCTACAACAGGTATGGGAGCCGGTTGTCGAAACTTGCACTGTGACAGGGAAATTGTCAAGCCACAATATTGGATACGTCCTCGAATTAGAACCTCCAATCTTGGCCAACTGATCTGCCACCACATTGCACTCTCTTGGGCAATACAAAATCTCCGCATGATTAAAGGAGTTTCCCAAGCAGTTCTTTATCTCTCGAATAATCACTGCTTCCATGTTTCTTACAAATTCCTTGTGTTCCAACAAGAGAGCCAGGTTTTTTTCATCCGTCTCCAAGAGGATCTTGCTGAAACCCAATCCTTCCTCCACCTGGATAGCTGACTAGCACACCTGGGTTTTAGCATGCGAAACAGAGAGGATGTTTTCCAATTTGCCCACAGCCATCGTCAAGACTTGAGCATTGCTGTCCCTGGCTACAGCCCCCTAGCCTCCTCTTTTGTCTCCTATCTTAAAAGAGGCATCAAAGTTGACTTTAACAAAATCTTCTCGAGGGGGTTTCCATACTTTGGCCTTTTGCACAGTGCTAATACTTGGTTCTGCTTCTCCCATGTTCTCACAATCAATAGTTTTAGCCACAATCAGGTGGGATATTTCACCAAGAGATTTCATAGGATTGGATTGAGCCGCCTTGTTTCTTGCAAACCACCAGGCCCAAAGCAAAATAGAGACATCAATATGACCTTTAGTTTCTAGCTTCCAAATCTCCTCCATTACTTGAAAGGGAGTACAACACAAGGAGAGGTTTGATCTGGCTTGTTCCAGTCCCATTTGTCTCCAAATTTTCTTTACTTCCTTACACTTGAAGAAGAGGTGCCTAGTGTCTTCATTCAACCTATGGCACATGGGGCAAAGAGTGTCCACCACCAAACCTCTTCTGGAGAGGTTCATATTTACTGGAAGGGAATTGTGGGCAAACCTCCAGAGAAAATGCTTGATCTTTGGGATAACCTTCATATTCTACACCTTCGATCAAGTGAAATTGTTCTCATTCCCTTGTGAGTGCTATTGCTGCCCCAATTCAATATCCTTAAGATTTGAAAACAAGTGGTACGCTGATTTGACAGAGAAACAACCTCGTTCATCTGGGTGCCAAGCTGCAAAATCCTCCCATTGATCTTTGATTGGGATGCATTTCTTGATCTCCGTGTCTTCTTGATATAAAATACTATCCACCAGGTCAGGGTCCCAATTACCATCAGATGGATCAATATGGTCACTGAATTTGGAGACGATGGAACCTCTTCTCTCCGTCTTGACAAATCTATTTTCAGCCTTGGGGATCCATGGGTCCTCCTAAATGCTAATACTGCTTCCATTCCCTACCCTCCATATCATGCCCTCCTTCAGAAGTTGGACACCCTTTAAGATACTCTTCCAGGAGTAAGACATTCTTTTCTTTGGTTTAGCTTGAAGGATAGTGGTGTTGGGGGAAATAGAGCCCTTTCAAAATCAGGGGACACAGGGAGTTTGGGTTCTGAATTACCCTCCACCCTTGTTTGGCAAGCATGACAAGGTTGAAAGCATGCAAATCCTTGAGACCCAAACCTCAGCGGGGGCTGGGTTGGGTTGGGACGGGGAACAAAGTTTTTTTTTAGCATTCAAAACAACAATTTTATATCATGGTCCAGAGACGATACAAGGCGAAATTACATAATAGACACCAAGGAAACTGAAAAACCAAATCCAATCGTAACACGCGCACTAGTGTGCCCAACCCTAGAACGTCAACCCTCACTAGAGAAGACAACACGCCGGTTGGCACCGCCGCCGAAACGAGCACCTCCAGCCTTGACCACCATGGGTTTAAAGACATCAAAGGAGCACTAAGGCTGTACGTCGCGGACGCGTTGCGACGGCTCTTACCGAATTGCAGAATAGGGCTCCTTCAATGCGGCTGACGGAGAGGTGCACAGCTGCTACCGTTATCACCAAGGTTAACGAGTCTCCCAACAAGCCCGTCGCCACCATCGAAATTGGTAGACGCCGCAGAGAAAAGCAATAGTAGATAAAGTCCCAACCCCTACTACACATTAGATCCACCATTGACGAGCGCCAAGTGGAGCCCAATAACTCACCTTGGACATCACCGTCGACGAGGAAGTCTGACCTCCCACGGCGAGCACAAGCAGTTGCGCCAACGGTGCCGCCACTTTGAGTCATCGTGGAGGAACAAAACCTTCGCCGAACAAGGCCAAGAGCTATGCTGTCGACGACGCCCATTCCGACTCTGACGTCGAGGAAGCAAAATCAGCATCAGAGTGGACCTCACTATCAGCGTCGCACCCCTATTCGTCGCCAGATCTAGGATACCTATCGGTGACAAAACCTTAACAGCTAATCCTACCCTAGTAGTATTACTATACATCAGTCGGCGCGGATCCGTCGCCAGCCACCCACCCGGTGACCCAAAGGCCACTAGCGGTGAGTAGGCTGGGCAGATCCACACCAACAAGTGGCTCCTTCTCGAATCGACCTCTTGGCTCATGTAGCGAAGAGAGAGAAAGATGGGAAAGTAGTAAAAATCCAGGACTAGGAGGAAAGGGAGATGGGCTAGGGTTTGCCAAGGCAACCTCACGTAATGACTGCGGGTTGATTTATGAAACCTAGAGGGATTTGATGCAAAACCTCACTGGCTGGCGGTGTAATGAGGCGGACCGCAAGATTGGTCGGTCTCTAGTAAAAAGGGTAACATCGATCCTTAAAGAAATGAGGATGACATGTTAATTAGGTAAAAGTCAAAGTTTTTTTTTTGCAAAACTATCTAAGCTGGACAGCTGGATGTGGCTGGCCACGTGATCGGATGCCCGAGGCAATCCGGGTGATGTATATAGCTTGGTTAGGAGAAAATTGCATATACGCCATCACCAAGAAATGGATTCACCAATATGTTACCCCATGGATAGGATATATTAAAATGTCATCGCTAGCATTTGCTTCCTTGTTATTATGCCATTTTGGACTTTTTAATGGGTTTCTCCATTTTCTCCCTTAACCAGCCTTAGGAAAGAACAACTTTGCCCCTCTCTCTTATCTCCTCCTTTTTTCAGCAAGTTCGGCGACTCCTAGCGCTGCGAGCTGCCGAGTAGTGGCGGAACGACCCAGCGCCGGTGACTCTTAGGATTCGTTTGCTATCCTCGCGCCAAGACACCCAAGCGCCGTCGCCTTCTTCCTTTCCCACCATGCGTCAATGGTGGTTGTTGTCCTAGCGCCGTCTTGGAAACCACCGCGCACCCTTGTTGCTTGTCGCCGTCGCGCTCCTCGTGTTGGGACGCTCCAATGTCGTCGCCTTCAACGTCTTAGTATCACCGTCGCGGTCGCGTATCGGGCGTCCGCTGGTCGCCGTCGCCGGGCTCGGGTTCAAAGGGAGTGGTGCGAAGTTGGAGATGGTGGCTGTTGGCGGGCGAAGGAGAAGGGAGCATGTCAGGAGGCAGAAGAAAGGGGATTTTGTCCTTTTGTGGTGCCGGTAAAGGAAAAAAAAGGCAAGAAACATTAAAAAAGGCCAAAATGGCAAAATAACAGGAAGCAAATGTCGGCGGTGATATTTTACGGCATGTTCTTTTTAGCTTATCTGTCTTATTTCTTATTTGCTTATTTGACTTATCTCGTAACTTCGAGAATTTTTCGAGGTGGCCTCGAGAGTCGGATGCCCTTGGATTTTAGAATTTAGGGAGCTTTTAGACACGTCTACTAGATAAAAAAAGATTCAAAAAGTAATAAAAAAGTCAAAATAAAAATGTATCCAATCTGCGGGATGACATACTGGGATGACGTATATACAATTTTCTCGCTTGGTTGGGGGCTTATATTAAACAAAAACAGGGGCCTCTTCGCAATTCCCACCGCCGCCACCACCGCCCACTCGGACCCAGATCCACCCGGCCGTCGTCGTGACGTCGCCGTCGTCGTCTTCCTCCTCCACCCCCGCCTCCTCCCCCGCCTCGCGACGACGAGATCCCCCGCCGCATCGCCCTGGATTCCGTCGAGAAGATCGTCGAGGACTTCGCCATGGACCTCGCCATCAACCCCTTCTCCTCCGGCACGCGCCTCCGGTCAGCCTCGGATCGCGCCAACCCCCCCCCAGATCTTTGCGCGGTGTAATTGAGACGTGTGGTGACGCTGCCCTTCAGGGACATGATACGGGCGATTCGCGCGTGCAAGACGGCCGCGGAGGAGCGGGCCGTCGTGCGGCGGGAGTGCGCGGCGATACGGGCGGCCATCAGCGAGGACGACCAGAACTACCGGCACCGGAACATGGCCAAGCTCATGTTCATCCACATGCTCGGCTATCCCACCCACTTCGGCCAGATGGAGTGCCTCAAGCTCATCGCCGCCGCGGGCTTCCCGGAGAAGCGCATCGGATACCTCGGCCTCATGCTGCTGCTCGACGAGCGGCAGGAGGTCCTCATGCTCGTCACCAACTCCCTCAAGCAGTATCCGCCCCCCATGATTATGCTCTGCAATTGCCGCTGCTGTTCTGTGCTGCTATTTATTTTGTGAATGCTACACCGAGCTTTGAGTAATTTGTAGTGCTTAACGTGGGCAGAGATCTTAACCACTCGAACCAGTTCATCGTGGGACTTGCGCTCTGTGCCCTGGGGAACATTTGTTCCGCAGAAATGGCTCGTGATTTGGCATCTGAGGTGGAGAGGCTGTTGCAAAGTAGGGAGCTAAATACGAAGAAGAAGGTACTCGTTCTGATATAACATGTTTTAGTCTTGTTCTATTGCTCCTACAGATGAAAGAGTTGCTGTATGGATGTTTCAAGTATCACAAACCATTTCATCATTTACACTAGATTTCTACCTAAAGTCGTTTTAGCAGTAAGCAGTGAAACTGGAAAAGTGCAATGTGGTAGCATATACTCTTCTTTCATGGTAGTTTAGGATTGGTAAATATTACATTTGGACAACTGTTCTTTACTTTTGGGGTGTTCTTCTTGATACCATCATTGTTGTAAAGCTTACATGCTGAGCATTTTCTTGCATGCCAATTTCATCCTGCACAGGTATCCTTTTTTGTCAGCTTTGAAATATGTGCTGTGGAAAAAATTTCTTGATTGTATAGCTCTTACTGTTTGTAGGCTGCCTTGTGCTCTATAAGGATTGTAAGAAAAGTTCCAGATTTGGCAGAGAACTTCATGGGTTCTGCTGCATCATTACTGAAGGAAAAACACCATGGGGTTCTGATATCTGCTGTCCAGCTCTGCATAGAGCTCTGTATAGCTAGCAAAGATGCATTGGAGTACTTGAGAAAGGTACATGACATGCTGTATGTATATTCTGTTTGTATTCTCGAAGTTGGACTACAACTACTAATGGTGATAAATATTCACTCCCTCTTTAACATATACTGTTTCACCTAATTGTACTACATATTAAATTATGGTCTGAGAAACTTGACTGAAATAAACTATGTTAAAAGAATTTTCAAATTGTGCCCTTAGTTTAAACTGGTTCAATTTTTACCAACGGACAACATCTTGGTTTTTAGTTGCTGCTGTTTGCTGACCATGTTTTTCTGGAATACCACATTTCTGTTGTCTACAGTCTTGAGCACTTTTTTAATTATGAATAGCTTAAAACATTTTATCTTAAAAAATATTGAAACATGCCATCTCAAGTGCCCAAATGGTTGATCTGAAAACTGTACTTATTTTATTGCCATATTTCAACATGTCTGGTGCTATTGATTTAGTTGTGGTGTGCCATTCTTTGCTTACCTCAGTGGGGTGTCTATGATATAAGACATATGAACTCCCAGCCAGGCATGCTCTGTAGGCGCATACTGTAGTATTTTGGGGATATATCAACAGCATTTGCTACATTTTCTTACATCCATCCAGTTTAGCTTGTGTTGACTTGTCACTGCACTGTGATAGCCTTATTGATAGGTCTTAGCAAGGAATGCAGCATATTCCTGAATTTTGTATGATTTGACTAGGAAGAGGAGATGTAATCAGGGGTTCATTTATCGTTGTAGTGTTAAAAATTGCCGGATGTTGATATTGATTTTTGTCAATAATCACCAAAATTGAATGAAATTTGCTGTCCAAAATTTGAAATCGATCTGTGAATATCAATCAAATTGAAATGCAATAATTAAGCAATGTCATTTGAAAATCATTCAGGTTTGATTGAAAATCGCTTGGCTCAGCTTGTCAACAAAAATTGCTAAGGTTTGCTCGAAAATTGCTCGGCACCTGTGAAAATCGCAGCGCCAGGCGTGGTGTGGAAGCATAGGCCGGCGTGTTCCCAGAAGGTGGTTGATGAATGGCCTGAATAGGGAGGAGCGGATTTGGAAAAAATCACATGAATGATGTTTTTTTATAAAAAAAAAATCCATGTCAAATGCTTCAAACACATTACTACTAATTTAAGGATTTTTTGTGGGTTTTCCCAATTTTGAATTTATTTTTTTTAAATTTGGTTCGGTTTAAAAATTAGCTCGATTTGCTGTATCGTACCCCATTGATTATTGTGATATTTGCGCAATAATCGCCAATATTGTCAACCCTTGATGTAATGTTTAACAAATGTTGGAAGCACAGAGATAATCAGTTACATTCTTTTCTTCTAGATGGAAAGCTATTTCCAAAGAAACATTGAAACTAGTACTGTTGAAGTTCCAAATTCATCAGATGACTTTCAGTTGACACTGACAACCTCTGTCCAGAACCCTGATTGTTTTGTGTCCTTTATAATTTGCAGCGGGAAAGCATTAACCCTACTCGTATACATCATTCATTTGGTGATGCATAAAAAAATAGTCAGTTAAAAACATTGTATTAAAAGTGCGACCATTGTTTTTTGTAACACGTTTTCGAATGCTGCGTTCATTGAAAGAATCAGAGTTTTCTTGTGTTCTGCCTCAGCCGTATTCATTATCATTATTGTTAACGTAACTGCAAGATCACTGTGAACTGTCAAAATTAATTTATGTGTTTGTGGCAATAATTGTTCTGGCTAATTTTGCTCTTGCAGAACTGCCTTGAAGGTTTAGTCCGAATACTGAGAGACGTGTCCAAAAGTTCATATGCTCCTGAATATGACATTGCTGGCATTACAGATCCATTCTTGCATATCCGAGCGCTTAAACTGATGCGGGTGTTGGCTCAAGGAGATGCAGATTGCAGTGAGTATGTGAATGATATTCTTGCCCAGGTGATTTGTTAATCTTTGGTTTTACATGCAAAGCACAAATGCTTTCATTAATTCACGAGAACAACATTCTTGATTATTACAAGTGTATATATCACAATATTATTCAGGTCCTGTAAAGCAAATTGCCAAATTGTTGTCACTTTATTGGCACTAGTCCTAGTAACTTATAAGTAATTTATTCTTCCACTTAGTCTTGCTTCGGTCTCTATTACACTTGAATTTTAAAATCTGTATGATACAAATGTCTTTCTCTTTGTTGATTTACCTTTTAGTAACACATTTTTGGGGTACTTTTTTTGCACCTGTGCTTCTGTGTATCTCATGGTGGATAATTGATACATTGCATTTCCAGGTTGCAACAAAAACCGAGTCAAATAAGAATGCTGGAAATGCTATTTTGTATGAATGTGTTGAGACCATAATGGGGATTGAAGCTTCTAGTGGTTTACGTGTGCTGGCAATCAACATTTTGGGTAGATTCTTGTCCAACCGCGATAACAACATTAGGTAACAAATATTTACTCCGTTTGGACAACTGATATGGTAAATCTCTTTCTTTTGTTGGAAAAAGGGGATGGGTTATTTTTTTTCCCTGTGTTGGTTAAGTTCATGGATCCTGACATGTTCCTGTAGTATAGGAACACTCATCTTCTTCGACTGCTATATATGACTATTCTTGATTAACAAAATGGATTTGGCTTCTTCCATCTATGTTAAATTTAATATTTACTGTGCATACTGTGTTTTCAGATATGTTGCTCTGAATATGCTAATGAAGGCCATGACAGTAGATACACAAGCAGTGCAGAGGCACAGGGCAACAATATTAGAATGTGTCAAGGTAAGCAAGTATACAATTATCCAGTTTAATGTGCTCTGGATTTATCCTCTTTCCTGTAAGGAAGTTAAAAATTATCATGCATTTACAAGTATACAACTTTAAGATAATCTCCACACATGATAGTTTCCTGAGAAGATGGCTTGTTCTTTTCTGCATTGATTGAGAGAACAATCAAACATAACTAAGGAAGAATGCATATTCTCTCCATGTTAGGCTCAATTCATTATTAACACTGCTTCAATACTTGAATTGGGGTATGATTTCTCAATTCCAATTCCAAGCTTGCTTGGATACTTCAGAATTATACTATGCAATCTGATCGCAATTTACATGGAATTGATTGTAAGGTAAAGGTAGGCCACTCTGATTTAGACCTCAAGACCTTTGATTTAGGCCCCGTTTGGCATAGCTTTAGCTCTCAGCTCCACCTCAGATATGGAGTTTGTAGGTTAAAATAAAGTGATTTAAGTTTATATTTTTAGTTTAAAATGTAAATAAGATGAATAACCTAAACATTCTCAATGTACCCACAACTAACTCCATGAATTTCTGGAGCTAGGAATAGGGCGCTCCATCAACTCTACCAATTTTGGTGGAGCTGGAGCTGTGCCAAACGGGGCCTTAGTTGGAATTGCAGCTATCTGAGCCTTGTTGCCATCCCAGCACTACAATACATGAGGACTTCCATGATCGTTGCTGCCGATGAGCGCTAGTAGGCGGTTGCTGCTCCCTACCGGTGAGTGCCAGGCAACTACCACCCATCTCTTTCAGGTGGCTGTGACCATGGTTGTCGTGCACCAACAAGCTCGTGTTTGCCGCTTGTTGCCTCCATATGGTCGCTGCCATCCAGATCTATTTTGTGCCACCTTTTCCTTGTTGCCAGTGTGCTATTGCTTCGTCATCATTGTCATGGGTGGCGGCACCACCACCCATTTGGTGGCCGCACACTACTAGAGAATAGGCCTTTAATACCGGCGTATCAGTCCCGGTTGGACACGAACCGGTACTGATAGTGGCATCAGTTTCGGTTCGTGGCTCCAAGGCTTCAATCCCGGTTGGGCTCTGACATAAGTCCCGGTTCGTACCACGAACCGTACTAATAAGCCCTTTGGCAGGCGGGTACAAAACAGCTGGCATGGGTGCTCATCAGTCCCGGTTTGTAACACGAACCCGGACTGATGCCTCCTCATCAGTCGGGGTTCGTGTTACGAACCGGGACTGATGCCTCGTTTGAGGGAATTTCAAAAGGAATGCATATCCTAGTTATATCAGAACGCGTGGGGGGGGGGTTGGGTTGGCTAGAAGGGTGAGTGGGTACTCTTGAGGTCTTAGGTTCGAGTCCCACTACTCTCATGTATCCACGATTTATTTTTAAAGATTTGTAGCACTATTAGTCTCGGGTAAAGGAACCGGGACTGATGCCTCATAGGCATCAGTCCCGCATGGACTGTCCCGGTTCCAAAACCGGGACTAAAAGCCCGTTTGGAACCGGGACTAAATGCCCGATTCCCAGTAGTGACAGGGACTCCTCCATCCTCCTCTGTAGTGGTGGCACTAACTGGGTGGTCACAGGGACTCCTTCGTCCTTCGCAATCCTTTGTACTCCTCTCTATAGCCACACTTTTCTTCATTGCTGGCGGTAGTGGCTTTTGTCCTCTTCTTCGTCATTCTCCTTTGTCCTTCCCTTCTCCACAACTCCTCGACTTAAGTCACTGCCTCCACAACCTCGACTTGGACTGCCAGCATTCTCAACTCCGGTAACCACCTCCTCAACTCCTTGCACGACTGTAAATCCTTGCAGTTGTTGCACAACTGATAATCAAACAATATTTGGATTTGAATTTTGCTCAATTCAAATTTACAAATTCATAAGCCATGCAAACACCTGAATTGGAAACATAAACCAAATCCATTTCGATATGATTGAATTGGATTTTCAATTCCGTTGACCTGACTCAATTCTGAGAACCAAAAGATGCCTAAAACAATTCCTCCAATTTTCTGCTTTGCATTCCATCCTCTTCTTAAGAGACTTGTAAAAGACGAGAAAAATAACTATAGCATGTTCTTCTCCTTTCTCGTCTTTTTACCGTCCATTAGTATATGGGGATTAGGCTCAATCTTTTTGAATGGGTAGATACTGAACCAAAACCCCTGCAATTCAAAGGATTATATTGATCCAAGCCTACCCAAACAAGCCCTTAGATAAGCTATTGATCCCTGAGCAAGTGATTGTACATTTTTTATTTCATGAAATGAATAAGCTACCTTGACATACTTTTAGCTTTTTATTGCAGTTTTCCTGTTTATGGGCTGTGCTATTCACCTGTCACCAGCGAAGGGATTCCTAGCTCCTTTTATTTTGCACTTAAAAATTTCAATCACATTGCACTTTCAGGATGCAGATGTCTCTATTCGCAAAAGGGCCCTTGAACTTGTTTACCTACTTGTCAATGATGCAAACGTGAAGCCTTTGACTAAGGAACTTGTTGATTACCTAGAAGTAAGTGATCAGGACTTCAAGGAAGACCTCACAGCTAAGATATGCTCAATAGTTGAAAAGTAAGTTGAGTAACAATAGTTCTAAATTAGGTATTTTCACCTGATATAGCTGACTTATGATTCATGCAAATTTTCTTTTATTCATCATCTCCATTGGCTTTTGAACGAATTTCTGATTTGCATGTTTCGTAATCGCTCCAAAAGTTCATGTGTATCATGGATTTTACATGTATCTTCTATAGTTCGCAAACAACAGAGGATGTTCACCTTAAACGATGAAATTTTCCTTATGGCACATTATATCTTTTCTCCCCTAGATGGAGAAAAAGAAATTAGAAATAAATGGAAACAATTTGACTAGCAACAGGGGATAGCTGCTTTGTTTTCTTTTTTATGTAGGGCCTTTTCTTATCATGTCCTCTTCTTTCTTATTGTCCATGAGAATGAAGCAAAAGGCTTTAAGCATGATTCTCAGGATAATATCATCATGTCAACTTAATTTTCTGGATGCTGTTACAATGTACTATAACATACATTTCTAATATACTTTCTTTTGCATCGTGTTATTTAACAGGCTGCAGAATCATTGTTTCAGTTTGCAATATTCTTCTATGTTGTCACTCGAATGTTGATGTGTCTTTTGCTGCACTTCCATGCTTTTTATTCCTATTTGACAGTCACATGAAGCTGCTACCTATTTCTTTACCTCCCTACTACTGCTTAACTGCATCACATGTGAATTATCAACTTATTTGTAGATCATGTTTACAATTTTGTACTGGCTTTGATTATATTATATATAACATTCTTCTTTGTCTCCTCCTGTCTTTTGGTTTATGGGGCATTAACAGCTTGTCATTTCTAATAGGTTTTTGCAAGACAAGATATGGTACTTAGATCAGATGTTCAAGGTTTTATCTCTGGTATGTTGGGACTTGGGAGGCACAACTATGAACCATTTTTCTCTTGTGTTGGTCAATAAAGATCTGAATTTTTGCTGAACCCTTCTAAATCAACAGGCTGGGAATTATGTGAAAAATGATGTATGGCATGCTCTTATAGTTGTAATAAGCAACACATCTGAACTTCAAGGATACTCAGTGAGATCATTATACAAAGCATTGCAAGCATGTGGTGAACAGGTATGGAGAAATAATCAGTATTATTTGTAATGTATCATACATATCATTGAATTGCATCCTATTCCTATATGATGTGATTGAATCTCTTGTACATTGAACATTTTAGGAAAGTATAGTTAGGGTAGCTGTTTGGTGCATTGGTGAATATGGTGAGATGCTGGTCAACAATATTAGTATGTTGGAAGTGGAGGAACCAGTCACAGTGAGTTGAAAATTCTTGCCAGCTATCCTCATTTGCTGATACACTATCTTTTGAGAAACAACTATGCTATGATATTTTCAATTGGTTATTACATATTCTTGTAACTTCCTTCAGGCAAACAATGCATCCATTGTGTTTGAACTGCTCCAAACTTGGTCCACGTATGGCACTGATTAAGTGATAACACTTGGATATACTAAAATTTTACTAACATTATCCTCCCTGAGCTCCCTTATGATCCTTTAATATTTACCTATATTAGCTGTAATGATTGCCACCAAGAAAAGATACATGATCATTTATTTAACCTCATGTCTGCACATATGGTTCACTGCAGAAATTTGGGTTTAGAGAGTTTCAGTTCATTGGTTCTATGCTCCATCAGAGCATGCTGGCATCTCTCTGTATTTTATTTAGCTGCATTGTTCTTCCATTTTACTCTTGTCAATCGATTTGGTCAATTTCTGGACATTTGCAGGTAACAGAATCTGATGCTGTGGATGCTGTAGAGCTTGCTCTTAAACTCTACTCTGCAGATGTTACAACTCGGGCTATGTGTCTTGTTGCACTTTTGAAGCTATCCTCCCGATTTCCACAAACTTCAGAGTAAGTTATCATTCAACTTGACCTTATATGTTGTTGGATAATGTACCAGATGACTCAACTGTTCATTACTTTTTAGCAAGAACAAGCAGTTCGATTATTTCAGTTGTACTATTGTCATGGAGTTATGATTGACCCGCTTGTTTTTTTGTCAACGTAACGCAGCTATGGTCACAGGATCACCATATTCTAATTTTTATCTCTATATTTGCTGGTAAACTATCTGTGCCTATTGATTATACAAGTTTCTATGAAGAGAAACTATTTGACAGAAAAAGAGTTACTAGTAAGTTGAAAAATGAAAATGTTGTGATACCAGATCGTTAGCTCCCATTTTCCTTTTTTTTTTCCTTGATAATCATGGGTCACTAAATTTTATATTACCTGGTTTCTTTTCATGAACTCATTGAATAAAAACAAAGTGTTGATGAGCATATTACCATACTTTGATGTACTATTCATTCTTTATTCTTTACCTTTGTTTATTAGCATACAATGTTAGAATTGGAGATTCTACTTTTCTCCTATTGGAAACTAAGGCTAATATGTTGGCCATTTGTTTCAAATTTATGTTCATATTACCTCTTTTGTATGTCGATATATTTTGTTGTTTAACATATCTTAATGCAGTTTTGTGTTACCTATTGCATGCTAATTTTTTAATTTCATCACTCTCTTCTGTTCTTGTGTTGCTAGGAGGATAAAAGAAATAGTTGCGCTGAATAAAGGGAATACTGTGCTCGAATTACAGCAAAGATCAATTGAATTCAGCTCCATTATACAAAGACATCATTCTATAAAGTGGGTGGAAGTTTTTAAACCTTATTATGTACACTTTCTTTAATATCATATTTACCTTGGGAATGCTGGTTTATGTGCAGACCATCTTTGCTTGAGCGCATGCCTGTATTGGATGAAGCTAGTTATTTGGTGAAGAGAGCTGCTTCTACACAAGCAACTGTTTCACTTTCATCAGCTAAATCTGCTCCAGCAGTCACACCTGGAGGCTCACTTAAGCTTCCAAATGGTGTAGCCAAACCACCAGCAGCTCCTTTGGCTGATTTGCTTGATTTAAGTTCAGATGATGCTCCAGCAACTACTTCTGCCCCTACTACAGCACCCAATGATTTTCTACAGGATCTTTTGGGCATTGGCTTGACTGATTCATCTCCTGCAGGTTTTGACTCTTTGCTATTTCCCTTTCATATAGATTCAGTTATGTTGCAAAGGTGTTCTCAAAGACAATCTAAGTGATGCCTTCTCACCTATTCACCTGTTTACTGTTTCTGGGTATACATTTAAAAACATTCCACACTGATCTTGTTTAGTAATGTATGCTTTGTCACCTGTTTAGTGTTTCGAACGGCAAGATTATGGCAGTTCTAAGCTTGTTTAACCTCTCCTAAACTGCCCCTCGTATTATTTCCTTAATTATCTCTTCTTTGTGTGCAAACTGTTAGTTCGAGTCTTGTTTATGAGTTTGTTTCTGGTTCATGTTAAGGTGGCACCCCATCTGCAAGCACAGATATTCTTATGGATCTTCTATCTATCGGTACATCCCCTGTACAAAATGGCCCACCAACGACATCAAACTTTAGCCCTCCTGGCCAAGGTAGAAGGATGATAATATGTGCATATTTTCCCCTGTTTTTCTTTCTATTTAAAGAAAGTGTTCCCCCCCTGTTTGTCAACCATTCTCAACACCATGCAGCAAAGACTAAGCCTTCTCCTTTTACACCTCAAGTCGTGGATCTTCTTGATGGTTTGTCCTCAAGTACACCTCTTCCTGGTCAGTACCTATCTCTTGATTATCTAATAACATGCTGCATTCCTAATCTTACTGAAATTCACTGTTGCTTTACTTGCTTGCTTACCAGATGAGAATACAGCCTACCCATCAATCACAGCTTTCCAGAGTGCAACTTTGAAGATCGTTTTCAGTTTTAAAAAGCAGCCTGGAAAACCTCAGGAAACTACGATCCATGTCACTTTTACAAATTTGACGCCTACTGCATTCATGGATTTCATCTTTCAAGCAGCTGTTCCAAAGGTAGTCGTTTGAACTTTTGTTTTTGTGATTCCAGCAATGGAACTCTTTAAAAATAGTTAAGACTTAAGAACCAATTATTTTTATCTGATTTATTTGTATGGAAAATATAAATTAAACTCAAAATGTTATTGGTTCAAAAGCCATCTATGTGACTGGTCACTTATTTATCCTTTGTTTTTGCTGACAGAATTAGAATACTATGTGTTTCATCTTAAAGGAGTAATTTATTCTCAAGCATCATCATCATCATCATGGTGGATATGCAACTAAGTTTTTTTGGGTCCCTTTGAGATCATTAGTTGAATTTTGTTTGCGAATAGCAAAGACTAATGGAGTGACAGGCTGCTTTTAGTTGTTTGGGTATTTGCTTTGATATAATAATATTCAAATAAAAATTTGCCCTTTGGGTGTGACAGTTTGCATCATCATCAAGGGTGTAGTTTGTTTTAATGGTTACCGAAGTTATAAAATACTCCAGATCAATACTTCATTTCTCTGTCCAAATATGAATTTCAGTTCATCCAGCTCCGTTTGGACCCAGCTAGCAGCAACACTCTTCCTGCGAGCGGAAACGGTTCTGTTACACAAAGCCTCAGTGTCACTAATAACCAACATGGACAGGTATTTGAAGATGTGCCCTTCAGAAGGGATTGTGACCTTCTGTTCTGGTTTTCTTTGGCTACTGGTCTTTTGCTAAGCCTGAAACAGCCTACGTAACCAATAACTCAGTTTTTTGCATGGCTTTGCTAAATTTTATTAATCAAGAGTCTATTCTTGTTTTGCTAAGGCTACTTGCTTTTTTGCATGTCTCCTGCTTATCTGTTGCACATTTTTTGCCTTTCCGCCATTCATCTGTCTAGTTATATTTCATCTCCTAAGTTGGGACGGTCCTTTTTGGGAATCTACTGGTTAAAGTACCATCTTACATGTATCAACCAATGGAACCAAAAAATATAGTACTACTATACTAGGTGTAGCATGCTGTGTGCATGTGAATAGACAAGGTAGTTCATTTGGCAATTTGCGTAACCATCATGGGTAGTTTTCAGTTTAAAATATGCTTCTGTTTCTGTATGATTTTGATCCATAAGTACCTTGCTTTTGCCCTGTGGTGGCAGTTCCATGGTTTTGCTCACTTGCTAGTACTACTTGATATGCATGAAGGTTGAGTGAACGGTTGCTCTCTGACTTGCAAACCAGTTCTATCTTTAGTGTTGGTGTCTTTGGCAGCATTCAGTTTAGAGAAAATTCCTTCTATGCCACTATAGAAGATCCCTTCAGTTTATTACTAAAGCTTCCCATAGTCAGCCCTACCATCTTCCATATAGATGACTATTAATACACAAGCAGGGTCCCTGATACACTGAGGATTCTTTTGTAAACATGGCTTATGTTGCAGGTTCATGGTTCTGTTCTGTTCTGCTTTGTTTCCATTTTGAGATCTGATGTTGAATTGTTTACTCCACAGAAACCACTTGCAATGCGTATCCGGATGTCTTACAAAGTGAATGGTGAGGACAGGCTGGAACAAGGGCAAATAAACAATTTTCCTGCTGGATTGTAGTGCAACCTGTGTTCATAGTGTTGTGATAGTTGTTTCAACGTGAGTTTTCCTTTTTCTTCTTCACTATTTATCCCCCTTTTGCTTGCCTGTTAGTGAGTTTTGTAAACCATTAGTTGGTTTTGGCCATCCATTCTTCCTTAATACTGTATAGTAGCTGGCATCAACTAATGATATAACTGCAGTTTTGCCAAAATGTATAAATATATGTTGGTGTATATCACAGTTGAGGATAACCGAAAATTTCAGCCTCCCCCACATTTCAGGCAGCAAGGGAATATGTTGTATCATGCTATTCTTCAATGTAATTATGTTTTTGTTTAAATGAGATCATAGCCTCCAACAGGCTTATCACCACATGCTGCAATCTTTTGCTGGAAAGCTTTTATACCTTTTGCACAGAACTTGCCAGCCCTTTTAAATTCAATACCTCGCCGTTGTTTATGCGGTGTCCATTCACACATTGCCCAGTTTTCAGGTGCAGTTTACTATTTACATATTGCCAAATTACTTGGAAATTGGAACCAGAACATTTGTAACCATGCACAGATAAATTTTGTCCTGATTTGATGCCCCTAGTTTCTCCGGATGCTCCATGAATCTGGTCTGGTAAGCACTCGATCTATTTTTGGTACATCCTGTGAAAGCTGGTGCCCTACCCATGACCATCCATCAGAGTCAGCTACGGACTGATTGCACATTGCAGGGTTGTGGCATGAGCACCACTCCAGAATAGTTGGTTCCACTGTTCCAGTGGCAACATTGTTCAGAAGCCTTTATTGTTAGTTGTCACCTTGCCTAGTTGCCTTCCATGCCTTTGTCCAATGTATGCTAGTTTGCCGTAGTGTTTGATTGGTTGCTGTACATGTGCCACCTGTTGCAACTGCTGAGGCTGGGCGGTGGTGGCTTGAATGCAGGGCTTGGAGCCAGAACTTTTGGTTCATCTAGGCTTCAAAGAACTTTGAGAAGCGGCTTTAAAATTTGTAAGAAGTGCGGTGGCTTTAGATCTTTGAGAAGTGGTTTTAAGATTTTGGAGAAACGGTTACACAGAAGTCCATAGCGTTTGGTTTTGAAGAATCGATTTTTGTACTGTGCAAAATCTAGTTTTCACTTTGCAATTGTGTCACAATTACTCCAGTCCAAAAAATATTTCTCAGTTTGGCCAAGACATTTTGCTTTATTAAACACTCGTGTTTCGTCTCTCTCTCGCACAATCCCAGCCTGCTGTCCTGCACCATCACGAGATCTCAGTTTGGCCAAAACATTTTGCTTTCTTAAGCACTCGTGTTTCGTCTCTCTCGCACAATCCCAGCCTGCACCATCACGAGATCTCCCAGAAATGGCGAGATTGCATCACTGCGATGGAACCGGCCATCCATAGCAGGTTCCAACAAAATCATGCAAAGAGCACATTGAATGCACAGTATGATGGCGAGGGTTCCTGCCATGTCATTGAATATTAGCAGCATTATTGTTCATTTAATACCAGATACAGACACATAACCACACACACTTAAGGACCAGCGCGTCACATGCAGCTGCAGTTGCAACCATCTGAACGCCTCCTTGCATGTGTCTATTCTTCTCGGACGCTTCAAAACGCTCCAGTCCAAGCGATGAGCCAAGACATGCTAAATTAATTGATTACTTACAAATATTAATTAATTAGTTGGTTAATTAATCCATCTTCTTGCAGCTTTAAATATGGTCTTGAATCTCGATCACCAGCAGACTCTTGCGCCCAGCTGGGAAGATGCGTCCGCCCTACCAGTCCCGGAAGCCATTACTTCTTGTGTTAAACGTCACATTGCATTACTTCTTGTGTTAGACGTCACATTGCTTGCACTGCCAGTCAAGGTTAAGCCTGAAACATCTCTGTTAAGCTTCAATTCTGAACTTCAGTAGACTTTAGTATCAAAGAACCGGTACAGCTATGTGTTTCAATTCGCCAGCAGATGCAGCCAGTAACTGGTTCATTCTGAAAATACTGGAGCAATTAGAGTATCTCCGGTAGAGTCTGTAAAACAGAATCTTCTTTATATTTAAAGTTTATCCTCTAACAGAATCTCTATCTCAGTTTCTAAATTTAGAGTTTCTCTCTCCCAGCCTCTAAATTTGAAGGCTCTCTATATCAATATCTATAGTTTCTCTAGATAAAGGTTTTACCGAAGAGGTTGGAAATATAAAGAGCGAATAGTAATTTAGAGAGTGTGTATAGAGACCCAATTTTAAAGCATCTGCTGGAGATGCTCTTAGGAGATGGATGCAGTATTGGCTGTGGCTTGGCAGGAAGGTTGCAGCGATGGTATAGTACAGAAGAGAGAGAAAACTATGCGTGCGAAGAAACGTTAGCTTCCGTTTTACAAATCTTGGAGATCACTTGAAGGTAAAGCAAGAGATGCACAGTGTACAAGCACCTGCTTTTTTTATGGGTAAAACAAATTTTATTGTGTTTGGCAATAGTGAAGAGCAAAGAGGAAATAGAATGGGAAGTAAAGCGAGAATAAATTTCCCTAGGTGAACCTAGATAAGAAAATTTCCCTCGTCACAATTTTCATTTCCGAGACCGAGTGTTGGCCCGGATGGCTAGCTCCACTGGTGAGCGAGCAGCCCACCCCTGCTCTATCTTTGGATCAGATGTCTCACCTACGGAATTGAGCGTTGGACTATCAAAGATCCTCTCTGTATTGAACTATCAAAGATCCTAGCCTATTGCTCAAAAAACAATTTCGAATTTCCTCCTCTCAACTCCCTCCAACCAAATCAATCCAAAGGACTATACAACCTCTATCTAAAGTTCCATTCCTTTTCTCAATTCCCTCTAACCAAACACCTGATATAGGTAATTTCTAGCAGGCTTTAGCATTGTGTCCTAGAAACTGGAGGGAGGTAATTATCACTGTTGATGTAGTTTTGTCTTTTGGAATTTGCAATTTCTACAGGAGATTAGTACCTACAGAACAAGTTGTAACCAGAAGACACCAAGTTCATCATGCAGCTAGGAGTTTAAGATCAACAGCATAAACACGAGCGAAATGAACGGCTATGAACAGATTAAGCGGTTAAAAATGGTGAAGAGATTAGCCCAAGAAAGTTTGCAGCACACACCGTACAAAAAAGGAAAAAAAAAGCATCGTGCACGTTTCATTCTTGTATCACGAATCCCCAATACTTCTCCTCGGCCACTGCAACCTGCCGTCCACCGCCGGCGAGTCGTCGGACGCGAGCACCGGGAGCTTCCCCTTGCCGTTCCGCGGCCACTGCCAAATCTTGGACACCGAGAAGCTGTCGCCTTTGCTCGCCGCCCCGATCTTCTTCCCCTCGACGGCCTCGTGGTCGGCCGGCTTGGCGCCGATCCCTCGCAGCCTCACCGCCGCCCTGCCATTGCAGTCGCCGAGCCGCCGATGGACGGACACCTGCAAGCTGGCCTCGGCGAGAACGTACTGGTAGGAGCCCATGGAGTAGCACCTCCTGGCGTCCAAGCTGCTGCTGCTCGTTTCGCCCCCCTCTCTCGTGACAATGCAGCCGCCGCCGCCGGCAGCGTTGTCGTCGTGGACGGGGGCGGCCGCTCTGGTCAGGTTCTTGAACTTACCGAGGCGCACCGGGAACACCGCGTCCTCCTGCTTCCAGTCCTCCTCGGCCATCTCGTCAAACGCCGCGTCGAACAGGGCGGCGGCGTCCGCGCCTAGCGCGCACCGGCACAGCGGGCACGTGGAGTTGGAGAGCAGCCAGGTGTCGATGCAGTCGATGTGGAACGCGTGGCCGCACAGGGGCAGCAGCCGAAGCCGGTCGTCGCCGGCGAACTCGCACAGGCAGACCGCGCAGTCGAACGGCTCTTTGGCGCCGGCGCCGGCGCCGACCACTTCCCGGTACAGGAACACCGGGAGGGCGTCGATGACGTCCTGGTCCAGCCCGGAGTCGTGCAGGTGGAACAGCTGCTGCAGCTGCCGCTGCAGCGCCGACTCCTCCACACCCCCGCTAGCTCCCGCCGCCGCCTCGCCGGCGCCAGCCTCCGAGCGCGCACTGGCGCGCCTGAGCAAGAACCGAACCAGCAGGTGCAGTAGCGCCGAGACGAACAGCACCACGACCACTATCACCAGGACGAACACCACCGCAGGGCTAACCCTCAGAGTGGCGGTCGCCGTCGAGCTGCCTTTCCCGCCGCCGCCGCCGTCCTGGTTCTTGATTTCCTGGGCTAGCAACATCTCCTCCTCCTCCTCCTTGGCCGGTTTGCTCCGGGCAATGCGAAGCTCATCTCGCGTTGCAAAGCTCAATGCTTTTGAGCTGAACACTAGCTAGTAGTTAGCTTCTTGGTTTCTTGCAACTTGCAGCAACAAGTGCAAGGATCCAAGCTATTAGGTGGTGGGGGAAAGGCCAAAGCAAAGGCTTGTGAAGTGTGACAAACCCATGTTTATATGCAACTGGTGGCACATCACAGAACAGAAGCAACCAAACCAAGAAATCCAGCAACGCAGCAAAGGTGGCTGTTTTGTGACCTGCCTCAGAGCTGAAGGACTAAACTGACGGCTAATGGTAGCCTACTAGCTGTGGTGGACGCGTGTAACGTGTTCATAGCAAAGGCGCCATTGTTTGCGTTTGCACCGTCAAATGAAACTCTTAGAGCATCACAAAGAAACTTTATCCCTACTACTTTAAAATACTATTCACTACAACTCTATTTATTCTCCTAAAATTTTTGCATACTTTACACTATACATTAAAATATTTCTTCACTCCACTGGAAACCTATCCTCGTCGAGTTAGCGCTACAGTGTTTATAGATTTTTGCTACGGATGCTCTTAGAGAGTAAAAACTTTTGGTTACACTACAATGAAAATTTTGGAACTCTATTCACTTTGGTCTAACCATTTACAGTACTTCATATTTTTTACCAACGTATAGCATAGTTATATGGATAGCCATTTAGTTTGGTACAACGGTTAGAGTCTATTTAGATACATGGTTTTAAACCATGATTTTGTAATACATACCGTTTTCAATATGCATTAAAAAAATCATGGTTTTAACAAACTCCACTTAACTCTATTATTCATTATAACAATTCCCTGTTTGGTTACATGGTTTTGAGAATGCTAACTTTATCAAAGTAGGTAAGGAGCTAGCCAAAATAATGAAAACTTTAGTTAGTAGTAGAGTTATAAATACTAAAAAATACCATGGTTTCTACTAAACTATGGTTTTGGAATGGATTTTTTTTTTATCATCCAAACACCTCATGGTTATAAAATCCATAGTAATTTTAGAAAGCATGATTTTGTCTTAAACCTATGAAAATACTTTATTGGCAAACATGCCCTTAGATGTAAAATATATTATCACTAACCGTCGTGTACCATAAAATTGTTTAAATCCAGACAACCCAAATCAGAGCGGATGACAAATTTATGATCTTGTCGCGATAACGCCGAGAGGCTTCGATTTCTCGTCAGTGCCATGGACACCGCCGGGCTCGTCGTCCTCTTTTTCCACGGCGGCGCCTTCATCTGGTGAGATCAGAAGACCGGTTCAGTTGGGAGATGAGATGGGGGCAAAGATGTTCTTTCACGAGGCTGAACAATGGAGAAAAGTGAAGGAAAGATTAAAAAAAAGCTAATATGCTAGTGACATTTTAAAGTCTGCCATCTGCGGGTGGCAAATAGGTGAGTCCAATTCTTAGGGATAGCATATATTCAATTCTTTCCCTTGAATGGTGGTAGCGTACTAGCATTGTCCTTTGGCTCCATGAACCTTTCTGCTCCTGCAAGGTTGGTACTGTGTTCTTTTCTCTCCTCTCTGGGTTTCAGGCCCTTTCAAATTTGGCCATGGAATGAGTATATTGTGGTGGTTGCGTTCCAGCAGTTAGGGGGCCATTTTTCATGCGCATCAGCAAGCCGAGGCGCCGGTGCAAGGAACCGGGGCCTATTGGGGTAGCTTGTGATTTTGTTCTCTTGCTCTGGTCCCTCGTGTGATGTTAACAAAAGGGAAGAAAGAAGATGGGAAGAATCAAGAAATGTGTCACGGCGGGCAAAGAAAGTGGAAAACGATTCTTGTTGGGGCGGACAGTGATTTCTGTGCTTTGTTCAGCTCTGTCTGGCGCTCGTCGTCACTGAGAAAATCTGTGAAGAAAATTCCTATAAAACTAAGAAGAAAAACTTAATTTTCAGCTAAACAACATAAAATTATAGGGTTAATAAGCGTGTCGTTTGCAAAAAACTTACCCTTCGGTAGAAATCTTGAAACCTATAATAAAAGCTGTCATGGAAACCAATTTCGATCGGTATCTTGAAACCGTTTCGAAAAGATCTCGAAGTTCAGATTTTCTAGTAAATAATAATCTGTAATGCTTGGCATCGAGAGTCCAGAGTTCATCGGACGCCTCCCGATGGGTCCCACCCATGCCTTATCTCTACCACATCCCCTGCATCATGCGCCGTGCAGTAGCTTCCCGCCTAGCCACCCAGCTCTCGCTCTCTCTCCCTACCTACCTATTCTAACCGCGTCGATATAGGGGGCTAACACCGCCCTTCGCCAACCGCTGGTGCCACCACGTGCCCTCAACCCCCTCTCTTACGTATCCTTTTTCCCACGGCTCCCCATCTCTCATCTCTCTTCCCCCCTCTCTCTATTACCCCCTCTCTACTCTCTCCCATGTGCTTCTTGCTTGGGGCAGCATTGCAGCAACACAGAGGGGACATCAAGAGAAGAAGACGGTTGGATTTAGAGAAAAAGATGGCTGGATTTGGAGAAGAGGTCGGATGGAAGCTGGATGGGAAAAATGCACAATCTACTTGGCTTGAAACATCACCCTAACATATACAAAATATGGTTTTTGATTTGGTGAAACGTGCAAAAAAATTGAAAGTTTGCTCTTATGAAACATTGATTTTGCTCTGCTGAAATATGATGTTTGCTTTTGCAAAACATTTACTTGTATGAGGTGAAACGTCTTTAAAAAACTATGGGAACATTGTTTCTCATCAGTACTTTGCTGTATTGTATCAGTACTTCATTCATGTTTCATCATATATTCTGACTATGTTCTCATGATGTTTCACCAGACTCTGCCCATATTTTATTAATACTTCGTCTATGTTTCACCAGGACACTGCTTCGATGATGTCTAGTTGTGGTGTTTCATCAGTATGTGCATCATGTTTCCTTCGGTAAAATTGGATGTTTCAGTAGTACTTCGACCATATTTATACAATTCATTGCTTATGTTCCTAGTCGAGCGTCAAGAAAGCGTCCCATTTTTTTTTAAAATATGAATCAAACTTTAGATCCCTAGTTCAACCCAATAATAATTCTGCTAGAAAACTTAGCCATATTAGGAAGCATTGGCCATGTTAGGAATCTCAGTCCATGAAGAACCTAATATGGACTCTAGCCAAAACCATAAGCACACACTATATAAAGTGAGGGATTCCCCACTGTAATGAGATATCTCTGAGAAATAATAAATCATTGTCTCCCTCTACATCTCTATGTTCATCTTCTTATTTGTATTTGCAATCCCTGAGCGCATCGGGAAACCCTTGGACTATATCCAGTAGCAATGGTTTCTCAACACGTTATCAACACGAGGGACTCAAACAGACGACAAATGTGAAGACGAACCGCAAGGTAATTCGGGAACACGAAAGTGAACTGTTCAGGCTTTATATATCAGCTGAGGATGATTCGATTGGAGTTGTACTGGCACATGAAGCTGGAGACAAAGAAAGGGTGGTTTTCTATTGAAGCCGACGACTTGTTGATGCTAAGACCAGGTATTCCTCAATAGAAAAGTTATGCTTGTGTCTATATTTTACTTGCACAAAATTAAGACACTACGTCTTGGCTACCGAGTGTAAAGTAATTTGCAAAACAGACGTAATAAAATACATGTTATCAATGCCTATATTGAAAGGAAGACTAGGCAAGTGGGCGCATGCGTTAATTGAGTATGACTTGAGGTATGAATCGGCTAAAGCAGTTAGGGGGCAAGTATTAGACAATTTTGTTACCAACTATTGCCCGAGCATCAATGTAGAGCTAGTCAGTGTGGCGTCGTGGGCATTGTTCTTTGATGGATCGGTGTGTAATCAAGGCTGTGGTATCGGCTTGTTGCTGATATCGCCAAAAGGGTGTAGATTTGAGTTCGTCTCCAGGATTAAATCACATGCTCAAATAACCAAATTGAGTATCAGGCTTTGCTCAAGGGATTACAATTGCTAGAAAGTGTAGGAACCGATGCTGTTGAGATTTTTGGTGATTCGCTTTTGGTGGTACAATAAGTCTTTGGAACTTTTGAATGTAGAGACAACTTTGAACGAATACTTGGACAAGTGTTTGAGTTTTATTGGTTTGTTTAGGATGTTTGAAATTACCCATGTTCCTAGGGACCAAAACCATGAGGCTAATGCGCTGGCAATAAGCCGATGGAGCAGAAGGAAGTAGTGGAAATTGCCGTTGGAAGCCGATTGGAGGCAGGAGATCGTTGGATATTTGAAATATCCTTCCAGTTCTAAAGATAAAAAGTTAAAGAGAAGGGCTTTGAAATATGTACTACTTGACGGGGAATTGTATAATCGGACTTTAGAGGGGATATTACTCAAGTGCCTTAGGTTGGAAGAAGGTAAGGTTGTCATGGGAGAAGTTCATGAAGGAATCTATGGGACACTGCAGTTGGCTCACAAAATGAAGTGGTTGGTTAGAAAAACTAGTTATTTCTGGCCGACGATTTTGGAGGATTGTTTCAGGTACTATAAGGGATGGCAAGACTATAAGAAATTTGATAATGTTCAATTAGCTCCGGTGTCGGCTATGAATCCCATAATCAAACCATGGCCATTTAGAGATTGGAGAATTGATATAATCGGCCAAATATATCATGCATCATCTAAAGGGCATAAGTATATATTGGCAGCCACCGATTACTTCACTAAGTGGGTTAAGGCTATTCCCTCGAAGAGGGTTACAGCTGTTGAAGTTATCGGCTTTGTAAGGGAGCATATTATATACAGGTTTGGAATCCCTCAAATGATTATAACCTATCAAGGAACTGTGTTTATGTCAGAAGAATTCCAATATTTACAAAGGAGTTGGGCATTAGGAGTATGAACTCGTTGCCTTACTATGCTCAACCCAACGACCAGGCTGAGTCATCAAGCAAAGGGCTGATCAAACTGATAAAGAGGAAGATAGATGAGAAGCCGAGGACATGACGTATGACATTGTTGGATTCGTTATGGGCTTATCGGATTGCTTGTCATGGGGCGACTAAGGTTTCTCCTTATCAGTTGGTGTATGGTCAGGACACGGTGCTGCCGTTGGAGGTAAACATCGGCTTCCTACGTATCAGTAAGCAGGACGACTTACAAGCTAATGATTTCAAAATCTGCTGATGAACAATTTGGAAGATTTGTCCAGCATCGGCTTAGAGTGCTAGAGCAGATTGAGAGAAACAAAGCTCGAGTTGCTAGGCATTATTACAAAAGAGTAATACCTAAATGTTCGAGGAGGCTAAATTAGTTTGGAAAACGTGTTACCTATCGGCTCGAAGGATAATCGCTATGGGAAATAGTTACCTACGTGGGAATGTCCATATCGTGTAAGCAGGTTGGTTCCTGGAAACTCATACGTTTTGGAAACGTTGAAGGGGAGGTGTTTCCTAAGGCGATTAACGATGAATACTTGAAGAAATACAACCTTAGCATTTAGGTCGGGACCTAATCAGATCTACTAGAAATCGATTAGACGTATTATAACCGACGTATAGGACGTTGCCTTTAGCGTTTAACTTCGTCGTCCCAACACGTTGCTATTGAGATGAGTGGAAACATTAAAGAGACTACAAGTCTAGATGAGAAGAAATTGAAATGGAAAGGTTGAATTCAAGCCGATGAATTATTACAGCGAATGTGCACTGGCACGAGGGCCAAAAGGCCGAAAAGATATTACAAAGTTATTTGGCACGCAGGCCGTTACAAGTTCTAGTTAGAAGCTTGGAAAGTAGAAGTTAGGTGTATGATGGATGAGATTGCCATTGTCGCTGCCGCCAGGATCTGCTGCACTTCCCAGATGATGGCTTCGTCTTCATTGTCTTATCTGGGAACTTCAACATTCTTGGCTTTTGTTGCTTGACGGCGATAATACAGGCTTTGACCTTCTGCTTCTGAAGAGAGGCAGCAACATCAGCTTCTTCTCACTCCTTGGAAGCCTTGGCATGTTGCTCCTTAGCAACCTTCAGCTTCTCCAAAATGGCGATGGAGGTCAAAGCGGAGTCGACCAACTTAGCGGCATTGGAAGAAACTTCAGCAAGTTTCTTGTAAGCAACATGCTGGGTGTTGGCGTCGGCTTCCAGGGTTCTCAGGAGGTCTTCTTCTTTCCTCTGAGCTGCCTGTCTGGCTATCCTTTCCCTGGCCGATGCCACCCCCTCCTGGCGTGAGTCAAGGTCATAGGTTGATAGAACGGCCTTCTGTGAGACCTCCGGAAGGACCATGTCCAGGGATTGCACAACATCCCGTATGGGTTGTGCATCTTGAAGGAGGACATAGGAGTTGGAGGTGAGGAGGAACTCTAGCCGGTGAAGCTTCTCCAAGGTTGCGAGGGATAGGCCGGCAGAAGCCGATATCCGCCCTGCCTCCTTCGAGATCCTCGATAGGTTCGTGACAGGGCGAGAGTCGATGACATCGTCATCATCTTCGAACTCTTCTAGATTGAAGTCCAGAAGTTTCGTGAGGTCAGAGGTGCCCTTATCAGCTTAAGAGGAGCCTGAAAGGGAAAACAAATGTCAATATGCGTATCTTTCCTTAGAAGATAACATTGGCCAAGAATAAATTTAATACCTGGGCGATGGGGATGACGGCTAGTGGAGACTGTGTCGGCTTTAGGGCCGACAGGGAGGTGATGGTGGTGATGTCGATCACCACATCCTGAAACATCAAAGGATAATGCATTATGCAAACCATATGGACAAGACATTAGAAAGGAAAAAAGGGGAAAGAATGTACCTCTTGATGAGCGGATCTACAGGGTCAGGATTCAGCTGTGCATTCTTCATCTTGGTCAATATCATCGACCGAGGTGGGGTTCATAGGTTTCTTAATCTTTTTAGGCCTTGGGGCCTCTTTCTTGTGGACGACACGTTTTGATACATCTAAAAGGAGGGGGTTAGTGTTGGCTGAAGAATAAAAGAAGGAGCAAAGCCGACAAGGAAACTTACATTTGGTACGCCCCTTCTTTGTCGCCAGCTCAGACGGCGTCGGGCATCGGGATGAAGGTTGGCAGAAGAATAACCCACAGTGCTGGTGGGAGCAACTATTTTACCCTTGTCAGCCTACAGAAAGCATAAGTGAGAAGGGTTATAATTGATTAGTGCTATAAGGAAATATGGAAATTACCCGAAGAAGTCGATGAGCTGCTTGAAGAATCGGGGGAGCTCGGCTGAGCTGATGAGGCACTGCCTTCATCTTCATCTGTCCTAGAGGTGTGGGTACTCGGATGTGCAAGAAAATCTGGTAAGTCTGGATAGAGTCAATTCAAATAGTATTGTACAGGCCAATCGACAGGGAAGATTGCTTCGAGAACTTGGTGCCACCACGCCCTGAAGTTACTGGAAGTCTTACCACACGAACAGAGGGGTGGG
Source organism: Olyra latifolia (assembly GCA_036346145.1). NCBI lineage: Eukaryota > Viridiplantae > Streptophyta > Magnoliopsida > Poales > Poaceae > Olyra > Olyra latifolia. The sequence continues at coordinate 4,945,555 of CM070530.1, forward strand.
AAGGTGATGCAAGAGAGGTCATCGACTAATTCTGTAATTACGTCTATTGTCCATACAGCCGATGGCATCCTAGGCTATAGATGCCGGTTCAGGATGAAGTCCGGGATCAATTGACCAAACCCGAGCTGCCTGGAATATACAACTGGGTGAGAATTCGTATGAAGGCTTGAAAGTTCTGGCTCTTGAATTCAAGCTGATGATCAAGATGCAAGGGGAGAGACAATGTGCTATAGACTTTGGGTGTCTTCGGAAAGATGATCCGAGAGACGAAGAAAGGAAGTAAATGCAAAGGACTGGCTTCTTTGTAACAGAAAAAGTGGATGGTTGGAATATCATCGGCTTTAAGGTCAAAAAAGAAAGCAAAATAGGAAGCGAAGGCCGATGCATTGAGCTTGGTGTCTTCTTGGTTGGCTGATAGTGCTTCTCCAAAGGAGGTACTCCCTTTATATTTCGCCTGCTCGTTCTCCTTGATGTCTTCACAAAGGAACTTGACGTCTGGGGAAATGGTGATCTCCCAGAGCCGATGGAATTGGGCGTACATCCATAATTGGAAAAAAACACATTAGGCCTCCTATGTTCCAACAGAATGACCGACTAACCTAGTATATAAATGGGATCGGATGATGTGCATCATCTGATAAGTCGATCCCAGAAGCAGCTTTGCTAAGGAGACTTTTCCTTTGGTTAGCAACCTCTCAGCCAGACCTTGGTACACTTGCGTCAGACCAAGGGACGCTCTGTAGAAAAAGTATCGATCTAACCACATATTGAGGAAAGAAATGTGCTCTTTATCCAATATGGGGCCTTTCTCTAGGTTGTTGTCATCGATGTATCGATTCTAACCTTCGTCCTTGTGAGAAACTAGCTTATAGGTTGCCCGAACGGTGTGAGCCAATAGTTGTTTCCCATTAGGACTCAAGTCACATAGCATGGCTACATCCAAAAGGGTTGGTCCTACTGGCCCTAGCCTCTGCATCAGCGCATTAAAGGTATATGACCAGAAGTAACTTGCTGCTGCTAGCATCGACTTATTAGCTATTGGATTGGCTAGGGATAAGGGGAGATAGTCCACTATGCCTATTCTTTTCTATTCAGGCATCTTTTAGGCCGACACCCTAGTATACGAGTCCCTCTATCCGTCTAGGTGGGTCGGCCACGCCCTGAAGCTATCTTTCCATCCCTTAATGTTGGCATCCGTGGCGTTGAGGGGAAGCATCGGGACGTTTGAGCCTATTATCGGTGAAGGGTCTGAGGATCCCAATGGTCCCAAGCTGAAGCGGTCGGGGAAGCTAGAGATTGGAAGAAGTGCCTGACCCATGATGAAGGGTTGTGAAGACCGACTGAGGAGGAAGGTTGAAGACAAGAAAGCCGATAGCCAAGGACGAGAGCCGATTGCAGAGTGAGAGAGTTCAGGGAGCATGCAGAAAGCGACGAGCAGTGAAATTTATAGAAAGTAAAATCGGGGAGGTTAACCGTCGGGCGCGGTAAAACCCTAGTGGCGAACTGACGATAAAAGCCCTAGAAACCGACGGTCGGTAGATGAAGAACATTGGAGATCAAGGGTAAAATGGAGAAAAGAAAATATGGAGATGAAGCCGATGTGTTGGATAATTTTAGGACATGATTCTCATATCCTAAAATTAGAGAGCATGTGTTGACACCTGATTTTGAAAGTTAGCTGATGCTCTGAAAACTTCTAGAAATCGACTTGAGTTTGGAGAAATATGGGCCGGACTAAGTACGAAAGGGATGTTTTAAGATGGGTCGAATAAGTATAACCGAATCGGTTAAAAAAGGAATAGGAGGAGCTCAGATCGGTTTAGCATGAATATATTAAGTAGTATTAGATATAATGAGAAGATATAGAGTCGAATTTGTGTAAGATATAGGGATGAGAGTCCTAGTCGATTGGGTCCAAATCCTATATAAATACTTAGCCCATAGGACGTGTAAAGGGTCCACAAATCAGCCAAATAAATCTACTTTTACTTGTCTTTTACTTTTCGCTTACTTTCATCGCATTTAGAGTAGTTTCATCGTATTTTGGTTTCGATCGACTTGTTGCGTATCGCCTTCTCGTTCGGCTTCAAGATACACCCCAGGAGTTGTTTGTAAGTAAGTACTGTCTCGATTCAGTTCGATCTAGGAGCTTGCGTCGGCTTTTGGTCGAAACACTATCTTAGTCGATATTGCAACGCATCGCCGTTTCAACTAAGGGTTAGGTTTCACCCTCTTTCTACCGATCAACACATTCGTTGACGGTGGACTGTTTACCCTCGTTCTATCGGCTTGTAACTTGCTATTTATCGATAGTCTGGTTACTCTTCGTTCTATCAATTAGGCGATCTAATCGGCTAGTTGGTAGTTTGTTTACCCTTCCTTCTACTACCTTGTTGGCTTAATCAGCTTTGTGGTAGATCGTTTATCCTATTGAACCGATTGGTTTAGATCTAATCTACGTCGATAGTTCATTATCCTTTTTCACCCCTATTTGGATTTATTCCCAAGTGTTGTAGGTATTTCATATTATAGATCTAATTAGCCACTTAAAGTTGATTACATCTTTTCTTGCCGATTGTTGGATCAAATTGGCTGGCACGCTTTGAACCCTACTTTCGGTGCTGACGGGGATCCTAAGCCCTAAGCCCACGTGTGTTTAGCTGATAGTCAACTTTCGGTATGAAAACTATCCTTGGAGAAGGATAAGAAGCTGGAGACAGAAAAAATCTATATAAATAGAATGAGACGAGTGATTTCTTTAAGAAGAAAAAAACCAAGTGTTCAGGTAATAAAAAGTAACATAGGTCAGCGCTGATGCCGATCAGGTACCAAAACCAAGATGTAAAGCAAGATATCTATCTACGATATTACTGAACCTGAAGAAGAAAAGCAATGAAGAAAGGCTGTATGCACCTATAGTTAAAGCAAATTAGTTGTGTTATACATCTATCTACTGAACAAGAAAAATCTTCCTCTCCAGGTCGACTACATCATTTCACTAGGTATGATTGTTTTTGGTTCATAATGGTGGTCTAGGAGAACGTACCCGAAACTAGAGCACACACAAGATATGAATTTATTTATATGGTTTGTGATTGTTGCAACCACCTCTCGGTTTTTTTCTCTGTGGCTGATCCTAACATCCATCTTCTTGCTTGCAGGTTGGTCCATTGTATCTCCAAATTGTTGCCTTGAATGCTGAGCTGTTGGGCTTTCAGTCTCAGGTCTGCCATGTTTCCTTTCAATTTCATGTGTTTACTTTTTTTTTTTCAAAAACTCATATATAGTTTCGTTTCCTTTTTGATTGGATCGGTGTCAGAAGTCATGTTCTCGCTACTAAAGATAGAGTTTCCTTGGAAAAACCAAGGACAACCCCTATCTTAGTCTCCTTTCTCTTTTCGGGAGCAGAGCTTCAAAAGATGGAGTTACCCTATGATGAGATTGAGTTCCACGGATATGATGGATAGAAATATGCTATTTGCTGCTATTCCATCTATTTGTGCATCAAGTTCGAAGAAGATCTCAATCTATAATGAAGAAATGATAGTAGCTCATTGTTTTATAGGCTCTCATATTCAGTCGGAAGAGTTAGATAAGACTTTCAAAGAAACTCTCGACGGGAGAATCGAGTCTATTTAGGAAGAATTGCAACAATTCTACAATCCTAACGAAGTGATTCCGGAGGAATCCAATGAACAACAACGATTACTTAGGATCAGCTTGCGAATATGCAGGTAGAATCATTACCAACGGCACGCTGTGCGCTTAAGTGCGAAAAGACAGTGCAAGCTTTGTTATGCCGAAACTTAAATGTAAAGTCAGCACATTTTTTCCATTTTCACATGACTGAATAAATACGCCACACTTACTGCTTCTTATAACTCACTTTCTTCTTCTTAAAATGTTTCTCAGGCAAGACCCTGGCCTGCTGCAAATTGGAGATTCTATGTCGCCTTTTCATTGTTTCGTGGAGCGTCTGTCTATGCAGGAGTGTATCAGAGATGGACTATGGTACTAGTCTTTCATTCTTGAAATCCAGGTCTGCTTATCTATTCTAATTTTTTTGAGCTGGTACACAGGGTAATGCTTCAGGTGGCGAGCATGCTAGATTTGGTGGCAAGGTTGCTAATACTATGGTTGACTGTGCTTGGGGTTTCATAAACAGAGAAAAGGTCTTGCGAGAACAACCTGCTATGGGTAATTATATTTCACAACATCATCTCAACAGTCTCCTGCCATATAATTGAATGTGCTTTGTGAGCATTTTGCTTATGTTTTGTTACCGTCGGGGTTGTTTCCAAATGATTTTCTTTGCAAATACGTGAAAAATGTGGTTATAATCCTTTTGTAATGTACTTATACTAGGTATTCAGATCCCAAAAGCTCCATGGCAAGAATTCCACGGAGAGCAGGAAGGATCAACTCTGATAGAAGGTCAAGGAAATTTTGTTCCTAGTGAAAAGGTTATGCTACTCAGAAAAAATTAATAATTTTGATGGAAAATCAAGTATACCCAATGGAGGGTGAGTTCTCGAAACATGCACAATCGACCTCACGGCGGACAATTCATCCAAAAGAAAAAAAAAATTGAAAGCATTAGCAAAGAAGACGGGTCTATGGAACTTGTTTATTCCGGTGTCTCTCTTTGCTTTGAACCTTTTGTATTTACCTGATTCAAACAATTCAATTTTTTTCTTACTTTAGTAACATAGGGTCATTTATTTTGTACTTGCTTCTTCTATGCTGATTAAAATGGTTGACTAAAGATAGACAGTGCAGCTCGAGCAAGAGAAATAGTATTTGAGGACTGGTCTCATGTTTCTCCTGGAAATTCAGGTGCTATTTTTCTAGTCGCAGCTCTCACAAAGAGCCCGTTCAGTTTGGGCCCCAGAAATATTTAACTGTGGTGCACCTGAATACCTGATATGGGTAACATGGAGGTAAGAAAAAATTGCCCACACTCTTTTATAAGGAAAAATTTCCAAAGGCAGTCATTTTATCATGTGCAGTTAGTCAAGCATATAAGAAGCAATTATTACGAAAATCTCTGCCTGTCTGTAAATTGAGAATTCTTAATGGTGTTTAATAAATCATGACACTAGCAGTTGTCCCCTCGATCCTGCAGTTTTTTGGACAAAAAAAAAAGACTACAAGTTTTTCTAGTTTCTTATTATGTTCTACCTGTCATAGCATTGATAGAATGATAGATGGTGTTTTATGGTTATTATTTGCAAATAAGCCATGTTATCTTTATTATGCTTCTCATTTGTTGATGGGTCTTGGTACCTGACAATCTATGATATATCAATCTCATTATAGATCTTGTTGAGATATGGGACTAAGGAGCAACAGAAGCAATGGCTTATTCCTTTGTTAGAAGGGGAAATTCGTTCGGGATTTGCAGTGACAAAATGACAAGTGGCATCTTCGGATGCAACAAATATAGTGTTCAATATCCAGGTAACAGAAGAAATAAATTTTTTTTTTGAACGAACGGGCAGGCGCTCTGCCATTTCATTAAAAGGAAAGAACTGTACAGCTATACAAAAGGGGGAGGACAGGGAGGGGGGGGGGAGGGGGGGATAAAGTCAGAGAAGGCTACAGGCTAAGGAGGAGGGGAGCCGTGGCCCCCCACTAACAAGCTATGTTACCCGGATACAGCGATACGGATACGGATACGCGATACGGCGATACGTAGATTTCTCAAAAACCCTGATACGGGGATACATTTGTATATATATAATTTTATATATTAATGTATATACAAACTTATAGAAGATATTAATTTATAACTAGTTGAAAGCTGAAAAATAGAAATACGTTGTTACCTTAATGCTATGAACCCATTTGAAGTTCTAATCTTCAATTTCATCATTTGAACCCTTAGTGGGTGGGCTGCGGAGACGGAGGCAGTGAGCCGGTGGGTGAGGCTGCAGGAGGCTGGCCGGGCTCATGGAGGCGGAGGCGGAGGTGTCTGCCGACAGTGGCGTGGCGGAGCCGAGGCGGAGGCGGCGGGTTGACACACGCCTTGCGGGCGATGCTGGCGACGGGCGTTAAGCGCGCGACGGCGGGCGCGGGTGCAGCGGAGGCGGCGACGGCGCGAGGCGCAGCGGCGGCGGGCGGAGGGTCGAGGCAGAGGCGACGCAGAGCCGCGGGCGCGACGACACGGGCAGCGGGCGCGGACGGACGCGGCGACGCGGCGCGTGGCGGCGATGGTGGCGCCACCGCGCTGGATCCGATCTAGGTCACGGGGACTCGGGGAGACGAAGGCTGTGGTCACGGGTCACGGGGCGGGGGTGAAACTGGGAAGTGGGAACGGGTGGGGTTTTGTTGTTTTAGTGGGCCATTTTCGGCCCAAGTATCCGGGAAGTATCGAAGAAGTATCGGAGTTTTTTTAATTATTTAGAAAAGAAAAATACCTCCAATACGCGCTGGATACGTATCGGGGCGTGTCAGATACGTATCCGTATCCGATACGTGTCCAGATACGGGTACGGCTGTTTTTGGGAGTATCCGCGCAACGTAGCTAACAAGTCCTCTCAGAAGAAATAAAATATTTAGAGGCGTGTTATTGGTGTGTTCGTTTAGGCTGATGAGTTTTCATTACATGTGGTGCCACTCCTCTTGCTCCTTAATTACAAGCTATACTCTCGTTATGGGCTATTACATAGTTGACAAACGACGTTTTTAGCAATTCCTAAGTTCGTGCTACAACCAACCTTTTGTCATCTGGAAAGTATTTTCAGTTTAACAGTGACGAGACAGTAAACTGGTTGAAAGCTCTAAATTTGGGGTGTGTGTGTGTGTTATGCAAAAGCTTCCATACATGATTACCTGACTTCTTTTGATAGTTTATATGAATGGCATTACTTTGTTTGGCTTGAGCTTTTGTGTGTTTCTGCTTACTTGTGAGATTTTTCCCCTCAATAGGCAGGGAGATTTCTATCTGATAAACGGCAAGACATGGTAGGCCAGTGGCCAGTGGGGCTATGGACCCAAGGTGCAAAATCCTGATATTAATGGTAAATGTAACATCTATCCAAGAAAGCAATGCTATGCGTGATGTGTATTTCTTTTTTAAATTCTAACATTAAATATGTTTGTTTGATCCAGGGAAAGACAGATTTTTTTGCACCTAAACATAAGCAGCTGTCTTCCCGCCGGGCAGCGTCGCGAGTTCAACGGCCTCGTCATCTACACTATTTGGAACATCTGGAAGGAGCGCAATAGGCGCATTTTCCAGAACTTGGGCCTTCACCCTTCGCGTGTGGCGGAGCGCATCCGCGAGGATATCCTGTTGTGGGGCCAGGCGAGGGGCCCGCGGATCGCCGCATAGCCCGTCACCTTGTAGTCTAGCTGAGCTTTCGCCCCCCCCCCCCCCTCCCTCCTTGTAATTTTGCCCTTCCTGCTTTTTGTTAAACCTACTTTTTCGTCTTAATGAAATGGCAGAGCGCCTGCCTCTTGGTTCGGAAAAAAAAAAAGCAGCTGTCAATGTTTTTGGTGGATGTCAGCACTCCTGGAGTCCAGATAATGAGACCATTATCTGTATTGGTTTTGACGATGGACCTCATGGACATGCAGAGATTACTTCTGAGAACGTGCGTGCTCCAGCCACAAATATCCTTCTTGTGGAAAGAAGGGGTTTCGAGATTGCTCAAGTAAGCAGTATCCTGCTGTTATTTCCAACAATATTACTACAATCTGTACTTTCTGTGTCATATTTCAGATGCTTTTCAGGGAAGCCTAGGTCAAGCAAGATTGCTTAGATGGTTCATTTATAATGCTCTGAATTGATAAATGAAGCAGTCTATTTCACAAACTGTGTGTGTTGAGATGCCACACGATCTAGGTATCATTTCTTTGTTCCTCTGTTTTCTAAGGAGTTGCACTATTAATCTTCTACTTGTTCAGATGGTGCTTCTGAGACCAGACGATAACATCCCTAGTTAACTTCTCAAATTGAACTGCTCATTTGTTTGTTGCTGTAAATCTAATCTGCCACTTGTTCAGATGGTGCTTCTGAGACGAAACAATAACATCCCTAGTTAGCTTCTCAAATTGAACTAATTTGTTTGTTGCTGTAAAGCATCTCATCTGATGATATATATCAAGCACCTGCAGAACTACTAATGTTAGGAACAACAGACTTGGTTTCAAGAATCTTTTGATTTTTATCCTCTCGTGTTTTCTTACATGAATTCCACTAACATGGATGTGGAATAGTGTGTCAGATAGAACTGGAGAAAACTAGACTTTTGGTGCTTGAAGCGGCCGATCAGCTCGACTGGCATGGGATACTCGCAATGGCCAAGGTAAACCTTGATTCAGCACTTCAGCACATTCTTTTTTAATCCTTGTAGCAACAAAAATTTAGAGAATCTGGCCTTCGATTCTTGTAGGTGGCAGCTCCAAATATAGCCCTGAAAGTGCTTGACATGGCAAAGCAAGTTTACGGTGCTGCTGGTGTCTCATCCGACACTGTGGATTGCAGACGGCCCTGATGAAGCCCATGTTGGCGAAGCTGTAGCTGCAAAGGGCGAGGCTGTAAGATCAGGAGGATGATGCCCAGATCCAATAACAAGTGAGAGCAAATCTCCGGAGGTTACGAAAGGGGCAGCATCACAGGAAGATAGAATGGTTAATATGTGGTGTTAAATTCGTAGATGCATGTCGTACACTTGGTACTTGAACCGTTACTCATTTCATTGCTGCCTGTGTCTTCTGTCAAGAGACCAGCTCTCAAGTACAATTACCTTTACTACAGATCTGGACATTCGCACTAACAAATGTGCCTTGTTTGTTGCACGGCAGAATCGAATCAGAAGCAATAAGCCTTATCCCCTTCCATGCTTATATATTTAAAGTTTTAACCTCATCTGGCCAAGAATCATATCAAAACTCATGTAGTAGTGGGCAGCTCAAAGGTTAGGAGAAACTACGTCAAACCTGAGCTGAACCACCCTTATTGCACAAGGACCAAAACTACGTACCAACTATGGATCCCGAAAATCATCGTGCTCATTCTAGCTCAGACTTGATCATCTGCCGGGCCGAGCTGGGCTTGAAAAAGCCCGATCACCTAAACGCAAGCCCGAGCCCGGTCTGGCCTAATTTTTCCTCACCCAGATTAGACCCGAGCCTGGCCCTGTCAATAAAAATTGTCAGGCCCAGCCTGAACCTGACTTCGGGCTCTGTGGCCCGAGCCTAGCCTGGAAAAATCAGGCGGGGCTGCCCATGATCAGGGTCGCTCAACAATTTTAGCTATTTGCCGTCATCTGATCCAACCATCCATCGAAGAATCTACTTTTTTTTCTTGGCAAGAACGGCTTGTAATACAATACATCTTGTTTATCACGAAGAATTTGGGGATATCTATCCCAATGCCGAAAATTTTTACCATGTTCAGTAGTTTTTCAACGGTTTATCTTGCCTACACGCTCATTCACCACCTCCCTGGAAGAAGGACGGCACGGTGAAGTTGCCGGCGTCGGCGGCGCTGGTGAGCAGATGGTACCCCGGCCACGCCACCCTCGCCGACGTTCATGTACTCGGTGTAGTAAAGCGTGTGGAAAGCACGAAGCTAGCTACCGTTCCGTTCCACTCGAGCCACCCCCTGGGGTGCACGTATTGAGGGTCTGCATGAACACCGTCCTGGAGTACTGCTTCCACGGCCGGCCGAGGTACGACGAGAGTTGGCCGCATGGGGATGAGGTCGGCGGCGGCGGCGACCTTGCAGCCCTGGACGGAGATGCCGGTGTTCTGCTTGGGGTCCTGTCACAGCTAGCGTCATCCACCGCACAATCAAGATCGGACGCTTCTCGGCAGCCGCCGTATTACCTGTTCTTTTTGCCGAACGGACCGTTTCACGTCCTTGCCTCCATTGGCTGAAGAATGCTCTAACTTTTGTTATCAAAAAAAAAAAAAGAATGCTGCAACCACTACTAGAGATATAGGCATCACAAGGAGTACATCACAAGGGGTTCATTGCGAATCCCTTATGATAGTGCCATCACAAGCGGTTTAAAAAGCTGAGTCAGGATAGGACTTTTACAAGAGGTTCATGTCCCGAAAGCGTGGGGTTCATGTCCCGAACCGCTTATAAAAGTTCAGTTTTTGAAATGCTAAAAGAAAAGCTTGCCTTATCTCATCAGAGAGCTCGCGTAGGATGAGTTGGCTAGCAAGGTGAGGCGTGGGTCACGAGAAAGGTGAGGTCCTGGGTTCGAATCCCACTCCTTCCAAAAATTATTTCTCTTTTTAACCGGTACCTAAAAGCCAAATCGCTAGTAGTGAACTTTGTTGCGCTGTTATTTTAGCTTTCGGACTCTCTTGGGCATCTCCACTAGCATGCCCAAGTCCTATGTCCCATCACTGTAGCAAACAGTGATAGGGTATGGAATTGGAAAAGTAGAGTGTAGGAATAGTGATGGGACAGTTGTTAGGGAGGTAAATAGGGATAGGGTAGCTCCATTTGGTGAGGTGTCACGTGAATAGGGTCACGAGAAAGGTGAGGTCCTGGGTTCGAATCCCACTCCTTCCAAAAATTATTTCTCTTTTTAACCGGTACCTAAAAGCCAAATCGCTAGTAGTGAACTTTGTTGCGCTGTTATTTTAGCTTTCGGACTCTCTTGGGCATCTCCACTAGCATGCCCAAGTCCTATGTCCCATCACTGTAGCAAACAGTGATAGGGTATGGAATTGGAAAAGTAGAGTGTAGGAATAGTGATGGGACAGTTGTTAGGGAGGTAAATAGGGATAGGGTAGCTCCATTTGGTGAGGTGTCACGTGAATAGGGATGGGGCAAAAGGAAAATGAGGCAAACTGCTGGAGATGCCCTTAAGCTGTACGCCTCCTCGTAATTGTTATGCTATCAATTAAGTAAAAACCCTAGACAATTCTCTCCTCTCTTCTCTCTATTCTCTCATCCCGATTCTGTAATTCCAATCTGCAACCGATCAAACTGAAAACTTTACGTACTAATTCCAGTTTAATATTGCTGTTGCGTCCACATCCCCTGGCTCACCTGTACTTGTGTTGATACTAGTTAGGTGCTCGTGCAAGCCTGTGGCAAATCTCTAATGCGTCGATTGCATGGTACGCTGCAGGCATGTAGCCGTCCATGAGTACATTATGGTTGACCAGCTTCTTTATTTAACATTAATTGTTTGATTGTTACCTAGCACAATGTGTAACAGTGGAAGAAAGACATTAGCCGATGTGACCATGCACACAGGCACAAACATCAATTTCTCTAAAGACTTGTTTGTTACAGTGTGATCTTTTGTGCACTGTTTAGTCCGCACCCATAGCTTGCTGTGCTGCTACAAGATGATAAATTTTGGAGTGCAATCCCATCGCATCATCAAGCTTCAGCATCTTCAATCCAAAACCATCTTTTCACTTGTTCCTCCATTGCTCAGGTCTTGATGTAATTTCAATCTTCTTGAGAGCATAAAAACATCTTGATACAACAGCAGTTCTCATCACCCAAGTGTGCGCAGAGGAGAAAAGACAAAATTCAGCACCCGTTATTCAAGAAGCACAACCATATTTTCTAGGAAAATATTACGACTCTATAACACGCACCTACCAAGCTCAATTTTTCGTGAAATTTATCTTTTTTTCTAGAAGGAGTTGATGTTGGATTATAAACCCAGCGTAAATGAGCACATGAGCCGTAGCAGGCTGCAGGCACCTCCATGTTTCAGAACCTAGACAGGCTAGGACCTCAACCCCACGGTCCTAGCCAACTGAGCATGGCTCGGTTCTCTCATAGCAAAAGGAAGGTGCGGATCGATGGAAGGAGAATCCATTCATAGTAGCTAATCATTTCTCATTAAGAAAGGACATAAAATTTATGGAGGTTCTGCAGAACACATGTTTAGCTCTTCTAGAAGTTGAAGTTCATAAACAAACACTACTAGAAAAACGGCCTTTACTCTCGGTTGGGAACTAACTTTAGTCCTGGTTCCTAAACCGGGATAGGCCATCTGTGTGACCTTTAGTCCCGGTTCCCCTAACTGGTACTAAAGCGTAGAAAATATGTAAAAAATAAGACAAACCCAAGACTCGAACCTGGGATCTCATATGCCACCACATGACTCCCCAGTTACTCTTCTAACCAACCCACCCACCCACACATATTTAATAGACTAGAATATACATTTCTTTTGAAGTATGCTGAAACAAGCCTTTAGTACCGGTTCGTGTTACTAACTGTGACTAAAGACCTACCTTTAGTACCGATTCGTGTATGTGTGCCGGTGTACCTGCTTGCCAAAGCCACCTTTAATACCGGTCCGTGTTACGAACCGGTACTAATGTGAGAAAAAAATTATGCTTTTAGCCTTGTAACCATGAAGCGGGACTATTACCACATCAGTCTCGGTTCGTGGCCAACCGGAACTGATGTGCCGGAATGGAAGGACATTTCTCTAGTAGTGACATACCAGCTGCTGCTTGGAAGGCTCACCTATTGACGACCTTGAATGTCGTAAATATGGAATATGACATCCCACGGAAAACAAAAATCCCACTCCAAGGTTCATTAATTAAAAATGTAACAACAACGAAAAGCTGAAACAAGAGCACGCTGCACACCAGCCCGAAAGTGGCAAGAAGTTTGTCACAGAGCTCAAAATCAATTTGTATTTGATCAGTAGTATCAGATCATCCGCACAACCTGGTTATCGCCTGCAACACGGGAGCCCGCTGCCGCCGTCGCACCGGCAACGACGACGGCAGGGAGGGACGCCGGTAATCAGGTAGATTGTGTCCTCGTTGCAGCTGCCGGTGAATGGTGACACAAGCCCCGGGACGAAGAAATGCCAAAAACGGATAGTACACCTGATTCTGATGACGAACCAGTAAAGAAACTGCAAAAGGTAGGCGAGGCGAGCAAGGGGGAGAATCTACCGTCACAACCGACGCCATTGAAGCTGCTATACTAGAACTGGTCGCAAGTCGCAACGGGGTAAGGCATTCTTCGTCAAGCTTCTGTGTTGAACGTCTGGATGCTGCAGGTTCCATTGGAGGATGTCGTCGGGCACTTCAATAGGCCAATGGCTCGAAAAGAGAATCTGTCGTCGCGCTGTTGGATAGCCTTGAATTCCACTTCGTGGTATACAGGAAAAACGGCAACTACATGATGATGTAACGAACTGAAGGAAGGGATGATAACAGTTAGTACTAGTATCAGTATCCCATGATCCTATCTCCCGTCTCTCAAATGGTTGCATGTGGATGTGTGACAATTGGTATCCTCTGCCTTTGGTTCAAAAGGCAGAGAATGAACAGTGATGGTGCATTTTAACCTGCGAAAGCACTGTTCATTGCTACAGTACCCCCGATGGACAGTGCCTGAAAACACCGGTTGATGTTATAGTACCCAATGAACAGTGTCCTGCCGGTACTATTGCTGCAGTATTCTCTGCGTTTTTGCCTTCTCTGCTACAGTGCTCTCCGCATTTTTGCCTTCAGCACGGTGCAAAGGCAGAGGATACCGATTGTGTGACAATCGGTATATATAAACGTGAACTTGCAGTGATACCTTTGCGCAGCAAAGTCTAGTATTTATTGTGTTATACCTGCTTTAGGTGGTGTTTCTTTCCGCGTTTGCGTTTGCTTATAAGCTGAAAATTTGTTATTTTTGTACAAGTCAAACGCTTTGACATTTGGTAGCCAATTTTTATAGATCTTACTATTTCTTCTCAAAGCTCTCAAAACCATTTTTTCTATAATTTTTTGATCCCTCGGATGTCCTTATCGAGGAGCTACAAATTTTTAGTTTAAACGCAACCGCAACCGCAACCGCTGAAAGAAACACTACCTTAGTACGGTCGGGAAAGTTGGCTGGTTGTTTGTCACAGCACAGGCCATTGCAAGGTTTGGAGTCCAAGAATTGTATTGCTCGAACTGCAATGTTCACACGCTAAAATAGATAGAATTTAAACCAGTACAGAATGAATGTTAGATTCAGATAGGTTGGATTTAAATCAGTAGACAATGGAAAGATTCAGAGTTGAGCGATGTCTACGCAGCGACAGCACAAGGGGTCGGGAAACGTTCAGAGCCCGGTCGTTCCGTACGATCCAGGACCGTTCAGCCTAACGCGGAAGTGTCCCCCCACTCTCCAGCAAGTTTCAAAAATTGTTGATAAATCGCGGCAAGACGGCTTGATATCGACAAATCATGAATTAAATTCAAAATTTAAAATTGGTTTGGGTCGATTTATCGACTTATCTCGTTGCCTTATCGACTTATCTCGTTGACTTATTTGACTTATCGGAATTTGTTTTTAATTTTTGGATTTCGTTATTTTCTATCTCGCAGACTTGTCTAAAAGCTCTCTAACGCAAATCGAATGGATGAGATTCGACTCTCGAGGCCACCTCGGCAAGCAAATAAACGCGATAAACTGAAAAAGAACCACACCTTAGACGAACATTGTTCGGAAGAACAGGACGCCATGGTCGGGCAAGCATAAGCTAGGGATTTTGCTTCTTTGTTGTGAATATTTGTAGGATTTCTTGATTCTTTCTTTGTTTCTTACCTGTTCTTGTACGGTGAAGGTGAAGAAAGCATGGCGGATCGGGGCCTTTGCACGTCCGAAAGCACATGCCTATGCGGAAAAACCATGCTACAGACGATTACATCTTTTGGAGTGGCATGTCGTAGACTACCTACCTTTGCAGTGTCAGTCTTTCAAAAAAATGTTAAAAGGATTTTCCCTTTAATTGAAGGTTTCCTTTCTAGACTAAATGGGCTGCCTACCTGAGCCGGCGGCCCTCAGCTTCATGGGCCCTAACCATAGCCCTGACTGCCCTGCCCAGGAAGGGCCGTGGCCGCAGCAGCTGATCTGAATCCACAATCCATTCAGCTCGGATCTACGACGTCACGGTGAGCTTGGTTCTTCAATCTTGATGCCGTGGCCCATGCAATCTGATATTTATGGGAGATTTGATCATTTGCCACTACTAAAGATATGCAATTGATTATTTGCAGTGACAAATAATCAATGATCATTCTTGGGAGTGGCATCAATTATTCCTAATCCTTTTTGTACTTCCCATTCCACCACAAATTCAACAAAGATAAGAAGTATGGGGATGTTCATGTACAGCTATAAATCACAGCATTCACGGTTGCTTCTTGGCCATCTTTCTTTTTTGCTCTAGATAAGGGTAAACTCTCTGATACTGCAATATAGCCCAAACAAGGTGCCTAAAAGAGAACTCTGGCCACAGAGGGTCTGGATTCTGCAGATGGCTAAATGTCGTCTGCCAAAGGAGGAAATTGCTCAGTCGAGTCTCGCCTGAAGTCCGGATCACAATGTCAGGATCTGGGCAACTTGCGCTGTACATATGGCGATCCAAATCGGCCACCGAAATCTCTGAATGAGCGCCACCGGTTTCATCATGACCATTACAGTTGCCAGCATGCTCTCCCTGTATCATATCCCTTCTTTCTGCACAGATCTCATTAACAGCATTAACAATCTCGGAAGTTGAATTGTATGGCATGCAGACAGAGAAGACCAACCCAGTGTTTTCGGCGGTGCTTGCCATCAGCTTCTGAGCTGCTAGCCTCACAGGCTCACTTAACAGGTCCAGGTTTCCCCAAAAGTTGATCTTACAGTTAACCTTGTTGATGACATTTCTGTTTTCCAATAGTTCATTGATCTTTTCCTCCATCAACTCCATCAAGGATTGCACCTCGCTTGGATCTCGCTTGAAATTATCGATACTAAATGCATAAACAGTAATATACTTCACGTCCATTTCATAGCAGTAAATAAGACTTGCAATTAGAGCGGAGTAGCCCACCCTGTGGCCAGCGCCTTCCTTGATACTTCTGAATTTAGCATATCTACGGTTACCGTCCATTATAAACGCAATGTGTTTAGGCATTGGGCCATATGAAAGGACAGCTATGAGGCATTTGCGTAGAAAATTCTGCAGACTTGCAAGAACACTAGTTGTAATTACCTCTTCAGGCTTCTTCCCCATCTTTGGATCCTGGGCCAGCAAAAAAGAACAGAACAGATCAGTGCCTTGCAAAGTATTAGAAGATTTGTAGATGCCAGCATACCAAAAATCACCTCTCTCCAAAGTTCTTTAAATGCCTAATAACATGTCATCCAAATGCTTATTTTTCATCAAGAGATAAATGTACATGACTGTTTACAAATCTATAACTTACCACTGAAGGTGAGCAAGCAATAAGTGAATCAGGCATTTTGACTAGGAGGGACCGAGCAACCAATACCTAAGCTGCAAACAGGAGAAGACACAAGGCTTCAGATTACCTAGCGTGGGTCAAGGAAAAAAGTGAATATTCACCATCATAATTTGCACACAAGATATATACAATAATCCAGAATAAATTGAGATATACACATGGGAAAAAAAAAAAGGGAGCTGACGTCAGGAAACAATAGATACTCCATACTTGTCATGAAGGAAAATTTATGTGCTAAGGGTTGTATAGACATGCGTCCTAAGTTGTAACTGTACCCAATTAAAATTCTTAAAACAAGATGCATCTCTAGATACAAACTATCTCTACTATGAGAACTGAACAACCATATTGCTAAAAAAAAAAACTAGAACAACCATAGAGACTAGAAGGCTAGTGTAAAGAGAACGAAATCGGAAGAGATGGCATTATTGATTTACTAGGATTTGCACTTTAGAATTTAATTGGCGTAGACTTCTCAGTTTCAAAAGTGAACCAAAGTGGCTGTCAAAGTGTTAATTCCTACTTGCTGACAACCTTGACAGGAAAAAAAGGATAAACACAACTTTTTCTTTCTTCTAAAGAACAATGCTGAAAATTCAACACGACATTCAGATCGGAGATTTCCGTTTCCTTTCCAGGAACATGATTGTGTGGGCAGCATAAGGCACCTTTCCAGCTTCTCAAATTCGTGCTGCTCTTATGAGTAAGAAAGATTTTGTGCATAAAATTAAAGAACTGAAAATTTTGGCGACAAGCTTCTAATTTCTAAACCAGCAGGCAGCAGCCATAAATACGTTCAGCCGTCGCAGCCATAAATATGTTCAGCCGTCATAATACTTAAACCAGTAAGACAACTAGCACAGCGACGAACTAGTTTAGCAACATAGCATCAATCAAGCCATCGCCTCGAACTGGCCCAGACAAGAAGCAGAACACGTACTTACACGGTTACACCTCACGGCCATTCCATCGAACATATAGTGGGCAAGCATGAGGGGCGAAGCAAGAACACAAGATCCGAGAACCAACCGCAGAAAGGTTCGACTAACCTGTGGCGGCCAGCAGGGATTTAAATTTTGACGAAATTTTGTCAAAATTTCGCGAATTTCGCCTATTTTGGCCTAGGGCGAAAAAGCCCATTTCGGTCTAATATTTTCGGCTTTGATGTTTTTTGGTCAAATATTCAAAATTTATCCAAATTCAGCCATTTTTGCCCGTGTGTTTGATGTTTTTCATCTGAAATTTCCGAATTCTACGGAATCCAGATTTTTCGCCACGGGACGAAATTTTTGCTCCACCGAAATATTAATCCCTAGCGGCCAGGGCTTAGACGGGAGGAGATGGGTGGGGGAGGAGAGATCTGACTGCGTAGCTGGACGACGGTGTGCCACCCACGAAGAACTTGTGACGATTCTCTCTTTTTTTTTCCTTCCCCTTGTCGTGCTCAGGGTTTTCCTTATCGGTAAAAAAAAAATTTACCGAAGGTCACCGGTAAACATGATTTATCGGACCAAATTCAAAAAAAAATAAAAATTTGCACGAATTTGCTAAAAATTATAAATTATCCCTAATAAATTAATCATCGCAAATTGCATATGACAACAATGAAAGAAGACAATATGACAAGTCCATAGCACATTATATAATTTGTGCCTATTTTTAACTTGTTCATGAAAATTCCACTTCGGGCCAAGAACCCTAACACAGTATTAGGTTCGGATTAGGTCGATTTCCGTCAAATTTGCAGCCAATTCAGTAAGATTAGGGGTAGAGATGCATGAGAAAGACCCTAATTACATCCCAAATCGGTCACATTTCAAAAATCCCAAATTTCCAAAACACTAATTCCCAAATCAAGCCAAATCGGGTGGGATTAGTACCTCTCCGGGCATGAGGCGGCGGCGGGGAGGCGAGGCGGCGACGGCCTCGAGGCGAGGCGGCAACAGCAAGGGCAAGGGCCGACAATGAAGCGGAGGCTACTGTTGCGAACAAACCGAGGAGGTGAGGCGTGAGGCGGCGGCGGAGGGTGAGGCGTCATGGCGGCAGGCAGAAGAATGGCCTGAGGTGAGGCGATCATGAGAATGGGATCGAGCTGGGATCACAAGTGAGCGAAAAGTGGAATCGAGCTGGGGTTCAAATATTTGCCCGGCTATTTTCGGCCGATAAAATTTTACTCGTGCTCTGTAACACCCGGCTCCTACTGAGCCCAAGATGCTACTAACTCCCTAATTTCTTAAAAATTTCGACAGCATCTCCCTTAAAATATAGACATCCACTCAGCAGACAAAAGAAGCAGTTTCATAATAGCATGATTATAATATCAAAATATGATGCAACAGCCTATCAAATAATCATCCACAGACCATCATGACCACACCTCTTCGTCCCCAAACCAGGACAAACACAAGCCTTAACGGCTTACCTTAGCCTATAGATTTTACCAGCAGATCACCGAAGCATAAGTTAACATTATTACATATTGCTCAAGACAAATTTTCATCTAATTAGCATTTAACCCAAGGTTCTCAATTCTTTTACTATTGCTAAAATAATTGCTTTAGATAGGTAGGTAGTAGTTTAGTGAGGTGCTTAGTGGTGTGTCTACTCCTACAAGCACTCGGTACAATGTCAGAGATCACCTAAAAACATAAAAGAGCAAGAGTGAGTCCAGAGACTCAGCAAGCATATATTTAATCAAAGGAGCATAAATGCATAACTAATTAAAGGATCATATGGAAATAAAAACGTCATATCAATAACATTGAAGCACAATCATTAACACAGGCCAACCATATCCAAACATGTATCCATAGGTGCCATGCACACATATCATCCATATCCGAACCAATCATATCATCCATATACGAACACTGATCCATGCATGCAATGCAGGATGCACCTCTTCTCTGTAGCATATACCGGTATAGCAAGGGTTTACCCGTCGATGACACCCTTATTGCCCCGTCCTTTTTCATACGGGGTCCAAACATAATCTCCACTCCCGTGGAGTGCCTACTCCCGTAAGACTTAGGGCCCAAGTCATGGTCATATGGCTTTCTCACTGACCTGGCCGAAGCACTCCGGACTAGTCACATAACCATCCACCGACTTGGCCCATGCACATGAATGCAAAAATGGTGCAAGCACACAAACAATTACATACCATGTTATCATAGTACTTTAGCATGTTTAATTCATCCACTAATTATATGCGTTGATATTTAAATGGGTTATGAAGAAATTATACAGCAAAAAGATGAACCAAGATATGTCACTTTGAGTAAATATGCACTTGCCTCTTTACTGAATGAAGCCAATAGTTGCGAAGACGGCACGACCTCAACGCGATTCCGCCTACACGTCAAGCATACCGTGTTCAAAGCCATACAATAGTAAAAACAAGAATCAAGCAATCTAATCTTTCTTAATTTCCCAAGCTTCCAGCATTACCTAACACGTTCATATTAAACACCATTTAATCCTTACCTTTCTAGGCCATATAAGATTGACCCTTCTATTGCCATATGATTTATCCAGATTATGCCCTAAATCTTTCTATGTTATTTAAGATTAAACCCCCTTTTTGGTTCTCATCTCATATATCATCTCAATTAGCCATTATCTAGGCCAAATTGTCATTAGCATATTTAAAAATCCCATCGCGACCTAAACTGACAGCAGCATTCAAAAGGCCATATCTCCAAGGCGAATATCCAAAACACGCATTCTCAGATCCTATGAAAAGCTAGAAACATAATCTACTTTTCTTATACCATGATCAAGCTCTGATTCTAGCCATAAGCAGCTCGCATAAAAGCCTCAACCTACCGCATATGCGATTCCACCACCTAGCTCAATTTTAACATTACGGTTTCCAATCCCGAGATGACCGTACCCCCTAAATTCCTTAAAGGCCCGCAGTATTGCTTAACACATGGTTACGGTAACAAAAGAATAATAATTAAGTCTAACCCCCAATCCCCAACTCTTGGCTCGCCTGAAACTCCGGAAAGCTAGAATTTCCGAACAGCCAACTTGCAGCGACCGTAATTTCTGAACCGCTTATCAAACTAACACATTCTAGGACTCTATGAAAAGATAAGGTCACGAACTATGGTTTCTAAAATATGAATTCGCTCTGAACCTCGACCAAACTGTCCCTAATCATGCTCCCAAGCTGCTGCTGCGACAATCCAAAACTGCAACCGGACCAAAACAAGACAGCTGGCTTGCGAAGGCCGTATTTCCTAAACCACGTGGCCAATTCTCGCGTTCTAGCACTCTACGGAAAGATAAAAAACGTAAGCTACGATTCTTACAATATCACTTTCTTCAGAATCTCGACCTAGGTACCCCGACATCAGGTCGCAAACCCCTGTATATGCGATTCGATCTCCAAATCAAAGAATTTCGAACTAGGGTTCCTAATCCCCCCTCAAATCTCATCCTAATCCTCAATTAGAACATCAATCTTGCAGGAGGAAGCATCAATTTGGTTACCTTTATGGGGATTTTGGTCCAAACCCTAAAATCCTCCCCCTCTTCTTCTTCTACCTTCCTCCTCCTTCCCTTCTTCTACCTTGGCCGGCGCAGCACTTAGGGGCTGCAGCTGCTGGGCAGCGGCTGGTTGGAGGCGGTGCCGGGCTGAGGAGGACGGCGGCGCTGCTGGGCGGTGAGGGGCGGCGGCTGTTGGTGAGGCAGAAGGAGAGGCGGCGGTGGCGGCTTGCAGCTTGGGGCGGCGAGGCGCTTGGGGGAAGGCGATGGCTGGTGGTGCGGTGGCCGGCGTGAGGCGGCGCGACGGCGTGGTGAGGAATGCCGACGATAGCTGGCGCGGCGTCGGACTGAGGACAGCGGCGCGGAGCAGGCGCGACGGCCGACGGTGGGGACGCGGCGGCGCAGCTGCTCCAAAGAGGCGCCGGCTGCAGGTGAGATGAGGGCGGCGGCTGTGGGTGGTGGAGAGGATGGAGATTGAGAGCAGGGGTAGAGTGAGAAAAATGAAAACGAGGGTTAGCCATCTACGCTCGTCGGGACGGTGGGAAGTTGGGCCGGCTAGGCCAAGACGACCCCCAACTCTGTTTTTTTTTTTTTCTATTGGTATTACATGCTCCGTGATGGCGCCTGCTGCGAGCGTCTCCGCTGCACCGACCCGTCTTCTTCCTCGCGCCACGACGGGCGAAACGTCTAGAAACGGACCACGTCCAGGTGTGGCCTGCGGCCGCGCTCCACCGGACATGGGCGGCTCACGTGGCTCGCGCCAGTGGAGTTGGTGTCCACGGAAGAAAACGTGGACGGGTATTCTCCACGGTTCTGCCGTGGGCCCCAGCTGCGTGGGGAACAACAGCAACGGTAGACAATGCCGGTCCGAAGTTAACATATGCATCGCTGTTTTGCGGTCAAGGACTTTTTACAGTCTTGAAGGGGAAAAAAATAGAGGAGTTAATTGAACGAAAAATTATATTAGACGTATTTAATTTGTAGACTTGCGTACGAGAGATCTGTCACATAAAAATTTAGATGTATTTAATTTGTAGAATTGCGTCGGAGCGATTTGGCATTTTTTTCCCAAGAGTCAACCCGACACATATTTATAGGCCACCACATGAATGAATATGAAAAATTTTGTCAAAATACAAGCTCTCTCGACGATCAATGACCTAGCCGTCGATACAGGTTGGCTTGGTCCATCTAGCACACACAGGCGGCCCAGCCGATCGACATGGGCTACCAAGGAGATATCTCCACGGCCCATAGTAAAACCGTCGGAACAGATAGTTTTTGAAAAAAAAAGGAGGAGCTCACGACGATCAAACCCGCGTGGTCGCGGGTGATCAGTCGCGAGCTCAACTCCGTTAACCAGTGCGTCCTTATGTGTTTCTCAACATGTAAGGGCGCGCATATTTTTTATTAGCTCCTGTCGACCACGCGTGGCTTTTGAATGGGCTCGGTAGGCCTTTTCTCTCGACGGTCCTATTCCCGGTCGTTGATACAGCCTGCATACCATGCCCGCTCTTAGCGCGGGCTTTGGCCTACCATGTACTGTATCGATGGTCCTGGGTGTAGCCGTCGAGAGAGTCCGTGCCCGCCAACGTGCTCATTCGTTTTTTGGTTTCCCGCTCTCCTTGTATCAACCGCTTTACAGTAGCCATCGATAGATACTAACGCCGTGAGTGCATCATTGCGGTGCCGTGCGCCTGGTCGTGTCTATATAGATAACTCGACGGCTGGCCCATAGCCATCGAGATAGATTTACGATCTCGACGGTTGTCTTGTGGCCGTCGAGAAAGATTAATATGGTCAGCTTTCGCTGCAATTCCTATAGTGTATGGCAAACTCTTATGTTGTTTGTTTAATTATTTGTCAAATAAAAATGAATTTCAATAGAAAAACCAATCGTAAATACAAAAAATATAACACAAAAAAGTTTTAATTTGATGAACACCTACAAAATGCAACAAACAAAATAAAGAATTATAGCTAGACAAAGGGTTATATTTTGGTGAACCCCTATAAAATTCCAAAAAATATAACATACACAAAAGGTTTGACTTTGGTAAACAAATAGAATATACAAAAAATTATAATGTAGACAAAAGGTTTAACTTTGATCAACCCTGTTGACAGAAAATAAGATAAATTTCTGAAAAATATAGAAAATTCGTAATATCATGAGTAAACTTTTTGTGAGTTTAGAAAATTATGTGTACTCAAATGTGCCAGCAAAATTAAATTTTTTGGGATGTGAAATTTTATATTAAAATTAATGATTCCTAGTATCACAAAATTAATTTGTATATTATAATTTTGTATTACAAAAAAAGTTTAACATTAAGTAAAACACGATTTTACATAAATTTAGAAATTTAGATCACTCAATTTGAAGTTAAAATGCAGGAGGTACAATTTTTCAAAGTTTAAAAATGCAACTATATTTTTGGCATTATGGTCAGCTTTCTAATGGTCTACCCTAAAAAGCTAACAACGATGACATATAAGGTAGCTACAAATGTGATGACACATAAGGTTAGAGTGCAAATGTGATGACAAAGAAGGAATTAGAAGACTTTGCAGTGGTATGGAAAGATTTTCCTATTAATTATTGGAAGGATGTGTCTCGAATTACGTGAAATATATCTATACCTATGTTCTGAGCAGACTCAGCAGCTGGATTTCAATAACTTATTAAGCGGTTTTGAAAAACAGGTGCATTTTATTTGACTATTTTTTAAAGATTTAGAAAATAACTTCAAAATTAAAAAACGTTTTAACTTTTTTCAAACGGCAACAAGCCATCAGCACGCCAACTGGTTTTAATATACCCAAGATCCATGGAACAAGTAGTCGATAAATCAATGTGATTTCATAGCATAATCTTCTAGTTAGCTGGCTTTCCGAAGGAAATGTAAAGAAACAAGCCTGTGTTTTCACATGGAGTGATTATTTATTTGCGCGTGTGAAACGCATCGAGGTCCGAGGCTGCATGCGTACGGCACGTTGCCGCTAGGTGGATCTCGAGAAATAGTACAGGCCGGTTGGTACACATGGTATCCCGCGTATGGACAACCAAATTATAAGAGCGGGCCGTTTGGCCAATTTGGTTCGTATACCAAGAATGTTAAACCTCATCACGATGTTTTGTTAAACTCATCTAAGGTGCGGTTATTTTCAGCTTATTTTATTTGTTTATCTTGTTTACCTATTTACTTTTCGACGTGGTCTCGAGAGTCGGATCGTTTTCGTTCGACTTGTGTTAGAGAGCTTTTAAACATACCTTCGAGATAGGAAAAAAACAGAATCCAAAATTTTTTTTAAAAAAATCCCGATAAATCAAATAAGCAAACGAGATAAGCTCCTTATCTCGTTTGCTTATTTGACTTATCAGAATTTTTTTAAAAAAATTTGGATTCCGTTTCTTATCTCCTTTTCTCGTTTGCTTATTTGACTTATCGGGATTTTTTTAAAATTTTTTGGATTCCGTTTTTTCTATCTCGAAGACGTGTCTAAAAGCTCTCTAACACAAGTCGAACGAAGCGGATCCGACTCTCGAGGCCATATCGGGAAGCAAATAAGCAAGCGAGATAAGCAAATGAGATAAGCAGAAAAAAAAAAATCCACCCTAAAGTGGAGTCGAGGTTGCCGGAGGTGGCGATCAGATTCACTATCTTCGCCTTCGTGGGCGGCTGGTCTGTTCTTTTCCATTTATTTTTTTTATCTTATTTACTATCAAAAATAAAACATTTTGATTTTTATAGCCTGTTTTTTCTATTTCAAAACCACATCTCAGAACCAAGGTAAAATAGGCTCGGGATCATGGGACCCTTTTCTATCGTATAGGAGGGGTTCAGGTACAAAATAGACTTATAAGTAATAACCCCATAAAATCAATTTATATAAAGAGACGATCATGTTAGGAAGCAGGTTTTTCTTTGGCCAAATGGTATTTCGAATTTGGAAAGAGCATGAAGAGATTAACGAAACTTCTTTCTCTTTTGAGTTTTTCTGGCGGGCCGGTCGCGCAAGATCTTTGGTCTTCTCTTGGAACCGATGAAAAAAAGTGGGTCGCTTCTTATAGGCTCATTCAGAATGATTTTTCTCTATCTATAGTTCATGGCCTATTAGAAGTAGAAGGCGCTCGTAGAAACAATTCAGACCAAGCGAACTGAACTGTCTAACTATATTAAAAAGCTCTCGAAGTTTAGCATAATCAAATAAGAAGATAAACAAATAAGATAAACTGAAGAGAACAACTCTAGAAGCTAAGAGTTGAATATACCTGTAACAAGTTGTATTCAAGCCGACTCTCTGAATCTGATTTCTATGTTGCTGTAGCTTGGAGTCTTGGACCGTGTTCCTCATTCAGCAATTAATATTAATATATATAAATACAAAGCACATACGACCGATTGATCACTACGGCTAATTATTCTCACTATCATAACGTAGGGAAAATCCATAAAACCGACGTTAACATCATAAACAAAGTCAAATTTGATAGCTTAGGTAAACAACATGGAATTACAGTCTCCTCCTAGTTCTGCTCTCCTCTCTGAAGTGCTGTCACAGGAGAGACTCCTCCTGCCGTCCTTTTTGAAACCGTGTCTCGAAAGCTCGCAAAGTTTAGCTTTTTCAGTAAATAAAACAATCGGTAAATAAGTTGCTTACAAGAACAAGCCCGTGACATCAGTCCCAGCCATCTCGTCTCGTTTTGGCACAAAGAAGGAAGGTCCGAAGGTGTACGCGCGACGAAATGCGAGTGAGAAGTCCTTGTGCTGCGTGGGCACGAGGAGACGCTGAAGCGCGAGAGGAACAGAAGCTGGAGAAGCGGGCCGTGCTGACGCTCATCACTTGCTCCTCCGCTTCCCAAACTTCTTTTCGGCCGTCTCCGGCTTCCGTTGCGGTCGAGGATGATGCGGCCGTGGAGACGCAAGCCTGTGGGCTCGTTCGCCCGGCCCGCGGAGTATGGGTTTTTTCGTCGGCCGCACAATGAGCTCTAGGGGCCGTCTGTTGCGCAACTGTATGGCCCATTTCTCCTTTGGAAGCTTTTAAAAAAGGCAAGTGCTGATAAAATATGACGAAATATTGATGAATAAAACATAGACAAAATACTGATAAACATATCAAAGTACTAACGGAACATGGCGATATGCGAAGTATTGGTGAAACATGGCCAAAAAAAATAATAAAACAACGATGTTGCCATGTGAAACATCATCGAAATACTGATAAAACAAGGCAATTACTAATGAAACATGGCAACATGCAAAGTACCGATGAAAACATGGCGAAGTACTAACAAAACATCGATTTTTTCTGCTGAAACATGAGCGAAATACTAACAAAACATGGCGAAGTACTGATGAAATATGGTGAAATACTGACGAAACATGCGAAGTATTGATGAAATATATACGAACGTCATATTTCACAAGAGTAAACACCATATTTCACAAGAGCAGAACAATGTTTCAATTGAGCAAAAACACATTTAAGAAAAAGCAAACATAAATGTCTTACATTTTTTACATATGTTTGTACCATAGCAAACCCATGTTTTACCAAATAAAAAAATAGTTTCATACGTAATAGGGTGATGATTCAAACTAAAATGCATTGTATATCTTCACCATCTAGTCCTTGCTCCTTTCAATCCCCCAAACGCAATGAGCTTCAGGAGGCCAATGTCGTCCCGCGAGCTCGTTGGCGTCCTCGTCCCCCATGAGCTCGGCATCGCCGTCACCGTCGCCCTTAGGAGATTGCCGTCGCTGCTGGGAGATGGAGGAGGACGAGGAGGAAGAGCATGAGTGGGTCGATGAGCTTGCCGCCACTGCTGGGATTTGGGGCAGGGTGATGGAGGAGGAGAGAGAGAGAGAAGAGTCGCCATTGTTGGGAGATAGGGGAGAAAGAAGAGGAGAGTTGTTGGGAGATAGGGAGAAGGAGGTGGAGGAGAGTTGTTGGAAGATGGGGAGGAGGAAGAGGAGACTAGGAGACAAGGGAGAAGGACAAGGAAGAAGAGACAAGATGTGGAATGGATAAGAAGATGGATGGAGTAGAGCGCACACGTGGTGAGATCTGGGATGGCATCCAAAATTATGGGACGTCCGTCCTATACATTTAGGTTTTTTAAAAAGTTGCATAGCACCATTCTTTACGGCTTTAATCTAGAGTGTAATTTTTTAAACTAAAATTGTAATTTTTAACTCGTCAAAAACTTTATCACTTTGTAGCCATTTTTTATAAAGATTTTAAACTATGTTTGGTTCGAGATTAGGTATTGTTCTTTTTAGCTTAATCTAGCTGAAAATTATGATATGAAAAAGTTGTAGACCCTCAATAACGGGCTTCGAGAGCCAAAAAAAATTATAAAAAATGGTTCAGGAGCTTTGAAAAGAACCACTAAAAGCCTTACAAAAAAATTATAAAGTGCTACTGAAATATTCCGTCATCTTAATGCTTAATCAACACATTAATTCATCAGATAATGATACAGGGTGATAGAGATCAAGCCTTGAATCAAATCTTAAACCAAGAATATAGCACTTTATTAATAAAATAATAATCATGGTACACCATTATCATTATGATATAAATCACCGATTAGACATAAGACATACTATGGTACATAATCTTTGGAACCTTACAACTCATGACAACCATTGCCATTGACAATTACATACACCTTATTGTTCATCCATTAATTACAACGCAAGTTGCTTGACCCTGCACGGGATCATCTTATTGACGTTCTTAGGGATTGCCGCGGTCCGAATATACCTCCCTACCATCCCTTCTTCTATTGTGTTTTGCCCTAGCCAGCATTTCACTTCGCAGACACTTGCAGGCAAATTTATATATGTCATTAGTCGAGAATTTTAAAGGATAGTAAAGACAGACTAAATATTCCAACCCTAATAATTTGAAAAGAAACATCTACAGTCTAAGCGAGAATTTGCTGTCATAACGAGTAGCATTTCAGCTCATAGGGACGCCAAGCCATCCAAGGCCAACCGACCTCCCTCGCCGCTTCATTTTCTCACTCAACAAAAGAATACAAACCTGATTTAAATGCCAATAAAATTTTAGCAACTTTAACAGCCAACCTTGCCCAGCAATTAGGACAAATAGGATAGTAAACACTGTTCTTAAGCTTAGCCAGGCACACATGCCAAAATCAGGGCCAATTCACAGCAGTCCAGCAGCACCCAGCTGCAGCAGCTGCAAGCTACACCCCAACACATCCAATTCCCACACAATTAAGGCCATACTCCTCCATAAGGTGACAAGGAATCCTGCATCAGTAAAGCAACACCTGCCCACAGTTCCCAATTTAGGAAACCACCCCAAGCGGGGGATATTTGTCCTCAGACATGCATCGGCCAGCCCTCCAGGTAGTTCACTTCTCATGCAACAAACTCCCCCATCTTACCATTTTTAGCAAGCAACAGAGCAAGGAACACCATTCACCTAGCCCTCCCTCACAAACCAATAGAACTAGAGAGAGAGCGACCAGAAGGTGTTGAGAAGGATGATGGCCATGGCAAACTAGAAGGAGAAGGCTACTGCTCTAAGCACCCAGGAGCTTGGAGAGGAGGAGTAGGGAGCAGGTCGGCAACAAGGGAGCAGCTGGGCCAGATCCTGCAACCACGACCTCAACTACCCAACAACAACAACTAGGTCCATATGTATGTCCAGATCACTTCATCAGTAGCTGCAAAATGCATATGTACATGCAACCATTCCAGTAGCATCATCCATCCCATGCATGCTAGTACTAGATAACTCAAGCACATTCTAATCCATTCTTGGTCATCTGCACAACTCCCTGATCATCCTAATAGGTATCAATCCCACATGCATGTCACAGTAAGAACACAAGCACTCCACCACCATACAATACCCACACATGCATTGCATTAAGACGGCAGGAGAGCAGTAAAGGAGAGCATGGTGCAAAGTGTAGTTCACTAGATCGTAGTAGCAATGCCCTGCAAGATGGTTGACGCCATCCGCACATAGAGGCCGTTGCATGCTCCCCAGGGCAAGAGCAACCCTAGGTACGTCATGACGACCCTCCGAAGCTTGCATGCAGCATCCTTCCCGAATTCATCGAACACGAGCCATAAACAGGACCACTAAATCAATAATAACTCAATTCACAGTGCTAACTAGAAATTAACGTAGGGGGATATGTAGATCGGGATTTAGAATGGGGATTAGAACAGCGAACTGCAATCAGAGCCAATTGGGGAGGGGTGCACGTTGGAGCAGCTGTAGGCTATTGCCTGGCCGAAATGGCAAGGACTGCCGACGGCAGTCGTGTTCCTAGTTGCAGCTAGGCATCACTTACCGCCGCCCAGGCCGGACCAAGCCAGGTGCAGCGGTAGCCACCCGGGCTGGACCGAAGTGGAGAGGAAGCAGGAGCGAAGCTTGACAGAGAAGGGCACCGGCAGCGGGGACGACACCGAGGTGAGGATAGGGAAGTGAGCACCGGTAGCCGGGCCCAGAACCCTAGCCGCCACCTCCCTCACCGGCTGCGCCGTAGGTAAGCAGAGAGAAACAGGAGGGGAGAGCCGATAGGGGGCAGCGCTCGGGTTGGCCGCGGGGACGAGGTCGTCAGAGAAAGACGGCGCCGTGGCCTGTTGTCCTTGGCCGCCATCCACCGTGCAAGAGAAGATGAGGAAGACGTGCGGATGGCCGGTAGTTGGCGGTGCTCGGGCTGAGAGAAGGAGAGGCGGCGACGCTACCACTGCTCGCTCTGCCGTCGTTTGCCACGAGGGAGGGAAGAGAGGAAGAGAACGACGAGAAGAGAGGAAGAGAGCGATGGGATAGAGGAATAGAGTGAGCCAGGAAAGAAAGAGGGGATTTACATTTAAAACGGCAGTGGATGGCTGGGCTCTGGCTTAGGTGCGGCTCGTCCATACTTAGGCTCAGCTCGGTTTCAGACTTGGGAACGGCTCGGGTCAAACTAAAATTTGGTAAATAAAATGCTACCAAATTGTATACCAATACACCCATAAATCACGAGAAAATATATGCAGCTTTCTACTGGAAGTCAAACATAGTGAAGCTCTAAATCATAATAAATAATTTTTCAGGGATCGATCTAAGAGAGATTGAGAGTGAGCAGCTGGATGGTGGCACCAAGTATTTTTATCCAGCCGAAGGCAAGCTACTCCTTTGACCATCTTGAGTAGTGTATTTTCGGTTTACACCCTATTTTTGGAAAAATTAGCAATCTTATTATATATGTTACATTCAAATGAGGTTTAAATTTAATACGAAATGGATGAATGAAGTGATGGTTCATCGAGCGATCGAGTCGTTAGAAGTAATTAGGATGGGTGAAAGGTGCTCTAGAAAGGGGAAGGGGAAGGTGAGACCCTTCACACGGTATAATATAAGGACACTTCCTATCACTTGGGTTTTGAGCCGTAAATTATACGTACCAATCTTGGTCTTGCCTGGCGACCAGAGTCGGTGGATCTATGAAGTGGTTCCGTCCTCCACATTGGATAAGTAGATACCTAGAAGGGGTGGGCGAGCGGGCCCATGGTTTTTCCCGACCAGGCAGCTATACTACGCCAGAGGGTACTCATGGCGTCAGGAATGAGTACAACGGTTTGAGTTAGCAAGTGGGTGGGGACGGGGTTGTGTGTAAGGTGCGTCTGACAGTGAACACCACCACTTGCTAATCAACTTGGTTGGAAATAGAACCCACCTAATAGAATAAACACTCTGAGTCCCTGTTTGTTCGGGACGGCTTTGGGTAAAGTGGTACAAACCTGCGTAGGGTTAAAATCAAGAATTCATGCCTGTCTCATGGACTAGAGGCTAAGATTTAGCTATGACTTTGTAAATAGCATAGCCCTTTCTTCCAAACGTTTCATGTTTACATGTGGCGATTAGCTACTCATCTACAAAAAAGGACCTTCCCTGTTGTGCACCCCTCCTTGAATTATCCGGTTATGCAATACTTTTTTAATACAAAAAACAAAATGCATTTTTACCCCGTCGAGATATAAACGCTCTCTTTACCAGGTTGTTCGACAAGCAACAACAATAAAGCAATGTATAGTATTTTCTCATGTGTGGAGAGAGGCGAATTGGTGAGAAAGGTCATATTATCATATAGTCTTAGTCCTCGTTTTTCCTGAAAGGTAGTACTCCTCTAACCATCCACCCCTGGTTATAGATAGAGTCAATTGCCGATGTCTGCAAAACGCTATTGTAATAAGTAGTATATAATCTACAAGTACTAATGGTATGTGATGTATTCAACTTCATAGAACTTATAAATCCAATTCCACCAATCGGAGTTCTACGCATTTTAGATGGTGGTAAATTGATACCACATAAGGAGCTCTTCCTCATTCAGTCATACTTAACAAAAGTCAGAAATGTTTGACCCTTATCCTTTTTCCATCTTCATATGGAAAGAAAATCGGCCTTCCTTATACTCCAAAAGATGAGGGGCCCGAACCAAACCGAGTGCTAGTAGATTTAATTAAGTTAAAATAAACCAACCTTTACAAAATGGGATTTTGTTAACTAAGAGAGACAGAAAAGAGTACTTTCATGTAGACTAAGAGGAGTTGTTTCCTTGTTTTTAGTAGTCGTTGATTATTATCGCTTGCTGAGTACTTCTGTACTCACTCTTGCTAACTAATCCCTTGTTAGATTTGATGAGCTTGTTTTATGTTATGACACCGTGGAAGGCCATCATGCAGAAGCGCCCAAGTATTTCAGGGGCGGTGATGCCCTGGAGGACTTCTTGTAGTAGTGGTTACCGTGGAAATGGTCGGCTAGAACTCCCAAATTAAATAAGGCAACACTTGAGAAAGTAGTAGCTACGATGTAAATAAGTTGAACTTTGTTGGACATGTAAAAGATTGTTAGCCCTATGTGGCATCGTTATGTAATAAAGTGTGATGATTCTCTAAGGATTGTTCTGCTGCATCACTCTGATCTGGCACCGCATTTGAGGGGGCGTTGCAGCGGAATGTCCTTCGGGTGTATATGCCTAAACCTCACAATTACTTAATGATCTTGGCATGATGAGGCTTTCAGCGTGTGGTAATTAGGAGGGTTGTCTCAGCTACAGCGTTTGGATTATACAAAAATAATAAATTTCCAGCTATAACATAACTTAAATTTAAGATGAAAATAACGAGATCTAGATTAACTGGATTAGCTAACCTTAACCCGGTTGGGTTAGCTTATCTCAGCTTAACCCAGATTTTGTGTTTGGTGAGTTAGTAGGGTTAGTAGAGGCTAGAGAGGGTTGCTTGTTTTGCTGAATTAGCTAATCCTGGGTTAGCAAGGATAAATAGCGTCGATCGGATTAACTTAATCCAACTTAACCCAGAAGTTTTTGATGTACTAAACCCTTAATTCACCTCTTAACCCTGAACCAAACACAACCTTAGTATTTCTTCTCAAAACTTTCAAAACTATTTTTTAACAATTTATTTGCCTCTTCATGCCCTTTGGCTCTATTTCTTTTGGAGGTTTCTGGCGGCTGGCGGTTTTACTGTAGCAAATTTATAAATTTTTGGAAAAAAATAAATAATCTAAAAAAATAATCTAATTTTTTTTACTGTTGAAACGAACGGTGCCCTTATCTAGAGTCCACAACCTTTTTTTATTATAATCCACAGACAGCTTTGCACCAAAAAGAACAAGGCCACCGGTGTTGAATACACGTGAATTTGGACTGCTTTGGAATTGAGTATAGTTTTTTTTAAAAAAAATAAGATACACGATGTATTTTTGTGATTTTTCTTAATCTTATTTTTAAAAAGCTTTTCCAATGAATACTAGAATGGCATTGATCGGGAATGGAAAAGGTCCTTTCCCCTAAGTTATGATTATATTGATTTTGTTCCATAAGATATATTATGATAAAAGTGACCTCTCAGCCGTAAAAACCATCAACAATGGTTTTTTTACCAATGTGTTACATGTTTTTTACATAACAATATTTCATAATATCTGGAAAAAATGGTAGGGTTGAGGCCACAATAATTTTATGAGTTCATAAGCATTTGCTCATATTTTACGATATTGTATTATTTTTATTTTTAGCATTTTCTAGTTAGTCTCAAAAATAGGAGAAAATGCTAAACAATTATGTAGTATAAATCATGAGAAAATTTTCTATGAGATCCTATAATCATAAGAAACTCAAATATATAGTTTAATTGGAATTTTGAGAGATATTTAAATAAAAAATACATTTAACACTTCGGTCAAACCATATTAGACTTATCAAAACGTTGTTGATGCGATCAAATAATCATTAATAAACTATTTTTATAGTTGAGGGACAGTTTTACTGGTATTGCAATTTAAGAACTAAAATATACCAATGTCTACAGTCGAGAGATTAAAATAAGACTTTTTAAGTATATTCTATGGCGTTGAAATTATCGGTTGAACTGAACTTTGACCACTTTGAACAATGACTTCAAAAACATAAATTGATAATCAAAACCCGAAATTAAGAGTGTTTATATTGTGACTTTAAGATTTGTTTTGAGGGGATGATTTTGACATTTTCAAGAAACGTCGTGAAAAAGTCAAATGCTTAAAAAGATGATCAAATAATTTAAGAAAAAACTGTGTAGAACGTGGTTAGATTTTTTCTAGCTTAACCTATCTCTTTTTGAAAACACAAATATTTTTTTTAAGTATTTATTTTCTAACTCGAAGACTTGTATAAATTTTTTTTAAAAAGTCTATGAACATCTCGAGAAGCTTGTGAAATTAGAAGAGCCTATTTGGCAATATAGTATTTTTATAGTTTTAAGACAAAACCATAATTTCTAAAAATACCATGGTTTAAAAAACTGTGGGGTGTCTGTAAACAAAATTTAGATTCAGTTTCATAACTTTGTTTGTTTGAAACCATGATTTTTTTTTAGTTTTTGTAACTCCTTTCCACACTAAAATTTTCTATATGGCCAGCTCTTTTCTTTTGTGTTTGATCAAAGTTTTACTGTCATAAACTATGCAAACAAATAGATTATATTTTAAAGAAAAATAGAGTTAATTGAAATCATAATTTGGTCGGCCAAACTCTATGTATTAAAAAATAAACTTTATTGGCCTTTACTGTTTTCTTTGTCCTTATGCGGTGGTCGCTACAGAAATCAGCGCCGCTGATCCGCGCATCTCCCGCCGGCGGTCGGAGCCTCCCGCTCCGCGCGCACCCCCACGAGGCCACGGCCTCGTCTCGTCTCCGCCTCCGGAACCAGCGCGCGGTCAAACTCCCAAAACCCCAAGTCCCAGCGTTCTCCGATGCTCCCACCCCTCCCAAGTCAACCTCCAGGTCCCATCCCAGCACGCCCATGGCTTCCCCTCCTCCCTCTCCCCTCCTCCTCCTCGCGCTCCTCACCCTCGCCGCCGCCCAGAGCAGCCAGCCTCCGCCTCCGCCTTTGCAGCAGCAGCAGCCGCCGTCGCGCCGCACCAACACCTCCGACGGTATCGATTTGTCGCTTCCTCTCCAGTGGTCTAATCACGGCGAGTAAGTTAGCGGTCTAACCTCTCCCCGTCCCCGCAGCGGTTGCCCTGCTCGCGGTGTTCAGGCAGTGGGGCCTGGAGGATGGCGCGGCGGCGGCGGCGTCGCCGGCAGACGACCCGTGCGAAAAGCGGGTCTGGTTTGAGTCCTTCGCGAGGACTGCATCCATCAACTGCAGCTGCTCCGAGTCGACCAATGAGTGCCGCATAACACACCTGTGCGCGTCTTCCTCGCCCAATGTCTCTGCTCTGTTGCTTCCGACGCCTGGGGACTGATTGCGTGGCTCTGGATGATGCAGGAATTTTACTGGCTACTGGAACATCACTGAGATCCCGCGGGATCTCTTCAACTTGACGGAGCTGATCTCCCTGTGAGTAATCATGTCTATTGCCGTGAAAACTGCTTGCTCCAGAAAATGCTAGAATTAAGCTGCTGTATGAGTAGGGATTTGCCATACTAGGTTAGATTGAGTGTTATATTTGTTATAAACCTGTAGTTATTACTCAGCAGATTGTTATTGCATTGTAGTGGATTATTTTTGCAGAATATGTTAGTGTTTACTAAAAATATTGGTATAGTACCAAGGTTTCCATGCCTAACATGGACTTGCCTATGCTTATGATAATAAAAAGTAAATGGTGTTCTTAGAATAAATTATTCTGCATTCTGTATACTTCTTATCGACAGTGGTGCTTCATGCTCTGTTCAGACACTTCCTACATATGCATTGCATTTGGTTTAGCGTATTTCAGATCTTTTTATTTGTAATGCATAGATTATGGCTACCCTGGTTATAATGAAAATGGGTAGATGTTTATCCAGAGCGGTTGTCGATATCTGTTATAGATGGTTGCCGTTCGGGCATTTTGAATATTGTGAAAACATGTAGTGGAATCTTGTGATATATAGAATCATAACAATTAAATCATACCCTGCATGATTTCACCCTATTAAACATTTAATGAACAACATTTTTTTTGGAGAGGGTGTAGGGGAGGACTTTTCTGAAATTTAGATAATTAAAATAATAGAAAAGAAAGTGTACATAGGAAGATCTTAAGATAAATAGAATAGACTAGTTGTCTATTACTGTTTGATTTTAATGTTTAAATTTGATTCAACCTGATTTAGTAACATCTTAGTTTTTTTTTTCTATTTTATACCCTTATTATCGACTAGTGACTACCATAGAAATGTTACACTTGTCGAGTGACAAAAGGATTCTTAATACAATTGTAAGTCACTTATCATTTCTTTCTGTAGGGATTTGAGCAATAACAACTTGAGTGGTTCAATACCACTGGAAGTTGCCAATCTGTCCAAGCTAGAAACATGGTAATTGTGAAAAATTTTACTTCCGTTGCAATTCGGATTGTAAATTTAATCTGAAACCTCATTGGGCAATTATTCCTGTAATTGCCATCAAGGAGCATGCAGTTCATCTTGCTGAATACCATGGAACTCTGTAATTTTTTTTTGGCAGGAACAGAGCTTTGCAATATTGCTCAATGCTAATATTTTCTCTGGTAGATTAGTTGCGTCAGTTCTGTGGGTGGTACAGCCACACAAGGACAACTTTCATTGACCTTGCTTATGTGAAAACGAATGTCTTCCTCTGCTATATGCAGGAGCATAATAAGCCCTAACATATTATCTGATTCCTAAAGAGTCTCATACCCTTAATTGAATCTGATTCTAGCAAAATATATAAAGCTATTAACTTAAGTATATGAAACGTATGATTTAATCTAGTAATAATAAGTTTAAGCTTTCTTACTTAATGGCGGCACAATACTATGGCTCCAGCATGTGTCCATAATAGATGCAGACTTCTTTTGTATTGATATAATTTAGGAAAAGTTTACTTTACAAATTACACCCTGAAATATTATGCTAGGTGCACTTAACCCCCTGATGTGAAAAACAAGGTATTCTGCCCCTCAAACTTCCAAACCAGTGCATTTAACCCCCTACAGTGGTTTTCTTGGACTGTTTTGCCACGTAAGCTATACATGGATGCACTTTTTTGCCACATCAGCACCACGGTGGACATCAGCTGCTCCCCTCATCTCTCATGTCCCCTTTTTCTCCTCTCTCTCTAATCAACAAAGTGGCCAAGCCAGGCATCTCGGTCTCCCCCACGGCAAGCGTGCCCTCCATGTTTGGCGGCTGCACTGGAAGTTTAGTGGCAGCGAGCGGATCAACCTCTACTGTGCCGACCGAATCCAGGTCTCCTGAGTCTTGAGACCTCCACAACTAGCTTTTCCCCCGCAAGAGCCGCCTCCTGCGAAAGCCGCGGCTCACGCCCACGTGCACGTGAGACTGGCAGCAACGGGGAAAGGAAGAAGGGTAGAGCCGTGGAGGGTGGAGGCTGGCTAAGGCGAGTTCCTTGTCGTTGGTGTCTGTGGCGTCATCGATGGCGTGGTGGGCTGGGCCAGCCCCAAGGATGCCAAGATCTAGTAGCAGAGGTGCCAGCGCATTGCCCGGATTAAGATTTAGGAATCACATCAGGGAATCTTACAGCAAGTTCATCCGAATAATCAACATCTACTTCTGCAAAGTAGCTTCATTTTCTATCTGCTTTGTCCTACTTGAAAGCGAATTTATCAACCAACTTATGAACCAATCAATTGGCTGTTGCAGCAGCAGCAGCGTTCAATTTAATTCTTAATCATAGGCGTTAGATCATTAGCTCTATTCAACAGATAGAGGGAAAGAGAGAAAAAAGGATAGACAGGGAAGAAAAAAGATGATGTCCACCATGGCGCCGATGTGGCAAAAAAGCATATGTGTAAGCTTATGTGGTAAACTGCTCAAGAATTAGTCTCTCTTCATACTTTATCAGTACTCAAATTGTCTTAATTTCAAAATTATTTGTTGTGAAAGATATTTTATCTTCTCCCAGCTTACTGAATGCTCTCCACTTAGATAGGCACTTCAACAACAACCAACTTAGTGGGCTTTTTCCTGTTGAATCTTCAAATTTAAGGAATCTTCAATCCTTGTAAGCATGCCTCATTTCCCTTTACTTTCTCTTATACGAAGTAAAAATACCACTTTATTTTGAGGCTTTCGCACATGTTCAGATTACAAAGTGTCTTGTTGGAAAAGAAAGATTGATTTTGCAAATGCTTATGCAGGTGGATGTTTGATAATCGTATTGAAGGGACACTTCCAGAATTTATTGCGAACTTTACCAATCTCACAGACCTGTACATATTTTTACTAGGTACAGCTCCTTCTTCCTTTGCATTCTTGGAGAGCTAACGCTGTTGTCTTGCTAGGAGAATGTATGGGATGAAACTTCGAGGGCATATTACAAAAAAATTCTCTAATTTGATCAATCTGAAAACTCTGTAAGTTGTTGTTTTTGTTTTTTTATTAAGAATATAACATTATCATTTATTTGTTTCATATCACGAATTCATCATAATCTTAAGTAAGGGTACTATAACAATGTCAGGGTAAAATGCATTTCATCCTTGGCCATCTAATTGAAGAAAGTTCTTGCCCACTATATTCATGAAAATTCAGCTACCATTTCTTGAAAGGCACACAAATCTGTTTTTTGTATTAATATGTAGTTTTGTAGTGTTACCTTTAACAGGGAGTTCCTTACAGGATGCTTGGTGATCTTGATGGTGGAAATTCTTCTTTTGATTTCATAGCAAATGGGACAAATCTTTCAACGTTGTACGTCGCAAGTGTCATGGTGAACTATACTTTGGTTTCCCGGTTAATACAATTACTTACTACAGATTTCTCTTTTTTGTTAAGCAGATCTCTGAGAAAATGTGGAATAAGTGGCCAGTTTCCTAGTACTCCCCCAAAATTGCCCAATTTAAAATACCTGTTGGTTCTCTAAACCTTCTTCTTGAAGATTGTTTTTTATATATAACTTCATATTTTGAGATAATCTTTAAACAGCTGTCCTATAGTATGTTGTTACTGTTCTTAGTATCATTGCAGCTATGAATATTATTTCTAGTCTGCCTCTGTACATTGATCTAAGGTATCTATTGTCAAGCATCAGTAGGCTGTTAGTTTCAAAAAGAAAATTGTATGAACATTGAACAGTTTTTGTACACACCTTTATCTCATAACTTCCAGCCTTCTAAATTGTAGTGGTAGTGGACTAGTGATTAGGTTGCCTGGAAAATTTAAATTGGACATTATTAAATATTCTTTTCTGAAGGAAAGAAAGGCCAGATAGTGGCAAAATGTTTAATTTGCTATACAGCCACAGCTATTTTATGTAGTCTTAGCTTTGCTATAATATTGATCAGTGGACGCATGCCAGGAATATTTATTTTTTTTGTTGAAAAAGTACGTCTGTTGTGTTTAAATAAAATTTGCTATTCTGCTGGTATTTCTTAGCTATTATTAATTTGAAACTGGATGCATTATATCTTTGCAGAGATTTGAGTTCAAATAACTTATCAGGCAGAATACAACCATTGCTTCAATATAAGAACTCAAGCTACCTGTAAGTTGTAGGGCCTGTTTTGCTAGCTTTGGCAACTTTGCCACCCTTTTTTGAAGGCAAAACTTAGTAAAGTGTGGCAAGCCATACTTTTTTGTGGCTATGAACCAAACGGACATCTAACTTGGTCAAAATTGACTAACTTTAGTTGTGGCAAAGTGTGGCATTGTTTGGCTATAAACCAAACAACCCCATAGTTACAATCCTTGAGTGATATACTTACATGGCACCTTCGATAACATGTTGAATCAGGGGTGAAATATTTGCCTGATAACTTGTACTTATTTGCAAGTAAAATTTAGACAATTGGTTATGTTGACCTAGCTGTGTAGGGGAACAATGCATTTTATCCAATAGTCTTGAGTAGACAATTGGTTATGTTGACCTAGCTGTGTAGGGGAACAATACATTTAATCCGATAGTCTTGAGTTCTAAACTGGTTGGTTCTGAACCAGTTACTGTCGCTAACTGGATGTGAAGTAAACATTCTGTGTTTAACTTATTTTGAAGGAGAATGTAGTTTTAAATTTTGATGGATGGAATTATGGATGATTCCCATCTGCACTTTAGAAAATGTGATCAGCCTTCTATACTTTAAAAAATCTGCATACCAAATATGTTTTGTCAGTTCTCTAGCTCTAATTTATGCTCACAGTTTTACAATAGAGATGCTAAACTGCATGTTTTAGGGGGAAAAGTGTATGTGCCACAGGGAGCTTGCAGTACGTTGAATCTACCATCTCAATTTGCCTATTGTTGTATTTGCCACTGGAAATACATGACACTAGTGCTCTATGCCACTTGCAGTGGTCAACAATGGACAATCGGCCAAATTTTCCCTTCTTGATGGTGTCTTGGTGCTGACATCAAATGATGCAATGATAGATGTGAAAACAGCTAGAAGAGGTGGTGATGAATCATGGTCAACTGCTGGTGATGTCACTAGATTGAGGGTAAACGGGTGGCAACAGCACTGGATCTAGCCTACATAGTCACCGGCGGTACTGGATCTAGTGTATCCGTCCAGTGAGTACACTGGATCTAGGCAACATGATAGGCTTCAGTGTAAATCTAACTTATGCCATGCTACCAGTGTGCTGCTGCATTGGCTTCACCACATGACCACACAATCTAGCTCTCACAAACAATAGAGAAGAAGCACATATTGGCACAGAAGCAGAGGTAATAGGCTGTGGGTGGGTGTGAGGTCTGCAATTTTTTTGTGGGGGGAAGGTCTTTTTTATATATATAAAAAAATGACAGAGCCAACGAAGTAAATGGTGGAAAATGGCATAGAGCACTAGTGCAGTATCTTTGTTGTGGCAAATGAAATAACAGAAAACTCGGATGGCAAGCCCAATTCAGCGTACTTGGTTTTTCCTAGGATTTATCTTGAAAGCTAGCAAGATGTTTTAAAGTGTATGCATAAATCTG
Source organism: Olyra latifolia (assembly GCA_036346145.1). NCBI lineage: Eukaryota > Viridiplantae > Streptophyta > Magnoliopsida > Poales > Poaceae > Olyra > Olyra latifolia. Next base: position 4,985,721 of record CM070530.1, read on the forward strand.
TGAAAACCAAAAAGTATAGGTGATATTCTGCTTCTGCAATGTTCGATTCTCAAATATTGAACTCAGAAGTATGTTTAGTTATACCATACTCCATACAATCTGCAGCCGATCTGTTAACACTTCATTTGTAATCCTATTATTCCTGTATATTAAAATTTAAATTCCATGATATTTTTTTAATAAATTTTATCATTCTTTTGTTTCTTTGCTAATGAGTTTTCATTCTCTAAGATATGTAGGTGAAAACAACTTCACTGGACCTCTGCCTTCTGATATTGTTCAAGCATCACTTGCTTTGTAAGTCCATTCATTTGTTCTATGTTTGCAATGGTTGATGAGTTGGAAACAAATGTTGAGTTCTTCCAACTACTTTATATTGTATTAACATAATTATATTATCTATGATTGCAGCGAAGTCTATTATACTTAGTGCATTCTTGTGTAATTGACATTTTTTACTGGTGCACGCATATTTAGCCATTTAGGCAATCATCTTTTGATTGCATTATGACAAAATACCCCTAGCAATAATTAATTACATTGTGTGGATGAAGTAGGGTGACACAAATAATGAAGACGTATATAGTAGAGGCAAAATTGGATTTTTTTTTTATTGGGAATAACAATATGAAGTATTTGTTGAAGAAAATTTTGGTCAAGATTGCCAAGCATTTGAGAACTAAGGGACTATCTCTAATATCTAATTCACAGCCAAGGATCATGTGTGTCACTCTGTTATTCAGTCTAACAAGGGAAAAAGAATAACAAATACCTTGATTTAGTGCATTAGCAAGCTGTTTGCTGGATCTAACAAAAGGCTGTATTGCTTTTGAATCTATTGGTCAATTTTTCTAAGATATAGTGCTGAACTGCCGATCAATTTTTAGCACAGCAATAGTGGCTTTTCAGTTAGCTTCAGGTATATCGTTCAACATATTATTATCAGTTAGTATAATATTGACAAATAGCAAGATTGATCGCCTGACGATTACAACATTAAGTTGTTGAAGAAATAGGGTATTGTTCATTTGTTTGCACTCCATACCATAGATAGCTTCCTCTATTTGGAGACATCTGATACCATAGATATCTATTGGCGATAACTTACCAACATCTTTTTCTAATGGTTTTAACACAACGTACCTGTATAGTGCCTCTTAAGAGAACATTCCTAGCTTTTATATAGCTTTCATAACATTACTATCTACATTCACATTTGCACAACATAGAAATACATTGTATTCATGGCTAGTAGCTGTTAAGGATATATATCTAGGCCTATAGTGGTCCATGCCCATCGTGGCCCATATTCTCAGTACATATACACATCTAGTGCTACTGTACAGGGTATCTCCTCTCCTAAGGTAGCATGGTATCAGAGCACAAGGGTCTTTCTAGGGTATAGCCCTGAGCACAAGGGTTATCGTTGTTATGATTCTTCCTCTCGTCGCATTCGTATCTCTCATGATGTGACATTTGATGAGAGTCGTCCTTTCTTTTATAACTCTTCAACCAAGTCATCTTCCACAGATTACACTTCTTTTCTTTGCCTTCTATTTCTTCTAGTAGTGATGCTTTTTTGCCTGACCTACTCCTAGTAGTGATGTTCCAACTACCACATCTACCCTTACACCCTCTCATGGTCTGATTCCTGCTCATCCCCCGGTGAAACATGTCTTGTCAGGACCTGGTTTTACTAAACCAAACCCTCTGTGTTAACGGTATGAGTCCCAAGGATCCGTGCTCATACCCACAGCAAACAAAGATGAATTATCAATACCACACTGCATAACTAAATAAAATAATCAGAGTGCAACAGCTCCACTTATTACAATAGTTTATAATGACCATAAAACTTCATTGAATGCAACTAAGAAGCAAATAAAAATTAATAATGATGTCCCATCACGGCCATGGGCACGCACTGAACGGGAGCCGCTAGTAGTCCTGCGCACCCTCCGGATACTCAGCAACAAATTCTTGGTCGTACTCCTGACCTACTCGTGGAATAAGCAGCTCCGAATAAAAGCCGGAGTTAGCACACGAATGCTAGTAAGTCTTTTCTAGGAAGGGCCAGGCTAGGCTCAACTTAGGAAAGATAAGGGCTCATTTGCATAAAAACATTTGAACTTAGAAGTACAAAAGCATGTAACAAAACTTCAATAAATATAACAGTTCTTATGATCAATCCCAACAATAACATAAACATGGCAAAATTTTCAATCTCAATGTCTCCTGTCTCAAGTTCTCATAGTCTCAATATAGTTCTCGTTCTCATTTATCATGAATCATCTAGCAACGGCACACTGCCGGAAAAACCTTACCCAGTCAAATTAATTAAGGTGTAGCTATGATGTGAAAAACCACCAAGATGCTCATAATCGGGAGCACGGCCATTCAAATGGGTTTACACTCTGCAGAGGTTGTACGTTTTTCCCGCAAGATACGATACTCTCCCGTTGGAAAGCATCATAACAAAATCCATCAAATGATCATCCCCGAGTTTGTCACGGTCATACCTGATATTCACACAAGTACCCCGGGGCCTCGACTATACTTGATATTCACACAAGTACCGCGAAGTTCAATCCCTGGGCTATACACCAGTAATGACGCATCCCTCGGGACCTCACCTACGGTGCAAGGACGGTGGCAATCCCGATGTTACTCTCCCTCTAGATCAGGCCCGTCTCACATCGGGCTTGCGGTCACACGGGAAATTCTCAGTTAAATCCATCACGATCATCGGTCCTTAGGGATCGGAGCGTCGACCCAAGTCACCCGCTTCGAGTCAAATTATTAGTTGGTTAAATTTTAATTAATGAGTGAATAATCCCACCATAAACCTAGTTTCTCATGTCTCATACTCAGATACTCCTCATTCTCATATTGAAGTGTTTAATGATGACCGCGTAAGTGGGAATCATTCCTCGGTGACTATCTAAGCAATGCTAAGCCAACTAATAATTAAAATCAGTAGCAAATTACACAATAATATTATCCTAGGGTTAGTCATGGTAATGGGTGCATATCATATAAATAAATGACATACACTAGGAATTACTATAGCAAATTCGCATGATGTAATTAAATAGCAATTTTGGCAAAATCTAGAAAATTGGGATTCTAGGGGAAAAACTTGCCTTCGTGCTCTTCTTGAACTTGCGGAACGTCGGCGACGTCAACGAACTCTCCTTTGTCACCCACGTGATCTATCGCACGCAAAACGAGAAAAACAATAATAAATAACAGGAATAGTAAATAAATCGAAAAATTGTATAAATTTACAGTAAGTAGATATGAATTTTTTGAATTTTTAGAAACTGGAATCGCCGGATTTGGAGCTCGGATGAATTCACAGCAAAATAGTGAAGGAACACTATCCACTGAAATTCAGGAAATTGGAAGTTTACTGTAGCAGCAGCCTGCACTGTGGCAATGAGGCCCACGCGAGAAGGATAAGGGGAGGGGCTGCACTGGGTGGCTAGAACTGAGAGAGCTAGAGAGAGAAAGAGAGGGAAGAGAAGGGAGGAAGAAGAGAGAAAGGAGAAGGAAAAGAAAAGGAGGGGAGAGGCGCCAATAAGTCCGGGGTCCGACGAGGTTCGGTGTGCATGCGGCGGGCGATCCGACAATGGTTCTTGGCGACAGGGGCAATCTGGCGGCGTTGTCGCGACAAGGCATGGCGCAGCGCAGCGACAAAGCAAGCAAGGCAACGGCGCGGGCGAACAAGCGGCGATGGCGAGTGGCGGCAGCGTCGCGCCGAAGCGGCAAGGCATCATCGGCGGCGTGGTCGCGGCGGTCGGCTAAGCAATGGCGGGCCCATTGTTGCTGCAGGATCAGCAGCGAAGCGGCGGTAGGAGTGGATGCATGGCGCTTCATGCTGGCGGCGCACAGCGGAGATATGGCGGCGGCGAGTCTTCTTGCAGGCGAGAGGAGAGAGGAAAGCGGCAGCGGCTACCATGACGACGACGGCTCTGGAAGGCGCGACAACGACGAAGGCAAGATGACGACGACAAAGACAGGGCGATGGCAACAAGTAGATCGGTTTTGGAGTTGATTAGATGGGGATTAGGATTTATATAGGGAGGGTTAGAGATGAGCACGTGTTGGCCGCCGGGTTGGGCTAGGATTGGGGTGGGCCTAATCTGTGAAGGAGTTGAGATTAACTACTAATTACTTTAGGATTCGGAAAAATCTAGGAGTAATTTTTAGGGTGTCACATGTCTATACTCGTCGGTCTACAGTTCCCCTTGATCCTCCTACTCCTGTTCCTTTGGCCAGTCCTGATGCTCCAGTTTCTGATGATACTATTGATTCAGATGAGTTACCTATTGGTCGTCGATATAATCTTCATGATCGAGCTACTATTGAGGCACCTGATAGGTTTGGGTTTCCTCGTGTGAGTGCTGCTGTTCTTCATGAGCCATCGACCTTTCATGAGGCCTCTGATATTCCTGAGTGGCAGTCTGCTATGTCTGATGAGCTTGCTGCACTTGATCGTACGGGCACTTGGGATCTTGTTCCTCTTCCACCGCATGCAATCCCTATAACATGTAAGTGGGTGTACAAAATCAAGACTAAGTTTGATGGTTCGATTTGAAAGGTACAAAGCTCGTCTTGTGGCTAGAGGTTTTCAGCAGACTCAGGGACGTGATTATGATGAGACTCATGCTCCTGTTGCCCACATGAATACTGTTCGTACTCTGATCGCTGTGGCTGCTGTTCGCTCTTGGCATATACCCCAGATGGATGTTAAGAATGCTTTTCTTCATGGTGAGTTGTATAAGGAAGTTTATATGCAGCCATCACCAGGTGTTGATGCTCCTTCTGGTTATGTATGTCGTCTTCAGCATGCTTTATATGGTCTCAAACAAGCTCCCTGTGCTTGGTTTGAGCGGTTTGGTTCTGTTATGCAGTCAGTTGGTTTTATGTCTAGTGATCATGATCCAGCCTTATTTATTCGCTTATCTCCGCGTGGTCGTACCTTGCTTCTTCTCTATGTTGATGATATGCTGATCACGGGGGATGATATGGAGCATATCGCTCATGTGAAGAAGCAACTTGGTGAGCAGTTTAAGATGTCAGACTTGGGTCCGCTCAGCTATTTCTTAGGATTGAGGTTGTCAATTCATCAAAGGGGTACTATCTTTCTCAATCCAAATACATACAAGATCTTATTGCTCGTTCTGGCATTTTTGATAATCGGACAGCTGCTACCTCTATGGATCTTCATTTGCAGCTTCGTTCTGATGATGGTACACCTCTTGAGGATCCTTCCCGCTATCGCCATCTTGTGGGCAGCCTTGTGTATCTTTCTGTTACCAGACCTGACATTGCTCATGCGGTTCATATTTTGAGTCAATTTGTGAGTGCACCTACTTCGGTTCATTTTGGTCACTTGCTTCGGGTGCTATGCTACTTGAGGGGGACATCATCTCAGTGTTTACTTTATACTCGTTCTAGTCCGTTTCGGCTTTATGCTTACTCGCATTCCACTTGGGCGAGTGATCTGAGGGATCGTTGTTCTGTCACTGGTTATTGTGTTCTTGGCACTTTTCCTCTTACATGGAAATCTAAAAAGCAAACAGCTGTATCTCGGTCTAGTACAAAGGCAGAACTTCGAGCACTTGCTGCCACCACCGTGGAGATTGTATGGCTTCGATGGTTATTAGCTGATCTTGGAGTATCTTGTGATACCCCCACACCTCTTCTGTGTGATAATACTGGAGCTATACAGATTGCTAATAATCCTATGAAGCATGAACTTACAAATTATATTGGTGTTGATGCATCTTTCACTCGATCTCATTGTCATCAGATATGTCTCCTCAGAATTGCATGTTGCAGACTTTTTCACTAAAGCACATACTCGAGAGCAATATCGTCTTCATCTGTTCAAACTCAATGCTTCAAATCCTCCTCTTTTACCTTGAGTTTGAAGGGGGTGTTAAGGATATATATCTAGGCCCATAGTGGTCCAGGCCCATTGTGGCCCATATTCTCAGTATATATACACATATAGTGCTACTGTATAGGGTATCTCCTCTCCTAAGGTAACGGTAGCAACTATTTCTGTGCTGCACACTTAACAATGATGCCTCACAATAATTCATATTGACTGTCCTAATGTTTTAGTATGGAATATATCACCTGTCGCATTTCCCTATATATATATATATATGTACGTTGATTGAGTTTCTGGCATATACTTAAATTCTGTACTGAGTCTAAGATCAGAACAAACTTGGAACTGAGCCCAGCTAAAAATAATTGAATGGAACAGTTATGGTATAGGTGTATATCAAACAGATCAACCTGGAACTATTGTGTTAGAGTTTGTGTTGAATATATGTATGAGTTGGGTTACGTGGACTTTGAGATGTAAATTAGGTGGATAGGACTAAGAGTCGGAGTCTGACTCGTAGTCCTCGGCCCTATATGAAGGGGGCACCACCTGTGTAACCTGTAACGAAAAATAGTAGCGGCATAGGCCCGCAAGGGGTCTCGGCCGAGCTATGGCCGGGACCTAGGCGGCCAGTATGCTGTGTTGATGGGGAGGAACGCCCATAGTTATGCCCCGCAAATGTAGGCGAAAGCCGAACTGCGTAACCAAACATCGTGCCTCATGTGTCGTTCCTAGATTGCATCACGTTCGGTTTTATAACAAGTGGTATCAGAGCAAGGCTGTTGATGCGGATGATCTTGGAGGAGGTGCGAGGATTATGCATACACGTGTGTCGAGGAAAACGCCAGTTTCGGTGCAAGGTGGAGCATGCGGCGATCGACGATTCAATCGGTGGTGTCAAACACTCCGGGCGGGTGGCTCAGACCGTTCGATGGGCTATTGTTGGCAAGGATCGACCAGACGTGGTGATTGGGCCGACGATGTTGTCAGCGAAGACAACGCGATGCAGAGGCGGCTTGGACGCTCGTGATCAGACTGATCACCAGATATGGCGAGCCGCCAGACAGATCGGGGCGGTGGGCGTATGGCGGCGTTGGTGATGCGACCGGATGTTGCATTGGGGCGGCATTGCGACACTGCTAGTGGCTATTGTGTCGTGGATGCATGACCAAGGATGCGACATGTACGTGCACGAACCAGTGCGCGGTGGTGTGCGGAGAGTGAGCAAGAAGGCTTAGATTGGATCTAGAGGTGGTGTTTGGCGGCGGAATGCGAGGTGGGACCCACAACGGCAAAGGCGCGCCTTGAAGAAGGCGGGCCTATGGCGTCATCTGGCGCTGCGTCCCAGATCTTTGCACCGGCGAACCCACGGCGCTGGTTCCATGCGGGTGGTGCTGAGCCACGTTTTGGCCAGCAGGCCCCCTATCGGTGGAAACATGCGAGCAAGGAGCGTACGCGTGTAGATCGGGCGTACACGATCGGCCATGCGGCGCGCCCATGGGGCCCCGCAGTAAGCGCCCGACCAGCATGCACACAAGGGCGGCAAGCTGTTGATCCCACGCACGGATGCATGCAGCGCAGCGATGGCGGGTCCCATGGCACATGGCGCTGGCTGCAACAGCGGGCCTGCGGCTGCTACATGCGGCATATGGCCAGCAGGCCCCATGTGCTGCACTGTGCTTTTGCATGCCGGCTAGCTATGGGAGCAACGGCTTCGCGGCATGCAAGCGGGCCCTGCAGTGTTGGTGCAACAGGCCCCACACGGGGGCAGGTAGCTGCGTGTGCACGCGGTGGCAAGTTTTGCGGGGTACGCAAGGCTGGGCAGGTGGCGGGCCCGCAATTGCGGTTACGCAGGGCATTGTGGACACGGAAACCGAGAGAACCGAAAGGGAAGGGGGGACAACAGATTCCAAGACCGACACGGTTTTTGAGCATATACCGATTGGTCTAGGGACTCGTGGGGTTCTCCTCTCCTATATGTTAGAGAGGAGCTCAGATTTGCACCCAAAGGCAGACGTTTTGAGCGTAGATTTTGGAGCAAGGCAAGCATGCAGATTCTGAAAGGAGGCATTCATAGAGGTTGTTGGTATTCTGTCCAGGATGGTGGACGGAATGGGCGACAGGGCCAAAGGCAAAGAGATTGCTGAGGTGGCTAAATCGCAGGTCGGCAGGATGAAGCCGACGGGTACGAGTTTCTCTTTGGTGAAGTTCGACGGTACTGGCAACTTCGGTTTGTGGCAGATAAGAGTCAAGGATCTCCTTACTCAGCAGGGTATCGTGATGGCTCTCCGGGAAACAAAGTCGGAGAAGGTGGAGGCCAGTGATTGGGAGATGCAGTTGCAAGCAGCCTTTACTGTACGGATGTGTCTCTCAGATCAGGTCGTGTTCCATGTCATGGAGTTAAAATCGCCAAAAGAAATTTGGGATAAACTGTCTAGTCAATTCATGTCCAAGACTCTGACTAGTAAACTGTTTCTGAAGCAGAAATTGTATGGGCTAAAAATGCAGGAGGGGTCTGATCTGAAAGAGCACGTGGATGTTTTCAATCAGTTGGTCATAGATCTAGGACATCTAGAAGTGAAGGTTGCTGATGAAGACAAGGCCATTATTCTTCTATGCTCGTTGGCTCCGCCCTATGAGCATTTGGTCACCACGTTGACGTACGGCATGGATAGCATTAAGACTGAGGATATTATTGTGGCATTAATGGCTCATGAACTGAGAAAGAAAAAGAACGCAGTGGATGATTCTCAGCCTAATGCTTTGCTAGTGAGGAGTGATCAAGGCGGTCACAGGACAGGAAAGAAGAACAAGAAGAATAATAAAGGAGTGCAGTGTTTCAGTTGTGCTGAGTGGGGACATGTAAAGAGGGACTGTACAATGCAGGTTGGAGCAAGTGCTAATGTGGCAACTGCTAAAAGTGACTCAGCGACAGTGATATTCTCTCGGTATCAAGTAAGCAGTCAAGTGAAGTGTGGATGCTAGATTCCACCAGTTCGTTTCATGTGACACAAAATGGAGTGGTTCTCTCCGTACACAGCTAGTGATTTTGGTATAGCCTACTTGGGTGATGACACGGGTTACTGTGTCATTAGAGTGGGTGATGTCAAGATCAATATGTATGACGGAGTGGAGCGGGTACTTCATCGTGTGAAGCATGTTCCATTGTTGAGGAGGAATTTAATCTCACTTGGGACCTTACATGAAGATGGGATGGTTTTCCAGGCTGAGGCAGATGGGAAGGCTATCACGATCATGCAAGGTGGTGAGACTGTGATGATAGGAGAGAGGTCCGTTTCACATCTTTATAAGGTGCAAGGGAATACTGTTGCAGGTGGAGACACTGAACCAGGATTTGCAGGGTTTGTAGCATTTGTTCTAGAAGACGTCGGCGGGTCTGAGACCAAGTCAGACTCGTCGAGTGGCTCGGCGTGAGCTGCGAAGGAAGCAACCAGAGTTCGGGTACGTGGGTTCGCACAAGACGTTACGACAACTTCAAGATGGCGAAGGTAAAGGCCATATTCGTCAAGGTGGAGTTGGTTAGTGTTTGTGTCGAATATGTGTATGAGCTGGGTTACGTGGACTCTGAGTTGTAAATTAGGTGGATAGGATTAAGAGTTGGAGTCGGACTCGCCTCGGCCCTATATAAAGGGGACACCACCTGTGTAACCTGTGACGAAAAACAGTAGCGGCATAGGCTCGCAAGGGGTCTCGGCCGGGCTGTGGCCAGGACCTGGGCGGCCAGTATGCTGCGTTGATGGGGAGGAGCGCCCATAGTCATGCCCCGCAGATGTAGACGAAAGCCGAATTGCGTAACCAAACATCGTGCCTCATGTGTCGTTCCTAGATCGCATCACGTCCGGTTTTATAACATATTGGATTGAAGTGGTCTCCAGAAATTAGGAAGTAGGAAGAATTGGGCAATGATTGAATCAACTAGGAGACTGGCAAGAGCCAAGAGGTTTATTCAGATTGGTAGGAATTGGATGATGTGTTGGCAATCTAGCATGGCACAAGAGTATAAAACTGCAGGAAGGATTTATGAATTTACTTCACTACAATATGTGATTATGTTCCAAAGTCTCCACCAGGGTGTTACAGTTTTATCATTTATTTTTTGCTCTGTGGTGGCATATTGTGTGCATCTAACTCTTCAAGATCTTCCCAGAATTCTCTCTCTTTTTAGTAAAACGTGTCATATTATGTGCATCTAACTCTTCAAGCTCTTCCTAGAATTCTCTTTGTTTTTAAGTAAAACATGTATCTGTATATTTTCTCTGTGGAATTTATCTTTTTCTGCACTGCAGCCTGATCTTAAACATGTCTAACTCTGCTGAAATTTGATATAAATGCTCCAGGGATGTTTCCTATAACCCTTTTCTTAATGGAAGCCTTCCAAATAATCCTGCTGATCAAGTTTGGTCAATGTATGTAATGTTGTTTTTACTCCTTATATTAAGCATTGATATTAATAGTTATTATAGGAACCTTACCTATTCTTTTGCAAACATGTTCTGTGCAGAAATTATATTGGAACTTTAATTGACACAAACAGAGCAATTAGCAGGTAATTTGACATTTTAAATGTTCGATTTAATGAGCATGCTTTGATATTATCAACGAAACAATTAACAATTTCTTTGTTATTATTTTGCCCAGTAGTTGTGCTTTTTTTTTTGTAAGGTTTAAAATATTGTTATCAGACAATCTTCACTGTGAGACTTCTTGTCTTCTTGTGCTACCTATTTTTTCAAGACTCAGAAGATGAACACATTTGCTAACGAAGAGATCTTCTCTAACACTGTTGACCTTGATTATAAAGCATTTCCCTTCCTTCTACACAAAAAAACCCTTTCTTTTGATACTAAGCAATTTCTGAATAATGCAACCTCTCACTATTGTATTACTCTTCTCTTGATGCACGTAAGAGAAATAATCAGATATTTCAAAATTGAAGGGCCATGGATGAGGATGTCAAGGTGTTTGCAATTTCCTCCTTTGGAACTCACCGGGCCAACATATGCATTAGGAATTGTCACAAATTCAACCTATCTTTGCATTTTATAGAACAACCCAAGGGATAATAATTGGAAAGTTTAGGAAATTTTTAACAAGGGGACGGCACTAGCATTGGTACTTCTACAAAAAGTACCAAGTCATGAGCTCACACTTCTCATTTGTAGTAGGAATTTTTGGATTATTTTGAAATGGCATGTTCCATTTTTCTCACTCTCCTGTATTATCATGCAGTGAAAACTTTACTCTCCTCAATTGTCTCCACATGAAAGAATGCAACAGAAAATATTACAGTAGTAAGTTTTAGAAAATCTTTACTGTTTCAATACTTGAACATGCCTTTCTTTGCTAGAATTCTAGTACTTAACTAATTGTATATTAATAATGCTACAGTTACTATCATGGTGTACATATTATGGTATTCTTAGTGTTATTAAAAACTTGTTAATGCTTCTTAAGCTGTACTTAAATCTCATCAATTTATTTTAGAACCTAACATGTGTTTTGCTCAAAGTTTTAGTATCTTCCTCATCAGATCATATATGCAGATCCTATAACTTCATTCGCTGTAAACTGTGGTGGCAAGCAAGTGAATTATTCTGATCCATTGTCAACTATGTTCTATGGTGACCTCATTGATCTTGGAGCAGCAGGCTTTCATGTTAACACTGATGGTCAATGGGTAGTTAGTCATGTGGGTTCTGATCCTTTTAGTGCCTCTCCTGGTATCGTAAATACAAGTCAACCTATTCTGGGAACAGACATGCCTGAGCTCTATCAAACAGCAAGAACATCAACAAGGGATTTATGGTACTATGTGGTTGGTCTGGCTAATGGGAGGTATAAAGTTCAGCTCTTCTTTGCAGAGATAGTTATAGGAAGTCAGTTAATTGATGTACCAGGAAGGCGTTTTTTTAACATCGATATTCAGGTTTGATCTCTCTCTCTCTCACCCACACACACAGTGAAAAACCATAAAACAAACAAATATATTGTAACACATCCAGGTCACGTGAGCCAAAAAGAGTTTGATTAACTGTAGGGTCAGAATATCAGGACAGATTTTGACATTGCTAAGGAAGCAGGGGGTTTTGGAAGATCCATTAACGTAACACATGAATTGATTGTGGACAACTCGATACTCAAAATACATCTCTATTGGAATGGACGAGGCACATGTTGTATTCCACATGAAGGAGCTTATGGGCCTCTGGTGTCAGCAATAAGAGGTAACTACAATATTACAATACATATACTGCCCTCTGTTGATATATTTTTTTTCTGCTTTATGGGAAAAGCATTACCTGTGATAGAAATGCTCGATATCTGCAGTTTTCCGCCCCCAAGACTCAAACAACAGCCCCCCATCCCCACCGGCGCCACATTCAGCGGGACAGGATATAAGGCGAAGAGGAGTGGTTGCCGGCATTGCAGCACTTTGCATAGCTGCCACGGTGATCTCTTCATCCGTCGTTTACCTCTGGTGGAAATGGGTTTCACTTGTGAAGCATCCAAAAGCATGAGGTGTCCAAATCAAGTGTGTATAGCCGGTTGTTCCTTCTGTTTCCTTAGCATGCGAATGACCGACCCTCTGTATTGTATGCGCGCTTGGTTGTGACATGGGTGCCTGTATGGCTGTACAGGAAAATATTTGCAGAACATGAGGAAGAGGCATTGATGTACAGTTCGGTTTGTGGTCGTGATCTTTAGATCCGTAGTTATCTAAAGGTTTCCCAACCATCGATTGTAAATGCTGTTACCTAAAGATTTTCTGCAAATGCTGCAAGCGTATTTGTTTGTTCATTAATCATACTCAATTCCCCCGTCATCGTAGTCTTATTGGATGGCTATTACATTTAACGCTTGATGTTCCGGAGTGGTTCGAACAGATTTCTTCAGATATTCACTCAGGGCTCCGTTTGCTGTGCAATCAGCACAGCTCTGTGCTCCTGCAATTAATAGCTCTTAGCCCTTCGATCTATATCCAACGCACTCTGTCCAGTGGAGGCCATTTTACAACCGCCCGCCCAAGCCCTTGTCTAGCGCGGCGATTATCACAAGCCTCCTTGCATTCTCATTCCAATCTTATCCTCGTCTCCCTCAAGAGTTATCTGTCGCTCACGGCAGTTCTCCCCTTGTCCCGGTTCCGCTCGGCACCACCACTGACCCCTCTCTCTCTCACACACACACAGGCCTCATGCCATCGCCGTCCCCTTTGCTGGCAAGCAGAGACACGATGCACACCCCCACCACCGCCGTCGTGCCTAGCCCCACACCTTCGCCGCCACCTTGCCTACCGTTCCTTGCACCTGATGAAATAATGCAGGGCTTCTCATTTGTCCTACATCTTGTACTGAAGCTTTTCATTTGTCCTGCAAGAATTAATGATTCATCTAGGATGAATCCACTTTAAGGTTTCTTCCTACATTATGGTTTCTTCCTGTTTTAGTTTGGAACTAGCAAATTGAAGCATGTAAGACATACCATAGAATTAGACCTGATCATGCCTCGGGCAGGGCCGAAGCCCAAAAGCTTGGCCGAAAGCCCGGTTTTGCACTTCTTTTTAATTTTTCTGCAGGCCTGGGCCAGTCCCGACGGGCTTGGTTTCCGACCTGAGCCCGGCCCAACTGGCAAGCCCGCCCTGAAAAAATCGAGCTGGGTCGAGTCACCAGGGCGGGCTGCCCATGATCAGGTCTACATAGAATAGAATGTATGTAAACAGGGGTTGTATCCCAGCATTAGCATGTAAACAGAGAATGTATGTAAATTCTGATAATACATATTACCTTCTAAAAATTCAGTGACGGAGCTTATACCTTATTGCTTATGTATCAACTTGTATTGAATATTTCTACATGAATAAATGTGCCAGTCATGAGTCATCTAATGAACTCAAATGCTTCAATGCTGTCTTCATAAGAAATGTGATTAGGAAGCGCAGTGATTTGTATGTGTGTAAAGATTGGTCAAGATAATTTCATCAAGAATTTTTATCTGATCATCAAGGACTCAATAAAGAAATGAACCAAAAAGAGAAGTTCTTCATCAATAATTGACATTAGTTCATCAATAACTAGAGCTTCACATCAGCTTTTGTAACAAAACTGCAACAAAAAGCATGAATATCAGCACGTCAAACTTTCAGACAAGCACAATTTTTAGTCTATGATACAATTCCATTCAGCATACATTGAGACAAATGTCAATGAAAGCACATATCCAATTTTTGGAGTACATTCAATTTTGACAAATACATTCTGATTTCGTACATAGTTACAATATGATTTCGTACACAAATGTATTCTATATTCTATCCAAATACATTCTGAATGTTGATCCAATGCTGAATCGATACATCTTGAAGTCCCAGCAACATTCAACATTGTTGGTGCTGCTTAAATGCTGAATTGATGTATAGTATTGCATTGTTCTCTAATTTGACATTCTGCGGCCCAACTTTGTGATGCCCACCTATAAGAATAAGTCGCTCAATCAAAGCTATGATAAAATGCATGAAAAATGGTGTCAAATTAATATGGTATAATGCAGAATTAAGTTGACATTACCTATGTTGGGAGACATTGTTCCAGTGCTAGATTGAGAGGGGGCTGGAGACAAGCGGCGGCGATGGCGGAGTGCATGTACGGGTGAGGGGCGAAGAGCTGCTTGGAAGGCCTTGAGGAGGTAGCAGTGATGGACATGGACACGAGGTCGCAACTGCGGCGACGAGGGGCGGAATCGGATATGACGACAAGGTGTGGATGCGCCTTGTGCAGCCAAGGACGGAGGCGACTGCTGTGGGTGAGGGACGGAGGTACCTGGGTGAGGGGCATCAGCGACACAGGGATTGAGAGTGGAGCACTGCGGTAGCGAGGGGATCAAGGACAGAGACCTAGGGGTGTTTTCACAAAATACCAGTGCCTTCACTAGATCCCAATCGAATGTCTGAGATGAGAAGATTGCAGGAGTGCACTGCTGCACTAATTGCACAGCATACGGAGTCCTCGCTCAGAACCTGAAACTTCATCTAGGTTGGTAAAATTGGAAACTGGATTTTTCGAACCTTCAGCTGGAATTTTTGAGCTCGAGGCATGTCTTTCTTGATCTATTTGAGATTATTTTTTTAGGAGACTCATGGACGATGATTGGTTCCGCAGAGATTTGGCGAGTCAGCCCCATAGTCCTTGCAAAATAACACTTTTGTTCTCTAATTTTGCATTCCCCTACTATGTGCCTAATTTTATCACCATTACTAATTGCTTTATGAAGTGTGAAATTAGTTTTTCAGCACCGTCGGGAATTGTCCCACAGTCGCTGCAAAATAACACTATCTCTAATTTTGCATTCCCCTACTATTTTATGTGCGTAATTTTACCACTATTACTAATTGCTTTTATGTGCCTAATTTTAACACTATTACTAATTGCTTTATGATATCCGAAATTAGTTGTTCATCACCGTCGGGAATACAATTCCTTTCCTTGTATATTTATTTAGCCAAAGTTTTTTAGACTTTCGAGATAAATTCGCATCCAACATAAAAAAAAACTGTATAATTTCCTTTTATCCTCGTCCGATTTAGCTAGAATGCATATCAAATAAAAAAGTTAAAAGAATTTAAAGAAAAATAAAAAAAAATGGTTTCCATCCCTAAACAAAATAAAATACAGCACAAGTGCAGGAGGCTTCTCTCTCTTCTTGCATCACAAGTAGATTGCTCCCTAACCCGACCCGACTTTCCCGACTCACCTCCCACCTCCCCCAAATCCCCAATCTCTCGCCGCCGCCGCGATGTCTCGCCGCTACGACAGCCGCACCACGATCTTCTCGCCGGAGGGCCGGCTGTACCAGGTGGAGTACGCGATGGAGGCGATCGGCAACGCCGGCTCGGCCCTCGGCGTCCTGGCGGCCGACGGCGTGGTCCTCGTCGGCGAGAAGAAGGTCACCTCCAAGCTCCTCCAGACCTCGCGCTCCGCCGAGAAGATGTACAAGATCGACTCCCACCTCGCCTGCGCCGTCGCCGGGATCATGTCCGACGCCAACATCCTCATCAACACCGCCCGCCTCCACGCCCAGCGCTACGCCCTCTCCTACCAGGAGCCCATCCCCGTCGAGCAGCTCGTCCAGTCCCTCTGCGACACCAAGCAGGGCTACACCCAGTTCGGCGGTCTCCGCCCCTTTGGCGTCTCCTTCCTCTTTGCTGGGTGGGACAAGAACCACGGCTTCCAGCTCTACATGAGCGACCCCTCGGGGAATTACGGTGGATGGAAGGCCGCCGCCGTTGGGGCCAACAGCCAGGCCGCTCAATCCATGCTGAAGCAGGACTACCGTGACGGCCTGACCCGCGAGGAGGCCGTTGCCCTCGCGCTCAAGGTCCTGAGCAAGACCATGGACTCGACCAGCCTGACAGCTGAGAAGCTGGAGCTCGCTGAGGTGTTCCTGCAGCCTGGCACTGGGGAGGTGCAGTACCAGGTGTGCTCCCCTGAGGCACTGGGGAAGCTGCTTGCCAAGTCTGGGCTCACGCAGCCGACGCCAGAGGCGTGATGTGCTGGTTTGCTACATCTGTTGATGCCTACTGCTATTAGATGGCTTAATCAGTTATCCTTCTGTTCTATCGTCTAAACTAAACTATTCGACAATTATGTGTTTTGATTTTACATCGAACATGCTTGATCAGGCTATGCTTTATCGATAACAGTGGATTGCATTAAATTTGTTGGAATTTGCGAATTGTTTTCTGCTATGCTTGATTGTTGTTGCGATTAGGGGGTATGCGAAACATGGGCTGGTGGGCACGAGGGAAACCAAGCTGAGATCTATGTATTTTACCATGTTTTCATATAGCATGCTTAGTGAATCAACTCAAATTGTAAGGTGATTTTGGTGTTAGGAATTACCTAAAGGCTCATGTATATAGAGTTCAGCATCTTGGATCTATTCAATTTTCAGTCCACCTTGTAGTTTATGATGGAAAGGTTTGTAATAGTGTACAGGACATGCTTTAAGGTTGTAGGTTGAATCTTGGTTCATTGGCTGAATGGTTCGTACGAGTTCTCTTGTTGCCTAAGGATATTAGGACAATCATAGACAACAGTGATCAGTTAAGAGCAAAAGATCATGGTATTTGGAGCTTATGCTGCCTTCTCTCCGTTACTCTGGCAGAGTTGCCTCGCGAATATTTGTTAGAAATACCTCTCTGGTAATATTTCTATTAGTTCTAGTGAATTTTTATCTGAGTATATTAATTTTTGTTAGACATAATCTGAATTATGAACCTTCATCTGGTGTTCAACACTTTAAATTTAGCCAAGCATTCTTTGGGTACTTATATGCTAACAAGGAACTTAGATAATAGTTCAGTTTAGAAAAAATCTGTGTTGTTTGTCTCCTTTTTCCACTCTTCTAATGCTTGTATTCATCTAGGAAAAAATTGATAATGAACTGTATTTGTAATTACTAAATAAACCTTGGTTGAACAAGTAAATGCTGTGAGCGTATGATTTTCCCATTCAGCTTAGAACTAGTATGTCTC
This sequence comes from Olyra latifolia, assembly GCA_036346145.1. Taxonomy (NCBI): domain Eukaryota; kingdom Viridiplantae; phylum Streptophyta; class Magnoliopsida; order Poales; family Poaceae; genus Olyra; species Olyra latifolia. Next base: position 5,003,174 of record CM070530.1, read on the forward strand.
TTTTGAGGTTGTAGGCCTGTAGATTTGGTAATGTTTAGGATTCTCTTTTTGATACCCCCTGAGGGCCATGTATTTCAGATTCCCAATCAGAACAACATTTTGTTAAAATGAAAATATGATTTTGTGAAGTTGAGAAATTGAATGGTGCTATCTATGAGACTATGATCATCTTCTGAGCCAACTGGAGATAAAATTTTGTGAAGTGTGTAACAGAAACATTATTTTGAGTTGGCTGGAAATATACTGGTGGCTAGCCCTTAGCATGATTGGCAGGTTGGGGCTTCTTTTTTAGTTGCGGTAGTACTTCTGTAATTGGGTTTTTTAACAGTACAGATAAACTTTAAGGCGATATAATAAAGTTGTTCTTTGTAATACCATTAATTAATGCATACTATTCTACTATTGCCATTGTAGATTCCATCCTTGCTCGATTTGACAGGCACCACAATTTCATTTTGGAGATTACAGATTTGGCATGTGGAAGTTTTCTGCTCTTATGTATTATCTTAATGGTTGCAACTTGCAACAGTCAAGAATAAAAATTGATTTGATTGTAGGAGTGAACGAATGCTAGTAAGTTCGTAATAATGTTGGCTGCCACTTCTTCATTTTAGTTTCCTCTTGGGAACCTTGTGTTTACTGGATTAATAATAATCAGCACTGGGTTTTGTCATCACCAAGGCCTGAAAATTCTAGGGTTTGGCGGTCATGACATGTGATGTGATTTGGGACTTAAGAATGTTCGTCTGATCGATTGTCTTGTATGGCCTTTGTTTTTCTTTTGGGACAAGGAATGCCATTTTGTCATGAGTCTTTGCAATGCAAGTTGTGAATGATGTACGTGGACAATGCTTTTGGTTCTGCCTGGCCTTGCTACATGGCTAGGAAAAAAAATTTTGTAACCTTTTTTAATCAATATTTTAATATTAACCTTCAGGAAAAAATATTTTTATTTCTAACCCTTTTGGCCGCGCCAATCCGCTTTGGCTGACAAATAGCCACTTGCTGTAATGCAATTAGTGGCGCGGCGAGGCGGCTGCTGTTGGCGTCAAGGTCTTTGAACAGCATTGCTGGCAACCGCGGGAACCCATTTGACGCTGCCAACAAGCGTGTGGCCTTGAAGATTTGTTCGATCACACGTCGCCCTTGTTGACGTAAAGCCCACTTTTGCATGCCATGCCGCCCGCGGCAGCGTCAAGGCATGATAGAAAGTCAGTCAGAGCTCCTCATCACTCGGCCATTCTTCATTTTCTCCCATCTCACTTCTTCTCTAACCACTCTTCTCTCCTCTATTGCCAAATATTTTGAGCCTTAGATCCGAAAGATTATTTTGGGAAAAATCGCATTTCATCGTGGCGGTGACCCCTCTCCTTTGGTGTATTTTGGTTGCATTTTTTATACTTTTCAATTGATTTAGGGTTAGGGTTAAGGTTAGGGTTCTAGTTAAACTTAGCGTAGAGATGTATGGATTGCGTAGTGGCTTTGTCTCTATTGATAATCTTTTTAAGATGTATAGATTGTGTAGTGATTTTTTCATAATATTTCATTAATATTATAATTGATTTATGGTTAGGGTTAGGGTTAGGGTTAGGATTTTAGTTAAACTTTGCGTGAAGATGTATGGATTGCGTAGTTGTTTTGTCTTCACTGATGATCTTGTGAAAATGCCTAGATTGTGTAGTGATTTTTTTATAATACAGTATTTGATATAGTACTAATGTTAAGCCTAAGATGTATGTTTATGCGGAGTACGTTTTGATAAATTAATTTATTTTTCCGTCATTGTGCACTATATTGTAGGAAACGATAGTGGGACGGCGAAGCCATTCATCAAATATGAGAATTAACCTAGGGGTAAGAATGCTCCAGTTCGGGTCTCACCGTTTCCAATTCCACTTTGTGAGCACGGCCTTCCTGCGGAGGTTCAGCAGTCGAGGGACCATAATACTGCCGGTAGAGCCTTCTACATTTGTGGTGTGAAGAATGAAGACATTGGTGGGTGCTCTATTCGGCAGTGTTGGTTTTTCGAGTGGATTGATGGACCTGAAATGTTTGATCCAAGGATCCGACTGTTCCCATGGTGCTAGGGCTAGAGCAACGCCCTCTGGAAAGGCCACGGGACGGATTTTACGTCGGTCCCCCGCGCCAGGCAGGATGGCGTGGCAGGGACTGGCCGGACACCGACTAGAAACCACTGCCCCACGGGTCGACCTCTTACGCGCGCCAGCGCCATGGCGCGGCAAGGTGGGGCCCGCATCTGCCACGTTAGCGGTTGCCCGGCTGCGAGCGCCAGCGTGGCAACCTTTGCCGCGCCACATGCACTGGCGCGGCAATGGCTGTGAGCCGTGCCATCTCTACTGGCGCGGTCAAAAGGATTAGAAATAAACATATTTTTTTCGAGAGTTAATATTAAAATATTGATTAAAAAAAGGTTAAATTTTTTTTCCATGGCTAGCTGCCCATGTCTCCTAGGAATTATTGCACGAGTTTGCCAATACGAGGGTTGCCTAGATAACTGACAGATTCTTGAATCAGGCGAAACTTCTCTGGGAGCCAAAAATTTTGGTTCCACTGAGTTTTTGAGAGCGCATATTTTAAAGCTTGAAGGGTTTCAAAACAACAAAGCGTTTTGCTCCTAGAATAGCTATAATAAATTATGAGATGCGGATATATAAAATTAAGCCGAAAAGAACAGGGCTACGTCGGTCACACGATGTGGGAGCTTATGACCGTGTTAAGCTGTAATCGCGTTGCTAAACATACATCCATCCATGTACTCGGCTGTGTGTAGCAGTGGCAATTTACGCTTACGGTTAGGGGTCACGTTGTCATCTACCAAACTTGGAAACGCCATGGTTTCGTTAGAGAAGCAAGCAGAAACTGCCCACCGAGCCCACGAGCCCCGATGTGGGCTGGACCGCGTCGTTTTGATTTTGATCGAGGCATCGTTTCGGGCCGGGTCTGGGCCGGACCGGGCCCATGCTTCATTCAGGATTCAGGAATAAGGGGAGAATCGAAGGCAACCAACCCATAAACCCTCCTATCTTTGCCCAAACCCCCTCGCGCTTTCCCGAAACCCCAGCCAACCCTCTCTCCCGGCGATGGCATCGGCGGCGGCGGAGTGGGAGGAGGCGGCGCGGAAGGTGCTGGTGGCAAGAAAGGCCGGCTTTGGGCTCCCCACTGCCTGCCCGACCTGCCTTCCCGTCCTCCTCTACCTCCGCATGTCCCAGGTCCCCTTCGACATCCATGTCGACTCGTCCTTCCCCGACGCCGGTGAGCCCCTTGCCGCTTCTGCCCTCTCCAACCACACTGCGCAAGCGATAAGCTCAATTTTGAATCTCCGAACCGCTTGATGCGCCCCGCGGCGCCATTCTCTCTATGCTCCGAGCATCTCCGTTCCGTGTCAGCCTGTCAGGCGGTGTTGAGTTGCGGCGCGGGGGCTTGATGCTGATGCGCTGGGTTGCGCATTTGGGTTGCATGAGACGATTGCTTGGCATAGTAGAATCCCTTGCGCTTGAGTTGCTTCAATCCATGTAGGTCCTCAATTGTGCAGGGATCAGGCACACTGATCCATGCAACCTGAGCTCTGCATGTCTTGCTTAGATCTGGAAGTGTAACTTTCATGGTAGCGTCAGTAATCCAGTTTGATTAGACAAGTATGATAGAAACCCTGTACATACGAGAATGTGCAAAAGTCAAATGCATATATATTCCTGCTTTTGATGAACTACTATGTGAGCCTGTAAACGGCCTCGTTCCTAGAATAATGTGGCAGAAGATAAATGAATGTCCTAAACAGTTCCATTAAAACAGATTGCTTCTAAGACTGGCTTGGACTGTCTTTTATAGTATCAAGCTGAAATTTCAAGCAAGCTTCTGTAAATGACAGAAGCAGATAATGGGCTGTGTTAAGTATCAAATGTTCTACTGTGTCTTTTGTAGTTCAATTTCAAACGATGACAAGGCAACATATATGTTTCATATGGTCTATGGATCATGAAGGAGAGTTGACCCTGAAATTTCTAGTAAGCCCTTTTAAGGTTTAAAATGTGTTTTGTCTTCATGATACTGTAAGTGTATAGAAGTGGGTGAATGGTTCTGATTCCACTGCTGAAGCCTTTTATGCTTCTTAATAGTATGTTTCATTGTTTTGGGTTGGCACAGCATTTCTACGTGGAGCTGGGCCCATAATTGCAAGCCATATTATTTATTTACTAACCAAAGGCCTGCACTTCATTGCAGACGTACTAAACTGTTTGAATGGATAACAGAAGCAGTTCTTTTAATATCAAATCCATAGCTAAATATTACCTTTTGAGGTATCTTGGCCACTTGTCCTTGGGAGGCTAAGAATTACCGAAGGCAAGACCAATGCATGCAAGTTTGCCAAAACAATCATACTGCTCTCAGAGTAGAGCTCTACCTAACAAATAATTAAATTAGATGAACCTCCATTCAAATGGATACGTGATTTCCATAAATGATTAATTGAACCATTTAAAGTACCACCATAGATGTTTACAGTTGTTAAGAAGTTATGAGTGGATATGTGATCATGATTTGGCTCAGAGGTGACAATTACTTGTGCTGCTTAAATTCAATACCTCCTAGTTTCCTGCAGGATGTATTTTCTGTATAATTTCTCTTAAAAGAAAAGACATTTCTCCCAACAGGAGGTAATTATATGTCACAAACACATGCTAGAAAGATTATTTGCAGAATGCTTTACTAGTAAGGTTGGAGGTGATGGCAAAGGAGCACACCACATGGGTGGTAATGGTGGAAAGTGATGGTGATTGGAGGATGACAGATTGGGAGTGAAGAAGCAGCATAGACCATGTATGACTAGCACTAACTGCATTAGATTCACCTCAGAGCTTGCCCTTCCTTCCCTTGCCTTTTCCAGCAACACTGGCACATGTAACAAAGAAAAGAGCGAAGAACAGACCAATACACTCTTTTTACTTGTAGGGCCAAGAAATACTTTATACTTGTTTTCTTTGTACTTCCTGTGAGGCTGTGAAGTATATTTATTTCCTGCTCTGCTGCTCTTACACCTTAATTTTGCTTCACAGATCACATACCATATGTTGAATTTGGTGAGTGTGTTGCATTCAACAATGAAAAGGGAGGTGTAATTGAATATCTCAAGGAGGAGAAAATTGTTGACTTGAACTCAAAACACCCGAGTGTTTCTTACTCCGATGTACTATCCACAAAGGCCATGGTTTTGTCCTGGCTTGCAGATGCTTTGCAATATGAACTCTGGGTGGTTACTGATGGAAGCATTGCACATGATATCTACTTCTCTGATCTCCCATGGCCAATTGGAAAGATACTCCATTGGAAGAAAACTAGAAATGTGAAGCAAGTACTGGGTATAACAAAGCTTAATGCTGCTGAAAGAGAAGAGGAGGTTGCTACATGCCTACTTATTTACAGGCTTTAATTTTGGTCACACGCTTGTAGATTATGAATTATGATGCACTTATAGTTTCTTGTTTGACAGATATACCAGAAGGCAAGTGCTGCTTATGATGCTTTATCTTTGAGATTAGGGGATCAAGTCTTCCTTTTTGACAATAGGTACACTGTTGTTTTTTTGTGTTTGGATTATATGCATCATATTTCTTTCTATTGAGTTCCTATTATTAATCTCTCTTGGTATGATAACATTTAAAGAACACTGTTCTTTATTTTCATTTGTGCAGCCCTACAGATGTTGATGCTCTTTTCCTTGGACATGCTCTTTTTGTCCTTAATGCATTACCTGTGAGTTTTCCTCAATACTCATCTTTGCCTACCCAAAACTCAAGACATTGATATATGAGCGTCCAATTGCATGAATGCACATCGATGTTTGCTGAGCATGTGTGCACACTCCTTGAAGCACAGGTGCACATGTCAAATGCTTCAGAAAATGGGGTTCTTTATATGTAATGGAGAAATTTTCCTAGCGATAAGCTTCAGCTGTTGAGCACATCCTCCAAAGCATGGAGTCAGCTTCGTTTTGAAAAACTTTGAAACATGTTCTGATCTTACTTCTGCTTCTTAGGATACATCTGTGCTGCGAAGCTATTTGCAGAACCACAACAACTTGATAAACTTTGCTGAGCATCTCAAGGTCAAATTGCTGGATGTCAGTTCATCATCAGCAGGATTAGGGACATCAACTGACCCCTCCTCCTCCACACCCAGGAAAAGAGCATCTCCGGGCCGGAGTAAGTTATTAGTTTTCCTTGTTATGGCTCATGTTGTAATCTAGGTAAGGTAGCATTACTAGTTCTCTTTTTGTTTGTTTCTATATTTTGGGCACATGTGTTAGTAGTTGTATTTTTTATGTTCATGTATATTATCTCATTTTCTGTACTTTGTGCTCAAAGATTCTGACCAAAATTTAGAGTTTGCTAGTTGTATTGTATACTGCACTAGATAAACTTTTTAAAACTTCTATACATATATAAAGCTAAAGAGATCCAATGAACTAATTTTCTAATCTAACTATACTTGGCAGGCTAGCAGCATAGTTGTATGTATTGGGTTAGATATGACCCAGAACTACCAGTTTTAGCATTCTTGGGTTTTTTTTTTTTAGCAAAGCATTCTTGGTGTTAGTGTGAGATTTCTACCCATGATTATGAATGTATGATAAGCCTGGAGGTCTATAAGCTTCCAAGTTTCTTCATTGTTTGTCAGTCTGTTGAATTTGATGTGGGCATTACGGTGTGTTTCATTTAAAAAAATGTGAAGCTTGATTAGGATTTAGGAGTGCAAGGCATGCTTGTCAGAAATTTCTTATTGTGGATGTGTTATCGCTATCAGTGCTATCACATGACACAAGCGACATGTATACTTAAGGCTTAACCACAAAATTTAAATCTGAACGTGATGTGTTATCGCCACCAAAGCCATCATATGACTACTGTCAAATTTGTGCATCAGCTGATGACTTGACACATTCTTGTAGCTGCAACACAAAACAGTGATTCATTACAAAATAACACTGAAGAGCATTTAGTTGTCCATTATGTAATCTGAACATAAGATTCATAACATCCATGTTGATCAGCTCAAAATTTTTTGTTGATTTCACTATATATTAGGTACCTGTTTCAAAGGAAATGGTGTCAACAAGAACTTACGTTTACTCGTTTAGGATGGGATGGAAAATATATTACTTTATAGTTACACATGGCAAGGTCCTCCACAAACAATAACGCTATTGGTATTTTGGGGCACAGGGCACGTCCTGTAAAATGACTTTTTTTTGCATATACTTGTTTTGGTAGTTAGTAGGACTTAAAAAATTTTCATTTGGAAGGGAGATAAATAAGGTAATATGGGAAACAAATCAACCAAAGCAGTAGCACTAGTAATAAATTTTACATGAACTTTACCTGATTCTTTTTTTTTCTGCCGTTGTGTCTCAGGACTTGTATATTTCACTTATATTTCATGATTGTTTTAAACATTTATTTACCATTTCTTATTAGCCTGATCTTTTGTAGGTTATAAGCCAAAACCCAGAGCTAAGAAGGAACGAACAGAGGAGGAAAAGATATTTAGGCGAAGAGCAAAGTATTTCCTTGCGACACAACTTGTTGCAGTTCTCGTCTTCCTATCACTCATGGGCGGGGTTGATAGTTCCGAGCTAGATGATGAAGATGTTATAGATTATGAGGATTAATCTTTCCTTTGTACCAGAAGATTCATTCTGGAAGAACTGATCCGCCAAAGCGCTGCTTGTGGTGCTTTGAAATTCGTTCCCTTGGCTCGTCAGAGATATGGCAATTAATACTTCATGTAGTAGCTAGAATACACTTGAGTTGGTTAGCAACCGGCAGTTTCGTTTGTTCTTCAGATACTTGAGATATGAGACATGCTAGTGTCGAATTTTGTATGGCTTCATGGAAAACTACCAAGCATATTCAGAGTACTTGTGTCTATTGCCGTCTTTTGTAGTTAAAATATCTGCAGAATTTTGGATATGTAGAGACTTGCTAAATAAAGAGTACTACTGGAAGTGACAGTATATTACTAGATCAAATTTTGTATATTTAGAGATTCGCTAAATTAAGAGTACCACTGGAAGTGACAGTTTATTTCTAGACCAAAAGTTGTCGTCGACAAGATCGTAAATTCTTTCGTTTTCGTCATGCTGCTTGTTTGAATCAAATTGTTGGCTCCCAGGAACTAAGATAATTCCCACGAAGAAAGACAGATTCCTAATACGTATACAAGACATTCGTATTACAAAAGTGTATTTCTTAGCTAAAAAAACTGACAGGTTTCTAACACACGCCTCTTGGCATTGAAAATTTGAACTATATCAAGCTTAGCATGAAACTTCTAACGCAAATTTCTGGTATAAATCTTTCCCAAATAAAACCCATGAGAAATATTTATGAAAGAAGCTTGAAGCCTGAAAATATGATCATTTAAAACTAAAAAAGGGTACATTAGTGCACACAATCTGTAGACAATACCAGGATAGGAATAGTCACACAAAAAAGGAATGTTGGCTATGAACTGAAGAATAGGAACTTCCTGAAGTTCGATAGATGTTTCTTAGACTAGCTTTCACATCTTCACTGTCAACTAGCTGCACAATTCACTAAAGTTAACCCTAAAAAGTTCACTTACCTGATAGCAAGCGGGATACCCAGCAAGCGGGTATGCATACAGTTGATAAGAAAAGTAGCAAGTGGTGTTCACAGTACCTACACTCAAAGATGAAAGCCTGATATCTACACAAAGATGAAAGCCTGTACTTGCCATTCACATCAGCTACCGGTTGTTTCTGGCTAATATGAGCAGGCTAATTTTTGGATGAAACTATGAGCTAGCTAATTAAGCACAAGCCAACTCGGAATTTGGCGAAAAATGTGGTATCTCCCAATCTGCGGAGCACGCATTGCCAATTGACAAGCTGCACCATTGGATTTTTCTGAAATCACACACGGGCGACACTGAACTTGGATTACTCTCGCCTTCAGTGCGTCTATTTCTGCCTGTTCATGCAACTTTGAGAGCAGAGGGAATAAATGGGACTCCAGGACAACAGCAGTTGGATTGAAGAAATCAACAGCTCTCATAGCTTCACAACAAGCAGCTGCAAAAACAGATGCCGGCTTCGTGCCCAGTATTGAAAAACATAGCGCACAGATGAATTGCTTCTTGCTGCCCCGCATCAACACCCCTCCAAAGCCTTGAGTGCCATCAGGTGCAATCAAAGAAGCAACGCTCAACCTCACGAACCTCTCCTCTTTCTGGATTATGCCTGGTGCTGGTGCATGTCTCATTCCTTTGCTATCTGCTGTCAAAATGATTAAATGACACAAGCTTTTATGCATGAAGCGAATAAACTCGTGCATTTGCGTAAAGATTCACTATTGACCTCTGCTCTGATATACAAATAACAGACATTCTCATTCCAGTGGAAGAGAAGGTAGATCTGATGCCATATTTGGATGTTGGTTATTGAATAATATGTAGCATGTAAGCATTTAGGTCCCCTAATTCGAGAATTATCAATTATTATGTGGTTTTGGTGTTGATGATGGAAGCGATCGAAAATGGGGCAATCCATGGTTTTCTAGGAATCCTGAAGGATTTATTGGAATGGCATCAAACACAAAAAATGAGGACCCATATTTATTTTGACTCGGGCATCGAGTTGAGTCAAAGGTAGATATAGGGTTTCTTATTTTTATTCGCCATACTATTAAAAGGGGATCGAGAGATTTTTGATCACCTCGGATTCTTTTCCACCAAGTTGCACACTCCTATAAAATCTTTCTAGTTGGTCCTGTGTGAGTGTTATGGTGGCAATGTGCAGCCAGACCATGCTTATGCTGTCGGACCTCGATGGTCTGGGTGGGCCAGACCTCGGTCCAGAAGGGGTCTTGCGGAGCCCTATGCCGCCAAACCGGACCCTTGTTGCCGTACCTCGGTGGTTCGGCTGGTCGGACCAAGGTCCAGTAAGGGTGCGTAGCACATATGGCACCGGACCGGCCTCTATGCCGGCCGCATAGCGATGGTCCAGCCACATAGGGTAGCACCTATGCCGCCGGTCTGGCTGCATAGCAGCGGTCCACCTACATAGTGTATGTTGCCGGACCGGGCCAGTCCGGCCGCTTGGTCATGCTGTGAAGAGTTTATGCCGCCGGACCAGCCTGGTCCGGGCCACCTGGACCGGTCCGGCTAGCCACAATGGCTAGTTCGCAGCTCAGGTTTTTTAAGGCCTCCTGCAGTGTTATCTTCAAGAGAGACTCTCATTTGCAAATTTTCTGTATCCCCTAGGGTTTAAGTAGGCTAGTGGGCTGAGAGGTAGTGTTTTCGAGTCTAAACCCTAAAATCCCAAATTGTTTCAAGAGTGTCCTTCAAGGTGGAAATTGATCTGGTGTGATCGATTCTTCTCGCTCTTATTACTCTTAGAGGTTAGTGACTCCTAGACGGCTAGGAGATGATGCCGATGGGATCTTCCAAGGAAAAGAACTTGTGGAAGGCCGCCGGGTTGTACGAGGTTCGGGGTTCACCTCACCAAAGCGGTGAAGAACCACCATGAGTGGAGGGCTTGAGTAAATTGATTTGCTTAAGTCAGAGCGACACTCTTGAGGAGAGAGTGCTCCAACGAGGACTAGTAGAAGGCGCCAACCTTCCGATACCTCGGGAAAAATCTCAAGAGCATTTCTTTCTCTCACTCTTTACGTTTTCGCATTTAATTCTTGCATGTTCTTGTATTGATTGCTTAGTGAGTACTTGTAATTGTTATTGTTGTAACCTACATTTAATCTTGCTTCATTAATCCAAGAAAAATCTTAAAAATTAAAATTGGCCTATTCCCCCCTCCCCCCCCCCTCGGCCTTAGGATCCTTTTATAGCAGGATAATTGTATCGTTGTTAGTCCATACCTAGACCAGAAATACTTTTCTAAGGGTCCCATAAATAAGAACAGAAATAATCTCCTTTGTTATAGCAGTGTTAGTGTTATTCTAAGTGAACAAAATAGCGATATAGGGGTTTCCCACAAAATATCAAGAAGGAGCAAGATAAAAAAGGGAAAACAGGTTAGGTAATAAATATGTAAAAAAAGAAAGCTCATTTACCATTATTAGAATTTGTCTGCAGGAACATTGGAGCAGGAAACCTTGTATTAGAAACAGATGTTTGATTAAGCATTGCAGCATATTTGGGACGGTAATTGCTCACTGCACAAATTTAGCATTATAATTAGAGGAGCTGTGCGATTAACTGAAAAAAATTAAAGGTTAAATAAACATTAAGCATTACTAACCATCATTAGAATTTGCTCGAAATAGGAAAGGCATTGCAGAAGGAATCCCTGAGTTCAGCGAAGATGGTTGCTTAAGCATTGCGCCGAGTACAAGAGGATCATTGACCACTGCATGCATGTGACATGATGATTAGTGGAAAGACACAGTTAGGATGGAAGCAAAATAGAGAATTTAACTGCTCACCATGGCTGTCAGCAGCAAATACGTGACTTGTCAACATTCTTCCAGAATATGAACTTTGATCCAATGGAGTCATATAGGAACTTGGCATTATTCCAGCGTATTTACTATTTGGCATTATTCCAGCATATGAAATACCTGGCATTCTTCCAGCATATGAACTACCTGGCATTGTTCTAGCACATGAACTACCTGGCATTCTTCTAGCACATGAACTACGTGGCATTATTCTAGCATATTTCCTACTTGGCATTCTCTCAGCATACGGACTTGCGCCGAATGTATTCATATAATGACCTGCGGAAGAATAACAGACATCACCTACCACAGATATAGAGGTATTTAACCCTGGAGTTTTTCAGAAATATGATGGAGCTTGAATATTAATGTGTGTCTTAGATATGTTGTTCACGAGACATGATTCACAAAACAATATATTTCAATTAGATAAGTGTGACACTTCATATTCTGCATTCACATTTCGTTTTGATGAAGCATGAACACAAAAGATAGTGTAACATTCCAATTTTTATTAAAAAGGAATAAAACTTGGATTGTTTAAAAATGAAAATAAAAGAAATGAGTTTTAAATAAATAAATAAATAAAGCAGAAGGAATTCAATATTTAAAAATTTAAAAGACGCTTAAAAGTGACAATTAGAAGTTGCACTCTAATAGGATACTACTTTAGAAAATTTAAAATATTTTCTACCCCTAACACCCTTTTCTTTAATAGGATAAATAAAAATAGAAAGAAAAGACAAAAGAGAAAAACAAGAAAATGAAAAGAAAATCAATCGTGCTCGTGCACGGTCCTCCGAGCGGTCTCGCCGTCGTGGTGCGGCGTCAGGCGACGCGACGTGCGCCAGGCGAAGCTTGACGTCTCGACCAGTTCGTCGTCGAAGCGCCGCCATGACCGAGTGCACCAACCTCCGTCCAAAGCAGTTTAATGCCGAACCATCCACTCCTTTGGCCTCGCCATGTTCTCGCCGGTGCCCGGCTTTAAAAGGTCGATCTGTCGCGCTGCCCCCCCTTCGCGTCGTCGCCGCAGATAGTTTCAATTCGCCATCGCGGTGAAGCCGCCAAGTCCAAACCCAAGCACTCGTAATCGGTTTCTAATTCCTTAACCCCCGCCGTGTGCAGGTCTCGCCGGTGAGGTTGAAGGTCTTGGGAACCTCCGATCTGCACCACCACCCGCAACAACGTTCGGTGAGCTCCAAGCCTTCTGGAGCTTTTGCTGCTGCTTGGCTAGAGCTGCTAGCGCTGCTTAGCTGCTGCTGCTGCCTTGCTAGAGCAGAGCCGCTGCTGCTGCTTTGCTGCAGCAGCTGCTGCCGCTGTTTTGCTGTTTTGCTTAGCTTAGGCTTGTGTAGTTGGTTTACTGTACGCAACTACGTATAGAACTGTAGCAAGTGTCGTCGGTGCCGGAGTCGTCGATCGGCGAAATCGAAACCGAGAGTACCTGCGGAGGCGTTAGGACGTGAGGAACCCATTTCTATAATTAGTTCTTGGATTTAAGCCCTCTAGTGCCGGTGCCAAAGCTTGATTTGGACATCCATGGCTGCAGCCAACTTCATATACGTGAGGTTGAAGAAGAAGCAGCACAGTAGCATGCACTGTTAGTGTTTACCTGAGTTGTCACCCTTGCAACCTATGACATGTGGGCCAGCATATAGGTATTGCTTGTTGGCTGGTTTGTGGCTGCCTGGTAGGCCCGGTCCCACTAGCTAGTAAGTGGAAACGTATTATGCAAAATACGCTTTCAACCTTAGTACAACAGTTCGGTTACCTGTTAGCTGGTAACTTCTACCCATTAGCAAACATAGCAAATGAAATCAAACAATTATGAAACTTTTTGTATAGCTTTCCAGTAGCATTTAAGACACAGGAAAAATACTCCACCTGTTAAAAAGTAATAATAAATGTATTTAAAAATCCAGAGCTCTTTAAGGGCTATAGAATGAATTTCTAAACGCATGCAAAACCTTTGTATCGTTAATCTGAAAAATTCTAAGGAAAATTCTATAAAATCTCGGAGATGTTTCATGATTCTATAAAAATAACAAACCTAGCACTTCAAGAAGATTGTTAATGTTTAAACATTAAATAACCCTTTTTGGAATGACTCAAAATGGAAACCTTTACATTCTATATATATGAACTATAAAAATTCTTTTCAGAAAAGTATTTCAAAAATTTAATTTTTGGTGTGATGCTTGTGCGAGGATAGATCCCGAGGAGTTCGTGGAGACCCCACCGAGGACGCCTTACCGCACCAGAGTTCGACCAAGGCAAGTCCCTTGATGCATATTGAATGAACCCTTGTCTTATTTAAAAGTTTTGGTAGTATTTAGAAAAACTGCATGCTACTTATAAAATGAGTAATTAGTAGAACTTAGTTACCACCGGAAAATAAAATGTTGTTCTGCACCCTTTATGAACTTTGAACCTTAGGATATCTATAACTACATTGCTTATAAATTTCCTGGTAATAGGATAAAAATGCTATACATGATTATAGGATTTCACCATGATTTCACATGGTTGCAACTGTGTGTTTTGGTAAAATACGGCATCGGGGTAGATGCCAGGGATTGGGGTGTGTTTCTACTCTGCCCTTAAAATGCTCTGCCTAGGGAGGACCTGTTTGGGTATGGTGCGCAGTGATGCAGTTTTTCGGGTTTGTGTTAGTGCTCCTCCCTAGTCTAAGGACTGTTTTTCTGTGATCCTATGAACCGAGCCTCACAAGATGACCTCGTGTTACATTATGGGACGGAGCCGGCCTATTAAGCTTAAATCTCTAGTAGCCACTTGCAGTGGTGATGTCCCTTGTGACATCCGGGTTGTACGAACCGGAAGATGTATCCTGTCACGGCGCCTTGGACCTTGTTTCTCGGCCTTCTTGTACAACGTGAAGACTTGGGCGTGGGCGATCCCATGGGGTGCCTAGGAATGATTCACAGAGCAAGTGCTACTAGGGCTTTTGGCCCAAAATGGCTTTGTGAGTGCACGCCGTGGTGTGTTACCTCCCGAGGTAAAGTGTACCCACTCTGCAGAGTTAAAACTATCATGATAGCCGTGCTCACGGTCAAGAGCATCTGAAGGACCGATCATATGGTAGATCCTTCTTTTTAAACAGGTTTTGGTGTGAGTAAGGATTTTGCGAGCGGAATTGCAAAACTGGATTGGCAAAGTAAAACTCTTTCAAATGGTTTGGTTTACGACAATGGTTTCAAAACTGCTTTTCTCTTAGGATAAAATTTGGAAAACCGGCTTTCGCAAATTTTTCCCAAACTCTCCATTATCTTGAACCCCATTTTGCACTCATCCTCGACTTGCGGAGTACAATTGTACTCACCTTGCTATCTCCTTGTTTCTTTTCTAAACTTGATCGAGGGCGATTCGCAGAGGACCCTTGATTCGGCAGCAGCCAGTCTTGACTACTGGCGGTGATTACGAGGACTTCCCGAAGACTAGGGCCACTACTTACGCATGCACTGTGGAGAATAGTAGTAGTCTGTCTAGTGGCATGCGTATGCCAGTGTATGTGGACTCTATGTTGTATTCCGCTAAACTCTGATTCGCGACCTGCGTGTCGCCATGTTTGTATGAGACTGGGGTTATGCCCCTGCTATGTAATATTTTATTTCAGTTGGTGATGTATCACTCTGTTTGAACTGTGCGTACTAGCTGTTGATCCTTGGGACTAGTACGGGATGCACAGAGGGGTTCGGTCTCGTTGACCGGGTCCCGACAGATAGATACATGATGAAGAGTACTATACAGAACCCTATCAACAAATGTATCTACCTTAAGTAGAATAACAGGAGTTGATTGCAGAATACATTGTGAACTAAGGAAATTATGATAACTTTAGTATCTATTAGCAAATGTTTGTTCTATTTCAGAAAATAAAATTGAAGCACTTAACACAAGCTAAAGAAACAATGAATAGCCTGAAGATTTGTAGCCGGAATCTATATTCATCTGCCTTTTTCAACCTTGGATAAATAGGGTTTCAGATAAAATTTATCAAATACAGTTATATGAACAACATGTATAATTTAGTGGGCTTTATAAAAAAATCTTGACTCTTGAGACAAATATGAAAGGTAAGAAAACAGGAAGCATTTACTAACCATCATTAAAATTTTCCTGCAATTGAGTAGAACTTGCAGGAGGAATCCTTACGCTAGAAGCAGATCCTTGATTAAGCGGTACAGTATGTCTAAGCACTGCAAACATGTGACTCGATTAGCAGAAACATATGGTTCAAATGGAAGTAAAACACAGAATTTAATTGCATACCATGACTGCCAGGTACTTGATTATTCAACATCATACCATTATATGAACTTGAGTTAGGTGAATCCATATAATGACCTGCAAAAGAACAACAGAGATTATCTACCATATTTATACATTCATTCACATGGACATCAGATATATTGTTGAGACATGGTGTAGGGCATGTACACAAAGGTGTGTTGCGAGGAATGATTTGCAAAACAAGATATTGCAATCAGATCAGCATGACACTTTGTATTTTATTTGCATCTATTTATGATAGAGTACAGACATAAATGATATATAAAGGATGATGACAATATACAGAAACATGGTCAACAAGTATAACTACCATTAGTATTTTTAAAATAGATACACCATAAATAAGTATTGACTGCAGAATACTTTGTGAAGTAATCAATTTTGGTATCTTTACTTTCTACAGTAAATGTTCATGAATGATGAGTTTTTTTTTTTTAAAAAAAATACTTGACAGGAGTCTAAGAAACATTAAATTGCCTCAAAGATATTATAATTTTAAAAATGTATGCATCAGGCATTTTAATCTGGGATAAACGGGGATTGTAGGCAAAATTGATCAGACATAATTATACATTTGCAACATATACAATCAAGTGAATAGAAGTTTATCTTGAGAAAAATGGCAATAAGAAAAGGCCAAAAGGTGCATCCATGAGTCATAGTAGGAGAAATCATCAAGTAAAACATGAACATTCAAGAGAGTGCTCACCGATAATGATGGAGAATCTATCTCTCTGTGAGAGAGTGTGTGTGTGTGTGTGAGAGAGAGAGAGAGAGAGAGAGAGGATCTGTTGAGGTCCTAAACCTGGATTTGAAGTAGTATTGTTCTCATAAACAACATTCCCAGGAGCAGCAAGACTGCAAATAAGCAAAACACATTACATAATTGGTGTACAAAGCACGGTGCACATAATCGAATATTCAGCTAGTTGAATGGCATGTCTAACTGACTTATAACTTGAAAACTAAGCTTGGGTTTACATTTTCATGACCAAGATTCCACCAAATATACACGTACCAGTTGAATAAATTCATATACCCTGACCTAGGTACAGGTCTCCTCACTTAAGTTATCTGTCTTAACCAATATAATTTCCCAATATGACTGTGACTTGCCAGGATATGGAACTTGCCGGAAAAGAATTAAATAAAAATCTTGTCGGAGAACAACATACTAAACCAAATGTTTTAGGCCAAGAATAGCATTAGATAGAAATTAACAGAATCATTAATTCTATTAGCACCATCGCACCATATTAAACAAAATCTTTCACCCCAACAGAAACAAATGTGCACAAGAAGCTATTAATAGATTAAACAATTGCTCTAGCACGTAATAAACTCATCCAAATCGTTCATTCCACTGCCAAGAGATCTGCACATGGCATGAGACCAGAAGGAATTAACCAATTGAAACATCGAACGGATCACGGGCGGCAAGGCAAGAAGAACCTGCATTCTTGCGCCAGCCTCCGCGCACAATCTGCCCATATCTGATGCGCTTGGGACCGCTCCGTGTGCTCCTCGCCAGGTACCCTGGAGGGAAGCGAAAGAAGCGTCGCAAGAATGAGAGCAAGAACGGGATCAATCAACCATGCGAGTTGACGGTAGCGAGAAGCGCACATTTCGATGTAGGGCAGAAGAGCCTCGGCATTCTTCTTGATCACGTTGGAGCGGTCGTCGCCGGCTGCCCCGGGGAACAAGTCGACGTAATCCACGAGCTCCTCCGGTCTGTGGTTGATGTAGAGCTTGTAGGCGTGATCCGGGTCGATATATCGGGGACCGTCGCCGGAGGAGGCCATCAGCAATCGCGAGGAGAGTAGCCACTAGGGAAGGGAGCAGCGGTAATGGGGGACCGGGGGGAAGAGGAAGGCGCGGACGAACGCTCACAGCGATGCGTGGCCGGCGGCGAGAGGGGAGAAGGCGGTGGTGATCGAGGTGACTCAGGTGAGCAAGGCAAGGAGGCAGGGATGAGATGAAAAACGCATCGGATAAATACAAGTCTTGCGGTATCTATACGGACACGTCTTTTTTTAAAAGCTAATTAATATGCCCACTATTATAGATACACCATTATAAAATATTAAACATGTTCCTTGCCATCCATCTTTGCCATTTCTTCCAAATATTTTTTTCAGGTGGGAGGAAAAAGAATGAATATGAGTATTTTGGTCTAATACTATTGGATAATGGCATATTTCGAAATAACGCCATATGACCGATGTGTGTGAAATAATAGGATGCTCTGTCGAAAAAAAAAGATTATCTGCCACTCCAAAGATATACCATTAATTATTTGCCACTCATTGTGCCACTAATGGTTAATCTTTGGAGTGACAAATAATTAAATATCCCATAAGAACCACTAAAACAAAAAATAATCCCACTAAAACAATGTTGCAAATTTGAAACAAAAAAGTTTCAAATGATATGGAAAATGTTCTAACAATGGTTTGAAGATGTTGCAAACTCATACAAGCAATGTTTCACCATGTCACAAAAGATTGGTTCAAATATTCTTTTATAATGTTTCAAACGTAGATGACAAATGTTGCAATGCAGGTTCAACGTTTCATCTTCTCCAGCCAACTCCTCTGTCTCGCCTCACCTTGCCTCGCTTAGTCCACCCATCCATAGGCACGTATCCTCTACCGTAACTGCATGTGCAGTTATGACCACTGCCGCATGGGCCCGGACCCATATGACAATGGCCGGCAGCTACGACAGAGGTTCCTGATTGCCCATCCATATGGCGAAGACCCTCGTCCAGGCTGTCCATGTCCTCACCCTCTTCGTCGCCTTGAGCTATATCTGTAGGGGAGGAGAGGTAGCCGCAAGGGGGAGCGGAAGTGGGGTTGTTGCTCGCCAGGGTAGGAGGTAAGAAGGGGCCGCCGCTTGCTGAGACAGGAGGGGAGAAGTGCTGCCGCTTGTCGAGGCAAGAAGGGAGGAGGGCTCTATTTCATCGAGGGCAGGTCAAGGAGCTGAATAGGATTGGGGAGGAGGAAAGGGAGTTAGGTAGGAGGAGAAGGACAGGTGGTTGGAAGGGAGCTAGGGAGGACTAAAATGCCATTGGTTGTGGGGAGATGAGGTGAGAAAGAGAGAAGCGGATGATCCTGACACACTTCAATCCCGGCGGCCATGTCTGCCACGTCGATACCTAGTCGCGACCACCAAGCACATCGAGCGGCTGCCCGTTGAGCTATTGTTGTATAACATAGAGCAGGGCCTTGGGAGTCGTAGGAAGGGAGATTTGGCGCTAGCGTTGGCACGCGGGGTGCCTAGGGTAACGACGAGTTGGTGCTCAGGGCACCCAGGGGTGGTTCCGGGCCTGGTAGCCCATGGGTCTCTACGGAGGCGACAACATAGCGGGGTGGTGGGTGCCCGCGCCGTCAGACCCATCGCTCAAGTGCTAGCGCGTCGCCCTCTCGTAGTGAAGCTTAGCTCAGAGTGCCCTTTCTTGGAGAGGAAAGAGACACAAGGAGAGGAAGGAGAGACAAAGAAAGGAAGGAGAGAGAAGCAGCGAGAGGAGAAAGGGGATGAAAAAGAAACAAGGGCAAAAATGTCCATTGTTGTGTATGCGTGGCCAAAAGATGCTTTGAGAAGTTCTTCGATTCATTGCTAAATCTTCAACCAATTAATCGGATTACCCATAAGCATTAAACTCTTTTAGGTACAAAACAACAATATAGTAAGAACATAGTATATTTTAGGTCAAATCATTCGTTTTGAGGCGTTCTTCACAAAAAAATATATATATTATCCATGCAGTACAAAAAATCCTAACAGTATAAAAAAATAAGAATCTCATTTGTTGAAATTATTTGATTATTTATTAAAAGAAACAAAGTCTCTTTTTAATCACTGAGCTATGACTGTTGACATGTTTTGGTCCTTAAACTGTAATACCGAGTAAAAGTGATCCCTAAATTGTCAAATCTGTTCAACAATTGTCCTTTGATAGGGCCAACAGCAGTTTTGACCCATTAAAGTCAAAGATGGTTTTACCGAAGTGTCATCTATATTTTTATATAACAATATTTCATAAAATTCAAAATAAATTATATATTTAAATTTCTAATAATTTTACAAGCTCGTAATTTTTTTTTGTTATTTTACATTGTATTATTTTTTAAACTTTCTAGCATTCCACGTAATATTAAAAATAGGTGAAAATGCTAAATAATTATGGAAAAATTACTATATAAGATTAGATAATAATAACGAACTCAAATAGTTTAATTTGGGTGAAATATTTTAACATAAATGCATGTAACACTCTGGTTAAACCAACTTTGACTGGTCATAATTGATGTTGACTCGGTCAAAGAACCATTGTTTAACTGTTTTCAAAGTTGAGGGACCATTTTTTCGGGTATTGCATTTTAGGGTCCTAAACGTGTCAACATCATAGTTTAGGGACCAAAAAAGGACTTTTAATTGCTGAAACTGAACTTTGAGAACTTCAAAAAGTGCTTTCGAGAAGTCCAAACTTTAATTCAACTTGGATTTGAGGGTTTTTATCTCGTGATTTCAAGATTTTCAAAAAATGGTTTCACAAAGTTAAATCGGTTTGACTAGTTATGCAAATAAGCTGGCAAGAACATGGATCGAGAGGAAAGACAGCTTATATTTATTTTAGTATGCTGTAATTTTTTTTCCAAATAGTATATAGATATCCCCTAATTACAAAACCGCCTGGACCCCTCTCCTCCCGTGTGAGGGGAAGAGCATGACTAATGACACGACCGAACTAACTCTGCGCTGTTGAGGTTGATTTAAACCTGGATTTGAACAACATTGATAGAGGATATATGTGTTGAGGTTGATTTAAACCTGGATTTGAAGGAGCATTGATCACAGCAACAACGTTCTAGCCTAGGGAGAAGCAAGGCTGTAAATTAGCACAAACACGTACGCTTGATGATTCATCTGCAAATAAAGCAATCGGTGCACGTAATAGCATTATTCAGCTAGTCGAAATGGCATGCCTAACTAGACTTTTACATAATCGAAAACTACACTTCAGATTCCACCGAATAAACATCAGATGCTTAAATTCATATGAGGCTTTTTACGGTCACTGGGGAAATGCAGAGAGGTATAAGACATCGACGCGCACTAACTAAATCTAACCATTCATTTGGTAGGATAAAATTGGAATAAACTCTTTCCTTCCCCTCTCTCTTCACTCCTCTCTCTCTCTCACTGAAGCAGCTGACGGCAACAAACTTCCCCTCTCTCCTCACTCCTCTCTCTCTCATTTGATAATGTTCAGTGGGCGGCGGTTGGCGCGTAGGCTAGCGGGAAGGTGAGCCATCGCACGGGGCTAGGAAACGGCCAACGTGGGAGCAGACGACGGCGACGAGTAGGTGGCTAGCAACCATGCACGGAGCTAGGTGGCGTCCGAGCGCCGATGCAGCAAGTCACGCTGGTGGGTCGCAACGAGGAGCGAAGGCTAAGAGGAGGCGTAAAGATGGGGCAGCGGGAGCATGTGGGAGGCGGGGCGCTGCCGGGCGACGGCGGTGGCGGCAGGACGGCGCCCGACTGGTCCCATGTGTAGAGGTCTCGCTTGGGCGCTCGGGCAGACAATGTCCTGGCTGGTGGTGGTTGCTAGGCACCGAAAGTGGCAGAGAAAGTGTGTAGGGAGAGGAGAAATACTAGAGTGCCCTTTTGTTGTGCATGGGTATTTCAAAGATGGGAGAAGTAGGATCAAAAGGTACTAGGAGGTATAATTCAATGATATCTATTGGATCAAACTAGATGGATGATTTTTAATTCAAGATACCAAAAAGTACCAACCAAGTACCATAAAATAGCTCAATCCTTAGTTTTCAGCTTTAACCAATATAAATTCTCAATTTAATTGGGCCTGACTTTCTGACATAAGGGCACTCCCAATGCAATAACGTCAGTCATTTCTATAGCTGCTACATAGGACGGATTGCTGAGGTGAAGGGTAGTTAACAAGAAGAGAGAGCATGATGTTTTCTTATATAAGAGACAGGCACTATCCCATAAATAAGGGAATGAAACGATAATAAGGGCGTTAGGTTGTTTCTATATGACTTATAAATAAAAAAAGAAAATAATCATGTTAATTACTAGATATAATATATTGAGAGAGTTATACCTATAGCTGTTTCTATATGATGTGACGTATTTAGAAACGACATATAAACAATGCACCGAGAGTGTCCTAAGCGACATGCAAAAAATGATTGGATAAAAGAACTTGTTGGAGAACAATATGCTAATCCAAATCTTTTAAACCAAGAATATATATATAGAGAGAGGGTGGGTAGAAGCTGTCCATGCACTACCAACAGCCCAAAATCGAGGTCTCCAGCTCTCAAACCATGAAAACGGCGCCGCATTTTCCCTTTTTTTTAAATATATAGCATGCATCAGATAGAAATTAAGAGAACCATTCGTTCTTCCAGTACAACGTCGAATTATACTGAACCAAAATTTTCACTCCAACGGCAAAAAATCTGAACAAGTAATAACTCATTCCAATTGCAACAGTTCTGTGTACCATACTGAGAGAAAGAGAGTTATTTTCCTACTAGCATATGATATGTGTTTCTAGCTAGGCATATCCAGCCGGAGCCATTGGATTTTGCAAGTCATACAAAATTCCGAATTGCAATAGGTATATCTAGCCGCAGGTGGAGGAGAGAAGGATAGAAAAGGAGGGATGGGAAGGAAACGAGCAGATAATAAGTTTGTGGAAGGGTTTTTGCAAAATTGTGTGGATTATGAATCTCAGAATAGATTCAATGGAATCGAATGTGTCCGGAAACACATATAGATATAGATGGTTCTGTATTTCCGCAAAGAAAATTGATATTTTGTCATTTTTGAGAGTGAGAGAGTGGGCTTCATGCATTTGCCATCATCGAAATGTGCTTCGTTAAAATGCCACTCCCTAGCTTTGCACCTTGTTTATTTACCATTTTGGGCACATTAAATCATTTTCGGGGATTTTCTCCTTCACTAGGCACACACGAAATGACTCTCATGCCCCTCGTCTTTTCTTCTTTCCTCTACCCGTTCTCTCTAGCACGGTGGCCATTTAGAGCATCCGGAACGGTGGCGATATGCTGGAGGTGGCACTCCTGGCCTGGGGCCTCGAGCCCTCGAGCGGCCGGTGGCAAGCGGCGCCCGGCCCTGGCATCCTGTCGTCGAGGTTGAAGGCATGTAGACTGAGCAAGACGGCACATTGAGGGGCCTCCAATTCATGAACCAGGGCGTGGTGACGCAGGGCTGGTCGGAGGTGGAGAAGCAGTTTGAGCACCTTGTCGGCGATGGCTTCCTCCTCCGGGCATGGTTCAGCTAGTGGCGGCATCTTCGAAGCAGCACAAATGGAACTGTCAGGGAGGAGAGGGGTGGGGAGTGGCCGGGTTGGGACGCAGGAGCTGGTGGGCGGAGAAGCCATGCCCATGCCGAAGAGACGGGAAGAAAGAAGAAGATAGGGGCTGAAAGGTCATTTCACATGCCTATGATGGAAGAATTACCTGAAAACATTTTTAAAAGGAAAAATTGGTTCTATAGCATCCAAAGACCACCTTTTTTGGTTTATACCATCCAAAGACTTAGGTACATTTAAATGCCATCCAAAGATTGGTTTTCTCCGTTTTTTACCACTACATCCAACTCCATCCATGTGCTGTTAACTCTCCTATCCATTTGAACATTTCACCGTTAGTCTCCATCCATTTGAACTCTCCATCCCATCCATATGCAGTCTACTCTCTGTACACTCCAGCCAACCTAAAGCCAGATGCTGGAGAGGGCGAGTCGGAGCGCAAGATTCTAGAGTCGCTCATATACCAGACGAAGCAGCTGGAGCAAACCAAGATTTCTCTCGAGGAGGCCAAGCTGGAGATCGCGACACTGCAGCAAAGCAACAGGAGCCTCGAGGCGGCGGCTGCGGCGAGCAGGCGGGGCGGCGTGGAGCAGAGAAGCGTCAAGGACCTCATGTTCGGCGGCGCGGACGATGAGGTTAGGGTGCTACGCAGCGAGCTCTGCACAGTGATGCAGGGGGAGGAGAAGAACCGGCCGGAAGGCGCTCGACGACCTCTCCATCGCGCTCTCCGACGTGACAATGGAGGTGAAGCAGGTGAAGCTTTGGCTCTCCGAGGCATAGGCCGAGCTGGAGGCCGCCAATGCCGAGGTCGTGTGGCTGCGCGGGGAGCTGACCGTCACTGAGGCGAGGCTCCGCGCCGTCTCCGACGAGCACGGCCGTTGCCGGCTCGAGGCCGAGGAGTCGGCGGCCGCGTGGGGCGACAAGGAGCATGTGCTCCTCGAGTGCGTGCGTGCGTCCGAGGAGGAGGTGAACCTGGCGCGGCAGGAGAACACCAAGCTGGTGGAGTCGCAGCGCGTGATCCGCGACGAGAACGCCCGGCTACGCGACATCCTGAAGCAGGCCATGGCCAAGGCTAATGTCATCAAGGAGTCGCTGGAGCTTGCCCGAGGCGAGAACGCCCAGCTCAACGATGTCATCGCCGACAAGGACAGCGCGCTACAGAGCCTCCAGCAGGAGTACGAATCCATC
This sequence comes from Olyra latifolia, assembly GCA_036346145.1. Classification (NCBI taxonomy): domain Eukaryota; kingdom Viridiplantae; phylum Streptophyta; class Magnoliopsida; order Poales; family Poaceae; genus Olyra; species Olyra latifolia. The sequence goes on from CM070530.1 coordinate 5,027,534, forward strand.
AAGGTCAGCGAGCCGGCGGCATAGGGCAGCCTCAAGGAGCTCAACAGCCTGCTTGCCATGACAACAACGGCGTGCAGCACCCCCATGTCTGCGAAGACCATGCCCATGCTGCCAGACTACGGCCTCGATCACCACATGCTGAACGGACGCGTCGCCGCTAGCGAAAAGGGAACACCGGAGGCGCGGAGGATGGCGGAGAAGTCCCGGACGCCAAACAGCCGGAGGTACTCGATCGGCTAGCCCGCCAAGTTCAAGGGTGGCTTTTCGTAGTCGGCGAGGATAGGGAACCTGAACCACAAGGACCGGATGTTCGCGTCGCTTAGCAACATTGCTGATCTCAAGTCAGCGGCGGACGCGGCCATAGACGACCTCGACGACGACGAGTTCGACCATGGGAGGGTGCCGCCGTCGCCTGAAAGGGTGCTGCCACCGCTGCAGTGGAGGGTGCCGCCGCCGCCTATTCCTCCTGCATCCGATGGGAACTTGGGGAAGGGGCCGACGGTGGGTGAGGGCGGGCGCCGACCTAGGAGGGGAGCGCGGGAGAAGATGAGCGTGCAGGAGATTAGCGCGGGAGAGCAAGGGAGATAGAAGCTGCTAGGAGAACAGGATGGCATGTCATGGCGTGTAACGGCAGGTGGATGGAGTTAGATGGAGTGGTAAAAAAATAGAGAAAACCAATCTTTCAATGGTATTTAAATGCACCTAAGTTTTGGGTGGTATAAACCAAAAGATATGGTCTTCGAGTGCTATAGAACCAATATTCCCTTTTAAAAAAGAACGAAATGGCAAAGAAACAAGGGGTGGAGCTAAGAAGTGGCATTTTAACCAAGCATATTTCGATGATGACAAATGCATGAAGCTCATTCTCGAGAGTGACAAAATGTCAATTTTCTCGCTTGGGTTTTTGGCGGAATATGTGGTATCTCCCTATCTGCGGGGCATATGCATGGCCAATTGACGAGCTGGACCATTGGATTCTTTTGAAATCCAACATACGCGACACCCCAACTTGTCTTAAGTCTTTTGAAATCCAACATACGCGACACCCCAACTTGTCTTAAGTCTTTTGAAATCCAACATACGCGACACCCAACATGGCTGTCGAGGTGTATTTTGGAGCAAATGGATTAAATGGGACTCCAGAGAAACAGCAGTTTGATCGTAGGACTGAACAATCTTGAGCGCTTCAAAACAAGCAGTTGCAAAAGCAGATACCAGCTCCGTGACCCGGTATTGGAAAACGTAAGAAATTCCCCTTGCTGCAATCAGGTGCAATCAAAGAAGCATCACTCAACCTCATCTCTGTCAAACGAGAGAAAACTTTTATGCATATGTAGGCTCCAGTGTTCCACATAGAAACGAGAAAAAGAAAAGGAAAAATATCTTACGCGCTATTGCAAAGCTGTCTAATATCTCACATGCTATAACTTAGAGGCTTATCTCTTCCGTGCCATCACAATTGCTCGTGCCATCACAATTGCTCGATTATTGTCCTATGTATCATTGGTGAAAACTTATCTTTTTTGTTTAATTTATGTAAGCATTTCAAAAATTCTAAAAAAACAAAGTTATTAAGTATGCAATAATTTGAATATACAATTTTTTTAGTATTTTTAAGATATATCTTTTATGTTTAAAACATTTTTAAGTGTAAATTTAGCATAAAAACTTCCGTAAAAATACCAAAAAATATAGATTGGAAATATTGCATATCTGATAACATTGTGATTTTTTGAATATATTAGAGCAATTGCGATAGCAAATAAGAGAGAGACGGTTAAGCAATGGCACGTAAGAGTATCTGACTATGCAATGGCATACAAAATTTGACCTAAAAGAAAAACACTAACCTTTAGCATTCTGCATCACCCTGAGATATTACTCCTACTGCCGAAGTACCAAGATTGCTTTGTTCCTGCTCCTGCGGAGAAACAGTATTCTGCACCATCTCCTGTGGAGTGACTTGATCTGATCCAGGTTGAGGTTGGTGCAGAGGCAGTACTCCAACTGCTAGTGCTGGAACAAAATTGAAGAAAGATATGTCAATCAAAACATTAGGTAAAGCACACCTGCCAATGGACATACCGGTGTCATATAACTAATTTTATCTCCTAACTGAAATATCTTTGCACAAGAGAGAATAACACAAGAAAAAACTAAAAGATAATGTAGTATGTTGCTCTTTTTTTTTTGCGCAAAGAGTCACTATTGAGCTCTGCTCTGATGTACAAATAAGAGAGACACTCCATTCCAGTTGACATAATACAGAGATAGGGCTGTGCAAAAAAATATAACAAGGAACAACTTAAAAAAAATGAAAACAGGTTATGATTGAGATCACCTACCACAGCTATACAGGTATTCAACCCTGGAAATGTTTTTCAGAAATGTCATTAGAGTATGAATATCAAAGTGTGTCATCACATGCTTCACAAAACGATGTATTTCAGTCAGTGAATCAGATGAGCAATATTCAGCATTGCACTCCATATTCTGCATTCACATTTTTTCATGAAACATAAATGTAAATGGCACATATATGTTGAAGAGTAGTGCATAGAAACCCTGCCAACATATACCAAGTGCATAACTTTGACTGCAGAATACAATGTGAACAATGGATAATATGCTAACTTTAGTATCTGTCAGCAGAAGTTTTTTCTATCTCAGAAACAAAAAATTGAAGTACTTCACATGATTAAAGAAATGATGAATAACCTGAAAGATTTTTTGTAGCCAATACCTATATGCATCTGGTATTTTTAATCTGGGATAAATTGGGGTTGTAGTTAAAATTTATAACTACAGCTGTACATTCACAACATGTACAATCTAGTGGGTTGAATGTAGTCTTCAGACAAATATTTAAGGTTAGAAAACATAAAGAATTTACTAACCATCATTAGAATTTGCCAGCAATGGAGTAGAAGTTGCTGGAAGAATCGTTAAGCTAGAATCAGATCCTTGATTAAGCGTGGCAGCATGCCTGAGCACTGTACACATGACTCGATTAGCAGATAGATGTGGTCAGATGGAAGTAAATATAGAATTTAAGTGCTTAGCATGACTGCCAGGTACTTGATTTCCTTTGAGCAAAGAGGTATTTGATTTTTCAACATCATTCCATATGGACTTAAGTGAATCTAGATCCATATCATGACCTTCAAAAGAATGACGAAGATCATCCACCATGTTTATACAACCATTCACTTGGACCTCAGATATGTTGTTGAGACATGGCGTAAGGCATGAGCACGAAGGTATGGCGTGACACATGATTCGTAAAACAATATAGGGCAATCAGATCAGTGTGACACTTCATTTTTTTCCATCTATTTGTGGTGGAATATGAACATAAATGATAGATATAAGATGAAGACAGTATATACAAACACGGTCAATAAGTATATCTACCATTAGTATTTAGTATAAAAAATCGATCAGATACAATTATACATAGCAACATATACAATTTAGTTCAGTTTCAAAAAAACATATACAATTTATTGAGTTGAAATTTATATTGGGAAAAATGGAAACAAGCAAACGCCAAAAGTGCATCCATGAGCATAGTAGGACAAATTATCAAGTAAATGAGCATTCGAGAAAGTGCTCCAGACACTAATCGAGATTTTCAGTCAGTGTGTGTGTGTATGTGAGAGAGAGAGAGAGAGAGGATGTGTGAGGTGCTAAACCTGGATTTGAAGTAATATTGGTCTCATCAACAACGTGCTGAGGAGCAGCAAGGCTGAAAATAAGCAAAACACATTATATAATTATATGTAATTTGCAAAGCAAGGTGCACATATAGCATATATATTTTGCCGACCAAGATTCCACAGAACATACACCGGTTGCATAAATCCTTACTTCAGTTTTTGGCCTTAACCAATTTGACTGTGACTTGCCAGTACAAGGAACTTGCAGGAAAATATTTACATAAAGAATCATACTAAACCAAGTCTTTCACACCAACGGCAAAAAATCTACGCAAGAAGCCATAACAAATTCCACTGGCAGCAATTCTAAACGAGAATCGTTCATTCCACGGGCAAGAAATCTGCACATGACATAAGACCAGCAAGAATTAACCAAATGTTTGACAACGTCAAATCCTAGAACCAAAAATTTAAGTAAAGATGTGCAAGATCATCATAGCTCATAGCGTAAAAACGTCGAACAGATTGCGGGTGGCACGGAAAGAAAGCGCCATCAACAAGAAATTAGTCAAGTACGAACCTGCATTCTTGCGCCAGCGTCCGCGCACGGTCCGCCCACTTCTGATGTTTGGACAACTCGGTGTGCTCCTTGCCAGGTAGCCTGGAGGAAGCGAAAGAAGCGCCGCAAGAATGAGAGCAAGAACGCGATCAATCAACTAAGCGAGTTGATGGTACCGAGAACCGCACGTTGTGACGTAGGGCAGGAAGGCCCTGACGATCTGCTTGATTGCGAAGCAGCGCGCGTCATCGTCTGCTCCGGGGAAGGAGTCGACGTAATCCACGAGGTCCTTCGGTCTGCGTTTGATGTAGAGCTTGTAGACGTGATCCGGGTCGAGATATTGGGGGCCGGAGCCGTCGCCGTCGCCGGAGGAGGCCATCTGCAATCGCGACGAGGGAAGCTACTAAGGGAAGAGAGGAGCAGTAATGGGGGTCGAGGGAAAGTGGAAAGTGCGGGCGAAAGCTCACGGCAATGGCGGTGGTCGGCGGCGTGCGGAGAGCAGGAGGAGGAGGAGGTGGCGGTGGCGGTGGTGGTCGAGGCGAGCGCGCCGAGGAGACGACGAGCGCCTCTGCCACCTCCGCAGAAATGGCTTGCACGGAAGAAAAGAAAAGGCCCGAGACGGCCCAGCAAAATGGATTTACGTTGGTTTATGGGCTGTCGCTGGGCCGATTTGGAGTTACGGCCACCCAAAACCCTAGTCGTATACCTGTAATTATCTTCTTTCAGGGATTTTTGTGTAATCTTGGGTCGTACTGGATGCAAAAAGTATTAATATATTGCCCTTTCTTTTTTAAAAAATAGATTTAATAGCTTCTAAAAGTGGCTGTGAAAAGTGACACTTTTTGTTCGATTTGTTATAAGAGCTTTGAGAAGCAAACTTTAAGCATTTATCTTTATAGAAACTATGGTAAGCCTTAAGAACACTTACAGGTGTCGATGTTCGAATCCTTGGACACTTTCTTAGATCCGAGCGCATTGATTTCCACCTTACCCTCCTCAGGCAGCCTTGATGGCACCTCACTCCATTGGTCGCCTCAGGGCCTAGCCTGTCGTCGACCTCCCTGGCCAAGGCTTTCCCCGCCTTGGTAACGCTTGCGCGCCATGACGCCTTGCACCAGGCGCACCTTCCACTTCGGGGTCCAGAGTTAAGCGGCCGGTCACGCCGCCTGGCCGACCAGCACGAGCTTGGCCTTTAAAGGCCGCAGCCTCCGTTGCTTGGCCTCCGACCACCGCGCCGCCTCCTGCCGCGACCCCATCCGCTGCCTTTCGTGCGGCCGCTCAGGCCACACCTTCAGCGGCGCTTGCGCCGCCCGCCGCAAACCGTCGCCAAGACACCCCCCTCCTCCCACACCTTGCCTTCCTCCCTACACCCACATCCATAGCGCAGCCTTGACTGCCTGCTACCTTCTTCGCCCACCCTCCGCCCGCGTCTGCGTCGAAATCTCGCCGGAGATGCGGTTGGACGCCTCCGAGCTCCACCGCCGCGGCGCCTTCGTCAACATCTCCGGTGGCCCTCACCCCGACCCGGCCTTCGTCGCTGCCGCGATAAACCTGCACACGGACATCCCCATTTTCGACATCCAGCTCACTCACCTTGGCCACCGTCGCTTCCTTGCTCGGTTCACCTTGCCGGAGCAAGCTCACCTAGCCGCGCGCAGCTCCTTCAGCTACCACGGCCGTCGCTTCATCATCACCGCCATCCCCAGCGACCTCCACGCCAATGGCGACCCCGGCGCCGTGCGGTACCGTGCCCGCGTCTTCATTGAGGGTCTCCCCCTCCACGCCTGGTCTGCCTCCGTCGTCGACAGGATCCTCGCCGGTGCCGGCCGCACTGACGTCATCGAGCCTGAGACCCGGCTGCGGCTTGATACGTCCGCATTCCGTGTTTGGGTCTGGACGCGCGACCCCGCCTCGATCCCGCTCGAGGTCGAGCTCGAGCTCTCGGAACCCTCCCTACTGAGGCTCGCCGCCCGGTGACCATGACCTCATGAGGCTCACCGGTCGCGCCACCCCCCCCGCGCGCCTCCATCCACCACCTCCTCCTCCACCTCGATACGGTGGAGGACTTCTCCTCGGTCCCCGCGCGCGTCGGCGGTGGCCATCCACGGCTGGACCCCTATCCATGGCGGTTGGGTCCCCCCGACTCGGTGCCTCCGCCACCCATCACCTTCGACCCACCGCGCTCTTGTCGCCCTCTCTTCGCCCCGCTGCGCCGCCGCGAGCCCGACAGCGATGGCGACGAATCCTCCCCCTCCACCGAGTCCTCCCACGGCCGGCGTCGCCACGGCAGGACAACGGCATCCTCAACCGCCTCCGACGCCCTTCCCGGACCTCCGGGCGCGCCGCAGCCGTTCCCAGCCGGGAGTGGGCGCCGCCAGCGCTCTGAGCCCCTGCCGCGCCCTCGCTCCGCTTCCGGCGCCGCCGTCTTCGCCGCCGGCGTGTTCGCCCCAGGTGGGGTCATGCGGCCGAGGCCTCCGGCCAAGCATCGGCTCGTCCCCGCAACCGGTACCCATGCGCTGGGGCCTTCCCATGGGCCCCGCCAGGTCTGTCCCCGTGCCTACCCTGCGGCTTACGGTCGGCGCCTCGGGGAGAATTCAAATCCCACCCCGCCACAGAACAGCAAATGGCCTCTTTCTTTGGCCGCTTCCCCGCCAGGTCTCTCCACTGGCTCCTTTCGCCTGGGCCGGCCTTCCTGCGGGGTGGCTCCATCACCATGGCCTCTCCATCTCCACCTGGGCCGGCCCCCCCGCTGGGCCTCCCGCCAACCGCTTGCGCGGTCATCCCGCCTGGACCAGCATCCCCGCTGGCTGCCCCTGCCCCTGCGTTCCCAGCCCTTGAGGTGGATCCCAACCCACCAGTTGGGGATCTCCCCTGGTCCGCCTCGCCTGTCCCCCTTCCCACCCCTCCACCCTTTGACCCCATGACGCTCGAGGCCGAACTTACCCCTGCCTCCCCTTCCCGTTCCGCCACCCAGGCTTTCCTTGCGAAGGCTTCCCTGCCGCTGCCTGCTCCGCTAATCCCCACACTGCCGCCTAGGCGGCCTCGCCCCTCGTGCTCCTCTGCGATTCGCCGCAGCTCTAGGCTTGCCTCCGCTCGTGCGATCCGCGCTCCTGTCGGCTCCTCGCCCATCCCAGCTATCCGCAGGGCCCAGGGGGTCCTAGCCCATAAGCTAGGCCTTCCTCCCCCACCCACAGTCGACGACCTGGCTGCACAGCTTCAGACTTTGTTCTCCTCCCCGCTAGACGACGCCACTCTCTCGGCCGTCGCCGACCTCTGTGGCCTCTCGCGGCCCTCCGTGGACTTGCTCGCCGTCGGCTCCGCCGGGGTGGAGGACTGTGTCTCCTAGCCACACCCCGCTTGCTTAGTGCCAGCTTATCCTGATGTTACCGACCCCCCTTTCCCCTGCCCACCTGCGCGTGGGCTTGTATCGTCCCCACCTGCGTGTGGGCTTGTTTCGTCCCTACCTGCGTGTAGGTTTGCCTTGTAGTCCCCACCTGCGTGTGGGTTTGCTTAGTAGTCCCCACCTGCGCGTGGGCTTGTGTCCTTTTGTGTTCGCTTCTGTTCCACCTGCGTGTGGACCGGTCGCTCTTGTCCTGGCTCTCCCACCGTCACGTGGGCTTGATGCCCCCCTAGTCGTCTTACCGCCTGCGTGCGGCGCGTCTTGGGCCCGCCTCCCCCTGCGTGGGCCTTGGCTTGCCTCCCCCCTTCCATTTGCCGTCGGTCTATTAAGGGCGCCCTTCCTAGCCTTCAGTGTCCCCCCTCTCCCGCCCTATGAAGGTCCTCTCTTGGAACACTCGCGGCCTCAACTCCGCGGCCAAGCGCGACACAGTAGCAGCGCTCGTCCGATCCTACAACCCAACCATCCTCGCCATCCAGGAATCGAAACTTTCTCAACCGAATAACCTAACGCTCATGGAAATTTGTGGCCATCGCCTCCGGGGAGTGCTGCAGCTCCCTGCCAGTGGCACCAAAGGGGGCATCCTTCTCTTCTGGGATGCCTCCGCCGTCCAGGTTTCCGACCAACTCATCCTACAGCATTCCATCTTTGCCAAATTCTCTCCGCTTGACGGTCAGCCTAGCTGGATCCTTACCGTTGTCTACGGGCCCTCCACCCCCCCCTGACAAGGAAGCGTTCCTCCTTGAACTCACTTCCTTGGCCAACCACTTTAACTCTCCTTGGCTGGTGCTTGGAGATTTCAACTTGATCTACAAAGCCTCCGACAAAAACAACCTCAACCTCAACCACCGCCTCATGTCCCGTTTCCGCACTGCCCTAGACACTTGCCTCCTAAAGGAGCTCCACCTCTCTGGCCGTCGATTCACTTGGAGCAATGAGCAAGACAACCCCACCTTGGTCAAGCTTGACAGAGCCTTCTGCAACACTGCTTGGGAACTTCTCTTCCCCTCCAGTTCGCTCCTCCCACTGTCCTCCTCAGCCTCTGACCACTGCCCCCTCGTCCTCACAGCCGAGATCCTCCCTCCTCCCCCTAGGAGGTTTCGCTTCGAGAACTTTTGGATCCGCCTGCCGAGGTTCTCTGAGACCGCCAAGCAAGCTTGGTGCGAGGCTTCCCCCCATCTCCCCTCCCACCCACTCCTACGCTTCTGCACCAAACTCCTCCGTACCGCCAAGGCCCTTAAATCTTGGAGCCGCACCCACATTGTCAACACCTCCCTCCAGCTCGCGATCACCTCCGAGGTCCTGCGGCTTCTCGATCTGGCCATGGAATCCCGCCAGCTCTCCCCTGCGGAGATAGACCTAAGACGGCATCTGAAAATTCGGAGCTTAGGGCTCAGCGTGATTGCGAAAATCAAATGGAAACAGCGCTCCTGCCTATCTTGGCTCAAACTCGGCGACGCCAACACTAAGTACTTTCACCTGAGGGCTAACGGTTGGAGGAGGAAAAACTACATCCACACCCTCCAGAGCCCATCCGGCACACACTCCGAATTCCACGAGAAGGCACGAATCCTCCACGACCACTTCTCGTTTGTCCTTGGGACCGTCCCACCCTCGGGCCCTGGACCCGGTCGCCGTTTAAACTGGGACTTCCTCGAGCTCCCCTCTCTGGATCTTTCCGCCTTAGAAGAACAGCTCAGCTTGGACGAGCTCAGGGAGGTAGTTTTTAGCCTGCCTAACGACAAAGCCCCAGGCCCCGATGGCTTCACCTGGGATTTCTACAAATCCTGTTGGGATTTCATCTCCTCATACCTCCTGGCGGCCCTCCAGAGCCTCCTCAACCTCGATGGGCGAGGTTTTGAGACCTTGAATGACGCTCTCATCGTCCTGCTACCAAAGAAGGACAAACCTACCTCCCCCTCCGACTTCCGACCCATCAGTCTCATTCACAGTCTGGGCAAACTTTTCACCAAGATCCTCTCCACGAGGCTTGCCCCCTTCATGGACGATCTCGTTTCCCCCTGCCAGAGCGCTTTCATCAAAAACCACCACATACAGGACAACTTCTTCTCGGTCCAAGGCAAAGCCAAATCTCTCCACAGATCCGGAACGCCGGCCCTCCTCCTAAAACTCGACCTTGCCAAGGCCTTTGACTCAGTGTCTTGGACCTACCTCCTCGACAACCTCCGCGCCCGCGGCTTCGGGGAACGCTGGTGCGACTGGATCTCCCTCTCGCTTGCTTCCCCTTCCTCGCTGGTCCTCCTCAACGGCCACCCCTCAGCCCCCATCCACCACCGCAGGGGATTACGCCAAGGCGACTCCTTATCCCCCTTCCTCTTCAACCTTGCCATTGACCCCCTTGTGTCCCTTCTCGCGAAAGCCACAGAGCATGGGATCCTGTCCCCCATCAGAGGCTTCCAGCCTGGCCCCCATATCTCCCTTTTTGCAGACGACACCGCCATCTTCATCCACCCTACCAGGCAAGACGCGTCGGCCTTGGCTGACTTACTAGACCTCTTTGGCGACATCTCTAGCCTCCGCACCAATTTCACCAAGAGCCAGGCCGCCCCCATTAGGTGTGACGACCTTGACCTTGATGACGTCCTCCAAAACTTGCCGGCTGCTAGATCTACCTTCCCCCTAAAATACCTGGGCCTCCCACTGTCCATTAAATGCCTCCGGCACGTCCACTTCCAACCGCTCATCGACAAAATCTCCAATAAGCTGGCTGGCTGGAGAGGCCCGTTCATGTCAAAGGGTGGGCGTTTGACCCTCCTCAAAGCCGTCCTCTCGGCCCTACCAACGTATATCCTCTCAGTGATCAAACCCCCCAGCTCCGTCCTCCAGAAGATAGACAAGATCAGGCGCAGTTGGCTCTGGAAAGGGTCCCCTACCTCTTCGTCGAGACACTGTAAAGTCAATTGGTCCACTGTCTGATCCCCAACACGTTTCGGAGGCCTTGGGGTGCCTGACCTCGCCCGCTTCGCACAAGCCCTCCGCCTCCGCTGGCTTTGGCTTAGGAAGACCTCCTCTTCGGCCCCGTGGATTGACACCCCTGTCGCCCAGCCAATGACCGACGACGACCTCCTTCGGGTGGGGGCTTCTGTGAGCCTGCATGATGGTTCCTCGTCCCTTTTTTGGGAGGACCGCTGGCTCTCTGGTCTTGCTCCCAGGTGGCTGGCTCCGAAACTGCACGGCACAACTCCCAGGCGCTACCGCTTGGTCAGGGACACGCTTTCAAACAACACCTGGATCTCCGACCTTAGGCGAGTACTCACCCCTGAAATGGTTCCGGAACTCATTTCGCTGTTCCAAAGGCTGACCCAGGTCTCTCTAACCCCGGGCACACCCGACCAATGGCTCTGGCGGTTCACCAACGACGGCTCCTTCTCAGTAAAGTCCGCCTACAGGCTTCAATTCATTGGCCGCCGCCCCACACCGGCCCTAGCACGTGTCTGGAAGCACTGGGCACCCTCCAAGTGCAAATTCTTCCTTTGGCTTCTACTCCAACAGCGCGTCCTCACGGCGGATGCCCTGCAACGCAGACAACTTCCTAACGCCTACTTTTGTCCGCTCTGCTACCGCAGCCTAGAGACGCTAGAACACCTCTTCCTACTCTGCAACTTCAGTACCTTCGTCTGGACGCGCTTGGCGAATCTTTCGGGGATCGAGCTACTCTACCCTACGTCGTGGCGTCACTCCGACTCCATCCCATCATGGTGGGAAGCAGACATTCTCCAAGCAGGACCTTCTCGCGGCACCCTTTCCATTATATCTGGGACCATCTGGCTACTTGGCTGGAGCGGAACAACAGGATTTTTCGCTCTTCCGAACGGCCGTCGCTTCCCTTCCTTCACCACCTCCTAGACGAGTTGAGATTGTGGGTGGCCGCAGGTGCCGATTTCGTTATTTTGTAGGTTACTATAGGAGATCATGCCCCATGGGGGGAGGGGCCCTGTTCCCCCCCCCCCCAAATTTATTTTATTTGTACTCTTCTGCTTTTGATCAATAGATGGCAGTTCTCCTGTCCTTTGCTCAAAAAAAAAGCTTTGCCTACCCAAAACACGGACATTGATATATGAGCATCAAATTGCATGGATAAATGGATCAAAAACACTTAATTATGCACATTGCTATTTGTCAAGCATGTGCGGCCAGATGCTCCTGGAAGCACAGGTGCACATCTCAAACTCTTTAGAGTACTTGCTCGTTATGAAAATTTTCCCAGCAATAAGCTTAAGCTGTGAAATACATTGTTGCGATTACGATCCTAAACAAACAACAAGGCTATGAGGACAAATACGACCTTTAACGCAGACAAAACGAGCTATTGTCGAAGCTAATGTCTAGACTGTCAATTGGAGCAACCATCTAAGAGTTAATTCATTGCTTAATTTATAATAGACTAGTTGAATGCCCGTGCTTTGCAACGGAATTTCAAAAGTGCGAGAGATGTTAAATCATACGCAACATTCAAGTAAGCTGCAATGTTAAATCAAGAAAAATGACAAACACCAAACTTTCATAACACTAATGACTAAAGTTAGCATTGCACAACACAACACCTTGTTAATTCAAGACATAGTTGCGTCAGGTTTGCAAAATGTCATCGCAACCTTACTCGAGTAATATGTGTTAGCTATCTGTAAAAGGGTTAATCAGCACAGCTAAATAGCATCATCATTCAAACATGGATTCATCATCTGCACCAGCTTAGTTAATTGATGGGATTTCGCTTTAGATACATCAAGGGAAGTTTGGTTTGCATCTAGAAAAATAAAAAAAATCTTGCCTAGCATTTTAGTCCATATAAATGTAGCATAATTTCCTGTAGGCAAGAACACCGGTGGCTTCCTGTCATAAATTTTTGAACTTCAGTCCTGATTTTTCCCCACAAATATCATTCATGCTATGCAAGTAACAATTCAAGGGCGTGATGAAGTATATGACAATACCGACGTCAGATGTGTAGCACATACAAGCACACAATTAACCCTAGAAGCAAGTGACATAAGTGTTTATATGCTCTCTTTCAAACCAAAGTAATCATTCTGCCTTGGGAGCATAACCCATATTAAAGGATTTGCATTTTCTTCTATTGATGCATAAAAGCGAGCTAGTCCTTTGTTCTTACAAATCCTAGATATGAAGAGGCGATAAGTATAATGAGAGAGTTTAAAACAACTTGGTTCCAGTGGCTCCTGGCATTTCTCTCAAGCACGAGAAAGATGCTAGGCAATATTACCTTGTAATTCTGATTAACTAAGTTCTCAATTGATCATTGTTCCATAGAAACAGTGCCCACTCTGCAACCTAGGAACAGACAATAAAAACTGTATCAGGCTATATACTTTGATAAATATTTTTTTTATAACTACTACATGAGCTAAAACATAAAACCTAACAAACAATTCTGTTTGCAGATGCCACCAAGTAACTATGCATGTAGATATTGGAAATGTTCAGGAAGCTACAAACTGCTCCAATAAAAACACATAATGGCAGAATACCAGAGAACAAAAACATGGTATACAAGTAGCATAAGTATTCTGGTTAATGACAATTACAAGATAAATGCTATATAGATGGCGAAAGTCCTATAGCACATGATGGAATTATTGACTAAGAGAATGATAGCAACCAGAAGGAAATCCTAGATCCAAACAAGACAAAAAAAGCCAAAGATCTATTTCGAGCACAACTCGGGCAAGAAGCAATAGTCAGCAAATATATAGGTTTTAACTAAGAAAAATTGATGGGCGGTGTACAATACAATAAAGCAATACTTTCATAAGACGCTATGCTTTTCTAAAGCAGTATGAGGAGTCCTTTATGTAAAAGAAATTATTTAAATAAAACTAATGGAATTTGATACATCCGAACCAAAAGGAGGGGGTGGAAGTAAATCACAGGTATTGCACCCTCCTATTGTGATTTATGACAACAATTAGTTTTTGTACTTGGTAACCACTCTCTAGTGCAGAATATATTTCTAGCATGGTGTGAATTTAATGACTACAATGTGAAATCCTTGAGAATAACTTCTATGTAAATTTGCAATTGACAGATTAGTAAAAGAGAGGAAATGTAAAGATAAAAGAGAGGTTTTGGGATACTGTTCTGATTTCCTAGAATACATCGGATTATTTTTCAATAAGGGTTTCAACCAAGAGAACAAAAGTTACAGTGATGTCAAAAAGAAATGGAACAAATTAGTGGTGTGTACTCTAAGATAAGAAACTGATTTGCTGATGCTATAAGAGCAACCACCTAGCATGTAGTTTTGCAGACCCACCACCAACACATTTTTTGGGAAAAAAGTAATGCTAAAAAATGCACCATAGAAACAAATTGGCAAAAAAAATTTATATACAAAATTACATATTAGCATAAGTGAAAACAACTGAAATTCCATGTACACTAATTAAAAAGCATGATGCACAGAAAAGTTAGGTAAACAATAAAGAATGCCAAGATCACAATATCGATACTTTTCATACTCGAAAACAAAATTATATCTAATTTAATATGCGCAAGAAATCAATGTGGATATGCAGATGAATAATATTAGAATCGAAACCTAAGGCAAGAAAAGTGAGATTTGAGTAGTGAAGTAGAAATGCAAGATGCAAGGCAATGAAGTAGAAATGCATGCCAAATTTGAGTAAGAGCATCTGAGATTTAGCCTAGAAATGCGAGCTGTTCATGCAGAGAGTTATGTACTATAATGGATTGTCAGCAAGAAAATTAAGGTTGCAGAGAGACAATGATACAACAGTGTCTGTCTCTAAAGAGATATATACCTCCTCCGTAAACATGTTCTTGTTTTTCATCTCTAGTTATTTGGATCCAACCTTCTTTGAATCAGTAAGCCACACCATATTTATGCATTTAACCAGAAAATAAAAAAAGGGGAATAATACTATGCAAAGCTTTCGTGAAAATGTAATCACCATTACCTCTATGCTCTTCTTCTTGCCCCCTCTACACCTCTATCTCCTCCTAGATACAACCTTCGGAAGACCAAACAACTACAAGATGAATATACAAATGAATAAAGAAAAATAACACATTATAAAGTCAAGAGAAACACTCCCAACCAATCAAAGCTCACCCCATGAAATCCACAGGAGGGAACGGGACCAATAACAAGCATTGAGGAGGTAATAAGGATGTATATACCCTAGAAGCCTCTAGGAGCTGAAGAACCGAGGGAGGCCACCCGGCTCTCGAGGCTATCTCGAAAAATTCTCGAAGTGACGAGGTTACACGAGATAAGTAGATAAGAAAAGATAAAAAGAACCCACCCTTAGAAAGTTAAGCTCCAATATATAGCCCATAGGCAATGGCCTTTACTATACCACATTACCACACCATATTCAATGCCTATCACATAGCCACACTATAACAAAAACGTAAGCTAAGAGCCCACTTTAGACCTAACTTTGCAAACAATCAGTAGCAGATAGTGCTTGCATTTGACAGATTGATCCCAAACCACTTGAGGCAAAGCAAAACTAAACATAGAGGTGTCTGTAGCATATTGTTAGTAGAAACAAAAATAAAGGTAAGAGAACCCCAAGCATGAACATGACAAACCTTCCTTGTCCCATATCTGCAATGGCCTGGTCCTGACAAAATGATAACATAGAAAAAATGAGATATTCAAGATATCCAAAAATTAATTAATACATGAGACCAATGAGAACCAATCTGACACTACCATACCCAAGGCTGTAAAGAATGGACAAAAAGCGGATGGAATGTGTTCTTAAACATTTTCCAAGCTTTTAAGAGCAGCAAAACTGCAAAACACAAAACAAAAATGAGAGTACCATATTTATGCAATCCGCCACTTCAGTATGAGCTAAGGGCTTAAGATGCATAAATCTTGACAAGCATTGCAACGATTCTCAAACAAAGCGACAAACGATTTCATTCTCGCTGCTGTGTCTCATCCAACAATCCATTGTTCGCTTAACACGGCAGATAAGTTCTTGTATGACACTATCCAAATTTCCAAAACAATGTAATCACGGGCTTCTCCAAAATTCTCCCATCACACAATCATGACAGCATCCCCACAGATTTGCACTGCTCAACAATTCTCGCCAGCAAACCCGTAGAAATCTGAAGTTGGTAAACGTAGCGGAAGCATGATACCTCTCTTAAGAAAGATGGGAGCCACGATCTATTCCCCCTAGCTTGAAGTGATAACTCCTATATATGGATTCCGCCGAGCTGATAATCCAAACCCTACCGAACGATCAAAATCCCAACCGAACAATCAAAACCCCATGGATAACTAATCGTAATCAAAGCCTCAATCTGGAGCAAACTCACGTAGCGTCGGGTCGTTCTTAGGGAGGAAAGAACGGCGCTGCATGATTCATCCAGCCTTACTTGAGTTTGATGAATCAAAGAGAACGGCGCTGCACAGTCGTGAGAAGAGAAGAGAAGGAAGCGGTGGGAGGGGAGGTTGCTACCTGGGGAAGCAGGCCAGCCGGAGTGCGGGTTGCGCTAGCCGGCGGGGCTTGATTCCGGCAGAGAAGGGGACGGATCGGCGCCGCGCCACCTCCTCTTGTTCGGAGACAAAACTCCCGAGATTGGCAATCTTGAGACCTAGGCGAACAGAACAGATATGCTCGATGCCGATGCCCATGACGGCCGATCTCCTTGAGCTTGAAGAGGGCGATGCCGATAAGAAAGAAGGGCGGTCTTTGTGGGGAAGGAGGCGACACTGTTCAGGAAAGGATGACGCTGATAGGAAAAGAAGAGGAAGGGACGGTGCCAGATCCGGGAGGAGGAGGCCGAGGCAGCGCCGAAGTAGAAGGAGGAGGAGAGGGGCGGCGCCGATCTGGTAGAAGACGGCACTGTGGGGAGGAAGGGCGGCACAGGTCGAGGAGGGGGCAACGATGTGGGAGAGGAAGGGCAGCGTCGGTCGGGAGTGGGAGGGGCGGTGGCGAGACAGCTGGGGGAGGATGCGGTGAGGGAGGTGAGGAAAGAGGGAGGGGCGGCGTCGAAAGATCTGTGGCTAGGGTTCCAGGGCGGGGCTGGGTGCCTGGGTGCGGGCGGGTGTGGCCGTGTGGGGGCATGCGGAGCGTGTGGAGTGTCCGATCTAGATGGATGGCTGCGATTCAATGTTGGTGAACTCACCACCACCACCACCATAAGCTGCTTTATAGTAGTAGAGATACACGATGTTTCTTTTATATGGATGAACTTAAAACGAAAAGAATCTTAACTAATGCTATCACTTATGGAAACTAATATAATCTAATCCCTAAATAATAGAACAACTTAATCTCAAGCGTACCAGTCTCGTTGCCTGGGCAATCTAGATGTAGCTCACAACATTACATCTCCTTCTAAATAAACCTTGTCCTTAAGGTTGAAGTCCGAAAAATCTCGACGACATGGATCAGTGCGACGACACCAAAGAATTCGACGTAGTCGACGCTAAAAACAAAGCGCATCACCATAAGCGTGGTGTAGTCGTGGCAACCTAGCATGTTCGTGGCCCATCCAACGGTGAGGATGGAGGCGTCGACGTCGCCATGATCGCTGGGTGTGCGCTCAGTACGGAGGAAGACGTGGAGCCCAAGCCAGGACGGTGTCCTGCTCTAACGCTTGTTGCCTTGGGAGTCCTCACGCAAGAGAAGGCATGAAGTTCCATCCATGTCGATGCCTGAACCTCACCGGCCAGCTGGGGTGAATTTTGGATATTTAGAGATTCGCTAAATAAAGAATACTAGTATTGGAAGTGATAGTTTGTTTATATTGGAATACTGCCATGCCATATATATATAGGTTGTCTTCGCCAAGGCGTAAATTCTTTTGTTTTCGTCGTGCTGCTTGATTGAATAAAATCTCATATCGCTGGCTCCCGAGCACTGAAAAAATCTCCTGAAGATATATTTGTGTAAAGAAAATTTTGTGTATATATTGGGCTTTCTGAGTACAATAGCATATATCCCGTCTAGCTAAACACGGACAATATACATATAGGATATCCCCTAATCTAGATGACTAACGAATCTGGACTAATCAATAAACCTTTGTTCTGCATCACCTCATGTTTCATCTCCTAATCATTGCCGGTGCTGAAACAAAATTGAAGATACGCCAAGCAAAACATTAGATAAAATGTACCTGCCAATAATGCAAATATCAGTTCGATATATCAAACTGGAAATTAATAGAGTGTATGTATGCGTGTGTGTGAGAGAGAAGCTGCGTTGAGGTGCTAAACCTGGATTTGAAATAATATTGATCACGTCAACAACGTTCTAGGGAGCAGCAAGGCTGAAAATTAATTAGCAAAGCACATCATTAATAATTAGATCATCCATATGCAACACATCATTAATTAGATGATCCATATGCAAAGCAAGGTGCACGTAATATAGCATATTCAGCTACTAGTTGAAGAGCTCATTTACGATACACATTGTCAAATATACTAGGCCGGTAGTATAATTAATTTAGATTTAACTGTGCATTCAAAGAGCCTTAATATGTGTAAGACCATCTTGTTAGATGGAGATATGTAGCCTTAATATCGAGCTAGCTTTCCCACTGTAGCTACGGGGCCTCGTGCCGTCGCCAGACAATCTCTCTATGTACGTAGAACACTTCTGTATGGAACCCTAGCTGAACACAGCAACGACTAGTAATTACTATTCTTTAATATCCAAGCTGAACACGTACGTACGACTACGACTAGCAGGTACTCTTTAGCTAGGAAACAGATTAATTATTATATATCTCTATGACTTTACGCCTAACAGTATCATATGCCGAACGTCGAACATGAAATATAACATATAATTGTACGTACGAACCTGCATTGTTCGGCCAGCTTCCGCGCAAACTGCGCCCACATAAGATGTACTTGGGTCCGCTCCGGCTGCCCCTGTCCAGGTACCCTGGAGTTCGATCGACAGAAGCGTCGTAATTAACAAGGGGAGCAAGCAAGAATGGGAAGGAAGCGAAGCGCTTGCACGCACTTCAAATACTTGACCAGATCCTTGATCATGTCGCAGCGCTCGTCGCCGGCTGCTCCGGGGAAGGAGTTGACGTAATCCACCAGCTCCTCCGATTTGCCGTCCATGTAGAGCTCGTAGACGTGGTTCGGGTCGATATATCGCGGGTCGACGGAGCCGCCGCCGTCGCCGGAGCCGGAGCGGGAGCCGCAGGCGGAGGAGGCCATCTGCAATCGCGAGGCGGCGAGAGTAGCAAGCAAATAGCCTCAAGGAGAGGAGATGTGCGCCGCTTCTGCCGCCAAGAAGCACCGCAGGAGCGAGATTAATTATGAGACGGAGATTGGCCGAGCGAAAGGGGTTATTTATGGAACAGAGGCGCTGAGCCGTCCCGGCACGAGTCTTTTGTACGCCGAGACGCTTGTATGAGTCGTATCCGTGCGTAGTGGCCGGTGGGTAGAAACAGATACAGGGTTTAGATGTTTTCTTTTAAGTTGAATACGAATCGGATATTAATTGTAACGACAATACCGATCCGATTAGAATATCTATTCAGTTCGAATTACATACGAAAATCCTCACGACGGCTTATGCAATTCTGACATATTTATGATATAATGATATTTTATCCTCTACATACCACACTTCACCGTTATAATTAATTATCTGTATCGCTACTACCAAAAAGTGTCTTATAGTGAGAGGAGTGGTGAGTGATGAAGGGTATAACCAATTTTGACTATGGCTTTTAATCCAATGGTGTGACGACAGATTGACCACCAGAAAAGGGTCAATAATGACATATAAAATAATATTGAAGTAATTGTGATAGTAAGAAAGAAAAGAACAGTAAATCATCAACAACTAATTTAGAAGCCACTCATGCAATAGCGTTTAAGTCGACTAAGTGATGACAGGTAAGAAGATCCTAGCCCTAGCCGCTCTCTTAGTCTCTGCGTCTCCACTTGTTTTCTTGATATTTCGCCTTTTGTCTTCATTGCCTCTTCATCTCTGGCACCATGGGGCGCACCTTGTCACTGACACTGGCAACACAGCCTAGTCCGCGCCTTGGGGGCTTTGCAGCTCGACGCTTTCACCCTTGAGAAATTGGTGGTGGCGTACTTGTTGGATCACGCACCCATAGGTTCCTAGTGATGGATCACCCAAGACGAAGACGATGGGTCTGGGAGCCAACCAATGGACCTGGTGTCGCGTTTGTTTCACTACGACCCGCCGTCCTTCCCTTGAGTGGTAGAGTGAATGTGATAACTGTGTTTGTGTTTGTGGTTTACATGATTTTGGTTGACAATTGTGTTTGTGCTTTCAAATTGTGAATGTAATATATTATATGTTTGTGGTTTGAAATTGTGCTTGTGTATAGATATTTGTGTGAAATGTGGGGATGATGATATATGCGGGGTGTTTTGGGTATACAGGTGCAGCAGCAGCTGCTGGGGCAGTAGCAGCTATTAAATTGGATTTTTTAAGACATTTACCTAGCTATTTTTTTTTGTTGGAAATCAATTACCCAGCTATTTTTTTTGTTGGAAATCAATTACTCTCGATGGCCAGGCCCTGGCCGTCAAGAGAGTTTAAGACTCCCACGTGGCTCAGAGAGGCTCTCTCGACAGCCCTATGACCGTCAAGAGAAGGTAAGACGGCCACGTGGTGCGCTAGACGTCACCTCTCTCGACGGCCATGCAGCCATCGAGAAAAGGTTGATCCCGAGCCGTCAAACAGCCATTTGCCTGATTTACTCGACGACACTTTCTCAAGCCGTCGAGAGAGGTTTTCTCGACGGCCGAGCCATTGAGAAAAGCCATCTCTCTCGACGAGGCTGGCCCGATGATCATTTCTCGATGGTTGGCATCAAGAGAACGTACTCTCGACGGTTTAGATGTCTTTCTTGACTGTTTTAGCCGTCAAGAAATACCGTGTTTCGTGTAGTGACTACTAGTTTTCCTTGTTATAGTTCAGCTTGTAATTCAGGTTGTACTACTAGTTCCCATACTCGTTGGTTGCTTTATGTTGGGAATATGTGTAATAGTTCTATTTAATTCTATTCATGTATATATTTTTTTTTTTAGCGATAAAGGGTGGGAGCTCCGCCAATTCTTTTTTTCTATGTTCAAAGATTCTCATCAAATTTCAGAGCTAGCTAGTTACATAGTATACGCCAATTAAGATAGACTTTCGAAAACTTTTTTTTAAAAAAAGGCTAAAGAGAATCAATGAACTCATTTTGTTATCTAACTATTAGCCTGGAATAATCATTATTGAAAACTAGAAAATAACCCTTCCAAAGAACTATAAAATAACCACAAAACCAGGATAGAGCTGAATAACCACAGAAAATAAAGATTGGCTATGAACACACACACACACAAAAATTGGGTATGAACTGAAGCGTAGGAACTTCCTGAAATCCTTTCCTTTCCAAAGATGATTCTTAGACAAGTTTACACGGTCATTGCGAGAGCTAGCTACACAATTCACTAAAGTTGATAGCAAGTGGCTTACCCGCCAACAAGCAGGTATTCATGCAGTTCATAAGAAAAGTAGCAAGTGCTTTCGACGATATCTACACTCAAAGATGAAAGCCTGTAGACTGTAATTGCCATTCACATCAGCTACCGGTTGTTTCTAACTTCCTATGAGCTAGCTAATTAAGAACAAGCCAATCCGGCTTTTGGAGGAGCCTCCCTGTCTGCTGAGCATGCCTTGCCATTTGACAAGCTGGACCATTGGATCCTTCTGAAATCTGAGATATGCGACACCCAGCTTGTCTTAGTCTTGCCTTCAGTGCTTCTACTTCAGGATGTGTACTTTGGAGCAGAGGGATTAAATGACTCTCCAGAACAACAGCAGTTGGATCATAGGACCGAACAGTCGTGAGCGCTTCATGACAAGCAGCTGCAAAAACAGATGCCAGCTCCGTCTTCGGTATTGGAAGACATTCCGCACAGATGTATTGCCCCTTTCCATCCCGCATCACCCACCCAGCAGAGCCTAGAGTGCCATCGGGTGCAATCAAAGAAGCAACGCTCAGCCTCACGATCCTCTCCTCTTTCGGGAGAGAGAGAAACCTCAGCGACGCTGGCCGGATTCTTATGCCTAACGCAAAAAAAAAAAGGACAAACTTATATGCATATGTAGCTTCCACGCACCTGCAAACGAGAGAAAAAAAACAGAACCACTCACCTTGTGCATTCTGCATCACCTCCTGTGGAGAGAATTGCTCTGGTTCAGGTTGAGGTTGGTGCAGAGGTAGTACTCCAGCTGACGGTTCTGGGACAAAATCGAAGAAAGATACGCGAGGCAAAATATTAGATAAAGCACACCTGCCAATGGACATCACTTCCAAGTGTTGACACCCAATTTTGAACAGAGTCGAAGTTTTTAGAAGCTGCTAGGACACTTAGTCAAGAAGTTGATATTCTAAAAGAACTTGAATCATGCACAATCAACTAAGAGCATAATTGGAAGGATTACCAAGACTAATAAGGAAGATTCTGAAGTCAGAATCCTGATCGGCTACAACAAGTTGGAATAAGAATCCTCATTCAACAAGCCAATTTAGGAAAGTTATAAAAGGTAATGCTGTCCAAGATCACCTGCGTAGTATATCTTAGCCAAATTTTTAGATAAGTTTCTATTTAGAAAGAGTCATAGTTATAAATTATGTCGATTAAATTACATATAATAAGTTTGAGAGTTTAAGTCGAATTGTATCGAGTTCATATATCGGGAATAAATATCCAACCTATGTATCGGGAAAAGGGTTCTCAATCAATCAATCTACTATTTTAATGCAGTGCAATCGTCTTTTTAATTACTATGAGTAGCAGTAATTTAGTTTCGCCGTATTTTGCTTTCGATAGACTTGTCGCGCATCGCCTTCTCGATCAAGGCTTCAGGATACAACCCCAGGTGAGTATTATCTCGATTAAGTCCGATCTTCTCGCTTGGTTTATCAGAATACTATCTTGTTCGGTATCGCTGTGTATCGCCGTTTTGTGCAAAGGTCAGGTTCAACCCTCGTTCTATCGACTTGTTTGGCTTTTTATAGATTGGTCGATAAGCTGTTTACCTCATTTTATTGGTTTGATTAACTTGTTAATCTAGTCGATAGTCTGTTTACCCTTCGTTCTATCAGCTAGAAAATCTAATCGATTAGCTGATAGTCTGTTTACCCTCTTTCTGCTACTTTGTTGATTTTATCAACTTAGTACTAGTTTGTTTACCCCTCGCTCTACTACGGCCTACGGGGTTGATTACATCCGCTTAGTAGTAGATTGTTTACCCTTTGAATCTATTGGTTTGAACTTCTGTTCAGATCAATAGCTTCTACTGCCTTCTGGATTTGTCGGTTTGAATATCTATTTAAGCCGATAGTTCTCACTACCTTTGGATCTGTCGAACTTTTGATCTTGTCTTTAAGTTTGATAGATTATTCTAAATATATTGGATTTAATCGGCTAAATAAAGTTTATTAATTTCTTTACCTTGCCGATTTTAGGTCAAATCGGCTGGCACTCCCTAAACCCTAAAACTTGGTGCTAACGGGGTTCCAAAACCCTAGGCCTACAGTGTGTTTAGCCGATACAACTTTCGGCGTGAACACCTAGCAAGAGAAAACTAAAGGATAATGGCAGTGTGTTGCTCGATTTTTATATGAAGTGAAGAAACTCATGCATTTGTGTAAAGAGTCACTATTTAGCTCTGCTCCGATATATAAATAAGAGACACTCTCTTTTTTTTGGTTGAACCAAAAAGAAGGTTAACCTGATGTCATATTTGAATGCTGGTCATTGGACAATATGCAGGAGGGTAACTGTATCTTTGTTTGTCCTTAACTGGAACAGAAAAAATTTTCAAAGGTTCCCACATGAATATCACTAGAAATAATTTCCTTCTTTGTTATAGTAACGTTTATGTTATTCTTACTTCTAAGTGAATATCATACAGAGAGTGGTTTGGCATATAATATCAACAAGGAGCAACATCAAAATATGAAATCAGGTCAGTGATAAATATGTAGGGTAAAAAAAAGGAAGTGCCATTATCATTACTTGCCGCTGCAGCAGGGATCTCTGAGTTAGGTGCAGATGGTTGATTAAGCATTGCAGGAAGTACAAGATGATCATCGAGCACTGCACATATGTGACATGATAATTAGTGGAAAAACACAGTTCAGATGGAAGCAAAACACAGATTATAACTGCAAGCCATTGCTACCAGTGCCAGATAGGTCACTTGTCACATTTGCAGAACAATATATTTCAGTCAGATCAGAGTCAGACCTCATATTCTGTATTCACATATCTTTCTGATGAAGTATAAACGTAAACAACAGATACATGATTAAGAGAAGTACACAGAAACCCTGACAACAAATATATCTATCTCAAGTACATAAGTTGACTGCAGAAAACATTGTGAACTAAGGAAACTAGGCTAATTTTAGTTTCTATTAGCAAATGTTTGCTCTATTTCAGAAAACAAAATTGAATTACTTCACACGAATTAAAGAAATAATGAATAACCTGAAATATTTTTGTAGCCAAAATTTATATGAATCCGACATTTTTTAATCTTTGATAAACAGTGTCGGAGATAAAAATTATCAAATACAGTTGTACATTCAAAGTATATATAATCTAGTGGGCTGAAGGGTAATAAAAATATGTGGGGCAATAAAACAGGAAGCATTTACTAGCCATCATTAGAATTTGCCTGAAATGGCAGAGATCATCTACCATATTTATATAACATTTCACCTGGACCTCACATATGCTGTGGAGAAATGGTTTAGGGCATGAACATGAAGGTAATATTCTGAGACATGATTCGCAAAACAAAATGTTGCAACTAGATCAGCAAAGGACAAAATGTCCATTGATCAATGAGTCATAGTAGAACAAACCATCAGGTAAGTGAACATTCGAGAAAATGCTCAGCGACTTTAACAAAGGATCTGTGTGAGTGTGTGTGTGTGAGAGAGAGAGGATCCGTTGAGGTGCTAAACCTGGATATGAAGTAATATTGGCTAGATCAATTACATTCTCAGGAGCAGCAAGACTGAAAATAACAAAACACACTAGATAATTAGTATTAGTATGCAAAGCAAGGTGCACATAATAGCATATTCAGCTATTTGACATGGCATGCCTAACAAACTTCAACAAAATAGAAGGCGGTGTATGTATAGGGGATAGTTTTCCCTCTCCTGCTTACTACAGACCAAATGGAACAACAAAAAGCACTACTTATCTAGCATTTGCCTAGCGCAATGATACTAAACCTAAAGGCAGTCACTATTGTTTGTTATTATTGTTGTTAAATGGGACATTGGTTAATTTTTGTTGGCTAGGAATCAACTAACCACGTGCTTATTTTTTTAAAAGGAATTAATACAACAGTTTCATAAATTCTTATAGCTGCCCAAGGAACAGATCTCGGTACTTCAGTTTTGGGCCTTAAAAAATATAATTTCCCAATTATGTGACTTTGACTTGCCAACATAAGGAACATGCATGAAACGATTTAGATAAAAGTCTTTTCGGACAAAAAGAAGCTAAACCCTACAAGAATAGCATTAGACAAACATTAACAGAATCTTTCGTTCTAGTAGCAACGTCTCACCATACTAAACCAAATCTTTCACTAAAACAAGAAAAATATCTGCACAAGAAGCTATAACAAATCTGCACCGTAATAATTCATTCCAATCGCAACAGTTCTGTGCACCATACTAAACGAAATCATTCATTCCACCGGCAAGAAATCTGCACATGGCATAAGAACAGAAAGAATTAACCAAAATCTGTAGCCCGTAAAATCCAAGAACCAGAAACTTAAAGATCTGCAAGACCATCTCATAGAGTAAAAACGTCGAACAGATTGAGGGGAACGGCAAGAATGAGCCATGAACAAGAGCATGAAATTTAAGTACCAACCTGCATTGCCGGGCCAGCTTCCACGCAAATTGCGCCCACATATGATGCGCTTGGAACCGCTCCAGTTGCCCCTGGCCAGGTACCCTTGAGGAAGAGAAAGAAGCGTCCCAAGAATGAGAGCAAGAACGGGATCAATCAACTAAACGAGTTCATGGTACAGAGAGAACCGCACCTCAAATACTTGAGCAACTTCTTGATCTCGTTGCAGCGATCGTCATGGGCTGCTCCTGGGAAGGAGTCGATGTAATCCAGGAGGTCGTCTGCTTTGCGGTTGATGTACAGCTGGTAGACGCGACCCGGGTCGATATATCGGGGGACGGAGCCGTCGCCGGCGCCAGAGGAGGCCATCTGCAATGGCGAGGAGAGCAGCTACTAATTAAGGGGGAGGAGCAAGTTTTGGGGGGTGCGGAAGGAAGGAGAAAGGTGCGGGCGAACGCTCACGGCGATGGCCGTGATCGGCGGCGTGCGGAAGCGAACGCTCCTCACGCCGATGGCGGCGGTCGGCAGGCAGCGTGCGGACTGCGGAGAGGAGGAGGAGGAGGAGGTGGTGGTGGGCGAGAAGAGCAAACAAAAGAGGCGCGCTCCTGCCGCCTCTTCTCGGCTACTCCTTGCACCGCAGGAATGGCTTCTATGGAAGACGACGGCCGACGGGCCGAGCGAAATGGATTTATGGTGGTGGCGTGGAGTTTGCCTGATGGGACGTCTACGTGGGCTTCTCTCCGCCAATTCGTCAACTCGCATATAGGGCTGGCCTAATGGGAAGTGCCGTGCGCACTAACTCTGAATTGGCCAGCACGGCCGGATTTCTGAATGGGCTGGCCCAGTACGGCCCGGTTAGGTGTGACATGCTAGGGCACCTCCCTAGCACGGCGGGGAATTTTTTTATATTTTTTTATTCAAAATTTTAAAAATATATGCCGGGTTCAGGATTTTGCAATTTTGGGCACCCGTCGTCGTGAGCCAGGCAATCGCCCATGGCCCAGGTGATAAGTTGCTGGCCCGTCAGGCGACGTCAAGAGCCGTTGGCGCCGACCGTTGGCCCGGTCGCGCCCACCCTCCCATGGGTGATCGCCCCACCCATGGGCGATCGGGTCATTTATATATACCAAGGTCGTTGGTCGGTAAGTTACGTCATTGGCCGAGAGGAGAAGGAAAGAGAGGAAAGAAGAAGAGAGAAAAGAAGAGAGAAAGAAAAGAAGAGAGAAAAGAGGGAGAGAGAGAAAAGAGAGAGAAAGAAGAGAAAAACAAAGAAAATAATTGGATCACGTGGCATCGAATTTGGGTAAGTTAATTTCTTGAGTAATGTAGTACTCGTAATTATGTAATTTAAATTTGTGGTTAAAAACATGGTAGGATAGTCACACGTTAAATATATATATATATATATATATATATATATATATATATATATATATATATATATATATATATAAGTTTGTTATTGATGTGCATAGTTGATATAAATACATTTTATTTATTTTGATTGAAAACATGGTAAGATAGTCACACGTGAAATATAAATATAATTTTGTTATTGATGCACATAGTTGATATAAATATGTGTTATTTAAAATTATGATTAAAAACATGGTAGGATAGTCACACGTTAAATAGATATATAATTTTGTTATTGATGCATAGTTCATATAAATACGCGTTATTTAAAATTATGATTAAAAAACATGGTAGGATAGTCACATGTTAAAGATATATATAATTTTATTATTGATGCGAGATAGTTGAAATAAATACGTATAATTTAAATTTTTTATTGATAACATGGTAGGATAGTCACATGTTAAATAGATATTTAATTTTGTTATTGACACATATAGTTGATATAAATATTTGTAATTTAAATTTTTATTGAAGACATGTTAGGATGGTCACATATTAAATAGATATAAAATTTTGTTATTAACGCGCATAGTTGATATAAATACGTGTAATTTAATTTGATGATTGAAAAAATGGTAGGATAGTGACACGTGAAAAATATATGTAATTTTGTTATTCATGCCTGTAGTTACTGTTAAATTTTTTAGTAGACCATAGAAAATTAGAAAAATCATGACAATAGGGTAATTTAAAACAATGAAGTTAAGTTAGACATAAATAGATGTAATTTATATGTTAATTGAAGACATGTTAGGATAGACACACGATGGATAATATAAATTTGATGTTGATGCGTGCGCTGCTATTGTGGTAAATGTTACATAGTATTATTTTTTAATATTGAAATAGACACTAATTAATAGTACGATTAGTCATATGTTATAGTAAAATATCAGAAAAATTATATTTCCAAATATTTTACGGAGATGGAGAGATAGCAGAAGAGCCAAATGGAGTGGATCTATCAGCATTTGCCTCTGTCATGCGTGGCATATCTAGGCTGAGCGAGAGGACATACCGGTGGCTAATAGAATGGTTGTTTCGGTTGTTCGGCCTAGATGCACGGACATGTCGGCTGCGTGTCAGAGCCGTGGTGAGTTGTGCCCATGAAGATTTTTTTTAGAGAGTTGTTTCCTATAAAAGGAACACACAATTGGAGGAGGTACGTAGAAAATGCACTACAGCGTGGTTGGCCTCTTATGCTACTGGTTCAATTCTACCAGATAGTAAATCCAGGCGTGCCCGAATTGCAAGATGAGGAGGCGGACACAATGGAGGGACATGGCAGTAGCATGGGCAGAGGTGGGCCACGCTCCGACCGAGTACGTCACCCACGAGCCCTCGGTGGAGGAGCTGTACCCGCATCATCAGGCGCAAAGATTGTACACCGCGGTAAGAGTCCGATTTGTTTTTGTCATCCACATGTACTTAACCCATTACATCCTCTCATATTTTCTCCGAAATGCAAAGGCTGATTTGTCTCAGGAGATTTACGCGGACGCCCAGTCCATGGTGTCCCGTTTGAGGGCGGGTGCGGAGCTGACGCCGGCTGAGAACAGATCCGTGTGGTCGAGGATTCTACACAAGGCGACCCAGTTGTGCCGCCTCACGTCATGCCAGCGGGTCCCCGACGTTGTCCTACGTGGTGCGGCACCTCCACTTACTCCACCCCTACCACGTGGGCCGCAGCAGACTCCGGGACTTCGCCACAGCAGACGGCGGGCCTTCACCCGCAACACACTCCAGGCCTTCATCCACAGTGGCCTCAGGGCATGTCCTCTACGGGCGATATGCCCGGCGATTTCGCTTCGGCACGCACCATCGCCGGGCAAAGAGGGTCGAGAGGTTGGGGGGTGCGGCTCTTCGCGTGCTACACCACCCCAGTAGCACAGATGGGCACCTTGGCCCGCCGAGTCGACCAGCAGTCCCTCGTACTCTGGACTACCAGGAGGTGAGCAATGATAACACTGCTACATATTGTTTTAGTATGAACGCGTTACAACGCTCTTATCGACAGGGACTAGTGGTCGCCGCAGCAGCTTCTTGACCTATCGCAGCTTGTCCGGGCTCCACTCGCCTTACTCACCGTCCACAGACGAGGATCCTCAAACATTGCTCTCCTCCATGCCATCTCCCTCAGCACGTGCTTCTCCTGGTCGGGAGTCTGCTCCGTGTCCAAGTATTGCACGAACTCACACAATGCTGGCTACGATGGGTTACATCCAGTACCTCCTACCGTATGTGTAGAATATGTCAACGGACTTCTTGAGGTTGCAAGGATTCCCGCATAGACACATGGGGACCTACATGCCTTCTGGGACGGGTTCACTCCACCCTTTCCTTGGAGGCGAGGAGAACTCCATCACACAAATCTACAAATAGTCGCCAGAAATCAGGGAATTCAATTTGTTTCTCCCTTTTCCCTCTTTTTTTCCTCTCCTTTTCTCTCTTTCTCTTCTCTTCTTTCCTTTCTTTTTCCCTCTATTTTTCTTCTCCTTTTCTCTCTTTCTCTTCTCTTTTTTCCTTTCTTTTTCCTTCTTTTTTCCTCTCCTTTCCTCTCTTCTTTCCTCTCATTTTCTCCTCTTTTCTTCTTTCTTTTTTCCTTTTCCCTTCCTGGGCTGGGGCAGCAGCACGGGCTGCTGGTTAAATAGGCGTCCCAGTCACCCGTGGGTGGGGCGATCGCCCATGGGCCGGGCGACAAGACCGCCACCAACGGTCGCTCACGCCAAATTTCAACGGCCGTCTCATAGTAACGCCCAGCCACCTATCGCCTGGGCCATGGGTGATCGCCCGGCCCACGGGCGACGGACGCTTAAAATTGCAAAATCCCGGGCCTAGCGTATATTTTTAAAAATTTGAATAAAAAAATATAAAAAATTCGCACGACGGGCTGGTTCGACTCGGCAAAAATAGTTTAAAGTGCGCCTTCTTTTTAGAGTAACTTTCACACCAGGCATTCGTAATGAATCTCACTTTGAGCCCCTAAAGTTCAAAGTTACTTTCCACGCGCACTCCTAATTGTGTTCCACAAATCACGTGCCATACGTTGAAGGAAACGTTGAATTTGGTAAATGGTAATAGAAAGGGTTAATTACAGAAAGATCCGATCATTTGCCATTCTCAAAGATATGTAATTAATTATTTGAAGTGGCAAATCATCAATTATTCCTTAATTATATGGAATATATATGCTACAGAAAAGTGAGTTCTTTCAAAATGGGGACGGCTAAGTAACGCTACCTAGTTAGTTTCTTAACCAACTACCGGATAGGAACGAGCCGTTGGCTCAGACATTCCTGGCGCGCTGGAAACACCGCTTCTTCCAAAATACAAAAACTCAAGTCTGATTAAACCACATGGTATCATATGGAACCATATTTTTTTGGAAAAATTGATCATTTGCCACTCCAAAGATTACCATTTGAGGATTTGCCACTCTAAACATGTTAATTGATCATATGCCACTGTAAATATGGTTTAGCTTAATTATATGCCATTTGAGCCTTTTCTCATTATTTTAATCATTTTCTATTTCATCAATGACACTTATGCCCTTGAATGTTCGTTTCACTTAGTCATCCATACCTCTGATTCGTGCTACTGCACGGTGCGCCTCCACCGGGCACACCGCGCCTCCGCTGTCCGACCAGAGCGCCACCGCCGTCATCGCTCACCTCCCCACCACCACGCTGGTCTCCACCAAAGCACCGCTGCGGCTCTTCTCCGCCCTACTCCCCTGCATGCCGCCGCGCTGCCCTACGACCACCGAGCCGCCGCCGCGCCATGTTTCCCGACCGCCTGAGCGCCGCCTTGCCCAGCTGGCCACCATAGCGCAACTGCCCGGCCCGTCCACCTTAGCTACGCCCTGCCCGGCCACCACGCTGCCCTACCACCACCGAGCCAC
Source organism: Olyra latifolia (assembly GCA_036346145.1). NCBI lineage: Eukaryota > Viridiplantae > Streptophyta > Magnoliopsida > Poales > Poaceae > Olyra > Olyra latifolia. Next base: position 5,058,392 of record CM070530.1, read on the forward strand.
CGCCACCGCGCCACGCTCCCAAGATCGTTCTGCCGCCGTCGAGCACCCTAGCCGCCGCTGCACTGCCATACCACCACCGATCCACCGCCATATCACCTGAGCGTCACCGCCCAAAGCTACTAATCAATGTGCCGCCGCCCAAGGTATGATCAGTGCGTTGCCATTAGAGATCATGATTTGCAAGCTCATTAAAAATAAATAAACACCAGTACTACTCACATGTCAAGACTATTCATGACCAGTGCCTTGCCGGTGTTTTCGCACATGGATTTTCCCTTTGTATAACGGAGTACCTATAAATAACTTTCACTAAATTTCTACTAGTTCAGATAGCTTTTGGCTGCATTGCATCGCCGGTACCCCAGGACGCACCACATCGGGTGAATGGATGCTAGGTAATCTCTACACAATTAGTATCACCTAATTGTGTCACATGGGAGAGAGACAATAAAAAAGTTAGTAGCACCATGATCCCTAACTGCAAATTATTTTCTTGTTGCATTTCAATAGGACTAACCTCGAAGGAGATGTTGACAATTTTGGCACTCAATGGAGCCAGTCCAGTGTGGGTGTTGATTGGTCATGCATTGAAATTGAACAAGGGAATTTTAACGTGGAGGATGACGGGGATGTTCCTATGGCCGAGGAGGAAATGCTTTCATTTTTGGGCCTGAGGGGGGATGATGGTACGGATGACATAGGAGATACAGCAGTAGACAATGAGCCAATTGACTTTGGTAACGTTGATGGGTCCGGCATTGAAGTGGATGATTGCACTCCTGGAGAAATAAATTTTGGATATGACAAGGAGGATTCAGATATGAAAGTTGGGATCACCTACCCTAGCATGGTTGAATTTAGAATGGCTTTAAAGCAGTACGCCATTAAACATGAATTTGATATTGGGACAGAGAAATCCGATCAAAAAAGGTTTAGAGGATTCTGTAAAGGTGAAGGATGCCCATGGAGGATTGTTGTTGCATTGATGCCAGATAATAAAACCATAAGGGTACACTAGTACATCAATATGCCTTGTAATCTAGGATTCATACTTGATTCTTGTACTAATTAATCTATTTTGATGTGTAGATCAGCAAGATGGTGAATGATCATACTTGTGTCTCAACTAGTCGTGTGAGGACCAGCATGGCATCGCATGCCTGGATTGCTGAAAGATCTCTAGATATATTGAGGAAGACTCCAAACATGGGTGCCAGAGAGCTACAGAAGAGACTGCAGGATCAATATAATGTTAGTCTTACATATTCAATTGTTTGGTATGGTAGAGAAAGGGCAATTGGACAACTATATTGTCCTTGGGAGGAAAGCTTCCACATGCTACATAACTTTAAGGCAGAATTGGAACTTAGGTCACCTGGAAGTGTTGTGGAGATAGGGACCAAGAAGGTTAAAGGCTAGATTTACTTTCACAGGTTTTTTCTTGCCTTTAAGCCTTGCATTGATGGATTCCTAAATGGTTATAGACCGTACTTGAGCATAGACTCGACAGCACTTAATGGTAAATGGAATGGGCACTTAGCTGTAGTTACCGCTCTAGATGGATATAATTGGATGTTTCCTGTAGCATTTGGATTCATAGAATCTGAATCAGCTGATAACTGGGCTTGGTTTATGCAGCAAGTGAAAAAGGCAATTGGTGACCCTCCTACTCTTGCAGTTTGCACGGATGCTTGCAAGGGTCTTGAAACTGCAGTTCATAAGGTTTTTCCTCATGTTGAGCAAAGAGAGTGTTTCAGGCATCTTATGAAGAACTTTACGAAGAAGTTCCATGGTGATGTCTTTGGGAATATGTGGCCAAAGGCATATAAAGAAGATAAGTTTGAGTATCATATGAACAAGGTTTTAACAGCATGTCCTCAAGTAGCTGATTACCTTAGTAAGCACCATAATTTGTTGTGGATGACGTCAAGGTTTAGCTCAGAGATCAAGTGTGACTACATTAATAATAATTTGGCTGAGTCATTCAATAGTTGGATAAAAGACATTAAGGATTTGTCAATTGTCGACCTAGCAGATAAGCTCCATGAGATGATAATGGACCTTTTTCATAAGAGGAGAAGGATTGGCCAGAGGTTGCATGGGTACATACTCCCTGCTATTGTGCAACAGTTGAATGCAAGGATAAGGGGGTTAGGAAACTTGACTGTCAAGAAAGGTGCAAATCACACTGCACAAGTCACCGAGACTGATCATATTCATCAAATGGTTTGACATATAGTCCAACTAATAAATCATGTATGTACTTGTGGTGAATGGCAGCTAACAGGTAAGCCATGCTACCATGCCTTAGCTGCCATCACCTCCGAAAGGAATGCAAGCATGGAATTGTTTATTCATGAGTTCTACACAGTTCACAAGTTTAGGGCAGCATACGAAGGGGTGATTGAGCCTATGGCCGACAAATCCCAGTGGCCTCAGATAGATCCTGGATTTAAGATGCTACCACCTTTGATGAAGAGGTCTTCAGGAAGGCCAAGAAAGCTAAGGTTTAAAGATTGCTTTGAGAAGGGTGCAGGTGTAGTGAAGAAGCAACATAAATGCAAGAAGTGTGGACAGCTAGGACACCATCAGGCCAGTTGTCCACTTAATGGACCTAAGAAAAGGTACAATTTATTATTGACTTCTTAATTTATCGTAAAATTTAGATTGTTAATCATATAATGTGCTTTCAGAGTTAGAGAGAGGCAAAATGAAGCTCAGAGCAATGAGATTCACACCCCTAAAAGGAGCAACACAACAACGGGTGCGAATATTATAACTAACAGTCCTAGACCCGTTACTTGAAGGTATGTAGATATAACTACTTGGCTTTCCTTTACAGCACATTAAAAAGTGTTGACATGAATGAGTTAATGTTGTAGGCAATTAGCCTTGTCTATGGAGGGAGGTTCAGAAGTTGCAGACATAAACATGTCACAAGGAATGGGCACTGCAATTAAGAAAATAACTCCAAGGAAAAAGAAAAATTGATGTGAATACTTATGTAAATATACTAGAGCTCTATCTCTGTCATATTTTCTGAAATTTGATGTATATCCTTCTAATTCTTTTTTCCTTACAATAGTGTGATGGTGTTGTCTTGGAGGTGATGGAACTAGTGTGATGGAATTCGTGCAATGTTTCATAGTTGTATGGAGGAATTAGACCACCGCTAAATATTTTCCAGATGTTTTGTGTATGGACAAATGCTTATGGAGAAACAACTAATTTCTATGGGCCACTACTATATTTTGATCATGAAGTTCTATGTATGGACAAATGATTCTGCAAATGTACTCACCATACTGCTCACATGATGTCAATTCTGAGTTCATGATGTTCTGAGTAAATATCATGGACCGTCGCCATTGTTCTCAGTGATTTGGGCGCTCTCAAGGTTGAAATAAAAATATGCTGAGCTGGTAAAGGGACTCATTAGCATATTATATCCGTTTTATGTAGTGGTTTTTGTTTTAGTTTTGGCACTATTCTGTGTGTTGCCAGTCTCATTTTACATTGATCTAGATGGAGGGAAATGGGCAGAAGACAACTTCTGGTACATACTTATCCAAGAGTCATTTCTGTTTCCTTCTTCTAAACAGGAATTATTAGCATTAGAAGAGAGAATAGGCTCCGTAAGTACTACTCTTTCTGAAGAGCAGTTTGTGAAATGCCTCAGAAGAAAGTGTCATGTGTGCATCAGTATCAGTATCAGTATGTGTGCTCTTTCTGAAGGGCGAAGAAGTTGGTCGGCTGGGATGTGAGCATCAGTATCATGTGTGCTGCGTTCACCAGTGGCTCAGGCACAAGAACTGGTGCCCAATATGTAAGGCTTCATCTGCACCTTCTCTGAAGCGAACCTAAGAGGTTCAAGCCTATAAGTTAGCATTCAGTGCACTTGGAGCCCATCTTTGCTATGAACCTATAAATAATCTTGACTGAGCTCACTCCAATTTGTGGGCGGCTGGGCAGTGCAGCGGCGGCTAGGGTGCTTGACGGCGGCGGGGGCGGTCGTGGGAGTGTGGCGCGGCGGCGGCTCGGTTGTGGTAGGGCAGCACGGCGGCGGGCGGGAGAGCAGGGAGGAGAAGAGCCACGACAGCGCTCTGGTGGCCGGGCAGGGCGCTGCTAAGGTGGCCGGGCCGGGCGGCCGTGCTGTGGTAATTGCAACCAGAGGCAATGCCCTCATCCCTCGTATCACCCAGTTGTATACCTCTGCTAGGTTTATCGTCATGATTCCATATATGGCCGATTCCATATATAGCCCCTTCGGTGTCTTACAACAGAGCCCATTTCTCTTTTGGATCATCTTTAATCCAATTTGAAGAGCAACTTATGGCCGGAATACCTCTACCCCTTGGTTGCTGAGTATCGGCCATCTCCGCGGTCTGCTTTGTGGTCAGCTTGTCAATGGTCTTCCACAGTTGATTGAACTTTCTTTGTTGATTCTGCTTGCACAACCTTTTGAAAAGATTCTTTCATGGACCTTTGTGCAATTTTGGGTTGTACTAGATGCAATATTAATATACTGCCCTTTCTCAAAAAAAGAAAGAAAGATGGATTTAAGAGCATCTTAAAGTGGTTTTGAAAAGTAGGCTCGCTTTGTTCCATCTATTTTTAAGAGCTTTAACAAGCAACTTTAACATTTTAGAGAAACATATTAAAGAAGCTAAAGCATTTGCCTTTTAAAAACAACTGCAATATATAAGAACATTTACATATGTTGTTGGACACTTTCTTAAACTCAACTTTGCCTAGTCAAAACGCAGACATTGATATATAAGCATCTAATTGCATGGATTATTGGATCAAAAACACTTATGCACATTGCTATTTGTCAAGCATGTGCGGATGCTCCTGGGAGCACAAGTGCACATCTCAAATGCTTCGGAACATTTGAACAATTGAGTTCTTGCATGTTATGAAATTTTTCCTAGGAATAAGCTTAAGTTGTGAGGTACATTGTTGCGATCCTGATCCTAAGCACGCAACGAGGATAGAAATGGCCTTTAACACAGGCACAACGAGCTATTGTAGAAACTAACGCCTAGCCTGTTAATCAGTGACTACCTACGAAATTGAATCTCTCAAATTAATTCATTGTTTGATTCATAATGGATACACGATGTTCTTTTTATAGGAATGACTGACTTAGATCCTAACAAAAAAATCTTAACTAATCTTATCACTTATGAAAACTAATCTATGTTAATCCCTAAATATTAGTAATGACCTAATCCAACGCGCGACATCGATCCTATGTGTAAGGCCGGCCCATATAGCATAGTATGTCGATTTCTTTGCAGTTGGTGAGCTCTGCATGGGTCAATCCCCTGTAGATACACTGTCATGGGTGTGTGGTGACGTTTTGCCTATGTTAATTGCACATGAGAAAAATTTGACATGCATGGTCGTGGTTAAATAGTCAACTGTGCTGCCATGTTACATGCCATGCACATTGCGCCGTGTCTTTCAAAAACAATACATCGTTTGACATGTCGAAGGATAACATTTTGTATGTTTTGTGCACTGGATTCGTTTTCCATAATAATTTCAAATCCACCGATCCAATCCCATAATAAATAAAGAAAGAAACAGAAGGAAAAAAGGATAATATTTTGTGTGTTTCGTGCACTGGATTTGTTTTCCATAATAATTTGAAATCCACCAATCCCATCCCATAATGAATAAAGAAAGAAACAGAAGGAAAAAAAAAGATAATATTTTGCGTGTTTCGTGCTCTGGATTTGTTTTCCATACTAATTTGAAATTCACCAATCAAATCCCATAATGAATAAAGAAAGAAACAGAAAGTACAAAAAATAAAAAAAAGAGCCAGTCATTGGGCGAAGTCGAACCTAGGAGGACCTTCCTGCTCAAGAAAGAGAAGCTCTATCCACTGAGTTATTTCTTCCAGTTTATTTATTTATAGTTAGTTTATAAAACTAGAATCCGAAAATATTTATGAGATCCGATAATTGATATTTCCAGGTACCGAGAAGTGCAAGATCTAAATTTGCAATTCAACAGGTCGAATCAAAGGAATACACCTCGATCTGTAAGCAAGATAAACTTTTTTTTCTTCACCTAAAAATTCCGGAGTGCTAAATGCAGGTTCTTGACGAGCTCCACAATGGTAGATGATCCATCTTCAATCTGCACAGTTTGGGAAATTAAAGAACATTTGTTCAAGTATTGTAAGTATTGCAATGTTTTGCAAAACACAGGAAGATTGAGCGACCTGTGCAGTGATGGTGATGTTAAGCAGCGAGGAGTCGGCGAAAGGAAGGACGTTGGTGGTGGCGATGGAGAGGCCGTGCCTCTCCAGCTCGGTGAGCACCATGATGAGCGCCCCCTTCTTCTCCGGGCACGCGACCGTCAGCAGCAGCGTCGTCCCGCGCAGCTCCGCCGTGATCGTCGAGGAGGAGGCGTCCTCCTCGTCGCCGGAGCCGATGCAGCAGCGAGCCGCTTCCGAGGGCTCGACGCCGGCGGGGTTGCTCTGCTGCCGCTCCTGCAGGGCCCTCACCCTCCCCCTCAGCTGCTCCACGTACTCGATGGCGCTGCCCAGCACCGACACCTTGTCCGTCTTGGCGATGTCAGGGATGATGGACGCCAGCGTCGCGAACTGCTGGTGCAGCCTCTCCCGCCGCTTCCGCTCCGCGACGACGTGCTCCTGCGCGCTCGACGACGACGACGCCGCCCTCCCGCCGCCTCTCTTATTCGCCGACGACGGAGGGCAGCTTTTGCCGACAGCAGCAGCGTACTGAGGCTGTAATGCCGACGAGTCCAGCGAGCCGTCGGTGAGGGAGAACATGCTTGTATCGGCATTGCTAATGCTACCAGTGCCAGCTGCATCGACGACAGCTGCCTGGAAGCCGCCGTCGGCGTCGTTCAGGAACGAGAAGGCCGTCGGTGATGAGCTGTGGTGCTGCTGATCCGACGGCTGTTGCCAGAGGAGCTCGGCGGCGAGGGATTCCGCGAGCTGCTCCATGCTCAGCGGGTCCACGAACTCCAGCTCCCCAAGATCCTCCTTTTCCTACACCATATTACACCATGCATGCATTAGTTTTGCTTAATTACTCACACATCGATCTCACCTAGCTACAAATATGTATCTATGCATTATGATGAGTTGGTTCTTAGTTACCAGTTCTGCGAGCCATTGATCGGTCGAGGAGTTCATGATGAATCAACCAGTAGGGATGGAATCCTAGACCAATACCATGAGAGACAAAGACTGTATATTAATATGCAGTTTAAGAACTTGAATCAATTTAATTACTTGCACATATATACCTTGATGTGTTGGCCAAAATTAAATGCATAAACATGTACAAAAGAAGAAGCGGGGGAATGATTTTGAAGGAACAAAAAAGAAGCTGTACAAGCTCCATACCTTATTGCTAGTCTGTTCTTGATTTCGTTAGGAGGAGCTACCTGCAGTTTTCTCATGCAGATGCAGGTAGCTTGTACTTCAATTGTTCTTGCTTCTTGGATGTGACGTGCTCCTTCCTTGATTAAACAACTGGAGCCTGCCTCCATACAAGAGCTCTTTTACGGTACCACCAACAACAACAAATATACTAGGTTGATAGTATAACTGAGATTTGATCGTCTATTCCGAGAGCCACTACCAAATACTACCATGGTAGTATAAAAAAATAAAATCAATCTTAGCCATTCAATCAAGAGAAATGGACGGTATTCATTTTGTATACCCTAAAATCTCTCCCATACAAAATGGTGTGGAATCCCAGTTTTATGCTTTTGATCATCCATAGAATGAAAATGATAGCAGCAATCAAGGAATGGAGGGTGTCTGCTTTGGGCAAATGCTTAGGTTTTTTTGCAACTGTATATTGGTTAGATTTTTTTGTCTTGTTCCAAGTTGACTTGCCTCTCATGCTTGCATGCAGATACTTTCAGTTCTATATGCCTACCATATGCTTGTGTTAGTCGAACCTAAACCTAATGTTATTTATAATCCCACAACATGGCCCTGTTGATGTACTTTTTATATTTCAACAAACAGCATAGTTGAAGTGTTTATGAATAAAAATTGCCTCCTCTTGTTTTAGCTAATATTTTGATCAGAATTACATGCAGACCCATCCACCCTCTGACACAGTACCAACTGTACTGTTCTTTGAACATCCGTGGAGTGCGCTTGAAGTTCCGTGCAATATCATACGATTGTTGGATTAAGTAAAATAAATGGCATAAGAACCGACAGGTGTAAAATAGACAAAGGCTTGCACGTATTCAGAGCAGTATATATGCATAGTTGAGCCCACTGCCCACGGTTTGTGTCAATACCAATAGGTTCAATTAGATATATAGCACTAGCTAGGATCCAGCAATGCAAGCAAAAGTGTACGTCTATCTGGTAGAAAACGCCACTATAATATTAGCCAACATGGCAAAATGGTATTGATTTATACATGTCCTGGCCGCATTTGTTAAATACCAACTAATTAACAACTTGATTCTGAGCCAGGGGAAGTATTATATATGTACATGTAAGGTCCTAGATACATTGCATCTTTGATTTGTGTGCTTACATGTTCTAGCTAGTAACCTGGTGGCTCTTGCATTGCAACACCAAGTTGGCAACATATCCTATACGCTCATCCTTCTTGATACACTCATGCACGTAACGTAATCCCGCTTCTTCCCCCCTCTCTCTTTATAAATGAGAGGGTTTAACGAGATACGATCTAGGAACGATATCATAGACATGATGTTTGCTAATGTATTTCGGCGCTTGCTTACATCCGCGGGACATCATTATGGACGTTATTTCCCAACATCACAACATACCGGCCATCCTTGGTCATGGCCACATGCCGGCCATGACTTCCTGCACGTCTATGTCGTTACTTTTGTCATTATAAGTTACAATGGTGTTCCCTTTATATAGAGTACATGATTACAGACTCAAATTCTATCCTACCTTATTATAACTTAGTATCCAAATTAACTTAACCTAACCTGTACACATATTTGACACAAACTGCAGCACCAAAACATGTATGTTTTGCCAATCATATCGTTTAGTCAGTTGACTTGCATTAACAGCCAGCATGACCTCTTGACCAACTACCTGTGCTATCGTTCGGTTTTCATTCTTCACGTGCTTCTATCTTTTGTTAGTGTGATCTTGACTAACAAGGAAAGTCCCGTAACTAAGGGGATTTCCTCCTGCTAATCCGCACCCTAATCAGGGGCACAATTCACATGTTTTGGTCGCGGCCCCTATGGTGCAGCGCTATAAAAACCTAAGAGAGGCTCGGCACCACGTAGCACCACTTCGTGTTCCCTCGTCCATCCCTACAAACCCTAAGCCCTGACCGATCGAGGAGGGCGTTGCATCGATCTGGGAAGGCCGTCGCCGCCCAAGGACGTCGCCGTTCGCGCTGCTAACCGACTCTTTGCGTCCTCTACGGCTCATCTGCACCGGCTCATCACCAGGCAGGCTTAATGGCCTAAATTCATGGTTTCTTCTAACGGTAAACTCCCTCTAATCTAATGTTTATAGGTGTTCATGTTCTAGGCTATGATGATTTCGGTTAAGGTTGAGGTTAAAAGATCAGATAGTAGTTTCTGCGAGTCAAGGATAGCACAACACTGTACCAAACATTGTTGAGACATAAATTACTATAACAATAGCATAGTTCGATGTTATAACTACGTATTTGATCTGGATCACTCGTTCTAGATCAGACGGCTACGAATCACGCAAAAGACAGTGCACCGTGCATCGTTTTTTCCTTCTCAAATGTAGAGGAAACAGTTCCGGTTTCGTGTGGTAAAAATTGCTGCTATTGTTCATGTGGCATACAGATCATAAGCTCTGTTTATTAACGTAGCACCAGTACTTTACCTTTTATTTTTGAAAAGGCAGTGGCACTGCCGTTCATTCATTTCATTGTAGTAGAGAGAAGAGAACTCTTTGTTTCGTTGTAGTAAACTGGGCGGAAAGCCGTAGATTTATTACAGACATCCTGCAACAACCAGTGGAAAACCTCTGACGAAACATGGAGGCCCTTGAAAATTCTCTTATTCCGCTCCTTCCATAGATTGTAAGCAAGCCTAGATGATTAGCCCATCGACGTCCTTCCTGGATTCTGGTCTAAACATAGCTCTGATGGTTTGTCATTTTTCAAAAACTATATACTTGTTTATAGTCTTGTGCAAAGTTCATATTTTCAAAATATGAAAATATATGCTGCAGTGAATTGAATGAACCATTTCATACATACATACATACATACATACATATATATATATATATATATATATATATATATATATATATATATATATATATATATAGTGCTGCCACAAGATGTTTATTTGCCTCACCTCCTTCTAAATGATGTTGATCCATGATGCCTTGAGGTTGCTCATATCATCTTAGGGCTTTGGCAACCTATGAGAGACTAGAAATCAAGTTCTTGCTCTTTGACAGAAAGTTGTTTTTGCGTAGCCTGTAGTATATGGTTTTTAGAAAAATCTATAAAAATCTTTTTTGAGTTCTTCCAGCGAGAAAAGTTTTCTGACTTCCATATCCATCTGTGAAAAAATTTTAAAGTCGTTTGGATAAATCCTTTGGGAGCTATGAGGTGAATACCAAGCCCTAAATTTTCTGTGTGAAGTTCCTAGCAGACCGTGGTGCAAGTATTTTCATTTTTTTTTTCTGCAAGTAGTTTTGAGCTGAAATTTGGTGGGTTGTTGCATGAAATTTTTGAAAGCTTAGAAAGGCAACAACAACCCTCTTGTCCCAAAGCAACTTTCTGTTGGAAACCACTTACGCTCTTTTTAAAGCACCTTTAGTTGTTGGGCTGTTTTATCTTGTGGCTAATCTCTTTTGGCTTTGTGCACGTTTATTTGAACCCTCAAACAACCAGAAATGTGGCTGCAAAATCCTCACATACTGACATGGATTTTATCTGTGCATACTTATAGTACACACGGTGTTGAGTGTTTTTTGTTCTCAGAGGGTTGGTGGATTCGAGGAGCATCGGTCCGAAGAAAAATCTTCAAAGCTCTCATTCACCCCCCCCCCTTTGGTCGCTGTAGCCATGCTTTCACTTTCTAATATCTTGTACTTCATCTAAGTACATGTAGTATCTATTTTCAGATCTTGAATAGTAACAAAATCAATATACTTTGATTTCTAAAATACTTGCAATTGGTGTATTTTCAAACCATGAATAGTATTTTCGTACTCTAGTTTTTAAAAACCCAATTCAAGACCCTTCTATCCATGCCATTTTGGATCTAGCACCCTAATTTCCTAATTAGAATGTGTGAAGTTACATGTTCGCCCTTAGGGCCTAGCCTCTTAGTTCTGCCTCTATTCTAGGCCTTTCTCTGGCCCAACCCAGCTAACGCAGCAACCCAACTCCTCTCTATCTCTCCTGGCCCAGCTTGGCCCAGCGAAGCCCAGCTGTGGTAGCCCACATCTCCCTCACCCCCCTCTGTCTCTCTACCCTGCGCACAGAGCACGCCTATGTGGATGCCGCAACACCGTGGGATAGGGGATTCGGTCATCCTGGCGTGACCACCGCCCGTGTCTCAACATGCCCCTATTCCACTGGCGTGCCGCCCTAGCGCACCGCCCGTACCGTGCTCTGCCCTGGTTGCACGCGCCCATGGCTCAGAGCTAGTGCGCGCCCACACATCTAGTGTCCGCACTAACGCCATGTCAAGTCTCGTCCTTTTCCCGTCCTACAAGCCATCCCCTAGGCAAGAAACCCGGGACCACTGTGTCTCCCCATTGGCTCCACATCGACAAGGACATCCTTTCACCCCTAAACAAAGCCCGACGAGGATACCAACCCATATTGCCTACGCGCACGTCGTCCTATCCCTGCCTTCAGTTCTAAGCCATCCTCCTTCCCTTTGTTCACTTATTTAAGCCTGGGTCGCTCCCTCTTCTTCCCTATCCTCTTCGTTTCGCTCTGGCTGAGAGCCCTCACCGTCGCCAGGACGCCTCAGTGAGCTCCGGCCTCTGCCGCTACTCTCCACCTCTTCCTCTCCATCATCTCTAACTCTCACCCTTTTCAACTGGACTTTGATTGATTGTAGCTCGCGGGGGAACTTTTCCACCGCCACCGGCCGCAATCACCCTCTTTCTAATTCCTCACCAACGGAGACTTCCCCAGGATGCTACTTCCGTTTACACCACCCCGGTGACCCCTGCGACCTCTCCCAAGACGCAATCGACCGAAGAACCACTGGAGCTTGCTGACGGCATTCCCTTATTTTGGCCACCTTCGACATCACCGTCGCTAGCACGCTCCGGCCATCCCCCATCTCAACCAACACCCCGGTAGTCCCTAGATGCTCATAGATAGCTTGGCCTTGTCGTTGAGCCATTAATTCGCCGTATGCCATGCAATGTCATAGCCCCCTTCCACCTCTGCCCATGGCACTGTCTCTATGGTTCGCCGCTGGCACAAACTCCGGTGACACGTCCTCCACCTTGACTCCCTAAACCCGTAGAGCCCTTTCACTTGCACGGTCATGCCCCGTAGCGCTGCTAGTTTGATGCTGGAGGTTGATCGGAGCTCGGCCTAGGAGGCGAATATGATGACATCATGCTGACATCATGGATAGGATTACTATGCAGTTGTGTCGCTGATTAGTGGGACCCACCCATAACTATGCTTAACGGTTTAAATCTCCCATGATTAAGCTCTGTCTCACTAACCAATGGGCCCGCGGTCCCACTTGTCAGGATAAGTGGAGGTGTATTCCATTTTGATAGGCGCATTTTGGAAAGCGCCCGGGGGCCTGGCCACCCATGGGCCGCGTTCGGCATAGGCCAGGTTGCACAGTGATATTTTGGGGCCACCACTATGTGAATGTTTGGCAGCACTTTTCGATTTAAAATAAATGCAGAAAATTATTTTGATTTTCTAAAAGTAGTATTTGGCTACCAAAAATTGTGATAAAATTATGGTAAATACTAAATGGCATGCTACATTTAATAAAAATATAATCTTGCATATTCATGTGTTCTGTATCCCTGTAAAATTTTTTATAACTCTATTTTAGCCTTTTACTTATATAGAATAATTAGTAAATATTTATCTGCTTATTTCAAATAGGGTATATACTCTAAAAACTATGGTAAAATTTTATAAAATACTAGATATTCTACTAGACTTAGGAAAAATATATTTTGACATATGTTATTACTATTTACTCCTTAAAATTCAAAACATCTCTCTTTTAATATCTTTCTTGTATAAAGAAATTCCAGAAATTGTTTTCTATTTATTAAAAATACTGCTAGACCTCTAAAAATTATGATTATTTTTATATAAATAATATAGAAGGTTTGGAACCTAGGAAAAATATAATATTACATGTTTCGCTAATTTTTATTCCTTTAAAAATTAGACTTTAACATGTTTTTCTATATAAAAATTCTCATATTGTTTATTTCCTTATAAAATAATGTTAGTATATAAATGAATCTGTGTCGGGACCCGGGAAAAGGGGGCCGAGTCCCTACTGTGTCTTACATGTACTAGTCCCTGGATCAAGTAGCTAGTACACACAGATTCCAGAACTTGGATCATAACCATCCGATAAATTTATTTATTACATCAGAGTGCAAATTACAAGTCTGGCGCGAAGGCCTTAAAGCAGCGGAAGTCTTACATAGGCAACAGAGGCCTCAAAATAAAACCATAAAATCCAGATGGAAACCACAACGATTCCCCACAGGCAGAGCCGGAGGAGCGCAATCCTAGGCGTCGAAGTATTCTTCGTCCTGAACTCCATCGGCGAACCCGTCATCTTGGTACATCTCCTCCTCGGGTACCACTGCTGATCACCACCTGCTTTCGTTGGGATGAGCAAATGAGTAATAAACTCGAGGTAAGTATTCTTTAAAATACTTGCAAGTCAATGCCTAGTTGCTATGCGAGTTCCAAGAAGGGTTTTGGTTAACTTTATGTAAAGCTAAGTTTCAAACTTTTAAACCTAGTTTGGGAAAGCGGTTTTGAAATTGAAGTTTGATCTTTATAATTCTTTCTTTGGAAAAGACAAAGACCTCTTTTTTCCGAAACCACCATGGCACCTACCATGATAACAATCACGCCCATGCAACACCAATTGCAGGGCAATACCCCAAAATACAGAGAGGAAGAAGAGAATTTTACAAAGCTACAGTGAGGCATCTTCCGTAGTTCACCCTTAACCATTGGGCAAGGCTTTCATGAAAGTTTTCACTCTGCAGAGGTCGTACGCTTTACCCACGAGAGGTGGTTTTTCCTAGGAATCACCCAAAGGAAAAATGCTCACCACAAGGTCTTTCACCACGACCTTCTCTTAGTCCGGCATTCCCACTAAGGTTTCCACACCAATGCCCCTCTTGTGCCGGTAGGTTCTGTTCTATGGACACACCTGGATACCCACTCCCAACTACACAGGAAGGTTCTGTTCTATGGACATATCCAAGTGCCCACTCCCTACTTCCACCAGGAATGCCTGACTAAAAGTCCGAAGGGTACTCAACCAGACACCCCATACAGCACTCAATGGTCGCCTGTTGAACTAGTCTAAGTACCACAAAGAATCGGTCCTTAAGCCAAAAGGGTATGGTCCACCACCAACCCAATCTCGAGCATACTGCCACCGAGCAGATGCAAACCACCTCGAACCATCCATCCCGATTGGGAAACCATTTAAAAGCCCGGATAGCACCCACTATCCCTACACACAATTCTCAACACGGTAGCACCCACTACCGGCCATTCAATTTGCAATCAAGTTTTTGTCGGGGTTGAACACAAAAGTAAATCTCTAGATTGCAATTGCTAAGCATGTAATGTAAAAATTACTAACAAGGATGGCAGCAAGATTAAATAATATTAATTAGCTAGGGTTGATGATGTTGGCGGTGTATATTATTCATATGGGACATTATCTACATCTTAGCTTAAATATTGTTTTTAACTTTTAATTAGCATCTAGGTTTTTGCAAAATCTAATAAAACAGTTATGAAAACTAGGTAATAGCAACATGGCACATTGACTTGCCTTGATCCGGGTAGTTGGACTGATCGCCGGCAATTCCTTCGGCGGACGGATCTAACGTTTAAAAGAAACGGCAATAAGAACCACATACACAACAAGCGACGTATACACGACATGATGTGAATTGAATGCAAACAGTACAAAACAATACCACATAATTTTATAAAACTCCTGCAATTAATTTCATCATTTTTGGGAAAAACCTATAATTGGTTTTGATTTTTATAAGCTTAATATTAAAGGTATAATAGAGGCTTAATTATAAATAAATTTCATAAATTCATCAAAACAGTACAGAAATTAGATTACAATATATCTAACTTCAGAAAACAAGTTTTGATATTTTTGGATCTATATTTTATTCTATAAAATTCCTACAAGTTTAAACACTAAGATAATTATTAAAATTTAAAATTAATAGAAATATCTAAATAAACAGCACCTAAAAATAATATAGGATTTTATGAACCTAATAAAATTTATTTCATATTTTTCAGAATTTTCTATGAATTTATATGCAATTAACAACATGAAGCAAAATCTAAAAATGAAAAGAAATAAGGGGAAGGAGGAGGTGGGCCGGCGGGGCAGCGTGGGCCGGCCCATCCGCCTTCATCGCTGTGGTGAGACAGGGCTGACCAGCGGGACCCTTCGTCACGAGAGAAAACAGGGAGGTGGGGCGAGGCGAGGGCACGGGCCCATTTCCGGCGGCGGCATGGCCGGCGAAGGGGAAAAAGGAGAGAGGTCGAGGCGGCTCTCGGCCAGAGTTAGGCGGCGCGAATTGAGCGAGGCGGCGGCGCGCTTAGACCTAAATGGCGCGCGGCGAGCACCTGGCGGCGGCGGCTGTGTCGAGGTCGACAAGCATCTACACGGCGTGTGGATGCTAATGGCGGCGCGGATTGTCCCAGGACGCCGAGGCGGTCTCAGGGGACGTCTTGGTGGCGGGCGGCTCGGGAGCACGGCGGGCGGCGGCCGGCGGCGAATGGGGTCGAGGCGCGGGTCGGCGAAGCCATGGCGGCCCAAGGGTGCTAATGGCGGCGGCGGTTGGACCGAGACGCTGACGGCGGTCCGGCGACGTGCGGCCGGCGTGGAGGAAGAAGGCGGCGACGGCAACTCGGCGGCGGGCAAAAATTGGGTCGCGGGAGAGGGTGGGAAAGGTGGAGTGGACCACGGGGAAGAGAAAGAGAGGGACGGTGAGGGTGTTTACCGAGCTATGACGGCGAATCGCAGAGGGAGGAGGTCGCCGGCGAGCTTCGGCTTGGAACAATCGGCGTCGTGCTCCGGCGGCTCCGAGCGACGGCGAGGGTGGCGGCCTAGCAAAACGAGAAGGGGAGAGTGAGAGAGAGGAGGTGATGGGAGGACACGGCCGGGGAGGGGCTCACCTGGGCAATTCGGCAATGGACAGTGAGGGGGGAGTGAGGAGAGTGAGAGGTAGAGCACGGGGAGGGTTGGCTGGGGAGGGGGCGTCTGGGCAGGGGAAGGGGGACGCGTGGGAGGAGGGGAGCAGTGGCAGGGTGCCATCTAGGGGCTTAGGTGGAAGCCATGCAAGGAGTGGGCAAGGAAAGAGAGCCACGGGGTGGGAGAGAGGAGTGAGAGAGAGAAAGTGAGAGAGAGAGATGTCAGGGAGAGAGAAGAGAGAGTGGGGGGCCACTTGTCATAGAAAGAAAAGGGAGAGAGAGAAAAATGAGTGTTTTAGATAGAAAAAATTACTAGTTTATTTAATTAACTGCACAATTCACAATTGAATTTTTATTTGGGTTAGGTTTTTAATTTGTTGTTTCAAAATCCAATTTGAAATCACAAATTCCCCACCTTATTATAATGAGTTTGTAGTAAATATTTTGCAATTAACATTTTAAAATGAATCTTTTTAATTATGGTTTTAGGAAATTAAATATAGTAACATACACATTTTCAAAAAGGTTTTTAAATCGATCAAATCTCGTGCAAAGATGCCATAAATTTCATTTCATTTCATTTATTTATTTATTTTGAAAATGGGGATGTTACAATCTGTGATATTTAAATATTTAATATATGTATTGTATTTTAAATAATTATCTCCAGTTGTTTGGTGTTCTATATGGGTAGACTTATTATATCATGCATTATATATATGTATGTATGTATGTATGTGTGTATATATATACACACATACATATATATATACACATACATATATATGTGTGTGTATATATATATGTATGTGTGTGTATATATACACACACATACATACATACATACATATATATATATACATATATATATATATAACATATTCATGAAGTTTACTAAATAAGTAGTTGAATCTGAAATTTAGGATAAACCATGGTGTATATAGACTCATTGCATCACATGCATCATGCTCGTAGCATTTTTCTATGTGTATTTATGATGGTTCTTCACGGTAGATCCGTAAGACCCCAGAGAATAGCTCGATGACCCGAGTCAAGATTTCAACACACACGGTCAAGTCGAGCTAATATCTCTAGTTTATTTTTCTAATCCATATTACATATCCATGAAATTTACTAAATAAGTAGTTGAATCTGAAATTTAGGATAAACCATGGTGTATATAGACTCATTGCATCACATGCATCATGCTCGTAGCATTTTTCTATAAGTGTATTTATGTTGGTTCTTCACGTTAGATCCGAAAGACCTTGGAGAATAGCTCGATGACCCGAGTCAGGATTTCAACACACACGGTCAAGGCGAGCTAATATCTCTAGTTTATTTTTCTAATCCATGTTTTACTTAAATTTATATTGATTTAAATTATGAAATTTCATGTGTTTATGATTTCTGTATGAATTTATGTTGTCAAATCAACACTAATAGAGCTAGTCTAGATATTGTTCACTTAATTACTAGTGTTAGTAAACACAACCCCATCCTTGATATAATCTCTACCCTGTCAATTGGTAACCTAAAAAATACTTAAAAACTCCCCGATCGCTAGTTCTGATTATCAACGTAAACGCTATAGATAGGTGAAAGCTCAGGCACTCGGGTGTCAGTTTTACCTAAGTGTGAAGTGATGTCAACTAAATACCCTAATTTTATAATTTATCGAGAAGGGCATGATATTGAGAAGAACATGTCTTACCGAGAAGGATATTACCGTGATGGCTAATACCGAGAAGGATATTACCATCATGGATAATATCGTGAGGGATAATTCCAAGAAGGACAAAACTGAGAAAGATGTACATGCCTAAGAGTCCTGCGAAAGCTCTGTATTTTTTTTAATGTGAAAAACCCCAGTTATGAACATTTGCATATTATTAGCATAATACATCTTTGATTTGCTAAATGGCTAAGTCTTATGCTTTTATTATTAATTATTGTAATTCTGGCTTTATGCAAATAAAATAGCCTCAGTCTCACCAAATGGCCTGTATCATTAAAATGCATTAGGCCGGGTGTTGGCTCATGAGCGCAGTTTGATTGCGCGCTCAACCTCCACCCACGCGGCCGTCCCAGCCGAATGTCATGACTCCTTCTGCAGAGGGACGACCTCATCCGGACGTGCACCCATCAGATCAGTACACTTTCCCTAGTGGATAGGTGAGACGCGCACAACGCAAGTCTTAGGTGGAGGGAGCAGTTCGAGGGATCGCCCCCAGGAGAGGGCGTCAGTAGTTACACCGTGTAGTGCTGACTTCATATCTTTTGTGAACCTCGTGTACTACTTTTTTATGTCACATTGCACTTCTCATGCTATGTCCCTACGTTCGTACCATTCGATATTCATTCGTACCACGTGATCCCAGCCACCACCACCTCCTCCCTGACTTGCCACCGACTCCGTCCGCGGACCCCGCGGCGTACTTACCCCGGCCGCCACCATGAACAGCCTCCTACTCCGGAGATGGAGGTAGCACACCCTCGCATCCCCACCGGCGTCGACACGGCTCAACGCCTCCTCCTCCTCCTCCACTTGCACCGTTGTCGCCTTCCTCCTCCTGGGCCTCGCGATGGCAACCTGCATCGACTTGGTAGCGGTGGCACGATGTACATGCACATGGAGCGGCCCAGACAACGGTGGAGGTCCTACGCCAAGATGACGGTGACCTCCAACAGGTAGAACAGTGGCCCGGTGGGGAAGAAGGAAGAGGCGACGGCCCTATTGGGAGAAGGAGGTGACGGCTGTGAGAGAGAGCTAGAGAGAGAGGAGAAAACAGGGGAATAGAGCGAGAAAAAGGAGAGAAAAGAGAACAATGACTGACATGTGGGACCACATTTAAAATAGATTTTTTAAAAAGAAAAATGTCATTTGTTTAGCCTATGTGGCAATACCTCTCCACATGGGCTGTCCCGATGGCAAAACCATCCTCAAAACCGCAAAGGGTTATTTGCATCACTCCGCATACTTGTTTGGGAGGTGAATACCTGGTTTTCCTAGTCAAGAGGTTAAGTGTACTGATATGCATAGTTGAGGGGTGAACTGGATTTTTTTTTTCCTTTGCTAAATAAAGAGTACTATTGGAAGTGACAGTTTATCATCAGTAGACCACAAGTCGTATTCAATCAAATGTTGGCTCTCAAACACTAATATATAAGGGAAAATCTAACTCCGCATGTCCACGAAGTGGATCCGCTATGTGATTTATGTCGTATAGATCACAAAGCAGATCTAACGGCTCTCCATGTATCTATATTTGCATGCCCCATATCCTTGGTCCTAATATAATTCTCATGAAGGTATTTTCCTCTACATACAATTTTATGTATTGGGTATTCGGAGTACAAAAGTATGCTGTTTAGCTAAAAGATTCTGACACACCCCTCTCCGCCTTGAAAATAATCTGTTAAATTTAGCACAAAATTTTCTAACATAAGTTTCTGTTTCTAGGAAAAAAAAACTCTCCCGGGTAAAACACATGAAAATAATTAATTAAAATATTTAATTATTCCCTCCAGTTCTCGAAAGCATGACTTTTTAGACATGGCACCCTAAGGGTATGTTCTCCTCAGCTTATTTGTCTTAAACTTATGTGCTTATTTGACTTATCTCGTAACTTCGAGAATTTTTCGAGATGGTCTCGAGAGCCGGATGCCCTTGGTTTTTAGGGTTTAGGGAGCTTTTAGACACGTCTATGAGATTAAAAAAATAGATTCAGAAAGTAATAAAAAAATCAAATAAGTCAGATAAGATAATCTTTTTTTATCTCGTAGGCGTGTCTAAAAGCTCCCTAAACCTTAAAAACCAAGGGCATCCAGCTCTCGAAACCATCTCGGAAAATTCTCGAAGTTACGAGATAAGTCAAATAAGCAAATAAGTTTAAGACAAATAAGCTGGGGGAGGACAGGCCCTAAGTCAAAGTTTTAAAACTTTTTTTATGAAAATCTTTTGAACTATTTGGATTGGGCATATGAAAATCGTACATACAGATTTGTCTCAAAGGCACTTCCATAATATCCTTTTTTAGGATCTATAATTAAATTGCAATGGTAATTAGTGATTAAAATTGTATTTTAAAGACCGTGTTAGTGTCCAGTACGTCAAGTTTCAAAGTTTTTAAGAGATAAGCCTCAGGCCTGCAATCATTATTATTTGAAAAAAAAAAAAGTGTCATCACATCTAGAAATAACCACCAAATGCATTTTGTGGATATAAGTAATCTGTACAGAAGAACCAGAGTAGAACCGAATAATAATCACGAAAAATGAAGATTCGCTATCAACTGAAGAATAGAAACATCCTGAAATCATCCATTCGTTTCCATAGATGTATCTTTAGAGAAGCTTAGACTGTCACTGTCAGAGCTAGCTGCACAGTTCATAGCAAGTGGGATACCCCTCAAGCAGGTATGCATGCAGTTCATAAGAAAAGTAGCAAACGATATTGACAATGACAAGTTTACAACTTCACTGTCAGAGCTAGCTACCCAAAAATTGATTAATGTTCTTATAAAAAAAAACTGATTCATGTTGATAACAAGCGGGATATCCAGCAAGCAGGTATGCGTTTAATAAGAAAAGTATGTACACTCAAAAATAGATGAAAGCTTATAGTTGCTCCATCCACATCAGCTATTTTCTCTGAACTACCTAAGGACAAGCCAATCCGGTTTTTGGCGAAATATGTGGTATCTCCCTAACTGCGAAGCATGCATGGCCAATTGACAAGCTGGATCATTGGATTCTTCTGAAACCAAGTTACATCCGCGACTAGGAACTTGGTTTAGTCTTGCCTCCAGCTCAGATAGTTCTGCACGTTGAGATATACTGCAAAGCAGAGGGAACAAATGGGACTCCAGAACAACAGCAGTTGGATTGAGGCACTGAACAGCTCTGATCGATTCACAACAAGCAGCTGAAAAAACAGATGCCGGCTCCGTGCCCGGTAGAGGGAAACATAGCGCACAGATGAATTGCCCCTTGCTGCCCTGCATCAACACCCCTCCAAAGCCTTCAGTGCCATCGTACGGGACGAAAGAAGCAATGCTTAACCTCACAAACCTCTCCTCTTGCAGGATTACGCATGGTGCATGTTTCATTCCTTTGCTATCTGCTGTCAAAATGACACAAACTTTTATGCATGAAGTGAAGAAACTCATGCATTTGCGTAAAGATTCACTATTTGAAATCTGCTCTGATATACAAATAAGAGACATTTTCATTCCAGTGGAAGAGAAGGTAGACCTGACGCCATATTTCAATGCTGGTCATTGAATAGTATGTAGCAGGATAACTGTATTTTTTGTTAATCCATAGCTGGACCAAAAATAATTTCTCAAGGTCCCATGCATAAGACCAGAAATAATCTCCTTTTTAGTTATAGCAGTGTTTGTGTTATTCTAGGTGAACATAATACCGGGATAGGGATTTCCCACAAAATATCAAGGAGCAAGATAAAAAAAAATGAAAACAAGTTAAGTGAAAAATATGTAAGGTAAAACAAGGAAGTGCATTTACCATTATTAGAATTTGCCTGCTGGAATATTGAAGCAGGAAAACTTGTATTAGAAGCAGATGTTTGGTTAAGCATTGCAGCATATCTGGGATGGTAATTGCTCACTGCACACGTGTAGCATGATAATCAGTGGAGATGCGAAGTTAACTGAAAAATTGCAGGGTGAACAAACTAATAACATAACTAACCATCATTAGAACTTGCCCGACATGGAAAAGGCGCTGCAGCAGGGATCCCGGAGTTAGATGCAGATGGTTGATTGAGCATTGCAGGACGTGCAAGAGGACCATTGACCACTGCACACATGTGACATGATGATTAATGGAAAAGCACAGTTCACATGGAAGCAAAGTATACAATTTAACTGCTCACCAGTGCCAGACACGGGAGACATTCTTCCAGAATATGAACTTGGTTCCGATGAAGTCATATATGAACCTGGCATTCTTCCAGCATATGGACTACTTGAAATTCTTCCAACATATGTACTACTTGGCATTCTTCCAGCATATGCACTTGAATCGAATGGATTCATATAATGACCTGCAAAATAATGACGGAGACCTACCAAAGTTATAATGGTAGTCAACCACTCAACCCTGGAAATGATGTTCAGAAATGTTGTGGAGAATGAATATCAAAGTGTGTCTTAGATATGTTGTTCGCAAGACATAATTCACAAAGCAATATATTTCAATCAGACCACCGTGACAGTTCATATTCTATGCTCACATCTCTTTTTGATGAAGTATAAAGGTAAATGGTAAATTAACTGCAGAATACATTGCGAAGTAAGGAAGGTGTGCTAACTATAGGAGTATCTATTAGCAAATGTTTGTTCAATTTCAGAAAACAAATTGAATTACTTCACATGACTATAAAAAATAATAAACAGCCTAAAAGATTCTTTAGCCAAATGCATCTGACATTTTTAATTTCGCATAAATAGGGGTTGTACGTAAAATTTATCAAATACAGTTTGTACATTCACATTTTGTATAATTTAGTGGGTTGATGGTAATCTTGAGACAAATATGGAGGGTAAGAAAACAGGGAGCATTTACTAACCATCATTAGAATATGCCTGCAATGGAGTAGAACTAGAAGTTGGAGGAGGAATCCTTAAGCTAGAAGCAGATCCTTGATTAAGCATCGCAGATCCTTGATCAAGTGTAGGAGAATGTCTGAGCACTGCACACATGACTTGATGATTAGCAGCAACACACGATTAAGATGGAAGTAAAACACAGAATTTAATTGCTTACCATGACTGCCAGATGCGTGATTTGTCTTCATTCCACTACAATGACCTGCAAAACAATGACAGACATCATCAGCCATTCACCTGGACCTTGGATATCTTGTTGAGATATGCTGTAGCCTGTAGGGCATGAAATCAAGGTATGTTGAGAGACATGATTTGCGAAACAAGATATTGCAATCAGATCAGCAAAGAGGCCCAAAAGTGCATCCAAGAGTCATAATGGGACAATTCATCAGGTAAATAAACATTTGAGAAAGTGCTAAACGACATTAATAGAGGATCTGTTGCGGTGCTAAACCTGAATTTGCAGTAATATTGGCCAGATCAGCAACATTCTTAGAGGCAGAAAACCTGAAAATAAGCAAAACACATTAGATAATCTGTATGCATAGCAAGGTAAACATAGTAGCATATTCAACTAGTTGAAAAGGCACGCATAAGAAATTCTATAAAATAGAAGGTGGGATGTACAGGGGATAGTCACTTCCCCTCCTGCTTCCTCATAGAACCCAGTTTTACATTTTCTTAGTCCCCTCTACAATCCACATACTTTCAAAATAGAACCCACACGAGACCTTTTTACCGCTGGTAAATGGGACTTAATTTTTGTTGGTTCTCAGGAATCAGTTAATTAATCGCGTGCTCAATTTTTTAAAAGTAACTAATTATGTGCTTATTCTTTGCCACATTGAAAACTAAGCTTGGGATTATATTTTAGTGGCAAAGGTTTCACTAAATATACAATAGTTTCGTACATTCTTATAGCCTGCCCAAGGAATAGATCTGGGCACTTCAGTTTTGGGCCTTAAACAATATAATTTACCCATGTGACTGACTTGCCAGCATAAGCAACACGCAAGAAAAGAGTTAGATAAAACTTGTTAGAGGACTAGAAACTGAACCAAATCTTTTAGGACAAGAATAGCATGAGACAGAAATTAAACAGAATCTTTCGTTCCAGTAGCTGTAACAAATTAACCAAATCTTTCACTCCAACAGCAAAAAAATCTGCACAAGAAGCTATAACTAATTAACCAAGTGCTTGAGCACGTAACAACTAACAACTCATTCCAATCGCAAGAATTCTGTGCGCCATACTAAACGAAATCGGTCATTCCGATTTCCACGGGCAAGAAATTTGCACATGACATGAGACCACAAGGAGATTATCCAAATGTTTGAGCACGCAACATCCTAGAACCAAAAGCTTAAATATGAGTCCCCGAAAGGAAATTTAAGTACGAACCTGCATATTTGCGCCACTTTCCGTGCATGATCCGCCCATATCTGCAGTTGGGACAGCTCCATTTGCTGCTGGCCAGGTACCCTGGAGGAAGCGGAAGAAGCGTTGCAAGAATAAGAGCAAGAACGGGATCGATCAACCATGCGAGTTGATGGTACGGAGAAGTGCACCTTATAGGCTTCACCATGAGCTTGATCGCGTTGCAGTACGTGTCACCGTCGGCTCCGGGGATGGAGCTGACGTAATCCAGGAGGTCATCCGCTCTGCGGTTGATGTAGAGCTCGAAGACGTGATCCGGGTCGATATATCGGGGGACGGAGCCAGCACCGGCGCCGGAGGGGGCCATCTGCAATCGCGGGGAGATTAGCTATAAGGGAAGGGAGGAGCAGTACATGGGGGTCGAAGGAAAGTGGAAAGTGCGGGCAAAAGCTCACGGCGATGGCGGTGGTCGGCGAGGCGAGCAAACCGAGGAGACGCGCGCCTCTGCCGCCTCTGCAGGGAACAGAAGAGATGTAACAAAAGGGGGTGGGAGGAAAGAGGAAGGTGAGGGAGAACGCTCACGGCGATGGCGGTGGTCGGCGCCTCGGCGGCGTACGGAGAGGAGGTGGTGGTCGAGGCGGCCAAGCTGTTATATTTCGTGTCGGTATAAATAGTGTTAAGCTCGGACTCTGATTTGTAATAGAATAAGTAAGAGTTTAAGGTGGACTCTATATTCTAAGCCCTGTATAAAGGAAGTATTGCTGATATAATCCATAATGATAAACAGTAGCAGCGTAGACGTGCAGAAGGTCGTGGACGGCATGTGGCAATGACCCGGGCAGCCGGTATGCTGTAGTGTTTGGGAGGAGCACCCATAACCAGGTGTGTAAAAAGCAGAATTTGGTGGATCATACTCTTTTTTTTTTCTTATATGAGTTTTTATAGAAGTTCCTCACAATATGTTTTTAACGAGACAATCTGAGCTGCACAGCAAGCGTATGCTACATATTCTTTCTCCAAAAAGTTTTTCCACTAGGTTTTATTTTTGATAGGCATATTTATCTCACAGCTAGGTCCAAGGGGAGTATTAGAAAACCGCCCACAAAGAGCTTAATATGAACTCTAGCTGAAACCCTAACCAGCACTATACAAAGAGAGGATACCCATTGTAATAGATCCAATGAGAAATGATAAACCAAACCCCTCTACATCTCTATGTTCACCTTCTTTGTGTTTGCTATCCCCTGTCACAATCTCTAAATTTGAAGTCTGAAATTGCTAAGTCGGCGGAGAATGGACGAGCTTTGCAGTGTTCCGATTCAAACAATGGGTACGCATCTACGAAGGAGATCAGTCTCTTTATGGAAATCCGACGACGGACGTAGCTCAGAGTCTTAGCTGTTCATTTTGTCGGATTCCTCTGTATCTTTTCTAGTGTGTCTCTTTTGCAATTGCTTTTAGCTATTGTGTATTGTTGCATGGGTATAAAAATCCCCGATATGGATGTAATCAGACTATGGAATGAATTAGTAAAACCTAATATCTACTTTCCCCTCCCAATTTCTCCATCTCTCATCCCGTATTCTCCTTTCTATCCTGTATTTTGCTATGCAAGTCTGAAACTTTCTGAATTAATACCTCAGATTGTGACAAAATTTGGTATCAAAGCCTCGTTCCTGCCTCGATTTCGCTGGACCAGTGAGACAAGGGTTGGAAGAACAAGTTTCTCCTGGTAAAATTCCTAAGTTGATGCTGTTCTAGTCAATTTCGAGGGTACTGTGGGTGGATCTGCAGAGAACAAGTGACAATGTGTCATACTTGATATAAAATCCTGAGATCTGTGTACCCCTACTGTAGATTCGGTGTCAATCAGGTGAAGGTTGGAGAGGAATCTCTTGTAAAATCCATAAGCCTACAAACATCAAGATCTGTTTAATTCCAAGAATATGTCTCGACCAACAAGAAATAACCCAAGAGGAAATACCCAAGAGTATGCTACTGTAGGAGATTTGGAAGAGGTTAAGAAAACTCTTGAGAATATTCAGAAGCATCAAGAGGAACAGAACTGGAGGATGGAGCAGCAAAGCAAGCGAATGGACAATCTGATAAATATGATATCTGCTTTTGAGATGCCTGGGGTGGTCAGGCCTTCACAAGAGCCTTCTGAGCATGCCTCGAGTTATTTTTTTTTAGCCAACGGGCAGGAGCATTGCCATTTCATTAAAGTGAGAATAAACTGTACACTACAAGACCAGAGAGAGAAGGAGGAGAGAAAGGAGGGGTAGAGGGGCTAGGAGCTACGGGGTGCTAGCCGGCATGAAAAGTCGCCCTCAAATAGTGATGTCTTCGTGAATTTTGTCGGCTAGTTGCAAGGATGTGAGGCTGCGCTGCTGGAAGAGTCGACGATTCCTCTCGTTCCAAATATTCCAGGCCGTGTATATGATCACACCACGAAGAGGATTTTGATGATGATGAAGAGTCTCATGCCTCGCGACACCGCGGTCGCTCTACCTCCCGGCAAGTGCAGACCACCGTCGTCCACATTGTGTCCACTTCAGGTCATGTGCGCACCAAGTCTTCTAGACTATCAGGTCAGCGCGACGAGGCCGACTCTAATCGTCGTCGCCAGCTCTCCCCCATGGTAGTGGCCTCCCGCTGCTGGAAGTTCATTTCGCCCTCACCATCGGCAGACTCCAACCCGCTCTCCCCTGGCGTGCCTCTGAGACGACTCCGACACCCTCACCCAAAGTCCTAAGGCGCTGCAAACCCACCGGCTTCTCTCTCGGGCGCTCGGCGGGCCTTCCCTCTGAGATAGGCCACGGCGCAGCGGGTCTAGAGGATGTGCAGGTCGATGCTCAAGATGGTGCTGGAGGTTGCCTTGCAAAGCCGGCATCGCGGATCGCCGGGGAAGCGAGCTGCCATGAAGGTGGCAGGGCTGGGTGCCAGGAGGTGCGAGGCAGGTTGGACGGAGCGCGGGTTGGTGGCAGAGCGGCAAGAGGAGGCGCAGTGTCCGTTGCAGCTGCACCTCCTACACTTGAAGGGGTCGTGGCAAGTGGCAGTTAGGTGGTCGGAAGCCAGGCACCTAAAGCAACGCCGCTAGCCGGTGGTGGTAAAGGAGTGAATGCGAACTACGGGTCACCGGGAGGCAGAAGGAGTTGCAGCGGAGGGAGCCGCATGAATGCGATTCCCGTGCTAAGGTGAAGAACGCAGTACAGCAGCGTAACTGCGTCCATCCCGCCGGTCGTTGGGGATGAAATGCTGCCACTGACGAGCATAGCTATGCCGCACCTCTTCCCAGGGATGCTCCAAACGCGGGGATTCTGCGCTGCCAGGGCTAAGCGGGGCCTCGAGACGGGCGCCATCAAGCGACAGAGAGGCTGAAGGAGTCAGGGTTGCCGCAGCGCCATGCGACGGAGGTGAAGGCGCACTTAAGGCAAAGCGAACCTGCCGTTGGGATGGATCCGGGGTCACCTCTTGCCGATTCGGCTGACGGTGAGGCATGGGAGGCCTAGGGGTAGCAGCAGGAGCTAGATCTGGGACTCCGGCACAATGCTGCTTCCAGATGCAGAGCAACTTTGTGGAGGGCCATCTAGCCGTGCTGCCCCAAAACGAGAACCGGAAGGCTTGAGGCAGGAGCGGGGGTAGACGCAACGTTGGACGAAGTCTGCTCCGCTGGTGAGGGTGGTGGCGGCGGTGGTAGGCTTGGGGCACAGGGGAGATGGGGAGCTCTCCGCAGGAGCCTTACCTTGGGAGTGCTTAGCCATTCATATGCCTCGAGTTATCAAGGTAACATCATGGGTTCTTCAACTCATCCTTTTGGATCACCTTTCAGTGTGGGCAGATCTACTGTTCCTTCTAACTCACCTGGAGTAAATGCTGCTGCTAATATTATGCACATAAGTGGAGCTCAAAATAACCCTCATCCAGTGTTATTGAGTAACATGGTGCCTCCTATCTTCTATGCGTGGGCCTTGGGGTTGGGAAGGTTGAGCTAGCTCCTATAAACATGATGATTTGTGCCAATTTGGGTTAACAGAAACTAAATTAACCCCTAAAAGCATGAAATTTCTCGCACAAGTTTCAGGTAAAAATCTCTCCCTAATAAAACCCGTGGGAACATTTAAGAGAGAAGCTTGAAGCCCGGAACCATCATTACTGAAATAAAAATATATTGTTTTGGTCCCTAAACTGAGTCTCGACCTATTTTGGTTCCTGAACTTTAAAACCGTATCAATTCGGTCCTCGAAATATCAAAACCAGTTTTTTATAAAATATTTCACGAAATCCAAACTAAATTTTATATTTAGGTTTCTAATTATTTTATAAGATCATAAAAAATTCCCGTATTTTGCCGCATCAATTTTTAAAAATAATATAAAATATTATATCATTTTAAAAATAAAAAATTATGTAAAGTTTAGAAAATAAAATTTTCTATGAGATCATGTAATCATAAGAAACTATACAATTTAATTTGGATTTCATGAAATACCTTTATATATAAAGATATATAGCACCTTGCTTAAACCGCCATTGATTTTAGAGATATTTGTGCCCGAAATTGATATTTCCATGACCGAGAACCTGATTTTAGAGCTGAGGAAACAAAATGGGTCAAGAACCATAGTTCAAATATCAATGATCTAATGAAAATTATATTATTCTCAAAAATATCAAAACGGTAGTTTTTCCTTATTAAAAACTAGAAATTTCCCTTTTTCCTTATTAAAAACTAGAAAATAATCACCGATTGCATTAGTGGACACTATCTGTAGACAAAACCAGGATAGGAATAGTCACAGAAAAAATGAAGATGGCTATGAACCGAAGAATAGGAACTTCCTGAAATCCTTCCTTTCCATAGATGATGGTTCTTAAACTAGTTTACATCGTCACTGTCAGAGATAGCTACACAATTTACTAAAGTTGATAGTAAGCGGCATACCCAGCAAGCAAGCAGGTATGCATGCAGATCGCAAGAAAAGTAGTAAGTGGTATTGACGAAAACTCTCTACGGTTAGGATGAATAAAATCTTGTAATTTGCCTTTATCTACACTCAAAGACGAAAGCCTTAGTTGCCATTCACATCAGCCACCGGTTCTTTCTGACTTTTTATGAGCTAGCAGTTAGATCATAGAACTGAACTTTGATCGCTTCACAACAAGCAGCTACAAAAACAGATGCCAGCAAAGCCGAGTGTGATCGGGTGCAATCAAAGAAGCAATGCTCAACCTCACGATCTTCTCCTCTTGACCTCTTGCTTGATTATGCCTGATGCACCTCTCTTTTCTTTACTATCAGCTGTGGGCAAAATGACACAAATTTTTAAGCATTATGTAGCTTCCACCTGGAAACAAGAAACAACCACTACCTCGTGCATTCTGCGTCACCTCTTGGGGAGCAGATTGCCCTGGTCTAGGTTGGCCCAGAGGTAGTGCTTCAACTGCGGGTGCTGGAACGAAATTGGGAGAAAGATCTGTGAAGCAAAACATTAGATAAAGCACACCTGTCAATGGATATATCGCTGCAATATAACTAATTTCATCTCATAGTGACGTTTTATTACCATTATTAGAATTTGCCTGCAGGAACATTGGAGTAGGAAACCCTGAATTAAAAGCAGATGTTTGATTAAGCATTGCAGCATATCTGGGATCATAATTGCTCACTGCACACATGTAGCATGACGGTTATTGGAGATGTGTAGTTAACTGAAAATTTGCAGGGTAAATTACTAACCATTAAGCACTACTAACCATCATTAGTACTTGTTCGAAATGGAAAAGGCGTTACAGCAGGGATCCCTGAGTTAGGCGCAGATGATTGATTGGGCATTGCAGCATGCGCAAGAGGATTATTGACCACTGCACACATCTGACATGATGGTTAGTGGAAATACACAGTTCATATATAGGCAAAATATAGAATTACCATTACTATCAGTGCCAGATACGTGACTTATCAACATTCTTCCAGAAAATGAACTTGGATCTCTAATGGGGTCATATAGGGACTCGGCATTCTTCCAGCATGTGAACTACTTGGCATACTTCCAGCATATGAAGTACTCGGAATTATTCCAGCATATGAACTTGAATCCAATGGATTCATATAATGACCTGAGGAATAATGACAGAGATAACCTACCACAGATATACATGTATTCAACCTATATTTTGGAAAGCGGATACGGGTATTCAAACCTGGAAATGTTGTTCAGAAATGTCTCAGCCCATGATAACTTTAGCATCTATTAGCAAATGTTTGATTTATTTCAGAAAACAAAATTGAAGTGTCTGATGTTATTTAAACAAAATAATGGATAACCTGAAATATTCTGTAGTCAAAATCTATACATCTGGCATTTTTAATCTTGATAAATAGGGGTTGTAGATCATATTTATCAAATACAGTTGCACATTCACAATATGTATAATCTAGTGGGTTGAAGGTAATCTTGAGACAAATATGTAGGGTAAGAAAACAGGAAGCATTTGCTAACCATCATTAGAATTTGTCTGCAATGGAGTAGAAGTTGGAGGAATCCATAAGCTAGAGGCAGATCCTTGATTAAGCGTGGGCACTGCACAGTTGTGGCTTGATTAGCAGAAACACAAGATTGAAATAGAAGTAAGACATAGAATTCAATTGATTACCATGACTGCCAGGTACTTTATTTGTCAACTTCATTCCTCTATAATGACCTGCAAGAGAATGACAGGGATCATCTACCATATTTATATTACCCATTCAGCTGGACCTCAGATATGTTGTTGAGACATGGCGTAGGGCATGAACATGAGGTGCTACACCTTGATTTGAAGTACTATTTGTCAGATCAACGACATTCTCAGGAGCAGCAAGGCTGAAAATAACAAAACACATTAGATAATTCATAATTCGTATGCAAAGCAAGGTGCACATAATAGCATATTCGGCTAGTAGAAATGGCACGCCTAACTCTTTCAAAAGGAAATGGCATGCCTAACTAACTTTTATAATATAGAAGATAGTGGATGTATAGAAGATAGTCATCTTCCTCTCCTGCTTACTAGAGATATTCTATTATTAGGTTGTAACTAGTGTTTAGATTTCCACCAAATTGAACAACAGAAAGAACTGCTTTTCTAGACTTCGCCTAACATGATGATACTAAACCGAAAGGTAGTCACACAATGGATATTAAGTTCAGCATAATTTATAATTCCCTCAAGCAAGTTTTAACAATGGATCCTGCGTATAAGGTGACTTACAAAACAAAGCTCCTTTAGGGTGCCAAAGTCTAGAGAAGTCCAATACCAGCCAAGGGTTTGAAATGGCATTACCAGACTTGCTCAGGAAAAAAAAAAAAACATTACCAGAAAAAATTCCAGATCCATCCGGGATGCTGGTTATCCATTGGTTTTTAGCAAACTTCTATTCTTTCTCCTGTTTTCTTTATGTTTCCTCAAGTTTTTACATTTTATTAGGCCCTATTCTCGTCAACTTATCTTATCTGACTTATTTGTCTTATTTGAATTATTTGACTTTTCTTCTAACTTCAAGAGCTTCCTGAGGTAGCCTCGAGAATCGGATCCGCTTCGTTTGACTTGTGTTTTAAAGATTTTAGACAAGTCTTTGAGATAGAAAAAAATGGATTCGAAAAAACAAATCATTTTTATTTTAAACGAAAATAAGACCTAACCCCAAATAAGACAAATAAGGCCTTCTAAGCTGACAAGAACAGGGCCTTAGTCCTCTCTGCTATCAACATCCTTTCAAAATAGAACCAAACACATGGTCTGTTACCGCTGGTAATTGGGACAGTGGTTGTGCACAGAACTTATTTTTTGTTGCCCCCCAGGAATCAGCTAACCACGTGCTTATTTTTTAAAAAGGGAACCAATTGCGTGCTTATTCATTGCCACAATGAAAACTAAGCTTAGGATTATATTTTCTTGACAAATATTTCACCAAATATATGACAGTTTCATAAATTCTTGTAGACTGCCCTAGGAAAAGATCTCGGTACTTCAGTTTTGGGACAAACAATAAAATTTTCCAATGCAACTGTGACTTGCCAGTATAAGGAACATGCAAGAATAGAATTAGATAAAAGATCTTGTCATAGAACAACATGCTAAACCAAATCTTTTAGGCCAAGAATAGCATTAGAAAGAAATTAACATAATTCTTTAACCAATAGCAAAAAATCTGCACAAGTGAAATCCTAGAACCAGAAACTTAAAGATGTGTAAGAACATCTCATAGTGTAAAAACATTGTGGAGCATGGCAAGAATGCGCCATGAACAAGAACACGATGAGTCCCAAGAGGAATTTAAGTATGAACCTGCATTTTTGCGCCAGTGTCCGCGCATGATCTGCCCACATCTGATGTACTTGGAACAGTTCCGTGTGATCCTGGCCAGCTATCCTGGAGGAAGCATCACAAGAATGAAAGCAAGAACGGATCAATCAATTAAGCGAGTTGATGGTACAGAGAACCACGTGATAAAGACTTGGCCAACTGCTTGATCTTGCCACAGCGGTTGTCACCGGCTGCTCCAGGGAAGGAGTCAACATAATCCACAAGGTCATTACATCTGCAGTTGATGTATAGCTGGTGGATGTGATCCGGGTCAATATATTGGTGGCCGGAGGAGGCCATCTGATCTGCAATTGCGAGGAGAGCAACTACTAAGGGAAGGGAAGAGCAGTAAATGTTCATAAATGTTTGAGTTTCAGAGAAAAAAATTACTTGACAAGAGTCTAAGAAATATTAAATTTCCTCAGATATTGTAATTAAAAAAATTGCATACATCAGACATTAATGGGGATTGCAGATAAAATTGATCATATAGAATTATATATTTGCAACATATACAGTCCAGTGCGTTGAACTTTATCTTGAGGAAGATGGCAACAAGAAAAGACCAAAAGGTGCATTCATGAGTCATAGTAGGACAAATCATCAAGTAAATGAACATTCAAGAAAGTGATCAACGATATTAATGGAGGATCTGTGTTAGAGAGAGAGAGAGAGAGAGGATCTATTGAAATGCTAAACCTGAATTTGAAGTGGTATTGGCCAGATCAACAACATTCTCAGGAGCAGCAAGGCTGAACATAAGCAAAACACATTAGATAATCTGTCTGCATAGGAAGGTGCACATAATAGCATATTCAACTTGTTGAAATGGCATGTCTAACTAATAAAATAGAAGGTGGTGGATGCATAGGGGATAATCGTCTTCCCCTCCTGCTTCCTAATGATCTTCTATTATTAGGTTGTAACTAGTGTTATAATTTCTACCAAATGGAACAACAGAAACAACTAATTATGTTGTCTTTCCTGATGTGATGATACCAAACCAAAGCAAATATTAACAATTGATCCTGCATATAGGCTGACTTAGAAAACAAAATTCCTCTTAGAGTGCAAAATCTGGAAAGGCTCAATACCAGCCAAGGGTTTTAAATGCCATTACCAGAAAAAAATCAGTTCAGAAAAAAAAAAAAAAAGGGATCCAACAGGGACGCCGGTTATCCATTGATTTTAGAAAACTTTTATTATTTTTCCTGTTTTCTTTCTGTTTCCTCAAGTTTTACATTTTCTTAGTCCTCTACAATCCAAACCCTTCCAAAATAGAACCCACACATACATGACCTTGTTACCGCTGGTAAATGGGTCTTAATTTTTGTTTGCTCTCAGGAATCAGCTGACCAAGTGCTTAGTTTTTTAAAAACGAACTAATTACGTCTGTGCTTATTCATTGTGACAATGAAAACAAAGCTTGGAATTATAGTTTACTGGAAAATATTTTATAAAACAATTTCATAAATTCTAATAGCCTGCCCTAGGAACAGATCTCGTTACTTTCAGTTTTGGGCCCTAAACAATATAATTTCCCAATGTGACCAACAAGCTATAAGCCTATAAAAAATTAACCAAGTGCTTGAGCATGTTACAAATAATTTCAATCGCAACCATTCCAATCGCAACAATTCTGTGCACCATACTAAACGAAATCGTTCGTTCCAATTTCCACGGGCAAGAAATCTGCACATGACATGAGACCAGAAGGAGATTACCCAAATGTTTGAGCACGTAAAACCCTAAAACTAAAATTTTAAACAATGTTTAAGGCCATAAACAAGAATACGATGAGTCCCCAGGGGGAAATCGAAGTACGGACCTAGATTGCAGGGCCAATCTCCGCGATTCACACGCCCTCATATAATGTGATCGGGACAGCTCCAGATGCTCCCGGTCTTGGCCAAGTAGCCTGGATGAAGCGAAAGAAGCGTCGCAAGAATGAGAGCAAGAACGGGATCGATCAACTAAGCGACCGAGCTGGTGGCACGGAGAACCCGCACCTCGAAGAGATCACCAGGTGCTTGATCATGTCGCAGCACTTGTCGCCGGCGGCTCCGGGGAAGGAGTTGATGTAACCCAGGAGGTCATCCGCTCTGCGGTTGATGTAGAGCTCGTAGACGTGATCCGGGTTGATATATGGGGGGCCGTCGCCGGAGGAGGCCATCTGCAAACGCGAGGAGAGCAGCTACTGATCGAAGGGAGGAGCGGTAATGGGGGTGCGGAGGGGAAGAGGAAGGTGCGGGCGAACGCTCACGGCGACGGCGGTGGTCGGCGGCGTGCGGACTGCGGAGAGGAGGTGGTGGTGCTGCTCGTCGAGGGCCTCGAGGCGAGCAAACCAAAGAGGCGCGCTTCTTGGCTCTGCAGGGATGGCTTCTACGGGGGAAAAAAAAATAGACAGAGGCCGAGCAAAAGGATTTGGAGCGGAGGCGCTGTGCCGTCTGGGCGAGTTGAACCTGCGACGAAGAGTGGAAGAGGGATTCAAATTCTCTCCTTCCAGAAATATCTGCCTTACTATTATCTAGCCATCTATTTTTTATCTTCTAGTAATAAAACTCATATATCCTCTCTCTTCTCGCTCCTCCCTCCTCTCCTCACAGGGACACGACTGTATCTCTGCCGTTATGGCAAAGGATCTGTGTTCTTAACCTGCTTTGTATTCGGTTTGTTCGGTCTACTCGGTTTCTAGACGATAAAATCAAAAATATTAGCTCCTTTTGGAACTAGACTCGGAAAAAAGATCTTTCTGTGCTCATGGGCTTGATTCAAAATTACTTCAAATACATTTATTAATTTATTGATTGATCCAATAGTAAAATAAATTGATTTTGAACGAATTTCGTTTGCACTTTTGCTTCGTTGGCTCCATTATAAAATTACTTCTAAACTACGACTGACATGATATAGAATCAATTTGTGCTAGTTTTGAAAAAAAAAAAGAGTGGCTTGGCTCGATCTCCACCCCCATTTGGAAGGGCTTATTTTTCAAGAGTTAATTATGCGCATGCCAGAGTTGGCCTAGAATTGTCAGTAAATAGTTAGATATTCTAACCATGTCAATGTTAAGTTAGAAAAAAAATGTATGCATGACATTTTTTATCATTTTAAAATATATCACATTAGAGAGTGTGAAAGCACAAAATGGTTGAGCGCGCAAGCAAAAGTTAAGCATGTGGAAGCACAATACAGTTAAGTGTGAAAGGCTAAAAGTGAAGCTAAGGGTGTGAATCAAAGAAATCAAATACCATGTGGTGGAAACTAATTTGATATTTGTTCATAGCAAAACAATGGCTATTGGCTAGTGTAAGATAAAAAAGGGAATCATACCACTCCCTCCTCCCTATATCATCTCTACCTCTGCCCAACTCCCATACCAAACTTCTCCCCTGCCTCTGCCAACAAAATGCCTACGGACAACTCCTTCATAGCTTTTGCTAGCGAGATCGATGGCACAATGCAGCAGAAAGCACGATCGACTCTTTAAAACCACCATGCCCTCCCCTTACTCCCTAAGCGGTGGGGATCCTCTTCGTCCCTCTTAGATCGTAGATTATGGCGACAAACACCCCCCCCCCCTCCCTCCCTCTTAGATCTATAGCAGAGACCCCCCACCTTTCCCGATGGGTTTTCAGGTTTAGGCATCCGTTGGGTTTTGAGTACATGTCATATTCAGGTGTAGGCATCTGACTATTCCCATGACTGGTTTCAAGTTCAGTAAAACTTTGGGTTTGGCACAGTCGTGCTTGAAGGTCCCAACCAGATTGTCATCCTTATTTCCGCCTTATTTGCTCGCCTCTTCCTTCACCACTAAGGGTTCTTCACATGTCCGAATAAAATAGCCCACAATTATTGCTTGGGGTGGTCACCGGACCAAATACCGAATTAACCCCCCCAAAAAAGTGAGCAAGCTACATTTTCGGTTAACAAAAACACCAAATTAATCAAACCAAAATATTCTAATTAATTCGATTCAATTTTTTATTTTGTATTTACAGAAACCAAACTATATTAAAACCGATAAACTGCTCTAGCTAATTTTTTATGAGTTGACCATGGAAATGATGCACAAGAGACATCGATAGGATTTTAAAAAATCACGGCAAATTGCTAAACCGCTCCCAAACAGGATCGAAATCCTGAATTCGAAACAGCTCAGATTTAAAATTTGGTGTTCATGATCTTGGCTAGATGTCTTAGCTGCTAGTCTGTTGGCTCTCCGGCTGGGATTGTGCCAGCTGTTTTAATGCGGGGTGTTTGCCGTTCATGCTCAGCTTTGTGTAAGCTTCAGTGTGTTTTATATTCTCTCTTTTAATAAATCAGCAGAGCTCCTGCTATTTGGTTCAAAAAAATAAAATTCAAAATCAGGTAAAAAAAAAGTCACCAAATAATCCTAAAAATAGTACTAACATGTTTACAGAGTATGATATGAATAATTTTCGAAGAAACTTATTTTCCATATAGATTTTGAGATTACCGATGTGTTCTCGGTTTGGACGTTTCATGGAACACCTAGGCTCACAACGGCCGCACCCTCTGCAGTCCTTTTGACCGTGCTCCTGCCGATCACACCGTGCCAAGGAGCAGAGGGAAGGGGAGGGCAATGTAGAGAACCAGGGCAGCAGGGGAGGGTAGACGAAGAGGGAGGGCAGGAGGCTTGAGAGATTACTCAGGGGAGGATAGGGGTGTGTTCTATTGGGCTCATAAGCTATGACTTATCTGTCTTATCTCCAACTTCGAGAATTTTCCGAGGTGGCCTCGAGAGTCGGATGGCCTTAAAATTTAGGATTTAGGGAACTTTTAGACTAGACTTAAAAATAAAAGCAGTTCAAAAGTAATAAAAAAAGATGAGTCAATATTAGTCGGATAAGTCAGAAATTTTCGTGACTTATCCGTAATATTAACTCATCTCGACTTTTTTATTACTTTTGAACTCTTTATTTTTATCTCGAGATAAGTCTAAAAGCTCCCTAAATCCTAAATTTCAAGGCCATCCGACTCTCGAAGCCACATCGGGAAATTCTCGAAGTTAGAGATAAGACAGATAAGTCACAGCTTATGAGCCCAATAAAACACCCCCTAAGAGTCACATGTGACAACGATTTCACGATGAAATCAGTTTTTGATTTTTCACAGATTTCACTTGGTTTTTCACTAAACCCTATCGATTTCTCATTTTGGCCTCACTCCAAAAGATAAATTACAAATTCTGGTCAAATTCTAACAAGAAATCAAAAATTAAGGCCAAACAGGATTGGACTCAAACAGTATTTGAAACCCTGGCCATGGGTGCGTTAGTTCCAGCATACGCCTGATGAGAAAACAAGAGCAACCACAAAAAACTATATTGCATAAATAAATGTAAAAGCAACACATCAATACCATTCACGGTAGTACATATATATATACATTTGCAGTAGCGCAAGAATTACCATGGTACAATACAAGCCAGAGGTGAAACTCAGCGATCAATCAAGCCATTATCCAGTATAAAAATCTCAACTAAACATACTATATGGACTCCCTTTCAGTTATTGAGCTCCAGTGATCAGACGGTTGTATAATGCTGTTTTTCTTGGTTAAAAATAGATGAGTGACGTGGATGCATCTAGCTCCCGCATGCCAGGCACTCTTCCCGATTGTTCAAGGAACAAACCATTTGTGCCATTTTTGCTTCAACATCCTCTTCTATTGTAGGCTTGGTGTTACTATCCTGTACATGAGTGCGTTTTTCATGGTGAGTTGTGCTTGAGCGGCTGGATGTGAAAAAGGTGTAAAGCAATATGGAATCAAGGGCCAGAACACGTACTCCATTCTCCTTCAGAAGGGTAGTATCCACTGTAAATTTGATTGCATCGGCAGCTGCTCTTGTTCTTAGATAATACATACCAGTTTTCAGGCCCTGACAACAACCAATATTAGAGCATGACATTACTTGTCACTTCAAAACTTGTTTAAAAAAGAAGCATTAGAAAGATGATTCCTCGTAGTACCACAACTGAACACTGAATATGAACTTCTTGAAGTTCAAGAAAAATGCTTTGAAATAGCACAAGACCAATTACCTTGGACCAAGCATGGAAATGCAGCGAAGTTAGCTTCCCAAAGTTTGGTTGTTCCATGTGAACATTAAGGCTCTGGCTCTGATCAATATAGCATCCACGATCAACAGCCATGTCAACTAGAGTTTTCTGCTTGATCTCCCAAACCGTTCTGGTGCAATAATTTAGTAGAAACATTAATATACATGAATAGTAACTGCATCCAGTAGAGAGCATAATGATAGGAGGATGAAGTACATACTTGTAAATTGCTTTAAGATCATCTGGGATTTCTGTCATCTTTTGCACAGAACCGTCTTCATAAATAATCTTATTTTTCAGAGTCGGAGTCCAAATACCCATTTCAGTCAAATCATGGAGAAGATGTTTGTTAACCACCACAAACTCCCCACTGGAAGAAATATTAAACAAGTCAATCATATGCACATGTAGTTAAGAACATGAATGCTACAAAGTATACATACAAACCTTAGGACCCGCCGACTGTATATGTTAGATGTGTAGGGTTCAAAGCACTCATTGTTGCCCAGAATCTGACTAGTGGAAGCAGTGGGCATTGGAGCAACAAGAAGAGAGTTTCTCAATCCAACTTTAGAAATGTTCTCCCTTAAAACTGACCAGTTCCATCTATCTGATGGCACTACGTTCCACATGTCAGGTTGAAGAATGCCCTGCGAAGGAAATGGGTGAAGAATAAACCTTAGTTACAAGATTATTCATACTTCCCCACCAGTGATTTGGTGATGTATATGGACAGAAATTTGAGACAAAAAAAAAGAAATAAATTGGTAAACGTTGGATAATATTCACAATAAAAAAGGAAAACATTTGTTTCCCTTCGTAGAAACTAGAAAGAAACCTTGTTGACAGGGCATCCTTCATATGTTTCATAAGGACCTTCTTTAGCAGCAAGTTCAGCAGAAGCTTTCAGAGCATGATAGTAAATGGTTTCAAAAATATCCTTATTCAACTGCTGAGCCTGCAAAGGAGATTCTTTTTAGTTATGTATCAGCTAATTTAAGTACAGAAGGAACAGGAGTCAGTGGCTGAGCAGGAAAGAAGTACCTCTGGTGAATCAAATGGCATGCCAAGTAATATGAAAGTATCTGCCAAGCCTTGAACACCTATGCCAATTGGCCTGTGACGCATATTTGATCTCTTTGCGGTTTCAACAGGGTAATAATTAATATCAATTATTTTGTTGAGATTGTATGTGACAGTTGAAGTAACCTGGTAAAATCAACAGTGTCAGAACATTCCCTGGCATAGGCCATAATTGAGGATCTAGTTAAGTAGGGTCTGAGCAAACCTCAGCTAACTTGTCGAAGTCAAAATATCTATTTTTTGAATCACTGCTACCAACAAGCTTAGATGGATGGGACTCTATAAGGACACCCTGCAACAGAAGGCATATAATAAGAATATACAATAGCCATGATTGAATTCAGATAAAGCACTGACGATACATACCTTTTCCCTTACAAAACGTGGTAAAGCAATAGATGCTAGGTTGCAGACAGCAGTTTCATCTGGACTTGTGAACTCAATTATTTCAGTGCACAGGTTTGAAGATTTGATGGTGCCCAGATTCTGCTGGTTGCTTTTCCTATTGCATGTATCCTACATACAATTAAGAATGTTTGAAATAAAATCTTTGAAACCTGATCATTTCCAGTAGCAACTTTGGAGAAGGAATTACAGAGTCCAAAAAGAAATCACTTCTATTTGTTTTGACACCAAATGTACCTTGTAAAGCATATATGGTGTACCAGTTTCTATCTGTGCCTTCAAAATGTCAAACCACAGGGTCTGTGCTGGAACAACTTTCTTTGCCTTGCCCTGAAACCAGAAACTAAGGTTGCTGAATTCTGTTACCATTACAATATATTGTGTATCTAAATACAGTTTCCATCTTACTTCTCTCTCATATTTCCTGTACAAATTCTCAAACTCCTCGCCCCAGAAATCAGCCAATCCTGGTGCTTCATTAGGACAAAACAATGACCAATCTTCATTATTTTGGACTCTTTGCATAAATAGATCAGGAACCCAGAGTGCATAGAAAAGATCCCTTGCACGATGCTCATCCTGTAAAATTTTTATTAACAACAAGGCTTTTAAAAGGTAGAAATGGAATAGTTTAGAAACATATGCCAAACAAAGCAGTAATCAGCTCACTAATTTACAAGTATAGAAGATTTTGATTGCAATATTGTTCTAATCAAGAAATAGTAAAATAGATTCAATTGAGATCTTACCTTCCCATGGTTCTTTCTCAGATCAAGGAACTCAAATATATCAGCATGCCAAGGCTCCAAATATACAGCAAATGCACCTATATTTTAGGAGATCATAAGAATCTCTGAAGACTTGGGATCAGATTTTTAAAAAAATGATAGAACCTACCCTTTCTCTTGCCTCCACCTTGATCAACATAACGAGCAGTATCATTGAAAACACGCAACATAGGGACAATCCCATTGGACGTTCCATTTGTTCCTCGAATATAGCTCCCTGTAGCTCGGATGTTGTGAACCGAAACACCAATTCCTCCAGCAGATTTGCTTATGACAGCACATTCCTTCAGAGTATCATAGATTCCTTCGATGCTATCATCTTTCATGCAAATAAGGAAGCAGCTACTCAACTGCATCACAGAGAATGAAACAGTAAGTAAACATATTCACAATCAAAATTTAGGATTTGTTTCTCTTGCCGTCAGAATGCACAGTACTTGGGGCCTTGGAGTGCCAGCGTTGAAAAGGGTTGGTGAAGCGTGAGTAAACCAGCGCTGGGACATCAGATGGTACGTCCCGATGGCAGACTCAATGTCATCCTTGTGTATCCCCACTGAAACTCTCATCAACATGTGTTGTGGCCTTTCCACGACATTCCCGCCAAGTTTCAAGAGGTAAGACCTCTCCAGAGTCTTGAACCCAAAGTAATCGTAATCAAAGTCCCTATCGTAAATTATCTCACTATCCAAGCGAGCAGCGTTCTGAAATTGAATTGAGTGTCACAGCATTAGAAGCGGCAATATACGTCGAGTAGGTGGTGCAGAGCAGACGTATTGGAATCTTTACACAAGTAAACACTCCAATGAAACAGTAATTCAGCCAGTAGAAGACCAACAACAGCTATCTACAGAGAATTCCTGACAGAAATGTGCCGCGGCAGATCAGCGCCTCACCTTCATGATGACCTCGTATATCTCATCAGCAATCAGAGGAGCCATCAGCCCAGACCTCTCGTTGTAATGCCCATACATGTCCTTAATCCTGAATCGGCAACAACCAAATCACACAATTCGCAACCCAATCCATGAACACAATCGAACGAATTAGAGCGGAAGGCAGCCATCACTTACGTCTCCGAGAATGACTTCTTGGTGTTCTTGTGCAGGTTCGACACAGCAATCCTCGCCGCAAGCTTGAGAACAGGGGAGCACACGTCAGGAGCGGGCATCGAAAGGGGAAAGAAACCAACCGGATTGTTTCAAACGGCTGCGATTGGCGTCGTTACCGAGGCATAGTCGGGGTGCGAGGCGGTCATGGCTGCGGCGGTCTCGGCGGCGAGCTCGTCGAGTTGGCTGGTGGTGACGCCCTTGTAGACCCCCGCGCAGACCTTCTGCGCGACGAGCACGGGGTCGCAGTGCTCCTGGCTGAGCCCGTAGCTGAGCTTCTTGAGCCGCGCCGTGATCTTGTCGAAGTGCACCGTCTCCTGCCGCCCGTCCCGCTTCACCACGTACATCTTCGCCGCCGCCGGTGAGGCCTTCCGCCGAACACGTGGTGCGCGCGCCGCCCGAGAGAGATAGTGAGAGGCGCGGATGGATGGACGAGGTAGGGTTTGGGGCCTCGCGCGGGGCGATTTAAATGCCTTCCCGGCGGGCGAGGAGAACGCGAGCAATAATTAAGAGGAAAAAAATGGAGGAAAATTCCTCGAGCAAATGCTGGGGTTTGGAATTGGGTTTGGCGCGCGGCGTTTCCCGCGCGGTTTTGGCGTCGTGGGGTTCGGTAGCGATGGCGCGAGCCCCAACGCGAGCTCGCTACTCCCCTGTCTAACCACTGCCCCATCGACATGCGGGACCGGATACTCGGTTCGTCCACATGGTCCCATATGTCAGTGAGGTTCTACTCCGCGTGGCTGG
The DNA here is from genome assembly GCA_036346145.1 of Olyra latifolia. Lineage (NCBI taxonomy): Eukaryota > Viridiplantae > Streptophyta > Magnoliopsida > Poales > Poaceae > Olyra > Olyra latifolia. The sequence goes on from CM070530.1 coordinate 5,101,417, forward strand.
TGGCCTGCGCCGCTACGGTGCTCGAGAGGTGTCACGTGGGGATTGGCGGCCTGGAGGGTGGTCCCCACGTGTCAACGTGGCGGCGGGAACCGGGGAGCGTGCGGTGCAAGCTTTCGCGGGTTTCGAGCCGATGGATCGGACGGCCGCTGATTTTCCGAGACGGCGGCGCGGACTCTTGCGGGCCGTACGATCGGTCTGTTCCGGTTGGTTCCTTGCCAGGGAAGATGCTGCGGACTGCGGTGCTGCCGTGAGGTGATGACCGTTGACATGTGGAAGGAAATGCAGTTCGAGTTTGAAAATTCGAGACGAAGAAGTGTGCACGAGAAGGAGGCAGCCAATGCAGCAGTACCACGAGCAACGGGCAATGGCTTTTTTCAAAAAAAATAAAAGAATTGACTACTCCAGAGACCACGCAGAAGCGTACTACTAGTGCCGCCTGATGCAGTACCAAGTTTTGCAATTATTTTACGCGAATTCTAAATAGTTCTACAGCCTAGCATGCGAGTTTCAGACTTTCAGTACAGATTCTGACTAGCATGCCGTTTTTCCATGGGATAATTAATAATATATCTTAAAGTAATTGTTCAATTGATGATTTGTTCTTCATTATATGTTTCTCTATTATATGCCCCAAAGTTTTTTGCCCAATTAATACAATGCCCCATTTTAAAACTTTAACCAAATTTTGCCACACAACAAAGGGTGTTCTATTGGGCTCATAAGCTGTGACTTATCTGTCTTATCTCCAACTTCGAGAATTTTCCGAGGTGGCCTCGAGAGTCGGATGGCCTTGAAATTTAGGATTTAGGGAGCTTTTAGACTCGCCTACGAGATAAAAATAAAACGGATTCAAAAAGTAATAAAAAAAGTCAGATGAGTCAATATTAGTCATATAAGTGAAAAATATCCTTTATACCCCTTGGTTGTAGCTGTCATTTAATTGCCTTTTTTCTTCTTTTTTTCTCTTGGTTTGGGGTGCGGGCGCTGGTTGTGGTAATTTTGCGGCAGTGCTAGATGTGACACTGGTGGCTGCATATATTGGGGGATCAGAGGTGGTATAAAATGAAATAAACCAAAAAAAGCTTCCCATTAATCCCTTTGGACCTTTTTGTTCAACTTTCTGTTCTTTTAAATGCATTTCCCCCTTGATAGATATACTATTATTTCTAAATAAGTTACTATCCACATTGCATGTGAGACACTGTAGCAACATGTAAGAATACCATGATGAGGGGCCTGTGGATAACATGGTCCCTGGGTACCCTCACGGAGAAATTAGACGGACCACCTCACGGAGCAAGGTCACACCTACCATCTAGAAAACGGGCCTGCCCCGTATAAAGACCCGACCTGTATCACAAGAAAGGCACAGTTGTAATCCGGTACGTCGTACTCGGCAAGAAAGGATAGAGATAGACTTCCTATCTCTATCCCTAGTTTTCATAACCGAATAGGATACTTATCTGTAACCATACCTCTCTCCACTATATAAAGGAAGGCAGGGACCCCTAGTTCGGCATCTCTCTATCTCTCTTCATCCTTGAGATCCACCATAATACAATCCACGAGCACAGGAGTAGGATATTACCTCACCTTGAGGGCCCGAACCTATATAAATCTGTCTCCTGTGTTACCATCGAGTTTCGGTCTTATGTATCGCCCCATAAAGTATATTGCCGACATAATTCGTCGACAGTTGACGCGCCAGGTAGGGGCAGCGCTAAGATCATTTTCATCAAACTCGATGGCATCTCTCGGCGGCAACGCCGTCGAATTCACCTTCGGCCAAGCTTCCTGTTTTGGAGGCTTGGATTTCATCATCAACAACCTCGGCAAACTTGCCCTCGAAGAATCGGATCAGATCCGATCGGATGACAACTTCAACCGCGAAGCGAACGCAAGAAAAGATGCGATCTATTCGTGTCCAGGATCTGGACGGATTTTGCGTCGCAGTTTCCCATTAACTCAGAAGGAATTTCGGGGTGTTTTTGGATGCGTTGGAAAGCTTATCTCGTTATCTTTCCAATGAGTCGAAGATCATCGAAAACCAAGTTCGGATGTGACCGTGGCAACCGTTTGAAGACAGACTGCGCGGGGTGACGTGAATCCCGCGCGAAGATAGAGCTCGACGTGAATTTCGCTTGGCACCTCGGCGATCCTTGGTGCACCTCCGCAAGGCATGGCGGTCCTTGACGACAAAACGGATCTCATCCTGGAGATCATGGCGACGCTTCTACGCCGTCCCGACTTGCGGCGACGATGACAACGACTACCGCCGCACCCACTCGTTGCTCCGGCAACAACGACAAACCGCGACCTTCGCTAAGACATTGAAGCTCGGCGACGGGAGCGAGAAGAAGATGGGAGACGTCACCATCATGATGATAGAAGAGGTTTCGGTCGAAACCGTAACAGCCGATTTTTTCTAAGCCGACTTCTCTCACGCACGACGCCGAGGACAGTCGCACCGACTTACTAGGCCGGCTTCTCGCGCACGACGCCGAGGACAGCCGCGCCGACTTCCTAGGCAGGCCTCTCGCGCAAGACGACGCCGAGGACGGGCAGCGCCGACTTCCTAAGCGGGCCTCTCACAAGCGCGACGCCGAGGACGAGGACAGCCAGCCGACTTCCTAGGCCGGCTTCTCGCGCACGACCTTTGAATAGCTTAATTAACTTTGCTTACTCATGCTACTAGTCAATAGTTACTGCACAATGAACACCCCACCCTGATTTAATACCTGTTTTAATTCAAAGTACCTCCCTGTTTGCAAAGTGCTTGTTTAATTAGCAGTAGCAGGGTGCTGCTATGGGTAAAATGTTAGTGCCAGGTGGCGGGTATGTCACCTGGGGGTTTTCTGGAAATGTTTGTAAAACTTGATTGGGGTGGACGGATTGATTGGCTGGTGCAGTAAGCACGAGAATCGGGTCCAGTGTGGGAACCACCCCAGTCCTTAAGGACCGATACCTTGTGGTTGTCAAAACTAAGTACAACAGTGCGACCATAAGTGCTTGTATGGGCAAGCCCTGGCTAAGTACCTTTCGAACTCTTGGTTTGGACATCCCGTGTGGTGGAGAAGGCGTGACGCATTCACCAACCTACCAGGCTCAAGAGGGGCCTTTAGCCAACTGGAGATACCAGCGCTGCGATGGAAACCTTAGAGGGGATGTCGGCCGAGAGCTAGACTGTTAAAGGCTTTGTTGTGATGACCTTCGACGGGAGGGAGTCATGTCTCATGGGGAAAGCGTGCGACCTCTGCAGAGCGTAAAACTTTCTAGAAAGTCGTGCCCACGGTCAAGGGCAGACGACGGTGGGTTGACCACAATGGTAGTTTTCTTCCCTCTCTTTCTCAGTGGTTTTAAAGGAGAAAACCGGCAGGTGCCGTGTTTTGGTTTTGGGAGCCTACGGTGGTTAGCCGTGAGGAGATGACTTCGGTGGTCTAGCCGACGTGTGGTATTATGCATACGGTGGTTGGCCGTCAAGAGTTGTTGGTCTTTCGGTGGATTAGCCGTAAGGAAAATATTTTTGGTAAAAACCACGATTTGTATCGTGAGACAGCCTTTGGGGCATGAGCCGGCTGGGGCCGGATGATTTAAATGTTTTATCAAACGATTTGATTACTTCACTTCTTTTCTAAATTGCTTTAAAAACCTTAGGCAAACTATTTCAAAACTTGCTTTCCGCAACTAAACCCTACCTATCCTTTGTCTAGACCATACACATGCATATGTCAATTGACTTGCGAGTATTTTTACCAATATTCACCTTCGCGCTTTGCCGCGGGGCTGCGCATTCCGACGCGCAGGTCCAGGTTACCAATGCGACCCCGAAGACGGAGACCCTGAAGCCTATACCTTCAAAGGCGGAGTCCAGGATGAGGAGTATACCGACGCCTAGGGCTGCGTTCCTCCAGCTTTGCCTGTGGGGATTGCTTTGGTTTTCCTCTTTTGGGAATTTCAATTGTAAATAAGAAGACTTCCGCTTTTGTAAAGCCTTCGAGCCGAACTTATGTAATGACGCCACGAGGCGCACTTTGATGTAAATTTTATGTAAATTAATCGACTTGGTTGTGATCCAAAATCTGTTGTCTGTGTGTGCTAGCTACTGATCCAGGGACTAGCACAGGTAAAGCACAGGTGGGACCCCACCTCCGCCAGGGGGTCCCGACAGTATATTACCGACACAATTCGTCGACAGGGCCTAAAGGATATTTTACACTTGTTGTATAGCAAAATTTGGTTAGAGTTTCAAAATGGGACATTTTATCAATTGGACAAGAAACTTTAGGGCATATAGTAGAGGGGTATGTAATGGAGGGCAAATCATCAATTGAGCAACTACTTTAGGGCATATTATCAATTATCCTTTTTCTATTGTATTTTTTTTATGAAGTAGTCTATTTTATCTTCTTGAACTATTATACGAATCGGTCGGAGCTACCCGCCCGACCGTTGGGGATTTTGGCAAAAATCACCTGTTGGTTTGACGGATTTTCAGTCCCGCTCGACCAGCAGGCAACGAATGGCTAGTTTTTAAAATTTTTAAATGATGTTTTTTAATTTTGAATTTTAAACGGTATAAAAAAAATCCCGAAGAGAGTGCCACTGTACTGGGCCTGTGCATGGCCCATACAAGCCAAGCCTAGCTCGTACCAGACAATCACACAAACAGATGCGGTTCTACCGGCTACCGCAGGTCTACACAAATGGGCCGTTGATTGGGCGAGAAGGAAAAAATCGCCCATTGGTTGGACGAGATTTACCTTCTCGCCCAACCAGCTGGCGACAAGTGTCCTTATTGCAAAAGCGATTTTGGGAAAAAAAATCAGAATAATATGTCTTGTTCTTATCATTCAAAACACCATCACAAAATGACTAAGAAAATTGACAGTATATGGAGTGCTACCATAAAGTTCTGCACAAAATTTCAACCCTAAACAGTGCCTATAGAATGAGAAACAAAAAAAAAATCTAGTTTTTAGAAGTTTGTATTTTTTCTCATTATGAAAATAATATTTGGAGCTAAAATTTTGTGGAGATATTGAAAGTAGCGCATACCCTACACTACCAAATTTTTTTAGAATTTTTTTTTTATGATGGTTTAAAGGTCGAAAAAAACCCTTGTCGCCTATTGGTTGGGCGATTTTTCCTTCTCGCCCGACCATCGGGTTATAGAAGTCTATTTATTTAATTTTAATGAATGAGATATTATTTATTTAATTATAAAAAATATAAAAAAAAGTCCTCCTCATGCAGTCGCCATATTTGGTTGACTGGATGTGCCCCAAAACTAGGCCCAGGTCGTGCATTTTGACTGTAGCGGCTAGATCCAGGGAAACGGCAAAGATGGTTGTTTCTCCTGGGCCTGGATCGCACGATACAAGCGAGCGCACTCAGTCCAGAGGGCACTCTGGCGAGGAAGGCAAGGGTGGCACCGATGAACCTGAAAATGGAACGATGGTTGTAATGTAATAAAAAAAGAGAGAAGAGAAAGTTGGGCCGGCTAGCCCAGCTGACCCAACTCTGCCACTGACCCCAATATGGGGGATAATTCGACAAAATTCTAGCCCTCCCTCCTCCCCATCTATCTCTCTAGAACTGTCTCACCCTCTCTATTAACCGAGCAGCAGCGTAGCTGCCTTCTTCGAACCACTCTTCACCACACCTCTCCGCCAGCCTCTCTCACTGCACCTGCTCCACGCTGCCACTAACCAGCAACCGCCGCCCCTCACCATAGCCAGCAGTCCTCCTCAGCCCGGTGCCGCCTCCAGCCAGCCGCCCCAAGTGCTGCTCCGGCTAAGAGGAAGTAGGAAAGAGGCCAGCTGAGTTAGAGAAGGAAGGAGAAGGAGATAGGAACCAGTTTGGTTGGGAAGAAGTATGGGAAGAAGAAGAAAAGAGAAAACTAGGGTATGGGGCTCCGAAAAAATTGGGGGTAACGAATTTGACACCTTATCTCTGCATGATTTATACTTATTCGATGTTTAGAATGCAATGTTGATAGAGATTAGGAACCCTAGTTCGGAACTGTTTTGATTTAGAGGACGAAATTGCTATGTAGTAACTTACGGCTTATTTTCAGGGTGCTTAAGCCGAGATTCAGGACAAACTCATAATCTAGGAATCGTAGATTATGTTCTCAGCTCTCCATAGAGTCCTAGTCGGACGAGCGGTTTGAAAGTTATCGCTAAAACAGTACTTCTGCCCGGCTTTGAAAACGATGCAGCAGTTTGTCTTCTGAAATCTGGTAGTCATAGGAATAGAATTGGAGTTTTTACTCAACATAAAAGTTGTAGATAATTTTTTGTAAATGCTCTAGATGTATTTATTTGTCATTTTTGGTTCAACGGTTTAAAAGTTATGGTTAGAATAGTGAGTGAGCAAGGTTTTAGCTATTTTTTTTTGGGAAAGTTTAGGTTTTGGGTCTCTAGAGTTTATATCGACGAATTAGTGGCAGCATTCACATGAAGAATGAATTTTGAGTGTTGTTTTATTCTCTATGGTTGGAGGTTTCTAATACCGCAAACAGGACGTCAGGTTATCGCCAAGATTAAAGGCAAGTGCATATTTATTCAAAGCGACTTATTCTGTTTCGTCTTTTCACTGTAAAGTTTCTTTAAGACCCATTGATATATCCATGCATATAACTTGAGTGGATGAATTAAACTTGCTAAAACTCGATGATAACGTGGTGTGTGATCATTTGTGGGCTTGCATCATTTTGCATTCATGTGCATGGCCCAAGTCGGGAAGCGCCATCACCACCATGGCCACTGTCGTCACTTGGGGAGATGTCACCATGGTTGTGCCTAGGGGACCGCCATAGGGAAACGCCGCCATCGCCACTGCATGGGGAGGCGCTGTCGTCGTCGTCTCACGGGGAGATGCCATACGGGGAGGCAGCACTGCCATGCCCGCTTCCTTCACTTGGGGACCTCCACTCCACTGCCATGATTTCACAGTCCTCTGGCTGGATTTCTTAGTTGTGAGATGGAGGATTTGGGATGGGAAGTGATAAGATAAGGTGAAATTTTGCACTAAAGCCCCTAAACGTTGAATAATTGTGATAAGGTTCTGAAAATCATTATTTTAACCCCTAGAAATAGGATAAAATTTCAGTTTTATCAATGTCGGATTAGTGTCCGATGAAATGCTTAACTAGAGAGAAGCCGAAGCAACATGAGACATACATGTAACCAAACACCATCCCTTGACAGCATGTCTCAGCTCACACATACAACCAAGCATTATCCCTCGCGTCCACTTAGCCTAGCTGCCTCGTACGGGCCAGGCTGAGAGGATCCGAGCAACCAAATTGCCCCTATATGTTGCACTATGCACCTCCTCCTCGTTTTGATTTCCCTCTAGTTAGTCTCATTGTATTTTGCAAAACAAAGTAGCTCTGATTCATCAAATTCTTGAAGAAAGTTCTTCTACCGAATCTCTCTTCTTTTGTACCTACCGAATTCTCCGATGAAGTCCTTCTACCCAGTCTCTCTTCATTTGTTCCTCTCATTCCTGGTCAGGCATCTCTCCACCTCTCCCCACCTATGCCCTGCTTGTTCACCACTGCCTGGTCAAGGCCCCAGGGCCCGGGCAGGTGAGGAGGAGAGAGAGAAAAGGAGGAAGAAAGACTTCATCTGAAAATTTGACAGAATGGAGTGTTTTTTTTTTTGCAAAAATCGAGGGAGAGGGTGGAGGGCGACACATGGATCTCGGAGCCTGATTTTCCATCGGTCATGCAAAAAAGTACAATAGATTTAGGGAAAATTGGTTGTGGGGCACTCTAGACTAGTCAGGTATACTGGGTGCCATTACAAAAACGACTCCATTCTATATGACACGACAAAATTAGGAAACCGAGCCATAAGACACTCGGGGATATTGGGGTGTTTGGAAAAATTTCAAAACAAATGTAAAACAAACGTAAAAAAAGTCTAAAAATTGTTTCAGGTGTCAAACATACCTGTATTCACCACCTTAATTTATAAAATCCGCAATTTAGTATTTCAAATGCCGAAATCAAATGAATTCTTAAAATATTGAAAACAAAAATCAAAATACATACCGAAATGACCCGAAAAATTTGAATTTGTTGGAGGAGTTGAATACAAGTGTATTCGGCACATCAAACATTTTTCAGGTCCTTTTGGTATGTGTTTTGAAATGTTTCTAATATTTAGGAATTCATTAAATTTCAGCATTTGAAATGTTAAATCGTGAAGATCCAAGTTGGGGAGTTGAATACAAATGTATTTGACTATCAATTTTTTAAAATAAAAATTGGGCCTTTTCTCCATGTTTTGAATTTTGTAATATCTATTGACGGGGATTAGTGGCATTTCCTTCATTACCCGAAATCAGTCTGACCCTGATAATATTAGTACCCCGAAAGAGCTGCTCGGGAGAGGTAAGTGCCCTGAAGTATTACTCGGGACGGACAAATACCTCGAAGTGTTGCTCGGGACGAACAGGTCGTCGCTCAGGAGACCTCGAGCAGCACCAGCTGTGAACGCCACAGCGTTAGAAGACTTCTCTACTCAAACACCGTAAAAGGGCACGCAGCTGCTCGGGGTAGACCTCGTTTTCCATTCACCCAGGCCCGTTGTGCTGATATCCGTTGCACTACTGCGTCCCATCACGAGGACGAAAAAGTCAGCATTTACCTGCCCCTGTCACGTTTTACTATTCTTCTGTCACGGGCCACCTCACCTCATGTCGTTCCAAGAGGAGGGTGCGTGACAGTCCCCGTATGACTCTAGTCAAGGGGACAACACTTGGATCGGGAAGAGCACCGTATGGACCGCCGGACTATAGGTAGTATTTCTCAAAAAATTGGTAGCTTTTGTACACGTATAAATAAGTAGCCTCGCTCACACGTGCGAAAAGGATGCAGCACGACAGAGGACACACACACGCACAAAACACACTACGACACTCGCTCTAGGCAAGCTTGAGCGTAACCGTCCTGGGTTTGCTCAAGCATCCTTATACACTCTTCGTTCACTCACATATTGAGATTACTGGATGTAGGTCATTTACCTCATCACGAGGGGCCTGAACCAGGGTAAAAATCTGTCTTTTCCGGTTGCTTGATAGGATTCGCCATCTCGAACATCCCTGTAGCTGTGGAAAGAGGCCCGTTGATCCCCAGTTCAATAAGTAAGCTCGGCACCTAGGGTCCGCACTTCCAACTGTCGACATTTATGAATTCATTTGATTCCAATATTTGAAATGCTAAATTGTGGATTTTATAAATTGAGGCAATTAATACAAGTATGTTTGACACTTGAACAATTTTTAGATTTTTTTCAAGTTTGCTTTATATTTGTTTTGAATTTTTATAAACATCCAAGTGTCATCGAGTGTCCTTTGGCTCCGTTTCCGAAATTTACAGTGTCATACAAAATAGAGCCCTTTTTGCATATCTGACCAATTTAGAATGCCCCACAACCAATTTTTCCGTAGATTTATGTAGATGGCACACGTTAACATTAATGAAACTACACTTGCCCGAAGAAAACAAGTAGAAGAGAACTCGATTGAGATAGTACAATTTCCATAGGTCCATGGCATGCATGGAGCGTCGTGTGCCATGGGTGAGATTGCCGTTGCAGAGTACGTTTGTAGCTGGGGGTGTACGCAGGTAGCTGCCTCGATCGAGGTCTTGGTTGAGTGTGGCTACTGGCTAGGCGTAGAGCGGCGGGCACTTGAAGCCCTGGGGCGGGTGCTTGCCGCAGGTGATGAGCAGCTCGAGCGCGACGGGGAGGTAGATGTTGATGTTGAGGAGGCGCGCGCGGATGGTGGTGCAAAGGCACAGCGCCGCGTCCAGGTCCGCCACCCCCTGCACCAGCGGGCAGCACTTGGACCGCGCCTCCCTCCCGATCACCAGGTGGATCAGCCCCCCCAGCACGTCCACGCACGCGTTCAGCTTCAGCGCGTCGATCGGGCACGTCCTCGCCGCCGGCGGGCTCGGCGGCACGTACGGCGGCGAGGGTGGCACGTACGGCGGAAATGGTGTTGGTGGGACGTACGGCGGAGTCGGCGGCACGTACGGCGGCGAGGGCGGCACGTACGGCGGAAATGGTGTTGGTGGGACGTACGGCGGAGTCGGCGGCACGTACGGTGGCGTCGGCGGGACGTACGGTGGAGTCGGTGGCACGTACGGTGGCGTCGGCGGGACGTACGGAGGAGTCGGTGGAACGTACGGTGGAGTCGGCGGGACGTAGGGCGGCGGCCGTGGCGTCGGCGGGTGGCACGGCGGGCATTTGGTCGGGGGGCTGTGGTGGTGGTGCTTGGGCGGCTTGCCGTGGTAGGGAGGTTTACCCGGGTTCCTCGGTGGCGGGTACCACGGTCGGCCGCCGTGGCCGGGCGCCGGCGGCGGGCAGTACCATGCGTACGACACGTCGGGGAGGACGACGAGCAGTAGGAGGAGGCAAAGACAGGGACTCATTGTGGCCATGGCTCGTGCTTACAGCAGCGATGGGTTGCTGTTGCCTTTTATAGCCATCCTGCACTTTGAGCTCATTTTTGCACAGTGAGCTCATGACTAGCCATGGATGATTCTGCCTAATCTCTTCTCTGGTAATGCAGCTCCATCTCTTGCAGATCGATGCATGGGCGAGAGTACCGACGGCTGCCAGGTGTTGCGCCGGTGACCACCTGGCGACCGGAGGCCGCGGCGAGGGCTCACGGGCCGCCACAGGCGTCGCTCCTAGGTCGCCCAGCTAGCCGGGCCATGCACGAAGCCGGGAAGACGACGCGCGCGGGGGACTGGGGTTGTTGTCGTCTTGAGGCTCGCCGTGCCCGCCCGTGACCTGCCATGCATGCCAGGGCCAGGAGCTTTCCGGCGCCTGGACGCGCGCGCGGCTACACACCTCCACGGCTGCACCTCGCTCACTGGGATCCTGCGCGCAAGTGCAGACAACAGCCACAAGCGACATGTGTCCATGTCCACGCGGAGCAGAGCTGCGAGCTATCCTAACTTTCTGTGGGACGTGCTAATAAGGCCATCTCCAATGGTGGAGCTAACTACTAGTTATAAAAAGCTCCATATCACTTTTAAATAGCTTAAAGATAAGCTCTCCAATGGATTGACTATAATATACTCTACAACAATAAATATGAGTCCACATGTAATTGTCTTTTATTTGTCTTGAAAAACACTATGGACTAGCTCTTAGTTATTAAGAGCTAACTCTTGTCTCTCTCCTCTCGTTCTCTCCTCCATATAAACAAAAAGATGAGGTGAACTTCTTATAGTCAGTTGACTTAGCACCATTGGAGATGGCCTAAGTGAAACTTCGAGAGCTTTTTAAAATAGATTGGAGAGTTATATGTTTGGTTGAATTTTTTTAAGCCCAATTTTTCTCTCAGGACGTACTAATAAGTTGAACTCCAAGAGTTTATTGAAATGGTTTGGAGAGTCCAATCTGTTTTGGTTGAATTGTTTTTTAAGTCTTGACACGTGCCTTCAAGATAAAAAAAAGAAAGTTTAAAAAACATATACACTTTGTAAAAAATTTCAAACAAAGCAGGCCATACTCTCTAAATTGCCTCGGAAAACTTTTGAAGTTCAGCTCATCATAAAATGAGACGATCAGTTAATCAAATCAACTCAAAAAAACAAGTTTGATCTACTAATTTCTTGATTGTCTTATTTGTTGGTGAGTTAAATTTTAAAAGCTTGCCAAAATAGCTTAAAAAGTCTAGCCTGCTTTGTTTGTCTTTTATTAGAGTTTTAAGGAGTGGATTCGTGGTAAAAAAGGGCTAAAAAATAAAGAGATTTTTAAGACGCATTTAAACTATTTTAGACCATTGGTTAGCTTCGATCCAAGGCGCATGATACCTCTTGTCCGTATGGGTAATAGGTTATCCTTGCCGGTCACCCGGTGGCTACGTACCAGATCATTCCAGGAAATAAAATCCCAGCGAATCGGGCCCGCGTAGACTGCATGCGACGCGCTTGCTTCGGCCATTAGACCATCCTCTACCACTTTTTACTTCATTTTGTTCCTTTTTCTTATTCTTTTCCCTATATTCGTTCGCTTTATTTTTCATCATCTTCAACAGCACCCCTCCGAAGAGAATGACATAGAGAAAAAGACAGAATCCCTTTCCGAAGTAAATAAAAATAAGAATCCCTTCCAAAAGAGAAGGACGAAGAAAATCTGTTAGCCACTGAGGGAACGAGATTCTCTTCGTGATGGAAATAGGAAAGGCATGAGAATCCTTTGGAGAAGTTCTTAGCTACGCATAAACCGCATGTGATTAACCCGATCTTGCCGAGAACGCCGCCGCCGTTAATGCCCAACGATTGCGACCGAACGATTTCACGTCCTCCACTGCATGCATGTGTCATACCAATGTCACAAGAATTTTGCTAAAGAGTGAAACGGTGACCGGATTTGGCCAAGGCCAAGCTCAGCCAAGAAATGGTGACTTGATCCGCTGTCATTGGCCAAGAAAGATATGATGGACGACTTAGATTTATTCGGTGTCCAAAAAACAAAGCATTTAACTTTCTCATTTCTCATAAAAAAAGATACTATGACATAATCAACTAAGCAACGCATAAACGTTTAAATGTAAGCACTGTAACTCTGAAACCAGCCACAAGCGGCTTCATTTGTGCAAACAGGCAGGCATGGATGCATGCCGGTTTCCTACTTTCGTCAGGCTGCCTTCTGTGACAAATGTTGCTTTATAATGGGAACGAACTGGGATTTGGTCCAATTAGCCTAACCCTTGGCCTTTTGACCTCTTTCTTCAAAATCACAAATCTGTTTATCAAAACTTTTAAAAACAAATCAAAGAAGTTCTCAGAGTTCAGTGGATAGACTTACAACGTTGATGCAGACACCGATGTATGCATATAGACTAGTGAGGAAGGGTATTCACGAACGGGAAAATCAGGGTGAGGAAGGGTATCGAGCACAGCAGCAGAACCACAGCCAGAGGCACAAGCAGCCATGCACTCGCGAGCACAAGCTATCAAGACCATGCAAGCAAGGTTTTAAGATAGTGATTCTTTGGGCGGTTGTGGTTGCGTTTGAACTAAAAATTTGTAACTCCTCGATAAGAACATCTTAGGAATCAAAAAATTATAGAAAGAATGGTTTTGCGAGCTTTAAGAAGAAATAGTAAGACCTATAAAAATTGGCTACCAAACGTCAAAGCGTTTGACTTATACAAAAATAACAAATTTCCAGCTTATAAGCAAACGCAAACGTTAAAAAAAACACTACATAAATAGCCTGTTATAACTCCACGGTAGCACCACTATAGCATTTTTAGACTAAAACGCAATGCTAAGGACTAAAATTTACCGTTACGACTGCTACAACCACTAAATTGATCGCTATTTCTACTATTTTCTAGCCGCTATAACATCGCTATGCTACTTTTATCAATTTCCTTTAAAAATCTAACCATCAATTATGTTTTTGTTGCGGTCTGGTTCATTCTTGCATCATCTAATCTCAAAAGATGATACTATTAATATAGATCACTTAGAAAAGTTTTTGTAGAAGAATATTACAATCACTTGTTCTCGACATTAATTATAGTCATACGGATGTACATTAGACTCCAAGTACTTCAAAAGTAACACGTATGTTTCTTATTTTATTGGATGCGATTAGTATTATACAGATATTTCATATTTCATATATTTTTAATATTAAAATGCTATATAGGATAGCCCGTGATAGCCTGCTATAGCGTTTACAGCTTTATTCCACCTCGCCGCGAAGCCGCGATTTATAACCTGCATGCAAGCATTCTCATTGATCCCATCGACCCCATCAGAATCTAAAATTATTATTACACGTTGCGATCAGATACATCGTTGTTTCGCTTCTGCAATCAGCCAAACAGAGTAAATGATCTGAGCATAACATCTGAGGGTGCCACATCGCCAGGTATTGGTGATGAACATCAAGCCTAGTTTTGCTATACAATCAAGACAGAACAAAGTATCCTGCAATGTGAATAATCATGGAAATGCTGCATCTTTCGCAATGGAACTGACCATCATCGACGTGGCTTTCCTGTCATAAAAAAAGAAACAATACTTTCAGTTAGCTTCATCATGAACTAGTGCAAAATTCCACCCTTTTGATTAGTCACTTGGATCCTCCCACTCTCACAAAGAAAGGAAAAAAGGATAGTTCACTGTTGCACTTCAAAACTAAATTAGGCTGGATTAAAGTGGTAATGAGCTCTTTGTTCTTATGTTACTTACCGCGCTGAGATGATCGAGGCCGGTATGATGCAGAGGCCATGTCATTTAGGTCCTGCAATGGTGTCAGATGCTTGATAACTTCGTCCATCGTCGGACGAGACTTGGTATCGCGGCTAAGGCAGTGGTAGCAGATCTGAGCAACCTTCTGCGCCCCTTTAACGGAGTAGTTTAGGCCCAAGCGAGGATCTACGAGCTGATAGAGCTTTCGCCGATCACTTAGATATGGCCTTGCCCATGCTACTAGGTTCTGCTCCCCGGTAGGCCGCTTCTTGTCCATTGATCTTCTACCAGTTAACATCTCAAGCAACACAACTCCAAAGCTATAGACATCACTCTTAGATGTCAAATGCCCTGAACAGTAGATTTGACATGAGCTACAGATCAACCTGGCGTGTCGGTTGCTAAAAGAATGAATCATAAACCGATGCTTGGCATTACAATCTCTCTTTCTTCCTTTAGTTAATAGGCAGTCAAAGTAAATCATATTGAAAGTAAAACTTATGGCAAGCAAACAACAGTTCCGCCTTTTTTATGAAATGCGAGAAGAAGCATGTAATACCAAACAAGTTCCAGCGATTCATGTTTTTTTAGTTTTTATGGTCAGTCACACAAATTCAGGATAACCGATGCTAAGCAAACAATCATCAGTAGTTCAGTACCAACACCAGTAACGCATGCATGAAGAGGAGTGCTCTAAATCACCAGCTTTCTTAAGTATATCCCAAACAAAATGATATAGTAGCATATACAAGAAACGCAATAGGCACATGTAATAGTTCTATATACCACTAATAATCATTTTATGACTTAAGTGCAATTACCAGTTTTTTCCTTCACTGCTATTCATGTCTAGGTCCTGCAGTGTATTAAGAAATAAAAATATCACACAACCCCAAAAATTAGAAGAAATTTGGGATGAACTATAGTACGGGAAAACTCAGAAGCATAACATTTCAGAACAAACTTTAGGTTGAATGAAGTTTCATGTCTTCAAAGAAATTCCTAAGCTAATATCCAATCTACTAAGAAAATCATTATTTATTCTTAAGTTCCGAAAAGATAAATTAAGTCATAATCAGAACCCAAACTGATATCATCACAGCCTAAGTACAAAGAAACATTCTAAAGTACCAGCTAGTGACTGCATGTCGAAGAAATTTTTATCCAAGGACTACTGAAACCAAAAGTGTCTGCCTCAATACCTGTCATTACATATTCAGGTGCAGCATAACCATAGGTACCAACAACCCGAGTAGAGACATGAGTTTTATCACCTTGAGGACCGGCTTTTGCTAACCCAAAATCTGAAAGTTTTGCATTATAATCCTGCAGAAGTAGAACTGCTTTATTTAAGTAACATGCAAAGTATTGGGATAAAATAAATTGACAAGGGATATTACCGCATCAAGAAGAATATTTGATGTCTTAAAATCCCTGTAAATAACTGGTTTGGGACCTACATGGAGGAAAGCTAGACCTTTAGCAGCACCAAGAGCAATCTTCATTCTGCAGGGCCAAGGTAGGGGAAGAGCCCCTTCAAGATTAAACAAAGTAAGAAGACGGGAGCATATGAGGGGAAAAATAATCAACGATCTTAAAAATCAGAAACTTCACAAGAAAGGATAAACATTAAAATCAGTTAGGCAGGGATGACCCAATACACAGGTACAATAGGAGAAACCCCATATATATCATCATTGGTGTGATGAATGATGATTTGTATCAAAGATCCTAGCTTTAGGGAGTTAGGATTCAACAACAGTGATTTCAAATGTTATTGCTCTGCCTATTGTGATGTTTGAACAGCAAAAAAATAATCCAGAGATATCACAGCATGCATATCACCTTGAACTTGAAGTAAAACAGATAAACACATGCAAAGGGTCAACTTCAGATTATTTTTGGCCATTTTGAGAAAAAATATTGATTTTAAAAAATTATTATATTCAACTTCAGCAAAAAAAGGGAAAATGGTTCATCAAGATATCAGAATATCTAAATTTTCAGTATTCATTTTATGTCAAACAAAATTTTCCAATATTCAGGAGTACATGTAGTCAAACTAATTAAAACACTAACATTTGTAGTTGATTGCTTACTTCTGAAAAGATGATTTTCAAGACTTCCTCGTGCCATAAATTCATACACAAGCAGCCTTTGATCGTCCTCAATACAATACCCAATCAGCTTAACAAGGTGTTTGTGATGCAATTGTCCCAGAAAGTCAACTTCCGCCTGGAAATATGATTTGGAAGTTATAACTCCAACTAAATAAAGATATTTTTGAGGCATGCAAAATGCTTACCACCCATTCTCTATGACCTTGAAGAGCATCCGGCTTCAAACTTTTGACAGCTACAGTAAGACCAGTGCCAGGTTTTGCAGGAGCTGTGCTGTTTGGTTCAATCCACCCCTTGAAGACGTACCCAAACCCACCCTCTCCAAGAATACTATCTGGCCTAAAGTTAACAGTGGCAGATTTCAACTCTTGGAAAGTAAATTGAAGTAGCTTGGGTGGTGTTTTCTTTTCAGTTGATGCATTAACACCATTTTCATCAGCAAGGTTTGTCTGAAAATGACCAGCAAGATCTCTATTGCTAGCATTTAGATATCTCGTCTCCGCAGCTACAGAGAGAAAATATTGCTTTAGCGTTTCACCCAAAACTGGAAATTTAGCAACAGAAACTACTAATTAAATATCATGGACTGCCATCTAAAATGCATTTTGAGAATACTGTGCTCAAATAAGCTCGAATGTAAAAGAAAGTTAATAATATAAGATGGAACATATCTGCCATCGAAAATGTCAACCAAGTAGGTAGACATCGACCAAAGAGTATTATATACTGGGCAGATAATCCAAAATGGTTACCCTCAGCTTTTAATATAGTTTCCTTTAATATATGACAAAACCCATCTAGTTGACTTGGACTATCAGGAGTAAATTTATTATATTATCCAGGTTAATCATCAGCAGTCTCAATGTGAGCCAATATGATCAGCATAACAGCAGAAAGCAACACAACTATATGTATTTTGCTCCTGAACAACAGGATCAAAGACTTGCTTCATGCTTCTGTCGTATTTATCACCTCTGCTTCTTCAGTTATTGCCCAAGGATCTGAAAATCTAATTTGACAGTTGAAATACATCATAATGAATTTCATAACACAAAAAGCATGAAAATATGAGGAGCAAAAACCGTTGATCTGAGGTGGACTTCACATAAAACATGCTTTTTCTTGACACAAGCATGGATCATACCACCCCTCTCATTGAAGAAAATACACTGTTTACATAACTCTATTCCAATACTATATAGTTATAGATGCCATGGCCCAAGTTGTTCAAGATTAGGACAATCATTCGTACTGAAACCTTTTGAAATAAGCAATGTTCAAATCACTAAGTTCTGTGGTGTCCCTTTGTCAGCTCTGTACCAAAGAAGGGCATTCAAATTCCATGTAGGAGGTACATGGCACCCATCTCTAAGAAAAATAAAGGTAAATGCCACCCAATGCTGTGTTAGAAATCGATGCCTTATCACCATGAAAGCATGAGTAGCCTGCTGTGACAAGCTAACCATTAGAGTCGCATGCTCTTACACCACTAGTTAGGAAAGGATCCCTCTACTACTGATAAACATCAGCAGAGCACTCTATTGCTATTTGGTCTGAATTTCTACTGCAAGGCTCGAACTTTAATCCCAATTTCTCATTTGACCTTTCGATATTTCCATGTATGTTAGTCACACCATGATTGTACCAAGCAAAGCCATCCGATCAAATATACAGCAGCAGTGGCAGCTCCCAATGAACAGAAAGGAATTGATCCCTGGGAAACAGAAAAGAAGCTGTTCCCCCATCCCCACCCCGATGAACAGCATATCAATCGCGGATCACATCATGGCAGTAGCAATCATGAAACACCCTTCTTTTCACTAACGAACAAAGAAGCAAAATCTTTCCAAGAAACAAACAAAAGATCCCAATCCGATCCCACCAACCAGCCAGAAACAAAACCAGGGGGGGAAAGAACAAGAAACCACCTGCGTCGTGGACGTGGCTGCCCTTGGTCGAGCTGCCCCCGGCCTCGGCGCCCGCCGCCCCCGCCGGCCGGAAGCAGGCTCCCCTGAGGCCGCGCGTGACGGCGGCCCAGCACCCGCACCCGCGCTCCGCCCCCTGCCGGGGAGGAGGCATCCTCTCCCTGTCCGTCCAGGTGCCTGCGGCGAGGCCAAAAACCGCTTCCTGTGGCTACCGCCGCACCCACCACGACCGTTTCCTTCTTCCCGCTGCTTTTCTCTCCCACCTCCCCGTCGCCGTCCAAAGCCCCCCAGTAGATAAGTGCGCGCGGTGCGGTCGGGCAAAAGCGAAAGCGAAAGGGGAAGGGGAGAGAGAGAGAGAGAGAGGCCTGGTGGTGCGTGGTGGGAGTACACAAGTAGGAGAAGCAAGCGACGCGATAGCGCGGGAGAAAGAAACGCGCGGGGAGGGGCGGGGGTGACGAGTAGTAGTGCGTGGGAACGGAGGTAGTGGAGCGGCCGTGGCCAGGTCAGTGGGCCGTCACCACGGCCAACACCACCAGCAGCACTGGCGCTGGCGCAATACGTCGCCGTCGTCGCCGTCATGATGACGGCGACGGCCCGTAGCGGCAGATGCGGCCGGGACGGGGAAAGAAAGGGACTTTTGCGCCGATCTTTTGCTGCCGCTGCCGCTGCCGCCGCTGCCCGCCTGCCTCGCGCGCAGTCGCAGCTGCAGCTGCACTGCTTTCTTTAGCCTGCCGTGTAGTCTCTCTCACTCCCTGCCTGCCTGCACACCTGCGCTGAAATGGAGCTTGGCTAACCCAGAATCTACCGCCCTGTAACTCTGTGCGAGCTTCCTTTTCCAGTGGATTGATTCGATTCCACCCTCTCTCGGGTGGGAGGTGGGAAGTGGGAGCGTCGACAGCAGCACAGCCCCACCGGCGGCAAAGCAGCACACAGAAATAGGATAGTCTATAAGAACATCCTCAGCAGTCTCATAAATCACCGTTGCTCTGACTTTTTTAGAATAGAGTAGCTGCTTGAGACAAGAAATCTTTTAGAGTGTAGTGTAAAATGTGAAGAAAGTTTAGAGAGATGGATAGAGAAGACGCTAATAGTGTTTTAGAGGAAAGAATTTAGAGGGCCTGTTGGGGATGATCTAACACTGCTCATTTAACTTTTTACGATAGATTAGCTGTTGGAGGAAAAAATCTTTTAGTGACTGTTTGGCGACAAAGTATTTTTATAGTTTCAAGATAAAATCATAGTTTCTTAAAATACCATGGTTTATAAAACCATAAGGTGTTTGGATGACCAAAAAATACTTCATTCCAAAACCATGATATTTTTGGAGTATTTGAAACTCCACTCCAAACTAAAGTTTTCATGGTTTGGCTTTCACTAGCTCTTGTGTTTGATCAATTTACCATCCTAGAAACCACGTATCCAAACAGGTAATAGTTCCAATGAATACCAGAGTTTAGTGCAGTTTGATGACCATAGTTTTCCTATGTAAACAATTGCAAACTCTAGTATTATAAAATCATAGTTTTTTAAATCATGTATCCAAACAGAGCCTTAGAGTGTAGTGAAAAGTGTGAATGAATTTTAAAGGAATGGATAGAGTGTGTAGGAAATAATATTATAGAGTAGAAATTTGAAATGGCTGCTGGAGATGCTCTAAGTCAGAACAATGATCGCCGAGGGGTTGTAGCAGTGTTCACAATTTCGTTTTTAATCCGAATCTAGTTCACGGGCGAAATTCGAAATCCTGTTATATTTTGATTAAAAAAAGTCGAATTCCAAATTTTATAATAGGTGGCCGATCAAAAACAAAATTTTCCTAGGGCTACAGAAATTCCGGCATGCTCGAAACTCCAAAATCCTAAACGAAATATTTGAAACCCCACTCGAAATCCTCGAATCCTGAGCGGTTTTATCCCCAGATTTAATTAAATTTTTTTAATTTAGACTAGTTTATAACGTGGAATACCAATCCTGCTTCGGAGAACGTGGTTAGTGTTCGGAATGACCGGCTAAGCTTTGAAACCCTGGTTTGTAGTCTCGATGGACAAACAGGGTTAGTGTTTGGAATGATTTCCAGAAATTGAATTTTCTAGCCAAACGTGTATCCTCTGCTTTGGTGGACAAAGTTTGGATGTGAATTTGTAATATGATGACTAGAAATCGGAAGTAGCTTAAATGGCTCTTCTAAGACATTGTACAATGCAAGATATTTGTATTCTTGTTGACACCTAATTACGGACATAGCTGAAATTTCTAAAAGCTACCAGGATACTTGGTCAAGAGGCCGATATTCTAGAATAATTTAAATCATGCACGATCAGCTAAGAGCATAATTGGAAGGATTACCAATGCCAATAAGGAAGAAGATCCTAAAGTCAGAATTCTAATCGGCTGCAACAAGTTAGAATAAAAATTCTTATCCAAAAAGCTGATTTAGAAAAGTTATAAAAGGTAATGTTGTCTAAGATGAACTGCATAGTATATCTTAGGCAAGTTTTTAGATAAGTTTCTATTTAGAGAGAGTTCTAGCTATGCATTAAGCCGATTAGATTATATATAGCAAGTTAAGAGTTTGAGTCATTTTTTTTGACACATTGAGTCATATTGTATCAAGTCTATATATCAGGTATAAATACCCGATATATGTATCAGGAAAAGGGTCCTTGACCAATCAATCTATTATTTCAATATAATCGTCTTTTCAATTCCTATAAGTAGCAGTAACTTAGTTTCATAGCATTTCATTGTTGATCGATCTGCTGCGCATCGCCTTTCGATCAACTACACGATACACCCTGTATCAAGTTGACGCAAGCATTGTCTCGGTTAAGTTCGATCTTTTTACCTGCATTGGCTTGTGCATTATCCGGAATACTATCTTTGCCGATATTGCTACGCATCGCCGTTTCGTACAAAGAGTTAGGTTCTACCCTCATTTGATCGGCTTAAAGCTTACTATTTAGCCGATAGTTTGTTCACCCTTGTTCTAAAGGTTTGATTAACTTGTTAATCTAGCCAATAGTCTGTTTATCCTTCGTTTAATCAGCTAGTCGATTTAATCAGCTAGTTGATAGTCTGTTTACCTTCTTTCTATTACTTTGTTGATTTTACCGGCTTAGTAAATTGTTTACCATTTGAATCTATTAGTTTGAACTTTCATTTAAATCAATAGTTTCTACTACATTTGGATCTAGTGGTTTGAATATTTATTTAAATTGATAGTTCTCGCTACTTTTGGATCTATTAGACTTTTCACCTTGTCTTTAATTTTAATAGGTTATTCTAAGTATCTTGGATTTAATGGGCTAATTAAAGCTGTTTGATTTCTCTACCTTGCCAATTAACTATCAAATTGGTTGGCATGCCCTGAATTCTAAACTTGGTGCTCACGGGTTCCAAAACTCTAAACCCACAATGTGTTTAAGGCAACCGTCAAATTTCGACGTGAACATACTTTTTTGCATGCCTGGTGGGACACGGATGAGACATTATGCTCAATCTTTCCAATGTTTTAGAGGAATCCATCCTTGCCATAACTAACGCTGATCTTATCGAGGAACAACATCAGGATATAGCAGCTCGCATAGAGAAACTAAGACTTGCTTTTCTCAGCTCGTTTCAAAAAAGCCAACATGGTGCTCCTATCCAGAAGACCAGCTTTCCAACGATTACTCAAGACACATCCATTAGCCGATATCAAATTGTGTCTGATGAAATATTAGTTATGATTAATCAATTTTTCCATCATTCTTTGACCAATCAGTCATCGGTTTTTTTGACTACCCTGAAGCCGATGATTGCCAATAGTGTGAAGGACATAGCACAAGGACTTGTGTTGACTAGGAATCTGCTAAGTCTGACAACAACTTTACCGACGTATCCAGTCAATCAACATCATCTTGTTCAGCCGATGTTAAGCTTGGGGACAACAATTTAACAAAGTATCAGCTAATTGGTCTTTTTGAACGGGACAAGTTGCACCGCAGGTCAATCAACTTAGGAATGATGTCTAGACGTTTGGTTTGTTGGCTCTAGTGCCGACAACTATTCAGTCAACATACACTTTGGTTAACTTGACGGTAACTGTATTCCATGGTGACATTCAAGCGCAAACTATAGGGAATACTACCCAGATGTTGTGGCCATCGGCTTCATAGCTGACTCAATTTGCTCTGCAACCGACTTATATGCCATATAGAATGCCGGTTGTCCAAACGGTCGGTTTGGCGCATATGCGGCCTACATCTGAGTATATGCCTGGGGGCAAACCAACTACAACCATAATTATCAGCCGCTACAAACATCGGTTACTACATCACTAGCTATGTCGACGAGTCAGGTTATACAACCTACTCAGTTGCAGATGGTCATGCAAGCATCGTATCAGTCGGCTCCCATGTCATCGACTTTTCAGCCAAAATGTACTCTTACAAATCCAACGATGTATGTGCCTCAAAGCGACTCTCAAGTACATACCGTGGGTAATATGACACAGATGTGGTGGTAATCGACTCCACAGTCGATCTCATATGTCCCACTCCCAAACACCAATCACCGGGGTATCAGCCCAGGTTTGCCATATTCGTCTTATCCTCCTGGGATACGCACCCCAAGTGTGAGTCGTGTATGGGGCTCAGCCGTCAGGGTATTATATCCAATCTCCGACAGCTAGCCCCCAAGGCTCAAGTGAAAAGCGACTTGGTCAGACCTTCTCCTTGAGCCTAAAAACTCGAATGATGATTAGAAAATGGTAGCGAAGACTACTACCTTATCCGAGCAAGCCATGCTAAAAAACAAGCTTAAACCAGCGAGCACGAGCTGAACTCACCCGACCCAAGCAAGGACCAAATGGATAAAGGTCTCTTGAACGGTTATATTGTCCACAACGCCTATGGTAATGCCCTGTAAGAATCTCACCATGCGTCGGCCAACAATTTGCGAGCACGTCCTTTTAGGCGAAACAACCGAGTCCTTTCAGTTTCTCCGTTTATACTATAAATAATCATGCACAGTGAGAACACTCTTCACTTGCTCTCATTTTCCCGCACTAGGAACGCTTAGCGCATGAGAATCCTCTCGATCTTCCTCTGCTCCCTTCTTCTTCCTAAATCACCTCCATGGCCAATTTTGGACATAGCCGAAGTTTCTAGAAGTTGGCAGGTTGTCTGGCTAAAAGGTGGCATACTAGAATATTTTGGAAGACGACAAGTTTGGATCAGTCATGATCAGCTAAGGGTCACGATCGGTTAAGAGTCAATCAACTACGAGTCCTAATCAATTAGGAGTCATGACCAGCTAAGGGTCACAAGAGTCCTAATCAACTAACGATCGTGACCAACTAAGGGTCACGATTGGCTAGTTCTTGATTGAGTAATGGTCTTGATTGGCTAAAGACTAATACGAAAAAAAGATTCTAGAGCCAAGGAGTCCTGATCAGCTATAAAGAGTTGGACTAGGAATGGATATATATGTTTAGGGAAGGTTTTAGATACAAACTAGAGTTCAAGTCAGTTAGATTATATAGCAAGTTTGAAAATTAGAGTTCAAGTCGTATTGTATCAAGTCGATGTATCAGGTATAAATACACAACCTATGTATCAGAAAAGGGTCCCCGACCAATCAATCTGCTATTTCAATGAATTGTCTTTTCAATTTTTAGGAGTAGCAGTAACTTAGTTTCATCGTAATTTGTTCTTGATCGATTTGTTGTGCATTGACTTTTGATCAACTACATGATACAACCCAATATAAGTATTGTCTCGATTTAGTTCGATCTACGGGTTTGCATCAGCTTTTAGTTTTATCAGAATATTATCTTTGCCGATATTGCTGCACATCGCCATTTCGTGCAAAGGGTTAGATTCTATCCTCTTTCTATCAGCTTATTTGGCTTTACAAATTGGACGATAGTCTGTTTATCTTTCATTCTATTAGCTAGATGATCTAATCAGCTAGTTAATAGTCTGTCTACCCTTCGCTGTGCTACTTAGTTGATTATATCAGCTTAGTAGTAGTTTGTTTATTGTTCGTTCTATTGGCTAGACGATTTAATTGGCTAGTTGATAGCCCAGTTATCATTTGTTCTATCGGCTAGAAAATCTAATCAGCTAGTTGATAGCTTGGTTATCTTTCTATCGACTCGCTGATCTAATTGGCTAGTTCATAATTTTTTGTACCTTCCATATAATTGGCTTATTATGGCTGGTTACATCTTTCTTTGCCGATTTTAGGTCGAATTGGCTAGCACGCCTAGAACCCATTGATTTTGGTGCTAATAGGGATCCTAAGCCCTAAGCCCACAGTGTGGTTAGTCGATCTAACTTTTGGCGTAAACACCATGTCATCAAACGTCTAACTAAAAATTCTTCTCCGATGCAAGGAAGCTTATGCAGGTGCTTAGATATTGTAAGAAGTGAAGAAAATAGGTGTGAGCACCACCCAAGCATCGGTGCTAACTTAAGCATCTCTCCATCCTCTTAGCACCTGTGAATCCTACATGGCAAAATAAACTAGTTTTTTTTTCGCCTAAGCATCTCTAAGCACCATGCATTGTACATGGCCTAAACATGATTAGGTGTGAGGCTGTCTCATATTTGGACCTTGATCTTTAGTGAGGGCTTTATCCACTGTTGGAGCCGACCTTGAACCAAATAAAATTCTAACAAGGAATAAGTCCATAATCGAAAAAGTTCATTCTACACCCAAAACTATAAAACATTTATCTAACACCTCCATCTAGCAGACTAGCAATACCAAATCAATTAACACTCGATGATTTAGAATGGTGGCGTGACATCTAATTTTGTATTTGTCGCCTCCACACGTGGTATAGTTAGTGAATTCTATACTCCATAAAATCTTGAAAGATTTTTAAAAATACTTTTGTGCATAAAGATCACTGAAAAACTTTTTCTACAATTTTTGAAAGGTTAAATGTCCAAAATTAAATTTCTATAATTCATTTTTAAAAATAGTTTTAAAAATTATATATTTTTTATGATCCTTATGCGCCAATGTATTTTTATTTTTTTAGAATTTCTAGAGTTTGAAAATCACTCACTATGCCATGTGTACAAACGATGTGATTAAAATCGGATGACACATCACCAAAACCACCATCAATCCTAAACCAGGCTGCGTTTGGTTCGGGGTTAAGGGGTGGATTAAGGGTTTAATCCACCAAACGCCTTTGGATTAAACGGGATTAAGTTATCCAGTGAACACTATTTATCCCGCTAACCCAGGATTACCTTACCCAGCAAAAGGGTGGGATAGCTTATCGCTCTCTACTTATCACACTAACCCGGCCAAATAACTGAATTAGTTGTCAAACACAAAACTTGGGTTAAGCTCGGTAAACTAACCTAGCGGGGTTAAGATTAATTAATCCAATTAATCTAACCCCAAACTAAAAGGTGTTAAAAATGACTTGGTATTGATGTGTACGGGTGTCTGATAACTAGCTTTATAGTTTAAGGGTGTAGAATGGATTTATTCGATAATTGACGGTTGTGATATAGACATCCCTTCTAATAATACGACCTTATAATTTTTTTTCCCAATTCAAAGAAAGAGCCCTAGGATATCATGATGCTGGTCGCGGTTCTAATTGCTAGAAATCTTGGGAGTAGGAGGATTTCAAATAAGGTGCATAATGTAGCTTATTTTGTGTACTGCAAATGAAATTCTACTCGCGTGGTCAGTCTTGGTCTTTTGGACCATGAAGGGAGCCATGCTGCTCCTTTCCGGTTTCCACCATTGCTAACTTACACTTAAGCCTTTCCACCATAAAACCTAAAGCTATATTTTTTTTTCTTCAAGGAACTAAAAAAGCTAGATTCCTTTTTTTTTTAAGGATAAAAACTAGATTCCTGAAGAGAACTTGAAGCTGGAAAAGGGGTTAGTTGGAGGAGCTTACGCTTTAAGCTGAAGCTAGCTTGAGCCAGCCATGGTCAAGTGGTCGGTGGCCCGGCCCCTAATAAGCACGTTGATTACCCTAGAGACGGCCAATTTATTTAATAGTTGCATCAAACCGCGATGATTATATAGTGGTAGCCAAGCAAACACTTGTCGTCCCAAGCATGATCACTTATTCACTATGACCTGCTCAAAAGTAGAAAGAAGAGAAAAGGATCGAGGTAATCACACTGATATGACGGTTCAATATGAGCTCTAGGTAACAACGACGAGTTGTACATACACATCACTCGATCTTATCCGTCCGTTGGCACGCATGCATGTAATCGGGGTACGTTTAGGTATGTACCCATATATCCAACAATGCATCTTCCAACAAGCAGAAACGAGACGCAAGAACGAACACCTCAGGTGTGAAACACGAGCACCTCTTACTATGGTGGCCGAGTTACGATTGTATGCCCATCTATCGTATGGATGGCAATAGTGAGAATATCTGATACATGAATTTCTCCTCGCTCCTTGTCCCTAGCGTCAGGGCTAGGTTTTCCTTGTCTTCGTCTCTGCTCGGGTGAATGGGATCTAATAGGGCCACAAACCCAACGGACAACACCTTCTCTCATGTCGATATGCTACAGTACGATCTTTTTTCGATGGGCTTGCATGGGAGAGGGCCAGAGCAAGCACGGCGGCCTTGTACGGGGAAGGAGAAGTCATCGCCGTCAATATTGCATGGGAAAAGGATGGGATGAGGGGTGGTGTAGCTAGGCAGCGGTCGACGGGATGACAAGCAGCGTGCCGCTAAGAGGAGAGAAGGATGACATGTCGTTGGGAGAGAGAGAGAGGTAGGTCAACATGGTTAGTAGATGAGGGTGGTCATGTAGACGGGTGGGGGGGGGGGGGGGATGGAGAGGGAGGAGAGGAGAGGCAACGCTAGGAGACAGGCCAAACGGGGTGGGGCATATGGGAACAAACGGGGGTAGGGCCTAGGAGAGAGGGGTCAGGGTGGGTCTTGAAAGAATCAGAGGTGCGGAAATATTTTTGTTTGAAACAGTAGCACCGTTTCCGTGCTCTGCCTGCATGTTATATAGTAGCGGCAAAACGCGTTGAATTGTTACAGATGCAATTATTCGGATGAGGCCAGCCGTGAGTAACGCAACAACCTAATACAACGTGTTTATCTTTGGCTAGCAGCATGTACTACTAGGCTGGCCATTATCCGAGTTGTTGCATGATTACAGGAACGTTACAGATTTACATGCTTTATCTAACAGTCCCCCTCAATCACAGCCGAGCTAGGTTGAGATTGTACTTGAAATTTTCCAGCTGTCGAGCAGGAAGAGCCTTAGTGAATCCATCTGCAATTTGATCACCTGAAGGAACAAAATCAATCTCCAGTAATTTTCTTGATACTTGTTCCCATACAAAATGATAGTCAACCTCAATGTGTTTGGTTCTAGCATGAAAGACTGGGTTTGCAGAAAGATACTTGGCACCAATGTTGTCACACCATAATTTAGTGGCCCGTGGACATTCAATCCCAAGTTCTTGAAGAAGAGTTTGAATCCACATGATTTCTGCAGTCGTATTAGCTACAGCTTTGTACTCAGCTTCTGTGCTTGATCTTGACACAGTAGGCTGCTTGCGTGCACTCCATGAAATTAGGTTAGAGCCCAAGAACACAGCAAACCCTCCTGTAGATCTTCTATCATCAAGACATCCTGCTCAGTCTGCATCTGAGAAACCACTAATTAACAGAGAATTAGACTTACTGATCTTGAGTCCAATCCTAGTTGATTGTTTCAAATATCTCAAAATTCTCTTCACAGCCTCCCAATGGGTTATTGTAGGAGAGTGCAAAAACTGACATACTTTGTTCACTGGAAAAGCAATGTCTGACCTTGTGAGAGTTAAATATTGAAGTGCACTAACTATGCTTCTATATCGGGTAGCATCATTTGGCCCCAATGGAGTCCCTTCTGATGCCAACAGTTTCTCATTTACTGCCAATGGTGTAGATGCTGGTTTACAGTCAGTCATGCCTACCTTTTTCAGCAAGTCAGAAGCATATTTATCTTGAGTTAGAACCATACCATCATGGACTTTGTTTACCTCTATACCCAAGAAATAATGTAACTCCCCCAAGTCCTTGAGAGCAAACTCCTGATTGAGTTGGCGTAATAAATCCGTTGTAGCATGTTGAGTTGAGCTTGCTACTATGATGTCAGCAACATAGATCAGTACAAACATCACAACACCACCTTTGTTGAAAAAGAACAGAGAGGTATCGGCCTTTGATAAATTAAATCCAAGACACTGCAATTTTGCACTTAACCGAGAATACCAAGATCTTGGGGCTTGTTTCAAGCCATATAAAGCCTTATCTAACTTACATATAAAATTGGGTTTGGTTTTATCTTCATAACCAGGTGGCTGTTTCATATAGACTTCTTCTTCTAGAAACCCATGAAGGAAAGCATTTTGAACATCTAGCTGGCGTAAGCTCCGCCCTCTTGAGATAGCTAGAGAAAGAATGATTCTGATAGTGGCTGACTTAACAACAGGACTAAAAGTGTCCTCATAATCTATGCCAAATCTTTGCTTAAAGCCCTTTGCAACAAGTCTAGCCTTGTGTCTATCCAAACTTCCATCAGCTTTGCGTTTAATTTTGTAAATCCATTTGCAATCTATTACATTTCTACCCTTTTGAGGTGGAACAAGGTTCCAGGTTTGATTTTTTAGCAAGGCATCATATTCAATATCCATTGCATGTTTCCAATTTTTATCTCCTAAAGCTTCTTCCAAATGCTGTGGCTCACCAGATGAAGTAAAGCAACCATAACGAACAGTACCATCTGTATATACCTTGGGCTTTCTGATTCCATCCTGAAGACGAGTTTTGGGTCGCTGTGTTGTTGGTGCAGCGTCCGGTGTAGTTGTTGTAGGAGATCCACCTATGGAGGACCCCGGTGCAGTGACTGCTGGACAATCGGCTCCCTCCACAATCGGCTGCCTCCAAGGAGACAGAGACGAACTTGGTTGCAGAGACGATCTTGGTTCTCCAGCGGCCAACGAACTTGGTTCTCCAGCGGCCATGCGACGCATGTCGGCCCCCCCGTCATGTGCGCCCGCAGAAGGGGAGAGCGCATGGACAGATTGCTGCGTGGTAGCTGACGGTTCACCGGTCGGCAAAGCTGGCCGCTCAGTGGGAGAGACGCCTTGCGTCGTACCTGCAGGAGCTGATCCTTAAGGAGATCCATCAGCAGGATTTGTTGAGGCTCCATTTGCATCCTGTAACTCGTCAGCTTCTGAAGAAAATTGGTTAGCGGTATCAGGAGTATTAGCCAATGGATGATCTACATATTCATTCCCAGGAGATGAATGACTAGGAGCAAGTAACGTTGGAGGAAGGAGAAGAATTTCAGATCGGATCCTTGCGCCAGCATTAGGGTGCAATTTGGAAAAAGGAAAGACCCCTTCATCAAACACAACATCACGGGATATGTAAATGCGCCCGGTTGCAACATCAAGACACTTAAAACCTTTATGCATGTTGCTGTAACCCAGAAAAACACACTCCTTAGAACGGAATTGAAGCTTGCGATGATTATAGGGGCGCAAGTTGGGCCAACATGCACAACCAAAAATTCTCAAGGATAAATAGTCTGGTTTGGTTTTAAATAAGCGCTCTAGGGGCGTTGCATATGAGATAACTTTGCTAGGTGTACGGTTTATTAGGAAAGTTGCAGCAAGAAAGGCTTCATCCCAAAATTTTAGAGGCATGGAAGCATGGGCAAGAAGAGACAGTCCAACCTCAACAATGTGTCTATGTTTTCTTTCTGCAGACCCATTTTGTTGATGTGCGTGAGGACACGAGACATGATGGGAGATGCCAATTTTGGTAAAAAAGGAGTGAAGCTTTTCATATTCACCACCCCAATCAGTTTGCATTGTAATGATTTTCCGATTAAACAGCCGCTCAACAAGGTTCTGAAAATCATGGAATTTTTGAAAGACTTCAGACTTGAATTTCAGCAGGTAAATCCAAGTAAATTTGCTAAAATCATCAATGAAACTCACATAATATTTGTACCTGCCCACAGAATCAGGAGCAGGTCCCCAAACATCTGAGAACACAAGTTCTAAAGAATGACTCGAGACACTAGATGACTTTGGATATGACAACTGATGACTCTTTGCTTGCTGGCAAGCATCACACACAGACACCTTATTGGACTCATCATGACATGGAAGATTAAAATTGCTAATGACCTTCTGAACAATAGGGGATGCAGGGTGACCAAGACGACTATGCCATCTATCAAAGGATGGGTTGCTAATTCCGAAGGCTTGTTTTGTGAATGATGGTGGCGCGGATGGCAGGGGATATAGACCTTTCTGACACCTCCCTTTAAGTAGAGTGCTCCTCGTGTCCTGATCCTTTATCAAGAAGAAATTAGGATGAAATTCAAGAAAGACATTGTTGTCTGTAGCAAGACGATGGACTGAAACAAGATTCTTTGTGGCTTGTGGAACATGTAAAATATTGTTTAGATTGAGATCACGATTCTGGGTATGAATAGTAGATTTACCAACATGACTAATATCCATACCTGATCCACTCGCCGTGTGGATTTGATCGCCACCATTGTACTTGTCACGGAAGGACAGCTTCTCTAATTCGCTTGTTATATGATCAGTGGCTCCCGAATCCGTGTACCAATTTGTGTCCACGGTGTAGGAGTTTGTAGCAGCAGCAGCATGCCTGGCATCAGGGACGTAATTTTCATCATACCTGTGCCAACACCTATCAGCAGTATGGCCGGTCTTGAGGCAGACTTGGCACTGTGGACGATCTGAAAAATTGTTGTTGTTGTTGACGTTCCCGCGCGCGCCGTTGCTTCCTTGCCGGGGATTGTTGCCGCTGGAGTTGAACCCGCGGCCACCGCGTTGTGCAGGGACATTGGCCGGTCTTCCTCCACGACCACCACGTCCGAAGCGCCCAGGACCACCGCGCCCTCGTCGATTTGCAGCGTTGGCCGAGGACCCGGATGAGTTGCTGTTGCCGCGCAGATAGAGCCGAGTCTCAAAGGAGAGCATTTGAGCATACAGCTCGCTCACCGTGATCGGCTCAGATCGAGCGAGAACCGAGTTGACCACCGAGTCGTATTCGTCGTCAAGCCCGGTGAGGATGTACTCCACCAATTCTTCATCTTCGAGAGACCGTCCCGCTGCAGCCATCTCATCGCCGAGAGCTCGCATCTTTGCGACATATTCAGTCACTGTCATATTTCCTTTCTGAGCGGTGGCCAGAGCCAGGCGCGTGTTCACCGTGCGAGCTCGTGTTTTCGACGCAAACATGGTCTCGATCGTGCGCCATGCCTTCGCCGCGGTTTGCTTAGCCGCGATCTGAGCCAAGATCTCCTTGGACACGGAGGCAAGGAGGAAGCTAAGGACCTGCTCATCCGAAGCTAGCCAGTCTTCATAGGTAGGATTGGCGATCTTGATGACCTTGTCGCCGTCCTTGCCGTCGATCTCAGCAGCAGGTATTTTGACCTTGCCGGTGAGGTAGCCTTCTAGGCGAGCGCCGTGCATTGTGGCGACGACTTGGGCTTTCCATGTTGCATGGTTGTGTTTGGCGAGCTTCTCTGAAACGGGATGAGTGATCATGGAGGCGAATCTAGATGCAGAGGAGGAACTGCCAGCCATGTTTGTAGATTGGATCTATTCCTAAGCTCTAATGACCATGAAAGAATCAGAGGTGTGGAAGTATTTTTGGTTGAAACAGTAGCACCGTTTCTGTGCTCTGCCTGCATGTTATATAGTAACGGCAAAACGCGCTGAATTGTTACAGATGCAATTACCCGAATGAGGCCAGCCGTGAGTAACGCAACAACCTAATACAACGTGTTTATCTTTGGCTAACAGCATGTACTACTAGGCTGGCCATTATCCGAGTTGTTGCATGATTACAGGAACGTTACAGATTTACATGCTTTATCTAACAGGTCTAAGAGCATCTCCAATGGCACTAGTTATAAGAAATAACCATGTCATCTATAGATAGCATGTAGATAACCTCTCCAGTAGATTAGCTATAATATTGTCTATAATATTAAATACTGGCCCACATGTAATAGATAATAAGTGCCTTGAAATCAGTTATAGCCTAACTGTAAGTTAGTAGTCAGTCTATATCTCTCTCTTCCTTTTCTCTCTTCCACCTAAGCAAAATGCTGAGTTGGCACCCTTATAGCTAGCTGAAATGGTACCATTGGAGATGCTCTAATTGGTTGGGCTGATAAAGACTTAAATTATTGGGATCCCATTAATTTCCATTCCACGGGAGAAGGAGGAAGTGGGTATAGATTTTTATTTTTCAACCATGCGGGGGTGACAATTTCCCAGTTCCATCCTTAACAGGGGAATTTCCGGTCAGGAGCAGGGAATGATCCCCATTACCATGTTTCAAATTCTTGTGCCCATGTCTTATGTCTATGTAGGTACGCCGTACGCGAGTGGATGCCGATGTCACCACACCTGCTGAGGCACACCATTGCCCTGGCGACAACGGTGCACCCCCGGCCAAGGACGGCACACGGCAGCGCGACTGCAAGGCCAAAGCAGAAAGCACAGTGACAGAAGAACATGTAGCACCTCAATGGCGTAGCAGTCCATAGCTGACTTGTTGGGTATGATGTGCCGCTATATATAGGCTATAGCTTCAGTTTTGTATGGAATTGATGCATATTCATTGCACACGCCAAAGTTTGGACGCCTTGGTTAATTCATAATGGTAATGGTAAGTAGAACTAAAGAGGTGATGCCACAAAGTTCAACGAAAAGTGTGGGGGGCTGGTAATGGTAGACGAAGAATGATTGAATCCGCAAATGTTTTTTGAAGCGGTTTTTTTCAACGGTTTAGTAGAATTCAGACACCTGGATTTCACAGTTTTGTCGAGACGTATGCCTTTTCAATTAATTACTTACTTTTTTGTCGGTATGATAGTGAAAATCATATATACTTATCGTGAAAAAATATTTTGTATTTGTTTTCACTAAAATAATTATTTTGTTATTGGTTTTTATATTTTGTAGGATTTGCTAAACCTTTTAATTTGTTTTCACTAAAATTGTACTTGTTTTTGTATTTGTTTTGTACGCAGTAGGAAATGGAATGTATATGTGTATGTGTTGGATGAATCAATCGCTGCGCAAGCTGAATGGTTTTCACATGAGTTCATGGTTCAGGTATGCGTACTCGACGATTACCTCCGAGTTCAAGCATGTGCTGTGTTGGATGCAATTTCAACTAAGCTAGTATGCATATGTACTAGGTGCACCCAGCCCCTGGTGTCATGGAGGAATGATCTAGCCTCCTAGATGAAAGTCTGATTTCCAGGCGCATGGACCTTAGTCGGTCCCTTATTTCATTAATGGCAATCTAGAGAAATCGCTAGTTATGAACTCTGAGAACTCTTCTGGCCAAACATAAACGATATTAGGGCATCTCCAGCGAAATCGCTAGTTAGAACTCTCGAAACTCTTCTGGCCAAACATAAACGACATTAGGGCATCTCCAGCGGTTGATCCATCTTGGGTTGTGTAACATACCCATATTTTCCATAATTTTAGCATAATTTTTTTTCACAAAAAGTCATATTTAAATCCTTCTTAATATTCCTTAATTTTTGAGGATCTTTTTTTAAGTTCAATACTTATTTATTTCTAAAAGAAAGTCACCTTCCTTTTTTTCAAAAATATTCATAAAATAACCAATTTTATTCCATATTTAGATTCTCCTCATTTTTATAAATTTTTAGAAGTTTATTTTATTTTATTTTTCTGAATTCCCTATAATTTTCTATGAATTTCTAAAATCCTTTCCCTTTCTGGAAAATGGGAAATGCGCTTTCCCTTTTAGGGAATACGCTTTCTGTGTGGCCCTCTTCTTCAGCCCGAAGTACCATATGGGCCTAAGGCCCAAATCACCCGCCGGTGCTTTAAGTGGCAGTGGGCAGACAAGATTAAGCTACGTCCCCCTAAACTAAATCCAGCGACTAATGATCATACCGCTTTGGGTATTCAATCCTACCCACTCAAGTTTAATTCGATGGACCGGAAACGGCCACGTCGTCTTCCCCAGTTCCAACCCACGGGACCTTCGTCCCCGACCCCGGCGCCGCCGCCTCCGGCGCTGTTTCCAGCAGAGAAGACAAAGAACACCACTGTAACTCGCCACCGCCCCTGAAACCGAGCTCTCCGGGCTCCCCTAGACCCCGCGATCCTCATCCGCCACATCATCGACCTCATCCGGGCGCCCAGCACAGTCAATCGTGCTCGAACACGCTGCCACCGCCACTACCTTTGCAAATTCGTGGGCGCCAAGCCACCGTGCGCCTATATAAGGCCACCCTCGGCCTCAGCGCAACTCAAACTACCCCTTCCACCCCTTCCCCTCTCCTATAACCCGTCAGAACCGCCCCCTCTCGCTGGAGCCCGAAGTGATGCGCCGTCCTGACCTCATCGCCCGGCCACCCTAAGCCACCCCAAGCCCCGCTAAGACCTCCCCAGGTACCCTCATGCCCTCAATTTCACGTTTTCACTCCCAATTGCTCGCCGTCGGTAGCCAATCACCGGCGCCGTTGCTCCCCGCTACCCTCCCCATTCCCCCTTCTCTCCCACACTGATCCGCTGGCCCCACACGTCAGCCACCCGGTGACACCCAATGCACGTCTCCCACTCACTGCCGTCGCCCCCCACAAAGTCAGCTCGAGCCCTACCGACTAGGCCACTCGGCCATCTTCGCCAAGACTATTCATCCCCTTTTCTTTTTCTTTTTCTTAGAGAAGCTTTTTAAATTTATTTAAATAGTAAAACACTTCCTAAAATTCTGCCAAAATTTTAAAAAATCTAAAATAATATAAGGAATTTATTCAAATTATTAAACATGAACATTTCATAATAAAATATTCAAATAAAAATCCTTTTTACAATTCTTATCATATAAAAATACATATACCATTTAGAAAAATTCTAAAAATTATGTTAAATTCTTAAAAACCCTATTTTAACTATTTCACCCCTATATCTTCGACAAATTCCACCTCGAAACTCCGACAATTTTTGTCGTCGACCCCGGTCTCTCGAATTTTATCGATCCACACTAAATCTCGCACGTACACCGATAATAAACTTCATGCTACCCAGAGAAACTGCCCATTTTATTTAAAAACACCCTACCCTTATCCATTTGAAAATATTTTAATTCTCTTAAGAAAATCGTATAGCCCATCACCTGTACCAACCCTTTATGCATTTTCATCATTTTCTTTTGCATAATGCTTCTTTTATTCTTGTATTTACTGGAATTTCTTTTCCTTTTCCTTATTTGTGGCGTATAGATAACGAACTGGTCGTCTCCGGATCCTTTGAACAAGAATATCCGGAAGATACCTTCGAACTCGACCTAACCACCGAAGAAGGCAGGTTTTCTACCCTTGAAGCATATTGAATTCCCAATTTCAATTATTATTTATTTATTGCATTTACTTTTTAGTTATTTATTTAAGAATCATCTTTTATTTGAATTATGGTATTTGACATTTTATATAGAATAGATAATCCAAACTTCACAACCAAAAGCCCACCCAAAATAATTAAACTTGATAATACCTTAGTATAGGAAAATCTAGATATATAAATATTTCAACAGATAGGATAATATTCATTTTGTCTTTTGGATAGACAACGTGATATATATAGAAGAAGGAAATTTTAAAAGTGTAGGCATGAATTACTAAATGGGTAATTGCATGGATAAGGTATTGTCCTAGTGTTTTCGCAATACCTATTGGAACGCTGGCAGAGTAATCACCGGTAATGATCGTGCGGAGGTCAGGCATTGTCAGGTTTCTGGAAAATTGGGCCAGGTGATTCACATGTTACTGGCTGTGTCTGTGCGGAGGCCAATATTGCCAGGGTTTTTCCTCAATGTTTGTGTCTTGTGCAAAACATTGAAAAACTTGGACTATTTTAATAGAAATGACACAAATACTGCCTATCCGTATTATCGGGCATTTTACGGATAAAGATGGGCAGGTTCTACAGAGCTAATAACAAAAACATTAATAGATCATACTTCTGGTATATGAAGTTATGTCAAAATAGGTAATGCCTATTCTATTTAAATAAACCCATGAATTTTAAAGAAAAAAGATAATGGTTGTCAGATGAATAAGGATAGAGAAAGGAGATAGTAATTTACTAAATTTATTTAAAATTTCTTTAGAAATCATTTTTATAATACTGAAGTTAAGTTTTTTAAATATTGCATATTATGCCAATTAAATTATGACCATACCTTTCTTCGAAACATTTTACATATAATTAACATTTTATTTCATATGGAAACCTGCTAGTACTATTATTATATTTACCCGTTATATGGGAACTATTCATAAAATTGAATAGATCCCTGCTCCGCTGTAGATCCTGACTTTGACTTTTCAGTAGAGGACATGGAACTCTTCGGCTTAGAGTACTAGATATGTAAAATATAAAAGTGGTTTGTATAATACCATAAATTTTGGTATTGTAAATGTATATTAATCTTAGTTAAATAATATGGCAAGTTTGATTCTGGATTTATATTTATATTATAAAAAAAAGAGATCAACTTTTAATATTATATATTGAAAATTGGTCCCTCACAGGTTGCCCCATCACTGTATCAGTGAAATTTAAGGCAGGACACACTGCCGAAGAGGTGAATAGTGATGAGGCAATGAAATGGACATAAAGAGTATGAATAGTGATATGGTAGTAGTTGTTAGGAGGTAAACAGCGACAGCCAATAAATAGTGTTAGGCCAATATGTAATAATATGTAATACTGTATATGAATAGTGATAAAGATAGAGAGAAATACGCCTACTGGAGATGACCTTACAACCTATAACGAA
This sequence comes from Olyra latifolia, assembly GCA_036346145.1. Classification (NCBI taxonomy): domain Eukaryota; kingdom Viridiplantae; phylum Streptophyta; class Magnoliopsida; order Poales; family Poaceae; genus Olyra; species Olyra latifolia. The sequence continues at coordinate 5,138,581 of CM070530.1, forward strand.
ACGTCACTTGAATATCATCAAAATGACTTTCAACCGTTTGATTTCAGCAAAGAATAACCGCATTTACACCCTGGTCCTCATCACCGCCATTGACAGCCGAACACAAATTCTGTGAATCACTTTCTAGATCCACCTGTTCAATCCCCATACTAATCACAATATGTAAAGCATTAGCAGCTGCCATTGCCTCAGCTTAGTAAGCATCTTGCAAGAACTGGAGCTGTGCTGCTGCTGCCATCTTTCACCATCTGCATCTCACAAAATAGCACCCCAGCCCTCTGTACCCTCTGTTACAGTGACCAAGACAAGAACACTTGGGAGTTACCAGAAAGCAGTTCCTACTTAACAAGACAAAATCGGAAAGGCTGGATAGATCCAGTATAGGTGTCAGTTTTTGATTCAGATAAGCAGTACCACAAAGTTTTACCGGCTTAATCACAATTTAGGAAATACAAAAGCTGGTAACCAACTCAAGGGTTACAATTCCTGGAGAACATATTCCAGAAATAATACAACTAGTAACACCCAACATCTCGTAAGGACTTCAGTTCTGGGTTGACTGCTGCTGAGCAGGGGGGCCTTGAGCCTGCTGCTGCCCTGCTGGTGGTGGTTGCTGTGATGAACTTGCTTGTGCTTGCGCTGGTGGCGCTAGCATCGGCTGATATGGTGGATACTGTGGTGGATACGGCATGCGGGGTGGAGGCACGTAACCACCATATGGTGGATAGTATGGTGGGTATTGACCATGGTAGTATGGTGTGGGCACAGGATAGCTCTGCCCTGAGCTGCTCGATGGACCTTGCCCTGACTGTTGTGACCCTGGTTTGCCATCGCCCTCCTGTGACTTGACCAGAGCACCCATCCTTTGAGGGTCCATTGATGGGTACATTGTACGCTCTGCGGCTGGTGGTGCTGGGATGTTGAAGTAGTAGGATGCTGGTGCCGCTTGCTGTTGGCCCTCCATCCCTGGAGGTTGAGGCTGGTCGCTGCTCTGCTGCTGAGATATAACAGCCCTAGGGAGCAGTCCTCCATGGGCAACATGCCCTTGCTTCGCAGCCTCATCCTCCTCTGGCTTTGGTGCTTGAGGCTTGCCCCACATGAGCTTCAGGCGCACACCCTTGATGACTAGCTTGTTAGCAAGCTCCTCGGCAGCTTTTTCAGCGCCTTCTCTTGTTGTGTATGTCACGAATGCACAAGCACGCTGGAGTACCATCCTGATGGATTCAATCTCACCATGTGCATAAAACTGATCCCTCAAATCCTGCTCAGTGATTCGGCTATCAAGGCCACCAATGTAGAGGGTCCTTATACTCTCATCATCTGGTGGTGTCAGGGATGGCATCTCACCTGCCTTACTCAAAAGTTTCAGAGCAACTGGGTCATTAACTCTGCAAAGAGTAAGAAGAGACTGTCAGAATCCAATGCAGAGGAAAGAACACACATAGTCACCCAAGAGGTCGAAACAAGGAATAATTCATGTAACCCATGAACTTGATTTACGAAACATCAGCGCCCTGTATAACTAGAACACAAGTAGGCTGAGATACAATGTTTCACAAAACAGTGACCTTAGTTTCTTATCTAAGTTTGGATGGTTCCATGGTGAAAAGAGATGAATACATATGAAGATTTCTTTCACTTCATACATTCATACACATTAGAACTGTAATTCATATTCACAGGTACAGTACTGCAGATGCTGATTTCATCCTTAAAAACTACAAAGACATTTAATTTTGGTGGTATAATCTTATAGTCAAAACGAAACTATATGATACAGATCTAAACAACAAAGATAAAAAGGCTAATATGCTTATTTGGATATGTCAGATAAAATCTATGGCTATTACTGTCAAAGCATTACATGATATGCAACCATCCGATGGTTCTTGCCAGCCTAAAAAAGAACCAGTGGACTTTATGTAGGCATGAATTTGTACTATAGTGATATGACGTATTAAGGTTAAATGAAATGTAACAAATCCTTTAAACTCCATAATGTAACAACTGCCAAGAACTAAAATATATTCAAGGATATGCAATATAAAAAAAGGGTAAATCAACATGGGTGTCAAATGTCTAAAAGGTAGCCCCAGCCTCACATACCCATAGTAACGATCTTTGATGTTCTGCTGAGATAACTCTCCAGTTTCAGGCATCTCATGTCGATATGGACACTCAGCACCTCTTGTACATTCACCACGCACGTAGAAACTGCAAACATGAGCTCGATTTCTCTTGTAATATGGCGCTGTCCTCTGAAGCTTCAGAATGGTGTCGTTTGGACGGGCCTTTCCATAAGAAGTATCATAGTCTATGCCAGCCCTGGCCTACATTTATATAAAGTATGAACTTCTATCAGGAACAACTAATCACAGATTAGAGAGGCATGGACGATACACGCAGAGAATCAGTGCAAGGCACAATAGCAAATCAGAGTAAAATTCCAAAGCGAAGCATTGTTTGTGATCAATATATACCAAGTGCATCCATCTAATACATTTTAGTACAATATGGTTGGCCATTTAGCTCATTGATATCTTTACTGTGTCATACTGTCATCCTACCCTATTACCATTAGATAAAAGTAAAAATGAACAGGGAAAATATGGACAATTAGTAAAAACCCATGAGCATTATGAAATCTATTTAATGATGGCAAGATTCAGTGATGAAAAACAAAACATACCTTGCGGTCATGCTCTTCTGCAAAGTACTCACGGTTCACATCACTCCTTGGAATTGCATCATTCGAATTGATAGAAAGTGCTGTATCCCGAACCTGAACTGGTAGGCCATATTCAAGATCTAGCAAGCAGACCTGGCAAACATTTTTCAGCTTGCAACACGTCTGGCAGATCTCTGTCTTCTTGTACCTTGCATCCCGACCAGGTCGCCAACGGAAGACAGTAAAAGGACGTGCACATATTTTGCACTCTTTGTCATAGTCTGATTTTAACTGCCAAGACAAGTAAGAAAGCTACTAAATATTGTGTCTACATGAAGAACTGAAGCAAACTAAATGCAAAAACAAATAACATTTGTTCACAATAATAAACATTTGACAGTAAAGGTATTCCAATACATGTATGTTTGTTTGAACCCCCCACACCACGCACGGTCTGCGCTTAACATTTTTCTTTTATTTTCACCAACTAGCTTAAAGTTACTTGAATCTAATTCTCCTACTATATTAATATGATATATAGCAAAGCCCCACAAATGTAACATATGAAGTCAAGCAATTGCATTCACCCAAGAAATAACGGAACCATCAACAGGCAGAGTACTTTTTCGTCTAGAAATGCTTCCCGGTAAACACCGGCTTTGAAGCGCAGGAATTTCACAAGAAACAGTTCAACTCCAGCAGGGATCGGGAAAAATTCCAGCACGAAACAGCTACAACAACACATGTGCACTGTACACGCATGCATGACAGCCACCCGATCTACCTCCACGCAAGCAGCAACCGCACCAAGATCACCGCGGCACACACCGAACCGCGCCACCTCCACCACGCCAACCAGCCAAGCACGCGAATCAACCAGATAGGGTTAGGGTTTGGGGACACGAAGCCGTACCATGCGGACGTAGGGGTTGTCGCCCAGGCAGGATTCGCAGATGATGGGGAAGTCCGACCGCTCCCACCCGTCCGCCTGCGCGTCGCGCAGCAGCCGGTGCGCCATCGCCGCCGCCGCCTCCTCCGCCGCCGCCGAGAGGCCGAGAGGAGAAAGAAAGAGGCAAGCGACCGCACGGAACAAGGATAGACGACGCGCTATCGGGCTCGGTCTCGTCGGCTCGGCTCGGGTACCCCCCTTAAGTGGGCTCTAGTGGGCCAGAACTCTCTGGTCCTCGTCTACGTAGGCCCACGCAGGATGCCCAGTTAGTACGAAGTGCACACGTAATTGCTCACCGCACGCGATGGGCCGGTGGAGACGAGGCGAAGCGACGTAGTGGGGGCCCACCCTGACCCAAGAACTTCGAGAACCACGAGCCGTTTCTCTCCTCGCCCTGTCCGGTCCGGCAAAATTAACTGGTTTACTAGTTAAGTGACCGTGCGTTGCAACGGAGAGTAAAAATATTTTCACAGAACAACAATTGCAACGACACAAGCACATGGCTTGCACAGGCTCGGTGAGGATGGCAATGAGCAGACCTTGGGTAGCAATGTTGCGGGTGTGAAGAGTCAATGGCGCACGGGTTCTAGATTGAGCCGGTGGGCCGATCTGAGAATATACAAGTTGGCGTCGGTTGGCAGTCGACACGACGATTGTCGGCCGAGGAGATGAAAAGAAGAGGCCTCGGACTTAGACCTCATGATCATGCTTGATGCAAAAGTTGTGCGGCTAGACGTCATCAGCGCCTCGCTCACCCATCAATTTTGACATGCTTTGTTTTTTTTAAGAAGTTTTAACATGCTTTGTTGAGATGGCAGCATGTACTATGCAATTTTTAAGCAACAGCCAATAGGGGTTGGAGGCTGGACAAAAGAAATTCTGAAAATGCTCTCAAAATTGTCTTTTTCACCTTCTCTGAAAAATATCTGAAGAAACTGCAAGATTTATTATAGTGATATGTGGCAAAATAGCAATTTTTGAAACATGTATTCATATTTCAATCCACTGCACTGATTCCATACACTTGCTATTTGGTTCGCACGAGGCTCTCAGTAAGAATCTGGAGCACTTGCTCTTTGGTTCTAAGAAAATTAAGGCTATTGTCCATTTTCTTCGAACTGAGGAGGTATTATCAAACAACTGAGAACAATGCAACAAGCAACAATAGCTTCAACCATTAATTTGATTTTCAGATTTGGCTAGATATGGTTTCAATTCGGTTTGAAATTCGATTAAGCTTAAGAGTAGTAGCTAGCAATAAGTAAATTGTAGCATTTCAATTATCACTTCCAATGAAATCTTTTGTTGTTTTTAGTAGATACAAAATTAGTGTTGAAGTGAGGTGAAGTGACCATGGCCGATGTGACCGCGAGGGGTGGCTGCACCAAGGAGTGAGTGGATAACCTCATCGCCTCATCAAGTGGCTTTTTCAAACTCTGATTCACACTTACAAAGATGCACACATCACATGAACCAGTATATAGGTTGCAGTATGTAACTTTTACATCCTTGTCATTCTAGCATAGAGGAGAATAAAGTTAAGTTTAAGAGAGAAGTTTGAAATAAAGGAATGCAGAGAATTTTTTAAAGCAATAGTCAGGCTTCCACTCTTTTCATCTCCTCCTCATTATACCCATTTTCAACTATTAGTGTATTATTTGAAAATATATATATATTAAAAGCATATTGCAAGTAAAAACACATTCAGCATGTGTGAAGGATGGTAAGAAATTAATTTGGCATGTTCAAAATATTGTTAGAACCTATTGGTCAAAAATTTTACATGTTGATGCCTTCCCTTCCAAAACCTAAATAAAATATAAAGTATCGATCATGCTACTAAATTTGTACCATAACTGGAAAGAGCATCACATATAGGGGAAAAAATGTCTACCTCGTGAGTCTAAAGTTTGAGTTCCTCCATGGTCAGCAAAGACAAAGACCACTTGTCGCTTGATATATGCTTACAACCATCCTTTACACCGCCACATTGACAACAATTTTTTGGTGGTCATAAACTCATTATGTTAGTGCATCTTACAAGCAAACATTTACATATCAAATCAGGTTGGGGTAACCCGTAAGCGGCGTTAGTTAAAATCATCAAGTGCACACAAATACAGTTTAAAAATCCTTAAAATAACATTTTTTCAGCAGCTTGTATGTGACCTCCTCGCACCTCTCTCGGGATCTAGCACCTCTTTGCAAACTTGTATGTTACCTCTCTATTACTTTTCGTTGTAATTTTTCGCCCCGATCTTTGCCAAATCCTATTCCGCCATCAGTATAGAGTATAAATACACTTCTCGATGATTATTGAGTTTTTCGACAACTATTTAAGATTAACAACAAAGAATCGCTAGTATTAAGAGGCTAATGTGGGAACCGAGCTCACCAATAATCTACCTTAAGCTCTTAGTTAGATGTGGGACAAATTTCGAGTTTGCCGTGGAATTTTGAGGTCACCTAGATGGTCAGATACTTTTTGGTAGTGATTTACTAAAGTCAAAGTAGTTGATCACAATACAAGGATTAACCACATGCAAGTCTGGTACTCCAAGAACAAGAATTTGGCCCTTCCTTCAAATTTATGTTCTTATCTACTAAATCATGTATTATGCTTCGTTTTTCTTCTTTGAGCTTTTCGGTTTTATGCAATATGTTCAAGAGCCATGACATAAATTTCATAGGATTAGACCGCACACCAATCTGGAATCTCTTGTCGCCGCCTTCATAACGCTTGCGAAACTCATGTGGACTAACTCGAAGTCTCAAGAAACATAAGATGCTTGTTTAGACATTTACATGCATCGATGGAGTGGGATAGAAAATATATGTCACTAACCGTAACAAGCCAACTCGTCTCTGTGAAGATCCTCGCGTGCCAATGCGAAGTTAGTTCTCCAAACGATGAACCCCTTGCTCGCAGCCAAAGCGTATCACCAACCCCATTGTTCCCCATCAACGGCAAGACCACATCGCATGCCGCCGCCATCGCAAAACTTAGCCTCCGGTCACCACGCGACCCAAAGAAGACACCAAAACAAGCCTCGGACCGATCAAGATATATGTTTGGCATCAAGTAGGGAGCTCACCCGGCGGCAGACCTCCTCGAGCACGCCCATGGTGTCAAACGGCCCCTTTGTACGAGCTCATTTGAATCTTCGAGTTGCCCTATAGGTGAATGCATGCCGATCGCTAACTCTAAACTTAACACCATCTTTTATTTAGTCTTCCTCATTTCGTAATGCTTTGTCACTCTACCAATAAAATCGATAGACATGGATTTTTCATACATGTTGAACTTAAAAAAATATTTGCATCGTATGAACTATGTCACTCTACCAATTATCAGCTTGCCTATTACCTTGGATTCATTTTGTATCAACATTGAAAGGATGTTAACAGATTGGTTTTGGAGTTGAGGGATGTATTCTATACCTTTGTCATAGTTCAAGGGGGTAATTTATACCTGTTCCCTTTTGCAACCAGCCAAGGGCGTCGGCGGCTTGGGGAGGAGAAGGTGGGGTTCCGGCGGCGACCGAGAGGGAGGGGGAGGAAGAGGAGGCGGGGATCCGGCGGAGGCGTCGGGCCGACGGTAGGACGCCTGTGGCAGTGGATCCGTGACCGCAATGACGTGGGTTGATGGGCGGCGGAGACGCGACGGCGGGCGCGAGGTCCAGATCCGGCGTCGATGGGAGACGGCGACGACGGCGACGGCGACGCAGAGGATGTAGTGACATCCCGAGGAGGAGCTGGAGGAGGCCGTGGCCGTGGGGAGAAAGGTGGAGGCGACGGTGGCTGAGGAGTGGGGAGTAGGCCACGGCCATGGGGGAGAAGGTAGAGGAGACGACGGTGGTGTCCATGGGGGATGAAGGTGGATGAGGAGGCAGAGGAGGCCGTGGGGAGGAGGGTGGAGGCGGCGAGGAAGTGGCAAGGGTTAGGGTTTGGAGGTAAGGCGGTGGACGGGGTGTGGTGTTACAATTGAGGAGCGAGCGAGCTGACGCGTTCAGATTGCGATCAAAGGTGAATATTTCGAGTTGGTGAACTCACCACCACCACCACCATAAGCTGCTTTATAGTAGTAGAGATACATATATTATACTTTATATAATATTCACAAAATTTAATATATTGATATAAAATATATAATATCAAACATATGATGTTATTGCATGCAGATGATGGCGGCGGCATGACTAATGCCATGGTGTGCGGCATTATTGCTAATGCCATGCTGGTGGCGCGACATTGGCTTTGCATGCATAATGGTGGCGCAAAGATTGCCTTTGCTGCTACACAACACCGCCAAGAAGAGGGTATTTCAAGATTTTATTCAAAATAATGGGTATTTGCATATTTGCAATTTTTTTGGGTAAAAAAAAAGACTTCACACAAGCTCAAGCTCTACAACAGGTTCCAAAGCTTCCACATAAGACCCCATCCCCATTCGAGAAAGATGTCGTACATAATTAATCACCAGAGGTCTTGCACAGCACAAACCATATAATTATTCAGGTTCAACAAACAGAATAGACAAAATTTTCTTTTAAAAAAGATAATCAGAAGGGCAGCATTACATGATTGAGGGCGTTACCCCCCAAGCAAATAAAATGTTTCCTCTTGCCATGTACACCAAGGCACTACTGCAAGCAATTTTTTCTTCATCATCCAGAAGCTCCACATTGCTTTTCGCAGAGTTGAAGTAGGCAGGTCACCTGCCAAGCTACCATTTCATCTGCATGAAAGTGGAATAAATAGTTTAAAGTAAAAAAGGGTATCCACAATTTAACAGAAGCAATGTATGCTTAATCTCAAGTGCATTTAGATAGAGTAGGTTTTGACAATCTGTAAAATTAGTCGCATAGAATACATTTGTACGATCACATGGGGGTGTTTGGCAGAGCTCCAACTCTCAATTCCATCCCGGAGCAGTACCAAACACCTTAACTCCATGTAACTTTCGAGTAGGCAACTCCATGGAGCACCTCCTCAGATTCATTTTTATGAGCAACTTAAAGGGTGCTCCATGAGTTAGGATCTGCTCCACAGTAGAGTTGTGGAGCAAAGCTGAAAAATTGAAGCTAGAGCCCTGCCAAACACCCCTATATACTCCATATGACCATATCCAATTGAAAAATAACAAAAAACATTATGTATCTATACATGACAATATTCTCTCCCCTCAACCACAAACTTCCATGCTCTAGCCATGGAAATAGCTCACAAATGCAGCACAGCAAAACAATTAGACTATACACAGGATTCTTGTAGAACATCATAAGCAATTGTACCTAAGTAAAAACTATTATATTTTAATATTCTGTAGCACATATTGATGTTCATTATGGAGCCAACAACACAATTAAAGGCAACTTTCGATGCTAAGTTCCCAAGCCAAAGACACATTAGAGAATTCAGAAGTGATTAGCAATTTGGTGTTTCAGATCTGCAAAATTTTATTTCTAAACAGGACTTTTCTTGTTGCTTGAAATAGAACCAGTAGTATTCTTTAGCACATGCAAATGGAGTCATTCTCGCCATGCTAGTTTATCCTTTTTCCCTTTCTTTCGTGGGTGATGGGCCAAAACACTACAATAGATTTAGGGCCACCAAGCATTAGCGCTTTGTACCTTGTCGACAAGTAATACTACCGAGTAGCTTCAGGGCATTTTTCAATCTTGTGAGTCACCATGTCTAGGATGCTCCATTTAGCCTTTGATGACAACGAATACATTATAAACTTTGAAGTAGCATTTAAAAAAGGTAGTCTGCGTCTTTGTGTTGTGGGACTTGGGACTTGGGACTTGGGTGAAGTCATATTTTTGAGAAATGGGTGAAGTTATATATTGACAATGTTTTTAAAGGGTACAATTGTATTATATCCCCATTAAAGAGTATATAAAAATATGTATATGCATTCCTTAGAGTTTTTTTTAGCAAAGTTCCTTAGAGTTGAGGCAGCTTTTATAGTTTTAGGTTTTAGAGTAGCATATTTGTAGCATTAGCCTTATGAGTAGCATACTTATAATATTAGTAGAAAATTCTAAGGACTTTAACCATTCTAGCCTAGAAGAATTGTGCAATTATCATGAAACACACACATTAAGTGATAAGAAAGATTATTGTATCTGCCAGTTGACACGAACATATCATGTTACCCCAGGCCAAAAATAATTATCATAAGCCCATATGCACTTTGATGAATTATCTCTTGGAACTAAAAAGCACCACGATGTCACATGTAATTGAATATACAAACACTGGCATTATGCATTAAATATTTAAATAGCAGAATAATAGGTTACACAGTATAAACTTCTGTGTCAAATGGAGAGCATGGTGCACAACAAGTCATAATGTTAGATACTACAAGTCAATAATCAATCACCAAACGATTTGTTATCAATGTTAAGACATTACAAATAGTTCCACGAAATGTTCCAATCACCATGGATGCACTTAATATCCTGAGCAAAGAGGGACAGAAGAGTAATCATGGAGGTGCCAATATAACGTTATAACAAAGGGATAAGTGCATATTTGGTTCTCTACTTTTTCTGTAACGTTCAATATACACCCCTACCTTAGAAGTGTTTAAAATACATCCTGCACATATCAAAGAGGGAAAATTTTATCTGATGGTATACTGTGTGCTGACATGTCACCCTACAAAAGGGTACTACACTACTAATAGTGTTGTGATTTACCTAACATTGTGTCATTATAGAGCCATACAAACAACCATGTTAGACCACGTTCGCAATACCATTGAGATTATGTATGCAGAGAAGCGGCAATAAATACCTTGAGAGCTGCACAAAACCAACACATGAAAATATTAATCTAGTCCTCATCGTCATCAGGAATAAGTCTAACAGGGCCCTTCACCTTGCTGTTGTTATACCCAATAAGCTCCTGAGAAGCCTTTGCAAGGAATTCTTCTGCAGCAGCACGAACGGACTTCCTATCTGGCAATGGCTGCGGTTTTCTCTTCTTCCCAGACCAGCCCCCTCTTTCTCCTCTACTGATTGCCTGCATGCTCCTCTTCTGATCTGAAATAACAAGAATCAAATCTTAACTCAATACTACAAAAATTTAAAACTCAAGCACATACAAATTCACCAAGTAATTACGTACCAACTGTCAAATGGGGCAATGAGTGACCAATGAACCTCGCCGCTGCTTGTTTATTCACAGTAGTGGTAGGGCGTAGTGGTGCTGAAATTCAGAATTCAAGCAGTTATTACATATCTATGCATAAGTAGGCATGCAACAAGAGTGAATTAGCAGTCAATTACCCTTGTCCCAGTCCTCAAATCGATTTAACTTCTCCTGACACAGGCTTAACCTTTCCTGCGAAGAAAAGAAGTAGAATAAAAAATGGCACCTCCAAATTACATTGCACAAAAAATGAAAATAATAAATCCAGGATAGGCCCACATAGAGTTCTTTCCCCCAATAATCACAAGTATGAAACTTTCCCCTGTCCAAATAAGTATAAAAATTTGTCATGTCCAAATCCTTATGCCAAAAATCAACTACCTGCTCCAACAACAGAGATTCCAATTCTTTGTGCCAAAAACCAGCACTGAAGCATGCCAAAGGTGAAATTACAAACCTACAAGTTCTGATTTCATCCACCGAATCCAGAATAAAACAATTTGCATATTGAACAAACCCATTTGGACTTGCACAAGAACTACACAGAAATAGAGGGAAACATCTTGTCTATGTTCCAATTAGCACCTCTGCAATCTAGCTTCTACTCCAAAGGCGCAAAAGTACAAGTAAATTACGAGATAGGGTTCTCAGAGATAAGAGATCTTACGAACTCCTTACTGATAGGGTGCTCGTCCGGATCAATCCCCGAACACCTCAGCCGCACTGCGAGAATCCCAAAAGGAAGACATTTAATCAGAAGGAAGGCAGATGCCATGCAGGCTATACAGCGAAGAGTGGAGGCGCGAGCTCCTGCCTGCCAAGAGCGAGGTGGCGGCATGGGCCACTGCGAGGAAGGCGCGCGCGCGGTGCAGAGGGGGGAGCTCGGCCACGGCATCGGGGTCTTCGGCCGCCGCCGCGTGCAGCTCGGAGAGGAGGTCCCCCACGGACTCCGCGGCCGCCAGCGTGTCCTCGGCGGCGGAAATCACCGCGGGCGGCACCGCTGATGGAGCTTCCGCGTCGGTGGCGTCGGTGGTGCCGGCCATGGTTGGGAGGAGGCGGGGGGCAGAGGAGGGAGGCGGGCGGAGGAGGCGGGCGGGGATGGGGAAGGAGGAGGCGGGCGGCGCGGGGAGGAGGCGTGATGGGGAAGGAGGGCGCGGGCGGCGCGGGGAGGAGGCGGGGGGCAGAGGAGGGAGGCCGGCGGAGGAGGCGGGCGGGGATGGGGAAGGAGGAGGCGGGTGGAGGAGGCGTGATGGGGAAGGAGGGCTCGGGCGGCGCGGGGAGGAGGCGGGGGGGGGGCAGAGGAGGGAGGCGGGCGGGGATGGGGAAGGAGGAGGCGGGCGGCGCGGGGGCGGGGATGGGGAAGGAGGAGGCGGGCGGCGCGGGGAGGAGGCGCGATGGGGAAGGAGGGCGCGGGCGGCGCGGGGAGGAAAAGGGGGGCAGAGGAGGGAGGCGGGCGGAGGCGGCGGGCGGGGATGGGGAAGGAGGCGGCGGGCGGCGCGGGGGCGGGGCTGCGGGAGGAGTAGGGTTGCGGGAGCGGGAGCCACAGCGCGCGTTTGGTCCGTTGCTCGCGAGATGGACGGCCGGGATTGTCAGTTGGTGAACTCACCACCACCACACAATTTAGAATAGTAGAGATTTCGGCGGCGAGAAATACCGAGCTGCGAGTCCGTGACGAGATGAGCGGCGGCGGCGGCGGCGGGAGCGCTGGGAGAGGGGATTCGATAGCGGGGGAGCTGGAGAGGCTGCGCGCGCAGCGGGAGGAGCTCGACAGCCGCATACGGCTGCTTGAGTCGCAGCTCGAGGCCATTCCCGCGGCTCCTGCATCGCTTGCGGGAGAGGGCGGGGCGGAGGATATAGGAGTCGGGGGCGGCGCGTGCCGTCGCCGCGGCGGCAATGGGTTTACGCCAGCCGATGGCCTCCCGGCGGACATGATCTACCGGTACAGCCGCCACCTGCTCCTCCCCGACTTCGGAGTCGAAGGTTTGCCAGCCAGTTCAGTGGTGCACTGACATCGGCTCAGCTCAGTGAGGCTCTCATGCTTTGCTAACTATGTGGCAGGCCAGCGGAAGCTATCCCAGTCATCGATTTTGGTGGTCGGAGCTGGTGGATTGGGCTCGCCGGTGGCATTGTATCTGGCAGCCTGTGGTGTTGGTAATGATCCTAACTGTTGCTGAAGCTATGTTCAGTGTATTTAGTTTTACAGTTTTATGAGGAAGTTTTTAGATTGTTCTGAACTTATAGGTTGCTCTTTCGGCAAGGTGCTTCACCTTGTTGAGAAGGATTATTCATTTGGGCTGTATGTAAATGTACCTGATGCTGAACTTGGATGAATTACTGGGTTGTGGTTCCCTGACTTTCTTGCAGTCGCTAACACATTGGTTGCTTATAACCTGCTATCTTCCTAGGTTGCTTGGGCATTGTTGATGGTGATGATGTTGAACTCAACAACCTTCATCGACAGGTACAATCAATTTAGAATGTGTTTTTATTCCTCTTATATCTTGTTCTCTAAATTTTACATTCTTCTCCCCTCTGAATTGTCTAGACAATGTTTTTATTTCGATCAATAGCTCTGGGCAAATTGTTTAATTCACTCGTTAGCAAGCAAAGTCAAATTACCTGGGGTGTTTCGCTTGATAAATGCAAAATCATTTCTAACATAATTGCAAAACAACAATTGGTTATTTAATTTGTAAATGTCAAGTGGTATATCATCACTCACATTAAATCTTTTGTCATGGATGATATCTTAGATAATCCACAAAGAAGAATATGTTGGACGATCAAAAGTGAAGTCAGCTGCTGATGCTTGCCATGCGTAAGATACTTGTCCTATCAACAGATTCTCTATATACATGTCTCTCCTTTCAAATGGTTTTTTGTGCTGCTGATTTTTTCTATATATTAGAGGCTGCTGTTGAACTAATTTCAGATATAATTTTCAAAATCAGGATTAATTCCTCTATTAAGGTGGTAGAACATCATCATACTTTGAAGCCAAGCAATGCTTTGGGCATTGTGAGAAAGTATCCTCTGGGACTGGCATGATTAAAAAAAACTATATGCCCTTTTAAAAATTCAGTCCTCTTGTTTTCAGCACTAAACTACCACAGGTATGATATAGTCGTTGATGCAACCGACAATCTTCCTACTCGGTACATGGTCAGCGATTGTTGTGTACTGCTAAATAAGGTAACATTTTTTTGCTTTTATTATCAATGATAATGTTGCGTTAGCTAATAAACTTTTTAATTAGCAAGTTTTACCTCAAGTTGTTGTGCTATTCTGCATTAGCTGGTAACTACGATGACTTTCGGTTGATTTTACTCACATTGGTTTCCACTGATCAAATGCTGAGATATATAACTTAATTATTGCAGCCTCTTATATCTGGTGCAGCATTAGGTTTGGAAGGACAGGTGAAGTTTGTTTTCCTTGGAAAATATGTTGCATCGGTTCACCGTAGTTGTTTTCTATTCATTCTCTGACTTCTTTAACAGTTGACTATTTATCATCATAATGGAAGTCCATGCTATCGGTGTCTTTTTCCAAATCCACCACCAGTGGCAGCCTGCCAGAGATGCTCAGACAGTGGTGTTCTTGGGGTTGGTAAGTAATATAGTAACCGACACTTCTTAGCCATAACAAATGCCCCACATCATGTCAGATATAAGGGTGTCCATTGTGAACCTTGTTCGGGTGCATACAAAAGTTTGTTTGTTGTTGTGTCCTAGGTTTTATCCCCCTGAATTCCATGAATAATTTGCTATGACACTATGCGATTTGAAATTTGGTTATGCCCATGCAGCTCAGATTAACTTTGAGTGACTACAGCTTTTGGTTGGCTGGCTACAACAATGGTCCTGCTTTTGTTAGAGCTAGTTTTTACTACTGTGTGTGTAAAAAAGTGTTGGTACTAAATAGGACAGTGTGTTTGTGCTAGTCATGTATCAGACTCTTATCAGTATAGGTTTTGTATCTTGGTTCCATGCATTTTCATAATTAATTTTGCATTGGTGGACTAACTACTCTTTGTTGACTAGTTCCTGGAGTGATTGGTTGCCTGCAAGCTCTAGAGGCTATAAAGGTTGCAACTGATGTTGGTGAACCCCTATGTGGAAGAATGCTACTTTTTGATGCACTATCTGCTCGTATTAGAATTGTATGTTACATCACTTTGGACATTTAAATTGTTGTTATGCATGATGTCAACAGCGATGCATTCTTTTCCCAACTAGAATGTACACAGTGGTGTAAATATGTTTGCTAATTGAACTACCTATTTCACAAACTAGTCAGTTTAACAAGAAATTGTATGCTCCTATTTGATTGATTGCTGGTATGTACGTTGTATTATTGTGCATTTTGCAGGATGAGCTTGCTGTTAATTCCTCAGTACTTGCAAATTTTGTCATCATTGAGTACAGTAGGGTATTATTATCCGCTGCTGTTGTAGTGCAGTTAATGGGCACAATTGATAGTCTTCTCCAACATGCAAGTTCTTGTAGTATCTTTCATCATAGAATCAGACTACCAGTTGCTTGGAACTAATAATTTGTTAATTGGGGTAGTCTCATATAACGAATCATGGTTTTTTTTTTTTATTGAAAGCACCAATGGGAGAGGCTCCCATTTTGAGCATATATTATATATTGGAAACTTACATATTTACAGCAGAATTACAGATGTCCAAAGACAAATAACTCTCTCTTCCAACTAATGTAGGAGGGGGTAGCATTATTAAAAAAATGTATCTATTCCTTTGCTTCCAAAAATTCCAGGCAGCAAGTATGAAGGTTTCCATGGAAAAGCTCTTATGAACATTCTGTCTGCCAATATATACCATCTGGGGTAGTTCTTCTATTGTGTGCCAAGCAAAATTCAAAATAAATGTTCACTGATGCCAGTCCTAAAGATTGTCCTCAAAATAGATGCAATGTTTCTGTGGTGCCTTTGTAACACAATAATTATCAGTATCACTGGACCGGAAAATACCATATCATTGAAATGTTGTTCTAGGAGCTAGGATTGTCTCGGAATCTTAGTTATATTCACACAGTTTAGTTTTTCTTTTCCTTTTTTTGCTCTGTACCAATGTATGACTTGGAACTATTGGATTTCTTGGAACATAGTAGTTAAAGGATGACACATTTGTGTGTGCCTGTGTGGCCCATTAGTGAAGTGGGTTATGACCATTAAGGTAGTTCTACTCATTCTGCATGCTGTTAATATCTTTGTTTAACTATTGCAAGTCATTGCCTTGTATAAGAGAGTTCAAACCTGTTTATAATCTGTTTTTACTTTTTAGCATGCCCTGCTTCTTAGTGGTCATATTCTGCCAGTCCCTTCACTGGGTTCATTATCAACTCTGCATATTTCTTCAGGTTAAGATTCGAGGAAGTTCACCAGTTTGCACCATTTGTGGAGAAAATTCAGTTTTTACACAAGAAGATTTTCAGAAATTTGATTATGAGAACTTCACACAATCCCCAATGTCTGATAAGGTATGTTTTTCCTTTCCTTTTGTGTTTTTGATTTACTAACTTAAGATAGCTTCAAATAATTCACTTCACAATTTTCTTTAATATGATTTAGAATTTTCTGTAAACTATGGGAGCTCTGCATTGCAAAATTGATCCTTCTTAATCTGGTCACTTGTAAGTTTCGTTAAAAAAAAAAACTTGTGAGTTTGAATACTGAAAAGGACTGAACTTTAGTGGTAGCTCTTAGCATTTGGCAAGTCTTTTTGAAAATGTACCCTGAACTATTATCAACTGGACCATCCTATTGGGCAAAATTTTTTCAATGCAAAGTGTAATATACAAATATGGCATGATGTCATTTTAAGGAACATCCTCTAAGATTGCTACAACGTGAGCTGGAATTTGGGTGTGTGAGATGCAATAATGCAATCCATTGTTTTTGGGTCTCACATGGAATATCCACTGTCGATAACAAACCTAACCAGCAACAAATGGTAAACTGTTAGCTGAACTGATTACCATGTTGGATTTCAGAGCATGGAATGCATAGTTGTTTAGTATTCTCCAATCTCTCTGAAAACAAAAATTGACAAGGTTCCCAGTGCCCAATACAATCATGGAAACCCAGTTTCATCAGTACTGGATCACTTAGCTGGAAATAGTCCGAATGTACAGCCATTTATGCAATACTTTTCCTGAAATTTGGTGTCAAACTCGTGTCCTTCCTCTTAAGAGTTTAGTTTAGAGGTCTCAAGGTTCATCAGTTGCTAAAAGGAAAGAAAACACAGGAGAGGAGAGCTAACTTGCTACTTGCATACATGCATGTCCAGGCTTACAATACCTTTGTTTTCAATGCAAGCCGTTGTTGCCTTGAACTCCTTCCACTTGATGACTTGAGTTGATACAGTGCGTGTGTTGAAAATTATGTTGCTTCACTTACTGCTATGTTTGATGCAGTCAGCGCCAAGTCTGAACCTCCTTCCAGAGAGTGCCCGGATCACTTGCAGAGATTACAGAAAGCTGATTGATCATGGTGAATCTCATGTATTGTTGGATGTACGACCTGTGCATCACTTCCAAATAACTTCAATTCCTCAATCTCTCAATATTCCCTTCACCATGTTGGAGGACAAGCTGCCTATGCTCGAAACGTCGTTGAAGGAAACAAAGGATGCCAATGCCGCAGATAAACAGCCTTCCTTGTATGTCATCTGCAGAAGAGGCAATGACTCGCAGAGGGCCGTCCAGCTTCTCCGTGAGAAGGGGTTCGTTTCTGCCAAAGATATAATTGGCGGCTTGCAGTCGTGGGCACATGATGTTGATCCTGATTTCCCCATTTATTAGTGAAAAAATATAATGCAAAAACTGGATGGTACACCCTTGGCTTCACACTCTTGACATGAGACATGAGTGCAAACTTTGGGGGATGATCGACTAACTTTGGGGGTTTATGGACTATCGATTATGTTAGCTGCCCCCATCTAAAAGATACGCTTGGCTTATTTTAGCCATCTTGTAACGGGTTGAATACTACGTTCTTGCAAGAACTGTAATTCTTGAGTTTTATTAATCTTGGAGCATTGCATTGTGATCAGGTGGCTACAGGGGACATGCAGGATTCGTATCAATCTGCCTTTGATACGCTTGTATGGTTGTACCATTCACTATAACTTCACTGGGTACTAGATGCATGCATCATCATTGATTAAAGGGTTAATGGTGTATATGCCATTGCAGGTTGCATTATCACATATTTGTCATTATCAAGTACATATTATAACCATTTCCCCCCTAAAGTTTGCAAAATTATATATAGAAAAAAAATCTACTTTGCACAGTAAACTATTGCACTTTGTCTACCCTACCATTGAGTTGTAAATTTGTAATACAAGGTATTCTATACCTGAATTTTTGAAACCGACAACCCACTATGGCGATTTTAGTGTGACACATAAGCAACGCACATGGCATTTGATTTTTTTACTCTGCCTATCTATCAATCCTCCACTCTCCCTACTGGATTTGTATCTTCTGCATTTGTATTATCCGCTGTTGCCTCTGCAGTTTATCTCAGAGACTGTAGCTACGGTGATGAATAGTGACTTGATGCAGCAAAAAGGTACCGTTTGCTGCAGTGCATATGCTACAGTGTTTTTGCTACAGTGCTCTGTCGTTCTACTTATAGATCACTGTGCGTCTCTGCCTTTGCTGTACCAAAGACAGAGGATGCGCTTCCCCCACTACCTCTCTCTCTCTCTCTCCCTCCATTCGCGTGCAAATAACCCACTATGGCAGTTTTAGTGGGTGGTTGACACTGGCACTGGTGGCATTTAATTTTTTTAATTTATTTTTGACATGGGGCCTACCTATCAGCCCTCTGCTCTCTCTCCCTCCCGGCCTATAACACCTCAGCCCAGATTTGCTTAGAGTCTAGCCCACCTAAGGCTACATTTGGTTCAGGGTTATATTAAATGGGTTAGTTAATCTTAACCCAGCCGGATTAACTTAACTCAAACTTAATCCAAGTCTTGTATTTGGCAACTAATCTAATTAATTAGTTGGGTTAGTGGGATACCCTTAGACTGGGTTAGCGAGGTTAAATAGCGTTGACCCCGGATTAACTTAAGTACCGCACTGATTTTCTGAACGGAAAAACTACACTGAAGAGAGCCACTTTGCTATTGCAGTGGTGCGATGGTTGTGATCCTACCGAAGCTGGTGCTTGGCCGAAAATTCTTGGGAGGTGGATGAAGGTGCCTGCAGGACAAGAACATCTGAACATCGATGCTGCTTTCTTCCTGGAGTAGTGCATTCGCGTAATGTCTTCCTAACTTTGGTGCTTTTTTTTTTTGAACTAAAAGGCAGGAGCACTACTGATTCATTCAAGATAGAGAAACTGTACAAGAGGAGAAAGACAGGGGGAGGGGAGGGGAGGGGAGGGTAGAAGAGGGCTAACTAGGCATTAGTGGAATTTGCCCGAAGGCCCCACAAGCGGCGGTCATCCCTAATAAGGCCTACGACAACCTGGGAAGGCAAACTAGCGGACTGGAAGATTCGTCTGTTACGCTCCTTCCAGATGTTCCAGACCGTATAGATGACTAGGCCATTGAAATCACTCCTAACTCCTTTAGGCAAGCTAGCAGAGGCCGTTAGCCACCAGCTGGTAAAGGAGGTGGAGTGAGTACAGCGCTGCAAGGAGTCGTATGGCGAGCTGAGGATGGCCTCCCAAATCCTGACAGCATAAGGGCAATGAACACAGAGATGATCCGCTGTCTCGGAGCTGGCCGAGCAGAGTGTGCAGAGGGTCTGGTGTGGCCACCCCCTAGAGGCCAAAGCATCTGCAGTGAGGATCCTATGATGAGCGATGGTCCAAGCGAAGAATCCGCATTTGTTTTCAGTTTGGGCCTTCCAAATGAGGGATTGGTGAGCGAAGCGAAAGCTGCCGTGGAACTGCATGTTGTAGGCTGATCTCGCACTATACTTGCCATTTGGTAGGAGGGTCCAGGTGATATCATCATCAACCTCCGGGTAGAGTGTGATTGCTTGAAGACGTTGCCAAAGGGTGAAGAACTCCTGGAGGTGTTCTAGAAACCCCAAACGACACACCGAGGGGATCCAGCTGTTATTGGCCAGGTGCTGTGCTACTATTCTGTGCTTCCTTGAAGTAATCCTAAAGAGATTAGGCGCCAGATCCCGGGGGCCTTCCCATCAAGCCATTTGTCATGCCAGAAGTCGGCTTTAGCCCCATTGCCCACAGTGACGACGGTTGCGGCCCTAAAAAGGCTACGGTCAGTGGCATCACAAGGCGTGGAGGAGCCCACCCAGGGCTTGCCTGGAGACTTCCATTCCTGCCAGAGCCACCGAATCCTGAGGGCCCTACTAAAGCGATCCATGTCAAGGATCCCTAGGCTCCTAAGGGCTTTCGGACGGCAAACAGTGTTCCAATTCACCAGAGAATGGCCCCTAGGTGCATCCTCGACCCCCTTCCATAGAAAGGAGCGCCTGATTCTATCCATCTTCTTTCGTACCCATTTTGAAATTGGGAAGGCTGTCATGAAGTAAGTGGGGAGCGACGAGAGGACGGATTGGACCAGGGTCAGCCGACCCGCCTTGGAGAGCAGCTTTCCTTTCCAGTTGGGCAGCCTCGCTTTCATTTTGTCGATGAGGGGGAGGTATAGGTTCCGGCTTGGCTTGCGAATGTGGAACGGCAAGCCAAGGTAGTGGCAGGGGAAAGTTGCTTTGATTCCGGTGAAGTCCTGCAGCAATTTTTCAAGATCTAGGTCTTGACAGTTGAGGGGTAGGACGGCACATTTGTCAAGATTGGTGACTAGACCAGAAGCCTGGCCAAATTTGTCAAGAACCTGCAGGAGAGAGATGATTTCCTCCTTGATAGGGGTGATGAAGACTGCTGCATCATCCGCATAGAGAGAAGTGCGGAAGGAGAGTGAATTTAGTCGCAAAGGGGCGAAGTGGTCTTCTTCTGCCGCTAGCCGCAACAGCCTCTGAATGGGGTCTATGGCGAGAATGAAGAGCATTGGTGAAATGGGGTCCCCTGCCATATCCCACGGAGGTGATGGACTTTGGGGCAAGGCGATCCGTTTAGAAGGACTGCAGAAGACAAGGTTCTCAGGAGGGTGGAGATCCAGCTGCTTTAAAAGTTCTCTTCTGTTGGTTAATGAAGGCGCCGAATGAATTTGCTTCTAGCATTGCTACCAACCTGGACCAACCAGGGCCGTCAGTATGAGGCGATGCTGGCCATCTCCAGTTCAATTAGACGACAAAGATGGTGGCAATTGGCAAAGAAGACTTCCCGGCGTGTTCATCGATGGAAGCATTATGAGCGTGAGCAGGGAGAGGAGGAAGGTCGCGGAGGAAGGATCATTCCGCCGCCGGCGAGGACGGCGGATTGCCGAGCTGGGAGGCGGCACGAGCAGCGACGTCCACTAAGGCATAGCATAGGCGAGCTGCACGCGAGCGACGGCGAGACCTCCAGGAGGGAGGAGATGGAGGCGAAGGGTCATTTATAGAGGCATTTTCAGCTACAGATTTAGCAGCAAGCTCAGCGTGAATTCCACACCAGGGAGGTTCACTACTTTCTAAAACTTCTGCTCCCTACAAAATGTTAGTTTGATAGCTAATATCTGTCTTAATGCATTTACAAACCTAGTGAAATTATAGTACTGCAAAAGTATTTTCAAGCCGGGTCTGTGCGTATCATTTTAAGGCGTCCAGACATAGCTGACATTTGACTGCAGGATTTGTCACCTTTGATCCATCGGCAGAGCAACACGTTAGATACGAACAAGGTTTATGAAAAATGACAGCATAATAATCTAAACTATAGCCAAACTCTTCATGGCAGACGGCTACGTGGATCGCCGACGAATCTTAGGTATCCAAACTTGCTAGCACCTAGAGAAGTAGAGATGAGCCCTCATAAAAAAAAATCATTAGGCACCCAGCAACAGCTGTTCTTCATCCAGCAATTCACAGAAACTGCATCTGACATCTACATATTACTTTCCTGAAGGGATTTGTTACAGATAACTTAGCTGGCTTCCGCCATAAGCAAAATCAGATTCGGCGATTCTCCTCCAAAAGAACCAAATTCAAAGTTCCTCAAAGAAAAATCATATTCAAAGAACTATGAAAATAAAATGTTGAATCAACACCAGGTTGTGTATTTGACCATTCGTACATCACTGGCTACATTAATTTTGCACCGTGTATTCTTAATCTATAAAATTTGAAGCGCCTATATTCCCAAGACCTCGAGTCACCGCAGGAGTACCATGGACTGCGAGCCCCTAGCCTCAGAGGATGTTAGGACTTGACCATCACAGAAGCGCTGGATTGAGCAACATGAAAGTACATCGAGTCATCGCCGATGTCTGGTTCAAAGTTTCTTCTGAAGCTCGATTTTGGAATTTTAACAAGGACGGACTAGGAGTTGCTGTCTAGGAATGCAGGATTTGAGCTGCCAAACAAACCTTGTATTGATGTAAAAAAAAAATGCAGTGTGTTGTCTCCCTTCCACCCTGGCCATGATCTTTTCAAGTCTGGCAGTTCAATGTTCTGCTGGCTCCCATTAATCTTCTGTTGCGTCCTTGCATTCCTTTAGAAGTCTCTCAATGGCAGGATCATATGCAACAGCCCGTTGTAGGTAATTGGCAGCCTCAGATTTCCGCCCTTCTTTGGATAATACACTGCAAACCAATGTCAGCTACATCAGTACCTATACGGTATGTTAGGTTTCTCTTCCCAGAGAGAGAGAGAGAGAGAGAGAGGGAGGGAGGGAGGATACGTTCAGGAACTAAAGCGCCAGTGGAGCCAAATCACATTACATAAGTTACCATTCAGTCCACAACCTGAATTAGCAGTGGAGTTAAACTGCGTTGTATCAGTTTGCTAAATCCTACATGCAGTTGAAAGTATGACAGAAAATTTTGAGTGTTCAACTTAAAAGTCACAAACACCACATGTCAATTTAGTTTACAAGGTTTCAACAAGCAACGTGACACACACACACACACACACACACACACACAACACAAACAAACAAGCCATGGACTTCAATGGGTTATGGGGCCAGACTTACAAGATGTACAAAATGGAGAACAAGTGGCAAGCATTCCTACTTCGTTTCACAGCAATAAATACTTGGAAGTGTGCAGACTCTTGTCAGCTGTCACCCTTCTCTTGATAAAATGATCTGAAAAGGGATTGATTTACCTTCCTAGAAGAACTAGACCTTGATAATAGCATGTTTTGTTAATGGGTTTTTCTGGTTCCTTCAGCTCTGCTAATCTTTGCAGGAGTTTGATTGCCATCTCATTATCACCCTACAATGGAAGATCACACACATTGTGCTTATGTTGTTCACTGTTTTTGAAAAGGGTAGGGTCACTACCAATTCTATAGAAGGAGAATGTCTGTTACAAAATTATGAGAGAACAGCTGTAACAGGGTACTACAAAGGAAAACATCAAACAAAAACCCCGAGATTAGATTGTTCACTGTTATTTCCAATGTTTTTAAAAACCAGGTCTGAGTGTAACATTCTTTACCTGCTGTATACGTGAAAGACCTGCCCCGAAGTATGCAAGCACAAGAAGAGGATCCTGTTTTTCAATCTACACAACAGAGAGAACCAAGTCTTAAATAACTGTCTTTCTATTGGCTCAAACGATAACCATCAAAGTACTAAGAAACATCTAAGGTTACAACACACCTTTGGTATAGCATGTTCAAAACACACTGTGGCTTCAGGAAACAACCTATTTGAGAATAAAGTCTGTCCCATTCCAATCAATGCTGTAAATAGATCTGGGTTTTTCTCTATTGCTGTTCTGTGGAAAACAGTGGTCATCAACTTCTACTGTTTGCATAATGCAAATGTAGATGCTAGCTAACTGAAGAAGTGATCAGACACAGCTCAACACCAACTTACTAATCTCAACTTACCTGATCAGTGGAACAGCTCGATCTCGGCAGCCACTTCCCAAATATTGTAATGCTTGCTATTGAAAAACACAGATGTATGCTTTAGAATTCATATTAGAATAGTATTCCATGATGAAGATTATGTAGATTGTAGTCATTCATACTTCAAAAAGCTCCTCAGATGAACTGGACTCTGATAAATTTCCCTCCATGATGCTATTACTCTCTAGAATAAAATTTGGAGTTGTATTCTCACTGGCAGTTGCATTATCAGATGATGTCAATTTTGTATGCATGTGAGCATCGTTAAGGGTCCACCGCTGCAAGTTTCATTAGAAGGAAGGAAAAACAAACTTCAGCAGCATAATTGGTATGTGTTCAAGAGGAAGAATATATCCAATAAAATGGCCTATGTTGAATGGGCACTTGGGCAGCATGTCATTCCAATGGGCCAAACATGTACATGTCCAGATAAAGGGAAAAAGTGCATAAAACACCCTATACATTCTACTATTAATAGTTTAGTTGGGGTAGTAGTAGATGGTATACCAACAAATCAACAGTTTGATTAGCATGATAACAATTACACATAACGCATATAATTAGAAAAGGCAGTCGCTACAACGCTACATTATGCAGATGGTTCTACCTGCATCATCTTATTATCAAGAAGAGATTTTTGTGCCGTGTTACCAAGTTGAGCTTTAATATTAGGCAATCCCAACATCTTCTGGACAGCATCATTTCTGAGGGATAATTGCTGCATTTTTATCACTGGAAAATTAGAATGCAACACAAAATCCATAATGTTGACTACATCAAAATGAGTTTGTTTAAAGTACAGTACACAAAAAACTGATCTAATCATTTTATTGGGTATTGGAACAGTAATGTAAAAGAAAGGTGCCACAGAGTAACTGATAACGTATTAACACCTGGCTAACTCGTTGATATTGGAACATATATTGAATAAATAGAAAATTGACAAAAAAAAAATAAAAGGAAAGAGAGAAAACTCTACCAAACCTGTTATGACCGGTTTTCTGTTATTTTCTATGTACGATGAAAAATTAGTCCCTATTGTATGATTTTGTTTAAATCTCTAGCAAAAAACTGTAACAGAACAACTGGTGGGTCTTACAGGCTTTCCTTGTATTCATCAAATCAAATATATACAAACAACAAACATGTAAGCAATACAAGAAATGATAGTTCTGACCTGAGCTACAGTAAACAAACTACTTGTTGTCCAGTAGACCAGGCTCCCCTGCCAATCAAAGACAGTAGGAGTAAATAAGTGCACGACTATGACCAGAAATAAGATTTATATTAAAGAAACACAGCAATAAATTGTGATTCTTCTTCTTTCACGGTCTCTTTGGATGATGACAATTGACAGGTATGATTCTTTTCAAAATTATAAAACCTAGTTAACAGTTTTGTGTAAATTACTTCACACTGTGCTTTAATATAATAACATCATTCTTATATTAATTTCAAGCCCTGGCCCTGATCCAAGAACTTACCATCTAAAACAGATAGGGTCAGCTACAGCTCCTTACTATATGTTCTCCCCCTCCCTGTAGTTGCAATATATTAACTCTGTAATTCATCCAATGGACTAGTTTGCCCGGTTTTCTTGTGAGTTGGACGGCACAACTAGGAATAAATGATGCTAATTTTCATTATTGTGACACTGAAAGGATTGTAAATGTGAAGGAACAATATGGCAAAGTCAAACAGAGCATGCTGCTGCAAACCTCTGCAAATACTGAGCATTTGAAACAATTATGAACCTCCAAGATAGTAATTAGATAAAATTCTTTTAACTCCTCTCCCTCTACCAAAATGGAGCATAGAAAGACAAGTCATATATTTTGTAAATATTAATTAATCTGGTGCACACAATACTCATCTCTAACCAAATAAAATAAATTGAAAGGAACTGACCTGAGGAACCGCATATGCAACAAGAAACAAAGGGATAGCCAGGATGTCAAGGTATAGCTTATAGTACTGCAAACAAGATAAAAATATTTTCAGGGCATAAAAAGAATGCAAATTCACAATAAAAAAATACAGGGGGAAGAAATAGCTACAGGCGAACAGTCATCCAGGAATTAAATTCATGAATTCATGGGCACATTGGTGAACCTTGTTGGAGCAGTTTTTTTTTAAAAAAGATAATGCCCTATTGTAGATAGCAAGGTTAAGAGCGCTGGACCACCAAACATAATTCATGTCCTCTCAACAAGGTTTTCAGAGTCTTTATAGGTAGGTAGAGATAGTATCTTGTCCTTGATTATATTAGACCAGAAAGTCAGCATGGCAGCTTGACAACAGCAGCACTAGTGGATTGAAGATTTCAAGCCTGTGTGATCTAAGTACACAGAGAAAACATAAGGGGTATAATCTTAGTAAAATTTGCCAACCTCCATATACATCCGTCCACCAGCACTGGTTGCCACCAAACAAGTGAAAACCACACAGTTACTTGTGCCAGTATTTTAAACTTGTGACTATTACCAACTTGTATCCAATCTGCCATTGGTTTTAGCAACGTACCTTTGCTAGTAAGCCAATAATTCCTGGATGATGCTTGATCTGGGATGTCTGGAAGCTAATCTAAAAACAAATCAGACAGTTAGGATAATTTACTACAAACAGGCTCCTAGTCCTAGATTCACAAGACTTGCAAACTAGTGTTGCTGATCCAGTTAGCAACAAAAAGAACAGATAGTCTTCCAATTAAATAAAGAAAATTAAGTTTCATCAGAACAGAGTCAAAACTAGGTACCATCACCACCCTGGTTCTAGGTCGAACTATTACACTGTGCTTGTCACGGCTTGCAAGGATAAGCTCGCTGCAGAAGCAGTAGACAGGCACCCAGGCCCAGGGTGAGGCACGGTTTGCCACGACAGAGGAAGAACAGAGGAGAACATGGGAGAGAAAGAGAGAACAGGGGAGAAACTAGACTAAATTCGGCTTACTTTATTCATGAATTGTTCTGGCCAGAAATAGGCTTGAGCTAGATTACAACAAACGATCTCTAAGAAATCGGATTACAATTGTATCCATAAGGGATTTAAAAAACTAACAACTCTTAATGCAATCCTAACCTATTACGCCCAGGCGCCGTGCCAGACTAGGACTACTGTACTGATACCGCGTCCGGTAAAATTCCACCCGCCCCATGCACCTCCTGTCACTTGTGCTGTCATTGATGGAAAATACCGGTCTTGACATCTCACCTCCACCAGACCAAAGACTATCAGCAACCAACCAGAGACCAAAACCACCACCAACTTATAATCAGCCCAACGCTAGTGAAAACCCTATTACAATAGCTCAGTCTATGCTCATATGAGTTCACAACGTTGCAGTTCCCAGGTATCTAGAGCAGATTCAATCATGTGCTTCCAAAATTTAGACACCCATCATCACAAGACACACCAACTTGTTTGCAAGATTCAGTGACCAAAATATATGTGCAACATTAAAATTAAATTAAATAATGATCACACAGACACACACGGTGCAAGCCTACCAGAATGAAATTGAAACAATCATGATCTTCAGCCTTTTACAACTTGTGTGTGTTGGCCAGGCGCTAGACTTACACCATAAAAGGTATCTCACAAAGAAAAGAGACTAGTAAACAAACAACGAAACAAAAAAATAGATAGAGAATCATTTAAAGAACCTGAAGCAGAGATTAGTAAGTACCTGAATATTTAAATAATGGATACCAGCAACTAAAATAGGAAAAATAGAACCTAAAGCACCATGTGAAAACTCGGTCAAGTTATGAAACCACAGAATACCACCCTGTATAGTTATCAATAAATAACAAAAGAAAGTTAAATTTAAATTGATTCAAAACAAAATTAACTAAGAGTAAATGTGTAATAAATAATAATATGAATATATGCATGAATAAAGAACTAGAAACCTTCAGATATTTGCAATCACACAATGAATATCTGATAAATAAAGCTTGCACAAAAAAACTTTGTCGACACATTTTTTTTTAAAAAAAAAACTTCTATGGAACAGAAAATATTGATTTTATTACGTTCATCAGTTATGTACTTGTGTTCACCAAATTTCCTTCATTTAAACATGAAAACACCTCATTCATCATTTCATAAATATTGCTGAAATGTATTCCACAACTCCATCATTATCTTTTAACACCAGAACTGAAACATCCTTTCCCCAGATGTGGCCCCTGACTCCTATAACCACCATTACCAAGATCATCCTATATTATCAACGCCTACAATAGAACTGTTGCTACCATGAAAAATGCAATTTTACTAAATATGTTGAGCCAACTCCTGTAGCCCATTTAACAGCGTAGTGCCTAAGTCACCTTGGACAACAAAGCACCAATCATGTAACATCTGTCATTTCAGTGATAGAAGTCTCAAAGTGTTCGAACTTTGAAACAACATTAATCAACTAAGTTCTATTCAATCCGGTCATTCTAGGACTAAAATCCATTAATCACAAAACATGAAATGGAAATAGGCGGCGCCATCATATGCTCGACATTAGTTGCCCTGGTGTATCTCCCATAATTTTATTCTCACAATTTCAATAATTTGCATCGCATTGCAATTAATAAAATGTTTTTCTAAAAAATATGAAACATCGTCTGTAACATAATACTAGCTGCAAAACAGTATTAAAATGAGCATAGCTCGTGAACACCTATAAAACAGATAAACACTATCAATAAAAAAATATGGTTACTAACAGTCTAACACCATAGCGTTCACAGACCATACTCTTTGAGGAAACTTGAGACTAGTAGGCGGGATGTAATAGAAGAGAACTGAGACAGAGATATCTTGAACATACATTATCAAATCCAGGGTAATTACTAAGGCACATACTCCGGATGCTTGCCATCCACAGCATAAAGCAAGGGAACTGCATATAAGGCCAAACATATGAGTGAAAGCACAATAGGGGGAATTTACATTGGTGTTGATACTCTCTGATGCTTTTAAAACAACAGATTGAAGAGAGGGGGGAGGGGGGACAAATAGAAGAAATACTTTGGAAATTTTATGCCAATGTAAGATTCATAACTATTATTATACTACGTGAATGACTGAAGAGAGGGGGGAGGGGAGACAAATAGAAGAAATACTTTGGAAATTTTATGCCAATGTAAGATTCAAAACTATTATTATACTACGTGAATGACAATATTCTTAATACAATATTATTATCATTACCTGGACTGAAAAATAGGCCAAATTCCAAAGAAAGGAGGGGCAACCAAGTTCTCGCCTTTTCTTTTGGAATAGAGTGTATTGATCACAAAAGCTCCTTCCTACCAGCCAAGGGGGCAATGGAAGGGGTACTTCCAAAGGAGATATATAAGAATAAAATCAGAAACACATAAACAGAAAAGAGAAAAATATAAGCTAAACAATTGAAATTCAAAAGACAACTGTATGATTGATATTAAGGCTCACCTAAAGTAAAAATTTTGACTTAAAAAATAAAATAGGCTCTGGAAGGGCCAGTCTCCATAGATTAATATTACTTGATGATAAATATATATAAACCCATGTTTGAGAATAATTTTCTAATCTATTTCTGAAATATAAACAATATTAATTCTATATTTTCTGGGCACCAGTTTGCAAATGCATTTCAAACAGTCTATAACAAAATGAAAAAGGACCACATGAAGTTAGCAAAATAATTGCATAAATTACATTTTGGTGCTAGTTCGGCAACTTTAGCAGTCTTCTTAATTTGCAATATAAGGACAGGAAGTATCGATAGTCTCATGGCCACAGTTGAAAGGGATATTGTTATCCACCTACAATAAAAATCAGTGGTTACATTAATAGAGGCATGCAGTTTGTAAAAAATAAAGTATCCAGTGTATTCTGTCAAGCCAAGATGCTTAACAAGTCACAACACTGCAAATACTAAACAGAGGACAACGATTCAAAAACAATAACCTAATTGCTCCGAAAGAACAGTTGTGATGAAATGCAGTTGCAAATGGCTGTGTCAATTTGGATGTTCCTGACATGGAGACAGAGCTCAACACAACTCTGAAGAAGATTCCCCAATCCAAAAGAAATTTAACAACAAAAGGTGAGGTTTGGTTCATGGTGATTATTATAAAATGGGAAGTTCTTGTAATTGTGTGCTTGCTACTTTGTTTGTCCTATTTGGTTTCAGTCAACTGTACTCCTGAACTTTTGTATTTCCGTTATTCCTTGAGTAATGGAAATCGGGGATTACACCATATAGAAAAATAAAACGGGAATGTAAGTTAGGCTCAGTATGCAGTACAGCATACAATAAAGGATCCAGTAAGTGCATGGAGAATGCCAAATCAACTCAAAGCTATTAGAGTTTGATCTAGTGGTGGCGGCCGGCGGCAGCGATAACAACTGTAAAGGAAAAATGGGAAGCTCTCCACCGCAGGAAGCCAGAAGCCTACCATGGCAGTCCGGTGAGGCTGTGGAATCCGTCGAGGAGGTCGACCACCGGGCCTAGAGCCAAACCCAAAACGCCGCCTCCGTCGCCACTGGCAGCCACTCCCACGGCATCCGCCGCACCACCTGCCGCGCTGGCGAGCCCTTCCCCGTAATCAGCACTGCTCATATCATCCAAGCACACGCTTTCCTTCTCGACGTACGCGTCCTCGTCGGGAGCCTCCGCGGCGGCGGGGCCGGCGGGGGAGGGCCGAGGGCAGGAACCGGAGCGGGAGTACCAGGAGAAGCTTCGCGCGGGGACGGAGAAAGGGAGCACGCGAGGGGGAAGCAGGAGCGGAGGAGCGGGAGTGGGGCAGTGGTGGCTAGGGCTCTGCGCGGAGGCGGAGAGGTGGGAGAGGACAGCGAGCGGTGGCGGGAGTAGGCGGCGGCGGCCGCCGAGACGGCCTAGGAGGCGAATCGGAAGCGCCATGGGTTTCCGCGACGCGGAGATGCAATGCAAGGGACAAGTTAACAAGACGATCTAAACAGCGCCACATCAAATCTGGCCCGTTAGATCGGAAACGATCGGCTCAGATCTACGGAAATACGTACTTTTTCTTAAAAGGTCCCTTTCTTTTACGAAATTGATTTTCCGGGCCTACAATTCTTTCCCTTCCTCTTCCCGTCCGAACCCTAGTCATCTTGCTCTCCTCCCACTCCCCAAGCTCAAACCTTGCAGGGCGCGACTCCGCGGCAGCTTGAGCTCTCGGTCCGGGCGGCGGCGGCGAGATGGTAGTGGCGTCCGGCGGTGGCGGGAACGCATGGGCGAAGGAGATGACCATCCGCCGCAGGATGGCCAGCATGTGCGCTTTACACCCTGAACTCGTCAGGTTCTTTTCTTGGTTAGCTTTCGATGCCAAGCTTCTGAGTCTGATTCTTTGTGCGCTTACGAGCTCAGATTCAACAAGACGCAGGAGCATTTCCCGTCGCTTAAAGATTTCAACGATTATCTAGAAGAGGTTGAGGATCTGAGTAAGTTTCTTTTTTTTCCTGTTCTGTTTGTAGTTTGGTTATTCTTGAATGGTATGGAAGCAAAATGATTTTGCTCAAGACTTGTTTGTTTCGAAATGGTCTTTTTGAAGCATTCAACCTGATCGAAGGAATCGACGTCGAGACTATTGAAGCTAAGATTGCCAGGTACCAACAGGAAAATGCCGAGCAGATATACCTGTCCCGAGCTAAAAGGGTATGCTGTTATCTGTGTGGGATCTGATGGAGTAAAAAAATCAGTTGAAGTGTTTTTCTTCATGTTTCAAATTTGTTTCTTATGTAGGCTGAAGATCTTGCCGCGGCACTTAAAGCGAGCAGGATGAACCCTTCAAAGGTTGATGCCAACAATGATACGGTTAGTTTATGATTAGCAAACTAGATATACATTTTATATATGTTTGCAGAAATATATGTCTGACTCTTTCAATGATACCATTGAGGGCTTGACAGTTGGATGTGTCTTACACGTGCAATTCCATCAAATTTGGGTAGTCTGGAGATGGAGAATATTCATTACTACTATTGAGTAGTTAATAGTATTTAACTTTGCAAAACTCTTGTAAATTTCTTCAGAAAATGGTGTGGATGAAATGCTAAATTGTGAAGTTTAAATTTTAAATTTTTTACCATGGCATCGTGTCAAATATTTTTTATAGGCAACTGTGGATGCAATCAAATATTCACACCAAGTTAATCTCCGAAACATGGTCACATTAGCAATTATGGTTTGGCGATGGAGAAGCCTAACCTTTAGCAACTTGAATCTTTTGCCAACAACTTTTCAGCTGATAGTGAAGATGCATTTCATCAGCACTTTAAGTTTGCTTAGTGGCGTTGCAGCTCAAATAATGACTGCTTAGTTATGTGACCACAGTCCACATATCATGGCAACAATGTCCAAGGTTTGAGAAGATAGCCTCTTATCCTATTACCATGTTCACTTTGTGGCCTTAGTTTCTAGTTGCTAATTACTACACACTTGTTACAAGTTAATGTGTTGATGCATTTGTTTGTTTTTTATGCTTCTGAGGTTTATTTGGTATAATTGCCAATGCTTGCAACTTTTTGCAACTTGTAACAGGCTGCTGGAAGCTCCCAGGGCATTAGTAGTGGGGCAGGAGTTCAAGGACAATACGCACCTGCTGCTGTTCCTGGTGGACTGGCTCAGCCTCGTCCAACAGGTATGGCCCCGCAACCAATTGGTGGTTCATCGGACCCTCTTCAAGGAAACGATGAGGAGACCATGAGACTACGTGCGGAGAGAGGAGCTCGAGCAGGTGGATGGACAGTTGAATTGGGTAAGAGAAGAGCACTAGAGGAGGCATTTAGCAGCATATTCATCTAAAGGTCAGTTCAGACACAGCCACCTAGCCTGGAGAATGCCTAGTAAACTTATGACAACTCTGAGACCAGTACATGATATTTGTTAAGCTATAACATGGTTAGCTATGCCCCGCATTGGGACTGCAAGCTAAGGGGATTGAAGTAGCAATCGGCATCAAGCAGCCCAGTGGTCAGAAAATCATATGTTCTTTGCAAGCTGGGAACTTGCATACTGATATACCTTTGCGCATAGCAATGACTGCTGTATATGTACTTGTCAGTCGCTCAAGTACATCATGATGGTGAAACTTGAGGTTTCTCCTCTGTAATGACATATTTGTTGTCTTTCAAGCCTCGCTTCTTCACAAATACAATATCAGTTTTTTCTTTTGACGTTAAATTCTTTAGCAGAGTTTCAGTTAAATATGATTCCTGGAGTTCTTCGTGGTGAGGTAATTAGCAGCTTATCAGCATCTATCAGATAATAGTCTAAGCTGGAAAATATCGGTTCATATGAACGTAACATAACCAAACCTACGAATGCATCAGATCCTTCCACACTAGCATGTCTTCAGGCTTATGAGTATACTTATATCCAGTTCCCAGACCAGTTTTGCGTAATTTTAACCGGCCAGTTGCTACCCAGTGCCGCCCACTGGCCGATCAGAGACTGATAGCTTCAGCAACCAGCTTACTTTCAGAATATGAAGCAAACTACCAAATCTGGGGACGCAAATTGACAGATCATTAGTTGCCTCGGTCCCAGGCTTTCTGATACTCAGCTAGAGTTCTGTTAGAATGTCACTGTACACACAAGACCTGAGAATGTTTTACTTTAAGACAAGTAGACAACATCAATGCAGTTTCCATGTACATGTTTTTACATGTAATTTTAAGTCTTTTAATTGGTTGAATACTTCGCGCAGAAATGATAAATAAAATGGAATTGTTACACCAGGTATAACTATGACTCTGGGAATTTGTTACACCAGGTATAACCACGACTCTGGGAGCTATCTCTGCTTCGAAACTGGGCTCACTTTGCAAACTTCCACATCAAGTCCAAAATCCATGAGAGCAAGAATCCAAGCACGCTGTTGCTCGGACAGCTGATCCCTCGGTCCTTTGACCTCCACGAGTTTAGCTTCAGCGCCACCTCGTTCGTCGAGGAAACGCCATAGCAGCAAATCAGGCATTCCACTTGACCAGCTCCTGTAATCGAGGGCTAGATGCCGGAGAAGTAACGCCAAGCGATGCCCACCAACACATGCAACAGCAGCGCGTAGATCAGCCAACGAATGCCGGTCCCAATTAACACCCCTGCAGGATGTCCCTTGATGCAGCACCCAGGAGCTGATAAGCATCTCTTCAGCCATTCCATCCTGGATCCTTTTCAACTGGGATTCTATAAGGTCCTTCCTTGACTTGTAGAAGTCATCTGTTTCAAAATCAAGAGGGGCTATCTGCAAGAGAACACACAAATCAAGCTATGCACTATGCAGAAGTGCTGTCGTGAAGCCAAGTAAAAGATTGTGATGAGGTTCAACAACCTATCGAAAGATATTAACACTTAGCAAGGATTTCACATCTGGAATCAAGTACAAGAGAATTTGTGGTGACCTTACAGAAAAAACAGTATTCACTTTGACCCAGCACATGTAAGCAATAGAATTATGAGAAGCATAATGATTGCCAGAGTTGCATTGGCACAACGCATATGGTTATGCACCTCTAACAAACAAAGAGTGCTCTAAAGGTCATGTACCTGAAATTTAGACTGGAAAACATCCTGCACATCTGAAAATATCACATCCCACATTAGAAGGCCAAAGATGATCATCCAAATGCCACCTTCTGAATGGGTACCTTGCCAACCGCCTCCTTCATCAGCGTAATATTGTAGTGCCAACTGCTCTACCCCACAAAGTTTGCCGTCATACCCATAAAACATATTCTTTGCTCCTACTTCACAATTTAATGGCCTTCCTTCAATGCTCACCTGATAATAAAAGATGCATCCCAAGCGTAGATTATTTAGCATAGTCCATGTTACAACCTTCATCCAATAGACCAAAGAAGCAAGTGCTAAGTATGTCCTCAATGAGAAACATCAGAGCGATATGTGTACCTCTTCTATATTTCTCTTAACAGAATCAACATAACTAGGAACTTTCCAGCGCCGTGGAGGTTTGCTCAGGCGCAACACTCTCCTCTGCAGTGCGATCTTTGACCCAGCACGGACCCATGGATCAATTACTCCTCCTTCAGCTATTGAAAGGCTCTCATTGGGACAACCCACATGCTCCAAATCAACAGATAGCCTCAGTGTCCAATATCCTCGCCGTCTACCAGTAGCAACTTTACTAAGTAGTCTCTTTAGAATCCTTATTGCATCTGCATACCTGTAATATATAGCCAGCATAAAATCCGCTTCCCCAAAAACTAACAAAACTGCAAACAGGAACACGCTCATCTCATGGAAAGAAGCTAATGAACCTTTACGATCTAAAAGAAACTAATACAATATTCTCCCCTCAACAGTTGAGCAGAGTGTGTGCCTAAATGTAAGAGTATGAGGTGTGATACGATGGCTACGTGGGTTTT
Organism: Olyra latifolia; assembly: GCA_036346145.1. Lineage (NCBI taxonomy): Eukaryota > Viridiplantae > Streptophyta > Magnoliopsida > Poales > Poaceae > Olyra > Olyra latifolia. The sequence continues at coordinate 5,173,721 of CM070530.1, forward strand.
TTCAAAAAAAAAAAAAATTACAATTTACAATGTGAATTTTTTTTAAAAAAATTGCTTCTTCTGTTTTGGTTAAAAAAATTTGCTTCTTTTGATCAAGAGCATGGGTTAGAGTTCAAATAAAAACTTCATTAAATATCACAAGATAACATTTTGTAACATGTGATTTCAACAGCATAGCATGCATTGAATAAGAACATGCATATGCCCCAAATTTGGTTAAAAAAAGAATTTTACATTAAAAAGTTACAAGGAAAGTGTAGAATATTGAGTAAAAAGGCACTCCAGGGGATTAAGACTTCAAGTTCTTTATAATTATAATTTCAACGAAGAAAGAAAAAGGGGGAAGTGCCCTTGGAGCACTCCTTAATTCAATTAGGCTTCCTCATGAAATGCACAGCTTCAATGCAAAAATTCACATTTAGTTTACAATTTACTGAATTTAGATTCAAGATTTGAGTTTACAGCCTGTGTAGTAAAAGTGTATCTGCAACAGAAGTGCCTATTGTCTAACAACTGTAAGAATATAACACTGAGGCATCCCATTATGCGGCAAGACTTGAAGACATGTCAACAACCCAGAAGGGAAAACATAAAGTATGGCTAAGGTTTATTGTTCAAAAATTGTATGAAGCATCTAAATTTATGCATTTGAATACATTAGATGTGTTGATTCCTAATTTATCACAACTTACCTACGTTCGCGTTCATAAACAGAGACACTCAGTGTAAGTATTTTTGAATAGACCCAGGATGCTGAAAAGCATGAAAAGAATGATGGTAGAGGTTCAGCTAAATTTCCATTTTCTTCTTTTGGCATAGGGCATAGTCGATCCTCACATAAATCAGCACATCTTGTCACGATTTCAATGTTATTATTATCAAGTGATTCATCCATCAACTGTGCCACCCGAATAGCCTGTTTGCAATTTAAGACATTAAACACAACTAAAGAGTCAAGTTATGAACTTATATTTGAAAGGGAAATGAAAATTCACCTCTTCATACTCAAGTAGATCAGTTCTTTCTTGAAAAATACGGTGAGAAATGTTGCAGGTATAGTCTGGGAACTTCACTAGACCAAGATCCACTAATAGAAAGGATGAAAGATCTTGATCACCATTTAGAAAAAAGAGCCTCTGCATGTTTGCCCTTGATCATCATAAATGGCAAAAGTGACTGTTCTATGAAATCATACTGTTTTGAGCAAACTATGAAATAATACTCTTGGCAGAATAAATAGTTAAGCAAGATTCAAACTTTGTAATTGGAAGTAGTAAACAATCACCTGGACACGCCACAGAAGTTCATCAGCCACATTTGAAGTTCTTATACAGGTTCCTGTCCATTTTACAAGTCGCATTGGTAGTTCTGTGCTGCATGTTCCAGGGATGAATTTTCTTATGAGGCCAAAATGCCCAAGAATGCAACAACAAAAAAAGAGCCTTTACCAGGTTCCATTATTGTATACAGACAGAAAAATGTTAAGAAGCTCGTGCCGACGAGTGCAGCTTGTGTTATCCTGAAAAGTAAAAATAAAGAAGAAATATCCATTGAGAAAAATGGTGGGACCAAGTGAAAGTTAGCACAACTGGAAAAACAACTTGCAATAGCTGTCTTATTGCAATAGTTAAATATTAAAGTAAAAAAGGACTGTTGCAGTTCAGAGCAAACTGCAAGCTAGCACTGGGTGTCATCAAAATATCAAATCGGTTGTCCAATGTACAAATATGATGCTTGTAGGTTTGCATATTTAGAAAAGTGCTCTGTTAAAAATGTCATCTCCCAAGTATGGTGACAGCTTACCAAAAAAACATAGATATTACAGTAGGTGGCTCCGTTACTGTTTTTCATAACAAAAACATAGATAGAATGCTTCAAAAAAAGGTCTGGCAGGTAATTATAATGTAATATTTCCAATGCTCATCAAATTGTTCAGGCTATCCCTATACCAATCTGATCTAGGAAATACATATCCTTCATTTATTGCCGTACATTCCATGCTATCCCTTATTGAACTCATTATTTGTTGCACGTTTTCAAGGGCAAAACTAGAGTTCAGTGTCCACAATTTCACGTCATTTTCTTTGAGCGTTAGTAGGCAAACACTTTTGGCAATTCGTTCATAATATAATGCTACATATTATGCCTTAGCTGTAACATCATTTTGTTATGAATCATGATGTTTGTGCCATGATATTATGTGTTATACATGCATCTCATGTGTTGTTCAATATGAGATTCTAAAGTAGCGTATAACTTTCAAAAAGTAGAATGTATGAACAAATGGTGATTCTCAACAACAAATGGCAAAATGTTTGGATAGAATCTGAGTATTCTATCAACTGGAAAAAAGAAAGCAAAAACATGTCACTTCCGCAAATCTTGCATATGACTATTTATTCAAAAGGCAAACAACATACTTCTGCATAATGAGAGAGGGAATTGAAGGCAAGATTGATAACCTTAGGAAACTCCTTTAATATTTCTTTTATTTCTGGAACACTTAGCACTTCAAGAATCTCTTTCACATCATATTCAGATGGGTCATCGATGCAAGAAAGCATGTCAATGTAACCTGCCACTTTATAAGAAACGGCTTCCTATTCAAACAGCTAAAGCATGGGAACATGTCATTACTAAATATTGAGTAGGTCCATGTTATTACACTTTAACTCCATGGCAGCATGCTCCAGATCTGATATCTCACGATATGAGATACTGCTCAATCGAAACCATGGCCCTGCAAAATATTGAGTTAGTCAAGTGCAAAGTTGTGTTTGCTCAGTAAGTGGCTCCATTTTTCTAAAGCTACTGAAGTAACACATGTGCTAAATTTGAGTTACCGGCACTAAAAGTCTAAAACATGCATATGGAGCAAAAATGAAGTCAATGTAACATATAACCAATCAATGAGCGTCATAAAAGCTAACCTTTTCGTGTGTAAATCCTCACAAAAAGCCTTTGTCCATCATTTGATAATGACTTAAAAGAACCTGTTGAATGTAAGAACAAACGCTAGTCATTGAGATATCTTGACCAACAAACATATAGATATAGAATGGGAAGGAAACAAAAAGTCAACAACCTAAAAATGATGTTTCTTTATCACTAAAAAGGTGTGTGTGGTTGGCCATAACATCCGCGATCATCAAATTAAAATTTGCCTGGTATCTTGCACTGCTAGGTTGCTGAAGGTTTCCATTTTTAACTGCACCAACAAAACTTTCCCATAAGGACTGCCAATATTTCAGATCATCGTGCCCCTGATTGTCATTTATACACTTCTGACAAGTCAGCTGGATGGGGACATTATCAAGTTGATCTTCAGGCGAACCAACCACAAATCCCTAACAAATTAGAAAAGAAATAATTAGAAGTTGAATGGTTATTTATTTGGTGGAGGAAATCCTTATCCATAAAAATGTCCAAAAATCTAATTGAAGTTGGACAGGAAATTGCAGCCTTCCTATAGACTCCAAGATGACTTAGTCACTGCATGTTATATTACACATTTTCTGCAATATAATAAGAGAATTTCACCTTGCATTCAATATAATATTTGTCCAGTAGAGGAGCCAAAACTTTAGCCAGCTCTCGAGGCAGGTATCCAAGAATCTTCTCATGTTCAGACCCTGCATAAAGCACCTATCAATAGTATTGAGAAAAGTTATCGATATCAAAGGCATACTAACAGAAAATTCATCAAGAAAAGATGGAAACCTTGATAGCATTAGGGTCCTTAGCATTCTGAGGATCTCTTACAACTGAAATGCCCACACCTTCTTGCAGTTCAATGTTTTCATGAAACCTTCGGCCCACTATGACAGTGTCAACAGCTACAGTGGTGCTAGAATCAGAACCTTCACTTGCATCAGTACTGCCAGAGGTTGTTCCTGTTGGAAGCATGCAAGAGGAATCCTTTTCGACAGCATCATCAGTTTTAGCATTCTTCATATTTGGCAAAACAGTATTAGAAGGTGAAGGGGTATTGCATTTCTTGGAAATGTTAAGTGGGCCATGCAGGAAACCAGGTGATAAAGCAGTAGCAGTGCACTTTGAACTCCCAGTGTCACTATTAGTTGAGAAGGATGATCTACGACTAGATAAATCTTCGTCTATTGGTTTCATATTTTCTGCATCATTGTTCAAACTGTCTAAAGCTGTATCAGCTGTGGCTTTTTTACTGAATGTGAAATCAAGAAGCGTGCTCTGTGTCAACTTTCTTTTAGTCCCTCTTGTAAGGCATATATCTGCATAGTTATGTCAAAATAAAATGATTCAGAACGGTGTCATTAAGTATGGCGTGCTTAATACGCGTCTCATAATACTAGAAGCAAAATTTCACAGATGAACAGATTCGCGTACCGAGGCAACAAAGGTTGCCAATGACTGATTGTGAGTGACAATGCAGCACATGAGTTGTATGTTACAACTGCGCAAGCTACCAACGTTGCCAATGACTGATTGTGAGTGACAATGCAGCACATGAGTTGTATGTTACAACTGCGCAAGCTACCAACGTTTCCAATAACTTACGACGAGAACTTGTAACTTGGCAGTAGCTAACTGGACCAAGCAACAACAGGTATCGTCTAGGCTCTACTACTGAAGTGTGTTGCAGGTCACAGCAACATTTTAGACAACTTAGATGCTGCTAGCGTTTTGGATCGAACACGGCCGGACCCGACTAATCTACAGAACTCATCCAAGCAAAAGATAGGGAGCATTCTACGTTCCATGGATTCAAGACAAGTGTGGTTTGTGGTTTGCACTGACCGAGGTGGGCGTTGACGCAGTAGTCAGTGCCGCGGATGGACTCGCCGCAGACAGGGCAGGCCACCCACTCCACGCTGGCGCCGACGCCGGCGCTCCCTTGAGACGACGATCCACCAGCCGCCTCCCTCGCTGCTCCGCCCGCTTCCCGGTCGTCGGCCTGGGGGAAAAAACCGGGGAGATGTCAAGAATCGGAGAAACGAGATCGGTGGGATCGGCCGTTCGCTCGGTGAGTGTGGGGTTTGGGGTTTTGACTTTTGACCTGATGGGAGGAGGAGGGGGATAGGATGAATGAGAGGGAGGCCGGGAGAGGGGCGCGGCGGCGGCGGCCGATGAGGCGCACCAGGCTCTCCCGCCCAGTCAGCATGGCCGCAGCCGGCGGCGGAGGGAAGGCGAGGGGGAGGCGCCGGCGCGCGAATGCGCGATGAGGGCGGGAACGAATGGGGTGGAGAAGTGGACGAGCCACTCGGTCGCATGGCGCAGTGAGGACTGAGAATGGGAGGGAGTGTTTTTGTTTGCTTTCCACGAGTTATCACATTAAAAAAATCCCTCTTATCACTGTTAAAATTACTCACCACAAGCCATGTCATAAAATCCCCATAATTAAACGTCTCCCAACCCTTTTCATCTCTCTCTACCACCACGTTGAGAGAAAATTGGCTCAGCGACACCCAATTCGAGCGTCTTGGTACGTACGACATCCCAATTCGTTCGATTCAGTAAAATGACACCAGGACAACGAATTTCTTAGTCCCATGACACTTTGACCAATTTTAACTCGCTTTCGCCTGTTAAATTCAAAATCCGATCATGTTTCACTTGATTTGACCATGTTTGCCCTTGTTTCAACCGGACCGTGGCCTAAAACAAGCACGGCGGTGCCCTCGAGGCGTGGCCTGAAGCGAACACGGCAGCGCCCTCGAGGCGTGGCCCGACTCGCCGTGGAGGTTGCCGCCTGACTCGCACTCGCCACGGAGGTCACCGCCCAACTCGTCGTGGAGCCCACCTGACTCGCCGTGGAGGCCGTGCCGTCGAGGTCGCCGGGTGACTCGCAGTGGAGGCTGTGCTGTCTCGCGCGTGCCATGGAGGAAGCCGACTCGCCGTGGATGTCGTCGCTCGACTTGCCATTGTGGAGGTTCACCGGACTCGTCGCCGTGGAGGTTCGCTGCCCGACTCACTGCCGTGGAGGTTCGCCGCCGGACTTGCCGCTTGACTCGCCGTCGTGGAGGTTCGCCGGACTCGCCGCCACGGAGGTTCACCGCCAGACTTGCCGCTCGACTCACCGCCGTATGGGTAAACCCTTAGCTTGCGTTGTGCTCTGGACAAACTGGAGCAGTCCGGTTGAATTTCAAACGAATTTTGAATTTCAACAGATGAAACGAGTTAAAATTGGACAGAGTGTCATGGGACTAAGAAATTCGTTGCTTCGGTGTCATTTTACTGAATCGAACGAATTAGGGTGTCGTACGTACCAAGGCGCTCGAATTGGGTGTCGCTGAGCCAATTTTCTCCCATGTTGGTGTCCCTTCTCCCTTCCAGCTATCAAGGTTGTCGTCTCTCCAGTTGATGTTGTGCACACGTAACTCAACACCGTCGCTTTCTCACCAATGTCACACCAATGTCACAGTCGAGCCTTTTTTAAAATTTTTTTTAGCTCAGTCATTTAAATAGGTGGAGAATCTATTGATGGTATGTTGGACACAAATTTATAATATTTAGGACTAAATATTTCTATAAAAATTGTACTTTATGTGCACATATGTGTAAGGCGTGGAGATTGAGCTAGTTATGTTAAGGGTTTGTTTTTTTTGAAAAAAGATGCATCTAGATTATCGTGCATTATTTATTTTGCTTGATTCAATGTCTAGTGATGTAGCGATCTCCTGCCCTACCAGGTTTAGGCCCTGTTCTTTTGGGCTTATCTAATCTGACTTATCTGTCTTATCTCCAACTTCGAGAATTTCCCAAGGTGGCCTCGAGAGTCGGATGGCCTTGAAATTTAGGATTTAGGGAGCTTTTAGACTAAAACGCAGATTTTCGACTTATCTGACTAATATCGACTCATCCGACTTTTTATTACTTTTTGAATCCGCTTTTTTATCTCGCAGCGTGTATTTCTAAAGTTCTCTAAATCCTAAATTTCAAAGCCCATCCGACTTCGGCGCCACTTTAAAATTCTCAAGTTAGAGATAAGACAGATAAAATCAGAAATGTAGTTAAAAAAACACCTCCTTATTCTAATAGTGGAGAGAAAGCTCAGACATATGTGTAGAAATACAGAAAAAAAAAAACAGACACATCGATCAAAACATGTCGAGAAAAAAGAAACCCTATCCACACCTGTGAGAGTGCCGTACCATGCCACGCCTTCTAGAGAGCTCCTTGATCCTTTATGCACAGCCCCATCCTCTCGCGACTCGCCCAGCCCCGTCGCGCTGTCCTCCCGTTTCCGGATCGAGCTTCCCGTCTAGAACATCATTTTCGCCGCACGGCGCGCACACGTTACACAAAACAAAGAGGTCGGCCGGTCGCCTCGAGCCAGCGAACAAGCGGAAGGACGTGCCGCGCTGCCCTCCTCCCCTCCACACGTTTGCCTCACCTCCCCTTCCGATCCGCAGCACCAGCCGCCGCCGCCGCCGCCGCCGCCGCCGACACAGCTCCTCCCCCTTCCCTTCCTCCCATCTCGCCGCCTCGATTCGGCCCGGCGCTCCGCTCAGCTTCGGTGCGGTGGTGCTCGCTTCTTCTCAGGTGCGCGCGCGCTCGTGCGTGTGATCGTTTGGGGCTTCGGTGGGTGTGTGATCTGAGTGGTTTGGCTGGCGCGTGCAGGTTCCGTCTAGGCGGTGATGGCGGCGAGCGTGCGGGACAGCTCCGCGGCGGCGGGACGCGTGGCGGATGATCGCTACGGCGCGGCGTCCGACGACGAGATGGACGTGGAGGCCGGCGGCGGCGAGTTCCAGGCGCATGGTGCCGACCGGAGGGACGGCGAGGGCGACGACGAGTACGCGCTGGTCGGTACGGCGTTCCTGGTGGTTGCTTTGTTTGCTTTCGAGCTCGCAAATCTGAGCCGGCGCATGATACTTCAGTTTCGGCGTTCAGTTGATTATCTTAGGTTCCGTTTCCTTATCGTCCCGCGAAATCGAGCGCGAGATCGTTTAGGGATTAGTGGGTAGCCTGTCGCTTTTAGTGTCTAAACCAGCCCTTTCAAATTAATTTTATGGACTCCAAGCTGATATTTCAATCCGACTTTCCCATGCTTAATTTCTGGGGTGGTGGAGACCTATTGATAGGGTGAACCATGTGGTAAAGCACATGTGGAAAAGTAGATTAAAATAAGCAGTTGATTGTTTTGTTACGACAAAGTAGAAAAGGTTAATTTGCCATCTACAGAACAAATATATTATGAGAAACGGGCAATCTGCTTATTCAAAACACATGCCGATCAAAAGGGGGAGCTTTAGTCCAGTGATATAATCAAAAAGTGTCAGGAGAAAGCTTTTTTTGTTCCAGGCTAGATTACATGGCTGAATTTTCCACATTTAGTCGTTGTCTGCTGAATTCTTTATGATAAGAGGAGACGATGTCAACGGTGCTTGTGGAGTAGATTAGTTTTGCCCAATCATGCAGCCCTAGATTGCTACCTAGTTGTTCTTATCTTCAGCCAATAATGACTTGGTATGCTATTCTCCCTGTCAGGTCGTTTTCATACAATGATCCAGTGCATTATTTTTTATGCCCATCTTAGCCCGGCGTTGCAGATGCATTGTTTCAGTGCCTTTTGAATTTGCTAAGACCAGAGAGCAAAAAACATGGTTTTTTTCTAGGACATTGGACTTATGTCTTGTCCTTGTTGGATGAAGATTGCCCAATTTACCTGTTAAATTAATTGCATGGTGAGCCGAGGCCATGTTTTGACATACGCATATGAACTGTTTAGTGCTTATGCCGCTCTACATGAGATTGTCATGGATTTTTCTTTTGAAATTCCATGTTGTTTCTCTGTCATTCTCCAATTTTGAAACCCAAAAGAAGACATGTTGAATTTGCTTCAAGTCTTAATTAAGTGGTCGCTTTTTTGGAATTTTGCTCGTTAAGTGTTTTTTATTTTTGAGTTTTGAGTTTAAAAGTCCATTGACTGGCTATTTTGTACAGCTCACAAGGATAACTGACACATCAGCAGCTGAAGCAAGGGCAGGGAAGGATATACAAGGTATACCTTGGGAGAGGCTGCAAATAACCAGGCAGGATTACAGAAAAGCTAGGTTGGAACAATATAAAAACTATGAAAACTTCCCTCAATCCGGAGAGCTCATGGATAAGGTCTTAATTACCATGAAGTTGTATTTGTCAATGTTTGGTTTTTATTCTAGATGATCAAATTCCTAAAGGTCTTTATTATTATTATTTTAGTTGTGCAAGCAAGTGGAGAAAGGCAGCAAGTATTATGAATTTCAGTACAACACTAGATTAGTGAAACCATCAATTCTCCATTTTCAGGTGAGCTGCGCTCTGTCTTCCGTTTTGTATTAAGTATACATTTTTTTTCATCATCAGAGTGTACCATGATTAATCTATGTCCTTTCTTTCTTGTTAGCATTTATTGTGCACTCTTCGCAAGGTGTTACACTTCATTTAATTGTTTTTATATCTTTTACGTCTTATTTGTATCCATATTAGTAAGAAACTTGAAAAGTATACGTAGGTCCATTATTTAGTGGGAATAACCTTTTCAAAGATGTAGTTAAGATGATTTTATTTTAGAATGGTATCAAAATATTGCAGATGAAATGTTGTGGTTATATGAATTTTTCACATGAAAGTGTTAAAAGAATGCAATGTTGAAAGGTATGGTCCTGAAAATGGAAAATAAAGTTTACAATGGTTTATATAAAGCGCTATTTGAACTATGGGCGGATATAAGCAATCAATTATGTAAACTAAATATATATTAGTCTGCATTTCTGAACCGCATTACTATCAGCTTTATTCTCCACTATAGAGGCCAGTTGAGTGTATACTGTCATATGATTCCCAAGGCTGCTCCATACTGACTACTTGTTTCTCCTGTAGCTTAGGAATCTACTATGGGCAACTTCAAAGCATGACGTCTATTTCATGTCAAATTCCACAGTAGGCCACTGGTCATCATTGTCTCACAATTTGTCGGAAGTTCTTGATTTCTCGGGCCATGTTGCTCCAGCGCAGGTTTTCTTCTTTGTAGTTTTCTGCTTGCAACCCTCTGATCAAATATCTATGTTTTCTCATTAATACCTTTACTCCCAAGTTCCACATCATTTTTTATTGATGTAAGACCAACTAACATGAATTATTTGTTTGTTCAACAGAAACATCCTGGCAGTTTACTAGAAGGGTTCACTGGGGTTCAAGTTAGCACACTAGCAGTGAATGAGGATTTATTGGTTGCTGGTGGTTTTCAAGGAGAACTAGTTTGCAAGGTAAACTGTTCGTGTTATTGTTACTTTAAATTTCGCTATAACTAGCTTTCCCTGCTGCAGTTTTCTTTCAGTTTTCTTCTATTCATGCTCAGTATTGCATATAGTTCATGTTATATAATGATCAATGAAAGATATGAAGTGAAAACATCCATAGTCTCCATTTGTTCTTCATTTTATATGTAATTTATGAACTACTGGCTTTCTTTATTTTTTTTGCTTTAATAAAATCCTTCATTTAAAGGGTAAACCATGATTAGCAGGCTTACATGCTCAACATTTATCTGTCTTGGTACAGTTTTTGGGAGACCGTGATGTTAAGTTCTGTGCAAGGACTACTTTAAGTGACAATGCTATCACAAATGCGATAGATATACATAGATCTACAAGGTAAAAAAAATAACTTGTGAACCTTTTTCTGAAGATGTACCTTTTGTTATATAAATCTAATGGCACACAAAATACCCATGCAGTGGAAGTTTGCGCATTACAGTATCGAATAATGATTGCGGTATTCGTGAGTTCGACATGGAAAGATTTCAGCTCTTGAATCACTTCCGTTATAACTGGCCAGTCAATGTAAGCTATCTCCCTTAAATATCCACACATAAATTTACTGTTCTTTCAATCCTTTTCAACTGGTCCCCTTACTTCTCTCTCTCCCACAATGGCAGCACACATCTGTGAGCCCAGATAGAAAACTGTTGGCAGTTGTAGGAGATGATCGAGACGCACTTCTTGTTGATTCACGGAATGGGAAGGTATTTGACTACTATATGCATGTTCTCAGCTATTGTTTTCTTTAGGGATCTTGAGCTGCTGCTGTTATATTACTGCAATTCTGTCATAGTATACTAATAAAGTGAGATTTAACTTCTTAATTATCTTAATGCATTTTTCTCTCCCCGTCTTCTATTCCTGCTGTGGAAATGGATCTTAAGGCACCAGACCTTGTCTTTCCGTTCATAGGGCAGTAGGTCCTTCATTTTACAGTTTTCTTTATAGGACTACCTAAAGGCTACGCTGGTCATTTTTTAGTCAAAAATACACATCACCATTCATCAAACGTAATGTGCGATGGGCTGATGGCAAAGCCAAAATTACACGTCACCATTCATTGTTTTTTTGGACTCCGAAGACATTGTAGTCATGTATGCTAATCTGGACAGTGTCATCAGCTTTGAATCTCTGTTGGTTGCAGGTAACATCTACCCTGGTTGGCCATCTGGACTACTCATTCGCTTCGGCATGGCACCCAGATGGGCTCACCTTCGCAACCGGGAACCAGGACAAGACCTGCCGCGTCTGGGACATCCGAAACCTGTCTTCCTCCCTCTCAGTCCTCAGGGGCAACATCGGGGCGATCCGGTGCATCCGCTACTCCTCCGACGGCCAGTTTATGCTCTTCTCTGAGCCCGCCGACTTTGTGCACGTCTACAACGCCAACGCGGACTACAAGAAACGGCAGGAGATGGACTTCTTCGGGGAGATCTCCGGCATCTCGCTCAGCCCGGACGACGGCTCGTTGTTCGTGGGAGTGTGCGACCGCGTGTACGCCAGCTTGCTGCACTACAGAATGATCCATAAATTCGACTACCTTGACTCGTACGTGTGAGGAACGCAACCTGGCGTTCAGTTGTTTGTGTGTTGGCGTTAGCTTCGGTGACGGTTCAGGGAATGTATCTGCCAGCTCAAGTGCGCTAGCCCATGGCCCCATGGTGAGTCTTCCTTGTGAATAGTCTAGCCGGTAGAGCGTTAGTATGTCGCAGACCAGTAATGTCTGAACATATAGCAAGAGTAATTTATGTTATGAATTGTTGGTTCCAGTCTGCAGCATTCTACCGTGACTGGGCTCCATTTCGATGCCATGCGTTCGCCGACGAGCAGGTTTCTTCTACTTATTCTGCCCCTGCTTCATTTCGCATTCTGCCCCGCTCTACTACAAGAGGAATTGTTCAGCACAGCTACCTACTTCGATCGAGAACATACCGGCTACCACGGACAACCAAGGAGCCGGGGCTATTTGACGTATACATGTGATTGATCTTGTGGAGATCGTCATACGCCACTGCAAATTATCTGTAGATGTCATTGTCCGTGTCGACGAGACTATGACAGATGGGTTATGGGCCTTTATGTCATATATAGATGTAATAGGGGAGTATGATTTTTCTGCACTGGTATGTAAGAGCATCCGTAGCAGCCACTCTGTAACACTGTTTATCTGACTTTTTAGGGATAAAATAGCCGCTGGAGGAAAAGAATCTTTTAAGGTGTAGTGTAAAATGTGAACGAATTTTAGAGGGATAGATAGAGTGTGTAGGAAATAGTGTTATAAAGTAGAAATTTGAAGTAGTTGATGTGGATCAGTGGATACTCTAAGTAATTGTTCTTGATTTTTGGATGTAGCATGTGAAAACTACAAAAGAAAGAATACAAAATTTTGCAAGAACTACATTGTTCGGAGTGGTTTGACTTATGCTTAAAGCTTAAGCCTAATTGTATTGAAAAGTTGAACACTTTGGTTTTTTTAGTTCAACTTTTTTTAATCATAAAACCACCTCTAAGAATCTTAAAAATAGCATAAGTGAAGCATGCCAACTTTAAGAAAGAAAATTTAATAACCTCTCGAAATCCAACTTAATATTCAGCTTAGTCAGCTTATTCATTCAACTCAGCCACTTTGAATATAGTGTTAATTCTATAGAGATAATCGGACAACCGTAGTTTGCATTTAATTTCCATATTTTAAAAGTTTTTAAGGGTTAATTAGATACATGCCACTTGCATATTTGCACTTTAGAAAGATGCCATTATAAAAACGCTAAACCTGCCTCGTGCTATCCTTCGTTTGCAAACATTTTTAGACAAGATTACCCCTACTCTTTTTTCTTCCTGACCTTCTCCTCCTCATTCCTCTCATCGCTGACCATTTTGCTTTACTCTGGCCACCTTTCATCCCTCCATTGAGCTCCTTTCGCCCTTCCCAAGCTTTGAGGCAATGCTTCGCTGCTCAGTGAGGGTGCCACGAAAAAGACATCGCCGTATCTCGAGAAGGAGGACGTCGCCGCTGCCAGAGCTCGAGATGGAGGGCACCGTCGAAAGTCGGGATGGAGGGAGCCACGAAAGAGGCGCCACCAAATCTTGGGAAGGAGCACGTTACTACTTTTGGATCTCGGGAAACAGCTCCACCTTGCTCACATGTGGAGCATCTCATCTCCTCCACCCTCGTTGGTCAATGGATCCAAACTCCTACAACCATGAGGGAATTAGGGGCCATCGGAGAAAGGAGGAAGGGAGAATGAGGTCGTTGGAGTTAAGGAGGAGGGATGAGACCACGACTGCCCATGGCATGGGATAGGGAGAGAGAGAGGGGTGGGCTACTCGCCGGAGTTGGTCACTAGAGTGAGGTGGGAGAAGGGAGAGAGAGGATTATAGGATTCATTCCACCTAAAATATTGCACTTCTTTGATTTGTCCTTCTTGTGTTACTGACATGTGGGGCCTGGACTCATATGTCAATGAGACATAACAGGGTAAATCATAGAAGTGTAATCTTTGATAGAGCAAATGATCGATTTTTTCGAAATATATTTTTGAAGACATTCGAGGGACGAATTTGTCCACGGTGGTATATTTCAAAGTATTACAAACAAGGATGGCACGAGGCAGATTTAGTATTTTATAATGATATTTCTCCAAATTGCAAATTCGCAAGTGGCACTTATGTAATTAACCCTCTAAAGTGTTTTTCGTTATTTCTGGAGTAAACGGATTCTGAATAGCGTCTGAATCACAGTACTATAGATCCCAAGCGTCGCTTTCTCATCGGACGGTTACTAGTCTCTCCCCCTGTTAACTTCGTTTGTCGTTACTCGCAGTCTCATCCAGTCCCCTCAAGGCGACGCTTCTATCACCTCAGGATTCACCAGTAACCACTCTCCACCGCAACCTCGGCGAGCTCCCTCCAATCCCGAAACGTGCAATGGCCGCCGCGCCGGTGGCCTCCCCCTTCCCCTCGCTTCCCTCCTCCTCCTCCGTCAGCACGGTCACGCTCCGTCACCAGAACTGTGCACCTCCACCACGAGCCGCCGCGTTCCGCGAGCCGCGGGCCAGCGCACCGGCCGCGGTCGACGCGGGAGAGAGGAGGCGTGCGGAGGAGAAGGGTCCTGACGAGGAAGAGGCGGAGAGACGGCGGAAGGAGGAAGTGAACCGCAAGATCGCTTCCCGGAAGGCGCTCTCCGTCATCCTCCGGCGCGAGGCCACCAAGGCCGTGCTCGACCAGCGCAAGCCCGGCAGGGGCACCCGCCGCCTCCTCCCCCGCACCGTCCTCGAGGCCCTCCACGAGCGCGTGGCATCCCTCCGCTGGGACTCCGCGCTCAAGGTCCTCCCCCCTCTCGCCTCGCCCTAGCCACCGCCTCCATCGCGATCGCAGCGTAGCTCCCTCCCTTTAACCTTGCTGTGGCCATTGTCGCCCAGGTGTTCGAGCTAATGCGGGACCAGGTGTGGTACAGGCCTCACGTTGGCATATACATCAAGCTCATCACCATGGTTGGCAAGTGCAAGCAGCCGGAGAAGGCGCACGAGCTCTTCCAGGCCATGCTCGACGAAGGTTGCGCCCCCAACCTCGAGTCATACACGGCCCTTGTGTCCGCGTACAGCAGGAGCGGGCGCTTCGACAAGGCGTTCTCCCTGCTTGATCAGATGAAGGCCACCCCTGGTTGCTCGCCCGATGTCCAGACTTACTCGATTCTCATCAAGTCCTGCTTGCACGCCTTTGATTTCGAGAAGGTGAAGTGTTTGCTCGCAGATATGGCGCGAGAGGGTATCCGCCCCAACACTGTGACTTATAATACGCTGATTGATGCTTATGGGAAAGCAGGAAGGTAATTGGCAGTAAGAATCTAAGCTTAGATAATCAAACTTGAAAAGTTTTACCTCCTTATATTGGTTATTAAACGTTCTCGAAATTGTTATGAGCTTTCAATTAAAATGGTGCACTATGTCATCTTGGAATTTCTAGTTTATGCTAAAAAGGTTATTTCTGTGGCAAAGTATTGAAGTTAATGCTGTTTTATGTTCAAGGTTCGCTGATATGGAATCAACTCTTCTGGAGATGCTGTCTGAAAACTGCAAGCCTGATGTATGGACGATGAATTCTACTCTGAGAGCTTTTGGTGGCAGTGGTCAGATTGAGACTATGGAAAGCTGCTATGAGAAGTTTCAGGCCTCTGGTATCTCTCCAAACATTAAGACCTACAATATTTTACTCGATTCCTATGGCAAAGCTAAAATGTACGAGAAGATGGGGGCTGTGATGGAGTACATGCAGAAGTATTACTATTCTTGGACAATAGTCACGTACAATGTAGTTATCGATGCATTCGGAAGGGCTGGGGACCTTGAACAGATGGAATATATATTTAGATTGATGAAATCTGAGCGTATAAAGCCCAACTGTGTTACACTCTGTTCATTGATTAGAGCATACGGAAGGGCTGGGGATGATAAGAAGATAAAGACAGTGCTAAGAATTGTCGAGAATTCTGACATAACATTGGATATTGTGTTCTTCAACTGTTTGGTGGATGCATATGGGAGGGTGGGGTGCTTAGCAGAGATGTGGGATGCTCTTGATATGATGAAGTTACGGCGATGCAATCCAGACAAGGTAACCTGCACTACAATGATTAAATGGTTTCTCATCAAAGGAATTGATGATCATCGTGTTCAGTACCTTCGTGACCTAAAAGATGGGCGATCTACAGATAATATGTTGGTGTGAACACTAAAGCTGCTAATGAACTGACGGCTTTTGTTCTCTGCATGTTTTTCCAAGAAGATGGTACAATACAACCTGTATCGGAACCTTAATTTTGCAGAGATGCATCAATCACAGCCTGTTTTGTTTATGCCTGTAATAAGCAAATTGAGTGTTATGAATCGAAATATATCAAACAGTGGACAGTGATAGCTTGGGAGAGGCATTAACAAACTTTGCTTTTCGAGTTCAACAGCAGAGCCATCGATAAAATTTGTTGTTTAACAAAGTTGCCTATGGTTAGGGCATCCCAGTAATATGTCTCTAAAGGATCTTAGCGGGTTTTTGCAATTGAAGAAACTGGACAAGAGAGAGGAATACAAAGAAGGCTTTGAGCTTGAGGAGAAGTTCATTTCTTGCCAATCAGATGGAACAATAAATGCATGTGGCATTAGTCAGATTTTGCCTTGCTGTTGTGACTTGATGTATTGATTGTGAAGCTGTACATGACGTGTATTAGAGCATCCCTAGGAGCTCCTCAATAATCCATTCTTTATAACACTATTTACCACATCCTCTAAAAAGTTTTCTCCATCCTCTAAAATTCCTTCACACTTTACGCTACATCCTCCAATACACTGGTTCCTCTAGCAGGCCCCTAAACCTAAAAAGTCAAATGAATAATGTTTGGCAGGACATGTTGGGGATGCTCTTATTGACTTATGGAAAGACGGAGAGAAACTGAATCTGTTACTAAAGTTATATATTGTAGTGCTGTACTTTTAAATTCTAGGAAATGACTGGGTAATTCTTTGGTGTATCACCTAACATTGTTGCTACCATTGTCCTGAGAAAAAGAGAACGGCCACCTAACATTTGGACCAAGGAATTGTTCTAAAAAGGAAATTATCTTTGACCTTTATTCAACAAGGTCTTCAAAGGTTATAACTAGATAGTTGTCTGTACATAAAGGAAAATAGTGTCATGGAGTTTCTTTTATTATTCATGATTCAGTGATTTCATTCTCAAGTTTGGTTCAACATATGTGTGTCAGCCAATCAATAGCTCCAGGAGGATTTGTTCATAGCCTGCCAGACTTGGGAATTATGTATGCCAACTGTTTCTTATTTAACTACATCGTGTGCTTTTCTTGTTTTCAGGCCTAACTTGGTATCTGTTTCTGCCACTTTTTTTCTGGTACTTATCTGACGGTACGTCTAAATTTTCAATCCAAGTTAGCACTATCTATAAGAAACTATAAACCATGAGACCTTTCTGTTTCCTAATCTTTCTAATGTAGACTGAACTATTGTCATTTTCAGGGAATTTCTTTGTCCTAAAACCAGTGTGATTTTGGTAACTTGGCACTGAACTGGAGTAGCTTTTGTTGTTGCTACTGCTGTGTGAGCACCAAAATCTTCCGGTTCTCACAAAGGATCCGTGCTACTATGTACAGAAACTGAATACCAGTGATTGCAACCTCTGGGCTGTTGGTGGCGACGCAGCAGGAGCACCTGCAGGACTGCAACCGTGCCGGGCCAAGCACAGCTAAGTGCTAGCTAAAACGCGCAAGAACTGATCTAATCATCCACAGTATCATGGTGTTTGGTTTAGTGGGCAAATATCTAATTCCAGCATGCCAGCACACGACGCGAATAGCCGGAAATTTTAAGAAATAGAGGCAGAAGATACCATAATGTCATAATGATCTGCTGTCGAGGTTAATTAAACTACTTCGTAATGATCTGTTGTTGAGGTTAATTAAACTGCTGTTGATACATCGTGGACCTGCTTTCTAAAGTCTGCTTGCAAAATCAGCAAATCAAATTATTTGAACTAGATCATAAACTTTCTGAATGAAATACCCCTAATCCAAGCAGCGCCCAGCTCCTGGGTTGATTTTTTTTTTTCATTTCATTAGTTGGGTTAAGAAATAGAACATATTATAACTACATAAAGCTACGCACATCCAACCCACACAGTCACGCTCATAAAGGCTTATTTTTTTGCCTTTGAAGAACAAGTCACCACTGACATTAGATGTTAGGGTTGTTCGGTCGTGTTTGGACATACCAGACCGGGCTGAGCACTGTAGCATGCAACTACAGGTGTGGAAGATTGAAGCATTATTACTTGTGCACGCCCGGGTGTTCTCTTCCGATTATCTTTTTATCTTATCTACTTATCTCTAAATCAAAAAGTCAAACGCTTTGGTTTTTGCTGTTAATTTTTTCCTATCTTAAAATCATGTCTCATAACTTTCAGAAACAAGTCAAATGAAATGCATCAAACTTTTCAAACTATCTCAGAAAACTATTGATATTTAGCTTATAAACAAATAATAAGATAAGTTGAGGAAATCAGCCTCTAAAATTCAAACTGACGCAGTAGATTGAAGAAAGAGAGCCTTCTCTCCCCTGCGACCAGGTACCGCGTGTGAATTTTAAGAGCTTTCCAATACGGCTTGAATAGTTTGGTCCTCTTCGTTTAAATGATTTTCTAGAGCTTTGACATGTATCTTTGAGATAACAAAATGGATTAACAATTCCAAAGCGTTCAAGTTTTCGTAACAGGAGACTAGCAGACGAGAGCATCCAATAAGGGCGCACGCTAGTACACGACACAACAAAGGAAAAAAAACCATAAGGGTGCTTAATAATCAAACTCACCACTTCAACAGTTTTAAACGTGTACTAATAGTACTATAGATCGTCTAGTGGCCGTTGCATCCACACTAGAAACCTTATCCCCACTACTCTATAATACTATTCACCACAACTCTATCCATCTCCCTAAAATTTCTTCACACTTACACTGTACCCTAAAAAATTTTCTTCACTCCACCAGAAATCCTATCCTCACTAAGTCAGCACTATAGTGTTTATAGGGTTTCTACTACAGATGCTCTTAGAACTATGCTTTAAATGAATGCCTGGCCCAAGATTCTGTCAGGAATTCGTAATTAAGGAGACTTGAGACTCTTCCAGTAAAAGCATAACCAACTCATCGTGGGGCCAAAGCTAGCAAAACGCAGCTGGGTGGACGCAAAGGCGACAAGACTCCCGGTGTTTACCGGTCGGTCGGTCAGTTCGGTGGGTTCGTCTCTTTACTTCACGGACAAGATCGATCGGCTTGGGAGAGACCAGAGACCAGAGACCAGCTAGCTGTTGCTCAAAGCAAACGCAAAGGCAGCCTCTACATATTCCTCTGATCGAACAAGGAAGCATCTGATCTCCATTCCTCCGTAGTTCCATGCCCACTCTATAAGATTGCAATGAGAAACACGGGCTTGTGTTGGGATGAGTTCCAGGCCAAGAATCTTTTGGTTCTTGGTTGATTAGAAAATTGGAGTGGTTCTTGTTTTTGTGGAGTGGTTAGAATAACTCGTGTGAGGTGACTAATTATGGATCTGTTGGAAAGCCATCTTATCTGGCCAGATGTTCTGATTCGCCATTACTAGTTTGAGGCTTGTGAGTTGTGAGGTGTCTAAGCCAACCGTCAAATTTCGGCGCAAACACGCTGTAGTATAAATATTATTATGATAGTATAAAAATTTTGAAATCAATACGAGCCATTAGATCCAGAGAAATGAACGGGCTACCGTAAAAATTCTCTAGAAAAAAAGCACACGTCACGAAACACACTTACACACCGGGAAGAATCCTCTCCTCCACTGCAAATGCAAATGCAGCTCCAATTCTTGCTCACAGCAAACGAGAAGAGTAATACTAATATGCAAAGGTTACTGCATTATTTTTTCGATTTACGATCCTGGGAAAGGAAAAGAATAGGAAACATTTTATTAAAAAATGAAGATGAAATGAATTAGTATTAGTCGCAATCCCTCTTCCCTGGTTCACAGGCAACTAGGGTTGCCAGAAAAAATTACACAAGAATGCTTCAAAGATTAAGACACGCCTGGTAATTAACCAGCAACGGCGTCTGATTAATTTACCTATTATTTATTCTAATGCGACAGGAAGAGACGAGAAAATTAAAATCAAAAGTCACTGGCTACGCCAACCTACCTAGACGTGTTCTTGTGAACAGGAAGTCGCCAAATCCTCCCAGATTTGTACCGGATGCTGCATAGCGCATAAAGCTCCCAGGTCCGAGCAATACGTGGTCGCCGAGGCTGTAGTTGCTGTTTTCCGGCGTTTATTTCAGTCCCAGACGTCTCTGGATTCGTTGTCTGTTCAAACATGCCGTGGGTTTTTGCGATTCTGTCTTGCAAGGGGAGAGGCGACAAAATCGTGGAAACTGTATTGTCTTGTTTGTTTTTTATATGTGAATAGCAAAGTTTATCCTCTATAGCCGGAAAAAAGACAGTACAGATGTCAAAATATGATATTAACCATAGAAATTACCTAACCATGAACTGCTAACATGGTAATTATAGCCTAATCGGTAGGATAACAGAGCAAATTCAACAAAGTCCCTAAAAGAAAATCTTCTCTATATTTAGAAATCATCGTTTACTTCAGCATAATCTCTATCTCCTCATTTAAATTTAGGGTTTTTTTAATCTCGATGCCTATATATTTTTTGGATAGGGATGCTCACAGAGAGAATAGAAATATAGATAATTAATAATATAGAGAATTAATAGTGATTTAGAGAAGTACAGGAAGCCGGTTTTTAGAGATTCTGAGTTTCATGAGTGCCTTTCCTGGATTCGTTAAATAAAAATAGACATCTCATATTAATCGCTAAAGTATGCATGCTGCAATGCAACTGCTGTGCTACCGTTGCCCTTTGATCGGAGTCGTTCATGTTTTCTCGGGTGACAAAATCAGTAAAGGCTGAATAGCTGTGTTTTTTTACTGTAAAAGAGTAGGTGAGCCACCTGCTCTTATATTATATATAAAAAAAGTTTTTTAGATGGGAAGAAAAAACAGAAAGAGTACAAAGGTTACAAAAGTCTATCGAGCTATTCTGGTACTCTGGTAGAGCCTTGACATAGGGATTCAAGAAATCAAAATGGTTGCTAATGGTTGCTCACACTATTCATAAAAGAGTTTTAAGAACGACTTTAATACTTCAAACGGTTTCAAGAAGTTTTCAGTTAGAAGAACCATCTTTCCACTGTGTGGAAGCTACAAACAACCATGCTCTAGGCTATGCTCTCCCCACTTATCTTCTAACTTCAAAAGCTTTCTAAGATATATGTGAGAGTCAGGTCCGTTTCGTGTGATCTTGTTTTTGAGAGTTTTAAGAGAGAGAGAAAAACTCAAAAAACAGATATGCTGGTCTTTTCGATACATATAACTTAGATAAGTTAACTTGAGAGCTTAAGGCCATCTCCAACAGTTGCCCTATTTGCCCATGTCCTATTCATCAACAGCGTTGGGGCATTGCTACATCCCTATTCACCTTCACATTCTCTATATTCACTATTCACTGCCTCATCGTTATTCACTACCTTATCGCTATTCACCACCTTATCGCTATTCACCTCCCAGCAGTGTGTCCCAAATTCTACTGTTACAATGGATAGGGCACTATTAGAGATGCCCTAAGGCCACCTCTAACAGTGCCCCATTGTCCTAGTCTCGTCACTATTTATCTACAGTGTTGGAGTACAACCCTATCACTATTCATTGTTCCATCATTATTCACCTCCCAGCAACAACTCTATCGCTATTCTCACTCTCTATATTCACTATTCACTGTTTCATTAATATTTATCTCTCTAACATTGTGCCCTAAATACCCGATAAACAGTGTTGGACACCCTATTTAAGACAATCCACTAGCTTCAATAGATTCCCATCACCGTTTTCTTTCGAAAGGATTCTCTTTTCCATTCTTTTTAAGAAAAGGATTCTCTCTAGATTCCTTTTGAAAGGATGCTGTCGTAGATAGTGGAAAATGAAGGGAATGAATATGAACAAGAAAAATAGGAGAATGGAACGAAACGAAACGAAGAGAAAATGATCGGAGATGTCTAAGCATCTCAGCCGTCCGTGCAGTGTCACTGTCAGAGAGGACGAGCGGCCTAGCCGTTGGCGCGTCACCTCGCGGAGACGAGAAGTTGGTAGAGCGCCGGCCGTGGCACGACGAGCTCAGCCGGCCACCGGGCAGTGTCGTTGCTGGCACTGCTCCGCTGCTCCCGCTCCCTCGCTCCGCTTCGCCTTAAAACGGCTCCTCGCCTGCACGGCGAGGCCCGGTTTTTATTTATGGCCGGCTTCACGCGGCATTCGGTGGCACCCACACGCCTCCACCACATCACCATCGCGTCTTAATAAATAAGTCCTGCGCCTGCACTCCCGGCTTCTTCAAAATTCTGCAAAGGACCCTCGTGACCTCGTCGCCTCCTGGGACATGACATGATCACATCCCTGCTTTCATTCTAGGCAGAGCAGGTTTCGTGCGTTTTCCCCGGTGATCTCAGCCGTTGGATGGATACTCTAAAATCAGGTCTCTATGCACTCTCTCTAAATCACTATTCGATCTCTATACTTTTATCATCTCCAGTAGAACCTCTATCCAGAGAAACTATAGAAATTGATATAGAAAGCATCCAAATTTAAGGCTGAAGAACAAGAGATTGTAAACATAGAGAAGATTTTGTTTTAGAGCCGCTGTTAGAGATGCTCTAACTCGGGCTTGTAGCTCGGGTTGTTAAAAAACTGAGATTGCATCGAAAGTAAAGGTGAAAAGAGAGAGAATCAACTTTCCTCCTAACCCAGACCGTGAATGCCATGTATCAAAACATTAGTGCCGACCGTGAGTGCCATGTATCAAAACATAAGTGCAGAGACAGGGGATAGCTGCACTTACCATTTAAACAAAAATAAGATAAAGCAAGTAGCTTGCCAATTTCTTGGAGCACCCAGAAACCTCCATCATTTGCCTTCTTTATTTCTTTTTGCAAGTAGCACATGAATCTCTTTGGTCGATCACCTATTTTCAAAATCCTTTTTCTTCCTTATGTTCACATTAACCTTTTATTCTTTAAAATTTGTTTGACTAACTAATCTTCGTCAACCAAAGTAAGTGTTCCTCTTCACATGCTTGTCAATACTCGAAGACATAAATGAGTAGGCGAAAATGACAACACAATTCCAAGCGAGTCAAAATCGCCTTTTGTGTTAACTTGGTGCAAAGACCTACTTGCCTACACCCCGACGATAATATGTTTCACCGTGATAAAAAGAAAAGACATGTGAGATTTTTAGGGCTGGATGTGTAATATCTGTATTATGTAAGGACGCAAAAGTAAATTGTCATGCATCTTAAACTAAAACCACCCACGATCTACCAGGTCGCACGATGGGCAACCGACCAACTGCTTCTCCACACCTCTTCTTCAGTTCTTCTTCCTCCTCCTCATAAATTAACGACTCCGTCTTCTCCAGATCGCCCATTCACACACACTAGCACACCGACGCACGCACGCGCTCACACGCTTGCACGCCTCCGCGCGTCTGTCCATGGCGCCGCTCCTCCTGCTCTTCCTCCTCGGCGGCCTCTGCGCGCTCTTCTCCCTCGCCTCCTCTCGGGGCGGCAAGAAGTGTGGTTGCGGCGGCGGCGGCGGCGGCAGTGCCCTCGGCGCCGAGGAGGCCGATGCCAAGAACCGAGAGGAGGAGTGCGAGGTGAAGCTGGAGAGGAAGGGCCGACCCGACCCGGAGGCGGACCTGGGGATCGTGTTCTCCACGTTCGACCACGACGGCGACGGGTTCATCACGGCAGGGGAGCTGGAGGAGTCGCTGAAGCGGCTCGGCATCGCCGTGTCCGTCGCCGAGGCCGCGGCCTTGGTGGAGCGCGTCGACGCCAACAACGACGGGCTCATCGACATCCACGAGTTCCGCGAGCTCTACGACTCCATCCCGAAGAAGAGGAAGCAGCAGCTGGCCGCCGCCGGCGCGGAAGACGCCGGGGCGGAGGAAGCCGAAGAGGAGGAGAGAGACCTCAGGGAGGCGTTCGACGTGTTCGACGGCAACAAGGACGGCCTCATCTCGGCCGAGGAACTCGGCACCGTGCTGGGCTCGCTCGGCCTGCGCCGGCCCGGCGGCCGGCCGGCCATGGCCGAGTGCCGCGACATGATCCGCCTCGTCGACAGCGACGGCGACGGCATGGTCAGCTTCGAGGAGTTCAAGCGCATGATGACCGTCGTCAAGACATAGCCCCTCCTCCCCACAGATCACACGCCAAACTCAACACGGATCAAGAGAGCAAAATCCGAAGGCAAGTAACATTAATTCGTTCTTGGATCGTAAGACACGTCGAAGAGAGGTAGAAGAAGCATCCAATTAACACCATGGGCACGTTCTTGTTTATCAGGGGGGATTGAAAGCTAAATCAGCTTCTTGCTCCATGTTTCTCCCCTGTTCTTCCTATTGATCACTACAGTTTCTTTCTTCTCTCCCTTTTTTTGCAGCCTAATTAATTCCGTACTTTTGACTGACAAGTACTCTCCTACTCTCTACCACAAGTATGCATGTAAATATTAGTTCTTGCTAGCTGTCCGCTTAATTCTTGGATGAATGGAAGTCTCAAAATTCTCCATGGATAAGTGATTGTCGATTTGGTGTTGTGTTTGACAACTTCCTGATTCGCAGCTCTATCTATGTTCTGTTTTCTGGTGCCAAATTTTGAAAAATTTCAATCTTGGACAGTTGGATTATTTTATTGTGAAAGCTGGCTTATTCCGTAAGACAGGAAGAAAGTTCTTGCCTTTGCGTACAAGGTAAGGTTTTCACTCTGTTTTTTAATAAGATCATACGACTGAGTTCTATGGACCTGTATGTTCTTGTTTGGATGTGTTCTTTGAAAAGTTCAACTGGGCAAAATATTTGAGTTGTCTATCTTTGCCTGGTCTCAGGGGAGTGGCGGAGGATGAAATAAAAATATGGTATGACGAAATCGATAGTATCTTTATTATGGACCACTGCTCCTTAATACCAACATCCTCTTGGGTCTATTCTCCTTCTGATTACCTCATTGTTTCCACTTGCACGAGTATTTTGATTCGAGTTCGATCTCCTGGTTGCCTTCCTAAAATAATTTGTTAAATCTACAAATCAAATCACCAAAGAATTAAATAATTTCACAGCTAGATTTCTAGATGAGATGAAAATGATATATAACAAATAATCCAAAATTAAATTACCTTTATTTTAGTTTTGTCTTGCCCTTTTCTTCTTTCGATTTTGACTTTTGAGATAGAATCACTATGACTAAACGCTCTATGCCTGATGAAGAGTTCAAGATAAACATGCATACATAGATGTCACCGCATGGTGGCTAGGTGTGTCCAAGCCCAATTAATTACCCATGGATAAAGACATCGCTTTGCTGTCTAGGAGAAGGTATGGTGCCAAGATTTTTACTATGGCATGGCAGACACCATAGCATGCCATATTGGCTCCTCTGCCACGGGTCTCGGGGAAGAACTTACTTCCCGGTTGAGAAGACTTCTCCCTTGTTTTTTTCTCTGTAGAGAAAGCTTTGATCATGAACATCCCAGCGAAAATGCCAATTTTTTTGTCCGAAGACCTTCACAATGATTTGTTCCCTTCTCGTATCGTGAAAACAAATACCGTTAGATTAAAAGAAACAACGGTTCGTATTCATTTCTGTGTACATAAAATTTTTCGTGAAATAACATTTGAAAGCAGCTGTCTTTCAGTCAGCTAGTCTAATACCAGCTGTTTAACTCTGTTCTTCCGATTGAGAGAGTCTGGACTGACCTGAATACTTTTCTTCAGAAAGCCTCACCTTGTCTGCTCTGATCCTAGCCGCGGTTAAAAACCGGCCCCAAGTCAATGGGATGACTTATCAAAGCAACACTGTCCAGATATTTTTAACCTTCAGATCTCTATCATGGTTAAAGAATTCCATGTTTGGATCTAATCCAGGGCCTGCAACATTACTATACTGTCCATGAAGCCAGCAATGCAAGATATGTCAGACATAGACATATAGCAATTGGGAAAACTAATTAAGCCATTAAGGTCTTTTCATTACTTTGGTGTCTGTCCATGTGGAGCTGCTAGATCGTTAGTGGTGCATGTGAGGCATGATTTTGCATTAATAGTTTTTGCATGGTTGACAAAAATGGATTGGCGTAATCACGCTGGCCTGTAAGCTCGGCTTACGCACGATCTTAACCTAATGCATACTTCAGGTTTTTTTTTTAGAAAAAAATTGCATACTTAAAATTCGCTGTGACGTTCGAGCAACTGACGTAGGTTCTGTTATAAAAATCAATCTATCTAGTACGACTCGTCCTAATATTTTGCAAGGGAGGAGTGACTATGCTATGTTTAGTCGATTTGTTAACCTTTTAGAGTATGTAGTGATTGCAGACTCGTGTATAATTATGAATTCATTTGATTAATTACTCCCTCCGGTAGAGAAAAAATTGTCGTTTTGGTGCGTGACTACATCTTTTCAAGTCCATTTTGATTTCATACACGAAAATCGTATATGCTTATTCTTCTTGAATTTTTTTAAATACTAATAAGATGAATATGAGCCATCCATTTTCGTCGATCCAACGGCTTAGATTGACTTCGACTTTTTTTTATACTATCAGGTAGTTTTATACTATAATGACACATATGTTTACGAAGAAGGCCCTCTAAACGAAAAATTAGATTTGAATTATACTACCATCCTATTATATTTATCATTGTATACTCTAAAAGACCTCTAATTTTACTAGGTTCAGCAATATTATTATAGTTGCTAGTTCAAGTTATATTATGTACTTTTTTTTTGACATAAGTTATATTATGTACTTCTCAATGTCTGAAACCACTTATTTACTCGATTGGAAGGGAGGTAGCTTTCTTTACCACATGTTTGTTTCAGCTTGGCTTAGACTTAAAGTTTAAGTCTAGCTAAATTGAAAAGGTAAGCACATAGGTTTTTTTAGTCCAACTATTTTTAAATCATGAAGCCACCTCTAAAAGGACTAGCTTTGAGAAGCATATTTAAGAACATCTCAAAATCCAACTTAACATTCAGCTCAACCAACTTATTTATTCAACTCAACCACTCCGAAGTTATTTTCTTCGGCTTATTTACTTATCCTATCTATTTATCTCTGAATCGAAACTCAAAACGCTTTGGATTTAAAGTCTTTTTTTTTCTTTTCGAAACCACGCCTCGGAGATCTTAGAAACAAGTTAAACTAAGTGGACCAAACTTTTCAAGCTACATCGGGAAGCTCTTGAAATTTATCTTATAAGTAAATAAGATAAGCCGAAGAGAATAACCAATCTAACAACAATTTAGATTTAAGTCAACAGAAAACAACAATGGTAGTAAGATTCTTGCGAGACAGAAGCAGAGCATGTGCTCGGCGCTGATCGCGAATCAAAAGGACGACATCAAATAGGACAATGGAGTGTTTCCATCAATTTCAATTACACGGGCATCAACAACAAGGATACCTCAGCTAGCTATAAGGGTTTCAACTTAGCTTTTTTGCTTACGTGGAGGAGAGAAGGGGAAAAATATAAAGACTATCTACTAAGAGTCAATATATAACGGATTCCAAGATCATGAATACTATTATATATGGGTCCATATTAATTTTAGAGACTATGCAATAGCTAGTCTATTGAAGATGCTGTCTATTTGCTATTTATATATGAAATATCTATTTCTTATAGCCATTGATTGAGTCCACTGTTGAAGATGCTTAAAAACAAGATGCGGACTCCGAGACACAGGTGCAATATGGTTAGATTCGATCCCATCTTGCCACATCAAGAAAAAAGAAATGGCCTTTTTTCCTTCTGAGGGAATCGTGGATGAACGGAGGAGATGGATGCATACATGGCTTGGTGGAAAGAGGAGGAAGAACAAGAAGATGCGGCTTGATCCAACTTTTTTCCGAGCGAAGGAGAGAGATTTTGTTATCACGTGCAAAAGAAGCCATGTTTAGATGTTGATCATATTTTTTTTCTTTGTAAATTGATGTTGAGCATGTGTACTGTACACCAAGACTCTGAGAGCCAAAAGATCATTAAACCATTAAGTCGAATATGTATATTTCAGATGTATTTATTGTCTTATCGGGGATAAGAGATAACATGGCCTCTAAAAATAATGATTTTTTTAATTGAAAGTATGTCATGGAGGAAGTGACTATTTGGCCATAGTTGTGGTAAACTTTGGCAACTAAATGTTCTATAAAAAAACTTTGGCACATAAATTACTTTATAAATATTGGGTCAGATGACTAACACTGAATGCCATCATTATACCGTGTAATCAAAACAAAAATTAGGGTATATTTGGTTGCGGGGCTAGCTGAGCTATAGCTTTGGCTAGCTCGTATTAGCTTTGCTGTGCTTGCCATGGATAAACTGTTTGGTTTAATTTGCTTTCAATCACAAGGATAGTTGGCTAGTAGTTTAGTTTTATGCAAGCTTTTTGAGGGCAAATTTCTATATGTATCTATCTAATCATTAGTTCTCTGTCAACAAGAGAAGTAATCAGATTTCTTTAAAAAAGATCAATCCGATGATACGAGCACTTGCGTGCTAATATGTACATGTACATGTAATTATTTATTGCTGAATCTCTAAAGCAAATCAAGTTGGTACATGCGTATGGACGCGTATGAATCCAAGAACTTGACAGCTCTATCGCATATATTCCCGTAGAATGACGAGTCCAGCACCGCTCTGCAGGTGGCTGTGCCGCGACGGTGCGAGCCACGCACGGTCCGGCTGCAGCGATGACTAGAGAGGGAGGCTGCAATCTGCCCTCAGATTTCACCCGCTCTGGGCAATGTTTCTTTCAGCGTTTGCGTTTGCTTATAAGCTAAAAATTTATTATTTTTGTACAAATCAAACGCTTTGACGTTTGGTAGCCAAATTTTGTAGATCTTACTATTTCTTCTCAAAACTCTCAAAACCATTTTTTCTATAATTTTTTGATCACTTAGATGTCCTTATCGAGAAGTTATAAATTTCTAATTTAAACGCAACCGCAACGGCTGAAATAAATACTACCCTAGAGGTCTCGCCCTCCGATGCTAGCCGAGTGAGGCAAGCTAGCTCTCAAAAGATAGGTATTCTTAGTTGCAAGAATGTTTAAAGTGGCTTATGTTTATGTGGTTAGAAAATTAATTTGCTTTTTTAGTTCATTTTTTAATCATAAAGCTACCTCTAAAATCTCTTAAAAATAACGTAAACGAAACAGACTAGGTTTTAGATCTCGAAGTCTAGCTTAACATTCAACCCACTTTAACTCAGTCAGCTTATTCATTAGCGCAACCACTCCGGACATGTTATGCCTAGCTTAGGCCATGCACAAAAGTGGCTCTATTTTATTCTCAACACAACATTGGCCCCATCCTAACCCTATTTTATATCTCTTATATTTTACTTCTAACAGTATTTTTACTATTCATGGTCCTATTTTGATCCTACTTTAAAACAGAAATAGGATTACCGTTAAACATGTCCTTAGCTAGACTTGAAAAATCCTTGCCTGGGATCCAAACGGCCATTAGTCTCCTCCAGTCGAGCCTTTCTAAACATGTTCTAAACTCCGGCTAAATATGCCGCGATGTGAAATCTTAGTTGACTTGTGCTAGGCCGAAACTATGTTCTTACGAAAGCCCATAATAGTTGGGCCCAAACAAGTGGCGACTTGTAATTTCGAGGCCCATTTACTGCCTAGTAAGACGGCCCATATTACTAGCAGAAGCGGCCCCGCGTTATCCGGCCCACTTTTCCAACCCGACACCCATATAACCACGCCCTGACCGTGCCTAGGGTTTCCTCTCCTCACTACCGCCGCCGCAGCCCCTCCGTGCCTTCGCCTTCACCCTCGAAGCCGCAGCTGCCGTCGCCGCCGCCACCGCCGACATGGGTAAACCTCTCCTTCGTCTCGACCTCCCTCCTCTCGCTCCTCCCGTCGGGGCTATCCCCTGCCTGTATCGACGGGCTAATCGTGTTGCTCGTGGATGGGTGGCGCGCAGGTAAGGTGCATGGATCGCTCGCTCGTGCCGGGAAGGTGCGCGGGCAGACGCCCAAGGTGGCGAAGCAGGACAAGAAGAAGAAGCCCCGCGGCCGCGCGCACAAGAGGATGCAGTACAACCGCCGCTTCGTCACCGCCGTTGTCGGCTTCGGCAAGAAGCGCGGACCCAACTCCTCCGAGAAGTAGGCGCGCCGCCGCCGCCGCCTCGCCCTGGTCCCCGTTTCGTTCTTGATATGCCTGTGATCTTCTTGGTAGTTAAGTGTCATTCAAGAAAAAGAAAAGGAACAACCTTTACCTTCGTAGTAGTATGAGTTCAGTGTCCTTTGTGATGGATGGGATCGAATTGATGTGTTGAAGTATGCTTGCTTCGTTTAGTTGAGAATTTGATATATGAGCTCATAATTTAAATTTGCTCATGGTTGCATGGGTTCACTTGTCTATGATGCGTAAAATATGCAAGTTTGTGCCTGTTTTGGTTATGTGCTGTTTATCTCATGATTATGTGACATTGTTAGGTCTAGAATGCTTGTATCAATATGCTAGACTAGTCATTGCAAGCTTCAGCTTCCAAGCATTCCTTTCTTCATCGCTAAACACCCATTTGTTTAGAGTAGTAGTGATCTTCACTCAACCAACCATGTCTGGTCCAGGATGGTGGTACACAGTGGCTTGTTTGTGCAATTGGTAGACGTAATGGTGAGATAGGCCAGATATTTATTGATGATAGTAATTAATTATTCAATTCTTGTATTAGAATGTAGAAACCATCCCTGGCAGTTTGCCACTTTGATAAAAGAAATAAGTTTTGATTGGAAGTGTATTAGATCGATGAATGAACCTTGCAAGATTTGTTTGATCGAATATTAGGCAGCACACTTCAGGAAAGTCAAGCGAAAATTTAGTTAATGCTGGGAAATTGGGGCCCATAATTTGTTGCATTAGATTATGCATCTCATCCTTGATCTTCAGGACCGTGTAGGTGCAAATCTCTGTTACGCTTAGGTGTTTACTGCTCCACCAAAAATAGGTTAATGTTGTTGACCACCTGAATTTGGTCTGGAATGCTAGTCCTGAAACTTTTGTTAGTGTTTCTGTGCATCTTCCCCGAATTATTAGATATCTAGAGCCAATTGAGATATCTTTGTCTGTGAGCAATTCTGGTCTGCCTGAACAAAACATTATAAGTTTATATCCCGGAGTTCGTGTGTTTTCACTCAAGAATCGGCCAGTAGAAATCTAGAATGCTTGATACAATCATGCACTGCAACCTTGGCTGGAATGCTTGATGCCACTTGTTTAAAATTGCGTCATGTTTGGTATTTTGTCTATGAATTCTGATATAACTGTGAATCGATGCGCTCTCATTTTATTCCCCACTCAACCGAATGAATTGAGTGGATGGAAGAATAATGGATGTTTGGTTGAGAGCCTAACTTGCTACAACTAGGCTTGGGCGTGCCTAGGCGGGTTAGGCTAGCGTTGGTTTGTATACTACGGTTAGTCGCGCCACAAAAGTTTAGTCACCACCTAAGCCACTCGCTGTGCAAAATTTTGCCACAAGTGTGGCATCCAAATCGTCCGCCACACAATTTGGCTAGCCAAATCGTGTAGGAGCATGGGAGAAGCAGAGGTGGGCAAGTCTCACATCTGTTGCTGACGCGCAAACGCGAGTAGGGGAGGTAGGAGGCGCTCACCATTAATGTGTGGCTTACGATTACCCGCCGCCATTGCTGTTGGAGATCTGCAGCTCACGAGCGGAGCAGGGAAGCTGTTGGCGCTAGAGAAAAAGATCACCACGGGGATAGGGGAGGCTCGTTAGGAAAGAACGGGTAGGCTGAGCTGTTGGAGGAAGATAGAGGAGGCCGAGCTCACGCAGGGGCGAAGCCGATCGAAGCTCGTTGCCATCCACGTGAAGGGCGAGCTCATCCTGGGGAGGGATCTTGGCTCCTCTCCTTAACCTTGGTTTTAGGTAGTGTTTCTTTAAGCGTTTGCGTTTGCATTTGCTTATAAGCTGTAAATTTGTAGCTCCTCGATAAGGATATCCGAGGGATCAAAAAATTATAGAAAAATGTTTTTTAGAGCTTTCAGAAGAAATAGTAAGACCTGTAAAAACTGGCTACCAAATGTCAAAACGTTTGACTTGTATAAAAATAATAAATTTTCAGGTTATAAGCAAACGGAAACAAAAACACTGAAAGAAACACTACCTTACTTGTGTCGTGTATGTTTCTGGATATCGGTGACTTGTGTATGATTCGGTAGCATTATTGATTTATGCCTTGCATTCGCTCGATGAAATGCTTGCCTTACTTTGTTCTGGGATGGCTAATAGTGTTGACTAGGGGAATTACCCAAACGATCATGCTCACCATGCTGATGAGATGTCATATATTAGGAGCGATCAAGATCAACCAAATGTATCGGGAGATGGCTACACGGAGAAGACACATTGGAGGGAAGATGACATGAGGCTTAGGCAGTTTTTCTCTTGATGGCCAAACACCTGCCGTTTCTTTTTGCCTAGCCTAATATTAGTTGTTGCTAGGAACTAAACACCACCTAACCATAGACTGATTAGTCGTGCCACACCTATGGCTTGCTACTAAGTTTAGGTGTGGTAAAATTAGTCGCCAATGAAACAGACCCAAAAACTATATAAGCTTTGTCTATAGTTGTAAAATAAATGGCATCATTCAGGGCCAACATTTAATTTATCTGGAGTGGAACTGAGCGGCATTGCCCCTTACACTGTTTCTATATCATGTATCTAAATCTGATCATCCGATATAACACCCCATTATCTCTGTGGAAATGGATGATTTGCCCGTCCAAAGATTCTGAGTTTAACGATTTGTCACTCATAAAAGAATAGTTTAATGTACCAAATTCTTAAATGCCCATATTAAGAGTGGCAAAGCATCAATTATTCCATAATTTCCATTATCTCTTGTTTGAATTGAGGCAACTTTTCAGAGCTTGCTGATCATCCTCTCTCAGGAACTGTGCCTTCCTTCTGCAGCTGTTGTTTAGGCTTGAATCATCCTCTCTAAGGAACTGTGCCTTCCTTCTGCAGCTGTTCTTTAAGGCTAGAATGCAACTTAATTATTTGATTATCCTTTTCAACTTTGACTTTTTAAAGCCATTTCTTGAAAATCTCGAACTCATAAGATAAAAGCTTTTAAGTCTAGCTTTGATAATTAGTTTCGGCTTCTCAAAACTACTTTTAAAAGCTCTTAAAATTTAGTTTCAGCAAATAATCAAATAATTTAAGCCTAGGAGAACAAGGGGGAACTTGCTGGGCATTGCAAATGTATCATTTTTTTTAGCGCACGCTCTACGCGCGTTAGTAACTGACTGAAAAGTGTTCGTCGCCTGTTTGTTCAGCTAGGCCTTTTACCTATGTGGAAATCATGGCTGCTTCTACGCTTCCGTGCGTGCTGTGGCCTCCAACACGTCGAGTTCCATCCATGGGAATATTCCTGGAGGCAGCCAACTGGCAGAATTTTGGTAATGTTTGGGTTTTACCTTTGTGCCATAATTTTGTGTGCAGTTCTTTGGTTTATTGCCACAATTATTTTGCTGTCAAACTTGTGCGGGTAGCATTGATGTACTTTCACTAACCATTTTTTAGGAATATTTATGCATCTTTGTATCAAAGGAGGTAGGCAGCCTTTGTGAAGAAGTGGAACATACAGTATGTTTGGTTAGAGCGAAGCAGGGCAAGTAGGGCAAGGGAATAAAAACGGGGCATTTAAGGGTTTGTCACTCTCAAACATTGACAATTAAGAATTTGTCCCTTATTAGTCAATGACATGTGTCTTTATGATCCACATGTGATCGACACGGATAGTGGTAAATACTTAGATATTAATCTTTGCCATGACAAATTTTGAATTATTCCTTTAAAAAATAGGAAATTTCTTCTCCATATGTCACCTAGTAAGTTTTTCGCATGTACTTCTGGTTCCTACTATCGCCTAAAATGACACTAGTAAATTTCTTTTCGCCTGCTTTTCATTCCCCCTTCTCATTTCCTTCTTTTTACGGAACACGCTCATAGAGTACCTTTCGATCCTATAGGCTAGGACAGGCAAAACCTTGTTTAGCAATAATCCTAGTTTGTTCGGTAAAAAATAACCGACTTTGCCGTGGTTTCGTCCTAGCCCTGTTGAGCTAGGTAGTGTTCTTTTCAACGTTTGTTTATAAGCTGAAAATTTGTTATTTTTATACAAGTTAAACGCTTTGACGTTTGGTAGACAGTTTTTGTAAGTCTTACTATTTTTTCTTAAAGCTCTTAAAACCATTTTTTCTATAATTTTTTAATCCCTCAGATGTCCTTATAAAAAAGTTACAAATTTTCAGTTTATAAACAAACGCAAACGCAAACACCGGAAAGAAGACTGTACTAGAAAATACCTGTCAAACATGCTCAGCTATGCTATAACTAGCACATAATCAAACTGTCCAAACAGATCGCTGCCTGTCGAATTAGCTCTAGCCGAGAATTTCAAAGAGAGATTTTTGCTTGGCTAGGTTACCAACTGAAGCATCTACCGATGATTCTGCCCTGATTGGAGGCCAGGCCACGCCGCAACAGGCGGGTGGTCGTGGTGGGGGCACCACCGCCTCCCATTATTACGTGCTACCTTCCAAGATTCCTCGCACGGGCGCCCGGGCTCGGATCCATCTCGCCGGCAGTCCACGGTCAGCCCGCCCCTGGTGCTGCCGAACCCCATCATCTCGCCGCGCGGCGCCACTCGCCGACAGGCGGTGGCACCAGCGCACGGCCATGGCAACAGGTCCATGCCGCGCCGCTGTGGATAGACGTGGCCAACAAACGAATCGGGCCAGTCCAGTTTGGACTCGTTTGGCTCGGTTCACCGTATAAACCGGGTCTAACGAGTCAGG
This sequence comes from Olyra latifolia, assembly GCA_036346145.1. NCBI lineage: Eukaryota > Viridiplantae > Streptophyta > Magnoliopsida > Poales > Poaceae > Olyra > Olyra latifolia. The sequence goes on from CM070530.1 coordinate 5,208,562, forward strand.
GTCTCGGTCTAAACACGGTTCGTATAGTAACCGGGGCGGTCCGATTGCAAGCGAGTCAACTCATTGTAGCCCAGAAATAATATATAAAAAATAATTATATTTAATAAATATGCATTATAAAAAGGCTAGCTTTGGTTCGATGCTTGATCTTGGTGGCTCGATCGTCTCCTTGGTCCAGCCCATTTGAAGCTTTTAGGACATTATTGATGTTTTGATCTACATGTTTTGAAGCTTTTAGGACATTTTTTGATCTACATGTGTGGGTCCTGAAGAAGCCATAGCGGCTACCTTTTGGAACGACTTAATTTTAACCTTTTTGGACGACAAAATGCTACAAAGATATAACAAAACGCCACAAGATGAACCAAACACACCGGTTTCTCAAAGCTAATGTCTTTAAGGGTGTGTCCAGTTACTCCATGATGGACGATCTGCTTGTACTATATAGATGAAATGAGTAGTGATGGATGCATAGGTCTCTTAACATTGACGAGTCTTATGTTTGGTTGGTTTGGGATGGGATAATCCTTTTTTATTAGGTGGATGAGATGGTCCGGTTCATCACTCCTGTGAACATGGGGCAGGAGAGGCCAGGGACGAGGGGAGACTCTGGCTTGGGGAGGCTGGTGCCAGTCTGGGAGAGGAGGAAGCCAACGGGTAGCAATCGAGGAAGAAAACCTGCAAGGAGGTCTTAAGTACCTGCGGCGATATGTGACCAGGGTTCACAAAACCGGTGAAAACCAGTAAAAATTGGTGGTTTCTCGCCAAACCGCTGGGGGCGGTTTGAGAAACCGCCGGTTTTTATCTGGCCGGTTTTGAAATTTTAAATTTAAATTTAATATTTTGAAAAATTCAAAAAAATCTTATAAAAAACTAGAAGGTTTTTAGAACATTCTGTACAAAGCAAAATTTTAAATTGAGATTACTATCATGGTATTTTTTGCGAAAAAAGTTGTGCAAAAGTGAAAAACCGTTTTTTAAAAAATTGGACTGTTTCTAGAAGGTCTGGTCTGTACATTTGCTAATTGATTGCTCTGCTCGTTTTTTCTTTTGTCACCACCATCACACCGAACTCACTGATTGATACACGTTTTGCTACCGTGAATCACGGGTTTTGGGTCACCAAACAGTTTTCAAAACCTTGATATGTCTATCATCAAATGAAATACAATATATGTTCACGTTTTGATGCAGAGAAGGATATTTAGCAAAGGTCATGCCAATTTTTTTTCCTTGTTCAAATATATGTTTTTATTGAAAACTACCATGCATATCACAAACTACGGCAAAAAACGTGTTAAAAAAATGTCATGTCTCTATAAGATTAAAGGAACATATAGCATCAATGAAGGAGCAAAACATGTACAAATTTCATCTCATTGAATTGATGTACTCAATGTCAGATTATTTACTTGATATTGATATGTTCCAGATGTCATATATTTATCAAAAGTTCTTCCAAATTTTTTTCATGATTAAACAAATTACCAACACATATATCCCACCCATTTATGATTTTTTCCAATTTTTTTAAAAAATTTCAGACCTCTTTTTATTTTTTTTCATTTCCACGTTTCCTTCATTTTTCCACCGGTTTCTCGCTAAAACCAGCGGTTTCTCGCCAAAAAACGCTGGTTTCTCACCAAAAACCGCCCCGCCCGTCAGTTGCTTCCGGACAGTTTGAATTTGAATTTGAGCGATTTTTTACCGGTTTTTGGCAAAAACCGGCCCGTCCAAATGGAGGTTTCGGGTCCCGAAATGGGTTTGTGAACCCTGTATGCGACCCGGTTGGAGGGAGACCAAAGAGGAACAATGGTCTTGAAGACTCGTTACACATTCCACTGTGCCGGTATGTGAGTTGCAGGTGGTGGTGATCACCCAAGGGTATGTCCTAGCATCCTTGACAAACACTCCAGGACCCGCTTACGCTCATGAAAACCTAGGTTTCTTTGACTAGATGCATGGATAACGATCCCACCTTCACAACCTTCTCCCTTATATTTTTATCCAAAGTCAGATAGGATGGTTTGCTTGAGTTGCTCAACCTTGTAGGTCACCACGCACCACAGGAAGGTGTCGCGGCACCACAAAGGCAAAAGGTCCGTAGGGAGCTTGAGGTTGGCACAACCAAGGGAACGTGATGCCGTTGAGAGAGGTAGCCGTCCCCGAAGGGAGCCATATGTGTGTCATGTCCCAAACAGGCTTATTAGGATAATATTCTTTTTTCCTAGACCAATTCATCCGGGTTAGCTCAAACCAAACACCAAAATCACCTCATCTTGGACCGCTCCTTACTAGACAAAGCAACCAAACACATCCTCAAAATCAGGTGAGCCAGACGATTCTCGAAGCCTAGATGTTTAGTCGTGGCTACGATGGGTGGACCTTCAGCTGGGCCATCCAGCCATGTGTCTAACAATACTTTTTTGTGTTAATTGGATAGATGCCACTACAAAACTTTGAAATTCAAGATTTGCCACTACTCCTTTCATATCTATAAATTTGCCATTATGAAACCGTGTAAATTTCATATATAGCGCTTTGCGCACCATGTGTCCTATTTTAGCACCGTACTTTTGAAATCAGATAATTTTACCCTTATCCTCATGATCTATTTACACAAAAAAGCCATTTTTCTACCCATCTTCACCTTCCTTCCTCTCAGATCTAGTTCCTTGCTGTCCTCAACATCGGCAAGCCCACCGTCGTCGCCTCGCTCGCGCTGTCGCCGTCATTGCCCATGAGGCCGCCGTCTGCGCCCCACGCTGCCACCCCATGCTACTCCACGAGTGCACTCATCGCCGACCGTAAGCCTCCTCACAATCCGCACCACTCCGTGAGCTCGGTCAAGCCTGGATCCATGTCGTCCCATGAGCATAGATCCTCTGTGAGCATGGGCCTCTACGGCTGCCGCCGCCCATGAGACTGCCGTCGTCTACTTAGCTGCCGAGCCTCGCCACTCCATGAGCGCAGTCACCACCGACTGTAAGCCTCCCCACCATCTGCGCCACTCCATGAGCGCAGTCGAGCCCAAATCTATGTCGCCCCATGAGCGCAGATCCTCCACAAGCATGGGCCTCTACAACCGACACCACCGCCACGGTGGCCTCCCCAGCCAACGGTTTCACCACCAGACTCGGGGAGGAAGACGTGCCTCCTTGGCCACCGCCGCTGCCACGGTAGCCTCCCCAGCCGATGGCTTCATAATCGAACTCAGGGAGGAAGAAAGAAGAGTGAGAAGAGGGGGAGACAGATAAAGAAGGTGAGGAAGAAAGATGGGAGGTAGAAGATGAGGGCAAAAGCGTCAAATACATAAATATGGACTTGGTATAAGTCCAAAAGGTGCTTTAAAATTCGCATAGTGGCATAGATCTAATTACGTGGTTTTATAATGAGAAATTTATAAATAAGAAAGGAACAGCGGCACATATCGAATTTTGAAGTTTTGCAGTGGAATCTTCAACTAACCTACTTTTTAATCTAGATCAACTACTACCATGCAAGCATAATTTCGTCCCGATCCAATTTTCATGGCAACACTTTTTTTATGGTTATTGTGGGAATCCAGCAATTCAATCACACCACTATAACACATCTTAAGAATGAGACCCAAATTTTATTGTAATCCAGGAATTTGAACACAGATGATAGACTTAACAATCAAGCACTGTTATTACCTTCTCATCTTGGTGACCACACTTTGGTCTGATTCACCAGAAGTTGCCCCTTGAATTTTCCTCGGTCTCGATGCTGTTCCGTAGAGGAAGGTCTGACATTCTACAGGCTAATTGGCTTCCAAACAACGTCAAGCTGGCTGACCCAGCAGGAGCGGCCTCGGAAGAAGAAGTCTTCTAGTCGCCGGTGGTCAGAGAGAGAGAGAGGGCACGCATGTCCCCCGGGCGACGCGCAGGCCGGCGCCTGATCCGGGCGTGCGTGGGAGGTGGGAGAGCGCCATGCACGGCCTTCCCCTCCACCTACGGTCCGCGCGCCGCCTCCCGATCGATGCCGCGGCGAGCTCTGATCAGTCTGACACCGTTCTGCCACCGCATGCGCGCACGGCCCGCCGGCCCGGCCTCGGTAGGGACGAGCGAGAGGAGCGCGTGTCAGAGACCCCGAAAGAAACAAACGCCCAGCTCGCAGAGGACACACATATCGAGCTAAAGCCGTTTCGCCATGGATTATTGCTGCACAACAATGGCGAAAATCGCTAGTCGGTAAATTGGAATATATATATATATATATATTTTTTGTTAGGCTCCGGTCAGCCGCGGCTGACGGAGCCTCCCGTCAGCTGCGGCTTTTTTTGCAAAATCAGTGATTGAATTCGACGATCCGAACCGACCATCTCCTTCGTCTCGCCGAAATCTCACTACTGACAAAATTGTCTTATTTTAGTCTCCGAACTCCAAAAACAAGTTAAACTGCTCTCTAAATTGTCAAAAACGAATCAGTTTAGCTTCTTGACCGGTGGCAATTGGCAAATAGGTGGACTTATTACTCTCCCTCCCTCTCTCAACATCTCTCTTATCCATGTCTCTCCCTCCCTCCCCTAAGGACACCGCCCACCTCCCCTTGGCACCTCTGTCCTCTACAAGACTACAACTCCGCGCCGCCCCTACCCTCACCGGCGCCGACCACCTTCTTCCCTCCCGGTACCACCGACCTCCATACCTCCGCTCCACCCAGTGGCGGAGCCCATAGTGGGGCATAGTGGGGCTGAAGCCCACCTCGTGGGCCTAATAAGAAGACCCCATATATGTAGTAAATAAGCTCATATACGGATATATCTGCAGGCATTACATGCATTTTACTTCTACGATGTCTTATAACCGTATAACTATGTTATAATACTAATATACTATAATTTAGGAATTTGATGTCGTTAGTGCTTGACCCTTAAGCCTTAGATGTTTCTTTTTTAGGTCCCCTCTACGGAATTTTCTGGCTCCGCCACTGGCTCTACCTACCTCTCTCCCTTTCGGCGCTAACCTCAATTCCACTCCTCCCCTACTGATTCCGTCCTCCTCCCCAACTGGCGCAGCCCACCTCCCTCCTTCTCGATGTCGCCTACCTCCATGCCACCCCTCCTCCACCGTCATCGCCCTTCTCCCCCCATAGCCTAATCCACCGTCGTCTACCATCACCCCACCTCCTCCTCTCTGCCACCACTTCCTCTCCTCCTGACCGCCACTGCCTCCTTCTCGAGCTACTCCAATGCTGGACTACTGTCGCGCACCCAATCTCCATTATTGTTGTTCATGCTCCTCTATCATCATCGAGCTCCACCGTCCTAGCTGATCGGTGCTGCTGCGTTGGCTCTGCCCACCACTACCGTCGTCTACCATCACCCCACCTCCTCCTCTCTGCCACCACTTCCTCTCCTCCTGACCGCCACTGCCCCCTTCTCGAGCTACTCCAATGCTGGACTGCTGTCGCGCACCCAATCTCCATTATTGTTGTTCATGCTCCTCTGTCATCATCGAGCTCCACCGCCGCTAGCTGACCGGTGCTGCTGCGTTGGCTCTGCCCACCACTACCGTCGTCGTCCTCCATGTTGGAGCTCCACTGCTACCATCTCCCCACCTCTCTCTCTCTCTTACACACACGTGTGTGCATACGAGGACGGCACATTAGTGTTAACCACCCAAAAAGCTTATGTGGAAGCCACATCAGTGAAAACCAACCCAAAAATCACCCCGTTGATCGGTTAAGGGACCAAACTGGTCCGGTTTCGACAATTCTTCGGGTACCAGTCTAACTCGGTTTTAGAGTCTGCGGACCAAAATAGGGCAAGGCCTAAAGCTCAGTGACCAAATAGTTACTTTTTCTTAGAAAATTCAACCATTCATATGGATCGATTTTGTAATATAGGTGAGAATCGAGCCATCAATCAAAAATCATTTGTGTCAATTAGATACAAAATTGCTCAACTTTGTTTTTTTCCAGTTTAAATTATAATGACAGGCTACAGCTAAAAATTTATCTTTTTGTACACCCCAAACGTTATAGCACTTTATAGCTTTTTAAAAGGTTTTTACTGGTTCTTCTCAAACCTCACAAAACAATTTTTTTACTCTCTGAGCCCTCTATCGAGGACACACAACTTTTTCATATTATAATTTATGAATAACATGTCAATGAAAATCACGGGGCACCGTGTGAAAATCGATAGCGATGCATGTGCGGAATGTGTCGAATTTCCTAGACGGGGAGTAGCATGGACTTGGGAAAATTACATTAGTAATTTTATAAAAATTCTAACCTTTCAAACATACTATGACTACCCTTTTTTTGTTTTTTATTTTAAGCTTGAGTTTGGCTTAGTTTTGAAACCCTAAACTGCTCAGTAGTCCTGCTCGGTCACCCTATTGGCTTTGCTTTCACAGGCGATGCTACCCCAACATCTGTACTTACCTCCACATATGTGGAAGTAGGGGTGGAACAGAGTCGAGCTTGAGCGAGCCAAACCTGGCTCGGCTCGAGCTTGTTCGACCAACTGAGCTGGCTAGGGTGAGGCATCGATCGAAGAGAGGAGGGTAAGCAAGCGAGGTGGAGTGAGAGAAGGAGGAGAGGGGAAACTGTGGTGGCTGGCTATGGTGACCGGTGAGGAGAGAGACAAGAGAGAGAGAGGGTTAGGGTTAAGATGGATGTGGGCCACTGTGTGGCTTGCGGGCTAGGGTAAGCCGGTGGGGAAATTAAGTAGTAGGCTAGGGATTTTGGGTTGGTGGCTTGTCAGGCCTGGTTACATGGGCATTTGAGACTCCCGAACGAGCTACAAGCGAGCTGACATTGACTTGGCTCGGGCTCGTTAATGTCCACGAGCTGAAAAATGGGCTTGGGCTTGGGCTGGGCTCACTTTCAAATGAGCCTAAACCGAGCTGAGCCAAAAACCGAGTGGGCTACAAGTGAGCCACGAGCTAGAGTTTCGGTCCTATATGGAAGGTGTTGTTGAATTGCTCAAATGGGATATGAGCAAAATTCGCAAAACAAATCGCATAGATAGTTTATTTTTAAAAGAAATTTTGAAATCTTCAACATATTACAGCTACTTTTTATATTTTAATTTTTTTTGATTTTAAGTTTAAATTTGAATTTGACTCAGTTTCGAAACCCTACGTCAATCCGTGCCCTATTAGAAAATTCAACTCCACAACGGTGTGGAGTTCCATGCAGATTGGTCGCGTCGATCTCGCGCCAAGATTCGTGCACTGCCACCACCTTCCCCACAATGTGTTTTGCACAAAAAAAAGATCCCTCTCTTTTTCAAATTGTCGCTCAAGCTCCTTTTCCTCTTCTTCTCCCTAGCTGCTCTCCGACCCGCCAACGCCGATGACCATGGCCCTTGTGGCGACAATCACGACAACGCTCGCTCCCTCATGTAGTTGTTCCACCATGTCCGCTGGCCCTATGGTCGGCTACTTCTACGCATCCGCTGGCTCCCCGTGCCACCCAACCCTGGCCTGTGGATGCGACCACAAATCTGCTCCTCGAACCCCTATCGTGCCGTCCCTGTCGCGCTCCTAGCCGAGCTGTCGGGCCGAGCTGCTAGCCCACCATTCTGCGAGACGGATTGGACGACTCGAGCAGGCAGCACGTGGTCACAGCCGCAGGGCGCGGTGGTCACCATCGGTGGGCCGGTGCGAGGAGTAGCCCGCTGGATTGGACTGCAAGTGAGAGGGAAGGAGAGGGAGGAGGAGGAGAAAGAAGAACAACCAAAACGGAGCAATGTGTATTTTTGACGGCTTTGTGCAAAACCACATAAGAAAAAAACTGAAGAGGTGGTAGCCATGCACAGATCTTGACGCCAGATCTAACGGTTCCCAATACGCATGGACCTCCACACCGTTGTGGAAAATCCTCTCCCCTACCCCGTTCAATCCTGCTCGGTCGTCCTAGTGGCTTTCACAGGTCGCTGCTGCCCCCAACACCTGTACTTGCCTCCACACATGCTACACCATATCGTGTGCTGGTTGGAGGCTCCTGCGTGTCTGCATCTTGGTGTGCCGTTCCGTCGCTACCTAGCTGCTGGTCAAAGGAGAGAGAGATGATCTAGATCAGATGAAAATGAAATCGAGCTCATCGGTCGCAGAATGCATGCATGCATGCATGCATGGCCCAGCAGAGTAGATCGATCGTGTTGGAGTTTGAACTGCTTTAGCTTCTCCTTTTGAGAGCGAGAATCGCGAGCCCCGAGAAGGGCGAGGTGGCAGACACTTGGCTCTGTTCGTGGCAGATCGGGTTTGGCCTTTGCGCGAGGGCGCGCATGGTAGCTTCGCGCCATTTTCTATACCCGGTGGCCAGAAAATTAAGGGACCAAGGTTCAGAAGACTGAACCGGTAGAAAAAAAACCTCTATCCCAACGGTTTTGATTTCACAGAAAACAAAAAATACCAATAAAACCAAGTGGTCTATCATTTTAAACCTATTGGTCCAAAGGTTTTTCACCGTTAGAATTCTCTGAGCTCTTTTAGTCTAGCTTTTCAAATCATTAAATTTAGCCGAAAAGAAGAATAGTAGACAGCTCTTGCTCTTGTTCCTGTTAGAAATGTAGTTTGGTCTCGCTATTGGGTCTAAAATGGGCTATATATACATGTACAAGTGTGAGAGTAAATAAGCAGAAAACACCCTATACGTTTCTACTTTAACAGTTCCAAGCACATGATTTCTTTCTAAATCATTAGATGATCCATGTCTGTTTTTGTAGATTCTTTGTCAATCTAGATTAAAACATTGTTCAACTCGTATGATTTTTATTTTCTCTGTCTAAGTTGAGATCTTTCACTTCCACTACCACAAGAATACAGCTTTTTTTCCCAGGAAAATTAGCAGCCTAACAACATCACTGCCTACATATTTTAGGCGATCAAATCAAGTAGGATCGCCAATGACCCCATGCAAATCTTAGCTTTAGAGTTTTCCGGAGGCAAATCTTACTTTAGAATTGTCGTACAAAACACTGGCGATACTATCACCAATGAACTGTACCCCACTTCTTTATGCCCTAATCAGTTATCACCTGCCTGTGGTTAAGCTAAGCTACTACCAGAAAGGCAGAAAGACCCATCTTTTCCACTGCTTTGAGCGCCACCTCAGGCATGTTTTGTGCACCAAACCTCAGAACCACCAACCGAAAGAAACCAAAAGCATTGGCCTATTTTTTCTAATCAGCCACTGCCTCGTCTGCCCCAAGTGTCAAATAAAGTATTTGAGCCCTGTCTCCCCTCTGATTTACAGCCTCCCTTGGATTCATATGCCCCAAAAGTCTCCCTCTCCAGATGAAGTGAGAGAGAGAGAGAGCAGAGGGGAAAAGGAAGGACTTGGAGTAGTGTTCAGGCTCTAAATTCTTCTTGGGATTGGGTCCTTAGCCTCTCACCAATCCCATGCTGCTCTCCTCCCTCTCCTCGCCCTGCTGGTATAAATAGCCCCAGTCTCCTCTTCTTCCTCCACCCCCCTTGTTGTATGCTCCTAGAGGGAAAACTTATTAGCTTCTTTCGTTTTCATTCAGTGATTCAATCTTCAGCTTCCAATATTTATAGTATAGCGACTACAATAAGCCAAGAATTCACCATTCGCTCTTTGCCCCTCTCTGAATGCCTGGCTGATTGCATGCTTGTAGTTGTGTGTGCATATGTATATGCAAAGAGATGGCCCTCTTTGCCGTCTTCCACAGCTTTCTTGAACTGCACCTTGTGTAATGGATAGTAGTACAGTGCTCTGGCTTTCTACTTGCAAGAGCAGTTCAATAAAGCTGTGGGAAATTGCAGAGAGAGACCAGTTGGGCAGCCCGGTGGAGCATTCATCAGCTTCAGGTTGTAGGTGCATGGTGTCTAGAGGTAATTCTGAATCACTGGAAGGTATTTCATGGTTATCTTTACATCATGCCACGGTTAATTTGGTTTCATATAGTTTGGTTTCTGAATATGTCTTATGTGTGCCCATCGTTTGTCAATTAATTAACTACGTTCTTCTAGCTAGCTAGTTTCTTCCATATCTCCATATCGCCTTCTCAATTGTTATTTCTCCAGTAAATTGATATAATCAATTCCTTTCGAGAATAATGCTCTAGAGTTCTTTAAGTTTTGTTATACCACGTTACTTTACCGTCTAAAGATGCACTCTCGTTAATTTTTTTTCTCATGAGAATATTATATACACTGATAATTCTGACGATGCATAAACTAAACTTGTTAGCTTTGTCAGATATGTTTCAAAACCACTGTATTTGCAGTGGCACGATATGTACTGACCCCCCTCAGAAAAGAAAAGGAACCTTTCTGAAAGCAAAACTGCTGGCTGGCCATGGCCCATGAATGTTGGCCTGCTGAAACTTGAAAGATGTTCCTGAGGGGGTGCAATGAGTAAAATCTTTTAGTGGTGAAAGAAAAAGATGCTGCCAAAGAGCATGAAACCTCAAATCATACCAGTACTTGCTTCACCCATTCTGTGCTGCAAGAGAGACTGAGAGAGGAGGGAGTCCAATTATACTGCTCCGTCTTTTAGGCCTAGTGGGCAAGCAAGGCCACTGAGATGGGACTTGTATTCCTGGAGATGCCATGGCCTCCCCCTGTGGGTGCTCTCACCTCATCCCCAACCACTGGTGAGGTCAAGGTGGTTTCCTTAAATAGTCATGCACTGCATCCTCTTGCCATTGATTGTTCTTTTCACTGCCTCTCTGTGCCTGAGCTTTGAGTGTGGTCTTGGGCAACACTGACATGGCCTCTTACCCCTGAACAGTCTCTGCATTTCTGAGCCATGAGATCTGATGTAGTGGGAGATGCATGTGTGCCTGTGATCTGGTCTCAGTATGGATGCATCTTGTCACCCTGGAGTATTGTAGCCATCCACAGAAAGATGGTGCAGAGGCTGGCAAGTGGAAATTCAGGATGGCCATTTAGGATTCAGGAGCAGATGTCAGCTGCATATCGTTTTGTTCAATTATTGCAGTAATATATAGAGTGGGGAATGTACAGTTAGTTTGATGCAGTCAGTAGTGCACTGTGTTTACATGAGGGCCCTGCATGCCTGCCGTGCATGCACAGATTAGCATTTGGTCTCTTGTAGTGATTGCTAATTTAGTCTGAAAATGGCTTCAGAAAATGAAAAGTCTGAATATCCTGTGCGTGCTTTCATGTGGTATTAGAACCCATGTAGAGAAGCAGGTAGCAAACTAGCAATGCTGCAATGTCAAGTTCGTTGGGATCTATGTTCATGCTATTAGTGCAAGTAAAAGTGAGAGCAATGGTTTACTGCTGAAGATGATAGCATATTGAAGAGTACCAGTGAAGTAGATAACATATATATACTGACGTTAATTCTCTATGAGGATTATTTGTGTCCATGATACATAATGCAAAATCTTCTGAAATAGTACCCAGTTAGCGTGCATGAAGCTGGTTAGTACATGTGGTTTCTTTCTGGTTAACAGTGCTGTGTATTCGATTGTCTGAACTCCCTAGCTTTATGATTTGTTCAGTTTCTCAAATGCAACTAGCGTTGCAATGTTTACTTTGGTTAGAAATGTATATATGCATGCAAAATATACATACTAACTGCAACACATTATACTCAACTATCTACAACAAATCATACATCTCATCACCTATCCTACTTGAGTTGACAATTGATTGCCCCTTGGAGGCCCTATACAGTACAGACACAAAGCATCTGTATCAGCTAACCCCACAGGCCACCACATATACTAATTCTGCATATACAATAATCTCCATTCTCTCCAATATTATACTCCAGAGACACAATTCAAATATATTTCTGAAAAGAAATACAATATTGTCCCAAAATAAACACAAATTTATGAGCACAAAAGTAGAGAGAGATCTTGATCAATACATGTGCTTTCCTTCCTTCCCAGCAGACCACTAGTGGGGGACTGGGTTTGGGAAACAGCGTTTCATCACATCATGGCAAAAAAGGCCACCGACCATGACTTAACAGCCAGCTAGTTTTTGTAGGAGGATTTCTGCAGTTAATCCAACACCAACAGTTCATGAACCAAAATGATAAGAACACACGCTAAGACAAGATGCAGTGGAACCCTAACTTTCCATCTGTCGATCGACCCTACGCCATGTTTCTGCACAGGGAGTTCTTTTACTGAACTCACTGCAGCATCAGTCTCGCCATGGCCATCGCCATTGACAAAGGCCCACAAGCTCGCAGTGAAGCTCACTGCGAAGGTGAAAGAAGCCACAGACCTGGAGCTGGAGCGAGCTGCCGCTAGATCCGAAGAAACTGGAAGGTAAAAAGGCCACCAGCTTCCGACAAACGGAGGAGCCAACCAGTTAACCTACCTGCATATCAGACCGAGCACGAGCTGCCGCACGCGTTGCAGGCGCTGTCCCAGGAGCCTGCAGCCACTAGGCTCCCATGCACAGCCACAGTGTCGTCGCCGCGACAGTGCGCGGGTAGCAGCAGGCATGTGCCGTCGTCCCGGCCGGCCTGCCTCTGATCGATGGACGGGGCATAGAAGCTTTTTTGCTGCGGAAGGGAGGAGGAAAGCTGCATTCTGCTACTGACTGAATGGGCATGCAGGCATGGCTGAGCGTTCCAGCAGCTGCGAAAGGCAGAGCTTGACAGACAGGGCATAGAAGGAGATGGCCAGTGGATGGCTGCATGCAGGCGTCAGCATATCGGATTGGATTGTGCCTTGGCTATGCATCAATGGGTGATCCACCACTAATTTGGTTTGAATATTGTGCACTTTAATCCCTAAAACAGCGACATAAACAGCAGCATATACATAGACAAATCACAGATTGCGAACCATAGCAAGTTCATCATACACAGCTTGAGCCTACCTCTCATATGTATAAAACGAATCTGTTAAATCTCAACTTATAGCGAAACACTTCGACGAAGGTTAATGTAGTGTTAGCTGAAGTCCGTAGTAAAACTAGATAGAAATAGAAAGCAGTCACGTGAACGCTTCTCAAAAATCTAATCACCATTCACCCATGCAGATTCTTTAGCGAGTCATGATTTCGAAGACACTGTTCTCCCACGCGTCGATGACACGTGCAGTGCACGGGATGGAAAACCTAGAGACGACGCAACACCAAGGACAAAGAGGCTCCCTCGCCGACGTCCCAGCAAATCCGTGACACATGTGGTGCCGGGATGGAGAAGCCTGGAGACGGCGCAACACCAAGGACGAAAAGGCCCCTCACAAACATTCCAGCAAATTGATTTGCTAGGGTTGTAGTTGTGTGCTCTAACATGGGAAGATGCACCCCTTATATAGGACGGGGCGAACGAGCCTCGTATAATAGACGCACAAAGATAGAATTCGATCCGCACACGATGCACTTCTATAGCATGCGTGGATACGGTTTTCTAAAATCATGTGTAGAATAATTTTGTGTTAATGTAGGATTTCACAAAAATAAAAGATCGATTTAATGGGCCAGAAGACCGGCTGCATGCAGGCGTCAGCCTATCAGATTGGATTGTGACTTGGCTATGCATCAATGCGTGATCCTAGCTCCACTCTTTTTGGTTTGAATATTGCGCACTTTAATCCCTAAAACAGCAAAATAAACAGTAGCATATATCATAGACAAATTACAGTAGTAAGTTCATCATATACACAAATTGAACCTATCTGTCATATGCACATAGCAGATATGTTAAATCTCGACTTGCAGTGAAATGCTCCTATCGACGATTGGAAAGCAGATTCTCGCCGAGCTTACTTGTTAATTGAGGGATCAAATAGTCCCATCCTGTCGAAGGGTTTTCATTGTAGATGTATGAACTCGTCGAGATGAAAGACAGATCAAACACAGAGATTTATCCTGATTTGGGCCTCTCGGAAATAGATAATAACCCCACTTCAGTCGCACGTGGGCGTTTGTGTTATTGCGATGAGATTGCAAAGACAAATCTCGATGTGGATCCCCTCATCTATTGGGGGAGGTATTTATAGTACAAGGTGGACGTAGTCCAAGTCCTATACGACCTCGAAAACCATCTAAATAACTTAGAATCCTACTAGATTTATAGATATATTATAAAAATATGATCAGTTTTACGCTTACGTTTAAGGGAAGAAAAGTTCTTGGTGGATGCAGGCCTTGGTACCCCCAAAATTTGCATGCCCCTTGAACTTCGAGGATTGATGGTTCTAATTCAGTCTCTTCTCTTTGGTGGCTGCAACAGCAGCAACTCTAGTCTCATATGAGATGAAAAGAGATGAGAATGTGAAAGAGCGAGCTAGCCTATCTCTTCATTCCTGGGATAAGCACTCACTATAATCGGGGTGAGATCTCGTAAGAGTTGGCACCCCCGCCGCTGGCTTACTAGATGTAAGAGAACTTGCGGTGAAAAGGCTACTCCCAATTGATGTAACATAACTCACTTTAGGTTTCATTTGATACTGTGCTATTTGAATAGCGAGATTCTTGAGCTGGACCGATCGATATACCAATAATAAAGTCTCCGGTCAACTGGTGGAATACATTGCACAATCCTCCCCCTAAACCTTTTGGCGAACTCAAAAGACCCAATCTTAGAGACAATGGATTTCTGACTAGAAATAGTCACACCCAAGTCATCCAAGATTGTTCCGATGGAGAGAAGAACCTATAATTAGCTTTTCGGGAAATTTGCAAATGAACAATTTCAACGAAATCTTTCAATTTCTTATTTTATTATGTTCAACTTTATGTATTCCTCTATCCGTAGAGTATACATTTTCGCAAATAAATAGTCCAAGGTGAATTATTGCTGATGTCTCCTCCCAAGAATCATGATGGAGAAAGTGCCAATTCAAATGGGATCACATGCAATGAACCAGCCACTAGAGAAAGGGACCCATATATTAGATATTCTTTATTTTATATGTCTCTACCCACACATATGAGTGAAAAGGACTCAGAAAATTCGCAAATAATGTAACCCTACATACGCATGGTGGTTTTATGTCCTCTTGAGTGATTATACACTAATCGCCTTATCAAAGAGTCAAGTTGGCCACACTTTAGGTTGGACTCGAGTCCGATCAAAACTGGAATTTCCAACATTCTCTCACGGAAAGCTCCTTGCCCCGGGCTGATTCATATAGCCAGCCTTGGGTATAAATATCGCAGTTCGACTTCACCAAACCATCTATCACCCCCAAACAAAGAGCGCTCCAAGGAACATCCATATCGGGAAGACTTTGTGCTTCGGACGTAGAAGGACTCCTAAGGTGGTTGTGGACTGACTATCTTGACATAACCTCTCAGGGCCTAGGAAGACCCGCGCAATGGCCCACAAACAAGGAGGCCCATTCCTAGACATCAAAACCGTAATATAGGTATGAGTCATCAACACGAGCTTGCCATACCCGCCTTATCCTCCTTAGACATGCCCCCAAGGGTATATTTTCCACTGGGCCTAGCCACTAGGGTATCTCACTCAATCCCGACAGCTAGCCCCCAAGGATCAAGTGAAAGCTACTTGGTCGGGCCTTCTCCTTGAGTTTAAAAGGAGGGATTGGGAAATAGCACCAAGACACACCCACCCTACCCGAGCATGTCATGCTCAGGAACAAGCTAGAAGTGCCGAGCACGAGCTGGGCTCACCCAACTCGAGCTAAGACGGGGTGAGACAGTGCTTTTTCCAATAGATATATAGCCCACTATGTCTACTGTTACGTTCCGCAAAAATCTCGCCACACACGTTAGGCCATGAATCGCGAGTGCGTCTTTTTAGGCGGAACAGTTCCGCTCCTTGGTCTCTCCGTTCACACTATAAATAGTCACACATAGTGAGAGTGCCTCTCACTTGCTCTTATTCTCCCGCACTAGGAACACTTAGCACTGGAAAATCCTTCTTCCCGCAATTCTTAATCCACCACCATGGCCAAGTTCGGTCCAAGCTCGATCACCACTGAGCACTTGGCCGAACTCGAGAAGTTAAGTCACCTCGATGCGAAATCGTGGCGGGCGCCTGAAGCAGCAGAAGATGAAGTCGTCTCCTCCGAGCTCTACGCCATCCATGGTCTCCACAGTGCTCGTGCATTGTGAGTGCGAGCTTCTTAATCTCAATCCCAACTCCATCCTCATCCTTGCCGTCTTCACGCACCTCTGCGACGGTTTTCTAGGCATCATGTCCACCGTTAGTTTGTTTCTTCACTTCTACTCTCTTTTCCGTACCGGGAATAACTCCGCAGTTGGCTGCGTCTATTTCCAGCTACGTTCCCTATCTCCATTCACTTACTCCGTTACGATCGTGAAGGACTCTGTCTCCGGATGGGCCGAGCGATGGTTCTATGTCAAAAAGTTTGTGGACAGTCACCTTTACTTTCGTGGTAAAATCCCGATCAAGAAGAGCCTCCACACCTCACCCATCCAAGCTGATGAGGAAAAGTGGCTCAATCTGATCAACGAGTTTGCCTCGCATGGGCTCACTGGCCAAGCGATCATAGAGGACTTTTTATGGAAAAGGGTGTGTGTAGCGGATCGAAGGCCAAGAGGGGGGTGAATTGGACCAAATTGTATATTTATTTCAAATGACTACTTAGGCAAAGTTAAGGAAACCACCTAGCTAACCATCCTAAAATCAATCTACCACTAGTAAGTGCACATCACACAGAAGATAAATTCTTGCAGAAAGTAAATTGCGGGAAAAGTAAATATGGACATGATATTTTTTCCCGAGGTTCGGAGACGAACTCCTACTCTCCGTTGAGGCAAGTCCTTGACAAACAAAGACCGGCTCCCTCTCGAGCCTTCCGCCTCGCTTCCACTCACGGTAACCCTTCACCAAGTGGCAAGGTGGGCTCCGAACCTTTCACAAGCGCTTGAGAGCTCCCACAAGCACCTTGGCGAGCTCCTCAAGCCAACACCTCCACCGACACACGGTGGCTCACCTCCGGCACCAACACAAGGTGGGAGGTCTCTCCACCGACACACGGTGGGCAAACCCTACCACCGACACACGATGGCTTGATGAAGATGAATCGGTGAAGTTCTTCACGTCGGCGACAGGATTCCAAGGAGCACAACCGGGGAAGCACACCCTTCACCAACACCACTCACACACACATGGGGGCCTAAACCCTAGCCACCATGGGAGAGCACTTGGACATTGAGCAAGGAGGAGGTTTGATCCCGGGTCTCTCACTCGTCCCCTGTGGGAACAGACGCTTAAATACCCCACTCACCTGGAGCACTCGAGAACGAGCCGAACCGACCAGATAAACTCACAGCCCGGACAGTCTGGCCCCCTCTGCCGGACAGTCCGGCAACCAAATCTCGATCTCCACCAAGAACCCGAGGTCAGACTCACCCCGAACACTCAGTCCGGACAGTCCGACCTAACGGTCCGGGCCAGGGCAAAACTTTCCTGTACAAACCACGGACAGACACTCAACGAGACAGTGAGACTCTCACCTGGGCCGGACAGTCCACCCCGGACAGTCCGGAGAACCGCAAAGCATCCCTGTCCGGGCCCCAAAGCCGGACTGTCCGGACCACGGCATAACCTCCCTGGACCAAACCGCAGCTGACTCAACCTAGGCCGGACTGTCCGGCCCCCTTGGCCGGACTGTCCAGTCCCTCATATGACCACACGGCCTAAAGCCTTAGCAACCCTACACACCTTCTATGCAGCTCAAACTAGAAGACAAGGGGGAAAACCTATAAAAACACACAGAAAGGGTGAGAACCGACTTTGCAACCTCTCTAAACACTCCACGTCGACGAACGGCGACCTACAAACTCCCTAGACAAGAAACAGACACACCTGCTAGCCCTAGGGACCACCGCACAAAGAAGAGATAGAGAGGAACGCGACGGTTGTGCTCTGGAGAACCCTGCAGCCAAAGAGAATAAATCACCAAAGCATCTAAATTAAGTCAACAACTCACCCAAGAAATTAAAAGAACTATGAATAAAAGGTCCTTATTCTTGAGAGTCATCCCCATCAGAAAAACAATGCTTGAGGGGTCCATGAAAACCGAGATTTCCCTATTTGAGAGTAAAGCGCATTAATCACCAAAACAAATTTTTGAAGACCATGGGAGCTTGATACTTACAGTGTGCCCCTTCGTAAGAGAGAGCATCCCTTCTACGAGATCACCGGCTAGCAGGACCTCACCCACGTGGCTGACTCAGGGACGTTTCACCTTTTCTAGTCTCCTTTCATGCTGCTGGCAGTGCTCTTCATTCTGCTTACATCATTCCTAACCTTTGCAACCCCGAGCATTACCTGGGTGGAAGCTCAGATGACCAAGCACTTCGGTGCCCAGAAGGAGTAGGAAACTTTTTCCTCGGTGATGTGTGTGAAGAACATCCGGGAGTGCGAATTTTTGGAGGAGGAGAATGCCCGACTGCTATCCATGCTCATAGCATTGACAGGGATAGGTCCGAGCTCGACACGCCTCGCCATCCAAAGGGAAGAAGGGTCGAGCGGTGATGATGCCAAGCCCATGGCTTGGAGAATCAATCGCAAGACCATTAAGACTGTAGCCTCAGAATCCTCGAACTTAAAGGAGCCTGGGCTGGCCCTGGAGATGACAGGAGTAGGGGAGGAAGAGCAATTATCCTCCCCTTACTTGACCGAGGATCAGAAAGATGCTTCCCAACGGTTGTAGGTATGCGTACATAAGCAACTTCTCTTCCTGCCCAATTGACGCCTTACACTTTTACTTTTCCTTCATCATAGATCACTGGGGCCACAGTCTCAACTTCGCTGCTATGGCCACCTAAATTATTACTTATTGTATGGACCGTAAGCTCGGGCTCATTGCAGATCATGTCATGGCGGAGGATGACACGGAGGACATAAAAAAAGACCTCCTGCCAT
The DNA here is from genome assembly GCA_036346145.1 of Olyra latifolia. Lineage (NCBI taxonomy): Eukaryota > Viridiplantae > Streptophyta > Magnoliopsida > Poales > Poaceae > Olyra > Olyra latifolia. Next base: position 5,227,369 of record CM070530.1, read on the forward strand.
CAGCCGACGCTCTGGGTTTAGGAAAAGAGGAGGCCAGAAGGTCCCTAGGCACAGAGCATGCTTGGGATGAAGCCACGGAGGAGACACCTTCTCGGGACGTCTCTGCTCTAGTAGTCCTTACGGATGCGAAGTAACCCCCGAGCATACAAGATGCTCGAGATGAGGCCATGGAGCCCTTAGAGGAAACTCCTATCCGAGAGAGTCCCTTCGACCGAACTCCCGAGTTTCTAGGATAGCCCTCGAGTTCACTAGCTGACTATGTTGCCACCACCGAACTCACGAGAAGCTACCCCTTCCCAGTGGGCCCAATAGGTTCGGTCGTTCCACGACAGGGCAGCCTGCTCGCCCTTCCTTGGAGAGACCCGACAGTCACTGCCAGCCCTAAGCATGAAGCTGGCAAAGATGATCCCTTCGCTTCTCTACACGGGGAGAGCGTCCTTGCCCAGTTCCGAAGTAATCTGCTTAAATGATGCTCCAAGGTACGGATCTTCACCTTTGCCACATTCCACGTTTGGTCTTGTTAGGCTTGTAACCTTTTTCTTTGTCTCCTGCACCTGGTAGAGGACACCTGTGTTGATTTCGAGGCGGGCACGATAGCCCCCAAAGAGGTTCCAGGGCCCACGCCGAGCAAGAGGCCAAGATCATGGAATTGGAGCAACGTCTATCCGGGGCCCAAGCTCGATTTGAAGCCGAAGTTGGGTGTCTCGAGACCCAAGTGCGGGTAGTCGTGGCAAAGAACTAGGAGGTCATTGCTGCGTTAGAGCAGAAATGTGCCTGGTCCTAGACCTTGGAGGCCGAGGTAGAAAAGCTCACCAAAGTTGCTCGGGAGGCTTCAGACCGAGCTAAAGGAGGGCCAAGAAGCAGCGAGGCACAAATTCAGATCCTAACTCTCTGTACAGAGTTTGACGAGCTTAAGGAAAGACTTGGCTCTAGAGACAGACACTACTAGAGAAATGGTCTTCCATATTGGCACATCGGTCCCAGTTGGCCACAAACCGGGACTGATGTGGCAATAGTCCTGGTTTGTGGCTACAGGGTTAAAAGCACGATTTTTCGCTCACATTAGTACCGGTTATAACACGAACCAGTACTAAAGGTGGCTTTGGCAAGTGGGTACATGCTAGCTGGCACAGGCACAAATTAGTCCTGATTCGTGTTACGAACTGGTACTAAAGGCTCATTCCAGCATACTTCAAAAGGAATGCATATCCTAGTTTATTAAATATGCGTGGGTGGGTGGGTTGGTTAGAAGAGTAAGTGGGGAGTCACGTGGTGGCATGAGGTCCCAGGTTCGAGTCTTGGGTTCGCCTTGTTTTTTAGATATTTTCTACGCTTTAGTACCGGTTAGGGGAACCGAGACTAAAGGTTAAATACCTTTAGTCCCGGATGGCCTATCCCGGTTCGGGAACCGGGACTAAAGCCCGTTCCCAACCGAGACTAAAGGCCGTTTTCCTAGTAGTGGGAAAAACTAGATTAGGAACTAGCGACCTCCATGTAGTACCTCTGTAAATTCCTTGTAGCCTGGCTGAATAAGAAAAAAGACTAAACTTTATGAAATAGCAAGTATTGTGCTAACTTTACCTCGGTAGCTTTTAGCTCGCCGATGTCTTCCTTGTTTCTACAAAAGGAGCAAAACAGAACGCGAAATGCAATAGAAGTTTTAACGTAGAGATAATACCCGAGTTGAAATAGCACGATCGTAACCCTAACCCTAACCCTAACGTAGAGATAAGTCCCATGCACCTAGTTTGCGGGCATGGCCTTGGTCATAAGAGAGTTAGCAGTGAGCTCTGCCCTTTAAACGCCCAGCACCCATGCCCCTAAGTTGCGAGCATAAGCGGGGACACTTAAAGGAAACAAAAATAGATCATGCTTGGGCCCTTATCCCCCAGTGTCCCAGCCATGCACCTAAGTCGCGAGCATGAGCCTAGCAAAGAGGGGAAATGACTCGCAACCACGGGGCACTTAGATTACAGGGTAATTTACTCGGCGTTGTGATTTAGGGAACGAAATTAGTCAATAGCCACACTTCAGGTACCAAAATTGAACTTTTTAGATTTATTTTTTAGACAAATTAATTAAATTTAATTACAATAAATATAACGATGAAGAAGGCCGCGATGAAGAGACAATTGATATTTACACACTCAAAGAAAATTGATAGATATATGTATAGAGAGAAAGAATTGTTAGTGTACTATAGATAGCACGATGGGACGATGCTATCCACACTCTCCACAGCCCGATCTAACAACTAATGGCCCGATTGAGCCAGCCCAAAGCCGCATGCTTGTAGACGGCACCCCATCGAATCCTCGATTCCTCTAACGGCGTCGTTTCCTCCTCCCTCTATGCATCTCCACCGTGAGAGCCCCCTCCCTCTTCTGTCGCAACTCAAGCTCCGCCGCCACCCTCTTCTTGCTGCGCCATCGCCGCCTTCTTTTATTTGCCACGCTGCCTCCTCTCATCTCCTAGAGGACGGCTCGACTCTGCTCGTCCCTCCACTCCCTTACCCCTACCACACATTGGAAACCCTAGTCGCCGCCATGATGGTTGCCCCACATGACTTGCTTGCGGTTGATTGCACAAAAAATAGCCAAATCAGCTCTATGTAGGGGAAGCCTCCAAGTGGCGGTGGGGCCATGTGGGGGCATTCCCCCCCTAATGCCAGTAACTCCCTGCTGCGGCGGTAGAACACTCGGCGCCGGCAGCTCTATGCCCTCACCTCGACGGCGACTCCATGCAGCTATGGTTTCTGACACTAAGGGTGAGGGGAGCAGAGATGTACAGTGGCAGCTTCGTTTGAGGTGCGTGTGACAGAGAAAGAGGGGAGAATGAGTGGAGGGTAGTGGATATGTACAAAAGAGAAGGGGAGGGAGACACTCGAAGACGGGGAATCGACGAGACCGACGACACTATTGTCACTGTGATTGCACTAACAAATCTCTATATAGATATATAGGGAACAATTGCAGTGCAATCACCGTGCAATCAAACTAACATAAGTCATAAAAAAATTCTAAAAAAATTTGTAGATGACTTCATTGTTTACTCCAACTATATATACAATTTCAAGATCAAATGCATCCTATGTAAGTGTTACAAAAAAAGAGAAAATTCTAACAAATTTGGAGAGTTCAAATTTATCAAAAAAATTCTCTTTTTTGTTACTCTTAACATAGATTGAATTTGACCTTGCAATTTTATACATAGAAAGAATAGGTTCAAAAGTACACATAGGAATTTTTTATATTTTTAATGACTTTTGTTAGTTTGATTGCATGGTGATTGCACCCAAAGCTTGATTGAACCGTAGTTGTTCCCATAAAGATTAGCAAAATTAGCCGTTGTATGTGTGTTCGTAAAATTTTATTTAATAGCGTTGCATTTTATGTCTTAAAAAGCTATTGCGGAGCTGTAACATGCTATTTAAATCACTGATCAAGGTAACAACCCAGCCATTATGCTTTGGTAGTACAATGGACCGCGTCACATGGTAACACTCCAGATCTGGATTGGATCACTGCATCCTCTCAAAACAGCTTTGAACAAAAAATGAAAATGTCTCAACTAAAGATGATATATACTTATTTAGTTGGCCGTATACATCATGTTTAGAGGCAAGATTTATTTCCATTATCTAAAAAACATACTTATTTAGTGGTTTTTGTTTCACGTTTTGGATGGACAACATTTCTTATATTGGGGTGCATCTGTAATGGCCGTATGCGTCTTACACGTAGAGATTGGGATTTTTATTCCATTATCTAAAAAACTCTTATTGATTGGTTTGACTCTTTTCAGCTCAATGCCTCACTGTATTTTTGAAGCTCTCCCGTGATGCTTACTTGGGTGTTCTCTGCAACCTTGTGGTCCAGTAATCCAGTTCTTAGTGAAAAATCAGCCATCTACCTAGCAGCCTGAAGAAAGCGTCGTTCCAATCCTGTCATTTGTCCCCTATACATGTTGCTTCCTCCTCTACAGTGTTCTAAACAAGTAGGCATAATTTATTAAGCAGCCAATAAGCACCTCACCATAAAAAAAAATCACTATCGGTGCAGACCATTGCTGCCCTGCTACCCTATGTCCCAATACTGAAGGGTTCAAAAATCAAATGAACAATTACTTCGTCAGAGAATCATTAGGTGCACGCACAAAACATATTTCCGAAGGGCGCTTTTGTTCAGACTGCTAGCTGTAGTAGGTTGATCAACTCAGCAATGTAAAACCGTATATTCCTTCCTTTCAATGGAATCAAGATCCAGATGGCGTGAGCAATCAAATCCTACGCCTTTCCGGACCCTAATCACCAACCTTGCTACAATTACAGACACTCATCGCAGTGGACATGAATCACAATGAACCTAACAGTTTGGCGTTCTGAATTTGTGCTGGTGCTATCACCATGCACCCTACAACTCGACAACAATCTTGTGAACTCTTTCTCTGGGCATGGTCTCCAGCTGAAGAATCATCAGGCCGGTGGAGGAGTCGTAGGAGAACTCCACCTGAGCTGAACCCAGCATGCACCTCCTTGGCCTGGCCGAAGAGTAGACGCCGAATCGTCCGCATCCTCTCGCCTCCATGCAGACCAGTCCGACGGCATCGGAGCTTATGCTGGGTAGGTCAGTCATGGTGGAAGCTGCACCATTGTCGAGCAGCTTTGCGCCGTCGAGAAGATGGTACGTGAGGCCCTCCACCGCCGCCCCGCTGTTGAACATGTCGACGAGACCGATCGGCGCAAACCGGAACCCCGGTGCGAGATCCTGCAATGTCATGATCCACAGTTAGTCCACTGATGTGAACTTGCCAAGATTGTTGTATCACAGGGAAAGATTGGGCATGAAAATGTTGGACAAGTGATTGAGGCAATGGAGCCGACCTTGATCGGTGACACGCAGAGGATGTCATGTTCCAAGACCTTCAGGGAGATGGGCAATGCGGCGCCGTCTGGAAGGACGACAAGGTCACCACTGGCATGGCGGTACACGGCGCAATCGCCGCTCCATTCGGGGTCTGTCGCTGCGTCGGAGATGAGATGCACGTCGGTGCCCTTCACGCCGCAGGTCAGAGCCTCGGCGCCGGTCTGGTGGAAGATGTTCTTCTTCTCCACCGAGCTCCACGCCGCGCCCTGGCAATTGTACACGCCGAGGACTCCAGTGAACTTGTTCATGTTCCAAATCTTGAGCAAGCTACACCACAGCATAGCATCGTCAGACACATGCTCCAAGCAGTACTGATACAACCTGCTAATCAATAGCTCAAGCAATTGGGGATATGGGATTGAATTTACCTTACGCCATTGCGTGCTGGATCCGTGAACAGGCAATCCTTGGTAGGCCGACCAGGCAACCGTGCGCGAAGCACGGAGCCGTCGGGCAAGACTATCTTCTTCAGCAGCTCAAAGTTGTGCTTTCCCGGTGCATCACTACAAACTCATCAACAGTTCAACACAATTCAGCTACTGATTTAACCAAACACTGACCCTAAATTGCTCAGGAGTATGAAATCTGAACCAAAAAGGTGGCAAGAATTGAACTACCTGACATAGACTGGGCCGCCGCTGATCGCCCGGGCTGAGCCGTGATAGTCGCCGGCCGGGTGTTGGGAATGGAACATGTCCCAATCCGGGAGCATGAACTCCCCAAGGAACACGCTGTTGTACGCCACCGCGGCGATGTGGATGGTGTGTGACACCGGGTCCCTCGGGTAGAAATCATCCGATGCTCTCACCACTGCCGTCTGCTTAGAACTGCAAATTTGAGGCATATTACAGTCGAATTCAGTATCATTTCAAGTAAAAATCAAATCTTTTTGATAATGGAAAGGAAGGAGACGGATGAATCGGATTTCGTACCAGTAGAGTGCGTCGGTGTTGTGGCTCATGCAGGCGATGATGCCGTTCTCCGGGAAGTTCTTGGCGATGGAGGTGTCGAGCGCCTGGTGGTACTGCCTGGTGAGCTGCACGCGGCCGCCGTGGCCGGTGCCAAGCGTCTCGAGGATGCACTGCACGTCCACCTTGACCCCGTCGACCCCGGCGGCGGCGAGGTACGCGTGGAGCTCGTCGTAGAAGCGGTACACGGCGCGCGGGTGCACGAGCCCGAGCCCCTGCATGGTGAGCACGTCGGTCTTCATGCCGGGCTCATTCTCGGCGACGCCCGGCGAGATCTTGGGGTACTGCATTTTGGAGTGGTACCCTTCCATCTCGGCGACGCCCGGCCGGACGCCGCCCCAGTAGCCGGTGATGGCGTGCCAGACGTACACGTACTTGAGCCCGTACTTCTCCTTCGCCGCGCGGACCACCGTCCTGATGCCGGCGGCGGGGTCCTCGTCGTTCTGGAATTTGCTGTTCTCCTTGATGCCGGTGAGCCGGGGCAGCGGCGGCGGCTTGTCCTTCGCGTCGGCGGCCTCGCCGGCGGGGTCAGCGAGGTTCGATTGGTCGGTGCCTACAGACTGCCAACCGTCGTCGATGATGACGAACTTGGGCGGCGCGCCGCCGTCGGTGAGGGTGCGGAGCCCGGCCTCGACACCCTCCTGGGTGACGTCCTGGTAGAAAGCGTCCCATGTGCACCACCCAAAGTAGTCGACGATGCCGGGGAGCTTCTTCTCGGCGCGGAGGCGGAAGGTCCGGAGGCAGGACTTGGCTGCGGCGACGGCGCCGGCGATGGCGGCGAAGGGGTCGGCCTCCGCGGCGCCCACGAAGAGCACGCGGTCGAACGACTGAGCGCGCGTGTCGGCGTCGCCGCTCTCGACGCAGAGCTCGAGCTCGTCGCACGCGCCGCCCTGGAGGCTGGCCCGGAACACGCCCTCCACGAGCGGGAGGAAGACGACGTACGCGTCCTCGCCGCCCTCCGCCGCGGCCTTGGACTCCACCAGCAGGAACTGCGTCTCGTGCGGGACGTCGCCGCCCTTGTCCCCCATCCTCTGCGCCATCCACCACAGCTTGAATCGGAAGCACGCCATGAACCGCACGTCCCTGCTCACCCATCCCACCAATCACACAAACCAAATCAATGCCGCGACGAAGACGAACCAACCATCAGCGGAGGAACAAAATAGGATCTTTCTCGCGTTTCCCAATCTCAAGATCGAATCGAAGCGAAACCGAACCTCAATGCGCCGAGGGAGATGACGTGGCGGGAGGCTGGCTCGGCGAAGTCGGCGCCGAGGAAGACCCCGTCGACGGGGCCCCCCGCCGCCGCGGAAGACTCCACCACCGCGTCCGGCACGCCGGACAGCACCGTCCTCCCGCACACCGTCAGCGCGCCGCCGGCGACCTTGACGGACGACGTGACCGTCATCTCCTCCCTCTCTTCCTCCCTCACCCTCTGTCTGGACGACGAAAAGCTCCTCACCGGCGGCGACGACGACGACCCCCTGGCCGCCGCAAGAATCCTAAACGGCCACCTCCTCTCGTACCCGCACCTACAGGTCACAAGTCACAACACAGATCGATCAAGAAACCACCCAGATCGAATCAACACCGGCGGCGACAACAAGAACGAGAATAGACACACACCGAGGACGATCCGGAGGAGGATGAGGACGGAGGCAGAGAGGTGGCAGTGGCACAGAGTTCGACACGGATCTGAGGAGCAATGGGCGGGAAGGGCGAGTATATATACGAGGCGGGATAGGAGAGCAGTATCGGGAGGAAGAGGACGCGGCGGCCCTGCAGCTGGAGCTGGAGCTCAGCCTGCGCGCCATCACGGGTGGCTGCTGTGCAGTGCGATGGATGGGATTCGGAGCCGGATCGGGTGGCGCTACTTGTCGCTACTGCTAATGTGGTACGGATTCGGTTCCTTTGTGCACATGTTCTTTCTTCACCGAGACGATTTGGTATGGGGTTAAGATGGTCATCATGTTTCTAAAAAAGAGATGGTCATTAAGCAATTGCGTTGCGTCCTGCGTTTGTCTGGACGGCGGCTGTGCGTGCGGCGGTCAAAAGCCGCGTAGGGTGACTGGATCTGACGTGGCTATCACATGATTCTTACGGTACACATCCCTATAATCACATTCTCTGTAACATTAATTATTACAGAATTGCTAATTCTCATACGACTGAAATTTTTTTAACTATCAGTCAATCTAAAATTGCACTCTAGTAAGACTAAAATTGCACAGCTTATAAAGATGTTATTTTAGTATCAAAATTGCTACTTATCAATCATTAGTTTTATTCGTTGATTTCTATGCTTTGTTGATGCATTAATCTGTCGAATACACATGCTTACATACTTTTCTTTTCCTATGTTTCAAGTCATCATGTTGTTTCAGTCAATCTAAAATTGCACACTGGTAAAACTAAATTTGTACTTATTTATAAAGTACAATTTTAGTATAGTTATAGTGCAATTTTATTAATAATCGACTGACATTTATTTTATTATCAGGCAACTTGCTCTTAGTTGCTCCCTATTTATTATACTCTCTAAAAAAATTTCTTCTTCCTCTAGAATTTCTTCACACTGCATCCTTCAAAACATTTATTCCTCTGACAGCTTTCATATCTCTATAAAGTCAAATGAACAATATTTTGTAGGACCTGCTAGGACGCTCTAAATAGGACGTATTATCATGGTAATTCTCGTTACCAATTGTGACGGACCAAATTCCGGTAAAAATTTACCAGAAAATGTCCAGAATGCCAACTGTCCAGGATTTCAGTTGCATTCAGAAATAGTACAGCTTGGTTAATTAATTACATGTTGAAAAATATTTTACAGCGGAAATGGAAATTTAACCTGGTAATAAAAGAAAATTACATGTGCCCATATACCACAGGCAAGCCTGAGCATAAGGTAAACCTTAGAAATCGATCATACGCAAATCTTGTCTTCGTCATAAATGTCCATATCAGAGTATAAAGTGGATCCTGTAAAAAGAAATAAATTGCCCACATAACGTGGGTAAGTACTAATCGTACTTGCAGGTTTCTAAAAAAAGTATTACTATTAATATATGACAACAGGATTCAAGGAATAGTAAGGCTTTATGGTGAATATGCAAATTTTAGCTTTAAAAGTCCTATCATTATTTTAAAATGATTAATAATAATAGAACAAATTCTATCATCTTTCTCCATCCTTACTCATTTGCAATTCAAACAACAATTTTTCATAAATTCATGGATTTTGGTAAATAAGAGAGGCATCACCCAGTTGACACAACTTCATATACCCGAAGCAAGGTCCATCGATGAATTTGTTATTAGCCCTGCAGAACCTATCCAGCTTTACCCATATAACAGCTTTCTTATATGGATGGATGATTGATGTGTCATTCTTATTCATTTTAAATCCAAGTTTTTATAGAAGCAAACGATATCTAGATATTCTCATATCACAGATCGAGCAAATATCTAGTGCCTTTGAGTGTCAATCAAACTCTTTGATTCCTCTAACCCAAGACGGCAAAACACTGTTTCCAAATCTGCTTCTATAGTTTATAGAGTAACGATTTCCAGGGAGTTCACACTCTCTCCACCTGGTGTTATTGAGCTGGTACTTCCTTGTACCGACGGGCCAAAATAACAAAACACTGTTTCCGAATTACTCTATATAAATACAATCAACCTTCCAGACTACAGCTTTTTCACCACAAATAAGTTATCTAACTTATTTGTACAGATCAATTCTCCATCTTATCATGAGATAATCAAATTTTAACATTTTTGCCTATTCTAGGGTTTTATCATGGTTGAATATTTTTAGGTAGCCTTTTAAGGTATTGGGGCTTGGATAAAAATTGTACTTGGAAAGTATAAATAAATAGCTAGAAAATATATGCAATAAATAATAAGTAGAGGAAATGTAGGTATATCAAAATGTATCAAGGATAAGAAAACCTGCCTTAATTGGAGATCGGATCACACTTATTGAATTTTCAGGACATTTATGGCTAAAGCTTCCATAGGGTGAAGTTCGTCATCTATATGTTGTAAAAGAGAGAAACTTCAATAAATATCCAAATAAGAAGAGTCTTTAAATAAACGACAAAACAAAAGGGTTTCAGATAAAAAGGGTGACGAGTTGTATGATTTTTAAAAGGTTTGATAATATTTTCTAAAAGAAAAAGGGGTAGAGTTTCTTAAAAAAAATATTTTGGGCAGCATGATGTTAAGGTTGATGTATGGATTTGATAGTTTTAGGGTGTTTATTTTATTTTTTAAAAAAATGGATCAATTGAGCTCTAGAGATCGGGGTCGACAACATTTCTCATGTTGGAGTTCCGAGATAGAGCCAATTGGAGATAAAAAGAAGATTTTTCAAAAGTTATTCTTTTTACTATTTAAAAATATTTTAAATAAATCAAAAGAAAAGGGATAGAAGTTTTGAAAAAAAAATGGGTACTTTGGGCAGCATAAGGCTATGGTTGAAGTAATTATTGTGGAGAGATTTTTATAATTTGTTTATGATGAATTGATATATATAAAGTTTTTATTGGAACATTTCTAATTCACCTTATAGTGATAAAGAATTTGTTAGACAAAATCTTATGTTAATTCTATATTTAAGATAAATTTTAATTGGATTAAAGAGAGGGTTTTAAATTTAAATTTGAATTTTTATAAGGTTTAAAAATGTATAAATATTATTTGTAAATGTAAAACATTATTTTGAGTAACTTTTATATTGAAAGTTTTTATTAAGTTTAGTTCTATATTCTTTAATTAAAATGTTTTAATATATTAGAAAAAGAGAGCAAAAGGATTTATTTTAAGTTATTTTGTCGAGAAATATGATATTTTATATTTTTATATGATGTTTTATTTTATTTTAGGTTTGTATGGATTTTTGTAGAATTTATAAAAGGGATTTGATATTTTAAATATATGAAATAGTATAATTATAATATGGAATAGAAAAGGGTTTAAAAGAAATGTTTACTGGGTTAATTGGGTTTGGCCCAATATGGCTGTGGGCTGATGAGGCTGGTAAGGGGACCCAATGGCGATGGCATCTTGTTTGGTCAGGTGATGACCCATGGGGCCATTTGTCGATGAGAAGAGAAAGAGAAATGGAGGAATGCGGGGTGGTCACCGTCGATGAGGAGGGCGTGACAAGCAATTGGAAGGGGGAAAATGTAATTGGGGTCGAGGGGACTTTGTTGGTGGTCTTAGTGAAGTTAGGGGTGGCCGGAATTGGTGTGGCGGCGAGGCCGTGGAGGCGGCGGAACGGGGCGACGGTGAGGGGATATCTCCGGTGGGAATTGGGTCTAGGTGATGGTCGGGAGGGGTTTGGGAGGAAGAGTGGAGTGTTTTGTTTATAGGCATCGTGGCCGGAGAGTGACCGGAACGACGAGAAGTGGTGTCGCCGGACTTGAAGAAGATGGCAGCGGTAGTGGCAGTGCCGGGCGGCAGAGAGGAGAAAAAGAGTAAAGGAAGATGGCTTGGGGGTGAAAGGAGGCCAGAGGAGGGGTTTTATAGGTGGAGGATGGAGTAGCGGCTACGGGTGAAGAGCTTCGTGGCGGCAGCGGCGCTGTGAAGTGGCGGCGGCGGATTGGTGAACTTGCAGGAGCAGATGAGGGCGGCGAGGTGGCGGAATGAGTTGGCGGCGGTGAAAGCTTGTCCGTAGTGGAAAAACGGGGGCCGAAGACGGGTGGAAACAGCGGCGATGTGAAGTCCGGTGGGCGTCGGCGGTAGCCAACAGCGGCGCCATCGGATTGAAACGGTGGGAGGTAGAAGACACTAGGGGCGCCATCGGATTGAAGACGATTCAATGGGCGCCGTTGGATTTCTTCTGGGCTGAACCGGTATGGTATGTGGAAGAAGGGCGACGTGACTAAATCGGGATGGCGAGTTTGAAATTAAATGGCTAGGATTAGATCAGTAGGATGGTATGGTCATAGATCCGTTGGATCTTGATCCAATGGTCCAAAATAGACACGGTTCCTTAAAGGTTTAAATGGAAGCGCATTTTCGAAAAAGAAAAGCGTATTCCTCGGGCTTGCCTAAAAAGGAAGGTCTCAGATTTAAATAGAAAGGGATTTTTCAGAATATATTTATAATTTTGAAAATTCATAGAGAGCTATAGGAAGCTCAGAAAAATAACAAATAAATTTCTAAAAATTCATAAAAATGAGTAGAATTCAAATATGAAATAATATTTATTATTTTATGGGATTTTTATTTTTAATAAAAGAGAAATATGGTATTTTCTTTAGAGAATAAATAGGTGCTTTGCTTAGAAAATTATTTAAAAATTAGAAATGGTTATAAAAATATATTTATGACTTTTGCGAAAAAATTTTATGCCGAATTTGAAATTTTGGGTATGTTACACCAATCACCGTATGGTGGCACAACCCTATTCTCGTGGGTTGGGTCAGATAAATTAGGATCCTATGCCTTTATACAGTTGCAATGGGCGTTTGAACCCACATGTCAATCGGTATAACTGCACAACATAGATATAACTACAATGGCAAAGGGGCCGAATTGTAGGCTGCATTGCTAAGGTTGACGAAGCTCTGGACTTCGACTAGCATACTTTGTTCAACTTATATTTTAAGAGTTTTAAGATGTGGCTTCTACATAAAAAATGAATTGATAAGCCAAACCGTTTGGCTTTAGAAACGGCAATAGGCCATAGACCATCTCCAACATCACTTCTAAAGTATGGATCACTGTATCTTTCTTCCCTATAACCCTATCACTCTCCGGCAACATTCTTCAAATCTCATTTTAGTAGAAATAGGAGGAACAAGATAGGAATTCTATTGGAGCGCCGATTGCTATCCCAGGTACACATTGACCATTTTGAGAGAGAGAGAAGGCGGCAGAAAATCTGTTGGTGACGGTCACGGACAGTCCGATTGAAATGTGGTATAGCCGTGCGCAGGGACAATTGTCATACAGGTATAGTACCGTTGCGGAGGCCGGCCAACGGCCAACGGCCAACAAACCCTTGGCGTCTCCTCGCGCGCGCGAGAGAGAGAGTCGGAAACGAGGATGCATCCCGTCCCAATTCCCAAGGACCGCCCACGCGGAAATGCGAGCAATGGGCCCCATGCCCGAACCCACTCGCAGCCTCGCGATTGCGATCAAACGGCTGGAGATGACGAGGCGATGACGACGCTGGCTGCCATGGCGGATCGACGACGCCAATCCCCGCGCCGAGCGCGAGCGGGGCCAGTCAAACTCCATCCTCCTCGGCCTCGCGCCGTGCCGCCGAATGGCGGATCGGATCGCGCGCGCGCGTGGACGTGAGCTGCCGAGCCAATCGGTACAGCGTGACCACAACTAGCCAGCCAGTCAGCCACGCAACGCCATTCCATATTTCCATGGGTAAAGGACCTGTTTGCTTGTTTCGCTGTCTTACCAAAATTTGTCACAACTAACTCACTAAATATGTCTAACATTAGTTCATCAATTTGCTAACCAAATGTGGCAAGATCTAGTAAGGCAGAAATACATCTCGAATAGACCTTTATATCAAGTTAAGTATTCTGGTCGGGATTCTTATATTTGGAGAAATATCCTATTTGTTAAAGAGATTTATTTTAAAGAAGAAAGATGATGATGAAAGATGATGATCTGACATATTTGGGGGGGGGGGGGGGACAAATGGCTTTTTGAGACATCTTTGAAACTCAAATGTCCAGAAGCCTATTCTGTAAGTATAGAGAAAGGTTGTTCTGTTATGAAAGCTAGGAATTTGGGGGTGGAATATTCCTTTTAACAGGTTGCTGAGTCAAGAAGATCAGGTTACCTGGAATGATATTATTTTGCGCTATCAGAGTTTCAATTTTGTGGATGGTGTAAATAAAGGGTATTGGAATGGTGGTAGAAATAAAAAGTTCTCTGTGGCTGCAATCTTTAAGTTACTGTTACTTTCTGATAATGAGATTCCTAAAAATGATTTGTGCATCATATATGAAATTGCTATGCTTCTCTTAAGATCAAAATTTTTTGGGTGGCTTTTGGAATAGAATGCGATCTTAACTAGGGATAATCTTAGAAAGAGGAATTGGCCAGGGAATACTAGTTATGTTTTTTGTGACTAGGTGGAGACTTGTGATCATTTGTTTTTTGATTGTGTTATCAGTAGGACGATCTGAAATGTTTTAGCAGTGTGATTTAATTCTAGGATTAAACCCTCTTCGTTGCAAAGCGCTTTCTTTTGGTTCAATGGGGTCCTGAAAGTTGAGAAAAAGCTAGGTGGCACTTGTATTTTAGCAATGTGTCGGGGCTATTTGGAAAATTAGGAATAGTGCTTGTTTTGATGCTAATAAAGATTTGGTCACCATTCCCTGTTTTGCATATGGCTTGCGCATTGATTTTGTATTGGACTGGTCTTTGCTCTGAAGATGGAAAACATAAACTAAAAGCAGGAGTGACAAAGGTGATGGAAGTGGTGAAAAAGGATGGAGCAAGGAAGATGCCGAAGGGTGCTGTTATTGCAGAATGATGTTCTGGGGGTAATTAGTAAATTGGTGGTCTAAGTAGTTTGTCAAATAGAATGTTTGTTGGTTGGTTTATCTGGGTATAGGCCCTATTTCAATCTGGTGGCTCACTGGGTGAATTATTTAGTTAGTAAGGATGTTTTTTTAATGTTATATTGGGTCTGTATTCTAGGAAAGGTTGTTTGGGAACTGTGAGGATGGTTTGTGGAAGTATGGAATCTTTATATTTCCGTTTCCTTGGTTATTCTAGGCTTCTAGCCCCCTTCCCGTGCCACATTTGCACCAATCATTCATGAACAATGGACCTTTTTTCCCCCTTTTCATCAACGCCGTTGAAGAAAATCTGGCAACATCATCTTGGTGGTAGCCGCTAGCACGCTAGTGATCCTGCCAATGATGCATGGGAGCAGAGACGTCGTCTGAAAGACACACCGCAAATAATGCAGTTTAATGTGGGGTTTTCGGTTTTCCAGAGGCAGAAGCATACATGACGATAGGGGATATGATCTCATGATCTTGATGATTGATGTGTACAGATAATTAAATATGGTGATGCCCATGATCTTCTTTTCTCGTCTCTTCTAGAGCTCTCAATGATGTGCATTGCTCATCAGCGCCAAAAGAAGATGTTACCATTGTACCATGCATCACTTGTGTGGCTATGAGACCCTGCATATAAGCATATTTATTGACTCTATTGGCTCAATCGTCTGAGTCTTGTGATAGCCATTGAGATGTTTGGTTGCTCAGCTCGGCCTAGCTGATGTAACATACCGGTGTTCGGATGCTTGCACGCAAGCTGGAGCAAGGGCCGGCTGGTGCAAAAACAATGTGCTAGAAAATACTCTCGCTGGCTGAGCATTTCCTATGAGCCAGGCTAGCTCAATGCAGGCATGTGCCCATGCGAGGGACATGGCAGCTAGTGGCGCACAAGAGGAGAAGTTGTAAACGCTCGACTGCGGTCGGGATTGGGATAGGTGGAGCTCGATGATAGCTAGATCGGGGCAGTAGGCGCTTGGAAACTCACCCCTAGACCGTCGCCCATACATCACGTCGCCTTGGCCGTCGCTGCGTCGCCTTGGTTGCCCCACTTGTTGCCCTCGATGTTGACCATGCCGCCGAGCTTGGGGCGGCCATGCCGAGTTCAGGGCAGAGAGCCAAAGAGGACGCAACTCAGGGCGACTTCGAAACTAACCCCTAGACCGTCGCCCATACAGCGGGCTATGTGCCACCTTGGCTCACAATGGCATGACAAACCCAGCGTAGGCACAACAAACTCGCGGCCGCTGCTCTCCACTTCCTCCTCAAAGCTCTCGAAGTCTAGCTAGCGTATAAGCAAATAAGATAATCTCTAAAACTTGCCGCCTGCGAGATCTTGTGCAACGCAGATAGATGCTATTTAGGAGATGCCAAGAAGAAGAAAAAAAATACAGACGATGCCGACCTCGAACTGAAAGATCGAGATAGACAGATCATTCCTTTTGATCAACGAAATGGCCAGCACATAGAAACACCTATGCGAGATGACACATATACAAACAACCAAACACCATCTCTTTATAATTTGTTCCAAATCATAGAAACAACCAAATATCATTTCTTGCGTCCACTCAATCTATAGGAGCCAGGCTGAAGGAATCCGAGCAACCAAACACGTCATATGTCAATTATCCAATTGCTCTCCATCTTCTTGTCTTCTTCCATATCTTCTCTCTCGCACGGAATCTTTTTTGGATTTTTTTTTGAAGTGTAATGACCAAAGTTATGATAATATTTTGAAAACACTACATACCATTGCATAAGCTATGACGTTTCCCGTAAAATTTCTATGTGACAAACACAAATTTCTAGATTTCAAAGGCCATTAGAAATTTGATTGGTTCTAATTAAATTTTAAAATCACCAAATAGCTGATTAACAAATCTTACTTAGGAATTTATTATTTATAGCAAAATTTAGGAAATGTTGGAATAAAAGTTCAAATAGATCTTAAATGGGAATATGTTTTCATGTTCATAAAACATCCATACACATATATATATATATGAATATATGTATATATATATATATGTATACACATAATCACATAAGCCTAAATATGTTAAATTGCTCTAAAAATCCCAGAAAAATCCATAGATTAGTTTAAACCCTAATAGAGAGTTTGACTCAGATGTTGACCAATTTGACCTGGTAGGGCCCACATGGCGCTTCCTATTCCTTTCGCCCTTGTGGGCATTTGGTCAACGCTTGCCGCCGCCGCCCTTCCACCCCGGCTCAACCATCACTCCCTGCCCGAATCTCGGGAAGATCTTCAATTGGCGGCTTGTGTGTGTCGCTGGACCTGTGGACCCCACCTCCGACCATGACGCGACGCTGCCATCGCCGCTGCGCACCTTTCATGCATGCGACGACTTGCCGTCTTGTCGGCTTGCTCGCCCGCGTGGAGTTCCCAGCACCGCCCACCTTGCCCAATGGCCGACTTGGTCGCGCCATCGATGCCCCCGCACCGCCGCTCTCCGGCCGGCAATGCCGCCGAAAGAAGCCATCTCGCCGCCCGGCTCGGACATTCGCCAGCCTTGCAACAAGCCACCGCCTAGCTAGCCAATGAGCACTAGAGCTCCTCTGTGACCGTCTCACATCTTCGCGCGACCACGGTCAAGAGCCGAGCTCGGACCGAGCTTATATGCCACCGCGCCACATCGGCCGCTTTTCTCCTCTTTTCACTCTCACGTCGCCACCCAAACCAGACCTCCCTAGTCTCCACATTGTCTCGCGTTAACCGCCATGACCTCGTGAAGCTCTGCCCTCAAGGAATTGGTCCGAGTCATCCCGAGCTCGTCGAACGCTCTCGCCACCGCCGACCGCCTTGCTTCTTCCCCTTTTCGATTTCATCATCTCTGGTGAGCTTCGCGGCAAGTCCTTGCTCGGTGAGCTTCGTCTGTCTTCCTCACACCGTGCTCCCTCTTTGGCCCAGGCTTCACGGTCTTCCCAAAGATCGTGAGCGCCGCCTTCCTTGTTTCTGACCGCGACGGGACGCCGATCATCATCTCTGTGAGCTTGCGGCAAGTCCTTGCTCGGTGAGCCGCTGCCTTCCCTCACACCGTGCTCCTCTTTTGGCCCAGGCTTCACGGTCTTCCCCAAAGATCTTGAGCGCCGCCTTCCTTGCTTCGGACCCGCGACGTGGGCGCCGATCCAACCGTGCCCCGACCACCTTTTTGCTCGGTAGCACCCACTAACCCCGCGATAGCTCATGCGCTATTTTTCCATAAGCTCGACCCTAGGTCATTTACTCATGTCCGCCGGTAGCGGTTCGCCGCCGGCATGGCTCGCCGCGTCCGGCCGTTTCGCCTCGACAAGGGCACCCCTAGATCGCGTTAGCTCATCGATTCCACCGAACCCAAGAACACCCCAAACGGTGCACCTAGCTCCGGTTAGCCGTCGGCTAAGCCTCGGCCGTCTGAAGCGCCGGAGGAGAAGACGATGACGGCGAGCCGTCCGACCGCGCTAAGATCCGTGCGGCTTCACCGTGTGTGGTCGCCGACAGTGGGCCCAGTGTCGGCCTTCATGGATTTAAAACTCCGCGCTTCTTCACGTCGCCGACATGTGGGCCCTCGGTCCCACATGTCGAGGTAAGCGAGGCGCCTATGACCCCAATACTTTCACTCGCGAAGTTACGCCTTCGGCGTCTTCGGCGTGGTTGGCTCGAACGCGAGATAGCGGGCTACCAAGATCTTTTCACCCATTTTTCCCAGATTTTATAAATAAAACAAAGACAAGAAATAGAAACGATTTATTTAAAATAGGTAGATATCATTAAAATTCGGAAAAATTAGGGTAAAAACTAGAGCTTGTGTTGGATTTAATAAAAATAGTACCTCACACAAGAACCAAACACGGTTCCTAGATTAAATCCATTAAGCTTATTTTAGGTATTAATTCACATAGAAATAAGCAAAAATAGAATGTTGTGTATTAAAAATAGATTAACAATTAAGTTAAACATAAGAAAATCATGGATGCCGATAAATGACTTTTTGGACCTAGGTGAATATAGTATAACCTATAATATGTTTCCTAATTACATGTTAACTCAATATTGGTATAATTAGGAAACATTAATAACTAGCTACATGTATCATGTTAACATATTCTAACTATTTAAAGTACTTTAAAAGACGATAAAACCATATTTTTGTCCTATTGGGTTAATTAGGTAGAAATTTCATTACACATATATATACATGTATCATGTGCATCATCTCACAAGCACTTCGCGCCATTCCGCTATGATTCATTATTTAGAAGGATCATGGAACTTTCTCGATATATATATATATATATATATATATGGATTCATGTAGATAGTTAAACATAGGAATCGTAAATGAGCGAATCGAAGCGACCTCGATTGCATTTCATGCATCATTCTTTTCTTCGCCGCATCGTGTTTATGATGAATTGTTGATTCTCCGCTTAGGCGTAGAGGATCCGGAAATCTGTTCGAGGACTCCGCACAAGACCGGACTTCAATTCCCAAGGCGAGTTAATATCTACCCTCAAAGGAGTTTGCTTTTACTAGGAGAATCTCGATTTTCCCTAGTGCGAAGTTAATACTTAACCTTAATAGTGTTGCTTTTACTAGGAGAGTATCGCTTTCCTAGTCGAGTTAACATCCAATATTATCATATTGAATCCCAGAATTCTAAAGTATTTATTTTACAATATTAAACTGCATGCCTTTTTAAGTACTTATGCCTACTTGTTCAATCATGATATATCATGCCATTTACTTACTTGCTATCAATTTACCATGATGATGTTGCCTTGAATTAATCATCTGTCATTTGGTTTACTATTGATCGCTTTGATGATCACCCTTGGTAGCCTGGTTAAATTTAAATAAACTGGTTTAGACTCCTAAGTCTTGGTTAAAGTCTTGCTTAGACTTTGCTCAGGTTCAATTATTAATTTTAGGCTTAGAATTGCCTCGGAACGGTGAACCGATATTCACCGGACATGATCACACAATAAATATGGTTAATTGGAAATTGGGCCTGGCATGCCAGTGTGTGTATGGTTGGGATGTCTTTGCAATGCGACCGGTCCGGCATTGGGTAAGAGATGGAGTAGGTAGGCTACGTGATTTGAGGAGCTAATCGCCCACATACGTAGTGCATGGAAGAAGGCCGGGCGAGATCCGCGTAATGCCGTCTGCTGCCCCAAAGGAGGGGTTCCGCCACATCGTGTGATTCACACGGAGGTGCGAGTTAGCCAAGAAGGAAGTGCATAAGGGTGAGGCCCTTAGTGGATCGGTGGGTGAATCAGGATTCCCAGACGGGTGCATCGAGGATGCACAGTGGCGCCATCGACTATCTCGCTGCGGGAGATAGTTCCTAACACCACAACGCTACCGCCATCGCGCGTAGTGCAAGTATTGGGGATTCGAGGGTAGTTACGACTGCGGGCGCACTCTGCTCGCCGCCATGATTGAGGTGAAGACGGTTTCATGTCGTCATCCGAGGATGATCTAGGTCCATTCTTCTGAGAGCCGTGAGTCTAGCGTGGGTCGGCAACCCAGCTAGGACGAGACCGGGTACTTTTTGGGAATGTGATCCATTAACGAGTCGCCACACTCGGAAGATGATGGCGGGAGTGGAAGAGAACGTTTGGCGAGTGCTTGAAACCGCCATGGGATTGGTTGTGCATTGAAAAGGAAATATGATAAATAATCAATTTGACAGAAATTTGGTTAAGTTGCTAAGTCATAGGCTTTCATTTCCAAACGGCTTTCATGCAAATAAATAAACCTAGCCTTTCCTTTGAAACCTCTATCACTAAATGCATTGGGTTGGGTGTTAGCTCGCCAGTGTTTGGATGACACCGACCTCGATAAATATCTATCTTTAGACATGGAGGAGCCCGTCGAGGAAGATGCCTACGATTGTCATGAGGAAGGAGATCCTCGATGCAGTGACCGTGAGTAGTTGCTTAAGATAGGGTTTAGTGCGTTCTACCACCGTGTGTGGTTACACAATTTCTTTGGTGTGATTTTGTTGTTCTTTTGAACTTGCAAGTTGCCTTTTGGGAGATTTCCGCTACTCGATGAATTTTGGTCAGAACTAAGGCTTAAATGCCGTTTGCTACTAATCGATCGGATGATCGCCGTTATGTAATATTTGGACAATCGATGTATGAAATGATTCCAACAGAACTCTTGCACTAGCCTCTCGATCCAGGCTTCATGCAGTCCGACCGTTCTCGCTAGGTAAGCCGAGAAGGGGCGCGACAGGGGGGGTGTACTGTTTTCTGTAAAATTCTTGTGTTCTAAACGGCGCTTCAAATAATATTCGATGGTCCCGTGTAGGTGTCTATATGACCAAAATAAAAAACGTTAGTCTGTGAGCCTGTGATGTGATGTACGTGTACGTAAACGCAACACGCGCGCTGGACAATCGACACAAGAGTGCGTCTGCTCAAAGCTTTTCCTACGCGAATTATGTATCATGGAATCATGGCATTTCTCAGCCTGAAAAGGTATCATCAGTCTCTTAAGCTACCCAAAAACTAGGCGCAAGTGGTCTCTCGGTGACAGCTCCATCAACGGCCGGAGCCAAAAGATCTTCAGAGAAAGTTTGTCCTCATCAGAATTCAGAACCAAGTCTTGTCTATCTATTTACAAATCCCTGTATTAAAAAGTCACATCGTTTGGCTTTTTTATCTCATTTTTTAGGCAATTTTTTTGTATGCCACTGCAGAAGTGCCAAACTGTCATCACTTAAGCATTGATTTCTATGAGCCATCATATTTTGCGGGTTGTTCTGTTCCTTGTCATTGATGAAAACTTTTTTGTTTAATTCATATAAACATTTTAAAAAATTTTGGAAAAATTATAGTGCTACCAAATATGCAATACTTTCGATATGGATTTTTTTTGTTATTTTTACGAACAAACATGTTACCAAAACAATTTATAAACGGTTAATCAATATTTTTAACACAAAAATTTAATCATAAAAATACCAAAAAAATATAGATTAAAAGTAATATACATTTGGTGGCACTATAATTTTTAAGGATTTTTGAAATGTTTATATAGCTTAAACAAAGAGGTATCTTTTTTATCAATAGCAAAAAAATGGAACAACCTGTAAATGCGATGACATGGATGTGTGAGATCCTTCAATGATGACAGTTTTAAATCTGAGGGCTTCTGTAGTGTCATAGAACGAACTTTCTCCTTTTTTAATATCAAAATTGTGTCTCACAACTCTCCACAAATCTAACGAAGCAAATCGAATTCTCCAAACCAGTTCGAAAAGCTCTCAAAATCTAGCTAGCTTATAAGCAAATAAGATAAGTTCTAAAGCTTGCCGCACTACAAGATCTCGTGCAACGCAAATAGATGCTATTTAGGAGATGCCAAGAAGAAGACAAAAATACAGACGATGCCGACCTGGAACTGAAAGATCGAGATAGACAGATCTTTCCTTTTCTCTCCTTGGATCAGCTTGCCTGCTGGTCCTTGCGTGGAAATGGCATCTTCTCAATTCTGGCTTTGTCTGATGCAGCGCCCACCCCTGCATCTGCGTGAGGCGAGCATGAAGACGAGCTTCGAGGCTGCCATTGTCGATCGATATATCTTTGGATCTCTGATGGCGATCGATCGATGAACGCACATGTGATGAGACTAGCTGAATGACCGTGCGTTGCTACGAAAACATAAATAGTAAAAAAAAGTTAGAATCTATCGTATACAATGTTAACTGCCTAGTAATTTCGCTAATTATGAAGTATTATGTTTTTTCAAACAATTAAATATTGTCTTCTTGTTTTAGTCAATTTTCTTGGCTTACATGATTTTTATTATATTTTTACATTTTTAAAATATTGGATCAAAATGAAGTAAATAACCATTTCGAGAATGATTCCAAAATATTGCCTCTCCATCGACGGTGATTTCAAATTTTGAATAGACGAGGGAGGTAGCGGGGCTGGGTATGTGTAGTTAATGCAAGGACGAAGGGTAGAATGGTCCAGTAAAATGGACCACCACTCATCATCACTCACCATAAGCCACTTTTAAGTAGTAGAGATTAGGTAATCGAATGATTTCGCCAATGGTGCACGAGGCAGTGGATTGCTCATGGATCGGAGCTTTACACGGAGGAAGGCAGTGTGAACGACGGATAGTTGCTCGCTAAGGTCATGTAGTATGAAATACGCGATAAAACCATGCGATTAACACTGGAGAATTGGAGACAGTGCAACTGGGTGAGTGGGTGCTCTGGCGACGCTATTAATAAAGTTAAGGTTTATTAGAGCGGTAAAGCATCTCCTGCCAAACTGCCACATGTATGCTCTCTTCCACGTAGGTTATGCAATTTCCTTTAAGATCCTCTACCCCTTTTTCATCGCTTTTTTTGTGTGTGCAAGAAACGCCCTCTCCTTCACTTTTATCAAATTTGTAAACAAAGTCTTTCTTGGCCACTCTCCCCTTCCCTAGACCATGGCAAAGGTGGTCGAGGGTGGGCAAGGGGAACGGGGCAACAGAAGGTTGGGTAGAGGCGTTCTAGGGTAAGGTGTGATTGTTTAGGTCGTGGGAGGCATGAAACTATTGAGACCGACCGCAGGGCAAAAGGGAGGAAAGACTTTTATCCAAGAATTTGATAAAACGAGAAGTTTTTTTAGCAAGAGAGAGGAGACAGGAGAAGGGGTGCATGTATGTCGGAGCAAAAAAACAACAACAGATACCGTGTATAAAACCATATAATATATATGTCGAACCGTTTTATATGACCCAGTGCTCGACGCACTAAATGGTTTTTGACCGCACTATGCTCTTGTTAACTAGTTATTCCCACCGAATAATCCTACCCCTACATAACAACACAGCTAGCCTATACCATGTGCATTACTATTCAAGTGATATTTATTTAGTAACACAAATGAGATGCTCAAAAATCTCTCGGAAGATGTCTTGTGATATAGTTTCATTTCTTATATTCTTTTGTACAGTCCATACTTCTTCGTATTTTTTCCAAGATCTAGCCGCTCACGAAACCAAAACACATCCGTAACGATTTTAGTAAAAAGGGATTTAATTTATTTTTTAAATCTTAAATTGGGGAACAGAAAATATCGACTCTTAAACAAAATTCGGTCAGGTTGGACTGAAAATCACCGGCCAGAAGTTTGAGAACCAGCAGCTTGGAGACTGTTTTTTTGGTTTACGTCGAAAGGCACTAAAAAAAATACTGAATTCAAATTCGAAGATTTTGTATGCGATAGGTTTCACGGTGGATTTTTCAAACGAGACTGCGTTGGAAAGACTAAAAACCACCAAAAATCGAGCAGTTTTGCGAACATGTTGGTCCGTACTCCGTACTTCCTAGACTAAAAATCTTTGTGCCACGTGTCAGTGGGGATCTGCTTCCACTTCCTAGTTACTTTCCCCATACGCTCAAATCTCAGGCGCGCGCCAACGGTGTCGCTTCTCCTTCGCGCCAAAAGAACAGAAGAACTCTAGGTCTCCACTTCCGCCTCCATGCCGCCGCCGCCGCCCGTGGAGCGGCAGGTGGCAGAAATAGCCACAGACCCCGATCGCGCTGCGGCTTACGCGCGCCTCCTCCACCTGCAGCGCGGCTGCGCCGACGACCTCTCTGCCGCCGCCGACCTCGCCTCCGCCTCCCCCTCAACCATCCTCCCGCTCCTCATCCGCGACGCTGCTGCCGATGACGAGGCCGTTGCCGCCTCGGCCCTCAAGTGCCTCGGCTTCGCGCTCTACCACCCCGTCCTCGTCTCCACCATCTCAGGTAGTGGTGACTCTATATCGGCATCTTGTCTGTTAAATGCGCAGTTTTGGTTGGACTGAGTTTTGAATAAATGAAGGTGGATTCTATTCGATTCAGCATGATTCTGCACAGTTTTAGACTTCAATTGTGTGATTAGGTTCGTGCGACGAAGCCTATCATGTGATTTTGCGTTTAACTATAACATAAGTCCTGTAAATTGGACTCATAATCGTGCGATTTAGCCATTAAACTTGACCTTGGACTAAACATGTTAAGGTCCTGAATTTGAACTCCATTGACCATTGGCATGATTTTCTATCGGACATTTTACAGGCTTTAAATCTGCACTCTACTGGCGCCCTGGAGATTTAGATAATTTTTATGACATTTTTTCATTGTTCATACTGGCATCCCCTGGGCGCTAAAATTTTAACATTATGCCCTTCTGTATGTCCATCTCTTTTCATGGTTAAAATCTATTTTCCTGTGATCTAGCTGTACATTGTCCACATATTGGCCCTTTTATGAAAACTGACAATTTTCATTCTGACCTGTTTGTATTCTGAGTAGATGATATTAGTATTGGTAAACTTCTGCTTTCTGTAGTTTCAAGCTTTTTCTATAATCAAAGGGATTCTAAAAAAAAGTTCAATGTTGTTATTCTGTAAATTATTATCCATTGCCATGACTAGTTCGATGTGCCAATACATGCCCTTGATACTGTCTATTGGTTTGAAGAAGGTTTTTTATTATCCTGCAGGACAAACGGGTCAATTGGTATTGGATACTTTGGTTCAGCTGATCATGACTACTAGGATGAAGGTCGATTGCACTTACTGTTTTTCTGTTTTTAAATGTTTTGTTGTTCAATTCAATTGTAGGGAATCTATATCGTTCTTTTGGTAATTTGGTTTCTATGTTCTCTTTAATTTGCTGCTACAGGCTATTTGTAATCTGGGAGTCTGGTGCATTTCTGTTCAACAATTGGGGACTTTGATTATAGAGGATAGAGTAACTCCCTTGCTGACTGCCATTGTTTATGCCCTTGACAATCCATTTGGTTCTTTGTCTACAACATTTGAGGCTGCTGAGGTTATTCTGCACACTTAAATTTTGCTCTGGTTTTGCACTAGAAAAAACTGTGCTCTGGTTCATTACCTACCTTTGGTTTGGTGAACACCGTAGATTGATCCGAGCATATCATTCTTGCATGATCAAAGTTGTTTAGGAATCAAGTCATAGCAATGGTAATAAAATAGCTGATGTGAATAATTTCTTTGCAGCATGATGTGGTTTGCAGCATACCTGCATGATGTGGCATCAATGTTCAAATGATAAATATGTACACAATTTTTCTAATTGATAGACGTTTACCTCAAACCACGCAAAAGCCATATAAACTGGGAAGTATGTACATCTTTCCCTCCTGATAGACGTTTACCTCAAACCACGCAAAAGCCATATAAGCTGGGAAGTATGTACATCTTTCCCTCCTGTACTAAACACTGTTAGGGTAGTAATTAATAATAGGTGCACTATCTCTCTTTTCTTGTGAAATTGTGAATTTATTTATTTGTATCATCTCTCTCTCTCTCTCACACACACACACTCTCTCTCTCTTGCAGTGGCAACAACATTTCTTAAGATTCTATGAAAAACAGCATTGTTCGAAATATATATGTCATCATATGAGGTCATTACTTTTACCTCTTTTTGTTCAATATAGGAGGACAATATATTGCTCATAGATTACCTCATTAGCTTTTCTCCATGTTGGTTTCATGGCAATTAGATAATCATTTAAATCAAAGGATTTTACTTGTAAGTATGAACGCTTTTGTCGACCGCCTGAGTACAAAGTATGCACTTGATTTTTGTTCCTTTTGTCTTATTGTCTATTACATGCTAATACTACTTTAACTTGCGTCGGTTTTCAAAACCCACTGAAGGCTACCATGAAACTTGCTTGTCAAAATCCAGTAAGAATGAGGGACCTATCAAGCATATGGGCTCCACCAATGTACCGAAGACTCTTAAGTGCTGATAAGACAGAAAGGGATATGGCGGAAAGATGCCTCACTAAAATGTCATCCGTTGTTTTACCTCCTCAGCCTCTTCTTTCTAAGGTAACTGTAAAATTGATCGTGAATGTTTCAAGAGCTGCCTTGAATTGGTGACATTATTGTCCTGGTTGTCACACTCTGCAGTACCCAGATTGTCCCTTTGGTAGCCATATGTGAGATCTCACATAGCTTATTTGCCACCAACCACTTTGTATATTGACCTTGGAAACATTTTACATTGAATTGGTACTAATTTACTTTGGAGGCTTGGAAGCTTCATACGCAAACAAAAACTCACATTGGCTTTTTAGTTCTGAAATGACCTGCAGTTCTATTTAGTATGAAACGATTATAGAAGACATGTAACAAGCAGGCTGGAACCCGGACATTCGGCGCGAAGGAGGCCGGCCATGGTGGCCAGATCTGGCTGTCCTGGCACGGAGCAGCATGGATTTGGCACGACTAGGCCTAGTATGGTGGTCCTTGTTGTTGGTGACGCCGGGCGAGCACCAGCTCGGGGACCGCGCCGGCGGCGCGGGTAGCTTGTTGAAGAGCCGACGGCGGAGGTGCAGCGGTAGGGGCAAGGACCCCGCTCAACGAGCCCGGTGCGAGCTCATGGCGTGGCCTAGATTGAGGGGCGCATGAGGCTGCTTTGGAGGGGTCGGCAGCAGTGGCGAGGTGCGACGCTGGGGAGCAGCGACGACAGGTAGTGCACACGACCGGAGGCGTCGTGGCTGGCCAGAGCTAGCACTGCATAGAAGACCACCTCAGGCCAGCAGAGGGCCATGTAGGCGATGGTCGGAGGTGGAGTTGCCGCGGGCTGAGATGTCGGTAAGGCCAGATGTGGCCGAGCGCGTGAGGCTCAGGAGGTGTGCCCTGAGGCGGTGGTTGCTGGAGTAGCGTGAGGCTGGCCGGTCTCTTCGCAGAGTAGACAGGTGGTGACCGGTTCCATATCGGCAGCGCTAGTGGTAGCGTGTAAGACGTTGGTCCGATGACAGAGGCGGCATGTACCCTATTACCAAAAAAAAAAGCAGATTGAAAGTTATTAACGAATTAATATAGGCCAATGTATATCTTGCACAGGTAGTAGTGCTTTACCGTTAGGTTAATGTTTGTGTGGCATTTGACATGTGGATTTTTACGTATTTTTTATGCCTAGATTCGTCTCATTAAATGATTAGTGTCATCTCCCTGCAACTTCACATGCTGTGATGTTGCTTGTGTTATGTACCAACCACTTGTATGTCCTTTTTACTTGCTAGTGTAAATGTGTGATTCGATTTGCAATTCTCTTTGTGTAGATAGTTTCTCAATCTAGCCTTACAATAGCGCTTTCTGTGTAGGCAGTAGCTTCAGACCTTGAGCAAAAGCTACTCTGTCAAATGATGAATTTGCTTGATGATCCTTTAAAGAAAGTTCAAGCAATTAAGTCATGGGGATGGTTCATATCCTTGCTTGGCTCAAGTGCAGTGAATGCTAGGCCTTTACTTAATAAAATCCTTAAGGTCCCTGAGAAGATGTTTATTGATCCTGACCCACAAGTTCAGATTGCCACAATAGTGAGTTAAACTTTTTTTCCCTGAAGTACAATTGCTTCCTAGTAAGTCAAAACCCATTCCATTATAATATGATAATATTGTCAGATTTACAGGGTACCTGGAGAAATTTGGTGGATGCATTTTTTGCACCTCATGCTTCAGAGACCATGGATCAAGAGAAAATGATTTCCGCCACTGAACCCAGAGCACATGCAAATCCTCAGCTGAAAAAGATAAGGCTAATTATGATGCCTATATGTCGAGTTTTATCGAGAAGCCACAATATTGCTTTGAATTTTTCCTGTTTTAGCACATGGCATTACCTTCTATATAAACTTGGTGATTTGATAAACCATCGATCCATTCTGGAGGCAGCTTTTGGGCCAGTTCTCAAAATATTTTTCTCCATCGGGCCTGATAATGTGAACAAGACACTCTGGTCATTTTGCATCAATCTGTTTCACGATTTCATATCAGCAAAAGTTAGACATATGGCTTCACCTGGTGAATATTCATGTGTTCCACTGAATCAGAATTTGCACTCCCAATCTTGTATGCATCTCAAGGACTTGTTGCATGTTCAGCATATCAAATGGTCACCATGGGATATTACTTCCTTCGATTTTCAGTTGGAGATCCTTGGATCAATTGTGAATCCAGAGCTACTTCAGAACATGACTCTTGAAATGACGGTGACTGTTATGGATTCCGCAACACAGATCTTCAGGTTGCTTCTACGGGGAATTCAAGTCGACTATGAAGCAAATATTAATGTCCAGATATGCATTACTAAAGCGTGCCAGTTTGTAAAGAAGGTGTTTCTGGATCTTGCAGGAAAGCAAAACGGTGACAGTTGTACAGTGCTAATGCAATTTGGTCTTCAGTTTGTGAAAGTTACTGTACAGGAATTGGATCATTCTCTGTTGGCCTCTGGAAAGCATGAGATATTCTTGGACATAGAACACATAAAGGAGATGCAATATGTAGAATGCAGTCCAAAGGTATCTTATCCAGGAATAAAATCACTTCCTTACATGGAGATGGTTTCTCCGGCAGTTTACATGATTGTACTATCTCTGTCAATGGTAGCTCAGTTTAGAGGAGAGCTGTCACAAGGAAATGCTGAGAGATTGGCTTCAATTTTCTGTGTGTCTGATTTCCTGGAGAACTTTCATGCAGCTGTTGCTTTTTTGTATATGCATATCATGCATTCGGTAGATAACAGGCTAAGAATAAAATGGTTGATGGTGTGGAACAAGATTGCAAAGCGCTTGAATGCGAATGCACAAATTATCTCTCACTTGAAACTTAGCTGCGGTGCAAGTGGCCATGATGTACTCTATCAGTTCTTCTGCTATCCATTTTTTGCTTTCCTATCCTCTGAGAGGATATCCACCCTTGTGAATGCTCAAAATAGTTCTGAGTCATACCTTCCTGTGACAGAAGACCTAGAGCTGGAACTGGCAATTGAGGTTTATAGATCCCTTTGTACAAACTTGGAGTGTAGTTCAGAGGCTTCTCGTAAGGTTTTACTAGAGCGCTTTTTTGAATATTTGGTTAGGGTAATTGATCAAAATATGCCATTGTTCCAAGCCAACCTTGAGTATTACTCAGAAAAGAATTTGAAAAATATAGCTACCCTTTCTGTTCTTGGTGAGGTAGTTATTGTACTGTTAGATAACATTCGAATTTTGAACTGTGCTAACCAAGAGTTGAAAGAAGCAAGTGAAGAGTCTGCTGGATGCAGAGAACCTAACCTTTATTTGAGTTGCTTGAAGCTTGTTAACAGGTGCGTTGAATTACACCTGTGGATGAAACATCTTTAATATGTCCTGCCTAAATTGGAAAAAAAGAAAAGAAAACATGGTGATGTTTTTAAGCTGTTTCAATAATCTCCAATCATGTCATGATAAATGCAGATTTATGAGGCTGTCGCGTTTTGGTTTCAAGACAAATATAGATGAACAGCACCAAGTCACAAACAGGTAAGTAACACGGTTTATAGAAATTGCAATGTTTCAGGTTAATTTCAATGGCAGCAAGCTGCTCTTGCTTCTGTTTGTATCTCATTCCTTTCTCTTACTGTGGATATGCTTCAGAGTTTTTTCATCTCTATCTACTTTTGTTGGGCATCTTATATCAAAGAAAGGCATTCTTCTACTCTTAGAGGTTTGTGGGCTTGTGGCATCTTTCCAGTACAAACTACATATTTAGTTATCTATGTATCTAAACGCATCAACTTCATCTTTGTTACAATATAAGCACATAGACTTTATGCTAACTTCCTGAAAAACATCATCTTGTCCTTGCAGATTATTGGGGATCAACTTACTGAATGGCTCTCTTTATCTGGCACACTGTGCTCTGAAATGCAACAAGGAGAAACCATTGATCAACTTGAGAAACTTTGGCTCAAGATTGTTAGCTGCCTGAAGATAAGTCAGCTCATCAGTGATGGTTCCTTTCTTCAAAAGCAGCGTTCGCTTCTCCAAGTAGCAGTTAATCATTCACATCACCCCATTTCTGTTGCAACTACTTCACTTTGGAGAGCATTAAGATCTGGCAACACAAGCCTGCAGCACCCTGGATGCTCAGTTTGCAAGTTGGATGAGTTAACAATGGATAGAAGGAAGGATCTTGATGGCTCCAGCGACGCTGACAGAGCCATTGCGCTCCAAGAACTCGACATTTCATGGAAGTTTGCATTGCCAGCATCGGAGAAAAGAATGATCACCTCAAATTCAACCGAGAACACCGGTAGGAATGGTGAATCTGTCAAGATGTCTGTGGGTCTGGGGAGGAAGAGGCTGAAGACTTTGAAGTACTCAACTAAGCCGGAGGAGCTTGGCAAAAACATGGTCTCACCGCAACCTGTAAGAAGTGAAGTGTGTAGGAAACCAGAATTGATACTGGAAATGCTCAAGAGAAAGAGATAGAACCACGCTAGCCGATATTCCACTGAACTGTATGGCTAGTGTACTAGCTATACAATTCTGATGATTGTAACTTTTTTTTTTGGGAGCAAACTAACGATTGTACCTGAAATATAGGAAATACTGTTCCATAATAAGAACCAAGAAAACCACAAGGTGGGTAACAAACAAACCGCTCGAGCAACATTCAATTTTTTCAGAGCATCTCTAACAATGGCCCTATACAAGGTCCTATATTTGAATTTATGGCTTTTATAAAAAAAAAAAACTCTAACAAGGGATCCTATATTTTAAAAACGTCTCAAAATAGGATAGGGCCTTGAGAAAAGTTCCTAAATATAGGAACTCATCTATCGAGCACTAAAATTTTTTTAGTTATATTTTAGGATAAGGCTTATTGTTGGAGTTCCTTAAATCCCTAAAAAAGGGATAGACATGTGTATAGGGCCTCTAATTTAGGACTATTGTTGGAGTTGCTAATTATTTTAGATCCCAATAATTTTTAAAGGGTACCTAAAATGATTTATAAGGCTTCATTTTTAGGTCCCATTGTTGGAGATGCTCTCACAGACGTCACCGTGCTCATTTCCCTTTCTGAAGCACCGCTCGTCCCTGCCTTTAAACAAATCTTAACCGTTGGACGCAGAATGGACAGCCTAGATCATATGTTACTATGCACCTAAGTTTCTACAATATATCGGTTCTCTATAATCCCTGTTACAATGCACTGTTTGGCATGGCGTTTGGGATAATCTCACGCGTTCGCTAGTAGAAGTTGAAATTATTGCGCATTAGCCTAAGTCCATCAATAAATTCATATTATACCCACGACTACGCTAAACACCTCAAAAAAAAATTACGAAGTTGCGAAAATTACATAGATATACTCTCGTACCTTCCCCCCTTTTCCTTCTCTCTTTTTCTTCAATTTTTCTATTTTACCTTTATTTTCTTACTCTATCTTCATCAAATTTGCCACCTCTTTATCTTCATCTCTCCCCTCCCCTTTACCTTCTTCCTCCCCCTCCTCTAGGCCACTATGCCATTACTATTGCTTTACTTCCGGCGAGCTCATAACAACGCCTACTTCTTTATCCTCCCACCCTCTCTTCCCTTTCCTACCTCCTCACCTTTCTTGATGAAGCATTTCGCTATAGCCGTCATGCACCCCAACCTAGCATCCCAGCCACAACTGGCCGGGGGTAGGAGCAATGACACCGTTCTTTCTGCTGCTGCATTCTGATTGCTGTTGTCAATTGCATGAGAAGCAACTTAGCCTTGGTTGTACTTCACGGTTGCAGGAGAAAACACTTGTCATTGAAGCTCATCTGGCCTCGGGCATGCCCCACCATCGGTTGCCAGAGGACACACCCATCACTAGAGCTTGCCTAGCCCTAGTCGTACCTCGTCGCTGCCTCTCTCCTTCGCTAGGTGCTACGACTCTGGTGAGAGCCATGAACAAGAAGAGAGGAGGAGAAGAAACGAGGAAGGGGTATTTTGGTTATTTTAAATTGTAATGACATCTATACAAATACTAACTTAATAGTGGTAAATATCTGATTTTAAAACTTTGCAGTGGCATCTGTCCCATAAATCCGTGAATCCTACTAACCCGTGAAGAAAACTTAGGGAAAACTTGTGCAAACTTTAGCCAAAACATACGTGTGACACTTCGAAAGGAAAGCCCAGCCCAACAGACAATCCGCAGACCGCAGTCGATCGCCGCCGCCTCTCCGTCTCGAGACTTGCTTCCTCATCCCAACGCGAGCGAAGCAACCGAAGCCCTACGCCGATGTCGTCATCCGGGCCCCCGGCGGCGGCGGCGGCGGCGGCGATGGCCGTGGACGACGCGGAGGACGACCATATCGCGGCCATGTCCACGGATGACATCGTCCGTGCCTCCCGCCTCCACGACAACGAGATCCGCGTCCTCAAGGCAAGCTCTGCACTCCTAACCTAGATCCTTCTCGAGGTCGACCTCCACTGGAGCAAGGAAGCTCGCAGGATTTTGAATTTTTGGTTGGCATTAGGGTTTTCCGTTGGGTCTGGGTCTGATCGGTGGGGGCTTTTGCCGACGCGCAGGACGAGCTGCAGCGGACGAACCTGGAGCTGGAGTCGTTCAAGGAGAAGATTAAGGAGAACCAGGAGAAGATTAAGCTCAACAAGCAGCTGCCCTACCTCGTCGGCAACATCGTTGAGGTGTGCTCTGCTATTTCTTCTCATTTATTTTCCTCCCTAGCTTGTTAGATCGCATTATTTTTTTTAGGCATTATTTTTGCTAGGGTAATCCTAGATCATGGGAAGTGAATAAGTGAAAAATGTGAAATTTTGATACGCCTAGCCGGTGCTTCGGCAGTTCGGCATGGCACGATTTGGCATAAGCTTTAGCATACTGCTAAAACTACTCCTGATGTCGTTTATCCGGAGTCCACTTCACATTGTTTTGTAATTTGGCTTAGCTTTTTGTGCGCAGAAGGGCTGCAATTCTTCGTAAGAAAAGACTTTTCCTTCCTTCTGTTCACCTATAATTTTGCTTTGTTATTTCTGATTGATTCCTTTATAGCTGAGAGGTAGTTTGTGTTTGCAATAGTAATGATTTAGTTATCATTTCTTTAATCAGTAACAACTGATCCGGTTAGGACTTAGGACTCTCACATTCAATAATATTAGAGCTAAATTACTGGTTACTTCGTCACCTTTTAGCTTTGAAGACTTTCAAGGTCAAACTGATTGAGTTTTTCTTGAGCAGATTAACATAGACTTGCATAAGCTAGTTAACCTCCGATAGTTTTTAGAGAATATGACCTATGGTGCATTTAATTATATCGAATCTTAAAAAAAAAATGCACTCCTATATGACTTACCAGTTTACAATACGACATGGTACATTCCAGTAGCTTAAGTATTCAAATATACTCCTACTGCACTCCCTCTGACTTAGACAATGTGATAGCTAAGTGTTATTTCCAGAAATTGCTTTTTCCATGTGCTTTAGGATATTCATCTAGTCTTTTATTTTGGAATAATTTGCTTGTGATTTACTCATGTGGTTTCTACCTTTTCTGAATTATTTTAGATTTTGGAAATGAACCCTGAGGATGAAGCTGAGGAGGATGGTGCCAACATTGATTTAGATTCACAAAGGAAAGGAAAATGTGTTGTTCTGAAAACCTCCACCAGACAAGTAAGAAACTTATTTTTTTGTTCATTTGATTACTAGCTTTTACATCATATGAATGAACTGCTTCTTTTGTTTATATCTTGGTTGCAGACTATTTTCCTTCCTGTGATTGGACTAGTTGACCCTGACAAGCTCAAGCCTGGTGATTTGGTTGGTGTCAACAAAGATAGCTACCTTATACTAGATACACTGCCATCAGAGTATGATTCACGAGTAAAGGCAATGGAGGTAGATGAAAAACCCACTGAAGATTACAATGATATTGGGGGTCTAGAAAAGCAGGTATTTTTCTGAATATATACTGGAAGTTTCTTATCTGGTAATGGCTAGTTTATAACCAAATTGTTGCTCTTTTGGGAAGAGTAGGGCAAGTTGCCTCACTTACCACAACAAGAACATTATGTTTCCGTGCTTATTTGCTTTTCTGTTATCTCTTGTCCTTTGTTTCTTATGTTTTTTAAACCCTTCGTTTCTTATGTTATCGATATAGATTCAAGAGCTTGTGGAGGCAATTGTGTTGCCCATGACGCACAAGGATCGGTTCCAAAAGTTGGGTATTCGTCCCCCAAAAGGAGTTCTTTTATATGGACCACCAGGAACTGGGAAGACATTGATGGCTCGTGCATGTGCTGCACAAACCAATGCAACGTTCCTGAAATTGGCTGGTCCCCAACTCGTCCAGGTAATTATTTCACCTGAGAAGCTCTGTTGTGCATTGTTGTATGGTTTCTTTTTGTATCACCATGCTATTACTGGCAACTTTTTGTTTGTGTCTGTTCATTCCTGGAGTTATTTCTACAATATCAACACATTTCTTCATTGTGCCTTCCATATGGTTGCATTTATGTGTGTGCATGCATGGTTATTTCCTTGTTATTACTTTACAAAATGTGCAATCCTGTTGCTGGCATGTTTTTTGTTTTTGTGTTGATATAAAAGAGTTTGTTTAGGATATCTATGGTACACAAAAACTTCTTTAAAAAAAAAATTCACACATTTTACTCCCAAAAAATTCTTTCTACTCCCCACCACTCCTCTTGTAGGATGGCTAGTGAATGGTGGCAAAATTGCACATAAAGTGCATAAAATGCATACACGTCTTCATTGTAATTCATTGGAAATTTCAGCAGAACATGTTTCTTGTAATGTATCTATCTGGGTCCTAGTCTCCTGGAGAAAAACCTATCTAATTCTAAGAATCCCAAAACTAGTTCTTAAATGTTTTGATGCCTTCTGGACGTAGATAGAAATGTGCTGTTTATGTGCTAAGGTAGAGTATGTGATCCCGAATTTCTTAGTAAGCATCTTTTGCATATAATAATGTTATTGTCCCAAATGGTGGTTTTCATCTTTTTCTCATTCAAGAGTTTTCATTTGTCAGTTTTGGTGTTCAAGTTTGTCAGTTCCCTGATTCTTTTGATGTTTTGATTCAGGGGTTTGCCTGTCATCTGTTGCCTTATTGTCCTCCTCGTTGTATTCATGCTATGTATTGAAACAAAGTTACATGGTTTCAATTGTTTAGTGGTATGGGTAAAATGTTGATTCTGTTGTATTGCCATTTGATCGTCAGCATTCAAGTATCACATATGGAATGTTACCTTGTCATGTATAAAGTCTATTTTATTTATTCTGTAGTTTACTTGGATATAGTTTGTAGTAGAGGCATAATGGTATTATTGTGGGCTTGTTCAGATGTTCATTGGTGATGGAGCAAAACTTGTTCGGGATGCTTTTCAGCTTGCGAAAGAGAAAGCTCCTTGCATCATTTTTATCGATGAGATTGATGCAATTGGGACCAAAAGATTTGATAGGTATGTCTTGTTTGATGATTGTAACCAGAACTTGGTTTTTATTTCTGCATTTTTAAGGTTGTTGGTTTTACTTCTTGTGTGGAGAAGGCATGTTGATTTTTCTGCCAGAGATTCAAAAGCTAGAATTCTTGTTGGCCTTCTATTTTAGTATAAACAGGACATTCTTATTGGAACATACATTTCTGCTGTATGGTGACAAGAAGTTTGCTTTATGTTATGACAGTGAAGTTAGTGGTGATAGAGAAGTTCAGCGGACTATGCTGGAATTGCTGAATCAACTGGATGGTTTTAGCAGCGATGAGAGAATAAAGGTTAGTATGTGTTAATATTTGTTTCTTGGTTGCATGCCGCTGTGCATCACCTGATTGTTCCTGCCCTGATGGTTTGGTTGAGCTTTTCAATCTGTTGATTAATTCAAGAATGGATGGATGGTGTTACATTGCAAATGGAGTAGCCAAACTCATGCTTATGTTAGTTTTTCACGAGCACCACGTGTCATGAATCATGACACCACGTGTCACCACTGATAATCACAGCTTTAAATGGTTGCACAATGATAGACTTGAGCATTAGTTGTGTTGCTATAATCTTATTGAGCTTCTGAAATTGCATATATCAGTGCCTTTTCGGTAGCAATACTTTGAATCTGTTTAGAAGTTAGTCCATCTGTGTGTGTTTTAATAATATCATCACTTCTGCTTGATGGTGTATTTTTGGTTAAACTTGCAGGTCATAGCTGCTACAAATCGTGCAGACATTCTTGATCCTGCTCTGATGAGGTCTGGTCGTTTGGACCGAAAGATCGAGTTTCCTCATCCTTCTGAAGAAGCAAGAGCTAGAATCTTGCAAGTAGGTTTCTATATGTAATTTTGCCAAAATTTATTTATCTGTTGCTTTTCTTGGTCATGGTTTGACTAATCTGCTGTGTATGGTGTCCTGTAGATTCACTCGAGAAAAATGAATGTAAATCCAGATGTGAATTTTGAAGAGTTGGCTCGCTCAACAGATGATTTCAATGGAGCGCAGCTGAAGGCTGTTTGTGTAGAAGCTGGTATGCTTGCACTACGGCGAGATGCTACAGAGGTGTGACTTCCTTTCATTCTTGTAATTTCATTGTATTTTCTTGTTATGGTCATGGAAGCACCACAACACCAATAATAGGACAACAGTCCATAGACAGCAAAAAGTCCATACGCAGCAATACTGGCGACAAGTGAACTAAGTCCATACGCAAACCGTTAGCATTGTTAAGAGGTGACAAGTGAACTAAGTAAAGCTAAAATCTGAATATATGCAAAATTGGTTAGATATCACAGGGCTCTTAAATTAAACACAGGCAACTAAAAATCTAATAGCCTCAGTCAGTCAGTCTCCTGTTGTTCTTGCGGTGTCACTTGTCACTCGAGTAGCATTTGCTTCTGGTCTTGCGTTGCTAAGTGCTAGCAGAAAATTGTTCTTACAAGGGAAATTTATGTTATGATTGTCCTTCATGTAGTTCAAACTAGAATTCTACGGTGCATGGTTTCTGCTAACAGAAAATAGTTTTGACTAGGCAATTCTCTGTGGTGATTGCCCTTGCACGTAATCCAGACTTGCATTCAGTAATCCTAAATAGGCAATGTTTTTCCTGAGCATGTTGAGTTTCTTTCTGGCCATTCATAACAGGAAATTGTGGTGCTCTACTTTGCATTCTTTGATGTGCTTTATGTGAAGAACATCTGATCTCCATTTTGTTGGTATGGTTTCTGATCTTGATCATGATCGCAGGTGACGCATGAGGATTTTAATGAAGGGATTATCCAAGTGCAGGCCAAGAAAAAATCGAGCTTAAACTATTACGCTTAATAAATTATGGAAGAAACTCTCAGGAGCCTGTAGTTGTTTGTAACGCATATGTTGCATAATCTAAGATATGGTTTTATATTTGCTTTGAGATGTAAGTTTTGGCATTATTAGATCATTATATCAGCATCGTATTTGACGAAAAAAGGTTCGCTTGTTTACCATGGATGCTGGGCGATAATAGAATTCAGTGTTACATGTGGCCAATGATCGAAAGGATTGACAAAACATACTGGGGGACATGCCCGTAGTGATACTAGAATTTGGCAAGAAAAATGCACAGGAAACGAATATGTATGTATGGAAGAATGGATGAAGAGAAAACCATGCTTAAGATTCTTGTCTTGTGGATGCAATACAGATATGTAGAATTTTCTAAAGATGCAGTTTGCGTCTCGCTGATAAAGCAATTATCTTGTTTGATAGAGATGATCTAAAATACGGAGAAACTGCTGCTCCGTGGCTTATTACTTGTCGCTGCATGCCGAGGACCTGCAATCTGCCTACCTTAGTTATTTAGAGATTCTAACTCAGCTTTTTCTTACGTAAAGGGAGAAGAGAGATAAAGAATGCTACTAACTAAAAGTTAGTATATAACGGATTTTAAGATATATGCACACTTACATATAGGCTTATATTAATTTTAGAGACTATGTTATAGCTAGTCTATTAGAGAAGTTGTCTATTTGCTATCTATACATGTTATGTCCATCTCTTATAGTTAGTGATTGACTCTACTATTGGAGATGTCTAAGGAAAAATCAAAATCATTATTGACGGTCTAAGACCATAGACATTGATAGACAGAACTTTCGTTTATTTGTTAAATAGATAGGTAAATAGAGAATACCATAGCTATATTTAAGAATAAAACACTAGAAAAAGCCCATAGACGACAAAGATTTTTTTGTCGCTGTCGGAATAAGAATAAGTCCAAACCGCATTGATATTATTATAATAGGAAGTGAGAGAAGAGGGATTACCCATTCATATAGATATGTATGTTCCATAAGAAAAGAAACCAATAAGTATTGAAAAAACTTATACAAATTAAAATTTTCAAATATCCTTCATCGTGAGACATGTTGCACTACTAGGGAACCGGATATTACAACCGGTTTCAAACCCCCTTCAAAACTGGTTTTGGAACCGGTGGTAAGCCATCAGGAGTAATACTCCCGGGTATCACAACCGGGTCCACGAACCGGTTGTGGTCTTAGCAAAACTTAGAAATATATTGGGAGAAGTGGGATTCGAACCCAGGACCTCACACCCCTCCTTGTGACCCACACCTTACCCTTCTAGCCAATCCACCCACGCATGCTCTTTGATGAGAGTAGGACAAACATTCCTTTTAGTATTTCGAAAATAGAGCTTTTACAACTGATTGGGGGCATGAACCGGTTGTAGAACCCAATTTCTACAACCGGTTCATGTCTCCAACAGGTTGTAAAAGTCCACAACCGGTTGGAGACACGAACCGGTTGTAGAAATTGGGCTCTACAACCGGTTCGTGTCCCAAACCGGTTGTAGAAACCCTCTTCTGGCTTTTGGCCTAACGAACTCTACAACCGGTTCGTGTCCCAAACCGGTTATAGAAACCCTCTTCTGGCTCCTGGCCTAACGAACCGGTATTGGTACACCATCACAACGGGTTCGAAATGAACCGGTTGTGATAGGGTTTTTGAGACCGGTTGTAATACGTATTTCTCTAGTAGTGTTGGACCAGATTAGTCGGAGCAGATGCACGAGGGAGCACCGGAGCATGTGTGGCCGATTGGAGCTCGAGCGAGGTGGCGACAGAGCAGCACTGGCGGAGATGACGACGTACCGTTTTGGCTGCATTGGAGCACGGGGCAGTCCACTGGAGCACGAGAAGACGAACGGGCGGCTCCTCTAGAGCTCGAGACGGATGCGGTGGCCCATAGGGTGCCCCGCTGGAGCACTGCGAGTCAATGTCAAGCTCGGGGTGGCATCCGGGAGACCATTGCATACATTGGAGGCTGGGGAGACGACGACGACAGACCATAGGATGGCGTGACAGAGCTCGCTATGGTGCAGTAGCGCAGACGGGCTCATGGTGATGTGGACGAGCATGCAACTGTATGGATGAGCTCGACGACATGCCCTAGAGCTCGAGCTTGACGGATGTGAGATGCTTGGTGGTTGCGGTCGGAGTTGGACCGTGAGCACGCTGGGCAGGCGAGGAGGAGCTAGGCAAGCAAGCAACAGCTCATGCATGGCGAGCACGACACGTCTAGGGCACATCCCAAATGGCATGAATGCAAAGCAAGGTGTGGCCATGACGTGTATGTGGCGTGGTCGGTGTGTTTGAGATATGTCTATGACGACACACAAGATGTGTTCGATGAAATGCCTTGCCTAGATGAGTTGCTTAGATACGTGCAATCAAACACATGCTCTCATAGGCTGAGCTCGTGCGATGCAAGCGACTAAACACGACCACATGTATGAGCTTAGCTTGGCTCCCACTAGCATGGATGGCTCTTGCGAGCTAGACTCAGCAAGCCGAGCAACCAAAAACGCTTACATGTCCCGGACGTGATTCTGTCCAACGTGCATCTTGTTGTCCATGCTTCTCACACCATTCGTTGGATCCAACCCAGCCATTGGCGTAGCCCACGTTCTCTTCTAGCTCAGCTCACACGCAACATGACAACAATCCAGATGCACACGCTCCTAACAAGAGCTCCACGCCCCCATGGCTCCCAAATTCCCCTCTCTTTCTCTGAACCCTAGAGCCACCGCCTAATTGTCGATCCTATTTGCGCTGCCCTCTCTAGCCTTAGCTCCTATGACCCCCTCGCCCCGTGCCTCGTGCCTCTCCAGCCTCGGCTCTTGCGGTGTCCCCAATCGTACCAGCTATGCCTCGTGCGACGTTGTGGCCACCCTAGCGAGCACATCCTCCCTAGCCACGCTTCCTGCGACCTTCCTGGCCATTATGCATTGCGAGACGGAGCTCGTGGCCACGAAGCAGCTTAGTGATGAGCTTACACCCACCCATCGCGGCCAACCGGATCATGCAGATGGAGCATGAGGGCAAAACAATACAGAGTGTTGTTGCTTGGAGGAACTCAGAATGCTTTCCAATTGTATGAGATAAATTTGTAACATTTTGTTTGCCCTGCAGATGTATATTGAAATTTCCTCTATATGAGATGAATTGACTTCGCCAAAATGAATTGTAGACAAATTATAATGCTTTCGATTTCATGAACTCGAGCAAACTTTTGTACATGGATGTCCCCTATTATGCATGAAGCAAATTTGTTTGAATTGTTTTATAGTGATGTAGAAATATATGAATTTAGCTTGCATTGAAATATGCTTCTAGAAAAATAATGTCGAGAGGTGCATATATAAATGATATTTTATACAACTCCAAAATGCCTCTCTTTGGGGTATATAATCAACTTCTACCAGAAAGCTGTGGTATAAGAGATGCAACTATGGATGCATAGCAAGTTCAAGCAATGTATGTCATCTAGAAGTGATGTATGCATGTATGTATGTATGTATTATTAGCCCTTGCCCAAGTTATGCCATCTAGAAAACTTCTATGCAAAGGATGGGTGATTATACTGTTCTTTACAATGCATGAGCTGCTCCCGCTACTTTGTTCCTTTCAATTTTGGATATGCTTCTTGTTTTAGGAATCTTCACATCAATCATCGTGCACCTGTCATGCATATATGTGCATGGTCATATGTTATCCTACTATAAAGGAATATAAAGGAAAATGGATAGATATTTCTCTTTCTTGTTGTTTTCGGTGTACTACATAAAGGTGGAATGCGAAAAAATTCCACTATGTCATTCTTAAACAATTTTTCAGCAGCAACAATGCCATTATGAAATAATTCACTTATTTATTTTGGGTAGAATGACATTATTGTTTCATTTCAGCTTTAAATTACAAGCTGCATGAGACATAAATTACAATGTTGTTTCAATTTAGACAAAAATAACAAGATACATTCAGATTTGGCCGTTGATTTCATAAAAAAAAATACAAGTTGTTGCTATTGTTGTCTAGATCAAGACTTACAAAGAACATAGTTGAAGCTGCAACAAATTGATGACAGCAAAGGAAAACACCGATAGCAAATTCTTGAGTTATTCCCATACAGAACAATTCTTCAATCCTATACATGCATTTCAAACATATAATTAGTTTTTTTTTGGGGGTGGGGATATAGATTAAGAGTCTTTGCATATGCCAAATTATAGGTGTAGTACATATAAATTATTTACAACATGCTTCCTCTCCAATTTGCAATCTACACTGGCAAGTTCACCCCTTGAACACTTTGCCTTAGATAAGTTCCTTGCAAAATAAAAGACACATCTATTGGCAAGTCATTCATCCCATTTGGAGTTCTTTTTGTTTATCATTGTTCATGTCTAATTGCCACCACTGTTGTTGTGATATCCACCATTGTACCCCCCAACAAGTCCTTGACCTTTGCCATGGCCTCCTCGGCTTCCCTTCCCTCCTATGTCCCCCCTCTTACTGAAACTAGAAGAGATGACAATGTGAGACCTGATTCACAAGATCACTCAACTCAACTATTTAGCAAGTACTTAACAAAATAGCTCACTACAACTATTAAAATCATGTAAGCATGTTAGTAAAAGACACAAATGGCCATAGGTGTAAAGTTTTGTAATGAATCAAAGCAAAGTACTAGAATTCCTCAGGGAATCAAGCTCACCAACATGTGGCTAGGGAGGCAAAGCGGCTAGGGAAAGGGTGGAGGTAGTGTAGCCGGGAAGGATGCCGGTGGTGTGACCGGAGAGAAGGCGGAGATGACATGACTGGAGAGGTGGTAGAGGGGGCTCATTCAGGGAGGACGCAGTCAACACTAGGGTTCATGCAAGGAATCCTTTTGAGGATTTGAACAAGGAAGACAAACGGGAGAGGCATGTGGGCTCTCTTGGCGCTGGTCTGGCTGATTCACGAGCTGAATGGAGGCCTGAATATGAGCCTGCAATTGGATTGAACGACAAGCAAAAGATGATTCGATGGCACAACACATGTTGGACCTTCCACGTTGGACCTGTATGAGTCTAGTCTGACTTCCACCAGCCTGGATAGTATGAGTGACTCAGGTGGGCCGAGCAACCAAACACGCCCATAGTTGTTATCCCAAGCATGATAGCCATGGACTTGTGCGAGGGATGAAAGGCATGCACCACACGTGTTTAAATTGTACATGTTGCGAGTGAAGATTATAACCATGAACTTCACTCATAGGACCTATGAAATGAAAAATATAGTGTCACGTATGCTTGTATGTACTAGTATGCATGGTACATGTGACTTAACATGCATTACAATACAACAACAAAATCTCACACATTAATTCTTATTGCAACACTCATGGTTCATACAAGCAAATTATTAACTTAAAAGGTGTCGAACAAGCACTGACATAAAACACGAACATAGATAAAAGATGTCCAACTTTGCAATCTTTAAAACAAACGGAATTTAAATGTTTATGCTAAAAGCAAACGAAACTGCACCATTGCTAGACCCACACATTGTGTTCGATTAATGAGGCCTCCATCTTCATCAACACAACGATCCACACCAGCTAGAACATGCCACCCATCCATTGTTGGGGAAGAGACATGCCATGGCCATCAGCCACAAAGCTGGAGCTAGAGCTCTCTGCCCCTTCCATGGGAGCAGCGGTGGCAACAGAAGCGGCAGCAGAAGCCACCACTTGCTCATCACTCCATGCTTTACTAGCCTGAGTGTCGTAGGGAACAGGCGGCTGGGGAAGAGAAACTCCATGATCAGCAACCACGAAGCTCCCTGCCCCTTCCATAGGAGCAAGAAATAGCAAAGAAGCGAAGCCATGACCACTGGCGATCATTCCATGGTGACCCAGATCGAAATGGTGTGAAGGCGAGGCGGTGGGAAGAGGAGCTCCATGGCCAGAAGCCACGAAACTCCCTACCCCTAGTTCCATGAGAGGAGCAGCTGCAGCAACAGGATGAGCCATGAAGCTGGAGCTCCCTGCGCCTCCTTCCATTGTAGCAGGAGCAACGAAAGCAGGAGCCATCACTGGCTCATACCTCGCTTGACTCGCCTGAGCGCGGTACAACACAGGCGCCCAAATCTTCGCGAGCTCCTCTAGGAAGATGGGGGTCGGAGGCAGGCGAAGGCTTGGGTCGTAGTTGACGCCGGCGAAGGCGAACGCCCGGGCGGCGAACTCGGCGCTCCTCATCAAGCTACTGTTGTTGCTGCTGGTGCTACTGTTGGGCTCGTCCATAATGATGCGGCGGTGTTGCCTCCTGGCAGCGGCGGCGTTCTTGATAAAGGCGTCCATTGCCTCATCCGTGGCACTGTAGCGCTGGCTCTTGGCGGCGGCGGCGGCAGTGGCGGCGACGGCTTCCCTCTCCATCCTTAGGAAGTGCTTTTGCGCGTGGCTGGACACCTGGGCCGGAGTTCGGGTGGTGACGAGGTGCTTGGAGATGCTCCTCCATTTGCCACGCCCAAAGAGGCGCAGCCCTTGCAGAAATAGCCTGCAGCATCATCCAGGTGAAAGCAGCCAACTTCTTGATCAAAAGAGAAAAAAAGTATCATTTAATTTTTTTCTTTTAATTTTGTTGAAACAAGTAATTAATTGGTTATGAATAGGAAGTACATTCACCCAAGAAAACAAATTAGGAGATGAAATGGCTTTTTAGAGCAGGAGATGAAATGGTTTGAGAATTAATGTTTTGAGTGAATTTTCATTTATAAAGAGGTGCACAACATTCTAGTAATTTCAACATCACATGTTAGCTAATTAATTATGAAAAAACCTAAACATGTCGATATGTTGATTTCAAGGTGTCACTATATGTTTATAGCCAAAAAAAGAATCTATACATGAATAAACACTAATTTCAGAACGACCATAAACAAATTAATAAGCATACTACAATAAACAATAGTAATCCAAAAAATAAGATGGTTACCATCGGTTAACCTTCTTAACACAATCAGGGTGCTAGCTAGTAGATTCTAGTAGAAACAAGCCTAATACAAATATTACTAAAATTTATCTAGTATTATTTTAATGGAGCAATGCGCCACATATTATTTATGGTAAAAAAAAATTAATTCAATGTTGAGAGGCACATGATATAAGAAAAAATATAGTTGACCTCCAACTCATATGGTAAAGGACCAATAATTAATATCTATGAAAATGGAAAGTACCGCCAAAGCTAAGCCTCCAATTTTCTTGAATAATTCCTGAATGCATGCTTAGCCACTATTCATGAAAGAGGTACCGTGCATCTCTAAAACAATGCAAAACAAACAAACAAATAAAAACATAACTTAGGAGAAGGATGTCATGCAAATAAAGAACCTGTGCTCCTCCATAGTCCATGGCATCCCCCTTGG
This sequence comes from Olyra latifolia, assembly GCA_036346145.1. Lineage (NCBI taxonomy): Eukaryota > Viridiplantae > Streptophyta > Magnoliopsida > Poales > Poaceae > Olyra > Olyra latifolia. Next base: position 5,272,363 of record CM070530.1, read on the forward strand.
CCGCACCATCAGCCGACGATCAGCTGGGTCCTCTAGCGCCTTCACCCCTTTCTCAACAACGATTGATCCCTCATGTGTTTCTACATCTATCTGTGCCTCATTCTCCTCAATCACCAGTCCCTCTTGTGAATCTACCCCCACCCCCATATCCACCTCATTCTCATCAACAAGTAATGCATCAGGTGTCTCCATCTCTTCTAAAGGACAATCACACAAGTCCTTGGCATCTAACATGGCTTCCTCCTCTGAAGTCTCAAAGTTGTCACTTACGAGAGTACTCTTAAGGCCAATGTTGTGCATGTCACTGGCACCACCACTATTTTCTTGGCTATGCATCATACGCGTATCCATGATGAGCTCAAAGTACAAGCTTGTTACCTCTCTTGTAGTCTTTCGAGGAAACAATTTATGGAGATCATCCAAGACATTGTTGTGCTTCGTATCAGTTTCATCTCCATCATTATTGTTGTTGCGGTTGTCATTGAGACTAGCAATGAGTGCTCTAGCTTCTGCTATCTCAGAGGCAGTCCATTCCTGGGTCATTCTTGAATCCATGAAGAAATTTTGTATACCACACAAAGAGGTAATAGTATGGAGAGGGTTGGGATGATAGGACAATGAGTCGGGTGAGGTATTTATAGGACGTGCGGCGTATCCTTCCGTTCCTAGTGATTAATTTGAACTATAAGTGCTATCTACATTGTGGATCTTTAATTGTAATATGTATCAAAGATACGGGCATTTTAATAATTCCATTCATATGATCTAGACATATAAATTGCCTAGATATAGCATATACACCACACTCACCAACGTATACATTTGATCTAGCATTTTGACATAGCTAGATCAATGATAGAGTTAATGTTCGGAGTGGTTGAGCTGAATGAATAAATTGGTTGAGCTAAATATTAAGCTGAACTTCGAGAAGTTCTTGAATCTGTCTTTCGAAATGGTCTGCTTCGTTTGTGTTATTTTTAAGAGCTTTTAAAGATGGCTTCATGATAAAAAAAAAATAGACAAAAAAGCCGAAGTGTTTAGCTTTTCAATTCAGCTAGGCTTAAACTTTAAATCTAAGCCAAGCTGAAACGAACATGCTCTCTCTTGACGGCAAGTCTCAACATTTTTTGACAAATCTTAATTGTTAGCTTCTCCCACGTGCATATGTTAATATAATTGCCTTGAAATCTTGGTTCGATCCATGGTTTGAGAGCTTCTAATGCAAAATAAAGGCCATTCCTGCAACCCCAAGGTTGGGAGTTCGATTTTCACAATAGAAACATAATGTAGTTACTACGTTAATTAACACAATTCTATATGAATGATCCTTCTAAGTACATATATGAAAATAATTTAGGGCGACGTCGCCATTTTCTACTAATTAAGCAGTGCAAACGAGTTTTGCCATGGGTCCCCATGGGGATGCATGATCAATAAAAGACATGCAACCCTGCAGCTTATTAGTTCAACTGAAGAGATTTGATGCAGATGAGTTGGGATAGTTCCATCATTCCATGGGCATGCCATGCTATGTATATATGCTCTTTTTTTCAGAATGTTAAAATTGAGAATACCCTAAATCGCTCCATATAATTAAGAATGCCCTAAATCTCTCCAAATAATTAAGTTGGCTAAACTCCATTAATCAACGGGTTTGTCATCCGTAAGCATTACATACATGCTTCTTTTGGTAGGAAATTATATAGGTACCTTTTGCTATTAATGTATCACTCTATGCTACAAATATAAATGATACGTGAATAAATGTTCTAAGATATGTATATCCTTTTCTCAAGATATTGTACACATTAATTAATTGAATTTCCTACGTGCACATGAGTCGACACGGGAGATGGACGGTTCAACCGTCCATGCATGGTTGACTTTCTGTTTAAAAAAGTTATATGTAGTCCATTAATGAATATGTGCATCTTTTTAAATTATCTCGAGATTATCTGTGAGTCTAACAAAATAAGGATTTTCAACGTAGTACGCTAATAGGTGTGATAATAACCATGAATTTGGGAACATGAAATAAAGGGACTGAACATGTCCAGTAAAAGCTATCCTTTTTACAATACACACATGGGTCACCGAGCTCTAACCAACAACGAGTACAAAATAAATCTGACCACCGATTCACTAGGGTGCATTTGGTTGGAGGGGCCGGATAGAATGGGAAGTTAAGAAGTAGATATGGTAAATTTTCGTGTTTAGTTGGAGTGCATAAGATTTGAGGTGGGGAGGGGAAGAAGCATTTAGGGGCTCAACTTTTCTCGATAATTAATTAGTTCCCATGACATATATGTGTAGGAATGAGAATTTAGATCTAAAAGTATAAGATATCTTCCCTGTTCTTTTGGACTTATCTAATCTGACTTATCTGTCTTATTTCTAACTTCGAGAATTTTCCGAGGTGGCCTCGAGAGTCGGATGGCCTTGAAATTTAGGATTTAGGGAGCTTTTAGACTCGCCTACGAGATAAAAATAAAACGGATTCAAAAAGTAATAAAAAAAGTCAGATAAGTCAATATTAGTCAGATAAGTCATAACCATCCGACTCTCGAGGGCACCTCGGGAAATTCTCGAAGTTGAAGATAAGACAGATAAGTCAGAGCTCATAAGCCCAAAAGAACACCCCCTAGTCTCTTCCCATGCCAAAACCCACAAACCAAACAAAGGAAACTAACTCCCTCTTAAATTTTTGCCCGTAATTCACATCGTATACCAAACAAGAAAATAAGAATAAAAATTGAATTCCCCATGCTTTTTCCTTAGTACAAATTCCCTTCTCTAAATTCCACTTCCCCTTGCCAATTGTTGCCAAATAAACCATAGGGGTAATTACCATAGATATATGGTCATTCCATTTTAACTCAAATTTATTTATAGTGGTGACTAATATATACACATGAACTTCATGTGTAAATCCTGAAGCTATCCTATCTAAACTAATGCAACTTAATTTGGTATGGTCTCATGAATGCAGATCTCAGCACCATTTCCGATCTACCCCTCATCCTTGCCTTCCGTTCTCAACAAATATGTAATTGAATTATAAGATGAAGGTGTAGAATCTCTCAAACAACAAAAATATTTGGGCATATTGAGCATCACATATATACTGAACAAATTATATTGATATCATTGATAGAAGGGTCGTATATATGTAGACATTATGCATAAAAGAATAAAAGGTCAAATAAAATATTCTCTCTTTTTTTTAAAAAAAAAAGGCAGGAACACTGCTTGTTCATAATTAAGTGGATTAAAAATACATCAAAATATGTACAAAAAGTATATTGGTTGTTAAAAAAAGTACAAGCAAGGAAAACTTTGAACACCAGCTCAAATTATTGCTAAACTCTTAAATCACAACAATTGCATCAGACATGAGAAATTATAAAAAGAAATACGATCTCTCCGGTTCTTGAAAATATGACGTTTTAGACATGTCCTAAGTCAAAGTTTTAAAACTTTATTTAGAAAAATATTTTGAGCTATTTGGATTGAGCACATGAAAATCATGCATTTAGATTCGTTTCGAAAAGCACTTCCATAATATCATAATTTTTGTGAATTTTATGAATAAATTGCAATGGTAATTAGTAATCCAGTTAGCATTTCAAAGACCACGTCAATGTCCAAAACGTCAAGTTTTTAAGAACTAGAGGGGTCCTATATATCATCAAATCATGAGAGCTTTGCAGCCCATCTTGGATAATATATGTTGCATGCATGATTGCGGTTTAGAATGACGGCATCTTTATAGAACATGCATTAGCATTATAGTAAAATACGCACACACAGGTATTGATAATGCATATTATGCTCATTGTAATGTTCATACAACCATAATACATAGACTCGCGAAATGAAAGAGGTTCTGAAATTAACCGACATTGCAATGAAACAAGGACACATAATAGGGGAGAACCACACGATTATTGACTCCCGAAACACAAACTACTACTTGAGCCACGTTGTCTTCAACAAGCAGGTAGATTGCCATCGTTTGGAGGCTAAAGGTAAACCCTCACACCATGCATCTACTGCATGTTGTTCATGGACCATGGTTGAGCAGGAAGACGAGGTCCTCCCTGCTGACCAGCAGGCACAGAGTTCCCTGCCCCCTCCATTGGAGCTGCAGCAGCAGGAGCCACCATCTGCTGCTGGTGCTCCAGCATCTGCTGCTGCTGATAGTGAAGGAGAGGCGCCCAGAGCTGCGCAAGGTTGTTGATGGCGGTGGCCGAGCTCGCCGGAGCCTGGCCCAAGGCCGGGTCGAGGTGGCTGCCGGCGAAGGCAAGCCCCATCCAGCTGTTATCCGTCATCGGCCACAGGTCGGCGTCGTTGAGCCCGACGTCGTTGATGCTGTACCGCTGCGGCTGCTTCCCGGACGCGCTGCTCTGCAGCCTCCTGAAGTACTTCTGCGCGTGGCTCGACACCTGCACCGGCGTCCTGGTGGTGACGAAGTACTTGGAGATGTTCTTCCAGTCCCCGCGGCCGTAGACATTGAGGCCGCGGAGAAACAGCCTGCAACGGTCATGCTCAAGATGAATTAGTTTGGGTAAATATCGATTGTTTAAAGAGCAAATGATTAGTTGCTGTTTGAACTGATTTTTTTAAAAGATCTCGTTTTCCAAAATAAAGAACATATATATTTTTCCCCCTAGAAATCCAAGCAACTGATTAATTAAATTGATTGATGGTTTAGAGATGTAGTACATATGTTCCCCCAAGGAAAAAGAAGTTTGACACTAGTGGGCGAAATAGTTTGAGAACGGAAAAAATCTAGAGCTTTTATATAGAATTATAGGTACAAATTCTAGTCATTTCAACGAAGGCTGTTTATATTTGTTGATTTTATGGTGTTCACCATGTGTATAGCCAAAATCTATGCATGAATGAACATTCCTTGATAATCATGGTCGAATTGATAACCATGACCATGGACCATAAATAGTCTAATTAGTCGTATTTTAGTGGATGGTTATTGTGAAAAAGAACTCGACAACACACAAAGAAAAAGGGGAATATTTGAACATCAATCATAAACACGCCTATACAAGTAGGGATCGTATATATTAATTTAGATAGAAAGAAAATTGATCAATCCATATGTAGTACAATAACAACAAAGCTAAACATCGCCTTGTCATAATAATCAATACCCACATCATGCTTAATTAGAAAATTTATGTAGAAGATACACTACAGATGCATGTTCCAGAGAAAAATAAACAGCAAATAAAAGCTTCATAACAAAGAAGGAAAGCAAATTGAGGAATACCTATGTTCTTCGGTGCTCCAGTACCTCCCTGTATGTGCAGCCGGTTGATGTACGGCTTGGTTCTCCGAAATCACCACCTTGTCATCCTTGATCACTGGTGCCTCATCCATCTTCATGGTACCCATCTCCTCTGATGGGCAAAACACCAGATCTTTATAGCCAGTGGCTTCATCTATCTCCAACATTTCGAAGTTATTATTCACGAGTTCGGTCACACGATAGACGTCATGCATACCGTTGTCGGTGGCACCACTACCTACGTTCTGCCATTTCATCACATGCATCTCCACGACAAGATCGACGTACAAGTCTGTTACCTGTTGCATGGTCTTCCAAGGGAACCATGCATGTAGCATATTCACAATGTTGTTGTGCTTCTTGTTCTTGTCGTTGACATCTTCATAGCTATCGTTGTTGCTCAAACTAGCGATGAGTGCCTTTGCCTCCTCTATCTCAGAGGAGGTCCACTCTTGGTTGACTCCAATATCCATTAGATCTAGAGTTGAATGCTATGAAACAATGGATAGTACCAAGAGGGTTGGGGTGTGAGACTTATGGAGTGGCATATATAGGCTATTTATAGCCTAGTCAGTGATAGATCTATGTGTGTGTCGATTACTTTGAGACTTTATTTGGTAATGGAATAATAGATATGCAATTATAAAATCAAAAATATTATGTGTCGCAAACAATTAACACCACCCACACTTAGTGCCATTAGTTTGATCAAGCACCGGTCACTTAGATCAATGTGAGGGTGAGATATCGAGGGCTAGCTTGAGATATATAGTACGATCATTTCTTTTAAGTATATATGCCAATTATAGAAGTTTTAAAGCACGATAGATCAAACGATTATGAAATGCCATTTCTAAGCACCAAGGTAAAACGCGATCCGATCGATCGATCCCGTCCGTCCGTACGGAGAATGCACAGCGGCACGTACGTGTGCAGCTTCACACGTGTGACCGCGGGACCTGGCCTCCGACGAACATGCAGCTGTACATACAGAAACTCAACTCTCTTCAGGTTGACCTCGCGATCAACACCGTTCTTGCTGATGATCTAGCGATCGATGCGAACAATCGTCGCAGGCCTCCATGGGTGCGTGCATGATGTGACCCTTGGCTGATGAACACACGCACGCACGCATCTGCTATAATTAAACACATCAGACGTCTCTCTTCTTCTTCTTTGGAGTACGTACGTGTAACAACGCATACATGCAAAAACCACGGTTTGCCGGCGCTCTCCCTCAGCACACAGGATTCCCTTGTTCCCCTCCTATAGGACGGCCCGGTTTTGGCTACGAGTTTATGTGCATCTTAAAAAAAAAAAATCTACTTATACCTACCAGCAACCGTTACGGCTATGTACATAAATGGTATATGAATTTGATCTGAGATATAGGTATGGATGTTACGTTGTTTTTTTGCTTTGTTTTCTTTGGTAGGTGGTGGACGATATATGCTATAAATTAATTAATTAATTAATTATATATATATATATCCGTGCATGAGATGAGTATTGCATCCATCTTCTATCTGTCTCTATCTTTTTTTTAGATAATAGAATATAATTCTGGCCTCTATGTCTTCTCGCTCTATCTCCGTGACATATATGCGTACTAAGTTGGTCGATCTGGCTTCATGCAAATGTTAGCGCGTATGTACATGTACTGCAGACCTGTACAGTTGACAAAGCGAATAGTGTAAGCGTATATGGGCAGTGCATGATCCTTGCATGTGTCATCTATCATGGATTACCTACTCATAGTCAACCTCCTCTCGACCGCAGTCCTCCCAAGATTATATATATATATATATATATATAGTAATGTGCTATCGTTAGTCATGAAGTACGGGAGTCTCCATGCTTCGCGCTGTGTTTTTGAAATCTGAGACTGAAAATGATCGATCCGAACCGTCCATCTTCTTGTTTCGTTGAAATGTAGCTATAGAGCAAATTTCGTAATTTTTAGTTTTTTTACTATTTATGTCATGTTTTTGAAAATCAACATCTAATTAGTTCTGGAGCGTCCAAAAAGGCTAATTTCCAAAAATATGAAATAAATAGTAAAAAATATATAAATTACAAAATTCGCACTCTATAGCTATATTTCAACGAGACGAAGAAGATGGACGGTTCGAATTGATCCTTTTTGCGCGACTGACGATAGCATTACTATATATATATATATATATATATATATATATATATATATATATATATATCTATCTATCTCTCTATATAATTCACGTTGAGAGCAGCATATATGGTTTTATGGAGCATTGATTTTTGAAGGAGAAAAAAAAATAATTGTGCCAGATTTTAGGAAATTAAGGCAACAAAACAATCAGCAAAATCAAAACATTTTCATAGCATAGCTGTAAAGAAAATTTGTTTGTCCTAAGGAATAATATTAGACATTGGCGTCACCCCTAGAATGTGTGCGTAGTTCTATTAGAACATCTCCAATAGAGCCTTTAAAAGAATTTTCTCTGTATTTAGAGTTTTCCGTCTTTCAGCAGAGTCTCTATCTCAGTCTTTAAATTTAGAGTTTCTCTCTTCTAGCCTCTAAATTTAGAGGCTCTCTATATCAACCTCTATAGTTTTTCTAAATAGATATTCTGCTGGACAGAATGAAAATATAGAGAGCGAATAGTGATTTAGAGAGAGTGTATAGAGACCCGATTTTAGAACTGCCAAGGCTAGCAAGCTTCCATGTCGCTGACACACCACTAGATTTCTTTATTATGTGAGTGACAAGTGCCGGATTCCCACCACCATTGACCTGTGTTCCTTTCTTCTTCGTCGGCCACGTCCCAGCTAGGTTGGTGGGGGAAAACCATGCATGCCTTTAATATAAACTCAGATTCATATGCCACAGAGCATATCTGTTCTTAATGCGTACATACTGGAGTAATTCGTTTGTGCGATGGGTGGTGTGATCTGCCATGGAGATCTTCTTGCTTTAATGCCATTTCAGAATGTTCCAAAAATTGGGATGTGCACAAGGCAGAGAGATCAGTTTGATCCACTTGCCTGAGTAGTTGGCTGTTAATAATGCGAGGGGCCTTTAAATGCACCGAATCACAGGTATACAGAAATAAATGCATTAATTTAAAGTCCAGTAATGTAACAAATCATCAGAAATATAATGCACTATTTTTAAAATAAAAAACAACCTACGGGAGAAAAGGGGGAAAAGGGCTCCCTTTTTCAACAAAGATGCAAACTGGAATTTACGGGGAAGAAGAAGGAAAATCCGGCCCGTATTTCTCCGGTTCCGTACTTACACGGCCTGGCCCGGCCCATATTCTGAAGAGAACGCGGTGGACAAGGCAGGAGCAGACGCGGCCCAGTCAGCCCAAGAAAGAAGGCCCAGAAGATTCCTGTGGCGCAGATCGATGCGACACTGCGACACGTTACGGTCTCTCGTGGGAGTGAGCAGAGGGGCCAAGAAATGGCAGCGACACAGGCGCGGGCACCAATGGCCTCGGGCTCGACGGCGGTCGTGGCTTCCGGCTTCCTCCTCCACCGCCGCGCCGCCCCCAGCGCCTCCTGCCTCCTCCGGGGGAGGGGCGCGAGCGCGAGGAGCGGCGGCCTCGCCTTCACGGTCTCCTCCTCCAATGGTAGGCGCCTGCTCTGCTCCCCTTTCTTGGCATTCCTTTGCTGTTCTTATCCCTCGGGATTCTTGCCATTGGTGGATGTGGATTCGATCCAATTTAGGTATGTCAGTTTTGATGTGAATCGTCGAAACTACGTTGTGAGATGAGATTTGGATAGTGGAATCTAGTGCTGCTGGTGTTACTGTGTCGTAATATCACACGCCAAGAAAAACCAGCCATTTCTTGGTCCATTTTAGAGCACAAGAGGTTCACTTGAATATGGTACATTTTAATTCAGATTGCCTTCTCTTGATCTGGCAAAAGAAGACATCCATTTGGAGGGAAATCTCAGGCAAACGACGCCTATTTGGTGTTCTTGACGTAGATCATGTTTCTGAATACATGACATGAGGACTCCTTAGCGAACTTACGCTGACTGAAGACGAAATTGGATCGATGTTTTTTCATGATGTAGGTGCACCTGCACAGGCCCCGTTGAGTGACTCAGAGAAGAAAGGGCCTGTGGTGATGGAGATCCCGCTGGACAAGATCCGGAGGCCGCTAATGCGAACACGGGCCAATGATCCTGCCAAGGTGCAAGAGCTCATGGACAGCATCCGTGTCATCGGCCTCCAAATACCTGTACGTATCTGTACATATATATTTGCCTTCACATCCCAATAAGCATAAGTACAATTATTTGTTAGTTAATGTTTTTGGATAGGTTATGTCTGAAAACTGGATTTTTCCTTATTTGGAATTCCGGTGAATTAATTTGTATCTGAGCTCATACTTGCCAAATCCATCTATAGTGAATCGAGTGAATTCCAAACTGTTTTCTAATCAGATTCGACAAATAATTTACTGAATTTCACATAATATTTCATCCATAAAATTAATTTGTGTCAGTTTACTTTCATTAATGGCAAAATTTGTGTTACTTAATCCAAGATGATTAAATTGCTGTTTGCTACTCTTTACTGATGAACTAAAATTTGGAAACCATTTTGAGTTATGAATGCCAATATTCACATTGGATTGTTTAGGTGCATTTTCTTTTATGCAACATCAGAAATTATGACCTATTTCATCTCCAACAGAGTTGCACTATTCCATTTAGAATGAGCTTTACCAAGCTCAGTTGACTAGCAACAGTATTGGTGGCTTAACAAGCTCTGCTGTGATCTGGACTAGTATTAGTTCAATGGGAGTATGCCATATCCCAGAATCAACTTTTCTGAAAGCAATATTAATCACTATATGAGCACACATGGAAACGAGAAATTGTGCAATTTAGTGTTAATAAGATGCTTTTTTCTATATTTGATCAATGTAAAATCAATTGCCAAATATTGGACTAATTTTTCAAAAAATTGTTTTCTTTCCTTTTATGGTCTGAACAATGTGGCCAGTTTATGTGCATTTAGCACACTTCTGTCCTTTTGATAAATCAGTATCAATTTTTTTGCTTGTATGATCTTTTGGGATTACATGTGGGTTTGCCGTTTGGTAATTCCAACCTCTGTAAGTGAAAGTATCACCACACTTATTTCCTATATAGAGCAATAAGAAAATAGCTGGATTTCATTTTTTGGATCATGATATGAATGAGATTCAAAACTCAAAAGGTCTTCTTGATGATAGTTGTGTAATGTAGGATACATAATCATGCACTGCAAAGAAACCTAACCATGTTTCTTAGTGTTGTAGTATTATTTTGCAATCTGCAATGTTGCTTATTGGATTCAATTTATTAAACATTGCAGATTGATGTGCTGGAGGTTGATGGAGTCTACTATGGTAGGTATTCCAGATCCCAATTGCTCATGTCCCTTCTCAGCACTAAACCTATACCCATTTTTCCTTGTTGTATATGCTTCTAACATCGTATTCAGGTTTTTCTGGATGCCATCGCTACGAGGCTCACCAGCGCCTAGGCCTCCCAACCATCCGTTGCAAAGTTCGTCGAGGGACAAAAGAAACTCTGAGGTGAGCTCATCTTCCTTGATCTTGTATGGTCCATTGTAAAGCTGAACGATTTGCACTGAAGCTTTAGTCTGCTCTTTCAGGCACCACATGCGATGAGTTGGGGTTGTGATGGTTGATGAACTACTTCAGCCAGCAAGTGCTGTGTATTTAGTGCGAAATTAACCTTCCTTGTTCTCCTTTTACTGTAGTCCTCTACACATGTAAATGCTACTCCAATCAATTTTTTTTTTTTGAACAGATATGCCCGATAGTATTCTTGATTCTACAACTGCTTCTGCAAATGGAAATAGGGCATGTTTAGTTTGCATGTTCGCTAAACATTTGTGTCACACTTGCCAAAGTTGTGGCTAAGAAAATTGAAGCTATACTCTACCACAATTTCCTGAGCATATGAAGCGCGAGGCCTTAAAAAAGGTTTGGAATGTTTAACTTGTGCCTAGGAACCAAACACTTGCTTGGTTTGTGACAAACCATGGCAAAGTAGCTTATAACCAATGTTGGTGAACATTTGTTTATATAGAGCAGATGCGATGTAGGGGCAGGGTGAAAGAGTAACTAGACACTCACGTTCACATGTGTTCTCTTGAGCTGATTTGATTTGCTTATTTGTTGATAACTAAACTTCCAGAGCTTTTCGAAGCGGTTTGGAGAGTTTGACTCACTTCGTTTGAATTGTTTTTAAAAGCTTTCATAAGTGGTTTCGAGATAAACAAGCTAAAAAACTGAAGCCTTTTACTTTTCAACATGGAGATAGGACATAATAAGATTACAAGTGGAGGACAACGTGTCTTCAACGTCTAAGAAAACTGGATTGTTAGGTTACCTGCGACTGTGCTTATGCAAGTCCCAATCCATGGTCCTCCAAGTGAGAGAGAGATCCGAAACTCTGAATCAAACATCCTATTCCTGTTGCTTGGAATAGATTCTCAACATAAAACTAAAAAATGCTAGAAAAAAATGAAAGAAAATGAAGCAATTCTGTGTTCATGGATCTTGGCCCAGAGGAGGGATGTGGCCTAGTTACGCTGTATTGGACTGAAAGTGAATATTGGGCCGAAAACAGTAGATATCCTTTTTAAATCATTTGGGCTCACTCCTTTTTAAGGTCAGTTGGGCTCACTCTGACAAGCCCTATTTCTTCTCCTGAGATAGAGGTCGCTAAATTGATCAGCCCAAGTGGGACGAATCGAACCGGGCTGTACTGTTTACCGAACCGAACCGAATCTAGATCGAGACCTCGGCATGTAGGACCAGCCCGGTTCAATTCATAGAACAGTGGTCTGACCCGGTTTAGTTCCGTCCTAGCCCACATATTTAATTATATATATGTTTATTTTTTTTATTTTATAACACATATTTATTAAATATAATTATTTTTATATATTATTTTTAGACTAAAAATGTGTTGATCCGCTTGTACCCAGACCAGCCCGGTTACTGCAAACCGTGATTGGTCCCGGCTCATACAGTGAACCGGGCCCGTTCTTTGGCCACCTCTGTTGTCAGAGACGGTCTGACAAACCCACTGTCCATGGCCACGATCGCTGCGCAGGACGCGCGCTTCCCTGACCCCAACACGACACGAACCGGAGGAGGCAGCGATGGAGGCGGAGGCAGCGGAGGAGAGGGGGCGGAAGGAGCGGGAAGCGGTGGCGGGGCACGCCGAGGTGGAGATGGAGGTGAATGCGGGCGCGCGTGCGGAGGAAGAGGGAGAGGAGGGGGAGATGGAGGGGGAAGGCGCGGACGTGGTTGTGGAGGCAGCGGCGGACGGGAGCGGAGACGCGGGAAGTTTCGGGGAATACTGCGCGGTCGACTGGATGCGAGGGGAGGAGAGGAAGCAGAGGCAGCCGCAGCTGCAGCCGCGCACGCCGGGCTTGGCGGGGAGCCGTGCGCCCTGGAGGGGGAGGAGGAGGGGAAGGGGGAGGGAGGATTCCACCACCGCCCTTGGTACGGTTCCGAGTAATGGCCTCGCTTGCGCACCTCTTCTTGATTTTCACTTCGATTTAGCGTGTTCTTGGATATGACTGGTTCTAGTTTCTTGGCGATTTGCGCTTGTTGCGATGCTTCACCGAAGCATTTCGTGGATGTTCTAGGCGGACAGAAGTGGGCAGCATCTCACTGTGTTTTGGCTCGTGCTGCATCGATGCAAATGTATGTTAAATTGTTAATTTAGGAGGATCTTTACACATGACGCCATGAGGCCACCTTGGTTTTAGAATTGGAGCATTTGCGGTTTGGGAGAATTAGGGGTTAGTTTAGTTCATCGGTGATGGTAGGACTGTAGAAGAGAGTAAACACCAGGATCAGGGACGTCTGATTCCTCTATTGAAAATCTTCTGCTACTATTTGTATCAGGGATAATTGTTCCCTGTTCTACTTGGAGAACTGTAGCACATTGTTCATTCTTGTCACATTTTTCTTTTCCTAGTTTACATGCTTGCTCAGAAGGCTAATGATATTTTTGTCATTGTATCAATGCAACCTTTTATGCTCGTCAGTGCTGTTACTGTTTCCATTGGATCTTGATCATTCTTAATTTGAGTTAAAAATGCCAAGACTAATTATGAAATTGCTGACTCATTATTAGTTTATTACCACTAAATCTTCTGGAATTTAGCAATCGCATGTATTCTTTAAACATATTAGATTTCTAAATGGTGAATTTTCGCATTAATTTTGCTGTCATTTAATAGGAATCTGCAGCATCATCACCCAAACACATTTAACAAACCGGGTGGTGCTATTGTCCTCTGCAATCGTGTGACTAAGTGGGAGTCCTTCCAGCGTAAACTTTTTTGCCTCCCGGGCTATGCTGCATCATTTATAAAGAAGATCAGAGCTGGTATGCTTCTCTTTGTGTTTGAGCGTGAGCAGAGAAAACTTTATGGAGTGCTTGAAGCAACTTCAGATGGAGAATTGAACATTCTTCCCAATGCATTCCCTTCATCACGGAAGTTACTACCAGCCCAGGAAAGTGTTCTTTTGGCATTGGTTTATTTCTCCTGGTTTTATCAGTCTACATGATCTGTTACATGTTCTTTCTTAGGTTGATGTGCTTTACGATTTCCTTTGTATTGATCTTTTAATCGAATTCATATCCTTGCTTTTTGTTTATCATGTGGCTAAATTCTGATAAAGATTTTTTCATTTTACTGCCTTGTCACTGACATTCAGATTCATTTCAGATTCGTTTCAGAAGAGTGTGGTTCTGCAAGCCCCTGACTGAAGCTGAATGTTCTGATTCCATCAAAGGACTCCAACCCCATATGTCCTTCTTTGGTCTATCATATCAACAGGTTTGCTATTTCAGATCTGTGGTTGGATTTCTTTTGTGTCTTTAGAACTTGCTTACCCCTGAGGTTTTTCTTAGTACAGGTTTTAAATCTTGTGCACCTGTTTTCTCCAAAGAGGATCAGGCTGCAGCCTTACCAGAAACCAATATCAAGAGTTATATGGGATTACAAGTTCTCTCTGGCTCATACTGGTCTAGAGTCCCATTTACACACTGCTAGTAATGTCCGCCCTAGTTGTTCGTCTCGTATGTTTTGCAATAGCAGAATCTCACTGCCACAGAGTTTCTTAATGTACACCAAACAGAATGCCAAGCATGCTGCTTATAGATATGAATCTCCTCTGCATTCTCAGCCTAAGTCTGTGATCTTGGAAGCACCAGATATCAAAGAAAAAAGGTTAGAGCCAGATGCTGATTATATACCACTTGAGCTAGTAGATGATTGTAAGTCTGACAGCGATGCAGTTCTGTCAGATATGTTGGGAACTGTAAGCTTCTATTCAACTTTACTGGGTAGCATCGACTATGAAGATCAGGATCCCAAACCTTTCAATGGAAAATGCGATGAGGATGGTTATCATTCACCTGTGCTGAACCCAAGGTTCATCCCTGAAAGTGAAACAGGTCGAAACAATGCAATGCCATCAAGCATGCAGAGCAAGGGGTGCAAGCGCAAGTTCCAGTGCGAGGAATACTCAGCTCTCCCATCCCCAAGGCATTGTATTATGGAAAGAGGGGTATCCTTTGACTTTGGTGGTGATGAAGCTTCGGTTACTTCTGATAAAGTATTGCAGAGGCCTGCAGTTGCTGAACAGAACAGAGAAGCAGTTATTGAAGAAAAAAAGCAAGATGTTGGTTGCTTGATTCAAGACATTCAGAGCATGGGGAGAGATTTTTCAACAAGGAGTAAGCTGATGGGCCTACCCTTCCCAGAAGGACTTACTAACCAACTACTCCAGAGCTGCTCCAGGAACAGCCAGTCACTGGTAACCCAATCAGGTCTCAAGCTGACCTACACACTTCTAACTGATGAGGAATGAAAAGAGAAGAACAGCTTTTATTTCAATGGTGAACAGATAGCAAGAAAAGTTGGTCGCTAGCTGATAATGACAGTTTGTAGCACCAATGCTTTCGCCTAAAAAGCAAGTTCTAGGGGGGGCGTTTTGAGTAGTAATCCTAGGATGGCACCAATATGCTTTTGCCACCCGATGCTCGAGCAGCTGTAAATATGGCTTATCAGTTATCACAGTGTTTCTTCCAACAATATTCAGGCATGGGTGCTGACGTGCTGTTTTCACTCTGTAAAATGAGATTTGACATGTGTCTAGCATGTCGTGGGCTCATGAGATGGTACCTGCTACTTACATGAATGTTTACGTTCAAGTTGTTCCTGTATCTTGCTTAAGTAGTAAAGAAATTGTGGGGTTACTTTACTATCGTTTGTTATCTGTGATGTTGGTATGTCAATGTGATTGAGCCATGGGGGTGGCATGTTTTCTGATATAAAATCTTTTTAGGGTACCCATCTTTCTATTGCTGTTACTATGCCGCAGTTTGTATATTATCAGTAGTAGTTGTATGCGCTAACTTTGCTTCCATTCAAGAAAATCTAATTTGGTCGACATTAACACATAGTCGAGGGTTGGGGTCTTAGTCTAAACACAGTTCGTGGGGCAACTGGCTGGCCCCATTTGACCCAAACAAATATTTAAGAAATAAAATTTTAAAAAATTATACATTATAAATTAAAATAGGAATGAATATGTATGTTACAAGAAAATAGGCATATAATTATATACGTTTACTTTTTTTTATTCGTGTGCTACAATGGTGGGCCGAACTAGGCCGACCAAACCACACTACAAGAATCGGGCTGGACCATCCCGTTGAGCGAAGGCGCCAACCCAGCGCTCGGCCTATTGGGCTTTCTCTAGTTCTAATTGACAAGGTCTACGGCTTCTTCCGCAGCCATGATAGGCAGGGTTTAGAGTGACAACGAAAAAGATTGGGCTGCAAAGCGGCAATGTCCCACGGCCCACGGACACGTAGGATGACATTGGACAGATGGCAAAGAGACATCAGAGAAGGAAGGGAAGAATATTTTATTCATGCCTTCAAGAAAATGGGCAGGTAGCATTGTTGTTGGATCAAATGAATATCACGCATCCACGATCTACCATACCCGGCTGGTTTATATATCCGACACGATGTCTTCTTTTTAAGTGCAAATGATGTCATGTCCTCAAAGAACACCGAGGACCGTCAGAGGAGACTAGTGGTGCATAATGGTGTTAGAGTTCTATCTGTAACACTATTTTACCATATATCTTTTAAAGGGTTCTTTTCGTTCTCTAAAATGCCTTCATACTTTACATTGTATTGTATAAAATATTCGTTTCTTCAGCACGGTTCTATTTCTTATAAAAAAAATAATTAACTCAGCTATCGCTGAAAATGTTCTTATTGTAACTTTGTGATTGCAGTAAAAAATATTGATAGAGAGACAATAAAAATATTTCCAACTTTTTCGAGTATCAATGGCAACGGTCATTTTTTAATCCTGTATTGAAGTTAAAAGTCTTTTTTATACAAGAAATATTATATTAAAAGAGACGCATGAACAAGAGTCACCAGACCACGACTCCACAGGCACAAGCAGCGACCGAGAGAAGAGAAGCTCCCCTCCTCCCCTTCCTCCGCATCCACCGTTTGCCTCCGGTGGCCGGCGCGGCGAGCTCCAGCCGGAGACAACCCCCGTGGACGTTCTCGCGGGGGATCTTTTCTTCGCCGTGAGCATTCTCATCCCCCGAATCTTTCTTCCTGGGTTTAGGTCCGCCCCGCCCCGCCCCGCCCGCCCCTGCTGGTTTCTAGAGCAAAACCGACACTGCGGGGTGCCTTCCACCTACCTAGTGCAGTTGATGGATTGTTGAGCCTCGATCATGGTCTGATACGCGCGTTGTAGCAATGCGGAAAAACCCCTGTGACGAATCTTGCGCAGGCTTCACGCCGATCCTGTGGCACAGTCTACACCAAGAACGCTGCATTGTGATTTGTTTTGTCTAGAACTTATGGTTCTTGTGTAAGCATAAGCTTGAGTAGCTAGCTCTTCTTGGTGTTGGACATGTTGGAGTATGGACTGGAAGAACTAGGGAAGCTCCAGCTTTGTGCATATCTGTGGAGTTTTCAGGTTTTTCCATGCAAGCATGTTTCCTTTGGAAGGTTTTTGCAAGATTTTAATCCTTACTACCACAGTGTTACAGGGTAAAACTAAAAAATCCTTCCTTGTTATGTTTGAGTTGTACACAAAATGAGATTGGTTCATTCCTAAGGTACATTTCATTGGATAATCGGGTAGGATGGTGACCCCTGTGGTGGAAGATGGCAATTGATCGCATATGAGGTGGTGCTAGTTAGGGAAACCGTATTCTGCCATTAGTTGTGTGTGCTTCTTTCTCTTGCTTCAATGTGATAGCTCTTGAGGATTTGGGGTACATATCCTCTGTCGGTAACTGTTATTAAACTGGTGATTTCCTTCTGTTCAGTGAAGATGCTATACTTTGCATTAGTTTGTGTGAATGTCTGTACAAACTTTATGTTTTGAGCTGTAATTTTATTTCGTCAATAGAATATTGATAGGGACACCCCGTGTTGACTTGCTAAAGCGGAAGATTGAAGTTCATACCATGATTGATTTCGTACCATCCCCTTACTGTTTTATTTATTACTTGTTTTTTTAATTGGCACAATACCTGCAGGAGCTAAGAAAGCATGTGCTAATTTTTTTTCTTGGTTACAAGTATAGTTGTCAAATCTCCTGTCCCTTTTCATTCAGTCTTTCATGTTATCAAGGAATCCAATGAACTTTGGGATGGGGGAGACACAGAGGAAGAATGGTTCAGCATATGATGGTGCAATTTTTCTGTGCAACCACCTAACCAGGAAGGAGTGCTTTGAGAAAAAGCTTTTTGGCCTTTCTGCTTATTTTGCTGATTTTATACAGAAAGTTAAAGCTGGTGCAACTTTATTCTTGTATGACACTAGTCAGCGTACAATTCTTGGGGTATTTGAAGCAACTTCGGATGGAGCGATGAACATTATTCCTGATGCATATATCTCGTCAGGACATCTGTATCCTTCTCAGGTATGAATACTTGTCTTACCAAATACCCAAGTAGTATTCTCTATTTCATTTACTTTGGGACTTCTATAAAAACATTTAATGATACAGGGTTATACTAATTCTTCTTCCTGTTGTATTTCACTAAATGCAGATACATTTCAGGAGGATTTGGTTTTGCAAGCCTTTGATGGAAAGTGAATTTCAAGATGCAGTCCAGCATTTCTTTATGGCAAGAAACGAGTTTAGTCATCATCGTCCTTGTGGTTTATCACACCAACAGGTCTGTTCAAAAGTTTTTCTGGTGTTCTGTTAATTTACTTAGCTATTGTCCTCAGAATGTCTCTCTTATGCAGGTTGTAAAGCTTCTTCACTTGTTTTGTTCAAGAAACAGATTACAGCCTTGTCAAAATCCAAGTTTACATGATGAACTTCCAAGGGATTCTGAAGTGTCCTCCCTAGCAAACCAAACTGATATCCAGTCCAGTCCAAACAGCAGTTCGCATGGTTCATTCAAAAGCTCCTGTCAAACATGCTCCTCCTCCAATCTTGGGGACCATGCAGTTTCGCTAAGTCACAAATTAACCAATCCTATGCCACCGATGCACAGAGAACTACAATCAGACATATCTGATGTGGGTAAGTCCAACAGCCCGAGATCTTCCTTGCACACTGGAGCAAATGTGGACATTGTCACCATATCTGGCAGCCATGAAATGATGGATGACAAATCTATTGATGACTATATACCACTGCCGCCAAGTGTTGATGATCTATCTGATTTGCTTCAAGATGAGAGTCACTCTTCAGAATCTGAAGGTAGTAGTGACTTTGAAGAGCACACTACCTTCTACCAAGCTTATGACAGGAAGGAAGATGAATGCTATCCACCCATGGTAATTTCCAAGCTCCGCTCTGACAGTGAAGGGCGAACAAGTGTGTTTTCTCGGTTAATGGGGAAACCTAAGATTTTTAGTCAAAATAAGAAGCCCAAGACCAAATCACTGCCATCAAAGAATGCTCGGTTTTGCAAACCCCTTTCTCAGAGGAAAAAACAGCGGAGGACACGGTGCAACAAGCTATGCTCACATGATAATGGTGGAATAGCTAATAGGCTGAGCAGAGTTACAGCATTGGATTATTCATTTGTTTGGGGTGACAACATCGACAAAAGATCTGCCAGATCATCTGGTGGAAAACCGAGTATTATGACACGCCTAGGTCCATTTATATGTGAGTATGCAGACAAGGATGCATCCACTAAAGAACCTGGAAGATATGATGCGTGCAAAAAGCTGTTTGTTCGTGAAGGTAGTAGAAAACTGACCGAGTCCTGCGACAGAGAACTAAATACACCCCCAGTGTTTGCTGGAGTACATGAGAGCAATGAAGTCCATGCTAAAGAACAAATCAGAACCCCTGTCTTGGAATTTACGCAGTGTGCTAAGGATCCAAATGTTGATGGAGGAGATCAGGATTTTGGCAATGAGGATGTTGAGGAATCAGCAGGGAAGAAGATGCGACTAGAAAGTGCATCCTTCCCTCAAGGGGAGTATCCAAGTGATTCTGCATTGGTTCCCCAAGGCACCAAAGCCATAGATATACTAGCAATATCTGATGGAAACTGGAAAGACAAGAGCACCACTTTGTCATCTAAGGACACTTGTACAAAGATGGCTAGAGCTGATCTTGGAACCAAAGTGTGCCTGCAAGATGAACAAGAGCAAAGCACTCAAGTCTGCTGTGAAGAAGTTATAGGTGATGCATCGTTGGCTCTGGAAGATTCTGAAGCTATGGACTTGTTAACCAAGCAGAGTTCTGGAGACAGGGAGACTTTTTTGAATGCCGAAATTTGGAGCGAGGTGGCTTCTGGTCATCTGGAAACCAAAAGATCCCTCCATGAGAAGCAAAACCAAAGCGTTGAGAGCTGCCATAGAGTGGTTAATAGTGATGAAATGTTGCTCCTGGACAATTCGGAAACCATGGATTTCTTGTCCGACCATGGTGAAGATTGTGGAAGCAAGAGGGGTCTGTCGTCTGATGGGAATCATAGTCCTGTTGCTTCTAGTCTTCTGGTAACTGATCTTCTCGGAACGAATTCAGAGTTCAGGACAAGTTTATTCAACGACTCATCAAGTGAGTGTGCTGAGAACTTCAGTGCTTGTGCATTGGGCAGTGAAAAAATTTTGGATCAGAATGCCAAGGGATCAGGAGTGTCTGCAGAGATGGCCATACTTCAGCATGATCCTGGAGAAGAGATGAAGCCGCATTGACTACTATCCTGCATGCACAGATACACGATCAGCAGCAGCATAACTTCAGGGAAGATTTATCAACCAGAGCAGCAAACTTATTCACTAGTGACAGTTAACTGCCTCCTTTTCTTTTCTTGTTTGTAGTTGGAATGTTGTTCCCCGTTGAAGCATTGCAGCAAACTAGGAAACTATTGCAACCCTGGCTGTGTTTTGTACTTGTTACTCTTCCAGACTTGTTTTCATACATGTGCTAGATGGTAACACAAGATTTCTTTTGAGTTATCATTTCACCGTCGAATCTATCTTAGATGAGATGTGGAGAACTGGATATGGCTCTATCTGAACTCGCCCGGTCATGATGCTGTTGATTTGTTGCTTCTTGTGCTTTTGGAAATAGCTATTTCGAATTCTTGATGAGAAGGATCATGGTTGCTAAATGGCTCTCCTATTCACTAATGTCGGAGCCCATGGGCCATGGCGTTGCATCCTTTGGGCCGCACGTCTTTATAATGTCCGAGCCCGTGTCTTTGACGGTTTTTTCTTTTCACAAATTCTTCTTTTTTTCTAACTTATACTACTAACAAAACTATCAGAGTATTTTAGCGGCGAATGTAATTTTATAGTTTTCGCAGAGCCAACCCTACAGAACAAAGATATATATTGATGATCAATCACAAGACATGTTCATCCTAAAACGTAACACAACATGAATTCGGATGCCTTTTCGTGCACTGGCAGTTTTGTTACGTTCGTATGGTCGTACAGCTTCCAAAAAGACAGGTTTATGGGACAAAGATTACAAGTCATTTAGAGTCTCCACGATCGACACAGCGCAATTACACAACAAATAGCAGGCTTCCTTAATTCCTTCTCTACAAAAACCAAAAAGAAAAAGGGAAAAAAATGCAATGGCAATAGCAGTGCAATAGCTGCTCCCTTCCCCTGGAGGCAGACAAGCCAAACAGAAGCACTCCACAAGACTGGATGCGCAGATCTTTACCTTACTGAATGCAAGTCGGTAAGGTAAAGCCATGGCACACGAAGACGAGCACAACGTATATGATCACCAGGAGTAGTAATATCAACGCAGCCCTGCAAAAAAGAAAAAAAGAAATGGCTATGTTTATTGCAGATGAAAGGCTACAAGTCTCAAACAGCAGTCAACAGAGCAACATACCAAGAGTTTATCAAAATAGACATAATTTTGTACTATGATGGTTACGCTGTATTCATATATATTCAATATTCACAAGTACAAGACAAGTCAAAACACCGCATAACATAGTAAAACAAGAATATTAAACTTATGCCTGAAATTCAATGTGAAATGCATTCCCCCACTTTAACATAAAGAGTTTATTCAGAACATACAATCAACAACAGGTCCCTGAAAGCAAGACCCAAGTTCAGGGATCGCAAGAAGTTCATTGTTCACATACAGCACTTATCCCCATTTTTACCATTCAATATGTCATTAACGCAGTTCATAATTTCCAAAATTTGCTTGAGATAGAGGATAATCTATGTGTGAATCTTATTGCTGAGGCTACTATCGGCATAACTAAAGCAGAATTACTCCCCCCCACCCCACCCCACCCCACATCAAAAAAAGGAAAACACTTACAGTTCGGTGCATTATTTTTGACACAAGAGTACAGCTGTCAATAATTATAATTGAGATGAATATATACCAAGGAGCACAGTTAAACATGAACCAAAACAATAGTATTAATGGTCGCAAACAGAAAAGGAAGCATTAAAACGCAAGTCAAAAAGGTGATATCAAACAATATTAGTACGAAGATTACATACGTGAGCTTAACATTTCTCCACCAAACAGTATTTCTGAAACGGCGAGCTTGCCGTTTAAATCGAACCGTATGTCCTTGCATATTTGCAGTCTTGTCAACCAGCAGTTCCAAACGATCGCCCCTTTCAAGAACTTTATCAATATTATCAATCATAACACTACGGACCTGCAAAAGAAAAATGGACAGTAAATATCGTTTGGACGCTGGAACTTTTATTGGCGATATGTTTGTGTTATAGAAGTAATGCAAGATTTGTTCAATCCTTAAAATGACAATCTTTGGAGCGGCAAATCATGAATTATTCCTTTTTTTAAAAAAAAGATGCCAGTTCAAGTAATCCATGGGTCATTCCACCTTTAGTTTACACGATAAAAGAACACATCATTTGCTTATTATAAACTTTCTAATCAAATGTTTTCCAGGGTTGTGCTCCAAAAAATTCATGCAAATAGCCGAAATCAAGCTTTGCATTGAAGTCATGTTCACACAAGAAAAGCTGAAGAAAAAAAGGGTGCAATACCTGGTTTATTTCACCTCTCATGCGGTTTATTCTATCTGCATTAGGGTCATTTGAATAGTAGTCCATTTGTTGACTCAGAACTCTTGAGAACTCATCATTCATCGCATAAGCAAGAGCTGTCAGCGCAGCACGACCATATGTCTTTACAAATCTTCCATGAATATCCTCAAGAAACGCAAAGGGGATTCGTCCTGCAATACAACAAGGCTCATTAGATTGTCTTCCTTCGTTAAGCAATTCACATAACAAGTGTGGCACAAGAAACAATGCTGAGACAAAATTCTAGGTATCACCCTTTAGTTGAATCTTAATTCTAAAGATGCGGCTTGCACAAACAGATAGAACAGTCTACTCTAATGCTTAAGGCGCGACAGGATTAGTAAAATTTTGGGCGAATTTTCGCAGCATCAGACGCGTTTGATCCCAGAGTCAACAGCTGCAGAACTCGGGCACGGCAAGTCCAAAAGCTCAGCTCGACCACTCCAATCAATTGGCAGATGACAATTGGCTAGCTCAATCCGACTGCATCTCCTTCCCGATCTACCAATCCCCGGAGGCCACCCTGCAAGCAGGTACAGACATCGGAGACGCACATACGGACAAACCGCCCTTTAACTCCTCCGGATCTCCACGATTCCGCCCGACTGCGGAGACCAAACCCAATTAGGTTCAAAAATTCCCCGCTCCGATTGATCCAAGGAGCGCGGTTCAGCGCTGCGCGGCGCGCGCGCGCGCGCGCGAGAGAGAGAGAGAGACGACGACGACGAGGAGGAGGAGGAGCAAGAGGAATAAGGGGGGTAATAGGGGGTGGTTGTGTGCTCACGTCCGGCGGCGTCGTCGGCCATGCAGAGGGCGGTGATGCCATCGGTGCGTTTGGCGTGGAAGACGTAGCGATCCTGGGTGTAGGAGACGTGGCTGTCGGCGGCGCCGTCGGGGAGGCGCTCGAGGACCTGGCGCGCTACGGCGCCGGCGTTGGTCGCCGCGGCGCTGTGCTCCGCCAGCACCACGTTGCCGCGCGCCACCAGCGCGTAGAGGATCGCCATCCTCCGCCTCGTCCTCCTCCCCCTTCCCCCCGCCTCCGCCTCCGCCGCGTGGACTCCTCGGCGATGAGGAGGAAGGAAGGAGAGAGCAGTGGTTAAAGAGGAGGACGGCTGCGCGTGTAGAGAGAGAGAGAAAAAAAAATTAAAACAGTGGGGTATTCTCTTATTTGGCAGAGACAGGTTGGGCTAGTTGGCTACTGCGCGGCGATGATCGTTGTTTTAATTAGCGGTGGGACCCACCCGCGGCCGTTGTCTGAGCTGGGCTCCTGTGCTTGGCTGGGACTTGGGCGTGGCGTTTCTTCGCGAGTTCGGCTTGCCGTGTCGACGTGTCCTGGTGCTCAGATGTCAGAGCATCTCTAGCCGGCTTGGTAAGAGCATCTCCAACGATAGAGCCAACTACTAACTATAAAAAAGTATCTATGTTATCTATAGATAGCAAAGAAACAATATTTTCAATGAATTAGCTGTAGTGTAGTCTCTACATTTATTATAGATCCACATGTAATAGTAAACATGTACTTTGAAATCAGTTATAGACGGACTCTTGTTGAAGAGCTAGTCTATGGGTGGGTTCTTTTCAGCTTTTCTTATCTACTTATTTTCCTTATCTC
Organism: Olyra latifolia; assembly: GCA_036346145.1. Taxonomy (NCBI): domain Eukaryota; kingdom Viridiplantae; phylum Streptophyta; class Magnoliopsida; order Poales; family Poaceae; genus Olyra; species Olyra latifolia. Next base: position 5,296,899 of record CM070530.1, read on the forward strand.
GTCACTTCGAGAATTTTTGAGATAACCTCGAGAGCCGGTTAGCTTCCAATTTTGGGGTTTAGAGAGCTTATAGACACGTCTACGAGATAAAAAAAAACAACTCAAAAAGTAATAAAAAATGAGATAAGAGCTTTGCAAAGCACCGAAGCTCATATATATATATATATATATATATATATATGAATAATACATAAGGCTCCATGATTCATTACCACTAGATGTGCTTTGAGATTCGTGTTGTTTAGTTATTATACTTTCATATACTCACTAAAGAAAATATTTGAGACATCAAACTCCGAAAAAAGTTGAATTAAACTTCAGTTTGAACTACATTTAACTATACTTCAAACTAGTTTAAACTGAGTTTGAATTTAATTTTTTTGGAGTTTCATATATGAAATACTTTTTTTAGTGGATATATGAAGATATACACGTCAAACATCACGAATCTCAATGGACATCATAGGTTTTTGAATCATAGAGCCTAGGCTCTCCAAACTGGCTTCCTATATATATATAACCGTTGATCTTGTTCGTCTCATTGAAATGTAGCTACCGACCAAGTTTCGTATTTTTTTGAATTTGTTTACTATTTGTTTCGTATTTTCTAAAATCAGTTTTTTTGACGCTCCACGACTAATTAGAAGGCTGATTTTTAAAAATACGGAATAAATAGTAAACAAATTCAAAAAAAACGAAACTTGGTCGGTAGCTACATTTTAATAAGATGAACAAGATCAACAGTTTGGATCGGTTGTTAAAAATCTCAAATTTCGTAAACCCATCGAGAGTACGGAGGAATCCGTACTCTGGAGAGTACACTAGCCAAACTCTCTCTCTCTATATATATATATAGTGTAAAACTATTAACTAAATATATCACGTAGCTTACAAAAGTTTTAAGATGGTCAGTAACGAGACATTGCATGAGAGAAGGTTTGTTGTATCTTTATCAATTGTTTGTAAAATCTAATCATAGTATTACTTGCTTGACCTCTGTTACAAGATTTAAGACAAGACCTAAGAGCAATTTTCCATGGCATATATTTTCTTATGTGCTCACTACATTTTTACAGGTTCATTGCATGAATTCCAGTATGTCAGTTGCACCCTATTTTTATTTGCTTAGGACATGTCTTCTTTGTTTACATATGAAAATTTTCCCCTTTTCTTGTTGGCTTCTGTTGCTTGTGTATCCATATTTTCACAGTATAAAATAGGTGCCGCAACTATTTCTTGCAAATAGACGAACATCTTTTTTTTTATAAACTGTTTAATTACATTTGGGTTTCTTCTATGTGTGCTTCTTTTCATTTCTGTGCTATAGGTTGATCTGGTTCCCAATGAGCCAGTTGATAGGGTGCAAGCTTTCTTTGTTTTTCTGCTTTTTTTCTTGATCATCTATTCCTTCAGGTTAGCATGCAGTAGTATGATAGAGAAAAAATGTGTGGTAGTCAGCTAATCTAAAAACCTGGTAGAGTATTCAATAGGCAAACGAAAATTTTCTATTTTACTTAATTCATGCATAACTACTATATATAAAGAGCAAGAGATGTCTTCATTGCGAAATCGGCCACGTCGCCTGGATTTCGTGCGCCGTCGGATCGCGCGGTCAGCAGAATCCAGCCGTCCAGCGCGGACGTTTTCGCAAAAAAACCCCTGCGGTTCTCACGAATTGGTCCGCCGTCCTAATTTCCACCTTCTGGATGGACGGGGGCCTAGCCCCATCCGTTCATTTGCTTCTTCCCTTCCCCATTCCAGCCGCTGCTCCTCTCTCCGTCGTCGTGCCGCTTCCGCACCGCTGCCGTCGCCTCGCGCCTCCCCGTCCTCTCTTCCCCACCACATCGCCTCCACACCACCGGCGTCGTGTTCCCCATTGCCGCCCCTCGCTCCTTCTCCTCCGTCGCGCCTCCCCCTCCTCTCTTCCCCACCACGCCGCCTCCACACCGCCCCTCCTCCTCCGCCACCGTCGTCGCCGCCCCTCCTCCTCCGCCACCGCCGTTGCCTCTCTCTCTCCAAGGCCAAGCCTCTCTCTCTCTTCTCTGATCGCCCCTCGCCTCGCGCCTCCTCCTCCTCTCTTCCCCACCACGTCGCCTCCACACCACCGGCGTCGTGTTCCCCATCGCCGCCCCTCGCTCCTCCTCCTCCGTCCTCGCGGTCGCGCCTCCCCCTCCTCTCTTCCTCACCACGCCGCCTCCACACCGACCCTCCTCCTCCGCTACCGCCCTCGCCACCCCTCCTCCTCCGCCACTGCCGTCGCCTCTCCTCTCTCCGCGTCACGCCTCCCTCTCCTCTCTTCCCCACCACGCCGCCTCCACACCACAGGTGTCACGTTCCCCATCATCCCTCTCGCCGCCGTCTTTTCCTTCTTCACCGTCCTGCCCGTGCTGTCGCCACCATCCTGGCCGCTCTCCCACCCCCCTCCCACCATTCCCCATCGGTGCTCCTCCTCCTCCACCACCGCTGTCGCGCCTCCCCCTCCTCTTTTCCCCACCACACTGCCTCCACACCGCCGGTGTCGCGTTCCTCATCGGCGGCGCCCCATCTCCTCCGCCACCTCCGTCGCCCCTCCTTCCTAAAATGTCTCTCCTTAGATGTATATTTTGTATACTGGATTTGCATATTTGCTAGGCACAAGACCTACGTCTGCATTTATGTTTATGGGTTTTGTATGTACTAATCATGTAAGAGCTTTCATTGTTTATTGCTTGCCTACATCTTCATCCCAATGCATTGGAAGTGGCATTGCTACATAATCTTTTTATAATTGATCTGCGCAAGGCTAGAGAGGCTATTAGATAATTTTACCCTGTTGTGTCATCAATGATGCTCATGTGAGATTAAACCTGGGCTTTTGTTTGCAGGATGGAAAAGGAATAGAGTGCAAGTGCCTAGCCTACAAGAAGCTCTAAGATACTACCTGTTGTTTGTGCATCTGTACTTTGCAGATTTCCCACATCTATAAAGTGATTAGTTACTCTAGATGTATTATTTCAGCCACCGAGTCTATTTTGTTATCCTAATATATCAGGATCTTTCTAAAGAATATTTCTTATGAACTATGTTTGGGCTGCACAGTTCCCATGTGTCATGTTTAACTCAATTGAGATACTACAACTGAACTGTTATGCTTTATAGCTTTTGCTCAATGGTTCATCATTATGTTCTAGGACATTCTGTTTGGTTTTTAAAAACATGATAAGAGAAAGTAACATTAGCGTATGGCTAAGGTTTTCTTTAGTCACTGTAGTTAGTACATAGTTTGGTGGGTTAAACGTTGGGAAAGTCTACCCGAACCTCATTATGATAGAGCCTTCGTTATGGATATCTAGCAGTATGCCCGGGCTTTAGTGTATGTTTGCCTCTGGATTGTTGATGATGACATGAACATGCAGGTCACTATTGTTTTTATGTCCTCGGTGATGAGTTCCTTTTTTACTTCCTCAATTTTGCATTAATATGTGCAATGGCCACTTCATCAAGAAAACTGCAGTATGTGTGTTTTCCAGTTTTTAGATGCCAATTGGAGAATTGTTTTCGGATACTAAATCAGCGCCCGATGTTTGTTCTATGTTTAATCTAACATAGCTTGATGGAGGTGTGCCCTGCTACATTTCCTTTTAATTTGGCCTTACTAGACTCAGTTTCCGTCCACTGTAGGGCTACAATGGCAACCAGCTTTGGGCACTGCTTTTGTAGGTCTGGTGTGAGCAGGGGTGCACCACTAATAGAGAAATTTTGTGGCAGCAAAAAATTCTACTAATTTAGTATTTCCTCCTGATAGGTTGTACACTATTTTTTCAAAGTATGTACTCTCTACTGTTGGTGATTTGCAGTTATACTAGACTTGAAGATGTAACATGAGCTTCCTTCATCTACCGCTTACTGTCACAAACATCAATATTTACTTGAAACCAGCTAACAGATTGATACCAATGACCTATTACCTAATTGGTTCTGTTTACTCTACTATACCAAGTAAGAAAGGATGCACCAAGGGTTTATGATCACCACAGATCCTAATTTTCATATTATTTTAGGCTCCACACTTTCAAAGAGATCACGATTTATGATCAATATATGCTTTTTGTCTCAATATTGCAATGCCGATTACTGCCACTTTTAAAATATTGACAGTTGGGATGCTACACTTATGTTTGTTTCCTGTCTCCAGTGGTTCACTATTTGGAAATAATATGGTTCAAGTACCCTGTTCTCTTTTATTTTAGATTGTGCCTATTTCAATTTGACAAGGTTTACTTTTGCATTATTATGATCACAGAGGACCATAATCCTTCAAAATTTAGTTTTATATTGGTGCAACAAACTTTAATTGGGCCTAAGAAAACGAAGAAACAAATGAACAAAGCTGTTGGAGGATGGAAATCCCTACATAGTTATCGATATAATTTTAATCTCTTTCTAGATTTGCTGACATTCTTATTATTTTTTTAATAGGGAGGACACAAAGATTCACCGTCGTTGGGGGGCATGTGCTTGCCTTGCATCTTCATCAGCAATTCCATATGAACTAGGGGTGATCAACATGGCTCTTTGTTCCATTCACTTTAAATTTTGCGTATTTTTATAGCTCAGTTTGTTTGTACATCCATTATGTATGCTCATGTATTTCTATAGCAACCCATTTATACAGCATCTCTCCAATGATCTCTAAGAAATTTCCTCATATTTCTGAGACTTGCATATCTTAGTTAGGTTATACCTGCATTATGTATTCTTACAAGAAAAATTGATTTGTAGAGCGTATTTCAAATTTTGGAGACTTGCATAACTTAACTTTGTTATACCTCCGTTACATTATTCTAGGATATTCTTGGAACAACCAATTTGTACAACATAATTGTAGTGAGAAATCACAGAATTTTCTGATATTGGTGCTATGCTTAATCTTTCCCTTGATGAAATGTCAGTGATCAAACTCTAAAAGTCATTGCTCATTTTTTTGTTAACTGTCTTACTTGCATCCTGATTCTTGAGCATGCCGTTTGAGAATAGTGACACGACAACCGTATGTTTGGATCTTTTATATGCTGACTCTACAAAGCTAGTGAAAGATCAAACACTAACACAGACTATAATCCACATATCAAATACTTATTGACTTATTGAAGGACTTAGAATGCAGAACAACATTTGCCCTCCTCTTTTTGTCATTCCCTGCATGACCCAAGTTGCTTTCTTGCCATCATTAGCAAATAGCTTTTTTCTAGGTAACATTGATTTCTGATACATAGTTTGAGATGGTTTCCTATAGAGAACTTTATGTATCACGTGCCTTCACTTTTTGAAAACCTTAGCCATAGAATGTTGATTTTTGGGTTGTTGATTTATTACCGCAATATGAAAATAGTATTGAAACGTTAGTTTGATTAGTATTCCGTGAACAGAAACGGCGCACCGTAGGTGCGCATTCTTTCCTAGTTTGCTTACATTGTCACTGCATAGAGGTTACATGGCAACTATACTATGATTAAAACTACGGTACAGAGTTACATGGCAGCTATGCTGTGATTAAAATAGTCGTATCTGTTGGCCCAGGTTTACCCGGAGAACACTCGCTCATGATTTACTCAAACGCATACGAGAAAGATGAATATAAAAACACCGGTTTGGTGCAGTCTCGAACTGTCGAGCACTGCATTTTTCTTTCTCTGTTATTCTCACACACACAGAACAACTTATTTATACACAGATAGCTAGCTTTAACAACTAGCCAAAACTCACGCCACTAACACATGACTCGACCCATGTTGTGACCGATTCACACGACACCATGAACTGTGCCTTGATCACTTGACCAAGCATGCATGCATACCTGCATGCTCGAATGGCTAGCTACCAGCCTAAGGGTATCTCCAGCAAAACCTTTAAAATCGAGCCTCTATATACCCCTCTAAATCACTATTCGCTCTCTATATTTACATCCTCTCTACAGAGCCTCTATCCAAAAAAACTACAGAGGTTGATATAGAGAGTCTCCAAATTTAGAGGTAGAGACTCTAAATTTAGAGGCTAAGATAGAAACTCCGCTGGAGGACGAGAGACTCTAAATATAGAGAAAATTCTGTTTTAGAGGCTCTGCTGGAGATGCTCTAAAGGCAAGGTAATTAGTCACCCCAATCTCACGCAACACATACGTGCATTTGTAGCTCCTCGATAAGAACATCCGAGGGATCAAAAAATTATAGAAAAATGGTTTTGAGAGTTTTGAGAAGAAATAGTAAGACCTACAAAAATTAGCTACCAAACGTCAAAGCGTTTGACTTGTACAAAAATAAAAAATTTCTAACTTATAAGCAAATACAAACGCAAATGCTGAAAAAAACACTACATAAGTGACGAGGTGGGCTTCTAAGGTGACCGGGTAGGCCACATGCCATGGGGAGAGGTGGGTGAGGCAGGAGGGTGATTGGGTTAAGGAATTCTATTGGACCTAGCACGGGGTAGTTTTTGAGACTAGGTTGCTTCTACTTTCTTTTAATTATTTTGGATATCCATAGGTATAAATTGGTATTCACATTCATACACATGCTTTGTAATGAATAAATACCATACTACTTTTCATTGTGTTATATTTTATATGTTTGGCCCACACTCTCAACTTCGTTTTCACACTTGATTGTGTCGTGTTCACATTCTTAACTTCGAGTTAGTATTCGATTGTGTTGTGTTTCCACACCTTAGCTCCGCTTCCATACTTGCACTAAAATAAAGAAGCTAGATAAATATGTCGATTTGGTATATCTTGACCTGAGGTAAAGCTTCCTAAAATATAATACACTAAAAGTAAGAAAACAAGTAAAACAAATAGAAAGTATCTTCGTGATGTTAGAATCGTTGGATTGAAAGATTGGAGGGTGAAGATGCATGACTACCACCGCCGCCGCCAGTACCAGAGATTTTTTAATAGTAGAGAAAATATTTTAAAAGATATTGATAAACTAAGTTTTGAAACTTTAACTACACTTATCAAACGACTCTGGTTCTTTCTTTACAACTTATTTGTTTAAATTTATCTACTTACATGTGTTTATCTCCGGTATCGCCGAACTCGGACGATTTCTCGTAAACCCTAGCGATCCATTCAAATTAACCCACTCAATTTTCCTTCCAATTTCCCGCAAAAATTGAACGATTTTCGTTCGAGTGGTCCGATTTCCCGTTGAAATCAGACGATTTCTCGTAGACCCTAGCAATTTTCCTCTTCGTTCAATTCAAAATTCAAATTTTAAAATTCTCTAGAAAGAACGGGAAACAGCGATTTTCCGTGGGAATCGAAAATCGCTAGGTTGCTTTGCTAGTGCCGCATGTCCGGTTGATAGTCATTAAAAATAATTTGAAAATAAAATGAAGAAAGATCTCTCACGGTGGTATAAATGTTGGCCAACGCAGTAAATAAATTCTTCTTCTCTACCGTGACCTCTATACTCCACGCTCCGCTCCACCTCCTAGACGGAAGACCGGTCTCCTCTGGTCCTGCCGTTCTCTCCCCCTTTCCTTGACCGGCGGCCAACGGAAGCGGGAGCGCGCTGGCCGCAGCGACCAGCCGCGACCGCGACTACACATCCATCAGTAGCCTCCAATGTTACTGGGAGCACGACAGCGGTAGGTCGAAAGCTCAGGCACATCAGCACGATCAGGTTCTTCCCACTCCCCTTAATTTCAAGTATTTTTTGAGCAGATCCGTGCGCATCCAAGGACTGAAACCCACTCGGCCACCCTCCTGATTCCCAATCACTTCCCTCTCCGTTCACCAGCAAAGCAAGAAGCCAAGAAGAAGAAGAAGAAGGTTCCCCAACTCCTTCCCCGTTCACCGGCAAGAAGTAGAAGCTTCCCCAATCACTTCGCAGTTCAGGCGTTTATTTCTTCTATTGCACAGGTCGCAAGCACAGCACAATGTCTTCCTCCGATGGCGACTCCTGGCCTTCTGTCGAGATCACCGGCGCCTCCATCCGCGCCCGCGACGGCGGCGACGACGCTGCCACGCTCTCGTCGTCCAAGGCCGAGGGCTTCCTCTCGTCTTACCAGAGCCAAGAATCGGTCGACACCGTATGCAAGAAGTATGGCATCTCGTCGGAGTTCGCCGCGCTCCCCGCGGGGAGGCGGCGTGCGTGCTGGATGCCACCGCGGGGGTCCGTCTGCGTGCTCGCGCACGCGCTGGAGGCTGGGATGCGTGTCCCACTGCACCCGTTCTTCTGCGAGGTGCTGAACCACTTCGGCATCGCGCCGAGCCAGCTCGTGCCCAACGGGTGGCGCGTCATGGTGGGCTTCATCGTGCTCTCCCACTTCGCCGGCGTGCCGCCGTCGCTGACCGTGTTCCGGCACCACTTCTTGCTGTCCAAGGGCGCGCTCAAAGGCTGGTACTACTTCCAGCGTCGCGCCGTCAGGGTGCTCTTCAAAGGGCTGCCCAACGTCATCGATGGGTGGAAGCAGGAGTTCTTCTTCCTGTCGTCGAAGACGCCTTGGCCGTGCCCTGTGGTGTGGGGCATGCCGTCCAAGAGCTCCATTGCTAAGCCGGTGCTCACACACGAGGAGAATGAAACGGCGGCGAAGCTGCTGCGTGCTCGCGGCGCCGCTGTGCTTGATCTCCAGACGTACATCTGCGATGACAATCTTGCCGCCGCGATGATAATCACTCGCGCCGCGTCGGCACCACCGCAGCCTCCTCTTCGTCCTACATATGTGCTAGGTGCAGATGCATCGAGTATGCGAGTCGAGAAAGCGGCTGCAGCGCACTCAGTGGCGGCAAAGCTGAAGACCGAGCCTAACAATGACAAGCCAGGCCGGCCGCCATCATCCGAGAAGAAGAGAAAGCTAGATAAGAACAACGTGGAGGAGCTGCTCCACGGCGACACAGCCAACTGGGAGGAGGCGCAGGCGCTGCTCCACGACATCGTCACGCCTTCACGCAAGAGCAAGTTCATGGCGGCGAAGCCCTCCGAAGTGGTCGGGTCGAGCTACGTAGCAATGCTGCAGGTTTGCCTTGTATATACCCTGCAATTGCAAATGGTTAGGTACATGTCTTCACTGTTCACGTTCGTTGCAGGCTGCGAACTACGCGGCGTACTCGTTCAACCACGCACTGGAGCTCGAGAAGGAGCTGGGTGCGCGGAAGGACGAGACAGCCGCTGTTCAGGAGGAGCTGAAGAATGCGAAGGCCGAGATCGCCAGTCTCCAAGAGGAGCTGAAGAACGTGAAGGCCGAGCTCGCCGGCGCGAGGGCGGTGGCGGCGGACGTCGAGAGCGCGAGGGCGGCGGCTGTCCAGGAGTACCTGGCGTCTGAGGAGCACGAGCGCCGGCTCGCCGAGCACGCACTGGAGGTGTACAAGAACAGCATAGAACGCATTCAGCGCGCGTGCTCCACCTCCGGCGCCTCGACGCCGGCTCACGCGCGGCCGCCGGGAGGGCCTTAGTTATAGCAAATTGTGGTATGGTTTAGCTTATAAACAAACACCTCTGAAGTAATTTTGGGGATTTCATTGCGGAGGTGTTTGCTACCCTTTTGTAAGTTATAATATCAGAACCCTGTGTTTCCATTCACCGTGATGGAAATGGGTCTAAAAGTGCCCTTACCTCCACTTGAGTTTCGTCTACATGTCACCTTCATTGCTCAAAAATAGTCGCGTTTAATTTGGTCGTGAAGTGGCAGCTCTTTGGTTATCTAGGAATGATTATATTGTTTTGTACAAAAAATCGTGTGTTCTAAACTGACTGGTTACATGGTTGCTCCATATCAAATGCATCTGGCTGCACACTTAGTAGCATAATTGCATGCTTTATCTGGTGCTCTCTCTTGTCGCTGCTGGGTGCTGTTACCGATTGTATTTCTCAGTTATATATTATGTGCAACGTTTCCAAATCATGCTGCTTGCTGCTGTCAATCACTTGAGGGCTATTTGGTTGTTTTTTTTAAGCTCAAACTAGGTTGTATGAGCTTAGCTAGACTAGTAGGAGCCTAGCTGAGACGATGCAATGGTTTATGTTTGGTTGTATGTATTATTTGAGGCAGGCTCGTACTGCAGTTGTTTGGTTACCTGCGTATGTCAGTATAGTTGAATAAAGCATTTTGTTAGAGATCATATATTAGTGATTTACTAAAAATTTAAAAAAAACCTAAAATGTTTCAAGACCTTGTACTTGAATGTACGGTTCCATTTTTTGTTTTATTTAATTTGGATGTCGTTTGCATTTTAAAACATTTTTAAAAGTTGAAAAGGAGGTGCATCTCTCCCGAGCAAGCATGCAAAGCGCTCCATTCGGCGAGCCTGCACCGGCTCGTACGCCCATTTTCTATGTAGCAGCTGAGCCAGGTCATAACAGTGATTTTGCATGCATTGAGTTAGACCCAAAAGGCAGTTCAGGGAACCAAACAACGAGAAGTCGCATCTGCTCAGCCTGGTTAGATGCCATGCACAGTGGCTTCTCCAAGTTGTACCGGTGCCATGTAGGATCGAGGTACTTTGAAAAGGGTGAACAAGACAATCTATTGATAAAACTAAACACAGATTTAACGAAACTAACGTAAGCAGCCAAATTGAAATAGTCGATTAAAACAAACATACATGCATAAATAAAAGATTAATCTAACCATACACGAAGAACACAGATCAAATAATCAGAACCAATACTTGCTAATCAAATCAATCGAGTGCATGGTTTCTTTTACGTTGAAGTACACCTCTCACTCAATCTGCTCTCTTTTTCTTCTCTCAATCTACTCTCATTTTTCTCCTCTCTAATTCTTTATGGATGCTGTGCCCGCAGCTAGAAAATGCTTCGCCTGAAACCCTTTGCGGCCTGCTTGAATTCTCTTCGCATCGCCCGCTGCCTGAGAGACACCCCTCCTCTTTTGCGAGGCCGCGGCAGCACTTTTATAGGCCAGCAGCCTGGCTTGCCGTGCACTCCTCACGCAGCCGCAGCCTGACGCGCTCCAGCGCGCCGCATGCTATGCTAGCCCCACTTGCCGTGCCGCCTCCGCGCACTGCATGCTGCTCTGGCCCCAGCTGCTGTCCACTGCATGCACTGCATCTTTATTACCGACTTGCCCACTGCATGCCCAGCCGCACTTGCCGTGTCCTCCAGTATCCTATTAAGAGTAGTAGTGTCGCTAAAAGTTTTGAATCAAGGGAGATTTTAGAAACGGCTTTTGCTTTGAAGCCCAAATCATTTAGAGGGTGGTAAGAGAGAAAAAGGTAAGACCAAACTGAAGCGAATATTTTTAAGTAAGAAAAACAGAAGAGGGTAATTTTTGAAAACTGTTGAAAGTAGTTTTATTTTTTTTAAATAGGTCCTTAGGGTTATACCATTCTACCTAGGTTGCGGCCTACAGCCTAGGCTCTGATACCAACCCTGTCGGGACCCCCTCCTGGCGGAGGTGAGGTCCTACTGCTTTTTTACTGTGCTAGTCCCCTGGATCAAGATGCTAGCACACACACAGACAACAGATTTTGGATCATAACCAAGTCGATTAATTTACATCAATTTACATCGAGTCGCCTCGTGGCGTTATTACATATGTTCGCTCAAGGCCTTACAAAAGCGGAAGTTTTATATTACAACTGAAACTCCAAAAGTGGAAAACCGAAACACTTCCCACAGACAGAGCTGGAGGAACGCAATCCTAGGCGTCGGCATACTCCCCATCCTGGACTTCGTCGGTGAAGGCGTAGACTTCGGGGTCTCCGTCTTCAGGGTCACGCTGGTATTCAACTCAAGGCGTCGGAATCTTGCACCCAGCGGCGCGCGAGGGTGAGTATTGATAAAAATGCTCGCAAGTCAATTGACATATGCATGTATATGGTCTAGCCAAAGGATAAGTATGGTTCAGTTGCGGAAAGCAAGTTTTGAAATAGTTTGGCTAAAGTTTTCAAAGCAATTTAGGGAAGAAGTGAGTGATCAAATTAATTAACAAAACATTTAAATCATCCGGCCCCAGCCGGCTCATGCCCCAAAGGCTGTCTCACGATACAAATCGTGGTTTTCACCAAAAACATTTTCCTTACGGCTAATCCACCGAAGGACCAATAACTCTCGACGGCTAACCACCGTATGCATAATACCACACGTCGGCTAGACCACCGAAGTCATCTCCTCACGGCTAAACCACCGTAGGCTCCCAAACAAAACACGGCACCTGCCGGTTTTCTTCTTTAAAACCACTGAGAAAGAGAGGGAAGAAAACTACCATTGTGATCAACCCACCGTCGTCCGCCCTTGACCGTGGGCACGGCTTTATAGAAAGTTTTACGCTCTGCAGAGGTCGCACGCTTTACCCATGAGACATGACTCTCTCCCGTCGGAGGTCATCACGACAAAGCCTTTAACAGTTTAGCTCTTGGCTGGCATCCCCTCTAAGGTTTCCACCGCAGCACGGTATCTCCGGTTGGTCAAGCCCTCTTGAGCTCGGTAGGTTGGCGAATCGTCGCGCCTACTCCACCACACGGAATGTCCAAACCAAGAGTTCGAAGGTACTCGGCCAGGCTTGCCCATACAAGCACTCATGGTCGCACTTGTTGTACTTAGTTTTGACAATCACAAGGTATCGGTCCTAAGGACTGGGTGGTTCCTACACGACCCGATTCTCGTGCTTATCGCACTGACCAATCAATCCGCCCACCCCAATCAAGTTTTATAAACATTTCGAAAACCCCGGTGACATACCCGCCACCCAAGACTAACATTTAACCCACAAGTAGCACCTCGCTCGCTAATAAAACAAGCACTTTACAAACAGGGAGATACTTTGAATTAAAACAGGTATTAAATCAGGGTGGGTGTTCATTGTGCAGTAACTATTGACTAGTAACATGAGTAAGCAAAGTTAATTAAGCTAATCAAAGGTTGGCAGGTAATCATGGATTAATTATTCTAAGGTTAACAAGGGTCAGGATTAATAGCATAATTAAAGTGTGTTAGGTTATTAACTAATTTCCCTACCAATATGATAGTGATTAATCGACATAGCCATGCAGGTTTATTAAATTTCTAACAAAGCATTTGTAAAACTAGGTATTGATATGGTCAAAGAAAATTAGGGGAGATGTCAACAGTGACTTGCCTTGACCGTGGTCAAACTCCTGCCTTCGTGAGTTTCAGCTCCGGGCACGGGTTCGGTCGGATCTAACGATGGCAAATAACACACATTTAAAAATAACAACAAATAAAACAAAATAATGCATGCAGATGGATATGCATAGATATGATGATGGTATTTTAAATTGAAATTTGTGTAAATTCTATTTTACTTCTTTTTATAACTTTTTGGAATTTCTCATTCCATATGAAATTTAACTAATACTTATATGTAGCAATATTTATTTTCAATTTGGGAAATATAGAAAATAAACTAATTCCCTAAATAAATGTTTATTTTATTATTTTTAACAAGTTCCGAAATTATCAATTTAATTTTTATCTTATCAAAATTAATTAAGGTTAATTAATATATGTTTTCATCTTTATAAAACTAAAGCATGTATTAACATGCATTAAATTGTATAAGTAATATTTTTAAATTAAACTTCACATTTTTATGGGTTTTAGAAATTTGTTTCACTAATTTTGGACTTATATTTTAAAAGATATGAAATTTACAAGTTTTCCTATATTTTAAAATTCATTTGGAAAAGGAGGAAATTGGATGGGCGGCTCGCTCGCTCGGCCCAAATGGTAACGCAGTCACGTTCGACGCGTGCTCGCCCGGCCGGCGGTCTGTGGCAAGGCGGCACGACGCACGCGTGGCGCCGGCGCGTGAGGCGCGCTGGACACGCTACCAGCTTGGCGGTCGTCGGCCTTGATACACATGGCGTGAGCGGCGCAGCGTCTTGAACCCATCTGGCGCACGGCCGGCGGCGCGACGGAGGTCGACGGCGGGACCCGCCGTCAGCCGCTTGGTTGGTGATAGGCCGCCCGCCTGCGCGACTGACTTCAAGCGGGAAGAGCGGAGGTGGCTCGGCGACGGCGGATCCGGAGGCGGTGGCCCCATGAGGGAGAGAGGGGAAAAGGAGAGGAAGGAGAGGAGCTCGGGGTGGGGTCGGCGGTGAGGCGACGACGCTGGGAAGAGGGTCATGGCATGCTGGCGTTACGGCACGAACGGCAATGACCGGAGGGAGCAAGGCAAGCTTGAGAAAGAGAGGGAGGCGAGGAGAGGTGGGAGGTAACGGCGGGAGCGGACCGGCCGAGGCGGCGGGCGGCGTGGCGTGGTAAGCGGGGCAAGACGCGGCCGCCCGCCTGCCGGAGAGAGGCGGCGGCGGCAGAGGGGAAAGGGTGTCTAGGGGCTAGAGATGCTCGAGGAGGAGAAAGAGAGGGGGCTTACCTAACGGTGAGCTCCGACTGCACTCGGGGTAGCTTCGGCTCCGGCGGAGGCGCGCGGCGAATCCTGGCCACGGCGGCGACGGCGACCTGCAAAAATGGGTTCTGTGGGGTAGGGGGAGGAAGGTGTTAGGAGGGATTGGTCTGGGAAGCTCCGACAGGGGTGTATGGAGAGAGAGACAGGGAGGGGAGTGGGGGTGGAGAGACCGAGAGTGAATCAGTGAGAGGGGGTAAAAGGGGAAAGGCCAAAAGGGGTAGGGCCATTTTGGGAAAACCCCAATTGGGAAGGAGAGGATGACAGGTGGGGCCCACCTGCCATAGGAAGGAAAAGAAAAGAGAGAGAGGATAAAAATGGATTAGAGATAAAATAGTTATATTCATAATTCTTCTAATCAACTCTTTAATTTATAATTTAACTTTTTATTTAGTTTAGTTTTTAATTTGGAGTTTCAAAAGTCAAATTTCAAAATCACATTTTCTTACAAGATTATCCTATAAAGCTTTTGATAATTTAAACATTTGGAATTTTGCAAAAGCTATCCTTTAATTAGTTTCTAGAAAACTATATATGGTAACATGCGTATTTTCAAAAATTATTTTTGATTTGAAAACTTTCTTTTTGCCATGCTCATGCTTATGCAATGATAATGCAAATTTTTAAATTTTTGAAAATGGGGATGTTACATATGGATGCAAATCTCTGTGCATACAGGTAACCAAACAGCCCCATGTTTGCATGTACACCATGCATGGCAACATGCACGTTCACACACGCACACATTGTACACATATACACGCACTTGCATCCACACACTTCCATAGCACACATACATACACACATGTATATATACTGCTATTTTTTCTTCTGCTTCACATGATACACATGTATCTGCACAAGCTCAACATTTCCGACCTCGCCTAGTTCCATATACATGAGCCATCCATGCTACTCTGCACCTCTGTCTTGGTTCCTCCTGCACTATCTGCGTTAGCTCGACATGTCCGACATCACCTAGGTCTATGTACCTGAGCCCTCTGGGTCACGCACTTCGAACCAATTCCTGCAAAACAAATCAACACAAAAATAACCTTTTTCTTCCACAAATAGATTAGTTCATCACAACTCTCTTCGTCTCTTTTATTTTCAACCAAATATTATTATCTTGGTCAAATATTTTTCTCTTTAGTTGTCAAATCATCTCAGCACAAAATCTAGAAATCAACAAGCCAACACCCTGAGCCACGGCTTACCCTGCAGATAACTTAGGGATACGTCGGGCAGGGGTCATCGCCGGCCAAGGGCGGCGGCCACGGCACATCCACGACTGCCTTGACGACACGGAGGACGCGCGAAAGTCGCTCGACGGCATGCTCTCTCGCCTTCGCGCAAACGCAAGTTCTTCTGCTATGTAAAACTGCTCCAGGTTTGCAAGCGATCTCAGCTCCAAATCGTTCGTTCGTTAGGTACACGGCGCTTCAGTTCGCGTCCTCCTCCTTCCGCCACGCGCTGGAGCTGGAGGAGAAGCTGAGCGCGAGGCCGCCGTTCTCCGGGAGGAGCTGAAGAATGACGCGAAGGCGGCGCCGGCAGGTGGGGCTCCTCCCTCATCATCATCTTGACCATCTTTTGGGAGCTTCGTATCATGTGTTGGTCTTTTGGAAGAACGCGAAATGTCCGTACTCTAGCGCCGCCAGGCTTGGTTGAACTTGCGCTCGCGTTTCTGCATGCTGTCACTCCATTGACCAAGTGAGTGACCATTGGCTAACGCAGAACTGAATTTAATGGGATCCAAAGTCATACACGAATAACAAGCGAAATGAAGCAGAGAATTGTGATATACCATGAAGCCGCGCGCTAATTACGACGAGGAGTTGGAGGCAACTCTATTCTACGAGTTTTCATCTTCTAAAAATGATCCATAACTGTTCTATCATCAATAGTTTTGAATATTGGAGACTTTGTTGTGCAAATCAATCTTTGATAATGTTCATTTTCTTTGAACAGGTACGGTTGCCACACGAAGTATCAATGTTAGTTCAATAAGACGACAGACTAGCTGGCCTTGGCCCTGTCCGGCTAGCTCCGAGCCCTTAGTAAGATGGCACACTAGTGCTGTCGCACAGCCGCCGAGCCGTGCATTGCCGGTCTGCCGGTGCCCATGTAGCAGCTGCTGTGCGCCCGCCGCCGAGCCATTCGCCGCGACGTCGACCGTTGCTCACGCTGCCGCCGCCTGCCGGATTAGGTTTTCTTTGTTCGCTCGAGTGCTCACAAATGATTTTTCTTTGCCTGCAGATGTCTCATGGAGTTACTTATGCAGTTATGTTGTTTTCTGAAAAATTCCTGAGTTGCAAATTGACGTAAAATAACCTTACGAAACTAAGCAACAAATTGAAGAATGTTCAAGAAATAAGCAACTAATTTGTTACATATATGGCTGACGGATCTGTATGCTGCACGGTTGATGGATTTGAACTTGCACGCTCGATTTGTGTCGGCCTTGTAGATTACATATGCAGGGCCGTACCCGAAAATTTGAGACTGGTGCTAAACGCGAAATGAGGATCTATATTTGAGAGAAACATCAATAGCCAAAATATTTTTTATATCATTATGTAACTGCAACATATATTTTTCTTACAATACTAAGAATTATATTAGGCATTCATACTAAAAGAGTGGCAAATCATTGGGCCAAAGTGTGGTTAGCGAGAACAAACTAGTAGCCTGGTGGTGGATTGCTTTGGTTGTAAAACCACGACCCAGTTTGAGTCTCCACGGGATCAATGAAAATCTTGATGTCACTCGGAGGGTGGTTTATAGCTATGGGACTAAGACACCGGATCATAGTAGTAATCCCTTAAAAGAATTTCATGAACTAGTTTAGACAGCTTTGACATATCATTGTGGCAAATTGTGTCAAGCTTAGAACATCAACCAAACAGATTCATCATATTCAACCGGTGCATTCTAAAAACAATTTTCTCTATGCTTACTGAATAAGGAAATCGAAAATAGCTCCCGTACTTTCTCTATTGCAATATCAATAAGCATATCTTTTGTTTGTAACTACTTGCTGACCAAATTAACATTACATAATATTTCACACCTTATAATTGCAACTAAGTAGTACTTAAGAAAATTTGAGGAGCCCTTAATTTTTAGGGCCCTATTCCGTCGCCCACCCTAAACATGCTATTGTATGGGCCTGCACATATAGGAAAATACTATGTGCTCATCACATACATACATACATACATACATACACACACACATACTATGTTCAGAGTGGCATATTTGAAAACCATTGTTCAGAGTGACATATTTGGTCAGAGAGGAAGCATGATATTTTCATGGTTCCTATACAATATCATGGTATTTTATACCATGAGGTGTTTGATTACTCCCTAAAAACTCTGCATTGAAAACCATGGTTTTGCCAATACTGTGGTTTTTTGGAGTATTATAAACTCTGGTCTGAGCCAAAGTTTTCACCATGCGTTGCCTCCATCGCGTTCTTTTTTTCCTTCTCCCACGAAGACTTGGCTCCGTTGCGCGTGTACCCTATTTTCCTTTTCCCGCGAAAACGCCAGGTTTGCGATACTTCTCCTGGCCGCCGCCCTTCCTCGCACATTTTCCCCAATCCAGCGAAACAACAATAGGGCCTAGGGCCGCCACCGCCGATTCGATGTCGCCGCAGCCGGCCGCCGCTGATTCCATGCACCGCGAGAAAGGTACGCCGATGCCCCTCCCTACCCCGCCGCGTTTGTCCTCCTCACCGTCCCTGCCCCTCCGCGCCGGCCCTCCCGCCGCCTCTCCCTGCCGGCTTGCCCTTCCTGCCACCCCTCCCTGCTGGCCAGCCCCATCGCGAACTAGATTGATTTGAACACTCAAACTAGATTTAGCTATGATGTGTCTCAGAGTCAATATAGAGAAATGGTTGAAGAACAAGCTGCTAGGGATGCATAAGATGCTAGAGATGCACAAGCTGCTAGGAAGGAGCTGTTAGGGAGGCAAAAAAAGACAAAGCGAAGCGCCTACTGTAGCTGTTTCAAAGAAATTTAAAAGAAACAATGACACTTCAATGGATGAGTTGCTTGCTTTGCGAAAACAAGAGCTAGAGACTTATAAGGAGCTTACGGAGAAGCAAATTTAAGTAAAGCTTAGGCAAATAGAGAAGAATGATCCTAACAATAATCCATATAGCATGGCGAATTGTATGGGTAAACTGAAGACTCTAGCTCTTCCTCAGGCCGAGCTACTTCAAGTAATCAAGTTTTTGAAAGAAGGTCGAGACGCTAGAGAGATATTCATGTGTTGTGATGAGGTGGCCCTTGCGGATGCCTACATCAAGGGGTCCATATTGAGTTAGTTTCAAGTATGTCTTTGGCTCATTGATCTAGTTGCAAATAACACTTTACTTTATTTATTTTGGATGAATGGACATGAGTTGCATGCTTACATTTTGGATGAATGCATAATGACCTACATGCTTACATTTCAGTACAATGCTATTTATTTGGATGAATGCATAATGGCCTGCATGCTTACATTCCAGTACAACCTGCATGCTTACATTCCAGTTCAGTGTGCATTTCTATGTAAATGAGCAACATAATCGGTCCACATAGCCTGCGCAATTTGATTCCTTCTCAAATTTCCTGCACTTCGACGTTCATTGAGAGACAACACATCATTTGTATATTCCATATCTCCATCTGGAACATCCACTATCTCGGAGGGATTGATGTCCATACTGTTCTGATTAATCCAGTGGTCAGATCCATCATTTATTTTGATGAAGTTGTGGAGCACACAAGAAGCAAGCACAATATCCCTTTGTGAGTCAATAGGGTGGTAAGGTGCACATTTCATTATAGGAAAGCGCATATTTAGAACACCGATAATGCGTTCAACATGTTTGCGGAGTTGTGCATGTCTTAAATTGAATAGTTCCTTCGCATTTCTTGGTCTCTGATTATTCCTGCCTTGCTCTTGCAAATGATATCGAACAATGCGGTATGGTGCTTTGAAATTTGGAGTGTTAGCATATCCCGCATCCACTAAATAAAAATTTGCCGGTAGGAACATAAAAACCATGAGCCAATTCATCTTGTAATACTCGTGTATCTAAAGCTGATCCTTCCTATCCTGCACTAACATGCACAAATCAACAATTGAAGTCACATGTTACGATATGGATCTTGCAAAATAGGTGCAATAGTTATAGGCACATGGGTTCCATCAATCGCTCCGATAGTCCTGAAGAACAGCAATACACAAAGCAAAAGTTGACATACAAATTACTAAAATTACCTTGAAGTATGGCATTAACTTAGGGCTGTTAGAGATCTTCAACGGAGTGTTGATTGGAGGTAGTTGTATTATGCTCGATGACAAAGAAACAAGAGCTTCCAGAACACTATTGAAATACCGACTAATAGTCTCACGACTATGTTGAAAGCGTTCTTGATTCGAACGATTACTTGCACTGGTTGAAATGCAAAATAGAAATATAGCCACTTGTTCTTCAATCGGAACTTCTCTACTATTTGTAAAAAGATTGTTATCACGAAGACCATCTACAAGCTTGCGAAAAATTTCCTTCTTTATGCGAAGTTCTCCCTACACCGTACCTTATGACCTTAGAGAAGTTCTTGGACGTGCTTCTTTCCTGAAAGGATCGAAGTGTGCATAGATATACGCTCATGAGAACAATTTCTTCTAGCTATCCATCGGTTGACAATTTCTATTTCTTCATCATCTCTTTGTTTTCTACTAAAGAAATTTCTCTACATCTCTTTGTTGTGTTCTTCACAAAGTGCTTACCAGAAGCTATGGTGTGGTGTTTACCGGGAGTTGCTGCTGCACGTACCTTATATATACACGAGTGAGAGAGAGGGAAAAGAGTACTTTATTTCTCTTCTTTAGTCATGGTTAATACTTTGGAAAGTATGTCATCCAAAAAACTTTGTAGCTAAACAGTTTAATAGTCCAAAAAATACCATGGTTTCAATGAAGTTAGGTAAAACCATTGTATTATGCTAAAACAATTGACAAACATATGTATTGCAAAATCATGGTATTAAAAAAACTTCCAAACAGGGCCTAAATTATGCACGCTGACCACCTCCTACGGCGTGTTTTAATCAAATTTGAAGGCCCCAGTACATGTGCATTTGATTAGATGCATATTTCTGTTGTGAAGACTTGGATTAAACCATATGTCAAAATGAGCAAATGTATCATCTGATGCAAACAGATGCAGAGACAGCAGCAATGTGCCCTCGGTTTACTCTTCTCCACTGAGTTCTCAGAAACACAGCAGGGCATCACAGTGCCCACACATGCATCACGCGGTATGCAACACAAATATTTTTCCACAGTAGGGGGGAGGCCAGTACCGTAGTCTCACTCTCCTGAGTCCTGACATATCCATCACATTTTTCATATGTTGCAGCATGTGAGATGTGAGGATATACTCGAGGTACATATAGAGATATGCACACGATGTGGTAATATATTGGTGAGAGATCTTATCCTGCGATCAGTGACACCACCTGAAGGCCGTCATTTACAAACCAGGTGAAGAGTAGCGAAATATAGAAGAGTAAAAAAAGATAAACAGCCCAGAGATCGCAAAGATCTCTGTTACTAACTGTCAAGAATCTCAAAGTCTGAACCTTCAATGACATCCCATGATTCCTTCTTCGACAGCGAGGCGGGCGGGGTAGGTTGTGGAGGCCGGTGGCTGTAGTCAGTAGAAGAAGCAGGTTTTCTTCTTACCGAGTCCTGCCGGACAGAGGAACTAGCATACGGCAGTTTCCTCCGATCTGACAGAAGTGAATCCATGTATTTGTCCATGACAAATGCATTGGAACTATCGGCGTCACTCAGCTCCTCGCTGCTAAGGTACCTTTTGCCTTCTCTAAAAGATTCTACATCGGAAGGTATTTCAGACCACTGATCCATGCTTTGCTCAGATTTTGACTTTGCAAACACCCATTGGTCAATGCTTTGATCAGATCTTGTTTTGGTCAAAGCACGAACATCTGGAGATTGATAACCCTCGTGAACGCTTTTCTCACTTTCTATCTCAGAAACATGAGGTGCAGAATCTGACTCTATCTCGTTAACGTGATGCATAGAACCTGGTACATTGTGGTTATCTTCCTGCAATTGCAATTTGGTAAGACTTATAAGCAATACAATTAGCATATCCATAACAGACAGCTCAGCGTATTATTTTTTTTTTAAAAAAAAATGTACATACGCCCCCAAATTCATAGATACCATATTCAGCAATTCAGTCTAACCTTAGGGCAAAAATGGGTACAATGCCTCCAGGGGATAGTAAAAAGAAAGATGCTTTATAGAAGAGATCCTCCAATATGCTAGTGTAGATGACACTACTAGTCTACTACTAAGTTCATTTTTTCCAAAAAAAAAAATAGTCCACTAGTAAGAGATAATAGCATGTGCTGGCTAAAAAGATGTCAGTTAAGTAGACATCCTGGTGTCCACAAGCAACAAATACCAGCTTCAGTAATGGGTGAAAATGTGCATGATTTATACCTGCCTACCGAATTCAACATGATGTTAAGTTGGGTACAACTTCTCTTGCAAAACTACTGGTTTGTTCTGACAACATGATAGATATGATACTGGTTTCTAAACCCAAGTCCAGGTGACTCACATGTGCAGATGTGCTTATGCAAATTTAAATCTAATATGTATAGATAATTCTGATATAAATTCACATTTTACCTTATTACTGTCAGGTTCCTACAGTAATAACTGAAAAATATATGGAGCACGTTTACCTTTCATTGTGTGCTGACTATCGTTTGGAGATGTAACATGTTCAACTTTATGCTAAGGCAACAAGTGAGGAAAAAGTAAAACCCCAAAACACAGGAATTCTGCGATTCAATCCATGCTTTGTAATGCAATAATCTAAACTGTATCTGAATATAACCAAGATCAGAATTTATATTGATCGGTTACTATCTGATCCACATTTCCAATCTGTTTTAGCAATGGCATCGTCTCAGTACACATTATGCTGCTAGCATTGATATGGTGGGTTCTAAAAATATATGTGGTTTGTGGAGTAGCTCTTAGTGTCAATACCCACTGGTCTATTTTTTGTTTGATTCCCATAGTAAATCCTAGTATGCCCTAGCTGAAACAAGCTGGGCTTGTTTTCTGTCTACCCAGATGTGATGCCATGGTGCATGCACTGTCATAATGTCATTTAAAGATGACTAATCTTATCATGTCAGTTTAAAATGCATCAAAATATACACACAATAAATTACATGAACAGGTAAGTGCAATCAGATTGGAAATATGCCTGAATGCTTAAATGCATTTTGCTGCTCAAGGAAGATTAACTATATCAACAACCAACAAGTTTACAAGATATATACCATGCAATTCTAGCAGCTCAATCTTACATACTCCACAATACAGAGAACAATACAATGGTCTGCTACATATTTTGGCTTGTGAAGCCACAAAGATGGGTTTTCAAGTAAAAAAATGAGGTGTTAATACCCCTAGTTCAAAAGGAGTATGACTTGGAAAGAGTTTGTCTAGTAATTTAGGCCTTTTTATCAGTATGAGTTCTTCGTAATAACAACAAAAGAATATGTCCAGTATTTTAAACTTCTTTAAAAATAGGGATTTTTCCATACTAACGACAGTGGAAGAGTTTATCTGGTATATATTAACTAAAAGGGAAAGAGAACTAGTCTCAAGTATAAACATATCTCTCAATCTATTCCCTTGCAGGCCATACTGCAATAACACCTTAGATCAAAACCAGAAACTGATGGAATTAAAACAAGCACCGAAAAATTGTTCTACAATGGAAAGTACATTAGTAGAGATCAATGCATAGAAAATGTATGCCCTAACATACCTCTGAATTATGCTCATTTAGATTTGATTCAAGCAGCCTAAAGTATATCTTCCAGAAAACATCTTCATCCATGTAAGAAGGGCAGAGCCTAGCTCGTAGAGATGCTAAATCAGGGACAAGATTTTCAATGGCTTCCATATGATCTCTTTGCATATCAGAGATTGTAGAGTCTGCAAACAGTATATAAGACAACATTATGGTCACAGCACACAAAAACAATAGCCACAAATGATTCTTCCAAAGGGGAGCTAAGTAAAGCAACCCACAGTAATAGTAAACCTACATTTTCAAGGAATCAAAAATCATAATATAAATATATAATTATGTCAAACTCATGTGATCCTAAGGAGGAGAAAAGGAATGAGTGGTTAGAACCTGAATTGACAGGAAGCACAGCACAAACAAGACATCTTTATTATCTGTAATTCTACATCGACTCATTAAATATTACTTGCTCTCTATATTTCAACATTCCCTGTTGTAGCAATAAACATTAAACCATTTTTAAAATTTATAATAATGCATCTAATTTATACTAAAGTCTAGCTACAGTAATCAGAAGATAGCTCCTTACGAACTGCATTCCCTTGTACTGTTGTACAGTTGTACTACTCTTATCACTGTGTTCTATGTATTAATGACCATGTGTGTTCTTAAATGAGTAGCACAATTGATTTTCTTCAATTCAGCTGAGACAACATAAATGATTACCTTCTGTACACCAATAAAATCATAATTTTTTAAAGTTGTAAGCATAGAAACATTCTGATTACTCTAAGCAATCATGGATAGCACATGGAACATTACAAAACCCTGAGAGCTCGGAGGCACCTGTAATCAATTGCATCAAAAAGTACACCTAAGCATAGTATTTTGATCTGGCTTTTTCCCAAGCAAATTTACTGTTCTTTAGCACAACCAAACAAAAGTGTTACCACGTTCAGCATCTGTAAATAAACTTAGATGCCCACATGGCATGAATCCATGCTCCTCATTGTAATTTTCACTCCATAGCATCTATTGGGAAACTATTACACCACGAAACCGACATGAACAACAAATAACCAAAAATATAAGGAAACTTCCAATAAGACGCCAAAACAATCAAAACACTTGATCATTTAGACCTTTCTCTAATCCGTTCCATTGATGCACCGCTATCCCATCGCATAAAGCACTGAACTTGAGCCTCCCTCGTCGTAGTTGACTTCCTAAGCTAGTCACTTTCCCTCTCAATTTGACTCCGATCACAGCTCTAAATCCACCGAATCTAAAATCAGCGACCTTTACGCTCATCCCCACCTAACCAACGCTGACACAGCAAATCCACTCCAAGACAACATCAGACGCGGGTGCAATCTAAGGAAAAACAGGTACTTGTAGTTGTACAACTAACAGCGACCATATCAGAATTCAGAAAAGAGCATTACTCTCGTCGAGCGCGAGCACGGGGAAGTTAATCCACGCCTCGGGCCGCGCGGCAAGGGCGCGCACCGCCCCCACGACATCATCTGCGACGTCTGCAGCAGCAGGCGGCGGGGAGGCAGGCGGGAACGATGCCTGCGGAGACTCCGCGGCGGCGGCGGCGGCGGAGACGGGGAGCGGGAGGTGTGGTGGGTGGTCGGGGAGGGCGCGGCGGGAGAAGCCGCCGCGGAGAGAGCCGCCGATCTCGGCGAGGTCGGCGAGGATGCCGGCGAGGAGGGAGGGGAGGAGGGCGGGACGGGGAGGGGAGCGGGGCGGCGGGGGCGGGGCGAGGGCCGGTGGGGGTGGCGGGCGGCGAGTCGGTGTGCGCGGGGGCGAGGAGCGGGTGGAGGAAGCAGGCGATGTCGAGCAGGTGGCGGCCCAGCTCGGAGAGGTCGTCGCGGACCCCGCGCAGCCCGCGCGCCATCCGGGGCTAGGGTTCCGACGCGCGGCGGCGGCGGCGGCGGCGGCGGCTTCGCTTGCTGCTTGGGCTTTTGCTTGCGGGCGGGGCGGAGTTGTTCGCTTCGCCTCGCTTTCCCGGGGTGTAATGGTGGGGAAGCCAATGATTGGGACTCGTCGCGGGACGGGAGAAAGATAGGGGGGAGAGGCTGCGTCGCGTGCGGCTATCGGGTCCGTGTCGCGCGCGGCGTGACGCGTGCGGAGGCAGGGTTCCTCTGGATTTCTGAGTTGGGCGCGGGCGAAGCGGTGGCGGCGCAGGGTGGTTTGGTTTCGACGTCTGGTACGGCCGCGAGATATATGCTTCTTTTTTTTTTTTTTTGACTTATGAGGGTGTGTTAGGTTAGTTGGATAAAATGGTACAACGGTAGATTGAGGGTCCGTTCTCCCCAGCTTATCTAATCTAATTTATCTTGTAACTTATAGAATTTTTCGAGGTGACCTCGAGAATTGGATGCTTTTGTTTTTTAGGATTTATGGAGTTTTTAGACACGCATACGAGATAAAAAACGGATTCAAAAGGTAATAAAAAATCAAATAAGTGAATATAAGCCATATCTTATCTGACTTATTTCGTGTCTTATCTGACTTATTTGACTTTTTTTATTACTTTTTTTTTATCTTGTAGACGTGTCTAAAAGCTCCCTAAATCCTAAAAACTAAGTGCATCCGACTTTCGAGGCCATCTCGGGAAATTCTTAAAGTTACAAGATAAGTCGGATTAGCAGATTAGATAAGCTGGGAAGAACAGGCCCTAAGACAACAACTTTAGCTAGCTTGTGGTGGCTTGTAACTTTTTTTTTTCTCGGCTCATGAGCTCGAGCCTATGTACCAACTGGTTCAATTCAACAAGCCCAGGTCCAGAGTAGCTCGCTTGGGGCTTGCTTGTGGCTCATTGGGCAGACTAAAGACCCACTCCCCTTTGGCCCACAATAGCCATAAGCTAACCCTAACCCTCCCCCCTTCTTTCCCCTTCCTCACCACATCCAGCCACCAATACTGCCCACAACCACAAGCGCATCGCTCCTTCCCTCTCTCTCCCATCCCTTTCCTCTCCCGGCCGACGCCCATCCCTCATCCTTCCCATGGAATGGCACCACCACCTCCATCCTCCCAGTCGACACCGCCGCCCCTTCCCTCCTCCTCTTCTTGGTCGACAGTTCTGCCCCCTCCCTCCTCCTCCTTCTCCTCCTCCCCTCCCAGATGGCATCGTCGCCTCTTCCCTCCTCTTCCCAGCCGATAGCTCCGCCCCCTTCCTCCTCCTCCTCCTCCCGGCAGGCACCGTTGCCCCTTGCCCCCTCCTCATCCCGGCCGACAGCTCCACCCCTCCCTTCTCCTCCTCCCCCTCTCTTCTCCTCCTTCCGACTGACGGCGTTCCCGCATCACTCCTCCCTGCTGACTCCCCTTCCTATGCTCCACATGATGCAACAATAAGTGCGCAATAATGGCCTAGAGCACGGCAGCAACGACATCTCGGTGACCGGTGTTCCCCTCCTCGTCGCGGGCTTGAGCGAAGCGATGGTAACCTTAAGCTCAAAGGCGGTCATGTGGCAGTCTCCTCTAAGCCGCGGTGGCCTCCAGATCTAGTGGCAGCAGCGGCCTCCCTTCCTACCATGTTTGAGGAGATAAGCGATGATTTGTCCAAAGTTCATCAACCTTTGCTATTTTGCTCAAAGTTGACATTGATCTGATTATTTGCCCTTAAGGAGCTTTGTGCAAAATAAAATTTTCATTGTAGTCCTTTCACTGTATTAAGAAATATTAAGACAATATTGTCCCTCACTTCAATCTGAGTCTTTTTATTAAGAAATAGATGAATGCTTGCGTGAACAAGGTGGCGTATGTACCTGACGGGTCTGGGAGAACCGGCGGTGGGGCTCGCGCTGGCGAAGGACGTGGAGGTCGCCGCCAGGGCAGAACTCGATGAGGAGGCAGGACCAATGGTCACCCTCGGCGACGCCGTAGAGGCAGGGGAAGGAACTGGTGGTCGACGGCCTCGAGGATCTCGCGCTCGGTGCGCGCATGCCCTCCTTGTTAGCCCCTAGAGCTCCTTACAAGGTGGGGAGGAAGGGGTGGTCGACGGCCTCGAGGATCTCACGCTCGGTGTGTGCACGCCCCTCCTTGTTCACCCCTGGAGCTCCTTCCGGTCCATCACCTTGGCCGTCATCAGTGCGCTCGCGGGGGCGCCACCGTCCCCTTTGGCCCTCACCTCTGCTAGGTAGATGCTCCCGATGTCCCACGCGCCGAGCCGCTGCACGAAGCGGATGTTAGAGAGCGCGACGGCGCTGAGGCATAACACACTAAAGGACATTGCCGCGACTACTGCGGTGGGGTTCACCCGAGGCGGGAGCAGGAGCGGCCCTGAGGAGGTGGAGGCGGAGGTGGAGGCGGAGCGGGAGTGCTCCAAGGAGCCGAAGCTGAGGCTCTGTAGCTCGTCCGCCGCAAGGTCGGCGTCGCCGTCGGGAGGCATTACATCAGCAATGGTGGAGAGGAGAGGAGGCAGTGGGGGAGGGGATAACGGCCTTTTAAATGAGTTTAATTTGTAAAAAAAAACCCTTAGGGCAATTCATCAAGTGATACATGAACTTTAGGACATTTTAAATGGAGGTTGTCAACTTTGGACAAAATAACAAAGGCTGATGAAGTTTAGGGCAAATCATCAATTATCCTGTGTTTGCGATGGTGAGCTCACGAGCCTGTTTGAGCTTTCACCGAGCCAGAGCCGAGCCCAACTTCTAGCTCGGTCATCCATCCGAGCCAAGCCGAGCTAGCTCAGTTGGTTGTATGAGCTCGAGCCGAGCCAGGTCTGGCTCGCTCAAGCTCTGCTTGGTTCCACCCCTAGGTGCGGTACATGGTTCATGTGTTTGGGATGGGATGGTATGGTTTCTCACACATGCGTTTGGTTGGTGGGATAGAATGGTACAAGATACTTCAAATTTTAGAAATATTCCATGTTTATGCTATACCGTGTAGTTTAAGCTTTTTAGTTGAACATCCATAT
Organism: Olyra latifolia; assembly: GCA_036346145.1. Classification (NCBI taxonomy): domain Eukaryota; kingdom Viridiplantae; phylum Streptophyta; class Magnoliopsida; order Poales; family Poaceae; genus Olyra; species Olyra latifolia. The sequence goes on from CM070530.1 coordinate 5,325,068, forward strand.
GGCTTTTGTTCTATCCTATTTCATTCTATCGTGTTTGGTTCCATTCCATGCCACCTGTTACCACCAATCAAACATACATAAAATATAATTTTTTTATTTGAGCACTTCTACAGGATGTAAGAGTTCTTTATGTTGTTGATTAAACATGTATGGCTTATGTGTACTTAGCGTGTAAACCCTTGGGGGTAACAGGTCCCTAGGCTCGATCCTACAAAAAATTTTATCACTAATTATGTTTTTGTACCTTATTTATAAAACCCAATTAAACTATTATAGTAAAAAAAATTTTGAAAAATGTGATTTCCATGTGTACAATCAAAATATTTAAAAAGATATTTATAGTCACGTATGTATCTCGAGCAATACATGTTTGTGGCGTCGAGACGTGTTGTACAGTGTATTTAGAAGATAACTCCTCAGCAACTCCGTGCCTAGGTAAGGAGCAACGAACCCTCTTTTAGCGCAACCTACACAGAAAAACACCAAATTCAAGCTGAGAGGATGGAATTGAGAAAAAAAAAATGTTTTTTTTTTAAAAAATTGTATTAAGAGGACGAGTGCCTTCCTCACATAATTGTTTACATCCCTGTTTGCCCCGTCGGTAGGATTAAATCAAGGGTCAAGAAGTCTTTTTCTTACTTTGTCTCAGGTAAAAGCATTGTTATAAGACACCTAGTATGAGTTTGTTAATTACAAAGATAATTTAGCTGCAAAGTTGTTTCTTTGGATGCCTTAGGCCGACAAGCTTCCCCTGACGAGGATCATCCGAAACTTGGCAAGATAATTTAGCTGCAAAGTTGACTAGGCTTGGCGAGGCATGATGAGGCCTAATGACGAGGATCATCCGAAGCTTTGTGAAGCGCCTATCTACATGTCGCAGAGATATATGTGTGTGTCGTCTCTACGACAACTTGACCGGAGGGAGAGTATTGTATGCGTACATATGTTTATACAGTTTCTTCTTGTTATATGTCTTCATCTTTTCGTCACTTCACCTGTATAAAAAGTATAGTAGTGGCCCTATGCCTTTTGTTTTGAATAATACGATCCATGTACAGCACAGTCGTACGGAAACATTTTCTCTCACCAAATCACAACAGAGAGACTGCCGTTGTCTTCAAGGTGATATGAGCTAGACTAAAACGAATTTGGATTAGGACGTTACACAAGGACTAAGGACGGTGAAGAACCGAAGATTCTCAGCCGGTTCCTGCTCCGTTGCATCCAAGATCTCTAGGCCGCGATTCTAGTTACTGATGTGATTTCTCACCCGTAGGGAGAGCTCAGCTTCGACAGAGACACACCTGACCCGGCGTCGGCTTCTACGTGGTTTACGTCTGTGTCACGAACGGTGAAACGTCAACAACACATGTTGCTGCTTACGGCAGTTCCTTCGAGCCTGAAAATTTGAAAGCAATTTCCCTCTTAAAGCCAAGCTAAGATTGGGTTCTTTTTAGTTTATCTTATCCAACTTATTTGACCTATCTCGTAACTTCGAAAATTTCCTCGTGTATTATTTGACTTATCTCACTTTTTTTATTAATTTTTTAGAGTGTTTTTTTAATCTCGTAGACCTGTCTAAAAGCTCCCTAAACCCTAAACACAAAGGCCAATCGACTCTCGAGGTTATCTCGAAAAATTTTCGAAGTTACGAGATAAATTAAATAAGCTGAATAAGATAAGTTGAAAAAATCCACCCTGAACCAATCTTTTGGAAACCTTTTTTTAAATGGGAGCGACTAAGAACAAGTTGTCTGATAATAAAATAAGTGTCAGTCGATTATTAATAAAATTGCACTATAACTATACAAAAATTGCACATTATAAATAAGTGTAAATTTAATTTTACCAGTATACAATTTTAGATTGACAGAAATAAACATGATGGCTTGAAACATAAAAAAAGAAAAATAAGTAAGTACATGTATTCGACAGATTTATGCATTAACAAAGCATATAAATTAACGAATAAAACTGATGATTGATAAGTATCAATTTTGATACTAAAATGGTACTTTTATCAGCTGCGCAATTTTATTCTTACTAGAGTGCAATTTTAAATTGACTGATAGTTAAGAAAATTTTAGTCATCTGAGAATTAGCAATTCTATTTTTAAATCTATTTGACGTCCAGTTAGAGTCTAGCCAAACTTTCTGTCTTCTCGATACCGTTTCTTAAGCTCTCGAAATCCAGCTTTTTAGCCGTTCAACCATTTAGCTACAGTTAAACACTCCCAATTAATTAACCAAATGTGTGTGAGAGAGAGCTCTTCTCCATGACCAACAAGCATCACCAAACAGCGCAATCAACATGGGGTACGTGAGCGTTTAAGCTACAAAGAATCGTCGCATTACTTATTATTTACCGTATCCAATGTCCATGAAAAAACCAATCCCGCCTCTCGCTCCACGAATGACTCTCACACGAGAGAAAAATTCCATATACGTATACATACATATACATACAAATACACAAGCACCTATCCGATCGATCGAGCCACAGACGCCACTGCACTGAACCACTGATATTCACCTATACTCACTCTCCTCCTCGGACGATCGACGCTACGAAAACGGGGTCCCTTTCTTCTCCGATCTACCTGAGCTACAAACCATCGGCCACAGCAATGGCGGCAAGAAAAGGGGAAGGGGAAAGAAAGAAGCAAGAACGTGGAAAGACTCGAGCTTTCTTGCCGCCTAGATGAGCCCCGTGTAGGCGTTGCCCGGCCCGGCGTGGAGGGGCATCCCGGCGCCGTAGGGGTGCGCGCCGCCGGCCGCCGCGAACGGGTTCCCGAACGGGTTCGCCGGGGCCTGCATCGGGTGGTGCACCGGCGGCCCGGCCATCATCATCTGCTGCTGGAGCATGAACGCCTGCTGCTGCTGCTGCTGCGCCATGGCGGCCATCTGCACGGCGTGCGGCGCCGCGAACCCGTTGGAGGCGTAGAACGGGTCGTGCATCGCCGGCTGCATCAGCGGCGCGGCGGCGCCGGCCTCCCAGGGGTTGTAGCTCGTGGGCTGGCTCGCTCGTCGGTTGGCGTCGTCGTATAGGCTGTCCAGGGTGAGCAGGTCCAGACCACCAGCCTGCAGGGAGCCAGATTTCATTTCAAGGGGAAATCATCAAAGAATGATCAGCAAGGCATGGTGATGGTAATAGGTTGATGGATCTATCTGAAAAATGCTGTATTTCAAGATCTATTTGTTTGGGTTCGGTACCAATTTCTTGCTCGAAGTAATGGCGGTTTCGTTTGAGCTGGGTGCAGTGACAAGGGCCAGCTCCCAGCCTGTGACTCCATTTTCCGCGAGAGAGGAAGCAACTTTCGGTGCGTCATCTGCCAGTAAGCAAGTGTAAAGAGCATGCCTTTCACTTGACAAACTTCAAGTGGTGAAAAAAGTGCCGGTTTCCGTTCAAAAGAGAAATTTACCTATTGGAACAATTGCCAGCGCCAAAGCATTCTTCTCGTCGATCTCAGCTACTGCAGGGTTCGTCTCGTTCAGACCCTATAAAGAAAAGTAAGTGTTAGCAGTAGAATGCATGACCAGCGATCGCTTGTGAGTAGCACAGAATGTTACCAGCAAATCTGTTGGTTCAGCTACAGGTGCTTCCTCTTTTACTGGTTCTGGCTCTGGCTCTGGCTCTTGTTCTGGTTCGGGTTCTGGAGCAGGAGGAGGTGAAGCTGGCTTTTCTTCCTCCTCTGGCTCTTTTTTGTATTCTATCGCCAGTATGGCCTAAAAATCAAATAAAATGTGCTCAGAGCAAACTCAATGAAGAACGCAAAACATGAACAATCTTGAAAAACTATATGAACAAGATGGTTGAAGGGCCTGAGAGGCCGCCTTTGATAACAGCTTTATGAAAAGTATAATTACTAGCCATTTGTACATGACAAGTTTCAACTTCGTGCTATTTCACACAGACATCCTGTTAGCTATTTATTCAGCAGCTATCATTCGGCATACTGCACAAGTTTAGCATCACTTTCTCATATATATTTGCATCAACTCTTAACATAGAAGGTTACTAGAAAGGTAACTGCACAAAGCATACAAACTAGCAATCTCTGATAACAGCAGTACACAGAAAATGCTTAATTACTTTGCTAGAGCTGGTTTTGAACTAGATTCATCGCCTTCTTGATTGTGAGCATTCTAATATTTAAATTAAGATGTTGAGCTCTAAACATCACTATCCATGGCTAAGCACAGGCTTTAACAGTTTTCAAACCTTTTCTTTTGTTGCGGGAGCATCTCTCACATATTCCTCCATAGTTTGTAAGAATGATGCTGGGGGCTGCAGAAGTTATCAATATAATCCTGTCAGTAGCCTGCTAAAGAAATACCAAAAAGTTTCAAATCAAATATTTGTCAAACCTGTTCAATTTTTAAAAACTTCTCACCACGCCCAACGTGTATAGTTTTACACACTTCAAAAAATTCCGATAGTCTTTCAGCCTGGGCAATAGAAATTAAAAAAGATGAAAACCCAACAATATCAGTCAGACTACATTTTCCAGCAACAGAAAAACTATAGCAATTTACCTGGTTGGTTGCTCTTTTGTATATATCAAGTGCCCTGATAGCATCATTTCTTTGCATCTCAAAGAACTGCGATAGGGAATAAGGTGTAGGTTGGATGAGCAAAATAAGTAAAAATAGCTAGTGATTAGCGGGTTTACAAACCTATCATAAATGGTAACCACAGCAAAAGTTTACCTTGTCAACAAGATTGATTGTCCCATCACTAATCGCGGTGTAGATCTTAACACTCTCTAAAGCAACCTGACAGTACATAAAACAAAGTAAATGAATGCCAAAACCACACATATACTGTTTAAAAATAAAAGAAGCATGCAATCTCAGAAGAAGAAAGGAAAGAACCAGGCATGCTACTTACCATTGAAAGTGCATGCTGGATTATAATATTGTAAGATGACACACCTTGTGGCTACAAAAATGCAGAGTTTCGCATTTAGCATGTCAATGACATCACATTAAGACAGAACTGGCAAAATTAAAGACATAGTGATAGGCAAAAGGCTAATTACCTGGCAAGCAAGAAGCCGAAAAAGAAGTTGCTGCAATGGGGGCAGATGATCAAGCAAATCAACAGTTTCAAGATCCCGGGTCCTCTGCATAGATCAGAATATCCACAAACTTAGAAAGACAACAGCAGGCATTTAATATCTCACACAGTCATGCTAACTAACATAAATTATGTAAAAATAATAATTGAATCTACTAAGTTAGCTGGGTGCATGGATTTTTCCATAAAGAAAAATAGGAAATATCGAGAGTGTTGATAAAAGATTACTAAGCCACAAAGTACAACATTATAAAATCACATGGTTTTCTTACGGAGTCATAAGTTCAGTTAAGTTGCTCAAAGAAACATGGGTTGCATTTCTTGCACTCAGGTTTGAAATTGAACTGATGTAATATAAGAACAATTGTTTTCTTTGGTAGCAGATGTTCCATCTGGCGTAAATAAAAACATTTGACTTCAGGTCATATGCAAATATACGGCCTAAAGTGAAACCAGACCAGGACAGAGCTGGATGTTCAAATAAGATAATATATGTGTATGGTGTCAGTCAACACTATATTGTTTAATGACATATGTCTAGTAACAATCCAAACACATGTAAGTATGTAACATGTTCGGCGTGGTTATATGTACTGAAACAAAAAGTAAAAAAAAAATCCAAAAGAATTGGATTACATACTGAAGGGTCTGTCTCCACATCATACTTCAGCACTCGGAAGCATTCAAGTCTCTCTTCTAAATATAAAGCATAAGTACGAATCCATGCAGAATAATCCCAAGCTGAACGAACAAGTGGAGAGCAAATAGTCATGAAAAATTCTAAATTAGAATTTCTAACACAAATGGCAGCCATAGGATAAAATTAGCAACCAGTACCTCCTGCACTAGAATCATCCTTAAAGTAGGCCAGGTTTAGCATATGGGACCTAGATCGGCCATAATTAATAAGCTCTTCACGAAAAGTGGGATCAACTTCACGAAGGGCTCGATGAATTACAATTAATGTCTTGAGTGCAACCTGAGGAATAAGTAATAAAGCAAAGAATGTTGCGTAAGTTCTTCATAACTTCATTTATCAAGCACCACCCAAGAAAAGCATCATCAATAAAAGGAAGTACAAGAGAACTGCGCGTAGCGCAGTGGGAAGGACGCCGGAGTGCGCCCCTGCCCAGCTCGGTTTGATCCCTGGGAGGATCAACCGGGTTCTCTCACCTTTAAATAAAAATAGGGTACACACACGCGTGTGCCATGTTGTCTACTCGCTGTTCCTAGCATGTGCTAGGGCAGCCGCTATTTCTAGCGTGTGTTTGGGCGCACACGTGTGCGTGCGTGCGTGTGGTGTGTGTGTGTGGTGGTGTGAGTTGTGTGCGCCTTCTTTGTACCCATCTCAAAAAAAAAAAAAAAGGAAGTACAAAGAAATCATTCATAATTGAAATGAAAACTTAAGTAGTGTTGTGGTACACTATAGCGCTACTAATCCTTCTAATCATAGAAATATTCTATAATTTGATTCCTCAAAGTTCGAACATATATATAGACCCCAGAATAAAAGTATCCATTCAGAATTAAGCTTCGCAAGGGTCATGTATGTCTGGAAATTCCTAGTATGGCAGACTTAGTCATCAATTCAAGTATGTATTTTAAACATAAAGTTATTCAAGTATGTATTTTAAACATAAAGTTTTGCATCTCCTTTTCACACGGTCAAATAAATGTAGTAATCTACAGAAAAAGTGCTTGACTTGTAGACCCATAATGGTTACACAAAAAATGGAAGTGGGAAGAAAGAAAAGTAATGTCTCATTAAGATGTTTATAGTTTAGCAAATTGCAGAAAATGTACACGCTTTTACAACTAGGGTGATGTACAAAGTTAAGTCATATACATTTTAACATAGTTTGATGAACGACAAATAACTAAAAACTTATAAAGATTACACCAAGATACTTGGCGTAGAAGAGACAGACTACTACGTTCAAACCAGAATTGCATTATAAAAGCAAAGACCACAACGTTGTACTTGACTTTAGTACTGTAATGAATGGGGGGAAATGCATACCGCCCAGTTACGTGTCTTTGAAAGACGTCTGGCAAGGGCATGAATGCAGTAAGCTACATCTGCCCGCGGCCTTGCAGCAGAAATGGAATGAAAAATTTCTGCAGACCAACAAAAATGTTAATTATGGCATTAAAAAATATGACAAGAGAAGTATTGACAATTTGAAAGAAAATCAGTGTGCAGTCAATACGATGCCAGGTTTCAATCTAAACCAGATGAATTTCAAGCAGGAGAAGTGTAGAGTTTAAAAATGAGTAAATATCTGAAAACCCTCTTCAGTTTCAACCAATTATCTAAAGACCCCCTACAACTCGATTTACATACCCCCTACAAACTATTATGGTGAACTAATAACCCCCTCAGCCTGGTTTCCTCGCCACGTGTCAGCCACGTCGTCGGGGATGCCACTTCATGCGCAGGTATAAACCGTGTTGCGCTAGGTCCCACCTGTGTTTCGCCACAGCTGAAACCATTGGACCCGAGCTAGCACCACCCTCCTCTGTTTCGTGGGCATTGACAGGCGGGACCCAGTGCATCGTGGTTTATACCGATGTATGACATGGCTGACACGTGGCAGGGAAACTGGGCTGAGGGTAATAGCTTGTAGGGGGCTTTTAGACGTAAATCGAGTTGTAGGAGGTATTTAGATAATTGACCGAAAATAAAGGGGGTTTTCAGATATTTACCCTTTAAAAATTGTTCATTCTGACATATATTCAGTTGGATTTGCGGTAGTACTAAAAATTTCAGAGAGAGAGAAGGATAGCGAGAGAGATGAGTCAATGGATGCGGCGCTGGGTTTTCGCCCTAGCATTTTCAGCTATGGGACAGGATATGTGATCACCTCTTATGTACTTTTCCTTCGACGGACGCTCGACATGGTTTGTGGCTTTCACAATTGCAATGTCCAGTTCCTGTTGCAGAGGACAATGATAAGTCAGTGAAGCAAATAATAGTAAAGGGTCCGAACATGAAAACTTCCACATATCATTGGGAGGATTTGCAAAAATGCTTTGACCTTATAATCACTGTTCACTTTTGCCAAGTTCACAGTTGTTGTGTCCTTGAGGGCTCCAAGGTACTTCCTGAGGCTTTGCTGAGTGCCACCACCTGCCATTTCTCCTCAACTCACAGTTGATATCCTAGTTGGCCTGATTGAGCACCAAAGAACCAATTTTAGTATAAATGAGATGTCCACTCGATTCACACTGAAATACTGTTTGCCAGAGACTGAAACAGGCACATCTTACGACAGCACAAACAACATCGTAAGTCTGAACTGTAGATTTTAATTTTAACCCATTGAAATTAAAATCTACAGTTCAGACTTGCGACAGTACAAACAACTAACTGCAAGGTAATAGTTGGATGATAAATGCATAGGCCTAAAAACTTTCCAGCTTTGTTTCAGTAAACAAGAGTGGATGGACAGAAAAGGCACTGCTTCTGTACCGTGCATCAAACTTAGAATCCTTACAGTCAACCAAAACACTGGAACATTTGCAAAGAAGGGATCTCCCATCTATCAAATTAAGTCAAATATGATTTCCCCCATTGCCACGCGCAACAGTAGACACTGAAACGAAATTGAAGGACCTCCTATATTCATGAAAGCAAAAGTACGAAAGATCTATACAACAATGGATCCAAATGAGCTTCACCTAAAAAAAATGGATCCAAATGAGCTGCAAATAGAAGTGGGCGAAACAGATGAACAAACACCACCAAAATCTCTGACGCACCCAAATGGATGCATTCGGCCACACAAACGGGAGTAGGGTCGGAATTCGGACAGTGAGCTTTCATCATACACGGATACACCGAATGATTGTGCAGATCGACTGAGCTAAAATGGTGACCAAAAAAATGCGCATGACCATCAATCATATCAAGGTCCAGCAAGACACCACTCTCCTACAGAGCAGAATCACAAGAACATCTGCAGAACTAAGTAGAGTTGTTGTGACTGCAAAAGGCTACTGAGAGTAAGAATGTAAGATAGATCGCTTCAAGCCTTGCCGATTTTGGATGAAACAACCATAACAAATAAAGAAAATTGGATCAAAGGAATATGAATGGTTTCCTCCGAATTGAACAGAGCAAGGCAAGAATCACGTCCGGATTCTCCGGGAAAGCACCGCAAGTTCGAGACTACATCCGCTAAAAAGGAAGCTGAACTAAACTCGTAATCCAATCAACGGAGGGATAATTCAACGCCAGCCAATAAATGTATCAGCAATACAAAGATCACCAACGAACAGGGGAAGAGTTCATCAGTTCATGCGACTGAAGCACGAAAGATTCCTAATTTGATCCCAACGGGCACCCACCCAGCACACTCACCGAATCCCCACTAGATTCGATCCAATTGAGCAACGACGAATCAAGACACGACCAGAGAGAGACCAGCAATCCTAATCTCGGACAAAAACACACCAAGAGCACAGAATTCAAACTCAGCTCAGCTCGTGCAGGCAAACAGTATATTACTACTCTACTCGCCTTCACGACACCCCAGAAAAAAGAATGCTTTACCCGCCAGAACCACCAGAAAGCTGCGTTCTTGCCACGACACGCCATCCCAGGCAAGACAAAAAAAGAAAAAGAAAAAGAAAAACTACTACTCCTATCTCCAATAGGTAGACCTCCTCTTGACCCGCGCACAACTCAGCAGCAAACCAAACGAGCTCGGACTGAACTGCAGGGAGGAAGAAGACGAAGAAGAGCACAGCACCCACCTCCGCGCAGCAAGAATCTCCGGCAGAAGAGGACCGGGAAAAGCTCTGCCTTTCCTGCACGGACGTAGGCGATAGGAGGAGGAGGAGGCGGAGGAGGATGTGGGCTGAGCTGATGGCGATGAGGGGAGAAGAGGAGGAGGAGGAGGGGCGGTCGCTTTCGCAGCTCGGCCAACCCGGAGGCGAACCACCACCCGGTGGCCAGACAGGGACACGATACCAATTAAAACAAGCTGAGAGTTCACCCCCGTGGTCCCGCTGCCATTACGGCGTTTCTAATCTCGTCCCTTCTGAATGATACTATTTACAATGTAGTCCTCCGAACGGCTTAGCTCTCCCTTGCTCGCTAGCAAAAGCCGGGTTGACCGGCGTTGACCAACATGGATTGTACCATTGCAGCAGTGAGAGTTGATCTCTTTGGACATATGCAACACGGATGCTTAAACTGATGCTTAGATAAACAAAATTCGGTTTTTATTTGCCATGTAAGTTAACCCATGTGATTTATGTGCTTACCAGAGGAAATTAGTGTTTAAATTTGCTTTCGGTGCTTAGCATGTGTTTACCCCCATCTATTTTAGTCGACGCCTCAGTAATCCTAAGCCGAATAGTTGGTACAAAGGCATTGCTGCATTGTAATTACAGCAATGTATACACTTAATCACATTGGAAGGAAACAGTAATCCTCTCTTCTTTAAACTGCCCATGATAGCTGTCTAAGGGCACCATTCTACGCAGTTTTGACAGTTAAACATGTCCTTAGCGGTTTTGTAGACCAAGGACGAAAAAATAGATTTCGAGAAAATCCGAGGGGCCAACTGCATATTTTTCTTTGTTAAAGGAAATGAGCAGCTCCAGCACATCCACATTAGCTAATGCTGCTCCTTTTGCGTTACTTAAAAGTGTTCGATTAATTCGGTCGTCCTCCTCTTTGCCCACCGTCCTCCTATTCCATTCTCATGCTCTCGTCCCAATCGTCGGTGGAGGCGAATACTTGTGCTAATTAATTAACTTTGATCGTCAAGGCATTTCGATCTGGAAAGAAAATGATGGCCGGTGCTTTACTGCTCCACCCCCACGGATTTTCTTTTGTCAGGTACGAGTGATCAAACTCTTAAAAATCTGTTATATTATTAAAACAAGGTACAATGGAGTCACCACGTTTGCTCTAAAATAATAGAAATTTCCATGTTAATCAGAAAAAAAGAAAAGATCTATATCGTCAATTATAATGGAACCAGATTATAACGGTATAGATTTAATTAGATTTGATATGGATATAATATCAAAATTGTGCTGCAACCAAGATTAGACCTGGACAGGCCAGCAACTTATGCCAACCAAGAGACCGGATCTTCCGGCAACTAAAATCATGTGGCAGCTATGAAAACTAATGTTCGTATTTTACTCCGTAATAGAGATGGACACTAATTAACCTAATTAACCGACCTGGCGACTAATATTTGACACTCTAATTAATCATAACTAATCAAACGTTCAAACTTGGCCACTACCCGCGTTGGTTGATTCTACATAGGAAGGCAACTTAATTCCTACATGAGGTACTGCTGGCCAGTGTACCAGGGCGCTATGATAACGAGGCCAAGCTGGGGCTCAACGAGTCAAGGTACAGGTCATCGCCGTCCTAGATGTGGGATCACGAGGCCATCCAAAGAAACAATGGGTACATACTTGACGAGGCATGCCTACATACATCTATTGTGCAGCGTCATAGTCATGATATGTATATAAGCTAAGATTTTATCGGACTGGATTTACATCTCCTCTATCAAAACTATATAAAGAGAGAGATAAAGCTGATACATTGATCAGGTGCTTTTGCTAGAACCAATCTGCTATGAACGAGAGGAACCGAAAACCATTTATAAACCATATATGCTTCGATAACCTTCTTCATGCTCGACAAACGATCAAGATAGAAGTGCAGCCGGTCAAAGCATCAAGACATACATGCACAACCGATAAAACTATATTAGATGTTGGAGAAGATACACGCAAGGACGGGACATATGTATCCGAGGAGCAATCGTATTGATTCATCCGAAGATCAGGGATCAAAGCATGGAGGCTATGATCAACCAACAGATCAAGGTACATGCCAACGTGTATTGCATCCCCAAATATTAGATGAAGGAATCACAAATGTCGCAAGAAAGAGATAAAGTGCACAATTTGGAGATACACATTTATCACGAGCTAACCATATAGAGGCTCACATACAAGTGCAAAGCAATCAAAACTAAACAAGATAGAAGTAAGTTTTAATCTATTCTCCCCTCTTTTCCTCCTGTTTTCTGAATACTCTCAAGGGAACCTCTGGGGTTTCAACGCAGGTAGCCACCAGCACCAATCAAGAGGAATGGGTGTGTTTGCTTTGGATCCAAACCCCCCAAAAAGGTTAGGCTAGAAATTTACACATTAATCAGAGAGAGAAAAAAAAGAAAAGTTCATACCATCAACTGTAGTGGCTTCATATTATAACAGTTTATATATTACAAGATTGGAGATAAACATCTACACCATCAATTAAAGTGGGTTCATATTATAACACCGTTTTGATCTATCGAAATTGGAAATGGACTATATTAGAGTTTTTGATCCATAGCCATTTTTGACCTCGCCGACCACATGAGCCACCACATTCAATTAGTTGTAGTGGGTTTATTATTTGGGATAATTGATAATATGCCCCAAAGTACTTGCTCAATTGATGATTTGCCCTCCATTACATGCTCCTCTACTATATGCCCCAAAATTCTTTGCCTAATTGATAAAATGCCCTATTTTAAAAACTTTGAGCAAAACTTGCCATACAACAAGTATAAAAAGTCCTTTATACCCCTATAATTGCCTTTTACTCTTGAAAGATGATGTATCTATGAGCAAGTACAGAAAGAAAAGTGGAGGTTGGATCATTGGATTGGTAACTCGTTTCACTATCTATGAACGTTTTTGCCTTGATTATTTATTTTTCTTTCTTGTAGGTACGTGCTGTTGGTGATCAATGTTATTTTGATGTACTTACTTTTGAGTTCAAAAGATTACACTAGGGGCAAATTGTTGTTTGACAAATTTCAGGGTTAGAAAGGACCTTTTGCACTTGTTGTATGGCAAATTTTGCTCAAAGTTTTAAAATGGAACATTTTATCAATTGGGCAAAGAACTTTGGGGCATATAGTAGAGGAGCATGTAATGGAGGGCAAATCATCAATTGAGCAAATACTTTGGGGCATATTATCAATTATCCCTTTTTTTATCACAAGGCAGTAGGTAAGGAACCTACTAAAATGATAAATTATAAGGAATTATTTACAAAGTAATGTTACGGGTAAATACAAAAATTTTACTAGTTGACTAGACATGGACTACATTAATACTGTATATTTATCAAGAGTAAAGTTATTGTATTATTCAAATTAGACACGGACTATGTAGAGCTTGGTAAATACAGCCGTTAATCTTGATAACCGCAAAAGGTCTCTTAAACTTTGACATAAATCGAGCCAGGCAAGTGGGTGGGCTACCATGCTAACAAATTTTGCCACACAATATAACAGTGTAGGTCCTAAATATGTTTTTAAGTTGAACCTAACAGAAAATTTACACCATCAATTATAGTGAGACAATATTATAACAATATAGACTTTAAATGTGTTTTTAATTAAATCTAATATATTGTATTGAATCTAACTACAAATTAAAAATTTATATGTGCAAATATGCTAGATTATAACATTGCAGATCTTACATATGTTTTTAGTTTTTAAAAAAATTACACCTATGCAAGTGTGTGGAATTATATCGATTTAGATCTTAAATACGTTATCACAGCTAAATCTACCATATTATATACCATCAATTAAAGTGGTCTAGGATTATAATGGTGCAAATTTTAAATATGTTTTTGGTTGAATCCGATAGAAAGTCTACACCATCAATTCTAATTGTCCAGATTATGTGTAGATCTTAAATATACTTTTAGTTTAATCTATCTGATTAAACCAAATCTAAATACAAACTAACAAATATAGCTGCGCAAGTTTTCTGATTAATATAGAAGACCACCGTGTTTTTAAATAAAATACAATAATATCAATAACTCAGTCGTGAGACATCGCTATCATCATTTGTTTTTAAAACTCTCCTCTATAAATTTACCTTCTTTATAATAATCTCGCTATCAATAAATTGGAGTTTGTGGCGACTATGCATTTCTCCGATTCTTCTATTAGTTCGAGAAAACAAATAGGCATTGTTTGGTTTGCCGGTTTCATGGCTTATACTCCCTCCGTTTCACAATGGTTGTAGTTCTAACATTCAAAATTTTTATCAAAATGGTTGTAGTTCTCACATTCCAATGTAACTTTAGAGCCAATATGACCTTTGTACCCTTCATCAATACAACTATCTATTTAGTTAATTTGTTCAACTACCCTTCATTAAATGAGGGTAGACAAGTCATTTTTCACGTATCCTTATTTTGTGTGCATTTAGCTAGAACTACAGCCATTGTGAAATGGAGTGAGTACCTTATCGTCATTTTTCCAAGTCAAAGTTGCATCTTTAATGTCTTGGATAGTTTTCTTCAGCTTATTTACTTATCTCCGAATTGAAACCTAAAACGCTTTAACTTTTAAAATCCATTTTTCTATCTCGAAACCATGTCTCAGAGCTCTCATAAACAAAACGAAGGGGATCAGACTTTCCAATTTAGCTCGGGAAGTTCTCGAAGTTTAACTTATAAAAAAATAAGAAGATAAGATAAGTTGAAGAGAACAACTATTTATTAAAGCTCTTGAAATCCGGTTGAACTAAACATTTTGGTTCTGTAAAGCTCTTGAGAGTGTTTGGCAACAATTGGGATGGGGAAGGAAAATGGGAAGTAGGATGGAAATAAATTCTAAGGTGTTACATACCGAAAAGAATTCCCGTCGCTTAATCACAAACTTCAGTTCCCTCCTCTTAATTCACTCCCACCATTCCTCAGACTTTTACAACCCTAATTTACCCCTTAATTTCCATCCCCTACCTCAATTCCCTCCAACCAAACACACAGTAGAAATCTACCATTTAGCCTACCAGCCTTAGTTGTTCAGTCACAACCTTAAAAAAAAAGTAAATTAGTGTTCATGCCGAAATTTGATGGTCAATTTAAACACATTGTGGGCTTAGGTTTCTAGAACCCTGTCAGCACCAAGTTTTAGGGTTTAGGGCGTGTCAGCCGATTAAACCTAATTAATAAGGTAAAGAAATTAATCATATTTAATTAGCCGATTAAATTCAAAATACTTAGAATAACCTATCAAATTTAAAGACAAGGTCAAAAATTCGATAGATCCAAATGTAGTGAGAACTATCGGCTTAAATAGATATTCAAACCGCTAGACTCAAAGATAACAGAAAATATTGATTTGAACAGAAGTTCAAACCGATAGATTGAAAGGGTAGGCAATATGCTACTAAACCGATGCAATCAACGACATAGTAGAGCGAGAGGTAAACAGACTACTAGTAAGCTGATAAAATCAACAAAGCAGCAGAAAGAGGGCAAACAGACTATCAACTAGCCGATTAGGTCGTCTAACTGATAGAACGAATGATAAACAAACTATCGGCTAGATTAACAAGTTAATCAAACCAATAGAAAAAATGTAAATAGACTATTGGCTAAATAGTAAGCTACAAACAGACAAAAAGAGGGTAAAATCTAACCTTTTGCACGAAAACGGTGATACGCAGCAATATCGGTAAAGATAGTATTCTGATAAACCAAGCGAGAAGATTAGACTTAATCAAGATAGTACTCATCATAAGTTGTACCTTGAAGTCGATCAAGAAGGCGATGCGCAACAAGTCGATCAAAAGCATAATAAGGCAAAACTAAGTTACTGGTACTCTTAGAAATTAAAAGGATGATTGCATTAAAATAGTAGATCGATTGGTAGAGGACTCTTTTCCTGATACATAGGTTGGATATTTATACCCAATACAATACGATTCGAACTCTTTAACTTTCTATATATATATTCTAACCGACTAAATATATAACTAGGACTCTCTCTAAATAGAACCTTATATAAAACATGTCTAAAATATATTGCGTAGCCGATCCGGACAACATTGACTTATAGAACTTTTCTAAATTGTCTTCTTGACCAAATATTCTGACAGCTTTTTGAAATTTCGACTATGTTTAAAATTGGGTGTCAACACAGCAATTTGTAACAGGGTATTTACTCTAGGATAAATATAACATTAGCCGATTAAGAAAGTCGCATGATTGGAAGGAGAAACCTGTGACGCACGAGGGACAACGAATATGGAAGTGGCAGCGGGATTACATACACCGGCCATATGATTAATTAAGCCTAATCATCCAGAACTACGCTGCTAATCTACTCCCATTGACGCGTAGTCGCGTACTTTATCGGCAGTCCACCGGAGCCGTCAGTTGAGCGAGTGGGAAAAATAATTGGGGAGGGAAGGGAAGAAATTGTGGGCGCTGAGTAGGACTTGCCTGTATCGGCTTTCTTTCTTTCTTTTTTTTTTTTTGCCATTTTCCACCGGCGGGCTTACCTTTCTTGCTCGCTGGTGCTCCACGTTTCGCCATTTCGGGACGCCCACATGTGTTTTCACAGCTCCTTGGCAAAGTTGCACATAAGCCCCCGGTGTACCGTGGTTGTACGACCTAGCTACCACCAGAGAATGAGCTGCATGGATGGACGGGCATGTTCATACTGAGCGAGACAACCGCTACTTTGGTGGTAATTACGGTTAGGCAGACGCCTCCCAGCCAGGGACGGATCGAATCGGAGTTTCCTTAGATAGCTATCGATCTACAGTTGTCCTTAAACTTTTATTTTCACATGGTTTTACGGTTTGCAGCAAACCGTAAAACCGTGTGCAAACCGTCGATTACTGAGGCAAACCGCAAAAAGAATTATGGTATTTCGAGCTATTTGCAATCATCGTTGATAGGATTGATGGGTTAGGTTGATCTAGAATATAGAAATTTCGGTAATGTTTAGTTTGGCTTCGACTTATATATGGCTTCTTATTGTCTCTTGCTCAACTTCGACTTATGGCTTCTTGTCGTTTCTCTGAGCCAAACGTGTCGACTTCTCAAAGAGGTTTCTCAAATATCTCAAAGCTCTCAAAGTCCAATGAAACCAAACATGTTTCTCAAAGTCTAGTATTGCAGCGCAGCCGCTCAACCATAGCTAAACGAAACAGGTCTAGAAGATACTTACATTAACAATGAACGCTGTTGTAGAGGCAGTGCCCTACCCCCTGCAGCCTAATGATTCATAGCAAAGCAGCATTTCCAAAGACCAGCAGGCTAAGCAAAGCAGGGGCCGAGAGCCTGTCAAGCTGTTTAGCACGGAGCAATGCCTCCTAGGACCGGCTGGCCGCATAGAGCAAAGGATAGGCGAAGCAATTGGCCCATTCCTCCACTAGAAGAAGCAATGGTGCGGAGGAGAGATCAACTTGATGCCCAAGGTACCTCGGGGGACAGGCCATATAAGGGGGCCTAGAACATATCACGATAAGCATCATTGGATCCTTCTTCGAGGAGACCAACTCTAACCGTTTGGGAGCAGGAACTCCCTCAAGTGCCCCCACTTTGGCATGACGGTAGGAGGGCAATCTTGTTCATCGCTCTTTGCATAGAGATTCTAAGGACCTTGTTACCCTGACCTCTAGCTAGCTGGCAAGGGCAAACCAGTCATTTCTTGCAGTTGACCAAAATAACCCATTGTAATAGATCTATGGGGCCACTCTGGTTCATTCCATATAAAAGTTTTTCTCCCATAAATAGGGATGCCCGTGTACTTGTAAGGGTAGAATTTTTCATAAGAAAAAGAAGAACAAGACACCAGTGAGATTCCTAGAGCCAAGTGTCCAAGTCCCTTTGAGGTGGTTCTTTCGTCCAATTCGCGCGTCGATCCCTTAGTCATACGGATCGGTGAAGAGATACCCCTGAAACATTTGTTGCCGAGAGTTTCGACAACATATGCAGAATTTGCAATTGACTCGAAACTTTAGCCGTTGGTGTGCAGTCATGAAGCTATGGCAGAAAGAGCGCGAGTGGCATGTATAGCTCATGATATTCTTAGTCCAGGCGATCACTTTTAACTTGGGTACGAAGGAAGGAATACATTTTTTTTGGGGGGAAACTTTACTTTACACTACATCACACGTATTCTATGCTTTTAGCTCAACGATGAACACATTTTCTCTCTGTTTCTGCCAATAACAACGCGTCAAGGAAAATTTCTGACAAACTCCGGGTTGCACCAACACCTTAGAATGAATTGAGCTGACCTTCCTTTCGGCTCCGTCCTTCTTTCCATTCCCACACTTTTAGGTCCTGTTTGGCAAAACTCGAGCTCCACCAAAATTGGTGGAGTTGGTGGAGCAGGGTATTCTTAGTTCTAAAAATTTATGGAGCTGGAGTTATGGGGACATTGAGAATGTTTAGATGAGTCATCGTATTTATATTTTAAACTAAAAATATAAACTTAAGTCACTTTATTTTAACCTACAAACTCTATATCTGAGGTGGAGCTGATAGCTAGAGCTCTACCAAATAGGACCTTAACCAGAAAAAAAAAGTCGAGGGTTTGCCACTACCAAAGGAGACGCATTCGACAGCAAACCATCGTATAAGTAAATACTTCAGGGTGTAGAAATGTTCACGACGAATACTTTAGGGTGTAGAACGCAAAAAATCCCGTTCCTTTACCTAACTCCAGATGTCCCTTGTGGCCATAATTTGCATGTGAGTTGGCGAGATGATTAGCCCGATTAAACAAACGGCCGGAACGAGGGCTACCAAAACGCTCGAGATGGGATCATGGCGGAGAGGGGTTTGTTGAGTAGAATGTGGGGAGGAAGCTGCAGCGAAAGAAAAGGCAAGCAGTAATCGAAAGAAGGCGACACAAAAGTCAGAATTCGTTGAAGCATCTATCCTACATCAGTAGTATCGTCAGCTGCATGCCAGCCAGAGCAGCATACAGGTTGCAGTGCAGTGCAGCGCAGCGTGCCGACATTCTCTGATCGACTTGTTTCTTATTCTTCTTTTTTTTTTTTTGAAAAACTCTTCCACTTATAGTACAAGCGTATTCTTACATAGTTGTGAACCATATGACATGCTTTGGAAATGCAACGATGACAGCTATTTCTATAACTGTCACATGGGACGAATTGTTGAGATAGAAGACAATTAGGGCATCTCCAGCAGTTTGTCCTATTTCTCTTTTGCTCCATCCCTATTCACGTGCCACATCACCAAATGGGGGCTGTCATAACCCTATTCACCTCTCCAACAGCAGCCTATCACTATTCCTACACTCTACTTTTCCTATTTCATGTTCTATCACTGTTTGCTACAGTGATTGGGCATGAGGTTTGGACAAACCCTTGGAGATGCCCTTAATGAGGAGAGAGCAAAGCATATAAGAAACTGTCTCTATCCAAAAAATAAGAACAAAAACAAAAAGAAATCACCATTGAGATCATTAAGTCGAGCATCTCCAGCAAACTCCATATTTGCCCCTATATCGCTCCATCAGGCTCCCTACAGAGATCTCTATTTTAGATATTCCCTCTTCTCACTCCCTAAAATATGGGAGTAGGTATTTTCTCTACTCTCTATATCATTTCTATTGGAGTTCCAGAGTATTGCTGGAGGCGGTAAAAATACAAGGAACATATAATCTTTCTAGGAAGTGTACAGAGAGCCTATCTTAGGGACTCTTGCTAGAGATGGTGGAATTTTTTTTAAGAATCCGACGGACTTGTCTGTGCTCTCCTCTGTATACTATCTGCATGTATAG
Organism: Olyra latifolia; assembly: GCA_036346145.1. NCBI lineage: Eukaryota > Viridiplantae > Streptophyta > Magnoliopsida > Poales > Poaceae > Olyra > Olyra latifolia. The sequence goes on from CM070530.1 coordinate 5,344,763, forward strand.
GCTTCACTTTTCTTTCGTCGTTCTAAATCTCTGAAGGTGGTACCACCTCTTGAACGCCATAAAAGTGATGTGGTCTGATGATCTCCATGTGTTGTCATGGACGATGTCGAAGCGTGGGTAAAGTCTCTTGCGGAAGATGCTGGATTATTGGCTGCTCTTTTCTCTAACAAGTCACTATCCTTGTCCGTGTAGGTGAAGGTTTTGGGACAAGTGGAAACGGCTCTTGCTTAAAACAACGAGCTTGTGCAATGCGGCCATGTTTGGAATATGGTAATTTTATACAACATGCTGGGTTTAGTTCCGTATCAGTTATTGGTTCTGGGGAAGTATAACTTAAAAGTTAGGGTGTCCATCACCTATCCGGCTAGTCTTTTGTCTTAAGTGGATCCAGGAACTTGGTTGTGGCTCCGTTTGGGCCATAGTGTAACAAGCCTAATGGGATCTAAGTCTGAGACCATGTGTTGGTCTCGCGAGAAACTAGATCGCTGCGGACCATGAGATGGCCCAATCGAAGTGGGCCCTAACAAGTGGTATTAAAGCTTTAGGTCTAAAAACTGGAATGTTTCTAGGATCACATGGGGGTCAGCAAAACATTTCTAGGATCAAACAGTGTCGGTCGGGTTACCCGATGTGTGATGGGGAAGATCGTTGGGTTTAGTCCCACATCGGTTATTGGTTGTGGAGGAGCACAATTTAAAAGGCGGGGCATCCATCACATATCAAATTAGTCTAAAAGGATCCAAGGGGCCAATTGGATCACACGGGGTCGGGCTAGGTTACCCGACGTGTGATAGGAGAGATTGTTGGATGTGTGATGGGGAAGATTGTTGGGTTTAGTCCCATATCATGGTTATTGGTTATGGGGGAGCACAACTTAAATGGTGGGTATTCATCACCTATCAGGCTAATTTGAAAAGATCTAAGAGGCCAAGAGGGGGTGAATTGGCCGAAGACAATTTTTTAAGATTTTTTGTTTTACTTCTAAATTTAATTTCAAGATTAAATTTTTTTTACAACTAGATGCAAGAACTGAATAAGAGACAAGCAACCTAGAGCTAAACACAAGACATAAATGATAAGAAGCGGAAATATAAATACAAGAAGTAAAGGAGATAAGGGACAAAGGATTTTTTTTCCCAAGGTTTGGAAAAGGCTTTCTCTTTCTCTACTCCTCGTTGGAGCACTCTTCATGAAGAGGAGTATCGCTTAGATTTTACTCTGGGTAGCACTTCACTGTTTTGGTAGGTAGACTCCGACCTTCATAACTACTTGGAGTCTCTCGCAAACTTCTCCTTGAGAGATTACCAAGCACCAACTTTAAGAACAAGAAACTCGAGTAACAAGCTTGAGATGACTTGATCTTGTCGGATCAAGCTTTCCATGGAAACACATAAGGAGACATGGCACTCAAGATCTCATAAACCCACTCTTAGATAGAAACCCTATTTTTTAGTGGCTTTCACTTAAATAAACTCTAGCATAGGATGCGAAGTGAATCAACACGAAACAAAGGGGTACCTAAATCTTTAAATAGGCTAAACTCAAAAACTAGCCGTTGGGACCCAGATTCAGGGAACCCACGTTAGCGCCGTATCATACGGCATATGCCATACTGTACGGCGCCAGGGGTTACCGTATGGTACAACCCCTGTCGTTCCATACGGTGCCCCCGGGACACAAACCAAACGACGGTCTCGTCTAGTACCCATATACCATACGGGGCGCCTAGACCCCCAAACACCTCCTCTGGAAAAAATAAGACAGTAGCGCCATTTTCCAGAGGAACCGCTTCAGAAACCTTCAGGAAAAATGCTACGGCAACGCCGTCTGGTACATCGTACCATATGATGCGCCAACACCAGCCCAGACCCCCTTCTAGAAAAGATTAGACGGCGTGCCGTCTGGTACCCCGTACCATACGGCGTGCACAGCGACCCTCAAAAACACTTCTGGAAAAGATGCTATAGGGTGTCGTCTGGTATCCCATACCATACGGCACCACTGTGCCAGCACTGACAGCCTACTAAAAGAGACCTAAAACCTTTTAACCAACACTAAGACCTAAAACCAAAGTGCGTCCATAGAAAACAAGCACCAACAACTATAAAACATCCCCTCTTAGAACAAAATAAGCAAAAAAAAAAAGGCCTAATTCTAGATGAATTCATCACGACTCTCGGGTTCATACTAAAACATCCTTAATATTGGACTTCTTCGTCACAAAGACAACATAACTTCATCATATTGTCATCATCACCAAAACCAGATAATCTTTTCACAAACCACTAAGGGGGCTTTGAGCTATATATAGTCTTTTGGATTGAATAGACCTAGGACTTTGGTCGTGCCTCCGTTTAGGCATGTGGATGTTGTAGGCCCAATGTGACCTAGGCTCAGAACCATGTGTTGATTTCGGAAGGAGCCGGATCACAACGGACCCTAACACAACACAGTTCAGTTCCACGGGATAACCGGAAAAAATGGAAATGACTATTTGTTCAGATATCCGATTGTAGCGGAAGCTGAAAAAAAAGTTTGAAATGTACGTGAAAATGCTTCAACAATAGGTCAATATTGAATCATTGCTACGTTTTCATGCACACTTGAAACATATTTTTTTACGTCAATTCCTGGCATTCTGGCAACCACAAGATTAGAGTGTGGGCACTGTGGGTGCAGTTGTTAATTTCCTCTCTGAAGAAGATTCAGATCGCTGAATTCCCAGTCAAAACAACGCATGCAACACAACGAATGTGTTTTTTTCAATGTCGATCGCTATTGGATTTCCAGGACATACTATTAACCAATCCAATCGCCCATCTCAGGTCAAGACTCAACGAGTCTAGAAGAAGAGCCGGATTACGACTGCTTTCAAAGCCTGAAATTCTCTGGGCAAACGCCATCGATTGATCCACAGGTCCTCTTCAGAAGCTAGATTACGTTAAAATCTACTCATTCATTCGGTGACAAAAAGGAATGATTTTTTTTTCTGTAGAAAAACTTAGGCATGCTCTCTCAGCCGCAGCTCCAAAACGTGAAGCCATCGCCCACTCGCTGCTGCGTCGAACGAGACATCACCAAGAGGCGATCGGCCAAGCGCGCTTCGTTTCTTCAGAAACCTGAGGCTTTCGCCGAAACACCAACACGGCACGAAGTCGGCTCTGAACTTTCTTTGATAGCAAGGTGGTTTGTTTGTAGAGGGTGAACTGTCTTTGAACGCTATTGATTTATCGTTGGTTTATCTTATCTGACTTATTTGTCTTATTTGATTTTTTTCTAACTTCAAGAGCTTCCCGAGATAGTCTCGAGAGTCAGATCCGATTCGTTCGACTTGTGTTTTAAAGGTTTTAGACAAGTCTTTGAGATAGAAAAAAAAGGATTCAAAAAATAAATCGTTTTTATTTTAAACGAAAATAAGCCCTAACCCTAAAGAAGACAAATAAGACCTTATAAGCTGACAAGTCTGATCTTTTTGGTCTCCTCAAGAGGACCTATTACCTTGTGAAAAATAATTGGTTGGGGACCTACGGTAATTTTATAGGAGGGCAGAGTGACCAATAACTTTATCCAAAATTTATTTTTCAAATTTCTGTATTTCGAAACTAATATTTTTGGTCTTTTCTATAAATTTTTTAATGCGCCGACTTTTTCTATTGACATCTAATTTTCACCGTATCCGACGGATATGGACAATAATAGCATATAACAAAACAAAATTTGTCTCATAGGGTGTCCTAACTGACCTTGCCAATTTGTGTCATGATATCAAGATTTGGCATCTATTTGATTGTCACCAAATTTTGGTCTACGCACATGCGTTGGCGGCCAATGCTCAACGTCCGCTGTACTCTCAATTCATCTCTCTCTCGCTATGCCCACGTTCTTGATGATACGTACTGCACGTGACTGATGTCCCGTTGGTTTCTCTCTCCTTCTCACTGCTCAAAGGGCCCCATGTTGTAGATGCTAGTAGGGGGCAGTGCACCTCTTTGTTCTCGTTTATTTCATTTATTTTCAAACTTCATTTTTCTCATATCTATTTCAAAATCCAAATCCAGTAAAAAAAAGTCATAATTCATTTAAAATCCTAGTCTATTTCTCTGTTAATTTTTATAATTTATACAATTTATTTGATTTTTGGTATTTTTATTTGTTTATCTAGCTTGGAAATTATAATATTTTTATTTTCATAAATTCACTCAAATATGGCAACAATCCAAATAATACCCATGTAATTTGCTATATTTTGGTTACCTCATTTGGCCCCCAACCAAACGTATACCCTACCAAATTTTGGTTTCAAACCAAACATAACGAAATTACCAATATTTTGGTTGTACGCTAAATTGGTCATGACCAATACATTGACACGATTATCTAGGACCACAAACCAAATACACACATGATGTTTTCCATGCCTTCGTCGGCCAAGACGATTGCTTTGATAAAAGGTCTTGCTGCAAATCTGAAGTCTTCCTTGTTCAATGAAACTACAAAGCTCTTGCGTCCTTGTTTGATAAATTTTTTGACATGTATTGTATTAGAATTTATTTTTTAATCATGTATATTCGACATCTTATTCACCGATTTTTTAATACCTCTGTATTAAACATTGTGTGTGCAGTGCCCACACAAGACATGCCGAATACAATCTCAAATACGCGAGGCTGATGTATCATTTTGAATCGGGCGAATTGCAACCATACCGTTATAAATTTTCACTTTATAGAAAATACCAATTTTATGTCTGTGACTCACGTGTCATTGTCATATGAAGCGTTATTGTTGGAAAATATCAACTTTATAATGGTATAGGTGCAATTTTTCTTTTTGAATTTTATTTTCTGAGCATATATTTTAAAAATTATACCTTTTAAGCTCATTCACTGCATCTAGACGTGATTATGTTTACTTGTGGGCTTCCGACCAGCTTGAGCTCGGTTTAGTTTCTGGCTTGGCTCGCCAGCCCAATGAACATGAGGCAAGCCTTGTTTTGAGCTCGTGACCCAAATGCTAGCAAGCGCTCGCCAAACCCGGCTTGCTGGCATATATTTTATATTTGTCACATGTAGGGCTGGAAATTTGGGCTTGGGCTCGTGAGCAGCTCAGGCTCGAGCCGCTAACGAGCCCGAGCCGAGCCTTCTCTGTAGCTCGGTCATTCAACCGAGCCCGAGCCGAGCTGGATAAAGCTCGCTCGAAGCTCGTTCCAGCCCTTGAATGTTTGAGAATCCGCGTGCCTCCTCGTTCCTCACCTCTTCCTTCGCCTCGTCCTTTACCGACCACGCGACAACGACGGCTCCGCCCCTTACCTCCTCCACCCCCGGCCATACCCGCCTCTCCTCTGCCTTGGATCTGCGGCCAGGCGGCATCTCCTCTCTCCTCTCTGTGGTGGCTCCATCGACGCCTCTCCTCCGTCACGGCTCCACCGACACCTCTCTCTGCCGCCTTTTGGATCTGCACACGTCGTAGACGCCTCTCCGCATGGCCCACTCACCGAAAGCCTCCTCCGCCGACGCCAACTCCATGCATGTCGCGCCCGCCGCCACCCACTCATGCCTCCTCCTCACTCTGAATCTGCCTCCCTCATGGGTCGCCGCCTCTTCTCCGTGGTGCCTCCACCGCCTCCTCTCTGAACGACTCATCCTTGTCTCCTCCGCTGCCATCCACTCGCTTCACCTCCTCTAGATCTACCCCTTCCCTCGCCGGTCGCTGCCTCCTCCGTCCCCTCCATCAGGACAGCGGGCCCCCACCGACGACGGCGATGGCCCCACTGATGATGGCGACGGCCCCCACTGATGATGGCGACGGCGACGGCTGCAACTGCAAGTCTGCAAGCTCGCGAGGCTGCGACCCTCTTTCCCCTCCTCCAACCAACCAAGCGGCGGCCGCCACCGCCACCACCCACTCGCCGCCTCACCTCCTCTAGATCTGCCCCTCCCCTCGCCGGTCGCCGCCTCTTCCTCCAGCGGGCCAGCTCCACCGACGCTTTTCATGAGCCGAGCCGATCTCTCGTTCCTAGAACTGCAAGCAGAACAGCAGCGACAGCCCTTGAGCTCGGGTCCGGCCGGCTCGCGAGCGGCTCGGATTAGCTTTTCATGAGCCCGAGCCGATCCCTCGTTCGTAGCTCGGCCCTCTGAGCGAGCCGGCTCGGTCGAACGAGCTGTCGCTGTCAGTTCCCCCCTAATCCCGTCCCCTTCCGCTGTCACGCCCCCGTCTCCCACCCTTGCCGGCCATGGCCGCCGCCGCTCTCGCCCGCCTCCAGTCCACTCCAACCCCAACCCCAACCCCCACGCCCCCATCCCCTAGCCCCAGCCCCAGCGCCATCTCCACCCGAACCCTCCGCTTCCTCTCCCCCTCCCCCCGCCTCACGCGTTCCAACTCCCATCGCATGGCGGCGGTCCCGCCGAAGGGGCCGGGGGCGATCGCCGGATCCTCTGGCGACTCTGAGCGGGGCCTGAGCGCGTCTGCGGTCTCCGCGGAAGCCCTGGGGGCCGTTGGCTCTTCGGATCCCGGTGGGTTTTTGCGGGGGGGTTTGACGTGGGATTGCGCTGCGGTTTCGGTGGAGCTTTGGGTAATGCTTGTTTTGTGGGTGTGTAGATTTCGGGAGGAAGGAGCCGAGCGTGGCGACGGTTCTGACGAGCTTCGAGAATTCGTTCGATGTGTACGGGGCTCTGAGCACACCGCTGTACCAGACCGCCACGTTCAAGCAGGTAACTAGGGTTAAAGAGATGATGGCAGTAGTGGGAAACTACAAGCCATCAATGTCTTGCCAATGTACTTCGATTGCTGTTTGTACGCGCATTGTTTGTCTCTTCCAACTTCTGATGATGATTGGTAGCAGAAATGGTAGTATCAATTTCAAGTGTAATCAGCTGAGACTGTCGGAGTTTAGTTTTCATTCTTATTGTTTGGGGAACAAAACGAATATTCGGGTATTTATGGGAATTGTTGGTGAGGGCGCGATTGCTCGAAAGTTATCAAATCTGTAAGACAAAGACAAATCCTGTGAAAGTCTGACGAATTCTGGAAAGCATAGAAATGCTGCAGCAAAGTCGCAGTTTGATGAACTTTTGATTCTAGCTAGCTGATTGTAGTAGTCGGAAAACTTCGTTACCTTGATTTGCTACTTATAATATTTATCTTGGTTATCCTTGAAAAAACACAAAGATGTAAATGTTGAATGAACTCATTGCATGTTCCTGTGTTTCACCTGAGGAGAAATTAACAATGTGAACTCAGTGATCTCTAATTGTTTAGACATTGTAGTATGCAGATGTCAGTGCTGTAAAACTTTGTGGGAATATCTTTTGTTCAGTTTGCCTTTGAAGAACTATAGTGTACACATTGTAAGTTCAGGATGGCTCGTGATTTGCGGTTCTGTCTTTCCTTGTTTGTTTCCTGTTGTCTAGTTTACTCCTAAAGTATATTTTGCAGCCTTCAGCAACAGACTATGGAACTTATGATTACACTAGAAGCGGCAACCCTACTCGTGATGTTCTCCAGAGGTTAGTCCAACTGTTTATTCCTTTTTTTGTGTATGGTGTAAATATATGCATTCTTTAGTGGTATTGATAAATTTGAGCACACATTCAGCCTTATGGCCGTGCTTGAGAAGGCGGACCAAGCATTCTGCTTCACCAGTGGGATGGCAGCACTAGCTGCAGTAACGCACCTCCTTCAGTCTGGTGAGCACTTGACATTTATTTTTTTGGCTCTTATTTTCGTGCTTATTGCCATTGGATATTGTATGCATTTGAGAGTTTATTGGCAAACACACATCTCTCAGGACAAGAGATAGTTGCCGGAGAAGACATATATGGTGGTTCTGATCGTCTTCTCTCACAAGTTGTCCCAAGAAATGGAGTTGTAGTAAAGTAAGTGTGGTCTACATTTTTTTCAGTTGAAATTATTCTCTCATTGTTCTTTTGCCTCACTTACTAGTATCATATATATTCTGGCGTGATAGACGAGTGGATACAACAAAAATTAGTGAGGTGACTTCAGCAATTGGGCCCTTGACTAAACTAGTTTGGCTTGAAAGTCCCACCAATCCTCGCCAACAGATCACCGATATAAAGGTAATACTGTTGATCTATGTGTGTCAGTCATCATGAAGAATATATCTAAATTTTGATTTATCCAGATATATACCCTCTTAGGTAATATTGTTATTCCATTCACTATTTTTTTTATTTCACAGAAAATCTCACAAATAGCTCATTCTCACGGTGCTCTAGTTTTGGTGGACAACAGCATCATGTCTCCAGTGCTCTCCCGGCCTATAGAACTTGGAGCAGGTGTAGAATCATAAATTTACTTACCTAGAAACACAGCATCATTCCATCTCACGCATCTTCCATGAGCCTACTTCACAAAATTCTATTGTCCAATCTGTAGATATTGTTATGCACTCTGCTACCAAATTTATAGCTGGACATAGTGATCTTATGGCTGGAATTCTTGCAGTAAAGGGTGAAAGGTCTGTTTTGTGGTCCTCCCTTGCTAGTAATGATCATATTGACTATTTTAAATGATAAGTGTTTTCATTTTATCCTTACTTTTGTTTCCTGAATGTATGGTGGTCAATAATAAAGATTTCCCACATATGGTTGCTAGATAGTACTTCCTGCTACTCTTCTTTCTTTGAAATAAACACTGTATCACCCTTTCCCTGTCTATGAACTGTGTGCGTGGATACTTGTGAAGTTGTGAGCTGCTGGCCTGAACACTAATAGGATGACCTCTACTTATTCTTCTAACTACAGCTACTAATACACCTCATACACCTCAAAATTCATAGATTATATATCCTTTGTCTTTAATTGAAATAGTTGTGAACTGCTGAAGTAATGCTTGCTCTAATTGCTTCCAGCTTGGCTAAGGAGATTGCATTTCTACAAAATGCCGAAGGATCAGGTCTGGCGCCTTTTGATTGCTGGCTTTGCTTGAGAGGAATCAAAACCATGGCTTTACGGGTGGAAAAGCAACAGGTGAAACTTTTCTGTAATATGACAACCTGTGTTATGTATATATTGACTGTTGTGAATGTTTGAGGGCTTCATAACATGCCTGCTATTAGCTTTGTATTGATTTGTTTTATTACATTTGTTCCAGCCTTCCAGCACTTGTAGTCATTTCAATTTCTGAAGAGGCTGATAATTATTTTATTATTGGTAGGCTAATGCCCACAAGATTGCTGAATTTCTAGCTTCTCACCCAAGGGTCAAGCAAGTGAACTATGCTGGACTTCCTGATCATCCTGGACGATCTTTACATTATTCTCAGGTATTTTTCAGTTATCATGTTCCCTACAAAGTAGCTTAAACGTTCATCTATTGAGCTCATTGAGTACTGGACTTTGATGTCCTTCAGGACACTTTCTGAGCAGTTATGGTTGTAACATTATTTTCCTTTGCTTCTTTTGCAGGCAACCGGAGCGGGCTCTGTCCTCAGTTTCCTAACTGGTTCATTGGCTCTATCTAAGCATGTTGTTGAAACAACAAAGTACTTCAACGTAACAGTTAGCTTTGGTGAGCATTCAGACAACTAATATAGTAATATTTCCTATCTTTTCTATTTGTTGTTGCCACATAGCTGCCCCACCCACCTTTAAGGATTCAGCTTACTCATACACATTTTATCATCCAATATACTCCAAATCAGAAGCCTTAGCAAAGTTGATCCATTTTGAAAAAAAAAACCTTCCTTGGTAAATTTCTGACCAAACCCTTCAATGGCTACTTCCATAGTCTTGTGCAAATTGTTTCATTTTCGCTCACCAGATCTCTATCCAAATGCAGGAAGTGTGAAGTCCCTCATCAGCTTGCCATGCTTCATGTCGCACGCGAGCATCCCTTCCGTGGTTCGTGAGGAGCGCGGGTTAACCGATGACCTGGTTCGCATTTCGGTTGGCATCGAGGACGTGGACGACCTCATAGCCGATCTTGATCATGCGCTCAGGTCCGGTCCAGCGTAGAAGCCTCAGAAATCCGTGGCATCGTCATTCATAATGCTGTAACCTGTAGGTGTGAATGTGATTTGTCTTTGTAGCTCATTGTTGAACCTGCAGCAGTATCGAGTTGCGCTGTTGCGAGGGAACAAAATAAAATCTGAAAGTTTTGTAAACCTTTTGTTTTAGAATGGAAGTTTTGAACGTTATGTGATCCTTGACCTTGAAGGAGCTTTTCTGGAGCTGCATTTTAGGGCCCGATTGGAACACAGTGATTTTATAGTAATTTCGTGGGAATTTTATAGGAACCGGTTCAATTCCTACAAGGGATATGGAAAAAAAAAATCCCATGTTCCTTCCAGACCTTTACAATTCCTCAAAGAAAATAAAACAAGGCTTTACAAATTAAATATACAGTGTTATTATGCCAAAACAAGGTTATTTCCATTAAGGAAAACTAAGCTTAGCTTAGAACTAAAACTATCATTAGTTCGTGAACGGCCTTCTTCATTTAAAAAAAAGAAAAATTTATATACATGCCATTACAAAGTGTAATATCTTGAAATATGTGACACCATATGTCAATATAGATCTGGGATCTATGTGTCATTGACACATCGAGTAATATATTTCAAATCGCGAACTATAGTGCGACAGAGCAACACGAATCGAAATCATTAAAAAAAATAAAAAAGGTCGTCACGTAAATGGGCTAGGCATGAGGTACCAGGCTCGGCCCAGTACGTGTCCACAATATTTATTAGATTGGCCCATAAGGCCGCCCAATCCTATTTCTATCCTATATACCGAACCCTAGCAGTCGCAGTGGAGCGATTCAGAACGCAAACCAGCCATCCATCCATCGGCGTGAGGTGATCGGAGATTCGGAGGCGGAGCGGTGAGGATGGGGAAGACGCCGGTGCGGATGAAGGCGGTGGTGTACGCGCTGTCGCCGTTCCAGCAGAAGGTGATGCCGGGGCTGTGGAAGGACATCACCACCAAGATCCACCACAAGGTGTCGGAGAACTGGATCTCCGCCACGCTCCTCCTCACCCCCATCATCGGCACCTACGAGTACGCATCTGCCTCTCGTCTTCCTCTTCATCTCCTCTTGTATTGCGCAGATCTGATCGAATCTAGCGTTGCTGATCGCTCCTAGCACCGCTTGTCCGCGTGATGATCTGATTAGCGCCGCAGGTTGTTCTTCCATTTCCCCCTCCATTCCATTAGAACTATTACTCGGATTTGATCGTAGTGGTTTGACGGTGACCTGATAAGTTAGACAATATTCTGGGAATGAAATGTCAAGGGGCATGTAGGCGCATCCATGTGAACTGTTCGTACCGCAAGATTGTATTTGCACCATGGTGGTGGTTTCACTGTAGCCATCAATTATTTGGTGTTTGGTGGGTCTTGGTGTGAGGCAATAAATCGCTCTCCGTGTTTGTTTAGTTGATGTGCTTCAAATTCTGATTATCTGCATTGTATGGAGTAGAATTGGATTTGATTGATTAGATAGCTGTTGCCAATCCAAATGTTTGGGGCCCTTTTTGGCAAATGATAATTTTCTCTGATAAAGAGTTTCATATGGTGCTTTGGAGTGTATGTGACCTTGCAGTTTTGAATTTGCAAACTAGGTTAAGTCTCTTGTATGAATGACCGAATTAGCTTCAAATCCTTTGAACCTGGATTTTCCAGAAATTTAATTTTAGGTGGTCTTGTTAAACTGCAAAAATTTCCAGCCTGGTTAGCTTTAAGAACTCACTAAGTAGCAGACCTGAAAACTCAGGGTGTTTGCTTTTTGCACCTAGCTTAAGATTTGTTGGGGAAGCCGTCATAGTTTTATACACTATTATGTTTGGATTATTCATAAGCTTGACCAAGCAATACCTGGAGTTTTTCGGGGAAACCGTCCTAGTTTGAGACACTATTATGTTTGGATTATTTCTTAAGCTTGACCAAGCAAAATCAGGCAAAGCAGTTGACAGTGTTTTATACTTTTATGAATATGGCTCTGGGTGCTTTTGCAACTCTTAATAATTCTCCTCCTAGAAAGTACCATGAGGTTGGGCTTTGTGTTGAAATCAGAGACCTTTCTTCGCCTTGCATTGCATGGTAGACACTGTGTTATACGGACACGAACATGGGTGTCCAAATCCGACATGGGTTGGGGTGTCTAACTCGGCAAACCCTAGAAAATAGGATTCGGGGATTTGCCTAATATATATAATTTCGTCAAAAGAAATAATAAGAAAAAAAAACTGAACTAGCTACTTGGCTAACTTTGGTCAGCCGACTTAGCCCAATCTCATCCCTAGCATAGCCCAATATCGTTAGCCCTGATACCAGCCCAATTCCAATCGTTATCCATAAGCTCAACACTTGTCCCAGCCCAGCAGCTCCTACATGGCTGACGGCCCAATACCAGCCAGCCTGATCCCAATTCCACTCCTCCTAACCTAACCTAACCTAGCCTCATGCCACACTGATTAGTTGCCGTCCCCAACAGAACGCTCCAGCGGTGGTCATTCGAGGGGGATCACCAGTGAGCGTGTGCACAAGCGGCAGCGGCATGAGGGTGAGCTCTAGCGGCGAGGGCGAGCTTCAGTTGCAGCAGTTTGCTCCAGCGGCGAGGATGGGCGTGCACTCTATCGGCAGCTGTGTGCTCCAATGGTGGCCATGTGATGGCGAGCTCCTCCTCTTCTGTGACCCCCCCTCTCCCTCCTAGTGCCACCCACTCACCTCCCTCCTCTGCTGCAAGCTCCTCCATAGCGCCGTTGGACACGGCAAGTGGTGTTAGACACGCGTCCAGTTGTGTCTGACGCAAGTCGACGTGGCTAATTTTTTTGGGACACGTGAGTCCGTATAACACAGGGTAGACATTTTTGTTTTCATGTTTTCGTAAGACCAGGGCATTGTCACCTTGGATTGTGAGCTAGCGATAACACTGAACCTCATTGACATAATTATCACATGAGTTTTGATAGTAATGTTGGTTGCAAAGTATTCTATTACACATATTCATTTTGTGGAAATTGTAAAAAAAAGAATATTTCTGTGTCTCTAATGCATTAAGTAGGGAAAGAACTAGAGTTATTGTTGATCTATGTTTGCCTGGACAAAACATAATTTATAATGCAGTTTGAGGAATTGAACGTAAAGTGATTTCCACATTTCAAGCAATTGAACATCCTTCTTAATTAAGTGGATTGTTTGATTACAAACGTTTGACACGCTTGATGCCTGATTTGTTTTTGATGTGGCTATGCAGGTATGCAATGTACTACAAGGAGCAGGAGAAGCTATCTCACAGATACTAAATATAAGGTCCATCCACAGCGGTTGGAATTTTCATGGTGTTCTTTAATTATCCAAAAATGATGTAACATCTTTGGTTCAGCTCTAGTTCTTGTACTCTCCATCTTTCCATGCATATGCAATATGTATGACTTTCAAACTTATTTTGAGGTTTGCTACATATGGTGCCTTTTTCTGTCACTAAGTGATTGTTAAATAAAGCAAATTAACTCGATGTTTCACTTCTACATGTGTATTAAGCTCAGGTTGTTAGGCTTGCCAGACGTTTCACCTGTGCTTTATTATTGCCTTTCCATTGATGTAAAACAATGTCCGTGTCATCGTCTGGGTAGAGTTACTTTTGCTTGTTTCAGGAATAAGCTTGTTTACAATGCTTGTGTGATAATGTTTGTTCCTTCGTGGCCAGGGGTCACAACACCACTCGTGTAATATGTTGACTCGTTGTAATTCCGTTGTGATCCGTTGCAATGGAATTGGTCGTAGTACCCTTATGAAAAAAAAATGCCGCGCGGTTCATTTTCGTGTCTCCCTTTCTAGATCAGTCAAATATGGTCTCCCCCCACACCCACCCACCCCCCCTTCCTTTTTCCGAAGTTATATATTCCATGCTGATATTGATACGTGTAACAGAGTTTGACTTTGTGTCGATGTTCATGTTCCATTGTGTCTTAGTTATGTCCAAGAGCTGAAAGGGAGCTCTATCTCGTAAGTTTGTTTGAAGCTGCCTCAAAGGCGTTTAATTCTGGGTGATGAAATACCTCAAAGGTATAATTACTCGGTCTCATCACCTTTGTGAGCACTTCTACCGTTAGACACGGTTTGCATAAATTATTGTCTAACCTCTGTAGGATTAGAGTTGTTTGCACTCAGTAGGTTGTTCATGACCAAAACCGTCTTTATTCTCAAATTTGGCTAAATTTAATTTCACACACTGGAGTTTCGGACATTTTTCCGTACAACGTTAGAGATTTTCTATGGGCGATTGTAGTCGTGGATGCTTTGCGGGAAGCTGTCTATGTTATATTGTTATGAATGGACTCAAGAGCATTTCTAGCAGATGCCCTATTTCTTTTTTGTCTCATCACTATTTATGTGCCACGTTATCAATAGGGCTACTCTATCACTATTCACCTCGCCAATAATCGTTTTATCACTATTCTCTCTCTCTACTTTTACTATGCATTGTCTCATTATCCTATTCCTTGTCCCATCACTATTTGTTACAGTGATGGGCACCTCATGGAGATACCCTCAGTACCTCAATGGTGCTTCATAGTACCAACGTATGGTATGGTTGTATGCTAAAATATCAGTCATTGAGAAGCTCAGAATGCTCCGTTCGACTGGTCGGACTTAAGTTTTGAGGTATTCAAGAAACCGCTTTAAAAAGCTACATTTGATTCAACTCTAATTTAAGGGTTTTGAGATAGTATATTCGCAGTGGTAGAGCTGAATGATAAGTTTGATTTGGAGATGTTTTTAAATTTATTTCTCAAAGCTGATCCGTTTTGTTTATATTATTTTAAGAACTTTTAGAGATAGCTTTATGATAAATAAGCTTGGCTTGACTAAAAAAAAAATCAAAGTGTTCAACTTTTTAATTTAGTTAGGCTACCTTTAAATCTAATCTAAGTCACTCCGAATAATGTACTAAGAAGTCAAAATATTTGGCTGGAATAAAAGGGAGGAGTGGTGGAAAGTGTATTCGCGTCCAGGTACAGTGTTCGTTAGTCGGGTCTGCATCGGAGCCTGATTCGAGTTTCGACTCAGTTGGTCCTACAAGCGGACTAGGATCCTAGCTTCATCGGTACAGTCCACTGTAGAGGATCTCAATCCCTGCGAAGCAGCTTCCTTTCTTGAAGCCTTTGCACGCTGGGTTTTAGATCTCTCACCCTCGTCCCCCGAAATCCCCAAAACCGACTCGCCGCCGCTGGGATGTCCCGCCGCTATGACAGCCGCACCACGATCTTCTCGCCGGAGGGCTGGATGTACCAGGTGGAGTACGCAATGGAGGCAATCGACAACGCTGGCGCAACCCTCGGCGTCCTAGCGGCCGACAGCGTGGTCCTCGTCGACAAGAAGGTCACCTCCAAGTTCTTCCACACCTCTCGTCCCGCCGAGAAGATGTACAAGATCAACTCCCACCTCGCTTGCGTCATCGCGGGCATCATGTCCGACGCCAACATCCTCCTCAACACTGCCCGCCGCCACGCCTTCGCACCAGGAGCCCATCCCCGTCGAGCAGCTAGTCCAGTCCCTCTACGACACTAAGCAAGGGTACACCCAGTTCGGCAGCCTCCGCCCCTTCGGCGTGTTGGAAAAATAGGCATTATTTTAATTTCAGATTTGATTATTAAGCAAATTTCACAAATGATCAAAGACAGCGGGCAACACAATTAAAAAAGAAGATCTGTATAAAGTCGCACATGCCATAAAATAGTGGGAAAGAAGATTCTTATGAAGGGTTTGAGGATGAATTGGAAACAACATAGTAGCGACCGTTCTTAGAGGAAATAGTTGACGTCGAGGGCGCCTAGCTGTAGTATGTAACCGACGTTGTGAAAGAAGAATTTAAGTGATCACGCAGATGCACTGCCTAGAAATCTTATTGTCGCCCCTATGCAGGTGCTCGCAACAGCAACGGTTCGGAGATCCTGCTCTCCTTGCCTCCCGGTGCATGCCGAGAGGGAAGACTGGCGAGAGGCGACGGCAACACAAAGACTCAACACAAATCACTTCTGAATCACGTGAGAGAGAGGAAAAAATTAGCCTATTTGCTTGGATGTCTCCAAGATTAATAGCCCCTCACTGATAACTCTTCTCCAATTGAAACTGTCCATTTAATTGACCGTTTTAAATTGAAACCGCAACCATAAATTGACCGTTTCAAAATCGATAATGAGGACAGTATTCATCAACGCATTAATTGGAGGAAGCCGCAAAATTAAAAGGAGATTAAACACGCCAGGATTTAATCCACGGCACGGTTGCCCACGTGTGACTTTAGCCTTGCTGCTTCTCACCCTCCATATGCCTCATGATGAAACATGGTGGAAGCTATCCTTTTGGTATTCTCTCCTCCCAACTAGCAATATGATACTATTCTTTGTCAACTTTGGTGTTTAGGAATGAATGGCCTCTCACGCAGGCCCAATTCTAACACGGCGTCTCCTTCCTCTTTGCCGGGTGGGACAGGAACCACGGCTTCTAGCTCTACATGAGCGACTCCACGGGGAACTACGGTGGCTGGAAGGCCGCCGCCGTTGCGGCCAGCAGCCAGGCGGCGCAGTCTATGCTCAAGCAGGACTACCACCGCTGGTTCTGTCCTTAGCATCCTTGCTGACTGAGTTGACAATTTTTTCGAGGGATGGCTACTTTATAGTTGCCTCCTTGCGATGATAATTAAAGACACCTATATTTTGTACAGGAGATTTCTGCATGCTGTTAACTAAATCCAATCATAGGGGAGAGGTATTATCCAAATCAATCCATGTTTTAATATAATCACGTGCTTTTGTACAGTGTTAGCTCTCATCTTGCCCATTATTTCTATCAGTAGCATTATGCTTTGTAGAATTTTTTTGGGGGAACAGAATGCTATAAGACGCTCTGCTATGCAGTATGCCCTAATATAACCGAGATGCGCGGTTGAGCACAAGTTAGTAGTAAAGCAAAGTATGAATTCTACGTTTTTGCTCGTTGGCTGTTGCTGAGAAGCGCTGGGTTTCTGAATATATCAAAGTGGGGAGCTAAATGGTTGACGAGGATGTGTACTGGACAATATTTTCCCCCCTGAGACTAGTTACCGGTCACTGGATGTGTACTGGACAATGCTATGTGATAGTAGTTGATTTGTGTTATGCGATGGATGATTTACCTGTATGTTTGTCTGACTGACCTTCCCCATCCATCATTTTTGCTTCTGCTGTTGTTGTCGCTATGGTCTATACTTGCCTAGCCTGTGATTCTGAATTTCGGAATCAAAGAGCAACAGCTGAAACCCTGGTATTCTTTTTCTATGAATTTTGGCAAGAGCAACAACAGCTGATACTCTGGTATTCTTTTTCTATGTGCAAACTGCAATAAATTCTTGCACTTATCGCATTTGTGATGATGTTTATTCTCTAGGAGTGTGGTTTTCCCTTTTTACAAGGACATCCTACCACATCCAGAGCCTTAGGATTATGCTAAGATCTGAACCACCTGACTCCCCTCTCATCCTGTTTTGCAAACCCCCTCCCTCTGTTTTTATCAAATTCTCACGCAAGGTCCTTTTATGCTCTCTCTGCGTTCCTTGTATGCACTGATCACCACCCGTGTGGCCGCGCCATGATCTAGTGGGTGGGCATAGTGGTTGGGGGTTGGTGAGGCCTACCGGATGCGATGATCGCTGAAGGTGAGGGAGGAGGGTATGCGGGATTTAAGAAACTTGAGGGCTTTTTTACAAAATGTGATGAGAGAGGGACAGTTAGGTGGTTTGGAAACTTGGAGCACAATCCTACGGCTTTGGATGTGGCACGAGATCCTTGTACAAGCGGCTATGCAGTTGCAAGTTCTCTGAGTTGCAAGTTACACAACTCTGCTATCTCGAAGCCAACTTGTCGCCGCCGGGATGGCTGCACCACAATCTTCTTGTAGGAGGGCCGGCTATACCAGGTGGAGT
Source organism: Olyra latifolia (assembly GCA_036346145.1). Classification (NCBI taxonomy): domain Eukaryota; kingdom Viridiplantae; phylum Streptophyta; class Magnoliopsida; order Poales; family Poaceae; genus Olyra; species Olyra latifolia. The sequence continues at coordinate 5,362,693 of CM070530.1, forward strand.
ATGCGATGGAGGAGATCGGCAACGCCGGTGTGGCCCTCGGCGTCCTGGCGGCCGACGGCGTGGCCCTCGTCGGAGAGAAGAAGGTCACCTCCAAGCTCTTCCATACCTCCCGCTCCGCCGAGAAGATGTACAAGATTGACTCCCATCTCGCTTGCGGCGTCGTGGGCATCATATCCGACGCCAACATCCTCCTCACCACCACCTGCCTCCACGCCCAGTGCTATGCCTTCGCCTACCAGGAGCCCATCCCCGTCGAGCAGCTAGTCCAGTCCCTCTGCGACACCAAACAAGGGTACACCCCATTCGGCGGCCTCAGCCCCTCTAGCGTGTTAGAAAAATAGGCATTATTTTAATTTAGATTTGATTATTGAGCAAATTTCATAAATGATTATTAGGCAAACCCCCTCCCACTGCTTTTATCAAATTCTCACGCGAGGTCCTTTTATGCTCTCTCTCTCTCTCTCTCTCTGTGCCATCCTTGTATACACTGATCACCACCCGTGCGGCCGCGCCATGGTCTGGTGGGCAGACATAGTGGTTGGGGGTTGGTGAGGCCTGCCGGATGCGACGATCGCTGAAGGTGAGGCAGGAGGATCGTGCGGAATTTAAGAAACTTGAGGGGGTTTTTTTACAAAATGTGATGAGAGAGGGGCGGTTAGGTGGTTTGGAATTCAGAAACTTGGAGCACAATCCTGCAGCTTTGGATGTGGCATGAGATCCTTGTACAAGCGGCTATGCCTCCTCTCTGTCAAATCATGCTCTCTGAGTCGCAAGTTACACAATTCTGCTATCTAGAAGCTACATTAGAACTCTGTATTTTGTTCCGAGTTGAAAGAGCTTATGTTTTTAAAGTTGGGAAAGTTACACTGCTCTGCTAGGTAAAAGCCACATCATTGTGCTCCGCTCCCGCCCAGAAGCGACTTTCTCCCATTCATGTGTGTGGTTCTCGCGGATTCTACTCCGGTCGAGAACATGGGAGCTACAGCCATCGCGAAAATGGTGCACCAAAAATCAGGGGACAAATCAAGAGAGTAACCGTGTGATGGCAAATGGCTAGAAATTGAGCCTCAAGTTGAGCCTCCTGAGCCAGACGGAATGCAGGATCATGTGGAACATGTCCAGCCTCTCCGGCGGCTGGTGCAGCGTGAAGTGCCGCTTCACCAGCCGCACGCCGTCCCGGAGCCGCTCCACCTCCGGCGCCGGTATCCGCTCCAGCACCTCCCTCAGCCGCGGGATGTCGGCGACCGCCACCGCCACCGAGAACGCCTCCCACCGCAGCACGTCGGCGAAGGGCAGCGCGTAGCCGTCAGCCACGACGACGGGGACGCACTCGGCGTGGATGGCCTCCACCACGCGCGGGCTCGCCACCTCGTGCCCGCTCGGGCACAGGCAGAAGCGCGCGCGCCGCATGAAGGAGAAGTAGTCGCCGCCGGCGGGGAGGTCGTACTCGTACACCGGGAACGTGCCGGGGTCGCGGCCCTTCCAGTGCCGGAGCAGGAGGTCGCGGACGTGGCCGTGCCGCCCGCCGGCGAAGAAAGCCAGGTAGGGGGGGGACTCCTGCGGCGGCGCCGGCGCCACGAGCTGCCGCGGCATGTCGCCGTCGTAGAGGTTGATCTCCGGCACGCTCACGTCCTTGCCCGGCCGGAAGCCCTCCGACGTGTTGGCGTTGCACAGCGCGCGGATGCTGTTCGCGTACAGCTCCGGGTGCGCTCTCGACACGTCAGGACCCTGTGCATGCAAACATTGGCGTCGTCAAGAACATGAGAATTTTCTATAAATTTCGCAGGAAATGAAATATTCACAAGCATATAAGATGTATTATCAATGAATTTTGCAGGAAAAATGCAATCACACGCACAAAAGATGCAAGGTTTCTAGTTAAAAAAATACAAGAATTTTGTTTTTCATTCTAGACCGTCCCCGTAGTAGTTCTAGCTTCTGAATTCTCGACCAAATCGGGTGAAGCTTCGATAAACTAGTAACTTTTGGTACAGATCAGACCATAGTAAAAAACACGGAACGGAAAAAAGACTACTTTTTGAAGAGAGCAAAGCGTAGGGGAGATAGATCTCAATCACATCATAACCTAATTCGGTGGAATTTAGAAATCTACCTGGGATCCAAATTTCAGTAAAATTATGGAGAAATTTCACAAATTCCGGTGTTTCCGATCAAGGCGAAAATGCTCATTCCGGTCAAATTTTTTCGGCACAATTATGCATGTGCCTACCCAGTCGTGGCAGGAGAGCATGAAGTGGTCGGCGCCGGAGGAGCGGTTCCAGAAGGGGTGGCGGGAGGCGACGACGCGGACGTAATCGGCGACGAGGGCGCGGAGCGGGGAGCCGTCGTAGGAGAGCGGCCGGTACGCGAACTTCACCATCTGGGAGACGCTGAACGGCAGGAAGAAGGCGTGAGCGCGAGCGGGGTCCCACGTCCGTACGCCGCCGCCGCCGCCGCTGCCGGCGGGCGGCGGCGCCATGAGCTCGAGCTGCTCGATGAAGCGGCCCTCGATGGTGTAGATGTTCTTGCACGGCCCCTCGTGTAGGATCGGCGGCTCGCCTTCCTCGTACACGTACACCTTGAACCGCCTCTCCATCTCCATGTAGCTCCTGCATGCGTGCTCGGATCGTACGTGCAAAGCTATTAATGGAGAGATCAATGCAGAGCTCAAGAACAAATCTTGTTCAGCTTCGGTGATGGCTAACATCGATCTTACCGGTGGAATGCCGCCGGGTTGCGGTAGACGGCGGCCAGGCGAGCGTACTCCACGTCGCCGTCGAACCACTCCGACGAGCTGGCATTGCCCTTGCTGCCGCCGTGGTCGCCCCGCCGCTGCCACGCCGCCCGCCGTATCGCAGCTCGCGCCGCGTCGAGCTCCCGCTCCACGCTTGGCCTTGGCCGCCTCGTCTCCACGCTCCCGCTCCTTTCCTGATCACACACACACGTAAGAGTCAAACACACAAGCTCGTGTCTTGCAAAGGAAATTTGATCATGGAATGGCATGCGCCGGCGCACGCCGATGTACATCTACCTTCTGCGTACGTTCCGCGGCGACGTCGGCGGGCAATGGCCTCGCCGGCGCGGGGTGAGAAGAGGAAGACGGCGAGGCGGCGACCAGCGCGTCCGTGCCGGCTACGGACAAGCCTCCGACGAGGACAACGAACAGTCCAAGAACGGCTAGCAAGCGCGTCGGCGCAGCACGGGGAGAAGCCTCGCACCGGCGGCTCCGCTCGGCCGCCGCCGCAGCCATGAACGCCGCGCCGCCGCGCCGAGCTGCCTGCCGACAGCACGCACAAGCTACAAAACACACACGAGAGAGCTGACGAAGAGGAGAGCTAGCTAGCTAACTAGCTACTTAATATACTCACACGACTCCATTAACGAAGCTTCTCCCTGCTTGGAATGGATTAACCCGTAGACTCGAAGCAACCACGTGCTCCTCTGACAGTCGCACGAGTCACAGAGCTCAGATCACGCCATGGATTCTTCTCTTCCATCCTGTGATCTAACCTAGGCAGATCGAGCCGCGCACACGTTCAGCGCGCGAGGGGGATGGAGGTAGCAGGGAGGCAGGTGCGATGGGGAGGTTGACTTGGGACTAATGAAATGAAATGAAATACTAGTAGATGCGCAGCCACCGAAACCATCTCTAACAAAAAATTTTCCTCGTCAGATGCAATGCCTTGAATGCGTGTCTCGCGCAGAGGCGACACGCCAAGTTTCAGGAGGGGCGACTCCCCGTGCGGCCGGCAGATCATATCGTTCCTTGGCAATAATCGCGATTTCAGTTTACCATGAAAATATATATGAAAATTGCTAGAAAATTTGTAAAAAGATAAGGCGCACATTTTGCTTACCAAATTTTGAATCCGAGCTCGAAAATCGGTAAACATTGCTCGATAATCTAGATATGGAGCAGTAATCAGCAATGCTGACTTGTTTAGAATTATAGTTCTTCTCAAGAGTTCCAATCGACGGATATAGATCGAAAATCGAGTTTTGAGCTTTTTTTTTTCACACGTTTGAGTTTCAAATTTGGATCATAAATTCAGGCCGATTTCTCCAAGCAATTTTTCTTATTGAGCCGTAGCGATATGAGTGGTAACCATTCACATTTGGAACCCTGTTTGCTGATGGGCGCAACTCTTGGCTGCAGAAACAGGTATCGCTTACAGGAGTGATGCCTTTGATCAGTGCTAAGAAAGCCAGGCCCTGCCCTTCTATCTGTTGTTGCATGGCCATGTGTAGATCGTTCTTTCTTCCAAGATCAAGCCAGTAACATGGATACATATAAGTAGTGAAATGTGGATGGATGAAACAAGATTTTCAATGTTACTGAGAAATAATCGCGATTTCAGTTACCATCGTCCTTGGATGATAGCACACTCTCTCCAATGGTCAGCTGCACTTGGATGTAGAGAATGAAAAAAAAATGCTCCTCTAATATCATTTGATTAATGTTACAAAATTATTCTGTTTCAACAATCCAAGAGAAGTGTTAAAACTTATGTAACAATCTATAATATATGAAAGGGCTGACCTGGGCTCCTATAAAAGCAGGAATAAATATGCAACTGAATCAGAGGAATGATTCCCATGAAAGGGCGAATCGGGAAAATTTACTACTGTGCCAACATGTACTAATCTATCTGGAGCCTGGGATGCTATTCTATCCCTCAATTTCTGATCATGGAATCCAAAGCAAAAGTGAATCTTGAGGTGAACACTAATACACTATGCCTTCATTTTTCTTTTGCTCTTTCTCTTGGTTTTGGACTTCGTACTGCTCTTGCTCTTGTAATCAGGGGCCTTGTACTCCGGCACGTCACGGAGCCCAAATTTCGACAAAACAAGGCAGTATGAATCCCAGTCAGTTCTACGCAAATATTTGAGGCATTTCTTCCTCCTTTGGACCATCTCCTGAAGTCCCTTTCTAGAATGCTTATCCTGCATCACACCAAAGTCACGGATCACTTTCACCAAAATAAAGTTCAGTTGAGTCCTACAAAAATATTATTAGATGTGTGAAGGGAAACCATTATAGCATGAGAAGATGCATTTGTAAATACCTTCTTGTGAAGAGTAGCTGACAAATGCTTGATTTTTGTGGTAAGTTGTGCCACTGCAAAACAAAGACAAGCATCAGTTGCACATATACATACTTGCGAATTTGCAAAAGAGCATTTACAAAAGTAGGAAGGGGGCAAAGTAACTTCATAGAAATATGCATCAAATCTCATCCTATGCCTTAGAACATAGCAACTTCACATTAATGAAGCCTGGTACGCTGAAAAAGGTGTTTTGAACAACAAAAGAGAGAGCTCTGCTAAGCTGGAAAAGTAAGTATGTGAGATTTTGTGTTCCCTTGGTAGTATGTCTAAACTCTTTGAGCTATTTTAAATAGGTCAAAGGCAGCACGAGCATACATCCTGCAACTCTATCCGCTATGGGAAAAAAAAATAAAAGGCTGAATTCAACCAAGAAATATTTTTAGAGAACCAATCAGAAGTCAGAACAGGGGTCTAAAGATATATAGTGCTTTGTTCAAGGAGTACACCAGCCAACGCAAAAAAAAAAAAAAAAACTTAGTGCAGGCACTAGCTGCTCAGCAGACAAAATATCAGATTGCTTCATAAAAGTAATGTTTGAATCAAGTGTCTATGAAAATCAAATGGCCATGTGCAAATATGATCTAAATGTCACATCTGTTTACCTCCAGCACCCTACCTAAACAAATTAATCACCTTACTCCTTAACATTATTAAGAAGTAACACAACTACATGTAGATAATAAATAATGAATCATACTTTCATTTCTCTTAATGAAAATATACATTAAAGCAACACTCCAAATTATCCAATGATCTCCCAAGCGAACCATGAATGTGAATCTGAGTTGATCAGACTATGGATCTATCAGATTCATTCAGCAAGAATAAATCCCAAATGGGGATATTATTAAATAAAAAAAATGTTAGTACATCCCAGGTGTTGAGTAAACAATATATTAGAAAATCCCAGGTGTTTGAGTAAGGTGACTTGCTCCTGATAAATCATTCAAGTAAATAATTAAATTTGCCAACCAAAACCAGTGCTCTAGGTAAGGCTAACATTATGCTGCAGGGTTCAGCTATAAGGAACAGATCTCAAGACTAAATTTATATAAGGTGGCAGCAGAAATTTGTTCAGTATGTCATACTTCCGTTGTCACCTATGATCTAGAAATTACCTTGAACCCGTGCAGAACCACAGTCATTCTCGGACATTTTGAACTCGTCTCGTACCCTCTGGAGCTCCAGCTTCATCTTCTCAGCTGATGACATGTGGTCAGGGTGGAAGTACTGCAGATAGAAAGTCACGAGATCACATACTGTTAATGAGTAAACAAGAACTACAATGTAACCCCATATCATCAAACATACATCACACTGAGGCTCACCCTCTCAAGCAACTCCTCCTGCGGCTTTTCCAGCAAGTACGCCGGTATGGTCTGGCCTTCAAGACCCATAAAAAGCGTCATACACTGCATAGCTACCGCAACCGAATGCAACCGCACCATCAGTGGTCAGTCGGTAACCATAAAAAACACTCATCAGTACCATCATCAAGCGCAACAGAACAAGAAATGATCGAAGCAACAGAGCGATCTGTGGTTACATTTATCAGTCTTCTTTGGATCGCTTGTCTGAAGCGTCACGAAGGCATCCCGCAGAAGATCCATGTCCATGCCGGACCGCGCTGCCCTCTCGTTCTCCTCCTTGTCGGTCTCCCGCAGCCTCCCGAGCCGCCCACTCAGCTCCTCCAGCGAGAACCACTCGCCGTCCTTCCCGGCCCCCGCCGGCCGCAGCCCCTGAAGCCTCTTTCCCATCTCGTCATAGCTGTATGGTCGCAGATCCTCCTTCGCGCCGTCATGGCCCTTCCCCGCCTTCTCCTTCAGCTCCTTCCCGAACACCCTCTCCGGCAGCGGCTGCGCCATCGGCCTCTGCCGCTGCGAGAGGATGGACTTCCAGCCGAACGGGTTGGCGCCGGGGAGGAGGCCGGCAGCGGGGCCCGGCTTGTCGAGGCTCCTGCGGGGCGCGCCGAAGGAAAAGGGGGAGGGGGAGGAGAAGGCTGCGTTCGCGCTGGCGCCGGGGTCGGCCGGGGTGGGATTGCTGGCGAGGACGTCGAGGAAGGACGGGGTGGCGGAGGTGGAGGGTATGGCGGGCTGGGGGTTGCGGAAGACGTTGAGGCTGCGGCGGACGTCGTCGAGGGAGGGGGCGGCGGGGGGAGAGGAGGCGGGGCTCGGAGGGGAGGCGGGGATGCGGCCCAGCGGGGAGGTGGGAGGGAAGGATCTGAGGCGGTGGCGGATGTCGGCCAATGGGGAGGAGGGGGTGGGAGACGGTTGCGGGTCGGCGGAGGAGGTGGGGTCGGAGGGGGGAGGAGGGAAGGGCGAGGAAGAGGAGGAGAAGGGGCGCGGGAGGAGGGGTCTGTGGCGGCGGAGGAGCGCCATGGCTGGGCGGTGGTGGGGTGAGCGGGTTTGGTATGGTTTAGGGGGAAGGTAGTTGTGCTTGGGCCGGCGCGGCCTCCGCAGCACGAGGGAAAATTCAGTTTATAAGGCATCTCCAGCAGACGCCCCAAAATAGGGCTGCCTCGTCCCCATTCACATGTCACCTCAGCAAATGGGGCTGCTTCATCCCTATTCACCTTCCAATAACTGTCCCATCACTATTTATACACTCTACTTTTTCTATTCATGCCCATCACTGTTGCTACAGTGATGAGGCTTGGGCATGGCGAAGCCACTGCTGGAGATGGCCTAAACACTCTCAATTGGAAGCCCTCGCTGAGAATGCACCCTCTTTATCTTTTTGGCTTATATACAGCTACAGTGGCCATTTTCCGAGTCTTGATTTGAATTTTAAAGTTCTTTTAAAGAAAAAATCTACTTCACCCTAAATCTACTTCCCAAACCCTATTTGGCAGAGTTCCAGCTTTTAGCTCCATCTCAGATATAAAGTTTGTAGGTTAAAATAAAGTGATTTAAGTTTATATTTTTAGTTTAAAATGTAAATAAGATGACTCACCTAAACATCTTCCATGTATTCACAACTCCAGCTCCATGAATTTGGGCTAGGGTGTTGCAACCGCTCCCTGTGCCCACGCTCTGATGAGTTGTGGCTGGAGGGAAGGTCGACCTGGGCGAGAGAGGGCGGGGAAGATCGAGCATCATCACTGCACTGGTCTCCCCGAGCTCGTTGCTCCCATGCCTATGCTCCAACGCGTCGTGGGCACAAGGGAGGAGGGGAAGGTCAAGGTCGGAAGGTGAGGGGGACACATCCAGCGCCACAGTGTGAGAGAGTTACAAGGAGAAGGGGAAGAAGATGGCAGGAGGGGTAATTTGGGAATTTTGGATTTTTGTAACGGTGGAAACTAATGAATGGACACTGTTCGAGGATAAATAGCGAATGTAATGCCATAGAAGCGAGATGCCACTAAGTGATGAAATTTATGTGATCAAGTTTAAACCGAGTGATGTACACAGTTTTATCTCTAAATCAAATGTTTCAGCTTATGGAAACTCAACACAGCTAATTAAGTTAAGCAAACATGTGCTGCCCTTTTTCACCTAGCAAGGTTGCGTCCCGTTGATCTTTGGTCCGATCCACTCTCCGGCTTCTACTGAAGTCAGTTCCGAGCCAAACCTTTGGAGGCCTTCAAGCTGGAGTCCAGACAATTCAGCCCATGCTAAGGGGCATGACTGGGCCCCCTTTCAAATTTAGCTATATTGAAGATCTCGGCCTTCTACAGTCTACGGCCCATGATTAGGCCCACCTTTTCATTTCCCTTCCACTTCAACTTTTGCCGAATCGACAAAACACACGGCAGCCGACAGGCGAGGCGAGTTCAGGCTCGGAGATCGCCATGGAGACGCTGGCCAGCGCCATGCGGCGGGAGAACCGCCGCTTCAAGCTGCCGTCCTCCTCCACCACCAACTCCTCCTCCTCCTCCGCCGCCCCCTCGGGCAGGGCGCCGCTTGTCATGGCCTTCCTCTCCTGCCTCGCGTGGCTCTACGTCGCCGGCCGGTACGCGCACAGATCCCGACCGCCCCTCGTTTTTTGGCTCCGTCGAGTCCCCTGATCTCTTCCCGGCTGGGGCGCAGGTTATGGCAGGACGCGCAGACCCGGATGGTCCTGTCCAGCCTCCTCGAGAAGAACACCGGCAATGTGCGGATCTCTCCTTCCCCTCCTCCTCAAATCTCTCGCCTTTCTTGATTTGCCCTGACGGCGGCGCCGAATTGCAGCTCCCCAAGGTGCTCTCGGTGGAGGACAAGCTGAGGATTCTCGGATGCACGTAATTCCTCGGTTCTCTGCTGAGGATTTTTGCTCTGGCTTTGTGGGTTCTCGTTTCTTCATTTGCAGTGGGTCGTTTGGTGGCAGAGAGATCGGGAGGAAGATAGCCGAAGCGGAGATGGACCTTACTAAGGCGAAGAGCGAGGGGTACTTGTGGGGGAATGGGACTGTCACTAGGGATCCCGACAAGAAGAAGCTCCTTGCCGTCATTGGAGTTTACTCTGGGTTTGGGTCTCGGCTCAAGAGGAACACCTTCCGCGGCTCATGGATGCCGAGAGGTTTGTTTCTCTTGTTCTTTTGTGATCCAGTTCTCACTGACAAAAAATAAGCCGATTGTTATTGATAACAGCACTAATTGCAGCCTGCAAGTTAAGGTCATTGGTGAATGGTCGAAATTGCTAGTATAAACAAAGAATACATCTTAATATTTTTTTTTGTTACTAAAATTTCTGAATACAAACTGGGGATCCAACTTCCAACATAACTTGGAGTTTCTAACTAAAGTGCTGAATATACACTAGGATTCTCTTCAAGGCTTCAACTCTGAATATACACTAGGATTCTCTTCAAGGCTTCAACTCATAGGAGTGACTAATATTCTATTTGATGTAAATTGCAGGTGATGCTTTGAAGAAGCTTGAGGAAAAGGGCGTGGTTATTCGTTTTGTTATTGGTCGGAGGTTTTCTTCTAGATCCAGACTTTTGAGCTATAGCATCTCTAAGATCTTACTTTAGAATTTAGATATTGTATTCTCATTTTTTTTGTTTAATTTTATTTCTCTTTGTGTGCATGTTTTCCTGCTGAAATATGCTGATTGGACTCTGCAGTGCAAATCGAGGTGATAGCTTGGACCGTAATATTGATGATGAAAATCGCCGGACAAAGGACTTCTTGATCCTTGTAAGGTTCTCTTAATACCTTATATAGTCATAGCATAACTGTTTTCAACTGTCCTTCACAATCTGTAGTACCAGCACAAGACTTTTACTGTTGTTTGCTTGCTTGCACGGAAGACTACGTTGCATTGTTGAAAATCGTATACTGTACATTCTTTCATTAATGGACTTGCAATAACACATTAACACAGAAGACCTATATATTTCTCATATCTTTCTGTTTCATATGAATGTATCAGAAAAAAATCACATAGCTTTTGGGAAGATCCGTAAAACTTTTTGTGAAGCAATGAAGCAAACCTCATTTCTTCAAAAAGTTAATGTGCCTTGTAAACAAGTAGCTCATACTTTGTGGATAACAGTATGTGAATTAAATAATCGTCAAATGACCATGCAGGAAAGTCACGAGGAAGCTGCTGAGGAGTTACCTAGTAAAGTTAAGTTTTTCTTTGGTGCAGCGATCGAAGCTTGGGATGCAGAGTTCTATGTCAAAGTTGACGATAACATTAATCTTGATTTGGGTAACTTGTTTTCCCCTTTTCTACTAAAAATATACATATTGCTGGTTTCAGCCTTTATTTTTAACTCCTTGCAATTGTCCATTAGCTGGGTTAATTGAGATGCTTGAAGGCCGTCGAGGTAATCAAGGACTGTACATGGGTTGCATGAAATCAGGAGTTGTCGTGAGTGAAGAGTACGTGCTTCTCTTGATCTCTTCTCATCATCATTAGGTGCTTATTACTTTATTTATAGAGTTTTAGACAACATGTATGACATCTCGTAAGCTACAACTGGACCTTGCGTTCATAAGTGGAAGTAGCTTCAGATTTTTGGGGTTAATTTAGCAATAATCCTTCCATGATGACATTCTTCCTGAGTTTTGGACATGTAATGGAGTGCATTGAGAGCCTCATAATTTCTTGCAATGCTGGAACCTTGTTATAATGACAAGCTTTTGGGTTTGTTCAGTTCCATTAATTATCTTATGATTTTGAGGAATAGCTAAAACCTTAGGTGCTAACATGGCACTTGAGAAAAACATGTACCTCTACGGTTTACACTCTTAGTTGCATTGCTTCATTCTTATATTGAGGGGACAATATTGCATTTTTAATTTTGGATTGCTTTTCCCTTTGTTAATCAATGATCAGAACAATTCCTATGTCAACTTTTTTTCAGGGGCCAACAGTGGTTTGAACCTGAATGGTGGAATTTTGGAGATTCAAAATCGTGAGTAAACTGACATATTCTTACTCTGTATTCTTGTTTCCTTGATTTATTAGCTCTGTTTTCTGGAGTTCATATCATTCTTGCCATTTTACAATCAGCTTATTTACTATCTTATATCTTTATCAGCAGCATGTTGGGTGATTAGTAATAACTATGTGCCTGGAGTAAGTGACTAAAGATGATGTGGATGTTAATAAGATAGCATCTAGCCTCATTTTGTTCCTGAGGATCTGAGTGACACTAATGATAGCATACAGACCAAAAGCTAGTCAACCACCTGATTCCTGATATCTTGTCGGTTTGATGAAGTAGTGCTAGAAGGTCATATGTCACAGATTATGTTGATTACCACATTGTTCTTCTTATTGTTATTGATCTGGAGCCAGGAACATGAGATAACACATGTCCAAAATTTTCTCTTAGCTTCGGTTTCGACCAGTGATGTGAGCCTATTTCAGTGGCACTCATATCCTACTCATTGTCATGATCCTTTGGCCTTTGTTGCCTGGCAGACAATTTCACCATAATTCTGTTAAGTACTTTAGTGTGAATAAAGGGAGCTCCTACACTCAGAGCAATTTGCATTGTGTTTTCTGGACTATAAGCCTTGCTGATCTTGCAAGGCCCATTCTGGTTCATCCTTAAACCGAATAGATAAAAAACAAAACCTACAGTCAATTTGCACCCTGCAGCCTGCGCTTGCCATTGACATTAGTTGTTTTTTTGTTTGGTGAGGGGATATACTTAGCCTTTGGGTGCGTTTCTGGATGACACTCTTATGTATGGTGGAAAAAATTTTGTGCTCTTTTTTCTTTCACTATGTTTCATTCTATATGTTATTGCTTTTAATTTATATTGACTATGTTTTTTTAATTCTCAGGTATTTTCGCCATGCTTCTGGTTCTTTGTTTATCCTCTCAAACAATTTGGCCCGCTATATCAACATAAACAGGTAATTGGTTTGTATCTGTCAGTTTTATCTTAAGCCATGCTAAGCTAAACCAGCTATGAGCAACAGCAACCAATTCCCTCAGACTGAATGTATGACGTCCTGTGATGTCCAGATCTTTTAAGTTTAATCTTTCTTGGTGTCTCGAAAGATCAGGTAATTTGTTTGTTGGAGACTTGGAGTTCACTGTCATAGACTCATTTCTAGTTTCCTGATGACATTCGCATGTTCATACATGACCACGTGCCAAATTTATCACTAATGGTGTATTTAGCACTTTAGCCAAATAATGATCAGTCATCACTGAACATCCTATAATCAGTCATCACTGAACATCCTATAAGGTCGACTGCATTTATTGTATTTGACAAGTAACCATTCATTGAAATGGTTTTACTTCCTGACACAAGAAATTCCTTGTGCCATCAATGGGTTGATCTTGAAGACATGAGAATGCTGTCTTGATGTTCCCTCATCAGAAATAGAGCAATAGGTGATTTTTACTAAAAAAAGTGCCGAGAGTTTTCTAGGAGAAAAATATACCAATCCAGTCTTCTATTTCTTCATCAACACATGTCTCTTGTAACACGAGTTACTTTTCTCTTGAACACGCAGTGCATCGTTGCAGAGCTATGCCCATGATGACATATCAGTAGGTTCATGGATGATGGGACTGAATGCAACTTATGTTGATGACGACCGTTTGTGCTGCAGCAGTTCTAGACAAGGTAGAGAAGCTTATCTTTGAACATTTTTATCTGCTTTGGGCTGTTTTGATGACAATTTTTTTTGGTGCTAATGCTATATTTTTGTACTGTCTTTTCCAGAGAAAGTCTGTTCCAATGCATGATTTACATGAAAAGAACTGGTTCTGACAGTAATCTTCTGATGAAAAGGTGGTGTTGTATATTTGTTATTTTGTATACAGCGTGCAGCCTTTGTGAATGGAAAAAAAAAAAAGCTACTGTCAGATGAAATATTTGACACGTGTAGGAGAACAAATTGACAAAATTATAAAGTAAAAGCTTAGCTTACATTTTTACATTGTGAAGATCCATACTCCATCCCTGCACTTATTTCTTGAAACCAAACCGCCACGCCTGAGTGGCCATGAATTTCTCCTGACCTCGGAAATTCCACACCAAACGCTCTTGAAACCAAACCGCCACGCCTGTCTGGTGCGGAATGTTGGCCTACTAAAAGACGGTATATTTAGCAGTTAAGTATAGCAGAGATGTGTATGTTACGATGGATTTGTGGTCATACGAGGAAGGACCGAGTTCGTAATGAAGTTATTCGTAATAGGGTTGGGGTGGCACTAATTAAGGAGAAGATCATTTAACATTGGTTGAAATGGTTTGGACATATCCAACGAAGACCTTCAGAAGCATCGATGCATAGTGAAATTCTTAGACGCACTGTTAATGTTATGAGAGGTAGGGGTCGACCTAACTTGACATGGGAGGAGTCAGTAAGAAGAGATTTGAAAGATTGGAACATACCCAAAGACTTAGCCTTAGACAGGGGCGTATGAAAATTAGTAATCCACGTGTTCAAACCATAATCTAAATTTTTACATTGTTTGGTTCTTTTTAATTATAAGATGATGGCTTTTATTAGGTTTTATTTTTAACCTACCCCAACTTGCGTGGGGCTAAAGGCATTGTTGTTGTTGTTGTTGTGTAAACCGCCACGCCTGTCTGATGGACTGTTTCTTTGGGCGGTGGCAATTGCGTTTGCGTTTAAGCTGGAAATTTGTTATTTTCGTACAAGCCAAATGTTTTGATGTTTTGTAACCAATTTTTATAGATCTTACTATTTCTTCAACTAGGGCTCAAAACCATTTTTCTATAATTTTTGATCCTTCGGATATCCTTATCGAGGGGATACAAATTTCCAGTTTAAACACAACCGCAACCGCAACCGCAACCGCCCAAAGAAACAGTATCTGGGTGGCCATGAATTTCTCCTGACCTCGGAAATTCCACACCAAACGCTCTTGAATGATAGCTATGTGAGTTTGAATTTCAATCGTGCACTGCCATATCTCACTGATGCTCTATCCCATCATTGATTTGAACTTTGAAGCCTCCATTTGCCATCTCAACCCAGAAGATTGACGCATACGCATCCCTACGTTTAGCCGCAAACATATGCAGTGAAAAGACCCTCGACAATTCCTCGTCTCAAGAAATATCCCAGCACGTGCTGGCTTAATCCATTGGAGCTGGAAGAAGTAAAGATTTTTCTATTCCTCCGTGACGATCACGATCAGGTCGGTACGTGCAGCTCAGATCAAGATCATGGCAGATTGCAATCGCCCAACAATGAATCTTGCCAGGCAATGGTCATATGCCTATATCTTGCTTGTGCTATCGATCAGAATCGCATCATGTGGATTCCAACAGACCAACAAATCAGTTGCAGAAAATCCTCCATTAGAGGACAGTTGCATTACATAATTAATTTGCGCGGAAGCAGACGTGGCCTGACGAGGACGGCTCAAATAATGCATGATGTGACAAAGATATTATCCCGACAACTGGCCGTCGAGAAAGCACCATAGAGAGAACAAAAAAATTCCCTCGATGGTACACCATCGAAAGTTTTCTCAATGGCTTGTTGTTAGACATCATATAATCCCAACAACATGCAGTCAACAGCTAACAAGAGGCTCTCTCTCGACGGCTTCGAGTGGACGGCTCGGCTGCTCGGATGTGCCAAACATAGAGGATGGATTTCAATAGCGAAAGCGTAGGATTGTCTGTCTATTGTCTTGTGTTGAACATAATATTCGTCTCTTCGTCGTCATATTAAAGTTTTCCGTTTGATTGATCAGTTCATGTAACCCAATAATCGAGTTAATTTGATAAACCATGGAAAATGTTTTAGAAGGATATTTAGTGGCGAGTAAGGTTATACTAGTCCTTATCACTCCACGTACGACAAGCACACTATTTTTAGATAATGAATTAAAAATTCTGGTTTCTACACCGTCGAAAGTTTTGTCAATGGCTTGTTGTTAGACATCGATATAATCCCGACAACCTGCAGTTAACAGCTAACAACAAGCTCTCTCTCGACGGCTTCGAGTGGATGGCTCTGCTGCTCGGGTGTGCCAAACATAGAGGAGGACTGTCTGTCTATTGTCCTGCGTTGGACACAATGTTCGTCCCTTCGTTGTCAGATCAAAGTTTTCCATCCGATTGATCGGTTCATGTAACCCAATAATCAAGTTAATTTGATAAACCATGGAAAATGTTTTAGAAAGATATTTAGTGGCGAGTAAGGTTATACTAGTCCTTATCACTCCACGTACGACAAGCACCCTATTTTTAGATAATGAAATAAAATTCTGGTTTCTACACCGTGAGACCGTACACATCTCAAAACAAAGTTAAAAAAAAATATGAAAATTATAGGTCTAAAAAACCCGAATAACTTAAAAATAACTTTTTAACACTATATTATCCAATGACGCCACCAAGTGAGCAATATATTTCAACACTCTCTCTTATGTCTAGTCTTGACCTCTTGTTTCTTTCTGATATCATATCACATTACACGTACCAACCACTTAACCCATAAAATCTAAGCTATCGGAGAAAAACAAAGTAAGCAGGGAAGCACGCCATGCTCGTGCCTATCTGAAGTTTGCAGCAATCGATGGGTATCCCTCGATCGCGGGAAAGATACCAAAACGTACGGTTAGGTCACTTCACTTTGGACGTTAGCTCCCCTGCTCGGAGACATCACGTGCACCGCACGTAAGCTGAAGCAGATTAGTTACATCTCTTTTAATTCTCTCTCTACCTTGGAATCTTGCAGTACCAATGACAATGACAGTGTCATCAACTCATCTCTTCTCTATATATATAGGAATATTTTAGTCCATGCCACTTTATATATGTGTATAACACGTGGGATTATATAAGTCAATAACAATGAAACAGCAATGTATAGGCTAAAATGCGAATTTTAAAGAATGGCATCGGCTGAAATCTCCCCTATAAAGAAGCCACTGCCCTCAACGACATAGCACTCACCACCGTGAAGTAGACGCTCAAGTGAAGTCAGTGTGTATCCGTATCTCGCCATGGTGCATAGGGACCAGGGGCAGCTGGTGCAGGAGGTGGCCACCGACGGCGGCCTCCGGGCGCCGCCGAGCCGGTACGTGTTGCGGGAGGAGGACCGTCCGGCGCACGGCGGCGGCGTCGACGTGAAGCCGGTCGAGCTGGCCATCCCCACCGTGGACGTGACCCGGCTGGCCGAGCCCGGCGACGTTGACGAGGCCGCCAAGCTCCGGTCGGCGCTCCAGTCCTGGGGTGTCTTCGTGGTACGCATCACTCATGGCGTCAAGGCAAGCTGTTTAATTTACAGTACAAGCAGTCGACACTTGACAGCATCATGAGCTTTGCAGGTGACCGGCCATGGCATGCCGGAGGCGTTGCTGGACGAGATCCTCGACGTGGCGAGGGAGTTCTTCCACCTCCCGGTGGAGGAGAAGCAGAGGTACAGCAACGTCGTCGACGGCGACAAGTACCAGGTGGAAGGCTACGGCATCGACCGCGTCGACACCGACGAGCAGATCATCGACTGGTGCGACCGGCTGTACCTCCACGTCCAGCCGGAGGACGAGCGGCAGCTCCAGTTCTGGCCAACCCAGCCGCCGTCTCTCCGGAAGCTTCTGCACGAGTACACCCTGGGGAGCGAGAAGGTGGCCAAGCTCGTGCTGACCGCCATGGCGAAGATCCTCGGCTTCAAGGAGGAGTTCTTCGTCGAGCAGGTCGGCGAGAGGATCGGGACGGACGCAAGGCTCACCTACTACCCTCCCTGCCCGCGGCCGGACCTCGTGTTCGGGCTCAAGCCCCACACCGACAACTCCGTCGTCACCGTCCTCCTCCTCGACAAGGACGTCGGCGGCCTGCAGGTGCTCAGGGACGGCCGCTGGGTCGACGTGCCCGTGCTCGGGCACGAGCTGCTCGTCGTCGTCGGCGAGGAGATGGAGATCATGAGCAACGCGTTGTTCAAGGCGCCGGTGCACCGCGTGGTGACGAGCAACAAGGAGAGGATGTCGCTGGTGCTGTTCTACCAGCCGGAGCCGCACAAGGACCTGGCGCCGTCGGAGGAGCTCGTCGATGAGGAGCGGCCGGCGCTGTACAAGAAGCTCAAGGCCAAGACCTTCGCCGACTCATTCTGGGACGCGTTCGCCGTCGGCGAGCGGTCGACCATCCACTTCCTCAAGGCCAAGGTCGAGCAGGAGGCGGCGCTTTCCAGCGCTTGAAGCCCACAACCCTACGCATGCATGCACGAGCTTGGGGATGCATCAAACACCCTACCATATCCTATCTCTTCTACATGTAAATTAATAAGAAGGTGCTGCTACTGTGCTTGAGCCAGTGCCTTGAAAGTGTCCGTGCTGTTCATCTCTTGTTCCCATGAGAGTAATAATAACAGTGAGTTGCTATACGCCCGTACTTCACGTTCACGCAAAGCTGAATGGAAACTGACGAAATGGAATAAATTCCCAAAGGAACAGCAGTGAATCGGATAATTCATTCCTGAGTGTCCATGCGGCTCCGAACGCGTCCACGATCACCGGATATGTTTCAAGATTCGTGCTTAGTCTCACTCACTTCTTATATGCTCTTTTTACACAAAAAAACGCTTATATTTTTAATTTCCAAACGATCAGGTCCTTCTTCTTACTCCCCTCATATCTCTCGTCCATCTCAGTAGAGCCAACAACCACGCGCAGCCCGAGCGGTGGTCGCCAGTGGCACATGGACGCACCGTACATCAAGATCAAGATATTTTTAGACGCGTTATTAGGGCACTCAACCACACGCAGCCCGGGCGGCAATCGCCAGTGGCATATGGACACACCGTACATCAAGATCAAGATATTTTTAGACGCGTTATTAGGGCACTCAAAGTGCATGGTTTGAATGAGTCGTTTCTAAACATGCCACGTCATATAGAGATGCATGGTTATAGATACAACCCTTCCAATATACTGTAAGTAGTAATTAATTTATCAGCTCTCTCTTTTCTTTCCATTTATGAGTTATAGGAACAATTTAATGGTCCTAGTGGAAATTTCTTCTCATTTCTTTCTCTTGTTTCAAGCATAGAGATTGTCTCTTATATAAGAAACTGCTTTACTCTCTCTTTCTTCTCATTAATTAACCTCCACGTCAACAATCCATCCTACGTGGCAGCAATAGAAATGTCTAGCATCATTGCATTGGGAGTGCCTAGAATGACTCATAGTGGTTATGGGAGAACCATTTGTAAAAGGAAAAAAATACTGGTTTTATCTCTAAACTTTCGCTTGAGCACCAAATTGGTCTATAGAGTGCAAAACCAGGAGGTCGCCTCTCCTCCTTTCCCTATGCTGGTTGCCATTGCCTCTCCTTCTCCACCGCCTCTCCCATCCCCCGTGCTGGATGCCATCGCCTCTACTCCTTCCCCATGTTGGTCGTCGTCACCACTATCTCCTCCTCCTCCTCCTCCTCCTCCTCCCGCACCGCTGCCACCTCGATGCTAGCTAGTGGGGAGAGAGGGAGAGGGAAAGGGGAGAAAGACCAGGGAGACAGAGACCTGAGAGAGGGTAAGAGCATATAGATAAGGGAGAGAGTAGAGAGGCCAACTCGTCAGCGTTCGGCGTGGCATAAACATAGCGTACATGGGGTGTCTATGAGTGCGAAACCAGCTGACTAGGCGTCCACATCAGTAAAAACCACCCTCAAACCAGTTTGACCTGTCAAAGGAAAAAATTGGTATGGTTTTGAAACCACGAGGACCAATCTCACCCGGTTTTACACCCTAAGAACCAATTTCAGTGCTGAGATAAAAGTTCAAAGATGAAATCCACACCTTTTCCTTTGCAAAATATCAATACAGTTAAATCACAAACGGTTTGTGGAATACCTTGGAGCATCCCTGCGTACTCAGCCTCCATGGATGGGTGGGAAAATATATATTGACATCTTAAATGGATGGGTGGAAAAAACTTATCGGCATTGTGCATATGTGTTTTTTTAGAAAAAAACTAACACATAATCTTTGCTCATATGTACCCTTTGTTAGAAGAACTGACACACATAAGATTATTTTATGTACCGAATCTAAATAATAATCAGCACAAATAATATTTTGAATAATATCTAAATAATAACGGGCAAGAGGAGTCCACGCGCACCCAGCCCGAAAGTTGGTGAAACTTTGTTTTAGAGTCGAGCAGCCAAACCTTCTAAAATTGGACTGTCAGCCGTTTCGACTGATCTACGTTTTCCACATAAAAGTTTATTTTCTAATGATTGCTCACTAGTTCTAGCAGGACACAAAGTGGATAACCCAACCGTTATGTTCTATGCCTTGTGAATAAGAGCCACGCACGGTGTAACTCACACTGATTAGAGCATCCACATCAGCTCCTCTAAATCTTTTCCTCCAAAACACTATTAGCGTCCCCTCTATCTATCCCTCTAAAATTCTTTCATATTTTACACTACACTTTAAAAGATTCCTTCCTTCCATCAGCTACTCTATCCTAAAAAAGTCAGAGCTACAGTGTTATAGAGTGCCTGCTACGGATGCTCTTACACGGAAAATATACACGTTCGAAGAATTCAGCGGCGGATTTTCCTGGATTTCAATTATGTGACGTATTAGCTTTGTATTCTCTTCATTTAAATGGATTTAAATGGATGATAGAGCTTCTACCATTGTTTAAAGAACTAATATGACATATTGGTCAGTGAGCCTTAAGGCTAAGGATATGTTAGGTTTACAGCCATACATCACCACAACTCATTTAGAAATACCATAATTTCTTTAATGCGTTTGATCCGTGCTATAATTATGGCTTCCACTTTCTTAGTCATATGACACACGAGTCATAGATTCAAGTTTTTGCTTAACTTTTTTCCACAAACGACGCTAAATTTCTTTATCACATTGTGTGGTTTGCCGCACTTATCTAAGCTTATGTTTGATAAATTTAGGCACCAATTAAACAAGCCCAACTCTCGTTGCCCTAACTATGACCTCTAGAACAACAAAATTGCCCTTTAATATACTAAAATGAATATAGAGCGGACCGTTTATTCCCTTTGATCTAACGATGAGCACAAAACACAACGAGTCTTTGGAACGGTCCATATTCCTCGACTACCATCAACCATTGTTTATTGTAAACTTGCTGGCGAATGTTCTTCGAAGGTGAACGACAATTCTGATGATTCATCAACTTAGAACTGCCCACGAGTCATGACACTCGTGCACGACACCTCCTGCTCCTGCCGGGCTGATGAGCAAGAAGAAGAGGAGAAGAGATAAACTCAACTTTAGTCAGCTACCTGAATAATGGCGCCGGATGAAGACGACCGCCGGTGACCAGCTTGCTCCGTCGTCATGTGTTGGTAATCGGGAGAAGCAGTGACGGGAGAGGGACCAGTATAGGACCAAATCAATACCTGATGTTCCAATGAGAGATAAAAAGCTATGCTTAAAACACATGAAAACTTTTTCTACTACTCAATGGAATAGGGAGGGCGCTCAACATTATTCAGTTCCAGCAGAAAATCGATAACTAATCAAGTACGAATCCATCTAGTGCAAGATTACAGCTAAACACACTTAGGGCATCTTCAGCAGAAGCTCTAAAATCGGGTCTCTGTACACCTCATCTAAATCACTATTCGCTCTCTATATTTCCAACCTTTCCAGCAGAGTCTCTATCCAGAAAAACTATAGAGGTTCATAAAAGAGCGTCTAAATTTAGAGGCTGAGAAAGATAAACTTTAAATTTAGAGGCTAAGATAGAGGCTCTGCTGGAGGACGAGAGACTCTAAATATAGAGAAGATTCTGTTTTATAGGCTCTACTGGAAATGCTCTTAAGACTTTAGAGTGGCAAAGTTGACCAAGTCAGTCACCTTCACCAAGATAGAGGCGAGCTCAAGCATTATATGCTGACGGGCAAATCCATGTTTGTTTGCTTTGAAGGAACAATAGCGTTCGACGCCATTTTAGAGCCATTTTGACGAACTTCAAATGCATCCAAGTATCCATCACGACAGCAACCACACGTCTTCTTAAGCCACGTGACTCACGAATAGTGCCATGGAAGAGCTCAATTTCTTCGGGTGACTCATT
Source organism: Olyra latifolia (assembly GCA_036346145.1). NCBI lineage: Eukaryota > Viridiplantae > Streptophyta > Magnoliopsida > Poales > Poaceae > Olyra > Olyra latifolia. The sequence continues at coordinate 5,384,258 of CM070530.1, forward strand.
AATAAAAACAAAAGAAATGAGAGATAAATTGAAACCACTCTGCATTTCTGATATGACAACTTCAATTGTGGCCTCCACAGCTTCATGAACATGAGCTAAAGTGATGTCTAGTGTGGTAAATTCAGAGTACTCTGTTATTCCATCAATTAGCTGTAGATCATCTTCTTCTTGCTCTCTCTTTATCCTCATGTCAAACTCAACTAGAACAGCGCAACGCATTGAGATGCCTCGCTTAGGGCCAGTCATTTCAATGAGGGAACCCAACAAAATTATAAAATTATTATTATTTAGTATCTTGTAGTAAAGTAAGAATTGTCTAGATATAGGCCCCGTTTGGCATAGCTCCAGTTCCACTAAAATTGGTGGAGTTGGTGGAGCACCATATTCCTAACTCCAGAAATTCATGGAGTTAGAGTTGTGGATACATTGAGGATGTTTAGGTGAGTCATCTTATTTACATTTTAAACTAAAATATAAACTTAAGTTACTTTATTTTAACCTACAAGCTCCATATCTGAGGTAGAGCTAGGATCTGGAGCTATGCCAAACAGCGCCATACTTTCCTGTCTAGCCAAGCACCAACGGATCTCAAATAGATGATAGCATAAATTTTGAACCCTCAAATACAAAAATGATAGCTTAAATTGTAAAATGAATGAAGTATTTAGAATAATTGCATATTCTATACATTATAGCCCTTAAAATGGGCACCTCTCACGCTGTCCACGTCGCCGCTAAAACGTCGGCCGTCCGATCGCGAGCTCGCGGCGATCCGGCCTTCCAGCGCCGACGGTTTTACAAAAAACCCTCCGGGTTTTGGAATTTTCACAGACGCCCTCAAACCTTCACGCCCGTTCGATTGGTCGATCGAGTGGCCCTTGTAGCGTAGTCTTTTCATTTTGCTCCTTACGTTTTTTTCGTTCTCAACCCGTGGTCCTCTGGGCCGGCCCAAACCCTAGCATACGGCGCCCTCTCCCCTCGCTTGCGCGAGTCCTTCGCCCTCTCTTCCTCCGCCCCTCCTCCCCACCTCATCTGTGGCCTGCTCGGCTGACGCCGTCGCCCCTAGGCTCCCACATTCTGCGCCACCCTGCGCCGCCCAAGCCGTCGCCAGATCCGGCCCCCCAGGGCGCCGCCGCCGGTCCCCCATGGCGGCGCCGCCTCTCCTCCTCTCGTCTGCGTCGCCCTAGGCGACGTCATCCCTTTCTTGCCGGTCTGCCGCACCGCCGCTGCCCCTTCTCTCCGATCTACCCCACTAGCGCCGCCACTCCTCCCCAGTACGCGTGTCCGGTGCCGGCTGCCCCCGTCCCTTCCTTTCCTCCCCTCACTCCGCCCCTCCTCCCGGCTCCACCCCGCCAGTGCCGCTCCATCCTCCCCTTGTCCGCCTCACTGGGGCTGCCTCAAAAGTCTTTGAATATGGTTCTCTCCCCTTCCTCCGCCGGCTACGCCGTGCTCTTCCCCCATACCGCATTGATGGAGAAGTATTACACATTTTTTTCTTATCATTTCCTTTTTATATCAATGTTTGCAGAGAGGTAACAATATATGCTTTCCTTTTCATATCAATGTTACCCTTTTTTCACATTATTCTCTATATTATGTTCTTCACGTGGAATTAACCTTTTTCTTAGGGGTGGCATGCTTGCTTATCCTTTTTTAGTTGCTCATCCATGTCTCCTTATTTTTTTGCAGGGCAGCGATTTTCCACTGCTCAGGTTGAGGAGTGGTGTGCTGTTCCTATTTGGTCGGCACCAAAGGTCCGAATTCCTAAAATTATTGTATTCGCTGAACTAACACCTTTTGGAGGCCAATGGATAGTTTTAGTAGCATTATATCTCTGCTGAAGTTTGCCGTGCCCATCATTTCCCCCTATCTCAAATAAGTTTGATATACAGTCAACAGGTCCTTCAAGGTTATACTTTGTGCTTTGTTAAAGCTACTACTTTTGGTTATAATTCATGGTAATTTTCTCTTGCAAAATAGGCGATAAGCGCAACTCATGATGCTAAATCCTTTGTCATCCGCGTCTACCGTTTTTGGGGAAAAGTTATTTGAGTTTTTCGATGGTATACATAGGTTCCATGAATGGACTTTTTTTTTTTGAAGCAAGGGCAGGAGCTCTGCCTAATCATATATAAAGGGAAGCAAAGTTACAATACAAAACCAATGAAGATAGGAGGAAAAAAACAAGAGAAAAGAAAAAGAAAGAAAGAAGCAAAGCTAAGAATTTGCGATCAGCCAAGATTCTCCGCCGCGAAAGTTAGGATCCTAGCCGCCACATCGGCTCTGATAAGGCCAACCACGGAGCTGACAGACCCATACACTGAGTGAAAGATGCGTCTGTTTCTCTCCTTCCAAACATTCCAACAAGTGTACGTCACGAGGCCGTCAAACTCACGCCGCTCCCTCTTTAGGACGTGCTTTCTAGCTTGCAACCACCAATCACTCAGCGTCTGGTGGATACCTGGTGCCTGCACTTCATCCGACCGCTACAGAAGAGTAGCCCAAACCCTCCTTGCGAAAACACATTCGACGAGAAGATGGTTTGTAGTCTCCAAGCAGGTGCCACAAAAGGGGCAGAACAGGAAATTGTTCCAACCCCTTTTATGAAGATTCTCAGCCGTGAGGATGCGGTCCTGCAGGGCCATCCAGATGAAAAATTTACATCTTGGTTCTGCACCTGCTTTCCAAGTGCACGGGAAGTGACGATCTTTCACTGCACCGACAAACTGGGCGTTGTAGGCTGAGCGTACCGAGTAAACCCTATCTGTAGTCCATTTCCACACAATTTTATCTACGGCCTCGGCCTCAGGCGCCAGCGTCACTCTCTGCGTTAGGATCCAAAGATCAATCATCTGTGTTAACTCGTCTGTTGACTCAATATGCCCAATAGAGACCAGCCAATAGTTTTGCTGCAACCCCTCATACACAGTGATGTCTCAGTGCGAAGCTTTGGCAGCGAGGAGGGGAGCCACCTGAAGGGGCGCCACTCTACCTTGTAGCCAGCCGTCTTGCCAGAAGCTCGCCCTTTTGCCATTTCCAATTACGATTGAGGTACTAGCTGCGAAAAGACTACAATCTGTGCGGTCACATGGGATTTCTGAACCAACCCACGGCCTATCTGGGTGCTCCCACTGCATCCACAGCCAACGCAACCTCAAAGCTCTGCCGAAAGCTGTTAGCTCCTTGATCCCTAGCCCACCAAGCTTCTTGTCTCTGCAAACTTTCTTCCAGTTCACAAGTCCACCCTTGACAGTGTTCTCCTCATTCCTTTGCCAGAGGAAGTTTCTCCGCATTCGATCGACCTTTTTTGTGGCCCACTTGCTCAACTTAGCTACAGTTAGGAGATACACCGCTTGAGAGGTTAAGACCGAGTTAATCAACACCAATCTAGCCGCCTTGGACAACAACCCACCTTTCCAACCTGCCAACCTTGTGCTGATCTTCTGTATCAGTTGCTGAAAATCAGCTTTCCTCAGCTTTGTTGGCCTAAGGGGGAGGCCAAGATAGGTGCAGGGAAAAGCTCTGATTTGCATTTGCACTAGTCCTTGCAAGCTTTGAAGTAGATGGGGCTGACAAGCAATGGGGAAGACTTCACATTTTTGCAAGTTGACCTTTAGTCCAGTGGCCTCCCCAAAAACGTTGAGGATGAGGTGAGCCACATGCAGATCATTGGCTGCTGGCCTGAGGAAAAGCGCAATGTCATCAGCGTATAAGGATATCTGGCATTTGTCCAACCCGGCGCTAACTGCTTGCAAAGCCCCCAAACACCTTGCTTTGGCCAAGATCAGTGAATGGACTTTTCAAGAGCCTGTTGTTATTGTGTTGATTCTTTATGAGTCTAAGGGAAAAACTTCCGTTATTCAGGTAGTAGAGCTTTCTGCCTGATACTGGCTGGTCTGAATTTTCTGGCCTAGAGTTCATATTGGAAAATTTAGTTTGGGTCTACCAGCTGCGATGCTAGATGATAAGAAAGGTGATTTTGTTGGCACCACACATAGTATATTATGATAGCTTAAAATCGGGAACATTCTATCAGCAGGGCTGTAGTCATCATATCATTGATATGAGCTTGTGCCTCTACATATGTAGCCTTTTTTTTTTAATGTGATTTGTTATCATACATATGTTTGTGGTTGCTTGTCCATTTCGATGAGTTGGTTCTGATAAGAGTGATTGCTTGCCTAATGTTTGATTGTTCATGTTTCTTATACGATCGGTTTGGTAGGATGCACATCATAATAGAAGTGCACATACATATCTCAATTATCGTCTCGCTTGCTCTCTGCTAGGAAACGGTTAATAATGTGCTACCAGAAATTGTAGGATGATTCCACTAATGTAAGCCACTTATTGTTATTTCTGATGTCAATGGATTTGTACAGTATTGGCACACAAATAACTAAAGGAATAAAGACATGGAAATTAATATATCAGCATGTTGTCATTGAAAACAGACTTTGCTCTGTTCATTTTTTGATGGCTTTGAGCACACAATGGACAATGGTATATTCAAATTTTAGGCAGAGCACTCCCTGTACGCCTGCAAGGGACCAACAAAAAGGTAAAAAACAAATTGGTGGAAGGCCTTGTTTTATTGAGGAGACATTTGATGTTTTGTCTTCATAAGAGATCATTATGCTTCTGTTATTGCCAAGTGCAGTCTTCATTATGTTCCTAATTTTCTTATATGCATATCCCTTTCAGCCAAGGATTCATCTCCACCAGATTGTGGAAATTAGTATTGTGTTGCTTCAAATGGACGTCGAGCCAAGACTGGGTCTAAATGTGAATTTTTTGTCGTGCCTCTTTACAACCTGAGTTTGGTCTTAACAATCAGCAATATGAGCATTCCAACAAGGTACACGAATGTATCACTTATCAGAAACCTTTCAGTCTTTGATGTTGTGCATGAATTGCTTTGCAAAACTCCTGATATGTTTCTTGGTGGACTGCACAGTTACAGCGGTGTGCCGCTGTTTTCGTTAGCGGTGGATGAACTACCTTTGTCTGGAGCTGAGGCATGCCAACCTCGCGCTAGATGTGACATATACAGCAAGAGGGGAAGCTTGTAGGTTTACTTGTCTCATATGAACCCATTGTCCTGATTTTCTTTGTCTTTTGCTTACCGCACATCATCACTGCGTCACAGATTTGTTCTTCAGAGGTTGGATTAAATCATAGCGAAGCATAGCTTAATTCATGATTCTTCAGCGTGTTGATTCGATTTTCTAAGAACTGCGTTCTTAATTCATTTCTTTGATTCAACTCATCAATTATATTTTTTTAATTGCATATAGGTTTACACGTGTGCAAATGCAAATGCCCCAAGGTTCTACTTGTTTTTTTGCATCACCCACACGCTGCAAACTTCAGTTTCATCAAGCAGCTTGTCCACCATCGTCGTGCAGAATGGACCTTCCCATCAAGAGCTGTCCGACCAGCAAGCTCAAGAAGAGATGCGCTTTACTATGGGAAGCACATAGGAGAGTGAACATTGGCCTTTCTAGATCCATGTGATCCTGCTCTCAAATTGAGAGGATGGCAACATATTTTGCGATGACTTGGTTGATCAGGAAATTCGTTTTGGAAGAGGGAAAAAGATCTTTTTATTTGTTGTCTAAGTCTTAGCACGTTTCAAAAATCAACGACCCATTGGATGCATCGTCTTTCTTCAAGGCTTCTTACTTTCTGCTTTCACGGTGTTAGTCAAAGAACTGAATTATTTGGTTGGTATTTGCCTATATATGGTTAGATTGTAGATTTGTAGCTCATGTAAGTTATACTGATGGCAATCTTCTCATGTTTACAAGCATGTTAAATCTTTTGTGATTGAGATTTCTAAGATTTGTGCCCACGAGCTGTTATGACTCATGGGATGTTGCACGCTGATGCTTGCCCCATGTTGCTGCATAGTATTGCTTGCTCTTTCATCCATTCTCCATATTTGGCGATGAACATATCAGGCTATGTATTTTGTATAAATGTATATATGTGCCGCATGGTGCATTTGTTTGATGAACTTCATCCCTGTCTGAAATTCTTACTTTGCCTGCTTGTCTACATTAGATTATGTTCTTCCTTTGCCTGTTTGTCTACATTAGATTATGTGGTATTTTTACAATATGACCTACGTAACCTTCCTAGTATACATACACATACGCACCTGCTGCACTATGATGGGATCGTCCCTACTACGATTGGCAACATAATTAGGTAGTGAATCCAGATAATCCTGCACTGCTATGTAACCATATAACTGTATTAAGCCACATTCAGTTGGAATTTTAGCCAACTTTAATGATAAAATTTGCATCATGTGACTTGGAAAATGCACACCACAAGTCTCTCGACCAGGCTGGCAATTTGTGGGCTCTGACAACATCATTGACTCCAACAGAGCTTCACCAAAAGTTACATGTTACTCCTTACAACAAAAATATAATACATTAAAAACATAGTTTTTTTAATAAAAAACTAGAAACTATGCTTTGCCACTGTTTTTGTGCTAAGTTGCAGAAAATCACTGTCTAACCAAAAACCTCGATTGGTGCATGTAAAAAAATGTGATTTCAAAAAAGAGAGAGCTGAGAATCAACACCAGCGCTATCTTTCCATCACCATGGGCATGAGGACGTCGTTGTAAGATCTTTCTAGAGAAATATTGTACTCAAGCTATTTTATAATTTCTCTAGAATACCAGGTAAATTGTGCATGTTTCAACACAAAATAATGCAAACTTAATATCAAATTTTAATAGAAAATATATCAAGTGATATCATGTCATAAAATTAATTAGAGCAAAATAGGAAAGAGATTTGGGTCACTTATTACTCTCTTAACGGTCAGCAGTACGATATAGTGTAAGAAAACCATGGTTTCTCTTGTCTACAGAACCATCATGGTGCCTGCTGTTCTCAAACATAGATTCAGGCCAATCACCATCATCATCGTCGTCCTCCTCGTCGTCGCCGTCATCAGCTGGACAGCTAACAATGACCTCTTTAGGTCGTCGTCGTTGCTGTCATCAGCTGGACAGCTAACAATGATCTCTTTAGGCTTTATTTGTTTCGGGGTTAGATTAACAGGATTAGCTAATCTTAACCTAGTTAGGTTAGCTTATCCTAGCTTAACTCAGATTTTATGTTTAGCTGGATTAGTGGGGTTAGTAGAGAGGAATAAGTTATCCCACCAATTTCCTAGGTTAGCGGGATAAATAGCGTTAATCAGTTTAACTTAATCCTGTTTAATCTAGAGGCATTTGGTGGAATAAACCTTTAATCCACCCTTAATCCTAAACCAAATGCAGCCTTAGTTGCCCCCACTCATCTCTGCTCTATCCATCCCTTTGGTGATGGCAAGATGCTCACCTGGAGCATGACCGGTGGTGTAGAAAAAGTCATTGGTATATGTAAATTCGAAATCGAAATTCGGTTTCCACCACCGGGAGTAAAATTGCAATCGTACTATTCTGTAGATGCGAAATCGAAATTTCGTTTCCAATTCTGATTCTAGCGCAATGGAAAATTTTAGTTCCAACCAATATCGATTCAAATTCCCCCTATCGATGAGATCTAAAATCCCTCAGGATTCAAAGCCTGGTCCCAATCCAGATCCGAAAATTCACCACAAGGTGCGCATGGTTCTGACGATACATGTATGGGAGTAACCAACAGAAGGCAAGAACACACCGGGAAACACGATCCAGACGCCGCCATGAATGGAGCGTATCGTCGCGCAAGGCGCAATCGCTGGAGATGGAGAACTGGTAGATCGCTAGTTATCTCTATTATTTTTTTAAAAAGAGCTATCTCTACCGTTAAAAAGCCTTTAGCAGTGGTTGTTAACGGCCGACACAAAATTTTAGTAAAATTATCTACCATGCCATCCATTGTAACAAATTCATCAAATTACCCATCATGCTATCTAATGTAAAAAATCCATTTATTCACTTCACTAAAATTACCCACCATATTATCCATTGTAATAAAACCATCTCATACATTAAAACTACCCACCGTGATATATGTGGTAATAAATTCATTTTGTCCATTAAAATTATCAACCATGCCATCAGACGGATAGATGCAATAGGCATACACTGAGAAGACACCCATGTGGTCGCTTGCGATGCGTCATGCCACGCGAAAGCCGAAGACATATAACTCACTCTATCATAGTCTCCATGCAAGTGGAATTTGCATTTTCTCATAGGTAAGCACGTCCACTCGGCTAGTAAAGTTTACTTGACCCTGAACTATTGTCCTTCTTCTACATTACCCCTTAAACTAAAAAAAAAACAGATATTCTATACCACGAACTATGCAAAGTTGGGCAAATAACTCCTAAAGATGGTTTCGAAGGTGGTTTTTCCCACATGGTGAGCAACATGGAATCCAAGTCAGCAAATCAATAATACATATGATATTTTCTATTTTCTAAATCCATATAAAACAGGGTCCATGTGTCAGCCCTCTTATTTTATCTTTTATCTTTTTCTCTCCATTCATCTTTCTTCTCCCTTTCTATCTCTACTACTTCATGCCAGCGCTGCCACTAGCCTCCTCTCCACCCTGCTCCTATGGTCGTGCCCCTCACCAGCAAGCTATCGTCTGTGAGCCCGTCCTCCACCATGGAAGATGTTGTGGAAGGAGCTCAAGCAGCGACACTTCGACCTCCCGATAGCGGTGGAGCTAGGGCTGCACCACCGGCATCTTGTATCCCTAGCCCTTTGCATCTAACAGTCATGTGTGCTGGTGCCGGGGCGTAACCGCCTTGAGTTCATACTGGTGTCTAGGGAGTAGGAGGGAGGTGGCTAACAGTGGAAGAAGGTAGACGACGCTAGAGGGGTGGGGAGGGAGGTGACTAGCACTAGAGGGAGAGAGAAGGTCATCGGTGTATTGTTGCTGGAAGGGTGACACGGGAGAGAGGGAGAGGTCGTCAGCAGGGTAGGGAGGAGGACAACGCAGTGGGAAGGGAGGGTGGACGGCTCTAAAGAGGAAGTAAGGAGAAGGATGGCTCTAGGGTGGCACTCTGGTGGCCGGCGGTGGCAAAGCTTAGGTGGATGGCGGCTGCAAGCTGCAGCAGTTTCAATTCGGAGGAGGCACCGACCAACGTGAAGTAGTAGAGAAAAGAATGGAGAGAAAGAGAAGGGAGAGGAATAAATGGTTGACATGTGGGGTCCTTTTTTATATAGATTTAGAAAATAGAAATGCCATGTGTATTAGTCATGTGCTGATTTGGATGCCATGTCGCTCGCCATGTGGACAAAACCACCTCCGAGTTATTTTCCTGGTTTTGCATAGTCCGTGGTGTAGAATTCCTAGTTTTTTTAAGTTCGGGGTAAAGTAGACAAAAGACAATGGTTCAGGATCAAGTAGACTTTTTTCCCTATTTAATGAATTCATTTTCGTGTAAACTCACTAAACGTGTACCCATGTGTGCAACAAAAATTTAAATACTCCCTCCTAGTCCTGCATGCTTAGGGCTGCCTTGTCCGGGACGGGCATGTGCGCTCCACGTGACGCTATGCCACCGTCGATGGCGGTGAGGGAGGGGAGGGAGTCTCTTTGCGGTGGCGTCACTGCATAGGATAGGGTTTTGGAGGAGAGCTGGGCGAAGGGGCTGCTGGCTTGGACTCGTGAGTCACGTCTCGTGTAGAGAAGGGCTAAACTTTCTTTACAATTTATTTATTTATCTGCTTATTTAACTTGAAGAGCTTTCTTAGGTGCCTTTAAAGTCAGGTCTAATTAAGTTTGACTTGTTTTCAGAGCTTTGAGATATGCCTACAAGATAAAAAAAAAACAAACTCAAAAAACTAAAGTGCGTGTTTGTATTTTAAAAATAAGAATAAACAAATAAGTAAATAAGCAGATACATAGATAAGTCGTAAATACACCGTCATACAAGTTTGTCATGATTTGGAACTTGGGTCGATCAGCAACAACGAGTGCATGATCAAATTTCATAATATTCACTTTGAAAAAAAGAAAGCACTACTTTATTCATAAATATGCTGCCATATATGACTTGCATCATAACCACGACATGCACCACGCTCGCTTAGATCTTCACGGTGTCAATGGTCCTCGTCCCTGCAGCAAAATGTTCGAAGATTCTGGCACGGTAGTCCTTGAACTTCACCCTCTTGTACAGCGCCGGTCTCTCCCCGTCGATCAGCTCAGCCGCTGGCCCGATCTCTTTCTCACTCCGGCCGTCGACGGTGTAGAAGAGGGCCACCGATAGCCTCGCCCTCTCGGCGTTCGTCACAACCCTGTGCACGGGGCTCTTGAACACGCCATTGCTCGCTATCTGCGTCGAAATAAAAAAAGGAAGAAAATGTCTAATGCGTTAATGGTTGTCGAATTCACAAACAGGTTAATTTCATCGTCGACATGTTGCAAGACGTACGGTAGAACAACACATGTCGTTCTCCATCTATGTTGTTTGCACAGCCCAGAGTTTAGTCCACGAGTTTACGCCAGATACATCAAATAGACAGATATCTTGCTTAAGAAAGCATCTGTGTCTTTCCATGAAAATCGATGCTTTTTTTAGAAATATTCAATTTTTATTAAAAATACACAAGAAAATATAGATGCTTAAAAAATAACAAAAATATACCATGCCAACAATTGAAATGTCATGAGAAAATCAACATTTGAGATGTCGACAAACCGATGTGGCAGGAACACACATACATCTTCTACCACGTCTATGTGTGTCCTCTGCCACATACCACGTTGGCTCGAAATGTTGACTTCTTCCCATCGACATTTCAATTGTCAATTGTAGTATATTGTTACAAATTTTTTAAACCGATATATATTCTTGTGTTTTTTAAAAAATACATATTTGCAAAACAAATTCCATGAAACTGCCTACCTCCATTGTGTCGCCTACGTTGATGATCAAGGTGTGAGGGTTGGTAGCTGGGACGTCATACCAGACGCCGTCCCTGAGCACCTGCAAGCCATCGACATTGCTGTCGGCCATGAGGACCGTAAGAATGGTCCCATCGGAGTGAGGCTTGATGCCGGAGACCTTCTCGGGCCTTGGACACTCTGGGTAGTAGCTGATTCTAGCAAAAGCGACGGCCTCATCGCCAAACTCGTTTATGAAATAATCCTCGTTGAGCCCTAGAAGCTTCGCCATTTCTTGGAGGAGAGCGTCCTTAACTCCCCTGCATTTTATGGTGCACTCAAGCAGAACATCCCTGCAATAATAATTAAGGGAAAATTATATATAGGACACTAGTCATGCTACCATTATATATATATATATATAGCACTAACATACTCTCTTAAGAGTACAGAAGGTTTCGTATATATAATTTTTTAGCCATTGGATTAATCAATAAAAACACGTGTAAAAATCCCCACGACAAGCCCGCTAGTTGCTCTACATGCATGCATACGATGATGTCAGTGCTGATGTCAGCGTAGGCGACATATATTCCTTCTGTTTTTTCACTATATCTTTTAATTGACACATCTGATTGACGGGGTGGTTTTCACCTATGTGTTCCTGACATTTTTACAAATAAAACTAGACCGGTCTCAATATATAAATTTATTCTTTACCACTCCTTATATAGCACTTTACTACATACATATAGTGATGTTGTATTCATAAAAATAATAATGTTATGTTTATTGAAATAGTAAAGCCACTATGTGACCAGTCTCAATGTATAATTTTTCTTTACTACTTCATATATAACACTTTACTAAAAATATTTCCTATTTTACTACATACATGTTATAAAGTTGTATTTATAAATATAGTAAAGTTGTGTTTAAAAAATAGTAAAGCTACTATATGTATACCGTACATAGTATGAAAATATTTTTAAAAAAAATTTATATAGCAAGTGTGGTATAGTTTTGTTCAAAAAAGTCATGAATACGTATTCGAAAACGGTTCGTCGATCGGAGCTTTCAATCATGAGATAGGATGAAAAGACGAAAAAATAGCCATAAATGGCTCTGTGGGTACATGCAAGATGGGATGACGTGCGCGTGAATTAGGTGCATGCATGGCTTAATGCTGAGGTATGTAAGTGTAGTCCATCAGATAGATTGATTAGAGAGTTTAAAAACCATGAGTACAGAAGGACTCCGTACAATAGTTTTCTTATATATATATATATATATATATATATATATATATGAGTTTACAAAATCCAAGGCAAAAATGATCAATCCGAACGTCCATCTTCTTCATCTCGTTGAAATGTAGCTATAGAACAAATTTCGTAATTTTTAGAAATTTTTTGCTATTTATTTCATAATTTTGAAAATCAGCCTTTCTGGACACTCCAGAATAGATCGTTGATTTTCAAAAATATGACATAAATAGTAAAAAAAATGAAACATCCCTATTTTCAAAAACTAAAAATCATCGAGCATCATGCAATTGCATTCTAATAAATTTCACTAAAATTTAAAACTTTTGAAAATAAGTATGTTACAATAACTTTTGAGCTTATAAATCAAATGAATTATTTTCTCAATAAAAGGAGAGGTTTAAAGTGAGGTTTTATTAAGGGTTTAACCCTGACTTTTAAAAACATATTGGTTGCAAAGATAATAAATATGAATATATTTTATTCTCCATAAGGGAAATAATTTTGAGTTCATCATTTTAAATAAAAGCCATAATTAAAATTTTTGCTTTCATAATGTTCAAATTGCAAAACGCTTACTAAAAACCTATTATAATAATTTGAAAATTTATAATTTCAAAATTGTATTTTGAAAATAACAATATGAGCTGGATTCAAATAAGATTTTAAAATTTCAAATTAAATAGGTTTAATCACAAATAAATTTTCCTAATTCACCTACCTATTTTTCCCTCTCTCCATTTTCTCTCTCTCTTACATGTGGGCCCACTCCTTTCTCAACCTCGCCACCTCACCCTCCTCTCACCGCCACCTCCCCTCCCCGCCACCCCTTGCTTCAAACCCACGCAGCCCTCATTTTCTCCCCGGTCTTTCCTCCCCACCTCCTCACTGCTCTCGATCTCGCCGGTGAGTCCTCCCCGGCCGAACCCTCCCAAGACGCCTCCCTTGCCACCGTGGTTTGTTTTTCGAGCCACCGCCATCGCCGACGCCGGGCCACGAGAGCCGCCTTCAGCTCCGTCTCTGCCGCCGTCGGTCTCTCACCGGTAATTCCCTTCCTTGCTCCTTCTCCTTCCTAGGACTCCCCTAACTTTCCTTACTGTCGGCCAAGAACTCGCCGCCGCCGAATCGTCGTGGCGTGTCCTCGCCGCCTGCCTCGCCACGCCCGCCCGCCTCGGTCGACCTCACTTCGAGCCGTCGCCTCCACGAGCTCCCCCACCTCACTCAAGCTCGCCGCGCCGCCACCTCCTCCATTCGCCGCCGGCCGACTCCGCCGTCTTGCGCCATCACCGCCGCCCCGAAAGCCGCCACGACCTCGTCGCCGTCCTCTCCTCCGGCCGACCTCTCCCCAGACCGCCATGACCCTCTCCTCTTTCCATCCTCGGCCGCATTGCCATTGGCGCCGGATTTCTCCGCACTTCCAGCCGCCTCCGCCGCCTCCTCTGCTCCGGGTCAGCGACAGCGGGCACGCCCGTCACCGGCCGAGCAAATGATAGCCAGGCCCACATGTCAGCCTCCTCTCCTCACATCGCCGCGGACGGCCAGCAGCCACCACGCCTCCGTCATGCCATTGGCCGAAGCGAGCCAGCCGCAGCTGCCAAGGCCACATTTCCACTGGCCGCCACCAAGACGGGTCGCCCGCGCAAGCCGGCACGACGCCATCGCCTGTGTGTGGCCCCACGCTCCAGCCGCCATCGCAGTTCTCTACTGCCGAGTCACCACCACTACCACCACTTTTTATCCTTTTTCAATTAAATTTAAAATAGTGGATTAAGTAAAATTCATATCTCTCAAAATATAAATCCAAAATTAGGAAATAAATTTATAAAAACCCATAAAAATGTGAACTTTAGATTAAAATTATCATTTTCATAATTTCATGAATATTAATATGAACTATAGGATTTTCTAAAATATAAAATAATACATTTTAATACTATGATGATTATTTATGTCTACCTAAAATGGAATTTAGGTTTTTGAAATGTTTTAACAAAATAAAAAGAAATATTAATTTATTTATCTTAAGATTAATCTACTTTTTTTCTATATTTCTAAATTCAATAAGGAAACAATTTATCTAATCATTTTTAATCAAGTATGCTATTTTAAAATAAAATCAATTTCTAAAGATGTTAAACTAAATAAAAGCATTGTTTTGTCATATTTATGCAAACACATTCATTTTTGCATGCGTAATTTTATTTCTTTGTTTTGAATGTATGTTGTTGCTATCGTTAGATCCGATCGACTTCATACAGGGAGCTGAAGGCCAAGCCGAGGATCAGCTGGACTTCAACCACGGCAAGCCATTGTTGACATTTTCCCTAATTATCTTTGATCATATTGAAACATAGTTTTACAAATGCTTTGTTAGAAGTTTATTAAATGTGCATGGCTATGTTGATTAATCACTATCATATTGGTAGAAAATTTAGTTAAGAACCTAACACACTTTAATTATGTCATTAATCCTGATTTTTGATCACCTTAGGTTAATTAATCCATAATTACTGGTCACCCCTTGGTTAGTCTAATTAACCTTGCTTAGTCATGCTACTAGTCACATTAGGTGATTACCACATGCTAAACAAATTACCCCGATTTAATATCTGTTTTAATTCAAAGTATCTCCCTGTTTACAAAGTGCTTGTTTGATTAGCAATAGCAGGGTGCTACTGTGGGAAAAATGTTAGTGCCAGGTGGCGGGTATGTCACCTGGGGGTTTCTGAAAAAGTTTGAAAAACTTGATTGGGGTGGACGGATTGATTGGCTGGTGCAGTGAGCATGAGAATCGGGTCCAGTGTGGGAACCACTCTAGTCCCTAAGGACCGATACCTCGTGGTTGTCAAAACTAAGTACAACAGTGCGGCCATGAGTGCCTGTATGGACGGGACCTAGCTGAGTAGCTTTCGAACTCTTAGTTTGGACATCCCATGTGGTGGAGTAGGCGCGAAGCATTCGTCAACCTACCAGGCTCAAGAGGAGGCTTTAGCCAACTGGGAGACCAGCGCTGCGGTGGAAACCTTAGAGGGGATGCCAAGCTAGGAGCGAGATTGTCAAAGGCCTTGTGGTGATTATTTTTCTTTGGGTGATTCCTAAGAATAACCACCTCTCATGGGTAAAGCATGCGACCTCTGCAGAGCGTAAAACTTTCTAGAAAGCCGTGCCCACGGTCAAGGACGGACGACGGTGGGTTGATCACAATGGTAGTTTTCTTCCCTCTCTTTCTCAGCGGTTTTTAAAGAAGAAAACCGGCAGGTGCCGTGTTTTGTTTGGGAGCCTACGGTGGTTAGCCGTGAGGAGATGACTTCGGTGGTCTAGCCGACGTGTGGTATTATGCATACGGTGGTTAGCCGTCGAGAGTTGTTGGTCCTTCGGTGGATTAGCCGTAAGGAAAATGTTTTTGGTGAAAACCACGATTTGTATCGTGAGACAGCCTTTGGGGCATGAGCCGACTGGGGCCGGATGATTTAAATGTTTTGTCAAATAATTTGATCACTCAATACTTTCCTAAATTGCTTTAAAAACCTTAGGCAAACTATTTCAAAACTTGCTTTCCGCAACTGAACCCTACCTATCCTTTGTCTAGACCATACATATGCATATGTCAATTGACTTGCGAGTATTTTCACCAATACTCACCCTCGCTTTGCTTGGCCAGCAAGATTCCGACGCCAAGCAGTTCAGAGTACCAGGGCAACCCCGAAGGTGGAGACCCCGAAGCCTACACCTTCACCGACGAAGTCCAGGATAGAGAGTATACCAACGCCTAGGGCTGCGTTCCTCTAGCTTTGTCTGTGGGGATTGTTTTGGTTTTCCTCTTTTGGGGAATTTCAGTTGTAAATAAGAAGACTTCCGCTTTTGTAAGGCCTTCGGGCCAGACTTTGTAATCACGCCATGAGGCGCACTCTGATGTAAATTTATGTAAATTAATCGACTCGGTTGTGATCCAAATTCTGTTGTCTGTGTGTGCTAGCTACTGATCCAGGGACTAGCACAGGTAAAGCACAGGTGGGACCTTCCCTCCGCCAGGGGGGTCCCGACAAAAAAATCTAAAAATTATGAAATTTGGTCTATAGATACGTTTCAACGAGACAAAGAAGATGAACATTCGGATCTATCATTTTCGGTCTCAGATTTTAAAAACACAGCACGAAGCACGGAGACACCCATACTTCGCGACTGAACATAGCATAACTCTCTCTCTCTCTGTGTGTATATATATATATACACACACACGTACTCTTAAGAGTACGGGGGGTTTCCGTACATATAATTTTTTAGCCATTGGATTAATCAATAAACACACGTGGAGCAAATCCCCCATGAGAAGCCCACGGGTGGCTCTGCATGCATGCATGCAATGAAGTCAGCGCTGATATCAACGAAGGTGACATATATTCCTTCTGTTTTTTTATTATATCTTTTAATTGACACATCCGATTGACGAGTGGTTTTCACCTACGTGTTCCTGACATTTTTACGAACAAAACTAGACCGGTCTTGATATATAAATTTATTCTTTACTACTTTTTATATAACACTTTACTACATACATATAGTGACGTTGTATTCATAAAAATAATAAAGTTATGCTTATTGAAATAGTAAAGCCATCGTGTGGCTAGTCTCAATGTATAAATTTTTCTTTACTACTTCATATATAACACTTTACTACATATATTTACTATTGTACTACATACATGTAATAAAGTTGTATTTATAAATGTAGTAAAGTTGTGTTTAAAAAAATAGTAAAGCTATTATCATGATACCGTATATAGTATGAAAATATTTTTTAAAAATTTTATATAGCAAGTGTGGTCTAGTTTTGTTCAAAAAATGTCAGGACCCATTTCCGAAAACCGTTTGTCGATTGGAGCTTTCAATCAAAAGATATGGTGAAAAAATAAAAAAAATCATTACATGCATGCTTGGACTAGGAGAGAGAGAGGTGATGTTATCATGCATGCATGTTACCCGCATGAGATGGTGGCGTGGTTTGTTTTCCACGTGGATCTACGAGGATTAGATCTAATCTAAATCGTGTGGTTAAAAAAGTATGAGTACGGAAGGGCTCCGTACTCTTAAGAGTACAATAGTCTTTGTGTGTGTGTGTGTGTGTGTATATATATATATATATTTGCTAGTGTGCTATGGATAGCACGGATCTCTCCGTGCTATCCATCGAAGTTCAAATTTCGAGATGAAATAGGCGATCAAACCATCCATCTTGTTCATATCAATGAAATCTCTCTACACACAAATTTCAAAATTTTTGAATTTTTTAGTATTTGTTTCATATTTTTGAAAACTGGACTTATTGGAGGTCCACACTAATTAGATCAGCGATTTTCAAAATACGAAATAAATAGTAAAAAATTCAAAAAATTTGAAATTTGGTGTGTAGTGAGATTTCATCGAGATGAAGAAGATGGACGGTTTGGATCGTCTATTTTGATCTCAGAATTTAAAACCCGTGGATAGCATTTGATCTCTCCGCTTATCCATAAAGACACTACTATTCTCATATATATATATATATATATATAGTTGAGCTCAGTCATGGCACGACGGATTATCCCGTCGGCCGCGGCTTGTTTTAAATCGGTGATCGATTGACGATCAAACCGACCATCTCGCCGTCTCGTTGAAATCTCACTCGATAAAATTTCACATTTTGTTGATTTTTTTTACTATTTTTTTCGTATTTTTGAAATCCGGGATTATTGGACGGTCCACAACTAATTAGATCGTGGATTTTTAAAAATACGAAAAAAATACTAAAAAAATCAGAAAAATGTGAAATTTTGTCAGTAGTGAGATTTCAGCGAGATGAAGGAGATGGTCGGTTCGGATCGTCGAATTCAATCACCAATTTTGCAAAAAAAGCCGCGGCTGACGGGAGGCTGAGCTCTCTCTCTATATATATATATAGTGGTCAATGTGTCCCTCACACGTAGGGCACGTGAGAAATGAAAATGAAATTACAGTGTCGTTCAATAAATTCTTCCCATAATTAATACATGTTTCCAATTTCATCACGAGGCTCTATATTTAGGAGTGATACACACCACACAATGTTGTGTGCTACATAATCAGGTAATTATGGAGCATATATTCAGGGAACAGTGAAATATTCCCGTTGAGACTAAATAACCGATCCACTATATGTTAAAAAATCGATGAGAATTCTTTTACATATACGACCAAGAAAAAATATTACTATGGAAATTATCACCAAAAAAGATAAACTAATATGGTAAATAACTTGGCGACTTTAAATCGGTTTTTTTAAAAGCCGCTATCGAGCCTTTAATTTTCTGGTTTTGGGAGTGCTGGAAATTTGAAACCCCAGTTAGAAGATCACCTGAAGGTTTTGGGATTTGTGGGCCAGAGGGCAATGTTCCTCTCATCTTTAGGCAACACTTTGAGGTAGAGACGGTCGCACCAGTCCAGGATCTGCTCCTCGGATCTCACCGAGTCGTTCCCATACCCTTCAAGCTGGAAACGCTCGCCGTCGACGAGGTTGCTGCACCTCTGCTTCTCCTCGAGCGGTCGCCGGAAAAACTCCCTGGACGCGCCCATCATGGCGTCTATCAGGGCGGCCTCCACGCCATGGTTGGTAACCTGTAGGAGGGACGGCATCGTATACGCACGAACGTGACCTGTGTGACCTGCAGGTGGAAGAAGATGCATGCTCCAAAATGGCGTGTGTAGCTACCGGACTTACCAGGAAGAGGCCCCACGAATCCAGCGCACGCCGGAGCGCCGCCGCCTCGTCGGCGGCGGCCCCGCCGTCGACGTCCGGCCGGCACAGGCGGGCAAGGTCGATGACGGGGATCGTGGCCGTGGCGGCGGCCGAGAGGCCGTCGCGTGACTGTCCACGCGCGACGTACCGGGCTGGCACGTCGGCCGCGCCGAGGCGGCCGGCGAGCTCCTGTACGAGCAGCGGCGCCGTCATCGTCGCTTTCGCTCCTTCTGCCCTCTCCATGCCGCTCACGCGCGCGATTTCCGCCGTGTGATCTTGTGCCGTTGGGCTCTTCGCCTCTTCCTGTATCGATCGGCCACGGCCAGTGAGCCAGTGATCAGACGTCAAACCTTGCGATAGCGATCATTGGTTCACTACTAGGCTACTGCAATATATATAGACGCCTAGATGTATTTTAGAAACATCTTCTACTGTCCGACGGAGCTGCCCCTCTTGTCTACATTAATGAATATTGGTGAGAGCTGATGAAAGTCTAATAGCTATTTGGAAAAAGAACATTAATTCTATGTAAATGCAAAATGGTTAGGAACAAACATGTCTACGTCAATCTACCTCACCTTTATTTGATGTGCGGGCCTCACTTTCCCCTCCTCTCTTGTTCTGTAGCATCCTAGGGTGATCTAGGCGAATAGGCGACTCCTAGGGGCGGAACTAGGTAGCACTAGGGTGGTGCATGGGCACCAGGGTCCCAAATACAATTTAGTTAGGATTAGATCATATGTTTATAGGTGCATCCCCTACTCAATAGTAGTGAATCCTGGTGATCTTCGTTCTAGTTCCGCCCCTAGCGACTCCGCTGTAGATCCGTCCACCATGCTCGCCACCGACAGCCTACACATGATCGGTGGTGGAGGCAGCGCCGAATCTACAGTGGAGGGGTGTACAGTAGAGCTAATAGGGGTAGGGATAGTGGGTTAGGGTTCCCAATAAAGGTGTCTTCTCTGACGGAAGCCCCGGCGGTGATGGTGGATTTGGTCGGCAACTCATCAGAAGGCTACGGTTGCAGTGCTTCCCACGTTGGTGCCAGCCGATTTTGGTGCCTAGGAGATGGATCTGGAGGGTGTGCCAACGACACCGACCTCCTCTAATCTATTTCCTGGTGGCTATATTCCTCTCCGGCGAGTCCTTGGGAGTCTTCGGTGTTCTCTGCAGGATTTGGCAGGGGATGGAGTTTTTGGTGTGGGTAGACCTCTCCGGGAGTGCTCAGGCAACATGGAAGAGGAAAGTTCAAAGCCTTCGCACTGGAGTTCCTTGGAGCGCTGGCGATCTCATCTTGCTCGGAGCTCCATGTGGAAAGAAGGTGAGTTAGGAAAGAGGGAGAGACTCAGACTTTGTTTCAGTGCTCATATGTGTCTCTATACCCTAGGCGTGGGAGGCAGGGTTCTTCGGCGTGGTGCTGTTGTTGCCCTCGCCGCTTGCCCTCAGCCAAGTTTGGGAGCCTCAATACTAGGACGACTACTTTGCTTGTGGTTTGGTCTTCCAAATGTTATCCTATTGCGGATAGAGGTCGATGGTGCGAGTTCTAATGATGGTGTTCGTCTAGAAGCTCAGCTCTTCCTTTGCCAGCAAGTGGTGGCATGGAGATTGGGCTTTAAAAATTTTACATCTTGTCCTTGCTGGGACTCTGCTGTAATTTTTTTCTGATGCTCGGGCCCAAAATGTAAAACAAGGGTGTAAGGTTTCTCCGTTTTACTATACGACCCTTTCTTAAAAAAAATGCATCTAGATAACAGCAATGGCCTCAAGATCCGTGCGACTTACTCCCTCTCTCTCTTACACTTTTGCCAAAAAAATCCTTGGGTTCCATCAAATTATTCCTGTGAAGTTCTTCCATACCCGATCTTCCTCTTGACGCGGTACGTGGTGCCAGCTGTGTTGTTACCAAGGGCGGGAGAAGGCTGCCATGCTAGCGCCAACCACTCGAGGGGAGGTGAGGGGAAAGGAAATCGGAGAGGAGTCAAGATAGATGAATAGAGAGGAAGAAGGTGCTCTATGGTTGGGGGATGATGGCATAACGGGGCATGCCAAGGTGAGATTTAGAAGAGGGAGGAGGTGTATCAAAAAAGAAGAGAGAGTGCGGGGATGAGACGAAGGATCCAACAGGAAAAATTAAAAAAAACAAGAGGTTTTTTTTGCAAAATGTGATGAGATATTGTGAAGTGAGTATTGTGGGTCTTAAAGCATAGTAGGAGGGCTCCTGGATGCATGCGCACCATAGGAAAGCCATACATGAAAAGAATTCTAGTTCCTTTCGCGAGTTGCTGGCTGGCAGCTCAATTACCGCACGTGCTCCTGTATACGTAGATAAGATGGACACGTGAGTGGACAAGCTTTCCATCATAATTAAGGCTCTATTTAGAGTACAGTAGTACACTCAGTGTTTAGTATCCTACTACATAATCAGATAGGCTGTCGACGCTAAGGCCAAACGCCGGTGGCGACACTACACCAAACTCCAGTGCAGCCAAAATTGGTTTTTTTTTTTTTGGCACACTGCCTCCATGGAACCTTAAGGTCGATGATTCCATTGATGGTCGACTATATATATTAGTCGTTGACACCAATTTCCGCCATCGAGAAAAACATTTGTCTCCTGTACGTAGTGATTTGTTACAACACAAGAGAGGATTGTCTTTGATAAATATGCTTGCAATTTATACAGTTTACATACAAATTTTGTAACTACTCCAGGTTACCAACCATGGAATAGAAGCCTCCCTGACAGATGATGTGATGAACGCATGTGGAGATTTCGTTCGCCAGCCACTCGAGGAGAAGCAGAAATGCAGCAACATTAGAGATGGTAAGCATTTCCAGGTGGCAGGGTATGGAAATGACCAAGTGAAAACCCAGGATCAGACCCCTGGACTGGTCCGATCGACTGCATCTCAGTGTTGAGTCAGCAAGCATGAGGAACCTTGCCAATTGGCCCCAACATCCCTGATCTTTCAGGTCACACATTTCAGTGCTATCAAATACTCATAAAAGATAACCACGATAATGGATAATTAACCAACAAAATACAACCTTGTAGTTACCCTTTTAAAGAGGGAGTTCTACCCTGGCATTGTCAGTTTTATAGATCATAGAGTATTATAATTAATATATGAAATAACATTTTTCAAGCATAATACTAGTCATTAATTTCCTGTAACCGTTAGAGTCAACCACTACGTCCTGTGTCTCCGAGGCCTGACCTTGTGCTAGGCTTCAAGGCTCACTCCGACGATGGCAATATTTGTCTATTGCTTGTGGCAATTAGGTTAGAAAGAAATAATAGAATCTTCAATCTACAATATTTACATGTGCAAGAGATTTTTAGCAAAGCTCAACAGGACGCTGCTGGTTATGAAAGGACGGTGTCTTTCCACGCTGCAGACAATCTGAGAAGTAGCTCAGCAAGAGATCACTGCTTCGGTTGCTTTTCACTTTCTTTCTTGTACAGAAACTCAGGTTAGTATCACTTATCATTAGTTCTAACTTTATATTCTTCCCTAACTAAATGCAACAGCAGAGCTCCTGCCTGTTGTTAACAAAAAGAACTGACGATCACATCCTTGTGACTCTTCTCGTGGACAACGATGTCGATGCGCTGTAGGTTCTCAAAGATGGCAGGTGGTACAGTGTTCCGACCAGCCCTCACACCATGCTGATGGAGGTGAGTTAGGAAAGAGGCTGGCGAGTCGATTCTAGTGCTCAGGCAACACGGAAGAGGAAAGTTCAGAGCCTTCGCACTGGAGTTCGTTGGAGCGCTGGCGATCTCGTCTTGCTCAGAGTTTCGTGCAGAAGGAAGGTGAGTTAGGAAAGAGGCTGGTGAGTCAATTCTAGTTGCTGGCTCCGTGCGTTGCTGGCTAGCAGCTCAATTACGGTGCGGATATCACATGAAAAGAATTCTAGTTCCTTTTGCGAGTTGCTGGCTGGCAGCTCAATTACCGCACGTGCTCCTATATAGGTAGATAAGATGTACATGTGAGTGGACAAGCTTTGCAGGTACGTAAGCAGATAAGATTTCCTTATTTAACTCCCTGCGTTTATGCAGAGAACATCCCTGCAATAATGCATGCTTCCATCATAATTAAGGCTCTGTTTAGAGTACAGTAGTACACTCAGTGTTTAGTGTCCTACTACATAATTAGGTAATTATGCAGCATATATGTTTAGGGTACAGTGAAATATTTCCATTGAGAGCGATGTCGACTACACGATTGGCACAGTGGCTGCAGCATGTGATATGATCATTGCATATTTGTTTTTGATATGAGGAAGAGGACGATACTTGCACCGTTCATCATCATGTCGTTTTCAGAATCATTGCATATATTTGTTTTTGATGTGAGGAAGAGGACTGCACCGTTCATCATCATGTCGTTTTCAGAATTATTGTAGATATTTGTTTTTTACTTAAATTTATATCATAATCTATAACGAGGGATTATTAGTTTGTAGCAATTTTAGAATATGTTAGTGTTTCTTCTCTTACTGAGGAACTACAACTTTCCATATTATTATTACAACAAAGTTTTTTTTTTACAAAAAGAAAAGACCACTGCGCACCAACAACGAATTTTTTATTTAATATTTTTTAAATCTTTTTTGGAAATAGTCATAGATATTGGTAAATAGCAGAAATAGGAGCCCGTCGCCCCTAAGTGGGGCGATCGCCCCAGGTACGGGTGATAGGTCACCCGACCGTTAGTGGGCTACCGGTTGGGAAGATGGCCATTTGGTGGGCCCACAGATCGCCCCTTACTAGGGCAATAGGTGGCTAGGGGGCTAGGAGCGCTGTAAAGTTCCGTCTGGCTGGGAGACTTGTCGCCCAAAGTATAGGGGATGACCCCTTAGGGGCCACAGGTTCCTATTTCTGCTATTTATTAATGTCTATGAGTATTTTCAAAAAAGATTTAAAAATATTTAAAAAATTCCACCAACTACTCACATACGTTCATAGGCGGCCTAAAACACACACCACACAACCCACTGGGCCAACACCATTTAGGCCCTATTAAGTTAAGCCAGTAACTTATTGTTTTTTTTTTAATAAGACATTTCTAGAATATCTTGAAACCATTTCTCAAAACTTTTTAAAACTAATTTTGAAACTGTAGGGGATTGGATAAAATACCCTGACAGCTAAGCCCTATGCATGACTTGCCCCTTAGGGTGCGTACCTAGGAAAGATAAGACGAATATAGCAAGAACGGATTAATGACTCGTATCTATACCTCGGCTTTGATGCTCGGGAGTGGGCCTCTTTACTCATGAGCCATTGTGTGGGTCATGTTGGGCCCTGAGACGATCCTCCCGGCGCCCTTAACCGCCTTCAGAGTCCTTCTATATCCAGAGCACGAAGTCTTCTAGATATGGATGTTTCTCGAGGCATAAGTAACGTATTTTTAGGATATATCTGGAGATTTGATTGGGTTCTGAGTTATCTAGATTTTTCCCTAGGTTGTATAGGACCTAGAACATGTTTATCTTATAATATAAATACCTCCCCTAGGGGAGGGGGAGGGCATCGTCATCCACATCAATATCCACAATCTCATCCCAATAACACAAACGCCCTGTGCGACTGGAGTAGGGTTACTATCTCTTTCCAAGAGGCCCGAATTAGGATAAATCTCTGTGTCCGATTTGTCTTTCATCTCAGCAAATCCATATATCTGCGACGAAAACCCTTTAGCAGGAAGAGGTTGTTTGGTCCCTTTGTCGGTAAGTAAGCTCAATGGGGAATCTGTTTCCTAACCGTCGACAGAAAGAAACCAGCCCTCGATGTTCCCGATGCTCGAAATATTTTGGGGCCTTTGCATTCTTGCCCCTACTTTGCTATGCACTTGTGAATTTGGGTCTTCTTTTTGAACTTTGTGATTTTGCCCCTGCTTTTTGAAACTGAAGCTTGTCGTTACCCCATTCCGTTAAGAGGACTTAACAGTGTGAATTTAGCTGTAAAAAGACATATATGCCCTTACAGATTTTGTGATTTTGCCCCTGTTTTGACAACAGCAAAATTTGTGCACATGATCTGCATATATATTGACACTTTCACACTTTAATATGCATATATGTAACAAACATGTTCAAATCATATTGAAGCAAACGTCCAGGTCATTCATACATGTTTAGATCATTCAAGCAAGAAATGACATCATATATATTGAAGTAAATGTCCACAATGAGGGTATACATGTCTTTTCCACTCTTTTTCCTTTTTTTAATTCAATTAATCCGCCTCCACCTAACGGACGTCCAAACTAGGGGCAAACTGAGACTTCATTTTGAAAAAGTAAGGGCAAAATCACAAAGTTGGAAAACGAGGCCCAAAATCACAATTGAGGTGCAAAATAAGGGCAAGAACACAATTGTCCCAAATATTTTAGATCAGTCTTTCTGCTTAAATCACACCAGAGCCTTGATCACAATTCTCATCTCCTTCCTCTAGGAACTCTTCCCTAGGGGTGCAAACGGATTGGATACGGTCGTATAGTGCTGGATACGGATACAAACCTTTTTTTTTTTTGTCGGATATGGATACGAACACGGATATTGTCGGATATGGACACGAATAATGTTGAATACGAATACGAATCATATTAGATCAATATTATCGGATATACTTCGAAACAAATATTACTCGGAGGTGTTGTCCGGTGCAAAGTAGTGCCAGCGCCACCTGCCTGTGAGTCGGATAGTATCCGTCGGATACTATCCATTTTTTCTTATAGTATTCATCAGATATTATCTATCATTATCCATATCTGTATTCGAATTTGGAAAAATAGCCGGAATCCGTAAAACTATCCAAATCACTATCTGAATCAATTCGGTCGGTTGGATACTATCCGTACCATTTGTCCTCTACTCTGCCCTTCCATATACTCTCATAGTCGTTGAATTTTTCTACAAGAACCATACACTACTCTCCTCCATATTCCATCCCATTTATAAAAAAGACATCCTCTTCTTTGAAATTGTCCATCAAATCCTCATCTGGTTTTTTAGGCCTTGTTTGGGAATTAGATTCCTAGTCACACCCCCCCCATTCCCCCGGTCTGGGGCCAATTTCCTTGGGTCAATTTGTTACATGTTTTAGTAGCCCATCGAATAGGGGTTTTCCAACCCTTTCCACCCAGTATCACCGGGGAATAAGCCCCTACCTCCCTACTCATGGATTATTCTTTCGGTTCCTTACCCGAGTGGTTGGCTTGTCTGCTTGCTCCACCTCAGCTGCTCGCACGTTCAACCCTAGCCCTTGCTGTCGGCGGTTCCTATTTGAAGTCGGCAGTCTCCGCGCACGCAAGAATTGATTGCCTAGAGCTTTGCGACGCTAGCTGATCGTGGAAGGAGGGCTAGGGGACGATCTTTGATGAGGTTGCCAGCACGTTGAGGGTGGCGCTAGTGGGCGTGGAGGAGTGTGCGACATCAACCTTGTCGATGGCTACAACATCCTGGTGCTCGTTGTGCACGGGGAAGGAGTTCGTCGCCAACGTGGCTCGTCTTGGCGGCGGCTGTAAGACACGGGGAGGTGGATGGCTAGGCCAAGGAGAAAAGCACAGAGGCATGGGGGAGGAGGCCATCTCCGACTAGCTCGTCTTGGCAGCGGCGGCGGCAGCTACGGAGCAGTCAGAACAAGGGCAAGGGGGAGAGATTGAGACGAGGCTAGGGATTTCTAGGCCTTGGCTAACATTTGGGTGAGGTGGGCTAGTGGGATAAATCACCCTAGGATTTCATATGGCAGAAGCCCCCCTTGGGCTATTTTCCCTAGGAGCATTTTACCTCGCGTGAGGTTTTTTAAAAATGAAAAAAAAACAGGCACCGGATGTAGGTAATTCACATTTTAAGCCCTGCTTGCATACTTTCATTTAGGGGGTGTTTGGCAGGGCTTCCGCTCTAATTTTTTAGCTCTGCTCTACAACTCCACTATAAAGTAGATCTACTATGGAGCAGATTCACAACTCCGCGGAGCACATTTCAAGCTGCTCTACAAAAATAAACTGCGAGGGAGGCTACTTCATGGAGTTGCCTGATTCAGAATTATGTGAAGTTAGAGCGCTTGGTACTACTCCGCAACGGAGTTGAGAGTTAGAGGTCTGACAAACACCCCTTACGCTCGGAGGATCTCAACACGTAAACTCAAGAATATGCTTTGCACCAGAGTTTGTCGTGCTGTCTTTTCACATGGTCCAACTCTCGCATCCCCATCCCGATCGAACCTGCTAGACGTCGACGGCTCGTGACAATGGCGTGCGGCGGCCGGGGTCTGAGAGTGGAGGACTTCGACGATGGCCCTTGTCCCTCGCAACTACGAATCAACCGGTGGCAGCAATCGGGGGATGGGCGTCGACGGCGGCGGCGGCGATCAAACTTGTAGTGAAGTAATACGGTGGCGGCGGTCCGGCTTCACAGCGGCGAGCAACCGATTCCATTGCTTGGGGATGAAGGGAGAAGGCGCGACGCAACGCAAC
This sequence comes from Olyra latifolia, assembly GCA_036346145.1. Classification (NCBI taxonomy): domain Eukaryota; kingdom Viridiplantae; phylum Streptophyta; class Magnoliopsida; order Poales; family Poaceae; genus Olyra; species Olyra latifolia. Next base: position 5,411,616 of record CM070530.1, read on the forward strand.
CTCCTGCGCGCTGCCTCGATCCTACCGCAAAGAGGGGAAATTGAAAATGAGGTCTGCGCTAATGCTTCTTGTCCTGTGAAATCCGTGTAGAAGGGGAATACTAAGTTGGATTGATGCTATAATTTCCTGATTTTTCCTGCAATAAGAACCAGAGCGATCCATTTGCCTGTAATCCATACATGCCCTAAGCGCCCGCCGGTGTGGTGGTTTCATGGGAAGAACTTGAAGTGATTTTGATGCATAGTAAATATGGAGATGCTGTAGCTTTGTAAAGGTACACCTATCCACAAACACCTGTAGCATTTGGAGTATTAAATTAAGTGTCATGTGCATGATTGACTCTCCAAGGCGCCGGCTAAGAATTTGGTGCTCCATTTTGTAAAATATATGGATTAGTTTTCAGATGACACATTGGAGATCAATTTTTTTATTTCTATAGGTTCTTCCTTATCTTGAAGTTTGGGCATCAGATACTAAACTTAGTCATAATATAAAACAGGGAGGCTAAGCTGGCGATCACTACTTGCCAGTTCCCTGGGTCAGCCATTCGGACATTATATAAGCTCAAGGAGACATTTTATTTGCAAGTTTTTGTCATTTGTTGGGCCAGGTAAACCTATCAATATAATACCGACTTAAAAAATTTCGTAGATGCCACCACTTGCAAGTGTAGCAGTGTTGTTTTTACATGGCCTTGGCCTCAAAACATCAATGGTGACTCCCACATATCAACTCAACCCCACCGAAGAATTAAGGCACCTTGGAGCATGGAGGAAGGCAGGTCAACGCTGCCCGTGCAGGAGCTCGCTGGCATGGGCAGCGATGATGTGCCAAGCCAGTATGTATTGCAAGAACACAAGCGCCCAGCTGCCACAGCCACTGCACCACTTCCTGTCGTCGACATCGGTCGCCTGTCCCAACCAGATGGCGGCGCCGACGAGTTGGCGAAACTCCGGCTGGCTCTGGAGTCTTGGGGCCTTTTCATGGTAATCTTGTCACATGATAGATGATTCTGTTTTGAAGTTTCAAACCATCTTGGCTGGTGTTGCTTGCACTTTTGTGGCAGCTAAATAGCTAATAGCTTATAGTTTGTATGTATGTATATTTTCAGGGTACTAACCACGGCATAGATGCTTCTCTAATGGATGACATGATGAATGTGACAAGAGAATTTTTTCACCAGCCGCTTGAAGAGAAGCAAAAATACTCAAACTTGATAGATGGCAAGCATGTCCTGCTTGAAGGATATGGAAATGACAAGGTGAAATCCAAAGAGCAAATCCTGGACTGGTCTGATCGGTTGGTTCTCAACATGGAACCCGAAGATGAGAGAAACCTCCATCTTTGGCCCAAAAATCCCAAATCTTTCATGTAAGCTTGCAATCATAGTGTTAATGTTGCTGCAAAATTGATTGACATAATAATCGTTATGCCGTTGTTGAAATCTAGACCTTTTGCAGTGATATCCTGCATGAGTTTACCATACAGTGCAACGGAGTTAAAAATAGCCTACTGCCAGCTCTGGCGAAACTCTTGAATCTCAATGAGGATTTCTTCATCAGACAGTCCGGTAACAGGCCTTCCACTGTTGCTAGATTCAACTACTACCCTCCGTGTCCAAGACCTGATCTTGTCTTTGGCATCAAACCTCACTCTGATGCAAGCATTCTTACGGTTGTTATGGTTGACAATGATGTTGGTGGACTGCAAGTTCTTCGGGGTGGTGTCTGGTATGATGTCCCAACCAGCTCTTACACCTTGCTGATCAACATAGGAGATGAAACAGAGGTATGTCTACTCATGAAAGTTTTTGTTTGCTGGTTTAACATCATTGATTCACATTATGTTGACTTATGTTGGAATTTGTTACTTTGTGACCTTGTCAGTATTTACCAAGATGTATTCCAAGTTCTTTATTGATCAAACTTAAACATAATTTTTTTATACAGATAATCACCAATGGGATTTTTAAGAGCCCAATGCATAGGGCTGTGACGAATGCTAGGAAGGAGAGAATATCAGTGGCAATGTTTTTCTCTATGGATCTTGAGCAAGAGATTGAGCCAGCATCTGAACTGATAGATGAGAAGCGGCCAGTACAGTACAAAAAAGTGAAAGTCAAGGACTACTTTGCTGAGCTCTTTGAGCATTTCTCTCAAGGGACAAGAGTCATCGACACAGTTAAGATATAAGTTAGTAGTCTGTCATGGTTTCATGTAAAGGATGCCATTCAGAACTAATCTTGTCATAATGGAATTTATCCTTTGACGCATACAAGAAAAGGTTGTGAAGTTTATTTTTGTGCTGTAATTGAGGACATAATCACGAAGCTATACTAATACCCCAAATAATTTGAGATAGGGTAACCATGCACGCTGTGCTCGACTATTAATCTTGCTGTCCAAGACCCGATCTTATTCTGGGCATCAAGCGATGGCACAATTCTTAGTTGCTTTTTGGTGGGCAACTGTGCTGGTGAACGATTGTTTCTGCTATATAAATTTACCAACCAGATTGTTGCTGATACGTAACCGAATTTGAGGTTGGTTTTGTTATATCCGCTTGCAGTGAAGATAGTGGGCAATGGTATCTTCAGTAGCCCAGTGCATAGGTTTGTGAGTTGTGACCGGGGAAAGAAATTTTCGTTTCCAAAACTTTACCGGAGGGGTAGCGATACAAGAAAAACCTGGCAATAACCATATTTGTTTCGGATGAAATTTTTTAATAAAAGTTTTAATTTTAACACCAAAAATTCAATCTATCGGCAAAATTTTAAACAATTTTTCAAAATCAAGTACACTGATTTTCAAGGGTTAATTGGATATGTGCCACTGCATAGTTAGAAAATTAGAGATTTGACACTCTATGTGTCAATGACATGTAGATCTAGGTTTCACATGTCATTGACACATAAGTGGCAAATTTTGAAACTTGTAATTCTATAGTGACATCTATTTGAATCACCCATTTTTAGTAATAATAATAATGGGTGATTGGCAGAAGAACTCTTTTGATGCGTTCATCATGGCCCTTCTCCTCTCATTAACAATCAGTAGAATGCCCTGAAACACTTAACACCCTATCAACAGTGCTATAGACACCCCTAAAAATCCTTTGGTTCCTTTTCTTCCAAATGGCCCATGCTACGTGGATAAGTAAGCCCGGAACTTGTTTGAATTAGCTGGGAGGTCTCCCAGTTCTAAGAAGTTCAAAAATTTCTCAAAGCCATGCTAGTGCTACCGTAGGGTTTTGCACGTTTGAGCTGAATTGCCTGAATATATACATATGATTTGTAGGTACCCAATCTAAATATTAAAAAGATTACACTATCGCTTAAGCTTCGAAATTCGGCCTACACGTATATCGGATGAAGTAATAAATATAATATATTGTCATAAAGTAAATTGCGTTGCAAGTCCTTAAAGTTGTCCCGTATTTTCGCTTAGGTTCAAAACTTCTAAAACCGGATATTTGGGTGCACAAAGTTGCATTATGTTTCAATAAGGTCCAAAGTGATATAGAGAGGTGGTTTAATGATATGGGTTGCCTAGTTAGCATAACACATGGCCACACATCCTAAATTCATAAAAAAAATTGAATTCAAATAAAAAATTCATTAAAAAGCTTAAAAATTCTAAAAAAAATCTTTTGTCAATTCTCTTAATCATAGTCAAAGGTATTTTGTACATAGACATTGCATAAATGGGGATATTAGACAGGCAGGCATTCAGAAGCACCACTCTACCTCCAATAGACAGTCTTCCCCTTCCAGGCATTAAGCCTATTGTGAATTTTATTTACTAGATTATCCTAGTCTCTTACTAGAGGTTTTTTTAACTGACCGAGACTCCCACGTATTTTATGGGGGAAGTCCCTCCTTTACAAGTAAAGATTTTTGTATACACTTTTTCTTTGTCACTATCCCCATTTACCAAAACAACTTCACTTTGTGAAAGTTAATTTTGAGTCCTGACATTTGTTCAAAAATAGCCAATATGAATTTAACATGAATGGCCTTTTGATGGTTATCTTCCAAACACAGAATGGTGTCGTCTGCATACTGCAGAATAGCCACTCCTTTGGGAATCAGGTCCTTGACCAAACCAGAGACCAAATAATTCTCCAAGGCTTTATAAACTATATGAGTTAGGCAATCAGCAACTAGATTAAACAGATATGGAGACAGGGCATCTCCCTGCCTGACCCCATTACATGAATGAAAATAAGGGCCACGCTCCTCATTGACTTTGACTTGCAACGTCCCCTTGGATACTACCAGCTCAATCCAGTGGCACCATGTTTCATTAAAGCCTCTCCACCTCAGGCATTTGAACAATATTTTTCAACTTACCTTATCATAAGCTTTTTTGAAATCTAATTTCACCAATACACCAGTTGTTTTCCTTGTTTTGGCATGGTGCAGAATTTTACCGACATCGATCTTCTATCATCTAAACACCCAACTCAGTCTACATCAGTGAAGGCACTCAACAAGCATGACTTGGATTTCTCAATCCTCAACCCCATGGAACTTGAGAATTTTAGATAGCACAATATGCGTTTAACTGCAGTTCAGTGACAGTCTGTTGGTTCCATGTATGTATTGACACACCTTTCCTACTGCATAGGTAATTTCTGGCCTAGTGACTGTGAGGTACTGCAAACCTCCAACAATGCTACTATATATGTTAGCTTCCTCAACCGTGAGCACTTGACCTGTTTCTCTTGCCAATTTTTCTGAAGTGGACATAGGAGTAGAGATCGGCTGACACTTAGCCATGTTTTCTAAAGCTATTAGTTCATTTATATACTTCTTTTGTGTCAAATGCAGCCCTTTTCCTGACTTGATAACATCAATACCTAGAAAATAATGGAGTGTCCCCAAGCCCTTGATAGCAAACGCAGTGTGTAGCTATTGAAGAAGTATATCCGAGGCTTGGAGTAATGAACTCACTATGATAAAATCATTGACATAAATGAGCACATACATTCTAATCCCTGTCTGATTCATGATAAACAAAGAGATATCGGATTTGGATGGAACAAAGCCCAACTCTTGAAGTTTTGTACTCAGTTTTGAGTACCATGCACGAGGGGCCTATTCCAAGCCTTATAATGCCTTTATCTGTTTGCAAATATGATGAGGCAGGGCTGGATGTACATAGCCATGTGGTTGGCGCGTGTAAATTGTTTCTTGCAAATTACCATGGAGAAAAGCATTTTTTTTCAAATCAGCCTAACGAAGTCCCCATCCACGAGACATTGCAATAGAGAGTACAAAACGAATAGTTGAGGGTTTCACCACAGGGCTAAAATGTCATCGTGATCAATTCCTTCTTTTTGCTAAAAACCTCTCGCCACTAGCCTCGCCTTGTTCCGTTCTACTGTGCCATCTTCTCTCTTTTTCACCTTGTAGACCCATTATAGTCAATAAGGTTAATGCGATGTACGGGTTTCACAAGCTCCCATGTACCATTCTTCTCTAAGGCCTCAATCTCTTCATCCATAGCCGCCTTCCATGCTGGATTGGCAAAAGCAATAGCATAGGATGTAGTTTCTGTTGTAGGCCAGAGATAGGTACCCCTCGGGCTTTGGAGCGAAGGTAGGGTCTGCCTTCGCCGTACCCCCGCCCTCTCTTCTCTGTTTTTCCAGGCCACCCGAAGGAGACACTAGGGAAAAAGTGCGGAGGTCGGAGGTCGGAGGCGACGAAGCGAAGCCCGTGCCTAGCTCGGCGAAGCTGGGAGCGGAGCGGCGAAGGGCGCAAATGAAGCAGTAAATGGTGCAGGCGGAGCAGTTAAGGACATGGGCGGAGCACGGAGCGTACATAAGGTCAGCGGGGCGAAGAGGGCAAGCACAAGTCGGGAAACCCACGCAGAGCATAGCAAGACCCGAGCGGAGCTAACGTCCGACGAACCAAAAGGAGAATGCCCAGGAAGGCGGCGGAGCGGACACCCCCGCCCATAGCGGGGCCGAGCGGACAAAGCCGCACGGCCAAGCCTACTGCCCTGTCAGAGTACCCGAGTGGGTGTCAGGTTGGGGCAGACTGATCCGTAACCGTCGAGTGGGTATAATTCCCCTTGTAACCCGGCGTAGGGGTCGGTTAGGAGGGTATAACCGTAAAGGGCGTGGCTAATATATTAGAAATGACCCTGGCGCCCCCGGCGTAAGGGCGGGTGGGGGTGAAACATGTAAAGTAGTGGAGAAATGACTGGCAGGCCCCCGGTCGGGGCCAGAGAGAAGAGAGGTCGCCTTTGCATGGCGCTGTACACTCCCGTCCCTATAAAAGGGAGGAGGATGATACGAATAAAGGACGAACTCTTTCTTTCCAAGTGTAGCGTTCCTTCCATCTACGAGCGTTGCCAGCGAGAGCACGAGAATTTCATCGAGCTGTCTTGGGTGCGCAGGATCGCGCATCGGGGCAGCCCTGTTTTCTGTTCGTAGGGTGATACCCACAACAGGTTCCTTACATGAATCAATCACTTCCTCTTTCTACTACATCTGATTCAACCCCATCAGTGGCCACCACCTGCATTGCACACCTAGTTGGCTAGTTGATGTTTTGTATGGAATGGTACCATCAGTACGTATCATAGGAACATGGACATTATTTTGGAGTCTTGTACGAGCTCGTTGTGGTTGTGGTCGTTCAACAAACTCCTGCATGTCCAAATGCTTTGCACTGCTAGACACCAGTAGAATCAGAGGAAATAGAAGGATTAATGCCATGATTATCTATACTAATATAAAAAGGAGCAGTTTTGTTGATACACTCCATCTCAACTGTCCACCTCCTCTCCATCCAATGGCCTAATTTCTCTCAATCTTCTCCCCTACTGATTTTTCTTCTATTCTGAGCACACTAGCGTGATCTCCAGCCACCGCCTCTCCATCCAACGGCCTATGCACTCTAATATCTCTTATTACCTTAAACCTTTTATGGTAAATCAATCACCCATGATTAGGGCAATCACCCAAGATTAGTTTTTTTTTTCGACAAGGGGAACACCCCATTTCCATTGCATAGACAACGAAAACATACAGCAAAACAACGTATTTCAGTTTCAACAAACACAACCATCAAACCACAACAACCAGGATCACCTAATCACCAGTTCTAACACCAAACAAGCACAGGAATAACAGACCACCATTTTCCTAACAAAACACCAACGGGACCCTAGAACCAGCATTAGCCACCTACAATTCTCAGATTGATCAAGAACACCTCAAAGACCTCAAAGAGGCCTAGAACTTGATATCTTCACCAGATCCATCGAGATCCGCAACTCGAATTGCACTGCGAAGTTGTCCAAATTAACCACCAAGTCTTCCAAATTCGTTACTCCAAACAGAACACCAACTGCCAATCACCAGTGTAAAGCCCTGCCCAGAAATGAAGAGTAGCACAAATAGCACATAGGATATCAGCAGGAGAACGAATCCTCTTATCCTGAAAACAGCTCTCATTCCGGAATCTCCAAATCACCCAGCAAACCGCAGCAAGACAGGTAAAGTAGAGCATAGATCCATTACTCCACCACCTTTTAACCCAAATATAAAAAGCCACAAAAGAACTAGGAATACAATCAGCTCCCAAAGCCAAGGCCAAACAACACCAGATCGATTTAGCCCAAGATTAGTTGGGGCAATCACCCAAGATTAGGGTCCTTCCATACTTCCCCAGTGTCCCCTGTTCCTCCACATATGCCCCTCTCACCTATATAAGCCGCCATCCATCACCATTAATTAGGGGCAATCACCCATAATTGGGACCCTTCCATACTCTCCCCTGTATAAGCTGACATCCACTGTTTATGTCAACCCCTTGGCGCTCTTCTTTCGAATCCATGCTATGTAAGTCCCCGTTTCATGAGGTGCTTAAATACGTCGTATAACTGTATTTGACGAGCTCATTTTTTGTCGGAACTGCAGGTACCAGGTCGCTCCGGGAATTAGATCGTCAGAGTTCGTCTTTTTGGCAGATCGATCGGCTGAAGCTCTCTGCTGCCCATCTTACGAGTGCATGTCCAATGATTTTATTTAGTTTTTATACAATGGTCACGTTATTGTGTTGTATTGTCAAATATGTAGACTGCACAAACTACCTAAATATTAGCCTCTTCATGCGTCAATCCTGTCAGACATGATTTCATTTATAGAAGAAATATTGCAGATTACATGATTGCTTTTTTGGAAAAAGGAAAAAATAAAAATGCCTTGGTTGGGCCCCGGCGGTGCCTGGCCTGGTAGCCCAACGGCCCCCACGCCACAGCCTGCCAGCGTAGCTCCTGCACGTGGCCTACATGCGCGCATGCACCGCATAGGCCCAGTCGCCCCTCTGGGCCTAGCTGTCGTGTGCCGACTGCACTCCCAAATCCTGCCCGTAGACTCCAGAATTTTTTTATTTTTAAATTATTATTTATTTAAAAAATATACGTTGAACTAGTAATTTTTTAAAAATAAGCGTCCGTCGTCCATGGGTTGGACGATCGCCCGTTGCTGGGGCGATCGGTGCACTTTCCGTTACGCGACATCATCCGTTTTTGACTTGTTTGACTTTTTATTACTTTTGAATCCTTTTTTTTATCTCGTAGGCGTGTCTAAAAGCTCTCTAAATCCTAAAAACCAAGGACATCCGACTCTCGATGCCACCTCGGGAAATTCTCGAAGTTACGAGATAAGTCAAATAAGCAAATGAAAAAAATAAGACAGATAAGCTGAGGAGAACAGACCCTAATTATCAGGGGAATGTCTGACATCCTGTCGGTTATTTTCTCAAATCAAACAAGGAGTAACAGAAGGCAAGGGAATGCATGGAAGGAACACTGGTAGGAGCTGTCACATCTTCAAATTTTTGTGAGAGGGAACACGTCTTCGTCAAAGACTACATCACAGGTGATGTACACACGGCCAGTTGCAATGTGGAGACACTTTGCATAAAGGACTGTACCCAATAAAAACACACTGCTTTTACTGTTTCATATGTATATGTAGCATGTGTGCCGGATAAGCAACAGTGATCCGGCATCAGCGCTGATTATAGTAGACGCACAACAGAATGCGCTGGAAAATATCTCGGCTGTTATAACAGATAGTTCGGGAACATAAATAATACATAATTATATTTAACAGTCTGCTACTGATGTTCAGAGAGAAAATTGTTATTTTGTCATTCTCAAGGTGTGGTTTCACCTAAATGCAACTCTCCATATGGTAATTACCAAAATGCTACTCTTTTCCACTGCCACTTTGATTTGATGCCGTTTTATCATCTTTTTTTTTGCATTTATCCGGCTTGAGAAATGGTTGTTTTGCCCTCTTCTCCCACCTTCCTCATCTTCGCTTCTTCTTCCACCACGGTGAGCTCCTCCTCCGCCGCTAGCCTCCTCCTTGCCGGCCTCCTCCACCGCCGGCCTCCTCCCCGCTGGCCTCCTCCTCGTCGACCTCCTCCGCCGCCAGCCTCCTTGCCGACCAAGCTCACCATGGCCGCTGTGGCCATCACCGGACACCGGCATCCTCGAGCTCAAATCCGACTGGGGAGGAAGGAACAAGAAGAGAGGAAGGAGAAAAAAGACATTTTCTATGGCTAAATTAGAGAAATAGGAAGAAATGGTATGGAATTGAAGTGGCAGCGATGAGAGTGACATTTTGATAATTGCTACGTAGAGAGTGTCATTTAGATGAAGCATATCTCGAGAATGGTAGTAAATGACTAGAGGTAACAACTGAACTGATAGGACCGTCTTCAACACTTGTGCCTGAGGGCAGCAACATGGATGGCCACCTTCGATGGGAAGCCACCGGACAGCCGCAGCTTCTCCAGGAAACCCTCCGCCGTACGCACGAACTCGTCCATGATCCCCGGCGCCGCCTCCGCCTCCGCCTCGCCGAAATGCCGGAGCATCATCACCTCGTGCATCGCCCGCATGCCCCTCGCCTCACCCGCTGCATCCTCGCTCTCGACGATCTCGAGGCCTTCCAGGCGGACGACCTCGAAGGAACCCTGTGCCTCTATCGCCTCCTCCATCTCCTCCAGGCATGGCTCGTACACCGGCAGCTGGAACGACTCCACCTTCTCCGCGTCAACCACCCCCTGCATTGCACACCACAGATCGCATCACCAGATCGATTGATATTTCTGCCTAAATGAACAGAATAGCTGTAGATCAACGCTGGATAGAGATGGTACCCGGGATGCCATGTCGTGCAGGACGGCAGCCATGTCATCCCAGCTGCGGCAATCCTCGGTAGCCGCCATGATTCTGTGTGATCTCCCCTTGACGGAGAGCAGCAACCACCCTCCCGGCACCATTTCCTCGGCGCGCGACTCCAAAAACAAGGTGAAGTCGCTCTTGAATTGCCGAGCATAGGCACTGATGACATCTGGTGGGCTGGTTCTTCCCGCGCATATGTTATTCTTGTTTACAAGTTTCCGGTTCCGTAGCTCTTCGGGAACCTAAAATTAACCAACACCTAAGAGAATTTCGAAAGCTAAAATGCCATTGAGACATTCATACAAACGAAATTGGGTAGGTAATATTGCAATAAAACCTGACTGTATATGTATCGAGGAAAAGAAAATTGGGCAGGTAAAGATCATGTTGGTCATCCTTGTGAGAACGTGGAGATGGAGATGACTCATCATTTGTGAAAGCAAAGTTGATTGCCGGAACAAAGTTGGGTACAAGTTTGATCGACGATAAAAAAAAAAAGAACAACTTTGTTCTCCCCTTGCAATTGTTCAGTCCATTTGTGCTCTATTTCACTGTTTTTTTTTTTTTCGAACCGAGAGGCAGGCGCTCTGCCAATTTTCATTAAGGGGAAAGAATTTGTACAAATTTACAGGGAGAGTGAGTTAGGGGGGGAAAGAAAAAGGAGGAGAAGAAGAGGACCAACTACAAGGCGGGGAACTATGCGGAGGCTTGCGGGCCCTCCGTGACCCCATTAATGTAACATCCTCACGAATACGCCAACGACACGCGAGGGGAGAGGTTCGAGTTCGAAGATACGCCTATTATGCGTTCCTTCCAAATGTTCCAGATGGTATAGATGATGAGGCCATTAAACTCATGGGCGCTGGGTCAAGGGAGGGAGCGAGAGGAGAGGGACCACCAGTTGAGGAACTCCCGAGGTCCGATGTCAGGCACGGAGGAAGCCGGGAGAAGAGCTCTTTCCGCACCAAATTAGAGAAGGGCACCAGAACACAGTGATCCGCCATCTCTCGGGTGGAGGTGACACAGTCGGCAGATGGGATTACTCTGCCAACCTTTGACGGCAAGGACGTCGGCCGTGTTAATCTTCCCAAGGCTGCAGGACCAGGCGAAGAATTTGCATTTGTTCTCAGTATGGGCCTTCCAGATCACGGCTTTGGTCAAAAGGGATGGAGCCAAGAAATGAGCCTTGTAAGCAGAGCTAGAAGAGTAAACGCCTTGTTGTCCAGAGTCCGCACGACCTCATCCTGCTTAGAGGATCAAGGGCGACGGATTGGAGAGCCGTCCAAAGGCGGGCAAAGTCAAGCAATTGCTCGGGGAGGCAATGTGATGGACGACACGGCCCAAATACCGGTCACCACCGGTGTGCCACAGACTTGTGCCCGACTTCGGACGGCACGAAAGAGGCGGGCACGAGGTGGCACGGGCCCCACCATGAAGCCACTTGTCATGCCAAAATCTGCAAGTCGGCCGCTCCTAGGGTAACCACGGTGGCAGCGAAGAGGGAGCGGTCCGAGTCGTCGCAGGATAGGGCAACCACCCACGGCTTGAGGGGATCCAAGCCAACCACGCCCAACAGAGCCGCAAGGCCTCCGCCGAAGAGGGTAGGTCAAGCACCCCAAGGCCCCCAGACTAAGGGGCGGCAGACTGACCCCAGCTAACGAGAGCGACCTCTGGGGCCCCTGACGCGCCCAAAGGAAAGATCTTCTGAGACGGTCAATCTTCTTGATCACCCATTTTGGAAGATGGAAGAGGGCGGCGAAAAAGGTGGGGATCGCCGTGAGCACCGCCTTGACAAGGGTGAGGCGACCCGCCTTGGAAAGGAGCCGGCCTTGCCACAGGGGCAATCTGTCTCGGATCTTGTCAACGAGCGGCATCCAGAGGCTACGGCCAGGCTTACGCCAGTGCAGAGGGAGCCCGAGGTAGCGGCAAGGAAAAGATGCTCTAGAGCCCGGGAAGTCTGCCAGGGTAGCTTGCAGAGCAGTTTCATCGCAGTTGATTGGGTAAACCGCGCACTTAGCGGGGTTGACTTGCAGACCTGAGGCCTGGCCGAAGGCGTCCAGGAGAAGAAGGGTGGCCTGCAAATCCGCTCTCGTGGGGCTGAGGAAGAGGGCAGCATCGTCCGCGAAAAGGGAGGTGCGGGGCTTCAAGGTGTTGCAATTGATGGACGAAAGAATGCCTTCCTCGACCGCCAATTGAAGGATGCGCTGGATGGGGTCGATGGCTAGAATGAACAACATAGGGGAGATGGGATCACCTTGCCTGACTCCCTTGTGATGAACAAGGCGAGGGCCTGGAGTACCATTGAGAAGGACGGCAGAAGAGGAAGTGCCGAGCAGAATCGCAATCTAATTCAACCAACGCTGCCCAAACCCGAGCTTAGAGAGAAGCTCCAGGAGGTAACCCCAGTGTAAAGAGTCGAAGGCTTTGGCAAAGTCGAGCTTGAGGAAGAGGGACGGGATTTTGCGTTTGTGTAAGTCCTTGACGACGGTCAGGACATAGAGGAAGTTGTCCTGGATACATCTCCTCTTGATAAAAGCGCCTGTCTGCAGGAGACCAAATTTCGCCCAAGAACGGGCCACTTCTGTGGGCGAGGAGCTTTGCGAAGATTTTACCCACACTATGGATCAGCCGATGGGGCGAAGTCCGAGAGATCTTGGGCAATCGGCCTTCTTGGGGAGAAGGACGATGTTGGAGGTGTTGAGGAGAGAGAAACAAGATCGGTCTTGCTCATAGAGACACTGGAAGATGGCTAGAAGGTCAAGCCGGATGATGTCCCAGCAGCATTGGAAGAAGGTCGCGGTGAAGCCATCAGGGCCTGGCGCCTTGTCCTTAGGAAGGGCGAAAACCACAGCCCGAATTTCTTCCTCTGAGAAGGGGTCTTCCAGGGGGCTGAGGTCGAGGTGAGCGAAACCAAGGCGGTCCCAGTCCAGGGACCAAGGACGGTTAGGGAGGGGGCCCGAGGTGCTCGGAAAAAAACAGGCAAGATTCAAATTATCTTGCCACCTCCGAGAAAACAGGCCGGAGAGGGTTTGCAAGGAGTGAATGAACTTCTTCGACGCTCGGTGACTCTCTTGAAGATGGAAGAACTTGGTGTTGGCGCCGCCTCTCGATCCAATGGTCCGGGCTCTCTGTCGGATGCGCTGCCTTTCCAGCGAGGCAAGACCGAGACAACGAGACTTGGCCAGAAGACGAAGCTCTCGTTCCCGGTCGGTGAGGGGGCGGATCTCTTGGGCGTAGTCCAGAAGCGAAGTGATCGCTTTGACTAAGGCCAGCTGGATGGCAAGATTGCCAATCTTCTCCTTGGCCCAGGAAGAGAGAGCTTTCGCAGTCCGAGAGAGCTTGGTGTGGAGGCGGCGGAAGGGGTTGAGATTAACAATCTCCCCACTCCAAGCGTTTTGGACAGTCTGGTGAAAGCCAGGCAAAGAGGGCCAAAAGTTCTCGAAGCGAAATTGTCGCCGGACACGGTGACCTGGGTCGCCTAAGAGGAGAAGGGGGCAGTGATCCGAGATGAGGGAGGGGAGGGCTTGCAGGGTGGCAGTAGAGAAGCGGAGGTCCCAGGCGGTAGAGCAGAACATGCGATCAATACGGGAAAGGGTTGGTGAGGCCCTTTCATTGCTCCAGGTGAAGCGGCGGCCCAGGAGGCTCAATTCTCGGAGGGTCAGCGAGTTGAGCGTGTTTCTGAAGGCATTCATGAGGGTAATGTCCACGTTGCTGTTGCTCTTGTCAGCTGCCTGGTAGATGAGGTTAAAGTCGCCGACTACAAGCCAGGGGAGATCCGGGTCAGTCGGCGCACAATTGATGAGCTCATTGAGGAAGAGGAGCTTATCCGCGCGGACCTGCGGTCCATAGACCACCGTGAGCTGCCAGTAAAGACCTGAGGAGGAGGAGTGCACTCTGAGGGTGAGGCCGTGGTGGCGATTTGGACGGAGTCTAGGGTAAGAAGTTTTGTTTGCCAAGACGAGGATGCCTCCGCGGTGCCAAAGGCCGGAGGAAGGCAAACCCATCGTCGAAGTCACGGCGCGATTGGCGGTTGTTTGGGCCGTGACCGCCATAGCTTGGTTTCTTGCAAGCGCGATCGATCGCTATGCTGCGTGGAGGACACGAGGTCGCGGAGGGCCGCACGACGAGCACTGAGTTGAGCCCCCGACATTCCAATCGAGGAGGCGAGCTCAATCGACATTAAAAGATGGGGCGACGCAGCCTAAGGCCCAAACAGAGACACACAAAGCCAAGAGGCTACATCAAGTAAAACCCAAGTAGGGCCGGCTTTGGTACAAGCCGCAGAGGCGCCACCAATGTAAGCCTAGAGAAAAACAGAGGGTCTCCAGGGTCGAGTGGGATTGTTGGCCATCTGCGCCGCGCAAGATGCCGCCGAGCCCGCCTTCCGGGAGAGTGCCGAGAGGGAGACCGGAGTGGAAGCCGGCTTGATGCAAGAGGCAGTGGCGCCGACTTGGGGCAAAAAGCTCACGGTGCCCCCAATGAGCCATTGTTGTGAGGGAGAGGCGCTTCATGGGGCAAGGTCAGCGCCGCCTGCTCAGGGGCACCGGGCGGTGGAGGCATCGATGGCTCGGGAGCGACCACCCAAAGAGCTTCGGTCGGGCCAAGATCAGATCGTCCGAGAGTGAGCGCGAAGGAGGTTCTTGAGGGCGGCGGTTCCTCGGCCGCTTGATCCGAGAGCTCAGCCAAGGCGCCATTTCTTGGCGATGAGCCGCCGAGCCTTGTCTTCCGCCGCAGCTGGCTGGTCCTTGCCGCAAGCCTCAAACTGCGCCGCTCCTCGGTGGTCTGCTGAAGTGGGGACCATGCGGGGAGCCCGGCGCTTGAACACCTGGAGAATAGGCGGTTTGGCGGGGATGACGATAGAGCGCACGAAGGCAGAGCAGGCCGGGGAGGGTGGACGGTTGGAGGGTACCTCGGCGAGGGGAGCAGAGATGAGGACTGCTGGCCGGGCGAGGCGCGACCGAGCCTCGCCGAGGGACTGAGCAAAGACTGTGGGGCGGTGAAGCTCTGAGGCGGGCGGTGGCGCCAGTCTCCGGACGACAGCGCTGGGAGGACCTCACGAGATGGGGTCACGCGCCACGCCACAGGGCTGCCAGGACGATCAAGACGGCGCGGCAAGGCGTTGCAGGGGCGGCTCTGACGCGGGAGCCCGCAAGGGGGCCGGCGAGGAGGCCTGCCGAGGAGGTAAGGTAGGGGCGGCACCCAAAATCCCAGGTGAGGAGGAACGGGATGGGGGGGCCCTGACCTTGAGGCGGCGGAGGGGGGCTTGGTGCAGGACGGAGGCGGCGTGCGTCGGTCCATGCAGGGGTGAACTAACGAGACGCCATCCTGGCGAACACCGGGAGGAGGACCGACGCTGTCGGCGGCTCGAAGGGAGTCTCGCGGTGACGGGGCCGACCGAGAGCGGCCCCGCCCACGGCCGAGAGGCTCAAGCACCGAGCTCACCACCCGGAGGCGCGGAGCGTGATCTTCTCCGACGGCGACCCTGCCATCATCCGCGTCGAGTCGACCTCCGGCCGGTGTCTGTGTGAAGAGGTCCCGGATGGCTTCACCATCAACCTTGCCGAGGGACCATTGCAGCTGGGTCACCCGAGGTGCAGCGTGGGGGCCTGTGGAATGATCTTCAATGGTGTCGAGGTGCACAAGGACCTGTAGGGATCGCCACCTTCCCGAAGCGGCGCCACATCGCTGGGGTTCTCCGCGATGCTTGGTAATGGACCTTGGCAATGTCGCCGGGTTCGCCGACCGTGCCCAGACGTTGAGCGTCGCGGTCACCTCGCGGTACGTGCGCAGTCCTCCTCGACGCATTGGAAGGCGCAAGCAGCGCCGATGACACTGATCACCGTCCTCTCCCCCCAAGCATGCAGGGGAATGTTCTCGAGGCAGAGACGGACACGGAACCGCAGCGGTGCGGGGTCGTCGGCAGGTCGGGGGCGCCAAGGCTTGAATTCGAGCTCAAGAGCGCCCTGGGAGAAGCGGCCGTGGTCGACGGCGCGGCGGCGTCGCTCGGCATTGGGGAAGCGGACCAAGAAGTCTTCGGGGTGGTGGCGGCTCACGGAGAGGGACTCCCAGTTGGCCCCCGAGACGGCGACCGCGGCCATGTGGACGTCCTCCAAAGTGCGCTCCGAGTTGTGGTGGCGTCCGCCATGAAGCAGGACCAAGGCCCAACGCGCGTGGATATGCTCGAGGTCCTCGCGCATGTCCGCTGCCTCGGCACGATGCCGCCCGGGCGCGCGACGGGGGGTCGCCGTGGGCGGCATGGGTCGGAGGAGTGGAGCTGGCGGAGAAGCAGAGGGGGACCCGGGGGGAGAGGAGCGACAGGCGGCCTCTTTATGCCCGCTAGCGGCGTCGACAATATGGGGGTCCTCGCAGCGCCACGGCGGTCGCTCGAGGCAGCGGCGCGCGCGAGGTGGTCGGAGTGAAGCGATGTGACGCCGCTGGTTGAGGATCGCTGAGGATTGAAGACGGCCATGCTCCCGAGGAGGCGCGCTCATTACCGAGGCGAAGGAAAGAGGAGCGGCGGAGGTCGGCGTGGCAGGGGAGGCAAATGGTGGTTTACTGCCACCACCAACCCGCGCCAGGTAAAGTCGGTGAGGAGTGAATGCAGGGGAAGTCGTCGACCGGGTCGTTGGGGAACAGATGGAGGTGGGCCGGACTTGAAGGAAGGGTCGGGGTGGCGCAGCGGACAAGCCTCCGGGTCGGTTGGCGCAGATCTGGCGAGTCGTGGTGGCTGGCTAGGCCAAGGAGGAGGCGGCGACGGCGAAGACGGAGGCGAGGAGGGCGGCGCAGGCAGTGTCTGGGTGGCGGCGGTGGCGCTGGGTCCCGAGAGCAACCAAAGTGAGGAGTCGTCGGGACGGGCGCGGTGGCATGGCAGCGTCGGCAGGGGGAGGCGGCAAGGCAGCAAGCGGCGCATGGAGGCGGCGGGGGGACGGGTTATGGAGCAACAGTGGGCATAGGTGAGTCTTAGTGAAGTAGTGCTGAATCGGATATATATATTTTGCTGTAATACCGGGGGCTGAGAGCTTAGCTACTATGGTTGTAAAACGACAATAATGTTTCATTTCAAGCAATGGAAATCAAGGTTATCCTCTTATAAAAAACAGTCTGACTGTCAGTCGTCTGTTTCTCTAAAAATATTTAAAATCAATCATTCTTTGGACCGTTGCAGTAGTTCGTAGATATCACTGAGAGCTACAATTTCCATATAAACATTCCTATCATATATTGAGGTTATATTTTTGAGGCATGTGGCCATTATTTATGCATCTAGATGTCTTCAAATAGAAAAAATTACGAAATAAAAGTTGTAGACCTCGTCGAGAGCTAAATTTTCATATAAAGTTTATTTCCAACGGATCTCATATGAATAAGTTATAAAAATATAAAAAATTTGAATTAAATAATAAATATGCCTATTTTTTAAGAACCGATAGAGATAATAATTTCATATCTGCTATTTTTCGGAAAAAAAAAAACAAACACAGATGTATATACATCAGATTTTTTATTCAGAGCTGGCTCAGAAATTATAATCTCATATACACAGATATATATATATATGTTTTTTTTTCCTAAAAAACCGATACATATAATTAATAATATCATATTTGTTGGTTTTAAGTTAGATAAGTTCCTCCTTCCTGACTCCTTAGCACTAGTAAACTTATTTGTATCGATTCTATATATGAATTGAACCGGCACAGATATACAAGTATAAATGAGTGTTTTTGATGTAGTGACCCATTGTTAGGTTTCATCGGTCTAGCATCCCTCTAAGCCGACCAGCAGTGGTAGACCCTAGCCCGAACCCTAAACCCTAACCTATTGATGAATAGCAAATTTTATATTAAAAAAGTGACATTAGTTAGGAGTATATGAAAGGGTAAGTTGATGCTGGCTCTAATTTCGTTTCTTTTGTTATTCAAGAAAAAAAGGGGAAGAAGAACCGTGAGTATGAGATACAAAGATCGACCTTGGAGAGCCAGTGCAGGGTGCAAGAAGAGCACGCGAGATGCAGTGTGCCGGCCGGGAAGAGCCGGCCGTAGAACGACCCGGGCGCGCCGAACACGAATACGAGCGGCGGCTTGGCCTTGTCCTCCGGTGGGAAGTGGACGGCCACGCCCTTGAAGACGGCGTTGAAGTCGTTGCCGGGGAGGTCGTTGAGGTACATGCACACCTCCTCGCAGCCGCCGCCGGCCGTCTCCTTGCAGCGGCGCCTCAGCGCGGCGGCGGCAGCGGAGACGAACGCCAGCGCGTTGGGGCCCGACGAGCACCCCAGGTCGGCGATGGCCACCCTACCCGGGACGCCGGTCAGGCAAAGCTCCGTGACGGCCGCCTCGAGTAGAGGCATCATCATTTCTAGGACGAATCCCTACATCCATCCATGTATCCAGTATCCAGATGGGATTTCGCGAGATTAATGTAAGCCATGGAATGAGTTAAAACGGGACGCGCCGCAAGTAAGAACGGGACTAGGGAGAGAGATGCAAGTTAGGACGACCTGGAAATCGGAGTTCTTGGCGTAGCTGTTGTCATCTTCCCCTCCATTCATGCCGATGCTCTCGGCGGCCGCCATTGATTAGCTCGGCGCCGTACGCATCAAAGAAAGCCGGATGCCTCGGTGCAATTTTTTTAAAAAGAAACGATATATATAAAGTTGTTCCGGCCTCTAATTTTGCTGTATATTTTTGGCGGTTTCTAGGGATTAAACTACTCCACTCTAACCACTAGTCTCCCTTTAAGTATGCTCATGTGTTTAGAACTTTAGATTTTGCGACCATTTGATAATGGAAAAGGTCCATTTCATTCAATCAACTATGATGAAATAGATTTTTTTTTCTTTGAGATCACGCTGGACCCATTCCCGTCGTCCTCTCGCTGATCGGGTCAGTCCGGCGAGTTGCCATCGACGATCGTCCCGCGCTTCTCCTCTACCCCACCGGCACATCCGGTGCCATCTTGCACCAGCCGTTCGCGCCGCAACACGGCTTCCTGCACCGCCCCGCCACGGCGACCCGGCCGTCCACGCCGCCACCTACCTCCCACGCCGCAGGCCCTCTCCGTCGACCCCGACGCCAACCCACACCTCTTCTCCGTGCTGGCAACTCGCCCCCCGACTCTGCTCTCCGCGCCGGCATCGCCGGTGAGCCGTCCTGGCCAACGACGATGCCTCCCTGTCCGCGATGGTCGCTAGCTCCCGTCCGCACGAGATTGACATGGAACACCACATCTTTGCTTTCTAGGTCGTGAAACTTGTCTTTCTTGTGACGGAAGAAGACACGTCGTCGCACTTCTGCGCGGACAGGTCCAAGTATATACGTGTTCTGGGACCCCTACCACCCCAGCGACGCCACCAACGCGCTCATCGCTCTCCGGCTCCTCGACGGCGGCCCACCGGACATCACACCGATCAACGTACGCCAGCTGGTCGCGAGCTGACCGTCCGTGGATCGATGTTCGCCGGATTTTTATAATCCTGAGATTAACCGGGACTATTAATCCTGAGATTCGCCGGATTATGCTGGAGAAGCAACTAGCAAGCTACCCTTTCGGCACCATGGTACGGCGTGACCGAGCTGGAGTGTGCGACACGGGTCTGGTGGCTCGGGGCACGGGTTCCGAGGTCGGCCATGGCGCCTTTCCTGGTGGGACGCGCTCGGGTGAGAGGTCGGTTTTACCCTCTGATGTTCTCTGCGGGGTTGGTCGGCGCAGTGAGGGGACACTTTTGCTCTCGTGCCCGAGTCTTAAGGTTTTGTTTGGCCACTTTTGGGCGAGATCTGAATCGCTCGCTGGGATTTCTTTCGCTTCGTCGTCTCTCCACCTCCCAAACCCTAAGTCTTCTCGGGTTGATTCGAGATCTTTCGTGGAGGTTGTGAAGTTTGGAGCCCAGAGCATGGCCAGAAGACACGGAGGATGGGGGCGATTTGGTGGTAGAGGTTCTCAAGGTTCCTTTTGGCGTGGGAGATTTGCGAATCGGGGGCAGTTTTCTTGGAGCCGGGTTCAACCTCCTAGATCTGAGCAAGAATTGCAGTTAGTAGATGAACATGATGGTGTGCAGCATCCTATTGAGTTGGGGATTCATCGTCGGCTGGCCTAGATCTTGATCTGGGATGGCGAGCGTTCCAGAGATGAACTGTGGTCGAGATCGCCCATTTCAGCATCCGGAAAAGATGATCGTCGACGGTGAAGTCAAGAAGAAAACGGTGACCGAGGGGTTTCTTTTGAAGAGGAGCGATGGGCTCCAAGAACATAAGCCAACCCTAACTTTGAGAAAGCGGGATGGGGTAAGAATCTTGATACTTCTTCTAAAGTGGGGATAGGTGCTGAGGCCATTTCGTCTAAATGCTACCAGCAATATCTGGTTATTACCATCCATGCCAATACTGTCGATATTTGGCCCTTATACTTTCTGGTGAGGAATGTACCATCCACACAAAGGACAGTGAGACAATATGGGAAGGCTCGTATGCATGGTCCCAAAGCAAAAAAAAACCCGCTGCAGAACCCACTTGCCGATGTCCACATCAGTCGCAGGATACTCTTTGATATCATAATATGTACCAGGGTTCCTTGCACTGATGGTCTGCAATAGCGCAGAAAGGTTGGCATATGATGCTTCATATGTACCAAACCTACTCTCTAAAGGCTAAAGCCTTCTGCTTTGCCCTCCAAGCTGTGGCATACTTTATCTTGTACTGAAAGTGTTCTTCAATGGCCCGAATTATCGAGCGTGGCTCATAGCTTATGTTGCCAACTATCTGTGAATACATTACCACTCTAACAAAAGTGGAATTTATGTTCCGGTGCCTTTGCTGCGGCTGTTTCAACTGACAATTGTGCTCTATCACAATCGAACACATCCAGTAATCGACCCACTTTCCCTTAAATACATGAACCCGCCAAGGACATCTGAGGATGACACACTGAACATCATATAGACTTTTACTGGACTTCACAACACAGAATTCCCTCCTAACAGATAATAAAACAATACTTCACGGCATCCATAACGGCCTCATTACTAGGGTACATGGATCCTTGTTGTCGACGATTTATATCGGCAATATATTTTATAGGGCTACGCGAAAGATCACAACTACGATGATAGTACAGAGAGCCGAATTTATACATGTCCGGGCCCTCAGGGGGAGGTAATACCCTACTCCTATGCTCGTGGATTGTATTATGGTGGATCTCAAGGATGATGAGATGAGATGGATACAGGATTGTTGGATGATCTGAGATGTCGAACTAGGGGCCCCTGACCCCCTTTATATAGTGCAAGGGACCGGGTTACAGATAAGTTCCCTAATCCATATAAGGAAGATAAAGATATAACCGAGTTGGTTACGCCTATATCTATGTATTCGAGTAGGAAACGAGTTCGTTTCCTTGTAGAGGAAGTCGGGCCGCGCGAGCCTCCAAGCCCGCCTTCTGGAAGATCCATGCGACTCGGCCCAAAGAGGTGGTATGTCCAACAGTATATCTCCGGATACTCGGGGTCTATGTTATCCACACCTGTGTCACTTCGTTCTGATAGTAATCCCATAAATTTTGGCTACTTTCCTTCACACATAAATCTTGGAAGTTGTATGAGTTCCACTCAGCTGGCACTGGACGATCTTCAAAACTTGCCTCATCGTCTGAGATGTCCTCCTCGGGTACTTGCCCATGCTCCTCATCCTCGGCCTCCATCAGTTGTACTACTACTTCAATTTCTTCCCCTTCATCTGCGACACCGGTCACCTCATCTCTTCTCGGGTGCTCATTACCAACCTCCTCCGTCTCTTCATATCTGCCTATATCTTCTCCTGCCTCCTCGGCGCTCCTTGCCCCCTCACCCTCTTCTGCCTCCTCTGCCCCTTCTTCACCAGTGGTTTGCAATATCTCTTCCACCGTTGCCTCGTTTGAGCTATCGTCTTGTTTGAACTCTGCCTGAGCAAACAGCACTAGAGGAAAGCAGCGTTCAATAGCAATCTCAACATACCGCCTCCAATTACGTGTACACAATATCGGCATCAACTCCCAAAAGAAACCATCCCTAACACGGCTGACCATGGCCCTAACCTTCATCATATGTTCCTCTGAGTTAAGCTGGAACTTCCGCAACAACCAGTTTTGTAAACCACCAAACGTTCTCTCGGTGGGCCTCGATATCCCTAGTGTTACTGATTCCAGATTACTAAGATCTACACCGTTTGGACCATTCATAATCTCTTCGTCCCCATAGTGAATCTGGAAATATAACTTCTCTAACATTTTCCCTGTAAATAAAACATCGACCGCAAATTATTACATGTGGGCCTTAATTTATCAATATGTATCATGAACATTAAGTCGTCCATATTTTTTCGCCATCTATAGCTCACTAGATGAGGATCAAACCTACGTTTCTATGGCCTAAAGAAAACATTCTCTGAGAAATCAGGACAAAGCTATCATTTTAAGTTAGATATTTTTCGTATCTACTAATTAAGTCTGACCAGAAATTCCGCTCCTAAAAATACCGTCAATATACCCTAATCATAATCTATAAATACCCTACGAACCCCTAAACCCTAGCCCTACAGATATCAAATCCCGCTCCTAAAAATACCGTCAACATACCCTAGTCATACTCTATAAATACCCTACGAACCAATAAACCCGAGCCCTACAAATATCAAATCTCGCTCCTAAAAATACTGTCAATATACCCTAACGATAATCTATAAATACCCTACAAACCCCTAAACCCTATCCCTACAGATATCTTAAATATCCCTTTTACTACCTACTTACTGCTAACCTATAAGATTAAAATTGTTCCTATAAGATTAAAATTGTTATCCTACCATGTTTTCAATAAAACAATAATACAAGTTGTAAATAATTTACCTCAAAACGTAGATGCCAGTGACCACTCTTCCCTTCTCTCTTCTTTTCTTCCTCTTCCTCTCCTTCTCTCTTCTTCTCTCTTCTTTTCTTCCTCTTCCTCTCCTCTCTTCTTTTTTTCCTCTTCCTATCAGGCTCGGGCGGCAAATGAGACAGGGGCGCTGGCTGGCCGCGCGTGCGATGTTAAAAGGGGCAAAATTTGCCACCCCAAATGGCGATATTTCCTGTGTCCCAAATCTCGCCATTCCAACTGGCATTTTTTTTTAAAATCTTGCCCAACGGTCTGGCGAACTTTTGGTCCCCCAGTGGGCCATGGGGTGGGCTTAATCCCGCCCATTTGAATGCCGAAGTTTCAAAAATCTCGCCCGTTTGAATGGCGAGCTTTAGTTCTCGCTCGTTGGGGTGGCGATGAGCGGCTATTTTTTAAATTTCTTAAAATAGAATATTATTTTTAAATTCAATTTTATTAAAATATAAAATATTAAAAAATTCTTTCGTAGCTATGGTTGCCACGCACTTTTCCTGCCTAACGTTGCCACAGTACTAAACCGATGGTTCGAGGTGCCAGACGTCTGGCCTACAATTTGATTTTTTTCTCATTTTGAATTTGACTCGGCCACTATGGTAGGACACTCCTGACAGCAAATTTGAGGGGAACCTCTGGTAGAAGTTGGGCTACCTGCTCTGAGAGGGATCAAAGGGGAAGTAGAAGGTTGAGTCTAATTTTTTTTATGGATATTGTTGTAATAGATCTTATAGATGCCAATAGGGCCAATAAGTCATTACTTAGGAAATTCCCTTGGTGCCCTTTGTTGGATCATAAAGCTGGGGCTTTAACATTTTTGGCTGTTGAAGGACCATGCTACCCATGCTTTGGCTCAAAAGTGGGGGCCATGTCAGGCTTATCTTGTTCCCTGTGGCCACAGGCTTGTCTTGACGTTCCTAGGACACGCTAGGCTTTCATCGAGATGGAGCATCTTAGACAGTAGCATCCCTCTTTTGATTGTTGCTTTTCACCCATTGAAAAGTTTGACTCTCCTAGTTTCTTTTTGGCTTTTTTCTTCTGTAACATCCTTATTTTTTTAAAAAAATAATTATTCATGCATCATGCATATGCATCTTCTTTTAAATTTTTTAAAATTTTAAAAAATAAAAATGATTATGTTCCATACTAAGGTGAATTTTAAAAACTAAATATACTAAAATTTAATTTGAATTTTCTAAAATAAATATCTGCAATCACCGAGGGCCAAAGAGGAAACCAAATGAGCATGTTTAGGAGTAAAGATGTTGATCACTGGGGTGTAATTTAAGGCAAACCTTGTTGTGTTAGATACTCGAAGTATTGATGTTATTCTGGGGATGGATTGGTTGATTAAGCATAAGGCCATACTAGATTGTGGACAGAGAACTGTAAATCCCGAAAGCATATCAGGTGAGAAAGTGGAACGTTCTCTGCCGCGAGAATCAATGAGGGCCAGTTAGCAGTGAATAGTACGCATTCCATGAGTATGGAAGAGGTACCCATTGTAACCAAGTTTTCAAATGTGTTTCCAAAGGAATTGCTAGGAATGCCATCGGATCGGGAGATTGAGTTTGTGACTTATTTGGTACCAGGCACCGCACCAACATCAAAGAGGCCATATCGAATGCCAATTGATGAGTTAGTGGAATTGAAGAAACAGATCGAGGAGTTACAAAAGAAGGGGTTCATGAGGCCAAGTTCTTCGCCATGGGGAGTCCCGATTCTTTTTGTTAAGAAGAAGGATGATAGCTTGAGAATGTGTATGGATTATCGTTCACTAAATGAAGTGACGAGAACAAATATCTTTTGCCAAGGATAGATGAATTGTTCGACCAGTTGAAAGGAGCAGGAGCATTTTTTAAGGTTGACATTCGGTCGAGTTATCAACAATTGAAGATTCAGAAGGCGAATATAACAAAAACTACTTTTTTCACCAGGTATGGACATTACAAGTACATAGTGATGTCGTTTGGTCTTACTAATGGACCTGCCTACTTTATGAACATGATGAACAAGTCGTTAATGAATTACTTGGACAAGTTTGTGATGGTTTTTATAGATGACATATTTGTTTACTCCAAGAATGAGGAGGAGCATGCGGAGCACTTGATGCTAGTGTTGCAAAGGCCGCGAGAGCATAAACTGTGTCAAATTCAGCAAGTGTGAATTCTAAAAGTCCAAAGTGGAATTCTTGGGCACATGATCACTAAGGAGATCGAGAGTCCAAACTGTCATACATTGGGACATTTGGGGGAGATGTGCTGCTTATGAGAGCCATCATCTAAGCATGCTGCTGTGCTATTACGTGATCCCAGTGGTCTAGATGTTTGGCTCTATGTTGCACAGTAGGTGTCGAGAGGGCCACATGTTAATGTTTGTTCTCGTAACTGTTAGGTTACGAGTGCCTTCTTCCTAACCAGAGGTTGAGATATGAGTATCTTATAGGTAAAGATATGCATCCTCTGCAGAGTGTTAATAAACTATTCGAATAGTCGTGTCTGCGGTTATGGACAATGTTTGGTTATACTTGAGCAAGGTATAATGTTTTTAAATGCTAGCCGGAGGATATCACATGGACTGTTGTTTGCAGGTTATTTGGATTTGTGCCAACGTTTATGATCAAATGCAGGTGTTGACACAAAAAGGTGTCTTCACGCCAACGCATGTGGGCTTAGGGAGTTGGATCCCTAACAGCACCGAAAGTAGGGTTTAATGCGTGCTAACTGATTTGATCTACAATTGGCAAGAGAAGACGCAATCAGCTTTCAGATAGCTGATTAGATCTATAATATGTCGAATCTGCAACACTTGGAAACAGATCCGAGCAAAGTAAAAGATAACGAAAACTATCAGCTTAAATTAGATCTAAACCAACAGGTTCAAGGGTAAACAATCTACCGTCAAGCCGACGAAATCAACAAAGCAGCAGAAAGAGGATAAACAGACTACTAGTCAGCCGATAGAATCGTCTGGTTGATAGAACCAAAGGGTAAACAGACTATCGATAAATAGCAAGCTATAAGCTGATAGAACAAGAGATAAACAATCTACTGCCAATGAATGTGTTGGTCAATAGAAAGAAAGGTGAAACCTAACCCTTAGTTGAAACGGCGATGCACAGCAATATCAACCAAAATAGTGTTTCGAGCGAAAGCCAATACAAACCCATAGATCGAATTAATCGAGACAGTACTTACTTGTAAGCAACTCCCGGGTGTATCTCGAAGCCGATCGAAAGGCGATGCGCAACAAGTCAATTGAAATCTAAATACGACGAAACTACTCTAATTGCGACAAAAAGTAAAGAACATGTAAAGTAGATGTTATATTGATTGTGTTGATGATTCACACGTCATTAGGGGCTAAGTATTTATACAGACCCTTTAACCTCGACTCCAACTAGGACTCATCTCGTGATCGATACAGACTCAACTTTATCTCCTAAATTTACCTATCCATACCTAATATACTCAGGTTCTAGCCGACTCGGACTCCTAATACCATATTTATCACTAGCCGATTTGGGTCTTCTCTGCATCTGCTTCCAACCCATATTTCCTCAAAGCTCAAGCCGATTTCTAGAAGATTCTAGACCATCGGCTAATGCCAAAATCGGGTGTCAACAGTAAGTTTATCAAATGCTTTGTTCAATTGCTTTAAAATATATTATTTTACTACGTCTTTGTTAAATGTTATTTATACAAAATAACCATCGGTCATTCTATTGTACAAAGCTTGCATATAAAGATTAGAAGTGCATCATTTCACTGTGTGTGATTTGCTGAGTATTCGTCTATACTTATTCTTGTAAATTCTATTTGTGGATTGCCTATTCCATCCGGCAAGTCAACAAGTTCAAGAATCCTCTCCACTGTTTGAAGAGGATTTTCCCCATGGAGACGAGTAGTTAGACGTGCTTTTCAGTCAGAAGCCTGTGGCTCATGATGGGGCATCTTTTATGCTATCTTTAGTAGTTTTTTGCTGCAATAAATACTCTGATGAACTTGTTTATTTAGTCCTATGTGACATTGGATTTATTTGCAAGATTTATTCAATAAATACGCTATAAGTTTTCTCAAAGTATTGCAGTGGTATTCACTGATGAAGTCATTTATACGTATTGGACTTGATTCTAGACTTGATCCTGAACCAATGTAACATGAGAGACACCAAGTTGTGAAATTTGGGGTCCCGGCACCAGCCGAGCAAAGGTCCCTATGACGTCATGCTTGGGCCCGTGCAACAGGGTACCAGGAAACTTTGACCGACCATGCTCAACGTCAGGCAATCCTTAGGCCCATCTTCCAAAGGCACGTGTAAATAGAAGGAATGTGAAATAACCGATTTTATAGTTAAAAGATGTAAATAAACTTTTTGATATATATATTTCGTCGGTGCAACACGAGCTAAATCCGTCCGAAAACAAAGCGATTCAGCTTTACGTACGTACGACACTAAGCCGGCTATAATTAAATCATGACTCAGCTAATGAGCAATGGGATCTTCAAGAGCCCAGTGCACAGGGCCGTGGCAAACACCGAGAAGGAGAGGACCTACCTCCATTGCCATGTTCTACGGCCTGGATCCTGAGAAAGAGATCGAGCCAGCGGCCGACATGTTTGGCGAGAAGCAAGCGGCACGGTACAGGAAAGTGAAGATCAGGGACTACATGGCCGGGTTTTAAGAGTATTTCACTTGAGGAACTAGGGTTCTTAACTGCATGAAGATATGAGCGAGCGGATCATACGATTCTAGTCTCTCGAACTGAATATCGGAGAAAAAATAAAGAATGCTTAGTTTTATGCTGTAATTGTGGATTTTTGCTGTCGACATAGATAACACGGATCATGTATCGTTGATTTTCTGTAAGCATGCCAATGAGAATGAACTGTGTGCTAGTTACTGCTACCTTTATATATGAATGAACAAAGAAGTTTGCCCCATGATGGGTTCAATAGGGTTTATATTACCAAGTGTGGATGCTACCGTGCAGCTCGGACAAAATCGGAAATGAGGGTCTAGATGGGCCGCCAATCCACGTTCTATACGGCCCACGAACGTCTTTTCTTCGGTTTCTGGGCCGTTCTGTTATTCGGCACCACGGTGCGTTGACGGAAGCCTGACATGGTTGCGACCGTGGCCATCGGCAACTGTTGAAGCCTGCTTGAGATTTCGTTAAATTTTTAAAGTTTAGCTTTTGATGAATGAACTTTCATCTTCACGCTGTTTTGGTCCCTAGCTATAAACAAAAATTAGGTTAGCTTGGTCCCGGTAAATTCGGATATAAATTGCCCCCTGATAAATCATGCAGCCAATTAATGGACCATTCATGTCAGATCTTATTAATTAAAGGATAAATTAATCTGATTTTAGTTTTTGATAAAATTACATTGTGACCCCCAAACTTGTAGCGAGATCTTATTTAGCCTCCTAAACTTAAAATTTACTTTTTTAGCCCCTTCAACTTGTATGCGTTTGCACCGTAGCCTAAATACTGTTAGGCACACTGTTAGATGCTAAGGTGACAGTTAGTTTTCCATTAAATGCTTATGTGCTTCTCATGCATGCCTTTTTTTTAAATGAAATGGCATCGACCACCTCCCTCCCACCTATCTCTCTAAAAAAATTCAACTTAAAAAAATTTCAAAGTTTTTGAAATTTTAAATTCGAATTTTCAAATTTTTAAATTCAAACTTTGGAATTTTTCATACATTCAAAATTGAAATTTGGGATTCAAATTTTGAATTTAAATTTCGAAATTCAAAATTTTGGAATTTTTATACCTTCAATTAATGTGAAAATTTGAATTTTAACATTTCAAGATTTAAACTTTTCGAAAATACAAATTTTTATTTAAATTTGAACATTCATAAGTTTTGAATTCAATTTAACATGTTTCGAAATTCAAAAAATCAAAAATGAAGTTTCAAATTTTAAAATTTTCAAAAATTTCAATCCATTTTTTTTTTAAAAAACATGAAGTAGAATTTTTGGAAAATTTTTGAAGTTGATTTTTTTTTAGAGAGGGGAGGAAGATGACGTGGATACCATCTCATTAAAAAGGGCATACATGGCAACCACCTACATAATTAAGGGAAAACTAACGGTTACCACAGCATTTGACGGTATCTCTAACGGTTTTGGGGCTGTGGTGCAAACGGGTACAAGTTCAAAGAGCCATAAAGGTATTTCAAGTTCATGGAGCTAAGTGAGACTTCAATACAAGTTCAGAAGGCAACATATTGATCCGAATCAATCTGTATGCTCCCATCTTTAATAGGATTCCCGCTAAAGGCATACATGTACTATAATACGCTTCCCTATGGGTATGTCATGACCACGTATGAAGGAAACAGTGTAATTTTCTCTTTAGTTTTTAAGGATCAAAACAAAACACAAATGCTCCATTGATTAGTCAAACAGTCAATGGACCATTTATTTCTGATTTTATCAATTAAAGGACTAAGTTAACCTGTTTTTAGTTTTTTAGGACCAAATTAAATGGAATGGAGTCAGAGAGTTCAGGGATCAAAAGATGACATTTTCCAAGTAAAACCATGTTGAAGTCCCATAGGTGAGAAAGGCCTTGTTGAGCAAGGTGTTTTGACAATTGAAACTTAGATAAACTTTCACGAAATCAAGATATCCACCAGTTCGTAGTCATTGTTAATGGAAGCAGGGATTTGATAACTGAAATTTCAATTTCTTTTAACACCGGAAAGAGAAGGGCATAGGACCGATAATCGGATTTTATTAGTAATAATCACAAATGAAAAAAAAAATTCTGAGCAAACAAGGACAAAATTCATTCAAATTAGAAATTTTGGAACTGGCTTAGGTTTTCTACAAGACGGGTTAATTATCACCGACCAATCCCTGAATCTGAAGGGGAAGTATGAGGCAAACATGATGTTCACGTCCAGATCCACTCACTTTGTGCCCAACAAGATCTTCATCTTTGACGAGAAGTAGACCGGGAGTGCCATACCGCCATCAGCCAGCCATTCTCGTGAACGGGATAAGCGAGCTCAATACCAACAACAGTGGCATACAACCATGGCCGACGACCAACAATGGAAGATAGTCGAGGTACCCCCCATCGTGCAAGAGCTCGCCGCCGGCGTGCAGGAGCCACCGAGCCGGTACGTGCTTCCCGAGCCGGACCGCCCCTCCGTGGCCGGCTCCGACATGCTGGCGCCGGCCACCGTCGTCGATCTCAGCCGGCTATCCGACGCCGGCGAGGCAGCCAAGCTGCGTTCCGCCTTGCAGAACTGGGGCCTCTTCCTGGTAAACATCATAATTTCTTCCCCTTTTTCCATCATGAGGTGATCGAAGTAGGCTTTCTCATCGATCTTTCTTCAGGCTGTTGGACATGGAATGGAGACAGGGTTTCTTGGCGAGGTGATGAGAGTGACGAGAGGATTTTACGAGCTCCCGCCGGAAGAGAAGCAGAAGTACTCCAACCTGGTGAACGGCAAGGAGTTCAGGCTGGAAGGATACGGGAACGACATGGTCGTCTCAGAGAAGCAGATCCTGGACTGGTGTGATCGCTTCTACCTCATAGTGGAACCCGAGTGTCGCAGAATCTACAGCCTCTGGCCAACACAGCCTCCTCCTTTCAGGTACCTCGATCCAAGGATTAATATTTCGGTGGAGCAAAAATTTTGTCGCCTAGCGAAAAATCCGAATTTCACGAAATTCGGAAATTTTGGACAAAATTTCGGATAAAAAACATTAAAAGCGCAAGCAAAAATGGCCAAATTTAGGTAAAATTTGGCTTAAAAAACACCGAGCAGGGGCACAACGGCGAGCCATGCCGTGGAGGCAACGGTGAGCCACGCCACGGAAGAGCAGCCGGGCAGGGGCGCGACGGCGAGCCTCACAGCGGAGTAGCAGCCGGGCAAGGGCGCAGCCGTGTCGCCGTCATAGGAGCAGCCGGGCAGGGGCGTGACGGTGAGCCACGCCACGGAGGAGCAGCAGGGCAGGGGTGCAGCCGTGGCTGCCAGCCGCCGTCGCTGCTAGATAGAATTTGATTAGGGCTTGGGGAGCATAGGGCAGGGGCGAAATCCCTTCTACGCCCTGGTCAATTTGGGCCAGTTTAAGGCAGGCTTCAATTCAAATTGGGCCGAAAATATTTGATCGAAATAGGCTTTTTCGCCCTAGGCCGAAATAGGCGAAATTGCTAGCATTGATCAATCTGCATGATAAAGTAATTTCCATGGATGTTGTATGATGGTTCAGAGTTTTGCAGAGATGTTCTGTCCGAGTACACGGCCAGGTGCAGGCAGATCGCCAACCTCGTCCTCAGGAGCCTGGCCAAGCTGCTCCACCTTCGCGAGGACTACTTCGTCGACATGCTCGACGAGGAGGCCGTGACGCACGCCAGGTTCAACTACTACCCTCACTGCCCCAAGCCCGACCACGTCTTCGGCCTGAAGCCCCACTCCGACGCCTCGGTGATCACCTTCATCCTCGTCGACGACAACGTCAGCGGGCTCCAGGTGCAGAACAATGGCGTCTGGTACAACGTGCCCATCGTTCCGAATGCGTTGCTCGTGAACCTAGGAGACGCAATGGAGGTACATGCGTCTATGAAGCTACCTGCAAGAGCCTGCAATCTCGTGTAAAATCTTTCTATTTCATCTCATCTTCTGATGCTTGCAGATACGGAGCAATGGGTTGTTCAAGAGCCCGGTGCACAGGGTCGTGACGAACGCGGAGAGGGAGCGGGTGTCGGTGGCGATGTTCTACTTGATGGACATGGAGAAGGAGATCGAGCCGGCGCCGGAGCTGGTGGACGAGAGGAGGCCAAGGCGGTACGGGAAGATGAAGACCAAGGACTACGTTGCTGAGCTCTTCCAAACTTTTGCAAGAGGGACACGAGCCATCGACACGGTGAAGACCTGAACGGTGTTTCTGAAGTACTGCAGAAGATCAATTCGCTGTGTGGTGAAGTTTCTTTGTTAGGACTGGTTCACGTTTAACCTTTGGAATAAAATGGGATATGGTTTATGTACACATGGGACATATATGCACATCTTATAATTTAGTACCGCATGCCATCTATAGACAACTTTGAGTCTCTTTTAATTCATATGTTTCGGCCATGCTTCTCTAAGTGTAACTAATAGCTATCCTTTTTTAAAACAATGGAATAAAACATTCCGGCCTCTATGTACCGGAGATATATGTCCAGTACAAATCATCCACCAACGTACAAAATGTTGTCCTCTAAACATAGAGAAATTATTACAAGCCAAAAGAAGTACGAGAATATTAGAATTTTGCAATCCTAATATTAAATTTCCAACCATGTTTGAGAAAGAATGTCATAGCGATGACATCTAGTGAATGACATGCCAGGACAATCTTCTCCATGTCATCCTCCTTTTGTAGCAATGCACATTGGCACGCCTAGTAGATTCCACCGAAGACAATCTAGAAAAAAGAGAGATTTTTCTTCTATTTTCTTCTTGTCAAAAACCATATCATTGTGACATAGCCAAATAATCCATAACACAGCACTTGTACTAGCTAGCACCTTTTTCTTAAGCCTCAAACCCAAACCAGAAAGTCAACTCCTAGCTATATGAGAAGTATTTCTTGGGAGGTTTAAACCTATGGCTATCTGAGTCAAGCACCAATCAGATCTAGCCAACTGGCAATCAAAGAATAGATGTTGTATTGACTCGTTTACATTACAAAAACTTCATTTTAGACTATCCAGCCAATTGTTTTTCACAAGATTATCTTTAGTTAAAATTACCCCTCTCTTTCTCTCTAGCGACCAAAGGAAAACTTGTCTGGAAGAAGTTTTCAAATCAACTCGTTAGAATGGACCACATCCTATTCACCGACTTGTGATACATCGTGTGAACCGAGAATTGTCCCTTTTTTTTTCAAGTTTCCATATGATCTTATCTTGCTCTTGGCAGAGTTGGATATCTTGTAATCTAGATAACATTATGCCAGTCAATCAGCTTTTAGCCAATTCAATCTCTATGAAAAGAAACTTGAAAGAGCATGGTATTTGTAGATGATTGGAAAACAAATTCCCCACCGAGTTTACTTGTTGATTGAAGGATAAACAACCCCTTTCTGCCGAAGGTTTTTCTCGTAGATGCATAAACTCGCCGAGATGAAAAACGGACTAGGCATGAAGATTTATCCTGGTTCAGATCTCTTGGAAGAAGATAATAACCCTACTCTAGTCACACATGGACGTTTGTGTTATTGCAATGAGATTGTGGATGTCTTTCCCATATAGGGGTGGCATTTATAGTATAAGGTATACGTGGTCCTAATCCTATACGATCTAAAGAATCATCTAGATCACCCAGAATCCTACCAAATCTACAGATATATTCTTAAAATATGCTAACTTGCGCTTTAAGGGAAATCCATATCTAGAAAGTCTTAGGCTCTGAATATAGAAGGACTCCAAAAACGGTTAAGAGTAACGGGCTAATCGTCTCAGAGCATCCTCTTAGGACCCAGGATGACTCACATAATGACCCACAAGCAAAGAGATCCACTCCAGAGCACAAAAGCTGAGATACAAATGCGAATCATTAATCCGAACTTATCATATTCGTCTTATTCTTTTTAGGTATGCACCCCAGGGTAAGTTAATGCATAGAGCCTAGCCATAAGGGTATTTCATCCAAATTCTGACAAACACAATTTTCAAAATGAAAGTAGAGAACAATACAACAATGTATCGTATTTGCAAAAAAAAAACACACACACACACGTGTATTCGGCATTTAAAATATCAAACTCAAGTTTTTGGCTTTGGAGATGCCGAAGTTTGAGTTTACACAAGAAGCTGAAATATCGATGTTTTGACTTTTCAAATTTTGAGTTACTGAAGTTTGAACTTTGGCATCTAAAATGTTGGATGCATCATAACGAAATGTTGAATATGTGATGTATTCGGAAGCCGAATGCCTCTACTTGCTTGCTTGTCTAGGGTCATTTGCTCCCATGTTGGACATCAGGTTTCAATATTATGAGTGCACGAAACCATGTTTGGTGTGGCCGTGGATCGAACCAGGGCGCATGAATGTCGAAAGATCAAATTTTATATGGCCATTAGATTTTATAAGTTCATTGAATGGATCCCTCCTTTTCTCCTAACATTGAACAAAACCATTATCTCTAACAAAATTATTCTCGTGAGAAAGCCATTTGCACTTAATTTCCCCGGTAGCCTCCTAAATTTTCTCTATACATGCCTACACGACCAAAGGTACCTCTCAGCTTTTTTTATTGATTGATTAGCTGATTCAGGCATCTGAGAATCAGACCAAATTGTCCTAGTCTTCAATGCTTCAGTTCGACAAACATTTAGAACATAATTATTTAGAAAAAAGATAAAAAATTTTTAAAAATATAATAATTCTTACCCATGGAATTAAAATAGTCTTTCAGAAAAAAGAAAAGAAAACACTGATAAATTTAATTTTTTGTGTAAGCAATTGATTTTCTATTTTATTACTAATATTTATATTTATTTGAAATTCGAAATCTATTGCAACTCATGGACTATCCACTACGAAGAAATAGCCGGCACTCAAAAGCAGAGTGGGGATCCAGGAAGTGAATGGCACTTGGGTCTATCACTCTTACCATTCTTCGTTGTCTTTTTTAATGTCGAGTCTGTCTTTCTCTGTTGGTCACTCGGCACAAGCCCGGCACAAAACAAGAACGCCCGACACATTGAGATTAATTATAGGTAGCATTGGTGAACCTCACTTACACGCATCAGTCCCTAGAGCATCTGTGGCGCCGTCACCGGCACAATGAACATGTGTGGACGAGTAGACTTTCCGCATTCGGAGTTCCGGATTTACTCACTTGTGCTCGTCAAACTTCTCATCTTTTATTACAAAAGTGGGCAGCCAGCAACAGAGCCAGTGAGAGCCATGGCCGATGAAAAACCATGGAAGATAGTCGATGTGCCCCCGATCGTGCAAGAGCTCTCCGGCGGCGGCGTGCAGGAGCCGCTACGTGCTTCCCGAGCAAGACCGCCACTCCCTGCCTCTAGATCCACCATTCCACATCCATGCTCTAATTCTAGCATCCCCAATGGGCCCTACTTATCGGCCACTGCTCCCCTACACGCTTGTTGCCCCCCTTGTGCCCTTCTTGTTAGAGATCTAGATTCTAATCTGGCTGGGTCTCAACCCAACACGATAGTTGAGTGTAGTCCGAGTTAGGTCCCTGGTTCCAGTTGGGTCTGGGTCAACTCCTACCCTAACCCGACTTGTCCTGACCAATCAATGTTCTGCACCTCTGCTGTTTTCTACTAATCCCAAGCTCTACGCAAATTGTGCCCTGACCCGGTCCCCTCTCTCTCCTGTCTTCCTCCTGACCCCCCCTCCCCCCCAAAAAAACCTAGGGTTTCCTCCCGCCTCCTCCCCTGCCCTCGTGCGGCCAGCCATGGGGACGCGATGGCGCAGAGGGAACTGTGTGGGGATGAGACGTGAAGGGGACGATGAGCACCTCTTTCTCCTTCCCATGGCGTAGCGGCGCAAATAGGACGACGTGGCGGCGCGGAAGAGATGGCAGGCACCTCTTCATCCTTTCTACGGTGTGGCGGTGCGGAAGGGATGACAGGCATCTCTTTCTCCTCCCCATGACAATGGTGGCTCCCTCCTCCCCACGCCCACGGTCAGCATCTCCATCTCCTCTCTTGTGTTCGTGGCGAGCCGGGGCACCAGTGGGTCAGGTCGGGATGAGCACACAAGATCCCCATGTGGGCTACGTCAGGTCAAGTCGAGACATGAGCTAGCCCTGGCCCAACCAATCTAAATCTCTACTTCTCGTCGACATGTGCCCTTTCTCGACAAACACCACGAGGCCTCAGCGACATCGCCACCCTCCGGCTCTAAATCGTTGATGCCCTCGCTGCCTCGTTGCTAACGTCCTCAATCGTGTCCACAGGCTCGTCGCCAACGTTCATCAGCAAAGTCACCGTCGCCGCCCTTGCAGACTCGTTGCTGATGTCCTTTGTTGCGTCCTCGGGCTCATTGTCGGCATCCATCAACACGGTCAACATCACCGTCCCCAAATCCTGACGCTCTCTCCTTCCCTCATCTCTCTCTCTCACTCTTTCTATGGCCACGGTGAGGTCAGACCCACGGGCTACACATTTGGGTCCGAGTACCCATCGGGGTTCGGGTATGGGTCTGCGTTTGGAACTATGAATGGCTTTAGGTTCCTGTCGGGTCTAGGTATGGATCTATGTTTGGACCCATGAATGACCTCAGATCTAGGTCAAGGTTAGCATTTTAGGT
Organism: Olyra latifolia; assembly: GCA_036346145.1. Classification (NCBI taxonomy): domain Eukaryota; kingdom Viridiplantae; phylum Streptophyta; class Magnoliopsida; order Poales; family Poaceae; genus Olyra; species Olyra latifolia. Next base: position 5,448,026 of record CM070530.1, read on the forward strand.
CTCTTCGAGTCCAAGATTGCTGACTTGGACGTACCAAACCCAATTGCCATCCCAACGTGCAATTCATGGACAACTTGATATATTTATCTTTTAGTTCCTAGGTCAAACTTGATATATATCCGTTAGAGTTTGTGTCGAATATGTGTACGAGTTAGGGTCACATTAGTACTCCAAGTTGTAGCAGGCGGATTGAATAGAGTTTGAGTCGGGATATGTAATCCTATGTCATAAATATATGCCACCGTTGTTGTAGCCAATGAGAGACAATCATATTGCTCATGGCGCACAAGGTCAATAGCCAGGTTGTGGCCATGACCCGTATAATGCAGTGTGCTAATTTTAGGAAGGAGCGCTCACAATCATGCTTTGGAAACGTAGATATCTGTCAAACCTCTTTAACAAACATTGTATGCATGATGTCAGTTTTAAGAAAAGTGGTACTATCAGATATTCAGGTCTAAAATTCAGAACATCTCCTAAACCTCGCGATGTTGGGCTATGCCAGCTGATATGATAGCGGATATTGTTGGATTTTAATCCACCACCGGCGCACGGGCACCTGGCGGGCACGCACAAAGTCGCGGAATGAATAGACTTTCCGCATCCGGCCTACTCGCAGGTCAAACTTCTCTTCTTTTACAGAAGGGGACAGACTACAGAGTGCCGTCCATGCCCGTGAAACCGCGGAACGGGACACGGGAGCTCTAGATCAGCAGCAGTGACAGACCATGGCCGACGACCAGCCATGGAAGATAGTCGACGTGCCCCCGATCGTGCAAGAGCTCGCCGCCGCCGGCGTGGACGAGCCGCCGAGCCGGTACGTACTTCCCAAACAAGATCGCCCCTCGGTGGCCGTCTCCGACATGCCGGAGCCGATCCCCATCGTTGATCTCAGCCGGCTATCCGACGCCGACGAGGCTGCCAAGCTGCGCTCCGCCATGGCCAACTTGGGCTCTTCCTGGTAAGCTTTTCCCTCTTAAGCAGGTTCTTGCCTCTCTTTTTTTTCTTCTACATCAAGATGCAAGATTTCTGGTCGATCTTTCTCCAGGCAGTTGGACATGGATTGGAGCCGGATTTTCTTGGCGAGGTGATGAAAGTGGCGAGAGATTTTTACAAGCTCCCTCTGGAAGAGAAGCAGAGATACACCAACCTGGTGAACGGCAAGGAGTTCAACACTGACGGCTACGGCAACGACATGGTCGTATCAGAGAAGCAGATCTTGGATTGGTGTGACCGGCTCTACCTCTTGGTGGAACCCGAGTCCCAGAGAACCTACAACCTGTGGCCATCACAGCCTCCTTCTTTCAGGTAAAAAACTTTCGATTGATGTGTTGCCATGGCAGCAGTTTGATCCTTCAGGTTTCTGCAGAGACGTGTTGGAAATCAGTCCCAGATCATAGCTAAGTTATGTGGATTTTTGATTGTATCTAAACTACAGATTGAAACGCTCTAGGCAACAGCAGGAAACTGCAACGAACAAGTCGAAATAGATCGATTTTTTGGTGTCGCCTCAAAACGTGCGACGTTTTCCTTGGCCGGAGCCTTGTATTTATACTCAAGGAATCCTAACAAACTTAGCTATTTTCATGCAAACCGTGTGCAACACGGTGACCCTCTTATCTCCTAATACACGTTTATCTAATGCAAACTTATCTTTAATGCAAACTAACTTATCTCGGCTTGATCAACACGATCAGCCTTAACTCAATGCATGGATACATGACTTAGCTTATCTAACATTCACCTCCCTAAGCTAGTCTTGATTCTTCTCCACTGCTTGCACGCCAATTCTTGTTCTCAGTTCCACAAATTTGACTCTGCCCAGCGGCTTTGTCAAAATATCTGCCAGTTGATTGTTGGTGCTGACATGTTGAACAACAATCTTTCCTTCTTCAACGCAATCCCTTATAAAATGAAATCGGGTGTCTATATGCTTGCTTCTATCATGATAGACTGGATTTTTGCAAAGGGAAATTGCAGATTTGTTGTCGACATTCAGCACTGCTGTCCTTGAACCTTGCTTCACGAGATCATCCAATAGCCGGTTCAGCCAAACTCCTTGGCAAGCTCGATGCCGCCGCGATATACTCCGATTCACATGTGGAGAGTCGACGACTTTCGCTTTTGAGACACCTAACTGATTACATTGGTGCCCAAAAAACATTACCCCAGCTTGTACTTCTTCATCATCCGGGTCTCCGCCATATCATTGTCGAAAAACCTTCTAACACAAGTGGTGCTTCACTTCTCTTGTAGAAACAGCCATAGGACAAGGTTCCTTGTACATACCGCAAGATATGTTTGACAGCTTCCATATGCTCTCAGTAGTTGGGCTTTCCATGTATCTACTCACTATACCAACCGAATAAGCAAGGTCCGGTCGAGTATTAACGAGATATCTTAAGCTTCCAACTATACTCCTGTACATGGTTTGATCAACTGATGGTGCTGAGCTTTGCTTTCCCAACTTAAGTCTTGTCTCCATTGGAGTGTGCACGGGATTGCAAAATTCCAAGCCGCAGTTTTTTAGTATCTTTCTAGCATAAGCCTCTTGAGAGAGTGTGATACCATTGGTCATCTGATGTACTTCAATGCCCAAATAGTAACTCAACAAGCCAAGGTCGCTCATGCTGAAAATCTCCTTCATCTGCCGCTTGAAGTTCTTGATTTCTTCTTCACATGCACTGTGATGACCAAATCATCAACATATACTCCCACTAGGATACGGTTTGCTCTGTTCCCTTTTATAAACCGCATGCTCTAATGGACTTTTGCAAAACCAAGTGAAGCAAGCGTGCTGTCGATTTGCATACCAGCGCGAGGCGCTTGTCTCAAGCCATACAATGCCTTATGCAGCCTCAAAACTTTCTTCTCATTGCCTTCTTCAATGAAACCAGGAGGTTGACTTACATACACCTCCTCTTCCAACTCTCCATTCAAGAAAGCCGATTTAACATCAAGATGATGCATCTTCCACCTTCATGTGCTTTGCAATTGCGATGAGAAGTCTTATTGCTTCTAATCTGCAACCGGTGCAAATACTTCTTCAAGTCTATTCCTTGCTTCGAACATACCCTTTAGCGACCAAGCGTGCCTTGTGTTTTACCACAGCTCCTTCGAGTCTTTCTTAACTTTAAAGACCCATTTTAAGCCGATTTGCTTGTGTCCGGTGGCAGTCAACCAGACTCCAAGTCTGATTTTTCCGGATAGACTCGGTTCTTACGCCACATTACGCTGCCGGCAAGCTTCGACATGAGCTTCTTCAAGATTTATCGTTCCTCAAAGACTAAGATAGCACAAACAAGAGTGCTCCACGCTAATTGGCTGCGTTGCATCGTGCAGTTCTTGAATGTCCTCAGATCAAGACCGGTCCTTCCGAATTCAGATCACAGATTCATCAGTTCACTTCAGACTGGGTTTGTGGTGAGCTTACGCAGCTGCCTCGATCTCTTCCGAGAACGACTACCCCATTACTAGCACCTCCTCGATCACCACTCCCCGCCAAATTAGCACGGGATGGAGTTTGTGCTCCATGATCTTCAAAATTGCCTACATCAGGCTCAACACCATCACCGACCTTCACTGTCTTCTGTGTCATATGTGACATGGAAGATTTCAGCTCCAAAGATCCTGTTCACTTTCCGACAATACGCACTCCGGTCCCAAGCTTTATCTTCGGCAAAGACTGCATCTCGGGTTATGATAACCTTCTTGGTAGCTGGATTAAACATACGATATGCTTTTGATCCTTCCTCATACCCAAGAAAAATCATAGCCATACTTCTGTCTTCAAGTTTCTTGAGATACGGCTCGGTCTTCTTCACATACGCGATGCATCCAAATGTGCGAAGATGATGCACACTTGGTTTTCGTTTCTTCCATGCCTCATATGGTGTTTTGCTCAGTAACACTTTTGGTGGGGCTCGGTTTAGAATATACACAGCTGTGGTCACCGCTTCCCCCCACATTTCCCCTGGCAGCTTCTTACTCTTCAGCATGCTACGCGCCATGGCGATTCCTGTCTGATTTCGGCGTTCCACGACGCCGTTTTGCTGAGGAGAGTATGGGGTCGTCAAATATCTTTTGATCCCCATCGTTTCACAATAACTTGAGAACTCCCGTGATCGAAATTCTCCTCCCCGTCCGTCCTCAAAGCTTTAACTTTCAGACTTGCCTCAAGCTCAATCGCGATCTTGACTTTCTTGAAAGCTTGAAGTGCTTCATCTTTTGAATTTAGAAGTATAAGTTACATGTATCTGCTGTAGTCGTCAACTAACAACAGAAAGTACCTCTTTCCAGAAGGAGTGGCAGGGGAGATTGGACCACATAAATCTCCGTGTAGGAGTTCAAGCACTTGGGTTGCTCTGAATTGGGATTCCTGTGGAAACGGTGTACGCCGTTGCTTCCCGACAAGACATCCATCACATAGCTGCTCGATATGGTCGACCACCGGTAAGCCGTGTACCAAGCCATCCCTACTGAGCTTCCGCAAAGCTTGAAAATTGAGATGACCGTAGCGAGCATGCCACCTCCATGCCTCTTCATCATGTTTGGCAAGTAAACACACTGGCTGTGTGAGTTCCAGGTTCAAAAGATACAACCTGTTGCTTGATCTCCTAACACGTACAAGGAGCCGATTTTGATGGTCATGAACACTGAGATAACCATCTTCCATCACCACTCTGCAACCACGTTCTTCCAACTGACCCAAGCTAATGATATTGCTAGTCAGTTGTGGGATGTAATACACATCGGTTAGAGCCCTGTGCTCTCCATCCCGACCTCAGATAACACCGCACCTCGCCCAGCAATCGTGACGTAAGATCCATCTCCAAATCGACCGTCCCTCCAACGGACGTGTCTAATTCAGAGAATTGGCTTCTAGACCCGTCATGTGGTTATCGCCCCAGATCCGGATACCAAGCCTTTGCTTTGTTTTCGTAACTTGTGCCGAGGTGAAGTTGCATCTTGTCTTCCACAAGGTTTACTTGTGTTGAGCTCACAACCACCGGCTTCCATGATCTCACAAGCCTCCATAACCAAGAACGCAGGTTATCATCCCTTTGTCGACCTTCTCGCCACAAATGCCTTCTCCTTCTTTGGTTTGCGGCACTGAGGCAAAGTGCCCATTGATGCCACAATTAAAGCACTTAATCCTCCGCTTATCAAATTTAGGCTTATGATTACCAGTGCTCCATTGCGGTCGTCTTTCTTGGCATTATTGCGCCAATTGCTTTGACCAACGTTGCCACCCTTCTTGAGCTTCCTGCGATGCATCTTCAGCTTCTTGTTCTTTTTTGACAGTGCTTCCCATCGTCCCTTGGTCAAGATCGATGTTCACTTTCCTTTTGGTCACCGATGCTTGCCTTGATCCTTTCATCATAGGCCTTGTACCTTCCAACTAGATCATCGAGAGTCGGCGTCGAGAGGTCGACACACCGCTCAATCGCGGTGACCATTGAAGGTACTCTGCAAATCTTCGCGGAGGAAGCGACGTACTACGCCAATCTCCGCGAGCTGCTTCTCCTTGTCTTCCGAAGCCGGATTCCATTCACGATGGTGGAGACTCTAGCAAATAATGCATCTATCGCTCCCGTCGTTCATCTTGAGACTTTCAAAGTCTCTCTTGAGGGTTTGCAGATGAGCTTCTCGTACTCGATCATGACCAACATAAACGGTCTTGATCGCGCTCCAAGCCGCTTTTGCCGAGTCCATTCCGCGATCGCGACCATCATCTCGTCGGGATTGCTTGGTAGATCGCCGACAGGCCACCGATCCTTGCGGTATTCTCGCCACCTTTCTTGTAGGCGTCACCACCAGATCGACGGCGGCCTAGACTTCTGAGCCTCCATTGCTACGCCAGATCTTCACCGCCTAGATGGCATAGCTACTTCGTGAGAGCTGCGGGTACACCGTCGCCGGCCAGCCCTCTGCCGCACCTCGGGCGTTCCAACCTCCTCTCACCATCGCCATCGATCTTCAATCAGCAATCTCCGAGAAGAACACCCAGGGCTCGATACCAATTGTTGGAAATCAGTCCCAGATCATAGCTAAGTTATGTGGATTTTGATTGTATCTAAACTACAGATTGAAACGCTCTAGGCAACAAAGAGAAACCGCAACGAACAAGTCGAAATAGATCGATTTTTGGTGTCGCCTCAAAAGCGTCGACGTTTTCCTTGGCCGGAGCCTTGTATTTATACTCAAGGAATCCTAACAAACTTAGCTATTTTCATGCAAACCGTGTGCAACACGGTGACCCTCTTATCTCCTAATACACGTTTATCTAATGCAAACTTATCTTTAATGCAAACTAACTTATCTCGGCTTGATCAACACGATCAGCCTTAACTCAATGCATGGATACATGACTTAGCTTATCTAACAAGACGTTCTGTCAGAGTACACAACCAGGTGCAGGGAGGTGACCAGCCATGTCCTCAAGATCCTGGCCAAGCTGCTCGATCTACACAAGGACTGCTTCGCCAGCATCCTCGACGACAAAGCCGCGACGTACGCCAGGTTGAACTACTACCCGCACTGTCCCAGGCCCGACCATGTCTTCGGCCTGAAGCCCCACTCCGACGGCTCGGCGATCACCGTCGTCCTCGTCGACGACAACGTCAGTGGGCTCCAGGTGCAGAACAATGGCGTCTGGTACGACGTGCCCATCGTCCCCAACGCATTGCTTCTGAACCTAGGAGATGCAATGGAGGTACATGTGTCTATTCACTTGCAGTTTTGCAAACTTGTGTCGATCTTTCTGTTCAGTATTTGTCATGGACAGTGAAGTTGAGCTAGAAATCTCTCTTTCATCTGATGCGTGCAGATTCTGAGCAATGGACTCTACAAGAGCCCGGTGCACAGGGTCGTGACAAACGCGGAGAAAGAGCGGCTGTCGCTGGTGATGTTCTACTCGGTGGACATGGAGAGGGAGCTCGAGCCGGTGCCGGAGCTGGTGGACGAGACGAGGCCAAGGCGGTACAGGAAGATGAAGAACAAGGACTACGTAGCAGAGATCTTCAGAACTTTCGCAGCAAGGACACGAGCCATCGACACGGTCAAGATCTGAATGTGATTCTAAGGTGCAGCAGATCAGTTCGCTGTGTGGTGAAGTTTCTTCCATTGATCTGTGCTTTCTTGCAGAATCGGTTTATGTTGAACTTTTTGGAATAAAATGTGCCGTTAAGCTAGTTTATATAGTTACATATACGGGCACGTGTATGTCCTAACTATGTTAACGATGTACACTGATGCCATCTGCGATTTTCAATAACCATGGTTGAAGATTTAATAATGAGATTTTTTACGGTTCTTGAGTAGGTACTGGAAGGTACCACAATTTCTAGTGTTAATTTATAGTGCTCTCGCTGTGCATTTAACACCGGAGAGATGCATCGAGATGTCTTACAATTTATACTAAAAAATATGGTACCTCTCGGTACCCCCTCAAGGACCGTAAAAAAACTCTTTAATAATAGGCTTAGACCAAATTAATTTTATTTCTTTGGTTGATGCTTATGTATCTGTATGCATTGGATATTGTAATAAGTAATTTGATCGCATGCATCGCGAGACACGTAGAGGCTAGATTTTATCCATTATCCAAAAATTTGAATGCCATATATAAAGAACTTTCATAACTTTCATGCATTTTTCACTTTGCAGTTTTATCAAAAAAAAAAAAGAATTGTTTTATCCAATGCTTTGTCTGTTAAATATTGGGCCTTTTTAGGTACTTAAACCAGCAAGTACATATGGTAAGGATATTTTAGGTCCAATATGAAGGGTATTGTAGCCTTTTCACCGTAGTTATGTAAGAGTAGAAAAGATATTTGCTATTAGCGCTGCTGTGTCACCCATGTCACTTATGAGCTCGATTTGTTCATTGTCCAGCCGCACTCTGCTCATACATCCTCATCCGCTGCCGAGGACACGGGCTGGGGATTTTTTGGATTTTTGACCCAAAAAAAATATGTTAAATATAGGAATGCCCACGGTTTCCTCATCCGCCACCGAGGACACGGGCCAGGGATTTTTGACCCAAAAAATATGTTAAATATAGGAATGTCCACGGTTTGCGTTCATTTGTAGTTCTGCCCACTCGCCGGGGCCCCAGAGCGCAGCAACTCGGTAACCAGTGTAATGCATGCAAGATGCATGCAGTAATTACATGCAACATACAGTATTACATGCAACATGCACTTGCCGCACATGGGTAGCGCGGCAACCGCATAGGTAGCACGGCAACTCGGTTACCGCACTCCGGGATCGCGGCAAGTGAGTTGCCGCGCTCTGGGGCCGCGACGAGTGGGCAGAACTGCAAATGAACGCAAATCGTGGATATTTCTATATTTAACATATTTTTAGGGTTAAAAATCCAAAAACTTCATGGGCCGGCACGCTCCGCCGCTACTCCTCGGCAAGACCTCGAACCAAGCCTTCCGCTCCTCCGCGTGAGCCCTTCACAAGTTCTCTGACCCCATCCGCGTGACCAGTCCTTCGCTCAGGTGAGTGGGGGTGAGGAGAAGGGGCACGGTGAACAGCCGGGGTGGGGAGGATGGCGGCGGAAGCCGATCCGGCCTAGGGGTTATGGCATGGGGAGGATGGGCAGCGGTGGCGGCGGCCAACCCGGCTTGTACACGGTGGAGGCCGCTGGATTTAGGAGGATCGTAGTCGTGGCTACTGACTCGGCGCGTGGGGGTGGCGAGGGGAGGAGAGGTATCGGTCAGCGGTCACCGGGTTGGGGAGGCATGGCGCCGAAGGCTGTTTCCAGGGAAGAAGGGGAGGAGATGCTCCTGGTTGGGGAAGACAGAAGTGGTGCCATGAGTGCTCTTGATGCTAGAGCAAAATGAATAAGAATCTAGACTTCAATCCATGTACAGATTTACACGGGATTAATTCACTTTACTTGTTTACCCTTATAAAGATAAACTACCAAAACACCATTACTATTTTGTTACTGCATATATTATACAGAGTGCTGCCCCAGGCCAACGAGTGGAAGTATAAATAGGTCCTAATTAATTGGATGAAGAAGAATGAATGGTTCACGTTAATCTTAATGTACCTAAATAGCCCTAATTATTTTAGTGCTAGTGAGTGGTTGGTAAGTGGTACCTGGTATATTGTTAACGATCATGCTGATTAAGACAAGAGAGTAATGTTTCTAAAAAAATATACTACCAAATCACGATTACTATTTTGTCCTTGTATATATTAACGAGTTGGAATATAAATAGATCCCATTCAATCTAATCCGTTGGATGCATATAGCTCACATTAATTTTAATGTAACGTAAAAAAGTCTTAATTATTTTAGTGTTAGTGAGGGGTTAGTAACCGGTAACGGGTCTATTGTTAACGATCATGCTGATTAAGACAAGAGAGTAATGTTTCTATAAAATACAAGAGAATAACTTGGCAATTTGGGATTAGCCACGCTACCTACCTTCGCTAAAAAAATCAAGACTACACAATAAGCTCAGATAAAGCAGACCAGGGTACTAGGGTAGGCATTGAAATATCCAAGAAAACCAATGGCCGACGAGCCATGGCGGCTGCCGAACTTGGTCCAAGAACTGGCCGCCGGTGTGCAGGAGCCACCGAGCCGGTACCTGATCCGGGAGCAAGACCGTCTCGGCGGCCAGCTCGCCGGTGCCGAGATGCCGGAGCCCATCCCAACCATCGATCTCGGCCGGTTGTCAGCATCCGACGGTGCTGACGAAGCTGCCAAGCTGCGATCGGCCCTGCAGAGCTGGGGGTTCTTCCTGGTGATCTTCTTAGCTACGTCCTCAAGTTCTTTGTTACTACTTACTAATTAAGTTTTAGTTTTATCCTGCATGGTTGCTTCATGGAGCACTTGACAAGAATCGTTGAGTGTGTTCAGGTTTGTAACCATGGCATAGAGACCTCTCTGATGGATGATGTGATGACTGCATCAAGAGAATTCTTTCACTTGCCGCTCGAAGAGAAGAAGAAATACAGCAACATAATCGATGGGAAGCATTTCCAGATTGAAGGGTATGGAATTGACCCGGTGAAGACCAAAGATGAGATACTGGACTGGTCTGACCGGCTGCACCTCAGAGTCGAGCCAGAGGACGAGAGAAATCTTACCCACTGGCCCATACATCCCAAATGTTTCAGGTACACCAATCCGTCAGTGAAATTATACTAAAAAAAGGATCTTTTTTGTTGTCAACTTGACGAAATGGAGTTCAGAAACCATTCCCTGAAACCGAAGTTAGTTAATCAAACTTGTTTTTTTACTGAACTACCCGAGAGCTGCTTGTATTGCAGAGAGATTTTACACGAGTACACACTGAAGAACAAGAGGATCAAAGACGCGATCCTTCGAGCAATGGCCAGGCTTCTGGAGCTTGACGAGGACTGCCTCATTAACCAGTTTAGCAGCAAGGCCTCCACGTATGCTAGATTCAACTACTACCCTCCTTGTCCGAGACCCGACCTCGTCTTCGGCATCAGGCCTCACTCCGACGCCATTGCTCTCACGGTGCTTCTCATGGACAGAGACGTCGATGGCCTCCAGGTTCTGAGAGACGGGGCGTGGTACAGCGTCCCAGCCGTGCGAGACCACACCCTGCTGATCAACGTTGGTGTTACAACGGAGGTAGCTCTCTACGAACCCAGAGTAATTCACCCGAAAGTTTAAGCTGACAAGAAAAAGCAGACAATGTGTATACTTCAATGATGCAAACGAATCAGAGCATTTCTAATGGCAAACTTAAATTTTCCCTTATTTTTTTACTATATAGTTAGACATCTTACTGTAGAAATAGTTCTGTGAGTAATAAAAATAAGGTTATGAATAAAATATAAGAGTGAGAGGTATGTAGAGATTGGAAAAATAAGCTTAAGATTAATGAGGTAAATAGGAATGTAAATAGGAGGTGAATACTAAAATAGGATCAAGAAATAGACGGAGCGGTACATATGCTCTCAGTTAGTTTCTGACTATTTGTATTGGCCGTTTCTAACGCAGGTGATGAGCAATGGGATCTTCAGTGCCCCGGTGCATAGGGCGGTGACTAATGCTGTGAAAGAGAGGATCTCGCTGGCCATGTTCTACTCCGTGGATCCGGAGAAGGTGATCGAGCCCATGGCTGATCTGTTAGATGAGAAGCAGCCGGCAAGGTACAGGAAGATCAAGGCCAAGGACCTGCTAGTGGCGCATTTTGATTGCCTTTCCCGGGGAGCAAGCGTTGTCGATTTATTGAAGATTTAATCTTAGGTGAATGTATCTTGGTGGCTAGTCAACGAGTGCGTGTTAATAAAAAAAAAAGTTCGTGTGACGAAACTCCGCTTGCGACTTATGAGACGCTGAAAATGATGCCATATATGGTGGTAGGTTTAGCAGTGTAAATATTGTGATCCAAAATTTACTCAACTCCCAACCCACCGTGGCGTGACTAGATAAGTACACCAGGAAATAAAAAAGGGAGCGACTAAGAGTAAGTTGTCTGCTAATAAAATAAGTGTCAGCCGATTATTAATAAAATTGCACTATAACTATACTAAAATTGCACATTATAAATAAATGCAAATTTAGTTTTACCAGTGTACAATTTTAGATCGACGAAAACAAACATGATGGCTTGAAATATAGGAAAAGAAAAATAAGCAAGCACGTGTATTCGACAGATGTATGCATCAACAAAGCATATAAATTAATAAATAAAACTGATAATTGATAAGTAGTAATTTTGATACTAAAATGGCACCTTTTTCAGCTGTGTAATTTTAGTCTTACTAGAGTGCAATTTAAAATTAACTGATAGTTAAACAAATTTCAGTCGCCTGAGAATTAGCAATTCTGAATAAAAAAAACAAAATGTCCTCAAAAACTGCTACCCTGTCAGTTAGACAAGGTTTGTGTTTAGCCACGGTTAACCGTTTGTCGTTTTTTTTTTCTCTAACTGGTTTTCGCGAGTGGTTTTTTAATTCCTGTTCCACATATGCCAAGTTATCCTTCATTTGAAATTGTTAACTCAGGAGTGTGATGGTTTGTGACAGCGGCGCTACATGATAACGTAATATTTTCTTTTTGAATGATAGCATAATTTGAGTGCAAGTCAAGGAAGTCATAGATGGAGTACAGAGAGTCGCTTCGGTAGGTAGACAGCTGTCAGAGGATACATCTTGTGAGCTCTGAAAGCCCAGCGGTGACCGACTGAGTGGGGCCCAGGCCGAAACGCACAAGTACGCGAGTGCCCATCTCTCCTCTCCTGCGCCTGCTGGACTGGACCACACCCTAACGGGTCACGGCCTCACCTTCCATTCTCCAAGAGTCCAAAATCAAGGCCCACAAAGCCGCGGACGACGGCCCAATCGAGCTGCACATTTCTTGAATTTTATTTTTTTTATATTTAAAAATAATTAGAAATAAATAAATAATATTCCATTTAATAAAAATAAATAAATAGCCTCCCGTCGCCACCCCATACGGCGGGAAAGATAAATCGCCATATCAAACGGCGATTTTATAAAAATCGCCATTTGGTTGGGCGATTTATATAAATCGCCATTTGGAATGGCGATATTTGCCCCTGACGAGGTGGTCGAGGTGGGTTATAATCGCCATTTGGTTTGGCGAAAATTTAAATCGCCTGATTGAAAGGCGATGTTTGCCTAAAATTTTGTTTTCATTATTAAATATTAAGTGTTTATCGAATAAATCATCGGAAAGGCGACAAGAATGGGCCTTAACCGTCCCGACCATGTGGGGGGAAGAGCGACTGTCGGCATGTAGTGGGCGACCGCCTCGCACGAGCAATAATTCATTTGAAGTACATATGATATATATTACATATGAAAGTATATATATTATCATTTTTGTGGCCTAAACAAATGCCTCCTATCGAGCGAGCTTTATTTTATATTCTCGCCCCATGACCTAAAAGTCTTGGATGAAGGGCGAGGTTTGCTAAATTTTACCTTGGTTGGGCGATATTTAGAATATGGTCCTCCCCGAGTGATTCTCCATTCTTTTCTATTATTAGATTTAAAAAGAAAAAATGTCCAGTATTGTCACAAAGCATTCATCGCATGGCGGCGGATATAGCGTTGAAAGTAGAGTGCTCTTCTGAAATTTTTATTGTCGATTACAAGGAAGTTTCTCTTGAGTACAACGGGATATTTCCTTCTGGTAGCGTCGAGTCCAGCCTCGCTTTCTTGCGACGTGCCTCTCTCGCTTTCTCTCTATCGGCCTCTCGTGCCTCGGCTGACTGACGTTCGGCGTCCTCTTGTTGCTTGTGGTACTCCTCTAGCTAACGCTATGCTTTCTCCTCTTGCTCCTCCTCATCTTGGCGCCGCCTAAACCACTCCTCTTCCAACGGACCTCACGCCGATGTGTTTCTTGTCATCCTCCGATTGCTCGTGTCTAGCCACCGCCGAAATCGCGAGAGGTGGGGAGACTAATTGTTCAACGAAGTTAGTACAGCTCACATGCGCTATGTACGTATATATAATTATCAGAGTTAGGGTGAGCAAGTACCTTTGGGCGCCGCCAAAGGCAACCTTGGGTGGATCGTACTCGTAGTTCGCACACATGAAGAACCTCCTTCCGTAAGTGTATGAGAAATCTTCGTTGGATTGAACAAACTTGCACAGTCACCGCAGGCACATTGGAACATTGACCCCTTCCGCACGGTGGTCTTAAACTTGCTCACGGAGGGTCTCAGAGCGGAGGTGCCATTGCTTGTTATGGGGAGATTTGTGGAGTGTATCTTGGGGAGAGTATGGGACTTGCAGAGGAAGTTGCGTATGAGAGGACCCGAATGGAGGTGGGTATTTATAGCGAAGTTTGTTCGGTGCATGGACGGAGTTCATGGAAGCGTCGCATCCTCCCGAGTCTTCTTGATGCGATTGATGTGTTGACGCCGAAAAGCGGTGCCGTTGGTCGTGATGCCCTTCATTATTCTTTGGATCTTGATGCGATTGATGTGGCCGGACGCCGACAGGGGAACTGTTGGTCGCCAGTGCCCTTCATTATTGATGGATCTTTGGTGCGATTGATGTGACCGGACGCGAAAAGAGGAGATAGAGTAGACTACTTATCGGCCTACAAGATAAAGAAGAAAAGAACATCAAGTATGAAAAATCAGGAATTGTGCTCACTTATGGGTTTTCGAGGGTCACCAGCCCACCCGATGTCTCCAAAAAATTATGGCAAAAATCGGGGGACGTCGCAGCGCCGCCTACCATATTTATGTGGACGTCATACTCCGACGGTGTATGCCCCCGCGTCGCGTCGGAAAAGCATAACTCGTGAAAATCGGAAGACATACGCAAGGGAAGAACAGAACAAGTGAACAAAACATATAGAAGCAAATGCCCAACAAGGTCGAAATACAAGGGTCATGTATAACGCAAACATTTGGTCTCCCCAGCACGACTGCATGTTTCACACGCTCTAGAAACCAGTACCAGCTATCAGTGTTCTCCCCCTCCACAAATGCAAACGCTACCGGCAATATCTGGTTATTGCCATCCATGCCAATAGCTGTCAATATTTGGCCCTTGTATTTTCCGGTTAGGAATGTACCATCCACACAGAGGACAGGGGGACAGTACGGGAAGGCTCGTATGCATGGTCCCAAAGCGAAGAACGCTCGCTCCAGAACCATCTTCCCGGTGTCCACCCCAGTCGCAGCATACTCCTTCATATCGTAGTATGTACCAGGGTTTCTTGCACTGATGGTCTGCAGTAGCGCAGGAAGGTTGGCATATGAGGCTTCAGATGTACCAAACCTCCTCTCCAAAGCCTTACCTTTGCCCTCCAAGCTGTGGCATACTTTATCTTGTCTTGAAATTGTTCTTCAATTGCCGAATTATCGGCAGTGGCTCATAACTTATGTTGTCTACTATCTGTGAATACATCACCACTCCAACAAAAGTGGAACTTAGGTTCGGTGCCCTTCTTCTTGGTTGTTCCAACCGACAGTTGTGCTCCATCTGTCGAACACATCCGATGTCGACCCACTTTCCTTGAATGCATGTACCCTCCAAGGACATCCGGGGACGACGACCGAACATCATCTGAGACTTTTCTTGGACTTGACAACACGGAATTCCCTCCTAAGAGATAATGCCCAATACTTCACCGCATCCATAACGGCCTCCTTACTAGGGTACATTGATCCTGTGTCACTTCGTTCGATCGTAATTCCATGAAGTCCGCTACTTTGGTTCACACATAAATCTTGGAAGTTGTACGAGTTCCACTCGGTTGGGGCCCAGACGATCTCCAAAACTTGCCTCATCGTCGAGATGTCCTCGTCGGTACTTGCTCGTCGCCTCATCCTCTGCCTCCATCGGTTGTACTAGCACTTCAATTTCTTCCCTCATCTCGACACGGTCGCCTCATCTCTTCTGGGGTGCTCGGTGCCAACCTCCTCCGTCCCGTCATCTCCGCCTATATCTTCCCTCCTCCTCCGTGCTCCTCGCCTTCTTCCCCTCCTCTGCCCCTTCTTGACCAAGTGGTAGGCGTCTCTTGCACCGGTGTCTCGTTTGAGTCACCGGTTGGTTTGAACTCTGCTGAGCAAGCAACACTAGAGGAAAGCCGCGTTCAATTCCTATCTCAACATACCGCCTCCAACTCCGTGTACACAATATCGGCATCAACTCCCAAAAGAAACCGTCCCTAGCACGGTGACCACGGCCCTAACCTTCATCACATGTTCTTCGAGTTAAAATTTGGAGCGTCCGTAACAACCAGTTTTGTAAACCCCCAACGTTCTCTCGGTGGGCCTCGATATCCCTAGTGTTCTTGATTCCAAATTACTAAGATCCACCCCGTTTGGACCATACATAATCTCTCGTCCCCATAGTGAATCTGAAAATATAACTTCTCGACATTTGTCCCGTAAATAAACCATCCAACGCAAATTATTACACGTGGGTGCGAATATTAAGTCATCTATATTTTTCCTCATCTAAAGCTCATGGGAGGAGGATCAAACCTACGTTTGTATGACCTCAAGAATTGAGGCAAAGCTATCATTTTAACTCGAGATATTTTTGTATGTACTAATTACATCCGGCGAAATCCCACCATCAATAGACCCTTATCTTAATCTATAAATACCCTACCAACCCCAAACCCATAGCCCTACAGACTAACAAATTTCATTCCTAAAATTACCGTAAACATACTGTACTCATAATCTATACATACACTACGACATATGTAAACCCTACCCCTCTTGATATCAAATTCCACCCTAAAAATACCGTAAACAAACCCTAACAATACTCTGTAAATATCATACGAAGCGAGAAACCCTAGCCCCATATATATCAAATCCT
Source organism: Olyra latifolia (assembly GCA_036346145.1). Lineage (NCBI taxonomy): Eukaryota > Viridiplantae > Streptophyta > Magnoliopsida > Poales > Poaceae > Olyra > Olyra latifolia. The sequence continues at coordinate 5,464,355 of CM070530.1, forward strand.
CGCTCCTAAAAAGGCCAAGAATATACCCTCTCGATAATCTATACATACCCTAAAACCCCTAAACTCTATTCCTACAAATATCCTAAATATCCCTTTTACTATCTACTTACTACTAATTTTTAACTTTCATATTGCTATCCTACCATGTTTTGAATAAAACAATAATACAAGATATAGAAAATTTACACAAAACGTAGATGGCGGTGATTTTCCTTCCTCTCTTCCACTTCCTCTCCTCTCTTTTTTTTTTTCTCTTCCTCACCTCTCTTCCTTTTTTTTCTCGGCTCCTTCGGTCTCGGGCAACCTTGATCGTTATTGCAAGGCCTTGTGAACCTCAGGATATGGGCGATAGTTCGCCACCCCATTTAGCGATTTAAACCAGCGCCAAAATTTCGCCAATCTAATGGCGGTTTTTAAAATATCGCCATTTGGGGTGGCGATCTATTAACCCTAGGCCTGCCTCGGGGTGGGCTTAATCCCGCCAAATGGGGTGGCGAAATTTCAAAATTTAAGCCTTTTGATATGGCGATTTATCTTTCCCGCCGTATGGGGTGGCGACGGAGGCTATTTATTTATTTTTATTAAATGGAATATTATTTATTTATTTCTAATTATTTTTAAATATAAAAAAAATAAAATTCCATATTTCTTCATGCTAAATCGCTCTGGCATGTGCCTGCGGCCACCCTTCTGTGGCCTGGAAAATCATCGGGGGGAAAAAAAAAGCGTCTTGTGCCATGCACGCCGACCTACCGCTTCCAGACGCTCCACCTCCCTCGACGCTTGCAACATCTCCCATCGTCACAGCCTGCTGTCTCCTCTCCATGGCTCGGGGTGTACTCTAGTGTGAGCAATCTTGTGTACCAAGCCTGCTTGAATTTTGATCGGTCTGCCTAAAACCGTGGCTATCGAGGCAATTGAAGCGCTCGGGGCGGCGCCTCCATAGGATGAAAAAGTATACTCGTGGATCTGGATATCCGTGGGCATCCGGTCTTATGGACCTAGTTCTAGGTCCCAAGTTGAATCTGTGGGTATTCTTCTCTGGATTCGGATCCAAGTCTTGATTTGTACCTATGAGTGCCTGAAATAATTAACGAAACAGAAAAATAGTATCCATCCTAATTTCGGCCTAGCGAGCTTACCCCATTTTCAGCCAGCGCCACCTCTTTACTCCCCTTTCCTCCTCTCCCTTCTCCTAGCGTCGTCCCCTGCTAGCTTGGCTAGTGGCTACCTCAGTCCTCAGTCCCTCTCCTCCTCCATCAGTCACTCCTCGTCTTCTCCATAGTGGTGCCTCTCTTTCTCTCCAAGGAGGCGCCCCTTTCCCTAGCATGGAGCTCCCCCGGCTCGGCGCAACGCTCCCTCTAGTGAGGCGTCCCAACCTCTGCGTCGACATTCCCTCCTAGGAGGCGCTCCCTCCGGCTCAACCTCCCATTTGGCACTGTGGCTCCTTGGCGCAGCCAACAGCCCCCCAATGCGTCCTCCCCTTTGCTCCCTCCTTCCCTTCACAGGCCACGGCGACGTCGTCCTCATGGCAATGGCTTGATGAGACAGATACGAGGGCGGGAGTGCTGGACCCGATGGGTATCCATCGGATCTCAGGTACCCATCGGGTTGGAATCCAGGTCTTGGACCCGTGAAAGCTTTCAGATCTGAATCCAGATAGAATATTCGAGTCCCGGGTCCTAGTCCAGAAATATTGGACCCAATTGCCATCCCTGAGCCTCAGAGACTGTTTCTTCGGGCGGTTGCGGTTGCGTTTAAGTTGGAAATTTGTTACTCCTCGATAAGGACATCCGAAGGATCAAAAAATTATAGAAAAAATGGTTTTGAGAGCTAGTTGAAGAAATAGTAAAATCTACTACCTCCATTTCACAATGGTTGTAATTCTAGCTAAATGTACACAAAATAAGGAGACATAAAAAATGACTTGTCTACCCTTATTTAATGAATGGTAGTTGAACAGATTAGCTAAATAGATGTTGCATTGATGAAGGGTATAAAGGTCATATTGGCTCTAAAATTGCATTGGAATGTGAGAATTACAACCATTTTGATAAAAATTTTGAATATTACAACTATAACCGTTGTGAAACAGAGAGAGTACAAAAATTGGTTACGAAACGTCAAAACATTTGGTTTGTACGAAAATAACAAATTTCGAGGTTAAACATAAACGCAGCTCCAACAGCGCAAAGAAAGTCTCTCAGCTACAAGCCACTTCCCTCGCCGCTTGGGGGATGCCGTGCGGTCGTGTGAACGGGAGCTGCGGCGAATATGCCCCGTCTGCTCTGCTGCGGAGGATATGCCGAGATATTCCGACCTCCGCCTCCGGGCGACCACGCCCCGTGCCCGTGACCAACCTACGCTGCGCCCCTTGCAAGCGTCAAGGAAAGAAGGAAACGGAACGAGGAATGAGCAAGTGCGTTTCTCTAACCAGTGCCAGCGACGAGTGACAACGAACAATACGATTTGGACGGTTTTTTGCCCTGATGATGTTAAAATTTTTCATTAACAAATCACTGGCCGCAACGGTATCAAACTTGGCACACAAATAGGCGCATGGCGTATTGACGTGCGGGCCAGCAGGTGGCTATGTCAAAGGTAATTTTAAAAGCCCACGGAAACTAATTTAGATGGTCATTTTATTCTGTCCAACGGTTTAGTAATCTTTTGACCCTGACAGAGCTGAGACATATCAACAGATTTCGATTAAAAGAGGCCAGAAATAGAACAAGACGTGCAGTACTAATCTTATCAATTAATAGACTTGGACCGAAAGGAGCAAGAAATTAATAGAACGAGATGTGCACTACTCATCTTATCAATCATTGCTGTCGGTGTCGATCGAGGACTGAAAAGAGAACAGCAAGGAACGTGCACTGCTTCACACTCCGTTCCGTCGCAGCTCACACAAGAGCGGTCGATCGTTCAGATCAGATCGGACGGAACCGGTCGTCCCCTTCTCGATGATCGTCGTCACTTTTCTTTTTCTAGAGCAGATGAACTGCTAACATTTTTCTATGTGACCAACCCAGCTTGCAGCGAGCTCGAACATGCAGCAGCCAGCAGACAGTGAGGCTAGCTGGTTACTGAATCTGTACATGCATCCAACCAAACTTTTTTTTTCTTTGTTCTTGCTTGCCCCCTGCAATGGTGGATCTAGCTGTGCAGGAATGGGAGCTGGGGAGCGATTGTTGGGAGAGGAGATGATACCTCCACCAGAATGGCAATGCCGATGCTGTCACTTGTGGGAAATGCATGCCAACAACTTTATGCAATCCATATGCTTTTGTAAAGAAAGGCTCTTTGGCGAGTTGATCATCACTCGTAAGCCACTACTCATGGTGATCCATGCGACCATGCGACGAGAACGTCATGGTAGCTAGAGCTGTTCACAAAAAGTCATGTTTACATTACACAGGATAGAAAACTCTTTTACAATGTCTGTTAACAAATATACTAAGACAGAAGTATAATTTAGGTCTAGTTAACCATCTATTCGGATATAGAAAAAACCAAGTTTGATTTCTCCCTCCTCGGCCAGTCGGACGCGCATCCTCGTAGCAAAGGCAGAGGTGCACAGTGATATGTGAACGCAACGACAGAGTATTGTAGCAAAGCACTGTAGCATCGGTACTGTAGTAAACAGAACCATCAAACAGTGTTATTTCTGCTGTTCAAAGTTACTATAGATCACTGTAATTACAGTGACATATGAGGTGAACGGCAGACAGAGGCAAAAGCAGAGGATATGGGGCTGTTTGGATCACTATCCTCAACTACCTTACCAAAACATGGTCATGCCATCATGAATTGGCAGCCATTTGGTTTTTAGCCAAGCAAAGGTGAGCCAACATGAAATTTTGGTGAGCCAAATTTTTTGTACTACAAAGCAGGAGATGGCGCGGGCGCGAGATTTCTTCGCCAATGTGTTGGCGCGCTGCAACTAGGAAAAAAGGTGGTGGGACCATACTGCATGGCACTTTGATTGGCCGCGCAAATGCACATCCATGTGTAGGGCCCATAGCTCCAACGACTGCTAGCTAGCAATTGCTAAATCTGTTTCTTTTTTTCGAATTTGATTTTCACATTTTTATATCTTTTTCATTTGAAGGCCAAATTGCAAGAAACAAATTTCATAATTCATCTAAAATCCTAATCAGCCCATTTTAAATACTTTTCTGATTTTCTTAATTTTTTAGAATTTTTTATTTTCATTGGCCAAAATCCATTGGGTACAAACCAAACACTATATAAATTGGCAAAATTTGGTCATGCCATAAGATGGTCATGCCAATAAATTGGCAAGGCCACCCATAGCTATAAACCAAACATACCCTATAAATCCCGGCCAGCCCCGTCTGCCGCCTTTTTCCTCCCTAGCCCTCGTCTGCATGGGTAAAGGTAACGTCCAGGACAAGGATGGATGGGCACGGACAAGGGACAACGGCAGGTGGAGAGCAAGGACATGGACGAATGATTGCATGCGTCTGTGCGCGCACTAGCTGCCGCCATGGTTTGCGCCAACTCGTCGTTGCTCCTCCTCGGCAACAGTGATGGCCTGATGGATGTCTGTTTGGCGCTTGCGGCGCGCGAGCCGCGAAGCCACGTTACCCCCGGTCAGCCTGTCCGCGCGACCGTGTCATCTCTCGAGGCGTGCGCGCGCCGGACGGACGACGGCGTGGATCCGCTGCGCTTTTCGAGGGGATGGCGCCGCCGCCGCCGCCGCGGCGGGTGCTTGTTCGGGACAGCAAATAGCCGGCCGGCGTCCGGGGTCAGGGTGGAGATAGGAAGTTCATGCTGAAAACTGGGGCACTTCGATTTTAACCGGTTTCCCTTTCGAACGGCTTACTTTCAGATGATATCGACTCTTGTAAGTAAAAGATCGTCGAGCTGCTAATTTTTTAAAAAACAGTAACGCTGCTACTTCTTAAAGCTATTTTTTTGAAGCTTACGAATTTTAGCTAAACCGATACCTCTCGGCTCTGGCTACTCGAAGCCACTTTCTTGAGGCTCGGTGTGACCACCGTTCTAAACAGGACCGATCTGTCAGTTGGTCACTTTCTAGGTCGAAGTTTGGTACAGAAATAAGAACACGCGAGGAATGAAGCAGGCGTAGAGCTGGATCTTTGGATCAGGGTGCACCTAACAGCACAGCTTACTGCAGCCTTCATGGAATATTGAGATGGGTTAATTAGATAGAAAGTTGTGAAACCATATCAATGTGACTACAAAATTCATATTTGTAAAATGGGTGATTTAGATAGATGTCATTGCAGAATTTCAAGTTTCTCATGTGTCAATGACATGTGGAACCTGGATCTACATGTTATTGACACATAGAGCGGCGATTCTTTAAGTTCATAACTGCAATGACATATACCCGATTATCTCTTGTAAAAATCGTCATTATAAAACTGAGCAAGTTAGAGGATTACCACTATCCGAATCTCAAAGCACCCTTTTGCCATATTCCTGGCAATATTTTCAAACGGGACAATTTTACCCCCTAACATCTTCTTCCTCCTCCCTCCCCCTCTCCCTCCTTTCTTTCCCAGCGGCTGCCTCATCTTTCTTTCTCTCTCCCTCTCTCATCCAAACAATGATGAGGGGCTCTACAATGGATTGGTGACATCATGGATGTAACCGACGAGGAAGGGGAGTCGAGCGGTGCGGCAACGAGCAGTCGAGTCGAGACGATGCCCTCCTCCATCCTCTCTCTCTCTCTCTCTCTCTCTCTCTCTCCTGGCCTCCCTCCCTCCTCCAGATGATGATGAGGGCTCCGCAATGGACTGGTGACACCATGGATGTGGATCGGCAGGGAAGAAAAATCATGCTGTGCAGCGACGAGCAACCGAGCCAAGATGGCGCCCTTTCCCTCTCTCTCCTATGTTGGCCAACAAGTTACTTGATGATGCGGCGACGCAACCGAAAGAGCCGTGGCGGCCTTTAGAGAGAGGAGGAGGAGCCAGTGACAACCGACGCCTCAAGCCAAGGCGGTGCGCTTCCCTCTCTCTCCTCTGTTTGGCGACAGTGAAGAAAGAAAGGGGGAGAGAGATTGAGATGGAGAGATAGGAGAGAAAGGAAGGGGGTCGAGCGTCACGGTGGCCGGTTAGCGAGCGACGACGACCGACCAAGCAGACAACGCTCTCCCTCTCTCTCGTTTGCTGTTCGACAAAGAAGAAGATGAAGGGAAAGAGTGAGAGAGCGAGAGACTAAGATGGAGATGAGATAGAGAGAGATGAGAGTGAGAGCCGGGAGAGAGGTTGAGAGAGTGGGGATGAGAGAAGGGGGCAAGGGCAAATGCATCTCAATACGTAAATATGGTATATCTATACGCTGAAAAGTGCCACATGGCTTTATAATAACATTTTTGTAACCGAAAAAACTAGGGGATGATATATCATCCCCATCCCTATTGATGGTACAATGACAAAAGAGCTATGCTATGATGTACTTGCATCTAAGGTCGCATGCTCGCGTTCGTTGTTAAGGATGCAGGGAGGTATACTAGCTGAGCACACAACTCTACTAGTTGAGCAATCCATTGAATGTTATACACATTCATTTTTATTCTCGCAAAAATCATTAAAAATTCATATGATCTCCAAATTTAGTAAATCAAAAACCAAAAAACTTATAAAATCAAGATCTAGCTACCGGTAGAATTTCATAATGTCGGGACCCCCTCCTGGCGGAGGTGAGGTCCCACCTGTGCTTTACCTGTGCTAGTCCCTGGATCAGTAGCTAGCACACACAGACAACAGATTTTGGATCACAACCAAGTCGATTAATTTACATCAATTTACATCAGAGTGCGCCTCGTGGCGTTATTACATATGTTCGGCTCGAAGGCCTTACAAAAGCGGAAGTTTTATATTACAACTGAAACTCCAAAAGTGGAAAACCGAAACACTCCCCACAGGCAGAGCTGGAGGAACGCAATCCTAGGCGTCGGCATACTCCCCGTCCTGGACTTCGTCGGTGAAGGCGTAGGCTTCGGGGTCTCCGTCTTCGGGGTCGCACTGGTAACTGGACTGCTTGGCGTCGAATCTGTGACCCGCGAAAGCGCGAGGGTGAGTATTGGTAAAAATACTCACAAGTCAATTGACACATGTATATGTATGGTCTAGACAAAGGATAGGTAGGGTTCAGTTGTGGAAAGCAAGTTTTGAAATAGTTTGCCTAAGGTTTTTAAAGCAGTTTAGGGAAGAAGTGAGTGATCAAATTGATTGACAAAACATTTAAATCATCCGGCCCCAGCCGGCTCATGCCCAAAGGCTGGCTCACGATACAAATCGTGGTTTTAATCAAAAACATTTTTCTTACGGCTAATCCACCGAAGGACCAACAACTCTCGACGGCTAACCACCGTATGCATAATACCACACGTCGGCTAGACCACCGAAGTCATCTCCTCACGGCTAACCACCGTAGGCTCCCAAAACCAAGACACGGCACTGCCGTTTTCTTCTTTAAAACACCGAGAAAGAGAGGAAGAAAACTACCATTGTGATCAACCCACCGTCGTCCGCCCTTGACCGTGGGCACGGCTTCTAGAAAGTTTTACGCTCTGCAGAGGTCGACGCTTTACCCATGAGACATGACTCCTCCGTCGGAGGTCATCACGACAAAGCCTTTAACAGTCTAGCTCTTGGTGGCATCCTCTAAGGTTTCCACCGCAGTATTGGTATCTCCGGTTAGTGAAGCCCTTTTGAGCCTGGTAGGTTGGCGAATCGTCGCGACCTACTCCACCACACGGGATGTCCAAACCAAGAGTTCGAAGGTACTCGGCCGGGGCTTGCCCATACAAGCACTCATGGTCGCCTTGTTGTACTTAGTTTTGACAACCACAAGGTATCGGTCCTTAAGGGCTGGGTGGTTCCCACATGGACCCGATTCTCGTGCTTCTTGCGCTGACCAATCAATCCGCCCACCCCAATCAAGTTTTATAAACATTTCGAAAACCCCGGTGACATACCCGCCACCCTAAGCACTAACATTTAACCCACGGTAGCACCACTCTCTTCGTTAATAAAACAAGCACTTTACAAGCAGGAGATACTTTGAATTAAAACAGGTATTAAATCAGGGTGGGTGTTCATTGTGCAGTAACTATTGACTAGTAGCATGAGTAAGCAAGTTAATTAAGCTAATCAAAGGTTGGCAGGTAATCATGGATTAATTATCCTAAGGTTAACAAGGGTCAGGATTAATAGCATAATTAAAGTGTGTTAGGTTATTAACTAATTTCCCTACCAATATGATAGTGATTAATCAACATAGCCATGCAGGTTTATTAAATTTCTAACAAAGCATTTGTAAAACTAGGTATTGATATGGTCAAAGAAAATTAGGGGAGATGTCAACAGTGACTTGCCTTGACTGTGGTCGAACTCCTGCCCTTCGTGAGTTTCAGTTCTGGGCACGGGTCCGGTCGTATCTAACGATGGCAAATAACACATATTTAAAAATAATAAATAAAATAAAATAAAATAAAATAAAATAATGCATGCAGATGGATATGCATAGATATGATGATGGTATTTTAAATTGGAATTTGTGTAAACTCTATTTTACTCCTTTTTATAAATTTCTGAAAATTGTTATTCCACATGAAATTTAACTATTACACATATGTGGCAAATATTCCTTTTAATTGGGAATATAGAAAATAAACTAATTCCTTTAATAAATGTTTATTTTATTATTTTTAACAAATTTCAGAAATTATCGGTTTATTTTTATCTATCAAAATTAATTAAGGTTAATTTATATATGTTTTTATCTTTTTAAAACTAAATTATGTATTAATCTGCATTAAAGTATATACGTAATATTTTTAAATTAAACCTCATATTTTTAGAAGTTTTTAGAAACTTGTTTCACTAATTTTGGACTTATATTTTAAAAGATATAAAAATAACAAGCTTTTCTATCTAAAATTTTATTTGAAAAAGGGAGAGGAAAACCGACGGTGGTAGGCTCGCGTCGTTACATTACGACGCGACGCGACGGCTGGCCCAAGACTGCCAAGTGGCGGCATGGACCTGTGACCTGGCCTGGCGCTGCTGTACACATGGCGTGCGGCCGACGATCGCGTGTGGCGTGTATGTGTGCTTGGCGGAGTGGCGTCTTGTGGCCAGGTATGACGTGGCGGCAGCGCCACAAGACGACGGAGGCCGACGGCGGGACCCCGTCGGCACGTTGACAGTGACAGGCGGGGCCTTGTCAGTCCTCAACGAGGAAGGGCGGAGGTGGCTCGGCGGCGTGGATCCGTGGCGGCGGCCCGGCGAGAGAGGGAAAAGGAAGAGGAGGAAGTGGGAGCTCGGGGTGGGGTCGGGCGAGGGACGATCAAGGCGAGGTCGGCGGCATGAGGCGGCGGGAGGTGGCGATCTTGTGATCCATCCCGCCGCCGTTAGTGAAGGGACGGGGGGCGGGTCGGCCAGTCTTGTGAGGTAAGGGAAGCTTGGGAGGCGACAATGAGGCGGGACCCACCGAGGCGGGCGGGGCGGCTGGGTGGGGGCGAAGACAAGCGCCTGCCTGCCTCCCGGAGAGAGAGGCGGCGGCAGAGAGAAAAGGGTGTCTAGGGGCTAGAGATGCTCGAGGAGGAGATAGAGGGGCTTACCTAACGGTGAGCTCAGCGGCACTCAGGCGGCTTTGGCTCCGTGGAGGCTGTGGCGAATCCGGCCACTGGCGGCGACGGCGACGCGAAAATGGGTTCTGTGGGGTAGGGGGAGGAAGGTGGTAGGAGGGATTGGTGCAGGAAGCTCACGGAGGTGTATGGAGAGAGACAGCAGGGAGGGAGTGGGGTGGAGGCGAGAATGAATCAGTGAGGGGGGGTAAAAGGGGAAATGCCAAAAAGGGGCAGGGCCATTTTGGGAAAGCCCCAATTGGGAAGGAGAAGGTGACAGGTGGGGCCCACCTGCCATAGGGAGGAAAAGAAAAGAGAGAGAGGGGGTAAAAATGGATTAGAGATAAAATAGTTATATTAATAATTCTTCTAATCAACTATTTAATTTATAATTTAACTTTTTATTCAGTTTAGTTTTTTTTTAATTTGGAGTTTCAAAAGCCAAATTTCAAAATTACAATTTCTTACAAGATTATCCTATAAGGTTTTTAATGAGTAAAGATTTTAAATTTTGCAAAAGCTAATCCTCAATTAGCTTCTACAAAACTACATATAGTAACATGCACATTTTTCAAAAATGTTTTTCTTTTAAACTTTGAAAAGTTTCTGGTTGAAATGCCTTAAACTATATGCTATGATTATGCATTTTATATTTTTGAAAAATGGAGATGTTACACATAATTTTTTGAATTTGTATATTATCAACCCAATACACGATGATATCCTCGATACTCGACAGAGACCCCCTCACATCTTCGACACGACACCCCCAATACTCAACTCGGTACACGACGATACCCCCTCCTCCCCCCCATATTCAACCTGATATCTCTGACACGATGCCCCTGATACTCAACCCGATACACATCGATACCCCCTACTTAACCCAATACACAATGATACCCCCCAACCCTCCCGATATTCAACCCGATATCTCCGACACGATGCCCCCAATACTCAACCCGATACATGACGATGCCCTACAGGACCCTATACCGTTCTAACAGACAGCAACGGTATCAGGTCCTAGTCTTCCGATGCTACGGTTTTCACGCATCGCTATGGTGAAACATCATGAAACACTTTGGTATACTCTGGAACACCCGTCACTAGGGTAAACACCATGAAACACTCTGACATACTCTGAAAAATCATAAAACACAATGACACAACGAACAGGTACACTTGGTACACCATGGTACACTCTGAAACTTCATGATACACCCTGTCACACTATGGTACACTCTGAAACTCCATGACACACACTGTCACACCTTGGTAAAATAAAAAACACAATGACATGCTATGAGTGGTACACTCTGAAACACCATGACATACTCTGGTGCACCCTATACCGGTTGGATAGGGGACGGTGTTCCCCTCTTTTATAATTTCTGTAGTTTTATAATGACAAATTTAACAAAAGCTGACTTTACAGTAGCATTTCTAATTTTCTATGGTTTCATAACCGTGGCATCTATCTAATTAACCCTATTGAAATTGATTATACTTATGGTCGGTACACGTCACTTGATTAGTGTACATACACCCAACAAGCCCTCCTAGAGCTTACCAATTTCGGGGTGGAGCATGTGCTTATGTCCACGTACAGTCTTGTGCTCGAAGGCTGCCAGCCATTCTCACCCGAAGTTGTTGGCAAGTCAGCTCACAAAACATACGTACATACGGCCTTGCAGACTTGCATTAATTACATTTAACTCCAGTTTAGAACACCAGAATTTTCCTCAATCCCTGCAGTAATATCTAAACCATTTGCTGTAAAAATCTACGTGCTCCAAACAGCGTACATAACCAGCCTGAACCGTGCCCGGATGCCGCCGCCGCCGCCGCCGCCGCACGGCGCCGGCACATGCCTGCGCCCGGACGCAACCGCGAGGTCGCCGTCGTTCCGAGCCTTTTCCCCCGCCGGCGCGCGCTCGCGCCAACCTCGCTCCAATCATGGCGACTGGCTTGGCCGATAGCTCGCACGTCTTGTCGATCCAAATGCGAATGATCATGCATGCACAACAGCCACGCATGGCTAGCTAGTGTGATGCCGGCATCCCAAGCTGCTGATTGTCGGTCGGTCTTGGTGTAGCTAGCTGGTGTCTTTCCTTGCCAATTCGCTCCTCTGGTTTCACGGCTAGCTTGCTGTTGAGATCTCTCTCCCACATGTTGGTGACAGCCAACTGTGACGAGACCTTGGGCACGAGGATGATATACTATGTGTGTATGTACTGCGTGATAGGGATCATGCAGCTAGCCAGCTATATAAATATTGTGTATTTATATGGTTGTTTTGATGAGGATTTTTAAGATGGTAGGAGTTGATTTGGTGATGGAACAGGGGACTTGATTTTGGGATGGTTTATATGAGATTTTCTTATTCCATGGTTGATAATGGACAGCGAGGTCGTTGAAGGATAGATATTTTTTTTTTCATTTTATGGCTCCTAGCCCCATGTGGTACTAACGGGCGTGTCTTAATTGGACATCGATACGATCTCTTATATGCATCTCTCTGTCTGAAATATTGATCATTGCAATTGATTGTTTAGTTATATGTCGATAGCAATCATAAGATAATATGATAATGTAAAATTTATGTCGATGGTTAATCTAAATGCATTTTCTGCTTATAATTAGTGTTTTAATTAAGTTCAAAGAAGTATTTCAAAAACCAGCTATTGCATGTGTCCTACAACTCTATTGCATCACTGACCACAGATGCACATTTGGAAGACATTTATCCTCACATCCTTACACATGGTTGTCCATCTTTTACTCCATTAGAACATGCATTTCTTGAGAAACCATAAAATGACGCCACTGACAGCTATATTAAAACTGATCCATGGTACACGTTCTAGTCTTCTAGAAAGATTAGAGACCTTACAATCTCCATAAAGACATAAAGTTCCTAGCCAAAATAAACGACATAAAGCTAGGTTAATTAAAGCATTAATTTCCAGAGGACTAAACCAACCAACCAACCTCCCCAATAACCTGCAAATCTGGAGCACAAGAAGGACATCCATGGTAGTGTGCAACCACTGAATTATGAAGCACCAGCTGCTGCTGCTAGCGAGCTGGTAGGATAGAAGATCCCTGTCAAGCCATTAGAGTGCACCGAACTGATCTACCAGCTATAAGAGAAAGGCCTCCTTAAACTAACCAGCCACAGTCCGTGACGTGTACCCCGTAACTTCCAAAAAAAGTGTTTTTTTTGTTGCTCTTCAAATAGCTACATGGGTTTTGGGCAAGGAAAGCGTATCAACCCAAGTAGTCTAGTATAGAATTGTGACCTTTAGTTAGTTCGGCTGCTTGACAAAGCTTCGATTTCTTATATAACTTTGAAACCGTTTCTAAAAACTCTTGAAAAGCCTTTCGGCTTCTCTAGCTCAGCCATCTAGCTACAAGCCACAACTGAACTAAACAGTGAGTTTTACCGTTTAGATTAATTTACCTTGTCTGCCCGTGTTAGTAGTAACGGGAGTCTTTTTAATTTCTTGAGCTGGACGACGGTATCCCTCCAGCTGTAGAGACATTTAAAATTCCGTTTACTGATCATCTGCTTGATAGCATCTGCCTCCAGTCTTGTTTGACACTTGTTATATTTATATTTATATCTCAAGTGCATGAATAGTTAGACCGGGCATGTCAGCATGGGCAGGGTTCGGTCAAACTCGAGTTTAAATTTGAATAGAATGCGCCTATATATATTGAAGAAGATCGTGTATTGATACACATTAGTACAAACGCGAGTCAAAGAATTTAAGGCCGACGTATAAAGGGGGTGTTTGGCAGGGCTCCAGCTCTAATTTTTTTAGCTCTGCTCTACAACTCCACTGTGAAGCTGATCCACTGTGGATAGCTCGGGATGGGGTATTAGCCCAGTGGCAGTGGTTGGTAATTACTCCCAACTCCACAAAAATGAACTGCGAGAAAAGCTGCTCCATGGAGTTGCATGCTCTAGAGTTACGTGGAGTTGGGGCGTTTGGCACTACTTCGCCCAGATCCGAGACGGAGTTGAGAGTTGAAACTTTGCCAAACACCCCCAAAGTACTAAACCGATTTTTTTTTCCATGGTGGTGCTCACCGTTTATGATCGGACAAGGTATGTGGTGAAAGCGAAGACAGTCGCTAATAAATGGCGTCTTTATCCAAAAATTTGGGGAATTTTGTAACCTATATCGCTTCGAAAAAATTGCTATCTTGATTGCTAAATTTAAAAATTTCTTATCCGTTCATGTATTTAGGAATTCTCTCCTCTCGCACTGTATATCTCCTATTGGAATGAGATTTTGAAAATACTATTGAGAAATACATTGAACGGATATTGTCATTTGCAATGTACACATATAGGAGAATTTAGGGTGCCGTTAGGAGCGAGCTGCCGTTGCCTTTCAAGGGGCACCGGTGCGGAAGATGGAGCCACGGAGACGTGCTGTTAGCGTGGACCAGATTATCTCCAACAATAATATCCAAAGTTGGATACTCAAATATCTATTTAAGTATATACTTGAAACGACTGAACACGAGCGAATTGACATGATCGGGCTTCCTCCCCGTGTGGCACCTATGTACGTACGCGATTTTCCTTCCAAACGGCGACGTGTCCTCGCCTGTTCTTCTTCACCGGAACAAAGTCCTATCTACTCCCAATGTCCCAATACCATTATGAGTCGCTTTGGTTCTTCATTCCCGGGATCCCAGAAAAAAAAAATGAAAGAACATAGGATTCAGATGTCCATGTTGAATTCTATAGGGTTGAAATCAACAAAAATCGTTGAATCAAATAGTCACTCATTTCTGTACGATGGAGTATGATTGATCTAGCGTTGTTTTGTATATTTGACCGTTAGCCATAGACCCATAGTAGGTCAAAAACTTATGTCAAGATGTGGTATGTCATAATTTCTGTGGCTTGAAAGTTGTTGCCTACAAGTTAAACACAATATGGCAAATAATGGAGTCGAACATCAAGCTAAGGTTAATTGTGTTTAGTTAAAGAAAAGTGTTAACGCAAATGCAAGTGATTTTAGATAACACTAGGGATTGCAAAGGAAATGGGACAAACTTGAACTTGTTTGGTTTACAATGTAACATTATATATCAACAGAACACCGAAGAAAAAAGGTCACCGTCGAGCCCTTAATCTTGTTGTTTGGATTGCAAGTGGGCACATGTGTTGCCCTAGTCTCCTTTTCGACGCTGCCACCACCCCGCACTCCAAATGGCGCGCCTAAATCTTGTTGTTTCCAACCTTGCGCATATTTCTATATAGTCGTCACCTCAGATTTGGATCAGGGTTCCCAAAACCGCAAAAGTGGTTTTTTCAAAAAAAAAACCTATGAGACCATGTGGAGGTCTTCATGTTGTGATGAATATATGTGACTTGTATTGATTTGGTTGAGAAGTTTGTTTTGGAGACTAATTTGAGCCGGTTCGGCCATTTGTATTAAGATAGAGTATTTTGTGCTTTTGAGGGTCTTCCTGAGCTCGGATGGAAAAATGTTACATACGAATTTTATAGAGAATTTTGAGATGCATCTTTTTTGTATTATGACTTTTTCATTTGAGCAAGGAAAGTAGTTTTAAAATTTTTATCTTTGTTCTGTTGTGCTGAAGGAAGCACCGATTTGAAAGGTTTTGGTTTCAGTTCGAGTGGGAACATGGGCATGTAGTCATATATGTTTGAATTGATAATGAAATTGGACTAACTTGCAGGAAACAAAGGTAAGAAAATATTTTTGCTTGTGAAAGATGGTTTGGTCCTTGTGGGCGCAGGCTTGGAGACAACCGTGGTCTGCGACGGTACCGGGACTAGATCGGGTGGATCGAGGTCCAGAACGGTGATGATGTTGCGGCACGGATGGGCTCAAGCTTGGGACTCATGAGGACGCCATAAAGAAGGACTTGAGGTGGCTCAAAGGTTCCGGTTCGGATTGGATGCCTGAAGACACGGAAACAAATCGGTCAAGTCCGACAGATGAAGACCCGTTGCATCGGGTTAATCCGGTTTTGTGTAGAACCCATGTATGGCATGTTTGGCCCATGGTGGGCTGTGTGAGTGGTTTAGGCCTATGTAAGTGGCTGGTTGAGTGGGTAAATCCTAGCACTTGATGGGGCTATTTGGGAGCCAAGAAAGCAATCAAGGATGGAGGTTCACCCGGTTGCCCTATAAAAGAAGGGGTGGAGGAGGCTGCCTCCACCAAGTCTTGAACTGAGGTTTTGTGGACTGCTCTTTTGTGAGCTTTGTCCACCTAGGTGTGCCTGTGAACAAACCCTCTTAAGAAATAGAAACTAGTTCCTTAAATCATGGCTTTGTTTTTATGTTGTTCATGTGTTTGATCTAATTTCTTTGGTAATTTTATTTGCAACAAGTTTATTTACCTCACCTCATTCTATATGTTGCTGATTCATGATGTTTTGACGTTGCTTATGGGTCCGTTTGGTTCCCTGTATTTCCGCGTCCCGTATCTTCGCGTGCAGCAAAACTCGTGTTTGGTTGCCGTTTTTGTTGCCGAGCCTGGCTCGGACCGTGCGATCAACGCCATGGAGCCGAACTGCGGAAACGAGCGAACCGGCCGCTTTCGAGAGCTCGCTCACGCGATCTGTGGCGTGCCTCGGCCATCCAACACGCGGACGGATACGGACGACTAGCAACGAGACTAGTAACTTTCTACATCAACTTTTCGTCCTTTCAAAAAAATTTTAAAATTCAAACGACATCCAAATTCAATGAAACAAAAAAAAGTAGAACCGTAGGTTCAAGTACAAGGTACTAAAAAAATCAGATTTTTTTAATTTTTAATTTTTAATTTATTGATTTTCTAGTTTTTGTTTTTTATTTTTGATTTTTTGTTTTTGAATTTATTTTTGTTTAGTATTTTTAATTTTTTCTTTTGAATTTATTTTCTTTTTTTTTCATTTCCCTCTTTTAAATTTGTCCATCCCACTCTCCTTCTAGTGCAGCCAACCAAACAACATCTCTGTACAGCCTGTTCAATCTCATACAACCAACCAAACAACATCCCTTTGCATCCACTCAGCCTGGCTCAATTCATATAGCCTGGCTGAGCTCGTACGGCAACCAAACACACCCTATATGATTTGACACCCTTGGTAACCTATGAGAAACAAGAGATCACGTTCTTCCCACTTTTGTTCAAATTGGCAGATTTGTTCTTCCTACGTAGTAGTCAGTGTAGGATTTTTAGAAAAATCATCCGAGATTCTTGTTGGACAAGGTCCATGACTTCCATATATACCTGTGAAAAAAATTTGGAGTCATCTGGATTCTTTATTTGGAAACTATGAGGTGAATATCGAGCCCTAAACTTTCTATGCGCGAGTTCCAGACAGTTTTTGTCTTAAGAATTTTCTTGATTTTTCTGTGAGGAGTTTTGATCTGAAACTTGGTTAGAGGCTTCATGACTCATTATAAAATAGGGAGAAAAATTTCCATAATTTTTGGAGCCCAATAAAACCAACAATCACTCCTGTGATTAGAGTCAATCTTTGCTGAAATATTTCTTTTTTGCTTTTCTAAAGTACTTTTGTGCTTTGTCTTGTGCCTCAATAACTCTTGCACGAATTACTTTCTATTTGAACACTCAACAAACCAAGAATATGGCTCTTTTTATGGGTTGTCATCTTTGAGATGCGTTAGGTGAAAAAATCATTCATTTCCTTACGAGAAAATTTATTTAGCTCCTATTCACCTCCCTCTAGTCACTAGGTTTGGTATTTCAAAACCATTGCTGGATTTGCGATTTTTTGAGCCGACGAGAAATAAAACTCTGGTCTTCGCACCACTTGGGGATGAGGATGCCACGTCGGGAGGAGAGGTCAGATAAGTGATCTTTGGAGGAGTGGCATGGTGGTAAGGGTGAAGGAATCTCGTGTGTATAAGGCGACGATCGAGGTAATAGGATTTGTTTACACCACGTTTTGGACATCAATCGGACGTGGATTGTGATGTTGTCCATTACATAACATCGGAATACTGTGTATGGGAGCCAAACAAAAATTATGGGAATCACTTTCCATGGTAATCGGATTGGAGTGAAAATCTTCAAGCCAAACATCACGATTTTGTGGCATGCCAAAAAAATATATATAGCATCAGACTATGAAACCAAAATATGGCGTAAGAAAATAGAAAAATATATTATATATACACCTTAAAATTTAACATATTGTATATACACCTTAAAATTTAACAAAATCTCAATTTACACCCAAGTTAAAAATTACTTTTGAGCGTGTTTAACTTTTTTCCGTTTTCATCCGAGTCCCACACTTTCAAGTCTGTCGGGAAGTGCTGACATGGCCATAGACATGGACCTATATACTTTGGTGGCAGATGATGTGACATGATAGACGAAGAGATAATACATTCTAACTCTAAACTTATAGCGTCTTTTCACTTAGCATATTGGGAATTACCTTTTGTGCGTCCTTAAAATTTTATCCGTATGCAGCACAACCCCTAGACCACCTCTTAAATGATTATGTGGATACTGACATGAACCCCGGTTAAATAACATAAATTTTGTAGATGATAAAAAATCAAATTTCTTTTTGACATAGGGTCGTAATTTGTTTCTACAGAATCATAAACTTATTCATTTGTGGTGCACTATTTTTAGGCATAACAATTAAAGTATTTTAAAAATTCATAAAATTATATCTATATTTTATCCAAAATATTTCTTCACCTTTCTCGCATTTATTTATTTGACTGTCAAAAAATCCCCGTTTTCCAATTAATCGAGGTGTGAAGCGGCTTGGAGGCTCCAATATGAAAAGGGTAAAACTCTAAAGGATACGAAAAGTAGTTTTCAACTCGGGGTGCTAAATGAGAAATGGATATAAGTTTAAGGGACTACAATTGCTTTCTTTTTATGTCATCCCATGTCACTTTCCATCTATGCCAATAGGATTACATTAGTAGCCACATCAGTAATTAACAAAAGGCTCATTGGGGCGGAGGCTCGGATGCAAATGACTACAAGTTAAAGGGCAGAAAATTTAATTTTCAACTTCATTGTGTAAAGGCCATTTAAGTGCTAACATGCTAACTCCAGATCAGGGTCTTCGGATTTAACGTGGGTGGCTTAGATCAAAAGCAGGGGAAACACACCTTCCCACTTAAATCATCTCGTAGAAAGCCCTTGCTTTTTACATCTCTTCACGAAAACACCCCTTCGTCCCACAAAAAACCCAATCACTTCTTGCTCTATCCCTTCTTTGTCTCGTTCCCAGTCGACCCGAGATTTCTAGGGGTTAGGCTCCACCCTCCTCCCGACTGTCGACCCTATGCTTGGTGTCATCCTCCTCAGCACTGCTCTTCTTCTAGCGGTCGACCCCGTGCCCAGCACCGTCCTCCTCCCTATGGTCTCCTCCCTCGCCATCGACCTTGTGCCCAGCACTTCCTTGCTCCAACCACCGGCGACATCATGTCTAGCGCCGCTCTCCCAGCATTTGCCTCCCATCCGACGTCCCCTCCCCTGGTCACTCTTCTCTCCGTAGTTGGCCACTATGCTACACTTAACGTTGGTCAGAGGTAGTGAGGTATGAGCTGTTGTACGTGCTCATTTGATGGCCATGGTCTGCTAGCTGTAGGCCAACTCCCTTAGTTATTGGAGGAAATGAGAGAGAAGCAGAAGTCATGCTGCTACGGCTCTACCACCAGGACCACCGGGCATTGTTGCAGGAGAGGATACAGAAGAGATCCTGGTAGAGAGATAAAAAGTTTGTAGGAAGAAGAGTAGGAGGCATTGTTTCTTTCTTTCGTTTTCATTATACTTTGGTCTTGTGTATGTTGTGTGACTATGTGTAACTGATAATGAATGCCATCAAAACTACAAAATATATTGTTATTCCAATTATAATGAGAATGTTGAGATTATTCTAAAAATTCAAATATGTGATGGGCTGATGGTTACCAAGTACACAATTCATCAAATTTGGATTAAAAAAAAGAGACAGCAACATTACAAATTTAGCAAGGTCTCGATGTCTAAATAAGGGGTTGCATTTTTTGTAATGCATTTGTACTGATTTTGGATTGGCATAATGCTGCCATCATTGCTATAGCTTGTTTTACATACAAAGAATTTGAATCTTTCTCTGAAATTCAGTGATACATTCCTGATACGGTCATATATTGCTTGGGCTATACTGGATAATGGTAAGTCATCCCTATGAAAGTTCTCAATAATAACAATTCATCCCTTATGTTGATCTCTATGCATAATGTTTTCTCGACGATGAAAGAGCAAAAAACAATTTTTGTCTATCATATCAACCGGTTTGCTAATTTAGATTTGGGATTGGATTTTTTAATGTCTTCCTGCTGCTGAAGGTTTTCTTCATACATGTACAATCAAACAACTTGTAGATTCTTTACACATACAAAACAATTCTAGATTTGGATACCATACATGCATCATGCCACTGTGACTGACTGCACATTGCAATTTTACATGCCCCTAGAATTTAGGTTAGACATGCAATTTCAATCACAGTCGTAAATCTGGACGACACATTGCAATTAGGAACCTATATTGCACAAATCTTGGCTTCAAAACAAATATTTATTCATGTGCAATTCAATATATAATTTACAAATCTGCACAAATGCAAAGTTTACAAGCTAGCACATATACACCATTATGTATGATTTTCATTCACATCTGCCATGGATACAATCTAAATACAGTTTCAATGAATACAAGTCTAAAACCTATTACACATTACACAATATATCAATGCAATTCTTTCATTCATTTGTTTGGCTTCTGCTTCTCTCTCTTTGGCTGCTTATTTCTCTTACTCTTAGCAATTTCCTTCAACCAAGTCTACAGGAAGTTGTATCCTTTAGCCAGAATATAGCATGTTTCTATTTCAACAAGAAAAAAAAAATCTCCATTCTCTCATACATGATTTTTGGTACCTAAATAATGGTGTCAACTCTATACTATCATGCCAAATCCATAAATGCCAGAATAATACTGATTGGAATTTTGGTATCTCACATCCTAAAAAAACCGAAGCCACATATATGTCAATAATAATACCTTTGCTAGAGCTCATGATCCAATAATTACAAGGAGCAATTTAGTTGGTGAGAATTATTCACCAATAACAATGGCAAAGTCAATGCCCTACTATGTTGTAGCACCGTTAGGCGCGGGATCCAGGGCAGCCAATGGGCTCAGGGTAGAGGGCGGATTCGAGCGCGTGGAGGACAGTGGAGGAGGGTGTCACATTCGGATTGACTAGTCGATGGTGTCACCGACACAGGGAGGAGACAATCATTGGGCGTGGGGAGGGCACTGTTGTTGTGCGCGGGATTGAGGCCGTCACCGGGAACATGTTCGACAACAACTTGCCGCCGAGTACTTGGTCAAGAGAGTCGAGGAGGGGCGTCACCGAGCACGGGGAGGCAGTGCCCTAACCCTTGTTTGGAGAAGACAAGAGTGAGAGAAGAAACATGCTAGAAAAAGAAGAGGAATTGGGGATTGCATTCGGGTGGGGATCATTGGTGGGGGGATAATTTTGCGAGAAGGCAAGGAAGTTAGGGGTTTCCTATAAAAACAATTAAGTGAGTTATGGTGCTTCCACCTTGTTTAATCTAAGCCTTCAAAACTCCATCTAATGGCTCCTGAGGAGAGTTAGCATCTTAGCACTAAAACTTCTTTAACACTGAATATGCTGCCTAGAGAACCACGGTGCAATTAACTCAAAATAGATCATGGCTAACTAGGCTATGACATATCATGGAAACCAGCCAAACAAATCTATAGATAGTTGACATATTTTCTTGAGCTGATCTTTTTTTCTTATTTGCTGATAAGCAAAACTTGAAGAACTTACGATACAGAGATAATACATAAACCAAAAGTTTGACTTTCCAGTACAGAGATAATACATAAAATAAAATAAGAACAAGAGTATGTCTAATGTTGGGCTATTGTCCGACCCTATTTCACTATTCACCTCGTCACCCTATTTCCTAATCAAGTAATGCTAGCCCTATTTTCCCAATCCCTACATTTCTCTCTCTTATATTTTACTGTCAACCATATTTTCATTGTTCACAACTTTATTTCTAAGTAATAGAGCCAGTTACAGTAAAGAAATATGATTTTTGTCTTAAAATAAGATTAGGATAGGGCCATGAATAGTAAAAATAGGGTTTAGAGTAAAATATAATAGAGAGGTATGGAATAGGGTCATAGGACTAGCGTTGTGTTAGGGATAAAATAAGACTAGGATAGAAAAGGTCCATGATAGGATCAACGTTGTGCATAGTCTTAATTGTGCATAAAAACACCCACGGGCTAAACCGGACTAAGCTAATTTGAGCAAAATTTAACCCCATTAACCTCAGATAAGGTAATTTTTTTTGTTTGGATAAGGTAATTAAAAAAGTACAAGTTATCTCTCTTAGTTGAACTATTAACTCACCAAACAATTTTAGATTAACTAAAGCCAAACACAGCAGTTAAATTAAACCAATTGAACTTGTTAAAGGAGTTAATCGCGTTATTCTAATGAGAATTTTTTTTAAACAAAGATCGGAGTATTAAGTGTGAGCTAACTCGATCTAGTCTATTTAAGAAAAGAAAATGGAGATATTTTTCGTCCTGGCCCACCTGTCATCGAGGGCCAGAAAAAGCGCAAAAAATTCCAGCCCACCACACCAGCAAAATTACAACGAGGTGACCACACACACGTATGCGACGCATCCAGCACTTTTACACACAGCCCCTCCTGATCTCTCCTAATCGCGATCCGCGCCCGTTTCTCTCTCCTCTGCACTGCACCGCACCGCGCACTCGCTGCTCCGCCGATATATAAGCACGCGCCTCCCGAGCACACTGGAGACCGTGCAGAGCGAGACGCGTCATCTTCCCCACCACCCCATCCGCCGCCGCCGCCGCCTCCAGCTCGCGTCCGTTCCGTTTTAGGGTTTTGGGCCGGCCGCCGCGGGTGCGACGGCCATGGCGATCCTCTCGGCGCTCGCCACCGAGGTGTTCATCCCCGTTTCCGCCATCGTCGGCATCGCCTTCGCCGTCGTGCAGTGGGTGCTCGTCTCGCGGGTGAAGCTCTCGCCGGCCGCGGCCGCGTCCGGCGGCAGCAAGAACGGCGGCTACGGCGACTACCTCATCGAGGAGGAGGAGGGCCTCAACGACCATAACGTCGTCGTCAAGTGCGCCGAGATCCAGAACGCCATCTCCGAAGGTGAGCGCGCGGGGGCTCTTCTCTCCCAGATCTGTGGGACGGCGGTTGGTTCGTCTAGATGCGAGCTTCTCGTGACCGTTTTAGCGGAGAAAGACGCGGATTTCGCGCGTTTTTCTCCGGGATAGTGTTTACTTTTTCGTATTTAAATCTGGAATCTTAGCGAAAGGTGCGATCTTTCGGGGGGCAAAGTGTTCGGATTTTGGCTGTCCATTCCTTCGTTTGGTTGATTTTTACGCTGATCTGTTGGGAAACTTCCAAACTTTTAGGCCAGTGAGCTCCTAAAATATTCTTGCACCTCATGGCGTTGTGAATCAAGAAATTATGAAAGAGCCAAACTGAAGTAACATTAAAAAATTGATTTTTTTAACACAATTGAAGCCAAATCCTTGCGCTGGAGCTGAAAAGCTCCTTTGTGGGGGCTGCCAAATAGTGTTGCTTTTCTCCCAGCTATGTACTTTTTTTTAGTCACTCCTGCGTTGTTCTAAATCTGTATTTTTTCGAGTGAGTGGGGGCTCCCATGTTACTGTTGTTTGTTACTGGATTTTGGGTTTATGCGACTCCCAACTCCCAAGTGAGGGTGGGGCTCGCAAAATCTTTTCCTCACCCCTTCAACATGCAAATCTGAGAGTTGATTTTCGATGCTCGTGGTTGCTGCTAGGTCGGGGCTTCAATAAAGAGTTCTTTTAATGTTGCAAGCGGTGCTCTTGCCCTGTGTCGGTGCTGTAGTAAAGATGTAGCTTTCAGTGGACATGTTCTGGTAGAACACGCTGTATCTTTCAGCAGGTCATAGCTTGGTAGTGGAAGGTGCGTGATGGATCTGTCAAGCACAGCAGGTTGAACACGTCGTGATTTGGCTGACTTGAGCTTACCCTTGATTAATATAGCTGGACTCAAATGTCCTGGTGCTAGGTAGATCTATAGACTTGAAACGTCTGGTTCTTGGATAAGGATATTCGCCATCTGTCACGGACGTGTCGTTTATCCGTAGATTTCTGAGCTTGCCATTTAGATGAGCATGGAGGGCCTAATGCTCATGGGATACGTGTCCCGTTTGCGGGGCTTTGTTTGATTATATGTCACCTATCTTGACCTGATGCAATCTTTTTTTTCTTTGATTGGGATGGGGACTCAGGAAGAGCTAACTGGAAATACCTGCTAGGATTTGGGCATAGGGTTTGTTGCCCTTTAGTAGATGTAAAGCTGCAGTGGTGGTTAATATTGGGCTAATGTGTCAGTCTGTAGGTTTACCTTTCATTACTTACTGACGTTGAGCATCCACATCAGCTACTTCAAATTTGTACTCTATAACACTATTCCCTACACGCTCTATCTATCCCTCTAAAATTCCTTCACACTTTACACTACACTCTAAAAGATTCTTTTCCTCTGGCAGCTACTCTATCCAGATGAACAGTGTTATAGAGTACCTGCTACGGATGCTCAAGGATAAAAAATCGGATTAGAGGTTACAAACCCCATGCCCAAAGTTATTGTATTATAAATACTATGTATGGGAATTGCAATCCGTATGTTGATTGTGTGATGCAATAAATAAAATACTGCTACTACTCAACCTTGTCAAGTTTCATCATAAGATTTGTAAGTAACAATTGACTTGCATTTGCAGGAGCAACATCGTTTCTTTTCACTGAGTACCAATATGTTGGTATTTTTATGTCAATCTTTGCTGTCGTGATCTTCCTCTTCCTTGGTTCGGTTGAGGGATTCAGCACAAAGAGTCAACCCTGCACCTATAGCAAGGACAAGTACTGCAAGCCAGCTCTTTTCAATGCGCTATTCAGCACTGCATCTTTCTTGCTTGGAGCGGTCACCTCTTTGGTGTCTGGTTTCCTTGGAATGAAGATTGCCACATATGCCAATGCCAGAACCACCCTGGAAGCAAGGAAGGGTGTTGGGAAGGCATTTATCACTGCTTTCCGCTCTGGTGCAGTTATGGGATTTTTGCTGGCATCAAGTGGTCTTGTTGTTCTTTTCATTGCCATTAACGCATTTAAGTTGTATTACGGTGATGACTGGGAGGGTCTTTTTGAGTCCATTACTGGTTATGGTCTTGGTGGGTCTTCCATGGCACTCTTCGGAAGAGTTGGCGGAGGTATTTACACAAAGGCTGCTGATGTGGGTGCTGATCTTGTTGGCAAAGTTGAAAGGAACATCCCTGAAGATGATCCTAGGAATCCAGCTGTGAGTTCTCTTCCTTGTTTTGGCTAACATTTAATAGAGAAATTAGCTACTATCCTGAAAATTGTATGGTGACTTTGGTGGTCCATGGCACTTCCTTCGCTGAACTCAAGTCTTGTTTGCAGGTGATTGCTGACAATGTTGGTGACAATGTTGGTGATATTGCTGGAATGGGATCAGATCTCTTTGGTTCATACGCAGAATCTTCCTGTGCTGCTCTTGTTGTTGCATCTATCTCATCTTTCGGAATTAACCATGATTTCACTGCGATGTGCTACCCACTGCTTGTGAGCTCTGTTGGCATCATCGTCTGCTTGATCACTACACTATTTGCAACCGATTTCTTTGAGATTAAGGCTGTGAAAGAAATTGAACCTGCTCTGAAGAAGCAGCTCATCATCTCTACTGTTTTGATGACTATTGGTATTGCGATAATCAGCTGGTTGGCCCTTCCAGCTAAGTTCACAATCTTCAATTTTGGTGCTCAGAAGGAAGTGGCCAACTGGTAAGTTATTTCTCATCCTTCATTATTTGTTTGTGAAATGTACTCTTCTGATTAAATTATCAATACTTTTCAGGGGCTTGTTCTTCTGTGTTGCAATTGGTCTGTGGGCTGGTCTGATTATTGGATTTGTGACAGAGTATTACACTAGCAATGCATACAGGTAATAAATGTGTTAGTTTCTAATTCTGCTTCTCTTTCACCTTTCTAGGGTACAGTTTTTAACGCTCCTTTCTTTGTGGCAGCCCTGTGCAAGATGTTGCAGATTCCTGCCGAACTGGTGCTGCCACTAACGTCATATTCGGTCTTGCTCTAGGATACAAGTCAGTCATTATCCCAATTTTCGCTATTGCTGTCAGCATCTATGTTAGTTTCTCGATTGCTGCAATGTACGGCATAGCAGTTGCTGCTCTTGGCATGCTTAGCACGATAGCAACTGGCCTTGCTATTGATGCATATGGTCCCATTAGTGACAATGCTGGTGGAATTGCTGAGATGGCTGGTATGAGCCACAGAATCCGTGAGAGAACTGATGCTCTTGATGCTGCTGGCAACACAACTGCTGCTATTGGAAAGGTAATTCTGCGATATATATTTATTGGTTAAAATCATTTACGTGCAGTACTCTATTGTTGATTTTTGGAATTACAGGTAAGTTGAGCATTTGATAAATGACAATACATGAACTATAAAATTAGTAGGCATTTGTGCATTTGGACTTTGTGGTTCCTTAGAGAGTCATTGTATTGGTTCGATAACTCAACCATCCATGTTCTTTTGCAGGGTTTCGCCATTGGATCAGCTGCTCTGGTCTCCCTTGCACTATTTGGTGCCTTTGTCAGCAGAGCTGGAGTGAAGGTTGTTGATGTCCTGTCTCCAAAGGTCTTCATTGGTTTGATTGTTGGAGCCATGCTTCCATACTGGTTCTCTGCCATGACCATGAAGAGTGTTGGAAGTGCTGCTCTCAAGATGGTCGAGGAGGTTCGCAGGCAGTTCAACACCATTCCTGGGCTGATGGAGGGAACTACCAAGCCTGACTATGCCACCTGTGTCAAGATCTCTACTGATGCTTCCATCAAGGAGATGATTCCACCGGGTGCTTTGGTCATGCTCACTCCCCTCATTGTTGGAACCTTCTTTGGTGTGGAGACTCTTTCTGGTGTGCTGGCGGGTGCTCTTGTCTCTGGTGTACAGGTATCAATCATTTCCTTTTTCTTTTGTTGTTTACTTGGTGACTAGTTCAAGGGATTCATGTATTTCCTGCTTGACAGATTGCCATCTCTGCTTCCAACACTGGTGGTGCATGGGATAATGCAAAGAAGTACATCGAGGTAAATGTTCTGGAGTCCAGATTGATCATGATTGATGAGTCAGCATCAATTTACACCAACCATCAAGGAATTCCTAAAGATTTGGGAGGGGTTCTATAGAAATGCTTATAGGATCCTAAAGTGTCGTGAATCTTTTAATCACAACTTCTCCTTGCTTGTTCAGGCTGGTGCCAGCGACCACGCGAGGTCCCTTGGCCCCAAGGGATCAGACTGCCACAAGGCTGCTGTGATCGGTGACACCATTGGAGACCCCCTCAAGGACACATCCGGCCCTTCGCTCAACATCCTCATCAAGCTCATGGCCGTTGAGTCCCTTGTGTTTGCGCCCTTCTTCGCCACGCACGGTGGCATCCTGTTCAAGTACCTCTAAGCAACATACCAAGGGCAGCAGAACTATGATCTACGGACATCACGAATAACTCCCTGCCAGTTCGTATGTTGTGCGCTGTTTTTTTGGTCTCATGTCGTCTCAGGATTGATGTTCGTCTTTTCTTTGGCCTCCTGGAGGTGTTACGTTAGTCTTACTCTTACGGCTTCTAGCTACATGGTAGAAGAGACCAGATGTCCGCCCTCCCTGGTATGTGTGTGGCAAATTTTCCTCGTCCCCTCGATGACGACGACAATGTTGAACTCTTTGAACAATGATGTGATGATTGCTGCATGTCACTAGTGGTATGTCTGTTCCTCTGCATCAAGTCTGCTTTGCAATTGGATGATTGTTGCGTGTCTGTTGCATCTTTGTGTAATGCGAGCAACAGAAGTGGTTCCTCCTATTGCACGAAATTCCTTTGATTTAACAAGCGAATTGATCTACGTAATATCACTATTTAACCTTGAATTTTCGTCTTCTACAGTTAAATGCGTTTACAGGGTAAAGCGTTGTAGTTAATACTTGCTGCAATTCTACTCATCTTTCTTGATTTATCACAAAATTTCCTTGATGCTGCCATATGGTTCATCTCTGTTGGCCTTTTCACAATTTTTCCATCCAAACAAGGGAAGAATGGAATGAATGTCAATGGAAAGGGGAAGGGGCATTTCCCCTATCCTCTTTTTTCACCATATCAATTTTTCCAACCTTTTACAAATAATAAAGAACACAAAAGGAACTTTTCAGCTTCATCATCTTAGGATAGGCAAGCTTAGCTGCCCATCCTTCACTCACTCCACTTCTATAGCAATCACAACAAAAATCACACCAAAACCAGCCATGGTCTAATCTAACTACAGGCAGGGGCAGAGAAATGGGGGATGTGAGCAAACACAATGGAGTAAGGAGCCACAACTATGGGCTGTGCTGCATCCACTTTGATAGGCTCCAGTCTAGGGATGTTCCCGTTTGCATCAGTAACCAAGGCCCTGCCATTCAGCATCATGACTTGGCTCTGTATGTTGCCATCCTTGGGAGTGAGATGGTACTCGTCTCTCATGGCTCCAGCAGCTTCAACAAGACCAGGAAAATGGCTGATCTTTCTGCCATGTTTCTTTACAGTGTCAGTGTGCCCATGGGCACCTTCAGTTGTCACAGCCACTTGGTTCCTGGTGCTGCCACTGAGGTTGATCAGCAGCAGAGTTATTCCTGGCTGAACATACAAGGGAAAGATTAGAGACATGTGATTTGTAGACGATAATGTGAGATTATGTATTGGCTTATCTGAATTGCTTACAGAATCCCTTGCGCAGTGCGCATAGGCGCGTATCATGTTGGTGCCACTGAATGTTGTAGCTAGAACTTTAGTTCCCATGAGGCGATGCCATAGGAGAGCGCTTTGGCAAAAAGAAAAGAAGAGTGGAAAGAAATAAACATCATGAAAACGACATATTCCATACTTCGATTCTTCAAAATTGTGTGCATTTGAACCAATTCTTAGCTTATCCATTAAGTAGGTATTAGGTTCCAATTGTTGTGATAATCCTGCTCGTTCAGAAAGGATTGCAGACTTCACGATTAAGCTTCGCACCTTCTTTGTACTCTCCTACCAGTGACGTTTTTTTTTTCCCACTAAAGTGATTTTTCCTACTGGTGAAGCTTCCAAGAGCATCCGGAATAATACCTGTAATAGTCAGGATTTGGTTGGAATGTTGTTGTGTTCAACAGGCCATAGTTTCCACCTATCAAGCTTTGTCTGCAGTAACTCTTTGTGTCATACTTTGCTGACATCCCAAGCTGATCCAAGAACCTGAAAATCACAACCACTATGAAAACCTCATCAGCTTCAGACTTTTGACACTTCAGAAGCTCATAGCTTACCAGAAGCTAAACACAAATGAATCGGTGACAAGGTGGTGGCCACTGTTGTAAGCCCCTCCAGCCTCGCCAACCCATGCGACGGTCGACGTCCCTGCGGATTTCAGCATCCCCTGAAGATTGCTGAATGTGCTTGCCATCCCATCGAGGTAAGATGGATTGAGGATCTTCTCAATTAGATGTGTGTCCACTCCTACGACGACGATCGATGTTTCGACAGACTTGTTCAGTTCCCAATTCAGGCACTGAATTATCACACACACACACACAGCGAGCATACCTGGCCCTAGATTGTAGATGTGGTGGGTGATCACATTCAATAGATTTGGCCTGGTTTTGACGACGAGCTCGTTGAACCACGCTGCGTCGAAGAAGCCTCCGGGAGCAAGCACCAGCGGCTTCGATGGATTGCCTCGGTATATGCTGTCGACTACTGATTTCAGGGTGATCACGTCTGCAGCGTATTGGTCGGCCCCAATTCGAGCTCCGACTCCACTGCCACTGAGTTCATTCCCTGAAAGGAGAGTGAGCACACATGTTCCCAAACTCATTTTCTGATTGAATTGCGTGGAGAAGTTCTTGCTTCGTAAGCAACACAGCATTTTCAGAAAGCGAAGGATGTTGGGAAATCCTCCTCATGTTGGGGGCAAAATGAGGGGAGAAATGGGCAGCCCCACATGTTAGAAATGTGCCTTAAGGTGTGGGCCTTGCCTTGGGGGCATTTTGGACATTTCCCATCATCCTTTGGTGGGAAAAGGTCTTCCTTTAGCTGCTGAAAGCAGAGCTATGGGATTTTTATATCCAGCCTCTTGAGAGAGAAGAAGAGAGAGAGGGAAGAAGAAGGAGATTGGAGAGCAGATCAAGCAATCAGCTTAGGGATTTCATCCCCAAGGTAGAGGAGGTGCTAATCCTCTCCCTTGCCTCCCCAAGTTCTGTTTTCACCATCTCTTGGTGAGATCCTTCAAGCCCTAATCTTGTAGCCACCAAATCTTGTGTTCTTCATCCAAGATGATGAGTTCTTGATGTTTGTGAGCCTCTAGTGTTATCTAGAGAGAAACTTGTTGTATTCCCATTATCATATAGTGGAGAAGATTTGGTCGGCTTGGCCTCGTGGTTTTTATTATCCCGATTTGGGGGTTTTCCACGTTAAGATTTGGTGTCATATGTGATGATTGATGCTGCTGCTGCTATCATGTCTCCATATATGCGATGCATATGTTTCCCTATGGTGATTAGGTTCAGATTCTGACCTGAGTGTTGATTCAAACTTTGTATTTCCGCTGCTACTCAGACGTGCTATTTTTCAACACCAGACATGCTACTTGTGATCACAGAACGTGCTACTGCTGTACTGATGTGCTATTTCCAAATACACAGATGTGCTATTACTCAGCACTAGACGTGCTATTTGTGATCACAGGACATGCTATTTCCCAACACAGGACAGTGCCTAGAATGTTCAGCTTGTTGCGTGCTTGGTAATCTGAAGATTAACTAGACTGATGCTGACATTCTGCATCAGCATCTCTATCTTTCCGACCAAATTAGTGCCCGAACAAAGCATTATCAAAACCGTTTCTGACAAGATAGGAGGAGACATCAGAGATTCAGAACATACCAAGCTCCCATCCATGAATTCTATAGCCCTTGTTTGCTGTGTAACGAATCAGTGATGCTGCGTTGGTGTAATCCCATGGCCCTCCCAGAGACCCATCCGGCAGAGGGACCCGGCCGTTCAGAGCATTCAGCCCGAACACGATCTTCGCGCTGCAAATTGGGCAGTAATAGCATCATCTGCTTCTCACGATCTAGATGATTCAGGAAAAGAATGGAAAAATTTCTGCTCCGGAAGCTGACATTTACCCGGATTTCTGGAAGAAGGCGTTGAGCTCGTCCCACCTGCGCAGCGGTAAGCAGCCCTGCGTGAAGCCGTGCATCTCCGACGCATTCTTGACGAACGGCGCGCACGGCCGCCGGGTGTCGCCGGCGCCGTACACCACCTTGTCCTGCAGCGAGCCGCCCAGCCGGAGCTTTAGCGGCGAGAACGCTGGAGAAAGAGAAATCCGCCGCATTGGCACACTAGATGAGCTACCGCTGCACAAGCGTGAGTGCCATGGCAATTCAATCCCTCTACGAGACGGCGGTTCGTCGCCTACCTCTGACGGCATTGAGCAAGACTTTATTGGAAAGATCCTGCGGGAGAGCAAAAAAGCGTCAATTTTCGCCGTGTTCTTGGGGTCGCCGGAGAGAATTCGCGAGTTGGAGCAGGGATTGGGAGGGAGGGGAAGCCAGTCACCAGGTTGAGCAGCGACGCGCATCCCCAGCTGCAGGTGCCGTAGTCGCACTTCTCCGGCGGCCACCAGTCCAGAGTCGCGCACACGAAGTCCTCGTCCGTGGCCGCAATGGCGCGCCGCCCGTCCACGGCCACCACCGCCACCGCCGGCTGCCCAGCGCCGCCGGCCGCCGCGCCCAGGCACAAGGACGCCAAGAACCAGAGAATCCAAAGGTGCAACCCGGCCGCGGCCATGCCGAGCAGAGCAAGAAACAGCGGGGCAAACGACAATGCCTCCACTGTAGCGCAGCGTACGGGAGCCTACCCCCCCGGGCAAGGAGCAGGCGGGGGCAATGGCGCGCTCTGCCGCCCACCTACGCCCATGGCTAAATACTAAATGGCAAGAGGCCAGGACAAGGGCATGGAGGGAGGGAGAGGAGGAAGATAAGGTGGGGAGAGCGAGCGAGCTAGCTCGGGTTCTGACACTGACAGTGCGGAGCGCAGGACGCCTCACTGTTCGATCTGATCCGTGCTGCTCCCTCACATTCACCGCCATCTTTGAGCCGCCGCGCCATTGCAGCTTGCAGGCGCGGTATGCCGGCGGTTAGGCTGGCAAATTCGGTTTTCTTGTTAGCGGTTAGTCTGGTTTGGTTTGGTTGCCGGCGGCGCGGTCAGGTTTTGACTGAGGGAGACCGCCGGAGGGGAGGGTGAGATTGAGAGTGACATTTTTGCTGTAGCAGCTGGAAAGTGGCAGTGGCAGTGGGCAGTGGGTGGTGAGGACGGAAGGGAGAAGTAACGAAAAGTTCTACGAATCCACCGTGCTGTAGCTGTCCGGTTGCTGCGTTGCATGCATGATGCCACCTTTCATCTCTGCCTCGCACTCCAGCTAACCGTATTCTCCGTGATCTACCTGTGCTTCCATTATATCCATTGTTGAGGCCTTATATATCTATTGTTAAGGACTTGTTTAGCGGTGGTTGTATTTTTTTAGTCTTATCACCATAAAAATAGGATCGTAAATAGAAAAAATAGGATTAAAAGTAAAATATAAGAGATAAAATAGGGTCAGATAAGGTCCGCGTTACGTTGAGAATAAAATAGGACCAAGATAGGATAGGAGCAAGATAAGACTAGCGTTGTGTATGGCCTAAGGCCTTGGTTGATTCAGCTGAAAAACTATGGTGATTAATCTGAAAAGTTTTAAGCTTTCATTTAGGTAGACCAAAAATTTTTTAAAAATTGGTTTTTTAAACTTCAAGAAAAACACTAAGATCTTTTTTAAAAAACAACTACAACGCACTAAACCATTAAACCTTTACAAAAAGAACAAATTTTCTGCTGTATATTATAACGCTAATTTTAGTCAATGATGCATGTTTTGAGTATGCATAGGCTCTACCTCTATCACTAAATGATAATCTATCTCTATGCACCACTGATTCGTCAAGAGATGGGTTGAACCAAGCAAATGAAAAGTTGGTCTTAGTTCACAAAAATAGAGGACACCGTTCTGCTTGGTGCATCTTGATTTCTTAAAAAAATAATATGTTTTCTTGTTGGAACTAGATGTGTGTGAAATTACAATGTAAATTAGGTGTTGCATGGAAGTAAAGTGTTTGCGATTTTGTGATAAAGGGTCTAGTAGCAAGTCTAGAGAAACGTTCTGAATGAATAACTGTCTCGTATTGTAACGAAATGGGCCGAACTCTCCAAGCCGCAATCAACAAATCAGACCAAGCTTATGGAACACCGAGCCTAGCCCATCTTAACAACAAGCATATGCGTGCACAACATCTCTCTTTAGCTTTCATAATTGCTTCGTCCTAAACGATTAACCCCATAGTGCTACTACAATACTACCTGGGACATCACAGTGCTAAAGAGCCGCTGTCAGAAATTTCAAATTTACACGAAAATACCCCTTTACAACTTATCTGCTTGTCTACTTATTTGTTTATCCCTATTTTCAAAATACAAGCGCTCATAGCCACGTCTCAAAGCTCTAAAATATACAAGTCAAGCAAACCAGACATTGACGGTTTGACGCCACCTTAAAAAGCCCTCGAAATTTATGAGATACAAATAAATAGATAAGACATTATTGAACAACTACACGGGCCCGCACTGGGATATTGCCGCAGCGATCTCCGGGGCAGGCCGGCCGTGGCCTGTGAGCTTTGATTGGTTTAAACATGGAAAGAAGAGGATTGAGCTTGAGTCAATGTGGCCATCTGCTACCACTGTCGTCCAAAGCTGGACGAGAGGCGGCAGTACACCGCTCAGCTGGCCCTCCGTCCACCTCACTTGCCATCCCCCAGTCGCTCGTCCAAAAAACGACCCAAGCTAGATGGGGCTCTGCAGCTTTGCTTTCCTTGTGGGCGCAGAAACGGGCTCATAATGTGGGCAGCAATGGCTTGGCTGCCTGGCTATGGCTAGTGGCTACCGGTGGGCCAAGGGAGAAAGGGCATGGCGTTCACATCTTGTTGGAATATTGAATGTATACCTCTGGTAACAAGGTTTTCACTCGAATCACGCCGCGTTTGGTTGGTGTGCCATCGATTTTTGTAGGTACCACGAAAAAATCTTCCATGCTCTCGTCCAATCGCGCCGTGTGTGGTTGTTCTACCGATGATTTTGTTAGTAGTAAGGTAAAAATGTTCTAACCTCGGCAAACAAGATTTTCGCCCATTCATACTATGTGTGGTTAGACTATCGGTTTTTTTGGTTGCAATTCATTAAAAATTCTTTCGGTAAAGATCATATGATAGTTTAGTGATTACATACTTGTGGAAGGCATTGTTGTCAGTTTCCTCGGGGGAATAGGTTTTTCGAAATATAATAGGGAAAAGCTAGGAAACATGTACCGTTGGATAGCCACCCAACAGCGTAGCTATATGACAATGCGTAGACGGCGGCGCCGCATTGCGCGTGCAGCCTTACTACAAGATAATGGAAAGTGGTCCTGTATGTTTCCAATTTTTTAAACTTTAGGACTTTATAAATTTATATCTATTTCATACAAACTCCATTTAACGCAAAATAAAATTTATAATTTATCTAAAATAAAATTCTAGCTTTATGTAAATTTCATGATTTTAAGATTTTTTATTCATTTTATTTTTTATACTCAACCCGATACCCGAGACTTGACGATATGCCCGATAATAAAACCTATACCCGACCTGATCCCTCGATACCCCTGATACTAAACTCGACGCTCGACGATACTCTCGATATTCAAGCCGATACCTCAAGACTCGATAATACGCCCGATAACCCCTCTCGATGCCCCCGATACTTGACATGTTACCTTGACACATGACGATATACCTAATACTCAATCTGATATCCCCAATCTAATATCGCTGATACCCCTGACCCAATACATGACAATACGCCCAATACTCAACCTTGATACTCGACAATACCCCTGCTACATGGTGATACTTAATACTGGACGATACCCTTCAATACTCGACGATACATACTCAACTTGATACTCTCGACCCAATACCCCTTGATACTCGACAATACCCTCTCCCGATCCCCGCGATACTTGACGATGCCCTTGATACTCAACCCGATACTCAATGATACTCTCAGTACTCAATCCGATACCTCAAGACTTGACGATTCACCCGATATTCAACTTGATACCACTGACCCGATACTCGACGATACCCCTGGCTACACGATAATATGTCCTCAACACTCAACCCGATACTTGACTTGATACCTCGAGAGTCGACAATACGCTCGATACTCAACTCGATACCCCCGACCCAATACCTTCGATACTCGACGATACGTCGACCCGATACCCCCGATACTCTGACGATGCCCCTGATACTCAACCTAATACTTAACGATACTTCCGATACTCAATGATATTCCCAATACTAGACCCAATACCTCAAGACTTGACAATTCACCCGATACCACCGACCCGATACACGACGATACCCCCCGCTACACGATGATACATACTTGATACTCAATGATACCCCCTCAATACTCACAATACTCAATTCTCAAGTATACCTGATACTCAATGATACTTATCGGTAATATGTATTATTTGAAGAAAATAAAAAAATGGAAAAAAAGGCCCATGCTAGATAGAAGCCAAGCGCGCGACATAAGGGATATGAGCATGCGGCTTGTAAGCGCATGGGACACGATCCTAATGCTATCCTGTCGGATGTGTTTGTAACGTGTTTCGTCCGCTAGTTGCACCCGACATACTCAAATATGCCCAATACTCGACACCCAAATGCTCGTCAATATTTGATACTCGATGATATCCAACGCTTGATAATACCTAAATCTCGTCTATATCACTCTTTGATACCCTGCGATACCTAACATACCTGAAATGTGATGAAAAATATTGAAGCTTGCTTTACTTTAAGAAATAAAAAAGAAAAAACACCACACATGCATGGCCCACGTACGCCCAAACAACCCAAAGAGCAAGCGTGTGGCTTAATCTCTACTATTAAAAAGAGGCTTGTGGTGGTGGTGGTAGTTTCACCAACTTGAGATCTCAGCCCTCCACCTCTCTCTGAGCAAATCTCAGCCCCCCATCCATCCCAACCCTACGCGGCCCGTAGATCCACGCCCCTACCCCCTGCTTGCCTCCTCTCACGCCGCTGCCTCCCTTCAACCCTCTGCCCCTTGCCTCACTCTCGCCATCGCCTCCTCCGCCCCCCGCCTCCTCCCTGCGCCGCCCGCCTCCTCCGCCTCCCGCCTTCTCCCCGCGCCGCCTGCCTCCTCCTCGCGCCACACTCAGTACTCTAGGGCCCAGCACCGCGCATCCTCCGCCTCCTCCCCAATCCCTTCCTCCTCGCCGTCCCGACCTTCTCTGCACCCGGCTCCGCTCCGCCCTCTCTCTCGAACCTCGACTTCAACTTCCGCTGGACCCGCCGCAGCCTCACCGTCATCGCCCTCTTCAGCCTCGCCGTCCCCATCCTCGCTACAAGGGTATCGTCCGCGAATTCGTAAGCATGCGCTCCCTCGTACCCCTCAAAGATTACATGTACAGGACCTGCTTGATAGCGATTAAGTTTTTTCCTGTCGCATGTTATGTCTACATAGCAAGCCACTGATAATATTCTTTTAAGTCTGAAACACTGATAGACCTGTTTGAATTGAGACCTCTACTGAGAATGCTATTGTTTCTAGGCAGTTCACAATTGATCTAATTTGTAGTTTCATAATTATGCATTTCAGTTTCATAATCTTTATTTGTTAGTTCTTGCGTCATTTCTGTTTGATACATAGGAATAGGCTTCAATCTTTTGGCCCCTGAACACATTAGGTTTACATCTTGAATATCCTGATATATTCCATTAATGCTGGTTGGGGTTGATAAGTAGAATTGGCAAAGTTTTATTTCGATGTAACATCATTTTCCTTCTTTCATTTTGTTAAGGGGTAAAACCATTTTTATTGGGGATTCACAAGTCACAGCACATTACATGAATAGCTCTAATTATGATGTACTGCTAGACTGGTTTTATTCCCTTGATGATCATCAAGTCCTCTACTTAGCCTAACCTAGGCTGAACTTCTGTAATTATGTAACTTATTACTTTATTAATATATATACTCACAGCAGGAGTGTGAGCCTCTCCTGCTTAGTTCCCTGTCAAAAAGTAAAAATTCTCCGCCTCATTTCAACAAAGCATAAATAAAGTGAAACCACAAGTCGATGGGTGCTTTTCTTTAAGATCTATTAGCTGCACACATGATCTTTTCTATAAGACGTTGTTGTGCATGAGATATGTTCAATTTATGGCATTCCCTTCTTTCCTCTTTCATTAGAATGCACAAGTCTTTTCCTAGGTTTTTGTGCTCCTTATATTTTTTTACCTATATACTTTGGTTAAATAGGATTGAATTTTTAATGAACAATGTGCAATTTTATCCGCCAGGTATATTACATTCTGCATAGAGGTCCACCAAATTTATGAGATTGGGATTAACTGGATTATGGGTAAGATTTGTTTTGTACTGATCTTTTGATTATACAAATATTGCTAAACTGTTGAGTTCTTATACTTTTCTATCATGCTTGGTTTTCTAGATTTAAAACAAGTAGTTGATTCTTAACACCATGGTTATCGAATTCATTTTTTTTATATAGAATTCATGCTCAGGTCTCAACACTAAAACCAAAATGGGTTGATTAGTTCTTTTCATGCTATTGATTTCTATCTAATTTACAATTATACAATTAACTATCATATGGTCCTAACCCTTGCCTCAAATGTATTTATTTAATTATTTTTTTTTATCAAAGTCTGAAACTTTTCATGCTTAGGTCGGAACACTAAAACCACTAAACCAACATGGGTTGATTAGTCCATATATCTAATTGTGTGAAGGGGATTCACATGTCTCATCAGTCATGAATTTTAGACACCTTGATTGTTGTGCATTGCTATAGTGTCAAGTGACATAAATGCAGAAAATATTTATTCTATGCAGGTAAGAGTTCTATTTTCAGTGTTCCACCTAGTAAACCCACAAGACCCTTGACCTTTTTCTTGCGCACACACTCACTATTAGGTTTGAACCTGAAAAGCATGTTAGCATAAACTAAAATGTTGTTTACCTCCGTCGAGGAGCCAAAAGTTATGAAATAGTTGGCTTACCAATTAAATAAATCCCTATGCAGAAACCTGGTGGTTTGTCTCAAGGAGCTAATGATCCATGAAATTTTGAGCTAATAATTGAATTTATAAAAGCTTACGCCTATACGTGTAAGTCAATCATCTGATGGTGTCACTTGTCCTTACTTATATAATCAGTGAAAATTTTTTGTTAAACATGTTTTTTGGAATGTTCCTTTGCTTTCTACAGACCGGTCAAGAAACAGACATTGTATTGGTCTTATGCACAGCCTGTAGGATTCTGTTGCATGTGCTTCTTTTTTCCCTGCATGTGCTTATCTGCTTTCATGCATTGAGGTGCTCTGTAAATCGTGGTATGTGCTTGTGTGTTTTCATGAAATGAAATGCAATGTAAAATGATCTCCTATAAAATTTCAATCTTCAGTTATGCTGGATGGCATTTGTTCAATATTGTCAATACTTTATAATTGACTATCGGAGGAACTGGGGAGGTATGGCAACAAAAAAAATCAGCATTCAGTTTGTTAGGCTGATTTGCATCGGTGTTGCCCTCTTGAAATTTTGTCTCTCTTTATTTAACATTCGAGATTACGAGTTATTTTTCTATATGAGGAGATGAGTTTTTTCAATTTTCTAAACTCCAAAGTCGAAACACATGCAGAAGCTTTGTACCTATTCAATTCATTATGGATTTTACAATGTGAAGTAGAGCATGTTTTGTGGATAATTTACAATGATATTATTTGATTCTTCTCCTTGATGCTTCTTCTTTTAGGGAAAGAAGAGCAGAAGTGAGACAAGAAGAAGGGATAAGTATCAATATCAAGCGAAAATTATGGTGTCTCCCTTGGGTTAAGTAGAGTTATATTACAATGTAATGATTAGATAATGCTGAAGCAAGAATTTTTACTATTTTCTTCAGCATTTTGTTCCTAAATAAAATAAGTGGCATGACAGAGTAACTTATGCAAGTTAATTTTGCAAGTGCCATTGAAGTTCGTCACTGTAAAACTAAAACTGAGGACATTGTAGCAAGATCGTCCATTGCTATTAGACCTTTAAGGTTTTTTATCCTGGGGTGCTACCAGCTTGCCTAAATTGGCACAAAAAATCAGCTCCATAGTAGAACATAAGAATTCTACACCATGGTGGTTGTTTAAGTTCCAAAAATGCCTGTAAATGACTTCTAGATCTAGCTTCTGGCTTGAGAAACCTATACGCTTATCAATTTTTAATCTTCGGAAAAAATACATAGTTAGTTAAATCATTACAATAAATTTGGTGATGTTTTTTTCATGTTTCTTATATCAGCTTCAATCCAACCAATCATAGGAGTGTCAACTGTCAACACAATGGTTAAACCGTCTCTAAAGGATTTTATTTTATTTTTTATTTTGTCCTCATGTTGTTTTGCTAGCTGCTTTTAATTCAAATATTTATGTCTATAATATGTGCGTCAAAACATAATAATTAATCTGGAATGATTTGATATTGTATTAATTCTTTTAAGGTTTCGTTGCAACGTACGGGTATCCAACTAATTTTATGTAGAAAGACCGTTTCATTGGCCCACATACGCAGCCAAACGGCTCAAGCAGGAAGCGAGTGCTGGCCTTTTAGTTTGTCATGTAGCTATGCCGTTGGCTTGCATAGAAACGGGATACCGTTTCAGGCAGTACTATCCAAAATAATAGTGATGAGCTTGAAAGACAAATGTACATACTACCTTACTTCACAAGTTAGATAGACCAAATCTAGTTGGTACAACCACCCACCCCCTGAAAATTTGTAAACCCGAGAGTTTCGTGTAGCGCAATGGAGCGACATACTGCTCTAGCTTCCTCATGCACGTTAGATCACTGGTTCGATTCCTCATCTTACACTTTGTGCTTCCTTTTCTAGTTTCTTTTTCTTTCTGCTCAGGCTAGAGCGTGTCGATGGTGCGCACTTGCGTCAGGAGAGGAAGGGTATTGCCTAAATTTAAAAAGAAAATGGTTTTCTAGACACAAATTATTTCATTAATGGGGAATTATTGACAATATAGAAAAATATAAAGAAAAATTCATCAAATCCATTACAATATGAGGAATTTTTATTTCACGTGCAAACTAGCGCCAAGCCGTCAAGAGAGGAAGGGTGCTGCTTAAATTTTTAAAATGGTTTTCTAGACGCAAATATTTTCATTTAATGGCTAGAGAATTACTGAGAACATAGGAAAATATAAAAGTTCATAAAATCCATAAAAATACGAGGAATTTTGATTTCATGAAAAAAGCACACTCAAAATTTTGTGATGTTGCTCGAGGCCAATCGTGGTCGATTGTGACACATGTGGATATGGCACCCCCAAAGGTGAAATCATGAATCTGCCGCTGCCACTTAAAGTTAGTTTTGAATAACTAATGAAAGAGAGCAGGTCCAATGTGGATTGATGAAGTACTACTGCCACTCAAACTGCGATTTTTAGATAATTGAATTTGTGTACCGGAAAGAAGCAATTATCATGCCCTTTTCAGATCACAAGTGTCTGTTCCATGCAATGCAAAATGGTTTGTAACATTGTTGTCAAGGGACAGTGATAGGTTGTCTGATGCAAAAGCTGAATGAGAAATAGTCGTGTGCTTGAACTAGGACCACAAGTTGGCATTTAGTTAAGTCGGGGAACGTACAATATCTCAATTATTGATTTTATCAGAGAACTATTTTAGATTAACATAAACTACTATTTGCTAAGAACGATGGCTACCACAAAACAACACATAGGATATATCCTGTTGTGTGATAAATAATAGCGATGAGCTTAAAAAGCAAACTAAATATACAAATCTTATTATACAAGTTCGATAGACCAAATCCAGTTGGTACGACCACCCTCTTGTGTAAAGGAAAAGATTAGGGTTTCCAAATATTCCTCTTTGACATTTTGGCGATATGAGAATGATTTAACTAATTCGTTGGTGAAGGCAAATGGAACCAGGAGGAAGAGGCCAATAATGTTCCGTTAAGGTACCATTTAAAGTAACGAATTTTAATTAGAACAATGTGGACTTGATAAAGTACTTCTGCAACTTAAACTGCAATTTTTTGAATTTGTGTACCGGAAAGAAGCAATTATCATATGCCCTTTTCAGACCACAGACGTCTGTTCCAGATTTCCATTTGGTTGTTCCATAGCCCATACAAATATACAATGCAAATGGTTTTGTAAAATTGTTCTCAATGGACATGATAGGTTGGCTGATACAAAAGCTGAATGAGAAAGGGTCATGTGCTTGAACTAGCATCACAAATTGGGCATTTAGCTAGAAGTTGTGGCACAATATATATCTCAATTATTGATCTTTTCAAGATAGTACTTATTTCATATTAACATAAAACTGTTCGGTTTAAGAACTGTGGCAGTTCATAATTCTCGAAACCTCAAAGTTTCTTGAAAGCAATGAATGATTCTACTTCTACTGTATATTTGAGCAATGGATATATACATGACCAGATCTCTCTCTCTCTCTCTACCACTGTGTTCTTCGTATATAAGATACTGTAGGCCTTTGCCGGCCAAGGTACAAGTAACAGCAGATGGAAGCAACTGCTATCTCCCAAGAAAATACAGCGTTTCTGGGACAATGCACATGGCTTGTTTCGATGTAATGCAACTGCATGCAAGTAAGTAAAAGGGCAGGACTTCGTTCTGGTCGGCGCCCTAATTCGTCTCGCGTTTTGGTACACATGACGGTGAGTTCTTGTCCAAGACGAAAAACACCGATGACATGTTCTTGTTTGATCGATTCCATAGCATTGTTATGTTCGGCAGACTGACGGGCATATGGATTTTTGTTATTTTCTTTTGTTTCCTTCTAGCTATGGTCAAATTAAGAGTGTCTCATCTGCCGAGAAATGAAAAGGAAATCAAGAATATGCCTTTTGCCTTTTGCATTTGACTTTGGGCTTTCAATACAAGAGCCTCCAACAAAAACATCAGGGCAGCATCTCTAGGAAAAGAAAGATTGGGCGAAACGGTCTTTGATACGTGGAAACGATAGCCGTGCAAAACATATATAATTCTACATTTTCAAAAGGAAGCAGCTACAAAACAGGATAACAAGTATCATTGAATATCATGCCGAACGTTTGACCGCAAGTATCACAGAGTAGCTTGCAGAATAAAACTCATAATACTTGATAATACTCGATGATATTTGCTATATCATTTTAAACACACAGCTCTCTAGTATTGCTGTTTCCAAAGGCATTGTACATTTGTACCTGCACATGGCATGTATCAAGAACTCTTCCTTCTGGGGTAGCCGGGTAGCGTTCTCTACTGCGTTTCTTCCATACTCATTTGATCGAGTGATTCCAATCATAATCGAGTATTTATAAGTACAAGCAGGCAGTTTCTGCTTCTGTATATGATTTAGAGGAGTGCAGATTAAACTGCCCTCGTTCTTTTTTTAAGGAGAAACTACTCTCATACTTGGCAGTCTGAGAGAAGAATGGAGTTGGGTTGGGCTCGGACTTGGGGCTCTGTCTGGTGTCACTTGTGGACTTCTGTAGCCTGTAGACAGTTAACATCGCGGAGAATGGGCTGGAAGGAGGAAGGCCCAGATTTGTTGCCTTTTTTATTTTAGAATTTTTTAAAATCTTATTGCGAAAATACTCGGCCGTTTTTTAAATTTACAAAAATGGGCGCACGTCGCCCAAGGCTGGGGCGATCGCCCGAGTATGTGGCGATAGGTGCAGTGGCCGTTAACGGCTGTTAACACCATGGCAGGTCGTTAACGGCTGTTGACACCTATCACTCGAATATGGGGCGATACATTGTGGGATTTTTTTAAAGATTTTGATCAAATGGTTGCCCGATCGACCGTTACCGGCTTATAACGGCTACAAACCTATCGCCCTAGCCTCAGGCAACGTGCACCCATTTCTGCAAATTCACCAAACGGCCGAGTATTTCCACGAAAAAGATTTTTAAAAAATCTAAAATAAAAAATTCCCGATGTTTCGTGGTTGCGTGGCACGGCACAAGGCCCAAAATGGTGCGACCATTCACACACAGTGCGGCGGCCCAAGGAAAGGGATGGTGCGAGCGAGCGTGTGACAATGCGAAGCCGTGGCATTTGGACGTGATGGCGCCGGCAGCGCGATGGCACGGTGCCAATCGCCCTGGTGGTCGGAGCCGTCGCCGCTACCTCCCCTGCTCTAGCCATAGTCCCAATATGCGGGTGGCTCCTCCCTCACTCCGGTGAGAGAGGAGCTTGGTGCTGCACTTGTTGGTAAGGGATCGCAACGTGGCGGTGCACAGCCGAGCAGCGCGGTGCCACGGTGGTCAGGATTTTTTTTTTGTGGAAGCCGAGCTTCCCCTGGTACATGCGTTTTCATATATGTTCATGACCACTGATTGTGCTCACCTTTATTCCCCCTCACATGCTCTTTTTGCAAAAAAAATGCGTCACATTTTTTGATTCCAAGCAATCGGTTCCTTGTTCTTCCTTCTCTATCTCTCTCTTCCATCTCGGTTGAACCGGCCATCCTCTGCAACGCTGTCACTGGCGAGCACCCGAGTACACACTCGAGCCGCCGCCACACCCACGGGCACTCAGCTCGACGCAGCGACAGGGCACGTGGGTGTGGCGGTGGCTTAAGAGTCTTTCGGTGGTCGCCGACAACGCACGCCATGGAGGTGGCGGCTCGGCGAGATGGAGGAGGAGGAGGAAGGAATCGCTGCTTGGAAACAAAAAAAGTGGGGTTTTTTCTAAAAAAAGAGCATGTAATAGGGAAGTGAGGCTGAGCACGAATCTTAAAACACATCCGGTAACAAAAAACGTACGTGGAACCGCATGTGTATGGGAAATGAATATCCCTTTTTTTTGGTGGCAAACCGTGATGAAAGAGAAGGGAGGTAGGTGCCTGAGGCTCCGAGTTAGCAGGATGCCGTTATACACATGGGAAAACCGCGACTCTGCAAAGTCTGAACTCGGCTGGGTCTGTCCGCACAAACCATAGCCCCCCGTGAGGGCGTTAGGCCGTCTGAACCGGAACCCGAAGAGACAGCGAGGACGACGATGACGCACGGGCAGCCGGCGCGGCAAAAGGTGGCCGGCTAGCTGCCAGGTTGCATTGCATCATCCCAAATTGGGCATCTTCACACGCAAATCCCCCGCGCGCTGCCAACTCCTGCTTCGACTCTTCCGCGGTTGTGCGCGCGCGCCCCACCGATCCGCCATCCACCCTCGCCCTGCCCTCCTACCACCCAACAACGTACATCCCCCTAATCATGCTCACGTGCCCACGTCCCTCTCGCGCCGCTACTAAAGCCTCGCCTCGTCCCCGTCCCGCGCGCCGCTCACCTCACCACGCCACACAACCACAGCAGCGCCGGCGCGCGCACACCGTCGCTTGCTGCCGCGAGCTCGCGCCATGGACTGGTACGCGTGGCTGTGCAAGGCGGGGCTCGACCCCGGCCTGGCCTACGAGTACGCGCTCCTGTTCGAGCGCAACGAGCTCGGCGC
The DNA here is from genome assembly GCA_036346145.1 of Olyra latifolia. Taxonomy (NCBI): domain Eukaryota; kingdom Viridiplantae; phylum Streptophyta; class Magnoliopsida; order Poales; family Poaceae; genus Olyra; species Olyra latifolia. Next base: position 5,508,951 of record CM070530.1, read on the forward strand.
CGGCGACGTGCGCCACCTCGACCACGACTTCCTCGCCAGCATGGGCGTGGCCGTCGCCAAGCACCGCCTCGAGATCCTCAAGCTCGCCAGGAGGGAGTCCTCCAGGGCGGCCGCGGCCGCCATCACCGTTCTGCCGTGGCGCGCCACCAGGGTGCTCGCCGCGGCCGTGCACCGCTCCGCGCGCTCGCTCGCTGGGTACCTCTGCGCGGCGGCGCGCCGGGACAGGGCGGCCGTCTCCGTCGCGCCGCGCCCGCTGTGCCACCTCGGCGGCAGGGGGGCGGCCGTGCAGTGGAAGCGGAGCGCGTCGTCGGTGGCATGGCGGAGCAGGAGGCTGGGCTTCCTCAAGCACGACAGCAAGCCGATGCTCACGAACAGCGGCCTGAGGAGGAACGGCGCGACGACGACAGACAGGGCCGCCGCCGCAGCGGCGGCGGCGGCGATAACGGGGTACTGCTTCGCGAGCACGGACACTTGCAGCTACAACGGTGCCGACGACGAAGACGAGGAGGAGATGGACGACGGCGAGGAGATGCCATGGGAGTTCATGTTCCAAGATCTGAAGCCCACTTAGGTAGTGAGCAAGCGAGCGAGAGACGACAGACAAACAAGAAGATAATGTACGTACATGAGATGAGCACATCCATGGTGATGGTGGTCAGTGCTCACCACTCACTCACTACCAGTGGCTGCTCCTCAGTGGCTAGCTACCAGTTACCACTACGCCTGTGACTGTATATGTGCGTGTGAAAGACAGAAAGAGCAAGAGCTAGCTCGATCGTGTGTGTGTTACCACTTAATTACCAGTTTAGTTCACCAGTGTTCCTAATTACCTGTTGGTTTGGCGTTGAAGACAAGATAGCATTTTGATCACACAACGGGTCCGCATTATGCGTACGGTGACCACTTACAGCCATGCATGCATGAAGACAATGGGGCCTTATCTTGATTTTCAAGATAGGGTTCTACGCCCAATCATGCACACGTACACTGTACTGCTGCAGCACTTCGTGCCGTGGTACTGCACGCCGCGATGTGGGTTGCACAGTGATTAAGTGCACAGAGTTAAGGAGGAGAGAACGCAGCTGAGAAGGACGGAGCTAATTGATCAGTCTTGACAGTAGTATGACACTGAACAAGTGAACAGAGAGCACCCAGCGCCCATGTTCACATGCAGAACAAACACAAGCTGGGGTGATGCCAAAACCAAGGAGGGTTTTAGATCTGAACTGTGTGGCATCGTGCTGATTGTCTCTCACACACTCCCTCTCTCTCTGTCTAGATCTCTGGGAGTTTTCAGAGAGGCAACAGGACGTTTTGTGCAGAGATATAGATCGATCTGTCGGCTTCAGTTCAGTGTTGCAGTTTAATTAGCTGGCCAACCCTGCTTAAATCTGAGCTACTGGCCGTTGAAACCAAGCCTTCCGGTACGCTAGCTAGCTGATGTGGTGCTGGCCTTCAGGCGGATTCTTGTCCCCTTGTTTTCCCTAGTCCTAGGCGGACCAATTTTTAAAAAATACAACAAAAAAAGGTAATTACAACTTTACATAATACTGGACAAAAATTACAAAAAAACGCCGCCGCATTCGCCATTTGAGACAGTGTTCGCCACCTAACATGGCAGATAGCATAGCAACATACCACGTGACCCGAGCAGGTTGGCGGCGTTCGCCGTTTTGAGGTGGCGAACAGCGCTGGGAGGTGCCCCGGAGTAGCGACAGGACGAATAACCTGCCACCAATAGTTACCTTACCTAAGAATTCTATAAACTTCATAGATTTTTTAAAATTCATATCACATTAAAATGCAAGGAAACTTGAAAAAAGGAACCATACATTAATGACAAGGGTTCACAAAAATTTTTTAAAAAATTTGAAAATATTTCATCCTTGCGATTTTTAAAAATTATGAAAATCATTAATACTTTAAAAATTCAAAATTTTTGAAATTTTTTGTAGACCTTCTTATGATTTTATTTTTTCAAGTTTTGTTGCATTTCGATACGATATGAATTTTTAAAAAACTACGAAGTTTGTAGAATTTTTAGGTTAACTAGTTGCCGTTGGTTCCAAGTCGTGCCGTCCTGGTAGGTGGAGCGCTGTCCGCCATCTCATACGACGAACGCCAGCTCAGGTGGTGTACGCTGCCTGCTCGGGTCACGTGGCAGCTTGCTGTGTCGTCCGCCGTTTCAGGTGACGAATGCCACCTCAAATGGCGAATGTGTGGTGTTTTCTGCAATTTTTGCCCAGTGTTGTGCAAAGTTGTAATTACCATTTTTTTGTATTTTTTTAAAAATTTGTCCGTCCAAGGCCAGCAGGGGCAGCAAGCACGTGGGCTGAAATCCATTCATGCCTTGGGTTCAGACTTGAGATGCAGGTGTGGCTGAGTCAGCCTCTTCTTGAGCTAGGTTGAAAGGTTTAACAGCTAAATTGTTGACAATCTGATCAACTTCGAGAAGCGTCTTTAAGAAGTTAGAACATTTCTCTCAACTTAGCTTTGAGAGCCCTCAAGAAGCCGCTTCGAGATTATCAGGAAACAAGTTTAAAAAGACAGTGTTTGACTAGGGGAAATGACTACAAGCAATAAGCCAAGAAGAGCAGCCAATGCTAAAGTGTGATAAAAAAATTGACATTTATTTTAGCCGTTCACAAATTAGCCAACTTTAGGCAAGAGATTATTGAACTAGCATGCCAACTGCCGAGGAAATCTTGACAATAGTTTAACAGCAAGCCAGTCGAATGCCGGAACTAGGTTTTACACGTCCAAGTTTAATTGGCAACCACAAAATTCAATCGAAACACGCCTTCGTGCCAAGTTTAGACGTCCTGAGACAAGCTGGTTTTGCATGCTCAATTTACCAGGTTACTCGTTCCTCTGCCAACTTCGCAAAACCATTATTTTCGTTCAAATTGGAGCATCAGAGCACTATCAAGGTCACCCGTTAGTGTATGAGAACATGAAAAGGCATAAAAAATAGCACACAGTTTTGGTTGCATAAGAATCTTATACTTTAATTTACTAGTACTATTTGACAAAAGTAAAAAGCTCAATGGTTACATCCTTGTATTCTTGATGCAGCGCATTACCTAGTACTAGCAGAACCAGCATCTCGCACTAGCAACTCAACAAAAAAGCATCCCTCGATCTTATCCCTCGATGTGGACTGAACTATTCAAGAGTCTCAAGATCCATAATAATAATAGCGGAAAATAAAGGAGCGTGCTCATACTTGAAGTACAATGGATTACAAAATACCATTAAGCAAGCTCCTCCATCCTTGTGCTACATTGAGATAAATCAACGAATTCTGGGAACCCGATCGCCTTTTGTCAATGTGCGGAGCTCCTGGGATGGCTGAAGGATCCACCAGCATAAAGCATCTGGTATACCGGTCGAATTCTCAGTGTCAGAACTATGCTCAGCAATGTACCCAAGCTAGCCAAGCCTGCTAGAACACAGAATGTAAGTCTGAAACAATTAGGGCCATGGCATGCAATATCAGAGTCCATCGTTGCGGCCTGCTGTTTTTCCACCTCTCGATCATAAACATACCCCGCAAGGCTATTAAACAGGAGTGCACCAAGTGGATTCCCCAGTGAGATGAAATTAAATATCTTTCCAAAGTGCTTCAATCCAAACAACTCCGATGAAGTTGACACCATCACTGAGAATTGGACACCATAACATATGCCAAGTAAAGCAACAGAGACATGAAGTGTGGAATAGCGACCCAATGCAAAGAGCAGGTATGTAATAATCATCACTACTTGGGTGCATGTAATCAACGCTGTCCGTGGAAGTGTCCGTGCTCTGCAAAATAACCTTGGTAAACTAACTACAGAACGGTAATATCAAAACTGAAATTTAAACAGAAACAGTTTAATCATACATAAGAAAAATGTTAACTGTATATTCATACACAGTCAGGGCTGAGGACCTTCCCTGTTGTCTCGTTACTGATTGGCTAATAATTTCAAATTAGAACAAGAGGCCTTCAATAATTCGATCAGGGAAACTGCTGATTCATAACATATGGCAGGTATAACCTGCTTGCTTTCAAAAAAATCTATTGGTTAGCTAGCTACCAGGTATCTGATAGTAGGTCGAGAACTCCGTAAAATTGACAGAACTACATAAGCCAACTGGTGCTTGAATTACCAGATAAAAGATCCAATCTGTAATTTTAGAGTCCTTTTACAGTACACTAAAATGATGTGGATCATCCATTCTCTTTGATCTAACCGTTGAGAATACTTTAAACTTTTTTATACTACACATGTAGTACAATCATGTGGATAACCGCCTAAATGAACAGTTAGATCTAATATATACAAGCACCAGCTGTTGTGTGCCATAAAATTGCTCTAATTTTATTAAACCACTCATTTGTCATTTCAAAGAAGAACATATGCAATTGAGTAACAAGATATTCTTTTTACCTGACAAGATACTCGGAAACAGCACCACCTCCTAAACGGCCAAAAAAGTTGCAGAAACTGAAGAGGGAGAGTGAGATAGTTGTGTCAACAGCACCTGCTGCAATTCCAACTTGTGCTAGATTATTGAGAACAGTGACTCCAGATCCAACCCCAATAAAATATACTATAAAGAGAAGCCAAAAATCTGCCTTCAGCAATGCTTCACGAAACCTGAAGTCCTCTCCCCTTTTTGGTCTTCTTCTCTTCTGCTTAATAGCTCCTTCACCCTCAGCTAAGAGAATGTCAATATCTGTGGCATCATCATCTTCTAGATTAACAAGGTTTGATGCTGAGGAAGAAGGCAGGAATGGTTCTGTATGATCAGGATCAGTGGTAAAAGAGCTGTCTGATGAATCCAACGGGCCTTTTCTTCGGTTACTTGGGAACAAAGTCATTTTCAAGGGTATTGCAAGTGGCGCAAAAAGGAGGAGGATCATAATGGCAAGCAGAGAATAGTTCAAAGCATCAGTAAGAGTTACGAAATGATCCAATATCGTGGCCGCAACAAGATAAACCCCAAGAATAACGCTCGCCATTTGTGTGAACAGAAAATGGACTTGCTCTGAAGAATTCTCCACAAGAGAGGGCTCACAAGGCCGAACAAAGTACATTGTCAGAAGGCACACAGTGGGAATTCCCAGAGTTAGAAAAAGCAAAAGGTTTGGGGATGAATCTTGAAGTACTCCTGTGTATATTTCGGTGTAGACAGCAGCGCTTAAGCCAGCGTACCCTTTAAGAATACCAGCAACAGAACCTCTGCCGAGTGGGAAGTTCCTCATGTTGGTTACCAAAACGGCAGTCCCCATCCATGCACCACTGTTTGCAGCCAGGCATAATGCAAACCAAACCTGCAATATGACAGCAGGGAGTTACCTGTCAATTTCAATTTACACTATCTGATCAAAGGACAAATTGCCACCGGAGTACCGAAAGAAGCTAGCAAAGTAAGGATAATCCCAGAACAACTGCACACAGCCAGATCTTCCTGGTAAAAGTAGAACTCCGCAATACATAAATATTGCCGGCAAATGAAGCCAGAGGCCACATTTTTTTTAACCCAATTGTGATCAAAACTTCTTTGCTACAGTGTGCTACGACAATCTCCTTTCGTATTTTCTTTTTGTCGTTTTGGATCTTTGAAAGGGACATTTGTTTACCGAGAAAAGGTTCCTGTCTTATCTTCTCCCTACTTCAGAAGATGTTAGATGGCACCGCGCAAAAGTGACCACTTGGCACAAAGAATGGCTTCCCCCCAAGATCACACTTCATTGCAGTGAAGCAACTCAATGCCGTGCCTAGCTAGCTAGTGATGTGTACTCTACTGCAATTTTCCTTCTCTTTTTTTTTTTTTGAAAAAAAGGATCTTGAAACAAATTGACCTGAGAACTGATCACGAAAGGCAACAGACTGGATGAAGAGAGCTCACCAGCCAGTAGGGCAGCGCCGGCGCGGCGCCGGAGACGATGAGCCAGACGGCGCCGTACCCGAGGAGGCACGCGGCGGCGCCTATGAGCAGCAGCAGCGCGGGGTGGAGCCGGTTGCAGAGCACCCCCGGGAGCAGCCCGAGGTTCTCCCCGACGTCGCAGGCGACCCCGAGTAGCGCGAGGCGGCCCTGGTCGGCGCCGAGCGCGACCTTGAGCGCGTGCGAGTAGAGCGCGAAGATGGAGCTCGCTCCGCCCGCCACCTGCACCCACACCGCCGCCCCCAGCCCCACCCACGGCGGCCGGCTCCCGGCCTTCACCGCCGCCCCCCTCATCTCAGCCCCGCGCCCAAGCTCCGAGTTCTTGCGAATCTCGCCTCCTCAAGCAGACAAGCAGCTTGCTTTTACACCAAAAGCCGAAAGCTTTATGGGATCGCGAGTTGGTGAGGGATTTTTATAGGGGTTTAGAGCTGTGGAGCACCGCCGCGCAGCGCAGCGCGGCGCGGTGGTGGGTTTGGGGCCGCGCGTCCGTGGAGCGCGAGCGTCGGAAGCGGGACGAAACGTCGAAATGGGAAGCGTCGAAAAAAAGGCAGGGGAGAGGTGGGAGGTGGGATTGCGACGGCGACGGTCGGCAGTGTCGGCCGGGCTGGGCAAGGCACCGAGATCTGAGGAATTGGTGCGAGAGCGCGAGGGGTTTCACTGGGCCGGAGCGACCAGCCGAGGCGGGCCGGAGTCGCGGCTACAGTGGGCTGGACCTGGAAGACTAATGGGAGGTGATGGGCTGGGCTGGCAATCCCTTCGGTGACAAGCCTAGTAGGCATCAAAAAATCGTCTTAAGGAAATCAACCAACGAGTAATCAGTGATGTAATGATGAACTGAGGGTAACAGAGTATACTAAATTCGAGTCCCTGCTGATTACTCAAGTCAATTAATACTGCGGCAACTACATGAAAGTAACAGGAGCATAATTAGCTCCAGCAACAAGTGGTTGCTATGGCTAATGATTGCAAATTAGCAATAGTACTTCTTCTGTTAATGATGAACCGAGTATTGAAGCATTTACTGGTGCTCAAGACACGCACTTGTCCGTGCTTTGCTGAGAACAAATGATATAGTAGTGCGAGATCTTTATTTTTATTTTTTGAAAAAGAATAGTGTGGGATCAATTATTTCCATTTTTGGGTTAATTGCATATATGCCATTGTTAAGTGTCAATTTCACAGAAATGCCATTATAAAACGTGAAATTATTATTATGCCATTATAAACCACAAACTCTTGCAAACATGCCATTTTTCGCTTTTGGGAATGTTTATATAATTTAAATAAAAAAGATAGTTTTTTTAATCAATGGTAAAGAAGGGAACAACCCACAAATACGACGGCATATATAGAGATACGAGGTCTTTCGGCAATGACAGTTTTGGATTTAGAGACTTTTGCAATGGCATAGAATGAATTTCTCTATTACTTTTGCTCACCTTGATTTGCCGTGTGCCACTTGGCCATTCAGAAATTAAACCATGCTTCAAATAACATTCTTAAAATTCCTCTTGTCACACACACCGATGGCCCAAAATTCGCTAACGGTAAGAACGAGTCTATGCATGTGCAACATAATTTTACAGTTTACCTTGAATTCCACTAGCATATAGCACATATCCTCCTAAATTGTGACCATTCTAGGTTAACTCTTACAGGTGAAGTGAGGACAAAATCTCAAGAGAGGTACTACGCATGCATTTACTAGCCCTAATTAAAGTGGTTTGGCTTTTTAAAGTAGTTCCTTTTGTGGTGAAGACAAGGTCATTGGGTCCTTTATGCTCTGTATACTACTCCATTGTGTACATCTGCCTATGCTAGTAAATTTTTTTAGTTTGTTAGATTTTTTGAAGACATGTCAAAACTATTGTGGGCTATTCGGGTTCTTGATATATTTTTCTACTTGTGTCCCTCATTTGATGCACTTATATATGTAGAAACGCCAATAAGCTAACTCTCCAATTCAAACCAATAGAAATGTGGTTTTCTCGCATATGTCTTTGGTTGCACAAGGGTTGTGCAATGTTGGATCACAACCCGAGAACTAAGCCTATCCCCCACACATTCTCTCTTATGTAATTTTGCAAAAATATTCCTCCATTTTACCAAATTCTTTCACAAGTTCCCCCTCTTCCTCTCTCCTTTCTCTCCTCGAGAGGGTTGTTGCCGGCGCCGCAAAGCTCCATTACACGCCGCTGACCACGAAGCTCCACATCATCGCGTGAGGTCAAGAGGTCAAGAGAGGTGGTCGATTGGTAGGTGGGACGGCGGTGGTCGGTGCTAAGGAGTTGCTGGAGTGGAGAGACGAGAGAGAGAAAGAGGAGGGAAGGATTGCCGGCCAGAAGGGTAGGCATCCACTTTTTTTTGTTTTTCAAACCAATACATGTCCCAGGGTGGGCACTGTGACGCCACGATGATTGAGACTTGCGAATGCCCATCCCACCCCCAAATATGTTAAACGCGAAAGCCAGCTAATTACGCCGGTAAACAAAACCCTAATTGCTTCACGAGGCCCCGCGCCAGCTCAGCTGGCAGCACGCATGCATCACGCTTCCTGTATTATAGCCATGGCGTTCGATCGATTGGAGAACACTCAAGTGGGCAAAGATTCTCTTCAGCATCGTATCATGGTCGATCTGTGTAATGGAGCGATCCAAAATGCATCGATCAAACCAGGTCAATGTCCTTTCCAGTCTGGTGTATATGTGCAGCGCAGATCGATCGATGGAGCAGTGACCTCGTCCCCATGCATCGATCGATCAGCATCGATCATCCGATCGATGATTATTTTAACCAGAATGTGCGTAAGAACTAGCTGTTTCTTGCCATCTGAATTGCTTGCGAGCTAGCTTCGTCGGAAGCTGGCAAATAAGACAGCTCACTTTAAACGCATGTACGATGCTATAGACAGCTGCTAGCTATCTATATAAAGTTACCATATCACCTGTAGACGATATTGTATACAACTCATACAATTAATCGGTATAGACAACCATATTTCTTATAGTCTACTTTTCCACAGTCACAACTTCAATTCTCTATATACGTATATCTCTCTCGTCCACAATATTATTTTTTTATCCTATATGTCAGAACATATAAACAGTTTATATACAGATAAAGTTGGGACTACAATGCTCTCATATATATATATATATATATATACACACACACACACACTCTCTTAAGAGTACGGATTTCTCTGTACTCTCGACGGATTTACGAAATTCAAGATTTCTAACGACCGATCCGAACCATTGATATTGTTCATCTCATTGAAATGTAGCTACCGACCAAGTTTTGTATTTTTTTGAATTTGTTTAGTATTTGTTTCGTATTTTCTAAAATCAGTTTTTTTGGACGCTCCACGACTAATTAGAAGGCTGATTTTTAAAAATACGAAACAAATAGTAAATAAATTTTAAAAAATATGAAACTTGGTCGGTAGCTACATTTCAATGAGATGAACAAGATCGACTGTTCGGATCGGTCGTTAAAAATCTTGGATTTCGTAAACCCGTCGAGAGTACTCTCGAGAGTATACTAGCCATCCTTATACTCTCGAGAGTATCCATACTCTCGACGGGTTTACGAAATTCGAGATTTTTAATGACCGATCCGAACAGTTGATCTTGTTCATTTCATTGAAATGTAGCTACCGACCAAGTTTCGTATTTTTTGAATTTATTTACTATTTTTTCTTTTTTAAAAAATCAACCTTCTAATTAGTCATGGAGCGTAAAAAAAAACTGATTTTAAAAAATACAAAACAAATTCAAAAAAATTATGAAACTTGGTTAGTGGCTACATTTCAATGAGATGAACAAGATCAATAGTTTGGATCGGTTGTTAAAATCTCGAATTTCGTAAACCCGTCGAGAGTACTCTCGACACTAGCCATCCTCTCTCTATATGTGTGTACACGATGCCATCTCGTTTGTAAGTATATGTGATGCTGTTGATGGTGTTCAGAGGCTGATTAACAGTGGTAGCAGTGTGGTACCATGTGCCAACGACCAATCTATATCTATATATGTTACATTATTGTTACCTTCAGAGTGAGACTGAAAAGCTAATTTGGTCGGCATCTCTGCAACTCTGGCTGTCCCCTCCCCGCAGGAGGAAAACATGTCAAAAACGAAAGCCTATAGGAATGGACATGAAGAGTGAGAGAACGAGTCTGAGCTTTTCTTCGAGCCAAAATAACTCCAGAAATTGGCCAATCGGGACATGCATGGACCAAACTGTTCGACCTTTCCACGGTCTTATCAGCATCTCTTACAATTATACTACTATTGCCACCAGCTTTGCCTTTACTTAATTTGTTATTTTTTAATTAACTGGATTGACAAATCCTATTGATCACTAGTATATATTACTGCCGCTGATCAGATTAACATGCAACAACCAGCTGCTGTTACATAGTGGTAGTAGCAAGTGTGGTGTCTGGCCGCGAGCTGTTACTGTTAGCGATCAATGGCCGCCGCCGAGCACCAGGCCGGCGGCAACCGGCAGGGCGCGCCGCTGGTGTTCGACGAGCTCCGGTGGGTGGTGCAGATCCGGCACTCCCTGCAGGAGGACGCCGACGACGACGACAACGGCATCCCGGTGTCCGTGTTCAACGTGCCCAAGCAGCTGCAGGTGCACAAGCCGGAGGCCTACGTGCCGCAGTTCATCGCGCTCGGCCCCTACCACCACTGGCGGCCGGAGCTGTACGAGATGGAGCGCTACAAGCTCGCCGCCGCGCGCCGCGCGCAGAAGCAGCTGTGCCCGGGGCTCAAGCTCGACCACCTCGTCGAACAGTTCGCGCGCCTCGAGCGCAAGATCCGCGCGTACTACCACAGGTACCTCGACTTCAGCGGCGAGACGCTGGCGTGGATGATGATCGTCGACGGCGCGTTCCTGCTCGAGTTCCTGCAGATCTACGCCGCCGCGGAGGCCGGGCCGGAGGACGGCGGGAGGGCGCTGCGGAGGGTGTCGTCGAGGATGGCGCACCTCGTCGACTTCGCCGGGAGGAAGTCGGCGCACAACCTCATCCTCCGCGACATGTTCATGCTCGAGAACCAGATCCCGCTCTTCCTCCTCCGCAAGATCCTCGAGCCGCAGTGCTCGTCGGCCGACGAGGCCGGCGAGCTGCTCGCGAGGATGGTGGCCGGGCTCATGAAGGAGCTCTGCCCCTTCAAGATGATGGACAACTTCCCGGCGATCGACGTCGCCAACCACGCGCATCTGCTCGAGCTGCTCTACTACTTGCTCGTGCCGAAGCCGGAGGAGGACTCCGCGGCGGCGGAGGCCGACGCTAACGGCCACGACGAGGGCTACGACATCGAGGAGCAGCCGGCGGACGCCGGTGGGGACGGCGAGCAGAAGCCGTCCGCCGGCTGCGAGTACGTGAAGCAGCTGTTCGCCGCCGTGTGGGGCATCGTGTCGGGGCTCAAGAACAGCCCGCTGCACTACGTGACGAAGCCGATCGCGTTCGCCGTTAAGGCGCCGTGGAAGATGCTCACCGTGGTGCCTGGGTTCTCGGCGATGAAGCATCCCGTGGAGTCCTTCTTCATGTCCGGCGACGGGAGCTACAGCCGCAACCAGACGTCCACGACGGGCCACCTGAGCCGACCGCCTCTGATTGAGGAGATCATGGTCCCCTCGGTCTCCGAGCTGGTCAACACCGGCGTCCAGTTCGCCCCGACCAACGGCGACCTGTCCACCGTCGCCTTCGACCTCAAGACGGTGACCTTCCACCTCCCGCAGTTGACCCTCGACGGCAACACGGAGGTGATGCTCCGCAACCTGGTGGCCTACGAGGCGTCGGCGGCGTCCGGCCCGCTGGTTCTCGCCCGGTACACGGAGCTGATGAACGGCATCATCGACACCGACGAGGACGTGGCGCTGCTCCGGCAGCGCGGGGTGGTGCTGAACCGGATGAAGAGCGACGGCGAGGTGGCGAAGCTGTGGAACGGGATGAGCCGGTCGGTGCGGCTGACAAGGGTGGCGGCCATGGACAGGACCATCGAGGACGTGAACCGCTACTACAACGGGCGGTGGCGCGTGAAGGCGAAGCGGTTCATGCGCAAGTACGTCTTCAACTCGTGGCAGCTGCTCACCTTCCTCGCCGCCATCTTGATGCTGCTGCTCACCACGCTCCAGGCCTTCTGCTCCATCTACACCTGCTCGCGCTGGTTCGGCGCCGTCACCGTCGCCAAGGCGGAGTAGCGCCATCGGCCATGATCCGGCGACGCCGACATTAATTTATTTGCATGCGATTATTACTGTTTCTGGATACTGTTGCTGCGCATTTCAAGTTCTTTATTTATTTTTTAATTTTTTTTTTTTTTGTGGTGGGGCGGGGGTGTGTTTCTGACGTGAGTGGGTGGTCGTGAAATGATTGGAGTAATCTACATTTGTACGTGCGTGCCATTGGTTTGCCAAAATACAGCTGATGATTTATACTGCCCCATCGTTGTCAGACGATTTTTGCATGGAAAATAGTACTCTTTTTTTAAGTTATACAAGATAGATTGACGCTCTACATAATACTCCCATTAATCATACAAGAGCAACGTTCTAGATACGTGCATCAAATACCTCTGATTTTGAGCAAAAATAATGTTTTTTTCGAACGATGGCAGGAGCTCTGCCTTGTCATTGAGATAGGTCGAAAATGCAGTACAGATTACAGAGCAAACAATCAAAAAAATAAAAGAAAAAGATCAAGGGGGCTAAAATACTTAGCTAGGGCTCTCAAAAGATTATCAGATCTAATGAGGTCTATAATTTTAAGATAGGGGTTGTAGCTCAATTCAAAAATGTGTCTATTTCTCTCCTTTCAAATGTTCCAATAGGTGTAGATAACAATTCCATCAAAGCTTCGCCTCTCCGACTTGGTCACGCTCTTTCTTGAGCCACCGATTCTTAAAATACTGAGCCTGGTTGTGCTGCAGGAAGCTGCAAGGGTGAGGCAGAACTTTTTCCCATACACCCTCCTTGAGAAAGCACGGTCAGCTAACAGGTGCTCCGTAGTCTCAGGATGCGATCTGCAAAGGGGACAAAGAACCGAGTTGGGTCATCCATGCTTCTGCAAATTCTGGCCTGTGAGAATCTTATTCTGCACAATCACCCACATAAAGAACCTACATCTCGGCTCCGCACTAGATTTCCAAATGCAGTTGGCAAGAGCATCTGAAGTAGCTTGACAGAATAGGGCTTCATAGGCTGAACGTGCCCAATAAGCTCCATTAGTAGTCCATCTCCAAGAACAGTTGTCCGAAACATCAGTCAGCAGGGACACCTTGTGCAAGTGTAGCCACAAGGTGACGAACTGTATCAGTTTCTCCGTCGTGGTTAGGTACCGAAGGCCCCCTAATCCAATTCCCATTATGCAGTGCGTCTCTAACAGTGATCTTTTTGCTAGTTGACTTTGCTAGCACGAGCGGAGCCAGGTCAGCAGGCATCGCAGCTCCATCTAACCATCTATCAAACCAGAAACAAATATTTGTTCCATCACCAACGGAGATGATGACACTAGCCTTGAAAAAACATTCATCTACGTTGTCACAAAGTACCTATGTACCTGTCCAAACTTTGCTTGGTTGATCCCATTGCGTCCAAAGCCAACGCAGCCTAAGCGCCCGCCCAAAGGTGTTTAAATCTTTGATGCCAAATCCACCCAACTTCCTCGACCTGCAAACTTTCTTCCAATCGACTAATTTGCCTTTCGGCAAACTGTAGGCATCACGCTGCCATAGGAAATTCCTACGCATGCTGTCCACCTTCCTTAGTGCCCACTTACTGAAAGGAGTGACTGTTAACATGTACACTAGCTAAGAAGTCAGGACCGAATTAATCAGGGCCAATCTTGCGCCTTTTGACAGGAGCCTGCCCTTCCATCCTGCTAACCTGTTTTCGACCTTGTCAAGCAGCACTTGATAATCCCCTTTCTTAGCTTGGTCGGCCTAAGAAGTAAACCCAAGTAAGTGCAAGGGAAAAAACCAACCTGCATCTGCGCAGTTGTAGCAATCTGTTGCAAGGGTTGCTCTAGACAGCAGATCAGGTAGATAACACTTTTTTGCGCATTAATCGAGAGCCCTGAGGCCCCCTAAAACTGTTAAGGATGAAATTCATAGTGTGGATGTCGCTTACTGTTGGTTTCAAGAAGAGGGCAACGTCGTCTGCATAAAGGAAAGCCTGGCACCTATCAATCTTCTCATTTATACTACCAGGTAAACCTAACTCTCTCGCCTTTGAACATAAGAGGTGCAGCGGCTCCATTGCCAATATGAACAGAAAAGGCGAAATGGGGTTGCCCTGTCGAAGGCCATGGTTATGCTTGAAAGGATTTCCTAGACTCCCGTTAATCATTATTTTTTAAGATTGGGAGGCCAGGATAAGGGATATCAAGTCAGTCCACTGATCACCAAACCCCATGTGTATCATTAGATCTAAAAGGTATTCCTAACGAATAGTGTCGAAGGCCTTTGCAAAATCAATTTTGACAAAAAGGCAACGCTTCTTCTTTCTGTGCAAATCCTTGATGGTGTTACTCACGAACAGATAGTTGTCTTGAATGCATCTCCTTCGAATGAATGCACTCTGGACTTACGAAACCAAAGCATCCAGGTGAGGTGACAGTCTACTTGCTAACGTCTTACTAACTAATTTGCCGAAGCTGTGAGACAGACTAATGGGTCTGAAATCTTTGGGTGATGAGGCCTCCTTCAGTTTACGAATCAGAATGATATGGGCTGAATTCAACAGGGACAGAAGTCTGCCATTGCCCTCGTGTAACTGCTTAAAAGCACTCACCACATCATGTTTAATTACCTCCCAACAGGTCTTGTAGCAAAAATAATGTTTGAAACGCATGGTTTGGATATAAAAAGTCGCACGATTGAATTGTTATAAGAAAACCTTTTTCCATTGCTGATTTGAAAATCTTGGCTCACAGGCCACAACTATTTGATGACGAGTATGCAGTTTATCGAACCGTTTGGTTAGTCATATACGGTTAACGTACCGTTTTGACTGGTAATTAACTTCTCAAACCGTTTGGTAAACCCTCACATGCAAGTACATAACAGAGGCAAGAAAGATGGTCAATCTTTTTTTTTAAAAAAAAAAAAACTTTAGTCACTCTGAAAGGCCTGATCGGCCAGCACGAAATTTTAGTGATCGCCCATAGGCCACAGCGCGTGAAACATGATATACATATCCAAAGTCTCCAACCATGCAAGCAACTTATAAAACTAGTCCAAATAATGTCAAATCAGAAACGAAGAAGTCAATAAGAGAACAGGGGAAAAATGAAGTAATCTGGTGATGTCATCCACTCGGATAGCGTTTTACATGCAATAATCAATCGACTTAAAATTGACAACAGCAAAAAACAGAGGAATCAAAGAATCATCGCAGCTCACTAGCAATTAATTCATCATGACATGGACATTTGATCAAGAAAGGGTTGCAGCTAAGCCATCATCCCTTGTGTCCCTACACGAGATTAGAAGTTTAGCCACCGCGCATGCTAGCTCCACGCTGCATAATTTTTAGAAGGAGATGCATGCATGTGGTGCTCTTAATCAGATGTTCACTAAGTAAAGTAGCATTAGACCATCTCCGACCATTTTTCCTTTATTTCGTTCCCTTTCTCATTCCCTTCTCTATATTCGTTCCCTTTATTTTTCATATCTCCAACAATATCCCTTCGAAGGAAATGATAAAAAAGAGAGAGAATCACTTTTTAAAAGGGAAAGAAAAAGAGAACCCCTTCCAAAAGGAAACGGTGAAGAGAATCTATTGAAGCATTGAAGGAAACGAGATTCCCTTCGTAACGGGAATGAGACAAGAGACAGGATTTCCTTAAAGATGGTCTTAGTATTAGTGAAGCTCACTGATTACTTCTCAGAAGGTGCATAACAGCATAGGTAATCAGGCGTAGTACTATCAGCTGATCCCGCCGTAACAAGTGGAATCCGAAATAGGAACAACACGAGGATGTTTCGGATTTGGATCATCTATATGTCGTCGTTGCATTGTGATTTTGTAACGGCAGAGGGGGGAATTGTGACGTCGTTCATTCGGCTTTAGGCCTGTAGCCATCCAGGAAAAAATTCAGCGTACTAGATATATAGCTATCGTATCATAAAAGGAAATATAAATTGGCTAGATGGGATATTATTTGACGACTCAAAGATCAGGGGACCTAGGTATTACTGACTAGACACTCAAAATATATGTTTTATTGGTAAATAGCTGTTCCAAGAGCAAGACAAAGTTATTTAGAGATTTCACAAAAAATGGTCAATTCTCAGTCCACTCAATGTATCAGACATTGGTAAATAGGAATGCTGGCCATTCCGATAAGTTAATGTGGAAACTTCTCTTCCCTTTAAAATTATAATATTTCTTTAGTTTTTAGGGAGAGGTGTGCTTTGGACTAAGGATATATAACCCTACGGAATGAAATTGCCCAGGAAGTCTAAAACATAACTTTTGCAACCAAAATGAGTCCATACTCTATACAATATCTTTTCTTTGACTGTCAATTGGCTAGGTCTATTTGACGTATTGTCCAAATAGTCCTAGGCTTACAATCCTATAGACATGTTACTCATATAGTTGGAAATTGGTTTTCTGCAATGGGATTAGGGATAAAGAAAAGGTCTGAGTGGTTACAACAATTGTATTGTGGGCTATTTGGCCAAGTTATAATGAGGTGTTTTTAGCAAATGGAAAGATACTTTTTCCAAGTTATTTTCAGGAGAGATTACTGGTTGTACCATTGGTCATTACTACAAAAGAAGGATAATAGAGAGGAGATTGTTTAAGAACGTTCACTTGAGGCTGCTACCATGTCATTCTTCTTCAAACATAGCTGGGAATTTAATAATAGGATCTCTAGATTCTAATATTTTCATATTTCTACGTCTTATGCATGGTTGGACTATTTTTTCCATTATCTAAAAAAAGATATATAGCTACCATTCTCAATCTCACGCTCTCCCTGTTTTCAAATACTTGGCGCTATTACACTCACACATACGCGTCCACTACAAATGGAGGAATCATTTTTATTCTGAGTACGTACACACATTCCCACTAAACATATCCGTGTGTGCTCTTTAGAAATATGGCATACCATGTCAATTATTATAACTAAACCTAGGTAGGTGAAAGTGAACATCCATACTCTTAGAAGTAGGCTACAAACTCATTTGTGACTTAAGGTGGCATCTACCTTGACAAGTTTTCACTGATATGACATTCTAATCAACAACAACAAAAGATTAAAAAAAATAAAACAGTAAGCAATACATTTATGGGTGCACATGACATAGACATCTCAATAATGGCTTAGCATCCTTATAGGCAAGGTTTTTGTAAAACAATACCGTGCCTTCGTCGTCGTTGGGGAGTTGGAGGATGTAACGTGAATTGATGTTGAATTAAGGGATAAGGGATAAAATGGACTTCTTCCCTTCTTTTATCTAATCCCCGATACTGAGAATGACACAACGCCATTACGATGAAATGTCACATGATATGAACTCGTCTGATTTATATACTCCGTGTTAAGCATCAAGCCCTCAACTACTCAAAGATCAAATTGTTAATCATCACTAGCTTAGAAAGATATTCGTTTGGTCTTTTTATTATACTAACATCTGACTCAGACTGTCAGACATAAAGTGGAGTTCTTGGCGAGGAACACTGCAGCATATCCGGCAGTGTTCAGCCATACGCGAGACTGACATCCTGAAGCTGCGCGTAGTATGTTGGAGTAGGTACGCAGCTGCACATTCTGCAGCCTTACATGCCAACATCGAGCAGGCCGAATTAGTGGATTACAGAGTACTGACCGCGCGAAAATGGTGCACCAAGTGAAAATTTGTTAGTGAAATCTACAGATGGAACTTGGAAGCTTGCCAATTCACGCAGCTGTAGTTTTCTTGATCGACATGCTGTCAGCAAGTTGCAGTTTCTTGATTGAAATGCTGTCAAGAAGTCAGTACATCCATGGCGTTTCTTCCCCTCTTCAGCAGTGGAGGAAGGAAAAATAAATGAATTACATCTTGGATCTTTAGTATAGCAGTAGCAGGCTGCCTAATCAAGTGATGTGCTTACTAGTTATGCACGGGTTATCTAAAGAAAGAAGGGGGGGAAGAGTGAACGATACAAGAAAAAAATTGCTCAGTGGTGCCTAGGGTTATGGCCCCTTGGGCCATAGTAATCCTCATGGATCTCAGGCAGCCTGTGACCTACTGTGTCTTCAGAAATGCCTCTGTCCATTTCAGCCGATGGTTCACCACCAGCCTTTACTACACCTTTCTCCCCTGATTTCTGTAATCAAAGAATGAAGATTAGTTAGCATTTGCAGAAAGAATCATTGTACAATGTCTACTAAAACTCTCAAAATGCCTATCACAATCACTTACATTGACTGTCTGGTTGCTCAATGCTGCTTGGGTCTCTGCGTCCAACCTTATTCCCTGAACCATTGACACCATCAGGAGCAGAATCAGGACAGCAGCAACCAATGGCAAGGAGGTCTTCATCTGATCTCTGTGAAAGAATCTTGGAAGAGTTGAGAAACAAGAGTACTTCAGCTCAGGTGGAATGGAACAGTGAGGAGCTATTGGACTTCGTTGCCTGAACCATTTGGCCCAAGAACCGTATATATATATCCTAGCTTCAGAAACACCACCCTGGCCCCATCCAGTGATTGGTGTACTCATGTCTGCAACGAAGGGGTTACCTGAAGTACCAATGCAAACTGTGACCATAGTTTATGTTATCTTTGCCACTCTTAGAGAAGTGTGTCTGCCCAAAGTATGGACCATGTTTAGGCCATTGGCCCCTGGATTATGAGCCAATGCCATACTTGAAAGTACCAAATGGAATTAAGAATTTTGTCAAGTGCTCTACTTGGTCTCAAGTATGATGCACACCTGCTCCTAGAAAGTTGCTTGCATGTCTCTCAGGAAATGTACAGGAGCGCGTATAATTGTTCGTGCATTCCTCCAAAAAGTGTACACAGATTAGTTGAATTAGGTTAGTTTACTGGCATGCAAAAAGGTTGGATTAGTTTATATACGTACGTCCAACAATAGTCAGACGAAAAGGGCCAGTGCCAGTCTAATTTGACATTATTCTTCCTACCATTTTTTTAAATGCAAAGGGCAGGAGATCTGCCATTTCATTCAAGTAGGAGAGAAACTGTACAGGGCACACAGAGAAAGAGGGAATACAGGAAGCGAGAGAGGGAGAAGGAAAAAGACAAGAGTTGGCTAAGCAAAGAAAACATCAGGACACCAATCAACTCGAGGAAGACCAATATGAACCAAGCTAGCAGCCACCAACCAAAGGATACTCTGCCGAACCAATCACTACCACCTTACGGGATGCTTAGCCAAGATGTCAGAAGGACGTCAACCATCACCACCGTACAGGTGCTCAACGGAGATGCTAGCCACCACTGATGCCGACCAGGCTACAGAGCGCGCGAAGCTTGACAAGGATCATCTGCCACCACCGCACGAAATGCACGACCAACCACGAGCTACCGCCGCCATTTCATTCAAATAGGAGAGAAACTATACAGGGCACACAGAGAAAGAGGGAATACAGGAAGCGAGAGAGGGAGAATGAAAAAACACGAGTTGGCTAAGCAAAGAAAACAACGGGACACCAATCAACTCAAGGAAGACCAACATGAACCAAGCTAGCAGCCACCAACCAAAGGAATGAAGGATGCTCTGCCGAACCAGTCACTACCACCTGACGGGATGCTCAGCCAAGATGCCAGAAGGACGTCAACCATCACCACCGTACAGGTGCTCAACCGAGATGCTAGCCACCACTGATGCCGACCAGGCTACAAAGCACGTGAAGCTTGACAAGGATCATCCGCCACCACCGCACAGAATGCACAACCAACCACCAGCTACCACCGCCGCGCGAGATGCACAAATGTGAACTGGTCGACACTGCCGCACAAGATGTAGCCAATAAGCTAGCCGCCACCGCCGCGCAAGATGCACGAGGCTAGGACGATCGAGTCGCCACTGCTGCGCGGGATGCACGACCAACCACGGGCCACCACCGCCACGCAGGATGCACGATCGAGACTGGCTGCCACTGCTGCACGGGATGCATAGCCGATATGCTAGCTGCCATTGCTAGTTTGCTACGCAAGATGCTTGGTCGATCAAGCTGCCACGGCCGCACAAGATGCTCTTCAGCGCCATCGCCCAGAGGTTCAGTGTTGCTTCTTCGGTCTTGCGCCGTCTTTCTGCCACTCTAGCAAAGTAGCTGGCGTCCGACCAACAAGGAGACAGACTTACAGGCGGCAAGCTAACAACACGAAAGGAAACATGGCGGCCCCTTCAACAAGGATGCGATAACAAAAACGCCGTCGTCGCCGCCTATCCGCAACCCTGAGTTTTCGTCCAAAGAGGCTCCAGGTGGTAGGGGGCGCCCGCGATGATGCCTGCAAGGAGGGGAACGACGCCGAAATGGCGTCGCCATCACCAGCCCAAGTGGTGAAGTCGTGCAAGGCTTTCGCCCGGCGCACCCTCACCCTGAAGCCACACTGCAAGGGGGCTAGCCTGCAAAGGATGTCTCCTGAGTAGACCTGTTCATGGGCGCCACCGATGACTGCCCGGATCTGCCCGCCGCCGTAGCCGGCCGAGCCAGGCTGAAACCAAGCTTGCTTGGGCTCGGGCTCCTGTAAAAGTAAAACCTAGTGTAAAGTCAGGCTTTGGGCGGGCTTTTGCGAGCTTTGGGCTTTAGTGCTCGAGCCCGGTTGTCAAAAATTTTCGGACCGCACTGCATCGGGTCAAAGTGATCGAGCTTTTCCAAACCCGGCCTGGTGGATGATCAACTGTGGCGGATCTAGAAAAAAGTATTATTGGGGTCGTTGGGGTCATTGTGAACCCAAAACACTAGTTTTTAACTGGTAATAATAGATTTTTATGTTTATATACTAATGAGATACTAATAAATCATGTGAATTGATCCAAAGGGCATCGGGGTCGCTTGACACCGGTGCCAGTACTTTAGATCCGCCCCGAGATCAAGTCTAGTCCTGAGGATCGAAACCATGCTGCAAACACACACTGTCCACTGCCGCCAGGCCCACATCATCGCACCACCACCGATGGGGAGCAACCCAAACACCATCTACAAAGCCGCCACGAAGCTGCCGAGCTCCCTGCAGGAAGAGGAGAGGAGCCAGAGAGGCACGGGAGGCCGGATAGGCAGCGAAGGCGACAACCACTACCGAGTGAGCCGATGTGAGGCCTTCTGCTTAATCCGTGCCGCTAGAACACTACCAAGCTACCGTAGCAGCACCGTCCAGGAGTCACCCGAGCACCACCCACGTAGCCCCCACGAGACCACCAAGCTCCCCATAGGAGGAGGGGAGGAGCTACAATGGCACGGGAGACCGGAAGGCAGCCGCGCGAGAATGGCGGATGAAGGGCGACGATGTACAGGGGGATGGCAGCCGGGGAGGAGAAACCAACGAGGAGGAGGCCTCAGGGGGCGAGCCGGCGAGGAAGCCGTCGCCGTGCCGGGGCCACCCACCCGTAGCACCACAAGGCCGCGCCACCGCAACAACACAAGGCCATGCCATGCCACTGCATAGACAAGGCCACGCCACCGTAACCCCACATCGCCTACCCCAAGGCCACGCCATTGCACCACCACCACGTCGGATCCAGCCGCCCTGCCGTCAAATCTGGCCACCCTGCCACTGGATCCAAGCTTCCCACTGTTGGATCCGGCCGAACCGCCGCCGAAAACACCGCCTCACGAAGGCAACCCTGCTCGAGCACAACACGGGAAGGAGGAAAAGGAAGGAGGAAGGGGAAGGAGGCCCGTCGTCGCCGCCGCACTAGCAGCGACGGCGGCAGGGAAGGGGGCCGGAGGCGGGGCTGCTGGGAGCAGTGGTGTTGCCCCCCGAGTCGCCTCGCGTGCGACTTCGGCGGTACTCTCCGCTTTATTCATCCTACCATTATCAGGCATTATTTAGGCATTATTTTGCTTGTCTGTGATCAGTTCCGTAGCAACTGAATAATCATGAGACAAGAAGCACAGAAAAGATGAATCAATTGTCGTACAAATTTCACTCAATAAAGTGTATGTTACATGATCAAAGTTCAATAGCGCTGCTAGGCACCGACAATTTTATTTACAGAGAAAAAGAGGGAGATGCATGATGAAGTGAGCCCAGACGCTCACAACTTCTTTCCCAGGCCTTTGCCTAGTTACAGCCGCTTGGAATTCCTCACAAGTGAGGGCTCATGTTTGTTGGTTTAATTACCAACAAGAATAATAACAGGTGTCTCAATAATGGTAACAACTAATCGACAACAATGGGGAGCCGAGATGACTACATACAATTACAACTCGGCAATATGACGTGGTTACTGCTGATAGCAACAAGAAAGCCATTATTATTGGCTTCCCAGGAGTATCCTGAGGCTATTCAGCCCCTCAGCTGATATGCTGCGTGCCACCCTACCGGGGCGGTTCACTCTGATTTGAGGGGCCTCAAGGTGGAAAGAAACCAACACCGCAGTCAAGTTGTCAGTGGCCCCCCGCCTTATTGCCTCCTCGACGATTTCCTTGCAGCACAGTTTCACATCGTTGTGCTCTTGGAGACGCTTTCGTGCAAAGTCCACGGCATTTTGGTTTGAGAAGACATCCCAGATTCCATCGCTGCCAATTATAAAGAACTCATCATCCTTTGTCAGCGTGATCATCTTGAGTTCTGGTTCAGCACTCAAGGGACCTCCTGGATCACCAACTTCTTTCATGCCTTCAAGATGCCAGTCACCAAGTGCTCTAGTGACTCCTAACAAACCATTCAGGTAACCATCATCCACATAGCCGCCTACTGATTCTATGCGCAGTTTTTCACTGAGGCTGCAAGGTCTGTGGTCCACAGACATTTCGACCGCAGTGCCACACCGGGAAAGAACTGCCCTACAATCACCAGCATTAGCAACAAGAAGAGACCTGCACTAGACATGATACTAATTAGTATCGGCCATAAGGTCTGTCGACAAGTGCAGTGAAATTTATAGGCGTCAAATAATATGGATTAGAGAAAGAAATGAGATGACCTCACGTTAATGGATAAGGTTCACAATTTTATGTCTTCAGAATTATCTCTAGAATAAATGAAGATATAGAGTTCATGTGCTTGTGGTAAAGATAACATGCAGAAAAAAACAGAAAGTTAAACTGAGCACGCCAAAAGAAAAGTTTTAAACTGGAAGAATTCCAGGTTTTAATTGTATATGATGCAATTTCATTGTATGTCCATATATAAAAAACATCCCTGTTAGCCATTCCATTTGATAATGCTGAACAATGTTCTCTGAGGAAATCAGGTCTATTACAGGTATTATAGCTCATGGTGCTGATGACCAACTCAAATAAAGATGCTGTTTAAAGATGGAGAAAAATACCTTCCAAAAATCATTGCTGTAAGTGCTGTTGTGCCAGAAGACAATGCTCTGTGGTGGGAGCATGTTTCAGCAAACTGACTATCAGTTTGCACAAAGGATCTCCTTACTACTTTCTCAAGCTCCAGAGGGAAATCAGCATCTTCCACAATGACCCTTGGTAAATTATCACGAACAAAATGTGCAGCATCTTTTCCACCATGCCCATCAAAGACCTGATAATTGAAATAGAGCAAAATCTTACCTTACAGAAACATAGTATTTCATGATTCATGAAATGTGGAACAGCTAAAATGATGAACCATGTTATTACACGGTTAACGGGTTAAGCCTTACTTTTAATAAAAACAAAAAGATGAAGATCACACATCTACCATCAGGATGTGCCAATCATTAGATGTAGGTCATACGTTTGTACACAATTAATTGTATGCGTGTGCTAGTACGCACATTACTCCTGTTATACTTTAATTATCAAGAGAACAGAATGTATACATGGGAAGAAGGCAAAATCAGGTTCATTTAGCAACCAGAAAATCCATGTAGCTTGTTTTATCTTCTGGCATTGCACCACGTCTATGGTCATATGATAAGGTAGAGCAGTAAATGAGTAAATTCTCCCAATGTTCTGCTACTAGACGTAACATACATTACAGATCAAATCTGACATGAATCTTTCCTTCCTATATGGGACATTCTAGCCTCTCTAAAACTGTCAGTTATACAGTAATTAGTAAATTTGGATAGATCTTGCTTCTAGGTCAAATCAGGAAAAACTAATAAGAGTAAGCAAGTACTTACCCCGTAAAAGGAAATAGCTTCATTATCCGCTGATGGATAACCAAACTTCTTAGCTAGGTCAGCTATGCACACATGGGTATCTTCCATGTATTGGCGACTTCCAATATCTGACCAATCCCCTGATCGAATAATTGGAATAAAACTGCTAAACTTGTTCTGCTTGAAATCGGCAGCTGTTGTGTTCTCGCAAACACTCTCCATCTATGTGTTCAAAGAAAAGGATTACTGTGCGGTATAAAGATAATGACTGCAATAACAATAAATCCATGTGATAAATATTTTAGAGCTGGTGAAATAGACTAATAGGAAACAATTTCCGGTGAAATGGGCACCAATGCTTTGGTTACTAACTTTATGATGAGATAAAAAAATACTAGCTTACAAACAGGCCTAGATTAATCCAAACAATATGACATGACCAAGTAACTTGACCATAACTAGTATGAGCCAATTTGGGTAGAACATCCTACTATTAATAGTAAACGGCATTACTGCAATGCATAATGCATTATGAATGACATTTAAAATGTGCCACCATATATCTACTTGGTGCTACCACTCTTTCAATAACTCAGAAGTTACTGCCAGACAGGAAATAGACATAAGTTACATTACAGTAAACCATCTACTTTAATAACTAATGAATGTTCAACTTAGTAAGTTAGTAGGTTCAATAAATGTTACAAGCGACCAACTGACAGTTTCTACTAAGTACTAATGACCAAAATTGGCAAAATAGCACGAGATTACCAGACTAGAATTGACCACCAGGGATAGATTGAACAAGAAAAAAGATCTAGCTGTTACTGTCTGCTGATTGAATAAGCAGAACAAATAGATAAATCATCCGTAGCTACATGCTTCAACACTATTCCATGGCACATATTAATGCTGGCAACAACCATTACCGAGCTAAAAGGACAACACTCATGACAGCAACACTCACAATCCAACCACCTCGCAAGCCATGGATAATAACACCCTAGCAGTTGCTATCACTGGTGTAATGTCAAGTGCTTCAGAGTTAGTAAATCACATGGACCACTCCAGGAAAGAACATGTCCTTCACTGAGAACAGCATTAAAACCACGTTTTTTTTTCACTTCATTCTTAGAGGGAAATCAAGTACCATGTGCACTTTGCAAGTACTAATTCTTTTTCCGGCTCTGAAGAAATCACAGTATTTTTCCTGCTTGCAAGGTACAGCAGTCTGAAATCAGTACCCGTCTGTCTCATCAAAATGTGAGAAAACAAGCAATCGATTGGACACTGCGACTATGCTCAGTACAACTCAAGAGTACTGATGAACAATGCAACGCACAGACAAACAACAACCTGTCACCGCTCACCAGAAAAAAACTCCTACCGAACATCACAACTAAAATGCAAATTACTCTACTCCGTCCTGCTGAATCATTCAAAGCACCTTCTGCCCCCACACCTTCATAGCAACAGCAATAATTAACGCAAAAAAAAAAATCACCCAGTTTCTTCGAGATTTCAGGAACACACCGGAGGCGTCTGCGCAAAGCAAAACACAACATGATTGATGGTTGCTTCCCTCTCAATCCATCCCCCATTCCATGATGAAAGAAAGACATCAAATTTCCCAAACACATCCACCGAAAGATTCATCTAATCGACCAACCAACGAAAGAACGACCACCAAGGTCGAATCTTTATGCACGAGAGAAGAAGAGGAGGTACCCACATGATGCAAGGGGAATTCGTCGAGCTTTTCGGCCCCGGCGCCTCCAAAATCGAGCCTTTCCGCGTCCTCCAACTCCTCCACGCACATGGCGGCGCCGGACAGAAATCCAGGCCTGCCTCTGGCGTTCTTGGCACGAAGCAGCACAACTGGTGCTCTGCTGGTAGGAAGAAGAACGCAACCACGAGGGCAGAAAGGATAGTGAGAGAGGCAAATTGAACTCAGAGGGAGAAGAATAATTGGAGCAGGAGGGGGAAAATAGAGAGAGAAACAGGAATCCGAGGAGGAGGCCAGTAGGGAAGATTCTTTGGGAATATCTGAGGAGAAAAAAATCCTTCGGAAAAGGGTAGGGAAGGTTGAGGTGGTTATTTGTTGGAGCTCGATTTTTTCAATGGGGGAGTGGGGTGCAGCGAGGAGAGAGAAACGGAGGGGGAGTATTTAAAAGGATGAAGAAATGCATGACAGATCTGATGTGTTTGGGCTTTGGGCCTTTCTGGCTTTACGGCGTGGATTATTCTTATAATTTTTCTTTATTTTCTAATTGTTTCTGTTAAAATAATTGCAGTTTTGTTATTTAAAAATTTAAATATAACTTAATTAATAATAATAATTTATTTATAAAATCTAATAAAATAGTAAGTCCTGTAGAGATACTTTTTAAAATGAATCTAGATACATGATTTTCATGCATTCAATTAATAATAAAAAGTAAAAAGTACCAATTTGGTCCATGAACTATCATTCTCGACCTATTTCGGCCAATGAACTTCAAAACCGGGTAGACTTGATCCTTCAATTATCAAAACTAGACCAAATGATCATTTGGCGGGTCAAAACAACTTTTGTAAGTGATTTTGACTGACGTGACGCCCATATGTGAGGTGCTCAAACATGTCGGACACGTGTGTGATTTACGTTGACGTGGCGTCCATGTGGCTTTCACGTGTGACACACTTTCATTCCTCGCTAATCTCTCTCCCCCTCTCTATCTCAATCCTTCTAACCTCCTCTCTAATCTCTTTCTCTCCTCTCCTTTCTCAACCGTTTTGTAACACCCTAGACCAAATCCGCTTAGACCTCATCCCACCTAAAGGGATGGTCCATGCATCGTAGCATCATTCATAGGCTTTCTTCTCACTTTGCCCAAAAGGGTTAATCTGAGGTGCTATGTTTAGGTCCATCTAGCATTATATACTAGTGCAACTCTCTCTAGACTAGCAAGACGACTATTCCACCACAGTTAATCCACATGAGTTACACGGGCCTCACATCACAACGGGTCAGGATATTACACTTACCACCTTAATGGACTAACGTCCTTGCCAGCACACCACATACACAATAGATGTCCATAATCTCCTCTTGGTGTATGCCAGGGTGTCCCATACCAGACCATATGTCATACCGTGCGACCACTCGGGGCCCATATGCCTGCGCCACTGAGCCCACGCGCAGGCGCACATCGAAGGTTGATGTTATGATACCATTTGTAACACCCTAGCACAAATCCGCTTAGAGGATGGCCCACCTAAAGGGCTAGCTCATGCATGTATAACACCATTTCTGGGCTTTCAGTCTCGCTTTGCCTAAAAGGGTTAACCTTGGACGCTGTGTTTGGGTCCATCTGTCATTATATACTGGTACAACTATCTCTAGACTATCGAGGTGGTATACCAAGCTATTATTACGACAATCATCTTCAATGGTGCTTAGTGTCTTTTCTAATGTTGATTAGGCTGGATGCCTAGATGATCGACGTTCTACAAGGGGATTTGCTGTGTTTTGTGGACCAAATTTGGTTTCATGGAGCTCGAGGAAGCAATCTACTGTGTCGCGATCAAGCGTAGAAGCAAGATACATGGCCTTGGCGAATGCTACAGCTGAACTCATCTGGTTGTGGTCTATGTTGCGGGAGCTAGGAGTTTATCATGCTCGACCTCCTTTATTATGGTGTGATAATCTTGGTGCTACCTATTTATCGGCTAACCTAGTGTTTCGTTCACGTATGAAGCATATCGAAATTGATTTCCACTTTGTACGAGAGAAGGTAGCAAATAAAAAATTGGAGGTTTGGTTTATTTCCTACAGAGATCAACTTGCTGATATTTTCACTAAAGCGCTACCGTGACAAGACTTGAGAAGGATATTGATCAATCCCAACCTTATTGATACTGGATGAGATTGAGGGGAGATGTTAAAATACACGTGTGTATACGCATGTACGTGTTGCTCGATAATCAAGCTAGTACTAGGAGATTACATGTTGTTGCACTAGGAGATTACACGTTGCAGTAGAATTCTGTACCTAGTCCGGCACGGCCATGTTGCCGTTTAAGATCAGGATGCAGAAGCTCAGGTTGTTACCGTCAGTTTGTCTTGTAATTAGTCTTTGTAATCTGGACTCGATCTGTTCCCGAATATAAATAGATGGCAGCCCCTGCGTTTGAGGTACGGCGTTTAACCAAATTTTCAACATTGCGGGTATTGTATTAACTAATGTTTCTTTTCTACGTGGATTCCTTTTGAGACGAGTTGAAATCTTTGGGCTATGTGACTAAAAATCGATGTAAAGGGTAAATGGATCAGAAACCTAGATGGGTCCCAGACTTGAGTAAAACAATTGGGCCTTTTTCTGAATTTCCGGTTCTCTTTCGAAGTCTGCGATTGGAATTGGGCCAATTTGGTGACCCATAATTGGTTTCGCAAGAAACAGTTGGCGCGAGAAGGAAACTCACATGGATTCCAAATATTTTTCCTTCATTTCTTTTCTTCCTGATTCCATTCCCCATATTCTTTCTTTTTATTTTCCATCATCTTCAACAGCTTTCCTTCAAAGAGAATGATATAGAGAAAGAAGAGAGAATCTCTTTCTAAAAAGAATAGAAAAGAGTATCCTTTTAAAAAAGGAGCGATGAAAAAAAATCTGTTGGAATATTAAAAAGAACGAGATTTTCTTCGTAATAGAAATAGGAATAGAGAAGAAACTCTCTTGGAGATGGTCTAAGACCTATAATCATAAACTCTCCGAGACTGCAGGATTTTTTTTTTCTCAACACTCTGGGCAGAGCCACTTTCGTCTCTCTCGCCTGAGGAAGATACAAACCAAACCACCACTGAATGCGTTGAAGCTGAAGAGAGGGGAGAGATGATTCCTCCAGTGACGAGACCCTCAAGTCTAATGGAGCAAGAGTCCGTGTTGGCCTTGGTTCCGGCAAGATCGGGGGTCGAGGCTGTGGCGAATTTCTACCTCAACCCGGAGCACTTTATGCCGCGCGGATTTGAAGTCTTGAATGTGGCAAGTCGGAGAGCAAGAGGCAGGCATGGTTCTTTTTGGCTTAAATTAAAACTAAAAGTTATGGCTGAAAATTTATCTTTTTTGTACATACTAAACTGTAGGATTGAATTAGGCGACTAGAAGAAGGTGAATAGACGCCGAAAAAACTCAGTTACTTTTCACTGTTCAAAACCCTCTTTGCAGTTGAAAATAAATTATACTGACTCTAAATAGTAACTAGACACTATTAGAATCAATAAACATAGATTGAACTAATCCAAAACCTTCCCTACAAGAACAATTAAGGCTATGTTTGTTTTGATTTCTAGCTACCTTCTAGACCGTAGAAGCCGTAAGTCTAAATAAAGAGTCAACTTCTGGACCTTACTTCTCCAAAAGCTAACCATCCAAAAGACAGCGTTACAACTGAGACCGAGAAGTCCAGTTTCACCAGCTTTTTGTGGCTTTTGCGGATTGAACTTGTGACATTGCCAACATAGTTAGTAAGAAATTATCTACCATTGCCATCATATAAAAAGGGTTCCCACCGCCCCACCCCAGAAATCATTCCTCCCCCTACCGCGACACCGCTTCTGTCCCGCTGCCTCTAGCGGCTAGGGTTCCTCCTCCCTCGACACTGCTGCCGGCTCCTCCTCCCTCGACGCCATCACCGCCGTCTCCTCCTCCCTCGACACCGCCGCCACTGAACAGTTAGGGGCATTACAGATATTATACTCTTCATTCAACTCAAAACTACTAAACAACAGAATCAAAAGCTGGGTTGCCAAACAAATACAGCTTTTGCTAAAGCTGTTTTTGCAAAAGTTGTCTTTCCAAAGTCAAAAGTTAGAAACAGCTTTTGGAGAAACTGCAGCTCAAACAAACAAGATCTAAGAATTTAACTATCAGCCAATTTCCTGCCACCTTAAACTGTGTACACCTAGCAATTAAAGACCAATCTAACTAACGCACCAAAAGCAACGGAATGCACATGCTGCATGATTCGTTCTTAATTCTCCTTTTTCTTAATTTTCTTATTAACCACTCTTCCTTATCAAACAGTGCATGGCGCCAAATCCTACGTCGCCTCAAACTCTTATCCGGTGAATCAAAAAAATCCCAAATTTAATATATAACCCGCTGAGATTATCTAGAATCTATCCCAACAAGAATTGTGAGATTTGACCCTAAAATCGTGACGGAATTGCAGATTGATCTGCTAAACCAAAAGCAGGCGAAAACCGAGATTAGTCGAGAATCAAACCATAAATTGTTGAAACTTTGATCTTTATAACTTCTCAAATGATTGCCCACAACCTCTTCACATAGAGAACATCACCACAACGCATCAAATCCATGCTGGTAGCTCTACTAGTATTTGGCCTGTCAGGTTATTGTGCGATAGATCCAAGCTCTCTCGTGGTTGCTCAAATTTGACAAAGATATTGGTATTGATCCATTTAGATTATTATTCGAAAAGTTAAGTGCTAGTAACCACGTATGGTGCCTAGTTGTTCCGGAATGGATCTACCAGCTGGTTGGAAGAAAAACCAAGGCCAGACATGTAGGTGAGGATGCCCTTGTAGTAGTCCTGCCTACTTTTGGTTGTAAATTCCTCTTGGTCTTGATTGAACGTGTAAGTATCTGGATATGAGCCCTTGCTAATCGGTATAACGATGCCTAATGCAAGAGCAAAATAGAAGCTGGACAAAGTGCCATCGGATCCCATGCATATTGCTCGAGCATGAAGGCACCTCGCCGGATAGCTTGTTATGGGACAGATCCAGCAGAAGCAAATGCTTCTGATGATGGCATAATTGATTTTGGAATCATCCCATCAAACATATTCCCTTCCAGCAGCAGCAGCGCTGTTAGTCCTGGAAAAATCCTGAGCTATACGGCTTGGAATTGGACCACTGAATTGGTTATATCTCAGATCCACTGGTGTCGCACTAACACCATTGGACAAATGTTAGAGGAAATGGCCCCGAGAAACTATTTTCACTTAGGTGGAGAAACCCTACATTGGGCAGAAACGGCAATAACCCAGAAATGTCATTTTTTTATAGATCAAGAAATTGCAGGTTTAACAGGTTTGACAAGGCAAGTGGAATGGATCCAACAAAAGCATTCCCTCTTAACTTTAGGACCTGAAGACATGTCATTCTGCCTAGGCATTCTGGCAGATACCCAATTATCTGTATCCCCTATCTTTGTAGGGTAACGTAAAGTTTGTCTCTGTTTCATCTTATCTATGCATCTTTTAATCAATAATTCAGAGAGATGCATAGAGACAAGGCTATTAATTATGGATGAAGGTGGGGTTTACGTGCAATAGAGATAAAGGCAAACTTTGTCTTAACTCACAAAGACAGGAGATATGGATCTCAGTAAAATTGTTGTTGCTGGCATCAATAAAGTAAAAATAGTTATTGTCACAAAAGCTCGTTGGAATCTCCCCAGTGATGTTATTGTCATTTAGCATTAGATAGCTTGTTTTATATTTGAGTTTGAGGCAGCGAACCATAAAATCTGTTGTTTGAGAGGAACACAGCAGATATGTTACACAGGGCGGTGGTAATGTCATCCTTGATTTTCTTGTTTGTCATGTCCAATGTAAAAAGATTTTCCATTTTACTCAAAGCTGAAGGGAAGACGCCTCGAAAAAGATTGTTTGACAAGTTCAAGTACTCCAAATTAGGGAATATATTGTTGAAATCCTATTCACGCTGAAAATTGACTACAGCTAGACATACGCAAGCTTAAGGATTAGGGTCCCCGTCAGCACCGGAAATAGGGTTCAAAGGATCTAACCGATTTGATTCTACAATTGGCAAGAAAAGACATAATCAGCTTTAATTAGCCGATTAAATCTATGATATAAAAGACTTGCAACACTTGAAAACGAATCCAAACAGGGTGAAAGATAATGAACTATCGGTTTAGATTAGATCTAATCCAATAGGTTCAAAAGGGTTAATGATCTACTACAAAGCTAATTAAATCAACAAGGTAGCAGAACGAAGGGTAAATAGACTACCAACTAGCCGATTAGATCACCTAATTGATAGAACGAAGGGTAAACAGACTATCGATGAAAAGCAAACTATAAGCCGATAGAACGAGGATAAACAGTCCACCACCAACGAATGTGTGGATCGGTAGAAAGAGGGTGAAACCTAACCCCTAGTAGAAATGCCGATGCATAGTAATATCGACTAAGATAATCTTTCGACAAAAAGCCGATGCAAGCCCGTAGATCAAACTGAATCGAGACGGTACTTACTTGCAAGCAACTCATGGGATGTACCTTGAAGCCGATCGAGAAGGCAGTGCGCAGCAAGTCGATCAAAAATAAAATACGACGAGACCACTCTAAATACGACAGAAGTAAACAAAAGGTAAAAGACAAGTAAAAATAGGGCCCCGTTCTCCCCAGTTTACTTATCTAACCTATCTAGCTTATCTCCTAACTTCGAGAACTTCCTGAGGTAGCCTTGAAAGTCGGATCCGCTTCGTTTGACTTGTATTTTAGAGCTTTTAGACAAGCCTTTGAGATAGACAACAATGGATTCGAAAAAACAAATCATTTTTATTTTAAACGAAAATAAGTAAATAGACAGATAAGTCAAATAAACTGGAAAGAACAGGACCTAGATTTGTTTGATTGATTAGTGAATCCCTTTACATGCTCCATGGGCTAAGTATTTTATACAGGATTTGGACTCAATCGACTAAGACTCTTATTCTCATAACCTACGTGAACTTAACTCTATATCTTCTCATTATATCAAATACTACTTAATATAATCATGCTAAGTCAATCCGAACTCTTTCTATTCCTTCTTTAGCCGATTTGGTCATACTTATCCAAACTGTCTTGAACTCTCCCTTTCATGCCTAATATGGCCCATATATCATCAAGCCCAAATCAATTTCTACAAGTTTCTAGGGCATCGTCTTACTTCCAAAATCGGGTGTCAACAAATCCATAGGTAATTCTTGGCTTAATCTGTTGTGAGATACATCTAACCACGATAATTTCTTGTTTGCTTTAGAACGAAGTACAAATGGTCCGGCAAAGGAGTTACCTTTGAAATTCAAGTATTCTAGGTCTGCATTGTTCTCAATTAACCATGTTGGGAAGTAACCACTTAGACCATTGCGGGACATATCAATGAAGTAAAGTTTTCTGTGATGCGATAGCAACTCGGCATAAGACTATCTCCAACCCTTTCCCTTCCCATCCTCAATTCCCGTCACGAAGGGATTCCCGTTCCCTTCAGCACTCCAGCAAATTCCCTTCAGCAATCCTTTTACGAAGCAACAGATTCCGTTCAGCAATTCCTTCGCGAAGGGATTTCTCTCTCCATTCCCTCCGGGAAGGGATTCTCTCTCATTTTTCTATATCATTCCCTTTGAAGGGATGCTGTTGGAGATGGTAGGAAATGAAGGAAACAAATATGGAGAAGGGAATGAGAAAGGGAAAGAAATAAAGGAAAAATGGTTGCAGATAGTCTAACTCCAGAGTTTTTATTTCTATTGCAGTTTGATGAATCAAGGACATTAAGCTGTGATGATAGATTCACAGCTGGATTCTCAGTTAGCACTTGAAAGTCATCTATATTGCTCAAAAGTGTTTTAGTTGGTGATGATTTGAGAAGGAACCTAGGTGGAGGATACCGGCCTTGAGTTGGTTTTGGAAGAGGTAAGGTTTCTCTGGTGATATCAGATTTGTAAAGATTGAACTAGGAAACTCGATAGTTAATCGATTATGTGACAGATTGTAACATCCCATTTTTAGGGATTTGTAAATTTTTGGAAAATTTTAATTATTAATAACGCTCTTCATTAATTGAAAGGCTTATGCCTTAATTTATATTATTTTTGACTCCTTGATACAAATATACTTGTGCTCCTAACTAAGGTGTTTTGTGTTAAATAAAACATATTCGATATTTCCCTCTTTTTATTCGAATCTTATTGAAGGTTTTGCTTCAAAGACCTATATCCAAATCTATATACATATATAGATCATTTTTGCAAACCTATATTTTTGCTCCTCTCTAAAATGATTTTAAAAGGCCAATGATCATTGCCATTGCTACATATATCTATGTATGCATTTCAAGGGCATCAATTGGACATTTTCTAAAGCTTTCAAATATCTCATCTTATAAAATGTTTATTTCTTGATTATACGCTAAAAGCTAAACTATATTGATAAATATTCAATTTAATGCAAATCCTACATCCTTGCACTATTCAAAATCCTACATTAGGGGTAATCACTATTATTTGCCCTACACTACTTTAAAGTTTACGATTTCCCACTTCATGCCATTATAGCCTTGTGAAGAGATCACATTTTTTATTTAGACAAAACTACACTTATTTCAAAGCTATTTTGAATGTGGCTTTTCTCCAAAGACAACAATGCAATATATATTTATATATATATATATGACCAATGTATTCATATGCATATAAATATATATAATGGCACTTATATTTTCAGATCACGAATAGTAATTTCACTAAACTTTAATTTTTCAATAAATTACTTGACTTATATGTATATTGTGAATATACTTATCAAAATGCTTGGAAAATAGTAATTTCATATAATGAATAGTAATTACCATCTATACCCTTTAGGGAAACCAATTTCCAAACCATCCTTGACTCATTTCTTTTCCAAATTCAAAATATACGCCCAAAATTTGAATTTGGTATAAAATGACCATTCTGTTCCTAGGGCCCAAAATCCCCTATTCCCTTCCTCTATTCTCTGTTGAAGGCTTAATTCCACTGGGCATCACCTTCCTCCTGGCTCCTTCGCTGCTCACTGCTTCCAGCTCCTCTGCTCTGCTTCTTTGCCCTCTGTTTACCTCTGCCGAGCCAAACATGCGCCACCCACGCCCGGCCGCGCCACCTCTGTTCCTCCGACCGGGTCGCCGCGCCGCCTTGTAGCTCGAAGCGGTGAAAACGTCACCAGTGACGCCACCGAAGCCCCTGCCACGGACCGTCGGACCTTGCCCTGCTTCCCATCGTTGCCGCACCGAGCCGCCACGCCATCGATCCAACGGCCGCGCGAGCTACGTCCTTGCTCCCTCCCCCCTGGACATGCCTCCGCGCGAGAAACCCGGCCACGACCTCACCTCCCCGCGGGAACCCCGGACGCCGCGCCTTACCATTGGATGGCCGGTGGCAAGGACAGTACGTCCGCCCTGCACAAATGCCCGCAAGGACGACGACCGGCGTCACCGACGTGCACGCATTCAATTCCTCTTGTCCTCCCCTGCCCTCATTGCTCCTCCCCTAGCCTATAAATACCGGCCGAACCCCATTCCTCCCTCTCCCCTGTCTCCCACCCTCTGCCACCTCTACTCGGCACCGCCATTCTCCCTCTCCAAAGCTCCATTGAGCCCGTACAAGACATCCACGCAAAGCACACTTTACTCCCTACAATGTACTCCGCCGAATCGGCCTGAAATGCCCTAGAGATCGCCGGAGCTAGATTTTCATTGCCGCCGGGCAACCTCCCTTTGCTCTTGCCCCTTTTTGATTTCCTCCACGACGGTGAGTCATTCGTCAATTACTCGCTTCTAGAGCAACCTTATGATGCCACTAACCTTTCCCAATCTTCGCCCTTGCAAGAACATCGCCAGGACGAGCTGTCCACGGCGCCCTTGTTTCACCGCCGCGCGGCTCCCACGATGACAAGCCAGCTCAACTCGTCTCCGACCTCCTCATCGCTTCGGTGAGCTTCCACTACCTCCCCTTATGCTCGAGCACGCCCTATTCTAGCTCGCGCCGACTCGAGTCGGCGAGGCCGAGCCGTCCCGCATCTAGCGCCGCCTCCGCTCGTGGCGCCGCCGTGTCGCACCACATTTGGCCGCGAAACCACTTCCAATAGGTGCGCGCCACTCTGCCGATTCCAATGAGACCAAGAACGCGATAAACCATGCCTGGTAGCACCGGCGCCGCCCATTTTCTTTCCCCGCGGCCATGCGGCGCTGAGGAAGAAGGAGTGACGTCAGCCTAACGTCATGTTTTCTGTTGCTGCGCGCTCGGTTCACTGACCTGTGGGGCCACTCGATTTTAATCCCTTTTTAATCCAGCACAACCCCCTGAGACACTGACATGTGGGCCTAGAGGTCCCACATGTAAGGTTAAGTGAAGACGGGTTTTCGAAGTGCGCCTTCAGCGTGGGCGCCTCCCCGCGCGTGGGCCGGACCCAACATGGGCCTCACAGTAAGGATTCCAGCCTGCCACTGTTTAAAGTATTTTCCAGACTTTTGTTTATTTAGAAAATCTCAGTAAATGATTAAGATTTATGATAAAAACATAGAGACAATCAATAATCTTGGGAAAATTTTGTAAAATACTAGATAGTCCTCTGGACCCAATAAAAATATAATTTTGTATATTTTACTATTCGAAGTCTCTGTAAAATAATTATAGCTCTTGTCTATATATTTCTTTTATAAAGAAAGCCCCACAAATACTTACCTAACCTTTCCTAAATAGTTTTTACCCTCCAAAAATATTAGGAAAATTCTGAGAAATAGTATATGTTGTACTTGACTTAGGAAAATATTTTTAGACTTTTCCTATTACTATTTAGCCCCTGGAGAATTAGAATAACCTTATTGTAATATTTTCTTTACAAAGAAATGCCAGAATAGGTATTCCATTTATTTAAAATATTATTTGACCTACAAAAATCTTGATTATTTTTCTTTAAGAATTATAAAGGATACCCACCCTAGGAAAAATACTAAACCTTATAAGTTTATAATAAAATAATTATTAGAAATAGAAAACCTCCTTTAGGGCTAGTATTTTAATACCTAAAATGGATATTTTAACGGATACTCGTATATTTAAAACTATGGAAATATTTCTATATACTTTATAAGGATTTCTAGCCTTAGAAATTTATTAGGTCCTTTAAGAGCTTGGTATCTTATCTAATTAAAAATATGAAGCCCCTTTTGGGCTAAAATTTCCCATATATTTAAAAGTGTTTGCTGAAGTTATTTTAATACAAATGGTAGGCTTATTCTTTGGGAGCATAATTAAGGGTATTTAAATGCATTCTCACATGCATGACATCCTTAGCACGTTTATCGTGGAGTTCATGGAACTTCCTAGATAAGTAGGATAGATTATTATATAATCTTCAATTTAGCCCGATGCGATTAGACACCTACGTGATTAGATGCGATTGCATAACATTCATCATGCTCTGACATATTTCTAAATGTATTTGTGCTATTTGGATTATTCACGATAGATCCGGAAGACCCGGAAGGACAACTCGAAGACCGGAATCCAAGCTACAACACGCTCGGTCCAGGCGAGCCAATATCTCTAATTCATATGTCAATTCCCATGTTTTACTTAAATTATGTTGGTTCAAATAATGCAAATTGCATGCTTATATTCTGTTGCTATAATATGTTGTTAAACACAAGGCTAATAGAGCTGGTCTAGATATTACCACTCGACTATATGTGCTATTAAGCACAACCCTTAACCTTGGCATTATTCCTTACCTTATTCATTGGAATCCTAGGAATTTAATCTAAAACTCCTCTGACTAATAAGTCCTTGGAAATGCTTAGTCTTTACCAGTCTAGGTCAAATGGGTCGATCCCTGCCTGTCAACGATTTGCGGCATAGATATGACGGATCAATCCTATCAACATTACAATGGCATAGCAAACGCTATCAACGATGTAATTGTATAGCTGGTCGCTGGTCCCGACTATCAACGTAAAACAGCATAGAACGGGAGAATACTCATACACTCGGGTGACAGGTCTGTCTGAGTGCGAATGTTGGTCAAATGACCCCTTTTTATATATACTTGATAATGATTATTTGGATCCATGTGATCCTAGCCTTTGTTGAGCTCAAGGCGATCACGCCTCTTCATTAAGAGGGTGAGTCGACCGCCACTTTGGGAGTCGTGCGCTAGTTGTAGGTATGGGCACGGACTTGCCATTTATAGACAGTACGCCAGTTGTAGGTATGGGTACTGGTCTACTTTCGGGGACTATTCCCATAGCCATGGGATGGATCCGCCGACTAATGGGACACGTATTCCATAGCCATGGATACGGTGTCGCTATATTGAAATACCCCAATGATGAACAATTTTAGCATATATAGCCCAGTACGTCTTTGATTTGTTACCTGGCTAAGTCATAGGACTTCTACCTATTAATTATTGTAAATCTGGCTTTATGCAAATAAAATAGCCTAGCCTCCAACAAATAGCCCATATCATTATAATGCATTAGGTTGGGTGTTGGCTCACGAGCGCGGTTTGATTGCGCGCTCACCCTCGCACTCCACTCACTCTTTTAGGTGGATCCGAGGATGGATTTGGACAGCTTGACGGTGACAAGAAGGAGATGAACCAGATGGATGACGTTATGACCGGGTGATAGGCGGGACTCCAGTCGCTTGCCTGTTTGGGTTGGGCACAGCCTCGAGACCCGACTCTTCTTTCTGTTTTTCCGCTTTTCTGCTAGACTCTGATAGGAGTTCATTTTGGCATTGTAATATTTGGCTCACTCGGCCTGTTAAACTGAGCCACCATGTAATTGAACTCTATTGTACTAATAATATTCAGTCTCGATTGTATGAGATGATCCAGTATTTTGTATAAGGTGTCGTGCTAGCAAGACAGATCCTGGGCTAGCACAGGTGCACCGAGGTTCCCGATTGGACCGAAAATCGGGGGCTGACACAGATCAAGAACTTTTGAGAGAAGTTAGACTTTGGATGCATGATGGAATTTCTCCGAAGAACTGGTTTCAATTGAGAGATAACTGCTCAAGATTTCTCATGTTGCAAATAGCTGCAAAAGAAATAGAGAAGTAGTATGTCACAAATGAAAACTTCCATGAGACAGTAGGCCAGAGAAACAAAGATATCCCTTGCATTTGGATCTTCTGGTTGTTCTATATTATTACATACATGAACATTGTTGGGTGGAATGTCCTGATCATGTGACCATACCTCCACCGGAAAAGTTTAAGAAAAAACATACCTCCATCGGAAAAGTTTGCATGAATGAAGTTCCAGCTTAGATCGAGAACACGAAGCTTCAGCTTGCTCAATTCTGTGTGAAATGGTTCGTAGATCGAATAAGATGAGCAGACATACGCCATCTCACAGCGTTATGAGAAGAAGTGTGGAAGCTCACGTTGTATTATCAGGGTACCATTCATTCGGATGTTCCCCGGGGAAAGAGACCGTAGCGATGCTGCGATGAAACTTGTACCAAGGTCGAAACACCACTCTCGTTATACCCATTTTCTGATAGGTCTAGAGTTTCTAGGTTATGTAGATTTGACCAGACTTGGAAGCCTTCACAAAGAGATCGATCAACGAGACCACGAGAGCCGAGGGAGAAAAAAAAAAGGTTGAGTGTTCGAATTCGCGATGCATGAATCGTATGAAATTGCCGGAAAGATGGATGTATCATATACAATTTCACTCGACAGAGTCGGTCTGTTTACCTGCATCAGGCACGCAGCTCTCAGGGCATTCTGGCTCAAGGACAGGTTCTGCAGCTAAACCCCTGAGCTCCGGTACGGCCATGATACTCAGGAGCGCCGCCCTCTCCTCGCTGAAGCAGCCTCCGCAGCGTCGCCATGACATGACAGGCCGACCCAGATCAAGAAGCACGCCGCGGAGGCCAAGGTGCACCGGCGACGGCGACTCCACAGTTAGCCGATCGGTCACCTAGCTCAGTCGGCCTCTCACTTGGTGTGCTGGCTCGCAGCTGCTGGCCATGATCGTGCGCTGCGGGTTTCTGAAGAAAGACGTCAACGCTTTCTTCTACTTGCTCATGTGCATTTTTCTCTCTCGCGAGTCGCGATGGTAACAGTGACACAAAGACCAGGGATTGATGGTCACACCATCAATCCGCTGACAGCTGCAGCAGCCCGCCATCTTGCTCCAGCCCTCGCCATAGATGGAGAACTCCGCCATGATACTCAGGAGACCCTCCCTGTCCTCGGTGAAGCAGCCGCCACAGCGTCGCCATGACATTCCGACACAGATCAAGCACGCCAACGCTACTGTATACTCAATTCTGTGCTCTTGCACAATGCTTCCAGTAGAACGGCCCTAAGGAATATGGGACGAGTGGAGGAAACACTGACGCCGAACTCAGGCTTTGAGAGAGTTCAGTGTCAATTTAGACATCGTCCCTAAAAGTGACGAAACAAAAGGTTAAGAGGAGACAAAAGACCGGAAACGACGACTTAAGAACAGAGGGAGACTGCCGCTGTTAGCCATGATCATCAACACCGTAAGCTAGCACCCTATTAAGGGTGTCATGCTTGATCAACGTAATGACTTCCTGGATCAACTTGTACTCAAACCGAAAAATCATTTGGTTTCTTTCTTTCGAAATATTCCAACAGGTGTAGAGATTAGGCCATCAAAAGTTCTCCTCTGGTTCTAATGTACCTTGCTTCTATTTGAGCACCACCATGAGCTAAGTGCCTCTTCTCTTGGTGGATCCGTAGTTAGAAGGTGGCCTAGAAGATGGTCCGTGGTCAGCAGCAGAGCCACATAATAGGCATAGTTCAAAGTTTGGGCAACCCTTTCGCTAAAGATTGGCCGCTGCATGGATTTTATTTTGGATTGCCAACCACATAAAAAACTGACATTTTGGCTCTGTGAATGTTTTCCATATGAACTTGTGATGTGCATCTGTGATACGCCCATAAAACTACGCATTATAAGCTGATTTAGCGTGGTAAACTCCATCTGTATCTCAGCACCAAGTGATTTGGTCCGCCTTCTCAATAACCAAAGCAACATGTTGGATTTTTAGCCATAAGGACACAAACTAGTTAATCTCCTGAAGTGTAGATATATTGCTCAGTCCTTGAACCTAAGTACTGTGCTGCAACTCAGCAGTCAGCACTGACATTTGAACGTGTACGACGTGATTTGTGGAAGCAAGGGATGCTATCTCCATCGGTGAACACTGACAGAAATTCAGACGTCTATATTTGAGTAATTTTATGACACGTAACGGTGATGGCCTATGGCGGTACATATATCGGTGTGGACGCCAGGCAGAATTCGTCAATGTTAACTGATAGTGGCAGGAACCTTGATTCTCTTGCATTTTTTTTAAAAAAAACTATATATGGCAGAAGCACTACCTTTCTATTAACAAAAAAGAGGAAATGCAATCTTAGCCATACACTAACTAAAGTTTATATACGGATTGTTTTAACCCACACCTAAATTTTTCTATAATGTTCATTTTGTTTGGTCTAATGATCGATAAACCTTGCTCCAAGTGGGTAATAGCCTGCAATCCATAAAAACGGGCAATAGCACATGTGGCCAGCTGTACCGGCTTCATGCTTTTCTCTACTTGTCCTCTGCATTGCTATCTCGGGCCACATCTTTATTTTAAAATAATTTGTTCGCATTATTATCTATTACCTATAGGGGTAACCAACCCTGCAAGCTGGGCTGTCCACGTCATCTAGAAAACACCGGACGTCCGATCTACGCCTCCGGCTCGATCCGCCCGTCCGCTCGCAGCCCAGCCTTCA
Organism: Olyra latifolia; assembly: GCA_036346145.1. Classification (NCBI taxonomy): domain Eukaryota; kingdom Viridiplantae; phylum Streptophyta; class Magnoliopsida; order Poales; family Poaceae; genus Olyra; species Olyra latifolia. The sequence goes on from CM070530.1 coordinate 5,550,750, forward strand.
AAGCCGGATTGCTAATGCAAAAAGGCCCTTCGACCTTTCCGTTTTACGTGCGCGTCCTCCGATCGTCATGCCCCTCCGATCAGCCGATCAAGCGGGCATCGCTTCGTCGTTTTTTGCTTTTAGGCCCCTCATATTTTTAGTACCCAACCCGCCGTCCTCCGCCCACCCGAACCCTAGCGCGCCCTCCTGCCCTCCCTCGCTCCCGCGGTCCGCCGCCGCTGCTTTCGCCCATGCCGCGGAGCCGCCGTCCGGCGGTGCCGCCACCGCCGCCACCGGATCGGCCGTAGCTACCTCCGGCCTCCTCGCTCCCGCGATTGTCCGCCTTCGCCGCCCGTCCGGCGATGCTCTCGGTGTCCATGCCGCCCGAGGGCTGCGCTTCCGCGTCAGCCGCCTCCGTCGCCGCGCCGCTCCTCCATCCTCACCGGAGCCATCCCATCGTCGGCTCCATCATGCCCGACCAGCGCCGCCGCCGGAGCCGTCGTCCCCGGCCACCGCCACCACCGGATCCGCCGTCCTCGACGCGCACCGCTGCCGGATCCGTCGTCCCCGGCCACCACCGCCACCAGATCCACCATCCTAGAGCCGCATCGCGCCACCGCCGGGTAAGCCCCCGCGCCGCGGAGATATCGGCCGCTCCTCCTTCCTCCCCTTCGCCGCCGCCGCCCTCCTCTGCTGTGCCTCCTGCTTCCTTGGCGTCTGGCGCCACAACGGCTTTCCCTCCCCCACCCGCTCCCCGTCCTCCTCCATCTTCATCGCCACCGCCATCTCCTGCACCGCCGGCGCCGCCATCACACGCGCCCTCGGCTTCTCGGCGTACCAGGCGTCGCATGGTTCGCTAACATGCCGCACAAGGAGCTCACCGTCCAGAAAGCGGTGCACAACTGGATTCGCGTCGACGGGGACAAGTTTTGGTTCCCCGGCGGCGGTACCATGTTCCCCCACGGCGCCGACGCCTACATCAACAACATTGGAAACCTCATCCCGCTCCACGACGGCTCCATCCACACCGCACTAGACACCGGCTGCAGGGTAAGTCATCAACTTTCTTCCACTTCCTTAGCTATGGTAATTACAAAGAATAGCTCGGCATTGCCGTTGTTTTTGTGATAAATCTGAGGTTAATTCTTAGCTACAGAGATAAGGATTGAGTGGGGGGATCTCACGGTCAACAGGGAGGTCAAAAAATTCTAAAAAAAGCCCGTAAGCAATAGCACCACTACACCCAATTAGATTGGGGGAATTTAATTAATCATAAGACGTTTCTCGATTAAGGGACACCTGCATTTTAGCAGACATTTGACACGGTTGGGCATATGCAATTATGGACTGCATACCAGTTCAAGGTTTCATACCAGGTATATATTTTACCCTTCTTACATATTGCTCTATCGCTTTCATCTTCTTACCATGTCCGTGCTGCATTAAAAATTAATCCGCTGATTTTTGTTCGATCAGTTATGGTGTTGTGTACCGTAGAAAGCCATTTTATTGCTTCGGACGGTTCTGCTTCTTATTTTATTATACCAGGTTAAAATTAAATGTGCTCCTCTACGTATGCTGCCCACAAAGGCTTGACATTATAGATGGTACTCATGGCCTTTTCAGTGTAATTATTTTTGTTTGCTGATAGTTTCTTTTTTTTTTCATTGAAAAATCTCATTTATGTTCTGATGTTTTCTGCATGGCTTCATTGGAAAACAAGGAGATGCCAATTTAAGGTCTTCGAATTGACACTGAGTATAGTATGATGACTTGTGGTGGTTTTTGTTGACGACAAACTTACGGTCTGAAGGTATAAGAATTCTAGCTCTGCTTTTAATTATCTTATCTCCTCTTATCCATCCGATAGCAAAGACATGATGTTTTCCATCAAAACAAAGTGATCATCTGTAGCCCTCCGAATAGTGTCATGACCATTTCTGTATATTTTTTAGAGCACTATTTACATATCCAGTATGATCAAGGTATTTCACTTCATTACGTATGTATACCCAAAGTCTTCTTCAGGATTGGCTACCCGATGTGTGGCTATTTTTTAATGATGTGCTGCTCTGTCAGTTACATAAGACCATAATGTTATTTTCTCTAATCAGAAACTGAGTATGTTCCAACCTGTTCAGGTACTCGATGTAAGCTAAAAGATGTGCATGTTCGGCTAACAGAGAGCCTTCGTTGTTGTGTAGCTTCAACTGCATGCCTGCAAGAGAATTATATCATTTTCACAAATTCCAGCCAAAGAGCTTCAGATCACCTTAGGTACACAGACATTTTGATGTGTAACCGATCTGTTCTATTTCCTTGCAAAAATACTGAGCTTTTGGCTTTGTTAATTTACAAAACATATAACTTACGCTAAACTCTGCAGTTCCACGTATGCAGCTAAATATTATGCTCTTCTTTTTTGTTTGATTCAATTCTTCTCCTCTTCAGATATGTCAAAATTCATTAAAAGAACAAGGTTCCATGCTTATCGATGAAATGAAAATGTTCCTTACATATATAACAATATATCTGCATTTTGCTAAAACTTATAGGAAAACCTTCATTTGTAATTGTGATGTCTTGCTCTCTGTAAATGGCCTTCCCTTTGGATCTTTGTATGTTGCATGTGGGCTACCTAATTTACTGGAATTTGGAATAGTAAAGGATTAGAAGGTGCCTTTGTCAGTTCAATTCAAATTATTGCTACAAGATGAAGCCACTGTTATATGTATAAATTTTCTAATTTTCGTCATAAGGAAGAATGCTGGAAGCTAATTGCCTTAGTATTTTTTTCCTGCCTGTTCTGTTAGCGATATCGGTACTTGGAAGCATACGAGGTTGATCACAATCTTCAGAGCTTTAAGCAAATCACATTAGAAACTGCTAATCAAGAGGTTAAATCCAAAATCAGAGCAACTGCTCAGTGGAGGTAAAGTTTGGTTGTAAGTACTTCGATACTTTTGTTTTGTTTCAACATGCATGTTTAATTATTATTATGATTTTGTTCTCAATGAAACAATTTGTGTTTTGTTCTCATAATATAACAATATATAGGGTAGTATCTAAGACTTAATGTTAGAGGCATATCATGTTATTCTTATATCGTTTTAGAGCTTTGGATGTGAAAGAAGTAACAGTTAGAAGTTGCACAATTTTACTGCACAAGTATTTAAAAAATTAATTTCAAGGCATTAGCGAAGCATCTACAAAGAGAGCTTGCAAGATTAGAAAATTACCTGAAGTTTCCAAGGCCAACCGCTTGCATTACTCATGCTGAAGTTTTCAGAGAGAAGGATGCATAGATTAAAAAGCTACTTTTCCTCTCATGTAAGCTTTACAAGGATGCAGTTCTGTAGTCTCTTATGCACTCTGTTTATTTTATCTTTCTATTCTTCAGCTGGAAAAACAACTGAAGGAATTGATAGAAGAAAGAGATGATGTTCAGTCTCAACTTAAATGTTTACTTAAAGGTGACGGTGATGACGATGGCAATGATCGCACTGCAAAGCGATGGGTATTTCTTTCTCATATCATGTGTTCTCACTTTTAGAATTATTGTATTGTATGACATTGAATGAATTGGCCTTCCTCTAATAGGATGAACATAGTCGGTCCTCAAGAGTTTCTTGCACAAAATGATTTCTTCAAGTAGGATGCCCTGATGTCCGCATTCTGATTTGCATTTACAATTCATGCCCCAGTCCCTTCTTGCGTCTAGGAATTTAAATGAGACTAAGCCTAAATGCATAATATATAACTGAAAAATGAGTAAACCATCTCATGGGTCGGTCCATATTTTTGCCTACAAATTTATATTAGACTAGACATATTTCCTCTCATAATTTCTTAGCACACATTTGTTCTTTATAACACACATTTGAAATTTTGACCTCATTAGCTATGCTACACATATATAGCTTACCATGGTTTTTTCTTACAGCTAGATGGCAGCAGAGTCCATTCAACTCACTGATCATGAATATCACATCAGTTTAATTCAGTGAATAAAGGAGCCTTATGAGTTTGAATATGTTTAATGTAATTTAGTCTCATATATATCGGACATCCTTATTGTATTTCCTCTTAATAAAATTAGGACCTATGGGCTCTTTTCCTTTATTTGGTCTATTTAAACTGTAATGATGTTCTGATGTCAATGCTTTTTGAGGTTATATTTAACCATGCACTTTATGCCAACGGAATATTCTCAGATTAGATCCCAGAATTTGTAACCCGAATGTAACCATGTACTTAATTATTGCTCGGGAGTATTCTCAGTATTATTCAGATTATTAGTCGATGATGTACTACTCCCTCCGTTCTCATTTGCTTGCTTTTTAGATCCCAATGATTCCTAAATCGCTAATACGACCGGTGATGCATGCATGCACATTCATGCATCAATCTCATTCTTTCCTACCAAGCAGGTTAAATGGGCTCTTGGAATGGATTATATAGATAGCACAAAGTTATGATGTTTCAATTTTGGTATGGACTGTTCATAAATTCTAAAGGAATTCACACAATTAGCGTCCAACACAATAGCCGAAACGTGCGCCCCTGCGCGCAATTTTTTCTAGTATTTCTTATAGCACTAGTAACTTGAGTAGCGATGTTATACATCGATCTAGGTGTAATTTTTTTTCATTACCTGCAACATTTTTTCTTTTACCTTTACCCACACACACCAACTACCTGATGCTCGTACTTTGCTTCAAATAATAAAATTAAATATCATACGTTTTCTTGCCCCATTATAATTGAGGTGTTTGGCTCACAACCTTAATTAGCTCCGCTTAGGTGCTGGTCATGGCTCCGTACCCTCAGCTCCATCAATTTTCATCTGTTTATATATGATGCATACCAGATAGGAATCCGGCTACAATACCTAATAGATAATAGATATGTGGATTTAAAACCTTCCAAAATATATATACCAGTGCAATAAAATAGGAAAGCAAACCACCTCTATTTTTGGAATGCTAAATAAAATCCCTGTAAATATCTCCGCTTTCTTATTTCAGTGAATAAAATCTCTGCAAAAATTACCACTTTCGTATTTGGTATTTTGAGAAGATTTAAGCTCATACCTAATTTTTTTGGTTTGATCTACTTTCTTATTTTCACATGTTGGTATTTTGGGAAGCTTTTGATTTCTATCTGCATACGTCTTCAAGGCGGTAGACCAGGTGATACACTGTAGCTAGACGATGTAGCAGAGGCACAACCGATGTCGTAGTAAAACACATAACATGATATATTTAAAATCCATAGTCAGTAGCATCATTCGGCTCTCTGCTGGTAACTAGAAAGTATCATGCGATGTTTAGACGTGTTTTTTAATTAAGTATTAAAGACTGGCGGTGGTAGCGGTGACGGTATGGGTGTATATATATTTGCCCATTTCTTTCTGCACATGCAGTTAATAATAGTATCTACTTTGCCATTCTTCTTCACTGAGGTCATGTCTTGGCTTAGCTGGAGGGTAACACAGCATTAAATATTATGATCCCTGGTTATAGACATCTTATATTATGTCAAATTAATGAAATTGCAATATCCTAAATCTTTAGCTTGAACCTTAAAAAAAAGAATATGCATGCAAAAGGGATATTAATACCAACTTTTACACGTATAACCCATCCGTTTTATTCAAACACAAGTATGACACTTTCTGTAGCACATGCTGGGCTCTCTCTCATGGCGCTCAGACCGCTGCAACACAGCAACGTACAGGCGGCAAACTCCCTCTCGCGGAGGGTACGTACGTAGTAGGAAGAAACAAAGAAGACGATATACATGCGGACAGAAAGAGAGCTCCAGATTACTGTTACGACGGAGGAGTGGCTCGAAGGAATATTGGTGTTTCATCCGCAAAAGCGAACGAAGGTACTCGGCACAGCAAAACAGAAGTATGGTGGACAACACTTCTCAGTAGCACCAAGGCAGTCGGCACCCCTAGGAAGGCAGCCATCTTGCACAAGCTGTGCTATCCCCACCTTGGTCGCCAGGTCGCCGCCGTCGACGGCGGGCAGGTCCCTGGCCTTCGCCGACGGCAGCGTTGCTGCCGCCAGCACCAGCAGCTGCACCGCCATGATAGCCACCGCCACCTTGCTCACCGCCATGCTCGCTTTTCAAATGCTTCTCCTCTGCCTTTTGTGTTGGTCGTCTTCGTTCCCTTCATCGCTTCTTATAGTGGATGGAATGGCTAGCCTGATATGCACAAGAAAAGAACAGTTGGGCTCCTAGGCCTACTGGTTGGAGCACGTGATGAGTTGCGTGCAGAGAGCCTTCGTCTTCGCCGATCTGTCTCTTCATTGTAGGCCAGGATAAGGTGGCGACGAGTTAAAAAATTATAAACGGTGCGTCAATCGTGATGGCCGTGTTCCCCTCTATCGTGGCTTCTAACTAGCCATGCACACGTCCACGCACGCAGACGGTAGGACATATTTGGTTTGTAACCTGGATAGCCATGTTAATGCAAAGGTCATGCTAATCTAGGGCATAACCTTTTAAAGGTAAAATTTTACGTGTTTGGTTTGAAACCAATGAAGAATGAACAATAAAAATAAAAAATATTTTAAAATTTTAAAAAATTGAAAAGTATTTAAAATGGGTTGCTTATTATTTTAGATGAATTATGAAATTTATTTCGTGCAATTTGGACATTGTATGAAATTGATACGAAAATTGGAAAATAAAATTATTTGAAAAAACAAGACAATCTAGCTTGTTAGACTGGTAGTAACTGCTACTTGCGGCGCTCGTGAGTCTCTACAGGTGGGGCCGCGTTTTTGTGGGCACGCCATTCGTCGGCTGCAAACTAAACGGAGGCCAAATCACAAAGACGTACCAATAATTGGCAAGACAACTGAAAGTCACAAACTAAACATGCCCTAGTCTACGTATCTTGATCGAGTTGCGTTTATAGTCATCTACGTGCTCATCTTGTTGAGTTGAGAGAGAGAGAGAGCATGAATGTGACTGTAACGTGTGATAAAATCAAGATGTAAAGATGCAGATTCATTTTACTGGGAGAGAGAGAAGTGGTTGAATGTACGATCACCAGTCGGCCTACACCTAATAATATACGGTCGATCTACACTCGGTGTCCCGATAATCTACGGATTACATTGGATATTAGATAGGCCAGCCATCCTCCAGTTCTGTCTTCTTGTTCTCTCGAGGAGGATTTGTGCTGAGTATTTGTCAAAGTGTTTTGAGTTTGTATTTGGGGTTTTTTTATTTGAGCAAAAATTTGGGGTGGACTGTCAGGCCAAACCTGATGTTATAATGGATTTAAGATTAGCCCATGTGTAAATGAGAGGAAAACCTACTAAGATGGCTGGTTAGCCCCCTAGTAAAAAGGTGTGCCATGGTGTCTCGGGTTTCTCTCGAGGCTTTTTGAGGAAGATATGCTTAGCCAAAACACGAGAATCGTAAGAGCATTTGGAGATGAGTTTGTTTTGATCCAACTTCAGTCATTCCTATATAATCATTTCTTGTTAATTATCAAACTTACTTCATCTCATGGTTTGATTTTATTTGCACTAGCTGGATGCCCGTTTTTTATAACGGAACATCAAAAAATAATAAAATTCTAAATCATTTATTGTAATATTATATCGCATCTAGAGAAGATACCTTGCAACAGAATCTCAAGGTTAAAATAGCAAATCGAACATACTATTCAAGTAAAGTGCAAAACAAAGAGTTACTAAAACATGGAGTGTAGAATGACATGGTGGGTAATTTCTGTGAAATGACCTATTACCCTATTACCAGTGACCACCATAAGCCTCTTTTTAATAGTAGAGATTATCTCCGGTTTGGTTTTGCTCTGGTTCTTTCGGTTATTTCTTGGAGAATATTGATTTACTTGTTTTGATTGATATCTTCCCGTGGGGTAGCATCACAAAACGTGCATTTTTGTGACGCCCACCAGTAGCTGCATCGCCATGATAACCGCTAGTCCGCTACCACCTTGCTGGCCGCCATGCTCGATTGCCTCCTGTGATTAACTGCTACTTGCTTCGTTTTGCTTTGGTTTTTTTTTTATCGCTGTCTTGCCCTGCGCTCTATAGCCGCTGGAATAGCTTAATTAGGTCGATACGCATGCACAAGAAGAAATTCACCGTCTGCGTTGCCTTCTTCTTCTTAATTCGTAGGTCAGGACTCAGGGCGGACCAGGCCTCGGGCTAGATGAGCTTCAGCCCGGGGCCTGCCAATCCTACCAGTAGTACCCGTTTATAGCATATATAGGTCCAAGTGAAGTCTCAAGAGATCTAACCCATGGTTTGATGACAGCTGCAACAACTGGGCATTGGAAACTTGTACTAGCCTTACGGCCCACTGGCCTGGTTGCGGGCTGCCCACCCGCAGCCGTGTATATTGTATACTTGTATGCGATGTCGCATCGGCCGATCGATGGCTCGAAGCATTGACGCGAATATGTAACACGACGACGCCTGCTCTCTGCGATCTGCCCTGCGTGGCTCACGGCTTCGTCACAGCGCACGCATGCCATGCTTGCGCATTTCGCCCGCGTTGCAGCGCTGCGCCCCTAATCAATGATCAGCGTTCGCACATGGTGTCGCTCCGTTGCCGTCGGCCGCATCTGGCATCATCATATCAGATGAGGGCCAAGCCATCACCCGAACAGATTTACTTACTTTGTCCTTATATAATTTTTTATATTTTATATGATGTAATCATTGCTCAGATGATCATTCTATAAGTATTTGCACTAAATTAGGGATAGAGGTTAGAGAATGATGATGAATTTGCACTAAGTTTTAGTGGACTAAATTTTAAGAAATTTTATAATACACTAAAATGAACGTTGCCCATCCACTCTTGTCGATCTGACGGCTCAAATTAATTTTAATTTTTTAAAACTACCATAGACAATGATAGTATATTTTTACGAAGATGCGCTCTAAACGAACGGTTAAATCCTTTTCGAACAAAAGACGGTTACATCTAAATTATATTACTGTGCCAATATATTTACCGTCGTGTACCATAAAAAAGCTCTAAACTTTAGTTCGGGGCTTGGTAAGATTTTGGATTCGCCACCAAGAGGGTAAGTTAATATAATCTTATCAGTTCTCTGTCGCCTGTAGGCCAGGAAAGCTGCCCACGAGCTAAATTCTGAACAGTGCAACTGTGCAAGTACGGAATAAAAAATGTAGCCATGCGAACCGCGTGGTTGGTCTCTGGTGTTAAATACTTATCTCCCGAGAGGATTTCAGTTGCGTTTTTTTTTTCAAAAAAAAAAAGCGCCCAAGCACCTGTTGGAACTAATTTTGTAACTAAGTATTTTAGCTTGTCATTAGGATGATGGTGTGCATGGCCGCATGGCGAGGACGTGGGACGTGATGCAAGGTCGGCTAGTTTAGATGAGTATTAGCCGTACATGCAGTCCGGCCAAGTAGTTCTTAGCGTAGCTTAAGAATAGGTGAGGTTGGTGCATGTGTATGCATGATAATTGGTAAAGCATGTGATTATGGGATTGGTTAGTTTGTTAGCCGCTGCATGGGTATGGTGCATTGATCGGATAGAGTTAGGGTCTGCTTGGATGGCCAGTTTTTAGTCTAATTCGGGTGTAAATATGGGCCTAAAATTTTTTCCAGCGTTTAGATTTTCGGCCTGCTTGGATTGCTCGGTTTTGGACCTGGTGATACACCCGGATTGGATCAATACACCTGGAAAAAAAACTACTTTCTCCACCCCATTTGTGAAACGACACAAGTCGGGCACGAGCAGCCCAAGCACCAGCAGCCGTCCCCTTTCCCCTTTTCTCCACCCTGTTCACGAGCAGCCAAACCCTAGAAACCTCGCGGAGACGAGATGGGAGCTAGGTGAGGTGGATGGGGCGGCGACGGCGCGGGAGTGCGGCAACGGCGACGGCGACTGCGATTGCGACGACACGGGAGGCGGCGACGGCGGCGGTGCGGGGGAGGCGGCAACGGCGGCAGTCTGCGGTAGACGGCGACAGTGCGGGAGGAGGCGGCAGCGATCGCGACAACGCAAGCGGCCACCACGGCGATCACATGAGAGGCGGCCACGGCGACTGCAACGGCGTGGGAGGCGGCGACGGTGACTACGACGGCGCAGGAGGAGGCAACGGCAATGTCGGCTACCAGCTGAGGCTTGTCTCCTCTTCTCCTATTCCACAGTGCGTGTCTCCTCCTCCCCTCCCCTTCCCCACTCCAGATCCACTCCCCTTCTCCTATTCCAAACAATACTATCATCGTTGGTCACTGATCAAACAACAAAGATTTATTTTTAACACATCAAGATTCATTTATTTTAAAGATCTTTTACAATCTTCTTTTACTATCATCGCTGTTTATTATGAAGGTTTTTTTTATCTAGGTTCTATATCCATATACTCTATGTACGTGTTGTATCCATGAACTTAGAAGTAGTTTTTTATTTCTGTAAATAGGAAATGGATAAGACAAATCATTTTTTCACTGATTCTGAGGAAGAGGAAGATGATGAGATGATGCTGATTGTCCTACCAGTTTTGACTAGAACCAAAACTCCATGCCACACATCCAAGCTTACTGGAGCTGAGTATGTGCAAGAACTCATAGAGGATCATCCAAGACGTAGTTATGAAAACCTACGAATGGAACCCCACATTTTTCAAGTAGTCTCAAATTATCTCAGGTCAAAAAACCTATTGCGTGATTGTAGAGGTGTTAGAGTGGAAGAGCAATTTGCAATATTCATGTACATGCTTGCAAGGAATGCTAGTTATCAAGCACTGACTGACAGATTTCAGCATAGTCCTGAGACCACACATAGGCACCTTCAGTCCTGTTTTGCTATGGTCCAAGCATTGATCTATGAATTTATCAAGCCTCCATTAATTGAGACCCATTGGAAAATATCATCAAATCCACATTTCTGGCCGTACTTTGAGAATTGTATAGGGGCAATAGATGGAACTCATGTGCCTATCACAATTGCAGAAAGCCTTGCCAACCCGTTTCGAAATAGGAAAAAAAATACTTTCTCAAAATATCATGCTCGCTTGTGACTTTGATTTGAATTTTACCTACATTTCAACCGGTTGGGAAGGTTCAGCATCAGATGCTGGGGTCTTGCATTCTGCTGTTCAATCGGGTTTTCGAGTTCCTAGAGGCAAGTTCTATTTGGTTGATGGGGGCTATGCAAACACTCCTTGTTTTCTTGCTCCTTATAGAGGAGCGCGATATCATCTTAAGGAGCAAGCACAAGCCAATTGCCAACCAAAAGACTACAAGGAGTTGTTTAATCTTAGGCATGCCCGTCTACGTAACCATATAGAGCGCGCTATTGGCATCCTGAAGATGAGATTTCCTATTTTGAAAGTTGGAACTTTCTATCCAATAGAAACACAAGTTAAAATTCCAGCCGCAGCTGTTGCATTACATAACATAATCCGGAGGAATAATGGTGATGAAGAGTGGTTTAGTGACCATGTAAGCCACATATCTCCAGACAGTTTTGTGGTTCTGCCTTCTAGAAATAAACGGTATGAAGATGAACAATCAAAGGAACTTGGGTAATTCTATGAGAGATAATACCTTGTTTAAATACCTCGCTGGATCAATTATATGAAGGTACCAAATCATTTTGTAGTTCTTACATGTTAGCATGTGTTACTAACAGCTGTGTACATGTATTAAAAATATTGCAATTCCTTGTTTAAATAGGCCAATGTGCAGAAGGAAAGCATTGCTTCACTTCTAGCCAACCCCCTCAGCTTAGTCACATGAAAAAAAAATCCAAGAACAAGTGGAAAGCGCTTACGGGATGCAAGCCCGCATGAAAGCAATGCTTCATCTCCAAGGACGCCGTACAATGTGCTTGAGCATATCCAGATCGCACATGATGATGAGAAAAATAACATGGATTCATGCCAAAGAAGGGAGGACATTTCAAGGTGTATAGAAAATGAGCTTGAGCAAGACCAATGTAATGTGCCATTGGATATAGAAGATGATGATGAGGAGGAAGGACAACAAAGAAGCAATGGTCGTTCAAGCTCAAGAGGTGGAATTTCAGCACAAAGAGGAAGACTCAAGAGACAAAGGAGCATAACATCAGTACCACACATTGAAGAAACCATGGCGGCATATCTTGAGTACAAGAAGGAAGGTGCTATGACCCAAAATCAAGCATCAAACCAAGGAAATGAATACTCTATACCAAAATGTCTTAAAGTCCTACATGCCATGGATGTGTCAGATGAGATCAAGATCTTTGCCTCAGATGTTTTCAAGGATGCAACCAACCGGGAGTTTTTTCTTTGCTATGAGCCAAAACTGCGGGAGCTTTGGTTAAAGAAGGAGGTTAACAAGCTTCCAAAATGACTTGATGTAAGTTTTTCTAAATTAGTGAATCTATCAAGTTTTTCTCATGCTGAGATGAATGCAGCACTCCAGGTGTACACATGCTTCTCCCTCATTTCCATTCTTGTGTTAAGCTTGCACTTCTGACTATTGACATGCTTTGTATCTTTCGTATTGATGACAAAATGATAATCAGTTCTGTAACATTAATTTACCTTACCAATCATTGTCAGATACCAACCAGTTTTGCAGACTGGAGTGAGCAAGATCATTATCACAGAAGACGTAGGAGGCATAATGTTCACCCTATTGGAGCTGTCAACAATACCTCACGGTCTGTGCAACATGGCATGGGAATTCGAGTTGGTTCTGTTGCAATGCCCTTGCAATCAGTAAGTATTTGTTCTAGTTCTGGGCAATCATCAGAAGTGGGCCGAAGCTCTGCGACAAACTCTGTATTTCAGCAATCATACTTTTCTCCCCTTTCCTGCCAGGAGGTGTGGAACAGCTGATCATGCTGATGGATCTTCTCAGGTGCAGCAACTGCGGCTGCCTGTGAAGGCCACCTGGCAAAGCCATGGAGGACAGAGACTCATCTTGAGAAATGCGAAGTAGTAAGTTGGTTTTTGCAGCTCTAGTTAGGACCTGCCACCTCAGCTGCTGCGAAATTTCGACAATTTTTGTGCTCGGGGTGTGTTTGTATGTCTAGTTAATTAAGTACAACTTCAGAAGTAGCGAAGTAATTATGTTAATGTGTTTGCCTTCTGGTTTTGTCTTGGTTTTTCCTGTCTTCTTTTGGCTAGACAGAACACAGCAAATGTCCAAAACCCCAATGGCGGGTTGTACAGCTGCAGAAATGTTATGGCTTATGAACAGCTGCATCACGGTTATTGAGTTCTAGAAAATTTTCTGGACTGATTTTGCGATGTACACATACAGCTGCAGACGATGAGCCGAGAAAATGTTATGTGCTTAGCTCTTGTTTGGATGCAAATATTACATATCTTGCCGTAGTAATTTTTTACATGTGTATGAAATTACACTTCCCAAGTGAAAGAAAAAAAAACCGGTGGTATCTTGTGCCCAAAAAATTACAAATGTAAACTTTTACAAGTGTAAAAAAAACTGAATTGCCAAGTAGGGCCTTAGTGTTGGTTGCATTGCAGCCAAGTATCCAGGAGATTAAGTGTGTATGTGGTTCTGCATAGGAGCGTGGACATCGTGGGCCGGTAGTCAGTCGCGTGTGTGTGAGTTTCCCTACTTAAGGGCTTGTACAGCTTGAGTTGAAAAAGAGAATAAGAAGAGGAAAAAGCAGCTTTCGTGTTTGCGAGGTTGCACCAAATACTGGTGTCATTGTGTTTATCTCTTCCAAGTGCGTGTGTATCCAAAAAGGAGAAGAAACAATGAGCGAGCGTTCTCCGGGTGAGCCTAGGCTAACAATTGGTATCAGAGCTTGGTAATGAAGGTGGTGTGTTTGTGGTGTTATGTCGAGGAGCAGCGACACCAGCGAGCTTGGTGATGAAGGTGGCGTGTTTGCAGTGCTACGTCGAGGAGCGGCGACACGACATCGTGGAGGCCATGGACAACGGCATGAGGCCATGTTTGTGGCGGCGGCGATGTGAAGCCTCAAGGAGGTCGGTGCGACGCCAACTTGATGCATGAGTCACGGAAGGTGCCCATGGAGGAGGCATGCATTGGTGGCAGGAGGCTACAGACAATGATGCTTCACTCGCATTGGAGCCATAGGTAGCTGTGCGACACGGCTACGAGATGACAAGGAGATCGACGAGGTGTGTCCGGGATGTTGAAGAGGTGTGTCCGCTATCCCGCAGTCGATTCCGAGTATGTGAAGGCAGATTCGACGAGTTAAGTCCAAGACAAGGAAGAGGTGTGCCATTGTCTTGATGTTGCGTCCAAAGAGATTGTTTAGGTTACAAGATTAGGGGATGATTGTTGGAACTAATCTTGTAACTAAGTATTTTAGTTTGTCACTAGGATGATGGTGTGCATGGCCGCATGGCGAGGATGTGGGACGTGATGCATGGTCGGCTAGTTAGATGAGTATTAGCCGTACATGCAGTCCAGCCAAGTAGTTCTTAGCGTGGCTTAAGAATAGGTCAGGTTGGTGCATGTGTATGCATGATAATTGGTAAAGCATGTGATTAGGGGATTCTGGTGTTGATGGCCCGGCAAAAGGGGTACCGTTTAGGCTCTATATATCGGCTGAAGTTGATTCGACTGGGGCTGTGCTGGCACAAGAAGTTGAAGGCAAAGAAAAGGTAATTTTCTATTTAAGCTGACTGCTTATTGATGCTAAAACCAGATATTCCTTAATCGAAAAGTTATGTTTGTGTTTATATTTTCCCTGTACAAATTTGAGACATTATGTCTTGGCTGCCGAGTGCAAAGTGGTTTGTAAAGCCGACGTAATAAAGTACATGCTATCAGCAAGCACCTATATTAAAGGGGCAGCTAGGTAAGTGCGCTTATGCATTAATTGAATATGACCTAAGATATGAGCCGATTAAAGTAGTCAAGGGGCTAGTGTTGGCCGATTTTGTTACTAGCTATTGGGCTAGTGTTGGCCGATTTTGTTACTAGCTATTGCCTGACCACTAGCATAGGGCTAGTCAGTATGGCGCCATGGACATTATTTTTTGATGGATGAATATGTAGTCAAGACTGTGGTATCGGTTTATTGCTGATATCACCAAAGGATTGCAGATTTGAATTTGCTTCCAAGGTTGAATCATCATATTCAAATAATCAAGTCGAGTATCAGGCTTTGCTTAAGGAGTTGCGGTTGTTGGAAAGTGTAGGAGCCGATACAGTTGAAGCTTTTGGTGATTCACTCGTGGTGTAGCAAATCTCTGGAAATTTCTAATGTAAGGATGAAACTCTAAACGGAGAGATCATGATGAAACTTTCAAAATAGATTTCGAGAGCTCCAAGATGCATGAGGACAAGATTGTGGAGCTTTTGGCTGCAAGAGTTTCAACCATCGTCGATGGCATCTGAAGTCTGGAGGACAAGGAGAAGCAGATGGTGGAGGTTGATGTTGTTCGTCGTTTCTTTCATGTGACACCAATCTGATACTTGCTACTGGTCACTTCAATTGAGCAATGCATTGATCTAACATCGCTCACATTGGAACCTGGTAGGTCGATACAAGGCATATGATGAGTGGCTCAAGAGCAGCCTAGGTGATCCGAAGGAAGGGGAGCAATTGATGCTGATTCGTAGCTAGTGGAAGTCATTGTCCAATCAAACCAAGAAGGTTAATGATGGCTGTAGCTCGAAGCATAGTTTTTAAAATCAGACCGGTTATCGAACTGTTCTAAGAGTTTGGTTTACGGTTCACTGATTCAACTTCCAGTTAAACCATTTGAACTGCCAGTTTACAAGCATGTCCATATAACTAATGCATACATGAAAGATCATTTATATAGCGAAAACACTACTGCTCATACGTCCGATGATCAGATCTGATCGTACACATGCCTTCCTTATCCTTTCATGCACTCACATCCCCTGCTACTTCTCTCTCCTCACTCCATTCCCTTTCTTTCTTCGACAACACAGAACTAGGAGGGACGACGTCCTAGGCCACACGCGTTGCCGCAGCCACTCAATGGCCACCGGTGCTATAGCCCACGTCCTCTCCTCTCTCCCGTGCCCTATTTCTCTCCATCTCCTCCTCATCCCCTCTCTTCCCCATCTCCTCCTCCTCCTCCTCCTCAACCATCTCCTAGCAGCGATGATGAGCCCATGGGGGTATCTCGTATGGTGCGTGGAGGGCGACAATGATGTCGAGCTCATTGCACTGCTACAAAAACAGCCTTTAGTCCCGGTTGGGAACGGGCGTTAGTCCCAGTTCCCGAACCAGGACAGGCCATCCGGGACTAAAGGTCACATACCTTTAGTCCCGGTTCCCCTAACCGGTACTAAAATGTAGAAAATATCTAAAAATAAGGCGAACTCAAGACTCGAACCTGGGACCTCATGCTACCACGTGACTCCCCACTCACTCTTCTAACCAACCCACCCACCCACCCACGCGTATTTAATAGACTAGGATATACATTCCTTTTGAAGTATACTAAAATGAGCCTTTAATACCGGTTCGTAACATGAACCGGGACTAAAGGCCTACCTTTAGTACCGGTTCGTAACACGAACCGGGACTAATTTGTGCATGTGCCAACTAGCATGTATCCGCTTATCAAAGCCACCTTTAGTACCGGTTCGTAACACGAACCGGGACTAATTTGAGCCACGAACCGGTATTAATTGTGCTTTTAACCCTGTAACCACGAACCGGGACTATTGCTACATTAGTCCCGGTTTATGGCCAATCGGGACTGATGTACCGGTATGGAAGGTCATTTCTCTAGTAGTGTTGGATGATGGCGATGACATTGCGAACTCGTGTTGGCGAATGGCGATGTCAGCGAGCTCGACATCAAGCTCAACAACAAGAGCGGAGGTTGTGGGGCGATGACATGGTGATCACCGTGCATGTGCTCCATTGGAATGAGATAGATGGAAAAGATGCAGTGCATTTTTACTTGAAACATCGATAATCTGGTACATATGAAATATGATTTTTACTCTAGTGAAACATGAGTTTTCTAGTACATTTTGACTTGAAACATCACCCTGGTACATATGAAATATGATTTTTGCTCTAGTGAAATATGAGTTTTCTAGTGCATTTTGATTTGAAACATCACCCTAGTACGTATGAAATATGATTTTTGCTCTAGTAAAACATGAGTTTTTTCCTTGTGAAACATGTATAAAAAAACATGAAACATTTTTGTTTGCTCTTGTGAAACATGTTTTTGATTTGGTAAAATATTGTTTTAATCTTCTGAAACATGGTTTTGCTCTTGTAAAACATTTGCTCGTATGAGATAAAACATTCTTAAATAACCACGGGAACATTGCTTTACAATGTTTCATTCGAACTTTGCTCATGTTTCATCAGTACTTTATCTTGTTTCATCTGGGTCTAGGTTGGCGTTCATAGGAATCCTCCCATCGAAGATCCAATTTAGGACGCTCGCCTTTATATTACCATCCGATCAGTCCGCGTGAGTTTTGGTGTAATATAGTACAACTGTATGTAATTCTAAATCTCTAAAATTACATTTTTTTTCAATCTATTAAAATCAACACAATTGCTGTCCACCATTTTTTTAAAAAATGCTAGCCACGTAATTCTGCATGCTCACAGCCTAGTCCAGGCTCGGTCTCTCGCACTCGCTGCGCACAGCATGCATGGCTCTGCATGCAGCCGCGGCTCCCGTGCTGCACGTACCTATGCACACATGCAGCCTGCCCCCTCTCATCCTACCTGACCGGTTCAATACTAATACGAAACCTATTTGGTTACGGGCTCTCTAAGCCGTATTCGGATAGGTCTATCCATGGACATGCCAAACTCTATGAACCAGCATTATAAATATGAGAGGGATCCGTCCATTGTAAACACACCTAAAAAGTAATAAAGAATATGTTCTCTCTACATCTGTGTTCATCTACTTGTGCATCTGTCGATCTCACACACTCTCTCTCTATGCCTCGCGTGCGATTCGGCAACCTCGGACTACACCCGGTAGCGTGGTTGCTCAACACGTTATCAGCACGACACGCTCGGAAGGAGGAACCGCAAGAAAGAGGAGATCGATCGACTACGGCTGTTCGTCTACACCGGCGTTTTTCAGCATCGAATCATCGTCATGCCGACAGGTCTAGACAGGACCAGCCGATCTGTCCTACGTGACAGTCATCGAATCCCCGTCTTCTTTCACACAGATCGAAGGTATTGCATCGAATCTAATTCGCGAATTAGTAGATCAGATCTGATTTAAAAAGAATGATGGGATTCTTGTTTTGAATCTGGGAATTCGCACTATGTTCGGCCCTAGCCGAACCGAGCCGGCCGCCGGCCTCGCTGCCTGTCCCCGCTGTGCACAGCGGACCCACGCCATCACGCGCGCCCGTGGCGTCGCGGGCTTGCCGCTCGTGAATCCGGCCGCCGGCTTTGGTGCCAGCTCGAACCGGCCGCCGTCCTCACTGTTCATTATACCACCACAGCCCATGCGCCGTGTTGATCGCCCGCAGGCAGTAGACACCGGTCGCCGACGCGGCATACTGTAGGCACGCCATCATGCTTGCAGTCCGCCACGCCGTCGCCGAGCCTACACGCAGCGGGCCGCCGCAGCGCATGCCGATGGCCCTTGCGCTCTATGCCACCCTACACTGCACCCTAGTGCCCGGCAGACGCGCGCACGCAGCGCCGCCGACCAGCCACCGTGTCGCTGCTTCGCGCGCACGTCCGTGACGCCTTCGTCGCCAGGTCATGCCGCATCTGCGTGTCGCGCAAGCCATGGCAGCGCCGTAAGCACCGTTGCCACATGCTCCTCGGCATGCAGTCGCCGAAGCCCACGCTCCAACCGAACCCGGCGCCGTGACATGTGAGCATGCCTCACCGTGAACCACCGCCGCCGTGAGACGCCGCCGCTGACCCATTGCGGCGGCTAGAAACCCTAGCCGTCCCTGGGAAAGTAAGAAGGAAGTCAGCCGGTGAGGAGCAAGCATGGTGGGCCTCGGCCCGGTCTAAGAAAAGAATAGGGAAAGGTAAGCCGGCCGAAAAATTGAAAGGAGAAAAGAAGGAGGCGGGTCGGGCTGATAGCTGGCTAGGCCGAGTAGGCCAAGGGGAGAAAGGAAAAAGAAAATAAAAAGGGCTATGAGTGGAAATTTTGCAAAGAAGCCCTTAGAAATTTAAGAAATTATGCAAAAGAATTCTTGGAGACACCAAAAATTTCACAGAAGTCCCTAGAGACACTAAAATTTTCATAGAAGTCCCTGAAACTAGCAAAAATCATAGAAAAGCATATTCGGGCATAAAAGCATCTCGGGATTCCTGATTTTTATTTTTGATAATTATTTTCATGCTATTATATGATGAATTGGTTGCTATAATTATCAGTTTATGCCTGTTTATGAATAGAATTTATGCATATGAATTATGAATGTGAATTTCTGATTATTTGTGATGCCTGTTCATTACTTTTAATCTATGAATTGAAAATAGCATGTTGAATAGTTGAAAACCATGAATTTTATTGAAGAATTATAAGAATATATGCATATTACATATAGTAGTCATGAATCAACATTGCTATCATAGAAATTGGGCCTGAATTTCACAGAAAAGCCCTGAAACCTTTGGGAATTATCTGAAAATGCACCAAAATTAAGAATTTTTGCATAGAAAGCCTCGAAAATTGAGAATTTACTGAATGTATATATTCTGGCACAGAATTATTCCATGCAATTGCTATGATAATTCTTGTAATAATTATTTTAGCATGTTTATATTGGAAATTCCAAGAATTTATGAATAGATCCATGTCATGCAACACGCACTATGATTACCCACAATATCTTATGCAAAGAATTTGAATTATGCAAATGTTTGGCATCGTGAGTTGTGAGTTGATGAATTCCGGCTACGCACATGAAGCTCCCTGCACCGCCATTGGCATTGTAGCAAGGGGGCAATATTCGAGCACATAATAATCAAGCACTGCATTCATTAGGCACACCTATCCAATACTTTAAAGAATGAATACATGGCAATGGAAAGTGCTATTGATCTTTGGGCCGCACTTAAGAAGCGCTTCGGAAAGTTCAAATACACTATCCTGCCATAAGCACAGTTGGACTGGACAAGCCTGAGATGTGCAGAAGCTACTAAAGAAGATGATGCCATCATAGAAAAAGAAATCGCTGACACTATAGAAGTCTATTTTACAGAATCTATTTAGTGCATACATAGCAGCACTAGTCAGCCTTTTTAGTGTGGTTGCATTAGCAGACATTTGTGATCTCATCATGAATAAAGAATTGTGAGCTCCAGGGGGAGCAAACCTTTTATTTATATTTTTGTGAATGCTTGCAATATGAATGATAGCCTAATTGAAATTATATGAATTTATGAAGCGCCCATATGAAGGAGATATGCATTATTGATAGTAGAACAACTAATAGCATCTTAAGAGAGACAAAGTATTTTATTAAGAAGAAAACTGGCAATATAACCACAATTGGAAGAAGTGGCTCGTGTGTGGTAGGCTCCGGTCAAGCCACTATCGTTCTGCCTATGGGTACTTCACTGAAAATTGATGAAGCTTTGTTGTACCCTGAATCCACTAAATCTCTCTTAAGTTTTAAAGACATCCGTGCCAACGGTTTCCACGCTGAGACCACTGAAGAAAATGGCAAAGAATTCCTGTGCATTGTGAAGCACGATGGATGCGAAAAAGAATTTTAGAAAAAAAATTTCCTTCATTTGAAACTGGGCTATACCACACAAGAATCAAAGCACCTGACAACTATACTTCCCTAAAAACTTCTTTTAGGAGTGATGAACTCTTCTCTCTTTGGCATAGTAGACTTGGTCATCCAGGCTTACGGATGATGAGAAATGTAATTACCAACTCTCAGGGCCATGAAATTAGTGTAAAGAATTTTTCTAATCAAGAAGACTTCATATGTCAGGCATACGCCATTGGAAAAATGATCGCTAGGCCCTCGACCATGAAGGTGCAAGATGAAATCCCACGTTCCTTGAGCGCATCCAAGGGGATATTTGCGGCCCCATTCAACCCCTATCAGTTCCCTTTAGGTACTTTATGGTGCTCATTGCTGCTTCCTCGAAATGGTCTAACGTGAGTCTACTCTCAACGAGAAACCACACATTCGCAAAGCTGATCCCTCAGATCATAAGAATTAAGAATGCATTTCCGGATCATCACATGAAATCCATTCGCTTGGACAATACCGACGAATTCACTTCGAAGGCATTTGATGATTACTGTATGGCATCGGGAATCAAAGTAGAGCACACAGTGTCACATGTCCACACTTAGAATGGACAAGCAGAAGCACTGATTAAAAGGGTTAAATTCATAGCAAAGCTGCTCTTGCAGGGTTGTAATTTACCGAACACGTGTTGGGGCCACGCCGTCCTATGCGCAGCAGCATTATTGAACTATAGACCGTCAGCGTACAACATCCAATCACCAATGCAACTAGTTCAGGGGATCACACCGAAAATTTTCCATTTAAGAAAATTTGGATGCATGGTATATGTACTGATACCACCACCACAGCGAACAACTATGGGCCCTCTCCGGAGGCCGGGGATATACGTTGGTTATGAGACAGTGTCCATAATCAAGTATTTAGAACCCTTGACCGG
Source organism: Olyra latifolia (assembly GCA_036346145.1). NCBI lineage: Eukaryota > Viridiplantae > Streptophyta > Magnoliopsida > Poales > Poaceae > Olyra > Olyra latifolia. The sequence goes on from CM070530.1 coordinate 5,572,356, forward strand.
TAATTTGCATACCGCCCATTTCGCTGATTGCATCTTTGACGAAGATACTTTCCCGTATTAGGGGGAGATGAAGAACCCTTAACAGAAGAATGTCGAGAAATCATCATGAAGAACCCTTAACAGAAGAATGTCGAGAAATCATCTAGCAAGCCACAGGCATTTCAGCACATGATCCCCGTACTAGAGAAGCAAACGAAGAGGTTCAGAAGATCCTCGATTTATAGAAAATTAGCAAATGAACTGCCCAATCAATTTTGTGATTTAAAGGTGTGATCAAGTCGCATTACTCCTAGTAATAGACCAGAGAGGGTTTGAAATACCATAGAAGGTATCCTTATCCTGTTCCGAGGCCTCAGAGAAAAAGACAGAAAATCTGGTTACTCGAATTCCAAGTATCCGGGGACGCCTGGAGAAAAATGGATAAGAGAGCTTATCACAACCAGTCACGAAAGTGCCCCGAAAGAAAAAGAAGGGGAGCCAGTTGAGACCTGGCAACTTTGGTAAGAAGCAGCCTGCTAGCGAGGCGCTCCCAGATTTGAATATACCGGTAATAAAAGAAGCCGAAAGAAATACATGTGCGCACATCGGCAACAATAAGCTAAAGGAACTTGCTCCTGTGATGGGAAATAGCGGTGAAGAGCAAGTAGAAATACACGAAGCACCCCATGACGAAATGGCTATAAACTTTGTAGAATCAGGGGAAATGATGAATAGAGCAACAGCCAATGTCGATATATACTTTGCTAAAATGATTGCCAAGCGAATAGATCCCGATCCAGAGCCGGCATCTCTTTCTGAGTGTAAGCACCGACCAGATTGGGCGGAATGGAAGAAGACAATCACCGGGGAACTAATCTCGCTGAACAAAAGAGAAGTGTTTGGACCTGTGTGCCTTACACCCTCCCATATACGTCCTGTGGGCTATAAATGGGTTTTTGTTCGGAAGAGAAATGAAAATAATGAAGTGGTACGGTACAAAGTAAGGCTGGTAGCTCAAAGCTTCACTCAGCGCCCAGGCGTTGATTATGAAGAAACCTATTCCCCGGTCATGGATGGTATAACCTTTAGATATCTAATTTCAATGGCAGTGAATATGAACTTAAGAATGAAATTGATGGATGTGGTCACAGCTTATCTTTACGGTAACCTGGACTCCGAATTGTACATGAAAGTACCTGACGGCATGCCAACCCCGAATAAAGAGGAAAAAGAATTATATTGTGTAAAATTGCAGAAATCCTTATATGGATTAAAGCAGTCAGGAAGAATGTGGTATAATCGCTTGAGCGAGTTCTTGAGCAAGAAAGGCTATACGAATAATGAAGATTGCCTATGCGTTTTTATACAACGATCACAAGATGGTTTTTGTATAATTTCGGTTTACGTGGATGATTTGAACATCATTGGCACTGATGATGAAATTAAAGAAGCAAGCTCGTATTTGAAATCTGAATTTGGAATGAAAGATTTGGGTAAAACCAAATTTTGCTTAGGCCTTCAGCTTGAGCATATGCCGGATGGAATACTCGTACACCAAGCCGCCTACACCCAAAAGGTGTTGGAGAGGTTTAGTTTTGAGAAGGCGTACGCATCAAGAACCCCGATGGTCGGAAGGTCATTACAAGCAGACCAAGACCCATATCGACCTAGAGAAGAGGAGGAGGAAGTCCTGGGATCGGAATTCCCATACTTAAGTGCCATAGGAGCGCTCATGTACCTAGCAAACAGTACACGGCCTGACATTGCGTTCGCCGTAAACTTATTAGCAAGGTATAGTGCAGAGCCAACGAAAAGGCATTGGAAAGGGGTAAAGGACATATTCTGCTACCTACGGGGAACAATCGATCTTGGATTATTTTATAGAAGGAACCAAGATATGACTTTGGTTGGATATGCAAATGCGGGTTATCTTTCAGATCCGCACACCGGTAAGTCTCAGACAGGATATGTCTTCCTGTGTGGAGGAACCGCAGTATCATGGAAGTCGTCAAAGGAGACACTTGTGTCAACATCGACTAACCATTCAGAAATCATTGCATTGTATGAGGCGGCACGTGAATGTGCATGGCTTCGAAGAATGACATTCCACATTCTCCAGTCATGTGGATTGCAAATAGAACAAACCCCCACTATTATTTATGAAGATAATGCAGCATGTGTCGCACTGGATATGTGAAGAGCAACCTTACTAACCATATAAACCCTAAGTATTTTTATGCACATGAGATGCATAAGATGAATGAAATCAATATTCAGCACACTAAGTCGTGCGAGAATCTCGCAGATTTGTTCACTAAGTCTCTATCTGCATCTACCTTTGAAAGATGCATTAAAGACTAGGAATGATGAGACTTAGAGAAGTACAGAATTCAGGGGGAGAAACTTCACATATTTTAAATTAAATCTTGAACCAGAAATTCAAGTACCCAACTATTACATTGAAGTAATAAAGCAATGTTGGGTGGATTTGTACTCTTTTTTCCTTAAGTAAGTTTTCAAAGAAGTTTCTCACATAAGGTTTTTAACGAGACATATCCGTGTGCACAGCGAGCGTATGCTATGCACTCTTTCTCCAAGAATTTTTTTCACTGGGTTTTTATGGAGTTTTGATGAGACATATGCATTACGCGGCAAGGTCCAAGAGGGAGTATTAGGGAATCTATTCGGTTACGGGCTCTCCAAACCGTATCCGGATAGGTCTATCCGTGGACCTGCCAAACTCTATGAACCAACACTATAAATAGGAAAGGGATCCGTCTATTGTAAACACACCTGAAAAGCAATAAAGAATATGTTCTCTCCCTACATCTGTGTTCATCTACTTGTGCATCTGTCGATCTCGCTCTCTCTCTTTGCCTTGCGTTCGATTCAGCAATCTCGGACTACACCCGGTAGCGTGGTTGCTCAACAAATACAATAGCCGCCTGGCTGACTGGTTTTATGAAAAACCGGCCGCTTTGACAAGTTAGGAGTACATGGTAAGGAAGATTGGAAGGTGTGGTACTTGAAGTAACCATATGACCGGTTGTAGGTAGATGTACAGCGAAATTGACACAACCATTGGCAACTCAGTGAGATTTAAAGATGGGAGAACTGTCAAAATTGGAAGAAAATGGATCATGTTGCTCGAAGGGTGCACCAAAGGTCACAAAGTGTTGACAAATGTATACTACATCCAGAGGCACAAGTAATATCATAAGCTTAGGCTAGCTTGAAGAAAGGGGTTATGAGGTCTCAATGGCAAAAGGCGAGCTGCGGGTGGTGGGTCGTCAAGGCAAACTGTTGATCCGAGTAAAACGGGCAAGGATCCAAGTAAGTCGGGCAAGGAATCTCTTGTACATGCTCAACCTGGACCTTGCACAACCAGTGTGCTTGCATCATTCAGGTTGTGTTTCTTCTCTCAATACGTTTAATTGGAATGCATTATTGTTGTAGGAAAGGCACCCCCACCCCCTACGTCTGGAGGACCGGCGAGCTCAAACCTCCACGCGGGGGCCACTCGGACCCCACGCCATCCAGGGCCAAGTCCGAGGCAAACCCTTAGTATGGGAGCCACTCAGGTCCCATGCCACCTAGGGCCAAGCCTGGGGCAAACACTCAGCGCAAGAGTCACCCGGATCCCACGCCACCTAGGGCCAAGCCTAGGGCAAACTGTCTGCACGGGAGCCATCCAGATCCCACGCCACCCGGGGCCAAGTCGGGGGCAAACCTTCAGCACGGGAGCCGCCCAGATCCTACGACTCCTGGGGCCAAGCCTAGGGCAAACTCTTCGTGTAGGAGCCACCCAGATCCCGCACCACCAGGGGCCAAGCATGGGGCGAACCTCCACGAGGCTTGAGACGAGCCTCTGCGCGGGAGCCTCCGGGGGCCCCGCACGGCCTAGGACCTTCCGCGGGCGAGGCCTCACGAGGAGGGACCTCCCCAAGCTGATCCACCCGCACGGAACCGTCCCGAGGGCCCACGAAGACACGGGCCGAGGTGGGTCTGGGCACCTAGGCAGACATGAGCCCTGCCATCTAGATCCTCAGGCAGGATAATTCCCAATTCTTCCAACCAAGGGGCGATAGTCAAGTAAAGGGGTTACAGAGTTCAAAGATGCTCTGCCCTGACAAAAGCTGGCTCTCTCCCCCTACAGGAAAGAGATAAACTGACTGTGCAGGCACTCGGGAACAAAGCGGTGCCTACTAAAGCTGGCAAACCCCCAACAGAAAGCGAGAAGGAGAGGGAGTGTGCTCCTAGTTCCCACCAGGAAGGCAAATTAAGGGCGCAAAAGGGGACTACTAGCAACAAAGACGAGTAGGACCCTGCTTTAGCTACCAGACTAAGGTCTTGTAGGGAATTTCATTTGTAAAGACCCCTCTACCCCTCAAGCTCCTATAGATCCCCAAGGGCAAGAGGCGGAAGGGGCTGATGATATATAAGTGACCTTGTATGCACGTTGTAACTTAAGCCAACAGTGATAAAAAAAATTTGCATGCGCTTCTCTGTATCACGATCACCCCTCAAGGACAGCTCTCTCCTACCCCTAGGAGGTCCCCTCGAAATCTGCTATCTGAAGCGTCCCAACGACAAGTATACTTTTGTACTGCTAGCATACTTCATCTGTATAAAATGTAAAAAAATACATCTGCAAATCATGTTCTGGCATGAAGCAACAAGAACATCTTGATCTTGTAATCCAACAAGAGTCTACCATAAGAAAAGAAAACCCGAGTATTGTGAGCATCTTCAAAAGAAGCCTTTATATCGGTGCATATCTCCAAATTTAGGGATTTTTATATAAAAAAAGCAACTTCGACAAGGGTCGATATTCTAAAAGAATCACAAAAAATATTAGGTACTGGAAAGGAGTAGCTAAATTTGGCAACCCATCGCAGCCCCGAAACGAAGTTCGTGCAGGAAATTTCCAAGAGGTGCATCACATATTTCCGAGAAGTAGTTAGTTTCACAAATGGTTATTGAAGTGCATAACTATTTTGCGCTAAAAAGTGCATAACTATTTTAGAGTCCTAAAACTTTTAGGGAATACATGTATTGCCATATAAGGGGATGCTCTTAACGTTTTCCGGAGTATGATAGCCCATATATAACATTTAACTTCCCAGCTTTTTCGCAGATTAAATGGTACAATGACTTCATACATTAAAATTTGTAATATAGCTGCAACAATATAAATATCATGACACCATACTTTAAAAATTTGTAGTATGTTTGCAACAGTACAAATATCATGACTGAAATTGGTATATTTTGCCTATCTTGCAACACAAATTAATTTATCCTGTTACAGATCCCGCAAGGAAGTGGCTGCACTGCAATGTAGCTTATGTTGTCCTTCATAATGGACAAGCAATGCTCCCAATCTTCCTCTTGATTACAGCCAACTTGATGATCGCAAAGTCGCCGAGCTTATCCGCAGCTAAAAACAAAGTGAGACGCCAGCTTGTCCTGAAACAAAGCACAGCAATGCAGGACCAAAACCCAACCACGTAGAACAATGCCGAAGAGCCGAGCAATATCAGAAGAGCAACTCTGTCACCATCATCTTCTTCACTTGCACCACCAGGCGGTGCCGAGGAGCAACTCTTAAACAGTGGCAGTCCACAGAGATTTGGATTGCCCTCGTAGCTGCTCTGACCAAATGTGATGAACTGGTCCTTTGTGCCCAGTGTAGGACCGGATAAGTTGTTGTATGCAACCGAGAAGACCTCCAGGGAATGCAATGCTTGTAGCTCTACTGGTATTTGGCCTGTCAGGTAGTTGTGCGATAGATCCAAGCTCTCGAGGTTGCTCAAGTTTGACAGAGATTTTGGTATGGATCCATTTAGATAATTATTGGAAAAATTAAGTGTTAGCAACCATGTCATGCTACCTAGTTGTTCTGGAATGGATCCTACCAGCTGGTTGGAAGAGAAATCAATGCCAGACATGTAGCGGAGGATGCTCCCCTTGTAGTAGTCCTGCCTACTTTTGGTTGTAAATTCCTCTTGATCTTCATTTAACGTATAAGGACTTAGATATGAACCTAAGCTAGTCTGTACTACATCCATCGCAAACATGCCTAATGGAAAGGTTAAATAATAGTAATCAAAATGTCCGTCCGATCCCATATTGCTCAAGCATGAAGGCACCTCCCCGGATAGCTTGTTATGGGACAGATCCAGCAGGCACAAATGCTTCATATAACATAATTGATATGGAATCATCCCATCAAACATATTACCTTGCAGCAGCAATACTATTAGTTCTTTAAAATCTTCAGCTATACGGCTTGGAATTGGACCACTGAATTGGTTATACCTCAGATCGATTGTTGTTGCACTGACGTCATTGGTCAAACGTTGAGGAAATCGCCCTGTGAAACTATTTTCACTTAGATGGAGAAACTTCACATTGGGCAGAAATGGCAATAAACCAGAAAGGTTATTTTTTGATAGATCAAGAAATTGCAGATTCGACATATTCGACAAGCCAAGTGGAATGGATCCAACAAAACCATTCCCTCTTAAATTTAGGACCTGAAGACCTGTCATTCTGCCTAGGCATTCTGGCAGAGTTCCAGTAAAATTGTTGTTGCTGGCATCAATCAAGGAAAAATAGATATTGTCACAAATGCTTGTCGGGATCTCCCCACTGATGTTATTGTCATTTAGCATTAGGCAGCTTGTTTTATATTTGTCTAGCATTTGAGGCAGCGAACCATAAAAGCTATTGTTTGATAGGAACACTCCAGATATGCTGGACAGGGCGGTTGAAATGGCATCCCTGATTTTGTTGTTTGACAAGTCCAATATAAAAAGATTATCCATGTTACTCAAACCTGAAGGGAAAACGCCTTGAAAAATATTGTTTGACAAGTTCAGGTACTCCAAATTTGGGAATATGACGTTGATATCTATAGGTAGTTCCTGTCTTAATTTGTTGTGAGATACATCAAACCACGACAATTTCTTGTTTGCTTTAGAAGGAAGTACAAGCGGTCCGGCAAAGGAGTTACTTTTGAAATCCAAGTATTCTAGGTTCGCATTGTTCTCAATCAACCATGTAGGGAAGTAACCACTTAGACCATTGCTAGACATATCAATGAAGAGTAGTCTGCTTTGATGCCATAGGAAACTCGGTATAACTCCAGAGTTTTTATTTAGGTTGCAGTTTGGTAATTCAAGGACATTAAGCTGTGATGACAGATTCACAGCTGGATTCTCAGTTAGCACTTGAAAGCCGTCGGTGTTGCTTGAAAGTAGAAAGTGTTTTAGTTGATGATGATTTGAGAAGGAACCTAGGTGGAGCATACCCTTGAGTTGGTTATCAGAGAGGTAAAGTCCCTCGAGTGATGTCAGATTTGCAAAGATTGAAGTAGGAAACTTGATAGTTAATCGATTGTGTAACAGATCAAGAACTTTGAGAGAAGATAGACTTCGGATGCATGATGGAATTTCTCCGAAGAGCTGGTTCCTACTGAGATATAACTGCTCAAGATTTCTCATGTTGCAAATAGCTGCAAAAGAAACAGAGAATTAGTACGTCACAAATGAAAACTTCCATGAGACAGTAGGCCAGAGAAACAAAGATATCTCTTGCATTTGGATCTTCTGGTTGTTCTATATTTTTTCATACATGAACATTGTTGGGTGGAATGTCCTGATCATGTGAACATTATGCACTTACTTTTCTTCCTTACGAAAAACATACCTCCATCGGAAAAGTTTGCATGAATGGAGTTCCAGCTTAGATCGAGAATATGAAGCTTCAATCTGCTCAGTTCTGTACAAGATAACATCATGACGCAAAGAAAACCGTGTGAAATGATTTGTGGATCGAATAAGATGAGCAGGCACACACCGGCCTGTGTTCACACGTATGAGAAGAAAGTATAGAAGCTCACGTTGTATCATCAGATTGCCGTTCGTTGTGATGCCGCTTAGAGAAAGAGAGCGTAGCGATGAAACTTGAACCAAGGTGGAGACACAACTCTCATTAAAATCATTGTCTGATAGGTCTAGAGTTTGTAGCTTATGTAGATTTGTCCAGACTTGAAAGCCTTCACAAAGAGATCAATAACTCCATGAGAGTAGTATATATGAATGAATCGTGGAGTTACATGTATCCGTGCTACACGTACTGCTCTTCACATATGCATGTAACTTCATGTACACCTAGGATTGATTTCCCGAAGAGACCGTGCTACACATACGGCTCCCTACGTATGCATGTAACTTCATGTATAAATGGGATTGATTTCCCGAAGAGAGCGCAATGCATCAATCATATGCAGTTGCTGCAAAGACTTCATGTACAAGGTCTGATACCATTTATTAGAGCCCGTTGCAATCTGGCCTTGCTTCTGACCCGTAGCAATCCGACTCCCCTAAGACAAACACATAGTTTCGAGCTCAGGTCCCATACATTGGACTTGCTACACCAACGGGCTTAACCGGAGTCACAACCAAAGTCTTAGACCCACTCAACCTAAAAGGCTAGTCTTATAGGTGATTGACGTCTCACCTTTTAAGTTATGCTCCTCATGAATAACCAACGTAGGATTAAACCATACACGTATACATGTAACTTTATGTACACGTGAAATTGATTCCTTAAGAGACTGCGATGAAAAATCGTATAAAATTGCAGGAAAGATCAATGGTTTGTTTACCTGCATCAGGCACGCAGCCACTCAGGGAGGCGCTGTTCAAGTACAGGTTCCGCAGGTGCCGGAAGGGAAGGAACATGGTGGCGTTGAGCACGTGAGTCATCCCTTTATTAGAGCCGGAAAGGTCGATGCCCTCGACGCGGCCCGTTCTCACGGCGCAGGCCACCCGCTCCCAGCTGCAGCAGTCCGCCGTCTCGCCCCAGCCAAGCGCAGCCAAATTGGAGAACTCCGCCTTTATACTCAGCAGCGCCTCCCTCTCCTCGCTGAAGCAGCCACCGCAGCGTCGCCATGACAGGCCGACGCAGAGCAAGAAGAACGCCGACGAGGCCAAGGACCACCGGCGGTTGCCTGGGGTTCCCATGACCCAACGATGGCCGATCGATCACCTATGACTTCTCAGTCGGTCTCTTATTTATGGTGTGCAGCTGCTGCAGTTATCCTGCTACTCTCAGATGCTGACCAAGATCACTTGGGCGTTGGGCCTTTGCCCTTTGGGGTTCCAAAGAGAGACGACGCTTTCTTGCCCTTTGTCTGGTGAGTGGTGACTCGTGGTGGCCTGGTGAGAGCATCCGAAGTCCTATGCAAGTTGCGAAGTCGCTATTCACCGTGTGCTCCAGGCAGAATTTATTGTTGAAACTAATCCATTTTCTAGAAGAAGAAGTAAAAATCAAATTTGCAACTAGAACTAAGCATGTCGGCAGTAACATGTTTCATAGAAGCCAAGCAAACTTGGAGAAGCTTCTGGTATTAGCAAGATAATACTAGTTACTGGACGGTGGCAGAAAAAATTCTAGCAGTGATGTCGGTAGGAAACCAGAGAAGAGAAGTTGAAATTGACTAGTTAATCTAAAAGAAAAATGTTCAACTTGTGCTAGAAAATTATCTGCAGCTGTAGACTAGCTGTAAAGAGTTTTTGACAGCAAATCTAAGTCGGTTTGTTTAGGTCTATAAATAGACTTGATTAGCCCTTGTAACATGTAACCTTGAGATTATGTATCATGTGTCTTTGATAATTAGAAAAATTGCTTGTGAGAGAGTTCCATTGCTTCTTTTATAGCCTCATATTCTCAACATTTATTAGTCCTATGGAAGTCCATGTTAAACCATTGAACTATCAAAAAAGTCTGAACCATTCAACACTTCAAACTATAAAACCAGTTATTTTGAGCATGTTCAGAGTAACTAAGCTATACGAATAAGCTGGTTAAGTTAAAGTGAGTTAAATGTTAAGCTGAACTTTGAGAGATTCTTTAATATGTTTCCTAAAGCTGATCCGTTTAATTTATGTTATTTTTTAAGAGCTTTTAGAGATGGCTTCATAATAAAAAAAAAGATTAAAAAAGCTAAATTAATTATCTACCCAAATAAGTCTAAATCACTCTGAACATGCTCTAACATACTCATCTATCAAAACTGAGTCGTTTAACGTTCCATATGGTTTGGAATGGTAGCTTTTGCGATGTGGTTGATGGCTTTATCTAAGTCGTCTACACACGTGGCACAATTAGTTTTTTTACTATAAAATTATAGAAAAATTCTTAAAAGTACCTTGCATAAGGATCATGAAAAAATATTTTAAAAAACCTAAAAATCTCAAACTAATTTTGCTTATTTAATTGAACTAAAATGTTAAATAATTATTTTATAATTTTTAAAACATATTTAAATTCTCTAAAAATATTTTTTCATGATGCTTTATGCACCATTATTTTTTTTAGAATTTGTATATAATTCTCAGAGTCAAAAAATCATTAACTATGCCACATATGTAGGTAACTTGACAAAACCAGCACCATGTCATGGAAACAACCCTTCTAAACCATCTAGGATGTGAAAGTTACCTGGTTTTGATAGGTGGGATGTTAAATAGTCGGTTTCGTAGTTTGGTGCATAGAATGATTTTCTAATATTTTTGGGTAGATATAAAATTTGTAGAATTTTTGAGGATGCTGAGACATATTAAGTTTAAATATAATTAAACCATATATTTTGGGGACATATAAAATTTTCAAATTTTTGGGTGCCTCGTATGCTCCCCCGCGCATTAAAACCAACCGGCTCCTTCTCACGCTTGATGGAAGGTTGAGCGATTAATGTTAGGAATTTAACGTCATGCGAGATCTAGACGATATTGATATAGTGTTAAATTTTTAACAACAGATGTGAATTAATGCCTGCCTCCCTGTTCTCCCCGTCGACGTAATTGGATGCCTGCCTCAATGCCATCAACAGCCACCACACCAGCCTCTCCCTCTGCTGGAGCATAGATGCAATATGTTCTTTTTCGCGGCCATGGGTGCCCCTCAACTTACAAGCTGAGGCCTGAGCTCCATGTGGAAGGTTTGGACCCCATTCACTGGGCCGTTTTTGGACGTCATTCAATGGGCTGTTGGAGAGTTTTTAATATTATTTTTATTTTCAAATAAAAAATTAATATGATGTTTTAAAAAATTAAATAACTAATCGCCCGCAGCCCAACGGTCCAGCGGGAAATAAATGCTGCCCGTCCGTCGGGCAATTTTTATATATCTCGCTCATTGGATGGGCGGTGCGAGAATCCCATTCATTGGTTAGGCGAGATTAAATCCTACCTAACCAATGAGTGAGATTTGAAATAATAAAAACAACCAGCGTCCCTTTGGGATGAGAAAGTCCCAAGGGCGCACTAGTTAAAAGAGCTGAGCTAGGCGCGGCTACTCGCCCTCGGTCGCGGGTTCAAGCCCGGACCGGCTCCCCTTTCTTTTGAAAAATAGATCCCGCTCGTTAGTCAGGCAGGATTTGATCTCGCCCAACCAACGGGGTGGGATTTATTTGGGCAGCAGGCGGTTAATTATTTAATTTTTTTCAAACGGCGTATTAATTTTTTATTTCGGATTTAAATTAAATATAAAAAATAAAAAATTCCCAGTTGGATAAGTAACATGAGTGACATGCCATAACTACCGTCACACGTAGAACTCCGGCCATGATCCCAGGAGATCAGCGCCTTCCCTGAAGCAGCCACCGCAGCGTCTCCGTGACAGCCTGACAGGCGGCCGACTCAGAGAAAGCACGCCGCCGAGGCCAAGGACCAGTACACCGAGACCGCCGGAGATCTCATGATCCGGCGTTGGTCGATCGATCACGTCTCTGTGTGGGTCTCTCACTTGGTGCGCACGCAAGACAGTGATGCGATATTATGGTTTAGAATCTGTTTATTGGTGGTTGCTATGCTAGATGTACGATACTAGAATTGATTGCGCGTGTCTGCGCGCACGACCCAGTTGTTCCAATGAATGTAAATTGTGTTGTTTAGTTAAAAAATAAAATAAATTGAACAAAAGAATCTGAAGCTCTAATCAATATGATTAGATCATTGGATGAAATAGAGTAAATATTTTCCTACGGAGTTGATTTATATATATTAATAGAGAAGAAAGTTAGAATGCAATCCTTTTTCCTTGCACTGGATAGCCCGAAGAAGCTGACATGTATGAAGAACATGGAAGAAAAGTAAAAAATCACTTTAGTTATTACCTTGAAGATGCGCATACACCATAAAATAAAGAAAGAACATGATGCGCTGAATTCAGTTTCTGCTCAATTTTGATAATGAGTAGGACTTTTGAAATCGATAGGCTATATATGACAAACAGTGGCTGAGCAGAATTAACATGGTTAACAAAAGCTAAGCAAACCTCATTATTTAACATTGCATCAGGTTCTTTTGCACTAACCTAGTAACCCTTTTTCATGATAAATCTATCTGATCAGCGAATAAAATTGAGAAAAGTGAAGACAAATAGATATCCCAACTATTTACTCAAAGCATGAAGATTTAACATTAATTGCAAACACGGCAAAATTATCTATAGAAAGCATGAAGATTTAACATTAATTGCAAACACGGCAAAATGAGCTTCCTATAATTCGACATTATATAGAAAACACATTGAATTTTTGAACCAAAACAAATATGGAAATCCAGATACATCCAAGAGCTCTAAATCTCAACTATAGAAGCCTCTGTAGTTTCACGTCACCAAGGAAAAAAAAACCTGTTAGCAGTAAACCATCAACCAACGATCTTTACATTAGGCACAGAAACATGCATCTCGATTTGTACATGTATTTGTTTTTCATGTTAATAGAGCGAAATTATTGCCATCCTCTAAAATGAATGATTAAATATTAATAAATAAATCTAACCACATTTGATACCTGTAGAGTTTAAGATGTAAAACCAGTGGTTCTTGCATTGCTAAGATGACGATACCTCACAAAGAATGTAAAAAAATGAATCTAACCGTATTTTAAACCTATAGCATTAAAAATGTGAAGGATATACTCACTTTCCAAATTTTGGAGAGCCTTTTGTAAAAAGCTTGGGCTCCATTTTTCCAATGGTGTATACTTAAACTCTGTTACATATGAGTACCAAATATAAGAGGCCAAAGGTGAAGTATTTCAGCAATATATATATATATATAAAACTAAAGAACACCCACGTTTATAGGCTGCCACGTGTCCACCCTAGCCTCCCTCCACTACTTTCCCGTGCACAGGTTCCGGCAGACGCGGTTATAGTAAAGATGCGTATTAGATATAGTAAACTTTCTAAAAAATTATAGTAAACACGAAATAAATTTGAATCAGCTTGCTCCCCAAGCCTATCCACTTGTCACGTGGTGGAGGATGACGTGAGCATTTTTACCAAATTTCATTTGGTATTTTCGCAATAACTTTTGACTGAAAAATCCAATTTATAAATCGTTTTCATATTTATGTTCGTTACATTTTTTCGAACAGACCGGTCTTGCCATATATATTTTTTATAGTAAAGTGGTTTACTATATTTTATAACAACATTTACTAGAGTCCGAACATTGTAAAATTACAATATTAGTTACGTTCCAAATTCTAGTAAGCTTCTTATTATGATATAGTGTATGCTATAGTAAATTTGTCCTGAGAAAATAGTAAACCACTTTACTATTAGAATATATATGCATGATCGGTCTTGTTTTATTGAAAAAAATATCAAGGTACATATGTGAAAACGGTGCATCAATCGGAGCTCCTAATCAACGGCAAATTGGAAAAAAAAGGAAAAAAAATCACGTCATTAATGCACCTGTGCCATTACATTTTTTCATATTTGTTTTCGTTACATTTTTTCAACAAAATGGAACGGTCTTGCCATATTTTTTTTATAGTAAATCAGTTTACTATACTTTATAGGAAATTTTACTAGGACCCGAACATGATTAAAATATAACATTAGATGTGTTTTCAGATTATAGCAAAGCTCCTTGTAAGGTATAGTAAACCACTTTACTAAAAAAATATATATGCATGATCGGTCTAGTTTTGTTTGAAAATAATGTTAAAAATATGTATGTGAAAACGGTTTGTTAATCGGAGCTCTTAGTCAGCGGCAAAAGTGAAAAAAAAGAAAAATAATCACGTCATTAATGCACTTGTGCATGCACATGAATTAGTTTTGCCCAGTTTTTGTTTGTTAATATTTTACTATTTTCTATGTGCAACTTTATTACAACGAATACACAGATTTACTGTATCTGCCCTGCTCGAGGCTGCACATATAGGAGAGGTGGGGAAGGGTTGGGGGACACGTGGCGCAATATAAAAGTGGGTGTCCTTTAACTAAAGAACACCTAGGTGTCTTTTAACTTCACTCTATATATATATATATATGAAGCTGCACATTGTCTATACTTTTAGGGCAGTTGATAATGGTAGCAGTCTACATAGAAAGACAAACATGGATTTTATAACTTACATTATAAATGCTTATGTGTTATTGCACCATATGTTTCTATTGTGCTTTGCAATCCACAATACCTAAAGGTATGGCATACAAAACAGCTGCTCACTTTAGATAGCAGCTTAGTAACTGTGTTCTTGAATGCAAAGAATTGCTTAATCTGAAAAGCAAAGGAAAATGGGCTTCCACAATGAAATGGATAAGAAAATTCCATTGTTATAGGAAAGTAAATAAAAAATTGTCTAGAGGAAAAAAGAAGCAGAGCAAAAGGCCATCATTTTTAGTCAACAAACATTCTTGGCAGAACAAACCGAGTTGAGTCAATATAGTGCACTAAACATGAATAAAGCTACTGTCAATAACAAAAATATGTCATGACTGTACATCCATATGGCTGAAAATTAATACCTAGGCTTCAAAAAACATAAAGGAGTGAAAGATATATAGATATGTAAAGATTTAAGTTACTATAAGTTGTTCCAAAGTATTTAGATGAACTGCTCATAAGCAATGCAGAAAAGAGGTGGAATTATTTAATACCCTTGGATGCACTTTGCCCAAAAAGCATAGCTAGCATACAAATTACGAAGTACAATTGTAAGCTACATCATGAACAGATGAAATGCAGTAAAACCCAAAATTGGTGAGCTACATCATGCTATAAACTACGATCCACAGAAACAGATGCTATAGAAGTGCACAATGCAATCCAGGTTGTGTGATCTGCAACCTGAGCTTGAGCTCTCTGATCATATGGAAGAGGAGATACGAATATGCTATTGTTGTATGCTAAGATTAAGATATATGATTAATGAATGTAGTGAGATATCTAATCAATGAACAGACGTGTGAGCAAACAGAGCACAAATATTATCCAATACTGATACATGAAAAGAAGAACAATGAAGATGTGAATAAATGTAATACATAGTTAAATATAAAGTGATTAGAAGTAGCGAATGCATAAGATGCATAATTAATAGCTCATAGAGAGTAAGCAGGAAGCACACTTATCTAAGTAAAACTTCGTAGATTTGTAAAACGAACAGCAAAAGATGAAGCGATCCAGAAATATAGGCATGACCTACAATCCAGTGGGGAAATATTATGAATTAAAGGGATTACAAATGAACTAATGCTTGGAATTGTGCATTGGCGGTGGTGACCTTAGCACCAGGAGCGGCGGCGGGGACCAAAGCTGAGCGTGGGGGAGGCGGCTTGGAGGAGGAAGAGGAGGGCCGGGGGCACGCACGCTGTTGAGGCCGAAGGAGGATGGTGGCGCCGTCGGAGCCGGTTCCGTGAGGCGGCGCCGTCGGAGACCGGGGGCGTGCGAGGAGGGAGTGGCGACGCCCAGCCCTGTGAGCACCACGCGGCGGCCGACGGCAACGCAAGGCGGCGGTAGACCCGCCTCCGAGAAGAAGCCCCGGTGGCAGATCTGGACCGGAAGGAGGGCAGCGGGGCGTGGTGGCGGAGGCGGAGCTGCCGACGGTGGAGAAAGAAAGCTGGAGACAGGAGAGGAAAGGAAGAGGAGGGGATCCGATATGGCGTCGCCGACCGGCGACGGGGAGGGAGGAGACCGATGCGAGGGCGGAGACGGGCGGAGAAGAGGCGGAGGCGGGGAGGAGGCCAAGACGTGGAGGACGGCTCGGAGGCGGAGACAGGGAGAAGGGGCGGGGACAAGGGCGGCACAACGCAAGAGAGGAGGAAGCGGGCGGTGACGGGGGATACGCCACAGAGGGGTGGTGCGGCGGCCGAGACGGAGAGTGGGCTGGGCAGCGAGCCGGTGGCGGTGGCGGCGGCAGTGGTGGTGGTGGTAAGAACATCATGGCGGGGACGGGACGAGCTGCCTGGAGGGAGGAGGAGAAGAGAGACATGAGACCGGAGGCAGTCAGGGAAATGGGAAGGGGGCAGACGGGCGGAGCCGAATGGGGGAGGGGCTAGGGTTTGCGTGAGGCAGCGCGTGGGAGGAGCGCGGGTTGAGCACGCAAAGCTGCGGGGGCAAAACACAAAACGCAAAGGACGCAGGCCACTCGATCGACGATCCTACGGACGCGGACACTCTAAGACCCGTCCGTAAAATCATAAAAAGCCTGGGTTTTTTTGCATAAGCACTTAGGGGTTGCACGATGGATGTCGGATCAGGCCAGAGAGGCTGATCGGACGGTCGAAGATTTTTTGGCGACGTGGACGGGCTAAGAGGTAGCCTTTGATAACAGCTTTATAAAGAGTACTAGTAACATGCCCGTGTGTTGCAACGGGAGGCAAAAAAATTATCTAATCAACTGCAATGACAATAACATCCAAAGGGGCGAAAAAAATATCCCCAATTTAAATGTTTCTTTAAGTCCACCATAACATGTGCAACAAAACTTGATAGTATTTCAAATAGATTACTAAGACAGTTTCATTAAAAAAACAACATATTGATAATCTAAAACATGTGTCGTGTAATTATGCTAATAATGGTTTGTACAGCTTGTGGGATATTTTTCTTAGTTTCGTTCTTGTAGTACTTCAATGCTTCTAGCACAAAATTTCTTCTTGCTCGACCTGGTTCCTACGTAATTACGGCACATGAAATGTTAAGAATCACAATTAGAAAACTTTTATGACCATCACGAGATTGTGTGTAACTATGAAATGAAAAAAGTTACTTTACAAATTTTTCCAGGTTGTAGCATTTCTCCATTCCAAACGCGCATAAACTCGATAATAAAAAACCAGAGGATTCCCTGCATTTTAAAATTTAATAATAGATTATCACATTTACACTTCATAATGAGAATAGTCATTACATGTTTATAAGAAAGTTACCAATCATGGATTTGAGGAAGATATGGATGGATTTTAACAGGCCACTTTGAAATGTCATCATTCCATGAGGGGTTTGCGATTTGCATACCAAGCTGAAAGTACTTGGCAATCTTCTGTTGTATACTAATGTACCTCTTTTCTATTGAGAATTTACTTGATCCACTATTGGGAAGCAGGTCTAGTACCCAAAAAATCTTTTTCTCCATATCTAGTGCAAATAGTCGGTATAAACCACTGGAGGAAACATGGGGCAGGAGGATCTGCAAATGGTAGATGCTATAAAACTATAAATCAAGATAATATCTAACAACATCATATTGAAACCTTACCATCCTGCACTCAGAGATATGTATGTTTAAGCCAGGCCATCCATCAAAAGTTTTTGCCAAACATTGAACATCGAGCTCTTTACGTAAAGAAGGCAATCTACTGAAATCAGATAATGTCTATTGCAATATATAGGAGGAAAGTTAGAAACGACCATGCACAAACGGAGAATGACTTTTTAGTAGAGATAAAAGACTTACGCTAAATTGCAAATCCATCAAGTGCACGTGGGTGTCAAGGAACCACCGTGCCTCATTGCACGCATGCATCCGTACAGACATATTAAAACAATCCTTATCTATTCCCTTATCCCACTTGAGCACTTCCTGTAACTTTTTAAGACTTAGGCTAATTGCATAAGGCTCGGAGCTCCGTATCCATTCTTCCCTGTAATAATGCGTCCGAATATGTTAGTTGTAATGAAACATAAAAAATATTCTTTAATAACATATTTCTCTAACTAAATATAAAATTATCTTACTCTAGAGTATCGGCATTGTCAACGGACATAATATATTTGCATAGACCTTTCGCCAACTCGTCTGCATTAACGGACGCAATGATAGCTTGCAAAGTCCACATTGACTTCTCAGCTGAATTTAATGGTTTCATTCGTTTCGGAGGATTATTTAATATCTCCACTTCATCCGAGTCCACGAGTTCATTGCTAATTTGCTCGATATATGGGCCTCCTCTCCTCTTGTTTAGCTCCGAATCAAGAAGGATGGTAGCTAGTTTTTTTCTGAATGCATTGATATAATCCTACGTAGTAGTGATATAATTAAACCTTCAATGTTATGCAATAATAGATTCAACAATTTTTTCACACAGTTAAAATACCTGAGTTACGTTGCTAGACAAAATGTCCCCTGTCCAGAGCTCCATGTACTTCAACATGAACAAACCGCACGATGTCCTGTATAGTTAAAAAAACATCATCTAGTTAATTGTTAAATCATATTCAACCAATGCGAGAAAATTATTTAGGAATAAACATTATTGAAATGTACCCGTCTGTCTGCATTGTCTCTGTGAATTCTATTTCTTTAATTGGCCATTTATCAACCTGAAGGTTAGACCACTTCTTATCTTTAATCTCATTGAGGTGTGTTGTGATGTCTATTTGTCTCTGTAATCCTCCTATGTGTCAAATTAAATAAAAGTGGTCATAATAAGCATAGTTTTATTTCAACAACTTTTTTCAAAAAAGGTAAAACCAAAGGAATTAAAACATGAGTGATATAACAATACATACTTTTAGTAAGAATAAGATCCTCACGACCAAATAGAGTGCCCAGTGAATCGAGCACCTGTGTCTCACACTTTCTAGCATTGACAACCGCTAGGTACCAGTGTGTGTTGTTCATATTGATGGGAATGAACACCTATCTCAATTAATTATAGGTAACGATAATCAGAAAAAATAATGAACATGTTACAAATGAAGTGCATAAATGAGAATATTATTATTATCATATCATGTGCTAGGTAATTTTTTACCCTTTCTTCTATAACATCCTCCTTTGGATTTTTTGGCTCACTCTTTCCATCCCGTTTGAGAAGATTGGAGATAAAGGTATTCTCAAAGAATACATTACCATCAGACCTCAATATGCTAATATATGCAGTTATGACCTATAGTTAGACGTAAACAACTCATATTAGGTACAAAATACTTGATTATATTTTTATTAAGGATTTGACAAGTTGAGAATCTTACATCATCATTCACGTATAGCTGCTGAAAAAGGCATTCCATCTGCTTTCGGTTTAGGAAAGAATCATCAATGTCCACAACTCTTTCATTTCCAGGATGCGAAGGTATAGATTTAATGGTGTTTATTACGGTAATATCACTGCCAGTGCACATGTATTCTGAAGGATTGCATAAGGGACCAATTATATAATACATACATACATACAAAAAAAATACATAAAGGAACTTGGGAAGGAACACACGGCAATTAAATACCTTATGGAACAATTACAATTGACATTTCCTCAATGGGTTTGTCATTCAGTGGCATATCTTTTAATCTGTAATCAGGAGAAACCATGCATAGATTTATGGTGGGAAAAAAATTTAGGTGGTGCTAGATAGTTATCACTACTTCATACTCATGATATTGAATTTTATAATGTGTAGTGACTAAATTGAACACTTTGCTCTTTTTTATTTGCTCCATAGCTCATAATTACTTTTTAAAATAATTGATAGTTGCACACTATTATTACATCACAAATAATGGAGAAGTGACAAATATTGATAATATCAGTACGATTTGAGAAGTATATATAAAACTTGAATCATCATCTCTATTACTTAAAAATACATAAAGAATATTGTCCCAAGAATATTTGTTTACAAATAAAATGACATATGGAACAAGATTTAGCATCAACTTAAAAAACACACAGATAGAAAAGGAAGCTTAGGAAAAAATAGTAAAATTACTTCTTTAATCTGGGAAAACAATTGTTCAAAAATGCGAGCTGTCGATCCCATCTCACTGACCATTGAATCTTTCTAATTTAAGTATGTTGTCACTGACCAGTTCAATCTTCAAGGCCGTCGCTCTCTTCACCAAAAACACCCGCAAGAATCAGGTATTTGTAGCTCTCCTGCAACCGCACCTGTCGCTAGAATCAAAAGAAAGATCAGAAAACCGACAAGGGCCAAAGAAAGAGCAATACACAGCGTGCACAATACCACTCGACCCAATGAAATTACATATTCAACTGAAGACAAGCAAATAGGCAATTCATTTACAAAATGGAGTGCATAGCTACAAAAGGACATGAACGCTCTTAGGCTGACAATACGCCAACAATTCATACATATGGAGAATTCATCAAATACAAGGCCATCAGCCCCACAATTCATATAATATCACACACTTGGTTTCCTAAAAGGCAATCTCATAAACTTGATTTTATAAAAGACAAGCAACTTTTAGTGTACCATTGCACCAAAAGCACCAATTCAGGAAAAAAAAGACAACAAATTAGAGCTTACTCAGAAAGAAAGACAACAGGGAGCTCTAACCTTCTTTGAATTGAACATCACGCACCCTATCAACGCAGCATGGGTCTTGGTAACAACCTTTTAATAGCGCACAAGCATTTTTTTGGCAGGAAATTAAATGTTGATTCCCGCTCAATTAATTATGTATTTATCACTAACAAATTCTGATGTGTCAACATATTTAAATGATGAAATAATAGCGTCAATAGAGTGTTGCATGCACGAATGATACATTCCAAAATGGCATCCGTATATTTAAATAGAAACAATAAAAAAAAGAGAGGATGAACGATGATAATTAATTTACTATGAAATAATTTACTAACTATGAAATAATAAGCTATCTATGGTACCATAGTATTCAGTCTTATGGAAAGAAAATAACAAAGTCAATAGCTTCGAGTAACTTGCACCAAATCAACTAAGGTAGATTTCAATTTGTCCTAGGAGATACTTAAAAATAAGTTACATTGGTATTGGTATTGATACACAATTATGAAGGACACTTATGCAATTATTCGAACACAAACAACTATGCTTAAGAAATAGATGGAACTAATATTTTATTTATTGATATTGATACACAAAACAATCAAATGGTTTTACACGAAGAAATCACATACTTTCCAACCTACATATCTTTCAAGACGTAAGTACTTCTCTATACACAATGTTTTTTGTGAATGTTCCACGTAAATTCCTTGACTTCTTCTGCTTAGATACGTCCTTGTCATTCACGGCGAGTACAATTACATTACTTTTTTTTGTAGCTCTTGACAACGCAACATATAGCTGGCCATGAGAGAACACAGGGTCCGGTAGGTAGACTCCCACAATTGGTATAGTTTGCCCTTGGGCCTTGTTTATTGTCATCGCGAAACTGACTCTGATCAGGAATTGCTTCCTCTTGAACCTAAACGGGAACATTTCTTCGTCCGAGGGGCAAAGAGGTATTCGAGGCAAGAAAACCCTCCTCCCAGCGTGTTGGCCCACAACGATCTCAGCATCAATAGCATTTCTTTGAAAGCCTCGAACCACCAGCCTAGTCCCATTGCATAGTCCATTCGCTGGGTCGATGTTTCGTAGAAGCATGACTGGGCAATTGATCTTTAGCTTTAGTACGTGTGGAGGGAGCCCATTGGGGGTAAGTGTGTTCAAGAACTCAGGAGGGTAGTAGCCGTTATGATCATCCACAGCACGATCAAAGCTATGATACAAGATCTCCTCTCCAGGAAACAAGTCGATCATCCTCATGTTTATCCTATCAACAGACTCATTTCGAGTTGCAAGAATGGCACGTGAGGTGATGTAGTTTGAATCCGTTATATTTTGTTGAAGCAACGGAAAACACTACTTACCAACTTTGTCGATATCAGCCTCCTCTCCTAAAGATGGACGACACATCTCCTTGGGTAGCCTTATGTAACCCTCTTCATCTGCCTCCTCCACTCCATTGCTGATCCGCAAAAGGTACTCCGCGAACTCGGGATCGCTTTGGGATCTCATGTTGTGGACAAGCCTAAGCTGTTGCATGCAATCCCATAGTTTTGACCTTCGTAGCGTCGAGTCTATTATCTCAGGCCTTGTTCCTTTTCGGACGACAGGTAGCACTTGTCTGAAGTCTCCACCAAACACAACTGTCTTACCCCCAAATGGCAGGTCATGGCGTCCCATGATGTCCCGCATGCTATTGTCAACTGCTTCAACCGCTTGCCTTCTTGTCATCGATGCTTCATCCCATATGATAAGAGACGATCTTTGAAGGAGTTTAACGACCCTACTTTGCTTGGTAAAAGTGCACATGGCACCATTATCAGGGTTCAGCGGAATCTTAAACCTCGAGTGTGCGGTTCTTCCACCGGGCATGATGGATGCGACGACTCCAGACGTCGCTGTTGCGATGGCTATCTTTCCTTGGGAACGAATCTTGGCAAGTAATGCCTTGTACAAAAAAGTTTTTCCTGTGCTTCCTGGACCATCCACGAAGAACACACCTCCATGACCACTTTGAACTGCTGACATAATCCGGTCGTATGCATATCTCTGCTCTGGGTTGAGAGACTCTGAAATAGCGAGGTGCTCATGCTCTACCCCAACGTTCATCTCATCAACGATCTCTTGTGGATCCCCTCCCATGTGGTCGTACGACTCATCAATTCTAGGAAGAGGAAATGTTTCTATGTTCTTCCCCATTGCCCGAAGCATACGACGGATATCAAGAAGGACCATTTGCTCGATCGTGTGTGCGGAGGAGTGGGAACGCTGATAGTCCTCCGACATTCCATCTAGATGATTGTTCCATAGCTCACGGATGTTTGAGGGCTCACAGAAGACTAATATGGTTGCAAATAGCCTCCGCAGGGAACATGGCATCTGGAACATCTCAGCTTCGCTTAGACACTCATCTATGGTGTTGTCCGCCTCGATGAGGCCTCTCATTTTTGCAGCCTCGCGAAAAGAAGGGCATATCACACCATCCACCGCCCTCGTGTGTTCGAATGAGGTTGGGCGGCAACATGGTTTAGCAAGATCCTTAGGTAGTACCGCTCCCCTTCACCGACTGGCCGACACAATCCTCCGATTTGTGTCCTCTCTTCCTTGGCTTCCACGTCTTGCGGTCCATGCCACTTGTTTGCCAGGTAAAACTCGCAGGAAAATCTCTGTAGAGGATGCCTCGAGCCCATTCATGTTGCATATTTGCTTCAAAAAATGCTGTCAACATGGTCCTCTCAGAGCTTTGTCTGTCAACGACATTACGAAGGTCATGTCCTGCATGGAAGCAGACCATGTGCATATTAGGGAGGTGGAGCTGCATCTGCTTCACGGGCGGAGATATCTTGCTTAGATCGAACCCGAATATCCTCCAAAGGGCTTCCGGGGGGGTGACCCACCTAGCATCCCTGTACTGCCTGATCTCATCAATTGTTTCGTTGCTTTCTACTTCATCGAGAGAAACAGAAGCTCGATCATGTCCCTTGTATATGTACTTGAATAGATATTTGACAGCCTTAATGCTAGAACAGACCTCAACATTGATGTGGCAATCAAACATCCTGAGAAGGTAAGGATTGTATGGCACCACCCATCTATTCGAGAGTTCGGCCTTCCGAACCTTCACTTTAGACCCATCATCACGTCATCTATATAAAGGATAAGAGTCTTTGCCTTGGATGGTCTCAGGATTAAAAGGGCGCGGGTAATGGCACTTGCACTGACCATTTCTCATGCAGACATTGTTCATATTTACATTGTTCATATTTAGAACTCCACAAGGGCCATGCATCATGTGCGTCACAACCATCCTGTATAACTCCGGGTACTTGGTCTTATTAGGCAACTCAGCCGAGATGATACAGTCATATTGTTCCGGACATGTTAGTTTATATTTGCCGTTCATGATGGGGAGAAGATGTGCATGTGGAATGCCCCTTTTTTGAAACTCGACCACATACACATAAGCAATAACCTTCCCAATAATGTGCTTCTCAAAGAGTTGCTTCTTAAGCTCCTCTAGCTTTGCCCTGAACACGCGTATGACGAGATCAGGACGATCCTGTGGTGTCTGACCCGGCATAAGATTGTCCATTATCTCCTGCGCCAAAGACGGGTTGCGAGTCATTGTCGAAATACGTCGGCTTGTCGTATTTCAAAGCGAGCCATTGCATCCAGGAAACGACGCTTCATGTCACGACCTCCCCCAATGAATGACGGCGGAGCACAATCCTTCTCCCAATCGCCCCAAAGACGAACCTCGCCGTTATCGATGCTATCGAGCAAGCCCCGATATAGATCGGCCCTTATGTTCTTTTGGTTAAATCTGATGTACTCTAGTCGCGCAGTCTCTATTTTGATGTACATATCAACTGCATACTGCTGTAGAAGACGTGTCCCGAAGAGTATAGGGTGAATATATTTTGGCGCATCTGAAACTTGTAGCAGTAATACTCTCTAGCTGTTACACAACGACTATTGGTGCCTGCGAAAACCGTAACATCTTAGAAGTTTTATTCTAAGTTTAATTAACTAATCATATATATTATGCATAGTTGGCTAACCTTCTTCATCTTCGTTATCCCCACGATTTGCGGCCACCTGGTCTGTACTGAAACCAACCTTTGGGATATCTAGATGCCAACCAAGTTCACCCTTGGGGAAAAAAAGAGGGTATGACAATGGATCGTAACAACTAAAATGTGGCTGAATAGTGTGACGTGTATTATTGTTTCCATATAGATTAACACTACGGTTAAATCCCAAGCGAGCCTCATTACCCTCGACCCATATGGCGGCAACCTTAGAAGTTATGGGTACATTGTATGTCCTTTGGTCCAACCTAGCATCGAGGTTCAGGGTGATACGATAGTCTTCGAGGTCTTCTACCTGCCCAAGGTTCTTGAAGGTTTGAGAGTACGGGTTGCCACTTAAAATGTTGACAAGATTCCTTATTACATTCTGGTCCAAATTAGGAGACCGATGAAATCAATGGCTTAGCGTGGGATCATTGTCATAGAAGTACAGCTCGAGATGCTCCGGACCAGAATCCCTAGGACCGAAGGAGTGTACATTATGATAAATCTGGCCATGTGCACGAAATGTGTATGTACCAGACCTCATGTTGGCATAGGCTTCGTCTAGGCTGACACCAAGTGTGGTGAATGAAAAATGCCCATTAAAATATCTAATATTCTCTCGAAAATAAACCGCATCTGGATCTGAGGTCGTCCAAAGTCTAACAAGATCTGGTATTGGTTCCGGGTTCACGAGACTGATCTTTCCATCTCGACAGCAGAAGCCCTTGGGCTCGTACTGAAACCTTTTTGCATGACACTTCTGACAGTTGGGCTCGGGCTTTAGCACGTTAGTGCTCTAAGGTAAGTTACTATAGACATGATCATATGGATCGGTAGACTCTGGCCCATTTCGGTGATTTCTTCTTCTTCAGTCATCTCAACATCACTGCAGCCGTTATTAGCTGAAATGGTTTAAGAGTTTTGAGTAAGCTCATGGTATTTTTTGTTGTAAATATAAGAATGATGAAACATGTGATATCAAAAATACCTTCGTGATCAAAAACATAATTCTCCTCATTTAAAATATCGTCCCTGATGGTTTCACCGTTGCCTATTTCACAAAGGATTGAATTCCATAAGATATTTTTTTTTATAATTTTAAAGAGACAATTCGAATAAAGACGAGGTCCTTACATTGTAAAATAGATTGTTGTGTTGTCTGATCAGCATATTGTTCAATGGTTGATTGACTATTGATTGAAGGGACAACATCATTGGCAACACCTGGGCACTGCATGACAATTGACTCCGAGCATGGGGTATCTCTTCTAGATGCATACATGTTATTTCTACGATCTAAAAGTGCGTGTCTTTCCTCATGTGAAAGACTATGTCTAGCTGATCTTCGAGAGGCATTGATCCCCGCCCTCACCTCGTCAGGTTGGTTTCGTCTGGCTAATCTCCTTGAGGCGTTGATCTCCGCCCTCACCTCGTCAGGTTGATTTTGTCTAGCCAATCTCCTTGAAGCGTTGATCTCTGCCCTGACTTCCGAAGGTTGATTTTGTCTAGCCAATCTCCTTGAAGTGTTGACCTTTTGTCTAACTTCTGGTGATTGATTTTGCCTCGTTGCTCTTTGACGAGCATTTCTATCTTCTCTTTGTTTTGAGGTTAAATTTTGCCATCGAATTTTATCATGTTCCTGCCTTAACTCAATTTGTTCTTGTGACTGCTCAGTCATAATGTTTGCACAGCTTGACATGTTTGCACAGCTTGACGTTTGTAGAGGTCGTTTTCTTGCTATATAACAGTTATAAGCGACATCAAAAAGGTTGTTTTTTGACATCAAAAACAGTTAAGAACAAATTCTAATTTAATTCGGTTTACCAAAATACTCACCATTTGAATATTCAACTTGCGTAGTTATTTGATTTGATGTCAGTGTGCTGTTCACATCAAAAGAAGATTTAAAACTTGATGGCACATTTTCATCTCCGAAGTCAATTTGATTTGGCGAATGTCCAGTCTCGCGAATACACAACGGTATATTTGCATTTGTATGTATATTAATATCATGGCGAGACCGCTTTGGTACATTATGTCCAAACTCCACTGCATTGATATATAAAATATACCCTTATTCATGGTATTATAATAAAGAGGGATAGTAAAATATATATGTCCAGATCATGTAGATGCACTTCGGTTGTTGTTGTAAATACATTTTTTTTCCTTTGCTTTGAGGCTGATCCATTATACAAAAGGTCCCTTTGTGGTATTGATGCTACAACAAGTAAATTCAACATATATCCCATGACACTAATCAGTTGAACGCAACCATTATTTTGATAAAAATATGACCAACACTAACCTAATTTGAAGTTATTATGAAACTAAGGTTCCAACTCCTTTAGCCGGAGTTGCAACAAGATTTCTATCTTTGTTATAAAGGCATTTATCATAATATACTTCCCATGCGAAATGCAAAACAAATCTCCAATGCAATTCATCAACAACTTATGCACAATATACAAAAAATAATTGTGTGTTTTGTGACAAAGTAATGGATTTACAAATAGCACCGTAAAAAACTGTCCTTTAGAGAAAATGGCCAGAATAATTACTTTGGATTTACAAACTCAGAAATGGCACCATGTGTTTTCTTGACTCCTCAATGTATGGTCCAAGCTCCAAGATCAACTACAAAAG
The DNA here is from genome assembly GCA_036346145.1 of Olyra latifolia. NCBI lineage: Eukaryota > Viridiplantae > Streptophyta > Magnoliopsida > Poales > Poaceae > Olyra > Olyra latifolia. The sequence continues at coordinate 5,599,655 of CM070530.1, forward strand.
TGTGGCATAAAGTCAGCATAATGAAAATCTGAGGGCTAAGACATCATGCATACTAAGGCTTACAGCAGAGTATTATTCATTATCCCGAGAAATGAAGAATATTTACCAAAGACAACACTTTCAAAGATACTAAGGCTTACAATGAGAGTATTATTTCTGCTGCATAACACATCTAATTTTTCTACTTAGGTAAGCACATACCTAACTAACATAAGATTGTATGCGGCCACTGGTTTGTCCCTTGTAAATTGTAGGTGAAAGGATCCTGATTGCGATTGCTCGAGTCCAAGAAAACCTATGATCTTTTTGTCCCACCAGAACGGTGTTGATTGGCCTTACAAATGCACATTATATTCTGATGTTCCGTTTGCAATTTTCTCTCTCATTTATTTTTGAGAAAGAGTGTTCCATATACATCTATATTACATCAAAGAATAGCAAGGCAGTATTCTCTAGAAAAATAACCAAGAATTAAAGCACCACCGAAAATAATTGTAAGCAGAATGCAATCGAAATTACCATGACAAGTAAACCATGTGGCATTTTCTACTCCTTACAATATGATGGAAAGTTCAGGGGAAAAGAATACCATGTGATTAGTGATTACATTTACTTAAGCAATACAGGATAACATGTATCCAATCGTGAAAAACATTTCTAAAACATAACCCCCTACATAGTTTTTCTTAAAACAAAACCAAGAGTAAACAAAGAAATGCCCTCAAAGAAAGATCAGGCAGTAAGTAGTAGTGGTTTCATCACTACTACTTAACAATACTTAGATTATCTATAAATTTAGTACCACTACAGTTAAAAAATCTAACCCATGGATTAAATAGTGTAAGTCATTTGAGAAAGGAGAATGCCAACTTGCCCACTACACCAGACAACGAAAACTACATCAGTGAAGTATTGAATCCCCAACGCTGCCTAGTACTGGGTGCCTAAGCTCCATAACGCCACATTGATTTAGCATTTAACACATAAAAAAGGCAGTCTTCAAAATGAATAACACATACGGAAGTCCAGTTCTCCAGCAGGGTTCCTCAAACCAATCACTTGCTACAGGAAGCGATCAAACCAATCACTTGCTTCCTTCACCATATTTGCTGTCAATCGGTGACCAACCCCTGGCTCTGCGATGAACTGAACAGTAAAGATAAAATGTTAGTAACTCGTAAGTCTCCTTTTAGGACAAAAGTAGAGTTAAAGCATGTTTAAGCTTCCTGTTATATTTAGGTCAACACAGTCAGATATTTGTTAAACCAAAAAAAATACTTGAATGAAGTCAAAAATGAAACGCTTCCAGACAACCAGGGTAATATGGAATGGAACTATGCAAGGAAAAGGCATCAAGCTAACGAGACAAGATACTTCATCTGAGACAACGAAAACTACATCAGTGAAGTATTGAATCCCCAACGCCGCCTAGTACTGGGTGCCTAAGCTCCATAACCCCACATTGATTCAGCATTTAACACATAAAAAAGGCAGTCTTCAAAATGAATAACACATACGGAAGTCCAGTTCTCCAGCAGGGTTCCTTAAACAGCTGTGGACCAGCCATAGCTGGCGGTTAGCACTACTTCTCTATCGGTTACCAGACGTAATCAGTTCTCTGCTGAGTGAGACATTATTTGAAGAATATGCTGACTTGAATATGTAACATAGGAAGAGTCCAAAAGGCTGAATTTTTTGTTGAAGAAGCACCGACATCCCTCCACAAAACACAGCAAATAAAGAATTTACATGCATAAGACCTTTTCTGGGGGAGATTTTTTAAGGCTGTTCTCTTTAGCTTATCTTAAAGAAATTAATTGCAATATCACATTTGCAGCCTATTAACCCAGCATCATAAACTACTCGGCTCAAAGCACCTAAATTAATTTGAAGCACTTTCAGGACCTTGAGAGGGAAAAGGCAGCCAGGGGACAACTTGAGAAAACATCTTCCTGTGAAGCACCTAAAGTTCCACTTCCAGACCAAACAAGTAGGCTCTTTATTCACTTCTGATAAATTTCTGGGTTAAATTCAATTCCTTCTAAAAATCTGTTTATTCCATATCTATCTTTTGGTTTCCGCTCTGCTTTTCTCTTGAAGGAAATGCCCCTCTCAGAAAGCTCTCTAGTGTTGGGAGCATCAATAGTCTGGAAGAAAGCCATTTCCTTCAAGCATCATTGGATTTATCAGATAGTGCTTCATTAGAGAGGAGAATGTCTGCATAAAGTAATATGTCCTATTATGTGAGGAGCATGACTCCAAGTGCTTTTGAATCAGCACTTCTTCGAAAGGATGGAGAGCTGGCTTCTTACATGTCACGATTGGTATGTATATGCTTCCTTCACACCTAATCTGTTATGAAGCATTTGAAGGAGCTTTCTTTGTGCTTCTACTATAATTTTGTAGTCAGTAAAATTTAGTGTCCTAGCCATGAACTAAATTAAGGAGTCATGCTTTATTCTAGTCAAAATCTAACTGGTTGAATTGTCATTCATATTTTCTAAACTAAGGAGTCATGCTTTATTCTTCAGTCACTATTAAACTAAGGAGTCATGATGAAGATTATCCTTTCGAGAGGAGCTGCTGCTATTTCTATTTCGCACTCAAGTTATCTAGACATGATTTGTTGCAAGCATATATGACCCTGTTCCTGACAACATTTCATATGCAAATTGACTTGTTTTAATGGACAACTATTATGCCAGTTGAGGCCACCAGCAGCACTAATTCTATTTGAAAAGGAAGAACATTAATTTTTTCAGTCAGTGTGATATGAGACCATTACCTTCCGTCCAGTAGTGTTTGAAGCTTTCCAACAAAGCAAACTCGATCTAGGCTCCAATCTCCTGCAAATATATTAACATTCCAAAATCATATTCTAGGATTGAAAATTGGTACTTGTCACATTTCAATAATGTGAATGAAAACTACTTGACTTATGCTACAAGCTCTATTCATAGAGATTTTTTATGATATCCCTAGCCTTAATCGTTCACACAAATTCTTTCTCCCAATACTTTATCCCAATCGTCCTTTTATGATATCCCTAGCCTTTTCACATTATTAGCTTCACACAAATTTAATTATTAGCCTTACACATTTTCTAGAAATCATAGCATTTTCCATCACACACAGGTATAATCAATTAAAATTCTGCAAAATAACCTTATACACTTCTTTCAATATAATTACAGATGGGTGTATATATCAACAAACAACCCGGTATTGATAACATTTCTATCAAGACAAAAACATCGATAGATGATTTCTTCCATGTACAGCTTGCTCTTGCCAAGAATTCCTTCAGCTGAAAGCCCATCTATACTACAAGTATTACAAGACGATGAGATCGAGAGACAACTGTTATCGGGCTCACAATCGAATTAATATCCTTTAATAAAGCTTCAGCTACATCTGGCCAGCTATGCACCGTTTTGGACAAAAAGTCAAGCACGCAGGGTGGAACTTCAATACCCAGACCTTTTAATCTCCATCGGACAGCTCTAGCAGCTTGGGCAATATGCTGGCATTGTGATGCTGCCTTGAGAACATATGTAATGGCTGCTACAAGAGGCTCATCATTTGAATCAGCCAACAATTCAAGTGCATGAAAAGATGCTCGTTTCCAAACATCACCCTCAAATTCTAACTCGGACAGGGCACCAAAAACCGGTAACCTCAATGAAGGCTCTGCATCTGGCTTTTGAAGATGATCCAACAGTGCACAAGCAGCAAGTGAGTGTTCTGAACCATCAACCAACTTTGGTACAAGTGCAACCAAATCTTGGGTTGATCCATGGGAAGAAGAGCATGACATAAATGGAATACTGAAATGCTTAAAGAGTGTTCCAAAGGAACTGTGTTCAATTTCCACTGCATTTTGTGATATAAATGCAATTGGATCAGTGGCATAAAAATGTCCAAAAGTGGAGTAAAAACCAGCTATGGAAATTAATAATTGCAAAATGTACCACATGACAATGGCCCTCATATAATACATTTCTAAGAAATCCATTCTATGCCTATTTTCTAAGTTTGACCCTCGTATCACTATTTATGTCATGATAAAGTACCTAGAAGTCTGAACAAAAGATAAAGTACCTAGAAGACTGAATCCCAATGAGACACTATTTTTTCTCTAAACTACAAGAAAAGTTGCAAGAAACCTTTTTTTTACTATTTAAAAGTGGTCTCAGTATGCACAAACAAATGTCACGACACACAACGCATAATCTATGCCAATAACTCATACGGCACTAAATTACAACTAATTAGTAGCAACCCCCTCCATCACAAAAACATGTCAGTTTGGGATACATGCAATTAAAATTTTGAAACTTGATATTTCTATATCTTTTTAAATGTATAGATTGAACACATAAATATTCATATATATACATGAGAGAATGTTGCACAATTTGCAAAATTTCAGTAGTACCTTATACCAATTTCAAAATATATTTGAGTGGTGGTGGTGGTGGTGGTGGTGGTGGAGCACGGAGCCGGCGGCAGCGGGCGGCCTGGGCGGCCCGAGGCAGCGGCGACAGGGTGGTGAGGTTTGAAGGTGGCACGCGAGCCGGGGCCGGAGGCGCTGACACGCGCTGAGCCGGAGAAGACGGCTCGGCGCCACGGTTCACGCGGCGGTGGAAAGCGAGGCGGCGGCGGCACGCGAGAGAGCCGAGGCTGCTGCAGCGTCGCGTCTGATGGGACCAAGGCGAGCGGCGGCGGCATCTTGTGCTGCGCGGCCGAGGCGGGCGGCGGCGGCGGCGCAGCGCTCTGGCGGCGGCAGCGAGCGGCGGCGGCGGCGGCAAGTGCTGCGTGGGTGTTGAGGAGGCGGCAGCGGCGGCGACTCTGTCGGGCGGCACCGTTGTAGGTGGAGGTGGAGCGGTGGAGGTGGAGCGGCGATTCTGAGGCCGGCACTGGAGGTGGAGCGGTGGAGAAAAGTCCGGCGTGAATGGAGACTGGAGGCTAGCAACACTGCGAGGCGTGATTTTAGCGGTAATACCCCCTAGAGGTAATACACCCTAATTAGCGGCAATATGCGTAATTAGCGGCATTGCGAGGTCTAGGGAGGAATACACGTTGATCTCTATCGCTGGAATGCACGCGAACGGTTAGGATTCTTAGTTGGTGAATTGTAATAAATGCATTTATAAGAATAACATTGTTCCACACACTCGTGAAAATGAGTATTTTCTTGTCAGTAGTCTTTAGTTTTAGGGACAACATACGGAGAGAGGACGCGCGGGGAGAGCAGGCTGCGTGGCTGGCTCGATGCAGGGCGAGGTGGCGCCCGGTGGAGGTGGCGAGGCGCCACCTCGAAAAGCTCTCAAAATTTACGAGATATTTCTTTTATCTTCTTTTTTAAAAGTAAAAACATTTTGGTTTTAGTCTTTTTATGTTGAAGACGTGTATGAAAGCTCTAAAAAACAAGTCAAATAAACCAGATCCAACTCGATGCCACCTCGAAAAGCTCTCAAAATTTACGAGATAAGCATATTTATATTTTTCAAAATACAAACGCTTTGGTTTATTTATCTTAGAGGCGAGTTGCTTTTAAAAATGCTACATCATCAAAAAACAAACGCTTTGGTTTTTTGGTCTGTTATCAAAATACAAACGAAATCCACACAACACAAGCATGCTACATCATCTAAAAAAAAAGAGAGAGATACCAGGTGGCAGGAGGCAGGTGGACGCATCCTAGCTAAGGTGGAGCCGTCCCGATCCGTCCGTTCGCCGCTGAAAAATCGCGGCCAAATCAACCGCAGCCGTCCACGCGTCCCGTGTCACCCACGCCCACGCATCGCGGCTTTGCTCTTCTTCCCTTTCCACCGGTCACTCGGCTTGGTTCTTGTTGATTTCTGGTGTCCGGGTGTGTTCCTAGCCGATTTCTTCTTGGATCTTGGTGTCCCGGCGGGACATTGTATTACGCAGGTGAGATTTTGAGGAACCTTTCCTTCCTTCTCTCTCTGTTCGGTTGTTCAAGATGCGATTTTCCCCTTTTTTTTTAAGGGGAGGGGGGGTTAAAATCTTGACGTCCGTGCCAGTGATGATGACAGTGCAAATCTATGGTGAATTCTGGATGAATGCGCTTCGCGCAGCATCTGTGCGCGGCTCTGGTGATATACCCTGCGCGATTCATCTGAGGCACGCACGCATCAGTGCTTTTTCGGTACTTTCTCGCTCTCTCTTGAGTTCCTGGAGTTCATGCCTTGATCAAATCTCAACCTGAATCCTGAGGCACTTTTTTTTGCTTCTTCTAGCCCGGTTTGATGTGTCCTGTCTCTCTGGATCTCATGGTTTGATGTGATAATTTTTTTTCTTTTGGTTAATTTTGGCGTGCCAGTGATGATCTAAAAGCTTAGGTGAATTCTGGATGGATGTGCTTGCGCGCAAACAGCGCGCCGGCTCTGGTGTCCTCACACAATTCATCTGAGGCACGCGTGATCTGATTGTTCTTTTTCCATGTAGATGTCAGCTTCTATCTCGGAATTTTAGATGGACCAAATTGATTGCACTTGCAGGCATCTGGTTCTTATGCTGTATGCAGCATTTTCTTTTTCTTTTTTGGACTTTAGAGCGCCCACATGCCCTGATAAGCTCCCTGGAACAAATTAACATGAAAAAAGGGGATTCTTTTGAAAAGCAGCAATGAACAGCATTAGTCCATAAGAGCACATAGGATACAACCAGCAACTTATGTTTCTGTTGTATCCGTTACAACAGGATGCATTGCCTAATTTCATATTTCAAAAGCAAAAGAGCATGAGCTCTCTCCAGTCCATTGAGCAATTCAGAATAGTTGCAGGGTCTACAATTCTGAAGACTATGATATTCCAAGAAGCAACAAAACTATGATATATAGAGAGAGAGTAATACCATACCACGTGTCTTCTTGTGAAGGGGTTTTGTAATTACTAGGATAGGAAAACGCGCCCTTAGCGCGTGGTACAACTATTGTGGTGCTGTATATTATAGAGAGAGTAAGGGCTAAGTAAATTATTAGTTTGTGTAGGCCTTTTTTTCTAAATGTTTGAGGTACCTTGTATAATTTTCTTTGTTCAATGTTAATGCGAGGAATAGAGCTGGTACGGGTACTAAATTTGAAAATATTACTGGTATGCTGCTACTGTAAATGTGGCTAAAGGTAAAATTTTTTCTATAAGACGGAAACTGGTTCATACATAACTGTGATCGATAACAGATGATTATATATTTACAAAAGGGGTAGTAACATGTTTTTACTGTCATGATACAGGATGGTATGAAATATATTTATAAGCAATATATGCTTGTATAGAGTCTAAGCTGCAGTAGCTATGTTATAGTGGCTGTTAAAAGGGAGGTCTTTTATGTTTTGATGTTGGTGTTGCTGGGCTTTTTGTTAGATCCTGCATAGGATGATGTGGTGTTAGCATTGTGTAATATGTATAAAAAGCAGTACAGAAGGTTATGTTTTTTAGGAAGTTACCTGGAGTAGAAGATATTTCCTTCAAGGTGTTGCATCTCGGTCCTTATTGAATAGCTTTCTTTTAGCACGGGCTTTGCTGGTTGTGGCTAAAGGGAGTCTTATGTTTGATGGGAAACATAATTAGGTATTTTATGGCGCTCACAAAAGCAAAGTCTGTGTAAGAGGTTGTAGAAGTGAAGGACAAACCTTTTTTCAGGTGTGGTGCTGGTGTAGGTTTCATTTCCAGGAGGAGATTGAATGTGATTTCCATGCTGTTCCTGTAAAACATTTTTCTTAGTTCAACTATAGGAGCATAATATAGTGTGTATTGTTGTAGAATGTTGTAAGTGTAATTAGGTGTTGCATAACATTTTGCAAATATATAGTGTAGACCTGTGCTGGTGGTGTTGTGGTCGTGGAGGTAGCTATGGTTGTGACGTCTTTATGTTGGCCCTGTTTAGGTATATACGAAATATGTGTTAGGATGGTGACAACAGACCAATTTGGTACAAAGAATGGTCATATGTAAAGAGCTTTTCTTATTATGCAAGGTAGTGAGGAATTTTCTATACCACCAAGGATATGATATGAAGAATATACCTGTATGGGTAAATCATCTGCAACTTGTTCCAGTATAGTGGTCTATTTGGTGTTGGCATCTTCGCCTGGCTGTTTTAGAACAAAATCTGCATGCAGTTATATTGGTGAAACTGTGTTAGGGTTTGTATAATGTGTAAGTATTCTTTATGTACTCTATTATGTTGTATAATAGCTATATTTTTCTGAGGATGGCTAACCTGTATGGTAAGATGATGGTGGCGGTATCTGGTCTGCATGGTACTTGCCTTTATCCTGTGGGTTAGTAGGCTGGTACAATGTTGTGGACGTAATCTCTTGTTCTTGCTGAGTAGAAGGCTAGATCTGTGGAAGGGCCAAGACAGGAGAGAAGGATTTTACTTGGTATGAAATTTTGCGCAGTTGCATAGCTCTTTCTGTAACAGTGACCACCAGGTCATATTGTCTTCTATATAGATCTGTTATGTTGCGAGGTATTGAGTTGTGACTGTGATCAGCAGCTGCTAGTAGAACATCGATTGGTGCTCCTATTAATCGTTCTGCTGTGTTCCCGAAGAAAACAAATTCAACCTCTTCAGCATTTGGATGATCTAGTTCATTTGGGTCAACTGCAGTCATGGCTATTCGGTATCTATAATAAAAAAAAGACTATTATAGATGGTGTTGGTATATCGTAATGCGGTAAAATGGAGATTATGAAGGAATTTTTGGATGTACATATCGTGGGGTGCTTGTTGTTGGGCCACATTCATGGCATTGTTCATACTCACCTTCGGTCTTCACTTTCTTTCGGCATTTGTCACATGCAGGAAACCACCATGATCCTTGTGAAACAAGAGCTTTGATGGCGACACGTACGTCGTATGTATTACCCTATGTATAGGAAGTGGAAGGGAAAAATATTATAAGCATAAGAGTAGCAATGGTGAAGGCAATATGAATTAGTCAATGCAATGGTGTTTAGATCTTAACTGTTACAAAATGGGGGTTGAGATTAGCCAATTCGGAAATAGTTGCGATGCTAGATTGTTGTTGTTGAGGCATATGAGAATTGGCTGATATCTCGTGCCTAATGCTACTATATCTGTGTGATTTGTAATATGACAATAAGGTAATTGAGTAATGTGAAAAAACCTGTAACATGTTTAGTAAGTAGTAGAACTGTTTTGTTGCATTTCACCTTTTTTGCAGAGCGTGGACCTCTGGAAGAGCAGCATTTATATACCATTTGCTTGCACTAGTTGCTTGCAAACTTAATTGGCCTGTAAGAATAGACGATTAGAATTTTTGTAATGGTAAGTGGCAGTAAGAATCTTAGCAGCTTTCCTATTCAATTCTATAGTTATGATTGTAGATGAAAAGTTTGTAAAGCGATATGTTTGTACCGTTCCACAATTTCACGTTGAATCCCACAAGTAGAAGAATCACTGTTCTGTTTTGGGACTCTATCGAAACTGGAGCTATGTTGAATTCATCCACATAATGTCCCCATAAAGCAATTTCAGCATTTGTGCTAGAAAAAAATAAAGGGAAGAAATGTTAAGCACGCATGAATAATGATGACCAAGAGCATGGTGATTAATAGTACTTGGGGAAATAGCAAGTAACAATACAGAATCATTGTCTGAACCTATTATCTGTTATCTGGATTGTGCGTAGCTGTGTTGGTCCTGTTGCAGTTTGTTTCGTCATTACAGGCGAAACAGAGATAACAGCTGCGATGGTATCTGTTATTTGTAAAGCAGTATATATAAAAAAATGTATAAAGTCTTTGCATGAATATTTGTTAGATGAATAGGAGAGAGGCTAAATAAGCAATGATAATAGAACTGCTATTAATTGTGGGGCAGTGTATTGCAAGAAGAGTAATTTTATATTGTGAATAGCAGTGCAATGTATACCTGACAAGAGTCTTCTGTTAGTTGTTCTATCTTTTAATGCCTCGAGTGGGACAATGTTGCATGCGTATACTGGGAATGTGTCTGGTATTGTTGTGATCTCTTCTAGTTTTGTGTAAGACGTAAACGTTGCCATGATGTCATTGTCAACAGCGCGGAATGACTGCTTTGCTTTGCTGACCTTGAAAAGGTAAACATAGTATAACGAACCTTCCTTGAGGTATTGGTCAAATGAAGGTCGGTGTAGCGCTGGGACATAGGCATCCATCATGCCGCCCTATCAAGAAGTATGCATCTTTTTTAGAAAACAAAATGTACATATGCGTAAAGTAGTGGAAGGCTGCTGTTGGAATAATAGGCAATGGTAAAACATTCTGAAGAATTTTACCTGTTCGTCAATCATCACCATGTCAAGACATTGTAATTTGTTTGGATTTGTGATGTCTCTGTAGGTGGAGAAGCGCGTTAACCTTACGCGAACACGCCAGTTATGGCGATAGGCTGTTACCTGTTTTAATAAGGTGTACTCCATCTGTGGGGAAAAAATTTGATAGGTCAATACGAAGTAAAAATAGCAGGCAATGGGAAGGAGATTAGTGAAACAGAACGCAAATATTATATGGCAATAGAGAATATAATAGAAAGTACCTGCTTAAAGAGGAAAGTTTGGAAAATTGCTAGAAGCGGATGGATATGCAATTTGCGAGATTCTAATGGAAAGAAAAAGACAACAATAGGTGAGGATAGAAATCAATGGTGTTTTGCATTGGGTGAAACTGGAGATTGTAGTAGGAGAAGACGCACAACGCCTGTGGAGAACCGCGTGGAGGAGCTGTTAGTCGTCACAGCAATTGGAGGTTGCTTTTGGAAGGCAGCAGTGCTGCCGGAGAAGAAAAGGTACGGGCAGAAGAACACTGAAGAAATCGTTTATGAGGCTTGGAAGGCGAATAATGGAGCAGAGAGGTTAGCCGGTGGAATGAATGCGTGGGAGGGCACCTGTAATGCAGTCAGTACAGGAACAGTGTGAAGGGTTTATTGCTTGACGCGTGTGCTGGTATAAGATATGCGTGGCAGGCTGGCATCTATGCGGCAGAGTGGTAGAATAGTGTTGTATAGTCTCTGTGAATAGTAATGGTCTGTCTCTGTGAATAGTAATAGTCTGCTTGGTGCATGCTGTTAACATTTGGAAAACAGGTAAAGCAAAAGGTCATATAAGAAGAGTAGAACCGTATACTTGTTAATTATTTGCCCAGTATAGCATGTTATGTAAAGGCGTTAAAAAAAGGGATATGTATAGGGATATGTATTTTGATTAGGGAACTAAAATTGATAATGCGGCAAAAAGCTAACAGATATCATAGTTGCTAGGTAGTAGTGCGAGGCTTCATTATTTATTTACCGTGGCAGCCCGGCTCATGTTTTTCTAGTTGAAGTTATACATGGTCTTTTACAGAGGTAGCAGCAATATATAACAGTGACTAAGGATGGTTTTTTTAAGTTTATTTTATCCTACCTATTTGCCTTATCTCAAATTCGATAATTTTTCGAGATAGCTTTAAGAGTCTTTTGATCTTTGTGTTTAGGGGTTACGGAGTTTTCAGACATGGTCATGTTAATAAAAAAAGTACTTAATAAAAAACTAAAAAAGCGAGCTAAGTCAAATAAGATATGAAATAAATCAAATAAGCTGACTTATTTGACTTGTTTTGTGTTTTATTTAACCTATTTGACTTTTGTTATTACCCTTTTGGGTCTTTTTTTTCATTGGCCGTTTTGAAAGCTCCATAAATTACAAACATAAAGGCTAATTGGCTATCGATTTATTTTGGAAAATTATTGAAATTACGAGATAAGACAAATAAGTAGAATAAAATAGGCTGAAAAGAACTCACCTTGAATGAAAAGGAACACTTGTTTATATACTATGTTTTTGGTTAACGATGGAGTCGTTTATCTTTATCTTCTACTTTGTGGTTACATGAGAAAGACATTTAAGAAGTTTACTTTTTATTTGTAAATTCTAAATTTTATTTTATGCCATTCTCTAGATTTTGGAAAAATGAAAAATTTGACAAAAATGGAATCATAACTACATAAGGAAAACCTGTTAAAAAACTAAAAATTTTTAGAAACTTTTTCCTTTTTTGATTTTTCTATTTTCTTTTTTACGCTATTTCGAAATCCCTCAAAGGAAAACATCGAAATATTGAACCATGTCTACATGAGAAAGACATATAAAAAGTTTGCCTTTTTTACTAATTACTTAAAAAATCATTACTTCCATTGCGTATTATAGCACATTTTTATCTCTATTTTCTTTTTTTCTAACATTAAAAAATTTAGGGAAAACTATTGTAAAAATTACAACATGGCTATACAAAGGAATCATTAAAAAATTTGAACGTCTTAATTTTTTCTAAAATTATGAAATATTGAATTTGTATTTATTCGTAGTTTGTAGTGGTTGTTTATTTATTTCTTTTGTATTTATATTTATTTAGAAATCTCAATAAAACGTGAGGAAAAAAACAAGAAATAAAACCAAAAATGGGTACAATTAAGAAATAATAGGAATCAAATATAAAAAAAATTATGCTTTCTGTTTTGTATAAAACCTGACGAGGCATGAACACGTGTTCCTTAGTAGTAATCATAATATAGCTCTTATACGGTGGATACACTGATGCATCACCTGATAAAACCATTATATTCTTGTCAGGTGGGCAGAAAGAATATGTCGACGGAAACAGGAGTTGGAGATATTCAGAGCAATAGAATTTTTATATTGATCTATAGATCAGATGCATAGTACAATTTTTTTTTTAGGCGTTGGAAAATACATAGCGAAAATTCTAAGCTCATCTCAATTTTTATGAAATGACAAAGGTACAGAACTGATTACCCTATACAATGGTTGTATTGTTAGCGATGACATGTAGGCATTGCAACAAGCACTATAATATTATAATTGGTATACATATTACAAATCATTAAAATCTCCCTTTTGTCTCTAGAAAAGGAAATATTATGACCATATACAATTGAGAGGAGTTCTCTAAGGCTAGGCTTGCAAGGTTTGCCCTGTTTATGACGAGTTCATAGTACAAGTGGTCTTTCTGGGGTTTGGGAAAGGTTGCATGTGCATGTGCGTCCAGACTCTCTCGGGCTGTTTTCTTCTCCACAGGTTTTTGAGTTCACCCCATTTCGTGCCGAGTGTTATGAAAGTGCCTGTAGCAGTACGGTGGTTTGTTAAAACGAAAGTATAATAATCTCAAATTATGAACCTCATCATCTGGAACAAGGCATTTACTCACCAAGTGTGAGACACAATGTAAATAAAAGGTGGTAATCCATGACCACTTGTAAGGTTTAAGCCAATTTATGTGATCAGAAGACCTAAATAGGGTAAAAAATTACACTGCATTAAACCAAGGAGAATGTGGTAAAAGGACATATGTATAACATTATTTCACATAAGATAGGACAATTTAGTTTAAGCTGAATTTGTAAACTCTGCTTACAAAAGGTAACAGATATAGTTGTTATAGGAGCAGCATCGTCTTAACAGAACCATGCGCAGTGATAACTTGCAAAAGTAAGCAGATTGTAAGGTCTTTTTTTGAGCCCAATTATATCTAAAGATGGGGGAGGGGAATAATAAGTTGTTAATTCAAAAATCGACTGTATCAAATTTATTGCAAGCTGAAAGCAACTGACACACTGGTAATTATCGAATAAATGGAGCTAGAAACTCTTGCTGATTGTTGTTCTCCAGTCTACAATTATGAAATTCATATGTGAAATGCATATAGATATTTGCTAATAGCTACTGAATGAAGAATGAATTGCCCAGAAAAAAAAGTATAGTAACCTTAGTGCAAAAGCAATTAATAATACAGGAAGAAGGATATCCCCAAAGTCTATGATGCTGTATCTATCGCATGGATGGAACATTTGTGGGATTTTTAACGGTATGGGCACAATATCTTCGTCAGTATAATCACTACGTTTAACTTGCGAGTAGAGCACAGACAATCTAAGTAATCATAAATATAATGCATACTAAATGGCAAAAACAAAGCATGACAATAATCATTTATATCTACCACAATCATCACGCTCTGACAAAACCACATCTTGAAGATAAAAAAGCAGAAGATGTTATACAAGAAGGCATAACTGAGAAGCACAAACCCCACCTGATGACGAAATAGGTAAAGGATTGGTATCAAAGTACTTCGCTAAATTAAAAAAGAGAAATTAAAGAGCAGAACTACCTTGAGGTTAGTTATCCTCACTATTTGGATTACAGTAACAATCAGCGCAATATCCTGAAAGTACAAAGAATGACATTAATTAACACAGAAGAACCCCAAAGGAGGGCATCAAAAATAGAAAACTGTACTTACAAGAATATTTTGCTCAATCCAAGTATTGAGCATCTGCCGATAAACATTTCATATAATAGCAGATATAATGCAAAATTGGCAAACTGCTAGTGTAAGATACGAAACAGCTCCAAAAAAGGGCACTTTCACAAAAGATTCAGCAGCAAATTTAAACTATGTCAAACATTTCACGAGGCCACGTCTCTGAGTGAGTAACTTCTTTTTAAAAAATTGTCATGCCACTATATAACAGATAAAAGGGTCAATTTTTAGGTAGACTTGAAGACCTGGTTTGTAACAATTTAGTACTATTATGTACCCTAATTTATATCACCTATTTACCTCAAGATTTAGGCAATTTAGTTTTACAGTAAGCACATAAGCAGTATTTTACCTAACTGATTTAGTAGAAAAATTTATAATTACAGAATATTTATACACAGGTAAGAGAACTATAATAACAGAAAAATAGATGAAACTATACCCACCTGTATAGCACCGATGTAAAAGATAACCATTAGAAGGTCCATAAACCAGTGAGATATCAGCCTGTACATTCGATGTTAGGCAGATTTTCTGTAGCAATCTAATATTTGTTCTGCTAGTTGAAGTCATACATAGCTTTTTATAGAGGTGACAGAAACATCTGGCAGCAACTAAATGAAAGGCAACACTTCCTTATACACTATGTTTTTGGTCAGTGATGAAGGCTGTCCATCTTTATCCTCTATTAGTATCTTCAAACCTTGTCTTGAACTTACTCTAGAAATGGCTACATAGAGCTGTCCATGACTAAATACGGGTGTCTTGAGGTATACACCTATCTTGTTCAATGTTTGTCCCTGACACTTGTTGATGGTCATGGCATAGCAAAGGCGGACTAGAAATTGCCGACGTTGCAATGTGAAACCCCATTTTGGACTGATGCTTTTTAGGCCTATTCTTGGTATATGGACAATATCTCCAATATTTGTTCCAGTCATCACTTGACCTTCTAATATCCTGTCACCAAGTCTAGTTATTATCAGACGAGTGCCATTGCAAAGCCCAAGGGACTGATTAATGTTGCGGAGAAGAACAACTGGAGCGCCTATCTTTAGGGTTAGTCTATGTGATGTGAAGTTGTTTATGACCAGTGTTAAGGAATTCAGGGGGGTATCGATCTTGGATATCCGAAGGATGCTCGTTGCTTCGAGCTATTTCATCAAAACTAAGGTACTCTCTTTCTGTAGATGGTACTCTTTGAAGCATGGTAATATTTATGTCATCCACCACTGAATTTGTTGGGCATATTATTGCACGTTGAGCAAGGTAGGTTGGTTCAGAATAGTGATAAGCAAAATTGTCGTAGATGGCATCGCATATTGCGGCTAAATGATTCCCAACAGGCATCAACAGGAGATCATCTGGAATCTGAACCCAAGTACAATCTTCAGCGGTTTCATTATTAGGATTTGAAACGGCAGGAGTATGGTCTTCACCAATGTCAAGGATCCATTGTGCAAATTGTTCCATGTGAAGTTTGGACTGTAAAGATAGACTTGGATTTAATAATCGCATGTTTGTAGTGAGGCGCATTACTTGAATGGATGTCCAAAGAGGTGACTTGACTAAAGAGGCAGCAACAATATCAGCATGGGATCCTTGCTGAATAACAGGAAGAATTTGCCTGAAATCGCCGCCAAATAAGATAGGCTTGCCACCGAACGGTTTGCTTGCATTAGTAGAATCATCTATGGATAAAAGATCCTTCAATGTGCGATCAAGGGCCTCCACACAAGATCTGTGAGCCATAGGAGCCTCATCCCATAGTATTAATGAAGTCTTCATGATAAGCTCTCCAAGCATGGTACCTCTGGCTATAGCACACATACTTGTCTCATGAATATCCACAGAATTGAAATCTCGAATGGGCTGTACGACCTCCAGGTAAAAGTAATGCAGCTACACCAGATGATGCTACAGCAAGTACTATATGGCCTTCAGAACGTAGTTTAGCAATAATGGTGTTCCATAGGTACGTTTTTCCAGTGCCTCCATGACCAGATATGAAATAAAAACATGGTTCATTGCTTGCTATGTTATGAAGAATTGTATCATATATGGTACGCTGTTCATCGTTCAGTGTATTAGCCATTATACCTGCTCTTATAAATAGTTCTTCTCTATTGTATGAGAGTTCTTCGAGCAGTAATCTATTACCAGTATGTGTAGATGAAGAACGGACTATTTCTGGCAGACCATAATCTGTTATAGATAAACCATTTTGATAAAACATATCAGTGAGGTGTTGTAGGCCTGTGTCATAAAGCACATTATCAGAGATATCATAATCATGAATACCAGTGGACCTTCGTGCAGCATAGCTAATGTCATCAGTCATGTATTTCCAATACTTGCAATATAACGCATGGGCATCTCCTACTTCACAATGCATGAGAATTGTCATGAATAATTTTCTGAGTTGATATGCAGAGGCCCAGTTGATAGCTTCATCAAAGACAGTTGCCCATTCACTATCATCACCGATAAGGCCCCTTGCTTTACAGGCCTCACGAAATGTGTTATACACAATATTTTGATATGTTCTGACATCTTCATAGCATTTGGCACCACGGACAACTGTTAGAAGCATTCTTAGATAATATGCCTCACCAGTGCTAGCATGAACATGTTTCAGTCTTCCTATCTTAGTCCCTTTTTTTCTTTGTGACCAGCAATTTGTTTCAGCATGCCATGTCCATTTTTTCGGGAATTCAGAATATGTGAGTTCTGCAGCTGACATATGTTGACTATTGGCAGTGAACCATTGAGTTAGCATAGTTTTTTTGGAAGATGGATTGTCAATAATAGCAGTTAAGTCATCTGTATCTTGGTATGACAAATGGTTCATTTGTGGCATATGAACCATTAGTCTTTCAACAGATGGCGTTCTTCCATGAATAGGGAAACCAAAAGGTCTCCAATATGCCTCGCATGCTGACAGATATCTTGTTCTTTTATACTCAGCAATTTCGTCAAGGCCGTCTGTAGCATAAGAAATGACAGCAGGTTGAGCACTACTATTACCAATAAGTACAGTTGTAAAACAAACAGGTACCAGTGATTATGAATCAAGAACCAAAAAATTAATTGGAAAGTAGGTAACAACCTTGCGAGGAGGATGGATAGGAAGAGGATGGTACTGTTGAATGATTTTGGGACCTTTCAGTAGTATTCAGACGTGGAGACATTGCAACAATTGCTGAGTCATGACCTTTATTCATATATTTAAACAGGTATTTAATAAGGTAGCTGTGAACACACCATTCAACGTTAATATGAGCTTGATACTTTTTTAAGGCAAGAAGATTATGAGGAACCACCCATCTATTATCGAGTGCAACACCATTTTTAGTAATAACCCTACCATTGTCGCGTCGCATATAAACTGGGAATCCATCTTTGTCAAGATATGTTTGAGGATTGAATTTTTTTGGGTATCTTTTTGAGCACCTTCCATTAATCATGCAAGGACTAAGAGGATTGTGAACGCCGCATGGGCCATGCATCATAAATTCTTCTACGAGCGTATAGCCAAGTGGATCAGTGTCTTTATCTGGTATTTCTGCAGAAATCAAAGAATCAATAAGAGAGGGTGATGGCTCGCCGTCTAGTACCACCCAAATCGCCTTGTGTGAGTGTGGCAAGCCTCTTTTTTGGAACTCCACTGTGTAGACAACTGCATGGGTTAGAACTATACGTAATTAGATAACAATGGTAAGCACATGAGGATAGATTGTGTTAAAAAGGAAAAAAGAAAGAGATATGAAGAAAACAAGTAAAAAAAGGGTAACCTGCACGAATTGGGCCAAACAAAGCACCACTTTTTACATCACTGATAAACTCCATAAGCTTCATGTGAAACACACGAGTAACCATATCAGGTCTATTAATAGGCCTTTGACCTTGTTCACAGGCAATGGCTTCAGCTATCTCAGGCCATTTTGGGTTACAAGTAAATGTAACAAATAATTGAGGAGGGCCATATGCGCAACAGATAGCAACAGTGTCATAATATCTTAATTCATGTATCTGTTTCCACCAATAAAGCTAGCAGGTAGTATTACCTTGATGCCAACATCTCTTCCAGAAGCACTGCCTCTACCAACCGCATCAGAAATGCCCTGGTATGTTTCTACTCTAAGCTTATCCTGATTATGAAGACAGTAGGTCAGTCTGTTTGACTCAATACAAGAGAAAGCGTTAACAGCTAATTGCTCTGACAATCTTCCACAGGAAGTAAATGGATTTGGTTGAGTGGGCCGGTAATGCGCATCATATCTGTAGTACTCTAGCATTGTCACATTTCCACGAGAAATTGGATATTCTTCGGTCTCTCTATAGGCCATGCCAAGATGATAGCCTATATCTCCATAAGGGAATAATAAAGGATATTGTAAAGCCATCAAAGCTGGATGAACTGGGAAATGTGTTGTAACTGGCCACCATGAGATTGGACAATAATGTCAAACTGCGAATTGCTAGGGGTTGTATCTCCAATAATGAGTGCAGCAAGCTCAAAAGACTGGGGCAATGAATATGCACCACCATGTCCTCTAGTCGGGCCAATCAGACGGATGGCTATTTCAGGAGTCTCCGATGAAAGTAAACGGTCTCGTGCAATTCTAAATTTCTGAACAATAGGATTAAATGTATCCAACATTAGCATGAGACGGGAGATGATGTCCTCATTAAGTTGTGTCTGTGTGTTTTCTGGCTGTTGAAATAATGATAGCCTATTACGAAGCTCATTTTCAGTGTCATATATATATAACTGAGCAAATTGTGGACGTTGGCCTGGTGCAGGCAGAAGAGGACCAATACGATGATGAACCACACCGTTTATACGAAAAATTGAAGGAGCTGAACCAGTATTTATACTCCTGTCAACCTCAACTCCAAGCGAAGCAAACGAAAACAAAGAATTGTACTCTCTTTGGTGCTGCATAAAATGAGCGGAACCGTGGCTTGCACTAAAACTAATTAAATATGAAAGTGGTGGAGGAAATGGTCTGCGTGGTGGTATATACACCCTGCCTCCACGGCAGCAAGAGTTGTACACAAAAGAAGCACGGTTTGAAGTACCCTTTTTCCTTGTTGCCTCTTTATGCCAAAATATAGCAGCACAATATGGGCATGTATGGTTAGGAGGACCATAATACGATCTCTGCGGATACGCAGCTAAAAATAAGACAAAACGGGAAAAATGGTTACGTTTAGAAAATGCACGGGAAGAAAAGGAAAAAAATGAGGAAAATAATCTACAGAGGCTAGAAGAAAATGAAATAGTGACGTGACATACCTTTTAGCAATTCAATGGTCTGTGTAGATATCTCAGTGGTAGACAATTCGATGTTGTGCCCTGTTAGAAGACATAGAAATGATAGTAATCTCGACAAAGAAGGAAGGAAATATACACGATCAGCAGTCTATACAAAAAAGGTGTAATCACTGACATGGGTCACTATAAAAGCTGTACCTCTTTGAGGGACATTTGGGGGCAACTGTGTGCGTCTTCTCCTAGAACGATTGTCTATATGTTCTGTGAAGCATTAATAAATAAATGGATCAATGAGGTAGTACAGATCATAGATAAAATCGAAGATAACGAAATATTTTAATTAAAATGATGCGCATGCACAGACTGAATACCTCTGTTTACGCTATGTTGGGCAATGTGTACCTGCCGTACTGCAACACGATTTGTAAAGGTGATAGGGGGAAAAAGGCTAATATTTATTTTGCAAAAGTAGGAAATAAAATAATGGCAACATAAACTAACCATGACAATAGATAAGAGAGAAGAAAAAATGGCACTTGAACATGCCACAATGCAGGAGCTTCAGCAAGAGCAGGAAAAACAGGTGACTAATATGAGGGCGCAGTAGGTAAAGCTGCAAAGCTCAAACGACTGTACAAGTTGCACAGCGGTCACAGAAATTTGCAGACGAATAACATAAGGAAAGGCAATGCCAAGGAAGATAAACAGTAGTTAGGATCACGCAACTGAAGAAGATGTATTAGTTTTGAGAGATTGTTGTTGATCTGTTAGGAAGCAATAATGAAATATCTATATGATAAAGCGTGAGGTAAACATGAATCTGAAGAAAAAAAGCCTAACTTTGCATACATTATGATAGCAGCAGGTATACAACGGCATCCACACATACCCATACAATAACTAATACCTTTCTATTTCTAGGCAGAAATTACTGGGTGACATAGGCTATGTTACTGGAAACTGGTAACAATAAGTGGATAAAATAAAGAGCTGTGCCTTTTTCTGTGCACGCAAAGGGGTAAGTACATCGCACAAAGGAAGAGAACTAAATAAGTAAACAAAAAAGAAACCTGATTGCATAACTCGGTCAGCGGCACGTATGGAACGCCTCATAGCACGGTTAGCACGTGCAGCGCTAGCAGAAGGCAACTGGGAGATTACACCTGAAGATGCTAATATCGCAGAAGTAATGTAGCACATAAGATGGTCATAAAGAAGGGAAAAAACAAGTCTAGTAACAGAGAGAAGAACTACAGATAACCTGGTACTGCAGAAGTCGTTCCTGTGCCATCGTGAGAAGGTGAAGGAATAAACGCTGCCATGGTTCACTATCCAAAAATGGTCTGAAGAAAGCACCATGTTTATTCGTACACAAAAGAAGCAGGTAAAAAATGAGGTAAGCAAATTAGCTGTGAGCCGGAGAAATATAGCTGATTAGGAACTAATCACAAAAACCGAGATAAAATGCACAAGAAGCAGGCAGTGTTTGGAAACACTATATATAGGCATAAAATATAATAGAATTTATAGTAGACTTGGCAAGCTTAAATACAGAGAAAGCTGCCCATTGTACTCCAAGAGCAACAGCAGAACAATGCATCCATCATGTAGCGGTGTAACACGAACGTAGCAGAAGAAATTCACCAAGGAAGATGGAGTAGTAACCGCGCACTGGCATAATGTTCACTACCACATGGATGCAAAACCTGCACGCAATGACAGGCGCCAACGTAGCCAGAGAAAAAAAAAACGGAATGCACAATTGACATGGGAAAATTATAGGATGCGCTGAACAACCAAAAAAATACTGGGAAATTATATAATCCCATATAAAAGTGTAGTATATAATATCCATAATTAACACAAAGTACACGCACAACAAAGAAATAACGAACAAATCTATTAGTACAATAGTAGAACTGAAGGAGAATATGTCAATAGCAATTACAGAAGGTATGAATAATGACTGAACTAAACAATGAGAAAGCGATAAAGAAAAGGTACAACTTCCTAGCTACAGCCAAGCATGTTTTTGGCAGCTGCACTGAACAATCCAAAGAACCAGAACAGAGCACCAATATCATAACAGATTGAAGGACACCATCCACATCCAACACTGCAAATACAGAAAAGTAATCAGAAGACTTTTTCTGTTGAGCAATAACACATTTTAGAAGAATGTAAAAGGAAAAGGTAAATTACTTTATTACCTACCGGAATCATATACCTCATACTGAAATCCACAGCATGAAGTATACAGCAACCTTGAAAGGGTGAAAGCCCTTCAGATAAAAAAAATGTTAGAAGACAGAGCCACCTACATTTTAGATCCAAAAAGTGTAAGAGCAGGTGACACGTCACGAAATATAAAAATGAAGATAATAGGCATGAAACGAGGAAAAACGTAAATTCATGAAGCTCTAACAGCATTAGGACATAAGCAGTTAGGACATAGGATGAAATTGCAGGGTGTTTTGAATTGGAGGGAAGAAAAAAGGTCAATTAAAGGGCAGAATCTTTACATAGTGTAACAGTTACTATGAGACTTCGCCTAGGACTCCGTTGAAAATAAACATAAAATTGAAAAACGGTTTTAACCCAAAAAAGGAAAAAATTTGAAGGCACAACCACACATAACAGAGGAGCCATGTAAGCAGTCAAAATTATTGAGACAGACTACATCGCTCAGAATACTTTCAGCAAATTCAAAACAAAGGTTGGAAGGACCTTTTTTGGTCAGAAGTATAACCTCAAATCAAAAGCTTTAAGTAAAACAGAACATCGGTTGGAAGAGCCTTTTTTGGTCCAAACTATATTCACAAATCAAAAGATCTAAGCAAAACAGATTGAAATGCCCTTACTGATTTAAACCGTTGTAGTCGTTTAACAATCTTCTCCTGGATCACTATTGTCAGGGAAAAAAAATTTGGGGCACAAGGACCTAAGACTATTTTATGGGTTATCTAGAACATAAGGCCTTTTACTAAAAAAAAATGCACAGCCTCATCTGCGAGTAAGAAAAAAGGAAAGAAGCACCCGCACCAAAAATGGTGTTTAACCTCTTTTGGTCCTATAAGATATACCTTGTATGCACCCTGTACAGAACTGAACCTGGAAAAAAGTATAAAAACCTATAAAGTAACAGGAAAATGCATCTAGAAAAGAGGAAACCAGCAGGCCTACCTACTATAAGATATCCATCAAATAATATTAGGCCTTAAATTGGAAGACATGTATCTATAATGTAAATACACTTACACCTAATAGAGAAAAGGATAGGAATTCTTCTAGATTTCTGCGCACAGAAATGTGAATACATTCATAATTAACAGAAAAAAGAAGAACTCTTGTACACTGCTACCTTCCTTTATATTCACCGTGTACAGAACTGAACCTGGAAAAAAGTATAAAAACCTATAAAGTAACAGGGAAATGCATCTAGAAAAGAGGAAACCAGCAGGCCTACCTACTATAAGATATCCATCAAATAATATTAGGCCTTAAATTGGAAGACATGTATCTATAATGTAAATACACTTACACCTAATAGAGAAAAGGATAGGAATTCTTCTAGAATTCTGCGCACAGAAATGTGAATACATTCATAATTAACAGAAAAAAGAAGAACTCTTGTACACTGCTACCTTCCTTTATATTCCCCTTTGAGTCTTTCAGATGGTTTGCACTGGCAAATCTATGAAATTCGTAATAAAAAACCTGACCTGCAAAGAAATAAATTAGCAAATCCAGGACGCAATCTTTTGTTGAATCTAACCAAACAACTACATGTATACCGTCACTGCTATCTCCGTTAATTCACTCTTGTTCCCTCCTAACACTACAGGAACCGAGGTCTTTGCCAAGGTATCGTGCAAACCCACTTTAAAAGATAAGGCATAACTAAAAAAAAAAGAACAACCAACTCGTAAGAGGCATAGATGAATTGGAAGACGTGAAGTACAAAGCAATCCCAAACCACTGTGTTGGTGTCTATAGCCGACCGGAAAGACTGCCGGGGAGGGGGGCGAACAGGGGTGGGGTTGGGGTTGGGATTTGGAGAAGGAGGGAGGAAGAGAGGAGGGGGAAGGGGAACGGGATGCATGCTCACAACAACGGCTTCCGCTCTGGGAAAAGCACGAAGTAGATGCCCACGGCAAAGCACAACACAGCGGGGTCTACCAGCGTCGCGAAGGGAGGGTAAATCCTTGCTGTGCAAACCGACGAGGAGCGGTGGAGGAAGAGGGCGACCAACACAGAGAGATGAAGCGGCGGAAGAAAAAAAGAGTACCGGAGCAAGAATCAGCAGAATGAAGGAAGAGATGAAGACAAAGATGGGGATAAGGTAGCGGGCAGGGAACCCTAAAGCAAAATAATGATGGTAGATTAGGACGGTGGCACGGGAGGTAATTTGAAGCAATCTCAGCAGCAAAGATTTAGACTAAGGCGGTGGAAGGACGGTGGGTTGAGGAAGGTAAATGGATGAGGACAGAAGCGCAAAAATGTCGATACGGAAGCCGTCCAATCCAACGATCCAGCGGTGCGTGGACGAAACTATAAAATCAGAAAACAGAAAGGTTGTTTTGCAAAGCCGTCTGGCTGGAGGCTGGATGGATGGATGCACGCGAGCTGCTCAATCGGACGGCAGATACATATCTAGTGACGTGGACAACTGTGGGAAGCCTATTTGTCCAGGCTTAATATATAAGATATAAGATATAAGATATCTAGTGACGTGGACAACTGTGGGAAGCCTATTTGTCCAGGCTTAATATATAAGATAAGATATTACTACATCAACTTAGCACAAGCTACAATTTCAGCAATTCATCAAACAACTAACAATTGTCATCCCGTAAACATGAGAAGTACTGCCCAACATCACAAGTAAATAGAAAGCCACAGTGGTAAGCATAGGTCAGTGCCTTACTGTATGACAAAGCTAAACAAATGGAGCATATTCTTATGCCACACAACTGCACCAGCACCAGCAGTTCCATACACTGTTCACCATATCACTGTAGCAGTAAAAACTCAGTTGTAACACGCCGGTTTCTATTGAGCCTAGAATGCTACTAAATGTACCATTTACTCTAAATTTTGGCAGCACCTCCCTTATATATGTGGACATCCACGACAGACAATCAACATCATAAGAGGATATAATTAAGAGGATATCATAAGACAATCAATAAAGAGGTCAAAAAGGCTCTAGGTTCAACATGATGTCTGAAACATTACAACCAAAAATAGAACATCATCATAGCCTTGACCACATAAAAACATTACATCCAAAATAGAACATGCAAACCATATAGTCCAAATAAAGAGGTCAATGTTTCCGTGCCATACTTGTTCATAGCATAAGTCTCAAACACTATAAATTACGTACCAAAATAGACATAATTTCACTAACACATCATAGCGTTTTAAGGACAGCGCAAAAACATCACTAAAAAGACATAGTTCTTAAAGTACGGATATTTCTTCGTCACTCTCTCCAAATCGATGGCCCCGTACAATCAGTTAAGCTCGTTGTTAATTCTGCGAAAAAAAATAATAAGCCAATGTTTACTACATAATTAAATGTTAAATTAAATCTGATCAAACTTCCATTACCTTCGCCTTAATTCATGGGAAGCTGCAATATCTGGATTGAAGTGAATCCTACTAAAGACTGTAGTATGCAAACTGTGGTCTACATGAAAAGCAACAATCACATACCGATTAATTATATCAAGTTTATTATGGCACATTAACAAATAATATTTGAAGTAACACGATAACTTACCAACAATATGCTTTCCTCTTAGCATAGTAGCTATCAAGATAACACGCTCTTCAGCGCTTGTCATCCATTTTGTTAAATAGTTTGTAACCATTTTATCCGTAACAACTAATAGCACTTGGTGGAAACTAAAAAAATATAAGCATCATGCAATAGAATTAATATTTCATATTAAAAAAAATTGATAGCCAATTGAATATTCAATGGAATAAAGTTGATAATTTGGCAACAAAAAATGCACCTGCCATCCATTATGAGAACATTTCGATAAGGAATCCTTCTTTTGTAGATGCGTTCATCTATATATTGTATGGAGCTTACAAATATGACTATTCCAATAATATCTAGCACATGTTATAAACAAAGTCATAAGAATTATTTAGTGAAAAAATGACCAAACAAATATGGTTATTTGAACAACTTACCAACATAAGTGTTGTTATGATAAGTGAACTCGAAAACTTGGTTCAGCGGTATGAATGTAGGGAAGAGTGGGATTGACTGCTCTGGCATATTTAGTATCTCATGAACATTCGTGTTATGTGTGAGGTGACAAACAAATTTATGCTTAGCAAAGAAGTAATGTTGTTCTCTCTCAACATAGTCGGCAGACATTTTTGTTATGTAATAAGCTCGACCCTCTTGAATCAGAGGATCTAAACGATCCACCTCATCATTAAGAATTGTAGCAGCCATTTTTGTACCCTATTCAAAACAAACAATTTCAGATTCATCACCATCTAAATAGTAATATCCAATGATAAGATGTGCACAAAAATACCTCCTCATCCAACAAGACTAAATCTACCCTCTTTCTGCCCAACCCGATCCTCTCAACAAAAAACTTGTGGTATACTCGAACACATAAACTCCATTTACTAAATGGGTGCACATCCTGAAGGGTTGGAACTCGTGGTGCTTCAACTCTTTTACGCTTTAACGACCTCATGCTGAAACCCAAAAACAACTCTTAGCATTTTAATTATTGACCTAATTTTTCCAATCATGTTCTCATCAGGAATGGAATTGCATTGTTGTGCACGGCCATTCCACAACTGATGGCAAATAAAATGGCTAAGCATAAAAAATCTAACAAGAAGAAATAAAGACCAAGTTTACCTGTCTTATTTTCTGTTGCACAGGTTCTTCCAATCTTCTTAAACTAAAATGTGATTTGGCCAAACTCTAAAACAATATTAAAAAAGCCAAATCCAGTGAGTAAAACTGATTAAAAAAAAGAACATTTTCTTCCTTGTTCCTCTGCTATTAGTAAATTAGAAAACAGAATATCGAAGAACAAACTGCAATATGTGTTATTGATTAACCAAAAAGTACATAGCATACTGTAGAAATTAAACTTTTCTGCTTCCATTGTTATAACATAGCATTCATAAATGTATGAAGCGAATAAAAAATTGCTCCATTAAACAAAACGCTCAAACACACTCCTTTAACATGTATGATTCTGAATGGTTACACATAAACCATGAATGAGATTACTGTTCTCAGTCCTTTTGCCAATAAACATTACACAGTGAAGCACACCTAGGGCAGTAAGCATCTATCTAGTATCCTTTTGCCAATAAACATTACAATGTGAAGCACACCTAGGGCAGTAAGCATCTATCTAGTATACAACTTTGAGACATCAACCCATACAGTGCTGGTTTGCTGATGTATTGATGATTAACTATTACATGTATGTGTGACTTGGGTAAGACAGATAAGATTTAAAAAAAATTCTGCAATAGTCACAGTGGGCATGCTAGTATAAATAATAACCAATATTTATGTTTGTTCCAAAAATTCAAGCAACTTGATACTGTTAAACAAAAAAAGACACTTATTAAAAGAGAAATAAAAGGAACATTACATGACTTGTTGCAATAGTTAAATGTGTAACTAAATGTGTATCTAAATGACTTGTTGCAATAATAAAAGGAACATTACATATCTAAATGTGTAACTAAAGATGCAGAATGTGTTGAATACATAAGTAAATTAACAAAATTATGATGACATTGTAGTCGAGAAAATCATAAATATATATTATATATAATTATGAACATTAGAACCTGATGTGCTACTATATGTACTTTATGATGGCGATGTACTGCGTAGCATTTGTAGGTAAATGTTATAAGGACTGAAGATGGATTACAAACTAATTAACACAACTAATTAAAGCCGCCAAAAAATTCATATAAAGTACAAGCTAGAATAACCATAATTCCAAAATATATAATGACATACTGAACACTCGACCACTATATATACAGGGAGCAAAGAAGTCACAATTAAATCAAATCCACGCAGCTTTGGGAACAGCCATAAAATCGTTGAGACATGTGTCGTCCTACCTGTCGATACCCTACCTCACCTTCCCCTATGTATCGCTTCCATGAAGAGCAGGATACTCGTAGATCGTGGCTACTGCTCCGATGTATGCCGCTCCCATCAATTTTGTGCCTTCCCGGTGGAACTTGCATTAAGAGTAGAGGATGCGTGCAACGGCGGCGGCTTGGATGCGAGTGTCGGCGGCTGCTTTGAAAGCGTGATCTACTTTGATGCATGGGACGACTGCTTTGATGCGTGCGACGGCGGCTGCTTTGACGCGGGCGACGGTAGAAAGGGAGTGGATCTGCCCGGAGATGTGTGCGATGGCGGCGCTTGGTAGCTGAGATGTGTGAGATGTGTGTGACGATGGGAGGATTGGTGGGCGGTGGCTAGGTTTTACTGGTGTGTGATAGTTTTTCTGTTCTAAATCCTCTTGTTATAAGCAGGTGGAGATTGATCTTATTACAGGAGCAATTACTTTACTAAGGAGTGATGTTGTGTATGACTGTGGCAAGAGCTTGAACCCTGCAGTGGACTTGGGCCAGATTAATTTAACAGTCCAAAGAAAGAATCATACTAAAAATATGCACATATGCTCGCAAGTTATATAAGACGGGCTATATGTATCTAGTCATGGAGACTGGGGCAGGATAGGCAGGCAAATTAGGTAAATTGCCTACCACAACAGGCTGTTAAGCATTCCAGGACCAGCTCAATTTGCGGTTGGACGAATTGGGCTACATAAGACAGAAAGATATCTCACAAAAATAGCATGCTGATTGAGACTGTAGTGGTAGTGTGGGCAATAGCTATTGCGGAAGCTATCCTACATTGTAGTTAAACATTACTTGTGTAAATTGGTCTTGAGCCATAGCAGTTGCTATTGGCGATAAATGATAAGCGCTATGGTGCTCTGCTAAATGTGCTATAACGGTTGTTGCTGTGTTAGCAGGCTTCCTCTTTGCCAATAGCCTCTATTGAAGATGCAGTTGTGCGGCCGTACCTCGATGTCGCCGGGATGGATCCGCCGCGTCGTTGGGGGACGGTGACAACAGCGCGGAGAGACGGCGACAGCTTCGACGTTGGGCCTTTCACACGTGAAAATGGCATAATGCAGGTTAGGTGTATGCTCTTGAGTTTTAGCTTGCTCACATATGTTTTCAACTAATGCCAAACACTGAAAGCTGGAAACATGCGAGACTTTATTTCTTAGATCTATAATTGGCCTACTGTGCTTACATTTACAGGAAATCCATCCCAACACAAGCTAATCTATGCCAATAACTCATACGGCACTAAATTACAACTAATTATTAGCAACCCCCTCCATCACAAAAACATGTCAGTTTGGGATACATGCAATTGAAACTCTACAGGACTGTCGGGTCCGCCAATGTGCATGCACAAAAGTAGCCAACTGCCATCTTATACAAATTGTACGCAGTTTCGTTGAAAAAGGTATAGTATGAATGCAAAGTTGGAATTCCAAATATCAAATTTCTATTAAATTATTCTCTAGTATAAGGTTATAGGCACTAACTGTGCACCTAGGCTTTCCAACGCATAGCAATTAGCTTCACTGCACACATAATCACCTCCAACGAATTTCGATCAATTTTGTGAAAATTGAACAGTGTGAATCGAGGTTGAAATTCCAAATACAGAACGTTTACTTTATTCTGTAGGCTGCATTCTAGATCAATATACAAAAAATAATTTAAGAATAGCTTCTAGCCCTATCATATCTCTGTTGGAACTGATTTTGCAGTCATCAGTTCAGTTTTAAGTGGTAGCCAAATAACTATGTATCAGTTCGGTGACCATTTTTTTAGGATGTACAGTCAAAAGTCAGTGATGTTGTTCTGGGAAAAGAAAAGCCTGTGGAGGAATCTACTCCTGAATATGAGAAGCTTAAACACTACATATTTGAGCTAGAAAATCATTTAGCAGAGGCTCAGAAACAAGCATTCCGCCTTGTGAAAAGACACAGAGGTACATCTGTTGATCTTTGAAAAAAATGCAAATAGTTGATTTTATCCATATTATAGAATTCTTTGCAAGTATGCTTGTCTATTTTCATGTAAACGACTTCAATGCTTCCTCTTTGCATATGATATCATCAGCTAATCAACTCGATAGAAAATTTGACACTGGATTTGAAATGAACCTGATTAAGCATATGCCGAGGCCGGCGGGTGTTGAGGAAGCCGGCGGCGGCGACGGTTCCTGAGGCCGAGGCGGATGCGGGTGTTGAGGGAGGCGGCGGCGGCGGCGGCGGCCTCCACCTCCTGTCGGCCGGCGGGTGTTGAAGGAGGGGGCGGTGGCGATTCTGTCGGCCGGCGGGTGTTGAAGGAGGCGGCCGGGGTGGAGGTGGAGCCCGGCGGGGGTGGAGGTGGAGGCCGGCGCCGTTGTAGGTGGAGGCGGCGGTGGCAATTCTGGAGGCCGACACTGGAGGTGGAAGCGGCAGCAACGGGGGTGGAAGCGGCGGCAACAAGAGTTCCTGAGGCCGGCAGGTGCTGATGGAGGCGGCGGCGGCGGCGGTTCCTGAGGCCGAGGCGGAGGCGGGTGTTGAGGGAGGCGGCGGCGGCGGCGGCGGCCTCACCTCCTGGCGCCGCGGGTGTTGAAGGAGGCGGCGGGTGGAGGTAGAGGCCGGCGGGGGTGGAGGCCGGCGGGGGTGGAGGTGGAGGCCGGCGCCGTTGTAGGTGGAGGCGGCGGTGGCGATTCTGGAGGCCGGCACTGGAGGTGGAAGCGGCGGCAACGGGGGTGGAAGCGGCGGGGGTGGAGGTGAAGGCCGGCGGGGGTGGAGGTGGAGGCCGGCGCCGTTGTAGGTGGAGGCGGCGGTGGCGATTCTGGAGGCCGGCACTGGAGGTGGAAGCGGCGGCAACGGGGTGGAAGCGGTGGCTCTTTTGGAGACTGGAGGCAAAAAAAGGCAGCAGCTTGGTATAGAGGAGGATAATTAGCGTAGTTAGCAGTCCGCGTACGCGGTATTAGCGTAGTTAGCGGTCCGCGTACGCGGTCATTACATGAACGTTGATCTCTACCGCTGGAATGCACGCGAACGGCCAGGATTCATAGTTGGTGAACTCACCACCACCACCACCATAAGCTGCTTTATAATAATAATAGAGATAATATAATACTTAGGTACAAATGCTTGGCTCTGGACCTCTGGTACGCGGTCTATGCATAATTTTTACCATCTAGCAACAAAATAATTAATGTGCCTGACTGTTATGCCTTTTAAGAATCTTTACATTGGAACTGTAATATACCGATTGAGCTTCTGAGCCCATATATTGCAATGCACAGCATTAGCTGCTGCAACATGTACTACGGGTTGGTGTTTGTTAGTTAATTCCTATTAAATAAATTGAAGGTTTCAGCCCTGAAGCTACAATATCCTTCTTTTATAAAACAAATGATCTTGATTTTTTATTTCAAAGTTAAGACTAAGTAAATCCTTGACTACCTGGTCTGATTCTATATAAGTGCTATTTTGTTTTCTGTTTTACCATTTTAACAACACAATAACTGAGAGCATCTCCAGCAGAGCCTCTAAAACAGAATCTTCTCTATATTTAGAGTCTCTCGTCCTCCAGCAGAGTCTCTATCTCAGCCTCTAAATTTAGAGTTTCTCTCTTCCAGCCTCTAAATTTGGAGGCTCTCTATATCTAACCTCTATAGTTTTTCTGGATGTAGACTCTGCTGTAAAGGATGAAAATATAGAGAGCGAATAGTGATCTAATTTTAGAGGTTCTGTTAAAGATGCCCTGAGATTTAAGAATAAGTGGACTGTTACTCTTTGAATTTAACATGCAATGCTCAAAAGATTCGGCTTTTAGTAATTACAGGAAATAATATTTTACGTGTTCGAGTATTGTTACCCTTCAGGGTAGCTGAGTCTGCCCTCTAGCAGGTTGTTCAATTTTCTCTTCCTAGATGGGATAGCTCCTATGGTCTGTCACATCTCTCTCTTTTCATTATTGTTGTGAAATATAAATATTCTATGTTAATGGATCATATTTTGTATCTTCAGCTTGTGTCATTACTCTTCATTGACATCCATAGCCTGGAAAATTAGTTAGCTTAGTGTCATTACTCATTATTGACATTACTGGCTTATTCTCTGCTGTTTTTACTTCTATGCTGTAGGTCTTGCTGTAACGGTTTCTCTGTTGTAATTATATATTGCACTGACAAGTGACAACAATACCATCTGTATTGGTCCATTAAGGGTTTTGAAAATGAGGTATGTTGGATCATTGCGGTTTGCTTTGTTAAGAGGCTTCTATGCAAAGGAGCTTCTAGGATATGAAGGGTTATTGAAAAAAAGGGTTTTTTGGACGGAGTGGATTTGTCAGCATTTTCAAGAGTTGTATGGGACATATCTAGATCGAGCGATAGGACATACAAGGCTTTATTGGAATGGATGTTTCGGATGTTTAATTTGGATGCCCAGAGTGTTCGGCTTTGTTAGGCCTTATGTTTGTGTTTTCTCAGATACCAATACGGCAATACTCATTGTCTTAATGACATTTTGAGCTTTATTCTAATTATGGTCACCTTCTCCATTTTAGTACAATCCAAATATGCTTAAACTGGGATCTGCACACAGCCAGGTATGTAGGCCTTACTCTTGCTTACTGAATATGACAGTTTCTTTAAAGGCTAACCTGAATTTTCTTGCCGGTTCCTGCATATTTATGGAGAGCTGCAAATTTTATTTAATAGTGCATCACCTAAATCTTTATGGTGCATTGGAAGTTGGGCTACTTTTGGAGCAGATTATCGCATGACAGAAAAAAGGTACACCAATGTTCAGAGCAAAGTAAGGCATGTATAAGTGTTAGTCCTAACTACAGGTTATAGACTTCTTATGTAAATAAACTATAATACATGTATCAATGAATTTTTAAGGTCTGTACTACCTGCGGCTACATTTTTGAACCAAGCCAAGTGCCAAAATATGCACGCGCGAACTTTGCTAGTCAGTTACTATAAATATAGATATACACGAAGGCTGAAGCAAGAAATGGCCTCAACCTAATGTCTCGACACAGTGCCTGCAGACTGAATACTTCTCTTGCTAAGCCTCTACCATTCTTTGAAAAAAAAACTACCATTCTTAAGCGTCAGCGAATACAGCCTAATGTATTGTACTGATCTTGCTAACTATCTCATCTTTTGCTATGCGTATCAAAAATATGAGGGCTAATGATATGGAAACAATCAACATGAAAAATACACTGTTCCATCCTCTGGTTGAAATATACCCTGTAAGCAAGGGCCCCAAAGCTGCTCCAACAGAGCCAGTGCCGTCGATTATCGCAGAAACTGTAGCCAGTGCCCGTGAGTTTCCCTTGATCACGTCCTGGGTACCAAGATCAGTCGCAACGGCTGTAGTGATGAGGGAGTATGGGCCATTCACAAAGTAGCCAGCCAGGAACATGAGCCCAATGTTGTGGTGCATGGATATGCTTCCGAATGTCCGGTAAAAAATTAGTGCAGGGATTGAAAGCAAAAGGAACAGTGCTGATGTTACAGCACGAGCACTTATTGCGTCCGAGAGAAAACCGGCCGAGATCCCTCCTAAAACACCTCCAATATCAAATACAACTGACAAAATTCCGGAAGCCTTATGTGACAAGAACTGGCCTGCTACAGCTGAAACATTGAAAATGTGTTGTTGTAGAGTAAATTGACCAGGTGCTTCATTTAAATTAGAACAATACTTGGAAAGAAAATTTACAGAAATAGTGCTCCAAGTCCAATGTTCCAAGAAGTAACTAAATCCTCCCAACAGAAGAAGTGACTCATATATCTTCTTCACCTCACCATGCTAGACCATGCTAGTTTATGTTGGAGCAGAACTCTCCACAGTTAACCCGTTTAAACAAGATTGCTTGGCTGTGTCAACTTTTACGGTTCATGCAAATTGGTGGTATTCATTTCAATCAACAACAAAAACAGGTCTTCAAAATGCAAAGTTTTAGCATCTTATCAGAAACTTAAGTACAAGTTAATACTGCAGCTTATATCTCAAGGGAGAAATGCTGACTGGCTGAGGATATTTACTGAAACAAAAATACTGAAGGTGCATAATGCATTGATTCTAATAATCACATTGTAAAAACCAAGGTTTCCTAGACGCTAGAATACATTGTTTGATTGTGCTATCCAATTGATTTCAACCATACCATAAATGAGGCCAGCTGTCAGGCCACTACCGTTAAACAAAATTCTAAGTAAGTACCTATAATTTAACAATTCAGTACGAGCTCACAACAAGAACCTGACAGCCGCTACCGTTAAACAAAATTCTAAGTAAGTACCTACAATTTAACAATTCAGTAAGAGCTCACAACAAGAACCTACAACATGGACGAGTTAAAACTAAGCCAAGTTACTATCAATTTCCCCCTCTTTCTGAAAATTATCATGAAGCAACAAACTGGTATTATACTATTGTTAATGCAATATAAGGTAACAGAATGTTTAAGCATGTACCATTGTGACGGATATAGAACGGCAACCAGTAGAGGAATGTATAAGCAACAAGCTTGGAAAAGAAGAGGCAGAATGCATACGGCATGACACCGGGCAATCTCCATGCCTCCAAGAATCCAATGGCCCTCGGCAAATGAGAGCCCATCTCCACCTCCAACCCGTCCTCATCCCCTTCAACCTCTTTCTTCTCTTCCCCAAGAAGCTCAACCTCCTCCCCACCATCCCCATTCATCTCAACCTCCATTGCATCGAGCTCCAACCCGGCATCATTGGGGTGAGCGACCAAGAACACTAGCACCACGACTCCGAGCGCGGCAATGACAAATCCGGGTACCAAGAACGACCACCCCCACCCGAACTCGAGCACGGCGGCGGCAAGGACCGAACCGGCAATGTTGCCGACGGAGGTGTGCGAGTTCCAGAACCCCATGATGGTCCCGCGACGCGAGGCGTGGCCGAACCAGTTCCCCACGACGGCGACGACGCAGGGCCATCCGGCGGATTGGACCACGCCGCTGGCGACCTGGGCCGCGAGGAAGAAGGGGAGGCTGTGGACGTCCAAGAAGTACGCCGCGCCGAGCGCCGCGGACGCGGCCCCGGAGGCGATCATGGCGGCGGCGAGGAGGCGGCGGAGGTCGGTGCGGTCAGCGAGGTGGCCCGCGGCGAACATCGCGACGGCGTAGGCGGAGAGGAAAGCAACGTCGACCTCGCCGAGGCGGTGGGGCCCGCGGGACCCGGAGAAGGGCGCCCAGTCCGCGGAAAGGACGGCCTTGACGATGCTGGGCGGCTTGCGGGAGGCGTGGAAGGCGGCGTACGCGGCGAAGGTGAGCGCGAGCACCGCGTACTGGCACGACCGCAGGCCCCGCGCCGCGGCGGCGGCAGCATGGCCGCCGTGAGAGTTCGCGCGGGAAGCTGGCGGGGCGGCGGCCTCCATTGGAGGGTGGGTCGCAGCTAGGGAGGAGGAAAGAGGTTTGGGGGCATTGGAGGCAAGGGGGGCGAAGGTGAGATCTGGCTGCGAGGGAGAGACGACGACTGGTTACTCAAGAGGGAGAAGTGAGGACGAGGAAATTGACTTTCCTTTTCCTTTTTTTCTTTTTTGAAAACAAGAATTTCCTTTCTTTTTAAATAAAAAAACAAACAGGAAAAAAATTTGGTTACTGGTTACTGCAGATTTTGACTCTTGCTGTTTAGAACCCTGCAGGAAACAAAACTGTTCCCTGTAAATTCCTACGAAAATAAAATGTTTTCTGGAAATTTTTGTGGGATCTCTTCGTTCCACATAGGGCTCGAGAGGCTGCGTTTGATTTGACCTTTTACAAGTGCAGCAGATCAGCGTCCAGTTAGACTTAACAGGAACATTTGAGCTTGTTGTAAAGGAGCAGTGATTAAGCATAACCAAGTAACCAACAGATAGGAATCATTAGGACAAGTTCAGCAAATAGAGAAGCTCTGTAACTTTTTCAACGGTAAACAATTGCATTACTTGTCAAACCTGATTTATACATTTCAGGAGCACTTCAAATGGAAGAACAAGTAAAGATATGATTTTTTGCTCTCACCTGAAGGACAATCTATGCCTCAATGCCGTACTTTCTGAAGCAGAAAAAACCAGAGTGAAGTCAGGAATAAGGATCAGAACCTGTAGCTCAACACACCTCTCACTCATGCACACTCTAATTTTCACATAAAGTATACTAGTTATATACTCGTGGTGCATGTTTTCAGTAACCAAAGAGATCATGTTGCATTGCATTAACATGGTTTTCGGCAAAGCAAAAATGCACGCTCAGATATTCAGGCAAGAAAGAAGAAACAGATGGAGTCAGTGGCCGTGCATCCCACCCATTGGGTCGTCCACCCAGTTGGCCATGCTTCACCAGTGCTCACGCGAACAAAATTGCTGAGCTGAATATCAGACTGTAGGAAGGTCAATCAGCTGCATAAGATTCCCAGCTCGGTATATTGGCTGTTGCTTCATTAACCATTTTCACAAGTGTCTCCTATGGGCAACATAAAATCCATTATACATGTCAATGACTATTCCAAGAGAAAATAAAATGTAGCGAAACAGGGACTGCAGAAGTGTGAATCATCCCCAAGGATTCAGTTGTATTTAGATACCTCAATTAACAGGAGAAAAAAATGAATAGGCAAGGTATTTCTAACGCAGTTATCTCAAGGAACTTACAGCTATTTCGGATGATAAATAAGGATTAGCATCCTCTTAACCATAATGAATGCCCTAAATTATTCTGCCATGGAACTGATAAAATAAATATAACATTGTATTGAATTACCTAAGTACATCAGTGATGCTTCACATTGCAACAGCAATATCAAATTATCACTCAAATTTTTCCCTTGTCTTTTATGTAGTGTGTACGGAGCATTGACAAACAAAACCAAAATCTTCCATTAACCAAGAAGGTATAATTTACGACCCAAAAAAGATCAACCAGCACAAGTCAAAAATCCAAAATATGTCAGCTAGAACTACAGAGAAAAAGATCCTCAAACTGCAAAGTTAAGCTTAGACATATGCAGGCAGAGCTGAACCATACCACACTTTGAGGTACGCCATTCGGAGGTAATGGCAAATTTCTAGGAGGAGGTTTATGCTCGTAGGATCTTTTGTCAAACCTCCATTCTCCAACTTTTCCATACATCAGTTTACCCTATTGCAGGAAGAATATGTTTAAAGCACCAAAATAAAAAAGAAATGAATCTTAAAATTCCACATCAAAAGACAAAAGGAGAATTATATACCTTCATATCATAATCACACCCATAGGTATAATGTATAATAAATGCATCACCAACTTCCAAATCCCATGGTGGCTAAAAGAACATAATATATTATCAGCTCAGAACAGAATTGCACAAGCTCCCTAATATGGATGGTCACATGCTAATTAACCAAACACCAAACCTGAATCATAAAATCTTTGTGTAAGATGTTCCCCACTCCATGGAGAGCAGATGCTACAGCATAGGCATACCTGCTTTCCAGAAAGAAGAGAACAAAAGTATTAATATAAGACTATAAGAGCAGTTAAATGCACACTACATTGTTCATGAACTAGCATAAACATCAAGTTGATCTCGCACACATATTAGAAAGCCAGATTGAAAGCTTGGATATATTGAGGAAATAAGAATTTGATTGGCAGGCTCTGCTTTAATATATCCGGCAGGTTCCAAAGCTTTCCAAAACAAAAAGAATTTGATTGGCAGGACTTTACATTTCAAGAACCCAGCCAAAAGATGTATCTGCTTCAGCATCTTTCTTCATTGCTATTGAAATATTCATCCATGTAGGTGCAATCCTTGAAAGGGACTCCTAGAAAAATCAAGGGGAACGTAAGTACGAACTGAATCAATTCCTTAATTATGAACAGATGCTCTGGAAATATTCCACAGGGGAAAAGCTACCTTCTGAATAATGACAGGAGAATTTCCTATAGGATCAATGTTAGTGATTGGCCCTTCATGTTCAGGGAAGAATTTACGCAATACATTTTCATATTTTTTCGGCTCAATATAAAAGAAAGGGAAAGCCGCTGCACGACCATCTCTTGATAAGTTTGGGATAGGCTTAACAATAATATGATCTGGCTCTGCCATCAAGATATATCTGCACAAAAATATGAAAAATAACTAAAATATTGAATCTGGAGGGCTATTCATGCTTCTTATATGAACTTACTAAACTTACTCTTCCTTTATGTCTGCCTTCTGAAGCCACTGAACAAATGCCCAGGGTCTATTCAGAACAATGTATCCCTGAGATGTTAAGATGAAACCTATTAAGAGAAAATTTCAAAGAGCAACCTGGAAACACATTTACCTCAAAAAAGCAAATAAAATATTACAAAAATAACAAAACATGTTTTCACTACTGACATACAGCCATAAACTTTGTGAGCTCTCGAATTGCTGATTCATCAGTTTAATAGATAATGCTACACCCAAACTCAACAATGGAGAGGATATACCGACATACCCAAACAGTGACTGCTGCAGTTCACCATAGGGCGTTATGATGAGAGACCTACTGGCTGCCTACAGGATTATTAGGCTATCTCCAATGGTTGGGGAGCACCCCTTTCAATGGTGGAGGTGGGAGAGAGGTGCTAGCATGGGACCCACATCTCACTAGCACCTCCACTAGCTCCCACCCCTCCAATGGTGAAGCGGTATGAAGGCGGTAGTAGTGGGTCCCAAATATCTATATGTGTTTATTATTCTTAGTTAAATCTATTTTTTATTTGTTATATAATGTGAAATATAACTAAATATGTAAATAAAAATTAAATATTATTGATAATAATAATATTTAGCCAATTTTTGAAATACATAGTTCACAAACAATTACAATACATGGATTAAATTAAAAATGCATAATAATAATACATTTATATGCTTAGATATAACACATTAGTAGGCTAAAATACATAAGCTATGTTACATTTATTCACTACAACATGCAAGCTAATTCTCTGAACCATGCCCACCAAACATCTCGTGGTAGTAATTCAGTGCACGATCACACATCTCCTCTTTTGCTGAAACCTGTGGTGTCCTTAGCTAGTAGCTTGCAGTACGCTGCGTATGCCTTCGCAGTTGCTGTCTTCTCCCTGGTGACAGCTAGAGATGTCAAAGAACTCCTCAACTCTGAGGCCTCTCTCTTCCTCTCAGCTATATATTGCCTCCTCTGTTCCACCTCCTCTCTTGTAGCCGGATTAAGCGTGCTCTTACCCTCACGCTTCGCCTTTGCAGCATCTCAACCTCCTAACCTTCGTAGCTCTGCATCGGGTGCCTCCAATTCTTCGGCATCAGCCTCATCCCTTGATGAGGAGGTGTACTCTCCATATCCAGAGAGTTTGGTCCCCTTCATGTACTCCCTAGTCCATTTTTAATGGCCGTGAACCCGTTCCCACCAATAATCTAGGTTGAAATATGCATTCTTTAGGTCCTCCTGCATGTACATCTCCCGAGCTTCTAACAATGATTTGATCATCAGATCGGCCACTTCTATACAAATTCTTCACTCTAACCCATATGTCGTTGAAACGAGCAACCTTTGTATTCATCCGCTACCAGTGCTCTTTGCTTTCATGTTCTATTTGTTGTAGCCGTTATGTTGTAGGTTACTGCGACGTCTTTCTAGTACCCTTCTATTCTTTGTTGATTCCCCTCGATAGAGTTCTATGTGTTGTTCAGCCAAGCACTCACCTGAAAAGTGTAATCATATATAAAAATCAAATATTACTATAGTTTAAAGTTAGCACAAAGATGATGAAGATGCAAAACATGCTTACTAGACAGATGCCATCCTCTCTGGACCAGTCCTCATGTTTCTTCTTTTTAGGGAGACAACTTCTGCATGCCTATTATCATCTTCCACTTTGATGACTAGTTTCACCACGGGTGTTCCTATGTTCGAACCTGAAGCCGATCCTGCTATTCCATGAGAATATGCTAGCGGCTGTGACCCTTGGGGAAAATTCGATGGCATGCCGACAAAATGGAAGTTTTGGCCCATGTTCGCTAGTTGCGAAAACATAAGATTTGGTGGCAGAAATTGGGGTGGGATCTAAGAGGAAAATGGAGGAAGCACTGGAGGTTGAAAGGCTTAGGGTGGATCTAAGAGGAAAACGGAGGAAACATTGGAGGGATGTTTTGCGGGAAACTCGACTGTGAAGGCACTTGAGTATTTGGAGAGTCAGTATTCTCACTTGGGTCTACACCAGATGAATTGAGTAAGTTCACGAAGCTGCCATGTGGAGTATTAGGATCCATGAGACGCAGATGTGGTCCGAAGAGAAGGATGGATGTGTTATGGTTTAGAAGAGGATAGTGGATGGTTTATATAAGCTTCCACAGTGTGTGGTCATTTGATGACTGCTTTCGCAGTGTGGTCATTTCATGACTACTTTCGCAGTGTGTGGTCATTCAGTGTTGGCTTTTGCAGTGTGTGGTCATTCCATGTTGGCTTTTGCAGTGTGTGGTCATTCCTAGTGCATTAATGATAATACAATAAAAATTAAAATGACAATGCATTGATAAGGTAAGATACATGGGGCAAGTGAAATGAAAATTACATTTTTGCCAAATAGTCCTACTACTCTTACTAGGCCCCAAAATGCTGGCAGATGTGCTCCACCAAATCTGCTTTAAGTTGTATGCGTGGCTCGGGCATGGATTCTAGCATTTGCTGCAGCACCTCATCGAAGTTTGGAGTCATACCGGTCTGGGCATTAGGTGGGGTCACAGATGTCATCATTATGCTTTCACTATAATCATAGTCAAGAGCGTCCTCGTCTCGCTAATCTACTACTATCATGTTGTGCAAGATAATACAAACTAGCATGATGTCCCCGAGTGTGGAAGGATCCCAACACCAAGCGGGACCGTGGATTATGGCAAAGCGAGATTGTAGTACTCCACATGCTCGCTCAATATCCTTTCTTACTCCTCGTTGTTTTGCATAGAGCTTATCTTTTGGCGTTTGTGGGAGATGTATTGTCTTGACAAACACCGCCCACTCTGGGTATATACCATCTGCAAGATAGTAACCTTGGTTGTACTGCCGACCACTAACATTGAAATGGGCTCTCGGAGCTTGTCCCTGCAATACTTCAGTGAATAGAGGGGATTGGTTGAGAACATTGAGGTCATTATTAGAGCCGGCAACACCGAAAAATACATGCCATATCCAAAGGTCATATGAGGCCACAGCTTCGAGTATCATGGTTGGGACCCCATGATCTCCACAGGTGAATTGGCCCCTCCATGCCACAGGACAATTCCTCCACTCCCAATGCATGCAGTCAATGCTTCCCAACCACTTGGTAGATCTACATGGTGTATGTCTGGGAAGCATCTAGCCTCTCCATGTTATAGCAGTCTTTGTAGATCTTCAACAGTTGGCCTCCGAAGATACTCTAGTCCGAACTTTGCAATCACACCTTCAACAAATTTTTCTAAACACTCAATCATCGTGCTCTGGACCACCCTCAAGTGCTCATCCACTTGGTCGGCCAGGACACCATATGCCAACATGCACATCGCTGTGGTACACTTTTGCAAAGGAGATAGCCCTGCACGATTAGCAGAGTATCTTCAGAGGCCAACTGTTGAAGATCTACAAAGACTGCTACAACATGGAGAGGCTAGAGGCTTCCCAGGGATGTTAGGAAGCATTGACTGCATGCATTGGGAGTGGAGGAATTGTCCTGTGGCATGGAGGGGCCAATTCACCCGTGGAGATCATGGGGTCCCAACCATGATACTCGAAGCTATGGCCTCATATGATCTTTGGATATCGTATGCATTTTTCGGTGTTGCCGGCTCTAATAATGACCTCAATGTTCTCAACCAATCCCCTCTATTCACTAAAGTATTGCAGGGACAAGCTCCAAGGGTCCATTTCAATGTCAGTGGTCGGCAGTACAACCAAGGTTACTATCTTGCAGATGGTATATACCCAAAGTGGGCGGTGTTTGTCAAGACAATACATCACCCACAAACGCCAAAAGATAAGCTTTATGCAAAACAACAAGGAGTAAGAAAGGACATTGAGCAAGCATTTGGAGTACTACAATCCCGCTTTGCCATAATCCATGGTCTCGCTCAGTGTTGGGATCCTTCCACGCTCAGGGACATCATGCTAGCTTGTATCATCTTGCACAACATGATAGTGGAAAATGAGCGAGACGAGGATGCTCTTGACTATGATTATAGTGAAAGCACAATGACGACAACTGTGACCCCACCCAATGCCCAGGCCGGTATGACTCCAAACTTCGACGAGGTGCTGACAACAAATGCTAGAATCCATGCCCGAGCCACGCATATACAACTTAAAGAAGATTTGGTGGAGCACATCTGGCAGCATTTTAAGGCCTAATATGAGTAGTCGGACTATTTAGTAAAAATGTAATTTTTATTTCACTTGCCCTATGTATCTTACCTTATCAATGCATTGTTGTTTTAATGTTTATTGTATTATCATTAATGCACTCGGAATAACCACACACTGCGAAAGCCAACATGAAATGACCACACACTGTGAAAGCCAACATTGAATGACCACACATTGCGAAAGTAGTCATGAAATGACCACACACTGCGAAAGCAGTCATCAAATGATCACGCACCGCGGAAGCCTATATAAATCATCTACGATCCTCTTCTAAACCACAACATATCTATCCTTCTCTTCGGACCACATCTGCATCCCATGGAACCTAGTACTCCACTTGGCAGCTTCGTGAACTTACTCAATTTATCAGTGTAGACCCAAGTGAGAATACTGACTCTCCAAATACTCAAGTGCCTTCACAGTCGAGTTTCCCGCAAAACATCCCTCCAATGTTTCCTCCATTTTCCTCTCAGATCCCACCCCAAGCCTTTCAACCTCCTGTGCTTCCTTCGTTTTCCTCTCAGATCCCACCCCAATTTCTGCCATCAAATCCTATGTTTTCGCAACTAGCGAGCATGGGCCAAAACTTCCATTTTGTCGGCATGCCATCGAATTTTCCCCAAGGGTCACAAAAGCTAGCATATTCTCATGGAATAGAAGGATCGTCTTCATGTTCGAAGACGGGAACACTCGTGGTGAAACTAGTTATCAAAGTGGAAGATGATAATAGGCATGCCGAAGTTGTCTCCATAAAAAGAAGAAACGCGAGGATCGGTCCAGAGAGGATGACATCTGTCTAGTAAGCACGCTTTGCATCTTCATCGTCTTTATGCTAATTTTAAACTATAGCAATATTTAATTTTTATGTATGATTACACTTTTCAGGTGAGTGCTTGGCTAAACAACACACAAAACCCGATCGAGGGGAATCAACAAAGAATAGAAGGGTACTAGAAGGACGTCGCAGTAACCTACAACAGAACGGCTACAACAA
Organism: Olyra latifolia; assembly: GCA_036346145.1. Classification (NCBI taxonomy): domain Eukaryota; kingdom Viridiplantae; phylum Streptophyta; class Magnoliopsida; order Poales; family Poaceae; genus Olyra; species Olyra latifolia. The sequence continues at coordinate 5,642,843 of CM070530.1, forward strand.
ATAGAAGATGGAAACAATACAAAGACCACTGGCAGAGGGCGAATACAAAGGTTGCTCGTTTCAACGACATATGGGTTAGAGTGAAGAATTTTTATAGAAGTGGTCAATCCGATGATCAAATCATGTCAAAAGCTCGGGAGATGTACATGCAGGAGGACCCAAAGAATGCATGTTTCAACCTAGATTATTGGTGGGAACGGGTTTACGGCCATTCAAAATGGACTAGGGAGTACATGAAGGGGACAGACGGTAACAAGAGGACCAAACTCTCTGGTTATGGAGAGTACGCCTCCTCATCAAGGGATGAGGCTGATGCCGAAGAATTGGAGGCACCCGATGCAGAGCTACGAAGGCTAGGAGGTTGAGATGCTACAAAGGCGGCGTGGGGTAAGAAAGACGCTTAATCCGGCCATGTCGAGGAGGTGGAACAGAGAAGGCAATATATAGCTGAGATGAAGAGAGAGGCCTCAGAGCTAAGGAATTCTTTGACATCTCTAGCTGTCACCAGGGAGAAGACAGCAACTGCGAAGGCATACGCAACGTACTGCAAGCTACTAGCTAAGGACACCATAGGTTTTAGCAAAGAGGAGATGTGTGATCGTGCACTAAATTACTTCCACGAGGTGTTTAGTGGGCGTGGATCAGAGAATTATCTTGCATGTTGTAGTGAATAAATGTAATGTAGCTTATGTATTTTAGCCTACGAATGTGTTGTATCTTAGCCTATGAATGTATTATTATTATGCATTTTTAATTTAATCCATGCATTGTAATCGTTTGTGAACTATGTATTTCAAAAACTAGCTAAATATTATTATTATATATTACTATTATCAATAATATTTAATTTGTATTTACATATTTAGTTATATTTCACATTATGTAACAAATAAAAAATAGATTTAATTAAAAATAATAAACACATATAAATATTTGGGACCCACTACTACCGCGTCCGTACCACTTCACCATTGGAGGGGTGGAAGCTAGTAGAGGTGCTAGTGAGGTGTGGGTCCCATACTAGCACCTCTCTCCCACCTCTACCATTGAAAGGGGTGGGAGCTAGTGGAGGTGCTAGCCGACGTGGCGTCTACGTGGCACCACTACCATCTCCACTACTAGCTCCACTGGCTCCCCAACCATTGGAAATAGCCTTAGCAGCTGGCATCTTACATCGATGGTTCCTAACTTGCTTTGGACGCCATATGATGAAAAGCAGGCATGAATAGAGTCCAGCCTTGTTTACTCAGTTTACACGGCAAACTTTTTCACCATATCCTGCCATTCAGTCTTTTCCACCAACTCTACCCTCCACCACTTGCTTGTATCCACATGCACTTGATCCCACATGTTTGTACTAGGCAAAGTAGGATAGCTGTTGTTTGTCCAGAAGTTTTACGCTCCTGTATATTCCTGTGGACTTATAATTTTTGTCTAACCTTTTACAGTGAATTAGGAGTGCAGGATTTATCTATTTGAATACATCAAATTTTCTATTAGTACCGTGGTAGTGTATTGTTTTTATCTCTTTTTTTAGGACCATATGTGGTAGTGTTATGGAGCTCAAATTTACAGCCCAGAATTGAAAGGGAAGACAGCCAGTAGATGTAAAGGTTCAGATTTCAAGAACTTCAATGAAATCCTTATGTCACACATACCCATACATCAACTGACATAAGAAAAACTTGATTTGTTATGAGTGCATTGTGCACATATTGGGATGGGTGGATGGTCTGTTTGGATGGAAATGAAATGAATCATCAACCAAATCACCGAATCCATCGTTAATAAGCACAGGCATTTATTGATTTCACGTAATTTTCCACAATGAACCCACATTTCTCCAAAATTCAGCCCAGCCAGTAACAGCAAACGAGGGAAACAAGAAAGCACCGAATAACTTCTTCTCAAAAAAAAAAAAAAGAAAGCACCGAATAACTTGATAAAAATGCCGGGTTTTTTGCATAAGAAAGAAACCGAGCGCAGTACCTGATCCGTCCCTTCGGGAAGCGGGTCGGCAACGAAGGTCGGGATCTCGTCGACGAACTCGTCGGGCTCCCCGGAGTGCAGGATCCTGGTGAACCCGCCCATCTCGGCGCCGCGCGCCTGCCGCGCCTTCTTGAACCAGTAGTACATGACGCGGCACTGCCACGTGTTGTACACGGACCCCGACGCGGTCACCGCGGTGTGGAACGCCCTGCGTCCGCCGCCGCCGCCGCCCGCTGCGAGGCGGCGGGAGGCGGTGGCGTCGGGGAAGGAGGCGGAGGGGAGGGGCAGGAAGGAGCGGGAGGAGAGAAGCGCGTTGTAGGTGAGGAACGCCGCAGTGAGGGAGATGAGGACGAGCAGCCGGGTGCCGCGGCCGAACGGGGCGGCCATGGCTTGCGCGGAGAAAGCACTGGTTTTTGCGAGCTCGCGAGCGAGGGGACGGTCCAGACGGAGAAGACGACACGAGACAAGCCGTGGCCCGTGGCCCGGGCTGTTGTTTCTCTCGCGCACCCAGGTGGTGTATAAACGTAAACATACACCTGATCCAGTTGGAAGCAGCATCCTCCATGGCCAAACATCACTTGGAAAAACTTTCAGAAAAACATATCACAGGCACCTAGGCACCAGAAAGCCATCCCATCATGTAAAATTCTCAATAAAACTAAGAGCATATCCAACAGGGTCTCAAAAAAAAAAATTTCTCTATATTTAGAGACTTTCAGTCTCTATATCACTCCAACAGTCTCTATATCAGCCCCTAAATCTAGATATTCTCTCACCGAGTCTCTATATTTAGAGATTCTCTCTCTTGTCTTTATATCTTTTCGAGGATAGAGATTCCGCTGGAGATGATAGAAATATAGGAACTGAATAGTGGTTTGGAGGAGATATAGAGATCCGAATTTAGAGACACTGTGATGTGCACTTAGGTCGGCCCGATCTTCTGGAGAGAACGATACGTCGGTTTTCAACATGAAGACTCGCACGAATTCAGCTACCAACCAAAAGGGCAGCAACCAAACAATCGCCAAGTCACCTCGCTGAAGCGATCAATCAAGTCGAAACCCGATCGATCCTTGAACCTGCTACAACCGAGAACATGCGAGAACAAGGTGGTAGCAATTTCAATCCAATAAACTCAAGAAACAAGGGTGAGGTTCTGTCTCTCATCACAAGTGGTCTAATCGACACACGCGAACACGAGGAGGGACACACAAAGGGTTCAACCACACGCAACAAAACCTAAAGAACAACGTAAGGGTGGCGGCCATAAGTAGAGGGACGCCGGCAGCCAGAGGGGCGCCCAAAACAGTGGTGGCGGTCAGCACCACCAAACCCTAGTGGTACATGGGGCCGTAGGCCCAAAAATACGGTGACGCAACACCCTGAGTTCCTGGCCCATGATGGTTTTCTGTATTTTCCTGTTGATCTAGAGCGAATCTGGATGCGGGGCTGGATCCATTGGAAAACTTATCTCCTAAGCTTTCCAACGGGTGGTCGCACGTCGAAAACGGAGTCCGGGAGCCCGAATTACGCCCGTTTGAAGTTGGCGTGTTGCAAGATGGCCGAACCAGGCTTTTTGGCATCTTGGGCTTCCATGTGGGTCTTCCTTGGCGCATGGGGCCGTCCTCGCGGTGCGTGCTTGAGGCGTTGGTCCTTTGTCGTGGGCTTGAAAGGCTGAGCTTGAGGATTAAGGCCTCTGGACGTTGAAGATGGCGTGATAGAAGGAGCAACGGTCGTAGCGGCAGGAGTGGACATAGGGGAAGGAGAAGCAGCAGGGGCGGATCCAGGATTTGAGATGAGGGGGTGCACGCTAAGGGGAAAAAAAATTTGAACACCAAAACACATAACCATACAAATTACTATAACACTCAAAACTAGTAGTTCATTATGTTGATGTTCATACAATGTGAAATGTGACAATGTTTAATATTATGACATAACATATGAAGAAGACTAGAAAATTACCTTATAATAATATTTTGCGGGTCTTCATAGCTTGGAAACGGACTATCAAATCATCATCTGACAACTTTGAGAAAATATCTCGCTCAATGTAAGTTACCAAACAATCATTGAGTAATTGATTGCCCATACTATTTCACAACTTGTTCTTCACATAATTCATTGCCTAGACGACCAGTGGACCGAGTCACCAAGGATCATGGGCGCCGTATGACAAGGCTTCACAACCAAGCATGCCACTCATCGCCAACTTCGCTATGGCGGCGCTGCATGGCCGAGTAGTTCATGAAGCCCGAGCGGCCGAGGCGCAAGCAAGAAGAAGAGCGCAGGCTGCACCAACCAGGCAGCCACAGACCTCAGCGGATTTGGAGAAGCGGCCGGACGAGGCAGATTGGCAGCAGGCAGCAGATTTGAGAGGAGACTGAGCGCCAGTGAGCCTCTGAGACCGACCGAGAGGAGCTCATGTCATGTGCGGCGAGGCTAGCCTACTAGGGATTGGGGATTTTTTTTCCCCAATTCTTCCCTCCTCTCTCTATTTCTGATTTTTTGTGTACTTGGGCTGTGGGTGTGGGGCAAAGTCAAGTGGACGAGGGACGGGCCAACTCTCCTTCGTTTGCTGGGCTAAAATGCTGGATTTCAGCCCATATATCATTTATAGGGGTTATTTCTTTCCCAAATTTTTGAGAGATGCATATATGGGGTTCAAAAAAATTTTAAAATCAAGGGGGTGCCCGTGCATACCGGGCACCCCCCACATCCACCCCTGAGAAGCAGCGGTCTCATCCATGCGTGGGATGTCCTCATCATGCTGCTAAAGATGTTATAACACCCAGATAGATGACGAGATGAAATATGAATTTTTGGTGATTTGAAATGAAGAGCTCCTGCATGAATATTGGTTCCTCACCGTTCCTTTCACTGCCCACCCTAATTAGAATAGGAAAAAAAACACTCCTTCACTCTTAAGGATAAAAATTATCATATTGAAATAAGGGGAAAAAAATACAAGAACATTGCTAGCTACACCATGGATAAGAGACTATTAGGTAGGCATGTAAGTGTACGTGTCATGAACTATTAGGTCGGATGTCCACGCTAGCCATATACTAGTTGCAGGCAAATAGATAGAATTGCTAGTGTAGTTTTGTGGATAAGGCGAAATTCGTAAAGTCGTCGCTACGGAAGTGTTGATTCCTCACGACTGCTAGTCACGCGTCACTACATCTGTTGTGCCACTAAAACCACTGCAGGCTAAACCCATGGCAGGTATCTTCTTCGCCTGCTGTGATTCAACATCTGCCATGCATGCATGCAAGCTCAACTGCTTGTTCAGGTCATCAAGGACCGCCACACCACAGTACTAATTCCTAATTTTTTTAGCTAAATGATAATTAGCTCTGGTTTAGTGTTGCATAGAAGGTGTGAAGACTGAAGAAGATATCCACAGCGCTCTAAATGTTAATTATCTGTAACTACAACCACAAAAGAGAAGGGGATCGAAGCTGCATGCCACGTCTTGGTGCTCGTCTCGTTAGGACACAAAAGGGAATTTTCATCGTCCGCGGCCCTGCTGGGGGATGCAGATTGTGCGCTTAAAGCTATCTTCAAGGGCTTTCCTTCATGGGCGGATTTCCGTGAAATTCCGTTTCCTTCGTGGTTTCAATAGATTTTCTTCACTGTTCTTTTTCATAAAAGATTCTTTTTTCATTTTCTTTCGAAAGGAATTCTCTTTTCTTTCTCTATATCATTCTTTGGAAAATGAAGGAAACAAACATGGTGAATGAAATAGAGGAAGAGAAGAAAATGAAGACAAAATGATTGGAAATAGTGTAAGCCGTACTGGAGTAGTAGTTTTCCACCAAGACCATAAGTCATTTTTCGATCAAGACGGACTACGCCGATCCACAACTGTTCACGGTCACTTACATTCCTACTTCTAAACCATTAAATCAAACTTATAAGGTTTCAGATAGATTCATCGACGTCTATAAACCCACGATAGTGTCCTCGTCTTCATCTTGATGATCCTGCGAAATACCAATGGGATGAAGCAAAATAATACGGAATTGCTGTCAAGAAGGCCTCAACGAGACCAAGTGCAAAGAGGCATACTCGACTCCGGTCAAGATTTGTGGAAGTTCAAACCAAAGAAAATACCGCAACCATATAGGTTTCCACCCACATCTTGTACCATTGGATTTGTTGGGGCAGAGAGCCCGCAGGAGCCGTGGTGGGTTCGGAGGGTGCCACGCACGGAGGCAAACACCCACCATGAAGCGCTTTCTATGGGCTTTTTTTTTTACGGCTTAATTCAGTTTTAGGTTATAATATATAAATGCTTTCGATAAAGGGTTTAGAGAGCGCAAAAAATTATAAAAAAATGGTTTTAAGAGCTTTGCGAAGAACCACTAAAAAACTTAAGAAATGGCTACAAAATTGTCTTATATAAAAATAACAAATTTCTAACAGTAAATTTTATTTTTAATTTAAGCTTTCTCACACAATACGGGGAAACATCATAATGAAACGCCTCATGGTAAGGCCCATTTGGCAGCAAGTATAATTACAGCCCATACAGGGTGTACAACTACCAAAATTCCTGCTCCGCTCCCACATGTCCAGGGAATCTGATGTGTAGATTGACCTGGGCTCCTGAGCTAGCCACGCGCGCAAACATTTTTACCGCATCTACTCTGACTAGTCACGAGTCTCAAACAAACACTTCAAATTTTTTTCTATATAACACTATTTTCTATGTACTCTTTCCACCTCTAAGATTCGTTCATACTTGACATTATACTTTAAAATACTATACCGTTTGCCTTATATAAAAATAACAAATTTCCAGCTATAAATTTTATTTTTAATTTAAGCTTGCTCACGCAATAGGGAGAAACATTCTAATAAAACGCCTCATGGTAAGGCCCATTTGGCAGCAAGTATAATTACAGCCCATACAGGGTGTACAACCACCAAAATTCCTGCTCCGCTCCCACATGTCCAGGGAATCTGATGTGTAGATTGACCTGGACTCCTGAGCTAGCCACGCGCGCAAACATTTTTAAAACACTTCAAATTTCTCCTATATAACAAATTTCCTTCACACTTTATCTATCCTCTAATATTTCTTTACACTTTATATTACACTTTAAAAAATTCCTTCTCTCTAGCAAATCCTCTATCACCAAAAAGTCAGATAAACGGTATTTTTCAGCTACGGCTGCCTCTCAATGGAAGAAGCACATGTTTATAAGTTGTATCTCTACAACAATTAATGGTGTCTTTTTAGAGACATCTGATAAAATTAGAATATGTACAGAAGATTAGTATGGCCCCTACACAAGGATGACCATGCACAAATCAAGAAATGATCTTTTTTTTTTAGAATCTATGCTCCGGTCCTTGGCTATTTCTTTTTACCACCTCCGTTCCAAGTTTTTCCCACGATCAGGTCCATGGTTATTTCCTTTTTGGGCCTTCCGTTCTAAGTTTTTCTCATGATCTTGTCTATATTTGTTTCTTTATTAGCTCCTTCCGCTCTAGGTTTATCCACGATCTCGTCCCTTCTGTTTTAAGTTTTTCTCATAATCTAGTCCCTGCTTTTTTTTTCTTTTATTGCCCCCTTTCGCTGTAAGTTTTTTCCCACGATCTCATCCTTAAAGACGGAGTTACAATATTCAACACTGCACTTGAATCCTTGGGACATTTCCTCTTACGGATATGCACTAGATTTTTTCTTTTGGACCGCTGTGTTCTACTCTTTCATATGATTCGGATCATATATGTCAACTAACTTTTGTAATGCACGTACCTAGCATAAGACCATTAGCCACGGTCTTACTTTCCTATTCTTGTTCTCTTTGCGAAAGGAATCTGTTCCCTTCAACTCTCCAGTAAATTTTCTTCATGTTCTCTTTTTGGAAGAGATTTTTTTTCCATTCTCTTTAGGAAGAAATTATCTCTCTTTTCTTTATATCATTTTCTTTGAAGAAATGCTGTTGGAGATGGTGAAAAATAAAGAAAAAGAATATAACGTTAGAAAAGAAGAATAGAACAAAATGAAGAAAAAATGATTAGGGTGATTTAAGTCCTCCTCAACTTTTGTTTTACTTAATGAACTTCGACAGCATTAGTTGGTGCAATTTTTCTTTGTATAAATTTTATTGGTCTTGATTCAACATAGGTATGATACAACAAAATTACAATAAGTTAAACAACAAGTAAATGTAGTTTTAGCAGCTTCTTCCACATAATGCGTATATATAATCCATGCGAACATAATCCTACTCCCCAAGTGCAAATGCAGCGGCATCGAAGCTGTCGGAGAGGCCGGTGCCGGTCTTGAAGGTGACCTTCTCCGGCGAGGCCTCGGGCACGTAGACCTCAACGACGCTGAGCCAGATCAGCAGCTCCTTGGTCTTGACGCCGGTGACCTTCCTGAGCTTGCCCTTCTCGGCGAACGCGGTGACCTCCGCGGCATACGACACGGTCTGCTTGATCTTCTTGAAGGTGTGCTCGACCTTCTTCTTCCTCTGGACCAGCCACATGAACCCCGTCGCACGGTTGAACCCAAACTCCTCGATGTCCTCCAGCGGCAGGAGGCCCTTGGGGAGGCCGAGCTCCCCGAGCAGCTCGACGGACTTCTTCCGGCAGGCGGCGTCGCCGTGGAAGACCTCTGCGCCGGCGCGGTGGCTCGCCACGGCCTCGGTCGCCATTTCCGATCGGGATATAGGCGAAGAAATTTGCTAAGATCGATTGATGCGAGGTACACGAAACCGTTGCGTGAAGCGAATCAAGCGATGCTGTGAGCTGTGTGATTTGCTTGAGTGCAGCTCGATGAGTGGATGCGGTTTATATAGCGGTGTGATCGAGTGATTGGAGCGTAGCGTAGCGTGGAATGGTTGACTCAACTGGTCGACGCGCGCTGGCTGGAACTGGAAGAGAATCACTGAAGTCAATCTTGTGGTTCGGCACGCCGAGGCCGCGCCGGTCAATCAGGCAGCCTGGCTGCAGCCGGGTCATACGAGAGCAGCGGTTTTTTTCCTAAAAAAATTAAAATATAGTGAGAGTGCGCACTCCCTCCGGTGATATTTTAAGCGTCGTTTTGCACATTAGCATGTCTACGCACTTATTCTCTCTCTTTTTTTTTTTCTTTTGTTGCGGGTATAGTACAACTAGAGTTATGAATTGATCGCTAAATGTAAGCAACATACCAACCAATAGTGTATATATTGACTTGTGATTCAGCCATCGACTAGATCCATCCACGCCATGTAACCAGATGCTTGGTGCCTGCGTGGTCGATGCAGGGGCAGTCAGCTTGGCCAATATGACACATGTAGGCCCGTGGGAGCCAGGTCGGACTCGTGCAGGCCTCAGCACTTGGTTGTACACATCGCTTAAGTCTGGCTTGTGAGAAACCATGTTTAGTTGTGTTTAGTTGATTATATTTGAGCTGAGCTTGGCCTGATGCATATTTTCATCACACTACTAGAGAACTGGACTTTGATACCGGCTCATCAGTATCGGTTAGATTGGAACCGGTACTGATAGTGACATCAGTACCGGTTCAACGGTTACTGGGCCACAGGGGCAACTCAGTACATGTTGGAGGCACCAATCGGTACTGATGCTCTAAAATTAGTACCAGTTCGTGTCACGAACCGGTACTAAGGAGCCTCTTGGTAGACGGTGCAGCCACCGGTGACGCGGGGCTCATCGAGACGGTTCAGATCACGAACCGATCGATGCCTCGCGTTCGAAAAAGGCTAAAAGGTATACATATCCTATTCATATTAGAGCGCATGGGTAGGTGAGTTGGTTAGAAAGGTGAGGTGTGAGTTATGAGAAGTCATGAGGTTTTGGGTTCTAGTCTCATTTCTTCCAATATTTCAAAACCATTTTTAAGCAAACCTAGGCCCATCAATACCGATTGGTTGAACAGGTACTGGTACTGATGTCATTGAGCATCAGTTCCGGATAGCCTGTACCGGTTTAAAAACAGGAACTAAATGCCACTTCTCAACCGATACTGATGGCCATTTTCTCTAGTAGTGTCAAACACCTTGCAACCAATGCCGGCCATGCCAACCCCGTGTTCTGACGCACGACCCCAAGCTTCGCTACAGCCTTCTTGTGCTCCGACGGGTAGCCTCAAGCTCTAGCGTGGTCAACTGTGCTCCGCCTCAGCTAGTCCACACCTTTGTGTGCCTAGTGAGCTCGCCCAAGCTCTGTTGCGGTCACCCCGATCTCGGCCATCCCACCTCAAGCACTAACATGGCCTTCCCTGAGTGGAGCCGGTGTTCTCAGACCACCGCCATCCCATTTTTGGCTCCTCCATCACCATCTTGTGTGCGCTCTCCCTTGCCTCGAGCTAGCCTCACTCGCTTGAAATGGGAGGCAGGTCCACACGATGATTTTGCATCATTGAAGTGTGGCTCCCACCCATGTCTGGGCAATCGAACGTGCCAATGTTGGCTCGCTCGGTCCTGGCCAGGCCTCAACCCAGGGATCGATAGCTTATGGCCTGTTTGGTGCCTTCTCGCTTGAGTCTGGCTCATATGAGTCAGCTAGGCTCGTTGGAGCTAGGCTGAGCTTATGCAGATGCCCATGTTTGGTTGCATGCGTTGTCTAAGCCTGGTTCGTGCGAGCGATTGTTTGGCTGTCTGTCTTTGTGTCGTGCCCAGTTCAAAACATTTCATTGAACTCCTTTTTCGCACTTGGGTCACACTCTAGCTATGCCACGGTTGCTCTAGCCGCTCTATCGACGTCCTCCCCAAGATCTGGCAACCCCGAGGTCAGCTGAGCCCCCAACTACACCATGTAGGGCTCTGCCTGTAGCCTCATTGGACCGTTGTGGCCTTGCTAGAGTGTTGCCATGCAGTTTTTGGGCCCACTGGTGCCTCCTCATGCCTGCCTCGCCGGAGTGCCGCCCACCACCTCGGCTTCCCTCCCTGCCTTACCTTGCATCTAGCGAGCCAGCCATCCCCACGTTTCCCTAGGGTCTATCTCCGAGCGTGCAAATGCATCACCGGGGCTAGATCAGGGTGGGGACCAGGCCACCAAATGCCTGGTTGGTGGCTCACTCTGGCCTGGCCTACCCCATGCAGCTATTCAAACACGTTATTACATTATGCATGCATGCATCTATCCAACTGATTCCACGGAACCAACATACACAACTTCTTTGAGCTTGTGATTCAGACAAAAAATTCTACTATTATGTTCTTTGGTTTCTAAGTTTTCTCTGGGTACACCGTACACGCCAGTTCTCTGTGATGCTTGGACCTTGAAGGTCTTTTGCGCTTCATCTAACAAACTGAGGGATGAAAAAAGGGTTAATTGGATACATGTCACTGCTCGATTGCTTATTTTGAGAATTACCACCGCTCAATTGAATAGTATAAATCTGCTACTGCTCATTGCAAAAGTTTGGTCTATGTCATTATATGAATCTCAAAGCATGTTTCCAGCTCAGACGATGACGTGGCAATTTGTTTGGACCATTCTGCCCTCGCCTCCTTTCTTCTTCCTCTCTACCCTCTCCCTCCCCCAAATCCGACAGTGTGGCCTCTCTCTTCCTCTCTACCCTCTATCTCCAAATCAATGGTTGCACCATCGGAACGCCGCCTCGCCTCGTCTTGGCGCCGCCCCTGCTCCATCAAGCCAGCACCGAGCAACACCTTTAGCCAAGTGCCACCACAGCTCCACGGTGCCAAGCCCACTACATCAACACATGTCATATATACATGTACATTTGTACCGGTTCAATTAGAACTAGCACAAATAAGGTTACTAGTGTCTGTTCTTTAGTGGACACACGGCAAAAGTTTTTATGTGCTGGTGCTAATTAACAACCGTACAAATTACATATTATATGTGTCCGTTCTTATTACCAATGGGCACAGATATATCTATGTCGGTTCATATAATGAGCCGGAACATAAAATCTGTATATATGTGGTGGTTGGAAATTAGAACCGACGCATATAAATTATCTTTTCCCGCATGTCAACTAAAGAGGCGCATCGCTTCGTAGTCATATGTGGCGGTTGGAAATTAGAACTGGCATACATAACGTTTCGTCTCCTAAGGTGTTTCGCGAGGAACTTTTCCTCTTACATATCTATATATATAATCTATCTGATCGATGATGTCCCCCCATTCTGATCTCTACCACTTCGATCCCTATTCCTCTAGATGTCTGCCATGATCCAATCCCCTTCTTTCCCCCTGTTACCGATGTCCTCTCCACCTGTCTCGGTGCCACAACCAATGCCCTCTCCCCCTACCTCGTCGCCGCAGTCAACCTCGCCGTGATCACTATGGCTTGCCCTCCCCCTCCTCCCCGCCTCGTCACCGCAGCCGGCCTCGCCGTGATCACTATGGCTTGCCTCGCTGTCATTGCCCTCTCCACCGGCCTCATTGCCGCGGCTGACCTCACCATGGTCACCATGGCTAACCGGTGATCCGGCGCCCCACAAGGAGGAGCCCCACTAGGAGGAGCCAGCGTCCAAGCTGCAGCGGGTCACATCGCCGGATCCCTCTTCGAATCCTTCAATGTGTGGCCCTATCGGTTAGACGGCATAGGAGGAGGAGAAGAAGGATGACGACAACGAGGATCCCGCCCCTGTTTTGGAGGAGGAGGAAGAAGAGGAGGCGACCGACGGATGGGCCCGAGGGTCCGACAACGGGGACACCTCCCTCAAAAATTGGCTGGATCATGAGGACAGCGAGGAGGCTGCGAGCCACAACAACGACGATGTCTGCCGCTACTCCGACCCTGAGCCAGTTAGTGACGACGACAACGTCGCCACCTTCATGTAGATATCTAGCTATATAGCTAAGGTTGTACATCATATAGGCAGCAGTAGCAACCTAGCTAGGTGCTAGCTAACTAGGTCAGATGCCTCTAGTTTTGTGTCGGTTCAAAAACCGGCACTGATGACTATTTGAAACCGGCATTGATGACCTATTTTTTAGGAGTGCCCCTCCTGGGCGCCACCCTTGCCATCCAGTCGACCGCCACCTCCTAGGCGCCATCTTCTGCCGCTTCCCCGGACATGCCAAACCATCGTCGCCTGAAGCCCCACGGCGACCTTTTCGCCAGTGGCGGCGCGGCTAGATTCGCCGTCGTAAACCTCGACGTGGTTGCCGCCTTCATGCTGCACAGCTGCCAAAGCTCCTACCACATCCCCGAGCACCATAGTCGTCGTGGTCCTCCTTCTTGTATCCCCTCTTTGCTCTGGCCAGATGGCAGCGACGGCGGCCAAGGACAGGCACGGCTTCGGGCGTCGCCACTCCAGGTGGCGGTGTGGCAGTAACCATCGAGGGATCCATGAGGGCACGAATGTGATGGCCAACAGCACTGGCAACGTCTTGAGCATCTACTTTGACTCCTCCACCAGTGTCACCATGCTCAGCAACCACCGCGACGTGCTCTTGGTCCTCACTGCTGCCTTGCTCAGAACGCTACACGCACCAACGATCCATGGTGGGGGCGCCGCATGACGCGGCGGTTTGGCCAAGGGTGCGGCTGGCTCGAGCCCCTGTGCTACTATGTGTATGCACTAGTGGACAAACCACGGAGCGGGCCGAGAGTCCGGGACGTCGGGGACGGCCTTCATCTAGATCCGGTGGCTATGGAGAGAGAGGAAGGAGAGAGCAGGTGAGAGGAGGAGGAGGAAGAAGGGCAAAATGGTTAGAAAATATTATCAGCTAGGCATTTTAGCGAAAATATGCTTTGAGATTTATATAATGGCATGGATCAAACTTTTGTAACGAGCAGTGACAGATTTATACTTTTCGATTGAGCAATGGCAATTCTCAAATAGACAATTGAGCAGTGGAATATATCCAATTAACCCAAAAAACTACTACTTGGTGACAGCCATAAAAATAAAATGACAAAATTGATTACAGGACAATGCAATTTATGGATTATCAATTGAATCATTAAAATATAACCCCAAGGCCCACCTGTGAGTAACACATAAAATGTTAACGAATATAATAGGAAATATATAGTGTTACCACGCCAATCCACAAAATAAAATGAGGTATTGTACCTTGAGGTACCACGAATCATAACTGTTAATTAAGTTAGATCAAACGACTCTCAAGAGGATGTACGAGGAAGTAGCACACCCTTCGGTTTTTTGGTACTTCATAGTACCACTACTCAACAAGGGCACACTTGTTACTTTCCTTCTCCTCGTTCTCTCTCCTATCTCTCATCTCACTGATAGCTATCATGCTCGTGCCCCGATAGCCCATGCCCAATGCACCGCTGCCCCTCCAGAATACTCATACTCGTACGCCACCGCTGAGACCCTTCCCCTGACTAGAGCATCGCCACCCCTTGGGGCTCCTCCTCGCACCTGTGCACCAATGTCAAGCCTGCGAGCTATCTCTTGGGTCGCCTCACCCCCTCCCTTCACTCTCGGAGCGCCGTCGACCCTCGTGGTCGTGCACCGCCACTGCCCTGCACATCGAATATCGGTGCCAGCAAGCCCGTGCCAACCCACGGACCATCATCCGTGCTTCCAAAATTTTATAATGCTCTTCCTACCCCTCGCTTGGTACATATTCGTGCCTGATATCTGTTGGGAATAGTCCCACATTGGTTGTTGGGAGGGCTTGAGCATGGTTTATATGGTGAGGGAGCACCCCCTTCTTTGAGCTAGCTTTTTGGGGGAAGATGGCCCAAGAGACCTTCGACCCGTTGCTCAGCGTTGGGCCTGCGAGTGCACTGCAGCCCAACGCCTGGGATCCGGGTGTAAGGCCCGGCTGACAAATGGTATCAAAGCCTAGGTTGCCCAGGTGATTCCCGGACAAGTCTCGGCCCAATGTGTGAGGGAGAGATTGTTAGGAATAGTCCCACATTGGGAGTTGGGAGGGCCTGAGCATGGTTTAAAAGGGTGAGGGTGCAACCCCTCATTGAGCTAGCTTTTTGGGGGGAGATGGCTCAAAAGACCTTGCCCCGCTGCTCAGCGTTGGGCCTGCGAGTGCACTGCAGCCCAACGGCCTGGGGTCCGGGTGTGAGGCCCAGCTGACAAAAGGTATCAGAGTCTAGGTAGCCCAGGTGGTTCCCGGACAAGTCTCGGCCTAATGTGTGAGGGGGAGATTGTTGGGAATAGTCCCACATTGATTGTTGGGAGGGCTTGAGCATGGTTTATAAGGGTGAGGGTGCAACCCCTCATTGAGCTAGCTTTTTTAGGGGGGAGATGGCCCAAGAGACCTTCGACCCCCGCTTATGCTGGGCTGCTGAAGTCTTGCACCCAATGGTTCGGGTCCGGACGCGGTCCGACTGACAAGTGGTATCAAAGCCTATGTTGCCCAGGTGATTCCCGGACAAGTCTCGGCCCAATGTGTGAGGGGGAGATTGTTGGGAATAGTCCCACATTGGGAGTTGGGAGGGCCTGAGCATGGTTTAAAAGAGTGAGGGTGCAACCCCTCATTGAGCTAGCTTTTGGGGGGAGATGGCCCAAAAGACCTTGGCCTGCTGATCAGCGTTGGGTCTGCGAGTGCACTGCAGCCCAACGGCCTAGGGTTCGGGTGTGAGGCCCGGCTGACAAATGATTGTTGGGAATAGTCCCACATTGGGAGTTGGGAGGGCCTGAGCATGGTTTAAAAGGGTGAGGGTGCAACCCCTCATTGAGCTAGCTTTTTGGGGGGGAGATGGCCCAAGAGACCTTCGACCAGCTGCTTTGCGTTGGGCCTGCGAAGGTATTGCAGCCCAATGGCCTGGGGTCCGGACGCGGTCCGGCTGACAAGCGGTATCAAAGCCTAGGTTGCCCAGGTGATTCCCGGACAAGTCTCGGCCCAACGTATGAGGGGAAGATTATTGGGAATAGTCCCACATTGGTTGTTGGGAGGGCTTGAGCATGGTTTATAAGGGTGAGGGGGCACCCCTTCTTTGAGCTAGCTTTTTGGGGGGAGATGGCCCAAGAGACCTTCGACCATTGCTCGGCGTTAGACTCATGAGTGCTGCTGCACTTCAACGGCTCTGGTCCGGTGTGAGGCCCGGCTGACAAATGGTATCAGAGCCTAGGTGGCCCAGGTGGTTCCCAGACAAGTCTCGGCCCAATATGTGAGGGGGAGATTGTTGGGAATAGTCCTACATTGGGAGTTGGGAGGGCCTGAGCATGGTTTAAAAGGGTGAGGTTACAACCCCTCATTGAGCTAGCTTTTTGGGGGGAGATGGCCCAAAAGACCTTGGCCCGCTGCTCAGCGTTTGGCCTGCAAGTGTACTGCAGCCCAACGGCCTGGGGTCTAGATGTGAGGCCCGGCTAACAATATCTAGTGGTACCTCTTCAAGAACTGAAAAAAAAAAGCTCAAACAAAATACACCACTCTCTAAAAAAACACATCCCCACCACCGTAAATTACTTTGGACGATTGTCGCTGTCCCCCTGCGCGCCGGTCCGTCGCTCACTTCCGCCGTCGTCGCCGCCGCGGGTTGCCAAGTAACCATCAGCCAAGGAGACTGCAGACTTCCGGGCAATCCGACACACCGTGCTGGCATGGCCATTCCATATAGATGGCACGCTGAGACGCACAACAATACAGCATCTGGCAGTACAAATGAGCACAACCATCTCACAACAACACCCCCGATAAAAATGGAGGAAACGTCTGACAGCTACGAGATTTTTTTTCTTGGAGAAACATTTTCACAGAACGGATCACCAATCAATGAACATACATGAACGGCGCCTAGGGCAACTGTACCGGTGCCCGATCCACGAGCCAGGCGCAGCAGCAGGAGCGATCGATCGAGCTTGTTGCTATAGCTACAACAATGGCGGAGGGCCCGGCATCGCCGAGGCCTTCGTCTTGTTCGGCAGCGGCGACGGCGGCGCCGGCGCGGCCCTCACCCCCAAAGACCGCCTCGCCACAGCCTTCTCGCCGCCGTGGTAGGCTCCACCGGCGGCCGCCCATGCATCGGCACCACCATCTGCATCTGCGTTGAATCCATCCGTAAATTTATATATCTCCTTGCAATATCACTGAGCAGCTCGAGATCAAAGCCAAACGTAAACGATGCAAATCTATGCACGTACGCACCTGGAGGTAGAAGACGAGCGGAGCAAGCACCCAGGAGGAGGCCGGCGACGAGCAACCCGGCGAACAATCTGTGCTCCATGACGACACAATGAACAATTGCTCTGAGCTAATCACGAACAGATTATCTTGGAGCCTGAAAGAGTGTCTAAATGACTATAGATCCCTGCCAATTCGCTATATATATATAGTGCTCCATGCGTACACGACGATGGATCCATGTGATTAAGGGTCGAACCGTCGAAGCCAATCTGGATTAAATGATTAATCGAGCAGATTAGGACTAACTAGAGCCTAGCTGTTCAGTGCAATGTACTCCACTACATTAATTGGAGCTCGTGCGAGGATTAAAACTGATGTTGGATTCATCGTTTGACCTGGAGGTTTTTAAAACTAATACTACTGCTATAATGCAGCTCGCGTCGCGCGACCTCCAAGCGCGACTGCACAAAACCGCCGCTAATGCAGAAACTGACACGGCTCGATTCCGAAATCCGCGGTTTTAAACCGCCTCAAATTCAAAATTTAAATTTAAATTTAAATTCCATAAAACATGGTCTTTAAAAAGATTCTAAAAATAGTACTAACGTATTCTAATCGTTTGCCATGAATTTTTTTTAAAAAAAATTCAAGTGTTTTTCTTATCTGCATCATCCTTCCTCTTGCGTGTTACACACCTCCTCACGCCTTGGCCAGGGCTGGCAGTGTGCCCAGCCATACCATGAGCCCTGAGCGCACCCCCGGTCCATACTAGAAACCATGGTGCGCACAATGGGCACATTCAGAGCTTGCAGTGTGTTCTACAAGCATAATACATGTGTTCCGGCGTGTTCTCCGTGTGTCCATTGCATTTTTTTATTAACCTCTAGTTATTTTTTACAAATCACCATTGTTAGCGAAAAAAATCTCCTTTTGTAAATCACTCAATTTTTCTAGTAAATCGCTAGCGGTTTGTGAAAAAAAACTGATTTTTTATCTCAAATTTAAATTTTGAATTCGTTTGATTATTGGGCAGTTTTGTTGGTTTTTGAGTGGTTAGGCACGAAAACCAAGACTGGGAGAAAACTCTTTTTTTTTGGAACGGTTCGCTTTGTTAACCATGCTACTGACCTGCTGATGCATGCATATAAAATGGTTCAAGACAGTGCAGTGCATCTGTACCATCTGAAGGTAACTTCGAACAGCTCTAGCTTCCGGATTTTCTATCAAAATCGATGGTGCTATGTTAAATAGGTCAACTTATGGTCGAGACTCGAGAGCTTTGTGGAATTTAGAGCGATGCACAGTAAAAAAAACGCAGAGCAGAAAGAAACCGCTTCTTGATGAGTGCAGATCACGGGAAAGGGCTCACATCAAAACTAACAAAATGTAGAGCTTTCTTGGACAAGGTTTTGAGCGAATTTTAGACCGCATAGCATACAACACTATATGTTCCTGTTGTGCCATGCATGTACTACTATATAGAGATGAGTTGAAAACTAGTGTCGATCCAACCGTTGTTAGGTGCTATCATGGAAGAGTTCATGATTGAGTTTAGTCCCACGTCGGCTATTGGTGTAGAGGAGCACAACTTAAAAAGTAAGACGTCCATCATCTATCAGGCTAGTCTTTTAGGTCGAGTGGAGCCAAGACCTTGGTTGTGACTCCGGTTGGGCCTGTGGATGTATACTAGGCCCAATGGGGCCTAGGCCTAGGACCATGTGTTGGTTTCGAGGGAGTCGGATCACTATGGTCCATGAGATGTGGCTGGATCACAGCGGGCTCTAACAAGTGGTATTAGAGTTTCAGGTCTGAAATCTGAAACGTCTCCAGGGTCGCATAGTGTTGGACTGGGTCACTCGATTGATGAATTAATCAGTGGTATCGAACACTAGGGCGCGGTACGAGGATCATGCAGACATTTCATCGATCGGTGGTATCGAACACTCCGGGCGCGAGTTGCACTGTGGCGGCATCATGACTCGTGCCCTAGGACGGCGTCATGACACCGTGTGCGGTTATCGTGTGATGTTACAGTTGGCAAGGATCAACCAGACGTGGTGGTTGGGCCGATAGTGTGGCCGACGAAGACAACGCAGGGCAGTGGCGGCTTCGATTGAACACTCCGGGCCTGAGTTGCACTAAGGCGGCATCACAACACTGTGTGCGGTTATCGTGTAAGTTGCACTGGGGCGGCATCACGACACTATGTGTGGCTATCATGTGATGTTACAGTTGGCAAGGATCAACTAGACGCGGTGATTAGGCAGACAATGTGGCCGACAAAGACAACATAGGGCGGCGGTGGCTTCGACGCTCATGATCAGACTGGCCACTAGACGTGGCGAGCGGCCGAATGGATCGGGGCGGTGGAAGCATCGCGGTATCGGCCACCATGCGTGGCGAATGGCCGAATAGATCAAGACGGTGGGAGCATCACGGTGCTGGTGGTGTTACCGAATGTTGCACTAGGGTGGCATCACGACACTGTGTGCGGTTATCGTGTTACTGGATGTTGCACTGAGGTGGCATCACGACACTGTGTGCGGTTATAGTGTGATGTTGCACTAGGGCAAAAACCGACACTGTGTGCAGTTATCGTGTCGGAGACGTGGTGATTGGGCCGACAGCGTGGCCGGCGAAGACAATGTGGGCAGCGGTGGTTTCGGCGCTCGTGATCAGACCGGCCACCAGACATGGTGAGCGGCCGAATAGATCGGGTCGATGGGAGCATCGCAGAGCTAGCTATATTACCGGATGTTGTACGGGGTGGCATCATGACACTGTGTGCAGTTATCGTGTGATGTTGCACATGAAGACCGAGCTGGACTCATAAAAAAAGAGATGCGGAGCATTTTTGTGAGACAAAGAAAAAAAAAGGAGCCTAGTTATTTTTCATGCTGACCAGCAAAAGAAAAAAGAAAAAGGCCCGTGTTTTTTTGGTCAGGTTGGTCATGAATCAGAGAAGGTATTCTTCCGCTACAAATATCAGATTCATGGGAGACAAGGAAAGTAGAAGAGAGCATTTGGAAGACCAAAAGAACTCAGATCTGTCGCTCAATTCAGCTAGTTCGAGCATAGGTTTTTAGAACAAAGTACGAGATGCTGAGTCTGAAAGAGATTTTAGCCATGCAAGTTCTGAAGGAGAGATGCTTACGGAGGGTTTGACCAGAAAGGTCAGACTAGCTGACGACAAAGTCGATAGCGATCTGTGCCAAGAGATGAACGGATCAAGCGGTTTGGCTAGAAATCTGTTCAAGTGAACAGATTAAGCAATGAGACCAAAGATCTGTCCTAGGGACGAATGGATCAGACGGTGCAAACCATGGTCCGTAGGATTGGGTCGACAAAGGAAGGAACAAGCAAGTGTTAATATGGCAATGGCTACACATGACTCAGAAAGCGACGGTGGTGATGTATCAAATATGCAATCAATTGGAGTGTGGATGTTGGATTTAGTTGGTTTTTTTCATTTGACATACAAAAGAAAGTGGTTCTCTTCGTTCACAGTTGGTGATTTTGGATCGGTCTACTTGGGCGGTGACACGAAATACCATGCCATTGGAGTAGGAGCCATCAAAACCAAGATGCATGACGAAATTGACTGGAATACTGGATACTTGGGGGTGTGGAGCATGTGATAGGACTAAGAAGGAATTTGATTTCGTTCAGGACCTTACATGATGGGATGATGTTCCAAGCAACATATGGGAAGACCATCAAGATTGTGAAAGGCGGTGAGACTACGATGATTGGAGAGAGGTCGGCTTCGCATCTTTTCAAGGTGCAATGAATATCGTTGCAGATAGAGTCATAGAGCCAGGTGTTGCTGAGTTAGAAGTGTTTGTTCCAAAAGACAGCGTGTCTAAGGACAAGTTAGACTCGTCGGACAGCTCGGCGTGAGCTGCAAAGGCAACGACTTGAGTCCGAGTATACGGGTTTGCATATGACGTTACGATAGCTTCAAGATGACAAAGAACATATTCGTCATTGTAGAGTTTGTTAGAGTTGGTATCAAATATGTGTACAAGTAGGGTTACAGTTGGACTCTGAGTTGTAATAGGCAGGGTAGGTTCACTACTACAGATAACCACATCGCGTTGGCTCGGAACAAGCATCGATCTTTGCTTTCTAAACCGGCACTCCGTAAGCGGCAAGATAACCACCGTTATCATCGCCGGTTCTAAACCGATTAATCGATGCTAGGCATCAATGCTGGTTTATGCATGGTAAAAAACCGGCAATGATAGGTGGGGCATCAGTGCCGGTTTATGCATGGTAAAACCCAAGAAGATAGTTGGGGCGCTTGACCCTTCTAGCATTGCAAATTTCTATCGATGGCGGTTTTGTATTAATGAACCGACGATAATAGTATCTCCGTAAGTTTTTAAAATAATATTTATGTGCTCGGATTTGTATAAACATCGGTGATATTTTTATTTGGTATATTAGTTTCTATTTTTCACTTAACATGTATTATTATCTGTATATTAATTACTAGACTAATGAAGTATTCACGGTCACAATTAATATAAAATATAACAAGATATATATGTACATATGCACACACAGGTTACATCTAGCTAGTTTTTAATTAAACAACTAAGCGCATCAACGTAGAGACTTGTTTTTGCTCCCCCTAGCTAGGTCAGTCTTACTTTTGCTCCCACTAGCTAGGTCAGCCTTGCTTTTCCTCTCGCTAGCTGGGTCAACCCTTTTCCCCCCACTAGCTAGATCAGTTTTTGCCTTGTCCGCCCTAGCCATGACTCGCCAACAGATTGTAAATTCGCCGCCTCGACGAGAATCTCGGTAACGATGAATCCAAATGAGTGTTCTTGAATTGCTAGGAGTTCATTAGCCAAGAGCTTAACTTGTGGATATTTGCAAACGTTGTCATCCAAAGAATCGAAGACATATGTTATTTATTGAGTAACATGCATGAAATATTTATATATGCAACATTGTATGTGTTTTATGACAAATTTAGCGACCTCAATATTAGTTGTGCCCAACACGCCCCCAAAGGAAGTTGTGCATGAACTTTGCCGCATAGTACCCACAGAGATTGGTGCGGGGGTTGCTGTGACAATCGAGAAAGAGAAATAATATATATTTATAAACCTTTTTCATATCTCATTAAGTAGGAATTGCGAGACAATATTGTTTCGTACGTACAGGAAAGTTGATTCTGACAGTGAATTTCTTCTGATAAGGACGGTGGCGATTACTTTTTTGACAATATCGATGAAAAGCCCTGTGCATGAGTAATTAAGGATATCAGTAAGCAGTTTTAAATTCGACATTACTTGAAACGTGGAAAAGACTTTAGCAACTTAGAAAGATGATAGAATTTACTTGTCGAGCAAGTTTATGATGGGTTGGTAACTTTCTTGAGGTTTTCTTTTCGAATCGAGCACAACTATCTTGCTATCCAATGGCACGATGACAAGTACGATCCAAAGAAAAGTCGCACATGTGGAGAATGAAATAGCAAGAACATCTTATCCCTAATAAATGATACAACAAGAAGGATATATGATACATACTTGAACGCATAGGGCAAGATATCGAACTCTTTAGTTCTTGCTTGATCAAGGTCAGTAGCTACCTAGTCCTCGATTGTTTGATACTTGTCCCTGACGGCGATTCGTTGACCATCCGGGATCGAGAAACCCTATGTCTTGAATACCTTCTCTCTTGCATTTCGAGCCTCCATTCTACAATGGAAAAAAGCTAAGTAATTATGAGGGCAATATAATGGCGTAACAAAATTGAATTATACACAACACACTTACGAGTCCAAAGATCAAGCATGCCGACGTCGAGTATGCCTTGTTGGTACAGCTTGATACAATTGATCGAGTTCCACCTGAATCGTAGTCCCGTTGTGCAGCAAATATTCATCTTTGACATTAGCGGAGAACATTTCGCAGTCCATGTTGCTGTACTCCATGTACCAGTCATGTAGTTGACGTAGTCTAGTTGTTAGACCAGGGAGCCAAGTTGGGGGGACCAATGGCTTGCCTAACTGAAATCCCCATCTAAGAGGTGCGAGCGGAATATTTTGATCATCTCCATATTATAGTTCTGCAAGTTGAGCCGGCGTAAGTCCCGCTTCTGCACGGAACCTATCAATTCCAAACTGCACCATGTCAGGCTTTTGTGAGATACGCTCATAGTCTGACTTTCGCTTTTCCGAGGACCCCATTTGTTTACTGTTGGCCATGGAAATGAAAAATTCACGAGCTTTTTCAGGGACTTCATATTGCTTGGCACTCTGACCTGGACGAGTCAACAAAGATGTTATGCTTCCACTGATTTCCTTTTTCTTTGTTGAGGGTGTAGGCGAATCATCAAACGCTATGCGATTCGTGAAGACCGTGATCTCGTGAGATGATGACGCTGCTGAATTTTTTGTAGGTGGCCGTTTGGGAGTAGGTCGTTTGATAGGTGCGGCTGCCTTTTTTTTGTTGATAGCGGTTGGGGAGTAGGGCTTTTTGTAGGAGGACTTGCGCTTCTTGTTGCCGGTGCTGGGGGAGGACTTGCTTCATCTGCATGATGAGGGGGAGGATCTCTTCACGGCTCTTCTTCATCATCATCTTCTTCTGAGTCCGAGCCGAAAACTATGTATCGCTTTCTCCACGGAACGAATCCGTACAAGTTGTCTCCTAGAGTGTTTTTCCCCTCCTCACCAGGGAAGTCCAACTCAAGTCTTCGGTACCTCTTGGAAAGTATATTGTCAATGCAGACTTTCCCATAGCCGGCCCGTATAGGGCGATTGTGCAATTGAACACCTTCCTCGACGGAAAAGCTAGCCCGTGGCCACCTTTGTTGAAAAGTTCAGAGTCCGCACGCATGCCTTGCATGCAGTCGGTTCCTTGATGTCGTCCACAGGGTGATGGGTGTTAGGATCAGCCTCCACAAGCCCTCTGGAGGCACTCCGTCGAGCCCCGGGGCTGCCGAATACATCTTGTGTTGCTGCCCGTTGCTGGCTGAGAGCTTGTTGTATCTCCTCTCGTATGCTTCTCCTCAATTCTTCTTTCATTAGCTCCATTGCCGCATCTCGATATTCAGCATTCCTCTTCCGACTGCGATAGATGGAAGCATCCTGGGGGAAGGCTACTACCCAAGGCACCAAGCCAACGCCTCGCGCGCGCCCCGGGTGTTCCTTGTTTCCTAGAGCCAGGGTGAGTTCATCCTTCTCCCTGCTAGCCTTGAAATCGCCTTGGGATGACTGAGCATGCGCATCCGCGATCTTTTCTGTTACCTCTTGGTCCCATGGGCCTCGAAAGTTTAAGGATCCATCATCCGCTAGTGTAGCCCCCCTTTCACAAAGGTAATGCTTCGCACGTGGGACCCACTCGGCCGTCGCAGGTGTGACACCACTAGTTGTTAATTCTTCTTCCCTCTTCTCCCACGTGGCTACTTTTTTGACATAACCACATGAGCCGAGTATGTGAGGGTAAACATTCTTATCCGCGTTAAGCTTATTAGCTTTGCTTAATCGCATTGCGCCCCTGACGCCTTGAACTCGACAAATTCATCCCAAAAATCTTTCAACTGTGGAAATAAATTGAAGTCTGGCGTCCTCCGTTTCTGAACAAAATCTCTATTCAGTTTGCCCTTCCAATTCTTGAACGTGATGCCCATTATATTCATCGCGCGTTTCTTCGCTATGCCTTCTGTCCCTTCAGGGAACTCAAACTTTTCTTTCATCTTGCCCCAACAGAAGTCTTTAACCTTATTAGGCACCACATATTGTTCATCTCTTCGGCCACTCCATCTTCGATAGTTTATTGTGACATGATCCCTAACGACCACCCCACAGGCAGTTTTGTATGGCCCGACTCATTGCGATCGGGGAGATAGGTTCTCCGATTGTCGACATCCGGTGATAACCGTTAGCCTTGGGCATCTTGCTAGGGCCACGACCACGCCGAGATGATTCAACGCTCGCTTCAATCGATTGATCCTAGGACAAATAAATGGAAAGATAAATGAATTTCAATCTCCTAGGCCAACACATATACAACTGAATTTGTATCTATATGTGTTAATTACCTCATCGGCGTCACGATGTTGTTCCGTGTTGAGATAATCATCGACTACAACTCCTTTCTCGGTGTTGCCTCATGATTCGATCCGTCGGTTTGTTGAGATACCATTATAGCTTTGATAAATAGAAAAGTATTTACATATTTAACAAACTAATTCACGCCACGTAACATATTTAAAATCATTATATTCAAATGAGCAATCTATGTTCAAACCGTATGCACACATGAATGTAAATTGATAGTTCACAATCTTAGATAAATATAACAAGATACCAACAATGTTACAAGTACAAATAGTTCTCAACAATAATAAAAAAATATTACAACATTGCTAAAACCATACATAGTCGACCAGAGAGAGTCACGGGTCAATCCAGATCGATCTCAATGTCAACCGATGAGTCGAAGAGGAAGAATCACAATGAAGAGACCCGTAGTCACCGACACATGCGGACCAACCACCGACACCCCGACGCCATTCTCCGACACTGCACCTCCAACTGCTCACCATGCGCCGACCCTTCTTGTTTGGGTTTCCCTTTTTTAAAATTTTAATCCTACCTCCACGGGACTCTTTTTGTTTTTTTTTGCTTTGTTTTGTCTTTGTCGAGGGGGGTGCGTGGAGAACAAATGCGATTGGTGACACATTTTATCGGGCAATTGAAAATACAACACATCTGTGCAGACCCCATTGATGTGACAACTGTGCCAAATAATTTAGTAAGTTTGGTTGTTACCCACGCGCTACAAAGTAAAGTGCCCTCCACCACTAATTCAAACCTCGGAAAACTAAAACACACACAAATACAACTCGGCATGACCGTACGTATAGGCGGTAGGGATCGAAATTAATTACCTCACCGACAGGTACGCAAATCAAGGTGCCAACGATAAAGGGGTGTCGCGAAGGGTGTCCTTCGTCTAACAAGATAAATAAACATATATCAAAAATAAACAAGATATCACTTGCACTATGCTACATCTATCAAAAAGAAACAAGATAAATCTCCCATGCTCTGTCACTGTCAAGACTAATTGCAAAAGGAAAATTTTGATACTACATATATATATCTATATCTCAAATTCTTACCCAACTCCATCCTTTACAAGACTAATTGCAATAGTTACCTTCAATTTGCAACAACATGAAGGATGTGGCGGCCAAAGACAGAAGGAGGAGGAGACGGCACATGGGGAAGATGGGGCCAAGATAGGGAAGAGGGCCGAGGCGCTCGGGAAGAGGAGAGAGGCGCCATGAGGACGAGAGGGCCATGGCGGAGGGGACGGCGGGGGAAGGGCGGCGGGGATCAGGCTGGGGGAGGGAGGCGGTGGGGAGGCGGCGGCGCGGAGGCACCATGGGCGGGGGGCAGGCGCGGACCACGCTGTCGGGGAGGGCGGCGCAAGGGCAGGGCGGCGAGAGGGAGGCGGGAGGCAGGCGGGAGAGGGCGGCGAGAGGGGGCAGGGGGCGGAGAGGAGGCGGCGGGGGGGACGGGAGAGGGCGGCGGGGGGCAGCAGGCGGCGAGAGAGAGGTGGCGGGAGGGCAGCATGGTCGAGGAGAGGCCGGGCAGGAGGACGGCAAGGGAGGGAGGCGGGGGGATGGGGGGGCGTGAGACGGTCTGGGGGATGGGGACGGCTGTGCGCAATAATGCAAGGAGACAGAGGACACGGTGGGCTATTAAAATACGTGCATCAGTGCCGGTTTTTAACAAGCCAAGATCGATGTTTTAAACACCAAGATCTTGAAGCAATAAAAACCCAAGACGATAATTTTTCCGCCTAATATTAGAAAAACATATTTAGAAAAATTATATTTTTGTTTAACCTATATAAACATTTCAAAAAATTCTAGACAAATTTAGTGCTGCCAAAAAAAGTAATACTTTCAATCTTGATTTTTTGGTATTTTTGCGAACAAATATGTTATGAAAATAATGTATAAACGGTCAATCAATATTATTAACACCAAAATTTATTTCTAGCTTACAAAGCATTAAAAAGAACTTATATTTAGTGGATATGCTATTTTTCATTACTTAAATTTTGTGAAAATATGATTTATCTAGATTTTAATGTGTAACTACGAATATAATTTGAGAGTTACGGTCTTATGATAAAAAAATTGTAATTAATATATAAGATTACTGAACATTTTTTACAACGGAGTTACAATTAAACTACTAGTCCTTCATTATGATCGCGGCGGATGTAAGTGGGTTTATCACTCTCTTCCATTAGACTCAGGTCGACGTTCTCTCCGAATCGAGCTACCTCTTCGATCGATTGTACTCTTCCTCGTCGACAACATTCTCAACCCCAACAATTCTTCTTTTTCCTTGGAGAACCACGTGGCGGTCTTTGTTGGCCGGGTCACTGACATAGAATACTTGCATAACATCCTTTGCAAGCACGAATGGTTGTTCTCTGTATCCAACACATTTAAGATCCACGATAGTCATGCCATATTTGTCATTTTCCACCACCGCATGGAGTTGGACCCATTGGCATCGAAAAAGAGGGACCTTCAAAACTACATAGTCCAACTCCTAGATCTCCTCTATGAACCCATAGTACGTCTGCATAGAGCCATTGTTGTTGAATGCATCTGTACGGACACCACTATTTTGATTAGCGCTCTTCTCATCTTGTACTCTCGTGTAAAATGTGTAACCGTTGATCTCGTATCCTTGGAAAGTGAGGATTGTAGTGGACGGTCCTCGGGCCAACACTTCCAACTCAGCAGAGACCGTCAGATGCCCATGACATGTCTGCGAACCGACCACCGAATTTATTTCAGGTGCTCCTCTCGATCCATTCATCTGACTTCTTTGGGTTATTGGTCTGCAGAATTGTCATGTGCATATCGCAATACTCAGCAACCACCACTGATTGTTGCTTGCACGAAAGATACTATTTCATTAGTACGCTGTGTTTTTTGGCCAATGGTACCTTTTCCCTGTAGCCTTCCCTCATGACGCGAAACAGGCACACCGATCGGCTTCAGATCCATGTAGTCAATGCAAAACTCAATGACCTCCTCAGATGTCCATCCCTCTGCCATGCAGCCTTCCGGCCGATTTCGGTTACGAACATATTTCTTAAGAACCCCCATGAACCTCTCGAAAGGGTACATTTGATGTAAAAACACAGGCCTAAGGACCCGTATCTGGGGGACGATATGAACTATGAGGTGAACCATCATATCAAAAAATGTTGGTGGAAAATGCATCTCAAGCCGGCATAGAGTGTGGACCACATCTTCCCGCAGCTTGTCCAGCCATGCGGATCGATGACCTTATGTGAAATTGCGTTAAAGAAAGAACACACCTTTATCACTGTGTCTCGTACTTTTTCTGGAAGAATTGCCGTAAGTGCAACTGCGAGCATATGCGTCATCATCGTATGACAGTCATGGGCCTTCATCATGCCAATAAGTATCTTCGAATCTTTTATACTTACTAGCCTCTTCATGTTGGCAGAGTAACCGGACGGGACTTTAACTCTATGGAAGAAAGTGCACAAGTCAATTTTCTCCCTCTTGCTGAGTGTGTAGCAAGCTGGGGGAAGGAGTTTTTTTCCCATTATGGTGTACTATGTGTAGCTCTTTCCTCGCCCATTTCTTCGAGGTCCTTACGGCCTGATCAGATCTTTAGTCTTGTCAGGTATGCCTACTAAGAGTCCAAGAATGCTCTTGCACACATTCTTCTCTATGTGCATGACGTCATGCGCGTGGCGAACATCCAAATCCTTCCAATACGGGAGTTCCCAAAACACTGATCTCTTTTTCCACAACCCTTCTTTCGCGGTAGTTTTGTTGCCCCGTCCCTTTCCGAAGATACATTCGATGTCCTTTACCATGTTGAATAACTGTCTACCAAGGCGACTTTGTGGAGCAAAGATCATTCTCGACAGTCCCATCAAAAGATTCCTTATCCTTCCCAGTATGGGTGGTCCGGCGTTGCCACCTACGGTGATGCGTGTATACCGCTTTTTCGATGTTGGTTAGATACCGACCAAGTTCCTCGATACACACCACGATCCGTTGTAGCCTTTTGTAACCTGCCTAGATAGATTGCCTAGGGCAGGCCGGTCTTGATTGTTACGAAAAGCATTGCACGCAGGTGAAGTGCTCTCGTTTGAACTCATCCCATACCCATACACCATCGCTCCACAAGACTTTTAGGTCTTCAACCAATGGTTTCGAGATACACATCTATATCGCTTCCAGTTGCTTCGGCCCTTGGATCAATAAGGGCATCATAATATACTTTCGTTTCATGTACAACCAAGGTGGTAGGTTGTACATACATAGTGTGACGGGCCAAGTGCTATGACGACTGCTGACATTCCCGAATGGATTCATCCCATCCGTACTCAGCCCAAACCTTATATTCCTCGGGTCATATGCAAATGTCTTTTTGTATTTTCTGTCGATGATTCTCCATTGCGCACCATCAGCTGGGTGTCTGAGCATTCCGTCATTTTTACGCTCATCAGCGTGCCATCGCATCAATTGGGCGTGCTTTTTGTTCGCAAACCATCGCTTCAGCCTTGGGATTATAGGAAAATACCAAATTATTTTCGCCGGTGGTCCCTTCTTGTTCGCTTCGCACCAACTGCATCATTGCGCCGCTTGTACCGTGAATCTCCACACACCGGCACGATCTAACTCCTCATGCTCTTTGCGATACAAGATGCGATCATTTGGACATGCATGAATTTTCAGACTCTAATCCCAATGGGCAAACAACTTGTTTGGCATGGTAGGTGGTATCGGGCATAACGCTTCCTCCGAAAGCACGTCACCCAAGAGAAGTAGCAACTCATCGAAACTCTTTTCTGACCAACTGTTGCTTGCTTTCAACTGCAACAGTGTCAACACGATGTGCAGCTTCGTGTGATCCTTCTTGCATCCCGGATACAATGGTGTTTTCGAGTCATGTACCATACGTTCGAACTTCAAACCGTCTTTTCGGTGGTGAATTGCGCCATCACGCAAAGATCGATCTAGGTCATCATTGGGATCGCCGACAACCACATCGTTAACGCCGTCGACCGCATCTCGCTTCCACCGGCGTGATCGGCAGTGTGTTGTGAGTCCTGATGTTCAATGTCAACTTCTTCACCATGCTTGCTCCAACATGTATACCGATCTTTGAAACCCCTTCAAGCAAGTGTGGACGAATTTGCTTCTACGCTACAAAACTGCTTCTCGTTCTTGCAATCCACACATGGACAACATATATACTCTAACTGGGTATTTGACTTGTACGCCTTAACAGCCCTCAGAAACAAGTCCACGCCGTTGAAGAACTCCGGGCTACGACGGTCTGCATCATACATCCATCTCCTGTCCATCTACAATAAAGAACAAAAGTTTAATAATGTTATACCTATGAATATATTTATCATTTATAACAATATATATATACATAATC
Source organism: Olyra latifolia (assembly GCA_036346145.1). Classification (NCBI taxonomy): domain Eukaryota; kingdom Viridiplantae; phylum Streptophyta; class Magnoliopsida; order Poales; family Poaceae; genus Olyra; species Olyra latifolia. The sequence goes on from CM070530.1 coordinate 5,673,330, forward strand.
AAAATATACTTGTTAATTAAGGAGGTTTTTAATACGAACTAAAAATTCACAGCAAACGGTATCTCTATTTAACTCGGTCATCTCAGAACTAAATTATAAAAACCAACTAAATTATTTGAAATATACTAAATCAAATAAATGTACTTATACTTCAACTAAATTACTTGAAATTATAAAACCAACTAAATTATTTGAAATATACTAAATCAAATAAATGTACTTATACTTCAACTAAATTACTTGAAAGTATAAAAACCAACTAAATTATTTGATATATACTAAATCAAATAAATGTACTTATATATACATCAACTAAATTACTTATAATTATAGAAACCAACTAAATTATTTGAAATATACTAAATCAAATAAATGTACTTATACTTCAACTAAATTACTTGAAACTATAAAACCAACTAAATTATTTGATATATACTAAATCAAATAAATGTACTTATACTTCAACTAAATTACTTGAAACTATAAAACCAACTAAATTATTTGATATATACTAAATCAAATAAATGTACTTATATATACATCAACTAAATTACTTATAATTATAGAAACCAACTAAATTATTTGAAATATACTAAATCAAATAAATGTACTTATACTTCAACTAAATTACTTGAAACTATAAAACCAACTAAATTATTTGATATATACTAAATCAAATAAATGTACTTATATATACATCAACTAAATTACTTATAATTATAGAAACCAACTAAATTATTTGAAATATACTAAATCAAATAATTGTACTTATACTTCAACTAAATTACCTGAAATTATAAAAGCTAACTAAATTATTTGATATATACTAAATCAAATAAATGTACTTATATATACATCAACTAAATTACTTCAAATTATAAAATGAACTAAATTATTTGAAATATACTAAATCAAATAAATGTACTTATACTTCAACTAAATTACTTGAAATTATACGAACCAACTAAATTATTTGATATATACTAAATCAAATAAATGTATTTATATATACATCAACTAAATTACTTCAAATTATAAAACAAACTAAATTATTTGGAATATACTAAATCAAATAATTGTACTTGAGTTTGGAGCCTCCACGCGATGAAAACGACCACAATTGCTTGGATTTGGAGCCTCCACGTAACAAAAACTAACACAATTGTTTTGATTTGGAATCTCCAAATTTAGCCTTCAAAATTTGCAGCTCAAATCTGCCTTACAGCCGCAATGTGCCTTCACCTGTAGCCCACATCGATCTGGAGACAAAGTTGCACCTTAGCCCTATTTATAGAAGATACATCACTGCCGGTTTTTAACAAAAACCGGCAGTGATACTAACAATTACTGCCGGTTCCACAGTTTGGCGGGAAATGTAACAAAACCGGCAGTGATAATAACTATCACCGCCGGTTCTAGCTCGTGGCGGAAGAGTGTATAAAACCGCAAAGTGATAATAGATTTCACCGCCGGTCCATATTAGTGCATTAAAACCGCACCGATACTCAACATCGCGCCGGTTTGTAATAAGAACCGCAGATGAAACTATCACCGCCGGTTTCTAGCCGGCCGATGTTCGATTTTTGCTATCCGAAGTTTATAAACCGGCAGTGATAACTAATCACTGCCGATTTTCTTTGAACCGGCACAGATGAGGCGGTTACAAAGGGTAATTCTGTTATAGTGGTTAGAGACTGAGACTGACTCTATATCCTAGGCCCTATATAAAGTGCGCACTACCGATGTCACTTATAACGACAAACGAACTGGGCGGCCAGTATGCATGCTACGGCGTTGGGGAGGAGTGCCTATAATCGTAGCCTCACATATGTAGGTGAGTGCCGAATTGTGTTACAAACATCGTGCTTGCGATGTCGTTCCCCATGTCACTCATAAATCCTGACAATGATGGCATAATCTTCATCGTGTATAAACTACATAGTTGACAAGGTATCAAGTGGGGACTACTAGTTGACAAATTATTAGGTGGAGTACTATATATATATACTGTGTCTAGCTAAGCTAAGGGCGTTTTGTCTTGTTATGCATGGTGGACCTGGTTTGGCTACATGATAATTAATCAAGCATTATTAAGGTCGTTCGCGATCGAGCTTAAATTCGCTTGCGGCTGGCGGATCTCGAGCTGCGTTGTCTGCTCCTACCATAGCAGGTGCAGGTGCAACCGTGGGCACACAGGCAGCAGCGACAGGATGTGTGCGAACCAATTTGCGTCGACAGAATTTTGTCATTTCTACTAGTAAAATTCTTTGGTTTTTTAAATTGCTTCTACAATATCTTGAAACAACTTTATAAGCTTTTGAAATCTAGGCGCATATACTATATGGTATGGCTGATCGAAGCCACTCCTCGAAATTCTTAGTCTAGCATTTTTGTGTTCATCAACAGCCCTATAAATGTTTTGGCTTCATTCTCTCGCAGAATTAAATGTTTTAGTTTCCACAAAGTCTTTTCTAGAATATTTTGAAAACACTTTCTAAGGCTCTCAACGTTCCGATTTCTCGTAGCCCTCCTGAGCTCAATTAGGCCTCGTTCGGAAATGTGGTGCAGCGGTGGCGTTTTGAATGTGTGAGCAGATGTGCGGACAACAAAAGCCGTCACAGTGCAGTCCAAGTGCACCACACCTTACAAGTCAGCATTTTAGCTTAGCTGTTTATCCGCAGCTGGACAAACGGTGTATCAACAGTTCTACGAACGACCATCCACAGGAGACCTGGAGAGCTAGCTCGACCATGACAGTGTTACTGGTTCCAGGGTCTCATCAGCACATCACTCTGATGACTAATGCTCTGGTCTCTGGAGGTCATGCCAGGCCCAGGCGTGCACGGCTGTGCTAGCTGTGAGCTTCAGCTCGTATTGGTACGTCGGAAGTCGCCGAGTCGCCGATCAATCGCCGACCATATGGCTACGCCGCCGCCCGCCGCGAGCCGTTTCTAACATTTTGGGGCCCTGAAGGCAAGAAAAAAGGTAAAGAGACCTTTACCAATAGAACTTAGAACAATGTGCTCCATATATGAAACAACATGTGTATATCATCCGATGGCTCAACTTCATTGATCACGGATTCACATGCCTAGGAAAAGAAAGCATCGATGTTTTACGGGAAGGGAAACTATATATTGAAAGGGGACTAGATGAGAGAATCAAGGTGTCATTTAATAGATAAGAGGTTAAGACTTGAGAGGAATCAACGCGTGCAAGTATACATCTATCTATCTATCTATATAAAGCAGAGGCAAATAGAGTCACTACGTTAATCCTAAAATAAGTAGAGGCAAATAGAGTCACTACGTTAATTTTAAAATACTATAAATTCTCATGTTAATTCTAAAATACTAGAAATTCCGACGTTAATTGGAGAAAAAAAAATAAAAAATCTACACCGTTAATCGATCTACTCCATTAATCATTGTAGGTTCAAGTTACAACGGCTTAGATTAAAAGAAATAATTCATATAAAGTACAATAATAAAATAGAATTCAAGTTATAACGGCTTAGATCTAAACCGTCCACGCCACCTGGCCACCCACATGCTACGCTCAACCTCTGTGCCACCTTATGTCCACACTATCCCCTTGCCGCTCACGTGCTGCACTCAGTTGTAGCTTTCGTCCACATCGCCCTTGCCCGCTCGCATGTTGCCATGCAGCTGGCCACAACGCCACCTTGGTTGGGTGCTGCCCTGGCCACCACTGCCTTGGGTAGGCTATTGCAGCTCGCAAGGAAGAGAGAGAGGGGAGAGAGGGCAAGAGTAAGAGAGATATAGAGAGAAGAAGGAGAGAAAGCACAAGTGGCTGCTACGTGTAATGCCACATCACCAAAACCAGCCACTTATGTCGCCATGTCAATGAAAACCACCCCAAAAGTTATTTTGACCAGTCTGATTTTCACTAGTTCAGGGAACAGTTAAACCCAGTATTTTGGTTTAGGGACCAATTTGGCACAATGGATATAGTTCAGAGACTAAATAGATACTTTTTCCAAAAATAGTAACATGTATATATATCTATATATCTCCTATATTATTAAATAGGAGCAAATGGAATCACCACGTGCAATGTAAAGGAGAAGAACTTGGTACTAGAGTCGCGGCTGGCACGATGAGCTGCGCTAGCACTAACAAAGATGGCATAAAGACCAATAAGAAGGTAGAGATCGACATAACTATGACGGCAGTGCCAGATATAATGATATACATTTAAGGAGATCAGAGCTACTAATATATCTTCTTGATTAGACTTAGACTATATTGGAGATAACTAATATTCGTATAGCAACATATCAGAAAAAAAAATTATCTTTCTAATTGGACATAAATTATATTGGAGCTTACATCTACAAAAATTACACATACGTCGTCATGGGTCAATGGGACCCCTGATTTTAGTGGGCTCTAGGCCGCCCCTTTGTCCTTGGCCCAGGAATGGCCCTCGGGTAAAAAGGGCTCATATTCATTTTAGTGATAAATCCTCATGTGCCACTGCAAATTGTTCCAATCTCGTATATGTGCTCGTCTGTGTCTATATGCACAATAATGACATACAGGGGATTAGAATTTGCTGCAATAGTATATAAGAAATTGTCCTTGGTGTACGATAAAAATTCCTTTTTTTTTGCTTTTCTGTCACCTAGCAAATATGCACCTCCCCACAAATGGACGAATACATGTCTACAAACAATTTATTCCTCAAGGAGATAGCAAAATGTTACTGCAACGTCCACACAGCAGCCATACGAAATCCTCCGGAAGGCACAAACAATCTACCGCTGGAGTAGCGGTGGTGGTGGTGGCGGCGGAGGCGCCGGTGACCGTGGCGCCTGCCTCACCCCCAGCGACTTGCTCGGTTTCGGAGGAGGGGGCGCCCTCACCATCCTAAGCCCCAACGATCTCGCTCCCACCCCGTTCTTCCGGCCATGGAGATCAGCTACCTCCGCCACCGCCGCCGGCGTTGCGACGGCGCTCCACGTCTCGTCGTCAACGACATCTGCACGCCGACGCCGTACGTGTTATCTACATGCATGAAGCTGATACGAATGTGAGCACGTACGGACGTACCTACGGAACGCGAGGAAGAATCGACTGAAATTGGACATGAGGACGTCAGGAGAATAGCAACCACGAGCTGCACGAGCAGTGAAGTGGCCGCCATCTCGCAGCACATGAGAGTGTATACGTGCTATTAATTGCCAAGTTAACCGCCGGTGCTCACCACCCTGAACAGCTTCCAAGCTCATATATACGCGAGCTTTTTGGGGGCGAAGCTGCTGTGAAACTGCATGCGCGCGCAGGTCGTCCATACAAAGACGACGGATGCATTGCACATCGGTGAAATTGCGAATATTTTTTTTGCCGTGTGTGCGCTTGAGTTGGAATCGAGACTGACATGTTGCCGCCGAACCGGCGAGCACATGGTATCTCTACATAAAATAAACCGCGGGTTTGGAATGGCGCGCTTCGATGCGTGGTAAAAAAAAACCCAAGCATAGTACGTAGTTTGCTCTTTTTTAAAAAAGAAAAAAAGATATGTGATTCGTTGTTCTTCAAACATGAGAGCCTATCTGTATCTGGCATTATAACACAGTGGATCAGAGTGGTAAAATGGTTAGACTCATTGTTAACAGTGATATATTTGCAAATCCCTATCATACATTACACTTTGTTTTAGATAGAGTTCCTAATCAAATAGGGGTATCCCAATCTCTGCTCCGTTCGAAGTATCGGTCCAACCTGACGAGATGCCAATTTCTGGTATTTTGTGACGATAGCTAGGTAAGGTTTTTGTATGCTACAAACAAATTCGGTAGACTTTCGAGTTTTGAAATGTAAATTTGTTAGGGGCCACATACGTACCCTCTATACTATATACTACTAATAATGATGTCGGCTCTCCAACTTGAAGAGATGACGGACAATGAGCTAACGAGGCGGCGATACAAGCATGATCTCCTCTGTCTTATCCTCATCGTTCATTTGCGTCAAGAGTGGTGCAACACTCGTTTCGTAACACGCTGTTGTGGACATGGGCTCACAGAACTTGGGCCTCATGGCTGTTCATCAAGTGGGCTGCACTTGGCCCACGTTCAAGAGGAAGGCAAGACTACAATTAAGAAGCAAACAGTGACAGCATCAATGGGGCATCGACGAATTCATTCAGGGAATGTCCTCCTTCCGTTGCTCCGTATTCCTCTTATCCCTGTTATGATAAATAATAATATGTGGACAAATAAATAATAAATAAATACATCTTTTATTAACTGTTGGACAGTTAACAAATTACTTTGGTAACTGCTCTTTTCTCTTCTATAAATAGGGCATTGCCTTGTGTATTTGCGTGACTGTTCATCTGTGTACTGTTCATACGTGAATCAATAAAGAGATTACTATTTGTCTCTCTCAATTCTCTCTCTCTCTCTCTCACTGAGTTAATAGTGTTCATCAACACGTTATCAGCACTTTGATTCTACGGTGAGTCCCTAATCGCAGTTCTAATTATACAGTAATTATGATTATGAGAGATTATGAACCAAGAAAATCGTTCATGGTGGATGAACCCTAGCTGGATTCCGACGAACACACCGTGGTGGAGAATCAGGCGGGCACTGTAGATGGCCATCTTGGCATCCACAGTGCTGGTGCAGGGCTGAGACCCAAGACGATGGCAGCACGTCGAGGGGCCACCCCACTGTTCCCTGCAGGCACCAACCAAGAAAATGTGGCTTCAATCATCAACGAAGAACGCCGCCGACTTGCACAAAAATGGCACCCACCAGGTTTTGAGCAGTTCGTTGTACCTTTGCCTCTCCCGAAGAACACCAAGGCGGCACCGATGGTCTTTGGCACCGTCCTGACCCCGGGCTTCAACAAGGGCGGTGACGGCATCCCGACCGTAGGTGTGACCGGTGGCAGCGGCTTCGGCCGTGCTGTGGGGGCGCCAGCCGCGACCAAGGACGACGCTGGGCCGACCGGGACCAAGCCGGGTGGAGGCGTCAAGCCCTTGACCGTGCCGGCCGAGGGAGCACCGATCCGCGCCTCTGCCTCGGCTTCAAAGCAGCGGGGTGGCTCACCATGCTTTGCTTCCCCACGGCGCCGCCGACAACGGCATCTCCACCGGCGGCGGCGTCTGGTCGGAGGCGTGGCGGCGGCTACGATTCGCCGAGCCGTGGCGCACCAGATCCGGCCGAGGAAGGGCGCCACGGAGGAGCCGGCAATGAGGAAGGGCGGTTGGTGGAGCGCAGGACGGCGGAGGCGGCGGCGGATTGGCACCATAAAGGCGGCGGCGGCCATAGGGGCTAGGGGTGGGAACCTCGGCTCTTCTCCACGAGGAGGCGGCGACGGCGGCTCCTACCCTCCACCAAGGCACGGTCACGACGGAAGCCGGCCTGGTTGCTCCCTCCACGCCGCAAGGCGACGGCGCGCCGGTGCCGGATCCGGTGGAGAAGGAGGCGGATGGCGCTCCGGCCGACGGCGGCTAGAGCACCAAACGGCCGGCGGCGGCGGATCAGAACCACCAAGGCGCTGGCGGCCATGGGGGCTGGGGGTGGGAACCCTAGCCCCCGCCGGTTACAAGGAAAAAATGGGCTGAGGCCCATGTGGTTGGCTGGGAAGGGATAAAAATCCCTGCGATTTTGCAATTTGGCCCTGCATTTTAATTAAATCGCAAACAGGCCCAGCCGATAGAAATCAAGGGGCTAAATTTAATAGTTTTTCTTATGTTTTAGCCCTAGTTACTTCAAATATTACCTATTTCTATTTAATTAATAGGTTTACTACTATTTAATTACTTAGAACAGCATAATTTGTTATGTTTGTGCTATTAATTGCGATGTAATTTACCCCTGTAAATATGTGTAATCGCAATTAATATATATTGTTTTGTTCTAAATATTGTATTATTTTCTAGCATTTATTACCATGATTAATTGCATATGGTAGATGACGATTACCTTATGTGCTTATGCACAAGGCTTGGGTCCTATGGTTAATGACCATAGTGAGAGTATCTCGCCCATAGCTAAAAGGTCTACGCCATTGCATTAATTTACTTTTGCCATATTGCACATGGTAGATGACGATTACCTTACGTGCTTACGCACAAGGCTTGGGTCCTATGGTTAATGACCATAGTGAGAGTATCTCGCTCATAGCTAAAAGGTCTACGTCATTGCATTAATTTACTTTTGCCATATTGCACATGGTAGAAGGCAATTACCTTACGTGCTTACGCACAAGGCTTGGGTTCTATGGTTAATGACCATGGTGCGAGTATCTCACCCATAGTTAAAAGGTCTACGTCACCTTCTTTTCTGCATTGTTGATTATTTTATTTCAACTTTAATTGCAGAAATTGTGACAAATTGAAAGAAAATTAATGTCTTTGCTAGAAATTATTATTTAAGACCTTTTTATTCAATAAAATTGCAACTTATTCATGCTTTTGATTTACTTAGTTAAAAGTAAATTAATTAGAATTGCATGATTATTATGTAGATATGGCTGATATCTCCAAAAAGGAGTTTGTCGAACTTGCTGTGGATGGCAGTAATTATTTAACTTGGGCTATGGATGTTAAAATAAATTTGGCATCTAGGAGTCTAAGTGCGTCCATCAATGATCCTATGGAGGGTGACTCCCCCATACCGGAAAACTACAAATATGCAACTCTGCATTTTATCAGGCACCACCTCCATTCAGATCTCAAAACTGAATATCTGATGGAGGAGGATCAACTAAGTTTGTGGAAGTCCTTAAAGGATAGATATGACCAACAAAAGGCGGTTATGTTGCCTGAAGCTCAAAGGGAATGGTCTATGTTACGCTTTCAAGACTTTAAGTCTGTCGCTGAATATAATTCTCGCGTGCATAAGGTCAATTCCAAACTGAGATTCTATGACAAGGCTGTCACAGATGAGGACATGATTGAAAAGACACTTTGCACTTTTCATCCTTCTATAAGGATATTGCAACAGCAATATCGTCAACAAAAATACACTAAACACTCGGATTTAATCTATACTCTGCTTCAGGCAGAAAAACATGATAAACTTCTTATGAAGAATCATCATATACTTCCAATTGGGGCAATGGCTGTACCTAAGGTAAATGCCAATATCCCGAGCAGTAGTGTTAACAATAATCAAATGAAGGATGGAAAGAAGATGAAGAATAAGAATAATGCAAAGAAAATGTCCAACAAAATGCAGAAGGAAAAAAGAAAGTTTTATGGCAAAGGAAAATTCAAGAATAATTCTCCAAGGGAGAAAAATACTCTTTGCCATAAATGTGGTTGTAAGGGTCATTGGGCAAAAGAATGCCGCACGGCTAAACATCTGGTGGAGTTGTACCTCCAATCTGTTGGCAAGAGCAACAATTAAAAGGGAAAAGTTAAAGTTAACTTCGCCGAAAATCCAAGTATGGATATTGATGAAAGACAGGATAATACTGTCATGGATGTTGATACCAGTGCATTGGTGCAACAGAACGAAGCTGAAATGGGCATAGATAACATGCTTGTGGAATATGCTTCCCAAGACATGTTTGGAGACACTGTTTAAGTCTCTTAATATCCATATTTGATGTAATCAGCATGTATTAATCTACATAAATGTTGTATATTTTAGTTGAATATTTGTATGTGTACATAGGTCTTATTTGTTGCTCATAAGGAGCATGTAATTGTGGCTCAAAATGAGCAAAACAATGTTGTATGTCATCAAACATATAATATATGTGTTTATATACTTGTTATATATTGAAGTTAATTTTTACTCTTCTTTTATATAGAACTTGGTGATACAATCCAATGGAAGGAGAACTTTGTTTGGTTGACAGTTGCACCACTAACACAATATTAAGGGAGATGAAATATTTCCAAACTCTAACTAAGAGGAAAGAAAATATTATGACCATCGCTGTTAGTGATGCTCAAATTGTTGATTCTGGTCGAGCCATCATCATACTCCCTATGGGTACAAACATTGTGATAGAGGATGCTTTGTTGTATCCTGAATCTACACGTACCCTATTGAGTTTCAAAGATATTCGCATCATGGTTTCCACGTGGAAACTACTAAAGAGAGCAATATTGAGTATTTATTCTTAACCAAGAATAATGGATGCGAAAAACAAGTGGTTGAAAAGCTTCCTTCATTTTCATCAGGATTGTACTACACATATATTAAACCCGAACCATATGTTGCGTTAAAGACAATTTTCTATAATCTTGATAGGTTCAAGATTTGGCATGACCGATTAGGTCATCCAGGTTTGGGTATGATGCATAAAATAATAAAGAGCTTTGTTGGCCATAACATTAAAAATACTGATTTTCCAAAACATGATGATTTCATGTGTACTGCATGTGCTAAGGGAAAATTGATTTTAAGGCCTTCGTACCTTAAAATTAAAAATGAGTCGTTGAATTTTCTGGAAAGAATTCAAGGCGACATTTGCGGACCTATTCAGCCATGGTCTGGGCCGTTTAGGTATTTTATGGTGCTAATAGATGCATCTACAAGATGGTCCCATGTATGTTTACTCTCTACAAGGAACCATGCTTTTGCAAGATTAATTGCCCAAATAATTCAATTAAGAGCCAATCATCCTAATGATAGGATAAAATCCATTAGATTGGACAATGCGGCTGAATTTTCATCAAAGGCATTCAATGATTATTGTTTGGCCTTGGGCATTAATGTAGAGCATTCTGTGCCATATGTTCATACGCAAAATGGCTTAGCAGAATCTTTAATAAAGAGGATAAAGCTTATTGCTAGACCTCTATTGCAAAATTGTCAAATACCAATAACTTGTTGGGGACATACGGTCTTGCATGCCGCAGCTTTAATCCAAGTTAGACCAACTGCATATCATACGGTTTCCCGTTGCAGTTAGTACGTGGAGATGTGCCAAGCATTTTCCATCTGCGAAAATTCGGTTGTGCTGTCTACACACCGATTTCACCACCGCGTACACAGATGGGTCCTCAAAGAAAATTGGGGATCTATGTGGGGTACAAATCTCCGTCAATTATTAAATACCTTGAGCCACTAACGGGGGATCTGTTTAGAGCCAGGTACGCTGATTGTATTTTTGATGAGGACAATTTCACGGCATTAGGGAGAGATATGTATCACAATGAATGCCGAGAAATAGATTGGAATGTCATAGGTATTCAGTCCTTAGATCCACGTACGAAAGAATCTAAACAAGAAGTTCAGAAAATTATAAATTTGCAGTATATTGCAAATAATCTGCCAGATGCATTTATTGATTATAAGGGTGTTATGAAATCTCATATACCCGCTGCTAATGCACCGGAAAGAGTAGAGGTACCAAAGAAACTACTCTTGCCCCTAATGAAAATAAGAGAGGGAGAATTCCGGTTAATCGGGACTCAGTTTCGCGGAGACGTCCGCAGAAACAACAAAGGACCGATAAAGGCAAATCAATAAATCAAATTGAGAAAAATGTCAGAAATTCTCAATTGATTAGTAAACCCAACATTAATGTGGGCACAAATTCCAATGTTGGGACATCGAAACTCTTGGACTCAATCGTATTGGGAAATCATGATGAGTCACAAGGGAAAGAATTGTTGGATGAAGAAATTTTCACTAATTATACTGATTCGAGATAATTGTATAGTAGAAAGACTACAATTGTCGACATATATTTCGCCTCTAAAGTGGTTGAATCGATTCAACTGGATCCAGAACCAAAGTCCATGGCAAAGTGCATGAAGCGCTCAGATTGGGTCAAATGGAAAGAAGCTATTGAGGCTAAATTAAACTCGCTAAAGAAAATAGAGGTATTTGGTCCTGTTGAGACAACACCTCCTAAAATATTTCCTGTTGGAAATAAATGGGTTTTCATTTGAAAGAGGAATGAAAATAATCAGGCGGTGAGATACAAAGCGAGACTTGTAGCACAGGGGTTTACGCAGAGACCCAGCATCGATTATGATGAAACATATTCACCGGTGATGAGTGGAAAAATGTTCCGATATTTACTAGCATTGGCAGTAAATATGAATTTAACAATGCAGTTGATGGATGTGGTGACCGCATATTTGTATGGGTCACTTGATTCGGATATTTATATGAAAGTCCCTGATGGGATACCGATTCCGAATCCTAAAGCAAATCGCAACATGTATAGTGTTAAGTTGAAAAAGACACTATATGGATTAAAGCAGTCGGGTAGAATGTGGTACAACCGACTAAGTGGGTTCCTTCTTAAGAAAGGTTACTCAAACAATGATGATTGTCCTTGTGTGTTCATCAAGAAATCACAAAGTGGGTTTTGCATAATTTCAGTTTATGTTGATGATTTGAATATCATTGGAACCACACAAGATATCAAAGAAGCAAGCAATCATCTTGTGACGGAATTTGAAATGAAAGATTTGGATAAAACTAAATTTTGCTTAGGTTTGCAACTTGAGCATCTCCCTAATGGGACAATTGTGCACCAGTCTGCATATACTCAAAAGATTTTGAAGAAATTCAATATGGATAAATCATATCCATCTATGACCCTATGGTTGGTAGATCCCTTGATAGGGATAAAGGCTCATTTAAACCAAAAGGTGAAAATGAAGATATTTTGGGACCAGAAGTCCCATATCTTACTGCTATTGGAGCATTAATGTATCTAGCAAACTGCACTAGACCTGATATTTCATTTGTAGTTAATCTCTTGGCTAGATTTAGTGCAGCACCAACAAAGAGACATTGGGCTGGCATTAAGAATATCTTCAGATATTTACAAGGAACACAAGATCTTGGTCTATTTTATAAGAAAACCAAGATATGTGCATAGTGGGTTATACTGATGCTGGCTATTTGTCTGATCCCCACAATGCCAGATCACAGACTGGATTTGTATTTTTGTATGGTGGTACGGCATTTTCATGGAAGTCTAGTAAACAGACTTTAGTGGCTACTTCCACCAATCATTCTGAAATAATTGCATTGTATGAAGCTTCACGAGAATGTGCTTGGCTTCGCAGGATGATTAATCATATACAAAAATCATGTGGTATTAACACCTTAGAATCCCCTACCATTATCTATAAGGATAATGCAGTTTGTATTGCTCAAATGCAATCAGGTTATATTAAGAGCAACATTACCAAACATATTGCTCTTAAATTATTCTATCCTTATAAATTCCAAAAGAGTGGAGAGATAGAAATTTTACAAACAAAGTCTTGTGAAAATCTTGTCGATTTATTTACTAAGTCTCTACCAAAGTCCGTATTTTTGAAATGCGTTCATCGAATTGGTATGAGAAGACTTTGTAAATTGCAAGGTTCGGGGGGAGAACCCTCTGAAAATTAACCTGATTATTTGTGAAATATTGTACTCTTTTTCCCTTTATGAGTTTTACATAATGGTTTCTCATAAAGATTTTTAATGAGGCAATATAAATACAAGCTTATGTATAATGAACACTTTTCTCCATCTATTTTTTCCACAGGGTTTTTAGAGGGAGTTTTTAAGGCAATATACAATCATTTGCCCAAGGGGGGTGTTATGATAAATAATAATATGTGGGCAAATAAATAATAAATAAATACATCTTTTATTAACTGTTGGACAGTTAACAAATCACTTTGGTAACTGCTCTTTTCTCTTCTATAAATAGGGCATTGCCCTGTGTATTCGCGTGACCGTTCATCTGTGTACTGTTCACATGTGAATCAATAAAGAGATTACTATTTGTCTCTCTCGATTCTTTCTCTCTCTCTCACTGAGTTAATAGTGTTCATCAACAATCCCCACCTCCTGTTGTTCTTCCTTCCTCCCATCTCTCTGGATCGTCTACTTCATTCTCAGCTACCTCCAGTTCTATTGTACAGGTCTTCTTGTACTGATCCAATCGTTGCGTGATTGGGCCAGTATACACCCCCTTCTATTTTTGCATTGCAAAAACCCTCCAATCATTTCATCTCACCTATTTCACTTGTCCCACTCCCCACTCCTCTCTCTTTCTCATCCTCCTGTCTCATTGCTGTAGCAACCTCGTCAGAACCTTCCTCTATCTCTGTCACTGATCGACGCCGACTTGGCTTTGACCCTCCCCGCTCGCCACGACCATGACAAATACCAGGTAAGGTAACATTATCATCGCTACACCATCATGGTCGTGGTGGTCGCACCGATGGTTGTTAGGGCAGGAACAAACAGGGAGCGAAACAGTCGGGGTGAGGGCCATGTCAGGCAGCGACCGTGACGGACAGGGAAGGTGTGGCTTGATCGGTAGGGAGGCAATGCGGCAGTGGCGCCGCTCGACCGATTGGGTGGTCAAAATCGGCAGTGGAGGGCCGGGAGTGAGGGAGAGATCCGGAGTGAGATCGGAGGAACAGAGGTGTTTTTGCCAAAAAAATAGGGGGGAGGGGAGTTTGTTAAGGAAGAGTTGTATGGATATGAAAGCAAATTATTTTTTAACAGTAGGGTAAGAGCTCTGCTATTTCATTATAAGAAGAAAGAAAAGAAAAGAATATAAAACCTCCAAAAAAAACACCTAATGCATTGCACTAATCACACACCGTTGTGTTACGTCGCTGATCCAACCTATAGCCGGACACATAACCAACATGGTGTGATTGCATCGCTACCGTATTGACACTAGCGCCATGCCCTCTTCACGCCGTGCGCACCACCATACCACTCCAATAAGCTACACCTACAGACCTGCCTAAAACATCGTCAAATCCTCAACATCTGACCTCCATCAAGCAACCTTCGTCGTCATCCATCCTCCACCATGAGTGGTTTAGCGAGACAAACCTGATGCATTTCATCATCGTAGCACTTAACATGGAGCTCTTACCAGCCACAACATGGGTATCACAATCAAGGTCAACACCTATTAGACTCGACCATGACCTCCCTCATACGTCGATCGAGCTCCATCGTGCTGACTCCCATGCCTACACCAGACGTCTCATGCGCTGACGGGCTATCCTCCTAGCCGAAGCTACTTCCACCATTGTCGAACCAAACCTTTAGCCTTAGAGCATCTCTAACAGAAACTATAAAACACTGTTTATTTGATTTTTTAGGGATAGAGTCTCTGCTAGAGGAAAGGAATCTTTTAGATTATAGTGTAAAGTGTGAAAAAATTTTAGAGGATACATAGAATGTGTATAAAATAGTGTTATAAAGAAGAAATTTAAAGTCTTTATTGGAGATGCTCTCGTAGGCCTGAGGGTCGGGACCTGACCTTCCACCATCTTATCCCTACCTCTGCAGCCACCACCGCGCGAGCGCCATCGTGCGACCTCCTTGGGACGGAGAGTGGAGACTTCTCTAGGCAGCGGAGACAAGCAGGAGGTTCAAGGGGAGCTAGCTGCGCTCACTGCTCGCAGCGCGAAAAGCCGAAAGGCCCGCGACAGCCACCCCTCCGCCTTCTCACTGAGGACAGGAAAAATCTTGAATATCAAAGCAAAATGAATGGTAAGAATAAGACAGAGGAACTTACGCGTGATGTTGGTTATTGATCTATACTCCTATGCCTTTTTTTATGGTAGATTGAGTCCCATGTAGACATGGATTTTTTTTTTTTTTGTAAGTCACCTATGTGCTCGCCCTCACATCAATCTATTCAAGGTTTTAACGTGAGTTTCAAACAGATTTCGTACCATGTCAAACTAATCGGTTCAATTTTAATATGAATAAGAAAATAGTGTATCCCAAGCCATCCTAACGACGTGCCTCGAAAAGCAAATCCACCCATGGTCCTGTTTAAGATAGAAGGGGTTTCAATATGGCCCAGCTCCCCTTGCCTAGTGTGGGCTAATAGCCCATCAACATGTGACACTATTTGAAATGAGGTGGCTATCAGCTCCCCGGCCTAGTGTGGGCCAATAGCCCATCAACATGTGACACTTTTTGAATCTGTTTTTTTTTATCTAGTATGCGTGTCTAAAAGCTCCCTAGAACCTAAAAACCAAGGGCATCCGGCTCTCGAGAACATCTCAGAAAATTCTCGAAGTTACGAGATAAATCAAATAAGCAGATAAGTTTAAGACAAATAAGCTGAGGAGAACAGGGGCTAAGAAACCAGAACATTAGATTCGATTACGAAGAGAGAGCTTCACGAAGTGGCAAGCTAAAACTTTTAGTTCAACCTTGTGGCTCTTTGCTATGCAAAATTGGGAAGCAGCTTTGTGTATAGTCCAAGAAGCCATATCATACAAAACACGATTAGTTGCCTCTAGAATTCCATTTTCCTATTGTTGCATCCGAATCGCCTTTTATGATAAGAGGTTCCATCATCAGCGATAACCACATCTTCTTTGCACTCTGGAGACGACAAGTCCAGACTCTAGAGAGATCCTACTGCACCAGCGCACAATGATTCAGGAGTGGGATCGCGAGGTTCTTACTTTCTCTCCACATGGCGATGTTCCTCATGACCCGAGTCGCTCCGCTAATGCGATTGCTCTATGCTCTTCCTGGTAGATCTATGACTGTGCCTCCTCCCGCCAATTCCATGGCGTCGCGGAGACCCGGCTGGTGAGAAAATTTATGATCTTAGAATGATGCCGGAAGCACCATATTTGTTAGCTAGGTTCGACCGATGCCTACATCCCAAAGCATGACTATAAAGAGGCACTTCAAAAACCAGCATACAAGACCATGTGGGTCACGAGCATATATAGCTAGCCTGGCCGTCTGTGCGTCATGTGATACAATGTCGTCTCTTATGGGTTATGATAACAATATCACCTATTTATAGTCTAAGATTATAGAGTCCGACTCAAATTCTATCATATCCGTGTATCACAACACAAGAGTTCTAACGTTACCTGAACTCGTATACATACTTAGACATAAACTATAACAATCTTCTTTGAGAATGTTCAAGATGATAACTCGGTTGAATCAGTCGCAAACTTTAGGGAATCTCGTATTTGAAAGAATTTTTCGTGATTTAGTAGTGGGAATTTTTCAAATACCTACTTATCAGTCTTCTGCAGTTTGACCCAAGCACTTCAGTTCGGTGACACTGCATGAGAGTCATCAGACCCAAGATGGTATGTATGTTTGCAGACTACATCATATGACGTCAATTGAACACGTGAATTTTTTTTTGGGACGACGATGGAACGAATCTACCTATCATGCAAGAATCGAACAAGACTTGCATGATAAACCAAGATCCCTACCGTGAAAACGAAGGCGCCTGGTCTAGAAATTTGTTATGTTCCCCCTTGGATCAGACGATCGTTTGCAGGTGTAGCCGGCCGGACGTTCCCAGAGGGTGCCTACCCGCCAAAACCACCTTTCCACCCCCGAATGCTCTCACTGAAATGGCAAAACTTACACCACGCACCGAAAGCATGCAAAACGGCGAGGAATTCACGGCTTTCTCCTACGGATTTCCCGGCTTCCGCTACACAGGTGCCTAGCTAGCTCCTACGTACATACGCACACGCCGGCCGGCGGTACGTCGGCCACCGCATCGCGCGACGTCGTCGGCGAAGGTCGTCGTGGACGGCGTAGTGGAGATGCTAGGAGGCGGCAGCGTGGGCGCCGGCGTCGACGGTGGCGCGGCAGAAGGGGCAGGAGCGGGAGGCGCCCTCGAGCCAGGGCAGCGCGCAGGCCCAGTGGAAGCGGTGGCCGCAGGGGAGGTGCGCCAGGACGTCGCCGGCGCGGAACTCCTCCAGGCACACCGCGCACTCCGCCTGCTCCGCCGCGTCCCACCGCGGCCGGCTCCACCGCATCAGCAGCCTCATCACGCCCTTCTTGGAGTACACCTCCCGCTGCACGCCCATCGCCACCGTCGAGCCCCCTCCGCCTCCACCGGCGCCGCCGCTTCCGCTTCCGCTGGCTCGGTTCAGCTTTATGCTCCCCGTGCTGTGATGCCTGAAAAATTCAATGAACTTGTCGATTAAACCTCGAGTTTTGCGCATCGACCATGCATACTGACAAAAAAAATTGCAGATTTAAATTCCTATGAACATTGGTATACCTCTTGATGGCAGTTTCTCGATTGCTCCTGAGCTTCTGGTCCAGACGCTCCTTGGCCTCGCGGGCATTGCTGTCCAGCGTCCACCAGTGGATGAGCTCCATGACGCTGCTCCGCTGCTGCAAATCCCCAAGAAAGATCAACTCGACCAATTCACACTCCATCGTAATCATCCCATGATCGAACTACAAGATCACGCCAAACAAAACAAGCTAGCTTGCAAACCTTGCCCGAGTTGCCGGCGCCGACGGGGTGCGCGCCGTGGGCGCCGGTGGTGTACAGGCAGAACGACGACCGCCTGGTGCCCCCGCCGGCCACCTCCGCGCCCGCCCCGCCCTGCCGGATCCTCCGCCGCCGCGCGCACTCCACTCCGGGCAGCATCCCGGCCATGACGGACGACCACACACGCACAGCACCACCAGCTAGCCCCTCGCAGGCAGCTCGACCAGCCAGCAACGAGCAGTATATATATCCACACACGCACCTAACCGCGAGTGCGTCTATGTGCACAGGATCTAGCCGCGGCAGCGGAAGCTATGTGGGCGGCGGCCATTTGCGGAAGCAGTGCGAGTGCGAGTGCGAGTGCGAGTTCATGTCCATCTCCTCTTGCCGCTCACTTGGGATCGACATGGGTGGGGGAGTGGTAGTAGCAGTGGCTCTATTTGCAAGGCTCCTCCCGCTTTAACTGTCCTGGCCTGTAGTGTAGCGCGCGCGCCCAACTACCCACCTGGTGGGCCCACAGCATGGCATGAAAATCCACTGGGAGGGGGGAATTATTGGGGGTCGGATGATCAGATCGGATGCAGGTCTGATCAAGTGGATTCGACCACTGATCTCTACTCTAAAAAATCTCCCCATCTGGCAGTGGAACTGTTCACTCGTCGAGTGCAGGATTTGATTCCCCATGTATTTCGTAGGAAAAAAACCGTACAGATTCTCCAAATGAAATGAAAGGAAATGGTCCAAATGCCACTCTTCAATAAGTGGCTTCGCTAAAATACCATCCTGCTCTCAATAACATGTGGGACCATATGTGTCTATGACAGTAGATCAGAGTGGCATTTTAGCGAAGCCATTTGTTGAGAGTGGCATTTGGACAATAGCCCTAATGAAACTTTCACATGCGAATTGCCTATGCACGAATGTAGTGTACATCAAGTTCTAGCAACTATTGTAGGCAATACCATTTGCTGAAGCGTTCGGATCTCTAAATTTCTTTGTACTTTACATTACATTCTCTAAAACATTTGTTTCCTTACCAACTTTCATATCACTTAAAAATCAAATAAACAGTATAACGAGGTCACGACTCACGAAGAACCTTTAGGCCATGCTCTAGAGGTCATGTGCCCATAATGTTTAGAGGGTCTTTCCTCAATAGACACAGAGCTTCAGAGGCAATATTGTCTCTAAGTTTAGATCCACTATAGACTCAAAGACCAGTTCTTTTTAGCTTATTTTATTTGCTTGTAAGCTGAACTTTGAGAGTTTTCTGAGATAGTTTAAAAAGTTTGATTCCACTTTATTTAACTTGTTTCTGAGAGCTCTAAGACGTGATTTTCAGATAGAAAAACAAATTTCAAAAGCCAAAACGTTTGGAGTTTTGACTCGGAGAGAAATAGATAAGATAGGTAAATAAGCTGAAGAGAACAACCCTGAACCCACACTAGCGCACCCACGGTAGCGCCTGCCTCTTCACATACATGGCGGCCCTTGGACCCACCCGTCGGTGCCTGCGCAGACACCTGCTTCCAAGCAAAAAATGTAATTCTTTGTATACTTTTTTTTAGAAGAAATGCTTTATATACTTAAAGGCAGTTTTTAAGGGCTACATAATAGTTAGAGGTTGCGTGATAGAGAATGTTTAAAGACAGGATTAGTGCCTGTTTGGCAACAGAGTTTTTTCATAGTTTCAAAACTAACTCTAGTTTGTAAAAATAGCACGGTTTAAAAAACCTGGAGGTGTTTGAATACAAAGTTTTGACATAGTTTCATAACTCTACTTCGGTTTAAACCATGATTATTTTGGATTTTTGTAACTCCACTCCACACCCTTTTTTGTAATTTTGACTATTGGCTATTGTTGTGGTTGTACTTCTCCGTTGTATTTGGTCAAAGTTTTGCATCCACAAACCATGCAAACAAACAACTATAGTTTCAAGAAAATCAAGGTCAAGAAAGTGTTAGTTGAAACCTTGATATTGTATAGATATATTGTAAAGGCAAAATACGTGGTGCAAACCACCATTTCCGTGAAAACTTCGTGAAAACCATCCGTAAAAGTTTTGAAAAATTCTCAAAAAATTACCATATGTAGGGGAGGTGAGCTTATACAATCCTGCAAAATTTGAAGATGAAAATCAATCGCATTTGAAAGATATGAAAAAGACAAACAGCAAAATGAATAGTGCTAGACAGTGAAAAATTACTATTTAGGCTGAATTTGTCTTTTTCATATCTTTCAAATGCGATTGAGTTTCATCTTCAAATTTTGCAGGATTATAGAAGCTCACCTCCCTTACATATGGTAATTTTTTGAGAATTTTTCAAAACTTTTATGGGTGGTTTTCATGGAGTTTTCACGAAAAGGATGGTTTGCACCACATATTTTACCTATTGTAAAACTTTATATATACTAAAATAGAGTTTTCTCCAAATTTTGATGCCAAACAGGGCATTAGAGGTCCTGCCGTGCATGCTAGCTGATGGATGCCATTGATGGCAGTACAATCATGCATTTTGGTATGGTGATAACGAGGAGAGTTATCAGGGAGGGGTGAGCGCTAGCTGAGACAGACGAAGCCACTTTCGGCGAAGCTTCCGGGTAGCAGCGGCAGGACAGGCCATGCCACCCGCCATTATTCGTGGCTCGCATCAGCCGCCCCCCACTCGCCTTACGTTGTTGCCATCGCCGCTGTCCAAACCCCGCAGCGTTTTCGATCGGAGATGCATTGCAGGGTGGTGGGCTCCGCAACGGATGCAAATCCAGCAAAACGTCCACTCCACTTCAACTGTCGCGTAGTTGGCTTAGAGCATCCTAAGAGCTCCTGCAAATATGTTCATTTAACTTTTTAGGGATAAAAAAACTATTGAACTAACGTATTATCAAAACCGTGCTGCTTTGGTTCCTTGACTGGTCAAAACCGGTTTTGTGAATGGTTTTTACTTATGTAGCATCCACGTGTCGATTTTTAGCAACATGGCATCACACGCCGCAAATGACGTGGCGGCTCATATGTCAAATTTGAAATCTAGCTTTTATTTAGTTTCTAATCTCATCGGACCCATGTGTCATACTAGCATTTATTTTTTAATTAATCTTCCTCCTTACTTAATCTTTCCTCATCTCCTCTCTCCCTACACTGGTTCTCTCTCTTCCTCTCTCATTCTCTCCCCCTCCCCAATCGGGAGGCAGTGGTGGCAGCATTGTGGTGGCTCTGGTGCACAGACAGGAGGATGGCATAGAGGAGCAAGGGGCAGGCTGTGGCAGAGCAAGGAGGAGGGTAGAGCAGCAGAGCAAGGCGGTCTGCGCCGCCACTGTCGCCATCGGAGCACGGAGGTGGCGTAGAGGCCTAACGGGGCGGCGTGGTGGTGATGTTGACGGCGACGGAGCCCGAAGGCGGCGTAGAGACGGCGCTACATGCCTAGGCGAGCAGCATTGGTGGCACCGGAGCGCGGAGGCGGCGTGAGGACTGCACTGGAGGCGCCGAAGCGTGGAGGCGGCGTGAGGCATGGAGCGGTGCTGGAGGCCAAGTCGAGCGGCATGGAGGCAGGGCCGGAGGCGCCGGAGCACAGAAGCAACGCTGGAGGCTGGGCCAAGCGGCGTTGAGGCGGCATTGGAGGGTGAATTAGAGAGGCTACGGTGAGTCTGCGGAGCGGAGCAAAGGCTACATCAAACTAGCGGGATCTCGGTACAGAGTGGCGTAGGACGTCGGCTAGGCGGTGGTGGAGAAAGTGAACCAGGGAAAGAGAAGAGAGATAAAATGGCGTAGGGTGTCAGGTGTGCAATAGTGGAGAGGGTGAACCAGGGAGAGAGAGAGGAGAGATAAAATGAACATGTGGCCACATCAATGGTGAGGTGGCAGCCAATTAGACATCCATGTGGACAAAATAGGCCACATTAGCGTCCACGTCATCCAAAACCACCCTAAAGGTGGTTTTGAATGGTCAAAGAATCAAAACGGCATGGTTTGGATAATTCGGGGACTAGTCTCACTCAACACCTAAGGGTCAAACTCATTCGAACATGATAGTTTAGGATCAAATTGACACTTTCAAAAAAAAAAAAAAAGACCCTCCACCCCGGGTCTCATCGGCGATGGCGCAAACAAGAGTAGTTGCCTAGGTTCTACAGACGGGCTTGGAATAGGACAAGAAACTGTCTCTGTTGCTTCTGCTCGTCAACCTTGCGACTCCACACAAGCGCTCGGTTGGTAGGTCTGGAAATGCTGTAATTTCATGTAAGGCGTCTCAATTTTGGTAGGAACCAGAAAAGGCTCCCGCGTTTTGGGCGGGACGCCCTATTGCTAGGTTTGGAACGCAGTAATTTCACATAAGAATTCCTGCGTTTCGGACGGGCTTGGAAGTGGGCACAGGACTGCCTTTGCTGCTTCTGCTCGTTCCACTTCACTGGGTGCCAAAATCGGGTGATCTCGATCGCACAGCGAGAAGGACGTACGTACGTGCAGAGATGAGCTCAAGTCAAGTGAAGTGGGCGTGAGATGCCATGTGATGTGAAGGAGGCCACCGGCAGCTGTATCGCACCGTGCACCTCGATGATCTTCCGGCTTTCGCCACCTAATTAAACTGTGATTGCGATCTCCTGTTGAATTGCATGATACATATCTTTTAACGAGATAATAATATATCAAGGTGATTTCTAACAGATACGAATGGTACCATAATCTTGTATTTTAATATTTCAGAATGATATCATAATCCTATAGTATAGTATAGTAACTTTTTTCGGACATATATAGGCATGGCCGCATGTGAGCGGAGTGCTAGCCTCTATGATAAGCTGGGAATGGTGTCTGATCTGAGGAAAGAAAAATAAAGCTAGCAGGGGAGCTTTGAACCGGGTCTTTGGCTGAATCAATCGCTTTTCGCGTGAGTGAATGGTAAACAAAAATGCTAGTGTCTGGTATTCCAAAGTATCTGAACTTGTATTGCAGGGAAAGCTGGAGCAGAAGCCCAAAAACTATAGCCGCTGTCCCATACGTGGAATAGGAGCATACGATAATTTTTTATTTAAATTATGTCTACTAAGATTCAAACTTGAGATCTCTGAATTTTCATACCATAGTGAGTTGCATGCGCCAACTAATTCATCCAAAAGCCTAAATAGACGAGAAAAGATGGCCAACTTATTTATACTTCTAGCAAAAACACATGCATATAAAATCTTGTGGTATTGGAAGTTTCTGCTTCGTTTCGAAGGTCTAGAAAATACTATAATAATAATCTAGAATTCATCTCATTAATGGAGAGAAAAAGAGAAGATATATGTTATTTTTTTATAGTAAAGACAATGTAGCCTCTTAGCCTTGTTCTTTTCAGCTTAATCCTGAGATAGATTATAATCTGAAAAAGTTATGCCCTCTCGATAAGGGACTTAGAAGGCCCAAAAAATTATAAAAAAGTAGTTTTAGGAGCTTTGAGAAGAACCATTAAAGACTTAAAAAAGGTTACAAAGTGATACAGCGTTTGGCTTGTAAAAATGACAAATTTTCTGTTGTACCTTTTAATTTTAATTTTAATTGAAAAGAACAAGTCTATATATATGAAGTTGTAGTGCAACCTCACTTAACACCACAAAATTGGAAATTACATTTTTGGCTCCTTTAACTTTTGTATGCTTGCATCTGAGCTCCCGTACCATCAAATAATCATTACGGACTGACGTGGACCAGGATTAATTAGAAAATATATTTTTCTAGATAATAAAAAATTTTAGAAAATTGTACACAATTCTAAAATTATAAACAAAATTTCTATGAGTTTAGAAAAATATGATGGATCTAAGATGTGCAATATAAATTTGTGTTTCATGAAACATTGTTATGCAAAAAAAAAAATGTATTAAATGTGGTTTCACAGCACCCTCAATTTTTGCATAAAATGTTTCATAAATCGAAATTCGGATAGCATATTTGGATTCATATTTTTTAACATTTACAAAAGTTATTTGCATTTTTTTTTATTTTTCCATCAATTTTCTAAATTTTATTTTATTTTTGCTATACATAAAATGCATTTCTAATTATTTGTGGTCCATGTCAATGCCACATAAGCATTTAACTAATTTGATGGTGCAGGGTTCAAATGCAAACGGACATAAGTTAAAGGGGTCAAAAAAAAAAGAGTAAATTTTAACTTTGAGCCGCAAAGTGGTATTGCTATAACTTTAAGGGGACATGGTGCCAAGACTATAATGTTACAGATTAATGTGTGTGCGCGTGCTTGCGCACATGCGCATGTGTGTGTATAAATACAACAAAATTTTTAAAAGGCAATAGAATTATATAACGAATACAATACGTTGAAATATCTAGATGCACAGTTACGGCGGAAATTATGTCTTGAATGTTAAAGGTTGTTGGAACTAGCATTCAACATTTGATTTGTTTATATGATCACTTTGTGATGTTTTGCCACTGTTTTATCTTGAAATCAGACGAAGTAACAACCAAAGCTGAGCGGTATCAGAGCAGAAATATATGAACGGTTGAATCGGGCGGGGAATAATGAATTAAGTCACCTAGGTGTAACACTGAACAAACGGAGCTCTTTCAGAAATGGATTGCGCCGCGATTTGCCATATTCTCCATTCATTTCGACAACTGGCAAGCCGAGCTTTTTCAGAAATTCAGGGCTGCCATTGACAAGGTGATCTCAGGAATCACCAGAAATTCCAAAAGGCAAAAGGAGTCTTCGGTTGCTTTCAACGTCACTTCGCCCAACAACCTATTTCACTAGTATTTGGAGTGGTGGTTGTCTCCGTATGATCGTGGAATCAGGTCAGATGGTTGCGAACTGTGACACATTTGATCTACCAAATGGCTGATAGTCTCTCTGCAATCAGTGAGAATTCTAAAGTAAAAGGATTACTCAGGGGGGTGATATTCTCATACTTGATACCAGGACGTGTAACACAGCTGCCAGTATGCAGAATTGCAGATGACAGAGTATTGCTGTTGGAGTTGGATGATTCTTTTGTGCTAAATACGACGTTTCTCCTAATAATGATTTGAGTGGTTGTCCTGTCTTGGAATCAATCACCACAAAATTGAGATTTATGTTAACGTGGTGACAGATGAGGAGGCTAGTAGAGTAGCTAATACGTAACATATGTCCGGCTTCAAATTCAGTTCTTTCTCCTGACCTATATTTAGGTCTTCCAATAAGTTTCAAGAAGTTTGGTATTAAAGATTTTGAGGGGGTGACAAATAAGTTGGTGAAAAGGCTGGACCCTTCGAAAGATAGATGTAAAATGTGGGAAATGGAGTAGCCACAGATTTTTATAGTGACACTAGAATTGACACATCTCCTCTGAAAGTTCAGTACCATAATTTGTCTTTGATTTGTGAGTTTCCCAGAGCAAAGTGTTAAAGACAGCTGGAAAGATGGAGATGGAATGTCAGGTTTTGGAGGTCCTTGGAGTGCCTGAGGAATTGGAATGAAAGAAAAAGTTAAGATCACTCTAGAAGGGATGAGGTTAATGAATAAATGGATTCTCTCTCCTGGGCTTTGGAAAAGATAGTAGCATTCCTAGGTTGTTCTTTTCGTTTTATCTTCTTATCTTATACTTGTCTCCGAATTGAAAAATTAAACGCTTTGAATTGAAAAGTCAAGCTCTCGAAGTTCAGGTTATAAGCAAATAATAAAATAAAAAATAAACTAAAGAGAATGAATAGAAGGCAGCTGTCCTACCCTTTACTTAAAAAAAGACAGTAGCATACTCAGTCAAATCTAAAGTACAATTAGCGGTACATAAAATGGAGGAAGAGTATTAACTGCTCCATCTGCAAATGGCCCGAAACTTATGTTTTTTGAGCAATAGAGAAGGAGCTCTATCATTTCATTAAAGAAGAAGTAAATATGGAAAAAAGAAAAAAGACATAAAGCACCAAATACAGCACAACACTACGTTGCCAACTCGACCTAGAGCCGAACACACCACCAACGCAACGTGAAAGTGCTGCTACCAGAACCGGCCACCACTAGTCCCAACTTGTCACCATAGGCAACCCTAGTCAACACTCGACCCTCTTAGGTCACACCGTTTGATCACAATCGTCACCTCCATCATTGGACCAACGTCTCACGTGCTGCAACCACCACAGCCCTTCTCTAACCAGGTCACCACCGTCCTTCTCTAGGGCAAATCCAATGATCCCGCGCTACACCGGCCAATACCGTCGCAAGGCTCACCTCCTAAAATCTCACGCAGGCGTGCGACCAAATCTGACCTTGCCGCTGTCTCGGCCTACATTATCTCCACCTCCAACCATCGCCTGCACGGCCCTTAGCCGACTTGTGCTGGTTTGCACCAGATTCGTCGCCGCACCGTCCTTCACCTTCCTGAGCATGAGCCGGGCTTGCCATGTGGGGTCCATGCCTCTCACCGGCAACGCATTGTCGCCGTCGACTCTCTGATGAGCTACCGGCAACGCAGGTGCGACATCCTCGAGCTAGAGCTCGTCTACATCCTCTCTGGTATTCCACTGTCACCAATGCCAAGGACCACCATCATGTTTTGGGCCTAGCAGTTGTGTTGCTCCATGCCAGATCCAGCCACCTCTAGCCAAATCCGGGCGCCACAGCCTCAATTGCACCACCAGAAAGCACCTCCGCCGTTAGATCTGGCCTTAACTTGTGACCGGTCTCAACCTTCCCTCACCAAGTCACCAGCCTCCACGAGCCACCGCACTACGCCTGTGCTTCTCCACAGCGCGGCCTCCTCACCTCAAACTACGGCGCCCCGCTCCTCGTCGCCATCCCTAACTCCAGCCTCCTCCACAACACCAGCCGCCAACTAGTGCTAGCAAGGCGTCGCTCTGCCCAATTTAGGCCGTCCCGCTTACTCTGCGACTCCAATGCCCAGAAACTTACGATGATCTGATCATATATGATCTTCTGCTTCGTTGTAGCAAAACTTCTATGGTGCTGCGTTAAATCAGCCTTGTCTTGGACAAGGATTCCTATATCCTTTCTTTCTTTCTTTTTTGGTTTTGAGCAAGGGGCAGCTGCATGGTCATTTCATTAACGATGGGCGGGGTTTGGGAAAAGGACCGAAGTCTGATCCCACAGGGACGGGTCCTCCTGAATGAGGTTTACAGCTTGCGCATTCATGATTTTGTGAACAATTGGTTGTACACGGGGGAGTACTAATCATCGACGCATTTCTTTTTTTAAGCTTGTCTCGGGCCATTCGGCAAACAAGGAACAAGGCGGCACGTATGCAAAATCCCAATTACATGCAGCGGTGGTAAGCTCTAATGCGAGGTAGAAGAACAAGGAAAAAAAAATTTTGGCCCAAAAAAATAGTAAATATGGACCCATCCGCCGCGACTCGGCACCACGGCAACTCGGGTGCCGCAATGTGGCACCATGGCAACAGCCGTGCCGCCCTACCGTGCCGCGGTAGCGGCCTGCTAACCTACTAACTACTGCTAATGTGACGGAACAAATTTCCGGTAAAAAATTACCAGAAAATGTCCAAAATGCCAACTGTCCAGGATTTCAGTTGCATTTAAAAAAAATAGTACAGCTTGCTTGATTATTACATGTTACAAAATATTTTACAGCGGAAATAAAAATACAACCTGGTAATAAAAAGAAAATACATGCCCATATACCACAGGCAGAGCCTGAGCATAAGGTAAACCTTAGAAATCAATTCTATATGAATTTCTATCTTCTTCATAAATGTCCAATCTGATTATAAAGTAGATCCTGCAAAAAGAAATAAATTGCCCACAAAATGTGGGTAAGTACTAATTGTACTTGCAGGTTTCTTAAGAAAATGATACTAATATTATATGAAAACAGGATTCAAGGAATAGTAAAGCTTTATGGTGGATATGCAATTCTAGGTATTTAAAAGTTCTATTATATTTCTAAAACAATTAATAATAATAGTACAAATTCTATCATCTTTCTCCATCCTTACTTATCTGCTAACCAGAAAACAATTTTTGTAAAACAAATTCATGAGTTTTGACAAATAAGAGAGGCATCACTCATTTGACATAACTTCATATACCTGAAGTAAGGTCCATCGATGTATTTATTTTCAGCTCTGCAGAACTTGTCCAGCTTTACCCATAGATTCATGACTTTCATGGATGGACGGTAAATTATGTCATTCTTAAATATTTTAAACTCAAGTTTTTATAGAAGCAAACGATTTCTAGATATTCTCTTATCACAAAGCAAATATCTAATGCCCTTGAGTGTTTCCACCAGTCATACATGCTGTGACCCTGGCCCAAGACGGCAAAGATAACGATATTTCCGAATTTGCTTCTATAGTTTATAGAGCAATGATTTCAGGGAGTTCACACCCTTGCCCACCTGTGTCCTTGAGTGTGTACTTTCTACCCCCAAGGTACATGGCCCAAGCCGACAACTGCTTTTTCCAAATTGCTCTATATAGAAATCATTTTATCTCCCAAACTACAATTCTTTCCATATCAAATAAGTTATCCAACTCAACTTATTTATATGGACCAATTCTCTTATTCTTTCATGAGATAATCAAATTTTTATATTTTTGCCTATACTAGGGTTTTATCAAGGGTTGATTATTTTTAGGTGGCTTTTTAAGGTATTGGGGCTTGGATAAAAATTGTACTTGGAATATATAAATAAATAACTAGAAAATATATGCAGTAAATAATAAGCAAAGGAAATGTAGGTATATCAAAATGCATTAAGGATAAGTAAACCTGCCTTAATTGGAGATCGGATCACACTTAATATCTTTTGGACATTCTTGAATGTAGCTCGTCATCCATACGTTGCAAAAATAAGAAAAGAAAGAAATTCCAATAAATATCCAAATAAGAAAAATTTTAAATAAATGATAAAATAAAAGGGTTTGAGTAAAAGGGGTGATGAGTTGTACGATTTTCTAGAAGGTTGAAAATATTATCTAAAAGAAAAAGGGTAGGGTGTTTTTAAAAATAGGCATTTTGGGCAGCATGATGTTAAGGTTGATGTATGGATTTGTTAATTTTAGGGTGTTTATTTTATTTTAAAAATATGGATCAATTGAGCTCTAGAGATCGGGGTCGACAACATTTCTCATGTTGGAGTTCCGAGATAGAGCCAATTAAGGTAAAAAGAAGATTTTTCAAAAATTATTCTTTTTACCACTTAAAAATATTTTAAGTAAATTAAAAGAAAAGGGGTAGGAGTTTTGATAAAAATGGGTACTTTGGGCAGCATAAGGTTATGGTTGAAGTAATTATTGCGGAGAGATTTTTATAATTTGATTATGGTAAATTGATATATATATATAAAATTTATATTGGAATATTTTTAATTGACCTTATAGTGATAATAATTTAAAAGATTAATTTTTGGCATTATAATTTTATATGGAAATGTTTAAATGGGTTAAATGAATTATATGAAATTTACTAATAAGTTCTTATATTAATTTCATATTTAAAGAAAATTTTAATTAGATTAAAGAAAGGGTTTAAATTTCAATTTGAATTTCTATAGGTTTTAATAAATGTAAGGATATTATTTTTAGGTATAAAACATATTTTTAGTAACTTTTATATTGAAAGTTTTATTAATTCTTCTTTTATATTTTTCAATTAAATGTTTTAATATATAAAGGAGAGAGATAAAAGGATTTATTTAGGGTTATTTTATTAGAAAAATATGGTATTTATATTTTTATATTATTCTTTATCTTATGTTAGATTTTTATGAATTTTTGTAGAATTTATAAAGGTGATTTGATATTTTAAATATATTCGAGTATTATGAATGGAAATAAAATTTAGAAAACAGTTTAAATCCTTACTTGGGCTGATATGTAATGGGCTTGGCCCAATATGGCTGCGGGCTGGACTGATATGAGGGTCCCGGGTGGCAGTGGAAAGGAATGGGTGTGAGGGGTGGAGTCGGGTGGCTAACATGTGGGGTCGAGGCGTCGGTGAGAGAGAAAGGGGAAGAAAAGTGTGAGGACCCAATTCCCGATAAATCTTATCAGAAAATGTTCCCTCAAAAGCACAATTACCCAGGATGCAATAATGCCAGAGCTGATACAAAGTTCACTTTATTATATGGGGAGATATTCATTCTACAGAAAATATTACAACTCGGACCTCTCAGTACACTTACATCAAGGCACAAGTTGTGAGGATAGGAAAAGCTCTCTAAAACTAAGACTCTAGAAACTGATAATGCCATAATTGTTCAATTCCTCCGCGGAAGATTCCTCAAAATCGTCAAGAGCTGGAAGACCTGAAAATAGGTTATTCCCCACATAGTGGGTAAGTACCAACAGTACTTGCAGGTTCCCATTAGGAAGTTTAACTTACGATATGCAGGGATCCGACAAGAAGTAAGATTCATACAGGAACGTAAATGCAATAATATACAATAAATTCAAGAACTTAAGGTTTAAAAGAACTTTTAATAAACTGGTTGAAACATTTTCATCTCTCCATAACATTATCACCATTCTCCACCTTCTACCTGCCTTATGCAGCGCCATACACCATAACCTTCTCATGAAAACATGAGTTTATTGAGTAAGAGAGGCATCACCCATTTTGACACAACTTCATATACCCGAAGTAGGGTCCATCGATGATTTCGTTATTAGCCCTGCAGGACCTACCCAGCTTTACCCATATAACAGCTTCTTATATGGATGGGTGATATTTGTGTCATTCTCATTCATTATACTCAAGTTTTTATATGAGCACAGCCTAGTTGTATCCCCTTCACAACAGGTACCATTGTAGGTCTTGTATGGCATATGTTCCCCTTGGGTCTTACTGGGCAATAGCCCCCTTGCACCTTACCGGGCAATAGATTCTCATAGGATATATATATATAGCTCCAAGGGATTACTGGCCTAGTCCACCTTCACTACACCTGGTGGCTCATATAAAATTCTTTTCTCGTAATATCCCCATGTCCAGATAAGCATCCCATACTACTTATCCACATGGCAAACGATTGACTTATCCTACGCAATTTAAATATTTCAAAACCTATTCTAGGCTTCAAAGGATGGGGCTAGTCAACAATTGGTAGACTTTCTGGTGTTTGTAGCTTGGTATGACCATTTTATAACACATGAAATAATAATTTGGCAAATAAAGTAATAACCAAAAAGTAATGCATATATGATTAAATAAATAGGAATTCAATGTGCATCAAAGGAATAGAAACCTGCCTTAGTTACGGATGTTACTAAACTTCTGCTTCTGTTCCATCTTTGATTATCATCTCCGTCCAGAGAGTAGCTTGTGTCTTCAAAGCTTGATCTTCTTCTTCAATTGATCGCGGGTTTTTAATAAAGAGAGAGAATAAGAATCAAATCAATGTAAAAGGATTTTGGATGTCATGCAAAAGTATTCTTTTGAAGGGGTTTCTGGGTTTGGAGGGCAATTGGTATGAGGACAGAAGAGTGGTTATGATGGCTATGGATAGTATAGGATATATATATATATAAAATAAAATGGAAGTTGTGAAAATATTTGGTGAAATGAAAGAGATAAGATAGAATCTCGGCAGATATTGGAGTGGAGTGACTGCAAGATATTTTTAGGTTTACTATGGGATATTGTGGTAATTGAGATTTATTACCGGATATTCTACGAATGGATAGGATCACGAGATATTTATACGAAAGGATAGAATTTCGAAGTTATGAGCGGGATAGAGTTATAGAGCTATGAATGGATAGAGTTAGAATAAAGAAATAGTTGTATATGGAAAGGTTTAGAATGTAATATATGATTCTTCTTTTGAAACAATTTCAAGTTTGTGGCTATCATTTTATGTAGGGTTTAAAACTTGGGTAAGGGTTTCTAAGATAGTTTGGATTTTATAGGCTAGGAGTTACCTATTTTAACTAGGTTTAAGGGTTTAAAATGGTTTGGTCATTTATTTGAACTTTATATATATACTTTTAAAGAAAATCTTAAAGGAGAAAATAATCTATTTTTGGCTTCTTGCAAATCTCTTAGCATTATCCTGAAAACAAGATTATAATTACCAATTATATTAATATTGAGAAAGGATTTTATCATAATTTTGAAGTTAATCTTATTCTTTTATTTTAAAGAATTGGATTTGATAAATACTTTGAAAAAGGGTTATTACCTGACATATATAGTAGTTAATTATTTTAAGATTAATTGTGTAATGAATCTCATATGTATATTTTAAAGGATAACCATTTTTATTTTAAAAGTTAGTTTCTATTGAGTTGTAAAGAAGCAAAGTCTAAAAGTGGCAAGTATTATGAAATAACTTCTAATATAAATATTTTATAAATTTTTATATATTATATATGAACAGTAAAAATATCAATTTCACTTTTTATTATATTTCCTATTTACAGTAAAGTTTTTTTAAATAGCTAACGAGAGGGTTTAAATTCAAGTTTTCAAATTTGGTTGAATGTAAAAATCTGGAAAAATCATATTTGGGGGTAAAACACTATTTTGAACAACTTTTGTATAAGGAAGTTTTGCTAATTTTGCCTCTAAGGCCTTTAATTTAACGAAAGACAAAATCAGGAAGGATAAACAGTGGATTTCTAGGGTTCTTGTTCATCCCGAATTGGGGCTTTGGATTTGGCTCCGTTGTAGGACAATTAAACATGGGGCTTTTGTTTCTAGAGGTTATTCAAAGGTTTGGGAGGTGGATTGGTGGGTCTAGGTCGCCGGAGTTGGCCGGGCGGCGTGGTATAGCGGCGGCGGCTAAGAACAAAATTGGGTACTTCGGTTTGTGGATTCAATAGGTTAAATTGGCGAGTGCTTAAGCTTGAGAGGGGTCCTAGGGTACTTACCAAGCTGCTAATTGGGCTCGGGAAGTCCTGAGTCGACGCGGCGACGTGGAGCGGGTGGCGGCCGAACAGGGGAACCGCGGGGGAGCTCGCGGCGGCGGCGCGGTGTTGCTTCTCCGGTCGATTGCTCTTGGGTATAGCTAGGTGATGTTACTACAAGGTTTCAGATGGTTGCGCCGGACTCAATTCGTCAATGGTTGGGACGAATTTCGCGAAGAGGTGGTGGCGGCCGGTGATGAAGAAGCAACGAAATTGGAGCTCCGGCTTGCTATTTATAGGCGCGGTTGAGCTCGGATAGGTACTAAAGGACACTGAGGAGCGGATGAGCTCGAATTGACGATGACTTTGCAAGGATTCGGTCCAATTGCAGTGGAGCAAGTGTACGGCGCCGGAGGAAGCAATGATGGCGGCGGGGGAAGGGAGATTCCGGCGGGGTTCTGCGTGGCAGTAACAGGTGGCGTCGATTCTTCCCTGTCTTGGCGTGCAAAGTTAAGCTTGGATCGGTGCAATTGATTGGAGTGGCTGCGGTGGACAAGAAACAGAGAAGACAAGGGAGTAGGAAGGGAAGGAAGAAGAGAGGAGGAAGAAAGGTGCCAGGGGCAAATTGGTAATTTCATTGAGAAAGTTTCAAAATCAACTTTCAGCTTAGATTAATATTTGAATGTGAATTAATATGAAAACATTATTCATATATATAATGATTAAGTAAAGTGAAAAGAGAGGGGGATTTTAGGGAATTTTAAGCATTGAGGGCATTTTTGTAGTTTCTTTGAAAGTATCTTAATTCAAATCTGAAAATGAACTTTAGGGTTTGAAATCAAAACTGGGGTTTAAACAGGGTGCAAATGGTTATATAAAAAGATAGTAAATATATCTATATATATAAGAAGATGATTTTGGAAATATCAAGTTGAAAGGGCATTTTGGTAATTTGACTAAAGATAGTTTTAATTCAAAATTTAAAATATGCCCAAGGGTTGGAATTGCATTTAAATGAATATTGGTCCTGCAAAGTAGTTGAATAGGTTTTAAAAAAGGGGAAAATTTAGAGATTTTTAGCTAAAGGGCAAATTGGTAATTTTACTAAGTGCACATTTGATGCAGGTTCAAGATATAAATTTAAGTTTGAAAATAGTATATTAGTTGAGTGCATATTTTGTGCTTATAAAAGATTTATTAAAATCAATATGAAAGGGTCAAGGAAAAGGGTAATTTGGGGATTTTTGTCTTAAAAGGGCGAAATGGTAATTTCGTCGATACCTGATGGTTGAGTATTATATTTGTAATATAGTGGAATTGGTTGCTTATAAATGAAAATGGTTAAAAGGAATAGAAAGTTGAATTTTTGAAACAGAGGGTATTGAAAATACTATTCCTTATACGGAAACACTATTCATCGTATGAAATACTAGAGATAGGTCAAAATATGGTTTTGGTTTCTGAGGGTTCATAACATATATATAATATGAATATGAAATAATAGGTTGTATATTATAAAGGATTATCTCTTTATAAAAATGGATAAAGTTTCTTTTCTATATGACATGTGGCTTTTTAAAATCATAAATTTAGGGGAAATTTCTTAAAAGGGTACTTTGGGATCTTAGGAAGAATTTGGAAGTGCAAGTAGTGTTCTGGGGAACTTTCATGCACTTTGATTCGCGAAAAAATTTTATGCAAAATTTCGGGCTATCACAAAAAGAGGGGCGGCGGGAGGGTTCACGGGCGACAGCGAGGCAGGCCGGGGGCAAGGAATTGGTGGCGGTTTAGTGAAATTGGGAGCATGGGGGTTGTTTTGGTGGTCATAGAATGGTTCGAGGTGGCCGAAGTTGACATGGCGGCGAGGCCGTGGCGGCGGCATAACGGGGCAACGGTGAGCAAGGGTTTCCGATGGATATTGGGTATAGGTGATGGTCGGAAGAGGTTCATGGAGAAGAGTGGAGGGTTTTATATGTGGATGTCAGGGCCGGAAATGGTTTGGAGCAACGGGAGGGCTTTCGCCGGAGTTGGAGAAGGAAGTGGCGGAGGCGGCGGCTTAGGGCTTTAGGGGAAGTGTTGAGGGGCGGAGAAGAAGCTTTGGGGTATAGCAGTGCCGTAGGTAGGCTTTTATAGGCGAAGGATGGAGTAGCGGGCACGGCGAGCTAAGAAATGGCGGTGGCGGCGGCGCGACATGGCGGCGAACGATTGGGCGGCCATCGGGGATGGATGAGGTTGATGAGGTGGCGGCAGCTATTGGCGGCGGCGCGAGCTATCCGATGGTGGCAAAACCGGGGCGGCGCTTGGACGGGAGTGGCGGCGGTGATGCTTCCCGTGGGCGACGGCGGTGCCCGACGGCGGCGCGGTGTGGAGAGAGAGGAAACAGCGGCGGAAGGAAGAAGATGTACCAGGGCCGTTGGATGGAATTTCAATTCCATGGGCGTCGTTAGATTTGCCGGATTGAGCCGGGGTGAGGGATGGAAAAAGGGGCGACGTGGCTACATCAGGGTGGTTGATTTGAAAAATGAACGGTTAAGATTAGAAGAGATGAATCGGTATGGTGGTATGTTCAGTGATCCGTTGGATCTTGATCCAATGGTCTAAGATTACCACGATTACTTAAGTGGAAGCGCATTTCCGAAAAGGAAAAGCGTATTCCTCGGATTTGCCTAAAAAGGAAGGTTTCGGATTTAAATAGAAAGGGATTTTTCAGAATATGTTTTTAGTTTTGAAAATTCATAGAGAGCTGTAGGAAGCTTAGAAAAATATCAAATAAATTTCTAAAAATCTAGAAAAATGAGTAGAATTCAAATATGAAATAATATTTTTTATTTTATGGGATTTTTATTTTTGGAAAAAGAGAAATAAAGTATTCTCCTTAGAGAATAAATAGGAGCCTTGTTTAGAAAATTTATTTAAAATTTAGGAATGATTAAAAGAATGTTATTATAACTTTCTGCGAAACAATTTATACCGATTTTAAAATTTTGGGTATGTTACAGCTAACCTACTAACTAGTAGTAAAACTAAAAAACTTTGCCAATTTTTTAAAAAATTATACAACATCAAAACGCAACAAAACTTGAAAAAATAGAACCGTAGGTTCCCAGGAAGAGTATTTTTTATGTTTCTAAAAAAAATCATATTTTTGTGAATTCAGGATTTTTTAATTTAAAATTTATAAAAATCAAAGTTTTCAAAAAATTTAAAACTTTTTGTGAACTCTTTCCGTGAACCTACGGCTCCGTTTTTTTGAAAAAAATAATTTGTGAATTCATGAACCTACGGCTCCATAATTTTTATGGACATGAATTTTTTTTTTCAAAAATCATAAAAATTATGTAACATCAAAATAAAACGAAATTTAAAAAAATAGAGCCGTAGGTTTACGGAAAGGATTCACAAAAAGTTTTAAGTTTTTTTGGAAACTTTGATTTTAAAAATTTTTTGAATTTAAAAATCATGAATCCACAAAAATATGATTTTTTAGAAACATAAAAAATGCAGCGAAACTTTAAAAAGGAACAATAGGTA
Organism: Olyra latifolia; assembly: GCA_036346145.1. Lineage (NCBI taxonomy): Eukaryota > Viridiplantae > Streptophyta > Magnoliopsida > Poales > Poaceae > Olyra > Olyra latifolia. The sequence goes on from CM070530.1 coordinate 5,709,891, forward strand.
ATAGCTTCATGAAAAGAATCACAAAATATTGTTTTTTTAGAAATTTTTGTCTTTACGATTTTTAAATTTCAATATTTCAAAAATATAAATTTCTTAAAAAAAAACTTTTTGTAGACCCTTCGTGTGAACCTACGGTTCCCTTTTTTTTTTAATTTTGTTGCGTTTCGATGTTGTATAATTTTTTAAAAATTTGGCAAAGTTTGTTAGTTTTACTACTGGTCAGTTGGTTAGCAATGCATTAGCGTGAAAGCAGGCCGCTGCCGTGGCACGGCAGCGCGGCAGGCCATTTCTGGAAAACCACTTTTTGGTGCCATTTCCATATTTACTATTTTTTGGGAAAAAATAGTCCGAAGAACAAGTAATGCTGGCAGTTCTTGAGTAGGATGTGCCTCAAACCACGGTCTGTGGATTTCTGGAGAAGTACACGCCTTCTTTAAAAAAAACAAAAGTATGAGGCCATCTCCAATGGAGTTCCGTCGCGGGACACATTCCAAGGGAATCTCATTCACTTCAACGCTATAACAGATTCTCTTCATCGTTTTTTTTTTAAAGTGATTCTTTTTTTATTTATTTGGAAAAGGGATTCTCTTTTTTCTCTGTATCATTTTCTTTCAAAGGAAAATAGTGGAAAATGAAACGGTTGGAGATGGTCTGAGGCTCGGCTGGTAATCATAGTCTATTTCGACTAAGCATCAGGCCCAGTAAAGATCCGAACTACGAGCATCAGACCCGGTGGCGTTGCATTCACCAGAGGATGGAACGAATCAGCGAAAATGTAGTATCACACAAACCAGCTGGTGCCTGGTGAATAAGGGACACCAATTGGCCCAGTCACAATGCGCGAGCCTTAGCCCAAGAAAACTAATGTCGTACATGGCCAATTGGGCCCCAACCTTCCCTTCCGCTCGGCCCAGAGACTGCTCAGACACACGAGCGGAAGGGCCCGGACGCCGAGCTCTCCGAGCCTTCTCCTCGTCGCGCGCTCCTGCCGCTGTCGCAAGATCACACGCGCGCGCGCGCACAAAGCCATGCGACCGCGACGACCGCCCACGGCACGCGCGGCCACCTCCACCTCGCCCGCGCCGCGCCGCGCCGCCCGTTCACCGGCCAGAAGTTAGCTCGTGCTTTCCGCGTTGCTTCGCGCCGGTCGCCCCGCCGTTCGCGCTCTGCTTTTCTTTTTTTTCTGGTCGGCGTCCAAGTCTCAGATCGAGTCCAAAAGGCTCGGCTTCTTCGGCTCTGGTTTTCGGATCTACCCACAGGAGAAGCGACAGCGATCGATTCTTCACCCTAATGCAGAGCTGGGCTCGTCTGATTTGGAGCAGAAAGGGTGGCTCTACGTAATCTTGGTTCTGGAGAGCCGGGGAGAGCGAGCGATTCGGCGGTGGTGATGGCGGCCGCTTTGGCGCTTCCGGCGGCGTCCCCCGGGGCCAGAATTCAGCAGACGTCATCCATCCGTTCCCACTTCTCCAGTGGTGCACCAGACCACCAGTACCGCCACGCACCACCTCTCCCTTTTCTTCAGAGAACTTGGTCGTTGTCGCCCAGATTCATCGCAACATGGATACTGTAAACAAAACAAATCAGAGTCTGCAGTTTGACACCTACCACGGCCAACGCCTGGATTACACGATGCCACCAGGGACGCCGATCGCTACGAGCTTCAGTTACGACGAGGAAAGTTTACCTCCTCTTCGAACCGCATGAATTTATGTGAAAATAGAGAGTTTTTTGTTTCTGCTATTTCAATTAAAACCATTATTAATCCAGTCAAATAATCACCTACAAATGGTTTTCAGTTTTCACACATTGTAAACATGTTTGCTCGGTATTTTTACTTTATGCGCCAAAAGCAGTCATTGCTCACGTTTCAGGTATGAACTTGTTCAAAAAAAAGGTTTCAGGCATGAAAAGAGGACTTTTTTCAAATGCAAATGGTTTGAGAAAATAACGATTTTCCTCCTCTAGCTCACATGTACAGGCGAGTGCCTCCCTTCTTCCCTCTTCACCTACATAGGCGTCGCCCCCCTCCACCTCTTCTTCTTGCTTTTCAGCGCCGCCCCCTCCCCCTCCTCTTCTATAGTGCCAGCATCGCCTTCTCCCTTTGGGCTGGCGTGAGGGTTTAAGTTTGGGTGGGGTTCACCATGCCCTCTGGCTTAGAAGAAGGACGGGGAAGTGGAGGACCGACGATGTAAGACGGTGCGGCAAAATGGTGGTGGTGCCGCTAGGGGGGGGGGGGGGGTTGCGGGGGGATCGGCACACGACAGCCCGGAGTTAGGGTGTGGGGATGGCCGGCGATGGGAGGAAGAAGGGCGGAGCGGTGACATGTGACCACGTGGTCGACGGGGGCTGGGTGGTGGTGAAGGCGCGCGGAGCACCACCGAAGAGGAAGGAGAAGGGAGAGAGGAGGTGGGGCGAGGTGGTGCGCTAGAGAGGAGGAAGGAAGTGCGGTGGAGGCGAGGCAAAATTGCATGTGTCACATTGAAGTGACCCATTGCACTGTTGCTCTCTAAACGAAGATAATCTCATTTAGCCCCCATAAACTTAAACTTTACTTTCTCGACTCCTTAAACTTGTATCCGTTAGTACCATTGCCACCAAAACCGTTATTTCGTTAAATGCTGAGGTGGTCATTAGCTTTCCATTACTTGTTTAACTGGTTGCCATGCATGCAATTTTCTTAATGAGATGGCATCCACATCAATTCCCTCACCTCTCTCTAAAAAAAATCAATTTTGAAAATTCAACTTCAAAAATTTTGAAAATTTGAACTTTCCAAAAAATCAATTTTTTAAATTTTTTAAAAAGTCCAATTAGAAAATTGCAAATTTTGGAACTCTAGTTTTGACTTTTTTATTTTTGAAATGTGTGAAAATTTGAATTTGAAAATAGTTGAATTTTTGAAATTTCAAACCTTATCTTTAAAAAAAATCAAAAATAAGATTCAAAGGTATCTAAAAATCCAAAAAAATTTGAAAATTTCAAATTCAAAATTCATTCAAATTTCAAAAACTCTAAAGTTTTCAATTAGAATTTTCACATGTTTCGACATTCAAAAATCCTAAAACCCTAATGTTTTGAATTTTCAAAATTGAATTTTTTTCAGAGAGAAGGGTGAAAGGATCCAAGGGGCCAAGAGGGGTGATGAATTGGCCTAAAACAATTTTTATTTTTAAAATTTAATTGCAAGATTAAATTTTTTACAACTAGATGTAAGAACTAAACAAGGGCAGGCAACCAAGAGAAAAAATAAGACAAAAGAGATAAATTGTGGAAACGTAAATGCATAAAGTAAAGGAGACATGAGACAAGAAATTTTTTCTGAGATTTGGAAAAATCTTTTCCTTTTCCTACTCCTCATTTGAGCACTCTTCACGAAGTGGAGTATCGCTCTAATTTTACTCGAGGTAGCCCTTCACCAAGCACTTGGAGTCTCTCATAAGTTTCTTTTTGAGGGATCACCAAGCACCAACTTCAAAAGCAAAAAAACTTGAGTAATAAGCTCGAGATGAATTGAGCTTATCGAATCAAGCCTTCCATACAAGCATGTTAGGAAGCATGGTACTCAAGCTCTCATGAACCCATGCTAAGATAGAAACCCTAGTTTTTTGTGGCTCTCACTCAAATGGATTCCAGGATAGCATAGGGAGTGAATCAGCAGGAAACAAAGAGATACCCTAAGCCCTTAAATAGGCCACACTAAAAAACTAGACGTTGGGACCCAAAAATAAGGAACCCACATTGACGTCGTACCATACAGCATATGAAATTCCAAACTGCGCCAGGGGTTAACGTATGTACGACCCCTGCTAGACTATACGGTGCCCTCCTAGGACACCAACCTTACGGTAGCTCTATCTGGTATCTCATACCATACGGGGCGCCAGGGCTCCCCTAAACACACTCTCTCGAAAAAAAAGGCGACATCAGCACCGTCTGGTACGCCGTACCATACGATGCGGCAAAGCCCCTCCAGGGCCCTACTGGAAAAAATGCTACGACAACGCTGTCTGGTATGTTGTACCATACGACGTGCCTGCACCGACTAGACCTCTTCTAGAAAAGACGAGACGGCGTGCACCATACGGCGTGCACAGAAACTCTTAGATCCTCCCTAGAAAAGATGTTACGGGATGCCGTCTGGTACCCGTACCATATGGCACCACCGTGCCAGCACTGACAACAACTCAAAAGGAACCTAAACACTTCTAAGTCTCTAAAAATTTGCTAAACTCAATGTGTATCCATGGAATAGTAAGTTCCAACAACTTCAAAATCATCTCAAACCTCTCTTAAACAAAGAACCAAATGGAAACACCTAATTCTAAATGAACTCATCTCAATTCCCGAATTCATACTAAAACATTCTTAATTTTGCATCTTTATCACCATTGCCTAGCTTCACCAACAATGAGCCATCATCACCAAAATTAAGATATTATCTTCACAAACCACTAAGGGGGTTTTGAGCCATACAAGGGGTAGGGTCGTGATGTAGATGTCATCTCGTTAAGAAAACTGCACGCATGGCAACCACCTAGGCAACTAACGGCCACCTCAGCATTTAACATAATACTAATGGTTTTGGGAGCAACCGTGCTAATAGATGTAAGTTTAAGGGGTTGAAAAAGTAAAGTTCAAATTCAGGGGGCTAAGTGAGATTTGCTACAAGTTTAGGGGACAACAGTGCAATTTTCTCTTAAATCTACACTCAAGTTTCATATTTCAAAACAAGCTCATTTGACCTGCAACTTTATATTTGTAAATGCGAGAGAGTAACAATGTGCTTACCTCAAAACTTAGCAGAACTATAGCCCCATAACTTGTAGCGAATCTTAGCATCCTGAACATGAAATTTACCTTTTTTTTAAACCATTGAACTTGTGTCCGTTTGCAAGATAACCCCTGTATCTCTATACCCACCGTTAATCACTGACTTGGTTGCACACGTGTCCAAATAGAGGTCATGTGGCACCACGTGGGCGCCACCTCGCCATTCTTCTCCATCCTCCTAGTCTCTCTTCGATCCTTCTCCTCCCTTATCTCTCTCTCTATCTATCTCTTGCTCGCGGAGATGGACAGAGCCGACAGGTGACCACCCTCTTCATCCTCTCTCCTTCCCTCTTCCACGTCTTCCCCAGCCTGCCACCTCTACCGATGAGCCTCGTGTCGCCCAGGTCAGCATCGCCCTTGCCCAAATCCACCAGGCTAGGCGCCAAACCGCTGTGGAGTCTGTCGTCCTTGTGGCCACCAGAGCTCGCCGCCGGCTACTTTTGACATTGTGGTCACTGGATTGGTCCTTCCCTGCCAGATCTGTGCCCAACGTCACCCTTACCTGCTGAACCTACACCCAACATCGGGCAATGTAGACAGAGATGGTACGTGCTTCATCCGCCCCATAGCCCTGATCATCACCATCACCAAACCTGATGACTTGGAAAGACTGGAGGAGGGAGGAGAACAAATGAAGAGACAGACGACATGGAAGAGGGCTTTGTCGCCACCTTGAGGAGGGAGGACAATAGATGAGGTTCACGGCTTGGAGGAGGTCGCTGGAGCCATTGAACCACCGGATCTGGCCTCCTAAGAGTGGACGAGAGGGAGATACTAGAGATGATGTGGCGCTCACGTGGATGTCAGCACTTAACAACGACGTGCAACACACATAAGCGCCAACTTAGTGTTTTGCGGGAGCTCTAACAGGTTGAGAGCTGAGATGCAATTGAGTACAAATTTAAAAGAAGCAAATGAGTAAATCACAAGTTTGGCGATTAAATGTGAGTTCAGGATGTTACACTGTACTCTCTCGATACATGTTATATTTCTGGGCAGTCGGGGAGAGTAGCAAAATGTGCTTGGCTCGGCAGCCTCAGCAAACGACGGCAAACTGCAAGCGCCTCGGGAAGGCACAACACACATCGACGGTTTGACGCCGGGCACACGGGACACCGGAAGCCGACGCCGCGCGCGCCCATGAACCTGCCTCGAGGTCGCACGGTGGCGCAGCCACGTATCGGCGCATGAACGCCGACATGTCATCCACAATTCTCTTTGCTACGCCCGTACACGTCCGCGCCACGCGCCGGCGCCTCCGAGCTTGCCTTCGAGCCGAAGGCCCCTTTCTCGACTAGATTAATGAACGGGACGTTGGTGTCGTCGCGCGTCACCGTGCCAGCGCCAGCGCGCGCCCCGTCACCGTCTCGCCGTGCCCACGCGCCAACGCATGTTCCTAGCGCGGTGTCAGTGTCCAGCTGCTGGACATGTCTAGGTTTGACCGTGGGAAGCAGCCGGCGTAACGTGGGGTTTAGAGCATGTTTAAGCGACCTTGATTGTTTTTTCAGTGTTCCTGCGGTTTTGTTTGCCTCTTTTTTTACGGCGAGTGGCTTGTGATTGTGATGCCTCCTGACATGGTACGGCCGCGTCTCTGTTCCTCGAACAGGAGCTTTTTTTAAGTTGGTTCTGAGGAGTGGTTTTTTTATTTTAAAAACCATAAACAAATGAAACAAAGATAAACCCTAAAAAATTGAATTGCTTTCCCACTCTTCTTCCATATCTTTTTAGTTTAAATTCAGATTTTAATCTACAGATAGAAATTTGTCCTTTTTACTGGTCAAATGTTTGACGCTTTGTAGCAAATTTTTTTAAAAAGATTTTAGTGTTTCTTCTAAGGCTCTCAAAACAATTTTTTACCTATTTTTTGACCTCTCTAAACCTCTATCAAAGGATCACAACTTTTTAAATTATAAAATATAGAACAAGCCCTAGCGCTTGTTTCTCTCAAAGCTTTCACAGTGGCCTATAATTTCAGTCGGTCCTGTGCTCTACAGCTTATGACTTATGCTTATTGCCGTTCTTAAAAACCAAATGATTTGGTTTATGGAGCCCTTTAAATCTCAAAGATGCTTCTAAAAGCTTTTAAAATTTTGTTCGAACGAAGGTGAACCAGTTTCTCCAATCCGCTTCTTCAGGTTCTCAACATTTTCATCAATTCAATAATTGTAGCAATCTAGTCAACTCATGAGAACCAGGTCTAGCCGCATCGGGCGGGGCTAGAAATTCGTAAAGTCCATGGAAAATGAGCAAGAATTTTTTTTTTCTCCACTCGTCACTTAAGCAGTACGAAATCTCTTTGATTAAATCATCGTATTTTTTTAAAGGCAGAAATGCAGAACATAATGATGACACTGTTTTTTTTAACAAAATAATAACGGAAACTCTCCTCGGTGGGCGTCCGACCCCGCTCGGATGCTTGTGGCCCAGCCCAAAAAATCAGCGCGAAGCCACGCGCTATGCAGCCCATTGCTCATCCACACACCCCACAACTCCACTGCTCTTTTCCCCCTGTCTAGTGCACTCTATTTTTTCTCTATCTCTCTTCCTCTCTCTATTTCTCATTTCTTCTCTCTCCATCCCTCTCCACACGGCGAGTGAGCTTGGCGAGCTTTGATTGCTAGATTTAGCGAGCATGGCATGGGGCACGCCGGATCTGGAGAAGAAGAAGGCTAGGAGGAGGTGCACCCCTATTTTCGCTACGAACTTTGAACCATATAAGTATACCTACTGAAACTTAGATCTTGTTCTTGCGAAACTTTTTGTTGTTGCATCGGTATAGGGGCGCGCCGGATATAGAGAAGAAGAAGACTAGGAGAAGGTGTACCCCTATTTTTTGCCGTGAAAAATGAGACATATATGTATGAAACTTGGGGATTTGCCTGGTGAAACTTTGCTTCTGTTCTTGTGAAACTTTCTTATTTTGCATCGGATGATTTTTGAACAATAGTGAAAGATGAGGTTTCATCAGTAGTTAGCTAAGTTTCATTGGCACTTTCTTCAAGTTTCATTAGTATATAAACCAAGTTTCATTGTTATTTCTTCAAGTTTCATATGAACTTCTTCAAGTTTCAACAGGATTTAGCCAAGTTTCATTATATTTCTTTAAGTTACATTAGTAATTTCTCCAAATTTCATTGGTCTTCTTGAAGTTTCTTTGATACCGTAGCCAAGTTTTATTAGTACATTTTCAAGTTTCAGTAGTTATTTCACAAGTTCATTAGTATTGTAACCAAATTTCATTAGTATTTCTTCAAGTTTCATCGGTATCTGTAACTAAGCTTTATTAGTACATTTTTCAAATTTCAGTACTTATTTTATCAAGTTATCGTGATGACGTCACCATGACGTTATGCGTCCGATAGAGTTTTCTCCCTCGGACGTCTGACGACGCCGTCAAATAATAATGATGACACCATGATGTGCTACTATAGTTGGCCCAACTAGAAAAAAAAAACCTCCTTCACAAAAGGAATTAAAACCCTATCTCTGTCCATTCTTTATGCCAGGCGGCTTCCCCGCATGACCCGAGCATGTCGGCCCATTCTCACCTCACCACTCCATCCATCACTCGCGACTCAATGGAGTGTACAGTACTCTACTACCAGTACCGTACCCCAGTCAGCACGGCCACGCGGCAGCCACGTGGCCATTAAAGCGAAGATCACGTGGGCCCCACTGCTCAGCCACCCAGAAAAAAACTACGCTGTCACTGTGTCACGTAGTGGCTAGCCTAACCAGATATTTCCAGATCTAAATCTCCCGGGATATTAGCTGCTGATCCGACCGGCCCAGGATGGTATTGATGCCCACTCCCCCGCCTAATTAGTAATTAATAGTACTAACCCCTCTCCTAATTAACCCCTCTGGTCTTAACACTTGACCCGCTCGTCACTCGCCATCTCCGTTATAAAGGCCGCGCCGTCGTCGTGTCCGTTAACCCGACGCAGCCACGGACGGACGCAAAAGCGCGCGGGTTAGACGCGAATCGGTGCTGGAACTTGGAACTTATCCCCCAGCACCGCCACCGCCACCGCCGATTCGCAGATTTCGTGCCGCCACCGCCGGGGAAGTGCGGTGGAGGAGAGACTGGGAGGAAGGGAGGAAGGGGACGTAACCTAACCCCAGGCAGCGTGATTCTGTTTTGTTTGTCTTCCCGGCGCGCGGAGGTAGAGGCAAGCGGGCCCTTGGCGATGTCGAACCGGGGGTGCGCAGTGGGGGACCCGAGTAGCCCGAGCGCGGCGCGGGTGGGGGAGGAGGAGGCGGGGGGAGGGAAGGTGAAGCTGCTGTGCAGCTTCGGCGGCCGGATCGCGCCGAGGTCGGGGGACGGGGCGCTGCGGTACGTGGGCGGGCAGATGCGGCTCATCTCCGTGCTGCGCGCTGCGTCGTTCGGGGAGCTCATGCGGAAGGTCGAGGCGGTGGACGAGGGCGCCGCCGCGTGCGGCGGCGCCGGCGGCGGGGTGATGGTGAAGTACCAGCTCCCCGGCGAGGACCTCGACTCGCTCATCTCCGTGTCGTGCCAGGAGGACTACGAGAACATGATGGAGGAGTACGAGAAGCTGGCCGCCGCCGCGCCCGATGGCTCCGCCAAGCTCCGCGTGTTCCTGTTCCCGGCCTCCGGGAGCGAGGCGGCGGGGTCCGGCTCCAGCCCGCACCTCGCCGCCGCCGTGGACGAGTCGGGGCAGCGCTACATCGACGCCATCAACTGCGTCTCCGCGGAGGCCGTTGCGGCCATGCGCCGTAAGGAGAGTGTCGCCAGCGCTGGGTCGTCGGCGCACAACTCCGAGGCATCGGAGTACAGCGGCGTAGTAGAAGGTATGTCGCCGCAGGCCGTACCGCCGCCTTCTGTTCCACCAGAATATCTGTATTCAGGTGGGAACCACTACCATAGTGCCTTTCCGGACTCGTTGGGATTCAGTGCTGTCACAGCGTCAGCTCCGGCGATGGCCATCCCGGCCCAAAATGCCATCTTGGTTAGGACAGAGCCACCACCACTGCAGGCTCATCAAGTTGCCTCTTATGCTCAACAGCAACAGGCACAAGGTGCCTCTTATGCACCGCATCAACAGCCTCAAGTTGCCTCTTATGCACAGCAGCAACAGCCTCAAGTTGCTTCTTACATGCCGCAGATGCCGCAATCCTATGTGGAGCCACATCAAGTCCAATTCATCAATCCGCAGCAATTTGGTCAGCATGGCGTACCTCAATCTGTCAATTTCGTGCCTGTCCAAATGAGCCAGTATATGCCCAGCATTCCAGTGACAAACTCCATGTCGACCTCTGCTGCTCAAGTCGGTACCATGAGACCTGTTTCTGGAGGCACAGAACCTGTTTCGGAAAACCTTCATTTCACAAGGGCAGTGCAATCTCCAGTTGATCAGAATTACAGGGTGCTGCAGCCACTGTCACAGCTTCCACCATTGCCTCCGATGCATTTGCAGACCAGTGACGCTCAGAGATACAGCGTCCAGCAGGTCATGACAAGCACAATAAGCACACCAGTGGTAACTAGCTCGGGGACAATTCCAGTGGTGATAAGCTCGGCTACTGTGCCATCAGTGAGGTATGATGGTTGCACGTTGTGCCAGAAAGCACTGCCGCATGCCCATTCGGATAATATGATCCAGGAGCAAGGCAATCCTCGTGCAGTGAACAATCCTGATGCTGCACCAATATTTTACAGCCTCCATCAAGAGAATGCAGCTAAACAACATAGTCCAGGTGCAAGTGTAGGAACACATGCTAATTACTTAGCAGAACCAAGAATGGATAGCACACCAGGGATGGGACAATTTGAGCCAAGACTTTCTGCTAAAAAAACATATACCCAAGCAGCGCCATCTCCAGATGCAGGTGTATTGACTCAACCCACCATGGTTACTTTACCAGTGTCTAGTCCACCTGCTTCAAATGGAGTATTTGTGGGGCATCCTGCACAGCCTCATGCTGAAGATCCTTTCAAGTATCAGCAGCAGCAGCAACACTCTTATAGCATGCAGCCATCACAAGTTACAGTGACTGGAGTTGGTGGCAATCCACAAGGGACTGATTCTGGTGCATTTAAGAATTCAAATCATCTGGCAGCAGATCTAATTAGAGAATATGCACGTGATCTTCCTCATGATTATGTCAGAGCTATGGATGCCCGGATGCAAGGAGTTCATTTAGGTCCTATTGCCCCTCCAGAATCTAGACTGCAAGGGAAGTCAGCTATTCTTTATGGTGCTATTGGTGATGGAAAAATTGAGAAGCCATCTGTGAATATGGATGGCAGTTCCATCTACAAGTCTCAAGCTGGAGGGTATCACATGGGCATTACAAATGCCTTTTCTGCTCCTGCTTCGATCCCAGAGGACAATCCTGTGAAACATACTGAACAGCTACCTTCCTCTCTTGATGTTGGTGTGCAAAATGTTCAGCCCGATATAAGCCAACAGCCAAATTTGTATTTCAATGTGCCTGTCTCAAACAACCTTGGTGTACCCATCGAACCACCTGTTCGCAATGAAAGGTTTCCTGCAAGAGCTGCTTTCTCTGGTGTTCAGGTTCCTGCTGGGCCCCCTCCTCTGCATCCTGGGGAAATGCGGAATCACTTGGTTTCTGCTCCCTCTAATGTCAGTAGTCAATCTCCATTGCAGGCTACTGGTGATATTGATCATGTGGAAGCCACACGTGAACCAGCTTACACAGACTCTCTTTTCTCAAACCAGGATCCATGGAAAGCACTGGGAAATGCTTCTTTAGCGCCCCCGAGGCCAAACAAGTTGGCTAATGAACCCATTGTTTCGGGAGATCCACATGTGGAGGTCCATGTTCCTGCCATTAACAGTTCTGATGCCGCTACACTCTTAGAAGAAGGCAATCTTCAAGACCGAAGTTTTAAGGATATCTACCCAGAACCTGTTCAAATGAGCAAAGGTTGGTATACTCATCATAGTATCTATATAATTTGGTCTGCAGTATTAGACAGGTTATTAGATCATTTTCAAAACCAAATTGGGCTAAGTATTATTATTGTCCTTTTTTTTCCTTTTGTCTTCTGAAAGGAGTTGGGGAAGAAAGTATTAAGCGACAATTACAAGCTGTTGCAGAAGGTGTGGCAGCATCTGTTCTTCAGTCACCTTTTTCTGAAAAACCAGCTGTGTTCTCTGGGGATCACATTGATTCACATGGAGCTGTCGCTGATCCAAAAACTGAGGTGGATGGCGTTTCTTTATCACCTACTATAATTCTTTGTGCTTTAATCAATCATAACTTTATTCCTTTTTTTGGGCTCAGGATGCATCGAACAATCAGTTTGAGAAAACTAGCCAAGGTGTTCCAGTTTTAGATGATATCGATAACCTTCAGGTGGTTAATAATTTATTTGTTGATTTTTATCTACACTTTCCGTTTGCAGTTTTAAATACATCATGCTTATTTCCCCTTTGTTAATTGCAGATAATAAAAAACAGTGATCTTGAAGAATTGCGTGAACTGGGTTCTGGAACCTTTGGTACTGTTTACCATGGAAAATGGAGAGGTTCCGATGTCGCTATAAAGAGGATCAGCGATCGATGTTTTGCTGGGAAGGCATCTGAAGAACAACGGATGGTCTGCATTTAACTTGCTGCGTTTTTTCCCTTTCAATTTATTGTGCCCTAACATTTTGTTGTCCCTGCAGAAAACTGATTTCTGGAATGAAGCTTGCAAGCTTGCATCCTTGCACCATCCAAATGTTGTAGCTTTTTATGGTGTTGTTCTGGATGGCCCAGGTGGATCTGTGGCAACGGTAACAGAGTACATGGCTAATGGTTCACTTCGACAAGCATTGGAAAGACATGAAAAGTATGATATCTGTTTAGTGCATAAACAAGATGCTTTTCATATGGTGACACTTTTAATGTTAGTTTCTTTTGTCAGCAGGATATTTGATCGGCGTAGGCGTCTACTCATTGCAATGGATGTTGCATTTGGTATGGAATATTTGCATGGGAAGAATATTGTACACTTTGACTTGAAGAGTGATAATCTGCTTGTCAACCTAAGAGATCCCCAACGCCCTATATGCAAGGTGAGCATCTTCATGCACCTGTTTTCTGTGTACCTTTGCAAATGTGGGAAATTAAACCAGGCAGTCCTTAAAACTGTGTTACACAAGTGATTATGGCGTCACAAAATCATAACGTTCATATCCTATATGTATGCACAACCTTAAAAGTGAATGCTCAGCCTGTCTGTTGGGTTGTTCCTCAACGGAAATTGCTCTGGTATATAGCATGTTTCATGATACCTTCGTTATAATTGTGTATTTGCAAATGGATTTATATTTGTCATGAAGGGCAGTAAGTGGCTAAGCAAACACTGAATCTGTTTTCACCTGTATTAATTAAAGCAGTGCACCTGTACGTAGTATTTTTTTAGATAATGGAAAACATTTTGGCCTCTACATCCGAAAACGTACAGAGCCAAACCTGTACATACATATGCCTATACATTTATAGAAAACACAATGATGTATTTTTTAAATAAAGAGATCAGGGTATGTCCTCCTTAATTGAAAAACATGTGGTTGTATTGTCTAGAAACAGTGCTTTACAGAGGCCTGATAATCCCTGATAATCCTCAGATGACTTTCTCCAATCGCTTTATTAGTTGAACCTGCTTCTGCAACATAGTTGTACTCGCATCAAATATGTCTTGAAGTGCCATAGAAAAGATCTGATCCTTTAGATAACCCTGGATTGCTGGTTCCACGTTTCCAGTTGCAGAAGGAAATATTGGCCATCTTTGATTTCATAAAATCTATAGCACCTGCTTTGCATGCGGACAGCAGACAGTTAGGATCTTTGATTTTGTAGTAACTGTCTTACATTTGTAGGTTGGTGATTTGGGCTTATCAAAGGTTAAATGCCAGACACTAATCTCTGGTGGAGTGCGAGGAACACTTCCTTGGATGGCCCCTGAGCTGTTGAATGGCAGCAGCAACCTTGTTTCTGAAAAGGTTTGCTCCTTTGCATCCTTCGTTACAATGCAGTGATCGATGCACACAACCCCATTTCCCTGAGCCACCTTCATATGTTGTTCCTGTAGGTCGATGTTTTCTCATTTGGAATTGTGATGTGGGAGCTGCTTACTGGTGAAGAGCCTTATGCTGACTTGCACTATGGCGCCATTATTGGTAAGCTTGCAACTGCTACCGTAATTCACAGTGCACTAACCTCATTGGTTGAATCCAATGCATTCTTGTTCAGTTGTTCCTGAACCTTTTGCCTACTGCAAACAGGCGGGATTGTGAATAACACTTTGAGACCTCTTGTACCTGAGGCATGCGATCCTCAGTGGAGTTCATTGATGGAGCAATGCTGGTCGTCTGAACCGTCAGAAAGGCCGACCTTCACGGAGGTCGTCAAGAGGCTACGGGCCATGGCAGCTTCCCCTAACAAGGCACAACCACAAAAATAGATGCTCATACTTAGAAGATCTCCCATCTTTCTGTTCAGGGACCTGTCTCTAAAACCCGGGGGTGTCATGGCTGTCATCGTATATGAATAAGGTAAAGATGAAGAAGAAAGTGATAATGCTTAGAGTTGGTGGATGGTGGATGCTTGATGCCTTGATACTCCCTGAGGTTCTTTCCAAATGTGTACTGTGAGCATGTACTGTACATGAGGTTTTATAGACTTGTGGCTACTGGCAACGGTTGATGAGTATCTTATATAAGGGCTACTCCTTTATGGCAGCGCTCTCTCTCAAAATCTGTTTCCAATGCGTGCTTGTGAGTGTAATTACTGCGGAGATGCCTGGGGAAAAAGCAGTTTGGGCGTGCACTCCCTTTCTAACTCGAATATCTCAACATCTCCGATGGCTGTAGCAACCAAACCATCCGGGGAGTAGAGGTGGAATCAAGCCGAGCTTTGGCTCGGCTTGAGCGAGCCAGACCGTTTGATCTAGCCGGGTCTGGCTCGGTCATTCAGGTAGCTTGCTAGCTTACCTAGCTCGTGAAAATGACCGACGGCTCGTGAGAAGCTTGAGCTAGTTTATGAGCCTGCTAGTTGCCATCTGTTGTGCATGCCCGCACTACCCCTTGTCTTCGTGCAAACCCGAGACACTGTCTGCTGGTAGTTTGCCTTCCACGCCCATCTACCACCCACACCAGGTCTAGTAAAACGTCCATGAATTTTCTCATCAACTTAATAAATTAATTTTAAGATGTAGGACTTCCCTATTAGAACATGTTGTTTCGAAAGGGTCTCCTGTTCTTAGTTACTCGGGTTCAAATAATGATTTTTTATTTATTTGCCTTCCACACCCATCTATCACCCACAGCAAGGATGCCATCGCATCTCCACCACTACTCATGATGAGAAGAGGGGTTAGCAAGATCTGGAAGAGGGCGGAGAGCTTAACGACAACGATGGCGGTGACCACCTCCACATGGGGACGACGATGAGAAGTGCATGGAGTGATGTGACGTAGCGACAGAGGGTGGAGAAAGTATGGAGAGGGAGAGGTAGAGGAAGGGAGGTGGGGCCTGGAGGACTGAGGAGAGGTTGTGGCTTGGGAAAGGCGGAGAGAGGCTGCCATACCTGGAGGACGGTGGATGAGGAGCTTGACCAGCTTGAACATACTCGGGAAGGACGGTGGTGAAAGCAGAGTTGTTCGCACGATGGGCAAATGATGGAGCAACTGAATGATGGAGGCGGCTAGCCAACTAGGCTCTTAGGCCATGTGGTAGCTAGGTTAAGATTAGGGACTTGGGTACTTGTTAGGATTGGGTCATGTGAATCTATCTAATTGTGTGTGTATGTAGCAATTTAAGCTAGAATGTCCATGCAAGTGTGACCGAGTCACGAGCGAGCAATGTCTGACTTAACTCGGGCTTGTTTTTTTTTTTTTATCACAAGTTAGAAAACAGGTTCATTTAGCACAGATAAGCACTATCCCATTAAATATGCATACGTGTATAATAATTTCTACGCCCGTAATTCAATTCCGAGAGGTGAGAACTACTGTGCTTGCCACCGAACTTGTGCGTGCAAGGGGCGTGCACAAGGTTATCTATAATTATCTACATGAATGTGATGCGATCATGTGCACCCTAATGTACTATATTTAAACAAATTGACATATGGTCTAACATAGAAGTGATAGAACGTCTCGAACTAACTTATGATTATTGAGACCTTATTAATTAGTCACAGCAGCTGCCAAATGACCAGCGTTTTCTAATCCCTTTGGCATGCCACCAGAACCAGGGGAGAATCCTGGCCGAGGAATGTGAAGTTGACCCTGATGAGTAGCAAAGAACTTGGCTTGTGTCTCAATCAAGAGAGTGACATTTCAGATCTAGTGGTCAATTTCAGATCTAGTGGTAGGTATTTTACTACTACTCCCTTTGTCGTGTTCCGAAGTGGTGGTTAATTGTGCCGTAAGCAAATGATACCGACCCAGCACGTTTGCCGCATTAATAATCGTGTCTCAACTGCAACCAGCATCTTGGGAGTTCAAAACAGTAGTAAAATTCAGATTTGCTCAGCTCCAAACTGACCAAATTCCAACCAGGAAACCACAAGACTACAAGAGTGAAACCTGTTTTTTTTCCCAAGAAAACATCATTGCAGTGGTTATTGTCTACCAAATCACTACCGCACAGAAAAAAAAAAATGATAATCCCAGGCACAGTTAACCTGCCGAGTGCCGAGTGACGAACCATTTTTGGCTCGTTAGTTTGTATCAGCCCCAAAAAAAGAAAAATATCAAAACAGGGGGGGTGGGTTGGGGATATTATAGGATTAAAAATATTCGAAGAAAATAACTATATCTCATAAAATGTGATTATATTAGAAAATTAGATTCTTTTTTAAAAAACCTTGTAGTTGCATTTTTTAAGAAAACACGATTAATTTATTCTAGGGTGGTGAGAACACCTTTTACACTGTAGTCATTGGAAACAAAGAAAAATACATCGGAGATCCCCAAGGGCCTAACAGCTAAACACCTGTTACTTCCCAACCGTGCTGTCAGTCAACGCCGAAGACGGAGCAAGCAAAGTCGGCCGACATCGTCCCCGAACTCGTCACCTCCCGCCTTGACCTCGATCGGGTTAGATACGATGAGCCGCTCGAGAAGCTACCACCCCGACCCTGTCGAAGCGTTGAACACTGATGTGTAGCATAGGAGCGATTCAATCATGGCTAGCGGCGGAGGAACCCACAAAGGCACCACCGCCGCCAAGAAGGACATCGATGACAACCTCCATTTGCAAACTGCCGCAGTCACCATGAAGGTCAACGCAAAACAGGAACAAGGGCAAATGATCCTCCCTGTCCCATACCTCCATCCACCTTCAAAACCTTGGAGAGTAATACTTACCTCTGGCCCACACCTCTGTAGGGCTCGCCAGTAAACCGGGCGCCGCAAATTTGTCGCACGAAATTTTGACGATTACTGGCACAAAAGCCCTAACTACCACTAGTCTAAAACTACTAGAACCACCACCTTCTCTACACATCCCGCTAGCCACCTCCACCACCGGCACCCCGGAGGCCAGGACCGTCTCCTTCTCGCCGCCGGCGATGGAGAAGAACTAATTTGGGAGGGGACGAAGGGAGGAGAGGGGAAAGAGGGAGGGAGGGGAGGGGAGGGGAGGAGAGAGAGTGTGAGTGTGTGTGAGTAGAGGGAGGAGGGATCTTGTCTCCGGCGAGGTCATTGGAGAGGAAGAAGGAGGGGGCCGGCAGCGGTGGCGCTAGGGTCTAGGAGGAGGCGAGCTGGGTTGCGAGAGCTGGGGCCTCGCAAGCTGCGACTGCAAGTTCACTGCTCCTCTGTTTTGTAGTTGCATTTGTTTTGGTGGGTCTAAATAAACTGATGGATTAGACATGATACTATTCATGCTAGCCAGGCCAATCTGTGGTAATGGGGTGCTGGCCCGTTAAGCCTTCTAGCAGTGTCGCCTGGGCCCGAGGCCCAGCACGGCAAGATGGCCAAGAAAGCGAAGCTGCGACTACTCCTCCATTTTCCCCAACCTCTCACTTGTTCAAGCCACTAAATTCCGCGTACCACCAACCCATCCCTGATCTGCCGACTTTTTTCTAAACTCGACTGTTCCTCGCTCGGGCGACTGGAACTAGGGTTTGAGAATTAGATTGTGAGCTCTTTTCTTCTGATTCGGGCTGCACATTGAAGATTTCTTCCTGCAAATCTGGCCTCCTCCAAGGATTCCTTCCTTTCTCCTACCCTGCAGTCCTCAATTCGGGGTGACAAAGGAGTGAATTTGCTTTCACTACCCACCTTTGGTTGAGATTGTAAGGGGAAGAGGGGGGGGGACTGGTGGTGAGGAAGCTTGCGAAAGAAAGTGGTAGGCCAACGATGGCTGCAGTTGGAGCAAACTCATCCAGAGAGGATGCTTTTGAGGAAGAGGTTATGAGGAGGAGGAAGGGAAGGAAGAACTGGTGTCGGATCTTTTCAGAAAGCTCAACTTGATGGCAATGGAAAACAAGGCCGGGTCCTGGACGATTCAGAGGAGGATTCGGCTGTGGTGAGGCATGCACTGATCGGTAAGGTCCTTGCCCCAAATCCCCTTTATCAACAGACTGTTCTGTCAACAATGAAGCCACCCTAGGGCAATCCAAGGGGGGCTGGAAGTCAGACAAGTAGGGGAGAATTAGTTTATTTTTGATTTTGATGCAGAAGGGGACAAACTGAGGGTCTTGAATGGCTCCCCTTGGCCTATGGGAAGGTATGCTATTGGAAAACAAACGGTCATTCTTCAGGAATATGATCAAGCCTTAAAACCTTCTGAGATAATCTTTGAGAAGATGTCGATCTGGATACAAATTCTTAATACACCATTGGGCTGGAGAAATAAGAAATGGGGCAGAGAACTTGCAAATTCAGTTGGGGAGGTAGAAAAGGTGGATGTTGATACTAAGGGCAGAGCTCAAGAGAAGGAACTCAGGGTTAGAGTAAATCTTCAACTGAAGGAGCTGCTTAGTGGGGGAGTCTCGGTTGTCTCCTTAAGGAGGAATAAAAGGGAGTGGTTTGATGTGGTCATGAGAAGTTACCATATTTCTTCTTTCTTGCGGTATAATAGGTCACTCTAAATTGGAATGCCCAACACCTGTCTTAAGGAATGAAAATGGCATGCTTCCCTATAGTGACAAGCTTCGAGCACTTGAAGAAAGGAGGAGCTTCAAGCACCTGAAGAAAGGAGGAAACCTCTCCTGTTAGAATAGAACAGTCAGGGCGAGAGCTCCAGTAGAAGATCTACCAGTGAAGGAAAGAGTACACCATCTCAAGGTCAATTTAGATTTGGAAGCAAATCAAAGGACCAAAACAATGAAAATGAGCAACAAGAGGTGGAAAAAGGGGAAGTGTCATCCCCTTTGAAGAATAAAGGAAGAGGGAAGAGGGAGAAGACCATGGCAGGAACTGCTAAAGTCCTTTTCATTGAAGATAGTGGACAAGCTAGTAAGAGCTCTAAAAAGAGGAAATCTGAGGAGGGTAAGGGAGCAGTCAAGGACTTAGGGAAAGATACGCTAATGCTGACCTATTTTGAAGAGTTAGGCACTAAGGGGGAGGAGATTGATGAATCGTGGCAAGCTGAAATTGTTACAGAGGGACGAGGAGGCTTAAAGGAAGGTAAGAAAAAGGCAAAAACATTAAACGCGGGGCTGTAGGTTCAGCCTCGCGAGGATAAATGAGGATTTTGAGCTGTAACTGCCGGGGGCTTAGGAACTGGCCGGCAGTTCAGGGACTTCTGGAAATCCATAAGCGTGAAGATCCCGACATCTTGTTTCTTTGTGGAACTAAGATGACAGCTAGAAAGGTGGAAAGGTTTAGATATCTTTTGAAACTCCCTAATGTGATGGTTAAAGAAAGTGTGGGGAACAGTGGGGGACTGGCCTTATTTTAGAAAAAGGATGTTAACTTAACTTTTAATAGTATGTCTCGATTGCATATGGATGTTGACATTCTAGAGGAGGATGGAACTGTGTGGAGGCTTTTAGGTATATATGGGGAACCTAATCTAGACAAGGGGGAAATAACTTGGAAATTATTATTGAAACACCTGTCACACTACTCTAATCTACCATGGGAATGTGTGGGTGATTTCAATAAATTCCTCCTTCAGCATGAAAAAGAGGGAGAAACCCCTAGAGCCCAGGGCCCTATGGAAAGATTCAGAGAAACTCTACAAAACTGTGACCTTTCTGAAACTGACTTCAAAGGAGACAAATTCACCTGGTGTAATAATAGTAATAACATCAATAATCTGATTAGAGATAGGCTTGATAGAGCTGTGGCTAATACGGGGTTGCACGAAATATTTGGCAAAGCTATTGTGACGCATGGGGACTATCAAAGTTCTGATTATAGACCTATTGTGCTCCACACTGAGTATGATACTAAATCTGAGGAGAAAGTTTATAGAAAATATAGATTCTATTTTGAGGCATGTTGGCTGGAGGATGAAACCTACCATGAAGTGAAAAAAAGCCTAGGAAGAAACTAGAGGGGGAGAAAGCAACAACTCAGTTAGTCACAAGATTGGCAGAACAACAACGAAATTAACAGAGTGGAGAAGAGTACAAAGAGGAGATTACACTAAGGAGATCAACCAACTTAAGCAAGAGCTTGAGGAGAGCACGAAAGGAGCTATGGATCAAGCCAAACTTGATACCCAGACCTTTTTGGAAAGTAAACTCTCTATCTTGCAAGCCCAAAAAAAACATCTATTGGAAACAGGGGAGCCATGTAGAATGGCTCAAACAAGAAGATAAAAACACTAAATATTTCCATGCCTTTGCTTCAGAGTGAAGGAAAAATAATCACATCAAAAAATTGAAGGATGAGAGGGGTCAGTGGATAGAAGGAGAGAATAATCTGAAGAAGCTGATTTTTAGTTACTAAAATGAGCTTTCCAAGAGGGGCAAGTGCAATAGGGTTGGGCAGATTTGCAATCCTGTCCAACCAAAAGTCACTCCTCTTATGAATGAATTTCTTCTGAAGGATTTCTCTGAGAAAGAGATTAAAAAGGCCTTTGTTGGGAAAAGTACACGGACCATGGGGATATGGCCCATTTATCTGCCTTCGGTCCAAAGAAGGGCCCGCGCGAGCCTAGTAAGCTTGCGCTCGAGCTTATTAAGCTCACGCCCGAGCTTCCCAACCCGGGCACCCAGGCTTCTTAGCTCTCGAGCTTCCAAAGCTCGGGACAGGGCTCAGGCTCTAACGCGGGCTATGCCACACCGCGCGCAGGACGCCGCGGGCCTCTCATGTCACCGCGAGTTAAATGCAGCCGCAATACCGATGCACGCCTGCCACAGCCGTTGGTGGGTCGGTGGCCGGTCACATCAAAGGTCAGCTTGCCTATTCGCCCCTAAAGAGAAAGACACGCACTGTTGCTCAGTGGTTGGAACGCTGAGCCCAGCGAGTCGAAAAAGCATGCCTAATGACCAGCGGACTCTGAAGATCAGCTATGCCAAAACCCGACAAGATGGAAGAACACGACTAGTAACCAGAGGATGGTGAGGTGTTCCACACCGAATCGAAGTCAGACTATAGTGGCCAAAGGCCGCCTATAAAAGGAGGGCACAGGCCACTAACAAAGAAGGGAGAGCAAATGCGCGGAGCAGCAGCACCCAGCCACTATAGAACAGGAGCACTTGCACCTGCGTAAGATTCCTAGTTCTAGACGATAGTTCTTCGCGCTCAGTCAATTTAAGAACACACATAGTGCCTTGAGCACTTATTGTACTCGAGCCCGAGCTTCTTAAAGCTCGGCCTCACCCCCTGTACTAGTTTAAGTCCGATACTAAACGAGGACTGGACGTAGGGCTGTTATCCGACAGTGGAGACCCGAACCAGGATAAAAACACCCGTGTCACCATCCGTCATCAACCACCCCCTTCCCTCGACACGTCCAGGCTTCGGTCGAGGGGGCAGGGCCACTCTTGGGTCTCACAGCCTTTTCTTGCATATCGGTCTACGGAGGCTCGCCTCCCAGACGCTGACAGCCTTATTTCAAATAGGGGACCTTAAAGCGCCAGGCCCTGATGGTTTTCCTGTCCTTTTCTTCAAAAAATACTGGCATATTTTAGGCACAAATGTTACTAAAGACATCCAACAAGTGCTGGCTGGAGGAAAAATGCCTAGTGAATGGAACTCAACAGTTATCACCTTAATCCCCATAGTCAAGAATCCAACAAATCTCAAGGAGCTCAAACCTATAAGCCTCTGCAATGTGTTGTACAAGATTGTAGCGAAAACAATTGCGAATAGGCTCAAAACTGTTTTACCTGATATTATCTCCAACACTCAAAGTGCTTTTGTTCCAGGAAGGATGATTTCTGATAATATTCTTATTGCATCAGAAGCATTGAATTACCTTCATAAGATAAGAAAAGGAAAAATTGGGCTTGCAGCTATTAAGCTAGACATTTCCAAGGCCTATGACAGGGTCCTAGTGGAGCTTTTTAGAAGCAATGATGAGGAAACTTGGGTTCCACGACAGATGGATAAATCTAACAATAGAATGTGTCACCATTGTCAAGTATAAAGTTAAATTAAATGCTAGCTTCACGGACAACATTATTCCAAACAGAGGATTGAGACAAGGGGATCCCTTATCCCCCTATCTGTTTGTCATCTGTGCTGAAGCTATGTCCTCTGCAATTCAACACAGCTAAGATCAAGGAAGATTAAGAGGCTTCACAATCAATACACATACTCCCACTTTATCTCACCTGTTGTTTGCTGATGATTCCTTACTGCTAATAAAAGCAACACAACAAGAAGCTCATGAAGTTAAAGATATTATGAACACTTATGAACAATGCTCAGGACAAGCTATCAATAGGGACAAGTCTTCCACTGTTTTCAGTCCTAATACGAATCATAATCAAAGGAGAGCAGTTATGGAGACCTTGCATATCTCAAATGAAGTCCAAAACGGGAGGTATCTGGGGTTACCCTCTTATATTAACAGAGCGAGAAGAGGTACTTTCCATTATTTGAAAGAAAGGGTTTGGAAGAAAACTCAAGGATGGAAAGAGAAACTGCTTTTGAAGGCAGGAAAGCAAGTGCTTATCAAGTCGGTGGCCCAATCTATTCCCAATTATGCTATGTCATGCTATGACCTAACGAAATGCCTTTGTGACGATCTCACTACCCTCAACGTTGGATATTGGTGGTCCCAACAGGATAACAAGAAAAAGATCCATTGGTTGAGCAAGGATAAACTGATTAAACCTAAGAAGATGGGAGGCTTGGGTTTTAGAGATATGCATGCTTTCAACATGGCTCTTTTAACCAAGCAAGCCTGGAGGCTTATCGATAACCCCAAGTCTCTGTGTGCTAAAATTCTTAAAGCTTTGTATTATCCTAATTCAGACCTCATGGATACCAAAAGAAAGTATGGAGCCTCCTTTTCTTGGACGAGTATTCAAAAAGGAGTGAGACTGCTAAAAGAAGGAATGGTGTGGAGGGTAGGAAATAGGGACTCTATCAATATTTGGGAAGATTCTTGGTTGCCTAGAGACATATGTAGGAAAGCTAAATCACCAAGGAGAGGTTGTGTGTTAACAAGAGTTAACGAGCTTATTGATCCTATCCATGGAAATTGGGACTCAGACCTAATTAAGAAGGTTTTTTTCCCCAGAGGAGGCCAAAATCATTTGAAGTATTCCCATACAAGAGCAAGAGGAAGATTTCATAGCTTGGGCTCATATCAGAGAGGAATCTTCTCAGTGCAATCCTTTTACAAGCTGTTTATGAACAATTAGAACCAGGACAAGGGTCAACAGGAAAGCTCGGAGAGGAGTCCCAACAGTTTCAACTAGGACAAGCTTTGGAAATTGCACATTCCAAACAAAGTCAAATTATTCTTATGGAGGTTTGCTCACAATAGCCTTCCTTGTAGGAGTAATGTCAAAAGGAGAGGGATCATGTTAGACACCAGATGCCCTATGTGTAGTAGGCTTGATGAAAATGGGGGCTATCTTTTTCTAAAATGTAAAAAAGTTAAAGAGATTTGGCGTGTTTTAGGCCATGAAAACAAGAGAATCAAATTTTGCGATTGTCAGGGTCCCCTCCAAGTGTTAGAGGCTATCTGAAGTTTGAATGACGAGTTTCAATTAAGAATATATGCTTTGCTGTGGTTGTGGTGGTTTCAAAGGAATAAAACTTCTTTTGGAGAATCTAGCCCATTCTTGAATGAATTAATTTCAAAAATTGTGGGGACAGCTAAGGATTGGGAACAGTTTAAGGGCTCTGCTCTGAATTATGTCAAGCATGCTCAGTTCAAGATACCAAGGTGGTCTCCTCCAGAGAGGGGCTTTATTAAGTTTAACATTGATGGATCTTTTATTCCAGAATAGCAGATAGAAAGTTGGGGGATTGTAGCCAGGGATGAGGTGGGAGACATTTTGGGCATGGCTGCTGGGAAAATTGAGGACTGTCTCAATGCTAAGCATGCTGAAACTGTGGCAGTCCTTCAAGCTCTGAACATAGCTCAAGGTATGGGGTGTTCTGATATCCAATTGGAGATGGATGCTCTAAGTCTGTTTATAGATATATCTCAGGATAAATCACTTAAAAGCAAAATGGCAGATCTGATCAAGGAGATTAGATGGCACATTAAACACTTTCAGAATGTGAAGTTGATGTACTGGTCTCGAACCTACAACAAAGTAGCCTATGACCTGGCTAAACGGAGAGCAAACGCACCTACAGGCAGCTGTCTCGTGTGGTTTGATGATTTTCTGGTAATCTGTGTCATGGCTGCTGGTGATCTCAACTAGGGTTCGCAAAGCCAGTGGAAGCTGGTAAAAGCTGGCGGTTTCCCCCCAAACCGGTGGGGTGTGGCTTCGGAAACCGCCGGTTTTTGCCCGGCCCAACTCGCAAATTCAAATTTGAATTTAAATTTGTAAATATGAAAAAAATTTAAAAAAATTATTAAAAAATAGGTCTTTTTTAGAACAACTTGTACAAAGCAAAATTTCAAATTTACATCATTTTCATGCTCAAAATTCAAATCAAAGATGTGGTGAACCTTTTGTTGTGTTGAAAAAGAATGAATTTTCCATAATGGGTTAGTACGGCTACGAGGCTTTCCACTGAGTAATGCAAAATGCAAATGGTCATATTGCTCAATAGGTATAACTATTTGGATGGAAATATGATGTGTTCATGTATAATATATGTGTTTGATGGAAACATTGTGTAATGTCTAAATATTTGTATTGCAATATATGTATGTATGAATCATACCGGTTTTTCTACATATATTTATATGACTAATGTCTAAATATTTGTATTGCAATATATGTATGTATAATATGTGATATGTACATGTGTTCCAAACATCAATTTTTAGCATAGGTTATGCCAAATTTTTTTTCTACATTTATACAAATTACCATAACATATATCCTAGGCATATATGATTTTTCCATATTTTTTGAAGATTCTTTCATGCATCTTTTTATTTTTTCCAATTTTTAGTTTTTTCTACTGGTTTCTCGCCAAAAACCGCCGGGAAACCGGTGAAACCGTATGAGAAACCGGTAAAAACCATTTGCAAACTGTCTGACCGGCCCAAATGATTCAAATTCAAATTTGTCCAGTTTTTGCCGGTTTCCATCGGTTTCCACCGGTTAACCGGCCTGGTGGAAAGGCGGTTTCGGGACCGAAATCGGGTTTTTGATCCTTGGTCTCAACCAGCAACAGTAATCTTCTGTGCTGGTCCTTGTCAAAAAAAAAAAAAAAAAAAAAAAACTCTCATTGGTTCACCGCCGGTCGCTCCTCTCCCACGAGACGACCCCAAAATGCCGCGGCTGACGCCGGCGGACGCGTCCCTGATCCTGGACCACGTCGTCGGCGACCCCTCCGTCCCCGCCGCCGCGGCCAACGCGCTCCTCGCGTCGCTCCCCTTCCCCTCCGCCGCCTCTCCGCGCCTCCTCCGCGCCTTCCTCCTCCGCCGCCTCGCGTCCGACCCCGTCTCCGCCGCGGCGCTCGACTCCCTCCAGCTCCTGGCTTCCCTCCCCTCCCCTGTCCCCCCCGCCGCCGCTGCCCACCTCGCCGTCGCCGCCTTCCTCGTCGCGTCGGCGCCCGACTTCGATGCCGCGGCGCGGGCCCTCTTCTCTCGCCCCGACGGCCGCGCGCGACGCGCCGTCGAGGGCGGGGGTCCTGCGCTCGCGTCCGACGAGGCCGCCGCCGTGGCGGACCAGTTCGAGGCCGCCGTCGGGAACGCGTTCTCGCAGGCTGTGTTGAGAGGGCTATGGGGCGACCGGGCCGCGGCGGAGGAGCGGGTGAGGGAGCTCCTAGTCGCTGAGTGGGCAGCGATCGGCCCGTCTCGGCTGGAGGTGGCGGCCGAGCAGATTGTCGGGGACGGCGCTGTCGAGACGTGGCGCACCGCGGGCGAGGCCACCCGCACCAAGTACCGCATGCTAGGTGAGGGTTATTTTCTGGCAATACAGATGTTTTTGGTGCACCATTGTTGTTCCATGTGTAAAGTTGGATACTTCGATGGGGTTTGAGATGTAGTGATGCCATTGAGTAGAAAATAATACGGAGTATGTTCTACACTCTAAATTGGATGAACCAAGATTTAATTTAGCCTTTTTATGCCAGAGCGTTTAACCCTATCTTGTTGGACCAACCTAGATGCAACTAAAGCTCAGGTCTAAATATTGTGCTCTTAGTATTGCTGGTAGTTTCTTGAAGCACATTAGGCCATTGTGATTTCATAGTATGGTCGTTTTATTTTGATGTAGCAACACAGCTGAATGAGTGGATTTTTTTTTTAACCTTTGGTTGCTCTGTATTATGTAGGATTCGAGCCTCGTTTGCTTCAGCTTATCGAATTACCATGCAGGACCTCTCTCTTTTGATTGTTGTAAACAGGAATTCTCTCTTTTTGAGTAAATAGGATCAATGAGTGGTAATTTAGAGGTCATGTTTATCTAGGATTATATGCCTATATGGCAAAATGTCACCTTTGAAACTTCCAAGAGCTGAATATGGTGAAGAGTTTTTCTTTTGTACACTACATTCTCTTTGTGCTACTTTCTATGACCTTTATGCTCTTAATCTTGTGAGTAATTTTGAGTTTGTTACTGCAATGTGATGTGGTTTGTATACTACACATCGTCAGTTTGAGTGCATTTTGCTTGAGCCACAATTATGTTTCCAGTTGATATTGTGTCTTTCGCATACTTGATACAGTAGTCTGGGTTTCCTGCCTTTTGGTCCTTTTTTTTTTATCTGCAACAATCATATGCTTGGAATGGTAGCTGCAAGCCCTCCCCCCTTCCTATTGAATTGTGATCCTCTAGTGTATAATATTATTACCTGCCTACTATGATTGATCATGCATGCATGTACAATGGAATTTACATGCCTACTGTGATTGTTCGTGCATGTGTGCGCAATGGAATTTACAGCTGGGGAAAAAAGAGCACATGAAATTTTGTGCAGACTTGAAGAACCTACCTCTCATTTGAATCCAATTTCGACTCCTGAAGTTCATAAGGTGATGGATGCCCTCAAGTCAAGCTGCGCTGACCTTCACAGTGTAGTGGAGGATCCACTTCCAGCTGCAAAGGCAGCCGCAGATGAGGTATTGGCTACAAGGATAGATAAAGCAGTTGATCTAAATGCTGAACAAGTTACTAGTCAGCCAACGACTTGTGGTATTGCTGGTCCAAGTGCTCTTAATGACAAAGGTGAGGCTTCAAGGAAAGGCACAGCACCCAGCCTTATGGATTGGAACCCAACAGCTCAAACTTATCAGGTGAGTTTTCCTCGTGTTATGCATTCTTTGCCTTGAAGATGGTCCATATTTCACTCAATTTGAATATTTGATCAGTTAAATTGAATTTGTGACAATCGGGACTCAAATTGATTACCATGCTTCTAACTGAAAGAAGCTACATTATCATGTCTATGTAATGCACTACACACCATATTTTTTCTATATGTTCCTGTGATCAGTTCTGAATGCATATTTTTCTATTTGTTCCTTTTGGTAAGTTCTGGATTTAAGTTGTTTTCCATGTAGCTAGTTGTCCGCCCCTGCCTTCTCTTCTAGTGCTTTCTGGGAAATCTGGATAATATGTTGGAAATTTGTGGACATATGCTTTGTTTTATAAGCTTAAAGCTGCTTTCTTAACCATGACACAAATGATCAAATGAAGTTATAGCAAACATATAGGTGCTGGAACTTGTTGTCTCTGATATAATGTGCTTTCAGTTAGGTGAGTGGTGAAATTGGAATAACAAATCATGAACAATCTTTACTAGAACATGATGTTTCAATTCTTTTCCATGCATATCAGACTATAGTCTAATTAGAACAAACTGAGACTATATTCTAATGAGTATAAATTGCGACTTAAGTGCTTTGGTCATTAGGAGGCCTTTTGTCAGCATGTGGGATTAGGTTCATAGCATAACCCAAAAAACATTAGATTCTGGTCATGTCACTTAAAAAAATGCTTGTTTGCAGTGGGAGGACTCGCCTAATCCTGAGGGCTCAAGATCACCATCACATAGACCACACTTGCGTAGCCCAAGGAGAATGGCGGTTTCTCCTTTGCAACTGGCAGATAATAAAGCTAAGCGTAGAAAGGCGAGGAAGTGGTGCTTGTTAGAAGAAGAAACACTAAGAAAGGGTGTGGAACAGTATGTTTTTTTCTTGCTATTGAAATTTGTTGTCCGATTATAACTTCTCATTCTATATTATTGCTGTTTAAATTTCCTCTAGGTAATCTGTGCCATTTTCTTGTATGACGCTTACCGTTTCCATCTATTTGTTTCATGTGAAGGTTTGGTAACGGTAATTGGAAGGATATACTAATGAACAATCCCGATGTATTTATTGGTAGAACACAGGTGAGTGTTTGGATTTTGCATCGAAGTTCTTTTTGTTTACTAATCTTCCATGAGTAGTAGTAACCACCTGACCGGTTGTCTCTTGTAGGTGGACTTGAAGGATAAGTGGAGAAACATGATGAGGTAATGGAGAAACATGACGCGGTACCGGAGTTCCGTCTCCAGCTGAGTTACGTTAGGATAAGGCTTTAGGGTGCATTCGGGTGGTTTTCTATGGTGAAGTTGCAAGCCTTTTGCCATTGTAGTTGGGATGCGTTGTTTGCTACTAACACTTCACTAACGGCGGATTGCGTTCAGCTCTTCTGTATCTGCTAGTCTAGTAATTTAATTAGGGTTTGTTTGGTTGCCGTATCAGCTGAGCCAGGCTGTATGAGCTCAGCCAGGTTGGTTGGAACCAGGCTGAGGTGATGCAAGAGGATGTTGTTTGGTTGGTTATATGAGATTGATCAGGCTGCGCAGAGATGTTGTTTGGTTAGCTGCACTAGGAGGAGAGTGGGATGGACAAATTCAAAAGAGGGAAATAAAAAACAAAGAAAATAAGTTCAAAAGTGAAAATTAAAATTTTTTAAAAGTACTGAAACAAAAATAAATTCAAAAACAAAAATTCAAAATTCAAAAAAACAAATACTAGAAAATCAATAAATTCAAAAATAAAAATAAAAATTCAAAAAATCTAAATTTTTTTTTCAATACTTGTGCTTGAATCTACGGTTCAATTTTTTTATATTATTAAATTTAGATGTCGTTTGAATTTTAAACATTTTTGAAAGTTTGAAAAGTGTATGTAGAAACTTGTTAGTCAGTTGTTAGTCTGTGCGTGGCGCGTTGTTAGTCGTGCATCGCGAGCCTAGCTTCGCGGAAATGGCCGCCTACGGCGTTTTCCTCGAGTCAGGCCCGAACATGCTTTTTGCACATGCAGGTGCAGCTCGGAGCGGCGAACGGGCAACCAAACATGCGTTTGCCTGGCTCACGCGAGCTTGGTTTGGCAAGGGCAGGCAACCAAACACACCCTTAGTAAACGATTAGGTCCAAAATTTTCAAAACCGGATATTTGGGTACATGAAATTGTCCTGTCGTTTTAACTAGCTTCAAAGTGATATGGAGAAGTAGTTTTGATGATATGAACCGTCTAGTCAGTATAATATGTGAATAAAAATAGCCATCTGTCATCCTAAATTAATAAAAAAAATAAAATCAAATTGAAAATCCGTAAAAATCCAAAAAATATTTTAAAAAATTAAAAAATACCTCTAAAATTCTTTTAAAATCTTAAAATTTGTCTAAAATTTATTAAAAACCTTAAATAATTTGAAAATTAATTTAAAAATCTAAAACTCTTTAAAAATTAGAAAATCTTAAGAAATCTTAAAATTTTTCTAAAATTTGTAAAAATATAAAATCTAAGTAAAATGGAGAGATTTGAGATTTTATTTAGATTATATATTTTATGAATTTTATAAAAGTTTTAAAGTTTCTTAGGATTTTCTATGTCTTTTAAACAAGTTTTAGAATTAATTTTTTATGAATTTAAAATTTTTATGGATTTTACGATTTTAAGATTTTTAAAGAATTTTAGTGTTTTTAAATTTTTTGTTGGATTTTAGGATTTCTTACAAATCGTCAATATGAATTTTTTATTTAGAATGATAAGTGGACATTTTTTGTCACTTATTATGCTTACTAGGCAGCCATGTAATCAAAACCATGTTCTCATAACACATTGGTCCTAGATAAAACGGTAACGTAACTTCGTGTTTTCAAATATCTAGTTTTGAAAATTTTGGACTTGAGTGAAAATACGAGACAACTTTAAAGAACTGTGATGCAATTTACTCTAATTTAATTAATGGTTGCTTGGGCATGTTTCTGCGTGCGGAAATGTTCTCTAGTGGAAGCATAACACATTGATGTACTGTCATGCAGGATAATTACTCCGACTCCTGCTCGTATCTTCATTCCAACGGATTCCTACGAGGGAGGCGTAGACGGGAAATTAGACCATGGTTTGGACGGCTTGTTCCATCTGCTTCTGCTTTCTGCACGGTACAAAGCCGCAAAACGTTTTAAACTTTTTGAAATTGTTTTTGAAGATCTTGAAAGTCGGTCGAGCCAAATGCTTCAGTTCTTAACAATATTTCCTTTTTTACATAAAAACTCAATACGATTTCTTCTTGTAGCCTGGCCGTTCCACTAGCCAACGTGCCATAACCTCAAAAAATAAAAACTGAAACGTGCTATGGGCCGGCCCAAGTTGCGCTTTCGGTCGGAGGGTTTTCTCGGCCCAAGCCCAATCCATCCCCACCCAAGGAAATCCTCGCCGCGCGACGTCCCAGTGTCCCACTCCCACCGCTCTTCATTCCACGGCAGCAGCAGTAGCACTAGCACCAGCAGGCTTGCCGCCGCTTTCTCTTCACGGACGGAGACGCCATGCCGCCGCTGCACAACCCACCGCCCCCTTCTTCCCTTCCTCCGCGCCTCCTCCCGAACCTCGGCTCCTACTCCACGAGAACCGTCACCGCCGCCGCCGCCGCCGCCTCCACGGCCTCGCTAGCGAGAGCCCACGGACGTCGCCCTCTCCGCTACGCCGTCCTCGGCGCGGGATTCGCGGGGCTCTCCGTCGCGTGGCACCTCCTCAAGGTCCTCTCCTCTCCAGTTCCACTTCCCCTCTTCCTCTTCCTCTTCCTCTCTCTTAATGCCTAGGGCAAGTTCTTGGCCTCTGAACTGGATCGACGCTATCTGAATTCCCGTTCCAGCATAGCCCTAACGATTCCCGCGTGTCCGTGGACATCTACGACGAGAGCGGGGTCGGGGGAGGCGCCTCGGGGGTGTCGGGGGGGCTTCTCCATCCCTACTCGCCCAAAGGTCTCCTTTTTTCATCACAAGCATGGCAAATTGTGATTTTCACTATTCCCTGAACCGTTTGGCATCCAACCTAAGTAATTTTTTATTACCATTTTCGTTAACTGCAGTGAAGCTTCTCTGGAGGGGTGCTGATTTCTGGAAAGAGTGTATGGATCTCCTGCATAGCGCGGAGCGAGCGAATGAAACCAAAGGATCAGATGGGAGTAGCCAAGATGAAACTCTTATCTGGAGAAGGCAATCCTTTGTTCTTTGTAGCTAGTGTAGTCTTGCTTCTTTGCTCTTGCTGTTTGGTCCATATTGTGTCGCGTGACAAGGAGAGATTTTACTGAGCAGGGGAATTCTGCGGCCGCCTATGACTGAGAAGGCTGCTGACATATTGCTGGAGGTACTGCTGAATTAACATTGCGAAGATATGCTCAGGTGCTTCTTTTGTGTTTTTGGTGTATGGTTTTGATTGCTTCGACCTATTCAAGTTAGAATGCTCAGAGTTGCCTCCAGAGTTGCAGCCTTCAAGTTATTGATTCAGATGCTGCGCAGTGTCTGATCCCTGGGTTACGTGTTCCGTTTAACCTTGCAGTTTATATGCCACTGGCACTGAACATTAACCCTAAGAAATACTTACAGGTGTGGCACTCCTTCGCGCTTTGTCGCTTTGTCAATGGTTTGTCATCTTCTATCTTGGATACGTTAAAGTCCTTCATTCTGGGGTTTTTACAGGCATTGTTCTTCGCATGTCAAACTCTGGCTGACGAAGCATCCGTAGGCAGTGAAGTGAAAGAGTTCAATCTGTACAAGGAACGTATTGATAATCTACATCAATTGGCAGGTAAAATTCGCACAATTTCTCAAGAAAGAAAGGGATATTACTCTGCACAAACTTGGAATTTGTAAT
Organism: Olyra latifolia; assembly: GCA_036346145.1. NCBI lineage: Eukaryota > Viridiplantae > Streptophyta > Magnoliopsida > Poales > Poaceae > Olyra > Olyra latifolia. The sequence goes on from CM070530.1 coordinate 5,742,343, forward strand.
TTTGTGATTTGGATTTTGGCTTTCCATCCACATTAAACTGAAATTTGTACAGCCGATGACTACATGAATCTAAAGTGAAGTTGTACTCTTGTCAATTTACAACTTATCAGTTCAGCGGCTTATGCTAGGATGGATGTTAAAACATAACACTTGTATTGCTCACTTAAGCAATTGTGTAGGAACTATTCCATGCCTTAAGGAACTATCAAACATGTGCAGGAGATTATGATTCGGTGATCATCTGCCTTGGGGCTAAAGCTTGCGCACTTCCAGAACTCACAAATAAGCTGCCTCTTAGAACCTGTAGAGGAGTTATTACTGAATTCCAGCTGTCATCAGATACAGTGTAAGGAGGTTGTGTTTGTTGAACTAAAAGTCATTACAGCCTCAGATGGAACTATTTGATCAATGCATTTCATTTCTGCAGAGAAAATTACGGTAGTCAAAGCCCTTCGATCTTGTCTGATGCATGGCTGGCATTCCAAGGTCCCCGTGCCGTTTCTATTGGGTCAACCTGGCAATGGAAGTCAGAGAACTATGTTTCAACTGTATCTGATGACGAGGCTCTTACTGCAATTGAAGAACTTCTCCCAAAAGCTTCTGCTGTTTACCCAGGAATAAGGAAATGGGATTTTGTACAAGCAAGGGCTGGGATAAGAGCCATGCCTCCACTGACAGCTAATGGATCATTGCCACTTTTGGGTTGTTTAAATGACATAATAGACGAGAGGAGCAACTGTGCTTTTTGGCTTGTTGCTGGGCTTGGTGCCAGGGGCCTTCTGTATCATGCTTTGGTTGGAAAGTTGACTGCCAAAGCTGTGATTTCCGGTGTTGAAAACATAATACCTGCTGAGTTTATTAGCTGGAAGGTCAATAGATGATTAAAGCTTTGCAGTGAATAGTGATACCATAATGTGCATGCCTTAATGCCATATATGGGATATTGATCTGAGGAAGAGCCTTGAAGCTTGAGCATGAGTTCAAACCCTATGGTGCTATCCTATTTGGTGCAATGTTATGAAAGGTTACTGTGTATTCCTGAAGACATTCTAGTGCTGATCCACAGCATGCACCACAAATAGGCTGATGAAACATCACTATGGATGCTTGACTGGTGCTCCGATGGGCATTCCGAAGGCTTTAGAGGTGAAGTTTGGTTAGGCTGACTCTCTTCTCGCCCCAGAAGACATTGTTTAGGCCTACTAACTTCACCCAGGTCCGCTTATGATATTTGAGCATCAATGCCAAGTTGTTGGAGTTGTTTCAAGGAAATTATTTTTTTCCATTCCTGTATTTGAATCATCTGTTGTGTAGATCTCTCAAGGAAATGATGCTGAGTTTTGTATGGATAGATTAAAAGCTCAATGAAAACTTCTGTTATCCATGAAACTATCCATTTGAGATTATGGTTGCAAAAACTTGGGAATCATGTGACCTGTTTTGTTTCCTCCTTCCTGTTGTGCTTCTCTGATATCAAAGGAATCTTGAATCTGAAAAGGTTTGGACAGATTTCTGGTGTAGGGGATCAGTCATTGGATGAATTTCCTATCTAGGGCCTAGAGGATCAGTCATCCATGGCCAGAATAATATATAGGGTACGTTTGGTTCGTGACCTTCAATTGTCTTACCAAATATTAGTCGTGCCTTTGTGATTTGAATTGCGTTTGGATGCAGCCAAAATTGATGGCGATTCCAGGGCACGGAAATGTGGCGCCATTCGTTGGCGAGCCGACGCCAGTGGCTGCATGCAGTATGGATCCCAGGTGCAGACTAGTAATGAATTGTGCTTTTTTTGTGTTTCGATTTAAAATTTCTCATTTTCATATCTATTTCATCTATGGTCAAAATTATATGAAACAAAATTCTTAATTTATCTAGGATTAGGCTACCTCTATTTTTTTAAAAAAAATATAATTTATTTGATTTTTACGTTTTTCTAAACTTCCAAATTCAATTCCATTTTTTATTTTTTTTGTAATGTTCACGCAATACAATTCTTAAAGCCCACGAAATCCAATTTTTATCGCTTTTTCAAAAAAATTGGCAAGACTCAAAATTTGGGTTGCAAAATTTGGTTCCGGTTCTTGGCTTTAATCCAAACAACAAAAATTTGCCAATAAATTAATCATACCCTAGATTAGCCATGACCAATCCATTGGCATGATCACAAGAGGCTTCAAACCAAACATATCCATAGCTTTCATAGCTTTTCACGCCAAAAATTGACTATCAGCTAAACACACATGAGTTTAGGGCTTAGAAACCTATCAGAACCAGAAGCAGGGTTCAAAGCGTGCCAGCCGATTTGATTTTGTAATCGGTAAGAAAAGACGTAATCAGTTTTCAACCAGCCGATTAGATCTATATTGTAAAGGATATGCAACATTACGAAACAAGCCTAAACAGGAGTGACAGATAACGAAACTATCAGTTTAGATTAAATCTAAACTAATAGATTCAAAATGTAGCCAATCTACCATATAACCAATGAAATCAACTAAACAATAGAGCGAGAAGTAAATAGACTATTGGTTAAACCAACGAGTTGATCTAGCCAACAGAAGAGGGGTAAATAAACTATCAACTAGATTGTAAAGCCAAACAGCTGATAGAACAAGGATAAATAGACTACCGCCAACGAATGTGTTGATCTGTAGAACAAGGATGAAATCTAACCTTTAATCGAAACTGCGATACACAACAATATCGACTAAGATAGTATTTCGACCAAAAGATGATGTAAGCCGTAGATCGAACTGAATTGAGACAGTACTTACTTGCAAGCAACTCCTAGGATGTGTCTTGGAGCTGATCGAGAAGGTGATGCGTAGCAAGCCGATCGAGGACAAAATACAGCGAAACTACTCTAATTGTGACGAAAGTAAACAAAAGATAAATGACAGATAAAAAGTAGATTTGTTTGACTCATTCGTCCTCTCTTTTACACGTCTCATAGGCTAGGTATTTATACAGGATTTTAGACTCAATCGACTAGGACTCTTACTCTCGTAACTAACATGAACTCAAATCTATACCTCCCTGTTACACCCGACACTACCTAATATATCTATACTAAGTTGAGTTGAACTCCTTCTATATCTAATCAATCCTACCAGGACTCTTTCTTCTATATTCACTTTAGCTGATCGGACTTATTTTTCTATATTCGTCCAAGTCGTCTTGAACTCTTCTTTTTATGCCTGATCCAACCTGTATTTCATCAGGCCCAAACCGATCTCTAGAAACTTCCGAAGCATTGGCTTATCTCCAAAATTGGGTGTCAACAGTACCCTGACAGCTGGGTCCATACACGACTTACCTATAGGGTGCGTACCCGAGGAAAATAAGACGGATACGGCATGCTCGGGCTGATACCCCGGCCATTGATGCTCGGGAGCAGGCCTCTTTGCTTGTGGGTCGTTGAACGTATCATCATGGCCCTAAATAGGTGCATCTATATGGTCGACCCAATGCTCACGCCATGTCGGGAATTCTTCCACGTCCAGAGTCCGAACCCTTCCGGATATGGATGTTTTGGGGCGCAAGTTAGCATATTTTTAGGATATACATATAAATCTGGTAGGAATCTAGTTTATCTAAATAGGTTTTCTAGATCGTATAGGATCAGAATTGCGTATATCTTGTACTATAAATACCTCTCCAAGGGAGAGGGATCATCATCATGATCCACATCAACATCTACAGCTGCAATAATATAAACACACATATGTGAGTAGAGTAGGGTTATTATCTCCTTCTGAGAGGCCCGAACAAGGATAAACCTCTGTGTTTGATGTATTATTTATCTCGACGAATCCGTACATCTACGACGAAAACCCTCTAGCAGGAAGGGTTGTTTTGTCTCTAAATCAACATGTAATCTCGGCGGAGAATCGATTTCCCAAACGTCGACACAAGTACTTGGTGACAAAATATGTTCACGAAAGTATGAAACAAACGTAAGAAATTTAGACTGAACACCAAACTATTGTTGTATAGAAAGTTAAGTATAAAGCACAAGAACATACATATAGTTTACAAGATACTAGTATATACCGAACCGAATATATACCAGCAGTTTTCACAAGCTCCTCCCGCACAAAGCCACACAAATCAAAGACGTACATACACCTAAGCAATTAAAGATGCCGGCCGGACTACCCTCTCTGCCCACCGCCGACAGCCGGGCCGTTGTGATCACACGGTGTAGCTCTGCTGAATCGTCTCGATGTCGAGTCCCTTCAGCTTCACCACCGACTCGACGTGCCCCTTAAGTGTGTGCAGCTCCCTAAGTCTGCATGCATGGATGAAGCACGGCAATGGCGATTGATTAGTGAGCTGTGAGTGGCGAGGTGAGACGAGGAGGAGGAGTCGCCGGCATGGCGGAGTGGCGGCGCCTACCTTGCGACCTCGGCGCGCTTGGCGGCCTGCTCGGCGATCTCGGAGAGCTCCTCCTTGTGGGTGAGGAGGTCGGAGGAGACGCCAGGCTGGGTGAGGCCATGCTGCGTGCGCTGCTCGACCGCCCACTGCGCCTCGCGCTCGCCCTTGCCGTAGTCCTTCTTGTTCGTGAACGCCGTCTGCGCGAGACAAACACCCACAAATGTTTCACTGGAACGACAAGGAAGAAGGAATCAAGATCACAGCAGCAATGGCAATTGCGGTCGGTGCAATGGAGATCGGCGGGAGGCTTGCCTTGTTCTGGATGTTGTCCCAGCCCTTGCCGCTGAGCGAGTAGCGGATAATGAACTTGAGCACGTCGAGCGGGAGGTAGGTGACGATGCTGAACACCCAGATGGCGCCGCCCCACTCCCACCCGATCCCCTGGATGCGGCAGAAGTCCCACTCCGCGTAGACGGCGATCGCCGTCGCCACCAGCTGGGCGGCGAAGAAGGCCGTGACGAGGAGCATGCCGGGGCGCTCCACGAAGGACCAGCTCCGGGACCGCGTCACGAAGATGAGCGCCTGGCTGATGATGCTCACCTGGAGGTACAGCGCCGCCATGAGCTCCCGGTCGTTGTGGCGGATCGACCTCACGCCGAACGTCTCCGTGAAGAACTCGGTGTCGTGCGCGAGGTAGAAGAAGAGCACGGTGACGAGCGCCATATAGGTGCCGAGCACCACGCCGGTGGCGAAGATCTCGTTCAGCTTCCACGAGTCCGGGGTCGGCGACGGCTTCACGCGGTCCTTGGAGATGGTCATGATCGTGCCGTCGTTGAGGATGGCGATGATGAGCACCATGAACGGAGCGAAGTCGAACCTCCAGATGAGCGCGATGAGGAGGAAGCCCAGCACGATGCGGATGGTGATGGACACCGCGTAGATGGTGTAGTTCTTCATGCGCTGGAAGATGGCGCGGCTCGTCAGCACGGCGCTTACGATCACGCTCAGCCCGGGCTCCGTCAGCACAATGTCCGACGCGCTCCGGGCCGCGTCCGTCGCGTCGTCCACAGCGATGCCGATGTCCGCCTTCTTCAGAGCCGGCGCATCGTTCACGCCGTCGCCGGTCATGCCGCAGATGTGCTTCATGTCCTGGAGCCGCTTCACGATCTCGTATTTGTGCTCCGGGAAGACCCCGGCGAACCCGTCGGCCTTCTCGATGAGCTCGTCGATGGGGAGGCCGTTCACCGTGCTGTTCTTGTCGCCGAGGAGGGTGGTCGAGGGGTACATGTTGGTGCCCATGCCGAGCCGGCGCCCGGTCTCCTTGCCAATGGCGAGCTGGTCGCCGGTGATCATCTTGACGTTCACGCCGAGGTGGAGCGCGCGGCGGATGGTCTCCGCGCTGTCGTGCCTGGGTGGGTCGAACAGCGGCAGCAGGCCGATGAACTGCCATGGGTCGCCGGCGCTCTCCTTGTTCTTCTCCGGGACCTGCTGGTACGAGACGCCGAGCGACCGGAGGCCGCGGTCGGCGTACTGGTCGATCAAGGAGTGGATCTTCCTCTCAGCCTCCGCGCCCATGTTGCAGAGCTCAATGATCTGCTCAGGGGCGCCCTTGCTGACCCTGTGCCAGTCTCCATTGGAGTCGATGTAGGTGATGGCCGTGCGCTTGTCGACGGGGTTGAAGGGGAAGAAGTGGACTTCCTGGATGCCAGCGCGGGCCTCCTTGGGGTCAGCGAGCATGTTGACGATGCAGGTGTCAATGGCGTCCTGGTTCTCGACGCGAGATGCCCTGGCGGCGTAGAGGAGCACCATGTCCTTGTCAACGCCCTTCGAGCACACCTCGATGAGGGACTTGTCGACGGTGAGCTTGTTGAGGGTGAGGGTGCCGGTCTTGTCGCTGCAGAGCACGTCCATGCCGGCCATCTCCTCGATGGCGGTCATGCGCTTGGTGATGGCGCCCTGCTGCGACAGGCGGTGGGAGCCGATGGCCATGGTGACGGAGAGTACGGTGGGCATGGCGATCGGGATGCCGCCGATGAGCAGCACGAGGAGGTTGTCAATTCCGTCGCGGTACGCTCGGTGCTGGATCGGGTACATGACGACGATCTCGACCAGCATGCCGACGGCGATGGAGATGATGCAGAAGTTGCCGATGGCCGTGAGCACCTGCTGGAAGTGGCCGACGTTGTTGGTGCTGTCCACGAGGTGCGCTGCCTTGCCGAAGAAGGTGTGCACGCCGGTGGCGATGACGATGGCCTCGATCTCGCCCTGCTTCACCGTGGAGCCGGAGAACACCTCCTGCCCAGGGTGCTTGTTCACCGGCAGCGACTCGCCGGTGAGCGCCGACTGGTCGATCTTGAGCGCGTCACCCTCGAGCAGCCGCGCGTCGGCGGGGATAATGTCGCCGAGCTTGATGCTGATGATGTCACCGGGCACCAAGATGGACGCGTCCTGCTCCTCCCACCTGCCGTCCCTGAGCAGCTTGGTCTTGGGCGCGAGGCCGGCCATGAGAGCCGCCGCGGCGTCCCCGGCGTTGGCCTCCTCGATGTAGCTGATGGTGGAGTTGATGATGAGCAGGGAGACGATGCCGACGAAGTCCTGCCAGTCGGGCGCCCTGCCGCCGCCGTTGGCGAGCGCGATGGCCATGATGGCCGCGATCTCCATGACCCAGGAGAGCGGGTTCCACATGAAGCCCAAGAACTTGAGCAGCTTGCTCTCCTTCTTCTCCTCCAGCTTGTTGGGGCCGAACAGCCTCAGCCGGTTCTCCCCCTCCGCGCTGGAGAGCCCCTTCCGGTCGCATTTCAGCGTCTGGAACACCTCCTCCACGGGGATCGTCGACTACAAACGCCACCCAACCCATCACCTCCAGAACAACAGAGAGCTCGCTCGTACGTCCATGCATGGCGATGAACGAGAACGATCGATGGACGGACGTACCAGGTCGACGGTCTCGTTGCGAATGTCCTCCAGGGAGATGGACGCCATGGCCGACCGGCTTTATTGGGTGCGGCCGGGGGGAAGGTCTTCGTGTGGCAGTGGCACGGAGGGAGGCCGGGGCATGCGCTGCCTGCAGCCTCTGCCTCTCTCTCCGTGGATGGACCTGGGCGGCGGCACGGCAGCACCACCACCTGCGAAGCCGTCTTATAGGCCAGCCGGGGCGGGGTGTGGCCGGGAGCATTTGGCGCGGAGAGGTTATAGCCTGTTTGGTTGGGTTAGGGTGCATGCACTTCAACCGGGCTCATCTCATGCAACCCGCGTCGCCTAGCCCGACGGATGCATGCGCACGTAGAGGAAGACAGCGAGAGATACGGGAGGAAAGAGAAGGACGCGTGTGCGGCGAACAGAGAACGAGGCAGCTGGGAGGACGCCTTGGGGGTAGCTACGGCTCGTCGAGGAAGACACCAGTAAAGGAAAAAATGGGACGGCGGTGCACGGGAGGCGGCACGGTGACGGCCACGGGCGACAGCGAAGCACTGGGCACCGGCCAAGGGAGCATGGGTGGCGGCATGTTCGACAACGGTGGCGGCGTCGTCTTCGAGCACGGCGGCGCAGACATGAGGACGGGCACGCGAGCAGTGAGCATGAACATGAGCAGGCAGCATTGTTGTCCAGCACGGGCAAGAGCAGGTTGCAGCTTCGTCTTTAAGCAGGTGGCGGCAGCGTCCATGGGCCGGGCACGAGCAGTTGACGGCGGTGTCCAGCACAAGCATGCGGCGTCGCGCGTATTCTTCAAGAACGTCGACATGGAGACGACCATGGGCACGCGGCGGTGTAGCCAAGAACGAGCACGTGTAAATGTAACATGGGCACGGGCACGAGTAGACGGAGGCGGCAGCGAGAAACGGCAACTAGTAGGGCATGCGGTCGACCGTGGCAGTGAGCAGCGGCCGCGGCAGAGCACCGGAAGGGCGTCTCCCCACATATTTGATGAAATGCCTCACCCCTGACGCAAGCTCATGTACATGCAACCAAATATGGGGTTCGACTCGCCAGATTCTCGCAAAGCAGACAACCAAACACGAGCTCATGAAGCAGTCTAGCTCTCACCAGCCTACATATCTCATACGAGCCAAACTAGGATCAACCGAGCAACCAAACAGGCTATCAGAGCTTTCGCATGCCAGTCGGCTCGGCTCCAGTGACAACGAGCAGCCCGAGCTTCGTGGGGCGTCCTACATGTCACACACTAGCGTTGCAATGGTTGACATGACGAGAGGCAATGGAGAAGACGAGGATCGCGGCTGTGAATCCATGCTGGATCCTTGGCTTCGCCGCCGGTGTGGGTAGCCGAGTGTGGCGCACTGGTAGCTTCCTACTGTGGTCGTGCAGGAAAATTGGTTTTCCCTTGGGAAATGCATATCCGCGTGTATACATGAGCCACCTTCGCACTGTTCTATCTTACTCCGAGATCAGAAAAATCCCTTCTCTCCTCTGTTAATATATTTTGCACAAAAAACCTTATCTTTATTTTTAAAAAAAGAAAATCAACTCCACATGCATGTATATGGAGTTACATACACGTGTGAGAGCCGTTGGATCCGCTCTAAGATCCATGTAGCATAGATCTCAAAACAGATCCAACGGTTCTCTATATGTGCATATAACTCTGAGCATGTGGAAAATCTGTCCTCTTTATAAAATCTAAGGGGACAGAGAAGAGTGGATAGAAGAAAGGATAAAGAGTAAGAGTAAGGGAAGGATCTTATTGGAAAATTTGATAAAAAGAAGATGATTTTTTTTTGGCAAAATAGAGTTAGGGGGAGGGATTTCTCTTATCTTGAAGCGAGATGTTTGGATCCGCACATACTAGTGGGAAAACCAATCTTGTGAGGATACAGAGTAGCATGTTCCTAATAAGGCAGCAACATGCTAACATAGGAAAGAATTCTCCAGGTACATAAAAGAAGATGCCAATCTCCAACACAAAAAACATGCGTCGCTGTCACCAAGGTTTCAAAAATCGTTTTCGATTCAAATCGCGCTTAGGCCTGATTTTCAATTTTAATTTAAAATTTGACCAAATTTCATGTTTTGAAATTTAAATCGAACGGAGGGAGCCCAAAAGAGAAATCGAATGAAATCTACGGGAATTTGTAGGAAATCCTTGAGAAGCCGATCGGTTTTATGGTGAAATCGATCGTGTGCACAAATGTCCCTCCCCTCCCGTTCCTCTAGTATTTCTCGTGATCTGTCCGTCACTTGAGCCTTCCTCCCATTTCCCTCTACAACTTTTTTCCAAAAACACATAAATAATTTTTAAAAACAATTATGCTGAACGCTTCAAACACGTTGCAATATTTTTAGGTTTTTAAATAAAAATCTTGATTTTGAAACTAAAATTGTGAATTTGGACTGATTTTAAAGCCCTAAAATTGATCAGTTTGTTGTATTGGGCCCGTCGTTTACCTTACCATTTCCTTACCATTTATTGATTTAATATTGCAGACCCTTGTAACATCCCAAAATTTTGGAATATTCAAAAACTATTTGTGAAAATAGCTCCTTGAAAATTTCTCCATAAATTATCCTTATTTTCCATTTCTAATAAGAGACTATCCATAATTTTCTAAACCTTGGCTACCATTTTGGTGGGAGTCAAAGCTTCAAATTAATAAAATTAAGTTTTTATGAGTGTTATTTGATCCCTAAAGGTTTTACTTATATTTCCTAGGCTTTTCCTAAAGGCATTTCCCACTAATCTAGATTCATTTGAGTTTTCAAATAAATCATATTAGTAAAACAAAACATAAATTTTCCAAGATTATTTGCTTTGTCTTTCTTTGGCTTTAAAATATTTTCGAGATTTCTCTTATAAAATTTCCAAGATTATTTTTGTTTATTCCTTTTAGCTTTAAAAATATTTTATATACCAAAGTAAATATGAAAATTAGGAAAACCCATTTTTTGTGATCTCTGGGCTTAATTGTATTTTCTGGATTTTTTATGGATTTGCAGGGATCCATTTGCTATTTAACTTTAGCTTTTTTTTGCTTTCTAACATTTTCTGAATATTAATAAATTCCGAAAATCAATTAAGCCATCTCCTTCTCCTCTCTCCTCCATACGGACCAATGGACCATCTTGTCCTCTCTCTTTGGGCACAAGCCGTCCAGCCCATGGCCTCTCTCCTCTTCCTCTCGTCCTTCCAGCCCATCTGCACTCCCAACCCACCCCTCTCTTTGTTGGGCCAGCCGAGCCAGGCCAGGTCGCCCCTCCTCCTGTACGTGCGCTCGGGAGCAGCAGGAGACCGAGCCAGCCCTGTCCTAGCGCCGCCTCTGCCAGAGCCATGCCATCCATCTTCGTCCGTTCCTCGGCGTGCAGGCCACTTGCACCGCCCGGGACCCGATAAAATGGATCCCCACTGACATATCCTCCCTAACCCTAGCTAGCCCTGCTCCAGAACGCCGCCTCCCTGCTCTGAATCGCGCTTCCACGCTGCTGTCCGTGCAGCCGCATCTTCCTGGCGTTCCTCGCTAACACAGATATTTTAACTACTATATACTAGCATGTAAGCGCTTTTTGTAAAAGCCACCGCTCACGCTAGCCACGTCATCAGCTAAATATCGGCCGTCCGATCATCAGAAGGAATGAAATCCGACCATCCATTCAAATATTATCTATAAATAGGTTTCTTGTACATCCACAGTGACAAAGTGGAGCAGTTGGCCGGTTGGTCTCCCCCTCCTACCCTTAGCTTGCTGAGCAGGGATTGAATCCTAGCAGCCACTTGCAGTCTCCCATTTTTGTGTCTTCTATTTTCTTTTTAGGCCTTTAAAAATTTTAAAAAATTGAAAACTTGCAAAAAATGGAACCACAGTTGGATGGAAAGGATCCACAAAATGTTTGAAAATTTTTAAAATTAGAAAAAAAAATTTCAAAAAAATTGGTTTTTGAACAATTTTAAACATTTATCAAAATTGGTTTTTTGAACAATTTTAAAAGTTGATCGAAACTTCGAATTTAGAAGGTGTCCATAGAAAGTAAGTTCTTCTGGAGAGTTTTCGAAATTTCACAAAAAATTGAACTTTCATAATCGCGAGAAACATAGTTCAACGAAAAATGTCCATAAGAAGTTTGATTTTTTCCGAAAATTTTGGAAATTACAAAAATTTGTACAGCAACTCGCCCATGGCAAAACGCCGACACCCAAATGACCGTCCATCAGGTAGAAGTAAACAAAAATATTTATGGCAACACACGCCAGCAACGGCAAAAAATGGCAGCATTATAGATCATTAATCACAAAAGCAGACGGCATAAAAACATCGCCCATAACTGCGGTTGATAAGAAATAGCGGCCGATGCATATAGAGCGATTCTTCAAACATCTGCCATACATACGACGCAGCAGTAAAAAAGAAAAAACGTATCATTCACATACTTAAATTATTGTCTTAACCTTCAACACCGAATAGGAATAAGGCATTTTATTCCCACTATCGACACAGTACACCATACTAAAAAAAACACACATACGAACTACTGCCCACCAAAAATAGCCTACAAAGTTCATATACGCTCCTTGAGCATAATAAACATAGAACTTGCTAAAATAGCCTAGTGAGATCCACACATTGATGACCAATGCACATCAAAAGGCGGACAGGCAGCCGCCCGTTGTCCCTTCTAGTGCATTCCAAAATCCGTTCGTCATCATCTACTGTTTCGGTTATGATCTACACAGTAAGATAATAGATTTAAAAGCAAGTAAGAAAATTGACACTGGAGTTTCAGTTATGGAGATTTAGCCATGCCAAGTTGTTGGTTTCAATAGTAGTAGATTGGTTCTTCTCCGTGCGTGATCTGACGAGACCTTTGAATGTATCCAGGTCGGCCCGGATACCCCGATTGTGCAAGCCTTTGATCGGACGAAGTTGTCTTTGCGTTCCTCGCTTCTATGTTGAGTTTCTTGAAAATCCATCTGGCCATAATCTTAGTTTCCCTTCACTCAATTTCTCTGTTCATTCATAGCAATTATTAATTCTTTATCTAATCTTAGGGGCTTAGCAGCCTTTGTAGGTTTGATTAAACCTCATTCGATCTTTGTTTGCATTGAACCTTATATGTTCAGAGATGTACTCATCGTGTTCTATAGGATGATCATATTGTTTATAATGTTCCATGGTTGGAAATCGTGACCTCATATTTAAGCCATGGCCGCTAACCCTTCATGTCGTACATCGGCCATTGTGTACATTTTTTTGCGAAATCCAACACCATTGTGTTCAATGGTATTTTACAAACCCTAGCCACATCATTCATGTAGTGGCCATCCTTAGCCTTTTCTCTCCAAATGCACTGTACATAGCCTCCTTGCACTGTACTAGTGTGATGCCATGATTTTCTATTTTGTTTCCATGATGTCATTGGGCTAGTTCTTTTCAGTTTATCTTATCCACTTATTTGACTTATCTCGCAACTTCAAGAATTTTCCGAGATAGCCTCAAGAGCCGGGTGTTCTTTGTATGACTTGTTTTAGAGAACTTTTAGACACGCCTATGAGATAAAAAAAACAGATTCAAAATTAATAAAAAAGTAAGATAAGTCAATAAGTCACGTAAATAAGTCAGATTTATGTAACTTATTTGACTTATCTTAATTTTTTATTAATTTTTGAATCTTTTTTTTCTCGTAGGCGTGTCTAAAATCTCTATAAAATAAGTCACACAAAGGGCATCCGGCTCTCGAAACTATCTCGAAAAATTCTCGAAATTACGAGATAAGTTAAATAAGTAGATAGGACAAGCTGAAAAGAAGCAGCCCATTGTCTATTCAACCATGCTAAGATCCCATACTTATCAATCTCTTTTGCGATGATAGTTTTTTATGACATGACAAGTTATATCATTGTGTCGTTCCAAAAACCATAATTTCCCTAATTCAAACTATCATGACCTTGCACTATAGGTTATTCCTTTGACGTATAACCTAGATGATTTGCCATGTTGTTAATCCTAGTTGTCATGGTTAATAGCTTTCTTTTTCATTGTTCCTTTATATCCTAATTGACACCATAGAAACCTAATCAATTCTAGCTTGTGAATTTAATTCACTTGAATCTAGTTTATGACATGAGAACCCAAGTGTCATGAACTTTTCCATTGATCTATTACAAAATATTTCTAATGTTGTCATCCTCGTCATCCTCTATCTAATTTGTTTGTTAAATAATTTTTTAGGAATATTCTCTAGTTTATTCCCTGTCATGTCCTTTATGTGACTTATCTTTTTCACCTAACATCCAATAGCCATAGTTCCCTTATTCAAATTAAGCCCGTTCACGCCCAAATTAATATAAGATTATGAACTATTTTTTAGTGAGTTTTGTTTGACATTACATATTGTTTTCTCGCTGTTTGGTTATTTGGTTCTTCATCGTTTATTCACGTAGTTGATTATCATATAAAAGATTGTCGATGAAAAAGATATATTCAAGATCAAATATATGATATACCACTGCAAGGCAAATGACACATAATTTTTTAATATTGATCCCATTTGCAAATAAAATGAGTTTGTTTATAAACATGTATCGCTATATTTACTGTTATTTAAATGGGAATGTAGTTAATATCCAATTGTTTATTATCCATTTCTTTATTAATAGTGTATTTCCACTGCTCCATTGTAGCCTAGTTGTGTCATCATTTTAGTTGGATAATGATGATACCTTTGTGGGTGGTAGTCGCTATTAGCTTGCATAGTCATGCACGTACCTGGGGAGTTTAATTTATATTGACTGATGAGAGATATGTATCTGAGTGTAAAGGCATTCGTTGCTTTTATATAAGGGAGACATGTGTTGCTCTGTTTGGATAAGCATATGTTGCTCTTATGTGGAAGTTGACATGTGTTGTAACTTATTAATAACCTGTGTGGTGATTTTGACTAAGGCAAATGGCATTGCTGTGGGGGGTGGAGCCTGTGTGGCTAGGCTATGAGACAAATCTAGAAGAAAGTCTTGTCTTAGTCCCCCTAAGAACATAATCTTGTAAATGCATCTCTAAACCAAAACAATACAGACCATGAGCTTGACTTCGGTTAAGTCTACCCGTCAGGTTATTAAGTGTTAGCTTGTGGCACCTCATGGCAAGTTATCTAATGTGGTCATGTGTTGGGACATTTGGGGAGATGTGTTGCTTATGAGGGCCACCATCCAAGCGATATTGTTGTGCTACTACGTGAGCCCAGTGATCCAGATGTTTGGCTCTAGGCGGTACAGTAGGTATCGAGAGGACCATTTGCTGTTGTTTAGTCTCTTAACTGTTAGGTTATAGGTGTCTCCGTCCTAATCAAGAGTTGAGATGTGTTGTATCTTATGGGTAAAGATGTGCAACCTCTGCAAAGTGTTAAAAAACTATTCGAATAGCTGTGTCCGCAGTTATGAACAATGTTTGGTTATACTTGAATAGGGTATAATGTTTTTAAATACAAATAGTTGGTTATCACTATGAAAACTGTTAGGTGTTGGGTGCAAGTTGTCAGGCTTTGTACCAATATTAGGCTGTGTACCACAATTTATGAATCAAATGTTGTTTATCAAATATTTACTTACTTGCTTTTAAATCTATTGTATATCTTGACTTATGAATCAAATGTTGTTTATCAAATATTTACTTGCTTGCTTTTAAATCTATTATCTTACTATGTCTTTGTTAAATGTTGTTTACTACAAAATAACCATATGGCTTATTCTTTGTACTATTAAGCTTGTATATAGCGATAGATATGTATTATCTCACTATGTTCGATTTGTTGGATATTCGTTTAAACTCACTCTTGCCAATTTTATTTGTGGGTTGCCTATTCCAACTAGCAAAACCAAGATATTGCAAAGAAAGAATTAACATTTCAATGAGAAGTTGTACGATGAAGACGAGTACTAAGTTGTGCTATCCCAGTCGATTGTTTGTAGGCATATAGATTGGCAACACCGAAGATATTCTATTTTCTGTTGCAGTCTATTGAAGAGTTTAGCCTTTCAAGGCAATTAAATGTAACTTTTGATCATCTATTCTGATAATTAATAATAATTGTTTTCTTCATAGTTATTTCTGATATGGATTTAATATTTCACCAATGGCATCGTTATGTGTGCTAGCGTGATCCTAAACTAGTGCAGTATACATAAAGGGTTATGAATGGTAAATTCGCGTCCCGACAAGCCTCGATAACGAAAATCGGTGATAATTGCTCAAAATTGACCAAGATTTGTTTTACAAAATTCAAATTCAAACGAGCAATTCTATCAATCTCTCAAACAATAATTAAGTTATAAGGCTAAAAAATTATGGCATAGACGTGCACTTGGGGCAGTGCCAGCGTGCGAATGAGAGCATGGAGTGGTGCGCCCAAAAGCTGTACCAAGGATTGCCTAAACAAGGAGCTGATTTGGTCAGAAATCGCATGAATGTTCTTTTTTCAAAATATTTCCATATCAAACACTTGAAATTAAGTTCCGATTGCTGTTTTTGGAATTCTAGTTGGAGTTTTCTTAATTGAGGAATCCTTGAAAATGAAAGTATAACAAGTTGTGGCCATGGCAAATACATGCCAAAAAAAAACCTGCCTAGAGAGTAAGGGAAAAATTCAATTAATGACGCTAAATTGGCACGCCTCGTGCGAAACCACCTAATTGGTATGCCTTTCAGCATAACACCGGGACGTGAATTTCTTCATTTTATGATATTTCACCCACTTCCCTCCATTTTCATTTTTTTCCACCTGGATGAATGAAAATGCCATGTGTAAACTGAACACAAGTTGAATTTCAAAAATTTTAAAAATTGAACTCATATTCTAAATTTCAAAATTTGAAATTTCAAGTGTAGAAAATCCAAATTGTGATATTCTACCAACTTTGAATTTTGTATTCTCATTTTTTAAATTTTGAAATTTTATTCAAAATATTGAAATTTGATATTCAAAAGGTGAATTTTGAATCTTGGTATTCAAATTTTGAATTTTGATATAACCAAGCACGAGTTTAATTTAAAATGTTTAAAATTGAACTCATATTTTGAATTTTAGGATTCAAATTTTCAAATACAAATATTCCAAATTTTGATATTCTACAAAATTTGAGTTTTGAGTTTTGATATTTGAAAACTTAATTTTGATTGTTGATTTTGGAAATATTGAATTTTCATATTTCAAATTCAACTCATGCTTGGTCTATAGGGGCATTTTCGTCCATCTATGTGGAAAAGAAAATGAATATGGAGGACAATGGCTAGAACGTCATGAAATGAAGAAATTCACGTCCACAGGGTTAAATATTGAAAGTCATACCAATTGGGTGTTATTGATGCGTGATGTGCTTATTTAGTGTCATTGACTGAATTTTCCGGAGAGTACGAGGTTCCTGACAATGTCTAGGTTATTCTTTTGCACTGTATTGTTCTAAATGGCAATGATCAGAGGGTATAGACTCTAGGTTTGTGTTATTCTTTTAGCACTATATATACTTTTGTAAGGTCGTGTTGCGCTTCACGTTAATATTATGTATGCTCATACTGCCTAGAAACTATTACAAAGTTTGTTTGGCCTGCCTTGCTCAATTCCTCAAGAACTCTGAACCCTGTAATCTCTGAAGTTGATGCTTGATCAGTGCAAGCCCTTGTGACAAGTGTGACATGCCAACCGCGCGCCATGCATGTTTCCTGGGGAGCAAACAACATGGAAGTGCCAATCGGACATCAGAGATTAGCTCTGGTATATCTTACTACTCTTTTTTCTTGCTGATTAGGATGCATGGAACTCGAGCTTCTCTAGAATCTGATTGGTCACCATCATCGTCTCATGAGCTAATATGATTTATGGACACCACAATCATGGTCACATGGGTTTTTTAGATGCTGTCTTGCTAGTCACAGGACATTATTAGATTGATCGACACGAGGAAATGCTCCTATGTGCATGGGTCTAGTCAGTCCATTTGTAATATTGGTGTTTTTCATCTTTTTTAAGAAACATAGGGCAGTACATGTTTCATGTGCTTTCAGATTCGCAAGAGTTTTAATCTAATTGGAAAGGTAAACAAGATTTCGGTCGGTTTTCTAGATAAATTAATGTGGTTTTAATTACGTAGCACGAAATAAAATATACTGGTTTGCATCTTATAATTTCAATCTTCAAAACTATGAGCTTTATGATCCTGCTCCAAAAAAGCAATCCTTAATCAGAATCGTGATCATAACCACCATGAAACAAAACATGCATTACCTAACACTTTGTCCACTTGGCAAGGAGCATGTCACTGCTTAATTAATTAGCCAAGATTTGCACTGTAATGGTGATTTATGCTGACAATTTATGTGGTTTCAGCTAGTTTAATTTTCCATCCGGTTTAAAGTTGGAAGTAGCGGTTCAGCAACCCTTGCAAAATCACCATGAAACGCGGATCACAAATCATATGGCGATGACTGGCGACCAACAGCTGCATTAAAACTTGGGCTCCTGATCTCAGGGGGAAATAGAAAAAGAACATCTACAAGGAACCAAATATCTATCAATAAAGAAGAAGAGGCACCTTCTTCTGAAGAAGAAGAAGAAGAAGAGGAGGAGGACGAGGCGCCTTGTAAAAGTCCTATCCTGGTTCAGTTTTTTAAACCGCTTGTGATGACACTATCACAAGAGGTTCGTAATGAATCTCTTGTGATGTGTCCCTTGTGATGCCTATATCTCTAGTAGTGATCTTTTTCTTCCTCAAACATGAGGGACCAGACAGCATCAACGAGAACAAATAAACAAAAAATAACTAGTAGGGAATACTGATGCCGATGCTAGATTGCTAGTGCGGTACATTATGGAGATATTATGTTATGGTAGTACAATTAGATTCAATCGTTTTTTTAACAAGGCAAGAGTTCTGACCGTCTATTAAAAGAAGCGAGAGTTTTTTAGTTTACAAAGCATAGGGGATGCATGTGCCCAAGCGCCATGGTGCCTACAACACGCAAGGGGCTAAGAGTACACCAAGGAGCCCACGCGCACATGCCACGGGCTACAAGAAGTGAGTAGTGCTCAACGAGGGGTTCATCAGGTACAACCGCGGGTCGTCCTGTATCTGCGAGGCCAACTGCGTGGGATGAGAGATGGGTTTTGAAAAATTCTATGATTGCGTTTTCTCCAAAGATTTCATATGGTATAGATGGTGTGTCCGTTGAAATGACGTCAATCCAACCATTCAATTAGGAGAACTAATTGCCCCTATCATTAAGGCCCAGTATATTTAGATCTAAACCTATGTATCTTAAAAAAATAAGGGTCCATGTTCAATTTAAGGCTAATGCTAAGTTGCTGGCCTTTTAAAAAGAGAAAAGACAAGACAGCGAGAGAGAAAATCACAGCACAAAGACAAGCAGATAAGATAAGTAGCTTGTGATGCTCATCAGCCACCACATGGCTGGGTAATCCCCCAGAGGAACACGCCATGATCCCACCCATAGACCACCACACCCATCACGGTTGATTCACAAAGCAAGCTAGATCAGTAACCAGTGACCACCGGTGACGAGTTCCTTAGAACACTGACCAACGAGTGATAATAACTTCCATTCCGTGGCCTCCGTCTGCTTCTCCATGCTAGCTCCATGATCAGGCGATCAGATCAGTGTTGTACCAAGAACACAGCAGCAGCTCATCATCAATGCAGTAAGAACATGCATGCCTGCCGCTTGCTGCCGAACAGCGGCGGCCGTGTAGCCAACAGCGCCGCAGATCGGGCGGATCAGGCCAAGATCAACGCCCGGATCTTCGCGCCCGAGCTCTGAGCCTCTGACGTCCCTGGCCACCGCCTGCCTCCTCCCCCCGCGGCCGGGCGGCTGCAGTGCGCGGCTGTAGGGGCCTGCGCGCCGCCGTGCGACCACGTACGCGCGCGCCGGGGGCGCAAGAAACACCGGAATCTCTCTGTGCCTCACTGGGCGCGGCGGATGGCCGGATCGTGGGGCAGATTCGACCGGCTCGGAGCCAGCGATCGGCCGTCGCCGTCGCCATCGTCGTCGCACATGATGGTACTGATGAGTGTCAGTCAGTGGCTGGCGCTTGTGCCCTTGTCCTCTCGATCGCGACGGGCGGACTTGCAGTTGAACAGTGAGCGACGCTTGATGATAAGGCCATGGCGCCATGCCTGCGCATGCATGCAGGATCGGTTGAAGCAGAGCCCCGCCATTAATCTGCTCCTTTTGTAAGCTACAAATACATTTATAGGGTTTCTCCGAGGAAGAGACCCTGTGCTTGTACGACGATACAGACAGAGATGTTACTGTGCACATGTTCGTCACCCTTGGTGCTCATTTTGTTTTAGTACTTGAGTACGTAGCATGTAGCTAGCTGCCATGTTGGGGGTTGACCACGTCAGGATACTTGCATACTTACTGCCAAATTCGTGTGAGATTCATGGATGACTACAACAAGTGTCAAGTGTGTATGTAGGGGAGAATACTCAATGTTTGCACTATGATTTCCTTGTCCTATCTATACTTTTCAGCATATATATATGCTCCAAGATTTTTTTTTTCCATCTCTCTCCTCACTTGTGCACATATAGTGCACACCAACTAACAAATGTTACCAAAAATTCTAAAAAAATTCTACATGTACTTCTAATCTTACTCTATCTATGTATAAAATTTTAAGTTTAGATTCATTATACATAAAGAGCAGCAAAAAAGAGAAAATTCTAACAAATTTATACTCTTAAAAGTGTCAGATTTTTCTCTTTTTTGTTACCGCTAAAATATAATGAATCTAAATTTGAAATTTTATACATAGGTGGAGTAAGATTAGAAGTACATGTAGAAATTTTTTTAGAATTTTTGGTAACATTTGTTAGTTGGTGTGAACTACATGTGCACAGGTGTCCCATGTGCACAAGATATGCTCCTCATTCTATTTTGCAAAAAAACATCCCCTCTTTCCAAGATTATCCCATACTTTTCTCCCCTTCACCGCCCGCGTCGCGCCTCCCCGCCGGCTAAGGGTGGGTTCTTTTCAGCTTTTCTTATCTACTTATTTGCCTGGATCTCGTCACTTCGAGAATTTTTTGAGGTAGCCTCGAGAGCCGGTTGGCATTCAATTTTAGGGTTTAGAGAGCTTATAGACACGTCTACTTATCCTACCTATCTCTTGTCTTATTTGACTTATCTCACTTTTTTTATTACTTTTAGGGTCGGAATTTTTTTTATTTCGTAGGCGTGTCTATAAGTTCTCTAAACCCCAAAATTGAAGGCCAACCGGCTATTGAGACTACCTCTTAAAATTCTCGAAGTGATGAGATCCAGGCAAATAAGTACATAAGAAAAGCTGAAAAGAACCCATGCGCCTTAAGCCACTCCCAAGTCCCAACTACCTGCCATCATCAACGACGCCATGGCCGCCACCAGCTGTAGCAGGAAGGCCCCTCGCCCACGCCTCCAGCAATATTGCTTAGTAGCAGGACGGCTAGGGCTCGGCAAGTGTGGTTAGGGCAGAACTACGGTGCACAGGGGTAGGGCAAAGCTAGGGCTCGCTTGACGCATGGTCAGGGATCTGCGCATGGACGGCGGGCGTGTACGGTAGCACGGTTATCAGTGGCTCATCTGACGGTGAAGGAAAGGGGAGAGGGGAGAAGAGAGGAGTGGAGGGGGTGTTTTGCAAATATAGAATGGGATGAGAAAAGAGAAGCGCACCAGTGTTGATGTACACTGAATGGTCTGGACAGTGCAGGGATTTCCTTATACAAGTGTGGAATCCATGGTCTATACTGCATATAGAAGTATGGATTGATGGATGACCCCAGACCCTATGGCAGGAGACCTTGTCGGTCGGCGTTGGAACGGATAACGAGCAGCACCACCTCGACTCAATGTCAACCCTCCTCCTCCTATGGTAGATTTTCACCTCGTTCTGATACCACTTTGTTTAGAATATGCACATCACATAATAGAAAAGATACCATTATTTTTAACCTGGTTCAATCTAAACACCTACGTACATGCTACTCCCTCCGTTTCACAATAGTTGTAGTTCTATCTAAATGCACATAAAATAAGGAGACTTAGAAAATGACTTGTCTACCCTCATTTAATGAAGGGTAGTTGAACAGATTAGCTAAACAGATGGCTGCATTGATGAATGGTACAAAGGTCATGTTGTCTCTAAAATTGTATTGGAATATGAGAACTACAACCATTTTGATAAAAATTTTGAAGGTTAGAACTACAACCATTGTGAAACGGAGTGAGTAATATATATATAGAGAGAAAACAATTACTTGAATTAGCCAGCATGGAGGAGGTTCCATCCTGTCACCTTAATCCAGTGATTAGACCAGCAGCTGCTCACCGTGGATGCATGCCTAAAGCTAGAGTAAAGCTAGACAAGAACACCACTGTTGGAGCCCAGATGTCTGAGCAGTCGGCCATGATGGAGCCTCCAAGCCACACAGCGACGCTCCGGCTCCGCCCGGCCAGCGCCCACGAGCCACGCCCCTCCAGAGCATGACACCGCATCACCCCCCTGACTCAGCCTTCCTGACTGATCTTCAGAACTGCAGACTTCAGATACAGACAGCGGCGCACATGAACAGTGACGGCGACCCAGGGCTAGCTCAGGGGTTTCCCTTGTCCAAGGCAGCGTCACTCATCGTCCATGCAGGCACGCACTGATCGATGCGCTGAACCCCAGGACGTACGGCAAGACCCCAAGGATGCAGCAATGCAATGCGATGCTTTGCATCTGCAGGCATGCATATTGAGGTAAGCAAGGCAAGCGAAGGCAAGGTAAACCAATTGAGGCAGGTTGAGGCAGGATGCATGTTCCAAAATTCGTGAAATTTTGTCGTTTCGAGGAGAGTGTGAAATTTTGTCGTTTCGAGGAGAGTGGTATGAAAACCTGCTAGATAATTTCGGGCCCATTTTTTTAAATGGAAATCTAATTTAAAAACCTAGTGAAATTTTATATATAAAAAAGGCCTAGCTTAATTTCATGGGAACCTAATGGAAATTTCAAAAAAGACGCAGCGGTAAATTCAAAGTTTTGAAATTTTAATTTAAACCATTTTTTAATGTAACGGACAGGAGTACTATCATTCCATTAAAAGGAAGAACTATATAATATTTATAGGATAGAAAAAGAGGGGCAGGCACGCGTCGAGGGATGAGGGGGCCGATAGTAAAGAGTCCTATGTGTTGGCAACAAGTTTATCTGACTGCCTTCCCCTTAGGAGGATGTCCTCCTTAATCCTAGTTGCAATCTGGATAGGTGAGAGCCTAGTGTGCTCGAAAGTGTGGCGATACCTTTCTTTCCGGATATTTTAGACCATATAGATCACCATGTTGTTGAGCGCCCTTCTAGATTCCTTTGATGTGATGGAAGAAGTCTGAATTCACCATCCATGAAAGGAGTGATGAATTTAAACATTTTTAAATGAATTTCGAGCAAAATTTCGATACTGCTAGCGTGCGAATTTTGACTTTAAAACGAAATATGAAAGCCTAGGCTGACGAACACGCTAGCTAGCGTCCAAGCTGGGAAGAGACGACTCAGAGGAGCAAAGATCGTGTGCTGGATACGGTGCATGCACAAGGAGCCAATGGTGCATCACCCATGCATGTAAGCAAGCAGGGATGGCAGGATCTGCAGGAACGATGAGGTTGGTACATGGGGTGCCTCAGCAGCAGCGGCAACATATTGCGTGTGGTTTCCCTCGTCTTCTTGGGGCTTTTGGCCTGCCTGCCTTGTGCCTCCCATCTGCACATATGCTCTTCCCAAGGTGCAGTGTCCAGTGCAAGGCGCTGCTCTTCCCAATGCCGAGCAACGAGGAGATGGCGCCAACCAGCTACAGTGTACCAGCCCAATCAGGTTACTTCTGGTGTTGTTCTAGGATGATGTATGCATGCATGCGTGAGACAATCAAGGTTTTGTCGTGATTCAAGCAATGGTGTACCGGATCTAAGAGATCACTGGACCATCACATCATATATTCACGGTCTTATCCGACCCCATATGATGATGTATGTACCTATGAACTAATATTCGTAGTCTTACCCTTATATTGTTAGAATTTTTGTCGAATATGTGTACGAATAGGATTACAGTTGAATTCTGAGTTATAATAGACAGGGTAGGTTAGAGTTTTAAGTTGGACTCTGTACCATGGACTCTATATAAAGAGGCTACTGCCGATGTAACCTATAATGACAAGAGTAGTGGCGTAGGCACGCAGGGGTCATGGCCTACATGTGGCCGTCACTCGGGCGGTTGCTTGAAACAAAGTACACTAATGGTATGAGGCCGTTGGGCTGTCGGATCAAATATGTATTCACCGTCTTACACTATAGGTGCCAAAAAATCACATGGTCTTTACATCAAGTAAAATGGACGATCTAGCTAAAATGGTTTGAATGTATCTTAAAAAGATCCTTGGTATCTTATCTTGTTGTGATATAACGGAGAATTAAGGGCTAAAAAATCACTTAGTTTTTAGATTAAGTAAATGCACGAAGTAAAATAGTTTGAACGTATCTTTAAAAGATCCTAGGTATCTTTTCCTTATCGTGATATGGAGGCAAATCAAGCTTATCTTATTCACTTATTTGACTTATCTCGTAACTTCGAAAATTTCTTGAGATAGTCTCGAGAGCCGGGCGCCCTTTGTGTTTAGAGTTTAGGGAGCTTTTAGACACGCCTACGAGATAAAAAGAGGATTCAAAAATCAATAAAAAAGTGAGATAAGTCAAATAAGACACGTAAATAAGTCAAATAAGTATTTTTGAATCTTTTTTATCTTGCAGGCTTGTCTAAAAGCTCCCTAAACCCAAAAGAAAAAGGGCATCTAGCTTTCGAGGCTATCTCAAAAAATTATCAATATCACGAGATAAGTCAAATAAATAAATAAGATAAGCTAAAAAGAACCAGCCTTCCATGGAGTGAAATGCGAGTACAGTTGCACAGTCAGTATGTACAATGAGGGCAAGTGTGGGCTGATTTGTGCCCTTCTGGGGAATCCGAAGCTCTAAACTAAGCATCTGTCTTCTCTCTTTCTGGAGATCATGTATATATTGATTAATTTCCTCTGGTTACCTACCATATGATGATCTATCATGGATGGTACTGCCGATAAGGTTAACGATTAGTCCTGGGCTAGCTTCTTACTTTCTTGTTTGGTCCTGGATTAAGTAGAATAACTTTCACTCAGTGTATAATTAATGCCAGGGTCACATAATCTACGGGAATATTGTAGACACTGCTCAAATCATCTCTCATTTTTCAACTACTCTAGGATCTTTATGACAGTCTTCTCAGTTTTGCCAATGATTAGTTGCCTCTTAAAGTTTCTGTTACCTATTGTTCTTTCCAGCTTAAAAATTGTGGTAGATTATAATCTAAAAAGTTGAGAACGCTCGAAAAGAGGCTCGGAAAGGCTCAAAAATATATTAAAAATATTTTTGGAAGTTTTAAGAAAAACCACTGAAAGCAAAAAAAAAGATACAAAGTGTACAGCATATGACTAGTACAAAAATTACAAACTTCAAGCTATAGATTTTAATCTAATTTTAAGCTAGAAATAACAATACTGACTAAAACAACAATAAAAATTTACTGCGATTCGATGAGAGATGTGGATTGCCTACGGTCGGTAGCGTGACTACAACTTAAGCAACTGCACTATTAGATTCGAATCCAATGGGTTCAAAACACTATAGCAAAAGAAAAAAAAATGAGAGAAACAATGGAACGAGGCTACTGTAGCAAAAGATCCGAGTTATTCGCTAGAGAAATGGACGGACGAGATCTCATGCTTAACCCAAGGTTTGCCCACGTACCTCGCTCATCAATTGCACTGCGAATCTGCAATTCCCTTCTTTGTCATCAAGCAGCTGCGTGGCAAACTATCAGTGCACTTAGCTTCATACCAATGTACTATGATTTAAGGGCTATAATATATAGTACTATGACACGATTATATATCAGCAATAATATTTGGAATCTTCAGAAATCAGGGGGGTAAAAACACCCGGGTGGGCCCCGAGAATCATTGACACAGACGCATCAAGCACTAGTGGCCCCACTTCGAAGCCTTTCAAACAAGCCGCGAACTGAGCTGAGCTGCTGAGCTGCTACCACTCTCGATTTATAGCCTGCCCATAGCTCGCACACCGCACTGATCGCCTTCGCCCCCTCGACCTCGCCTCGAGTCTTCCTCGCACGGAGCAGCGCAAGGGCGCGCGCCTCGCCGATCAAGGAAAGAGAGAAGCTCACCGTCGCCTGCGATGGCGCGGCCGCAGCAGCGGTACCGCGGCGTGCGGCAGCGGCACTGGGGATCCTGGGTCTCCGAGATCCGCCACCCTCTCCTGTAATCCAACCATCCGATCGACGAACGCGTGCCTAGATGTTTATGTTCTGTTTCTTGAATTGGTTCTTGTTGATTGACCATGGCGATTTCTTGGGCTCTGTCGTCGCGCAGGAAGACGAGGATCTGGTTGGGCACCTTCGAGACGGCGGAGGACGCTGCGCGTGCCTACGACGAGGCGGCGCGCATCATGTGCGGCCCGCGCGTGCGCACCAATTTCCCGCAGGACGGCGACGGCGACGCCGCCAGGCCGGCGGGCGCCTCCTCGTCGTTCCTCTCCGCGGCGCTCGTCGCCAAGCTCCACCGCTTCAACGTCGCGTCCGTGCAGGCCGCGCAGCAGCGGGGCAAGGACGCCTCGGCGGCCGCCTCGCCGCCCGTAGCGCCGCTCACGGCGCTGGCCGCCGGCAATGCCGGCACCAGCAGCGCGCCTTCGTCGGCCGCGACGGCGGCGGAGTGGAGCGGGGGCTTCCTCGAGGAGCAGTACGTGGAGCAGATGATCGAGGAGCTGCTAGATTCCAACTTCTCCATGGAGATCTCCTGCTAGCCATCTACATATGAACTCCTCCTGCGTCCTCTTAATCTTGCTCTGATTCCTCTCTCTCCTCCTCTGTTTCTTGGTAGTTAGTGAGCCATGTGAGAAAGAACTCGAGGTTAGTTTGGTCACACGAGTTCTCGAGCAGCTTGTGTATACAGTAGCTTCCTTAAGAGCAGAGTAAGTAAAGCTTGGACTTCATTTTTGTACTACCATTAATGTTGAAATTAGTGTCCTGGATTTTTCATATTTACCTTAGGCTATGTTTGATTTCCACGGGTTTTTTAACATAAAAACACCTATTTATTTCTACTTTTGGTGTAATAAAAGTATTTTGTTGGAGTTGTTACAATGAAATTTTGCTAGAAATTAGTAAAGATTTTTTCTAACTATCTAGGTTTTCATAGCACAAACACAGCACAACAACCGCAAATCGGGCCAATCGTGAATCATGGTGATATCCTTAAAAATAAACCAATAGCGCAAATTAATTTAACTACATATTGAGCTGATAAGAACACTATAGACTGATAGGAGATAAATGTTTTTTTTCTGCAAACCTGAGAACAAAAATGCTGCCCTGTTTAGTTATTCCACGTTCCATAACACCGTCACCTACCCAGTGACTCACTGCCTACAATTACAAACAAATTGGGGCAATTATTTGTAGCACTCACAATCACAAGGCAAATCCATGGGTTCTAGAGCCTTTTCACATTACACTATAAATGAATATGGAGCATCTTTTTCATGTGATCTAACAGTTTTAATTTTTTTTGAAAAAAAAATCTTATACTACTGTATAGTATAATTACCTAAATAACATACTAAATGAGCGGTTAAATCTCAAATACACTACGGGAGCGTTTAGTTCTCTAGCTAAAGCGAGCTTTAGCCTAACTGAGCAAACTAGCTTGTTTGAGCTATGCTAGTCTTGCCTTGCCCTCATGTTTGGTTGCTTTGCTTTTGGTAGCAAGTTTTATTAGCCAGCTGTTTGGCTCTAATGCTAGCTGAACTAACTTTTGATATCATGAGAAGGAGGCTAGCAACGGCAACGCTGTGTGGAGTAAGAGGCGGCTGGATGGCGCAGCAAGCCAGAGGCCGGAGGGTTGCAGAGGAGGAGATGGGGGCAGGATGGAGGTGGGGATGCATCGAGGAGGAGGAGGAGGCCGGCCTTCGCGGCTGGCAGAGGAAGAGGAGGCAGTGGCAAGAGATGCGCTGAGGTCGTGAGAATAAGGCAACATCAATCTTTTTTTACGCCCGCTCCAAGAGCTTGCCATCGAAGGAGAGCCAATCTGGCTCGCCTGGCTGAGCCAGTATTTCCTCGCCCACCTGGGCTACCTTGCCCTCAGTACCAAGCTTTTTGGGTTGGTACCAAACGCCAAGCCTAGCTAGGCTAGGCTAGAAAAATCCTATCCTAGGATCTAAACGCGCCCCGTATGACCAACCATTATGTCCCATAAAATTACTAAAAAAAAAACATAAGTAGTAGAAATTTTTAACACACACCTTAACTATTGCTATCTGGTGTATCGAATAAGTGCTCGTAGAGTTAGTAGGATTTTTTTTTTAGATAGTGGAACAAAGTTTCTGGCTCTTAGTGCAGGTAGTGTCACGGGGGTCTACCCACAAACAAAAAAGAGGCTGCTTCCGGTGTGTGAGGTCCTATCGGAGCAACCCAAACACCAGAAGCAGCTCGCTGAAGAAGACTCCTGCACTCTCTTGAAACACACACTTGAAGTGGGAAATGAGGTCCGGAAAGAGGAGAATCTCCCCCTGCATCAGCCTATGCCTCCTCTTTATATAGGGAGGGGCTGGTACAGTCTCGGCTGACCTTGCTATCCTCACTAGCCTAGCCAGAGCAGGGGCAACAGAGGCATTTCAACTAAAATTACATGCATCGCCCTTACCTGCCTCGCGGCCAGGGGTGGAAAGGTCTTTTCTCAGACCCTTACCTGGTCTCTTTACAACTTTGCCCTCTTGCTAAGCATTCTAAGTGGGGTTACAAGAGGAATTACATATAGGTGGCGGTTACAGGCTAGCCTGGCGTAGTGCAGGGCCTGCTCGAGTGCTCTGACAGGGTGGCAAGTCCAGCTGTACTGTTTGTCTCCTTAGTTTCGTGGGTGGCAAGAAGATATGCCCCGTCACTGCTCGCTCCTCGCTGCTTTGTTCTTCCTTGAGCACCACTCCAGGAAACCTCAGGGAAGCTTCATCCTTGCTCCGCCTGTCCCTTCTGTCTTACCTTCTCACCGCTTCACATAAGTGTCCCGCCTGCTTCGTTACACCGTTCCTTCATCTGTCCACTTCGGCCCAGCTAGGCTTCGCTCGTGCTCATGTTGCTGCCATGCCCTCGCTCGACCTGCTGGCCAGCTCGTGCCAGCGTCCGCTGCGGGCCTTTCATGGTGGCCTAAAAAAGGGCGTCTGGGACACAAAACAGTGGGGCCATTTTTCGCTCCTATGTCAGAGGAGGTACTTACCTTAGGTCTACAATATGTAGTAGTAGTTTTTTAGATAATAGAATTCCTTCTAGCCTCTATATTCGAAGACGTACATAGCCAAGTGTCTTAGAATTACAAAAATAACCACTATACATAGTTCGATAGGAAAAAAACAAAGTCAAGCAGCACGTAAGCTTAACATTGGTAGGATAGTAGTAAGTAACGTCACTAGTACTGACGGGCATAAACTTTCTTCTTGGATGTCGTTGTCACTGAGACACTGAACCAGGATCCTTGTACACACTGACGGAGATTTCCTGCACTTCTTACCTGGCTACCAATTTACTTGGCGATATCTGCACGCATGGCGGCAGCACTTCCAGTATCCTGACCACTTAACGAATCAGATACGTAGCATCTGAGATTAGTACTCCAAGCAATAAGACGAATCTTTGCGTCCAAAGTACAAAGGCAGAGGGGCAGTCATGGCCTGACGGACAGATCCATGAACCCTGCATCGCATCACATGTTATTAAGCCGGATTTGCAGCATAGCCGTGGCGGACAGAGGAGGAGCAGATGCCGGGGTAATTGTCGCCGCCGCACAGTGCGTCATTGATGACATGACGGTGAAGGAGGAGCCAAAGGGGGAGGAGGGATTGGTGGTGAGGTTATCTGCTGAATGGCATGGTATCTAGGGGGAATTCAGTTCATCTTCATCATGGCATGTGGGGGCACATGCATTTGCCTCAATTATGCTGCTCTTGCTCAGGCATCGGATCACTCTCTCTCTCCCCGGCGTGGTCCTTGAGGCTTGCGATGCAGGAGACGCCGCCGGCTCGCCGTGCGGTTTTGGCCGTGTTTTGTCGAAGGAACACGCTGCTTTTTGCTGGGTCGAGGGCTAGCACGCAGTGCACCATGGATAGGCTCGTTGTATGAGGGCATGGGAAGAAGTGGGGGAGTGACTGGTTCATTGCCTCCAGGTAGACCTGGGAGTTGGGCCGTGCTTTTATGGCCAGGTCTAAGCACGGCCCGATTGGTCCAAAAAATGACACGACACAAGAAATTTGGGCCATGCCAGCCCGGTTCGAATGGCATGCCGGGCTGAGTCTTGAAACCAGATACAAAGGATCGCACGGTCCGGTGCGGTCATACGGGCCATGCTCAGGCCAGCATGGCCCGAATTGCAGCTCGAGTCAATTATTTGTATTTTTCGAGATAGTGCTCGAATGATTTGGTGTTCTACATGAAAGTTATAGAAAATTTTGAGACACATCTTTTTTATTTGTGTAATTTTTTTCATTTAAGCAACTATGAAATTTATAAAATATTTAGTGTGCTGCATCGTTGGGTCAATGCCACCTATCCCTGGGCCGTGCTCGGGCGGTCCTACCCCGACAGTGGCACGACGTGCCTATGGGCCGTGTCGGGTCTCGCTGATGATTGTTCATGCCGGCTTGGCCCGTCATGAAGAGGTGGTCGGGCCATCCTCGCCTGCGTTCAAGACGCCCGAGGCATGACTAGCTTTGAGCCGTCTTACCCCATTCGGCATGACCTAATTCCTAGCACTACCTCAGGGTGTCATTTTGTTTTACCGGAAGCGTGGTATGATGCTGCTTTCTTGGTTGACAAATTGTTGCACATAATTTGACATTTGGTACATAAATATGTATGTCATGTGGGCTAGATTGTCCATTCTCTCTATGTTAACTTATCCACTTATCTACTTATGTGACCTATCTCTGTTTCAGACAAACAAGCACTTTCGTATTTTAAGTCCATTCTTTTTTCTATCTTGAAGGTATGTTTAAAAGCTCAAAAATTAAGTCAAACAAAGCAGATCCGACTAGATAAGCCACCTCAGGAAGCTTAGAAGTTAGAAGATAAGCAAATAAATAGATAAGTTAAGCTAGGAATACAGGCCTATGGCGACTGTTACTTGAATCAAACATTAGTCTAACCTACTCACGGACATTGTGACAAATTATGGTATTATTTGACATCGAACCAAACATCCATGGGTCTGTTTAGTTGGGTGCATATGCCCCAACTAGGTCTACGGGATGCACCTTCCACGTGTTTGATTGCCTACATGCATCCTAGAGCGCTATGGTCACTGTCAGTGATTTGGCGCAGCTTTGACCGAGAGTCAATTGAATCCAATTTTCTATAGAAAATCATGCCTAGAGAGATCTCATATGATTGCAAAAGAGCTGTTCATGGCTAGGAAATCACCATGCCCTCTATATCCTATAGCCACCTCCTTCCTCGGACATCATCTTATTCCATGTCCAAATGGTCCATGCGTCGAGTCATGAGCTCATCCCATGCTCCCGCAATCTTGTGTGACGGGCATAAGGCGCTTCCTATTCACGAGTGACCCCACATATCAGGAATGTGTCCATCTTGTGCTTGCTCTGCTCTGCCTAACGAGCATGAATCTATCCTATGCCCAGCATCTGCGGGCATAGGATGTCCCCGCTACAAGGATGCCTGTCCTAGTCTACGTGGCGACCATAGAGCCGTCCCTCGACAGGAGAGAGTTTCCGGGCGAGACATCTAAATAACACGAGGAAGAGAAGACACAAGGTGCAGTCCAGAGCCATACAGGCAAAGTTAGATCCATGACATATCCATCTAGAAAGATACAGAAAGATGGGTCACAGTGGAGACGATGAGAGCTAGATAGGAAGAGAGACCCTCCACCTTTCTTTGTGTTTCTCGGATTGCACCACTTTTACACAAGATCCACAATGAAGTAGAATCATTATCATTCCTTAGGGAGGCCTGAACAAGTATCTCGAAAGATCCCTCTCGGGTAGGAAGAAGTTGTCTTGGTCCCTCGATTCAAGAAATAAGCTTGACACATGGACCTGTTTCCCAACCGTGCGACGTCACCAGGTGAAAAAAAAACATTGTTCAAGCCTGGCTGGGCTCATACGTAAAAAATGGTCACATGAGAGCAGCTAGGACACACGGAAGGTGTTGGACCAGCTAGAGCTCGAGTAGGGCAATGACGAAACAACACCTGAAGAGGCTAAAACATGGCGATAGAGGTCTAGCGAGGACGGCGACAGTTTGGTGAGTCCATGACGGTGCTAGGAGAGTACGGGAAGGCCTATGCATCGACAAGTTGGAGCACAGGGAGCATGGGGAGGTCGCCGCTGTGGACAAGGAAGGTGCCTCTGTGGACAGGATAGCATTATCATGCCTGGAGTGGAAGAAGGAAGGCGCTACTGTGGACGGGGTGGGGTCACGGTGCTCAGGATGGCACCTGCAGCCCCATGGTGCACTCAAGGTCTAGGACGACGACATGCTCAAGATCTAGACCTACGGTGTGCTCAAGCTCTAGGTCTACAACGCGCTCGACCTCAAGGTCAGTGGTGCCATCTCTTGTCTTTGGGAGCGGCGGAGCACGAGGGAGGGGCAGCAGCACAGGCTAGACATGGGGTAAGGGTGTGGCCATGTATGCTCAGACCTAACCCAACGGTAGTGGGATGGGCATGAGGGGTGGATAGTGTGCAGGGCATGTCTATGTGGCATGCAATGCTCAATACTAGCGAGACAGCGAGGCATAGAGACAACAAAGCTTAGGGCAGCTATGACTAGCACGTGCTCAACCTGGTTTTGGGCAGCATGGTTAGTTCATACGGGCTAGACTGGGTTTATTCATGCCAAACAACCCTTGAGATTATGCTTGGAATGTATGGATTTTATTTTTTAAAAAAAAATTACTATAATTTCACACCCTGCCCTGCCCCGTATCACTGGCCAATCGATGCATCCATGATCTAAACCATTTTTTAAAGGTTAATTATATCCATGCCATTGTAAAGTTTTTCAATGGTAGAAATGTCATTATAAAGTCGATATTCGTAAGGATACCATTATAAAAATGAGATTCCCCATAGATATGCCATTGTGGACAACTGTACCCTCTGTCCTCATCAAATTTACACCTAAACTGCCATTATGCCTTCTTCCTCCCTCCTCTCTTCCACCATTTCCCTTCTTCATCCTCCCATCTCTGGCAATCTTCGGCTACCATCCCATCTTCGGCGAGCTTCGTAAATCCCTCTCCTCCCTCCTCATCTTCTTCTTTCACTCTCCTATGGCTGATTCCTCCTTTATCTTCTTCTCCCTTTCCTCCTCCATGTCCAGCTCCTCTAGAGCTCCCCTAGGGCCGCTATCAAGGCCCGACTTGCTGTCGTCCATCTCCCCAATACTCAGCTGGCCTACTCTCAGCTTTCTGCTCTTGCATCACCACTGTAGCTTGGTGTTGCCCCTAGGTCCAACGACGGCGAGCCCACAGGGGATGAGACCGTAGGTGCTTCTAGATCGGGCACCATGGAGGTCGGAGAGGACTAGGGCAGTGGCTATCGTAGAGGACGTCTCCAAATCTGGCATCGAGGCCTAGCGGTGGCCACCATGGAGGGCACTATCGAGGTGCCATCATGGAGGTCAGGGGAAGCGCTGCCATGGCCTCCATTCTCGGGGGCCAGGCGTGGAGATGGGAGGGGGTCGCTGTGGAGGTAGGAGGAGGGCACTAGTGATCTCGCGCGGAGCTCCAGTGAGGTTCACCGCCGGCCGTCACTGACAGCGAGGAGAAGGAAAGAGAGAGATTGGCGGCAGTGGGGGGAGAAGGAAAGAGAGGGATTGGCGGTGCGGACATTGAGGGAGAAGGAATGAGGAGAGGGGGATAGAGAGGAAGAAAAAGAAGCAAGGGTATTTTGGTCCTAAAATATGTGAAAGACCAGTCCAATGACATATTTATGAGAATCTCATTTTATAATGGCATCCTTATGAATACGGATTTTATAATGACTTTTTTGTAATCAGAAAACTTTACGGTGATATCAATGTAATTAACCCTTTCTTTAATAAAAGGAACGGTGTCAATAAAAAAAATGGTCGCATCCTTCAAACAGCGAACGCAGTCTCACCAGCTGGACTGAAACACATTTGGACCGGGACCTTTGTAACAAACATTTAACTATTAGCCGAGCAATTAGACCCAATTGTTTGGCCCAAAAATAGGAGGCATCGGCCATAGAAAATGTAATCTGTTTACAATGTCTGACCATTCTCCTGAGCAATCTTGGAATGCCATCGAAGTGTTTCGCTTATCTTTATTTTTTAAACAAAAAGGCGGGGGAAATGCATTGTATTCATGTAAAGTTACAGGGGAGCAAAAGGACGAAAAATGGAGAAGGGGGGTGCCGTGCCAGAAAATGTAATTTGTTCACAACCTTGCACACTGGACCCTACTGCCCATCTCCCAAAGACAAAATCAGACTCCAACCTTGCGCTGCAAATTCAACCAGCACAAAAGCAAACTCCAAATGAAGTGCATATAAATAAACCCAAATGCTAGCGTTTTGACTAATCACCAGACAGGATATAAAAAACAACACAAATCTCCCAACTCACCGGACAGGATATAAAAAACAACACAAATCAAAAAGGTCATTTCCTGGGCCACCGTTTTGACCAATCACATTCGGTCTTAATTAGCGACAATTTTTTGCCAACACTATGATTGATCACTTGGCGTAGATGATTGACTATTGACCAGTAGTGCTACACTTAGGCTCCGTTCGAACGCACGGCGCGGCGCGGTTGCGGCACGGTAAAAAGTTGCGGCCGCGTCTAAGGAACGCACCACGACCGCGCCACAACGCGCAAAAAACCGCACTCTTAGCTACTCCCTCTGTCAGATTTTAAGTACGTGCGAGTCAAAGTTTTAAATTTTTTGTTACAAATATCTTTTGAACTATTTATATTGAGTACATAAAAACTATATGTAGATTGGTTTTAAAGAGTACTTTCATAATATTATAATTTTAATAAATTTTATAAATAAATTATATTAGTAATTAATAGTTAAAGATGTATTTTAAAAACCGTGTCGACATAAAAAGAATTTGTGACCGGAACCTTGGTGGCTGCGTTTTCCACGCGTGAAGCGAAGAGTTAAGCATACACATTGGGCAGGCGAGGTCAAACCTCCAACCCCTCCTGCTCTGACCGCAACACGAGCGGATGGGGGCATCGTTGTCGATGGGGCCGGCGTCAGATCATCACCGTCGCTTCATTAGCTACCTTGGAATGCTCCGCTGTTGCAGTTCGTCCCAGTGCAAGTGAATAGCTTGATTTTTACCTCACTCTCGTGAAGAGATCATGGCAATATCTTATCTTTTAAAAATATGGCAAATTTGTTCTTTTGTCGAATTTGATGATATAACTCGCCACGTGTTCGTGTCATGCCATCATCTGTTGCCTTCCAAGTTCCAACTCTATTTGTTGATTCCACTCATGATTCATGAAAAAGGACCAATTTTCTATTGCATGCAGTGTGTATACATGTTAGGCAGATGAAATATTTCAACATGTGCACGTGATGATTTGAAGTGCTCCCATAATAAAATGACATATGCTTGCATGGTGTGAAAGACAAAGGGAGTCATGCGTAGACGAGCTCTCATTGCTCCTATCTCACCCTTCTATCACCTCACTGACTCCACTGACCACCAGCCACCACCATCTTGGATGCAGATCAGATAATAGCGACTGCGACTTTAGTAGTTGCCAGATCTGAACGGTCGAAGCGAATTCCAACGGCTAGATGAGTTCACCTTGGGCCCTTGGCATTTAGGTGTGAGAGGAAGTCGGATTCCCTTAGACTATTTTGAAGGGCTTCTCCCCGGGTGGGAATCCTGTGTGAATTCATGATTCCAATAGATTTTCTTCACCATTTCATTCAAAAAGAGATTCTTTTTTCAGAATGGATTCTCTCTTCTTTCCTCATATCGTTCCCTTCGAAATGATGCTATTGAAAATGGTGAAAAATAAATGAAACGAATATGGAGAAGGGAATGAGAAAGAAAGAAAATGAAGAAAAAAATAGTTAGAGATAATCTTACAAAGGTTGTGTTTCCGCCCTTGAACTGATAGATGTCATTTTCCACCTATTAAGCACTTGAGCTTAGGTCGTGGCTCCTCCTCTCTTCTCGGTAAGTCCAGCTCCACCTCATGAGTCACACATAATAAGTGTCAAGGTGGACTTGTCTGACAACTACCAAAGTTGCACCTGATTTGCATCCCACCCTCTCATAAGACACACTGAATACATCATTTCCATGGGTCGTTTTTAAATACCCCACGTTATGTGGATACGATCATAGATATGAATTTTTCAATGCAATAATTTCCAACAATTAATTTCTTCTCTTTCCTGTTATTTTATACATCATTTCTTTTCTCTCTTTTGAAATATTTTTCTAACAAAAACAACATATTGTTCCCAGTGAGATTTCTTCCGTTTCTTTGCCTTCTATATATATATATATATATATATATATATATATATATATATATATATATATATATATATATATATAATATATATAAGGCTCCATGGAGCCTAGGCTCCATGATTCGTTACCACTAGATATGCTTTGAGATTCGTGTTGTTTGGTTATTATACTTTCATATACCCACTAACTGAAAATATTTGAGACATCAAACTCCGAAAAAAGTTGAGTTAAACTTCAGTTTGAACTACATTTAACTATACTTCAAATTAGTTCAAACTTTACTTCAAACTAGTTTAAAGTGAGTTTGAATTTAATTTTTGGAGTTTCATATCTGAAATATTTTGTTTAGTTGATATGTGAAGATATACACTTCAAACATCACGAATCTCAATGCACATCTTAGCTTTTGAATCATGGGCGCAGACTACATGGAGCTTTTGGCCAAACTTCCTATATATATATATATATATATATATATATATGAGATGATACTCTTTTTCATTAATTATCTTCTATCTCAACAATCCGACTTACTTGACAACTATATAAACATACGATGCTATTAGAGCGGGAGTCCCACAGCTGTGCTTGTTGCCTCCTCTCACCGTCTATATAGACACAAACCCTAATCCCGAGAATCCCTATCTGACTCGCTATCACGGGAGATGGAACCACGTATAGGAAGGCACATGAATCGTGACACCTACCGTTCGATATTCGAAAATTTTAAAAGGCAATAACGCACCTGATGTTTAGAAAGTCCATCGGTCTTTTAGAAGATACTAGCGACTCACATAATAGGTAGGAAATCCCTAGATTTTTTAGTAATAAATCTCCAAAGTCTGAATTCAAGAGGAAAAAACGACGGTACTCGAGCAATGGAGTATCATAGAGGCTACACCGCTACAGCGACAGAGAAAATAAAAGCAAAAGGAAAAGGATCCCGTCAACTTTCGCAGGCGCCCTCAAGTCGCCGGCCGCTACGTCCGTACGCACCGGGGCAGCAACTGCTCCCACAAAAACCAATCGATCTCGGCAGCCGCCGCTGCCGCGTCCAGCGCGCACCACCCATGCCGCTCTCCTGCTTCGCCGCCGCTGGCAGGCGCGGCGGCGACCCGTCTCCGGCGCCTGCCTCCTTGGCGACGTCCGTCTACTGGACGCACCTCGGCGCGATCACCCTGACGTGGTCTCGTGCGAAGCTCGGGCTCCTCCTTGCCGCCGAGCTCCGCCTCATCGGGGTCGCTGCGCCTGCGGAGCTAGTGCTCCGGCCGTGGCTCCCGTGGCGGCGGCGCGGGTCCAAGAGATTTTGTGTGTCCGGCCACGTCGTCGCGTTCTCGTGGGACCTGTCGCGCGCCCGCCTCGCCGCCCGCCGGCCGGAGCCCCTGTCCCGGTACTTCATATTTGTAACGATCGACGGCGAGCTTGCTTTGGCCGCTGGGGACCTTGCGTTGCCCGCGTCCGCCGGCCTTCTCCTTTCCCGCCGCGAGAACGCCGTCGCCGCCGGCCGCGGCGACGCGTACACCACCTCCGTCGCCGTGGCGGGGGAGAAGCACGAGGTGTCCCTCGCCGTCGAGGACGCCGCCATGTGGGTCGCCGTCAACGGGCAGAAGGCCCTCCAGGTCCGCCGCCTCCGGTGGAAGTTCCGCGGCAGCGAGAGGCTCGACCTCCCAGGCGGCCGCGTCCGGGTCTCGTGGGACCTCCACGGCTGGCTCTTCACTCCGGACGCCGCCGCCGTCTTTGTCCTCCTGTTCGAGGCGATCGACGCGGACGAAGCGGACTCCAATGACGTGGAAGAAGACACAGGCATGCACGCAGCAAGGCAGAGTTCTTTCAGGGACCACCAAGCCGGCGCCCACGGCGGCGGCGGCGGCGAGAGCTGGTGCAGCAGCGACAGCGAGAGGAGGGGATGGAGGCGGGGCCCTTTCAGGTCGGGCTCGGACTCGTCGCCGACGGTATCGGTGGCGTCGACGTCCGCGGCGTCGTCCGCCGGGAGCGTGGCGACGGTGGCGGAGTGGGCCACGGTGGAGGAGGCGGCGTTGAAGGACGGCGGCGGGTTCTCCCTCGTAGTCCACCTGTGGAAGAAGAGGAGGTAACGCTAAATAGTGCCGCCATGTCCGTCGTTGATGCATTGCGTTTGCATTGGATTGTATGAACAAAACTGGTTGTGATTCCGAACCCATGCGTGCATGTTGATCATGAGGGAATTTTGTTCGCGTAGAGGAAAATTTTGAAACAATTTTGATTTGTTCGTGTTGATTCATACGTGTGAAGACCCCAAAGTTTGAAGATAGTGACTTGTTTCTTCCCTCTCTTCTAGTGTTAAAACTCTGGTCAACTTTTGTATTTATCTTTTTAAGAGAAACATTGAGATTTAATTAGTAATTAGAACGCACACGCAAGTCGCAATAGATGTCCATATGAATTCGAGATAATTGATGATTTTATCCTGAAGTTCATTAGTCTTTGATAATTTGTTCGAAGTTCGTCAGCTTTTGATAATTTGCTCAATGTTGACAAGCCTTATATAAAATACCGTGAAGTTTATATGTGACTTAAGAATTTGCTCTAGGGGGGTTTTTTTACAAATTAAACTCACTTACCCTCAATGTGTTGTTTCTCTCTAGTTCAAATTTCCAAAATTCAACATAAAAGAGTTTGAACTTTGAAATTACAATATCGATATTTGATATTTGACCTCATATTTTGAAATTTAGAAATTTGAACTCACATTTAAAATTTTAATTCATATTTTGATATTCGTAAATTTGAAATTTGAACCCTTATATCAAATTTTAGAAATTTGAACTTACATTTGAATCATAATTTATATTTTGAAATTCAAAATTTTGAAATCATATATGAAATTTGAATCCTTATATCGAATTTTAGAAATTTGAACTCATATTTTGAAATTTAAAAATTTGAACTCGGATCTAAAATTTTAATATTGATATTCGAACTTTGGAAATTTAAACTAATTTGAACTCAAATCATGTAACGTGGAAGGATCACATTGAAAGTTTGGTTTTGCACAAAGGTCCTACAGGTAAATGATCAGACCAAACCTAACTTTAGGCAAATTATTAAAGGCTAATGAACTTCAGGCAAATTAACAAAGACTGACGAACTTCAAGGCAAATCATCGATCATCCCCCAATGCACCTATATTTAGGTAATGATTGATTCACTCAATTATGATGAAAATGCCCTTATCAAAATATATATTCTGTAGATAGAGTGAGGTGACATGGTAGGAGCATCCCAGAAGCTCCTCTGAAATTTGGACATTTACAACGCTATTGTTGGATCCTCTAAAAGGTTCTCTTCATCCTCTAAAATTGTTTCACACTTTATACTACATTCTCTAAAAGATTTATTTCCCGCATCAGCTCATCTA
Source organism: Olyra latifolia (assembly GCA_036346145.1). Classification (NCBI taxonomy): domain Eukaryota; kingdom Viridiplantae; phylum Streptophyta; class Magnoliopsida; order Poales; family Poaceae; genus Olyra; species Olyra latifolia. Next base: position 5,781,736 of record CM070530.1, read on the forward strand.
AAAACTGGTCCTAAAAAATTTCAACGGATAGTGGTTTAGAGGACCACCTTGGGCATATGACAGAGGTAAAATGAAAAAACTTATATCAGAGTAGCGAAATGCCGAGTATCTATGGAAGAAAATTTTGGTCAAAATAGCTTAATATTTTAAAACCGGAGGGAGTACATCAAAAGAGTATCAAATGAAACGCCGAGTCAAAAGATTAGCTTCTACCACTCCTCATAGTCACTGCGGTTCCTCTAGGCAAAGCCCCAAATTATGAGATTTTTAAGCGATGTGACATGGTGAGACCGTGAGAGCGACGCTCGCATATTTTTACGTCCCAACTTTGACTCTCTGCTGTTTGACCTGACCACGTACATAGAGTGAATGCACGATGCTGCCTATTTTCTTGTCTCAGCGTATCGATGGAAATATAAAATACCAGAGGTAAGTATGGCGTCAATGTCACTGACCACGTCTCGTGTTTTTTTTTGGAAATCTATTAATTCAGGTAAACAACTCATTTTTACACAGAGGTCCCCGATAAATAAAGAAGGACGCGGGGGCGTCCAACACCCGTCGGACGAGCTCCCGTCCGATGGCCGACGCTCTATCCAACGGCCAGCGATAGATCTAGATGAAAATTTTGTTATTTTTATTTTAGCTATGAAAAAATTCTTAAAAAATCTGTAAAAATCGTAAATATTAACTAATATGTGTCAAGTTTAACATATATTTTTAGTATATATTTATATTAAAGTTTTTAGATCTAGTTATGCTTTAGTACATTTATGAAAATGAATATTGATCATAAAAATATGAAAATAATATATGTTGAACCTGACATGGATTAGTTAATATTTACAATTTTTACAGATTTTTTTAAAAAATTCATAGCTAAAAAAAAATAACAAAGTTTTTATCTAGATCTATCGCTGGCCGTTGGATGGAACGGCCAGCGTCGGCCATCGGACGGGAGCTCGTCCGACGCCCGACGGACGGCCCCGTGTCCAATAAAGAATTACAAAAGTAACTCTTCTAGGACCAAACTGCTAAAACATATCTCCTACCACATCCTACAGAGTAGGGGTGAAATTTGGTTCGGATAGTTTCAATCCGGTCCGGTCGAAATCGGATTCGAACCAGGTCAGACCGGAATTTGTCGGATCAGGTCGATTTGAATATTTTAACTCCTGAATCGAACTCGGATTTGGGAGGCTAATATTTGACGAAACCGGACTCGAACCCGGATATTTTGAGTTGAGCCTATACGGATATCTGAACCCTATCGGCCCACTAGACCTAGTTCATTCCAAATTTCTAACATCCATATTATTCTTCAAAAGAAAAAGAAAAGTGGAAAAACCGTAGAACCGGGTGGTTTTTATGATGGTGGCGGAAGGCGTAACAGCGAGCTGGCCTGCCGTAGAGGCCGGGGCGGTCTTCGAGGAAGACCGCCGTTTGAAGGCCTAGGCCCAACTAGCGAGCCGTACGGCGGAATGCGCGACGGCGAAGACGCCGAGGAGGAAACGGCCGGCGGCGGAGTCCTAGATGGCTTTGGAGGCCCGGGCGATCAGCTAGGGTAGCATGTCGACGAGCAAGCAACCGGTTGCCAGCGCAGACTTTTCCTTGGTTTGTGGCGCAGCTCAGCCAGATGGCCAGTGGTAGGGCAGGCGCGATGCTTGCGGCAGCGGCGGCGGTGGAGGAGGCTCAGCTGCCAATCGGGCGCTCAATAAGGAAAAACCAAGGATGATGGAGCTATGTCCCTGGCGATCGTCAGGGCAGCGCCGCGGCGACTAGCAGGCAACTGGCCGCCGGCACGGTGGAGCCCGCAGAGGGGATGAAATGGGCTTTCCAAGGGGAGGAGGTGACGTTGCTGTCATAGAACAACTTCCTGTCCAATGCTTTGCTGTCATGGACAATTAAGGACGTGCTCTACAAAAGGAAGGTATTAATTACACTCCTACTTGTGTCTGGTCTTGCTCAGAGCATGTACAATAGAGAGCCAAGAGCGTCTCTTAGCATATTCTTCTAAGTAAAAAGACAAGTATGTCAGGGCATGTACAAAGCCATTTAATAGTGCGTCTCTTAGCGATGAGGTGGCTATTTAATGCTGCTCCTCTCTAATGCTGCGTCTCTTAGTTGACTCTAGCATTTTTTTCATTTTCCCCCGCCATATCAGTGAAACATGTCCACCTCATCACTAAGAGACGCCCTATTAAATGGCTTTGTACATGCCCTCATGGTTAGGTACCTCATGATTTTAAGTTTTAAGGCTTTTAAGGCCGATGGCGAAATAGATTGTTAGAGTTAGTGTATATGTGTACATGTTATGGTTATATTAGGCTCTAAATTGTAGTAAGCTAGGCGGATACGATAGAATTTGAGTTATACTCTGTAATACTACGCTATACATATCTCTAATCCTAAGCTATGGTAGTTTTCGGGGCGTATAGTTTGTGGAGTTACAATGTTTGAATAAAATAATCGTGATCGTATTCGATCCGGTTTCGTTTTTGAGATGGTTCGTATTTGTATTCGTATTCGAAGGATCCGTATCCGGATCCGTGAAAAAGTACGAAAACAAAACTGGTATATCCAATATCCGATCTGATCCGATCCGTTTTCACCCCTACTACAGAGGCTTGAAGTGCAATAATAATCGGGATCTTGACACACGCCCCATGTTAGCCGGGAAGAAAGGCAAGAAAAAAACATATACAAAACTAAGTGGCATGGCACGAGTGCACAACCTGCTGTTGTCTCGTTGGGCATTTGTGGATCAGTCTCAACCTCATTCGATGCCTACTTGTGAGTCGTGACAGTTGGATCGGTCCGGCCTAAGAGCATCTCTAACAGTTTCTTTAAATTCGGATTTATATATCCTCTTATCTAAACCACTGTTTGTTCACTATATTTTCATACTCTCTAGCAGTCTCTATCTTCAAAAAGATATAGAGACATGATAGAAAATCTCTAAATATAGAGACTCAAAGAGAATCTCTAAATTTTGGAACTGGCTAGAGACTCTGCTAGAGTAATATAGGGACCGAGAGTCTCTATATGTAGAGAAGATTCCTTTTTAGAGATTTGCTGGGCATGCTCTAAGTAACCATAATTCATCAGGAACGGTATAAAAAATTTAAAAATATTAAAAATAATATTACCAAATGTGCATTATTTTCAATATGTTTCTTTTGGAATTTCAGTAATTATCGTGCAACTTCGTACGAAGTTTTCTAAATAAAATATTAACATCAAAAAAATCTTTAAAACATATCAAAAGTACTGTATATTTGATAATATTTTAGATTTTCAATATTTTTGATATTTTTATAAACCCTAAAAAGCCAAGAAACGGATGAAACGGGGCCAATTTTCGATGTGCGTCGGACAGCAGAAGAAACCGGGCCGTGCTTCGCGTTGGAGAATCGCCGTTCCGCCTCCGCCTCGCGATGCGGGCTGACGGGGTTGGGCCGTGTTTCTGCGTCCCATTCTCGCGCATTCCGTGGCGCGAGGCCCAGCCTGCCATGCTTCTTCGTTTTGGTCTGTTCGTGGGCTCGTCTGATACTGATCGGACGGTCGCAACTCACACGTTGGCCATTCGTGATCCGCCGAAATTCCAAGCAACTCACACTTGGGCAATTAAGCTACTAACACCCAAAAAAAATTATGCTACTAACACCGCCAAGCCAAGAAGCTAGCTAGTCCTCTCTCTTACATATGCAATATGTTGTTCTTTCAAAAGAAAAAAGAATGCACGCATGCTTGTTGTCAGTAGGGTTCGCAAAGCCAATGAAAACCACTCGAAATCTCGGTTTCGAGCTAACCGATGCGGTTTGGTTCCTAAACCAACCGTTAAAGCCAATCCAAATTTTAATTCAATGTAAGCTTAGGGTTTTCGACGTAAACCGAAATCAGTCTCCAAGCTCTCTGTTTTCCATAGAAATCCAGCAATTTTCGGTTCGAGCCGTCGAATTCTCTGTTTTAAAAATGGATTTTGCACGGTTGTTAACATTTTCGAGCGGTTTTACAAACCTTGCGAAGCAATTTGACTTCAAACACCCCTCAAACTCCAAGTAGGCTAGGGGGGATCTGCGGGCATCATATCTGTGCTTCCCGAAAACCGCATCCGCCGGCAACTTTAGCTTTCACATAGCTAGCTAGCTAGTCCATGCTTGATTCTCTTGTTGGCTCACGGCTTTCCTGGAGCCAGCTCGATCCTCTTGACAAGTTAATTGATATGTTAATTGACATGGACACGGGTGACATGTCTAGTCGTTCTCTACCCTAAAATGAAAGATGTTCACACGGCCAGCTTTCAGCTTTGTCCACGTCAATCACCAGCAAGAGCTCTTCGTTGCATCTTCTAAAAAAAAAGAGCTCTTCGTTGCATCCAAATTTGCCTTTTTCCCGGCCATTGCTTGAGATCGATCGATGTGATCGATGGTATACAGCTGCGAGATGCGATCACCTAGCTTTTTTTTCTTTGCAACTTATTTGCTTGTACTCTCCGGTTACAAATAATTGATGTTTGAGATATGTGCCGGTTAAAATTTTGAAACTTAAGTCGTGAATATATTTTAAAATAATTAGATTGTGTACATAAAAGTTATATATGTAGATTCCTCCCAAAGTACTTCGATAGTATTATAATTTTAGTGAGTTTTAAAATAAATTACAATAGTAGTTAGTGGTCACAGTTGCATCTTAGAGACCGTACAAAGTAAAAAAAAAATCAAATATTTCTGATCAGAGGGAGTATCTGGTTTCGAAAATGCAAAAGCTTTGGTATTTTAAGTCTCTCTCTCTTTCTCGAAGACATGTCTCAAGCCTATAAAAAAGGTCAAACAAAATAGATCACCGCTTCAGAAAGCTCTTCAAATTTAGTTTATTAGCAAATAAAACAATAAGCACGTACGGTCAGCTCTAAAGAACGTCCATACATGGTTATATATACCAATGTGTCCAATGGAACATGCTGCTCGCGTGATCGGACGGCGAGGCGCGCACGACTGAAAATTTGAGATTGACAACCTTGCAGGAGGATGCGTTGCGCACGACGGGGTCGTTTGATGTCGGGCGTGGGCGGTGTCGGTGCGTACGTGGATCCGAGGATTCGGAGGCGATGCGATTGGGGCATGGAAAATTTCACCCTTTCGACTAGAAATCTGGACAGGATTTGAATTGAATTTTGGGCTGCCCCCCCTGAATCTGAGAAGATTTATGGCCAGAATTTGAAGACCTTTCACCGATGGTTTGTGATTTACACACTACGCACACAGCATGCATGGGGTCCGTCTGCAACTCGGCATTGGTGAGGGATTTGGCGACAATGCCCAAGAGAGCATCGGGTTTTGGATGGCGACCGGCTCAAACGGTGGGTTAACATTGGCTTCGTCGAAGCGACGGCCGAAATTGCTTGCGAGGCTGCATATAAAGATGTCCACATCTGTTTTGAGCGGCCGAATGATTGGCTTTGACAGAGAGCCTGAGGGCGTTTAGCTCCGCTAGACTTTCGAAACTTCCTGAAACTGCTTTGAAGAGTTAGGGTGGGTTCTTCTCAGCTTATTTGTCTACTTATTTGCCTAATTATTTGTCACTTCGAGATTTTTCCGAGATAGCCTCGAGAGCCAGTTGGCCTTCAATTTTGGGGTTTAGAGAGCTTATAGACACGCCTACAAGATTAAAAAAAGACTCAAAAAGTAATAAAAAAAAGTAAGATAAGTAAAATAAGACACGAGATAAGTAAGATAAGCTGACTTATTAGTTCATTGCTTGCCATTAGCAATGGCCATCTAGCCCATCTTGTGACCATGGGTAAAAGACATCTTGATTTCTCCCTAGCTTAAACCATCCACCGCTAGTCACCATGCCTCCCTATCCTAACCAGCGCTGCCACCCCCTTGTCTTCCTCCTCCTGACTGGCACCATTGCCACCCTCCTTCTCTCGATTAACACCATCACCCCCCTCCTCCTCATCCCGGCTAGCACCGTCGTGCCCCTTCTCTTTCCAACCGGCATTGTCGTCTCCTTCTCCTTCCAATTGGCGTTGTTGCCCCGTCCTCCCAAGCGATGGCACCTCCTATTAACCGTCCACACCTCCTCCTTTCTCCTTCTCTGTCCATGTGTGGGGAGGGAAGGGTAGGTGGGTGGGCTACGAGTAGCCAGAGCAACGGTGGGCGATGTCGAGCTCGGGTCTAGGGCTCTAGGTAAAGCGGCAACGGGCGGCCTCTAGTACATGCCTAGCGACAAATGGCAAGCTCGGGTACCTCACATCTGCCTAGCTCACCGGCGAGTCAATCCTATTTTCCTCCTACTTGGCTCGCAAGCCTAGGCTCGTCAGAGCTAAGCCAGCTCGATTGGCTGAACGAGCCCAAGTTGAGTTGGCTCGCTTGAGTTCAGCTCTTTCTACACTTCACGGAAGCTAGAAACACCTGAATTATGTTGTTCCGAGTGGTAGAAAATATGTAGCTTCTATTGTACGATTAAACGTTTGTACCCAATTTTTTAGAGTAAATTTTACCACGGGTCTTTAAAGTTGCCTCCCGTTTCCGCTTAGGTGTAAAACTTTCCAAATCCAGATATTTGGATACACAAAGTTCCAAATCCAGATCTTAGTAGAAAGGGGCTGTTTTGATCCCTCAATCAAGAGATAAGCTCGGCGAGAAAGTTATTTTTCAATCATCGATAGGTTTTATTACAAATTTTAGCTTTTATGAATTTTAGGACTTTTAAAATATTTTTTACCAATTTCTAAGATTTTTTAATTTGAATATAATATTTCAACGGATTTTGGGATGACATGTGTCACGTGTAGTAATGACTAGGTAGCGCATTTCATTAGAACCAGAATCTTCATACCACTTTGGATCTAATCGACATGGTAACACGACTTCTTGTATTCAAATATATGGTTTTGAAAGTTTTGGACCTATGTGAAAATACGAGACATCTTTAAGGATGTGTTGTACAGTTTACTCTTAAATTTTCTTGATGATCGGTTGCGGAGAGTTATTCATTGCTGTGACAGATGGATTGTGGATATATGTGAAGTAGGAATTCAAAAGAAAAATTCTTAAAACACGCCTACAACATATAATTTTTAATTAAAAATAATTCAATTTCACGGTTACCAAGCAAAAAAATCCCGCTTTTCAAACATGCTCCCAGCGTGACATTCCAGAAAACATGTACCATATCTCTTTGCTCCGTTTTTCCTTGGTCCATTACCATTATCTGTGAAATGACGATTTCCAAAGGAAACTCCTGGGCTCTTTCAGAACGTATAAAACTAACGACTTCAGTTCAACATAAAATCCTAAGATTTATTTTTAGGCCTATGTATAGAGTACACACGTATGTGCATGTAGTGTTAGAGTAGTGCCTATGCTAGGAAGATACTCGTGTCTTTAAGGCCTTGTTTGTTTGAGCTATGGCTTTTCCAAAAGCTGAATCTAGCTTTTGCCTCTGAAGAGCTAGCTTTTTACAGAAGCTGTATCTGTTTGGCAACCCACCTTTTGCGGCCGTTGAAGGAGGAGCCGGCCGCAGCAACGGCGTTGAGGGAGGAGGAGCTGGCCGCAGCGGTGTCGAGGGAGGAGGAGCCGGCCACAGCGGCGTCAAGGAAGGAGCCCGTGGCGGTGGCGTCGAGGGAGGTGGCGGCGGCGGTATTCCAAGTTCAACCGGCAAAAGCCATAAAAGCTGGTGAAACTATGCTTCTCAGTTCTAATTGTAACGCTAGCTTTTGGATAAACAAGGTCTAGAAGTTGGCTTTTTGTTTGGACTTTCAATTTCTACATTCCAGAAGCTAGTTAAAAGCCAAAACAAACAGGTCTAAATTATCTTTATGCTGCGTGTGCAGCGGACGGGTACACGTGTGCTCTAATTGCATGCACCTTCGAAAAAACACGTGCATGCTACCTGTGCTACTCCTCCAAAGTCCAACGTGAAGGCGCCTTGGGTCGCCCATGGTAGCATTGGAAAACCCTGAGCCTGGGGGGCTACTCGCAGTGGTCGGGTACACGTCAGCCGCGGATGCGTGTGCGGCCCATCTGCGAATTATTGCCCGCAGGAATTGGTTGGAGTCAGTGCACTCACCCGCCAAAAAGGCCTCTCCATTGGGGCACGCCCCGGCTCCATGATTTCCCCCCAATAATTCCCGCGGCCGGCAAGGGGACAAGAGGCCAAAAGGGCACTGTCCCATGTCCACGCACCCATCGCCCTACCGAGCCGCGCGACACCGATGCTGATGCTCCTCCTCCTTCCTACGCCCCACAGCCTACACACCGATAGACAGGTGCTATCTCTCTCATTGATCGCGAAGCCGAACAGATCAGTAATCTCACTGGCATCACGCTGGAGAAGCCAAAATGTATGTAGTTTCTCGGTGGTTCAGTTTTCCTTTTGTTCCTCGCTGATCATGCGTTTCGAGAAGCTGGAACGTCGCGTCCGGTTTAACAGGGTTTAAAAAAATAACTTGAAAACATATATCTTTGAGAGATGGATTCGAGAGCTCGTTTAGTTTTCCATAAGCTTTTGGTTCGGCTTTACAATTATTTTTTTACTCTACTTATTTGGGCTTTGAGAATTTGAAGTGTCTAGCTCATTTTTTAATGTACTCTACCTATCTGGGCTTTGAAAAGCTGAATCGTCTAGCTCAGCTAGGCTTTAAAAAACAACTTATACAAAATAAAACTTTGACAAATGACTTGGGGGATTGAATCCAGAGCTTTTGGATAATCTTCGTGGCTGTGTATTGCGCGGAAGCTGAAAGCGTTTGCGTTCGAGCGATCACTGGTGCAGAAGAAGTGCGGAAAGAAGAACATGAGGATGCTTCGATTGGTCATCCGTCATCGTAACAGGGCTTCCACTAGCACTCCTACGTCACTCTAGTTTTCATCTGCACGACCGCGTGCGCCTGCTGCGATCTTTACTGCGAGCCAGTGAGGGGTCAGCTTTGACCTTGAACGGACCCTCGCCCCCGACGTCGACGCCATTGGCGGCCGCGCCGCCGGTCCACGGAGAGCACAACGACGAACAGTTCCTGCACGGTCCCCGGAACAGACAAATTTCCCAGGATTTTAATACAAAATTGCAATGTTCTTACCGGAGAATTCTTGCGGAATTCTTCTGTCCTGATTCCCAATCAGGCTGCTTTTCTTCCTCGTCGGCATTAGCAAAGCATATGCGCTGCGACAATGGCGCTCTCAGCAAAGGAATTTTTTTTTTATGCTCGTAGCCTAGTTAAATCCAGAGAAAAGAAAGAAAGAATATATTCCTGTTGGATTGGTCGCCCAAGTAATTGGATCGATACCAAACGCCACAAATGCACAATGCTCGTCGCCAAGTGCAACCTACGCGTGTAGTACGTATAATGCGTAACAACCAGGATTAATGGCGCGCTGGCCGGACGGTGAGCCGGGCCAGTGCAGTGGTACTGGAGAGGAACAGAATTAACACTCGAAATTAAGAGCCTAATAAACCGGAGTTAATGGTGGCAGAATCGAAGCTCAAAATTTAATCTTGAGTATGCACAGGAAGGAAGAAATGAAGGCTGTGGAAATCAAGGGAGGAATGGCGCCGTTACGTGGGGATCCACGACGCTGACGCCGGAGCGGGAGCCGCCGGCGGCGGGGGCGACGGTGAGGTTGAGAGTTGCCGGAAAGTCGCGTTCTTGGGGCCGCCGACGGAGAGGGAGCGGAAGAAGGTCCTCGGCCGCGGCGGCGCGGAGGCCTCCGCGGCCTGGCGCGCGGAGCGGCTCCTGACGCCGGCCTTCCCGCCGGCGGCAGGCTCCCCCTTTTGGCGCACGGGCTTGCCGTTGCCCGGGATGACGCAGGTGAAGACGACGCCGATCTTGGCGAGGCGGTTGACCCAGCGCGGGATGCGCGCGCGGACGAGGCGGCGGCACGCGGCGTCGCAGAAGTGGTTGCAGTTGCGGGAGACGAGGTTGTACGCGTCGCCGGGGAAGTCAGCGGCGAGGTCGGACATGAGCGCGCGCACCTCCGCCCGGGTCAGCTCCGTGGTCCCCACCAGCACCGCCTCTCGGAACACGTACCCGGGGCACCGCCGCGGCGCCACCTCGAAGATCCCGCTCCCGGCGCCCTCGTGCGCCCCGTACGCGTACTCCACCCCGTGGACCTGCACGCCGGAGTGGTACACGCCGAGGCCGAGCCAGCGGGCGTAGCCGTTGGCGGGGGTGACGTCGTAGACGTTCAGGAAGACCGGGGACGCCGCGGCCACCGCCGAGCCGCGCGGCTGCAGCCTCGTGGGCCGCGGCGTCGGCGTGGAGCCGGCAGACGAGCTGGACGAGGAGGATGACGACGAAGACGAGGCCGCCATTCGCTCGCGCGCGCACGTCGCGTCGCGTCGGCCGAGACGCCCCGCGCCGGCGGCGCGCGCTTGGCAGGGTGGCCGGGACGAGGCGAGGGCGCCAGCAACGCTGTCGCGGCGGGCGCTCCCCTGCTCGGTTTATTTAGGGGATCCCCTCGGGTAGTTCGGCTTCGGCGCCGCAACGTACGAGACGAGCCGTAGAGACGGGGGAGGCTCGTGACTCCACTGTGATCACCAGGCCGTCGACGGATAGATCAGTGGTTTTTGTACAAGCTTATTTCTGTTCTTTACAACGAACAGGAACACAAATTTAAAACATGATTAATTCAATCATATATGGATTTGAATATCCTATGACATAAGAGCGTGCATGACATTGAGAATATCCTACTCATGACGAGACTTTTGGTGCCTGGTGGATTTTCTTGAGAAAGAAAGTCCACAAATCACAGGGGCGTCAGTTCGACAGCCTTGTTTTCTACTTTTGTTGGAACGTTTGGAAGGAGCGTAATGCAAGGATTTTTAGAATGGAGTATCGCTCCGTCCTAGACGTTTTGCAAGCCATTAAGCATGACACCTCATGCTGGATGAGGGCGTTCGGAGCTGATAACCTTGGTTAGGTTTTCCTTCCAGGTTTTGGCTGCTTTTTCCTTCTTTTTTATCTGTGTAAGCCTTGGCTAATGGCCATGCGGCCCTGAACTTCCCTTGCAAACTCTGTAATTATTTGTTTCCTTTTTCCTCTCTGATTAATGAATCTTGACGGTCCTTGTCAACGTTTCAAAAAAAAAAGAATAAATCGACTCATGGCTGCGGTTGAGCCAACTCAACACACCGAAGAGCCTAGGGTGCTCTTTATAGATTATCTTTTTATTTACTTATTTATTTATCTTTGTTTTCAAATACAGATGATTTGATTTTTTTTATCCGTATTTTTTACTCAAATATGCATCTTAAAAAAAAAGTAAATGAACTAAACCCGGCTCTTGAGACTACCTCGAGAAGTTCTCAATGTTTAGGAGATAAGCAAATAAATAGATAAGACATAACTTTAGGAGTAAGTTATAAGTAAACTTTTGGTGTCAAATGGCTGAGTCTACTCATATTTTTAGTTGTCAAAGGCAATAAAAGAATAGGAATCAATTGATACTTATTAATAGAGTAATGAAGCTAGGTCTCTAAGGGCATGTACAATAGAGAGTCAAGGGGAGTCTCTTAGCATATTTATCTAAGTACAAAAAATAAGCATGTACAAAGGACATGCACAAGAGCCTGTATGCTATTTAATGCTGCTCATCTCTAATTCTGTCTAGGAGCCTATGAAGAGTCGTCTCTTCACCAAGAGACGACTTTAACATTTATTCTCTTTCTCTCACCGCCACATCAGCGAAATCTCTCCACATCACCTCTAAGAGACCACCTATTTAATGGCTTTGCACATGCCCTAAAAGTTCAGAAAAGATATTGGTGTGTTTTATTCTATGTGGGTCCCATGCAGGGAATGCCAACCCTGCACAAAAACCTGTAGATTTTTAGGTCGGATGCACATCGTGCGTGCCCTAATAGAGTTTAGAAGATTAATACTTTCGCCAATTTTCCTCTAGTTTACCATGTAATAATTGATGGTCGCTTTGATTTAATCGAATTAATCTAATTCAAAGAAAAAAAAATGTGTTGATTTGAAGGATTGTTTTCAAAAAATTTCATAATAGAAATGTTTGTAATTCCTTTGAGGTTATTTTGACAACAACAATAAATGGCAAAGTGAAATGTAAAATAAGGTGGGAAGAAAGTTCCGAGTGACCTAGAAAAGAAAGTTCTCTTCATTTAGTTACAAAATTCTCAATCACGAGTCACAGCTCTTAATTTGTAGAGATGGGAATGGGGCATGCCAACCCATTGAATCCATGATCCGACCCTAAAATATTGACCCATTCGAGCATAGGGTCGGCCCCAAAAAGGGTGGGGGCAAAAGGGTCAGATTCATTTTGCCCAATGGTTACCCTGGTCGGTTCCCTTTTATTCCCTTTCTTCTTCACATCGACTAGAACGCCGCCGGTGGCCACTGGTCAGATCGCCGAGAAAATCACCGGTTTACCGTTATTAAAGTATGGCCTCGCTACTTTGCCACTCAAAAATTGCCGCTCGCCAAAACACCATTCCTGCGGATGGATGTTCGCCGGATTGCAATTATGGTGACTTTACTAAGAATTCAAAATGTTTTCCAGATTATACCTCTCTATACGCATGTGAATAGACCTTTTTGCCCTTGAGCCAGACCCAAGTCTTAGCCGGAGACTTCGGTGCAGCCTAACCAGCTCGTGGAGGCCTCCCAGCTCGCGGCCACTCACAGAACAGAGACCTCCCTGTTTCTTCTCCCGCGGCCGGCGGCGGCGATTGCAGCGGTGGCCGGAGGACTTCTCCGTCAGCGGCACTCCAGCAAATGTGCTGGCCATTAGGACTGATCGCTGTGCAAGTAATCAAGACCGACCAGCACTGATCGGCAAATTTCCTTCACCCTGCTCAGCCCAATGCCCTTATCCCGATTGTACCGTATCAGCCGTAGTAGGCTGTCACCGAGGAACTCGGTTACCAGGCAAATGTGCTGGCCATTAGGACCAGCATGCTTGAAATGGTCCAGCAATTGCACCACGCACTTGGAATTCATCGGGTCACCTTTGGCAATTGCCGACAGCAGCTCGATCTCGTGGAGCGCCGCGTGCGCATAATCCCTCCCGCTCTTCTGGATCTTGAGCGCGACAAATCGCTGCAATTTATCATGCATAGAGTGCACCATAACCTCAAAAAAAAAAAAAAAAGAAGAGTGCACCATACAAAGCGCAAAAGAAGCAATTTTGGTCCCAATTTGCCGGAGTGCAGCTGACGGAGAAGCTCTCCGTTCACCATTGCAATCGCCGCCGCCGGCCACAGGAGAAGAAACAGGGAGGTCTTTGCTCTGTGAGTGGCCGCGAGCTAGGAGGCTTCCACGAGCTGGTTAGGCTGTATCGAAGTCTCTAGCTAAGACTTGGGTCTGGCTCAGGAGCAAAAGGGTCTATTCACATACGTATAGAGAGATATAACCTGGAAACATTTTGAATTCTTAGTAAAGTCACCATAATTGTAATCCGGCGAACATCCATTCCCAGGATGGTGTTTTGGCGAGCAGCAATTTTTGAGTGGCAAAGTGACGATGCCACACTTTAATAATGGTAAACCAGCGATTTTCTCTCAGATCGCCCTGCCTCGGAAGAAAATTCCGAAGGACCTGGGTCCTTCCAAACCTGGGAAGGACCCTGCTTCTTCTCCCTTTTTCTTTTTTTCTTTTTTCTATGTCGTTTAAAAATTTCAAAAAATAGAAGGTTTGCAAAAATAGAACCATGTCTGCATAAAGAAGGTTCATAAAAAATTTAGATGTTTTTAAAAATTTTTTGAAATTCGAACATTTTCTTTGCAAACTATCTTTTTTTTGGATTTTTAAATTGCCTAGAAGCAAATGAAAAGTTCAAATTTCAAAAACATCCAAACTTTTTATGAACCTTCTTTATGCAGGTATGGTTCCATTTTTGCAAACCTTCTATTTTTTGGAATTTTTAAACAGCGTAGAAAAAAGAAAAGAAAAAAGAAAAAAAGAAAAAGGAAGAAGAAGCAGTGTCCTTCCCAGGTTTGGAAGGACCCGGGTCATTCGGAATTTTCTTCCCCCTGCCTCTGGCCCTCGGGTGCTCGGACGCCGCCGCCTCAAGTCCTCAGCTCCACCTCCACACGGTGCGCGGCGTGCTACGCCTCCTGCCGAGCGGGTTTCGGCGGCGGCTGCCCGGCAAGGCGCCGTCCATGGAGACTGACGGCTGCGCGGAAAAGCACCGCTCGCGAAGACGACGGACACCGGCCGTTCAGCATTGGCAGCGGCACCCCCCAAAACTAGATGGGTGAGAGGGGAGGTAGATCTCAGCTTTGAAATTTTTTGGGAAAGGAGAGTAAATTCTGGGATTAAGAGGCAGTTAAAGGGAGAAATTAGATCTGAAATTTCTTGGATTTGCATTCTGTTAGTTTGAATTCCAATATCCAGGGTGTTACGGTTGATGAATTCGGCTCTATTTTTAAGGCTGTGTGTTCATATAATGAAATCGCTTGCTCTGGTTGCAATGCCGATTGCACAGTTCGTCCATTTGGTTTCTAATTTTGTTAATATGTAATTAGCGATGATGCTACACAAGTGTAGCCAAGCAAGCTATACAACATGGATCGATCCACATGATCCAATGGTTCCTACGGATCAGACAGGGAGCCCCAAAGGGGCTGAACCTTTACCCTAAACTAGCACTATGGATACAAGGATCGATTTCAGGGGCGAATCTATCCGCTCTGTTCCCACCCCTATTAATTTCGGGAAATTTCGCTATTTGACACTCAATTCATCGGGCTCTCTCCGCTTGACACCTAATTCGCTTGCCTTTCGGTATTTGACACCGAAACCATCAATTTCTTCTTTCATGACACCCATCCATTTTTCTCAATTTTGATTTTTCTTTTCTCTTTTTGTAATGTGTTTTTCACGTGCTATGACGGAATTGCCCCTGCATGGCACTGTTCCACGAGATCCATCTGCCTGTTCGATCGTAGCTGGTCGACGTTTACGTGTTCCTTTGTGTGGACTCATATTGGGCAGATGGTGATGTCGAATCGTTCGCCCATAGCTTCTTCGTCGTCTGGCGTCGGCGTATCCGGTTCTTCATCTGGCGTCGGCGAGATTGCGTCGGCGGCGGCATCAGCGGGGCTGCGATCCGGCGTCCTGTAGTGAACATGACGGCTGCCATCAGTAGTCCGGCGTCCACGCGGTGGCAGAGCTACGATCAAGCAGTACATCCTTGCAATACTGGTGTCTGCGAGGTAATTTCGTCATAGCGCGTGAAAAACAAATTACAAAAAGAGAATAAGAAAATCAAAATTGAGAAAAATGGATGGGTGTCGTGAAACGAAGAATTTGATGATTTCGGTGTCAAATACCGAAAGGCAAGCGAATTGGGTGTCAAACGGAGAGAGGCCGATGAATTGAGTGTCAAATAGCGAAATTTCCCATTAATTTCTTCCAGCAAACAGGGGACTTATAATCTCTCATATGTCAATGCTCATTGCCTTGTCTCAATTCCGTCCGACCAAAAACTCCGTGAGAGTTGCAATGCAACCTCTCTCTCTCTCTCTAATTTAATCTCGAAATTCATGTATTTTTTTCTATGAGGCAACAAAACACATTTTTGAACAATTCTTGTGGTTCCGTTCCTGCAGGATTTAGCATGCCATGGCATCCCAATATTGCGCTTTTTTATTTCTACTGATCAAAGAGACCCTCCTTAGTGCCATGTTGTTACTAATTCTACATATTTTGCAAATAATTTGGTTGTAAAATATGTCAAATGTGGCTAAAAAATGAAGATAGAGTTTATTTGGAGATGTGCCAAAACGAAAAAAAAAATGAAATACCAAATTAGAGTCCACGACGACGATAGCTTCTTCGAGAGGATTGAAATGCATATATAATATAGCCAAAGGCGAGTGAAAATCGATTGAAATTTTAGGAATTTTCAGCTAGACCACCGGGGAATAGCAAATCCTTTTCCATATAGCATAAATTTAATAGACAAAAAAACCCCGGATACTATCCGGATTCAGGTCTGTTTTACCATACAAATGTTCTTTTGCTTACCACAGTTTTATGGGGAAATTACATAAGGCTCATAGAGCTAGGCTCCATGATCAATTATCACTAGATGTGATTTAAGATTCATGATGTTTGATATTTGTACTTTGAAATACCAACTAAAAAAATATTCGAGGCATCAACTTCGAAAAAATTAAACTAAACTTCAGTTTGAACTACTTTTAAATTTAAAATAATTATAGTTTAAACTAAAGATAAATTTAATTTTTTTAGAGTTTGATGTTTCAAATATTTTGTTTAGTGGATACATAAAGATATACATAAAATCTCAAAACACATCGTAGAGTATCATGAGCCTAGACTGGCTTTCTGATTTCTATGCTACTATATAGAACAGATAATCCAGGTTGGCTGTGATGCTGGGTTTTTGCCCATTGTGTAATTACGTGCGTCGTGGAGAGATTTGATGATGGTGATCATCACCTCGTGCGTACTTAACTCTCGGTGTGCGCTTGGACGATCATTAGCCAGCACGAGGCACGGACAAGCTGAAAGATATATGGTTACCGGTCTGGTATGATTGCAATTGATGTTGCTTCCGCAGAAACTAGGGATGTAATCGGATCGGATATGGTTGGATATTGTTCATCCCGTATCCATATCCATATTTTTTTTTATCAAATACGAAGTTGGATACGAATGGTGTCGGATGAGAATACGAATGCGAATAATACCGGATACTATCACTTACGAATACGAAGCGAATACAGATCGGATTCAATACGGGTACGAATATTTTTAGCCGGATAATACACGAAAATATAGATCATTTATTGCACATGTAACATACTGAATTGCTGATGGTAGATTACTTGTGAGTTATGAATAATTACAGACAAAATGTGAAGAAAATAGTACAAGAATTAACTATAGTTGCGTTGTACATAATCAAGAATTAATAATGAACGTACTAGAGATTATATAAAAGCTAAATGTAAAGCCATAATAGAATTATCAAAGACAATGGCACTAGCAGATTAGAAATCACAGACTAGTAAGCTAAACATGATAGAATCATATAATACCATATATCAAATTTATGCACTACTAATTATAGTCTACTCAACTAGTTAGGTGCATGCATGTACGATGTAAGGTAATAACACTACCAGTCCACCAGTGCACCACTTGGCACTTGTCTATGGCACCACCTTAGAAGTCTTTAAAGTTTTCGAATAATATCCATATTTTATATCTAGATATTATCCAATTATAAACTTGGATATTCCTGTATCCGTCAGATAATTACTATCCGTATCCATATCCTTATCCAAGATAACTATCTGTTGGAGGAAGTACGCGGCCCATGGAGATACTGCCCACTAACTTGCCTCTAGCTTGGCGAAAAGTACACGCGAGCTTGGTAAGCTCGCGCCTGAGCTTGGCAAGCTCGAGCCCGAGCTTCCCGCTCCGGCCGGGCCTGGACCCAAGGCAGATCATGTCGCGCCAAGACAGCGCGTTGCGGACCCGCAGTCACCGTGAGTTAAATCGACGCATGATCGAAGCACGCCTGACACAAGCCACTGACGGGTTGGTGGCAGGTTGCGTCAACGGTCAGCTTACCATCCGCCCCTATAGGGAAAGACACGTATTACCGGGCTGCGGTCCGAACGACGAACCTGGCAGGATGAGGGGATACGCCCGAATGTCTGGCGGGCCACGCGCATCCGCCGCGCCCCAGCACTGCAAAGCAGGAGGAAACGACTAATAACCGAAGAATAACTCGGCGCATCACAACGAACCAAGGTCAGGCTACAGTGACCAAAGGCAGCCTATAAAAAGGGCGCACAGGCCACAACCAAGAAGAGGGACATGCGCAGAGAGGATAGCCAGAAGAGCACTCGATCACCGTAGAGCAGGAGCACTTGCACTCACGTATGAGCTCTAGTTCCAGGCGGTAGTTCTTCGTGTCCAGGTACTGTAGGAACACACGTAGTACCTTGAGCACTTATTGTACTCGAGCCCGGGTTTTCCAAAGCCCGGTCTCGTCCCCCTATACTCGTTTAAGCTCGGTGTTAAACGAAGACTGGACGTAGAGCTGTTATCCGACAGTGGAGGCCAGAACCAGAATAAAACCCTCGTGTTGCACTAGCACACCACCACCCACGTCCTTCCCGTGGCGCCCGGCCAGCGGCCAGGCCTTGGTCCAGGGGACAGGGCCGCCCTCGGGTCTCACACCCTTCCCCTTTGCTCATCGGCCTGCGGAGGCTCGCCTCCCAGTCGCCGACACTATCCTTATCCGTATCCGTATCCAAAAAATTCTTCGAATATTCGAAAAACTATTCAAATCGCTATTCAAATTGATTTGGTCGGTCGGTCGGTCAGAAAATATCTGTTCAAGTTGCACCCCTAGCAGAAATGCCTCGGCCCGGAAGGGAGGAAGGAAAGGCTTCTCAGCCCGTTCCAGGAGCTTTCGGTGAGATGACCGGATATAACTCGACCATACACAAAAAAAAAAAGTCGACCTGGAAATAGAAAAGATCTTGTTTTTTAAGAATTGCTTTGGAATATGACTATTCGGTCCCACCTATAACACACCTTGAAAAGTAAGACCTGGTTGTTTTATTGTTCCTTAAAGATTTAAGAGGATGATATGCTTCACAACTAAGCACCCTAAAGTAATGCTCATCTCATTTTGGTCTCTTGGCTCTTCTTGGAGTCATATTCGCCCTACATCTCTAGTACCATTTACCTCACGTTCCCAAATGTCAATCAATACAAATGATGCCACCCAAGCTAAGCCCTAACTGGCGGGATTCTAAAAACACTGGACAGAAAAAAAAACGTAGGATTAAGACGGGAGCAGATCCAAGGAAAAAAAGTCGCCGGGTCATCGCTAATTAACTCTTAGCACTAACTTATAGCATATAGGTATATAACAAACAAGAAAAATGATTATATGCATAAAAGACAGCGAATTAATGAATTATTGACAAGTATATTTAATGGCAAAATAAATATTGATTACCAAAGTGGTTACCTCTTAGCTCTTACAGTTGTTCTTTTCGTTCTTTCATCTTCTGAAAACGATCTATTACATTGTCATTTGGAATTGTAGCTAGAAAGCTTTGCTCCATGAAGCAAATGATAGCATCATTCATAAACTGATCACTCATGCGATTGCGTAGTACTATCTTCATGATTTTCATTGCCGAAAAGCACCTTTCCACTAATGCAGTGGCAATAGGCAGAACTAGAACTAGCTTAAGAAGCTTGTATACCAATAGAAAAGAAAGATGCTTCTTTGTATTCACCATGATCTTAGCAAGTTTAGAAATAGTCTTCAAATTAGCAAATCTTTCATCCACTCTCACATTATCAATATAAATATGAAGTTCATGACTAAGATCCATCAAGCTCTCATGTTTAAATTCAGCAAAAGAATCCCTAGGACTTGAAGAAGCCATTTGGATGAGCAAATTGGAGTTTACCATTGAAACGATCATTGAACTCTAATAGTTGCAAGTCAATCACAGGTTCAAGCAATTATATTTGTATTGCTCATAATTAGTGCGATTGGTTTTTTTTTTGTCTTGGTTTGTGGTGATCTACATATTATTCTTGCATATCCAATTTAGGAATACCATGCTCTTCACAAAAGGAGTATGATTTCTCCAAGGGAGAATCCCATCCTTCATCTCTAATTTGCTAAAATTTCTTCTTAGTTAACTTCACCTCTGACATGGCCTCCAAGATATCTTGATCTTTTCTTTGTAAACATAGTGACAGAGCATTTGCATGTTCAAATATGAGCAACATCAAGTGCAAATGAAACACAAAGTCAAAATCTTTCAGATAATTCAAAAGATCACGTGCTTGTCGTTTCTTCCCATCATTTGGGCCATCCTTTTCGACATACTGCAACATTTCAATAATAGGAGGAAGCAGATTGTTTATGCTCTTCAAAGTTTTATAGTGAGAACTCCATCGAGTGTCCCCTGCTCTTTGAAGAGATTGCTCCTGATTTAAACCTATTCCACTATTAAGTTGACCACTACTTATGGCTTTTCTCACTTTTTCTTGCTGACTTTCTTGAATCATATCTTTCCTCTTGCAAAAAGCTCCAGCCACATTAAGGAGAAGATATATCATGTCGAAGAAGTCGCTAATATCATCATTCTTTCTACTGCCACAATCACTAACTAAAGTTGGTGAGCAAAGCAATGAACATTGTTAGCACGAAAAATTTACAAAAGAAAGAGAGTTTTGCAGGCGTGCCAAAAATACACGGAAGAAAGAAAGAAACAGGAACACTGATATTCTTATTATTGCAATAAAAATACAGATTCCCGTGAGAATATTGCGCGCTGTAGACTTCGGTCTTGACGATGTGGGGGTTCTGAATCCTAGGGCCTCGGAAGGACACCCAGTTAATTACATCCGCGAGAGACGCGGAACACCTCCAATTAAGCTGCTTAGTCTTCTTCTTCTTCTCTTCGCCTCGTGAATCACCGTGTTTGTTGGTGTAGACCGGTGTGGCGACGGCAGAACACGTGGGGTAGATTTGGGCCCACGTGATGCCTAGCGGAGCCGTTGTTTGGCTCCACCCGCCCGTGTCGTTTGATCTTATTTCGTCAAAACGGCACGTTGAAGTTGATGTTGAATAAGGTGCACGGCTCTGCACTTGGCTTAGAGTTGAAGTTGACGACTTTTACTGGCGTCATCGGGAATGTCATCGCATGTGAAGTCTTGGATGTAGACATTGAAGGCTTCTTGATCGTCAAGGTTGATATTTTATGTGGCGCGTTTGGAGATGTTGTCAGGGACGGTATGATACTGACGCAAAATGTTTGGTGCGTGACAGTGGATCTTTGAGCGTTTCCAGGGATCAAATGTAGGGATACAGGAGCAGCTCCAATAATCATCCTGCGACTATGAAATTTTGATGCTGCCATTCAATGCTTTCATCGCACAAAAAGCATGTCAACCAATTATACGTAGATGCCCCAATTAATCATACATGCATGGCCCATGCATAGGGGTGAAAACGGATCGGATCGGATCGGATAATGGTTGAACCATATCCGTATCCGTATTATTTTTCGGATTCGAATCCGGATACGGATAGTCCGGATACGGATGCGGAAACGAATATTGACGGATCTGAATCTGGTCGAATATGGATCGGATCGAATACGGTTGCGGATCTGAAATAGGAACATTTAAACCCAATAAATTGTATGCCCCAAAATAAATTATAACACATAAATTACTCAATTAAATAAAATATTATTATAATTTATACATGCGAAAAGATTATGGGCCTAAATGACTAGCTCGGTGGGCGATGGGCTAGTTGGCTTTGGATCTAAAAGGTTAAATCTCCCATTTACAATGCATATTTGTCTGTTGGGCCTTTGTATTGGGCTGGTGGGCTGAGATCCGAATAAGGATCCGAATTTGTACAGTTCCGGATATCCGGATCCGGATCCGGATCCGAATCCGTCGGATATCGCCTGAACCGGATCCGATTCCGTATCCGAAGAAAAACTATCTAGATCCGACTGTTCCGGATCCGAATCCAAAAATATCCGATCCGATTGGTTCCAAAACCGTATCCGACCGGTCCGGACTGGGAAGATCCGGATCCGTTTTCGTCCCTACCCATGCAGATACACACACGCGGCTAGCTTAATCCAACCCTTTGCCTTAGCTTTCCAACCTCCTCGCTCATACACGTATGACTCCAAACCTTTTCTTTATCAGGTATCCATATATATTGATTTGACTGCTCTGCAGTGTCCATGCATGGTATACAATGGCTCGGTGAGGAGACGAGGCCAGCGCGAACGGCACCGGTGCACAGGGCGCTGCAAGAGCAGCCGGGCGTGGAACGCGCAGTGGCGGCCCAGCGTGCTGAGGCAGCGTGGCGAGGCGACGCCGGGGCGGTGAAGTAGGGCGCGGCCTGGGGGCGCCGCGTGGGGACATCGGAGGCGGTCTGGAGCGCGACCGGGCGGCGTGCAGCGGCCAGGGCGTGGACGAGGCCGGCAGTGGCGCAGCCTGGAGACGCCGGAGTTGAGGAGGCCCACGCGCGGCTGCATGGACAGCGAGTGGGAGTGCGAATGCGAGCACGCCGCCTCCGAGCGCGAGCTCGTGGACTTGCGCTCCTTCACCCGCATCCGCCCGTCGCCCCCGACCTCCGCCTCCGCCTGCAGCTCGGCGCCGCCGCCGGCGAGCGAGACGACGTCGGAGTCGACGCGGAACGAGACGATGGAGGCGGCGGTGTCCGGGAACTGCTCCATGACGAGCAGCCTGGCGCCGCGGTACTCGAAGAGGAAGAGGATGAGCGTGTACCAGATGATGCACTGGAGCACGACGATCTGCACCATGAGGCTGCCGGAGTCGGCGCCGTACATGCCCCTGAGCAGCGGGATGCCCATGACGAGGGTGTTGGGGAGCGTGGTGTAGAGGCGGCACGCGCGCGGGGCCGAGGTGGACCGGGGCGGTAGGATGGCCCGTCGAGCGAGACGCGGAGACGGCGGCGCTCCTCGAGCAAGACGCGGCGGCGGCGGCGTTCCGCGAGGGAGACGCGGCGGCGGCGGCGCTCCACGAGTGAGGCACAAGAGAAACCCGGCGGCGGCTAGTAGCGGCGGCTTGGTGGTTTGTGGCGGTGCGCGCAGCAGTGAGGAGGAGCGCGGCGGCCGGAGCGGGTGGCGCGGCTGCCTAAAGACGGCGGCACGGCGGACCGAGGCCGGCGGCGCGGCGGCCATAAAGGCGGCGGCACGGCGGGCCAAGGCCGGCGGCGCGGCGGCCAAAAGGCGGCGGCGAGCGGCACAGCGGGTGGAGGCGCGGCCACGGCTCCGTGTGCGCGTAGAGCGGCTGCAGGTGAAGTGGCTTCTGTGGGGAAGTAGGGAAGGCAAAGAACGAGAGCAAGAAACAAGAAGCAACGCATCTGGTAGGAAGAAAGCCAGGAAAAACGAGCAATGGAAGTGCATGGGGTAAAGTGAGGTCAGGATCTTTCACGTCATGCATGGTGGACAGGATAGAGATCAGGAAAATAATAGATGGGATGGATACTAAGAGCATCTGCAGCAGAAATCCTATATGGATATAGAAATAGAGTTTCTGATGGGGGAAGAAATCTTTTAGCGTGTAGTGTAAAGTGTGAATGAATTTTAGAGTAATGGAGAGAGAAAATAGAGTAGAAGAGAGAGAAAATAGGAATAGAGTTTCTGGTGTGGATGCTCTAAGCCATTAAAGCAAGAGAGAGAGGAAAGCCCGGTCAAGAGGAAAAATCACGGGTGCCCCTATACACAGCAACCGAGACCCATGCATATACCTTTTCTTTCTCTCTTCGTAGGCTCTGATGCGACCTGCTTTTCCGTCTGTGCGTGCCGTGTCTCCCAATTCCTTGATCTCCGTGCGCGTGTGCTGCCCTCTACGTTTTCTTCTCCGGCTCCGTGCACGCGTGCGTCTCCGAATAGATGCAGATCTGCCAAAGCTCTGTGTTTTCTCCAGGGATGGGAATAATACCCGTGGGTCCGGTACCCGCGGGTACCCGACGGGTCCAGGTCCGGGTCCGATTTTAGATTCACGGGTATTTTTCTTAGGTCTGGATCCCGGGTCGGGTATGGGTCTATTTTTATACCCGTGGGTATCCAATGGGTACCTGAAATCAACTGACATGTGGACCCATGATACATGATATATAAACCAATCTAACCCAAACCCTATCCCTTTTCCACATTTCTTCCACCGCCACATTGGTACCGCTAAAATTTCTCAGATTGTTTCGGGTCTCGGGTACCCAACGGGTCTCGGGTACCCGTCGGGTCCGGGTATGGGTCCAAGTTTGGACTCGTGAATGGAATCGGGTCCAGGTCCGGGTATATCGGTCAGGTCTCGGGTCCGGGTCCAATTCAGTTGGACCCGAAGAGACCCGACCCGATTGCCATCCCTAGTTTTCTCCTTAGATCTGATCTTTTTGTGGCGCAAGGAGGAAGAAGCCAGCTTTTATAGAGGGTTTCCAGAGCAGTTCGGGAAAGCGAGATTAGGGGATAGAACTGCGTGATTAGTGGCAGAGATAGGGATAGGGATTAAGGACATGATTAGAGATAGAGATAGAATTAGATAGAGATTATTAGGGATAAAGATAATTATTAATTTGTTTTAAATAAAAACAAAATTAATAAATTTTATTATTCTCTTTCCTCTCTCTTTTTTTTCTCTTTTTTTATATCTCAACAAACATAATATGTTGACCTATTCTCTCTCATGATCAAAGCTCTCAGGCCATTGAACTCACCTCTCATGTTGCTTGCTTCGTCATAACCTTGCCCTCTTAACTTGTTTTAAGCTCAATCCATATTTATCAAAGAGATGATCAATATTAGATTTGAGACATGAAGCTGATGTCTCTTTCACATAAACAACACCAATAAGTCTTTTTTTAATTAATCCACATTTGTCAACATATCGCAAAACAACAGCCATTTGCTCCTTATCAGAAATATCAGGAGACTCGTCAACCATCAAACAGAAGATATCACCACCAATTTCTTCAATGGTAGATTTAACTATGATCTGCACAAAACATAGATAAAACTATTTCAATATTTTTGAGATAATTATGATCTGCACAAAACAAAATAATAAAGACAACCTTTATTACCTTATAAAAACAATTAACAGTGTCCTTTTGAATAGTTGGACATACCATATGTTTATTTAGAGAAGCATTTCTTAGCACAACCTTATTCACTTTTTCATTTTGCTCTGCCGCAAGCTTTACCAACTCCAAAAAATTTCCTCTGTTGCTAGACTCTTCTGATTCATCGTGGCCATGAAAAGCTAAACTTTGATGCAATAAATATCGAGCAGCATTTATGGAAGTGTTCAGTCGAATTCGATACTTCTCTCTAATAATATTACTCTGCTTTTTGAGAGCAACGACAACAGATTGGTCTTGCTTTATCAAATTGTTACATCTTTTAACTGCTGTGTTATGAAAGCTATTACATTAGCCTACATGATCACGTCGTTGATCTGTCTTATTCCATCCACAAAAACCATCGGTTACGAAAGCATCATTCCCATCTTGGCCTTCAATGCAATCTCTGAACAAGTAGCAATATAAACAAAATGCTTTATCCACCTTCTCTCTATATTCAAGACAATCATATTTAATGAACCATTCAGGATTAAATCGACGTAAATGGTTTGATATGCTTCTTTGTGGATACATGAAACCAATTTGTGCCCTATAAGGACCTCTTATCAAATATTTTCTCCTTATTGCATTCTGTAGCTTATGGCCACTATATTCTGATAATCTCTTCCTATCAGCTGGATCATATGGAAGTTCATCTAGCAAAGGGGCAGCATTTACCTTCCTTGGTGACGACGCCGGCAAATGAACTATGTGATCAATAATAGCTACTCCATCTCTGTTTGAAGTTCCTGTCCCTCCATCAACATCATTAGCCGATGGTAACTTCCGTTTCAAAAATCTTTCCATTATGACTTTGCTGCTTGTCAAATTAGTAAAAAAATATGAAACACTAAATTAGATAGTAGATATCAAATTTGCAAGAGAAATCATTATATTTGATACAGTTAATTAACTAATCAACAGCATACTCTAGGTCTAGGATATATCACATACTTGACATCTTAATTCTGAATGTTGTATGGAATTTTGATGCCTTGAATCTTGATGCCTTGATGTTGATGGCCTGATGGAGCTCGGAGGTGCCTAATGGCTAATGCCTAAGGCTGTCTCCAACGCGAGACGCAGTAGCGTTGGCACTTTTTGCTCCAACGGGCGGCGAAGGGCGACGCGACCGTGATGGTCCCGGCGCGAGGGCGACGACGCGCACGACGTCGATGCTTCGCTTCCGCTCGCGGCTGCCGCGTCTCACTCCTCCACCTGGCGTCGACCTGGCCGCTCGTGTCGCCCTCGCGTCGCGCGTTGGAGCCAGCCTAATGGGCTAATGGCCTTGATAAATGAATAATGATGATGGCCTCATGGTGCCTTGATGCCTTGATCTTGTAGACTTGTACTGTGAAGACCTCACGGAGACACGGATGCAAGAACCCGAAGGTCGGACAGCCGGATCCCGGACGACAGGTCGCCGGCGTCGACGTTAATACGTCACCCCTCGTTCGCTCCCAAACCCTACAATTCTGATCAGGCTCTCCGCTCTCTTGATTGGGAATTTGGGATCGGGCTAGGCATAGGAAACGTCGAAGCAGGGAGGAAAGGAAAGTTAATTCTTTGTGCATGGCAGCATGAGCCTTCTTCTCACTGCTTGCTCAACTACTAGTGGGCTTGGCCAGTAGGCCGATTATTTTGTGCGTCGCTTGTCCTGCAGCTTGCGGGCTGGCCGAGTGGTGGACTAACCGACTGAGCTGTGAGCTGCTGCATTGCGTGGGCTGTCAGCTTACACCTCACAGCTGGTGACCGGTGTCATCGGTAAAAAATCACTGGGGTCACATGCTTGCTCAATCTAGTTCGGGCTTTATGAGAAGGACAATAGACCTACTCCCGTGTACGTGTATTGTGAAATATGATGTTAAAATGTATGTTGATGAGCTCGATGTCAAAAAACCGTCCTTCAAATGATCGAAAAGCTGATATTTATAGGGCCTATCCCCAACCGCCGACTCCGAATCTCTAGGAGACGGTTGCACGCACCGTGGGCGAGAAAACCGACGGCACACCGGGCGCAAGGCCATTGCATGAACCGCACGGATCGTGGGCAACGACTGCCACATCGTAGGAAACGTGGCCACGTGGCACGCTATAACGTGCCACTCTGTTACTCGGTGCCTGAGCAATCAAGGCTACTCTGGGCATCGCGACGTTGCCCTCCCGGGCGTGCCGCGATGCTGTCGTGAGGGCATGCTGGGCAACCTCCAGTCGGGCAACGCCCATCCTTACCCTGGGCAAGACCGCTTCGGGTAAAGACTTTGTCCGAACTGGCCATCTTAGAAATCACATCTAAGACACTCATCAATTTACGGAGCTGCTAGGATTAGCCTCGGCCCGTGGGCTATTAACCAATCCCGGACAATTAGGATTCAAACTCTTCAAAAGAACACCTTTAAAAAGCTAAAAAGTTTTTTTTTGTTCAGTTGTGCTTTGAAAGCTTTCTGAGAAGGCTTCGAGATACTAAGAAACAACTTCGAGAAATTGAATCATTTTGGTTCAGAGAAATTGTCATAATCCATAATCAGCTCCAAACAAGCTTGCATCACCCATGGTCATGTCTATGGAGCAGTACTAGGAGGAAAAATGCAAGACGGGCAATGGCCACTCAGGATCGGGTTTTCAGCTGATGATTACCATCGGACACAAAAGACGCCCATAATTAGCTGCACAAAGGAGGATAATTTTATTTAAAATAGTACGTCGTTATCTAATGTAGCCTGGTTTTCCAAAGAAAAATTGTTAATAAGTAACCTGATTTTAGACATACCAAGCATATAGGTACTGATTGTGTACAACATACAGATACAACTATAAAAGGAGTCTCCATATACAGAAATAAATCTCATCTTTGCATTCAGATGAATTGAACTGTCATGTTGCACCGGTTTCGGGCTTACATCTATACACTATAAAGGCATAACGTATGATCTATGTAACAGACGTAAGAATGTTTTATGTACTACTAGTATGAGATATACATCGAAAACGCCTACAAAAGTAACGAAACCTCAGAAAAGCGTCAGCATGTCAGCAGCCGTGCTATGCCTCCAACAACAAACCATGTACAGCAATCCTGGAGCTAATTTCCTCTTTTCCCCCTAACCTGTGCTTAAGTCTTATGGACACAACACCTCCTGGTCGACTAACCTCAGTTCTGCTTCTTCCCGCCGGCGAGGATGCGAGATATTTGAAGGCCTCGGCTGAACGCCTGGTTGAATAGCAGCCTCGTCTGGAACTCCGAGACGAACGGGAACCATGCCAACACCGCAACCGGCACGAAGATGACGATCCCCATCAGGTACTCGTATCCCCTTGAGAGAGCCTTCACAGATCCCCAGAGCCCTAGGGCCTTTACCACAGGCTTGCTCGCTTGCGATATCTGTTGCAAGACGCCAGACGTGTGTTAAAAGCCAGTGAAAAATGTCAAAGGCTTTCAAGAAAAAAAT
Source organism: Olyra latifolia (assembly GCA_036346145.1). Lineage (NCBI taxonomy): Eukaryota > Viridiplantae > Streptophyta > Magnoliopsida > Poales > Poaceae > Olyra > Olyra latifolia. The sequence continues at coordinate 5,809,856 of CM070530.1, forward strand.
GTTAAAAAACGTTCCCTTAACAGAAGAAAATAAATGCTGGCAGAAGTGAGCCAATAGAATTGACAATTTTGCTCATAGGCATTTTAACTTTTGACAAAGTCCTTTTTTTTTCCTGAATTGATACTACTGCTAGGTCTAGGTGATGATAAGTTGGGGCTAAAACAAAACAAAAAGCAATTTTGGATGTACCTGCAGAATGGCCCATCCTGTCGGTGCGAAGGCAAGAAAGCTGGCGAATACGTCATCAACTGTAAGATGCAGAAGGGTGAAAAGAATGGCCAGAGTTCCAACAGACCCAATGAACAAGAACAGTTTAAGAAGCCGGAACATAAGCTGAAAATCCGCACTAAATTTTTTTCTCCCCATGGACACCACCTGAAGAAATAACACTGATCAGCAACGTAATAAGGCCAGAAAGTAGATGTGTATGACAACCGGCATATACTTGTTGATTTCATCACTAGCAAGCAAACAGAATTTACCTTCAGGACCAACACTACTGCTACGATAACCAGCCAAGACAGACCATAAACCTGAATCCACAAAATAAAAATTTTGAGGTGACAGACGCAAAACCATATTGGTAGGCAGTTCTTCTAAACAACAAGAAAGAACTGTGTAATTATGACCTTATGAACTCATCTAGCTCAAGTAGAGTTGTAAAATAGCTTAATAAAACAAATCACTTACAGATACGCTTTTGTTGCCAGCAGAGATATTCAGGTGATACATGATACCATACTGGAAAATGAAAAATCGGAGAGACAGGATGATCTCCCAAAAGCGACCCAATGGACCTGTAGACTGCAAATGCTCCTGCTCCTCTTCCCACCAGGACTCCCAGGCTTTATTAGCAGGCACACCGATCCCACCGCGACTGCTAATCCACTTTGTCCAATCATCCCAGTCGTCGACTATTTTCTGCCACTCAAATCCTGATGGGTTGAAGAGGAATGGAGCAAAGAGCCACGTCATTACTAGGAACCACATTGACGATGTCAGCAGTGTATAGGCAACCGAGTCTGTAGCCACATCACCAAACATCTCATAAACTACTAGAAGTAACAAGAGCTCAAGCCCTTTCACAAAATGGCTCCTGGAGTACATTCTATAATTTTCAGCAAACTTGACATGGCGGACAACGAAGCCCCTCCCTGTTGCTCTATATTTCGCACCACCATGGAGGATTGTTCGGCCAAAATAATGTGATTTTGTCCCAAGGGAGAAAGTGAAAAATACTGAACAAAGCTGAAGCTGCATGATGATGAAATCCCCTAGGGCGCTTCTAAAACCCCTCTCGAGTCCAATCTCCATAAACATAGGTAAGGCCATCAAAAGACCTAGCTGCACAACAGACTGCGATCCCATAGCTGCCTGAAGAGCTTTGTTCCCTCTCATCCGTGCTTGCTTCATAATTGCAAACTCAAGTCCACTTAATGCTAAATAAAGTCTACCATACAAGAAAACATAGACTATTATGACAACCATCTGTACAACAAGAAGACAAGAACTTCAGAAAACATGAATGATGGAAAATCAAAACAAATATAATGCATGCAAGTGTCTCATGTACACTCAAACTAGGTGAATGTAAGTTACCATTGAGCTGACATAAAATCCAACAGTTGTGAAGTAACACGAGAGCATTCGGAAGAAGTCAAAGCGATGACCCAAACGGTAGATATCTCTGCTAAGAACTTGCTCTCCATTACCACATGCCACTTTGGCCTCAAAGAGAGAAATTTGGTTAAGACCAACGTCACGTCCTTTTCCCACTTGAATGTACTCATGGTGGGTGACATTTCCACGTCTCAGTGTTGAATTGAAACCTGAAAACAGATTCAAGTCTATGTTGGCCAAGATCACAAATGGGCAACTGCCAGAAATAAATGGAGAATCACATACCAGCAAAAATGTCTTCGCTTAAATTTATACCACAGGAAGCCTTGCTAATGCCACCTCTTGTAATGTGAAAAATCCTATCAAATACGTCAGGATGTCCGTAATGAAAACGTACCCTGACGAGAAAACATGGTATATCAGATATATAGCACTTCACCATAAGACCTGATGACCGCTGCCCACTCAAACAGTAGTAGTATCACATCTTAAACTTTCAACATGCTATATTATGGAAGCTTGGAAGATAATATTTTAGGCAACAACACTTGGTTGATTGGGTTGTTCTCTTTAGTTTATCTTCTTATCTTATTTATTTATCTCTGAATCAAGAAGTCAAATGCTTTGACTTTTGCAGTCTATTCTTTTTTGTTTCGAAGGTGCGTCCCAAAGCTCTCAAAAATAAATCAAACGAAGTGCATCGGAGTTTTAAAGCTACCTCGAGAAGTTCTCGAAGTTCAGCTTATAAACAAATAGGAAGATAAAAAGATAAGATAAGCTGAAGAGAACAGCCCCTTAGTCTTAGTTACATTATTTACTTCTAACCTTAGATACATATTCATGTGCATGGGTTAAAAGAAAATTCATAAGAGGTCATCTGGCACTTGCTTTTCTAGGAGCCGGTCACCACAGATGCTAAGCACTTTTAACATCGTACTGCAACACACACACACATACATACATATATATATATATATATATATATATATATATATATATATATATATATATATATATATATATATATATATATATATATATATATATATAGATAAAGACTATAGAACACCTAGGTGTTCTTTAACTAAACACCCACGTTTATAGGCTGCCACGTGTCCACCCTAGCCTCCCTCCACTACTTTTCCGTGCACAGGTTCCGACAGACGCGATTATAGTAAAGATACGTATTAGATATAGTAAACTTTCTAAAAAATTATAGTAAATACGAAATAAATCTGAATCAGCTTCTACCCAAGTCTATCCACTTGCCACGTGGTGGAGGATGACGTGAGCATTTTCACCAAATTTCGTTTGGTATTTCCGCAATAACTTTTGACTGAAAAATCTGATTTACAAATTGTTTTCATATTTGTGTTCGTTACATTTTTTCGAACAAAACTAGACCGGTCTTGCCATATATATTTTTTATAGTAAAGTGATTTACTATACTTTATAAAAACATTTACTAGAGTCCGAACATTGTAAAATTGCAATATTAGTTGCGTTCCAAATTCTAGTAAGCTTCTTATTAAGATATAGTATACGCTATAGTAAATTAATTTGTCCTGAGAAAATAGTAAACCACTTTACTATTAGAATATACAGGCATGATCGGTCTAGTTTTATTGAAAAAAATGTGAAGAATACATATGTGAAAACGATGCATCAATCGGAGCTCCTAATCAGCGGCAAATTGGAAAAAAAAGAAAAACAATCACATCATTAATGCACCTGTGCCATTACATTTTTTCATATTTGTGCTCGTTACAGTTTTTCAACAAAATAGACCGGTCTTGCCATATTTTTTTTATAGTAAAGCAGTTTACAATACTTTATAGAAAATTTTACTAAGATCCGAACATGATTAAAATGTAACATTAGATTTTTTTCAAATTATAGCAAAGCTCCTCGTAAGGTATAGTAAACCACTTTACTAAAAAAATATATATGTATGATCGGTCTAGTTTTGTTGAAAAAATGTTAAAAACATGTATGTGAAAACGGTTTGTTAATCGGAGCTCTCAGTCAGTGGCAAAAGTGAAAAAAAGAAAAATAATTGCGTCATTAATGCACCTGTGCATGCGCATGAATTAGTTTTGCTCAGTTTTTGTTCGTTAATATTTTACTATTTTTTATGTGCAACTTTACTACAACGAACACACAGATTTACTGTATCAGCCCTGCTCGAGGTTGCACGTATGAGAGAGGTGGGGGAGGGTGGGGGACACGTGGCGCATTATAAATGTGGGTGTCCTTTAACTAAAGAACACCTAGGTGTCCTTTAGCTTCACTCTATATATATATATATATATATATATATATGACACTTTCAATATTCCATGTGATAATAATGGAAAATGCTTCATTTATATAGGTCATATCAAAGTGATTCAGACTTACTTCAACGGATTAGCAAGGACCCTCTGTCCTATTGTCACAAAGCTGGTTTCCTGGTTTGACATAAACCACGCAAGAGATGACACACTATAATCCAGCAACATTATATGTTAGGCACTGGTTTGAATTTTCAGCAAAGAAAATTTAAGTGACAACTCCAAAGCTTAAGACACATACCTTCCAGTGAATATGTGCTCACGCACTCCAAGAATTGTTGGCTGACGTACACCATGGCTTTCATTGAATTCTTCCAGCAGATTCCGCATTTTCAAAGCTTCCTCCAAATAATTGTCCTAAAGATCATTGATAAGTACATAAAGGATTTACTATTTCTTAAGCGGTACCATAACTATTCAATTTACCTGGTTCATATCAATGGTTTGCAAGGCTTCACCCCGGGTAAAAATGATTGCATGATTTTGGTTTTCAGGTTTCCCTTCACCTAATTTTGCTGGTCCTGGCAATTTTATGCGGTATATTTCCTTCACAGGATATGAAGTATGTAAGCATTATTGAGGTTCACATCAGACAGAGATACCATCAAGGCTGAGATGGTAGAAAATGAGTTCCACTTAACGGCAATGACTACCTGATCATGATTGTCAAGAGCTTTTACTAACACCGAATAAAAGACCTTCTGCACCTTGTCACCATCCCTCTCTTCAACTTCATCAATGTATGCCACACGGAGACCAGGATAACTGTAGTTTCAAATTGAAATTACTATGAACATAACTATTTTAAAATGGAACAAGCAAAGTGCAGTGTGTTTTTCCCAAGGAGCATGTAATTGCCAGTTAAATGTTTACTACCAAAATAAACACAACCAAGACACAATCTCCAAAAATTAAAGAAAGAAGACAGTTATTCTGCTTTTGGGGTATACATGATGTATCTTGTACTTGGCCAAATGTTGTAGTTACCATAATAGATCATTGAAATGACTTACTTCACCATCAAGTTCAAAATATCTGTTGCACGTCGATCACCAGATTGTTTCTGATTGCCGTAAATCTGGCAAGTTGCAACATATGTAAATTTCATGTCTGCTATAGCCTCAAGTTGAGAGGACAAAGATCTTTGGCTTTTCTTATCCTCTTCCGCTGGATCAGCAGCTGCCTTATATCCTTCCAATATCTCTGCAAGCAAGTCAGGCATAGAATTACTAACTATTTATAAAGACACTAAAAAGGGATGCTCATGTTGGAAGTTGAAGAAGCTTACCAGATTCAGAAGCCATGTCAAGAAATGCTTGAAGCTTCAAAGCTCTCCTATAGTACATCATGCCTCTAACTATTCACAGCAGGAAAAACGTGTAACGGGGAATCAACCAAATCATCCTTATGTAATAAGGCAGATGGTATGAATCGTATGATTACCTGTTCTACAGAGTGTCTGCCCTCTAAGAGAAGCCCAGTGACGAAGTTGTAGAACATTTTCTTCATTTCCCCAAACTTCACTTTCTCTTTTGCAATTTATTCTTTCCATGAAATTGTTCCATTCATCTATAACAAAAATCATAAAGAATAAACTATGGAAACTTGGTGATCCGATTCATACAGAATTGTAAGCATCAAACGAAAATCAAACAGAAATTGTACAGAATTTTTTTTTAAAAAAAAAAAGAGAAATGGGACCTGGAAAGATCTTTTGTAGGTAGAATATAATTGATACACCATCCTCATTCTCCAGATCAAGATCGCTTTTCGAATATACAGTTTCCTCAGTGTAGTATGGAGTCATAACACTGAAAAGGACAAAGAGTTTTTACACAATTATCTAGAGCTCAATCCTTTTCGCTGAAACTCTTATTACCATAAGAAGATACATTTAAAGATAATAGGTTTATCAAATATTTGTTGTGGTGAGCTCAAGCTTCTTTCTAATTTTGATATCATAGTTTGACTTCGATGTGCACTTCAGCATGGGTGCTATAGCAAAGTTCTGTCATACAAACCTTCATCTGGCAGGTCACCATCACTTTGTTTTACAATTTCTGATTTCCCAAAGAGAATGATTTATGATGTTTTGTTACCATCAAGCAAACATTAGGAATTCAGTAATATTCACGGTAAATTTCTCAACATTCATGATTCTATTTTGAAGCCGCAGTGGATCAGAGGTGCGAACAGACCAGGATTCAGCCTAAATTTTACTACACAAGCAGATGTTAATATATTAAATATCTGAAGAGTACAGTGAAAAAAATCAGTTAGTTGCTATCAGACTCACAGTGGATTCAGTCATTTTATTTTAGATACATTATGATTTTGATACTTCCATTTCTAGAAATGCCACATAGTCAATGTATGCTGTCTATTATAAGTAACTGAGAAGATTTATAATACATCAGTACATCTTATAAAATAAAGCAACGGTAATGTTAACAGGTTTATATATGAGACTAACCTGAACGAGAGCATTTTGCGTACTCTAGGTGCACGTGGAATGTCCATGAATAGAGAATTAGTGAAAAATGCTATTCTCCGACGGGCTTCAAGATTTGTAGGCACATCCATCGCTGATTCTTTCACAGTCAAAAGAAGGTGCAAGCGCTTAATCTGTAGACAAGTGAACTCAGTCCACCTTCTTGGCAATAAAAGCCAATTGTGAATTTGCTGATATTACCTGTTCTTCCCACTGTGCTGAAATTGGAGGAGGAAAAACAATTGCAGGCTTTGTACCAGTACCCGCAAAAAGTTGCCTTCTTGGAACTGAATCCTTGTTCCCATGACCAAACTCAGCTAGTTCTCTGTAAATGATACAAGTAAACAAAAACTAGTCGCAATTGCTATCATACAGAAAGTCGAGTATGTAATTATAATTAGTACAAAAAGAATCACCTAATTTCATTGACCATCATATCTCTTGTGATCACTTCCAACATGTCTTGAAGCAACAATACTACATTATCAAATTTTGATGCATCTCTTTCTTTCTGCAGGTGTGACCAACATAATCTTAGCAACACTTCAATGTAATGACAGTGTTATCTGCGTTGGCAAATTGAGGTGATGCAATCCTCAATAGGAGTTTTAATTGAGTAGAAGTAGTAAAACTGCATTACCAAGGCAGATACAAGCTCCACAAATTTCTTGCAAAGAACTGGCAGTGCACTCATTCTAAAATTGGCAAGGAATGTATTCTTTGATATGTTAGCTTCAATCTCTTTGATTATAGTGCCAATAATCCTGTTGACGTTGATGAAATAAAGTTTCAAGATAAGGTCAACACAGTAGCATGAACATGCATTTAAACAGCTTTTTTTTAAAAAAAAAAAGAGAGCAGGAGTTCTGCCATTCATTAAAGAAGAAAAGCAAATAACAGCACAGCTAAGCTGCCGTGGAATCCTTTAGAAAAAGGGAAGAAAACAATAAGAATTGACTAGCAAGTCAACAAATTACTGACATAAATTAGCCTGTATGGTTAAATATATATAAATAACAATAATAGAAAGATGTGGCTGTCCCAGGGGCAAGCTACTACCCAGGTCACCACTGTCCGATCATAGGCGCAGCGTGCCATGATAAATCAACTACTTTTTGAGAAGATAAATCAACTACTGAACAGAGATAAGAATCGGTAAATGTCCAAGTCACCTACACACCCACGTCAGCAAGCACAGAAGCCTGGGTTCATCTAGGTTTCAACCACCAAACCATTTTTTATTTTATTTTTTCGGCAGAGCCAGAAACTGCTGGAGACATCAAATCCAAACTCAAATAACAATATAGTTAAAAGAATCTAACTAGCATGAAAGATGAATGCACAGATGCCTCCAGTAGCATTAAGGCTACCTATCTAACAGTCATTAGTTCATGGCACGTTTACAAATTACAACCAGTCAGTTTTTCGCTTCCAAGTTTATTACATCCATGGTGGTGATTGGTAGTTCTTCTCCCTAGTTCAATTTAGAACAACCAGTACTTCACATTTGAAGTAGTGGCGGTGTGCAGCCATATGCAGTTGTCCAGTTTTATATTCGTAAAAACGGATTTTATCCTTGGCTCACAAAAGAATTATCACATAGTGTCATACTATGAAGCCGATATGCTTACACTGATTTTGCCTTCATTAGTAAGAATGAAAACATTGCATGCCCAACATACCCCACTATAATATCTAAGAAATTACAACCTAATAAATACTGTTAATGACATTTTTTTAATAAAACATAATAAGCACTATCTAGTTTTATATGGAAGTAGTTATTTCATAGTGTTAGTATTGATTTGGATTTCTAATAACTATAAGAAACAGCATTAATGCCTTATATCATGTGGAGACTAGGAAAAACAATTTAGCAAAAGTTTCGGCTGTTATTGGCAATAATCGGTGTTAGAGGTGGGATCCGGTAAAAATGCATTATTAAAATTTTTTTGGTGCATTTAGAATTTTGGCAATTTTGAACGATAGAAATTTAATTATCGATTTTATGTCTACGCTTTGACAATTTTTTTTAACCGGAATTGTTTTCCCTGGTAGAGATACATGATTAGTGTGTACGAGTCAAAAGTATTGGAATATACCTTTTCTCATTTTCTCCAACCACCACTAAATTAAGGACAAGTTTGAATGACTCGTAACATTCCAGTACAGCACATTTCATATACTCATCTGCACATATACGTTTCCAAAGATCGGAATCTCTTGGCCGAAATTGTGCTGCCATGTCTAAAGCTATAGGTATCTGCAGAATTTCCCTCAAAATAAGTTTCAACAAGAGTTAAACAAGGTAGAAGAAAATTTTTAGTTTCTTCTGCCAAACCTTGCTAGCAAGCAAGAACAATGGCCACTGCATCAGTTTAAGGCTGGGGTCAGATGAATAAGGAACCACCAATAAGTCCATCTCCCTGAACAAAAAGTTTGTTAGCTGCGGTGCAATGATATTGGTTTTTTTATAAACATGAGCCAAAGGCCTCACTTATCACTTATAAGATCCTCTTCCCGGAAACTGCATATTACTTCATTCCATAATTGAGCAAACTTAGCAGCTTCAGTTCTCTTGTTGGGAGAAACCTGTACGTTCAATTCGTCATTATGTTAAGACTATTCAGTGTTTTATAAGCGAAACCATGACAAAAAAAAAAATGGTTGTTACTGTCATTTGGAACCTCAGCAAAGCGCTTTGAGAGTGAAAAACGCCTCTTTCGGCTTTTATCTGATGGCACCAAAAATGTATTGAAGGCTCCAGGCAAAGAATGAAACCGTGATCTCAGCATTCCTAATGTTCGTATCTGATACATAGAAATATCACAACTCCAGCATAATCTAGATCAGTATGATTCTGAGTTTCTTAACTGCTACATGAATATTATGCATTCTTTAACAAAAAAATAAATGTTATGCATATGGCTTAGCTGTCACAGAAGGGTAATGACAAATTCGAAAAAGGAAAGGTCAATGCAAATATGGCTACAATTAAACATAACGGGCACATCAGACTGTACATGCACCAAGCCATCAATAATAAGTTTTTGTGCTTAATTTCATCAATATAACAAAAAGGGTGTCCTATAACATTGGGCAATGAAACCCTTGAGAAAATGAACATAACAGTCACTGCCTTAGACAAAGTAGCAGCAACAGTCCACAAGGCTCCATTTGAGTGCAAAAGTGGATCCAAATAAGAGGCCAGAAAAAAAAATTTATACTTATTAAGAGGCTTTCTCATACACAAATATTTTGCATGCAATCCTGTTATCTTCTTAGCACATTACTATTTTTTGAGCAATAGGCCATTACTATATTTATTATATTAGAGCTATTTAGTTTATGCAGGTACATGAGATGTCAACAAATTGATTTAACTCGCGTTTCGAAAAAAACTCAGTTAACTCCTTACTACAGAAGCATGCCCCACAACCAGCATCTAAAATATACTATGATATCGAAGTTCATTATGTTCTACACTTTCAAAAAGGTGTTCGAAACAAAACACTAATTTCAAAAGAATAGTTCTAGATTCATTTTTACCTCACCAAGTCGTCCAAGTGCTCCAGACACACCACCAGATATCGTAGAGAAGATGGCATACCATATCTGTGTATCCATTAAATAGACCTACAAGAATTGAAGACATTACAAATGAGCATTCAAGATTTAGTACATGATACCAAAACGAAGGAGAAGAATGAAACTATTTCTCAGCTAATATATTGGTTGAATAAGCACTATTCAAGTTGGTCAAGCACACACCAAGATAACAGGAGCCCAGAGCGATAGGATAGCACCAATATTGTATGATGCTGAAAAGACAGCAGCTAATATCAATAAAAAAAAGATTCCTCAATGAAGATTCCCTCAAAAAAGCATTAATATTACCATTAGGAAAGAATTCATGCCACTCATAACGAATATTATGAACACTCATTATGTCCTTTGTTGGCTTTATCAGAGGTTTTATCTGTACATCAAAATGAGCTTCAGATCCATCTAGTCAAAGCATCTTTTCAAAGTATCTAAGTGTAGAGCATACCTGGACGAAGTAACTGAAGGAAAATTTGGAGCATAGCAGCAAAATCCAGAATAATGTATACCTTTTCAGTTGAATATAACATAATGAGTTTTCCTGGCTTTCCCCATAAAAAAATCAACATAGAAAGAATAGAACAGAGTAACTTACTTAAAAAGTGCAACTTCGCTTTCATGCATCCCACGACCAACATAAATTCGTTTCTGCAAGTATTTATGCAATCAATGGAAGACAACAAATGTGTGGAACACGAAACAAGGAAAAATGGAAAGGAATGCACATGCTACTAGTGTACTATAGAAAAGCCATGGAGCAAGAACTAAAGAAAAAAGGTGCAGTGCCATTTTATCCAGGGAATTCCATCCAGTTATTTTTACGCCCACTCATTGCTTTGCCGTGTGCTATTTAAGTAGGCATACAACGTACTTGTATAATGTTCACTATATTTGGTTACTTCCCCCTTTTCCCAATTGTCCAGACTCCAGAGGCACCCTTGGAATGTCGCTTCCATTTACTTGAATAGCAGAAATGCATACGATCTCCTAAATTAGCTATATATTAGCTCTCACAAATGCAAGATATTATTGTTCAGTTGAACAGATATTGTCGCAGAAGAGAAATTCCTCAGTGTGCATTAACTTCGAAGAACTATCCAAATACCAAAACCATGTTCTTTTTTCAAACAATGATAAAAAGATTAGATATTGTCTTCCCTTGCATCAGAAGTCATTGTATTACATTCTTCTTGGCGAGTTCCGGTTTACTATTTTATCAGCTATTTTGCTCAAAAACTATTTTATCAGCTAAATCTCACTCAACGAGGATACTATAACCCATGTGATTGACAGTTCACATTCAAAGTAAAAAAATTTACAGAATCATCAACTTCAGATTAGATTTGTTGATTGTCTTATTTGTTGATAATCTAAACTTTGAGAGCTTCCGAAAGCGGCTTGGAAAAGTTCAGTCCGCTTCGTTTGACTTGATTTTTAGTGCTTTGGGATTGGCCTTTTAGATGAAAAAACATACTAAAATAACAAAGTATTTACGTTTTTGAAACCAGAGATGAGCAAATAACTAGATAAGCTTAAGGGGATGTTCTCTTCAGCTTATCTTATCTTCTTATCTTTTTATTTGCTTATAAACTAAACTTCGAGAGTTTTCCAAGGTAGATTGGAAAGTCTGGTCCTCTTCGTTTGACTTGTTTATGAGAGTACTAAGACGTGATTTCGAGAAAGAAAAAAAAGGGATTTCAAAAGGCAAAGCATTTGGAGTTTCGATTTGGAAATAAGTAGATAAGATAAGAAGATAAGCTGAAGAGAATAGACGTAAGTTGTAAAGAACATGTACTAATGATTTATTTTTTAAGGTTGTTCAACCAAATTATTCGGAAAAATTTATGAAGGAAAGAACACGTGAGATGCTGTGATCAAATGCATTATCACAAAATTATTTTCCTTCCTATCAAACAATAGCTTAAGTACCAAAAAAATGACTTATAGGTTATAGCAAAAGTTTCGAATTGAATATTTACACTAAACACAATTAAGTAAATTTCATAAGAATAGACAGTAGAAATAAGGAAAATAGTTTGAATTGATACCTGAGACCACCACAGGAGCAGTCTAACAATGTGCCAATCCGAGTTTTCTATCCACCTTCGGAACATTGGTAACAGGAAGAGTGCTGCACTAAGGATATTAGGTATCAGGTACACCACCACAGCCAGGATATATAGAGGTGGCACTCCTTTCACATAACGAAACCACTTCTCCAGATCATTCAGAGGTAAATTGACTTTAGCTGCAGTGCTGATGTAGAAGAATGGAAGAATCACAACCCACGCTGCACTAACTATCATTTTCAGAATATTTCTCATGACATCAATGAACTTGCATCTATGATGACCAGGAAAATTCAGAATAAAGTCCAAAATGCCTGTCATCAAATAAAGAAAAGATCAATTACACTTTTAACAGGGACTTCGTTGCACCAGAACTTTTCATTTTCCAAAGACCACACGAGCGCATCTCAACAACTCGACTGCTTCAGACAGTAACATTATTTTAATACATATGAGAAGAACTGACGAAATTTTGGGTCGGCAAAAGATATCAACCAAAGGAGGTTATGAGTAAGTGTATTGAAAGAGGAACACTCTCTCTCACACACGCGCGCGCGCATACACACGGACTCACCCCACCCTATTCAATGAATTTTGCACTATAATTATGTATCAATCATGAGTTCGCATTTCACTTTCATATTATTTTTTACAGCAACATTTGCTAACAGAGAAGTTCACCAGCACAATTTCAAAGTAATGCCAGTGAACAAAAGCAAAAGGTAGTCATGTTTTCCACCTAAAAATCCATATGTATTGATCACTTTACAATGATTTAGGTACAAAGGCTAAGGAAGATATACTACAGTAGACTTTTGTGACATTAACAAGATCAAGTGAAAGAAGCTATACCAACATTTTTATTTAAAAATTGTTATATCAACATTTTATCACCTGCCATATTAAATTCCACATGTTTCACAAAAAAGTCATCTGTCAAAGGCAAAAACAAGTACTTAAAATGAGAACCATACTTTGGAGGAACTGTAGAAATGCTGCTGTGAGAAATATGCTTGATAGAGAATATAAGAGGTCCTTCTGAAGGATTTGAGTCAATGAATAATCACTCCAAGCGAATATCAGCATCGCCTGTTTCAATTTAATCATCACAGGATTATTACTCATGAGTGTAGTTCAGAGAAAAACAATTGATATAAAATTTGAGCATAGTACCTGTAGAGCCAATATGTAGAAGGTCCACATTCGGTCAAAACTACGGAAGATATGCCAAAATGTTCTCGTCTCAACAAAATTTGTCTTCCCTGTGCTTTTACTAGAACCCTTTCGTGATGAGCTTCCAGCCTATAAAATGATGCTTTATAAGAAACCTAGTCCCGGTCAAATTATTTTGTAAGAGATATAAGCAGGCTGGCAGGTTGCTCAAATCCTACCATTGTCACAGGCACTGAATCATGCGCGGATTTGAAAAAGTCACCATCATCCCGCATTGGCCATCCCAGTGAGAAACAATCAGATGTCCTGAGTGAAAACAGAGTATGGTTCATTAAGAGGAAATGTGTAAAGGCTGTCAATGTGTACCCAGAAATTAAGGCTATAAGCAGACCAGAAGTACTCATTTAGATCATCATAATTACACCATGCTGAATGTGGCGTTTTTCCCTGTTTGCTTTTCCCTGCCTCCTGCAAACCACCACAATTATCTGTACTGAAGATATTAATTTGTCATTTTACATAAAGCCGATATATCAAACTACCTTTTTTATGACACGATAGATAGGTGTAACCACTTTCTTCAAGAAAGCCTCCTCATCCCCACCATAAGATGGCCTGATATTCTCCCCCGTCACAATACTGACATTCCCAGCAAGCAATCCATGCAGCTCATATGCCATCTGAATACATTATATTATATGATAATTGTCCATAGATATATCATTGCAATGAGCTTTGCTACTTGATATGATAATTAAGGAAGTGCAGGTTACATTGTGAAAGATGTAGCAAAGACACTCTGGCATAAATCGGATGTTTGCTGCTTCACCCCAGATGAGAAGATAAAGTCCTAGATGCAAAATCTTTCGTTGTTGAACTTCCTGTGGTTGTGCACCTTGAGGAATTCTGCTGTTGCAAAACCATCAGCACAATGTACATAGAGGGGAAAATAAGCTTTTTTAGAATATAAGGCAAGAAATTTAATACCTCAAACTATGCTTCCGTGACAAAAAATTGCACCATTTCTTGTAATTGCTGAATAGCTTAGTTGTCACCACATCGACAGCTCGGTCATCAAGCTGTCTCAGGGTGAAAGAAAAGCTCCACTCAAATAAGAGACAATCATGAACAAAAAATAAAAAGAATGCATGTGAAATGAAGGGTGATTAGTATTATTTAGCTATGCACTTGAGAGATATGCATACAGTCAGTTTGATCAGTCAAATTTCATGATGATAATCTCCCCATGTGATGGAACATGGAAGGCAATAAAGTCACTTGGTATTTTACAAGTAGTTGAATCAAAACCCAACTTGTCCAAAGCCAAACATATAATTTCCAAACAAAGCTCAACTAATCGAACTACAGTTAAAATTAACATCAGGAAAAGTTTTAAAAATTTGGGCCATTTCTTTATGGGTTAATTGCATACGTGCCATTATAGAACGTCGATTCTGCAGAAATGCCATTACAAAACTCGATATTATTTAGATGCTATTACAAGTCTGGATTGATTTCAAAATTACCATTACGGACTTTTTCTTACGTATAAGAGCTCAAAATACATTCTAAAATACAGTATGACAGGTGGGTTCCACCTGTCATTCACTCCTCTTCTTCCTCCTCCCTTCCCACTTCCTCCTCCTCTTCTTCTCATTCCTCCCTCCCTCTCTGTTCTCCCGCCCGGCACCCGCTGCACGCTGGCGAGCTCGCCGCCGGGCTCATCATCGGCGTCGACGCCGCCCCCGTCGACTCTGCTCACCACCAAGCCCGTCTCGAGCCCCGTCGCGGCCTCGCCGTCGCCGTCGCCCGCGCCGCCCGGGGACGACTCGTACGTCAGGTCCAGGAGGAGGTCGAACAGCGCGTCGTCCGGATCCGGCTCAACGTGCGGCGGAGGCGGTTGCTGCGGCGAGGAGGCGCTGGCGTCCGAGCTGCTGCCGGGGCTCTTGGCACTGGCGCCGCAGGGGAAGTCGGCGGCGAGGGCCGCGGCCTCCTGGACGTCCTTGGCCGCGGAGCTGGCGGGGCGGGGGAGCAGGTGCGCGAGGTCCGGGAAGTTTAGATGCGCGCCCCGGCCCTTGATGGCGAGCGCGGCCACGTCGTGCGCGCGCGCTGCCATTTCCGCGGTGGCGAAGGTCCCGAGCCAGATGCGCGACTTCTTGCGGGTCTCCCTGATCTCGGACACCCATTTCCCCCAGCTCCGCATTCGCACGCCGTGGTACGTTGGGTGCCGGCCGTCCTTGCGCGGCGGGGCTCGAGGCAGGCGGGGCTCGGCGCGGGCGACGGCGAGGCCGCGGCGGCCAGAGGAGGCAGGAATGAGAAGAAAAGGAGGAGGAGAAGGAACAAGAGGAGTGAATAACCCACCTGTCATATCGTATTTTATGATATATTTTGAGCTTGTATACCCAAGAATAGCAGTTTTGAAATCAAATTAGACTTATAATGACATCTAAATAATATTGGATTTTGTAGTGGCATTTCTATAGAATCGACGTTCTATAATGCTATGTATGCAATTAACCCTTTTTTGATTTGTGCATGCCATTCTTGTGCAGGGGCTGCGCAAATCTTCTATGTGTCTTATAATTTTATTGGATTGCCTGAAAAGATAAAATAAAGTTCATACGCATTTACGTCAAAAAATGTAGAAACACTAAATTATCAGGATAAATTTTCAAACTGCATCTGTAAGGAATGGCTGAATGCCATATGACACCAGCGATCATAACAGAGCATTGATCAGAATTTATGGGCTACTAATAAAGTGGAAAACAGGTAAATAATTATAATAAAAATATATTGTTTGGCCAGCACGTTTCTTGTAGGAATACCTAGTTTTTACTTGAGGAGCCAAACAAGGAACAAATACTAATCTCATGCTCACTAATGCATTATTCACATTTATGTCCATGTAGTCAACTGTCAAGTAAATAAAGGTAGAGGAGCATACCATGCCAGGTGGATCAGGCTTTGGCTCAAGTCTTATGTGCACATTAGCCAGGAGGAGAATCAAATGCTCCCGTTGATTCCTAACACTGTCCCTCTGCACACAGAAGATAAGTTGGTGTTAGTTTAGTAATAAAATTGGAAATTGAAATTGCCTTTTGGAGTAATTAGCAGACCTGAAAGCCAAACATAGCTCTTAACCAATCCAGCAAATCAAGATCACCTTTCTGCCTTTCTGGCTCATATGCAGAAGGCCAGGTCAAGCCTCGTGTGTTCCTCAGCGCTTCGACTGATGCTTTGATCTGTTAAGATTGCAATTGATGGCCACATCAATTTCTTTCATTGAAACAGTACATGTTGCCATTGTTAATTTCAAGGAAACAGTTGTCTGAATAGTTTACACCTCCTCCAGCTGCATGATGGACTGGGATGCACTAGCGGCATCCAGAGGTAGAATGTTGAACGGCGTGTAGATGTCTTTCTTTTCTTGCACAACTCTGTGAAGACGCCTAATCTGCGCAGCGGAATTTTAGAGAAATTCGTTGCATTGGAGATAACCTAGATTTTAATTGAGAAAGAACGACCATAATTAGGGCAAACGGAGAGCAGACCTCGGGATTAACTTCTTCTACTTTCTCATTTTTGTTGACGGCACAGAGCACCTCGAAGAGGACTCCGGCCGTCTGATAGGCCTTCCCAAGTTGAGCCCTGCAGGCAACATTAGCATATAGGACAGTGTGTGATCACGATGGACTGGATTGGTAGGAGTTTGGAGTATAGGAATCGGGAATTACCTGTCAGCTTGTTCCCCTTTGTCGAGGGCGCGGACATAGTTCTCATAGTACTGCTGGTAGAAGCTCTCGATTTCACGGGCGTCGCTCTTCTTCACGCGCTTCGCGAGGCTCGGGCTGTTATCCTGTCGGGTTGCACAAGAAAGAAGAGCAACGTTTTTAAGGCAAGATGCCAAGATCTTCCAGTTCAAGAATAGTGTAAAAACTGGCAAAACTGGCTGCGTGTCTTTTGTTCGTTTCCTTATTCTATTCCTTTATATCTTTCACCCCAAATGAACGAAACCGGATGAGACTAGGGCTGGTTCTTTTAAGCTTAAATTTAATTAAGTTTAACTTAAAATTAAAAGTTACGGCTAGAAGTTTATCAGTTTTATACAGGTCAAACACTATATCATTTTGTAAAGTTTGTAGCGGTTCTTCCTAGGGCTCTCAAAACCATTTTTCTATTTTTTTTTGCTCTCTAATTTAAAAAGTTGTGGGCCTTCCATAGGAGGCTTGGAGAGTTCAAAAAATTATAAAATATGGTTTTAGAACTTTAAATAGAACCACTAAAAACTTTAAAAAAAATGGTTACAAAGAACTATAACGTTTGGTTTGTACAAAAATGATAAATTTCCAGTTATAGCTTTTAATGTTAATTCAAACTGAAAAGAACAAAGCAAGTTGATCGAAAGTTTTCTAAAACATAAAGCGCTAAAAAAGGAACTAGATAAATATGATGATTCGATATATATTGAGCTGATCGGAATTTACTGAAATGCAACGTACTTAGATAAGAAATTAAGTCAATTAAATAGAAAGTATCAAGCCAAAGGTAGGTAGATTGTCGGAGTCACAGCTTAAACTGCATATTGCATTATTGCCTATTTAGTTTCTATGAGCATTTGGCAACATCGGGTCACTCCTAGACTGACAAATAACGAAAGCTAGTAATTCTGGAACTTATCAACCAAACAAAAGTTACAAAACTCGTATGTACTAATTTAGAGCATCCACAGCTGGAGCTCTATCATCCTACTCCATCCCTCCTAAAACACACCCCTCTATATTCTCTCTCCTATTAAAACAGCTTGTAATCATAGCAGCCACTCTATATCCTCAACTCTATTTTCTCTCTCCACAATACTATATTCATATACCAACCACCATGTTAAGCTACGTATTATCGTATTTGTAATTAAACCATGCCGTATTCGGTACGGAGTCCGATGACCGGGCTCAGATGACGATTGCGCTGATGCTACGGAGTCCAACGACCTGGCCATCTTTCGCCCGGGACGCTGCGCCGCCCCTCCGCCCGCTCTCTCATCCTCTGGCAATGGCGTCCTCGGCGTCACAGCGAAGCCCGCACAGGTTTGCTTCCGCGAGCAGTGATTGCTTCGACTGGGTGACTCCGCCCTACGGCGCGAGGAGCTAGTAGTTGGGGGATGCCGAGCCAACGCGAGAAATAGCTAACAGACGCTGCGTCGCCAGATATGGCATCTGCGAGCGTCGCCTCTATTTCCTAATCGCAGGCTCGCGTGACTGTTGGGAGGAGACATCGCCCGCAAAACCACTGTGCCACACAGTTATACTAGCCACACAATGTTTTGGCGTACCACCTGAAGATGCTTTTATACTTCAAGTAACGAAAGCTGAGATAACTTTAATTTCACAGTGGGGATGCAAAGTTACAAAACATGCAGGTCAAACAGAGCCACTGGCAAGTCAAAAACAGCCAGCAAACATGGGTGAATTGAAACGTATCAAACTAACAGGGTTACAGGGAACAGCACGTAAGCTAGCTAGATCATGCAAAAAAATACGAAGGAGGGGGAGAGAGATGTGTCTCACCTTCTCAAGGCGTTGGAGCAGAGACGTCTTGAACTGCCGGACGCCACGGCCGATGGAGTTCTGATCCAGCCGGTGCGCCTTCTCAAACGCGTAGAACCGACCTATATTCGCACCGAAACGGATCAAAGCGAACCCAAAAACCAAAGCACTCATTCGATCGGGCTACGTAATTTGTACTATTCCAATCAATCGACCGAGCAAAGCTATCCTAATCCAAAACGACTCATACAAAATTCAAACAAAACGAGGGAGAATGTTCCGAAATGCCATCGAACTAAATCTAATCTGCGTTCTTAAAACCAAGAGTGATCCGATATACACTAACGTCTCATGCAAACGGGAGTGAAACTACTTTAAAATTAGCTTCGAAACAGAGAGCGGAAGCACCAAATACAAAATCTAATACAGCCATGTCACAGCGCACGCGAAGAAATATCACAGGCTTTTCCCATCAAACTCGTAAGTACCAAAGCAACCAAAAATACCACGAGCCGAAACACGCGCCCAAGAAATTTCAGCACAAACTTTTTTGAAAATTACGAGCATAGATTAGAATATCCCAAATTCTCAACTACACATTACACATGCTGTGTGATTTTTGTTAACCTCGAAAAAAGCCATTACGAGTTGCTTGTTTCGTTCCAAACACCATACGCCAAACGGTGCCAAAATAACACCCAAAAATCCCCCGAAAAGAAGCATCAAAATGCTTGCGCTGCGGAGCGTACAGAGGTATGCGACGCGGGGCTTCTCGGGCTCGATCTCGGCGGCGACGCGCAGGATGGGCGCGATGCTGTTCAGCGTGGGCGGCACCACCTCGTTATCGAACACCTCCATGGAGAACGTCGCCATGGCCGCGCCCCGCGACCCGCGCCTGTTCAGCCCGCCGTGCTGCCCCGACATGAGCATCGACGTCGGGGTCACCGGAGGCTCGTTCTCCGCGGAGGGCGCCGACGGCGACGACGGCTCATCCCCGCCACCGCGCGGCGCCGCCATCTCCGCCTCCACCACCACCACCACCACCCCGCGGTCTCTAGGCCCTCCTCCTCCTGCATTGTTCGCAGCTAGGGTTAGCGCTAGGGATCGGGGGATCCGCACGAAGAGCGCGCGATCGCACGAACCTCAAAGCGAGAGGCCGCGAGTGCTTCGCCTCCGCCTCGTCTCGCTCGCCGTCAAGGTGGAACAAACGGGGAGGGGTGGGAGGGGAGGCAGGTGAAGAAATAGGATCGGCTCGGGTGCGCGTGGATATATAAAGGCCGATCCAACGGCTGAGTCCGTCTGCCCTAGCCGAACGCGACACGTGGAGGCCATCGGAGGCGTCTGGCAGAAACGCTGAGCTCCTCTGCTTCAAGGGGGCTCTTCTCTGTCTGGACGGTGGGGCGAACGTCGTGGCTGGCCGTTGGAGCACAGCACAGCACAGCGCTGCCTTACGTACCACCAAATGTTACGATGACAGTTAGGCCCCACCGCGTTCAGCAGCGAAGGTATGATTGGTCTCTCTGTATGGGAAGAAATACGGGCCTCAGCATTTCTCTTCTGCTGCTTTTTCCGGGCCCAGTGTCAGTCTATGTTGGGATAGTGAGCTAGTGAGGTGCGGGTTGAAATCTCGGGTAAGTGCGAGCATATTTTGTGACAAGCTGGCCAGAATGCGGTTAAATAGGAAAAAACCGAACAAGTGATCAGACGGCTTAGTTTGTTTTATGGACAGTTAATGCAATAAAAAACCATCTTAGCGGCAGTTTTCTATAAAACTGCTGAACCGAAAGTTCCATTGACAATTATCACCTTTCTAGTTTCGATTTTTCTCCATTTCTATATTTTTATCTTGAATTAATCCATCTTCCACATGTTCTATACGTCAACGAAGAAGCTCCTCCATGGTCTTTGTATCATCAGCAACCACCGTGTAGATGTAGATCATAATAAAGCTATATGTGAATGATATATAAAAGTTGATATGAGATTATTTACACTTGCACATGTTATCTTTGATTTCAAAAATACAAATACTTTATTATTTTATTTTTTTTTATCTCGAAGACATATCTCAAAACTTTTAAAAAACAAATCAAACGAAGTAGTCGACTCTGGAAAGCTCTCAAAGTTTAGCTCATAGCAAGTAAGACTAGCGTTGGAAAACACCTCCTTAGGTTCCTCTTGCTATTTTATTGGTCCTTAGATTACTCTATTTTGATGCTTTGTTCGGTTGCATGTTCCTCTCCATCCTCCAACTTGGCATGTTGTTCATGCACCCTATGATCAAATTGATACCAATATTAGCGAAAACTAAAAGAATGTTTATTATATAGAAACCAGCATACTCAACAGGCGAGCCAGAGGTGAACCGTTGGATCGATCAGCTCGACCGTCAGTCCGGTTCGTAAAAACCGAGACTGCGAGGCGGGCGATGATATGGGCGCGCGCTGCAATTTCTGATCAGACCTTTTTGTCTTGTTGCGGCTATCCAAGAGAAACGGAGGGAACGCCTGCCACGTGGGGCCATGCAGTTGAACGGGTCGCTTGACCCGCGGAGACGGCTAATCTGGGGTCGTTGCATGCAAGGTTTGCATGCATGGCCGAGCGCATTAGACGCACTCTTCGCTTAATTGCTTCAACGTCTACGTGTTTAGCAACATGAAGCTACAAATCATGTGTTTGGTATGATACATCGTTAGGCTGCTATGACTATATGTGAGGCAAGTTGCTAAGCTCAAATACACAAAGTTATAGTAATTAAACACTTCGGTACCGGTGTTGTTATTACGGATGTATAAAGTTAGTTCTTCCTACACGCGATGAAAAGTATATCATAGATCACCGAATCCGTATTCTCTGTTTTCGTGAACCAAGACAATGCGGCTTAGTTTGTAACGATGAAAGAAAAATATATACGATACACGCAGATTCAATTGGGCATCGTGCTGACTTTTGATTATATCTAAAACACTTAGCTAACATTACAACTTAATAGGATGTACGTTTTGTGATGTAGAGACCGGTACATATATTTCATTATCTAAAATAAAAGCCTTACAACTTAATAGCACATGATAGTTGAGTATATTTTTTTTGGGGGGATCTCCTTTAGTTCAATTGGCTTTACACGATAGTTTTAGTCTTTATAGATAACAATTCAATGAAGCATTGAAAAGGCCAAAAAAAAAAAAGTTAACGGAGCGTTCCAAAAAAAAGGGAAAGGCGACCAGGGCAAGGGAGCGTTTCTGCCTGGATCCGGCGACTTTCCTCGCTGCTGGTGGCCATCGAGCTGCCGCCGAGGCTAAAGGAGCCTGGATCCAGGCGGGGGTTGTAGAGGAGTAGCTTTAGTGGGAGATTTCTAGGATTTTTTTTTTTTGAGCACACCCGACAGCAAGACCTTTATTTAAATAAAACAGGCTCAGGGTTACAGACACTGTTTACATCCAGGTGATTTGTCCCCAAACCAAGGCCCAAATTCGGCTTAGCCCAGCAAAAGGCTGTATTCACTCTACCCACTTGTACCATCAACTCAGCTGGAATATTATCATCCACATCGGCGTGCCATTCACCCACCATACCACTATCCTTTCCCCATTGCGCAACAGCGTGAGCTAGCTCATTAGCTTCCCGGCGATGGAACTCCATTGCTAGCCCAGGTCTTTCCGCCCTCCACTTCTTGAGCTCCCAAATCAGAGCCGCAATTGGAGATCTATCTACTTCGCCCGAGTTCATCTTGCAAATGAGGTTAGCACAATCAGAGAGGAAACCTCTAACTCTACCGGTGAAATTGTTGACCATCTTGAAGCCTTCCAACATTGCCGCCGCTTCAGCTTCTTCAGGGCTCTCTCTGATACCTAGATCCGCGACCTGGACTGCCGCGATTTCTAGGATTTTGGTGTCCGTCGGTGAAGACAACGTTGGCTACGGAGTTGCTCCTTCAGGTGGGCTTCGTCGTCATCCTCGGCGGTCGGAAATAAGGTCAGTGCAGACCTCGTCGGTGGATAAGCGACGGGTAGAGCTGGGTCTTTGCTGTTTGTAGGACATAGCTTTGAGAAGGTTGGGTATAGCGGCGAGAAGACTCCGGCGCCGGTGGTTTCGGCGACGGCAGTACTAATGTCCGACTTGTCGGCCTCGATTTGTTTCAAGTTCCCTTGTCAAACTCCGGCACGGGTGGTCTCAAGCTCACATGTTTATTTCTGTTGTTGATCCTTGTAACCCGTGCGGTTTGAGCTGGGAAGTGACGATCTTGGCAGCCTTGTCGGAACTGGTGGTGCTTGTCTCCATCGCCGGCGTAGTGAGATGAAGAGGAAGCAGTTTATGGATGCTTACAGTTTGGTCCTTACAGGACGTACTTGTAATTTTGACTTTGTCAAGGACTATGATGTAAGTTGTATGTTGCTTCTGGAATGAAAGGGATGTTATCCTTCTCAAAAAAAAAAAGATAACAATTCAATGTACACCTATAGATTACAACCCGCACCACATCTGCCTTCTACTTAGTAAAAAGCTGCAAAGCTAAATCCTCCATCATTTTGAAGCTCTCAAAACCTAACAGTTCTAAATGGGACCGATTTATAATGAGTTAATAGGCTCTTGGGACATTTTATTCGAGACACCATCCTAGTACCACTCTCTTCCTCGGCTTCCGACTTTTCTCCCATCATGCTAACTTCAGAAGACTTCCACAAGACGCAGTATCACTTCTGCTTTGAGAATTATTGGATAAGATTGGCGGGTTTCTAAATTGTTGTCCAAAAAGCATTTCATTGTCTACACGTTAGAGCATGGCCAGCGGAGTCTCTAATAAAATGGAATCTTCGCTATGTTTAGAGACTCCCGGTTCCTATAACACTTTAGCAGAGTCTCTATGTCAACCCCTAAATTTAGAGATTCTCTCTCCTATCTCTATATTTTTTTGAAGATAGAGACTCTGCTGGAGAGGATGAAAATATAGGAAATAATAGTGGTTTAGAGAAGGGAATATAGAGATCCAAATTTAGAGAAACTACTAGAGATGCTCTTAGACTGCTAGACTGTCGTAGACAGTATCCACCCTTAGCTTTAGAGCTGAATATTTATTGCCTTATTGGCGATACCATACTTCAACTACAAATTGTGAAACAAGTCATTTCTCATTTAGACCTTGCAATGGAAACGTGCATCCTCTCTAGTAAATAGTGAAACCTTCAGAGAAGCTTAAAGCTTATCGGTTATAAAAAAAAATCAAATGGCATTAGTGATCTAGACTCGCTTGAATTTAGGTCACATCAATACCAATATTTCTACATCAATGCCAATGCTAGACGTCGCAAAAACTTCTTTAGATTCCTAGCGGACTAGAGCGGCACCAAAACTGAGTACCATGAGAAAGCCCACATTCTACATTATTGTCAGGGATTGGATAAATGCCCTAACGGCAAGCTCCAATGCGTGACTCGTCTCTGGAGTGCATGTTTGGGAATGATAAAGTGAGTATGGCATCCTCGGTTCAAAGGTTTGCGTCAATACCCCAGCTTTGATGCTCGGGAGTAGACTCCTTGCTAATGGGCCGCTACACAGGTCATCCTGGACCTTGAACGGATACTTTAAGACATCAGCCCAGCATCTCTAACTGTCTTCGAAGTCCTTCTATATCCAGAGTACAAAGACTTCCTTATATGGGTGTTTCTTGGGCGACAAGTCAGTTATTTTTGGGTAGGTCGGGTAGGATTTTGTCTTATCTAGATAGTTTTCTAGGTCGCTTAGGGTTTGGACAGCATGTAGCCTGCACTATAAATACCCCCAAGTAAGGGGAAGGGTATCATCATGATCCACATCGACATCTATAGCCTAGACACGATCATGCTTACTGGTATCCAGGCTCCGGTCACTTTGACCCGAGCAGAGTCCCACTCGACAAATTTTTTGATGCATCGGGCCCGAGCCCGTCCCAAAAGCCCAAAAGCCTAGCCAAAAGCCCGAATCCCGACTTTTCACTGATTTTTTATTTTTCTGTTGGCCCGAGCCTGGCCCGATGGGCTTGGTTTTCTGGCACGAGCCCGGCCTGACGGGTGTGACGGACCAAATTTCCAGTAAACATTTACCAGAAAATGTCCAGAATGCCAACTGTCCAGGATTTCAGTTGCATTTAGAAATAGTACAGCCTGCTTGATTTATTACATGTTAAAATATTTTACAGCGGAAAGTAGAAATGTAACCTGGTAATAAAGAGAAAATTACATTGCCCATACACCACAGGCAGAGCCTGAGCATAAGGTAAACCTTAGAAATCGATCTTATGCGAATTCCCTTCTTCAAAAATGTCCATTTTTGAGTATAAAGTGAATCCTGTAAAAAGAAAATAAATTGCCCACATAATATGGGTAAGTACCAACAGTACTTGCAGGAATTTTATAGGAAATTACTAATAACTATATGAAGGATTCATTTGAGTGGAACTCATCTTTTAATTGGAATGCAATATAATTTATTATAGATTAAAGACTTAATACTTATTAAAATCAAAACAATTTTTATGATTATTCAATTTCTATCTCCAACGCCATCCTTATGCTCATCTGCTAACCAGACAAAGAATTTATAAATCAAGGTCATGAATTCAATGTATAAGATAGGCATCACCCATTTGACACAACTTCATATACCCGAAGTAAGGTCCATCGATATTTTTATTTTTAGCTCTGCAGAACCTGCCCAGTTTTACCCGTGGATTCATGACTTCCATGGATGGGCAGTAAATTATGTCATTCTTAACATTTTAAACTCAAGTTTTTATAGAAGCAAATGATTTACAAATGACCTTGTCATTTGCTGCCCTTGAGTGTTTTCACCAGCCATACTTGCTGTGACCATAGCCCAAGACGGCAAAGATAACGATATTTTCGAATTTGCTTCTATATTTTATAGAGCAATGAATCCAGATTTTAACTCAACCAAACACCCAATCTGGTGCCCTTGAGTGTTGCACCTTTTTCCCGGGGTGCCTTACCCAAGCCGACAAAGCAATCTTTCCGAATTGCTCTATAGAAAAAGATGCATTTTAAATCTTCCACAAACTCTAATATAAGCTATCCACCCAGCTTATATTCTTCAACATAACTTTACTCAAAACTCAATGATGATTATTATCCTTAAATTCTAAGGTAGTGGAAAATGTTAAACATGTTATTAGGAAGGGGGGCTTTTTGGCTGTGGGTTTTGGGAGAGATATTTAAAAAGGAAATTTCATACATACATATCTATAACATAATGCGATAATTATAAATAACAGGAATAGGAAATAAATTATGCATCAAGGGTAGAAAACCTGCCTTAATTGAAGATGGGATCACACTTATTGTACCATATGGACATTCTTTCCAAAGGATATATATTGTTGTCTATACGTTGTAAAAAGAGAGAAATTCCAATAAATATCAAATGAGAAAAATTTTAAATAAACGACAAAATAAAAGGGTCTGGGGTAAAAGGGGTGATGGGTTGTACAATTTTTTAGAAGATTGAAAATATTTTCTAAAAGAAAAAGGGTAGGAGTTTTGATAAAAATGGGTATTTTGGGCAACATAAGGCTATGGTTGAAATAATTATTGTGGAGAGATTTTTATAATTTGTTTATGATGAATTGATATTTATAGAGTTTATATTGAAACATTTCTAATTGACCTTATAGTGATAATAATTTAAAAGATTAATTTTTGGCATTATAATTTTATATGGAAATGTTTAAATAGGTTAAATGAATTATGTGAAATTTACTAATAAGTTCTTATATTAATTTCATATTTAAAGAAAATTTTAATTAGATTAAAGAAAGGGTTTTAAGTTCAATTTGAATTTCTATAGGTTTTAATAAATGTAGGGATATTATTTTTAGGTATAAAATATTATTTTGAGCAACTTTTATATTGAAAGTTTTTACTAATTTTACTTCTATATTCTTTAGTTAAAATGTTTTAATATAAAAAGAAAAGAGCAAAAGGATTTATTTAGGGTTATTTTATTAGTAAAATATGATATTTTATGTTTTATATTATTCTTTATTTCATTTTAGATTTCTGTGAATTATTGCAGAATTTATAAAAGTGATTTGATATTTTTAAAATATGATAAATAGTATAGGTGAAAATAAAAATTGGAAAGGGTTTCTTACTGGGCTGTTGGGCTTGGCTTAGTGGGCTGCGGGCTGCTACGCACGGGGCTGAAGAGGCTGACGAGTGGGACCTAGCGGCAGTGACTGCGGTTTTGGCCGGGTGGCTGACATGTGGGACCGGGCTGTTAGTGAGAGATAAAGGGAAAATGGGAGGGGCGGCGGGATGGTTCACCGGCGATGGCGGAGGAGAGCCGAGCGAGAAATTGGGTGGGAAAAAATGAAATTGAGGTCATGAGGATTCTTTTGGTGGTCTTAGAAGGGTTCGAGGTGGCCGGAGTTGGCATGGCGGCGAGGCCGTGGCGGCGGCATAACGGGACGACGGCGGAGAAGGAGCTCCGATGAGGTTTTGGCTTGGGTGAGTGTTGGGCTGGGTTTACGGGGAGTAGTGGAGTGTTTTATGTATAGGAGTCAAGGCCGAAGGGGCTTTGGAACGGCGAGGAGTATGTTCGCCAGAGTTGGAGAAGGAAGTGGTGGAGACGGCGGTTTGGGGTGATTGAGGGCAAAGCAGCGGGTGGGGATGGGTGCTTGAGGGATTGCGGCGCCGGAGGAGGGTATTTATAGGCCGGGATTGAAGTGGCGGGTACGAAATCATAATTTCGTGATGACGGCGGCGCTGTGAAGTGGCGGCGAGTGATTGGGCGGTCACCGGGGATGGATGGGGTCGATGAGGTGGCGGCAGCTGTTGGTGGCGGCGTGAGCTATCTGGTGGTGGCAAAACCGGGGCGGCGCTTGGACGGGAGGGTAACGGCGGTGGAACCAGTGGGCGACGGCGGCGGCGCTGAGATGAACGACGGCGGCGTGTCTGGAGGAGGAATACAGATTAGTAGCCGTTGGATTGGTTCGGCAATCCATGGGCGCCGTTGGATTCACCGGGTTGATTTGGTATAGTGGTGTGGTCAGTGATCATTGGATCTTGATCCAATGGTCCAAGATTGGCGCGGTGAGGAAGGGAGAGGAACAATGGGCTGTCGTCGGATTGAGATCCAATGGGCGCCATTAGATTAGGAAAATAGAGAGATTGACAAGTGGGGTCCACTTGTAAGTGAGTGAATCGTGTGGAAGGTTTTAAGTGGAGGCATACTTTCCGTAAGAGGAAAGCGCATTTCTAGGGGTTGCCTAGAAAGGAAAGTCTGGGATTTTAAAATAAAAGAATTTTTTCAGAAATTGTTTGGGGTTTAGAATATTTATAGAGAGCTATAAGAAGCTCAGAAAAATATGAAATAAATTTCTAAAAATTCATAAAAATGAGTAGAATTCAGATATGAAATAATATTTATTATTTTATGGGATTTTTATTTTTAGGAAAAGAGAAATAGGGTATCTTCTTTAGAGAATAAATAGGTGCTTTGTTTAGAAAATTCTCTAAAATTTAGAAATGGTCATAGAAATATATTTATGACTTTTGCGAAAAAATTTTATGCTGAATTTGAAAATTTAGGTATGTTACAACGGGCAAGCCCAGTCTAGCTCGCCTCAAAAAATCGGTAGGGTCATCGGCCAGTTGCCCATGATCAGTCTACTACTGTACTTAATAACACAAATGCACACGTGCGACTAGAGTAGGTTATTATCTCTTCCCAAGAGGCTCGACACAGATAAATCTCTGTGTTTGGTCTACTCTTTATCTCGATGAATCTATGCATCTACGACGAAAACCTTTGGCAGGAAGAAGTTGTTTGATCCCTCATATCTCCCAATCATTGACAATTATCATTTCACTAGAATTTTGTCATCTTTTAAAAATCCGAAGTATTTTAACTAGGGCCAACTTGATTTTTCTTTCCTTAGATCTATTAGCTCTTGACACCCTACGATGGAAGAATTTTGGAGTTCGCTAAAAGCTCTTCCAAGCGGTAAAGCTCTGGGACATATGGCTTCGTTAGGGCTTTCTATAAGTTGTGCTAGGAAATTTTATCTTAAAAAGGACTTTTTCGCTATGCTTTAAAAGATCTTCCACCTAAGTTGTCGAGGTTTTCACCGACTGAAGAATGTCCACATCGCGCTCATCCCAAAGAATATAGACCAGTTCTAGATTCAGCTATACACCCATAAACCTCATCCACAACACTTGGAAAAATTTCACCAAACTGCTTGCCACACAACTCTCTTCCTAGATCAACGAGCTAATATCCCCTTGTTAGTGCTTTCATTAAATGCCGCTATATCCATGGCAACATCTTGCATGTGCAAAATAAGGCAAAGAAATTCCATCGCTCCAATATACGAATGTTCTTAATCAAGCTTGGTATTGTCAAGGTCTTTGACTCGGTCTCGTGGCCCTACCTCTACCTCTTGGATAAACTTAAAGCAATGGGTATCGGCATGCAACAAATGGAATAGATTCCATGATCGTGGCCTCCTCGTCTTCTAAAGGTGATTCTCAATGGTTTCCTTGGCAATTCCATTTAGGACCGACGCAGCCTTAGTCAGTCGTCGCGTTTGCATCACCATCGTTGGTGACATGGTACCCTCCCGCTCTCCCCTCTCTCTTAAGAAAGTTGGCTGATAGCCCAAAAGTGGCCCAAAGGCTCATTTGTAACCAAGTCGAGTCAGGCCAATCCTTTTATGGGTCATGTCTAGGCCTAGCCTCTAGCTCAATGGCCCGTTAGACCTAGCACACATATTAACCATGACTTAATGAAGTGCGTCTAAAAGGACCATACAAAATTGGGTTGAGCTAGGCCACCTCTATTAGCATTTTTTTTTAGATAGTCTATTTGCAATTAGTTTGGCAGCATGAGGTGTGTAATTAGGTTTTAGATATAATAAAGAGGGCTCAATGATGGAACAAGGATTTAGTTGAATCAATGGGATGTCGGTGGCAAGTTTGAGTGGCAATTTAGATGTTGAGATGGGATGAGGTGGTGCATCATAGACCTAGCTTAAACTGTGAACATGTACGATGATCACGAATTACAAATCACGAAAGAAGAATCATAAAGATTCAATATGCAACTCAAGCACCACGTTCAAACCTACCTAGATAGGAAACTCTCTCTAACTAATGAGTAGACTGATATAGTGTCTGAAGGCAATTTTTTGTATTCTATCTAATCCATAATGAAAGGCTAACCTAATGTATAGAAGGGATGGAATTGGTGAATAGTGACCTCACGCGACATTCTTCGTGAAGAAAATTGATGATTTCTGTAACACCCTACTTTTAAAACCTAGGCTAAAGTAATAGCTTTGGGTTGGGTTATGAAATCAAATACATAATCGTGATCATACATATAGGCATAAGCGTAGCTTAAATTAAAACAACTAAACATAGAACTATTAAATCAAAGGAAATTTACTAAACTACATAAGGTAAATAATATTTAAAATGGGGCTCTAGGGCTGTATAGGATCCATTTTGCCTATCACCCTAGACCGGGCCCTGGCCCACCAACTCATGCTGGCCCATCTCTTCCTTTCCCCGGCTCGGTTAGCCGCCGTTCCCTTGCTCCCCGGTTCAACAGAGCGAGCCGAGCCGCCCACGCCCATCTCTCCCTCGGCTCGGCCTCTTTCTCGCGCGCGCCCTCACTCTCTCCCCGTCCTGCTATGTCTCTCTCTCTGTCTCGCACTCACCTCGCCGCCCCCGTACATCGGCCCGCGTGGCGTGAGGTTCCCGGCAACCACCGCCCGGGCTCTGTCGTGTGCCGACCGCCCTACCCTGCGTTGCCTAGCACCCGCTCGCGTGCATGCAACCCCTCGCCCCTGGTAGCGCTCGGACTAGCCGGTCGTCCCGACCAAAACTGGGCCATGGCGACACGTCGCGCCCGCGACGTTGGTCGTCGCCCTGTCCCGACCGTGCCTTGGCCAGGGCCAAATCATGCAAAGAATAGCGCATGCAGGCCCGTGTGAGGAGCTCGGCGATCATCAGCTCTGCTGCCTGTCACCGCTGCTTGCTGCGCCTGCCTTGCCGCTGCCGCCCATCGCGTCACCGCTCCTTGGGACCGTGCGCATTGAGGCTATTACAAACCAGCTCGTAAACTCCATTCTCCCACCATTGCCTCTTGGCCACGCTCACAGCCCGTGGTACAAGCCCTCGTTCCCCCGCCTCGCTCTCTCTTTCACTCTCGTTCTACACCGCGCCCTTCTTGATTGCTCGTCGCCGGTGAGTCCTCGAGCCAATCCTTTTCACCGAAAGCATCACCCCATCCTCGCGCATCATTCCCCATGCTTGTTTTTGCCCAGGGATCACTGGAGTAACCCTGCCGCGGGAAGCTCTGCTTCAGCCCATCGTCGCCCGCACATCGACAGCCCGCTCCACGGCATCTCCGGCTCCCCCGTGACCACCGGTGATCTCCACTAGCCTCCCAGTCTCTCACCGCAACACCCCTGAGCTCACACCGTCTCGGTAAGCCGGAATCATCGCAACTCAAGCATATCTCCGCTGCCGCTCGCCGTGCCGCCGACCTGGCTCGCCTCATGCTGTAGGTGCCTCCGACCGTAGCGCCGGCGATTGCTCGCCATAGTTGTCGCCGGAGCTCCGCCATGAGAGAAATCCCCTTTCCCAGCCGGGCGAGGGCCGTGTCTTGCTGACACGTGGGCCCCGTGTGTCAGGGACGCGTGGCTGTGAGCAGCTCGCGCGTGTGCCACTAACCTGTGGGCCTTGGTCCCACCTGTCGGGTTTAGTGGTCGCGCCTACGCGAGAATACGTCTTCAAGGTTAGGGAAGCGCCTCCGGCCGTAGCACCTCTCATCCAGCAGCCGAGCGGGCCACGCTAGTGGGCCGGACCAACACTGTAGCAGCCTTGTTTCTTTGGCTTTTATGATTTTAGATAATCTAGTAATAGTATTTCATTTACTATATATGGTAGATGAGTCCCAAAAATCATGGAAAATACCCAAAAATAGGTTATGACATCCTAAACCTAGGAAAAATATAATTACACATTCAACATATTTATATTGCTCTAGAAAAATATTATAGTAGCAGGGATGGTATTTTCTAGCAAATAGAAAATAACTAAAACTATATATTAGTAAATAAAATAGCTCCAGTAGCCCAAAAATTATGAGAATATTCCAATGGGACAGAAATGACCTATTTGATATGACAAAATTGTTAGGCAACATAACCTTGGAATTAAAAATGCTAGGAATAAATATATAAGTAATATGCACATAATGGTTGTATACACTATATATATAAGTAATTGGGGCAGGACCTTAACACTAATAAAATGGGCACCTTTGGCTAAAAACAGCACCACCTCACCTTTGCGATGAGATAAAATACCTAACACAAGCTCATGGAACTTCCTCGATAAGTAGGAAAATAATAATAGAAATCACCAAATAGGACCCACAGTGTAAATAAGTGACACTTGCATTAGAAGCATGCATCATATGCACCCATGCTGCCTTTCTTGTTTATTTACTTGGTATTTATTTGCAACCGAATAGATACTGACATTGTTGATCAAGGATTAGATGACCCGGTCATAGATCCCGACTTCGATCCCGACACCATCGACCCCGTAGCTCTCAACGCAGGCGAGTCAACTATCCTAATGCATATTGATCCTAGTTTTATAAATATATTTTGCTTTAAATTATTAAAAGTGTGTGTGCGCTTAAGTATATGACTACCAGTATATCAAATGCAAAACCCTAGATAAATACTTGTTGCTTTAATCATGTTATAACATGCTTGTCATTTGAATTACTTGTGAATACCCCACATGATGGTTTTGATTATCATGATCCCTTGGATAACCCTAGGATAATTATATCTGTTTAGACAAATAGTCTGGGTAAAACTTGCTTAGAACTGGCTTAATTCTTAATATGATTTCTTTCGGGTATAAACACCCGAATGGTGGGCTATCGTCCACCGGACACGACATGATTTAACTTATGATTCGTCTCCGGGTCATGCGGATTGGGAACTGGTAATAGACTAAGGGCATAAGGGTAGGGTTCGTATCTGTCTCCGGATCTTGTACAAGCGGGTAGGCTTTGGCCGGATCTTGTACAAGCGGGTAGGAGCGGGTTCGTTCTCGGTGTATGCTCCTTATCTATGATTAATTTGTTAGGGCCGTGGATCAGCCCAGATACAAACCCCTTTTTGGAACAAATACTTCTTATCTCTGAAAATGTTCTTGGAGTTAGCTAAGTCATAGGATTTGACATATAAATATACTTAATCTTTAAAATTGGCTTTTCGCAAATAAAGCAACCCCCAGCCTTTCCTTTGAAATCCCTATAAACACATGTATTAGGCTAGGAGTTGGCTCGCGAGTGCGGTTGAATTGAGCACTCACTCTCGCAGAATTTACTCTTTTAGAGGATGGACTGAGTGACTACGATTGCCATCAGGACGATGTCCTCGAAGATGGCGGTCAGGCTAGCGTTTAGTTGTTCTCTCCAGTAGTTTGTAGTTTGCATAGTTGCTGGAGGCTTTTGGTTTAAATCTTCCGCTGGATTTATGTACTCTGATGCCTCTTTTTGGACTTGATGTATTAATCGCCAATGTGTGAATTTGAACGTGCACTCTGACAATGTAAAATTTTGGTATTGAATGCGATGTATGAAATGATCCAGCTATGTAAACGTGTGCTCTAGCATACTGGTCCAGGGACTAGAGCTGAGTCACAGAGGATGTTCCCGGTATGGTAAATGGGGGACCCCTCAATTTGCCCCCAAAGTACTTTGGCAATTGATAATATTCCCAAAGTACTTAGACCTTGATGATATGCCCCCAAAGTACTTAAGCCAATTGATCTTTGATCCTCTTTTAAATGTTTGACCATATTTTGTCAATCAGAGAAGATGAAATGACCAATATACCCCTCCCTCGATATGTGTGGTTTGACTACACCATTTGGGTCTCCCACCTATGTTGATCCAGATTGCATGTGTTAGACCCAGCTGCAAAGATCTCCTTATACACTATTGCACTGAAATCTCATCTGACATGATATAATATCCATTAGCTACTGTTAATGCAAAATTTGGATCCGCTATGTCACTAGCATCCTCATCTCTCAAACTTAGCAGAGTCAATCCACCTTGCTTTCTAAAGACCAATCAACATAATATCTGTTAGCTGCAAATTGAAAGATGAATTATGCCAATGCAATCACAAAACAAACAAAATATAAATAGCACTCCAAAGGAGGGATGCACGCAAGGGAAAATCGAACAAAGGGAGGTGATAAGGGCAGGGTCGGAGACACCAAATGGTGCAGCCAAACCACACATGTCAAGGGAGGGCATGTTGGTCATTCCATCTCTTTTGATTAACAAAATATGGTCCAATATTCAAAAAGGGGCAAAAGATCAATTGGTTCAAATACTATGGGGCATATCATCAAGGTCAAAGTACTTTGAAGCATATTATCAATTGGCCAAAGTACTTTAGAACAAATCATCAATTTTCTCTTGCTCATGTCAACCGTGCCCTGCATGTTACCATTACCTAGGATCACGTTAATTTTTATCTCTAATTTAAATAAAAAGCCATCTCTAAAATCGACGGTAACCAACTTTAAATTGAATATACTATAAAAGGATATCCTAATGGAAAAGATATTACATCTTAGATTGACTGTAGTACTGTAACCGGTGTAGTTGTATTATCTGGCTTCCCCCATCTCATGGTGCGATCATGCCCAAACCGACATAGAATAGGCCTAAGCCTCTTGCGTCGGGCTATCTACCAAAGGCTAGGCCTATGGGATGGCCCGACATGATATGAACAATGGCCGAAATCAAGTATGACATGGTCGGGCTATGCCGGATCATGCTCGCATCATGCATGCCTAGCTCGTCGGGTTTACATGACTAGTGTATCAAAAGCTAGAGGTGGAAATGAGTTGAGTTCGAGCAAGACAGGTCTGGCTTGCTTAAGCACGTTCATTATCGAGAAGGGCTTGGCGGGATGGTCGAGTTAGAAACCAAGCTAGGCACGTCTTTTAGAAAGCTTGTGAGCCTACGAAGAGGAGAAGAGGAAGGAGGTCATTGACGTCACCCTGATGACCCTGATGTTGTATGCCTCGAGCTCACCGTGAAGAGGGCCCGTTGCAGCCACCGCCCCCGTGGAGGTAGGCGTGGAAACAAGCCTAGCTCGAGCTTGTTCTTTACTAAGCTGAGCCCAATGGGATGATTGAGCTAGAAACCAAGCTCGACTTAGGCTCAAGGCAAGGTTATCTGAAGCACTAGGAAGGACGGGAGGGGCCATCTAGGCAGCTAAATGGATTTGCATGCACACAAAGGTTTCGATGGTAATGTATGATCATTTTGGATATATGCACTAATATTTTGTAATATAGAAATGCATTTGGATGTCATATTTGAGCTTTTATATGATAAATCATATATTTTAGAGAAAATCTTTCATATAATCATGTCAATAATTATTAATAGCTGTTTAGGACCGCCTAGGACCGTCTAGGACCATTTATTCACCGTCTAAGGCTGCCTAGGCCCAAAGAGGGGAGGTAGGCCACCGCCTAGGCGGTCTTAGGTACTGCCTTAGGGAACACTAGCTGATGGAAAGCACGTGAGCAGTCACGAGCCTGAGAAGAGAAGGGGAGAAAGGATGTCTCCTTCGTTGCCCTGGTCCCCATTTTGTCCGCTCGAGCTCGTTATGAGGAGGGATTGACTATAGTTGCCAGAGAACGTAGCCGCTGCCTTGGTTGCTAGTATTAGGTTGCCCCACCTTGCCTAAATCGGATATTGCCATGGCAGGGGAGGGATGAATGCAATCGTCACCGCCACGGAGGAGGAGGTCACCGTGAGAAGTAGCCGCGAAGAGGAGCGAGATGACGAGGGTAGGGAGAAGGAGAGAGGCGACTGCTGCTTGGGTAGAGGAGGAGGGAGGTGTGTGGGGGTGGAGAGGAGGCCCCGACTAGGTATGGGATAGGAGCGGGGTTAGGTAGAGGATTAGGGTTAGAATGTGGTGAGGCTAGTGAAGGGGAACAGGTAGGCTACGCTAGCGCAATTTTAAAAATTTCTACCGCGAGTAACTAGGACATCATGCAAGTAAAGGATCACATATCGTTACTCTTGACGTGTGGTCACAGGTAAAGAAGAGTTAGAGTAGCTGAGTCCGACGTCGCACGCGTTGAGGTACAGAAAGTAGTTGTTCACGTCGAGTCGAACGTCCCTTTCTCGCCGATCACTACCGCAGCAACGTCGTACGTACTGCCGTAGAGGAAGTAGTCGATCTCACCGACCTTCTCCTCCTTGTCACCAATCAGCGCAGCAGCAACCGCAGCAGCGCCTCTACGGTATCCACATGTCCAGGGACGGAACGCCGTGCGCTGGTGTGTTAGCACTGCACGGGCGCGGCTAGGGTTTCTAGGAGTCGCTAGGGGGCGTGACAGCTAGAATTAGGTGGTGGCGAACTCATGTGTGTGCATCGCCCTATCGCCTCCTCTTATATAGAGCGCATTAATGGGCTTCTACGCTAGAGGCCCATTAGGATTCTAATCCTACATAGATTAGTATCCGCAAAACTAATCCTACACGGATTAGTATGCACGAATCTAATCCTACACGGATCAGTATCCACGAAACCCACTAATAAATTCAATCCATTAGACATATTCTAACCCGTTAAGTATGTGACCTGTTAGGTTCATGCGCAAGTGGCCATGGTCCCGGAAACTTTTTTTCAAATCACAAGTCAATAGTGGTTCCTAGCAGAACATATTGACCCCTAAATGCACAGAATCATTATATCGGCTGAACCTTGATATACTCACATACCGATCCCTTTACCCCACGATACTAGTCAAGTTCAAGGTGAGATGTGTACCACCCTTGTGATAACTCGGCCATTCACTCGATCTTGTGATGGATTCTAAGCCATGATAAACTCTTTAATCACATTGGCATGGCTATGCACTTTCCAATCCAATCACAACGAGGGCCCAGAGATATCTCTCCTGTAATCAAAGAGGGGCAAATTCCATCCTGATCACTCACACCCCATGATATATTTCATAGCATATATTTACCCAAAAGCTATCTTTACAACTACCCAGTTACGGTGTAGCGGTTGATAACTCCAAAGTATACAACTACGCATGCTGGGATTCAATAACGATCTCAGGTCTAAGGATTATATAGGTATACTACTCGAAACTACAGTCTGATGGCACACGTAAGATAACAATCTTTGCAGTGTCTCAGAGTAGATCTATCCAACACCATGTTCTCTAACATGTGTCCACATTATTGATTTGATATGTCTATATCTGTGGTATGTGAAACATTACCATCAATCAATATATGTTGATTAAATCATTATTGTCCCATATAAGGATATGAGATGTAACATCCCCATTTTTTTTAAAAAAATTTGAAAATGCATCATCATGGCATCATCACATGTGAAATCCAAAAATTTTAAAATCATTTTTTGAAAAATGTGCATGTTACTATAAATATATTTTCCTTACAAATCTATTTAAGGATTTAACTTATAACTATGTATATATAAATATATCTCATTTGAAAATGTCCAAAAAGCTACAAATATATTTTTACAAATTATTAGATTAAACCATTTCACAATAAAATGAAGATGGCAAGTAATTGAAACTGAAAATTTAAATAAAAACTTTATAAGCAAATTTCAAACTAATTAGGTTTAGTAAAAATATATTTTGCCCTAACACTAATTCCCTCTCATCTCTATGACAAGTGGGCCCTACTTGTCATCCTTCCCCAATTAGGAAATCCCCATTTTGCCCTTTTCCCCAAATGGGAATATCCTATTTTGGGCCCTTCCCTAAACTACCCCTCCCTAATCCTATCTAAACCCCACTCACTCTCTCTCATCCATCTCTCTCGGACAAACCGAGACAGCCCCCCTCTCTCGGTTTTCTCCTCTCTCTCACTCCCCACTGCCATCCCTCGACCTCGTCGGTGAGACCCTCCCAGGCCGATTCCTTCCATCACATCCTCACCCTCACTCTCCTCGCCCCATTTCTCCAGGTCGCCGCGTCGCCGAGCCGGAGCTCGTCGGAGGAGGTCACCAAAACCGTCTTAGCCCTATGCACCGTCGAGGTTCGCTCGGCAGTAAACTCCCTCTTCCTTTCCCTAGGTTCCTAGCTCCCTGAGAGCCTCCCATGCACCGCCGGTGCCGCCTCGCCGTCGCCAGACCTCGGCAGCTATGAGCCATGCCCTAACCACGGTCACGTCATGCCGACCGCCTCGGCGCCTTCGTCCCAAGCCCGAAACCACCAGAGCCTTCCATCACCTCCTCTTCCTCGCCGACCCCAGCCCCACTCTACTTCATGCCGGTCGGCCTCATGGCCGTCTTGCCTGTGCTGCCGCCGCCAACGCCAAACCTCACTGCCCGCCTCCTCCTCTCCCACGACCCCACCTCAGGCTTCCTTCCTCCTCTCTCTTTCCTCATTTCCATGGCCGTGGCCATCATCTCATGGAATCGGCCACGCCCGAACCGCCTCCCTCTCTTTCTGTGGCCAACAGTAAACCCGCCGTCAGTAGGCCGCCAGCGTGGCAGGCGCCGCCCAGCGTCTTTGGTTAATTTGGTAAGCCGAGCCGGCCGCACTTGCCTTTTTCTTTTTTTTTCAATTTGATTTATAAATATAAAAACTTGTAAATTTTATATCTTTAAAAATATAAGTCCAAAATTTATGAAATAAATTTCTAAAACTCACAAAAATGTGGACTTTAATTTAAAAATATAATTTAAATAATTTGATGCATATTAATACATGATTTAGATTTAGCTTATTAAAGATAAAGACATAAATTAATTAACCTTAATGGATTTTGATAAATAAAAATAAATTGGCAATTTCTGAAATGATGAAATAAAACAACATAAACATTTATTTTAGGAATTAGTTTATTTTTCATTTCTCAATTAAAAGGAATATGTTGCTACATATGTACATTAATTAAATTCCATATAAAATAAAGGTTTCTAAAATTTATAAAAAGAAGTCAAGTAAAATTTATATACAATTTTCAGATTAAAGTATCTTCATCATATTTATGCATAATCCACTCACATGCATGCATTTCATATTTAATTTTTGGTATTGTGTTTATTTTGGTTGTTTTATTTGTTAGGCCCTAACGACGATAGTTTCGCGACCAATCCCCCGGAGGATCACCAGGAATTTGCTGAGCAAGGCAAGTGCTGAAACTTGTGTCCTATGGTTTCGAAACTAAATTTCTTAAAAGTTTACAAAATGCATATTATATTCAAAACTAAAAATGCTAATCACCTAGCTGCTTAGTTAAACACCCAAACAATAATTATTCTGTTAAAATACTCCTTGCTACCCTAGGTTATTAAAATTGCTAATATTAAACTTCACCCTCGAATTAGGTTTTGCAATAATGCTTAGAAATGCTTAGTACTGAATCATTGTTCATTCTTGATATCTGCAATTATCAAATGCTTGTTTAAATGATTGATTTAAAAGCGACGATGGAGTCTTTGTCATGGGTG
Organism: Olyra latifolia; assembly: GCA_036346145.1. Classification (NCBI taxonomy): domain Eukaryota; kingdom Viridiplantae; phylum Streptophyta; class Magnoliopsida; order Poales; family Poaceae; genus Olyra; species Olyra latifolia. The sequence goes on from CM070530.1 coordinate 5,849,269, forward strand.
TAGTTAAGATAGTGGGTGCTATCGGGTAAAATGTTTTGCAAAACCCGATCGGGGTGGATGGTTGCAAGGTGGGTGCAGCGAAGAAACACGAGACTTGGGCCCAGTGTAGGAACCACCCGGTCCCTAAGGACCGATTCCTTGAGGTAGACGAGCTAAGTACAACAAAGTCTTGGCCGTGAGTGCCTGTATGGGCGGGCCCTGGTTGAGTACCCTTCGGACTCTTAGTCGGGCATTCAGTGGAATAGGGAGTGGGCATCTGGATCGTCCATAGAGTGAACCTTTCTAGGTGGAATAGGGAGTGGGTATCCAGATGTGTCCATAGAGGGAACCTATCGGCACAAGAGGGGCATTGGTGTGGAAACCTTAGTGGGAATGCCGAGCTAAGGGAAGGTTGTGGTGAAAGACCTTGTGGTGATCATTTTCCTTTGGGTGATTCCTAGGAGAAACCACCTCTCATGGGTAAAGCGTCGACCTCTGCGAGCGTAAAACTATCATGATAGCCGTGTCCACGGTCAGGGCCAGACGACGGGAGCCGCCTCATGGTACTTCTTCTCTATTTGTTTTCAAAATGGTGTTTCAAAGGAAAACCACGATTGCGGTCGTGTGTTTTGTCTTTTCTCCTCACATGGAGTCTTTGTGGCGATGAGGGTGTCCGCACGGTGGAGTGCCGTGTGTAGCCAGTTGGGCAAAAACCGTGGGTCTTTGGAACTTCAAAGAAATTGATCCAAACATTTGTGTTCCTTAACACGTTTTAAAATCATTTTATAAAACCTTAGATAAAATTTTGTAAACCGGCTTTATGCAAAAAGAACCCTAACTCTCCTTTGTCAAGCCTTAGATGCATGGTAGTCGGCCTTGCTTGTTGAGTATAAAGTATACTCACCCTCCCTTTATCTTGGGTGCTCATTCCAACGAAAGCAGAGGCTAACAACAATGGAACCCCGAGGAGGAGATGTACCACGACGAAGGATTCGCCGCCGGGATCCAAGACGAAGAGTACCTCGACGCCTAGGATTGCGTTCCTCCAGCTCTGCCTGTGGGGATCTGCCTCGGCTTTCTTCTTTTGGAGTTTTCAGTTGTATAATTAAGACTCCCGCTTTTGTAAGGCCTTTGTGCCAAACTATGTAACCACGCCATAAGGCGCACTCTGATGTAAATTCATGTAAATTAATCGTTGTGGTTGTGATCCAAGTTCTGTATCTGTGTGTGCTAGCTACTGATCCAGGGACTAGCACAGGTAAAGCACAGGTGGGACCTCACCTTCGCCAGGGGGGGTCCCGACATGAGATCAGGGATCATTTAGAATTAAATCATATAAACAATGTGTCTCACAACCAAGTCATACTTGATGAACAATGTGAACGACGTTTATTCATGAAACTAATAACATATTATTCAAAAATACATAAACATAAACATGATATAATCATATTACATGATTGCCTCTAGGACATATCACTAACAGCTAGGCCACCTCCTGTTAATGTTAGGGCAAGAAGTTGGGCCTGTAGCCTATGAGTGAAGTATATGAAATCTGGTTGATGCAGCTGGCAGTTTGTAAGCAAAATTTTTACATGGTTTTTTCTGACAACAGGACTAAACGAGTGAGCTTGGCTCATTCAAACTAGCGAGCTGGTAAGCTGACTTGACTAAATCGCTCATTTCATGGGACAAACTAAAAATGAGGCAAAAGGCCAAGATGCTCATAGGCCATGAGATGAGCATGTTATGTACAGTTTTTTCTTACATTGTTTGTTTCTCTCTAAACACTTTGACTTTTTGACGTCGTTTCTTAAAAATCTCAAACATTTTCAAACCCAACTTTAATGCTCAATTTCAAATTTTTGAAGACACTAGTCAAAAGGATCGATGAACGTGCTATTTCCACGTTCCAACCATAATCCTGAATTCCTGGCACTACAGTAGGGGCTAGGTGCTAAGGTGTCCCCGTGGAATGGCATCCTTTGCAGTACTGCTCTTTGCCTTTGTGCCACTAACATGTGGATCTCACCTATGTAGGGCACACATGTCTGTGGCATAAAGATCAAGAAGGGCATAGCTGAAGAGGATATTCTTGCATCCCCCGTAGGTCGTAGTCTTGTGTCTGGCTTGCGGGGCTGTGCCGGGTGCGTGCATCAGTCGCTCCCAAGCAGAGGTGGCCAATGGGCTGGCCCGGTTTGTTTTGGGCCCTGTTACTATACGAACTGGGCCAACCGAGCTAATGGCTGGGGTCTAAGTCCAAGTTTGGTTCGGATAAAGAACCGAACAAACTAGGCTAGCCCGGTTGGCCACTTTGGTGCTGGTTGGCCCGCTTCGAGGAAAATACTTCAAAAAAATAAAAAATTAGAGGAATTTAAAAATGGCAACAAAAATATCATGAAAATTGACGGGGGCCTAGGGTGACGTTCGGATAGTCACACGCTAAGAACGCAAAAACAAAACAGCCCTCTCCCGAGCAAGGGTCTACTTCAAGGAGTCCTCGCCGGGCTCGGGCACGGCCAGTCTGCTCGGACCGGGTCCGGCAGCTCCTCCCGACCAAGGAAGGATCTGACCCTCTCCATTGCATTAAATGCTCGACACGTCCGAGACAGTTGCGAGGGATCGCGCCACCAACCCACGTCTTGTAACATCGCTCCCACACCGTTTCCCGTAAGACGAAGAACGGCAGCGATGGCGCAAGAGAAGACATGCTTCGGACCACCGGACAAAGGAGGGACAACCATCATACCGCTAGGTAATAGGATTTCACCGCTAGAAAAACCGATGGCGTCCATGTATAAATAGACTACGTCATTTGCACATCTAGGGGCGCGACTACGAAAATACACACGCGCATCGTGGGAGCTCCGGCCGCGCACCATTCGGGCCAAAGCTCATCCCTCGCCACAAGAAACTCATCCCTTTGTAACCTCTTGATCCCTCATATAGATACCCTTTGGGCGTCATTACCTCCACTCGAGGGGCGAACCAGCCCAAAAATCATCGTGCCTTCTCTTGATAGCCACTCGATCGAAGTTCGTCTTCTTGAAAGCCCCGACGCATGAAAGAGGCGGTTGATCCTCACTCTCAACAAGTAAGCTCGGTGCCGGGGCCCGTACTCCCAATCGCCGGTGGCGCCGTCCGTGGGGGGACGAGATCGGCTACGTGGCGAAGGTCCTTGAAGAATGGCGAACTCTCGGGACAACCAAGATATTAACCCGGCGACCTCGGCGACTTGGGCGAATATTGGTCCGATCCGAGGTCGCCGGATTATCGATCCGACGGACACACCATGGCGAGTCCTCTCCCCATGGATGTCTGCGCCCGGTGGATGAGCTGGGTTCGAGTTCGTTCGAACCTCTCGATTCAAGAGTTACCGAGCAGAGACACCGACCATATGTGAAGGTGTCGATTAAATGCGAAGAGTCGATATCCGGACATCGTGCGACTCCGACCACGAGACGGTCTCTGCGGGGATACGGTCATGACACCCTCATGCCCGGCATTCCGCGGGAAGCCCACATGGCGGACATCGGCGGCGTCCTGCTCCGCGCCTCGGGAGGGCGAGTCGCGTCGCCGCTTGGGCGCCGCATGAACTGGCCGCCGACTCGTCGGCCGAGCCACGCAACCCATCGCGATGACCGGGGCGGCGCCCGCCACTCTCCGCTCCCCGACCGGTCGCCACCTCGGTCCTTTCCTCCGATCCGTCGGTAGAGTCGCCAGCGCCTCGGGCCTGGCACACGTTGTCGCGTGACCTCCGACTGATTCGACCGGAGCCGAGCTAAGGCGTAGCCATGGCGAAAAATTTGGAAGCGATTGGCGGCGATCTTCCTCGTCTGCATGAGCTCGGTGCTTCCCGAAAGCCGAACCCCGGGTAGTTACTCCGTCCGACCTCCGTCGGGACCTTGATCGGCGGAGGAATGACCGCACATCTCGCCATCACGGTGGCGTCTCTCGAGCAATGCTCGGCAAGCGGCATCGCCACGACGACGGCTCGGCTCGCCCCTCCGGCCGAATGGGGCCACCCCGAGTCGATGCGAGGCGCCATGCAAGCGCCGACCAGCGCCACTCGGAAACCCTACGGATACCCCGGCGCTCGGCGCGACGGCGTCTTCTCGCGCCTCGGTCCCCCGAGGGCGTGAGGCGTGGCGCTCATGGGAGCGACGCGGGTAAACCACGGTGCCCGCTTTCTCCGCACCCTCCGGCGCAGCATGGCCCCCAAATTCAAACCGGGCCACATAGAGCGGTCGACGGGACCCGAACCGGACGAATTCCTCTCGGTATATGCTACCACATCCGCGCCATGGCGGTGATGAAGGGTAATGGTGAACTATTTCCCAGCGTGTTGGAGGGCCCGCTTCGGACATGGCTCTTCAACCAGCGGAAGGCTCCATCCACACCGGGTCCAATCAGGCGAGGCCTGTGAGCGAATTTCATGAGTCTTGTCCCCGCCAGAAGGCCGCAGACCTCAAGCAGGTGGTCGAGATGGAGGGCAAAGCTCCGGGACTACGTTCGAAGGTTCATCCGCACGCGAACACGATTCAACATCGAGCCAAGCGATCGTCGAAGCATTCACCGGCGTCAAAACGTCCGCTTCGCCCAGGACCTCGAGATATACTCGGCTCCTCGGCGGTGAGCTCTTCAGCGGCGGGCGTTACATAAACGCCGAGAAGGCCGTGGGCGAAGCGGCTTCTTGGGTCAGCGGCGCCTCGCGACCGAGCTCGGATCTTCGGACAAAAAAGTCCGACAAGAAGGCCAAGAAGAAAAAAAAGCGGCCAAATTGGTGGCGCTATCCCAGAGCCGTCGTCTCCACGACACCGGTTAAAGAAGCCTCGGCCTTCCCGAGCAAGGTGGGCGGTCGTGATCGACCGACCGGACGAAGCGTGGACCTCGGGGACCCTCGAGCGGTCCGCTTCGTCTGCTGCACCAAGTGCACGGACACGACCTCCGCGCTCGCCGCACTGGATCGCTCGGCGAAGACTTCTACAACGGACGGGGCCCATGCCGTCCTCCCGGACGCCGGAAGGGTGGGCCCGACCGAAGTCCGAGCCCCTTCCGGACCGAACGGCGGAGAGCGAAGAATATCATGAGCCGAGTCACCACATTGCGGTGATCTTCGGTCCGCGACCTCGCCTCCCCGACGGAGTTGAAGGCCATGGCCTTGAGGTCTGCCGCGGATCGAGGCGGCTCGGTTCGAAGCAACAGATGGTCGAGCGACCATCTCCTTCTCCGGGAGGATGTCCCTCGGGAATGACGGAAGCCCGAAACTCCCCTCGTGCTCTGCCCGACCATCAAGAACACAAGGGTCGACGGTGCTTATCGATGGGGAAGCGCTCTGGACCTGATCTCGCCGGGTCTTGGGCGAGATGCAAATCCTCGTTCCAAGATCAAAAACATCGCTATGCCCTTCCACGGCATCATCCCGCACGTCCATGACCCCGCCGGCAGATCGTCTGCCGTGACCTTCGGCGGCCGAGCAACTTCGGACCGAGTTGGTCACCTTTGAGGTAGTCGACTTGAGTCGGCCTACAACGCCATCCTCGGCGGTAGGCCCTCGCCAAGTTCATGGCAGCTCGCACCACGCCAGATCACCGCCTCAAGCTCCCGGGGCGAAAAAGGGTGATCACCGTCGGGGGCAACCACAAGGCCGCCTCGAGTCGCGGCGAAATGGCGCCGACCACGGTCGGCCAGCTCACGACGCGGGCCCGAGCAAAACTCTCACAAGTCCGCTCGGCCCAAGGTTGTCCTCGGCCTCGAGGCGGGGGCAACGTCTCGATCTCCGGCGAGATCCGTCGAAGGTGGTCGCGTCGGGGCGCTGGATCCAAAATAGGAAGGCGAGCTCGTCACCTTCCTCCGCAAACGCCGGCGTCTTCGCATGGGAGCCGTCCGACATGCCCGGGTCCCAAGGAGGTGATCGAGCCTGGTGGCGGTTCACGATAAAAACAGTCGCTAAGCGCCGAGGAGATTCCGCAATGGAAGGTCGATGTCATCAAAGAGCGGTGGACAAAATTGTTGAAGGCCGCCGTTAGAAAGTCGAGCACTCCGACGGTTGGCGAATCGATCGTGGTCGGGAAGAAGAACGGAAAGTGGCGGATGTCGTCGATCACACCAACATCAACGGCTCATGTCCAAGGACAACTTCCCTTCCCGCGCCGATCGGTTAGTCGATGCAGCGGCGAAGCACGGTGATGAGCTTTTGGGCGATACTCGGGTACCATCAGTCGACTGTCGCGGGAGGATGAAGAAAATCGCCTTCATCACCCCCTTCGCACCTTCGCTGCTACGACCATGTCTTCGGTCAAAAACGCGGGGCCACTTTCCAGCGTTTGATCACGAAGACCTTCCCGACCAGATCGGCCGGAACCTAGAAGTCTATGTAGGCGACATAGTCGTCAAGAGTGCTTTAGCCGAGGCCCACATCCGGACCTCGAAGAAACCTTTCGTAATTTAAGAAAACATCGGATAAAGTGAATCCGGAGAAATGTGTCTTCGGTGTACACACGGGCATGGTGCTCGGATCGTCATCGGGTCGGCCGTATCGGTGCCAACCCGAAAAAGATCGAAGCCGTCGAAAGGATCGAGCTCCTTGAATGTAAAGGAAGTCGATCGCTCATTTGGTGGGATGGCGGCACTTAGCCGCTTCATCTCCCGACTAGGTGGCGCGGACTTCCTTTCTTCAAAGCCTTGCAGCAACCACAGCGGTTTCGTCTCGGACCAAGGAGGCCGACGACGCCTTTAAAAAGCTCAAAGAATATCTATCGAGCCCGCCTGTCCTAGTCACCCCGAGGGGACAGGAGCCTTTGTTGCTCTACTTGGCGGCCTCCCCAGCGATGGCGCCGTGCTCGTGGCCGAGCGCGAGGAAATCGGCGGCCTATTTACTACGTGGCGAGGTACTTCATGGACCTAGGGGCGTTACCGAGGTCGAAACTTCAGACTCCCTCCTCATGGCTTCTAAAAACTTCGCCACTATTTCTTGGCTCACCCAATCACGGTCCCGACCGACTTTCGTGAGAAATCCTCAAAACCCCGCGCCTCGGGCGCATCGCCAAATGGGCAATTGAGCTCGGGAATTTGACCTCAAGTTCGTGGCGAACGGCGATCAAATCTCGGATCTTTGGCGGACTTCGTGGCCGAGTGGGCGAATCCCCGAAGCCAACAAAAGGCCGCACACCGAGGAACCCCATTGGACAATGTTCTTGACGGCTCGCGTTCGAAGGCCGGGAGGCTGGAGTTGTCTTGACCTCTCCTCACGGAGAACAACTCGATCGTCATACAATTGCGCCATTGCGGACGAACAACGCGCGAGAATATGAAGGCCTCTTGGCGGGACTCGGGCATGCTCTGCGCTTGGGGTCCGACGACTAACCGTGAAAGGGATTCGCGGTTGGTCGTAAACCGGGTTAACAAGGAGTTTGATGCTCGATGACTCAATGGCGCGTTACTGGCGAGGTGAGGAAGTTGGAAAGGAACTTCAAATTTGAAGTCCTTCACGTGCCGGAGAGCAAATACCCCGCCGACCAACTTGCCAAGTTGGGCACCTCGCAAGAACCGGTCCCAGCAGGTGCTCGTTGAGCACACTGCTAAAACCCTCCATTCCCTCCGGAGAAGAGGCGGTAGGGCATAAAGCAGCGTCTCCGCCCTCGAGCAAGGAGCCACTTGATGACGCCATTCATCCAATTCTTGGCACACGGACATTGCAGGGGCGGCCGAGAAATCCCGCTTATCGGAGAGCTCCACTATCTGAGTTAGTGGAAGGTGCCTGTCTCAAGAGGCGCGCCGAGTCCTCTCCAAGTCGTCCCTCGGGAAGAAGGGAGATTCTGCTAAAGGACTTGCACGAGGGTGCTGTGGAGCTCACTCCTCCTCTGAGCGCCGTCGGCAAAGCCTTGAGATGGGCTACTATTGGCCTGGCGTTGGTGGCCGCCGGAAGATCGTCACCACATGCCGGCGTGCCAATTCCATGCCCGGCAGTACACCAACCAGCCTACACCCTTCAAACTATTCCCCACCGGCCATTCTCTACAGGGGCTAGACATACTAGGACCATTCCCCAAAGGCGAAGGATCGCGATACCTCTTCGTCGCCATTGACACGTTCACCAAATGGATAGAGGCGAACCGGTCTCGGCATTACTGACCAGCGGCCAAAAAATTTTCATAATAACGTGGTCACACGGTTTGGCGTTCCCTTGCCGATCACGGATAATGGAACTCGGTTCACGGTGAGTGCTCCAAGAATATTGCGAGGGCGTTGGCACGAAATTTGCCGCCTCGTGGCTCACCCGAAGCAACGAAATTTGTCGGCGAGCCAGCAGCGAGATCCTCCAAGGAATCAAGAGGCGGGTCTTCGATCGGCTTTCTAAGCTCTGACAGGCTGGTCGACGAGCTCCTTCCGTCTTGTGGGTCAGTCCGCACCACTCCCAATGAGAGCGGCAGGCGAAACACCCTTCGCCTCGTATCTGCACCGAGGCCATGCTTCCGACCGAGATAACCTTAAGGTCACCTCGCGTGGACCTCGCGGAGGTCAGCCGATGACCACCAAGGCGGGTTACTCGACCTCGACTGTCAGGAAAAGCGAGCAAGCCCTCGTCCGATCGCCACCTACCTCCGGGCTCTGCTTGCGCACGCCGCCCGGTCGTCCGGCCAAGGAGCTCTGCAAAGCGGCGACTTGGTTCTGCGACGGGTCCAGACCTATCACACGCCAACAAGCTAACCCCAAGGTGGGAGGGTCCATTCACGGTCGTCTCGTCTTCACGCCCGGGGGCTGTCGCCTCGCCTTCCCAAGCGGACGAATTCTCAAGCAACTTCGTGGAATATCGCCCGGCTCGCGCAGTTCCACGCCTAACCTTCCCCTTCCTTTCGGCCCATCCTCCTTATTTAACTCTCGGATCTTGAGCGACTTCTCGAAATCCCGAGCATGTTAAATAAAAGGAATAGTAACCAAAGTTCTTTTCCTTAGGGTTTTCGACCTTTTTTTTTCATCTGCCGCCTAAGCACGAGTTCTTGTTCTCTAAACCGATTTCTAAAGCGGTAAGCGGATCTGAGAATGCACTCCCCTGAATTCCATTGCTCGGATAAGCCGATAGCACATCGCCCGACAAGTTCTCGGCGGTACCTCGCGAACCGATCCGAAACCCAAATTGAACTCGGGTAGAGTAACTTGAACTTCGCGGCTACCGTGTGCCGGTCTCTTGCTCGCAACTGTGGTAAGGACCGGCCACACGAGGGGGACATCGCCTATTTCACGCATCTTGGATGCGGCCACCGTGTGCGGTCTCTTCTTTCGCAACGAGGGGCAAGGACCCGGCCACACGAGGGGCGGACATCGCCCATCCTCATTGCCGGCTACTTCTTGTGCCCGGTCTCTTGCTCGCAACGGGGCAAGGACCCGCCACACGAGGGGACATCGCCTATTCGCGCATCTTCGGATGCGGCCGCCGTGTGCCCGGTCTCTTGCTTTCGCAACGAGGGCAAGGACCCGGCCACACGAGGGGCCGACATCGCCATCCTCGGCCGCCCGGCTGCGCCGTGTGCCGGTCTCTTGCTCGCATAACGAGGGCAAGGACCCGGCCACACGAGGGTGAACATCGCCTATTTGGCGCATCTTCGGATGCGGCTGCCGTGTGCCGGTCTCTTGCTCGCAACGAGGGGCAAGGACCCGGCCACACAAAGGGTGGACATCGCCTATTCGCGCACCCTCATTTGCCCGGCTACGCCAGTGCCGGATCCTTGCTGGGCGTGAGGCTTATAGGGTAGGTATATAGCGACAAATAGTAGCATAAATATTTTATAGACGTGAACAAGAGAGAACATCTTGTATTTAAATTAAATGTACTACAAACACGTGTAAACACCACGTACACTATTCCCTAGATCTACCCTTCAAAGATTGAAGCTTATCCTCCACGTCTTCAAGGCGACTTGGTGGAGAACCCGATCTGGGCTTCACGCCCGGCGGATCTCCTAGCAAAGCCGCCACCTTCCTGCTCTCTTCGGCTGGCTGCCGCTCCTCCTCAAGCTCTTTGCGGACCCGCTCGAGCTCCTCCAGGGACCGGAGCTCCTCTCCAGACCCGAGCATACCCCAAAGCGTGCTCAAGTTCGTTCAGGACCCAGGCGAGCTCCGTTTGGGCCTCCCTAGTTCGGGCGCACCACCTTCACCTTGGCACGCACCGAGCTTCTATGCTCGCAACCCGATCATCCACCTCGGCGAGACAAGCGCAAGCGAAGAAGCCAACAAAGAAGATTACTGAGACAAAGTAGTTCACAAGAAGAAATTACCTCATGGCGGTGGCCTCGAACAGCACCCTCGGCCGGGCGAGGGCACGGATGTTCCCGAGCTTGCGAGCGGCACCCCGAGCTCGGAGTTGAACTACTCAGGCCTCTTCGCCTCGGCAGGACCGGCCCGAGCATCGTCCACGCCCGGGGTCGGCGTCCCACCACTTCTAACCCCATACTGGGCACGGACAACCAAAGCCATGTCGCGCTCGGCGCCCCTCGCCGGAGACCCCATGGTCGGGGTGAGGCAACCAGCCACCTCAAGCTCGGAAGATCGCGACAACGTTCTGCGCCACAGACGAGGGAGAGGGTGCTCGGTCGACCTTCTCCCCAAGGGCTAAGCGACGACGTCGCCACCCACGCCGTCATTGAAAACCGTCGACCCACTCACAAGTAACCGTTGGAAGACCCAACGTTTGGGCTTACCTTCGGGCGACCCTTGATCGGCCGACCCTAAGATTCGCTCGGGTAGCCTTTGCTCGGTAACCTTGAGCTCGGCCAACCAAAGTCTGCCCGACTAGCCCTGCTTTCGGCTAATCGGGCGTCGTCGAACGTCTGGAACCGAAAAGGCTCGATGCGGTTTAAAAAGCGAGGAGGACCGGCGGTCCACCACTCAGCTTCGGGGCTAGATGACGGGGCCTAGGGTGGCGTTCGGATAGTCACACGCTAAAACGCAAAAAACAAACAGCCTCTCTCCGAGCAAGGGTCTACTTCAAGGAGTCCTGCCGGGGCTCGGGCACGACCAGTCTGCTCGGACGGGTCCGAGCTCTCCCCGACCAAGGAAGGATCTGACCCTCTCCGCCAGCATTAAATGCTCGACACGTCCGAGGCAATTGCGAGGGGATGCGACCACCAACCCGTCTTGTAACATCGCTCCCACACCGTTTCCCGTAAGGCGAAGAACGGCAGCGATGGCGCAAGAGGAAGACATGCTTCGACCACCGGACAAAGGAGGGACAACCATCATACCGCTAGGTAATAGGATTTCAACGCTAGAAAAACCGATGGCGTCCATGTATAAATAGACTACGTCATTGCACATCTAGAGGCGCGACTACCGAGCTAATACACGCGCATCGTGGGAGCTCCACCGCACCATTCGGGGCCAAAGCTCATCCCTCGCCACAAGAAACTCATCCCTTTGTAACCTCTTGATCCCTCATATAGATACCATTTGGGCGTAGAAACATTACCTCCACTCGAGGGGCGAACCAGCCCAAAAATCATCGTGCCTTCTCTTGATAGCCACTCGATCGAAGTTCGTCTTCTTGAAAGCCCCGACGCCATGAAAAAGGCCGTTGATCCTCACTCTCAACAAGTAAGCTCGGTGCAGGGGCCCGTACTCCCAATCGCCGACAAAAATGATTAAAAATTCCAAGAAATAGGAAAAATATTTGGATTGCACTGAAGAGCTTTATTATTTTGAATGTTGTGTGTGGCTGTTTCGTTAAAAACTTTGCCAAGTAAAAAACTCAAAGTTGAGAAAACCTTGGTAAAGAAAAAAGAGTACAACCTAAAGTTCTACAATACAAGCACAAATGTTTCAAAAACCTTCTTCATCAAGCTCTAGGCCTCCAAATGCAGCCGCCAATTCTTGATTGCGCCTCTCTGCGGCGAGGCTCTGGAGTCGTTTTTCTGCTAGCACCCAGTCCTTCATGCTCAGTAGTATTTCAACCATGTCGATATGGAAAGAAGTTCGTGTATCCTCAAGTATTATCCCTGCGAGACTGAAAGCAGACTCTGACTAAACCGTGGAGACTAGAACACTCAATACTTCCCGTGCTAGGATGGATAGCATTAGATATGTTCAATTATGCTGCTGCCATCATGTGAGAATATTGAACTCCTCTTCCTAGAAGTCGACAGTGTCCCTTGCTAGGTACGAGGCAAGCTCACCAATAGATCTACATGATGGTGCATGTGCGGTCTAAACTGTCTTGCTCGAAAAACTTGAACTAACCTTGCCCATAACAAATTTCCAAAAGGACATTTTCCTGCCTATTCGTTGAACAGGTGCCGGCCATTGTGGACAAACTCCTGTAAACTTTTCTTCATATTTTCTATACAAATCATTTAGTCTACTTCTAATGCTATGAAAATAATTAGAGTAATCTATGCCAGTAGCAGCACCAAGTTATCTTAGAACATTAGTTAGTCCTAGAATTTTGGCCATAAGGTCTAATAAAAAAGCAAAACAAATATAAAAAGGAAGTTCTCTCCAATATTTTAGATATTTGGCTTTCGCATGGCTAACTACATCAAATAAAATAACATCATTTTTAAATCTCTTCAAATGATTAGCGATATGATAAATGCATTGAATAATAAAACAAAACGTAGGTTCATACACAGCAGCAGTGGTGAGGGTGGCTTCATGAAAAACCTCTAAACATTAATATAAATGAGTAAGTATTTGTCAAACCTGTGGAGTCAGAAGTGGCGTGCCATCACGAGTTTGATATGTGTGTTAATAAAAACTTCAAAAACCTGTCTCTATGGTAATACATGCTGAAGCATAAGATAGGTGGAATTCCACCTAACAGGCATGTCTAAACCAAAATTCCTAGATTGTACCTGTGAGGCATGACAATAGTTTTTCTATACAACAATTCTAACATTAGGGCTATTTAAACATGAGATGGCATCCCAAATAATTTAAAGGTAAGATTGTAATCTTTTTAAGCCACTTTTAACAATTAGATTAATAATATGGCATGCACAACGTTGATACATTTGTAGCTAGCAGAGGTGTCAAAATGTTTATAACATTAGTATTAGCTAATGTATTATTTAAGGTAATAGAAAAATCTTATCTGTTATTTTAAATTCCTGAACAACATTCATAATGCTATCAGCTATATTCTCACCTATGTGATTAACATCTATAAGTTTTAGGACAATTATTTTTTTCTCTATTTTCTAATTTTGGTTAACATAATGAGCAACAACACTTAAATAATCTTTCCTAGCTCTACCTGCCCAAATGTTCGAGGTTAACGAAACAGAAAATGTGAAAGTTTTAAACTATTCTTTTAATTTTGACTTGTTAGTGTTATACAATTTTTTTTCAAATCTCTAGTTGTTGTCTGACGGGAAACACTAGTAAATCTAGGATTATGAGCAGTTTTAATATATTTTTGAAAAGCAGAAGATTCACCGAATGCTAACAGTAAATCTTCAGAAGCAATTAGACGACACAAAGAATCTCTACCTACTTCGGAATTGTAGTCCTAATTACTTACTGTACCATCAGAGTTTTATTGTTGCTGTCTCATTTGAACGCCTTTCCTCTTCTCACACGCCACGGCGTGCCTCTTCAAGTGTCACATGCCTAAGCGTATCACTTGCCGCCCGTTCATAAGGTGTTTCAACTCGTCGAAGTCCTCCCACACCCCCAATCGGTTTACTCGGGCCTGCTTTGATCCGATGGTATCGGAGCCCGAAGCACGGGTTGAATCGAAAGATTCGTAGGGTATTTTTCTGGTTCCTTGTGTTCCTATTTCGTCATTTGGACCTAGCACACTATGACTAATCGGTTCATAATTCTTCGGTCTTAAACCGACCTGGCTAGGATGAAATTTTTTCGTACGGAGAATTTCCATCGTCCATTTCAAATAGCTGCAACTGTAAAACAATTGAACAAATAAATTAGAGAATAAAAATACAACAAAAAAATAATGCTGTGATACAATCATACAAACCATATGCTACCGAATCTAGAAATTGAAAATATTTTTTTGCAAAATATTTCAAACTTCGTCCAAATTGGCAAAGAACAACTAAATTTTTAGCTTACAATCCAAAGAAAAGAATGGGGTTGGAAATATGGCTGGATGGGGATGGGATGCATGCCTATTTTAGGAAAAATCTAAGTTTTTTTTTGGATTTTTCTTCTATTTTTAATGAATTTTCAAAGGTCCAAACGGTCAAAAAATGGTTATATTCATCTAACGGTATATTTTTTGGAAAACGAACCGAGTGAGCCCGGCCGGTCCGTTTCGCTTGCGTGGCGTGGACACGTGCACAATCAGCGACTTGGTGCCCGCCGTGTTAGCTGTAGGTGGCCATGCACAAGCGTGGCATGGGGGTGCAGAGTAGACCTGATTGTAAGTCGGGCCGGGCCGGGCCGGGCCGGGCTTCGGGCTAGGCTTGAAAAAGCCCGGTCACCTGAATGCAAGCTCGAGCCTGGCCGACCCGATTTTTTTCTCACCAACATCAGGCCCCAGCCCGGTCCGGTCAATAGCATTTACTGTAAATTGTTAGGCTGGCCCGAACCTTACTTCGAGCTAGCAAATAGGGCCGAGCCTGGCCCGGTGCTCAAGCATAGCCGGCCCAGGCTGGCCCATCGGGCCGGGTTGCCTATGATCAGGTCTAGCACGGAGCGACGGACGCATGGCCGCGGGCTTGGGCGCGCGGGTGGGTCTCAAATTTTGAAGGTTCGTATAGTAACAAACTAAATCGGGCCGGCCCGACAGATCGAGGGTCAGGCCCAAGCCGGTTCGCTGAACCGAATCGAATTAGTCCAGTTTGTTTTGTAACCGAACCAGACCGGACCGGCCCAGTGAATCAGTGAATAGTAACAGACCGCTCGGTTTAGTTTGTTTGGTTAGGCCCATGTAGCCACCTCTACTCGGTGTGGGCACGGGGCGGAGGCAGCAAGCCAGCAAACCAATAGGGCTTCGTTTCGAGGGAATCGCCAGTTTACCATTATTAAAGTGTGGCCTCGCCACTTTGCCACTCAAAAATTGCCGCTCGCCAAAACACCATTCCTACGGATGGATGTTCGCCGGATTGAATTATGGTAACTTTACTGAGAATTCAAAATGTTTTCTAGGTTATACCTCTCTATACGCATGTGAATAGACCCTTTTGCCCCTGAGCCAGACCCAAGTCTCAGTTGGAGACTTCGATGCAGCCTAACCAGCTCGTGAAGGCCTCCCAGCTTGTGGCCACTCACAGAGCCCTCCCTGTTTCTTCTGTCGCGGCCGGAGGCTGTGATTACAGCGGTGGCCGGAGAGCTTGAGACCCGCCGTGGAACGGTGGAAGCCGCGCTGGCGCTCCCCTTCCCAGTACCACGCCTCCTGAGTCGAAGCAACAACTGGACCCCGCCGCTACTGGCCTCACCCGCCGCCTCAGCCAGCAGGAAGGAGCTGCTCCTGAGAGCCGCTGGCGACGAGGCCCAGTGGTTACGAGGCAAAGGTAAGAAGATTTTTTTATTTACATTTGGAGCAGTTGTGTTGGGTTTGTAGACCATCTTTGATCTGTTGCTCATGAAACCCTATATTGCGTGGATCGAAGGGTTTGAGCTATAAATATGGCTAGTTTAGATCCTGGGATAGATGGTTGGATATCTAGTGTACAACATTGCATGGAGAATGGATTGGATGACAAAGAGGATTGCAATGAGGTTGGGGAGGTGAGGCCTCTGCTTGTGGAGGTTCTGGTGCTGGAGTTGCAGAGGAGGAGCAAATTGACTGGGATAAAATAAGTATCATTGAGACACAGGATGATGAAGGGAGGATGGAACAATGGATGGGGATAATTTATTTAAATTGCTTGGATTGAGGGACGAGGATGCAACTCTGTCAAATGAAGAAACTCCAGCTCAACCATTTACATGCATGGGGCCAAATTTGTTTTATGAAACTGAAGATGCAGCCATGCATGTTGTAGATGGCAACCCTGAAGAAGAACATTTCTTGTATGACAAAGATTATCCAAAGATGGACTTGGGGACTGTGTACCCTTCTATGAAAGATTTCAGATCAGCTATCAAACAGTATGCAATTAATAATGAATTTGAGCTGGAGACTAGTAGTTCTGACAAAAGTAGATTTCGAGGATATTGTCTTGGAGAAGGGTGTAAATGGGAAATTGCTGCATATAGGAGAAGTGACATGAGAATTGTGATGGTACTAACTTACTAACATACCCTGTATTGCAATTTTGCAATATGTTTTGTAATAAAACAATTTACTAACTTGAATTTGTTGGTATTGGCAGGTTTCAGTTCGCAAGAATGAGCACAAATGTATACAAGAAATGTAGGTCAATGATGGATAGCTGAGAAGGGAATTCCAATCTTGAGAAAGGAGCCTAATCTTAGCACTAAGGACCTGCACAAAAGGTTGCAAGATAAGTACCCTGCTCTCATCCCTTATGATACTGTTTGGAAGGGACACCAAAGAACTCTTAATGAGATGTATGGAACCTAGGAGGAAAGTTTTAGAATGTTGTATAGGTGGAAGGCAGAAGTACTTAAAAGGTGTCCTGGTAGTACAGTAGAAATTGACACCATTGTTGTAGACGATAGAGTGTACTTTCATAGGTTCTTCTGTGCTTTAAAGCCCTGCATTGATGGTTTTGTTAGTGGTTGTAGGCCTTACATTAGTATTGACTCAACTGCCCTCAATGATAGGTGGAATGGTCATTTAGTAGCTGCAACTGCTTTAGACGGTAATAATTGGATGTATCCTTTAGCATTTGGCTTTTTTGACACTAAAAATGAAGATAATTGGGTTTGGTGGATGACTTAGCTTAGTAAGGCACTAGGTGAAGTGTCAGTTCTTGCTCTGTGCACAGATGCCTGTAAAGGTTTGGAGAATGCATGTGAACAAGTATTTCCACAAGCAAAGAAGAGGGAGTGCTTCAGGCATCTGATGAACAATTTCACAAAGAAATACCATGGTGCTGGATTTGGAGAGATGTATGCAGCTGCAAGGTCATATAGGGTTGAAGTATTTGATAAGCACATGGATGCAATTGTGGATCAATGCCCTAATGTGTTAGGATACTTGAAGCAGTACCACTCTCTTAAGTGGATGAGATGCAAGTTCAATCCAGACATCAAATATGACTACATTAATAACAATTTAGCTGAGTGTTTTAATAATTGGATTAAGGACTATAAAGACCTTCATGTAGTTGAACTTGCAGATAAGATTAGGGAAATGGTCATGGTTCTTTGGGAAAAGAGGAGGAGGATTGGGGAAAGAGTTGGAGGTAAAATTTTGCCATCAGTTCTTGTGCAACTAAATGCTAGAACCAGAGGTTTGGGCCACATCAGAGTTTTCACTGCTGGCCATCTTTGTGTAGAGGTTTGAGATAATGGTGGTAAACAACAGGAGAGGTATGTGGTCAAGCTACAAACAAATCAGTGTACATGTCTGGAGTGGCAGCACACTGGGAAGCCATGTGCTCATGCCTTAGCAGTCCTAACTACCAACAAGTCCTATAGGATAGAAGACTATGTGCATGAGTATTATTCAGTTGATAGGTTCAAGGCTGCATATGCAGCTCTCATTGAGCCTTTGACAGACAAAACACAATGGCCCATTGTTGATCTAGAGACTGAGATTGGGGCACCATTGGGCAAAAGGACTGCTGGGAGACAGGGAGCTAAGGTTCAAAGGTTGCCTTGAAGGTGGCAGCAATTCAAAATCAGCTGCAAGGAAGGAAGGGGAGACGAGTAAGGAAGGGGAGAAGAAAAGGAGTATGGTCAGATGCCCTGTTAAGTGCCAAAGGTGTGGAGAATTGGGGCATAGACAATCTAGCTACAAGTGCTCCTTGAATGGCACTAAGAAGAGGAAAAGGAAGCCCAGAGCTAGAAGGTATGCAGAAGCAAATGAACCTGCTGCTGCTGCACCCGAAGGCCACATTCCTGTGACAAGAAGGTATGTGATATTGGACAGTTTTTAGTATTTTCATTATCTGTATTTGGAGTATTTGACCAGGAGATCATTCAATATGTTTCAGCCGTATTAGCCAACTTCTAGGCATTGGAGTCCAGAGTTCAACTGCTCCTGGTGCCTCTGCTTGTTCAGAAGACATTCCTGCCACAAGGTACTTACTTATTAGTTCTGCTTGTTCAAATGAATATTACTTCAAACTTCTTGTGTTCTCCTGCTGCAGTTATTATTTACATCCGCTGCTTGTACTGTTGCTTCTGAAATTATTTATAGCTCAAACCCTATTGCATGTGATGCTACTGCTGGTGATGCTAGTGCTGGTGTTGGTGCTGCTGTTAGCTCCACTCCAACTGCAGCTGATACTCCTACCACTCCAAGAAAAAAACAAGAAGAAGCTTACTTCAAAGAAGATGACACCAAGGAAGAGGAAAACTGCTCCAAATATTAGCAAGTCAAAATGAATTGAGGCTATATGGCATTTTGTACTAGGGTTTATGGCTGCTTCTATATTATTGTACTGCTGCTGATATATGGCATTTTGTATGTGTGCCTGTATGGCAAAACTATTGCATTGCCATTTGGTATGTCTAAAATTTGGTATGTATGTTGCAGTCAAAATATTGCAGTGCTTTTGTATGTGTCTATATGGCAAGAACACAATGAGCTTGTTTTAATGCACAACGAGCTTGTCTGTATGACAAGTTCTTATGGCAAGTTCTGAAAATTCTAGTATATGGCATCCATGTGTATAGCATCATGACAGTATGTGTATGTGTATGGCATCCATGGCCTAGGAATCTGAAAAATTCTAGTTAGCAGTAAAATTGCAGCCCTTTCGCTTTTGCAGTGGTGGTTATTACTTGTCACTCATGTGACTGGGATTGGTTGTGGCGATCAACAGGTTCACTTGAGATGTATGAGAATTTTCCTGATTTTTTATATGAGCCTAGTTCTCCATATGTGATCAGTTTGCTGCCGTCGGCTACGGGAGAAGAAATAGGGAGGGCTCTCTGTGAGTGGCCGCGAGCTGGGAGGCCTCCACGAGCTGGTTAGGCTGCACCGAAGTCTCCAGCTGAGACTTGGGTCTGGCTTAGAGGCAAAAGGATCTATTCACATGCGTATAGAGAGGTATAATCTGGAAAATATTTTGAATTCTCAGTAAAGTCACCATAACTGCAATCCGGCGAATATCTCTCAGTAGGAATGGTATTTTGGCGAGCGGTGATTTTTGAGTGGTAGGGTGGCGAGACACACTTTAATAATGGTAAACCAGCAATTCTCTCCTCCGTTTCCGGTGGGGACTGGGAAGAAAGAAGGCGAACAAATACGGTGACCTCCCGTGTATGAAAAAATGTACGTACGGTCTTGCTCCTTGTCCTCGTGGTCGGCGGCGGGAGCAGCGCGCGCCTCCGCGAATCCTCCGCCTCCTCCCTCCTCACCCTCCTCGCCGCCGCTCAAGCCCAACCGCAGGACCATGGCCTCCGGCGGCGCCGGCGTCAGCCGGCGCGTTCGCATCGCGGTTGTCGGCGACGTGGTACTCTCCCGCTCTCCCTCCCTCTAACAAAACCTCTGCAACCTCTCCTCCTTGCGGGCGTGCCTGGGGGTTGTGGCCGGCCATGGGTACTGCTGGTACAGGTTCGTGGTTCTTTGCTATAGGGTTTATACGCTCAGGGGGATTCGGCAAAGATGGGATTGGGAGCTGAAGCTTCTGCTTGTTGACCTGCTTAATTCTGCTTTGGCCTCGATTTGGATGCTATGTGAGGGTTGAGTGATGTTGGATTGTTCGTTTGGGATTGGCGAGTAGGCTGCGTTTGGTTGTAGTTTAGATGATGGTAGATTCCGCTGGCTGCTAGGGCAGATTAGGCGACGAGTTGAAATGGTTTATTTATCGAAGAGGTTCGTGGGGATGCAGGTTTGGACATCATCTGGACCAATAGTTGTTTTATTGGAGAGATCTCCATTTCTCTTTATCAAATATCGTTGCGTAAATCATAAAAGGGTTAGTTCAATGATGTATTGAGCAAATGCATTTCCTGGCAAACACCAAACACTTGGGCAGCATCTTTTGATCCCATTTCTTGCTGATCAAATACTGTGGGGAGCTTCTTAGTTTCCTTCTCTCCTGTTCTGTATGCGCTCTATCACTAGAAACAATAGGAAAACATGTGGCTTCTACTTTCTTAGGTTGGCCTTGGTTAAATCATCAAGTATCACACATAGCTGTGCTGTATTATGTATGCCTTCAGGGCTTATAATTGACATGATAAGGACTCTACTCATGAACAAAGTACTCATTGGTTGCTATGGGTTGAACCTTGCAGCACAATGATTGGGTCCTTGAGGAAGATTCGAAGGCACTCCATTTTCTTCAGGTATTGCATATTCAGATAAGTCCAGCACTGGGTATCTTATTATGTTATTCACATTTCAGTGTTTTAGCCTCTCTTGAATTTTACATTGTACTATTGTCTAAAGTACATATGTGCTATGCTCCTTAGTCCATATGCTTGCTGCACATGCTTAAACGTATATTCACCAGTATGGAATTTGGCAAAAAAAAAAACACAATATAATTATCTCCGATAACTTTGTTTTGTTTTGCTCAGAAGTTCTAACTTGCTCTCTATGTGAAATGCAGCCGGATTTGGTACTTTTTACAGGTACGCCCTTTTTGTGCGATTCCTGTACTGCATGATTTGCACATTTACCTTTTGAAGTAACAGTTAGATACTTGTTGTTTGTCATCTACTGTTTACTCTCCATTTATGGCAGGTGACTATGGCAATGAGAATGTTCAACTTGTCAAAAGCATTTCAGATCTTCAGCTTCCAAAGGCAGCGATTCTGGGGAATCATGATTGCTGGCACACACATCAATTTTCAGAGAAGTAAGAGTCATGCTTTCATCTAGCAAGGAGAGAGTACAAAATAACTGGACTAAGATTTTTTTGAAATCACCATCTATTTGGTTGGCATTCAGGAAGGCAGATCGTGTCTGGCTTCAGCTGGAAAGGTAAGTTCTTCGTTCTTTAATATGCAATAACTTTGTGTTTAGCACATTGCATTTCTATCAGTGCCATTAGAGGAGATTTTGTTTGAGGAAATGTTCATGAATGCATTGTGCAGGTTGCACAATTGATGTTATGCCCTCCAGTTGTATCATAACACTTAAAACAACAATCAGGTTAAGGTTATTAGCTTTGTTACTAGGCCATTTTGTGATTTAAAATTGGATTAATACTAAGAGGATGTGATTTGACTAAAACTGCGGTTAGAAATCACTGGAAAAAGCTGATTCTCAGGCAAATTTGCCCTGAGTAGCCCATGGTAGTTGGCGAAGCAGTAACAATGCAGGGCGTTTCTGGGATATCAGCTGTCTTCACCTGACTATCATACTCTCTATGCAGAAAAAAATGACCAATAATACTTCTATCGTTCTTCCTTTTTTGTTGTGAATATCAGCCTTGGTGAGCAGCATGTTGGCTACAGATGTTTGGACTATCCATCAATAAAGCTGAGTGTTGTTGGCGGACGACCATTTTCTTGTGGTGGTGATAGGCTATTTAGACCAAAGCTTCTGTCAAAATGGTTGGTAAGAGATATACGAAACCAATAAATGCATATATTTCTTATCTGTTTTGTATATCAGTTTGCTCTACAAGTAACCTTGATTTCTTGTCCTGCTCACTTTGAATTAGGAACTAATTAACTTGTGAAGTAATGACGGAGCGGTACCATAATAAACAGCATAGCAGATATCATATTTTATTTCTTCCTTGTCTCTACTCTCTGATAGACTAGTATTGCTGTATTAGTTGGTGAACAGTACTTGAGGCAGAATCAGGATGTTGAGCCCACTTTGAATTGGTGAGATTCCTATGTGTGGACTGGTTTCTTATCAGGTACTTTTGCTATGTAGGAAAAATACAAATGGAAATGAGTTGCAGTGGTAGTAAACCGGGTGGAATTGATGGTACTTGTTCAGTTTGACTACTTGTCCACAGTGCACCATATATTGGTGCTAATAATGATCTAATGGTAAAGCGTTTTTAGGAAGATGACTACCTAGGGCCACATATTTAGAGTAATTGGCTGCCTAGTTGATTTTGGTTATGGAACTACCTTATTATTTCTCATGCATTGAGCTCGAGGATTAACATAGCCTATTGACCCAGTCCCCAAAAGTTACTACAGAATTATTTTTCAGCTTTTGGCCATGATTGTAAGACTGCATGGTGGTATGGTTAGGTCACTATAATAGGAAGCTTGAAGCCCAGGTTTAAAGGGTACACATTATGTGCAAGTGCAATCACTGTACACTTTTAACTAAAAAAAGTTGCCAAAAATTGCTACCCATATGCAGATGTATTTCTAAACTTGCTTTGCAAAAAATTCAAGTTCAAATTCATTCTATATTAGGAGTAACAAAAAAAGTCTACAAATGTTAAGAGTTCAAATTTCTCAGAATCTTGTCTTTTTTTGTTACTCTTAACATAAAATGAATTTGAATTTTAAATTTTATGCATAGGTGGAGTACACCATGAGTACATCTACATTTTTTTTCCAGAATTTTACGTGAATATTTACGTTGGAGTGAACCATGATGGCTCCCCAAACTAAATGCAGACAATACCTTCCCCTAGTTAAATTGGCTAGCATTCGATAATGTGTTCAATTTTGGTAAATTTTAGCCTCAGTGTCACACACTTCTCTCGCCTCTTGCCCATAACTGTAACTTTGACCACTTATTTGGTTGCTATGATTATCGTGTAGGTATGGTGTCAATGATATGGCAGGAAGTGCAAAGAAGATATATGATGCTGCTGTCAGTGCACCAGAGGAGCATTCTGTCATATTACTTGCACATAATGGACCGACAGGTTTCTGTACATTCAAATTAGCAAAATACACAGATATCTTAACAGAACAAATCGATAATTTGAATGCTTAAAGTCTTAACTGCCTATATTCAATTATGGTTACGCAGGTCTAGGTTCAAGAATGGATGATATCTGCGGGCGTGATTGGGTAGCTGGTGGTGGTGACCATGGTGATCCAGGTGTGATATTCATGATGATACTTTACCTCTAGTTGCCTGTGATCCAAGCAGTTGCTTCATACATGTTAAACTCAACCTTTGCAGATCTGGAGCGAGCCATATCCGACCTGCAAAGAGAAACCGGAGTTTCGATCCCCTTGGTCGTGTTCGGGCACATGCACAAGGGCCTAGCCTACGGGAGAGGCCTTCGGAAGATGGTTGCGTTTGGAGCCAACCAGACCATATATCTGAACGGAGCAGTTGTGCCTAGAGTGAAATATAGGAAAGCAAGCAGCCCTGCGATCCCCACTGGCGAAGAAGATGGACTTGAAGGATTGGGATCCACGGTGGCGACCTCGCGGGCATTCACCGTTGTTGACCTCTTTGAAGGCGGCATTGAGAAAATCTCGGAGATCTGGGTGCTGGTGAGTGGTGGCAGGGCTGAGCTTGAGGAGGAAATTGTCTTGTACAAGCATCCACGGGAGCATATTTGACATTCCAACTGGGATGCCTGGTACAAAAGATGTACACGAGTGTGGTACAAAAGATGTTTTAATGTTAAAAAGAGTACAAACTGCCTTGTCAAGTCAGCAAAACACCGTAGCTTTGAAATGAGCAAGTATCATATGTTTTACACGTGATACATGCATTGTAACAAATATCACGTAGTATTATTGAGTATCATGGAGTTTTACACTGATACTCAATTATACTGGTTACAGTGATGATACTACCTGTATATAGCGTTTTGTAGGTACTTCCTTTCAAGTAGCTGAAATAATCTCATGTATATGTTTGTGTTACTCTATCATCTTTATGCAGCTGGAAAAGATGTTAAACCATCCATATCAGTTACTCTATCCTTTCACTTTATAATACTACTTCCTTCGTTTCATAATGGTTGAAGTTCTAACTAAATGCACACAAAATAAGGAGACGTGAAAAATGACTTGTCTATCCTCATTTAATGAAGGGTAGTTGAACAGATTAGCTAAATAGATGGCTACATTGATGAAGGGTATAAAGGTCATATTGGCTCTAAAGTTACATTGAAATATGAGAACTATAATCATTTTGATAAAATTTTGAATGCTAGAACTACAACCATTGTGAAACGGAGGTAGTATTCACTACTTCTATTCAATACTTTAAAATTCTTTCACACTTTATACCACACTCTAAAAGATTCTTTCTCTGTACCAATTATTCTATTTTAAACTACATATTATAGAGTATCTGCTATGGATGTTCTTACTGTTCTTACAATGTGAACATGTCACATGAGAACTTCACATCTTCAACGCGTGACAAATCAAAACACCGACCAAGTCCAAACTCCAAGATGGTTCAACCACTCAGCCACCTCGCCGGCAAGACGGACTTGTTGGCCTGTGGCTCGCTCGCACGCGTTTGTGGAGGCTGCGGTCTCATAAGACGCGTGCCGCCGCGGCGACGGCCGGGCCGGCCAAGCCATCGGCCGATCCGCCCGCCCACGCGCGCCTCCGGCCACCGCGTCCCCGTCTCGCCTCCCCAAATCACTTGGAAAAAAATGAGGAAGAGACCATCTCGTCCTTGGTAGCGTCGCCACCTCACCTGCCTGCCTGCCGCCCTGCCCGTTTCCTCAACCCCTCCTCCCCTCCTTCCTCTCGTCCGCTCCGCCTGTCCCGAAAAGCAAAGCAGAGAGATTCTCAAATCGCAATCCAGCCGAATCCAATCCAGGAAGCACAGGGGCAGGGGCGCTCTTGGCTTCTTGCCCCTATACGGCTGTACGTACGTAGTACGCAAGCGCGTACGCGTACGGTACGGAGGAGGAGGAAAAGATCGAGCTTTCCTCGTGCCGGCGTGCCCCGTCTCGACCGGCCTCCCTCCTCCTTGCTCCATTCCTTGCTTCTCTTGCTGGTGGAGTAGGGCGAGGGGGGTGGCTCGCCGTTCGCCCGGCCCCGGCGGCCGCCCCTTCTGCGCTGCGGCGGGTTTAATCGGCGGCGACGGACGCCGCGATCAGGTGATCGGAGCGCCCTCGTGCCCGCGCAATTTTCTTCCGGAGCGGCGGTGAGCGTTCGCATTTGCCCCGACGGAGCCGCGGCTGGGCACCGGCGCCCCCCCTTGGCGATCTCACTGCCGCCGTCCCCGACGACGGCCGCCTCGCAGCCCCGTGCGTCTTTTCCCTCGCCGTCGCAAGGCCCACCGGCTCTCCACCGGAGACTATTTTTCGTTTCTTAAGTTTTGACGCCACGCTGCTACTGATAGAAACCCCCGCCTTATAAGTCCCCCTCGTGATTGGATTCGGTCCGTGGGAATCCCTGCTTGATCCCCGATCCATCCTCTTAGCCATTTGTGCGAGCTAGAAGGATCTTTTTGGTTAGGGAGTTGGGTGAAGGCGTCCAAACAGCTGGACAATTTACCTGATAATAATATGTAACTTGTTGCAATCCGTTGGAAATTGGCATAGATTCCGTTTCCAATTTTTTGTGCTATCATGTTGCCTGTCCTAATATGATTGGTTGAATGCAGATAACGGTGTTCTTTACGTTGCCATTTGGAACAATATGGGTTGGCTGACCAAATTTTTCAGAGGTTCAAACCACAAAATCTCGGAAGGGCAATATCATAGCAAACCCGCAGAAGAGACATTATGGAATGTGCCCTCCAGTTCCACAGTTGTGACTGTAAGTACTTCCGTGCAGTGCACGCCCACCTCCCCACAAAGCAACAAGGGGCATTCCACAGCGTATCTCTAATTCAGGAATAAAAAGATGTTATTAATAACTAGTATAGGAAAATTAGCTGCGTTTTAAGATGAGCTTCTGAATGCTAGGGTTGTACACATGCATAGAATATTGCACCTCCCTCTTTTTATAATCTTTTGCACTGTAGTATGCCAGTACGTGTACAATAAAAATAATTCAAAATTTCATAACTGTTACCATTGGGCAGGGTTTCATATTTCATTTCGGCCCCAAAAAACCAATAACCCCGAGTAGTGGTTTTTCGTTGCTTTCGACAAAAAAGGGAGAAAATACGAAATGCAAAATTAGAAAGTTGTCAAAACCGAGAATGATTTTCCGTTAGGGTCTCCGAAAAACCCATCGAAATCCACAAGAAAAGAGCGAACCAGCTTCCCTTAGAAAAAGATCAAAACCCTTGGAGAACTGCTCGAAAAACTGAGAGTTCACAGGGAAAATTTGAATTTAGGTTGGTTTCAAGTCGCTGTTCCCACCACCACTATCCATTGGCATGTCCAAATTTCACGAAAGTTGACCGGCTTTTCATGGTTTTTGAAACCTTGCCGTCAAGGACTCCCCTATTTTTTTGTAATAAAATTCTTTTCACAACTGTGACCACTAAAACTAACAAATTATATTGACTAAAATAATATTCAACCATTCGCTAAAATAATTTTATCATTAATTGTCACAAATATATCCAGGGGACTGCCGATTTTCAAAATGACAATTCGTAAAGGGAGCGAGTGCTAGGTAGAAAGGGAAAATAATTAACAAATATCAGAGTAGTACCGTTCGTGTTTATATGATGTTTTGATGGTGGTGGTCACATCAGTGCCATTTGACTTGCTGTTGATGGCTGCTGATCTCCACCAACAGGTTTATCGCTGAGATCTGGTGTAAGATTGAGGCAATGGGCCCACCCGGGCTCCACCTGCCATGACCATGATTACAACTCGTGCGACTCTGATGCTCACCGGCATAGTGAATGGCACGTGCACAATGTGAAATTTAGCTACAGTTTTTATGCCTCGTACAACACAAGGCGCAGTGATAATAGTAATAAATTTGATAGGCAGTTATTTCCCTGGATTGCTATTGTGAGGTCTTCATAGGAAATCTATAAGCTTTTTGTTGGAGTATACAGCATTACCAGTTCCTCAAGTGTATCTCTGTAATTGCTGTAGTTTTTAGGTGCATGGATGCAGTCATGCAATTTCCCCATGTACAAACATCTTTACCATCCAAGATATCCTAGCTTATGTGTCCTTACTTACGTATATCACTATCCACCATATTGGTTACAAAATCACCATTTGATATTGAATATTTGCCATATGCCATCTTACTTGGAAGGTCACTAGAAGCACTAATTGCTTCAAATGATAATGAACTTATACACCATTATAGTAGTATTTGCTGTGTGAGTTTAAAAAGAAAGAAACTAAGAAAGCCCACTTCTTATAAAAAGAAAGAAACTGAGAAAGCCCACTTCTTATGACTATGTAGCTGATCCATTTTTCACATTTAATTTAGGATGCCCTTCCGGAATTTGACAACGAGGATATTCAACGTGCTATAGCCATCTCTCTATCAGAAGAAGAACAGAGAAAGTCAAAGGCAATAGGTTAGTATTTTATCTATTGCTCCTGTGGCTCAAATGCTCATTGTCCCCAAAAAAGGCTGAAAATCCTATGCTGTTCCTTTTACTGTTCTTATGCCATAACATCTTCCAAGGTACCAATGTATTAAGAAAACCTCTCATGCACATTTTACTACTACTGTAAAATTTTTGGAGAGAATTCGTTGTAGATGATAAATCATGTTCATGGGGAATCTGTGTTTATGATAGTAAAGATCTTGATTTTTTTGTTTCTGGTCATGGTATCAAGTTGATCATTTATATGGGAACTTGGTCAGAGTTATTTTGTTTTTGAGTGAAAATAGTTTGTCATTGATGTTTGGGATTGTGGAGTTAAGTAAAATCTAAATATGAGAGCATAGACTGTTCCAATGGTAAGGAAAAAAAGGGAGGAATCGACTTGTGGCTAGTTGGTGTTTATGCACCTATTCAAGGTCATCTAAGGCGCTAGGTGCTAGGCAGGTGGGCAGTTGCCTAGGCGGCCAAACTAATTTGCACACAGACAAAGGTTTGGACTGCAATGTGTGACTGTTTTGAAGGTACTGATATTTTATAATGTAGAAATGCATCTATGTGCCATATTTGAGATTTCAAAGGATAAGTCATATTTTTTTTGAGAAAATCTTTCATATAATCATGTCATCAATTACTAATCGCCGCTTAGCCCCAAAGCGGAGCGTGAGGCTGCCACCAAGCGTGGGTCTAGGTGGCGCCTAGGGGAACACTGCACCTATTTAATCGATATCAGCAAGCTAATTTTTAAGATGGGTTGGGGAAAAGTTGGTCCAATTTCTATGGTTGTAGTCTTGTAGATGTTATAATCAAAATTCCTGGATTAAACATTTATGTATACTATATATTGATGTATTGAATTTGAATGCTTAGGTTGTCACAGAGACCAAGTAAAATTGTACACCCTTGAAGTGAAAATATTATATAAACATGTTATGTCATTTGGATCCTCCTATCAAGCTATTCTAGCTCACTGTAGAATCTCTAATACCATTACACTTAAAGACATTTTCTATGAATCCATGATTTGATGCGTAATGCTTTCTGGTTTCATTTGTTTTTTTCCTTCTAGAAAAGGATATGCATTTGGAGGAGGATGAGCAACTGGCAAGAGCTATTCAGGAAAGTTTGAATGTTGAATCACCCCCTCGCGCTCGTGAGAATGGCAGTGCCAATGGTGGCCATACATATCAACCATTGCCGTTTATGTTTTCTTCTGGATTCAGGTCCATTTTCATTGCTCTTACTACAGTATGCTTAGATACTTTATTTGGAGATACTGTTTTGACTTTTGAGTTGACTGATGTGAATTGCCACGTCATTGAACTGATACAAGAATTTGCAAGAAAGGAACTGCAATTAATCCTGAACAATACAATCTGCATGCTAGAGTTTACACATTTTTCGTTCTTTCTAGTGAACATGGCATGTTGACTTTGGCAGTTGACAATTTTCTTAAGGGTTTCACATGGATATCTTAGTGGGCAAATGTGTTTTGGGTGGGAGCTTATTTAGAGTCTTTTCAATTTGAGTTTGCATATTCTCTAATGGAGTAACAGGCAGTCTCCCATGATTTAAAAACAATTTTGTACATCTTAAGGTATGCAACTGAGTAGTTTTTATTTTGTGCACTTAGTTATACCAAGTTATGTTTTGTAATCTTTTTCTTTCAGTCCTTTGTAGACACTAACTGTCCCTTCAAAAAAGTAAAAACTATTGCAAACTGGGGTTTAAATTTAGAACTACAACTTAAAGTTTTTTTAAAAGAACTTGTTAGACTTTTAAGTAGCTGTGGTTATTGATACACCATTGCATGTAAGCGTTGAAGTATGGTAAGAACTATAGGGGACATTATCATATCTTTACCAGAATTGCTTTGGATTTGCGAATTTGCCAGTGCTGTCAAAAGAGCAAAATAGTGTGTATGAGTTGTTACTTAAAAAGTGTAACAGGAAGATGTTGTAGTGCTCTAAACACTAGAATGATAGGCAGAATGGGATTATGGTGAGTTTTTACTTTGTGACTTTTTTAGTACTTTCCTCAGGACATGTGCTGGATGTCATAGTGAGATTGGCCATGGGCGTTTTCTTAGTTGCATGGGAGCTGTTTGGCATCCAGAATGTTTTTGTTGCCATGCTTGTAGTCAACCAATATATGACTATGAGGTAACTCTCTTGTTTACTTATTAAGCAATTATGTTTACACATAGACCTTACCAAGGCAATCACACAGTTCTCCATGTCGGGAAATCATCCATACCATAAAACTTGCTACAAGGAGCGCTTTCACCCAAAATGTGATGTCTGCAAGCAATTTGTAAGAATTACTTCATTACTCTGTTGATCTGTTCTTACCTGTTTGCATAAGAGGGTTGCTTTTGTTCTACATTTCATATGCAATATGTGCTATAAATCAACCAATATCAAATTTGCCTCCAAAAAGATTATGTTGTTATTGAACAGTGATAAGTGTTCCTTCATACTATGATCACGACGACTGCTCTTACTAATATCTGATTATATGCATGTTTTTTTGTTTGTCATTTCCTATTGCAATCATAAAAGCCTGGAAGCGTGTCGATATATGTCCATTTTAGTTAGCTGATTTGTTACGTTTTCATTGGAAAGCAACAAAATTATTGGCATCTTGTTACAGTTTTTGATATGTTAACTTTTCATATGCACTATCTGATGCTTCCATCTTGTTCAGATTCCTACAAATATGAACGGCCTTATTGAATATAGGGCACATCCTTTCTGGTTACAAAAATACTGTCCATCACATGAGGTAGATGGTACTCCAAGATGCTGTAGCTGTGAAAGAATGGAGGTATGTTCAGTTATAATGTTTTTTTAGCGAAATAATGTTTTGGTTTTAGAATTTATCTCAAGCGTACCTGGCTACATAAGTTGCTGTTTGCAAAATTTTGATCAGTTCGTTCCAAAATGGTTCATTTACTTATCAGCCAAGGGAATCAAGATATGTATTGCTGGACGACGGGCGTAAGCTCTGCCTGGAGTGCCTTGACTCTGCAGTGATGGATACGAGCGAGTGCCAGCCTCTTTATCTTGAAATACAAGAATTTTATGAAGGTTTGAATATGAAAGTGGAACAGCAGGTTCCTCTGCTTCTGGTAGAAAGACAGGCCTTAAATGAAGCCATGGAAGGAGAGAAGACTGTATGTTGATCAAAATCCATAATTCTCCTATTTTCATTAGGCAGCATATCTAGTGCTAATGGCAATCCAGTGTTAAGGTGCTAACATGCGATGCAGGCCATCAGATCTATCATGTGCGGGTGAGATTCATTAAGGTGGAAACTTCCTTCCCGACTTAAACCATTTTTCACAAAACCCTCTAGGATTTCAGATCTATCATATGCTTCCACCTATGTAGATCTCAGCCATACGTGATGGATCTAAAGGCTCTGGTTCAAAGTTAGCATGTTAGCACTAAATTGGCATTAGCACTGGATATGTTGCCTTTTCATTATAGTAGCAGTTGTAATTATTTGTTCTTTGTGGAAACCAGGGTCACCACCATCTTCCGGAAACAAGAGGTTTGTGCTTATCAGAAGAACAGACTGTCAGCACGGTGAGGACTCTTCCAAACATCAGACGAATGGTTCTTCCGTTCCAAGTTCTACTTCATTTATTGATCTACTGGGTTCTGACTGGGTTATAATATTATTGCAGATATTGAGGAGACCAAGAATGGCTGGAAACAAAATTATGGAAATGATAACAGAGCCATATAGGTTGACACGGCGATGTGAAGTGACTGCAATTCTCATTCTTTATGGTCTCCCAAGGTGATGTATCAATTTTCTGTTTCATATTGTCAGAGTTGGCAGCTTCTAAATGAAAAATAATCTGCAAATAAATAGATACATGAGTGTTGTCATTTGCTTCTTCTATTTTGGGGCCTGATGAACTCTGAATATGTTGGCATGGCCTTACGAAAATCTTATGTGTTTTTGTTCTTGCAGATTGTTGACAGGTTCAATTTTAGCTCATGAGATGATGCATGCGTGGTTGCGTCTTAAAGGTGGTATTTAATTATTGTGTTCTTTCTTGGTCAGAAATCATAATAAAATGGCATACTGACTCGTATACTGGAAGTCAGTAGAAAAGAAACTGTTTCATATTATATACCACATCCTTGTCCTCACTAAGACAGGTTAGTGAGAGTCATTGCAATGGTACTAAAATTGCACCATTACAAATGAATCTCTGAACAGCTCTTACTTGGATAGTTGGATGGAAATTTTATATAAGTTGAATGCACTGTCTATATTACTTATTATAGCCTCTCTAGGCATGCAGGAATTTATTTTAGCACATGATAAGAGAATTGAGTAATGAACTTAATAGGATCTCCAGACCAGGTTTCAAGATTCCTATGAGAAGCTGCAGTTCCCTGTTTGCTTAGAATGCTTATAGCAATCCTGTGTGTACTGATATAGGTGTTTGCTGCCAAAAATACTAGGTTATCTATGAAGACAAGTTTGCGTTAGCTTCCTACGATGATATAGCCATCTCCTGTCTACTTAAAAAAAATGATATATGGCATTTCATGATAATGAATATGTACTCACAGGATACAGCACACTTAGGCCGGATGTAGAAGAGGGCATATGCCAAGTTCTTGCTCACATGTGGATTGAGTCTGAGATCATGGCAGGATCAGGCTGCAATGTTGCGTCGACGTCCTCGTCCTCTTCATCATCCACATCGTCAAAAAAGGGTGGGCGATCTCAGTTTGAGCGGAAGCTTGGGGATTTTTTCAAGCACCAGATTGAGTCGGATACCTCTATGGCCTATGGAGATGGTTTCAGAGCCGGGAACCGGGCTGTTCTTCAGTATGGCTTGAAACGCACCCTTGAGCATATCCGGCTGACAGGGACCTTCCCATTTTGAAATGCCAAAGATTGACCTTTTGGCCAAAGTTATATATGATTTTGTCATTCAGAGCCCATTTACAGGAAAAGAAAGGAATTTTGAAATGTAAAATTGTACAAACAATCATTTCGGTTGCGCTTTTGGAAGGGCTGACTAAATATTGGATGTATTAAGATGACTAGAATGCCCAATCTCTTATATGGAGACCCAAGGTTGAAAAAAGTGGAGCGAAAACAATGTTATTTTTTTTGTGGCGTGAAATTTAATAAGAATACGCACATCCTTCTGCTTGCGCGCACACATACAGTTTTTTGGTTAGTATCTTACTAGGAAATTTTCATGTTCACGTGCGGAATAAACAATATCTCAGCTGCGTGTATGAAATATTTTGCAATTTTGCAACAGTCGTTGATGAGCTTGTTGGCTAATACAACACTTGGTACTTGGCCCGTTGGCCGTTTGTTGAAGATCGTCAGAGCGGTTCAGCTTAGGAGCCATTTGATCACTTAAAACACTAATTTCAAACATACATGAGCTCGAGTGCTGTTCTGACACGAAAAAAAAATCTCTCTTATCAACATCAAACGACTGTAACAACACTCTACCATGTGTACTACAGTAGGGAATCTCAATCCCCATCAGATTCACCAGTACACAGTACACCCGCGAAACAGTTTCTCCTTCACCCTAATAGCCTGGGCATACCACATAGAAAGATCTCATCAAACTGTTCACAAGACAGTAGGCCCTGCAAAAACAATGCTACAGTAACAGAGGCCAGTAGCCCATCATCTGCACAATCACAGATTAAAAATAGATTCAGATATACACCAGGATAGCTGGAGCGTATGATCTATGGCATTTAATATGTATGAACTTGTACTACATGACCATCAAGATCAAATCCCAGCACAACATCTTCACCCAGAGAGGGGACAGAGAGGGCTGCTGCAAAGCGCCTCTACAAATTGAAAAATCACCAACTGGGTGCTGCATACATCACAATGAAAGGAAGCACAGTGTGTGGATCTGGTTCATCAGACTGTAATAATTAATATATGGATTAATCAAGCATCTGAAGCATTCTGGTGTCCTTGTTTAACACATATATGCAGGCACAGTCTGGCCTCTTGGACTGTCCTACCATATATACATCACCGTAACAAACATTGGGAAATTTTGTTTTGTAGAACTGTAAATTCTGTCGCGTTTACCTAGGTAATATCATCTGGGCAACCCGGGGTCAGGACTATCGACCTCGTTCTAACCCAAAAGTAAGCCATCTGGACAAGGTGATGGACAGTGAGATCATGACCATTGGTTTGCAGCCAACTGTTAGATTGCAGCGCCGCATGAACGGAGATACTGCGACGGGACGATATGGCGAAGAGGTACAGCACGATGGAGGCAGGGGATTCTTCCTGTAACCAACGGTCTCGCCAGAAAGAAGTGCTACGGCCATCTCCAATAGAGATCCGGGTCACGGCCCGAAAGAGGGAGCGGTTGGTGTTGTCGTAGGGAGCAGGTGTTCCCACCCACATCTTATCTCTGGATTTCCACTCGTGCCAGAGCCATCTCAGGTGTAGCGCACGCCCGAACCACTGCAGGTCCAAAATCCCTAGCCCGTCCAAGTGCTTGGGAAGTACCTCTTGGGCTCGGCAACTACTCCTCCATATCAGCCTACAAGCTTCAGTTTCTGGGAAGTACCTCTTGGGCTCCGGCCAAGCTAATTTGGAGCGCGGACACCGAGTACAAATGCAGATCCTTTGCCTGGTCGCTCTACCACCAGAAAATCAATACAGCAGAGCTCCTGGCCCACGAAGGGTGGCCCTGCATCGACATTTGCTCCTTATGCCACACAGATTTTGAAACCCTCGAACACCCGTGTTCTTCCTGCGTCTTCTCCAGTCATGTCTGGACCACCGTCCTGGCAGGCATGTGCATCCATGCTCCCGCCCCGCCTTTCTTCGATTAGTGGAACTTTGTTTTCTTTAGGGCCAACAGAGTCGACTGTCGCAGACTTGGGGGACTTGTCATCTCCATCCTCTGGAACCTTTGGAAGGAGAGAAATAGGCGCATCTTTTAAAACTCGCCCTCTTCGGCTGCTAGTGTCTCGTCCCTCATTCTGGACTACCGCTCCTCCTGGGACAGGGTCTCCACCTTACTCCTTCTAGGGAGCACCTCTTTCGTAGTGTAATCACCCTTTCGTTTCATCGCCCGGGTATAGTAAGGCCCCTCTTGTAGATAAACTTTGTTTCGTTTGCTTCTCCTTATAGAAATGGCGGTGCTCCTGCCCGTTCATTAAAAAAGAACTATAAATTCTGTTGTAAGTATTGCAGTATAAGCAATATGATACATATAAGGGAGTGTTTGACAGAGCTCTAACTCTCAACTCCGCCCCGGAGTAGTGCCAAACGTCCTAACTCAATGTAACTCTAAAGCAGGCAACTCCATAGAACAGTCTCTCTCGCAGTTCATTTTTGTGGAGCAACTTGAAGAGTGCTCCACGAAGTTGTGGATTTGCTCCATAGTGGATCTGCTCCACAGTGGAGTTGTGGAGCAGAGCTAAAAAATTAGAGCTGGAACCCTGACAAACACCCCCTAAATGTATATAAATTAATTCCAAATTCATATAACAGAAAACAAGCAATAATACCATGAATTAAACCTACTGAAATGAATTCTTCTAATGCAGTTGCAACAAAAAAATAATTCATATTCAACAAGGTAAATGACATGATAACAAGCTGGAATTTATAATAATTAAACAACAACATAGCTTATTTTGTTATTGTTATAAATTGCTCTCAGATTCAATATGTCGGGTTGCTAAGAATAGCCTTCCAACAACATACAACATATATAAATATATGATCATAGATTATACTATGAAAAATTCAAAGTATATATAAATGCTAAGTAGATGAATTATACTCCAATCTAAATAAGAATCATATCTCAATGCTTAGCTTGCCTCAGATTTTAGAATCCAACAGCAAAATTAACCAAACAACAATATACATCCATGTATAATAGTATACAACAGT
This sequence comes from Olyra latifolia, assembly GCA_036346145.1. Lineage (NCBI taxonomy): Eukaryota > Viridiplantae > Streptophyta > Magnoliopsida > Poales > Poaceae > Olyra > Olyra latifolia. The sequence continues at coordinate 5,884,568 of CM070530.1, forward strand.
AAAATACCACTGCTTATCCAACAATATGCCACTGCTTTAACAGATTTAACAACAGGATAGAAATCTCACAGGAACGAAATAGTGCAGCATATACGAAACATATAATTCTCACATATATATAACAACTGAATTGAATATAATCAACTATAAAGCATAAATACATTCAATGAATTGTCATAGATAATCTCACACATATAATCACCATTGAGCTTAACTCAACGCCACACCCAAATTCAGTACAGAGTCTCCAAATTGAGGCAATCAGCCCCTCGAAAAATTGCCAGGTCCTCAGATATGCCTCAATAAGCCCTATGCACAAATTAAAAGAGGGAATTTGATGAACTTACGGTGCACTGGATTCAAACCAGTGTGAAGACAGACAATGCACGTCTCAAAGATACTGTCCTAGAAAACAATATTGTTGTAGCTCAGAAGCTAGCAATGGCAAAGTGTCCCAGAGATATAATGCCGTTGATCTCAGTGTAGCAATCAAGGATTACCGTACCAAGACCCCGAGGAGCAGCACACGCAGCACATGATCACAGGATCCAAGCCCTCGGCCAAGGGACCAAAGCCAAAGTGGACAGTTGTCCTCTCCACCAATGCGACCAGCCAACCCAAGAAACCAGCTCAACCTCGCAAGAATGGGTCTCTGGCGACCTTGCCGCTCAAGAACCAGAGGTAGAAACACCACGGAAAGAGCCAATCGGAGGCATGAGAAACTAGGGTTTTATCTCATGGAACCAGCGGCGCAAAAGGGGGAGGCTTACTCAATAAGTAGAGAGGAAGAGAGGAATCGGCGAGCTGTTGCAACGACAAGCGCGAGAAACATCGGGCCAGCGCCACCCAGGCGCGATGAGCTCGTCATCGCCCGAGTCAGCACGAAGACAGCAGCAGCTGCTGCTTTATTTCTTCCTCACGTGGGCCAAAGGCCCATGGGCCTTTTGTTCCAGGCAAAAGCCTAACAAATTCCACTTATGGGGTCGCTAACATATGGTTCACGTGTTAGACTGTTAGTGACATATGCACGGAGTGGTCTATAGCAAAGCCTTGAAATTTATAATGCTGCAGCGCCAATTGCCCCCAGCGACTTAGGATCTGCACAATTTCCTTTTAAAAACGCGCATCGCAAACTACAAAAATACAAGAACTAGCCTGCAGGCAGGAGCCATCCCGTTGAATCTGTTTAACATTGTACCCTCCTCTACTCGACCCTGCGTCCGGAATCCACATTGGGGGTCTCAACGATCGAGCTCGACGACGACCCCTGCAGGTTCCGAGCCATATGGAAGCTCCTCTGTCTTATCTGACCACCTCCTGCCATGGACGGAATGGGCTCACCCGGCAGCTAGGCCCTAACCGTTCCGTGCGTCCTGTAGCTTGTGGATCGCATGCAGAATCCGCCATGAACGTCGACACTGCCGTGCTGCTACACTGCGCAGTCTGCACGCCCCAAGCTTGGCAAATGCATGCAGCTAGCCTGCTGCGTCTGCAGCACTTGCAGGCGCAGGCATGAAGCCACCTCCCATGTCCCATCCATGATTGCCAGTGATGAGGACTCCAAGCCAACGAGCTGAGCTCGCTCACTAGCTAGTGAGCTAGCCAATGCACACTCTCCCAGTGGATACGTACGCGTACGTGGGTAAATATCTATCTGCTTGGCAGGATCAGGATCGTCCCAAGTTATTGCACCCAGGCGTGGCAGGGATATTCAATACCTTGTCGTCGTCCTCGTCCCAGCTGATTGAAAGCTCATGCGCACATGGCGGGCGCGGCGCGCCGGGGCGCGTCCATGGCTGTCTCCCCGGCCGGCGCTGGCGATCGCCAGCGCGCGTATATACGTACCGGCGATCGAGCCGGATATGCATGCCATGCACGTACGCGAGCGCGCGAAGAGGAAATTAATTCAGAATCCGCGAGCGAATCAATGAACTCTCGATCGATGCATCGATCGACTGGTTGACTTTGGCGCCAGCTGCCGATCGATCGAGCTGCGTCGATGGTTGGCGCGGGCCCGGCCATGGACATGTTCTACTGTTGGGGCTGGGCGTGAAGTACGTACCCCGCAGGCCCCTGCAGCCATTAAATGATGCGAAGATTGGGTGCGGATTGCATGGTCCCAGCCCGGTGCCCGCCATGAATGCCGGCCCGCTGAGCTCCTGCGCCCATCGATCCGGTTAATTGCGGCGGCAGGTGTTCTCTGTATTAATTTCTTAAAATCGCATGATAATCAATCGCGGTAATACCTTTTGTTAAAAATCGTAAAGAAAGATCATATTTTGTTTCTTTTAATAAGATTTTAAGCCCAAGGTCGAAACTCGTAAAAAAAAAAGGTTGATATCGGCAGATTTCAAATTTTCAATTTTTTTCAAAAATTTTAATCGACCAAAAATCGAGTTCTGATTTTTCTTCTGAATTTAAATATTGACCCATTTCTAAAAATGATTTGCCGTGTCAAGCTACTCCAATAAGTGAGATTATCAGATAATCAATGATATTGTGAACCCTGTGCGGTAGCACAAATTAAAGGGATAAATCCTTGTATGCCCACTATAGAGTCCCCAATCCCTCCCGTGCCATCATATTCGCACTTTACCCTTATGTGACATCACATTCAAAACTTGATACGTTATATCCATTAGCTCTGTTAGACTGTTAGAAAGCTAACCATAATACCCAAAATACTCGTGCATTTTAACACTTTGAAACTTTTTTAAATTTATGTAAAATATGCTATTAAACTTTTATTTTTTAATACAAAATTATAATATACATTTTTTTGACACTAGGTATCATTAGTTTTAATATAAAATTTCACATCCTAAAATTGTTTAATTTCACTAGCACATTTGAGTACACAAAATTTTTGAACCCATAGAAAATTTTCTCATAATTTTATGAATTTTCTATAACTTTTTAGAAATTTATCTTATTTTTCAATGTATTGAAAAGATAGGGGCATAAGTGTCTTTACGCAATTCCATAACGACTTGATTGGTCAATAGTAGCATAGAAGGTATCAAGCTGCGAATGTGCATGATGACACCTAAGGGTAGAGTACGAATGTGATGGCATGGGAGGGGCTAGGAGAGTGCAATGACATACGAAGATTTTTTCCTAGATTAAACTATGAACATTTTTTTTAAAAAAAAATTGGTCGATCTTTCCCACTCGTTCGTTGGTTCGTTGATTTAAATCTGTTCATCCATATCCATATCCGTTGCTGTTGCAATCGATCGATCGATCCGGTTAAAGTAGTGTAGGATATCTAGCTCATATCTGTAGAACTGCGGCTCGATCGATCGCCACAGCTTTACATGTCTCTATAGTGCACGTACGAACAAGATCGATATATCGATGCCATGCATCAATCATCAGCCGTGAGCTGGTTTAATTAACTAACGGGACACTTTTTCTACGTGGTGATCAAAAAGCCTGGGCATGCATGCATGCATATGCAAAGCTCGCTTTAGTTGACCCATTAATGCTTGCGCTTGCATAAGAGACAAGCGAAGAAACAAGGAGGCAAAACAAGCGGTAATGGTTAGGGCCCAAGATGAGGGACAGACGAACGATCGATCGAGTGCCCTGATCGATCGGTGTGTGTATCATATGTCCTTGCCTGCCCTAGCCCCTAGCTCCAGTGAGATCTCGGCAGCTGGATCATCTAGTAGATCGTACGTACGTACCAGGCCGGGAACAAATGTTCCCCAAAATTTTATGAGAGGGTAGTGATACGAGCGAAAACCCGCGATAACTGAATTTTTTGGTTTTCTAGCTTTTGGATAAAATTTGAATGTGCAACTTAATTTGTATGGGAGAATGATCATTGGATAATTTTGTTCCAAATTCAAATTCAAATGTACGTACTGACCCTACCGATAACACTGGTAACAAGCGGGGTGTGTGTCTATATATATAATACTTTGATGTTCGATCCATTGGATAATTTTTGCAAGAAAGAAAAGTTGTTGTTTTGACCTAACTTTAATTTCAACTTTTTGGAATTTGTATCTTTTTAATATTTAGTTTGAATAGTTGAAAATAACATACCTAGATTCATCTCGAGATACATTTTTTGTATTTACGGTTTTTTATAAATAAATTGCAAAAATAACTAATTAGTGATGAACTTAAGTTAGATCATGCCGATGTAAAAAGCGAAAGCAAATGTATTGGTTGGAAATTAATTATATCTGTGAAAACTTTGAACTTGAAATATATATACGCACAAGCCAATTAATTAATATATTGGATCTGGCTCACACGAGAAATGAAAGAGCAAATGCACACATATATATCACACATGCACAGACAAAACCTGTAGCCTTTAGGCGATATCCTAAGTACAGAGGCCAATTTACTGTATACCCTCTCGTAGGACACATCCATGCAAGTACATATACCATTATACCAACCTCATCTATGCATACGTATTCCAGATCCCATGTACATATACCAGCTGCATGTATAGATACGTATTCATCTCTCTGACAGCACACGCACATGTACATATACACCGTGTAAATTCCCATTGTTTACAGTATACATCTCCGTGCAGGTGTATACCCATCGTTTGAGCTGGAGTATCTCTGAAGAGGGCTTTTACTATCGTGTCAGCGTATTAATTTAATTATTGGGCACATGCACCCAGACGCCTTCGTTTAATTCTCTTTCTTTTAAAATTAATTACTACTAGTAATCAAATAGTACACACTAGGATGTTTTGATTTGCTAGCCATGCACCGTACGATACGTACGCCATATACGTACGCCATGCAGTCGCTGATCACCTTGTCGGGTAAATGTATCAGAGAGAAAGAAAAAAAAAAAGACAGGATCAGCTGCATCGATCGATAGATATATTAATTCGCAGCAGCTTCATCATATACGCCACTGTTTTACAGATCTATGTACGTACTGCTTTTGCATGCATTGTAATCCTCCGGTAAAGAGAAGCCCGCTTCGATCATTTTCAGACAAACTTTTGAAAGTTAATTCATCTATCTAGTCTTCAATCAGTTAGATTTAACTAAAAATATTTAAGATCTACACTACACCAGTATAATCTCATGCATTTGCATAGAGGGAGTATTTAATTTGAAGGTTGTTTTGGTACAATACGCTAGATTCACCAAAAAATAAATTGGAGATATATACTATTACAGATAGATCCACTATAATTGATGGGTAGATTTTAATGGGACAGAAGAATAAAAATACTCACCACAGATGCCATCCAATGATTCTCTTATGTTAATGCCTTTTGTGCTCCTGGTGCTCTTCCTTAATCATTGGTTACTTGGATTTTTATGTGATTGCTTTGCTACTTTACTGCATGCATGGAAACGACCCAAAAACTTCAACTGATTAATGGTTTTCCCTTCTTCTTCCAAAGATGCATATGCATGTAGAGTTTTCTTTCTTTGCTATGCAAAACATCCGTCTACTTGTCGTGATCTTCAAATCTGATTAGATATCAAACGATTTTCATGTTCTTGGAGAGCGTGCCAAGTTGATGCATTATCTTCAAGGGGTCCTCGATCTTGAATATTGGAGACGCCTTCTGATATTTAGAATATTTAGAGCATTAACGCATATATGTCTCCCTTATGTATTGTGATCCATTATTTTTCTTATAGAGCAATAATAGAGGGAAAAACTTTTTTTAACCCTTTGTAAATAATTATTTTAATATTAACCCTCGCGAAAAAATATTTTCACATCTAACCCTTTTGGCCGTGCCACTGCGGTTGGCGCGGCAAATTTGCACTGCCGCGCCAGTGCAAGTGGCGCGGCAGGATCAAGTTGCCGCCAAAGTGCCTAGCGCAGGTTGGCCCCATGTGGCAGCCATATGAACCGCGTTCCTCGGTGCCAGCGTGTACTGGCGCGGCAGTGGATATTAGCCGCGCCAACCGTAGTAGCGCGGCCAAAAGGGTTAGATGTGAAAATATTTTTTTGCGAGGGTTAATATTAAAATAATTATTTACAAAGGGTTAAATTTTTTTTTTCATAATAGAGATAGACTCAAATTCGGTTAGAAGCCTCGTGCAATGTTAGTATCCAAATAGTAGTTTTCTAATCTTATTAAGGCCATGTTTGGCATAGCTCCAGCTCCACCAAAATTGATGGAGTTGGTGGAGCACCCCATCTTATTTACATGTTAAACTAAAAATATAAACTTAAGTCACTTTATTTTAACCTACAAACTCTATATCTGAGATGGAGCTAGGAGCTGGAGCTGTGCCAAACAGAGCCTAAATTCCAACTCCTTTAAAAGTTAGATTAATTCATTTTAATTAAATAGGTACATTAATATTCTATTTAAAGCCTTTTGATCATAAAATAAATCTACACCGATTTTTCCTTTTCCCCCGATTAATATGGGAATTTGAAACTTTTAGAGCAAACAATCGCACCTCAATATTGCAACGCGGAATTAATAATCTTTATTTTTTTAGTAAAATCTGGTGTGCACCAAGTTGTACATGGAATCTTCTCTTGTGCATGCGAAGCAAAACTTTATAGAAGAAAGAATCATATAGACTTTTTTCCCTCGGCTTCTTGCCGCAATGGTCTGGTATATATGTACACTATGTGGGATTCAAATTAGTTTTGCTCCCGCCTTGAAGACTTGCCGAGGCGGACTCGGCGTCCTACTTCCCCGCGGGATGTAGCACAACATGAGACGACAGTGTTGCGCGCGGGACCTTTTTTTGAGCTAAAAGAAATAGTTCATGGTTTGATTAAAAGCCAATGTCAAGCACAATCTACTGGCATACCAAAGTATTAAAAGAAAGAGTCCATAACATTTACAATTGAAAATAAAATTATGAGTAAGAATAATAGAAAATTTTAAAAATCACATGTTTATTTTATTATTGTATACCAATCAGTGGCGACACCGGAGATCTCCTTTGCAATCTATATGACAATCAATCACCGCTAATACCACGGTTTGGAGGGGTCTAGGAAAAAGAAAAGAGAGAGAGTCTGCCTAGTCTTTTCTTAGCCGTGACATGTTTAATTTGAGTCCTTTTATAGTACACTAAAATAAATATGGATCCTTTTGTTCCAAGATTAGGAGTGAATACTATGGATTGACCACTCATGAAAATTTCACTGGGGTACTGTAGATCTTTAACAGTTCGACATGTTGGGAATACTTCCTCTCTATGCATTTGCTATAAATTAACCATGTTTGATATGGCGAGGCGCCCTACTCGGCGTCGTAATACACGGCGTAGAAATAACCACTGTGACTCCTCGATCGGTTTGGAATTTTGGATCTAGCTACCTGCCTACTTAGTGTCACAAAGATAGTGCATTAATTATTCGGTTATTCCTCGGTTCGCTACCAACTTGCGCAGGATAGGCTTCTTGATGATTCCATGCAATGACCGCCCTAAGGACATACTCATTTAACATGTGCGTAAGATGTGCGATATAAACAACCCATATAACGATATAGACAACTCATTTATGAGTAGACAGTTTCTTTCCACATAGTACAACCTATCTTGGTTCTTATGCTAGAGTCGACTCTAGATTAAGAGACGGCTCAACTCTCTATGCACCCTCTCTCATCCATATTATTTTTTGTCCTACATAGCAATGCTTAGAGACAGCTGATATGGACCATTGTACATGCTCTAATGCCTTGATCGGGTAGCTTGATGGTTACCTTGTTGCCGAGCGATGAACGCCCATGTCTTGCGGTCAAATGGTTGTTGTGATGACGTGGCACGATCATTCTTTGCTGCTTGTTCGATCTTCATTGCGTGGATGTCATCTTCGCATGGCGGTTACGATTGTTTGCTTCTCACCGGATGGCCATCGGTGATGATGTCTCCTAGTTTGCTTTGTTCCAAATAGATGTGTCGCGCGCGGTCAGGCGTTTTCAAAAGGAGAAGGCCGTTTTATAGTGCTGAGGGGTGTAAGAAATCGGTTATCTCGTTAGATCTATACCATTATAATTTGGTCCCAAAACCATCAACGGTGTAGATCTTTCTCTTTTTTTCTCCAATTAACATGGAATTTTTTGTGTTGTAGGATTAATGTGGGAATTTTTAATATTTTAGGATTAATGTGGTAGGTTCGTTAGATCCTGTTATATATATATAATAGATAGACAGGTACATGTGAAAGCTTCTAATACGCATAGATAAATCTTTTCTAATTTTATCAAGTTTTATAAATAAACAAGCAAGGTGTATCACATATTTGCGTTGTTAGATTTGTGCCAAACTTTAAGAGAAATTTGTATATGTAAAAATTCATACTCCCGTTGATCATGGTCAGCTCTAATAGAGTCAATCTTGATCTTATTATGAATTTTTTATATTTTATTTTAAATTTATGCTGTTTTTAATTTTATAGTTGATATATACCTTTTTCTATTTTTATTCCTTTTTTAGTTTATTGTAGTTGATATGGACTTATTTTCTAGTCTTATAATAGTTGATACAAACTTGTTTTCTATTATTGTTTTTTTTTCTGAATTTCATTTATTTTTTCTATTATTGTTGATATGGACTCTTTTTAGTCTTGTAATAGGTGATACAAACCTGCTTTATATTATTTTTATCCAAATTTTATTTCTTTTTATACATGTATTCTTTATTTTAATTTAAGCCATTATAGTTTAGGTCTACAATGATTAACGGTGTAGATCACACACACATACACACAGAGATATATATATACATACATACATACATACATACATACATATATATATATATATATATATATATATATATATATATATATATATATATATATATATATACACACACACACACACACCCCCCACCATATTAACCCTAAAATACTAGAAATTCTCATGTTAATCAGAGAAAAAAAGATCTGCACCGTTAATCATTGTAGACCTAATTAATTATAACGGCTATACACACATACATATAACAGGGTCCGACGGAGCCACCACATTAATCCTAAAATACTACAAATTTCCATGTTAATCGGAGAAAAAAATCTACACCATTAATCATTGGAGACCTAAATTATAACGGTTTAAATTAGTACAGATTAAAATTGCAATAATAATTAGTATAGATTAAAATTGCATATGTTTGGACCATGCTAATATCAATACGACATCGGCTCGTTCTTTAGTGGTTACAGGGAGGAGTAATTAGGTACAGGCCGGCCACCAGTTACGACGAGGTAGCCAGGTAGCACATGCGTAAGCGCGTACGTACTAGCGAGCTAGTTTAATTAGCACGTACGTACGTACGTCGGCGCGTGCAGATACGTTACGTTGTCACTTAACAGCCGGGGCGTGTACCGCATGCCGTACGTACGGCACGCTAGTGTATATGGTAGATAGTTAGTAGCGGTGTAAATACATGCAGTAAGTAGGAGTATATCTCGCGGATGCACTTACAATCAATCGCCGTATACGTAGCTAGCATGCGTGATACGTATATGCATGCACGTACAATCAATTAATCACCTACGTAGTATCATATACATGCATGCATGCACGTACGTACGTACGCATGCATGCAGCAGCAGTACGTACCGGGAGCGAGCGATCCACCGGATGGACAGCATATATATGTGCAGATGTAGCAGTACACGCGTTGCAGCCGCGGTTCATTTCATGCTCGATCGCACGCACGCACGTACGTACGTACGCCGCCTGGGCCGGCGAAATTCGCTGGATATATATTGCATGAATGTACGTACGTGCGTACGTGGCTCTATCGATCTGGCGAGAGTCGAGACGTACCAGCACACTGCACACTCGACTCGAGCTAGTAGCTCTGAGCTATCTATAGCTCGATCTTGATCGATCTCTCTGGCTATCTTGCTCTCTTGCAGATCGATCTAGCTAGCAGAACGGCAGTTAATTAATGGCGGACGGTCACATGCATGTACCGGGGAAAATCAAAGTCATGTTTGGTTAGTGCTTAACATTGCTACACCCTGACAAGTCTCGTGTTAGATAAGTTTGACCGAGTTAGACGTGCATTTGATTCATTGCCATACTTGTGACAGGATTGCTCTTTTTTTTTTTTGCACGGGTTCCATATGTAGGTGGTTCATAAAAGTGTTGTAAGATTTTTTTAGGCAGACTAAAGTGTGGCAGCGAAATTTACGAACTAAGTTTAGACGAATTAGACATGGCAAATTTAGCCAAATTTGACGTCAAATCAAACAGGCCCGACTCTGCATCGTCATGTACATGGAGGCATTAGAGCCGTTAGATCTGTTCTAAGATTTATGCCGCATAATCTTAAAATAGATATAACGACTCTCCACAGTATGTATATAGTTACATGAATATTCATGCTGATGTGTACGTGTATGCCTGCAGCTGCTGGTGCGTGCATGCATGCGTGGTGTCGAGAGGTGGATGGAATCGCGAGGTGTCAATGGGTGGATCGATGTCGTACATTGAGATTCGTAGCAGCTGAACTAGCCGTAACATGCGCACGTTTTGATGTCGATCTGGTGGCTGCTGCCGGGTGGCTCATATGGAATCATCAATCAGTCGTCGTGCGAATCATGGCCGGTTCTTTGTGAGGGGCGCGCTCTCTCAAGTTCAAACCTGGGCCCATATCTTTAAGGTTCAGCGTCCGTACCTATGGAAGTGATCGATGTTAATCTCCCATTATTTTAGGGTTAATTGCATACGTGATATTATAAAATATAGATTTCACAGAAATACCATTACAAAAAGCAATATTATTTAGATACCATTACAAGTCTGAGTTGATTTTAAAACTGCCATTACGAACTTTTTCTTGCATATACGAGCTCAAAATACATCCTAAAATACGATATAACAGGTGGATCGCACATGTCATTCACTCATCATCTTTTTTTCCCTTCCCTCTTCCTCCTCTTCTTCTTCTCCTTCCTCCCTCCTCCTCTGTTCTCCTGCCCGGCACCCGCTGCACGCCGGCGAGCTCGCTGCTAGCCTCATCCTCGGCGTTTGCCGCCGCCCCCGTCGACCCTGCGCACCACCGAGCCCACCTCGAGCCCCGCTGTAGCCTCGCCATCACCGTCGCCCGCGTAGCCTCGCCGTCCCCGTGCCGCCTCGTCGACCTTGCTCACCACCGAGCCCGCCGTGCCCTCGCCATCGCCCGTGCCGAGCTTGCCGTCCCCATGCCGCCTCATCAACCTTGCTCACCACCGAGCCCGCCTCGAGCCCCGCCACGGCCTCGCCGTCACTGTCGCCCGCGCCGCCTCTCCATCTCCCGCACCGAGCTTGTCGTCCCTACACTGCCTCGCCGTCACCCGTACAGAGCTCGCCGTCCCCGCGCCGCCTCGTCGTCACCCGTGTCGAGCTCGTCGCCTCGGCATGGGCTAGCCGGTGGCAGCGCAGGCCCGAGGTGGTGGAGGTGGCTCGCCGGAGTCGGGGGAGAAAGGGAATGGAGGAAGAAGAAGAGGAGTGAATGATAGGTGGGACCCACCTGTCATATCGTATTTTAGGATGTATTTTGAGCTCGTATATGCAAGAAAAGGTCCGTAATGGCAGTTTTGAAATCAACCTAGATTTGTAATGTCATTTCTACGAAATCGACATTCTATAATGGCACGTATGCAATTAACCCTTCTTTTCGGCTCATAAGCCGTGACCGTTTCTCAAACTTGCTAATCGTACTTATGCACATATACATGTATCACAGAGACACAGAAGAATGCTAGTCTGTGATAGCGTGATATAGACGGCTTGTTTTAAGAACCACATACAATACAATTGTACACATCACTGATGAGTGATATATATTCTTTGCCCAACCGTCCATGCTAATCATTATCACAGACGGTATAGAAACCATCCGTGTTAATCAACCATTGTCGTCATAAAATGGAGTCGACGGTTTGGTCGAAACCAAAGAACTATAAGCTCGTAGTGGTGGTGCGCTCTTTTTTTTTTAGCTCTAGATTATTGTTGGAACCAGACTTAACACACAATTACAAGTTTGTCTAATTTACTAACCTGCATTACTTCAGATTCTACTCCACAGCTCCAGAAGTTAAACCATTCTGCTGCACAGCACAGCCAGCACCCCCGGCAGCCGCATGATTGTCATGCAGGTTCGCGGCCGGGCACGTATGTTGAAGCCCCATGCATGCACTAGCACAGAAAAGACTATCATTAGCGGTTCATAACCATCATCACTGGCGGTTGCAGAACCGTTGGTGATAGCCACTATCACTGGCGGTTCCATGTACCAGCCGCCATTGATATCATACACATCACTGGCGATTCCATATATGAGCCGCCAGTGATGAATGTACTAGCCCCTACAGCTCGTGTCTGCACTTACTAGCCCATGCAATTCATATCACATAATTCATAATTCATATATTATCATATTACAGAAGTCATGCATGATCACAGAATCATATTATCACATCACAGAATCATAATTCACATATTATCACATCAAAGAAGTCATACAATTCACATCTTATCACCTCATGATCTTATAGCTCCAATTCACATCACAAAAGTCATATAACTCACATATTATCAACAAATGATATATATCATCACCTTATACATATATCACAATGTTCACAGCCCATGTCACAATGTTACACTAAGCCCCAGAGTTTAGACGCCCATGTGGATCAACAATTTGTGTCATGATAAAGTTAGTTAGCAGTTCTCTAATGTCAGAAAGGAAATTATACTCGATCACTATTAGAGAAGTGGGCATCACTACCGATTATCTGCGAACCGGTAGTGATAGTTGAATCACTACCGGTTTGAATCACGAACCGGTAGTGGTGTCTCAGTGAGCATGGGTTTGAGACATGAACCGATTGTGGTGCCTTAGGCACTACTACTACTACCGGTTTGAGCCACATACCGGTAGTGATACCTATCCACCACTACCGGTTTAAGCCACGAACCGGTAGTGGTGCGTCATTTCTGGAAAGTTTAAAAGGAATACATATTCTATCTATATCAGTACACAATAGTGGGTGGGTTGACTAGAAGGGTGAGACTAGAGTCACGAGGTCTCGGCTTTGAGTCCGGTTTCTCCCAATATATTCCCAACTTATTTTAAATATTTCTAATACTATCATTACCTGTTGTATGAACCAGTAGTGATATCCTGGAGTATCACTCCCAGTTGCCCTCTACCGGTTCCAAAACCGGTACAGATGCCGGTTTGGAACCGGTAGTGATGGGCTAATCCGTAGTAGTGGATATTGCTCACGTTGAGGTCGAATTCTGTTGCGCTTCATAGACATAATCTGTTGCATGTGACGAGCAACATAAAATCCGCAAGCATGGCCTCCGGGCTGCTGGTGGCACTATATAGGTAGAGATACAAGGCAAAATAATTAGTTCGGCAGAAACTAGGAATAATTCAATTTGGAGAAGTATTTGCAGGCACGTACCGGGATTTTCTCACAGTGTCGAAGAACAATGCCCTTATCAATATGATGCTTCCCCCCTTTTTGAACGTGCTTCTCGAACACCAAATTGAGTAGCCTTATTAAATCATTGAACTCATGTGTAGGGCTATTCCTTTTGAGTTGAGGTAGAAAACCATGTTCTGGTAAGGGACTATGAGCAACAAGATCCAATGAAAATCTTTATTAAATGGCAAAAAGAAATTTTCTCTGTCTTGTTGTTTGAGCATTGCATTCTTGTTGCAGTTTTCGACTCGATTGATAGCTTTTTTGATATTATCCTGGGTCACAACCCCTAGATCAAGAAAACTGACTGAGGTGTTGGTTTGTTTGGTATTTAGCTTCAGGAGGCTGCAAAGATATAAATGATTGTTATATATGTTGATGAAACTAGCCAGGAGATAGAAATATGAAAGAGGATTGCAGCCACTTACATTGAAAAGCATCGGAGGAGCAAGACATCTAGCTCCTCAAGGCTGTACATGTGCCATAGGACCGAGAAGTTCACCACAAAATAACTTTCTTTGTCCATGAAATGCTTGCCCTTTAGCTTAGCCGGGATACCGGACTCTCGATCTCTCTCGGGCAACCAGGACTTCAGCAAGTAATATTCATTTAGGTTGCGGCAGGCAGGACCCATGTCGGCCAATGCTTTATCCATAACCGACGACGCTCCAAGCTTAAAGCATTTGTTGCTTGATGGCCAGTGCAATATTGTTTGGGCGTAGAAGCCGGCATAGAAGCCACTTTGCCCTTGGCTCTGCTTTTCGTAGGTGTGGAATACTTGGGCGGGGAGATCAAGACACGCTTCTGGGCTTGTGAGCTTGTTTGTGACTTGGAAGGTTTAGCGGCCACCTCTGATATGGCTTTCCTAGGAGGTATCTGCTTTTCTTCTTGTGGTGGTGGCTCGAGGGTTTCGGTGGCTTCAGCACCCTCAGGCAAGGTCCCCAATATAATGTCCTTCTTGGGCCACTGTACGAACGAATGGATGGCATCCCCTACTGTGGTCATTTTATCGTTTAGGGGATTCACCAGGGGGATGTTCTTGGCGTTGTCAAGTACGGAGTCCACTTCTACCTTCGCGTAGCTCGCAGCCAGGTCCGTACCATGAACCTTCATCTCCGGAAGGCATGGGTACACCACCCCCCGCCCTTCCTCGCTGGAGAGAGTGGCACTAAACATCACGAATAGTTTGCAAGAGGTAGTCACCTACGTCGGGGTTTGTTCCTATTAGAAGAGGGACTAACCTGCTTTCATATGAACAGACATATAAACACAGATACCTTGAGTTAGTCCACCGGGTACTGGGTGTCGGCTACACCTTCTAGGGTAGATACGGAAGCGCAGCTACTTTTAAATGGAGAGGGGTGGCATCGACGGCTTCGTGCGGAGGGTCGGCGTCGTGAGGAGAGTTGGCTTCAAATCGAGTACTTATAATCGCCTCCAGCTTTTGTACCCGAGGTTCCCATTTCGCACGCATCTTCTTCCTAAGATCCATCTCTAAATTGGCGTGAGTTTTTCTCCTCTTGTAGTCTGGGTCGTCAGGGAAGCCTCTTTCCTTGGTACGTACACCCCGACGCTCCGCGTGCAGCCCGGGTGCTCCTTGTTGCCAAGGGCTTCGGTTAGGATGTCCCGGTCTCTCTTCTCCCAAAATGAGCCTTGCGAAGGCTGGGAGTCATATTCAAACTACAATAGGTAGACACAATACAATTAGGGGTCTTAAGACATTACAAAATTGAAAAGCGCAAAAAACTCAAATGGTTGACTATAAGTTACTAGCTTTCTGGCGACCTCCGCAATTTCGGGCCTTGGGAAAGGCACTTTACCCATGGGTGTGACTTAAGCCCTGGCCTTGTATCAGTGTTCGACACGCTGGTTGGTGAGCCTTATCATGGCATCTGACTGCTCGCTTGAAGTGGTCGCTTGCTCCCACTCCCATATCTTGCCCGCGTACCCGCCAGTGCCGAGTCTATGGGGGGTGGGTGTTCTTGGTCTGAATGGCCTTGTGAGCGGCACTCCTCTGCTGGAACTCAGAAGTTGTCTTCATCGTTTTGTATTTCTCCTACTCCTCGGTTATAAAAGGGTACCACACGAAGGGTTCCCTTTCCACCTTCAGGAAATAGTTGTTTAGAGTGACCTTCCAGTTCTTCCTGGCGCTCTCCATGCGTTTCAATGAACTTCTCCGCACGACGTCAAGGGAATCATCGGAGAATCTGAAACACCATCGTAACTCATCCCATAGCTGGCCCTTCTGTTGATCATTGAGCGCCTTCTAGGTCTCGATGGTGCAAGGGACTCGAGACCTAATAACCACTCCACACATCGTCCGATATGCTGCTGCTGCTTTCTTAGGAAGCACTAGTGTACCAGCCCGGTTAACCTCCGTGATGGTGTGGACCACATCGGTCTTCAGCTTGGACAGTCCTCACCTGACCCTAGTTGTAGGTTGAGCGGCATCCTCAAGCGCCGGTTCCGGTTCAGGGGCGGTTGAAGGCACGGCTCTGGTTGAGGGGCAGCTGCAGGCACCATCTCCGGTTGAGGGGATGTGGACTCCATGTATCCTGAGGTGTAATCATTGGAATATAAGATATTTTTTTTAGGTGTTACTATAGCAAAACTTCAAATGATAAATCAATTTTGCCTAGTATAAATTTGAAGTATAAAAAAAGGATGTATTTGAATGTATAGATAATTGCTGCTATGAGTCCATTTCAAGCATTTGTGAATCCATTTTTGCCTAGTAAATAGCAAATCTCAAACTTTTACACTAATCCTCAAAGTTGCCCCTTAACTTTACAGTAGCGACTCTAGTATTATCCTTCGACTAGTGTATTTTACTCAGACACTATGTAGAGTAGTGAAAAACAAGGCTTCATTAGCCTATTTATTAAGCAGAAAGAGAAGCCCATTATTGTGTGATTCCACATCAGATGCTCACAAAAGAATCGTATAAATTTGGTCTGCAAATCGTAACACCGGGGTTGTTAGAAACATAGTAGGAGTTAAAAGTTAATTGCCTAGGATGTATGCACGCATAACATGAGGATTTGGTCATTCCTTCTATTAAAAAATTTCCAAATATAGGTGATTCACTTATGGGGCCATAGTGCCATGTGTGAGTACCCCCATGATAGATGATATGAGCATGTACCTTGTGCTCATCTACAGAAATAGTTGCATTACCCTGTGCTCATCTAGTATACTTTTACAGTGCTGAGATTAATGATGGTTCACTGGTGAAGCAAAGAAAGAAATCACATGTCCATGCATGTCAATACATCCATGCCTAAATGCCAAACGCGCCAAAACCAATCATGATTCTCAGTGACAATGGTAACCTCTAGCTAAAAAGTATACTAGATTGGATCTGCTGGTAAGTAACCTAATTAACAGGAATATTTCCCATGAAAAAATATAAAATATTTGTATACGGGTGTGACGGCGATGGGGGCAGGGACACCGACGACGAGGATGCGGACGGGGTCAGCAACAGGGATAGGGAGGCCGGTCGGGGTGGAGACGGGTGTGTCGGCGATGGGGACACCGGCGACGGGGGCAGGGACACCGACGACGAGGATGCGGATGGGGTCGACGATGAGGACGGGGACGCTGGCGACGGAGACGTAGACAGGGTTGGGGAGGAGGTGGCGCTCTCGCGGGAACCTAGCGTGGGACTTAGAAAATTTTTGGTGGGGAGAAGAGCGAGGAATATAAAGAGATCATATCACTAGCGGTTCCAGAGAAGAACCGCTGCTGATATATCAAATCACTAGCGGTTTCTCTAATGAACCGTTGCTGATACTAAATATCACTAGTAGTTCCTTTAGATAACCGCTAGTGATATGAAACCAAGCCGACCAGAGGCCACTACTGATGACCCATATCACTAGCGGTTCATCTAATGAACTGCTACTGATGATAAGTATCGCTAGCGGATCGTTACATGAACCGCGAGCGATAGAAATTTTTTCTAAAAAAGGGAAGCTAGTGGTGCTCAAACCTGCGACCATATCTTCCATATGCCATTCTGACTAGTTTTCGTATTCTTCCTCTTCTTACGGCCTTTTTCGTTGTTCCCAAACTCAACATAGAAATCCGTAATCATATCATGAACTTCTTTTCCACTAACTGGTCGTGGAGCTGAGCCTTACTCCTTAGTTCCGTCGAACTGTCTGGTCATCTTTCGATATGGATGATGAGTGCGAAGAAACCTTCGATTGCGCATATTCATAGTCATCCGAGAATTCCTCATCCACACACCGGCAGTATCCTCCAAGCAGTGAGGACAAGTTTTGCTACCTTTCATTGTCATGCCTGATAGGTTTCCAAGTGTGGAAAAATCGTTGATGGTGTAGAACAACATGGCGCGTAGCGTGAAGGTCTCCCGCTGGTCTGTGTCCTATATCTTCACCCCATTGTTCTACAATGTCTGAAGTTCATCCACCAACGGTGCTAGGTACACATCAATATCATTTCTAGGTTGCTTTGGGCCTTGGATTAGTATACACATCATAATGTACTTTCTCTTCATGCATAGCCAAGGAGGAAGATTATATATGCATAGATTCACAGACCAAGTGTTGTGCTTGCTGCTCCAGTTACCAAATGGATCCATATTGTCCGTGCTCAACCCAAACCTCAAATTTTTGGGGTCTGCACCGAATTCTGGAAACTTATGGTCAATGTTTCTCTATTGGGAATCGTCTACAGGGTGTCTGAGCTTGCTATCTTTCTTACGATCCTCCGAGTGCCACCTGAACAATCTAGACTCCTTCTGATTTCCAAACTAATGTATCAATCGTGGAGTCAATGGCAAGAACCACATAACCTTAGGTAGAGGTCCTTGATTTATCTTGACGTCCCGATCATCGCCGTCTTGGTCTTTGGCATTCCTTTTGTAGCAGGATGCTCCACAGGCCGGACATGAGTGCAAGTCTGTGTACTTTTTACGGTACAGCATACAGTCGTTCTGACAGGCATGGATTCTTTGCACATCCATTCCTAGAGGAAAAATAACCCTTTTTGCATGGTATGTTGTTTCTGGCAACTCATTACTATCTAGAAGAAGATCCTTTAGAAATCCTAAGAGCTCCATAAAACTCTTATCGGACCAGGGGTTCCTTGCCTTCATTTGTAGTAGTTCGCAAGGACAGTCGTCAACATAGTGTGTTTTGGCTTGCAACCATCAGAGATTGGTTTCTTCGACTCTTCAGATCATTTATTGAACTTAGCAAACTCTTCCATATTCTATTTCTACGTTGCGCATCATCTTATCGAAATTGTACTCATCGTCAAACCATAATTCGTCAGCATCACACTCGACACCCGCATCATCTTTACCGCCTTCGCTGGTGTAATTATCACGCTCTTGTGTAATCTCTTGCTCACTGTGACTCGTACGACATGAATAACCTTATTTGAATTCCCACTTCATGAGATGAAACTTGATCTGATTTGAGTTTCTGAACAACTTCATGTTAGCGTAATCAATACATAGACAACATATCGCATCAACCCCTCTCTCCTGCATATCCTCTACGGCAGCTCTTATAAACCCTTCTATGCCTTTGACATACTCTTCTGTCGCACGATTTCCCGTGTACATCCATGCTCTATCCATTATCTGTACCAATTTAATATGACAATTTAATTAAGTAAATTCTTCATACATAATTTTAGTCAAAAATACAAAGATAGAAATAGATATTAATTAATCTCACCCACCTCATACAAGCTAGCATGAAAAAAAATCATGGATATTATTGTATGAATATTAATTAATTATCTTCATCCAACACAAACTAGCTATCATTAACAAACCATGGATATTAATTAATTATTTTCATCCACCACAAACTAGCTATCATAAACAAACCATGAATATATTAATTAATTATTTTCACCTATCACAAACTACCTATCATAAACAAACCATGGATATATTAATTAATTATTTTCGTCCACCATAAACTACCTATCATAAACAAACATGGATATTAATTATTTTCAACCACCTCAAACTAGCTAGCTATAATTAAGCACATGCATATCTATGAACCAGATGGATATTAATTATTCTCATCCATCTCAAATTAGCGATATTAATTATTCTCATCCATCTCAAATTAACAAGCATCAACTAATCGTATGGATATTAATTATTAAACACCCAATCTAAATCTAGATCTACATATGCATATCTCTCATCCACCTCAAACAAGCAACAAGCAAGCAATTTGCAAATGATTGAGGTACCACACTAGCCTTTAAACTACAAAAACTCCTGAGATCTTCAAGAAATTTGTAAATTTTTTAAACCTTCTTACTATTTTCCTACCGCTGCCGCCGTTACAGTTCGAAAGGACCACAATGAGCAGCAGTAATGGAGCTTCCTGGCCACTGGGAGTAATAATGGAGGACCATATCACTGACGGTTCTTCAGCCGAACTGCCAATGATATGTCCTTCCAAAATTTGACGGGGTTTGGCGGGAACCATGGTACCATATCACTGACGGATGGTCAGGTGAACTGCCAGTGATAGTTTCACTAGCGGTTGAGTGGCCGAACCGCCAGTGATAGGGTACCATCACTGGCGGTTTTCCGTATATAGGCCATCACTGACTGTTCGTTAGGTCCTAGCGCGGGCGGGATGGGGCGGGCGAGGGACATTTCACTAGCGGTTCTAGTGAAAGGACCAGGATGTCGCCTAGAGGGGGGTGAATAGGCGATTTCAAATTCTAATACAATGAATCAGAGTTAAATGCGGAAGCTTAACCGGACAATCCGGGGTTTTGGACCAGATAGTCCGATATGTACCGGACTATCTAGGTGCAACTACCGGATTGTCCGGTCTACACAGAAATAGGGGATTTTGAATTCCAAAACAAATTTCATAATGTCAAGGATACAATCTACACCAAAGATAATTCACAAGCAAATATGTGTAGGAGTATCACACAAGGTAAGGCAATAACTCAATAGCAAAATAAACAAGTAATTAAAGCTAGAGAGTGAAAGGGATAAAACCGAAATAAAGATGGAGACGCGAAGATGTTTGTTCCTAAAGTTCGGATCCTTGAGGGGATCCTACGTCTCCGTTAAGACGGCTCGGTCACACTTGAGCCGGGGTCTTTTTCAACCCTTCCCTCACCGGTGTTGCAC
Organism: Olyra latifolia; assembly: GCA_036346145.1. Classification (NCBI taxonomy): domain Eukaryota; kingdom Viridiplantae; phylum Streptophyta; class Magnoliopsida; order Poales; family Poaceae; genus Olyra; species Olyra latifolia. Next base: position 5,905,140 of record CM070530.1, read on the forward strand.
AATGCACTCGCCGGCTTCACTCCTTTGATTTATTCCCTTACAGAGGCGAAATCGAGCCTTCACAACCTTGACACGGCGCACCACACAAAGCTTGGTGGCTCGTGACCAACTCCTAGCGTCTAGGAGTCCTCAACCTCCAAGAGTAACAAATGCCCACGAAGAATAAACTTGGAGATGACCACAAGTGCTCAAAGATCTAAAACTTGCTCAACTTGCACTCAATACTCCTCCCAACTCTTCCCAACCCTTCTTCTAAAGGGGATCACCTAGATCGAAGAGTGGAGGAGTCACTAGGGCTCAAGAACACACTAATTCCACAAAGGAATCACCTCCAAACTCTTCTTCCAATTCTCACTCAAACCCTCCTCCTAACTCTTCCAAACCCTTCTCCAAAGGGGATCACAAAGATCTAGAGTGGAGGGGTGCTTTGAGGCTCAAGAACAATGGGATAGCTCAAGGAATGGTGGTTCAACGGCTATTTGCAAGTGGGGAGAGAGAGAGGTTTAAATAGAGCCTCCCAAGAACTAGCCGTTAGCTACAGGTCTGCGCCGGACCGGACTATCTGGACTCTAACACCGGACTATCCGGTTAGCACCAATTAAGGAGCAGAAACTCCGCGTCAGATTTGCTCCGGACTGTCCGAAAGACCGGATAGTCCGGTCCTAAAATTAGGACCAGCACAGCCCGACGAAAACGGCCGTAACTTTTGACTCCGGACTCCATTTTAGGTGATCTTGGGCTCTACGGAAAGTTAAGAAAGAGAGCTACACAACCAACAAGGTCTCACACCTCAAATTCCAAGGATAAATGCAGAACTCACAAAGAATGTAAGGGAGACCTACAACTCTCACTTTCCGACACCACCAACACCACACTCTCTCTAGGTTTCACAAGGATGGATCACTTGAGCACTTGACACATCTAGAAGTCATTCTCCATCGCATCTCTCTTAATAGTACGGCAATCCTTAGACTCAAATTAAATCAAAGATAATACAAGTCTAGAATAATCACTTGCCGTCTTCTTTCTTCATTTTGCATGATGACCTTCACCAAAGGATTGATGAAGCCTTCGCCTTATCCAATTTGACTCGATTCACCTCATGAGACTCTCGTCCTATCGACCTTGACTTGATCATCCTCCCCGACGATCTCCATGCCAAGTCGATCTTGACTTAGTCCTCAACTCTTGGTGACACCGTCGTTTTGTTGACCTCGGCTTGACCGTCATCCTTCAATATACTTTGGTCATCACATACTCACGGGACCTAATTCTTTCCAAACCACTCATAAAAGGCATTAGTCCCAAAAGCTCAATGGATATGAATAAGTTGATATTTGTGAGCAATTTAATACAACAAGTGTTTCATATAAATATGCACAATATGAGTGGGAACACTTGATAAAAGAAATATTCTCCACTAAGTGCAACATGATGAATATGTAATGGAGCTAGATGCACTAGAGAGATAATTGCCAATATGATGAAATAATTAAACCATGGCAAGGACTACAAACTTCACTTAATGATCCACATGATAAAATATACAAGAATTACACATGTATAAATAATATTCAAGCTAGAGTGAAGTTGTGGAACAATCTATATTAAACTTCACTAAATGATGTGCATGAGAAGATATATAAACAAGACAAGCATGCACCAAATCAATTTATAGCAATATGAAGTTTAACTCTAATTAAGATTAACATACTAGAAACAAGCCACATATTGAACTCAAGTGAATATATATGTACAAATTGATATGACATGAACCAATGTGCATATATATAAGCAATATGTTATATGAAGTTCAATATGCATTTGCACAATAGGAATGCAATAATAAATATAGAAGGGATACCGAGATTACATACCTCATCTTTGCTTATTCACTTGACCTAAAGTATTCCTCCATTTGGATGAGACTAAAATGATCTTATCAACAAACTTGTTAGTCTTACAAGATAAATAAATACTTACTAGAGGTTTGACATTAGGCAAGCAATAACTCAAACATTTACATCAATTTGTCATTTACTAATAATTGTTATTATATGTGTTTGTCATTAATCATCAAAATCACTTATGTGTCTAGATACACTTTTATCTGGCCAAAGCAAAAGTGATAAACATTTCTGTAGCAGTGATGGCCACGGACATGCAGGTAGTTCGCAGCTCCTCGCTATAGTGTTCTATTAATATTAATACATATACTGTGCGCTCCCGCGTCATTTGTCTTTTTTTTTTTTTCGAACGTTCGTGCGCATGCATGATACCGATCTTTCTCATTAACTTGGCGATTCGCAGAGAAGGCCCTCGGATCCGTTCATTAATGAGCACGGCCGGGAAGCAAAGGCAAGGAATCCGGCCGTCGCCTTTGCCCCATTCCACTACTGTGCATGGGCGAGAGCAAATTATAGTAAGGTAAAACAGAGCTTGCTACCGAGGCTGTTGTAAATGTACGTCGTGATATACAGTGGCCGAGACGGAGACGGAGAAGAAAATGCAGATAGGTTGACGTCTTGATCGCCTCGGAAACACATGTGGCTAACAAGCTAGGACTTTGTCTTTTCCTTTTTTTTAAGAGAGAGCCAAACTTCCGTAGAACGTAGACCATTCTTTTTTTTAATCCAATGATCTCTTACTCCATAGAGGGTTTAGACGACGTTGAATATATGTGAAAGATACAAGCTAGGACGTTGGTGAAAGATGCACCTCATCCATGCGGGCTCGAACCTGGGTGTCCACTTCTCTTTGGGTTATTTTTTTTTTTTATTAAAAAAGGGCATCATAAAACACATCAGTTTTGTAGTGAATTTCCATTGGTCGACTGGGGCCAATATGTTTGATTGTATGGGGGTAATTGTGTGTGTGGCCCGCGCGGGGACCAAACCATACATAGATAGCATGATGAACAGGTTGAACCCAACAAAAAATGAGTTCCTGCTCCATGCATGTTGATGCTTAATACTCCATGTAGATGAGCATTGATCGCTAATGTGGTTTATGACTGTGATCTTTACAGATTAATACATGCACGTCCCATCAGCTTGATCCTTAATGCTCTACTAGCATTTGCGATTTTGTCTGTTCTACAAAGAAGAACAGACACTAGCTTTATGCGTCCTCTTAGGACATCTATAATAGTATAGACAACTGCTGTCTATAACAGGTTAACATGTTATTTATAGACAGCTCATTTATGAGTAGACAGCTTCTTGCCTTCTTCCCACACACAACCTATCTTGATTTCCGTGCTAGAATCGACTATAGATTAAGAGACAGCTCAACTCTCTATACACCCTCTCTCTCATCCACATCATTTTTTATCCTATATGACAAGGCTTAGAGATAGCTGACATGGACCATTATACATATTCTAAAGTTCTGCAGATGCTAATTAATTTGAAGGGGCGTCGGACACATGATCTGAGGGAGGCCATGGAGTGGTTGACAAAAGCGACGAAAGTAGTCTACTGGACAGTTCTTTGCGCACGTTTACCCTTCTCGATCGATCGGTTTTTCTAGAAGACAAAATTGCATGTACTGTAGCTAGACTTGTTCGAGGGGGCAAAAAAGGGAGAAAAAAAGAGGGAACCACTCCACTGTTATGTCAGTAAAATTTAGTCATGGACGTGTGTCTCGTCTTTCGATCTGCATCTTCGACAATGGCGCTGGTGATCACTGGCTTCGACGAGATTTTGGCTGATTTTTATTTGGGGTTTATTGGAGCGTTGACCATTGATTTTGGTGGGTGGACAAACGCCTGGCCAGCATCCAGGAGTTCCCGTAACACAATTTATTTCACTTTTTAGGGATAGAGGATCTACTGGAAAAACAAATTTTTTGAAGAATGTAGTGTAAAGAGTGGAGGAATTATATAGGATGAAGGAAATCTTTTGGAGGATGCAGTGAATAATGTTATCGAGGGTGAGATTATAGAGAAACTACTCGAGATGAGTGGTGACTGCCGGAGTGTAGAGGGTGGTATTTTAGGCAGCAGTGTTGTTGAGCTAGATTTAATTGCATCATATGCCATTCCAAAGAGTGACATTTTAAGATTTGCTACTCAATCTAAATACTACAATATAGGATTTTCCGCTCCATACAATAGCCATTTCATGATTTGCCATCTTAGCAACCTAAAATGATTTATTCCTTTTTTATGAATGAATGTCCAGATTGCCCCTATTGGCCGGAGTTGGGGAAGAAGGGAAGCCGGCACCGCGGCCGGGCACCAGCCCACTGCTGCCCACAAACACAACCGTCATTCACCTCTAGTTGTCACCCGTGCCTATGCAAAGCCCTTCCACTCTTTTCCCACATCCCCATTGCCCATCTCCTCACACCTACCCTCTGCCTCTGGCCAACCACCACTGCCTAATGCCTTCTGGGTGTGGAGTTAGCTAAAGTTTCATGGCAAACGAGAGCTACACGAAGCTGGTCGTAGATGGGTGAGCGTGGGTGGCTGTGGAGCTCCTCGGAGAGAGGGGAGGCCAAACGAAGGCGGAGGATGGGTGTGTTGGCGTGGTGAGGGGGGCTACTCGGAGGGAGAGGAGTCCGCCAAGTGGCGAGGGAGCTAGAGGATGAGCGGAGGTAGAGTGAGACTAATTGGAGGTAGGGAACCGAAGAATAGATGTCGGCGTGGCGGGGAGCGGAAGATGGATGATGGAGGCAGTGTTTGGCTGGAGACGGTGTAAGGGTGTTGGTGGCGTTGAGCAACCAGGGAAGGAGGTGGTGAGTCGTAAAGTACGAATGGCTCGTTGCTCTTGCCCAGAGTAAAAGGTAAAGCCAAAGGGTATTATGGTCATTTGAAGTAGATAAAAAAGGTTAACAATAATTAAATTGTGTTTAAGTAGCCAAAATGGTAAATCATGGAATAGATTTGCTTTAGAGTGGCAAATCTTGAATCGCAGTCTTTTTAGAGTGGCAAATCCTAGAACCTCCCTCTTTGGAGTAGCATGCTATGGATTTTCTCGTTAGATCTCGGTTGTAGCTAGCCAGGGTTCAGTGAACAATTTGGCTGACATGCAAAAAATATAATTTGCACGAAATACATGGTTCCAAAGGTTTTGTTATACTTAATTAGAAACTATCCAAATATTTCTCACACTACTGCGTAGCTAGCTAAATTCTACGTTGCATATATATGCTTATAGTATCGAAACATAGAGTTAGTTATTTAGATGAAAACATATATTTGTAAATACAAATTAAGCACCTCTCATATCTATATTTAATATCCTATAATCTAGGCAACAAAATCGGCAGCGTCATCGTTCTCTTTTTCTCCATTTGAAATATGATACAAAATAATGTGTTTGGTTTGAAGCTAATGCTTGCCTAACACCGAGTGTATCTTGATAGAGTTGACCAAATTAATTTGGCTTGTGTTTGGTTTGGTTTGCTACTTTGGCTGGCTGGCAAGATTCTCAGGGCATCTCCAGTAACATGCACCATTTCCTATTGCTTCATCACTGGAGCAAATAGTGATGGGACGAGGAATGGAACAATAGGACAGTGAATAGTAAAAATAGAGAGTAGGAATAGTGATGGGGCTGCTGTTGCGGAGGTGAATAGAGATGGGACAACCCTATTGATGAGGTGCATGTGAATAGTGATGGGACAAAAGGAAAATGGGACAAACTGCTGGAGATGCCTTGATGAGCTCCCATTTGTTTACTAGTTCATTTTTTCAAATGATTGGCCAAACCATTGATTGTAAAATTAAAGGCAAGACGATTAATGGTTTGCAAATAATTTTTTGAGGCAAATTTGGCTCCAAACAAACACACTCATTGACAGTAAAACTCTAGTATGTGTGTGTATTCACAAAGGCATACCGAACAACGTATATATGCGTACTTTGAAGCGTACATATACTCTGAATAAATATGGCATACCGCACAACCCTAGGGATTGTATCGGGGAATGGATGAAAATGAATACCATTACTAGCTCCTACCATTAGGCCACTGTGCACTACTAGAGAAACAGCCTTCCATACCGGCTTATCAGTCCCGGTTCGTAGTTCCAAGGCTTCAATCCCGGTTCGTCGCTCACATTAGTCCCGGTTGGTAATACCAACCGGGATTGATGCTCCTCCCATGCAGGCTAGTACAGCCCAGCTGGCATGGAAGCTCATCAGTCCTGGTTGGTATTACCAACCGGGACTGAAAGTAGGCCTTTAGTACGAACCGGGACTAAAGCCTCATCTAAGGAATCTTTAAAAGGAATGCATATCCTAGTTATATTAGAACGCGTGGGTGGGTGAGTTGGTTAGAAGGGTGAGTGGGGAGTTACGAGATCTCAGGTTCGAATCCCGCAGAAGCCATATGTGCGCATTATATTTTTAAATATATTTCTAACATCTATCCTGGGTTGAGAGCAACTGGGACCGAATTGCCTATCCCGGTTCCAAAACCGGGATTGATGCTGGTTTGGAACCGGGATTGAAGGCTCAATCCGTGGTAGTGGTGTTGTCGATGCTTTCAATTCTTAAGTCTAATACAAAATCCAAATGGAATTGCATAACTTAAATTGGGCAAGCGTAAGAGCACCCATGGTGCAACCTGAGGAGAGAGAGCATATAGATGTCGTCTAATCATTGTGTAACTTTTAGTATTGCATTTAATCTTACAGACCACCTCAAACAATAAAATGTATACTTGCATGATCCTATTTGTCATCCAATGTAGATAATAATTTTTAGTCTTTTTAATTATGGTTGTGGAGTTGGTCTTCATGCTGCAATAGGCTTTAAACACCATGGGACACTGCGCTAAATCTTATAGGCAAGCGGTACATAAATCCCAACTAGAAACAGTTTTGCCTCTAAGCACCGAAAATCAATGCCCTAATACGACAGGATTGTCTCTAAACACCGCGAATGCCCTAGCACGACAGGAACAAATTAACACACCTGTTAGTTGTAACCGATACTGCCGCGTACGTAAGTTCCCCGGCCGTCGGCACGGTTGATCGCCTGCTGGGTACGCACCCTGCAGGCAAATATTATATTAATCCTACGGCAGTGTTTAAATAATCCATAAGTCCACGAACACTGCAATGTATTAATGGATCACACCCACCATCCACTTCGACGCTGACACTGTCATCATCGATCTAGGCCATATGCATATCAAATTAAGATCGAACTGCATGCAGCATTCAAAAAATCGATCCCTAAAGCTGTACGCACGTTGCGCACATAATTAAACCGCGGCATTTCAAACAGTAGCTAGCCATAGAATTAACCGTGGCTTGCAAACGCATTGACACTTTGGCAGATTCGATCGATATGGAGGAGTAGCTAGGGTTCTTAAGTTCTTGGATTCGGCACACGTAGTACGTACGAGCTGGCTGCTCCGGCTCATGCATGGCTCCGCTGCGAAGAGATCCCCAGTTTTAACTCTCGATCATATCGGCTTGAAAGTTGTAAGGCCGCGTAAGATCCTACGGGGAGCAGTACGCCCCCAGAACATTCATCTCTCCCTGCTGCATGCAGTAATAGTAGTAGTAGTAGTTGTTGCATGTGGCATCAGTGGAGTTACAGCATTAGCAGCTACTGCTTTATCTTTCTTATATTTGGTGCTGATCAATCGATGATCAGGCCTTGGCTGCACGGGCAAGCGTTTTAATTCATTTTTTGTTCTTGATTAGTTGGGATCGATGTTTAAATATCTGAATCCAGTTTTGGTTTAGATAATGGCATAACTCGTCGTTCTTAGACGCATGCATGGATCGATGCATGCACACTGGTGCACTGTCCTTGGGTGATCATAATATTCTGTGATCATTTTCAAACTAGGTTTGATCGTTTAGCCCGTGCGGTTGCACAATGTGTGGTCCAGACTATTACATGAAAATCCTATTTTTCCACTGCTCCATACTCCATTTGACTTGCTGGGGTATATATGCTTAATTAATTAATTAGGTTTGTTCTATGGTTTAGGATTCTTTATTTCTATCATTTGAGTTCAAATTAATATGCTGCAGATAACGTGGAATTGTGCAAATCAAGGAGCATATTAATTTAATTAATTCTACAGACTATGTAATGTTTTTTGTTGGTTACTCCTAAATCCTAACTATGGTTTACTAACTTGGCAGCATATCCGGTGCACACGGCTGCCTCCGTGAAAACACCGTGTACACCATGGGAAAAAAGTTTCAAAAAATTCCAAAAAAAATCATGGATGTACATCTTAACTTACCCCATCTACATATAAAATTTCATGATCAAATTCGTCCTATACTAGAAGTTACAAAAAAGACAAATTTGGAGTGCATTTAAACTATTTAGGTTTGTCAGAAATTTGTCTTTTTTATTACTCTTAATATAGGACGAATTTGATTATGAAATTTTATATCTAGATGGGGTAAGTTGAGATGTACATCCATAATTTTTTTTGAAATTTTTTGAAACTTTTCCCCCATGGTGTACACGGGTGTGCACGGGGGTGCCGTGTGCACCGGATATGCTGCCTACTAGCTTTTAAGTCCAAGATGATTTTCCTTTTTTTTTCCTGACAGAAAATTTCGCATATTTATCTTTTTGTAATAGCTCCTAACAATTCATTTAGTGCATGCAGTGAGAATTTTGAGCATAAAACGGCATTGAAAGAAGTAGTAACACATTCATGTTAAAATTTTTTGACATTTTTTCTTTTCCAGAGCTGACGAAACAGAAGGAAGAAGAGGGAAGGGCTGACCAGTGGGAAGGGGAAAAAAGGTTGGCATGTCAACTTGCAACTTGTGACGTGGCTATCAACGTAGTGAAAATCATTAATCACTAGTGAAAATAATCGATTTTATGAGTTCGAGGGTGTTCATTATCTAATTTCACAGTTCAGATTAGATCGTTTGGAAAGAAAAATAAGAAGAAGTTAGATAGACATCTATCTATATATCAAAGCTGTAAAATTTTTTCCAAATGAAAAAATGCGGTAGAAATCAGAGGAACCAGAGCACCCCAATCTGCCATTGGAAGTTTGTGGTTTGGGGACCCCACACTCTCCTTATCACCAGTCATCCCCATGCCATTCTGACCCTTATAAATCAGCCACCCAAACATTCCTTTCCATCCCCATCTTGCTCTGCTTGCTGATTGCTGCTTCTTCCCCACTCCCACCATCACAGCAAGCTCAAGCTCTCAACACCTTGTGCTGCTATTGGTGTGGCTGGGTTCTTCTTCTTCTGGCTTGTGTGATGTGGCTGAGCTGAGGGCAGGGGCTTGGCTAGTCTGCTTGCTTGCATGCCTGGTCACCTGGAGAGTGTCGCTGTCTCTGCTTTTCCTGTTTCCTTTTGCTTTCCCACCTCTTGCCTTCAATAATAGTGGAGCAGCAGCTACGGGTTCGTTCTTGAAGGCTTCCTCCGTCTCATCTCCACCGGTCCAAATCCACCCACTGTTCTTTTCCTTCTTTTCCTTTTTGCTGATTTTTTTCCTTCTTTTTCCTGGTGTGATTTTGTGGCGGTAGGTAGTCGCTAGCCTTTTGGGCTTTGGCTTTTCTTCTTGTGTTCTTTCGGTTCAGGTTACTGGGGGTGTTCTTCTTGGGGCCTGTGAGGTTCAGGTGGTGTTGATGCGGGGAGTTTGACTGTTTTGAGTAAAGCTCCCTTTCTTGGTCTTGGCTGCATCAGCTTCTCAGGATTCGATCAACTGTGTCCAGATACACTTCGTTTCTTGACGGCAGTTGTGTCAATTTGATCGATTGGGGAGTCTTCTCGTAGGGTTCGATTTCTTGCTTTGAATTGAGTCAACTGGGAGTCGCTGGGGGCCTGAAGGTGCTTCTGCTTTAGTTACTAGTGCATAAAAACTTGAGCTTGAGCTTGTTTCTTGCTCACCGGCCCTGAATTTGCTCAAATTGGGATGTTTTTGGACGCCATGAGGATGGAGGAGAGGAAGGGATTGATGGGGAGGGAGAGGGATCAGTTCCCGGTTGGCATGCGGGTCCTCGCCGTCGACGATGACCCGGTGTGCCTCAAGGTTCTTGAGACCCTCCTTCGACGCTGCCAGTATCATGGTCAGTACTTCCTTGCACTTCATTGTGTTATATTATTATTATTATTACCTGCAGTTAATTGTACTTTAACTTATTGATTACCTATTTGTAGATGTTTAAATTGCTGTAGTTTGTTCTATTCTGCATGCTAATATCATTATTATTTATGCTGTTGTTTGCATTGTACTCTATGGTGGAGTAATTGCTATCACTTAAATGCTTCTGTACCTGCAAGGGTTGCCACATGTAGAGTAATTTTTTTTTCTTCCTTTCATGATCTGGCATGCACATTACAGCCAGATATTTTACAGATGTTCGCTGTTACTTCTGAATTTGATAGTAATATTTTAGAACTTCATCATGTGTTAGTGGTTTTATAATGTAATGAAATATGTAATTATATATGCATTGCTTTTGTATTGCTTCTGCAATTGTAAACTGATAATGTTCATTCTCAAAAAATTGTAAACTGATAATAGCACCTTCTGCCTGCCTTAACAGTAACAACAACCAACCAGGCTATTACTGCACTGAAGCTATTAAGGGAGAACAAGGACATGTTTGATCTGGTTATCAGTGACGTCCATATGCCTGACATGGATGGGTTTAAGCTCCTTGAGCTGGTGGGGCTTGAAATGGACCTCCCTGTCATCAGTAAGTTCAGAAGTTCCTATTCTATTTCTGGCCAGTGTTCTTGCCTTCTTGGTAGTAACAGATGCTTGTTCAGTAATAGCATTCCCTTGTTTAAAATGTGGGTGTTAATGAATCATAATCCATGCAGTGTTATCAGTTAATGGGGAGACAAAAACTGTAATGAAGGGGATAACTCATGGTGCCTGCGACTATCTCCTAAAACCAGTTCGTCTCGAAGAGCTTAGGAATATATGGCAGCATGTTGTTAGGAGGAAGTTCAGTAACCGTGAACGGAACAATCTTGATTCATACAAAGAACTCAACAAGCCACCGAGCGCAGATTCATACCATGGACCTAGCCAGGTCACTTGTGGCTCTTCTGATCATAGTGGGAGGATCAGCAAGAAGAGGAAAGAACTTCATAGTGAAGAGGAAGATGAAGGTGAGGAGAACGATCTTCAAGAAAACGATGAGCCCTCAGCAGCAAAGAAGCCAAGAGTTGTATGGTCAGTTGAACTGCATCGGAAATTTGTTGCTGCTGTCAACCAGCTTGGAATTGATAGTAAGAACATGCAACCTCCTTTTTTGCTTTTTGTTAAATGTCCTTACGGGTTACAGTAAGTAACTCATTTATTCTATGTCCTTGCTCGTACTGTTGATGCAGAGGCGGTTCCAAAAAGAATACTTGAACTTATGAATGTGGAGAAACTCACCAGGGAAAATGTTGCAAGTCATCTACAGGTATGACCGTATGGCGTTTACTGTCATCATTAATTATTTAGTTCCTTTACTTTTATTCATGAGCCTGCGATGCACAGAAACAAGAACTTTACTAGTTTTGTTATACTAACATTCGCTGCCAGGCGGCCCTATTGTCCTGGGTCAAATCAAGGGGGCCATTTTCAGCCATTGTTCATAATATTTTCATTAAAATATTCTTATACACGATCTTTTTTCTTTTGCCTTGTATTTAGTATTGTTATGACTAAGAGATGCAGAGCAGAGCTTAGTTTTGTATTATGACTGGCTGAAATGTTACAAATATATTATTATGCCAGTTTCCTGTTGTTCATGCGAAATGAATCGAATATTGTAGTTCCATCATTATATCTTCACATGTCTGTGCTATTGCATTTGTTCAGTTGGTTTGGTGCAAGTATATATAAGGGAAATCCAACTGAATTTTACCGAATGATCAAGAAAGCTGAATTTGGAAAAAATGGCATGTAAATAGTAGTTTGTTCATTCTTCCTCCAACTAAGTTGATTAGCACATTAAATCCAGTTAGTTAAGTACCATTGTAAAATGTTCAACGTGAGTATACATTTTTTCACTTCTACAAATTGCCAAAAGAAAGACACTGGCATCGCCATGCATTTTTTCGGGCTACATAATCTGACTATGTAAACTCTATTGTACACCTTTCAGTTCAAAGGTTGAAGGAAATTCATCAGATTGTTTTTCCTATAGTGTTTTTGTCTACCAGTTTAGCAATAACTTCCATGCCAAATTAGGAACTAGTTCTCTTATGATTGTATTTCTCATGCATACTTGCTTCCATGTCTAATCAGTTGATTTGATATGCCTTGCAGAAATACAGGCTCTACCTCAAGAGACTAAGTGCTGTGGCATCACAGCAAGCTAGCATTGTTGCTGCTTTTGGTGGTAGAGATCCCTCCTTCTTGCACATGGGAGCATTTGAAGGACTTCATAGTTATCCACCTTTTGCCCCCTCTGCTGCTCTTTCATCTTTCAATCCACATGGCTCACTAAGCAAAACTAGTGCAGCAGCATTTGGGCTTCAGGAGCTTTCTCCGTCCAAGGCAATTCAAAGTGCTACCAGCAGCGGCACAGTAAGTCACTGTGCTGGTGATGCCAATAAATTTCAGATTGTGAGCTTGCAAGAAAATCAGCAGGCAAATCTAACGCAAAGCTTGACCACATCGTTTGGGCAGCCCCAACTCCAGCCGAAGTGGATCAATCAAGAAACTAATGATTTGTCTACCGTCTTTTGTGAGAGTGCTCTGGCTAACACTATGTCTGGTACACTTCAAAGAGTTACAGGCAGTTCATTGCCACCACAAGAACTTCTGGAATGCACACAAATCAAAGTTGGAGTCCATCCATCAATAAGAATGCCCCCTGTGAATTCAGGACTTCTTGAAAGGACTGTTGGAGTTTCCAATAATTTACCGGATTCTAGTATATCCCAGCAGGGTACCCTTCCAATAAATGGTATCTTTTCTGCTGACAAGTTGCCATTGGACAATCTTTTTGATGGTACTGGTACAACAAAATTGGATGCAAGCTTTGTGGCTTCAGAAAAAGAGATAGACCAAAAAGGAAAATTTTCAGTAAGCATGGCTGTTTGTCCTGACAGCCTTACAGCATCCAACAATATCAAAGGTGGAGCTACTTCTTCTGTCAGTACAATGCTGCTTCCTTCTGATACTGAGAGACACTCAAAATACTTGCAGTTTGGAGTTGCAAGCAGTTCTTCTAGACAAAAAATGGATGGAATGAAACAAGACCATATACATAATCAAAGATTGAACAATGGAAGCTTAAACTATAATGGTGGTGCCAGCATAGTTGAACACACAGATACAATTGTGCCATCCCTTGTTCCACATATGAAGATTGACACATTAACATCAGAAGATAAACAGAAGCAGAAAAATATGTATGATTTGGGTATTTCAAAGCTGCAGGGTGGATTTAATTCTAGTAGCTGCAATTTCGATGGTCTTCTCAATTCCATAATAAAAGTGGTAAGAACGTCATCTGTGCTATTTTCCCCTTATTTAAAAATTGCATGACTTGTTGACATGAATATCTTGTCCCTTGCGCGTCAGTTCTGTGTGAATATTTTGACTAGTGTGCTTAACATTTATTCTGTAGTCTTTGCCATTTAATTTAGCTAATTTCATATTGGTTCTCTAATTTCATGTGTAGAATGTCTAGCTTCAGACATTTGTAGTGCCAACCAAGTCACTTAATACTAAGTACACACCTATTTTTTTTTTATAAAAGAGGCACCCCTTCAATATTTGACTACTATGTTGGGGAGATATTGGTACAACTCACTCCCTGAATGTAGAATTACTGTTTGACTGTTTAATATATTGGCTGACATTGATAAATTCCTCAAGCTAACGTTAGCTTGCAATCATTCAAAGCATTTACAAGTCTTCAAAAAATCGTTGCCACTGAGCCAAGCTTGGCAAGTCTATATTTCCTAGAATTGCAATGGTTATTTGCTGAATCCTTATTATCATTCCAATGCAGGAGAAGGATGATTTGTCGTTCACGGATAGCGATCTGGGGTGTGACTTTTTTCCACTTGGTGCCTGCATATGAGAGCTACTATTTATAGATTAGTCCTCTACAGACGAAATGAGATTGTACAGCACATCTCGTGTTACAGTGTTACTATATCTTGTGCTATGTACACTGGATATCTGTAACATGAGCTAGCTAGCTAGGGAAAATGGCTTGTAATATGTACTTTCTTTCTCCTGTAGAGGGGGTTATGGAAGCGATTATGGTTAGATAAAAAAAAATAAGAAAATATAATATCAGCTACTCATCCAATCAGACTTGTCCAAATTTTGTTCTCGGACAACATGTTTGCAAAGCCATTGAAGCTCTGAGCAAGCAATGTTGTGCCAGCCAAATGATAAACCTGTGCTAGTTGTTGCACTGAAATGTATGAAAGTGAAACAAAAATTCTGGAGTTCAGGGAGACATGAATATTTATGAAAAATTGACATGAAATAAGTAAATTAAAAGTAAAATCTGGATGCTCCCCAGTTTGCTACAATACAGAAGCTCAGCGCCATGTGCCATGGTCCTTCCTGATCACGCCTTAGACCAACTCCAGGGGAGCCTCTATAGTACTGTGCGCATCACCTCCATGACTTGATGCTTCCTCACGGGAGCAATGGAGGCTCCCAGCAGAGACTCCAAACCGAGATTACCGTTTGGAGGGCGGCATCGCAGCCTCCAAATTTGGAGGGCACATACGGAGCCTCCATCGGCCTCTCTCTCCGCGCTGGCCACAACGACCGTATCCTCCCGCGCCCGCTCAGAAGGTGTCGCTGAGCATCCCAGGTCCGGGCGCAGGGACCTCCGTGGCAGCGGGGATTCAGATCTGGTGAAGCGGCGGTGTAGTGGGAAGGAGGCAGTCGGTCATCTGGGCGGCGGCGGCGGCGGGGATTCGGACAGGTTGGGGGAGGTTCCACTGCCGACGGCTGGGGAGAAGGGAAGGTCTCCGGCTTCGTCGGCGCAGGCGTCGTCCTCTCCACCTCCGAGCTGCACCCGGTGAGTCCTCCCGGCGATAGATCTAGATATTTTTGGCCTGTTCTTGCAAATGTATTTCCGATTGGAACGATTTGGTGGGGGCCATGCGGCAGAGGAGGCGAGCGCCGGCGGGGTTGGCTCGGTGAGAGGAGGTGCGATAGATATTGTAGTGCAGTCCGGTGGGAGGGAGGCGAAATGGGTGGGGGGTTTGGGTAGATCTGGTGCTTGTGAGCAACCATTACTGGCCGGTGTCGGCATGCGCCGCGCTGTCGGCCGGGACGTGGGTGGCGGCGCCGGAGCGAGGACAGCCGGGTTCGGTGGTAGCTCTTGTGCGGCGCGTGGCCGCCGCGCTTCTGCGGTACGAAGTCTTTGGGCATTGCATGGTGAGCGAGGCGCTTCACCGGGAGCAGCAGCGGCTGGTAGCATTGAATGGGCGCTGATCTGCTGCAGTCTTGTAACCGCCGGCAGCAAAGACCGGTAGCAGTGCGATGGCGCCGCTGCTCCTTTCCTGTTGTGGTGTGGCCGCCAGCAGCAGCAGCGTGTATGGCGCGGCCTGCTGTGCGTCGTGTGGCCGCCGGCAGCAGCAGAAAGGGCATGGTCGTTGTGCACATCATGTACTCATCGCGTTTTACTCGTCCATAAGATTGATGCAGAACTTCCCATACCTGCCTTATTAGTTCTAGCTACCCATGGAAATTGAAAATTTAGTCATGTGTCTTACATATGCGCTTTTGCTGGAACATAGGGACGGCCATGTCTGGTGACAACGATTCGGCGAGGCTACTGGAAGTGTTGAAAGGGGCATTAGATGAAATTGAAAGCACCGCACAAGAGCTTAAGTCCATCGTTGCAAATAGTTTTGAGCCCGGGTGTAGTGCAGTATCGAACAGGCACAACTCTGCCCTTTTCAATGTTGAGCGACTAGCGGAAGGGCTAGACATGATAGTCCTGCAAATGCGTGATGCGATTACATCCAAGTTGGCAAAAGAGGGTACGAAGGGGATCGCATACAGTCCGGAGCGCGATGTTAGCCCGGACGATGTCATTCCAGCGGACTACAGCCCAGGAGAAGAAGATTCCAACCATGACTACGACCCTATGGATGACACCGAAATGGCAGAGTACGACACCGACAATGGATCTCCCCGAATGGGGTGGGGGGATGGACACCGCGATTAGTCTGTAAGCTGTGCAGTGCTCGTATAATGAGTCCACAATCTATGATGTTTATGTAACCTCGTGTGTGCTATGTATGCGTGAGTGGGACTATCTGCAACTGTAGGCGACATACATTGTCCTTATTAATGTAATAACATGAATTATGTCTCATTTCTTTACTCGTACGCACCTTGATTGCAGTAGCTTCGTATTCAGTGGAGCGTATGTCATAGACAATACTTTGAATGATTCATGTTGTTTGTCATGCAGGTGTTGCACCATGGATCCATATCACTATGGTGGCTACCTTAGGGGAGATGTGGACGACTTGAACTGGGCCGATGTGGAGAGGGATGCTCAGCACTCCTCATTCCTCTCAGATGAGCAGGGCATGCCATTCGGTCACGCCTCTTCCCAGCAAGAGGGTGGCCCGGATGGCGTGCACTCTTATAGTTCTGTGCCTCCTCCGTCAGGTAGTGAAGCAACAGGCGTAGGCCGAGGGCGTAGCTATTCTGTTGAGAAGGACAGTTTGCTTGTATCTGGCTGGCTAAACACAACTCTCGACCCAATAGTCGGGAACAATCAAAGCAAAGAGGCATACTGGGCAAGGATCGACGTGTACTTCCGGGAGAATAGTCCAGCATCCCCTCACCGGAACAAGAAGTCGTTGAGTATGCGTTGGGCAGCTATTCAAAAGGAGGTTTGCAAATTCACAGGAGCACATGACCAAATGTGCAGGTTGCACCGTAGCGGGATGAATGACCATGACTTGGTAGTAATGTCTATTTGTTATTTCGTACATAATGTCATTGCGCAATGGGAAATATTCACTCCTATGGTTTATGTACATACAGATTGATGCAGCGAAGGAGCTATACAAATCGAACGAAGGCAAAGATTTCCTCTTCATGCATTGCTGGAGATTGCTCCGCGGAGAAGAAAAATGGAAAACATACTGCTCCATGAAGCGAGGCAACAAGAAGCAGAAGTCAGCAGCCTGCTCTACCCCTGGCACATCTGCTGCGGTGGGTGGATCGAACGATGTCGACGATCCTGTGGATGCAGGTGTGAGGCCTATCGGGCGCAAGCAAGCAAAGGCCAGGATGAACCGTAGCAAAGGGTCTTCTGCATGCAGCCATTCATCTGAGTGGATATCAGAGTGGAGGGTTAGGAAGAATGACACCGAGTCGAAGAGGACGCAAATCTTTGGAGCGGTGATCGAAGTAGAGGAGCCGCGGCTTGTGGAGAGGAGCTTACGGATTAGGGAGGAGCAGCTAGCTGTTGACAAGGACCGGGCGATTGCTAGCAAGGACCGGGCGTGTGCTAGCATCCTAGCTGAGGAGCGGATGATTATGACCATGGACATGTCGCAGTTCAACGATGTTCAGCGTCAGTACTATGCTCGACTACAACAGGACATCCTCTCCCGGTATTCTGGTCCAGGACCTTCTTCACGATAGAGAGTCCATGACATGGGCTCAGGTATGTTACCGTGCTTCAATATTTATCATATCCATGACCTTGTAAATGTGTCGGTAATGAGGATTTCGTCGACCTAGCTGTCTTGCAATGCAATCCTGAACTGAACTGAAAATTTTGGCTTTGACAGCGCGCTGGAATGCTTGACTGCTGGATTTGCTTCAGTGCAATGAGCCTGCTGGAGCAATGGAGGCTGCATCCCGTTCACGGCTAGAGTCCGGCTTCATGTTTCCTGCAAATGCTGTCAATTAAACTGTGTTTATGTTTCCTTCACTGCTGTCCGGTCTGTGCTGCACTTGTATGTGGTGCGATAACCTCGCCTGTCAAACGGTTTATTACTTGTATGTTGGTACTATCAATGTTCAACTTATATCATGAACCGAATGGAGTGGTCGGTATTATGTCATCCGATGAATGTAATGGGAGATGAATACATAAGAAAAGTGCGGATATACATATAAATTATGCATACATGGCGACGGATAAAGAGATAAATTTACGGATACATAGAGATAGATAGAGCCGATTACATAGACACCGATAGATAGAGACGATTACATAGACACCGATAGATAGAGACGATTACATAGACACCGATAAAATACGATTACATAGACACCGATAGATAGATGACTACTCCGCCCCGTGCATACTCCACAGGTGTTCTACCAGATCAGACTGAAGTTGACGGTGCGTCGCACGGTCCCGGATCCCCGCGTGCATTGCTATGACCTGTGCAACAGATGTTGTTGGCACATGCGAAGGCTCTACGAGCTGTCCGGTCCACTCGTATGTCGATGGCAGCGGTCCTAGGTCCCTCTCGTCTTCGATAATCATATTGTGCAGAATGATACACGCAGTCATTATGTCATGCAGAGTATTTGTGTCCCAGTAGCGGGATGGTCCCCAAGTGATGTGGAACCTGGCTTGAAGCACACCGAAGGCGCGCTCCACGTCCTTCCTGCAGCTTTCCTGCTGTTGCGCAAAATGCCTCCGCTTGTTACCGTGCGGAGCAGGGATGGTCTTGACGAATGTTGCCCACTCGGGATATATCCCGTCGGCAAGATAGTAACCCATGTTGTAAGCATGGCCGTTGACGGTGAAGTCAACCTGTGGTGCCACGCCCGAGGACAACCTGTCAAACAAAGGAGAGCGTTGCAGCACGTTAATGTCATTATTCGACCCAGGAACACCGAAGAAGCTATGCCATATCCAAAGGTCGTAGGAGGCAACTGCCTCCAGGACGATGGTTGGCCCACCAGCACGGCCCGTGTACTGCCCCGCCCAAGCGACTTGGCAGTTCTTCCACTCCCAGTGCATGCAATCGATGCTTCCAAGCATCCCTGGGAAGCCACGCTGCTCTGCGACATGCAGTAGCCTGGCAGTGTCCTGAACGGTTGGGGCTCGCAGGTACTCATCGCTAAAAATTTCCACTATGGCACGGATGAATCGCCTTGTGCTCTCTAGGACGGTGCTCTCGGCGATGCGGAGGTACTCATCCATAGCATCGCTGGCCATTCCGTACGCGATGGTGCGGATGGCGGCCGTCATCTTCTGCAAGGCAGAAAGACCGAGCTGGCCGGCGGCGTTGCGCTTCTGAACAAAGTAGCGGTCGTGTGCCTCAACGGCTTCAACTATGCGTACGGATAGGGAGCGCCGCATGCGAAACCTACAATCAAATTTTCACGGGTTGGGTATAGCAAAGAGCACGAAAATGAAACAGAAGGGTACTACGCATGACGAAATTACCTTCTACGAAAGACATGGTCGGGGTAAACGGCGTTCGGTGCGAAATAGTCGTTGTAGAGGCGTGCATGGTCTTGTAGTCTGTCTCGATGAACAATGCGTCGACCAGGCACTGACCCAGCATGCCTGCGAGAGTGCTCCTCCTCGCTGTGTTGGTGTTCCTCCGTCATCTGTTGAAATGTGACGATGTCATCTTCATCCGAGTCGTCACCCCACTGGACTATGAGCTCTCTCATGATCTGCCTACGAACCCTGCCGGTGTTGAAGTCGAATGGATCCATGTTATGAGGATGGTGTATGGTGCCATCACCTTTGCACCTAGTTTTATAGCTGGGATGTCTTACATGAGAAGCCAGCCAGTCTTCCTGAAGAAGACTTCCTTCCAAAGGAAGCTAGCTGGAAATCTTACCCAAGAAGACACCTAGCAGTGTGCAAGGTGATTTCAATTTTTTCACGTAGCAATAGCATGGTAAAGTGAAAATCGTACTTTTCGTAATATCGCTACTTCAATTTATTCATGACTGCAGTAAAATTTTTACCGCGTACATATGTGCGTATCGAGATCCATGTACGAAATTTTTCGTATACGCCGTATGGCAGTTATGACCAATGAGTTTTATAATATAGAGTCTCTGCTATTTGGAGTCTCTGCTGGAGAGAGTAGAAATAGAGATGAATGATTAAGAGTAGAGGTGGAAGCAATAGTGCTTTTGGAGGCTGAGATTTTAGAGTGTCTGCTGGAGTCGCCCTTAGCTCCAACCAGCACCGAGTTCTGAATTTTATTCTTGTATTGTCGTACCCCCATCTGGATCAGTTAATACCCCACTATAGTGTGTTTGCATCACTTAGTGAGAGATTAGATCTGTTTGCTTTCATTTTCGACATGTATGTCTCAGTCATGTAATCCACATATCTTCTATTACAAAATAATATTGAAAGGCAGGGTTGGACCTAAGACAGTTTGAGGGATGGTGATTTGCTATATGATTTCTTTCTACCACTTCACCGTTGGCATTTATAAATTCCATCTGAATATCTTCAACTAGATTTCACAGAAATTCTATTGTGCAGCCGAGGGATACCTAATTATGTAGTGATGTTGTTAGTTGACAATCTTGTTTTTCTCTTGTTTTAGAATAAAAGAATAACAACAGAATTTTCTATTCTGACAATCTATCCTATGGTTGCTTATTTTGACTAAACTATTTTCTTGGAAGATGGGGAATATAGCAAAGATTTATTAAGTTAAATTTGTGTTGTATATTGCTCAAGTTGGAGAGGACGACCCACTTTGGCAAAAATGTAAGTAATTAATGTGTACAATAGTATCGGGGCACTGTGTAATACATTTTTTTCATCCATTACCAATGTGATAAGGAAAAAGGTGTTTCAAGATGGTCCAACTAAGCTTCTTAATTGAATGGAGGAAGTTCTCCTGCCTCCACTTCTTATTGAACATGTTAAGTTTGCTACTATGCTTCTTGTTCCTACCTGTACACTTATAATAAATTTAAGTTTATATTGTAATGTACTCCCTGCAGTCACATGAGCATATTGTTTTACATTATGTGCAGTCAAACTTTCTATACTTTTGTTATCAATATCTTTTTCAGTATTTAGATTGAACACATGAAAATGATATCTATTTTTTTTAGATAATGGATAGAATCCAGCCTCTACACCCAGAGGTGTACACGGCCCAAACAAAACCAATATGAAATTATTACAAATCCAACACTAACCAGTAGGATAGAAGACGAAAACAAAATAAAAGGATAACATCAATTCATCGATAATCTTTTATTGAATCTCCAGCCGTGGTGAAAGAAGACCGTCATTGCCACCACTTCCAAAGATTGGCAAACCCGGTGAAAGATTCCCCTATCATCTTCCTTTTGTAGTAATGCCCATTGCATGACGATAAGTAGCTCGAAGATGACACAGTATAAAAGTAATACCTTTTGCTTTGTTAAAAATGATTTCATTACGGCAAAGCCAAATAGACCAAAAATTGCTACCATTCCCACCCAAACTTTCTTTTCAAATGAGTGACAAACCCGCAACCCAATTAGTAATCATGTTGTGCATATTTATCGGTGTTTTAAATCCGAACCAATTGAACTAAGCGCCAAACAGACACGGAAAGATGGCAATCAAAAATAAATGATGCCTTTGTTTCATTCGATTCTGAAAACACAGGATAAGTCTCCGGGCCAATTCCTCTTAGCTAAATTATCTTTTGTTAAAATAACACCTCTGCCTACAAACCAGAGGAAAATGATATCTATCGATTTATCTCAAAAAGGAACTTCCATAATATTATAATTTCATTAAATTTTATAAATTTATTACGATAGAATTAGCGGTTGAGATTATATTTTGGAGACTGTCAATGTCAAAACTTTCATTCTTTTGTGACCTGAGAAAGTAACACCTCAAGTATGCTCCATTCTATGCACAGTACACAACATGTGAAACTGCTCCCACTTCAAGTATTCAACTACATCATCACATGGGCAGACAGTTGGTAATTTTTTGAAGAAAGTGAAGATGCCATATGATCAAGTTCTAGAGATTATTGGTGTGGACACAGGGTCTCTGCAGGTATTACAACATTTTGTTGGTGAGCATTTTTTTAGTTTGTTCTGGCAGGCTGTGCCTGTCTGATTCCCTTGATTGTCTTTGCTTGGTGATTATTGATTGTTTCATTTTAGAATTATCAAGTTTCTGATAGTCTTTTGATTGGTGATTATTTCATCACCACACAAACAATACTGATTTCAGATCAGCTTTGCTTGGTTATCTGTAATTTTTCTTTACTAATGATTAGCCCCACACTCCGCTCACACACCCTACCGATCCTTTCTCTTTTTTGCTGGATTTTTTTGTAAGGTTTAGAGGGAGAGTGTGTGCAATAGTTGGATGTATTGAACAGTCCAATAGGGCAATATATAGAGTACAAAGGACCTAAAATGGAAAAGACTACTCTACCCCTACAATACATAATTGACTACAATACAATTAACCCCTCAAATGAAAGGCATATGCAATAGCTTTGTATTTGGAGAAAACACACACTCTAATAAATGGAAGATTCAAAGTCCGAGTCTTGTCAATGTCGTAGAAGCATGCAGCCCTAGGAAAATATGCCGAACTCCATAAAGACCTCATCCATCTGGTGTAACCGACGGTGACGAAGCACAAGCCTGAAGGAGAAAGTAGCGTAGATCGCAGCCTTGAAGGCATCATCACGAAGGAGAGCATGATGCGTCACAATAGAGGGAGAGACGCGATGACCAAGGAGGACCAAGGAGCGGCGACTGAGAAGCCGACGCTAAGTCTTTGTGAAGATAAAGACTTCCACGAACTGCAGAAAACTCCGATGGAGCTAGTCATGTCAAGAAAGGACAACCAGGAGGATCGAGTATGAGTGGAGTAATGAAATCGGCAAGTGAGAAGGTCGTCAAATCAAACCGAGGAAGGAAGGAGGCTAGAATCATGGCAGTGTCCATCGCATCCTTGGAAGGCATCATCACGAAGAGAAGAACGTGATGCGTCATGAAGGGGGGATTGTGACGGCCGAGAGCAAGGAGCGACGACAGCTGTCATGGCGGAAAAAGAAAGGAGATAAAAGCAATCGGCTGATTGACGAGGAATGAAGCACTTAGCACGGACATCGACGAACTGAGAGGCAAAGGAGTAGCGGACTTGGATGGACACAATGGAAGCTAGAAAAGAAAACGACTCAAGGATACAAGCAGCAAGCAGCAAGTAGCAAGATACAAGCAGCGAGGGCAGCGAGCACAAGGAGACGCGCAAAAGTAGCACCGTAGCAATGACATGAAAGGACCCAAGAACGGCGAAGAGCAGACATGCAGCATAGGACCCGATGATGGCGATGCCGATGAATATCGGGATAGAAAAGAAGCCAGAATGACCGAAGGTGGCAAAGGAACCGACGATGGTAAGGCCAACAATGTCGGAAGATTTCGAATCGGTGGAAAAGGAGAAAGGAGACTGGCTTATGGAAGACCCAAAGAAAAGGGTGATATGCTGCATAGAGGTACTCTTGCTCAAGGATGACGCAAGGTCATGGATAGATAGGCCACACATAGGTGGTGCTAGATTGATAGTGTTGATGAATGGCACGAGAAGGTCTAAGACCAGAATGTGTAGCAGCGACGCTGGACTGCACAGCTATTGCTCCATGGGACCAACTTGGAGCGGAACACCAATAGAGGCCAGTGGAGCTCAAGGGGGCGATAGTGCTGGAGCTCAAGGTGGGGAGGTGACATCGATGGCCGCAACATGAGGCAAAGGCAATGGAGGAGCCCACCCTCATCGCGCCGATGCCCTCCTCGAAGCGCCTCCTGTACTCCGCTGACGGCGGCTCTGGAGGTCGGATTCAGCGAGGACTCGCACGGATCTAGGCCGGAACAGCGCCGTGGTGGCCGGATCCCGGCATGGGAATGGCCCGGCGGTGTGGATCCGTTCCTGTGGAGGCCCGATGACAGCGGGTCCATGCCCGGGGAGGCCTGGCGGTGGTGGATCCGGCGTGGGAGATAGCCGGGAGTGGCCGATCCGGCCGGAACAACACCGTGGTGGCCGGATCCGGCATGGGAAGGCCCGGGAAGAGGAGGCCGGCAGCAAATCCGGCCATGGAACGGCCTAGCGACGACGAATCTGTGCCCAGGGAGGCTCGGGACGGCGCAGGCGGGCGTAGGGGAGATCGAGCTGGCGGCGTTGAGCTCCGGTGGATCCGGAGCAGGAGGCGCCCACGCGACCGAGAAGTCGAGGATGGATGCGCCCGGACCGAGAGGAGGCGCCTAAGGCGCGGCCCGGAAGGAAGGCGAGACAGTGGTGGCGCCCAGATCCGACCAAGGAGGAGGCCGAGCAGGAGATGCTACTGCTGCTGCTTCTGTGTTGCTTAACAAAGGGGAGGAAGCAGCAGAGGAGAAGCTGCTGCTGCTGCTTCACTAGGAAGAGAAGAGGGCCAAGGGGATGACCGCTCCCGGGAGTGGAGAGAGCTCCTCTCGAGGGCAGCTACAGCGGAAGACGGCGGTGGCATGAGCTAGGGTTAGCACCCGTGCCCTGATACTATGTAAGGTTTAGAGGAAGAGAGGGAGAGTGTGTGCAATAGTTGGATGTATTGAACAACCCAATAGGGCAATATATAGAGTACAAAGGAGTGAACCCTAAAATGGAAAAGACTACTCTACCCCTACAATGCACAATTGACTACAATACTCTTAACATTTTTTACTTGCCTTGTATTTATTGACATTCAGAACTTATTATTGGGCACCGTATGATCAACCAAACATAGCTCTAAAGTTGATATAATTTGAATGATTATTTTTCTGTTCAGAGTTTGTTCTCTATTGTTGAAAATATATGCTGACCTTTCTATATTCTTATATGAGAAAATTCACTATTGTCCCTAAACTTATAGCGAAAACTCACTTAGCTCCTGAACTTGAAATTTAGTCCCTTGGACTTGTATCCGTTTACATCCTAGCCCCAAACTGTTAGGGATTCCATTAAATGCTGAGGTGGTCGTTAGTTTTTCATTAAGTGCTTAGGTAGTTGGCATGTGCGTGATTTTTCTAATAAGATGACCTCCATGTCACTTACCTCCCCCTCTTTCTCTCTTAAAAAAATTTAACTTAAATTTTTTTTTGAAAACACAACTTCAGATTTTTTTTTAAAAAAAAAAACACCTTCAAGTTTTTCCAAAAATTCAAATTTAAAATTTTAAAATTTCAAGAAAATATTTCAAACATGTGAAAATTCAGAGACCTTTGAGTTTCTAAGTTTGAATTTGAAATTTTGGAATTTTTATACCTTCGAATGTGAAAATTCGAATTCCAAAATTTTGACTTTAAATTTTAAAAATCAAAAGTTTTTAAATTTGAATTTTCACATGTTTCAAAATTTGAACATTTAAAACTGAAGTTCCAAAATTTGAACTTTTTTGAAATTTTGAAAATTTCCAAATGTGAATTTTGCTTGAAATTTTGAATTTGAATATTCAAAAAAATTGAAGTTATTGTAATTTTTCAAAATTGAATTAATTGTTGAAAATTTTTCGAAGTTGCATTTTTTTAGAGAGAGGGGGAGGGAGGTGACGTGGATATCATTTTATTAAAAAACCGTATGTGTGGCAACCACTTAAACAATTAACGCAAAACTAATAGGCACCTCAGCATTCAACGGTATCTCTAACGGTTTTAGGGTTGGAGTGCAAATGGATACAAGTTCAAGAGACCAAAAAAATAAAATGTAAAATTCAAGTTCATGTGGCTAAGTCAAACTTCGCTATAAGTTTAGGAGCAACAATGTAATTTTTTTTTATATATTGCTATCATTCTGCTACAAGGAACCTCTACATGATAGCGAAATAAGCACATCTTATAGGGAACTCATTGAACGGTTGGAGCGATCAATACCTTTGACAAACAGTAACCGGTAAATTTCTACTAGAACTGGTTAGTGTACATGTTTCTTTTGCAATGTGTATGGACTAGTTCCTACATTAAGATATGTATTTATTTGGGGCATAAGCTTTTGCCTTCATTCTGGAAAAGTACAGACTACTAATGTATGTGTTCTCATGAGCCATCAATGGATTGCGTGAACCTATATATAGTTGTATAACACATTATCATTCAATCCAGGGCATCTTAACATACCTGGAAGGTGAGTCTCAAAAAAAAAAAGAAGACTCGGAAAGTTGGTTTGGACATTGTTAAAATACTAAAAAAAAAAAGCCTTTTTAGCTCCGAGTCCTGTGCCTGTTACATCTTAATATGTTGTGCACATATGCTTTTAGATGAGTTGTAAAATTAATGGCTAAAATTGTTTTATTTTAATCCAGGAAAATAGTTGTTGGATATATAATCCCTTATTAGTTTGTGATGAGGCGCACATGCAAGAAAGAACAAAGTTCTATGGGCCACTTCATCATATTTTTGTGAAATAAGTGGTA
Source organism: Olyra latifolia (assembly GCA_036346145.1). Classification (NCBI taxonomy): domain Eukaryota; kingdom Viridiplantae; phylum Streptophyta; class Magnoliopsida; order Poales; family Poaceae; genus Olyra; species Olyra latifolia. The sequence goes on from CM070530.1 coordinate 5,931,450, forward strand.
ATTTATATTCTATTTGTTGACGAGATGTGCACAACTGCACACTGATAATTACTTATAAATAACTCCTTACCTATGATATAGAATGCGTGCATAAGCACAGAGGGTTCTTGTGGATACTTCCATAAAGACAATTCAGTGTTATATATTGGAAATCCCAGTGCTGGTGATCAAACAAATGTAGATGGTTTCATTTTACATAGAGTCGTCGCTCTAGAAATTGTGAGTTTTTACTGACACTTGCTCTTCATTGTCCTTTCCATCTAATTTTCTGGAAATTTGGTAGTCATTTTTACAGCTAATCGGCTTGTCTGGCTCTTAGTTTGTTAATTTGGCAGGAGTCCTTGTTGATAAATTTAGAACGCAAAGTGATTCAAAGATCTGCAGTTCACCAGCATGGAAGAGGAATCCTGTAAATTGAATTCATTTTTGTTTTCAGTTTTTGGCATATGATTTCTGTTAGATATATGTATATATGGGTTTTAGGTCTTTTCCTTTTGTATTTTGGGCTTTCCTCTTTTGCCCCTGTACTGTGTATATATACTGGCCTTTTGGTCTCCGATCAATACAAGTGCTATTCCCAACATGGTATCAGAGCGGGTTAGGGTTAGGGTTTCTCATCTCTAGCCACCGCTGGTCTTCACCTCCTGCGTGTTGCACTTGCACGCTCTACCCACCACCATCCATCACCGTCGGCGTGCCCTCGTTGCCTGCGCCAGCTTCCGTCGCTGTCGCCGCCGGCTCTCGTCATCGTCGGCTGCCGCCGGCCTCCATCGCCGCCGACTCCTACCACCACCACGTCGCCTCATGTCATTTATCGCCGCCGCGGTTCGCGTCGTCGTCGGCTCTCCGCCGCCGGATCTCGCATCCTCGCCGCCGCGGCTTCGTGTCCCGGCGGCTACTGCTGCCACCGGCTCGCGCCGCAGCCACCGTCGCCTGCTGCCGCTGCCATCCAAACCCTAGCCGAATCGGTCTCGGTTAGGGTTTGGTCGGTCGTTTAAGTAACGACCGGGTCGGTCATCACCAAAAAAAATCAAAAAAATGTCGCTGGTCATCGCTTACGTTCTCGTTGCCCGATGATTTTGATGGTCTCAATTATATGGATTGGTCTCTTCATATGCGTCTGCACATGCGTGGTCAGCGCCTGGGGGATTTTCTTACTGGCGAGCTTCCCTGCCCGCCTCGTCCTGATCCCCCGTCCTGCCCACTTCGTTGAAGTCTTTTGATTCTGCTCAGAAGGCTCCTGATGCTGCTGCTCAGAAAGCCTCTGATGATCATAAGGAGGCTATGGAGTCATACAAGTCTCAACCTACAAGTTCTGGTGTGGTGAGGATGCTCGTGCCTCCGCTATTCTGGTTGCTAGCATGGAGGTGCATCTGACTGGAGAGGTGGTTTCTTTGGCTTCTGCACACCTAATGTGGTTACATCTTCGTAATCGCTATGAGCCTACTGGTGATTCTCAGTATCTTGCGGCTGTACGGCATGAGCAGTCTCTCCAGCAGGGTGACTCTACTGTGGATGAGCTATACGCTCAGTTTTCTGCGGTGTGGCGTCAACTTGACTCTCTTGATGCCATGGATGCCGATCATGACCGCCAGACTTGTGCTTGTTGCCAACGCTAGCAGTCTCGTTTAGAGCTTCGTCGCATCTATGACTTCGCCACACGTCTTCGGCCATCGCACAGTGGCATCTTTAGTTCGTCGGGCTTTCCTCTTTTGTCTATGTACTGTGTATATATACACTGGCCTTTTGGCCTCAGATCAATACAAGTGCTATTCCCAACAATTTCAACGGGTCAAATCTATTTCCAACAATCACCGTCCGAATCAAATATTATCAAAAGTACAAAACAAACATACGAATTAATGGTTTATGAAGAGCTGAACCATCCCTAGTCAATCTAATCGAATTAATTCAGTGTGGATTCACTCGAATGTATCTGTGGCTGTGGTGGTAAAAATCATATAATCCCGTGCAGTTCCTACCCTGCAATCATGGCGCACACACAGAAATATGCATTCAGCTGATGACCCAAACATTTGCAGATCTAAGACTGGTGCACTGTTACTGACAAAAGATAAACAACCAAATATATGCAATTTGCTTTTATCATCATCCTATTCACTGAAAACACCTACTTCTTGGGTTTCCTTCATGCAATGGGGAAATGTATAACATCAATTCTTAGCTTTGCAGACATGGTGAACAGCTTCTACTATTCGTTTCCTTTCTATTGGCTTTGTCAGGTGGAGATCCATCCCGGCTTTGATAGCCTCCTGTTGATCCTCTTCCATGGCATGCGCAGTCAATGCGATGATCGGGGTGTGAATTCCATAGCGGCTTTCTTCCTCGCGAATGCGCTTCGTTGCTTCATAGCCATCCATCAAGGGCATCTAAAACAAAGAAAAAGTATTAGTAATGTCAAACTATCTTCATATCAAGCCTTGTGTAAAATGGGGGAAATGCCATAGAAATACTAGTCACTCCCAATGAACTGAGCAATGAAAAATTTGATTGGTGACACTAAAAGTAGAAAGAACAACATAGCACAAATGGAAATGAGAAGTAGTTCAAGATTGTACATGTACTAGATGTTCTAGTTGGTTGAAACAAACCTGGCAATCCATGAAGATGACATCATAGGGCAAGGGCACCACTGCATTCTCTTCTAAAACACCTGCTTGCTCAAGAGCATCTCTGAACATCTCAACAGCCTTAGATCCATCCACTGCTAATTCAACGGTTGCTCCTAGCTGATTCAACATCTTCCTCTGAATAGTTTGCAGCACCAAAGTGTCTTCAACTAGCAAGACACACATCCCAGCCAATGGCTTATCTTCAACTTTTGCTTCCTGAGCCAAACATGAAATTTCAGCTGATGCAACATTACCTGCCAAATCTTTCTGTGGCAAATCTTGCTGACTGCTCCTAGCATTGTCAGGACCAACTTGAGATGATTGCTGTGTAGGTGAGGCATGGAGGTCCCTCAAGATCCTCAGAAGAGCGTATAACCGAGACCCGTGTATCGGTTTACGTAGGACAAGATCACAACCCATCTCCCTCAACCTTCTGAAATCTTCAGAAGGCGTTTTCAGATCAGTCAAACAGACAACTTTGCATGGAACTTGACACTTGATCTTGATGAAGTGAGTCACCTCTCTGCAAATGTCATCTAATCTTCCATTGGACACATCAATGATAACAAGCAGACCAAATGGATGGTGCCATCCAAAGTTGCCTCTCAAGCTGTTGCTGTTCCTCAGTGCCATTGGCAAAACTTGGTTGACCATCTCCTTGGAGCTGAAACACCTGTCTGCGTTGTCACGATCGGCAACAGGTGGCGATGCCCTCGAAGGCAAAACACTAGTAGAATGCACCTTCTCCACAGTAGAAGCGATGAGTTCGACTTGTGGGATCAACCAAACTTTCACCCCAATGCTCTCCATCCATGTTTGCAAGATCCTTCTGCTTTCATCCCCATGAACAAAAAGAAAGCAGTGCCCACCTTTAAAACAGCTGGCTTCTTTGAACATTGAGGCTCGGGCATCAGAATCACTCGCTGTCGAATTCCCTTCTTCTATATCTTCAGCTTCTTGCCGATCACTTATCTTCAGAAAAACATTGAACTTGAAGCATGTTCCAGCTTCTCCTGGATCTTTATCTTTGATGCTGATCTCTCCACCCATGAGGCGAACCTATGATCAACAAACAATAACCAAAATTCAGCAACTATTCATAAAGACAAAAAGAACCAAGAATCTTAAACAATTGAGAGTTTTAATGTGAAAAAGAGATCACATACAAAAGATTGGACAATCCCAAGCCCCAAACCAGTGCCTCCATGCCCTTCTTTCACCTGAACATAGTTCTCAAAGACAGCCTCCCTCTTCTCCCTGGCGATCCCAACGCCGGTATCAACCACCTTGAAGTAGAACTCAACCGAGTTGGGATCATTCTGCATGGGGTTGAAGGCCTTTTGCTCGGTGCAATCCTCCGTTGCTCCGAGCAAGCACCCTAAGAACCCACCGCGGCGCCGCCGCCGACAGACGAACCTCGACGGAGCACTGACGGAGCTCCTCGCAATCGGCCGGTTCGCCCACGCCCGGAGCACGACGTGCCCTTCGCGCGTGAACTTGAGGGCATTGCCGAGCAGGTTGTCGAGGATCTGTCTGAACCGCTTGCTGTCGCCGATCACATTGCCGCATTTCAGGACGGAGAAATCGCAGGGGTCCCAGACCACCTCGATGCCCTTGGTGATGCCCGTGACGTTGGCCATGTCGACGGATTCCTCCAGGAGGTCGGCCATGCTAAACTCCACCTCCTCCAGCTGCATCTTCCCGGACTCCACCTTGCTTGTGTCCAGTATCGTGTTCAGTATACCTGAAAAAGTCGCACCACAAAAATCAATATAGTTTTCTCATCAAAGGCTCAGAATTTACCAAAAGTAATTTGATGTACCGGTAAAGAAAACTTAATATGGATCGTAAGTGTTAAAATTTTATTCATAATCTTTACAACAATAAACAGTAAGAATTATATAATATTTTTGAAGTAAATTAAATTCCCAGGTATGTGTGGGCATCCAAAAAAATTCGGAAAGGACATATGCTCTTCATCGGACCGTTATTTTCCGGTTTTTTTAATATTTATATTTATTCTTTCATAATTAAATAAATAATACCTTATTTATTAAAATTAATTAAATAGACTACTATAACCCATTGGTTGGTCGATAAGGAAAAATCGCTCAACCAAAGGGCGCCAAGAGGTTTTTTGTAAAATAAAAATAGAAAACTACTACGTTCTTTACTCTTGACCTTTAAACCGTCATAAAAAAATCACAAAAAATTCTGAAAAAAATTGGTATTGCAGGGAGTGCTACTTTCAAGTTCTCCATAAAATTTCAGCCCCAAATATTATTTGTACGATGAGAAACAGAAAATATAAATTTCTAGAAATTGGAATTTGTCTTTTTGTTTCTCATTGTATAAGTACGATTTAGGGCTTACATTTTGTGGAGATCTTGGAAGTAGCATGCCCTATACTTTTAAAGTTTTTCAGATTTTTTGGGTGATTTTTTCGATGGCGTTTTAAAGGATAAAAGCAAAGAAGATAAGGTTTTTATGATTCTTCTTCAAAAAAAAATAACTTGTCGTCCTTTGGTTGGATGACAGGAGAAAAATTGTCCGACGAAGGGGTGATTTTTCTCTTGTCGCGCAGCCAATGGTTACAGGCGTATATTTCTTTAATTGTGATAAAAAAGGGTATTATTTATTAATTAATGAAAAATATAAATATAAAATATTTAAAAACTCGTTATTTTCTTATGGGCTTCTACCCCCCAATTCGGTTCAAGCTCACGTAGCTCCGGCTCCCCGAATGACAGCCCAACTCTTACGGGCCCAAAATAACCTTGAGTGTCTCGTGACGGCTGTTTCGAGTCCAAGCAGGCGAGCGGCGGCGGCGGCGGCGGCTGCGCGACGTGGAAACCTAGGTGGCGGCGGAGCGACGTGGAAACCTAGGCCGTGGCGGGGACGGCAAGTCGGATAATGCTGCAGCGCTGCGCCGCGGCGGTCGTACGCACAGGCGTAGCAGTTGACGGCTCCAAGCCGGCCAGACGGCGCGGCGGCCCGGGGCGGCGCCGGCGAGGCGGCACTGCGATGGGCTGAGGTCGAACATTGCATACTAAGCATAAGATACGCATATGCAAATTGCAGGCTCACCGAAGAGCTTCTTGGTGCAGAGGTCCATCTGGTTGAGGTTGTCCATGACGTTGGGGTTCACCTGGGCCTCCGGCCGGGACACCTCGACGAGGCCGGCGATGGCTGCCAGCGCCGACCGGATGTCGTGGCTAGCGCTGGCGAAGGCGTTGCTCTTGTTCATGCTCTTGCGCTCCGCCTGCCGGAGCGCCTCCTTCTGTCGAACAAGATCGGCGTTCAGCACCGCCTCCCGCGCCGCCGCCCGCCGCAGCGCCCGCGCCATGAAGAAGCACGCCGCCAGCGCCACCACCGCCAGGGAGAAAACGACGGAGACTACGGCGGTGCCCGCCTGCTGGAACATGCTCTCCTCGTGGTTCTTGGGAAGCACCAGCCGGAACCCCTGATCCAGCAATCCAAGAAGGGCGTGAGCACTGAGCACAGATACGTTTGTACGTGTTTGTCCAAAATTTACATGCATGCATGCTAAAGGGAAATGCGAAAAATCAATAGATACATAAGGAAAGGAAAGGATTTTGAGCTTTCAAACATAAATCGCTTCAAGATGACATCTGGTTTGGAAATTGCTGCATGCATGCCTTAAAATATGGAAAGCAAAAGACCGCCTCATCTCTCATACTACACAGATAAGAACAGTGAAAAAAACCAGGTTTTCGACAGTTTTTAAATTAGACGGCTATCAATTGGTATATCAATTATAAAAATATTTGAACAGATATAGATAACCATAGTTTCAAAAGCTCACGCCAATGTGAAAAAGGAAAAACTGATGATTTACCACCTTTAGAAGTGTATTCCATAATTTGTCATATTCATATCTTATGACATGTGAACCCTACCGTGTATATGACACGTGAACTCAGTGGCAAATCATCGATTGCCTCTATGAAAAATTCAATAGGATTAGGCATATGCCCACCGATTACGCAGGCCATCGCCAACAAAATTAGCTTAACCCTATCCTCATCGTATAAACAAGGAACACATCCTTAGCAGATGTGCACCGAATTGAACCAACAGTGAGCAGCTAGCAGCTAGAAACAACACATATCTTTGGAATGCTTTACCAGAATCAGATGTGAGATCGAGGAGTAACTCAGAGCTTTGGCGAGCGTAGCCAGACGGGCAACGACGATTAGGCGGACCGCGCGCAGCGGCAGGGGCGCTTGACAGCGTGTGCCTGAGATCCCTAGAGCGTAGAGACTCCCGTGAGGAGGTTGCGGTCTAATTTGTCTGGTGCTAGGGTCGGCCCTTGGGCCAGGTTCCAAGTAGAGATCTGAATGGATTAGATCGCGGCCAAGTCATGTCTCGACCCAACCCGACAAGCATCAGGGATCACATGTGTTTACCCCGATCTAGACCCGACCTGACCTGTGCCCCAGCCCGCCCTGGATCCCAGAGAGGAGGAGAAGATGTTGACCATTGGGGAGGAAGAAAAAGGAAAGGGAGCGGGATCCCTAGTCTCCGCCACCGTCGGCTCCCTCACTCCCCGCGCCGTCCCCTCCACACCGCCTCCCCCTCGCTATGCCAGAGATCCCTGGCCGTCTCTATCTTGCCTCCACCCGTCGCTTGCGCCCGCTCCGTAGTCGTTGGTTCCCTCGCTTCCCGCACTGTCTCCTCAGTACCGCCTTCCCCTCAGTACCACCTCTCCCTCTCCTCCAGGGATTTGACCCGAACTCCATCCCGCTGTCCAATCAGGTAAAAACTCGGTGGGTCTAGTTAAAATCTAGTTCTCTACTTTCAAGGGCACCATTTGCCCCTAGTTTTTTTAGGTCCTGCCCATAGATCTTCTGGGGCCAAAAAAATAGGAATAGTCCATAGGGTCAATGGGTCGACCCGCCCCTTGCATTGTACTCCGTATTGGATATGGCACTCGGCTTAATTTGGCAGAATATTTGTATTTGAAAATTAACAAATGCTGGATCTCTTAATAAAAAGCAAGAAGTTAATGCAATTATATGCACGTATGGTCAGTGCATATGGCTTGCACCGGTGACATGCGATGCACGTACATACCAGTTTTACTCTGGAGGCGTCAAAGTTCGTGCACGCGACACTGTACTTGTCAGACCTCGCACCCTGGTGAAGCTCGAGCTTGGGCGGCGCGCCAATGGCGGAAGCAGTGCACTTCACCTTCGTGAACGGAGCCGTCTTCTCCATCTGCGTTGCTGCATCGCCGTCGTCGCTTTGGTTCTTGCCAAGCAGAGACCTGTAGGCGGTTGGTTCACGGCCCTCGTCGCCGACCGCGTAGTAGATGTCCATGTCGTCAAGGCCGGCGGCGCGAGAGGCGGCACCCCCGAGGACGACGTCGTCCACGGTGACGGCGGCTGATACCACGCCGGCGTCGCCGACCGGCGCGGAAAAGAATAGCATCCGGACGCCGGGGCTGGCCCGTCCGGCCCCGAGAGACGCGCGTGAGCCGTTCTTGACGTCGAGGAGGACCTGCGTCGTGTTGGGCAGGCGGTCCGGGCTCGCGGCAGCAGCTTCGCTCCCGACCAGACGGCCGGTCGCCGGATCGACCGTCTGGGTGTACCACTCGCCGCGCGAGCCCGTGAACATCGCTCTTGGCTGGTCGTCGTCGTCGCGGTAGTACGAGAACGCGCCGCCGCCGACACTGTCGTACGACATCTCGGCCAGCCGCGGGTGCATGGAGAAGGCCAAGTACAGCATCGGCCCCACCTGTCAGGGCAGCAACATGCACGTGACGTGAGTAGCAGCACTAAATTATCAGCGCGTGTTATTTGCTACCCTAACACGTGTACATATATATACTTCCTAATAAACTTTGATTGTACATATTGATATTTCCTAGCGCTTTGTGTATCCCGAAGTTAACCCCTATATATAGTCATGCAAAGAATTATAATTCTTACATTATTTAGTGGAAGGCGCATGCGCTCGCCTGTGCGGACATCGATAGGTGGGCCCAGGGGATATCCTGTTGGCAGGCAGTCGCCTGCCACTGAGGCCATCCCAAATTATTCGTATTCATATGCATGTATTCATATGCATAGTTATGATCAAGTTTTGTTGCTGCAAATAAAAAATCCAAGATTATTTACAATGCATATGAATTTCGTTCTTAAATTTCTATGGAATTCCTTAGAAAACATATGTTCTAATGGGAGCATAAGTAAAATAAGGGAAACGCCTCATCAGATAGGAGGGATTCCCAACGATCGGACGCCCACGTGGACCGTTCGACCGCGGCATATTGATCTTGGTCGCTTGTTGTGTCTGACAAACTGAAACATCGATTTTACCTCACGAAACATGGCGAAGTATGGATAAAACATGGACAAAGTACTGAAAAAACATACGGATGAAACATGGGCAAAGTACTCATTAAACATGGGCAAAGCACTAATGGTTAAAACAATGTTACCGAAGTTATTCAAAGAAGTTTCAACCTATACGAGGAAATATTTCACAAAAGTAAACATCATGTTTCGCAAAAGTAAAAACAATATTTTACCAGAGCAAAAATATGTTTCACAAGAGCAAACAAAAATGTTTCATATTTTTTACGCGTGTTTTACCGGAGCAAAAACTTTTTTTCATACGTACTAGGTGATGTTTCAAGCCATGTTACACTATACGTCTTCCCCGTCTAGCTCATTCCAATAGAGCGCATGCATGGCCACCACCGCGGCGTTGCCCTGCGGCCTCCCACTCTCGTCATTGAGCTCACGGTCGAGATCGCCACTGTTGCCACACGAGCTCGCACCGTCTTCGCCATTGCCCCACAAGTTCACCGTTGTCGTCACCCCCCATGAATTTGCTTTCACTGCGCTCCACGAGCTGCCCCCACGAGCTTAATGCCGCTGCTGCGAGAGGGGGGTGAGGAGGAGAGGGACGAGGAGGAAGCTCAGGGGAGGAGGGCACTGTGAAGGAGGAGATCGGGGCGGGGAGGAAACGCTCAGGTAACGGAGGTGGGGAGGAGACGCTCAGGACTCAGGAGCAGCGTTTTGGTTTTGAGGAAGAAAAAGAGAAATGAATGGACGTGAAGAAGCATACGGAGAAGCAGTAGTCGGCGTGGTCTGTCTCCACCATCAAAGAGGCACACTGCTGTGAGCTAGAGCCATGTCCGATCCCATCAGACGCTGCAGGCTAGTAATTTCGATAAAATAAAAGAAGGGGTTTAGTTTACCAGAGTGAAAGAAGATCGGTTGCCCGTGTGCCGCAGGGCGTCCGCGACGGCGGTGGCGGAGCGGTTGGCTTGCAGGAGCGGTTGCATGTCGCCGGCGACGAGCGCCAACGCCGCCGCCATAGTGCTCGCCGTCTTGTCTCCCATGGCTTCCCTTATGTGCCACGAGGAGAAACAGTAGGCGACGACCATGGCGATCGCAGTCGCTGCGAGGGCAGCCAGCTGCATGGTGCATGCAAATGTAAACGTGGTGATCAGGAAGATGACAACAACAGTACTACAGTAAAGAACGTTTCTGAAATTTCTCCTTCGTTAATTAGTTCTATGGTGGCTTTGCTAGTAAGAAGGCCAGATCCATCGATCTGGTGCCACCTAGCTAGATGAAAACACAAATTTTACAAGAGATTATTGCTTTGATCGTATTCTTTCTTTTTTTATATATATAGCATCTGCCATCTCAAAACTCGATCTATTCGACGTCCATGCATGAAGGTCGCAGTTCATATGGAATTCCAAAAAAATTTCCAACACAGATCGAAAATCAAATTTCAGCTAGGTTAGTTGATCATCTCTCCTAAAGTTTTAAATAAAAAAAAAAAGACAGTGGCCAGAAGCAAGATCCATGGAACAGTACTGTGGTTGGTGTTAATTCTTTACCAGTGGGATTAGGATCCAGAAGTGCTTGCAAAGACTATGCCATTTTTTCCCAGCTTCTTCTCCTACCTTCCCCATGTTCTCTTGCAATCTACCTAACACCAAACAATCTGCATGTATGTATGTGCAAGAACAAGCAAGATACTACAGGCAGTAAGCTTAATCAGCCCCTGAGAATCTGATTAGACACCTTGATGCATGCCCTTCTTATAGATGCCTGGCAGAAGCACACATACAAGGAAAGGAGCGTCCGGTGTTAATTTTCCCTCAATACCATACCGCCGCTGGTTTGCAAAACCCTGTGCCTAAACAGCGGTATTTCGACGAGCCAATCAGTAATTATCAAGAGCACGCAGAAGAATTGACGTTATGGTCAGAGAGAAGATACGTACACTGGTATATGATCTGCAGTTAATTCAGAGGTGAAATTTTAGAGATTGAGAGTCAACCGTGCGCAAGAATCGCTGTTTTCTTCCCGTTGAGATATATATAGTTCACGCATGTTTGGATCCGCACGTGGTTCGGTCACAACTTCGCACGATCACAATCCTGTTGATTGTGCTAGTGCAAGGCTGTCAATATTTCCAATTATAGATCGCATTAATCCATGGCATTCATTGAGTTAATTTGGTGCCTATTTGCCTTGTCCATATTTTAGATTCTTTGTATTTACTTACAGAATTGCTAATTTTCAGACGACTGAAATTTTCTTAACTATCAGTCAATCTAAAATTGTACTCTAGTAAGATTAAAATTGCACAGCTTACAAAGGTACAATTTTAGTATCAAAATTGCTACTTATCAATCATCAGTTTTATTCGTTGATTTCTATGCTTTGTTGATGTATAAATCTGTCAAATACACATGCTTACATGTTTTTATTTTCCTATGTTTCAAGCCATCATGTTTGTTTTAGTCAATCTAAAATTATATACCGGTAAAACTAAATTTGCACTTATTTAGAATGTGCAATTTTAGTATAGTTATAGTGCAATTTTATTAATAATCGACTGACACTTATTTTATTATCAGACAACTTGCTCTTAGTCACTCCCATTTACTTATTGTTTGTTTTGCCTAGAGATTTAGATAGGACAGGATGAGCCCGGTTCACGTCTCTACCGGCCTGATCCGGCCCTCTGCACGTCCCACCCTGGCCCGACTTGACCTAGCAACGGGGATCTCGTCGCCTTGCCCCGCACCTCTTCGCCGGCCAAAGATAGTGAGGGTAGCTGTGCATGAAGGACAGGTTGGTGGTGACGAGAGGCTGATGCTAAGGAGAAGTTGTGTGTCATGGAGAGGCTAGCACGAGGGGAGGTCATGCGCTATGGAGAGGCTGAAGGGTGGCTGCATGCCAAGGAAATGTTAGCGCTGACGAGAGGTCGTGCACCAAGGGTGGAGCAGCTTTGCACGTGGGGAGGAGGCAAGGAGAGGTAAAGGGGCAACGCCCGCTAGAGGTGGAGGGGTCGTGAAGGAGGAGGTGAGGATGCGGGTCGCCGACGCTCTGGGGAGTAAGTCCGAGGAGGGGGTTGGAGCATGAGGTGAGGATGTGGGTCGCTGACCAAGAAATTGTCCCTATAAAGGTATTGGTTTATATGTGTTTGTACTGTTTGAAAGAAAAAATAACATATGTTTAGATTTGCAGCTACTAATGAAATCATCCCTATCCCCTATGTATTTTCCCCATGTCTTCCTCTTAACATTCTTGGTGGTCACCCTCAAATGTTCGTGATGATCAGGCTTTTTTGTGTTGACACGATAGAAGGCCTGTGGTGACGGCAACAAGGTGCAATGGGAGCCGACGAGATCAACTATCTCATGGACCAAGCGAAGTAGCTTCCATAGTTCCGTGTTAGCGACATCACCGATGGGCCCCTGTGGCGGAACAACGCTAAGAATTCCCTGTACACGTACACTAGGAATTTTTGATAGTCGATAGTGCGCGCATTGCTTCAAATCTGCTTGCGAAGCTGCCGACGACCAAAAGGGCCTAGCTGAATCTGGTTGTCAAGTTGGGAGTAGTTCCAGCGGGGACCAAGGCTTTGGGGGAGGAGGTTTTTCAGAAATATGTGCGCTGCTTTGGCTCACCGCCCTCTGAAGAACAGTTTGCGGCGCTCGCTGCGCTCGTCGGAGTTCAAGATGCCACCAAGCTCTTGGCTGCTACTGGGGCATCCTCCTGGCAGATAGCTTCAGCCTAGGGAGTATCTTCTTGACTTGATGCAGCTTATGGGTTCGGTGACAAGTGGAGGGAGTGGGTCTCGATCTTGCTGTCCACCTCTTCTTCCAGAATCTTACTTAATGGCAAGCTGGGCACTGGCATCAAGCATAGGAGGGGGCTAAGGCAAGGGGACCCCTCTCCCCGCTCCCGTTTATCATCACATTGGACCCTCTACAGTTGTTGTTCACGAAGGCATAACAAGAAGGGATTCTAACGCCCATCAATCACAGGATTGTTAGATCCCAGGTGTCGATGTATGCCGATGATGTAGCTCTCTTCCTTCACCCATCGGTTCAGAACTTGAAGGCGCTTGAATTGATGCTGGCTATCTTTGGCAAAGCTTCAGGTCATTCTGTTAACTTCCAGAAGTGTGAGATTTACCCTATTTGGTGTGCTCAGGAGATCGTCCAGGGTCTTTCGCCCGTCGTCCCAATGCAATTCAAGAGTTTCTCTTGCACCTATCTTGGTCTTCCCCTGAGTACTTCTAGCCTAAGATGCTCTGATTTTCAACCTCTTCTTGACAGGATAAGCAAAAAAATTGCAAGCTGGAAAGGCAGGCTCCTGTCCAGATCGGCTAGGTTGGTGCTTATTAATTCAGTGATCACTTCACAAGCGGTCTACTTCCTAACAGTCTTCCAGTTCAGAAAATGGGTTGTTTAAAAGATAAACAAACTTCGGCGGAATTTTCTTTGGGCCAGCAACAGTGATAACCAAAACTCGCACCCGCTTGTCAACTAGAGAAAAGTCTGTTCCCCTCTCAAGTATGGAGGCCTGGGTGCAAAGAATTTGGAGCTTTTTGGCCGGGCCCTCAGGCTTAGATGGTTATGGTTGGCTTGGGCTAAGCCGGATAGGCCGTGGGTTGGGCTTCCTTTCCCTGTGATGAAGTGGACAGGAGCCTTTTCGCAGTAAGTACCTCTATTACTCTCGGTGATGGCCAAAACATTAATTTCTAGGAAGATTGTTGGTTATCTGGTCAGGCTCCACGGGACTGGGCCCCTCGGTGTTTCGCCAAGTCCGGTAGGAAATGCCCGTCCGTTAAAGAAGCTCTCGTTAAAGAAGCTATTGAAAATGGGGATTGGATAAGGAATCTAAGGAACTTATCCATTATTGCCAACCTTCAGGAATTCTTTACCCTGTGGTCACAGATCTGTGGGACGATTTTAACTTCGGGGTCCGAGGACTGTTGCACCTGGCGGTGGACAGGAGATGACATTTATAACGCTAAATCTGCCTATTCTGTCCAGTTCGAAGGTTCAGTGCTGAATGCCCACTGTAGGTGCATTTGGAAATCTAAAGCTGAGCACAAATGCAAATTCTTCCTTTGGGTGGCTTTGCAGGATAAAATTCTAACGACTCAAAACATACACAAGCAAGGTTGGCCGAACTCGGTCTTTTGCCCCTTATATGAGAGTCACATGGAAACAACTAACCATATCCTAACCCATTGTGCCTTTGCTCGACGGATCTGGAGCAAGATCTAAAGTGGGATGAATTTGCATCAGCCCATCCATGTGCCCTATTTGATGCTCAATTTTGAGGATTGGTGGCTCAGTGCTAGAAAAATCATTCCGAAGCATGCCCACTCGTATTTTGATAGGATTGTGGTCTATTCGGTGTGGAATATGTGGAAAGAAAGAAACCGAGATATTTTCAATAATGCTTACTACTCTTATCTCGAGGTGCTTCAGCTTATTAAAAGTGATCAGGAGAATAGAGCTATGGCGTATGGGGAGGTTGAAAACCTAGATTATTTTTTTTCGGTTCTGCTTTGGGAGCGCCCAATGGCTGTCAGGGCCGCCTTGTCTTGATCTGGTTCAGATTGGCGCTGGACTTCCTCCAGGTACTGGGAGTTGGCAGCCTGCTGTTGAAGCTGGCTTCTAGCAGCTGGCTGTTGTGTTGCCGGGAGACGAAGTTCTGTGGGGCAGCGGCGCGGAAGTTCTCTGTTCTCTGTTGCTCTCCGCCTGATCTTCTGATGGCTGCTCGCTTCTCATGTCTCGCGCGCGCTCCTGCTCGGCGCTGCTGTCGAGTTGGCTCCTCTGCGAGCTTCGGCCTGCTTCGGCCTGGGCAGGTGGCCCTCGCCGGCGAAGGCGTTGCTGCGTCAGGAGGCTGCATTGTCGGCGCCGGTCTGTCGCCTTTCGTCTCGGCGCGTAGCCAGGCTTCCGGTTCTTCCAGCAGCAGCTTCTGTTTGCTGCGTGCCGGACAGTGGTTGTTCGCTTTCTTCTTCTTCCATTTCTTTTTCTCTTTCTTTTTTTTTTTTTATCTCTGTCTTGCTGCTCCTTTTCTATTTTGTCTTTCCAGCTTCTTGTAGCGGTACAGTTTTGGGTTCCTCTTCATTATAATGAATCGGCAAAGCTTCTGCTTAAAGGTTCAAAACAAGATACAACAAAATCATCACCACCTTAATTATGACATTACCCAATACATTTGCAACTTTAAAATAAAGTATCGAAGAGAGATAAAATTTAGATCAAAATATATTACAATATTTAATTATAATTTTCAATTTCTTTAATATGACTATACACTTCCTATGTACTATAAAAAATGTGCATTTGCACGACACCAGAAGTAGCAGCAGCAATGGGGAAGAGGCATCAAACAAAACAAGGCTTTGGCTTCCCTCTTCTCCCTGTGTACCGTTCTTCTTCTTGCCAAGTCCCCGCTGCTTCTTCATCCTCTCTAATTGCTCTCTCCTCTAATATTCCTATCTATACTGCTTGTTTTCCCTGGGTCTTGCTTTTGCTTCCCTCTAATTGTGCCCTCAAATATTTGTTTCCGATGTTGGTACGGTGAATTGAGCTCTTGTCTCAACAAAGTACCAGGCAACCTATCAGAAAAAATTCAGAATTTGACACTGAATTTGTTGTATAATATGTGGTATAAGCAATATGACATAAAACATAAATAGAATAATTCCATATTTAACTAACAGCAAATATCCAATATTATCATGAAAGAAATATGCAAATATGAATTCTGCACTTGCAAGAACAGTAGCATAATAATTCATATATGGCAGTGAAATCAACATGATAATAAGCTGAAATTTATAACAGTTTAACAACAACTTTGCTCAGTTTTAAAGGTTATAAATTTGCTCTCAGATTAAATACGTCGGGTTGCTAAAATAGCCCTCCAACGACATACAACATAGATATGATCACAGATTGTTTATAGTAAGTTCAGTGAATGGACAAGTGCTCAATAGATGAAAATTTTCAATTAAAATGAGAGGTAAGTCTACTGATTGTTGCTGTATATAAATTTCAGTGGTACAGAACAGTAATCAACAACTGATCTACTCAATTCATATGCTAAACATATCACTTTCATGCAAGTTCAGTCATATACTGCCCAAAATACACAGAAATATCATATTTCAGTAGCCTCCTACAGGCAGTACACCACTCAGATTCTCAAATATAGCAAACCAACTTAAACTTCAGTAGATAAATCTCACTTAGATTGAATTAATTCAATTATATAGCACGCACACAATCACTAAAATTTACTAAACAATCTCACATTCATATCTTCATTGAGTTTAATTTGAAATTATAGCTGTATCCAGTGTACAGCTCCTTAATCAAGGTAAATAGCCCCTTTGCTCTAGGCAAAGTCCCCAAATTCACCTTGATTAGCCCTGTACACACACACAAAATAAGGGAATGATAGACTTATAGTGCACTGGATTCAAACCAGCGAGCAGTGAGGCAAGGCACATCGTATAGACGCTGTCCCAGAAACAGTATTGCCGTCACTAGCGAAATAGCAGTGACAAACTTCCCGGAGATACAATGCCGTCAATCTCTAGGTAGCGAAGACAAGACTACACTCGAGAGATCCCGGCGCAAGATAAGGCAAAGACAAGATCACAAGACCGCGCCTCGGCCAAAGGGACCTAGACGACGGGCAAAGTCTCAAATCCACCACAATGAACTGTCCAACCCACTGAATCAACCCAATGTGTGCCAAAGTGGACTTCAGCGACCTCAACTCTTGTGAATCACGGGCAGACTCACCTCAGAGTGAGCCAAGATTGGGGTGAGGAAGAGCTAGGGTTCTTCTCCTATTCAACAACAGTAGTAGAAAAAGAGGAACGCACGAACCAGATAAGGGAAGAGGGAGCTGCTCAGTCGTTGCAACGACTCGTGCAAGATCCGGCCGGGCCGCCGCCCCCGGGTCAGCCGCGCCGCCACCAGCATCGTGCACACACAAGCTCACTCTCAGCCATCCACCGTAACAAGATAAGGCAGTGCTGCCTTATCCTTTCCTGGCTGTGCTGCGTGGCCACAAGGCCCAGTGGGCCAAGGGCAAAAGCCCAACAGAATTTGCATGCGCTATACCTCGTTTCAATGACATGTGAGACCGTTTATGTATATAAAAGTGGATTAGGATGACAAATTTTAAAATAAGGAGGAAAAAAAAGGAATCTAGAAGCAATGGCGTGGCAAGGAACGAAGAGGCTCGAAGTTGACGTGCTGGTCAAAGTCCTCGCAGAGGACAAGCAGATTGCAGATGATGATACCGTGTGGAGGAGGTGACCAGTGACAGATCATCGTGAGGGCGCGCGTCCCCGCCTCCTGCGCGTCACTTGTTCTAGGATACAGATCCTCTGCGTCGTATACATTCACTGAACCGATCGGAAGTGGGGACTGATATCTGATGGTCGCGGTCAGCACCTGCAGCTCAGTGCCTACGTCCGTGACGTTCGTCTTCTACCTGCGTCACGCGCGCGCTCTCGAGACCATGTCAACCATTTTTTTCTTTATTCCATGCTCTTTCTTATTTCTACACCATATTTTTTTCCTCTATTTTGAAAAAAGAGATAATTCTTTCCTGAAGGGATTGAAAAAGAGAATTTCTTTCGAAAAAGAAAGGTGAAGGGAACAGAAATAAAAAAAGATACTCTTGCATATGGTCTAATATCGGCTGATGCTACAAGGAGCTAGGGATCCATTGGTCCAGTGGCAAATAGCCAAGAATGATTTCTGAGTAAGAGTATGTTGGAAACGGATTACATACTAAAAAATATATAATGGAAATTCTATTATTCTTAAAAAAAGTAAAAAATGGTCGGTTAAATCACGTTTATAAAGATGGGTTAATTAGATACATGCCACTGCACACTTTCAAGAAATGCCATTGTAAAACATGAAACCTGCTACATGCCACTGCTCATTTGCATTCCTTCGAAACATGCCATTATGGACTTTTCCCCCTCCCTTTCTACAAATTTTCTCTCAATATGCCATTGTGCTTTCATCTATCTCTCTCCTCCTTTCCCCCTCAACTCCGATGACATCTCCTCCACCGTGTTCCTCTCTGGCCACCCTCTCCCTCTTGGATCTAGCAGCCCCTCGCCGCTTTGGCCACCCTCTGGGCAAGGTTCGATGGATGCGAGCCAAGGGACGACGGTTCGGAACTAATGGTGGCGCTGGACGGTGAGGTTGTGATCGAGTGACGCCCATGGCGGCGTGGGACGGCCATCATGGCCTTGAGCAGGGACGCGAGACAGTGGATCCGAGGTTAGGATAATGGATCAAGACAAGGGTCGCGAGACCTGCGGAACGGCGAGCTCAGGCTCAGCTCGGGCAGTGTCCCGCGACATTGCCGAGCGGCAGATCCGGTGCAGGGACGGGCGGAGGAGCTCGTGCTCGAGTCACTGGAGGAGGTCGATAGAGATGACTAGAATTTGGTGAAGGAGTTGGCTAGAGCTTGGGAGGAGCTCGCCGGAGATGGAAGGAGCTCACCGAAGATGGAGGAGGAAGGAGGAAAGAGGAAGTGGTTGGAGAAAAAGAAAGGGGAGGGGTAGTTTGGTTAGGAAAAGTTTGCAATGGCATTTTTCGAAGAAATGCAAACGAGCAGTGGCATGTAGCAGGTTTCACGTTTTATAATAGTATTTTTTGAAAGTGGTAGTTTGGCAGCGGCATGTATGTAATTAACCGAAAAATGATAGGGCATTTGTGAGGAGTAGAAGGGATTGCTTTATCAGTGTGGGAAAAATGATGCCCAATACTAATATGGCCGGTTGTTTTAAAAAATACAAATTTTATTCCTAGAAAACATTAAGAAAATCCAAATTTCAACAAGAAAACCAAATACTTTTTAGATAACAGAAGTATATATGACTTCCGGTCGGTCTCTGCACCAACCAAGGATAAACATGGCCATTACGCAACCACAAATTAAATACTTATTACAATCAAAAGTTCAAGAACCAAAAGCGATATGATTAACAAATTGTCATGATAAGGCTATCTCAAGAAAAAGGAAATAAACCGGCTTAGAACAACCAAAACAACCCTAGCATCTTGATGATTATTGCTTCGTTCATCCTCCACACTGAAGATGATCACCGACTTTCATGGCGTTCAACTATAGTTTTACAGGAACACCTCTAAATACTAAAAAGCCTCTCACATCACCCAAATGTAGAGAGCGTGAGGAAGAGACAAACAGTCAACCCAATCAGTCTAGAGGAAAGAACACACTTCTAGCCAATCAACACCAAGTGCATCCCAATCCAAATGTATTCGTGTTTGGTCGAAATTCATCAAAAACGATATTTTTTGGGGTCGATATGTAAATCTATCGGCAAGGACCGATAGAGCTGTTGGCCGTTGGAACAGACTACACGGACTTGCTAAATCATTTTGACAAGCCGTCACCGATGCTAGAGACAGCGGTGGCAACGCAGGAGGTGGTCCGGCGAGCCTCGATGGCAGCAAGCACATGATCCGGATGGTGGTGGGTCTAGTGATTTTCAGAGCGTAGCTAGCTTCAAGTCAAAACTCTAGACTTGGTCCATCTGTGAATTTCGGAGTGACTGCGCCTTCAAAAACATCAACCACATACCGCAAATTTTCCAGAAAGGATTGGGCACTGTCGGATTGTGCTCCGAGACGTGTGCTGTTTCCTCCCACGCACCTTTGCAAAAAAGCCCCTACATAGCATCAAATTCTTGCAGAAGTTCCCTCGTTTTTTCTCTCTCCTCACTCCATGCAACGGATTGCAGTGCTTCCTTTGCTCGAGCCGCCATGTTGGCTCGCCGGATCCTATCAAAGCCACACCCCGACTCACCGGAAACCTTAGGAAGCCCTACCTCAACAGAAACCCCACCGGCAACGCAAACCTCGACGGAAACCCCATTGACGACAGAAACCCCACCGGAGACGAAAAGCTCGTAGGAAACCTCGGCGCCAGAGGCGGAAACCTCCCAAGATTTTCGGCAAGGTTTGAGGGTTTCCGACAGTGGCGGAGGGCGAGACCACCGTGGGCAAAGAGCCATAGGAGTAGGGTGGAGGCAGGACCAAGCTGCGGTGAGGCGAAGTGCCGGTTGGATGGTGCCACTGGTTTGGAAGGAGATGACAGAGGGAGGAGTGAGGACCAAGCAACAGGAATTTGATAGGACAGGGACATTTCGCAAATGTTCAATGATGCACAATAACCATCTAGAATCACATGCATCTACCAGAAATGTGGGTTGATTGCGCCTCACGCCACCGCGGTAAGAATAGATGATCATGTGTATCGCATATGACATTATGTCGTAAGCGTCACTACTACAAAAATGGTCACCCGTGTCCCCTCCCCCCAAATCACTGCCGGTTAGGTCAGAAACGGCAGTGATAACTTATCACTGCTAATTGGTAAGCCTCAGTGGCGAAAAAATCGGTTGCACGCTTGAGAACCGGCAATGATAAGACTTATCACTGTCGGTTCGTTGCTTAAACCGACAGTGCAGTATCACTTCGGTTTGAGAAAAGAACCAGCAGTGATAAATCCTATTACTACCGGTTCTTTAAGCTTTTCGTTCCTAATTTTTAACCTGTAGGTTCATTACTCAAATCGACAGTAAAGTATCACTGCCAGTTTGAGAAAAGAATCAGCAGTGATATCACTGCCGGTTCTTTAAGCTTCCCGTCCCTAATTTTTAACTGGTAGTGAAAGAATTTATCACTGCTGATTCTTGGCTAGAATCGACAATGATAACTTATTATTGCTGGTTTGAGAAAAGAACCGGCAGTGATGGAATAAAAGTTAAAAGGTATGCATATCCTCTGTAAGTCAAAACATGGGGTTGGGTGGGATGGTTAGAAGGGTGAGGGTAGAGTGGAGAGGTCGTAGGTTTGAGTCCTGAGTAATGCAATATTTGTATTTCTTGTGAAAACGTGTCCTAATAATCTATAGTAGGTGGTAGATGATTAGGGTATAGATTTTGGGCATAAAAAAATATTTTTTCTATTTTTTAACCAATTTTTAAACTTAAATTTATGTGTTTTCGAGAACCGACAGTGATAGCAATGCCAGTTCCGAACCGGCACTGATGTAATGTTCTGTAGTAGTGCGTAGATAAGGAAAGGAATTGGCAAATGGCAATCAAGTAGCTGTGCTTCCTCTCACAAACAAGATTATGTGGGACTTTTTCATAAATAGAACTTTGACCATTGTCTACTATAATAATGTACTCCTCTTGCCACAATTATCTATGTTTTGAACATCGATATGGTCCCAAAATACATCTTTGACCACTAATTAGTTTAAAAATCTTATTTTAAAACAAAATAAAACTTATTATATTATAGAACTATTTTGGGGGCCAAATCTACCTAATAATTTTCATATACCCAGTCTAAATATTTTAAAAGGGTTAATTCGATATATGCCACTGTAGAGTTGGAGGTTAGAGAAATGCCACTGCAAAACGTGTATTCGTAAATTTGTCATTATAAAACTAATGAAATTGAAAAATCGCCGTATAGACGCCAGGTGGCACCCTTTTTTGAACCGTACCATTACACCCTGTATTCGTTCTCTATTTACATCAAAATTACCATCGCACTCCTTTCTCACCCCTCCTCTATCTCTCTCTCTCTGCTTCTTTCCTTCCCCAATGCAGTTCATCAGCGCCGCCTGCCAGCCCCATGCCCTGCTCACCCGTATCGAACTGTCCTGGCTTGCCATGTCGTGCGCCGACTCCCGCCACTACTCGCCCACATCGGCCCCGTAACGCCACCCGCTGGATCCTGCCACTGCTTGTCGGCGCGGCTCTGCTCGCCGCCTCAGCGCCCTGCTTCACCACATTGTCGTCTCTCGCTGACTCCTGGCCCTGCCCGCCCTCGCAGCTCCTCCCGCCGGCCTCGTCCTTGCCGCATTGGCTGCCCATCGACTCTCCCTACTAGCCTCGCGGCTCCGTCGACCCTGCATGCCTGCTCACCAAGATCGGCCCGACCACGGCTCTGCCTCACCAAGCAACTAGAGTGGGCTCAGGAGAGGGGAGAGAGAGAGGAGGGAGGAGGAAAAAGAGATAGGGACAATAATGTTATAATATAAATATGGGCTGTGTATATGCTAAAAGGTGTTTTCAGATTCGTACAGTGAGATTGATCCAATTTCGCTAGTATCATAATGAAAATTTTATTCTAACTCTACAGTGACATATATCCAATTAACCCTTTTAAAAAGGCAATGATAGCTACAACTTCGAAGCTTTGGTATGAATATATCTCAAATGACATATACTTATGATTGGTGAGAGTATTTGTTAAACATGATGAAAAATTATACTATAATGAAAATGTAACATTTGAAACTATTATACATGTATGATTTTGATTTATCTGATCTAAATATTTAAAAATATAGATATAGGTAAAGTTTTGTAAGGTTAATGAGACGTATCCTATATAAGAGGAGATTTTCCTCGTGTACCTACAGTTCTAGGCTACAGTTCTGGGCATATTCTCAACCACAAGATATTGCTATGAGATTCATGTTTTGCTCCAATTTTCTCTCTCTCGCGCTTTTGCAAAAAAAAAAAAAATAGTCCATAGAATGTTCTCAACTCAAGCCCCTTCCATCTCTCCGGTAGCCGGAGATGACAGTATTGCCCTCCCCATGGCTGACCACGACAGGGACGGCCTCGACCACTACGCCCCTAGGTCGGGCCGCACCCTACCATGATCAGGTCGGGGCTCAAACATGACAGTGGCGCAATGGTCAAAGTCGGCCCTGCCATGGTGGAGCATGGCGTTGTTGGCCCGGGCCACGGAAGGAGAGGAGGAAGGGAGAGAGATGGGATGGACTCAGGTTGATAATTTGAAAGATTTGAGGGACTTATTTTTGCAAAAGCGAAGCTCGGAGCAATTTTGCTTGGCTGCTTGAACATTGACGTGCACTCGTATTGTGGGAAAAGATACTGAGCAGCGACGTCGAGTCGTCGACCCCGCCTGCGCGTTTTCGCCTCCTTTTCCACCTCCGGCCTAGCTATCCTGTTCGAGCATGCGGTGACGGTAGGTCGTGCTTGTAGACCTACTCCGTGACTCGCCCGCCTGCACGCCGCCGTGCGAGCGCGCTCGCTGACTCTCATGTGAACCCCTCGCGCGCACGAGCCCGGCTGGCCGCCGCCACCATGAGTGCTCGCCTCGAGATCACTGACGCCCAGTTCGGCGCCGACGGCTGCGGCGGTTTCAGCAGCGGAGGCAGCAGCCCTGCCTCCCGCTCCGGCCCCTCCGACGACAGCGACGGCTCTAGCAGCACCGCCGACGAGTACTGCCCCGATGACCCGAGCGAGTGGCGCCATGTGTCTATTCTTTCCTCTTCCTCCTACGCCGACTTCGACCCCAGTAGCCTCCGGCCGGGCCCTCCGTCCTCCTCGTGCGTTCTCGCCGACGTCGAGAAGCACCTGCAGCGCATGGTTGCTCTCCTCCCGGCCTTCTTCTCTCCCGCCGCAACGGCGCGCGCTGACGCTCTGTCTCAATGGCTCGCCGGCTTTGACGTCGGCTGGCTGGACATGGGCGCGACTGATAGCTGCGGGAGCCACCAGCGGCGGGAGGTCGGGAGGAGGGTCATGGTGTGGGCGCAGGCGCTGAGCACCATGGACCGCGTCTTCCGCCGCCGCCACCGGGAGTCCCGGAACCCGGTCAACGACGCCGCGGCCGCGCAGCTGGCGGCGCTGGGGGAGCTCGCGGCTGAGAGCGCCGGCGCTATGCTGAAGCTGCCCAGCGCCGTGGCAGCGCTCGGGAGCTCCCCGTCGAAGCTGCTCGCGGTGCTCGACGTGTACGTGCCGGTCTCGGAGGTCTACCCGGGCCTCGCGAGGATGTTCTCCTGGGGACCCACCCACCCCGTCTCCGTCGCGTCCGACACCGCGCTCGCCGGCCTCGTGGACGCGTCCCGGCGCTGCTTGCGCGACCTCAGGGCGTTCATACGCTCGCACTACCCGTGGCGGATGCCGCAGGGCGGCGAGGTGCACCCGTGCGTTGGGTTCTGGATGGGCTACTTCCGCTGCATGCTGCGCAACCGCGTCTCCCTCTACTTCATCCTCGCCACTGGCGGCGGCCGCGGCGACGACCCGACCACGCCGTTCTCCCACGGCGACGGCGGCCTGATGACGGAGCTGATCTCGTGCCTGGAGGCCGTGCTCGAGGAGAAGTCCGCCGCGCTCGCCTTCCCGGGGCTGAGGCAGGTGTTCATGCTGAACAACACCTCCGCCATCGTCCGCCGCGCCGTGCGCTCCGACCTCAAGCTGTTCCTGCCGGCCGGCTGGGAGCGCGACCGCGAGGAGCGCATGGAGGGCTACGTCAAAGGGTACGTGGACGCTTCCTGGGTGCCCGTCGTGTCGCGCCTGGACGGCGGCGGCACGAAGCCGGCTGCCGCTAATGTTCTCCGGCGACGACGGAGCCCGCTGAGCTCGTTCTACTCGGCGCTGGAGAACGCCTGCAGCATGCAGCGGGGATGGAAGGTGCCCAACCCGGTGCTCCGTGCCGTCCTCCGGAGAACCGTGTCGGAGAACGTCGTGCCGGCATACCGCCGGTATCTGGAGGACTGCCCGGAGGTTGAGGCGCCCGCTGGGCGCGCCGCGGAGGATCTGGAGCATCAGTTGCTGGAGCTGTTCGAAGGGTAGAAGGCGAAGTCTTTCATTTTGATGGAGAAGTTTCATGCACATAGTGTACTTGTTCAGCTGTGCTCTACCTATTTGGGTTGGATTCAGAATCTATCTGAGACTTTCAGTGCAACACTTCAAGTGGTTACTTTTGCAGCACAAGGATAGATAGTTAAAATAAAGCCATGTAAATTTTTCACGCTATTTCTACAAAAATTCAATGCACCCCAATTCAAATCTATGGATTTGCATCGTGATTCATCAATGCCACCGTCAAATGCCTATTTTTTTAAGGTCAAATGCCTGTTGCACTCTTGCCAATGCAAATTTACTTGCCAGTCTACCAAAAACGCCCTTGAGAATAGTCAGTTCTTTTGCTAAAAAAAAGAATAGTCAGTTATCAATGCTTTGGGACTTTGGGTGGCGGACTAGTAACATATACGGAGTATTGACAAGTTTGAACATTCTAAAAGTCGGCAAAAGAAATGGCTGAATATAGAAAGAGGAAAAACAAATACAGTGCGAATTCAATACGAACGAAGTTGTTTTGTACTTTTGATAAGATTTGAATCGGGTGTTATTTGTTGGAAATAGAATTGACATATTGTAATCATGTGCTAGAAATTGGAAACATAAATTTAATTTACAGGATTCCTCTTCCATGCTGGTGAACTGAAGATCTTTGAATCACTTTCCCTTCTAAATTTATCAACAAGGACTCCTGCCAAATAAACAAACTAAGAGTCAGACAAGCTAAACTAGCTGTAAAAAGTGACTACCAAATTTCCAAAAAGTTAGATGGAAACGACAAAGAAGAGCAAGTGTCAGTAAAAACTCAATTTCTAGAGCGGCGACTCTATGTAAAATGAAACCATCTATATTTGTTTGATCACCAGCACCGGGATTTCCAATATGTAACAATGAATTCTCTTTATGGAAATATCCACAAGAATCCTCTGTGCTTATGTACGCATCCTATATCATAGATACAGAGTTATTTGTAAGTAATTATCAGTGTGCACTTCTCGCCAACAAATAGAATATAAATTGCCACTGCATATTTCACAAAAAATATGCTGAAGTGGACCATAGAACTTTGTTCTTTCTGCATGTGCGCCTCATCACAAACTAATAGGGGGTCAAATCCAACTACTATTTCCCTGGCTTAAAATAAAACAATGTTAGCCATTATTTTTACAACTCATCTAAAAGCATATGTGCACAACAGATTAAGAGGTAACAGGCATGGGCTCAGAGCTACAAAGGGCATTTTTAGTATTTTAACAATGTCCAAATCAATTTTCCGAAACCATTTCTTCTTTTTTTGACTCACCTTCCAAGTATGTCTAGAAGCCTGGATTGATAAATACTATGGTATATAACTATAAATAGGCCCACACAATCCATTGATGACCCATGAGAACACATCTATTAGTAGTATGTACTTTTCCAGAATGAAGGCAAAAGCTCATGCCCAAAGCCTCAATTTAGGAACTAGTTCACATACATTGCAAAAGAAACGGATACACTAACCAGTACTACTAGACTACTATTAGACATTTACCCTGTTGGAAGGTATTGATCGCTCCAACCGTTCAATTTGTTCCCTATAAGAAGTGCTAATTTCACCATCATGTAGAGGTTCCTTGTAACAGGATGATAGCAAGATATAATAATACAGAAAGGTCAACGTATATTTTCAACAATAGACAACAGATTTTCAACAAAAAAAACACTTGGATTATATCAAGTTTAGAACTATGATCATAGCAAACCCAATAATAAGTTCTGAACGTCAATAAATACAAGCAAGTAAAAGTCCAGCAAAAAAACGAGAGGCTCGGTAGGGTGTGTGCGTGGATTGTGGGGCTAATAATAAATCAGTAGCTACGGAAATTACAGATCTCCAAGCAAGGACAACCAGAAATCAGTATTGCTTGTGTGGTGATGAAATAATCACCAATCAAAGACAACCAGTAACTTCATAATTCTAAAATGAAACAATTAAGTAATCACCAAGCAAAGACAATCAAGGCATAGATCATGCAGAGTTTGTCAGACAGGCACAGCCTGCCAGAACAAACATAAAACTGTTCACCAAAAATCTGTTGTAATACCTGGAGAGGCCCTGTGTCCACACCAATAATCTCTAGAACTTGATCATATGACATCTTCACTTTCTTCAAAAAATTACCAATTGTCGGCCCACGTGATGATGTAGTTGAATACCTGAAGTGGAAGCAGTTTTACAAGTTGTATAATGTGCATAGAAGAGATCATACTTGAGGTGTTATTTTCTCAGTCCCTCTAGTCATAAAAGAAATTAATTTTTTACATTGACAAGTCTCCAAAATGTAATCTTAACCACTAGTTTCTATATATATATATAGAAATAATACATAAGGCTCTATGGAGCCTAGACTCCATGATTCGTTACCACTAGATGTGCTTTGATATTCGTGTTGTTTGATATTTGTACTTTCACATACGCACTAAAGAAAATATTTGAGCATCAAACTCCGAAAAAAGTTAAGTTGAACTTCAGTTTAAACTACTTTTAAACTATACTTCAAACTAGTTTAAACTAAATTTGAAATTAATTTTTTTCGAAGTTTGATATCTCAAATATTTTTTTAGAGAATATATAAAGATATAGACGTCAGACATCACGAATCTGAATGCACATTATAGGTATTTGAATCATAGAGCCTAGGCTCCATGGAGCCCCAAACTGGCTTCCTATATATATATATTATATATATATATATATCATTTTCATATGTTCAATTTAAGTACTGAAAAAGATAATTGATAACAAAAGTGTAGAAAGTTTGACTGCACGTAACCTAAAACATTATACTTATGTGACTGCAGGGAGTACATTACATTATAGTATAAACTTAGAAAGTGTGTACAGGTAGGACAACAAGCATACCAGGGGATCTTCAGAGATTGGAACTTGGAAGTACATGGAACCTGAATGAAAAAAGAATGATGGCATTTTGTTCATTAAGAAGTGGAGGCAGGAGAGCACCCTCTATTCAATTAAGAAGATTAGTTGGATCATCTTGAAACTCCTTTTTCCTTATCGCACTGGTAATGGACAACAAAATGTATTACACAGTGATGCAATACTATTGTACACATTAATTACTTACATTTTGCCAAAGTGGGTCGTCCTCTCCAACTTGAGCCATATCCAACACAAACTTGACTTTGTAAATCTTTGCTATATTCTCCATCTTCAAAGAAAATAGTTTAGTCAAAATGGGCAACTATGAGATAGATTGTCAGAATAGAAAATTTTGTTGTTCTTTTATTCTAAAACAAGAGAAAAACAAGATTGTCAACTAACAGAATCACTAAATAATTAGGCATCCGTCAGCTGTACCATAGAATTTCTGTGAAATCTAGCTGAAGATGAATAAATTCAGTGGGAATTCACAAATACCAACAATAAAATAGTAGAAAGAAATCATATAGCAAATCTCCATCCCTCAAACTGTCTAGGCTCCACTCCTGCCAGTCAACATTATTTTGTAATAGAAGATAAGTGGATTACATGACTGAGACATAGATACATGTTTCAAATGGGAGCAAAGCAGATCTAATCTGTCACTAAGTGATGCAAACACACTGCATTGGGGCATTAACTAATCCAGCAGGGGGTACGACAATACGAGAATAAAATTCAGAAAGTGCTGGTTGGAGCTAAGGCATGATCAGGAGGGACCATGGCACATGGTGCTTCAATAGAAGGAACATGCGGCATGTGCCGTCATCCCAGGTAAATCCAACGCCAATCCTATATAGTGCACCAGTCTTAGATCTGCAAATGATTAGGTCATCAGCTGAATGCATATATCCGTGCGCGCGCCATGATTGCAGGGTAAAAACTGTGCGGAAGTATGATTTTTACCACCACAACCACAGATACATACGAGTAAATCCATACTGAATTAATTCAGTTAGATTAACTAGGGATGATTCAGCTCATCATAAACCATAATGCTATGAACTTACCAGCTAACAACTCATAGAAAACGCTTGGGGTACATAAATTACCTGAAGATTTTGTACCAGTGCCAGTTTACCACAAGAGATCTACTACAAAGCAAGCCATCACTGTGGTCAATTCCCGTTTCTGCCAGTCTGCCAGTGACACGTTCTGACGTTCGGTGCAGTACGAGCAAGCCCTACTAGTGCTCTGCCCACGCCGCCTGACGGCTCACGCCTCCACCTCCTAGGCTCTTGCACGAACGAAGATGCTACGAGGAAGACGCAGCTGGGCACCATGCAGCACAATCCATGGAGCTCTCACGAGTCCGGCCATCGCCAAAGCAATGGAAGTGAAGCCATCGCAAACGAGGAACACCACGATTGGATAGGTTCGGAGTCCGGAACGATCCGGCCAATGCAGAGAGAACGATGGAGAAACGCGACGCACCTGCCTCAGGAGGCGAGCCTGCTCGGCGGGTGGCCGCGCGCCGCCGGCGACGCTGAGGAAGGAGATGCCGCCGCCGAGCCCACCCCGCCCCAGCGCATCCTCCACGCCAGCGCCGGCGCCCCGCGGCTGGAGCTGCGGCTCGCCGAGACTGAAGGCCGCGTAGAGCGCGGCCTGCACGGCCACGGTGCGGCGCCACGGCAGCCGCCTCCGGTCGCCGTCGGACTCTGCTTCCATGGTGGGCTATCAGTACCAGCCAACCACCAACGTCGCTCTCGCTATCTCGCACTGGTGGCTTGTCGCATTGCAGCGGACGGGAGGAACTACCGTTAGTATCATCACGGACGAGGATGAAGCGAATAGGCGAATACTGACGATGATTGATTCATGAGGGACAAAATTGAAGATAATATGGCTTTAGTTTGTTTTCTGACATGCAATTTTTAAAAAGTTTCAAATGCAACCCTCACTGGCCGCTTCCGACCACAAGAAGTTGTTGTTTGTCAAGTTTTTGAAATTAGGTTGTTATCTTTACAAAGATTTATTGGTTTCATAAAAATTATGGGTAATAATCTTATTGAATTTTATTTGAATAAATTGCAAGAGAAATCAGCTGTTAAAGTTAAAGAGTGGATAGCAAAGTGGACGATAGTGACAGGCAAATGGTGGCTGGGACCTGATTTGTGAAAGATGGTGGATGTGGCTTTTACAATCAAGGCTCACTGAACATGAACACTATGACATGAAGGACAGGCTAGGAATATAATAGGAATAGTGCAAATTACATTCCTCAATTATGTAAAAAAGTTTATTTATACTCTTAACTATAAAACTAGTTATTGAACAATATAGCCTATCAATATCAGTTGTCGGGTCATTTTACATCTAGGGGATTAGGCATGTGTTTTTGCTGATGTGACATCTAGTTTGTCGTCTACAGTTATGAATAATTAGTGATTTTTCATATTTACAACAAAATCCAAAAAATATCAAAAGTACTTTGGTTCGCAAGAATAACTGAATAAAATATTTAAAGAAAATTTCAAGATTTAATAATTTGAATATTTTTTGAGTTTTCATTGGGTTATTTTAAAAATATTTTTGAACGTTTATACTTTGTAAAAAAAATCATACAATATTTATGTACTAAAGTTTTTTTTAAGAATTTTTCAACTGAAAAATCATTGATCATGTCACGTTTTTGACGACGTTGACTAACCGGACACCACCTTTCTTAACTACTCATGTTGTAAAATGGCCCTATATTGATAGAGGAGGCTGTGAGATAACTAGTGCATGTTTGAGGATGTAAAATAAACTTTTTCTATAGTCGAGGTATTCGTTCTCTAAAGCACGATTGCAACGGCAATGTGACATCTAAAGTAAGTCGGATCCACGTTGATACCACTTAGTGTGGAAACACTGACATGAATCTAAAGAGGGCCATATGATTCGGTTTCTATATCTTGGAGCTGGGTTCTATACAATTCTGGAACTACAGATTGTAAGCTTAGAACACAGCTAAGATTATGTATGTTTTTTCCCTTCGTAGAAAAGCAAATCACTTTTGGACCGTGGAATGGGCCCTCCGACCGAGGTGTCAGAAGGGTACCGACGTACCGTCGTTACGTACCGAGGAACCGTGTTTCCTGATTAGTCACTCACTCATGCTGATTTACCTGAACAGATAATGGTATATTACCCATTCACCACTGGACTGGGCTGGTGCAATGCAAGCACAAGATGAAGGTGCACAGCCCGATCTCAGATCGGGATACCACCTGACGAGCACCCTTAGACCACAAAGTAACAGCGGCAACCTTTCAAGAATGATAAGAGCTTACTGGAGAGGAGTAAGTAAAACTTGTGTACTTTGTCCCCTAGAAAATCAGTAAAACCTGTCAACTTAATAGAACGGTTTGACGGTAACAGCTGAGGTTTGCGGATGATGTCTGGAGGTGCCTAGCTTAGAACCTGTTTAGCAGCTAGGTTAAAGGGGGTTCCCTATCGTTTTTATCCCTAAAACATCAATTGCCGATTTCCATTTTACCCTGTGACTGGGCAGTCGAGCATCCCTCATTCGGTGCCTCCGTGCCTGGGGCTTGCAAAGGTGTAGCTTCTTTGGTGTTCGCACCTACCGCTTCCTCTTTGACAGCAGCACCATTTTCTTGGGCTCTCAAGATCCGATCAACGTCCTCACAAACGGTTTCAAACTGATGGAGGCTACTGGCTAAACTAGAAGAAGCTGCCTTGTCACCAAAGAACGAGTTGAGTGCAGTAACACCACTATCTTCAAGCACATTGCACATCTGCGGGCATACATAGACACACTCAGCCAAGGGAAATAAACAACACGTTAGCTCTGAAAACTTGGTTCATTGGGTACCTTATTGTAAAGTTGGGGAACTTGTGACTGCTCAGTTGTTCCATCAGAAGCCACTTCTTTGGCAGCTGGAAAAGAGCCCCAGTTATCAAAATAAGCAACCAGCATAACTCACGG
Organism: Olyra latifolia; assembly: GCA_036346145.1. Lineage (NCBI taxonomy): Eukaryota > Viridiplantae > Streptophyta > Magnoliopsida > Poales > Poaceae > Olyra > Olyra latifolia. The sequence goes on from CM070530.1 coordinate 5,963,011, forward strand.
AATATATGTAAAAAAGTTAAAATAGCAAAGACAAACCTTTCACATTTGATCTATCATGATAAATAAAGTACTTAGTCATACTGACTGTTTTAGTATTACAATAGCAGTAACTTGTAAGCTGTCTTCTAAAGTGTGTTCCCCAATGCTTATTTGCTTAAGCATATCTACTTATTTCCTTATCTCCAGTTTCGAAAACGCAAACGCTTTGGTACGTTGAGCCCCCCCTTTTTTTTTATCTCGAAGGCATCAAAGCTCTAACCGAACCATCACTTATCCACATAGAACAAGTTCAATCTCAATATTCATAGATACATTGATAGCACGCATCCCAAGGATGACAATCTTTTGGGATCAGAGTATGACTAGCATACTCAAAACATAAACTTCAGGCAGGGCTTTCAAAACTGGAACCACCCATGAACCACAATCAACGTGATTCCAGGTTTATAGGAAGTCTCTAGGAAGAACTGAACAGTTCCTTTTTTCCCTAAATTTGACATTTTTTTTCAAGATTTGATGTTTGAGGCATACAAGCAATTATACACAAATCCAGTTCTCACAGGTTATGCAAACTCTTACAAAAACTCCATTTGTTCAGAAGATTGGCTATGCCTTCTCTCCATCTTGTACACTAAGAGTTTAGACTATTATATCTGTACCAGCAGATTACCCATACCAGTAGCCACTAGCCAGTAGGATCCCAAGCTAGTCCAAGAATAAAGGTCGTTTTATTCTAGCCATTCTGTCACATAGCAGCTGCTACCAGACAGGTAGCCAGCCAGCACCTAGACAGTAAGGGGCTGTTTAGTTGCATGCATGCACAGAGATTTGCATCTACAAATGCAGAATCTTGCTTTTTTCTTATGTTTGGTTGCCTGCATCTAGTTTTGAGCCTGGCTCTCTAGATGCAAGATTCTCCATGCAGCCTGGCTCTGGAGATACGGAGAAAATGGACATATCTCTGGATGCAGCGCATAACAGCCTCGTGTTCTGTGCAGAGGGCCACTGTCAGCCACAATAGCAAACCATAAATGTGGTGCCATGTGTTCTGCGCAAGTTTTCTTTTTTCTTTTTTGTTTATATCTTTTGATTAGCAACTCCGATTACCGAACCGATTTCAAAAATGGGTTCCTGATGTTTTTTCGAACAAAACTAGACCACACTTGCTATATAAATTTCAAAATACCTGCCTATTAAACACTCAACCAAACACCGTCTCTGCATCTGTGCATCCCGTATCCCATCAGCCTGGCTGAGTCGAACGGACCAGGCTCGTAAAAGAAGGCAACCAAACAGCCCCTAAGGGAACCTCATATCCCTGCTATACTACTAGCTACAGAAATCCTTCACCGTTTCACTAGCTAAATACTGGTTCACAATATATATCACTAAAGTATGAGAAATATTCATCCAAAATTGTGTTGTTGCCCCTCCAATGATCAAATTAATTTGAAATTTCAACACTGTCACGTTTATAGAGACAGCAAAGTACATAAAAACCTTAGAATACCAAATGATTATATGAAAAGGCACACCAACACACACAAACATGTACATCTCTGTGCGTAGATAAAATAGTTGAAAATATAGGGGGGGAAAGGCCACTTACGTATAGGTTCAAGCACAGGCAATTCCATCAACAACTCATTGACATCTGGAACAGCTGGACTATGTTCCCCAGGAACTTCTTGTTCAGCAAGATCATCAGGGACAGGGGTTTTTGTTTTTATCTGCAAACACCAAAAGATGCCTTTAAAAATATTACACGATAAAGATACTACATAGTAGTTTTAGTGTACGCACTAATGTAAATTTGGGTGAATTTATCTCGGGAGGAGGCATATGTCATACCACAGCATATTCCAGATTCAAGCATCTCTCCAGAAGATGGTATCTCTTTCTTATAAACTCAACAGTTCTTCTCTGTATCTCCCTGTAATGGGACAAGCTCGTTGGGTTTGCCTGGCCTTCCTGTGTGCCTTCAAGATTTCCCTGGAAAAAGAATAGAAAGAGAAATTCAATGTTTCACAACCTTTAGAATTTTGACCAGAAAAGAACTAGTGTGCTCACACTAACATTTGCCTCATTATTTGACTGAGCACCAATCAATTCAGTAGCAGCAGGAAGACCCAGCTCTCGTCGTGCAGCCTCAAAAAGACCATTATCTCTGTCATCTGATATATATTGCCACCTTGCATACCCATGCCTAACAAGGGGAAACTGATGTCAATACCTTAGATGGTAAGTTGATCACCAATCATGTTCCAATGTGAAAATAGAAACAAATGATAAGGTAAAGAATGCATTTGTCGTGAGGACAACAGATGAAAAGCAGTATTCATATATGTCAAAGCAACTGGCCAGATCAAAGGCACCTCCCTTCACTTTGATTGTCATAAATTCCTAGTTTAATCTTTATACAGGAAAAAATATGTAAAAATCTATAAAATTTCCAATTAATTGGGAAAATAGGAGGATTGATGAAACTCCAATTCATGCCCAAAAAAGATGCTTCATCCGTGCTCAATAAATCTTCAGCATTCATTAAATGGCCCAGAAATAATTACAACGGTGAGGGGAATTCTCACCAAATGGAGTCAAAATAAAACAATTAATGTTAGCACATAATTGTTAAGCACAGCAAGTTCTCCAATGCATGTGCTTGTTTCAATCTGGATAGAACAAGTTCCACTGGTCTTTCCTCTTTCCTTTGATACGTTTGTGCAGTCCAATCTAAACCCTACTACATTCCAGAATCTAGAGCGACAACCTAAATAAAATAAAATTTGGTTTATCATTTATCCATTCCAATTGAAGATACCATATGCTAATTGCTTTGGTTAAACATAGCATTCCTCGATATGTAATAAACCAAGCAGGCAAAAGGAAAAAAAGGCCAAAAAATGCAAGGTAAAAAACATAGGCAACATGTTCCTCAGCATGGAGCTAGAGTGAGCTGTGAGTTTGTGCATTTGCTCCCACACACTTCCCTACAATTCTCTCTCTTATATTTTACTCCCAACCCTATTTTCACTATTCACAACCCCATTTCTACAAACATTCTTAGGCATTGAGCAGCAATATGGCTTTCTGTTATTATAATTGTAGTTCTTCTATCTAAATGGGTCTCAAGATACTTCGAGCATCCAAGAGCAATCAAGGGCAGCTAAATGAAATAAAAACAAGAGTTGATAAGAGATATGTTTCTTCCATAAGGCAGCAAAGTAGATTCACATGCACTGGTGATTGTGTGGGCATCCCGCTCTCACTAATCATGAAGAGAAAAAAATCATTAAATTTAAAGAAAAAAAAGGAAGAAACCAATTGAATAGCATGATTAATAATAGCCCGTTTGATCAAATACAAGCAGTTAATACATGAAAAATGGATAATTTAACAATGGCTATTGCAGCAAAGTGAACACATCAAATAGATGCATACTTTATTAATGCTTTCAGTAACAGAAGATCATGTTCCCCTTTCCATATTCTTCCACCAGACAAGCTGGGAAATTCATATAGCAAGTAGTTGGGGAAGAGTTTTGTAATTTTTCCTTGTTCCATTGCAGCCACCTGAGAAAACAAAAAAGGACAATATTAAACAATACTACAAATAGAAAGATTATCTTATTGATAATACTCATATATTGTAGTGACATCATCATATAAAATTTTATAAGGACTAGGGATTAATGAAATCATACAGTTTTTATTAAGAACTAGTTTTCAGAAAAGAAACATTGAGAACAGTCCTACTGGAAAAAATAGATACAAGGTAGAACAATGAAATACAATTCAACATACATTGCAGTATTACACTGTACCTAAGAACAAGTTTTGCAAACCAGAATTGAACCCAAAACAAGAAGGGGGCTGTTCCAATTTCTTGGTGGAAAATGGGAGAAAAACTGGAAATGACCAGTTTAATTTTTCAAAATTTCAGTTTTGCCAATTTGAAGGTTGAGGTACATATTAAGATATATACTGGATGTAATTATAGACCTTTTGGCATGGAAAGTAGATTTAAAAGATGGGTTTAGAGGGGTGGATCAGATGAACCAAAACCAGGAAACCAGAAACCAAACTTGGCCAATTTGACCAGTTTACGATGAAAAGTTGAAAACCACCAGATTTACAGTAGTTTTTAGAACCCTGCATAAGAATTCTACACAAATTATAGCAGAACCACATTTGTACTCAACCAATCATAATTCACAAATAATAAACTTGAGCAGCGGCTAGTCATCAATTTCTTGTTTCCTGAGGTTAGATGCCCATACCAAGTGACATTAAAAATATAGAATATAATTGATGGTTATATATATTAAAAACTAATATTAAGACTTGAGGCAAATACAACCTAAACAACACATAAGGATGACTACCGTATTTGGAGTAGAAGGCACACATATTTTGAACTCAGCAATTCGTATCATATTTTACATTGATGAAATACCTAAAATTATGCTTGTTTCATAACATAGGCGCATCAGAGAACAGTTGACTAATTGACTTAACGAGACTTCTTAAATACAAAACATACTTGATGTTTCAGGCTTTCAGTAACCATAATGTTGCAGGTTATTTTTTACCGTGACCTCCTCAGTAATAACATTCCATGTACTCTCAAAATAGTCAATTTTGGAAGTTAGACTGGAACAGCAGAAGTGTGCGCCATCAGGTAGAGCTGCGCACATGGTGGACAGTATAGCAAATAAACATGTACCTTTTCCTCCACAAGTGATATGTTGGCCAGCCTGACCAATAAGTCATCCGTACGCATTTCCTTTGGCACACCATCTGCATTAATGCATATGGGAATTAAAATGTAGACGAACAAATAGAAAAGGGAATAAATAAAAATAGCACTAAGCAGCATTTACCTGCATATTCTTTTGAGTCATTCATGTCCTCAAGAAGATGAACCATGACTAATTCAGCATATCTGCAAGAACCACGATGAATAGGCTCAAAATCAAGAAATAATTAAATGTAAAAACAGTAAACAAAAGAGGGAGGAAACATGCTCTTATGATCAAAGAGAATCCAGAAAAGATAAGCCAATATACCAAACAGCAGAGAACATGTTTAATAGGTTTTCCATACAAGCTCAATTTATATCAATGAATATTATCTAAAGATTATAAAAGGGCATTGATATAAACAAAAATTTATTCTGACTTGTGCCGGTGAGAGTACTCATTATAATTTGGCACCTAAATAAATCTAGCATTAAATAATATGGAGAGGACATTACAAATACCTCTGAATTTCCTCAACACTTTTCCCCTTCAATCGTGGAAGATATTCTTTCCAATCATAGTTCTGAAAACCATACCTGAAAATTGCATGGGGGAATTACTAATTATACTAGTAGCAATAAAAGAATACTTTGCAAATGCAACTGTCAAAATAAGAACCCTATAAATGTGTGTACAAGATGTACACAAGAGAGATGACAAAAACCAGAAAATTACAATGTGTGTTCTGCTCTATCAGTCTATCCAAACAAAAACCTCACATAACTTGTATTTTTTGGTTCTCTCACCAATAAGCCAGATTTTGAGTGAAATCAGTAGATTTAGTTTAGCTGCCCAGAGTATTGCATTCAGCAATAAATGGGAGACTTGGGATTGTCCAAGTATGATGATTCCTTCTAGATAGTTCAGAAGCGCAGAACATGTCAGTTGATCAATAGAAGGAGGTTTTGCGACTGTCCCAAGTTTGACAAGCATGTTAACCTCAAACAATGAAATGCTCAGTTGCTCACATTTATGCAGATAAGAGGTAAAGTGGCAAGCTTTCTTTAAATTAAAGGACAGCAAAATTTTAGGTAGCTTTTCTTCCAGCTAACCTCATGAGGGTTTGTACGAATTGCGTTCGTTGAACTTGGTTGAATCCATAAACTCTTAAAGAGCGTCCTTCACCCTCCATCAAAGGAATTGAATCAACATTACCTAATGAAGACATATCAGCAAGGTAAATAAAGTGCATAAAATTCATCGTCTAGCAACAATATATGGTAGCACAGAATGTAAATATTCAAATTTATTACGTGATTTTTTCTTAGAATATTGGCCCCTCCTCCCTGAAATATTTCCTTGTAATGTCGTGTCATTATCTGACACATCATCATCATAGGAGTAATCCTCATCTTCAGAACTTAACTCATGCAAGCCAGTAATGTCATCCTCATCAGCAGCAGCCATCTATACATGTTGCAGGAACAGAAACAAGGCTCATCAGTCTTTTTCACTGCTGAAAAATGCATATACTCACTGTAAAGTTTAAATTGATCTGAACTGGAAGCATTCTAAACAATACCAGCAGAATCAGCTATAAATATATTGACTAATTTAGATGTAGACAATGTTCCCCAGGCGCTAGGTGGAAAGCAGGTAGTGGGTGGCTGCATAGCGTCTAGCCCGCTTAGGCGTCCAAACCTGAAATCAGGGAGTCGGCAGGGGGAAGGCAAGGAGGAGGAGAAGGGGAAGCAGAAGGGGCTGGCGGCTCTGTTGAGGCCTAAGGGAAAGAAGGAAACCCTAATTCAGTTTATCATAATATAACTACATAATCCTATACTCTGTAGGGAGAAGCCACTCCATTTCCCTGTACACCGCAGGGCACAGCCACTCCCATCTCCCTCCTAGCCTCCTCCCTGTCTCCATCTCAATCTCTCTCCCCATTGTAAGCCGACGACCGTGAGGTGTTGAGAGGCGGATCTAGACGGGGACATACGACGGTGAGGAGCTGATGTGCCCGCTGCCGCTGCCGCTGCCTCCTCGCTCCTCTCCCCCTCCCTCCTTGTCTCTCCCACCCTCTCTCCACCCTAATCGACCCTATAGGTCGCCGTCATCCTCCCTAGTTATCCCCCTAGGTTGCATCGCCTAGCTCCACCTTTGACAGCTTAGGTCCACCTAGATCACCGATTATGGCAAAGGCCTTGGGTCCAATCACAGGATCCGCTCAAGGCGACGCCCATTTACGGATTTACCAACCCTAGATTATTCCTGTGGTAGGGCTCCACCAAGCGTCTAGGCGTCACCTTGGTGAACACTGGATGTAGAGATCGAGAAACGGTACAATTACACCAATAAAGTTGTAATATAGAACACGCTAACCCCTTCTAATTAAATACTAATATTTTTAATTCAAGATGGCATTTAATACAATTTGCACATTTCTCAAATAAATACATGCCACGGTCAAGGAAGATGGTTGGCTAACCATCGGTAATAGATGGCCGAGGCCTAGGTTCCAAAATCGCATGAGCACAATGACAGGAAATAAAAGAGAGGGAAAATAGATTGCTAACACTTGCTTGTTTCAATGGATGACAATGCTTAGCATTATATAGACGGCACAAGTAGATTGGACACAAATAACTATTTTCATCTTTAAGAGGATGAGATTTAATCCAATCATAACTTTCTATCCCTAAGGAAATGATATCCGAAGACTTTCCTAACAATAAATGTCTAATAGATGTTAGGGATTTTATTTTATTTCAAGCCAACAAGATTTGACAATGCCTACTACTGCGCCACATCCGTTAGTTTGGACCTATTGGCCTGATGATGCACCCGGCACCCATACGTTTTCTCAACCATTACATCCCCCTGCTCATCCTCAGGTGGGAACGTAGGGTAGTGTTGTCGAAATGATGGAAGGTCTTCCCAAACAGCTTCAAATGCTTGTTGATGGGTGGCTAACTGGCAGCGGCAGATGGTCGAGGCCTAGGTCCCTCGACCATCAGAGCGTCGTGACATGAAACAAGAGCTTGGCTGGGAAAATAGAATGCTACTTTCTGCTTGCTTTAATATATAACAATGTTTTGTATTATATAGCCAGCACAAGCAAAGTGGAAACAAATAATTGGTTACAACCTAGAATTCCAAGTCCCCGCCTGTCCAAAGGAGGGCACCTCCTATTGGGGCGGGTTTTTTTCATCCAATCCTTACGATTTTTTTATTCTTAAGAGTTCCCTAACAATAATTTCTCACAGATTTTTTAAATCTTATCATATTGGAAGCTAAAGAAATCCGCCAATACCAGCTACTATGCCACATCCAGCATGTTGGACCTATTGGCCTAATGTCGCACTTGGCACAATATGTTTTCCCCGAACATGACAGTATATGATTATATAAATCAGAAGGAAATTGGGATATTAGGTGGACAGATAAGTTTGTTTCATTCCACCATCACAGGAACTTGGCAGGCAGAGAGATGAATATAAAAAACTTGAAACTTGTGTATGTGCCTCACATCAATGTATATTCACATATCCATTCCTTCAGAATAAACCATTAATACCCTACTGTACAAAGTAATAATGGATGGGTTGCTATCTACTAATATGCATCCCATTCTTAGAACATTTGGCTGACCCATTAAATCATCTCGAAACTTGAACTTCATTACTGCTTCTGGTGATTGATGCTCCATGATTTAAGATGTAGGTTGCTAGGAGAAAAAAGCAGTTTGCGAGGAGCAACAAATATAAAAAACCTCAATGGTTCCAGGTCTGGGAAGCATAATACCACCTATCATGCCATGGAGAAAAAAAAACAGATGATTGGAGAGAGAGAGAGAGAGAGCACTCAAAATAATTTTAAAATGTTTAACGCAAGCCAACATCTATGAAATGTATTTGCAATCACAACTTTTATACATGGTATTTTGCTTAAACAGATGTCAGTACGCATCACCACGTATTTAACTATTTATATAACATTTTTTTCCTGAAATATATGAGTTTTCAGAAAATTGAATTTTCCATTGATAAAGTTGCATCTGTTGTTGATTCCTAAAATCAAAAGAAAAAGGGAAGGGAGGAAAAGTTAATGAGGATGGCATGTAGAGATGATTACCTGTCCGCCCTTGCGGTGTCTTTTCCCTTTTCCCATAGTAGTATGTTCTTCAACTTTTTGCACATCATATCTGTCCTTCAATAATTCATCCCAGTAATTTGCTCTGTTAGAGTTTGCAGCTTCAGCTGCAGCCTTTCTGCGTGCCTCCTCTTTTGCTGCTAAAGCCTTTGCCTCATCTATGTACTCAAAGTTTGCAACCTGGCACATCGTAACACAAGAAATGAAAACTGAGTACTGCTTAGTAGACTAGAATATGCCCACAAAAAAGAACAAGCGAAAAGTCGTATTAACCTACAATAAATGCAATATACAGCTGTATTATGTGGCACTTTAACAATTAAGGAAACCAAAAATGTATCAATCTACAAGTAGCATATCATGTTCGGAAAGTAAGAATGAACGTGCAATGGAGCAACGGGAAGAGATGACAGAAATACTGTGCAAATAATTTGCAGAATGCTTTTTCCAGCAGTACCTAAGTGTATATCTTAAGTGCAATGGTAAAACTAAGTAACTTACAAGCTGATAATGCTGGTCTAGTATGTGCGTGCCCACTTCACTTAATAATGATGTGAGTCATGTGACAACCAGCACATTTAATTACTTAATATAAACACAGGATGTCAATCCAATTTAGATGTGGACATTTTCGAGACTATTTCACCTTATTTGGTAAGAAGGTTTTCAGTTCATATGTGAATGCATGCACTGCATAAGTAGGCAGTCTATTATCTCATTCAACAACACTCACATTCAACAACACTCACAAAACATAGGTGAATCTACGGTATGAACAGGAATCACCTTATTCATGCAATTCTGCAACTTGGCTAGGTGAATACAAAATTAAAAATACAACAAAATGGAATTTATGACATTGATACCTGATACCTATCTCATTACCTCAGAGAGAAAAATGCATTAGCACAAAATATATGTGATGTGCCCTAATCCAATACATGTGCACATAAGCACATAGCAAATAAAGAACAAACGGTTGAGATCAAAGCAAACAATTTCACAAGGTTAATTAATATTAAGAAGCTCCTCATGCATTACAATTGCAATGAATTAAAATCTCAGTACCTTGAAGCCTTTTAGAAATTCATCCTCTTCTTCGTCTTCCAAAGATTCTTCCCCATCAACTTGATCACGATCCAATAACCTGTAGGCCAGTGCACAAAATGAAATACAATTGTGTCATCCAACGCAAAGCAATTGTTTATTGTATAAAGTTGTGCAAAGTACCACGAAAAATGGAGAGGGAGAGACAAAGAGAGAGAAAGATCGTGTAGTTTATGTGATATCCCGTTTGGGCTATGCCAGCCCGGCCCATGTTGTGGCCTATATATATAGCTTTAGGGAAAAGGGATAGATTGCTAGAAACCCTGACCAACCGCATCTTTCTCAGCCGCTGTTTCATTCAAGTGTCACCCTCGTATCCTTGCGCATCATCAATCTCAGCCGCTGCCATCGGTCATGAGTTCATGCAGCCTCCCGTGTGCCTTGTCACATGCCATCGGCTGCTGTGCCCGATGCATGCAGAAGCCGCCCCGTCCACCATCGCCCTTCCCTGAGCACTGTCCTCATGCATGCTCTCCAATATGTCGCTGCCCTCTGATTCATATCTACACACATGCATGCATTGCATGGTTGCATGCCGCTGCTAGCAGTGCGTACTGCTGCTGCATGCGTGCTACCGCTGCTGCTAGTTTATGAGCAGCTGCTACTGCATGCCTTGCCAGTTGCCACTGGTGCTAGCAATCATCCAGGCCAGAGAGAAGGGGAGGAACAGCACGTAGGATGGGAGGAAGCAGCAGTGCAGAGAAGGAAGATCAAGAAGATTGCTCATCATTCCCGTTGTTGGCTTCTAGGTAACTATTTCAATGTCCTTTCTTTTGCTATTTCATTGTTCAGATAGGGTTTGATGTGGATATTGGTAGATGTTTATGTATGCTATGGCTGATAGAATTTGCAAACACCCTATGCTGATGGTTTCCTTGAGCAGATCTTTCTATTGTGGGTTTGAAAATCTTACTCGGTTAACTTGAACTTTTGATCTACTAGAGGATTGCAGATGGTTTTATTATATTTTAATGAAGCACTTAAAACACTTAGGGTGGGTTCTTTTCAGCTTATCTTATCCTACTTATTTGCCTTATCTCGTAACTTCGAGAATTTTTGGGGGTAGCCTCGAGCGGTTGGCCTTTGTGTTTGGGGCCAAACACAAAGGCCAACCGCTCTCGAGGCTACCCTCAAAAATTCTCGGTTACTTAGATAAGGCAAATAAGTAGGATAAGATAAGCTGAAAAGAACCCATCCTTAATCTTGTTAGATTTATGAAAAGATATGAGGACTATAAGGTTGCTGTACAAATAGTCAAATAGCCGTTGTAGTTGGGCACTATCACAGTACCACTATCACAGTAATCTAGATATAAAAATTAGTAGATGGCCAAATCATGGTTTTGGGTCTATGAAAGTATATCTTTGTATAAAGTTTCCATAGAGTACAAGCACAAATTTTCATTGAACGGTAGTTTCCATAGAGTACATAGGCTGGTTGGGCTGGGGTCTTACAGTTGTTCCACAACATAGGTTAAATTCATACTATTGATTATTCTACGAAGAAGAGAAGATGGAAATTAAGATAATGAGATCAAGTACGTGATTATTTTGCTGATTTTCTATTTGTGTATTGGATGAGTTAAGAGTATGAACAAGGCTGCTTCAATGATTCAGTATGAATTTTGGCCAGATTTTCAAACATATTGAACAAGATCTCCAGTCTAACTTTTTCCCAATTTTTGGAGTATTTAGATGAACTTCACACCATAAAAGGCACTTTGCACTAAATGTTCTCCAAGGTGAAATAAAGAAAGTGCATACCTGTCTATTGCAGCATCGTCATAATGGATTTGGCGAGATTTTCCAGCTTCATCGTTCTCATCATCAAAAAGTTCCTTCGACCCATACCGTATAATATCATCTAACTCCTCCTAAAAAGGACATGGATTTATGCTTCTTACTCATCATGCAAATTAACAATAAGGATTCACAAGCGGAACAAAATAAAAAATTTGGTAACTACTAGACTAGGACTGGTCAATTGAGACCGCAGAAAGAAATTAAAAGTCCACCATGATCACCCACCCCAGATAACGTATCATCTGAGCTAAACATGTCAGCAAGGGTTTGGAAACAATAACAATTGACAATAATACAGCTTCAAATCATATTTAAATTTTTTTAAAAAAAGGTATACATCATAGCATGGCCAAACAAACTTCGCTACCATACTCATCCTAAAGGACCAACAGAAGCTATTGGTAGCATAAAATGCAATTGATGTCAAGAGAAACTATATGCACACATCATTCATAAAAGGCAATCCCCACAATTACCTGATTGACATTATTAGCCTTTGTGAGTCGACCAACAACTAAGTGCTCCAATATCATCTTTTTCTTTGTAAGTTGCATCATTCGCTCCTCAATTGTACCACGACTAACAAGCCTATATATCATAACCTGCAGAAGAAGACATAGATAACAATAAGAGCCAGCACAAAAATTATTAATAGAATCAACATTTCAATAGAACATAGCAGGTTAAGGTAAAATACCTTGCTAGTTTGTCCTAAGCGGTGAGCTCTTGCCATAGCCTGTAAATCCGCATGTGGATTCCAATCACTGCATGTAACATGGAAGAAATAGTTAAAGAAAATTCAAAATATTGACTTTTTTTTGTATACAGAAATTGTTTCACCTGTCATAGATTATCACAGTATCAGCAGTTGCCAAATTTATACCCAGACCACCAGCTCTGGTGGAAAGAAGAAAGCAAAACCTAGTAGAATTCTTAGCATTGAAGCGATCTATTCGTATCTGCCTTTCAGCGCCACCTATCTTGCCATCAATACGCTCATAGCTCCATTTCTAGAAAATGTGATGTTCAGAATATGGTGCATGAGAAACATTCGCACCTATAATTAACAAAAGATATCATGAGGAAGATAGCTTAATACCCTGTAACTTAAATAATCCTCCAGTAAGTCCAACATATGCTGGAACTGTGAATAAATAAGAACTCTATGGCCCTGCTCTTTCAATTTCACCATCATTTTGTCTAGCAGCTGCATCTTTCCAGAAGAATCTAAAAGCCTCCTACAAAATCAAGGGAACCAACGCAACAGTAATGCTAAATGAAAGAAATATATAGTGCAAAGTTCCAAATAGTAGATTTACTCAGCCATAGAAGATGACTTAACTCAATTGGATAATCTAGGAGGAGCAATCCAAACGGGATCTTAGGAAACAAGGTCCCAAAAAAATCTATAGCGTAGCAATAGCTAGCTATTCACCTATTTTTGTGTCTTAGTGTTTGGGGTCCAGAAGGCTGTAGTGCAGCTATAGCTAGTTATTTAGAACCATGTTTGGGTAATAAATAGCGTCATATAAGCATTCTAGCGGATGGATTTAGAGGTTTTACTCTACCTACAAAAAGAACAATGGTAGCCAAACCAGGACCCAAATAATTGGCGATAAAATTGTTTAAACTTTTCACCAGCATTTTTCTTTTACGATGTACAATGAAAAGATAATAGTGCAAGATACTGGAAGGCTTCAATATAACATGTGTTCTTTAAGGCATGCAATGAAAAGATAAGGGTAAGAGATATTGGAGCACCAAGTAATGTTAGTGACACCAAATAATATCCAGACACTGCCACACTGGCAGTTTCCAGTTACACACCAGCAAACCCATTTTATATAAGATCAACAGCAAAGCCCAAGAAGGCAAGAAGTGAACTCACAAGAGTGACTCAGAAGTATGCAGAACTAATGGGAAGTTGGAAACTAGTAACAGATATTGGAGCACCAAGTAATGTTAAGGGATATTGGAGAACCAAGTAATGTTATTGACACCAAGTAATATGCAGACACTGCCACACTGGCAGTTTCCAGTTACACACCAGCAGACGCATTTTGTATAAGATCAACAGCAAAGCCCAAGAAGGCAAGAAGTGAACTCACAAAGAGTGACTCAGAGAAGTATGCAGAACTTATGGGAAGTTGGAAACTAGTAACAGACTAATAAGGCCAAACAACAAAGAGAATTAGAGAAACACAAACAAAGAAAAATAGCAGATTTCCAACAAACAAACAATTGGAGCACCTTAAACCTTCTTCTGGATTGGCAGGTTCGCTATCAGGTTCATCAGTCATGAATCCATGGCAACAAAGTTTGCGCAGCTCCATTACAACATTTATAAGTGAAACCTGGAATGAAACAGCAAAGCACTGTCAACCTGGAACAGGCCAACACAAACCACAGCATAAAAAATAAGACAGAACTATTACTTGTCCACCACTACGGCGAGATAACACTTCATAATTCTTGGTGAGAATTGCCTTGTAATATTCCTTTTGTTTGCTTGTTAGCTCTACTCGTAAAATCAGCTCCTTTTTTGGAGGAAGTTCTTTCATAACATCTTTCTTAAATCCTATTTGTATCAAATAGGCAACAAAATTGAAATTATGTCAGATAAAATAACTAAAATGAAAATCAATCTCTATCTTAGATGGATAACAGCATCTCTCGGCAGTTTCATTTTTGAGTTTAGCACCAATCCTACTCAGAATATATTGTGACACAACTTGGGGTGTTCTTTACAGCTTATTTACTTATGTCTATCTACTTATTTTCTTATTTCCTAAACTTCGAGAACTTCCGGAGGTGGTCTCGAGAGTCAGGTCCAGTTCGTTTGACTTGTTTTTTAAAGCTTTGAGATGCACCTTCGAGATTAAAAAAAAACAGACTCAAAAAACAAAGCGTTTGTATTGAGAACAGAGATAAGCAAATAAGTAGATAAGCAGATAAGTATATCAATTCCACAGTAACAGGAAGGGGGCGGAAGAACAACAACAGAGCATCATTATGCATTTTATATGCTAATAGATGTAATATGTAATCAATCGGAACTTCATGATGATCTACCCACTTCTATAGTTCACTTAATTTGTCATTGATAGTGACTCATTGTTATTGTTATTGTAATATCATAGTGCATACAGCACAAACAAGCAAATAAGATTATAATGTACCTATATAATATGCATATTCATCTAAGTATGTGCAATGCTTATCAGAACTTTTTATGCCAAAGCAAAGCAACATTACAACCCCCGGCATCACTAGCAATTCAACTATACTGATCGTGAACCACCAGAAAGGCCCAAACAATATTACTAATGATAAGCACAAGATTCTTTAAAATCGTTTAATTGATACAAGCAAAACCCTATGCCTGGCAGAAAGAAAAGGTTAAGTAGATTAATACTCCGCAGAAGGTGTGGCTTCAGCATTCCATGGAGCTTCTCAACTTGCTTGTCTTGATTTATATCCTTAAACTCCTCTTGGAGATCAGCTATACTCCCAAACTACAAGCACAAGTGTCTTAACATTATGCAAAAGAAGTATAGGACAAAGCATTTAATGTAAGGACATTAAAAGATTGGTCCATCAGCATATGCTAAAAGCTAGGAAATTGTCTTCCAAAAAATGAAGGAACAATGTACAATCAAAACCTTGTAAAATTGAGTAAGAAAACATTGTAAAATAAGCCATAGAATGGAGATCTAATGATCTACAGTGTCATAACTAAATAAAATACAATCTTAGCATGTGAGAAGCAAGAAACCTTACACTTTCACCCTCAAGGAAGTGCATAAGCATGAAAAGCTCATCCAGGTTATTCTGGGAGGAAAAAAAAGACAAGAAATCAACTTCAAATGCATAGGACAAACTGATCAAAATCAACAAAAACAGTATAACAGGAGGAACATCATACATCAAAAAAATTTAAGTGGAAAAAATGGCATGGGCAAACAAATTGAACGAATTGAATAGAAGATGATGTGTTATTTATATTTAGAAAATGAATGATACCATAATAGTACGTGTATGCAAGTTAAGTGTTATACATATTTGAATTGAATGGTATTGGTACCATTACAGTATGTGTGTATCTGCATAGGGTCAAGGCTCCTCAGTTCTTTTCAACATTCAAAGTTTTGAGGCTTATTCCGTGTATTTGTAGATATGTTTGATGCACTGATGCATGAAACTATAGCATCACAAATTGGCTACTAAATATCTTCTTAGATTACTAAGCTCCTTAGATGTCCTACTACAGACTTATCAGTTATAAACACTAACAGAAGTATCTGTACTCTGAAATAAGCAAATAAAAATGACTGACCATCTGCTGAAACTGCAAATAAATAGTAGAGGTACTTTAAACAGAGACTACTACAAACTGCAAGAAACTTTAACAAGAAACAGTTTTTCATACAGCTGAGCAAATACATTAACAACACTTTTAGCCAATAAATATAGAGCAGTAACCTGAACAGGGGTCCCTGTTAAGAGAACACGATGTTTAGTACGATAATCTTTAAGTTGACTAAACAACTTCGAATCTTTATTCTTCAATCGATGCCCCTCATCCACAATCTGTGATGCAACATTAACAATTTGGAACAAGTTGGTAAGAACTTAATTGCAATGAAAACCTCCAGAAACTGAACAGGCGACAGGAGGTGCCAAAATATAAAGTACCATGCATTCCCATCCTATATTTTTTAGAACAGCAGAATCCATGTTAATCATCTCATAAGATGTCAAAAGGACATCAAATTTTATTCTTGATTGCTTCTTTTCTTCGTTAGATGGAGATGACTTCTTTTTCTTAAGCTTCTTAGGTTTCTCTTTGGGATAGTAAAATTCATACTTCCTAATTATTTCACGAGAAGCTGCAGATCCAAAATACATTACCTGAAAACCATAAAGAAAAAATTAGGCAGTTAGGCTTAACACCCTCTGGAATTATACAAAATAGATTTCTAAATAGTTCAATTCACGTACAACATTCATTTGAGGTGCCCAAGTTGCAAATTCACGCTCCCAATTTCGCAAGGTTGAGAGGGGAGCAACAACCAGATGAGGACCAAGCTTATTTACAAACAAAGAGGCCAAAAAGGCAATACTCTGTATCGTTTTTCCTGCATTTATTTTTGTCATCATTTTCAAGACCCCAATAATACATGTGATCCAAAATTCTCACTCTTATAATAAAGAACCCCTTACCAAGACCCATCTCGTCAGCGAGAATGACACGTCTATTATTGATCCACGAATAACGTAAGAAGTTTAACCCTTCAAGCTGATAAGGATGTAATGTGCCTTCAATCACCCAAAAAAAGTATTCAAAGAAAGAACATGGAGATATATAGCATAAGATCTACAGTCAACTAAAATTAAATATTAATATCCATGAATAATTCATGTTTAATAGCAGCATACCACCAGAAAGAAACTTGGGGCTCTCATCAAGTGGACGAATCTCATGATTGGCACCCTTGCTCTTGTCAGCAGACTTCTTACGCCTGGATTGAATCTCATTGAAGCGTTCAATCTGAGGTTGGAACACCGAGATGTCGGACTCATTTTCCCAAGTACATTCATCGTATGAAAGTTCCTTCCATTTCACATAGTACTCCCGTTCCCCAGCAGAGCTTTTTCTGTTGAGAAAGAAAATGCCAAGACACCAATCACTTTTGCTAATGGAATATGAGGAAGACAATAAACAGAAATTTAGATGAGTGAGACTACCCTGAAATAGAACTATGAAAGTAAAGTGAAGGATGCTATTATTTTCCACATGAGTAACATCATTCAATTGTAACATGATAACTGAGTGACTGAGTAACTGGCTGACTCCCTGAATAACTACAATAAGTGGAGTACGCATTAACAGCAACAGCATCAATAACTAGCTATGTAACAGAAAATTACATGCATATGCTAATTCACCAAAGAAAGGCTGAAGCACCAGGTTACCAAATTACAATAACAAAAGGAAGGTATCAGACAGAAAATCAGATCCCTGCTTTTATGACCACCACACAAGGTAAAAAATGATCAAGCTCATTCATGTAGATGTGTTCATTGTCAAAATAAACTCCACACCTGCTAGCAAGGATCCTATCAACAGTGGTCCATTCAGGTCTAATTGCAGCAAAGTCATCATCAGACTTATCCATTGAATCCAATTGCCTATGGAAGTTATTCAGTCTAGTTTTCAACCGAGGGTGAATCTTTGCAGCTTCTAAATATTCACTTTCTGAAACCCTGGTATCAAAGAGAGTAAATAGTGAAAAGAGAAAAGGCAGTAAGAAAGACAATTTGCGTTGAGCAGGTCACTACCAAGAGCAGTGGATGTGTGACAATCCTTTCCACTTTATAAGATATCGTTTGGTAGATTTCTTCTTTGATCCAGACTCCAAAGAAGCAGTCTCTTCAGCAGTGTTTTGAGTTTCGCAATCTAATATCTTCTCCATCTCTGTCAGCGGGCTTACCTGGCAATAGCAAACAACATGCTTCAGTATACCAACAGTCTCAATCATATAGCTGAAAGAAAGGTGTTTCAAGAGAGAAAAGGCATACACATTCAGGGCAGCTCCATTTATCAGAGGTGATATTTAGGCAAGGAACCAAACATTTCCGGTGAAATGCATATGTACATGTTGAACAAGATACTAGATTATCATTTTCCCCACATTTTTGGCAAGCATCTTCTTTCTGCACACATAAATGGGCAAGAACAGAATTACAAATAAATAAACTGAAAAGAGACAGATTAATAAATGCAGAATCACATGAACTTGGGAACCAGGAATTTAGGAAGCTACACCACAAACAGTTGAAACTCCACTACATAGACAAGAAATAGAAGGCAATTCAAAGTACAGATCAGCAAGCAAGAACAAAATAAAAATGAGACTATCCAATGCTCTGTCTTTTGTTCTCAAATTTCAATACAAAGTAGATTGATTCAGTTCACAAATTTTCTTACAAGGAAACAAATACCTACCTAAACAAATTATGACGGAACCTTTTAGCCCAAAAAAACACTTTATTTTGCACAACCTTAAATGAGAGCTATCTTGGTCTTCTAAAACAGATCTAACCATGTAAGTAGTAACACAATGAGACTGTGAAGGAGAAATTTTCTTGAAATTTTATATACCCAACTGGTTGTAGAAAGGCAACCAAAAATCTCAAGCTATACTTGATGGAGCGAGCTTAGTTATGGCACACCCAAAAAAAGTAGAACATAGTAATTGCCTACTTGGTGCCAATTCTCACGATTGATATCACAATTATACTACTTCAAATGAATTGCCAATGAAATCTAAGGATGAATATCTTGATTTGGAAAGGTTTGGCAACAGGCAGGTATCATTAGTTCGATTCCATTTCTTGTTCATCAGTTTCTAACCAAATCCTACACATCCAAGATTCCTATTCGTTATTTTTCTTTGCAGCGTTCTCTTTCACATGCCTATTGAGTCGAGAAAGTAGAGACATCCTAGTTGGGCATCTTCTCACATCATAACAGTTCTTGTCACAGTTGAATCTTCCTGTTCTGAGTGTATAGATTCTTCTTTTCAAATGCAATACAATATATGAGCCGGCTGATGCTTGGTAACTGTATCTTCCTAAAAGGGTTCAAGCCTCCTACTCTAACTACGTAAAAAAGCCTATAAATACATGGGCATGGTTTGGCTGTTGGACAAGCTATTTGACTATTCAAATTAATATAATCCCAGTTAGCTTATCATTCTGGATCAAAGGGAAGTCAGCAATAATCCAATAACAAATAAAGTTTTAGTCTAAACAAATGATCACAAAACATCCATTAACATTATATACTGAAGGTTGAATATATGCATTACGGGGCACCAAACCCACATACTCTGTACCAAAAATGTCAAGCTATTATCTGGTCTCCACATTATGGAAGAAAGTAGTGCTTACAACACAACAGTTAAGAAACAGTGGTGTCACCATGAAACTTGCAAACTTGAGCTTAGTTAGCATTGTAGCAACCAAAAGCACCAACCTTAAACCACAAATATATTATGTCTGTTCAGGGTGCACAGATTGAACTTCTGGCGACCAAACTTAAAACTTCTTCACACAAAATCCCCAAAATAGTAGTACCTACCTAGCTGCATAATGCAGCAAATAAACCAAGCTAGTTCACAATTCAGTATCCAAACGGTATCAATCAACGAAGTTATCCAAACAAATCACCACTTCTGCGGCACCAGTTAGTCAGGCTACCCCAAAACCTCTATCCCACGCCGAATCCCCAAACCAATTCCTACTGTTTTGCAATATATAAGCCATTTCACACCAAAGCCCCCTGTTCTTCAACCACTAGTCCTACCCTACAGCCCCAATTCCCCCAAAACAACTAGCTGGCAGCTTCAGAAATCAGAGCAATTCGCAACAAACAGAGCAGAGAAGCAGGCCCTGATAAGCCATACCGTGTCCTCGCGCTCGATCCGCTCGGCGGGGGCGTCGCTGTGCCGATCCCTCCCCTTCCCGGCCCCGCCGCGCGGCGGCAGGTCGTCGTCGGACTCATCGAGCGTGTAGAGCGGCCGCTTCTCCGACCGCACGCGCAGCCGCTCGACGAGGCTGCTCATCCCGCCACCACCGCCGCAGCAACCACACCGTGGCTCGGATCAAAACCTAGGGAGCAGGCCGCGCGCTCCCTCGCCGCCTCCGTGCAAGCTCCCCTCCACACCACGGCACCGCCTCCTGCTCCGCCGCCTCCAAATGGGCTAGGGTTTGCTGATTTCGGGAGCGGCGAGGATGGATCGGCAGCTACTTATAGTGCCTCGGGGGTGAGGTGGCGCGCGAGGGGAAGGCGGCAAAAATGGAAGGTTGCAGCGCGGAGGCTGGCTGCGTAGCTGCGGGCGGGGAGAGGAGGCGCGAGAGCGGCGAGGTGACGCAAAGTCTCTGCGCTAGGGGAGGGGAGGGAGGCACTGCAGTAGTAACGGCCACTGCTCAGGAAGTCCAGGGACAAGGAGGGTTTTGGGATTTGGCCCCTCTACTATTGTCCAAATTACCTCGACGTTTCTGTGAGAGTAGCATGCAGCGAGACCTACACTGGGATTCGTGAACTATGGACATGATTGAGAATCAAGGCCTTTGTTGGAAAAAGAGATCTTTCATGGTGCCGATTTGATAACAGGAATGGGAATCTTGTGCCTACTGCCTAGTGTGGAGATGGCAAAATGTACTGTCCTTCCAAAAGATGTATTTATTTGTAGCACATTTTGCAAAGATTTGCTTGAACTAGCAAATCTATATTGCACTGAATTTAAGGGTTAATTGTATCCATAATGGTGTTATTAGAAAGTGTCATAAAAATATCATTACAAAACACAAAATTGCTCTCGTGTCATTATAAAGTGCATGTAGTTTTATCCATACCATTGCATCCCCAAAATAACTAAAATGCCTTTTATCTCTTCTTCCCCCCTCTTCTCCTTCTTCCTACTTCTCCGAACTTCGTCCTTCTCCTGCAAGCATGGTAGCAGCACCCACATCCACCCCCGTCGGTGCTCCGGCAACCACGCCCCAGCCCAGCGTGCTCCCCGTCATGCCCCAGTTCCAAAGAAGTCAGAGGCGGTGAAGGTGGCCAGGTGAGAGTAGGTGACGGTGGCTCAGCGCAACACCCTCACGGCAACGGCCCGACACGCCTCCCTAACAGCATGGCTAGGCGTGGCTCCTGACAGCGGCGACCTCCACCCCGGTTCACTACTCTGGCAATTCCCTCAAAATGGTAGTCTCCCCATGCAGCAACCCCGTTTAGCTCCTCATGGCGGCATCCTCTACCCCCGACCTAGTGCTCCGATGGCTCCCCTCACGACCCGACCACTTGTCTTTCTTGCACTAGCTTTTGCCAGATATAGCCTTTGTGCCTCTGCTCCCTCCCCGCGCCATGGTTGTCGGTGCTCAAGCCCAAGCTCCCTTCCCACTCCAAATACGTTGCTGCCATCCTCGCTGAAGAAGAAGGTTGGAGAAGAAAGATAGAGAAGAAAAAAGGGAGAAAAAAAGAAGAGGAGATAAGGGGTGTTTTAATCATTTCGTGGCCACAATGGCATGGATGAAATGATTCGCGATTTATAATTACATGACAATAATTTTATATTTTGTAATGATATTTCTGCGATATCAATACTTAATAATGCCATCGATGCAATTAACCCTAAATTGAATGTCAAATATAGGTTGAATCTATACCGTTTACATTTTAAGGTAGCAGCTTATTTACTTATATCTTATCTACGTATTTCGTTATCTCTAAAATTGGAGTTTTCCAAAGTGGCCTCAAGAGTCGGTACGGTTCACATGACTTGTGTTTTAGCGCTTTGTGGAGCATCTTTGAGATAAAAAAAAAAAGGGCTTCGAAAAACCTAAGTATCTATTTGTTTTATAAAAAAAAGCAAATAAGTAGATAAGCTATGAAGAACACCAATTTGACTAATTTCCCCGCTTAACCTTGCAAGAATGGCTTTTAATACCGTGATAGCAAAGAGTATCTTCCATGTTTGAAGGGGAAAAGTGTTGAGGAAATTCAAGTGTCTTCCTAAATACTAGGTACATCAATTCATGTGATTCTAATAGTGTGTTAGGGTCTGTGTATAGTGTCGTCTTGCCATGTGCCTAACCTCTTTGGCTGTAAGGAGGTCGAGAGTTTCATGGCCTCGTCTTATTGCTTCATTGACTCTAATTAGAGCAATGTTAAAGACAAAAATGATATATCCATGTTATACAACATAATGAGATAAATATTTAGTGGGAGTTACACTTAAGAAATATGACACCCACATGTGATACTCATTACAAGATGGCAACAACATTTATTAGCATCAATGTGCATTTAGAGCAAAAGATATTGATGTGAGAAATATTTCACAAATCAATGAAATTTAAGTGAAAAGATTGCACAATGACGAGATGAACATTCTAAGAATGTTGCAATATAACCACAATATACAAATCTTAAGGTACGTTGCAACCATATATGTATGTAAAACTCATTATCAGTTAGCACGTGTATGACACATTGAGAACATTATCTATATACTATAGCCACTATCAAAGGCGGTGTCTCAGTGTGTCCACGTCGCCCGAAAAACCACCGCCGTCCGATTTGTTTGTCCTGCTCGATCCGTTCGTCGGTTCACTGCCCAGCCTGCCACATCGGATTGCCAATGCAAAAAAACCCCTCCGACTTAGCACGAGAGAGGTAATAGGGAAAATAGGACGATGCGTCTATAATTTAGTCTTAACAGCATAGCGAGATTCACATTTAATGCAAAGCTTACATCACATAACACATGACAACCATGGCGACTGACGAGCATTTCATGCCATGGACAACCACTTAGAAGATAGCATAACTAGTATTTTTATCACTAATGATGAAAAGCTTCAAGAAGATCTTGTCGAAGTCAATGATAAGACAACTACTACTGGGTCACAATTAATCAAAAGATTGGAATATTGAATATTAGAAGTTCTCATAAAGGGGCATCCATAGTGGACTTGTCATGAATTTGGAATAGATTGCCCTGGACCCAAAGAGCATGATCAAAGCTGAGACTGGCGACTGCACTCCATGGGCAGAGGGATAGATAGTCTTGAGACTAATCTGATATATTTCTTGATTGAGGACAATGGATACGATTACCATCTTTTATAGAGAGGCTAATACCTAGGAGATAGACTCAAAATATTTAACAAACCCTAATCCTATCTCAACTACCTAATCTAATAATCGATAACAGATTGCATCGCTCGCTACAGTACCACAGGCACTGTTCATGCAGGCCATAGGTGGCCCATGGGCTGACACCCATGACACTTCACCCCTCTCGGACATGCAACTCAACCTACTAGACGGTGGCCACGGTTGCAGACTCAAGAGTCCCTACGATGAAGCAAATGCGTGAATCTACCAATTCTTCATCTATGGATCCCTGGCTAATGACACCGTATGATCCACGCCCTAAAGATAGAGCCACAATTGTAGGCTACATAGCCATGCGCCTCTTTGTGCTGAAGCGAGCTGTTGTCCACCATCGCAAAGGAACACGGAAATGCACGGATGTCACGTGCGTCGTCGTGCACCACTGTTGAAGTAGCCGATTGCGGTCGATCACCATCCTCCACCACCCAACGAGCATCTATGTCTTCACAGTACGCTTTGTGTCCAATCCAGTTGAGGGGTGATGTCGTCGTACGTCGGTTGTGCGGCACTGCATCATCTTGTGCTTTAGTGTGGCAGTTACGCCAACCATCTCTTCGCTGCCACCTCCAATCTATAGGGACAACATCAATTCCCTAGCCAACAAGATCGGCAAGTAAGAGAGCATGCCCTTAGTAACGACAGGAAAACTATAGGCACCTTTCGCAATGACTATCCTATGATCTTTCCGCTCTCCTCCCACATTAGCAGCATTCACTATCATGCCACCTCGTGTGGGATAATGGGCAAACAACAAGCGCCACTACTACAGACGATTTTCCTACCATCTACTCTCTTTCCCTCCACTCCAGTAGCAATCTTCCCCTCACCCGTAATCTCAGAAAGGACCAAGGCTTTGAATATACCTACTCAAAGCTTCTCGAACAGATCCTACCACATGGGTTTTTGAGCCCCGACCATAGTAGCGAGCCATGGGAATGATCGACTACTCTGTACCAAAATTGTCGTGAATTTTGGAATAATTGGTCGTAGACCCAAAGAGCGAGATCAAGCCAAGGCCTACAACCGCACTCCAAGGGTAGGGGTAAGATAGTCTCGAGACTAATATGTTATATTTCTTGAGTAATGACAATAGATACAATTCTCACCTTATATAGAGGTTATTCCCTAATAGATAGACTTAAATCTCTAACAAACCTTAATCTTATCTCAACTATCTAATTTAATAATCGATAGAAGACTGCAACACGTGCTACAATATCGCATGCACTGTTCATAATGCTACAGTACAGCGGCTGTTGTTTGAGTGGGCCATAGATGACACATGGGCCGACACCCATGAAAGACTATAAAACTATATTTGCTCCAACATCATATCTAGGCATAAGACTTCAAACCAAACAATCATGAAAGCATAAACCTATAAACTTCATCTCAAGAAAGAATAAATTTCATGACTTATGAGTGTGTACCGTGTGAATAATCTTATATTCCCTTGTAACATGGTGGAGGCCACAACGCACGAAATAGATCGAATAAGGAAATCGAAATTTTCTTCCATAGTGTGATTTGTGTGCATAATCTTATACTTCCTCATAATGTGGTGCTTCGTAATCCAATTAAACTGAATATCATTGTCGGTAATTTAGAATACCAATGCTTATTTCCTTGTTGGTGGCACACTCATTATCACTCACCGGTCACCGCCACTAGATGCCCAAAATACTCTAAGAAGACTATGATATAATGGAAGGAACAAAATGCATGACTATAACAACAAACACCAATTTGCAATGATTGTGAAATTTCTTCGCAACTATACTTTGAAAGCGGTTTAGTACATGTGTTCGATGTATGCTCTAACACAGTGAGTAATAGCACATCCTCCTCCGATCATGAAAATTTGTCAATCTAGATATTGACATCGAACCAAAATAAAACTTTGGCACTATTATTATTGTAATTTATTTTAAAACCTAACAAATATAATATTTAAAAGTGTTTTTGGATGAATCTATACATCATATGACTTTCATGTATACAAAATAAAATTTTATTAATAGCCAAAGTTTCAAAATTTTGTCTACAGTACATGACCCAAAATGATAGCTTTTGTTGACTAAAAGGAGCATATGACAACTTATGTGTACACAGGGTGACTCAATATTCCGGTGAGAGCAATAAGTACGCTAGATTTGGTCGAAAAGGTGACCTTGATGATCCAACTACGAACCATGTAAGGACTCCTCCCGACAATCGCTAAACCACCAAACCTACTTGTTATCAAGCACGCCAAGAACACGAATGAGCTGAAAACACGAATGTTGATTCCTGGTAGCAATCGAAAAACAAGTAAAAACAAATAAAATACAACTGAGATTGCAAATAAGATTAAGTTCACAGTGGTAGAATTGAAATAATTGTTGGTTTTGTGTTTCATAGCTAGATTTGAACTAATGACACCTCTACATTCATAGTTGTCATGATGGGAGGCTAACCTCCATGCAGTAGATGAGCAAGGAGAAGATGGGTCGCGAGGCGGCTACGCCCCTGTCCCTCGATCCGGCTTGGCCGCTTGGACGACGCTAGAGAAGGACTTAGTCCGACGCAATCGAGACGACGAGACCGGAGGATGATGATGATGACACGAGTGTTTTTATCCTGGTTCGGACCTCCACTATCGGATACCAACCCTACGTCCAGTCTTCGTTTAAAGCCAAACTCAAACGAGTACAAGGGGGTGAAGTCCGGGCTTTGGGAAGCCTAGGCCTCGAGTACAATAAGTGCTCAAGACACTGTGTGTGTGTTCCTACAGTTACCTGGACGCGAAAAACTACCGCCGGGAACTAGAGCTCCTACGAGAGTGCAAGTGCTCCTATTCTACAGTGGCTATCTTTCGAGTGTGTTGCGTGGATCCAGAAGCGGGTGAACGTTGTTGTGGCCTGTATGTCCCTTTTATAGGCGGCATCCGGCCACTGTAGCTTGCGCTGGTCCGTTGAATAGTCGTTCCCTTTTTGCCATGCCGGAACGCACAAAATCTACCGGGTAATCGAGTGAATCTCCCGATCGCCGCGTTGGACCGCTATCGGTCAGCACGTGTCTTTGCCCGTCGGCGGTTGACGGACTGCCGCCAACTCGCCAAGAGCCTTCACCAGCGATCCTCGATGCAGTCTTGCGCATTTAATTCTTAGCGACCTTAGGGACGGCGTATCTGTCATGGCATGGCAAGACGATCTGCCTCGGGTCTGAACCTGAGCCGAAACCGGGAGAGTGAGAGGCTCGATCGCCGAGACGGGAAGCTTCGGACGCGAGCTCGCTAAGCTCGGCGCAAGCTTATAAGCCCGGCTTACTTCTTGCGTGGGGGAGGCAAGTCGATTAATTTGTATTTCCATGGGCCACGTATTTTCCCCAACAATAGTCATAAAGGCAAAGTAGTTGCAAAGGCAGAGGATGCGCGCTCGACAACCATTGAAGTGTTAATAGGCAAAACAAGAGCTATAAAATGAACTGAAAGATGGGCACGTTGCTGATGATTTTACATATGCTGAAAGGGTAGCTATAGAATAGGACATCATCCACTTGAGTACAGTCAAGAAGAGGAAAAGAAGAGGCACAATGAGTAATTTGTGAAAACTTAAAAACAATTCAACCGCATAAGCCCATGAAGACAAGAAGCCATACAAATGAGGATGGTCAAACACAAGAAGTCTGCTATGTGTGGTGCGCACTTCTACTCGCCCCGCGTTCGAGCCTCCGCTTGGGCGCGGGTTCGCCGTTTTCCTCGTGTTTGTCTTAGGGTTGGGTAAACCCTAGGGTTTTCCTGGTGCACACACATGCGTGTTTAGTAGGACCTTGTGTGCCCAAGTAAGGAGCCCTTGGGCCTTTGATCTGGTTATATGTATGCACTGGATGCGTAAATGTGGTGTTGTAGTGTCTCTATATTGCACCCTCTTAAAAAGAACACAAAAAAACCTGATTAGCAAAGAACACTATCTATATATTGCTAAAGAATGAGCAACCATGAACAGTTGACTCAATGAAGCAACATTGGTTAATCACTAATCGACACATACTTATAAAAAGCAATAATCAACATAGTATTGTAATCAAATCACTATTCATGAGCAGGGATGGGATTACAGCTCAGTAATCGATAGAGCAAAACCGGTCAATCCTAAGTCACTAATCAATTAATGGATATATTCAACTATTCCCAAAAATCTACTATTTCCTCTGGTCACAAATAGTTGTCGTTTTGGATATGGACACGGTCTCCAAAAAGCACATTTGATCACTAATTACTGTTACAATTTAATTATAAAATCAGCTAAAATTATACTACTATGGAAGTACTCTTCGAGATGAATCTAAACATACAATTCTCATATACTCAATCTAAATAGTGTAAAAGATATTTATAGCTAAAGTTTTAAAACTTTGATTTGCACATACTTCAAATGATATTTATTTTTGACTAGAGGGACTATAAACTAAGAAAATATCCGTAGTCCCACTTCAAAGTAGGAGCGTTAACACCCATCGCACATGTTCCTTTCATATGGATAAAAGGCGCACACATTTAGTTGTTCCCCTTGAACCATGTTTAGCAACAAAGTATTTCCATAGTTTCTAAACGAAACCATGGTTTATAATATTACCATGGTTTTTAATAGCATGAGATGTTTGGACACCCTAAAATACTATGTATTCAAAAATCTGGTTTAATAGAATCCGTTGTTTTCTTTAGTATTCTTACTTCTTTTTCATGGTCATGGTCAATACTTTAGCCGAGTTTATCATCTTAATAACGATGCAT
Organism: Olyra latifolia; assembly: GCA_036346145.1. NCBI lineage: Eukaryota > Viridiplantae > Streptophyta > Magnoliopsida > Poales > Poaceae > Olyra > Olyra latifolia. The sequence continues at coordinate 5,991,333 of CM070530.1, forward strand.
CAAAACAGGGGGTAGTTTCAATGAATACCAAAAAGTTTAATGGAGCTTAATGAAATCATGGTTTCATATATACATAATTGCAAACTCTATGTATTACAAAAACATAGTTTCTTAAAAGCCATATATACAAACAGGGCCTAAGCCTGAAACTCTCTTTAAACGAGTCCAAGCAGATATGTAGGCGTAAAAAATAGAAAAACTGAGAGCTGCATTAACAAAACGGCATATTCAGCACACCCACAATATACTCATGTGCATTACAGCTGATAATAATAATACAACCCGAAAGGCTGAAAAGTATAATGTGTCTTTCGTCATTTCTAAGCTACTGAGTGAGAGCACATGGTTTTTCAAAGAAGCATACAAAATTAAAACTGACATTGCATTATGATCCTTGTATCAACACAACCACTTATGCTGTAGTGCTCACTGGTTGTAAGGTTGCATGGATTCCATGCTTTTTGGATGACACGTTACAATGCGATGATCACATAGAAATTGTTTGATGAACTATACGATGGAAGTTACAACAGTAAATACTCCCTCCGTTCCAAAATATAAGGCATATAAGTTTTTGACGTGGTCTCCAACGTAGAACTTTGACCATAATTAATTTCTTTCACAATATATCATCAACTACAAAATTAACATCATATCAAAGTACTTTCAAATACGAATCTAACTATATCACATGCATAACACTAAACATATATGTTTTACCTTAATTATTGGTTAAAAGTTCCAAACATTGACCTTTTCAAATACATGCACGCCTTATATTTTGGAACGGAGGGAGTATTAGGGGAAAAAACTTGGATTTCTTTTGAGACATCCTTAGCTGTGCATACAAATAACAACTTTTATCACAACAAGCTGCCACAAACAAGATTTTGTAACCAATATGAACCTTTTTTATGGGAAAGAGCCAATAATACTAGCTAATTGTCTGAACTGTTGCATATTTCATACATAAGAATATATTGCTCCTCTGAGAGTGAAATACAAAGCTCCAGATCAGCCATCTACCATAAACAACACCAGCAACAAAAATAACAACCCTGAAACTTGTTGTGAGTGATGATATGAAACAAATCAGTACAAGAGGATCACCTTGATGCCAGTTCCATCTCTGCTATCAGGACATCAATTCAATTCCTCCCGAGTGGGAGTGAACGGCATGAGTACGTCTCCTTGAAATCCGACTTCTTGGACGACGTGAAAATTGAAGCGTACACTTCCTTGTTCGCATGCGCTGGTGCATGGTCTCCTGCCTTGAAGCGCTTCGCTGGGGCAGCCTCTCCCTTCTTCCCATTCTCCAACTTCTCAACCCCAGACGCCACATTGGCAGCATGCTTACTACCACTCAGCCCATTCCCCACCTTCTTCTCTTTCTTCTCCTTCACTTTCCCCCTCACCTCCTCCATCCTCTGCCTCAACACCGTCACTTCCTCCTCGGTCCCATTGATCGGCATCTTGTCAGCCTCGTCAAACTCTTTGTGGCAGACCAAGCAAGCGGTCGTCTTCACCTCCTTGAGCGCCTTCACACTGAGCACGTGGCCACACCCACGGAGTGCGAGGAACTGATACTTCCCGTTGAATTCAAGCCCAGTGATTGGGCACTGGAACCGGACCTCCGCACCTGCGGCGTCTGCGTCGGGCTTGGGGTGCAGGTGGATGGGGATCATGTCTTTGAGGCCGCGGATGTGCGAGAGCGCCTTGGGAAGGCGCTTATGGAGGAGTGCCTCGACGAGGGGCTCCTTGTTGTAGAGGTTACCCAGGCAGTCGGCGACAGTGGGCGCGGCGAGGGGCTCCCCGGAGAGCGCGCAGCAGGTGAAGCGGGACAGGCGTGCCTCGTTGGGGTCGGCCTTGTCGGGCTTCTTGGCGAGGTACATGGAGAGGTAACAGTCGCGGGATTCGGCGCCGGTGGCCCCGCCGTCACCGCCGCCGCCGCGGAGCGCGCGGAGGCGGAGCTGGAGGGAGGTGGACGGCGGGAGCGAGGCGACGGGGGAGGAGGGCGGGAGCGGGCGGCCATCAGAGGTGAGGTAGAAAGATGAGGAGGAAGGGAGGGGGAGCGAGCGGAGGAGGTCGGAGACGGGGAGGTGGGACGGGACGGTGACGTACCGCGGGGGGAGCGCGAGGTCGTCGAGGCGGAGGAGGACGGACCTGGTGGCGGCGGGCGGGGCGGGGCCGGCCATGGCGGGCAGCTAGGGTTAGGGTTCCGACGCGGGGGAGGGGACAGAGAGCTCGCGGACGATGGGGAATCGATGGAGATCGACGAGTGGTTCAGTGCGGGTTGACTACGGAGAAGATTGACGCGGAGCGTGGCCGGCTGAAGTGGAAACCTGGGTCTGAACCGACGTCGCGGAGTTGGATGGGCCTGGATGGTTCAGGTCGGGCCTTGTGAAATCTGAAAGGCCGCGTCCGGATGGGGCTCGGCTGGGCCCAGTGAAATCTGGCAGGCCGCGTTCTATTGGGATGCCGCTGGGCCTTGCGAGATCTGACAGGCCTGGATGACGTGGGCAGAAGGGTTTCCGAGGGATAATCGGTGGGCTCCGAGGCCTCCGGTCCGGCGAATTTTTTTTTTATATATTTATTTTTTTTCAGAAATAAATAAATGATATTTAATTTTTAAAAAAAATAAATAGACTCCCGTCGCTAGCCCGTTGGGTGAGAAAATTGGGCCAGTTTAAATCGCCCGTCGGTCGGGCGAGATTTTAAAAATCCGCCCGACGGACGGGCGGGCATTGCTTCGGCTCGGGGAGAGGCAAATACCGCCCGACGGGAAGGCGGGTTATATAAACCGCCCGCTTGTCGGGCGGGCTTTGGTCCGCCTACTGTGATGCAAAAAAACGCCCTCCCGTTAGACTATAATTATAGTCCGCCCGCCAATAAGGCGGGATTCTACAATTTTTCCAATTTTTAATTTTTTTCCAATTTTCAAAAAATATAAATTATGTGATTTCAGAATAAAATAAGTAATGTATCATAAAATAAAACTAAATAAATAGAGTCCCGGCATCGTTTGAAAATGTAAGTCATAATAAATATTTTTTTACCCAAAAAAAATTGCAAATATGGAAATACCCATGATTTTGAACAATCGCAAAAATGCCTACTATGCCATGCACCACATCACAAGATAGTAATGCCATGGTACTGCATCACAAAAGCCGATGCCAGCGCCACCACACGTGGCATTGCCTATATTATATATGTATGTATATGTGTATATTATATTATAGTATTATGTAATATGTTATCGGTATATAATAGTTATAACACATATTATATGAACTAAATATGATCAAGATATATGACCGCTATTTGGTCTATTTAATCTAAAAAAATGGAAAAATTGCATAAGTTTCAGAGAGTGTTTTATACTAATAATTATTTGAAAATTAAATAAATAGCTAGAGGAATAAACCGGCCTCTCTTGAGGGAAATTTTATTATCACTACATACAACAAAGTTCTCTTGAGTACAACGGGCATATTTCCCTTCTTAGGTAGCATCGAGTCCAGCCTCCTTTGCACGACGTGCCTCTCGCTTTCTCTCCTCTCGGCCTCTCGGGCCTCGGCGACTGACGTTCGGCGTCCTCTTGTCGCTTCGGTACTCTCTCCTGCGACGCTATGCTTCTCTCTTGTTCTTCCTCATCATCTTGGCGCCGCTGAACCATCGCCTCTTCCAACGGACCTCACGCTCGATGTGTTTCTTATGCGCCTCAGGTTGCTCGTGTGTCTAGCCAACGCCGTAAATCGCATAGAGGTGGGGGAGACTATTTGGTCAACATAAGTCAGTACAGAGATCATGTGCCATGTAGGTAGATATAATCATGCAGGATAGGGTGAGCAAGTACCTTTGGATGCTCGCCAAAGACAACCTTGGGTGGATCGTACTCGTAGTTTGCACACATGAAGAACCTCCTTCCGTAAATATATGAGAAATCTTCGTCGGATTGAACAAACTTGCAAAGGTCACCGCAGAACCACATTGGAACATTGACCCCTTCAGGCACGGTGGTGTTAAACTTGCTTCGCGGACGGGGCTCAGAGCCGGAGGCTGCCATTGCTCGTTACAACTAGATTTGTGCAGTGTATGGGCCGAGTACTATGTGAGATGGAGAGAAACTTGGAGCGCAGAGGACTCGGAGGCGAGGGAATAAATAGCCAAATCTGCTTGGTGCATGGACCGAGTTCATGCTCTTCTTGCATTTGATGTGATTGGGCGGTGTCGGCGGGATCGTTGGTCGTGATGCCCGCAATTATTGATGTGACAGATGTCCGTGGTCTTGCCTCTCTGAAACGGCGACGACCGCTGGATCGACTATTGAAGGATGCATTGCGGTGATGTGGCCGGACGCCGCAAGAGGTAATGTTGGTCGGCGATGCGCTGATTATTGATGGTTCTTCTGCGGCGATGTGGCCGGACGCCGAAAAGAGGTATTGTTCGTCGATGGCATGCAATGTTAGCATCAAATTAAAACAAGTGGCTAAAGGCCACCAAACCGCGCTTTGAAGACGGTAATTCGGACGGACTCATTCCTAAGCGGCTAGCACTTTTCGCACCGCACTACTCCACCTTGTTATCTTGGCGCCTTTGCTCCACCGCGGAATGAGCAGCGGAGATTACGCCATGTCAACGTGAGCAGTTCATTAATGATAATTAGGAGCTAATTTAATCAGTCTTGATAATGACGTAACGCCCTATATAGAGAGGAAGGCGGCAGCACCGCTCTTTGCCTCTGGTCCCCTCATTCACTTCGACACCTGCGCCGTCCATGGTGACCACCCTTGCATGTCATCGCACCCTGTATGTCATGCTAGCTTTCGAAATAAAAAATAGTCCGTACCTATTTGTCTAATCCTTTAAATGCCTTAAGTTCAGGTCATACGGTTAGACCTCATTCATCCTTCACGGCTTACACGTCACATTTTGAGTGTAATGTAACCCGTAACATCGCAAAACTCGCGATATTAGGATCATATTACAAACAAAAGCGACAAGCCGTGAAGGATGAATGTGTCTAAACAGAACATTCGCTGAATAACCACAGAGTTGAAATTTGCTCCCAAATGCCTCATGCACCACCTGCTTTGCATATCACTCCACTAGGCACCCCCTCGGTTGTCGGAGCCATTTGTAATCTCATCAATCGCACGCAGTAAGCCTGCATGTCTATCATGAATGACACAGACATTTGGTCTTCTGTTACAACAAAGATGTTTCACACGCCTAGGAACCAAGATACCATATATCAGTATTCTCTCCTCCACGAATCACGAATGCCACCGGTAAAATCGATTGTTGCCATTCACGGCAATTCTTTGTCAATATTGCCCTTATACTTGCCAAGGTGAAAGGTTCCATCTACACATAGCAATTGGACAATATGTGAGCGCTCTTATGCACGGACCCAATGCAAAGAATACCCGTTCTGAGAACCCACTTGCTTGTGTGTCGGCAGGCGGGATACTCCTTCATGTCATAATGCGTTCGAGATTTCTTCTACTAATCGTCTGCGAAGTTGGGACATATTTGCATACGATGCTTCATATGTCCCGAACCGCATTTCCAAAGCCTTCGCTTAGCTCTCGAGCGGTGGGATACTTTATGGTGTCTTCGGAATTGTTCCTCGATGGCCCGTATAATGGACCGAGGCTCATATCTTATGTTACGAACAATTTGTGAGTACATTACAAGCGCAACAAATGTTGATGTCGATTTACGTGCCTTTGTTGTGCATTTTCTAACCGACATCGTGCTCCTTTACAATTGAACACACCCAAGAGTCTACCCACTTTCCTTTAAATGCATGTACACGCCACGGGCAACCAGAACAACACACATCACATCGTGAGCGTTTTTACTCGACTTCACTACCTGAACTCCTCCTCGGAGATAAAGACCAATACTTCACGGCATCTATCTGACTTCCTTAGTGGGCACATGGCTCCTGAGTCACCTCATTCTCATCGTAATCCCATGGTGTGTGCGTGCCTTCATGTCAGATAAATCTTGGAAGTTGTAAGTATTCCACTCTCAGCACCGGTCGATCACTCAAACTTCGCTCATCGTCGGCGTATCTTCATCGAGGACTTCCTCATACTCTGCATCCTCGGTTGCCATTTCAAAGACAACTATTGACTCGATTCGTTCCCTTCATCGGCCGCCTTGATCGACTCTTCAATGTTTCATTGCCTTCTTCTCCTATATCCGCCCCTCGCATGCGCTTCTCCCGTCCTCTGTCACCTCAAGTGTTCCCTACAACTTCCACCTCCTCTTCCACTCCAAAGCACCACTAGTCTCTCTGGCTCTTCCACCTCTGCATGTTGCTTGTAGTCGGCTGCACTAAGAGAACTAGAGGAAGGCACCGCTCGATTGCAATCTCAACGTGGCGTCTCCAATTCCGAGTACTCGATATAGGTATCAACTCCCAAAAAACCTTCAAAGAAGACGGCTCACCAATGCCCGAACTGTCATGACATGTTCTTCTTCGTTGAGTTGAAACGTCCGTGATAACCAATGTTGTAGCCCCTAAATGATCTTTCGGTGGGTCTTGATATCCCTAATGTACATGATTGGAACATTGATAAATCTATCCCGTAAGGACCTTGCACAATCTCTCCTTCCCATAATGAATCAAAATTGATCTTGTCTGTCATTTACCACCCCAACAAATTTAGCACATTGATTATTATAAGTCAATCTCCTTTTTCTACATCTATTTTTTAACAATATTACTATGACCAAAATGTCGGCCAACATCTTGTTCATTATCTCTACAAATAAAATACTCTTCAACATCTAATAAATTAGTAAAGTACTATACTATTTTCAATATAAACACTATATATTACCCTTCTATTCCTTTCTAAACCCTATCCCTACCATGTTCGACACATACCACATAATCGTACAATTTATTGACTATACTATTTCAATCTAAACTCTAAATATTACCGTCCTATTTGTAATAAATACCCTAATCCTAACCTAAATATTACGCGGCTATTTTTAGCCTAAACACTAACCTAGAATAAATATTACCGTGCTATTTCTAGCCTCAACCCTAATCCTAGCCTACAAATTACGCGACTATATTTAGCCTAAACCCTATCCTAAATATTACCCTCTCTATATATAATGTAACATACAATAAATTCATATGACTATCCTACCAAGTTTTATCAAATAAATTTTATACTACATAAAAAATACTGTGAAATCGACGAATCGCTCATGTTGCTCTTCTCTCCAACTTCCTCTCTTGCTCTCGGTCTCCTCTTCTTCAAAATGGCAATTACTGGCATATCATGTGACATAAAACTACCCTAAATTTACTTGGATTGGTAGGCGGGATTTCCATGGTTCAAACATCGCCCAACCAAGCGGCGGATTTTTGTCGCTTCAAAACTCTTGGTTGGTGAGTGGATTATTTTGCCTTCAAATCTCGCCTCCCGTCGGGCGGTATTTGGCCCACCATGTGGTACGCGAAGAGAAGCCCGCCCATCGATCGGGCGGATTTTAAATTCTCGCCGACTGACGGACGGTAGCAGTTTATTTTCTCTAACCAGCAGCGTGACGAGTCTATTTATTTATTTTTTAAAATTGAATATCATTTATTTATTTTTGAAAAAAAATAAATAAAAAAAAATAAAATTCCCGGTCGTGACTGCTTTGGTTTGGTTTGGTTTGGCGCTTGCCATGGTGATAAATTTGTTTGGTTGGCAGTATACACCGAGATTTGGCTATAGAAATGCAAAATCGATCTATTTGGTTACTTGTAGGATGATTCCAGCCACGCCTAGCCAATGCATTTTCGCCCCCGCAACCTCGTTCGCGGGAAACAAAATTTCGGCCGTTTCCGGCTGGCCAGGTTCCCTACATGCATGCGTGGGGAAAAAATCGGGCTCAATCCGTGCAGCCGCTCCTCGCCTCACTCATTCACACTCCTCCCATCTCCCTCCGCCTCCAAACCACGCAGCCTTATCCCCAAATCCTTGCCTCATTCGTCATGGCGGCCACCCTCTTCTCCACCTCCCTCACCCCGAGCTTCCTCCACCTCGCCTCCGCTAGGCCCGCCCCTTCCGTCCCCTGCAGGTCTGCCTCGCCGTTGCTCACCGTGTCGGCTCTGCTGGCTCTGTGGAGGCAGCAGCGGCCACTCCTGGCACCCATGGCCGGTGCGGTGTCATTGGAGTTCGAGACGGAGGACGCTAAGCAGGAGGAGGAGGAGGAGGGAGGGGGTCGGACATGGAGTTCTCCGAGGATTTGAAGCTGTTCGTCGGCAACCTACCATTCAGCATCAACACACGCAGCTCGGGGGGCTCTTCGAGCAGGCCGGCTCCGTCAAGACCAGTGTCATCATGGCCATGGTTAGGGGCGTGGTAGTGGCAATGGTCGGACCAAGAAAAGGGGCTTCATGGACTTAGGACATTTACTTTTATGTTTTTGTTAGGATGAGAAAGTCCCAAGGGCATATTAGTTATAAAGGGATGAGCTAGGTGCATGCGCTCCCCTGAGGTGTTGGGTTCGAGCCCACCTAGTTCCCTTTTTTCGGCCAGGGCAAAATATCGCCCTTGTCTCGGTCGATCGCCCCATACACGGGCAATCGGTGGCCAGACCACGTTGCGCACGTTAACTGCCGTTAATGGGCCCTGGACAGCATCGTTACCGGGGTCACGTTAGGCGGACTGATGGCCCGAAGATGAGGCAATTGCCTAGGAAAGGGGCTATCAGCGCCTATTTTTGCAAATTAAATTTTGCAATGAGTATTTCCAAAAATATTTAAAATAAATATTAAATAAAAAAGATCTGACAGGCCTGGATGACGTGGAGAGAAGGGTTTCCGAGGGACAATCGGTGGGCTCAGAGGCCTCCTGTCCGGTGGCCTGCTTTGGTTTGGTTTGGCACCGCCGGTTCAGTGAAACACAGAGGAATGACAGGATCCATGTAGACCTAATCATGCCCCGGGCCAGGCTGGGCTTAGCCTGAGCCTGGCTCGGCCCGAAATTTTTTTTTTTGAACCGGGCCTGAGCCTGGCCCGAAGCCCATCTTTGCTCTGGTTTTTTATTTTTTGTAGGCCCAGCGCGACGAGCTTGGTTTCCGGCCCGGTCCGACCCGAAAAAAGGGTCCTGATCCGAGCCGAGCTGCCCATGATCAGGTCTAGATCCTTGTCACCCCACACCATGCCAAGGCGAGATAATCTTGGCGGATTTGTGCGTGGAATACATGCTGCTACGGCTTCATCTCTGTGTCGATAGCTAAAATTATTTAATGAAAGTAATAATATAAACTTCGAAAGCTCTTATAAAGTAGGTTCAACGAGCCAAAATGTTTGGTTTTCTTTTTAAGGGAAAAAATGTTTGGTATGGTTTCACTTGGTTTTGCAAGGTTTAAGAGACTGCTTTGAATTTTTTTTTTCGAACCAATGGCAGTGGCTCTGCCAATTCATTCAGTAGGGAAAGAAACAGTATTACAAGAGACCAGAACTCAAAACGGTAAAAAAAAGAAAGAAGGAAAGACAGCAAGGAGCTAAAAGAAGGCTAAGGAAAAGAGTAACAGAGGAAGATCAAAGAGTAGCTCTCATAAGCGAGATACAGTCTTGCTTTACCCGGTCACAAACTCCCCTTGGTGAATCGAAAACAAGCTGAAAGAGACGTCTATTTCTCTCTTTCCAGATATTCCAACACACATAGACGATAGCCCCGTCGAAGTTTTTCCTGCTTCTGTTGTCAATCATCAATCGCTCCTCGTGACACCAAAGCTCTAGGGATTGGGAGGCGGTTGGAATTCTAGGAGATTGGGTGTGAAGCGGCTCAGACAAGACCAGCTTCCAAACTTGTCTGGCGAAGCAGCATCGGGCTAGCAAATGCTCCATTGTTTCCGCCGTGGACCCACATAAGGGACACAACTCAGAGTTAGGCCATCCCTTAATCTGAAGCACATCCGCCGTGAGAATCTTTTTTGCAAGGCAAGCCAGAAAAAGAACTTGCATTTAGTCTCTGCGCGGGCCTTCCACGTAATCTCATAGTTGTGATCAACTATAGCCCCCATGAATCTCATCGAGTATGCTGATTTGGCAGTATAGACCCCATTTGACGTCCATCTCCAGGTAATCTCACTCTGCTCCCCTCTATTAATTGAACCTGGTTGATTTGTAGCCATAAAGCGATGAATTGTAGCAAAGCATCAGCTGAACTAAGGGTTTGGGCATTTGGCAGCCAAGAGTTCTGCAGCAGCGCTGTTCTGACTGAGTCCATTTTATTTCTGGCTTGGCTGAAACAGTGAGGCGCAATTTGCCTCGGACTTAGGCCATTCAGCCAACGATCATTCCAAAAACTAGCAGCTCGACCATCTCCAAGGGTAATGGAAGTGGAAGCAGCGAAGAAAACACTGTCTAGGGGACTGCAAGGTAGCTCCGCGCCTTTCCAAGGTCTAGCAATTGTCGCCCATTGCAGCCAAAGCCAACGGATGCGAAGAGCACTCCCAAAAATGCTCAAGTCCTTGATTCCCAAACCTCCCAAATTTTTGGGCCGGCACACTCTAGGCCAAGCAACGAGACTATTTCCTACCTCATTCGAATTGGCTTTGCTCCAGAGGAAACCCCGCCGGAGTCTATCTATCTGCTTAATTGCCCACTTGCTAAGAATGAAGGATGAGAGCCAATGCACAGACATCGACGTTAGGACAGAGTTGATAAGCACTAGCTTAGCAGCCTTGGAAAGGAGCCGCCCTTTCCAGCCCGCTAATCTTGTCCCCACTTTATGTAATAGACCTTGATAGTCACTTCTCTTTAGCTTAGTTGGGCGGAGCGGGAGACCAAAGTAGGTGCAAGGGAAATGCTGAATCTGCATGTTGATGGTGGTCATCAGGCTTGGAATGTCTATGTCGGAGCAGCTGATTGGGTATACTACGCTTTTGTGGTAATTGACAACTAAACCCATTGCGTCACCGAAACTCTGAAGGATCATTTTGAGGGCCTGAACATCCCCCCGCTTTGGAGCCACAAAAACTGCCACATCGTCTGCAAACAGGGAAACCGGGCTGTAGGTCAGTCTCGGATGTACTAAATCCACCCACACGCGTCTCGGGCCATTCTGAACATGTGCTGAATCGGGTCAATCGCCAAGACAAACAGGAGAGGGGACAGAGGGTCGCCTTGCCGCAACCCTCTCCTATGTCTGAAAGGTCTTCCAAGAGTGCCGTTGATCATGATTCTCGAAGAAGCTGAGGCAAGGGAAAGAGTCACCCAATCTCTCCATTTAGGTCCGAAGCCCATAGTCTGTAAGAGCTCAAGGAGGTACTCCCAGCTGACCGAGTCAAAAGCTTTTGCGAAGTCGAGCTTGACAAAAAGGCAAGGTTCTTTGTTTTTGTGAAGCTCTTGAACTATAGACTTGACCAACAAAACATTGTCATGGATACTTCTGCTGTGGGTGAAAGCACTCTGGGCTAGGGAGAGGATGTCATTCAGGACTGGTTGCAAGCGGTTGGCCAAAAGTTTGCTAAAGAGCTTTCCGAGATTGTGGATTAGGCTGATAGGCCGGAAGTGGCCTGGCTCGTTCGCTTCTTCTTTCTTGCGGAGTAGAACAATGTGGGCTGAGTTCATAAGATGTAGGAGCGAACCCTGGCCAGCAGACACTTCCTTTATCACTTGCAAAACATCCTCCTTAATTATATTCCAACAGGACTGGTAGAAGAGACCGATAAAACCATCCGGCCCCGGGGCCTTTTCTTTAGGCAGAGACTTGACCACCTTCCATACTTCCTCTTCTTCGAAAGGTCTTTCTAGGTCTTGTAGGTCATGAGCTTGCACTCCCAGAGTCTCCCAATTCAGAGTGCAAGTACGCTGCTTCTTCTCGCCCAGGAGGCTGTGAAAGACCTTCCAAAACTCGGTGTGTTTTGCTTCATTAGTATGCAGGACCGAACCATGGGTGGAAATGATGTTATCCATCCGGTTTCTACGCTTCCGCGCACTGACCTTCATGTGAAAGAATTTCGTATTTGCATCACCAGCCCGGATGTACTGTAATCGAGCCATTTGCTTGGCCCTCATTCTATTCACCGCTAGCAAACCCAACACTCTGCACTTTAGTTGTTTGACAAAAGCCACCTCCTCTATAGACAGGGATCTGTACTCTTGTGCTAAGTCAAACCTGAAGATGAGTTCATCTATAGTCGCAAGAGTTAATTTTGTGTTTCCCACCATTGATTTGCTCCAGCTCCTCAATGCCTTGGCCAATCTGTTTAACTTTATATGTAGTTTTCTCACTGCTCTCGTGGCCGTTAGCTGTTTGTTCCAAGAATCTGCGACCACCTGATGGAAACCAGGCAGCTTGGGCCAAAAGGCTTCAAATCTGAAGCCTTTGTACAGGTTCTTGTGTACCTTGGTTACCAACAGAAGAGGAGCATGGTCGGAGGTTGAAGAGGATAGTGCTTGAAGCTGGCAGTCAGGGAACCGAATTCCCAAATCAACGGAAAAGAAAAAACGATCAATTCTTGAAAGAGTGGCATCAACCCTTGCATTGGACCAAGTAAACCTTCTCCCTTTTAGCTCTATCTCCTTCAGGGCAGCATCATCAAGGCAATCTTTAAAAGCTCTTAATAATCTAAGATTTCTCACCGGCTTATTTTTATCAGCTGGCTTGTAGATCAGATTGAAGTCTCCACAAACGAGCCAAGACGGTAAGGCGTCTTGTTTGGAATTGACCAGTTCTTGAAGAAACTGAAACTTGTCATCAATGGACTGAGGTCCATACACTGTCGTGCAGGTCCATGGTGATCCCCCATGAAGTGGCCACACGTTTACTGTGATCATGAAGTTTCCCAGCCTGATGTTCTCCAAACGGAACAGATGATGATCAACCGCCAAAAGAATGCCTCCCCTGGAACCTATTGCTGGAAGGAAGCAGAGATACTCAGTGAAATCCAGCCCCAACATTTCCTGGATATCTGCCCTTGAGATGTCTTGCAGCTTTGTCTCTTGGATGCACACCACTGTTGCCCTGATTTCCTAGACACGTTGCTTTAGTGAAGCCTTTCTTGCCACTGCGTTGAGACCACGAACATTCCAGCAAAGGAGTCTACAATCTTCACTCATGGGGCCTGGTCGTACAACACGATATGGATGGTTTATGGGGTGTCTGTCTACCCGCAACAACCCAGACAGACTCCCCCAACCAGCAGCTTACAAAGAGAAAGCAGGCCCTTGGTAAGCCGAGGTCAGCCTGCAGGACCATACTATTGCTAGGACAAATAGCAAGGGGCCAGCTAACAACAGATTCTTCCACAGCAAGAAACACAAAAGGGTAACACCCACTAGTGAAAGGGCTAAACATTAGGGAAATGAATCTACTACTGTTGGAGTCCTGCTCTGAGAATTAGAGCTCAGAGATCTCCCAGGAGGCCGCTCTAGTGGCTTGCAGAAGGTCCACTGGCGTGTTGACTCCTACTAGTTCCCTCAGACCACTGAGCAGCTCAGCTGGCAGTGTTGACTTGAATAGTTGTAGGTAGTTTTGGAAGCTTTGTTCATCAAAAGAGGTTGCTCCTGCCGGGAGGATTCCAACCTTCTTGGCGATGTTCAGTTGCGCTCTTTGGGTCACAGGCAGATTCGCCAATGGTTTGGCAGCCAACCTTTTGCTGCGGCGGCAATAGGTCACCGTTGCTGCCGGTGTTGACGGGTCAGGCAGGATGCTCGGGGGCAGCGGCTTGACAAGTAGCTGTCGTAGGACCCTGTTGAGTGAAGGATCCATTCTTTCCGGTGCAGTATCTGGCAGCTGCAGATTCTGTGATCCTGACTCCACCAGAGCTCCCGACTGCAGCAATGTGGCATCGGCTGGAAGGGAGTAGCCGAGGCGCTGCGACGGGGTGAGGATGGTTGCTTCAAACATCATCGGGTCTATCTCTTTTTGGGGAAAAGCAATGTGGCACCCTGGATGTTGCAATTCCGCTACAGGATCAGCTTCGGAATTTGGGGCAACCACGGATTTCTATGGAGAAATCGCAAGTGGAGAGCCTACATCCTTAGTGGGCATCAGGGCTGAGGCGGACAGCATGAGGTGGCGCCATCCTGGGGCTGTCCCGGAGCCTGATGGGAGACTCTTCTGGTTTGAACTGTGCTGAGTTTGAGACGGGCGTTGCCAGGAATTTGTGTTTTGAGCTGAATGGTCTCTATTTGCCGGTGGAGATGGTGGTGGCGAGTCCTCCCAGTTGTTAGGTAGGTCATCTCCGTCAATGTCCCCCGAAGATGACCCATCCGGTTTGCCAATCTCCTAGGACAGGTGATACACTCTTGGATGGGTCGTCCTGTCAACCTCACACGTCCTCGCCGGTCCGAAGTCGACAATGGTGTCCACATTAAAAAGCACAGGGTAAGCAAGAAACAGAGGTCATGAGCCTCCTGCCCAAGACTGAGCCCCTCGAGCCCTCTCTGTCCACCGCTTGGGTCAGAGAGTCGCTGCTTTTGGGATGGTATCTACATCGGTAGTCCATGCCCAGATGCAAGCACACGCTGACTCCATAGCTGAGATTGGTTGGACCAGCTCCGATTGTGAAATTCCAAAGCTTTGCAGCAGACGTGAGACAGAGCTTGCTGCCCAGTAGTGGCGAGGGAGTCCTTCAATGCAGATTTTGACTTTGAATCTCGCCTTTGCTGCTCGGATGCCGGCATGTAGGGACCAATTGACCAAAACCAGATCAATGATGGCACCTTGGTCTTGAACACGCTTGATGGTGACCAGACGATCTCTTAACTGATTGGAGGCACATCGGATGTGGAAGCTCGAAAAGGACTGCAGAGTTACCTCGATGTCTCCTTGTCTCAGGCTTAGCACCCTGGTTAGGAAACTCTGAACCGCCCCCGGGTTGACGAACTGCCCATTGAGGTTATGGGCAATCAGAGCTCGCCGGGAGAGGTCCCGCTCTGTAGTTTCGTTGACGGTGGCGCGCTGCAGATGTAGCATCACACGGTCAGGGCGATGCTTAGCCGGAGCTCCCTGTTCGTGGTGGGACGATCCCGACTCCTGCAAAGCTCCCGACCCCTCCGGTAGTGCTTGATCTTGAGCCAAGGAGGTGCTTTGTTGCCAGTGGGTGACGCGAGGTGACCAGATCAAGGAGTTGCAAATAACTGGCCGGCGATGCCTCGCCTGTCCGGATTCCCTGCAGAGCAGACACCTCACCGGAGCCGAGCAAGAAGCAACTCGGTGGCTCGGTGAGAGACACCTGAAGCACCTCCCCTGCGCCCTGGAAAGGAACAAATCCTTAATAGTGGGCGGTCTCTGAGACGGGAGATCGAGAGGTGCAGCGCGTTGGTCCCTTCACCATCCTTTCTTCTTCACTCTCATCCAACCCTCCTCCTCCACAGCATTGGGGGAAGGTAAAGATGCTTTTACTGGCGGAGTGGGCACAGAGCTAGAAAGCTGGAGCTTTTGAACAGGGGGGTTTGAAGTAGTGCCCCCTACCGAGACCAGCACCCCGGACTTGGACGGCAGCGCGGCAGGTAAGGCGGAGTTAAAGTTGGAGTTACCCTGCTTTAACTCCTTGGATGGCCTGAGGAGAATCCAAGGCGCTGAAAGATTCCCCACTGCCGGTCCTGCAAGGGCTGTGGCTGGAGGGACCCGGCCAGCAGCTGGATCGAGTGCCGAGCTTGGGGATTCTTGGGACCAGGGGGAAGGAATTTGGACAAATTCCGGCAGGTTTGGTGAGGAGGCAGGAGAACGGGGTGAGGTGGGTTCAGTGGGGGCTACGGGTGTGGTGGGAAGGGTCTCGGGCGGGGTGGGTGACGGGAAACGGTACAGGGGCGGGAGGTGGCCGCCAACTCCGGGGAGGCCGGGGGCGGGTGGGCGGTGGGCGTTTGGGGTGGGGAATCGCCAAGCGGGTCGCCAGACGTGGAGACGGCCATCGGTTTGGGCACTGCTTTGAAAATTTTAAGAAACAACTTTGAGAAGCCATAGATAACCGGCGAGAATGAGATTACTACCATGATCGTGAACCCTCAAACATATTCCGATAATAAAGCCCATAATAATAAAAAATTGTTGTACTCCAACGATCCATCTACTTAGGATTTAGCTTTTGGAAACGTCTAACAAGAAACAGAGACACGCAGCATTTCCTCGCGTCAACAACGGGAGAAGGTCATCTGCCCTCTGCCGTTTCCCCTGTTTGAACCCTTGATCAAAGATTCTCATCTTACACTGCCATTCTTGCCTCCACATCCGAGCTGGCACTCCCAAAGCCTGAACATCTTTTGAAGGCATAAACTATAAGAGATGCCACTCGTTCGCTTCACTAACGTGCGAACGCCTCACGCAGTCACACCCGAATCCTTTGCTCTGATGGTCGTATCGAGTAAACGTGCTATCCTGATGCATTTCTTTACCCTCAGCCAGCCAGCTACATCCAACATATGTCGTTAATTTCAACCTGTTTGGGACTCACTAATTTCACAGGAATTTTGCAGGAATTTTATACAAAAAATAGTTTAATTCCTGTAGGAATTGAGAAACTTTTCCTTGTTCTAAACATGTTGTGTCACTAACCAGAATCGCTCTAGACATTGCATGGTGTACAATGCAACGTACAACCCTCTGGCCCTGCAATAGAGGCGTATCATGTGACATCGTGTTAGAAAAAGATACTTCTCCTAGCTGTATGATCTGGAAAGCATGATGCAGATCGCCTGCACTACGTTGTTTATTTGTGGCGATACATTCCGATGCATTATCTAGTGCAATAGCGTTCCTCTCTCTGACACACAAGATTATCGTTCACCCTCTGTTGTTTCTTTAAATAACGCAGAGGATATGATTTCCACAAAGCTGGCATTTGTGCATGACAGTGAATTGGTACATGCGGAGCCAAGAAGGGGCCGGGGCTGCCTAAGACATCTGGTCTTTTTTTTTCAACAAAGCCCATTTGTACGCCATGTGGGCAAAGCCTAATGGCTTCTTACTTATGTGGTCAGTGGTAAGAGGTTGAATACAAATTGAAGGGGCTGGACCAGACCAGGGGTGACCATGATGATTAGACATGGTAATCGTTCTAGCTCCATGTTTGACCACATCCTATAAGTGAAACTGCAAGGAACAAGGAGAGGGGAGAAAGTTGGCCATACTGGAATTCGTAACACATATCCAGGGCCCTCGTGTCGCTCTCCTAGGGCGACTTCAGGCGATGCAACCCACTGTCGCCGCCACAACCCCCTTGCTGCTTGCCATGCTGCCGTTGCCGCGGGCCGTGCGACCCCTCCTCCTATCTCCTCCTCCTCTTTCCTCCCATCTCCTCCTCCTCTCCCGTTCCCTCTACCCGCATGGCTTCCGTGTTCCTCTTCTCTCGGCGTTTGTACCGGATCAATGACTGCGCCGCCGGATCCGGCGGCGGCGGGTAGAACCGGCGGTGGGCTCATGGCGGCAGCGGCGCTGACGGCCGCTTGGTCAGAGCCGACGAGCCGGCGGACGGCGACGAAAATCGGCGTTAGCGTCCATCTGCTACCTTTCATGGCGCGCACCACGACCACCATGGCCTCTCCACTCCACTACCCCCGCCTGCTCCTCTCTCCACCTCTACGTCCGCGATCCGCTGCGGCCGTTGGCGGCAACCTGCGACTTCATGCAGCGGCGCGCGTCTCCCTCGGATGGGCCTTTTCCGTGACGACGCCCTCATCTGATAGCCTTGCCGCCGTTCGGGCGGCTGCAGCCGGCGGATCCGCGGCGGTGGCGGTGCTCCCGCCGTCTGCTCGGGCGATGAGCGGTGTCCCTCTCCCGGCGACCGCCGCCCTCTCTCCTGATTTGCCGGCGAGGCTTCTTCATCAGCTCTTCTTCTCTTCTCCGATGGCCTCTGGTGGCGGTGTGGTGGCGCTGGTAGCCTTCTTTGGCGCCATATCCCTTTCTTCCTCTTTAAGTGGCGTGGTGTGACCGTCGTGGGTCACCACCTCCCTCTCGCCAGTGCTTTCGCCTTTGTGGAGGCCGCTCGGGGAGGGTCTGCTCAGCAGTGGCAGATGGCGGGGCTCAGGTGGCATGGTGGTGGGCGGGCGGGCGCAGAGTGCTCGAGGCGTGTTTTCGGCGGCGTTCGACCCTTCTGTTATCGGAGTTGGTAGTGCGCCTATTCTTGGCCTCCTGGCAAGGTCCCACCCACGCCGTCGTGCCCTCCCCCTGTGAGGCGCTCGGCGACCTCGGGCGGCGTCTTCCGCGTCAGGTGGCTGTGATTGTTGCGTCTTTGATGCGCTTGATTCTCTTGGGGTTGCTTTTCATGGCGCAGTGGCCCCCGCGCCAACGGCGTAGGCTGGTATCTCCTTCTCCGGCGGTGTCTTAGTTCGCAGCCCTCGGCAGGTCCTATTCTCGCCGCTATGGGCCTTCCTCCTGCGGCGTTTGGTGGCGTTAGACGGCGTCTTGGCGTCGGCGGTGTGCTTTCGTGGCTTGTTACGGGGTTGCGGCTCGGTCGCGTCTCGGTTCTCCTCGTTGGTGATCTGTTGTGGCTTCCCTTTAGTGCGTTGGTGGGTTGGCGCATTGGGCGAAAGCCCTGCCTAGCTTTGCCTGGGCCGGCGGTGGCGTCAACTCCTCTGGTGTCGTTTCCCTCCTTGGAGGCATCGTCGTAGTAGCTCCTCCCTCGCATTTGGTGAAAACCCAGCTTGCGGTCAAGCGGCAGCGGCGGATATTCTGTCGTTTTCCTCGTTGGAGGCGTCGTGGTGGCCCCTCTTCGCTACTGGGTTGGCTTGTACGAGGTCTCCCCCTTTGGAGTCGTTCGCTGTTGCGTGTGTGGTGGTTTGCTTAGCGCTGACCGACGGTTTGCTTGGCCCTGGCTGAGCTCTCCTCTTCTTCTACCTTTAGCGTGTGGCCGACAGCAGTCGGTGGTCCCTCTGCTAGTGGTGTTCCCGGTGATGGCCGAAGGTGTGCCTGGCTTTGGCGAGGTGGCGGCAGAAGCCAGGTTGTACCCGTGCTTGCACGGGTTTTTATTTGTATTTTCTCCTTCTATTCAATGAAATAGGATGGCAGTTCTCCTGCCCCTCTTTCAAAAAAAAAACTGCAAGGAACCCGTTTATCCGTAAAGATGAGTAGAAGCAAATATAAATTCTCAACGTTATAGTCTGATTATCTCGATCTATTCTAAGTAGCACCCGAAAAAGCACACGCTAAGGGTTTAGCTAAATCCGAGGCGTCTGAAAATGTCTTCTTTGTCTAGGGCGCGCTTAGTTTTTCTTCAATTGCTTACTTAGGTTGTTTCAATTTGTATGATAGTAAAAATCCTGTGTACTTATCGTGAAAATTTTATTGACGAATTTTACGGGGTTCATCAAATTTAATTTTGTATTTGTTTTCACTAAAATAATTGCATTGTATTTGTTTTTCATATTTTATATGGTTTACTAAACTTTTTTTTAAAATTTTGTAGGGACTCACCTAGGTTCAATCCTTTGTATAGCATACATATTTGTTCCTTTTTGTATTTTTAACCTTAAGATTGGGATTTCGGTGGCCATCGGATGGAATTTGAGATTCATACACCCCAACTCTAAAACCATCCTCTCCTCCTTCTCCCCTCATCTTCTTCCCGTGTCATTGTCGTTGTTGTTGTTGCTTGGCATGCTGTCGTCTCCTAGTGCCACCACAACAATTAGGGTGTGTTTGGTTTATAGTCTTGGGTGACCATGCCAATGCATTGGTCATAGTCAACCCAGGGCACGACCTTTGCATTGGTAGTTTTGGCTTGTTTGGTTTGTAGCCATTGCATAGTGACCAAAGTTGTATTTAAAAAATGAGATAAAATTATAAAATCAAAAAAATTGAAAGTATTTAAAATAGGTTGCTTAGGATTTTAGATGAATTATGAAATTTGTTTCGTGCAATTTGGCCACCGAATAAGAAAGATATAAAAATATGAAATTGTAAATCAAAGAAATGAAACGTACCTGCGGTTGGCTGATAGTGGGACCTCCGGCGTTGGCTCAGCCCTCGCCCGTGTTGGTGCTCGTTTTCTTCGCCCACGCCAATGCAGCTCTCCCTGTTGACTGTAGCTCGGCTGGCCAATGGATTGGTAGGGCTGAACTTTTAATGGTAACCGACCAAATAGGTTCCAAATTACATTGGCATGACCTTTTGTTGGCATGGCCACCCATGGTCATAAACCAAACAGTCCCTTAGGTCCAAGGTTCATCAAGCCCCCTCCCCCGCGGCTAGGGCTGGCAGGGGCATGGTGGTAGAAGGAAGTTGTGGTAATGCAGTGAGAAGAGGATGACACTACCACCATCTCAGGTGCAGGATCATCCGAGGGCGGTGGGTGCGGCTGGCCATGGAGGCCATGAATGACGAACAAAAATAGGGTGGGCAGAGTTAGCACTACAAATGGGAGGAGGCGGCGGCGAAGCATTAAGGGTGCTGGTTGCCACCGGTCATAGGTGATAATCAACCTGTGTGGAGTTGCATCAAAGAGGAAGAAGACATCAGAAAGGTAGAGTTGGTGACGCCATCAAGATGGCGCGGCGAGTGGAAAAGGGCGACAAGTGGAATCCCTGGTTTCAGTCGTCTAGGCAATAGACAGCCTCAAAACAGTAACTCTGAGCTGCCTAATCAATGCGAGGATATTATGGTTGATCCAGCCATGAGAAGCCAAGGATATTCGGTGAGCTAATATTTGTACATTGTTCCCAATCTTAAGATGATTAATTTGGGCTGGATGAAGTAATGTATTTGAGGATGACATGATGGAGAGTGGATTGATGATACGCAGTAAATTAGCTGTAGCAGTATTAGCGTGTGGATTAGCGAATGACGACCTGATGCTTGGGTGCGACTTAAAAAACCGCGAAGCAAAGGACAGTGCACGGGGAGTGGGGGGTGGCGGGAAGTCAGCAGCCAGCATTTAGCTGCGGTACATTCTGCCTGCAGAGCTGAAGATCCAAGGGAATGGATGAGTAGTAGTGGTGGTGGCAGCCGTTGATCAAGCCTGCATTAACTGCACTAATCAAACCTGCTAGCAACATTAATGGCCCATCGATTAGTTTAAGCCCCTATGCATCCAGTTCCAAGCATGCAGTAATGTATTGCACTTGCGATTTGTTAAGGTCGGCAAAGTCAGCCATGGAACCTATCGTGAATTGAGAAGTTACAAAAGGGTAGTTAATTAGCAGTTAATTGAGAAGTTAATCTCATCATTAACTGCCCTATCAACAGTCATCTCTTTATAAAAAGACATCCACTTTATACATAACTTTTCATTCTTTATAAAAGGGCACCACCCTTCATTGTACTGTAAGAAAGAATGTGTGCAATAAAGTGATTACACAAGTCTTTATATTCTCTCTCAATCATCCACTTTGCTAATAGATCATAACACGTTATCAGCACTGCTTGGTGGATACTTTCTCCACTAATCACTGTCCTAATTACATTATCAAACACTAATCACAATTAGGCTAGAATTGAGAAAATCCATAATCAGCGAGGGAGAAATACCGTTGTTCGTTCATGGTGGAGAGCCCCTGGGGCAATCTGCCCTATGCCCATCCCTCCTAATACACCGTGGTGGAGGATCTCAGAAGCAACATGGATGGTGATTGTTGCGTCTGAGATCCAACCAGGGTATTCGAGGGCTTCTTTGCGCCATGCAAGGCATTGGCGGTGGAGAAGGAGGGCTCCTCCTCGACGTCTCCATAACACACAGAGTAAGAGGGCTAGGAGGAAAAAGGGAAGAAGAAATACTACATCTGTGAGGGCTGCAACATGCCTCTGCCTATAGCAGTTCCTTCACAGAATGATTCAACGCCGTCTTCCCCGGAATACACGACGAATTCACCGAATGGCTCTAGCTTCTTCATTGCCACCAACAGCGCCGTTAATCCGGAGACGGTGGCGGCTCTTCAAGCCACCCGAAGAAATCGCTGGTGCTCAGTAGCTAGTGCCATGGCGGGTGACGCCTGACACTAGTCACCATCATATCCTGATCCTCTACCTCCACCGTGCTTCGTCGCTGTGAATCCAGGAGACCCTTCAAGCTTTGGTGAACGCTTCACCATGGCTGGTCGCCGTGGGGCTGCGCCCATCTACCATGAGGCGTGGCGGCACCCGGGCTCAGCGACCCCGAGATGGACCACCACTAGAGTGGACCGACGGCGCTTTACGGGGCGACAGCCGTCGGCCTCAATCCGGAGCAGCCCGAGGCGACGGCGGTTATGATGAAGGCGGCGGCGCTGGATTCTGGATTTGGCGGCGATGGACACGGGTGGCAGCGGCACCCGGACGCGAAATGGTGGCGGCTGGCCCCGATCTCCAACTTCAAAAGCCAGCTGAGGCTAGCACGGCAGCCACCGATGCAGACGGTGACGACCTGGCCGACGGCGGCCCCCATACCCGACGGCGGTGGCAGTGACCTTGGGGGCTGGGTTGGAAACCCTAGTTCCCAACAATGGCTGTGGCTAAATGGGCTGATCAGCTGGGCCTAAAAAAAGAGGCAAAATTTGCAATTTGATCATTGGCAATTAAGAAAATTGCGAATAGGTCAGGCCGATAAAGAAAGAGGGGCTTATTTTCAAGAAAAATTTGCATCTGACCCCTTAAAAATACTGCTCTATCCCATATATCAATATTTTAGTGTATATTTGGTATATACAGATAGAATTTATATATGTAATTGTTATATATTGCGATTTTATCCATGCATATAGCAATCGCAGTATATATGTCTATGTATGTATTACTTGGAAAATTATAATTAATGTATTTTTTCTAGCATTTTTGTAACACATACCCAAATTTTCTAATTTTAGCATAAAAATTTTTCGCAAAAAGTCATAATTAAACTTCTACAATTATTCCCCAATTTTTAAAAATTGTCTAAATTAAACTTCTATTTATTCCCTAAAAGAAAAACTTATTCATATTAATTAATCCCATAAAAAGAAATAAATAAATTATATTTCATATTTGGATTCTACTCATTTTTCTGGATTTTTATAAATTTATTTTATATTTTTCTAAGCTACCTACTATTTTCTATAAATTTTCAAAGCCTAAACTTTTCTCTGGAAATTAATTTCCTTTTATAAATCAAACCTTCCTTATTAAGCAAATCCGGGAATACGCTTTCCCTTTCAGGAAATACGTTTCCACATAAAGCCACCCCACCCTTTCCTCTCACAGATTGTCGGCCCCACTCGTCAGCCCTACACCTAATCCAACGGTGCCCACGGTTACCCCTTGAATCCAACGGGGCACGTAGGTCGTCCTCTTCCTTCTTACCGCGCCGCCCTGCTCAACCCGCCGACGCCGCCGTCACCCATCGGATTCCTCGCCGTCGTCGCTCTCGTCCACGCCCTGCCCCGGTTTCGCCGCCACAAGACAGCTCACTCCGCCGCCAACCTATCTCGCCACCTCACTACCCCTATCCACCACCAGTGGCTAACCAATTCGCCGTCGCCGCCGCCATGACAAAATAGCACAAACGTGCCCGCCACTGCTCGTAAGAGCTATAAAACCCCCTCTCCCGACGTCGCGTTCCCTCAAGACTTTCTCCCCTGCCATCTACACTCCCCCTAAGGCCCTAAACCACCCTCCCCGCCACCTCCTTCTTCAACTCCGGCCACCCCCTTCCACACCATTCCCATCCCGATTTGTCTTGATTCTCACAAGCCAAAGCCTCCACTCCCTACCGCGAAGCTAACCTAACCATTTCCTAAAGCTAATACTCACCGGAGTTACCTCGCCGCCACTACCCTGTCACGCCGTTGCCACGACCTCGCCGCCAGGCCGCCTCAGACCATTCTAAGCCCAACCGCAACCCCCCCTAAGGTGCAACATGCCCCTAATTTCAAAATTCTAGCGCCAATTTCTCGCCGCCGGCCACCAAACCCCGTCGCCGTCGTCCTCTCTGCCGCTGTTCCCCATTTTTCCCTCCTTCTATTTCTTCACTGTCGCTGACGACTTGACCCCACTCGTCAGCCGCCTCAGCCAGCCACGTGCGCCCGCTTCCTCTCTCTGCACTTGGGCCCCGCACGTCAGCCACACAGCGCACCATATTGGGCCAAGCCCAATACTGTCCAAGCCCAATGACGAGCTACGCCCTCTGAAAATTTTAACTGAGGCTGAAAATTGCTAACCCTATAACTGAGGCTGAAAATTGCTCATGTTTACATTTTTTTAGGACATCATCTTCATCCTAATTTAAAAGCCGAGTATTTAATGAAAGAGAATTATTTAACTTTATGAAAATTTCTTAATGAGCGTTATGACCAACAGAAGTTAGTTATACTATTGAAAATAAATGAGTCTTTGCTCGAAAAAGGAACGAAGATAACCAGATGGTGAGATATAAAGCGAGGCTGGTAGCACAATGGTTTACATAGAGATCCGAAATTGATTATGATGAAACATATTCGCCTGTGATGAGTGAAATTACATTTCGATATTTGATATCATTGGTAGTTAATATGAATTTAACTATGCAGCTGATGAATGTTGTAACCACATATCTTTATGGGTCACTTGATTCAGATATTTACATGAAAGTTCACGAAGGAATTAAACTTTCGAATCCGAAAACAAATCACAACATGTATAGTCAAATTGAAAAGTCACTATATGGATTAAAACAGCCAGGAAGAATGTGGTATAACCATCTTACTGAATTCCTTTTGAATAAGGGATGCTCTAATAATGATGATTGTACTTGTGTGTTCATCAAGAAATCCCAAAATGGATTTTGCATTATATCAGTTTATATTGATGATTTGAATATCATCGGAGCCATAGAGGATATAAAGGAAGCAAGTACACATCTTGTGACAGAATTTAAAATGAAAGATTTGGGTAAAACCAAATTTTGTTTGGGTTTACAACTTGAGTATATTCATGATGGAATATTAGTTCATCAGTCAGCCTATATCCAAAAGATATTAAAAAGGTTCAATATGGATAAGGCATACCCATCTAGAGACTCTTATGATCGTGAGATCTCTAGATAGAAATAAAGACCCATTCAGACCAAAGAGTGATAATGAAGATATTCTAGGACCAGAATTTCCATATCTTAATGCTATTGGAGCATTAATGTATTTAGCAAATTGCACTAGGCCTGATATTGCATTTGCAATTAATCTATTAGCTAGATTTAGTGCTGCTCCTACTAAGAGACATTGGGATGACGTTAAAAATATCTTCAGATATCTTTAAGGCACACAAGATCTTGAATTATTTTATAAAAAAATCAAGATATGATTATGATAGGATATACGGATGCTAATCCCCACAATGCCAAATCACATATTGGTTTTGTTTTTCTATATGGTGTTACAACTTTCTTATGGAAGTCTAGTAAACATTGGTGGCCACTTCCACTAATCATTCTGAAATAATTGCATTATATGAGGCATCACGTAAGTGTGCATGGCTTCGCAGATGATTAACCACATTAAAAAATCAAGTTGTATTAACTCAATGGAATCCCCTACTATTCTCTATGAAGATAATGCTGGTTGTATTACTTAAATGCAAACAAGTTATATTATGATCAATATAATGAAAGACATTGCTCCTAAATTATTCTATCCACGTGAGCTCCAAAAGAGTGGTGAGATAGAAATTTTACCAACAAAGTCTTATGATAACTTAGCAGATTTGTTTACTAAATCTCTACCAAAATCTACATTCCAATGAGGAAACTTTGTGAGTTGTAAAGTTTAGGAGTAGTAAACCTCCGATTTATAAGCTGATGATATATTGTATTTTTTCTTTTATGAGTTTTTCCATGAAGGTTTCTCATATAAATTTTTTTAATGAGGAAATATAAATACAAGCATGTGTACTCTTTTCTCCATCCATTTTTTCCACATAGTTTTTAGAGTTTTTAAGAAGGCATATTGGTAATTTTACATATGGGAATATATATATAACTGAGATAACATATAATCTTATTTTCTTCCTCCTTTTTTCCCTAGGGTTTTAGAGAAAGTTTTTAAAGATGTATTTTACAGCCATTTGCTCAAGGGAGAGTGTTGTGAATTAATACACATGTGATCAAATGACTACAAAAGAGTAGTTAATTAGCAGTAAATTGAGAAGTTAATCTCGTCATTAACTGCCCCATCAACGGTATCTTTTTATGAAAAGGCACCCCATTATACGCAACTTTTCATTCTTTATAAAAGGACACTGCATACTCTAAAAGAAAGTGTGCAATAAAGTAATTACACAAGTCTTTATATTCTCTCTCAATCATCCACTTTGGCAATAGATCATAACAGAACCAAAGATTTCTGGTCTAAAGGTAAAAAACTTTGACTTCTCGACTCTTTCTCAAAAATCTTGAAGCAATTTCTTAAAGTTTTTCAAAACAAGTCGAATCAAATAGACTGACTCCTTGAAGTACTTCTAGAACCTATCGAAAGTTCAGCTTTCAATGATTCAAACCAAAATAAGAAGCCAGGACTAAAGTTCACGCAATGGATTTGCTTCGGCAGCTAAGACAATCTCGCACAAAGAAATTCATGGCAAACGGTTCAATTCTCGCATAAATACAAAGAAATTACTATATTATCTTTGTCCTATCCCATATGCCACATCAAACCTTACCTAGCTCAGCATAACTAAATGGCTAGTTGATTGAAACATGTCAGCAAAGCTTCGAAAGTGTAGTTTTGTTTTCTTTTTTTGAGAGAAAAAGTGTAGTTCTGTTGTTTAGCGTCTTTTGGAGAGAAGTTCTATCCACGAACATGTATAGTTTTGTGGGTACTCACAGGGACCTGATGCAAAGGCTGAATTTTAACATTTTTGGAGGAAAAGTTTAAACCAGTGTATCAACAGAAGCAAAAAAGTTTAGATACTATAGGGACTGGACTACGGATTAGACGTCCGATCGCAGGGAAAAAATTGGATGCTGTTGCAGTAGGTTAGAGCAAATATTTCACCAAGAAGAAAGAAATGTTTCAGAAGAGCAAAACGCAAAATGTTTCAATAGTTATTAAAGAAAGTTTTACCAGACACAACCTAATGTTTCAAAAGGATAAAACACATGTTTCAATAACGAAACCACAGAAAATGGACATTAAAACATTTATGTCAACATGGTGAAACATTCAAGTTAGCCTACTAAAACATTGAAATAATAAGGTAAGAGAAACGCACGATGTTTCAGTAAAAACATAACGAAAAAATGTTTCAGAAGAGCAAATGAGGTGGTTCACAAGCGCAAATATCATGTTTCAACGGAACAAACCGGATGTTTCATAAGGAAATAAAGTGTTTCATCAAAGCAAACAACATGTTTCACCAGATAAACCCTAATGTTCCATACGTACCAAGCTAATATTTCAGCCCAAAAAAAGCTTGTCTCCTTCAACCTCCAGCCTCTTCTCTGAATCCGGCCATCATCTTCTCTAGATCTGGCGATCCCCATTGGATCTGCCCACCGAGCTCCCCAAATGAGCCCATCGAGAGGGTAGAGATGGAAAAATGAAGAGAGAGAGAGAGAGAGAGAGAGAGAGGAAGAGAGATAGGGGTTCTCCATGGCTAGCATCATGCCCGCCAGCTCCATTCCCATGCATGGATTGGTCCTCACGGTAGCATGCTTGGTCGGACCAGCAGTGCTCCGTATCTGCTTGCAGTCGGCGACGAGAGCACGCTCCACGCGCTCGGGGCGACGCCGTCCACGTCCTCGCGCAGCAGCAGCAATACCACTAGTACTACCCTGGCCTAGGATATAGGGAAAGAGGAGGAGAGAAGGAGGAGCGCGTGGTAGCTCGCCGTTGGCTGCTAGCGCTACCGCGCCCGCATAGACGAGGGCATTGTCCCCTTGTGACCACACTTTTGTGTGAGAGACACGGAGAAGGAAGAAAAATAAAAATAAAATACAAAGGATGGGGTGGAACAGATAAGGTAGAAGCATGTGGCTAGAAGCAGCACTAGAGCGAGTGCGAGCTGAGTCCTGGACGTCCGATTTTTTGAACTGGGGTCAGATGCCCGGGTCTAAGCATTTTCGATACTATAGAGAACACAAAGCAGCACTTTGGGGAAAAGAAAGTTCCACAGAAAACAAAAAAACCAAGACCAGAGCACATTCTAAAAGGGCAAAGGGGGACTAGACTCGGAGCTTATCCTATATACTTGTATATTAGTAGTAATTTTTCTGTGGAAAAAAGGAAATCAAAATTTCAGTGCTACTCTTTCGGTTTTTTGTTTTTCCTTTGAAAAAAAGATAATGACTGTCATTAGAAGCGATATAATAAATTAGGGAGGGACCCAAATATTGACTACAGAGATAAATATTTTGGAGGGCTTGAATGTTTTCCAAAAGAAAAAAAATTGACAGATTTTCCCTGTGTTGGTATTTGTCTGAAAGATTGAATGATAAAGAAGATAGAAAACTGCTTTTCTCTGCTGTAGCCAGTACACAGCATAAAGCAACCAGACGATGAGGGAAGACATGTTCACTTACAACTAAATCAGGGAAGGGCCACTTGAATTTTTTCCATATTATTTTGCCTTTATGAATCAACGGACTTTCTGGTGACTATATAATAAGGGAAGACAGGGTTTCTGCTGACTAGTTGATCTGCACAAAACAGCAGCATTACACAACATTCCATGCCTATTCCACTACCAAATTCAATCAATTATTATCAGTACAGCAATAACAATGCTTAATGAGGCCCTATCTAAAGTTTTAAGGATCATCCAATCATACATTCATACTGCTAGCATGCATATTGAACTCAGAAATTCAGCAACAAGGAGGTTGTGTCAATTCACATTGGAAAATAGAGTTTGCTTTTGTCGGGAGTTGGTAAGTCAGATGACATTCTAAAACAATATTAATTCTGACTTCTGAGATACAGCTTAAGCAGCAGAAGGAAGCAAGAGTGGTAGGAATCTTCACAGCTAGGCAGCTAGCAATCTCTGTAATGGAGAAGGAGAAACAGACTCTACCAAATCAAAATGCAGTGCGCATCATTTACCCATCTCCCCGATAATATCACTGTCCTCTGCACAACAACTGACAAGAGTAAAGAGATGTGCAAAACATACAATCAATGAAGCTAAATATGTGAGTGGTCACTCCTACAATGAAATGCAGCAATATACCTTTTATCTTTTTCTTTATATAGACCTCCAGCAGCATCCCTGCACCAACCCCAGTAGCAATACAAGCACCATAGATTGCCAATGCTTTAGGCAAAGAAAGCCGAGGTAGAAAATAACATTCGGGGACCTTTCTGATTTTCTCTGGAGATGCTTCTTAACAACCGGTTCACTTGACTCAATAGTCGCTGCGCTGCCCACTGTCTTCCAGTTCACATTCTTGAGCATATCTTTCGAGTCTTCGCTACCCATCCTAAAACTGAGCATACATAAATGTTAATCATAATCGATCTCCACAAATAATCTGAAAGACAGATAGACAGGCAGACATACAATTGCATCGTCTAATTCAATTAACATGGTCCTATTGAAGAACATAAGAGGATACACAATGAAACACAAACTCATGTGTCAGGTTAGAGTTCGATTAGCGTCTGTCAGTTATAACTAAACTTCCAATAAAACCAAATTAACACAATGCCGTCACCGCCGCCGTTGCGGAGCGCGCAGAGGCGGAGCTGGAGGGAGGTGGAAGGCAGGAGCGAGGCGACGGGAGAGGAGGGCGGAAGCGGGCGGCCAGCAGAGGTGAGGCAGAAAGATGAGGAGGAAGGGAGGGGGAGCGAGCGGAGGACGTCGGAGACGGGGAGGTGGGACGAGACGGTGACGTACCGCGGGGGGAGTGCGAGGTCGTCGAGGCGGACGAGGACGGACCTGGTGGCGGCGGGCGGGGCCGGGCCGGCCATGGCGAGCAACTAGGGTTAGGGTTCCGACGCGGGGGAGGGGAAAGAGAGCTCGTGGAGACGATGGGGAATCGATGGAGATCGACGAGATGGTTCAGCGCGGGTTGGCTACAGAGAAGATTGAGAATTTTTTAATTTATTATTTAATTTAAATCTTTTTTCAAAAATAATCGTAGAAAAATAAAAATTACAAAAATAGGCGGCTGTCGCCCCATGTCCGGGCGATAGGAGACATAACCGTTAGCCCCCAAAACGGCTAGGGACGTAGCCGCTACAACCAGCGCAGGTGGTCCCCACCTATCACCCCAATATAGAGCGATCGCCCGTTGCAGGGGCGATAGGCAGGCATAAAGGCGCGAGCCTTCCCTCTCCCACCAGGCGCCCCTCATTTTCACCGAGAGAGCGAGACCGAGAGCAGAGCCGGAGCCGGGAGGAGAAGAAGAGAAGAGGAAAGAATGAGAGAAGAGGAAAAAAAGAGAGAAGAAAAGAGAGAAAAGAAGGAGAGGAAGGGAAGAAGATCCGATATTTTCGCGGAGGTAAGTCCGAAAATTTTTTCCCGCAAATAATGTATTATACAATGCTTAGAAATGTAACATTGTAGGAATTATTAGTAGTGAAATTTGAATATTATTATGAAACATGGTAGGATAGCCATATATTGTGCAGGTAAAGATGCGATAAATGTAATGTAGAAATTAAACGAAGTATAATATATAATGTAGATTTGCAGTTATTAGGGTTAGGAAAAAATTTAATACTTTATAACAGTAATGCCGTATGGAAAAAATATGAGTAGTTCAATTAATAATTTATAGCTGTAATTTCCAGTAGGATTGCAATACTTTTTATATATTGTATTTTACAGTAATATTGAAAAAATATGGTAGAATACTCACATATCATACGTTGTTAGCACGGTAGAAATGTCAGATGCTGTTAGAAATTAGTAGTGTTACAACGAGTAAAAGTAGAATAAAAAAGATTTACAAATATATAGCAGAAATAACAAGGAGTGAATCTATGACATAGCATACTGTAACAATTATATGGTAATGCATGATGCGAGTAGATGGAGAACTAATGAATTTCTTTGTCCGACGTTGTAGGCAGCATGTCAGAGAAATTGTATTTTCAAATATTTTATGGAGATGGGAGATAACACAGGGAGCAGATGGAGTGGAGTTTTCAGCATTTTTAAGAGTCGTATGAGGATATCTAAACCGAGTGATAGGACATACAGAGCTTTGTTGGAGTGAATATTTCGGATGTTCAATTTGGATGTCCAGACTTGTCGGCTGTGGGCTAGAGCAATAGTAAGCCGTACACAACACTATATTTATGGAGAGTTGATTCCTATAAACGTGACATCAACATGGAGAAACTATGTTGGATTTGCGGTAGAGCGGGGCTGGCCTCTGATGTTGCTAGTATAGTGGTACCAGTTAACTCCATTGGTGTCGAAAGTACGTGATGTCGAGATAAATATTATGGAGGAGGGGGAGACAAATATGCAAGAATGCGATAATGAAGACGGCGAGGAGCCCGGGGACGGGGGACACGAGATTGGCGGTGGCGACGGGATTGGCGGGGGCGAGGAGACAATCGTGGAGATGAGGGGGTGGCCGACGAGGGCGAGGAGGTGGACGACATAGTTGACATAATGGAGGAAGAGAATCGCGCGGATGAGGAAGTTCCTGATGGCGAACACTCGGACGAAGAGGACAATATTCCTGAGGTGCCTGTCCCCAGGGCATGGACTAATTATAATTTCGAAGACCTAACAATGAATGAAGGGAACAGTGATGCATAGGAGTATCATGAGAACGAAGTCACGCAGGGGGCCATATATAAAGACATGGAGGCTGTGATGAATGCGGTGAAGTACTGGGCAATGTCTCTTCGACGGCAATTCAGGATAGTGATGTCAAGCAAAAATGAGTACGACATGAAGTGCGTCGTTGATTTGTGCCCATCGCGGGTTTATGTATACAAGGGGAAGTGGAAGGACTACTGGAAATGCTCCATAGTGACAGAGTATAATTGTGAACTGGAGCAAGCGGAATAGGAACACCGCAATCTTTCGTCCATTTGGGTGGCAAATGTGTTGTACGGTCAGATCGTGGACAATCCGCACCTGCAGTCTCAATTTATTATCAGAGCCATGGAGGAGAGATTTCAGTATAATATTAGCTACGGAAAGGCATGGAGGGCAAAAAGGAAAGTTTTAGAATTACGGTTCAGGACATACGAAGCTTCCTACGAGAATATTCCACACTTGTTCAGGGCAATATCACGTATGAATCCCGGTACATTCATCGACATTGCGGACTTCCCGCGAACGGTGTGTACACGGGTAAGTGGGTCCTGCAGCAGGCCTTCTTTGCCCTCGGCGCGTGCATAAATGCGTTCCGACACTGCCGCCCGGTTATTTGCATAGACGACACATTGCTCATAGGAAAATACAAAGGCAGATACTAACTACAATCGCGGTGGACGCGAACAACTAAAGGATCGGGATGTCGCCTAGAGGGGGTGAATAGGCGTAATAAAATGTATCACTAAATTTAATCGCAGCGGAAAATAAATGGTTCGAACTGTCCGAGTACAGCTCGGACTGTCCAAGTACTTCAGATAGGCCGAAGTATATTCGGATAGTCCGAAGAACGCAGAGTAAGGAAACGAGCAAGAGTAAATCTAGGCTCTTTGAGAGAAATTTTCTGCACCAAAAAGTGTTAGTGAGCCTAGAGTACCTGAGTATGAAGTATGGTTAGCAATATCTTCTTCACAAACAAGATCACCACTTCAAACACCAAGATTTGAATTTGAACACTAGAGTGAAGATGAAATCCAAGAGATGAAGACGAAGACCCAAAGATTTTATCCCGAAGTTCGGATCCTTGAGGGGATCCTACGTCTCCGTTGAGGAGACACAAAGCCCGGGTCTCTTTCAACCCTAATCCTCTAGGTGTTGCACCAAGCACTCACCGACTTCACTATCTTGAATCCTTTCCATGAGGAGGTGGATTCGACCTTCACAAACTTCCGGAGGCTCACCACACGAAGCTTGGGAGCTCACCGGCAACTCCTAACTGTCTAGGAGTCCTCAACCTTTAAGAGTAATAGATCGGTGAGAAATCCGCGAGAGGATGAAACCCGGTACTCAAGCTGGACCTTAGCAAGCTCAAACTTCTCAAATCTCACTTCTTTTCTCCCTCTAGCGAATCCAATCAACAAGCTCAAGAGGAGGGAGAAAAGGTAGGGCTCAAGGAGGAAGACGAGAGGCAGTGAATGTTCTGAGTGAATAGTGTGTCTCATTTGGGTGAGAGTGAAGTGGGGTTATAAATACGAGCCCCTGAGACTAGCCGTTTTGACTCAGATCTGTATAAGTTCGGATAGTCCGAGTAAATACTCGGATACTCCGAGTAGTGTAAATCACAGAGACAGAGAGACCCAGCTCGGATACTCCGAGTCGATTCTTCGGATAGTCCGAACCTTCAGATACTCCGAGTGGTTCGGATACTCCGAGTGAAATCTCGGATAGTCCGAATAATTTCTGCCCAGCGAACAGAGAAGGTCACCTCGGATGGTCCGAATAATTACTTCGGATACTCCGAGTATTTCGGATACTCCGAGTGAAAACTCAGATACTCCGAGTGGGACTTAGCCTCAAGGACTATTTTCTTCCTGAGGAGACAGAGGGCATCAGCTCGGACAGTCCGAATAAATATTCGGATACTCCGAGTGACAAATAAGGTTTTGTGTCTGAATTTTGGATTTAGTGACATGGGTTTATAAACTTGTATATTTGCTAACTAATTTTTATCATAAGCACCTAGAATATCCAAACACCATTTCCCGTCAAATCCCTCTTAATAGTACGGCTATCCTTAGACTCAAAAATTTAAATAAATTACAAATCACACGTCTAGATACCGTCTTTTGCTTCATTCGAATTTGGGGTTCGTCATTGCTCATAACTTCACTGTAAAGGACTAAACCTGAAGATAACACTTGGAAATATCATTAGTCCCTTAATCGTTTTGTCATTAACCCCCAAAACCCATAAGGAGGCCTAGATGCACTTTCAACAACCAGGTTCTATCAGTCACATTGGCCTTCGTGGAGGGGGAAAACACGGACAGCTAGTACTGGTTCCTTGACAGAGTGAAGTTGGCAGTTGTTCAGGATTGACCTGATGTTTATGTCATCCATGACCGATATGCAGGGTTGCTCAGGGCGATCGAGGACATGCAACAAGGGTCTGACATCATGTGAGCAACAAAGTGGTCAGACCTGAAGAGCAGGTGGTGCGTGAGGCACATGGGTGCAAATTTTTTCCGTCGATTCAGGAATAATGAGCTGATGAACATGTTTAAGCGGCTATGTAAACAGAACTAGTGGAGGAAGTTCGACACACTGTCGAGGACATTGGATGAACTAACCAGGTAGCAATCCTTGAATCCAACGGATACTGCTAGTTCATTAAGGAATCCTATGGTCCACCATGAGCAAGGAGATAACTCGACAACCTTTCCTTTGAGACCTCTATAAAGGCATGCATTAGGCTGAGAGTTGGCTTGCGGGTGCGGTTGACCTGAGCACTCACTCTCGCATAATTCACTCTTTTAGAGGATGGACTTGACGACTACGCCTACGATTGCCACGAAGATGGTGCCTCCGAAGATGACAGCCAAGCTAACATTTAGAGGTTCTCTCCAGTCGCTTGCAATTTGCATAGCTGCTGGAGGCTTTTGGTTTTAAATCTTCCACTGGATTATTGCACTCTGTTACCTCTTTTGGACTTAATGTATTAATCGTCAATGTGCGAATTCGGACTTGTACTTTAGCAATGTAATACTTTTTTAATAAATGCGATATATGAAATGATCAAGCTATGTAAACATCTAGGGACTAAAGCTGAGTCACGAAGTATGTTCCTGGTATGGTAAAGGGGACCCCTTAGGTACACAACGATATTGCGTGGCAAATGACAAATTTGGTCCTAGAATAGAATGGTACACCCGCCATTGTTTGATATACTCGTCGATCAACTTCACTGCTTCCCGCCGACGGCGCCACCATCCTTGACAGACCGGGTGTCATCACCGCCCGCAACGCCGTTGGACGACGCTGGTGATGTCGGACCCATGCCGTCGTGGAGCTGCCCTCCGGAGTGGCTGACGGCGGGCCGGGAGAGGAGCGACGCCGACGAGGTGGCCGAGGAGATGGCGGAGGCGAGGGAGATGGGCATGAGGCAGAGCCCCTTCCCCTGCAGGTATTGCATGGCCGTGCCCATGTCCTCCTCCATCATCTTCGCCACCTGCTGCTCCGTCACCCGCAGGCCGCCGCCGCTGCCGCTCTCCACACCACCGCCCTTGGCGGCATCGACGCCGTTCCCGCCACCACCACTGTTCTTGCCGCTGCCGTTGCCCTGCACGACAATGCCATTCAGAATCGAGAACCACAACTAGACTAATCACCCATCGATGAATTCTCATGACCTGTGACTGGTGGTTACCTCGGAGGACATGCTCACCACCAGAGGGGCCATGCCGGCCGCGCCGCCCAGCCGGCTCATGCTCAGAACCTGCAATGCTCAAGCACTCAGCTAAAGATCTTAACTATCAACGCCATTGACAAGTTCTGTTCGGAAGTGGAGTGGTGTGACCTTGACTTGCAGCTGCAGAAACTTGACGTAGTCGATGATCTCGTCCAGCATCGACGCCTTGTCCGTCTGCAACCAAGAAATGTTGCCACTTTCTATGACCAGAACATCACACATTTACTGCCATTTACGGAAGGACGCGCTACCAACATATTACAAGCGACCGCAGTCACACACTCTTCTCTTAATATATACTAGTTTTTTTAAGGAAGATATGTGTTGGAAGTATAAGTGAATTGTCCATCTTTCCCTATCAGTTTAGGCTTTTGGGTTAACTTGACGGTGCATGTAGTTTAATATGGTATCAAAACTAGAGGCCTTGAGTTCAAGTCCTGGTAGACGCCATTTAAATAAAAAATTGTTGTCAGCTCCTATTCCACGTCTAAGGTCCGAGAGAGTCTCACGTGAGGGAGAGTGTTGGAAGTATAAATAAATTGTTCATCTTTCTCTATTAGCTTAGGCTTTTAGGTGAATTGGTCGGTGCATGTAACTTAATATGGAATTAGAGTCAGAGGTCTCGAGTTCGAGTCCTGGTAGACGTAATTTAAATAAAAAAATTGTTGTCCGCTCCTATTCCATGTCTGAAGCCCCTATTAGGTTTTTGGATGAACTGATCGGTGCATGCAACTTAATAATATGTATTAGTTAAGATTTTTTTTTCTAAAATTCAGACTCCTATGTCCAACACCCCCCCCCCCCTACCCTACCCCAAACACAGCATTGATCAGCTCTAATGATGCTTGGGAAAACCATGACGTACTGAGCAAAACAAGGCATGTAAATGAAATGTGGCGCCCATGGGCCTACCTTACTAATAAATTTCCGCATTTTTTAGCTGAGTTCGTCAGTTCAAACTTCAAACAAGATTGTCTCGCCTCATCGTCGTCATCATCGGAAACCTGTCATTCATATCGGTTGATCACCACCCTAGATCTCGCCGCAACGACACGACCGGGGATGGACGTGTGGCGGGCATTGCTTCCCCTGTACTCCTAGCGAAAATATCACATCACCGATTCACAATCCCCTGAGCTAGACAGGAGCAATGCCTTGCAATCCCTTTTCTGAACTACCACCACCACCACTTGCTTCCGGCCATAAGCAGCCAGGCTTCGCTTCGTTCGTGCGTCACGAAAAGATTCACTACTAGCAAGGTAGCTACCATGTTTCCTTTTCTCTTGGTGAGCTTTCCAAGTGAAATGAATGAACATAAAGCTTGTACATGGATTTTCTTGTTCTGTCTTTGTTATTGGATGTGCTTTAAGATTTATGGAGACATGACGAGAAATCTTTATACAAAGGTGGAGTATTTTCTCACGGTTAAAGTGGCGGCGACACGTGGAAC
This sequence comes from Olyra latifolia, assembly GCA_036346145.1. Lineage (NCBI taxonomy): Eukaryota > Viridiplantae > Streptophyta > Magnoliopsida > Poales > Poaceae > Olyra > Olyra latifolia. The sequence goes on from CM070530.1 coordinate 6,028,143, forward strand.
GGGATGAGGAGGAGAGGGAGCTGTGGAGGCTGACCTTGTTGGCGTTCGGGACCAGCTCCTGCAGCGACTTCATCCGCTCCGCTATCCTCTCCCTCCGGAGCTGCAGGATCAAGCGACACGCACAGAAAACTTCAGAGAAAAAGCTAAGTGAGTTTGCAGTCTAGTCATTTTTGGCAGACAGTGCAAAGATGAATCATGGAAGCCGACTGATCGGCGAGATTAACAGGCCAAGATTAACGGCGTAGTGTTCCAAAAGAAAGACGTGGAGATGATCAGATGAAGATGATACGGTGGTTGAATCCAAGCTCTGATTTTTGTTGTTGTGGAAGAACATGCTTGAATTTTGAAGTTCAGAGAAGGGTGAGGTGGTGGGTCGGGAGTGGCATACACGTTCGGCAATGCTGTGGGGGTCAGTGGCCTGCCCTCTCCTCGCCCGCACCCGCTGCTGCCGCGGCGGGGCCGAAGCGCCGCCGCCCCCGCCCGAGGAAGCTGGCACCGTGCCGCCGCTGGTTACCGCCGGCGCTCCGAAGCTCTGGCCCGACATTGATCCTCCCTGCAAAGGGCAAGAAAAAAAAAAACCACTCTTTTCAGTCAGTTCTTACACTGAAGTGAACTACTACATTAGCTAGCTAGCCAATTTTTTGCTCTCATGGAGAGACACAACAGCAGCATGCACACGACACGAATCGATCTCGTACGTAGCCACGTAAATCACAGCATAATTGAGAAGCGTTCATCAAGATTTCGATCCTATACACATGCGTGATGCATTGGTAGTGCAAGCGTGCAACACGCACGCACACAGAGACATGTTCTTGGACTCCGGCGAGCTTACCTGCCCAAACGGCGGCTGCACGGCGGCCGGACCATTCACCCCGAACCCGTTGAACAGCGAGTGATCGCCTCCCTGACACGCGCGCAATTCCGAATCCATCTCAATAAAAAGCTCGAGAAAGATCAACGAGAGACGCGAGAAATGCAAAGAAAACGAGAGAGAGCGAGCGTTGCAAGACGAGGAGTCGTACGGTGGCATTGGGAGACTTGAAGCCGCCTTCCATCTCCTCCCGCGCCGGCGCCGAGGCCCGGTCCGTGAACAGAGGCAGCGGCGAGAACGCCCCGCCCCCGCCCTCCTCGCCGGCGAGGCCCTGCCGGTGCAGGTCGCTGAGCTGCAGCATGACCGGCTTCTCCCCTCCGCCGCCGCCGATCTGGTGCTGCCGGAGGCGGGACGCGAGCAGCACCGACTCGTCGAAGGCGCCGGCGGGGTCCTCCGCTCCCGCCGCGAGCTCCCAGGGGGACTTGCCGGCGGCGCCCCCCAGGTCGGCCCACGCGGAGGGCAGCGTGGAGAGCATCTGGTCGAAGAAGTCGTCCTGGGATTCGCCGCCACCGCCGTCGCCGCCGGCCATTCCGCGGCTGCACGGAGCTCACCGCGAAGCTGCTCGGCTTGACGGCTTGGTAGGGATGGCCGCCGCTAGGTAAAGGACTAGGGGAAAGAGGGGAGCTTGCTGTGTGCGCGGTTTTATAATCGCGCGTTACGTGCAAATTTTTAAAGAAATTAATTTAGTTTCGTCGTGCAACTCTCTGGCTTTTACATGTTGGCCTTCACTCTTCAGTCTATTTTTAAAAGATTTTATTTGAACGCCGCAAATACAGACGGTATGAATCGGAGGTTTAATGATCTATTTTTGATATTAGAAAGTTACCTGAATTATTTTATTTCCTTTAAGTCGATTTTTTCTAGGCTTTAGGTTAGCTACTATGGGATAAGAGTAATAGATGTGGTTTTCACGAACCACACATTGCACATGGACATGAGTTACACCGAACATCATAATATATAGCCAATCTTTTTACGTGTATTTGTATAGTGCACAATCATGTTGAGTTGATTTCGATTTGTTGTATGTTGTTCGCGTTAGCTAATTAATGGTATAGTAGTAGTTTGTGTGGGCTTATGATACTTTGGAAGGAATCTAGGTTCTAGTTTTAAGTGAGTGGCAATTTTGAAATGGCTTTGCATTGACATCGTGTGAACATAGTTGAGTTAATATTAAGTACAAGCCTACTCACATGTACTAGCTTCTTGACCGCATCTATGTGCCATATCGCTGCTAATTTCCACCACATTAGTGTAGGAAGCTACAAATAAGTGGATCTATCCGACGTTTGCTCACTGAACAGTGAACACACATGTGTATATTTTTATGATTAAATAAGACACACTTCATTGATTCTGTGAACAAAATTCAAACTGGGAAAAAACGAATGTCTTAATGCATTTAATTTCCTTTTTCTGGCTATCATGTTATCTCTAGTCCTGAGTGTTAAACATTCACCCGCACGGTTCTAGTGTGTCAATACTAGTAAATGAAGTGTCGCTGCTTATGATATGTGTTAAACCCAACTAGTAGTTAGTTTTTATGATTAAGCATATTGGCATAACAGTTGGGTTGTTAATAGTTAGACAATTTACTTACTGGCTCGGGAATTGTTTGCATCTGAGTTCAATTTTCGCTTACAGAAAATAAAGCCAAGAAATTGTGTTTGATGAGCAGAATTGAATCGACTTATTTGATGGTCATAATATTACAATTTATTTGACGCAGAGGTAGCGAGGTCTTTTCACATGGGAATAATGTCAAATTTTGCTCATCTCTAACAAAGGCTTCAAATTTCTCCACTATAAAACTACTCCCTATAAACTCTATTCATTTTCTAAAATTTCTTCACACTTTATACTACACTCTAAAAGATTCATTCCCGTTAGCAGACTCTATCCGTAAAAAATTAAATGAACATGTTTTGCTAGAATTGCTCTAAAAAACTCAAAAATGGATATATCATTTGTGCTTTTAACTTTAGGACATATAATTGATGTCAATGTATCGAAAGACAAATTATCAATTGCTTCTCAACTTTGGCGAATATAATCCATTTGTCCTTCAGTTAAGGGCGCATGCTGATCTACGGTGCACACGTGCGACGACATGATCACGAGCCAGGAGCCACACTTGGTCAGCTCCGTGCATGCATTCGCGCGTGTGAGCGCCGAGCGCCTGTCCAGCAGCATCTAATTAATGACAGGCAAATGCGGTCATAATCCATAAATACTGCAAGAAAGAAGATTCAGAGACTGGATTAAAAACAGAGTAACCCCCAAAAAATTATATGAAAAGTGAAACTAAACCGAACCATAAAGAAAACGCAGTAGATTAACGAGAGGATTACCCACTCATTGATGTTCTCACGTCCCCACTACGAGCCATGTCTCCGGTTTCTCGCGACTAAAATAAACAGCAGCCGCGAGTGCGGCTCCAATCCTTGGCTCTATCGTCTCCTCAAGCGATATCATTATTTATCAGCGGCTGGAGCTAATTACTGCTAATGAAGAGGATCCTATGCCTTTGCTTAGTGAAAACACTCCTCTTTTAATTAGATTCCTGGGTAAAGCAAGAAAGGCTTGGCCGCTCGAGACGACCCTGCCTCAATGCAACTTGTAGGCGAAAGTGACGAGATAATTAAAGCGCCGGATTGGCACTGCTAGTTATAAGCAACATCAATGTTATTTATAAATAGTATGTAGATAAACTTTTTAATAAACTACCTATAACATACTCTTAAAATTAAATATGGGTATACATGTGATAGTCATCATTTGTCTTGAAAAACGTTATAGACTGACTCTTGCTTAAGAGCTGGCTCTTGTCTGTCTCCTTCTCTTTTCTCCTCCATATAAGCAAAATGTTGAGTTGAAAATCTTATAACTTAGTTGAGGTGGTCTTATTAAAAATGCTCTTATGAGCTCTAATCTTTTAGAGATTGAAAGGGGTGTGCTTAGCTTGTACACCTGGAATCACCGAGGCTAACAGACGGTATATGACTACCACCATCATCTAACACGTTATCACATTATTGTACTTATAAGTGCCATGGATTTATCCGATGCTAAACCTCTCTCTATGCTAAAACAACACGGTATTGCTAATGCATAGTTGTCTGAAAATCCGGATGATTATCATCAGTCGATTTCGGTGGCCATCGGATGGAATTTGAGATTCATGCACCCCAACTCTAAAACCATCCCTTTCCTCCCTCTCCCTCGATCTACCACTGCTGCTTCTTCCCGTGTCATTGTCATTGTTACTGTTGCTTGGCACGCTGTCGTCTCCTAGTGCCACCACAACTAGTTCATCATGTCCCTCTTGGCTAGGGCTGGCAAGACCATGGTAGCAGGAGTAAGTTATGGTGGTGTAGTGAGAAGAGGGTGACACTAACGCCGTCTCAGGTGCAGGATCATTTAAGGGCGGTGGGTGCGGCTGGCCACGGAGGCCACGAACAACAAACAAAACTAGGGTGGGGAGAGTTAGCACTGCAAATAGGACGAGGCGGTAGCGAAGCGTTGAGGGTGCCAGTTGCGACCAGTTATAGGTGATAATTAAACTGTGTGGAGTTGCATCAGAGAGGAAGGAGACATCAAAGATGTAGAGTTGATGGCACCGGCAAGACGATGGGGCGAGTGGGAAGGGGCGACAACTAGATCTCTGGTTTCAGTCGCCTAGGCAATAGACAGCCTCAAAACAGTAACTATGAGCTGCCTAATCAATGCGAGGATATCATGATTGATGCAGCCGTGGGCCCGTGGGAAGCCAAGGATATTCGGTGAGCTAATATTTGTACATCGTTCCCAATCTTAAGATGATTCAGGATGAAGTAATGTATTTGAGGATAACATGATGGAGAGTGGATTGATGATACGCAATAAACTAGCAGTAGCAGTATTAGTGTGTGGATTAGCGAATGATGATCTGAAGCGTGGGTGCGACTTAAAAAACCGGCGAGGCAAAGGAGAGTGCACGGGGAGTGGGGGGTGGCGGGAAGTCAGCAGCCAGCATTAACTGCGATACATTCTGCCTGCAGAGCTGAAGATCCAAGGGAATGGATGAGTAGTAGTGGTGGCAGCCGTTGATCAAGCCTGCATTAACTGCACTAATCAAACCTGCTAGCAACATTAATGGCCCATCGATTAGTTTAAGCCCCTGTGCATCCAGGGTTCAACTTCCAAGCATGCAGATATGCATTGCATTTGCGATTTGTTAAGGTCGGCGTTGCAAGGTCAGCCATGGATCCAAACATTTCTGGTATAAAGGTCTCGACTCTTTCTCAAAAATCTTAAAGCAGCTTCTAAAGTTCTTAAAAATAAAGTTCTTAAAAACGAGTAGAACCAAATAGACTAACTTCTCGAAGCACTATTAAACCTATCGAAAGTTCAGCTTTTACCGATTTAAACCAAAATAGGAAGCCAGGACTGAAGTTCACGCAATGGATTTGCTTCGGCAGCTAAAACAATCTCGCACAAAGGAATTCATGGCAAACGGTTCAATTCTCGTAAATACAAAGAAATTACTATACTATCTTTGTCCTATCCCATATGCCACATCAAACCTTACCTAGCCCAGCATAACTAAATGGCTAGTTGATTGAAACATGTCAGCAAAGCTTCGAAAGTGTAGTTCTGTTTTCTTTTTTTGAGGGAAAAAGTGTAGTCCTGTTGTTCAGCGTCTTTTGGACAGGAGAAGCCCTATCCACGAACATTCATAGTTTTGTGGGTGCTGACAGGGACCTGATGCAAAGGCGGAATTTTGACAATTTTTGAGGAAAAGTTTAAACCAGTGCATCAACAGAAGCAAAAAGATTAGATACTATAGAGAACACAAAGCAGCACTTTGGGGGAAAGAAAGTTGCACAAAAAACAAAAAACCAAGACCAGAGCACATTCTAAAAGGGCAAAGGAGGACTAGACTCGGAGCTTATCCTATATACTTGTATATTAGTAGTAATTTTTCTGTGGAAAAAGGAAAATCCAAATTTCAGTGCAGCTCTTTCGGTTTTTCTTTTTTCCTTTGAAAAAAAAAGATAATGAATGTCATTAGAAGTGATATAATAAATCAGGGAGGGACCCAAATATTGACTACAGAGATAAATATTTTGGAGAGCTTGAATGTTTTCCAAAAGAAAAAAAATGACAGATTTTCCGTGTGTTGGTATTTGTCTGAAAGATTGAATGATAAAGATGATAGAAAACTGCAATCCAGCATATAAATGAAAGAAATGACCATATGTTGACATGCGAGAGGGCTAAGACAGGATTTTATGTCTGTTTCGGTATACAAATTTCGAGTATATATGTCTCCAACATGCTTTTCTCTGTTGTAGCCAGTACACAGCATAAAGCAACCAGACGATGAGGGAAGACATGCTCACTTACAGCTAAATCAGGGAAGGACCACTAGAATTTTTTTCCATATTATTTTGCCTTTATGAATCAACAGACTTTCTGCTGACTATATGATAAGGGAAGACAGGGTTTCTGCTGATTAGTTGATATGCACAAAACAGCAGCATTATTCAACATTCCATGCCTATTCCACTACCAAATTCAATCAATTATTATCAGTACAGCAATAATAATGCTTAATGAGGCTCTAAAGTCTAAAGTTTTAAGGATCATCCAATTATACATTCATACTGCTAGCATGCATATTGAGGCCATGTTCTTTTGGGCTTATCAAATCTGACTTATCTGTCTTATCTCGAACTAATTCGTGACTTATCTGACTAATATTGACTGATCTGACTTTTTTTATTACTTTTTGAATCCGTTTTATTTTTATCTCGTAGGCGAGTCTAAAAGCTCCCTAAATCCTAAATTTCAAGGCCATCCGACTCGATGCCACCTCGGGAAATTTTTGAAGTTAGAGATAAGACAGATAAGTCAGAGCTCATAAGCCCAAAAGAACACCCCTGAACCCAGAAATTCAGCAACAAAGAGGTTGCGTCAATTCACATTGGAAAATAGAGAGTACTTTTGTCGGGAGTTGGTAAGTCAGATGACATTCTAAAACAACAGAGGTAAGATTAATTCTGACTTCTGAGATACAGCTTAAGCAGCAGAAGGAAGCAAGAGTGCGTAGGAATCTTCACAGCTAGGCAGCTAGCCATCTCTGTAATGGAGGAGGAGAAAAAAAACTCTACCAAATCAAAATGCGGTGCACATCATTTACCCATCTCCCAGATAATATCACTGTCCTCTGCACAACAACTGACAAGAGTAAAGAGATGTGCAAAACATACAATCAATGAAGCTAAATATGTGAGTGGTCACTCCTGCAATGAAATACAGCAATATACCTTTTATCTTTTTCTTTATATAGACCTCCAGCAGCATCCCTGCACCAACCCCAGCAGCAATACAAGCACCATAGATTGCCAATGCTTTAGGCAAAGAAAGCCGAGGTAGAAAATAACATTCGGGGACCTGTCTGATTTTCTTTGGGAGACGCTTCTTAACAACCGGTTCACTTGACTCAGTAGTCGCTGCGCTGCCCACTGTCTTCCAGTCCACATTCTTGAGCATATCTTTCGAGTCTTCGCTACCCATCCTAAAACTGAGCATACATAAATGTTAATCAGAATCGATCTCCACAAATAATCTGAAAGACAGACAGACAGGCAGACATACAATTGCATCGTCTAATTCAATTAACATGGTCTTAGTGAAGAACATAAGAGGATAAACAATGAAACACGAACTCATGTGCCAGGTTAGAGTTCGATTAGCATCTGTTAGTTATCACTAAACTTCCAATAAAACCAAATTATCAGGCTCACAGCATAATTTGAAAATGAACTAGCATAACCTTTTAGATATTTGAAAAACAGAATTGGTATTATCTACTCAAGATCTCCCATGTTTGGCCTCTTGGGTCAGCACTTCTAGCCCCAGCTGATTAATGTGCCACTATGCTCACTCCTAATCTTCGCTCCCACACCTCAACAGTCGACTTCCACAAAATTTCAAGAAAATGAAACTATGTATTGTGTCACACATACCAAACCGTCAACATCAAACATATATCGATCCATTGCATCCACAATTAATCTACTTGAGAGCATTCAGATCCAAATTTGAACCCTGTGTCCTAAGAAGGCTGCCCACGCGATCGATCATCGATTAATCAATCTATCCCAAGTAACTGACAACTTTCCTTCCTTGTCCTCTCGAGTGGACGCAACAATGGGAAGGCGCCAAGGGGCATAACTATGAATTTTTCAGTGGAAGTGCACACTTAACACTTGAGATTACAGTCTTCTATATCAGGTCCATAGTTTCAGTTCATTTTCATGCCTTGGAAACACTCAGCTGCTCCACACTCGCAAACTAAAAGAAAATCACGAGTCACCCCCCACACACACACACACACCAACCCTGAAATCTCCAATCACCGCACTCCGGCCTAAATCTCAAAATCGGGCCCAAGAAACTGAAGAGCATACAGGGTGATCTGGGTCAATGTGAAGATGGTAGGGGCGGAGGCAGCGAACAGGAGGTATGGCACCAGGACTGGAATCTCCTGCCGGCGCCGTAGCTAGGATTCACATTAGCACGTGGAGACGGAGTGGTGGAGGCGTGCGTACTGCCTAGCATAGTTTTTAAAACCGGACCGGTGATCGAACTGGTCGATCCTTCAGTTCACGGGTGAACCGTTGGTTCAAAGACTGGAAACTTGTATCATGAACTCATCTTGATTTCCTAATCCTAACATAGCAAAGGGTCATCTTGATTTCTGAATCCCTAACATAGCAGAAGACGGAATCGCCATAGATCCAAGGTTGAAGGCATGAGCATACCTTACTCACTTAGTCCGTACTCAGTACAGCACTGCAACCGCCATGCCCGCCGCCTTGTCGTCGTCGGCCGTCGCTGCCCACCAAGAACCCGCGCTGCCTTGCCCGCGGCCCCGCGCTGCTTTGGCCTCGCCCACCGGCCACGGCGCACCCGCGCCGCCTCGGCCTCGCTCGCCGCGCGCCGGTCGCCGCAGACGCAGGGGCGGCAGCTAACCCTAACTGTGGCTGTAGCCTGTAGGAGACTAGCGGTGGCTAGGGTTCTCCCCCTGTTCCTCACTGCCTTCCACTTCCATCTTGGGCTGGACAGGGCACATGCCACATGGGCCGGAACCGGGTAGGCCACAGGCTGTTGCGCTGTGAGCATGTGATATTTGGACTGATAGCCGGTTCAATGAAAGCCGACCTGATTGACTGGTCTCTTTTAGTCCGATGGCTTACACGGCCCATAAAGGAAATCGAGCCGTTTTAAAACTCTCTGGTCTTATTTTTTTCGATTTAACCGGTGGCTCGGTCTGATTTTTAAAACTATGTTACGTATAGGCTGAAAACGGACGGATCAGATTGGATATAGGCTGTACCAGTTTCGTTTCCGCATTTTTACACGGACCCGGATCTGGATACGGAAACGTCAGATACGAATACGAATACGAACCATGTCGAAACCGGCACTGGATCGAATATGAGTCGAAACGAATACAGGCACGGATATTTTATCGGAACATTGAAACCACACAAATTGTATAGCTAAAAATAATGAAATCACGTAAGCATATCAATTAATTAGATGATTCACAATTTTAGCTAAAATGACATAAACAATACATGGCAGCACATGCACATCCACTCAAAGGTTTTCATGGGAAATAGACTACTAGCAGCATATATAATTGTATGCAGTCAACTTCTTCAAGTAACTCTTGGGAAATAGACTATACTCTAGTTGCTTAAAGCAATGCAAAATTTGAGTAGGAAAACAGCCTACCTTTGGATGAACTGCTTGGGCAAGTTTTTCACCAATTTCACCAATAGGAACTTCCAAATAAACCTATGTTGGAAACCAGACAATAGGGTTAGCATCAACCCTGAGAAAACAAAGAAAATTTAATCAAATCTGATATGACAGAGTTTGGACAAGCAAAGTTCAATGTTACTAAGAGAGAAACTCAATTTCTGATAACAAATTGGCCAAGTTGTATAGCATGCCATGCAGTGAAGTGAAGACATTAGGATAATAAAAGGCTACATGATGAAAATATCGCATAAACATTTAATGCATGATTTAAATGAAACGTGTTTATATCGTAAGATACATTGTACTAGCAGATGCAATTGCTTATATTGCAATATTCAAGTATAGGATTTGACACCAAAACACCCAAAATATTCAGGTAGCATGGTAATGTAAGAGAAACTGCCAATATTCAGGTAGCATTGGATGAGTAAGCAGTCTCAATACCCTAAACAAAGGGCTTCATGAATGACCCAAACGGCCAAACCAGCCAGAGTCGCTACGCCAATCAACAAACTGAACAAATGTCTTGCTTCGGGCAACACCTGGATGCCATCTGCAGTCTAGGAGACTTGAAAACCCTGAGACATACTAGGTTCAGTACAAGTTTCAGAGAGCATTTTTTGATGATGCGGCTAGCTAATTAGCAACTAGGGGTGGAACTCTGGCTTGGGCTCGCGAGCTGGCTCGGGCTCGAGCCGTAAACGAGCCCGAGCCGAGCCTCCTCCTCAGCTCGGTCATCTAACCAAGCCCGAGCCGAGCCGGAGCGAGCTCGTTTGGAGCTCGTTCCAGTGTTCCACGGTGGTCCCTCCCGTCCCGGCTCTTCGGTTCCAGCCCCAGTTCCAGTTTCCACTTTCCACTCTCTACTCTCCAGATCCATCCACCCCTTCCGCCCTTCGGTTCCAGGCTTCTAGACCCGCGCCGCCGCCCTCCTCTCCGCCCGCCAGCAGAGCCCCCGCCTCCGCCTCCGCCTGTCATGCTGGATCTCCGGCCGCGCCCGCCTCCTCCGTCTCCGCCCCTGGCTGGAGCTACTGATCGCGCCCGCCGCCTCTGCCTCTGCCCGTCGCGCAGAGCTACTGTCGCGCCTCGCCGGCCTCCGCCTGCTTTCGTCGCTGGATCTCCGCCGCGCCCCGCCGCCGCCGCCGCTGCCGCGCAGGACCTCCGGCCTCGCCCGCCGGCCTCGCCTGCGCTGAGCTCGGCCGGGCGCTCCCGCTGGCCGTCGCCTCCGCCACGACCCCTGCCCTCAACTCCGGCCTCGAGCTCGCGAGCGCTCGCGAGCGCTCGCGAGCTGGACTGAGCTCGGTACGAGCCCGAGCCGAGCTGCTCCCCAAGCTCGGTGCCTGTACCGAGCCCGAACGAGCCGGACCGAGCTCGCTCGGGCTCGGCTCGTGTCCAGCCCTATTAGCAATTGCATCAGCCTAACCTCCAACCGCAATTAGCAGGAAGGCATTGGTCACCTAACAAGATCAAACATCTGCACAGCATCAGCTTCGGATTCAGGCTGATTCACGACATCAGAGTGGCCAAGATGATTGTTCTACACTGGCTGACACCTAGAATGTAATGGCAAATGCACACAGAAGCAAGGGAAAAGAAGAATTGAAACAGCCACACTTGTCATTACATTCATCTCATTACCTACTACTGCTCAGCTCGTTGATCCAGATCCCAGAGAGAATGCGCTGGGGCAGAATCCAATCGTATAGAGAGGAGAGTGGCAAAATGGAAGAAAGGAAGGGGAAAAAAAGAAGAATTTTTTGCAATCCCTATACAGTTATCCAGTAGGAAACACGATGCAGGTCCAGGAGATCTCACCAGTCTGCAGGCGTTGCAGAGAAAGGAGGATTTCTCTGCGGATTGTGGTATCTGCAGCTGGGCAGATTGATCTCCACCGGAAGCACACACAAAAGCGGCGTAGGCGGCTAGGCACCAGAGGGCGGCGGCGGCGGCGGCTAGGTCACCGGAGGGCGGCGGCTAGGGCAGCCAACCAGTGCGGCGCCGGTGCCTAGACCCTGCTGAGGACGCGGCCGCGGCCGTGCTGCTAGGTCACCGACGGGCAACTAGGGCTGTGCAGCCAAGCGGTGGAGCTGTGAAGGACCAAGGTGGGGGAGGTACGCCAAGGGCGGCGGCGGCGGCTAGGTCACCAGAGCGCCGCGGCGGCGGCTAGGGCAGCCAACCAGTGCGGGCTGTGCGGCGCCGGTAGGGATGAATCCCTGGACACGGGTTGGCCGGGTGGGTAGGATGCCACACACATCGGGTCGGGTGGAACTGGGCCACCGGGAAAAGAATAAGATGGGCTGATGCCTCATGGGCTTGGTTTTCGGAACTATCCGCATAAGCCTTACTTCGGATACCCAGGTTCGATCCGGTTCCGTCGGATAGCGCTGTTCCGTATCCGAGTCCGGTTCCAAAAAAAAATATCCGGATCCAGTTTCGGTTTCGAAAATATCCGAAGATATCTGGTCTGACTTGGTCAAATCTAGATCCGGCCGGGCCAAACCGAAACTATCCGTACCATTTTTCGTCCCTAGTTACATAGAGACGGCGGCTTGGTCCATTGCTCCAGTCGTGCTATGCGTTATGATTCGTAAGTAATCACTTGGGTTGGACCAGAGTATGGCGGGCTGCTAGTTGGGCCTGGTAGATCAGAAGTGGGCAATGGGTATTAGGGAGTGCGATGGATGGCCTGGGCTCGGCAGGCTTGATGACCCACTTGATCTTGGTTTGAATCAGAATCGAGATTAGGCTCGGGCTCAAGCTCGGCTCATTTTGTTGTGATCTCAATTCAACCACAGTCATCTTCAGCAGCTTGCCGGCCCGATCTTTTGGTTCAACCCAACCAATTGGAAGATGATCAATAGATTTCTTTTCCGGAGCGTTTTTTTAGATCGGGTTGTACCTCACAATCCACAGGGTTTAAACCAGAAAGCCTATGTATGCACTGCATTTGGATTATGTTGAAAGACCAGCCACGAGTATGATGGCAGGCTTGCAATGAGAAAAGCAGCAGTCGAAAATAAACCAAAATCAAAATCAGTTAAGAAATCTCAAAAGTACTACTAATATGTTTGAAACCAAATTCAAGGTTTTTATCAAATGACAAGTGCATGCGTCGTTGTTGACTCCCGCCCATGGCCTGCATTCAAGTCGTTGTGAACAAGTTTTCGACCACAAAATCAAATATCAAAAGTGAATCTTCTTTAGTTTTCAACGAAAACCGGTATCACCATGGTTGCAGTTTCTGTCTGGATTATGTCCATTGAGCAAGCATAAACATGACAGTAAGGGTTGTCGACCTTTCCCGGACAAACACACTGAGAGCCACCCCGACACTCGCTTGGGGCCTAGTGAAGTGGCGACCAAGCGAGCCAGTGGGTGACCTAGAGGACACGATACTCTTTTGTGATTGTCAATGGTATTGAGTGAAAAATGATGTTTGTCTCTATAGAGACTCGTCCTCCCCCTTATATAAGCGGGGTCAGAATACAATATATGAAGGACTAAAACGTCCTGAAAAAAGGGGCAACCCTAGAGACAAAATGGTCCTAGGAGTGGTAAATGACCTCGGCGCTCTTCCTCTTTTCCTTCTTTATCGGGGCACCATGGTCATTTACCGTCACAATATGAGAGGGGGGACCAAAATGTCCTTCCACCATTATACTAAAGTTGTGTTGCAAGAGGGATTTACATAATGCGGACGGTTACAATCTACCCCTCGGGGGAAGAATCCAATAATGACTATCCTAACACTCGGCGGGCCCTACGATACTGTTTGTCCCTCAAGCTTTTGTGGTACCCAAGTTGGTCCTTCTACTCCTCCGGGTTCATCCATTGACGCCCCTCGGTCATTTCTTTGCCTCCGACGCTAGACACCCCCTCTTTGCTTCGCTCCCTTCGCTTTGCCCTAGCGAGGCAACCACACCAGGTGTCATTGCCTCGTTCTATCTCCCTCAGCTACCGCCTTTGCTTCGCCTATCCCGCTTGACTCCAGCGAAGCAGCGGTGGCAAGATTGTTCTTGCCCGCCCTAACCTTGCTCCACCATATCAAGCTTTGGTCAGCATGCCACAGGGGTTGGTGTATCCCCTAAAACAGCAGGCTTGCAGAAAAGCAGCGGTTGAACATAAACCAAATTCAAAATCAAAAAAAAAAATCTCAAATAGTACTAATGTGTTCGAAATGGTTGTCATGATTTTGTTGGAAAATTTCAAAATTTCTATTTTTTCCCAAAAACCGCTCCTTTCTCGTACCGGCATTTCGTCGAACTACAAGTGCATCGTGGTTGTCGCCTCTCGCACACGTATTGCCTTTAATGCTTGGTTTTCGACCACAAAATTAAAATTTTAAAAGTGAATTTGCTTTGAAAACCGATACCACTGGGCTGCAGTTTTCACGAGCAGTGCTCGGAGAAGGAGGTCTTATATTTATCCTTGCTGCTGGTCACGCATCGTGGTGCATGCACATAGCCCACCCTTTCTCACATCCGCTTTTGCAAAACCCTCCGGAAATTTAGAAAAAAAAATGAACGGTCCCTCTCTCCTCCCTTCCTCTCCACCCCGACCGAACCGGCTTCTCCCTGTGGGTGTTGCCATCAGCGACTATGCCGGTGCCCGTAGGGGCTGCCGTGGCAGTCACGGTGCCGGTGTGTTGGTTGATGGGAATGCCCGATCGCTTTTGTTCCGAAATTAAGAGAGGGTTTGCAAAGAAAGATACCAGAGATGGTAGGCTGTTTGCAGGCATCTGCGCGTGACCAACAACAAGGATTAGCCCAAGATTTCCTTACACACGGGCAAACGACCTACTCGGTTCAAAATCGTAATCCAGGTACAAAACTACAAAATGTACAACGCAATGAACCAAAGATAGGAAGCGCAGCACGGCGCACTGCCATCCGTGGAAATCTGGGCAGATTTTTCGCCCTTTAATATTGGCCTCTGTTTCCGCGCGCGCACTCCCCTGCCGCTGCCGCTGCCACCGCGACTGCGCAGGCTTCCATTCGATTCTACCTCGTGCTACTGCTGCGCCACGCCAGTGCGTCCCTCTGCGCCACCTCGCCCAATTCAATGCCACTGCGCCGCACTGTACTGTGGCTCTGCGCCTCGCCGCCTGCTGCAGTCGATTCAATTCGGTCAGAATGAGACCGTTGCCGCGTGGGATGACGCTGCCTGGTGGTCCCCCGTCCTCGTTTTCCCTTGCAAGGTGGCAGAATTCGGGGCAAATTATTCCCGAGTTTCACTCTCTGTTTTTCCTTTTGTTTTGTTCGAAATTAAGAGAGAACTCGGGCCAAAATTGTATCGGGCTTCTCCTTGCGAGGTCGACGGGATTTGTTCCCATGGCCTTTTCAAAGTCGAAATACATGGTTTGGCGCGTGCTGGTTTCTCAACAAATTGGTAGAAAACACCACGATTTCCATTTAATCTCTACGAAACTTATATATCCCTAAGAGCATTTTTAGTAGAGTCTTTAAAATAGAATTTTCTCTATATTTAGAATCTCTCTTTTTCAGCGTAGTCTATATCCTAGATTTTAAATTTAGAGGTTCTTTCTTCTAACCTCTAAATTTGAAGGCTCCGTGTACCAATCTCTATATTTTCTAAGGCTCTGTACACCAATCTCTATATTTTCTCTGCATAGAGGTTCTATTAGAGAGAATAAAATTATAGAGAGTAAATAGTGATTTAGAGACGATGTAACATTTTCTTCGAAGGCATGCATGGCCAATGGGGTCGAAATCAAAGAGAACCCCTCCGTGAGGGCACAAGTCTCGCGAAAACATTGAGCATGGAGCGATCCGCTCGTATCGTATCCTCTACCCATGTCCCCGAAGGCAGACTTTGGATGCAATGCAACATTGCAAACAAGCAGCCGATTGCAACATTGCAAACAAGCAGCCGAACGGCACAAACAGACGTACACAAACGTGCGCTTGGATTTCTGAAAGGCTTTCTCTTCTCTCAGCGGAGCAGATTAACCGAAATATTACACATCGCCGCCGCATGCATGCGTCGAGACTTCCCGCCGTTTCTGCCACGTACGCATGCATGCATGCGCACGAGCACGTAGTACGACACATGGAGATGACGACTAAGGGTACTCTGCGACGCGTGCAGAGCCGAGTAAAAGTTCACCCGCGCGAGGCGTGACGAGGCGGGGCCCCCAATCAAGCAGCTGTGCGTGCGAGGAATGGACCAGCGAGTCGCTGCCCCTGGTTCCTGTTCCTGCATGGTGGCGCCGTACGTGGCGTCATCTGAGGCGGCGCGACTCGTCCCGGCGGTGGGAGACGAGCTTGGCGGCGTCGCGCCACCACACCACCTCGCGCTCCTTCTCGTGGAGCCGCCGCTGCGCGCTGTCCAGCGCGGACTCCAGCTCCACGATGCGCTCCTGCTGCCGCTTCTGCAGCAGCTCGTGCAGCCGCCGCTCCAGCGCCCGCGCCGACACGCCGCCGTGCGGGGGGCTCTTCGCCCCGCCGTACCCTAGCTCCTCCTCCTCTTCTTCCTCGTACTCTTCTTCTTCTTCTTCCTCCTCCGCCTCGCCATCGACCTCCTCCTCCCCGGCATTGCCGTCGCCGTCGTCGACGCAGCTCCTCGATGGGCTGTCAGACACGTTGCTCTTCGACTTCACCTGCAGCAACGGCAGCTGCCGAGAACACGTGCATCATCAGCATGGCGCGCGGTTTCCAAGGTGCACGTGTAACATGGATTGCGCGCTACTCAATGGTACCTCGAGTCCTTGCAATGGATGCGCGACCCGTTTGTCGCCGTGCGCGCCGCACTGCAAGCGGCTCAGCTCGGCCTGGAGCTCCGCCTCCATCTGGTCCATCACGACGACGGTGCGGCCGGGAGGCGGGGTGCCGCGCACGGCGCAGCCCGCCGTCCGGGAGCTGTTGGACAGCGCGTCCTCGGTGGCCGCGCAGGCGATGGAGTCCTTGATGACGGTGGTGGCGGCGGCGGTGTTGCTGCCGTTGGATTCTTCGGAGCTGGAGGAAGAAGAGCCTTTCTCCTTCCTCTCCGTCGTCTCCTTCCTGATCTCCGACACGAGCGCCTCCATCTGCGCGCGCAGCTCCACCATCTTGTTCAGCTCCACCGCGCTCTTGGACAGGAGCAGCACCAGGCTCGCCCCCAGGCCAAGGTTCAAGGACAGGAGCTCCTCCTCGGGCTTCTTCTTCCCTGCAGAATTCATCCACAGTTCAATCAAACAAAATCTCCTCTTTGGTTGGTGAATTTTGCTCTGAATTATATCATCCGTGATCGCGCTTGCAGCTCAAGCGCACGTACCTAGAGAGCTCCGCGGCGTCTCCAGGGGCAGCTCCGGTGCCCTCTCCACGACCTTCACCCTGGGGGTGGGGGCGGTCTGCTCGGCGCCGTCCTTCCTCTCGTCCCTCCCGCCGCCGGCGCCGCCGCTGGAGCTGTACCGCCGCGGCAGGCGCACCCGGCACCCGAACCCTCCGTTACCGCCATCCCCGCGCTGCAGGATGCGAGAGAGCAGCGACCGCGGGGACTGGCAATCGGCCACGCCAGGGCCGCTCGCGGTCCTCGCCAGGAGCGCCCGGATGGACGCCGGCGAGGAAGAGACAGCCGCGAGGCGCGGCGGCGGAGGCAGAGGCAGCGCCTCCGCCCCCACTCCGCCTCCCCCCACCATGCCCCTCCCCGAACCCTCCATTGCTCAGCTTTACCGCGCGCGCGAGAAAGAATCAAAGAAACAGAGGAATTCGAATTCCTGGACGCCTCCTGCTCCAGCGACGGCGCTCGCTCCCGCGTATTTATAGTTGAAGACGACGCACGCACCCCTTACGCGCGGCAAGTTTAAAAAACGAGCCGATCAATCGCGGGCGCTAGTTAATACGATAATCTTGGAAGCTTGTGGCGCTGAGAGCGCGAGTGATGCGCTAATGGCGATGGTCCCGCGCAAATTGAAGGAGCTGAGGAAGGGAATTAAGTGCGCGGGCGAGCAACCCATGTTGATGCTGCAGGCAGGAAGCTGGTACGTACCGGCGGCGACTGTGCCCCCAGCTTCCATGCGTTTTTTTTACCTGCTGTTTTGAATGGCGGCTGTGAATTCTGCTTCTTACTGACCGCCGTGCGCGCGTGCGCCGGCCGGCTGCCGAGCAGAGCGGGCAGGGGGTGGCAGCTGCGGCGCTGATCAGCCGGCCGGGCACTGCATGGCCAGGGAATTTCGTCTCGGATCAGAGCCAGGCAGGCCTTGCGAGTTGCGAGTGAGTGGTGTAGTACATGGCAGTGCTCAGTGCTGCTATTTCCTCTTCGTGCGAAGAAAAAAGTGCAGGGCAGGCAGGCTGCAGGCAACATCTTTTTCGAGAATGGAGAAACGTGCGATGTCTCATACTCCGGCCATGAAAAGCTATTTTTATGTACATCGACGCAACTATTGTAGCATACTTATTTATTAAAGATAAGTCATTCGGTGCAGATGACCTATTTTTTATTAATGAAATTGAATCCGGTCTCTACCTCGGGGATGTAATGTCTTACAAAAATAAAGCACGTTACTTAAAATAACAAACATAAACGTGGAGCTAGATAGGCCACAGAATAAAATTTCAACATTAATCTAAGCATATTATAGTATTATATCCCCACTCAAAATTATTGAAGAACTCTATGACCATCGCTTCTGAAAGATGGCACGTCTCTCGTATGGTCACCCTATCAACCTCCTTTTGTAGCAACCCCCCAATGCCACAATCAATGGGATCTTCTGAAAATTGCCTATGAAATGGAAACATTCTTATATTTATCAGATACAACATCATTTCGGCAAAACCAAATAGATCAAAACAAAGCTGTTGTGCCAATAAGAATTTATTGTACAATCTAATTCGGAGACCAAACCCAGAAAAGCCAATGTCCTCTTGTGTGCATGAGAGTACGAGGAGGGCTGAAACCTAGAGCAATATGGGCAATCCTCCAAATAGATCTAGTAAAGTGACAGTAAAAAAAAGATGTTGATTGGTCTCCTTGTGGTCGCAAAAGAAACATTTCTTGCTACCTTGCCAACCCCTCTTTGCTAAATTATCTTTAGTAAGATTAATTCCTCTATCCAAATGCCATAGGAAAATTTTAATCTTAGCGAAATTTTAAGCCTCAAATAACATTATTGGAATAGACAACATATTGATTAATTAACTTTTGGTACATCGAATGTACCACAAATTGTCCTGTTTTGTGAAGCTTCCAATAAAAGATAACTTTCTCATCTTGTAACTGAACATTACTCAAAAGAGAAACCAGATGCCAATCTAATAAATTTTGTCCCACAAGAGTCCTATGAAAGGACATATTTAAGGGGATAGAATTAACAACATCTGTGATAGTTATATTTTTATTTCTTGTTATGGCAAAGAGGTTTGAATATTGTTCCCTGAGAGGTAAATGCCCTAGCCAGCTATCTTCCCAAAATCTAATGTGGATACCATTCTTAATTTTAAAAGCACGCCAATTAAAGAATATATCTTTAAATTTTATTTACTTTGATTTTGATGACCTATTTGGTGCACATGTGCAAGAAAGCACGGTGACCACCGATTTGCATTGGATGCTCCGATTGCCCCTGCTCCCCATGCCTGCACTGCTTGCCCTCAACCTGCTCGCTTCTCTCTCTCTTTGTGTGTATCCCTCTCTCTATGCTCCTAAACCCTAACCGCCACCATTGGAGGAGGCGGAATTGAGGTGTTCCACCACTATAGAGGGAGGAGCCGGGGGGTCACAGGCCAGAGAAGACGTGCGTGGCGGTGAAGAGGAGGAGGAGAATGATGTTGGCGGAAACTATGAGAGAGAGGCCAAGAAATAGTGAACTGGAACTAGGGGAGTGCGTTAGTCAAGGGTAGGCAGTCAGGCAAGGGGCAGGGAGAAAAAGGCAATACCCTGGTGCCACCATAGAAGTGTTCATTTAAAAATGGATAGAAGGGCAAAGTTTTAAAGGTTCGGCCGTATGTGTCCAAAGTACCATTTTCCGTGACTTAAGAGAATGGCTTCCTTTTGCTGTCTAACTCGATCCTATGAATTGATTTCTGATCGAACGCTCGACAAAACTAGTTATTATGATGTGCATATGAAATAGATGGAAAGAGGGAGGATACAAATTATTTGCAAGTTTCGCAAGCTGTCAAAACCTTGCATCCTCACAACCTTTCAAACAAGTTAACGAGTACACAACTGTAAAAACCTCCCGTTGTTGTCTGTGCTCGAATAGGAGACACAATCGGGCACGTACCCTCGCATGTGCAATTTATCAAGCTCTAAAACAGTACTAACATCCCTGATTAATTACCATGTCAAAATTCAAATTGAATCCGTCGAAGAATTAAATGGAAGCCATGAACGGAAGAGTAGTCTACGAGCCGTATAAGAACACGTACAATAATACAAATAGCAATTGTCTATCATGCTATACATGAGTAACACTAAAGTCAACCTGCATAACAGATGTTTTTTTGTTTATACAAACGGCTTCTCCGCTCACATATCTTAATTCTCATGCTCCTATAGTTAACTACAGTGCAGCATTACCGACGGTCGAATTCTCTACGCGATTGATCTCCCATCCACATTACTCTGTATCCTATGTGACATAGCTGATAGACGACTGACGTGGTATCACTGAACTTGCTTAGGGGAAGCATTTTGACCGTCCAGTTCAGATTCTCCTATAAAGATAGACCGTTCAGTCAGAAGCAAACGCCGTATTGATCAAGCTGTTGTGGACGGTAGACCGTTCAGTCAGAAGCAAACGCCGTATTGATCAAGCTGTTGTGGACGAGCAACGGACGGCTAAAAGTACTGCACACCTGTAGCTGTTTATCGAAACAAAGGCTGGCAGTACTGGTACTGCCGTACATTGCTCCGAAGGTTTAAGCAAATGCCGTCTATAAACTCTTGATGTTCAACGGTAGTACTAGCAGTGAATTTAATTAATTGTGTTATGCTTGCATTTACGGAGCATAATTTCCCAAGAACTTCGCATTTACTGGGGTTAGACACTAGGAGTCATGATGGAAACCTTTTCGGTATAAGCACTGAATTAACATGAAATTTTTAAACGAGAGAGAGAGAGATAGGCAACTTTGTGTTCATATAGTAGTACTCCTATCTTGCAAACCACCTTAGCTTTAATTAACGTCGCGTTGGTACGTACTTTATCCGGTTCAAAAAAACACAGAGTTTGAGAGATACGTGTAAGTCAAAATTTTAAAACGTTCATCTATGAAAATATTTTAAACTATTTAGATTGTGCACATGAAAATCATGCATATAGTTGCCTTGGAATCGTTTCCATAATATCATAGTTTTAGTGCATGTTATAAATAAATTGCAATAGTAACTAGTGGTTAAAGTTGAATTCCGAAGACCCTGCCGATATCCAAATCATAAATTTTTGTGATATGGAGGGAGTATGTTTAAGAGAAATTGTGAGCGCAGTTCTTAAAATCAGCACGTCTCCGTTGGAAACTTCACGTTCAGGCTCAACTCTGCGCTGGGCGGAAGAAAAGAAAATGGCATGCAACTAAGAGATCCCTAACAAAAGCTACTCAGTACTCACAGTAAAAACTTTTGCTTTATTTCGCTTCTCCTTCTATAGCTCGCTTCGACATTAAACACGAAGATCGAGTTTAAAAGGTCTCGTTTTGAATTCGAACCCGAAGATCGAGTGGCCGGTTCATGCGATGCTCCAGATCAGAGACCGTCTCCACAGACAGTCTGGTCATTTCTAAATTTATTACTTTAACAAAAACAACTTACACTTACACAACTTACACTAGATTTGCGTACGTTACACTAGATTGGTGTCAGATGCAGCAACTGTAGAAATTTTTTTTTTGACATTTACAGCAGCTCGTCGATCGTTTGCACTAGAGTAGATTTGCGTACGTTACAGCAGCTCGTCGATCGTTTGCACGGTACGTACGAGGTACCGGCGTTCACGAACCACACAAAGTAATTCACACGTGGCTTATTTCAAAATATAAATCGTGTATATCGATATTTTTTTCCTTCTTATACGCCCACTCTTATTTTACTTCTTCCGTCTAAGTTTATAAGACGTATTTCTGTTTTGCACGTAGACCAAGGGAGCTAGTGAAAATAACTATACTACCCTTAGCTATTATCTCTAAACACTCTGTTCAATATATGCATATAGGGAATCTAAGATAAAACAAGACATTTATTAGGGCTACTAAGAAAAGAATATATTTATTTTACATTGGAAAATGACATACATCCTATATTAATGGGCAAGTCCATTAAAAAAAATACGCCTTAGGCTTTTTTGATACATGGTTTTAAGAACCTATGGTTTGTAATACATAGAGTTTGCAATTGTGTACGTATGAAAATCGTGGTTTCACTAAACTCTAGTATTCATTGGAACTATCACATGTTTAGATATATCGTTTTTAGGATGATAAACTTGACCGAATACAAGAGCCAGTGAGAACCATGCAAACCATAAAAACCTTAGCTAGGAGTGGAGTTTTAAATATTCCAAAAATACCATGGTTTCTACTAAACCATGGTTTTGGAATAGAGTATTTTTTGGTCATTCAAACACCTCATGGTTTTGAAAACCATGCTAATTTAAGAAAACTATAGTTTTATTTCGAAATTATGAAAATACTTTGTTGTCAAACAGACCCTTATATTCATGGACAGAGAGTACCATATACTTCTCTCCAGAGATTTGATTTTCTGTCTGATTTCACCATTTTCGGTGAAATTCGTCCATTTTTAAATGAATTGGCAAAAAAATGTTTTATCGAATTTTTTTAATTTAATGATGGTATAGAAAATGTTGAAAGCACATCTAGTCAACATAATGAACATAGTTTATTGGTTTGTTTGTGAGCCGGATGACTACAGGGTTGTGGGTTTATTTGAGTCCTCGTGGACTCATTTTCTTCAACCTTTTTTTTTTCTAAAATTTAAAATTAAATTCAGAAAAACTGGTCCATGATTTTTCAGTTTTTGGTGAAAATCGCTCTTCTTAGCCCCTCTCCCTTCTCCTCCCAATTTTTGTCTTGCCCGAAAAAGAAAACCCCGCTCCTCTCTCTTGTATTTATAAGCAACACTCCCACAAAATATTTTCTTTCATATATCCAACATATTTAGAGCACATCTACTGTACATGAGAGGGTAAGAGATCGCTAGCTAGTCGATATCTAGATTCTAATCCAACCTACCGGGTCTCGACCGGAGCTAACAACTAATTGGAGTTCAGGTCGGGTCCCCAGTTTCAGTCAGGCCAGGTCCAATCATCCCTGCCCCAACCAACCTGCCGTAATAGTTTACCCGAATAACAAGTGGGACCGGCCCAACCCTTCCTCTCCCTTCATCCGGCCTATAACCTACTTCTACCTCTTCCTTCACCGAGATGACTAACTGGCCCACCCCACCTAACCCTTCACTTGCCCACAACCTACCACCGCCTCTCTCTTCAAGCAGAAGCTAGGGTTGGTGTCACGCCACTTCCCGAGCTAGCAGAAGCTGGCAGCGGGAGGGCAGGATCCTCCTCCTCCTCCCCACGACGGTGGTAGCTCCCTTCTCCCTCACGGTCAGCATCATCTCCTCTTGTCTTCGGGTCCGGGACGGACTGGGGTACCAATAGGTTGGGTTGAATTTGGGTTGGGGTGAGTACACAGGATCCTCAAAGCATGCCAGGCTAGGTCGAGTCAAGGTATGGCCTGGCCCGACCCGACCTATCTAGATATCTACTAGCCGGATCATTAAATCAAATATGTATTGGTTCATCATTTTACACTAATCACGTAACAATTGAAACAAACAAAATAAACAGCACACGCATGCTTTTTTTTAAAAAATTTTTGCTTATAGCACGTCTCACTTTTGACGAAGAATTACAACAGCATGAGGCGGCCCGCCAAAATTCCATTGATCTGTCTTAACTTGCATGGCTCAGGGATGCACACGGTTCACGTGCCTCTCGCTCTTCATCTCGAAAGGGTTTTAATCCCCAGGGTCGAGTAGTATCCATTCAGCACCAGCAATCTCCCTCCCTTTCTTCACCACCATTCAATCCGCAATCATATGGAGACGTATCATCATCAGCTAGCAATTTAACACCAGCTGCTCATGATCCGCATCCATCAATGTGCACGTCTCGTGAAGATCGATCGATCCTCAGGCGCAGCAGGACTACTACTCATTGCAAGCGTGAATTTTGTACTAGGCTACCAGCGGAGTACACAGTAGCAGCAAGCAAGTAGACAGGATGCAACCCAAAGGATGAGGCAGGGAGAGAGCCCAAGAGCATTGAGGGGCGGAAGCATATCCTTTGCTTTTGTATGAGTCCGGAGAGATATCTAGTGGGATATACGTATAGTCTCTGCCTTTGCGTAAGAACGACCGACAGAGCGGAGGGTTAAGGGAAAAAACACTAGGGCTCTGTTTCTTTCAGCGTTTGCGTTTGCGTTTGGTTATAAGGTAGAAATTTATTATTTTCGTTCAAGCCAAACGCTTTGATGTTTGGTAGCCGATTTTTGTAGGTCTTACAATTTCTTCTTAAAACTTTCAAAACCATTTTTTCTATAATTTTTTGATTCCTCGGATGTCTTTATCGAGGAGCTATAAATTTTCAGCTTATAAGCAAACACAACCGCAACCACTGAAAGAAACAGAGCCTAGACCATTGGATCCATAATAGTTTAGATGCATCTTGAAAAAAAATCATTTTACTGCCCGAGGGATCTCTTACCCGATAGGAGGTGGTGCCATGGGGTTGGTAAGACAAGTTAGAGCATATCTAGATTATCCGTGTTTGAAATGATCTTACCCATTAGCCACCCTGAAGCAAAACGTATACTATTTCATAGCGCAGCCTCGGCAGTTTACGGACGAATCCGGACCGTTGATCTTGCTCTGACGGCTAAGATTCATGGAGAAGCAGAACTACATATGCAGACAGGGCATGCGGTTGCCGTGGCAGCGGCACGCACGCGCCCAACCATCATAGGGAACGCGTGACCGCGCTAGACATTTACTGGTGCACTGCACGGCGCGAGCCGCTTTAATACGGCCGGGGTCCGGGGATACCACTACGCATATACTACTGGCTACCTCGCACGTACATGTGTGCATGTCCTGGCGATGCTACTGCATGTGTCTTGGCTAAGATCGCCTGCCTGAATCTCTCCCTGTCTCTCGAGCAATAAATCTGGATGAAGATTTTGAAGTTCAATTTATACACACATGTTCTAAACTGCAACAATCTAGCCGGAGCGTTTCTAAGAGACAATCATAGAGCATGAGTTCATGGAGCTGCTCCATGATTGATCGTCCCTCAACCATCTGGTATTTCAAGTAGTTAGCAGTGATGAAATACTCATTTCCATCTTCCCTTCGGAGTATTTCTCCTCAAGCTCATCCCATAACTTCTTGGTAGTTCACGTACACATCGAAGAGCCTGTTAGACAAGATGGCCAATATGCGCACAAGGGCAGAACTATTGGTATCCTCCCACCGCTGAGCTACATCAGTGTTTTCCATAGGGAAAACTAGAGGCCCACCACGACCAAAAAAGCTTCATATCGGTCAGCCAAAGCCTAGCATGTTCTTGCCAACGTTTGAAGTTGGCACCATCAAAAGTCTCCGGCTTAACGACATCAGACGATGCCGCCATAATGCAAGTAGTTTTTCTGGATTGTTGAAAAAGTTATGGTTTCAACAAGAATATTATATTAATTTCAGCAATAATAATCACAAGTAAATCATGATACCAACAAACGAAAGAGTGCATCAACAATATATCAATGTTTCCAAACATAAGACCAATGTTATTGCAAAATATCATGATTAACAGTAGATAATCCTGAACTATTCCCATTTTGCAAAATGTTCAGAACAGAATTCAGAGAAAATTAAATTGCTCTCAAATAATCTGACTGGTTCCTTATACAAACCGTGTGTTCTCCAATTCACAAATTAGTTCTACACATACGTGTGGCCTCTAAATTAGTAGCTGGTTCCACACCTCAATGAGTAGGCCTCCAAGCCAACGGATAGAATTAATCTCACGGATTATATGCGATAGTTTCTAAAGTATATAAGTATTGTCTTTAGACTACTCACGAGCTCAACAAAAGTTGCAGAATCTGAACTTAAGTTGAATACATATAACTAGAAATGAACCAACAGATTGAGCTAAACCGAAATAAGTAAAGTAAAGATCAGAAGCCAAAATTTCACCTCAATCTGACAACAAACAACAGGTTATATGTATTCAGCTTTTGCAAAAATGCATTATCCGATCAGCAACTAGCAAGTGAGCAGAGAGTTATTTTTCAGAATTTAAAACAACCTATATACTAAGAACCATCACATATATCTCATATAATCTGTTCATCACCGAGCAATACCAAGTCAGAAAATGCAAGGTCCCTAGGTTAGCAAGAGTGCTACTGGCCCCTTTACAATCACAAACAGCCCACGGCCAAAACAGACTGCCCCAAATCCAGTTCTTATCTGAGTAAAGAATATAGAAACCAGAATAGCAGGCTGAGGGAAAGGAGATTAAAAAAGTCTTACAGCTGCAATGATATTCCAAATCACCAAGTAGACGAATTGAGCGAGACATGAGTAAATTCGCTGTCCCAGAAAACTATCGCCGCCGTTTCAAAGAAATCAACGATGTGTTGTTTGTGGATACAATGTCCTCACCATAGCAAAGAAACCAGTGGAAGATCAAAGCTGCAGTGTCAAGAAATAGTTGTAAGTTGTACAAAGCCACTCAAACCTAGTGCTTATCAAGCAATAGCTTTTAGATCGGAGTCAAAGATCACTCCCCAAATCAATAGTTCAAGAACAAGAAAAGGGAATCTAAGGTGGAAAATCGAGAGTCCACACTGTCATGGGGAGCTAGCTAAAAATAGAGGGAGGGAACAACCAACCCTAAACGATAGCCCTACCCGCCGCCGATAACGCTGTTGGCGTTGCCACGTCAAACAGCCAAATAGCTATCTTAACCGCCACCAAAGAAGCCGCAGGCATGGCTGCGTCCAGCAGCAGCTAGGACCAAGTCCCCTTCCTTTTCTATCATTTACACATGGCCCCATATGGCTAATTGGAAAATTCCCTAATTGCCCCTCAAAACAACAGATCCTAGATAGAATTCCTCCCACGTCACTTCGTATTTCTCTCTCCCTTGTCTTCTATTATTGCCAAATACACTCCAAAAGATAGATACTTTGAGCCTATTTCTCGAAAACCTTGAAGCAGCTTCTTGAAACACTTAAAAACAAGTTAAACCAAAAGAACCAACTTTTCAAAACTGTTATGATAAGGTCTTAAAGTTTCAAGTTTCCAGCAATTCAACAATTCAAACACAATCTTTTAGAACAACTTTTATAGTCTTCCCATTATTGGGCTATTTATTTGTGGATCGGATTGGGCTGGCCGATGATGGGACATTAGTAGCGGTAGAACGTAGATCGTGGCACGATTCAAACGAGTGTGCATGGCGAGCAGGAGACGTACGCACGTACGTACGTATATGGGGTCAATTCAAGTAGAGATGAGCTTGCGTTGCATTAATACGTGGACGCGCCGACGGCGAGGAGGGAAGGAGTAATGCTGCGGGAGAGATCGAGCTGCCGGGAATCTTTAATGCAGGAGATCGATGCCTCCCGTTTGATGCCAATTGACAATTATGTTTGGACGAGAGAGATTTGAATGGTTGGGATTTGGAAATGTGTTGAATTTTTCAGCAATTTGGTGTACTTTGCATCTTGGTCCTTACCGTAATTTGAGAGAGACGGAAAAAAGACCTCAAGCTTGATGAACCTATTTGACAAGCAAGCTAAATTTAAAGAGTTTTCTAAAGTGATTTGAAGTGTTCGGCCTGTTTCATTTAATTTGTTTTCGAAAGCGTTGAGAAGGGGTTTTGAGATTTAAAAAAGGCTAAAAAAACTACGTGTGACTTTTAAATTAAGCAAATAAGCTAAGCCACGGTGAACACTGAACAGGCAAGCAAGACGGCCTAAGCTTAATGTTAGAAGTTCTTTTAAGAAAAAGATAACAACGATTTGAAGAAGTTCCCTGTTTCTTTTTCTTGCTCATTTGGGACGCAACAATTTCACCAGAATTTTTACAAAACCGAGCGATTCCTCTGAAATTTCACACGGAGAAGGGCCACGCATACCTCCAAAACCACCCAAACAGTTTCGAATTCCCTGTTCAAAATCCTCGAAGAGGAAGAGCTTGCGTTCGCATGTGCCCACGTGGCCACGTTGGCTCAACACCCCCATGCATGAAGGCGCCAGACGACGTCACGCATTCAGGCCACGCTCCAACTCAGCATCACTCTGGCATCTGAAAGGAGAGGATTCCTCGCTCGTAGCTGTTGGCTTGGTTCTCTTCAACTTTTTTTATCCACTTATTTGACTTATCTCATAATTTCAAGAATTTTTCGAGATAACCTTAAGAGCCGGATGACCTTTGTGTGACTTGTTTTAGAGAGTTTTTAAACACATCTTCGAGATAGAAAAAACCGATTCAAAAGATAAAAAAGGCAAATAAGTCAAATAAGTTATGTAAATCTAACTTATTTATGTGACTTTTTTGACTCTTTTTCTTATTTTGAATCGATTTTTTTTTTATCTTGGAGGTGTGTCTAAGAGCTGTCTAAAACAAGTCACACAAACGACACAAACAAGTCACACAAACGACACCGGGCTCTCGAGGCTATCTCCGAAAATTCTCGAAGTTACGAGATAAGTCAAATAAGTGGATAAGAAAAGTTGAAGTGGATAAGAAGAGAATACACATGTTCGTAGTAGCAGCTTCAGTATCCGTTGCTGCAGTTACTGCCTGGTCGCCGACGCGAACGCCTCCCCTCGAGACAGCCCCCAGGTTGACACTGACTTGTACGCTCTGGCCATTAAGTGGCAGCCAGCCAGCCTCATTGGCCCAGCAAAATCAACGGTAAATGGGGTCACAACATTGCAGTAGAGCCCAGCTTGTCTGTAGCGTTAGTGAATTACTACGACGTTGGAGCACAGTGATTACAGGAGGTAATTCAACCAGATATTTCATCATTACATTATTTGAGACACAACGACAATGTCAAGAAAAATGGCGATATGCTCAGCTTCGAAGCTCCTGAGATCTGTTATAATTGAATACCGGTCCTGGAATCCTGGTGCTTGTCCAAACTGTTAAATAACATGGTAGAAAGAACAACAAATGATTTCTTCAAAACTGGGTGATACAACAAACATTTTCTGATCCTTGGGGAGTCATATTCTTAATTCATCCAGCCTGGTTGGCTTGCTCCAAGATTTGCCTTGGTAAGATTTCTCTTTCATCCTTTGCTGTGATATAAAGTCGGACTCCTCCTGGAAGGGGTTTGGTCCACCGTAGTCTTCCTTCAATTTTCTGACCTTCTTTACCCTTCCACGGTCATACTCCTCGTCCCTGTATACAGATTCAAAACATAGGTGGTTCATTTTTGTTTTTGTTTCCTTCAACGAGATGGTTTGGTTTTAACTTCACCACAAACTTGAAAACAAAATTGTAAAACATCACACAACAATAATTGGATATATCATAGATGCATTACAAAACAACTCACCATTCATCTAACACATATCCAATGCTCTTGCTCTTTGTGTGCTTTGACTCTCTTGCCTCAATATTTGGGATGGCAACATCATCCCAGCGAGGAACTGAAAAGCAAAAATAATTCACATATTGCAGATTTAAAATTGATAGCAAAAATAGGATAATTGTAGCACATTAGTAAGTGGCTAAGTGTGCATCTTCAAAGATGATATGTGCTTACCAGCAACTTCCTTTAGATCCCTTGTAAGAATACTGATGGGCTGGGAGGCTCCAATCTTTGCATCTCCATTGTTTCTTGAATGTGCCTGATTTACAGAAGAGCTTGGGTCCAACTTTATAAGGTTGTCATCACTCACAAAAGTAGCACTTTTGCTATTTCTCTTGTCCAATCTATGGCCACCAGCACCTGCTCCAACAATCTGCTGCCAATTTTTGAACATCGAAGTTTCATTTTCAGAACTTGCACTAGCATATGCACGTTTCTGTCCACGTGGTCTACATTCTACATTTTCAGATGGCACAGCAGCAGATGTTGATGGCTGCTGCCCACTGGTGTTGTCACCTGAATAATCAATATTTGCAATGTCTTCACAAGCTACAGACTTTTTTTTAGCTCTCTTGTGTTTCCTTTTCTTTTGTGACTTCAGTGAACCTAGTAATGGTTGTCTGGTCCCAAGCCACAAGTTCATTACTAGATATCTCACAAGCTTCTTTGACTTCGGAACCACACTTTTAGCTATACTGCCATTGCATGAACTGGCTGCAACCACATTCATGGAAACTTCAGAGCAGATCTCTTTTCCAAAGTTCAGTTTTTCAAGTCCTGGTACTATATTGTTCTGCATGAAGGTATATGTAAAAGTTATTATACAGATCAACTAACGTTTGGCAAATTGATGGAAGCTTATGGTTTAGATTACAAGCAGCGAAGCAATAATCGCAAGTTTACATCATTATATGGGGGCACTTTCCTAACAAGGGAGAAAAGGGAGGCCGGTAGCATACCTTGTTCATAGGAAGCTCCTTCAATGTTTTTTCAAGAGATCCCATTGAGTCCTTCATTTCCTCAATGGAAGTTGAAGCTCCACTGCTAGGCATGGCGCCATTTGAAATAATAGCACCCTATCAAGTTGCACGAGCTAAAATAAGTAATGAAATACTAGGAATGTACTAAAGAGTAAAATCAGCAGTGACCATCACAATGCTACCTTAGTTAGAAAAGTTTGTGCAGTAACCCCCGTGTCCGTGTTAATTACATTGGAAATTGTCTTGGAAGATATAGTTGTTTGAGATTGAGAAGTTTGTTGATCTGCCTGAGGCAATCTAGCAAGACTGCTGACCATAGGTGAGGCAACAAAGGTACTGTTTCCCAACTTGGTAAATGCACCATCAGCCTTTGGTTCCTGCAATGCCATCTCAGCCATTGTCTGATCACTGCTCGCATTAATAAGAGATGCAGATTGACTTGATGAAGAAGGCTCATTGAAGCTACTCATAACAATTTGCTTTGATTTAGTTGACAAGGTAGCACCATCATTTTGAGGTACAAGAGCTTTCTGTGCGGAAGACAGGCCATTATTTTGGGAGGCTGCAGCAGTTTCAGTTTTGCAATTATTCTTTGATAAATGGTCTGGTGAAGTCGTGCTGATAATGTCAGAGTGGCCATTGTTTATGCTCTGCAACTTCTTATCTACGTAAGGAGGTGATGAACCATTCAATTTTGCCTCTGGTACACCACTTTGGATTACACCGTTCAGACATGATATCTTTTCATTAGTCATCTTCTTTCCTGGCACAATACCAGTGCTATTTTCTTTGCGAACCATTGTGTTCCTGACTCTGTCACGTACATAAAATAACATATAGGCTTTCTGTTTCAATACATCTGCTTCACGAACTTGGCGGACCTGCAATTGATGACCATAGAAATCAGTATGACAAAAATGAATAGCTGCCAGAATAAATGAATAATAAAGAGGCATAAAGTTGAATGCAACATGCAAATTAGCTCAGTACAAGGTAATGTTTTATTTGTTTTCTTCCTAACAATGAACAGAACACAATCCATAATAATATTCCTAATCTAGCTAATGGATTTTTCCCAATCAAAATGACCCTAATATAGTAAATTATCAAAACGTATTCAGCACACATATACAGTCTAGTAAATCACCGAATTAGGACAAGAGTGAAAGACTAGCTTTAAGGCAACACATCTTAGAAATCTGTATAACTTAACTGGTCTCACTGGCATACATACAGGCAAGATTGAAACAGACAAGTCAATAAAGCAACTAGGAGGAATAAACTGGTAACAAGGCAGTACTACAACTCTAATTTGACCTGAGAAAATAAACTAAAATTTTAATGATTCCATGATATTATGACAATGTTAAGTGGTGTATGTGTCATGTGATACAATGCAACCAAGTTTTTGAAAAGAATCAGAAAAAATTCTTAGCAAAGGCCTTCTGTAAAGGAATGTTTCTTCAATAGGAAAAAAAATAGTTTGACAATTATTATTATCATGGATGGTACATGAGCCTGCCAGTTAAAGATAGTAATATCAAGTTATCAACTAAAAAAGAATCAGTACAGCTTAAAATACCAATGCCATACTAAACCTGGTTATCGTCAAGATTGTGCCACATCCCACTAGAAGTCCGAACAAAGCAGTAGTAATGACCACATTGAGTGTTCCAACCAGCATGAACCAAAACACCATAAAGGCTGTATTTACAATCTGTACCCTACACAAATGATCATAACAAATGAGAATGCTAAAGATAAGTAAATTGGGAAAAAGGGGTAAAGTTTGAGCTTTCAGAACTAATTACTCACTTTAGAATCACTAATAAATGGCTTGAAGTCTAGAACCGGTGGAAAATCCACCTTTTTGTCAATCTTTTCCCGGGGATTGAAAGGGCTAAAGCGCTTTAGATGAACCGTCAAAACATTTGGAGCCTTATCAATTGTAAACCTTTTCTTTGCTACAACTTTTTGCCTGCACCGCTCGCACTGATATTCCTTTTCGCCCCCATCTAGCAGCTCTTCCTCAGTGAAATTCTGAAGTGCTCTCACCAACGTACTGGCATTGGCAATATCAAGACTTAGATCCAAGAAAGGATCAAATTTGTTCGAACAATGTGAGCACCGTGTGCATTTCACCTGTAGCATATATATGTATCACAGTGATGATAACAGAAATAAGGTTTCCTAATACATTGCTTGTCCCAGTGTAACTGAACAATGCATACAGTGTACCTGACTTCTTAGGCGGCCACCAAATATTCTATGAACTAAGCTCTTCTCATAAGCACTTGGAGATTCACTTGGTACACCAGAAGGTAAACAACATTTATGCATGGACTCAAGCAAGTTAACCATCAATTCATGTGCATCTTCCTGCCTTGAATTGCGGAAACTACGAGAAATACCTACTTGCAGTCAAAGATTCACATCCTGATGGTTCATGGTTGGATAAAAAAATATAGAATTGCCAAAAGTTAAAACAAGAGATACTCAATTAAGCTAGAGCACATGAAAGGATACAGCGCAAGTTCTTGACAATTTGTAATGGCGTCACTATTTTTCCCGTCGACTGCAAGGCAGTCTTGACATGGTTCTGAAGAGCACATAGTGCACAAAATCCAGCAGTACGACCTTAAAATGGAGAAAAAAAGAAGTTAACATTTAACAAGGTATACAATTATAAAATAAAACAAGATCGATAAATCGAATATTTCACATATAAGGCAGGAAGAAGTCTGAATAATAACAGTCATTGGACGCAGCAAATGTATAGCCAAAATATAAATAGAGCAAACATCAAAATTCGTAAGTTGCAGTAACAACTGAGTCGGCACCTGTTCAATTTGATGTGGCTCATTGGATGGTCAGGGATAATCCATCATCCATGTGCATAAGATTGGGGGATCAAGAATGTGTACTGATTTTTACTTTATATAGTGTTCAGTCTACTGATGATCAAGGTAGTTTCTTTCTGTAAATCAGGCTTTTCCTATTTAATGGCATTGCTAAGTATGGAATTGTAGAGCAGAGCTGCACAATTCACAAGTCTATGGTAAATAGATTGAACATACTCTTAGGCAGATGTCCCTGTGGATAAGGACGTTTGACACTTCGACTGGTCTCATTTGGAGATGTAATTTCACATGTTTTATGAATTTGATTGTGATTCAAGCTGGAGAAATGGTGAAATTTTTCGAGGGTATGAAATGTATACCTCTAGCATTGGGAATGTAGGTATCGCTGTCATTGCTAGTGATACTGCTATTTAAGTACAGACTAGAGCCAGCCGTATACCTTTGTCAAGGACTAGACTAAGCTTAGCATTTGCAATAAAAGGTGCATCAGTTTGGGAACTCACAGGCTCGATGCAACATTGTCGAATCATTTATCATGTCAAAACAGCCAGTTTGTAGTTGCAACTTGCAAGTTGCAGCAACACTTACATGAAGACTTGTGCATCCCACTCTGCAAATATGCTGCAAAGGGCTCCGTGTATGTCAGGCATTGCAGAACAGAGTTGAGGTAGCAAGTGTTTCCAAGATTGTGCAGACCAGCACCCTGCAAGACACCAAGGCGTCCCAATTTAACAGCCCGAAAAGGAATCACAAAGTGAACACAAAATCATCGCCCACCATACTAAAACCTCAAGAGATGGCAATGCCGTGAAGCAAATACTATCATCCACAAATAACTAGGAGCTCAAATGGCCAAATTCGCAGCTACTTGATATCATAAACCCCAAACTGACAGCTCCAATGGCAGAAGACCACGCATTGCAGCTCTACCGCCCCAAACCCCATTAAAATTGCAGCTTTAGAACCCAAACCCCCCAAGGATTCAGCTTTGCGAACTCACGATTCTCCCGAGGTAGATCCTGGCGACACTGAGCTCCGGATCCAACCCACCAGCCTCCCCTTTCTCCAGCCTCCTCGCCTCCCCCTCGCCCCTGGGCGCCCCAGCCGCCGCCGCGGCCCCACCCGCCGCATCCGGGTTCAGGGTTTCCATCCGAAACCCACCTCCCCCCACGGCCGCCACCGCGTGCGGCCTCCTGGCGAGGTGGAAATCTATCCTCCTGTGCAGCACCCCTTCCGGCGCCGCCGCCGCCGCTGCGGACACCTCCGCCATCGCTACTAGGGTTTCGCGCGGGCGCGGCAGCAGAGCAGGTGCTCAAAATCGGGAGGAAAGCTATCGATCGGCAGTCCTCTGATATTTTTGGGGGATTTTTTCTCGGATTAAAACTGGCGGCTTCGATCGATATGGAAATAGTGCTGGGAGTAATTCGGTGCGTCGCTCGCTCTGTTATTTTCTGCTCTTTCTGGTTCGGCCGCCGTTCGTGCCGCGGGGGCGGAAGAGAGGGGAGGCGGAGCTATGTAAACCCTATACCCCTAGCTAGTGGACGGCTGGATTGGAGGGGGTGGGTGCGACGGGGTGATCTGGGACGTTGGGTTTGTGGAGCAACGTGTTTCCCTGCTTTGGTGGCTCTGGGCGACTGGGCGGTGGGGACCCGGGAGAACGCGGAGTTGCTGCGAGTCTACGACCGGGAGCCGTGTGAAGACTCCAGTGGTTGACGAGATCCGTCGAGGTTACGGGCAAAGCAATGAGCCAATGAGCGAGTACAAATAGCTCACATTTGTTTCAGGTGTAAAAGGGATATATGATTACATGTCCGAATACAAATACAAAAGAACACAAATTAAGACAAATGCGATTGCTTATGGACTTGTTGACACCTGATTTTAGAAATAAGCCGATGTTAAAGCTTTTAGTAATCGGTTTGGCCTTGGTGGAAGATGGGCTGAATTAGTCATAGAAGGAAGAATTCGGATCGGTTCGGACGAATATGGAAGCGAAGATCTGGATCGGCTAGAGTGGATATAGAAGGTAGAGTCCTAGTTGGTTTAATTAAATATAGAAGGAGTTCGAATCAGCTTAGAGTAGATATATTAGACAATATTAGATATGATGAGAAGATAAAGAGTCGTGTTCGTGTTGGTTACAAGAATAAGAGTCATAGTCGATTGAGTCAGAATCCTATATAAATACGTAGCCTATAAGGCGTGTAAAGGATCCATGAATCAATCAAACAAATATACTTTTTACCTGTCCTTTACCTTCGTTAGCTTTCGTTGCATCTAGAGTAGTTTCGCCGTATTTTGTCTTTGATCGACTTATCGCGCATCGCCTTCTCGATCGGCTTCAGAATTAACCCCAGAAGTTGCTTTCAAGTAAGTACTGTCTCGATTTGGTTCGATCTACTGGCTTTCATCGGCTTTTGGTTCAGACGTTATCTTAGTCGATATTACTGCGCATCGCCGTTTCGACTAAGGGTTAGATTTCACCATCTTTCTACCGATCAACACATTCGTTAGCGGTAGACCGTTTACCCTTGTTCTATTGGCTTATAGCTTGCTATCTATTGATATTCTGTTTACCCTTCATTCTATCAGCTAGACGATCTAATCGACTAACTGATAGTCTGTTTACCCCTTGCTCTACTATCTTATTGATTCAGTCAGCTTTACAGTATATCGTGTACCCTTTGAACCTATTGGTTTAGATCTAGTCTAAAACGATAGTTTCGTTATCTTTTACTTGTTTGGATTTCTTTCAAAGTGTTGCAGGTCTTTCACATTACAGATCTAATCGGCTATCTAAAGTTGATTATGTAGTTTCTCTTGCCGATTGTAGGATCAAATTGGTTGGCATGCTTTCAACCCTGATTCCGGTGCTGACAGGGACCCTAAGCCCGCGTGTGTTTAGCTGATAATCAATTTTCGGCGTGAACATGACTATAAACATATTTCCAAGACAAAAGTTTCGGATTCTCAAAGTTGTTTCTTTGTTATCTTGAATTCGATTCACCGAGCTCAAAACCTAGTCGAACCAATGTTCTATCTTCTAGAAATCGTTGTTTGAAGTTTGCGAATCCAACATTTTAGCTCAACAGTTCAGATGTGGCTGAACCAAACAAGGGCCTAAGGAGAAAATGTTGGATGAAGAGGCAAATCACATGCACCCTTTGAAGGAAGAGGTGTTGTTCAACCCTCATATCCAATCGTCAAGAGGAAAATCAACAGTAGATTCCCTTATTTTGCTTTCGTCCATCGTGATGGCCAGCCGCCACTGGATCCTACTATGGAGAGCCGCCATTGGATCTTACTATGGAAAAGCATCTCGATCACACACTCCACCACCAGTCCAATCATGCTAGATCCAATAAACAATTTTGGCACCCCACCCCTTCTTCTCTACTGCACCACCGTCCCACACTGGTTTGACAAGGGACACTACATCAGACGTCAGAACCCTAGGAGCAACAAAGAGGCAAATCAACCATTTTGGTGTGCACACGAGGATGTGGCACTAGTAGATGCAGATAAGGGTAATAATATGGTATCAGTGCGTTGGCGCTTGCTGCTTGAAGGCCAAGTGTTTGGGATGAGTGGACTCATGCCTGCCACGTCAGCTCCGTGTTTGCATGCTTTGGTACTTAAGAAAAGGAAATAAGAATGGACAGAAGCAAAACAGGGGCAGACTTGTCAACGATTTTCATCTATATGGTTTGAGGAGGACCAAACAACACATCATGTGCATTCGTGGCCCATATGTGTTGCCATAGAAAAGCTCATAGTAGATGCTCCATCACAAACAGTTCTCAAAAAACTATCTGTGTTAAGTCGTTCCATACATCACTAATGGTTTATGTAAAGAACATCATGTGATAGTAAGCGAAAGGCAATAATCATCTATAATACTATCACATTCAACCGTTTCTATAAAACCGTCTATGATATATACGAACTTATCATAGATGGCTCTATAGAAAAACCTGATGTAATGGTTACATGGAGGGTTGGCTTACAAAACCATCTATGATAAGGACTTATCACAGAAGATTCTCTAAAAAAGTCATCTTTGGTAGTAATTCAACTGTACTTCCCACACCAAATTTGAATCTCGCTCGTCTTGTTTTTTATTGGAATTGACTCTCCTTTAAAATAGAAGCCCATGGCTCATCTCTCAATTTTTCTCTTCACTTTTCTCCTTCTCTTATCCTCCTCCACTCATCTCCTCTTCATCCATCCTGCCCTTGCTGGCTAGAGCTTATCTCACGGTGGCATCTCCTCCATCGTCGTCTTACCTTCCATGCTGCCGCCACCGAGTGCTTGAGGCTACATCAACTCATGCTCCCTTATTTCTTTGTCCGTCTACTCTAACCTCACCTCGTCGATTAAAGCTCATCTCATGATGGCAACTCCTCCATCACCGCCTCTCCTAGCGTGTCACCGATAGGCCACCAAGTTCCACATTCCTCTCCTCCATCCGTCTCTCTCTTCCCCTTTATTCAGTATATATGTTGGAGATATCCGAGAGCGTCTTGTGGTAAAATGGTTACAACTTTTGCATATGACATCTGATTTTGATGTTTTTCCACTCATTGAAAAGCTAACAAAAAGTTTGATCTCAATTTTTTTTTGGGCTTCAAAACAACCTCCAAGTTTTTTTGGGATTTGGTACAACTACTATGGACAGTTTTTAACGAGAAGCATTTGTGATACCGTTTTCACCGATGGTTTGATAAACTTATGTGATAATTGATTACTATCACAAACACTTCATCTCAGATGGTTTGGAAACCCTCTTTTACGATGGTTTTGAACAGTCTATGATAGGCACGTACGTAACAACGGTGGTGTGAATTTGGAAGAACGTGTCATGACCTTTGGTTTGATGCTCCCAAAGACATTGTCGATACTAACAAAGATTTGGCACACATCAGCGGGTTTGTGTGATTAGTTTGCAGTGTTATTTTTTATCGTCGCTTTGTGCTTAGTTGGTGAGGTAACAAAAGCTTAGACATCCTTCTACATTTTGTGATGGATTCATATATGTGTGGATGTCTTTGAACCTTTTTTTTGATAATTTTGAAACATGTTCCGTTGCTGAGTCAAGATTAGCTCAAGATGATTGTAAGTCTAGCGGGTAGCTCTTTTTTGGCGTGGTTGTGATGACCACGACTCAACTTGTGTAATTTTGTTCTAACAATGAAATTGGCTTAATTCTTGTGTTAAAGAAAATAAACTCATGTCAAGAAGAATGGAATTAGATCGAATAGGAATTAAGTCGATAGCATTCAATTCAGAGTTTATAAATGCATAAACATCACCGTATAGTTCAACGTAGCATCCCAAATTTATTTTTTTTAAAGAAATGATTGAAGCTACACAAATCTTTTTTGAAAAAATTATTTGTGGATAAAATCAAACTCCTTTTTGGAAACTTGGATTTGAAATTTGATAGTATCTGATTATTTATTGTAAATCAAATAATTAATAGAGAAATATTTTTTTCCTAAATTTCAAATCCCTTCCTACTTCTCTCTCTTTTCCTTTTTCCTCTCCCTTTCTTTCCTTCTCTTCCCCTGCACGGCAGCTAGGCCCAATTTGTTGGCTTATGGGAGCCAGCCCACGTAGCTCTTTTCCTTTTTTTTTTCTCTCATCGATGCGTGGGTCCCACCTCCTCCCTTCTTCTTCCTCTTTCATTTCTTTCTCCTTCCTCCTTTCCTTTCATTTCCTTCACTCTTTCCTTTCCTTGACCGACCGTGCCACCACCTCCTTCCACTGATGGCGCACCGCGTGAGCAGGGATGGAAGGCCGTCTCGAGTCCATGTCATCGTTCTTATTCTCTATGGCACCACCCTCTCCGCCCTATAAAAGTCATCCCTCTCCTCTCACCGTCACACCTCCACCTTTCTCCAATTCAGCGTCGCCAGGCCGCCTCAACCTCAGAGCCTCCTCCTGGAGCTTCGCCACCACCCCTTCCTCGCTTTAGCACCATCACTGTCGAGGGATTGCGTCTCTTGGAATTGATCACTGGACCCGAGGAAGCTGCCACCGTCTTCTTCGTCGATTTCGCCGCCAACGCCAACGCCATGGTGAGACTTTGCTCGGGTCTCCTCTAGCTTCCCCTCCTCCTAGCGATCCTGCTGCCGCCTTCTGCCAACCTCGCTGACTACTGAAGCGTCGCCACACCATCTGCCCCGTCACAGCTTCTATCATCAACCTCGCCGCTATTCCCCTTCAGCCACGCTGACCCCTCCACCTTGTTCCCAAAGACTCTTGCGACCTCACGTCGTTGTCGTATCACGGCGTCGTCTCGATGCTTCCTCCCCGCCTAAGTCACGACATGTAGGCCCTGGCTGTCGTTGGCGGTCAGCCATAGCTAGGCCGACTGAGCCGCCTAGGCCAAAGCCGCTGCGTGCTGCACAGGCTGAGCCACCAGCGCGGGCCGACTGGGCCGAGTCGTCGTCGTTTTGGCTGCCCCTATCTCTCCCTTTTTAAAATTTTTTTCTTCACTGTCAATTCATATTTTCATATCTCTTAATATATTTATCCAATTAATATGCAATAAATTTCTATAAATTTGTAATTTTAATATCTATTTTATTTGCTATTTTTCTAGCATTGTTTTTGGTATATTTATTGTGTGCGTTTCTTTGCGTTAGATCTGGGGACTTTGAGGGAATTTTAGGATAATCAGGCTTTGGAGCAAAAGGATCCTGAAGACCAAGGCAAGTCAAGTTGATGCATTTCGATGCCTTTTTAAATGATTTATAGAATTTACAAAAGATGCATGCTAAGTTTAAATAATTAAAATATTTTCTAGATATAGTCAAATACCTACATATATCCCAATGAATTCCTGTATTACTTGTTCACCACAATAGCTCTAGGAATAATTACTCTTGTCTAATGTCATGCCATTTTGGTAAGTTTAAATTATGCTTTGCCATGCTTACAATAACATTTCCTTGTTATTTATGATTCCTGTAAAATAATCATAAATGTGTGATTATTGGGAAATGGGAAGGCAGTGGGAGATTGCCGGAGATAAATTTGTTTTGGGTAAAATGGAGGCTTAAGTAAAGATAATTAGAGCTGCAATGATTGCGCTGAAACCGAGGTCTTTGATTAATTATAGTGTCTTGCTCCATTCTTAACCCTTTTCAAAAGTGTTTTGTGTTGAGTAAAATAAGAATGAAGAGTAGATGGTAATTAGAGCTGCACTGATTGCACCAGACATGAGTTTCTTGGTTAATTACAGTGTCTTACCAGTCTCCTTTGGGATTTTGGAATGTGGTTTTGACAGTAATTGTCGTTAAGTGTTTTGGCAGTGATTACAGTTGAGTGATTTGGCAGTGATTGTCATGGAGTAAAATATTCAAAAAAGAAAATTGTTTTCATAAAATGCTTTCAACTTAGTAGGAAAAATTATAAAATTGGCTTTTTCGCAAAATATCCCTCTCCCCCTTTGGACTTGACCTCATTATGCATATTCTTTACTTACTGAGTATGAAACATACTTACCCTCGTCTTTCATGCGGGGTTGCTTACTCGAGCATAAATCTTCGGGGATGCTGAGGAGCCAGCCTAGGAGGAGCTGGGTTTCATGGATGACTTCTCAAATGTTTAGGGATGCGTGCTCTTCCCATCGAAGCCTGTGGAGTTTTTGGGTCTTATTGAATAAAGTTTATTGTTATCTTCATTTCCGCTGCTTGACCTGAGGGTACTTTATGTAATAAACTCTAATATTGTAATAAAGTTCGTGAATGTTGGTTGTGATTCACTCTGTAAAGACTGTGTGTACTAGCTTGACCTAGGGACTAGTACGCATAGAAGGGTCCGAACATCTGGTTTGGGGTCTCGACATTCAATTCAAAGAATTTTGAATAAATTTAATATCTACACAGATAGAATACCTTTTATTTTAGATTAATTTTAAAATAATAATAACTTGATTTAAAATTAAAATGTAAAAGATATGGCATTTCAAAGGTGAATGCAAGGGAAAATTTCACAAATTTGGGAAATTTGTACACATGATTTCGAAATTATTATACTTCCTATTATCTGGATATCCATCACTCCTTTCTCACTTCATATTTTTGGATTTATATTCATGGTTGATGGATAATATGCTATTTGTATTAGTATCTGTTTCTGAGAAAATATACTTGTTTCTACTTTGCTACTATCCAACAAGAAATATGAGCGTATGCTATTTTAAAAAAAAAGAAAAAAGGAAATTGTCCAACTTGATCTGAAACTATTTTTTTTATAATAATATAATTTTCATTAGATCATTGACAAAAGGGTTACAACCATAGAAAAACTATTACAACGCTACATCACCTATAGAACTAACACCTATTAGAAGCAGTATTAATATCAACTTGCATTCCTCTCGCTTGGATCAAGCATTTATAGCATTCATGGTACAGTGCTTGCACTTAACTTGTCCTTCCATCACGCTAAGAATCCTAATTGTTTTTGCATTAGATCATTTGTACTCCATTGAAAGTAGTCATGTATTTCCATAAAGTATTACAATTTTTTTGTATAATTAAATCATGTAAAATTA
Organism: Olyra latifolia; assembly: GCA_036346145.1. NCBI lineage: Eukaryota > Viridiplantae > Streptophyta > Magnoliopsida > Poales > Poaceae > Olyra > Olyra latifolia. Next base: position 6,069,871 of record CM070530.1, read on the forward strand.
AATTGATACTAGGATATTGGATTTTCATGACATAAAATCGTTGGTAACATAGGATGCCTTTAATCACATGATGTTAGAATAGCACATCATTGGTACAAGGAAGATTTCATCATATGTCACTCTCAAACATGTACAATTCATAATATACCACTCACGTGTCACTTGGATCTGCATGCCACTGACACAGGAAATGACATATTATGGATTGTACATCTTTGGAGTGGCATATCCTGAATTGTACATACCAATGGTATTATGTTGTGGATGCCAAAAGATTTTCAATCCATGTTTACTTGACCATGGAAATTTAGGTGCACACTTTTTGCAAGTGCCTAAGAATACCCTTAACCCATTAACCTTTCTACCTCAACGAATCCCAATATTCTAATTGCGTAGTTGCCGGTTTGCCATGGCTCAATCAATATCTACTATTAAAAGAGCCTTGCGGTGGAGGTAGAGCCAACTTTTAATCTCCACTGTTCATCACTTCTTTATCTAACGGTCCATACATTATAAAGATATTTTACATTCATTTACACTGTTTTCTTATTTTAGTGCATTGTATTTATGAATCTTTCCATAGTAATACTATTTTCTATTGATTTGATTTACTTTCCTATTTTACTGTAATTGTATTATGGGAAGGTCTGAATGACACTTAGGAAAAAATAGTTGAAAACTAAGGATATATGTAGACGCGACACATTTAGTATGTAAGCGTAGTTGAATACATGAGCCAAACACATTGATCACAACATGTTAAAACATCATTTGATATTATTTTAATTTGTAATAAAGCACAAACACTCGGCTAGTAGAACGTAGAAAAGGAATACTCATAATCCATTGGCCAACAGATACCCATCAGTATAAGCAAGTACGGATTGGGGATTGGAGCAGGAGGCCAATTGGGAGTGAGAGAAGAAAGTTCAGAGGGTTTTGTGAAAAAAGTGTACAAGTGGAAGAGGGGAGTTGATCCACCCTTTTGCATCTAGCCACCCAAATGGGATCCAAGGGCCAAGGTTGAAAGTTTGAACATTTGCACCAAAGAGACAGTGCATGAATAATTGGCTAGTAGAACATAGAAAAAGAATACTCATAATCCATTGACCTTTAACATTGGACAACAGATACCCATCAATATAAGCAAGCACGCATTGGGAGTAGGGCAGGAGGCCGATTAGGAATGAGAGAACAAAGTTCAGGGGATTTTGAAAAAAGTGTATAAGTGGAAAAAAGGGTTTTAGCCCTTTGCATCTAGCGCACCCAAATGGGATCGAAGCCCCTAGGTTGAAAGTTTGCACTAAAGAGGCAATTTGCATCAAATATTTCACCACTTAATTTTATGGTTCTATCTTACACTGGTAGAGCGCCCGTGCTTTGCTACGCGATAATTCAAATCCATCATTGAGTTTATGAGTGAACGGTCCATCGCCTTTGGCTTCACCCACCCTGCCAAGTGATTCTTCCGGGTGACATGCATGTGCGCATGGCGCAACGCGTCACGAGCGACCAGAGGCTGGCACACACTTTTTTATTCATGGGCCATGCGTGGCAATGCCCACCATGAGAATTTTGAGGGAAAGAATTAGATATAGATGATTTTGTTATGATGGATGGTAAGGTGTGCAATTTTTGTAGATAATATGGGTTTGTTATGATTGATGTCATGAAGGGTAATTTTAGTGAAATAGCGTATTATCATTCATCACTTATCACCATTGGAGACTTCTAATAATGGAAATCAAATCAACACAACAGCTGCCTGACAAAAGACGAGTAGTAAGTCGCGCGACGCGTGCACGTGCAGCTGCTCGTTTGAGTGGGCCAATAGGCTAGCATTTGGAAGTTTCATAGTGTTTTTATAGTATATCAAGTTTCATGGTTTTTTTGTTAGGCTTTAAGTGCAACTATCATTGATTGTTGTGTATCATCGAGCATCTCGGATATCGAGGATTTATCGGACATAGTCGAGTATCGAGTATCGTCAAGTAAGGTATCGTTAGCAAGTATCATTGTGAATTGGATATCACCAGCTAGTATCGTCAAGTATTAGGTCAGGTATCATCGAGTGTCAGATTGGGCATTGTCAAGTATCGGGTCGAGTATTGTGATATATCAAGGCATCATATATTATTGGATATCATTAGCATCTATCATAAGTACCATCGAGTATCGAGTCAAATATCATCAAGAATCGGGATTGTCGAATATCGGCATACTCGAGTATAGAGTATCAGATATCGTTAATTATTGAGTCACGCTAGCAAGTATCATCGAGTATCAGGTATAGTTAGTGTCATCGAGAATTAGGGCATCATCAATATTGGCATAATATCATCAAGTATCAAGTCAAGTATTGTCGAGTATCGATCATTAGTATCATTGTGCATCGGGGCTATCATTGAAAATACTATGCATCGCCGAATATTGAGTATCATGAGTAGGTATCATAAATATCATTGAGTATTAGGTCAGATATTGTCAAGTATCAGACATCCTAAGCAAATATCATGCATAACGTCAAGTATCGTGTTGGCTATAGTTGGGTATCGGCTATCGTTAAGTATTCGGTTGGGCATCACCGAGTATCAGGTTTCATCAAAGTATAAGGGTATCATGGTGTTTTAGGTATAATTGAGTATTGCATGTTGGCAAGTTTCAAATATCATCTAGTTTAGTATTAGGTCGAGTATTAGGTATTATTGAGTTTCAGGTGTCGTCGAGTATCAAGTATCAAGTACGTTAAAAATTGGGGTCGCCAAGTATCAAATTTCATCGAATTCCATGGATCATCGAATTTCAGGTATCATCAAGTATTGGTTCTTGTTGAGTTTCGGGTATCATCAAATATCATGTATAAAAAATGATCCAAAAATCAAATACACTTATAGGGATGTAGATATTGATTTTATATGAAATTAAAATTTTATTTCCCCCAATTTGGATATTGGAATAAAAATATATAAATTTGTGAAGTTTTAACTAGCTTGTGCAGCAAGGCTAGGTGTTAGTAGGTAGCATCCTTCGCGTCATGACCAAGGTTCACAAACCCGTTTTGGGACCCAAAACCGCCGTTTGGGCGGGCCGTTTTTTCACGAAAAATCGGTGAAAAGCCGCTCAAATTGAAATTCAAACTGTCGGGAAGCAGCTGACAAGCAGGACGGTTTTTAGAGCGGTTTTTGGCGAGAAACCGGCTAACCACCGGTTTTAGAGAGAAACCGGTGGGGAAATCAGGGAAAACGTGGAAAATGAAAAAATAAAAAGAGGTCTAAAAAAATTTAAAAATTGGAAAAAAATCATAGATGGGTGGGATATATGTGTTGGTAATTTGTTTAATCATCGAAAAATTTGAAAGAACCTTTGATAAATATATGACATCTGAAACATATCAATATCAAGTCAATAATATGACATTGGGTACATCAATTCAATGAGATAAACCTTGTACATGTTGTGCTCCTTCATTGATGCTATATGTTCCTTTAATTTTATAGAGCCATGACACTTGTTTTGACACATTTTTTACTGTAGTTTGTGATATGCATGGTAGTTTTCAACAAAAATATATATTTGAACAAGAAAAAATTTGGCATGACCTTTGCTAAATATTTAAGAGTTGGAACATATCAACACTAAATAAATTGCATACATATATATATTGCATTGCATATGATGATAGATATATCAATACTAAGTCATATGATAGACATATCAAGGTTTTGAAAACTGTTTGATGACTCGAAACCCGTGATTCACGGTAGCAAAACGAGCATCAATCAGTGAGTTCGGTGTGGTGGTGGTGACAAAAGAAAAAACGAGCAGAGCAATCAGTTAGCAAGTGTACAGACCAGGCCTTCTAGAAACCAGTCCAATTTTTCAAAAAACGGTTTTTCACTTTTGCACAACTTTCTTCGCAGAAAATAACATGATAATAATCTCAATTTAAAATTTTGCTTTATACAGAATGTTGTAAAAAACTTCTAATCTTTTAGAAGATTTTTTTGATTTTTTTCAAAATTTAAAATTTAAATTTAAAATTTCAAAACGGACCGGGTAAAAACCGGCGGTTTCTCAAACCGCCGCCCAGCGGTTTGGCGAGAAACCACCGGTTTTTACCGGTTTTTTGAACCCTGGTCATGACACGTGTTGCGTGTGGTTGTATTGCCCCATGGATAGCCCTGAGCCTTGGCCCATCTACACTACGCGGACGAGGGAAATCGCGAGCGCGAGCAAACATGCGTGCCCGAGCGCGGTTTTTTTTTTTATCATCTAGCTATTCCATTCCATTGAGACTTGTGGAATGGTGTATCATTAACATTTCTATTTAATAATAGGATAACTTCCTCATGTGCAACAGCCCACACGTGCTACTTGGGCCTTCTCGACGTTCCCGCTCCCATGCGCCCACACAACCCTCGTTCGGTCCATGCACGAGCACACATGCCTGCATCGTGCTCTATAGAGATACATGGCTCATTGGCTAGTGGAAACCCAGAAGCATCCCATCACCTAAGGAACGCCCATTTGCGCCACGACACGGGGCCAACACAGTTCTCTTTTTAATTGTCTAAAACATGCAATGGCTGCAACCGAATGGCTGTTTTTAGAGATGTCGCCAAGGAATAGTTGAAGTATTTTTTCCATTTAGTTTAACTAGGTTTCAATGGTTTTCATATTTCAAGAGATTCAAGAAACAGTTCAATCTGTTCCAAACGAGATGCATCGGTATTTGAGACAAGCTCTTTCGATTCCTTTATTTGAAGAGGTTGGAGGTATAGAAATAACAAAAATGTTTTTTCATGAAAAACCTTCGGTGCATTATAATCGCACAGTCTATTGTACTTGATTGAATTTAATCGTCAAACCCATGCATTCGACACGGGGAAAATTCAAATTGATTTCCTATGGAAGCATGGATAACTCATTTCCACAGTTGTGCATGCATTAAGCATTCGTAGTAGAAACCCTATAGTAGTATAGAAATTATGTTTTAGAGATAGAGTTTCTGGTGGAGGAAAGTAATCTTTTAAGGTATAGTGTAAAGTGTGAAAGAATTTTAGAGTAATAGAGAGAGAAAATAGAGTAGAAGAGAGAAAATAGGAATATAGTTTCCGTGTGATCCACGTCTGCGAGAAACCAGTGTCTACGGTTCCAGCGTCTGGGCGGCCGAATGCAGGCCACGTGTTTGTTGGTAATAATTACCTAGTTGCTTTTGCAGATAGGTTCTTATATGTCTTGGTAATTGTTATTGGGCCCCCCTATTAGTTCCTGCGCACCAAGTATCCAACGAAGTTTTGCGGATTGCCCCTCACCCTTTGCATCGAGGAATCCGGAGGCTGGCCATTTGTCGCTGCCCTCGGCACGAGCACGATCCCTCCTCCTCTCTGCTCTCATCTCAGATCTCACTGCCTCCCTCCTCTCATCTTCTCTCGCTCGCTCGCGGCCCGCCTGGCCTTCGCCCCTCTGCGCGTTGCGCTGCCGACAGGTGTGGCTTGATCCCTCGAGGCTGCTTCGGATTTGGAGAAGACGGGTCGACGAGCTGCGGTAGGCGCAGTAGAGCAGGCCAAATAGACCAGTGCAACCGGGCTGAACCGGGCTGGCCCGCACTGTTTATCGAACCTAGGCCGAAGCCTTGGCTCGTCGGGCCGGCCCGGTTTGGTTCGTATAGTAACGGGCCAGCCTGGTTCGGTTCGCTACTGTAGCACATTTATTTAATTAAATATATTCATTTCTATATATATTTCCTTATAATGTGTAATGTATGTATTCAATTTATAGTGTATATATGTGAAATATAGTGATTTTTCTTAATTTATTTATATATTTTTAATTAAAATAAACCAGCCTATATAAAACCGGGCCAGCTCGGTTCGGTTCGGTTCACTGTGCAAACCGAACTGGGCCTAAACCTCGGCCCATTGGTCCAGTTGGCCCGGTTTGTATAATAACCGGGCGAACCAGTTCTCGGGCGGCCGGCTCTCGGCATTATCTCTCGAGGCGCAGCTCCATCCTTCGCACCAATGCAGAACGCAAGAATGCCGCAAGAAGCTCGACCAAGAATGCATGTGCGGCCCCGAGCATACTAGTCATGGCCTCAGTTACGGCCTGTTTGGTTTCTTCGCCAACCGCCACAACTAAGTTTAAGCGCTACGCGCTTTTATATTTGGTGTTTGGTTCATACCACAATTGTGGCTTGCCACACTTTCTTAAGAATCGGACCCACGCGTCATAGATCGAATTTTTGCCACACTTTGTCAGGTGTGGCGATTTTTTCAAATTATAAAAGTGAACTTGCCACACTTGCTTAAAGCTAGTTAAAGAAAACGCAGACCAACCAAACAGACCCTACATGCGCCACAGCGGGTCCGTGCCTTCTAGTACCACCGGAGAAGCCCGACCTGGCTCTCCTTTGCCGGAGCTCCGGCCGGCCACCGTCGTCCACGCCTCAGCAGCAGTTGTTGGCCCATCGACCTGCAAACCCCGCGCGCCGTCAGGAAGCCAGACTGCAAGGTGCTAGCGGCTAGCCTGCTTCTACATCTCCTTGTTCTGTTTCCGCATGCCATTTGACCTGCCGATACTGCTTCTTGCACGGTTTGCTAGCCACGTCCTCCACTCCTCCCTCCAGTCGTGCAACTGCAAGAGCAAGCGCCATAGCGAAATCCTTCAGTTCAAAACCACTGCTTGAATGCCGCTTTCGTCTAAACTCGCTGCAATCAAAATATATATTGCGTTCCACCCTTTTATCATCGACGGGTAAGTTTGTTTACTGCATGTATTAGGTGCTGCTGTAGGAGTGTTCTATGGATCGGAAGTTAGCATGCATAAGTTCAGATATTGGGATAGCATTTCGGATCATTTTTTTCGCCTTTTTTACTTAATAGGATACAAATAATGTATATATTTTTCTATCCGAATTCATATTCTTATTTTTGGCAGGGAGGTTGTTAAAACGCATATAAATTCTACACCATATTCATTCTCTATCAATTTTGATGATTCAAATATTCAGATAATTAGACAAAAATTCGGATATTTCGGATATCCATCAACACCCCCGTGCATCAGCGCTGTAGCACTAGCACCTGCAGCATGGAGGTGCCGGGAATGTAACGCAATTCATTTTTACATCGATCTTTCGGTGCTGGGATATCTGCGTTATGCTTCATTGCTTAGCCGAAATTACCATTGTATATGCAAAAATATTTGTGAGGTCATCTGTATTGGTTCAGCAAGGACAAGCAGAGTATCCTGAAAGAAGTACTTGCTTCTCATGCCGTGCTACGGTTTTCCTACAGCACACTGTAGACAAACTAGGACAAGTATTGCGTGCATTCCCTTCTAGTAGTATTCTCACACAGAGTCACGTAAAATCAGATAACAAGGGGGTATTTTGCCAGACCTACTACACGACATGTTCGTTTTGTTTGGTGTCTATGGCCGCAGGTATAATAACTTCTGGCTGTATTTTTCATGTCCAAAGAGACCTGTTTTAGGCTTTTCAGCGTGTCAAGCAGCTTAATTTCAAATTTTAATATATAGACAGTGATTTGTCATTTTTATACCAGTCAATTGCTTAAACGCTTTGTAGTTATTTTTTAAGAAGATTTTATGGTTTCTTCTCAAAACTAATTTTTAATAATTTTTTCGATACCTTGAGCCCATATATCGAGGATGCACAACTTTTTAGATTGTAATCTATATCTAGCTTTCATATGAAAAGAAGTTTAAAATATCGTTTTTTCAAAAAATAGGAAAAAAACCGACCAAATCTTATTTTCCAAGTTTGTTCCGAGGTCAAAACTCATCGGTTTGCCGACCGAAATAGGTTGATACCAATTTGTTTCAATTTTTGATTCAACCTATATCAGCCGAAAAACAATTTGGAAATTTTAAATTCATCCTTTTTTGCTTTTGACCAATCTCTTTGGACAACTTTCTCTATGATATGACCGATTATCACAATTATAATGCGATGACGGGCAACTTCAACAAAGCGATGACGGGCAACTCCAACAAAGCCCTGTCCGACCACCTTGCCTAAAATTGAAGGTTAGGGGCTCTCCAAATCACTACAAAACATGTCCTCCATTCCGTTTCTTCTTTTTAAGAACTCCTATCTTTGCTTTTAAATATAGGGATTCTCGTTCCTTTTATTTATTAGTGAGATTTTGGTGGTGCTATTGGAGAGGGTAGGAAAACATAGAGATAATTTTTTTTTAGAAAGTATTTATAGGATGCTGAATTTTAGAAAAACGGTTGGAGATGACTGAGATGCAAATTTCACGACAGGGGAAAGGGTGACCGAGATTCAAATTTCGCACCCGTTCGACTTTTCCTCGTGATCCAAACGTTCGGGCAGGCGGCAGAGGCAGGGCCCATGCAACGGAATCGTTCTCCTCCTCGCGGCGCTCCAGCGAGCGCACGCGCCCACGACGAGACGACCAGTTAAACAAACCAAAACCTTGTTCGTTTCTCCTCCCAAAAATAAATCGCCGGAAACACCCAACCCCACCGCGGCGCTAGGCTACTCCTCCTCACGTCTTCGCCTCCTCCTCCGCCACCTCCCTTCCCTCTCCTCTCCTCGCCCGCACCGCCGTTCCTGCTGCTGCTGCTCCTCCGGCCATTTCCGAGCCCGCGTCCGACGGCAGAAGATGTCGCTGTTCCGGCGGCTGTTCTACCGGCGGCCGCCCGACGGGCTCGTCGAGGTCTCCGGCAACATTTTCGGTGCGTGCTTGCTTCTTTCGGCACCAGTGCTTGGGGAATCGCGGTGTTTTACCGGGTCACCTCACCTGCCGCTGCCAGCTCGCTCGCTCTCGAGCTGGACGGACCTGTTTGTCGGGGGTTTCCTTTTTCTTGGAAGTAACGCGTCCACGGGGAAGATCTTGTTCATGGTTTAGCATGGGACTAGTACGCGCTTGTTCTTGTTCTGTTCTTCTTTCCAATTTTTGTTTTTTTTGCGGTCGCTAATGCGTGAAAAGAAATCGTATGGACAAAATCAAAATGTGGGTTTGAGTTGTGCTAGAGGCGCAAAATTGCTGTGGAGGTTGGTGATAACTGTGTCAAAGACTTTGTGCTGCGTTGCTGGGTTTGGTTCATGGTTTGACTTGGGAAAGGTTCGCGCGGAAACCCATTGCTTAGCTGTTGCTGCACCTTTCAGGCTTGCACCGGACTAGAATAGGAACACGGAATTGACCAGATTAGTTGGCTGTCTTCTTCTTCTACTATTCTTTTTGGGCAAAGATCAAGTCTTTATTTTGATGCGATTCAGTTCTGTTGGGGTGGGTGCTATCTTTACAAGCGCCTGGAATGATCAAGTATTTAGCTCTTAGGGATGAAAATTTTCAGTTTTTTTATGCTTTGGAGCATGGGATGTTCCTTACGATCGGCGAATTCAAATTTTTGGATGGGGCTCAAATCAGGTCCACAGTATTTCATCTATAACGAATGACGAGCATCATAAATGATGAACATTACAGCTCGAAGCTCATGTTTGTGGTAGATTAGTATTCAAGAACACGAAGACATACAGCTATTTGATCTTCTTCTTTTTGTTGGGAAATGAATTTGTCTCAATTTGGGAACTGTTTGTGTCTCAATACAGAAAATAAACTATCTATTGCTTAGTTAGTTGACTTACAATTTGACGTGGTTTCTCGGTCCTCTCATTTGATTGACTGTCCAAAACCATACATCCACTTGTGCGGCTTACGGCATACCATTACCAGCTACAATTTTTTTTCTTTTAGTATAGTGATATTTCATTGTTAAAGTTGGAATGCTCCCAGTATGCTGCTCGTGAGAAGGCTTACCTGCTCCCATTGGGCATGATATGAATGTTTATGATAACTTCACTATTTAAAATAGAATTGAGATTGCTCTCGTGTCACCTTCCAGATGCTGACTACTGATTGCTTCTTTACTTTCCAGTTTTTGACCACTGCTTCTCCTCGGATTTCTTTGAAGAAGATGAACTGAAACCGTACATCGGAGGCATCTTGAAACAGCTACTTGGCCGCTACTCCATCGACTCATTCATGGTATTCAACTTTGAGGGAGGCAAGAAGGACAACCAAATTGCCTGCATTTTCTCAGACTACGACATGAGTGTGATGGGTTACCCACGTAACTATGAGGGGTGCCCCTTGCTCACCATCGAGATGATTCACCATTTCGTGAGGTCCAGTGAGAGCTGGCTCTCGTTAGGCCAGGACAACTTCCTGCTTATACATTCAGAACAAGGTGGGTGGCCAGTCCTTGCTTTTGCGTTGGCAGCCCTACTGGTTTACCTCCAAAGGTATAATGATGAGAAGAAGGCACTGGAGATGATCTACAGACAGGCACCACCTGGGCTAGTTGAGCTCTTCTCACCACTGGACCCAGAGCCTTCTCAGTTGAGATACTTGAAGTATGTGTCAAGACGACACATATCACAAGAATTGTGGCCTCCTGTTGACAGAATGCTGAATTTGAATTGTGCAATCATCAGGAAGGTACCAAATTTTGATGGACAAGGGGGATGTCGGCCAATATTCCGGATATATGGCCCTGATCCGCTCGCGCCTAATGACAAGAGTGCTAAAGTTCTCTTTTCAACCCCAAAGACGAGTGATTTTGTTCAGCTTTACACGCAGGTATAATTTTGTTTTGTTGTCAACTTATCATGAGTCACACACCTTGGCCTTTTACAGCAGGCTTGTGATGTTTTGTCTATAAACATCATTACTTTGCTGGTCATCCAGGTATAGCTAAATTTGTTCTATAGTAACATTATGAATAAGTTCAAACTTCAAAGTGCTTTTTTTTTCCTTTTGGCTGTTTACTTTATTGCAATCCATTTTTTTCAAGTTCATAGAATAGGCTTATACTTGGCTTTGAAGTTTATGTTGGATCTCTGATTTCATAAGGCATAGCTTATTTTGCTGAACTGAAGAACATTAAACTCTTGCTTTCAAATTCAGGAAGACTCTGAGATAATTAAGGTAAATGTTCAGTGTCCTGTTAAAGGAGACGTTGTTATGGAGTGCATCAGCCTGGACGAGAAATTTGAACATGAAGTGATGGTGTTCAGGGTTATGTTTAACACGGCTTTTATTGAAGACAACCTGTTGTTATTTGATAGGGACCAGATTGATATCCTGTGGGACACAAAACACCGGTTTCCTGTAGACTTCAGAGTTGAGGTGACCAGATAATTCTTGCATTCTATTGCATTGTGCAGCTGCTTACTTTACCTTTATCTATAGTTATGCACTTTTTTTGGTCTGATAATCATAGGCTATATTTTCGGAGTTGGATGCAACCATATCAATTCACACGGCTGAGTTATCTAGTGAGGAGAATGAAAGCTTTTCTAAGGTTGAAGATGCATTCAATCATCTGGATTGGTCAAACAAAATCAACCACATCACAAATGTTGCATCTGAACTAAAGGGATTGAACAATCCGCATGATGGTTTTGATGTGATACCTCTGCAGGAAACAGAAATCAACAATGTCACAACTGAACATATCTCTATATATAGCAGACCTGTTCAGGTTTTTCAGATGGAACCAGAACATAGTAATTCTTCTGGGCTGAAGTTTGAGGGTGACAAAGATGCTGTTGCTAATCCATATTCCTTTCCTGAACCTGAAACTCTTGAACCAAACTTTAGAGAACGTGAACCCAAGGCTGCATCTACATGGGAGAAACCAAAAGGGGATACCACCAAGAATAAACCAAATTCAGACATACATTTGGTGGCACTGCGAGACTCTGAAGCTGGCGATGCTGCTGAATGGTCTGACGCCAACACAGATATGTTCCTGTCAGATACGCCTTCCAGCAGTGTTCCATCTAGCCCGCCAAAGTTCGATGAGGATATCATGGAAGCTGGATTGGTTGAAACTAAATCATAATCAAAAGAACCGTAAAGATGTTGAGATAGCAAAATGCTTCTACTGTAAATGGGGCGAGCACTGATCCATGGAGCTACCCCAAATGTAGTTACATATGTATACTTACACAATACAGTGAAAAAAAGAGATGGTTCTCCTTCTCCGGTGTCCAGACCACAAGTATGTATAGTTCTGGGTAAAACATGTATGAAAAATTAGATTATCTCTCCAGGTTTTGGTGAATTCGGTGTAACTCGAGGTAGGACTTCCATTTTTGTTCCCTTTTACGGCAGTGAATTCTTGCTGATGCAATATCATGGACGACAGTTTATCATTTACATTTGGAACCATGATCTTAATTCTCATGCTAACACGTTATAAAATTATAAACACACAAAAGCTAGCACTCAGAAAAAATAACATTTGAGGTGCTTGGATTGGAGGTATTTTTAAGAGTTCTACACGTTGATAAATATACTAGGTAGTATAATTCAGATTTAACCGTTCATCTAGAGAGTCTTACACAAAAATATATTATTTATTGTAGTATAAATACTATCATGGTAGTGTACAAACATCAAAATCAATCTGAGCCATTAGATGGAGAGGAATAGAAGGTTCGTATTTTTTTGGTGTACCGTAAAATTTCTCATTTTCAAGCAGGCCCTTGGGCTTTATGCCGGTGTGCCATGGCAGAACCATCAGCCATGGTCATTGGCAATGCGGCGACCAGGCTCGATAGGATAGGCTCCAATACTTTTACCCGTGCTCGCAAAGTCGCAATTGCGGCGTCGGCGATGGAGGTGGTCGCGCCGCTGCCCGTCATTCTTGTATGTGTTTGTTTGCCTGTGAACTTGCCGGCCGCGCTGGCCATCGCCGGTGTGCTGCGGCCTTCGTTTGGGTTTCCTCGTCCACCGGCATCTCGTTCGTATCGCAACGACGCGTCAAACAGCTACAAATCTGAATACCTGGCTCCACTGACAGATTGACCCCACCGGAGGAATGTGCCAACGGCTCAAGACCCGGTCCCTTCTCACGAAACTGCTACATGCCACTAGTATCCATTTTATTTCACTGACAAAGGGGTCCGACTTAGAACAGAACTATCAATGCCCTAGGATCAGATCCCTTGTTATCCATCAGCCATTATCCATCGTCCAAGCTCCGAGCGCAAGCTTAGCTCAGGTGGCTAGTGCCTGGCTGTGTGAGCGGGTTCATCCAAAGATAGAACCCTGAACCCTGGCAGTGGTATCTGTTAGACAACCACGCTACCGAGTGTAGTCCGAGGTCGTTAATTCACACGCAAGATAATCACAGATGAACACAGATGTAGGAGGAACGGCGGCTATTCTTTATTCTCTTCTCATATGCATACAATGGGGAACCCTTCTCCTTTTATAGTGTAGTTACAGGGTTTGGCATGGGCCAATCTAGGGCGCTTCGTGGGCGGTTCTCAACACTTCCCTTTGGCCTTTGCGAGATGCATATGCCTCATTAAAACTCTATAAAAACCTAGTGGGAAAAATTTGGAGAAAGAGTACATAGCATACGCCTTGTGCTTTGCTTTAATTGCCTCGTTAAAAACCTTATGTGAGAAACTTCTGTGAAAACTCACTAAGGGAAAAAGAGTACAATTCACCCAATTTTCAAATCGTCTTCATGACATTTCCTTGGGTACTCAGACTACATGTCTAAGATTTACTTTGGAGTATGTGAACATTCTCCCCCTGAAATCTGCACTTCCCTAAGTCTTTTCATCCCAATTCCCTTTACGCACCTTTCGAAAGTAGATGCTGGGAGAGACTTAGTGAATAAATCCGCTAAATTCTCGTATGACTTAGTGTGCAGTATGACTTAGTGTGCAATATCTTGATCTCGTTCATCTTATGCATTTCATAAGCATAGAAGAACTTGGGGTTAAAATGCTTCGTAAGGTTGCTTTTCACATAGCCCATTTTCATTTAAGCAACACAAGCTGCATTATTTTCATAGATTATTGTGGGGTTTGCTCAATATTCAGTTCACATGACTTCTAGATGTGGTGAGCCATTCTTCGAAGCCATGCACATTCCCGAGAGGCTTCATACAGGGCAATTATTTCCGAGTGGTTTGTAGAAGTTGATACAAGTGTCTGCTTGGACGACCTCCATGAAATGGCCATCCCACCACGAAGGAAAATATACCCGGTTTGTGACTTGCCAGTATGCGGGTCAGACAGGTACCCTGCATCTGCATAGCCAACTAGATTCAATTCTTGATTCCTTCCATAAAACAAGCCAAGATCCTTACTTCCTTGAAGGTATCTGAAGATGTCCTTGATCCCCTTCCAATGTCTTTTGGTTGGCTTTACACTATACCGAGCCAGCAAATTCATGGCGAACGCAATGTCCGTCCTAGTGCTGTTCGTGAGGTACATGAGCGCACCAATTGCACTTAAGTATGGGGTTTCTGATCCCAGAACTTCCTCCCTCTCTTCTCTAGGCCTGTATGGGTCTTGGTCTGCTTGTAGTGACCTTCCGACCATTGGGGTTTCAATTACGCATTCTTAAAGCCAGACCTTTCGAACTCATTCCGAGTGTAGGCTGACTAGTGTATCAAAATTCCTTCGTGGATATGCTCAAGCTATAAGCCTAAGCTATAATACACAAATTTTTCACTTCTAAGTCATACTTCAAGTATGAATTTGCTTCTTCTATTTCTTTACTTCAATCCATATAGTTACTCATCGAGTTTCACACTATACGGATTTCTATTTGCTCTGCCATGGTCCGGGACGGTGATACTTCATGTATCTTCATATATAAGTCCGGATCCAAGTCTCTATACATATATTCAGTGACAACATCCTTCAATTTATTTTTTATCCTCAACTTCATGTTGAGTACTGCCAATGAGATTAAATGTCTGAAGGTAATTTATCCCATGACCAGAGAGTGAGCCATCAGCCTTTCTTGTACCAGACCACTTCCTTATTCATTTCTCTTATTTCACGGAAATTGCCATCTTCCATTCCTTTCAATCCAAATTTTCTCACACTCTTCCGAGATGCGGGCTTGGGATCAAATTCAATAATGGTGGTAATTCTGTTTTATTTCCTTTGTATCGACAATGGCTGTTGCTCAATTCAAACACTCTCTTGCTAATTCAAAATTCATAGCTATTTCATCACGGGGTGCTTCATGCACTTCTACTTGCTCTTCACTGCTATTTTCCATCACGGGAGCAAGCTCCTTTAGTTTATTATTGCCGATGTGCCTACTCACATTCATTTCGGCTTCTTCTTCTTCTGTTATTACCGGTATATTCAGATCTGGGAGCATCTCGCTAGCAGGCTTCTCACCAGAGTTGCCAGGACTCAACTGGCTCTCCTTCTTTTTCTTTGGGGCATTTTCGTGATTGGTTGTGGCAAGCTCTCTTATCCATTTTTCTCCAGGCGTCCCTGGATAATTAGGATTCGAGTGACCAGATTTCCTGTCCTTTTCTCTGAGGCCTTGGAACAGGATGAGGGATACCTTCTGTGGTATTTCAACCCTTTCTGGTGCATTACTCCAAGTAATTCGACTTGATCACATCCTTCAAATCACAAAAATGATTAGGCAGATTTCATTGCTTTAAATGTCTTCTAGACTTCATCATTTGCTTTACTAGTGCGGGTCATGCGCGGGAATCTACGTGGCTTTCCACGTGATTTTCCGGCATTCTACTATCAGGGGTTCTATTCCTCCCCCTAATGACGGAAAAGATCCTCATCAAATATGCAATTCATTTCGGTGTGTGGTATAGGTACATATACATTCAAAATTTCAAAGTGGGAAATTTCAAACCCTTTCATGCACTAGTTGGATGTTGTGGGACTGCTTGTCCCCTTACACTAATTAATGAGGGCTACTGCTTGTAGTTTCTTTTAGTTACAACTCTGCAAGAGCGGCCTGACAATTAATTTGATTCATAAAATTAATGTCGTTTCTAGTCCATTCTTCATGTGGACATAAGGTACTGAGTACTCTTCTTTATTTTCCAATGCTGTGAATTCTTTAGTGTTGTTCATTCTTCTTGATGAACTTCACACAACAATACAGAAATATATTTTTAGTTCTTATGATCTGCAAGATCAGTTTCACAAATGCATGATTCCTTGTAGAGAGTATGCATTTGGCCACTTCAAAAGAAAACATTAATGAGCACCAAAAGTACTTAATTGCCCTAATACGGGTTGTATTAGGCCGCACATAACCCCTAGTTCAATCTAGGGTAGGAGCCCATGTATTAGTTTCCCAGTGGCATTGAGAGTGCTCACGAAAATCTTCACGATTCGGGAAATTCTAAAATTAATACTATGGCCTTATGAGTTGTTTATTTTCTCCTCATCATCTTAAAGTTCAGGATGGCAAATTTACTATGCCATAGATAGAAGAGATCAGAGCTTCTAAATTCAGCATTCAGGGAAGTGTACACTTCGGGTGCACAGATTCTAAATATAGTATAGCCCATATTCAAATGAAGGAGGTTTTTCTAAGATTATATTCTTGTAACCGTCATGCTTCATAATGCATAAGTATTCTTTTCATTCTCTTCATTGGTTTCTACGTGAAACTCATTTGTACGGATGTCTTAAGAGAGCCAAAGTGAATTCCAGGTACGACAATGCTTCCCTAAGTGCTAGTGTAGTACCAATAGATAATATTCTTATGACTCTTCTTGAGTCTTATACGCATAAATTGTAGTACTACCATTGTTCTTTGTGATCAACTGGAGTACTTGGTCTCTCTTCAATTTTATTTGTTGTTCCACTATCAACAATGCATACCTCCCACATAGGGCACTACCAAATTCTATATTGCAATCAGGCAATGGCAAAATTCATAGTTCATATAATTCAAACAAGGATTGCAACTTCAAATATACTAGAATAAAGGTGAAATCAATCATGAGAATAAGGTTTGCTCTACTAGAGCTTCAATTCTTTATTGAGACAGTTTGCTCTTCGGGAGCTTCAATTCATATACTTTACTCTTCTGGAGCTTCATATTCATTATTCAATGTCTTCTAGCAACCACAATTTAAAAGGTATCTCGCTTGCGGCAAAGCGACTGAGCCTTGGGGCGATGGTCGCTGCATTCGACGCATCGGAGGTTCACAAAAATCCATTGGATGCTACTGTTGCAACTTCAATTTTATATGTCGGTGTCTTCTTTTCCTTATCCACTTCATGTGTGGCTATAATGTAATCAGGGAGGGCGAGTTAGAAGTGTCTCTTCATGAGTGTCCTCTTCCATGAGGTCATGCCTGCCTTCCATGACAAGGTAGACCTCTAATGCTACCTTTTTCTTTCCTGTTGGTCTGATAAGTCATGGTTACATACTCAATGTCACAACAAATCTTTGACCATTGCCCTAAATGCCATACTTAGCATATATGATCCTACTGGCCATATGGCTTTCTTTTGTGGCTTCTCCTTGTTTCTTTTCTTCTTTTGAGCAGTGGACTTTTCTTAGGCTGACTTCTTATTTCCCCTTATAGCCCTTCTTTAAATGGGTGGGTTTTCTCTCTCTGGTAGCTGCCATTGAACCGAGAAAAGGAAAAAAAATAGGGAATATCATCTCCTTGCTTGTGATCTTCTGGTCTCGGAAAGAGGGATTAGTGCAAGACCTATGCAAGATGGAATTCTATTTAGACCATGGTTCTATAGTTTGCAAGTCTCATGTACACCGGTTTCTACTGTGCTAGTCGTAGAATAGTGTGCTCGAGCTTTAAACCGCTTGGACATGCAACCCCATGCTCTAGCGCACTCCCCCTCAGCTATATATTCATTCTTTAAAATAGCAGAGGTGGTGACAGAGAAAGTGCAAAACTTGATTGTTCTGCTCATCGATAGGCTTTCCATCCTTCGAGGATCTAATCCCAATGGTAACATGAAGCTTCGTGCTTCTGAGTATGATTTTTAGTATCCAATGCCCAAGTGAGGTTGCTCTAGCATTCGGTGCCAGTTTCTCATATTCATAGTTAGCGATACCCGACAATTGCATATTTTAAAGTTCATTCACATGATTACTACGTGTAATCTGTTAGATAGTGGTGCATGACATAATTCTTCCAAATTCTCATGAATTCCAGTATAAAAGTAAGCCATTACCAATTCATAGCATAGACACAATAAATAGGCATAAAATGTTAATTACAGAACTATTTCAAAGTATAATTGCATAAAGGTAATTAACAGATATAAAATAGTGCTTCAAATTCAAAGACAGATTCAAAATTCATAGTTTCGATGCACTTTTATGCCTAAATATGTCTTTTCTATAATTTCCAAAAATCTAAGGATCTTTCGCAAAATTCAATGGCTCGAAAAACTTCGTAATTTCCAGAAATCCCTAGACCTGTTATGCTAGAATATAAATTCTCAAAGAAATTTTGCAATTTCCATTGGGATTATACAATTTTCAGTATTTTAGATAATTACTTCGTGTAATATTCTCAATCATGACAAAATTCATAAAATAATCATGAAAGCAGTAAAAGAGGGCTTCAAATTCAAAAAGGGACAAAAATTCAAAATCCCGAGGCCCTTTTTATGCTAGGAAATGTATTTTCGCAATTTCAAAGAATTTCGGGGTTTTCTGTAATTTTCAGATTACAGAGGAATTTCTATGCAATTTTCAGATGTTTAGGGGCTTATGAGCAAATTTGCTCGGCCCACATTTCTATTCTATTCCCGGCCGGCCCTTTCTATTTTTCTTGTCCATGGCCCATGCGTCCCACCATTTTTTCTCTCTCTTCCCACGTGGCCCACTTCTTCCTCGCGCTAGCCTACCGACCGTTTTTTTTTTTCCTTTCACTGCTGCAAAAGGTCTACCACCACTCTCCCCTTTTTCCCTTTTCACGAGCCGTGATGGCCTTCATGGCCCAAATTTGTCATTGGCGGGCGTTAATGAGGATTCGGCGGGCGATGGGTTTCTCTTCCGCCGCCGCCGCTGCCGCAACGACGCGAGAGGCCGGCATGGCGTCGCGGCGGCGCACCAGGACGGACGGCCGGTGAGGGCGGTGGCGCCTCTGGCGGCTTTAAGCACGGCGAGGTGGCATCGGCGGCGGCGGCTGGCCGGCTTCAAGCACGGCGAGGTGGCCGGCGGCGGCTGCTGGCCGCGGCTTCAAGCGCGGCGAGGCAACAGATGGGCACAATGAACGGCGGCGGTGGTGCGGCGCGAAGCAGCGCAGAGCCGCGGCGGCGGCGCGAGTTGCGCGGCGGCGTGGAGGCCGGTGGTTCGCTGGCGGCGCCGCTTCGAGCGGTCGAGGGCACGCGTGGCGCGGGTGCGGTGATGGGCCCGAGGTGCGACGACGTGGCGTCTTGTCACGCGCTTATGCGTCGCGCATGGAGGTCGGGCCCGGTGGCGTGCTCACGGGCACACGGCCGCCGGGCGAGGGCACGCGCCGCGCGTGTGTGGCGGCCGTGGCGAGTGCGCGTCTGCGCGTTGTCTTGCGTCGTCGCAAGAACCGACGGGTTCTAGCCAATCCGTGGCATTCAATCTACTGAAATATATCTACTAAATACAGATTCAATTTCCTTTTCACCTTCGTTCTTCGTAAATCGAAGTAGGGAGTCGACGACTGTCGCGTAGGACAGATCGGCTGGTCCTGACAAGACCTGCCGGCGTGATGGCGATTCGATGCCGATAGTACGTCGACGTCGTCGTTCGATCCCTCCGGTGTCTTGCGGTTCCTCGAGCGTCGTGCTGATAACGTGTTAGACAACCACTCTACCGAGTGTAGTCCGAGGTCATCGATTCACACGCAAGACAATCACAGATGAACACAGATGTAGGAGGAACGGCGGCTATTCTTTATTCTCTTCTCATGTCTGTACAATGGGGGGAACCCCTCCTCCTTTTATAGTGTAGTTCTAGGGTTTCGGCATGGGCCAATACCGGGCCTTCGTGGGCCGGTTTCTCAACAGTATCTTATCTTCCTAGGATTTTTACGTGGACCGGCTTCACCCAAGGTTTTTTAGGGCAGTGGGACCACGAGTGTCCGAGTGTCCATGTAACAATGGGTATTGGGCCTCCAATCTAGCCCTACGTGTGCATCGAACACACATGCACACACGAGCTTGTTTAGTGTGGTGTTCATGTCACGTGGGTTGTGTGCATCCGAGTTTGTACTCCTTAAAGAAAACTCTGAGCACCTTCACCTATGGTCCGTGGTTTGGTTGCTGTGTGGTTTAAGATTCACTCATAAGTGAGCCTTCAATAGCATACTAATCAAATGAAATATGCTTTGCAATTTTACAATCCGCGCCATCCACACTAGCGGCTAATCTCTATCTCTACTAATAAAAAGTTTGTTGTGGTGGTGGTGGTGGTGTTATCAACATTCGATCTAGGCCCTCCAATCTATCCAATGGCTCATATCAAGTAAATCATTAATTACTAGATCCCTAAATTAGTGGAGACATAATTAGCATGTCCATAATTACTAGATCCCTAAATTAGTGGAGATGTTAATTAGCATGCCATTAATTATTAGATCCCTAAATTAGTGGATACATTAATTATAGGTAACACACGATTGCAATTTTTATTTGCACAAACCGTCTCTTTCCTCAAACGCCCAGATCTGGTGTGGTGGTCTCAATCTAGAGGTGACTCAAACGTCAATGACCTCTATGACATATTTAGCAGAGCTCCAAGCATGGCTCCTCTCTGGTGTCCCGCGCTCCTTCAAGAGGCCCCGTCGATGTTGCCCTGCCCCCACCAGTGTCGCGTCTCCCTACGCGTCCCGCCCCACCCTACGACAGTGACCACCCAGCCTCCGCACTGATAACCTTAGTTATTCTACCGCCACTCACGATTTGTCCCGTAAATCTTTCCTTTTATTCATTGAGATGGGTTGAGTTGAAGAAACAAGTTGATTGAGCTGGACATTAAGATGGATTTTGAGAGATACATGAATTATGTTCTATAAATATTTTCTTTTCTATACTATTAAAAAGAGTCTTGTGGTGGCGGTGGTGTTATCAACTTTTAATCTCCACCATACAATCTATCTAATTGTTTAAATATAATAAGGATACTTTCTATTTATTTAGACTTGCTCTTCTTATTTCAGTGCATTGTATTCTTGAAAGTTTTCAATCAACTTATCAAAATTCATCATATTTATCTAGCTTTCTTATTTTAATATATTATATTTTTAGAAAACTTTCGATCAGATTAATATATATACCAATTAAAGGATCTTAAAAAACTATGCATTTGAGTGTTGAAGTAGACTTTGAGAATGCAAAAATAAGACGTAATCAAATGAAAAAGGCTGGAAGCGGAGCTAAAGTGTGGGTAAACAAATCAAATATGACACAATAGATAGTAACATGATATTTATTCGTAGCAAAGCACATGCGTTTAACTATAACTTATAAATTACACCAACGTCCTAGATTAAAAATAAAATTACATGTATATCCACGCAGTGTCTATCCGCACCGCTATAGAAGCTAAATCCCATTATCAACACGCCAGCGATGAAGATGAAGAATATGAGGATACGCTGCGCCGTCAAGCCCCTCTTTAGCCAAACAAGATGGCGGGATAATTTCATATGTTGGAACGTCTTGTCTTATAAATCACCCTTTATAATTTCATATATTGCTCCGATTTATATGTTTCTTTTTTCCTTTGTAGTTCCGTTGCAACGTACGGGCATTGTACTAGTTAGAGAAATAAAACTGTCTCAACTGCCATTGATGCCGCACCAGCCGCCATTTCATCGCCGCCGAGATGGCATGCGTGATCCTAGAGAAGCATAATAGTATAGTAAAAGGAGTAAATTATATATATGACAATGGAAAGATCACACTTCATAGATATGCCATTAAAAAGTCGGAACAATGGCTAGTTGTCATTACAAAGTGCAAACTCTCATAAATATGCTAATACTGATTTTTTGGCCCATCTTTTCCTTCAAAATTTTCGTCAAATCTGCTATTGAGCCTTCTTCATTCTTTCTCATCTCTTGCTTCTTCTTTCTCCTAGCTCTAGCAGCTTATCTGCCTAAAATTTTCAAGTTTTGTTTGATTTTCCAACCTTTGAATCTACATGGAGATTCATGCATTGGTGGGCTCGCCATCCTCCTCTAAAGTTGACGGGGGTGGCAGCGGCGATGTTGTCTTCACTAGGGTAGTCAATTAAAGTTTTGAAATTCATCTAAGGAAAGGTCTTGATTATAGGCAAGCACTGGTACAAAAAGAATCAGAGTATACTGAACTACAGAGGAAGATGGGTTAGAAGCTCAGTAGTTGTCCGTGATATGTCCTAGAGACGATCGTGTGAGACGATTGTATCACGTGTATGTTTATATACTCTTGAATAATGTGTTATCGGTTACATGAATAAACATTGTTCATCAAGTACGACTTAGTTGTGAGACACATTATTTATGTGATGTTATCCTAAATGATCCCTGGTATCATATCAATATGTGAGACAATAATGATTTGATCAGCACATGCATGAGTGATGGTAATATTTCCTATACCATACATATAGAGATATCAAATCAACAATATGAACACATGTTAAGGAACATGGTGTTGAATAGATCTACTCCGAGACACCGCTGTAATTGTTATTTTGCATATGTCATCAGTGTGTCTGAAGTGGTATACCTATATGATCCTTAAACCTGATATATTCATTGAGTCTCAGCATGCGTAGTTGTATACTTTAGAACTGTCAACCGCTACACCATAACTGGATAGTTATTAAGATAACTTTTGGATATGCTATGAAACATAACGTAAGGTGTGAATAATCAAGATGAAATTTGCCCCCTCGATAATGGGAGAGATATCTCTAACCCATTGATGTAATTGGATTGGAAAGTACGTGTCCATGCCAATGTGATTAAAGAATTAATCACAGTTTAGAATTCATCATTAGATCGAATGAATGGTCGAGCTATCACAAGGGTGGCATGCATCTCGCCTTAAGCTTGACTGTTATCGTGCGGTAAAGGGATCGATATATGAGTATATCAAAGTTCAGCCGATATGATCATTCTTTGTATTGAGGGGGGGGTCAATATGTCCTATTTGGAACTGCTATTGACATATGGTTTGAAAGAGGGTTTCCGGGGCCACATCCGCTTGCACATGAGTCTAACGGGTCACACACTTAACGGGTTGAAACATATTTAATGGATTGGATCTATTAGTGAGTTTTGCGGATACTGATCTGTGAAGGATTAGAGTCCTGATAGGCATGTAGCGTAGAAGCCTATTAGTGTGCGCTCTATATAAGAGAAGGTGTGAGGGTGGTGTGGCCAAGCTAGTTCGCCACCATGAAACCGTAGCCGTCACACTCCACCCAACTTTTCGGAAGACCTAGCCGCACATGGCAGTGCTAGCACACCGGCGCATGACGTTCGGCCCTTGAACATGTGGATACCATATAGGTGCTGCTGCAATTGCTATGGCACTAATTGGCGATAAGGAAGAGAAGGTCGGCGAGATCAACTACTTCCTCTACAACAGTAAGTGCGACGTGCTGCGTTGGTAACCGGCTAGGAGGAGATGTTCGGCTTGGTGTGAATGATTACTTCTTGTACCTCGAAGTGCGTGACGTTGGAACCAGCTACTCTAACTCTTCTTCTGGTGCGACTGCGTGTCAAGGGTAACGATCTATGATCTCTTACTCGCATGATGTCCTGAGTGATCTCGGTAGAAAATTTTAATTTGTGCTAGCGTAGCCTATGCGTTCCCCAACGGTAGTAAATATGTGGTGAGGTATTGGCATCACCACGTTAGCAATTAGAGGAGGAGGGCAGTGAGCTGTTGCGGTTGCCTAGGGTAATGATAACAAGTGCAATAAGAAGGCAATTGGAGACAAAAAGTATATATGGCACGAGGGAATCTTGTTGGATAGGATGATGAAGGTATTGAGTTTAAGGCTCAATTAACATAATGCTAAAACTAATAATTATTGTCAACTTGGAGCCCATGTCAAAGGTCTAACGGAGCCTAGACATCAAGGAGAAAGTTGAAGTAAACATTTCAATAAATTCAGTAGCAGCGGGTGGCCACAACCAGGGGATAGGGTGGGACTTGGGAGTATGATTAGGGTCAAGGTGTGGAAGGTTGTATTTATATATAGGGTTAATTGGATAGATGCCACTGCTCAATTGGCTATTTCAAGAATTGTCACTGCTTAATCCGAAAGTATAAATCTATCAATGCTCGTTGCAAAAGTTTGATTTATGCCATTATATGAATCTCAAAGCATATTTTTGGTGTTCGCCCAGCCAAGTCATATTTTTTGACGGTTTGGCCCTTGTCTTCTTCCTCCCTCCCCTCTCTTGCCCAATCTCTCTCCTCCTTCTCTAGCAACCCCGACAACTAGGACCTTTGTCTCCATCCCTCTGTAGCGCTATGGCAACGACGGGGAGACGCGATGCGGCACGAGACGGCGAATGAGAGGAGCGGGGCGGTGATGGGAAGGAGCAGGGCATCGCAGATTGGTGATGGGGAGGAGCGAGGTAGGGCGATGACGGGGGAGTGGGGTAGCGACGGGGAGGAGTGGGGTGGCATGGGGCGACGAGGAGGAGGTGTGGGGTGGTGCGAGGCGGCGATGGGGAGGAGCGGGGCGGTGATGGGAAGGAGCAAGGCAGCGCAGATCGGTGATGGGGAGGAGCGAGACAGGGCGATGACAGGAGGAGTAGGGCAGCGACGGGAAGGAGCGAGGTGGCGTGGGGCGACGAGGAGGAGGTGTGGGGTGGCCGAGGCGGCGATGGGAGGAGCAGCGTGATGATGGGGAGGAGCTGAGCCCTAAGGTCTGGCCGCCACATCTTTAGCTCCACTGGTTGCCGCCGAGCTCTGCCGGCCTCTACTCAGCTACTGCTACTCTATCGTCTGCTCCTCTCTAGTGCAACGACGTTGCACTGCCAAGACCCTCCCTGGTGGCCACCTCTTCCTCCTACCACGAGCTTGCCCCCGTCGGATCTGGGTTGGCCTCGCCGCCCCAAGCTCGCCACCACCGCGTTGGCCTTGCTACCAACGAGGTGGGGGAGGAAGAGGAGTCTGCGAACATGGAGGTGGAGGAGGACTCTAGAGGAGGAGGGGAAGGCCAGGAAAGGAGCTTGCTGGATGGAAGAGGAGGGAGAGAAACTCACAAGAGTTGGAGGGGAATGAGAAAGGAAGGAGAAGGGCAAAATGGTGAAAAATGTTGTCAGCTAGACATTTGAGCTAGAAAGTGCTTTGAGATTTGTATATCTACGTGCATCTAACTTTTGCAAGGAGCAATAGCAGATTTATACTTTTCGATTGAGTAGTAGCAATTTTCGAAGTACACAATTGAGCAGTGGCATTTATCTAATTAACCCATTTATATATGAAGCGAGAGAGTGACGTGCATGAAAACTGAGATATGAGGGAAGAGTGATTTTAGGGTTAGGATGTTAAATGTTGATGAGTTTATATATGGAGAGAGAGAGAGAGTGACGTGTATAAAAACTGAAAAAAATGATAAGTTATTAGACAATTGCGCCTAGATAACCCTCTTGCCGTACCAATTGCGCTCTTCTTTACCGAGGGTTAGGCCAACTAATCTTGAGTGGGTCAAAGTACTCAGAGAAACGTAGGTAAAGACCAATGGTCTCGCAATGATGTATAATGATGACACGAAGAGCCGCACCATTTGTTGAAAATTTGTCGTATCATGGTGACCTTTCGTAGTCATAATTTTAGATCCGGAGTCAAATTACACATGCAATATATCTTCGGTCCAGAGGCAAACAGCTCCTAGCTTGGCTGGTTCGAGATTAGCCGGAGGCCTGAGCTCAAACATCATTAACCTTGTCCACGCAATGAAATAACACAACATTTCATCGCATTTCAGTTCCTTTCTCAGAGAAACAAGTAGTGCAAACAGAGTGGAAGTTTAATTGATTGTTACTTCTTGTTGCTTCCTTAGTAATTACCTGCAGGGTTGCAACATACATATACTTACTTATAAAACGATAAAAGCATCTGAACTTCTGAAATATCCTGTCTGAATTCCACATGTTTTTGTCTGTAATATGAGGGCTAGGCTAGCTTCTTGGCTAGCTACTACTCAAGGCTGGGCTGGGCAGGCAGGAGCAGGGGCAGGGGCAGGGAGAGGGAGAATGCCCTTCTCCTGGAAGCTCACGACGGTCTCGTAGAGGCACTGCGCCGCCGGCGTGAACTCGACGCCCAGGTCCCTGAGGCGCTGGTTGGATATCTTGTAAGGCTGTTTCCTCGGGTTCACCTCGTCAGAGCACCTGCAAATCAATGGCAGTGCAAGTTACGACGCGTGTAAGAGCATATGTGTCTATTAACCTTGTCGTGTGGGGGCACAAGTCTGATGTGAAGGAGAGAGACGAGACACAGATAATTATATCGTCTATCATGTTGTAGTCAACTTAGAACAAGAACCTAGACATTTTGTGTGAGATATTTTGTGTGTGGAAAAGATTGTCTAGTCATGCTAGAAACACACATTGTAGGAGCTGTATTAGTTCGTGGTCTATAAATGACTTACATCATATTATAAACAATAGTTGTCTATATCATTATATATGTTACGTATCACCGTTATGGAAAATTGCATCACTGAATTTTCACTGGTTATCAGAGTTATAATGGGGCTTGGTAAAAATATTGATGTTCAAAAACTTTTGGTGCGTTTGAATTGGATTTTTTTTCCTAAAATTTTGCCGATAGACCGGTGTTACAGAATTATAGGGATTTCACCTAATACAATCTTGCAAATTCAAACTTTTAGGAATTACATCCGAAAAATCTGATTATCGCCAGTTTTTTTTTACTGTATCACTACCTACGGTAAAATTTTAGAAACAAATTTCCCTCCTGATCGTCTCTAGCTGATCAAAGACTGAATCATATTAATCAGCTGATCAAGAGAAGTGCTTGACTGATCTAGAAGGATGGACGTACGCATGGATATGCAGCGAGAGACCGAAAATATATTCTAGCCTTGATTGATGTATGTATTATCTTAGGGGATAATTTTTTGGACGGTTGCGATTGCGTTTGCGTTTAAGCTGAAAATTTGTAGCCCTCGATAAAGACATCCGAAGGATCAAAAAATTATAGAAAAAATGGTTTTGAGAGCTGGTTGAAGAAATAGTAAGATTTATAAAAATTGGTTACGAAACGTCAAAGCGTTTGGCTTGTACGAAAATAACAAATTTTTAGCTTAAACGCAAACGCAACCGCAACCGTCCAAAAAACAGTCCCTTAGTAGCGTGCTTCCAAACTTACCGATTTAATGTATCGTAAAACAGTCCTTTAATTAATCCATCTGCAATCGAACTCTGACAGGAATATGTTATAGCTTGGTCGTAAGACGTATGAATATCAGTCTTTGACTCCTACACTCCCATTTTTGCCACAGTCCTCATGCGTGTCACATCTTAAGAGAGATGAATAGCTGACCATTTCTGATTTGTTACTACGGCCAAGACATTTCCAGTTTGATAGTATAATCTAATGATTCTAATCAATAATTAGTTTGACTTCACGTGTTTAATTACTCACAAGCGTAAAGCTAGAAAAGAGACATGAATATTAAGATATAGTAGAGTAAAAATTATTGCACATGTCACTCAGAAATACGTGACATCAAACCGTGGTCTTAATCATTAACTATTGCATGCTCCCTGATCCACCTTCTAGTTCTAGCTAGAGACCATACAGCGAGGAACTTGTATCCTGGATTTTTTTAACTTGCAGCGATATCGACTACAGTAGAAAATCAAAGATTGCGAAATCCCTAATTCAAATAAATTTTGTAAAAAATAAAACTGGCCAATAAAATCCAATATTTTTTTGCTGGTTATTATTGATAAATTTGTTGAATTAGTTTGTTTGTTTGAATTTATTGGCCGAATATTACCGATAAAATCCGATTATCGCACGCTCTCTCCCTGGCGTAAAAATGAAGCTCCGATTATCACATCCCTGTCTCGTGTACAATTTATGTGTACACGTCTTTAGTTGCAATCAGATTCCTAGTGTCAAAAATGACTTTACTTGCTTCTGAATCTTCTTCATGTCTAAGCAAAGTCACGTTTAACCATATGCAGATAGATTGGTATGCCTTTGTCGTAATGAACTATGCTAATGATTAAAAGATTAAGTTGTTTGGGTTAAAAATCTCCGATGCGCTTCCAACAAGACTTACGAACTCAGACTTTGAACCCTGTAACATGATCAGCTATAGGACTCAGCAAACAAATTTCGCAATCGGTTAAGCTGTATGATGTACGTAATATCACCACCAATACTTACAGGTTTCAGCTTTGACAATCGACGTCACTGAACATGCATGCGATCCAAACCCATCAAAATTAACAATGAAATTGGCACGTGAAAACTCTGGGTTGACATGGTTGGAACAAAGACAAGGACAGCTAGCTCTAGGCTCTAGCTGCAGCTTGATGCAGACATGGTGCAATGGATCGCCATTGGCTATTAAATTGCACAAAGTGGATTTTTCACTCGTATAACTCAGCCACCACTCTCCTTCAAATATGCCTTAAAATTTCGAAAACAAAGCAATAGGTTCTTCTTCTTTCCCTCTCCCTCTCCTCCTCTCCACTTTGGCAGTCCGACCCGGCCGAGTCGGCTCGGCTCCCTGCATGTGGCCGCTGGCGCCTTCATGAGGTGTTATAGCGCCGCCCACCGACGCTCGGTTTGGCTTGGTTTGGCCTGGCCCCGGTGAGCACACACGTGTGGCGCAACATCTCGTGCGGGCGCGGTCGGCGCCAGCCACGCACAGGTGGCAAGCCAGCTCGGCCAGGCCAAAGGAGAGAGGGGAGGATGGACTTGTTTGTTTTTCTTCCAAAATTTTAGGGGTCTTTTGCAAAAGAACATGTGAGGGGGTGGGGTTGGATGGTCGTGGATATGCCTAGAGCCGCATATATAAGAGGGAATGAATTTCCGTAAATTGCATGCTCTAATGAATTAACTCAAATGTTTAAGCCGATATAGAAGAACAGCAATATACTTTAACACTTCTCTCATGTGTAGATTCCTCTAAGTCTTAAACGTAGGCTCAAAGTAGACCATAATTATTATTTTTAATTATGCACGTGTTAGGTCTGCCTCAAATTTAGAACCTTTTGACTTGATATCATATTAAATTGCAAATTCACTAAAAGCTTAAACCCGTCGGAGAAACTAATAAGCAATATACTTCAATACTAACCTGAAACTAATAAGCAATATACTTCAATACTAACCTCTTGGGGATGGGGTACTCAGGGAAGAACTTGTCGAGGATCCTGACAACGTCCTCCCGGTGGAGCACGGCGTCGGCGCAGAGGTAGCGGCCGGCGGCGGCGGGCACCTCGAAGACGCGGAGGTGCGCGGCGGCGGTGTCGCGGACGTGCACGTAGGCCTGCACGGCGTTGGCGTACGTCTTGGCCGATCCGTTGAGGTACTTGAGCACGTGCATCAGGCTCGCGTTCACCGCCGGCTGCAGCGCCGGGCCCTGCACCAGCACCGGGTTCACCACCACCAGGTCCACCCCGCGCGCCGCCGCCGCCTCCCACGCCGCCTGCTCAGCCGCCGTCTTCCCGTAGCAGTACCAGTTCTGGCTCACGCACGCACGGCGACGATGAGCACATGTAGCATCCACGGCGACGGCGGGCGTTCAAGGTTATCAATGGCGCACACGTAGATACCTTGGTCTTCTTGCAGAACTCGAGGTCGCTCCAGCAGGACTCGTCGACGACGGCGTCCGGCGGGCGGTTGGGGTCCATGGCGACCGCGCCGATCGACGACGTCAGCACGACACGGCGGACCGTGCCAGCCTCCGCCGCCGCGTCGATGACGTGGCGCGTGCCCCTCACCGCCGGCTCCACCATTTCCTCCTGCGCATCAAGACGCCACCGTTTATTATGCGCCTCATCACTGCATGCATGCATACGTGGCTGTGCATGCCATACAACAGCTGGAAGGCTACACTAGCATAACCGATGGTCACTGAGGAGTGGGCCTTCCAGTAGTCTGTTACTGTGGGTAGAACACTAGATCTTATTCTTTTCAGCTGAATCCAGCTATACATTATAATCAGAAAAAGATGTGGATACTTGATAGGAGACTTGGAGAGTAAAGATTATATTTTAAAATTTTTAGCTTTGATAAGAGCCACTAAAAACCTAAAAAAAAAAGATAAAAAGTGGTACATCGTTTAGCTTGTACAAAAACAATAAATTTCTAGCTATAGTTTTAAATTTTAATTTTAATTTAACCTAAAGAGAACAAGGCTATACACACCCAATCACCCACCCAGGATACTAATGAAAAAAGGATTAAATAGTTTCTAAAAAGATTAAATAGATTGTTTGTTTCAAAAGGAAAATTCAGGAAACTAAATTTCCAACAATCAAGACAATTCAAACAAATATGTGTGCTACCATATCAAATCCTCCAACGGAAGCAATATATTTTGTTTCCTTAAAATTCCTAGACAAAACTTTATTCTAAAATAGGCCTTACACCATTTTGTACTTGTAAGGGGCACTTAATTAAAAACCTGTTTGAAATAAAAAAAAAATTCAGAAAGTGGAGAGCAGGGCTATAAAGTACTATAAACGGCCTGTTACGGCAAAAATCGCAGGTAACCGGTCCTACAAGTGACCCCTGGGATATTTCTAACCGCACAAAAAAATGATTTTAGTCAAAATTCTTTCTTACTCAAATTGATTAGGTTTGGTTTTGTTTGGATTCAATATTTTTTATGTTTTTTATCTTGGATTTATCTTCTTAATTTACTGGCAAAAAAACTGGTAACCGTTCTTATCCCTGACCTTGGTGCTTTTTTTTTTTTTCCCAAACATGTAACCAAACTTGTTAGAAAATCGGGGAAATTTCTGCGGGCCAAATTAAGCACCGACTTTTCCCATCACGACTCACAATTCACAAAACCACCGAAACCGCTACAGAAACTGTAGCACGTACCCGTTACTCCCGTATTTCACGTACGTACCGGATCGTCGGTTACCGGCGACGCCGCGTGGAACACGCCGTGGCAGCCGGCGATGGCCGCGCGCAGCGCGCCGTAGTCGAGCAGGTCGGCCCTGCACAGCACCAGCCTCTCCGGCGCGCCGGCGAGAGCCCTCAGGTGCGCGTTCTTCACGTCGTCTGCACACACACACGGGAACACACTCCTCCCACGGATCAGCAAACAACGAGCTGCGCCGCCGCCGTCGCGGCCGGACCGCCGGCAGCGGCGGCGCGGAAGAACCCTAGAAAACATCGATCCATACGCACGTACCGGGGTTCCTCACGGTGCCCCTCACCGTGTAGCCCCTCTCCAGGAGGAGCTTGACGATCCACGACCCAACGTACCCGCCGGCGCCGGTCACGCACACCGTCTGCCCGCGCCCGTGCGCGGCGTCGCCGTCGGCGCCGTCGACGAGGACGACGGTCATGGCGCGGCCAGGATAGGAGACCGACGAACCCAAGCGCCTGGGGTGAGAAGCTTTGTGTGTGCGTTTGGCAGGGTATTTATAGGCGCGTGGGTGCGTGTTTGGTAGAATACTAGAATTGTTGTTTTCGCTTGGCAAACTGGCATCTTAGACCTGATAGGATCTCTCTCTTCCCTGCGCTGGATGACTTCAGGCTCACCTCCTGCCTAGCTTTCATGATGTGTTCATGGCTTTGACATG
This sequence comes from Olyra latifolia, assembly GCA_036346145.1. Classification (NCBI taxonomy): domain Eukaryota; kingdom Viridiplantae; phylum Streptophyta; class Magnoliopsida; order Poales; family Poaceae; genus Olyra; species Olyra latifolia. The sequence goes on from CM070530.1 coordinate 6,101,455, forward strand.
GTCGTCTTAATTGGTACCCTAGAATCAAGATTCAGTGATGGAGACACGTCGATTTCGGTTTCGTTGAGGTTTGAGTGCATTTTTTTTAGAGCGGTTTGGGTACATTTTGCTAGGATGCATTTGGCCAACCTCATTAGAAAAAGAGGAGTTTAGAAAAAGAGGAGTGCCACTACATGGTTAGATTTAGGAGGGATTTTGCCATCCCGTAGAGGTACCACCCATCGCAGAGCATCTTTATCAGCATCTCTAAATTTGGATCTCTATATCTCCTTCTCTAAACCACTAATCGTTTTCTATATTTCCATCATCTCCAGCAGAGTTTCTATCCTCGAAAAGATACAGAGACAGGAGATAACCTCGGAGATAGAAAATCTAAATTCAGATATTTACGTAAAGACTCTACTGAAGTAATATAGGGACTAAGAGTCTTTAAATATAGAGAAGATTTTTTTTTAGAGATCCTGCTGAATATGCTCTGAAGGTGGGACGGTGGTAGATTTAGTATTTAGAAAACTACTTTTTTCTCTCTCTCTCCAAAACCCTAAATAAATGTTTTCGTCGTGCCGCCGCCGCCATGTCTGGTTGTTGCGCCATCGTCGTACCGAGGCGGGACCTCGTGGGTGCACAACGGCCGGTGGAGCAAGCGGGTAGCTTGTGGCGAGCTTGTTGGTCAGATCACTGAGATGAGAAATACCCTATTTACCCGTATAGGGTGGTGGTATCACGAGGTAAAAAAAATATGGGACGGTATTGGAAGGTAGCACCTCTTTGCACCTCTTTACGGCTGTTGGATGTAGCTTGATGAATGTTTGTGATTCGTGTTACCTCAATCCTCTGTGCACTATTTCTGGCCTTCTAGAGATATTGATAACCGTCATTACTTGCCGGTTCCAAACAGTCATCAGTGTCGGTTTTTGAACCGGTACAAAACAGCAGGTACTGATATGTCCAGTCATCTATGCCGGTTTGGGACCGACACGGATGATCCATTCTCCGTGTCGGTTTATGGTTAGAACCGGTACAGATACATTTTAAAATATTTTTATTATCTAGCCTAGCTAGCACCATACCGGTGCTACCTAGGTTGCTACTACTACCTCTAGCTATGTACATGATGGCGGTAACATCGTTGTCGTGGTAATCGCTTGTCGGCTCGGGGTCGGATTAGTGGCCGACATCATTGTGGCCCGCCACCTACTCGTCGTCCGGGTCCGATCAATTTTTTGGGGGAGGCGTCCCCATCGTCGGACCTTCGGGTGCCCCATCCGCCGGTCGCCTCCTTTGACGACTCCTTCATCTCCGACACGGGAGTGGCCTCCTCAGACTCCTCCTCCTCTGCCACTACCTCGCCGGCGGGGCCGCACACCGAAGGATCTGAAGATGGATCCGACGATGTGACCCACTTCCGCTTAGGCGTCGACTCCTCATCGTAGGGCTCCCGCCCGGTGGGCTCCTTCTCGCGGGGTGTCGGATTGTTGACAGGCCATGGTGAACATGGAGAGGCCGGCCACAGCGGCTAGGTGGGTGGAGAGGGCATCGGCTGCGGCGGCAAGACAAGTAGAGAGTGTTGCAGCGGGGAGGCAAGTGGAGAGGGCATCGGCGACAAGAGGGAAGAAGAGGATTGGACCATGGCGGACACCGAGAAGAATGGGGATCGAAGAGGCCCATGGAGATCAAAATGAGGGAGACGATCAATCGAATAGATTATATAGATGTGTACGGGAAAAATTTGCCCACGAACCGTCTTAGGAGACAAGACATTTTATGCACTGGTTTTAATTTCCAACCACCATATATTACTATGAAGCAACGCGTCTCTTCAGTTAACACGTGGGAGAAGCTTTATATATGTCGGTTCTAATTTACAACCGCCACATATATATATATAGATTATATGTTTCGGCTCGTTATACGAACCAACACAGATATATTTTTGCCAGTTGGTAATCAGAACCAGCACATATAATATGTAATCTGTGCCGATTGGTAATTAGCACCGGCACATGAAAGCTTTCGTCGTATATATGACATGTTACATATATATGATATGTTTTGGTGTAGTGAGTATTGACAATGAGGTTCAAATCAATATTCTTGAAACTTTTTCCAGGTCATTCGTATCTGGATGCTATAAATAGTATAATCACCTCCTAATCTTAATATGTTGCCAATATTATACTTCCATTTTAGACCCCCTTGACAATTTCGAGGTATTTTCCGGTAGCTTATACTTCAACGAAATTAGCATCCTTAATGTATACGCAAAGTGTCATGCCAGGGATGCAAATTGTTCTAGCGTATATGCTATCTACTGATTTTTTTCAAGCCACACAAACTGCTGTTTTTTTTAATGAAGACTTAAACTATTGTTAACCATTTACATCCAATAACAATGAACATGAGTGAACCGTACATGTACGATCCAGCAGTCCAGTAATCTCTTAACCCTTCAGCGTTCCGTAGAAATGCTCGAAGATGCTCCTGTTTCTGTTTCAAACTTGCTTCCCAAACGTACATGTACAGCCTTGGAAGCAACCAAGTGAAGCCTTCAGTTTATTTTTGAACGAAATAAAGTCTTCAGTTTCCTTGGATACAGCCTCGGAAGCAACCACGTTGTGTCCATGATTATCTATCTACTCACAAAGCCATGCACATTTGTCAAGCCTGCTAAAAGACCATGGGATCGAAACGGCCAGTACTAATCTCGCGTACATTTACACTGAAACACTAGATTATAAGATCAGGCCATTCTTGGACGCAAGAGTTTGCAGCTCAGCTGACGCTTCTACAGACTACAGTTACTGGCACTGAAGTCTGAAGGTCTGAAGCTCAGCTCGCATCCTTTCTTGAATTCTTGCCTTCTTGCTGACGAGATGGGTGGGACGGCGATTGCGTCGTTCGAGCGAATTGATCGATCTACCAAACGGCTCACCACCAACCCCCGAGGCCAAGACCGCGTTGCTGTCGCCGTCGCCGTCGCCATCGCCATCGGTGATTAGAGAGGACGCCTTGCCGAACCTGCTTCGTGCTGCAGGCAACTCTGAAAGACGGTACAGACTGAATTAAGCTCATGGCAAGTACGGCTGAGATTTTAGCTTATGGTTTGCTCCATTTTTTGCTCCAGCTTGTTTTCTAGCTCGTGCATTCTAACAAGTCCGACCTGAGCGAGTAGCCTGCTCGTGGCTCATTCGGCAGTTCACCAGCCACCCATCCATCCCACAAAAGCCCACTCCCCCACCGATCCTGTCCAAAATACCAATCCCCTAAGCCTAACTCCCTCTTCTCCCTCCCCTTAGAGCATTCTAACCAGAAGTTCTATCTCTATTTTCTCTCTCTTCTACTATATTTTCTCTCTCTTTCACTCTAAAATTCTTTTCATACTTTCTGTTTATCTTTCTAAAAGATTTTTTTCTCTGAGATCTTTCTGTCTACAAAACTCTATTTCTACAGTCTTTATCTGAGGTTTACTGCTACGGATCTTTCTTGGACCTTAACGCAGCCAGCCACCACACAATCCTCTACTCTACTCTCCTCTCTCCCTCCGCCTCGTTGCCTCTGATGTCCAAATCTGCTCACCCAGCACTGCCTCTTCCTTCTCCCTCCCCTATGAGCACCCCTTTCTCCCACTCTCCCCCATTCCTCCATATGGATCGGACGGAGGCAACCCTCCTATAGATGGAGCGGTGGCAGCGAGCACGGAAGGCCGACCACGAGAGACACCCCCTCTCCTTCTACCTCCCCTACGCGGATGCAGTGGCAACGGGCATGAATCAAGCGCGGGAGGCTGGACACAAGTGCTGCCATCCTCTTCCTCCCACGCCTAGATCTGACCAGGACAGGTGGCACGGGTGGGCAGAGACGGTGCAGGAGACTAGCGACTGAAGATTTCAGCACTGGATCACAGTATACATGCCCTGAAGAACCTCTAGCTGATACGGTACAGCAGCAGCAAAACAGAGCACTCTCCTCTTGGGGAATTTTTGTTACCCAAGCACACGTCTCATTTCATCCGGTATATATAACAACTGATACATGTAACATCTATTTCATCTATTTATAATGCTCTTGAACCCACCAACACTACCGACTTAGCATTCAATAATTAATCTTACAGCTAACTACTAGCTAGATTACAGCTTGTCGTTATTTCTTCTAGCTTCCAGCTTCTTCATGGTAAGCAAGCAAAATTGATCTTTCCTTCCTTTGATTATACCAGCTGCTAGTCACAGGCTCACAGCTAGTACGTTACAACTGCAACCGACTTATCTAACTGGATATGATCAACTTGATTTTTTTTCTTTCTTATGGTTGCTGCCGACTTAGCCAGCTTGCCACCTGTAAGCTTCGCTGAGGAATCAGCTCGCTCAGGATTACAACCAACAGACTCCCTCTAATCCTGATGCGGCTGGAGATCACGGACTCCCAGTAGATGACGCATAGTCGCAAGTTTGACACCCGGCAGAGCCTTCGTCAGTGCGTTAGCTCGTTGCTCTTCAGTACAAATGAATTCAACAGTGACCTGCCCATTTTCAACACTCTCTGATGAAATGAAACCTTGTATCAATATGTTTGCTCCGCCCATAGAAAACTGGGTTCTTGATCAATGCTAGGGCGGATTTATTGTCCACAAACAGTTTCACTGATTTGGGCTCATCCCTTGTTGGTTCCCCCAACAAGCTCCTTAACCACAAAGCCTGTCAAGCTGCGGCTGCGGTTGCCATGAATTCCGTCTCATAGGAGGACAGGGACAGTGCTACTGCCTTTTGTTTCTGAGAGGCCCATAATACAAGATTATTGTTGATGTAGAAGGCCATACCTCCAGTGCTTCTTCGATCGTCCAAATCACCGGCTAAATTGCTATCACTAAAGCCCGTGATTACTTCTTCTCCACCCCTCACATACACAAGTCCCTTTAAATATCTCATGATTTGCTTCACTGCCTTGTAATGCATTGTGGTTGGTCTCTCCATGAACCTATTTGCCACTCCAACTGAATATGACAAGTCTGGACGTGTATGGAGCAAATACCTCAAATTTGGTAGGATTGCACTCCAGCATACCAAACTGTCTCAAAACTTTCTTTGCATATGCTGATTGCTTGAGTGTCAACCAGTCATCTTCTTGAGTTATCTCAATCCCGAGATAGAGAGAGAGCAGGCCAAGGTCACTCATCTCGAACTCGCTCATCATCTGTTGCTTGAAAAAAACGATTTCTTCTGGACTCTCCCCTGTCACAATGAGGTCATCCACATACACACCTAGGCTCCTTCTCCCCTTGTATACACCGCTTGCTCTTAGGCACACCTAGTGAAGTTCAGTTGCTTCAAGCTTCGGTCCAATCTAATGTTCCATGCTCAAGGTGCTTGTCGGAGTCCGTACAACGCCTTACTTAGTTTGTACACAAGTTGCTCCTTCCGTTTTACAACAAACCCTTCTGGTTGGTGTACATATACCTCCTCCTCGAGTTTCCCATTCAAAAATGCTGACTTGACATCTAGGTGGTGAACCTTCCAACCTCGGTTGCCTGCAATAGCAAGGATGACACGCACTGTGTCCAATCTAGCAACCGGTGCGAATATCTCCTCAAAATCAACTCTTTGTCACTGAACATAGCCCTTAGCTACCAACCTAGCCTTGTGCTTGATCACTTCACCATTTGAATCTCTCTTCAATTTGAATTCCCATTTCAATCCTATGGGTTTGTGCCCTGCTGGTAGTTCAACAAGTGACCAAGTCTTGTTCTTCTCAATGGACTCTATTTCCCTCTGCATAGCCTCCTCCCAATTGGGCTGTCCAGCAGCTTCTTGGTAGCTCAAAGGTTCTTCCAGCTCGGCTAGCAACAACTCATCTTTTGAATCTTCACCCTGAGATTCTACTCTGCTTTTCTCTTGCATTATGCCACTGATATTTCTGAACCATACTGGTTCTTCCTCTGAACTGCTACAGCAACCGGACAGAGGTATTGGAGGGGGTGTGGCTGGCTCTCTTGGAGTTGCTGCAGTGTCAAGTGCATCTGCTAGAGAAGTTTGAGGCACTGAACTTGCTTGTGCCATTGCACGTGCGCGTGCCTGCGTCACAGTCCCTGGTGGGGCTGCAACATGGGTTGCACCGTGCACACCACTGCTGGTCTCCGATGCTGGTGAGCTGGTGCTTGAGGCTGATGCAGGGCCGGATGCTACTGGTGCTCCTGAACCAATTGTTGCAACATCAGTCCCCATTTCACTCAGATCTTGTCCTGAAGAAAACACATCTTCTATGATGAAATCTAAGTCTTCAGTGACACTTGCATCTGCAACCCAATTCCACTCCAAATCTTCTTCAAAAATCACATCTCTACTCACATGAAGCTTACCATGCCTTGGATCATATAGCCGGTGGGCTTTCCATCCTTCTTCGACACCAAAATATACCATTGCTTGGCTTCGATCTTCTAGCTTCTTTCGATGTGGCGTTGTCACCTTCACATGGGCCGTGTAGCCAAACACTCTGAGATGTGCAAGCTGTGGCTTCCTCCCTGTCCATGCTTCAAATGGAGTACGCTGCTCCAAAGCTTTTGTCGGAAGACTGTTCAGCAAATGGACTGAATGCCTCACCGCCTCCCCACAAAAAGTACCAGGGACGTGCATACTCTTTAGGAGTGATCGAGCCATAGCCATCACTGTCCTATTCCTTTGCTCCACCACTCCATTGTGCTGTGGAGTATATGGCGCTGTTAGCTGCCTTTCGATGCAGCTGTCTTTCAATGCCCGCCTCATCATTGAGATATGTGAATTGGGCTGAAAGGAACTCGCCACCCCGGTCTGTCCTCAGGGTTTTTATGCGATGACCACTGGTGTTCTCCACTTTCAGCTTGAACCTCCTGAATGTCTCGCATGCTTGATCCTTGGATTTTATCACAAAAACCCACATCCACCTAGAGTAATCATCAACAATTAACATAAAGTAGTTGTTACCAGCGATTGTCGATGGAGTAATAGGCCCACAGAGATCGGTGTGTAGGAGTTCGAGCGGCTCCTCCGCTCGGTGTGACGATGCTGACGGAAACATCAGCCTTGTTTGCTTGGCAATTATGTAGCATTGACACAATTTATTCGGACGTACTATGAGGGGAACTCCAACTGCCATTCCTTTCTCTGTCAGTGCCTTCAACGAGTTGAAATTCACATGGCCAAGCCGTGTATGCCACAACTAGCCCTGGTCAATGATGTTAGACAGCAAGCATATCGAGTTGCTTGTCTCAATCATCGCCTTGTACAACCGGTTTGAGGTACTTTTGATTCTGATGAGTAATCTGTCATTTGAATCAGACATAGACAAGTACTCCCCTTGCATAACAATCCTGCTCCCCCCTTCGGCCAACTACCTGCAGGTAATAATGTTAATGCAAAGAGTGGGAATGTAGTATACCTCAGTGAGGAGACGATGCTCTCCTCCCTTGAATTGGAAGAGCACTGACCCCTTTCCTCTGATCTGTACAGTAGAGCCGTCGCCGAACCTGACATGCCCTTGCACGGATTCATCCAATTCATGGAATTTTTCTTTCTCCCCCGACATGTTGTTGCTCGCGTCATTATCAAAATACCACACGTCTGTGGTTGAATTGACGACGTCACCGACGCGGAGCTGCGGTTCCACATTTTCTTCGTTTAGCAGGATGAGGTTACAAGCTTCCACACTCGCCGCCATCAAAAGCACTGGCTCTTCTTCTTCTTCAGTTCTTGTGAGATTCACCTCCTCATTCTTCGGTTTACTCTTGCACTCTGATGCGTAGTGGCCCATCTTGTTGCAATGAAAACAACGGATGTGACTCTTGTCACGGGCACCACCACCAGAGCCACTTGCACCAATCTTCCCCAGCGAGCCTCCGCGCCCTCCTCTGTCGCGGCTGCTACCGCGTCCACAGCCCCCCTGACCGCGATTGTTGCTTCGCCAAGAGGAGTTCTGATTCTGCTTGTTCTTGTTTCCTGACGACGCATTGTAGCCTCTTGATTTTTGTCGTGCCTTCCACTCGGCTCGAGTGAGCAGGAGCTGGCTATCGGTGTTGCCACCGGGAGTGCGCAGATGCAGCCTCTCCTCAAAGGTTTTTAGGCGTCCAATAGCCTCCTCGAACGCCATGGTATCAAGATCACAGAATTGCTCGATGCCTACGACGACCAGGTAGAACCGATCAGGTACCGTATTGAGGAGTTTCTTCACCAATGCCGAATCCTCAAGCGTTGCCCCAGATTGGCATATCTCACCGTCATGCCACTCAATTTTCTGGCGTACTCATCTAGCGCCTCTCCATCTCTCACTCGCAGCGCATCAAATTCGCCCTTCAAGGTCGCCAAGCGTGCTATCTTGACACGATTAGCCTGGACAAACCTCGTTTTGAGGTTGTCCCAGAGCTCTTTCGCGGTCTTCTTTGTTGCCACCTGTAACAGAATGTCCTCCAGCAGCATTTAGAGAAGATGCGCCCTCGCCATCTTGTCCTTCTTCACACCGACAGCCACACTAGCTGCAGGTACCATGGCTTCCCAGATCCCCTGGGCATCCATGAGGGCCTGAACCTTGATGGCCCAAGTGGTGTAGTTGGTCACCGTCAATAGGGGGTAGTGGAGCTACATGCTGCCGCCATCTCTCGCCGCTGTCGAGATCTGAGGGATGATCGACATGGACTCGGGTTCGTAGCGAAGAACCTTGGGCATGCACCCCTGCTCTAATACCAGGTGAAGATTTCAGCACTGGATCACAGTATGCATGCCCTAAAAAACCTGTAGCTAATACGGCACCACAGCAGCAAAACAGAGCACTCTGCTCTTGGGGAATTTTTGTTACTCAAGCACACATCTCATTTCATCCGGTATATATAACAACTGATACATGTAACATCTATTTATAATGCTCTTGAACCGACCAACATTACCAGCTTAGCATTCAATAATTAATTTTACAGCTAAGTACTAGCTAGATTACAGCTTGTAGTTATTTCTTCTAGCTTCTAGCTTCTTCAAGGTAAGCAAGCAAAATTGATCTTTTCTTCCTTTGATTATACCAGCTGCCAGTCACAGCTAGTACGTTACAGCCGCAACCGAGTTATCTAGCTGGATATGATCAACTTGATTTTTTCCTTTCTTATGGTTGCTGCCCACTTAGAGCATATACAATGCTATAGACAGCTGCTGTCTATAAGAAGTTGCCATGTCATATATAGACAGTCTCGTAGATAGCTTCTACAATGGGCTGTCTATATACAATGCACAATCATTTATGGCTCTTGTGATCAATTGTGACATTCATCTTTGTACAGCACTTGTAATGGGTATAAACAAAGCATCATTGCAATTCTCAGTTGATAGGAAAGGCATTTCTCACAGAAAAAAAAACAACCCAGTGCTAGTTTGTCCGTGACAAGGACGTACTGCTTGCAGTCTTTCCAGACGATAAGAAACTAGCATTCTCTGAGGCTTTGCCGCAGCAAAACAGAAGTACAAAACTGAAATACAAGTGCTTAGAAATTCAGCTTCCTCCTTGAGCACATTTAACTACGCCTTTTTTATAGTCATTTTTGCCAGAAATAATGAAAAGCATAACATTCATTTTCATTATCACCAATATTCACCTTCTCCATTGCTGAAACAATAAAAAAGCAATGTTTTCTGACGGGCAGAGATATCAACAGTTGGACCTGAAAGAGAGGAACCCTTTATCCCTTTACAAAAAAGGCAGGAAATCTCCCTACCACATCACAAACCAGAAGCTACTGCATGCACACACAAAAAAACTGTTCATATATCAAACAACCTAAACACATAGTTAAGGACAGTAGACAATTATTAGAGCGCATGACAAGAACTGTAGTCCATCAGTTTCCAAAACAAATGCAGGAGCTGCCCAAATGGTAGTTTAACAGGGCTGAAGAGCTGGTACCATTAATGCTATAAGGACAGGTTTTTCAAGTCCAGAAATATGGTTGAAATAAGGACAGGATCACAGGAGTCCAACTGATGCTTTCCCAGACATCTGCGGAAAGAAAAAGGGCTGCAGCCTTGCATCAACTCAACCTGGAAAACATGGTTTACATAACAAACTCTTTAGTGTTACTCTTTAGTCTATGACAAACTATATAATCAGTAAAAATAGCTAGAAAGACTTAGTGACTCCGTAATAGCTAGACAAATCATATTACCTCTTACCTCAATCAACTTTGCCAAATAACTTCAGACTCAAAAACTTAATGGCCTTCAGATGTTCAGCTTTGACTTCATCACTTATTGTACTAGTGTCATGAGTCACAAGTGTCATATAGGTTTCAAGCATTTTTGCCTCTTTTTCTAACTTTTTAGCCTCCTTGTTCTCTTGTGAGGTAAGATGGGCTAGTTTTGCCGATTCAAGCTTCTCAGCTGAAATTTTCACTTGCATTTCCATGATTCCATTACGGTTTTTATTTGTTTCAGTCTGCATATTCAAAAACTTGTCAAGCTCTTCCAAATCTGCAGTTTTCCCCTTTTCTTTTCCTTTGGCATTACGCTCTGCCTTTGCTGCTTTATTACCTTTCGGCCTTGGGATGTCTTCAAGATCTATAGCACAAGGTGTACCACTTGGCTCCCCTGTATCTGGAAGCTTCCTCTTTTTCTCTTCACTAAGATTTTTGTTATAAGACTGCCACTTTGGTTGATCTCGAACAGCAAGCCAAGTACTAACTTGTACAAAATGTCCTCCATAATCTTTAGTGAACATCTCGTGAGCCTTTCGCATCAGCTGATCATCAGACTGTCCGCTAGAATAAACCCGATAAACCTTCATCCATGAACAGTGGAATTGATTGACTAGTTTGTTCAGTTTGTGCCAACGGTCCTTGGCTTGCTTCGGAAGGTGGTGCCGATTTTTTGGTGTAGTTTTGTTATATGCAGCAGTAACATCTCCCCAATATTGATCATTCTTCTTGTTGTTACCCATAATAGAATCATTTGAGTTGTTTAACCATGCACTCATCTACATAGTTAAGAAAGAAGATTATTGTTATGTAATTTAAAAACATAACAAGCTCCAATTTAAGCTAACATACCAATCTTTGGTCCTCTTCTAATGTCCAATTTAAGAGCTTGTCAGACCTATGTTCTCCATCATCATGCACATTGTCAACATTGATGGATGGTTGGGATTGTGTAGCCGAATCTGGTGTGGGCTGTTCCGAAACATGGTGTCCAAAAGGGAATTGATTTTTAATGTAACTTACAAATCCACCTGGAGGACGATAATTATTTTCCCTGAAATTTGACATTTTTTATGTAAGCAACAATAAGTAACAATGCAGTAACAAAGTTAGCAAAAGATAAAAGCAAAACTCTGCTACACTATAGAGAAAGATTGACTATCTTCCAAAGTGAGATAACCTTTTGTGATGTAGCCTGTGTGATACTCTAATATTATAACAATCCTATTATGCTGTTGTGATTTTTATTTATCTACACCTAATGTTCTCACTTATCTTGTCAGCACAGGTCTTTTTAGATTTAAGTGAGAAAGAGAAGAAACATATCCGTGCTCTGTTTCGTGAGGCATTCTATTATATTATAATCCTGCTTCTGTCTTTTCATATGTAAACCTAGAAATCAATTATATGTAGCTCAATGCATCATCATTTCATATAATTCTTTACATTAGTGAAGAGTGTTAGCATGACACGCAGATACTTCTGTCCATCCTAATAATTCTGTACATGCAAAAAAACAAGAGGACGTACCAATTGTGTGGATAATTCTGGGAAGAGAGCTCGGCCTCAACTGAGTTCGCTTGCCAGGCAGGAAATGGCGTTGGGGAAATAACGCGCTTTTGTCCATGAGTCATCCTCCACCAAAATTGGAGAGAAAGCAACACAGCTGTGAAGAGGGGAGCAAGGACCAGCAGAGTTCTCTGAAAATAAGACAAGAAACCTTCAAGTTCGACAATCAAAGATTTATTTATTTTCCAGAAACAATTGAGGATTTAATAACACTCAACATATGCACTTGTAAGAAAATAACAGGAAACTGCTTGATTTAACAATTAGGGCATATAGATGATTGTTGAATAAATCAGAATTCTGCATCTAGGCGTTAATTCAGAGGGGCCAAAGAACAACACATCAAGCATCAAATTCAAAGGAAAATGAAAGGGAACAACAGTGACTTCAAGCTTAAGGTATCTTCCAGTTCAGAAATTTCGGTGGGATCTAAAATGAAAAACAGTTTTCCCTAGACTGAAATACTGTGCAAATTAATTTATCTTAAGGAAAAAATAAGAATGTAATTACTTTAAGTCATATTCAGTATATATGAAATAGCAATATCTGAATAAAAAAGATCCAAAAGTTTATTTTTAGAAGGCTTGCTAACTTTAAGCTTACCAATGGAACCAGCAAAGTTCATGAAACAGGTAAGGAAGCTCAGCTCGCCAGTGCCCTTATTCTGCATAATATCACAGACATCTTATATTTGAAATAAGCTCTTCACATGAAACAAGGCTATGTAATAGTGCTAGAAAACGAAGGTTCTGAGAAAGTTCCAGAAAACAACTAACTGAAATACCTCAAATAAAAAAGATTGTATGAAGACAATGACCACCTAGGCACCTATACTCAAAGAAAGTGCTGTCCTAGATAGTTGCAGCGCAGATGCAAAATGTTGAATGAAGGAAGGCGCGGGGAAGAAGGAAGGCGTGGGACGGCGGGGAAGGAGGAAGGCGCGGGGCGGCGAGGAAGAAGGAAGGCGCGGAAGGAGGCGGCGGCGGAAGAAGGGAGCGGGGCGGGAAGGAGGAAGGCGGGCGGAGGAAAGAAGGAGGTGTCGGGCGGCGGAAGAAGGAAGGCGCAGAAGGCGGGGGGGGAGGCGTCGGGCGGCGGGAATGGAGGTGCCGGCGCGGAAATCAGCGCGAGGGAAAGTTCCCGTGCAACGGAGGGGAAGATCCCGCGCGGAGAAGGATTGGGCGCACCGGATCGGACTCCTCATGCCTCGTTGAAGACGACCTCCATACAACGTGTTTCAAGCCGTCGCTAGCTCCTCGGGACGGCTGATACAGTCGGCGCTAAATCTAGCGTCGACTCTTCTCTTTCTCCATTTTCTCTCCCTGCCATATCACTAGTACTCTGACGTGGCATGTATTACAGCCAGCTTATAGACAGCTGACGTGTAGCATTGTACATGCTCTTAGCCAGCTTGCCACCCGTAAGCTTCGCTGAGGAATCAGCTCGCTCAGGATTACAACCAACAGCGACCAGTGGTGGGTGCTCGTGGGATGGCTGGACACCGACGACGATAGAGGCGACCTCTCCTCGTCCTCCTAATGGAGCAGCGATAGCGCTATAACATCGATACGAATTTGGAAGGAGGACGTGGTGAGCAACGATAGAACCGGCGCTCTAACTTCCACATGCTAGTCACCTTCAGGTTTTTAAAAATCGGTTTTTAGCAAAAAAAAAAAAAACAGAGGGTGTCGATTTTCGATTTGCCACGGCAAATCGCAAAAAATCGAACAAAATTTGGAATTTGAAATTTGAATCACAAATTGCTTGCCGAAACACTAAAACCGATCGTATTTGTCGGCAAACCAAACGATTTTGCGGCAAACCGAACGATAAACGCGGCAAATTGTGGCAAACCGACAAAACGGAAAATCGAGGGGTTTTTGCGGTAAATCATTCGGTTTTTGCGGCAAACTGATTGGCCGGTGTGAAAAAATGGTAAAAATTAATTTAAAAATATGTAAATGGTAGGGCATGAGTTTTGGTAATTATGTAACATTTAGGCAACATTTAAAATTATTCCAAAAATCGATTTGAAACTATGTATGGTGCGGAAAAATGGTAAAAAATTATTTAAAATTATGTAAATGGTAGGCATGACTTTTGGTAATTTAACATTTAGGCAACATTTAAAATTATTCCAAAAATCGATTTGAAACTTTGTATGGTGCGGAAAAATGGTAAAAATTTATTTAAAATTATGTAAATGGTAGGCATGACTTTTGGTAATTATTTAACATTTAGGCAACATTGAAAATTTTGTAAAATGTTAGGAAATGAAATATTTTGGCATGACCTTCGAGATGACAACATAGAAAATAAATTTTTAAAAAATTTTGGCATGACCTTTGCTAAATTCGTATCTATTTCATGTATCTATTTCATGAAAACAATTCATTGCATAGATAAATTCATATATACATATGAGTCATATGATATGACAAGTTTACAAGTTAACAACTTCATGACAACTGCATGATACGGAGTGCTTGTAATTGACTTATCTTACAATTTGACAGAAGAGATAGTGAACAGCTCCGTCTGGTTGCAAAGTACCTGGTGATAAGTAATAATGAAATGTCATATATGTATAAATTAAGATTGAACAAATATAAATTCTATCAAATATGCGACATTACCTCTATCCCCACCATTGGCCACCGTAAATCTGGGATTGGCTCGCCATATTCATCTCTTCAATGGACATCAAGATCAATCCCTGCGTCGTCAGAAGGTTTGCCTTATATTGTTGCTAAGTAAACCCCGTGTGCATAGAAGAGGTTTGCCAATCCGAGTACAGCATTCTGTAGAAATCAGGATTCTCCCACTCATACACATATTGTGAAGGCTGATGTGGAGGCGCTTGTGGCAGGTTGGAGTACGGGGACGGGTTGGCTTGCTGGTGACTGCCGCTATAGGAGCTAGAGCTTGTGTGGAGGCTGAACTGTCGCGGCTGTTGCAAGAGTGGGTAAGGATAAGAAAATAATCCACCCTAACTATCTGTGTTGCCATAGGAGCTGGAGTTACCCTCTAAGGTATCGTACCCGTAACCATACATGTGTTCCCTAAACCCATGTGTAGATGCAGATCTTGTGATCCTCTGGAAAGATGGAGACCCATGGTCACGGTCCTGTGTGGCATATTGAAATTGAGACTCTCATGTGAACTGTACTGGAGGGCGGGGCTGTGATTGTATTTCAAGTTCAGGTGCTCCTCCACCACCACCATCACCACAGACGCCACCAGCTCCATCATCATCGTCGTCGTCATCGGCTGAGGAGCTATCATTTGATTGCTGATATGGTAGACTCTTCTGTGGATCATCTGTGCTTGCATCACTAATGTCCTCCTCTTCTGTGACATTTCTCCTTCTAGTCTTTTTGGGTCACGGGGGAGAAGGCCCTTTCCTTTCTTTTCTCTTGCCTAGATGCGTGTCCCCCACATTCTGTGTCGCCCACTTTGAAACACCGGCAGGCTGTGCATTAGGATCTAGCACGGTGTGAGTGGATACAGGAGTGTCACTCTCTATGTCCTCCTCGTCAAGCACTGGGGCTGCATTGGACCTTCCATTTTCCATCCACTGGCGAATAGCGTTGTCTGTGTCCAACAAGCTTAGGTCCATTAATCGTTCACAAGGATCGTCTTCATATGAGCTCGGCCTCATGTCTTGACATATTCAGTGCATGCTCCATCTGTGCCTCCTCATCTGCCCCTCCGGTAAAATCATCACCTCGCCACCCTGCTGCCTCTTCCTGTCTCACCAACACCTGAGCTCTTCCCTTCTTCTCAGCAATTCGATCCGATTCACGCCGAAGAAAGCCTCATCGGGGGACTCGGTCTGTCGTCACATTGGTACCTCGTCCTGCTAGGTGTTGTTTTAGTCTAGTTGCACCACCTCCCCTCTTTTTCTTTTTCAGTACTTGCACTTCCAGACAGTACGACTAATTGTCTCCCCGTGCTGCCAAACAGCGTCGCGCTCGCCTCCCATCGACATACTTCAAACCTGTAATAGCACAGAGATCATAAAAGATTTAAGCACTACAATATATTCACGTAGTCATAGTACAATTATGATCTAATTCAGTGACACTCCAAAATTAACTAACACTGTCTATTATCTAACCTTTATGTGCCACCATTGCCCCCCCCTCGTTCTAACATATATGAAGTATGAACTAAATAAAACTGTCTAAATCCATTTCTAACACTGTCATACACATTATGCTCATAAATTTTTGCTCACCAACAGAACTAACTAACTAATCTTTTCTCACTAACTAACACTGTCATATACATTTTGTGAACTGACTAACACCATTTTGTGAACTAACACTAACTAGTTAGTGAACTAACACTGTCTAACACACCATTTTGTCAACTAACACTAACTAGTTGAACTAACACTGTCTAACACACCATTTCATGAGCTAACACTAACTAGTTAGTGATAGTTACTAACTAACACTAACTAGTTAGTGAACTAACTAACACTAACTAACTAACTAAAGAAGCACTAACAATGAATTCTCAGGATAATTACCTTTGCCGCAGCTCGGATTCGATTTGCCACTGCTTGGAGTCGCTTTGCCGTAGCTCGTACTTGATTTGCCGAGGCGCGCTCCATTTGCCGCAGCTCTGCCTTCGCCCTCGATTTGCCGCTCGCCGCCCTCGGTTTGCCGCCCGCTGCGCTCGATTTGCCGCTGCGACGCGCCCCCTCGACTTGTCGTGGTTTGCGGAGCTCCCGGCCTCGATCTGCCGAGCTCGCTGGCCGACTTGCCGCTTCCGCCCGCCGACTTCCTGCCGCGATTTGCCGAGCTCGGGGTCTCGATTTGCTGCTCTATCCAGCCGATTTGCCGGCAACTTCGCGCGAGTTCACCTGGATCTGACCAGTGCGGACAAAGGAGGAGGGGAAAGGCACCGGGGGTGTGGGCACGACTTTGCCTTGCCTGCAATAATGCAGACACAGCGTGAGGTATCGTAATAATGGAGCGCTCAAGCTATTGGGCTTTGTATGAATAGTAACTTTCCTAATTTTGCACGAGTTAAATTCAAATTTCCATTCGATTCCGACATGGAAATTGATTTTTTTTTCACCATTGCCTTTATACACGCTTCTAAAATTTTTGAGAATTTTTTAGGGTTTTTTTTCAATTTTTTAAATTCAAATCAAATTTTGAATATTAGTGTCGGTTTGCCGTTATCGATCTGGCTCGATACCTCGATTTGCCGCGGCAAATCGCGGCTTGCCGACGATAAATTTTACCTTGGTCACCTTCCCATCCTCTCACCACTGGCCTCCTCCCTCTCTCTCCGTGGTCACGAGCTCATGAGCATGTTTTCTAGTTTGGCCATTTTCACGAGCTGAGTCAAGCTAGCTTACTACCCTAAACCAGTCCGGGCGAGCAAGGTCTGACTCGCTTCAGCTTGGCTCGGTTCCACCACCTAATTGCAGTTGTCATCAGTAGATGTGAGTACGTGACAGCAGTAGGCCGGTAGCTAGCTGAAGATTCCTACGGGAACGACAAATTAGAGTAGACAAACACTGCTGCAGACTTGCATTTGCATGAGCAAGATCATCCTTTTTAGAAGAGGAAGGGTTAGGTTTGCTGTGGTTGGTAGAGTAGAGTAGTCGTTAGAGAGGAGCAGTAATGAGTGTGGCCAGAAGGATCCAGAGTGAGAGATTGACTCTAAGATGGATCGAGCAGCAAGGGGCCCGCCACATCTTAGAATTCTTCAACCTCCCATTTCTTCCACCACCCACGGATGCTGCCCATGGTTGCTACTTTCAGATTTTCATTTCGCAATTGCTAGGCATAACGTGACTAAATTCATCCCAAATCTTAATCCACCAGGATGGCCGTCCGATGCTTATTATGTGTCCCTCATCTCTTCTCTGCCCTCTCTATTTGACTGCTGTGCGCCCCGCCGCCTCTCACCGGAGCTCCGCCATTGTTTGAGTTAGGGTTAGGGTTTAGGTTAGGGAAAGGGCCATACCCCCCAGACTTAGAGGAAGGCCGAGGTGGCGGAGGCCCAGTGGTGGCACCACTGAAGCTGTGGGTGGTCAGAGGGCGGTGAGCAGTGGCCACAAGGGGTTCTACGCATGGCGACCCCGAGGTAGGTTGGGTAGGGTGGCAGGACAGCGGGACGAGGGAGGAGCAGCGAGGGCACAACAGGACGTAGGTGGTGGCCGGCAAAGGCAGGGGTGGTGGTGGAGCCACGCAGAGGCGAAGAGGAAGGAGAAGGGGGGAGGAGGGGCGGCGCTCTCGTTGATTGAAATAACTGGGGATTGTTGATTGCCATGCAGTCGGTCCCTTTTCATTTTCCTAATCTAACCTTTTGTTTGTATCAAATTTTTTGGAAAGAATCCAGTGCATACTAAACATTGTTTTTTTTTAAAAAAAAAATCTTGATCCATTTTCCCATTGCAATGGTCCTGTACATAATGCCCTACCTCAACTAAACTTAGTCCTCAACCACCTCACCTGGGAGCGCCTCCTTCTCCCTCTGGTATACTCTCTCCATATTATAAAAACTTATGTTTTGAGCATCAACACAATCTTCGGTCTTTGAAATACAACTTTGACTACTAATTACTATTGTAATTTATTTATAAATTTTACTAAAATTATGATATTATGAAAGAACTTTTCAAAACGAATATATATGTATGGTTTTCAAGTGTTCGATCTAGATAGAATTTAAAAAATTTCATAGATAAAAGTATCGAAAAATTTGACTTCCACATATTTCAGCGTCGAGTTTTTGTGATACGGAAGGAGTAGCTCTCTCTCTCTTAGCACACTACCCTCCGCTGATCCCCCACCACGTCGCCGCAAATGCGTCGTGGTGCCTCTGTCGCCTTGTCCTCCTCCTAATAAGCCCAAGAGGTAAGATGAACCTAAACCCTCATCGCCTCCACCATGGTTGATCGTCACATAAGCTTGACAAGAAATTGAATTAAGCGAGAACGTCCCTATGTAGAACATCCCTATGGAAGGTGGTAAGGTGCTTTGGTGTGAAGTCCATCATCTCAGTTCAATTCCTCGTGGAGACAATAAAAATCCGTGTTTTATTCTTGAGGGTTGTGTTATATATTTATGGGACCAAATCGGGAGTACTCTTTTATGAAGAAATCAACTTAGCTAAAAAATTTCAGTCCACTGAAAACTACCAAATTCAGATTTATTTTTCTGATGATATGATCACTAGTCTGACGATTGATTGCCATGAACAAGAAGCACAAAAAAAGGATTGCCCGGATCACCGATTGAAGCAAAGTTGCAACAGAAATCCAGGAAATTGTCTCAAAATCAGAGCAGTTGAGATGACAAGGGATGTAGCTGCTCATCGCTCGAGCACGTCGGAATACATTGACTCTTTCAGACAAGAGAGGCACAGCACACGCGAGTATGCGACACCGACAACTCTGAAAGTTAGCAGCAGCTTGCCAGTTTCACCACTCGATTCTCCATGGACCAGGCTCCTTCCCTTCCCCTGTACATCCTCCTCCAGCAGCTACGCCGGCCGGCCTACGACACCGAGTAGCGCCGGTTCCTCGCCGACGAGCCGGAGGACTTGGACTCCGGCGGCTTGGCCGACGACCGCGGGCTCTGCGAGCTCCCGGACGTGTCCGAGCTCTTGCTGACGACCTCGCCGGGTAGCTTCCCGACCCACAGCTTGTCGAAGATCCTGCGCGACCGCGACGACAGCGACAGCCGGCTGCTCTGGTTCGCGAGCCCGCCCCGCGCCAGCCGCCGGCCATCGTCGTCGTCGGCGAGCTTCAGGCTCCCGAGCTGCTTCTTCAGAGGGGACGGCGTCGGCGGCTCTGCCAGCAGCGCGCGGTCCTTCCAGTCGTCCTCCAGGTGCGTGACCGACCGCGTGCTGCCGTTGGCCGTGGCCGTCGCCGACGCCAGCGGGCTGCTCCCTGCCGCGCGCAGCTGCTCGAAGAAGAGCACCTGCACGACGACTCGGAGCGGGAGCCGGTCGTTCTGCGCCGCGTGGATGCACGCCTCCTTGGAGAGCTTCTTGACGTCCATCAAGCTGGATATCTTCCTCTTCTCCACCTTGGGCAGGCTGGGATGCAACTGACAAGAAGCAACAATTGCATTCCAATGTGTTAGCCTCATGGATCAAGATTAAGATCAAAGCATGAGTAAAAAGAAATGAAACAAGATCGTGATGTGCAGTCTGATTCTTGTCAAGAATACCTTGAGAAAGATATCAATGGCGGTGTACAGACCATCATGTGTTGCCCTGGCTGCTTCAGGCACCGATGTCGCCAGCCCGACAAAGCTCGAAACCGAGAGGTTTGGATCAGAGGCAACCTCAGCCAAGTACCCATCAACAAGCTTGCACAGTGCTAGCAGAGACTCATTCTCCACGTTCGTTTCAAACACCTCCTTGTCAAGGTCATTGAGAAATATCCCATCTTCAGTTACCCCGGCGCGTCGCATGTATCTGCTGACAAGCGTCTGTACTAGCTGAACATCATAAGTTGTCTGCGATGGCGGCTTTGCGGGGATCAGAAGATTGTTAACCGACGCCTTGTGAAGTTGCAAGATGATTCTGTCCATGAGCTCTTCCTTCAGGAGCTCCCCGGCTCCAATCAGGACAGTGAATTTCAGCAGCTTCAAGAAGAATTGGCATGAGCAACATGAGGATCCCTTGTCTGATGGCAGTAGCCAGATGATGGTTTCCAGCAGATGCTTGTATGTCATGGAGTAGGCATCGTCGATCATCGTGTCGCAGCAATCGGGAAGCCATCTAGCAGCATAGGCCTTCAGGGCTTCCCCAACAACATCAGAAGGGATCCTTCCTCTGGACTTAACTGCAACCATGACACGCTTGTAAAGGTCTACATCCAGTTCACAGAGATCTTCAACCCACCAATCTTTTGGAACCGCCTGCGAGCTTTTGCGAGCTTCCACTATCTCATCAGAGGACGCCGATTTCCGGTTATATGTGTATGACCACATCACATTGCAGGGGTTAGTGGTGGTCTTGGAAGCAATAGAATCTATGCATCTTCCAACCAACTTGAGCTCCTCAGACCATGACAGCAATGCCTCTGTGGTCTGCAGCGCTATTATCGAGTCTTTCCAGCTTCTGAAGATGCCGGAATTCAGGAACACTTCGATTTTGAATATCAGGTTGCTTTTGTCCACATCCTCAGTCATGCCAAGGTACTCCGCCGCACATCTCGTGGCGACAACGTTGTATGCATTGAGGGTCACAACCATGCCATAGCAGAACTTAGAACAGATTTCAAAAGTTTTCACTCCACCAGGGATGTCATGTATGTAAACTTCATCGGTGCCATTCTGGCTAGCCTCAATTATCAGCCTTTGCAGCAGGCTACTCTTGGAAAGAAGGGGGAACTGAAAGCAGATTCTAGAGTGATCAAAATTACAGTGAGCAGGATTCAAGAACCTCTTAAGACTTTTGTTAGAAGATGGCCATGATTGAACAGTAGGAATTTGTAGATTTGCTGTAGAATTGTATCTGTTGAACAAACTTAACAAGTGGACTTCTTTAATTGAGAGGGACGTGCACTGTTGTCACCTACCATACAGGAAACTTAATGGAAATGGAAATCCGATCTAAAGAAACTGTGGGAAAGATTCTGAAAGAAGCATGGATCCAAATTACAAGTGGCGCTTGACAAAAGTTGGTTACTATTGCAGCATGCCAGCATCTTCTGGTGTGCTCATAGCTGTACATTGGCGGATGTATTGTTTTCACTTAAGTTTTATACATGCCTTAAAACAGTCTAGTTTGGTTGATGAATTGTGTAGAATGGTTAATGAATTACCTTGTGAAGGTAGAACCTTGCATCTTCAACATGGATGACTATGTCTGACGGTAGGTCGGACAACACATATCTGCATGAGATTGATTTGTTCAGAGTCACATAACTGTTGAAGACATGGAACAAGAGAAAGTAGCGCCATGAAGAAAATCTTGAAAATTACATGAAACTTTTAACATGTTCTGAAGGCATAAAGGTGAGTAGTACATAGTGGTTAGTTGATCTTGGTCACCAACCAAATCCATGACTATTATGGTTATATGACAGAATTTACAGGGGTTCATCAGAACATGCCGAGCAAGTAGTGGTTGGCTCACATAGGAGTAGCATTAGGATCTCCCAATTAACAATACACCAAACACTTCCAGAGTAATTCTATATAAACCAAACATCAAAAGCACCTCTTGTCAGCTAAATATTCTTGTTCAGGCCAAGACATACGGATAAACATTGAACACTAAGTAAGAAATGCTTTTTCTTTTTTGTTATTAAAGTCAGTCTCTGCAACTAACTAAGAACGAAACCTGAAGTCCAAGATCCGATGGGCGTGGCCAGGCCAGGTGGGTTCTAGACAAAGGGGAAGAACAGAAAGCAAACAAGATTCTGATCAACCTCCATAATTACAAGTAAAAATAAAAATAAAAATGAATCGAGTGATCCTTTATCACAACAACTACTGCTATCATGTTTTGTTTGTACAACAACCAAAAGGGAAGCGCCAGCTTTTCCATTGCAAAAGGGGTAGGTTCCTCGGTCAAATGCCGTGCAGCGAAACCCACGTAGCTCACGAGCACTTGAGCACTAGTAGCCCCACAGGCCACATCTCAAAATCGCAGGATGTATAGCCCCAAAAAAAGGCATTCTTTTTGGGAAACAAACCAAGAACACACACCAAATGGATTTACACTTTTAAAACAAGCTCATTTAGTCTTTTAAAAAAAGCTCATTTACCACATAATACTGCATTGCTGTTTTGTTTCAACGAAGGAAAGAGACTGGAAAGAAGAAAAGAGAGCAAGGAAGTCGGCAATGAAGAGCAGCACGCCTGGGCCTAGCAAGCCAAGAACACTTGGGAGATGGGACTTGGGACATGCTTGCCATTGCATCAGACGCAGCTGGCATTGCGTTGTTTCCCACAGAAACAAGGGAAGAAGCAGAAACAAGAGAAGAACTTTACATTTGATCACAGGGGTAAAGAGGAGAAGATGGGTTGCAGTGGCAATGGCCAAAGGGAGGAAGGGCCATGACTCACCTGGAGTCGGCGCCGTCGGTCTGGAAGGCGTCCGGCTTGGAGCCAAGCTTCATGAACTTCATGGCGAAGACGAAGCACTCTCTCTCTCTACCTCGCTCGCTCGTGTCCTTGACGACAACTTCTCTGCAGCTCAGCTCAGTGTGTTTCTTGCTTGCTTACATTTCACGTCTTCTTGCCTCCTGCTTCGCTTCTTCCCTTGTTTTATTCAGGAAACAGTGGAGGCCAGCAGGTAGTAGTCCCAAGAAACGCACACGGGAGCAGGAGAGAGAGAGAGACAGGAGTGTATGTGTTTGGTGAGAAGAGGGAGGGTGGTATTAACTTGGGCTCTTTACTGCTGTGCATTCTGCTTGGATCAACCGCGTCTGGTCTTTTGTTTCTCTAGAATTCACTTCGGCTTCTCACCGAAAGCATTTTCATATTGTTCTTTACGTCTTAATTAGTTATATCTTATTTATTTATTTGCATATCTTCTGAATTTTGAGAGCTTTCCGAGATAGTATTAAGAGTCGGATCTAGTTCGTTTAACTTATTTCTAGAACTTTGATATACGCATTCAAGATAAAAAAAAACATACTCAAAGAACTAAAGCATCGGTATTTAAAAAAAGGAGATAAGTAGATAAATTATAAAGAACACCCCTTTGATCTTTATTTTTCATGAATACTAGTTTTGGTGCACGTGCTTTGTGATGAGAAAGAACTGAAAAAAAAATCAGGAGACTCTTCACGAAATGAGGAAAGTTGGGGTTGGAAACAAAAGCACAATTTAGAGAAACTCGGTGGATGGAAACAAAATTAAAATAAAAGCATATGCGGGATGGTATATGGTCAATAATTTTAGTGAAGATGGAAAAAAATTTATGTGATAACATATAGTGAGTAATTTTAATGAAGGATGATATTATACACCATTACTCACCACAAAAACTTACTAATAGTAGAGATTTTGAAGATATTATTCTTGTCAAAAGCTGGAGGCGATGAAAAAAAAATGTTTTGACCGTGGAGTCCAATTCTCCAGAGATTTTTTTAGAAAAAATTTCCAAAGATTATGATCAATGTTTATCCTACGCAGTCACGTGAAATCATCCTCTAGCTAGTATAAAAATGGTAATAAAGAGATGATTTTGTTTTTCAAAATTTCAAATCCATAGTAAAAAAAACGTCGGTTAAAAAATAGGTAAATTTGAAAGAAAAAAAGGTCAAATTTCAAAAAACCAACCACGGATAGAAGCTCCACGCCTAGTCCTCGACGCTACCCTTGACTCCTCCAACACTAGCCGCCTCTTCTCTAGTCCTCCTTCCCAACACACTCTCCTGGTGGCAGCAACGAACATCCCCTCTCCTCCCTCCCTCTTTCATCTTGCATTTTTTGAGATTTTTTCTATTCTATTAACTTGGTTTTTTTTACAAAATCCGCATAGAAAATTGTTTTTGAAAAAACTTGATGATAAACGCTTCAAAAATATTAATAGTATTTATAATCAATTCTGTGGATTTCTTATTTTGAATTTGAGCCTGTTTTATTGAGTAGTTTTGCTTACTGCAGCTCGTGATAACAAAGGCAAAATTCATGAATTTCAAACAAGTTTTGGTGAAATTGTAAGGGATTGACTTTGTGGCGCAAGCGAATGTTTCTCTGCGTGTGCTTGCAGGTGCCGCCCCAAACCCCTCCCCCTCTCCTTCCTCTCTGGTGTTGGCCCCTCCTCCTCCCCTTCTTCTATTGTCGCGCTGCCCTTCCTCCTCCCCATTCTTCTTCCTCTTGCCAAAGCGCTCCACATACCACCGCGTCTCCGCCGACTCACCTACCCATGACCGGCAACATCCTTACCGTCCTACGTCCTTCCTTTCGCTGCCACGCCAGTCCCACCCGCTCTAACTCAGGGCCGCCTTGTGTTGATCCCCTATAGCAGCCACCCACCACCCTCCGAGAACCCACAGCTACAGCTACAGCTACAGATGGCGCCACCGCTGCCTCACTGCACGTCTCCCACCATTAGGCCTTCACCTCCCAGGCCTCCCTCTAAGCCCGAAGGGGGGGCATAGGTGATCCCAAACCTGACGATGCCCCTGAAGGCAAGGAAGAAAGGAGAGGAGAGGGAGCAGGAAGAAGAGGGAGAGGGGGCACCAACAGATGCAAGGAAGAAGGGAAGGGGGCGATGCCTGCGGGTGCACTCAAAGGGGATTGCATGTAGATGACTGGAAGCAAAATCGAAATTGTAAACGCTGATTACCACCGATGAAACACGAATCTCTAAATCCCAGCACCGGTGCATAGCATGGGTGCATATGGAAGCGGTAGGTTTCCATCTCTTTAGGACTTGAATTCATAGGTCCAAGCACCATCAGGGATCGCCTCCACACGTTGTGCCACTGACGAACCGGACCCACCTCCTTGGGCACCACTGTCAGCGACCAACTGACCATGGCACAAGCACCAGGGATCTTATGCAGCCTCATCTAGCTGTTGCTCTTAATGTGTTAGCGGTGCGGCGCTAGCTGCCTAGCTGTTTGCTGCTGCTGCCACCCTGCCACTGTAGGCTCTAGCTCACTCGCTGCTCGACTAGTTAAACCATTAAAATGCTGAATTTTGATAGCTTTTCGAAGCGTTTTCAAAAAACCGACTCGTTCTGATTTGTTTTTAAGAGCTTTTAAAACAGCTTCTTTAAAAAATAGACTCGATAAACCAAAGTGTTTAGCTTTTGAAGACGACAGGAAGCCTCAGTCCTATGTACATGGCAGCTTCTGTGAGTGTGTTGACATGCGGCTCGACGTCGTTAGCACAGTGGCTGTGCACGCTACGGGGAGTGGGTAGAGCTGCAGGTGTGGCTTGGATGTGTTGCGATTGTGAATTTGGTGTTGGATGGAGTACTGCTAGTACTGCGGAGGAGCAGGGGATCGACCAAACGGGGCCAGGATGCCGCGCATTGCACACTGGGGCAGCTAGGCATGCAGGAGCAGCGGCTGCTTTTTCTTGCCCTCCTCATCCCAAACATGAAGACATTTTGGACCGGATGGCCCCCTCTCCATTTCTCTCTCCCGTCCTTGCTGGTGCAGCGGTGCTAGCTGAATGTGCATACGTGCGTCTGTATTCTGTGTTAAGCACGCTTCTACGGTACAGCATTAGATCAAATATACATGGTTTAAATATGCACATCATCTTAGCCCCTAAAAGATAATGGGATTATTGGAGTAAGCAACATGAATAGTCCACGATAGTTTAGGTATGTCTTGACATTATCAGACTAACAGGAGAATAACTTCATTCTTCAAAGGTTTTCCTTGTACCAAGATATTGAAGGCTGTCCTCTAGCTCTGTTTTTTTGTGACAGTGAAGAATGGATCGAATTGTGTCACGGTTGGAGTATCATAATCGGTGATTAATTGGTGGTTACAATGGTGTGTAATGTCCATGATTTTTTAGGGACGATTTTCACACGTACGAGTGTTTGCGCAAGGGATGCACTATCTAGGAGCGAGAGTAGTAGTCAGGGTTTCAAACCCGCGGAAAATCGCTTAGGAATGGGATCGAAACCGTCCAAATTTAAAATTAAAATTCAAGATTGAGCGGAAAAATCATGAAAAATTTCCACAAATAATATCAATGATTATAAACACTTTGACAAGAAAGGTTTTTTAATAAACAAACTATTTTCATGCTTTTTTTTTTTACTGAATTTGCTCTTCCCCGCACAGGCATTTCGTCGATCGCCTTCTGAGTGCGCCGCCATGTGCTCCTATCCATCGCCGTAGCGGTGTCCGCATGTAGGTCCAGCCCTCGCAATGCCGCCCACCCGCTGCCCCAACCCCACCGCATAGCCTGCGCGCTTGCTCTCATGCAGGCCGTGCCTAAGCCCAAGCGCGCCCCCATGCCATGCACACTCTGGATGCGGCTAGAGCGCGCCCTCACCAGCTCCCCTTCTCTGGTGTCGTTTAATAAGAAACCGCTACATATTGTACTCAATATTGTATGTGTGGTGCAATGATGGGTTGTGAAATTAGCAAGTGGGAGGTTTAGGGTTTGATTCCCGAGCTTAAGTGGTTTCCCTCTCTTTTTCTTTGATTTTTCGTTTTTCTCACTCAGGATCTCGAATTTTTCATTTGTTTTTCCGTTTTCACTCAAAATCTCGAATTTTTCATTTGCTTTTCCGTTTTCCACCTCCTGATCGATTTCTCGTTGATTTCAAATGATTTCCCACTTCTCCGGTTTGATTTCTCGAAACCCCTAGTGATTTCCCTTTTTAGCTCTCCCCGTCCAATTAGAATTTTGAGTTACAAATTTTTGCCAAATTTTAATGGGAAATCAAAAATCGTTGGAACAAGATTTGATCTAAAACGGTTTTTGAAACCCTAGTACTCATTGGTTGAATTTTGAATTTTCCGTATGATTGGTGTCAAATATATATGATGACATTTTTATCTGGTATTTACATTTTACACGGGCTTATGTGAGACCTGCCTATGTATTTCCACCTAACCAAAAACCATCCCTCAAACGGTCAAACCCCTCCAGTCATCTCACTGCTTCGTATAGTAGAACACATATTCCATCCTAATCCACGTGAATTTGTGTTCTTCATGATTGTGAGTTTGTTAGCCACATCCTAGGTAAACTTTTACTATTGACAAATCTGTAAGTCAATAGTAAATGACTAGATGCTGAAAAATTGAAGAACAAACAAGTACCATACAAATTTTGACAATTTTTGGCGAGTGACGTTGAACCAACCAATCGATCCAAGGCATAGACACAATGAATTCCAAAGTAAACTAGTAACAGGTACCGGACACCTAGAGCTTACTGATGGTGTGGCTTCTTTAGGTCTGGCCTGATTTGCTGAAAAATTTAAGTTTTGAGAGCTTCCCAAAATGACTTGAAGAGTCTGATCCATTTTGTTCAACTTGTTTATGGGAGTTTTGAGAAATGATTTCGAGAAAAAAGTTAAAAAGAATAAGGGAAATACTAACTAGCGTACATCCGATGCTGATAGGACGAGACGCGACATGCAGCACACGTGCGAGACAGTCTCCGATCTTACACCTGTGTGCGTCCTAGTGTCCCACCACCGCTCTCTTTTCCAAGTACTTCTCTCATGCTTGCTTTTTTTCTTCACTCTCGATCTCAATCAGCATCATCTCCTGCTGCTACCTAGAGTGTGCAAGAGAAAGAGGGAGAGGTGGGCTGTCCGCCGGTGCTGGTAGCCACTGGCCAGCCGGTGCAGCTGGCCACCGACACGCTACATCTCCCCCTCATCCCTCTTCTCTCTCTATCTCTCTACAAGGCAAGAAGTTGTCTCTCTCTATCTTCTTCCCTCTCTCTAACGAGCAACAGAAGAGGGATCCTTAGTGCTTGCCGATTGCTGCTGCTCACTGGCCATAGCCGCGGCTGCCACCACTCGCCGGCCACCGCAGCCGTACGCCTCCCCTCTTCAGTGTATTCACTTTCTTTATCTCCCTTCCTCTTTGTATTCCACATCTCATTTCTCTCTACCTCTCTTTGTTAGCAAGCACGATGAGCGAGTGGTGGCCGGATCTGGCGAGCACGGTGTAGGGGCTTGTCGGATCTAGAGAAGAAGAAGCCTAGGAGGAGGTGTATCCCTATTTTTGCCACGAAATATGAAACATGTAAGTATGAAACTTGAGTTTTTGTTTGGTGAAACTTTGCTTTTGTTCTTGTGAAGCTTTCTTATTTTGCATCGTGTGATTTTTGAACAACAGTGAAACATGAGGTTTCATCAGTAGTTTAACCAAGTTTTATTAGTACTTATTTAAGTTTTATTGGTCCTTCTTCAAGTTTTATTAGCCGGTTTGGCCAAGTTTCATTACTTCTTTTCAAGTTTCACCAGTAGTTTAGCCAAGTTTTATTGCCACTCAAGTTTTATTAGTGGTAGCCAAGTTTTATTGGTATTTCTTCAAGTTTCATCGGTAGTTTTTCCCAGTTTCAACAGTTATTTTATAAGTTTCATCAGTTTTTGCTCCTGTTTCATATCTGTACTGTCAAGTTTCATCAGTATGTTTTCCAAGTTTCGTCAATTATTTTCTAAGTGTCTATGGGAATCATTCCATCGGACATCCGATGCAAGTCGCTCGCCAAAGAATAAACATTTGACTATGAAGATAAGACATAATCAAATAAGAATAAGGACCTGTTTGGTTCGTTGCCTAACCTAGCCACAACTAACCTTAGACGAGCCATAGCTGATTAGGTAGGTGTTTGCTTTGTTACTAAGTCGAGGCATGCCATAGCCTCTTAGGCGAGCCGCAGCACACTCGCTCCAGTTTTTTCGCCAAATGTGTGGCGCCGAAATCGATCGCCACAACTGCGGCGCGCCACAACTCGGACGGTTAGTATAAAAGAACCTCAGTGTGAAACCTTCAACGACGTGGTTGGTTTGGCCTCCTGGCTAGGACAGTGAGCTTTCAATACAAGATCGTGGGTTCAAATCCCAGCCAACCCAATGCACTGCGTTTTTTTCATTTTTTTTCTCCTTTTCTTCTTTCTTTTTTCTAGGCAGTTTAAAAAATTAAAAAAATAGAAAACTTGCAAAAATGGAACCATGGCTGCATGAGGAAGGTCCATAAAAAGTTTGGATGCTTTTAAAAAAATTTTAAAATTTGAAAAATTCTCAACTTTAAAAAAAATTTGGCTTTCTTTTTTCCTCTCTTATTCTCTTTTTTTAGCTCGTTTAAAGTTGAATTTTCATTTTTTTTCTCCTTTTCTTCTTTCTTTTTTCTAGGCAGTTTAAAAAATTAAAAAAATAGAAAACTTGCAAAAATGGAACCATGGCTGCATGAGGAAGGTCCATAAAAAGTTTGGATGCTTTTAAATTTTTTTTGAAATTTGAAAAATTCTCAACTTTAAAAAAAATTTGGCTTTCTTTTTTCCTCTCCTATTCTCTTTTTTTAGCTCGTTTAAAGTTGAATTTTTTTTAAAAAAAAGTTGAAAAATTTTAATTTTCAAATTTATCTTCCTCATGTGGGCATAGTTCTGCCTAATGTTAGGATGGCTAAAATCCAAACGGCTGCCACAAAATTCTTGAATGTTCCTAATCTTAGGCGTGGCAGCGAACCAAACATAAGCTAACTTTAACTAGCTTAGGCTTGCCACACCTGTGGCAAGCTGCTAACCTTAAATTAGGCAAAGTTAGTCGACAACCAAACATGTCCTAAATCTGAGGGAAGCCCCGCATCGACCAACATAAGAGAGCACGAAAACGAAGCAGAAAGTCGCGCGTGTCCTCCACAACGTACGGAGGGCTTTTCCAATCTCTTTTTGGATCTAACCAATCGCTGGTAGTCATAGAGGATGCAGGACCGCGTGATACACTGATAGTACATTTATTATATATGCCTTGTATATGCATGCGTGCTCCCTTAATGTAATCGGTAATTAATCTTACATACATCACACATGATGTCATAAACTATTATGTAAGACCATCCACAACAGCTACTCTATTCTCACATTCTATAATACTATTCACTACACTCTCTCTATCCAACACTCTAAGGCCCTGTTTGAAAGCATGGTATTTTTATGGTTTCTAGGCAATACCATGGTTTAAGAGAAATACCAATACTATGAGGTGTTTACTTACTCCTAAAAACACTCTGCATTAAAAACCATGGTTTTGGCAATACTATGGTTTTTTGGAGTATTGTAAACTCCAGTCTGAGCTAACGTTTTCACCACGCGCTGGCAAAAGACTTGGTAAAACCATGATATGTCATCTAAAAAACTTTGTAGCCAAACAGTTTGTAGTTCAAAGAAATACCATTATTTCAATGGAGTTAGGTAAAAACATGGTATTTATGTTAAAACAATTAGCAAGCCTATGTATTGCAAAACTATAGTATTGAAAAACCTTGCTTCCAAACAGGGTCTAAAATTTCTTCACACTTTATACGACACTCAAAAAGATTCCTTTCCTGCACCAGCTACTCTATCCCAAGCTACAGTATTATAGAGTATCTGCTACGGATGCTCTAACTCTTTGGCGAGATCAGCAATTGAAAAACAGATAAATCAGACTGAAGGGGTCTAGAGCTAGGATAGTTTTGATAATGAATTTTGCAGTATAATCTTCACAGTATGTTAGGTATAACAAGAGTTTGTAATATCGACCCTACTCAAACTTTGAATTTTTTATTTAATATTTTTAATATCTTTTTTCGAAATACTAGTAGGAAATATAAAATTACAAAAATAGGCGCCGATCCTCCTAGGTGGGGTGATCGCCCCATAAATGGGCGATCGGTCCACTAACCATTATGAGCGTAATGGCCTGGGCGGTTCTTTCTTGAATTTATGGTGATACTTATTAATAACATTTTTATAGAAAAATACCCAATGAAAAATGCACAATATTCCCTCTTTCTATCACATTTCTTGTAACAAGTGATCTCTTTGCCTTCTTCATCATTGTCACACTGACATGACCCATCATAAACGCTAGCGTGCCACACGTTCGGGGTCTTGAGATGGCTTCCCAAAAAATAGAGCGCTTATGATGAATCAACCACCGATGAATCTCTAGATTGACTATATCAATTAGACCTCTCCGATTGGTTGGAATGTAGGGGAGGCTACATATATGACGAGGTAGCTAGGCTTGTTGGCTATGTTTGATTCACTATCAATTTTGCCAATTCAAATATTGTCAATAGTTAGAATGACCAATGGATGTTGGAGGATTTCTTAGTCAATGAATTGATCAAGTTTTGGCAAAGAAATAAACTAAGATGCGCTTGCTTGGAGGGAAAAAAATGATAGGGAATGAAAAGTCTAGAGTGAGGGATAGTTTCCTTGTGTTGCTTGATGGGAAGTAGGAAGAGGAAGGAAAATTGCCACTTAAATAAAGGAAAGCTTGTTCACTAGGGGATACATATAAGATTCTTTTCACATGCTTCCCACTCCCCTTCCTCTTTCCATTGCCAAACCAGCCGCCAGTGTCTCACCAAACTAGTGATCCCCTTGCCTCCCTCATCGTTGTCACACTGGCATGACCATTAATGCATCTCAAAAAATTATATAATACAGTTTAATAAATGAATTTGATACAACAATAGTCATATATTATGGAAAAAACAAATAGTTTTCCTAGGGTCCAGTGGTGAGCTGTCCTGGCTCCCATGCGCACTCGCTACTGGAACCCTCCAGACTCAGTTTGGTCCCACCGGACTCAGTCCGGTCCTACAGGGAGGTAACAGCTCCCTCCCGAGCTGCTACGTCCATAATGGTTAATGGACCGATCGCCCGTCTATGGGACGATTGCCCCACCTAGGGGCGACCGGCGCCTATTTTTGCAATTTCATATTTCCTACGAATATTTCTGGAAAAAGATTTAAAAAATATTAAATAAAAAATTCCTCAAACTTTACTAGGCACTGCACATCCATATGATTATAAAGTTCACGGTTGCCATTGGTGTAAATATTTTAACTTTATTTGTTTATGGATAGAGTTGTGTATATGTATTAACGAGTCTATATAAATTGACCTCAACCTTATTTCAAGTTTATACATCAAGCTTTGTGCGAGCCCACTCAACCCAATTTTTTTAACAAGCCATATGTTACTCAGTTGCATGTCCTTCTGCTTTGTCCGAGACCACTCAACCCAAGCTCGGCTCAAGCTCGAGACTGTACCGAGGAGCTTCTATGGCTTATGACAATTTCAAACAACAAACGCTTTAGTTTTTCAAACTTTTTCAATGCCAAAACCGCTTCTCAAAACTTAATAAGAAGAGTGAAGCAGATGGTTCCATCCATAGTTCCAAATCCCGCGGGAAATCATCAATCTCCCGTGGGAAATCGTTAAATCAGTCTAGAGTGGGATCAAAATCCCGCTCAAAAAATTTGAAACCCAATTTTGAATTTTAAATTTTAGAAAAAATTCTGTAAAAATCCTAAAAATAGTACAAATAGGTAGGAACACTATGGATGTAATTTTCCCCAAACCAACGCTTTATTCATGCGGAAATTTGAATTTGCATTTGGCAAAAAAATAAAAAAAATTACGCTAACGCCCATGCACAAAAAGGCATTAAGGCCCTCCCCAAATATCCTTGCTCCTCTCCCAAATTTTCATTCAGTTTTACATAAATTTTCTCTATGTTTTTCTATTTCCCCACTTTTCCTCTAATTTTCAATAGCTAACGATTTATCGCCGAACTTGGACGAATTCCCGCAAAACTCGACATATCTTGTAAACCCTAGCAATTTCCTATTCGAAGAAACCCACCCAATTTCCCTTCCGATTTCCCGCAAAAATCAAACAACATCCCTTTCGAGTGGCCTGATTTCCCGTAAACCCTAATGATTTCCCGCTTTGTTCAATTCAAAATTAAAATTTCAAAATTCGGTCAAAAAAAAAAAGAAATGGAAAATCGCTTTGGAGCGAGATTTGAAGGAAAAAGGGATTTTAAACCCTGGTTCCATCTCATGAGACTATTTTATATGCCAAGTAGCGAATTAAACCAGACTTGATTAAGTGGGAGCAAACAACTAATCCCTGGGGATGTGCACCTCATGATTAACACGGGAATATATAAAACACGAGGATTCACGAGCAAATTAAGACAAATCTAGTCAAACAAGCCTTTCCATGTACTCCTACGTACGTACAACTGTACGAGCACCGGTGAACTGATCACTATACGGAATCGGGATCTTTTGCGGCGAACAAGACAAGCAGCTAGGATCTAAATGTGGCCAGTTGGCCCATACTCATACACCCCAACATGTAGTTACGTATAGCTCCTCTGCAGAAACAAAGTACTCTTCTGGTCGCTATGATTTGCCATCTGTTTAGACTATCTTTAGCAAATGTTTTAAATTTTTCTTTATAGCACTATTCTCTACATATTTTAATCATCCATTCACACTTTACGCTATATCTTAAAAGATTCTTTCTCTATATCAGCTCCTCTATTTCTAAAAAAAACAGTGTTTTCCGGCTATGGATGCTAAAGTATGCACGTCGTCTCGACCCAGTCCCGTCCCATGTGCCCGTAGCCTTTGACAACTAGTGGTTAACCAGTGCTGATTGATTAGCAGGCTAGTTAATTAACCATGGGACGTTGTTGATGCTCGATCGAGTCGAATGGGCACAAAGAAGTGCTAATCTCTAGACTAATTAGCTTCCTCGGAGTGATTTGCGTTGGACCACAGTGCCAATGATCATGGTACATCATCGCATTCCTCTTTTTTTTTTCAATAGCTCATGATTGACGCGAATGATATCTATCTACTCACTCTTGTTATGAAAAGATATCATCTTGGGCATGGATATGGTCCCGAATATGTTATGCTGAGAACCGATTATAATTACAATTTATTTATAAAATCAAATAAAATTATAATATTAAAGAAATACTTCTTAAGACGTATCTAAATATTTTATAGGATGTAGATAGCTAAATCTGTAAAAAGCTAACGCCCTCTCAAAATAATATCTTTTCATGACCGAAGGGGTTGCCCACTCCTAAGGCCATACGTAACATTAGCTCTATTCTAACCCTATTTTATTCTCAACACAACGCTGGACCTATCCTAACCCTATTTCACATCTCTCTTTTCTATTTTACTCCCAACACTATTTTTACTATTCACTATTCTATTTCTACAATAATAGGGCCAGATAGGATCACCGTTAAACACGCTCTAAGATACCCAGGGGTAAAAGATCGCTGGACCGTTGGATCAAACATCTACAATCTAGATTTATTCATCTCTTAAGTCGCTAGACCATAGGATCAACTAAAATAAATGGCCCCGCAATAATTTATGTCTTAAAAATCTATTATGTTTCATATAGATGGATAGGTGGCTGGCCATTGCAAATGCATGATTGCTTGGAGCGAGCCAATGGCTGTGGAGACATGGTCCTCACCCTCTTAACGGTCAAACAGGGGATCATCCTAGCGTTGTTGACCATGGAGAAGGGTGTAAGCTTTCCGGTCTCCCTTCCTGGCATGTGATGGATTTCAGGGCTGAATCTAGGCGCCGGGACTATGCCCTACGTGCTACGTGTGTGTGTGTCGGCCATCGTGGTTCCTAAACTTTTCTCCTAGCGTGGGGACGAGTCGGTTGGTCATGCTACCGAGCTATGGTGAATAGAATAGATTGGGGCCATCGAGCCAAACCATAGAATTCGGACCTAGGTGAGGATGTTGGACAAGCATTCTTTCTAGCTTGAGCTTCTCGGGCAAGCAAGCTTGATTATTAAGAAAGTTTATTTTTGGTCCTGAACTATGGCTGTGGACAGGCAAAAGTGGTTCCTCAGTTATGAAAATAGTTTGCCGTTGGTCTTTTGACAGTGTTGGCCATAGTTTCGACCAAAGTGATATACATGTGTGGTCTTCATTTTTGTGCTGAAATGTTTAGTTAAACTGAAGTTAAATTGTATATTTGAGTTCATTATAATTATCCGAGCTAATGGAAAATCTTTCCAATATTTTTTTATAATTTTGTTACATTTTATAGGATTTTCTCCTATTTTTATAGTACTCAAAATGTAGGAAGGTTTTTTTAAAAATATATAAAATAGTATAAAAAATGGAGGAAATTTTATATGAGCTCACAGAATTACTAGGGACTCAAGTATGCAGTTTAGTCTTGATTAAAAAACTTTATGCAAAAATCTAAATCAAACATACGTCGCTTTGGTTAAAACTATCGAAGGACACAAATAGGGAACACTTTTACCCCCATATAGTACTTTAGAGACCGAAAGCTGTTCATAACCGGTTTAGGGAAAAATGGACATTTTTTTGTTAATCATGGAAGCTAAAGCTATGATATTCATACAGTTGCTTCGATTAAAAAAAGCCTCATATATATTTAGCATTTTTTTTTTACCAAATCTTGCTTACTTACGTACCAAGGTAGTCATGCTTTTGGTACAATGTGAACAAATTGTCTTCCACAAAAACCTCTCCATATTTTGGCAGTCACGCAATTTAAATAGTTTTTTTTTAACTTTCTGATATGCAGTTTACACTCCAGTTCGCTTTCCACCTCCTATTTGATAAAGAGAAGTAGGGTGACAAAGATTGATGACAGGTCGCGTGTTTAGTTTGTGACACTATGTAGCTATGTCAATGGATTAATCATGATTAATTCAAAGCATGACCAATACATTGATAAAATTGTTGTGCTTAGATTGCAGCCAATTTAACACCAAGTCAAAATATGAATGGCTATTGTAATTGGTTGGAAGCTAAACGAGGCATCCAAAGTTTGGTAAAATATATGGAATTGTTTGGTTTGTTGCGGTCTACGATTCTTTAAATCAATATTTAAAAATTTCTAGCTTCAAATAATTTACATATCAATATTTTATTTTTCTAACTTCAACTAAAAAAGTTTTAAAAAAGGTTAATTAGGTATATGCCATTGCAAAGTATGGTTTCATGTGATATGTCATTAAAAAGTCGAATGCTGGTCTCATGCCATTGCAAATTTGAAAATTTTGAAATATGTCATTAATTCTTGGATATTTGTACCTCTACGCCTTCTTCAAAATTATAAGCAATCTACCCTCCGCCCCATCTCAGCCTCCATCCTCACCTCCGACAACCCTTTCTCTCTGAGCCTCCCAGCGCCCCTACTTGCCCGCGTCCTCCTCCCTTAGGGCGGCGAGGCCCTGCTACCTCCTCATTTCCCTACCTGGCAAGCCCCTAGCCATGCTCGAGCCAAATCCGCTGCTATTGCTTTGAGCCACGGCGATTGAAGTGGTGGGATACACCTTGCGCACGAGCTCCAAGCTTGGGCCTCCTCCTCCTCCTCCTTAGTTGGATCCATGCCGTTACATGTCGCTTCGAGGCCAACCTTCTAGAGGAGGGACGCAATGGAGAAGAGGAAGTGGAGCGGTGGATGGACCGCCATGGTGAGCTTGTGAGGAGAAATAGCGGTTGCGGGCCCATGGCGTGGAATCCGTGGATGAAGCTCGACAACGGTTAGGCAGGCCAGAGGTTAGGTAAGATAGGAATTTGGTATGAAAAATCATATAATGGGCTAAGGACATGTCTAATGGTGGGTCTATTACTTTACTGTAGCTGGTCTATTACTGTAGAAATAGGGTTGTAAATGGTAAAACTAGGGTTGATAGTAAAATAAAAGAGATAGTAATGCGGGGATGGAGAAAATAGGGTCAATATTACTTGGCAGGAAATAGGGTCAGCCGGTCCGGAGGTGAATAATAGATGAATAGTGAAAAGGGGCAGGAAATAGATCCAATATTAGAAATGCTCTAAAGGCACATATATTTAAAGAATCCAATTTTACCACGGTATTTCATACTTTTTAACGGTATATATGTGTGCGGATAGGCATATTTCCAGTGTCAACACGGTCAAAAATTTCGACATGACATGTTAGTACGCCACACACACAGACACAGGACGCCCGGTCGCTGCTTTCCCCGTCGCTCCCGGACGATCCCTGTGACCCACAGATATATTCCTGCAGCCAGGCGGCTCACGTGCCCGCCAGAGCCACCGCATGCCTGCGCTGCAGCAGCATCACCACCCGGCGCTCACCAGCGAGACAACCGCTGGTGGCCGGCCGGCCGGCCGGCGTCGTCGCCTCCGCGCGCGCATGCACAGCCGCACACGGCGCAGCTCTTTTGAGGCTCGCATCGGCCGCAGCTCGCGAGGAAAGGCTGCGGCGTCGCCGTCGCTTCTGCATGCATGCCTGCGCTGCGAGGACGGACTATTCCGGCGAGATTCCCTTCCTGCTTTTTACGCACAGGAATCTTGCCGCGGCAGCCAGCCAGCGGCGAGCCCGCTGCTGCGTCTGCGAGCAGGCGCTGAGATAGTGAGATGGCAGCGGCTCGGTCGGCGCGTGGGAGCGGTACAATGCGGGGGTGGCTTTTGGTTTTGGCCCCCTCCACTCCACGGCTTGCCGCCGTAAGCTTTGGCCTGGTGCGCTGGTAAAGGCGGAGGGGGAGGAGGAAGGAGACAGGACGCGCATAGCTCAGGATCAAGACGGGGTGTGGATGTGCGTGATCGCTCGGTCGCTCCTGCGGCGTCATCACTACTCGTTGTTTCGGACATCAAACGTCTCTTCCAAACACAGCTGTAACTACTAATTACTATTGTACATTATAAAAATAATATTTTTCAGACCAATATACGCGTATTATCTATCTTCATGTACTTTGTCAAGATATTTATAGGAACTAGCCAAGCAATCTTGCTTTGCTTATTGTTTTGGACATCAATATATCTTTGAAACACCTAGTCCAGTGGTGAAAGTAAGGCTATTTATTTTCATCCACCCAAATTTGATTGATATGGTGTGATATATATTTAAGATTATGTACGTCTTCTGACGTAAAGGTTGAAACTTTGTTTATTTTAAAGAAAACAATTTTGATAACTAATTAGTACTATATATTATGGAAATATATTTTTTAGATAAAACTACATGTACCAGTCAAGATATTTATAAGAATATTTATAGCCAAAATTTCAAGACTTTGAATTTATACGTATCTAAACAACGTATGCTTGTGATGGGGGAGTACCTCTTGCACCTTTAAAAATGAGCAGCGCTTTCTACCGCAAAGAACCTGTCATTGTACCACCAACATTTCAATACTTTTAGTACAAGAAAATTGATGATATATCCTAAAGTTAAGACGTATTTGGTAATATGTCTCAAAGTTGCTTAACCTTGATAATTTGCCGCAAAGTTAATAGATCACTTGATAATATACCCTTTTTTAAATGTTTGAGCGTACTTTATCATTCAACTAAGGGGAAATATCCATTTTACCCCTGCACTGCCACTTGGGCTTGGGTGTCTCGGAGTCAATGCTGGAGCATATAAAATTCTCGGGCATTTGAAGATAACCGAAGGTGGCTAGGGGCAGGGCGGACAGATAATTTGAGGATGGAAAATGTGTTTTGGATCCCTAGACTATTTGACTTGTGTCTTATTAGACTTATCTTACTTTTTTATTACTTTTTAAGTCGGTTTTTTTTTATCTCGTAGGCATGTCTATAAGCTCCTTAAACCTCAAAATTGAAGGCCAACTAGCTCTCGAGGCTATCTCGAAAAATTCGCGAAGTTACAAGATAAGGCAAATAAGTGGGATAAGATAAGCTGAAAAGAAACCAACCTATAGCACTTGACCCATTTTAGTCCCTTAACTCTAAAACCAGGTTAAATTGGTTCTCAAATCATTAAAACCGGACACAAATAATCCCTTGTCCGAGTCAATGGTTGTTTTGACCGGTCAAAAGTGGTTTAGCCAAAATGTTTTAAGAAAATCTAAATTAAATTATATATTTGAATTTCTTATGATTACCTAATATCATAAAATTTTTCACATAATTTTTCTGAACTTTACATAACTGTTTAGCATTTTTTTGCTATTTTTATGGCATCTAGAAAATGCTAGAAAATTTTAAAAACTGGTACACGAAATAAAAATATGGAAAAAAGTTTATGAACTTGTAAAATATATAGGAACTGAAATATACAGTTTGTGTTGGATATCGTGAAATATTTTTTATGTAAAAATAAAAATAACACTTTGATCAAACCAGTTTTGACATGTCAAAACCACTGTTTACTCAATGAAGGGATCATTTATGTCCAGTTTTAATCATTCAAAATTTTAGTATTCAGAGACAAATGGATCAAGTGTAAGTTCAGGACTAAACTGGCGCGAGGATGCATCATGCATGTCCTCGATCATTCCATGTGCTAGCGCTACAAGTGTATAATATAACATGGCTCTCGGTGGATTGCAGGGCAGGCTCACGTTTGTTGGATAAAAGCACAAGAGTATTCACCAAGCAGGACTGCAAAGATGTTATTTCTGAGATCCAAATCGTCACACTTTCAGTTTCAAGTGTTGTTTATACATGTTCCTTCAACCATGAGCTAAGGTATTTGTTTGGGAAAAAATTGATCATTTGTCCTCCTAAAGATTGCACTTCTAAGATTTGCCTTGCTATGTCTCACTGAGAAATGGGTCTAGCCCCACATGTCAGTGGCAGAAGAAGGATAAATTCTATAAGTGTAATCTTTTGGGCAAGACAAAATCCTACAATCTCCCTTCGTTTGGTATGTAAGTTTAAAAACACCGTATGGCATCAAAATTTAGAGAGAACTCTGTTGTATTATACATAGAGTTTTATAATGTGTAGATACAAAATCATGGTTTCAAGTAACACCATCTTAACTTTGGTTTTTCTTGGACTACAAACTGTTTGTTTGCATAGTTTGTAAATGCAAAACTTTGACCAAATACAATGGAAAAGTACAACACTATCCAATAGTCTCAAAGTTAGAAAAAAGAGGTGTGAAGTAGAGTTACAAAAACTAAAAAAAAATTTATGGTTTCAACCAAAACAGAGTTATGAAATTGTGCCAAAACTTTGTATCCAAATACTTTTAAGTTTTCTAAATTATGGTATTTTTATAAACCAGAGTTTTGTTTTAAACTATGAAAAAACTATGTTGACAAACAGTCACTAAACAAGCATCTTTCAAGTGCTTAGTAGCGGCATACAGCATACTCGGGAAGTCGGGATCCAACAGTAAAAATGAGAGATTAATTGATCGTTTGCTTTGAAACCTTAAGCTTGACATAGGTTTAGGCCTTGCAGCTCTACCTCCTAGATTTTCATGCAAAATTACATCATTAGAGCATCTGGAGCAGCTCCTCTAAATCTCATTATCTACGTAACACTACATATCTCCAAAAGATTTTCTCCATCCTCTAGAGTTCTCTAAATCTCATTATCTACGTAACACTACACATCTCCAAAGGATTTTCCCCATCCTCTAGAGTTAGTTCACACTTTACACCGCATCCTCCAAAAGATTCATTTCTCCAAGAGCTTCTCTATTCCTAAAAAGTAAAATAAACATATTTTGCAAGACCACCCGGAGATGCTCTTAGTTTCTACATGATGGTGGATCATAGTTTGGAGTGGTCCATATTATAAAACATGAACAAGTAGAGGGTTGGTTCTTGGCCGGAGTGGAGCGGAAGAAGTTCCCTCTTTAATTGTGGGAAATCTTGTTCCAACAAAATTCGGAGCTCTACTGGATAGGCCCAAAATATACCCGCTTGCCACAGTTTCTTATACTCTCTTGCCCACATAGGCTATTTTTATAATCTTTTTACCACAAAAAATGTACTTCCTCCCTTATTTTTTATAAGGTGTATAATTTGAATAGTCTTGTTTTGAAATATAAGATGTGCATGTGAATTTATTAATGTTCTTTCTTGTCTGCCCTTGTTTATCATATAATTCTCTTCTGTATTTATAAACATCTCTCACGTAATATTCTCTCTTATATTTCCAAGGTATTTAAAACATGGGTCGAATGGTAATTTTTTCTTAGCTTTCTTTTGATTTCAAAACTTTCTTAATCTATGTGTCAATTGAAAATAACACGCCTGGCTATAATTATTCGTGCTAAAGTTACATGAAGCAAAAATGCCGGAAAATTCTGAAAGTAATGTGCTATGAAATCCGAAAGGAAAAACAACGCCACATTTAGCTGCTACTGCTAGTAGGCCTGCCTTTTGGGGCGCATCAGTGAGAGGGCTGCCACTCGAGCAAGAAACAAAAAGAATGCCCCTCCCACCTTTTGTCACCCACAAGGAATTCACCAAAACTTGCTTTTGCTGAGAGCCTTCTTGCGTGCTGCTGCCTGCCTGCTCCTCTTTGCGTTGGGTTCGTTGCTGCGCATTTCGACCCCAACTTTCTCCTCTCTCTTTTGGCTTTCTTGTGTGTGTTTGTGTGCATGTTTTTCTTTAAACATTTTTATTCTTCTTCTTCTTTTGAAAAAGTGTTGCTCCAGTGGATGTTGTGTCCTAGCTAGCTAGCTCGATCTTGATCTTGATCTTTCCACGTCAAACAATATCCACATCTCTTTTTGAAAAAGTATCGCTCTCGCTCCTGTGTGTCTGTGTGATGCTCTGAAAAAGATGGACTTTTTTTTTTGGTTTGAGTTGATATAGGCTGGAGTGGTCTTTATTTAGCTAAAGTTTTTGCTCCAGACAAAAAGGTTTCAAAGGTGTTTGTGTTTGACATAAAGAAAAGGCGCTGGCGTGTTCAGAGTCTGTCTGTTATTTGTTTTCGAATTCCCAATTGTCGGCGATTGGGAGTACGGCCCCCGGGTACCGAGCTTACTTGTTGAGAGTGAGGATCAACCGGCCTCTTTCCCGCGGGCGTCGGGGCTTTCAAGAAGACGAACTTCGATCGAGTGGCTTATCGAGAGAAGGCACGATGATTTTTGGGCTGGTTCGGACCCCTCGAGTGGAGGTAATGACCCTCGTCCATGGTATCTATATGAGGATCAAGAGGTTACAAAGGGATGAGTTTCTTGTGGCGAGGGATGAGCTTTGGCCCGAAATGGTGCGGTGGAGCTCCCACGATGTGCGTGTGTATTTTACGGTAGTCGCCTCTAGATGTGCGGCGACGTAGTCTATTTATACATGGACGCCATCGGTTTTTCTAGCGGTGAAATCCTATTACCTAGCGGTATGATGGTTGTCCCTCCTTTGTCCGGTGGTCCGAAGCATGTCTTCTCTTGCGTCATCGCTGCCGTTCTTCGCCTTACGGAAACGGTGTGGGAGCAAGATGTTACAAGACGTGGGTTGGTGGCGCGATCCCTGCAATTGCCTCGACGTGTCGAGCATTTAATGCAATGGGGAGAATCCTTCCTTGGTCGGGAAGGAGCTGCTCGGACCGGTCCGAGCAGAATTGGTCGTGCCCGAGCCCCGGCAGGACTCCTTGAAGTAGACCCTTGCTCGGGAGAGGGTCAGATCCTTCCTTGGTCGGGAGGAGCTGCTCGGACTGGGTCCGAGCAGACTGGCGTCTGCCCGAGCCCCGGCGAGACTCCTTGAAGTAGACCCTTGCTCGGGAGAGGGCTGTTTTGTTTTTGCGTTTTAGCGTGTGACTATCCGAACGTCACCCTAGGCCCCGTCATCTAGCCCCGAAGCTGAGTGGTGGACCGGCCGGTCCTCCTCGGCTCTTTTAAACCGCATCGAGCCTTTTTCGTTCCCAGACGTTGGACGACGCCTGATTAGCGAGCGAGGCTAGTCGGGCGAGACTTCGGTTGGTGAGCTCAAGGTTACCCGAGCAAAGGCTACCCGAGCGAATCTTAGGGTCGGCCGATCAAGGGTCGCCTCGAAAAGTAAGCCCAAACGCTGGGTCTTCCAATGGTTACTTGTGAGTGGGTCGACGGTTTTCAATGACGCGTGGGTGGCGTCGTCGTCGCTTAGCCCTTGGGGAGAAGGTCGTACCGAAAGACCCTCTCCTTTCGTCAGTGTATGAGAACGTTGTCGCGCATCTTCCGAGCTTGAGGTGGTCTGGCAAATCTCACCCCGACCATAGGGGTCTCCCGGCGAGGGCGCCGAGCGCGACATGGCTTTGGTTGTCCGTGCCCCGAGTATGGGGTTAGAAGTGGTGGGGGCGCCGACCCGGGCGTGGGGCGATGCTTTCGGGCCGGATCTGCCGAGGCGAAGAGGTCGGAGTAGTTCAACTCCGAGCTCGAAGTCTTGGCTCGTCAAGCTCGGGAACATCCGTGTCGGCCCTCGGCCGAGAGGTCTTTGTTCGGCGCCACCGCCATGAGGTAATTTCTTGTGAACTACTTTTTGTCTGTAATCTTCTTTGTTGGCTTCTTCGCTTGCGCTTGTCTGCCGAGGTGGATGATCGGGCTGCGAGCATAGAAGCTCGGTGCGTGCCAAGGTGAAGGTGGTGCGCCCGAACTAGGGAGGCCCAAACGGAGCTCGCTGGGTCCGAACGAACTTGAGCACGCTTTGGGGTATGCTCGGGTCTCGAGAGGAGCTCCGGTCCCTGTGAGGAGCTCGAGCGGTCCGCAAGAGCTTGAGGAGGAGCAGCGGCAATGCAGCCGAAGAGACCGAAGGTGGCGGCTTTGCTAGGAGATCCGCCGGGCGTGAAGCCCAGATCGGGGTTCTCCACCGAAGTCGCCTTGAAGACGTGGGCGGAGCTTCAATCTTTGAAGGGTAGATCTACGGAATAGTGTACGTGGTGTTACACGTGTTTGTAATACATTTGAATTTAAATACAAGATGTTCTCTTGTTCACGTCTATGAAATGTTTATGCTACTATTTGTCGCTATATACCTACCCTATAAGCCTCGTCCGAGCAAGGATCCGGGCACCAAGTAGCCGGGCAACCGAGGGTGCGCGAATAGGCGATGTTCAGCCTCTCGTGTGGCCGAGTCCTTGCCCTGGTTGCGAGCAAGAGACCGGGCACACGGCGGCCGCATCCGAAGATGCGAAATAGGCGATGTCCAACCGTGTGGCGGGTCCTTGCCCACGGTTGCGAAAGCAAGAGACCGGCATACGAAGTAGCCGCGAAGTTCAAGTTACTCTACTCGAGTTCAATTTGGGTTTCGGATCGGTTCTGCGAGGTACCGCCGAGAACTTGCTTGGGCGATGTGCTATCGGCTTATCCGAGCAATGGAATTCGAGGGAGTGCATTCTCGATCCGTCGGCGCTTTAGAAATCGGTTTAGAGAACAAGAACTC
This sequence comes from Olyra latifolia, assembly GCA_036346145.1. Taxonomy (NCBI): domain Eukaryota; kingdom Viridiplantae; phylum Streptophyta; class Magnoliopsida; order Poales; family Poaceae; genus Olyra; species Olyra latifolia. The sequence continues at coordinate 6,145,804 of CM070530.1, forward strand.
GTGCTTGGGCGGAGATGAGAAAAAAAAAGGTCGAAAACCTCGGAAGGAAAAGAACTTTGGTTACCATTCCTTTTATTTAACATGCTCGGGATTTCGAGAAGAAGTCGCTCAAGATCCGAGAGTTAAATAAGGAGGATGGGCGAAAAAGGAAGGGGAAGGTTAGGCGTGGAACTGCGTGGTGGGCGATATTCCACGAGTTCTTGAGAATTCGTCCGTCGGGAAGGCGAGGCGACAGCCCGGGCGTGAAGACGAGACGACCGTGAAAGGACCCTCCCACCTTGGGGTTAGCTTGTTGGCGTGTGATAGGTCCCGGACCCGTCGCAGAACTAAGTCGCTGCTTTGCAGAGCCCTTGGCGGGCCTTGCCGGGCGGCGTGCTGCGCAGAGCCTGGAGGTAGGTGGCGATCGGACGAGGGCTTGCTCGCGCTTTTCCGGACAGTCGAGGTCGAGTAACTGCCTTGGTGGTCATCGGCTGACCTCAGTGAGGTCCACGCGAGGTGACCTTAAGGTTATCTCGGTCGGAAGCATGGCCTCGGTGCGTATACTGGCGAAAGGGTGTTTCGCCGTCGCTCTGCTTGGGAGTGGTGCGGACTGACCCACAAGACGGAAGGAGCTCGTCGACCCAGCCTTTCTTTTAGCTTAGAAAGCCGATCGAAGACCCGCCTCTTGATTCCTTGGAGGATCTGCCTGTTGGCTCGCTCGACAACCCGTTGCTCGGGGTGAGCCACGAGGCGGCAAATTTTCGTGCTAACGTCCTCGCAATATTCTTGGAACAGCTCACCGTGAACCGAAGTTCCATTATCCGTGATCGGTCGGGTGGGAGCCAAACCGCGTGACCACGCTATTATGAAAAATTTTTGGCCGCTGGTCAGTAATGCCGAGACCGGTTCGCCTCTATCCATTTGGTGAACGTGTCAATGGCGACGAAGAGGTATCGCGATCCCTTCGCCTTTGGGGAATGGTCCTAGTATGTCTAGCCCCGGTAGAGAATGGCCAGTGGGGAATAGTTTGAAGGGTGTAGGTGGTTGGTGTACTGCCGGGCATGGAATTGGCACGCTCGGCATGTGGTGACGATCTTCGGCGTCGATAACGCCAGGGCCAATAGTAGCCCATCTGAAGGCTTTGCCGACGAGCGCTCAGAGGAGGAGTGAGCTCCACAGCACCCTCGCAAGTCCTTTAGCAGAATCTCCCTTCTTCCCGAGGGCGCGACTTGGAGAGGACTCGGCGCGCCTCTTGATGCAGGCACCTTCCACTAACTCAGATAGTGGAGCTCTCTGATAAGCCGGGATTTCTCGGCCGTCCTCGCAATGTCCGTGTGCCAAGAATTGGATGAATGGCGTCATCAAGTGGCTCCTTGCTCGAGGACGGAGACGTCGTTTTGCCTCTACCGCCTCTTCTCCGGAGGGAATGGAGGGTTTTAGCGGTGCTCAACGAGCACCTGTTGGGGCCCGGTTCTTGCGAGGTGCCCAACTTGGCAAGTTGGTCGGCGGGGTATTTGCTCTCCGGGCACGTGAAGGACTTCAAATTTCAAGTTCCTTTCCAACTTCTCACCTCGCCAGTAACGCGCCATTGAGTCATCGAGCATCAAACTCCTTGTTAACCTGATTCGACCAACCGCGAATCCCTTTCACGGTTAGTCGTCGGACCCTAGCGCAGAGCATGCCCGAGCCCGCCAAGAGGCCTTCATATTCTGCCGTTGTTCGTCGGCGCAGTGGCGTAATTGTATGACGATCGAGTTGTTCTCCGTGAGGAGAGGTCGACAACTCCGGCCCGGCGCCGAAGGAACGCGAGCCGTCAAGAACATTGTCCAATGGGGTTCCTCGGTGTGCCGGCCTTTTGTTCGGTCGGGGATTCGCCCACTCGCCACGAAGTCCGCCAAGATCGAGATTTGATCGCCGTTCGGGCGATTTAACTTGAGGTCAAATTCCCGAGCTCAATTGCCCATTTAGCGTCGCGCCCGAGGCGGGGTTTTGAGGATTTCTCTCGGAAAGCCGGTCGGGACCGTGATTGGGTGAGCCAAGAAATAGTGGCGAAGTTTTTAGAAGCCATGAGGAGAGTCTGAAGTTTACGGACCTCGGTAACGCCTCCTAGGTCCATGAAGTACCTCGCCACGTAGTAAATAGGCGCCGATTTCCTCGCTCGGCTCGAGCACGGCGCCATCGCTGGGGAGGCCGCCAAGTAGAGCAACAAAGGCTCTGTCCCCTCGGGGTGACTAGGACGGACGGGCTCGATAGATATTCTTTGAGCTTTTTAAAGGCGTCGTCGGCCTCCTTGGTCCGAGACGAAACCGCTGTGCTTGCGCAAGGCTTTGAAGAAAGGAAGTCCGCGCCACCTAGTCGGGAGATGAAGCGGCTAAGTGCCGCCATCCGACCAATGAGCGATCGACTTCCTTTACATTCGAGGAGCTCGCATCCTTTCGACGGCCGATCTTTTCCGGGTTGGCACCGATACGGCCGACCGATGACGATCCGAGCACCATGCCCGTGTGTACACGAAGACACATTTCTCCGGATTCACTTTATCCGATGTTTTCTTAAATTACGAAGGTTTCTTCGAGGTCCCTGGATGTGGGCCTCGGCTAAAGCACTCTTGACGACTATGTCGTCTACATAGACTTCTAGGTTCCGCCGATCTGGTCGGGAAGGTCTTCTGCATCAAACGCGTTGGAAAGTGGCCCCGCGTTTTCGAGACCGAAGACATGGTCGTAGCGAAGGTGCCGAAGGGGTGATGAAGGCGATTTTCTCTTCATCCTCCCGCGACAGTCGACCGATGGTACCCGGAGTATCGTCCCAAAAGCTCATCACCGTGCTTCCGCCGTTGCATCGACTAACCGATCTATCGCGGGAAGGGGAAGTTGTCCTTGGACATGAGCCGTTGATGTTGGTGTGATCGACGACATCCGCCACTTTCCGTTCTTCTTCCCGACCACGATCGATTCGCCAACCGCCGGAGTGCTCGACTTCTCGAACGGCCGCCTTCAACAAATTGTCCACCGCTCTTTGATGACATCGACCTTCCATTGCGGAATCTCCTCGGCGCTTACCGCCTTTTTATCGTCAACCGCCACCTGTGCTCGATCACCTCCTTGGGACCCGGGCATGTCGGACGGCTCCCATGCGAAGACGCCGGCGTTGCGGAGGAAGGTGACGAGCTTCGCCTTCCTATTTTGGATCCAGCGCCCCGACGTGGACCACCTTCGACGGATCCTCGCGGAGATCGAGACGTTTTAAATGCTTCCTCGAGGCCGAGGACAACCTTGGGCCGAGCGGACTTGTGAGAGTTTTGCTCGGGCCGCGTTGAGAGCCGGCCGACGACTGTCGTCGCCATTTCGTCGCCTCTCAGGCGGCCTTGTGGTTGCCCCCGACGGTGATCACCCTTTCGCCTGGGAGCTTGAGGCGGTGATACGCGTGGTGCGAGCGCCATGAACTTGGCGAGGGCCGGCTGCCGAGGATGGCGTTGTAGGCCGACTCGAAGTCGACTACCTCAAAGGTGACCAACTCAACCGGAAGTTGCTCGGCCGCCGAAGGTCACGGCAGACGATCTGCTGGCGGGGTCATGGACGTGCGGGATGATGCCGTGGAAGGGCATAGCGATGTTTTGATCTTGGAACGAGGATTTGCATCTCGCCCAAGACCCGGCGAGATCAGGTCAGAGCGCTTCCCATCGATAAGCACCGTCGCGACCCTTGTGTTATTGATGGTCGGGCGAGCACGAGGGGAGTTCTGGGGCTTCGTCATTCCCGAGGGACATCCTCCGGGAGAAGGAGATGGTCGCTCGACCATCTAAGTTGCTCGGGAACCGAGCCGCCTCGGTCCGTGTGGCGGAGACCTCGCGCCGCTGCCTTCAACTCCGTCGGGGGCGTGGTCATGACCCTCCAAGATCACCGCAATGTGGTGACTCGGCTCATGATATTCTTCGCCTCTCTGGCCGTTCGGTCCGGGCGGGGCTCGGACTTCCTGTCGGGCCCACCCTTCCGGCGTCCGGGAGGACGAGCATGGGCCCCGTCCGTTGTAGAGTCTTCAAGCCGAGCGATCCAGTCGCGGCGATTCTATGGAGGTCGTGCCGTGCACTTAGTGCAGCAGAGCGAAGCGGCCGCTCGAGGGTCCCCGAGGTCCACGCTTCGTCCGGTCGGTCGATCGTGACCGCCCACCTTGCTCGGGAAGGCCGAGGCTTTTGGCTTTAACCGGTGTGCGTGAGACGACGGCTCAGGGATAGCGCCACCAATTTGGCCGCTTTCTTTTTCTTCTTGGCCTTCTTGTCGGACTTCTTTTTGTCCGAAGATCCCAGTTTGGCCGCGAGGCGCCGCCGGACCCAAGAAGCCGCTCGCTCCACGGCCTCCTCGGCGTTTATGTAACGCCCGCCGCTGAAGAGCTCATCGCCGAGGAGCCGGAGTATATCTCGAGGTCTGGGTGAAGCGGACGTTTTGACGCCGGTGAATGCTTCGACGATCGCTTGCAGGATGTTCGAATCGTGTTCGTGCATCTTGATGAACCTTCGAACGTAGTCCCGGAGGCTTTAGCCCTCCATCTGGACCACCTGCTTGAGGTCTGCGGCCTTCTGGCGGGGGCAAGACCATGAAATTCGCGCGAGGCCTCGCATGATTGGACCCACTGTGGATGGAGCCTTCCGTTGGTTGAAGAGCCATGTCCGAAGGGCCCCTCCAACACAAAGGGAAATAGTTCACCATTACCCTTCATCACGCGCCGCGGCGTGACGGTGGTAGCATATACCGAGAGGAATTCGTCCGGGTTACGGGTCCCGTCGAATCGCTCTATGTGGCCCGGTTTGAATTTGGGGGCCATGCCGCTTCGGAGGGCGCGGAGAAAGCGGGCACCGTGGTTTACCCGCTGTCGTTCCCATGAGCGCCACGCCTCACGCCCTCGGAGGGACCGAGGCGCGAAAGACGCTGCGCGCCGAGCGTCGGGTATCCGTAGGGTTTCCCGAGTGGCGCGGGTCGGCGCTTCGCCGAAGCGCCTCGCCGGGACTCGGGGTGGCCCGTTCGGCCGGAGGGGCGAGCCGAGCCGTCGTGGCGATGCTTTCGCTTTGCGAGCATTGCTCGAGAGACGCCACCGTGATGGCGAGATGTGCGGTCATTCCTCCGCCGATCAAGGTCCCGACGGAGGTCGTGGACGGAGTAACTACCCCGGGTTCGGCTTTCGGGAAGCACTCGAGTCGGCGACGAGGAAGATCGCCGCCAATCGTTTCCAAATTTTTCGCCATGGCTACGCCTAGCTCGGCTTTGGTCGAAATCAGTCGGAGGTCACGCTAACGTGTGCCAGGCCCGGAGGCGCTGGCGACTCTACCGACGGATCGGAGGAAAGGACCGAGGTGGCGACCCGGTCGGGGAGCGGAGAGCTGGCCGGCGCCGCCCCGGTCATCGCGATGGGTTGCGGTGGCTCGGTCGACGAGTCGGGCGGCCGCCTCATGGGGCGTCAAGCGGCACGCGACTCGCCCTCCCGAGGCGCGGAGCAGGACGCCGCCGATGTCCGCCATGTGGGCTTCCCGCGAATGCTTTGGGCATGAGGTGTCATGACCGTATCCCCGCAGAGACCGCTCGTGGTCGAGTCGTGCACGATGTCCGGATATCGACCCTTCGTGCGAATCGACACCTTGACATATGGTCGGTGTCTCTGCTCCGTAACTCTTGAATCGGAGAGGTTCGAACGAACTCGAACCCAACTCATCCACGGGCGGCGACATCCATGGGGAGAGGATTCCGCCATGGTGTGTCCTTCCGGACGACAATCCGGCGACCTCGATATCGGACCAATATTCGCCCAAGTCGCCGAGGTCGCCGGCGAATATCTTGGTTGTCCCGAGAGTTCGCCATTCTTCAAGGACCTTCGCTCACGAAGCCGATCTCTGTCCCCACGGACGGCGCCACCGTATCGGCGATTAGAGACGGGGCCCCGGTGCCGAAGCTTACTTGTTGAGAGCGAGGATCAACCGGCCTCTTTCCATGGCGTCGGGGCTTTCAAGAAGACGAACTTCGATCGAGTGGCTTATCGAGAGAAGGCACGATGATTTTTGGTGGTTCGGGCCCCTCGAGTGGAGGTAATGTTTCTCGCCGATGGTATCTATATGAGGATCAAGAGGTTACAAAGGGATGAGTTTCTTGTGGCGGAGGGATGAGCTTTGGCCCGTAATGGTGCGGTGGAGCTCCCACGATGTCGCGTGTATTTTACGGTAGTCGCCCTCTAGATGTGCAATGACGTAGTCTATTTATACATGGACGCCATCGGTTTTTCTAGCGGTGAAATCCTATTACCTAGCGGTATGATGGTTGTCCCTCCTTTGTCCGGTGGTCCAAGCATGTCTTCCTCTTGCGTCATCGCGTGCCGTTCTTCGCCTTCGGGAAACGGTGTGGGAGCGATGTTACAAGACGTGGGTTGGTGGCGCGATCCCTGCGGCTGCCTCGACGATGTCGAGCATTTAATGCAATGTGGGAGAATCCTTCCTTGGTCGGGAAGGAGCTGCTTTCGGACCGTCCGAGCAGACTGGCGTGCGAGCCCCGGCGAGGACTCCTTGAAGTAGACCCTTGCTCGGGAGAGGGTCAGATCCTTCCTTGGTCGGGAGGAGCTGCCGGACTGGGTCCGAGCGACTGGCCGCGTGCCGAGCTCCGGCGAGACTCCTTGAAGTAGACCCTTGCTCGGGAGAGGGCTGTTTTGTTTTTGCGTTTTTAGCGTGTGACTATCCGAACGTCACCCTAGGCCCCCGTCACCAATGATAAATGGTGGTGCTCCAGGGCCTGGCTAATTTGTGCTGCATGATTCGCGCTCTTGCGTTGCAGAACCGAAGCGCTGGGCACGTGTGATATATGATATATCATTGCCAGATCGGAGAGGAAATATGAGTAGGTGACGATGCTGGGTAAAATGTTCTGAAAGCAATCTATTTTTTAGAGAGCATGATCTCCAATCCTTCAGTACAACGTTTCAACCGGTAACAACTTCCAACGTACATAGCTCGCTCTGTTCGTATATCTTGAGTACCAGCACATGGATTAAAAAAATTGTGAAATCAAGAGAAGATAATAGCACCCTATGTTTGCTGAACTAGTCATGTGCCCATGCTTTGCATGGTTTTTATGAAGAAATCACGGAAGTGGAGAGGTAACACGGTTCATGTTAGGGGCCTATGCACGAAATATGACTACTTTAAGGGCTGAAATGCTGAAACCAGGGACCTATTTAGGAAATTGGAGAAGTATGAGGACTGGATTGCAAAAAGGTGGCCCTATGAGTGAAATTGAAAACCCATAGGGCCAAATTGCAAAATATGCTAAAGGACAAATTAGAGAATACCTGGAAGTAGGAAACAAGTAGCTGTGTTTGACATAAATGCAGCAGAGAACATAGCATACGAGAAAAACAAGAAAAGTATAAATGAATATACCACGTTCGGATTGCTGCGAAGGCCTGTGTTAGAGCACCCACATCAGATACTTCAAATTTTTGCTCTATAACATTATTCCCTACCCACTATCAATCCTCTAAAATTCTTTTACACTTTACACTACACTCTAAAAAATTCTTTCCCTACAGTAGCTACCATATCTATATAAATAATGTTATAAAGTGTCTGCTACGGATGCTCTTACTAGCGATCGAGACGGCCTTCCACCTTCTTCTGACTCTTTAGACCATCTTTAACGTTTCTCTATTGTTGGCTCGCTAGACTGTCATGTCTCGCTCCAATGCTGAGATCGAGTACTGTGATGTCGTCCATACAATTGCTGAGTATTGTTAGATGCAACTACTTCTTTAGAAACCTCATATTCCTCTAGTTTTAGTAACCATTGTGTACTATGGCAATGTAAACCATCTACATGTCCTCCAATCCAATCCAATACCGATACATAAAGCACTTAGAGATCAACTATTACTTTGTCTGTGAGAAGATGTTTTTTGGGCATGTTTCAGTTCTTCACGTGCCTTCATAACAAGAGGCCTACGTAGAATTGCGTTGGGCCTTTGTAGGTGTGTCTCACTCTAAGCAGGAGAAAGGATATGTTAAATCTTAGGTGGCTAATCTGGTGGCGGTGGCGGTCAAAGACCTTGTCGTTGGAACCAAATAAGCGGAACAGATTTGAAATCGAGAAAATTTCATAAGACCGATGATTAGTAAATTTGTATTTTCAATGCCTCACAGTAGGAGATCAAAAGGACGGATCAACGAGATCAAAGAAAAAACCGTGCGGCTCAAACCAAAGACACACGGAACGTTGGCTTTGATCGGATCAATCCCAACAAATGAAGCCGCGGAATCCGAGAGCAGCACGGACCGAGGCACCTTTCCAAGGAGAGGGAAGTCGCCCACTCCAATGCAACGGCTACAAGCCTACAAGACTACAAAAGCACGGCCTGGCACGCAGAGCTAGCTAGAATTGACATACGCACAGACCATTCATTATCCATAGAGAAATATCACTAGGGAGACGACGACGAGCACGGGGTGGCGGCTGTGGAGCTCGGCGCGGACGGCGGCGCACAGAGCGCCCAGATCTGGTGGTCGGCGGCGTGACCCAGCTGCACGGACGAGCTTGCTGCGGTGAAGATAACCTCGACGGCGGCGCAGGGGAGCTTGCTACGATCTGAGCTTGGCCTCGTCATCATTGGCAAGCAGGTAGAAGTGGTGCGACTGGCCGACTCGTGCCATCTAAGATTGGAAATTTGTGCCAAGATTTTGGATTTGGAGCGGTGGCAAGATTTAGCATCATTAGCAATTCGTGAGCTGAATAGCTGATAGTTCAATTGCGTGCTTATATCTACTAATGGTGACCTCAACAGCGGTGCATAGGAGCTCGCGGCACTGCCTCTATGGTGACACGGGGCATGAGACGGTGCTGCAGTGGCAGGTCCATGGCGGGAGCGCAGGCGGCCATGGCGCGAGTGGCGCAGCCGGTGGCGTTCAGGTCGCGGCCACCGGGTAAGGCTTGGCTAGCTATGACGACCCTACGAAGGCGGCCAAGCCTACCGATTAGGGATGGCTGCTTTTTCTAAATTTTGAGTACTGACAGGGGAGAGATGGAGAGAGAGTATTCAAATTATGTTAAAAAATGTACCTATAGATTTGTCTAGAAAAAAACATGGTTTTGTAAGACTAAAATGGAAACTAATGATCAAAGTGGTAAGACCATCTTAAATTATTTTTCTTTCGTTTCGTTCTCTTTTCTCCTTTTTTTTTTTATTTTCCACCATTTTCAACAGCATCTCTTCGAAAGAAATAACATAGATAAAGAAGAGAGTCCTTTTTTCAAGAGAATGGAAAAGAGAATCCCTTTAAAAAGGGAACGGTGAATGAAATCTGTTAGAGCGTTGAGGAGAATAAACTCTCTTCCTAACGGGGACGGGACTACTTGGAGGACTACTTGGAGATGGTCTAAGACCAACCATGTCAACGCTGAATGAAGTGTACGGTGCCGATTAGTAAACACTGGAGCCTGGACGTAGCCTAGTGGCAGAGCATTACTGTTGTCCCAAACAAAGATGTGGCCATCCATCCTTTGCAAAGAAAACAACGGCTCATCAGATCAAGCACCACCCAGCAGTTATTCAAGACGCTCTCTCCCATGGGCCGTAAAGCCGTCGACTGATTGGGCCTGAGACGCGGGCGGAAACGAGTTAATCACTTGATATGGCCCATTCTAGCGACAGGCAAGTCTGGAGCTGGGCCAAGTGGACCTTCTCTCTTCCTCAAAAAAAAAGTGGACCTTCTCTCTTCCTCAAAAAAAAAGTGGACCTTCTCTTATGGCTTTCCTCTGATTCGATTCCGTGACGTGGGCGCCACGTGGCTGAGAAAGGCATGATCTACTAAAAAGCCCACAAAAAGTTGTCAAAAGCAAAGCCCACTCCCGCAAAGTGGACTGCTCCATGCCATGTATGGAGTATAGAGCATAGATGATAGATCCCAGTATATACCACCTTTTACACTGACTAGTGGGTCCCATCTCCATGGACCCCGCGTGTCAGCTACTGTTCGGCCTCCGCGTGCTGGATAGAAAGTAGAAAGCTAGCGCGGCTGCGGCTTTTGCTAAAGGGCAGTGGAGGTCACGTGGATAACCAACTCTGTTCACCTTTTTTAATGCCCTCACATCCACCGTCAGATCGTGAACGGACGGCCGATCTCGCGCTCGCGCAGACTCGTACTCCTCGCCGTTTGTTTTCCGAGCGTTCACTCCACCCGCCAGATGTACAGAGCATGACACGTGGGCCCGCGTGCGCGGTAAGCCCCACGCCTCATCCGAACAGCGGGTGAGAGGGAGAGGAGGATCCAGACTGCCAGAGACGTCGCACCGAGGCAGAAGCCGCGGAACCCCTCGCTGCCACGGCGTGCTTTTAATTGCGAGACGAGACGCTCGTAGACGTCGCTCGAGTCGTGCGTCTCCTCCACTCGCCGTCGCCGCCGCGAGAATCGTCGCCGCGCTCCCTTCCCCCATGGATTTCCTCTGCCCCGGTGATCCCACGGTACTGCGCTTCCTGAACCCTCCCAAAACCCTGAACCCCCTGCTCGATCGTGCTCGCGCCGTGTCGAGTTCTTAAGTTTTTCTGGTCGCGAAATGGTGGTCGTGGCATTCATCGTCGAGGTCATTTCTGATGATATTTTGAATTTTTTTGGATGCAGGTTTGGGACGGGAGGCGTTTCGCCCCGTGTTTCGCAGATTCATATCCTTAGTTTTTTTCTTCTTTCTTCTCTATTGTTCGAGTGACGCTGTATTTCGTTGCGGGCTTGTGGCCCGTGCTGCCTGCGCGGTGGCGATCGCGTAAGCATCTTTGGAGTGGCGGAGCTTAATGAATAAGCTGGTTAAGCTGAAATAAGTTAAATATTAAGCAGAATTTTAAGAGATTCTTGAATCTGTTTCTTGAAGCTGGTCTGTTTAGTTTATCTTATTTTTAAAAGCTTTTAAAATTGGCTTCATAATAAAAAAACTAGACTAAAAGTTTTCTAGCCAAATAAGTCTAAACTACTCCGAACATGCCCTTGTTGAGTTCCTTAATTTTTTTCTCTCCGCGTTGCACGGTGCTAGCGTTTGGTGGGAATGTGGTTGCGACGGTTGCCATCGTCGCACTCTTCATCGCCAAGAGGAACACGCCGAGAACCGAGGTAGAAAAGTTTTTTTTTTTTTGTCTTACATCGAATTTGCGTTGTTGTAATTTAGTTCATAGCAGAATAAAAAACCTTATGCTTAATTGCAAGGAGATTAAAATTGGAAATACACATAATTGTGGATGATAGTGAACTTGCGTAGGTGAGGAATTGGTGTCCCGACAAATAGCTTGTATGCTTAGTTAATGCAGTTCGTTTTTGCTGAGGTGTGTGTAACGCCTGAAGATATTGAACTAGCGATTGAACCAGCATATTTGGTTGGTTGGGCTAGTCGTGGTACTAGTTACTGTTGTTTTGAATTTATAGAAATGTTGGATGCTAACGGTTGTCATTTCTTCTAGATGGCACATTAGTGGGTACAATGTTGATGGTTTCGTTTTTTTCGAGGAACATGTCAAGCAACTGGATTAGACAATAAAGATGGTCTGTTGATAATGTTTATTAGTCAGATGGATGAGAATATAACTAGGGAGCTGCAGTAATATATTCATATTCACAACTGATGGTACGAGTTGTCTGGCATGACCCGGCTTCAAACATCTCACACTTGTCTCGTGTACATAGAACGAAAATGGGAACATCTACTACTACTAATGTAAACATATGGAGATCTCTTTCTAACAAACAATTGCTTTGAACTTTGAAGGATATCTTCACAAAACCTTAGGTGATCCACTTAACCCTCTTCCTAATGCTGAATTGCTAGGTCTATGTTCAATGGGAATCATGCACCTGTTACTGTTATGTATTTCAGAACTCCTTCAAGTGTTTTTTTTCCTGAGTATAAATTGGAGTATTGAAGTGTTGACTTCAAAATAATGATGATGTTGTCCTTTCTTGTTGGAGGATTAGTATGTTCAACTACCTGCGTTTAAGTCAAGTATGTTCAACTACCAGCGTTTAAGTCAAGAATTGAGAACTGTGAAAAAATGAATAAGTTTGGTCATTGAACTCAAGACTTTAAGCAGCTGGCTGTATAATATTTTTTTTTTCGAACCAAGAGGGAGGTGCTCTGCTATTTCATTAAAAGGAAAGGAGCAGTTTAAATAATTTACAGGAAGGGGGGCGAGGGAGGGAGGAGGAGGGGGAGGGGGGGACTACAAGGCAGAGAGCTACGCGGCAGTCTGTGGGCTCCTCGCCTAGCCCCACAACAAGATATCCTCGCGTATGCGCTCCGCTACCCTCAAGGGATGAAGACCCGAATTCTGGAAGATGCGCCTATTGCGCTCCTTCCAAATGTTCCAAATAGTATAGATAACGAGACCGTTAAATTGGCGGCGCCGCCTGGCAGGGAGGGAGCGAGAGGTGAGGGTCCACCAGTTGAGGAACTCCCGGGGTCCGATGTTGTGCATGGAGGAAGCTTGGGGGAAGAGTTCTTTCCAGACCAGCTTAGAGAAGGGACACCAGGAGCAAAGGTGGTCAGCCGTTTCTGGGTGGAGGTGGCAGAGTTGGCAGATGAGATTATGGGGCCAACCTTTGATGGCGAGGACGTCGGTGGTGTTGATCTTCCCTAGGCTGCAGGACCAGGCAAAAAACTTGCATTTGTTCTCAGTATTCGCCCTCCAGAACAAGGTGGCTTGGTCGAAAGGGATGGACCCGAAGAATTGAGCCTTGTAGGCCGAACTGGAAGAATAGGCGCCCGACCTTTCCGAGGTCCAGGTGACTTCGTCCTGTGAGGAGGGATCAAGGGTGACAGACTGAAGGGTTGTCCAAAGACGAAGGTAGTCGAGCAGCTGCTGGGGGGAGGTGAGGTGCCTGACGACACGGGTCCAGCGTTGGTCGGTCAATAAGTGCGCTACTGACTGGTGTTTGGGTCGGGTGACGCCATAGAGGTGGGGCACCAAGTGGCATGGAGCCTGGCCCTAAAGCCACTTGTCATGCCAGAAGTCCGCATGTTGGTCATTCCCTAGGGTGACCACAGTGGCCGCACGGAAAAGAGAACGGTCGGAGGCATCGCAAGGGGGTGGACAATCGACCCATGGCTTGTGGGGAGTCTTCCAGGCCAACCAGAGCTAGCGCAGATGCAAGGCCCTGCTGAAGGATGTAAGGTCAAGTACGCCAAGGCCCCCGATTAGCAGGCGACAGACTGCCTCGGTGACTAGGGGCGCCTCACAGGCGTCTGCTGCCCACAAAGGAAGGATCTCTTGAGACGGTTGATTTTCTTGATCAACCATTTTGGGATGCGGAAGAGGGCGGCGAAGTATGTGGGGATCGTCGTGAGCATTGCCTTAACTAGGGCAAGGTGGCCCGCTTTGGAGAGGAGGCGTCCTTTCCAAAGTGGTAATCTGCCTTGGATCTTGTCGATGAGCGACGTCCAGTGGCTATGGCCTATCTTGCGCCAGTGGAGGGGGAGGCCAAGGTAGCGGCATGGAAGGTACTCTCGAGGTCCCGGGAAGTCCGCTAGGGTACTTTGCAGTGCAGTTTCATCACAATTGATTGGGTAGACCGCGCACTTAGCGGGGTTGACTCGCAGACCCGAGGCCTGGCCGAAGGTGTCCAAGATGTGGAGGGTGGCCTGCAGGTCCTCTCGCGTGGGGTTGAGGAAGAGGGCAGCATCATCCGCGAAAAAAGAGATGCGAAGAGTCAGAGGGTTGCAGTTAATGGGCGAAAGGACGCCTTCCTCGACCGCCAATTGAAGGATGCGCTGGATAGGGTCGATGGCTAGGATGAACAACAAAGGGGAGATAGGGTCACCTTGCCTGACTCCCCTTTGATGGTCGAAGCGAGGGCCTGGAATTCCATTAAGAACGACGGAGGAGGAGCTAGTCCCTAGCAAAATCGCAATCCAGTTCGTCCAGCGCTGCCCGAACCCTAGGTTCGTGAGAAGCTCCAGGAGGTAGCCCCAGTGGACAGAGTCAAAGGCTTTAGCGAAGTCGAGTTTGAGGAAGAGGGACGGGATTTTGCTCTTGTGGAGGTCCTTAACAACGGCCTGGACATAGAGGAAGTTGTCTTGGATGCCTCTCCTCTTAATAAACGCGCTTTGGCTGCAGGACACCAGATCGTCTAGAAATGGGGCTAGCCTGTTGGCCAGAAGCTTGGCGAAGATCTTGCCAACACTGTGGATCATGCTGATGGGGCGATAGTCTGAAAGGTGCTGGCAATCCGATTTCTTGGGGAGGAGGACAATGTTGGAGGTGTTGAGGAGGGAGAAGCAAGATCGGTCTTGCTCGTAGAGGCGCTGGAGGATAGCTAGGAGGTCAATTCGGACGATGTGCCAGCAACTTTTGAAGAAGGTCGCGGTGAAGCCATCAAGGCCTGTTGCCTTGTCCTTTGGAAGGGCGAAGACCACGGCCCGGATTTCTCTCCGAAAAGGGTCTTCGGAGGATCGAGGTCGTCTTTGGGCGTAGCCAAGGCGGTTCTAGTCCAGAGACCAAGGCCGGCTAAGGGAGATGCCAAGATGCTCGCCAAAGAAGCGGACACATTCTGCCATCTTGCCATCGTCGGAGAAGACAGGGCCGGAGGGAGTTTGCAGGGAGTGGATAAATTTTTTATGGCGCCGGTGGCTGGCTTGGATATGAAAGAATTTTGTGTTGGTGTCACCATCTTTGATCCAGCGGGTACGAGCTCTCTGACGGATACGTTGCCTCTCCAACGTGACTAGCCCAAGGCAGCGAGATTTGGCCAGAAGACGAAGAGCTCGCTCCGGTCGGTAAGGAGGCGGCTCTCTTGAGCCCAGTCGAGGAGCAAAGTGATCGCTTGGACTATGGCCAACTGGATGGCTAGATTGCCAATCTTCTCCTTGTCCCAGGAAGTGAGGGCTTTCGTGGTCCGCGAAAGCTTAGTGTGGAGGCGACGGTACAGGTTGAGATTAACCACCTCCTCGTTCCAAGCATTTTGGATAGTCTGGTGAAACCCAGGCAAGGCGGGCCAAAAGTTCTCGAAGCGGAATTGGCGCCTTGCCCGGTGCCCGGGGTCGCCTGAGAGAAGAAGGGGGCAGTGGTCCGAGATGAGGGAGGGGAGAGCTTGCAGGGTGGCAGTAGAGAAGCGGAGGTTCCAAGCGGTAGAGCAGAACATGCGGTCGATTCGCGTGAGGGTCAGCGAAGACCTTTCATTGCTCCAGGTGAAACGACGACCCAGAAGGCTCAGTTCTCGGAGGGTTAGCAGGTTGAGCGTGTTTCTGAAGGCGTTCATGAGGGTTAGTTCCACATTGCCGTTGCTCTTGTCGGCCGCCTCGTAGATGAGGTTGAAGTCGTCGGCTATGAGCCAGGAAAAAACCGGGTCAATTGGTGCGCAGTCGATGAGCTCATTAAGGAAGAGTAGCTTGTCAGACCGGGCTTGTGGTCCGTAAACCACTGTGAGTTGCCAGGAGAAATCTGAAGTGCGGGAGTGCACTGTGAGAGTGAGGTTGTGGGTAGCAAGCTGGACCGCGTCTAGGGCAAAGAAGTTCTTGTTTGCCATGACGAGGATGCCTCTACGGGTGCCGAAGGTCGGGAGGAAGGCGAAGCCATCGTCAAAATCCTGGCCGGCGCACTGCCAGACTGTTTGTGCTGTGACCACCTCCAATTTGGTTTCTTGCAAGCATATGAGTGTTGCGCGCGTGGAAGACACGAGGTCACGGAGTGCAGCGCGTCGAGCAACTGAGTTGAGTCCTCTAATGTTCCAATCAAGGAGACGGAGCTCTGCATTAGACATTGAAAGGAAGGGACGACGTCGCCTGAGAGGCCTTAAGAAACGCGAATAAAACTAGAAGGCCACGTTGACTTGAGTACAAAAGATGAGCAGTTTGCAGGTACAAGGCGCAGGAGAAGCCGGCCGGAATGAAGTCTAGAGGAAAAACCAACAACCTCTAGGGAGCGTGGGGGGCTTCTGGCCGCCTGCAGACGACGTGTTGCCCAACACAATGGGTGGGTGGGCGCCGGTAGGGGAGCTCGCGAGCTGAAGTCACCTTGCTGCAGCGCGCTTGGGCCATTGAAGGGTAGTAGCGTCGGCCGGAAGCAAAAGAGCTCGCTGTCGCCCACAGCGAGCTGCCGCTTTCATGGAGGTCAGCCTTCATGGGACGGGGTAGGTCGCCACCCGTTCCGTAGGCGCCGAGCCTCTGGAGGCATCCGTTCCCATCAGGTCGGACAGGGCCTGCACCGCGGCGTCCGGCAGCGAGGAGTGGAGGAGGCTCTTGAGGGCAGCCAGCTCCTCAGACGGCTTGATACGGGAGCCCAGCCATGGCGCCAGCTTCTTAACGATCAGCTGCCGTGCCCTGTCCTCCTCAAGCAGCTTGGGCAAGCCTTTCACCGCAAGCCTCTCGCTGCGTCACTTCTTGGTAGCTGTAGGGGCGGTGGCCTTGCGGGCAGCCCGGTGCCTGAACACCTGTATGATAGGTGGTTTGGTAGGGATGATGGTGGTGCGCACGAAAGCAGAGCAGGGCGAGGCAGCCGGGCGACTGGAAGGTACCTCGATGAGCGGGAGATGGGGAGCGGAGTTCTGGACTGCAGCTGGAACGGAGGCGAGGACCGAATCAGTGTTGATGATCCGTTCACCTCGGGCTGGTGGTGGCGTGGAGTCCTCGGGAGGCAGTTCTAGCAGAGAGTGCCTCGCGATCGAGGCGGCGCAAGCGCCACAAAGCCGTTAGAAGCGGCCGGAGGCGGTGAAGCGAGGCGCCCACGGTCGGCTCTGCATGGTGGACGGCCCAGGAAGGCAAAGAACGGTGGTGAAAGGCGGGGTTAGCCGGTGAGCGAGAGAGGCGGCCCCAAAATTCGAGCGATGTGGTGGGGTGGGAACTCGACCTTGGAGGCGGTGGCGCGATGCGAGAGAAGGAGACGATCTTGAAGCACTCTTGGGAGGTGGGCCAACGAAGCGCCAGACTCTGGATGCACCGAAGGAGGGAAGGCCCGACGGCGACGGCTTGAAGGAGCTTCGTCGTGGTGGCGGGGAGCCGACCGGATTTTGTCCCTGCCCCCGGCAGAGAGGCTCCGGAGCACCGAGCGCACCACCCGGGACGTATGGGAGTAGGACCTCCCCCGACGGCGGCTCCTGTCAGCATCATCATCAAAATCTGGGTTGCGGCCGCGTGGCTGTTGATGAGGCCCTTGGACGGCTTCGCCGTCTACCTTGCCGAAGGTCCAAGGCAGGCGAGTCACCCGAGGCGTGGCGTGAGGGCTTGTGGAGTGGTCTTCGACGGTGTCGAGGTGCACGAGAACTCTATAGGGGACCGCAATCTTCCTGAAGCGGGCGCCGTCGCTACTAGGGTTCTCTGCAATGTTGAGGCAGTGAACCTTGACGATTTCGTCTGGGTCTGCCGTCCAGGCCCAGACATTGAGCATTGCGGTGACCCTACGGCTGGTGCAGTCTTCCTCGACGCACTGAAACACGCAGGCCGCGCCGATGATGCTGATCACCGTCCTCTCTCCTCAAGCGTGGAGGGGAACGTTCTCAAGGCAGAGACGAACGCGGAACTGAAGCGGCGCGGGGTCGTCAGCAGGCCGGGGGCGCCAAGGCTTGAATTCCAGGTCAAGCGCGCCCTGGGCGAAGCGGCCGTGGTCGACAACGCGATGGCGTCGGTCGGCGTTGGGGAAGCGGATCAGGAAGTCTTCGGGGTGGTGGCAGCTCACGAAGTGGGACTCCCAGTTAGCCCCTGAGACGGCAACCGCGACCATGTGCACGTCTTCCATGGAGCGCTCCTGGTCGTGGTGGCGCCCTCCGTGGACCACAGCCAAGGCCAATCGAGTGTGGATGTGCTCGAGATCCTCGTGCATGTCAGCCGTCTCAGCTATGATGCTGCCGCCCCAGCGGGGGCGATGGGTGGGGTCGCCGCGGACGGGCATGGGTGGAGAGGTAGGTCTGCCGGGATGTGAAGTTGGAGGTGGAGCCGAGAGGGACCTGGAGGCGACCCTGGACAACCAGCTGCTTTATGGCCGTTGCGGAGGCAGCGGCGAAAGCGCAAGGGGTCTCTGCAGGAGGCTACAAGGTGGTCTCTTTCGAGGCAGCGGTGGCAGCAGCGGGTGGCCGGAGTGATGGTGATGGAACGCCGGTGGTTGGGTCTTGCTAAGGAGTGAAGATGGTTGGGCTCCCGAGGAAGGTCGCGCGTTACCGAGGCGTAAGATCTCGGAGCGGCGAAGGTCGGCCGGCGAGGAACAGCGGGGGTTTATATACTTCCAACCAACCGGCAAAGAGGAGGTCGGTGAGGCGGTGAATCTGCAGGGAAATCGGCGCCGGGGTGACGCGGCAGCAGATGACGGGGGGCCGGGTTTAGAGGGGCGAAGCGAACGAGCTTCCGGGCCTCGAACCGGCGTGGATCTGGCGACGGGTCGCGGCGGGCTAGTGAGATGGCGCGCGGCGGAGCACGAAGACGAGGTTGGAGACAAGGCTTGAGCAGGGTGGAGGGGTCTCGGGGAGGTCGTAGCGGTGGAAACGACGGTGGCGGCTGCGAATGAAAGTCACGGAGCATTGCTGCGCGTGGAAGCGGCGTCATGGTGGCGTGAAGAGGCGGTCGAGGCATGGGCCGAGTGGGGTGGAGGATCTGAGGGCGGCGGCGGCGGCGGCAAGCCATGCTGCGGCGGAGGGTCATGAGCAGTGGGCATGCTAGGGTACCTATGCTTACTTTCAGTATAATGACTGTATAATATGAAATGGAGGTATTATTATTGTCCATTAAATGATTATTATAGTCCTTCATGAAACAAGATATTTGACTCAACAAAATCTCGCTGTAATTTAGGGGGCGTTTGGCAGAGTTTCAACTGTCAACTCCGCCTCAGAACAGTGCCAATCGTCCTAACTCCATGTAACTCTGGAGGAGGCAACTCCATGGAGGAGCCTTCCTCGCAGTTTATTTTTGTGAAGCAGCTTGAAGGGTGCTCTGCAGAGTTGTGGATCTGCTCTACAGTGAAGTTGTAGAATAGAGCTGAAAAATTAGAGCTGGAGCCCTACCAAACACCCCCTTAATTTCAGTAACCTATTTTATATTTTGAGACCCTAGTGGAACAACGCTTGAAGATAGTGTCATTATTTTCCTGCAGTTATAGTTACTCACTTGATAATTAGCATCCTTGTTTAATTTTATGTTCTCTATTATTTTCTAATGTGTTATTTTAAGTGTAATAATTTTTCCTATCGCTTTAGAATGTCAGGATAGGTTTATTGGATAAGTTTTTTGTGCTCGGTGTGCCTGGTGTTGCAGCCTGCCTCTCCTTGCTTGGAGTAAGTATGCTTGTAAAACGGAAGATCGAAGGGAATGATGTTGAGAACCACAAATTATTGTTCAGATGCTCCCAGTTTGTTGCTTGGGTAAGAGCTCCATTACCATCATGTTGTGCGTGCTCTCCCTTTCAAGTCTTATGAACAAATGAAACAAAGTACCGTTATCAGATGGCCGTAAGTCTTGTCTCCGCCAATGTACCTTGGTTGGAAATACTCTGCAATCCAATCATTTGCTTCTGCTGGATGTTGAAGATTCTTCTAGAGATACCTCATTTGCAATACAAGCTTACTGTACTACAGGTATTCCATTTTATTTTACAATATGGCTTTTTTACCATTATTGAATGTTTCTTTGTTGCTGAGAAGGGTTATGACACTCTTCTAAAATTTCATCTTTTTTATGATATCTGTAATAAGTTCTGTGTTCGTTCTAGTGCTACTTTAACCAGTTCAATATTGCAAATTATTATGAGTTGACATGAAATGGCTGATACCTGTAAATAAAACCTCTAGTTTATGACTTTATTTTGGCATTCATTGCAGGGAATGGCATACTTTATGGAGGTTGTTTCATTCTCTACAGCAATTATATTCGGGTCTTTTGTTGTTGTGGCTACTGTAGTGGGTCGATCATGCACTAAAAGGTACTTGGTTTGCTAGTAATCTGCTTCACTATTTTTTGAATGTTTTATTCTTTTGCACATTTTTCATTTTATCTTCTAGCAACTGCTAGAGTAAAACACTTGCCCCACTGCCAATTTAACTTGAAGTGCAAAATGGTCTGTTTATGGAGTGGTAGCTAACCGAATTAAGATTCCCTGGGTATAGTAGTTATATTGGAAGTTAGCCATGTGTATATCCCAAAATTGAATCTAAGGCATGAAGGGCATGCATGATAACTTATGCCTATTATTAGTACCACTTGTTCTTAATTTAAAATTTCGTCATGTCCCATTGTATGGATGTAGATGCTACAATGAGGCAAAGTTAACAATAATTGTATTTGTTTCAGAGACCTGCTTGACCTCTTGTATTTCTTAATTCAAGTATTTCCTGTTAATCTAGGCATGTTTCTTAATTCAAGTATTTCCTGTTAACCTAGGCATGTTCGATCTTTTTCCAAGAATAACAACCTAGCTACTGCATCAAATAACTTCCTCTTTTGTTCTTTTTCACTGTTATAAATCATAATGGCCCCTGTTCCTCACAACTCTACGTTCTTTCAGAGAAGTGAACTCTATTGAAGCTCCCCTCATTCCAAACGATGGAAAAACTGAGGCTGAAAATACGAATTTGGTATGTCAACTTTTTTGGTTTCTGTTGTACATACATGGTGCGTGCAATTTCACTGTATTTACTGGGCATACTTTTATGTTGGTTATGTTATTGCTGTGACCATCTTGCATACTTGCCTAAACTTGTGAAGTTAACGCGAACTTTCTTGTCCTAGTAATACATGTTGTTTGATGCACATGTGATTTGCTTGATACAAATGTCATCCTTGTTTAGAGTGCAAATGTCAGTGTCCCAAATAGCTAAAAATTCCATTGCAGTGCTGACAGAGCTTACTAAGTTTTGGCTTGATTGTGCATTTGTGCTCACATGCTGGAATAGTTGAATCAAATATGATGGTTACTCTAACATGTAGTTCAAACCTTTAAACACATTCCTCTTAAAAAACAGTGCCATTTTGCCAATATGTTATGTAAACCTTCTGTGCAGGAACTGATATGCACTTGTAATTTATTTGAAGAATTAAACTGCGCTACAGAGCGTGGAGTGCCTCATGCATATACTTTGGTGTTGTTGATTATTTGGAATCTTAATATTCATTACATTTTTTAATCTATTTTCTTTTCATTGACCAATTTAAATAATCCGGGTTCTGAGTTTTCCCCTGTGCTTTATGTTCTGTACTTTCAGGTAAATAAGCACCACAATATCTGGGAACTACTGACCTTTAAGTTCGTTAATCCAATGATGGACACTGGTATCACAAGACAACTTGACTTCACAGATCTACTCGAATTACCTGCTGAGCTTAGAGCTGGTTCCTGTTATGACAAACTTCTGTCTTCCTGGATCGCTGAACATCAAAATCATCATGCCAATTCATCTCTACTTAGAGCCATGTCTTACGCTTATGGATGGACTTACTTGAGTTTGGGCTTGTTAAAGGTACCTTATCATAGAGGAGATTGAATTGAGTAAATTTATATTGTAGATATGAACTGAGGATGAGGGATTCTTTAACAGGAAAGAGGGTTCATGATACAAAAATAGATGATATTTTTCTATATCTTATTTTTGTAACTGTGTTTCCTATATTACCAGATTAATTGAGTGACAAAAAATACACTATCATATTACTAACTGAAAAATCTAATATAAATTGGTGGAATGAATTTTTGATAACTTGATACTCATATCTTAGGATAAACAACTTTGTCATTAATATGTTGCTAGTAGGTCACAAAACTCAGCTGAGAATCCCCTTTTTGTTTAATGAATGTTAGCAAAGGTGTTCTATCATTTGGCATGAACCCTTATTTTCAAAGTTAAGTAATCTTAGAATCCAAGTTCACACAGATTGTGCTTAGTTTTCTACTGCATCACCATATTTTTTATTCATGCAGATGATAAATGACAGCATCAATTTTGTTAGCCCGCTGTTACTCAACAAGTTTATAAGGTTTCTTCAACAAGGTATTGCTTCCTAAAAGGCTCATTCTTAATTTTTTTCATAGGCAGATAATTATTGTATTAAATTTTGGCAATAAAAACTTACAGTATACACAGTTTTGTTCAAGTATTTTTTTTATTTTGCTTCACACGGATGTTGTTAGGCAAACCAAAGACCAGCCTCAAGCATTCTTACATGCCTCATTTTTACCAGTGTTTAGGATTCTTCTGTTATTTATTGTAGAAGCATTGTGTAATATACTGGGAACTTTTAATCCATTGAACATATTGGACCTTCTTGTAATAGTATTTGAATGATGTTTCTAATCCAAGTCGCATCAATTTTATCGGTTTATTTTTGTTAGCAATGTAAATAAACCAATTTTCATCATCTTATGTTATTCTATGTTTCTTTCACCAGGTTCTGGTGGCATAGATGGATACATTCTTGCCATTTCCTTAGGACTGACTTCCATTATCAAGTAAATCTTCTCATCACAAATAGTTTGTGCTTTTGCATATCCATGGAACTTGCTTCTGGTTTTTGTTCAGTCAGTCTTGGATACTGATGACGTATCTCTTTTTTGTGTCTTTCAATTTTGCATATCTAGACATTATTCTGAATTTGTAATCTTGAATACTAATGAGGTATAAGTGAAATATGTGGCAAGATGTTCACATTTTAGGGAGAGAGGAATTTATTTTTGTACCGCAACTCCACTGATGAGTCCATTTTAGGTGTTAATTTTTTTGTGGTCCATAATAAGTCTTCAAAATTTTTAAATAATATAATAAGCTTTCGATTATTTTTTTCAACGAAATCCCACGAGCCTTTAGTCACTGCTAGGCTAGTTGATTGGAGTTAAACTGCTATTTTCATGTTAGTATCTTCTGAACAATGCTGTATCACCATGGCTGTATAATGATGTACACTTGAACTGGTGTTAAATGTTCACGTAATTGCTAGCTAAATTTGTTTCATCCTCATGATCATCGGGAATAGAGAATCTACTCACAATAGTATCAACACTTGAATTATAATAAGTATGATAATAAATATGACTTTACAAGTTATGTGTTATAATTTCATGAACCTATGTTCACAATGAGTATAAACACCGCTTGGGGAGAGGTTGGATGGCGACGACTTGAAGTAGAACAACGCTAGATGATGGAGGGCAACGATTGGGGGAGGTTTAGATCTAGAATAATCATATCTCTCTAACTTAATAGTCTGTTAGTGGGCTGGGCCCACATGCTAGCGCCATGCTTGTCATGGTGCAAGGACGCCTTAGCGTCGTGGCAGCTGAGGGGCGACACCTCAGGGGACGCCTTGCCACCCGTGCGTATGGGGTCCCTGAGGCATCCGTGGCGTCGGCGTGGCGGTTAAGGCGTCTGAGAGCAACAAGGTGGGCGCCATACGAGAGGGGTGAGGGAGGAAGATAAACAGGACAGGCCCGCAATGACAAGACGGGCGCCATACCTCTTCCCTCTGAACCCTAGCTGGTAGCTGCAGCGGCGACCGCCTGCGCCAGCGCGCAGCTCCACTGGATTCCGGCGGCGGCGGCTTCCCCTCTCGAAGGTACGTCCTCTCCCTCTCTCTGCTTCCCCTCTCGGTGGCTTCCCCTCTCGGCGGCGGTGGCTCGATACGGATCCACCCGTCGCCTTCCCCTTCCCTCTCCTCTCTCGTTCTCTGCTGTCGGCGGCGGTGGCTCGGCTCCACCCACCGCCTTCCCCTTCGCCCTCCTCTCCCTCTCTCCGCTGTCATTGGCGGTGGTTTGGCTCCACCCGCCACCTTCCCCTTCCTCCTCCTCTCCTTGCCCTCTTTTTGGTTAAGCGATGGCTCGGGCGCTCGGCAAACACAACAGGTACGGTTTGTTATGCTAGTAATGGACCGGTACTGTTGTTTTGGTTCGTGTAGGTGAACATGGCAAGTAGCGGCAATAACATGGACACCGAATACTTTCAGGCAGATGGAGAGAGTGCTGCGAGCTCATATGACCCATTAGCCAATCCAAAACGAAAGCCAAAATCCAACAATCCAGGTTGGAAATACGGATATTGGCTAGTGATTGGCAACCGGGATCTTGTGCAATGTTCCTTATGCCAAAGGAAGATAACGGGGAATCAAAAGGTACAAGGAACATCTTGCGGGAGGATATGGTGATGTTCAGAAATGTGCGACGACCACCACAGCCATCATGAGGGAGATAAGGGATGCTTTGCAAAAGAGCACGAGGGGAAGGCCTTTATTTCTTGATGATGAGACCGAAGAAGTTGCAGCAAGTGTGGGTGTGGAGGGGTGTGGCAAGGAATCTGAACCCTCATCACAGTCCAATATGGAACCAAGTTCAGGGACAACTGCGAAAAGAAAGCAAAACACTTTATAGTTCAAGGTTCCGGCTCCAAAGAAGCCGGTTAGTGCCATGATCCGACTGACACCACGTGAGGTTGTAGAGCGAAGGCATGCAAAGGGACTTTCTTAATTAAGCTTTCAGTCTTCTATGAGGACCAAGGAAGAAAGAGAACCTGTTAATCTCGAGATAGCCAGGTTGTTCTATGAGTGCGGCATTCCTTTTAATGTTGTGCATTCACGACAATTTGAGATAGCTGTGGAGGCCATTGCGCCATGAATTGCGTGAGCCTTTTGCTTCGGAAGGTTCCAAGGAGACTGACAGCAAGAGGGTGAAGCATGAGGAGGCATAGAAGGTATGTGGTTGCAGTCTCATGTCAGATGGATGGACAAATAGGAGAGGGCGCCACTTGAACAACTTCCTTGTTAATAGTCCTGAGGGGGCTTTCTTTTTAGAGTCAGTTGATGCCTCTGGTGTGGCTCATGATGCACCAATGCTTGCCGATCTTCTCGAGGAGAAAATAAAGAAAATTGGGAAAGAGCATGTTGTGCAAGTTGTCACCGATAATGGTGCTAACTACAAGGCTGCAGGCAAGCTTCTCATGGAGAGGATCCCCACATTGTATTGGACTCCTTGTGCTGCACATTGCTTGGACCTTATGTTGGAAGATATAGGGAAGTTGAAGGAATTCAATAAGCCTATTGCACAAGCCTGACATCTCACCACATTCATCTATAGGCATTCGAGTCTTCTTAGTGCAATGAGGGAGAAGACAGACGAGATGGATATTGTGAGACCCACAGCTACTAGGTTTGCTATTGCATTTCTCACCATGATGAGCTTGAACAAGCATAGAGATGCACTGAGAAGCCTATTTGTAAGTGTGGACCAGTCTTCAACCAAGTTAGCCAAGACGGTGGCGGGAAAAAGGGCGAGTGATCTTGTCCTTTCGACAGTCTTTTGGAATCAAGTGGAGGATTGCATTAGAGCTTCACTACCACTACTTAAGGTGCTAAGGGTGGTTGATGGTGATGAGAAGTCCACGCCGGAGATTCAAGCATTGATGTCTCTAGCAAAACAAAAGGTTATGGCATCTTTCTCCACTCAAAATAAGAAGTCTTTACTCACTCGCATCTTGAATATCATGGATGGGCGTTGGGACAATCAAATGACCACCCCATTGTATTGTATCGCTCTCTTCTTAAACCCTAGAAAGTTCTATCCCCTCCTAAAAAAGAATAATGAAAATGAAGAATATCTTGCACAAATGAGGAGTGATTTCAATGAATGTCTTTCAAAAATGGTGGAAGATCCGGCTCTTCTTGACAAGATTGATAGCCAAGCCATTTTATATGAGAATCAAAGAGAGGTTTTTGCAAATAAATTGGCAATACAACACGCGGAAACAAGAAATCCTAGTAAGTGTTTCTAAATTTCAGCAAGGTGTTTTTAGTTTTTAGCATGCTAATTTTAATTTGTTTGTCATTTCTAGTTGATTGGTGGCGTGCATATGGTGCCAAATGCATAGAGCTACATAGGTTTGCGAGATGAATCATTAGTCTTTGTGCTTCATCATCCGGATGTGAGCGCAATTGGAGCACGTTTGAGTTTGTAAGTTTACTACACATTTAAATAAAGCATTAGGTTTTACCTTTTATTTGCTTGAACTCATGTTTGCTTTTGATGTAATTTCTCATTGTAGATGCATACTAAAAAAAGAAACCGGTTGGAGCCCACAAGGTTGAATGACTTGGTCTATGTGTCATACAATAGAAAAATGGCGGCTCGATTTCAAAAGAGGCGTGAGAAGAGGGGCAAAGGATACGACCTATTGGTTTTGGAAGAGTTCGATTGGGATAATGAATGGGTGAACTCATCATCCAAACGGTCCAATGTAATTGAAGGTCATGATGGCCTTACATGGGATCATGTCGATGAGGCTATTGGTGCATCATCCCATCTTTGAGATCGCAATTATCCTAGAAAAGCTCATGGTGAGCCTATCTACGTGTACATGAGGGACAAGGGTAAGAAAAGGGTGTGGCAAGGAGAGGAAGAAGAAGCCTTAGAAGAGGAATATTCCTATTCGGGCAACAAAATGGAGGATGAGATAGTGGTCGATGATGAGGATGTCAATCACTATGGTGAAGATCCAATGGATGATGAAGAGGCTGGAGGACAAGGCGTGAATGGTACTAATAGCATCAATGATTTGATGGATGATTATCTCTAGAGTCCTATTTTGCAAACTTCTTATTTTATTGTGGACTTGTGGTACAAAACAATGTCATTTTGTTAACTATGCATTAGGACTTGTGATGTGAACTATCTTATTATGTTGCAACTTGCAAATTACTTATGTGTCTATGGCATCACCTCGCCACGTGCCTTAAGCATTTAAAAGGTAAAAAGGTCCGCGCACACCGTAGGACGCCATACCGCCGTAACAAGCATGGCTAGCGCAGCCACGTGCTACAACATCATGGGTACTGTTCACACGTGTTGTCCATGTCTCCATGAGATTAGGGGTATATGCCATGACATATAACCCTATGTTGCATTGTGGGCATTTGGAACAACAAAACAAAATAAATTGACCTAGTTAATGGGGAAAAAACTCCCATCTTGGTGCTTACTCATTTATGTATGTTCCCATCACTAACTACTTTTTTTTTAGCAATGTAACTAGTTGTTTTATCATTTTGTTTTCATTTGCTAGGTCATTTCTGGATAGCCAATACTCATTTCGATTAGCAAAGCTCAAGTTGATGTTACGATCAAGCATCATGGGAATAGTTTATAGGAAGGTATGGTCATCCTATTCTATACTTGTGCCATTATGTAAAAATAAAATTCAAGCAATAAGTTTACATTGTACAATAGTTTTTTGAGAGTACAAGGAGTATGGACACCAAAAGTGCAACCCGCACAAGCTCCACATGCACGCACAGAGGAGTACATGTCCATTACACACACTAGAATTTTTTGTGGTAGAGCCGAAACTGGATCAGATACGGTCGGATATTGCCTCTTCCCGAATCCTACCCTTTTTTTCCCTCGGGTAGTGCCAAAGTCAGGTTGGATATGGATAAATAAATAATCAGATATTTATGAACCGATATAAAACAGATACAAATTCGAATCGAATACGGATAATGGATATTTGATCAAATAGTATGTGAATCGTAGTATAGATCAAGGCACATGATGAAAATAATCCAACATAGCAACTACTAGCGTATAATAATCAACTATCTCAAGTTCTCAAATCTCAACATAGTATCACATATTCACGTGACGCCCAAAACATAAATCTTTGAGATCAAGATAAAATGCAAATCATGCGACAAACACTTCTTCCTCCCAAAGAAGAACATAAGCTTCTTCCTCTCATGTATGCTCACACATACAAAAGGATATCAACAGTCCAACATTACATATTACTATCTCAACATAGTATTATCTCACCACACATGGCAAATATCCCTTGCCTCAACCATTGTTGCTTCCCATGTCGGCGCTAGGGGAGGCGAGTCAAAGAGGGGCAGCGTTGTCGGAGGTCTAGAGGGGTGGCATGTGGAAGTCGAGCCGGTGATGGTGAGGGGCGGCAGTTTTGGGAGATCTGACGGGGTGGCTCCAGCAGCTGGGGAGACCCGTAGGGGCGGCGGTGTAAGATCTGGTGGGGCGGCGCTGGGAGATGCTGAGCAAGCAATGAGGGCTGGTGCCGAGATACCTGAAGACAGGGAGGAAAGGCGGTATGGGAGGTCCGATGGGGCAGCGCTGGCCGCTAGGAGATCCGATGGGGCGGCGTTGGGAGATGACAAGTCGGCGTTGAGGGCTAGTGTTGGGGATACCCTAAGACGGGGAGGCGTGGCGCAGCCAGCGCTAGGACGAGAGGAGACTAGGGTGGCGACATGTGCTGATGTGGAGAGTAAAGAGGAACTAGGTTTTTGCAATGGCCTTTTGGCTTTTGCGATTATCGCATGTGGGCTAGGTAAGCCGGTAGGCAATGTCCAATGGGCCTTGTGGCCCGGCTAGGTTAAATCGAGTACCTGGTTTGATTTATTATCCGGGTACCCATATCCTATCCATATCCATCAGGTAGTGGCCATCTCGTATCCTAACCGAATACGCAAAAAAGGGTAGTACCTATAGCTCTGTATCTGTATCAGTTGCTCCCGTTTTAAATCGGGTATCGGTTACAAATACAGAATGGGTATTTTCGGTTCTGTTTTCACCCCTGTTTTGCGGAGGCCTCATAGAGCGAGGGCACACACTTTCCAACTCTAGGAATTTTCACAGAGTACTCACGTAGCTCAGGCACACGTTTTCCCATTGAATGCACATGAATGTGTGTAATTTTTTTTTATAAATATGGCATAATGTGCCAATCCTAACGATTGAGCCTGGGTGATTGTGTTCAAACACCCTTGCTCCCACCACTAGGTCACTGGCCCATCTATTGCATTGTACAACAATTACCTTATCCTAAATTGGTCATGAGCTCACACTACTTAGATGTGGTCATGAGCGCACACTACTTAGATGTGGTCAAGAGTGCATACTTACTAGACATTCTTATGCATTGGTGTCCTTGTTCTTTCGTAATATCATACTCTCACAATATAACATTTGATTGTTCCTTAGCTATCATACAATGTAGTTATACATTATCCAAACCATCCATTAAGAATGACAGCAATTGTCATCTAGAAGGCCAGGTCACATAAGGAACATGCCCTTTCCTGCTGTTCAGTATGGAGCGAACTAGTTATTTGTGTGCTTTGAAAAAAACTAGTTGTTTGTCTGCTAGTTCGTACTTGTGGTAGTGTATAACTGCTATAGTATGTCTTCTTATGCCACCAATTCAATGGTGGATTTCGTAATAACTTCCATTTTAGACTTGAAACGCCATTTATTTTTCTTGCTCAACTCATCTCTTTGTTGCTTTTAAAATTTGGATGGACCATAAAGAACAGTGCCTATGTCTCAGTCTATCTGAGCGTTCTAGGTTTTCTGAAGGAGAGATTCAGACCTTCATGTCTGTAGATGCTGACCGCACAATAAACTTGTGTAACAGTCTTCACGATGCTTGGAGGTATTTTTCTTTCTTTATCTAACGTTTGGTTACTGAGAACTTAATAAAGATGTTTTCACCACTTTATTAAATGGTCTGCATGATTTGGTGTTTATCTAGCCTGCCGTTACAGATTGGAGTTGCTCTTTACCTATTGTATACGCAAGTCAATTATGCATTTCTTTCTGGACTCGCAATAACAATCTTGCTAATACCAGGTATTGCTAGTTTTTAATTATTTACTGCGAATTAGATTTCTGGATGTTTCAATAGATTTGCCAGGTCATGCATCTTTTTTTTATGTTATGTCTACACCATTCTTCGGTCTCTTCATCTATGTCTCTTTTTGTCTGGATTATATGAACGGAGACATGCTCCTATCACAGTCCACCCCAAATACATATAAATGCAGCATCTTGAAGCAACTACAATTATATTAGAGGCTGAGATTGCATCATGCAAGCCATTCGTTTTGATATGCCCATATTATATAGCATCAAAACATTACCATATTTTCTTCTTTGCTTGGAATGTTGCCGTACATTGACAGTGAACAAATGGATATCTACAAGGATTGCTAGTGCAACAGAAAAGATGATGAAGCAAAAAGATGAGAGGTGAGATAAATAAAAAACCTCTATTACCATTTCAGAACAAATAAATTCTCACATTTTTCTGTTATGTTCTCATATTGTTTTCTTTTGTCCGTCACTCTGTTGGCATATTTTAAAACACCACAATGTATCTACCTCAGGCATCAATTATCATCTAAATTGAATAATAGGAATAGAAGCACAAAGCTTGATGAATTATGCAAAATGGCTGCCCATGGCTATTTCCATGAACAGGATAAGTTGCGCAGGAGAGCTCTTATCACATATCAGAACAGTGAAGATGTACAGCTGGGAGGAACTATTCACTCGACGGTTGGCGGAAAAAAGAGAATTAGAAGTGAAACATCTTGCGGTGTGCAACTGTTCATTACTAGTTTTCCTTATTTGATAATTTGCACTTTTGGCACTTGAGCTTACAAGTGCCTCCTATTTCCTGGTAGACTCGAAAATATCTGGATGCATGGTGTGTCTATTTCTGGGCAACCACGCCAACATTGTTCTCCCTTTTCACTTTTTCCATATTTGCTATGATGGGCCACTCACTGGATGCTGCCACGGTAAAACAATAGCTTGAATTACAATTTATGTTTGAATTATGAACTCGATCAACCAACTCCTGATACATGGGTTTTTTCGACAGGTCTTCACTTGCGTTGCACTCTTCAACACATTAATATCACCCTTAAACTCATTCCCATGGGTTATTAACGGGATGATTGATGTAAGTTAGATGATCACTAGCTTTTATTAATGCTAGATGCATCTGTAGCACGCTAACCTTATCTGTATTTTCTCTGATATTGCAGGCTGTTATCTCTAGCAGAAGACTGAGCAAGTATTTGTCTACTCCAGAGCGTTGCTCTTCCAAGTTGATTTCTTCAGCTGACCTTTTAAAGCATCACCTTAAAAGAAACACTGAAACAACTTATAATCCTATGGCTGTTATCTTCCAAAATGTGTGTTGTTCTTGGTCTAGCAGTTCTGTTGATGAACCGAGCACAATTCTCAGAGACATATCTCTGCAGCTACAGAAAGGCCTTTTTGTTGCAATCATAGGGGAGGTAATTTTTAATTTCTGTAGATTTTTCCTACTAGAGTGCATTTTATGTGATGGGGAGAACACAGTGTTGTTCTTTTAGTTGGTGAAAGTATACCTTGGGGATACTGCATTTCTAGCAGAAAAACCATATCTGAATTTGCAACGAATCAGCATTAGAACTTTCTTATCTCATAACCCCATAGTTTATTTATCCTTCCTCCACTTTTACATTTTCTCCAACCCTCTTGTAATGCCAATCTTCCTATTAGTTTGATTTGTTCATTTCTAGGGAAATATTCACAGAGGTTTGCTGTTAAGTGCTTTAGTTCCCCAAGAGGAATATATAACCTGTCTTGTATAGCCTGACAATCTGTCATTGTCTATTGCAGTTCTTTTTCCTGTTAATTGAGGAATATGTTATGTCCATTTTCAGGTTGGTTCTGGAAAATCATCTTTGCTGAACTCTATTATTGGAGAAATGAGTGTCATCAGTGGTTCTCTTAGCTCCTGTGGTTCAGTTGTGTTCGTACCACAGGTTGCATTTTTTTTTTTATTTAGAAACTGCTTATGGTTTCTAGCTGAACGGCATAAAGCTTACAAAATGTCACTGATTTTGCCTAGGTACCTTGGATAATGTGTGGTTCTTTACGAGATAATATTTTACTCGGAAAAGAATTTGATCCAAAGAGGTAGGTTATTTAAAATGTTGAGCTTTCTCATAAAAAATGCCTGTTTTTGTTATGGTTTATGCTATTTTTATTTTCTATTCAAACCTGAAATTGCTGATATTATTGTTTCATGTTTTTTATTAGCATTCTGCATTGTAATGTTCACGCAGATATGAAGAAGTAATACAGGCATGTACTCTTGATGTTGATATCTCAGCAATGGTAGGGG
Organism: Olyra latifolia; assembly: GCA_036346145.1. Classification (NCBI taxonomy): domain Eukaryota; kingdom Viridiplantae; phylum Streptophyta; class Magnoliopsida; order Poales; family Poaceae; genus Olyra; species Olyra latifolia. The sequence continues at coordinate 6,177,701 of CM070530.1, forward strand.
GAGATACGTCACATATAGGAGAGAGAGGCCTCAACTTATCTGGTGGACAGAGAGCCCGCCTAGCATTAGCAAGGTCATGTTTAACGACTTTGTGTAGTAGAATTTGGATAATCCTTAGTTCGTTTGCTAACTTTATGATCTTTACACTTGCAGGGCATTGTATCATGACTCTGATGTATACTTGTTTGATGATATACTTAGTGCAGTTGACTCACAAGTTGCTTCATGGATCCTGGAAAAAGCCATTATGGGGCCGCAAATGAAACAGAAAACACGAATATTAAGCACTCACAATCTACAGGTAATGTTTATTATCCTAATATTGTACCATGTGTGTAATCATCCCAATATGTATTTTTCTGTGGACAAGTTAAGAGTATCCACAAGACCACAATAGAGCATCTAAGTCTGTCTATGCAGTCTCCCTCCTTTTCTAAACAAAAAAGGGTCATATGACCCCACTTGTAAGTCATACAGATATTAATTTGTATGTTTTTTAAGTATAGTTATGGATCGGCCTAGGCTACGGGAAAGGACTTAACCATAGAAGCCAGTATGTGGTTCGCCTCTGACCATTGTATAGGGTCTCAATGTGAAAAAAATAATAATTAATTTTATGCTTCAATTTTGGGCCTAGTAGGTATAGTGGAGTCCTATTCGGACAAAGTGGTTTTAGAAAAAAAAAAACCTTGATTAAGTCCCCTGTTCTCTTTTCCCCAGTCGCACCAGAATTCCTCTCTCTCCCCGTGAGGGCAAGCAAACTACCGCTGGCCCGCAGCACGCAGAACTTCTCCATTCTCCTGTGCAAACGCATGCACACAGCCGCCACCCATGTAGTTTTAATCTGCAGCCCCCCTACCTTCTTCGTGCTGCTGCCATTTTATAGATGCACGTCGTGGCTTTGCCGCTGCATGATGTTGCTGCTCGACCGCCGTGGCCGCGTTTGTGTACTGTCGCGCAGCCGCCGTGTAGCCGTGCCTGCCGCCAAGATATAAACCCTGTAAGCTTGCCGTTCGGCAAACCATTGCAATTGGACAGCGTCTCAGCTTATAGATTAAAATAGTAGATGTCTTTTGAGCGAAAAAACTAGTAGACGTCTCACTGCAACAAAAAATAGTTATAACTATCTCCAAGTTGGAAAATACATCTCCAAGTTGGACCGCCCTTGTTTGCTGAAATTATTTGATTATTTGCTCAAACTGAACTTTGAAAGTTTTGAGAAGCCAGAACACATCTTGGGTTTGAGAGTTTTTATCTTGTGACTTCAAGACTTAAGAAATGGCTTTAAGAAGTCAAAACGTCCAAATAGTTAAGCAAGTACTTTAAGCAGATAAGCTGACAAGAATAATTTTAGTCGAGCGGATCTAGAGGTAATCTTTTTTTTCCTAAAACATTAGTGCGCAAATTACTACCTTCACAATTGAACCACTTAGTGGTATTACAACATCTATATCAGATTTAAGATTTTACCTTATACTAATAAACTGTATTCATGAAACAAGAATCTAGTTAATGTCAAGAAAATGAAGGCCACTAAAAGAAGAATGCCGTTTCTTTTTTCTTCAGGCCATTTCTGCTGCAGATATGATTGTGGTAATGGCTAACGGACTTGTAAAGTGGTTTGGGTCACGGGAATGTTTCTTGGCAACTCCGTATTCAAGAATATCTAAGCCAGATAGTTCAAGTGCTATCTCATCAGCAATTTCTAAGAAAGATAAAGGACCAAGCATTTCCTGTGAATTCAATGCTAGTGTCCTGCGTGATGATGATTTAGTGGTTGAGTATGAGGAACAGAGAGATCAAACTGAACTAGAGACCAGGAAAGAAGGCATGGTTGAGCTTAGCGTGTACAAGTGAGTTGCTTTGTGGAATTGGCAATTTATTGCATTAAACAATACAAGCTTCTTTATCTTCCTATGATAAGTACTTTAAAATGACAAGTACTTTGAAATGGTTATTGTTTTACAGAAAATATGCAACGTTTGCGGGATGGTCAGTTGTTTTTTTGATATCTTTAAGTGCATTCTTAATGCAAGCATCTCGTAATGGCAATGACCTTTGGTTGACTTACTGGGTTGATACCAGCACAGGCACCAAGAACACAATATTTTATCTGGTAAGAATGCTCCGTTAAGTGTACATGAATGTGAATGGATATACAGAATTCCATGTGTGTGTGAAGTAAAGTAGATTTTAATCTACATTTATGCTGATTTAAGTTTTGATCTGTGCAGATTATCCTTGCTGTGTTTGGCATAATCAATTCTTCTTTCACGTTGGGAAGGGCATTCTCTTTTGCATATGGTGGTCTATGTGCAGCAATTCAAATCCATGCTGATCTTCTTGAGAATCTAATCAGTGCACCAGTGTCATTTTTTGACCAAAATCCTAGTGGCCGGATACTGAACAGGTTAGTATTTCAGTTTTCTTCAGTAAGCTCCAAAAGGTTGAAATTTCCCTTGATAAGATTATTGAACTTCCAGATTATCATCAGACCTCTACGCAATTGATGATTCTCTTCCATTTATGCTCAATATATTTGTCGCAAACTTCTTCAGCTTGCTTGGCACTCTGGTTGTTTTGTCTTATTCACAGGTAAATATCTAAACAATGCTCCGATAAGGGTCAATCTTGTATTCAAAACAATTTAATTCACTTACCTTGTAATTCATGAATGTTTCTGTCCAGGTCTCATTCCTACTCATCCTAGTTCCTCTCTGGCTTATCTACAGCAAAGTGCAGGTACATTTTATCCATTTTTTCTCTAATATGGCTTGTGTAGTTCTGTTTGAGACTTATTTCACTTGTGTCCATGATACAATATTATACCATCCATTTCTTGTCCTTATTAGTTTTAATTCTTTCTTTATCCGTTAATGATATATTCCAAGGCCTCGGTCCTTGGACATTCTTCCAATATTCCCAATGCATGATATCTATGAATGGGTTGTAACTAATAATGCCTAGTTCTATTGTATGACATGCCATTTTGAAGCTTCCTCCACAACTAAAAAGAGACTGCAGGGATCTAATGTGCAGCAGTGAACTGCTTAGGCCTTGTTCTTGTCAGTTTATAAGGCCTTATTTGTCTTATTTAGGGTTAGCGCTTATTTTCTTTTAAAATAAAAACGATTTTTTTTAATCCGCTTTTTTCCTATCTCAAAGACTTGTCTAAACCTTTAAAACACAAGTCGAACGAAACGGATCTGACTCTTGAGGCTACCGCGGAAGCTCTCGAAATTAGAAGAAAAATCAAATAAGATAAATAAGTCAGATAAGATAAACTGACGAGAACAGAACTTAGTCCAGAAGCATCTTGTCAACCTAAATACCTTTTTTTTTTCCTGTAGTTGATATGATTTATTTAACTGTACATTTCTAAGCTTTTGGAGGAACAAACTAATGTTATGTGCAGTTCTATTACAGGTCGACGTCACGAGAAGTAAGAAGACTTGACAGTGTTGCTCGCTCACCAATCTATTCATCTTTTACAGAGACACTTGATGGTTCATCAACAATAAGAGCATTCCAAAAGGAAGTACGTTTGGTGCAACTAGACATAATTGAAAAGGACAATAAAGATACTAGAACATTTCATTTACCTCCATTTGAACCTGATTGTTAGAACATTAATGCTCTACTGTCTGTCTGGTTTTGGTGTGATTTACAAGATACTGACGGAAAAATACACAGGGACTCTTCTTGGAAAGATTCATCCAACACGTGACACTATATCAGAAAACATCCTACTCTGAGCTGATTGCTGGTCTGTGGCTTTCGCTGAGACTCCAGGTATAATTCCTCATCGTGGATAAGAGCACAATCATCTGATATGAAATCTGGAATATTTCCCTTCAAGCCTATAGCATGACCAATGCAGTGACCAGCATACCACTTTAGTTGTTGGCAGGATTCATCATTCTGTTTATCGCCATGATGGCCGTTGTTGGCTTACATACCACCTTTCTTGTTAACTTTGGCACACCTGGACTGGTAAGTTCCATAGGACAAAGTTAATGGTTTCATGCTTATGATTTTCCATTTCTAATGGAAAAATTACGAATATCCACTGCAGGTGGGCCTGGCGTTATCATATGCAGCACCTGTTGTGTCACTGTTGAATGGCTTCTTAACCACCTTTACAGAGACAGAAAAGGAAATGATTTCTGTTGAGAGGGTTGTAGAGGTAAACACACAAAATTTTGGCTCTTAAGTATGGGACATCTTTTGCTCTAATAATTCGATAATGCTTGCAGTACGTTGGCTTACCTCAAGAAGAACTTCAGGGATCAGAATCTCCTCATAGAAGTTGGCCAGCAGAAGGGAAAATTGAGTTTGAGCATGTAACTCTAAGGTACAAGGCGGATTTACCACCGGCTCTGAATGACGTGTCATTCCTTATTGCACCAGGCATGCAGGTATGATGCTAACACTGCATTCTCGATATAACAGTTACGAATGTATCGTTAAATCTGCTCTGGTTTATTAGGTTGGAACAATAGGAAGAACTGGGGCAGGCAAATCCAGTATACTGAATGCACTTTTCCGTTTAGCTCCAATCTGCAATGGCCGCATCTTAGTAGATGGACTTGATGTTGCCAAAGTTGCTGTCCGGGATCTTCGTGGGCATTTTGCAGTAGTCCCACAGAGCCCTTTTTTGTTTGATGGGTCTGTGAGGTAAGTACTAGATGCTCCCATTTTTCTCTTTTCAGGTTTATCTTGATTTAATGGTTGGATTGACTGGGGGAAAAACAGAGAAACCTATGTTCGACATTTTGATATTTTTAATGACAAATGCTCACTGTAGGGAAAACCTAGATCCTTTCCATAAGACAACAGATATCAGGATATGGGAAGCTCTTGAAAAATGCCATATGAAGGCAGAGATCGAATCAATAGGTGGACTCGACATCCATGTGAAAGAAAGTGGTATATCCTTTTCAGTAGGCCAGCGACAACTCTTGTGTCTTGCCCGTGCCATCCTGAAATCATCCAGAGTATATACTACTTTACCATAACATTATTATTAGTACTAAAATTTTTTTTAAAAGTTTTTCATCATCAGCAAAAGATTATAGTACTTTATGTTGTTTGCCTCATAGATTCCCAAAGAAGTTAAACTTGTTCTTATTTGTTAATAATTCTACAGGTACTTTGCCTTGATGAATGCACGGCCAATGTTGACAATCAGACAGCATTCCTGTTACAGAATACTATTTCTGCTGAGTGCAAAGGCATGACAGTCCTCACCATAGCACATCGTATTTCAACAGTGATGAAGATGGATAATATTCTAGTTCTTGATCAAGGCAAACTGGTGAGTTCTGATGTTATGCGTACCCTTTTTGGACTACCAGTAAGGAAAAGAAGAGAACAGGAAATAGGAAGTTCTTAGAAGTGAGATGACAAAAACATAGATGCCACAATATTTTTTTCACAATAATAAGAGACGATAATATAACTTAGACACCGTTGATTGAGCCTCAGCAGCATGACTATGTTTTGTTGAAATGACCCTCAATAATCAAGTTAGCACATTTTCTAACTCAAAATTTCCCAAATTTAGGTTGAAGAAGGACACCCAGAGGTTCTTATGCATGACAGATATTCAAGATTCTCACGATTTGCCAAGGCATCCGAGATGTGATTATAGAAAAATGTTATGCTAATTGGGCCTTAGTGATAGCACTCACTCTGAGCACAAACTCTTTGTTCTCCAATATAGCACGCAGGAGCAGTCACAAGAATTAACATCCCTAGCTAAGAGCTAACAGAAACTCTGGTCCTCTTATCTTATGAGTTTATAACTTGAAAGAAACCAAGGGTTTTCTGAAGTGAATCCGGGCCAATATCTGGACGAAATATGCGTTTCTTGTGAACTAAATTTTACTTAACTAGCTGCTTTGTCATTGAAAGAGAAGGTGCTTCTTCAAGAACACACTTCTAGCAAGAAGCACAGGTTTAGCTAGCCATGTCTATACTTCGTTTGCAGATGCAATCAATCTAAAACTCCCAGCAAAGCCCTCGAAGAAACAGCCCAAGCAGCACCACAACTCAAGATCCATGTTCAACTTGAGGAGCAGTGCTCGTCAACGCGCAATCACAATTAAAAACTGAAGCAGGTACATACTTATAGACGAACTGCAACTCGCAGATCTCGATCCAATTTAACTCGTCCAAATTGGATATACGAGCACCACTTCACAAGGGGGGGTTGATTGATTTTGATTTTACTAACTGTGCAAAGACCCGAGGCAGGGGAGGCCGGCGCGTCCGTCAGGCGACGTAGACGTACTCGTCGTGGTGGCGGTCGGGGTCGACGGAGACGATGACGTAGACGGCGTAGAGGATGCCGGGGAGGTAGCCGAGGATGGTGAGCAGCACGCTGATCCAGAACTCCATCTGCTCCAGCCACAGAGACGAGGCAGCGAGCGAGGTAAGAGAGAGATCCGGCGGGGGGTGAGGGGGAGCAGTTGCTGTGTGCTAGCGTGTTACCGACCGAGCAGCAGCCGTGGCGGAGGCAGACACCGAGGGGAGGGAGGAGGATGGCGCACAGGATCTCCAGGCACCGGCAGCAGCACGACCCCAAACCCATCTCCTCCTCCTGCTCCTGCAGCCGCGTCGCTGACTCCGCCGGTGGACGGCTGCTCGCGGTCGCCTCGCCGGACGCGGAACTCGACCAACGATGCGTGCGACTGTGACGGCAGGGACAGCGAGGCCAGCGACTAGACTTATCGCTTGCAACCTGGAGTAGAAAAATCGTAGCCCCGAATCGAAGTTTACAGGTCAGCACGGACCATCTGACCAGACCGGAAGAGTTCTCAGTTGCGTTTCAGGTTTGGTTCTTTTCAGCGTTTATGTTTATGTTTGCTTATAAACTGAAAATTTATTATTTTTTATAAATCAAACGCTTTGACGTTTGGTAGCCAATTTTTATAGATCTTACTATTTCTTCTCAAATCTCTCAAAATTATTTTTTCTATAATTTTTTGATCCCTCGGATGTTCTTATCGAGGAGTTACAAATTTTCAGCTTGTAAGCAAACACAAATGAAAAAAAGGACACTCTATCAATCATAGGTTCACAATTTCCTTTTGCGCCCTAGTCCCACTCCCCACTGAAATTCGAAATATCAAAAGTTTTCCGTGAAATCCCATTAAATTCGGTAAAAACTTGAAATCGGTGGCGGATCGAAAGCGAGATTTTGCTAGGGTTTATGGAAATCTTCAAAATTTTGACACATTCAGTGCATCAAAATTCCAGATAAAACCTTTAAAATACCAAGCAAAACCATCGAAATTTAGAGCAAAACGTGTGGCATGGCCGGGGCATATGCTAGAGCATGTGCAAGGGGAGTGCTAAAGTGCGGTTAGGACAGGAGAGTGCAGCGTGTGCACGCTAGAGCGCGCCCGACATAGGCACCGTTTTTTTCCACGTTGCGTCGTGGCGTGGCGTGCGCTTGCCATTAATGCACATGACCGTAGCGAACGCAACGCAGAAACAAACGCAGCCATACTACGAACAGGATCGAGGCCTGCCCACGGGCCCCACAGGTTATTCAATCAGATGCCTAGACGGAGCACGCACAATGCAACTTCAAAATCAATATGAAATGTCCCTCTTTTACAAACAAAATTTGCGTCATACTCTCTATGCACATTATTACTATTTTTTTGAATTTTTAATCTAATTATGAATTTAAATTTAAAATTTCAAGTGGTTTGTTTTGCAGGATACCGATTTTGGTCTCTACCGAAATCACAAAATTCAATGAATTTTGACTAAAATTTCATGGGATTTGAAACCTCGGTCACGGCATTACAATTCACCCGTACCGAGGACAATGCTGAGAGTTGATTAGGGTTCACTGCCGTCTGTTTTCGACCAAACTGACTTATTCGGTTCGGCAAAGCAAGCTACAAAACTGAATTAATTCAAACTTGGGAAAATTGAAAATCCTACCATTTGTATCAATATATTTGAAGCATTTGGCATAATCTTTTTAAAAAAACCGATTATTCAACTGGTTTTAACCTTACTCGAGGTGATAAAATACAAATTTTGCAAAATAAAAAAAGAGAAAAGGCTGGGATGGGCGGCAAGCCCAGGCTTTTGGTCCATTCAAGCCCATCCATGCGTACCTCACGCGTGCACGCAGAAGGCACAACCCACCATTGGCAGCCTGTTTCCTTCATCAGATTCAGTTCCTTCCATCAGTTTTTTATAGACTGAACTTTTTTAAAATATGAAAAGTCTATTTTACACTATGAACTTTCATGCTTGTTTACACAAATCTATCATGTTTCGTCTACATAACCCACTAACTATCAAATCAGACACTCTAAGTAGCAAAACTTTTTAAACCAGGGCAACTAATTACCTCCTAGGGTGGTTTTGGAGGTAGTTTCACAACCGTGGCTATGATGTGACATGGCCCACAAGTGAGTGTGACATATCTTCTTCCTCTTTCTCTCTCTTTACTCTCTCTCCCCTCTCCCTATCTCTCTTTACTCCTTCGGCTTCCTCCCCTGCCTCCTTTCTCTAGCTCATCAGCGGTGGAGCTGTAGAGTGGTTGGAAGCCAATTCTGGTGGAGTAGAAGTTAGCCACGCGGCTAGGGGCGAAGCTCGAGCAGGAGACGGCGCCAACGTTATGGAGACTAGGCACCCACAATGGCCCTAGCCATGCTGCAGCTAGCCTCTGCCTTCGTGGAGCGCCATTGATCGAGGGCCATCACCGAGCGCCATGTGCACCACTTGCTGCAACCTCCACCTCTCTTAACCTCGTCGTTGTGGGCATTACACTGCCACCTCCATCTCCTTCCCCATCGCTGCTCTATCGTCGTCATACTGCGCATCTCGTCACCAGAGAGGAAGTGGGACAAAGGAAGGAGGAGGCCAGCCATGGTGAGGCGAGGTAGGTATGGCAAACTAGGGGCTCGGTGGAGGATGGTAAGATAGAGGCTGTGGGAGTCACATGCCCTCTCATAGCATAGAAGATATAGGGGGAGAAAAGATGACTCACGTACATGCAGGTCCACACCACGTCGTATGCACGTTAAACACCACGTCACAACCAAGATGGCAATACCACATCTAAAACCACCTTAGAATAAACAATGAAAAAGAAAAAATGGCTACATGTCGGGACCTGCAAAAACGAAGTCGAATCCCTGCTGTGCTTTACCTGGACTAGTCCCTAGATCAAGTAGCTAGTACACACAGGTATACAGTTTGAATCATCACCATTCAACAAAAAGATAATTATTACATCAGAGTCGCATAATTATTACAAAGTTTAGGCTCCACAGCCTGGCGGTGAAAATTAAAATAACATAGTTCAACTCAAATGGAAAACCCAACACAACTCCACAGGCATGTCTAAAGAATGCGCTCCTAGACGTTGGAGTAGTCTTCATCCTGAACTCCTTCAGCGAAGTCTTCGTCTTGATACACCTCCTCATCGACGTCGCATCCTGCTCGTTGGAATGAGCAGCCTTGCATAAAAGGCGAGGGTGAGTATACTTTATACTCAACAAGCAAGCACTACTAGAAAAACGTTAATCCATGATAAAACACATTCATCACTGAAAACGACCGATTCATCATTAAGTAGTTTCTATGACAACTTTACGACGAAACTGATTTCATCATGCTATCCGCGTCACATATGAAACGACATGATGAAACGGTAGTGTTCGTCACAGAACGCATCATATCTATGACGAAATAATCTTCATCATAGAACGTTTTTCATCGCGTCTCTATCCGACGTGTCATCCAGGTCATTGTGGTAGCCGTCAGGCGTGACGAGGCACCACGTCATCACTAACCTGACGTGGCTTTATTTTGTGACGAAACATTACTCGTCACTTAAGTGAGAATACGTGGCACCACGTCATCGTCCAATGTTGATATACTGCCACATCACGATCCTTTTTTATGATGATTTTTTTTCATCACATATGTGATCACGAGCTTATTAGGATGAATCTTTTTCATCATAGATGTTCAGAAATTTGATCAATCTTTTTCATTACAAATGTGATCATAGGGTTTATTAGGACGAATCTTTTTCGTCACATATGTTCAGAAAATTTACTAAGCACACAAATTCAAAAACTTCAGAAACTGAGCACACAAGTTCAGAAACTGACTACACATTAGTATTACATTTAGATACTGACCACACCTGATAGCTATAAGTTCAGAAATGGACCACAAGTGTGGCAACCAAAAATTACAAGTACACACTTACTAATAGAAACTACAGATCACTACTAGTGCACATAGTTCGTCAACAGTTCACTTGCCTCCAAAAATCACAAAGCCAGTAATTGATCAATTACTGGAGTTAAACCTAGGATAGGCCCAAGAGGCGTTGAAGGATCAGATTCGCTTCTTGCTTCTTGTTGAATTCCACCAATAATTAGGTCACATTCCTACATTGCTGAAAAAGAATTATATCACTGCCTCACATTATTGCTTTTTGCTCTAGAGCAAAGAACCTTCATTTTCTTTCAAGATCAAACAATGAAAGTCACAAATGGATCAACTTTGATTGAACATATATCGTAAAAGTAATTATAAATTGTTATGACAGACCATCCTAGCAAACTATAAACAGCAGAGCAACATGGAACTGCACAAATATCTCACCAATGAAGTTTGGATCTAATTTTAGCTAATGAAGCAACAAAGTTATGATTAGGAAGTTATCTAACTAGGTTCATAGATCTTCCAACTTTCCGCGGTGCATCAACGTGCAAGAAGCTAAAGAAATAGAAGAATGCCTATGAGAAGCCAAAACTGAATAAAATATGTTCTCCTGTTTTCAATTTGACAACTTGGAAAAGTCTTTATTGGCACATGATGAGCACCAGAGGTTTCTTTACAATTCCAAATTTGCAACCAAATGCACAAGTGCAGAAATGGAGGTATGGCGATGCAGATGCAAAGATGGGGAACAGGTTATATGGATGCATATCTTAGCATTTGCAAAGATGGCAAAGTCATATCGGGCTATGAGTAATCCTAGACACCAAGACTGCCAAGTGTATATATTAGGCAATGAAATAATCTCATATCTTTGGAATAATTGCTCTACACTAGATGCATGTTACAACAAAAGATTTTGGATTTCATAGGACATATTTAAATGAAATTGGTTCCATAAAACTGGGCTAAAGGATATGCGTGTTCCATAAGATGAATTTACTCTAAATAAATCAAGTGTGGTACTATCATCTCTACTAATATAAAAATGCCATCTTTCCTTAGGACAAATGTTCGATTCTTCTCATGATCAATTATTGCAATTTTTGTTTGTTCATTCGGATATATGTTGTTGACATTCATGATAAAATTTATAGGTCAGCATTTCTAGTATCATATCTAGCTTTTAAGTGGTTTACTTACCTCTGATTCAAACACAACAAATCTTGTGTCCCTTGCTTTGTGGATTGCACTTTTCCTTCAGATTATCATGGTAGTTCAAGATCTCCAAGCCTTCTTGTGCAATTCATCGAGGATATTTATGGCTTGGGTAAGCCTGTAAGAAAAGTTGAATTCATGAGTCACAACCATTGGAATAGGTACGTAGGTAGAAAATACTGTTGAAAATGCTTAACATTTTTCACAAACCACCATTGCTCATGCCATGCTCTAGAATGAATCACTATTTGTCTTTAAAATACTCTACCCAAGGCTGAAATGCCCACATGAATGTATCTCTCAAAAAACATCGCCCTTTGCTTTAACCGACAATAGCATCAACTTAGATAGTGCCTATTTTGCAAGTGCTTCAGATTACTCATTTATCAATGCTTCATGCATGAACTAAAAACGAACTCCATGCGCATAATATCTTAATAAGAGGTGGGTAAGGCAATTAGTTGATCCTTCGTATTGATTGAATCTTGAATGAGGAATCATATTAACACTAAATCACTTAGCTACTATTCTCCAACACCTCCTTTACCAATTGAACATGTTTATGGTGAAAAGAGAGGAGAGAACTCTGTCTGGTCTCTTCTACCATGTGCTTTCAATTCATTGTACAACCTAATCTACGAAAATAAACATGACACATGGTCTAATTTCTACACCTAGTGAAAAATAATTTACAGCATTTATGGCATTTACACATGATATATCTCCAATGAAAAGAAGTGGCCATATACTGGTATTAACAATATTATACGAGATTAATGGATTTGAATTTCACATCGACATAAAGCAGAGTTTGATTGGAATAAATTGAACACCATAGAATAGTTTGATAAAACTACAAGGGGCAGAAGAAAGGATTTGGATGCGAGGCAAATACGCGATCAACCAAGAAGGAGACATTACGTTAATACCTTTATGGAGAACTCGATGGCTAGCATCTGCCTGGCGATAGGGATGGACCAACAAAACAAATACGACATCACAGATCTACAAATTGACACAAACTCCCATGAGATAAAAGCATTGTCTGAATGTTATTATAAAGCTAAAAACCGTAAAAGAAAGTAGAAAAGCATCAATTACATTGAGATATTTACTTTTCCAAATTACTCCAAACCACTCATGTTGCTCTTTAATCTATACCTCCTACTCCAACTTCATCCAATACTCTTACAGGTTTAAGCTAGCTTAATTTTATAAGATAATCTGCACATATCATTTTGTATGTACAGTTGCTGCATGTATGCATTTCATCAAACATAAAGTGTGCACATACTAGATGGAGACAGAGAAGAGGTAGGGGCACTAATTGTGAAGACATAGACGGCCAACAGGGAAGGAAAATTTTGGAGCAACAGTACCAATGAATGCAGAGGCCATGACTAATTAGATCAACTCACAACCATGTTAGCTAAGCGTGGAGCTACCTCTTCTTGCTCTTGACCTCAGAACTGCCAATTTTACCACCAAAGAGAAGCCCATTCTTCTCCCTATGGCAGTGGATCAAGATCGAGCACTGGCAACCAGACTTGGAGACAGATCGAGGCCGATTAGGGAGGACGGCCAGTGGTGATGGCAGGCTAGGCGCGACGGCAGGATCCAGACCAATGCCATCTTGGGACGCCGGCGAGGCAAGGCATGGCTGTGGGGGGAGATGAGGGAGGCGTCCCGCTTCTCCGTGTCTCGCTCGGACGCAGGATCTGTGGAGGGGAGGTGGTTGGACGGGAGGAGGCGGTCTGGAGGAGAAGAGAAAGTGGCGGCGGGGACTTGTGAGACTGTGAGAGGAAACTGGGAGCCACTGGGAATGAGGAAATAAAAGAGAAACCCTAAACCCTGGCCCACATGTCAGTGGCCAGTATCGGGAAGGCGGGAGTTTGAAAAATTTTAGGAAAAATTTCACTTTTCGAAGCCACGTATGACCAGTTTGGCACATAGGACAAGTCGAAGCTTTCTAACGCCATCCTGTTCATCACAAATATGTTAGTACGAGTTATTAAAATGTCCTGAGGATCTATGACGAGTTTGTGTGTTGTTCTATGACGTATTTTCAGACTTAGTCATAAATGCCTCAGGGCGAGCGTTCCGTCACATCACATTTATGGCGAAGCTGCACTTTCCATCATAGACGTGAGCTATTTTATGATGAAATTATTAAATGTCACGAGCAAAATGTCATGGATTAGCGAATTTCTAGTAGTGAAGGCTGACTAAATGCAACCAAGGCTAACAAGGGAAGGGTAAGGGTTCTTTTGCATAAAGCCAGTTTTGCAAGTTTTTTCAAAGATTTTGCAAAATAATTTGAAATGTGTTGAGAAAAACAAATATTTGAATCATTTTCTTTGAAACTCCGGTCTCAACTGGTTTTGCCCAAACCTGGCTAGTCACGGCACCCACCATGTAAACACCCTCATCACTCACAGCACCTACCGTGAGGAGAAAAATCAAAACACATGACTGCAATCGTGGTTTTCCTTTAAAACACCATTTTGAAAACAAAGATAAGAAGTACCAATGAGGCAGCTCCCCATCGTCCGTCCTTGACCGTGGACACGGCTATCATGATAGTTTTACACTCTGTAGAGGTTGCACGCTTGACCCATACGGGGTGGTTTTTCCCGAGGGTGCACCCAAAGAAAAAATGATCACCACAAAGCCTTTTTCCAACATCCTCCTAGTTAGGACATTCCCGCTAAGGTTTCCACTACAATACCCCCCTTGCGCCAATAGAACCAGCACCAACTGTCTACTCCACCGACTGGAATGCCAAAACTAGAAGCCCGAAGGGTACTCAACCAGGGCCTGCCCATACAAGCATATATGGTCGCACTATTATACTTAGCTCGTCTACCTCAAGGAATCGATTCTTTAGGGATCAGGGTGGTTCCCACACTAGACCCGAATCTCGTGCATGCTGCACCATCCTGGCAACCATCCACCCCAATCAGGTTTTGCAAAACGTTTTCCCGATAGCACCCACTATCAACTAGCCCATTTACAAAAGAATGACAACACCAATTGTCCTTTTAAAATCACATGGTAAATTGGTAATCAATGATAACAAGCAAATGATCATGTGATCTACAATGAGCATTACTAAACATGAGCAAAACCTAACCAAGGGTGTGACAATACTTAAACAAATTTTAATAACCTACGGCAGCAAGGAATATTTTGTAAGAATTATTTATTGATGGGAATTTAGCTAAGCAACTAGGTAATTAATAACCTACAGCAGTGGCGACGGCGGCTCGAGGAGAAGCGGCACCGGCGAGCAGCGGCGCGACAGCGCTGGCCGGTAGGGGAAAAGGAAGAGGAGGTGGGCGCGCCTTGGGGGGGCTCTACCATCCCTCCGATGATAGCGGCAATAGCGGCGTTCGAGGCGGCGACTTCGGCACGCGACATGGCACAGGCTAGCCTGGCAGAGAGAAGGGCGGCGGCACGGGTAGCCGTGGTGGCGGGCGAACAAGGGCACGGTTGGCATAACTGGCATGGCTCATGCCAAGACAAGGCTTGGGAAGAAGGGGTCTTGGCAAGCGGCGATGGTGGCGGCGCCCTACCAAATTGGCCGGGGGAGCAAAGTCCTAGGACCCTAGGGATGCTTAGGGAAGGAGGGGAGATTACCGGTGGCGGCGAGCAATTTGACGCAACACGGCGGCGGTGGCAATGTAGACGATGGGGACTTCGGCAGCAAAATTTAGCGAGCTCGGTCATCGGTTCCTGTGGGCGAAGAGCAAGATGGATTCAAGGGATGAAGAGGAAGGACGTCTTCGAAGGATTCGACTAGGGAAGCTTACCTGGCGACGAATTTCGTGGGGAGGCAAAGGTGAGGAAGTGGCTGCGACAGCGGGTTTATATAGAGATTGGGGGCACAATGATTAGGAAAGGTGACACACTTTAGGCAGGGGAAGATCCCCTGGGGTCATGCAATTCGATTTCCCCATGAATTGGAGGATTTTGGGGGTGATTCCATAAGGAGAGGGGAGGAAGCTTCTCTCTGTCTCGCTGGACAGAGAAGGAAAAAGAAGCTCGAGAGGATTTTGGCCAAGGAAGAAAAGGGAAGGAAGGAAGAGAAGGGAAAAGAAAAAGAAAAGAAAAGAAAAGGGGAAAAGGTGGGGTCCACTTGCAAGAGAGGGACAGAATAGAAAATAAAATAAAATAATTTATTTATCTAAACTTCAATTTATAGATAAATAATTATTTAAAGATTAAAATGTAAAATAGTATTTAAGAAATGTAAAATTGGTAAAATTCGTATTAACAATTTATTTTGCTTAAACAAATATTTTTACAAGACTTTAAATAATATTGTACTTGCAATTAGGTTTTGGGAAGTTTTTATTTTGTAAAGCTTTTCTTTTAATTAGGAACATACTCATTTTGTTGGGAAAAGAACGTGGCCCATAGAGACACGACCCACTTACCTACCTCTGGCTTAGCAGAGAGTGCGCGCGAGCTCCATAAGCTCGCGCCCAAGATTGGCAAGCTCGCGTCCGAGCTTCCCCGCTCTGAAGCTCGGGTCTCTCGTCTCCCGAGCTTCCGAAGCCCGGGGGCTCGGACCCCAAGGCAGACGGCGCCGCGCCGCGCGCAGGCACGCTGCGGGTCCCACATGTCATCGCGAGTTAAATGCGACCGCAGTACCGATGCACACCTGACAAAAGCCGCTGACGGGTTGGTGGCCGGTCGTGTCAACGGTCGGCTTACCGTCCGTCCCTATAGAGAAAGACACGTATTGCCGGGTGGCGGTCCGAACACCGATCCTAGCAAGTTGGGAAAACACGCCCAAATGTCCGGTGGACCTCGTACGTCTGCCATGTCACAACACGACGAAACAGAAGAATACAACCAGTGACCGAGGGGCAACACGGTGCCTCCCAACGGACCGAAGTCAGGCTACAGTGGCCAGATGCCGCTTATAAAAGGGGCGCACAGGCCACAACCAAGAAGAGGCAAGAAGACAGACATAGACAGAAGAACACTTAGCCACAGTAGAGCATGAGCACTTGCACTCGTGTAGGATCTCTAGTTCTAGACAATAGTTCTTCGCGTCCAAGTATTGTAGGAACACACATAGTGCCTTAAGCACTTATTGTACTCGAGCCCGGGCTTCACAAAACCTGGTCTCACCCCCTTGTACTCGTTTAAGCTCGATACTAAACGAAGACTGGACGTAGGGCAGTTATCCGACAGTGGAGGCCCGAACTAGGATAAAAACACCTCGCGTCACCAAACACTCCTTCCATCCTTCCCTCGATGGCGCCCGGCCAGCGGCCAAGCCTCGGTCCAGGGGGCAGGGCTGTTCTCGGGTCTCGCACACCCCTTCCCCTTGCTTATCGGCATGCGGAGGCTCGCCTCCCAGTCGCCGACACATTTTTGAATGCTTTAATATTTTCAAAAAATTTTATGCCATGCAATGCATATGATTTTGGTTTTGAAAAAAATGAGGATGTTACACTACAAAATGTTTATACTCTATGACTTGCAAAGAAGTGATAAATTTTGACAGCTTAACACCTACCTCATCTTTAAATCATAAAGAACGGTTTAGAGACAAAGAACTTACTAGAGTAAATAATTTAGTTAGCTACACAAATCACAAATTGGTGAGCGTGAGATGGTCGCCGCGCGGACGACGGTAGGGGAGGACGCCGCGCACGGCGAGCCGGCCCTTGCGTTTCTCCTTGAACCGCTGCAGCGACGCCTTCCTTGCCATGGGCAGGTCATCCGCAACCAGCTAGCCGCGCCGCCTGCTGTATAAGATGGCCATCTGCGCCGGTGGCGGCGGCGACCCAGCTTCGTGCTGCTCTTCTTGCACGGACAAGTCCGTCCTCGGCATGAGGGGCAGTGCCGCCGGCCGCGCCTCTGCCGTCGCAGAAGCAGCCTTCTTGATGTAGCTGCTGAACACGCCGCACGTGCGGTGTGTATGGTATATGCCGCCGCGCTGGTGGCTCAACGGCCGGACTTGTGGCCGACGACCGTCGCGAGCGCGTTCCTGATGGCCACCGCGATGCCGTATCCCTTCATCATCCCTCTCTCGCACTCACGCTCCATCCCGAAGCACCTCGCCATGGCCTCCTCGTCACCGGCCGAGAACGTGCATGTGTGGGCGCCGAAGCCCCCGACGAAGGGCGACAACTGCACGGTGAACACCGGCGACATCAACGACGATGACCAGGTAGGGGAGACGGAGGACGAGGACCACGGTGACGTCCGGTGCCCCGACCCAGTGTAGCAGCTGGGTACTCGGTTTTAATTTTTAACCGGGTACCCGAATCTTCGGGTATTACTGGATAGTTGCTGTCCCGTATCCGACCCGTACCTGAGACAAGTATATCCGGGTATTACCCAAACCCGTATCTGAATAAAAAATACCCGAACTCGTATCCCTTTTTTCGAGTAACTAGGCCACGGATACAGATATCGGTCAGGTATTACCCGACCCATTTTCACCCCTATCAGGCACTGGTAGGCATGATGCGTGGCTACCATAAACTTGGTCAATGCTGGGTGGCCAACGATGGCATTGTATGCCAAAATAAAGTCAACTACCTCGAACGTGATCAACTCAGTCCTGAAGTTGGCTGGCCCCCAAGGTCGTAGGGAGCACGATCTGGCCAAGGGGCCTGATCGATTTGCCCAGGATGATCCCGTAGAAGGGCATAGCGACATCTTTGATCTTGGAGCGAGAAATCTGCATCGGTGGATCTCGTCCAAGTCCAAAACAGAAATCAAGTTCAATGCGCTCCCGCCGTCAACGAGGACGCGGCCCATCCTCGTGTTACAGATGGTTAGGGTCACAACGGGCGGAAGCCTCTAGGCTTGACCATTCCAAGGGGACAGTCATCCTTGGAGAACGTGATGGGCGGCTCGGTCCACCTGAGTTGCCTGGGCTACGGCTTGCCCTGATCGATGTGGTGGACCTTTCGGGCGGCCTGCTTGAGGTCGCACCGGGAAGCATAGGCGGAGGAGTCGTCGAAGATCACGGTGATGTGATTCTCGGGCTCGGGGAAACCATCCGAACCCGTTTCGTCGTCTCGGGCAGGGCGTTTGCCCTTGCTACCCTCACCCAGTTCGAGCAAGGTGGGAATCGGCCCCTTGCCATTGTAGACCTCCATATGGGCCATCCAGGTATGGCAATTCCGGAGGTCGTGCCCGTAAACCTGGTGGAGGGGGCAATACTTGCCGCTCTTGGGCTTTTCCCCCTGGTTGTCGTTGCGGCGCTTGGGGGGCCGGCCCTTGCCTTTGCCTGAGGAGTACTACTTCCTCTGATCGGCTTGGGCACCGGCTCCCACTCCACAGCTGTGACCGTGTTGGAGGAGCCCTACTTCTTCTTGTCCTCCGAGGCTGACTTCTTCTTCTTCTTCGGGGGCTTGACGCCGGGCTGAGGCGGAACCTTGCCCTCGTCGAGCATCCGCTTCCAATCCACTGCTTCTACTGCATTGGCGTAGCGGTCGGCCATCCTCAGAAGCTCGTTGGCCGTGAGATGTGCGTTGATCTTGATGTCTTGGGTAAACCGCACATCCTGTACCCCCGCTTGAACGCACGAAGTACTGCGTCGTCCGAGACGTTGGGGATGACGTTACGGACTTTGATAAAACGTTGTACGAAGGCGCAAAGACTCACGGTCCATCTGAATCAGGCGGTGGAGGTCTTCCTCCCTGGGCGGGTGAGTATAACAGCTCTAGAAGTTGCTCTACAAAACATCACAGAGCTGCTCCCAATCGTGGATAGGCCCATCGCGCTGGTTGAACAACCAGATTCGGGCAGGGTAGAACCGTAGGCAAGTAGTTTGTCATAGCTACCTCATCACCCCTAGCTGCAAGGATGGTGGTGGCATACACAGAAAAGAACTCATCCGAATCTCGAGTCCCGTTGAACCTCTCCATGTGCCCGGGTTTGAACTTTGCAGGCCATACTACGGTACGCAGGGCGTTTGAGAAGGCTCTACAGCCGTAGGATGATGCCCGGCTGGGGTTCCGGGCAACCCTGCCTTCCCGTGGGCCGAGTCACGAGAAGACCTCGTGCAGCCGGCGTGGCGACCTCATGGAGCCGGAGGCCTCCCGGTACTCTTCGAGATCACCCCCCCCCCCGCGCTCCTCTCTGGTAGTGCTGTCCTGGGAAGCGCTCCAGCACGCATCGCTAGCTCGAGGGCCATGATCTTAACCAGCAGTTTGTTCGCCGCGGTGCGGCAAGGCCCAGTCCCGCGGACGAGGATCGTCCCGACCGCGACTGCAGCCGGGCGCGTCAAGGAAATCAAAAACCGAAGCAAGGCGCTCCAGGTCGTCCGCCATGGCTGCTCTCATGACGGCCAAATCCATACCTTCCGGGTTCTTCCTTATCCCCCGTACAATGGAGGCTTGCGCTTGGAGGCGCTCCTTGCTCCTGAGAAGGATGTCCGACGGTGACGCGGGTGGATCATGGCATTGGGCCGGGGTGTGATACGACTGGGCCGGTGACCTCGGAGGGTCCGTGGTCGGTCTCGGATAGAAGCTCTTGCCCGGTCCCTCATCTCGGCCAACGTCTGGCCTAGCAACTCATCTAGGCAGCGCCGGGCAGCCGATTCCCGACGACGCCGGGGGATTCCTCCCTCTCTTCGCTTGCCATGTTAACTTGGCGAGCAGAAATCGGGATAGAGGGTGTCATCACCGTGTCGCCACAGGAAGCGTTCTCGTCCAGGGAAACCATATCGCAGTCCGGGATGTCAATCCTGCAATACAGGTCGTCAACTCCGTCATCCCTATCCAGTATGGGGTATCCTGGTCTGGGGCTTCCCAAAACTGGTCTAGGAAGGCCTCTGGAACTTACTCCGAGTTCAGACCTATGCGACCGGAGGGTGGAGAGCATGATTGCTTACTGCGTGTGGGGAACTCCTCCTTTTGCTCAGTGTGTCCATCAGGGTCGGTGATCCGGGCCACCTCCCTATCGTGGTCGTCCATGTCGTCGAAGACACAGAGGTCGTCTACGTCGTCGAAGACGCAGAGGTCGCAAGTATCACCGGAGTTCGACATCCCAGGTATCTCCGGAGTTCGACATCCTAGAGGAATCTTTCAGCAGAAAAGACTTACGATCCCCATGGACAGCTCCAGCTATCGACGATTGGGAACTGAATTCCCCGCCGAACTTATTTCTCGATTGAGGGATCAGAAGGCCCCTTCCTGCCAGAGTGTGGCGTTCTGATATGTCGAATACTTCTTGTCGTAGATGAGCCAAAAATGGACAAGACACAGGAGTTTATACTGATTTAGATATAAAAAAAACCTGTCTACGTTTGTAGATGGAGCTCCTTGCACTATCGTGGTTGTTGGTCGTGCACTAAGTTCCGTGCTATACCCTCTTACATGTTTTTGCCAAAAAAAAACCCTCCAAAAGATCAAATTCTTGCATAAGATTCTTGCCCCTCCTCTCTCTCTCCCTATCTCTTGCTCCCTCTCCTTCTCTCTTCCTCTAACCTAGCTAGCTCCTTCCCGTGTCAGCCATAGGCACGACCACCGCACCGCTTAATTCGCGTGGTTGGCAATGCAGCGGTGCAAGCGGTGCGGCCCTCATGCCTGTGGTTCGTGTGAAGAGGTGCGATCAGGCCGAAGGGCAGGGAGAAGGAGAGGAGGAGCAAAAACCTTAGGCACAGTAGGGTTGTCACTAGGACGACAACCAGTGGGAGCGATGTGGTGTCCGTAGCACTAGGGCAGTGACCAGTGGGAGCGGCGTGGTGGTCGTAGCTGAGTGCAGTGTGGTTGCTCTCGAAGGAGGCATAGGTAAGAAGCCGGTCAGGCCGGAGGGAAGGGAAAAGGAGATAGGAGAGAGAGAGAGGTGGAGAAGGAAGGACCTTATGCATGAATTCAATCTTTGAGAAGTCTTTTAAAACATGTCAGAGGACATAACACGCGATCTCCAACGGCCACGATAGCATAAGAAATTGCTTTAGTAAGTGCACAAGCCGCACTCACAGGAAAGAACATAGATACGAACCGCAATATTCGGAAAAAATAGCTAGTAAATCATTTTCTCTCGAATTTCCACACAAACTCAATATAAATTCCCTCCCGTGCATAAAGGAACAACTCGGCAGACAGCTCGAGCACCAACATCAGCCCATCTACCCATCAACCCCTCGTATCATAGCTTCGTCCTAGGAATGGCACCACTGGAGATCCTCGAATCCTGCATGGTGACGCCCAGCGAGGTGACGCCGAAGCACGGGCTATGGCTCTCCAACCTCGACATCCTGGTGGCCACGAGCCACACGCCTACCGTCTACTTCTACGGGCCAAGCTCCGACCCGGCCTTCTTCTCGCCGGACGTCCTGAAGGCGGCGCTGGCCAAGGCGCTCGTCCCGTTTTACCCCCTCGCCGGCCGGCTCGCGCAGGACAGCGCTGGCCGCCCGGAGATCCACTGCACCGGCGATGGCGTCCTCTTCGCCACCGCTCGGACCGACGCCCCCCTCGACGACCTCGGCGACTTCGCCCCGTCGAACGAGCTGAGGCAGATGCTTGTCCCCTCGGCCGAGGGCGGCGGCCACGCCGGCATCTTGGCCATGTTTCAGGTCAAGCCTCGCCTTTGCACAACGTGAAAACACCTGCAGATTCGTAGGTTGCGATGCTGATTGCTGAGTACTTGCGCGCTGATGCAGGTGACGTTCTTCAAGTGCGGCGGGGCGTGCCTGGGCGCCGCCGTCCACCACACGGCGGCGGACGGCCTCGCGGCGCTCGACTTCATCAACACGTGGGCCGCCATCGCGAGGGGCGCCGTCGGAGAAGCCTCGGCGCGCCCCTGCCTTGACCGCACGCTCCTCCGCGCGCGCTCCCCTCCCACCGTGCGCTTCGACCACGCCGAGTATTCCCGGCGCGGCGGCGGGTCGACAAAGGCCAAGGTCCCGTTCGACTCCGCCGTCTTCCCAATGTCCAAGGACCAGGTCGACGCGATCAAGGGCGGTGCTGGGCAAGGCAAGAAGCTCTCCACGTTCAAAGCCGTGGTCGCCCACGTGTGGCGGTGCGCCTGCAAGGCGCGCGGGCTCGCCGGGACGGAGGACACCCGGCTATACTTGACCGCCGACGCGCGCTCCCGCGTCCAGCCGCCGCTGCCGGACGGCTATTTCGGCAACGCCATCTTCCGAGCGTCGGCGGTGGCCAAGGTGAACGACATGGCCTGCTCCGGGCCGCCCTACGCCGGCGCGGAGAAGGTCTCCGGCGCCGTCGGCCGGCTGGACGACGAGTACGTCCGGTCTCTGGTGGACTACCTGGAGCAGCTTCACAGCGACACGGTGGGGCTGCGCAAGGGGGAGTGGGTCATGCCGGAGACCGACCTGTGGGTGATAAGCTGGCAGGGGCTGCCGATCTACGACGCCGACTTCGGCTGGGGCAGGCCGGCGTTCATGGGGCGGGCATGCCTCCAGTTCAGTGGGCTCGTGTACCTCGTGCCCGGCCCCGACGGCGACGGCCGGCTCGACGTCGTGGTGGCCTTGGAGCCCGAGAGCCTGGCCAAGTTCAAGGAGGTGTTCTACGATGAGCTCGAGTATTAGCGCCCTGCCATCCTTCTATTATAAATTGTTTTTTTCAGTAATTTACTGGACGTATCCCTTTATTAAGAACAAGCTGAACAAGCTGTCTGATAATAAAAATAAGTTCCAGTTGATTATTTATAAAATTGCACTATAACTATACTAAAATTGCATATTATAAATAAATACCAATGTAGTTTTACCGGTGTACAATTTTAGATTGACTGAAACAAACATGATGGCTTGAAACATGTTTTATAAGCTGTGTAATTTTAATCTTACTAAAGTACAATTTTAGAGTGACTGATAATTAAGAAAATTTCAATCACCCGAGAATTAGCAATTCTCTTGTTAATATGTTATAGTCGCCTCCCAGCCTACTGTTTTTCATAAAAAAAAAGTTTTATAAGAGCATCTCTAACGCTGTTCTTATTTTACTATTCACATCATGCCCACTTCACTATTTATGTTTTAGACTATCACTACTCAGTACTCACACCCCTATTACAGAACTATTCTCAATGATGACCCTATTTCTCAACCCTATTTCCAACTACCAATGTCATCTCTCTCACATTTTATTAGTAAATTGTAATCACCATACCAACTGTAGTATAGGGGTATGCGCACATTTGTCGGGTTCGAATTTGATAATTTCGGATATATGAAATATTTCGAAGAGCAATAGGAACAATGACAAACACTTTATTCATAGTACACGCGAAGAAACATGGCGACTGGAAATATAGCCAGTGAAATCCTAGACCGACAAGTATTGGTTAGATAGGAGGGATAGCAACGAGAAACAATGAGGGTCATTCATGAATCGCGAACATGTGCTATGATTGACGGATGAGTGACCTAGACGACAGCCTACCTCGCATCTACCAGTGATGCTTGACGAGGTTTTCCTGCAGCTGCTGGTGTCCCTACCTGCTCTGGATCACCATGTGGCGAGCGCGAGCCACAAACTGCTCAAACTCTTGCATACGCGACAGATTAGTATATGTCTGCTTGCTAGTTGCTTCTTACTCCGCCATGTACCACGGTCTGTACGGGCGCTCGTCCTTGATAATCATGTTGTGCAGTATAATACATGCCATCATTATGTTCTTTAGGTTATTGTGGCTTCACCTCAACTCCCTCCCACGCATGATGGCGAAGCGGGACTGCAGGACACCAAACGTGCGCTCCACGTCCTTTCCGGTAGACTCGTGGACGGTTGCGAAGTGCTGTCTTGTCGGCGGTTGGGAGTACGGGGCTCCCGAGTGCCGAGCTTACTTGTTGAGTGTAAGGATCAACCGACCTCTTCTCTGCAGCCTTGGGGGCTTTCGGGAAGGCGATCTCGATCAGGCAACCACAAACGGGAAAGCAAAGGGGTTTAGACTGGTTCGGGCCCCTCAGGGAGAGGTAACAGCCCTACGTCTAGTGATCCGTATTTAGGGGAACATGGAGAAAGATTACAAAGAGAGTCCCGGACCTAGCCAGCATAGGGGGACTCGGGCTTCTCAAGAGGGAGACAGGAGCTTCGACTTGTGGTTGCCTCAGCCGGAGCTCTCGTGTGTATGTAACATCTAGCAGCTAACTCTTATATGCACAGCAGCGTGGTCTATTTATACATGAGCGTAAAACAATATACTAATGGGCGCGAAGTCCAGCATCCAGCGGTCCGAAGGCCGTCCTTGGGCGCGCCGTTCTGGAACAGTCGTCGTCATCATTTGTGATTACGGGAGGACGGTATGGGAACAGTGCAACAAGACGTGGGCAGGTAGCCGTGGTCTCCGATGTATTGACGGGACGTTACGGTCGTGACGGTGTCAGGACATTTATTACAGTGGGTGGAAAGGCCTGCAACCTCTGTTGGGAACGGGGTGACCCGAACTCCTACCCGGGCAAGATTAAGATCATGCCCGGGCTCGAGCAAGGATGGCTTGCTCGGGGAAGGCCGGTACCGCGCGTGCTGGGAGAACAAAGCAGGGATCACCCGGACATCCCTCGAAACCCTGTCATGTCTCTTCTCGCCGAGGGGCTCGGGGATGGTCTTAACAAGAGTTGGTCACTAGGGATAGATTCCACCTGCAAGATAGTAACCCATACGGTATTGACAACCTTTTATTGTGTAAGTTACCTTGGGGCACGCCTTTTAGCTAACCGCCGGAAGAGGTCTAATCGGTGCAGCACATTGAATGCGTTCATCAAACCGGGCAGGCCGAAGAATGCATGCCATATTCACAGGTCGTATGAAGCAACAATCTTGAGGATAATGATCGGGCTTCCGCCCCGACCTATGAAAGCACCGGCCCATGCCGTGTGACAGTTATTCCACTCCTAGTGCATGCAGTCGAGACTGTCCAACATGTCGGGCCATTCCCTCTGCTCTGCACACGCAAGAAGACATGTTGTGCCCTACTCGTTTAGGGCGCGAAGGTACTCGTCCTGGTATATCTCCATCATGTTTTTGCAGAACTTCTTCAGGACTTGTAAAGGCGTGCTCTCGCCGATGGGGAGGTAGTCATCGAGAAAGTCAGCAGGAGTGTCGTATGCCAGCATGCGAGTGGCGGCCGTGACCTTCTCGTAAATAAAGGGGTACGACGCCCCAACTATATATTTCCAGCCAATAGCGAAATAAATCATTGTGCTCCTCAATGGCGTGCATGACAGGGAGAAAGAATGACCTCCTCATCTAGAACCTGCCCACGATCATTGTCAGTACCAGTGCTGGACACCACGTAGCAGTTGTTAAACGATTCAAGAAAATAGTACTCTCACCTTCTATGGAATAGGGCATCACGTACATAGGGTGATCTGCGTAATATTCACGGATGAGCCGCTCGTGCCCTTCTGCATGGCCCTAGTTGATGTATCGTCGACCAGGAGCAGAGCCGCCCCAATTCTCCATGAAATCTTCGTACAGCTCATGATCGTATTCATCCTCCTCGCTAGAACTCATGGCTAGTTGCTTGAGAGGTTATTGCAAAGTGTTCGAGTGAGAGAGGAAATGCTTCTAGGGTTCTCTTATAGCCAAAGTTCTATCAAATGGGTCGTGGATGCATACAAAACACAAGAGAGAAGCCGCTGAGATTCAGATGGGCCTCCTCTGAACACGGGCGGGAATCACAATCATGGACGCACAAGAATAGGATGGTTCATCAATAATGACAATTTGAAAATGAAACAACAACGATAGATGATACTGCTAGCGAGCACATGCTGCCCACGAAAGACAACGTACTGCTGCCCACCGAAGACCACATGTTGCTACCCATCTGACACGCCCGGAGCGGAAAGAGGGGCTACGGCTCTTGTGGCGTGACAGAATATGCGCCCGCAACAGCATGTAGTACGACCGCACTGATGTGTCATTGATAGTGGACAAATCCTTGCTCATGATCCCCAATCCCCATTTCTTCTT
Source organism: Olyra latifolia (assembly GCA_036346145.1). NCBI lineage: Eukaryota > Viridiplantae > Streptophyta > Magnoliopsida > Poales > Poaceae > Olyra > Olyra latifolia. The sequence continues at coordinate 6,204,052 of CM070530.1, forward strand.
CTTTGCCTCCGCCATCTCCCAGATGGTCGCTGCCTCCTCCCTGTTCACTGTCGTCTTCTGTTCAATAGTAGCAAAAAGGTCCATTAGGACTCTAATCCTATACGGATTAGTATCCGCGGAGTCCACGTCATACGTGGCCTATCACAATTGAGCCCACATCTCATGTGGTCCATAATTGCTATTGGGCGTAAAACCCAACACCAGATTCGAAACCACACATGATTGGCTTTGATACCTCTGAAGGGGAACATGTAGGCTACGCTAGCGCAATTTTAAAAATTCTAACTCAAACACCTAGGACATCATGCGAGTAAGGGATCATGGATCATTACCCTTGATGCGCAGCCGCAATGTAAGAAGAGTTAGAGTAGCAGAGCTCAACGTCGCACGGGTCGAGGTACAGTAAGTAGTCGTTCTCGTCGAGCCAAATGTCTCCTCCTTGCTGATCAACGCCACAACAACCGCAAAAGCACCTCTATGGTATCCACACGTCTAGGGGACGAAACGCTGTGCACCGGTGTGCTAGTAATGCACACGCGCAATTGGGGTTTTAGGAGGACAGAGGGGGCACGATGGCTAGGGTTACGTGGTGGCAAACTCGTACAGCTTGCATTGCCTCCACGCCCCCCTTATATGGAGCGCACTAATGGACTCCTATGCTAGAGGCCCGTTAGGACTCTAATCCCATATGGATTAGTATCCATAAAACCACTAATAGATCCAATTCATCAGACATGTTCCAGACCATTAAGTGTATGACCCGTTAGGTTCATGCACAAGTGGCCATGGTCCCGAAAACCCTTTTCTGAACCACAAGCCAATAGCGGTTCCTAGTAGGATATATTGACCCCTGTATGCATATCATGATCATATCGACTGAACCTTCATATATTCATATACCGATCCTTTTGCCACACGATACCAATCATGCTCAAGACGAGATGTGTGCCATCCTTGTGATAGCTCGACCATTTACGCGATTTTGTGATGAATTGTAAACTGTTATTAACTTGTTAATCACATTAGCATGGTCATGCACTTTCCAATCCAATCACATCAAGGGGCCCAGAGATATCTCTCATATTATCGAGGGGCAAATTCCATATTTATCGCTCACACTCCACGCTATGTTTTATAGCATATCTGAAAACTATCTTTATAACTACCTAGTTATATTGTATCGGTTGATAGCCCTAAAGTATACAACTACGCATGCTGGGACTCAACGACGATCTTAGGTTTAAGGATTATATATGTATACCACTCGAGACTAATGACTGATGGCACATATAAGATAACAATCTCAGCAGTGTCTCGGAGTAGGTCTATCCTACACCATGTTTTTCTAACATGTGTGCACATTATTGATTTGATATCTCTATATCTATGGCATATGAAATACTATCATCAATCAATGCGTGTGTCGATCAAATCCATTATTGTCCCCACGTAATGATACGAGACTAAGGATCATTTAGAATAGCATCATATACACAATGTGTCCCACAACCAAGTCATACTTGATGAACAATGCGAACGATGTTTATTCATGCAACTGATAACATATTATCCAAGAGTACATAAATATAAACGTGATACAATCATCTCACCTGATCGCCTCTACGACATATCACTAACACGGGGGTTGTGAGCCCATCTCGGCCTTGCCGCCTAACAGCGTGGGTGCTGGGCTTGGGAGTGCGTCCTCCCGAGAGGCTATTTCCCCCTCTAGGTCATTGAGCTTCATTCCTGCAATGTGTCGGTCATGAGAAGGCCCGAGAGAGACCGGCTCGACCATGACCTTGTTGGCGATCTCGTCGAGCGTACGGTCCACTATGGAGGATATAATTTCGTTAGCCATCTTACGAAAATCCAAGGATTTAAGAGCAATCATGCGCTCGTTATGTTCCACGTAATACATCTACTCATCGTATCGGTTGTGGCCAATGAGCTCCGTTTCGTCTCCTAGCTCTACTCTAGATTGGAAGCAGAAAAGATAACTTAAAACTACGTTTGAGCCAAGAAACGAGCAAAGGGAAAGAGAGTTACCTTCATCCACTTGCTTGAGCCATGGCTTTACGCCACTCTCCTCCTTGTCGTCTTCACTCGCGGATGAGATTCTTGTGGGTGACGTTTTGGTGGCTCCAGTGTCTGTCTGGCCAGGCAAAATAAGGGGGATGCCCGGGCTATCACTAGGGGCTCTGTCCTTATTCCCCAATGGCCCCGAGCTAACTGCCATGGCCCGAGACCTTTCGTTTGCCATCTCACTGGCATGGGCCATGGCCAGATCCATGTCCTCCATGTCTACTGAGCATATTGTCAGCAACGACTGGAGCACCAGGCTCAACTACCCATGGACCTGCGGCGCCGCCTAAAGATTAAGGGCACTAAGTCTTCTTCGTCTTCATTTTCCTCCATAGGCACGGAGGAACTTTGGTCCAAGGTGAGTCGGGTGAGCATGGCCGTCAGCTCTCGGCGTTTTCCTCCACCATGGCCAACTCTTCCTTGCGCATGGCATTCTCCTCTGCTAGTTTAGCATGCTTTCTTTGCTTCGCCGGCTGATAGAGTTGCTGCATTAAGCCTAAGTTTTCAGTAGTAAAGTTTATAAGTCATTTTCATAAATTTGTTACCTCTACCCTGTCCATATACTCCAAGTGCGGCCTTGGAGAGTGCTGCCTTGACGCTACGGCTAGAGTTGATCTCGATGTAGCCTATCTCCAGGAGCGCCGAGTTAGCTGAGGCGGTGGTGTAGGCGAGGTAGCCGGAGCCCAGCGCTTGTGAGAACCCCCTTTAGCCGTGTCGGCGTCAGGCTTGACCATATCCTCGTCCTCGTCGTGTTCCAACAGCAAAATGGCCGCAAGTGCCAGGGCAAGAGCTTCTTTTTCCTAACAAAGGAAGAGATGAGTCAGATAGTTCGTGTGAGACTAAGCGAGCAAGAAGTAAGAGAACCGTGATGCGATTGCCATGGGGAGCAAGGTCCATACCTCATCACTGCACTCTACCACGTTATGCGGGTATTGAGATGGAGCCTCTGGCTCTTTTCTCTTCGGGGGGAAGGGGGCAAACAACTTGGCCACGTAGTCTTTGAGCCATTCCTTGCTCGAAACTATAGTTTTAGCAAGAAAGGATTAATATGTGCAACACAACGTTGGAACCAAAAAAGAATGGTGGATACGAGCTTACTGGTATTGCTCTCACGGGCGAAGTCTTGCCACCCCGTGATCTCATAGAAAGGGTGCTTCTGCCTCTACGGCGAGCTCACCCTATTCCGCAGATAGTTCTAAACAATAGTGTGCCCGATGAGCCCCATGCTTGTGAGTTTGTTGAACAGGTTTAGCAGCGGCTCCTCCTTCAACTGCATAGGATGTCGGGGGAAGTCCTTCATCGGCACAGGAGCTCCGCGTGGCCTTCTTCAAGTAAAACTAGTACTCAACCCACTTAGAGACCGAGTTCCTAAGTGTGAAGCTTGGATATTCGTAGGGATGGTTGGCTTAGAGGCATAGGTAAACGCAGCCGGCAGGAGAGGAGGTTTCCCCAGTGTGGAACAAAGTGTAGAAGTGAAATAAATGGCTTACCGTGGACAGGACGCCCATGTATCCCTTGCAAAGGAGCAAGAAGATCGCCATGTTGGGGTTGAGGTTGATGATCTAGCACTCGTAGTGCGTGAACGTGACCTCCATGAACTCTCTCTCGGGCAAGCGGAGTCTGTTTATGGAGAAGAGCTAGCAAGTGACGATCTCATCCTTTGTCGGTTTAGGAGCCTCCTCATCCTTGGGAATACACCACATTCCAGCGTCAAGGAGCCCTAATTCCTCCAGTGCCTTGAGTGCCTTGAGTCGTGCCTCGCTGGTCTTGTTCACTCTAAACTTTGCCATAGGATCCGACGCAAGTGCATGGTGGGTGAGAAGCGGGGAATGGTTTGAGAGTTGGGAAGAGAATCAAGTGCTAAGTGTTTCTAGGACTTGGGCACGAGGGCGAGTAGGGAATTTACTCTGTGGTGGAGATCCTTATATATAATGGGTAAAAGGAAATCAAAGAGACACGGCCAAAAAAACCAAAAACTGCTTCTGTCCGTTCGCAAGTCGACACGTGTCTACACAGTTTCCGAAACCGTCCAATTAAAACACACTATCACGAAGCATTGCGGTAGCGGGCAAATTTGCCTAAGTGACCGCTGGAAATTAACCGCATCGGGTCTGACCATGATCATTCCAATGGACTTTAGCTCATTCGTGTGGGAGTAAGCTTGTGCCTGGGCATCTCATGCTCGGATGCTGCAATAGTGGTTCACTGCAAGTCACCAATCCCTCCATTGAGTTTGAAGGCTCAAGGGGAAGACCTGACCAAGTTGTTCGTCACTTGAGCCTTAGGGGCTAATTGTTGAGGATTGGATAAGATATTTAATTACATATTTACTCCTGACTAGCAAGTAAGTACACCTCTAAGTTTCCTCGAAAGTCATGCCCAAGGAGAAGGTCGGACGACTTGTGAGCGGTACCCCCGTGAGTGCTACCGCGTCAGCACAGGTTTGCAAGTCCACCCGAGCACATGTACTCGTGTCACGAGTATACACCGAGTAAGACAACCAAGTGCATTAGCTCAGAGGTCCATGTCTGGGCATAACTGCCATGTCGATGGATGCGCCCACTACGTCCACAATCTTGAAGCAGTTACTAACGACGCAAACATGATGTTGCATTCAACTTGGATTTCGAGTGCAGTTATTGCCATTATTCTTTGTAACCGACAAACTAAATAGCAGAATTAGTGTGGTGGGTCGTCACCTATGTAACAATATAAATATCCTCTTTCACCCAAAGAAAGAAGAGGGACACCTTTTTTGTAACTCGATTTACACAAGGCAAAACACACTAGAGTAGAGTCATTATCTCGACCATGAGAGGCCCGAACCAGGACAAAGCGAGCCTACTATTCACCCTAAGTGCTAAGAATTCATCTTGTATTTCCAAAGCCAACATCTAGTGAGAAGGGGCCTTATTGATCCCTCAATCAAGAAGTGAGCTCGGCGGGGAGTTCCCAATCGCTGACAATCCCGTTCACGGCTAACTCTACCGGAGATGTCCTAGGCTCGAATTGCTCCTAGGCAATCTTGCGGAGGTCCAGGGCAACCTCCTTGATCTGATCTGGCATGGCCCTCGTAAGCCTCTCCATCTCCTGACCCTCAGACGCCCTCATAAGCCTCTCCATCTCCTGTCCCTTTGACCCAATTTACATGGAACCATACGTTTCCCAAAATAAGTGCGAGCACAATTTGAGAGGAACTACTGAACAAGACAGACATTTACCCAAAAAAAAGTATTTAAGATCAAAACAACAAGCAACTCAATACAATTTTTTGGTAGGTGAAAGTATGGATACTGTATAATTAATAATCTCGTCAATCGTTCGTGACAATATAACTTCACAGCAAGAAGGCATCAATTTTGACCAACATGGCAAATTATGCCCTGATGAGATCACAACACTTGAACATTGGGCCAAATGGCACAAAATCGATTTCGAGCGGCCATCGGCGAGGATGCCACCGGCCACAGGTATTTCATCCGCGGCGGTGGACGCCTCCCGTGCAATATGACTTCACGACTACATTCTTTCATCCTGCCTTCTGTACCCACCTGCTGCGACTAGATCCATTCGGATCCGACTACAACAACGACTACGACGCATCGCGCTCAAGGGGAGGGGGCATACCAACATTCCAATGAGGACGACGGTGAGAGTGTCGAGGAGACGAAGGTCGCGGACAATAGTTGGGAGGGCTCCACCACCAGATTCGGGGAGGGTGCCGAAGGGGACGGGGAGCATGGAGCTTGCGGAAGAAGTAGCACGAGTCAGGGTATCCCGCCGACCAATGCCGCGCCAGGAACCGGCTGCACTCTAGCCTAGCCTCGCCTTGCCGACCCAGTCGCCGAGTCGCCCCTTGCCTCCTTTCTCGTGGGCGTGCATAGATTTGATGGTTAGTGGACGTGGGGAGTGCAGCCGTTATGACCTAGACCATTGAGGGTGTTAAATGACCTGATATCCATAGATGTAGGTGTTAAATAATCCGTTTATAATTTTTCGTAAACTGTAATACTAGTTAAAAGTGGCTACGTAGCTATGAAAATTATTCACTGACGGTCCTTTGACCAATTCGCCAACCGTTTTAGCAAGTTAGTTTGAACGAAGTTTTGTATTTTTTACATAAAAATATTTTTTAAAGATCAAAATAAATTTTATTTTTGATTTCGTAATAATTTTATGAGCTCATGAAATTTTCTCGAGGAATGCTAAAACAATATATAAATTTTAGAAAACTACATGAATTGTTTTCTATGAGAGATATTAATAAGAACTCAAATATATAGTTTAGTTTATAAAAAATTTTTAAATATTTTTATGTAAAAATACATGTAACACTTTAGTGAAAACCGTCGATTACTCGGTCAAAAGACCATTAGTGAATGATTTTCATAATCAATGGGCTATTTATTCTGATATTGCAGTTTAGAGACTAACACATGTTGATTCCTATACTTGAGGACTAAAATTAAACATTTCCCCTATGACATTTGTAGAGTTAAAAAACAGGAATTCATGCCTAGTCTCGGGACCGGAGCTTGAATATGCATGATTCAAATGACCAAAATATTTTAAAAGTAACTTGACTTTTCTTACACAAGACCAGATTTTTAATCTTATGGTTTTTGTCTGAATCTAAACTGTGATGAATTTATTTGTGCATGACATCCTAATCTAGCTCCATGCCACCGGTCAAACCTCTAATTAAGAAAATGCCACTCCCTTTTAGCTAATTAGGAAAATGCCGTTGCTTTCTCAATTTCTATCTCAGAATGCCATTACTATGAGAATCTCCGTTAAATCCATTGGTTGGATCACACGAAATTATCTGTATGCCCACAAGGATGCATGCCTAATCTAGCCATTGCCTTCACCCTAATCTGGCTGTTCAATCCACCGGTCTCCTCACTATGGCGGCAATCGTCGACCGCGCCTCTCTACTTCGGCTACTGTTATCACTCCCCTTGTTCTACTAATCTGGCTCCATGCATCTACTGAACTTGTTCTATTGTGTTTCACATGTAGTGTGAATGTTGAACTTCATGTTTGTGATCTCGGACCATGTTTTTCCCCTAACCTATGTCTTCCATTGATTTATATTACAACAGCTCTCTTTGGTTGCATGCTTTTGTAAACCCAGGTGCATTTGGTTGGTCACTTCAATTAACCTCTATCAGTTCCAAGAATTTTTTTTCCTTAACATGCACCAAGTTTCAGGAATCTATTATTTTTATTTGAGAAATTTGGCATGTATGTGCAATCAATTGGCATGCAACTGAATTGGAAGCTGTATCATGACTTGGGAGGCATTTGCGTCATATTTTTTTTTCCCTTAACAGGAGACTAACAACTGCTTCAGGTGAATGGTATTTTCGGACCAAAAGAAAGAAAGTAGTGGCGTTTTTCTAATTATTCAAAAAGGAGTGGCATTTTCACAATTACATGCCAAAAAGCATGAGCCAAAATTTCCTTTTTACCCTTTTTATTAAGTGCTTGATAGGGTACACCATACAAGCCCCACAAGTTAGTAAGGATATCACTGACTGTATGAAGTTAGAGAATCCTGATCCACACCGTACACCCGTCGGCCCATCCTAATCCTTGCTATCCTCTATTTTAGAAGTGACGAGTTAGCCATGGTATAACTTAGGGTAAGGATGATTCCTAACTATTTCTATAATATATCGCTGTAATAAACATTTATTAGGTGAGAAACTAATTGTTGAGGAAAGTACGCGGCCCATAGGAACGCGGCTCACTTACCTGCCTCTGACCCAGCAGAGAGCACGCGCAAGCTTCATAAGCTCGCGCCGAAGCTAGCGTGCTCGCACCGAGCTTGGCAAGCTCACGCTGAAGTTTCTCCGCCTCGGCTCGGGTCTCGTGTCTGTGAGCTTCCGGCCGGGGCTCGGACCACGACATGGCTGCGCCACCACGCGGCAAGCACGCTGCGGGTCCCGCATGTCATCGCGAGTTAAATATGACCGTAGTACCGAGGCACGCCTGCCGCAAGCCGCTGACGGGTTGGTGGCCAGTCACGTCAACGATCAGCTTACCGTCCGCCCCCATAGAGAAAGACACGTATTGCCGTGTGGCGGTCCGAACACTGATCCTAGCGAGTTGGGAAAATACGCCCGAATGTCCGGTGGACCTCGTACGTCCGCCATGTCGCAGCACGGCGAAGAAGAAGAATACAACTAGCGATCAGGGGGCAACATGGTGCCTCACAACGGACCAAAGTCAGACTACAGTGGCCGGAGGCAGCCTATAAAAGTGGGCACACAGGCCACAACCAAGCAGAGGACGAAGACAGACACAAACAAAAGAGCACTCAGCCACCATAGAACAGGAGCACTTGCACTTGTATAGGATCTCTAGTTCTAGGCGATAGTTCTTGAAAGTGCATCTAGGCACATAAGTGATTTTGGTGATTAATGACAAACACATAATGATAATTATTAGTAAATGTGTAAATACTTGGCTAAGTAATTGTCTAGTGACAAACCTCTGATATGATTGTGTTGCTATGAGACTAACATGCTTATTGCCAAGTTGAATATTAGTCTCATCTATTTAGAGGACATCATATATGCCAAGTGGACAATCTATCCATCCTAACAAGGTAAGTCTCACACATACAAATAGGATGGGTAAGCAAAGATAAGGTATGTAATCTCGGTAACCTTCTCTATATATATTTATTATTGCATTCCTCTTGTGCAAGTGTATAGTGAGTTTCAAGTAACATATTGATTATATATATGCACATTGGTTGATTTCATATCTATTTGTGCATATATACTTATTTGAGTTCAATATGTGTCTTGTTTCTCGTATGCATGTCTTAATTAGAGTTAAACTTCACATTGGTATAAATTGACTTGGTGCATGCTTGCCTTGTTTGTATATCTTCTCATGCACTTTCTTTGATGAAGTTTAATCTAGAGTTGGATTACATATTTGTTCATACTCTAAATGTTAAATGTACATGTGTAATTCTTGTATATTCTATCATATGCTCCATTTTAGTGAAGATTGTGGCACTTGCCATGGTTTAGTTAATTTATCATATTGGCAATTATCTTCCTAGTGCATCTAGCTCCATTACATATTGATCATGATGCACTTAGTAGAGATCTTTTCCATATCAAGTGTTTCCATTTAATATTGTGCTTATTTATATGAAACACTTGTTGCACTTAATTGCTCACAAACATCAATCTATTTATATGTATTGAGCTTTTGGGACTAATATCTTTCATGAGTGGTTTAGAAAGATTTAGGTCCCGTGAGTATGTGTGATGACCAAGGTATGTCAAAGGATGACGGTTAAGCCGAGATCAATAAGACGACGGTGTCTCACCAAGAGTTGAGAACTAAGTCAAGATCGACTTGGCGTGGAGATCGTCGGGGAGGATGATCAAGTCAAGGTCGATGGGACGAGAGTCTCATGAGGTGAATCGAGTCAAGTTGGATAAGGCAAAGGCTTCATCAATCTTTTAGTGAAGGTCATCATGCATAATGAAGAAAAAGACGGCAAGTGACTATTCTAGACTTGTATTATCTTTGATTTAATTTGAGTCTAAGGATTGCCGTACTATTAAGAGGTATGCGATGGAGAATGACTTCTAGATGTGTCAAGTGCTCAAGTGATCAATCCTTGTGAAATCTAGAGAGAGTATGGTGTTGGTGGTGTCGGAAAGTGAGAGTTGTAGGTCTCCCTTGTCTTCCCTGTGAATTCTGCATTATCCTTTAGGATTTTAGAAGTGAAACCTTGTTGGTTGTGTAGCTCTCGTTCTTGGCTTTCCATAGAGTCCAAGATCGCCCAAAACGGAGTCCGGAGTCAAAAGTTATGCATGTTTTCGTCGGGGTGTGCAGTGGCTGTTTTCAGCATTCGGACTATCCGATGTTCACTCGGAGTATCCGAATGACTCGGAGTATCCGAAGTTTGTTCGGACTATCCGAGCTGGGTCTCTCTGTCTCCGTTACCTGTAATTACTCGGACTATCCGAATATCACTCGGACTATCCGAACTTACACGAAACTGTCTATAACGGACAGAATCCCTGAAAGCCTCTATTTAAACCCCTCTTTCTCCCCATTTGAAAAGAGCTGTTGCACCACCATTCCTTGAGCTATCCAAGTGTTCTTGAGCCCTTTAGAACCCCTCTACTCTTAGATCTTTGTAATCCCCTTTGGAGAAGGGTTTGGAAGAGTTGGAAGGAGAGATTGAGGGAGAATTGGGAGAAAGGTTGGGAGGTGATTTCTTTATGGAATTAGTGTGTTCTTGAGCCCTACTGACCCCTCCACTCTTCGATCTAGGTGATCCCCTTGGGAAGAAGGGTTGGGAGGAGGTGTGAGTGTGGATTAAGCAAGAGTTGATCTTTGAGCACTTGTGGTCATCTCCAAGTTCATTCTTTATGGGCATTTGTTACTCTTGGAGGTTGAGAACTCCTAGACGGCTAGGAGTTGGTCACGAGCCACCGAGCTTTGTGTGGTGCGCCGTGACAAGTTTGTGAAGGCTCGATTTCGCCTCCGCAAGAGAAGAAATCAAAGGAGTGAAGCCGGCGAGTGCATTGTGCAACACCGGTGAGGGAAGGGTTGAAAAAGACCCCGGCTCAAGTGTGACCGAGCCGCCTCAATGGAGACGTAGGATCCCCTCAAGGATCCGAACTTCGGGAACAAACATCTTCGCGTCTCCATCTTCATTTCGGTTTTATCCCTTTCACTCTCAAGTTTGATTTACTTGCTTATTTTACAATTGAATTGATTATCTTGTCTTGTGTGATACTACTGCATCTATACTTACTTGTGAACTATCTTTGGTGCAGGTGGTATCCTTGAATTTGTGATATTTGAGTTGAATTCGAAGTCACTCTGTATCATTCGAACTATCCGAATAGACTTCGGACTATCCGAAGTACTCGGACGAATTGTGGTGAACTTCAGACGATCCAACATATTGTTTCATTGTGTTTAATTTAGTGTTTAAATTTTGTAATCGCCTATTCACCCCCTCTAGGCAACATCCCGGTCCTTTCAGTTCTCCGCTTCCAGGTATTGTAGGAATACACATAGTGCCTTAAGCACTTATTGTACTCGAGCCTAGCCTTTCCAAAGCTCGTTCTAATCTCCTTGTACTCGTTTAACCTCGATACTAAACGAAGACTGGACGTAGGACTGTTATCCGGCAGTGGAGGCCCGAATCAGGATAAAAACACCCCGTGTCACACACACACCCACACGTCCTTCCCTCGACAGTGCCTGCACCCGCGGGCCTCGGTCGAGAGGGAACAGGGCTGCTCTCGGGTCTCGCACATCCTTTCTCTTGCTTATCGGTCTACGGAGGCTCGCCTCCCAGCCACCGACACTAATAATCATTGATTTCTCATGTATCCTAAAGATTTGTTTGGAAAGACCAATCTCGACTGGGATCGATATATGGGATCCTAGCTGAGATTAACCAATCCGGAACAAAGCGTAATTAGGATTATTACCCGAGAAGTCAACGATTTATCCCGGACCTCACAACACCCTCGACCGATTGGTTCTTTCTTTATTAAGCAGCCGATTAAAATTTTTCAGTGATGGATGACTATTCACCAAGACTATTATAGAATACCATATCGTACATAAAAGTTCAGAGCTGACTTAATAACCTATAGTTTAACTTACTAGTACGAGTAATAAATAGTGCAATTATTGTTGAACGATTTCACACGCATGCTTTATCTATGATGTATTCTAACAAGGAAGTGATTAGCTAGCATCGACTGCCTTCGTTTGCTTATTTGACTTATAGGGATTTTTTTAATTTTTGGATTATTTTTTTCTATCTCGAAGACGTATATAAAAGATCTCTAACACAATTTGAACGAAGCGGATCCGGCTCTCGAGGCCACATCGAAAAGTAAATAAGCAAACAAGATAAGCAAATGAGATAAACTGAAAAGAACTGCACCGAGTAGCAGCTGTGGATGCTCTAAAAGCATCTCCACCAGCTACTTTATCCTCTCACTCTATAATACTATTTACTACTCCCTCTATACAATACTGTAAATTTCTTTTATACTTTATATTATACACTAAAAGATTTCTTTTCTGCGCCAGATACTCTACCTTGAGTCAAGTATTATAGAGCATCTTGTCGAGGTGCTCTAAGAGCATCCACAGCAGCAACCGTATAAGTACTGTAGCACCACAGCACAGTGCGAATAGCGTTAGTAACACCGCTCCAGCAGAAACGCTATGAGAGGATTACGGGATAGCGTTTCGGCTCGTGGACGTGAAAAAAGAAGCGATAGAGTCCGCCCCCATCTTCACTCTCTCTCCTCCCCGGCGGCAACGACCGGCGACTCGCGCCACCCTCCGTGCGCGAGTTTGTTGAAGCGGTGGCGGGCGACGCGGGGACATTTGGTGGAGCATCGAAGGCCGGCATCGACGGCGGCGGCATCGAATCGCGGGGAGGCAGATCTGGCGGAGCTACCGGAGAAGGCGATACCTGGTTCCCCTGTAGCTTCGTCGCAGTCGTCGTCCGCTCCAACACCGCCGCCTCGGAGGAAAAGGTGAGTTCTTCCCTTCCTCCCACTGTTTTGTGGGTTCCTCTCGCCGATTCGCGGAGTTGGAGTAGATCTGGAAGTAGGATTCACCGCTTCGTCGCGGTGGTGGAGTCAACGAAGGTCGTGGTGCGGGAACACGGCATACGGTCCATGAGCCTCGATTTCGTCGTGTCCATGTCGATGGTGGCGGCAATGTCGCCGACTTGGGCAACCGCCTGGATTTGTTGCTCATTGTGGGTATGTGGAGGTGCGGATTACAAATAAAATTGCACCTATGTGGGGAGCTGGGGAAGATTGTAGTTAATTGTGGATGTATTATATGCTTAATTTCCATATTAATTTCTTTATATCGTCATGACTTCCTGTTGTGTCTATTGTTTCGGCTAGTGTATATGCAGATATATATGCCTAGATAGGTAGATGTTGCTTGTTGGTTGCTTGCTTCTTTTTGGCCTGTTGATTTGGTGGTGCTCATGGGAAGGATTCGTGTGCCTTTTCAATGATGTCCATTTTGCATAGATAAATTAACCAATTTGAGGTTCATTGCCCCGTCACTTGGTCAGAAGTTGTAGAATCCAAACATGCCCGGATCAAAAGTGACATGTCCTAAATTTACATTTTCATGACATACACCAATTGCTCAATCATATTTGTATAGAAATTGGAAGCTAGTCGTTGCTCATTCTCCGCTCAGATATGCAAGTAACCCTCATCGCTATGGAATTATTTGGCAATCACATGTGTTGAACCCTTTTCTCTGTTATAGCTGCCACATTTTAGTTTGTTGCGCATTTTCTCTGCCTGTTATATTATTTACATCAGTTCGAACTCAGCAACCGTGGTTTTCTTTCATTCACTGATAGGCATAAGATGGATCCTGGTTTCCAGCGCCTTATGGAGCAATATGGATATAATCAAGGCGAACAGTAGAGGTGACCAATCGGTCCCACCTCAACCGCAGCTCCCAACATAGGTCCGCCCCAAAATTCCATCTTTTCTCGCTGCTGGCCACCAATTTCCTCCAAATTATGGCCTACCACATATGACTCCATCTAGGCCAATATACCTGGTGTTTATCCTCCCAATGGGTGGATATTATCCCTATCCAAACATGTGTCCTAATTTAGGAGGGGGACTAGTGTAGAAGGCTATGTTGGCACACAAAAGCACATGGACAAGTGCCTTCCTAGAGCAATACAAACGGATAATGTATCGTTCATGAGGTAGAGGAGACCCAACCTCCCATTGTTTCAGCCGTGGTATAGGGAGGGACGAGGGAGAGTCGTGGCGAGAGGAAGGGTAAGGGTAAAGAAGTCTGCGATCGAGACAGTCATTGAACTTGAGGATGATGGGAATGATCAAGGAGGTAGAGGGCCGAATTGGACAAAGCATGAAGACGAAATTTAATCTCCTTGTGGCTCAACTCCTCATATGACCTGTGGTGGGAAGGGAGCAAAAGCAAGACTCTTTCTATGGGACTATAACTGAAAAGTTCAATGAACTTAGTGGGGCAAACCAATTGTGAGGCCCCAACGGTGCAGGCAAGGTAGGTGGAACCTAATCAACAAAGAGATGGCGAGGTACGTTGGATTGAAGAGTGATGTGGACGCCTAAACCCAAGTGGTACGACCGAACAGATAGGGTACGTGTCCCGCAATGTGTAGCTATCCAACACAAAGGTCCCAAAGTTGTAGATCTTTGCGTGCATGACTCATTGTTGTCACACTTTTGTTTTGCAGAGGAAATGGTGCCCAATTGTACCAGAAGGAAACCGGCAAGGTGTGGAGTCTGAAGCATGCTTGGATTCTTCTCCGGCATGAACACAAGTGGCTGGCCGAGGGTCACATCGCCACTGCAAGTAGGAAAAAGCAAAAGTCGGGGACCAATATGTCTCCTGGGGTCACTAAGTATCGAAGGGGACTCAAGGAAGAAGAGGGGAGTAGCCGGCCCATAGGAAGGAAACAGGCCAAGGCACGCCTGTCAACTGGTTCAAGCCCGGTGGTTGCATGCATGGAGCATTGGACTGCATTGCAAAAAGAGCTAGCTGCCCCGAAACAGCAATACTATGAGGTCATGTGTGAGGTGCGGGAAAGGGAAGCGACATCCAGGGAGGTGGAGGCTAGATCAAGGGAGATCGAGGCCAAATCAAGGGAGTTGGAGGCTAGATCAAGGGAGATCAAGGCTGAGGCGAAAAGGGAGGAGATTAGGCTAAAGAGAGAAGAATGAGACCCGGCTGATGACCATGGACGTATCCTCGGAGTCTAGTGATACGAGAGCGTACATTGAGCTACAGAGACAGGCAATCTTAAATCGACTTCGTTCTAGCTCGAGCAGCGGTCAGTGAATACATGTTTGTACTTTAAATCGATGCATGTCGGCTTGTTCCAAGAAGAGAGACCGCATGTTGTGCTTGTTTAGACAGTAGTTTCAGTTGGTGTGCGGTCTTTGCCTTTGTTCGTGTAGCGATCTTCTTTGCTCTATGTTTTTCATGTTTGTGATGGCTGGAACCTTGGTTGTGGTAAGACTTGCATTTGTGCCCGGTTTATGTATGGATAATGTTGTAATAAGACTTGAATTTGTGCCCGGTCAGTGAATGTGTCTAGTTTGCAGTGTTCATTTTGCTATCATTCTAGTATGAATTTTATAGAACTATAGTAGGAATATGTCTAGTATGGATAATGTGTACATTTTGCTATAATTCTGGTATGAATTTCATAGAACTATAGTAGGATTATGCTATTTGGCACTTCATATATTTTGGAGCAAATTAATTCCATACAATACTTTAGTTCATACATGCCAGTTGAAAATACCATAGGGCATACAATACCATAGTTCATACATTCCAAAAGTTCATACATTATCATAGTTCATACAAGACCATAGTTCATACAATACCCTAATTATGACTACTGCCCACCATGAAGTGCCCATACATGCTCGACGAGGTCATTCCTAAGTTGTCGGTGAGTTGCCCTATCACGAATGGCGTGTGGTATCGCCAGAAATCCGCCCAAACTTGCCCGGGGGTTTATCCCAACAACAAGTCGCCCCATCGCCTCGAACTCCAGCTCACCTTCTGGAATCCCTCCTTCGTCCTCGACTATCATGTTGTGCATAATAACACAGGCCGACATGATATTATGTATAGTTTTCTTCTTCCAGTGTCTAGCGGGTCCACGAATGATGTGGAACCTCCCCTGTAGCTGGCCGAAGGCCCTCTCAACGCCCTTATGCGTCTTTGCGTCGCTTGGTAGTGTACAACTTGTCTTTGTTAGTGATTGGGGCGGGGACATCCTTCACTAGTGTGGCCCACTCAGGGTAGATGCCATCGACGAGGTAGTAGCCGTGGTTGTACTCATGGCCGTTCACGGTGAAGTGCGCCGGTGGAGCTTCTCCCCTCAAGACCCTGTCGAACAGTGGAGAGCGCTGCAAAACGTTGATGTCATTGTTCGAACCCGGTGTCCCAAAGAAGGAGTGCCAAATCCAACCGTCATATGATGCGACGGTCTCAAGGATTATCGTGGGCCCTCCCGCGTGGCCCGAGTAGCTGCCTGCCCATGCTGTTGGGCAATTCTTCCACCGCCAATGCATACAGTCCAAACTGCCTAGCATTCCGGGGAATCCTCTTTGCTTCGACTCTGACTAGAAGCCGTTGTGTGTCCGCTTCAGTAGGAGCCCTCAAGTACTCCTCACCGAAAGCAGCAATCACGGCTTTGATAAATTTCCTGGTGGACTTGAGGGTCGTCGACTCCGCAATGCGAAGGTACTCGTCGATCGAGTCCGCCATGGGGACGAGATCTTGAGCATACGCAAAGCGGCCGTAATCTTGATAAGCGGGTGGTGCCCAAGCTTCTGTGCGCTGTTTCGCCGCTGATGGAAATAAGGTTGCTCTCTCATGACGCCATCGACAATGCGGAGGAACAGTCGCTTGCTCATACGGAACCTGATGAATGCCAAAGACAAGATGAGTGTCATCACGACGAACAATAAAATTGCATGAAATTTAACATTTAGCATACCTCCGTCTAAATAGACCCTCATGATAGGTTGGTACGTCGGTAAGTAGTCCGGAATAGTCTGCACAGTAACCTAGATGGGACTCCGGTTGATGGTGCGATCACCGCACCGAACCACCCGGACGTCATGACGAGGCCTCTCCTCTGCCTCCGCAAGCATAGCGAGAAACATCGCATTGTTCTCATCGTCGGACTCGATAGTACATCAAGATCGAATCTGAAGCCATTGCTAGTATTTTTGGAGATGGAAATATGAGATGATACACTCCACTCTTGGCGGCTATTTATAGCATCTGCGAGCTTGCTTTGGAAGGCGGCGGTGCAAGCCGGAGGAAGGAAAATGTTGTGTCTTGCAAACCAACGCCTAATGCAAGCTACGGTTTGACCGGTTGAGCTAGCTTTCGGGAAAAGCTACGGTGCTGAAATTTTCCCCAAAATGCATCTCTTCTCTGCAATGCGAAGGACGAGGTGATTCATTCATTTGTTTGATTAACGATCGTACATAATTATTGTGTTAATTACTATGTTACGCATGCACCAATATGTTCAATCAATCTTCTAATTTTTTTTAAAGTTCAAAAAATATAGCGCAAGTCAAACAGCATTGTCGAATAAATTTAAAATTTATTTTTTCAATTTATCTGATTTTTAAATACATGTTTACATGTCCCATAACTGAGCTTATACGCCCAAAAATGTCCATATACGAAAATACGACAGTTATAGTATGGGAGTTGGAGTGGTAATATAAAATCAAGAGAGAGATTATAGAGTTTCAATTATAGAGTTTCTGGTGTGGATGTATGGGGTAGGTAGAGAAGAGAGAATATATAGTTGGGTGTTAATGGATGGATAGAGTAGATGAAATAGAGTTGCTGGTGCGGATGCTCTAATAAGCAGCAGCTCGCCCACACCGCTGAGCCGGATCTCATCAGTCCAAACAGTACTTCAGCCGCGCCATGTCACGTCAATTCCTGTCGGTTTAGGGTATGGGTCATGTCATGCTCAGATCTACGTTATGAAAAAAGAGTACTGTACGCTGGACACTACGTCATGTCGTGCTCAGCATGCATGTGCTTTTGCATTAAAAAAGGGGGCGCCTGGTGCGCACGCTACTACTCGGACGCGCTGGACCCGGGCCCAGCTGTCGGCGACGCGTGCCGCTACAGCGCAGAAGCAAAACCGCCATATAAATAGCGTTGATCGTCTGGCATCCGTATGCCATATTCTTTTTTTTTTACTTTTAGAGCAACTTTAGCAGCTACTCTATTCTCTCACTCTATAATACTATTTACTACTCTCTCTATCCAATACTCTAAATTTCCTTCACATTTTACACTACACTCTAAAAGATTCCTTCCCTGCACTAACTACTCTATCCCGAGCTACAGTATTATAGAGTACTTGCTCCAGATGCTCTTATGCCAGCTTCTATGGAGGCGGACGATTGATCACCTGCTGATCATGTGGCTCAACCAGGATTGGTAATGGTTTGCAGGTTAGTCACATGCATGCCACCGTAAAGAGCGCAATTATACTACGGGGTCTATGCCCCTTCAGTAAAAAAAATAATCATAAAGAGCGCAATTATAAGAAGGTTAATTGGATAGATGCAGTATTGAAACCTAAGAAATATCACCGCTAAGTTAGTATTTGTAGAATCATCATTTCAAAAGAAATGAGAAGAATGTCATTCTGCACAATATACATGTCCACTTACATCATATATTCTCACCGTGTCTTCCACTTATAACTATTTGCCCCCGGCATCTTCTTCCTTCTCTCTTCTCCTCTCTCCGTCTCTGTCATACTTTCTGGTCACCTTCTTCCCCTCCGCCATGCCCGTCACCGGCCATCATCCCCCCTCTCTATGCCTCTATCTCCTCCTCCATGTGTCAGCCCTGCTCCGTCGCACGTTGCATCGCTGTTGTCAGATAACGAGAACAGTGGTGACACTCAGACTTCGGGCTGATCGGGACAGGTGGCGAAAGATTGAGTTGAATTGCTCAAAATTGAATTTCGAGATCTTGTAAAAGCGGTATCAAAAAGCCAACAACTCACTTGATTTGACTTATTTTTAACCGCAGCTGCTTTGATATTTTTAAGAAATATAGTTAAGAAGTTAAAATGTTTGGTTTTATAAATGAATTTAGATTGCCTTATAATTACGCAATTTAAGACCCATGTCGATTATCGCTGGATAACCGGTCAAAGTTTATTTTGAATTTTTGAATCCGAGATCGGAACTTGTTGGTTTGTTTGTCAAAAGGCCGTGACTAGGCGACGGCGGTATACCAACACGACAAAAAATCCCCGGTGCACAAGATACCCCTCCCTCCGCCAGCCGAGTTCCGCGCCCGCTTGTCCTTGCGTGCTGCGTTCCCGCACAGCCTGCTTTGGTATAAGCCGTATACCACGACGTCCCTGTCCTGCTTGCCGCGTGGCACATGCGTATTGCATGTAATTGCTCTGCCCACTCGTGTTTGTGCACACATAGATGCATTCTTCATATGCCGTCCCCTATCGTAGCTACAATATGGAATAGAACAAAATAAATATAAACTATAGGTGAATCAGTGTAAGCCATGAATAAACCAAAATGAACCATGAGTGGACCAGTGTAGGTGAACTATAGGTGACCAGTGAATCATGGTGAACCACGGTTGAATCACGGGTGAACCACATGTGAATCAGAATGAAACAGGAGTAAAACTATGAGTGAATTACGAGTGAATCAAGGGAAAAGAATTTGGATAAATATGAATCATGTTTGTGAACAATAAGGTATTAGGTGAACCATGGTGTGTCAAGGGTAAACCATGATATATCAGTATGAACCATGTTTATAAACCATAATGCGTCGGGGAGAATCACGGTCTCAGATGTGAACCATGGTGTGTGAAGAGATGAACCGTGGTGTCTTTGGTGTGAAACATGATGTGTCAAGAAGTGAATCGTGATGTCTCAGGTGTGAACCGTGATGTCTTGGGTTAAACCATTTTTATCATTTTTCTACGCCATGGTGTCTCAGGTGTGTGTGTCGGGGTGTATCGGAATGTGTCATGGTGTGTCACGTGGTTTCGGATTTTACTATGGTTTAGCAGAGTGTGTGCCAAGTGTGTGCCAAGTATGGTGTCTCGGGTGTATGCGTTGAGAGGTGAACCGTGGTGTTTTTGGTGTGAAACATGGCGTGTCGAGGAGAATCATGGTGTCTCAGGTGTAAACCATGATGTCTCGGGTTGAACAATTTTATTATCTTCCTATGCCATGGTGTCTCAGGTGTGTGTGTGTCAGGGTGTATCGGAGTGTGTCATGGTGCGTCACTCAGTTTCAGATTTTACTATGGTTTCAGATTTTACAAGTATCATTTGGTATCATTGAATTATCCAGAAAAAACATGCTAAGAAATCGTTGAATATCATCTAAATATCATTAAAGTATTAATAGGTATCGTCAAGTATCAAGTATCATAAGTATGTATTATCGAGCACCAGGGTATTATGATAAAGTACTCATCAAGTATCATGGAGTATCGACAAGTGTCATTTTCGGTTATCATGTATCATTGTAGTTTCAACAAGTATCATATCCAAAGTATAAAATAATTGATAAAATCCAATTAAATCATAAAATTATAAAATTTGGCAATGGGCTAGCTCTTGACTTTACGAGACTATAGGTTTTTGTTTTACGGGATTTGGACTTTCGATGAATTTTATACAAATTTTGAAAGAATTGCAATGAACTGCAGAACGGATTGCCTGCCAGATAATATGCAGGGCTGAACCATGGGGTCTCATGGATAACAACCACTTCATGTGCGGAGCCCAACACAGAAGCAACCGACACAAGTGCAGCAGAAGCGTGAGCGTAACGAACGCGAGGAGAGCACGCACATAGAGAGCTACTCGTCTTGTGTCTAATTGTACCGTCAGGAGTAGAGCGACGGTACAGCGTGCGGTAGTATTTCTCTTGTCAAAATCGACCAATAATTGACCATTTAATAAAAAGAATCAATCGATCGATAATCCATAACGGACGTATGTATATATAGATCAGTAGTCAACCAATATCGACCAAATATCTATTGCTATTTGAATTTAAGTTAACAGTTGAATTCAGTTCAGCTTTGGAACCTTAAACCGGTCGATATTGCTTACTGAGCCGCAATGCTAAGGTCAAAAATCGCATCGACCGATTTTTCATTGATAAGTTGAACCCTCCCACGAGACTAATGTTTTTTTTAGCAGTTTCTACAATTATTAAGTTAATTAGATTCATGCCACTGTTTATTTTAGAAATTTATGAATTGTTATTGCCCTTTGCGAAACTAAAAACTTGCCACCGCTCGATTGCACAGTTAGATTTATGCCATTACACGGCTCTCAAAACACCTTGCCAATTAGAACGTCTTTTTTAAACCATTTTGTCCGTCTTCTTTCTTCTCCTCTTGCTCTCTCTCAGCTCAACTCCTCTTCCTCTCAGATTGTCGCCGCGCCGTCCTCCCGCCACCACCACTGCCCTAATCCTCCTCCCTCCATTGTTGGTCTTGTCCTTGGTCTGATGTGTGGACTGTGGACGGCTCTAGAATCGATCATGAATCATGATGCATGTAAGGATATCATCAATGCCGTAGAATATTATAATCTCGTTGATCCTGATCCTCCACGCAGGACCTAAATTAAGTAGAAATGGATACAATAATATGTTTTTCAGATGAACAAGACATCATCAGATCACCACGGATGCCCCAGTTCGCCATTTTCTACAAACCGAGTATAGAATATTGGTACATATATTTCTTCTTCGAATCACCATGTTTTAAAATACTGTAATCCTGCATATAATTCAGAAACTTGGCTTACACGTAGCCTCCATTGACCCGAATGACTTGGCCGTTGATCCACGCGGCAGCGTCAGTACACAGGAAGCCGACCACCGGCGCCACATCCATGGGCTCGCCGATACGTCCCATGGGGCACTCGCCGGCGACGGCCATGACACGCTCCTCGGACTTCCCGGAGTAGAACATCGGCGTGGCGACCGGCCCCGGCGCGACGCTGTTGGCCGTGATCCCCGTCCCGGCAAGCTCCTTCGCTAGCACCTTGGTCATCGCCTCCACGGCCGCCTTCGTCGCTACGTACGCGCCGTACCCCGGCCTGAGGGATCCCACGTTCGACGACGAGAAGGTGACGATGCGCCCCCGGCCGCCGCGCGCGAGCCGCCGCGCGGCCTCGCGGCAGCACAGGAACGTGCCTCGCGCGTTCACGCCGAACGCGCGCTCCCACTGCTCCGGCGTCGTGTCCGCGATGGACGGGTATGTCGCGTCCTGCACGCCGGCGGCGGCCACCAGGACGTGCAGGTCGGGGCCGAACGCCGCCTGCGCGGTGTCGAACAGGAGCGCCACCTGCGCGGGGTCGGAGACGTCGGCGGGCACCGCGACGGCGCGCGGCCGGGCCCACCCCGCGAGCGCCGGGTCGGCGTTCACGGCCGCGACGAGGTTGTCCGCGGGTGCCGCGTCGCCAACGTAGCCGACCACGACGCGGGCGCCCATGGACGCGAGGTGCGCGGTGACCGCCGCTCCGATGCCGCCCGCGCCGCCGGTCACGACGGCCACGCGATCGCGAAGCGGCGCGTGGCCGGGAGCAGGGGGCGAGGGGCCATCAGGGCTCGTGTGGCGCAGCGCATATGGTACTGGGTCTTGTTGCGGTGGATTGCTCATCGGCAACGGCAGCTTACAGCATCATGCATGTGCATGGCTTCCTTGCGTAGTAGACGAGCGGGGTTTTATAAAAACGGGCGTAGTGAGCCTGCCAGATACACCGAACACAAGTGGCGTCTCTATATATTTCTTTCGGATTTGCTAAAACCCAGCCGCCTGCGTTCAAGCGACCCAGGTAACTCTGCTCCTCCACGCACCGCCCCCCTCTTACAATTTTCCTTCACCGCGCCACCCCTCCCTCTTCTCTTCTCCATCTCCGACCACTGCCTACAGGGTTAGGGGTAGGGTTCGGGGTAGGATTCCGGGTTACAAGGATGATGGGGAGGTGGCGGTCCGGCAATGGGGTGGCGGCACCCCCGCCGGAGCTGCGAGAACGAAGGAAGGTGGTGGTTTATGGTACCACTGTGCTAGCTAGGCTTGCTACGGCTGTACACCACATACCCTATAGCTATCCTATATCCATGAGTCGTCATCGTCGTAGTCGTCGCAGCTGCCGCTTGTCGCTTCGGGGTAGTTGAAGGAGAAGTCATCGCAGTCGCCAGGCGGGATGGGGTTGTCCGAGGGATCGGAGGTGTCCCCGTCGTCGGATTGTCATCAGGCCCATCAGACTGCCTCGTCATCCGACTCTTCCTCAGACAACAAAACAGGGCAAGCTCTTCATTGTTGTCCTCCTCTTCCTTCTCCTCCTCCTTAGGCGATGTGGGCCCGCTACCGCTTGGGCGTCGACTCCTCATTGCGAGACGGTTGGTGGCTCCTCCTCATAGAGCTCCTTGCCTACCGTCTTCTCCTCGTGAGGCACCAGATTGCTGACAGGCCGTGGTGACCATGGCGAGGCCGACCGTGACTCCCTCTCGCGAGGTGCCAGATCGTCGGCAGGCCATGATGACCATGGCATGCCCTACCGCGACACGAGGCGGGTGGAGAGGGCTGCGACGGTGAGACAGATGTTAGAGAGGGCAGATGCGGCAAGGCTGATGGAGATGGCATCAGCGAAAAGGGCGAAGAAGGTGATTGGGCCATGACAGAGTTGGAAGAGGTGGAGATCTAGGAGTAGGAAGTGGCAGAGATATGGATCTAAATGGGGGGGAGGGATCGATCGGATATAAGCATAGGTTCTCTTTAGCCTATCTTATTTTCTTATCTTCTGATTTACTTATACGCTGAACTTCGAGAACTTTACGAGAAAGCTTGGAAAGTTTGGTGTGCCTCATTTTATTCATATCTAAGAGTCCTGAGACGTGGTTTCAAGATAGAAAATAACGAATTACAAAAGCCAAAGTGTTTGACTTTTCGATTTGGAGATAAGAAGATAAGATAAAGAGAACAGCCCGTAAGATTATATAGATGTGTACGAGGAAAAAATGTCTGAGAAATGCCTCGACAGATGAAACTTCATGCGTGTTGGTTATAATTATGAACCAGCGCATATGAAAACATAGCGACGCTCCTCTTCAGTTGACACACAATAAAATCTTTATACGTGTCGATTCTAATTTCCATCCAGCACATATATACAGATTATATGTTTTGAGTCGCTATATGAACCGACACAGATATATCTATGCCGATTAGCCATCAGAACTGGCATATATAGTCTGTAATCTGTGCTGATTGGTAATTAGCACCGATACATAAAAGCTTTTGATGTATGTCTACTGAAGAACCGACACTAGTAACCTTATTTGTGCCAGTTCTGTTTGAACTCGTACAGTAGATATATATGACATGTTTTGATATAGTGTTGTTTTGATATAGTGCCAGCTAAAAGGGCTCAAAAAATAATTTTCAACTTCGAGTACAAAGTAAAATTTCGCTACGACTTTAATCGGTCACAACGTTCTTTACCCTAACAAATAACAGCATAAATCATGTCACATATTCAGCAGCCCTTGCAATTCAGTATAAGCGGCAACTCTCGCACACCGCTGAGCCGGATCTCATCGGTCCAAACAGTATTATAAGCAAATAGCAGCAGCGAGCATGGGGGCGCACACAGGAAGCTGAGAAGCACCGCAAGCTTCAAATAGACGCAAAATTGAGGACCGCGCAGTGGCGTGGTGGTAGAGACACGAGTGCGCGTCCTGCCCGCTACGAGTTCAATCCTTGAGATCGGCTTTGGTGTCTTATTTCGGGTTTTTCTAGGGTTTAGTCTAGTGACCAGTATATCTAGGATTGAATCTCGGTGGGACTACATGTGTCCGTGTATGGAGGTGTAGAGCGTCTCATCTGATTCTGCGTGTGCACTAGACCCGCATGAGGTAGGTGAGTATGGTGCTATGCTGTGAGTTGTGTACCGAGTTGTACGGTCTCCAAAAAAAAAAGGCCAAAATTTCTGATGAACAGTGAGGCAGTGCTCCTCTGCACTGCACGCCGGTGAAGTTGTCGTCCTGTCGGTTTAGTCATGCTCAGATCTGCATGCATGTGCATTGTGCTTCTGCATCTGCATCAAAAAAAGGAGCGCCTTGTGTGCAGGCAACTGCTCGGGCGCTGGACCCGGGCCCAGCAGTCAGCGACGCGTGCCGCTACAGCGCAGAAGCAAAACCGCCAAATAAATAGCGTTGATCGTCTGGCATTTATGCCATATTCTTTTTTTTAGACTTGTATGCCAGCTTCTATGGAGGCAGCCGATCGATCACCTGCTGATCATGTGGCTCAGCCAGGATTGGTAAAGGCTTCCATGGTAGGGCATCTCCCGCGGATGCCCAACCCCATCCCTATTCACGTGCCACCTCACTAAATGGGGCTGCCCCATCCCTATTCATCTCCTCAACAACTGCTCCATCACTATTCATACACTCTACTTTTCCTATTCATGCCTCATCACTGTTTGTTACAGTGACAAACAGTGATGGGGCTTGGACACTGCTGGAGATGGCCTTAGTCACATGCATGCCACCCTAAAGAGTGCAATTATAACAAGATTACCTGGATAGATGCCACTATAAGAAATATCATCACTACGTTGATATTTGTCGAATCATTATTTTAAAATAAATGAGAAGAATGTTATTCTACACGACACACCAGTCCACCATGTTTTCCGCTTATGACGTTTTTGCCACGGCATCTTCTCCGTTCTCTCTTCTCCTCTCTCCGCATCTCTCTCTCCTCTACTTCCTGGCCACCTTCTTCTCTCTCCTTCTCCATGGCCACCTCCTCTGCCATGCCCGTCGCCGACCATCGTCCCCCCTCTCTCTATGCCTCTATCTCCTCCATGTGTCAGCCCTGCTCCGTCATACGTTGCATCACCATTGTCGGATAACGAGGACAGTGGCGATGCTCGGACCTCAGGCCGACCGAGACAGGTGGCGAGAGAGAGAGAGAGAGAGAGGAGCTCGCATGAGATCTGTGTTGTCCCAACTAGATCTGGTACTTACCAGTAGCGACGCAAGGCCAACGACGACGAGCTAAGAAGCCATGTCTTCCCCTGCCTTGGGTCCTTGCCTTCCACCACCATGGTGCATCACGACGAGGTCGGTGTTAGATCTAGGATCAATAACGAACACAATGCAAAATGATTTTTTCGGTGTCTCAACTGTTGCACTTTTTCTCTGGCCCCTGACCTTTTATTTATACTTCAAATAGATAAAGATTACAAAAGATAAAGTATACTAATAAACTTACAACCTGGCTAACCCGTGTGCAACTCACGCCAACTACCACGTCGTCCATGCACGTAGGACTCAGAACTGCACATCACTAGCAGCCGATCCGATTCCTGCAGCACCGGCCACATACGGCTCTGAGGTTCACACGTTAGCCTCGCTAGCTAACAAACTCAAACCTAGTCTAACTAACTCCATGATCCGAATCACCATGCATGCAAACTGTCTGGCTGCTCTTGTAACTAAGAGCATGCATAGCAGACACTCTATAACACTGTAACTTTGATTTTTTTTTTAGGATAGAGTAGCTGATGGAGGAAAAAAATCTTTTAGAGTGCAGTATAAAATGTGAAGGAATTTTATAGAGATGGATAGAGGGACGCTGATAGTATTTTAGAAGAGAAAATTTAGAGAAGCCGGTGTGATGCTCTAATCAAGATTATTTTCCAACAGTCGGGATGGAGCTCGGGGCGCTCACTGACGGATCACGGATGCAATTATTGGAGTTGGAACAGTGAGGCCAACTGGACCTGGACGGAAATCAGGAGAGAAAGGAGACAGATCTGGGTGAGCCAGACATGATGGACGGTGCATGCCAGATTAGGGGACAGACGCTAGGGGAGAGGAAGAAGGGGTAGGTAGGAGAGGGCAATGATGGTTGGCATGGTAGCCGGAGACGAGTGACACTCCGTTAGGGTGAGGGAGGCAAAGGCAGAAGACGAAGGTAAAACCGTTATAACACGGGTTAGATATACGTAAAAAGGTTGTTTTAAAATTTAGTTATAATGGCAATTCTACTAATATCAACTTAGAGGTTCATTTTTCATATTTTCAAACTTTACAGTGCCATCTATTCAATTAACCCTATAAGAAATATCACTGCAAAATCAGAATTATATACATAGCATTTTTCTTTTATGAAATTAGACGTATGCAATTGTAAGCATTTTCCTTACCTTCGGAATGGCATATAACTTTTTCATAATCCAAACAATTCAAATCTAATCACAAAAGAGGAATGGTACACCTATATTTTTCACTTTGTAGTTGTATTCTTATAATTGCAAACTTTGTAATGGCATGCATCTAATTAACACATGTTTTGGAACCATGAGATCAATCCATTTTCACAAGAAAAGTTTAAATACACACTATTATAAAGTGTCATGTTTCAAAATATGTCACTCTCCACGTGCCCAATTGAAGGTAGACATGTTACCCATGCTTCACCCAAACCATCTCAACCCACTCCACCCCACGTTGCTCTGTACAGGGACGGCTATTCCTGCATTCCAGCGTGCGCCAGAAGAACTCGCCGTCGGCGCTGCCATAGCATCCGCCAGGTGCTCCCGGCTAGCGACGGCAGGACGACACGGCTGCAGGACTCGGAGACGCCGTGCAAGAGCTGAGAAGAGATCCTGTGCCACGGCAGCAGCCTGACAGTAAACATGAGCAATCCACTTAAAACAACCAGGGTACCAATGCTCATGGCCGCATAGTACAACCTCAACAAGTCGTGAGCAAAAAAGAGGGAAAGAAAGAAAACAAACAGAGAAGGATCAAGCTTTCACGCAACAATTTCATTCGTCAAGGTCAAAAGTGCGCGCATCGAGAGAGAAATCCACATGGAAATCTGTAGAAGTCCCAAACAAGAACAAAATTTGCAATCAGTTGATTAGATCTCGGAGTCAGGAGGAACGGACTCGCAATCCAATCCTTGCTGTCTTTGGCATATTCAAGACTTTTTTCACGTTGGGAAGGGCACTCTCTATTTCGCATACGGTGGTCTCTGTGCAGCAGTTGAGATCTATGATGATCTTCTAGAGAATCTACTCCGTGCACCTGTTTCATTCCATGACCGAAGTCCTAGTGGCCGGATACTGAACAGGTTAGTATTTCAGTTTTCCTCAGTAAGCTCCAAAAGGATGAAACCTACCTTGATGAGATTATTGGACTTCCAGGTTATCATCAGACTTCTACGCAGTTGATGATTGTCTTCCATTTATGCTCAATATATTTGCGGCCAACTTCTTCAGCTTTCTTGGCGATCGTTTTCTTTATTCACAGGTAAATATCAAAATAATGTTTTATTATGAATTCTGATGCGAGACGATCGTTTATTCAGACAAACTTATTCACTTGGCTTGTGATTCATGGATGTTGAAAAATTAATTCACTTATCTAGCTTGTAATTCACTCTGGCTTATCTACAGCAAAGTGCAGGTACCTGTAATTTGTACAATACCGTAGCATCCATTTATCGTCATTAATGGGTTTATTAGTCTTAATCCTTCCTTTATCAGACAATGATATATCATGGCACAATACTGTAGCATTCGTTTCCTGTCATGGCACAATATTGTAGCATCCATTTCTTTGTCATTAATGGGTTTATTAGTCTGACTCCTTTTTTTTATCAATTAATGATATATTCTCGTGCTGCAGTCCTCGCACATTCTTCCAATATTCTCAATTAATGATTATATTCTAATGCTGCAGTAGTGCACAGCTTTAGTCTGGAAACATCTCGTCAACCTAAACCCATTTCCAGTGTGACGCCTGAAATTTTTTCAATAGTTGATATGATTTATCGGTTTGTAAATTTCTATGCTGTACTACTGGAGGAACAAACTAATGTTCTGTGCAGTTCTATTAGATATCAACATCACGCGAAGTAAGACGACCTGACAGTGTTGTTCGTTCACCAATCTATTCATCTTTTACAGACACTTGATGGATCATCAAGAATAAGAGCAATATAGCATTCCAAAACGAAGTTCGCCAATTGCAATTAGACATTATTGAAAAGGGTATTAAAGATACTAGAATATTTCCTCCATTTGAACCTGGCTGTTAGAACACTGACAGTGAAATACACAGCGATTCTTCCAGGAATTATTCATCCAACATGTAACACTGTATCAGAAAAACATCCTCCTCTGAACTGATTAGCTCCCGCTGAGACTCCTAAGTCATAACACCATCATCCTGCCATTTTCTAGGAATTGACAAGAGATTTTAGTCCGAACTCCCCACCAGTCCCATATAATCCATGTCTATCCAGTATCCACACAAGGCCTTAGGGGATAAATAATCCCAATCAAACTTCATAACATCACAACACACAAAATAAAGTTGATGCTAATATCCCCCCATAATGCAATCAGCAGGAGGCTCTACTAGTCCAAACCTTTGGAGTAGAGGTTAACACAGAAGGGAGTTCTAATCAGCTTGCCTGCTGCATCTGTTGATTTGGAGGAATGACAATTTACTGCTATCCCTATTTCAACCAGGGAAAATAGCATCAACACTTAGTACCTGATATTTCAGACAGGTGTTAGGTTTGGTCTGTTCAATTGGGGTGCCACTACTCCCGCAACTGGTGCAAGCTCTAAATATATGGCAAATATGTTCTATATATTGCTTCATGCTTATGAATATTGTGATCACACCCTCTGACCCTGATCGGTTTGCTGTTTCTAACATTGGACAATACATAAACTAATATCTTGATACAGTAAAAGAAAATCATTTGGTTA
This sequence comes from Olyra latifolia, assembly GCA_036346145.1. Classification (NCBI taxonomy): domain Eukaryota; kingdom Viridiplantae; phylum Streptophyta; class Magnoliopsida; order Poales; family Poaceae; genus Olyra; species Olyra latifolia. The sequence goes on from CM070530.1 coordinate 6,233,575, forward strand.
ATGGGCACCTCATGGTACAGAGCGAGCACCAGGATGGACTTATGAGTTATGATGTTGAATTGAATATTAGAGTTGCTTAGAGAGCATAATATATTTGGAAACAGGTTGGCATGGAATATATCTTCAGCACCATTACATGCCATGGGGTAGTTTCCTACTTGCAGAATTGATGTTGGACAGTCAAAATATCCTCATATGTAAAGAGAGGTCATGGGGTACAAAGGAGTTACTTCAAAGAAGGACATGGCACATCAAACGACCAGTAAGATCTGTATCATGAACGCCAGGTATAGAAAATAAATAGCAGTTGCTCACAGGCATAAATTCTAGTTATTCCACTATCGAACTGTAAGCAAAAGCAATTGAAAATGTATCACACTACAATTTTGTTATTTAGCTGTTCTTGTCAATAATAGTATACCTGGAAGCTGGAACAACTTTTCTCAATGCCATGCAGGATTACTTCAGAAATTGCTGTTCACAGGCAAGTTTACCAGCTATCGACCCTCAAAGAATTTGCTGCAGGCAGTCAGGCATGCAGACTGAGCAAAAATTTTGATCCCACATGTCACATCCCATGAACACATCTTTACATTTTGATATTGTCTATCCTCGGGCCTTGCATCAATCATATAACAGTAGCAGTAGTTTTGCAAGTTGGGGTCAACCAGACAATTCAACAGAAGGGAGTGTATTCCCTGCATTAATTCATCTTGAATATTTCATGCAGAGGTACAGAGTCTTCTCAAGCTGTCACACATTTCATTTTTTATGACCGTGATAGCAATGAAATAGCATATGATATAGAGTTCCTCAGTGCATTTCAGTCATCAGAACCCCGGTCACGGACAGGATGTCTATCTTGATGTGGCTGAGAAATCCAATGCAGCCCATCGAGCAATTCCGAGTACATCCTGTGGTCCAATGCCCCTCGCTTCCTCTCTTTCAACTCTTCCAGCAGCTTGAACGCATCCTCTGTCCGCGCAGCCCGGCACATCTCCTCTAGCAGTGTCCTGTAGGTGATCATATCTGGCTTCCTCTTGCAATCCAGCATATCGATCAGCACCTGCCTTGATTCCTCGAACCTCCACTCCAGCGCTAGCGCTGACACTGCAATCATGTACACACCGCCGCTTGGCACAAATCCCTCCTCCCTTGCCTCCCTGAAATACACCATTCCTTTGTCGGTCCTGCCCTTCTGGAACATGGCCTTGACAATGTAGCCGTATGTGAACTCATTCGGCTCACAGCCGTACAGCGGCATTTCGCGGAACACCTTGAGGGCGTCGTCTATCTCCAGGCAGCGCGCGTAGGCCTTGATGATTAGGTTGAGCAGGAAGGTGTCGGGGACCACGCCGGAGGCCTTCATCTGGCGGGAGAGGGATCGGACGGCGTGGAGGTAGACCATAGACGCGGGAGGGCGGCGGACGCGTCGTACGACGGCAGTGAGGAGGAGCGTGTAGGTCTCGACGTCGGGGCGGCAGGCGGCGGAGGCCGGGAGGGAGCGCATCTTGTTGAATATGTCGAACGCGAGGGGAAAGAGGCGGCGGCGGGCGCAGCAGAAGCGGAGGCAGGCGTTGAGGAGTGGGAGGTCGGGGCCGCACGCCCCCGCGAGCACGTCGTTGACGAGGTTCTCGGCGGCGGCGGGGCGGCGGCCGGAGGAGGCCGCGTTGAGGGCGGCGAGGTAGGAAGCGGGGGCGTGGCGGAAGCCCGGGCGGAGCGCGGCCCAGCGGAAGAGCGCGAGGGCGAGGTCCGGGTCCGGCTCCAAGGAGATCGCCGCGGCCAGATCGTGCGCGGTGAAGCCCGGGCGGAGGCGCGTGACCCACTCCGCGAACTGCTCGTCCGGCGGCGTGCGGACGGGGTACTGGGGCTCGGGGACGGAGGTTGAGGCCTGGGCATCTCCGGAGGAGGATGATGCGGTGAAGCGGTGGGGGTTTATGAGGCGGAGGTGGCGAGGGAAGCGGCGAGCGGCGAGGAGGGCGGCCATGGGAGCGTTGGTCGGCGGAGAAGTCCGCGACGGAGTCTGTTCCGGAGGAGTACACGCGGTGACGCGGTCGCGGCGTGACCGAACACGGGAAGCAAGGCCGCGCCGCTCGGCCCGCAAACATATTTGGCACTCGGCCGGATCTCACTTGGCGTTTAGTGGTCCGGCACATTCGGCCCACTAGAAATGGTCGGGCCGGATTTTCGGCAGTCCCAGCAATCGTTAAAAAATGGTTTGAGGCCTGCTCCGCTCGATGCTAACGCCTTAAGTCGGGCCGGGTCTTCGGCTGGAACTTTACTAGTATATTCGGAGCATTTTGGATTTTTTTTCTATTTTTTTTAATCACGAAGTTGTTTCTACAGACTCTTAAAAACAACATAAATGAAGCAGATCAGTTTTGAAAAGCATTTTTAAGAGTCTCTCGAAGTTCAGCTCCATATTCATTTCAGTCAGCCCATTTATTCAATTTAGTCATTTCAAACATGCTATATTGCTCATGACTTGTAGGGGTGAAAACGAGCCGAGCCCGAGCGAGCTCGGTCCAGCTTGTTCGGGCTCGGTCGTGGTAACGAGCTAGCTCGGCTCGGCTCGCTCGAAAGCACGAGCTCGCAGGGGAGCTCGGCTCGGGCTCGGCCGAAGCTGGAGCTGGCACGACCTGACTCGCGAGCCTGAATACAGCAGCAACTATTCAAGTCAGCACGAGGAGGGACGGCATGGAGCGACGACGATGAGGCGCAAGGCAGCGACGGGGAGGAGCGAGGTGGTGCTAGACGGAGACGGGGAAGAGCAGCGCGGCTTTTCAGCGGCGATGGGGAGGCCTTGATGGCGTCGGACGAGAGGTAGGAGAATGGCACGGCGTCGGCGAGGCGCGAGCGAGCTAAGCGGCAACGACGCAGACTGAGACAGTAGGAGCAGCTTCGGCATGCGATGGCGACGAGGAGGCGGCAAGGCGAAGCGGCGGCGGCAGGGAGGCGCGGCGACGACGGGGAGAACACAGCAGCGCTAAGACGGAGATAAGGAAGAGCGGTCAAGACACAGCGGCGACGTGGAGGCACGGGACGGCGAAGGGGAGGAGCGCGGCGGTGTTAGACGGAGATGGGTAGGAGCAGCGCGGCGTGTGGTGGCGACGGGGAGGCGCGGGACGGCGACGCGGGATGGAGATTTGGTAGGAAGCGGCAGCGGCGTGCGATGGCGGCAGGAGAAGCGGCAAGAACACGAGGCGTGGCGAGGATGCGTGAGGCGGTGTCTTTGGGAATAGAGAGGAAGAAGAATGGGGAGAGAGACAGAGAGGACTGGAGAAGTGGAGAGATGAAGCGTAAAGGAGAGGTAGAGGAAGGGGCAAGACCGTAAAAAAAAGTGACTTAACTGACCATCTGAACGAGCCGTGAGCGAGCTTGGCCTAGCTCGTTCGGGCTCGGTCTAGGCTGCGAGCCAGGAAAGAGGCTCGGCTTGGGCTCGTTCAGCCACGAGCCGAGCCCGAGCCGAGCCTAGAACTGAGCCAAGCCCGAGCTGCTCGCGAGCTCGAGCTAAAGTTCCACCCCTAATGACTTGTGGCTTGCTCGGGCTTGGATCAAGATTTTACTGGGTTTGGGCTCGTTTGTAAATGGGTCGATACTGTTTTATAGTTCGTGACTAAAAACGAGCTCGAGGTAAACCAGGGTTAGTCGTTACTAGGGGTCAAAACGGACTGGATCGGATCGAATATTGGCTGTATCAGTTTCATTTCCGTATCTTTTTACGAACCCTTATCCGAATACAGATCCTTCAAATACGAATACAAACCATCTCGAAAACGAAACCGGATCGAGTACGAGTTGAATCAAATACGATCACGTTTAGTTTATCAGAACATTGTAACCCCACTACCCTATGTCCATTCTCAACAAGCGTGTAGCCAGAACAGCACTAACTATGAGTACCCCTTAAGCGCAAAGTTTATTTTGAGACGAACAGCAAGAGGGCAAGACAAAAATAATTTAGTAAATATAAATTGAACCTTGAAAAGATTTTTAATGACCGATCCGAACCATTGATCTTGTTCATCTCATTGAAATGTAGCTACCGACCAAGTTTCGTATTTTTTTGAATTTGTTTACTATTTGTTTCGTATTTTCTAAAATCAGCCTTCTCAAAAAACTGATTTTAGAAAATACGAAACAAATAGTAAACACATTAAAAAAATAAGAAACTTGATCGGTAGTTACATTTTAATGAGATGAACAAGTTCAACTGTTCGGATTGGTCATTAAAAATCTCGGGTTTTGTAAACCCATCGAGAGCACACTAGCCATCCTCTCTCTCTCTCTCTCTCTCTCTCTCTCTCTCTCTATATATATATATATATATATATATATATATATATATATATATATATAGGAAAATTACATAAGGCTCCATGATCCATTGCCACTAGATACACTTTGAGATTTGTGATGTTTGGTATTTGTATATTTATATACCCAGTAAAAAAATATTTGAGGCGTCAAACTCCGAAAAAATTAAATTTAACTCTGGTTTAAACTACTTTTAAATTTAATATAAATATAGTTCAAACTAAAGATGAATTTAATTTTTTTCGGAGTTTGGCATCTCAAATATTTTATTTAGTAGGTATGTAAAGATATACACATCAAATATCACGAATCTCAAAGCACATCTGGTGGTAATGCATCATGGAGCCTTGAACTGCTTTCCTATATATATGTGATCGAATTTGACGATCCGAACCGACCATCTCCTTCGTCTCGCTGAAATCTCACTACCGACAAAAGTTCACATTTTTTTGATTTTTTGATTTTTTTTTTGATTTTTGAAATCCGGGATTATTGGAGGGTCCACTACTAATTAGATCATGGATTTTCAAAAATACAAAACAAATAGTAAAAAATCAAAAAAAATGTGAAATTCTGTCAGTAGTGAGATTTCAGTGAGACGAAAGAGATGGTCGGTTCGGATCGTCGAATTCAATCATCGATTTCGCAAAAAATGCCGCGGCTGACCATAGTCATACTATATATATATATATATATAACTTAACTGCATCATCAATGAATCTTTGATTTGTTCGTACACAATATCGAAATCAAGCAACTTAAAAGTCCAACTATTCATAGTGGATTCTTGGTCTTGTGATTGGGTCGACCCACTCGACTCAATCGACCAGTACAAGTGGCTGGGAAAGAGACGGACCGAGCCACCGAGGGTCCGAGGCATTTGAAAATCCGGATATCCGGATTTTTTATCCGGATAATATCCGACGGAAAGCACTATCCGCTGGATACCCCAACCCGTATCCGCATCCGACAAAAAATCCGGATAATTATCCGTATCCGTATCCGTTTCCGTCAGGATAGGAAAATGGCTACCAAATCACTGGAAAAACGGATCCGGATCTGGTCGGATATTATCCGAACTGTTTTCACCCCTAAGTATTCTTGACACATTCGGGGGTGATGACACGTACTGCACCATATTCTTTTGGTGTCTCCTCTCCGAGTACTGGATTTGTAAGTCCATTAGTATGCCTCAATATCATGGGCATCCTTACTTCCGTGCCATCTTCGCCCGAGCTGCAATACCGGTGCGTGGTCACGGGACACATTGCATACTCCACCATGAAGGTGTTTCCAGTGTCCAGTGAACCTGTATCTTCCTCCTCGCCCCAGGGCCACTTTGCTTCTTCGTCAAAGACAGCATCCCTGCTCACATGCACTCACTTATCAATAGGATTATAGACTCGATAAGCTTTTGAACCTGGTTCATAGCCAATGAACACCATTGGAGTGTTTCTATCATCCAACTTCCTTATCTTGGGTGACGTGTTTTTGACATGAGCAATGTAGCCAAACGTGCGGAAGAAGTGCACTGTCGGCTTTTTACCATGCTAAACTTCATATGGAGTTTTTCCTTCAAGAATCTTTGTGGGAGACTGGTTGAGTATGAACACTGCCGTTGATACTGCCTCTCCCCAGAATGAAGCAAGCATGCCCTTGGCCTTCAACATGCAGTGTGCCATATTAATCAGGTTTGATTTCGGCGTTCTATTACTCCATTCTATTGTGGGCTATACAGAGCAGTGAGCTGCCTTTCAACACCGTGTTCAGCACAGAAGTCCCTCAGGTCGTCAGAAGTAAACTCGCACCATGATTAGTCTGGAGGGCAAGTAGTTTGCATCTGGATTGAGCTTCGGCGCTAGCTTTGAATCTCTTCAATGCAGTGGCCGCCTCGTCCTTGGTCCGCAGCAGAACAAGACACATATAACGGCTCATATCGTCGACGAGGTGTAGAAAATAGCACCTTCCACCTTGTATGCACGGTGTAATTGGGCCACAAAGGTCCCCGTGCACCAACTCTAGCGCTTTCTCCGTTCAGCTCTTCACCACATCAGGGAAAGATGTTTGTTTCTGCTTCCCGACGAGGCAACCATCACAAACTTGATTTACGTGATCAATTTGTGGCATGCCTCTTACCAAGCCATTTAACACCATCTTCCTCAGGGCCTGAAAATTTAAGTGCCCGAATCTTGCATGCCACCTCCAAGCCTCCTCGCTGCAATGTGCAGCGAGATAGACTAGACGTGCAAGCTCAAGATGGAACACATACAATCAATTTGCCCCTCAGGTTACTCTGAACAGCACCTGCTGCTGTTAGTCACGAACGATGAGTGCGCCATTAGCCACTAGTGTTTGGCAGCCAGTCTCGTCGAGTTGGCCCAAACTCAGAATGTTGTTGCGAAGACGGTGAATGTAATACACCCCCATAAGTGCTCAATGATCACCGTTGTCGCAGACAAATAGAACAGTCCCATGCCCCTGGATGCCCCTGGATGTCCTAAACCTGACATAACCTGTCACGGCACGGTCCAGCTCGGCAAAGTGGTCAGGGCACCCCGCCATGTGGTTCGACCTATGTCCAGATACCACGCTTTGTCACGGGCATCACCTTCCACGCCCAGATGTGCTTCTGCGTGTAGCTCCTCGAGAGCTAGCTGGTTGGTATCCTTCACTTCATTGCATACATGAGCCATCAACAGCTTGGGGTCGTCATCGGCATCGGCTTGCATGGTCAAGTTGGCCTTCTCCATGAGCTTTGGCATGCGGCAATATCGTGTCCAATGCCCTAGTTTTCCGTAGTTACGAAACTTGTCTTGTGAAATATCACAGGTCGGCTTCCCATCTCCCTTGTTTTTGCCTTTCTTCTTGCCTTGCCCTCCTGGGCTACCACTAGGTTTGGCTCCAAACCTTGAGCCGCCCTGATTTCTCTTCTTCATTCTTTTGACCCATTCCTCCTCCGCGAGAAGTAAACGGCCGGACTCCTCAGACTTACCCCGTGCATAGCGTTCCTCCACTGCTAGCAGCCGCCCGATGAGGTCTTCCACTATCAATGTTTTAAGATCCACCATTGTTTCAATGGAAATGTCAACTTGAGTATACCTTTTCGGTATGACGCGAAGGTATTTTTTCACTATCATCTCCTCACTTAGGCCTTCGCCCAACAACTTCAAGTTGTTAACAAGGCCTTGGAGACGCATGGCAAAATCTTCAATTCCCTCGCTGTCCTTGAACCGAATGGCTTCAAAGTCTTGACACAGCTTTTGCGTCTTGGCTTCCCTTACGCGCTCGGCTCCCATGTGCATGCTCTTTACCGTAGCCCAAGCCTCCTTTGCACTGTCCTTGATAGCGAGTGTCCACAGCATTTCAGTTGGGACAGCTCACAGAATAGCAGACGATGCAAGGCAGTAGTTGCGATAGTCACCACCTCCTGGTTCAATAGCCTCCCAAAGACCTTGCGCTTGGAAATTGACACGCATTAGGAGCGCCCAATCCACGTAATTGGTCTGATTCAGCATAGTCACCACCGAACTACCAGCCTCACGCACTACCCTCTGCACCACCGGCTCGCGGCCCTGAGATCTCTCTAGATCCTTGGCGCGAACTATGGCCTAAGGCGGCGTTTGCTGGGCACCGGTGTTATTGGTCCCATTGCCCCACCGGAGTTGTTGCCGCCGGTGTTGTCGCCGCTTGATATCGTCGCTGGCGTAGAGAGCTAGACTATTATGCTCTGATACTAAATGTCATCTCTTTACCCGATAATTTTGATTCAACACAAAGACACAAACGCACACACTGACGGATCTTTGAAACTTTCAATCACACGGTAAACACACAATAGCTATATTAGCTTTTTATTTGTGTTACATTGATATAGCTATATTAGCTTTTTATTTGTGTTACATTGATATGAGCTTCATTCATCCTACAAAGAAGCTATCCGGTTCTATTTATAGACTAGCAAGAACCGACTACATTTTACCGACTTAACATATAGCTTAATTAATTATAATGTCCAGCACATGCTCTACTAATACGTGGACACTTTAACCAGGTAGTAGTCAATCTTGAATTCTTTTAATTACTACTGCCGACAAGACTCAATTCAACGTGGAGTAGTAGCAAACTTAAGGTTTGCTAGTAACAGCTCACTACATCTTTATAACTATATACCTGCCATCATCAATTTTGAACAAGATTAGTCATCAGCGAGCGTCATCATCACGCTGACTGAACGGCGGGTGGGCGCTGAAGGTGGGGTGCGCGGGCGAGTCCACGTTCCGTGCCGCCGTCGCGTTGGTGTGGCAGTGCGCGTGCCGCGCACGGGCGCTGCTGCCGGAGGCGGAGACGCGGCTCTACTCCGTGATCGACATGCGATCGCACCTCGCCACGCCGCTCCCGCCGCCTGCTGGGGTACTTCGGCAACGCGGTGGTCCGCACGTCGACGATGGCCACCGTCGGGGAGGTGGTGTCCAACCCCGTCAACTACGCCGCCCATCTGGCACAAGCCGCGACGTGCCACGGCGACGACTACGCGCGGCCGCTGGTGGACTACCTGGAGGGGGCGGAGACGATGATCCAGCCGTTGAGTAGCGCATCTCGCGCGCGGACCTCCGAGCCGTGAGCTGGAATTTGGGCATGTCGCTCTGCGACCCGGACTTCGGGTGGGGAGAGCCGGTGCTCATGGGGCCGGCTCTCATGTACTCCTGCGGCTTCGTGTACGTGATGCACGCTCCAGAGAAGGATGGAGCTATCATGCTCGTGCTGTCTCTGGAGCCGGAGAGCATGCCGGAGTTCAGGAAGATGTTCGCCGAGCAGCTGGCTCGCCTCATGGTGTAATACATATATGGCATGCCGATGCATGTGTGTTTTTGTGTTGTTCGATCGCGTAGTTGGCTAGTTGCTGCGAAGGTGTTGTGCATGGGCCCTTCTTAGGGTTTCTTTTTGTTTAAAACTTTTTGTTACGTTGTATATCTAAGCATATATGTACGGCAGCATACATACGCTTGGCTAGGTGCTGATTCCAAGCTGGACTCCCGAGTAGGGCTCATATCAAGAAAGGTGGAAACCTCTCGTTGCACTTAGGTGTGGTTCTTTTCAGTTTATCGTGTTTGCTTATCTCATTTATTTATTTGCTTCGAGGTGGCGCCGAGTCGGATCATCTGTTAGAAACTGCGTTAGAGAGCTTTTAGACACGGCTTCGAGATAGAAAAAAAACGGAATCCAAAAATTAAAAAAAATCCTGATAAGTCAAATAAGGCAACCAGATAAGTCGATAAGCTACTTTTCGACTTATCTCGTTGCCTTATTTAACTTATCTGGTTTTTATAAAATTTTTGGATTCCTTTTTTTTCTATCTTGAAGGCATGTCTAAAAGCTCTCTAACGCAAGTCGAACGGATGGGATCCTACTCTCGAGGCCACCTCAGCAAGCAAATAAGCAAACAAGATAAGAAAACGCGATAAACTGAAAAGAACCCACCCTTAAACTCTTTTGCAAAAACCCCGGTTACTTTCTATCGCAAAACAACTCCCCAATTAGAGTAAATCAATCCGTCTCTGTGCTGCTCTCATTCCAAGTCCATTCGGGGAGAGGTTTAAAGTTGCCCGCTTCCACATGACCACGCCCACATGGTGCGGTGGCGTGAGCAGGGCCGGCGTGATCGCCAGGCCTAAAGGGCAGTGGTCACCGATGTCGCCACCCCTAAAGGAGAGCCGGCTTGGCTAGGCTGAGTGGGAGAGGAGGAGAGAGGGGGAGGGAGAGAGACCCAATTGATTTTTTTAAAGCAGGTAAGGAAAAGTGAGGGCGAGTGTGAATCTTAAAGCAGGTGGCATGCATGCATATAACTTGTGTACATGCTCTATATCCAGGCTTTAGTTTTCGTTGTGCGTGTTGGGCTAGGCTTTTTACCACATTTTTTTTCCCGCCACATATATATAGTTGCTACCAAAGTCCTCCAGCCAAACCACGATGGGCCAAAACCGAACCGTGGGCGTCGGGTCGGGTTGTGCTTTTTACAGCATGTACCTTGTTCTCCACTTCTCCTGGTTCCTGCTAATAGAGGCATCACACTTCAAAACTATCGGCTGATACAAAAATCAATTACTTCCTCCGATGTCGTATTTTGATTTGGCACAGGGATTAAGATAAGGATAAATTTGAGAAAGGAGTGAGAGAATGACTAATACACCCCTATATAATTGTCTGGGAAAGATAAGAGAGAATACTTTGTGTGTATGCTAATGAATAAATGTAGATGGTTAAAAAGAATAAATAGGGGTATACGAGGAAACACCTTGTTAAGATATCATGCATATCTTATATTTGTACATATATAAGATCATTCAAAATATATGCCTTATATTTTTCAACGGAGAGAGTATTTTCTATCTTATGCACAAGACAAGAGCACAATAAACAGAGGCCTAGCCCACCGGTCCTCCACCTTGCCATTGTACAGCTCCCTAACCCTAGTCCCTTTCCCCTCTTACTCCCTCTCTCAATGCTCTTCGTTCCAGCCACTACCCTCTAGACTCCAGCCCTCCAGGCGGCCAAAGGCATGACGCCCTCATCTGGCCGCTCTCCAAACTACAACCCTCTTTCCTAGACTAACCCCTGCCTGCGATGCTCTCCTCCGGGCTCAAGCTCACCGGCCACCATCTCTGCTCGACCTGTTGCCCTCCTAGAGTGTGCCAGCTGCCACCCCTACTCGGCCTCGAGCTCACCAAACACCATCCCCTTCATGACCTCGATGCCCGCACGCCTCGATGCGCCATGTGTGTCTCATCCTTACCTCGACTCCCACTCGGCTGCCCGCATCCCACCTCGCCCACTGTCGGTCATGCAGCTCCTCCCCACCTTGATACCCACCCACCTCTCTCTCTCACTCAAATTTGTGCTAGGTCGGACCTGACAGGTACCCATTCAGGTCTAGGTACCCATCGGGTTCAGGTAAAGGTCTCACTTTGAACCCATGAATGGGTTTAGGTCCGAGTAGAATCTTTTGAGCCTCGGGTTTGGGTCCGAAATAGTTGGACTCGAAGGTACCTGGCTCGATTGCCATCCCTACCCTCTGTAGTCCTGACTCTCATATGAGTTACACCATGAATCCCTTCCGAAACCCAAGCACCCCTGCTCCCCTCTCTTTTGCTGCCCCTAGGCAAGACTCCATCGCCGCTTGGCCCTGCTGCTCTTCCCATGAGCCCCTTCCGCTCTGCTCCTTTCCACGATGCGACGTAGACGTTTGAACGGAGCGCGTCGCTGTGGCTGTAGTATGGCCGAGAAACCGTCGTGGACAAAGCCTGGCATTGTGGCTGGAGCATGGCCAGTGTGCATGAGGAGAGCGCGACACAGGAGGGCACAGAGCATGGTAGGGTCATGCCACGGGGCGTTTGACAAAGCACGGGTAACTTTAAAATACAGATTAAAAAATGTTTTTTTCAAACAAAATGCATCATGCCCTTCAATACGTAATACTATTTAATTTTATACTTTTTATCAATTTTTTTAATTTAAAATTTAAAATTCGACCATTTTGAATTCAGGATTCCAGTCTTGTTCCTCAGCGATTTAACCAAATCCCGCTGAAATCGAGGGAGATCCCAGCGAGCGCGCCGTGTCCGAGCCAGTGGACCGGTAGAGGTCAAAGCTTGCGGTGGAGCACTTATCCTACTTATCTCGTGTCTTATTTGATCTATCTCACTTTTTTTTATTACTTTTTGAATCATTTTTTTATCTCGTAGACGTGTCTATAAGCTCTCTAAACCCTAAAATTGAAGGTCAACCGGCTCTCGATGTTATCTCGAAAAATTCTCGAAGTAACGAGATAAAGCAAATAAATAGGATAAGAAAAGTTGAAAAGAACCCATCTTATCTTGAACAGGTACCGCAATTGGGTGGCCAGGGAGTACTGAGTACTCGCAGTGCAGAGCAACCGAAAGTGGCATGTTTGGACATTTCCATATCACACCGGTTGGTACAATGAAAGACGGTCCTTGAAACACGTCGCCACGGCTGCAACGCAAGCGGGGAAGGACGCAGCGCAATCAATGTGGTGCCGGGACCAATCATCCTGCTGCATGCATGCATCATCCACAGTGACTTTGTGCACCTACAAAGAGCAGAAGATTTCAAGGCGGCGCGTTTACGCCTATTTCATCCCTGGAGAAGCTGCATGTTTTATTTGATTTGTGTTTTAAGCGTTCGACATTGTTTTTTTTTTTTCATAAAAGGGGTTAAAACCCGATTCCATTACAATTAACAAATGGAATCGATGAAGTTTTACAAAGTCTCTAGTACACTCCACATCCAGGACAACAAAATAGTTTTACAAAATCTTGCACACTCCACATCCAGAACAACAAAATAGCTTTACTCCTACTCCATCATCTAAACAACTAAATAAATATAGCCCGCGTCTAGAATCTCTGACCGAATTGAGCAATCCTAATAATCAATATCATCTTTCTCCTTTATCCAGATAGGTATCTCTTTTTCTTTCTTCTACTATTTCACTACCAAGCAATCTGCTTCTTCATCTTCACCCTCTTAAGCCCTTTCTAAGCCTGAGACAGGTTATTTGCTCCTAATTTTTCTAGCATCTCCTTATCCAATCCATAATAGAAGCCTGCCCAGTAATTCACTAAAGCACAAGCCTTATGTAAAATAGAGAAAGGAGATGCCAGCTTCATATTTTCAAAACAAATCCTATTTCTAGTAATCCAAATAGACCAACAGATTGCTGAAATACAAATAACCACTAGATGTTTGCCCTCTGACCAAGTACTCTGAGACCAATGAACAACTGAAGCTACAGAATTAGGTCTGTACACAGAATTAAAGCACATTGCAATAGTGTTCTATAATACTTTAGTCACTGTATAAGAGAAGAATAAATGATCACCACTTTCAACTTGCTCACAGAAGCTACACATTGGATTTCCTACCTAATTTCTTTTTCTCAAGTTATCTCTAGTCAAAACTGCCTTGTAATATACTAACTAGATAATTTTTTTAAATTTTCAAAGGTATTTTAGATTTTCAAAGGTTGGACAGAAAAGTATCTCTAGTCATACTAGATACAGTTATCATTTTGCAAATACAAGCGGAAGAAAATACTACCTTTTTACCAACATTCCAAATGCTGGAATCCTCCCCTGCAGAGAAACTATGCTCTCTGCACTTCTGAATAATGTCTTTCTAAACTTTAGAGTCATTTGAATCTAAACTTCGGCATTGTTTTTGGAAATAAAAAAAGTTCGTGAGACATATATTTGCCTTTTGAGAACAATCTTGGATTTTAATGTTAAAGAAACAAGCTTCTTATAGGAACTTCTAGAATCATTTGAATCTAAACTTCGGCATTGTTTTTGGAAATAAAAAAAGGTTCGCGAGACATACATTTGCCTTTTGAGAACAATCTTGGATTTTAATGTTAAAGAAACAAGCTTCTTATAGGAACTTCGAATAAAAGAAAATTGTTGTATTCCTTTCCTTTGGTATGCTTCACAAGGCGTAGAAGGCCCCATCTATATCATTTCTTGCAGTTTGGGGATAGTGTTTCGGATGGTTTGCCAAATTACCAGCCAATAGGTCCACCACGAGAGGATGCAGATCCTCTAAGACTACAATCTTTGACTTTGTGCCACTGACATGTAAGCCCCACCAGCACAGGGCCAACATATCAATGGGACAGACAGCAGAAACATAGCTTTAGAGGATATGCGTCCCACCACGAGGGTGTCATCACTCCACTCTGTTTTACCGCATGAAGCCACACATGTGATGTGAGCGTCAGATCAGCTGCATCCACATCCACATTTTGTTTTCTTTCTTTTTTTTTCAAGGACACAAGTAGACGTACTAAACTCACAATCTCACGCACTCATCAGTCATCACACACATCACGCCCGTACGAGTCTACTACTTGCATGTGTCTTGCACCCAATTTTAATTGCCCATAAATTAAATCACAGGCAAATTAAGCGAGGTATAACGAAATTGATCGGATGACAAACTGTCCTCATTTTGTTAGTTACCATAAGACTGACATTGGCTGATAGGCAACGCCGCAACGGTACAAACTATACCGATAGATAGTTTCTATTTGACTGTTCAATCGAATCAATTTGGATAATAATTAGATATAATATTTTGAATATCCAAACTTTTTCCACGGATACAAATTGAAATGTGGATAGTTCGTAACGGATATAGATCCATATACATATAATTCAGCGCCGGCTGGCACTCCGCCGCCGCCGGCCACCCACCGTGACAAAGCGTGAAGGAAACCCCTCGCCGGTTGGCACTCCATCACCGGCGGCCACCCATCCATCGTCCACCACCCGAAACCCCCTCGCTCACTGTCGGAGATCCCACGGAGACTAAAATAGATCGGGAACTAGCTCTCCTCCCCTCGCCGGTTGGCAATCCGCCGTTGGCGGCCACCCATCCGTCTTCCACCAACCGAAACCCCCTCGCTCACTGCTGGTCAGTCCCCGCCGCTGGCATCCACCTCGATTCGTCACCACCTAGCTGGCCTCTCCGCCGTGAGTGACCTTCTGGCGCCTTCCAGAAGCAGCTTGACGGACCGCCTACGTCTCAGCGACTCCGAGGACGACTGCGAGGGCTCCCCGGGCCTGGCCTCTCCCCAAAGCTCAGCTGGCAACCATTACTCTCCCTGCAAGGAGAGCTCTGCAGCCTCGCCGCCTGGCCTACGAACTAGGCAGAGCAACAAGGCTTCAATGGCATTCATTCAGCTTGAAGAAGACTGCACTCGCGCACTTGCGACGTCTGCTGCCAATGTCGCCCAACAAGGGATCCCGTCGCCAGGTACGCCTCAAGATGCGCATCCCCTTGCCTTCCTTGCCTCTTGCCCTCTGCCTTCATTACCCATGCCAAGCTGCAACTCGCCAGTCGTTGCTCCTGGTGAGTGCAATAACTCAGACCCTGCTCCCCGGGGGCAAGCAATGGAGCAAGATGTTTCATCAAATTGAAAAGCAATCCGTCCGAAGAAATGGTGGCGAAGAGTTAAACTTCCCCTTTCCTCGTCTGAAGCTCTTAAATCCTCTGGTCACGCGTGCTTGACTAGCATGGCCACCACTTCCTCACCATTAAACACCAATGCTAAGGTTGCTAGCCACCTCGCCTTCAAAACCCGGTTCATCGGTAGATGCTTCCGATGCCTGGCCATAGATCATCTTCGTGCAAGCTGTAGAGAGCCGGTGAAGTGCCTCAAGTGCCTGAAAAATGGCCACATTGCGAGGATTTGCAAGCAACCACCACAGCTAGCTAGCACTCGTCGGACAAATCTCCCTAGCCAACTTCCAGCCCCTATCCAGCGTGCCCCTGCATCCTTGAGGCTAGGACCACTCCCAGCCATGGATCTTTGCTTTGGTCATCCTCATAATCGACCGGCTTCAGGTCGGTCCACCGTCTACCTTACCTCCATCGCCATCAACAACTATCAAGACCTCTGTGCTCGAGCTCTGGTGGTCTCCTTCCCACCCTACTCTACACACTGCAACCCCGGAAGGATTGCCAGAATTTTTCAAGACTGCTATGGCATTCCTTCAGAAGACATGGTGATCACCCGTCTCCCACAACCGGAGGATTTCCTGGTTTGTTTTTGCTTCCCTGAAGTTCGTGCCCTCATTGGTAATCGCCAACTTATCCACCATCAAGGAATCCCATTCACACTCCGCCATTACACTTCTACTCTTGCTACTGGTCACCACCTGGTCATGGGTTTCCGTGTCAAAATTCTGCTTGAAGGTATCCCCCTCCATGCTTGGCACCATGATATGGCAGCCCAGATTGTTTCACCCTTTGGCCAGCTCGATCGAGAAATGACAGTCTTGCATATCTGCTCAGAAACGCAGTACTATGCGCTTTGGATCTGGACACATAGCCCGGATGACATCCCCTTGGAGATTAGCCTCGCTCTCATGGAAATTGAACCACATTTAGCGTCGCCAGGCCTTGACCTGGGCTTCTCACCTCCACCACCATCACCGCCCCCTTCGTCCCAGCCTGCTGGCTCGCTACACCGTGCCATCATCCACCTGCTAGAAGTTCAGGACTTCACATCTCCACCGGCCTCCCCAAACAGTAGGTCTAGCAACCAGACCTCACAGCCAGAAAATGACTATCCAATCATCTGTCGCTACTCGTGGTCCCCTGGAATCATTGACACCTTGAAGCACTCCAATTGGCGTCAGCAAAACCACGAGCAGCGGCCGGTGCACTTTGCGGGGGCAATATTCTTGCCGCGGACTGTTCGGTCAAGGTCCCCGCCAAGACCATTTTGACGACCAAGATGACGATCGCGAGCATATTGGTCGCAGAGCCTCTATAGCTCATGGGGCCAAAGTCGCTTCACCCCTTCAGCGCCGGGCCGGTTCACGCAGCCTACTGACCATGTCGCTCCTCCACTGCGCAAGGGCCGTTCTCGTGGCTACACCCAGGCCGCTCCTACACCTGCGGCTGGTTCTCATGCCTACACGTAGGCATCTCCTCCCCCTGTGGTTGGTTGTAGCTTCCAAAAGGTGGAGGCCACCCTTTGTTCGGAGTCCTAGCATCAAACTGATGTCCAGATAACACGCTACACCGCAGCACCGTCTCTACTTCAAAGGACAAGCTCACACTCACCGCCATCCACATAGTGGACTTGGCCAGCCAGTCGAGAGCAGCTAGCGTCAGCAGGCCGGGATCGACAACATCGGCAGAGAGTAACCCAGACAAGCAGCAAGGGGACAACAACAAGGATCATGGCACCCCAACAGCAAACCCTCCCAGCTAGACGACAAGTCCCTGCAATACAGACCTTTTGCTAAGATATGGGTAGAGCCAGCCTGCAAGCATCATCCATCCTGAGAGCATGATAGAGGTGCTTTCTAGCACGGATCAAACCTTCAGAATGCAGCTATCACCAGAAAAGGAATGGGACAGTGACCCATCCTACCAGCTTGTCAGTGTAATGCATGGCAATTCATTGCAGTCCAGGACTCAAACCCACAAGACCATGCAGCCTTCTGATGCAATGGGTCACGAGGAGATGCCACTAGCAGCACAAATGCAACGCACCCAAACCTCTGTTGCTCGGCCGTCCCCACTTTGCAACGATCCATACCCTGCTACAGTCCAAGCTAATGCATCCATAATTCCAAACAGAGAGCTGGCGAGCTTCTTGCAGGCCCTCACAGCAAAAAGCCTACCAGGTTTTCTGCTGGACCCAGTGCAGGACAAGAACACGTCCAAAATGGACAAAGCCAAGAAGGCAAAGCCAAGGCGCAGCTCACGCATTGCAGCAAAATGGTCCCTGCTGAGTTCTGTACGACGTGCTCAAGCTGTTCTTGCCAAAAAGTTGGGCTTGCTCACTAAGGACGAGACCTTCTCAGAGGCCACCATGCAAAGATACCTTGAGCTCTTCAACAACCAGCTTTCAGCTCAGGCAGTCTCTGCCATTGCAACTTTGTGTGGGCTAGAAAATAAAGCATTGCAAGTGATCTCAGCTGGAGGATGTGAGGCAAGCACAGAGGGTCCCCCTGATGCCAATGCCTAACCTCATTAGCGCCCACATGTCTAGCTCGTCGTGGTCTGACGCTGTTACGACATTGCTCCCTGACAGGGTGTGTATCCTCATCATCCCCTTCCTCCCCTATCTCAAGTCTGTGATCTTCGCCAAGGATGCTAGTCTCAAGAAGACTGACCTTCTTCATTCCCTCCATCCCATCCACACGAATCTTAGGACAGGCAATATCCTTTGGTCTGCCTTGTACTCTTTGTTTGTCTTCTTTGCTTTTACATTACCATGCCGTACCCTCACTTGTACTCCTTGTTTGCTGTTTACTCTGATTCCTCCATGATTATCTTAAGTTGGAATGTAAGAGGGCTAAATAACCCTGCGAAGAGGGCAGCTGTTCGAGTTCAGATTGACGCGGTACGGCCTTGCATTGTGAGCCTTCAGGAAAAGAAACTCAGTGCAATCTCATCGACTATCATCCTAAAAACGCTTGGCAGGCGTTTCGAGAACTTCTTTCACCTGCTAGCGACGGGCACAAGAGGGGGGATTCTCCTAGCATGGGATAAAGAGGAGTTCATGCTCACAAATCCTGTGCATCTACAACACTCTATTTCTGTTCAAGTTCGATCTGCAACCCCCACCTCTACAGGTGTCCACCAACCGGACCAGCCTTGGCTCCTTTCCATTGTCTATGGTCCGAGCGATCACAACTTCAAATTGGCATTCCTAGATCAGCTTCGCACCTTGAGCACACTCACGACCAGCGTCTGGCTACTGATGGGTGACTTCAACTTAACTTACAAAACCTCTGACAAGAACAATAGTAACTTGAACATCAGATCCATGAGGCGCTTCCGCAATGTCATCAATGACTGCTCCTTAATGGAGATTCCTCTTCTTGGTCGCCGTTTCACTTGGAGCAATGAGCAGAACACTCCTACGTTGGTCTGTCTAGACAGAGCCTTCTGCAACAACCAGTGGAACCTTTTGTTCAACCAAGCTAAGTTGCACCCCCTATCCTCCTTGGTGTCTGATTATTGCCCTATCATCCTATCCAACGTGCCCCCACCAAGAAAACCAACTCCTTCCGCTTTGAGAACTTCTGGACTCTCATGCCTACCTTTCTGGAAGTTACCTCCAAGTCCTGGAATGAGACAACTCTAGTCCTTAGTCCTCTACAGTGTATCAACTTCAAGCTCAAGCGGCTTGCAAAGCACCTTCAAATCTGGAACAAACACAACATTGGTGACATCCAGCTCCAAATTCTCCTCTGCACCAAGGTCGTTGCTCAGCTTGATCATGTCATGGAAATCAGAGACTTAATTGGCATTGAGATCTTGCTCAGAAAGCAACTTAAAACTCGTTTGCTTGGCCTGGCCATAATTCAAAAAATTAAATGAAGGCAGAGATCCAGAGAACAGTATCTCAAGCTAGGAGATGCCAACACGAAATACTTCCATCTCAAGGCAAACAATAGGAACCGAAAACATCATATACACTCGCTCCAGGAGGATGGAAGAATTTTCTACAATCATCCAGACAAAGCTGATCTTCTACAATCTCACTTTACGAAGATCTTTGGACATTCCATTCAGTGCTGCCTAACTCTGAATTGGACGCAGCTTGGGCTCCCAACACTGGATTTACAGGCCTTGGATGAGCCGTTCACCTTCCCTGAGTTGGACGAAGTAATCAAACTCATGCCAAGAGACAAAGCCCCGGGGCCAGATGGTTTCAATGGCACCTTCTACACAACGTGCTGGCAAATTGTTCGATCTGACTTCCACAGCGCCTTCCAACAACTTTATCACCTGAAAAATACTAGACTTGCTAATATGAATTGTGCCTCTATCTGCCTGCTGGCCAAGAATGAGGGCGCCTCCACACCTGCAGATTACAGACCTATCTCCTTGATCCATAGTGTTATCAAGCTATTCACCAAGGTATTAACTACTAGACTCTCCAAGCACATTGACAAATTGGTAGACCCCTGTCAGAGCGCATTTATCAAGAACAGACATATTCAAAGTAACTTCCTGCAGATACAGCAAGCCGCCAGATTCTTACATAAATCAAGCAAGCAGTCCCTGCTATGTAAACTAGATATCACCAAGGCCTTTGACTCGGTTTCTTGGACTTGTTAGATCTGCTGTCGGCCCGTGGTTTTGGCCCTAGATGGAGGGAATGGATCTCCATGCTTTTTGCCTCCTCGTCATCCAGGATCAACCTGAATGGTGTCCTAGGTGATCCTATACAGCACCGGCGTGGGCTGAGACAAGGAGATTCCTTATCCCCCTACCTCTTCATAATTGCCATTGATACCTTGCAGTGCACCATCAAGAGAGCAGAAAGCTTTGGCATCCTTTCCCCTCTTCATGGTCGCAGAAGCATACCGCGCATATCTATTTACGCAGATGATGTAGCTCTTTTCGTCAACCCTAGCAAGCAGGAGATTAGCTCGATCGCAAACATGCTTAACTGGTTTGGCAAAATCAGTGGCCTACAAACCAACTTCTCCAAAAGAGAGGTAATCCCAATTAATTGCGAGGGCCTAGACCTGCAAGAGATCCTTCAAGGATTACCAGTGAAGTTAACCTCCTTCCCTTGTAAGTACCTTGGACTCCCACTATCAGTGCACAAACTGCGCAGGACTCATTTCCAGCTGTTGATAGAACGGATCGCCAACCGCTTGGCAAGTTGGAAAAGCAGTAACCTAACCAGAGGAGGAAGAATTGTCCTCCTAAAATCTGTCCTCTCAGCTATGCCCACATACTTCATGAGTGTGCTGCCGGTTCCAACAGAGGTTTTCAAGTAGATTGACCGATTGAGACGTCAGTGGCTTTGGCGAGGTAACCTTGATATCAAGGGCCGACACTGGAAAATAAATTGGACAAAGGTTTGCATGCCCCTGCGAATGGAGGGCTGGGAGTTCTGAATCTTGAAGCTTTCTGCTGGGCACTTTGACTTAGATGGCTGTGGAAACGATGGGAGGACCCGCAGTTTCGGTGGATATCGAGCTTGCCAACAGCAAACCCGAAAGACCGACATCTATTCCAAGCCTGCTCCAGCATCACCATAGGAAATGGAAACACAACCAACTTCTGGTATGACCACTGGCTCAATGGCCAAGCGCCGATGAACATGTTTCCAGAACTCTTTAAAGCTTCCTCAAGAAAGTCTAGATCGGTAGCAGCCACTCTCACCAACAATGCTTGGATCGCCGACCTGCGAGGTCGTATCAAACCAGAGATGATCCCACCATACTTGCAACTTTGGACGCACGTCTCCCAAGTGGAATTGACACCTAATTCTCCTGACTCAATCTACTGGAAGGTCACAACTTCAGGCAAATACTCCTCAGCATCCGCCTACACGTCCTAGTTTGTTGGATCGACCTTGCAACCTTTCAAGCATATTCTATGGAAGCCATAGGCGCCGGCGAGCTGCAAATTTTTCATTTGGCTATTGCTACATGACAAAGTCAGCTGATAAAGTCGCAAATTAGGGCATTCTTAACAGCAGTTGGTGTCTCTTATGTCTTGCACAGCAAGAGACGTCCATCCATTTGTTCTTCCACTGCCCCTTTGTTCAGGATTTATGCTCCAAAGTTTCCAGCTACTTCCACATAAACTTTATGCCACGTACAGACGTCTGCAACTCTATGCATCTGACGGAAGAACTAATCCAAGCTCTACCGAACAACAAACGCTCAGGTGGAAGCTCTCATTTCATGCTAATTGCTTGGTCGGTATGGCATGAGAGGAACAGAAGAATCTTCGACAACGAAGCAAAGACGGTAGCCCAACTCTTCAGCAGATCATTGATGATTTCAAAGCCTGGGCATCAAGTGGCAGACCTCGCATCCTGGAAATCTCTACTTAGTGCTGCTTAGAGTTGTTTTTTTCTTTCTTTTCTTCATTTTTACTTGCAACTGTAGACCCGCTGTAACTATGCTTTTTAAGCCCCCTTAATATATTCTAGCAGATCACCTGCTAGTTCTCGAAAAAAAATTAATTCACATAGTTCCTTTTTTTTAAAAAAAAACCTCTTAGGCACCATCGATACATGGCCACACCAGTCTCCGCCAGCCAAAAGTCTTAACACTCTACAACTCACAAGTCCGGGTAGTTGGACGAAACTTAATACATTTTTTTTTGTAGAGTTCAAATAATCTAAGATTTGCCACATACAATTTAGGATCTACCGCTTCCGTCAATGATATACGAGTTCAGAGCCCAAATACGAGTGACACATAATTGACAAGCCCTAAATTACATACCTTTAGGACACTACTAGAGAACAGGGTATCACAAGCGGCCCATCAGAAGTGGTTTGGTGCGAACCCGTTGTAATGTTCGTACCAGAACCGGTTCGTAGGCAACGAGCAGGAGAGGGCTTCCAGAAGCGGTTTGAAACACGAACCGCCTGTAAAGTCCCATCTCTACAATCGGTTTGTGTCCCAAACCGGTTGTGGATTTCTAGAACTGGTTTGAGACACAAACCGGTTGTAAAGTCAAGCTCTAGAAGCGGTTTGTGTCTCAAACCGGTTCTAGAAACCATCCCGCCCAACGCATTTAAACATCTTCTTCCTCCCCGAGGACGCATAGGTGAACGGGAAGTGTTAACAGGAAGGGCCGAGGTACTGTTCAAGGGGAGGTGCTGCCCAAATTTTCAATTGAGGTGATTTAGTTACAAATTAAGTGTTTCAAGGTTAGTAACGTCATGTTAACATCCTTCTAACCTAAGTATTATTATTTTTTTGCATTGGATGTGGACAAATGTTGATTTGTTCTTTGTTGAAAGGTGTTTGTTTGCTAGCTAGCTTGATCACTGAAAAGTTTGTTTGTTTGTTTGCTAGCTAGCTTGATCACCTAATTTTAGGGAGTTGATCTTAAAATTAAGTTGTTTGCTTTAGGATCCAAAATTTAACGATAAATTAGGTAGATATAGGTTTGCAAGAAACTAATTATTGGTGTATGAAATAAAAAAGAAAAAATTGGAAGGATAAAAAAAATAAAAAGGTAGAAAGGGAAAAAATAATTAGTTAGATTTAGTTAAAAATTGTAGAAGGATAAAAAATAATTTAAAAAATGTAACAATTAGTTATTTTGAGTTCAATAAATGTGAAGGGTAAAAATTATTAGTTAGGTTTATTTAAAATGTATAAGGATAAAAATAATTACAAAGGTAGAAAGGGAAAAAATAATTAGATAGATTTAGTTCAAAATTGTAGAAGGATAAAAAATAATTAAAAAAATATAACAATTAGTTAGTTTTAGTTCAATAAATGTAGAAGGACAAAAAAGAATTAGTGTAAGTGGAGGTTTTTTTATTGCAGCAAAAAAATATTGTCTTTAATTGTAGATTGAAGAAGAACAAAAAGTAATTAGAAAGGTAGATCTAAGTGCTTATGAGCTTTAGATTCTTAAATGTAACTATATTTTTTTTAATAAAATATAACTTGGTGTAGATGAACCGGCAATGGATGTACAATGCGGACCGTCGCTCCAGAGAGTTCATTGATGGCGTGCAGGGTTTTCTGGATGAGACCGTTGCCTTCTTGCCTCCAGGCAGCTATATATGTTGTCCGTGTGTAGACTGCAAGAATGAGAAGGAGCACTCCCACCGATGGTAGGTTATGAACCATTTGATCATGAGAGGATTCATGCTAAACTATACCTGTTAGACCAACCATGGCGAAGTAGAGGGATTAGCCAGGAAGACGATGAAGACGACGAGGAAGAAGAAGAGGGATTGAACAAGATCCCGACGCCAGCACATCTTGTTACGTGGAAGATACACTAGGGCGGTTTGGTGATGATGAGTGGACCAGATCTTTGCGTGATTCGAGGAGACTACACAGATGAAAGACAATTCGATAAGTTCTAGCGCATGTTAGAGGACCACAGGACTCCTTTGTACCCAAACTGTGGGCAGGGCCACAAAAAGCTGCGCACCACACTGGAACTAATGCAATGGAAGGCCTCGAATGGTGTCTCAGATAAGGGATTCGATGAGTTGTTATCACTCGTAAAGAAGTTGCTTCCGGAAGATAACACTCTGTCTGAATCTACATATGAAGCCAAGCAAGTCGTATGTCCTTTGAGATTGGAAGGTGATGCTAGACTCGATCGCGCAGGGTAGCATCAGAGGATACGACGAAGGTGATGCTAACGCTACTGCCGAGGCGGCCGATAACAATGCTGCCGATGAGGCCGTGAACCAAGGTGACGCTAATGCTACTGCCGTTAGTTCCGGTGATGCCATGGACACTAGGGCCAGCGAGGTAATGCCACAATAATGCCCTGGTACATGCCGCCTTTCAACCAATATAAAACGCTCTAACACGCTCATATTTTTCTGTATTTTAAGCAGGGTACATCGAGCAACCAATCGAAGCGAGGACCTAACAAGAAACCATCGGCAAAGCATGTATTTACCGACGTTAACTCCAACGAGATGTCGGTTGCTCCTCTTTCAGCAATTGGTCCATTCAACAACGCTTGTGGTTATCATGTAAGTGACCACGTCCCAATTAGCATCCAGAAATGGGTTGAAGTCCCTTAAGCTACCAAGGACCTGCTGTGGACAGATATTAAGGACAATTTCAAATTCCCTGAAGGGTTCGAAGACAAAGTAAAGAAATACACTTTGAAAAAGGTGGCAATCGTATTTCAGTCATGGAAGTCGTCTCTAAATGCCAAGTATGTGCAGAAAGGACAAATGCTTGACTTCAATCTATTTCCTAAGCTGGTGGATCACTAGAAGCGTTTGAGGAGTACAAACTATCAGTTGAAGGCCAAGCCGCGAGCCAAAAGAACAAGATGAATGCACAAAAGAAGAAATACCACCACCATCTCGGCACCGGTGGTTACATCAAGGCTATACCGAAATGGGAGAAGCGGGAGGAAGAATTATTGGCCAAGGATGTACCACCTGCTACTGCTGACTGGGAATTCCGCCTGCGAAATTGGTTCATGGCTCACCGGGGGGGGCCCTTGCAGATGACGGCAGCTTGGTGATGACACCGGGAGTGCAAGATGTTGGGCAAAGGATCGTACAAGCCGTTCAGCAGTCTCAGTCAGGTTCCTTAGTGACAGATAGGGAGAATGACGAGCTGACACATGTCCTCCAAAACCCGGAGCACTTGGGACGGACAAGAGGTATTGGTTCATCGACGCCATGGAAGCACGGATTTGCGAAGGATTCTCAAACGTACAGGAGCCGAGCAAGAAGCAAAACCAGATAGATATACAAATACAACCAATTGGAAAGGGAGCTAAGAGCTACCCAGGCTAGCATCGGCGACATAGTTGCGTAACAAGTGCACATAGCACTCAGCAAGCTTCAGGGAACAGGTCCGAGCAATCTGCCAGACGCCATGATCACTCGCGAGCCTCTGCACATGCGGAAGCAAGGCTGCGTCCACCGCGGCACCTGAAGGGGATGACCTCGGCCATTTTCCAGTGGACGACATCAAGGTTCGCCGCCAGTGTGAGCTACATGTCGAGGCGCGTAACCTCTCCATAAAGGTGGTTTATGGCATGGCGTTCCCAGTAGAGCCGGGCCAGACATTCCACTGCAACAAGATACCCCTCGGTTACTCGAAGGTCGCCGTGGAGGAGGTGTTAAACGGTTTTGAAGATCTTCTGCTCGATATTGCTGAAGGCGATGAGGTGACCAAGTTTGGACAGGTGCTCCACGGTACCATCCTTTGGCGAAAACGGTACATCATGTTTCCAAATGGCGTGGAGGTGTCATCTCCACCAAGAGACATTGAACAATTGGAGCCGGCTGGAGGAAGCTCGCCTCCTCCACAATGACAAACCACGTCTTCTCCAACGTCACCTCCATGCAATGCCTCGCCGCCAATACAGAGTACTGCTCCACGCAGAAGCCCAACTCCACCAGCACCTCAAACAAAAACGAACCCCCATAGGAAAAGCACGTCTCCACCATCTCCTCCGCGAAAGAAGATTCAAATAAGAAGGAGCCATCCTCCTCCCGAGAAGGCCCAGTCCAGCCGATCAACAAGGTCAAAGGAACCTTCAAAAAGGGCATATGATATGACGGATGAGGAGACAAGCAAAATCGTTGCCACAGAAGTTGTTGCACACTTTGCATCTAAGGTGCCAGCGCCGAAGCAAGCAATTGATCGAAAAGCTTAAAACACTTCGCGACATCCCATGCAGTGCCACTGCCTATGCTGTCAGACCACAACCGGACAATAGTAAAGGCTACACTGAAGTCTAAACGGGCTAAGACAGAGACGGCAAAGAAGAAGAAAGAGCAAGAACAGCTTGACCAATTCATGAAAGAGGCAAAACTCGGTTCTGCAGCTGAAGCTCTTGGATTAACGGATGATATCCCAATGGCAGAAGTGAGATGGCAATATAAGTTGGGCCGGGAGTTGGTTAACCCTAAAAACATAAAGGATTTAACAACCAAGATGCGGCAATTTCATGAATGGTACATGGTAGAGTCCGCTCAAGGAAGAAATATGTTCCCCCTCCGTATCAGAAACGAAGATTTCTATCGCGGGGACAACCAAATATGGCTAGAATTCGAAGACTTGTACCATTTTTACCATCAGGATGCTGTCAACGTGTCTCTCATGAGCTGCTGGTGTCTGTAAGTGTCAAGCTAATAAGTTTACCATGTGCTTCCTCGTACCAGAATGTTGCAACTCTAATAGCTTTTCCCTTTCTATGTAGAATGGAGATACAACAATGTAGAAGCCAGGGTGACTTCAATGTGGGCTTCATAGACCCAGAGATTGTCAACGAGGCTGTCTTCGGATACAACCCAAATGATGTTGAGGATTACATTCTCGATACATTCTTGGGACAAAACTACAAACCGTACATACTTCTGTCCTTCAACTTCGAGTACGTATATATACGTGTCCTCACAACTACTCGTTCCTATCTTTTTAAAGCATACACAATATGACTAATTACATATATATGTTGAAATATATTAATAGGTTTCACTGGGTCCCTCTTGTTATCATGCTTGATAATAGCAAGATCATTGTTCAAGACTCAAGAAGGAAACCACAGCAAAAATATCAATATATCGTTGACATGCTAAATTGGTATGGCATATATTTATTTATAAGATGGTTTCTTTATTATATTGAAATGCCTAGCTATTTAATTAATTCAAACTTTAATAATTATTATTCATGTAATAACGCTTCACAGGGCATTCACAAGGTTCCAAAAGAAGCATAAAGAAACTTTCAAAAATGAATTCACAATCCAATTAAGCACTCGAGTACGTAATAAAGCATATTAATTAATTCATATTCTTTAGTGATAGTTTGTCATCTCAATAAATGTATTCTTTTTAAATTTCATCACAGGTTATACAGCAAACGGCTGGAAACAACTTATGTGGCTATTATGTGTGCCACTACATGCAAAATCTTTGCCATGGCGATGTGCCCAAAATAAACGATGAGGTGCGTGTGTGTCAAAAATACCAAATTAATGATGCATCTCAATTTCTTAGTACTCACAATTTACGTGTTCAGAGATTTATTTATTTCCTGCTTTGGCAGCCTTATCTCGATGTGCAAGGCGTGATCCCGCCTCACCGGGTTGCAACAATCCAAGAACAACTTATCGGCTTCATTGTCGACGAGATTATATCCACCAAAGGCGAGTTTCACACAAAGGGATGGAGAGACTGTCCTTCTGTAAGGACTGGTGAAATATCGGAATCATCGAAGGCCAGAAATAGCGATGTAGACAAGAAATGACCTCAAGATTCATCCTTGTACTCTTGAAATGTATAAACATTGCTTTAGTGTGCTCCTTATTTCATGTGTACACATCAACTTGTCCATTTTTGATTCATTCGTATTATTGTGTAAATGAACTTAATTGTGGTTGTGTGAATGAATACACATCATAATATATATTTAATTGTGAAAAAACTATTATAGTTGTATTTAATTTCATTGTCAAAATTCATATTGAAAACCCCTCTCAGAACATATTATATATTGAATATAATTTACGCTTAGCCTCTCCACCAACCGCTTGTGGAGAGGGCACACGTGGCGCTCCCCCTCGCTGCCTGAGAGGCTCTCCACAACCGGTTGGTAACTCCAACCGCTTGTGGAGAGGGCACACATGGCGCCTCCCCTCACTGCCTGAGAGGCTCTCCACAAACGGTTCGTAACACCAACCGCTTGTAGAGAGCACCCATGTGGCGACTCCACCAGCCTGTCAGGGAGCATTCCAAACTGCTTGTGGTGTCGTACCACAAGCGATTGGGGGAATCACGAGTGTTACCCGGAGGGTATCAATCACGGTTGTCTACAACCGGTTTTAAAACCGGTTCTGAAACATATTTCGAACCGGTTGTAATAGCCGGTTCGCTGGTAGTGGGAGTCACTTTTTGAATTATACTGTGATATTTATAACCACGGTAAGCTATTCAGCCAGCCTTTCTTGTTCCACTCAGCTTACACGCTATATAAACCCACTGAAGAGAGCTCCGCAGAGACAACATCGCAACACAGCAGCAGATTTACAAGGAAGCACGGCCAGCGCAATCTGCCGCAAGGGAGACGACGCAAACGATGGTGAGAGTGGAGGTGTCGACAACGGAGGTAATCGTCCCGGCGGAGGAGACGCCGGCGGGCACGATCTGGCTGTCCAACCTGGACCAGGTCGCCGTCATCTACACGGCCACCGTCTACTTCTACCGCTCCAACGGCGACCCGGGCTTCTTCGCGGCCAATACCATCAAGGACAGCCTCGCGAGGGCTCTGGTGGCGTTCTACCCGCTCGCCGGCCGCCTTGGGCTCGACGGCACCGGGCGCCTCCAGATCGACTGCACCGGCGAGGGCGCCATCTTCTCCACCGCGCGCTCCGACTACGTGCTCGACGACCTGGTGAACGACTTCGTCCCGTGCAAGGAGATGCGCGACCTGTTCGTGGCGCCGGCGCCGGCACGGAACCCACCGTGCCCGCTACTGCTCGTGCAGGCGACGTACCTGCGGTGCGGCGGCGTCGTCCTCGGCCTGGCGCTGCACCACTCAATCGCTGATGGGCGGAGCGCGGCGCACTTCATCCAGACGTGGGCGAGCACTGCCCGCGGCGCCACCGTGGACGCGTTTGCGCCGCCGTGTTTCGACCACAAGCCGCTCGCCGCGCGCCCCACGCGCACGGTGCTCTACGACCACCGAGAGTACAAGCTGCCAGTGCACGCGGGCACCACGCCCACGTACACCAGTGCCATCATCACGCTGACTGAACAGCAGGTGAGCGCGCTCAAAGCGCGGTGCGAGGGGAAGTCCGCGTTCCGCGCCGTCGTCGCGCTGGTGTGGCAGTGCGTGTGCCGCGCGCGGGCGCTGCCGGCGGCGGCGGAGACGCGGCTCTACTCCGTGATCGACATGCGCCCGCGCCTGGCCCCGCCGCTCCCGCCGGGGTACTTCGGCAACGCGGTGGTCCGCACGTCGACGGTGGCTACCGTCGGGGAGGTGGTGTCCAACCCCGTCAGCTACGCCGCCC
The DNA here is from genome assembly GCA_036346145.1 of Olyra latifolia. Classification (NCBI taxonomy): domain Eukaryota; kingdom Viridiplantae; phylum Streptophyta; class Magnoliopsida; order Poales; family Poaceae; genus Olyra; species Olyra latifolia. Next base: position 6,262,942 of record CM070530.1, read on the forward strand.
GTCTGGCACGAGCCGCGACGTGCCATGGCGACGACTACGCGCGGTCGCTGGTGGACTACCTGGAGGGGCTGGACACGATGAACCTGCCGGCGAGTGGCATCACGCAGGCGGATCTCTGGGTCGTGAGCTTAATGGGCATGTCGCTCTCCGACCCCGACTTCGGGTGGGGAGCGCCGGCGTTCATGGGGCCCGCGCTAATGTACTTCGGCGGCTTCCTGTACGTGATGAACGCGCCAGAGAAGGATGGCGCTGTCACGCTCGTGCTGTCGCTGGAGCCGGAGAGCATGCCGGAGTTCAGGAAGATGTTCGCCGAGGAGCTGGCTCGCCTCGAGGTGTAATACCAATACATGGCACGACGATGCATGCATGTGTTCATTTTTGACTGAACCAGCCGAATGCCCGTTGGTTGCAGAAAAAGGACGATAGAGATGGTAGATATATATAGATTCATCTCAACTCAAATTTCGTGGGGACCGTCATATTTGAGGACATGGATGCAGTTATTATTAGATTTATTAGAGTGTGTTGTGATTCTAGGCGAGTTTTTTTAAACTAGCTAAGTGCCCATGCGTTGTTACCAAATAAACAAACTATGATATTGCTAGCTTTTCAAAGCGCCTGCAGCTAGACCCTAGCTCTACTTCCAGAAGCTGACCTGAAGTTGAACCAGACTACCTCGTTGAACGTCAGTCCTCAGTGAGATCAAAGTCCTCGATCCATCCTTGTTTTCATAATTGCATTCCATTTGATATCTTTTCACAGCGGACAGCTCGTGCAAAAAAATATTATAGCACGGTTTTTTGGCGGCAACTGTTCATCCATAATGTAATGACTAATGTTTGAGAAATGCCATGCTGTGACAGTGCTACTCATTGTCAAAGAGGATCTCATGGTCTTACTATGTCTTTAGCAACCACACCTCACCCAAAAAAGATGCCACCTAAGCATGCAGCCACTTCTGGGAGAAACGGAAAGCCCCAAAAGCCATCATAGCAGCAACACGTACCAGGGTCGATGTCATTGGGTTCATTCTGGACAGCGTGCTCTTGCTGAAACAATTTGACACTTAATGATTATGAATTTTACTTATTCTAACAGCCCACGGACCATCAAACCAAATGTTTCATATCAACACAAAAGTGGATAGTAAAAATAGACAATGATCTACATGCAAAACCGGTTACACTTACCTTCTTTTCTTCTTTTTTTTTTTAGCATTGACGCTTCCTCTCCTCTACAGCTATTCACAAGAAAAATGGAAATGACATGCTGGTAGATGTGTCACACCCTAAAAAAAAAATTATTATTGCCCTAAGTTCGAATCTTAAAGCAAATAGGGTTTGCTTTCCTCGAACCACCGTGGTTCGGTCCAGCCCAATCTGAGCCCATCTCCAGTTCATCTCCAATCCCCTATATAACACCTTGCTGAACCCATTCGCTAACCCCTATAAACTCTAATGGGCTGTTTGGTTGTCTTCTCTCAAGAGCCTGGTCCGTTCGACTCAGCCAGACTGATAGGATACGGGATGCACAGATGCAGAGACGGTGTTTGGTTGATTATTTAGTAGGCAAGTATTTTAAAATTTAAATAATTTGAAATTTATATAGCAAGTGTGGTCTAGTTTTGTTCGAAAAAATGTCAGGAACCCATTTTTGAAATCGGTTCGGTAATCGGAGATGCTAATCAAAAGATATTTGTAAAAGAGAAAGATATTCGTAAAAGATGCTAATATGTCAAAAGTGCTAGCAACCTAGCTGTGTATAAACACCGCTGCGGCCGCTGCCGTGTGCCAGCTTCTTGCATGCAATGAAACGGCTGGATTCAGCGTTTTCTCAGGGCCAGGCTATGGGGTCTATTGTATGTATAGAGCCAGGCCTAGATAGATGAGAAGACAACCAAACACTTCTCTTTTGCATCTATAGAGCCAAATCTCGTTGGATGCAGCCAACCAAACAGCCCATAAACCAATCTGCTACCCAACGGAGCCATCGTTGCTGCTCAAGTCACTGTCGTTGTCGCCGTTAGCGCTGCCCCAGTTCCTCGCTGCGGAGGTAGGTTGTGCCGCCTCTCCCAGTCCCTAAGGGACGCTGCATGTAGCCGCCGCCATGGAATACCGCTGCCAACTGCCTTGTGCACCGCCGCTGTTCCACCACGGCTGTCGCTGCGTCCTTGCATAGCCCTGCGCAGCAGCCGCCGTGAAATCGGCGTGCGTCGAGGCCGCACCGCGGTCACCACTGGCAAGCTAGCCCTAGTCGGACCCGCCGTTGCGCCACTGCGCAACCCTCGGTGCCACGCCGCCTGACTCGCTGACAACGCCGCTGCTGCTATCGTCACCCGCACCCCCCGCGTTGCTGCGTCGCCACTGCCTCTGGTGTCGTCACCGCCGCGCCTCGCCGCTGCGTCGCGCCGCGGGCCTCGCCGCCCAGTGAGCTGCCCCGCGCCCTCTCTCTCCTCTCCATCTCTCACTCATCATCTCTCTGTTCTTCTCTCTCATACCCTCCCTCAACCCGCAGCCCTTTCCTTCTCTTAACATGTGCTACAGTGTACTTTTCTTATTTTCCCAATTACAGTGAATAGTGTTTGTTCACTATTTTGCTGCGAATTCATCCGAGCTCCAAATCCAGCGATTCTAGTTTCTAAAAATTCAAAAAATTCATATCTACCTACTGTAATTTCTGTATAATTTTTCAATTTATTTAATGTTTCTATTATTTATTGTTGTTTTCTCGTTTTGTGTGCGATAGACCGCGTGGGTGACGAATGAGAGTTCATCGACGTCATTAACATCCCGCAAGTTAAAGAAGAGCAGGAAGGCAAGACTTTCCCCTAGAATCCCAATTTCTAGATTTTGCTAAAATTGCTAATTTATTAAATTATACATATTTGCCATAGTAATTCCTAGTGTATGTCGCTTATTTATATGATATGCACCCAATATGATGACAAACCCTAGGACAATATTATTATGTAATTTTCTACTGTTTTTAATTATTAGTTGGCTTAGCCTTGCTTATATAGTCACCGAGGAGTGATTTCCACTTATATGATCATCATTAAACAATTTAATATGAGAATATGGAGTGTTTGAGTATGAGACATGAGAAACTGGGTTTATGGTGGGATTGTTCACCCATTAATTAAAATTTGACCAACTAATGATTTGACTCGGAGCAGATGACCTGAGTCGACGCTCTAGTCCCTAAGGACCGATGATTGTGATGGATTTAACTGAGAATTTCTCGTGCGACCATAAGCCCGGTATAGGACAAGCCTGATCTAAAGGGGGAGTAAAGTTGGGTTTGTCATTGTCCTTACACTGTAGGTGAGGTCCCGAAGGATGTGTCATCACCGGTGTATAGCCTGGGGATTGAACTTCAGGATACTTGTGTGTAATATCAGGTATGGTCGAAGCCCCGGACTATTTGTGTGTAATATCAGGTATGACCATGACGAACTCGGGCTTGATCTTCTGATGGATTTTGTTATGATGTTTTCCGACGGGAGAGTATCGTATCTTGCGGGAAAAGTGTACAACCTCTGCAGAGTATAAACCCATTCAAATGGTCGTGCTCCTAGTTATAAGCATCTTGGTGGTTTTTCACATTGTAGCTATACATTTTAATTAATTTGACTTGGGTAAGGTTTTTCCGCAGTGTGCTGTTGCTAGTTGAATCATGGTGAATGAGAATGAGAATAAGAACTATATTGAGATGATGACATGAGACATTGATAATGAGAATCTTGCTATGTTTATGTTATTGGTAAGCTTAATCATGGGGAACTGCTATTTATCTATTTATGTTTTGTTAAATGCTTTTATACTTCTAAGTTCAATACTTTTATGTAAATGAGCCATTATTTTTTCTAGGATGAGTCTAGCCTGGCCCTTTCCAAGAAAGACTTGGTAGCATTCGCGTGCTAGCCCCGGCTTTTATTCAGGGCTGCTTATTCCATGAGCAGGTTAGGACCGCGAGGATACACAGGACAACGTTGGATTTTTCCGGAAGGTGATTCGAACTACTAGAGCTTCTCCAGTCAGTTTGCTTGTGGCTGATGATAGGTCTATTTCAGTTGTTTTTATTTGGTTCTTCTGATACTATAATCTATGATAATGAATTGTTTCGCACTCTGATTTATTTTCTAGTTAATACAGTGTTGGTAGTGATGCTTTGTTCTGTTTTACTATGGGTACGTGCTTGATCCTTAGGACACGTACCGTTAATACAAAGAGGTTCGGCGGGTCCCGACAAGATGTTTTTATGTTCTCATTTTGTTCACTCAGTACTACTTGGATCTTTCTTCTTCTGAAGTGATAAATCTTCTTTGAACCCGCAGCCAGAAAAGTGACTTGTATGTAGATATGAAAGGTAATTATGCAAGTATTTGCCTTCATGGCTTACATAGCCCAATAAAAAAATTAGCACATGATGCAACACAACTGTGACTGAACCAATCATTTTAAAGTTTTAAAGGAATACATTTGCGAATGCAGATCCAACAGACAAGCTCAGATGTTCTACCTATTCGAACAATGCCCTTTCAACATGCATGGGCATGCCCAATGCCCTTTGTTCTGTAAACATCCAAAACATAAAACATCAAGCCGATGAATGAAAGGTTTATTTCACTATTGGCTCGGCACAACAATTTAATTGAGCATCAGTTCTTTATGCTAGCTACACCGGCATGAATAAACACGTTGGCTTCTAGTTTGAATGAGGATATAGGCATATAAATATTCTAGCATAGCACCGAACAAATTCAATTAAATAAAACTTTATTTGCATGGCATCTCTATACATTCCTTGAAGTACGTGCTCTGTTAAAAAAATGATTTAAAAAAGAAGAGAGCATCTCTATTCAGAATTAAGAAAGATGGATCAGAAGATGCTGGTTTTTCACAACATGCAGTATTTTAGCTGCTGGAGAATGGGGAAATGTAATATCAATAGTAGCACAAAAAACAGATATTCAATGCGAAGATTCGGATCTAATTAAGCCGCAACTATTTGACCTAAATGAATGGCTAGAGTTTTTCCTTGCTCTAGCTAAAGAAACAGCCCAGACTTTATCACTCTACAATTATTTCAATGTTAGGTAATCAGACGGCGTAGCGACAAATAACCAATTGGATGAAGACCAGTAGATCACAATATACACCCTTTTTTTACCTTGTAAAAAAAATCCAGCACCTCATATGGCACTTTTCCTTCTACTATGCCACTACATTTCACTTGTCTCTTGCTCCTAAAAAGGCTTTTATGGTGATGAGTGGTTGCTCCTCAAATCAATCCTAGTCGCTGAAACGAATCTAACGGCCTCCGCCTTATGATATTAATTGCTTAATTTTTTAAAGAGATGAGTGGAGCAGACGGCGGACGAAGCAGCACACCTGCCACCTTCACCTTTGGCCAGATGCATGCACGTCCTGTCTTGTCCAACACTCCACCCTCCGAGGCTACACCAAGCTCTGCACTGTAGGTTGTCACAGCCTCTCATCATTGCAAGCGAGACCTATCAGCTTAATATGATATGATTTTCCTGGGCACTGTCGTGAGTTTTTAGAGTTTAAAAACTAAAGAAGAGTTATCTAAAATACTTAATTTACTGCGTAGGATCATAGAAAAATATATTTAAAATATCCTAAGTTTTAAATTTTAAAATCTAACTATTGAATTAATTGAATAAATTTATTTTTTGCATATTTGAACTTCAAAAATCTAAGAAAACTTTCAAAAACTTGCACACCAAAGTATTTAAGAATTTTTAAAGAACGTGTAGACAATATACAAAACTAGATGCATGTCAAATCACGAAACCTACCATCCTAAATAATATAGTGTTAGATGCTCAGTTGTTTATCAATGATACATTAAATAACTGGTTTTATAATTTGCTTTGTGAATTGGTTTTTTGAAAAGGAACATATCATATGCAATGAAGACTACGGTACAATCACTGTGCACCCGGACTAACAAAAGTCATGAAAAAACACTAGTACAGAATGAGTAATATAAGATGTACAATTTGAGACGGTTTCAGCCTTCTTAAACTAGAAATGTCTCTTATTGTGGTAGAAATGAGGAAAATGTCGTTTTCAAATCATAATCGTCTTATATGATTGATGCATTTAGGACGGTTGAAATTAAGATCCGACTTATATAAGGAAAAGACGTTTTTCAAATCATAACCGTCTTATATGATTGATGCATTTGTGACGGTCAAAATTAAAAACCGACTTATATAAGGTTAGAGTAGAAGAGTCATTTCCTTATATTTTAGCGTTGTTAATGTGTGCGTAATGTAAGATGGTTTGAAAGGACAAAATGTCTTTTATGATGAATTAATAGGACGACACTCCTATTTTAGAAAGCAATTATTTTAAATCTATGATCATATGCGACGGTTGTATTGTGTGAATAACCCCTCTCTATCTATATATATACATACATATATATATATATATATATATATATATATATATATATATATATATATATATATATATTGTATATAGTAAATTGCACTTTATTAGTCCCTAAACTTGTCCCGTTGTTGCACATAAGTCCATAACTATTGAAACCGCTCACTTAGTTACCTAAAGCTGTGAAATCAACGCCTTAGGTTCAAACGGTGGTTTTAAATTTTAAAATCAATTTTGAATTTTTAAATTTCAAAAAATGAATTTCAAAATTATTATTTATTAATAAAATAAAATTTAGAAATTTTAGTTTCAAAAACTATTTAAATTTCAAAATTAAATTAGAAATTTTAATTCCTAAAAATCAAAATTTTATTTATAATTTTGAATTTTACATTTTTTAAAAAATATTTTTAAAAATAAAAATCCTAAAAATAATTTTTACATTTGTATATGTATATTGTAGCTCTCGAGAGGATTTACAACTTTGTAGTTGATATCTTTTTTATTTGAAGCAATATAGATGTCTAAATAATCATAACACGGATTAAGACATTTATAAGTCGTACAAAAATAAAATTGTAGGTTTCAATGAGGTGTACAACTTTGTAGTTGAAAAGTTCTCTATTTGATGTCAGTTACATGTCTAAAAAGTTGTTGAAAGATTCGTAAAACTGATGTTAAAAGGTATACATATCCTATTATGATCAGAATATGGTGTGAGGTAGGATGGTTAGAAGAGTGAGATTAGAATCAATAGGTCTTAGATTCAAGTCATGGGATATACAATGTTTGTATTATATGCATAAATTGTGTTAATGTGCATAGATGGGTGGTAGGAATAAATCTCGTTTGAGACGGTTTAGTACGAAAGTGACTTCTATAACAGGACATATAAGACGGTTCCATATATAAATCATCTTATATGCTCACTCACATGAGACGGTTAATAACCGTCTTAAATGAACATTCCTTTTACGACACGACTTATTTAAAACGCATTGAAACTATCTCAAAAAGGTCAAAATAACCGTCTCATAAATATCTTTCTATAGTAGCGAAATCTAATAAATGCGCGTAAGAGGACACGTCTAAGCTAACATCAGCGAGCAAATGTTACCATCTCTAGCTGATGTTGCAATTAGGGATGGTCCATGGTTTGCCAAATTAAGCCGTGTGCTTAAATGTTTATCCAACACAATAAGTAATCACGCATGACAACTCCAAGACTAGCCACAGGGCAAGTAAGGAAGTGAGATGGTTTAGTAAGGAAGTGACTTCTATAACAGAACATATAAGATGGTTCCATACATAAATCGTCTTATATGCTCACTCACATGAGATGGTTCATAACCGTCTCAAATAAACATTCTTTTTTACGACGCGACTTATTTAAGACACATTGAAACCATCTCAAAAAGCTCAAAATAACCGTATCATAAATACCTTTCTGTAGCAGTGAAATCTGAAAAATGCGCGTAAGAGGAGACGTCTAAGCTAACATCAGCGAGCAAATGTTACCATCTCTGGCTGATGTTGCAATCAGGGATGGTCCATGGTTTGCCCAAGCACACGGGTGGTAAACACAAGAGAAATTAAGCCACGTGCTTAAATGTTTATCCAACACAATAAGTAATCGCGCATGACAACTCCAAGACTAACCACAGAGCAAGTACAAAAAAAGGAGAATACAAAAGATGAAGGCCGTGGATTGGCAAACAACAATAGTTCATTACATCTCACAATAATTTAAAAAGTCTAACAATTAATATTACAACAATATTCCTTCTCTGTCCCCTTCCCTTTTTTTCTGCCACTTTTTCACCTCTATACTCACCGCCGCCGGTGGATTCCCTTTGCCATTAAAGCAGTTGAAGTAGCTTAAACTGGAAATGCAATGCATTTTCCAGTCCAACATATGGGAGCGGCGTACGGGGTAGTCGGCGTACATATGGGGTAGTTGGCGACTAAAACAAATGCAAGTACAAGAAACCGACGTACGGGGTAGTCGGCGAGGAGGAGTCGGTGTAGTCGGTGTGGAGGAGTAGGTTGCCAGCATCGAGGAGTCGGCGGTTGGAGAGGAGTTTCCAGAGGCTGGGGAGGTGGATCCGCCGGTGGGGGTCTCCGAGGAAGCGAGCGTCATGGAGTCTAAGAACCAGTTAGCAACTCGATGCTCAATGTTCTGGCGACTTGACGTCTCAATATCCCTGTGGCCTGAAAGAACAGAGCAAAAAAAAGATTTAAAAAAATATCCGAGAAATATGGCAATCGATCGGGGAGGAACATCGCATTAGATTCACGAAAGGCTTGAGCAATCGCATTAGATTCACGAAAGGCTTAAGCAATCGACAGAGAGTATGGTTGATTCAGTGTTTGATGGTATACATAAGTGAATCATCATCGTCTAATGCACAGATCCAAGAACCAGGGAAAAAACTGAAGAAGACAAAGGAGGTGCGAGAAAGTCTAACGCACAGATCCAAAAACCAGGGGAAAAAAACTGAAGAAGACAAGGGGGGCGAGAAAACCACAGGAGGAAGAAGAAGATCGGCTGATGGGCGGCGGCAGGCCGATGGGGAAGACGGCGACTCATGGGAGTGGGGCGTCAAGTCCTCATATAGCCTGTGGCCTGCGGGTGGGGATGGAAGACCCTAGTAGAGAAAAAAAAAGCCACAACAACATGTCACTATATCTAAGGCCAGAACACAACCCACTACCCAGGTGATCAAACCAGATCATAGAAAGGTAAATAACAAGATTAGCAAGCATCCTGAAGAACAAAATGAATATTTCAAGAAAAAAGTGGCCTTTACTCCTCAACAATTCCCTAGTTGTATCAAAGAATCACTCGATTTTTTAAAAGATCTTATATTCACCCATTCCTCACATCAAAATGCATATAATATTCATGGATTGACTAGCAGAGTGTGTGCGCTTTGCTACGAATTAAACCAATAAAAAAATGTCCTACCATATTGTGATCAATATGTTTTGCTCATGTATATATGCTTACATATTCAACTATGTCGTGCCTACATATAGGGACAAAACGGATCAAATATCACCCATATTGTATTTGTATCCATATTTTTAATCGGATATGGATTCGGACACGGATAGTATTGGATATGGATACAAATAATATCAGTTATGAATACTGATTGGATATGGATACTTTTTTTCAGATAATACATGACAACACATACTAGAGAAATATGCATCAACTTTGTGGGCTCATGGATGTATATGTGTAAGTATCCGAGTATGAGTATCCAACAAAGAAAAAGATATTGATAAAACCATATACATCTTGTCGTTATGAGCGCTGGTTATTTATCTTAATAATAGGTATGCAGTAACAATATACATCAATTATATGAGAATCACTTCATTCAAGGCTTCAAGAAAAGAATGGGTCAGGATAGTTGGAGAAGTATAATGGAGATGGTCTGCTGATGGACTTTTACTATACGAATAGCATCCATCAGATATTATCCAAAGAAAAGCTTGGATAATACCCATCGAATATTCAGATATCCACAATATTATCCAAATCACTATCTGAGCTGGTTCGGACGGACGATCGGTCAGTCGGAAATTATCCATACCATTTTCATCCCTACCTACGTACCATCAGTTCTAACTATTTTTTTTTCATAACTGCCACTAAATCCTAGCGATAGTACAAATACAACAAAATAAGAAAATAAAACAAATTGATAGAAAACATTCCTGTTGATTGTTCCATAAAAACACCACACCAGAATAAAAAACTACAAATAAATGGAATGTATTCTTACGACGTATGGACAATTGGCTGAAAGAGTGCTACATGAATGGTGAATGGTGTAGATGAAAAGTTAGCCATACCACACCATAAGACACTTTTAATAGTAGAGATATACCTACATGTCGTATGATGAAATGCAAAACAATCCTCTGTAACAGGAGAATGCCACAAAACCACCCATCCAAATCAAACAGCACCCGAGAACAACATGCAAACGAATTAATACCTGGCATAGCAGAATTTGACCAAATTAACCACCCATCCAAATCAGACAACATCAAAATCACAAGCTACCCTAGCCAGGGTTTCAAAAATTATTTTTTCTCAAATCCCGCTCCTCGGTGATTTACGATTTTCTGTTAAAATTCGATTTGAATCAAACAGAGGAGTCCAAAACAGGAAATCGCTAAGGTTTACGAGAAACTTAGCTAAAATTGTGGAAAAACCTCGAAAACCCATCCGTTTTTTCTTCCGCCAAAAAACTGACCGGTTTTTTCAAGAAACCGAATGGTTTCAACAAATTCCCAAGTGCGTGTGCACTCCGCGTTATCCTTCCGTGCACGTGCGTAGGGCTGGAAACGAGTCGAGCCGGCTCGGCTCGGCTCGCCCTGGCTCGGTCAGGTAGCGAGCCGAGCCAGGCTCGGCTTGGTGATTTAGTGAGCCCGAAAGAGCGGCTCGGCTCAGCTCGGCTCGATCCTGACTCGCGAGACGGCTTGTTGGCTCGCCGAGCCAGGCTGTCCAGCACTCCAGCACAAGCACGACAGCACTCCAATAGCCATCCAGCAGTTAACAATGATCAACAGGTAACAGTAACAGTAAAATAAAGCAGAAAAGCAACCATGACTCTGACCAACCAAGCCATCAAACCCATGATGAACATTTAGCCTTCAGACAATCAGACAGCAACATACTTTCTGCCGGCTCGTGGGCTCGCGAGCCGGCTAGTCCAAATTGCGAGCCAGGAAACTGGGCTCGGCTTGGGCTCTCCTCGAGCCACGAGCCAGCGCGAGCCGAATCAAGCTCGCCCAAGCCCAAGCCGAGCTGCGAACCTCGAGCTTTTTGCCTAGCCCTGCATGCGCGTCGGTCTCGCCTTATCCTTCTGTCTCCGCAGTCCTTCCGTTGTTATATTTGCTCCCCAATTCTTTGCAGAGCCCATACTCCCTTCCCTTTTCCTCTCCTCTTCGGTGTCGTGGCGTAGGCAATACGCAGCGTGGCCATGACCAGAACAACGTGGGCACACCAAGAGCGCCAGGCGACGGGAACGTGGCCTTGGCATGCCGAAAGCCCAACGAGGTACGGGCGGAGCACAGTGCGGCGGAGCACGACAGGGGCACGCGTCGTGAGTACGCAGGCGGAGTGGTTGGTGCAGGCGGAGAGCGTTGTCGTGACATGCCAACAAGATGTTTGATAAAATGCCCGAACCGATGAAACAATGGTATGTTGCTCTTTAAACATGTTCATAGTATATTAATTAGGAATTTTTGATGATTTTTTTACCTGATTTTGAATTTTAATTTGGCAGTTTTAATTTGAGTGGTTTTAGAGGCATGATACCGATCCCGCTGGGGAGCGATTCAACGGTTTCCCATGGAAAATCATTGATTTCCCACGATTTTTGGAACTATGACCCTAGCTATGGAAGGAGCCTAGCATCGGCTCCGTCTGCTAGGGTCGGGCGGGGACGGACGGAATGGCGCACCTGTGTGCTTGTGGTCCTGGTTGATGCTCGAGTGCTCGACTTGGCGAGGACCTCGAGGTCGACGAGACTGAACAACATGAGCCGACGATGAGCACCAGCACCACGATGATCACGATTTGCTCAAAGAACTGTGCCTCGCAACAATGGTACTCCACTGTCATCTGCCTAAGGTCCCTTATTGCTTCCCTCCCCTCCGTTCGCGGACGCACGCCATGCTCAAGCAGACATCGTCGGGAAGGATCGGTGATGCGGCAGGATGGCAGTAGGCGCCATGGGGAAGGAACTGGGCGTGGAGGATGGCATCACCCAGAGGATTGATGAGGACAAGCGTCGAGTCGGGGCTCGGCGAGGACGGATGGCGAGTAGGGCAACGCGTGCTAGGGTTGTATGAGGTGGAGTGCTCGTGGGATGGGGAAGCGGAGAAACAAGCGTCGAGCAGGATGGTAAGGTGGTCGAAAGGCCAAACTGGGCCAGCTCGGTTAGCCCGATATACTGTATGAATCGGATCAAACGGGCCAACTAGTTGGGGGACCCAAACCTGGTTCGTTAGACAATTGGGCCGACCCAGTTACAAACGAGCCCACCCGTTTTTGCCAAAAAATATTTATAAAAATTAAGAAAAATGATTATATTTTAGAAATATATGTTATAAATCAAAAAAATATATATTATAATAAAATAGATATATAAATATCTCTAATTCTCTATTATTAAAAGTCTCTAATGGTGGTGGTGGTGTTGTTAACTTTTAGTCTCCACGATGGAATCTATCCAACGGTCTAGACATATCATAAGGGTACTTTCTATTAGTTTAGATTTGCTTTCTTATTTTAGTGCATGGTATTTTAGGAAATTACCAATCAACTCTTCCAAATCATCATATTTATCTATCTTTCTTATTTTAACGTGCTGGATCTTGAAAAACTTTCTATGAGATTAACATATTCAAAATTAGAGGATGCAAAAGAACCATGCAGTCGAACGCTAAAGTGGAGCTAGGAGTCCGCAAGCACGATGCAGTTGAGTGTGAAAGGCTAAAAGCAAGATTAAGGAAGCCAAACAAATCAAACATGACGCAATAGAAAGTAATGTGATATTTATTCGTAGCAAAGTATAGGCATTTGGCTAGTATATATTTAATTATATTTGTGTGCTACAGTAGCAGACCGAATCGAACCGAATCGACCAGACTGGTCGAACAGGTCGAGGTCTTGGCTCAAACCCGTTTGTTGGACCGAACAGGGCTGGTTCGGCCGATGAATAATCCGGGCCAACACGATTTCATTCTACTAGGCTCGGTCCATTTGGCCTTCTCTGCTTAGTATTCGGCTCAGCTGTCTCACGAGTTTTTTTTAATGGAATATAGCAATTACATTAATATATCCGTTTCCATTTCCTGGCGGGCTCCATGTAATTTGCAAATTTTGTGCGAGATTTATATTGCTGGAATTATGGGCATGTTCTTTACACCTTATTTATCTTCTTATCTCTTATCTACTTAATTATCACCGAATCGAAAAGCCAAACGATTAAACTGTTTTAGTCTGCTATTTTCTATTTTAATACCACACATTAGAGCTCTCAAAAACAATTCAAATGAAATGGACCGGACTTACCCAAGTCACCTAAAGAAACTCTCGAAGTTCAGCTTTTCAACAAATCAGACAATTAGCAAATGAGATCAGATGAAAAGAACAGTCTCAACGTTTCATGTCTTTTATTCTGAAATTACTCAAGTGCATGTAATATGCAAACTTTATTGGATAATCTGTGATGAGCTCTTGCATTTATATTAATCACTTACAGCTGTTGCATCACTGTCACACATACTGCATGTAACCGTGATGGTGCTCGCCTGTCTTCTCTAGGAGCGAAAACCAACATGTAGATCACGCATGTTGTTGTAGGAAATGTTAAGGCATGTACAAAGCTATTTAATAGGGCGTCTCTTAGCAATGAGGTAGATATGTTTCGCTGATGTGGCAGGGGGGAAAAGTGAAAAAAATGCTAGAGTCGGCTCTTGGTGAAGAGACGACTTTTCACAGCCTCCTAGGCAGAATTAGAGAGGAGTAGCATTAAATCGCTAAGAGACGTCCTATTAAATGGCTTTGTATATGCCCTTATATACTTGTCTTTTTTACTTAAAAGAATGTGCTAAGAGACGTCCTTACTTGACTCTTCATTGCACATGCACTATAATTTTTATTCGTAGCAATGGACGGACATTCAATGCAACAAATACAGCACAAAAACAAACATATGCATACATCGTTGTGCTACGTATTACACGTTACACCTCGAGGCGAGCCAGCTCCTCCGTGAATATCTTCCCAAACTCCGGCATGCCCTCCGGCTCCAGCTACAGCACGAGCATGACGGCGCCATCCGTCATATACACGAGGCCGCCGGAGTACATATTACATGTGGACCTTGATTATATCTTGAGAATGGATTTTGTAGATGTAGCTCAGGTTCCAGAACATCCATGGCCATCACCATTCTACCTCCCTTCTCTTCCTCTTCTTCCATCTCTTTGAGCCTGAATCCCCATGTCCATTCTCTTCTCTCTCTCTTTCTCTCTCTCTTTCTCTCACTCCATCCACTTCACTCGTCGTTCTATCTCTGAGGAGGCGTTCTGTCTCTGAGGAGGATTGACGACCTGGCAGCGCATCGCCTCGGCTCCATCTCATCCTGGCCTTCGCCCAGGGATGGTGAAAAAACGGTGAATCAACTTACCCAAGACAAGGAAACCAACCAAACACGGGGCCTGAAACGGGTCCATCCCAAACCATCTTATTCCTCTCATCATTCTATCCAGGATGGACGACTATCATGGTGCAACCAAATAATACCTAAAATGCGCGCATGTACTCCATCGACGTGAACGAGTTCGCGCCCATGAGATGCACAGTGGACTGGAGTGGTGAGGTAACATCCTGCTCTTTAGTACCACCTTGCCAGATTATCTGAATTTTCACTAACTCATAACCATGGCAGCCCAAAACATAGCATCGGAAGTTAACTCTTTTTAGTAAAATAAGGCCGAAGGCTAGCCCGAGTTGAAGTGCTGTGTGTGTGGGGCGTGTGCAGCCCTAACGGAGCATCCCTGTGGCGCGGCAACGTGTCCCTGTGGTGCAGCATGACCTTGCCAGACTATATTTGGTGCCACCAGTGTTGCCGGACTGCCGTCATTTTGGTTTAGCACTTTAGGGTTCGCCATCTGCACCACGCCCATGGCCACCTCTTCCACCTCTATTCGAGCAAGTGCGGCTCAGTTGAGTTAGCTAGGCTGGTTGGGTTGTGCCAATTTCAATGTTCCTGCGAAGTTTGGTTGGCACGGTGTTTTTGCATTTGTTAGACTAGACACTATGAAATATGCAGACAACCAAACACATATGGCACCGTTCTTTTTTGCAAACCGCCGGCGGTTTGCTACAGTAAAAAATTTTAGATTATTTAAAAAAATTTTCAAAAACTTTTAAATTTGCTATAGTAAAACCGCTAACCGCCAAAAGAAACAGAGCCATAATCTTATATCCTATAAGTCTAGTTAAGGCCATATGCACCAAACCAAACAGACCTCTCATCCCTGCTCTCCACTGACAAATCATGATGGCTTGCTTCAGTAATCTACTCCTATGGCCTGTCAACCGAAGATAACTCTTAATAACCATCTTCGTGTCGCCATCCTTTGGACTCTGGTTCCATTTCCGATACATCCCGAATAGCTCTCTCTCCTAATTTAATTTACTACTTCGTTCCTTTTCTAGCTCACAGATTTCCCTAGTTGCCTGATGGAATTCCCACGTTAACATATAATTGCATACACATGTAACAGCCGCTAAATCTGTTTTAGAATTTATGTGGCATAAAAATCTTAGAACAGATCCAATACCTTCACATATGCATATAACTCTATGTACACGTGGAGTTGATTTCCCTTGTCTAATATCAAGCTAGCTGTAAAGATTGGGCATTGACATTTCGACAAGGAATATTATTTCAAGATAGCAATTTCTCAGTCCTAGGAAGTATTTCTTGGAGACATGCAGTATACATAAATCACAACCAAAACGATTTAGAAAAGTGAAAGCATGGAAATTGCTATTAGCCGTAAGCTGTTACCAATAATTCGTGTTAACCATGGACATGGAAATTTTGAACGTGTGAGAAGTTTAGTTCCCTCAGAAACCAACGTAATTGGGTAATCACCTCTTAAAAATTAATGGTCCGAGATGGAGGCATTTCAATGTAGCCAGCAACGAGGTGACAAGTCGTACGTTAGTTAGTGGCCAATTGGATAAAACGGTCAGAATGAACGGTAGCTGCATATCATATGCAATTACACATATGCATGGGCTAGGCCATCTTCAATAACTTCTCTATATTTCCATCTCTTCTAACTCCTATATTTTAATCTTTTGTTGTAACCGCCATCAGTGGAATTAATTTGCACGGGATTAAATTGACCATACTATTTTCGAGTGAGAGTAGGGAAGCTTTGTATAACGAATACTTCACGCTTGAGGAAGATGTGCTGACATCGATCGGCAACCTCTTGGCGAGCTCGAAGTTGCCATTCCGCCAGGCATGTGTTCACTACCCACTGCTACAGTGAGTTCAGTCTTAGATTCAATATTGGAGTTGGCCAAACCGGCGACAAAGGTAGAGACAGACTCTAGGCTGGTGGCAGAGGTGGAAGCGAAGTCGGGGGCTAGCAACAGAGCTAGTGGCGCGGCGACGTTTGACAAGGCAATGGAATTAACCGAGTGCCCAAAGTGAAGATGGAACATCCTAGCCCTAGTGGGGGCACAAGGACGGTGGCGAATGGGGAAGGAATCTCCATGGCAAGCACCGTACGTAGGTGGGGGCAATCGAAGACGGAGGAGATTAAAGATGTGTGATTTGAGGGGAGGGCCATGGGTTGGTGGGAGACATGGCGGCTTTTAAGTTGCATGCCGGAAGATGTACAATCACCCAAAGATGTACTGTTCCCACTCCACCGCTGTGTGACGCCTCTACTACTTCCCCTTCCACACAAGAGGGAAGGGTCATTGCATCAGCACCAAGTAGGTTAGACAATCATGAGAGGAGAGAGGCTCACGAGATTTGCCAGCCACTCTCCTCTCTCTATCCCCCTCATCGGGGGTGGCAGGGTTGCTGGAGAAGCGCGCCGCTCGTCATCACCCTTGCCTCAAATCCGATAGTGAGCTAGGGCTGAGTAGCGAGGTTTCTAGATACCTCTACTACTAAAAAGTCTCTAGTGATGATAAGTGATGGTCTTACCTCATATTTTATGTTTTGCTCCCTCTGGTTTCTGATTTTGTGTTGGCATCTCATACGGAGTGATGAGCTCACCTCACATTTTATGTTTTGCCCCATCGGTTGCCTCAATTTTTAAATACTCTCTCTCTTAAGTTTATTTATTTCTTGCATACGCCTTTATATTTTTTATGTTTTGCCCTGTCAAATTTCTGGTTTCACTTTTTTGGTAGCGACGCGCGACAGCTAACTAGTGGCTTAAAATCTCCAGAATTGCGAGCCGAGCTCAATCTTGGACACAATTACACAACACAACTTGGCGAAGGAGTCCCCATCGTGGCCGTTCATAAATTTGCAACCCATTAGCCCAAGATGGAAGCCACCTTCTCTGAATTTTTTTATTGCAAAACTTGAGTCCAGTGGCGCTGGAGGCCTGGGTTCACATTGTCTATCACCGTCCAATTATTGTGATAATCCGTCATATATCAAGCGGCTTGGTATGGTACAGAAAATAATTAAGATGAGCAATCGGTCCAAATTCAAGCCCATTAGAGTAGTATATTTGAAGTCTTTGACAAATATTTTTTTTAAGAAAAAAAAATCTTTTTACCTTGACCGCTCTAAATCCCCTATATGGTCAATTCATCGAACACCATCCAAACAACATAATTTTTTTTTCACTACAAAGTAGACGCAAGTACGCTACACACACCACCTTCTCGCCTCTGTGAGATATCGATCGCTTTCATTGACACCAGTCAATCATTTTCACGGGACGACGTTGATCAGGCTTGCAAGAAGATCTAGCTCGGGCGAATTACCATAGCCGAAAGCTCAGCAGATTTTACGGTGTCAAATCACACGAAGCGAATCTCCGAAACCCATTGCAAAAAGGACACCCATATATTCTGAATTCTGATTGTAATTTTTTTTTTCAGAACACATAGAAGCTATGCGTATCATGTTTGTTGGGAATGAGTTGATCCGGTCAGCTGGATTTTTTTTTTTGCTTGGGTAGATGAGATGATACATGGCGAATTAAGCTACAAAATAATTTAAAATTATAACATAGATTATGGATTAGTTTAATCATCATTAATAAATCAAAATAGCTTTCGTTGACGACTTGTGATCATAATTCAGCCCTTGTTAACACCGATTACAAATTGAATAACCGGTAGACGACTAGAAGGGATAAATAGGAGCCAAATCGATTTTAACACCTTTTTTCACAACGCGTTCCAAGCCCTATTTCTCTTGATGTGCCTTATCTCAAATAGCTATGATAGCTATCAAGAATTAGAATCAAAGATGATCACCAGAACAAAATATGTCATCAGACCTAATTATGCGGCCAGACCAATCTGTAAAATCAGACCAAAGAGGTCTTCTAGTGTAAGATGGTCTCCCAGCATAGCTATAATGAATTATATGGTCGGACCACTCTATGCGGCCAGACCAAGGAAGTCTCCCAGTGAAAGACAGTCTCCTAGCATAGTGTGGTCTTCCTAGCTAAAATGAAAAACTTTCGATCTCTTGATTTAACGATGGATTGGCCTCAACTTCAAAATGTAGCTCCCTTATGATGTCTAGTACCTAGTCCATCCAAGAATCCAACCTATAATGTCAAAAGGCTCAACCTTTTCGTAATTTTCTAAACCTAGGTCATGAATCAGGCAAGATACAAAAATTCAATCCGTAAACACAATTGTTAGGAACCTTGTATTAGGTGAACCTAAATGTGTTCCTATATGTTTTGTGATCCTGGATCATAGGTCCAACACAACAAAAACAAAGGGAACAAAATTACTTAGGATTAAAGCCAGGAACACTAAAGAACAAGGTCAAAATCAAACTGAGGAAGCGAGTACGAAATTCAAACCATGATTTGAAGCTTGTTTGATGGTTAAGGAGGAATGATTACAGTGAATGATTGGGGAGGATCAACACAAACCTATCTCCAACAGACTTTGAGTGATTTAGTTAAACCTATCCTCCTCAAGCCCTCTCCAAACCTCCAAGTGCTTACCTAATGTCTAAGGTCATGAAACTCGTCTATAGTGGAGGCTCAACCAGCTACCCACCTAGGGTTTTATCTCACATTACATTGTGGGCTCACGCAAAACCCAATAAGACACTGGGTTTTCTCTTTCACACTGCACGCTTCTCAATGCAACCCATACATGAATCTTGATAACCCATTTTGATCCACCTTGCTCTCCAAGATGAACCCTGCCCAAAATTACTTATCCTTGCACTGCAATTTCTCCAAAACTATTGTTCTTCGCTTCCTTGGCCACCAAGCTCGCAACACGTCCAATTCCCTTTGGACCGCTTCTGCTTGTGCACCTGAAGCCTTCATCACCAATCATCCTTGTCCACGTGGCTAGACCAAGTCCGATCAACCCGAATGAACTCTTGATCATCTGGACCATGGACCACCCATCCACGTCCCCGATCCCCTTCGCCTACGTCAATCCACTTCGGTCACCTATACACATGAGACGGGCAAACCATTCCTCCAAAAACAAGTGTATTTCAACTTGACCCACATTAGTCCATAGACATGTACATTACCTCATCCCGTCATCAATTTGACATTAGCAACAATGCAATCCAAAGCATTCACTCAGCCCAACATATTTCAACATTTGTATTCATCCATTCAAGACAGTAGTGCACAAATCAATTTTTATCAATTCATCTGCTACTCAAATGAAAAATTTCAGAACATGAGAAAGATGCATATCAAAATTCTCTACAACTTTTATGTAGAACACTTTTTCATCCAAGTAATAAAAAGACCTCCAAAATCACAAAATACAACAATCTATCACATGGTTACATGACCGGACCGAGCCAGTCTGCTACTGACCCCGGTCTAGGCATAGCCCTTCCCACTGGCCAAACCCAAGTGTTCATGTTCTAGACCCCTGTCTGGCCGGCGGTTCAGCTGACCCAAACCGTCTCGGTCTGGCAGCATAATCGGTAGATTGGTTTCATGCTCCACTTCGGTGCTAAGTTTTTTACTCGGACACCACCTTTTGGACCAAGGTCTGGGCGTCGGTCCAGCAGCCCAACCGCCCCGGTCTGACTAGAAGAAGCCCTTTTTCTTGATGACATAATTGAACTATAAACTCTACCACTTTGACAAATATTGACAAATACTCATCACATGGTCTCACACAAATAATTATCAGTTACAACATTAGGTTGTTCTAAACTACTTATCAACAACTCAGCAATCCAGTCGAGGCGTTTGTAAAAGCTAAAAACTTTTTACTATTCAACCTCATTTCTTGAAAAGCTCAAAACAATTTCTTGAAGCCGCTTTAGAAACTTTTAAAAGCAAGTCGAACTACGTAGGCCCGCTTATCAATGCCGCATTAGAAACTCTTGAAGTTAAACTTTGAGCAATTCAACTAAGTCTTTTAGACTATATTGTCCCCAATAAACAATAGCCTCTGCTATTAAAAAGTTTCTTGTGGTGAGTGAGGAGTGAAGTCACACTTTACTGGAACTACCTGCCATGCCATTTATCGTAACAAACCTATCTACTTAACTAAAATTACTCATTATGCCATTCGTCGTAACAAATTCATTTTATCTGATTCAACTTCTTAAAATTCTAAGAGTGGGTACAACCAGAGTATAGAGCACACCGGCCTCTTCTACCATCCATATGGTTGCTCATGATGTATCTGCACTGTAAGCGGTTCGTAGAACCGCTTGTGATGCTCCCGCGAGTATCAGTCGCCGTTGCTTAGAAGTGGTTATATAACCGCTTCTAGAGGCTTTACGAACCGCTTGTGAAGTTCAAATCTATAGTAGTGCTGCACTGTCTAGCCAAAATCAATCACAACGAAGATAAAAGCGTATGCCCTACCAGGTGCGGTTCTACAGTGTTGGCACCAGGGTTACTTGACTCCGGTGCCCTCTGGATCAACCCACATGATTTATTAGTACCTCATTAGTACTACAGAACAAGTCATCAGTGTCGGTTCCAAACAGTTATCAATGTCGAACTTTTTAAGGAGCCAGTGTCGGCTTTTAAACCAGAACAAAACAATAGGCATTGATGTGACTAGTCATTTGTGCTATGCCGGTTTATGGAACCGACATAGATATATTTTAAAATATTTTTTGTCTAGCCAGCTAGCACCACACCGGAGCTAGGCTGCTACTACAAGCTATATACTGTACAACTTTAGCTAGCTAGCTATCTATATGAAGGTGACGGTGGCAGCGTTGCTCGCAGCCTTGGGGTTAGAATAGCCACCGACGTCGTCCCAATCGCTGGGCTATCCGACTAGTTATTGGGGGAGGTGTCCCTGTCGTCAAACCCTCAGGCCCATCCACATTGCCTGTTGTCGCCGTAGAACAACATCGGATTCAGCCATCCCCACTGTTGTCCTGCCGGATCCGGCCTTCCCTGTTATTGTCGCTTCCCGAGTCCTCCAGCTCTAGCCGCCCCCATCGTCGTCCCATCGGATCTGACTGCCCTCGTCAACATCATGGCTCAGGGTGAAGGGGAGAGTGGAGAGATAGAGGGAAGGGGGAGGACAGAGGTAGAGGAAGAAGGGGAGGTGGCCGTGGGAGGCGACCGTATGAAGGAAGAGGGAGAGGAGGCGGTGGCTAGGACAGTGGGAGAAAAAAGGATGCATCGTGCTCTAGCAGCTAGCCTCGGGCAGAGAAAAAGAAAGGGAGGGGAGGGGCACGTGCAATTTCCAATTCTTTCCCGCCTATATTTCTAAATATGTATCGGTTCTAAATGAAAACCGACACAGATGTTATAAGAACATCCTTTTAAAAACCAGTACAAAAAGTATCTATGCATGTTCAAATTTGGAACTGTCACAAATAATCTACTAATAGCGCTAGTTCCAAATTTGAACTGACACAGATACTTTTTTTCCTCGCCCCATTGCTTTAGAACCGGTACAGATGAGACCTTCTATGCCGGTTCTAAGAAAACCGGCATAGATGTACTGGTATATATAGCTGTTTTTATAGTAGTGCGGCTGTTCGATCGGTGGACACACCGCGAAAGCTTTATTTGTGTTGGTCCTAATTTCCAACAGTCAAATATATACAGATTATATATTCTAGGTCGTTATACGAACTGGCACATATAATTTGTAATCTATGCCAGTTGGTAATTAACATCGGCACATAAAAACTTTTGCCGTATGTCCACTTAAGAACCGACACTAGTAACCTTATTTGTGCCGGCTCTAACTAAATCAGTATAGATATACAAATATATATGACATGTTTTGGTATAATATAGTGTTTTGGGCTCATAAAGAGCTCGACGACCCCAACAATACTTTTTTCTAGATCCCTCCCTGTGCCCCACGCGTCATCGCTCATGATGCATCGTGCTACGTGGCGCATAGCATCAATTGCCTGAAGGCTTATGACCAGCTCACTCATAGCCTCGACAGTAGAATTTGGATTTTCTTATAGCGAAGCATGTGTGCTTGGCTAGTTAGCACTACACATATTACTTACCACTAATCATAGCACAGACGAGTCCGTCCGACATTTTGTTCCTGTATCGAATTACTATCCGGGAGCATTATCTGAGGTTGGATCAACTAATCCAGGATGACTTTGACCCATCCATCTAACCAAACACCGAGATGGCCTCTATGCCCTAGATGGAATCATCTCATATACCCTTATCGCATGAACCAAACATTATTTTTAGTGCCACGATATGATTATCTATGAAACACCGCTGCACAAACGATTTTGGATGTATAGATATTCGGCTGGTCACTATCATCAGTATTAACCAAAGTTAAGAATTATATCTCGAGTTATGTGAAGCATAATCTGGATGAGTCCAGACGTCTTTTGGTTTTAAGAATCAAACGTCCTTTCGGCAGCAGAAAGTTTGGGACAGAACAAGACCAATTTAAAGTGGCTGCTCGTTCGGAATTTCCAAGTCCAGGAGTCTCACATTCCCAAGTCCACGAGTCACACGGCTGGTTGGTGCAGCCTAGTACGGCCCACGCGCATGATCGAGATGGCCCTTCAAAACTTTGTGCGATGGCTGAGATGCGAGTGGGGATGCAGCACAACCAATTTAACGTGCTTGACTGACTAAATGTATGCATGACTCAGTGTACGCCTACCAACTCTCTACCTGCAGTGAGCCAGTGGTATTTGAAGACCCACTACTTAAGAACTGCATATAAATATCGGCTCATACGACCGGTTGAATTTGAACCCGCACTGATAGTGACATCAGTACCGATTCATTGGCTACAGAGCCGTAATGGACTTTTAGTACCGGTTGGAGCCACAAACCGGTACTGATGCTCACCGGTTCGTGATACAAACATGTACCGAAGGCACGGGGTCAGTACCGGTTCGTGTTACGAATCGGTACTGATGCCTCGTTTCAGGAAAGTTTAAAAGGAATGTATATTCTATCTATATTAGTATGCGATGGTGGGTTGGTTAGTTAGAAGGCTAAGGCTGGAGTCACGAGGTTGCGGGTTCGAGTCTTGCTTCTCCCAAACATCCTTAACATATTTTTAAACATTTTCTAATACTATCAATACCGGTAAACCGCTACTGTATCCAGTTTGGAACTGGTATTTTTAAATATTTCTAGTACTAACAATACCGGTAAACCGCTACTGTAGCCAGTTTGGAACCGGTACTAAAACTGGTTTCTCTGGTAGTGACCTGAACACATTCTAAGTCTATCATCAGTAGTTGCGTTGCTCCCTTGTTGATGTATTATTCTTTCATTTGAACATATATAGGGCTATATTCGAGCCAATCTCAGCGAGGCTAGACAGGTCGGCCTTGGAACTGAGCTCGTGAGCATGAGGTGGGCTTGAAATTGAGCTTGGGTCGAGCTAGGGATGGCAACGGGGAAATTTCCCGTGGGGAGTACCTCCCCGTCTCCGTCCCCGCGAGACATAAAATTCCCTGTTCCCCGTCCCCATCCTCGGTCGCGGGGACTATTTTGTCCCGTTCCCGTCCCCGTTAGGGTACGCGGAGACCACGCGGGGAAAAATCCCCGTTTAGTACCCGATTATATATTGCACTATTCTAAGTTGTTGTGGGGCAATGAATGGATTAAAAAATTTAATCTTTCAAGTTTCAAACTGAAAGCACATGAATATTCTTAGATACAACATAGAAAATAGTTAACACAGTAACAATGAATACATAAAAAAAGTTTCAACACATTACCTTTGGGCCTTAGAAATTTGGTTGGCAAATATACATTTTGGGTCCCCTTCCGGATCCCCGTGGGGAGAAATCCGCCCCGTCCCCATCCCCGCCATCCCCGATGGGGAATGAATTTTTCCGATCTCCATCCCGCGGGGAACAAAACCTCCCCATCCCCTTCCCCTAATAGGGGAATTCCCCCGCGGGGAACGGGAAACGGGGCCCATTGCCATCCCTAGGTCGAGCTTTGGAGGGCTTGGTTGGGGACGACGACAACGCCTAGTAGGTGACATCGGTGGTTTTTGGGGATGACAGTGAGACGAGGTGGCAAATCTCAGAGATGACGTAGATGATGGCACTCGAGGTTGACGAGGAGGCAATGCGGCGAAGCTCGAGGCAGACAGGAGCGGCGTCGCTCAGGAGTTATGGCCAATGGGGAAGCGACGGAGGCAGCTACAAGCAGCAACGGAGAAAACAACGGAGACGTGTAGGGCTGGCAATTTGGCTCGTGGCTCGCGAGCTGCTCACGAGCGGCTCAGTTTCGGCTTGGCTCGTGGGCCAACGAGCCTGAGCCCGAGCTTTTTCTCTAGCTCGGTGAATATACAAACCGAACCGAGCCGAAATCTGGCTTGCTCGTCACCACCCTTCACCAATCACCACCTAGGCCTTGCGTTGCGCTTGCACATTGGACTAGCGGCGCTGGGCCACTAGCGTGGGAGGAGAGGGGGCCGACGATCAGCATCAGAATTCAGAAGGGAAGGAGGAGATAGCGCCATGGATAGTGCTGCAGCAGCATGAATTAAGGATCAATGGTGGCGGCTAGTGAGTAGGGCATCTCCAAGGGCTTGCCCAAGCCTCATTGCCCCATCACTGTAGCAAACAGTGATGGGGCATGGAATGGAAAAAGTAGAGTGTAAGAATAGTAATAGGGCTGCTGTTGGGGAGGTGAATAGGGATGGAGCAGTCCCATTTGGTGAGGTAGTACGTGAATAGGGATGGGGCAAATTTGAAATGAGGTAACTGGTGGAGATGCCCAGAATAGGCATGGAGGAGGTGGACCATAGGGAAAAGCGAATGGACATGGGCCAATATGTTGGCTACGGGAGTGGTGAGCAAGGTGACCGATTTAGAGTATCTCCACCGGCTGCTCTATCCTCTTACTCTATAACACTATTCACTACTCCCTCTATCCAATACTCTAAATTTCCTTCACACTTTACACTACACTCTAAAAAATTCCTTCCCTGCACCAGCTACTCTATCCCGAGCTACAGTATTATACCTGCTCCATATGCTCTTAGGTAGGTGAGCTAGACTTGTGGGCTGGAATCGAATGGACTCTGACTTATCTTGTGTCTTATTTGACTTATCTTACTTTTTTATTACTTTTTTAGTCTATTTTTTTTATCTCGTAGGCGTGTCTAAAAGCTCCCTAAACCTCAAACACAAAGGCCAACTAGCTCTTGAGGCTATCTCGAAAAATTCTCGAAGTTACGAGATAAGGCAAATAAGTAGGATAAGATAAGCTGAAAAGAACCCACCCTAAGGTGCTCGAGCTCACCTTGCCGAGCTCAATTCGATTCTGAGTATGTAGCTTGTCGAGTCCAGGCTTTTGGACCACCCCCTACTCCAACATAGCATTACATGAGTCTACTTCACCAAGACCATTGCTTGAACAGACAACACGAGCATCTGACCCAGTGTATGGTTCATTCACCCGTGAATGTTGTATGTGATCGATGCAAGTGCAATATGTTTGAGCCTAGGGATTTTTAAAGCATATTTTACATTCATGCCACTTCAAAGTTCCAATTTCACTGAAATGCCATTAAAAAGTCAAAAATTTGGTGCATACACTCTAAATATCTAAAATTCCAAATATGCCATTTTGGACATTTCTGCTCCTTTGCCTTCATCAGATTTGTAGGGAATCTACCCTCCTCCTTCCCTACCTCGGGTCATCTCCCTCGCCACTAGCCACTCCTCTCTATCCTAATTCTACCTTCCTAATCGTGAGCACCAGCTACGGCCACCCCTCCTCCCTCCCTCTGTCTCTCTCTCATCACCTGACCATCTACTACCTCACCCTAGAGCCTAACTCCACCTCCTACTTCCATTGGGTGAGCTAGGTCATCCTCTTCCAGATCCCATATATCCCACATCGGTCTTCCTCACTCCCACTAAGACCTGGCCATCCACTCTCCCTAGCCGGTCGTCCTCCCTCCCTAGTCCCTCCTCCCCAACGGCTCCCACAGTGCCCTCTTCTCTCTAATGACTCCCTGATGATTCCTTCGCTCTCACTCGCTTCTCGGCGTGGTACCCAACCTCCTTGCACGACATCCTCCCCATTGGCCTCCCTATGCCCTAATGCCACGCATCAGCATCGATGTGGGGCTCGAGCCAAATGACGGTGGCGCGCGCAGGAACTTGAGCCAGGCATTGACGTAGGGGTGGCACAAGGAGTCTGGCGGCTGGGAAGGAGTTCAGAGGAAGAAGAAGATGATGCACGAAGAAAGGGTGCATTTTGGTCTAGAAAAGACAATAATAGCTATGCAATGGTATACTTACGAAGAATCTAACTTTGCAGTGGCATGCACTAGATTTCCAATTTCTTTAATGGCATTTAAGTGAAATTGGAACTTTGCAGTGGCATGAATGTAAAAACCCTTTTTTAAAAAGACTAGTCGAGTATGTGTGCTTCACTACAGAAAAAGCAAAAACGGAGGATCATGGGACAAAGCACAAAAAAAAAAAATAAAGTCCTATGCACAAAACCAACAAATTAAGAGAAAAACGCTAAGAATGGGGATTGCAATGAAATTGAACAACATTAAAGATCAAAATGCTCAAAAACTGGGGCCTCTGCAAAACTAGAAAAATCTAAGAGGGCATTACCTAAAATGAGAGAGGTGAGTCTATCCTCATCACTCATCATCACATGAGCTTTTTATTAGTAAAGATAAGTTTTAGCCTAAGGTTCTCTTCTCTTCAGCTTATCTCAGCTTCTTATCTTAACATCTTATCATGACTTAGTAATGGGCCCACTCCGGTGTGACCATGCACGCACGATGCCGCGTTGTTAGCTGCATCTTGTGGCATGCAAGTGGGAATGCATTAATAACGTGCTATGTGATGATGAATTTTGCATGCAGTTAGTCCATGGCAGGTTGCATTGCTTAAGCAAATGCAAGGTTCAAACATAATTCATTCAGTAAGCACAAACACGTGGATAGTACGAAATTCACCCTTACAAACTCTGACCGTTAAAAAAGGACCACATTACTAGCTTATGCAATCATACCATTACAAACGTCCAAATTGAAAGACAGGAATACATGCAAGTTATTAAGCGGACAAGTGCATTGATTACATATAAATAATGTAACTGCAATCTTGAATGGAAAAAAGCTACAGATTGAGCAATCAACCCACAATGTCGTGGCTATTTCATCACATACACGACCCATGTAGTTTACGTCTTGGTCGACGGGGTGTAAGCACCAGCCGGCCTCCTCCTCCCTTTCATCCTCGCCCCCTCAAGGGTGTTCCATAGGCCTGGCACCCCTGCTAGAAGATCCAACGCTCGGGATGTGCATACACCTCTGTCTACAAAACAATTATTGAGGCCTATCGTGTTGATCACAAGCCAATTTGCCACTCGCAGATAGAAAGGGAGGACTCTTTCCTAATTTGAAATCTACTTTTCCATACACCTAGCATCCGTTTGACAACATTTCTTCCCTTTGCATGGATGTAATTGAAATATTCCTTCTTTCTGTTCGCACCCCCTATTGACGAAAGTTTGGTATGTGGTATGTCTCGCCATGAGGCTAGGTACCCTCGTGTTTGCGCGAATGCTGAGTCCACCAATTTGTACTTACCTACAGTACATAACAACAAAAGTTTAGGTCAATTACTTGTTGGCATGGTACAAAAGTAAAATCATGCAATTATCCGCATACCTCCCGGAGGGTGCGGAAATCGTGACCGCGGATCATTAATAGCCTCACGAAGGATCCTGGCGTCATGTAGTGACCCCGGTCTACCACCATATGCGAAAATAAATCGCATATCGAAGTCAACTGCTGCAAGCACATTGAAGCTGCAGTAGTCATGTAGATTCCAGTACGATACATGACTTAAAGGATCTATCGTCAAATGGACATGGCTATCGTCGATAGCCCCAACTGCTCCAGAGAAAGGAATAAAATGGTGTCTTCTAAATTTGTCATGTATGGTAGAGAACGTTGGTTCCCTTGGCCTTATTTGATCAACTCAAAATTATAAACACATGCAGCAACATGACGAAACTTCGTACTCACGTGCAATCCTGCATGGTAGAACCTGGAGGTTTGCTTGACTGTTCAATAGATTTCCCTCGCATATCCAAAGGAACATTGCAAGCATTTCCCTGGTACCAACGTCTCTTCCTTGTGAATGCTCATAACTGGTTGTTAGTATGTGGTGTGGTTCCTCAAATTGTTCCAGAGACATTCGAAGTAGGTCATGGCATTGCCAAGGGTCATGAAGAACAGATTGGACCCACTCACTTCTCGGTTAAGGCACATACATCCGTAATGCTCGCTCTGGTTGCTAAAGAAGCTCAATAGCTAGATATACTTACAATATCTACAACACATGGACTCCAGACGCCCTGTCATCATCATCAGTCGAGACCAAAAAGCGGCGATGCTGTACGGGTACTTGTAAGGGGTGTGGCGCATGACCCCTCCTCGGTCGCCCCATCAAACGTTTGAAATAACTCATCCCTCCGATGCAGCACAATATATATATGAGTGGCACATAGCAATCTATGTTATAATCAACCATAAACACTTGCTGACATCAACAATCTAATTATGCAGATGTAGGTAATAATGCAATACAACAAATGTCTTTAATATGACAAAACCAAATAAAATCCGCAATGTGCAAGAACTCAGAGGTACAAGTTCAACTACATCAACGAATATGAAAAAGCAACATTTCTTTTATTAGGGAAGCTAACCACACGACAACGTAACTGCGAAACTATCAGTTCTCGCAACGAAGGCTACATACTAAGTAGGCGCTGACCCCTAGAAATGTGGTCCCTAGTAATCCGACCCCATGGAAGGTGGACCCTAGAACGGTATGCCCTACCATGGCTTCCCCTAGAACAGTTGCCCCTCTGCTGCATGCCTCTCGAATGTCTGACCCTCTGCTGCATGACCCTGGCACAACATGCCCTGAGATGGCTGCCCCTGCAACAGCTGCCCCTGCCTTGCATACCCTTGGAATGACATGCCTTGTGACCTAGATCACTGGAACTATTGTACATGCGACGACGGCCCGTGGAATGATGTGCCAGCAAACGATGGCCTCTGGTACGGTATTCCCTAAGAACTCCAACCTCCTGGCGGACCGCCGTAGTACACCCAAGCGGACCTTATGAAGTTCATCTTTCCCTAAACGTCTTCAAATGCTTGATAAAACCCCTCTAGAATGGGTTGCTAAGGACGACTGCGATGTGACCAAACTCAGGGTCGGCCTCAAAGAACCCCAAAGCAACTAGCTCGTCCAAAGCTTCTACAGTGATTTGAACCTCAGAGTTGACATCCCCACCCTGTACTTTCTTGTTCGCTGCAAATAGTTGGTGCACGACCTCAACTAAAGAGGGACTAGTGGACGACCTGGCCTTCTTTGATGAACGACCGCACGAACCTCCTGGGCACAAGCAGGACGACCCTACTACTGGGTGGGCTGCTCTGGTGGTGTGGAGAAAGGATCACCATCATCTACCCAAGCTGTGGGATCCACTGATATGTGCTTCACTGGGACGCCACTAGCACTGTCCTCATCGTCTCTGGGATGGCGTGTTGTGCTCAAACCTTTGAAGATGTTGTCAAGCTGCTAGACATGTGCAAGGGGTCCATACTTGAATTTTCGGTATTCTTGCATCGCTGACAATACACATGCACATGGATCAATAATGGAAACACAATTCAACAGGATGGAATCAGTATGAGGAATGTTACAAGTGAAAGGAACATTGCTGTTGCAAGGTCTTTATCACACTCATGGCCTTCCATCAGGCGTCGTCCGCCTCAATTGTGCCCTTCATGGGGTCCTACCCCACGCCGGTGGGCAGCTTGACATTGTCCCAATGGTTGCACACTTGCTTGCGAGTCACTACGACCTTCTCCTGGTTCAGAAGTTTGCGGATGACGTTATCAACCCCTTCACGATTCAGATAGTATGTTTGTCGGTTCCCCGCATTAACTTCCTCCTCCATAGCATCCACCCAAGCTTTGTGGATGCGCGGGGTCAAATTCAAAGCGCGAGATTTGGGAGCCATCTAAGTATAGGCGAATGAAATCAAGGAGGACGAAACTATGGAGCATGCGAAAGCGGAGCTGAAAGGACGAGAGCTGGTCACGCACTTGAACGGGCACGTTGATGCAACCTTAATGTGGAGCCTTTTACCATGCCTCTTGTGCGGGGAGAACTGCAGAGCGTGGGCGGCAACGGTGAAGCACTCTGGGCGAAGGAGCCTTGGTCGGAACGACTGGCTGAGCTGGCGGGTGTAGGCACGGGGGTAGGGGAACACACGCATGGAGTTGTCTTGCGGGTGGACGACTGTCGGAGATCTCACCGTCGACTTGGTGCTGCAAGAACCAGAGGAGCTCCCGGATACACAGCCTTCCATAGAAGTGCTTGTTGCCAGTGCGACCGCCGAGCACAACTATCGCCCGGTGGCCGACGCCGAGCGAGGAGTGCTCAAATCTGGATGGGGAGCGTCGATTTGGAGAGGGGAATGGGGGCTGATGCGGAGGGGATAAGGCACGACATGTGCTTGGTGTTAGATGGGGAAGGATGAGGACGAAGGTGAAAGGCAATGGGGAGTGGGGAAAGGTGGCGTATTGCCTCCGCCGTGGCCCCACCTACAAAATCAAAATATAAGATGTTAAGATAAGAAGTTCATATAAGCTGAAGAGAAAGGGACCAAAATGTGTGGGGGAACTATTCTTTGGTTGGTGCAAGAATCTAATTTTGTGGGAAACTAAGTTGTAGGTATCGACACCAGCCATTTGTTCTTCCATTTGTAATGTTAGAAGTAAAGCTTGTTTTGAACTCACGGAAGAATATTGTTTCGGATACCGTTCACATTGTTTATAATGTTTGCTATTTAAGTCGACAATGGGTTGGTTTTTACAAAGAAGAAGCTGAGAATATCCTGACGGACACTGGAGCGGACCAGCTGTTGATCAGTGCTTTGCCTTTCAGTGGAAATTGACCACTCTAGTGGTGACTCATATGCAACTCGTGGGACATGTTATTGCTGGACCGAATGATTGGTTGTTCTCTTCTGCTTGAGAAAAAATTGTGGCCGGTGGTGGAAACTATTCTGTTATCCTATGTGTGAAAGTATATTATATATGCTGGCTTGCTTACGTAGTAGAGGACTGTGGTTAGTGGTTTAGAGCTTGGTCTATTTTGGTTGGACGTAGAAACTCCCTTACTTATATATTAGTAATGGAAATCGGGGTATATATATCCCCTTGTGGAAAAGTGTTTTAACCCAAGTGAGCATAGGTTTAGGGGTTGAGCCCAAGGCTAACCCACCCAGGCTCGAACGCGACAAATATATCTGGTCCCCTCTTGTATATAGGTGTGTGGTACATATATAGCGTCTATCTAGGTAGAATGCATTCAGAATACAATATTTTTTAAAAGAAAATCTACTAAATTAAACTGTTCTTGATTGAAGGTTTCTACATAAAATACGAAGAATTAGCACAACGTTCATGTAAATATTCGTCGGCACTAAAGTATGATGTTCAATACCAGCTAGGTTTTAAACACGCACATGTATATATGTTAATGGTTAATACTTACTATAAAACATGAGAGAATTACATCCAGAAATTACACATTGGAGCTGCATCATACAACACATACACCACCAGGACCACTAGAGTTCTTCGACGCCGACCGCCTCACCGACGAAATTAAAGGATCTACTTGCCAACAAAGTGGGGAGCTAGTCCTTCCTGCCTGTTGCATGGAAGGGCTCTTCTGAACGTTGCACCGTATCATTCAGCGTCTAGATCCACACATCCAGACACATCTAGCTAGTATACAGAAGGAGCATAAGAGCTTCCACAGCTGTTACTCCAAATTACTACTCTATATATCGTTTCAAAAATTACTACTCTATATCACTATTCCCTACATACTCTATCTCTCTCTTTAAAATTTCTTCACACTTTACACTATACTCTAAAAGATTTCCTCTCTCCATCAGCTACTCTATCAGATAAACAGTATTATAGAGCGCCTGCTACTGTTGCTCTAAGCACGTCCATTTTTGAGAATGGTGGAGGAAATCCATACCTGGCACCACCACCATCGAATCCATCGATCGATGGCAGCAGTCCAGAAAAAATCTCCATCGCCACCAGCGTTGAAGCTGACTTGTAATCTAGGCTAACCCACCTAGGCTCGATCGGACAGATATATCGAGTCCCCTCTTATGTATGGGCATGCACGTGGTATGTATGGCGTCTATCTAGGTAGAATGCATTTGGAATACAATATTTTTTTTAAAAAAAAACAAAATTGAACTGATCTTGGTTGAAGGTTTCTATAGAAAATTAATTCGGAGAATTAGTGCAGTATCCATGTAATTTTTTTTGTAAAATTTAAAGTATCATGTGAACTACCAGCCTGGTTTTAAACATAAACGTGTATATTAATCGTTAATATTTACTATAGACTTTATCTATCTTTTACATGGTGAAAATAAAGCCTAACGGAATGCATGCATTGTGTGATGTGTTTCGACCGTACGTACGATCCTAGAATGAAGAATGACATGACGATTTGCTGTCCTAATGATATATAGTAGTACTATCATCTCAGCTGACAGACTCAGGATCATTTGCTTCCAAGTAATCAACACGTGTGGTTTTACATGCCTTTACCTCATTATTAGCTGGTTAGTGACGAAGTCATCGAGATTCCAAGACAAGGAACGTACTAGACAAGCAAAATGTGACTGCTAGTCAAGTAGTGGAACGTACTAGACAAGCAAAATGTGATTAGCTAGTCAAGTAGTCAATGTTAAGAACGTTGCAATTAAGTCCACATTAAGATACGTAAATAAACTTACCAAAGCACCACTTAATATACACGGTAGTACTTTCTTAACATGCATGAAAAGGACACAAAAAAAACTACTTTACCTACCAGGAGGAGTCCTAATGCCCCGTACGTTTGGCACAGATTCAGCTCCTAGCTCCACCTCAGATATAGAGTTTGTAGATTAAAATAAAATAACCTAAGTTTATATTTTTAGTTTAAAATGTAAATAAGATGACTTACCTAAACAGCCTTAATGTTCCCACAACTCCAACTCCATAAATTTCTGGAGCTAAAAATAGGGTGCTCCACCAACTCCACCAATTTTTGTGGAGCTAGAGCTATACCAAACGGGGCCTAAATATCGGCTGTGCGTGTCTACATGTAACCAGCGTGGTCCAGCTTGAATATGAAATGCGCAGCTACTATAGATGTTCGATCAAAGCCAATGCAAAATGTTCCACTTACTGCGTACAAGCATGCACATACTTCGTCATTTTTTGTTTTGAAAAGGAGCTAATTGATTGCCTTGTCAATTTTTATCGGTGCCTATGCTATATCCAGCTACTGTTATAATTTGAACAGTTTCATGATAGTTTGTCTACCAATGATTTGTCATCATTTTACTTGCTACCCTCGTATTGGATCAATTTTGAGCTGTGATTACCCAAACATGTTGCCTACTTTTTGGAACATGAAATTATAAACGTAAAACTCAGACAATGGACATCTTTCTAAGTACATAGATTGCATGCATAAAACCATGTAGATGTGTAGATTCGTTTTGAAAAGTACTTCCATAATATCATAATTTTATTAAATTTTATAAATATATTACAATAGTAATTACTAGTCAAAGTTTCGTTCTAGTACCGTTTCAAATTCTAAAACACCTTTCCACTAAGATTGACAAAGTAGTTCTTTCAACTTAATTAATTCAGATTATAATTTACAATGGATATTTATTTATTTATTTATGCTATAACCCAAAACACTTTGATGTTTTGTAGCCATCTTTTTTAAAATCTTAGTGTTTTTCTCAAACCTCTCTAGCCCTCCGTCCAGGCCCTACAACTTCTGGTGATAATTCAGAACTAGACCAAAATGGAATACTAGCTAACTATTGTTGCGAAAAGTGAGCTGAACGTCAAATGATCTCCAGTCTCCACTGTCTTTGCTGCTCAGTGCTCAGCTACTTCCAGTCAGCGATTTCACACGCCTGAACGTTGTGCAAACCACTCTCGCGCCAGCGACGAGCCACCAACCGCGCGCGCCATGCATGCTTGCGGCTCTCAATTTAAAACCAGCCGAGACGCTTCGTACGTAGAGACCACACAGCACGTACGTGAACGCGCGAAGCACAATGGCGACGGTGCAGGTGCTAACGTCCGAGGTGGTCGTCCCGGCCGAGGAGACGCCGGCGGGCGCCGTCTGGCTGTGCAACCTGGATCTGGCCGCGCGCCGGGGCTACACGCCCACGGTCTACTTCTACCGGCCGAACGGCGAGCCGGGCTTCTTCTCCGACGACGCCATCAAGGACAGCCTCGCCCGCGCGCTGGTGGCGTTTTACCCGCTAGCCGGCCGGCTCGGGCTTGACGACACCGGCCGCGTCCAGATCGACTGCACCGGCGAGGGCGCCGTCCTTGTCACCGCGCGCTCCGAGGACGTCGTGCTCGACGACCTGATGAACGAGTTCGTCCCGTGCAACGAGATGCGCGACCTGTTCGTGCCCCCGGCGCCGGCGCCGAACCCGCCGTGCGTCCTGCTGCTGGCGCAGGTCACGCGCCTCCGGTGCGGCGGCGTCGTGCTCGGCCTGGCGCTGCACCACTCCGTTGTCGACGCGCGGAGCTTCGCTCACTTCGTTGAGACGTGGGGGAGCATCGCGCGCGGCTCCACCAAGGATGCGCCTGTGCCGCCGTGCTTTGACCACACGCTGCTCAGTGCGCGCCCCGCGCGCACGGTGCTCTACGACCACCCGGAGTACAAGCCCGAGCCGGCGCCGGTGCACCCCGCCGCCGCGTCCACCTACGCGAGCGCCGTCATCACGCTGACCAAACAGCAGGTGAGCGCGCTCAAGGTGAAGTGCTCGGGCTCGTCCACGTTCCGCGCCGTGGTGGCGCTGGTGTGGCAGTGCGCGTGCCGCGCGCGGGAGCTGCCGCCGGAGGCCGAGACGCGGCTCTACTCCATGATAGACATGCGCCCGCGCCTGGAGCCGCCGCTCCCGCCAGGGTACTTCGGCAACGCGGTGATCCGCACGTCGACGGCGGCCACCGTCGGGGAGGTGGTCTCCAACCCCGTCGAGTACGCGGCGCGGCGGGCGCGCGCAGTGACGAGCCAGGGCGACGACTACGCGCGGTCGCTGGTGGACTACCTGGAGGGGGTGAACACGATGAACCTGCCGCGGAGCGGCATCTCACGGGCGCACCTCCGCGCTATCAGCTGGATGGGCATGTCGCTCTCCGACGCCGACTTCGGGTGGGGCGCGCCGGCATTCATGGGGCCGGCGCTCATGTACTACAGCGGCTTCGTGTACGTGATGAACGCGCCGGGGAAGGACGGCGCCGTCGCGCTCGCGCTGTCGCTGGAGCCGGAGAGCATGCCGGAGTTCAGGAAGATGTTCGCCGAGGAGCTGGCTCGCCTCGAGGTGTGATACTAATTCATGGCACGACGATGGATGCATATGTGTTTGCGTTGTACGTGTAGCTGCTGCCCGCGAAGGTTGTAAGCATGGGTGCATTGTTACCATATTGGGTTGTTTTTTCACTAATACTCCTTTATGTTATTGAAACATATATTTCTATGGTAGTCGCTTTGTAACTTGTAAGTGATGGACACAGACACGCTGTCTGTAAAAAAAAGGCCATATAGTAGGTGAAGCAAATATATCTACTACAGATAACCATATCACAGACGCATTCGAAACTGTCATGCATCACAAGCTTAAATGGCAGTAGGAAAGATCCAAAGAGATAATGGGAAGGTATCACTGAGTTTCAACCGAAACAAAGGGCACTTCTCCGAATTTTCAGTATTTTTTTTAAAAAAAAATGGTATTTCAAAACTTCTCTGAATTTTTTGAAGACAAACTGAGACGAAGGCTGGGGAAATGGGGTTTCGTATCCGGAACCAGCATGCATGGCATTGAAAACTCACATGATGATCTTCTCAGTATTGGAGTCAATCTTAAGAGAAGCATAATTCCTGGTCTTTGTGATTTTCTGGAGTTTAAAAATCGTTGTCATGCATACAACGCCATTTTTTTTCAACTACGGAAAAGACACAACATGTACACCACACATGAACACCACAGCTCACGTCTATGCAGCATCACTTACATCGACATCAGTTTTTTTTTTTTTGTGGGATGACATCAATCAATTAGGACAAGCTTGGATAGATTTTACCAAAGCGGAAAGCTCAGCGTATTTAATTTACAACGTCAAATTGCACGATGGAAATCTCAAGCCTGTTATAAATCGACAGACACAAAAGTAAGAAGTAGATCAAATAAAAAAGAACAAGAAACACAAATTTAATGTGGAAAACCCTTGCGGAAAAAAACCACGGACGTCGGCCGACAAAACTTCATTATTTTCTAGAGAGTTACAAATGCAAGGGATTACAATGTGATATCTCCCCGTGCGGCTTACAAGAGATATTTATAGATGGTGGCGACGTAGGGTTCAACTCGGAAACAAATTCCATTGGTGGAACAAGTGATTAAAGAATGAACTAAAGTGATCTTTTTCTACCGTGAGAAGACAGTAGTGGTTAATTAGTGAAAAAACAAGAGTCAACCAATTGAAACAGTTGACCCATGGTGACTGCATTGAGACTGACGGTTGACTGAGCGCACGTATTCAGGGTGACGGCGACGGCACAAACTGATCCACCAACTAATTAACCGTCCAAAGCTCCCTTTTATCCCGTTTAATTCCTACAAGCTGAAATTAAAATGCTTGATTACTACCTAAGAGCCCAGCACACACTTTCTGAATTCTGATGATAATTTCTTCCCGGGCAGGGTCCGAATTTATGAATTTTGTAAAATTTCGGTCAAAATTTCCAAATAAAAATTAAAAAAAAAGCCCAACATGCGTCGAAATTCAGCTGAGGTTCGGCCCAAAATATAGGCTGATATTTTTTAAAAGATTTTTTGGCCAAATTTCCTTAAAATTCAACCAAATTCATTCAAATCAAATATTTCTGAGCTGATTTGGAATTTTGTCGGGGGACCAACATCACCAAATTTATGAGAATTTCATGCATCTCACCCAAAGTATTTTATTCCCTGCTCAATGCTAGCTAACTACTTACGGCTGACTTTGTTGGCTCTGCCTGAGGCCATGTATAATGCAAGTGTTTAGAAAGATGGTTAGAAAAGAAAAGCGATTTTTTTTCCACCAAGGAAAGCACCTACTGCAGTATATAAGGGGAAGGGATGTTTAGTTAAACATCAATATTTGAAGAGATGCTTCATTAGTGCAGGTTGTAACATATAAGCACCTATGTAAACATCTTTGCATTGAAATGGATCTTTTCTAATTAGGTGATTAGTGATGTGGTAACACTCTCTCTCCTTAAACATCGGTGTATAAACACCTTGTATTGTACATGCCCGCATACATCAGCATAGCCAAACACGATTCGACCTCCTTTAATTTTCTGATGCTTGTGAGCTGAAGCGTACAAACTCCAAACTGGTCGGTACAATGCAATGTCAGTATCATGCATTCTTGTTACGGAATGTCTGGCCCTTAATCACGTACCAACTGCCTAATTGTTAGGTATATAGTATCTAGGAGTATGTACTTAAAAAATAGTGAAGCTAATCTCATCTCCCACGAGCGCGTGCTCACTTGTTGGACTTTTCTTCTTTTTTCATGCACGTGAGGATTCAGTTCAGCATGAAGATTCAGTTCAGCATGAAGATTCAGGCAAATTTAAAAATCTCAGCTTTTGTTTATCAACTTAACTAAAAATTAGGAGTTATGAAGAGGCGTCAGAGCTTTGATTTCGGGAACAGATTAATCCCGTACGACAACATAGAGCATATGATGATGCACATGGTCAACGGTAACAACAATGGTTGGTTAGACTATGAGCATGCAGGGTAACTAAACGAGGAGAGATCGATAAGCTAAGCCTAGAATTAACCCCTTAACATGTGAAGCCCAAGAGAAAAAAAATCGTGATCGATATCAGCACACTGCCCTTTGATTAATTATTTTCTGATTCTGGGGCACCAAATTCGCATCAATGTCATACGCCATGGTGAGAACCCTAATCATACGACGACAGCCATGATCCATATATATTGCCACGTTCCAAGTAGCAAGCGCCAATTGCAAGCCCTTCTTGTCTTCCTCTACCCAACTTGTTGTGAATTGTGATGTTTACCAACCCTACATGCATGCATGCACCTAGCTTCTAGGGTAAGCATATTATGGAATATGTACTTGGACTCTGAAGATACCATGAAGTATGTACTTGGACTGAAGATACCTCGTCGTCACCCTGAGCTTCTCGTAATTAACACAATATCTTTTGTGAATTGTGATGTTTACCAACCCTACATGCATGCATGCATGCACCTAGCTTCTAGGGTAAGCATATTATGGAGTATGTACTTGGACTGTGAAGATACCTTGTCGTCACCCTGAGCTTCTCGTAATTAACACAATATCTTTTGTCATGTGTGCAATTTGCAAAGAAATAAAAAATAAAAGAAATCATAGCGGTGACGTGAACGTGCCATGGTGAAGGTGGCAGAGGAGGTGTAATTAAGTGGCGTATCAAGGCGAATAAGGTACAAACGCGATGATCCAGAAAAACCTAGTGAAGCAGAAACGAGATGTAGAGACACCGAAGGAGGCTTGGGAGACATTTGTGAAATTGTTTCCCAAAAAGGCACAACTCCAATTCTTATTTTAATAAGAGAAAACAAAATTCCAGCTTCTCTACCATAGGGAAACATGCGGCCATAAAACTCCACCTCCTAGATAGAGAATAAGCTTGAAGATAACTCAGATGACAATTTTATATATATTAGTCGATATTTTAATAAGGTGAAAATATTTACCATGAGATATCTCAACTTGATTACAAGATCAGGATCATTAAAGCAAGAATATATAAAAAGGATCATCATCCGTGGACTAAGAAAAAGATCATCATCGTCCTAAGACCGAGTACGTATGGCGGGTAACCACGATGAGAGGA
This sequence comes from Olyra latifolia, assembly GCA_036346145.1. Taxonomy (NCBI): domain Eukaryota; kingdom Viridiplantae; phylum Streptophyta; class Magnoliopsida; order Poales; family Poaceae; genus Olyra; species Olyra latifolia. The sequence goes on from CM070530.1 coordinate 6,302,657, forward strand.
TGACTAACACAACCATCACATCACGGATGAAGACAGAGAGAATTTATTCACTAATCAAAAGAGACATTAGCTCTCACACAAGATCGTCCACAATGGCCAATCCATCAATGCCCAATTAGCCAGGATCCGGGGCACTGTATATAGGAGAGGCACATGGAAACCGGTTGATCGACATGGGCCACATGGCGCGGAAGAGAGGATAAACATGATTGTGTCAGGATCTATGTGTGGCAGAGTAGTTGAATGGTAGGATAGTGCAGATGCATGGATCAATACAAGAACAGAAAGACCTATTTGGGACGAGGATTTTTTGTTTCCCTTCATTTCCATCAAAATTAATGAACTATTTCTTGGGAAACTTTGATAAGCATCTTGTAAGATTCTTGTGTTCCAAACAAACTTGTAGAAGGGTACGCCGTATGCACAAGCAGGGTTATAAAAACCGACGAAAAACCACAAAAACCGGCGGTTTCTCGCCAAACCGCTAGCCGGCGGTTTGAGAAACCGCCGGTTTTTGCCCGGTCAAATTCAAAAATTTGAGTTTGAATTTTATTTTTAAAAAAATTAAGAAAAAAATCTTATAAAAAACTAGATGGTTTTTAGAAGGGTTTGTATGAAGCAAAATTTTAAATTGAGACCGATAATTATGTTTAAGGGAGTGATTAAGTTGTATGTTTATTATTTTATGCACAGTACCCCCGTGAACCTTATCCTATATGCGCGCAGAGTATGCTAGCTTGTTTACAAATGACACTGGTCGGTTCGACAAGATGATGGGAGTGATAGACCCCAGGATGGCAGACATAATAAATGACACCTACGTCTCTGCCGGTACATTTCTCATCTTTTCAATTGAATAATCCGTACTGTCCATACATGTTAACTAACTCTTCTTTTCTTCATGCAGCTGCCTACTTCAGCCCTCTGGTGTCGTACACGTATGAGACTGCCCCGAACATGATGGGCGACCTACGCGATGCACTCGAGAAGATGTGCGACACTGAAACCGCGGCTTCGGCGCTCTTCGAAGCCGCGGTCTTCTCTAATAAATCTGGTCCTTTCTCCTCCGCGTTGGCTGTGCGCATGGCACGAGATGAGAGGACAAATCCATGTAAGTTCTATATACTACTGGCCACCATTTAATTAGATATGTCAACCATTTAATTGAGTGCTTCACATTACTTGTAGCTCACTGGTGGACAATGTTCGGCACCGAGACACCTACACTCACCAAGATTGCTAGACGACTGACCTCTCAAGTGTGCTCATCAAGTGGGTGTGAAAGGAACTGGAGCACATTTGCCTTCGTCCATACAAAAGTGAGGAATAGGCTGTCATATAAGAAGTTTCATAAGCTAGTCTATGTGAACTACAATCTTAGGCTTAGACTGGCACAACAACAGGCAGGGTGGACACAACCTGAAGAGGATCCAATTGACCGCTTTGTCCACCTTACTTTGACTGACCATGACAAACCCATCAGAAAGTGGATGGAGCATGGTACGTCTAACGCCCCGCCGGTGCTTGACGAAGATGACAGCGACACGGACAGTCCAATCCCCTCCACGCTTGTCACACATTCAGTAGATACTGTACAATTGAAAGGAAAGGGCAAGGCTGCAGAAATTGCAGATTGGGCTTCGAAAACAGTGGGAGATACACATATTGGAAAAAGAAAGCAAAGAAAACAACTAGCTACAAAGGTCCCAAAAAAGCCCAAGGTCAAGGGAAAGGGAAAGGCTGATAGCGATGAAAGCACAGATGATTCTGGCTCTGGCAGGAGTCCACCATACCAAGAGTCCAACGACAGCTCTTCCGCAGAGAGCGGCGGAGATGACGATGGTGGAGGACAGGGAGGACAGACTGGGGCACACACTGAGCAGCCTCCGTCTCCCGTACGCTTTACAGGGGAGAGCCAGTTTCGATGGGCCACACAGGACCAAGATCATGGGATGCCTACATCGCAGAGGGAGACCTGGACAGGTGAAGGTACTCATAGAAGGCATTCCATTTCAGTGGACCCTCGTCAGCATAGCTCAAGCACGTCGACATCTGAGTCTTACGGCTACCCCTCCTATGCAAACATGCCAATTGCACCACCACAGCCCCGTGCTCGATATGTGTATGAGTGGGTAGAAGGGGAATTATATACCTACCATTTGAATCAATGGAGTCGATCGAGCGCGTGGACCGGCTTGTCCTGGCATGGATATAAAGTGCAGTTGGCAGAACAAGAGGGACTAATTCTGTACGGCACTGAGGATTTCAACAGGTGATGTATTTAAATTTGTTTTGTCTCACAATTTTTGTACTATACTAACCATTCTCACTTCACAAATTCTAGGAATGCTATGGGCTGGAATGAGTAGTATGGCTCTCCAAAATTATTCACCGTGATTCGGTTCATCTCCATATTTTGGTATGAATTAATTTGGTCCTATATATATATTAAGAGAGTGCTTGTACTGTAATGCAATACATGTATGGACCTTGACCTTATGCAATGCAATATATGTTTGTATGCATTTGACTTAATATTGAAATGTTTCAACTCTCAAATAATTAGCATAGGTCATGCCAAAATTTTTATTGAAAACTACCATCCATATTACATTATGACTTCATATTGATATGTTCAAACTCATATGTTTAAATTGACTTCGTATTGACATTTGTTGTTGGAAACTACATTGTTCAAATTATTGACTACATATACACATGTTCAATATGTCATATATTTATCAACGGTTGTTCCAAAATTTTTCCATATTTAAACAAATTACAAACACATATATCTCACCCATCTATGATTTTTCCCAATTTTTTTTAAAATTTTTTCAGACCTATTTTCCTTCCTTTTTTTTTCCCATTTTTGGCGGTTTTCTATTTTTCCGGCGGTTTTTAGCCAGAAACCGCCGGGAAACCGCCAAAACCGACGGTTTCTCGGAGGCGGTTTCTCGGCAAAAAACCCCCAGAAAACCGCCCCGCGCCATTTGCCCGTTTGATTTTGAATTTGCACGGTTTTTGCCGGTTTTGGATGGTTTTTGGCGAAAAGCCGACCCGCCAGGAGGGCGGTTTCGGGGCGAAAAACGGTTTTCTAAACCCTGTGCACAAGTATACCGGTGTATATATCTTCAAGCGGCAAAGAAGAACGACAAGTCAATGAATCTCTTCGCATGGGAAAATTTCATGCCATGACACTATTTATGATGGTCTTAAATTTCATGCCTTGACACTATTTATGATGGTCTTTTTAGAATTGACATTAAATTAAGACCCCTTTAAGCTAGTGATACTGTGTCCGCGAATTCTTCCATTTCATAACACCATTGCCATTTCCATTCAATTTTTTTAATCCTGTATCCCTTTTCTTATTCTTTTCCACCTAAGATGACCAAAACACTCCTCAACCGATGTAAAAACTTAAAACGTTTCGTCAAATTTCAAAATTTCAAACTTGAAAAATTCGCCAAATGTTTGGCCAAATTTAAAGATCTTGAATTTGGTCAAAATTTGAATTTAAAAATTTTCAGATTTTTACTTTTTGAATTTGAAAATTTGACCAAATGTTTCAAATTTCAAGTTTCAGATTTCAATTTTTGAATTTGAAAAATTGACCGTAACGTTTCGAATTTCAAGTTTCAGATTTTAAATTTTGAATTTGAAAATTTTCAGATTTCAAATTTGACTGAACGTTTCAGATTTCAAATTTTAAATATTTCAGATTTCAATTTTGACTGAATGTTTCATATTTCAAATTTTGAATTTGAAAATTCAACCGAATTTTTCAGACTGCAATGTTTGAAGTTTTGAAATTTGAAATTGGACGAAACGTATTAAGTTTTTACATCGGTTGAGTGGTATTTTGGTCATCTTAGGTGAAAAAGAATAAGAAAAAGTATAAAAGATAAAGAAAATGGCTGGAAATGACAACAGTGTTACGAAATGGAAGAATCGGTGGACACGATGTCACTAGCTTAAAGGCGTTTGAACATATGTCAATTCTGAAAAGGACGCGTAATTAGTGTTATGGCATGAAATTTCTCCTTCGCTTGCGGCTCCCCACAACAGTTGGGTGAATACGGCTTTCGTGTGCATGCACTAGAGCAGCGCGAGGCAAACCTACCTCCATGTTAATCACGGCTAGTCGAAAGCAGAGCACGTGTGTGTTCAAGCTGAAATTCCTGCTGTGTTGGCCCCAACAACAAGAAAAGAAAAGCTAAGTTAAGAACGCGGCTTTTGTGCCCCGTATGGAGCTCCCCTCTTACCCTGCCGCCGCCGCCGCGGCGTGAGCCATCCCGCCCAGCGCCGAGGCCAAGCCGGCGTGGTCGCGCGGGCGCCGAGGATGGTCGCTGCGGCGGCGGCGGCGGCGGTGGCGGCGAGCTCGGTGGAGGAGATGGAAGGACACGGCGCCGAAGCAGCAGCTGCGCACGCCGCCGCCACGCCGCGTCGCGAAGCCAAGCGGCGTGGTCGCGCCGCGCCGCGGATGGTCGCCAGCAGCGGCGGCGGCAGTGGCGGCGGGCTCGGTGGCGGAGGCCGATGACGAGCCGTGCATCTCGATGCACAACGGACGGCAAGGATAGGACGGGGAGTTCTATATCTATGCGTGGATGTATTACCGCTAAGTTAATTACGTCTATTTGGTCAATCCCACCGTTATAAGACCTTGTAATTACTACTGTAACCAATATTTCTGCACTGTAACTGATTAACATGTTTTGGTTTTTAATAATTAATAGTCCTTAATTACCAGCAAACGTGGTGCCCATGTTTTACATGGATGCATAGCTTACCAGCCAAAACGTACGTCACGTACGACTGGACCTGGACACACTTACGTATCACATTCACGGACGCATGGACACCAGAACACCCCGGAGGGAACCAGCCAATCAGAATGCACACGTACCGACGTACATATGGATATGGCTACAACCATGGCGATCGCATGCTACACCTCCAGGCGCGCCACCTCCTCCGCGAACACCTTCCTGAACTCCGGCAAGCTCTCCGGCTCCAGCGACAGCACCAGCTCGACGGCGTCGTCCTTCCCCGGCGCGTTCATCACGTACACGAAGCCGCTGTAGTACATGAGCGCTGGCCCCATGAACACCGGCGCGCCCCACCCGAAGTCGGCGTCGGAGAGCGACATGCCCATCCAGCTGATCGCCCGGAGGTGCGCCCCCGAGATGCCGCTCCGCGGCAGGTTCATCGTGTCCACCCCCTCCAGGTAGTCCACCAGCGACCGTGCGTAGTCGTCACCCTGGCTCGTCGCCGCACGCACCCGCCGCGCCGCGTGCCCGACGGGGCTGGACACCACCTCGCCGACCGTCGCGGACACCGACGTGCGGATCACCGCGTTGCCGAAGTACCCCGGTGGGAGCGGCGGCTCCAGGCGCGCGCGCATGTCGACCATGGAGTAGAGCCGCGTCTCCGCCTCCGGCGGCAGCGCCCGCGCGCGGCACACGCACTGCCACACGAGCGCCACCACGGCGCGGAACGTGGACGCGCCCGCGCAGAGCGCCTTGAGCGCGCTCACCTGGCCCCTGGTCATGGTGAAAATGGCGCTCGCGTACGTGGACGCGGCGACGGCGTCCACCGGCTCCGGCTCCGGCTTGTACTCCGGGTGGTCGTACAGCACCGCACGCTCCGGACGCGCGCCGAGCAGCGTGTGGTCGAAGCACGGCCGCACAAGCACGGCCGCACCGCCGCGGGCGATGCTCGCCCACGTCTCGAAGAAATGCGCGGCTCCGCGCGCGTCGACGACGGAGTGGTGCATCGCCTGGCCGAGCACGACGCCGCCGCACCGCAGGTACGTGACCTGCACGAACAGCAGCACGCACGGCGGGTTCGGCGCCGGCGCCGGGGGCACGAACAGGTCGCGCATCTCCTTGCACGGCACAAACTCGTTCATCAGGTCGTCGAGCACGTACTCGGAGCGCGCGGTCACGAAGACGACGCCCTCGCCGGTGCAGTCCACCTGGACGCGCCCATCCCCGTCAACCCCAAGCCTCCCGGCGAGCGGGTAGAACGCGACCAGCGCTCTGGCGAGGCTGTCCTTCATGGCGTCCACCTCAAAGAAGCCCGGCTTGCCGTCCGGCCGGAAGAAGTACACCGTGGGCGTGTACCCGCGCCGCCCGGCGAGGTCGAGGTTCGACAACCAGATGGCGCCCCCCGGCGTCCCCTCGGCCGGAACGACCACCTCCGACGTCAACACCTCCACCATCGCCGCCATTGCCTCCACTGAGCTAGTGTGCTCGTGATGTTGTATCAGGTGTCGTGGTGGTTTCCGCGATCGTCTCGGCGGCTTAAATACAAGAAGGGAGCGCGCGCGGTTGGTGGGGAGACGTGGGCAGCGGTGTAGGCCGGGATCGCTGACTGCGTGGACGCTGTCAAGCAGGCAGTTGGGAGAATCGACATGAACTATTTGATTAACAGAATTACTAATTCTCATGCAACTGAAATTTTCTTAACTATCAGTCACTCTAAAATTACACTCTAGTAAGACTAAAATTACACAGCTTACAAAAGTGTCATTTTAGTATCAAAATTGCTACTTATCAATCATCAGTTTTATTCGTTGATTTCTACGCTTTTGTTGATGCATAAATCTGTCGAATACACATGCTTACATACTTTTCTTTTTCTATGTTTCAAGCCATCATATTTATTTCAGTCAATTTAAAATTGTACACTGGTAAAATTAAATTTGTACTTATTTATAATGTGCAATTTTAGTATAGTTATAGTGCAATTTTATTAATAATCGACTGACACTTATTTTATTATCAGATAACTTGCTTTTAGTCGAACCCACCTTTGATTAATCACACGATTTCCTACTATTTTTCTTCATCTAGGTTTCTATTTGTAGTGACAGGGAATGCAGAGAAACGCGACGAGAAGATCAGTGGCTTTGCTTTCTTTCTTCGTCAATCCGTTTTCATGGGAGATGGAAAATAGGAGGGTCGTTTTCTTCTTTCTACATCACTGGTTAGAGAATTTTCGGTGCAATACATGTGAGTGCTTGCTGGCCCATGATTCGTTTATTCTCTTTTGCTAGAGGAGAGAAAATTCGAGGATATATACTTGGAAAGAATTCGGAAGGAGAAATAGTCACCTAAGTTTGAGCCTCTCGTTAGCTAGAAAATATGGAAATAAAATTTTCTTCGTGGAGAACCGATGCGATATACATACTTTTCTTTTCTTTTTCTTCTTCTTTTTAAAAAATACTTCTTGTTAGGCCCTATATTTAGAGGGGGAACATGCGAATTTCTCTAATTTTCGAAGAATCCAATCATCTCCTTAATCTTTTTTTGTGGAGGCAAAGAAAGAAATAGCAATTCATAATGAAACATCAGATGGGCTTGTAGCCTAACGGTGGAATCGATACGGTGTGCTGTACGTTGAAGTATGTGTATTCAAAATTTTGTTTCATTTCTAAAAGATTAAATAAAATAATGAAAACACTTGTATATTCTTTTTCCTTCCCTAGCAGTGTTTTTTTTCCCCGAGGCACTGTTTGAGATGATAACGACAATGTAGCACTGTCCTATGATCATAATGAAAACAGCACCTAGTATGATCGTGTGTGTTTTTTTCCCCCCCGATGCACACTGTTTGATGATCACGATGATGTACCTATAGCTGACCCCGCCGGATCGAGAGCAGATCGTCGTGTCGATGCGACAGTAATGTCGGCCGGTGTTTGGTGGCAAGCACTGCTTACTCAAGACTAAGTAGGCACACTCATGAGAGTAATTATATATGCATTGACATCCAATTTTGGATTTAGTCAAAGCCTATAGAAACTATGAGAATACTTAGTCAAGAAGTTGACATAAAAGAATATTTTAGGAGTTTGGATTAGACACGATCAGCTAAGAGTCCTGATAAGATAGAAGATTCCTAATCGGCTATGGTAAGCTAGAATTGGAAACTTATCCGATAAGACCGATTTAGAAAGGTTCTGGAAGGCAGTGTCGGCTACGTAGTATACTTTACACATGTATTTAAATAAGTTTCTATTTAAAGAGTGTTGGGGAAAGTACGTGGCCCATGGAAATACGGCCCACTGACTTACCCTCGGCCCCACAGGAAGTAAGTCCGGGATTGGCAAGCTCGCGTTCGAGCTTGGCAGGCTCACGCCCGAGCTTCCCCGTCTCAAAGCATCGAGCCTCTCGCTCCCCCCGGGCTTCCGAGGCTCAAGACTTAGGACCCGAGGCAAATCATGCCGCGCCGCGGACAAGATACACTTCGGGTCCCCAAGGTCATCAAGAATTAAATGCAAGCACTGTACCGAGGAGCGCCTGGCGGCAGCTACTGACGGGTTAGTGGCAGGTCCCGTCAACCGCCCGTATGGGCAAAGACACATACTGACCAGTAGCGGTCCGGCGCGGCGATCGGGAGATACACTCGATTGCCCGGTAGATTTTGTATTCCTCGGCATGGCAAAAAGGCAACAACTATTCAACGAACCAGCGCAAGCTACAGTAGCGGGAAGGCGCCTATAAAAGGGGCATACAGGCTACAACAACACACCCCGGCTTCTGCATACACACAACACGCTCGGAAGATAGCCACCGTAAAACAGGAGCACTGGCACTCTTGTAGGAGCTCTAGTTCCCGGCGGTAGTTCTCCGCGCCCAGGTAACTGTAGGAACACACACACAGTGCCTTGAGCACTTATTGTACTCGAGGCCCGGGCTTCCCAAAGCCCGGACTTCACCCCTTTGTACTCGTTTAAGCTCAGGCATTAAACGAAGACTGGACGTAGGGCTGTTATCCGACAGTGGAGGCCTGAATCAGGATAAAAACACCCGTGTCATCATCATCCCTGTCCGGTCTCAACGCGTCCGACCGCGCTGGGACCAAAGTCCTTCCTCGGCGGTGTTAAATGCCGGCCAAGCTTGTCCAGGCGGGGCCGCCGCCTCGCCTCGCACCCACCTTTCCCTTGCTTATCGGCCCGCGGAGGTTCGCCTCCCGGTCAACGACAGAGAGAGTCCTAGTTATATATTGAGTCGGTTAGATTATCTATAGCAGGTTTACGAGATCGAGTCGTACTGTATCGAGACCATATTTTGGGTATAAATACCTAACCTGTATATCGGGAAAAGGGTTCTTGACCAATCAATATACTATTTCAATGCAACCGTCTTTTCATTTCCTAGGAGTAGCAGCAACTTAGTTTCACCGTATTTTGCTTTCGATCGATTTGTTGAGTATCGTCTTCTCAATTGACTTTAAGGTACAACTCCAAGTGAGTACTGTCTCGGTTAAATCCGATCTTTTCGCTTGGTTTATCATAATATTATCTTGGCCGATATTGTTGCGCATCGCCGTTTCATATAAAGAGTTAGGTTCTACCCTCGTTCTATCAGGCTTGTAGCTTGCTATTTAGTCGATAGTCTGTTTATCCTTCGTTCTATTATCTACATGATCTAATCGACTAGTTGATAGTTTGTTTACCCCTCGATCTACTATTTAGTCGATCCCGTCAACTTAGTAGCAGATTGTTTACCCTTTAAATCTATTATTTTGAACTTCTATTTAGATCGATAGTTTTCGCTACTTTTATATCTATCGGTTCAAGTCTCTATTTAAGCCGATGGTTCTCTCTACTTTTAGATCTATTGAGCTTTTGACCTTGTCTTTAAGCTCGATAGGTTATTCTTATATTCTTAGATTTAATCGGTTAATCTAAGCTGATTAATTTCTTTACCTTGTCGATTATTGGTCAAATTGGCTGGCACGCCCTAAACCCTAAACTTGGCGCTGACGAGGTTCCAAAAATCTAAGCCCACAGTATGTTTAAGCCAACCATCAACTTTTGGCACGAACAATATGTGTATGTCATAAGCCGCATATAACCTTCTTTATATATATTGGTGTCCATAAGCAGCATATCTCTACTATTCTAAATTGTCTTATGGTGGGGGTGGTGGTGAGTTCACCAACGTGCGATCTGAGCCGTCCATGGACTCTGCGCTACCCTAGCCGCCGTCTATCCCGTAGCCCCGCCCTTCCCCATCACGCCGCCTCCCCGCGCAACGCGCGCCCTGGCTCACCACTCCTGCAACCCTACTCCTCCCGCAGCCCCGTCCTCCTTCCCCATCACGCCTCCTCCCGCGCCGCCTCCTCCTTGCCGCCTCCTCCTCTGCGCCCCGCCTCCTCGCCCTTCAACCCGCCTCCCCGCCTCCTCCCGCGCCCGCCTCCTCCGCCACCCGCCTCCTCCACCCCCGCCTCCTCAGAGCGTAGCGATCAACGCCACTGCTGTCCTCCCCATATTCGCACGCACCGCCCCCTAACCCTAGCGTTCCCCGCCCCTGCGCCTCGCCCCTAATCCGCGCTCCCCTCCCTCGTGCCTCGCCGCAATCCCGTCCCGCGCCTTGCAGCCATTCGTCCGGTTTCGAGGCCCTGCGCGCCGCCGCCATTCGTCGCGCCGCCGCCGCTCTCAGGTTCCAGAACATCTGACCTGACCTGAGTACTTGACACTCTCCCGGCCACTGCCTTGCCGCCAACTATCGCCGCTCCCGCCACCCCCGCCGCGAGGAGGGGCCCCAATGAGGTAACACCCTTGCCGATCTCCCCAAGCCCCGACGGGCTTCTTTCCCTACTCTCCCTCCTCTTTCTCGATCTCGGCGTCGTCGGGCACCGGTCGCAGTTCCACCTCGAGGCGAGCGGGGAACTCAAATGTGGGGGGTTCGGGGCAATGCGGAGCGCTCTTGATTTTGTGGCTGAGATGGCCGTGAGATCCTGAATTGTGTGACTCGCGTGCTCCCCGTTGGCGCAGGCTGATCTCCTCTCGCTGGTCATTGCAGGTGCGAGCCGCATTGATCTGGCTGCGCTTGGTCGCTCCGACGACTCGCCGGCCTCCTGCTTAGGTGCTGCGACCTCGACGTGCCCAGCCGTCCAAAGGGCCTCGAGGATCCTAAACGGCAGGCCAGGGAAAAAGTCTGTATGTCCTGCTTGTTTTCCAATTTTTACCCTCACCTTTTCTGAATCATTCTCATTCATTCATACTTACTGAATCATTCTCATTCATTCATACTTAGATGCTACTCTCGTTGTATTTTTTCCTCACCTTTTATTCAGCTAGAAAAATTATTGTGCCTTTGCAGTTAATGTGAATGAAATCGAATCAGATGAGTTTGTTTAAGAAGATCGGCGAGTCTGTGGTTGATGATGGCTTGATCAATAAGGTTAGTAGGTTTGCTTAATTTGGTAAAGTGTGATTAGTGTGGTGGACAGCTGTAATGCCATGATGCCTATTCTGGCTTGACGTTTTGATTTTTCTTATCTGCAGGAAGAATTCCAGCTAGCACTGTTTAAGATGAACAGGAAAGATAGCATGTTTGCTGATCGGATATGTGTACTTTTAGTTCTATTTAATAAAGTAACCATCCTCGCAAGAAAATCCACAAGTCCTTTGTTCGTGGTGTTTTGTTTTTGCCCATCTATTGACTTGTTTTGTCTTTTTGCGCAATTGGGTCACACATGCTTTTCTTACAAGTTTCGTACATTGCAAATGCATCTATGGTGCAATGTGCATTTTATGAACATCGGCAATGTTACATAGATTTATTGATACCATGATGAGGTTGAGCTTTCAAAGCTGTGATAATGTGCTTTGGTGCATTTCTTTGTGATCATGCGTGCGAGCATTCCTCCATGTGAGTCCATTTATTTGTTTGCATGTGAATGCACACCATTATGTGTGATGACATGCCTACAAGTATGGCAAAAGAGCGTCAAGTGTTACTAACTCCCTGATGTTGTTCCAAATTATTACTTTTTGAAAGTGCAAACATACTTTCGTTTTGGAGTTATCTAAAGTCTACACTAAAGCATACTTTTTTCAATTTTATCGTTATAGGTATTTGATTTGTTCGACACGAAGCACAATGGAATCCTCGAATTTGAAGAATTTGCACGAGCTCTTTCTGTGTTCCATCCAAATGCACCAATTGATGACAAAATTTATTGTAAGTCGTCATGCTTGATTTTATCTATTTACCATCATTGATAGCGTTACATTGTAGTAAAGTATTTACTTACATTTTTTTCTATGCAATAAATTTCAAGAGTAACGGCATGGATCTTCGATATGATTTGCTACCAAATATTTTTGGAAAGGCAATGGTCATTGACTCCATTGACAAATCCCTTGTTTTTTATGTGGACATAATATGCTGGAAATGCTACCAATATTATGTTTGGCATTGCCACAAAGAAGTACACACACTGTTACCATTTAATAGACTCATATACATCCAAGTATCCAACCAATACTGCAAGTTAAACATATTCTCATTGGAGTCATAGTATTTGCAACTGGACATTGCTCTTCGATCGTTAAACTCGCTATGCACCACAGATCTGAATCGCAAGCAATGGAGAGTCGTTTGTAATATGCGGCATATATTAGCCCAATGCCACCTTCTTTGTTTTAAAGAACTTGTAAAACCTTCATGCTTGGGTACTTTTTAATGGCAACTATTTAGACCGAGTATTTAACCCTTGTCTTTATTTCTAAAATTCGAACAGACAGATGGTCTATCTTATTTATAGATACCCCCTCCGTTCTGTTTTAGTTGTCATCTTGGACATAGACAGATAAAATATCCAATGCACACCTTTGAGCATTACCTTTTAGTTGTAATGTAATGACATAAATATTTTTAATGACAAATCTGTTAATTTCATTGCTGTAGTTACAGAGGTAAATAATAAAATTGCTAATTGTAAGATCCCTTTCTCCCTGTTCCAGATGGACTATTTGTAGGGTCAGGAGAGGGGGCAGGGGGTGTGGAATTGTAGTAACACCCCTAGAAAAGTTTTAAAGAGGTGGGGACATGGCCACGAGGGACATTTCCATAGTGATCTCCTAGGGCCAGTCCATAGTGGACAACATAGACGGGGCTTGGGTCGCTGATCCCCCAGCTCTAATCTTTTTAGCACAATGGAAACAACATAATAAGCAAAAAAAATCAAAAGTTGAATTTCCATTTTTTGAGACTTTATTTTGAATTAGTTGCTTAGTTTTTTATTGTGCAAATTATCTTGCACTAGACGATACAGACAAGATCTCGCCGCTGAAAGGATTAACCTATCCTGCCTTTTATTAAAAATGACGGACTTTGTTTTATTTCTTTTTATCGCATCGTACGCTCGATTTCACTAATTGCCAAATAAGTATGTATCTACATATTACTACTTCCGCTTGTCAAACTTACCATGGCTTCTCTCCTTGTGTTGTGTGCTACTTGCCGTCACGCTGCCCCACTCGGCCGCGTCGATGTGCTGGGAGAGGCTTCTCGCCGCCTTGTGCTTGGCGCTCGAGGATCCCGGCGCTGGTGGGGAGGGAAGCAAGAAGGACGTGAGGAAGAAGAGGGTGCGCGAGCGTCTGGTGTCGAAGCGGATCCTGTTCGCCCCCAAGAAGACCCACAACATCATCATCCTCAACGCCCTCACCATCATCTACGGTATGCTCGTCGGTCTTAGATCCTCCAATTCATACGCGTGCATGTGCTCAATGGGATCTGTTGTTCGGCAGCAGTCAGGAGTTTGCACTCGTTGGACTTGCTCCATAAGAGCAAAGGGCAACAATCTTGCCAGTGGACACGAAAAGGGAACGATAAAAAGTTCAATTTAGGATTGTCTAAAAAGAAATCAACTGTAATTCAGTCTTTACTTAACACACTTGTTCCTTTGCTTTTGTGCAGAATGCGAGAAATCCTTTAGAACATGGGTTAGCAGCCTTAGCTACTGAAGAGAAGGTGAGCAGAGGTGTATCGTGTAGATGGCATGATTAATCCTTCATTTTTCTTTTATGTTGAATGAACTGCAGTTGATTTCTTTAACATAGCAGGCTCTTGATAGTTTTGGATCACAATGCACATTTCTCTCTTGTCATACACGTACGTTCATGCCTTTGCAACAGGGAACTGGTGACGAAGTGTATTTCATAAAACAAATTGAATCATTAGGAAATGCTTGTGGAACTATAGCTCTACTTCATGCTCTTGGAAACACATATTCAGAAATCAGTTTAGTTATTAATATTAATATATGGGGTATTGGCGAGCCAAGTTGGATGATGTTGAGCTAATTCAGAATGATGGGAGTCCTTGCGGTACCAAGTACTTTCTCTTGTGGAATCCCCCGCTACGTTGACAAGGGAGGGAGGTTTAAAAGGTAGTGCAGTAACTAGACGATCAATGTATTCACACCCTTTTTCGAATTTTATGTTACTGTTACTTTTGTGTTAATTCTATTTTTCAAGTTCAATAAATACTTTTAGTTCTGTAACAAACACTTCAGATGTTTACGGCTCAAAACAACACTTCAGATGTCAGTAGTAGTTGTTTGTTCTTTTCATCATGGTACATGCATTCTTGTTAATTGGTGTTGGTCTATGTATGATCGTTCATTGATCTCTGATATGAGATCATGATTCCAAAATTAACTTGAAAGATATCGTGTTGAATTTTATTTATAGGCATATGTTCTACATTCAGTTTTTGTGATGCAAGGAGAGTGCGATATTCAATTATACTTTTTTTGTTTCCACTTCTTTACAATTGGAACTATCCACAATTTGGTACACTCTGATGGAGGATTTGGGAGCTTTTGACTTTTGAGAATTAGGTAATGCTCACTTTTCCCTAATAGAGAGATTGCTCTCATTATTTTTTGCACCATCTTATTGTGAACAGTGCAAGTAAAATTAAATTGTTGTTCCAAACAAGAGATCAGGAAGAGACAGTTCAAGTTCAGGAAGGCAAGGAAAATTCTTCCATGCGTGCAGAGCTAGAGGCCGAGCAAAATATATTATTCAACAATTGTCGTTTAAATATTTTGAACTGGTGGCTTATAAAACTAGATAACTGGTAGATATCATTTGTGTTATATAGATTTATGTATGGAAGTCAAAAAAATGTTGCATACATTTTAGTTGATACTTGTGTGAATAAAAAAAATTATATTTACGGTACAGTTTAGGATCTTGTCTATTACTATGTTTGTCGATCTCTTAAACTTCCGTCGCAACGCACGGGCACCTTACTAGTAACTAACTAATTAGTCCATAATCCAAAAGAAAAGACAGACTGGTCTGAAGAAAAAAATTGGCCTGCAGTCGGCCAGTGGCCCGGGAGTGTTTGGTCATAGATCGTTGGAAATTAATATTGACGTGTTTATATAGTTTAGCTCAACATGGATGACTCAACTCATTCATCATGCATATGCCATATGTGCGCATCGAAGGGCTATATATCATTGCCAATTAATCGGTCACAAGTTATTCCATTATCATATACTCCTATATAGTTTAGTAGCACGTTCCAAAGGAAAATGCCCCCAAAATATACAAGGGAGATGTACATAGAGGCGTCATATATGTCGTATGTTTCTAAAAAATCTTAAGATCAAATTGATCGAATTTGTATTCAATAGAGTGCAAAAACTCCATAGAACCGTGCTTTTAAATGGAATTTGCACCGTGCTAGCTAGCATTTTCAAGGGTGAGTGATATATGTCAGAAACAATCGCGAGAACTCTCTTTTCTCTTTTGTATCAAAGGAGTGTGACTCTGTGAGAAACAAACTACTAAAGTACTAAACCGCCTCTGATCAGATTGTATAGCATAAAATGTACATCTTCTGTGTTTTTAATTCCATAATGTTTTTTTACCGATGCATTGCTTGATGATGACGGCGATGTAGCTAGGGCGAGATGCTGCATATATGTGCGTCTTGTCAATGCGACAACAATGTCAGTCGTTTGGTGGAGAGCACTAGACCAACTGTACTTACTCAAGACTGATTATGTATCTATGACCCATATCGCATGAGTCATGTCCAGTTAATTATATATCATGTTACATAAGACATAACTTTGTTTCGCTACAGATAAAGAGACTTACTATATATATTGCTGGAATCATAGCCGGCATATAGGAAAAAACTGTCTTCGTCCTGATCGTGCCCCTGGAGTACGTACTGTTTAGCTGTGGATGAGCTCATCTCATCCATCATTTGGTATGTCATACGTGCAGTGGCAGAATAGAAATTAATGGCACAGTTGATCTAAGAGAAATATTGGGTGAAAATACGAAACATGTGTAAATTCCATTTTCGTTCAGTTCAGAAGTTTTAAGCAAATTTTTTTACAAAAAATGAAGGGATGTTATGTCGCATGTTTAGGAAGAATTTCAACACCAGGCCTGATCACATTATGAGAGAGAAAATTTAGTGGAGTAGCTTTTAAATGGAATCTTCACCGTATGTATTCACATTTTTGTAAAGGACCAACTACTCCTAGGTGTCAATTGCATGAAAATTTAAATCAGTTAAATCTAAACAACCCAGATTTCTATTTTAGACAGTCTAGATTTCTCATCCTCCTCCTCTCATCAATCCCTAATCTTCCGATAGTCCACCTTTCCATTCAGCCGCACTGCTGTCCTCTCATGCCCCTCTTGTAATTGTGCATAGCCATCGCCATTGGTTCTCCCCCTCTACTGTCGTTGCTCCTTCACCGCTACTTCACCCTCCTTCCTCTACAATTGTTATCTCTCTTCTCCCACCACTTCTTCATCATATCTTGTGAGGTTCCCTGTTCCACTCTCCTTCCATGTCTCCGGCAACTCCTACAACCAGACCTGCCTCCAACTCTCTCTGCCTCGTAATGACCCTCCTCTCCTCATCGATCCACCAAGTCAACCCCGCTCACTGCCCTCCATCAATCCCGCAGTTGAGGCGATGCTCTCACTGCCTCACCGGCAACCAATGTGTCTCTGCTACCCTGCCCTCCCTTTAAGTCGAGGTGGCATGGGGAACCATAGATGCTAAAATGGTCGAACTTCCTGGCCGAAGACCTTACTAGAGCAAACGTCTAAGACAGATAAGGAATCGATTGCAGTCCTCCTCCTTTCCAAACGACTGACGGCCCAACAATTCCATTTTTTTTCCTAATCATGTGAGCCATACCAGAAACATTCCAAAAATTTCTCCTTTGTCTTTCTAATTAAAGGGACGTGACAAACAAACCGATAAAATTCTCACTCCGATCGATTATGTTAGTCGTGAAAAAGAGGAGGTATAGACATGGTGCGGCTAGGCCGGATATTATACTTTTATTATCTTAAAAAAAATTACAAGGGTGTTGCTCATGAACACAGTTATTAAAACATTGCGGTACCTGGTCCTCTCTAAGTCCTGTTCATATATGTAATTGAGCGATTTAGTCCATGCATTTTTGTAAAGCAGTATATATATAATGAATTGAAAAATATTCGATGAGCCAAGGTGATGCTCGGCTGCGTCAGTAACATACTAGCATCTGTCCCCTAATGGGAAACGCGTTTGATTTCCACAACAGCCGGGAGCAGCACGCGCCTGAAAATATGCTTGCGTTTGGTGGAGCTGCCCACCACGCCTGCGTCCATCTAAAGGCGTGTCTTGCAGTCAAAAAGGAGGAACCAAAATTCTTCGCTTGTGTGAACCAAAATCAAAAAAGTACTGTTTAAATTGTTTGTGCTTCACACTGCCTTCAATTTCTTAGGAGTCAAATTTCTGAGGACTTGCATGATTTGCGACCAGTACCCAAAAAAATGTCCTTTGTGCGGCGAGAGCGGGCAAAAGAATCAACGGTGAAAAGAAAATTGATTGGCATATATTATCACGAAGAAGTAGCTTGTAAAAGGCTCGAGGCATCAAATCCTGCAAATATTTGGCCATCTCGTGTCGACTGAAATGTCCCTTTTGGATGCTGACGTGTCGTACGTGCTACAGATTGAGATGATGATCTAACACTATTTCGCTAAGCACACATGCGATGCGCCGTAACTTTCCCGCTTAAACCGTACCGTCCACGTCACCTAAAAAGCATGCCCATCCGATGCTCATCCGGCGGTTCATCCACGTCGCCCTTTCTTCCTCATCTCCCCACATCGCCACTCCGCTCGACTCCTCCGCCGCCTCCTCCCTCGTCGCCGCCCCGTAAACTCCCTGGATGCATCGAGCCGGCCCATCCAGTGTCTCTCCTCTCCCCTGCCATTCTCCAGCTAGGGCTTGGCCTCCTCCTCTGCCTCCATGCCTGTCGTCTCCATCCTTTCACTGGTGTGCCATCCGAGCTTCACCGTACCTAATTCAAAGAGAGCTTAATTAGCATGCTCAAGGATACGAGGGTTTGAACAAAGCTTTTTTTTTTCCTTTCCTCTGATTTCAGATTCTTAGGTTTCCATGGAAGATGTATGCTACATGAAAAGGGGGTGAAGGGCATAGGTCTGATCTTGCTGTTGTAGAGATGGTGTAGGGATGCTCTATTCCTTAGACTTGTCGGGAATATAATCTGTTAATTAAATGCTAAGGGAGGATAAGGATGATGAGTTGTAAAGGCAGGCCCATGAGCTGCCCAAAATTATAAATGTGCTAGAATGCCCCTGTAAAGCGAGTAGGTAGGAGGACACAATGGAGAAGCAGCCTCCCACATCGCCATATAACCAGCCTCAAGGGCTCATGTACGGAAGAGGAAAAAAAATTCCCAAAATTAATAAAGTCCAATCTTGGCTGGCATCTTCTTTTCCGAGGCTCTCCACTGCTCTAGATCCCCTTTCCCTGAGCATCCCCGTGGCTAAGCCCCAAGCTTGCTCATGAGGTGCCCCCAAAATTTGTCTGTCCAGTCCAGGCCGACGACACTTGCCACGGCCATATCAGTAATGTTCTAGGTTTTTCATTATGTATTTGCTAAAATGATAACCATTACATAGCTAGGTTATCCGGATACACCGATACGAATACGAATACGTGATACGGCGATACGTAGATTTCTCAAAAACCCTGATATGGGGATATATATATATATATATATATATATATATATATATATATATATATATATATATATATATATATATATATATATGAGTCCGGTTTTATTAAACCGAACCCTCTGTTAGCAAGATCGTGTCCCAAGGATCGATGCACGTACCCAAAGAAATGAGACACAATACCATTGCCACATCGCATTAACTTAGAAATGTACATCGAGTCTTTGAGCAATATAATACATTATTGATAGTAACATGTCCTGACTAATACAAATAACAGGATAACCCAAGGTGGCGACCCAACACGGCCACAGGCACACGCTTATCCGGGAAGCCGCTAGTTGTCCGGATCCACCTCCGAGAAAACAGCAACGAAGTCCTGCGCATCCTCGAACTCCTGACCTGCTAACGATAAAAATTGACCCAAGACAGATCTTGGGGTTAGCATACGAATGCTAGCAAGTCTTTCCTGGGAAGGGCCGGGCTAAGGCTCATCCTAGGAAAGCTGAGGGTTCTTTTGCATAAAAGCATTTAACCTAGAAGTATAAAAGCGTTTAAGAAAACATTAATAAACAAATATCAATGCTCATAATAAACAAAGAAATAACTAGGTTCTCATTCTCCAGCTCAAGTTTCGCATATCTCAAAGTTCTCAATTCCGCGACACACGTTCACCATTCTTGTAAACCGATCACATTCTCATCTAGCAACGGCACACATGCCGGAAAACCTTACCCGGGTCATATTAATTAAAGTGAAGCTACGTTGTGAGAGACCACTGAGTCGCCCTTTAACCGGAGCTCGCCATTCAAATGGATTTACACTCGCAGAGGTTGTGCGCTTTACCCACAAGATACAATACCCTCCCGTCGAAGAGTACCGTAACAAGATCCTTCAGAAATTAACCCCGAGTTTGCCACGGTTGCACCTGATATCCACACAGGCACCCGGAGAAATGATAGGTCCACAAGTCTCCGGCAGTACACCGGCGATGGTTCCCACGGACCCCATCTACGGTGCAGGAACGGTGAACAACATCGAAGTTACTCTCCCTCTAGATCAAGCCCGTCCCATACCGGGCTTGCGGTCGCACGGAAAATTCTCAGTTAAGCGTGTCACAATCATCGGTCCTTAGTCTCGGAGCGGCCATCCCGCACAAACCAAATTCTCGTGCACAACGGCACCCACCATGCAAACCAACCGCTCCCGATCCCGATTATTAGTTGGTCAAATTTTTAATTAAAGAGTGATCAATAACCCAAGTTCACTATATCCATGCGCAGATACACAATTCTCAGGAGGAACACAGTATTGATAACATATGATAATAGCTGCGGGAATTCACTCCCCGATGTTGAACGGAGTTTTGCTAAGCCAATTAAAATTTATAACAGCAAGATACTATTTAAATAAATTATCCTAATCGGCAAATGTAGGACAAGGGCACGTCCGACAGAGAGAGACTCACCTTTGGGTATATCTAATCAATGTAAGCACGGTTTAATTAATTAGCGATTTTGACAAAACTTAAAATTTAGGGTTTCTAGGGAAAGACTTGCCTTCGGGGTAGTCGGACTCCGGCGGTGCGTCGGCGGCGTCGAGAAAACCTCCTTCGGCGCCCGATCGTTCTATCGCTCGCAAAACGAAGAAAACAACCAATAAATCACATATATAATAATATAATTTTAGAATTTATACAAAAATTACAGAAGATAGGTGTGATTTTTATGAATTTTTAGGAACTTGAATCGCCGGAATCGGAGGTCGGATGAATTCGGTGTGAAAGATAGAAGTTTGAGGCTTAGGTAAATTCCAGAAAATAGAAAAAAAAACACTATAGCGTGGGACCCTTTGGTCAGTCCAGGCTGAGCCACTTGCTGGCTGGTTCCAACGGTTAAGAGCAATGAGGGGCTAGCTTTAGGAGAGAGAAAGCAAAAGAGGGAGAAAAAGAGAAAGAAGAAAGGGAGAGGAGGGAGGAGAGGGGCGGCCGGGGAGCGAGGAGGAGGAGGGCTCGGGCCAGGGGTGAGGTGGGGGTTCGCCGGCGGTGGCGCAGGCGAGAGAGTCCGGCGAGGCGGCGAAGGCGCCAATGGTGAGTCTCAGCCTGCCGGAAAAACTCCGGCGGCGCCTTGAGTTCCGGCTCTGGCCTACGCAAGTGTGGCGGTGGAGCTCCGGAGGAGGCGGTCTCCGGCGAGGTCGAGCTCGGCGCAGCAGCACGGTTGGCCGGCAGCTGAGAGACAGACAAGCCAGGCGGCTTCCACCGCAGCGGCAAGGCTGCTGGCTGGTCTTGGCTGGCCGGTGGGGAAGCTCATTGCTGGAGGCGGCTTCGGCGACGGCAAGACGAGGTCAGGCGGCAAGGACCGACGGGAGACGACGCAGGCGGCAGCATTGGTCATGGAGGCGGCTTTGGGCTGGCCGGCCGGCAGCGGCAAACAAAGACATGAATGCATGGACATGCATCAACCTGGAAGAAGAAAGGGAGAAAAGGAAGAGAGGAAGAAAGAAGAAGAGGGAAGAAGGAGGAGGAGGTGGTCGGGAGTTCACCGGCGGCGGTCGGCGGCAGCGATGAGGTGGGGTGGCACGGTCGGCGGGAAGGAGCAAGGCGAAGTGGAGTGGCGTGAGTGAGTGAGTGAGTCGAGTAAGGCGTGTGGCGGTGAGGACGTGAGAGAGAAAGAGAGGGAGGCGGTTTAGGTATTTCACGAGGCGGTGTCAACGCCTGAAGGCTCGACCATGCAAGCAAGTGGTTGGGGACAACTTGTGGGGGCATGTGGCAAGGAGGAGAGGTGGAGGAAAATAAATAAACTTGCTTTTGTAGATAAGTAAAATAGCAAATATCAATTAGTGTTTGCTAAAAACAATTAATATTGCAAATACGATTTGGAAAATGAAGTGATTTTTAATTATGTAATGTAAAAACAAAACAATTTTAATGTAAGTAATACAAATAAAAGTATTTCAAATGTGACATGTTCATTTTCAACATTTAAAACTTTAGAACTTTTATGCAATTGCAAAATACAAAGTGCAAATGAAATATTTCTATTTTATCATTATTTATTTATTTTTATTTTTATTTTCTTTTGAAAATGAGGATGTCACAATATATATATATATATATATATAATTTTATATATTAATGTACATACAAACTTATAGAAGATTTTAATTTATAATTAGTTGAAAGCTAAAAAATAATAATATATAAAATCAGAATATCTTTTTCTCTCTTATTTCTTTTCCTTCCACCCCATGCCGGGGCCTCATGACTTCCTGCTCCAAGTTAAATAAAACTGATTCCTAGCTTTGGAACATGCACAATGTGTGCGCCGATATGGATACACGATACCGCGATATGGCAATTTATCAAAAACCCAGACATAGGAATACGAGAGTATACACACATATAGATATATTCACCCAGGGATCTCCGTCATTTGCGTGTTGAGATTGTGCATCCAGGAGAGTTTTGCATTTTTTATCAAACGAAGTTGGCAGGTGTCAGTAGGCTTTAATAGTGGGAGAGAGAGCACATTGTGACCCGTTGCCTTCACCTCAAAGCATCTGGAGCAGGTGCTCTATAATACTGTAGCTCAGGATAGAGTAGTTGGTGTAGGGAAGAAATCTTTTAGAATATAGTGTAAAGTATGAAGAAAATTTAGAGTGTTGGATAGAGGGAGTAGCGAATAGTGTTATAGAGTGAGAGGATAGAGTAGTCGGTGGAGATGCTCTCACAGCAAAAAAGGGAATCTACCGACCACCCTCTCTCCCCTCCCTCTCCATCGATTCCCAATTCCCAGCGCAACAACCCTCTAGGCTCCTATCCTCTGCTCTCTGCTCTCTCTCTCTCTGCTCTCTCTGCATTGGCGGCCATGGACGAGCATGAGCTACTGCCACAGTGCCGCAGCCCGCAGCTGAGGAGGACATGACCATGGATGAGTTGCCCTTCTTCAAATCTACCCTCCCCCAAGAACAGAATAGGCCTCCACTGCTGCAGTACATCCTCCCGGCAAGCCCCCTGGGCTTCCTCCATGGCGTCGATCCTTCTCATCCCAAAGGCGGCCTGAAGACATGATTACATGCTCTGGCGATCGCATACGCCTTCATCGAGTTTGTTTTTGGTGCTTCTTATTGGTTTTTCTTGATTTTATTTCCTTCTTTCTTATCCAAATCCTCCTGTGCAATCTTAAGTATTATTTGTGAAAGTATCTAGAAAGTATCATAGAAGTATCACACAAGTATCGGAATTTATCTTAATTATTTTGTAAATAAAAAATAATCTGATACGCACAGGATACGTATCGGGGCGTATCCGATACGTACCCATATCCGATTCGTGTCGATATACGGAACACACTGCTTTTGAAATGTCGAGTAATGTAGTAAATACACGTCACTACTACGAATTGGGCATCACAACCGTCCATCGAAGCGGTTTGGTGCGAACCGTTGTAATCTTCGTACTAGAACGGTTAAGTGGGCAGCGGGCGGAGAGGGCTTCGAAGCGGTTTGAAACACGAACCGCGTGTAAAGTCCCACCTCTACAACCGGTTTGTGTCCCAAACCGGTTGTGGGTTTCCAGAACCGGTTTGAGACACAAACCGGTTGTAAAACAAGTTCTAGAAGCGGTTTGTGTCTCAAACCGGTTGTAGAACCATCCCGCCCAACGCATTTAAAACATCTTCTTCCTCCCAGAGGCGCACTGTGAGCGGAAGTGTTAACAGGAAGGGCCGAGGTCTTGTTCAAGGGAGGTGCAGCCCAATTTTTCAATTGAGGTGATTTAGCTGCAAATTAAGTGGTTCAAGGTTAGTAACGTCATGTTAACATCCTTCTCACCTAAGTATTGTTGTTTTTTCTGCATTGGATGTGGAGAAATGTTGATTTGTTCTTTGTTGAAAAGTGTGTGTTTTGTTTGCTAGCTAGCTTCACCAGTGAAAAGTTTCTTTGCTTGTTTGCTAGCTACCTAACTTGTTTTCGAGCTAGCTTGATCATCTAATTTTAGGGAGTTGATCTCAAAATGAAGTTGTTTGCTTTAGGATCCAAAATTTAACGATAAATTTGCTAGCTAGCTTGATCACCCTAATTTTAGGAACTAATTATTGGAGTATGAAATAAATAAGGCAAAAATTAGAAGGAAAAAAATAAAAAGGTAGAAAGGGAAAAATAATTCGTTAGATTTAGTTAAAAATTATAGAAGGATTAAAAAATAATTAAAAATGTAACAATTAGTTATTTATTTGTGCAATAAATGTGAAGGGTAAAAAAATTTTAGTTAGGTTTAGTTAAAAATGTATAAAGATAAAAAAATTACAAAGGTAGAAAGGGAAAAATAAATAGGTTCAAAATTGTAGAAGGATAAGAAATAATTTTAAAAATGTAACAATTAGTTAGTTTTAGTTGAATAAATGTAGAAGGACAAAAAGAATTAGTGTAGGTGGATTTTTTGTTGCAAAAAAAAATATTGTCTTTAATTGTAGACCAAGAAGAACAAAAAGTAATTAGAAAGGTAGATCTAAGTGCTTGTGAGCTTTAGATTTTGAAATGTAACTAAATTTTTTAATAAAATATAACTTGGTGTAGATGAACCGCAATGGATGTACAATGCGACCGTCGCTCCAGAGAGTTCATTGATGGCGTCGGGGTTTTTACGGATCGTCGTTGCCTTCTTGCTCGCAGTGACTACATATGTTGTCCGTGTGTAGACTGCAGAATGAGAAGGAGCACTCCCACCGATGGCGGGTTATGAACCATCGATCATGAGAGGATTCATGCCAAACTATACTGTTGGATCAACCATGGCGAAGTTGAGGATTAGCCGTAGATGATGAAGACGACGAGGAAGAAGAAGAGGGATTGAACAGTATCCCGCGCCAGCACATCTTGTTACGTGGAAGATACACTCGGAGAGTTTGGTGATGATGAGTGGACCAGATCTTTGCGTGGCGGAGAGGAGACTACACAGATGAAAGACAATTCGATAAGTTCTAGCGCATGTTAGAGGACCACAGACTCCTTTGTACCCAAAGCGTAGGCGGGGCCACAAAAAGTCGCACCACAATGGAACTAATGCAATGGAAGGCCACGAATGGTGTCTCGGATAAGGGATTCGATGAGTTGTTATCACTCATAAAGAAGTTGCTTCCGGAAGATAACACTCTGCCTGAATCTACATATGAAGCCAAGCAAGTCGTATGTCCTTTGGGACTAGAAGTACAGAAGATACACGCATGTCATAACGATTGTATCCTGTATCGCAATGAGTACAAGGATTTTGATGTTTGTCCAGTGTGCAAAGAATCGCGTTACAAGATGAAGCATGACGACCCAGGTGAAATAGATGGGGAGCGTATGAAGAAGAGACCTCCCGCTAAGGTGGTGTGGTATTTCCCTGTCATCCCCCGATTGAAGCGTCTGTTTGCTAACAAAGCGCATGCCGAGATGATGCGTTGCCACAAAGAAGAGCGTAGGACGACGGGATGCTTAGACATCCGTGATGGCTCCCAAAGGAGGAAAGTCGATCGAACATACCCGCTCTTTGCGAGATGAGGCGAAAACATAAGGTTTGGGTTGAGTACGGATGGTATGAATCCGTTCGGCGAGTTGAGCGGCACCATAGCACTGGCTTTGTTACACTATGTATCTATAACATTCCTCCTTGGTTGTGCATGAAGCGGAAGTACATATTGATGCCGTTGTTGATCCAAGGGCGAAACAACCCGGGAACGACATCGATGTCTATCTTGAAACCATTGGTTGAAGATCTCGTAACATTGTGGGAGGATGGTGTATGGGTATGGGATGAGCACAAAAGACAATATTTCACCCTCGTGCATTGTTTGTTTGTTACCATCAATGACCGGCTGCGCTTGGTAACCTGTCCTACCTAACTATAAAGGATATAGAGCCTGCGTGCAGTGCTTAGATGAAACGGACAGCATGTATCTCAAAAACTCTCGGAAGGTTGTGTACATGGGCCACCATAGGTTTCTTCTTACAAGGCATCCGTTGCGGAAGAGAGGCAGGAATTTTAACGGGAAACCAGACCTTCGTGCTAAGCCTGAGCATCGAAGTGGGCCGCGTGTGTTTGCTATGGTCAAGGATCTGAAAGTAGTTTTTAGAAAGGGTCCTGGGAGAAAATCTATACCGAATGAGGAAGGTCAAGCACCCATGTGGAAGAAGAAGTCAATATTTTGGGACTTGCCTTATTGGGAAGTTTTGGAGGTCCGTCACTCACTTGACTTCATGCACATCACGAAGAATGTTTGCGTGAACTGTTAGGATACTTAGATATGTACGGCAAATCGAAAGATACACCGCAAGGTCGGAGGGATCTAAAACATTTGGGCCGAGGAACGATCTACATCCGTAAAAGACAGCAAAGGACAACATTATCTACATCCTGCGAGCTACACTCTAAGCAAAGAAGAGAAAAAAGCATGATAGAGTGCTTGAACAATGTGAAGGTCCTTCCTGATACTCCTCGAATGTAAAGAGACTCATAAACATGAAAGAGAATAAAATCGTCCACCGAAATCCCATGACTGTCTTGTGTTGATGACACAGTTGCTCCCGATGGCTATGAGAGGTATTTTGCCCGAGTGGGTCCGGGGACAATCACAAAGTGTGTTCCTTTTTCAATGCGGTTTCAAAAAGGTTATTGATCCGGATAAACTAAGTAAGGCTGCAGGATGACGTGGTACAAAGTGTGGTTAGCCTTGAGATGATCTTTCCTCCTGCATTCTTTGATATTATGGTTCATCTCACTGCTCACATTGTCAAGGAGATTGGTATTCTCGGACCGTGTTTCTACACAACATGTTTCCTTCGAGAGGTACATGAGTGTCCTAAAGAGGTATGTCCGTAACGATCTCGTCCGGAAGGATGCATAGCCGAGGGTATGGCACGAGGAGGTGATTGAGTTCGTGTGGATTACATTAATGATCTAAATCCGATTGGTGTCCCTATATCACGCCATGAGAGGAGGCTCCGGGGGAAAGGGACACTAGGTCGGAAAGCACTTGCATGCAAAGATCTTCTTACTTTTAAACAAGCACATTTCACGGTTCTGAAACACCCATCTCTTGTAGTGGCCCTTATGTCCTTCAAAGACAAGAGTATTCTATGCCACGAATTCCCGTGAAGGTCGAGGATTGGATAACACTGAGGCACATGGATTCATTCGGCACTTGGTTACAAAACTACATCCTTTCGAAAGGGTCTGACAATGAACAGTTGCAATGCCTGGCTCGGGGACCATCTAGTGAAATCTTGACATTCAAGGGGTACGAGATAAATGGTTACACATTTTACACGAAATCCCAGATAAGATGAGCACGAACCAGAACAGCGGCGTCCGTATAGACGCCGCGGACAACACTGGCAAGGTGGACACATATTATGGTTTCATAGAAGAGATATGGGAGCTTGACTATGGACCTTTGAAGGTCCCTCTATTCAAGTGCCAATGGGTTAAACTGAGTTCAAGCGGCGTGAAGATCGACAAATATGGCATGACAACCGTAGACCTCACACAAGTAGGCTATAGGCGCGAACCATTCGTTCTCGCCAATGATGTCAGACAAGTCTTCTACGTAATGGACATGTCAACCAAACCTAAGAAGCACAAGGACAAGCCAAAGCGACACGTGGTTCTTCAAGGCAAACGAAGGATTGTCGGAGTTGAGGACGTCACAGACGAGGAAGAGTATAGTCGGCCGACGAGCTCCCTCCTTTTGCGGTGGATGTCGACATAAGTGTCCTGAATGACACAGATGTCGATGCTCCGTATATACGCCATGATCATAACGAAGGCACACTTGTAAAGACAAAGTATGTTACTAGTTAAGATGTGCTCCTGTATGAAACTTGTATATGAAACATTTTTAAAAAATATGAAACACAAGTACTGAAATTTTAAACATTTTTAAAAAATATGAAACACAAGTACTGAAATTTTAAACATTATACTGAAATATGAAACAGAAGTACTGAAATTTTAAACATCTCAAAAGTCAGTTAAATAAAAAAGGAGAAAAGCCCCTCTAGAAGCGGTTGGTAATACAAACCCCTTGCAGAAGCCAACCTCTACAAGCGGTTAAATATCTGAACCCCTTGTAGAAGGGACCAAACAACCCCAAGAAGACAATCTGGATAGCCCTCTACAAGCGGTTTGTATCTGAACCCCTTATAGAAGAGATCTCTACAAGCGGTTTGTAATACAAACGCCTTGTAGAAGGGAACCTCTACAAGCGGTTCGTAATACGAACCCCTTGTAGAAGGGGACCGAACAGAGCGCGCAAGGCAATCTGGATAGCCCCTCTACAAGCGGTTCGTATTACGAACCCCTTGTAGAAGTGACCTCTACAAGGGGTTCGGACTACGAACCGCTTGTAGAGGTCCCTTTACAAGGGGTTTGTTTGACGAACCGCTTCTAGAGGGTCTATCCTACATATTTCAGCTCGTCTTCCTCGCGCGCTTACATCTCCCCAAAATTTTTCTAAGTCCCGAGCCGTCATGCGCTGCACTCCTCTGTCGCTCCGCCGTATCTCCGCCGAGCCCCGCGCGCGCCGACGCCTCCTCCACCGTCTTGTAGCGCCCTCGTCGCCGCATCTCCGCCGAGATCCCACGCCGCGCTGCCGGCTCTTCACCGCCGTCTTGCTGCTCTCCGACGCGCCCTCGCCACCGCCGTCTTGCTGCCGCGTCGTCGCCTCACCGTCGGACCTCCATCACCGTCCGACCTCTCGACAAGGCCCCGCGCCCCAATCCCCGGAGGACCTAGGTTGCCCACGCCACGCCGCCGCACTGCCTGCTTCATGTGTGCACACAGGGTGTTCGACGAAACGTCCCAACGGGAAGCTGAGAGAAACTGAGAGAGAGAGAGCTAGGGAGAGATAGGGAGAGAGCTAGAGAGAGATAGGGAGAGATAGGGAGGGAGCTAGAGAGAGAGAGCTAGGAAGGGAGCTAGAGAGATAGGGAGGGAGCTAGAGAGAGATAGGGAGAGATAGGGAGGGAGCTAGAGAGAGAGCTAGGGAGAGATAGGGAGGGAGCTGGAGAGAGAGAGAGCTAGAGAGAGATAGGGAGAGAGCTAGAGAGAGATAGGGAGAGATAGGGAGGGAGCTGGAGAGAGAGAGAGCTAGAGAGAGATAGGGAGAGAGCTAGAGAGAGATAGGGAGAGATAGGGAGGGAGCTGGAGAGAGAGAGCTAGGGAGAGATAGGGAGGGAGCTGGAGAGAGAGAGAGCTAGAGAGAGAGAGGGAGAGAGCTAGAGAGAGATAGGGAGGGAGCACTTTGGACCATACATATAGATTCGTTTCGAGAAGCACTTCTATAATATCATATTTTATGCCGTTTATCCAAAAAGTACAAATATAATTAGTGATCAAAGTTGTATTTCAAAAACCGTGTCAATAAACATCACGTAAGTTTTAAGAACCGCAGTAGTATCTCTACAAAAAAAACCATCAAATTTCACACGAATACGGCATGACTTGGATGAGAGATTAGTGGCCCGATCGCAAAGCATTGGCTAATCCTTCTTTATCTATCCTTTCTTTTTATCATGTGCACAAGTTGCGATACTAATTTAACATTGTTTCGTAATTATGATATATAGATGGAGCAACCAGCAATGCCAACGATATTTTCGATGAGAATCAGTTCATGCTAGACTCAATCGTGGAGGGTAGCATCGAGAATCTGACGAAGGTGACGCTTAACGCCGCTAACCGATGAGGTTTGTGAACCAAGGCGACGGTAATGCTACTACCTTGTGTTCGGTGATGCCATGGACACCGGGGGCCGCGAGGTAATGCCACAATAATGCCCCGGTACACGCCGCCTTCGAGCAATCTAAACACACTCATATTTTTCGTAATTTAAGCAGGTACATCGAGCAACCAATCGAGCGAGGACCTAACAAGAAGCCGCAAAAGCATGTATTTACCGATGTTAATTTCGACGGATGCCGATTGCCCTCTTTCAAAGAATTGGGCCATTTAACAACGCTTGTGGTTTCCATGTAAGGGACCACGTCCCAATTAGCATCCGAAATGGTGAAGTCCCTCAAGCTACCAAGGAGCTATCAGGATGATATTAAGGACAATTTCAAATTCCACGAGGGTTCAAGACAAAGTAAAGAAATACACTTTGAAAAAGATGGCAATCAGATTTCAGTCTTGGAAGACGTCTCTAAATGCCAAGTATGTGCGAGAAGGTGAAAGGCCCGACTTCAATCTATTTCCTAAGCGGCCGATCATTGGGAAGCGTTTGAGGAATACAAGTTGTCGGCTCAAGGCCAAGCCATGAGCCAAAAGAACAAGATAAATGCACGAAGAAGAAGTACCACCACCATCTCGCACCGGTGGTTACATCAAGGCTATACCGAAATGGGAGAAGCGGAGGAAGAATTATTGGCCAAGGATGCACCACACCATCGCTGACCGGGAATTTCGCTGCGAAATTGGTTCATGGCTCACGGGGGCCCTTGCAGATGATGGCGGCTTGGTGATGGCACCGGAGTGCAGGATGTTGGGCAAAGGATCGTACAAGCCGCTCAACGATCTCGGTCCAGTTCCTTAGTGACAGATAGGAGAATGACGAGTGACACATGCCCTCCAAAACCCGAGCACCGGGACGGACAAGAGGTATTGGTTCGTCGACGCCATGGAAGCACGGATTCGCAAAGGATTCCCAAACGTCAGAGCCGAGCAAGAAGCAAAACCAGAGAGCTATACAAATACAGCCAATTGGAAAGGGAGCTAAGAGCTACCTGTGCTAGCATCGGCGACATAGTTGCTCAACAAGTGCAGATAGCCCTCGGCAAGCTTCAGGAACAGTCCGAGCAATCTACCAGATGCCATGATCACCAAGAAGCTCTCACAAGGCGCGGAGCAACAGTAAGGCGTCCACCGCGGCACTGATGGGGATGACCTCGGGCATTTTCCAAGGATCGACATCAAGGTTCGCCGCCAGTGAGCTACATGTCCAGCGCCAAACCTCTCCATAAAGGTGGCTTACGGCATGGCGTTCCCAAGAGAGCCGGGCCGACATTTCATTGCAACGAAATACCCCGGTTACTCGAAAGTCGCCGTGGAGGAGGTGTTAAGCGGATTTGAAGATCTTATGCTCGATATTGCTTTGGAGGCGATGAGGTGGCCAAGCTTGGACAGCCCTCCACAAGATCATCCTCTGCAAAACGGTACATCATGTTTGCAGATGGCGTGGAGGTGTCATCTCCACCGCGAGACATCGAGCAATTGAGCCACCGGAGGAAGCCCGCCTCCACAACGACAAACCATGCCTCCTCCAATGTCACCTCCACGCAATGCCTCGCCGCTTGTACAGAGTACTCTGCTCCACCACCGCTCCACGCAGGCCCAACTCCACCAAAGACCTCCAACAAAAACGAACCCCTAAGGAAAAGCACGCCCACCATCTCCTCCGCGAAGAAGCTTCAAATAAAAGGAGCCATCCTCCTCCCCTGAAGGCCCACCACCGATCAACAAGGTCAAAGGAATCTTCAAAAGGGCATATGATATGACGACGAGGAGACAAGCAAAGTTGTTGCCGCAGGTTGTTGCCCACTTCGCACCTAAGGTGCGGCCAAGCAAGCAATTGATCGAAAAGTTTCAAAACACTTCGCGACATCCCATGTAGCGCCATCGCCACGACGTCGCACCACGGCCGGACAATAGTAAAGGCTACACGAAGTCTAAACGGGCTAAGGCAGAGGCAAAGAAGAAGATGAAAGAGCAAGAACGACTTGAACAATTCATGAAAGAGGCAAACCTCGGTTCTGCAGCTGAAGCTCTTGGATTAACATATGATATCCCAATGGCAGAAGTGAGATGGTAATATAAGTTGGGCCGGGAGTTGGTTAACCCTAAAACCATAAAGGATTTAACAACCAAGATGCGGCAATTTCATGAATGGTACATGGTAGAGTCCGCCAAGAAAGAAATATGTTCCTCCGTATCACAAACGAACATTTCTATCGCGGGACAACCAAATATGGCTAGAATTCAAGACTTCTACCAGTTTACCATCGGGACGCCATCAACGTGTCTCTCATGAGTCAGCTTGGTGTCTGTAAATGTCGCTAATAAGTTTACCATGTGCTTCCTCGCACGAAAGTTGCAACTCTAATAGTTTTTCCATTTCTATGTAGAATGGAGATACAACGATTGAGAACACTTTCGGTGACTTCAACATCGGCCGAGACCCGAGAGATTGTCAACGATGTCACATCGGATACAACCCAAAGGTTGTTGAGGAGTACATTCGGATGCACTCTTAGCACAAAGACTACAAACCATATATACTTTTGCCCTTCAACTTCGAAAGTGCGTATATATCCGCTCCTCACAACCTCTCATTCCTAGCTTTTTAAAGCATACATAATATGACTAATTACATATATATGTTGAATATATTAATAGGTTTCACGGGTTCTTCTTGTTATCATGCTTGATAATAGCAAGATCATTGTTCAAGACTCAAAAAGGAAACCACAGGAAAAATATCAATATATCATTGACGCGCTAAATCGGTATGGTATATATTATTTTATAAGATGGTTTTCTTATTCTATTGAAATGCCTAGCTATTTAATTAATTCAAACTCTAATAATTACTATTCATGTATTAATGCATCACAGGACATTCGCAAAGTTCCAAAAGAAGCATAAAGGAGCTTTCGAGAACGAATTCACAGTCCAATTAAGCACTCGAGTACGTAATAAAGCATACTAATTAATTTATATTCTTTATTGATAGTTTTTCATCTCAATACTTGTATTCTTTTTAAATTTCATCATAGGTTATACAACAAACGGCTGAAAACAACTTATGTGGCTATTATGTGTGCCACTACATGCAAAATCTTTGCCACGGCGATGTGCCCAAAATAGACGACGAGGTGCGTGTATGTCAAAAATACCAAAGTAATGATGCATCGAAATTAATGATGCATCTCAATTTCTTAGTACTTACAATTTACGTGTTCATAGATTTATTTATTTCCTATTTTGGCAGCCTTACCTCGATGTGCAAGGTGTGATCCCGTCTCACCGGGTTGCAGCAATCCAAGAACAACTTATCGGCTTCATTGTCGGCATTTAGATTATATCAACCAAAGGCGAGTTCCACACAAAGGATGGAGAGATTGTCCTTCTCTAGGGCAGGTGAAATATCGGAATCATCGAAGGCCACACATAGCGATGCAGCAACAAATGACCTCAAGATTCACCCTTGTACTCTTGAAATGTATAAACATTGCTTCGATCGATGCATGTGCTCCTTATTTCATGTATGTACATATTTTTAATTCATTCAGTATTATTGTGTAAATGAACTTAATTGTGGTTGTGTGAATGATCGAGTACACATCATATTATATTTTTAATTGTGAAAAAATATTGTAGTTGTATTTGATTTTATTGTCAAACTTCATATTGAAAACCCCTCGTAACATATTCTATATTGAATATAATTTACGCTCGGCCTCTCCACAAGCGGTTGGTAACTCCAACCGCCAGGAGAGGCCACACGTGGCGCCTACCTTGTCGCTTACGAGGCTCTCCACAAGCGGTTCGTATGTCCAACCGCTTGGAGAGGGCACACGTGGCGAGGATGCGCCTCGAGGCTCTCCACAAGCGGTTCGTAAGTCCAACCGCTTGGAGAAGGCACATGTGGCGCCTCCTCGCTGGTGAGAGGGTCTCCAAGCGGTTCGTAATCTGAACCGCTTGTAGAGCACCCATGTGGCGCCTCCACCACTGCCAGGGCGTTCAACCGCTTGTGTGTCGTATCATTGCGGTTAGAACCGCGAGTGTTACCGGAGGGTATCACTCATGTTGCCTACAACCGGTTCCAAAACCGGTTCTAAAACCTGTTTCGAACCGGTTGTAGTACCTGGTTCGCTGGTAGTGAGTGCATGCAATGCAGTTATAAGAAAATACGGATGCTGATGCTGTAATTCTTCTTGCAAAATCATAATGCCTATGATAATGTGTTTAATTACAAAATGTAGGTCTGTAAGGTTTCACAGTTTGCCTTTTAAAGGTGATTGCATCTGTATGTTTTCATTAAAGTGATATTTGAATCAATGATACTCCTTTAAGTGATATGTTTAACCTTGAGAGCTAAAATTACATTATGATTAGTCCCATTCCAGAAGTTTCATGTTTACAACTATTGACTTATTTATGTACATCTATATAATTGTTTCAGTTGCAGGCTATCCAGGTAATTTCAATACGCGTAAAATTCACAAAAATCTTGTTAATATTATAGCCTTCTTTGTTCTTATGTAATTAGTGTGTTGGGAGTTTCGGAATTAATGCACGCCTTGCTCTCGCACCAAAATCTTGCTAATAGCCTTATTTGCTCTTATGTAATCAGTGTGCTGCCAGTTTAGAATTAGTGCACGTACGCCTTGCTCTCAAATAGTTTATGGCTCCGGCTTTGCCCATGCTGCAGAAAATATGCAAATCCCTGCAACAAGATAATATACTATGGAGACTAAACACTTAGGTCCCAAAGAACAGAACAGCGCGCGAATGCGGGCTATCCTTCTCGTAATTGTATATGCGTGAACATATTGTTGCTCGTAGCATGCATCGCCATATTACAAATTAACTCTCAAATGTAAACGCACACAGGACTTTCTTGTATATACATCTAACAAGGATTCCAAACTAAATCACACCAGAATCGTCGAAATCCTTCTGTCAAAAAATGTATACATCTGTAAAGTTGAAATCTTCTTTTACGGAATTTTTTTTCTAGTATTTATAACAGCCGTTTATTAAATGTTTTGGGAGTTTATTTCAATACCAATATGGCTATTTTAAATTGTTTGTATAAAAAGGGCTATTTATTTAGATGTCGCCTGATTTTTCATACTAACCAAGTTTACGTGCTTTACTATACTAGCCAAATGTATGTGTTTTACTACGAACAAATATTATATTGCTTTTTCACCATGTCATATTTGACTTGGTTGACTCATGTCCTTATATTCACTTTCACACTCGAACAATGTGTCATGCTTTCAGATATTCATCTTTTGGTGTTCGACAGCATCATGCTTTCGCACTCTAAGATCCATTGTCTTATAGCTCTACTTCTACGTACCCATCTGATTTAAGATACCTTGAGCTGATCAAAAACCTTCTCAAATACAGCCGCATTAAAACAAGAAAGAAAACCAAATGAATAAAAAAAAATCATACGATGTCTGTTGGTCCAGACTTTGACTTCTCGAAAAGAACACGCTTATAGTTTCTTCTCTCTTGAAAACACACACCAACACCAGAGACTCAAAACACCGAAGCTTTGGCGCAGCTACAACACGCTGCCTTTTCTTCTCTTGTTATTTCTTCACTCGACTCAAACTATATAGTTACAGCTATATATAAACTCACGCCACCTGGCCAAGATCCACACGACTGGTGCATGCACATACACACGCACGCGGTCGTGCGCTTCTCTCGCCACGTCCTGCAGGAGACTCGGCCACTCCCACTCTTGACTCAACAATCTCACCGAGTAGACTGGACAGAGCACGCACGGGCATGAACCCACTAACTCAGCCACTGTTTGACACGAGACACACTAGCTAGCTAAACAGACCTAGCTAATGCACGCACGTCACAATCTGGCCATATCGATCCACCGGCCTCACCGTGACCATGACCGATCCGGATTCTCTGAGGCTCTGACATTATATTGATAATGTCAGAGAGCTATAGTAGCCTGACATTATCTTGATGCTAGCCGTTGGATCAAAAGTGCACAGCCAAGATCTAATGCTACAGTACTAGTAAACAGTGTCTCCATGTAGTGATTTGGCACAGTAATTTTGCTGCAGCAAAAAGATACTGTTGCTACAGTTCTTCTCTGCCATTGTTCCTCACATATTGCACTGTGTTTCTCTGACATTGCTTAATATGCATCCCACCATGACATCCATGCAATGCAGCTAATTATTAACTCCTAATCACTTAGTTACAAGATTGTTCCAACAATGTCAAGACCACCTCTAACACTCATCACTATAGTAAAGTCACATTTTTTTTGTTGTTTCTTTTGTCCCTCAACATAAAAAAAATAATTCGTTTCATTTCAACAGATCAAATAAAGTAAAATTATATTTAATATATTTGATAGATTGCAAACAAATCATTTGGTTCAATGGCGCAGAAAATCGATCTTGCATGTTGGATCCGCAACAGTTTGGATGCAACCCACTTCCCTCGCCGCTTGCACACGCTGCCTGGTCGAGCGCTCTTCATTCTCCTTGACTCTCTCTCTCTCCATCACAAACCTTAGCGTCGTCGCCAAAGGGCCTCGCCGAGCTGCACCGCCGCCTTGGGGAGTCATACCGCCTAGCCATGCCACTGGGAGAGCATCATTGCCGCCGCCTTTCTTTCTCCCCACCTTTTTGGGAGGAGAATGTTGTCAGTAGAGAGAGGTAATGTGGGAGGGGGAAGTGAAATAGGGTCAATAGAGGGGATTTGTATCATCTGCCGTTGCCTCAGCAGTTCATCCCACAGGTTACTGCAGTTATAGTGATGAACAGTAAAGTGGTGCAGTAAAAGTCGCTGTTTGCTACAGTGTTGATGCTACGGTGTTTCCGCTACGGTGCTCTGCCGTTCCACTCATAGACCACTGTGCACCTCTGTCTTTGTTATACCAAAGGCAGAGGATGCTCTTCACAGTGGAGGGAGGGGCTGGCAAAGGCTTTTTGACGGCGGATGCAGATGGTGACGTGGCTGGAGTAGACCAAATGTGATGTTGAGTAAAGAGAGAAGTTACTACGAATAATGGCTAACAATGCAGGCGAGCCGTGCAAGAGGGAAGGGGTGAGGAAGAGAGTTGGATCATGATTCACGACAGTTCATCTGAGGACCAGGGTTAAATTTTTGCATTTATGCACAAATGTGTGTTTTGCACCTAATATTTTCCCAAGGGTATAGGTACAACAAACATTTCTCCTCACCCCACTGTAAAAAAGAAGAGAAGGCAAAAAAATGGGCCTCAAACCATAGATTACCGAATGGCCCGAAGTGATATACCAACTCGAAAAGCCGAGCAAACAACTCGGACAAAGCCCAACGCCCACTGAACCCAGCCATCCGACCCATCTACCCCACAGGCGAGCACTCCGTCGAACACCTGGCGCGCGCCGCGTCGCCCGGCGACACGCCCCTCCAGCTTCTCCGGCTCCTCCCAAGATGCGCCACCCTCCCCTCCCTCTGCGCCCTCCACGCGCGCCTCCTCCCGCGCGGTCTCCTCGGCGGCCTCCGCGCCCGCACCAAGCTGCTCAGCTGCTACGCCTCGTTCGGTGACTTCGCCTCCGCGCGCAGGGTGCTCGACGAAACCCCCCGCCCGGACGCCTACTCCTACAGGGTCGTTCTCGGGTGGCACGTCGCCGCGGGGCTCCACGCGGAGGCCGCCGCGCTCCACCGGGACATGCGCCGGCGGTGCCCCGCGGCGCGGGACGACGTCTTGCTGTCCCTCGCGCTCAAGGCCTGCGTCAGGTCGGCGGACTTCGGCTACGGCAGGAGGCTGCACTGCGACGTCGTCAAGGGCGGCGGTGCGGATGGCTTCGTGATGAACAGCCTGGTTGACATGTATGCCAAAGCTGGGGACTTGCAGTGCGCATGGAAGGTTTTTGACAGGGTTCTTGATCGGGATGTGGTGTCATGGACGTCGATGCTGAGCGGCTGCATCCAGAATGGTTTCGCTGAGGAAGGGTTGATTCTGTTTAACGAGATGAGGCAAGAAAATGTGCATCCGAGTGATTACACAATGGCAAGCGTGCTCGCGGCTTGCACCATGCTCGGTGGCTTGCACCAAGGTAGATGGATCCATGGATCAGTTATCAAACATGGATTGGTTTCTAACTCTTTCGTTAGTGCGGCTTTGCTGGATATGTATGTCAAATGCGGGGAGGTAGAGGATGCTCAGCGGGTGTTTGATGAACTAGATCGTGTTGACCTTGTTTTGTGGACAACGATGATCGTGGGGTACACACAGAATGGGAGCCCTCTTGATGCTGTACGGCTATTTGTTGACAAGAAATTTACAAGTATTGTTCCCAATTCAGTCACCATAGCAACTGTTCTGTCCTCTTCAGCTCAGCTATGTGACTTGTCTCTGGGAAGGTTGATTCATGGGATAGCAGTTAAGTTAGATGTTGTTGAGTATGATGTGGTGATGAATGCGCTTGTCGATATGTATGCAAAGTGTGA
This sequence comes from Olyra latifolia, assembly GCA_036346145.1. Classification (NCBI taxonomy): domain Eukaryota; kingdom Viridiplantae; phylum Streptophyta; class Magnoliopsida; order Poales; family Poaceae; genus Olyra; species Olyra latifolia. Next base: position 6,340,735 of record CM070530.1, read on the forward strand.
AGCAGTGTCTGAGGCCACCAGGGTTTTTGTAAGAATTTTGAACAAGGATGTAGTCACATGGAATTCAATGATTGCAGGCTATGCTGAGAATGACATGGGCAATGATGCTCTGATTCTATTCAAGCAGATGAGGGTGCAGGGTTATTTGCCTGATGCCATATCTGTGGTGAATGCCTTGTCAGCTTGTGTTTCTTTGGGTGATCTACTTATTGGTAAATGTTTACATACTTATGCTGTCAAACAAGCGTTGCTGTCCAACATCTATGTCAACACTTCTCTTCTAAACCTGTACAACAAGTGTGCTGATCTCCCATCTGCTCAGAGGGTGTTCAATGAGATGAATGACCGCAATTCTGTTACTTGGTGTGCTATGATTGGTGGTTATGGTATGCAAGGTGATTCAGGTAGTTCTATCCATCTTTTCAATGAAATGCTGAAGGACAAAATCCAACCAAATGAAGTAGTGTTCACAAGCATCCTTTCCACTTGCAGCCATACTGGAATGGTTACTGCAGGAAAGGAGTATTTTGATTACATGACACGATATTTCAACATCACTCCTTCCATGAAGCATTATGCGTGTATGGTTGATGTGTTGGCCCGTGCTGGAAATCTAAAGGAAGCATTGAAGTTCATTCAGAAGATGCCAATGCCAGCAGACTTCAGTGTCTGGGGAGCTTTTCTCCATGGTTGCAGGCTCCATTCCAGGTTAGACTTTGGAGAAGAAGCTATGAAGAGGATGATGATTCTTTATCCTGAAACACCAGATTTTTATGTGCTGTCGTCCAACTTGTATACCTCATATGGGAGGTGGGATAAGTCTCTTGCTATCAGGAGATTGATGCAGGAAAGAGGACTAGTCAAGCTACCTGGGTGCAGCTCTGTGGAACTCGAAAATGGATGACTCAAAGATGCTCTCTCAACACACAAGACTGTATTTATCATTTCACACTTGATTAATCCATATTGCATTATTATTTCTTCAGGACAATGTCTCTTTGTATCTCCTGGCTACCAAAAAAATGTTATGGCAGCGGAAACAAGAAATCTAGAACTTAATTGCAGAATTCCGTGTATACTCTTGTAATGAGCCCTTTGATATAAGTCAATAAAGTTTTGTGTTTCTTTTTTTTAAAAAAAGATGGGATAATTATTTTTTGTAAAACAATATATATTAGGAGATTAGATGCAATGGAATGGAATGTCTTTAATATTAGGCACTGGAACATGGAAGTAAAAGAACGCAGCGATTTATTCCCCAATACCCCTAGCAAGGAGAGAATAAGCATCAATTCCCTGATGTTTTTATATCAATACCTGTGACCGTACAAGCAGGTGAACCCCTTTGTACCATTTGTGCAGCCGGGTAATGTGCTATTGTTAACTTAGAGCGCTGGCTCCAGTTGAAGGAAGTTTTTAGTGACGGCGTGTATATTTTGCGACAAAAGAGCAGCTGGCAGTAGACAATAATCGTGTGATCTCGATCTCAAGGATTCAATATGGAGACCAAAATTATCGATCTCCAATGCCTGCAGCACAACTTACTGGGCAGTATTATGTTGAAATTGAGCAGCAGCCACCGGAGGTTGATAGTTCTAACAATCCTGACCCCCATGAGATTGCCGTGGTTGACTCAAGTGCATAGATGCTCTCCAAAGACGGGTATCAAAACAATCAACCAATCATCTATTCAGATACGACAGGCATTTTATTCGATCACCAGTAATCACCACAGGAGCAAATCCCGTCACTAAAATGGTGAAACCTCGACGCATCTCTAACTACAATTAGCCTCTGTGTCACCTTGGATATGACCTTGGTGGCATTATGACAGTCCAGGCACACCCTAAGGTTTTTTATGATCCTGATCTCTGTCCCGGGCTCCGTATTGAGAAGTCCAAAAGCGATGGCTAGCTTCTCGCTGTGCACCTTCACCATCTGTTCTTTCTCTTCCTCCTCGACATCATACAATGCTGCCTCCGTCTCGGGTCGGTAACCAGATTCGATCATCTTAGCAGTAAGCTTCTCCAAGTACGAGTAGATCGCCCCTGACTGCGGGTGGGCACGGTCACCAGCCACGAAGACATGTGGATTGTCCCCTATCTCAATAAGAGAACAACCTGGTGTTTTCACCAGCTTCCTGCTGTTGGCCTCCTGCCTCACCATAGCTGCTTCGAAATACTGCCTCTTAGCTGTGTACAGATTGGAGAGGAGCACATAGTAGCCAGTATTCTCTGGATCTAATTCAAACAATTTCTGCGATGCCAGTTTTGCAAGGTCGCTGTCCTTATGGACCATGCAAGCGCCAAGCAATGCCCCCCATACGCCAGGTCCAGTTGCGCTCTCGGGGAATTCAGAGATGAGCTCAAAAGCTTCCTTGAGGCGGCCAGCTCTGCCAAGAAGGTCCACCATGCATGTGCAGTGCTCGATACCTGGCTTGATTCTGTAATCATTGGTCATGGACCAGAAGACTGCCTGCCCTTCCTCAACCAAACCTCCATGGCTGCACGCATAGAGGACAGACAGGAAGGTGGGGCTTGTTGGAACAAGGCAAGCGTCCAGCATGTCCTTGTACAGCTTCAAAGCTTCAGCACCTTGGCCATGGAGGCCATATCCAGCTATCATCGCATTCCAGGAGACAACATTCTTGTTGTCCATTCTATTAAAGATGCTCCGAGCTTCAGCAATGCTTCCGCACTTCACGTACATGTCAATGAGGGCTGTCATAACATAAACATTAAGCTCAAGATCCTGGTCAGCGATGATCTTGTGCACCCACTTTCCCAGGGATAAAGCTCCAAGCTGTGCACAAGCCGAGAGAGTACTTGAGATGGTGACTGGATTCGGTTGCACATCAAGTGCTTGCATATGCTGGAAGAGTGCAACGGCCATCTCAGTCAAGCCATTCTGGGCATACCCTGATATCATTGCATTCCATGATTCCATGGTCTTCTCTGGCATTGCATCAAAGGCCATCCTTGCTGAGTCCATATCGTTCAACCTGCAGTACAGAGTGGCCAGCGCTGTCGATACCAAGGCATTGGCATCAAATCCAGCCTTCACAACAAGTGCATGTAAGCACCGAGCAAGCAGCTCATGACCAAATGGATTGTGCACCGGGATCAGCGCCACCAACGTGCTAGAATTTGGCCTCAAACCCAAACCCACCAACTCCTTGAACAGCTCCAGCGATGACCCAACCATGCCATTCACGGAGTAGCCAGAGATCAAGGCATTGTAGGCAATCAAATCAGGCTCCACCATCCTGTCAAAGAGATGCCGTGCACACTCCATTTCCCCGCACTTGGCATAAAGCGAGATCAGCCCGGTAACAACATGCTTGTGCCCCGCCAACCCGCACTTCTCCCCAAGCGCATGCATGCACCTTCCCATCGCTACATCGGCCACTTCTGCGGCAGCAGGTAGCATGGACGCCAGCGTGGTGGTGTCAGGCCGCACCGACCCTGCTCCTGCCATCCGCACGAACGCCTCCAGGGCCTCCATGCCGAACAACCCAGCGAGAAGCGTGTTCCAAAGGACGGTGTCCGGCGCTGGCACCGCGTCGAACACCTTGCGTGCGTCGTCGCCTCTTGACAGCGTGAAATACAGCCTGACCAAGGCCGACGCCACGAACGTATCCTCCTCGTATCCGGCGGACACGGCGAGCGCATGGAGCGCGCGGGCAGCGGAGGCGGCGGAAGAGGGCAGTATGTCGCCATGGGAGAAGGAACACGCGAGCGAGGTTGCCGCGAAGGCGAAGGCGAAGGAGTCGGGGAAAGGGAAGAGAAGGTGCGGGCGGAGGGAAGGGAGGGAGCGGAGGAGGGCGTTGCGGAGGAAGCGGTCGGGGCGGGGGAAAGCTTGGAAAATGCGGAGGAGGTGGCCGGGAGGGGGGCGGAGTGATGCGTAGCGGAGGAGGAGCGAGGTAGCCGGGGCGGGGTCGAGCGAGTATTGGCCGGAGGCGAGGGAAACGGCGAGGAGCTGGTCGAGGTGGCGGAGGGTGGAGGAGAGGGCGATGAGGCGGAGGTATGAGCGCCGGAGCGCGCCGGCGTCGGAGAAGGACGGGAGGAGGAGGCTGCGGGGGGGAGGCATTGGGGGATTGGTCTGTAGAGCGGCAACCGTCCGATCGGAGATGGATGGCCCAGATGGAGAGTTGCCGCGTCCAATATTGGCTCAAAATTCATAAAGCTATATTGAGCGAACACCCTGATAATTGGTTTTTGAAGTATGTGTTATACCAAATTGTTCCTGAACCTAAATATCGGGTTAGGTCGGTCCCTAGACTAGCAAACCTGACTAAAATGATCCTTTGATATGTCAAAACAACTTTTGGGAGTGGTTTTGTGTGATGCGGGATCCATGTGGGCATTTTCACCGATGTGGTAGACACGTGGTGCTTCTGTGGAGGAAGGAGACGGCATACAGTTGAAGCTACTAGGAAGCCAGAGAGGGAGAGAGCAAGAGGGAGAGGATCAGAGGAAGTAGAGAGTGATCGAGCGGAGGAGGGAAGTGGCGGCTCAGGCTTGATGGAGCTCTGGCAAACGACGACGTTCCAACTAGCGGCGGTGACACATGGCTGCAACGTGGATGTCGACTTCAAATTCATGAAAATTTTTAATGTCGCCTTCAACCTCGTGTGGTTGCAACGTGGCCTTCTACCTCATTGGAGCACTATTGAACTGCCCTTCGCCCTGCAGCTTCTTCACACGACCCCGATCGGCGAGCACCCGAAGCTGCCCCCTCGGTCCCTATCTATCATAGTCGTCGTTGCCCCCGCTTTCCTGCACCTCCCTCCATCTCCTCCATCCACTGTCGCTCCATCACAGCACCAACGCCAAAATTTAATAGTCGACTAAACACACTGTAAGGCCTAGGTTTTGAAACCTTGCCAGCGCCAAATTCAAGGGTTTCATGTGTGCCAACCGACTGACCTAAAGTCGACAAGGTAAAGATATTAATCAGCAATAAGCCGATTAAATCCAAGGGAAAGCGAATCCTTGTTAAACTTAGATGAAAAATCAAAAGATTATTAGATCCAAAGAGATAACAAAACTATCGGCTTAAATAATGTTCAAACCAATAGATTCAAAGGGTAAATAAACTACTAACAAGCTGATGAAATCGTCTGATTAGAAAAATGAGAGGGTAAACAGACTATCAACTAGCCGATTAGATTGTCTAGCTAACAGAATGGAGGATAAACAAATTATCAACTTCATGTAAAGTCGACCAATTGATAGAACAAGGGTATGGAATCTAACTCTTTACATGAAACGACGATGCATATCAATATCAACAAATATAGTACTTTGGATACCTACACAAAGCCGATGAGAATAAGAAGATCGGACTTAACCGACACAATACTTACTCTTGTTGGCGTTGTGTGGGGTGTATCTCGAAACTGATCGAAATACGATGTGCAACAAATTGATCAAGAATAAAATACTTTGAAACTAAGTTACTGCTACTCCTGGGAATTGAAAAGACAATTGTATTAAAAAGCAGATTGGTTGGTGGGATATATGGTGGGTATTTATATGCGATACAATATGACTCGAATTCTAACCCTCAAACTTACTATATATATAATCTAAATGCCTGGCTCATTCTATATCTAGGATTATTTCCAAACAAGGACTTATCTAAAAACTTGCCTAAAATAAACTACATAGCTGATTTGGACAAAATATCTTCTAGAACTTTCCTGAATCGGCTTTGTTGATAAGGTTTCCAAATATACTTTAATCTAGCCGATACAGCCATGAAAACTTCTAGCAGTATCAGCTATATTTCCAAGCTATGGTGTTACCATAAGTCTCCTTTTTGGATATGAGAATCATGTCCCAAAATTCCAAGGTATAATCGTCGGCTTGTTGACCATACACAAATTCGTATGGTGACATTATCTTCTCATTGCTTCATTCAGAGCTAGATGCTTTTCCCTTTCGAAACCTTACATGTTCTGTGGTTTTGCCGATAGGACGTAGCTAACTGCTTCATCTCTTTGATGCTCCTCATCGGCTTCATGCAGTTCCTGAGTTCTTAATGTTTGTATTCTTCTTCTATGAGAATTGGATAGACCTTCAAAACACCACCTCGATTTTGGCTCAATCGATTGTCTTATCTTATGCTTCAGATTCTCAGTTGAAGTGTCACCCTTATCCTCGCCTGTTTTCTTTGATCCTGTCAGGTCTGATAACTTATCCTTGACCGACACTCTGCTTTACACTTGGGCTCCTATTCTAGCTATCCATCTGATAAAGTTAAAAGTGTTGCATAGGACAATATCAAATTGATAGTAGCTTCATACCTTGATCCCAACAAAACTTGAAAAAGAGATATTCCCAATGAGTCATATCAAGATCCATCCATCGACCCCTTACTCCCCTTAGCTCCAAATGGTGTGATGGTACACTTGACTTTGGCTCATATTTCTCCATCAATCGTGCAAAATTTAGATCATTGGCTTCAAAGTCAACAGGTCTTTCTCAACCACAAGATCACTCTTGGGATTTAGCATCTTGGAGTTCCCCTTACCATCGGCTTCTATATGCCTGGTTTCAATTATAATCTTTAAAGGCATGTCCTCCACCTTTTCCTTTCAACTTGATAAACTCCCAATGAATAATATTTGTGGACTAGTATTCTGCTCTTCCTCTTGCTTATTATCGGCATGTGGGATAGCCGCTTTGTCTTGCTCTTTATCCTTGCCCACCACCCTCTCGAGCAATCAACCATATCGACAGGGAATGTGTATGCACCAACTTGTATAGTCTCTTTATCGGCAACTCATCCGATTGGCATTCAATAGAGTCCTTGTCCTTAGTAAATTCACTCTAATGAGCCGACACGCTATGGGTCAGATGACTTAGATTAATGAATTCTTGACCACTAAACATCTCCATGATCTGGGGTAAGAGTCCCTGACATGCCAAATCCGTTAGCTAACCGTCAAGTAAAGCCACACTATAACAATGATTTTCCCCATCTACGAATTGTTTGATATAATCATTGATCGATTTTCCAAACCTCCATTGGACATCACTTAAATTTGAGGCATCACTTAAATTTCATATCCTTAATTCTAAGTTGCTAGAGAAACAAATACTCATGAAAGCAGCTTTGAAGATCTGCCCAAGTGTTGATCAATTTGGCAGGAAGTGAGGTGAATCAAGTGAACGTAAATGACCAAACTCACCGCATTGTGCTAAGAATTGACCAATGTGTTCCATTTTAGTAGCCGATTCTTTTCTTAAGAACTTGGTGAAATTAGAAACTTAGAAACCCGTTGGGTATGGAACTTGATCCAAGTGTGTGGCTTCTTATAGCTGATGGATGCGTCCTTAAGCTGAATGTCAAACTAATCTCTCAAAACTATGGTAACTTGATCGACTATACTGGCCAATTGTTGTTGCAGCTGCTAATTGTACTCGTAGTTTCCTTGCCCCGCGTATATACTCACAATCTGCTCGCTTTTGTCCCAAATCAACTGGCTGGATAGCATGCGGTTTGTACGGTGTATAGATCGGATGCGAAGCTGATTGGACCGACCGTGAAGCCGATTGGCAATTCATCGACATAACTCCTCCCATAGTCTGACATAACTCCTCCCATAATCTATATCTGATAATTGAAGTCACAGTCGACTTATCCCCCGGGTGCGTGCTTTGGTGTGTAGCATGGAGATGCCAAGCCAACCGGAAGCAGTTCTTCTGCCGTAACACAACCAGACAGAGGATACACGAGCCAAGCCAACCTAGGGGTAGAGGATTTCTGTTCGAGGTGTGATTAAGCGAAGGAATAGGAGGCCGCCGTATGAGGTTTTGGTGACCAATACTTTTAGCTGGTATCCCCAACCACGCGCACCATTGGCTTGGGCACGGTTGAGTTGCCGATAGTGTAGTTTTTTGCGGAGCTATTGGAACCGCAACTGCCGAATAAAACGTATTTCAAACAACTTATGGGCCATGCAAGCACCAAGCAATGTCCCGATATCTAGATGCCAGGCCCAGTAGCACTCTTGGAGAATTTCATAAAATCGCGGGGATATTCTATTTATTATCAGGTCATATCCAAACTCCTTGCTCATGGAATGATCCGTATATCCGTAGCCAACAGATACTATGATACCAATTTGGAATCGTGTCTTAAAATGAAACTATGTTTTGAAGAAAAAAAAAATCCGATCTGACATATGTGAATCTAAAATCTGGATCGGTCAAAAACGATTTGATAGCTTTTCATCCTTGCCACATGCTAGTTTTGTTGGGCACAAGAGCGAGTAGGGAATTTACTGGCAGCGGAGATCCTTATATAGAGGGTGAAAAGAAGCTCAAGGGACGTGGCCGGACAGAACTAGGAACTGTTCACAAACCAATGTGTGTCTGTGCGGTTTCCAAAACCATCTAATCAAAACGTACTATCATAAAGCGTCGCGGCGATAACCGATGGATTTGCCCAAAGTGACCGTTGGAAATTAACCGCGTTGAGTGTGTCCATGGTCGTACCAATAGACTAATGCTCGTGCGTGCAGGAACAAACTCATGCTTAGACATATCATGCTCGGATGTTGTAACGGTGATTCGTTGCAAGTTACAAATCCCTCCATTGAGTTAAAAGGCTCAAGAAAAGGCATGGTCAAGTAGTTTTCCGCTTAACCCTTGGCTGACAGCTCAGGACACCTTAAAATTTCCCTAGAAGCCATGTCCAAGAAGAAGCTCATATGGCTTTGCCCTGTTTTAGCGGAAAATTGTTCGAGATTTTCTATTTTTAAAATTTAAAATTTAAATTTTGGTTTCAGTTTTTCAGACCGGGATTTCGATCCGGTTCTGCGGCAATTTAACGGTTTCCCGTGGGCACCCGCAGGATTCGGAACAACACGTGCTCCATTCATCACCTGCATGTTTTATTTTAACTGAACATATCACATTTCGTTTTATTATTCAATCACTCCACGAATTACATGCAAAACATAAACCTCCCATCCCTCTTGGAGAGGCCAAATGCATGATGATAAATAAAATGAGAGCAAGCACTGCTCCACATCATATGTTATCACGGGATAATAACTCGCTTGGGATTGGTGCATATCGGAACTTGTGCGATAGCACGAAAGGCGGGATTGGAGGATATACCACAGTAAAAATCTACAATGTTTTTTGGAAACTCTTGCAGGCCAGAATTTTCATCGTGCAGACTTGGCTAAAATACTGATCTTCTAAATGAGGACTTTGAGAAATAGCTTTAAAAAGTTTGTTTGGTTCGATTAAGTTCTAGGAAGACTGTTTTGTTTTGTCGTTTCCGTGACTTTTTACCGGTAAAGTCAAAAAAACAGTTAAAATGGGCCATTGCAGAGGTTAAAAATCTTCGCCTATTATTCTTATTCTACCATGGCACGAACCGGAAAAACTACATCATAATCAATAATATGGTACAATCGGTTACAAATTCCAACTCATCGTAGCCCGTTGAGATCAAAAATTCGTGAGCCAGAAATATTCCTGTCAGAGATGTTTCCATGGACGAGACAAATGTATCACCATGAAGCAGCAGCAGCAGGGGCTCTCCTCCTCGTGGGCCCATTAGGCCTTCATGCTATTCATGTCATGCTAATTGATAGGCTCGGCTTCCGACCACCGCAGGCACTATGAAGCCGAAGGGGTGTGACTCACTTGTTCATAGCCTTAGTGACGGAATTTGGATTTTTTTCTAGCAAAGCACGGATGCTCAGATAGTATAGTAAGAAAAGGATAAATATATTGAATTTTAATTTTTATATTTTTATTTAGGAGCCTTTGCATTCTTACCTCTACTTTATTATGCACTTGTGAATTTAGGCCTTCTTTTTCAACTTTGTGATTTTACCCCTGCTTTTTGAAGCTGGAGCTTGTCTTTACCCTATTCCGTTATGAGGACTTAACGGTGTGAATTTAGCTATAAAAAGATATATATGCCCTTACAGATTTTGTGATTTTGCCTCTGTTTTGACAACACAAAATTTAGACAATATATATATATATATATATATATATATATATATATATATATATATATATATATATATATATATATATATATATATATATTGACAGTTTCACACTTTGAAATCTGCATATATGTAACAAACATGTCCAAATCATATTGAAACAAACGTCCAGGTCATTCATACATGTTTAGATCATTCAAGCAAGAAATGACATCAAATATATCGAAGCAAATGTCCAGAATGAGGGTATACATGTATTTTCCACTCTTTTTTCTTTTTTTAATTTAGTTAATCCGCCTCCACCTAACGGACATCTAAACTATGGGCAAACAGAGACTTCGTTTTGAAAAGGTAAGGGCAAAATCACAAAGCTGAAAAACGAGGCCTAAAATCATAATTGAGGTGCAAAATAAGGGCAAGAACACAATTGTCCCTTTTATTTATTTAGAGTGCTGAAATGGATTATGCCAGTTCGGGATGTCGACCCAGACGTGACCTAACCTATCAGGCCGTGCCAAGCCCGACCCGGTCTATATGGGCCCAATTCAGCCGTCTGTTTTCAGATTTTTGTGTGTTCATTGTTCAAACTTCAGATAAATGTGGAGGTGCGCGGATTTGGATTTTTTGTGGCTGCTGAGCTACGACTGTATACACAGACGGGTAAACCAGCCTATAGTTCGTTGAGGGCACTCCGCACTCGGCCATTGCAATGACATAAGTTTTTAAAGCTACCAACTATGATAGATTATTGGCATGAGGGAGATAACTATATAATGAAGAGTGAGAGAGCATAGCCATTTCTTATACAAGAAATGACTTTGGAAACAAGACAAATAAACAACAAAAATTCCCACTAGATGTGGACTCGTGAAATTGCCTCTGTCGCTGGTAGTCGTTGGATCATGATCGTCCGTGCTGGGTTGCGTGGGAGTCCAGTGTCGGTGCTATGCTACAAGGAAAAAAATTGTGAACCCTGGAAACTGGGGGGTGATGATTAAATCGAGGGGCCTGCACATTAAAAGGCAAGAAGTTTATGGGCAAAAACACAAAAAAAAAAAAAGGGCCATTGGAAAGTTTTAGGAACGCAATAAATCATTGGCCTATCTGTGAAACCATAAAACTCAAGAGGGCTAAAACGGGAAAAACTGACCAACGACCACCATCATTCACCACTTCCTGTTCTTATATAGTAGAGATATTTTTCTAGGTATCCCCCTTGATAAATAAATGTCGAAATTAGGCAAACATGTCTCCAAATATAATACTCGCTTTGATAAAAAATAATTGATGTTTGATATATTTGCTAGTCAAAGTTTCGAAACTTAAGTCACAAATATCTTTTTAAATAATTAGATTGTGTACACAAAACTATATGTCTAGATTTGTGTCAAAAGTACTTCAATAATATTATAATTTTTAGGAGGATTTAAAGTAAATTACAATAGTAATTAGTGATCAAAGTTGTATCTTGGATACTATGTAAAATCAAAACGTCAAATATTTGTGACCAGAGAGAGTATCAGTGATCAATTTCTATTGTAATGCACTAATTAACCTAATAAATTATGACATTGTGAAAGTATTTTGCAAGACAAATCAACCCATATTTTTTCATATGGTTGATCTAAATATCATAGAAGTGTTATTATCTATCGCTAAAATATATTAACTAAATGCATTCCATGATACTACCTTTGGTCACAAATAAAATTTAATGTTTGGGACACCAGCAAGGCAAAGTTTTAAAATTTAGCTATGAATATATTTTTTTGAGTATTTAGAATAGGTACATGAAAATCATATGGAAGATCCATCTTGGAGAGTATTCCATAATACTATAATTTCATTTGGTTTTATAATAAAATGCAATAGTAATAAGTGGTCAAAAGTTTCATTTTTGGAAACTGTGTAGATGTCCAAGACGTCAAATATTTATGACCAAAAGTAGCAATGGTTATGTTGGTCCAAGGGAATAACAATATCTACCGTCCAAGAAAAATTGTATCTGTGAAATTTTGTTGGTTAGCAGTTGTCAGTGTTTTAGAAATAAGCCTCCACCACACCGAGCTTATTTCTTGATTTAGCTAGGCCAAGATACCTCCTTCTACGGACAAATAATGTGCATCTTGATCAAGAGAACCTAGACACACCGATGATTTTTTATCCTAGTTCGGGCCTCTCGGGATTGGGAATAATAACTCTACATCTACGGTATATAATGATACAGAGAACAGAGAAAATGCAGAATATTACAAGTTATGCAAAAGTGGAAAGGAATTGATAAAATAAAGGCATAGTCTATGTGTATGTGGATATCAGTGGGTGTGACTATGTGTCTACACTTTCTCCTTACGAATGAAGAACAATCTTCAGTGAATACTTGTTTCATGGATGTGTGAGTGGGCATGCTTTAAGATTGTCCTGCTCTTATGCAATGCATACCCTGGTGTTTATATAGCATTTGATCAGCCCAGGACAAAATATATTTGACAGGGATTAATGGTATTTTTGTAATTACCCGAGAATAGCCTGGCCTGTAATTATAATTAGTGCCCCGAAAGAGTTGCTCGGGGCGCATGACCCATGTACCCCGAAGTGTTGCTCGGGTAGCCCTTAATCGACTAGTCTGAAGTGTTGCTCAGGATGGGCGAACTATTGCTCGGGGTCTCCGAGCAACATCGGCTGCGCCACGACGCGGTGCTCGGGCCTCCCCTTGCTTGGGCACTATTAGGTGGACACACGTCGCCTCCGGATAGGCCCCGTTTCCCGTTCCAACGCCCTTGCCGCGCTGATGTACCTCACATTGCTACGTCCCATCGCGGGGCTGGTAAAAGTCAGCAGCCACATGCTCCCATCACGTTTTACTGTTTTACTGTCATGCGCCACGACTCTCGACGTCATTCCGAGGGATGGGTGCATGACGCCCTCCGTGCGGCCTTAGTCAAGGGAGCAGCGCTCGGACCGTAGGGCAGCGTATGGATAGCTGGATTATAGGCTTTATACTCAGAAAGTTAATAGCTTTGTACATGTATAAATAGACGGCTTTGTGCACACGCGCAGGCCCTGGCATAAGGAGATATTCAAGAACACACACGCGAACACCCGTAGTTAGGATCATAACTTGCATTCAGTTCAGGAGCGCCCGATCCGCCTGTGGCTAGGCCGCTTGCCCCTTTGTACACACCCTCTATTCGCTATCAAGAAGGTTGGACGTAGGGCTATTATTTCGCTCCAAGGGGCTTCAACCAAGGTAAAAAAAAACCTTTGTCTCTTTCCGGTTGCTTGATCGAGTTCGCCTTTTCGAATGTCCCTGTAGCTGCGGAAAGGAGCCTATTGATCCCCAGTTCGACAAGTAAGTTCGGCACCTGGGAGTCCGTACTCCCAACCGTCGACAATATTCAATTCTTGGTAGATGTGGGTCTTGTCGTCTTGTCTATCTTTCTAAAGATGAAAGGAAATAACATTGCCTTTTTCCACTTGCCATGAACCTTTGTGAAGCTTTTGGCATAAGGAATAGGCAGATTGTTTTGTCATTTTATGGATCATGCTAAGTGATATTGTTCGCCTAGGTGACATATAGCGAAGCTATGTTAGCGAGGTTTCTTGTTTGAGTGTCGCATGGAGGAACGGCCCATAGATGTCGGTATGGGTTATTTCCTTCTAGGGCCAGTTGCAACACATCAGTAATAAGCGGTGATAGATCGTTGCAGCGCCACGTGAGGGTGCGACCCATTATTGGTATATATCCTAGTCACTGTTGATTGTTCACGTGCCTTATAAAAATGATACTATTGTCAAAAGGTTGTTTGGTACAACTGATATGGTCTTTATTGTCATACTGAGACAGAAATTTTTATCAATTTGTAAAAAAGAAGAAAACGGCCAACTAGGAAATAGAGCTTATTCCTTGACAAGCAGTGATTTTCAATTGTACAAATGGAGTCAGTACAAAAAAAAATGACATTAAAAAAATGGGTCATCTAAATTATTAAAAATTGTCTGAAAAATTTTATGCCACCGAAAATTTAAGAGATTTTGACATATACAAATTTGCAAATCAATTTTTGGATAGGAAACTTCGTCCAAAAAATATGGCTATCGCTGGTTTCCAATCGTATCACTGCCCATGGGTAAAATTTTGATACAATTTTTTCCCTGGTCATTTGTCCCTGTGTACGCAGTGTAGCACCATTTCCATCCATGCAAGAAAAGTCTCTGGTCACGTTTCTTCTTATTTCAACTTTGTGATGTTCCGATGATCTAACATGCTTCCTCTGTTTCCGAACAGTTTACATTTTTTTTCGCAAATACTTGTCATTTTGCCATCTCAATATATAATTTTCTACTCCGTCCACACAATTTACTTATTGCTAGAGAATTTTTGTCATAACATAATCAATCACTCATTGGCCTCTTGTACATTTGTACATGTTAGCACTCAAGCAGTACCATTTCAAATTACGATAAATTTTGTATGCCACTGCAGTCTGCAGAAGCTTCTAATATCTCATGTGACATCACTGTTATCGTCTATGCCATTGGTGAAAATGTATCATTTTGTTTAAGCTATATAAACATTAAAAAAGCAAAGAAAATATAGAGTTCTCAAATATACTTTCAATCCAAATTGTTTTTGTACTTTTAGAAAGGAATGTGTCATAAAAAAACGAGTGTATAAAATTTTCAATCAAATTTATTTTTAAAAAAATGTTAAACATAAAAATAACATGAAAAAAGGGTAGATTTAAAGTATTGCACATTTGATATCACTGTGATTTTTTGGGAATTGTTGAAAATGTTTATACATGCTAAACAAAAAAGGAAAGCACTTCAGCAATAACATAAATGGTAATAAATAGATAAATACAATGGCTCAAAGATAAGAGGTGACATAGTGATGGCACACGAGAATTTGTCCATTTTAAATTCTTCTGTAAGGAAAAAACCCCCACATTTAATCTAGCTAAACAGCTAAGGCCGATTTGGTTCAAAGAAAAAATTGGAGAAATTCAATCTAAAGAGGAAAAAGCCCAGTTACAGGTGTTTAATTTGTACGATTGCGTCGAAGAAATTTTATAGGATAGGAAATTTTTCTTTAAATATGTGGAAGAATTTATAGCATGATATATAACCTCTAGTTTAGAATTCCATGTAGAATTCTAAGAGCATCACAACAGAAACCTTATCCCACTATTCTAAAATACTATTTACTACAACTCTATCCATCTTTCTAAAATTCTTTCAAACTTTATACTATACCCTAAAAGATTCCTTCACTCTACCAGAAACCCTATTCTCGTCAAGTCAGCGCTACAGTATTTATAGGTTTCTGTTACAGATACTCTAATGCAAGTTATCTCCGTCTCTTTCATATATAATTAATTTTTGAGCAATTTGACGCATGGTGATATATGCCAGTACGCGTTGCATCTAGGCTGTCCCATCCGCAGAGTTGCAGAGCGAACAGCCAACGAGAAGTCACCCGCGCGACGACGAGCTTCCACGTTCCACCACCCTCCACTGAACGCCGCCACGCAAGCGAAGCCGAAGCGGATAAAGGACTCTGACCGGCGATTGGCTGGTCCAGCTCCGACTCGTGGCTCCACGGCGCCCCGCTGAAAAAGACCAACACCCGCCCGGCGCGCAAGGTGCTCGGCGCTTCACGTGTCCGCTCCCCACGCCAGCCACCTCCGGCCAAAACGTGGCCTTTCCTGCACACGCCCCCCTAGATTTCTTCTTATTTCGTGATCACAAGATGCCGTACGTTAGAAAAATACTAGCTTTGCGCGCTCGGTGGACAATTATATATGCATATTCCAATGTCATCTCCAACAGTATGCCCTCCCATCTCATCAGTATTCATCTATACTGTTAGAACACATCCCATTACTATTTATTGTCTTATCACTATTCATCTTCTAACAACAACTCTATCACTATTCCTACTCCATAATTACTTTTCACCGGTTTATCACTATTCACCTCCCTAATAGTGTGCCCTAAATTCTCAAGCTACAGTGTTGGACACCCTAAATAGGGCACACTGTTGGAGATGGCCTAACAATACGTCACTATGCTAATCCCTGTTCTTTATCAGTTGCCCCATAGAAACCATGGCTAACTGTTTGTTCGGTTTAGGCTAAACGTTAACAACGATATGGTGAACCCTGTCCCCGATCCCATGCAGCCTCTTTCTTTTTGCTACATACACTCTTTCCTTGTTTTCCACCAGCGCCATCTCTTCTTCCTCCCTCACCTCTTCGGCCACCTCACCCATCCGTGGCTCTCCTCTCCGGGCACCACCCCTACTATGGCTCTCCTCCAATAGCCTGGCCCCTCTCTGGCTTAATATCTGACCCCATTAGCCCTCTTCTTGCGACTTCCTTTACTTGTTGTTGGTCACTGCTAGAGGATCTTGGCCTCGTAACGGTGCGAGATTGGCTGCGTGGTGAGCTCGTCATCAAGGTACCCCCAAAAAGTTTTAGATGTATGTAGACATCATCGTTGCCTTTGACCTTGGGTACGTCATGTCTCAATTCTGGTCACAGTCCCCTCACCCCTCCTCCTCCCCCAAAAGATCAAGGTCCCCCTCCTGCTACTCCCAAAGTGGTCGCTGCAGTCATAGGCAACGACAACTTTTGTATGCTAGTTTTTGCGTTGTGCTCTTCTGTCTTGTGGGACATGCAGGGTGGAGACACATATAATTAAAGAGTGCACGGAATCAGGTCTAAAAAAAGTTTAGCAAGAATTAGATCATATGTTCCAATAAGTACATCCCTAAATCTAATAGTTGTGCACCTAATAGAGCAATCCAACCATCTAATGTCGTCTAGCTCCACCCCTAGACATGCATCAAACACCTCCTGAGCGTGATGTGCTGGCCATATGCTTTCTTGCTTTGATGCTCTCAGCCTTGGAGATAGATGTTGTTCTATATACCCGTGTATGCGGAGGAGTGCCTGTATGCTTATTTTATTTGATGCTTTATCCTTTTCTTGACGAAGGAAAACAACAAGCTTCTTTTGAGCCTTTGTTGCCTCAAAATAAGCTCATTGTCATGTCTACGTCCGATTTAGGACATGACCCTGTGAAAAAATATGAAGTGAAAACGGCAATGTCATCTCTTCTAGCCCACAGAGACGAAATTTACCACTGATCCCCACATTTTTAAGGTTCATGCAAGCGTTAAAAGACCATATAGTATATAGAGACAACTAGATAAAAAAAACCCATAGCATATCTTGCTTATAAGAGTTATATATAGGTGACATGACATGTTTCATAGTGGTTGCTATCTCAACTATGAGCATCCACACAAGAAGCTCTATCCTTATTCTCTCTCTTCTACTCTATTTTCTCTCTCAATTACTCTAAAATTCCTTCACACTTTACACTACACCCTAAAAGATTCCTTCACTCCACCAGGAACTCTATCTCTAAAACTCTATTTCTACACTACTATAGGGTTTCTGCTACGGATGTTCTTATACATGCTAAAAAGTGGATACGACTGAAAATTATTGTATTGCTTTTAAGTGATTTTACTTGAAAATTTCAGGTAAATTAGTAAAAACGTGAAAAAAGGACAAAAACTACAGCCATTATTGTATTGCTTTTAAGTGATTTGGATTTGCATTACGTTTGACTTGAAAGTTTCAGGTCAATTAGTACAAACGTGAAAAAACTACAGCCATTTCCGATGTTAAAAAAACTACAACTATTTCACAACATAATAATCAAGAGGTCTAGAGCAGTAAACTCCCAAAACGTACAAATACAGCAAAAATCTCTCCGCAAATACGGAACAACGCAGGGGCCTATCCACAAAACCTCCCTCCGTCCTTAACCAGAAGAATCGCCGCGAACCAATCCGGCGCAGCCGCCGCTAACCCCACACGCACAGCCTTTATTCGCCACCACCCCCTGCTCCTACGCGCCAACTCCCCGCGACGCCACATGGCTTCCTCCACCACGGCCGCCACGCTCACCTGCCTCCTCTCCGCCGCCGCGACCGCGCGGCTCCCTCCCGCGGCGGCCGCCGCCGCGTCCGTGCGCCTCCCGGGCCGCTCGGCGGCCTGGGGCAGCGTGGCGGTCTCCATCGCGGCGGCGCGGCGGCCGCGCAGGTGGGCGCCCGGCGTCGCCTACGCCACCGCCGCCACCGAGAAGAGCATCTACGACTTCACCGTGAAGGTGGCATTTCCCCTCTGGCCGTAGCCTCGTGATTTTTCGTGACAAATTTTCCTTTTTTGCCGTTGTGGATTGCTTATTTGTTTTAGTGGGTGCGTTGCTTGTGACGTGCGCGATGCGTTGAATCGTTCGAACGGGAGTCGTGGGATTGCTTGCAAATTTAGGATTTTGGATTGTATTGTTGTTTCGTTGCTTGTTGTGGTATTAGGTGTTTGATGTGGTGTAGTTGAGGTAGGTGGGAGGTGTTGTAACCATATATTAATGTTTTTTGAACTAAGCGTGTGTTTGGTTGGTGGGATATGCAAGGATGTAGCCATCCTATCCTATTTTTTCATGTGTTTGGTTGGTTTATGAGGAGGGATGGAATGACTCATAGAGAATATTTCAAAACTTTGCGTGGCATCCCACAAAAATGACGGAACGCAGCCATCCCACTTGGGACGTGAGGATGACAGTGGGTCCATTCTTGAAAACTAGAATGAAGCCATTCCATCCCACCTTGCTCTCTAACCAAACACACGCTAAAAGGGCAGGCGCTATACCATTTCATTAAAGAGGAGTTAAAGCTATAAATTGAAGGGAGAGGGGAGGGAGGAGGAAGGGGAGGGGGGTGTTGTCGAAGGACACTTTTACAGATTCAGAAAGGCGTCGGTCCACCCCCACAGTCTAACATCCTCTCTAATAGTAGCGATCAGCTGAGTGGCGGGTATGCTACAATCCTGAAACAAGTGGCGATTACGCTTCTTCCAGATGTTCCAAATAGTGTAGATCACCAGGCTATTGAAGTCAGGCCTCGCATCCTTGGACAAGGAAGACGCGGCGTTCGTCCACCAGTGAACAAAGCTTACGTTGTTATGGAGACGAGGGATAATTTGATTGTATGCTCTGAAGACCCCTTCCTATACCAAAGCTGAGTAGGAGCATTGGCTACACATGTGCTCAATCGTTTCCGGGCTGCTTGTGCATAGGGGGCAAAGGGCCTGATGCGGCCAACCCTTGGAAGCGAGAACGTCAGCCGTATTGATTCTGCCTTGAGCTAGGGTCCACGCGAAGAACTTGCATTTGTTTTCAGTTTTTGCCTTCCAGATCACCGTCGCGCGCTCGAAGAGAGTGCTGCCGAGGAACCGTAGGCGGTAGGCGGATCGTGAGGAGTAGGTGCCGGCCGGCGTTTGGGTTCAAGTAATGCCATCTTTGGACTCCGGGTGTAATGTGACCTGCCGGATTTGGGTCCACAAAGTGATGAACTTCGACAGTTGGGTCGAGTCCTACAGGGGGTGAACCAAGAGGATCCAGGTATTGTTATGGAGTTGGGCTGCCACCATACGGTGCTTTCCTTTGGCGATCCGAAATAAGTTAGGGGCTATATAGCATGGTGCCTGTCCATGCAGCCATTTGTCGTGCTAGAAGTCCGTACGTGTATCGTTGCCCACCTTTATGATTGTGGCCGCGAGGAAGAGGTCCTTGTCTAACTCATTGCAAGGAACAGGTGTCCCAACCCAGGGTTTGCCCGGTGACTTCCATTCCTGCCAGAGACACCGTAGTCGTAGGGTCGTGCCAAACCTAAGGAGGTTGGGGACCTCGAGGCCGCCTAGAGACTTTGGTCGTCAGACTTTGTCCCAGTTGACGCGCGAATGCCCTCCACTAGCGTCCTCATTGCCACGCCAGAGGAAGGACCGCCCGATTTTGTCCATCCGCTTAGTCGCCCATTTAGGCAGCTGGAAGGCCGAGATAAAGTATGTTGGCTGCACGGAGAGGACCGAGTTGACCAGGATCAACTGGCCAGCTTTGGACAGTAGGCTTCCTTTCCAAGAGGGAAGTCTCGCACGCAGCTTGTTGATGAGCGGGAGAAAGTGCGTCCTTCCCAGCTTGCGTGTATGGAGGGGCAGGCCAAGGTAGCGACAGGGGAAGCTATCCCGTTTGCCCGGGAAAGGTTCGAGGATGTTGTCGAGGTCTAGTCCTTGATAGTTGATCGAGTACACGGTGCATTTTTGAAAGTTAGTGCGGAGGCCGGAGGCATCGCCGAAGACTTGTAAGATACGCGTGACCGTAGTAATCTCTTCTCTGGAAGGATTGAGAAAGATGGCCGCATCGTTTGCATAGAGAGACATGCGGAGTGACAGGTGTCGACACTGAATGGGAGAGAGGAAGCCTCCAACCGAAGCCAAGTTTATGATGCGCTGGATGGGGTCCATGGCGAGTATAAATAGGAACGGTGAAAGGGGGTCCCCCTGTCTAGCCCCTCTCTTGTGTGGTAGGCTCGGTCCAGGCATTCCGTTGAGGAGAACGGAGGACGATGCCGAACCGAGCAGGATGAAAATCCAGTTTCTCCATCCGGGGCTGAAGCCCAGTACCTGGAGGAGCTCTAGCAAGTATCCCCAGTGTATTGAGTCAAACGCTTTGGCGAAGTCGAGCTTGAGGAACAGTGCCAGGGACTTGCTCCTGCGGAGGTCATGCAACACATTGTGCGCATAGAGGAAGTTGTCTTGGATACAACGCCTTTTGATGAAGGCACTTTGATTATGGAGATCAGATGGTCAAGACGTGGAGCCAGTCTGTTGGTAAGCAACTTTGTGATGAGCTTGCCGATGCTGTGAATAAGGCTAATTGCCGATGGCGAGTCGTAGAGGCTCCCAGTTGCGGTCTGCCTTAGGTCCGAGTGAGTCCGACGTACAGTGGTCTATGTCGTGATCAAGGTTAGGTCGGTGGCCGATGCAGAAGTCCCCATCCCTGGTGAGAGCTTTGTGGCCTGGTGGGGGCCTAGGATGCCAGCTGACATCGGCACCACGCCCACCGCCCGATCACGGGCCGCACGCAGAGCGGCCCCTTGACATGGCCCAGTAGCGGCCACGGACTGCGACTGCTGCAAGCGTGGACCAACCCCGAGGTTTAGGTTGGCCGCTACAGTTGGCGGCAATGTGAAGCTCCATTGTCGAGTTGTGACGCGTGGTGGAGATGCCCATCGGTGGCGCCTAGAACCCGCGTCGTCACCTGGGCCGGACCGACGAGGTGACTTTGTGTGCCGCCCCCGACCGAGGGTTGAGACGGAGCGAACGATGTTCCAAATCGTCCTCGAAGCCGAGCGGCCGTGACGACGTGGAGCCCGTGACTCCTCATCATCGGAGTCCTGGTCTTGCTGGCGCTGTCGTGAGGGTCCCGGCGTGGGTCCCTGCCACGATCCTCATCAGCCTCCTCGTCCACTTCGCCTAGCTTCCAGGGGAGGCGGGTGAGGGTGACGTTGCTCGTAGCACCATGCGAGTGGTCTTCAATGATGTCGAGGTGGATAAACACCTTGAAAGTTGTTGCAGTCATGGTCGGTCGGTTACCAGCAGTGCTGGAGGGCATAATGGATCTTGGGGATGGCTTCTGGTTCAGCTGCACAGGCCCAGGAGTTGAAGGTGGATGTGTCGTCATGGCAGCTTGTTCGCTACTCGATGTAGTGGAAGATGCAGGAGCCACCCAAGACACTCGCCGCCACCTTCTCCGTCCAAGCGTATAGCGGGATATTCTCGAGGCAGAGGTGCACCCGGTAGGGCAAGGGTGTGTCATCCTTTGCCGGTCAGGCACGTCATGGTCACAGCTCGAGGTCGATGTCGCCGTAGGAGAAACGACCCCTCTGTAGGGCGTTGTTGCAGCTCTCCGACGTAGGGAAGCGGACGAGGAAGTCCTCTGGGAAGTGGCGCGTTATGGAGACCCCTTGCTAAGGAGCGTCGGAGGCCCCGACGACAGCTAGCTAAACGTCGCCGAACACCTGCTCCGACGAAGGCCGAGGGTCCCTTCTCAGGCGCGCCACCGCACAGCGCGTTTGGAGGGTGTTGAGATCGATGGCCATGACATCAGTGCTTAGGACGTAGCTGGATGCTTTACGCGGCCGGCCACGAGGGTCGCCAGGGAAACGCACGGCTCTTGAGGCGATGGAGTGGGACCCAGCCATGGAGGTGGTGGTATGGCGGCGGCCGGTTGTGTGGGCTAACCTAGGGTAGCGGCGGATGGACTGGTGGAGGGTGGAAGGACACTCTGCGGCGTGGTGGCCACTACGTCCACAGCTTTTGCACCTGACGGGATCGCGGCAAGCAGCAACCAAGTAGTCAAGGCCAAGGCATCTAGAGTAGCGGTGCCGGCACGGTGGTAGGGTGGAGTAAAGGCGGGTGGCTGCCGGGCGGAACGCGTGGGGGCATGGCCAGCAGGGGGTGATTGAGTGTGGCCGCAGTGCCGAGGCGAGGAACGGAGTACAGAGGCATAGCTGCGTCCATCGCGGCGGGTGGTAAATGTAAGCGCGGGAAAGGGAGGCAGCCACGCCCGGCTTCTTCCCTCGGCCGCGCCGGCTGGAGCTTCGCACCGACAATCTCATGTGAAGTCCCGAGGCGGGTACAGCCGCGTGGAGGCGGGGGAGCGAGATCTGCAGCGGAGCCGTGTGCGGGTGGCGACATTGAAGGCGTAGTTATGTGGAAGTGTACTCGTCGCTGTCGCTGTAGACGCTGCAAAATCGCCTCCTCCAGATCCTCTTCTAGATTCAGTCGATGATCCGGCGCAGGGAGCTTTGTGGCGACCTCGGGCAACGGATCTAGCGAATCTAGGACCAAGCTTCCTCCGGAGCTCCCAGCGCGCCGTGGGGGGCTGGTCGGCCAATCCACCCTGAGCAGGTACGGGCTGGTCTGCTTGAGGCATGAGCAGCGGAGGACGGTTGGCACTTTGAGCTCCCCGCCTTCAACGGCTGCGGAGATGGCTAGGTTGGGATGTGGAGGAGGCAGGAGGGTGGTGGTGGCGGCGGAAGGGGCGTGGGGCAAAGGGGGCATTTCTGAGGCTTCCATCATATTGCAGCAGAATTATATTGATGTTGTGTTTAATGTTTGTCAGTGTTCCTCAACGTGCGTGAAATTGGCTAAATCAGGTGAATGTAGTGGAAGCTTGTGATTGTAGTATTACACATTTCAGTGCTACAACATTAGCTAATAGGGGTGCGTTGTGTTGAAAATATAGATTCAATGGTGTGCTAATTTTTTTTCTGAATTTAGTAGATGAAAAGTATGCTATGCTTTCTTTGGCACTATGATGGTATCATTCCACATGAAACAGGGTTGAATTTATTTTGATGGGTATAATCATTTGTTCAGGTGTATTCGTAAATAAGTAGTCTATGTACCGAAATTGTACATAATCAACCTTTTCGTATCGGATACATGCTTATGATACCAAGAATGTTGCCTTTTGAGAATTTCATATGTTTATTAATGCCTAGCTTTCAAGCATGTGAGCTAGTAACATATATTAGTTTGTTCTTTAAACTTGAATTTAAGCATTTTTTTACTGTAGGCATTGCGCACATGAAGTTCTAAGGGTAATATTAGAAAGCTTATATTTGAATCTTAGAAATCCACGTAGTCCTACACTTGTTAGAACTATTTACCTTCTACGTGCTAGGCTGTTAGTGCATCAGATCATTTTAGTGTAGTTAGTTGCAGCTTATTGCACATGCAGGACATGTTCAGGCAGAGTCGCAGACTCACAGTGAAAGCAAGTAAGATGAAATGAGAGAATAATATTCTAATGGATACCAGTTGTTTAGTACTGGAATAAATCTAACTTTCTTGAAACTAGTACTGACGTGCTTTTACTCCATTATTGTAGTGTGTTCATCTTTGTTCTAAGAAACATGTAGTTGGGAATTTTGGCTGCTTTTTAGTATGATATTTTTATTCCCTTAGTGCATTTTCCAGCACGTTGTAATTAATCATTGTCATATATGTTGAATTATTGATATATGAAGGAAATCAGTAAACTTTTACAACTTTTATGCGTGAACAATATTTCTCTCCATTGTGCAGGACATCGATGGAAAAGATGTTTCTCTTAGCAAGTTCAAGGGAAAGGTGTTGTTAATTGTTAATGTTGCTTCTCAATGGTAATTTCCTTGATAAATTGTTCACCCTAATACCCAGTATAATAAGTTTCAATATTGTGCATTAAACTTTTTCTCTCTTTTTTTTTTGTGAATTCCAGTGGGCTGACAACAGCAAACTATACTGAGCTATCTCATCTTTACGAGAAGTACAAGACTCAAGGTAATCTGCATTTCTGGTTTGGTTTTGTTTACACTAAACTATAGCTTGCTCATTGTTCATTAGGAAATCAACCACTATAAATCATGTTGAGTTGCTGGACCCTTTCATTAGCATGTCTGATCACATCCACGTTATAAAATCTTTTTTTTGAATAATGGTTATCCATTAATCAAGAGCAGTTAAGAAAGAATTACAGGTTGAAGGCTTCAGGAAGTTGAAACCTGGGAAAACAACAAACACAAACTCAAACTAGGAGCCCAACCAAGATCTTGGATACTACAATTTCCAACTCCAAAACCCTGGAACCTGCAGCATCCAACCCCTCCAAACTATCCTATCCAGGGAAAACTAAACTTCTCACATTAACGTCCTCGACCACATTATAAAATCTTACATTCCTTTTCACACTTCCTGCTTTGATACCATTTTTGCTGCTATTACTGGTAATCCTTTTTCCTCCTAATTATGCCACTGCAACATTGCCATGAACTCATGCTGCCCTGTGCATTTTCTGAGGTGTACTAATTGAAGTTTGATCAGTTCCCAATCATTGGTCAATCTTCCCTTGATCATGGGCTTTTCATACTATGTAGCCATATGAAACATTTCTTAGGTCATTTTCCTCTCGTCATGCTCCTCATCTCTACATGTAACTGACCTGACCTTAGTAGTCTGGGATGTTTCTGCTTGGATCAATGGACTATCTGAAGTATGTAAGAAACTAACTATCTGAAGTATGTAAGAAACTAACAAATAACTACCCGCCAAACACTTATCTTTCTGTTTTTTAAAGTCCCCAAACAGCATGGCATGAACATGAATTTCATAGACCATAGTAGACTTTATATCTTAAACTTTTTGTTAGTGTAATGCTTTATTTAAATTGCAGGATTTGAGATTCTTGCGTTTCCATGCAATCAGTTTGGTGCACAAGAACCTGGATCAAATCCGCAGATAAAGCAGTTTGCTTGTACAAGGTTTAAAGCTGAATTTCCTATTTTCGACAAGGTATAATAACTGCACCTTTAGAAGCAACATATCCAATATTTCCTGCCAATTGCTGCCAACTAATGGGAGATGAATACATGATGCATTTCTTGTACTTGTATGTATGATGGCAGGTTGATGTCAATGGGCCTAATACAGCCCCTATTTATAAGTTTCTTAAGTCTAGTGCTGGAGGATTTTTGGGTGATCTAGTGAAGTGGAATTTTGAGAAGTTCTTAGTGGACAAAAATGGAAAAGTTGTGGAGAGATACCCACCTACAACTTCACCATTCCAGATTGAGGTACCTGAGTTTTCTCTCTAACTTCTAAAAGATATCCAACATGTGCTCATTTGTCCATATACATCAACATGAGAAGTGAACAAATTTATTTTTGTGAGCCTACCATGTATGATACTTTTGGAAGATTCAAGCATATATTGCATATCTCTAGTGATGGTGAGGGCTGACCTCAATAATGGCTGCAAGATATTTAGGCTAGTCTGTTTGAACCATGTTTTCAACTGTAAGATTTCAGTGCCGTTTTTATTCATATTCTTCTAAAACCTTAATCTACCAATGTTTTTTTGGTTTCTTTTATGCAAATCTCCCAACAGCCTTTGGTGTGACTTATGACATTACTAATAAGAAATCATTATTAACAATCAAAGTCCCTCTACAGCTTAAATCTTGGGGTGTGGGCATCCACCTGAAATTAAACATGTCCAAGTGAGCATCAGAACACTTAACTCCATACTTTACAGGCCTAACAGTGTTGGGGGGCCTTAAATATACCTTGAGTGCCCCAGAGGGCTGCATATTTCAAGTTGTGCTAGTAGGTCATAACATACAGCTTGGCTTTGCTGAGGGTTTGCATAAAGCAGCCTTTGCTTGTCTAGCATGTACATTTTCTTCTGCCTGTCATGGGATTATGTGATTTACAACTTCAGATGACACTGAAAATAGAACCTGAACAAGCCCACCTTGTCTAAACTTGTAGACTTATGGTCCTCGCTTTTGTATTAAAAAAAAACCAATTTGCCATGCTGAATGGGCCATCACCTGCTATTGTGTTTCATGTTATCATTATAGAGTGGAAAGCTAGAGTCCATCAGTTAAAAGTCCAGTTATCTCAAATATTGAATTGATTCACTATTTTACTTTCGACCCATTTCATTACTATATTTCAGTGTCATTAAGATGGCTTTGCTAAATACAATCATTACCGTTGAAACCTCTTGGTCAATGTCAGTATCAGCAATGAGAATTTTGTATTTCATTGAGCGGCATGTTGCTTCATCCTCTTTTGGTTAATAATATTGCAAAGGGTGATTTAGATAGATAACACTTCCGTCAACTTTCGTGCAATTTTTTATAACTATCTTTTGCTATTGTCAGCTGCTCACAGCCTTCTTAATCTGAGTTTTCTTGCAGAAGGACATCCAGAAACTCCTTGCGGCTTAAGCGTTTACTTTGAGTCTCACCTCAGTTAAGCGCTTCTGTATATATGCCTTGTTTTAAAAACTAGAGTTTTTACCAGATTATAATTTCCTGTAATATAATATTTTCCTCTTTTGTAAAATAATTTACTGATCACGTATACATAACATACAGCTGTAACATGAGACTATATTAGTTCATTAGATTGTCACATCTGGCGGTTTATCTATCCCTGATACTTTGTCTGATGGATTAAATGTAATATCCGGAGGTTTATCTACCCCAAATTCTCTTGTAATTTCATAGATTTCCTTTCATCGGTGGGTGTTCATGAATCCTGATGGGCTCTGGTGCATGCTCTCTCCTTGCGTGCCTCATTGCTGAGCGTTATATTGTCGGATATGTTGCCTACCCCTCGTGTAGTGCAATGTGTTAGCTTGGGTTTTACGGAGTGTGCTGAACCATCGTAATCTGTTTGAAGCGGGCAATTCTCTGCTTTGCTAAACGCAGCATTTCTGGACTCTGGTACTCATGTTAATTTGGGTTGCACGACTGCAACGACAGTGCTGATATTTAAAAACATGACCTGGACTTTGCACAAATGCGTAACGCGTGAGATTGATCTTTCTGCACTAGCAAGTCGCTCTCTTGAGTGGTAACATGTTATCTGTACAAAAAAAAGTGCTTATTTGGTCCTGAACCATCGTCTAGACACCAAATTGGTCCTTGAGATACAAAACTGGGTTAGATCGGTCTTCATGGTATTGAGAAAGCCCTATTTTAGTTCCTTGACCAGTCAAACCCGCCTTTGCGGACCGTTTTTGCTGATGTGGAGGCTAACTAGCTCGGTTTTGCCCGCGTTTGTCAAGCTTGCATTGACCTCGCCCATCTCTCTTTATTCCCCACCTATCTCTCTCCCTCTCTCCCATCTCTCTCTCCTCCCATTGCTCTCTCTCCCTTTCCTCCCATCTTTCTCAATCATCTCTCTGCTCTCTCTCCTTCCATCATAGAGACGCCGCTGTCGTCGTTACTGGTACCGGTCGCTACCGTCCCCACCTGTGATGGACGCCATCGTCGTCACCTCCTCCTGTGCTAGTCGTCGCTATCCTACCTCTCCCGTACCGGACACTGTGTCGCCACCGCCACCTCCCCCTTCTACACATCGAACGACGCCGCTACCTCCTCCTACATCGAGCGCTGCTACCTCGACTTCCTCCTCTCGTGCTGGATGCTGCCGTCCTCACCTCTTCCTGTGTCGCCGCCGCCTTCCCGACCTCTCATCTCGCGTCAGACACCATCACCCTCACATGCTCCCTCGCCGGTTGCCACATCACCACCACAAACGTTGCCGCCCTGACCTCCTCCTATCGCGTCGACCGTCGCCGTCCCCATCTTCTCCCGTGCCAGCTACCACCGCCCTCGCCTCCTCCAGCACTGGCTGCTGTGCCGCCACCACCATCTCCTCCTCGGGGCCAGTCAATAGGGAAAGAGTGAGAGGGAGAGGGGAGAGAGTGGTCTAATAGGGAGAGAGGTGAGGTAAAGAGAGAAGACAAGGTGATGTAGAGAGGGAGAGAGGAGAGAATGGTCTAGTTAGGGCCAGCTCCTCATCCCCCCTTCGCCGAACATCGCCTCCACCAGCTCCATCCAGTCTTTTCCCCTTCGCTAGTGTTGGGACCGAGCTCGAGCTGGGCCGGTGCTCCTCCTCTTGCCCACGTCAGCTGTCTCCTCCCCGTGCGTGGCCACCTTCTGCTCCTACTATGCCATCCCCTCTTCTCTTCGCCGCCGCAAAGCCACGCCATCTCCGGCTATCGCAGCTGCTCTAGAGAGGGGACCGGAGGAGAGAGATAGAGAGGGTGCCAGGAGAGAGAGCAATGGGAGGAGAGAGAGATGAGAGAGAGATAGGAAAGAGAGTGAGAGAGATGGGGGAGAGAGGTAGCGAGGTCAGCATGGACATGGTGCCAACAGGGCATCGTTATTTCTATAGAGGTAATAGGATGTCGAAAGAGTCCAATTCGGCTAAAAACTTTTAGATAGGTTGCCTATTATAGTTACATGGTGCTTTTTTAGATAGATAGATTTTATCTAAGTCATTATAATCTAGATCCACTATAATCGATGGTATAGTTTTTTTCTTTTTTTCCGATTAACGTGGTGGCTCCGTGTGTGTATATACTAAGCCCCGGTCACCTTTCGTATCGGCTCGATCCTTGTCTGATCCGATGCAGCCATATAGTCAAAAGGAGATTTAGCGGGAAAAAAAAAACATTTGACCTTCACTCGGCTTCTCCTGTCCTCCCCTCCCCTATTTAAAAACCATCTATCCAAGCGTGGTAGCCATTCTTCATCACAAGAAGCTAAAGTGATCTGCACATCTAAAATCAGCCATCTTTCTACAATGCCAAGATTCCTCGCACATGTTGGCATCATCGCCATTCTCGGTGCCAGCTTTGCCGTGATCGTTCCACTGACTGCTTCGGATGCCAGTGACCGCGCCGCCCTTGTCTCCTTCAAGTCCGGCGTCTGGGGCAACCTCTCAGTCTCCGGTTGGGGCTCCCCTAATGTGTGCGACTGGGCCGGTGTCGAGTGCGACCAGCGCAGCGGGCGCGTGATTTGGCTGCTCCTGCCTAGCTCCAACCTCACCGGCGCCATCTCCCCGGTGATCAGCAACCTCTCCATGCTTGAGAGGCTCGAGCTCAATGGCAACCACCTCTCCGGGAGCATCCCGCCGGAGCTCGGCATGCTGTCGAGGCTGGGTAAGCTCAGCCTTGGTGACAACCTCCTCAGCGGGACGATCCCGGAGACGCTCGGCCTTCTGAAGAGCATCACCTTCCTCGTCCTTGACGGCAACGACCTCTCCGGCGACATCCCGGAGGCCATCTTCTGCAACTGCTCCACCCTGGAGTCCCTAGGCTTGAGCAGGAACTCCCTCGCCGGCGAAATCCCTTTCCCGGCGCGATGCCGGCTCCCCGCCCTGACCCGGCTCGGCCTCTACGGGAACAGGCTGGCCGGCGAGATCCCGCCGTCACTGACCAACTCCACGAAACTGGAGTGGGTGCTGCTGTGGGCGAACTCCCTCGCCGGCGTCCTGCCGCCGCACATGTTCAGCAAGATGCAGAACCTCACCTTCCTCTACCTGTCACGCAACAGCTTCACCAGCGACGACGGCAACACCAACCTCGAGCCGTTCCTCGCCTCTCTGGCGAACTGCACTGGCCTGCGAGAGCTCGCCGTCAACTCGAACGGGCTCGGCGGAGAGATCCCGCCGATCGTCGGCAACCTGTCGGCCACCCTCTCCTTGCTCTTCCTGTACGACAACGCCCTCACCGGCGTGATCCCTCCGGCCATCGGAAACCTCCCTGGACTGACGCAGCTGTGCCTCGACAGCAACGCCCTAACCGGCGCAATCCCACCGGAGATACTGCGGCCGCACGGCCTCCAGCTACTAAACCTGTCGAACAACCGGATCGCCGGCGAGATACCGGCATCCATCGGCGTGAGCAGAAACCTATCTGCCATTTACATGTCTCAGAACATGCTCCATGGAGCAATCCCTGGCACCATGGCCAACCTCACTCAACTGGACTACCTGATCCTCCACCACAACATGCTCTCAGGAGCCATACCACCAGGCCTGAGATGCAGCCTCACCTTGGACCTCTCTTACAACAGATTGTCAGGGCAAATCCCTGCAGAGATAGCTAGGCAGAGCAGCTTCAACATGTGTCTGAACCTATCCAACAATCTCTTGGAAGGCTCCCTGCCATTGCAGATTGGCAGCATGGACATGACAATGTTTCTCGACCTGTCCATGAACAGGTTGTCGGGTTCGGTGCCGGTGCAGATCGGGGGATGCGTCGCGGTCGAGTATGTTAATCTCTCTGGAAATGCGCTTCAAGGCAGCCTTCCTCCTGCCATTGGCGCCCTGCGGAACCTTCGTGTGCTTGATGTTTCTTGCAACCGCCTCACCGGCGTTCTTCCCCGGTCTTTGCAAGCATCGCCGGCGCTCCGGTACGCCAACTTCTCCTACAACGAGTTCTCCGGTGAGGTGTCCGACGAAGGGGCGTTCGCAAACCTCACCGATGGTTCGTTCCTCGGCAACCCTGGCCTGTGCGGGTCCATCCCCGGGATGGTCCGGTGCAACGGGAGGCACGTGACGCACGTCCGCCTCCTCCGGTGCGTCGTTATCTTCGTCGCTGTCGCCGTCGTTGCTGGTGGATTGGCTGTGGTGTATCGTCAGCACGTAATCAAGAATCGCTTGAAGCTGACAGTCGAGCTTAGTCGAGCGTCACATTTCCCGACAGGAGCGGTCGATGCCGCCGGCGAGAAGGAGAGGGGGCATCCAAGGATCTCATATCGCGAGCTTGCCGACGCGACTGACGGCTTCTCGGAGGTGAACCTGATCGGGAAAGGAGGATACGGACATGTCTACAGGGGTGTCCTCCATGACGGGATGGCGATCGCTGTGAAGGTGCTGCACCAGGTCCGCCACGGCGGCGCGGAGGTCGCCGGCAGCTTCGAGAGGGAGTGCCGGGTGCTCCGGAGCATCCGGCACCGGAACCTCATCCGGGTTATCACGGCGTGCAGCACGCCGGAGTTCAAGGCAGTCGTGCTCCCGTTCATGCCGAACGGCAGCCTCGAGGGCCTCATCCACCCGCCTCGCCCCTACCCTCCCGGCGCCGGCAAGCCGGCGAAGCAGCGCGTGGACCTGGACCTGCTGCTTCGCATCGCCAGCAACGTCGCTGATGGGCTGGCGTACCTGCACCACCACGCCCCCTTCAAGGTCGTGCACTGCGACCTTAAGCCCAGCAACGTTCTCCTGGACGACGACATGACGGCCACCATCTCCGACTTCGGCATCTCCAAGCTCATGAAGGACGCCAAGGATCTGGAGATCGCCGGCGCCTCCACTCCATGCGACGACTCCATTACTCGACTGCTGCAAGGTTCTGTTGGTTACATTGCACCCGGTACGTAAGCAAACACATGCTTCTACGTTTATCTCCTTGTTAGTGCTCCCTTGTCACGAAAAAAAAATCATTCTTAAAATTTTACCGAGGGTAGCATTGAAACAATAGAAACGAAAACCGGCGATGTCCAAATTTTCGGATTTTTTTTTGACAAAAAGTTTTTAATCAAAACTTAAATTTACAAATTTATAATGGCGAAAATCCCCGAAATTTCAATCTATTGAAAAAATTTCAAACCTTTTTTTAAAAATAAATGCACCAAAATTCTGGGCCCATCGGTAACACCGATAATTGGCCGTGAGATTTCGACGATTCAATTTTTCAAATCCACTATTATTATACTCACATATAGTAACTCTCTCTCGTACCTTGATAGAGTATGGATTAGGAGTCAACCCTTCTACACAAGGTGATGTGTACAGCTTCGGGGTGATGCTGCTGGAGATGATCTCCGGGAAAAGACCGACCGACGTGATCGCCGAGGAGGGGCACAGCCTGCACGAATGGGTCAGACGCCGCTACCAGCACGACGTGGGCGCCGTCGTCGAGCGCTCGCCGCTGCTTGACCCGCCGTCGACGACGGCGCTGCCGCAGCGCGAGGCGCGTGAGATGGAGGTCGTCGTGGAGCTGCTCGAGCTCGGCGTCGCGTGCTCGCAGCTTGTGCCGGCGATGAGGCCCAGCATGGACGACGTGGCGCACGAGATCGCGTACCTCAAGGACGTTACGTGGAGCAAGTATAGAGCGGAAGGTAAGACCTGATGAAGACGGATGACATGAGCAGCCAGCCAGCCACCCACTAAGAAATAGTGTACGGCATCAGAACTTGGCTATAGTTTCCATGTAGAGATTGTTTAGGCAATAATAAGGTTATTACAAAGTGGATAATGATGCATGGTAGGGGTGCATGCATTTTGTCTTTCTTCATAAAAAAGGTCAACGTTATTGATCTCTTGTAATCGATCCAAATAATATTTTTTACTCTAATTAATGTGGTAATTTCTATCCTGGAAACGAGGTGAATCCTTTTATTTTCTTCGATGTAAGGTGTTTTATGGTAGACTGTCTCGGTTTAGTCTGTTCTTCTCGTCTGGTTTATCAAAATACTATCTTGATTGATATTGTTGCGCATCACGGTTCAACTAGATGTTATGTTTCTTTCTTTATACCAATCAAGTAACTCTAGGAAATTACCCTTATTTAAGGAGGAAGAAAATTCATCATGCCTGCGAAACGGTTCACATTGCATTAGAAGATAGCTTGCAATACCTATAGATGCCTCTAAACGAGTGTCATACTTGATAAGTGACTCTTTACTATAATTTGTAACCTTATGTTTCACACTTGCCCTTTGATTATTAAAATCTTCAAATGATGTCCTTGATTGATTATGCACACTATTAGCACCACCAAAATGAAGTGGAAGTATTCTGTATACATTCTTCCAAGTGTTAAACCTCTTTTTTGTAAATGCATCATGACCAAATTTTGCATCCAAGGGATTATGTTTAAAGAGAAAGCAATAGAAACAATAAGCCGCATCATTCTCTACACTGTATTCTAACAAAGGATATGATTTATACCATGCTTCACAAAAGGACCTTCCATTTGAATCGCGAGAATAATTATGGTCAATTGGCTGACTTGAACCATTTACCACATAAGCCCTTCTAATATCATCTCTAATGTTGGGATGAAATTTTCAATTGGAACATGAAGTCCTGGATCAACGACAATGTGATCTAGATTAAATTCCTTAATACCTTCGCAATTTGGCTTGGCATTGTTGATTATACGTGTGCATCTTCGACTCTAATATTGACACCAACATCCTCTTGGGCTTTGGGCTCTTCACCTCGCTAAAATAGTTTGTTAAATCTAAAAACACAATCATTTAAGAATTAATAATTAACATTTAACAATTAATAAATTATTCAAGACTCGATCAATTATCTTTTATTTTATATTTCCTCTTGCCTTTTTGAGGTACCATTGTGAGACCAAGTTGGGTCGAGTCGATCGCAAGTTGCCAATCTAAAGGTGCAAATAACAAAATAAGCAAATTAGGTTTAGGACTTTAGATGGTTTACAAGCACATTGGACACGATCACACAGGGATATTCTATTTGGATCACTAGGTTAGAGAAAAAATTATTGAGTCTGACAGTCTATTCAGATTGCTAGATTAGAGATAAAAATTATTGAGTCTGACAGGGGGCACCGAGCACAGTGTAGACAAGTGTAGACAGGTGACTTGCGTCAACATGTTGTCAGCTTGTCATGTCGTCACGTGGAGCTGGAGCCAGTGGAGGCGTCGCCGCGTCGGCCCTTTGCTGTCAGGACGCGTCGTCGCTGGTACGGGAGATGACCAGGCGACTCACGTGGCGTGGTCATGTACTCACGTTGAGTCTGTTTGGTGCTAGGCTGCTAACAACTGCTCGTCAGCCTTGTCTGCTCCTGGCTCATGGTGGATTGGGCATTTGGCTCTGCGATGAATACTAGCTGGCAACTAGCTTGGTGTGGCATGGACCACACCATGCCATAATAGGCCATCCGACCCTGCGCACAGTGTTTTGCGAGAGGAACCGCAGAGTATTGTAGCGAAAATACTGCAACATTGGGCACTATAGCAAAACAGTACCTTTTTTATTGTGCCAAGTTACTGTTTATTACTGTATCTATAGTAATCTGTGAAATAAACTGCAGTGACTATAGCTTCCTGGGGATACGCTTCCCATGGAAGAGGGGACACTGCAGCCGCCAGCTGCAAGGATGCATCGGGCCCAGGCATGCATTCGTGGCAAATGAGAGGGAGAGAGAGAGAGAGAGTAAGGCTGCATACATTCGCCAGTGGTAGGACGGCAACAGCCGGTGGTAGAGAGAGAGGAACGATGGGAAAGAGAGAGGGTGAGAGGAGGAAGGAGTTGAGGGCAAATTTAGTCCAAAATAGTTCGTAATGGCATATTCGAAAATCCGACCACTTTATAATGGTATGGGGCCGATTATGGATTTTGTAATGGCATATTTTAAAAGTGGTAACCTATCTAAAATAATGTATATCTAGTTTCTACTGCACATTCTATTAGCTAAAATCCAGTCAATCAAGCTTAGCTTCTAGTGTTTAAAACCTGCCATGGGATGCTTGTAGGTTGAAGTAAACTGCAAATTACGGAAAGTCCCACGACACCACAAAAACAAATTAAAATTATTTATAAACCCTATTCCATGAAGCTTGGTTTGAAAAACAAATATTTACTTCGAATGTATGAAACGTGGATTTAACTATATAGTGATAAAAATATCAAAAACCACCACATATATAGTAAAAAAATGGTTCAATTTAACGTTGGATAAGAGTATACTATATTAGGTGGTAGTATCATTCAAATAACCAAAGGGATGCGTTATCATGTGAACTTTTGAACTGGCCATTCAACCGGTTGGACCAAACGGTTGAACTGTAAACTAAAGTCTTCACCGGTTCGATAACTGGTTCGGTTTTGATAACTACGGTTGCCCATAAAAATTTTGATCTTGTTAAGATGATAGATAGATGTAGGGTAAATTTTTCATTCCCGAAATTCTACCGGGCCCTAATGGTACATCTGATGACTGTTTTTTTATAGATTTTTTCATAAACTTTTTGAATAAAAATTTAAATTTGGAAATTAGTATGAACCGAAATTCCTGAAATTTTGGTGCTATTATCTGGCCCAACTTTATTTTAAAATCAAATACACAAAAATTGCCAACATTTATTTTTACCGGACTCTGGATATATTTTTTTCGTCACATCGCCCAGGTGACCTCTCCGGCTCTCCGTGAATTGTGAGAGTAAATAACTAGAATTATTTAGTACTAGGCAGTGTGCATGCAATGATTAACGCAGACTAGATTAGCATTGACCCATCACAAACAACGCAAAAGCTCATGGTTTTAAGCTGAATCTTTTTAGTTCTTAACTAAACATGCATACATAATGGTACATTTACATTGATTATTTTAATCAAAAAAGGTGGGAGGCGCATAAAAAGAAAAAGAACTCAAACGAAGATTTCCATACATTTGTGTTCATGCGTCACTCTAAAAAAACACAACATAAAAATTTCGCAGATGTTCAGATTAAAGATCACTTGTATCCTGATTTCTTCTGATGTAATTTAATGTCAGAAAGACGAGTCCGTGGTGGAGCACGACCGGTCACTACCCGTCAGCACCACAGATGCAGCCGCCGTGGCCGTGGCAGTCGCCGTTGCCGTCGCGGCCGCCGGGGGCCAGTGCTTGGCGAGGTCTTCCTTCATGAGGGAGATCTCGTGGCACACCTCCACCATGGTCGGCCGCGCCGCCGGCGAGTGCTGCGTGCACGCGAGCCCGAGGTCGATCAGCTCGGCTATGACGTCCGCCCTGAGCCTCTCGTCGCCCACGGCGTCCGCTACCGCCGCCGCGTCCGTCAGCCACGACCGCGCGACGATCGCGCTGACGTCGTGCGGGTAGTGCCGCCTCACCCAGTCGTGCAGCGTCAGCCCCTCGTGGAAGATCACGTCGGTGGGTCTCTTCCCGGTGATGAGCTCAAGAATCAGCACGCCGAAGCTGTATACGTCGCCGTGCGTCGAAGGGTGGCCTCCTAATCCGTACTCTAATCCAAGAACACGAGAAGAAATTGTTAATCCAACGTGATTAAGTGATATGTTTATAGTAAATTGCAGAGATTAATCCATTACCTGGTGCAATGTAGCCAACTGAACCTTGTAGCAATCCGGTAATGGAGTTGCATGGATCGGCTGAGCCGGTGATGCTGCCGATGTCGATGTCGCCGCCGGCATCCTTGACCAGCTGCGCAATGCCGAAGTCGGCAACGACGGCCGTCATGTCGTCGTCGAGGAGGACGTTGCTCGGCTTCAGGTCGCAGTGCACGACGCGGACGGGCGCGTAGTGGTGCAAGTAGGCGAGCCCCTCGGCGACGTCGCCGGCGACGGCGATCAGCTGGGTGAGGGCGAGGCCGCGGCCCGGGCGGCCGTCGTGCGGGTAGAGGCGGCTCTCGAGGCTGCCGTTTGGCATCAGCGGGAGCACGAGCGCGTGGAAGTCGGGCTGGCTGCACGTGGTGACCACGCGCACCAGGTTCCGGTGGCGCGTCCGCCGCAGCACCTCGCACTCCCGCTTGAAGCTCCGGGAGACCTCGCCGCCGCTCTTCGGGTCGAGCACCTTGACGGCGACCCGCTTGCCGTCGTGGAGCGTCCCCTCGTAGACGCGCCCGAACCGCCCCGCGCCGATGAGGCTAGACTGCTCGAAGCCGCCCGTCGCCTCGGAGAGCTCCCGGTGCGATATCCTCGGGTGCTCCCTCTCCCCAGGCTCGTCGGCGTCGGGGAGCAGCATTGAGCGCCGCGCGTCTCGCCTCATGTTCGCCCTCGCCACCGCACGGCGCGCGACGAGGACAATAATACATAATGTGAAACCAGCGACGGTGAGGACAACGGGCAGCATCACGCGCCGGTTATGAAGCACCCGGCGGCGCTTCACTCCGCCGCACAGAGCCATCCCGGGCATCACCCCGCACAACCCATCGTCGCCGAGGAACGCGTCAGCCGGGAAGCTCGCGAAGGCCCCGCTGCTCGGCACCTCGCCGGAGAAGCCGTTGTAGGAGAAGTTGACGTGTCTCAACGACGTCGCTGTTTGCAGGGACAGCGGCAGTGCACCCGAAAGCCTATTACACGACACGTCAAGAACCTGCAAGAACGGCAGGGAGCCGACGGTGTCCGGCAGGCCGCCGTCCAGTGCGTTGCCGGAGACGTTGAGGTACTCGAGCGCGACGCAGCTGCCGAGCTGGGGAGGGACCTCGCCGGAGAGCCGGTTCGACGAGAGGTTGAGCACCTGCAGCATCGCCATCTTGCTAATGGTCGGAGGGATCGTCCCCTCCAGTATGTTGCCGGAGAGGTTCAGGTAGAGCAAGCCACTCAGCCCGGACATGTCTGCAGGGATCTTCCCCTGCAGCATGTTGTGAGACAGATCCAAGCTCTGTAGGTTTATACATTGCACGAGACTGGGAGGGATAATCCCGGAGAGACAGTTGTGACGCAACACGAGCAGACGCAGCTGCGTGAGATCGGAGAGCGCGGCCGGGATGGCGCCGGTGAGCCGGTTCTGCGAGAGATCAATGAGCCCCAGCCGCGGGATCGTGCCGAGGGACGGCGGGATCTCGCCGTCGAGGAGGTTGTCGGAGAGGTACAGCCGCTCGAGCCGCTGCATGCGGGCGATGCCACTGGGGATGGAGCCGTTGAGGAGGTTGTGGGAGAGATTCAGGGCGGTGAGATTGGCGAGGTCGGAGAGGTTCGCCGGGATCGGGCCGAAGATGCCGTTGAACTCCAGGTGGAGCTGCTTGAGGCCCGGGGCGAGGCGGCCGACGAGCGGCGGGATCGTCCCGGCGAGCTCGTTCCCGGCTACGCCGAGCTCCTTCAACTTGGTGCAGTTCGTCAAGGAGGCAAAGAAAGGGTTGAGGTTGGCGTTCTTCTCTGGGCTCTCTAGGTAGTTGAATGACAGGTACAGAAGCTCCAAGCTCGCCATGTCGCCGAACATGCCGGACGGCAGCTCGCCGGTGAGGTAGTTCGACTCCAAGAGCAACCACTTGAGCTTCGTCGAGTTGGACAGCGAGCGGGGGATCCCGCCGACGAGGTTGTTCGACCACAGGACGAGGAACGTCAGATCAGGGAGCGGGCAATCTCCTCGGATGGGGATCTCGCCGTCGAGGAAGTTGGAGGAGAGATCAATGTACTGCAAGGCGGAGATGTTGCAGAAGACGGCCGCCGGAATGTGCCCGGAGAGGTTGTTCTCGCCGAGGTTGAGGTAAGCAAGGCTCCGGATGCGCGTGAGCTCGACCGGAATCGGCCCCTCCAAACGGTTGCTGCCGAGGCTCAGCTGCTTCAGCCGGGAGAGGTTCCCGAGCTCCGGCGGCACTCCGTCGGTGAAGAGGTTCCCGGAGAGGTCAAGGGAGTTGAGGCTGGAGAGGTTGCCGAGCTCCGGCGGTAC
This sequence comes from Olyra latifolia, assembly GCA_036346145.1. NCBI lineage: Eukaryota > Viridiplantae > Streptophyta > Magnoliopsida > Poales > Poaceae > Olyra > Olyra latifolia. The sequence continues at coordinate 6,379,376 of CM070530.1, forward strand.
TGCCCCGGTGAACGAGTTGGCTGATACGTCCAGCAAAGTGAGGCGGAAGAGGTTCCCGAACTCCGCCGGAACCTTCCCGGCGAAGAGGTTCCCCGAGAGGTTGAGTATCTTCAGGTGCGAGAGGTTGCCAAGCGCCGGAGACACCTCGCCGGAGAGCTTCTTGTCTCTCAGGATCAGCCTCACGACGCGCCGCTTAGCCGTGTCGCAAGCCACGCCGGCCCAGCTGCACACGTCGGGCGAACCCCAGTTCGCGAGGGCTCCGCTGGGATCGCTACACACGCCGGCCTTGAAGTGCAGAAGCGCGCCGCGGTCGTCCGACCCGCCGCCGCCAGCCGAAAGACTCGCGCTCAGGCCGTGGACGGGAAAGAAGAGGATGAGGAAGGTGAAGACGAAGAAGGAGATCGGCGCGGCCGCCATGAGAGCGTGGAGCTGGAGCTCAAGCTCAAGCTCACATCGGAGGCGAAAATCGCTTGGTGATAGCAACGTCCGCTACACCGCCGGGGCTTTTAAAGATGGCGATTGGCGCCTCTGCCTAACTGCCGCCACGCCTTGGCGCCAAATTTTTGAATCAGCGGGCGTGCGACACGTGGCGTGACACGACTGGCTCAGTATCTCTAGTGTCTCGCTGAAACGTGGGTGCAATCTCCTCCCGTGGGATCTAACCGGAGTGGATTAGGGTGTAAATGGTTAATTAAAGTGTGTATTAGATGGGCGTAATCATGCGTTGTGTGCGTGCGTTCAAAAAGGTACTTTGCACCCGCCCACGATGGAACAGTACTAGTCCTACGTTAATTGCAATTTTATCCACAAATTAATACTGATTAGTTGATTAATGAAGTAATTAGCCATGTGGCTATGTGCTATAGCCAGCAAGGTGTAGTTAATTAGCTGGCTTTTGGCTGTTTGTGGTGTGGACCGGAATTGCTCCGAAAGTTGGGTCTATAGGATCTAGGGGTAAATCTTCAATTAGCATTGTTTATCAATCGGAAACAAGTTCAAAGTTAGCATAGATTCTTCTCCACAAAGATGACAATTTTGATTGTTCACTCTAGATTGTTGCAATCTAGATATACAAATTATATGGAGGTAGGTCAAACCTCCTCTAGTTATGCTTGTGTAGCCTGGTTGCTTTGGAGTTCATGGTTAGTTCCCGTGCATAAGTTACACACACATGACTAGTTCTCCCCACCTGCTACAGTGTAGAGAGAGGATAGGAAAGAGAGAAGCTGCAGATCCGAATGGGTCTGGCCAGCCCCCTCTAATGCGACAGCCTCCTCGGCGCCGGAGGAAGAGGATGGTCGGTCGAAGTTCCAGTGGGTGTAGATAGAGGTAGGGTAGCTACTATTAGACTAGGGTTTCCTTAGGAGATGGGCCAGAGGCTGGCATCAGGTTAGAGGATGAAGAGAGGCCTTGTCCTGCAGGGTTGGTAGCAGGGGTAGGCTAGACCGCCAAGCCAAGCCTCACTACCGTGGTCACCACATTGCGGCTCGGGCTGGCAACGCTATCTTGTTGTGCTACGCCAAGGCTCGGTCTCTGAACCTTGCTCCAAGTCTTGGCAGCACCATTCGAGTCTGTGCCCTTCTCTCCGCTCGGTTCCCTCGTTTTGGTTCATCAGTGTCGTTCGGGTCCGTAGCTCAGTGGTCGATAGCGGGATGGCATTCATGGCCGAGGACATGGCGGAGAAGCATGCTAGAATTTAGGGGCCCAGTGATTGGCGGACCCCACCCTTGTCGATGGCGATCTTGGCCACGGGCACATGACCGGCGTCAACTCCGACCGTTTGCAGGCCTGCTTCCATGCCGTACTCGTCCACCTCCCAAAGCTTCTCGTCTGCAAGCTTGGTGCGGCCGTCTAGGTGCTTGATCATCGTGTCCCTCCATTGGTAAAGGTGGCGTTGTTGTCTTGCTTTGCCACAGTGGTGGTGACCAGCAAGGTTTTGATGATCGACACGTACTCTGGCTGTGTTGATGGCGTCAATGGGCTAACTATGGTGGTGTGTGAGAGGATTGTTAGGTTTATCCTTTTGTGTAAGGGAATAAGCTTAAGATCTTCCTTGGGGAGGACTTCGATCTATGTAGTAAGATTCAATGCTGGCGGTGGCAGAGGTTTCATCTAGACCGCTTCTATTGATGGCTTCAAAGGTGCCAATTATGTTTTTCCTCTACCAATCCGGAATGTGAATATGCCGAGGATCCTTCAGTGTTTTAGATGCATGTTGATGGTGCGATCGGGGAATAGGATGATCCAGCAAACCTCTCAACGAAGCCCTTGATTCACTGGATTGGCCAGGAGGACTAGTTTCGTCAATGAGGTGATCGGTGATGAAGAAGAACTTTGCATGGTATTGGTGGAATTTATGCAATTTCTAAAGAAGATATGTGTAATCTGGGGATGTATTATTCTCAAGTTTTAATGAGTTCCCCTTTCAAAAAAAAAAGTACACACATGACTTTAAGGCATGTACAATACAAAAGTACTTGTGCATATATATTTAAAATAAATAGGAGTAAGTTTATATTACACAACTCAACTATAAAAAAGTCCATATTTTGATTAGAGTTAACTTAGAGAGTCAGGATTCTGGCATAAAAAATAATTGCCTTAATAGTAATAACACCTTAATCCAAAATTATTTTAAAGCCACCCCACCTTAGGGGTGGTCCACACATGTGTGGCACATCTATTGGGCATATGTCTTGTCTTAGAAAAAAAATGTTAACCTAGAAGTTCTACCTTTTGGACCATCAACAGTTATATGCAAGTGAAACACCAGGTGCACATGCGGCCCTATGCAGCGAGTGGTAATGCTCTGGTATCATTTGTAACACCCTAGTCCAAAATTCACGTAGAGCCAGCCTACCTTTGGGACGCCACACTTATACGTAGGACATCTCATAGGCTTTCGTTCCAGCTTCCCCCGAGAGGGTTAACACGGAAGTGCTATATTTTGGACTGGTGGTAGTTATATATAAGTCAAACTCTAGGTTAAAGTTATGACCTTTTTGCATACCAAAGAAAGGTTCCAAACATGATTTGAACTTTGCTCGTGGGTTCTTTAAAGATCCATATGACTCTAGGGACTATCGCACAAGTCCCGATAAAGATTATCACAACAACCGAAGAAATCATTTCTAAATAATTTTTCCCAAAAATACTATTCAACTACCAAAAACTAGATACAACAACAACTTGAAACAAAACTTGATCTAGATGTTCTTACTGGGTTGCATGTTGATAGTGGTGGTATGAACAACCTATTACAAATCCTACAACACAAAAAACATAAAGATAGACGTGGAGAGGAAAATGTACAAGATATAAAGAACACATGCAAAAGCGGTCATCTATCATAAAGAGTCACTCAAGATCTTCAAGGTATTTTGTTTGTGGCCTTTTGTCACCCTTAGAGTGGTAACACCATGGTAACAAAAATTACCATTTCAGATCCAACCGTTGATCTACTAGGGGTAGGATTGGAACATATTTATCTTTTCTTCTCCTCTCTCCTCTCTCTCCATGATTGCAATGAACCTTTGATGGCAAGCCGTTGACGGTGTGGAGAGAGCTGAAGGCCAGTGACGAGGCGAGTGGCCATAGAGGTGGTCTATGTGATAGGGTAGCAAAGGCAGGGCACGATGGAGCGACGACAACATGCATAGAACCGATGGATGTTCGTGTTGTAGCAGAGCACCGTGGACAGGTGGTAGCAAGGAATGCTCATGGGGTGGAGTGCGAGCAGGGGTTGGTAATGAGTGGCCAAAATTGGAGGTAGTTGGTGAAGTAAGAGAGAGAAGAGGTGAGAGAGTAAAAAGGAGAAAGAAAGAAATACCATTTCTGCACTTATACATTTGTGGTACCATGAGGTACCAAAAAATGGATGGGTGCGTCGATGATTGCGTCTAGAGCTTCCCGTCGAGCTTACTTCTTAATTGAAGGATCAATTGGTTCCTTTCTGCAAGAGGGATGGCTTTCGAATGGCATAATTCACAGGGGACAACACACATAAATTATACTAGTGCAAGCCTTCTTTAGGAGTAATAATAACCCTACTCTAATGAGCTAACTATGCCTAAAACATGCTGCAAACAGTGTGTTCGTGTGCAATACATTAGCATGTGTACTTTGCATGTCATGTGCCTTTCTAATGCACAAGAGGGGGTTTATATAGCACCCATACATGCAAACATGGGTTTAATAGCCTTAACTACCTTCAGGTATCTAGTATTCAGTTACTGCATGAGGTGGCGTGCTTTGAATGGATCAGTTACTGTGCACCACGCCTAGATTGAGGGAGCAACAGTTATCACCATGTGGCACCAAGCCCTTCCGCATAGGTTGGAACGTTAGAAGTCTTCGACTAGAGTTTGGACAAGTAGGTGACTTACTCGTGACCAACCAGGCCACGAGCAACAAGGCTCCACAAGTAGTGGCTAGCCGAGTAGGACCTTGCAGGCAACACCTCCACGAGTATATGCCCTTGTCGGGACAAAACATCCATGACTAGGTCTACTCAAACAGAACTTGCTCGTTGTCTCTTCGGGCATAGTCTTCAGAGGCAGATGATGTTTGACTAGTCAGCCAACATTTTAGCCAATCCCTGACAGGGTGTTATCACCTCTTGATAGCCATTAGCTCTAGCTTGATGGATGACAATGATTAGTAGTGCTTAAGGCACCAAAAGGTACTAAGGATGGTAAAACCCATCCTTTGTTTTTTATTGCTTGGAGGTTTTCTACAACCACATCATGGAAAGCAAAGTTGTCATGGAGTAGACTACACAATTTTGAAATCCAAAATCCAAGACCCAGGGATACAACCAACATTTCTATCTTATTTAGACTGCTAGGATGCATCTCCACCTTTGATGACCTTCTTCCTCACAAGTTTCACATCAAGGGCTAGGATTCTTTCACTTACACAGCCATTTATATGAGAACACGCAACTCAATGGGCATCCATCTATCTCTTTGACCTCCAAGTCTTCTATACCTCCGAAATTTTGCTAGATGGAGAATCCTTGTGCTGGCCAAGTCCAATCATCTTGGCATCCTCTTGAGCCATGTTTGATCCCAAGCATCAAGCCGACATGCATGATCGTCTAGACCTTGGTTTCTCTAGGCCTAGTCCCGATACCCACCACAACCACATATTGCACCAAACCTACACCCAAATTGAACCACAATAATCTCTAGAGCATATACCACTTACCTCCCTTCAAGTTAGCTCGTTAGTAGAAACCAAATCAATTCGAGAGCTAAACATACAATCAACAGTAAACACCATGCAAAAATCAGTTGCACTACTCAATCTATCACAACGCAAAAACTAAACTGGTACACCAATTTACCCTAACAAAAGCTCCAAAAATGCAAATCCAAATCTAAACAAACTTAAACACCTCAACTTAAGACTTCCAAATCACATATACCTATCACATAAGTAGGGAGTTTTGTGCCACACAAAGGCCTAAGAGATTTTTTTTAACTTTTGGCTAGAAGCTCTAGCATTTCAGTAAAGATAGAGTAGGGCACCTGTCGATGATTTGTGTCAGCAATGTATTTTAGGGGGCGATACGAAAGATCACAACTACGATGGTACCACAGGGAGCCGAATTTATACAGGTTCGGGCCCTCGGGGGGAGGTAATACCCTACTCCTGTGCTCGTGGATTGTATTATGATGGATGATGATGATGATTGTGAGATGTAGAGTTAGATGCCGAACTAGGGTCCCCGAACCCCCTTCATATAGTGCAAGGGGTCGGGTTACAGATAGAATCCCTAATCCGTATATGGAAGATACAGATATAACCGATTCAGCTACACCTATATCTATGTATTCGAGTAGGAAACGAATTCGTTTCCTTGTAGATCATGCCAAGCCGCACCGTCCTCCAAGCCTGCCTTCTGGAAGGCCCAATTGACTCGGCCCAAGGAGGTGGTACATCCTGTTGTATATCTTCGGACACCCAGGGCCCATGTTTTCCACAGTAGCCCCCGAGTGCTTCGGGACTGGGTTGTCTTGATTCAGGGTTCAGCTCACATTCCTTCAGATGTTTACTCGAGTGACGTCACTCTTCGTCTGGCTGATGGAATCCGCCACGAGTAACTCACGATCAAACAACACAGTTGCAAAGAACTCGAGAAAAATTCCCAAGTTTATTAAAAATGTCTGGCACCCAGCCCGACGGATCGGAACGCTGGCTAATGGCCCCACGGAGAGACATACCAGGAGAAAGGACTTTGCCGAGTATGCAATGCTACCCAGCGTTATCCTCCCTGTTACAACTTATGGCATTCAAGCCTGACTTGCAGAGCTCGACATTCGATCCAGCATGGGATATGCCACAACCTGTGTAGGGTGTTCAGACGCCTTGATCCGACTGATGCGGACACAAGCTAGTGATCCCCAGAGGAATACGCCCGCCTCCAAGTTGAGGTCCTCCTAGTGGTGTTTGTCTTGGTGATAAACGATCCGAAGATGTGCCACTGAGACCCAACTGAAGAGGTAACTCTTTGACGCCTAATCCGATTGTAAAATCGGACCAGCCATTGACCCCAAGGGGTACGCCAAGAGCTGGATTGATTTTTGCCCAAGTGGTGTTTGTCTTGATGACAAACGATCCAGAGATATGCCACCGGGACAATTTTTAAAAAACTTCTGATGCGCGGTATAGCTTAGAAAGGCCAAACCGACTACCGTCCCCAGGAGGCACATCAAAAGCTGGGTCACGACTTTAGGCAGCGCCCAGTCCTCGAATTGAAGACTGGCAATGTGCCCATTAGGGGGCGCGCTATTTGCCGACTAAACTGACCCGAGTGACACTCGTACCCGAGTGAATCGTGTACAGTTCTCGGCCCTTGTAGAGCATGTCCCCAGGGACACAGATCTGTACCCAAGTCTTGAAATAATAATTTTAGGGTTTTATTTCCTTCCCGCCTTGCGCGGAAACGAAACGTTGCCCGCTTCCTTTTAAGTGAAGCCAACCGGGGAATTTGAACCGACGCCTTTCGATCTTGTCGCGCTCAACCGTTCACTTCCTCAAAATCCTCCGCTAGGGTTTTCGTTGCTTCCGCCGCCTCCAGGCAATCTTAGCGCCGCCGCCGTCGACAAACTTCTGATCCGCCACATTCCAATGGCGGGAGACTGGGCAACCTCTAACACCACCGACGAGCGGCTGCAGGCCCTCGTTGACGCCGGTGTTTTTCCAACGCCGGAGCTCATTGATTGGCGCGCCGCCGCAGGTGAATCCTCCCCCACTCCTCATCAAGAGAAGATTGTTGTCTTCGAATCCTTCTTCTCCCGCGGGTTCGGACTCCCCGCATCCTCCTGTCTTCGCGGTTTGCTTCATCATTATGGAATTGAACTTTTCCATTTGAATCCCAATTCCATTATTCAACTTTCGATTTTTTTCATCTTTGTGAGGCTTTTCTGGGGATCGCTCCCCATTTCGCCCTTTTCCATCATCTCTTCTTCTTGAAGGCCAACCCCACCGATAACGCCCCTAAGGCTGTCGGCGGGGCCGGATTCCAACTCCGGAGCGGCCTCAAGAAAGAGTATTTCGCCTTGCCGCTCCTGACTTCTTTGAAGGGGTGGCGTCAGGATTGGTTTTACTGTTCCAACCCCCCTAGTCTTCCTTGCTTCGATGGGAGAAAGCCCCGAACTTCGCCCTCTTGGAATTCTCCCCCTCTTCCCTCTGAAATGGGTCAGGTGACCGAATTGCTCGGCCTGATCCAACATCTCAAAGAAGAGGGATTGACCGGCGTTGCTATTGCTATCTCCTTTACGAAGCGCCGTGTGCAGCCACTCAAGGAGAGGATCAGGCTCGGGTTCGAGTACACCGGGACATCCGACTCTACCAGAGAAACGGATGTCCCAATCTCCAACTCGGACACCATCGATCGACTCTCCGAATTCTTCGCTCCTGGAACCATTTTTTCAAACCCTGGGGGTCTCAGGAGCTTTTCTCTTAACCATCCACCTCCTGAGGTAAGATTCGAGTATATATTTTACCTGCATTGAATACCAGGCAAACCCATTGTTGAAACTTATTTGGGGGTGCCACGCTCCTATGTAGGATCGACAAGCTTTCGTGTCCGCAGCCCCAACTCCTGATGCACCGCCAACAAGGGCGAGAAGCGACCAAGGGGGGAACCTGAAGGCACTCCGGCTGCCAAGAAAATGTGCCGCCGCCCGGAGGACGCGGTCCGCGAAGCTCGAGGCCGAAGGTGGGCTAGACTCCCCAAGAGGGAGCGGGCCAACCAACTTCTGCTTCCGGGTGTAGTCAGGGGACTCGCCCCCCAAGGACTGGCGGAAGTGCGACGCCAAAGGGGGGGAGGAATTCAACCCCCAAGCTAGGCCGAGAGGACCATCTGACGCCTCTTCAAGCGGAGCTTCCTCTCGAAAGGGCGTCGGCATTAAGATTAAGACCACCGATCGGTAAGCTCAACCCTGCCACCCTTCGACTGTCTTCCTTTGCATTTCCTGTGACCGAAATATTTCCTATTTTAGGAAACCATCGGTGGAGGTTCCGTCAAGTTGCCCAACGGAGCGGCGTCCGAGCTCGCCAGTCGGGTCGAGGCTCCTCCTCCATCAGCCTGTGCGGTACCCCCACCATCAAAGCCAGCGGAAGCCGCGTCGAGAACCGGGGTCGGGGGAGGTGCTACCACCACGGCCTCTAACCCGAGTCCGTCTGCTGAGGGTGGCGTGGGGGCTGAGCCAATGATAGAGGAGATCCCCCGTTAGCCCCCACCTCCCCCAAATGAGATCAACAAAGCTCTCGGTGGCCGAGGATGAGGCCGGGAACTGGGTCCTCATTGATGACGAGGCCGAGGGAGAGATGAGGAAAACCTTCTTCGAATACGCCGCTGAATGCGGCCGGATGGCTCGGGTAAGCTTTTTGATTTGTGGAGTAATTCTCCTTTTGCTTGAGTTAGGATAGTGACCATCCTTCGTCTTCGTAGGAACTTGGTGAATACTCCGAGAGGAAAACCAAGTTCCTCAATTACTTTCTCCCCCAAATCGAGCGGATTAAATCCGTGGAAGGGGAGGTCAACGGGGTCCGGACCGAGGCAGCCAAGGAGCGCCGGGAGCTGCAGGCCTGGATTAAGGAGCTGCAGGACGAAAAGTTCGACCTCGCGGGCTCCCTCCGCTGTAAGTACTCTGACCTAAGTCAGAATTTGCTCGTCTAGTGTGTGACTGGATGACGTTATGCCCCGCATCATGTGCAGCATGCGACGCCACAATCGCCAGACTTCAAGTGGAGAAGCTGGCTTTAGAGAAGTCGGAGGCAAAAGCCGTCGCCGAGTTGGAGGGTAAGCCCCCGAACCCGACCGGCTCTGAACCCCCAATGTTCTCATGGTTGTGTAATCGTGTATCCCCTGTTCTTTGACAAAACATAAGAGGAAGACGCTGGCGCAGTATGACGTTCTTCAGGAGAACGCCAAGATTGTGCAAGCGCGATATGATGAGCTTTTGGTGGCGGTGGAACCCACTCGACGCCAACTTTATGCTGACGAAGCCGAGCCGAGCTCTCGGGCCGAGCTGATCCAGAGGTGGACCGAAGCCCCCCAGTAGCTAAAGGTGCGGCTCAGGGAAGTCGGCCTGACGGGTTCCAGCCAAGTGTTGGGCATCGTCAAGTCGCACTATTCTCGAATCGATCTTGATGCTGTCAAGGATGGTTTCGCCTGCTCGGAAGAGAAGGCGATGGCGCTGCTCGAGGAAGTGAAGCCGACAGCCGAGTGCCTTCTAGATAATTTAGAATTAGATCTGCTGTAAAAATATAGGAACTTGTAAATTATCTATGTATATGACTTCCATGGCATATGCTAACCGTCTTTTCTCTGCTTAAGTTATGGCTTTAGCCCGAATAAATTTCTAGGCTTCATCATAGACTTAAAAGAGAAAAATCGATTAGGTATTGGTTAGGTGTAGACTACACCTAATTAGGTGTAGCCCCCGACTTACTAGCTTAGTAATGTCGAGTTAGATAAAGACTAGGTGCGCGATTGCGAACCTAATTAGATGTAGCCCCCGACTTACTACTTAATTGACATGCAAATAAGTAGCAAGTCAGAAACTGAATTGCATGAGCGTTGAGACAATGTGAGCGAAAAACTTATCTTTATTGTAAATATGGATTACAATAGTCATTTAGGTATAGCACTGAGGCGACTGCTTGATGTTCCCTTTGCCCAGGCGAGCCCCCGGGCATATCGCTGAGTGAGGGTGCCCTGATCAACTTGCGGAAGAACGCCGGGCGTCTCTTTATTCATCATATTTGCCAGGCCTGCTGCCTGGCTTAGTTGGCTTCTTGCTTGGCAGTTCGCCTTCATCGCGGAGGGTGGTAGCCGCCTGCCGGATCTTGTCTAACTCAGCTGCCGCCTCAATGGACGGGGCGAAATCACAATTTTCCCTATCGAGGAGGTGGGAAAACTTGACGTCTCCACGGATCGTGATTACGCTCCGCGGACCTGGCATCTTTATAACCAGATAGGTATAGTGTGGGACAGCCATGAACTTGGCTAAGCCCGGCCTTCCCAAGATCGCGTGATACGCAGTCTCAAAATCGGCCACCTCAAAGCTGAGATTCTCCGTTCGGTAATTATCCCGAGTACCAAAGGTGGTGGGAAGAGTGATCTTCCCGATTGGCACCGATGAGGTTCCCAGAATTATACCGTGAAACGGCGCGTCTGTCTGTTGGAGCGCCGTCCTTGGGATCTGCATCTCGCCCAGAGTTTTAGCGAAAAGGATGTTTAATCCACTTCCGCCATCAACCAGGACCTTGCACAGTCGGACGCCCTGTACCACAGGATCCAGGATGAGTGGATATCTTCCTGGGCATGGGACGTGATCTGGGTGATCTGAGCGATCAAATATGATCGGAATTTCAGACCACCGGAGATACCCGGGGGTCACCGGAATAGCTGCATTGATTTCCCGATCGGTAAGCTTTTGCTTACGCTTGGACTCATATGCATCCGATCCCCCAAATATGTAGTTGAGCTCTCGCTCGGTTTCTTGATAGGCGTCGCCCTCAGGAGGGTCACGCTTTTCATCTTGCTTGGCATCTCTCGGAGCGTCGCTGTTGTGATCCTCAGCGAACTTCTTCAAGATGTTATAGTTTTTGGCCGTATGCTTCCGGTTTGGATGGAAAGGACACGGCGCTTCCATGACTTTATTGTAGTCAGCGGGAAGAGGCGGCCTTAGCCGTCCCTGATCCGCCACCGCTACCAGCTCCTCACCCTTGCGCTTCTTATCCTTCTTGGAAGACGACTCGGGCCTGTCCTTCTTGCTTTCGTGCTTGCTTGGGTGATCCTCTTGACGCTCAGCGAGGGCATCCGAGGCGGTAGCATATCGATCCGCCAAGGCGAACATCTCCTTGACGGTAGTCGGAGGCTTCCGAGACATCTTCTTGATAAGGTCGGGGTCGCGAACTCCTTTCTGGAAGGCTGCGACGATGACCGTTTCTGAGATCTCCCGGATTGTGTTTTTCTTCTTGGTGAAACGTCGAATGAAATCCCTTAACGACTCATCTTTTTCTGATGAGTCTGATAAAGGTCCCATTGGGTCCCAGGCTTTTCGTAAGTGCCCTGGAAATTGGCAACGAACTGGTCGCAGAGCTCTCCCCAGGAGTCGATCGAGTTCTCTGGAAGGCCCGCGAGCCAATTCTGAGCCGGAGGGGTTAACATGACGGGCAAATAATTTGCCATCACGTCATATCCTCCACCCGCGGCCTTGATCGCCAAAGAATAAATCTGCAACCAAGCCTCGGGATCCCGTTCTCCGTCAAATTTCACAATGCCTTTAGGGTTGAACCCTCGAGCGCTTTACAGCGCTTGAGTCGGAGAGTGAACGCCTTAATCCCGTCGATCAACCCTTCCCCGGGGGAAGGAGATCGTCGGGGGATTCCAGCGCGGTGGGGTACGGTGCCGATCTCCATCTCGCTCCCTGCGTCGGGCTTCAATGTCGAGGCGGAGGTCACGGCTCGCACTCCGGCAGGCGTCTTGCCCACGACTCGCGTCGCCGATCGCGCGCGAGTACTACTCAGAGCGATCGCTCTGGCCGAGTTGGCCGGCTGGTCCCGAGTGCCTTGAATAGCCGCTGCCGTTATCATGGCCTTGATTCGCTCCATGATTGGCGATGCAGGGTTGTTTTCTCCAAGTAAATGGCCAGCATTGTCCAGGAGGGTCTTACAAGCGAGGATGTTCTGCTGTGGCGTATGGAAGACCGAGTGATCTCCCATACGGACTTGGAGCAGTTCCTCCCGGACTTCCCTCGCACGACCGCATAATTGGTCGCACAAGTCTTCTCCGCCTTCGCGGTTTGGTTTGGCTCCTGCCTCCCCTGCAGGGTGCCGGGCCGAACCAGAGGCTTGGTCGTCCAGCATGTAGACGCCACGGAAATCAGGGAACCCGTTAATGCTCTCTTCCGACTCAGACTCTGAGAAGGAAAGGTTCAACCGGTCCTGATTTGTTGGCTCGTCGATAGGAGTGATTATGACTCCCACCTCCCATGCGGGATCTCTAGTCATCAGGGAATCCGACTGTGTTTCGGCAGAACGAATCTGCTGGAAACTTTCAGCCGAATTGACCAGTCCGAATGGCATAGCTACTCGGGAATTTGGCCTGGCTTGAGTTGTCCCCGAGCCTTGACTCGGAAAGCTCACCCCAGTATGTCGTGTCCGGCTCCTTGGCCCGGATTGGAGAAGCCAACATGTTGTCCGATGGAAAACAGCGGCTTCAAATCCGAACGGGGCGGTCCACGACCGAGGGGTTGTAACCCCCAACTGGATCTGAGAACGATCCTGGCCAGGAGTCGGATTGCCACTCAATGCTTCGTCAGCACGAGGAGCTGGCGAAGGGAGAAGCGGTGGATCTCGATCGAATCAAGGGAAACCAGCGATTGGCCGCTTGGAATCATCATCATCAGATCGGATCTCCTCTGGATCGGAATCCAGGGAAGAGATCCCAAAGTGGTGAGGCTCGGTCGGAGTCGCGTACCACCTCCCCCGGTAATGTGTGGACCGAACGAAGTTCGGCTCACACAACCAAAGCTCTCCAAAGTCGCCGGCCATGAAGCCGAGATCTCCGAAGATGAAGCCTTGGCCAGGAGCGTAGGTGAAGACGAATCTACCAATGGAAGCCATCGAAGTTGACATAGTTGATCGTGATGCTAGCCCCTACCTGGCGCGCCAACTGTAGACGATTTGTGTCGGCAATGTATTTTAGGGGGCGATGCGAAAGATCACAACTACGATGGTAGCACAGGGAGCCGAATTTATACAGGTTCGGGCCCTCGGGGGAGGTAATACCCTACTCCTGTGCTCGTGGATTGTATTATGGTGGATGATGATGATGATTGTGAGATGTGGAGTTGGATGCCGAACTAGGGTCCCGAACCACCTTTATATAGTGCAAGGGGTCGGGTTACAGATAGAATCCCTAATCCGTATATGGAAGATACAGATATAACTGATTCAGCTACACCTATATCTATGTATTCGAGTAGGAAACGAATCCGTTTCCTTGTAGATCATGCCAAGCCGCACCGTCCTCCAAGCCTGCCTTCTGGAAGGCCCAATTGACTCGGCCCAAGGAGGTGGTACGTCCTGTTGTATATCTTCGGACACCCAGAGCCCATGTTTTCCACAGCACCTAGCTAGATGGGGTGCTTACTATAGGAAAAATCCTTTTCCTTGACGGCCAAGGCCTTCAATGATAAGTCAAAAATCATTGACACAACTCAAAGTCGATGGCCCTGTTGTCAATGTTAGCCTAGCATCACAGCTTCGTCAACACCACCCTTGGTGTCAATGGTACCATCGTCGACATTAGTAGTGCCAATGGCCGAAAACATGGTCGCCAACACTAAGATTCAACTCGGATGAGAGATTAACTGGCAAACGGTGGTTGTCGATACTAAGCGTCTGTTAGTCATCATGCTTGTAACGGCCAACGGAGGTTGTATCGACAGCCATGAGGCAAGCCATCGATAATAGGCATCACATAGTGTCGGTGGCCACTTTGATGGCCCTCGACGCTAATGCTCTCTATCGAGACCCCTTCAGTGTGGATAGCTTGAACTATGGCTGTTGACGCTAAATACACCTAGTGTTGACAAATTCAACTAGTACCATCGATACTGAGCCTCTCACTGCTTCATCCAAATCCCCTCAGTGTCGATAGTTTCAATGGGGCCATTGACATTAACTATTTTCTAGATAAAAGGGAAAATTCCAAAAAAAAAAAAACCTGCAACCGCTAGTGGCTGCACCTATACAAAAATCACCCATATGCATCATCTTATCCCAAACATCATCCATACATACATCACACTAATATCACCAACACAACCACGTACTAAAAACATCACTAATACAACCACATATCACAAACATCATCCATATCACACATACATGCACATATCACAGATATCACACATGTATCCACATATGTAGTGCCAAGATAGTCACTCATCTAAGGGAGGAACAAATACAACAACACCTAAAATACACTCGCCCGAGGAGGACTAAAGGCGGCACCGACGAGTTGTTCCACCGCCAATCTCGAACCTCTTCTAGTGGCCTCATCATTGTGCCACATCCTAAGTAGGAGCAGCTAATTAGCTAGAAGCCTATCACAAACAAAGTTGAATAAAACGTTAGCTATATGGATTGGAGTTTTTAGTTAGTTGCGAAAATCACATGATACATAATATAATTACCCCGTCCAGAGTGATCCAAGGTGATGGATATGGGAACAATTTAGAAGGACTGGGTGGAGGGTATGGACTAGGAGGAGCATAGGCTTGTATGTTTCACACAAAGCGTTAGTAAATCGAAAGGAACAAGTACGGTGAATGAAATTCTAAGAAATTTAATATTGTGTGATGCATAGTCATCATAAACTCAGTCCTTCTCAAAATGTTGGCTTGCTAATGGCTCATCTCCTTGCGCTTTCTCATCACCGCTTCGTTATGCCCCTGAAACCTCGCAACCACCTCATGCAAACAATGATTCTAAGCCTCGAGTTCACCATAGGGGTGATAAGGCTCCATGGTAGAGGAGACACACTGAGGCGAGGGCTATTAGGCTCTGAGGTAGAGTTAGGGCTCTAGGTTGCAGATGGCACTCCAAGGTGGCAATGTGGCAAGGTGGCAGCGCTCTAGGGCAGTGATGGAAAAAATTCAAGGTGAGGAGAGGCTGTATGCAAGAAGAAAGATAAGTCATGGGTTAAGCTAGCCGTTTGAGGTTGGATTAGTGTCGATGGCTAGGAAGTGGCCCATCGACCCAAAATGTTCTCTCGATGGCTTGCCATTGACATTGACACATCGGCAGGCTCTCCGTGGGTTGCACAGAGTCGACAACCAAGATACGCTATTGACCCAAGTTGTTGTCTCGATGGCCATGAGGTGGACCATTGAGAAAGACCCACCACCTAGGCCCCTCGTGAGACACATAGTGTCGATACCCTTGAAGGGGGTCATTGACCAGAGCTGCTGTCTCGGTGGTCTTGAGGTGGGTGGCTGATACTAACCCATCATCTATATATGCTCGACGGCTGTGAATAAGCCATTTCACTAACTGCTAATGTCATCGTTTTTAGTGAAAGCCATCGATACTATTCGTAAATAATCCTCAAAAAGATACTACTCATAGACCCGATCGACCATATGAAAACCCGGCCATTGGGTTTAGGTTTTGGTGTTTCTGGACTGCTTGTTAAACATTTTTGGGCTTTAATCCCTTAATTGCATTCACAAGTGATGCGTACTCCTCGATTGCATTATCCGGTTGTACTCCAATGTTTTTTTTCAGTTTGTTCAGATTTTCCAAATGATGCCTAGAAGTTGATCACTTTTGATGTCCAGGTAGTAACCTGCATCAGTATTAGGTATCTTAGGGTCTGAATGTGTTGACGGTGTCACACATTCATTGACACAAACATGGTTCATAGTCTTATCGATTCAACTAATATGTAATGGAACACATACATACATACATAAAATGACGTGAATTAGTCAGAAATACTTCGCGTTCACAATTGAGGTATATTCCCACAAATGTTTTTCAAGCAGAAGACATGCATGTATTTGTAAGCAGTATAATAAGATAATATATTGTACAACAGTAGTTAGAGAAATATTTGATAAGTTTTTTAAAAGTTCAAATCAATATTAACATTTTCTGGAATAAAACATTTTTTCCAAATCACGCTAGTGTCGACAACTTTGCAACAGGTCATTGATATTAAATACTAGTAGTTGTTGTTAGAGACTATTGGGGGAAAGCCCAATGTTGACGGCCACTATTTTCACCGTCGAGATAATTTTCTACCTCTCGGGAACTAATGGTCGACATCTTTTTATTTGAGGGGTCGACACAAATTCCTTCGGTCAATGACCTTTAAGGAGTTGTCGACACGTACTAACCTCCTTTTGTCGATGACCAACTTTTGACCGTCGACATTTCATCTCTATGTCAACGATCAATGTTTAGCTGTCAATACTACAAATTGGCCGTCAAGAATACCATCGTTTCCTGTAGTGTTTTTAGCGGCACCCTTCACCAACCGAGCCGATGCTTGGTTCCTTGAGGCACGGGAGATCAAGTTCGGATGGTAGGAGCATAGGCCCTACCAACCGATCGAGCGCAGCTAATTAAGAGATATTTTGAAGAGGATAAGTCCTCGTTGTCTTAAATAACTATAGCTAAATTAACAAGACAAGCCATGGAAGGAAGATGCCAAGATAAGATGATCAGATCGTTAGATGGATCGCGCTCCCTGAAATGCGTGCTTTGTTACTTTTCTGGTTTTTTTTTTTTGCCTGCGTTTCTTCCTTTGAAAAGAAAAGAGTACGTAGCATCGATCTTTTGTACGAAAAAGAACAAGAGACAAATCAATTGCGTGGTTTTGGCAGTTTGGTACGCAATTGCAACATGAAGAAGAAATCTCACTAATTAATTAGCTCTAGCTAGTTACCATCACATCAATCTTTACTTATTGCTGCTCTACCTGCAACAATTCCAACATGATGTGTGCAAACATGGTCCTTTAATAAAGGTTCTATAATACCATACGTCAATCCAACTAGAAGGGTCCATGTGCGGAACCCGCGCCAGTTCTATCTGGCAGCCTTTTTTGCATATAGTTTGTACATAGTTCTGTTATATAGCGTACTTGTAACTTAAACTAAAATAAGTACACAACTAATAGTTGGCATAAGATAACAACCAAATAAAAATTTGAAAGGATTATTGGCAATAGTATTTCATTATCATTATTATTCATAACAATAAGTGGTTCGAGACCAAATATTTGGAAATTTTAAATGGTCTAAAAAAAGGAAATAGAAGAGAAAAAAGAGAGCAGAAAAGTTTTTAAATTCAAAATTTTGCTAATCTAAAAAAAATTGGGAAAAACTTTTTGTGACCTTCTTCGTGCAACTATGATTTCATTTCTGCAAATTTTCTTTGTTTTGAGATTTTTAAACGACCTAGGAGAAAGAAAATAGAAGAGAGAGAAGTTTGAAATTCAAAATTTTCCCAAGAAACTTCAAACCTTTTATGATTTTTTTCGTCAAACTATGGTTCTATTTTTGGAAGGCTTTTTTAGAATGTTTAAACAGCCTTAAAAAAGGAAATAGAAGAGAAAAAAGAGAGCGAAAATATTTTTTAAAACTCAAAGTTGTTCTAATTTAAAAAAAATCAAAATATAAGTTTTTATGGACCTTTTTGTGGAGCCATGGCTCCATTTTTTTAAACTTTCTTTTTTCTGTATTTTGTAAACGACCTACAAAAAAGGAAATAGAAGAGAGAAAAAGAAAGAGTGAAAAGTTTTTTAAAATGGAAAGTTTTATAATTTGGAAATTTTTCCAAAAAATCAAGGTTTCTTGGGACCCCTTCATCCAAGTAGGGCTCCATTTTTTGAAAAAAAATATCCGTGAATTTTAAAACGGCCTATAATTAAAAAGTAGAAGAGAACAAAGTTTAGAATTCTTTTTTCTCATTTTAAAAATTCAAAATTTTATAGACTTTCTTGTGGAACTATGGTTCCTTATTTGTAATTTTTTAAAAATTTTTAAATAGCTTGCATAAACAAAATAGAAGGGAAAAAAAGAGCGAAAGCATTTTTTAAAATTAAAAATTGTTCTAACTTCAAAAAATTTTAGAAAATATCCAAACTTTTTATTGACCCTCTTTTTACAGCCATGGTTCTATTTTTGCAAACTTTCTATTTTTTGAATTTTTTTATGGCATAGAAAAAAGAAAAAAGAAAAGGAAAAAAGAAAAGAAACAGGCAGGAAGCTAGACAGGCGTTGGGAAAAGGTGGGGGTACTAGAATTCGAACG
Source organism: Olyra latifolia (assembly GCA_036346145.1). Classification (NCBI taxonomy): domain Eukaryota; kingdom Viridiplantae; phylum Streptophyta; class Magnoliopsida; order Poales; family Poaceae; genus Olyra; species Olyra latifolia. The sequence goes on from CM070530.1 coordinate 6,397,726, forward strand.
CTGATTGCCTCATTGAGTGAGGGTGCAGATGACCAAACGGTCCATTCCACCTCGTTGAAAACGACAGGAAGAAACTTTTTTATATATAATGTATGAACGGACGGCCGGATCTTACTTGGACAGACGATCAGACGGTTCGTGTTTTCCTGGCGACGTGGCCATCAGCGGGGCTGAGAAAATCATAAAGATGTGCTAGCTGTCCCATAAATGCACTATGCTAACATGAAATTACAGCTCAATTTGTTCTTTCCATTAAGCTCTTATATTGATGTAATTAAGGTCACAACTTAAGTCTGAACATTGACACCTTTTAATAGAGTATACTCGTATAGATACCGGAGCCTATTACTTTTGCTTAGGCTTATTTGACTAAAAAATTATTTTTATTCTATTTTTAATCATAAAGCCATATCTAAAAGCTCTTAAAAATAATATAAATAAAACAGACTAGTTTCGAAAATCAGATTCAAGACTCTTAAAGTCTAACTTAACATTCATCTCAGCCAGCTTATTCATTCAGTTCAGCCACTCCGAACACGCACTAAGGTATAACTAGAACTTGGAAGTCCAAATCCCATTCACGCATGCAAAATAGTTGCAGGTCTCGTCTAGGTTTATATATATTCAGGTCAAAACCCCACAGCAATTGTAAAATGTCTAAAGTAACAATAATCTTTCTCAAGCATAAACAATGTACGTGTCGATCGCTTTCTGCTATCCTGAATCTTACTAAAGCTAGCAGGCGTGCTAATTGAAAAGCCTGAATAATCTGAAGAAAGCATGGAAGTTCCTGTCAAATCTAGAACAACATTAAACTACATTGCTGGTGGTGAAGGATCCGATCAGCAAGATCATCAAATGCAACGAACAGTGGCAATAGTTTTGTCCCTGCATGCATTTGTTTATCTTTGATCCTGAGCACCTGAATAATGGCCTAACTCAACAGCCTTTTCTCTTCCTGTGGCCGGCTAATTAATGGGGTCCGACATGTTTGCAGCACAGATCAGTCGAGTGCCATCTCCATTGGAGAATTAACAACTCAAAGAATTAGCACTAGTTTAGTAGGCGATCTCCAACCATCCAATAAATTAATAACACTAATCTCTACTACTTAAAAGTGACTTGTAGTAAGTGATGATGAGTGGTGGTCTATTTTTACTAGACTATTCTACCTTTCGTCCTTGTATTAACTACACATATACCTAGCCCCACTACCTCCCTTGTCTATTCAAAATTTGAAATCACCGTCGGTGGAGAGGCAATATTTTGAAATCATTCTCGAAATGGGTATTTACTTCGTTTTGATCCAATATTATAAAAATGTAAAAATATAATAAAAACCATGTAAGCAAAAAAAAATGGCCTAAAACAAGAAGACAATATTTAATTGCTTGAAAAAACATAATACTTTATAACTAGCGAAATTACTAGGCTGTTGACCATTGTATACGATAGATTCTAATATTTTTTACTATTTATGTTTTCGTAGCAACGCACGGGCATTCAGCTAGTCACTGCAAGAAATTATCTCCAATGCACTACACGAGGAACACTGAAACAGCAGCATCGATCGATCGTTCTTGATGATGGCGCATGCACTAATAGTGCTTTGATTTTTCCTCTCAAAGAAAGCAAGAGGATGCAGTGCATCCAGTGATGACTGATGATTGGTTGCTTAGCTCGGCGCTAATCAATTGGAGAACAGCGAGTCCTTGGTCGAGAACGATCCGCCACCGGCGCCGTGCTTGGCGAGGTCCTCCCTGAGCAACGTGATCTCATGGCAGACGTCCACCATGGTCGGCCGCAGCGACGGCGAGTGCTGCGTGCACACGAGCCCGAGCTCGATCAGCTCGACGACGGCGATGTCGGCCACCACCGCCGCGGCGCCGTCGAGCGACGCTGCCCCCAGCTGCCACGGCGCGTGCGCGACGACGGCCACGACGTCGTGCGGGTAGTGCCGCCTGACCCAGTCGTGCAGCGTGAGCCCCTCGTGGAAGATCACGTCCGTCGGCCTCTTCCCGGTGAGCAGCTCCAGCAGCATCACCCCGAAGCTGTACACGTCACCCTTCACCGAAGGATGGCCTCCTAATCCGTACTCTAATCCAAGAGACCAGCAGTTAATCATAAGATCAGTACAGGATAATTTTGAAAGGTGACATAAGTCTAGGGCTAATTTTGTCAAGAGCCTAGCTACCTAGAATAATGCGCACATGAACTCGTGTGAGGTGTACGTACGTACCAGGTGCAATGTAGCCAACTGAACCTTGCAACAGTCCGGTGATGGAGTTGCACGGGGCGGACTCGTCGCTGGTGCTGCTGGGCTCTCCGACACCGCCGGCGACGAGCCGCGCGATGCCGAAGTCCGATACCACGGCGCGCATCCCTTCGTCGAGGAGGACGTTGCTCGGCTTGAGGTCGCAGTGCACGACCCTGACCGGCGCGTAGTGGTGCAGATAGGCCATCCCCTCGGCGACGTCGCTCACGATGCTCATGATCTGGCCGAAGTCGAGGCCGCCGCCGCCGCTCAGGCCAGTATTGTCGTCGCCGTGAGGAGGGTAGAGGTGGCCCTCGAGGCTGCCGTGAAGCATGAGCGGCAGCACGAGCGCGTTGAAGCTGGCCGTGCTGCAGGTGGTGATCACCCTGACGAGGTTCTTGTGCCGCGTCCGCCGGAGCACCTCGCACTCCCGCTTGAAGCTGCCAGAGACCTCGCCGCCGCCCTTCGGGTCGAGCACCTTCACGGCGACCCGGGCGCCGTCGCGGAGCGTCCCCTCGTAGACGCGCCCGAAGCGGCCGGCGCCGATCAGGCTCGACTGCACGAACCCGCCCGTCGCCTCGGAGAGCTCCCGGTACGACACCCTCGGGTGCTCCCGCTCGGCCTGGTCCTCGACGTCGACGAGCCGCATCGACTGGCGGCCCGTCCGCTTCGTTCTCGCCGTGGCCATCGACCGGCAACCAACCGCGCACAGCATGGCGCACACCGCGACGACGATGCCGACGACGGCGGGAACCAGCGGGCGCCGGTGACGGTCGCGTTTCACTCCGCACAGAGCAATGCCGGCGATATAGCCGCAAAGGCTGGGGTTGCCTCGGAACGCCGCCGCCGAGAGGTTCGCGAGGACGCCGGCGTGGGGCACCACGCCGGAGAAGTTATTGTACGAGAAGTTCGCGTCCCGGAGCGACGTCGACACCTGCAGGGATTCCGGCAGGGCCCCCGAGAGCTCGTTGCGCGACACATCGATCACCTGCAGGAACGGCAGCGCCGCCACAGACGCCGGGAGCGCGCCCCGTAGCGCGTTGCCAGAGAGGTTGAGGTACTCGAGCGCGACGCAGCTGCCGAGCTGCGACGGGATCTCGCCGGTGAGCTCGTTCGACGACAGGTCGAGCGCGAGGATCATGTCCATCTTGCTGAGCCCGAGAGGGAGAGGCCCCTCCAGGTGGTTGTTCGAGAGGTTGAGGTACAGCTTGAGGCTGCTCAAGGCGGCGACATACGCAGGGATCTCGCCTTGTAAGCCATTGTAGGAGAGGTCCAAGATTTCCAAGTTCAGGCAGTCGCCTAGGCTCGGGGGAATGGCGCCGGTGAGCTGGTTGTGGTGCAGCATTAGCTTCCTGAGCTGGGTGAGGTTGGAAAAGGTGTCCGGGATGGCGCCGGAGAGCCGGTTGCCGGACAGGTCGACGAGGCCGAGGTGCGGGATCTCGCCGATGGACCGGGGGATCTCGCTGGAGAGGAGGTTGTTGGAGAGGTACAGCCGCTCGAGCCGCTGCATGCGCGATATGTCCTGCGGGATGGAGCCATTGAGGAGGTTGTTGGAGAGGTTGAGGTAGGTGAGGTTGACGAGCCCGGATATGTTGGGCGGGATGGAGCCGGAGATGGCGTTGTCCTCGAGGTGGATCTGCCGGAAGCCGCGCGAAAGCTCGCCGATGAACGGCGGCAGCTCCCCGCCGAGGTCGTTCCCGGCGAGCTCGAGCTCCTGCAGGTTCGTGCAGTTCCTCAGGGAGTGGAAGAAGGGGTGGAGGTTGGTGTTGCCGTCGTGGCTCGAGAGGTTGTTGTACGAGAGGTAGAGGTACTGGAGCCGCGGCAACCTGTTGAACACCTGCGACGGCAGCTCGCCGGCGAGGTAGTTCGACTCGAAGTCGACCCACTCGAGCATGGAGGAGTTGGACAGCGCCGGCGGGATCGGGCCGGACAGGTCGTTCGACCATAGGAGGAGGAACCGCAGGCTGGGGAGGCGGCATTCGCCGGCGTAGGGGATGTCGCCGGCGAGGGAGTTGTTGGCGAGGTCCATGTATTGCAGGGAGGAGCAGTTGCAGAAGAGAGTCCCCGGGATGCCGCCGGAGAGCAGGTTGCCGCTGAGGTCGAGGAAGTAGAGCTTCCGGAGGAGCCCGATGCCGGCGGGGATCTCTCCCTCGAGGAGATTGTTCGTCAAGCTCAGCTGCGTCAGCCGCGACAGCGCGCCAAGCTCCACCGGAATCTCCCGGGCGAGAGCATTGCTCGACAAATCAAGAACCGTGGCGCAAGACAGCCGCCCCAACGCCGGCGAGATCACGCCGCGGATACCCCGGCCGCTAAGCACCAGCTGCGTGACACGCCGCCTCCCCGGCGGGCCACGCCCACATGTAACCCCAGTCCAGTTGCAAAACTCCGGCGAGCGCCCCCAATCAGCGAGGGCGCCGCCGGCGTCGTCCGAGACGTTCGAGAGGAAAGCAAGGAGCGCGGACCGGTCGTCGGCCACTGGTGGTCGTGCGGTGGCGGCGGCAGCGGCGACAGCGATCGGCACGAGGCCGACATGGAAGATGATGATTGGGATGAGCAACTTGGCCATTGAGGCCGGGATGGCGGTGGCGACGAGGTGGGCGTGGCGATCATTTGATAGCTACTTCTGCTACAATGCCATGGTTTTATGGGGGAGACAAGCGCTAGCGGGAGAAGAAGGCGAGGCAGTAGTAGTAAGCTGGAGAAGATACGAGGAAGGGGAAATTAAAAATTGGCGGGAGAGGGTGGCTGCCTAACTGTTGTTGAGAGGCTGCGGCTGGCTTTGGCGCCAAATGTTTTGACTTTGGATAAGGGGGTGTGCTGTGCCTGTGGCTGTGTGCATGCGCATGGTTTGGTGCTTGACCTTCATCTCACTTGAGAAATCGCGGCTGCCCTCTTATTAGTCCAAACCTACGGTTGCTTTGTTTATGTATAAAATTGGATGGTTTTGCTAATAGACAGTCGACTTCCCGCCTCCTAGCATGCCTAGGTTGCACTCCCTTGCCTGGCAACTACCCAATAGCCCTTCCAAAATTTTTACGTCAAATAATTCTGACCTAGACTTATTTTCGCGAGAATTCGATGATTCGTACAAAACCATGAACGTCATGATATGTCGATGTGCCATAGTAAGATGGCTTTAGGTCTAAAATAGCACCTGGTCAAGCTAGCATAACTAGGGTTTTGGTATTTATAAAACTATTTCTCAAAGATCCTAAAACTTTTTCTTAAAACTCTTAAAGTTCATGTGGAGGAAGATGAACATATCTAAGTATCCCTATACCAAGATTTATGCCTAACTCCATCTGATCACTTTCTAGCTTGTTCCGTAGTGCGAAGCAATAAAAAAATACAAAGATGTGGATGATGCTCTCATCTATATTGCTTGAAATATATGGAAGGAGAGAAACTCAAGAATTTTTCGAAACACTTTCAATACGCGTTTTCAATAACATTACTCAAGATATCGCTAACCAGAGGTCCGTGTTGTGAATTACATCTCACATGTAGCTGCATGTCACGACCTTGTTTAATTTGTTTAGCTGGTAGCTCAGGCCCTAGCTACCGGCTGTCATTGTTGCTTTTGTGTTTCTTTCTTTGGTTTGTAAACGAACCAAGCCTTGCATCTTCTCGAAGCTCTAAAATGCAAGATCAAAATTTTGGGTAGGGCTACAGCTAAAGTGTCTTACCCACCTGAATTTAAACCTGAGTGTTAAGGTGAACCAAGTGACACTCAGAGATCGGTATCCTCTGCCTTTATAATATAAGGTAAAGTTTGTCTTTATCTCTGTGACGTATAGATTCCACCTCTATCGCTAAATATTAGCCAAAAAACAATGTGCGACAAAAATCAACCCATTCAACAACAGTAGCTGGCCTCGACGAGGCGCACACTAACACCAAAGCATGGAGATTGATCACCATTGACCTGCGGCGTGTGGAGGCAGAGCCGGATTAGAGTGGGATTAAGCCCTAACACGCGTGCCATTGGAGGACATAAACTATAATTTGCAGCAAGGATAAGTCGTCGTACTCTGCTAGTACACGGCTATACGGTACATATCCATCTCCTCCTAATTATATATGGCTTAACCATACAAGTGGGTGTCTAATTGCGGTGTGATGTGGCGACCCGTCTGGAAGAGCTGCATGCTGGTGCGGTTAGGGAGGCTTGTCCGCTGCGACGGCGACTCGGGGAAGAAGCTACGTACTAACCATCAGCAGCAGTAGGAAGTGGCATGACGTGATCTCATGGGAAATGTGAGTAGGTAGAGGCCACGAGAGGAGCTGTCACCGGTTTGACACGTGTCGACTGTCTGTCCGGCCAGGAAATGGCCAACACGCCGAGCACGGTAAAATGGAATCAAGCGATTAGCTTCTCGACCTGTTTCTCGGAGCACAGCTAAACCAGTTTCGACTTCTCGGATCTCAGCAGCCTTAATTACTGCATCGCGCAAGAAATTCCACCGGTTGTTCTCTGTCAGGATTGTGTACTTGGTTGTCCCATAGTTCCTACCCCATCGTTCCTATCAGGTATACTCGACTAAATTAATATATTAAGAGAGAATCTATAATCCTTGGTGCACTGAGGTACTATGAATCATATATAGTTATTGATCAAACTAATATCTAGTTAGATCTAACGACTATATCTAAAGGGAGACCGAATTTTTTGGTAACTAAAATTTACATGTACCAAAAAATGAGAAATAATTCAAAAATACAATAAATTTTAAAAGTTTTACAATGAGTTCCTTAGAATTTTAGATGAATTATGAAATTTGTTTCATGCAATTTGGAACCAAATGAAATAGATATGAAAATAACAAGAAAAACACTTTTTATGCCTTGGACAGTGCTATGGGCTTTGGAGGCCATGGGCCTTGTGGCCTGTTTTTCTATCCGGGTGCCTGGATTATAGGATTTATGCAAGTACCCAAACCCGACCCGTACCCGCCGAGTATCGGCGATCCCGTACCCAACCTGAACCCGAACAGAACTTAACCGAGTACTACCCGTACCCGGCAGGTAGTGCAAAACAGTGTCCCATTAGGGTAATTTAGCATTCGGGTTCGGATACGGGTCGGGTATTACCTGACCCGTTAACACCCCTATTTCTACGCTATAACACTTCTCTCCAATAGCTACTCTATCCCTAAAAAGTCATATAAACAGTATTATAGAATCTGCTAAAGATGCTTTGAGAAAGCATAGCTAGGAGAGAACTTTATACCGGAAAACTGCAAAAGAGAGCGGCACGCTTCAGTTTTGTGTGGCTTGTCAAACACAGTAACATTGCATGCCATATGTCAAAACATCTACACACAGTCACAGACCATATATGTGTGCCTACACTGGATGCACGCCTGCAGGGGCGTTGACTCGACAGATTGGACGATATTTTACAGAAGCCAGAAAACGACTGACAAAAGGTTACTTGAATGGAAGGTTAATTGGTCGTGGAACATAGTGCTGTAGTGCACAAAACCAATGCTTGGTGATAGCTCTGCACAATTATTTTCCATTATCAAAGTGCTGATCTTGGTCGGAAAGAAATCGACAAAATCAAAACACTTCTTCGTCAAAAGGCACGACTAATAGGAAAAGACAAGTAAAAGAACAAAAAAGAGGCTGCCTGAAAGATAAAAGGGCAAGAATGTGGCTTGGCTTTCTTGGCATGTTTCATTATAGTGGCAATACTGAAACCTGATCAAATGATTTGTACAAGCACATATATCAGGACAAAGCATGCAAACCTTCGTGTGATAAAGCTTCTTCTGAAAAAAAAACCGATGTCTTCCTCTGCAAAAGGCTTAGCTAGTATGCGCATTCTGGAGCTGGTTCTGACATTTAGTATGTTTTGTAAATCTGAAAGATTGTCAAATCAACAGAATGTGTGCCAATAATTATTTGCGCACAGGAAAAATAAGTATAGACTACTGCAGGACAGAGAGGTTGCACAAGCTGAAGATTTTATCTAAAGGATTAGAGATAAATTATTCTCCATTAAAGGCAAATCAAGTAAAGAAACTCTATATATTCGGGAGTCAGATCATAAGTGGAATCTCAGAAGCACAACAATTCAAATGACAGACATGAGTGCAAAGTAAGATATAAAATCGTAACATGAAAACAAAGATTTTTACAGAGATATTGGTATTGTGTTCCACTACTCTTTGCACAGAATAGAGATCATCAGACCAACCAAAGTTCAAGCATGATAATTCCTGTATCCAAGATTGGACCACTCCTTACTTTTTTCTGAGTCACAGATGACCATCAAACATCAATTGATCATTCCTACCATTTTATCGATAACCAGCATGGTCTACAGCACCCCCATTTAATTTAAGTTTTTTCAACAGCTGCTTCATGTGTCCATCTCCTAGTCCCCCAACAACTGTGATGCTATTCCAGTGGGCAGTGTTGGCGCATGTGTCCATCTCGTAGTCCCCTTAACAACTGTGATGCCATTCCAGTGGGCAGTGTTGGCAATTTTACATTGTAGATAGATTGGATTGGTACAACCACGCAAGGAATTGACAGTTTTGAACAACCATGGATAATTTACCACCGTTCATTAGAGATTTAGAGACACCCCAATTTCTCTAAAACATGAATACTAGGTGCAAAGGACACAACTTGCACAGATGCAAGAGATAAGAGTATCACTGTTATACTAGTATGCACATAACATCAGAAACCACATCTTACGAAAAATGAAGAATATATATGTCATGACATGTCATGTAAGACAGTACTGCGAATGCTCAAAGTTGATTTGGATTTATTTTTAGGTTCACATTTATTTAACAGGCAGTGTCAATTCATTAGCGGAAAACTATTCCACAGTTTTGTTCCCTGTTTTCTTGAGGGAAGAATGACAAATAACAACAGCTATGCCCTTATATGGTACAAGTTCTGTGTGTAGCTTGAGCTATTGACTACTAGATTGAGCTAATTTTCGTGATACTGGCCATCTCTTGAATCGATTATAGCCAGTAGTAGCTGAGCAAATTACATATCACTGCGTAGGTCAGACTTCACAGGCATTGCACTCCCAGCCAAGAATGATTTGATGAGAGTAAGAGCCTGTTTGGGCCGATGTAGAGGAACCTCATGACCTGCACCCCTCACAGTCACGAATGTGAGACCCTGATACCCTTGACTCCAGCCACCAACCTGTTTAAGCGCAGAAGAAATTAGAAACTCAGAATGGAATGGAGGATGGATACCCCAAAAGAACAGAACATATTGGAGATTTGGAGCGAGTAACAAAAAAAGAAGTGATACAAAATTTTACATTGTAAAGGTCGATGGAATACGAGTAACACAGAATATGACATCCCAATTGAAAAGGGAACATTGAGAGTATGCAAAATTGTGAGACCTCTCTCCTAGGAGCAAGAGTTCTATCCAGTGATTTCCCTCACATTAACTTCCATAAAAATTCAACTTGAAGTAATAGGTGACAGGACCATTAGGGAAGATGTGCCATGTAACCACAACATCACATACCACAGCCCAAAATACAAATGGTCTAGGACTAAGCAAATTATACACAAGAAACCAAAAAACTTCAGGCTATTGAACACTCATCGGGCTTTTGACCAAGAAGAGCACCTACCTCATCATCATCGTCATACCAAGCATGCCAAGGAGTTACAGTTGGAAGCTTGAGAGCATCAATGCTGTATCTAGTTGATGTTACTGGAATCACTGCATCTGTATCTCCACTGGAGAAAGCAAAGAAAAATATGACAACCAAACAAAAAAGATGTTTATCTATTATCTATGCAAGACATTCTTCCATAATGTTTAAAATACAAAGGGGGGCACCAGTTCCTTAAAAGAAGTGTTACTCTTGGTTGGGGAATAACACAAATGAAAAGTTGCAGAATAACAGACCAAAAAGCACATAACCCTTAGTGTTATGAGCATCTTCTGGTAGGTCACAATCACACAGCCCTTTGCAAAAAAAAAAACAATCACAGAGCTCAACTGGGAAAGAAGACTGAACAAAACTACAGAAGTAACATAGAACTTAGGTTGTAGCTAGGTATTATGCCATGACATGCTTATACTAACTTTTCAGCAGTCACAGTACGTAACACTATTTTGGAAAAGGAAACCAACTGAATCCTAGAACTATGTTACAGAGAATAATTTAGTATTATAGGCTAACAGTTACAACTATCTTTGAGTGCCTGAGTGAGCAAAGACTCATAAGTTTAGAGAGCCAGGAATCACCTGAATACCCATATACGAAGCCCATATTGTATAAGCTCATGATAGATATGCAGCACAGATCTTTCACAGTCCCTCCAGTGAGTGTTAACAACTTCACTGCAAAGAATGGCAGTACCAACATGTTAAAAGAAAGGACAAGAAAGAGACATATTTGCCGATCTTCTCATCAGTGTTGTTTCCTAGTTTCAGCTATGAAGTAACTCCTAAAAATGAGATATTCAATCTTCATAGTAATACATTAATCTTACAAAAGTATGAAGCATAAATATAGCAATATAAATTTAAAAAACAACTTAGCATAGAAATGCAGAGAACAACCCTACCCTATGTCATCAGGTGGGGAATCAAATTTAAGTCATGATGGTATAAGTGATAAACATTACTACATCTGTGGAAAGAGAAGACCTTTCCAATAATTTATGAAAATCCAATATCATAAGGATGCAAAACTAGAATGATTGCTGAATATTTCATAAGGATTCAAGTGCGTCACAGACTCACAGCAAAGATAGTATTAATTCAATGTCTAAAAACCTAACCATAAGATTACCTGCAGGTCTCCCATTTAGATTTGCCAACGACGGGACTAACGTGAAGTGCATTTTGCACCTCAGCCAGATTGAAGTATACAATTGAATGTTTTTCAGTGCAAGGATCATACTGCTCTCCCATTTTACCAACAGACTACCAAAAGAAATCATGATTATGAATCAGATGGCCAGAAAAACATGTGAAGTCATGAAGCATAGAGTTTCGATATTATAAGCGATTAGTGTCCATTTGCACATTATGAACTTATATTGACAATTTAGATCAAGAAAATTTCCCCGATTGGCTTATACTGTGTGGAACCCTTTAAAAAAAAAGAAAGGAGAAAAATATAGTGCCCGAATCTTATTTGTATATTTTGGGGGGTGAAAGTAGGGTTATGTGACTCCTCTAGAGTTACTTAGCAGCTAGCATCGCCTCAGATATGAAGATATGCACACATGCATGCATAATTCAGTCAATTATACAAGTTGCATATGTGTTCATTCCAATGAAATTACATGGTTTATTTTTCCGTTTCCATAGCTTGGAATTTCAAACTGATGGTCTGGCACCACTTGTGCTATGGATAATTTTTAAATATAGATAGAAAGTTGAACTGAAATTCTCTTGCATGATTTCAGTTGTTGGAGCTTGAAAACTTACATGTAGCCTTTTCATCACTCTGTTCCTTGAGGATGCAAAAGATGCATGACAGGTAGGTGTGAAGATACTATATGAGTCAATGTTTCCAGCTTCGGTGCTAGCAATGTCAAGAATTTTTTCACACTGTTGAGATGTATGCACAAAGGACTCAAAGTCACAGAAAATGTTCAGTAGCCTGTATGTTTGATCAGAAATCAAGCCAGTGGTCCACATGAATTGAAATATTCCATAGTGGTCGTGGAAATCATCAGTCAGAGCATTTCCTACCTGTAAGAAATGGCATTAGATACATACTATGGTTCCTATACATCATCAACTAATGTATGATGATTCACAACACATATTCTGTTTGTATGAACTTTAGGTATACCTGCAGACTATCTGATTCTTGTCCCTACAGATTTCATAACTAAACCACTGAAAAGAGACAAAAAGTTGAACTACAAGCTACCAATTAATTTCCCCTAATTTACAAGGAAAGCAAAATGGGAGCATAGCAATTACCATACCATCGTTCAACTGGATGTAACATAAAAAGGCCAGTTCATCATTGCATAAGACAAAACACAAGTTTCATCGACCACCAGATATGTGCTAGATGAATTGCATTTGATTTGCTTTTTTTAAAAAAAGATTATTTGATTTGCAAATTACAAATCTCTACTATTGAAAGTGGCTTGTAGTGGTTGTGGTGGTGGTGTTATCAACCTTTAATATCCAGCGTCCAATAGCATCTGACGGTTGACGCTCCACACTGCTCTGCGCGGTTGCACCCAGTGCCATGCGCTCGCACCCCCCAACCCTAGCCACTCCCTGTCTCTCGCGACGCCGCCCGGCCCGCCCCTCCCCCGGTCTCCACTCTCCACTCTCCACTCGGTCTTCCATCTTCGTCCTCCGCTCCGATCTTCCTCCTCTCTTCCTTTAACCGTAGCACTGCCCTCCCTCCCGTCCTTGCCTCCTTGGCAGCTCCGCCTTCCATGATCACGCCGCCTCACCAGCTACGCCATCCTCAGTCATGCCAATCTCCCGTCCAAAATCGCCGGTGAAATCCCTAACCCTATCTCGTCAGGCAGGAGCCTCCTCTCGTCACCCGGCGGCAACGCCCCTCGTCATCTTCCTCGTGGACAACGGCAAGGCGGCAGCTACCCACGCTCCATGCGGCAAGGGCCGACCGGCGACGACTGAGCCTGGGCGTCCCTCAAATCGCTAGCTAAATCCCTAACCCTATCCACAAATAGGCATCGTCTCATTGGGCTCCTCCTACTCTCGGGCAGCAGCTACCCACGCTCCTTGCACGGTTGACCATGGGCGCGACACTACTCCTACTCCTACTCCTCCTCTGACGGCCGCTGCAGCTGTCCAGGTGACCTCAGAGTTCGATGGCAACAACCAACAAGATCGGGATCGATGGTGACTTTAGCTCCGATCTTGGATCTGGTTGTCTAATATGTCTTTGCAAGGTTTTTTATGGATCTTTTTGGTCGCTGGTTGCAGGATTTTGGAGGATTAGAAGGCTTGTGGCCAGGGATAGATGTGAGGTTGTAGATGGCTTTAGTTTTTACTATGCAAATATGTTGTTCTTGGATGCTTCCACTATTATACATACGGTTCGCTAATTTCCCCCCTAACACATAACTGTGTTTGATGATCGTTAATCTCTGTTGCATCAACCATTTAGGCTTGGGATAGCTAGACAATGTCAATTCTTGATTTTTGCAATCATTTCATCCAACTATACTTGTCATACTTTTTGTAAATATTGAAATCTAGCACTTGATTTGTGTTCTTTTGAATTTTCTGAAGTGGTTGTGTTTATCTAGGAGCTCCAGCTTTTGGATGTGAGCTTCAGTTACAGAAGTACATCTTCACCTTCTTCCTTTGTACATGATATATGTTTCTCAAAACAGATGAGAGATGCTCTGAATATCAAACTTGTAAATGTGAATAACCACATTAGATGGCTTTAATGCTACGGTTCATAGAAAATGAAGAAAATCATTTAATTAAATTTTTTCCTTTTTTGTTATAGAGAAAATAGAAGCCAATCAAGTCATGACAATCTAGCTTGAAATTTTTGCCTGTAATCCTTATTTAATTGTTATTTTATATAATTTCCTTTTTCTTCCGCCATCTGTACTACTCATTTTTTCAAGTGTGTAAACATATGATTACTTTTTTCTACAACGGAAGCCATGACAATCTAGCTCATATATTTTTCTATATTTTCTCACTATCGTTGATAGGACTTACTGTAAAGTGTAGTGAATTGAGCACTTTAGTGAGATGAGTTTTGATGTACTAGCTTGGTTCATTTTCCCTAAGTTAATTAATGTAGTTTCTGGTTGTAACCATTGCAAGCTCGTCACTGGCCTTTTGGCAGTGGATGAAAGTCTTGGGACTCCAGTTTGTCTATTGATTTGTGAAAATTGTGTTATGCTACTATGCTAGATGGATTACATCAGAATTCATTTCTTAGTTGGCCGCATCAGGATCTCCTTGCTTGATTCTTTTTTCTAAAGCAGTTGATGCTTCCTCTAGAGTAGTGTTCCTTTCGGCGGTTGCGGTTGCGTTTAAACTGGAAATTTGTAGCTCCTCGATAAGAACATCCGAGGAATCAAAAAATTATAGAAAAAATGATTTTGAGAGCTTTGAGAAGAAATAGTAATTAAGACCTACAAAAATTGGCTACCAAACGTTAAAGCGTTTGACTTGAACAAAAATAACAAATTTTCAGCTTATAAGCAAACGCAAACGCAAACGCTAAAAGAAACACTACCTAGATAGATGTTATCTTTTTAAGATGCTCTGGCCTTCACCAATGGACGTTCCCATCTCACGAAATTCGTTGCAACGCACGTGTCCTCGGGTATACTTCAAATTCGCACTCCTTGAGGCAAAACTTTTCATGTCTTATAGTTTGATTATTTATCCTTATACTCTACATTAGACACTAACAAAAATTTCATTTAAATAACTATATATATTCAATGGATAAGTGCATTTTGTCTCTCTGCTTCTGATTTTGGTTATGCTTTGAATAACACATTCTTTAAAATTGTTCAAAATGCACATTGTACCAGGCTAACAAACTAAACTTTCATTTGTTAGCAGTATTTTGTGCTGACAATTATATTGTATCTCTATTATTAAGTCTCATGTGTTGAGTGATGATAAGTGGTAGTCGATTTTCTGAAGTGCAATCTGTTTATATATCTATATTTACTGTTTTGTTTTGTTTATTGATGCATGCAGGGTGAATATATGAACACTAGAGCTATAAGAGAAGTAAAAGAAGAGAAAGAGGTATGTATCGTTAGTTACTTCTGATAGCTATTATTCTGGCAGAGTTGCCTCCCAACATGAAGACATGTACCAAAAATAGGGTTTTATTAAGTTGCATGCACCGACCAATTCACCCAAAGGCAGCCTAAACTGATAGGAAAAAATGGGCTGTTTACTTATACGTCCAATACTCTCCTTCATATAGAGGCTCCCTCAGGCCTCACACATGTGGAATAGGAGTGGACGGCAATTTTTTATTTAAATTACGTCTGCCAGCACTCGAACTTGAATCCTCTGACTTTGATACCATATTAAGTTGCATGCACCGACCAATTCACCCAAAAGCCTAAGCTGATGGGAAAGGTGGGCAGTTTACTTATATATCCAACAGGTTTTATTTGTAGAACTTAATGTTACTTCATTTCAAGGCTATAACTGCTCTATTTATTTCTAAGATCAATATCTGTTCAAGGAACTGATCCGTGCGACCAAAAAAGTGTTGTGCGCACAAAGCTGAGATTGGATAAGCTAGACGGAGCAACTCCGCATACTGGACTGTTGACATAGTCGTCTTCAACACTGCCCCACAGCCAGCGAGACATCAAGAGGGTATATCACATTTCCCCTGAGCTTAAGTTTTATATGAAAACTGATACCACGAATCAGTTCCCATCCTTCAAAGCCAGTATTAATGTGTCCACAGGCTGAACTATTATCAAGAAGGCAACCAGGTGTACCCAAGCCATTAGGTGATGGATGTATATGTTATAGTCATCTCACACCTTTTTCTTCAAGCTGGATGACTTCCCTTATTTAGAGTTCCGACTTATTCATGTATTCAATCATTAATTTTTGCTTGCTAATCGTTTCATCTCCCCCATACAATGATAACATTAAAATTTAGAAGCGGTTGGTTTAATGTAGTTCTGGGGGTATTTATAGATACCTTCATGTCATGCAAGTTGTTAACCTTTTGGATGCTTAACTAAAATGCTGTTATTTTCGTTTGATCAATTGGAAATTACGGGATACCTCTTATTGGAAAAAATTTTAAATCTGAACAAACCATCTTTTCTCTTTTAAACAACTGGCAATTTCTATGAATATGTAGCAGAAAATTTTCTTTCATCTTATTACTCACCCGCACATTGAAATATTTTCCCTTGATGGTGACTGCCATTTGTTTCCTTCAGACCACAAAGGCAGGATATCTGGGACAGATGGTTAAAAGGTTAGGTAGTACATTTTGGTTGTAGCCAGATCTGTCCATCGATCGATGATGAGACCATAAGATCAAGTCTGGACTCTAGATGCTATTCCAATATTGGATATGTGCTAGCCACACTAGAGAAGATTCATTTTTAAAGAGCACTTGGACAAAGTGTTTGTACCATAATTTTGCATAGTAATCGACCCTGCCGTGCATTCTTGTTTGGAGAACATACTCACACAAAGACCTGCATGTTTGTTATACCAGATCTTGTATATTAACAAGAACATGGATGCGATCTTGCAATAGTAGAAAAGGCTTTCGGGTGCCCAGATGTATCTAGCGAGCATGTGAAAAAACCTGTGGAAATCTTATTAGGTGCTTTTGTAACGTGTATTCTAACTTCTGGTAGCAATTCAGTTGGCAATGTATGGTCAGCTGGTATTATATTTTCATTGATCCTCTTCTAGGATTCCAGAGCAACGCACGGATGCCCAACTAGTAAGTTCAAATAGACAGCTACCAACCAAACATATCTTGCTAGATTTATCATAAGCAATCAAAATCTATGATCAAATATTGAAATTAGAGAAGTAAAATTGCAGAAGTACCAGAGCAATACCATATAGCCCTTTAGATTAATTGATTTGTCTCCAGTGGCCTCATGGTGCCTCTTTATGGCCTGAGCCAACTGAGGAACGTAATGGCCTAACCAAATCAGAGTGAAATTTTCTAAAGACAGAAAGAAACAGTAGATGTTATAGAAGGAACAAAAGCTTGCAAAAGATTCAACAGACCAGCATAACTCTCTCCAGTCAAATAAAATTCACGCCCCTTGTACTGAGGAAATCGTTCAAGCCACTTTGTTAAGAAGACCAATGAATCCTTTGCTATAACACATTGCAAATACCAGTGAGCAAACTCTAATAGTGTTACTCTTGGAGAACATGAATTTCATGTAAATCATATAAGGAGACAAAGCAAAAGGCCTTGTAATACCGGTCCTGTCATCCCCATTGCTTAAAACATCGTCCGAGCTGTTCGAATATGAATAACCAACGCCAACTGGTGAATCCAGGAACAAGATATTGGCAACTGCAAAATTTAAGATTATTGAAAAGCCAATCTTCCCAAGTATCTAGCTGGAGTGCAATGAACTATAAAAACTAAGAAGTTTAGCAAAAGAAAATGAGTTCTGCTATGAAACAATTTGGGTTTGAAAGACAGAAAACTAAAGCTAACCATAATATGTGCATACCTAACAATCCAAGAAATCCAATTAATCAAATAGAAATAATAAGAAGGCAGGAAGGCAGGCAGTCGACTTTTGTGTATTCAACTGTGACAGTAACCATCTAAATTGTACAGGTACTTGTTTTGCACAATTGAGCTACATTCAAGCTTTGGGAAATTGAATCTGGCGGTTTCCTTCCACCAGTCAGATGCAACTCATGGTCAATTACAGGCAATGTTTTGTGACGAGAAGGCTGAACTAAAAATATATATAATCTCTACAAATTGAATATAAAAAAAGATAATCTCGGTTTTTAACACAGAGAAATTGGCAAAGCTCTTTTAAAACTCAAAACATTCAGCCTCCGACAAGCCTCTTGTAAGTTGTAACAATCCCAAGCTATTTTTGGAGTTGATAAATTTAAGACTTCTGGCGAAATATTTAGTAAGATTGTTTCCTTTGTTCCCAAAATAAAAGGAAGAGCAAAAGATTTGTCTTAAGATAAAAAAGGTTAGCTATTTACTGATAATATCGGCCATCCGTGGAGACCAGAAACAAAAAGGTTGAAAAAGGACGGTAGGTCGGTAGCAGCACATACAATAAATAAATTAATGAAAGTAGTGTTACTTCCCACGAATAAAACTTGCTTCTGTTAAACGCTACCTTGGTTCCAAGAATAAGGATTCATGTGTACACCCTTTCCATCTGCATTAACATGGAAAGGTCCCACTTCTTCTGCAACTCCAAAGGCAATTGATGAGCAACCAGGCCCTGTAAAATGAAATGCACCGAATTCAACATTATACTCTCAACCCAGTCGTGTTCCATAGTATTGTAACCAAATGAACTTTGGTGATTAAAGGAGAAGCTAACACCCCAGGTAATTTTTTCAATACCGCAAAGAAATATTTCACAAATTCACTACCAAGTACTTTCTTCACATAAAAAAAGCTGATCTGGATATATCAAGAGTACTGTTGAAGTTACTTAACTAAAACAAATTATTTGACCTTTTCTTCTAACTTCGTAAGCTTCCTCCCGAGGTAGTCTCGAGAGTCAGGTCCGGTCCGTTTCGTTCAGATCTATGTTTTAAAGGTTTTAGATAAATCTTTAAGATAGAAAAAAGGATTCGAAAAAACAAATTATTTTTATTTTAAATAAAAAAACTCTAACCTTAAATAAAACAAATAAGACCTCATAAACTGACAGGGCCTAAAATCCTAAGACCAAATCAAACCACACGGAGCGCGGGCGGCCGTGGTACTACCTCCGTTGAGCCAGAGCACGAGGGGCTTGGAGGCCGGGTCGTGCGTGGCCTCGAAGAACCAGTAGAAGAGCGCGGCGCCGCGCTCCTCGCTGACGGTGACGTACCCGGCGTAGTGCGCGAAGCTGGTGTTGAAGCCCTGCCCCGGCACGCGCGTCACCCGGTCCCGCTCCTGCTCGCCCTGCCACGGCGCCGCCGCGGCGGAGGCGGAGACCGCGGCGGCGAGGAGCAGCAGCAGGAGGGGCGCGAGGGATCGGGAGGCGCTCGCCATTGCTGCGAATCTGCGGCGACTCCGGGGGCGACTCCAGGGCGGAGACCGCAGCAGGAGGTCGCAGTGGTTAGCAGAAGATCGTACGGTTTAAGGGATTAGAGCAGTGGTTAGGACTTTTAGGGGTGGCGATTGGCTGGGGGTGTGGGGATGCGTTTGCGTGCAGTGCTGCAGAGCGTCGTAGCAACCAAGCGAAGGAATCTTCCGATTATCCCAAGGATAAAGCAAAGATAAATACGAGCGTTACCCAAAAATAATTACGACCTTACGAGTGTTTCTGGTAGGAAGTCCGCAGAGAAGTCAACCCTGGTGTATACTAGCCTCAACGCCAAAATGGTTTTTTTTTTTTCCCACAGTGTAGGAGAGCGTATGTTGCATCAGCGCACTCCCAGCGGGATTATTAAAACTGTTACTAAAATCGTCACGTAAAATAAAACACTGATATGGAAAGTAGAGAGAAAAGGGAGTTGTTACTAGTTTAAGCAACCATTACTATACAAAAATCAATGCAAAATATTAACTAGGAGTAGATCACAACCATAACTACACAATCATGTACCAATCAAATCGTTTGATATATGCCTAGATGAGAGAGAAAGAGGGGAGAGATTAATGATAGGCTCACCTATAATTACAATGCATTAAGAGCATTGTTTCTTATATTGTTACTACATAACATGGCACATTTTTTAGTAACAACTTATTGGGGGTGCCCTCGGTGTTCGCGAAAGAGAAAGAGTTTGCTTCCTGTGTCCGGAAGTTCTCAAAAACAAGTTGAAAACCGCTTTGAAAAGATCTTGAAGCTGAGTTATAAGCAAATAAAATAAGTTACGGAGAACATATGACAAATGTTGAGTGTAAACAACCGGTTTAGTGCAATCGTGTAAAAATCCAATTGTAAGCATTAAATCTCACCGAACCCCGGATGCACCCTCTTTCCCCACTCATACCCGAGTGTAACATCCCAATTTTTATTAAATAAAGAAAATTAGAATGTTTTAAATTTTCAAAATTCTATAATAAAATGATAATGTAAAACTAAGATTTAAAAAGCCAATAGCATACAAGTTACAAATTTTCAAAATATAAATTAAACCTAATTTTAAATTACTTTTAAAACTCTTAAACCATAAACCTAATTAATAAATGGTTAAAGCAAAAGAAAAGAGAAAACAGAAAAAAAATGGAAAACACCCCTAAACCATGGCCGGCCCAACCCCTTTCTTTCCCTCTCGGCCCATTCCCTTCCCCTTGGCCCATTTCATTTTTCTCTCTCTCTCATTTGAGCAACCTCATTCTTCCTCCAGGCCGCCTCCTCCCTCCCATGTGTGCCATGGCTAGCCAAGGCCTAGCTCGGCCTGGCTCGCTCGGCCCTCGTCTCTCTCTCTCTCTGTCGCTGCCTCTGCTTCGCTCGCTCCCTCGTCCATGAGCGCCCGCACGATAAGCACTTCGCCACACACACCTCCACGCTCGTGCGTCGGACCAAGCAGAACACGCGACGCTTGGCGCCATCAAGACAGCGACCGCCTGAGATCTCCTCCCTACCTCCTTCTAAGGGTGACCGCCTGCGTCGTTGCCACGTCCTTAAACTTGCTCTGTCGCCTCCACGCCCACGAGGCAGCCTTGCATGTGATCTGACGTGACCAGTGATGTGCCTCGCCTTCCGGTCATTGCACAAGCATTACTCTCCCGTACCTCTAGCTAGCTCGGTTAAACAGCTAGCTGGCGGTAAGAGCATCAATCTGGCCTCGCTCGCCACTTTTCTTTGCCGCGACCTCGCTTGGTGCTGGACCTGAGCAAGCTCACTGGCCGTCGCCTATGCCTTCGACCCACCTTCACGCATTATAAAGCCCGAGGTGCCTCCTCCATTGCTTTTCCCCTCCTGACCAATTCTACAACTGCACTCTAGCACAGCCTCCTCCCTCCTTTAGTGAGCCATCTCGCCCAGATTTATCCTTGGGTGAGAGCTCTCCCTCTCCTCTACATCGTCCTCTCTCTAATCGGGCTCTCTTGCCTTGCAACTCACCGGAGCGCCCGTAGAACGCCGCCTAGGAATTAGCCCTTTTTTGATTTCATCGCTGTCAGTGAGTTCCGTCCTAATCCTGTGCAGCGGTGCTCTAGAAACATCCTGGGGATATCGCCCTCCCCCCCTTGCCTCATTCTTGGTCTGGGTTTCGCGTAGCTCGCTACAGACGAGAACTCTGCTTCAAGCGCCATTGACCTCCATGACACCAGAGCAATCCAGCCTTTCTCTATCCTCACCGTCACCGTAGGTAGTTCCCCGACCCTTTCCAGAAGCTTGTGCGCCATTTGCACATGTTCCAAAACCCCTAGGTGGCCGACGCCACAGTGAACCGTGACCGCCGCTGCACCTCCTTGTCACGCCGCCGTGACAGACCGTTTCCGGTGATGCCAGCACCTCTCGTAGGATCCCCTTAGGCTCTAGGACCTTAGTCCCGGCGCTCGTGAGCCGTGGTGGCCCAAGTCATCGGCGCGCCGTCGCCCTCTCCCACCCGGTCACATTCAGTCAAGAGGAAGAAGATGATTGTCGGCCCCGGTCACCGGGAACCTCGGTGCACCTGTGCTAGCCCAGGATCTTGTCTTGCTAGCACGGCACATTTTACAAAATGCTGGAATCATCTCATGCCTGCGATAAAATTTATTAATACTATAGAGTTCGATTACAACATGGCTCGTTTTTGTAGGCCGAAAAGGCCAAATCTATAAGACAAAAATGAACTCTTACCAGAGTTTAGCATAGCGGAAACAATAAGAAGAGTAGGGTCTCAAGGCTGTGCCCAACCCAATCGAACAGCGGCGGAGTCCCACTAACCCTCGGCCTTTACGTCAATCTTCCGGTCCTTCTCCTCCTTGTCGATGTCATCCAGACCAAACTCCACCTCGACGCCACCTAAAAAGGTGAGTAGGTGCGAGTGTGAGAACGCAATCAAACCGCGCTCGCGAACCAAGACCTCATCTAATACTAAACAATGATGCAAGATTTTATGGTGGAGGTTAGGTTCACAAGTTTGCTTAAAATCAAATATACTTATTTTAAGTTAAGAACTCAAGACTTAGCTTTTTCACAAAGCAAAGATGTACTGGGCTATATATGCCGATTCTTTATACACAGGGGGTTTCACAGTGGCGACACCGTATACTTAGCCAAGGAATACGTGTCCCACGTGGCAGATCCATACCATAGCCATGGTCATGGTCTCCACAAACGGTAGACTAGCTCCCATCGCCATGGCGAGCTATCTCCAACAATATGGCGAATCCGTGCTCATACAACAACTGGCGCACGTTTCTCATCTTCTGGCGAACCCGTGCCCATACTACAACTGGCGCACGTTTCCCAGGCTCTAGTGAACCTGTGCCCATACAACAACTGGCGCACGTTTCCCAGCTTCTGGCGGACCCGTGCCCATACTACAACTGGCGCACGTTCCCCAGGTAAGTGGCGGTAGACTCACCCTCTTAGCCAAGAGGTGTGATCCCCTTGAGCTCAACAAAGGCCAGGATCCTCAGATCCTAATCTCAATCACAGGAATCAAATGATTATTGACTATATTCGCACTCAGGCATAAATGGTATCCGAATGCATGGACTATCTCTTTAACTTATCGAGTGTAGGAATGCTCGGGAATAGGGCACAACACATCACCATAATGATGTACTCGGGATACACATCTTGATTAGGCTGTCCAAGGCAACGTCTGATGGCGATGTAGTCTTAATCATAGGCGGTATGGTACATCTTTGCTACACTATGCTTTACCAACAATCATGTGTAAAGACTAAACCACAATCGTGATACATATCATGGTAATGATGGGAATTGTACCATTGAGGTATCTACTCGCATCACGGTATTTATACGAGCCAAAATTTGTCAGATTGATAGCGACTATCTTGTTGCAATTGCAGATTGATAGCGTGCTATGTCGTTACATTACTGCAGATTGATAGCGGGCTATCTGTTACAAAGGTTGTCCCGTCATCCTAGTACCGTATCGTTGACAGCCAAGGTCAAACCTATAGACTCTAGACTTAAAAGCATGTCTAAGCCATTTCAAAGACTTAATAGTTAAGGAGTTTAACCTCTATACCTTAGGTTATCAAAGGATAAGGATAAGGAAATTATATGAAGGAGGGGTTTGTGTTTATTAACACTAAATAACAAGTGGATTAACTAGACCAGCTTTAGTAGCTCTTGATACCAACATATATTACTTGGAAAATCATATTGCATGCAATCTAATATATTAAAATCAACATAATTTAAATAAAACTGGGTAAAGAAGAATGAATTGAGGTATTGGCTGCTTTGCCGAGCGTGTCAAGGTCTTCGTCGGCCTTACGGCTTCTCTACAGTTGTCGGTTCTATCGCATAAAAGCGAATAACATCGATGAAGACACAGAAGATGAAATATGTATGATGCATGTAATGCATGTGGTTAAGGGTGACACTCCTCGTAGGGGTTATTCTACCGATTATCTTAGCATAGATCTTCCTACTTGTTTAGGAAGTTCCATGCGCTTATGGCTTATGTGTGTATGCTTAAGATGGTGCGTATGATTTTATGTCATACGTATTGTCTACCCATGTGGTTTAAACTTTTAGTTCTAGACTATTGTAGAAGTGTGATTTTAAGTTAGGAGATATTCTCAATGTTTTCATATTTAAAAGAGTATTATTATTATTGTACTTTATTTGTTATTAATAACTAAAGGGAACTATTTATATTTTACTTGGACATAAAATAATGAAATAGTTCAAATTATAATTTTGCTAGGGTCCAATGTATCTATAATATTTTCTGACATTTGTCGTGATTGGAATCTGGGGCTCCGGTGCAAAACTTACTTGTTGAGTGAGGATCAACGGCCTCTTTCCATGAGCGTCGGGGCTTTCAAGAAGGCGAACTTGATCGGGTGGCTATCGATAGAAAGGCCGCATGATTTTTAGGCTGGTTCGGACCCCTCGAGTGGAAATGCTGACCCTCGTCGATGGTATCTATATGAGGATCGAAGAGGTTACAAAGGGATGAGTTTCTTGTGGCGGAGGGATGAGCTTTGGCCCGAGAATGGTGCGGTGGAGCTCCCGATGTCGTGTGTATTTTACGGTAGTCGCACTCTCTAGATGTGCGGCGGCGTAGTCTATTTATACATGGGCGTGTCGGTTTTCTAGCGGTGAAATCCTATTACCTAAGCGGTATGATGGTTGTCCCTCGCTTTGTCCGGTGGTCGAAGCATGTCTTCTCTTGCGTCATCGTCATCATTCTTCGTCTTCTGAAGCGGTGTGGGGCGATGTTACAAGGCGTGGGTTGGTGGCGCGATCCCTGCGACTGTCTCGAGCGGTGTCGAGCATTTAATGCGCGGGGAATCCTTCCTTAGTCGGGAAGAGCTGCTCGGACGGTCAGCGAATTAGCGTGCGAAACCGGCGAGGACTCCGCTTTAAGTAGACCCTTGCTCGGGAGAGAGGCATTTTTTGTTTTTCGTTTAGCGTGTGACTATCCGAGCGTCACCCTAGGCCCGTCATCTAGCCCCGAGCCGAGTGGTGGGCCGGCGGTCCTCCTCGATGCTCTTTTAAATCGTCTTCTTGAGCCTTTTCGGTTCGAGACGTTGGACGCGTGCTGATTAGCGGCGAGGGCTGTCGGGCGAGACTTTCAGGTTGGTGAGCTCAAGGTTACTGAGCAAAGGCTACGGCGAATCTTAAGGTCGGCCGGCGAGGCGGCGGGAGGAGTCGAGCGGGACTCGGAGGACTACTGCCGTTGGTGCCTAGGCGTCGAAGGAACTTCGCCGAATGACAGCGTGGTCGGACCCTTGGGGAGAAGGTCGTACCGGCGACCCTCTGCTTTCGTCTTGTGGCGCAAAAGCGTTGTCGCGCATCTTAGAGCTTGGAGGTGGTGGGCCGTCTTAGCCCGACCATGGGGTCTCCGGGCGGCGTCGAGGCGACATGGCTTTGGTTGTCCGTGCCCCAAGTATGGGGTTAAAGTGGTGAGGGCCTTTCGACCCGGGCGTGGGCGATCTCGGGCAGTCTGTCGAGCGAAGAGGTCGGAGTAGTTCGAACTCGAGCTCGAAGTCTTGGCTCGTCAAGCTCGGGAACATCCGTGTCGACCCTCGGCCGGTGAGGTCTTCTTTCGGCGTCACCGCCATGAGGTAATTTCTTCTTGTGAACTACTTTTGTTTGTAATCTTCTTGATGGCTTCTTTGTTTGTAGTTGTCTGCTGAGGTGGATGGTAGGGCTGCGAGCCTGAAGCTCGGTGCCGAGCCAAGGTGAAGCGGTGCGCTCGAACTTGGGAGGCCCAAGCGGACTCGCTGGGTCGGAACGAACTTGAGCACGCTTTGGAGTATGCTCGGGAGTGCAGAGGAGCTCCGGTCAGGAGGAGCTCGGCGGGTCCATGAAACTTGAGGAGGAGGCGTAGGCCGGCGAGGCAAGAGGGGCGGCAGCCAGCGAGGAGATCCGGTCGGGGCATGAAGCCCAGATCGAGGTTCTCGGCCGAAGTCGCCTTGAGGGCGTGGGCGGAGCTTCAATCTTTGAAGGGTAGATCTAGGGAATAGTGTGCGTGGTGTTACGTGTGTTTGTAATACATTTCAATTTAAATACAAGATGTTCTCTTTCTCTTGTTCACGTCTATAAAATGTTTATGCTACTATTTGCGCTATATACCTACCTATATGCCTACCTAGCCCCTCGTGTGGTCGGGCCTTTGGTGCGTGTTTTTGAAAAAAAGACCGAGCTCACGAAATGCTTGAATCTGTGAAAAAGCGATGTCGGCCCCTCGTGTGGCGAGTCCTTGCCCAGTTGCGAGCAAGAGGCAGGGCACATGAAGTGGCCGGGCATCCGAAGATCTTGTGAAATAAGCGATGTCCGGCCCCTCGTGTGGCGAGTCCTTGCCCACAGTTGCGAGCAAGAGGCCGGACACCGCAAGCGGCGGCGGCCAGGATCTTGTGAAAAAGCGATGTCGGCCCCTCGTGTGGCGAGTCCTTGCCCTTGGTTGCGAGCAAGAGGCAAGACACCTGCAAGCGGCGGCGGCCGAGATCTTGTGAAAAAGCGATGTCGGCCCCTCGTGTGGCGAGTCCTTGCCCACAGATTTGCGAGCAAGAGGCCAAGACCTGGCGGCAGGCGGCCGAGATCTTGTGGCGATGTCCGCCCCTCGTGTGGCGAGTCCTTGCCCACAGTTCGAGCAAGAGGCAAGACACCACAAGTGGCCGGCGGTAGAGATCTTGTGAAAAAAGCGATGTCCGGCCCCTCGTGTGGCGGGTCCTTGCCCAGTTGCGAACAAGAGGCAAGACACCGCAAGTAGCCAGGCGGCCGAAGATCTTGTGAAAATGGCGATGTCAGGCCCCTCGTGTGGCGAGTCTTTGCCACAGTTCGCGAGCAAGAGGCCGGACACCACGAAGGGCCAGGCGGTAGAGGATCTTGTGAAAAAAGCGATGTCCGGCCCCTCGTGTGGCGGGTCCTTGCCTGATTGCGGAGCAGAGGCAAGACACCAAAGTGGCAGACATCAAATCTTGTGAAATAAGCGATGTCGGCCCCTCGTGTGGCGAGTCCTTGCCCAGTTCGAGCAAGAGGCCGGGCACCTGAAGAGGCCGGCGGCCGAGGATCTTGTGAAAAAGCGATGTCCGGCCCCTCGTGTGGCGGGTCCTTGCCCAGTTGCGAAACAAGAGGCAAGACACCACAAGTGGCCAAGGCGGCCGAGGATCTTGTGAAAAAAGCGATGTCAGGCCCCTCGTGTGGTGAGTCTTTGCCCACAGTTGCGGAGCAAGAGGCAAGACACCACAAGTGGCGGAACATCCGAAGATACGAAATAAGCGATGTCGGCCCTCGTGTGGCGAGTCCTTGCCCACAGTTGCGAGCAAGAGGCCGGGCACCACAAGTGGCAGAGCATCCGAAGATCTTGTGAAAAAAGCGATGTCAGGCCCCTCGTGTGGCGGGTCCTTACCCAGTTGCGAGCAAGAGGCCGGGCACTGCAAGTAGCAGGCGGCGAAAATCTTGTGAAAAAAGCGATGTCAAGCCCCCTCGTGTGGCGAGTCTTTACCCCAGTTGCGGAGCAGAGGCAAGACACTGCAATGGCCGGGCGGCCGAGATCTTGTGAAAAAAGCGATGTCAAGCCCCCTCGTGTGGTGGGTCCTTGCCCACAGTTCTTGAACAGAGGCAGGACACCAAATGCCGAAGCGGCGAGAATCTTGTGAAAAAGCGATGTCCGGCCCCTCGTGTGGCGAGTCTTTGCCCAGTTTGCGAACAAGAGGCAAGGCACACCAAATGGCCAAGGCGGGCGAGGGATCTTGTGAAAAAAGCGATGTCCGGCCCCTCGTGTGGCGGGTCCTTGCCCCAGTTGCGGAGCAAGAGGCCAAGACACCTGCAAGTGGCAGGAGCATCGAAATCATAAAAAAGCGATGTCGGCCCTCGTGTGGCGAGTCCTTGCCCACAGTTGCGAGCAAGAGGCCAAGACATCTGAAGTGGCCGAACATCCGAAGATCTGTGAAATAAGCGATGTCGGCCCCTCGTGTGGCGAGTCCTTGCCCACAGTTGCGAGCAAGAGACCGAACATCTGAAGTGGCGGGCATCGAAAAAGCCTTGAAAAGCGATGTCCGGCCCCTCGTGTGGCGAGTCCTTGCCCACAGTTGCGAGCAAGAGGCCGGGTACCACAGGTGGCCAGGCGGCCGAAGATCTGTGAAATAAGCGATGTCGGCCCCTCGTGTGGCGAGTCCTTGCCCACAGTTGCGAGCAAGAGGCCGGGCACCAAATGCTGGGCGGTAGGATCTTGTGAAAAAAGCGATGTCAGGGCCCTCGTGTGGCGAGTCTTTGCCCACAGTTGCGAGCAAGGCCGGGCACCTGAAGGGCAGGCGGTAGAGGATCTTGTGAAAAAAGCGATGTCTGGCCCCTCGTGTGGCGGGTCCTTGCCCAGGTTGCGGAGCAAGAGGCCGGACACCACAAGTGGCGAACATCGAAGATCTGTGAAATAAGCGATGTCGGCCCCTCGTGTGGCGAGTCCTTGCCCACAGTTGCGAGCAAGAGGCAAGGGCACCTGAAGGGCCGGCGTAGGATCTTGTGAAAAAAGCGATGTCCGGCCCCTCGTGTGGCGGGTCCTTCTACAGTTGCGAGACAAGAGGCCGGACACACCAAAGTGGCCAGGCGGTAGAGATCTTGTGAAAAAAGCGATGTCGGCCCCCTCGTGTGGTGAGTCTTTGCCCACAGTTGCGGAGCAAGAGGCCAAGACACCGAAGTGGCGAACATCCGAATCTTGTGAAATAGGCGATGTCCGGCCCCTCGTGTGGCGAGTCCTTGCCCACAGTTCTTGAGCAAGAGGCCGGGCACCACAAAGTGGCAGACATCCGAAATCTCTGTGAAAAAGCGATGTCGGCCCCTCGTGTGGCGGGTCCTTACCACAGTTGCGAACAAGAGGCCGGGCACCAAAGTGGCAGGCGGTAGAAGATCTTGTGAAAATGGCGACGTCAGGCCCCTCGTGTGGCGAGTCTTTGCCCCCAGTTGCGAGCAAGAGGCCGGGCACCGCAAGTGGCAGACATCCGAATCTTGTGAAATAGGCGATGTCGGCCCCTCGTGTGGCGGGTCCTTGCCCACAGTTGCGAGCAAGGGCAAGACACCACAAGTAGCCGGCGGCCGAGGATCTTGTGAAAAAGCGATGTCGGCCCCTCGTGTGGCGGGTCCTTACCCTGATTCTTGAAACAAGAGGCCGGGACTGCAAGTGGCCAGGCGGCCGAATCTCTTGAAAAAAGCGATGTCGGCCCCCTCGTGTGGCGAGTCTTCTACAGTTCTTGAGCAAGAGGCAAGACACCAAATGGCCAGGCGGTAGAGGATCTTGTGAAAAAAGCGATGTCCGGCCCCTCGTGTGGTGGGTCCTTGCCACAGTTGCGAACAGAGGCAGGACACCACAATGCTGAAGCGGCCGAAGATCTTGTGAAAAAAGCGATGTCAGGCCCCTCGTGTGGCGAGTCTTTGCCCCAGTTCTTGAACAGAGGCAAGACACAAATGGCCAGGCGGCCGAGATCTTGTGAAAAAGCGATGTCAGGCCCCTCGTGTGGCGGGTCCTTGCCCACAGTTGCGGAGCAAGAGGCAAGACACCGCAAGTGGCAGAACATCCGAATCTTGTGAAATAAGCGATGTCGGCCCCTCGTGTGGCGAGTCCTTGCCCACAGTTGCGAGCAAGAGGCCAGGCACTGCAATGCCAGGCGGCGAGGGATCTTGTGAAAAAAGCGATGTCCGGCCCCTCGTGTGGCGGGTCCTTACCACAGTTGCGGGCAGAGGCAAGGCACTGCAAGTGGCGAACATCCGAATCTTGTGAAATAAGCGATGTCGGCCCCTCGTGTGGCGAGTTCTTGCCTGGCTGCGAGCAAGAGCCGGGCACACGCAAGTGGCAGGCATCGAAGATCTTGTGAAATAAGCGATATCCACCCCTCGTGTGGCGAGTCCTTGCCCACAGTTGCGAGCAAGAGGCCGGGCACACAAGTAACAGCAGTTCAAGTTACTTTACTCAGGAGTTCAATTTGGGTTTCGGGATCGAAGTCTGCGAGTCTGCCGAGAACTTCTTGGGCGATGTGCTATCGGCTTATCAGAACAATGGAATTGAGCGCATTTTCAGATCCGTCGGCGCTTTAGAAATCGGTTTAGAGAACAAGAACTTCGTGCTTGGCGGAGACGGGAAAAAAAGGTCGAAAACCTCGGAAGGAAAAGAACTTTGGTTACCATTCCTTTTTATTTAACATGTTAGGGATTTGAGAAGAAGTCGTTCGAAGATCAGAGAGTTAAATAAGGAGGATGGGCGAAAGGAAGGGAAGGTTAGGCGTGGAACTGCGTGGTGGGCGATATTCCACGAGTTCTTGAGAATCCGTCCGTCGGGGAAGCGAGGCGGACGGCCCGGCGTGAAGGCGAGACGGCCGTGAAAGGACCCTCCCACCTTGCGGTTAACTTGTTGGCGTGATAGGTCTGGACCGTCGCGAGAACCAAATCGCCGTTTTGCGAGTCCTTGGCCGGACGCTTGCCGGGCGGCGATGCTGCTTGAGCCCTGGAGGTAAATTTCTTGATCGGACGAGGCTTGCTCGCGCTTTTCCTCGGACGGTCGAGGTCGAGTAACTGCCACTGGTGGTCATCGGCTGACCTCCGTGAGGTCCACGCGAGGTGACCTTAAGGTTATCTCGGTCGGAAGCATGGCCTCGGTGCGTATCTGGCGAAAGGGTGTTTCGCCGTCGCTCTCTTGGGAGTGGTGCGGACTGACCCACAAAAGCGGAAGGAGCTCGTCGACCCGACCTGTCGTAACAAAGCCGATCGAAGACCCGCCTCTTGATTCCTTGGAGGATCTGCCCGTTGGCTCGCTCGGCGGCCCGTTGCTCGTGGGTGAGCCACGGTAAAGCAAATTCGTGCCGCGTCCTCGCAATATTCTTGGAGCAGTTCCTTTGGTGGCCGAGTTCCGATATCCGTGTCGGTCGGTGGGAGCATAAACCGTGTGACCCGTTATTGCGGAAAAATTTTTGGCGCTGGTAGTAATGCGAAGACCGGTTCGGCCTCTATCCATTTAGTGAGCGATGTCAATGGCGGCGAAGAGGTATCGCATCCTTCGCCCCTTTGGGGAATGGTCCTAGTATGTCTAGCCCCGGTAGAGAATGGCGGTGAGGGAATAGTTTGAAGGGTGTAGGTGATTGGTGTACTGCGGGCATGGAATTGCACGCTCGGCGGTGGTGGCGATCTTCGGCGTCGATAGCAAACGGGCCAATAGTAGCCCATCTGAAGGCTTTGCCGACGGCGTTCTGTAGGAGGAGTGAGCTCCACGAGCACCCTCGTGCAAGTCCTTTAGCGAGAATCTCCCTTCTTCTGAGGGGCGCGCAGGAGAGGACTCGGCGCGCCTCTTGATCTGAGGCACCTTCCACTAACTTTGTATAGTGGAGCTCTCTGATAAGCGGGATTTCTCGGCCGTCCTCGAGCAATGTTAGTGTGCCAGAATTGGATGAATGGCGTCATCAAGTGGCTCCTTGCTCGAGGGCGGAGCGTCGTTTTCGTCTCGGTGCCTCTTCTCCGGAGGAATGGAGGGCTTTAGCGGTGCTCAGCGAGCACCCTGTTGGGACGGGCTCTTGTGAGGTGCCCAACTTGGCAAGTTAGTCGGCGAGTGTTTGCCGCCGGAGACGCGTAAAGGACTTCAAAATTTCGAAGTTCCTTTCCAACTTCCTCGCCTCGGCGAATGTCGCCATTGAGTCATCGAACCTTGAAACTCCTTGTTAACACGGTTTCGACCAGCTGCGAATCCCTTTCACGGTTAGTCGTCGGACTAGCGAGCATGCGGAGCGGCCAAGAGGCCTTCATATTCTGCGTTGTTAAATCGCGTGAAGTGTAATTGTATGAGCGTCTTGGAGTTGTTCTCCGTGAGAGAAGTCGGCCTAACTCCGGCCCGGCGCTCAAAGGCAGCGGCCGTCGAGAACATTGTCAATGGGGTTCCTCGGTGTGCGGCCTTTTGTTCGGTCGAGGATTAATCCGCTCGACCACGAAGTCCGCCAAGATATCGAGATTTGATCGCCGTTCGGGCGGCGAACTGAGTCAAATTCCCGAGCTCAATTGCCCGTTTAGCGTCGCCGGGCGTCGGGGTTTTGAGGATTTCTCTCGGAAAAGCTGGTCGGGACCGTGATTGGGTGAGCCAAGAAATAGTGGCGAAGTTTTTAGAAGCCATGAGGAGAATCTGAAGTTTACGGACCTCGGGTGCGCTCCTAGGTCCATGAAGTACCTCGCTCACGTAGTAAATAGGCGTGATTTCCTCGCGCTCGACTCTGGCACTGGCGCTCATTGCTTGGGGAGGCCGCCAAGTAGAAACAACAAAGGCTCTGTCCCCTCGGGGTGACTAGGGCCAGGCGGGCTCGATAGATATTTTTGAGCTTTTTAAAGGCATCGTCGGCCTCCTTGGTCGAGCGAAACCGTCGATGCTTGCGCAAGGCTTTGAAGAAAGGAAGTCGCGCTCGCTAGTCGGGAGATGAAGCGGCTAAGGGCGCCATCCGACCGATGGCGGCGAACTTCCTTTACATTCGAAGGCTCGCATCCTTTCGGCGGCCGATCTTTTCGGGTTGGCACCGATGCGGTCGACCGATGGCGTATCCGAGCACCATGCCGTGTGTACACGAAGACACATTTCTCCGGATTGACTTTATCCGATGTTTTCTTAAATTACAAAAGGTTTCTTGAGGTCCGGATGTGGGCCTCGGCTAAGCACTCTTGGCGACTATATCGTCTACATAGACTTCTAGGTTCGGCCGATCTGGTCGGGGAGGGTCTTCTGCATCAAGCGTTGGAAAGTGGCCCCGCGTTTTTGAGACCGAAAGACATGGTCGTGTAGCGAAGGTGCGAAGGGGTGATGAAGGCGATTTCTCTTCATCCTCCATGACAGTGACTGATGGTACCGGAGTATCGTCAAAAAGCTCATCGGCCGTGCTTCGCCGTTGCATCGACTAAGCGATCTATCGCGGGGAGGAAGTTGTCCTTTGGACATGATTTGTTGATGTTGGTGTGATCGGCGACATCCGCCACTTTCCGTTTTCTTCGACCACGGTTGGATTCGCCAACGGTCGGAGTGCTCGACTTCTCGAGCAAGCCGGCCTTCAACGGCTTGTCCATTTGCTCCTTGATGACATCGACCTTCCATTGCGGGAATCTCCTCGGCGCTTAGCGCCTTGGTTTTACGGTGAACCACCGGCTGTGCTCGATCACCTCCCAGGGACCCGGGCATGTCGGACGGCTCCCATACAAAAACGTCGGCGTTGCGGAGGAAGGTGACGAGCTTCGCCTTCTATTTTGGATCCAGCGGCCCGACGTGGACCACCTTCGACGGGTCCTCGCCGGAGATCGAGATGTTTTAAATGCTCTCACAGGTGGAGGACAACCTTGGGCCGAAGCGGACTTGTGAGAGTTTTGCTCGGGCCCGCGTTGAGGTGGCGGCGACCGTCGGCGCCATTTCGTCGCACTCGAGGCGGCCTTGTGGTTACCACAGCGGTGATCACCGCTTTCGCCCAGGGAGCTTGAGGCGGTGATCTGGCGTGGTGCGTGGCGCCATGAACTTGGCGAGGGCGGCTGCGAGGATGGCGTATGGGCCGACTCGAAGTCGACTACCTCAAGGTGACCAACTCGGTCCGGAAGTTGCTCGGTGCCGAAGGTCCGCAGGCGGGACGATCTGCGGCGGGGTCATGGGCGTGCGGGATGATGCGTGGAAGGGCATAGCGATGTTTTGATCTTGGAGCGAGGTTTGCATCTCGTCCAAGACCCGGCGGAGATCAGGTCAGGCGCTTCCCGTCGATAAGCACCCGCGACCCTTGTATTCTTGATGATCAGGCGAGCACGAGGGAGTTCTGAGGCCGTCATTCCCGAGGGCGATCCTCCGGGAGAAGGAGATGGTCGTTCAGACCATCTAAGTTGCTTTCGAGGCAAAGCCGCCTCGGTCATGGCGGCGGACCTCGCCATGACCTTCAACTCTCGTCGGGGCGTGGGCGCGGACCCTCCGAGATCACCGCAATGTGGTGACTCGGCTCATGATATTCTTCGCTCTCTGGCCGTGCGGTCGGGCGGGGCTCGGACTTCGGTCGGGCCCACCCTTCCGACATCCGGGAGGGCGGGCATAGGCCCCGTCCGTTGTAAAGTCTTCAAGCGAAGCGATCGAGTGCGGCGATTCGCGGTCGTGCCGTGCGCTTAGTGCAGCGAGCGAAGCGGCCGTTCGAGGTCCCCGAGGTCCACGCTTCGTCAAAGTCGATCGACCGCTAACCGCCCACCTTGCGGGGAAGGCCGAGGCTTCTTTAGCCGGTGTGCGTGGAGCAGCGGCTCTGGGATAGCGGCCACCAATTTGGCGCTTTCTTTTCTTCTTCTTGGCCTTCTTGCCGGACTTCTTTTGTCCGAAGATCCCGAGCTTTGGCTGCGGAGGTGCTGTCCGGACCCAAGCCGTTTAGTTCCACGGCCTCCTCGGCGTTTATGTAACGCTCGCCGCTGGAAGAGCTCACTGGCCGAGGCGGAGTATATCTCGAGTCTGGGTGAAGCGGGCGTTCTTGGCGCCGGTGAAAACCGACGAGCTGCCGTGCAGGATGTTGAATCGTGTTACATGTCCGGATGAACCTTGAGCGTAGTCCGGAGGCTTCGTCCTCCATCTGGACCACCGTTTGAGTCTGCGGCCTTCTGGCGGGGGCGGCACCGCGAAGTCGCCCGAGAGGCCTCGCCTGATTGGACCCGGTATGGATGGAGCCTTCCCGTTGGTTGAAGAGCCATGTCGGCGGGCCCTCCAACCTGGCGGGGAAATAGTTCACCATTACCCCTTCATCACCGCCCATGGCCGTGTGATGGTAGCATATCTGAGAGGTCGTCCGGGTTACGGGTCCGTTGAATCGCTCTATGTGGCGGTTTGAATTTGGGGGCCATCTGCGCTTGGAGGTGCGAGAAAGCGGGCACCGTGGTTTACCGTCGTCGTACCCATGGCGCCCGCCCTCGCGTCCTCGGAGGGACGGGCTGAAAAACGCCGTCGCGCCGGCGTCGGGGTATCGTGAGGTTTCCCGAGTGGCGGGGTCGGCGCTTCGCCCATGGCGCCCTCGGCCGGGACTCGGGGTGGCCCGTTCGGCCGGATGTGGCCGGCCGTCGTCGTGGCGATGCTCGCTTTCGAGCATTGCTCGAGGCAACCACCGTGATGGCGAGATGTGCGGTCATTCCTCCGCCGATCAAGGTCCGACGGAGGTCGTGGCGGAGTAACTACCCTCGGGGTTCGGCTTTCGGGAAGCACTCCGGTCGTCGGCGGCGAGGAAGATCGCCGACCAATCTGCTCCGGCCTTCGGCCATAGCTCGCCCTAGCTCGGCGGCTGGTCGAAATCGGTCGGAGGTCCGCGCCACGTGTGCGGGGCGGGCGCTGGCGACTCTACCGTCGGATCGGAGGAAAGGGCGGAGTGGCGACCCGGTCGAGGAAGCGGAAGCTGGCCGGCGCTTCGGCCGGGTCATCGCGATGGGTTGCGAGGCTCGGTCGTCGAGTAAACCGGCCGATTCGTGGCGTCAAGCGGCGGCGACTCGTCTCCCGCGGGGGCGAGGGCGTCGCCGATGTCGCCATGTGGGCTTCCGCGAAATCTTTGGGCATGAGGTGCCATGGCCGTATCCTGCGGAAGCTGTCTCGTGGTCGAGTCGTGCAGGGATGTCAGGGATATCGACCCGCCGTGCGAACCGACACCTTCACATATGGTGGTGTCTCTGTTCGGTAACTCTCGGGCCCGAGAGGTTCGAGCGTACTCGAACCCAGCTTCGCCCACCGGCGGCGACATCCATAGGGAGAGGACTCGCCATGGCGTGTCGCCGGATCGACAATCCGGGCGACCTCGATGTCGGACCAATATTCGTTCAAGTCGTCGAGGTCGTCGGCGAATATCTTGGTTGTCTGAGAGTTCGCCATTCTTCAAGGACCTTCGCTCGCGGTGATCTCTTCCGCGACGGCGCCCGGTATGTCGGCGATTAAGAATCTGGGGCTCCGGTGCAAAGCTTACTTGTTGAGAGTGAGGATCAACGGCCTCTTTCCCACAGGCGTCGGGGCTTTCAAGAAGGCGAACTTCGATCGGGTGGCTATCGATAGAAAACCGCATGATTTTTGGGTGGTTCGGACCCCTCGAGTGGAGGTATGCTGACCCTCGTCGATGGTATCTATATGAGGATCGAAGAGGTTACAAAGGGATGAGTTTCTTGTGGCGGAGGATGAGCTTTGGCCCGAATGGTGCGGTGGAGCTCCCGATGTCGCGTGTGTATTTTACGGTAGTCGCGCTCTCTAGATGTGCGGCGGCGTAGTCTATTTATACATGGGCGTGTCGGTTTTTCTAGCGGTGAAATCCTATTACCTAAGCGGTATGATGGTTGTCCTCGCTTTGTCCGTTGGTCGAAGCATGTCTTCTCTTGCGTCATCGTCATCATTCTTCGTCTTCTGAAGCGGTGTGGGAAGCGATGTTACAAGGCGTGGGTTGGTGGCGCGATCCCTGCGGCTGTCTCGAGCGGTGTCGAGCATTTAATCTGTGAGAATCCTTCCTTAGTCGGGAAGGAGCTGCTCGAACCGGTCCGGCGAAATTAGCGTGCGAGCCCGGCGAGGACTCCTTTAAGTAGACCCTTGCTCGGGAGAGGGCTGTTTTGTTTTTTCGTTTAGCGTGTGACTATCCGAACGTCACCCTAGGCCCCCGTCAGGATTATTCTTATAGTTCTTGAAGATTATTAAGCAATTTTAAATAAGTGAAAATCATATTCTAGATTTATCTAATAATAATTAAAAAGGTTGGGAATTTTATGGGAATAGCAACGGACCTAATTCGTCGCTAGGTCAATAAGCTCTATGTTAATCTGAGAGGATTATTCTCACCATGTCGTTGCCCCGATCATCTACCTCCGGTTTGCCTCGCTGACCCCTCTCGGCCGTAGCCCTAAGGTGCCGTCATCTTCTTCACTGGACCAGGACACCATGTCGCTGCCACCGTCCTTGGGCCATGATGCAGCGCAGTATGCGCTTTCCGTGCCTTGTCATCATCGTGCATCGCCCGTGTGGCCCCAACCCTAACACTACCGGGAACCGCCTGAGCCAGGCCGGCCTTCGCCGCCGTGGTAGCCGTGCAGCTGTACCGCGCCACTGGACCGCTGAGCCACCCCATCGCTTGGCATCGCAGCTGTGGCTACAGCTCCCCTCTTTGCTGCCGTTGCGTAGCTGCGTCACGGCCGCCATCTCGCTGAGTCAAGCACCCGGCCACGACGCCGCCACGAGCCGCATCGTTCCACCGCAGCCCTGCTGACGTCGCCCGTCACCGACGCTTCTCGCGCCGCAGAGCTTGGGCCGAGCCGCCGCGTGTATGCCACCGTCACTGCTGCACCGGCCGTGAGGCCACGCCGCACCACCGCGAGCCACCGCCGGCGTCTGCTTCCAGGCTCCGCGCTGCCCAAGGCCGCCGCTTCCACGCTCTGGCCGCGCCACTGCCTGGGTGCGCCGCCGCCGAGCCGGCTGCCCGTAGCCACACCGGAGCCGCCCACACACGCCGCGGGCTCCGCCGCTCGCACGCGCCTGCGCTGGCCGCCGCCTCCAGCCGATGTCGTCGCCGCACCGAGCTCCTTCGGGCCGCCAGCTGGAGCCGCCACGCCGCTTGCACGCCTAGCAGCTGTGCTGCGCCTCGCCAGCCGAGCCGCTGCTAGCTCCGCTGCTGCGCCCTCCGGGCTCCTGCGCGCCCAAGCGCTGCCGCCGCCAGAGCCGCCTCAGCAGCCGCCGCTGCCGACGCGCTCCACCGCCGGCGCCGCTTGCGCCCAGCTCCGCCGGTGAGGCCGCCGCCGGCGCTCCTACTCCGGCCGTCGGCCTCCTCCTTCCTCTCTTCTCTCCCCTTTCTTCCTCTCCCTTCTTTCTCTCTCAACCCGTGCTCTCTCTCTCTCAACCCGGTTTCTTGCTCTCTCTCACTGCGTGCTGCGTGTTTGTTTTATACGTGAGCTTTAAACCCTGTTCTATTAGGCTCATGAATTATGACTTATCTGACTTATCTTGAACTTTGAAAATTTCCCGAGGTGGCCTCGAGAGTCAGATGGCCTTGAAATTTAGAATTTAGAGAGCTTTTAGACTCGCCTACGAGATAACAATAAAAGCAGTTCAAAAGTAATAAAAAAAAGTCAGATGAGTCAATATTAGTCAGATAAGTCACGAAATTTCAGTCAATATTAGTCAGATAAGTCATGAAAAATTTCGTGACTTATCTGACTAATATTGACTCATCTGACTTTTTTTTATTACTTTTCGAATCCGTTTTATTGTTATCTCGTAGGCGAGTCTAAAAGCAATTTCGTGACTTATCTGACTAATATTGACTCATCTGACTTTTTTTTATTACTTTTCGAATCCGTTTTATTGTTATCTCGTAGGCGAGTCTAAAAGCTCTCTAAATCCTAAATTTCAAGGCCATCCGACTCTTGAGCCCACCTCGAGAAATTCTCGAAGTTCGAGATAAGTCAGATAAGTCACAGCTCATGAGCCCAATAGAACAGGGCCTAATAGCGTGTGTTTAGTTAGTGGGATGTGCAAGGATGGAGCCATCCCATCCTATTTTTTCATGTGTTTGGTTGGTACAAGAGGAGGGATGGGATGGCTCCCATAGAGGAATATTTCTTGAAATGATGGAATATTCCTCCCACAAAAATGATGGAACGCAGCCATCCCACTTGGGACGTGAGGATGACAGTGGGCCTATCCTTGAAAAGTGGGACGGAGCCAGCCAATCCTTGAAAACTGAGACGGAGCCATCCCACCCTAAAAAACTGGAACGGAGTCATTCCATCCCACCTTGCTCTCTAACCAAACACACCCTTAGCAGCAGCAGGAAGGATAAGAATGGGGATGAGATATTTTTGGAGATTTTTCATTTTAGTCCTTAGGTTTTAATAAAATTTCATAAAGACATTAAGGGTCTTTATAAACTATGATAAAAATATATTTGAACTCATAAAATTACGAGGATTCTATTTTTATAATTAGTTTTGAGATTTCATGAATATTTATTTCCTAAAATTTCTAAATCATTTTACTATAGTTTCATTAGTCACAAATAGTTTTAGTCTTTAGAAAAATATATCATGGACGGGTTACATAGCTGCGAAGTAACCTAGCCGATTTAAGTTTTCTTCGTCGCGAAGTAAATTAGGATTAGGATAAGGGCCTGAAAGATATTTTTGGGACTTTTACATTTTAGTCCGTAAAGTTATTTGATTACGCGGGAGGGCGTAATAAAAATATGTTTGGGTTACTAAAAATAATAATATTTCATTTATTTAATTTGTTTTGATGTCTTATAAATATCTATTTTTATGCAAGCATTACATAATATTTAATGCTCCTCATTATTGGCAAACCTTAAAATTATCAGAACATACGATTTAATTACAAATAGGTCCATTGTTATAATTTAGTTAATATATGGACATGATTCTCTTTTATGTTTCTCTTTTATGTGGATACATAATTTCTTTGAATTGTTCAAATTTTATTTTAAATAATATATTGGCCGGTGATTTATTATTATTTTTATCGGAAGCAAAAATGGGGTGTTACAATGATGACGCCTATTGGCATCATGGTTCTCCAGCTAAGTCACTAATGTAGGGACCCGCAAAACGGAGTCGAGTCCCTTCTGTGCTTTACCTGTACTAGTCCCTGGATCAAGTAGCTAGTACACACAGATTCCAGATCTTTGGATCATTGCCATTACATTTCGAACAAATATTACATCAGAGTGCGTTACAAGACGCTAAATCAGAGTACAAAATTCAGGCACGCAGGCCTTACACAGCGGAAGTCTTAACAATCTTCCATAACTCCAAATGAAAGAGGCAAAATACAACAATCGATCCCACAGGCGGGCTATAGTAGCGTCCTAGGCGTCAGAGAAATCTTCGTCTTGAACTCCAGCAGTGAAATCTTCATCTTGGTACATCTCCTCGGGATACCAACGCTGATCAAAACCTACTCGTTGGAATGAGCAGCCCCGCATAAAAGGCGAGGGTGAGTATATATCATACTCAACAAGCAAGGCTGACTAAATGCAAATAAGGTTTACAAGGGAAGGATAGGGTTCTTTTGCATAAAGCCGGTTTTACAAGTTTGTCTAAGATTTTATAAAACGGTTTGAAAGGTGTTGAGGTAAAAACAAATATTGGAATTGTTTTCTTTGAAGTTCCGGCCTCAACCGGTTTTGTCCCAACCTGGCTACTCACGGCACCCACCGTGCAACACCCTCATCGCTCACAGCACCCGTTGTGAGGAGAGAAAACAAAACACACGACGGCGATTGTGGTTTTCCTTTAAAACACCATTTTGAAAACAAATAGATAAGAAATACCATGAGGCAGCTCCCCGTCGTCCGCCCTTGACCGTGGGCACGGCTATCATGATAGTTATATACTCTGCAGAGGTTGCACGCTTTACCCATGCGAGGTGGTTCTTCCCGAGGATACACCCAGGGGAAAAATGATCACCACAAGGCCTTTTTCCAACGTCCTCCTAGTTAAGGCATTCCCGCTAAGGTTTCCACTACAATGCCCCTCTTGCGCCGATAGAACAGCACCAACTGTCTACTCCACCGACTGAAATGCCAAAACTAGGGGTTCGAAGGATACTAAGCCAGGGCCTGCCCATACAAGCACACATGGCCGCACTGTTGTACTTAGCTCGTCTACCTCAAGGAATCGGTCCTTAGGGACGGGGTGGTTCCTACTTGGACCCAAGTCTCGTCTTCTTGCACCAACCTTGCAACCACCACCCGATCGGGTTTTATAAAACATTTTACCCGATAGCACCCACTATCAACTACGCCCATTTGCAAAACATGGAAGCATCAACTGCCTTCGAAACCATTGATTAAATAAGCATTGATTATCATGTCCAAGTTCAATGTGATTGCAACTAAGCATAGCTAACATGATTAAAACCTAATTCAAGGGCGAAGGTATTAGTTTAACAATATTATGATAACCTAGGGTAGCAAGGGTGGTTTTTATAGTGATACTTTTAGTTAGGGTTTTTAGCTAACCAACTACCAATTAGCATTTTTAAACTTTAACATAGCATGCGGTTTAAATATCTAATAAAACCATTTAAAAACATGGGATCAAATATCAGCACTTGCCTGGTCCGCAGCAAACCCTAAGTCTTCCACGTGTTGTCGATCACGAATCCGGAGTCGCACGCTCCTACTCGCGGAAATAACGATAAAGGAAACAATAAACACCAAGCATGAAAATATGGGTGCACATGTATGCAATGGTCAAGTATAGTGTACAGAGCAGGAAAAAGGTAGTTTAAAACTAAATAAGCTACTGTACACTTTTCTAGAATTTAAATGAAAAGATTATGCACTTAAACTAATTGACTTGCAAACCAAAAATCTAAAACAGTGGGTAATATAGTATCAAAAATCTTATAAAAATTACAGATGCAAGTTTAACAATTTAAAGTCATTTTAAAATTGGTTTGACAATTTTGGACAAGTAAATCATCCTAAACAATTAAAACAATGTTTAATGGTATTTAAATAATTCAAAACAATTTACAACAAGATATAATAAATAAAATTACACAATTAAATAGGTTGCATCTTTTTGAGTCTAACAAAATTGGTTTGGGGGTTTTTTGGAGTTTTCTACTAATAAATATGAATTTTTGAAGTTAGGGATAAAATCTGAAAAGGGAAATGGAGGCGGCTCGGCTCGTCTTTGAGCCCTTTGTCGATGAGAAAACAGGGAGGCGGCTACGCTCGGGTTTAGAAGCGGCGGTGGCGCTCGTGCGGGCGCCGCGAGGTGGAGGAAAGGAGAGGACCATGAGGGTGGCGGCGAGGTCGCCGTGGCGCTGGTGGCGGGGCGGGCATGCCTTGGCTGCAGCGGCGCCACGGTCCATGGCGGCGGCATGCCTTGCGTGGCGGAGGATGGGGCAGAGCGTTAGGGAGATCTGTGAGGCGAGTGGGAGGTGGTGATGGGTCGATTAGGCACGGGAGGGCCGGACGGGTCGTCATGCCGTCTCAAGGCAGCGAGGAAAGAAGAAGGCGGCGGCTGGCCGAATGGGGCTGCACACTGGAGGCACTGGCCGGGTGAGGTAGAGGTGGGAAAGGGGCGGCAAGGAGAGGAGCACGGAGTAGGCGGCGGCTGGGCTCGGGAGCACCCGGATCGGCCAGCGCCACGCCGTGACCGGAGACAGTATGAAGAGCAACAATGGCGGCTCATTCCGTAAGAACCCGCGAATCAAAGTGTGCTCTAGCTGCCTCTACATCTACACAAGCTCAAGGAAGAGGAAGATTGAAGGAATTACCAAAATCGGCGAAAATCGAAGCGGCGGCGGAATCGGCGATTTCGACGAGCAGGTCATCGGCGGATTCCGGCGAGACCTTCGACAATCGATTTAAATCACGCTCGGCGACAATTCGAAGATCTTTGATGGGTTGGATTCGAACGAAGATAGCAAGGACGCCCTCGGACGGT
Organism: Olyra latifolia; assembly: GCA_036346145.1. NCBI lineage: Eukaryota > Viridiplantae > Streptophyta > Magnoliopsida > Poales > Poaceae > Olyra > Olyra latifolia. The sequence goes on from CM070530.1 coordinate 6,439,663, forward strand.
TTCTTTGAAATTGTAACGAGGCGAGCCGAGACGAGGAAGAGTGGAGGCTGCCAAGAATTGGGTGGCCGAGCCGGCGTTAGATTACGGAGCTACGGACCTTGGATCCGTGAGTTCCTGGGCAAAATAGAATTGTGAAAAGATTATCTAGGACGTCCCAAAACAGTTTTGGAATAGGGGACGAACTGGTGGCAGGATCGAAGGAAAATGGAAAGAGGCCAGAGAGAGCTTGGCTGGGAGTTTAGAGAGGAGACAGGGAAGTGAAGGGGGAAGATTAGTGACGCAATTAGCAATAAACGGAGTGGTAACTGGCTCCATTTAGGAAGATTAGTGGGAATTCAAGGCTTAGTGGGGAGATGAGAGAGCAAGGAAGAGTTCCTGCGTGAACAGGAAAAGAGGGAGAGAGAAAGAGAGGTAGAGGGTGAGAATGACAAGTGGGACCAAGGAGGAGAGAAAGGGATTTTAAATTATTTTCATTTCTGTTTTTCTCTTTTGAAAATCAATTTACAAATAAAATTTTATTTTCTCTTTTCCAATTTAAATACTTATACCTTAATTACCACCCAAAATTATTTGTAAACAACTCTATTAATTTTTAAAGTTTTTATTAAACAAGTAACATACTCATTTTTAAATATTTTTATATTTTCAAAATTTTCATGCTATGCAATGCATATGATTCTGGTTTTTGAAAATGAGGATGTTACAACTGACCGGTGGGTCGGGGCAATTAGTCGTTAATTAATGGTTAAGGCTGCGCGTGTCGCTGACCAACAGGACCTACCGGGTTTAACCGCGGTGTTAACCCGCTCAGCGCAGCACTGTCACTGATAGGTGGGCCCAAGGACCCACCCGTAAGATTTAGTGGAAGTGTACTCCCACGAGTACGTTTTCTCTTCGCGCTGGCGCCCTTTGGGCCGCACGAGTGACGGCCCGCTCCACGCAATATTGGGCCAGGACCAGTACTATGCTAAGCATTTTCCAGCCCTTGCCTAATTTATAAACTCAGTAATTGCAAATAGATTTATTAAAAATATTAGATAATCTCTAAAAAAATTCTACAAAAATTCTATAAAATACTAAGTACCTTTCTGAACCAAGGAAAAATATTGCATCTTTCACTCCGGTAGGGATTAATGTGGTTAAAATTCCAGAACCATGCTAAGAGCTATTAAATAAATTCTAAAAAGGCAAAACCCTTTATATTCTGATTTGTAAGTTCTAAAACTATTTTAAATTCAGTTTTTAATATTGTGTTATTGTTTGGTGTATTGCCTGTGTGCGAGGGTAGGACCCGGAGAGTTCGTGGAACCTCCCGTTGAAGAAGACTACCCACACCCATACTTTGACCAAGGTAAGTTCCTTGACGCGTATTGATTGAACCCTTGTCTAATTTCAAAGTTTTAATAGAATTTTGAAACCAGCATGCTACTTATAAAAAAAAGGAATTTCTAGAGCTTAGCTATAACCAGAAAATAAAAATGTATTCATGATCCTAATAACTTTGAACCTTAGGACTAAATATAAAATACCTTGACTATACGATCTCCTTGAAAATAGAATAAAAATGCTTTTATAAGGTTAGATGATTACAATATGGTTTGGTACGTTAGGAAAATGGTTGTAAGTGAGCTTTTGATAAAATAAGGCATTGGGAATAATGTCGGGAGTGAGATATTTCTATTCCCCCTTAAATGTTCTGACTATGGAGGAGCCGGCTATCGGTTTGGTGCAGGCTACACACGATTTTGGGTTCATGCTAGTACTCCTCCCCTAGTCTAAGAACTGTTCACCCTATGAATCTACAAACTTAACGTTACAGTAGAACCTCGGGTTCCATTATGGGACGGACCTGGCTATTAAGCTCTAGGCTCTAACAGCAACTTGCTGGTGGAGATGTCCTTCGTAGACATTAGGGTTGTACGGGCATGGACCGTTCTTCCATGTTCGTCAGTGCCTTGGACCGTTTTCCTTGGCCTTCCTGTACAACGTGAGGATTAGGACCGTTGGATCGATCCCCCACGGGTGCTCAAAGCTCTAGATCCTCCGAAGAAGGGCCTCTCCAACTTTTTCAAGTCCATGTTCAAGAAGAGGTAGCCTCCCAAAAGCCCTTCACCTACTCCAATGGACACTTCTAATCAGTGGGCTCCTCGCTCGAACTTTGACAACCCCGAAGATCTTCAAAATGAGTAGTAGGTATCCTCTTTGGTGCTTCATGCCAAAGGGGGAGAGGAAAGGAGAAGATCTTCAAGAACTGTTTTTGATCATTTGCTCATAATTATTTATCTATTGGATCGATTTCTCTTATTGTCTATCCATCACAAATCTAATCATTTTTCTAAGTATCCTTGTTGTGTTGTCATTATGCACCAAAAAGAGGGAGATTGTCTGGCTCAAAGCCCCTTAGTGGTTTGTGAAGAGATTATCTTGATTTTGGTGATGATGACATTGTGATGGAGCTATAATGTCTTGGTAGTAAAGTTGTTCAAGATTAAGAATGTTTTAACATGAACTCGGGAGTTGAGATAAGTTCATCTAGATATATGTGTTTTTAATGTTCTTTATTTTAAGAGGGATTGAGATGTTTTTGGAGTTGTCAGAGCTTGTTTTCTATGGATACACTTTGGCTTTATATTTTATAGTAGTTTAGAAGTGTTTAAATCCTCTTGTTAGAGTTGTCAATGTAGACACGGTGGTATTATATGATACAGGGATATCAGATGGCACCCTGTCACATCTTTTCCAATAGGTTTCGTGCTAGTATTGTGCACGTTGTATGGTACAGGGTACCAGATGGCGTATCGTCTGATATTTTCCGGTAAGGGTTCTAAGTGTGTCGTGCACGTCGTATGGTACGGGGTACCAGACAGCATGCTGTCTGTTTTTTTAGAAGGTTTTGGTCCTGTAAAAGCGCATCGTATGGTATAGTGTACCAGATGCGCTATCGTTGTATCTTTTCCAGAAAGGGTGTTTAGGGTCTCGGTGCCTCGTATGGTACAAGGGTATCAGACGAGGTTGCCATCTGGTTTGGGTCTCGGGGGGACACCGTATGGTCCGACAGGAAGCCGTACCATACGGTAACGTCTTGTGTCGTATGTACAGCGTGTGCCGTATGGTATGGTAGCACCGTGCCTATTTCTGGGTCCCAATGGCTAGTTTTTGAGTGTGGCCTATTTAAGGACTTAGGGTATCCCTTTGTTTCCTGTTGCGCAACTCTTCAGACAACCACCATTAATGTGTTATTTCTTTGTGAGAGGAAAGAAGAAGTAACAATAAGTCAATGATCAATGAGGAAGAAGAGTAGTAGACTAGACTTGGACTGTACCGCAGCAGCTAGGCTAGTGGGCTTTAATGAGCAAATTGATAAGTGCTAGTTAGCCTATATAGGAGAGTAATACTAACAGATGCAAGTCCAACTTGTTTGGCTGTGGGATATTCATCTTTCTAACTCCCTCTCCGTCTCTCGACATCACATACGTCTTTTGTCTTCTTTCGCACCCTTAAGGTTTTTTAGGATTTTCTAAGTTTTTTAAATGAGTTTTAGAATTTATTTGATTTTTCACAAATTTTCAAATTCTTTAATTTTTTTTACATATTTTAGGATTTTTAAAGATTTTTAAAGGATTTTATTTTTTTAGGATTTGTAAAAGAATTTTAGGATTTCTCTTACAAATTTTTGATTTGAATTCATTTTTTATTGATTTAAAATGATAAGTGACATTTTTGGTCACATATTATGGTGACTAGGCAGCCCATGTCATTAAAACCATCTTCTACCTACCACTTTAGATCTAATTAAAACGGTAAGGCAATTTCGCGTATCAGATATCTGATTTTAAAAGTTTTACATCTTATCGAAAACATGGGACAACTCTAAGGACATGCCGTGTAATTTACTCTACTTTAAATGTCAACAGCTGATGGGCCTAGTATTAAAAGTTTGATATGGAGGCCCAAGCATTTGGGCTGGGCTCGCATATTCACCCCAATGAGCAGTCCAAATTCCAAACCTGGCCAAATGGGCCGGTTCGGTTCGTATAGTGACGGCCCGGATCGTTACTATCTTGACAAGACACTGATTCGACCGTTAGGCGAGTATCTTGAGCGAAATTTAAAATTGAACTCCCCGCCGCCATGGTTCGCGCTCATGGTTCGCTTCGTCACCCATTCGCCCCGACCACACGTCGCCTGTCTCGTGCGAATCCCGCAGACAAGCGCCCCCCCGCCACGCGTCGCTTCCGCCGCCGGACCACGCACCGTCCGCTTCGCGCATCTGATGCGGCGATGCTTTCATTGTCGGCTCGCCAGACAACCCGCCGCCACACTTCGCCCATCCCCATACCCGCACGGCCGCTCCACTCAGTGCGCCAAGCCCGCACGCCACGCGTCCCCCGGCTTAGGCTGTCGGCCCCGCGTGTCGGTGACTCGGCATGTGTGACTGTGTCCGCGTGAGTGAGTGAGTCCGGGCTGCTCCCCGACGGGCGCTTCTTTTCATGTGCGGGTGTGCCTTTTGACGATTTCACGCGCCGGCCGACCGCGTGCACGATGCAGCTCAATGTAACACAATAAGAATAGCAAAAAATATTCAAAAATATCCCAATTTTTTTCCTATAAACCGGGGTGCACCCTCCTCATCCGACCACACTTTCACTCTCATTCCCTTCTTTGCATTGTGACTTAAAAATTTAGTCGTGCTTTACGAATTTGGGCATAAGTTTGAAATATTTTGCAAAAAATATTTCAAGTTTGCAAATTCGGTACGGTGAGCCGGTGAGGTTTATATTGCAGAAATATAATTGTCGAATGTCGATGTCTTTTTTATACGCTAATTTATTGTTTCTAACATATGTTGTGGTTGTTATTTTGTAGGTTTTAAAAATGGCCGACAGAAATTCTCCGTATGATGAATTTCCCATTAGTCAGTTCGGTTTAAGACCGGAGGACTGTGAACCGTATGGCCAGAACATACCGGTTTTGGACGATGAACCACAAGAAACAGAATCGAGCGAAGGAACGGCGATGTGCGTCGGGTTTTCGGTTCAACTCAAGGCTTGTGGTCCGACATCTGAGTGGGATCGGCGGGCCCGAGCTAACCTGGTCGAGGTGTGGGGCGACTCTGACGGTTGAAACACCTTGAGAACGGTAAGATAGTGAGGTATGCAGCTCGATGTAAGATTTGTCGACAGGAGTTATCGGCGGGAACTGGCTCGGGCACGGGACACTTGAGGAGGCACGCCTTGGCGTGTAAGAAAAGGAGAGGCGTTCAAATGAGACAGCAACAATTGAGCTACAACCCTGACGGTACAGTAAGTAATTGGGAGTATAATCCCGAATTAGCTAGACAAGCTTTATGTCATCTGATTGCTTTTGAAGATTTACCTTTGGGTTTTGGTGAATCCCCTGTATTTCAAGAGTATATTAAAACTGCTCACAATCCTAGATTTACTAGCGTGTCTCGTCGAGATAACAACTAGGATTTAAAAAATTGTATCGACTAACAAGTTAAAATTGAAAGAAGCGCTTTAAAACTTGCACATTTTCAATTTCTTTAACATCGACATATCCGGGTGGGAGGGCTAGAAAGATTATTTAAGTGTTGTTGCTCATTACGTAAACCAAAACTGGGAAATGGAGAAAAAAATAATTGCTCTTAGACTTATTGATGTGAATCACACAGGTGAGAATATAGCTAATAATATTATGAATGATGTTCAAGAATTTGAAATAACGGACAAGATTTTCTTTATTACCTTAGATATTGCATCAGCTAATACTTCTGCTATGAATATTTTAAAACCTGTGCTAGCCACATATGCTGAGTCTTTTCTAATGCATCAACGATGTGCATGCCATATAATTAATCTGATTGTTAAGAGTGGCTTGAAGAGACTGCAGCCTTATCTTCAAGCTATTTGGGATGCAATTTCATTTTTAAATAACTCTAACACAAGAATTGGTGCATGGAAGAATTATTGTCGTGCATCACAGGTACAACCCAGGAAATTTGGTTTGGACATGCTGTTAGGTGGAATTCCACCTACCTTATGCTTCAACATATCTTACCATATAGGCAGCCTTTTGAAATTTTTATTAACATTAACTATCGAACCCATGATGGTTCGCCACTTCTAACTCCACAGGTTTGGCAGGTACTTACCCATATACATTCGTTTTTAGAGGTTTTTTATGAATGCACACAAACTGCCTCAGCTGTTTATGAGCCTACTTCTTGTTCTATAATTCAATGCATCTATTATATCGCTAATCAGTTGAAGTTATTTGAAACTGATTCTATTTTATTTGATGCAGTTAGCCATATGAAAGCTAAATATTTAAAATATTGGAGAGACATTTCATGTTTGTATTATTTTGCTTTTTTGTTGGACCCTCGGGCCAAACTCCCCGGACTAACTAATGCTCTAACATAACTTGGTGCTGCTACTGGCATTGATTATTCTAACTATTTTCATGAAGTTAGGAATAAACCGAATGAGTTGTATAGGAAATATGAAAAAAAAGTATGCAGGAGTTCGTCTACAACGACCGCCACCGGTTCAACAGACGGGCATGAAGATGTCCTTTTGAAAGACCATCACGGGCAAGGACACTTCAAGTTCTTCGAGCACCGGTCAGACCGCACAAGCTACATCACGCGGCTCTTCTGGTGAGCTTGCGTCATACTTGGCGAAGGACCCCGTCGACTTTCAGGAGGAAGAGTTCAACATCCTCACATGGTGGCAGCAACATAATAGAACATATCCCGTGCTATCCATCTTAGCACGGGATATGTTAACTGTTCCAGTCTCCACGGTTTCCTCAGAGTCTGCTTTCAGTCTTGCCGGAAGAATACTTGAGGACAGAAGCACTTCGCTTCATAGCGACATGGTTGAAATACTACTGAGTATGAAGGATTGGTCGTTGGCAGAAAAACGACTCAAGAATCTCGCCGCCCAAAGACACAATCAAGAACTGGAGGCTGCATTCGAAGGTCTAGAGCTTGGAGATGAATGCTCTGACTCTTGAAACAAATGTAATTTGTAAATGTATTGTAGAGTTTTAGGCTGTACTCTTTTTTCTTTACCAAGGTTTTCTCAATTTTGAGTTTTTACTTGGTAAAGTTTTTAACGAGGTAGCCATGTACTATACCTATAATAATAAAGCTTTTCAATACTTTATTTTTTCTATATATTGCAATTTTTTAATCACTTTTACGAATTTTCATTGTTATTTTTGGAATCCTCGTTTTTTTCTGATTTTTTTTGATATATAATATACAAACCGGGCCAAATGACCAAATCGGGCTGGTAAACTTGATTCGCCGGTTTAGTAAGAAGCGCGTTTGGTTGGTGGCGGGACACCTGACCACAAGAAGCCTAGCCCATGAAACGGCACATGCGCGTTTCCGCGTGTAGCCGTATGGCGTTTCCATCTGCGATCATCCACGGGCGAGTTCGCGTGGCGCGTCGACCAACCAAACACGCTGCAGCGCGATCAAACGCAGCCAGCGGGCTGGCGCATCTTGCGAACAACCAAACAGATCCTAAGTGAACCGAACCTGGGTTCAGTCCTGGCCCGGTGCCCCGGTTGGCCCGGTTCGCATAGTAACCGGGCCGAAACCGAACCGGGCCGGCACGGTTTCGGCCCATTGGCCAGCTCTACCAAATTCCAAACTCCCAGCAGATCTCAAAATTTTCCGTGTATTGTTTCGAGCGCACGCAAAACATCACTCAGCTCGAGCCGCTGCCGGCCGCGGCCGCCCGCCCACGCGCACCACAAGCACAACCACCGCCGAGCAGCGGGCAGCTCCGGCGAGCTCAGCGGTGCAGAGAGGGGAAGGCGAGCGAGAATGAGCGGGGCGGCGCTGTGCGCGGCGCTGACGGAGCTGGGGTTCGACGGGGAGGACCCGCTCGACGCGGACGCGCTCGAGTGGCCGTTCCAGTACGAGGAGGCGCGCCCGCTCCTCGCGTGGATCTGCTCCTGCCTCCGCCCTTCCAACGTCCTCTCCCTCTCCCACCTCTCGCAGTGAGTGGATCGAATTCCCCTCCCATCCGTCGCCCGCTCCTCTCTCCGATGCTTTTTTTTCCTCTCTCGATTTGGTGGTGGTTGTTGCTGAGGCCGATCAGCAGAGGCTTCACTGGAATGCGTATGACTGTAGGAGGCTTCTACGAGTAGGCCCCAGTTGATGCTTGCAGCGCGGTGTGGCGGACTTGGTGTTGGTGGCTGCGAGATTTGGGGAGATGGGGGCGATCTGCGCCGGATGGCATTGGGGCTCATTAGGGTTCTAGGCGTGGCGTTGAGGGTAAATGTTGGGGATTAGATGGAAATGCAATGATTTTATGGTGCGCAGTTTGAAAATTAAGCTGGATTCATTTGATTGGTAATTGGTAGCTACATTTTTTTTCCAGTGCGTATTCATTTGATTGTGGACAATGGAGATACAGGTTTGGTGGTTCTTTGAGTGGTATTCACTTAGATTTTTTCCATTTGGGGATGGTGAATTGGAGTGTAGGCAGGTGACAAATAAATGCCACAGACTGTTCGAGCTCGCAGAGCTAATCATCTCGGTTCTGTTGACATCTGCTCTCGGCTTTGCGGAAGTAAAGTGCTGTCTACCAGCTTTACTAAGACTGTGTATTATATGAATTTTTTTCCTTTGAAACAAGTGATTTTATAGATAATACCTGAACAGTTTGGAATACATGTAATCGACTACTCAAATGCTAGTACAGAACTGAACTTATTGAATATTAGCTCCAGGCCAACACAAACACAACCGTGCCCTACAAAAGCTGAAAACAAAACACACATGCAGCATCGAAAAACTTAAAAAGATTCTTTTTCATCTTTTGCCTCCTTTTCTGTTTCAATGTTCAAACTGGCTGCTCATATACAGTAAATAATTTCATTTAGCATAACCAAGACACCTGCAGCAAGAAAAACAAAGATGCAGAAACATGGCCCCCCTCTGGAATTCAAGACTTGCAATTTCGCATGCTCTCCATATTTCAAGAAACATGCTTTTATCTTGTGATTGCGCTTAGGTTTTCTTGGCCATTTCACCTGCAAAACAAGGTTTTGTAGGCTCCCCGCATTTTGATGATTTTCCTTCAGCACTTGACTTTTCAACCATAGAACAGTGCCTACCAATGTTACAAAATAATTGAGGAAAGTTTGTCAAATATCTGCTGGTCTTTGGTTAAGAAAACATGTTTTTTACTGTATCACTATCATACTTGTGTCTTGTCACGATGCTTTGGGTAGTTATAAGTAAATGTGGGTCAGCTGGAGCATGAATCAGTGATCCAATGTTTTGTTATGAACTTACAGTCTTTTAATTAGGACACAAATTTGCACAAGTGAGTTTTTACACTTGCTCTGTTTCTTTTGCTTGAATTATATGCACATGACCCAGATGTTCTGGCCTACAGGTATGAGCAACTCGTGGAAGAGGGAAGACTGCTAGAGGTATATCGATCCATTGAGATCTTTTCTATGCTGTCTAATTTTAATAGCAATCTTTAATAATATAGGATGTGTGCCTTATCTAATTGATCTTGCAAGTGGGGTTCGATATGCCAGATGTTTCTGGGACAACATCCAATTTGTGATCTAATAAAATATTAAAACATCCCCTAGTTTTTTTTTTGAAAAATTAGAAAACTGGCCATTTCTCAGCGGTTATTGGAAGATACACCACCTGCGAATTGATCCCATCCAAGGCCTGGTAGACTGGAACACTGCTTGCAAGCTTTCAAATTAAAACTTAAAATCAGATCTGCATCAATCATTGGATGCTTGCTTCTATATTATATAGTATGTAAGTCCCTAGCAGTCTCATGTAACATTGTCCCTGTGCAACTGCTTTTTCATGTATTATAAATATCTATTTCTCCATCTGTCAAACCTTAAAACTCCTATGACTCCTTGTATCATTTTCACAGGGTGATGATCTGGACTCTGCTTTAGATAGTATTTCGGCCTTTTCAAGCAAGAAAGACAACCAAGAGGCTGTCTTCGGATCAGAAGAAACCATTCTTGATATTCGGTATGCTTGGAGCTTCCATTTTTAAAAATTTTAGTGAAAGTTATGATGCCATTGAATTATTGCTGCATTCACATTGATGTAGTTATAACCATGTATCATCAAATCCTAATGAAAACTGTTTCACGAAAATCCAGGCTATGACTTGAATTTTTTAAACCAGTTGTGTTGTGTGCCATTTTGATGGAATATAGGAAATGGTGATGACTGAATCACTGAACACGAACTAAACACAGAATTTTTTTTTAAAAAAAAGCATAAATGCAAAATAAAAATGCTTGTTGGGAAAAAAAACTTCCGAGGTCTGGTTATAGCCATATCAGTATATTATCTGCTTGAATTTGGGCTTTTGAATTTTTTAAACCAGTTGTGTTATGTGCCATTTTGATGGAATATAGGAAATGGTGATGACTGAATCACTGAACACGAACTAAACACAGAAATTTTTTTTTTAAAAAAAGCGTAAATGCAAAATAAAAATGCTTGTTGGGAAAAAAAACTTCTGAGGTCTGGTTATAGCCATATCAGTATATTATCTGCTTGAATTTGGGCTTTTGAATTTTTTAAACCAGTTGTGTTGTGTGCCATTTTGATGGAATATAGGAAATGGTGATGACTGAATCACTGAACATGAACTAAACACAGAAACTTTTTTTTTAAAAAAAGCGTAAATGCAAAATAAAAATGCTTGTTGGGAAAAAAAACTTCCGAGGTCTGGTTATAGCCATATCAGCATATTATCTGCTTGAATTTGGGCTTTTGATTTAACATTCCTTTGCTGGGCTAAGTTGATGTCAGCTGGTAGTTAGGTGAAATTACCAAGTGCATGATAAAACATTTCTTCTTAGACTATATGTGCTTTTGCTGTTTTCATGTTTTCCTTTTCTTGCTTGCAGAGAATCAAAACTAGCATGTCGAGCTGAAGTTTTTGAGTTACAGAAGCAGCTTGCACGGCAACAAGCACAGTTCGACTTGCTTGCAGGGCAAGCTTCTTCTCTTATTCAAGGAAGACGGGCACGTGTATCAGCTATGTCTACAGTTAGTGGGCAACTTGTATCGTTAGATGAGATACTTTCTTCCAGAAACTTAGAGGTACTTTTCATTCTGTTGAATTTTTCAATTGTTTTCTTTTGTGTGATTATAGTATTTTGACTTTTAGTTTAATTAGTATCTTACAAATATCAAAATGAAAGGCATGTTTCAACCATGCTTCTTCCAGTTTGGATTTAGGTATAGAATTGACAGTTGTTTCCATGATAAGACTTATCCTAACAACTACATATGTTTTGTTATGCACTATGGATCTCATAGTACAATGTGGCCTATTTCCTTAATCAAATAATTCCCAGGTTGCTTGTTGTGACTCAAATTTTACTGGTGCGCATATGCAAATTTGTTTGGATGTAAATAATTTGATAATCCTGTGCTTTTGTGTGTGTCTATTCTGTTATAGGGGGATTCATAATGTTTTCCATGAGGTAATTGTTCAACAAAGTTTGATTTGATGTCTTTGCTAACTTAGATGAATGCAGTTCTTGGAAAAATTGCTGCTACAACCCAGGAATTAGCCCATTATCATTCTGGAGATGGTATGAACTTTACCAAGAGACAGTGGGGCACACCTTTTAGTTTCACTTTGTTATCACTTAATAATATAATATTTACATTTGTATGTGCAACACTTTGTCTAATAGAGTTTTCTATAATTCATTCCTCATTCATTATATGCAGAGGACAGTATATACTTAGCATATTCAGACTTCCACCCTTATGTTGTTGGAGACTTGGCTTGTACAAAGGAGCTAAACCGGTGGTTCTCAAAGCAATTTGAGAAGGTAAATTCTGTGTGGCTGTCATCCGTTCACATTGTTTGCAACTAATTTACTAGCTAAGTTTTGTTTGTTTGAAATGTATTGAAAATTTGGGGAAGTACCAAATAGTAATATTGTGTCAGTGAACTGATTATCTGTTTGTAAGAATTATCTGCTAGGAGCTGAGGAAGCTATAAGCCTATAACAATATAACAAATTCGTGCCATGTCACATGGTAGATTTTGCGGATTTATCCCTTTTTAAGTGTCCAGAACTAATGGGTTGTACAATTGCACATCTCTGTCACGACCATACCTTTTGTCCTCTAAGTACCATGCTAACAGTGTTAAAAAATCTGAACTGCCTATTTGTTTCATATTTGTTCTATTCTGATATTAGGGGCCATTTCGACTTGTTGCTGAGGAGGGAAAATCCAAATGTTCCTGGGTTAGCCTTGATGACATCACTAATTGTTTGATAAGAGGTAAGAAACTTGTGCGGTAAATTGTTTGTGATTGGTTTCATGAATCCATCATTTAGATTCTCAAAAGTGCATGCCTTTAATGCTGGAATGGCATGATTGTGCTTTGAGATGAGCTAATTATAACAGCCATGTTCTTGTTATGCAGGAGATTCCGAAAAATCTCATCATCATCAACGTGTGGCCGAATTACAACGACTCCGTTCCATGTAACTATCTTTCACTTGATACCTTGTCTTGATCTTTCTATTCGCACTCATCACGATGGCCAACTTCTTTTCGTGCAATCATGTTGTGTGATACTTCTAATCATGGGACATGTCTGGTCAAAACTCATGTGTAGCTGAAAACATGCTAACTTTTCATGTGGATCATTAGATCAGAGATGGATGGATCAATCTATGAGATTTTATGGTTACATGGATCGGAACTTTTTGAATAACCTGCTAATATATTTGAGAATTGTTTATGAGAGCTCCAATCCCTCATGATCCATCTATTCATTATTCATCCAATGGTCCCCGTAGAAGTTTGTATGATTGCACCTAAACATGGATTTGCACCCATGCATCCCCTTCAGCCATTAGGGCTAGCTCGCTTTTGCGGTGTGGTGTGGCCAAAACTGCTCTGAGAAAGCAGTTGTGGGCAATCAGATTGAGGTTTACCAAACAAAAAATTCCTGCAATAACTATTCCCCATATCTTTTGTTATTTAGAACACAAGAATCTCGTTTAATAAAATGCAGGATGTCAAATCAGATAACATTGCAAAACGGTTCTACCAAACAATATTACCATGATCCCCTGCAATACCAAACACAGCCTTGATCATACCATATTGAAATGACTAACTAATAAAAAAGCTTCAGTTTGTTATGTCGTGTTTTTTTTTGTTCGTTGAGATGTGTGGTGTGACTTTTGGAACTGTATACTATGGTATTAACCCTTGAGGTGCCTACAAGTGTCTATTGTTAGCTTTGTCAATTGTCATATCTACTGTTCTTGAGTGTTACCTGTAGACTTACTCTAATTTGTTAACAGATTTGCTACAAGTGAACGACAATGGATTGAAGCACAAGTTGAGAATGCTAAACAGCAGGCCGTACTCTCTATTTTAAAGTCACAAGTATCATCTGATGAGGCTCATATACATAGAGATATTCATTCTCTTAGGTATAGGTTATGTTACTAGCCTTCAGTTCTTGCAGAAAAGGGATTTCTTTTCTCAATTACCTCTTATCTGTCTTGTTTTTCTTCAGGAGGAAAAGTTCTGAACTTGCTGGAGAATTGTCGACACTTTCTCAAAAGGTGCAGGCTTTGGTATCTGAGGTATGTAGACAGACTGAGTCGTACTTTCAGAAATGTATTTGATATTTTACTTCCCATGTTATAAATTACGTCTTGATGCTCATGAGTCAAGTTTAAGTCCGGGTTTGTTTCATGTAAAAATTTGATTTAATGAACTGAAACTTTAACTCTTAATGCTACACTCCTGTGGGATACTTGACTTAATGCAATAACACAAAAATTCAACAGTAGAATGCATACATGTATGTGGGGTTTAATGAAGTGGTTGGTGTTTTGCAATTTTTCCAAATCCTTTCTGTACCATAAAGAGTAAAGTTTTGTATTGCAATTTAATTTAATTTTCCCAAATCCTTTTTCCGTAAGAGTTAAGTTTTGTATTGTAATTCAATTTTGTCTCTGGGACAGCCATGATAATACTGTGGAATCCGCAATTCCCTTGGAGCAATTTGTGTGCTTCTACGGGAGCTAGGATTTTGTTAGAGGATTAGCTTCATACTGTAATTAGTTCTTTCAGAACTTCATCTTACCACATGCAAGATATTTTTTAGCATTTTAGGGGACATGTGCCAATAATAATTCTTACTGAAGTGGACCAATTATGCTTCAGTGCTTCTTTTAGGGTATGATTAGATTTTTTTACGGCATAAGTTTGTTTTCTCAATTTATTTACTTGTTCTTCCCTCCAGACCATACCATGCCTCTGTTCAGAACTTGCTCAACTTCAAGGAACATATATTTTGCAAGGTTTGTACAGGTTTTTTTTTCACTGTTCCAAAAGATTTGCTTTGTTGTTTTCTTATCATTCTTCTGAACACTCAAATATTTAGGGGATTATGATTTGAAGGTCATGCGCCAGGAATATTACATTAACCGGCAGAAAACGGTAGCCACACCCTCACAGCATATGTGTAATTTCTTCATCTTTTATGTGTCCTCTGAATCTTGTTTTCTTTTTGGTGTTCTATCTGATGTTATGAAACTAAGATGTGACTTAGAATCATAGATGCCTATTCGGGTGTATGACTTCACTCTCAAGTTGTGTAAATATTGTATTCCATATTTTTCTTATAGCCTTCAAATCTTTGGAGGATTTCTAAGGTAACTGCACAAATGAATTAAGAGGATGAAATTACGCAGCATATCTGCTATTGTTTAGATTTAATTGGCAGTATTCATTACAAAAACTGGTTGCTTTGCACCTTGTTGGGCTTTTTATTTACATACAGATGGCAGTTGATTAATGAAATGTCAATGTGTTGCTACTGTGCACCAATACATGCTGAATCACCTTCATTCAACTGCCTTTTACATGTTTGTTGAAGTTTGATCTTCAACAGGCAACTGTTTTTCTCATAAGATTGTATGACAACTGGACTTACAATTATGTTCTTATGTGTCCTTGTGTTTTCTTCTGATCATGCTGGGGTCATATTCATTTTGCAGTTCATCAGTCACTTGGTTAATCAGCTTGCCAGACACCAGTTTCTGAAGATTGCTTGCCAACTTGAAAGGAAGAACATAGCCACTGCATACTCATTGCTTAGAGTCATAGAGTCTGAGTTACAGAGCTACCTATCGGCCGTCAACACCCGCCTTGTAAGCAATATCTTTTGCCCTGAACTTCCTCTGTCCTCACTTCATTGTCCATGCAAGTTTCTAGTTTTCTGCTACTTTCAGAAGTGCTTGTTAGTTGTTTCACATGTTATTCTTATTTTCTTCAGAAAGATTCTTAGTTTTATTTGTGTTGGTATAATCTTTAGGGCCATTATAATTCATTAAATGAAGCTGCATCAGAGGTGCATGAACAAGGAGCAATTGATGATCGTGATACTTTCCTCCATGCAGTGCGAGACCTCCTATGTATTCACTCAAGTAAGTGACAACCCTGTAATCAGTTTAACATTTTGATATTTTAATTCTCATATTCTTAATGCTGCCTTTTTTCTGTAGATGTCCAAGCAGCAGTGCCAACATACATGTCAGCACATGCTTTGGTTCAGCAGATATCAGCTCTTCAATCTGACTTGCTTTCTCTTCAGTCTGAACTTGAAAATACCCTTCCAGATGACCGGAAAAGATGCATCAATGAGCTGTAAGTTATAACAAGTTACTGTCTAATAATTGGTTTTGCTTACCAGTTTACCTTATTTTATGTCTGGATATGGTTGGATTTAATGCTTTTTATGCTGTGAACACTCACGTTCGTAGTTTAGTATATAAACAATTGAGCTGAAATCCAGTTATCTGACAAATCACTGAGACGAATGGTAGTTTCCTAGCATGCAGCCATGCTCTGAGTAGTAGTGTCAATGCCCATGGTTTTTCTTGTGTTACCTTCTATACATATAGAACTTCTGCCTCATCTACTGTTCTCATAAATAAGAAAGATTGCGATATGAAAACATCACGGTTGTATTTGTTACATGCCTGATCTTAGCACGTACGAGGAAGTTAACATGTACGAGGAAGGATACGGCGCTTAACGCGAGCGAGACGAGCTGTTGTCGAAGCTAACGTCTTGGCTGTACGGAGCCACCGGCCAGTTATCGATGGCAGCGCCTTACTAGAAACTTGGTTTACTCATTGTTTGGATGATTAATAGAGGATACATGAGGTCTCTTTTATAGGGATGACCGATTTGTACACTAAGAAAAGACTTACATCTGATCTATTAAGAAAAGATTTAGATCTGATCTAATCAAATCCCCTAAAGATACATAACAAATTGAAAAGATAACAATAAAAAATAATGACTCAGATAACGACATGGGCTCATGTGCTACTACAGTACCATTGGTACTGTTCGCATCGCTACAGTAGTACCTGCTGTACTATTCGTGAGATGGGTCAGCCCATAACATTATTGTTACGTGCTTGATCCCAGCACGTAACGAGGAAGGATACGGCCCTTAACGTGGGCAAAACGAATTGTTGTCGAAGCTAGCGCCTGGCTGTACGGAGCCACCGACCAGTTATCGATAGCAGCGCCTTACTAGAAACTTGGTTTACTCATTACTTGGATAATTAATAGAGGATACATGAAGTCCCTTTTATAGGGATGACCGACTTGTACACTAAGAAAAGACTTAAATCTGATCTAATCAAATCCCCTAAAGATAGATAACAAATTGGAAAGATAACAATCAAAAGATAATGACTCAGATAACGACATGGCCATGTGCTACAGTACCATGGGTACTGTTCGCGTCACTACAGTACCCGCGGTACTATTCGTGAGATGGGCTAGCCCATAACATTACTTCCCCCTCCAAATCAACCTTGTCCTCAAGGTTGAAGTTCAGGGAACCCATTTGATCTCGTGCACGCAGATCAAGGAGGTCGTTGCCTTGGCCATAGGTCGGCACACTTGGCCGCCTTCCACTGTCCCTATGTGTGCCCGAAGTGGATAAACACCGACAAAAGCTCACACCGCTCCATCTTCATGAGGCAGTGCGCCCGATCAAAGGTTGGAGTTGTGATTTTTGATGGACACCATGGCCAAAGGATTGTCGGCCCTGATACCAGTTGTTACGTGTCTGATCCTAGCACGTAACGAGGAAGGATACGGCCCTTAACGCGAGCGGGACGAGCTATTGTCGAAACTAACGCCTTGGCTGTATGGAGCCACCGGCCAGTTATCAATGGCAGCGGTTTACTAGAAACTTGGTTTACTCATTGCTTGGATGATTAATAGAGGATACATAAGGTCCCTTTTATAGGGATGACCGATTTGTACACTAAGAAAAGACTTAGATCTGATCTAATCAAATCCCCTAAAGATAGATAACAATCAAAAGATAATGACTTAAATAACGACAAGGGCCCGCGTGCTACAGTACCACAAGTACTGTTCACATCACTGCAGTGTCCGTGGTACTGTTCATGAGATGGGCCAGTCCATAACAGTATTTATAATTGATTCACCAAGCTCAATTTCTGATCATTCGTACAAGACCTTTACAAAACTTTGTTGACCAAGTTAATCAATATTCTGTTGTATCCTGCACATTTACCTTTTGGCCTGCCAATGCCAGTCTACATCCAGTAGGTTTCATGTCGAGTCATTTCGCACTTGTCCACTTCTGCAGATGCACTTTGATTCAAACAGTCGAACAGCTTCTATTTGCGTCGTCAACAACTGCAGAACCAATATTGACACCTTGGGTACACTCTCTGGACCTTCAGATTGGCTTTTTTTTTCTGTATATGATTTATTATAATCACATCCCATGTCCCTAAAACTAAAATCGTTGTTCTTGTTGTAGCCACTGATGCGAGCGCTGGATGATATGGAAAATGCCAATGCTCAAGTTGAAGTTTCTGTTGAAAAAGTAACAAAGGCGCGCACCCAAAAGATAAAGGTACTGCCGCGTATCACTATGCTATCACTCTCGAGGATCTTGCCTTGTGTGTATTGGATACGTGCTCCACTATCTTGCCTTTCTGCATGATAGATAACATCCTGGAGAAATTATTTGCGTTCTATCCAATATACAAACAAAGGACTACTTGACTTGATCCACAGTCGGTCTTCACTTAGAAAAGAACTTAAAAAGCTAATGAAGGGTTCTTAAAAAAAAAAAAAGAAGAAGTGGCACATCTTACTTCTCTTTTCATTTTCCTCTATTGACTTCATGGTTACAAATAAATTTACAGATCTTTGAAAATCGTGCCCATGAGGTGGGGAGGGAGAGGCAAATCTTTGTCGATTTCTTCTGCAACCCAGAGCGTCTCAAGAATCAAGTCAGAGAGCTGACCTCCCGCGTAAAAGCTCTCCAGGAATAGAGCCCCCTGCCTATTTGCTGATTACATCTCTTGCTTCTAGCCTTCGTGTGCCAGGTCTAGCCGAATGGAAAAGAAATTGCCGCTCTCACGGCTCTTGAGCAAGGCCATGTTGTTTCTTGTAAAGCTTCCCTTGCTCGTAGGCCGCAAGCTCTGCGCTCCAACACAGAGTTGGGGGGGATGTGCAGTGCGGATACGCCGATATGGAACACTACGAAGCATCGGTTGTTTCAGTATTCAGGTTCTATCTATAGGTCTTTATGCCACCGGGAAGGTGGCGCTGTTGTGATATGTATGGAACTATGGGTTTCCAATCCTGTTTGTTGTAAAGTGTAGTAGAATCACGAGCTTCTCTCTGTTTTTTCTTTAGTGATTGCTTCAGAGTTCAGACTCCGCCTAGCTTGTGCCTGGTGGTTGTACTCAAAATCAGTCATTGTTTTTGTTTTGTGTGGATAGATGAACTGATCATCACTTGCAAGCAGCGTAACTGCAAATGAAACGTGGCCGTCTGATCCCGTTGTCGGAAATTAGCACACTGGATCCCTTGATCCCAAAGCGTGCCAAGCTAGCGTTGCAATCAGCTACAGGTTACCGTGAGTTGCGAATGATTCATATTTCAGGTTCAAGATTCAAGAGCTTGGATTCCCCTCCGGAACTGCAAAATGGAAAAGGCACCGGAGTTTCCATTTGCCAGAGACTACCAGTCTCATGCTCATGCTTACGACATAAAGCAGCTTTGATTTCATGCCAGTTTGGAACAAATAAGGTATTGCGCACACATTTCTGAACAATTTGGCAATTGATTTTGCACAGGGACACGCCTGAGTTTAAAGAACCAATGAACATCTTTCTGCTACGCAGTCGAATACTAAAACATACAGACGACCGAAGCAATCTATTGGGCTACGCATTTACAGGGCGGGGCTTGATTGAACACTTGAGCAGCTCACTCATCCCAGAAAAGAGTGAAGGGGCTCTGCTTATTGCTCAGATACAATTTTTTTCAGCAATATCCCTCTCCTTCGGGGAATGAGGAGCGTAGTCATCCAGCTTCAGTTCTCAGTATCCTCTGGAATCTTGAACAGGAACTGCGGTAATGAGGCGATGCGAGGGAGGTTCATCAGCAGCTCTCCAAACGAGTCCTTCCTAGACATGGCTGGTGGCTGAGTGGAATCTGTAGGCTTCCTCGTTGATGCTGAGCTAAACTCTTCATCAGAACCTTCAGAATCCTCTCCACAGATGATGTCGCTGTCATTTGGCTCAGGCTTTGGCTTGGCAGCCGGTGCTGTATCTTTCTGAATCAAACAGCAAAGGGAGTCCACCCTTGCCATCAGTGATTGTTCATCAGAGGCCTGTGCCGGTGGACCTTGTGTATCACCGAGAAGGTACTGCGCAATCTCCTCCAGCGTTTCTTTGGTAGGCACCTTATTGTTGGCCAATGAAGGATTGCCTGAAGTTATCTGCTCGTTGATACAATTTCCTAGGTGGCTTACCAAATCATCCACTGACATGGACGGTCTCAGCCCAGGCACTTTCAATTGACTCCACCAACTGGGGATATTGAGTTCTTGAGCTGCACCATTGACATTTCTGCTCACTGCTTGCACATTTACAGCACTAGCTCCTGGTAAATAACCGTAGGATTAGAAGATCATTCTAGAATAATACGTATTTGAAAGGCCTCGTAAATTATGATTAAGCAACAAAGGACTATTTGAAGTTTAGCAGGTTACAGGCTAAGAGCCTGTTCTTTTCAACAGTTGCGGTTGCGTTTGCTTATAAGCTGAAAATTTATAGCTCGATAAGGACATCTGAGGGATCAAAAAATTATAGAAAAAATGGTTTTGAGAGCTTTGAGAAGAAATTGTAAAACCTACAAAAATTGGCTACCAAACGTCAAAGCGTTTGGCTTGTACGAAAATAACAAATTTCCAGCTTATAAGCAAACGCAAATGCAAACGCTAAAAAGAACAGTCTATAACACATCACCTTGTTCTTTTCAGTTTAAATTAAAATTAAAAGCTACAGCTAAAAATTTGTCATTTGTTGTACAGGCCAAACGTTGTAGCACTTTGTAGTCCTTTTTGTGAGACTTTTAGTGGTTCTTCTTAAAGCTCCCAAAAACATTCTTTTATATTTTTTTGGGCTCTCTAAGGCTCCTATCGAGCGTTCATAACTTTTTTAGATTATAATCTACCACTGGTTTAGGCCGAAAAGAACAAGGCCAAAAAAGGATTGCAATGCATCTATAAAATTAACAAAAGCTGGGTCCTAACTCCTAATCATGAGAAATGTAAGTAACAATTCCATGCTATTGATTATCTGCTGCAGCACAGCGCCGGAGGGTACAAGAGGGGGAGAGATCAACACCATCTGGACCAGCCATGGCTGCTGAGCCACCCTTGCCGGACAAGGAATAGTCCTGTCTAGCACGCATGAGGATTCTAGCTGACACACGGGGCAAGGAGTCCTGCTCCGTTCCTTTATATAAAGTTAAGTAGTTTAGATATTCGAGTTGTAATCTCTTTAGAGTCCTTGTGGCTGTTAAATCCCTTCAGGATATCTATTACGAATTCAGTTGTAATCTTGCTAAGGCCTGTATAAAGATTAAAGCCCCAATGAATAAAGCAGCCAGAAAATTAATATAATCTCCTCTCCACTCTCGTTTATTGTTGCTGCTTTGGTCGTGGCACATAAGACTTTAACTTATCACTTACCAGGGTTTATTGTCTGAGAAACAAATTCTGGCTGCTTCCCAATGGAATCAGCGGCTTCATTCTTAGCAGACATGGATGAACCAGCACATGGTGACACAGAACCTGAAAACAAAGGTAAGGCTTCATGCTCATCTTTTAAATTAGTAAATCCATGGCACTTTGATTCAACAGGATCCTCGAATATAGAGCATCTAGGTTCAAAAGCTGTAGAATCCAATATGATATCTGCTTGTTGACTCAATTGATATAGCCGCTGATCACACTGAACAAGCTTTTCAAAGTTCTTGCTTAACAAGCTTGAAGGGCACTGCAGAAAATGCTGCCTGCATATTTTTGGAACAGACATATTATTAGACAGGCAAAATCATCAGAATTAGGAGTTCAATTGATCATAGAAATGGAATTTGGTCATAAACCAAAGTATTGTGCTAGCCAGATGGCTGAAGGTCAATGGGCTATCTTTACATTTCTGTTGACTATCGAGTTTTAGCTGTAATGAGCTGCAGGCTGTAAAACAGTTTCTATGGAACTTTTTGAGCTCCAAAAAAGAAACTGGAGGGGACCGCTCTGTTCCTCTAATAATATAGAAAAAGAACCACAAAAGTATCCTTAATGAAAATTAGATTAAGCATGCACTGTTCTAAAATCCCGATTAATCCCTGATTACTCCCCGATTAATCTCTAATCGGTAATCCGCTGCCTAGCAGCGATTAGCGATTAGTTCCGATTAATTCCGATTATGTCTGATTAATCAATGGATTAATCCCATCTAATCGCTAGTCCCTAGCTTGCTGACCGACTAGCGATTAGCGTCTTCTTGAACCTTGTGAGCATGTACTACAAAAGTTCAGGTAAGCATCAAACATGTCCAGCAAACACAATGAAGTTTCCAAAAAGCTAGAGCAAATTCAGCTCATGCTCCTGCAGACAAAGATAATAACCTACTATTCTGTACTGCTATGACATAGATATCATCCCTCCTAAAGAAAACTTTTTGCATATGAAATTTTGCTAAGACCGTGAATATTGAATAATCATTCACCTGTTCATACTTGCTTGGCCACCAGTAAAATCCGAAGTAGCTTGCCAGAGTGTATGTTTTCTTGGTTGGGGATCTGTCTCTTTGAAGAAGAGAGGTGGTCGGGCCAACTTCACAGAAGTGGACAGTGGAAACCTCTCAGGAAAGAGTGGGTATTGAAGTAATAAACAGAATGCATTTTCAGTAGAAACTTACCACCACATCCAAGGTTCCTTGTCCATTTTCAGGGCAGGTTGCCTTCAAAGCAGTAATATCCGACCACTGAATTTCTATCTTACTCTTAAGACCGCCTTCCAGAACTTCCCACACAAGCTTATGCTTTGCAAAGTAGCACTTTGCCACCAGATCACCTTCATATCGAGATATGTACTGCTCATAAAATTTCAATTAACACAGTCAAGGCCAAAGATCGTATAAGTGAGCTGTTATACACACAGCTGAACACTATATATTATATATTCAAGGATTCATCAACATGCAGCAAAAAAACTGGTGTATTGGACAGGATATAGAATGCACCGATGTTGCAATAAGACCTCACACTATATATTATCATCAATATTATTATATGAATATTATCTTGAAAGTTTTAAAAACAAACAAAGAAGTTAAGGTACAGATTGTACCTAAATAAAGCATCACCAGCATGGAATATTTCTAGGGTAGATAGCCCTACCCTTATCAGAACAAATGGAAAAGGGGAAAGAAGAGGATGCATACACCAAATACATATCGAGGTTCTAGCAAAATTACCCAAAAAATCATTTATTTCAGCTAACATAAATTCCCTTACCTCCCATGTACCGATTCTCAAAATATTTGCAGGAAAATTTGAAGCTTTCAACCGCTCACCAGCTGCTACTGTACCAGACTTAATGTCTCTCTTCTTGGGAGGCTCAGAATCACAGTTGTCTGTAGAAGACTGTCCTGCACTAGCATTTGCTTGAGAAAGCCTCATTTGAATCAAATCCAAGAGAGACGGGCTTTTTCTCAGCCGCAGACCCAATGGGCTAGGCTCATCAAGTACATTGTGATACATATCCTGCAAATGTTCATGTTGGAATACAAAATACAAAATAAGAACACAAAGCTGTCCATTCCAAAACTTTTAACTGGGTAAACATATTAATCATATTTTGCTAACTAAACTAGCAAATCACAGAAAAAAAAACTATCACAAACAGCTCAAAAGAACAATACTTTATGCATTGACAAGCAAGCATGCATGGTATTACATAAATTTGCAGAAAACAAACACTAGTTTGGTCTGGTTTCTTTCTTTTGGTTCACATAGTTATTCACGTTTTCTTTTCTTCACTGACATCATCTATCTTAAAACATTTAGTAGCTGTAATCGCATCTGATGTAAACTCTAAAGTGGATCTACCAAGCACCCTGCATGTACGCCAGATAATGAAGCAACATTCAATTTGAATAAAAACACACCAAATCCATCTGGCTCTACAACTATACACACCGGTATCCAAGTTTACATGCTAGATGGTAATAATTAATTCCTTTCATGGAATTGTTTCTAGAACCATGTATTTTATTGAACAGCCAGGTAAAATGAGTCCATAAGCATGGTACAATTACAAGGATTGATGGTCGCTTCAAGTATTAAAATGCATGTACGGGATACTCATATGACATATTTAACTGTTATATCATTCAAAGAGGAATGCTGCATAATTTTCATTCGAAATTATGGGGAAATGAATTTAAAAAGTGGTTTCAATGGATCATGGTCCCCAAGCAGAAAGCAAATTTCAATTTTCCAACAAAGGCAGTTGGAATGGTGTGTAGGGCATATGCTATGGGTGTTGGTGGATTCCCTAAATAAATAGGACTCCAAAGGAGGTACGAAACGAACTGGGAACACTAACACTGCATTATTAAATTATATTGTCTTGGAAATATTCTCCAATTTGCAAAGTAAGGAACTTAGCAGTGTCCCACCCTACTAACATGCATAACTGTAAGCAATGCCTACAGACTACGCGAAGTTGACCATGCGCCATCCACAGAAAATTCATGAACCTTCAAATTCAGATTCCAAAGCCTCCAATCACACACTGTAGCATGTAGTACCAGCTCTTGCACAACATTTTATGAAGAGTGTGATCTTACCTAACCATAGGGAAAAATCACACCGGATTTTTACTAAAATGCCTCGTTTCTCAATAAATTTGTGACTAGCAGCATGGAGGGAATCTCCTTACATAGCATCAGCTCAACGATTCCAATCCGCGCCATCAAATTAGTCCACGAAAATCTCCCTCCACTGCATCCACCCCTAGTGCCCTCAAGCATGGCAGTAGTTTGGATCAAACACGCAAAATCACTCAAAAAGTTTCCCATTCCCCCAAGAAATAGGCGCTTGTTTGGCCTCAAAAGCACAAACTACCACCAATACTCTCCAGCTCTTCACCCCATGGAGAACCCAACGAGCTATTCAGCTCAGTCCCAATCAAACGCACCCCCAAATGTAAGGCCAAAAAAAAGATCATGCCAGCGCCGGATCTACCTGCTGCGGCGTCGGCTGCCCCGCCTTGGCGCGCTTGCTGAGCGGGCCGTGCTCGTCGTCGCCGAGCTCCTCCGCCTCCAGCTTCACGCTCGTTGCCGGCGGCGGCGGGGGCGACACGGGCGGCGCCATGGCCGGCTCGGCCGGCTCCGCGTGCTGCCGCTTCCCCGCGCCCGGGAGCTGCCCCATGGGGATCGCCGGAACCCTAACCCTAACGTCGGGAGTCGAATCGGAGCTGGGGGGCGAATCGAATCGGGGAGGCGACGCGACGCGAATGATTCGAGGGGAAGGGAGCGCGAAGGCGAGAGAGGGAAGAGGCGGCGGCGGAGAGAGCTTGGCTTTTGGGACAGAGAAGTGTCCAGAAATAGCCGCGCGCGCGAGCCGGCGCCGTGCATGACAGGTGGGGCCTAAGGGCTCGGGGCCCGTGTGTCGGCCACGGGTGGTGGCATCTGGGTGTGGATAAAGCGGTGGGGCCCGGGGGTGGTGGCTGGCTCGCTGGAGCACGGCTGTCAGCCGCGCGGGGTGATGACAGGTGGGTCCCACGTGGTGGGCCCGCGTTCGATAGTCGGATGGGAGTTTTGACGTATTCGTGTGTACGATACGATGCACGGGACGGACGACCGTGTATGTATATGACCGCTTTGCCCTTTTGCACGTGGAAAATGTTTTCCCACCGATGTACTACTCCGTCCCTAAAAAAATGTCACTCTGGAAAATTTTGAGTAGATTAAGGAGGGTATATATAGGTAAGAATTTATAGGTACTTTATAGGGTGAGAGGAGAATCTATAGGTATTTTATAGGGATGAGAGGGGAATCTAGCAATTATTGCCCTAAAATGACATTCTTTTAGGGACAAAATTTGAATCCCAGAATGACATTCTTTTAGGAACGGAGGGAGTACTACCTAGTCGCCTGCTGCTGCTACTACAGCGGCTACAGCCAAAAGCACTGCTAGTAGTCTACGACGAGTCACGACACTACTTGTACTACTCCAGTCCGAGGTCAATTTTAAAAAGGTTTATGTAAAGGCATCTTCAGCAGAACCTCTAAAATTAAGTCTCTATACACTTCCTCTAAATCACCATTCACTCTTTATATTTCAATCCTCTCTAGCAGAGCCTCTATCCAGAAAAAATATAGAGGTTGATATAGAGAGCTTCTAAATTTAGAAGTTCCGAGAGAGAAACTCTAAATATAGATGCTGAGATAGAGCCTCTGCTAGAGGACAAGAGACTTTAAATATAAAGAAAATTCTGTTTTAGAGACTCTACTGGACATGCTCTAATACTCGGGCCATTGATAAATGAGCCCTATGAAACCCATATGGATTGGTTCCACACTGGTATATAATATCAGAGTAGTATATAATATGAGATGGATCTAAACATAGCATCCCGGATTAATCTTTTTAGGCAGAACGACGTCAAAAACCCAATAGAATCCAATAGCAGTGCTATGCATGCAGTGGGTTGGCCTCTAATCAAAATTGGGTCAGGGTGTTACAGTTTGTCAAATCATTGAGAATTCCTTTACTGATATATAAATGTTGACATATTTAATTCTACAATTTGTTTTTTTAAAAAAAGCATTCGTTAAGAGTAAACAGAAAAGATTCCATCCAAACATGTACTCACATGTAGAGACATAATTTTAAGAAGTTTGTTTCAAAATAAGGCGTCCTTGTGAATTTATTGATGTTATCTTTTATCTACTCATATTTATTATACACTTCTGTCTCTTGCATGCATGTATTTGCAAAACTCTCACAGATTATTATCTTTCGTATTTCTAATGTACTAGTACAATGCTCATGCGTTGCAACAGAACTACAAAGGTGTTGGGAAAAATATGTGGCTCATGGAGTCTCGGCCCACTTACTTACCCACGGCCCCACAGGAGGTAAGCTCGAGACCAGCAAGCCCGCGCCCGAGCTTGGTAAGCTCGAGCCCGGGCCTCCCCGTCTCGGAAGCTCGGGCCTCTTGCTTCCTCCGAGTTACGAGTGCGAAGGGCGGGACCCGAGCAAATCATCACGCCACCACGCAGACGGGATATGCTTGGTCCCCGAGTCATCAAGAATTAAATCGCGCCTTGTCGAGGAGCGCTTGGCGCGATTCGACGGGTGGCGGCCGTCCGTCAACCGTCGCATGGGCAAAGACACGTCTTGGCCGTAGCGGTCCGACTGATGATCAAAGGATTGCACTCGATTGCGGTGGATTGATGCGCTACCGCATGGAAAAAACAACGACTAATTCAGCGGACGGCGCAAGCTACGGTGGCCGGGCGCTTATAAAAGGGCACACAGCCACAACAACGAGAGGGGCTTGACGTCGACACACAACTCACTTGGAGAATAGCTACGGTAGAACAGAGCACTTGCACCTCGTAGGAGCTCTAGTTCCCGCGGTAGTTCTCCGCGTCCGTAATCAGCTGAGGACACACACGCGCGGTGTCTTGAGCACTCTTCGTACTCGAAGCCATGGCTTCCCAAGACCCGGACTTCACCCCCTTGTACTCGTTTAAGCTCGGCATTAAACGAAGACTGGACGTAGGGCTGTTATCCCGCAGTGGAGGCCTGAACCAGGAAAAAACACTCGTGTCATCGTTCCCATCCATCCGGTCTTGACGCGCCCGCGCGTCGGGACCAAGGTCTTCGCCAGCGTCCGGCGGTGGCCGGGCCTCGGTCCGGGACAGGGCGCTGCCTCGCACCCTTTTCCTCGCTTATTGGCGCTGCGAGCTCGCCTCCCGGTCGCCGACAATGGCGCCACCGTGGGGCCGATTTGATCCTCTCCTCGATCGAGTCGAGGATGGCCTTGTTGTCTTCGGCGACATTGATCTTGTGGACCTCGATTTCGGCGATTCATGACGATCTCGGCGGCGTCGGCGAGTCGTATGAGGAATGGCGGTGGTATCCTCGCCGAGCTCGGTCCGACGAGATGGAGGTGGAAACAACGCCCGCCTCGAGTAGTATCCGCTTCCCGGCTTTGCTCGGACTTCAGCGACTCACGTCGTGAAACCCTCATGGAGGGTTGGAGGCACCGCCACGATGCCATATCCGGGCGGACCACAGCGCATTCGCGCCACGCCGAAAGAGAGGACTGTGCCTGCACGCATCGGCGCGCGGCCGTCGAGGCCGCGGCGGACCAGCGTGAGCCCATGGCGGTTGAGGTGCGAGGGCACCGCCTCCGGTGACACCGACATGTCCCTTCGCGGAGCTGCCTCGCGTCATGTCTTTCTTGGCGTCGGCGGGCAACCCGCGCCAGCCACGCATCTTGACCAGCGAAAAGCACCGGCGTGAGGCCGCCGAAGCCTCTTTCTTTGGGTCGGTTGGGCGAACCTGGCGGATATCCGTCGCGCAGCTGTTGGCGGCGACGCCGCCCTGCCTTCTGTAGCGTATTCGCCCACCACTACCGTCACCAACCCGGTCTTCTGCAAATCGGCGAGAGGTTAAGCGATGCCAGTCATCGTGACTGGAGAAGGACCCGCGAGGTTTACCATGGCGATCTAGGCGCGCGGTTCTTGACGGCCTAGAGGCTTTTGGGGATCTCGGCGAGCACCTCGAGCCCATCGCACACCGCTGGCTCCTCGGCGGCGCGCGAGCGTTGATCGCATCGGCAGGCGTCCACGTCCACAGCGGACGGTGCTCCTCAGCACACACCGGGCGGAGTTTTTTTCCGCCTCGGGCCGCTTCCAGCGGGAGAGCTCCCGCTAGGAATAACGGGGCCTTTCCCGGATGCCCGGCTTTCTCCCGAGCTTTATGCGAGGCCCCCTGGCCCCGCAAGTTTAAGCCCGGGAGCATTGAGAAGTTCGATGGGAGCAAGAATTCCGACGAATATCTCGCCTGTATACTACCGCCATCCTGGCCGCAGCGTAATGAGGCCGTAATAGTCAACTACTTCCTACCGTCTTGGAGGAATGGCTGAACTCGCTGTTCAACCAGCCGTAGGGGTTCGATCTGTATTGGGAACAATTGCAGAGGCGCTTCGGACAAACTTCTAGAAGTTCTGGCATACTGGAAGCCCCAGACCTCAAGCTTGTGGTCCAAAGGGCGGGAGAGGCCTGCAGGACTACGTCCCGAGTTCGTTCAGTCGCAACACCATTCCGTCAATCTCCGACGAGGCCATCGTTGAGGCCTTCAGGAGGAGTCTTGAACACCCGTTTCACCGAGGACCTTGAGCTCCATCCGGTCCACACCGCAGCCGATTTATTTCGTCTTTGCGGAAGGATACATCAACGCCCGAGGCGGTGGAGCGCAAGAGAGGAGAACGGAGGAGAAAGCGGCGGCGGGACCGCACCGATGCCAAGAAGGACGACGCCGAGAAGAACAAGAAGAAGAAGAAGAAGGAGCCCGCCGCCCGTGCTTACGTCCGCGGCAGTAGAGCCCGAGAGGCCCGCTCCTCTGGCGGCCGCCTCCGCGACCACCGACCGGCGGAGTGGCGGAACAGGCGCGCGCGGCCGAGGCGGCGAGCTCCCTAGCCTTGACCTCGGCCGCCCAGGGCTAACCCTCCGAACAACCGCTCTCGCCTCCTCCATCGGCGATCGGCCATGACTCGCAGAATCGCAGGGCGTGGGCAGCGGTTGGAGGACTTCTGCCGGGCGCGCCCATGCCCGAGCTCCCGATCATGGAGTCTTGGGATGACCGGGCGCCTCGAGCGCCACGCGCGACGCTTCGAAGGCTTCGCGCACGTCGCCGTGATCTTGGCGGCGCCGCTTATAGCTCGCGACGCGAAGCAAAACCGCTACCCGGAGGTTTACCACCTCGAAAGGTAAGCCCGGGGACGCACCCCTGCGGTGGTCCTACCAGTCAATCACTTTCTCCGGGGATGATTGTCCCCCCGGAATGACCAGACCCCAGCGTCTACCGCTGGTGCTCTGTCCCACCATCAGCAACACGCGGGTCGATCGCGTGTTGGTAGATGGCGGAGCTCCCTGGACATCGCCATTGCTCAGCGAATCACAGTCCGCGGTCCAAGATCAAGGACATAGCCATCCCTTTCCACGGCATTGTCCCTAGGTCGTCCCTACACCGTCGAACCGTCGTCTTTACTGTGGCGTTTGGGACCCCAGAACTTCCGGACGGAGTACGCCACCTTCGAGTGGTGGACTCGAGCTCCCATATAACGCCATCCTCGGACGCCCATGCCGTCCAAGTTCATGGCGGCTACCCACCATGGCTACCATCGCTGAAGATCTGCCGCCCTCGTGGGGTCATCATGATCAAGGCGATCCACAAGGTCATGATGGCTGCGACGAGCGCCTTGGCCATGGTCGGACAGCTTCTGGCGTGGCGGCCAAGGCCGGCGGCCACCCGTCCGCCTCTAAGGTGGCCCTCTGACCTCGAGAGCCCACTCAAGGCGATCCTCTCCGAGGGCGACCCACCAAGGTCGCCCACGTAGGGTCAACCTCGAGTCCAATAGGAACTCGAGCTCGTCCTGCTCCTCCGCTAACGCAGACGTGTTAGTGTGGGAACCGTCCGACATGCCCGAGTCCCAAGGAGGTCATCGAGCACAAGGCTAGGCTGCTGACCTAACAAAAGCTCTGTCGAGCAGGGCCTTACGGTGTTTCCCAAAATGGAAGGCCAACATCATCCAGGAGCAACTTGGCAAGCTCCTCCAAGCCGGCTTCATCCGAGAAGTCGAGCATTCCAACTGGCTAGCTAATCCGGTCGTCGTCAAGAAGAAGGGCGGGAAATGGCGAATGTGTGTCGACCATCGCGACCTCAACGCCGCCGCCCTAAGGACAATTTCCTGCGCGCATAGACCAATCGGTCGGCGCAGCAGCGAACTTCGGCGCTCATGAGCTTCTGGGCGCCTACTCGGCTATCACCGGATCGCTGCCGCACGGAAGACAAAGAGAAGCGCCCGTAACACCTTTTGGTACCTTCTGCTACACGACCATGTCTTTCGGTCTGAAGAACGCGGGGGCCACGTTCCAGCGACTAATGCAGAAGACGGTCCCTGATCAGATAGGGCGCAACGTAGAAGCCTATGTAGACGATGTTGTTGTAAAAAAGCAAAGTCCCACAGGACCATGTGACCGACCTTCAGGAAACTTTTGCTAATCTTAGAAAGCATCGAGTTAAGCTGAATCCTGAAAAATGTATCTTTGGTGTCCGATCTGGGATGTTGCTTGGCTATGTGATAGGAAAGGCAAATGTCGGGGCAAACCCCGAGAAAATCGAGGCCATCGAGAATATGAGGTCGCCAACTTTGCACTAAGGAGGTGCAAGCCCTCACCGGCGGATGGCGGCTCTCGGCAGATTCATATCTCGTCTCGGCGCGGCATCACTTTTTGTAAGATCTGCGTAAGCACGATGGTTTCGAATGGACGGAAGAAGCGAGGCCGCTTTTAGCGAGCTCAGCGTTACTGTCCACGCCTCCGTCTTAGCCACGCCAAAGCTCGGGAAGCTCTACTCTCTATTGGCGGTTGCCCCTGGTTGTAAAGTGCCGTACTAGCGATCGAGCGAAGGCAAGCAACAACCCGTCTACTACGTAAGTGAGGTACTTCACGGGCCTAGGAGCGGTACCACGTGGTTCGAAGCTCTTATGCACGCCTTTGCTTATGGCCTCGCGAAAGTTGCGTCACTATTTCCAAGCCCATCCAATTCTTGTCCGACGAGTTTCCGTTAAAGGACATCATTCGAACCCGACGCGAACGGAGGGTCGCAAAGTGGGCGATCGAGCTTGGTGAATTTGACATCAAGTTCGTACCCGAACAATGATCAAATCCCAAATCGTGGCGACTTCTTGGTGAGTGGACCGGCCGGCCAACCTCTAAGGCTCGCCCAAACTCGCAAGCCAAGAAGCGACCGGACCATGTTATTCGATGGGTCGCGCCAATTCGAGCGATCGGTGCGGGTTTGTTCTCGTTTCCCCAAGGAGAACAAATTCAGCATATAGTCTGACTCCATTTTCCCGAACGAACAATCTTTGCGAGTCTGAAGGCCTCTGGCCGACCTCGAGTATGCATCGCGCTTCGGCATTAGCGACTAACGGCGAAAGGGATTCGAAGTTGGTCGTCGCCAAGTAAACAAGGAGCATTAGTGTTGCGACGACTCAATGGCGCGATACTTGGCGGATGTGAGAAAGTCAAGAAGCACTTCACGAACTTCAAGTATGCTCGTCCCCAGGCGGCTAATAGCTTTGGCCGATAAGCTCATGGCTTGGCTCCTCACAAGAAACCGCCCGTGGTACTCGTCAAACACCTACTAAAGCCCTCTATTCCTCGGGAGAAGAGGCCCCGAGAAGACGGTTGCCTCGACCCAAACGGCCGGTACCGTTTAGTTCCTAGAGCGTATGACACTGGATAGCGCCATTCGTCCGGTTCTTGGCGCATGGGACACCGCCACAGACACACCGAGAAATCCGGCCCAAAGACAAGCCCGACCTTCTGACTCGGGGCTTGTTGTCTGGCGGGTTCTAACGGCATACTTTGTAAGTCGTGACCGGAGAAAGGCAAATTTCTCCTCCAAGACATCCACGACGGATCTGCGGGGCCCATGCCTCTTTCGTAACCCTAGTGGGAAAAGCCTTCGCATGGGGTATTCTCGGCACCGCGTTGGCCGACGCAAGAGAGCTCAGAAACGCTACCGACTACCGCCAATATCACGCTCGGGTATCCCACCACCATATGAACTGCAGACTATCCCGCTAACTGGCCATTCTCAACATGGGGATGGACATACTTGGTCCGTTCCCGAGGCTTAAAGGTCAGCACACACCGTTCGTCGCCATCGACACTTTCACTAAGTGGATCGAGGCGAACCGGTGTCGCATATCCGCCCGACGGCCAAGAGGTTCCTTAGGAACAATATCGTGACGTGTTCGGCGTCCCAAGTAAGCCGATCGTGACAATGGGACACAGTTCACAAGTGAGTTGTTCGGGACTCTGCGAAGAGCTTCGGCATGAAGGTCGCCCTAACCCGGTAGCTCGCCCACAAAGTAATGGTGCAAATTAACGCGAATGGGCGAGATCATGCGGGTATTAAGCGCCAAGTGTCTGACGACGCTCGCCGAAAGCAAAGACACAACCGGGTAGAAGAGCTACCCTCCGTGCTTTGGGCGGCAGAACAACCTCTAATCAGACTCTTGGCGAAACCCGTTTAGACTTGTATCTGGCTCGGGCGGTCCTACCCGCCGAGCTAAGAATTGGTTCACCGTATTGATTTTGCGGGGCAAATCGACAACGACGAGGAGCGGTTCTTGGACCTCGACCTATCTCGAGTCTGCCATGAGCAAGCACTCTGCGAGTGGCGGCATACCAAGAATCCTGCGGCGACACGCAGCCAAAAATCTGAACCGGACCACGCAAGTGGGCGACTGGTTCTAAGACGAGTTCGAACTCGCTCACGCCAACAAGCTCACCCCAAGATGGGAAGGTCCAGTACACGGTCAGATCGGCCGCACGCCCGGGAGCTGTAAGACTGGCTATGCCGGATGGGAGAGTCCTCAACAGCTCCTAGAACATCGCTCAACTTCGAAGGTTCTACGCCTAAGAAAAGGTCGTAAGTCTCCATTCCCCCCTGTCTTTGTTTCCTTTCGTTCATCCCACTATTCCCTAGAGAGCCCCCAAACTAACCCCAGTGACCTAAACTTATGATCGGGCTTGGGAGAAAGCCCGCCGTTCAAAGACACATCGGCGGGATAGTGGCCATGACAGGCCAACCCCGGATTCCTTGCACACGGGTAAGCCGATATCCATCGCACCTTGCAAAATCCCGTGCGGGGACACGCTTTCCGGCCCTATACCATAAGCCCGCATAAAACCTACGACAGGCCCGGGATACCTCTAGAGTCCAACAATCTGCCTCTCGCAAAGGGACAGAGCCAGGACCACAAGCTTCGTTCAAGAAGCGTGCGGTCTCTAAGCCACGTCCGAGCTTCTCCTCAGAAGCTCGGACATGGCTCGGGGACTAGGGTCGATTTTTTCCTAAGGGTCGATTTCTTAAAAAAATGATTTTTCCAAGATCAGATTCCCAATCAAAAGACTCCCGATCTCTAAGCCACGTTCGAGCTTCTCCTCAGAAGCTCGGACATGGCTCGGGGGCTAGGATCGGTAGGACTATACTACGTTTTCAACCCTTTCTTGCCTATACGACTACTAGCGCTCCGTTTGCATGCGGGAAAAACAACGAAAACAAAAGAGAAGCAGCGACAACCACCAACAATTTTATTAAGAAAGGGTTACGGGATAACCCACAAGACGATTACACTTAGCCCGACCAAAGGGTCCCGAAACCCGACAATGACATCGCCACCTCGGCAAGCGCCGGGTAGCCTCGACCAAAGCCATGCGGCGGCATGGCGTCATGAACGCAAGACGACGCCTCGCCAATGGATCAAAGGCCCGCGCGAAAAACCAAGCTTTTCGCCCAAAGGCGATTACTAGATAAACCTCGGCGGCACGTCACCGTCCCGCCGAGGCTCGAGACTAATTGTTGGGAAAATATGTGGCTCATGGAGTTTCGCCCACTTACTTACCCACGGCCCACAGGAGGTAAGCTTCGGAACCGGCAAGCCCGCGCCGAGCTTGGTAAGCTCGAGCCAGCGCTTCCCGCCTCGGAAGCTCGGGCCTCTTGCTTCTCCGAGCTTCGAGGTACGAAGGACATGACCCAGAGCAAATCATCACGCCACGGACGGATACGCCGGGTTCCCGAGTCATCAAGAATTAAATCGCGCCTTTATCGAGGCGCTGGCGCGGCTTTCGGCGGGTGGCGGCCGGTCCGTCAACCGCCGCGTAGGCAAAGACACGTCGGCCGTGGCGGTCCCAAGACGGTGATCAAATTGCACTCGATTGCCCGGTGGATTGATGCGCTACCGGCATGGGAAAAAGGCAACGACTAATTGAACGGACGAGCGCAAGCTACAGTGGCC
The DNA here is from genome assembly GCA_036346145.1 of Olyra latifolia. Lineage (NCBI taxonomy): Eukaryota > Viridiplantae > Streptophyta > Magnoliopsida > Poales > Poaceae > Olyra > Olyra latifolia. The sequence goes on from CM070530.1 coordinate 6,474,234, forward strand.
GGAGGGCGCTATAAAAGGCGCCTGTGTCACAACAACGGAGGGGGGGCTTGACGTCGACACACAACTCACTTGGAGAATAGTTACGGTAGAACAGAGCACTTGCACCTCGTAGAGCTCTAGTTCGGCGGTAGTTCTCCGCGTCCGAATGTCAGAGGAGCACACACACGCAATGCCTTGAGCACTTCTTCGTACTCGGCTTGGGCTTCCCAAGGCGGACTTCACCCTTATGTACTCGTTTAAGCTCGGCATTAAACGAAGACTGGACGTAGGGCTATTATCCCGCAGTGGAAGCCTGAACCAGGAAAAAAACACTCGTGTCATCGTTTCCATCCATCCAGTCTTGACGCGCCAGCCGCGTCGGGACCAAGGTCTTTTTCAGCCAGCAGCGTCCGGCGGTAGCCGGGCCTCGGTCCGGGGACAGGGCCGCTTTCGGGCCTCGCACCCCTTTTCCTCGCTTATTGGCGCTGCGGGGGCTCGCCTCCCAATCGCCGACAAAAGGAAAAAAAGAAACATATAAATCGGAGCAATATATGAAATTATAAAGGGTGATTTATAAGACAAGACGTTCCAACATATGAAATTATCCCGCCATCTTGTTTGGCTAAAGAGGACTTGACGGCAACGTATCCTCATATTCTTCATCTTCATCATTTGGCGTGTTGATAATGGGATTTAGCTTCTATAGCGGTGCGGATAGACACTGCGTGGATATACATGTAATTTTATTTTTAATCTAGGACGTTGGTGTAATTTATAAGTTATAGCTAAACGTATGTGCTTTGCTACGAATAAATATCATGTTACTATCTATTGTGTCATATTTGATTTGTTTACCCACACTTTAGCTCCGCTCCAAATTTTTCCACTTGATTACGTCTTATTTTTGCATTCTCAAAGTGCGCTTCAACACTCAAATGCATAGTTTTTAAGATCCTTTAATTGGTATATATATTAATCGATCGAAAGTTTTCTAAAAATATAATATATTAAAATAAGAAAGCTAGATAAATATGATGAATTTTGATAAGTTGATTGAAAACTTTCAAGAATACAATGCACTGAAATAAGAAGAGCAAGTCTAAATAAATAGAAAGTACCCTTATTATATTTAAACAATTGGATAGATTGTATGGTGGAGATTAAAAGTTGATAACACCACCGCCACCACAAGACTCTTTTTAATAGTATAGAAAAGAAAATATTTATAGAACATAATTCATGTATCTCTCAAAATCCATCTTAATATCCAGCTCAATCAACTTGTTTCTTCAACTCAACCCATCTCAATGAATAAAAGGAAAGATTCTGGGACAAATCGTGAGTGGCGGTAGAATAACTAAGGTTATCGGTCACGGAGGTGGGTGGTCACTGTCATAGGTAGGGGCGGGGACGCGTGGGGAGAGACGCGACACCGGTGAAGCGAGGCAACATCGACGGGGCCTCTTGAAGGAGCGTGGGACACCAGAGAGGAGCCATGCTTGGAGCTCTGCTAAATATGTCATAGAGGTCATTGACGTTTGAGTCACCTCTAGATTGAGACCACCACACCAGATCTGGGCATTTGAGGAAAGAGACGGTTTGTGCAAATAAAAATTGCAATCATGTGTTACCTATAATTACTGTCTCCACTAATTTAGGGATCTAATAATTAATGGCATGCTAATTAACATCTCCACTAATTTAGGGATCTAGTAATTATGGACATGTTAATTATGTCTCCACTAATTTAGGGATCTAGTAATTAATGATTTACTTGATATGAGCCATTGGATAGATTGGTGGGCCTAGATCGAATGTTGATAACACCACCACCACCACAACAACAAACTTTTTATTAGTAGAGATTATAACATAGGTAGCATGGTCTTTTCCTTGCATCTTTCCCTTGATTTTGCCATCTCCTTAATCCATGTGGGATGTGGCCACTCATAATATACCTTATAATAAAGAAAACAGAGGGAGATTTTTCTTATAGGAACCAGGTTAATTCCGACAATAATCGGAAAAAATCATGGCTTTCTAATCCGGGCTTAAAATTGTTGCTTCCAATAAAGAAACCAGCATTGTTGGCGACACCAAATTGCTTGAGTGAGGCCTTTGAGTAATATCTCTAATCGCTATTAGCATATCGCTCTCTTCATCTTCATGAAAATGACTCCGAGACAAACCTGATTCGTTGGACATCACTATTGTGGCCTTAATTCGATCCTTTGATAGCTGAAATCATTGAGCATTAGATTATGAATTCGACAGGTTGGAGCGAGGAAAAGGAAAAGAAAAAGGAAAAGAATGCTGCATAATAGATGGTACAGGGGGAAAAAATCAATACCGAACTTCAAAGTAATCATACTATGTGACATTTGAGGATTTGCTACCTTGCTATAAAAAGAAAGAAAACAACAGCATGAACAACTAATCGAAAAACCTGTGATTTTTCTGATTTTCAATTGTGTGTTCGTGTACTGAAAAGAATCCCTGTATATGTTCCATCAACTCCTGTTGGCCAGTAGTGAAGCCTCGTCGTCATCTTGTTCTACGTCAAGGTCCTCCTGAATTTTGCACTCCTGGAACGAACTATCAGACCCCGCATTCATGTCCACAGTAAGAGAGGCTAACTCAACATTCTCTAATTGGTGAGCTTCAGCATCATCATTCTCAGTCAGCAAATCAGCTGGAAGAAGGGCAGAATTCTGGTCACTTCTCGGCACCAAAAACAACAGCGCCAATGGCAGTAGCCGCATTGCATTTCGAATTAGGATTGCAGTCCACAGGTTTTTGAATTCTGTTCTTGTGATTTTCAACAAATGAAGGAGCAATCCACCAGCCCAAGATCCTGTTAGAATGCCAATATTGTCAATGGACATGAGTAGAGCAAAGAATGTGCCCTCGATGCCAGGGGGACAAAGCTTTGAGCTAAGCACCAAAAGTGGCATCCATTTGATGCGGTTGATCATTTTGGAGACCCCCTCATCGATCACAGCGAAGTAGTAATCAGGAATCCCCAGTTTTAGATTTAGACGAAGTACCAAGATCAGATCAAGCATACCCGACAGGCTTAGCAATAACTGACTTGAAAAAAGAAGGCTGCGAAATGAATGGTCCTTAAGAATATTTTGATAAAGTATCACTCCAACAAGAGATCCCACTGACCCAACGGCGAAGATAAACCCAATGAATCCCTGGCAAGGTAACAGACACGGTTATTTTGGTTATGTCCAAAGATGGGACCATTCTTAAAATCAGCCATGCTATATTGCTATATTTGCATCAGAGGTATACCATTTCAGAAATTTCGAGTATAAAAGAATTTTAACTTCAGAAAATTTTATTTCCATGAGAAAAAATGGAAGCCATAGCAATAGCAAATATGCATTATAGCCAAAACATTTCTAGATATACCTCAGAAAAAGATGGGCCTGCACTTCGATCAGTGTACCAGTAGAACATTCCTTCTTGAATATCCACACTCAGAGCAAGAGACATATACATGTAAACACATGGCCGCCATACTTCAGGGCATTTTAAGGTCATCAACATTTTTCCACTGGCTTCTGCAAACTTCTTATGGGCCTAGTTTGTAGTTTTAGACAGGAAAAAAGTTAGTGTATGCATACAAAGTACTTGTATCTGATGTCAAGTAACAAAATAAAAAAAAAATTATATTAACCTGCTCATATGGAAAATTGGGGATATGGACCTCCTTAAGCAGCATTCCAGTTAAAATTACCAAGGCACAAGGTATAGTTATCATGCCAAGGGCACCCTTGAGAAAACAAGATTTTTCTGCTATCAGATATTAGCACCAGCCAAAGTAATAACAGCCAATAGTAGTACAATTTACTTGCTACCCAACAAAAGAGGGGAGGAGCACAAGCTCAGTGAACTTATTCTGTATGCATTAAAAACAAAATATATCTGTGGATAAGTACTTTATATTGGATTATCAGGAAGATATTCAGCTCTTCAGATTAGTAATGATCGATGGGCAGTGTGAAGTGCTACATGAGTGAGGTGATCTGGTCATACTCACCTGAGACCCAATTGCATGAACTAGAAAACCACTTATTGAGAATCCAATAAGACCTCCAACAGATGCACAGAATCCATTTAAGCTTATCATGTCAGCAGCAAGATGAGGGTAAATTATACTGTTTTCAGCCACACAAGCATCTATGGTTACATCAGCTATCGCTACACTTGCACTGCCAGCCATCAGTGCCAACAATGCAAACAATACATGCAGCTTGCTGTGGAGAGAGATTATAAGCATTGCAATTACTCCCATAATGCCTGCATATTCCTCGGAAAACAGGAAGAGCACAAAATCAATAAAAAAAATTCCGTAGCTGGCTAGTAAATGATTGTTACTTTTCATCAATGAAACAGTAATAAAAAAATGCCATACAAGAATAGCCAGTGTGTCTGGCTTATATGGCAAAGCATGTTTAGTAAATGTTGCTCTGTGGTTATCTTTTCTTTTGCCTGAATGTGATAAACTCATAAACGCTTTATAAGGTTTTCTGGACAAAGGTTGTGTAGTTTTTATTCTCACTTGGTGCTGTGTGGTTGGTTAGATCAATGAGTGACGAAATCTGTGATTCCGTTTCTCTTAGAGAAATGGAATTGGGGTGTACCACTTCACAGGGGGGCTGCAATCGTTCCTTCCTACTAGGTTTTGATCAGATTGGTACTTCTCCATAATTCTTTGTGTGTAGCTGGATGACTCAACTTAGCAATATTGGTAACTCAATGCCATATAGTGACAACCCAACAAAGAAGACAGAATCAAAGATTCTTGCATACCTATGTGAGTCATAATTATGCTTGTCCATAACTCGAGATATGGTTCCTCACTATTGATCCCACATCACCAAATCATCAAACATTGCAACATTTCAGTAATTTTTCAGTTTATAGCTCATTGATAAACAAGGGGAGATCACTGTGTTCAGGGAATCAGGTATAACTGTAACCAACACAAGCCAAAACCAATGCTTCCTACCTGCAAGAATAAAGTACGGCCGGCGCCGGTAGCCGGCCACGGGGAGCACGTCGGTGAGCAGGCCCCAGAGCGGCTTGACCATCCACGGGATCGACGTGACGCCCTGGTACACCTGCGCCGCCGATGGCTGCACCCGCTGCACGTCCTTCCAGTAGTAGTCCGACGCGACGCGCGTGATGCCGCCGCCGAGCCCCTGGCTGATGCCGTACGTCGCCACTACGCCGAACACGAAGCTCCAATGAAGCTCCTTGGCTAGCATCCTGAACCACCCCACCGGAGACGGCCACCACACCGCGCCGTCCACCCCCGCCTTCTCCAGCGACCCCGGGGACTCCTCGATGAGGACATTGGTCTCCTCTTGGCTGCTCCTCACCTTGTCCTCGGGGAGGTCGGGCTGCGGCTGAGGCGACATTTTCTTGGTCGCTTACGCTCCAGCGCAAGATCTTCAATCTTGCTTGGAGACTGCGCGCCAAAGCTTGGATTCTTCACTGTGTTTAGCCGAATTGCTCCAAGCTGAATCTGGAGCTCAGATATCCAAGAACAGATTTGGGGTTTCTTGAATCCTAAGCGCTGTAAAAAAAATAAAAAAGATCGGACCTGGGGGTAGATGCGTCTGTATCGATCTTGGAAAGTCCCAAAAAATCAAGAGAATGCCAGGTGGGCAGGAACATCAAAGTCAGGATTGCCTGAACCTCTCAGTCCTTTCACAGGCAAGTACAAAATGAACAAAAAGAAGGCAAAAAAAATTGCAGCAGAGTGGTGCCTAATTGCGTCCAAAAATCTCGCCAAGTACCCAATTGCGAATGCTAGTAACCTATAGACATCAAACACTAGTGGCTAAAACAAGAAGAACTGAGGAAACAAAATACTAGTAGGAAAGGGAGTGGGAGTCATAAGAAATTGGGAGATTCCTTCGGGAGGAGGAGTAGAGGATAGCCGTTTGACCTTTTTGCTTAAAATTTTGATTTATGTTCGCCAACCAATGCCGGTAGAAACTGGCTTTCGCTGTCATGCGGGACCGTCCCAAGTGGGACCATCACGCAGTGGGAGTGGTACATGAAAAGCCATTGCCGCCCAATGTACGATTGAGTATTCTGCTCAGTGGGGTAGTGTTAGTAGTTAATCCCGGTCGGTAGATGAAGTGTACCCGTCCAATTATTAGCCCTTGTCACTGACAGTATGCTCTTATTTATATTTGGGCCCACCGAACAGTGGTTAAAAAGGTAGAGTCTTCGAACGGGTGGAGTAAAAGGCCTCGTCCGGGGACGCAGGATAAGCGCTTTGGGCACGCGCCAGCTCCGTGGGGGTGTCCTGTTCTTGACTGATTTTTTTCTTAAATTATTCTATTATCTAAAAGGGTTTATTTTTTATTTTTTTTGAAAATTTCTAAGTAACAAGACAAACATTTTTAATCCAATTTCAGTTTTTTGAAGTCACCTGTCAAAGTTCACTTTCAGCAAATAATCAAATACCTTTAAAAATGTATATCTCATGACTTTGAAATTTTTAAAAAATAACATAAAAATAAAATCTTTAAAATAATTAAATAATTTAAGCAAAAAATCTGAACATGACGCTCTTTGACATTTTGGTGAAGAAATGTTGTTCATTTTTTAGCCAAAATCGTGTACGAAGATACCACTCTATAATACTACTAGAGAGTTACCACTTCACATATATGCCACTGCAAAGTCCGAAACCATTATTATGTCATCGCAAAGTTACAAGACTCATAAATATGCCATTATTGACTTTCTTGCCCTTCCATCCTCTTCAAATTTAAGGAAAAATTGCCATTGGGTCTTCTTCCTCCTCCCTTCTCTTCTTTCTCTATTTATCTTCTTCTTCCTCCTAGCCACGGCGAGCTTTGGTCCTCCCAGAGCAACGCCACCCTTCCTGCCTCATCCTCTAGTGCTCTCTCTAGGCCACACCACCTCACTTTGAAAGGAACAACGCCGTCTCTCGGCCGCATGCTTCGAGTCACCGGTGCAGCCACGCCATCTCTAGGTCGTCACATCTGACTGAGCCTCCTCCTAGCTGCCTCCCAAGGGTTGTCTTCTTTGTAAGTATCAAGCTCTCATGGTCTTCAAAATTTTGTTTTGGTGATTAATGCGCTTTACTCTCAAATGGGGAAATCTCGGTTTTCATGGACCCCTCAAGCATTGTTTTTCTGATGGCGATGACTCTCAAGAATAAGGACCTTTTATTCATAGTTCTTTTAATTTATTGGGTGAGTTGTTGACTTAATTTAGATGCTTTGGTGATTCATTCTCTTTGGCTGCAGGGTTCCCCAGAGCACAACCGTCGGGTTCCTCTCTATCTCTTCTCTGTGCGGTGGTCCCTAGGGCTAGCAGGTGTGTTTGTTTCTTGTCTAGGGAGTTTGTAGGTCGCCGTTCGTCGACGTGGAGTGTTTAGAGAGGTTGCAGAGTCGGTTCTCACCCTCTCTGTGTGTTTCTATAGGTTTTCCCCCTTGTCTTCTAGTTTGGGCTGCATAGAAGGTGTGTAGGGTTGCTAAGGCTTTAGGCCGTGTGGTCATAGGAGGGCAGACATCCGCCTAGGTTGAGTCACCATGGTTTGGTCCAGGAGGTTATCTTGGTGGTCCTGGATAGTCCGGCCTTGGGGCACGGACAGTCCGGCCTAGGAGGGCTTCGCCAAGGTTTTAGCAATGGTTCGACAGGGATGCTTTGAGGTTCTCCGGACTGTCCGGGGTGGATTGTCCGGCCCAAGTGAAAGTCGCTCTGTCGAGTTGAGTGTCGGTCCGTGGTTTGTGCAGGGAAGTTTTGCCTTGGCCCGAACCGTCAGGGCGGACTGTCCGGACTGAGTGTCCAGGGTGAGTCTGACCGCGAGTTCTTGGTGGAGATCGAGATCTGTTCTTGGACCGTCCGCCTAGGGTCCAGATCGTCCGGCCGTGGAGTGTATCTGGTCGGTTCGGCTCGTTCCCGAGTGCTCCAGGTGAGTGGGGTATTTAAGCGTCTGTTCCCCACAGGGGACGAGTGAGAGATCCGGGATCAAATCTCCTCTTTGCTCAAGGTCCAAGAGCTCTCCCATGGTGGCTAGGGTTTAGGTCCCCATGTGTGTGTGAGTGGTGTTGGTGAAGGGTGTGCTTCTCTGGTTGTGCTCCTCGGAATCCCGTCGCCGACGTGAAGAACTTCACGAACTCATCTTCGTCAAGCCATCGTGTGTCGGTGGTAGGGTTTACCCATCGTGTGTCGGTGGAGAGACCTCCCACCTTGTGTTGGTGCTGAAGGTGAGCCACCGTGTGTCGGTGGAGGTGTTGGCTTGAGGAGCTCGCCAAGGTGCTTGTGGGAGCTCTCAAGCGTTTGTGAAAGGTTCGGAGCCCACCTTGCCACTTGGTGAAGGGTTACCGCGAGTGGAAGCGAGGCGGAAGGCTCGAGAGGGAGCCGGTCTTTGTTTGTCAAAGACTTGCCTCAACGGGGAGTAGGAGTTCGTCTCCGAACCTCGGAAAAAAAATATCCTGTCCATATTTACTTTTCCCGCAATTTACTTTCTGCAAGAATTTATCTTCTGTGTGATGTGCACGTACTAGTGGTAGATTGATTTTAGGATGGTTAGCTAGGTGGTTCCTTTAACTTTGCCTAAGTAGTCACTTGAAATAAAAATAAAATTTGGTCCAATTCACCCCCTCTTGGCCTTCGATCCGCAATAGCTGCCTCCAAGCCATCGCCCGAACCCGTATGAGCAAGCTGCGCTGTCTCCAAGCCGCTGTCCCCGAACGTTGCCTCCAGGCCACCGCCACCTCCGCTTGAGCCTGCTGTAACAGGAGCCTGAGCCTTCTTCTTTTTCCTTGTGATAGGAAAGGGCCTCCAATGCTGGCAAGGAGAGTTGGACCAGCTCGCTGGAGTTTTGATAGACCATTTGAACAAAACTCAATAACTCGTGAAACAAAATGATAATGCTTCAGCAACTTCCGAATAATAGGAGTATGAGCCAAGCTGGATGACCTCGGGTGGCCTCTCTGCCCATCTTCTTTGCTTTGGTGGCCTTCCCACCCTTCTCCACCGCACATGACAACGCGACTTTGGTGAGGTTCCGTCAGGGAAGTGGTCCAACCCTCGTATGAGATTGAAACATCATTGAAGTACCTCTGAATCATTTTTAATTACGGTCCAAAACATTTTTTTCAAACAATGTTTCAAAAGTTTATGGACCGTTTCGGTGGTTTTTGAAAGATGTTGCAGTCCCATACGAAGCAATGTTTCACAAGAGCAAACAAAATATTTCAGATCTTTTTTTTACAACATTCTAGATGTATAAGAAAAATATTGCAACAAAAAAGTCCCCATCGATGCACTTCTTTCGTATTAGCCATCGACAAGTAGGGCAACAGCCGACACACCACCCTATCCTCGTGCTCTTTGTTGTTATCTGCTGCCTCCTCATGGCCCTAACCATAGCACACTGCCCCGTCGAGTTCCTGCCGTAGGCAGTGCCCAACGCCATGGAGTCGCTTCTGCCCAATCTGGTAGTAGACACCAAGGCAATGGACCACACCACCGTCGTCCTTCGGCGCACGCACCACGACTATGCTGCCACCGCCTACAACCCTGCCATGCAGATGGAGGATGAGGAGTACAACATCAGTGTCGCACTTACCAAGGACCTCATGTGCATCGTTGATACGGTGTTCCGACAACACATCGCTACCGGCGTTCATGGGCCACTGCTTGGGGGGGGAGTAGCATGAGGAGTAAGAGGGGAGGAGGAAGAGGAGGGAGGAGCACTGTGATGGCAGTCTGGTAGTGAATGGATAGGGTGAGAAGGAAGGCGTGTCTAGAGCCAAGTAATATCTGAGTTTTATAAGTTGTCATATGGTGGACAATTTTAGTGAAATGAGATATTTCTTACCACTCAATGATCATCACTAGTCTTTTTTTTTAACACTGGGGATAAAAGTTTCAAATGTTTTTGCATAAAACTTGATTTTATCTAGCAAAATCCATAGAACTTGATGAAACCGCCAAAGAATAATTGAATCGATCTTATTCGAGCCCTGAAAGCCAAATCCTCAAATTCCCATTCTTTGAAGGACCAAATTGCAAAACACGAAAAATTCTAGCGCCCAAAGGGCGCCAAAACACCAAAACCCTAACTTAGAGATGGCAACGGGGCTATCCCCGTCGGGGATCGTCTCCCCATCCCCGTCCCCGCGAAGGTAAAAATCCTCTACGGTTATCCCCATTTCAAAGACACGGAAAAATTTCCTGTCCCCGTCCCTGTTTAGGTATACAGGACCCATGAAATATACCGTTTAGTCTTCACTACATTACATCGTTTCTAAATTGGTGTTAGCAAATAAATGGGTTAAAAAATAATTCTCCAAGTTCTAAGCTAAAAACATATGAATATTCTTACATACAACATATAAAATAGTTTAACACATCACCAATGAATATACAAAAATAGTTTCAACACATTATATTTGTGACAAATATACATTTCGGGTCCATATACGGATCCCCGCGGGAAAAACCCCATCACCATCCCCGTCCCCGCATCCCCGATGGGGAATGGATTTTCCCCATATCCACCCCCGTGGGGAACAAAATCTCCCCATCCCCGTCCCCTAATGGGTGAATTCCCCACGGGAAAACGGGGAACGGGTCCCCCATTGCCATCTCTACCCTAACTCCACTCCGTCCCATCGGTTCCGTCCATTTCAAATCTACGCTCCCCACTTCTCCTCCGCCTCGTTCCCCGCCGGAAGCCTCCGGCGGGAGACCGAGCGATGGATCTCCTCGCCACCCCGTCTCGATCCAAATCCAAGCCCAAATCCTCGCCGGCGAAGCCCGTCGCCTCCTCCACCGCGGTCCGGATGGACTTCTCCACCCCGTCCAAGTCCACGCCCAGACGGAAGCTGAAATCCGTGGCCTTGCCGCCGTTGATGTCTCCGGCGACCCCCTCCACCGTCCGTCGCTCCGGCCGCCTCCTGGTGACCCCCACCAAGGCCCCTTCGGAGACCCCGGCTAAGCCCACGCCCACGCCCACCCTCAAGCGGAAGCGGGCCGCGCCGTCGCCCAAAACCCCGGTCCAGGCCGAGCCCAAGCGGCAGAAGCGGCAGCCGAAGAGGAGGGCGTACTACCGGAAGGTGGTGTACGACGGCGGGCAGTTCGCTGCTGGGGACGACGTCTACGTGAAGCGGCGGGAGGGGGCGGAGTCGGACGCGGACGACCCAGAGGAGGAGGAGTGCCGCGTGTGCTTCCGCCTCGGTGGCGGGGTGATGGTGGAGTGCGACGTGTGCCTCGGCGGGTTCCACCTGCGGTGCGTGCGCCCACCCCTGCGGCGTGTGCCGGAGGGGGACTGGGCATGCCCGTACTGCGAGGCTGAGCTCGCGGGGAAGGCGTCCGAGCGGCCCAAACCGCCCGAGGGGAAGCGCATCATGAGGACCGCCAAGGAGAAGCTTCTCTCCAGCGATTTGTGGGCTGCACGCATCGAGAGGTCAGTGAGGGTTGGGCTTTGGAGTGGTGACCGAAAGTTCTTCACTTGGTTGATTTCTCATTTTAATTTATGTAAATTAGCTGTAGTTGGCCACATTGCGATGAACATCGGGGAAGTTTGCAGAATTTGAAGCCGAGGTGGCATTGAGTATTAGTAGTGCTTACTGGTGTATAATAGAATTTGGAATAGTGGTCTTCGTTATGATTTAGCTGTGCTAGTACTGACTACTGAGTGATGCATGCATGAATCTTTCTTGTAGCTACCATTTTACTTTGTATCTGATCTCACTTTTCCAACAAAAAAAGATTACATCATGATTTGGGATTGTAAAAGTGGCTAAAGAGATTTATATGCTTGTTTGTTTACAGTTATCCTTTTAGTTCTCTGCTGTCACATAAGATTAACAATTGCTGCACGGTTCATGAGTTTACTTACAAATGCTGCTGGCCACAATAGTTTATGGAGGGAACCAGATGGAACATTCTGCGCAAAAGTAAGGTGGTACATTATCCCCGAAGAGACTGCAGCAGGAAGGCAGCCACATAATCTGCGTAGAGAGTTGTACCATACGAATGATCTTGCAGAAATTGAGGTGATTAGTTTTTTTTCCTTTCCTGTCTGTAAGGTTTGGTCATTCGTATTCTTTTATATGCTTATGCATTGTAGTTCATTGTGCTTACTATGGCTTTTGCAGATGGAAGCAATCCTTAGGCATTGTTATGTCATGAGTCCGGAAGAATTTAGGGACGCTAATAATGAAGGAGATGATGTATTTTATTGTGAATACGAGTACGATATTCATTGGCATAATTTTAAGCGACTGGTAGATATTGATGATGAACCTAAGGTACATCCATTGAAAATTTAAAGAAGCAAAATTTTATTATAAGAAGTTAGGATCATCATTGTAGTATAGTGAACACTCAGTGATTGAGCTTGTGCCTGCTTTATTATTGTAGACAAAAGATGATCCCAGTGATGAGCCTTACAATGCTGGGAATGATTATAACAGTGACACTGATGAAGACTCAGAATATGACGACGAGGAAGAACCAACGACACATCGCTCTTCTAGAAAAAATCAATCACATGAATTTGCTGCGGTACTAACTCTTCTTCTCCCTGTTGGCTCCCCTCTATAATGTTGCATTCATTTGATTGAGATGATATTTTTTTATAGAATTCTCGGAAAGGGAGGATATATGGCCTACAGAAAATTGGAATTCGAAAAATTCCTGAGCATGTTCGGTGTCATCAAAAGACTGATCTGGAGAGGGCGAAAGCTACCCTGTTATTGGCAACTCTTCCCAAGTCATTGCCTTGCAGGGATAAGTATGTTTATTCCCTTTTTGTCTGCCTGTTTCATCTTTTTTTATTTTATTAAAACTGTCACTGAGTAGAAGTTTTATGTCAGAGAAATGGAGGAGATATCTGCATTTGTGAAGGACGCAATTTGCAATGGCCAATGTCTAGGACGCTGCCTTTATATTCATGGTGTACCTGGTACTGGAAAGGTAACCAACCATCTAGTCTTGTATGTTTTGATGGTTTGATTTCCTGTGTCGTTGCTGAAAGATTTTGTGCACCTGTTTTATCAACGTGCAGACTATGAGTGTACTTGCAGTTATGAGGAGATTGAGATCTGAATTTGATTCTGGTGCTCTGAGGCCCTATTGTTTTATAGAAATTAATGGTCTTAAATTAGCTTCTCCAGAGAATATCTACAAGGTATACAAACTTTTATTTTGGTTAACCAATGATAAATCTGTCCCACCCAAGCATAGCAGGTACATTCCCTAAAGAAAGGATGATAATGGGTACATGTTTTTCAAATATGCAGGTTATTTATGAACAATTGAGTGGGAATAGGGTGGGATGGAAAAAAGCTCTTCATTATTTAACCGAGCACTTTTCGGGCGGCACTAAAATTGGAAAGCAAGCAAACCAGCCAATTGTTTTGCTCATTGACGAGCTTGATCTTCTTTTGACCAGAAATCAGTCGGTAATATTTTTAATTGAACTTAACAAGTAGCTATATAATTATGTAGTTTATTCTTTGGAAACTGATTTAGAAAAAAAAAGTTTGATGCTGCCACTTGTTGACTTTCTGATTGTTGTGAAATATATGTTCATATTCATTGACATTTGGACAATTTTTTTTATCAGGTGCTATATAATATTCTTGATTGGCCCACTAAGCCAAATTCGAACATAGTTGTGATAGGTACCTATTCTTTTATTTTCACATGTAATCTTACTCTAGCCTTTTAGTTATTTTTTTTGGCTGTTTTGTTACTGAATGCAGGTATAGCAAACACAATGGATCTTCCAGAAAAGTTATTGCCTCGTATTTCAAGTCGGATGGGTATCCAACGACTGTGTTTTGGTCCTTATAATTATCGGCAACTGAAGGAAATTATAACAAGCCGTCTTAAGAGTATTGATGCCTTTGAAGAGCAAGCTATTGAATTTGCTTCTAGAAAGGTTTGGATTGCAGTACCATATGTATACTGTATATGCGCATGTACTTTGAATATTTTCTTCCATGATTATTGCTTTGTCCCATCCAATCTGAGTTTTGCTGAGAAATGATTGTAAACCGTTAACCATAAGTCTTTTAGTTTGAGGTTATTTTCTCTTAACTGTATATATAATTTGTAGAAGCTCTGTGACATAGCTTCCTTTTGCATCCATTTGTTTGACAACAAAAGTTAAGTTGATCCAATTTCCATAACAAACTAGTAGAATGAATGGCATGCGTATGCTATTCTCATTTCCAATAATGTCGTGCATGACACCTAGTAATCTGTTTGGACATCAAATGCTTGTTTCATCTGTATAGGATTCTTAACTTTGGCTCAAGATACCGACAATGAAACGCCTCGTCATTTATAATTTGACTATCAGTAACAAGTTTAGTTGACACTGGTGGAAGTCGGTGGAATAAACGGATTTGCGGTAATGCAGAGTAATGCCATTGACTATTACTTGCCAATGTTATTGCATTAAATATGAACGATGCTTGTATCATTGAATTTGATCATCGCATAGTGTAGAGAAAAACAATGTTGATCTCTGGAGCAAACACAGAAGGTAAAACGGCTGTTTATCCAGATCTTTCAAGTAATTAACTTTTCTATTCTGTGAAGTATCAAGTATGAATATTAGGCCATCTTCTAGTGTTCTGTTGGTATGGACTTCCATTCAGCTGATTAGATTGCATTTTTCGTGCAGGTAGCTGCTATGTCAGGCGATGCTAGACGAGCCTTAGAAATTTGTAGACGTGCCGCAGAGTTTGCAGACTACCGTATTAAACAGTCTCAGCAGTCTGGACAGACTTCTCGTGTGAATAGAGGTACCATCCACTTATGTATTGTAATTGTAATCACCTTATCACTAAAAGGCTTTACTTTTAATTTGTTCTATCTTTATGCTTATATTCAACTTTCACCCTGTACCATGGTTTTATACTCTTACAATTTCACCCCTCCATTTGTTCAGACTTGATTCCAAATTCTATATAGCCCTTTGAACTTCGATTCAACAATTGTAGGAAATGGTGTTGTTTGCATGGGTGATATAGAGGCTGCTATTCAGGAAGTCTTTCAAGCACCACATATTCAAGTGAGTGGCTAACAATTGCCCCTTATGTGAACCAATACTTGTTGGATTTGGCACAGCGTGTACAGTTTGCTCAGTTACCATACCCACATGCACTTCACTTGCCTGGCCAGATCAGTTACTAATGCTAGTTGACCATCCACATAACCTTTCTTTTTGCCTCTTACAGGTAATGAAGAATTGCCCAAAATTTGGAAAAATTATATTGGTTGCTATGGTTCACGAATTATACAAAAGTGGACTAGGTGAAGTACTCTTTGATAAGGTGAGGACACTTTTTTTGGGTGTAGTTTTGGTTCCTATGTTGGTCTTTAACATTGTGATTGTAAAGAAAAAAATTACTATTGAAATTGTTCCTTCTGGACTCTATTTTCCCTTCAGTCAATTTATAATTTTCTATGATGAATATAATCAACTTTTCATTTAGAATTCCTTTCTGTATCAGTTTTAGGCAACCCACCTTTATTACCTCTAACTAGATTTTCCTGTATTTATATCTGCTACAAGCGTACAACCTCAACTTTAAAGCTGAAACTGTTGCCAGTGTGCATTGGTTTTCAATATTCTTAATTAACGAGCGGAATTTCCATGCAATTGAGCAGCTAGATATTGCAACATATTTTGTTCATCATATATATCTAATAACTTTGAAATGTATAGCTCTATTTCTTTATAGGTGTAACAGTTGCAATATTTATATATGATTAATCTGCACCATCATAATCTGGCCCCATCAAAATGAGTGGTATACATTCTTCTCCTTTTCTCCTGATTAATGAGAGAATTTCATGGAAGTTTGCTTCTTTCTGATTTAAGGATTTCTGTGAGATTTTTTTAGACATCTTTAACAAACGAGATACCGTGAATACCGCCAGCTTTTTTTTTATTATAGATTTATAGACATAGGTTTGTTCAAAATTTCATCTTAGGATCTTCCAAAGTTTTCTTGGTTGCTTATTCTCCTGCAGAAAATTCTCCAAATGGGCTTACCCTAATTTACACTACCTGTTCCCGCTATGAGAATACTATATTGAGTAGTTTTTCGGTTCTTCCCAAACATTTTTTTGACTGAAAACAATAGAAGAGATTCCTACTGTGATAATATTAACAGAAAAAAATATACATCTACAAAAGGACTAAAGGAGAGTGAAATTGTGAAAAAAAAAACCCTCTTCCAAAAGAGAGGAGGGATCAACGTCATCAAAGGAGTTTCTTCTAAATATTTTCTTGTTTGTTGAGTTTCGATGTGAATTTAGGCTTGATAAAACAGTCTTGTGCTTGCTACAGAAGTTCCATAGTGTCAGCATTCCTTTTACTGAAGTACTGTTCAGATGTTAATGGTCTTGCCCTGTTAAAGTTATTCCTATCCGGAATTAGAAAGAGTGGCCATAGCATAGGTGCTTTTCAAGAAGAAATCTGATGGTATTTCATTTTGTTCTTAGTTGGCGACAACTGTTATCTCATGGTGCCATGTCAATAGAGAACTATTGCCCGGGTATGATACTCTCCTAAAAATCTGGTAAGTGTTTCTTGTTATGAATATGAGATGTATATTGATCTGTAGGCCAATGGCCTGTATATATAGAGTATATGAGAAGTCTTGAGAAGTCTAGATAAGGCAGAGAAAGTCTAGATAAGGCAAGGACTCTAATACTATCCTAATATGATAAAGGAGTCTGATAATATCTCTTATGTGCTTTTATCTGTACTAGTCCTTGGATCAAGTAGCTAGTACACAGATTTCTAGAATTTGGATCACAACCATAACGATTAATTTACATAATACATCAGAGTGCGCCACATGGCGTGGTTACAATAGTTTGGCTTGACGACCTTACAAAAGCGGAAGTCTTAATTTTACAAACTACAACTCCAAAAGAGATAAACCAAAACAACTCCACAGGCAGAGCTGGAGGAGCGCAATCCTAGGCGCTGGGATAGTCCTCGTCTTGGACTCCGTTGGCGAAGACGTATGTTTCGGGATCACCGTCTTCTAGGTCACACTGGGACTCCAAACCTGCGTGTTGGAATGCGCAGCCCCGCGGTAAAACGCGAGGGTGAGTATTGGTGCAAATACTCGCAAGTCAATTGACATATGAACATGCATGGCTTAGACAAGGGAAGGGTAGGGCTTAGTTGCGGAAAGCAAGTTTTGAAATAGTTCACCTAAGGTTTGGAAAGCAATTTAGGGAAAAAAAAATGAAATAGTCGAGTCAATTGATAAAACATTTAAATCATCCGGCCCCAACCGGCTTATGCCCGAAAACTGGCTCACACGATTTATGCAAATAGTGGTTTTTATCCAAAACATTTTCCTTACCGCTAATCTACCGAAGGACCATTCCCTGTCAACGGTTAAACCACCGTAGGGACAAATCCCAAACATCGGGTAAATCACCGAAGGTCATCTCACGGCTAACCACCGTAGGCTCCCGAAACATACATGACATCTACCGGTTTTCTCTTTTAAAGCATTTAGAAACAGAGGGAAGAAAACTACCATTGTGACAGCGCCATCGTCGCCTGCCCTTAACCGTGGGCACGACTATCTAGATAGTTTTACACTCTGCAGAGGTCGTATGCTTTACCCATGAGACATGATTCTCTCTCGTTGGAGGTCATCACGACAAGGCCTTTAACAGTCTAGCTCCTAGTTTGGCATCCTCTCTAAGGTTTCCACCGCAACGCTGGTAACCCTAATTGGCTGAAGCCCTCTCTTGGGCCTAGTAGGTCGGCGATAACCTTGCTCCCACTCCACCACACGGGATGTCTAAACTAAGAGTTTGAAAGGTACTCAGCCAGGGCTCGCCTATACAAGTACTCATGATCGCACTGTTGTACTTAGTCTTGACAACCACAAGGTCGCGGTCCTTAGGGATTAGGGTGGTTCCCACACTGGACCCAAGTCTCGTGCTTACCGCACCTGCCAATCAATCCATCCAGCCCAATCAAGTTTTGCAAGCATTTTCATAAACCCCCAGGTGACATACCCGCCACCTGGCACTAACAGTTTTCCCATAGTAACACCCTACTACTGCTAATCAAATGAGTATTTGCAAACAGAGGGATAATTTGAATCAAAACAGATATTAAATCAGGGGTGGTTTATTAATCATGTGGCAAAACTGCCATTAAGGACCAATAGCACGACTAAGCAAGATTAATTAAGCTAATCAAGGATTGGCAGGTAATTAAGAATTAATTAGTCTAAGGTTATCAAGAATCAGGATTAATGACATAATTAAAGTGTATTAGGTTCTTAACTAAACTCCTACCAAAATAACATTGTTTAATTACATAGCCATGCACATTTAATAAACATCTAAGAAAGCATTTGCAAAACTAGGCATCAATATGATCGAAGTCAATTAGGGAGGGATTGTCAACAATGACTTGCCAAGGTGTCAACAGTGACTTGCAAAGGGGGTCAACAATGACTTGCAAAGGGGAGGAAGAAGAGGCTTGGCCTCGGTCTGTTCGAGAGGAGGGAGCCAGGAGTAAGAGAGAGAGTTGATAAGGGGAGGAGAAAACAAGGAGAGGGGGGTCAAATAGGTGAGAGGGGAGGGTAAAAGTGGAAAGGGGTAAATAGAGAGCAATTTGGCAATGTCCCTATTGGGAAAGGGCAAAAAGGAAAAGTCCAATTTAGAGAAATAAATGACAAGTGGGGCCCACTTGTCATGGAGAGAGGTAAAAGAGAGGATTAGGCTAGGGCCTAATTATAAAATAGATCTTTGCTAAATTTAATTAATTTAATTTGATACCAAATTTTACTTAATTTAAGTTTAAATTTTGCTATATTCTAACTCAAAATGAAATTATTAATTTATAAATTGTTAAAATAGGTTTTCAGCAAATTAAACATTTTGCAATTAAATATTTAAAAGCAAAACTTTTAATTAGGCTTTAGGAAATTAAATATAGTAACATGCACATTTTCAAAAATGATTTTTGAAATGCTTAAAATCACATGCAATGATTATACATTTTTAAAATTTTGAAAATGTGGATGTTACATTGCATTTGGAAGAGAATAGACTAAAAAGAAAAGCACACCCCTCAAATGCAAGGCGTATGCAATAGCATTGCATTTGAAAGAGAATACACTAAAAAAAATCCGAAGTCCGAGCCTTGCAAATATCGTCATAGAACATAGCACGCAATCGTAAACATATGTCAAAATCTAGAAAGTGGTCTCCTCCCAGAGTCCCATCTGGCGACGTAGATTGTAGCCCAAGAGACAGTAGCGCAAAGAAAACCCAGCGGCTCAAAGAAAAAGGCAGAACTGCAGCCAAGTAAAAGAAAGGACACAAAGCTAGATAATGGACAAAAATTTGTGGACTCGCATGGCATAGACAAATTCAAAGACAAAGGAAAACAGAGGACTTTGGAGGACGCAGTGGTAGCAACTAACAACCTAAAGAGAAGGCAGCAGCAGAGAAGCACCATCAGTAACCATGGAGCTGCACAAGGTTGAGGTGGCGCTGTTGGGATAAGCCGGGCACTGCAAGGAACCGATGAGCAGTAGAACCGGGCGGCGCATAGAGCCTGTTGACACGATAGCAGCAAAATCCTGAAGAGCAGCAGATAGCGAGGAAAGCCGGCGGTGATTGGAGATCCCAGCGGCGACGACCCATCTCCAAGGAGCAACACAGGCGGTGGTCGTCCTAGAGAGCCAGATCTGCTCAGAGTAGAGGCAGTGGACGAGCGGCAGCCAACCCGGACGACTAGCGGCGGCAAAGGCCTGAAGAGTGACACAAATCTGGCGATGTGGACCATGACGGCAGCCCACCATGATGAGCAGCGGCGGCAGGACAACCCTGAGTAGAACAGATCCGAGTGAAGACTAGGCAACAGGGGGGAGCCATCTGCGTTTATGAGCAGCATACGGCAGAGAAGACGATCAGCTGCTTCACAAGGACGAGCAATGATGCGCTAGGGCCATGACGTGCAAAACGGAGAGAAAAGAAGGCCAACGGGGTGACCACCCCCGAGATCGGAGATTGCTCCTCCCGGGGACAGCGGTAGCGGAAGACGTCGGCGGCTGCTAGGGTTTCGAGAACGTAGCTCTTGTACTATGTTATGAATATGAGATGTATATTGATGTGTAGGCCAATGGCCTGTATATATAGGGTACATGAGAAGCCTAGATAAGGTAGAGAAAGTTCAGATAAGGGAAGATTCTAATACTATCCTAATATGATAGAAGACTCTGATAATATCCTAATATATCTCTAACATTTCTGATTGCATGAACCCGTATTCACATTGCATGAAACTGCGCTAAAGTTACTTCTACATTCAGTTGACTCCATGATTTCATGTACATGTACCCATCGTTTGTGATATGAATAGTACTGGTGTTGCTTTTGCTTAAGTGCACTGTTGCAAATGCAATTCCATTGCCATGTTCTTGTCCAACACTAGTCATAATACTGGAGATGCTATTTCCTTAGAATTGTAGGGTAGTTATTTCTGCATGCATGTACTAGTGCATATTCTGATTTAAATTGACGTGAAAACGTTGTTATATCTTACTGGATTGTTTTTGTTTCCTTCCATGGAAGGCGATTTATATGCTGAAATTTGGCCTTGCATTTTTTTTTATGCTAAACATTACACAGGCCTAGGAGAATCACATTGGTGCTATGTTTCTTTCAAGCACCTCAGTTTTTCTGCCTTTTTTGAACTGTACGCAGTTATTCAAGAAAGGCAATGGATGTTAGTTGTTAATAATAATAATCTCGATCTTGTCTTTTCCCTAGTAACAAGGGATAAACTCATAAACATGGTCTAGTCAGTCTTGATTCTTGTGTTTTTGCTGTACTGCTGTAAAATTTAGCTGGGCAGTCTGCATTCTACATTGGTCTTGAGCATTTTCTTCACTTTGAATTTTACTTATTGTTGTATGTTCCTCTTGCAGTTGCAAGCTTGGTGAAAGCAAGATCATTCTCTGTGAGGAAGGCACGAAGCACAAGTCACAGAAGCTGCAGCTTAACTACCCAAGGTCATCTTTGGGAACTCCATTTACCTTCAGAACCAGCATTACTGGACAGCTTGACATTGACACCATCCACATACCCATTAAAGCGCTATAAAATTAAACCTTGAAAATTTCCAGTTCAAAGGGCATATCTGTTTAAACTTATTTTTCTCACTGTTCTAAATTCGAATACCTTATTTTTTTTGTTTCTCAGCGACGATGTAACCTTTGCCCTGAAGGAATCCCCAGATCTTCCTTGGTTGTCGAAGTACCTGTGAAGCACCTATCTGCACTGGTGTTATTTCCCAGCATTATATTCCCTCTTCCATTGGGGATTGACAGCCGTGGCTACATCTGTAGGAAGTACTTGTGCCCTGCCTCTTGCCTTGCTTTAGTTTGATGGCCCATCCTGTTTTCATGTCATGAACGTAGCCTACCCAGACTCCGGAGCTTGCAACACTAATAACCTAAGCGCATCTTCTGCAGAAACATTGGAGGCCCGCAGATCCCATGGTTGATCAGTGAAGAGGCTGAATCGAAGGATGTCCCTGCGCAGAAGGACGTCGCTGCGCCAGTGTTGTGAGAACGAAGAGCCTGTATGTCTGTATGTTTGCCACATTTGTTGTCAGCTGAGACCATCTGGTACCGTGTGTTGTTTTCTGCTGCATTGACTTGTCTCATGTGAACTGATCCTACTCATCTGTAACGTGAGTACATGACTATATATGACCGTAAATTGTTTACTGTGAGTCTGTAGAACATTAACAGATCTGATCACGCCAATCCATTTGAGACCGATGTTATTAACCATCTCACCTCGTCAGTGTTGATTCCTAGTTTTGAAGTGAGTCCTGACTGTTCTGGACTGTTCGCTGGGCCAACCAGGGTTTAGGCCTGCCCAACTTGGTTCAAATAGTAGCAAATTGGGCTGGCCTGGTTAGGGCTGGTACTGTAGCATAGTATTACAAGTAGAAAACATGCCTTTGTATGCTTATTTTCTTATTATATATATAATTCATTTATAATGCAAATTTTTGAATTATATTGATTTTCCAGATTTTTAAATAATTTTGAAGGCAAAATTGATTGAGCCTATGGCCCGGTTGTTCTATGAACCGGGTTAGGGCTTAGACCCCAGCCCGTTCACACAGTAACCAGGCTGAACGAGCCCGAACCGGGCCGGCTCGTTGGCTTCACTGGTCCTGACGAAGCGCTGGCTTTCCAAATGATTTTCCTGACACATCGCCTTCCTCCCGAGTCCCGCCAGCAACAAGCGCCGGGGAATACCGGCGAACACATCGGCGTCGCACATGGCAGAAGCAAATGCCGCACCATCGAATCCTCGCCTCCGCGGCCGCCAAGCCCACGCCGCGCTGTTACTCGCGAGGGCTCCCCACCGCTTCCTCTGCCTCCTCGCCGCTAACACAAAAACTGCTGCCCGCCGCCGTAGCCTTATCGCCGCCGCCGCCGCCCCCTCGTCTACCCGACCCCTCCCGAACACCAAGAGGAGGAAACGTGCGCACCGATCCGAAACCCCTCCCCCAACCCACGGGGTCGAGGCCCCGCCGAAGAAGCCGAAGCGTCCGGCGGCGGAGGAACCGCAGCACGAGGCGCAAACCGGCGCTGATGCCGCCGCCGCAGCCGAGGCCGTCGCGGGCAAGTACTGGGCCCACCGGCACAACCTCTTCTCCCTGTACGACCGCGGCGTGCGCATGGACGCCGAGGCCTGGTACTCCGCCACCCCGGAGGCCATCGCCGCTGCACAGGCTTCCCGCGCCGCGCCCGCCGGCCTCGTCGTCGATGCCTTCGCCGGCGCCGGTGGCAACTCCATCCAGTTCGCCGCCAGGCAATCACGCGCCGCGCAAATCCCCCCTCTCCCGCTCCAGTCCCCACCGCTCCCCCGCGCTAACCCCGTCACGGCACCTCGTCCATGCTGCAGGGGTTGCTACGTGGTCGCGGTGGAGATCGACCCCCGCAAGGTGGAGCTCGCGGCGCACAACGCGAGGGTCTACGGCGTCGAGAACAGGATCGAGTTGGTCGTCGGCGATTTCTTCCGCCTCACGCCTTTCTTGAAGGTATACTGTATACATGCTCTGTCACTCACTGAACAGGACTGAAATTTGAAATCTTTTCCTGACATTCTTGTAAAACTTGATCAGTGATCATACTAGGAGCTCTGATTCATTTAACTTTCAGTAGCCTGATTTTAAAGTTGACACTGCTAGTTTCTTCATTGTAGAAAAAAAATTATTACTAGTATCGAACCCAGACATCTTAGCTGCAATATCGTTTTTTTAAATACACTAGAGCGGAAGGCGCACCCTGTGCGCTGTATAAGATGTTCATAATATGCACATTGTTACTCCAATATGCTAAATTTAGTGTTAGTACAACAGCTGTTGGAATCTGAAAGTTCAGTTTATTCTTTATGGAGATTATGCGGGTAATAGGAAAAAGCTAGTGCCATTTTCTTGTATAGAGATAGAACATTGTTGAATATATGGTGTTATAGAAGAATCGATTGGCCAGGATGGTTGTTTTCCTAGAGAGACGGATATATTAGCTGTGGTAAAAATGCTGTTCTTTATAAATTTCTGGGAGGAATTAGTACCTGTTGCATTATGATCCGTGCTTGTTTCTTTTAAGTTAAAGTGCAAAATGGAAACATGTGATGTTTTTCTACCTGAGCGGTTGGTTTGGGGGATAATTGCAGTGCAGTGTTTAATTAGTTATGGTTTTGAACATTACATTTTAGGTATAAATGTGCTTCAGGAAAAAATATATTAATGTTTTGGTACCTTTTTCACTGCTCGAATAGCAACGATAGATATTAATGTTTAAGCAGCATGTCCTTATTGTGTACCGTTTTGTTGTTCAATCGAAATATGATTGTGTTGTATTGTTCTCTATTTAGAAGATCATGGCAAGTAGAACTGGGTAATTTAGAATAGGAAATCTATTAAGGTAATTAGCAGGTATTACAGTTGTATAATAATTGATCTTGACTTGCATAGTTTGTTCTGATCTGAACTATGCTGTATGCAGGGAACTGGCACATCCAAGTTGATTACATGCTATAGCAAGGTAGATTTTCAACCAGAGTTTCTGTTCTTTGAGGCAGTGAAGTGAGTTCTCTCCTGATGCAAGTTGCACCTTGATTGTACAAAATGGACTCCCCAGGACCTGATGATGCCAACATAGCGTGTTTAAACTGAGTAGCTGAATAAAGGCTAGATAATTAATCTAGGAGATTCCTTCACTATGAAAATTTGCTCTATATAGGACATATTGATATCTAGGTGAGAATTTAAAGAACAGAAACTATAATGTAATAATGACAGGATGGTCAAAGTTTAATGGTACATGGGTTTGCTCGCTTCACTAGTTGCAGTGATTGCATTGCTTGTTTCTAGTATATTTTTCCTAGCAGTCTGTTTGGTTGTTTTGTTAAAATGATATAGTTTTCTATGGAGGGGTTGTGTTGCATTGCCGATGAGACAAATTACCATGGATGGTATACATGTACGGTAGGGAAAGAAACGATCAGTTAATTTTTTATCTGAATGAATAAGAAACAAGTGGAATGCATCTTACTATTGACATTGGCATTATCATCTTTTTTGGCGTTTGTGATTAATGCTCAATAATGCCTCGGCTGGACGTTTCAGTGTAGGTTGTGCCGTTTTCAGAGTCTGTATATTTGCAAAAGGTAAACAAATGATAAAAGGAACTATTCAAGAAGAAAATGGTATGTACTACAATATGTATCGGCACTTAATAGCGCACTGGTTGACAATGAATTTGCATCCGCATGGCATCGATAGTGTTGTGCCTGTCAAGATGATAGCATCATAGTGGTAAGAAAATTACACTAAGGAGTATTTTGAAAAGATCTACCTATATGTGATTGCTCTCTTGATAAGATAGCAAAGCAGATGGTTTAATTGAGTTGCGGTGAGGTGCCATATTTTTTCGCACCATGTTAATAGTAATATGAGAACGATAGAAGGTATAAGGTGTATACCGCTCTGCGAGAGTGTAGATAGAACTTCATGGTAGACAATATTCTTCTGCTTGTACCGCATAATCCATCATCGTTTTCGATTAATATTTTGAGGCCTTCACGAGATGTTACTCTGGAAACAGCAACATACAATTGTCCATGCGTAAAAACTGGTTTCTTTAGGTAAACACCAACTTTGGAAAGAGTTTGTCCTTGGCTCTTGTTAATTGTCATGCCATAGCACACCCGTATGGGAAATTGACATCTTCGAAGAGTGAATGGCCATTTGACATTTGATGTTGTTAGAATAATTCTCGGTATGTATATAAATTGATCCATAACAGAGGAACCAAGAAGCTTGCACTGCAATACTCGTTCTCCTAGATCAGTGATAATCATTCTTGTTCCATTGCATAGACCTAGTGTTTGGTTCAAATTTCTTAGTAGCATGACAATAATACCTTTCTTTAATACAAGTCGATGCACAGGGAAATTGTTAACCTCTATGGAGTTAAGGAATTCTATTGGGTATAGCAAGTCAAGATCAACCATATTTTCTGATGATTTTGATATTGTGTCACAACTGAAATATTCTTTGCTAGGTCCAGGCACCATTGTAATAATGCAATCATTGATCTCATTGACAGTTGAATTATTTGGGCATACAATAGCTCGTGAGAATAGATAGTCCGAGTTCATATAGTTGGATGCAAAATCAGGATAAACCTCACTCACCAATGCCATAATTTTATCACCATTTGTATTTATTAGTAAGTCAGGAGGAAAAGAAATCCACATTGGTTCTGCATCTCCATCCTTTTTTATCATGGGCAAAGATCCATCTCCAACTGAAAGAACCCATTTTGCAAACTCATTTAGTCGATTATGTTCATCAATAGAGAGGCTGGGATTAGAGAGTCTCATGTTGATTGTCAATTTGAGGATAGTGACATGGCGCCAAAGGAGAGAATTGGTGAGAGATGCATTTACAATCATTCTGCGTGTTCCTTTTGGGATCACTGGTAGTATCTGTCTGTAATCTCCTCCAAGGACAATGCATTTTCCTCCAAAAGGAACAATGGCGTTTTGTGGTGAATTTTCAGAAAGGATATCTCGTAGTGTACGATCTAA
Source organism: Olyra latifolia (assembly GCA_036346145.1). NCBI lineage: Eukaryota > Viridiplantae > Streptophyta > Magnoliopsida > Poales > Poaceae > Olyra > Olyra latifolia. The sequence goes on from CM070530.1 coordinate 6,500,427, forward strand.
TGCTTCAATACAATGACGATTCATCATTGGAGCTTCATCCCATACTATAAGTGATGTTTTCCATATCAATTCAGCTAGCATGGTTCCTCTTTTAATACCACGAGATAGCGTGTCATTTACATCAAGAGGTATTTTGAAGCGTGAATGAGCGCTTCGCCTTTAGGCAATAATAGGAAGCCACTCTGATGAAGCAACAAAGAAGGACAATCCTATTCATTGATCGAATTTTTGTGATCATGGCATTCCATAAGAATGTTTTCCCGTTCCTCCATGGCCATATACAAAGAAAAATCCAGGTGACTCAGATAAGGCACGGTTAGTAATGATGTCATATATGTTTTTTTGCTCATGGTTGAGTTTGTTCATAAGCGAAGTGGCCTGTGAGGCAAGAAGATCTGTGTTATCAGATAGTTCTTCTGTGACAAGTCTGTTGTCATGTTTAGTAGTTGAAGATGTTGTTGCCCTTGGTAGATCAAATTCTGATATGTTCCCACCTGCTTTATAGAACAGCTCAGTTAACTTGTCCAAGAGAATAGACATCGCTTGCTCATTTGGCACCACATAACGTGGGTTATGGAGAATATGTCTTAATTTGTTGCCGATATCATCTGTGAAATATTTCCAATAAGTGTCAAAAAGAGCACGGACATCACCAATTGAGCAGAACATGACTACCGTAACAAACAATTGCCTAAGTTGGCTGGATGATGCAGTCAAGATAGCCTCATCAAACATGATGTACCAATTATTATCGTTTTCTAGTAAACCTCGTGCCTCACATGTTTGTCTCAGAAGTTGGATATATGGTACCATTATATGTCCTTACATTTTCATAACTCATGGCACCCTTAACTATTCCAAGTAGCATTCTTAGAAAGTATAGTTCTCCGTGATGGGTTGAACATAATATATTCTACCAATCTTTGCTGCAGAGGAACGCTCTCCGCCAACAACGTGATGAGTCATCCCATGTCCATTTTGTTGGGAAATCACAATATGTCGTGACGAGCATCTTCATATTTTTATTCGCCGAACCATTCATCAACATTGTTTTTGAGCAGCAGGAGTACCAAGCAAGGATTGTAGATTTTCACGAGGTTTATATCTAACATGGTTCATTCTGGAAGGTGAGCAGTAGTCTTTCAACGAAGGCAATCTATAGTGAATATTGTATTCAAATGTTCTCCACAAAGCCTCACATGTAGAGAGAAATCTACCTTCCATGTACTCTTGTATTTCATTGGGTAACTCATTGGCTTTGATCGGTTGATGCGGTAGCGACATTATTATTAGCCGTAAAAAATATTCTTGCTCGATCATGACCTTTTGTGACATACTTGAAGAGATATTTTATCATATTCCTTTTATTGCAACACTCAACATTAATATGGGCCCGATATTTCTTTAGCAATGCCATGTTATATGGAACAACCCATGTATTGTTCAGACGGTGCCCATTTTTGTGACATATCGTCCATCATGTCTTCTTCTATAGATAGTAAATCCAAGATCATCGACGATAGTTTCATCTTGAGATGATTTTGGATAGTACTTGGAGCGAGCATTATTTTTCATGCATGGACATTTTTCATCTAGATCTCCACAAGGGCCATGCACCATAAATTCATCAACCGAGCATAGCCAAGTGGATCAATGTTGACATCGGGCAATTCAATGAAATAAAATGGTCTATCCAATTGACATTGAATTCTCGGGAATCTGCTTTGACGCCATACAAGGCAATGCACGTGAGGTAGACCTCGTTTCTGGAATTCAATAGTATAGAACACTGCAAGGTAACGACAAAAAATTAATAAAAATTAATCGGAGAACGGTATTTGAAGATCTCTCTTTCATGATAATTTTCTATCTGTAAAGGTGAGAAGGGATATACCTGCAAGCACAGGTCCAAAAATGTGGCCTTCTTGTATGTCAGTAACAAATTCATTTAGTTTCATGTTGAAAACCCTGACGACTAAGTCAGGTCGGTCAGAAGGCACCTGTCCTGGTTGAAAAGAGAGTGCATTAGCTATTTCTTTCCATTTAGGATTACATGTGAATGTAACAAACAAGTCTGGTGATCCAAACACTCTACAAAGGGCCATTGCATCCTGATAATACATAGTCATATAACGTTTTCCTCCAGTGAAAGAGGCCGGTAAAACAACCCTTGAACCAACAGAATCACCTGTTGTGAGTCCACGGTCAATAGCGTCTGCTATTCCTTGCACACATTCAGTGCGAAGTTGGCTTTGATGTTCAGCCAGAAATTTTAGCCTTGATGCTTCAATTGTTGAATAGGCATCTCACGCAAATTTGGTTACTCAATCTCCCATAGCATGTATAGGGTTATGCACATTAGGTGCATAATGCATGTAGAAACGATAATATTCTAACATGGTAACATATCTTACGCTTGTTGTCGATGTATTATCGAGATCAAAATACCGATCCCAAGATGAAATCCTTTTTCACCATATGGAAATAATAAAGGATATTGGAGTGCCATGTAGAATGGATGTATTGATGATACTTGTTGAAGACCGCCTCCATGAGCACGAATAATAAGATCATATGTGTATTCGTTGGCGAGTAATCACCGATTATAATAGCGACTACCTCACCACTAGATGGTAAATTGTATTGTACATCATTTCTTGTATTACATCCAAGTATGCGGAGAGAAATATTGTGATTGCCATGTTGCTCTAGTAGTTCTCTAGCATATCTAAAAGATCGACAAGATGATTATGAGTGTCAAGCATGCATATGATAGATGGACAATCTGTGGGTCTGGTTGATTGTCGCTGTCAGTATCATGAGAAAATAGGGATATTCTATTATCTCTTTCATTTTGTGAGTCATATACATATAACTGAGCAAATTTTGGAGTATCACCAATTTGTGGTAAGAGAGTTCCAATTCGGTGATGAACAACACCATTTATTTTAAAAACATATGGTGAGGTCCCATTGTTTATGGACCTATCAATTGCAGCCCCCATAGATGTCAGTGCAAATCTTGAATTGTATGAACGAATTTTCCTAGTGAATTTCTTTGCATGAGCATCTCCATTAAACTGGACTAAATCACAAATTGGAGGAGGAGGTGAGCGATGTTCAGGTAAACTAATCTTTCCACCCTTGCAACAAAGGTTGTATACAATTTTCCTTTTTGCAGGATTAGATGCACTTTTGACCCTCTCCTCAAACCAGAACATGGCTCCTCAATAAGAACACTTTTCCATTGGCATGCCATAGTAGGAGCGAGTAGGACATGATTCATTTATGGAGGAAAAATTCAATCATAAATGCGTTGGGAATGGGAATGACATAAATCATTAACGTGTTTTATGACCGAGAGAACCTTTCAAGGATGCAATATACTCTTTAGATAGAGGTAGCACAGAGGATGTATAGGACGCGGATGGGCCGCTACATTTGAACTGCTCACATTGAAGTGGATCTTATAAGGCGACGTCGTTTTCTATTTAGTGCTGCCATGTTAGATGTAGCGGTCGCATGATCGCGTAGGGCCTTCGTTAATCGCAATACGCCCAATCATTTACAATATTCATATAACCAATATGTTTTTTCAAAGAGTGCACACGTAGAGGTAAGTAGGAAGTGGTAATTGAAAAAAATTGCAGAACAATGTTTAACATTTATATAGCATAGGAACAATTTAATATAACAGAAGTGAGAGTAAAACGATACTAACCTGGATCAGCGTTGCTAGATAAATTAGGATATATGGATACAAAGGACTCCCTATGGTCTACTTCAGCAGTGGGCTGCAAAGAACATCCATAAGGGTGATTAACTGTATGACTAATATCCTGTTTAGTATAGAGAGGGAAGGGTTCTTATATAGTTACATTTTCGGCATTTTCCATTATAAGGAGGCTGCTGCGCCGTGGCCTTTTTTTAATTCTATTGATGGCATCAGTATTTGATGGCAACATTGGTGTGTAGTGAGAGGTAACCTATTAAAAAAAACCAAAGAGTACAACAAAGCAAAATATGAAAAATAAAGTGGAAAGCAAATTTGGTATGAAACATGTTGTTTATGATAAGTACATAGAACCATTCGTAATCATCGATTTATAGAACAATGGCAAAATAATTAAGTGGAAAAGTGATTTATTGTTCTTCATTATCGATCTACAATACAGGGGCAAACGAATTACGTGGGAAAGTGATATAAAATTAGAGAATATTAGAAACAATGTAAAATGACAAAAGAAGAATATGTCTCCTGTAAAGAGGAAATTGTATTAAAAAAAACCAAAATGTACCGTAAGGTGCACAAGGTAAAATGGAAGAAGTAAAGATAATAATTGAAGTGAATAGGCGCATGGAAAGCAATAGGTAAATTTATGTGTGGATAAGATGCAAGGATATGGAAAGAACAAAGATGAGGTGAATTAGCGATGATGGCGATAAGGTTAAAAAAACAAAGTGGTCGATAACTCGCCAAAGCATGCAAATTAGCGAGAGGAAGTAATGTGTGTGTAGGATCTGTAGATATGGTGAAAATTTGACCGGTGAATAATTAACAATGGTGCTGATGGAAAAGGAAGAGAAGAGTTAGTACTATGGAAGCAACGAACATATGAAGAGAAAAATCAAGTACTGAGAATATTAATGTAAAATGTAGCACAATGCAAGAAATCGAGATGAAGGTTATGAAATAAAATAATTACGTGCATATGTTGTACAATGATTGTTCATAGAAAAAATAGGACAATAGATGAACAATGCAAAGACAAGTATTATGAAGAATAAGAGTGGAATGGAAAAAAGAAGGAAAGAAGGGTAATAGAGATGTACATGTACCTGATACAGCTGCATGATAGAATAAACCTCAATACGACTGATGAGGATACATGATTTGCAAAAGAGGAGCAGGAGCAAAGTAGCAGAGGAAAAGATCAATTCACTATATGTGAGGCTGTTACGAATAATGAGAGACAAGTAGCAAAGTAGTAGTCAGGTTGAGCTTGGAGTATTGTAACAACTGGGCTGGAAAAATTATTATTGTTAAGCTATTAGTACTAATAAATAGAAGGGCACAAGTATCAACGGGAAGTAGAAACGTCCATTTCATGAATGAAAAGGCCAATCTAAAAAGTGATATTACGTGTAGATGGAGGATGTCATACTGTACCTGAGGCAGTATACTATTTTATACAGGAAGTAAACTGTTAATAGGTAAGAGGAAGTAAACTGTTAATAGGTAAGATTCATCGTATTTGCTTTTTCCAATGAATTGATCTTTGCTTTTTCCAATGAACTGATCTGTATCTCTCATATGTCCTAATATTTAATGGTAACTCTTTTTATTTTACAAACATTTATTTGGAATCACAAGAAGGAAACATTTAGGGCATCACTTGGGAGAAACTGAATTATTTGATGATTTTCTGAACTGTGAAGGTACGTTTGTTCTGTTTTTTGGGGATGTTTGTTAGTGAGCAGCTTGTTTATCCAATCTATTAATTGGATTCGAGGAAAGAAAACATTAAACTAAATTGTATGTAGAGTGGGAACATACACATGCAGTCTGACTGGATGGCAGCCAAAGAATTGATTAAGAAAGTATTATGTATTCTCAAGCAGCTATAAACAATGCACCTCAAGAACGACCAAGAAGCAATGCTATTTTGTCAGAACAGTTGGAAGTGAAGAGGAGTGTGAGAACATAGAAACCGGTAGCAGTAGGTGGACAAAAGATAAAGTAATATTACATATCAGTTCGTGACAAGCATTCTGGAGGGTGAGATGAATACATGACACACCATTTGTACAGCAAAATAGACCGACCATGAAGTACGTGCGTTGATAGTGCGTTGATAGTGTCAGAAGGTACAAGTAATGGTTGAACACACATATGCATGTACAACCTGCATCACGCACTACAACATAGACACCGGCATAAAAGAGGAGAGCAAAAGTGCGACATATGGCAGCGACAAAAGGATGTATAGACAGGCCATCGTATTCATTTGAGGCGAGAATCACTTGTCGGAGCCATCACTACATACAAAGGAGGAGACACATGTAGGTAAGCAGGCAACTGAGATAACAGAGTATAAAAGGAGGAAATGATTGGATGAGGATAGGACCTTTCTGTCTTTGCATCAGGGAAAAGTTTTTTGGCTACGCTTCCTGCGGATGTAGTAGCTCCTCTACATGTTAAAGTTCCATCAGGAAAAAACAGACAAATAAATAGATACCACAGTTATGCAGGACTGATGAGGCACAAACCTTTTTTTTTCCTTAAGTTCCTTGCTGCGCACCGATGGAGGTGTCATAACATCGTCTATTTTAGCAGAAATGTTCTCAAGAGACGAAACCGACCCTACCTTGTGTGTAACAGTTTGAGGTCTGAAGACAAGACTTCGCTTGCTGGTGTAGTTGCCATATGAGGGATGGAAGCTTCATCAACAGATGATGCAGGCAAAGGGAGTGGCATAGTAGTCTCTGCAAGTGTGCCTTTTAATAGAGAGGATGCGAAAGACACTAATATCGTTGCATAAGCATGAAAAAAATGTCTATTTGTACCTAGTGGCGCAACTGAAATTGCAGAGATCTGAGTCTGAACAGGGACTGTCGTGGTGGAAATATTAGAAGCAAGTAACTTGGAAGAAGATGATGGTGGAGAAGAGTGCACCTGTCTATCAGCGTCTACAAATAAAATAGAAGCAATGTGACTGCATGGAAACATGACAGAAGCAATGCACAAGTTGGCGATGTTAAGAACAGAACTATGATCGGTGCGTACGTGATAGCACAACGGCAGTAGCGGAGGAGGGGTCTCCAGTAGCAGCTACAGTTCCAGTAGTACCATGTGTATCTAACTGCAGGGGAGGCGCTGATGTAGAAGGAAGCATCTCTTTATTACCCTCATCAGATATAACTGAATTAACCTGAAAACACACATTTCCAAAAGCCAGGGTTCCCTCACTGAAGCTAACATTCCATATATAGGTCTTTTCCAGCGTAGCAGTTAGCTCGTTAGGTATGAAGTCCACATCTGTAGGATTGTTCTGAAGTAATGAGTCAACTGATTTACCAATAATTCGCTGGGCTATTCTCCCAAACAAGACAAATTCAGTCTCTCCTGTGTCATCTGCAGCTATGACATTAACTCTATATCTGGAGGGGAAAAAAAAGATAACTAATGTAAAGACATGCGAACGCAGGCAGTAAAAGACAGCAGGAATGGAGCAAAACATGACAGATAGGATAAATTCAAAGAAAAGCTATACCTTGCAGTAGCAGGGCCTATGAGGTTGCAACCAGTACACTTATATGTATAACCATATGTCCGCGATGACCTTAGACAAGTATTGCACGAGGTGTACCACCATGGACTGTCCGTCTTGATTTTTTTAATGGTGACAGTCACAATATATTCTTCTTTCTGAAAACGACAAATTTAAGATATACTCAACAAAGTTGCTAACAGAGATGGAAAAATGTTGAACCGAGCATAAAGAAGGGTACTGTAGGCAAGATAACAATGACATGGATGATTATGCGCCTTTTGCAAGTGCAACAAGATATAGCAGAGTATAGAATAGATGAGGCAATATGCAAACCTTAAACTCATGAGGGTTTAAATTCTTGATATCTTCCACCTTTTTAGGTAAGGCTGTGATTTGGGATATAGGGGTTTGAGGAACATCTAACAACTTAATAGGCTGGTAGTTGTTTCGAGCACTACAACAATGAAAACATAAATTAGTGGCGCAATAGTCGCACTACAACCTGAAGGGAAAAAATGAGGATGAAAGCTATATATACGAAACCTGTGAGCTAAGTCAGCAACCTGTGGGACATCAATATTTATATACCACTTACAAAGTGATCCACGACAAGGACATGGAAGCTGGAACCAAAGAAGGAACCATGAGATAACAACTTTTTTTTTCTGTAAATAGTAAGAGGAAATAGCAGAAATACCTGAACCTCTGTATGACTTGGGCAGGGTACCAACAAAAATAACAACCTGGGGATCGGACTGTCCATCAGCGAATACTCTATCAGTATTGAATGATTCAGCCCTTTCACCCCATAAAGTAACAACAAGAGAAACACCTCTACAAAGTAGAAGGAACCACAAGAGCGATCACTAGGAGTGTACAAATCACCGACAACAAGCAAAAAGCGGAAAGAGAGGAATCATGATAAGAGAACAAAGATAGGAACCTCACAAGCAAAATTCGTAGTACTAATGTTTTGACAAGAGAGATAGAAATAAGTTTAATGGCACTAGAAAAGAAGACAGGTGTAAAAGGTACACAACCTGCCATCGCGTATGTGAATGTTCCTTTTGACACTATCTGTGCTCTGTGATCTGGGTCGAAGTGAAGTCAAAGGCGATATGTCACTGATGACTCCAATAACATCTACAACATGGTACAAACAGATGAGCGCCTAAACAGGGGCAGAAGAAATTGGAAAAAATCAACGGAGGAAGCAACACACCAACAAAGAACTCCTTTTTCTCAACAAGCGATTCAATCTGGTCAAACGGTGTGAGCGAAAACGCAAACGACGGGAACGACGGTGGCACACTGATATGTTCTTCTACGTTTGTCCAGTTGGTGAACACAATAAGCTTATCGACGCGACCGCCTATATAGTTTGTTGGCAGATTTGACCCGATAGAAAGTAATGTAGTACACTTTTCCTTCTACCAAGAGAGGCTTAAACTTCTGATCAAAAGGAGGGTAAACCTGTGCATGCATAGTAGATCCCTAGAAGAAACAAAAAAGTGGCATTGGCAACAGGTGCTATATATCTAGAAGAACAAGAAAAATAGAAAGGGCACCATGTAATAAATTAAGGTAACATACTGTTTCATCTATAAGGACCATATCAAGATGCAGCAAAACAGCATTGTTGTTTGGATTTTGAAATTCCCATAGTCGAGCAACACGTACACAAATAGGCTTGTTATCACTCCCGACTCGAAGAGCTCCTAGCAAGGTATGAGTCATCTGATGGTAAAAAGAAAACACAGCCATCACACATCAAGAAGAACAATATGAATAGAAAGTAAGGAAAGAGGGTCATATGTAGAGGAAACATAACAGGAGGAATGGTAGGAACACATATAGCACCGAGAAATCGACACCTATAGCGTACAGAAAGAGGGGATGCAATAGACTGTAAGGACGAAGAAAGGTAAAAACAAGGAGGAGATAAGCGAATGCAGTAATAATCAGGAAAGAAGGAAGAGATGGCGGACCAACCTGAGCAGAAGGAAAGAACACAGCTAGAAAAAACTGGAAAAGAAGAAAGGGAACGGAGAAGGAATGGTAAAAGAGATGTACTCATATACAGTAGAGGGAAGGCATACCGTGAGAGGGCTGTATAGCTGCTCCGTAGCATTGATGGACAGGGTGAGAAGGAATGACCAAGTCTGAGAGGAGAGAGCAAGCAGGAATCTGTTACAAAGCATAGCGTGGCTAGTTAGGAAAACAAAGCAACACAATGTGACAGAGAGGAGGACAAAAGAGGCCCCTCTATGCAGAAAAGGGTTGTCCATCTGCAGCCCACGTGGATAGACCGGAAGGGCGCAATAGCTTTTTTACATTTACAATAAATACTGGAGTGATACAGTGGCGAGTGTCAGTAAATACAGTGTCGGAGACCACTATGAAGCAAAGTGAGTGCATCTCTACCTTTTTTTGGGGGGAAATGTACCGATGCGCTGAGTGGGCAATAGAGAAAAAGGACAAAGGAAGGACGGTAGTGATAAATAGACAGGCTGAAAGGAAAATGGCCAGGTACAGAAATTATATGAAGGAAATCACCCCCTCGAAAAATGAAGGCCTAGAATGCGAGATGGCAGCTGGACACAGAATCGCACTGAGCCAGACTCCACCACGTAGCCAGGGACTTGCATCTAATGAATAGGTTTACTAATTAATTTAAGCATGACCCTACTGTAACCATAGCAGTAAAAAAGTAGCAATTATCACTTAAAACAAAAACAACAAAGAAAATCGGCAAAGAGATAATAAAGCCGGGGTGACCGTGTTCTTGGCATAATAGTTCTATGAAAAGATAGTACACATAAGTAACCTTCCAGTAAGAAGCATTAGCACTGTAAGCTTTATTACAACATTAAACCAATAATAAGGCGTAAAATAAAGTAGGCAATTAACATTGTAGTGATTGGACTGGTAATATGTAGCGCAGGGAAATGGAATTGCTAGGTAATTCATCACACACACAGTGAGGGAAGAAAACAAACAGCAAAAGGAAACTAATGAATTGATCTGCATCCTGATGGGCAGAGAGCTGCAGGCCAATTAACCCACATATGGAATGGGACGAAACAACAGGAAAACGACCAGTAAAGACAGTAACTAATGGATCGATCTGCAACCTGTGATAACCGGAAAGTTGCAAGCTAACTAATCCATATATGAAATAGAAGGATTGGCTTATGAAATAGAAAGATTGGCTAGTACAGAAATCAGAGAAGAAAGAAGGGCAACTCAATTGAACAACAGGAAGAGGAAAAGGTGGATCCTGATAGGCAGAAACGAACAGTAACTAATGGATCGAAAGCTGCAAGCTAACTAATCCATATATATGAAATAGAAGGATTGGGTAGTACAGAAATCAGAGAAGAAAGAAGGGCAACTCAATTAAACAACAGAAAGAGGAAAAGATGGATCCTGATAGGTAGAAACGAAATAATGGCTGTGCGGCAGCTATTCTTACAGTGTGGAAGGAAAAAACGAAAGGTCAATTTCATAGCCACGGCCAAGACCTGTGGAGGCACACAAGCAGCAATGACCAAAAATGACAACGCTGCTTGGTCCTTCCCATGCGCTTAGGGAAACCCAAACTGAGGTAGCAAGAGATAAATGAATAGAGAAGCGAGCGAGCTCTGTAATGGCATCTGGCATCCAGTGGGGAAGACGAGCACCGACGACCGGCAAGCCTCACAGACAGAGGGAAACGACGAGCGGGCATGGCGGACGGGGGCGAAATTGCTGCCAAGACTGTTGTGCCCCCGTGCACAAACCCCGCGTAGGAGAAGAGGAAAAATGGCGGAATCAGAACGTGTGGAACTCACCGCGGGCAGATCGGCGCTTCACATTGCTCGTCGGAGCCGGCGGCCAGGTCCAGAAGAACGGCCTGGCGAGGGAATCGCGGCCACAGAAACGTAGGACAGCAGGAGCAGCCGGAAGACGAATAGGCGGCAGGGGAACAGAGCACCGACCTGGAGGACGACCGAGGAGTGGCGACGAGGAAGGATGAAGGAGAGGCCGCGAGGGCAAAGACCGATCTGGGCACGTGCCTGCAGGACACAGCACCTGGAGAATGCATCGGACAGCGACCAATTCAGGGACGACGTGGCTAGCTCCAGCGTTCCCCAAAGGGCAGTAGCTTTTAACAAAGGTAATAAGGAAAAATTATGAAAACATTACAACATGTACTAAATTTATAGTAGAATAATAGTGGGTTATTTTTTTTTAAATTTCTGTACATGTTGTATTTTGTTTTCATAATTTTTCTTTTTCTTTTGTATATTTTTAATTTCTTCAATATCATATGTTGTTTCATGGACTAATCTATTCACCCACATCAAGATGGAGGAACAGCAGGGGCCCGTTTGGAACACATAAACTTTGTAGGAATTTTACCCAGTCAGAATTGTTGATTGCTAATATGAAAATATGATATTGTTGTTTCATTGAATTTGCTTTGACCAACACAGGTCGAGAGGCATAATTTAATTAGGGACCAAAACAATACCTTTTCAGTTTTTCTTTCCATATTTTTTCTTTTTCTATTGTATTTTTTTAATTTTCAATATCATATTTTGTTTCATGGACTAATCTATTCACCCACAACAAGATGAACTGCTGGGCCCGTTTGGAATGCATAAATTCTGTAGGAATTTCATGAAAATAGTTCAAGTTCAATTCCTGCAGGAATCGGGAAAATTTTATGTTTCTGAAACAGGGCCTTAGTATTTGTTTCAGTTTTTAAACGGTTTTCTGATTGCTGATATGACACCATCACACCAGGCAGATTTGGTGTTCCTTTCACCACCATGGGGAGGACCATCGTACATTCAAACGCCAGTTTACACCCTTGATATGCTGAAGCCGAAAGACGGGTACGCTGTTCTTTTGTCCTTACCAAAAGATGGCAAAAGATGAACCAACAACCCAATACAGTTTTCTGCTATACATAAAACAGTTCGCATCCTGACACACCTAGCTATGGTGATGAAAATTTGCATGAACCAAGTAAAACCACACTGATTTATATCGAGCATAATAATCAGAAATTAAGTTGGATACATCAATCGTATATTACATTTAACCTATGGCTTCACAACTTACATGCAGGTATGCAGTATTCCAAGCTGCTCAGCAAATATCTCCTAACATCATCATGTTCTTGCCACGGAATGTGGACATACATCAAGTAGAGGAGCTTTCCTGGTTATCTTCTCCTCCCTTAGATTTTGAGGTTTGCTACTGTTCTTGCCAGATCTTTGGTTCCATGGGCATGTGCCAGCATTTTTTTTTTAATCAAAGGGCAGGAGCTCTGTCAATTCATTCAAGTAGGAGAAAAATACAGAAAAAAGGAAAAAACAACAAGGTGCCTAGCACCGAACCACAACCGCAGCGCAACACTGCCAACCCGCCCCAAAGCCGAACAACTGGTCGGGGGAACAACACTAGAACAACTAGCCAACACCGGCCACCCAAAGACGCCGGCGAGCGACAACACCGGCCACCCAACGATGTCGGCGAGCGACAGGAGCGCCCGACCCAACCGAAACCACCACTCAAGAGGCGTCGACTAGGCTAGCAGATAAAGACACTCTAAAGAGGACCACTCAACAGCACAGGAGGACCGGAGCGACGCCTTCAGCAAGGAAGCGACGACGAGATCGCCGCCGCCGCCCGTCCACAACTGGGTTTTCACCCGAAAACGAGGGAGGGAGCACCTACGACGGTGCCACCAAGGAGGGGAGCGGCGTCGAAAGGCGCCACCACCGCTGCCCAAGCAGAAGCCGGGCAAGGCTTTGCAAGACACCCTCACCCCAAAGCCGCCTCAAGAGAGGACTAGAGCATCGGCGTGAAGACCAACCACCGACCACAGCCACCATGGCACCCTCTGACGGTAGTCCACCGAGCCGCCGCCCACGCCACCGCCCCGAAACCACCCGGCCCCCACAAGGGGGAGGGGAGGGGCCGAGCAGGGAGGGGAGGCCGGACTATAGGGAAGTAGCAGCAGCGACGAAGTCCGGGAGGGCCAAAGGGCGAGGCCGACGTCGCCGAGCCGAACACCCGAGCGGAGACCGGCGAAGGAGCGGCTCGAGACCTCCATGAGGCGAATCCGACCTCCACTGCTAGATCCGAGCGCCCCGCCGCCGGATCCGGGCATCCCGCCACCGGATCCGGCCAGCCGCCGCCGGGCACACCACCTCTAGGACTAGGCACCCTGCCTCCGGAACCGGCACACCACCGCAACATATGGCCACAGCAGGAGAAGAAGGGGGGGGAGGAAAAAAGGGAGGAAGGGAGGGGGTGCCCGCCGCCACCGCCGCACCGGCCCCGGCGGCGGCGGCGGGGAGGGTAAGACGGGGGCGGGGTTGCTGGCGGTGGCTGAGTCGCCCCCCGAGTCGTCTCGCTTGCGACTCCGGGGGGTACCGGACCGAGTGCCAATACCTTTCGATCTTTTGTGTCGGTGATGTGCAGTGCTGCCATGATGCAGTTGTGAAGGCGACACGAGTTACTCATATTGCAGCTGTGAAGTAGCTGAAATAGGGTACAAGTTTGGAGAGCTAGTACAGTTGGTGCCGATGCTTTGGATGTAGTTGTTTGATCAGTCCATAGAGGTCGCTGGAGGGCTGCGCTAAAAATTTGATGATTGATGGAGTTGGATTGGTTAGAGCATCCACGTCAGCTACTCTATAACACTGTTTTCTATACACTCTATCCATTCCTCTAAAATTCTTTCACACTTTATGTGCCAACATTTTGAAGTCACCATCCTTAGAACTGGAAGCTATCTTGATGTTTTGATTCTTTTTATTGCTGATCATGAATTCCCTTTTTTTTTCAGAGTGAAGAGAGCTACATACAACACAGATTGAAAGGAATTACTGCCTACTTTGGAAATACGGCAAGAGGACCGAGTTCATTGTTGAAACAGAGATGAAGAACAAACATGAGGTGTGGTTCTTCTTCCCAAGCCCTGTATGCATTTCCTCCTAAGGGCTTGTGACACCATGAGTCGGTGCATGAGAAAGCACCCTTGCACTAATGCTAAGTTTGGGATCAAATGGGAGTAAGCAGAGCATGTTCCTGCCATGTGTAGCTTTTTTTGCTTAAATTATTCAATTATTTTTTTGAATGCTTTGATTTTTTATGCCGTTTCTCCACAATCTCAAAGTCACAAGATAAACATTTTTAAATCCATCTTCGATTATGAGTTTTGGGTTTTCGAAATCCCAAGTTCAGTTTTAGTATGGGGAATGGCACAGTCATTTCCCGCCAAACCAGCCATGGAAACACAATGTCACATGTCCCATGCAAGAAATCAGGTCCTGTTGTTCAAGACGGACGCAGCCGAAGAAGCCTCGTGTCACCGTGCGCTCAGTCTTCGGACAAAACCTCACGCTGATCTTAATCCTTGCTTGCACATGTAACAGCTAGCACACGCTCCACGATCGTGTGGTGATCATTACATGGTTAATTGGATTACATGGTTAATTGGATAGATGCTACTTAATTTCAAAAATTAGAGAATTGCAATTGTAGAGAGCCATCGTAAAGTGGGTATTCGTAAAAATGACGTTACACCACTTCTGTAAAATAGTAGACGTGTGTTGAGAAGAGTCTCCTTGAGTGGGAGCAGATGACTAGCCGTCGTTTGTAGATGCTAATATTACGAGCGAATAGTCTCATATTTTTGTCTTAGTTGTTTTTCTGGTCAATATGTACTTGTACATATTTCTTCTTCCATTTTAATAAAATGGTAGCGCTCCTGCTCTTTGCTAACAAAATAGACGTGCGTTGAGTTAGCCTTCCACAGAAGGATCCACACATCCACACGGCCACATTAGCAATTCCTCATGCCGATGGGTCTAAAATGTTAGAACTCACGTCTTATGGCTTATAGATTGTAGTCAATTTCAAAAGTCAAATGCCTTGGCTTTTAGAACATGTTTCACCAAAATAAACCGCTTCTAAAAACAAATTGAACCAAGTGGTCTTTCAGAGTTCAGTTTTTTTTAGCAAATAAGCCCATTTAACAAATAAGTCTAGTCCAAACATCACCCATTCCAACAATGAGGATTGGAATTCGGGAAGGCGAGATGAACTACAAGAATCAGGTCCTTCCATCCATCCCCACAGTACATCATGGTTTTCTTTTGCTATTCTTTTTTCCATTCTCATTCCATAAACAAGGTTGCATAATGCTATATGGCTAGGAAGGCACTCCATGCAAATAATAAATAAACAACGCAAAACAAGAAGAAGAAGAAGAAGAACCAAATGAAGATGGGAGAACTGATTGAGGCAGCCATGCCAATATCCAATATCCTACTGCCACTTCTTCATAAATGAGCCACACATGTACACTTGAAGACAAGGAGGCATCAGCTAGTTTAGGTACCCTCGCTTCCTTCATCTCCTCCAATTTGATCTTGGCATCTTGCTGTTACAATACCATGGGAAATCTCATCTCCACAAAGCGAGCTAGCGCTGATAATGCTCACTTTGCTGTATCCCCACTGCTCCAATCCAAACTTCTTTGCCCTCTTCATCATCATGTCTCTCTAGGTGAGAGCAAATCCTCTGTTTACTCCCTCTCTAAAGTCCAAATAAAGGAACAAACAAATAAGAAAAAAAATGACATGTACAGCAGTACAAGAACAAACTTAGCTATCAAAAGACCATAAGTTCATAACCTTCTTCTCACTTCACACACGCCCTCCAACTTCTCGCTCTCTGTGGTCCGGCCTGAAATAAGGTTGCGTTGCCTAGATCTGCGGAACACCGGCCATAGAATGACCACGATGCCCCTGGGAGTTACGGTGCTGTGCGCCTGTGCAACAATAAAGGGCGTTCATCCAAGGGCTAAAATGGCCACGGCAGCATCGAAAGTGCTCCCCCGGTTACTACGTGTGGAGCTCGAGCAAGGAAAGCAGCTAGGCCCCGCATGTCGGCCGCTCCTTGCTTGATTTCAATGAGCCAATCGCCAGGTGACCGGTTAGGCGGCTAGGCTATCTGCAGGCTAACCCTATTTCACTGTGAGAGCAACTAGGGTTCCCTACCTAAAAAAGGGATAACAGAGTGTGTCGTGGTGTACCGGAGTGTGTTATAGTGTGTCATGAAGTTTTAGAGTATACTATGGTGCGCCAAGTGCACCACTCATTGTGTGTCATGGTGTTTCAGAGTGTACCAGAGTGTATTATGGTGTTTCACCAGAGTAAAACCATGGTGTAACATAGTGTGTCATGAAGTTTCAGAGTATACCATGGTGTGCCAATTGCACTACTCATTGTGTGTCATGGTGTTCTAGAGTGTATCATGGTGTTTCATCAAAACAACGGATGTTTCAGAGTGTACCTGAATGTATTATGGTGTTTCACCAGAGCGATGAGTGTTTCAGAGTGTACCAGAGTGTTTCATGATGTTTCACCAGAGTGTCGTGATGTTTCAGGGTGTACCATTTATGGTGTATCGTGGTGTATCGTCGAGAAAGAGAGAGAAAGAGGATGACCTAGCTATGGTGGCCGGCCAACTAAGGCGACGATAGCGATAGCCGGTTAGGGTGGTGTCTGGTTGCAGGGGTGAGTAAAGCGGTGCATGGCACGATGGCTCGCAGCCTCTGGTCTCACTGCAATCGCGGACGAGCAGGATCTCTGCCGCCGTAGGCCGTACCTGAGAAGTTCGGTGTCCCTGCCGCTAACAAGCTCCAAGCCCCTTCCCTCGTCGAGACGACGCCCATGGCCCGCAGCCGACACTCCTGCAGCCTACTTAGGCGTGACTGGAGTGGGTGAAGGAGAGGAATACACGCGCCGGATGGTGAGGCAGAGGCGGCGGAGGGAGCCGGGAGGCGGCGAGAGAGATATATGTGACTCCAGCGTAGGGAGACGAGGACAACCGGACTGCGCGCGCCATCGGAAAATAATTGTCACCGGCTGAGGAGATTTTTTCTTTCCAGGTCTAAATGCTTTAATACCGGTGTAAAATAAATCCAGTACCAGCCCATCCAAATAGGTTATATGCTCCAACTCGGAAAATTTTTTTGTTCCATATTTTTACATTGGTTTTAGGCCTTAAACTAGCCATCCAAACAGGCCCTAGGTGGCACGTGGAAGGGTTCTCCTCGTGTCACAAATACTTATGGTTTTAGATATTAATATGGTCTAAAAATATAATTTTTACCACTAGTTAATATTACAATTGTTCGAGATGAATTGGTTCAACGGTGAAGGAGGTAGTCGCTCCGAGGCCCTAGCTGCGCCCAACGAGGAGCCCAACCCAAGCTAGAGTAGGTTGGGGGGGGTGGGAGGCCAACGGTGGTGGCGGAAGCCACATGTGTTTGGGAGGAGCGTTGTCAGGGGAGTCTACAGGGAAAGGAGGGCAGCGGTTGTGAGGGGAGCCCTGCAGACCAGCCAGGGGTGCACCGCTAGTGGAAACACGCCGGATGAGGTGGGGAAGAGGCCAACGGTGGAGGGGAGAGTGAACCACATGCTCTAGGGGAGGGGTGCCACTGAGGAAGCCCGAGCAGGAGGAATCTAGAGACGTTGAGATGAGTCACTGTAGTGGGGGAGTAGGAGCTGAGAGGTGTTGCCGCCGTGTGTATAGGGAGAGCGCTGCCACAAAAAAAAAAGTGTTGCCATGGCAATAGGGAGGAGCGAGCAACTCATCCTAGAGGAGTGGATCTAGTTATTTTGAGATGGATGGAGAGAGACAAAATCTGAGAGGAATGTGTTGTTTAAATGCTATCATTTCATTCTAGGGCTGGATAACCAAACATCGGATCAGGTGATCCCCACAATTAGAGGGTGACTTGTGCCAGAACCAAACACATCCTAAACCGACATATATTTGTGACCGACGAGAGCACAACCAACAACACTATTATTATTCTTTTGAAGAATCACTTGTTAATTTGTCACACTCGGACACGCATTAATATCTGTCGGTGATCCAAATATCAGATATTCTATTAGAAATCTAATATTTCCATGCGATACACGTACATGACAATATGACATGCACGAGCAACGAATTTTCTAACAAAACAATCTACAAGTAACCCAATTTACAGAATAATAGAAATACAGAAAATATATATCGTACATATTTACTAGCGCGAAAACTGTGCTAATCACAAGTTCCTGAAGGCGTGGGTTCCCCGGTTGTAGCCGTAGTAGGAGAGGTACCACCTGACGAACTTCTTGAGCCCCATGTCGAGGCTCGTGGTCGGCTTGTACCCGAGCTGCTCGCGCGCGAGGCTGATGTTGGCGTGCGTGAAGGGCACGTCGCCATTGCCGGGCATCTCCACCACGCTCTTCTTGGCCTTCACGCGGAGGTTCCTCTCCAGGATGGACACCAGCGTCGGCACCGTCACCGGCGACGTGTTCCCCAGGTTGAAGATCCTGTACGGCGCCGGCCCGCGCTTCTTGCCGCCGGTGCCTGTGCTCCGCCCAGCCGTGTCAAGCGACGCCAGGCAGCCGCGCACGATGTCGTCGATGTAGGTGAAGTCGCGGGCGAGGTCGACGTGGTCTCGGCCGCGGTACACCGTGATGGGCTTCCCCTGCAGGATGTTGCGGGTGAAGGAGAAGTAGGCCATGTCGGGGCGGCCCCAGGGCCCGTACACCGTGAAGAAGCGGAGGCCGGTGACGGAGAGGCCGTAGATGTGGTTGTACGTGTGGGTGATCTCCTCGCCGGCCTTCTTGGTGGCGGCGTAGAGCGACGCCGGCTGGTCGGTGCGGTGGGCCTCCGAGAAGGGGACCATGTCGTTGAGGCCGTACACCGACGAGGACGACGCCCACACGACGGCCGGCTGCGGGTCGGCGTCCTTGCAGGCCTCGAGGAGGGAGACCATGCCGGCGATGTTGGAGTGCACGTAGGACGCCGGGTTCTCCATGGCGTAGCGCACCCCGGCCTGCGCGGCGAGGTGGAGCACGTGTGTGAAGGGCACGACGTCGAAGAGCTTGGCGAGGAGGCGGCCGTCGTTAATGTCGCCCTCGACGACGAACACACCGTGGGAGGCGAGCAGCCCGCGGCGGGCCTTCTTCAGCGAGGGGTCATAGTAGGAGTTGAAGTTGTCGATCCCGACGACGCCGTCGCCGCGCTTGCGCAGCGCGAGCGAGCAGTGCGCGCCCACGAACCCCGCCGCGCCGGTCACCAGCACGGACAGCCCGGCCCCCTCCGCCGACCCCGGCGGCCGCCGCGGCGACGCCGACGCCCGAATCTGCCGCTCCCAGTGCAGCCCGCCCCACGACGCCGCGAAGTAGCGCGATGACGTGTCGACGAAGGAGTGGAAGCTGAGGTAGAACGCTGTCATGGCCACCAGGAAGAGCGCCCACATGAACATCGTCCCCGTCGACGCGAAGCAGCGGTGCAGCTGCCTCCCCATCGCCCCCGACCGCTCCACCTTCACCTTCCCCGGCGTCGACGGGAACAGCTCCTCCTCCAGCACCCGCATCCTCCGCTAGCTCATGCAAGCAAAAATTCGGCGCGAACCCGCGGCAGAAGTGATATGACCCTCTCAAAGATTCAAAGATCGAATCTTTGCCTCTTCTCCGATCGATCTCTACACGCAGGAGCTCTTGCCCACCATTCTTGGTCCAAGAAAAATCCGTGAAAATGGCATGGCGATGGGTGGATTCGTGGCCTATCAAGGAAGGGTAAGGTTTTAAATGGAGTGATTCTTGTGTTTCGGGGCTCGGCGATGTTGGAGGAGGCCCCTGTAATTTAGCCCGGTTTATTTTTAGGCTTTCCAGTGTTCTTGTTTGCTTGGCGTCCGGTAATGGTGGTTCAAGGGAAAATGACACTTTTCGAGGAGGTTTGACAATGGCAGGACTATGCATGGGGATGAGAGGATGTGTTGGATGATCTTGTGTCTTGCAGAAGAAACGGCGTAGAAGTGCGTCTTCTTCCCTAAGTGCTTTTCTTTCCACCTACCGGTATGCAGGGTATCAAAGCTTTAGATTTGAGACTGAGATATATGATAAATTCTTTTTCATTTCTAATTAATTAAATGGCCATGCTATATTGAAGACAACCGAAACTATAAGGTAGATGATCGAAATGGAGATGGGTATGCCTTGGTGGGGGAAAAAAGGGATGAAATGGATTACAATTAATGATTCTAGTTCGTGGCTCTTTCATCGAAAGGAATTTTATACGAAAAATGAAGGAGTTCAATCTAAAGGGAAACAAAAATTCATATAGTGGTGTTTGATTTGCTGGATTGCATCAAAGAATTTCATAGAAAATTTTCCTCCAATTTTTTGAGTATTTGAAGAATGAGGTCTAACCTCTTTTTTTTGGCATTCCTTTGAGAGTTCCAATATTAATTTCTCCGTTGAACTCTGTATTCTCTAACCGCCAAATTAGTATTTAGTCTTAAAGTTTATGTGATTTTCTTGTGGTACAATTAAACAACATGTTTGAACAGTTTTCGTGAATTTCAATCATGCAGTTTGTTTAAGTGGTACATTCGGGAGCCAAGATCATTCGCTCTGGCCACCTGTCCTCAACGCCTAGCGGTCGACTCCTTTCTCTATTGATTGCCAAACCTGCAGCCTCCACGACCTCCAGCAACACTCCGCTTTGCCCTCGGTTCTAGCCAGTCGATTGAGGTAAGAGCATCTCCAGCAGTCCTCCTAAAACATTGTAGTTCTGACTTTTTTAGGATAAAGTAGCCGCTGGAGAGAAGGAATCTTTTAGAGTGTAGCGTAAAATGTGAAGGAAGTTTGGAGGGATGGGGACGCTAATAGTGTTTTGGAGGGGAGAATTTAGAGGGACTGCTGGAGATGCTCTAAGGCCTGTTGTTGCCACAACGTGAGAAGAGGAGAGAGGAGGGAGGACAGCTAGGGGAAGAGGGGATCGGAGGAAGAGGGAAGTAGCAGGAATGAGGAAGAGAGGGAAGGAGATGAGAAGAGAAGGGAAAAGAGGGGTTCTGTGCTTGTGATTGGATTCTTCATCGATTGAGATTAGAAGAATTTATATGTATTCCTCTATTTAATTGGTAGTAGATTGTGATATTAGTGGTTCTAGATACAGAGTTGCCAAAAGATTCACTGTACGATCAGTCTCAGGACTGGGACACTAGTGGCCAAGGTGAGTCAATATCCATAGACATGCTTTAATCCCAGTTTTTACTCTATTGTTATATTGCTTTGAGTTACAAACCCGTATGCTTTACTTTTCATTCATTTGTTGTACCTAGGTACAAAGCTACTAAAGCTGGTCTAGTTAAATCCCACTTGTTTACTTGTGTTAGTATAATTAAGCACAACCCTGCCTTGGATTAATTGTTTAAACTGTCATTTGATGCCCTAGCCTAGAAATTATGGTCGATGATTAAGTTAGCTTGAAAGCTTAGCAATGCTATGTCTAGGTGCGAAGGGTTAATTTGGTCGTTGGGCTGGTATTGCATGTGATGTAGCCTTGCTATCGTCACACAGTCAAGTAGATTCAAGACTCGGGCTGTATTGCACGAGGCATAGCACCTGTGTGGCTAACCTCGCAGTCAAATAGTTCGAGTAATCTTTGCTGGTATCACATGTGAGATAACTTGCTATTTGTGGTGACGAGTAGTTCAATTATCATACTCTTGTACTTAGGAGACATATACGCCTACATGTACTGCACATAAATGCAACTAATGCAAATCATATTCACTAGCTCATGCTAAGACACTGAAACAACTATTGGTCAGGATAATATCCAACATCGATTGAGTGGTATTAGCTAGTGACAATGGGCAGACTCATGACAATGGGAAGACCTAAAGGAGAGGGCACCATTTGGACAAATAAAGGGGCAATTGATGACACTTAAATTCTCCCCCTTTTGGCATTAATCATCCAAAAATAAATATCATTCTTGCTATGATTCTTCCTCTGGCTATAGATTATAAATCAAGAATTATGAAAAGCAAAGCATGACTCAAGGGAGCAATAGATAGATCAAAGAGATTGAGCTCTCTCTAAATCTAGACAAGATATAAAAGCAATGATATCCCAGATAATATACGGCAATGGTGCCGCGGTCTGGCCGCTTAATTGGTCCAGCTGTGAAGAAGTTTTGCTGTCGAACCGGCATGGTCTGGGCCACCCGGACCGGTCCGGCTAGCCACAACGGCTAGTTCACAGCTGCGCCTATTCAAGGCCTTCTTGCGGTGTGGTTTAGATGAGAGATTCGTCCATTTGCTTAGATTTGAGTTCAGTTGGGTTTGAGAGGGTGCTTTGAGATGAGAAAAGTGTTCTTGTGGTCCCTAACCCTAGATATCTATTTTTTTCTTGAGAGTGTGCTTCAAGGTTTGGATTGATTCGGAGTGACCGATCCATCTTGGTCTTTGTTGACGCAAAAATGGGTCTTCACGCTAACACACATGGGCTTAGGAAATAGGATTCCCAACGGCACCGGGAGTAAGGTCCAAGGTGTGTCAGCCGATTTGATCCTGCAATAGGCAAGAGGACTTAATCAGCTTTCGCCTAGTCGATTAGACCCGTACTATGACAAATCTGCAACACTTTGAAACAAATTTGAGCAAAGTGACAGATAATGAAGCTATCGTCTTAGATTGGATCTAAACCAATAGGTTCGAAAGGGTAAACAATCTACTACAAAGCCGATGAAATCAATAGAGCAGTAGAAAGAGGGTAAACAGACTATCAACTAGCCGATAGAATCGTCAAATTGATAGACCAAAGGGTAAACAGACTATCGACAAATAGCAAGCTATAAGCCGATAGAACGAGGGTAAACAATCTACCGCCAACAAATATGTTGGCTAGCAAAAAGAGAGGTGAAACCTAACCCTTGGTTGAAACGGTGATGCGCAGCAATATCAACCAAGATAGTGTTTCGACCGAAAGCCGATGCAAGCCCATAGATCGAACTTAATCGAGACAGTACTTACTTGCAAGAACTCCCGGGTTGTATCTCTAAGCCAATCGAAAGGCGATGTGCAACAAGTCGATCAAAATCTAAATACGACGAAAACTACTACTAATGCGACGAAAAGTGAAGAACTGGTAAAAGTAGATGTATTTGATTGATGTGTCGATGGTTTACATGCCCTCGGAGGAAAACTATTTATACAAACCCTTTAACTTGACTTCAACTAGGACTCTTGACTCGTAACCAATATAAACTTGATTTTATCTTCTATATCTAACTAACTCTTGCTAATATACTAGAGTCGTAGCTGACCCAGACTCAGTTTTCACATATATCTCGTTAGTCGATCTGGTTTCTTCCATGTATATCTTTTAGCCGACTCGAGCAGTCGTAACACTTCGTTTTAGCCCGTTTCTCTCTAGGCCCAAACTGATTTTCAGCCTATCATCTTTTGCCAAATTCTGGTGTCAACAGTCTTATTACTCTTGGTGCTTGCTGGCATCTAGACGGTGTGGAAGACGTCGTGCGCCGGTGATCTTCTCAAAGGAGGTTGTGACAAGGCTCGAGTGAATTTGTGTGTGCTGTTGGTGCTTGCCACCTCTAGGACGGAGGAAGTAAAGACAACTAGTGGGATTAAGGTGGTTGGCGAGAGAGAGAGAGCCGGTTCGAGTTGGTCGGACCTAGCCTCAACGTGGATTAGGGGAGACCGGCAAGTCTCTGAGCATCACGGTAAAAAGTGCTTGTGTCATTTGTAGAGACAGGCGAGCATGTCCGCTTGGGGGAGGGAGAGACACGATTCCTCCCTCGAGTAGGCCATGGGCCAACTTGGACCAGGGAAGATGGGAAAATAGGGAGGAAATAGGGGTTGGGCCACATAGGCCAAGGAAGGGGGTTTGGATTCAAAGGCTCAGCCCAAATCAATTCGATTTAGAAACCCTAGTTAGTATTCACAATGATTCAAGGCTAATTTGAATTTGAATCTCGATCTGCAAACCTTTTAGATTGAATGCCTCGTTTTTTAATGGGTTGATTAGGTACATGCCACTGCGAAAGTGGCCACTTCACACATATAGCATTATAAAATACGAAATTGTTCCCATGCTATTGCAAAGATGCAAGACTCACACATATGGAATTATAAAAAATTTCAGACCAAAGTTCCCCTAGCCTCCTACTCTTTCCTCCTCCTTTCTCCTTCCTTCATTCCCTTCTTCTTCCTTGCTGGTCACCTAGCACCACTATTGGAAGAACCATCTGGCTCACTCAGCTCGCTGAAGCTCCTCTTAAGCTTACCATCATCGGTGGCGGCCTAGAGGAGGCCCAGCGGCACGACCTGATCGGGTTCTGGCAGTGGTGGCGGCCTAGAGATGGCCCGCCTGCTCAGGCTCCGATGGTCCTAGAAGAGTCCTAGAAGAGTCCTAGAAGAGGGTGAGAGAGAACTCAGGGGCTTGTCGGTTGAGAAAGGAGGCGGCTACGTCGGGATTGGCCGAGGGAGGAAGAGGTGGTGACTTGCTCAGGCTCTGATGGTCACTAGCAGAGGGAGGGAGGGAGAGAGGTGGCGCAGGGGCTTCTCGGTAGAAGAGAGGATGTGGTGGCGCCAGGATTGGCTGATGGGAGGTGGTGACGGCACCAAGAGCTCGCCGGGAGGAGGCACGATGAAGAGAGGAGGAAAAAGGAATGAAATGGTACATTTAATGAAATTTTGAAAAGAACAAAAGGGCAAAAGGTCCATATATATATATATATATATATATATATATAGACATATATACATACATATATATACATACGTATATATATACATACATACATACATATACATACGTATATATATATATAGGATGGCTAGTGTACCCTCCAGAGTACGGATTCCTCCGTACTCTCAACGGGTTTATGAAATTTGAGATTTTTAACGACCGATCCAAACCGTTGATCTCGTTCATCTCATTGAAATGTAGCTACCGACCAAGTTTCGTATTTTTAAAATTTGTTTCGTATTTTAAAAATTAGCCTTCTAATTAGTCGTGGAGCGTCAAAAAAACTGATTTTAGAAAATACGAAACAAATAGTAAACAAATTCAAAAAATACGAAATTTGGTCGGTAGTTACATTTCAATGAGATGAACAAGATCAACGGTTCGGATCGGTAGTTAAATATCTCGAATTTCGTAAACCCATCGAGAGTACGGAGGAATCCGTACTCTGTAGAGTACACTAGCCATATCTATGAGTCTTGCAACTTTACGATGGCACAAGGGCGATTTCAGACTTGACATATCTATGAAGTCGCAACTTACTGGTGGCATGCATCTATATTTAACCCTATTTTGATTATTTTCTAAATTTTGGTTTCTTATGATTTGAGTTTCACATTTTAATTTATTTGATCAAAATTCAAGCGTAGGGTCTAGGATAAACGTTTTTGAGTTTGTGACAATTCTAAGCCTTGGAACTAGAAAGTAACGCCACACCGTGTGTTAGAGGATATTAATCCCATTGCTGCTGTTCCAGTGCCTTACACAGGTAGCATCTCTTTCTCATCATCCTTGGATCTCCAAACCCTTAACCACCACTTCTGTCTCATCAGTCATCACCAAGACACCAACCCCTCCAAAACAAGGCCAGACCAGACCACCCTTTGAACTTCACACCATCGCCTCACATATAAAACACTAGCTCATTCTTCTTCTTCCTCTCTTGCATTTGCACTTGGTTGCGCCATGGACGCTCCTTCTCTTCCTCCTCCCCCACCGCCTACGCATTCTGTGCTTAACACCATCCAGACCAAGCTAACCCCGGGCGTGCTCCTCATCATCGCCATCCTGGCCGTCGTCTTCTTCATCTTTGGCCTGCTCAACCTGCTCGTGCAGAACATCCTACGGCTGCGGCGGGCCCGCCGGCGGCGGCGCCGGGTGGGCGTCGGCGAAGAAGGCAGCCCGACGGCGTTCCAGGGCCAGCTCCAGCAGCTGTTCCAACTCCACGACGCCGGCGTCGACCAGGCCTTCATCGATGCTCTTCCCGTGTTCGTCTACCGCGCCGTCGTCGGCGCCGGCGCCCGTAAGGACGGCCCGTTCGACTGCGCGGTCTGCCTGTGCGAGTTCGACATGGACGACAAGTTCCGCCTGCTGCCGACGTGCGGCCACGCGTTCCACATGCCATGCATCGATGCCTGGCTGCTGTCGCACTCCACGTGCCCGCTCTGCCGCGGCAGCATTCTCGCCGCTGAGCTCTCGCCGGCGTCCAGCCCGGTCGTCCTCGTGCTCGAGTCGGAGAGCCTCCCGGAGACGGTCAGGGATGGGGAGCCTCCGGGTGATAGGGACGATGAGGGGTCCCCAAAAGCAGAGGAGATCGTCGAGGTCAAGCTTGGCAAGCTCAGGTGCGTTGACGGCAATGGCAATGCTGGGGAGCTTGCCGTCGAAGGCGGTAGTAGCAGGAATGGCGACGGCAACGGCAGGGGGAACCTTGGGCAGAGAAGGTGCCTGTCCATGGGATCCTACGAGTACATCATGGACGACCACGCCGCGCTCCACGTCGCCATCAAGACGCCGAAGAGGAGGCCGGCGAGCTCGAGGTCGCGGCACCGGCTCGCACTGTCGGAGTGTGACTTCGGGAGCGCCAAGAAAGGCGCGTGGGAAACGGCGGTGACAGAGGCTGCATCAGCGGACACCGGGCGTTGCGGTGACAGTGCAGCGGCGGCGGCGAGGCTGAACAAGGACAGCTTCTCCGTGTCCAAGATCTGGATGGTGCCAGCAGCGAAAGAAGATGGCCGGACGGCGGAGTTGGCCGCCGGCAGGCGCGCGGTGTCGTTCCGGTGGCCGGCGATGGCCGATGCGAGCAAGAAACGCGGTGGAAACGAGGAGCACCGGGACGTGGAGGCAGGAAGCCGCGGCAACAATGGCGTCTCGTCTCTCGCGGAGGAGAGGCCGTCGTTGGCGAGGACCACGCTTCTCTGGGTCGGCGGCGGCAGGCAGCAGAGCGGCAGAGCTGGAAGCCATTCTTGACCTGCATTTGGTTTTCACTTTCAACACAGAAGATTGTTGTTTTTCCTTCAACAATTTTCTCCTCTTCTTTTGTTCTTCAGATTGATTGTAGTGATTGCAAAGAACAAATTTGTAAAAAAGAAAGATTTACAGGAATTGCATAGGTACGGCGTTGATCCACATTTAGCAGAGAGGGGAAGCATCTTGAATCTTGATTGCGACCTGCGAGAGATCTTCAGAGTTTTGTGAACCATAAGCCATGGTGATTTGCTTTACAAGTTCAGTAGATTTGGAGGAACTTGGAAGCCACTCATGAACTAAAGTAGCACGGTTGTTTAGATTTGTCAGGTAGACAGTGATGTGCTCAAAAACAAAACTGCAAACCTTATCACAATCTCTGAAAGATCTGTACACTCCGGAGGAATAAATCAGACTCAAAAACAGTTTGTCTCATGCACCATTTTAGAACGGCAGAGTCGTTAATTCAGGACAAAAAGAATTGCTGAACAGCTGCTGCACTCCCAACTCTCAAGTTCTTGCAGAAAACTAGCCAAATGCAGACAAACAGCTCTGCTTCGAACCGCTACGGGCGAACGGTTGGGGTTGGAGGAGCTGGAGCATTTGGTTCAACTAGGCTTTAAAATCTTCGGCTTGTGGTTTGGCTTACTTTTTGCTGCATAGAAGCAGGAAGCGGCTGTAATAAGCTGTTCCAATCAGGCATGGCAATTCAACTGATGTGCAGTCAGTTGCCTCTTTCCCATGACATTAACAAACTAGATCGACCAATCATCATGTTGCTAATATCTTAACCCAGCCATGTCTCATGGGCGTAATTAGCTTTTATTGTTGGAGCATTTGACTTGCATTGCAACAGCCTAATCAGGTGCTGTTGCATCATGTGATGAGAAGGTGAGAGGAAGCAGGATGGATGATTCAAATCCTATTCTTCCCCATGTTCCAGTGAGCTGTTCTCGTTCTCTGACGGAGTGGAGTGGACTCTGCAGAACAGATTGGGTCGCTTTTACAGGCTGTTGAAACAGTGCTTGCACTTCGTCTACAGGCTGTTTTGCAACAGTAAAATGTACACTGTTGCAGTTGGCCATGTTTAAGCGATTAATGCACTGTGGTAACCCCTAACGCCACTAAATAATGACGCTGCACCAACTCTATTTCTTATTGGTAGTACTCCTGCCTGTTTTTAATTCAGTAATGTTGAGTTCCCCCCCGATGCAGATCGATCCTGTTGCATGGAGTATTTGACAACAGAAGGTCTCTAGAGGTCTGTAGCTCATCTGAAACACAATGAAATCAATGGTAATTTAGATCCTATTTGCAACGTAGACTGCTTACCTACTGTGATTTTGACAAGTTACATATCTATGGGGGAGACATGACTCACATGAGGATTTGTCACTCTCAGTGAGTGGTGAATTGAGGATTAGTTACTCATGGGTCAATGACATATGAATCTAGAACCCATATGTCATTGACACACCTTAAATACCAATATTCGGAGTGGCAAATCCTCAATTTTCCCATCTTTTGGGTACTGGCCTTTCTCAAGATAAATGCTAATACACTAAATATTTGAGCATAAAAAAAACATATATCTCGGAACAAGAGAACATAAAATTGCACACCTAAACCTGTATTATTGTACTTAAATATTCCCACCTTTGGAAGGGGATTTGATAATTTGCCTCAAAGTTGAGAGGTCAATTGATGATTTGCTCCATATATATGTCTATAACACCTCATGCCTTCCAACGGAGGGGTACTTTAGGTTACCAAACCAAGCTGGTGACGGTGAGTCAAAGCTTCAGTAGGGTAGAGGACCACACAGCTACAGTAAAGTGCACCTTTTAATTCCTTTGGTTTTTGACCCGAGCTCATGCTCCGTGCATCATTAGCTCCCAAATCCGGTGGGTTAAAGGCGAGTGCGACCGGTCAATCGGCACAAAAGCAGGCGAAGAATTGACCGTGTTAGGAGCACATGAGCAAGCACCGTGCATGTTTGAGTGGATGACAGGGCGGAAACAAGCAAGCAAGCATGCATGCTTCAGCAATCAGTGCTAAGTGCTCAAGGAGTAGTCAACATTTGCAATGATAAGTTGGAGAGTTCATCTTCAAATTCAGATGCGTAGTTAAAGAAGTACCAAATGAGTAGTCAGCGTTTGTTTGTGTGTTATATCTGTGGGACCGAATTGCTGGATCCCATAGTAATCCAATTGATCATGAACCGGTGAGAATGATCAATTGATCATGAACATGGGCATGAGCAGTGTTCATTTGCAGGTGGTTTGCAACTGGCAATCTCACTCTCATCGTTCTCAGGCACTCTATCTCATCTAACCACTCTTTTGACCCAAAACCAAAAAAACTTAAAAAGCTAGGCAAATCCTAAGCATCGCCGAGGTTATCTGAGGTGCTACCGTCTAGATGGCTGCATTGATTTGTACATGGACAATGGTTTGGATAGTATTGTATGATTATTTTGAAGATATGTAATAATATTTTATAATATAGAAATTTGTTTTTGTATTCCATATTTGAGAATTTAGAGGATAAGTCATATTTTTAAAAGAAAATCTTCTACGTAATCATATCACCGACCATGAAAACATGTTGATATATGATTCAAATTCTAAGTAAGGCCAAGTCTATTGAAGCGGAGAGGTTGCGGGGCGACTGAGGCCTTGGAGCAAAGACACACATCTATGGGCCGCCTCACCGGGGACGCCTAGGAGGAAGGGGTGTGGGGGAAAATTCTACGGATAGGTTTTCGTGTTGGACTCTAAGTCGCCGCCAATATAAAATTATATTGTAAGCCTTATAGAAAGATAGATCACATTGTAAGTTTCTCCGCAATTTGGAACTCTTCCGATATAGTGAAGGTTTCGCCGATCGGCGCTCGTGGGTTTTTCCGTAAGGTTGTTTTACATAAAATTGATGTATCGTATTCTCGTGTTTTTGATTTACTTTTGTTTTATTTTGTTTATGTTTTGCTAACAAAATCACCTAGGCCCAGTTTGGTTCGCTGCATGTGCGCGACCAGGCTCGCCGCATGCATTGACCGTGCAAGAGCTCGCGTTTGGTTCACTGCATCGCGAGCACGCAGCCTGGCTCGAAGCATGCAGCGAAGGCCAAAATAGCACGACGCGCCTGCACGTGCGGAAACGGCGCACGCGGCCGTTCCCCACGGGTCAGGCTTGCACGAGCCGCGCTCCGCACGTGCAGGCAACCAATCACGCCCCTAGTCACCGCCAAAAGACCGATTGGTACTGCGTAGGTCACCATCTAGACCGAAAGCAGCGCGGAGAACCAACGCTTAGCGTTGCACAGTACTGCTCGCCATCCTTTTGCTGAGGTGGAGTCCTGCACTTCTTCTTCTTTTATTTTTTTGAAAGTTGACCACAAATTGCATGATTTTGCTTCTATAGTTACCGACACATCTAGCAGCGACGCCAGAAAAATTTATAGTGGAAATGTGGAATGGTGTCAATTTTTCTCTTTGTTTTTATACATCTCTGTCTGTTTTGAAGAACTAGTCCTAGGAGGAAGAGGAGGCTCACTACGGCACTCCTGGCGTGTAAATATATATATAAAAAAAACAGTCAAAGCCCATGATGGAACGTGTGGATTGCTTTGCATTAGACGATCATTAACGCTGCAGTTTAGAACGGTTGGTGACGGCCTATTTTTTCAGCCAAATGCTGCATATGATGCCATCATTTGAAGAAAGTATAACACAACATTTCACTATCATAGATAAAGCTAAAATTCAAAAGTAACGCAACAACACTCTGGTATGTTCGAAGTGGTTGAGCTGAATAAATAAGCTGCCTGAGCTGAATGTTAAACTGAATTTCAAGGGATTTTTTAATCTTCTTCTCAGATCCGGTCCATTTTGTTTATGTTATTTTTAAGAATATTGTTGCGTATCACTATTTTGTGCAAAGGATTAGATTCTATCCTCTTTCTATTGACTCGTTTGGTTCTAAAAACTAGTCAACGATTTATTTATCCTTATCCTATTGGTATGATTAACTTTTTTCGCAATAGTCTTTTTACCCTCACTCTATTATCTAGTTGATTATATCGGCTTAGCAATAGATTGTTTACCCTTTAAAACATTGGTTTGAACTTCAGTTTAAGCCGATACGTTTGTGTTGACAGCCACTTTTGGACATAGCCGAAGTTTTTAAAAACTGCTAGGATACTTGGTCAAGAAACTGACATAGCATATGCCAATTCTGGAAAAGTTTAGATCAGACAAGATCGGCTAAGAGCATAATTGGAAAGATTTCCAAGGCCAATAAGAAAGATCCTAGAGTCAGAGTCCTAATCAGTTAGGACAAGTTAGAATAGAAATCCTAATCCAACAAGCCGATTTAGAAAAGTTAAATTTAAAAAGATAATATTGTCTAAGATCGGTTATGTAGTATATTTTAGATAAGTTTCTATTTAAAAAGAGTCCTACTTATAAATTAAGTCGGTTAGGTTACACCCAATACAGGGATTTTCTGGTGATGAAGTCCAATTGTTTTTTCTTGTCCAGCTTCTATAAGACACCGTGGAAGGGAAGAGGGCTATGCAAGCCAAAGCAAAGAGAAGCAGATGAAGAACGAACGAGCACAAGGGGAAATACCGAATCAAAGAGGATGGCCGCGAGCAAGGTGTCGGCGACTATCATGGTG
This sequence comes from Olyra latifolia, assembly GCA_036346145.1. Taxonomy (NCBI): domain Eukaryota; kingdom Viridiplantae; phylum Streptophyta; class Magnoliopsida; order Poales; family Poaceae; genus Olyra; species Olyra latifolia. Next base: position 6,532,259 of record CM070530.1, read on the forward strand.
GTGGTGCTGTCGCCGTTTTCTTTTAGAAGTGATTCTCTTTTCCATTCCTTTTAGAAAACTATTTTCTCTCCTTTCTTTATATCATTCTCTTCGAATGGATGCTGTTGGAGATAATGAAAAATAAATTCCATTCCTTTCAGAAAACTATTTTCTCTCCTTTCTCTATATCATTCTCTTCGAAGGGATGCTGTTGGAGATAGTGAAAAATAAAGAAAAATAGAATAAGGAATGAAACAAAATGAAGTAAAAAATAGTTGGAGATGTCTAAGAAGGCTTCAACAAGATTCGTGCGCTGGTGTCGGTGAGTTTTGCTCTCGGTGGATGTTGTCCGTGTTGTGACGGGTTAACATGTGCTCTTGTTGTTCCTGTCAACTTTCCCGGTGGAGCTTCGCTTGATCAACTAATCATGTGATGTGTTCCAAATTTTAGTCATGTGATCGATGAAAGGCAACTCCGCGAGCAAGTGATCTTGTGATATTCCGAACGGTGGTTGAATAAAAGTGATGTGTGCTCTGATCATGTGATGTGTTCCCAATTTTAGTTATGGATCCGGAAAATTAAGGAAGCTCCACAGCCAAGTGATCTTGTAATATTCCGAACGGTGGTTGAGTAGAATTGATGTGTGCTATTAATGTTGGTGTAGTTACCTCTTACGGCATGTACAACGCAAGATGGTTAAAGACAAAAAGTACTGCCACATCATTAAGTGTAACACTCTGGTCTAAATCTGTTTACAGTACAACTTACCTTAGAGGCTATCCTACATACGTATAGCATCACTCTTGGACTTTTGATCTCACTTTATCCAAAAGGGTTAATCCGTAGTGCTATGTTTGGGTTCATCTAACATTATATGCTGGTGCAACTCTCTCTAAACTAGCTATGTGATATTATTTTAGCACAACCAATCCACATGGGTCACACGAGCCTCACATTACAACGGGATGGGGATTACACTTACCCTCCTGTAATGGGCTGACACCCTCGTCGGTACACCGCATACACAAAAAATGTCCAAAATCTTCTCTCGGTATATATCCAGGGGATTACACTTACCCTCCTTTAATGGGCTGACGCCCTCGTTGGTACACCGCATACACGATAAATGTCCAGAATATACCGCATATATGACAAATATCTAGAATCTTCTCTTGGTATATATCCGTTTGTCAGTATGCTGCGTGACCACTCCAGGCCCACACGTACCATGTGCCATATACCAACACCACTAGCCCACACTCACCCACACAACGAGGATTGATGTTTTGATACCATCTGTAACACCCTGACTCAAATCCGCTTAAAGCCTTACCCACCTTAGGGGCTAGACCACGCATGCATAGCACCACTCTTGAGTTTTTGGTCTTGCTTTGACAAAAAGAGTTAATTTGAGGTGCTATATTTGGGTTCATATGACATTATATATTGGTGTAACTCTTTCTAAACTAGCAAGGTGGTATTGTCCCATCACAACAAATCCACATTATTTTATAAAATAGCGCATGGTTGACCTCGATTTTTCACTAAAATATTTCAGGAAATATAAAGAAAATTTAGTATCCCCTTATTTTATAGATTTTTTCAATATTTCTAGCTAGTATAAAAAGGAGAAAATATTATCAAATTTTAGAAAACTAAAAATTTTTTGACATAAGCCCGTATAGTTATATAGAACCGAAATATAAAATTTAGTTTGTATTTTGTTAAACATTTTTATGCAAAAGTCTAGCTCATATCAAAGTACCACTCATGACGCCCTGCTTGGTCTGATTATGATATTTTTTACCGTTGTAAATAGTTACAGGTGTATTTTTTTTTATGCACAAGAAATACAACCCAAAAATATATTCTTGTAAGAGTATCCCAGCAGGTTCTCTATATTCCTATTATCTATCACTATTTACCGCATTCTCTAAAAGATTTCCTCCATTCTCTAAAATTTCTTTAAACTTTATATTGTATTTCTCAAAACATTTGTTCCTTAGCCACTTTCTGTCTCTAAAAAGTCAAATAAATGGTGAAATGGAAGCCGATGGATGCTCTAAGGACTCATTGTTGGTCATCCACAAAAGCACAACACGTAGTATAAAATTAAATGCAATTTGAAAGACACACAAGCTAGGAATATAATAAGCTATGCTACTAGAAAATAAAGTGGAATAATTCAAACAACCCGATAATAAGTACTATAAACATAAATTCATAAAATCTAATAATAAGTGTCACACGTAAGTGAACATATTCACATACATGTAATATCCAAATTCTGAAATCCGGATATCCGAATTCCGATATCCGGATAATTATCCGTATCTATATCTGGATAGCACTATTTATCGGATACCTCCCAACCCGTATCTGTAAAAAAAACCAAATAATTATTCGTATCCATATCCGTATCCGTCCGGATAGAAAAATAGGTTCTAAGTCACTAGAATCCGGATCCGAATCAGGATTCGATCGGATATTATCCGACCCGTTTTCACCCGGTAGAAACCCAGATACCCGGTCCCACCACCTGACCCCAGCCAGGAGGCTGCCCGATCCCCACGCCGCCGCCGCCGCCAAGGGGGAACTGCACGTCCTGCAAGCCGCACCCGCACCCTCCTCGCGCTGTGCCTGCTCGTCGTCATCCTCCTGCCCCTGCAGATATTCATCCACATCCGCCTTCCGTGCCATTACAGGAGATGACACCCACGACGATTTTGGATCTCGCCCATTTGCAAGTACATCAGGGCATCAGGCGTGTGCTGCTTGGCCTGTCTGTAGAAGGCGTCGTATGGCCACGATGTGAAGAGGTGGTCGTAGGCTCCCAGCCGTGCTAGATCCATCCTCGCGCTCTCTCTTTTGCATGTCCCATTGCAAGGTGAGAAGAGCACATTCCGATTTGGCGGCTTCCTGATTTTCATTCTCTCGGACTCCATTGAAGACAGAGATTTGGATCTTAATATCTTCCTGGTCTACTCTGCTCCAGGAGTCTGCGTTCTTGTTCGTTCAATTGTGAGCCCGTTGCAGCCTGCACTCGCTGATATCATTGTAAAGTCGTCGCCTTCATCGATCAAGTCGCCGTCGATGCCGAAGAGCTCGTCGCCGCTTTCGCTTGTCAACATGGCGAGTATGTCAGCGCCGACGAGATCGCCTTGGAGTGTTCTCTCACTGGAGGGGTGTCGCAAGACACGCGAGCGTCTCGTGGGAGGCCTCCCCGGCTTCCGTCGGAAAAGAAATGTGGCCAGGACACACGATTTTTATTTTTCTGGGTTGGAAGTGCACAAACCAGGTGTAATATTTGTGGATTACTGGTCTAGCCAAGCACAATTTTATAAAACATAAAACATACCTGACAACATCTCTACTTTAAATTTCTTTTATAACACTATTTTCTACCAACTCTATTCGTTCTCAAAAATTCTTTCACACTTTACACTAGTAAATCATCCAAGAGATTAAAAAAGTGTAAATCATCCAAGAGATTAAAAAATCAAACAAGCAGTGTTTTTTAACTCTTGCTGAAGATGCTCTGATGGGCACAGTGGTTTTGGATATAAAAAAGTCATCCAAACAGGGCCTAAATAGTTTTCATAAACACGGGTCACATTTACCTAGTATTATACTTCAGGAAAAAAAAATCATAATTCATGCTGCAAGAGAGGACTGATATGGACCAAATAGCGAGCTAGTCGGCACGTTGCAATGCAGGTAGGAATGGTCCGATCTTTTTTACAGTAACTTGCTTAATGTAGACGTTGCTCTTGTCATCGTCTGCCATCGTAGTAATGGATGATTCCATAGGACCGAATGCACCTAGAAAACGACAATCTTGTCGTGCCGAAAGTAGCCGACGAGGACTCCCGGCTCCCTTGATCTGTTAACGTGCACAATGATCACAGATCACGAATCGCTGAGCAGGACTGTGCAGGTTTCAATACGCAACTTTTTTTTTTTTTAGAAGGGGTGAAGATTTCATTCATATAACCAACCAAACCCTTTTACAAAGAGGTCCCTTAGTAAACACGATACGACAAACACATCCTTAGAAGACCAAATTGCAAACCAAAGCAAGTACAGAGCTTCAATAGAGTCAGCTTCATCCTCACCGACGAACGGCATGGCCAGCACCGCTTCGCTCTTCATCACCTCCAGCCACAAGCAGCAGAAGAAAAGATCAAGATCAAAAGTAAACGTGGAGGCACAGCAACCCGTCAGTAGCACAATCGAGGAACGAAAAAACGAGAATCCGGCGTCAACCATCGCCGCCGGCGATAACAGACTCCACAACACTATAAATCGCTGATGCACCGCCCACCAAACAGCCCACCTACGAAGGAGATGACGCCGGCCGACATAGACGCCGCCCGATGAAGCTCCCACGCCGAGGCATCTCTTCTTCCTCATCCAATCCGTCGCCGGCCTGGAGAGGTCTCCTTTTGGCTTCTTCCCCAACTCGATTTCGGTTGTACTTACTAACACCGAAATCCTCTTTATTGATGCCGATGGAGCCACCCCGACCAACCTCGCAACGAGCAGACGAAGGCGACCCTCCGTGCCGGCGACGAGACCGCCGCCTGCATGGAAGTCGCCGCCACATCCGCTCCCCACATCCGCAGCAGCAACCTCCGACCAAAATGTCCTACCAACTAGCCCTATCCTACCCTAACACTACCTCTGTACAAGTGCCGGTCTAGATCCACCGCTCCCCCATCCCGACGAAGGCCCGGAGGCTAGCGGCGGCGAGGGAGCCGGCCGGATCCAGGCCGGTCGCCTCTACTCCGACGCTCTGCCCTATTCTCACGAAAGGATAAGAACGAGAGGACCTGCCCCCCGCCCTTCAATACGCAACTTTAAGAACCATATTCTTGATCCGTAAGAACAACTCAAACCATAAATGATAAACGTGGTTGAGAATCCAATGGCAGCTCAAAGAAATGGGGATGAGACTATCTCCAACCATTTTCCCTTCATTTCCTTTTCTTCCCTATTCCCTTCCCCATATTCGTTTCCTTCATTTTTTACCATCTCCAACAGCATCCCTTCCAGGGAAATGATATAGGGAAAGGAGAGAGAATCCCTTCCCGGAGGGAATGGAAAGAGAAATTTCTTCGCTAAGGGATTGCTGAAGGGAATCTGTTAGACTATCTCCAACCATTTTTTCCTTCATGTCCTTCGCTTCCCCATTCCCTTCCCCATATTCGTTTCCTTTATTTCCCACCATCTCCAACAGTATCCATTCGAAGGGAATGACATAGTGAAATGAGAGATAATCTCTTTCTGGAGGGAATGAAGAGAGAAATCCCTTCGCGAAGGGATCGTTGAAGGGAATCTGTTGGAGCGCTGAAAGAAACGGGAATCCCTTCGCGACGGGAATTGGGGATGGGAAGAGAAAGGATTGGAGATAGTCGTAGAGCATTGAAGGGAACGAGAATCTCTTCGCATCGGAAATTGAGGATAGGAAGAAAAATGGTTGGAGATAGTCTGAATGTGCATTGACCCAGCCCACTATCCTGCTCCCAAGCGCGTAGCCGTGCGGCGCTCGCGTGGCATCAATTCACCCCATACTGGCCCAAGTACGGAAGCCCGGAGCGAGCTCAATCCTCGGCCCAAACTGCCGAGTTCTTGACATCAAATTTTGGTAATTGCATGCCTCTCGAGCTCTGTAGCTCCTCTGAAACTTTCGATGAGATCAATGGCAATTTCAGGAACTTCCACAGCTGCTTACTGTGATTTCTGACAAGTTACATGCAAACATCTGGTCTCTGGCCTTGCTCAAGATAACTCCTACCAATCCAAGTATTTGAGCACGGACAGTGTCTTCGAACAAGAGAAAAGAAACATAAATTGCACACAGAAAACTTGTGTTGTGAACTTGTGATTTAGGTCATGAAACATCCCAATTTTGAGCACTTTCAAAATTTTTGCATTTGATCAAAATTTAAGCTAAAAATAGGAAAATTTAAAACTTTCTAATATCAATGTCAAAGTTCAAACTTTGGGAAGCACGTTGCTTATTTTGCAAAACTACAAACCTATTTAAAGGCCTTGTACAAAGTTTATATTTCCAAGATCTGAAAATGTTTGAAATGCAACTTTTGAATGGATGAATTATTTTTCCAAATTCATGTATTGCAATACATGCATATAAGTACTTGCGTTTTTATATTTTCAAACCATGAATAGTATTTCCAGATCATGAATAATAATTGAGTTTCCTATAATACTAGTTCAAATTTCATACTCAGTAAAATCCCCTTTTTGCCCTTGAGCCTAATCCTTGCTTCCCCTTTCATTGGTGCATTCCAGCCCACTCCTCTCCACCTCTAACCTGGCCTAGTCCGGCTCCTCCTCCCCTCTTGCCCCAGATGGCCCAGCCCCTCTCTTCCTCTCTCTCCTGCTCTCCCTCTGCTCACCACTCCATGCAATGCACTAGAGCCTCGAGTCGGTGCTGCCGCCACTGCTCCTCCGGCCGATGCGTGCTATCATGGACACGCCCTCATCGCGCCATTACCTGTCCCCGCCTTGCCCTCCCGTGCATCGCTTGCATCTGCACCATGACCATAGACACGCTCACGCTGCGCCTTGCAATGCATGCCTTCGCCATGTACCGTGCAGTGCAGGAACGAGTCCTGGTAAGCTGTCCCTCGGTCCAGACCTGCAATGCCTGCACGCGCTCACGCTCCATCCCTGCTTATCACGCCAGCACACAGCCCAGCAGCGTATGCCCAGCGCCCCTCATCTGAGGCAGCGCCAAGCCGCCATGCCACCAATCCGATGGCCACACCGAAGCAGTCTGAAGCCTTCCCCCTGGCCCTGTCCTCGCCGTGGGAATCTTGTTCCCATTGGCCGAGCGGCAACGAAGGACAACCTCCCTTGCTCTAAACCCAAGTAAGGACAACCCCCCGTTCAATAATTCGGCAAGTACATCCTCCCCCCTCTTCTCTTTGCTCACCCAATGGATGACAAGCCCCTCCTCCAAGCATTCCCCCTCCTCCTCTTCGGCTATAAAAGCCAATGCCGAGCATGACCTTCTCCATCCCCACCGTCTCTGCCTTTGCCGCTTTTCTCTTACACCACCTTCCTCCTTCTATGGTTCACACCTAAACCGCAAGCTCATGGCCATAGCTATCCCTTCCTTTACTCTTCCTTCACCCATCTATTTGACCTGAAACATGTTAGAGCTTGCTGCCACCACAATTTCCTCCCCGCCGGCCGAAATCAAACCTCTTCACTGTCTGGCCACCTTGGTGAGTGTCTTCTCGTTTCTTCGCGCCAAGAGCTTCCCAAAGACATTCCAAACCTCTCTCATCTCTTATCCTTGCAAGCCGTTAGCCAGAGCTCTCTGCCTGCACGAGGCTGCTGCTGCCACGGCTTGGCCTCCACAATGACGAAGCAATCTAGCGCTTCCCCGACCTATCCAACCTCTCGGTGAGCACCCACGTCACTCCCTCATGCTCATGTGCACTAAGCAGGCAAGGATAGGCATGAATCATCGAGGCCATGCTCAGTCGAGCCTTCCTCCATCGCCGCCCAAGACGTCGCCGCGTCTAGCCATCTCCGTCCATGATGCCAATACCCACGGGTGCATAGAGTCTCGCTAAATCTATAGAGCCTAGGAACACCCCAAGTCGTGCCCGAAATCACTGGCGAGCCGGCGCTTTCCCCCATGGCCACACTCCTAGACAGAGGAAGATGATGATGATGACGTCAGCATGAAGTCATGGTTGAGAATCGCTGTGCACTATTAGGTCACTGACCGGTGGGCCTCACTAGTAATAAAAAATCTAATAAAATGGATTTAAACAGCGCAACGGTATAGCTTGCTATCAAACAGTGCAATGGTATTATTGATCATCAGATCCAGACTGTCAACGTGAGCGGAAATAGACAAGTAAAAGCTCGTGCACTCGGGTGCCATTCTGTCGACTGCGAAACAAAATAAATTCATTCAAACATCTTAGAATACATATACCACGAAGGACATAATACTGTGAAGGAACATGTTTACTGCAAAGGACTAGAATCATTATAGCATGAAGGAACTCGAGCCAATACCGTGATTCCGTGAAGGACAATAACGAGAAGGACAATGCTGTTGAAGGGCACATGAGGTTGAAAATTAGTAAAGTGTGAAAGATATGATTTTGGGAATAGAATATTGAGAAAGACCTGAAATAATTGTTATGGAAAACCCTCCAAATTTATTATCAATGCATATTATTAGCACGACACGTCTTTAAAAATTGTATTGGTAAATGGCTAAGTGTCAGGAATTTCTATTTATGAATTATGATAACTCTGGCTTTATACAAATAAAAGAACCATAAGCTCACCAAATAGCTTATATCATTTAATGCACTAGGTGGGGGTATTGGTTTGTTAGCACGGTTTAATCGTGCTCACACTCGCACCCACTCACTCTTTTAGGCGATGGAGATGAGGATGAAGATCTGTATGACTGTTATGAGGATATGGAAGACCAGGACGCTGACAATCAAGACGGGTGTTAGATAGGACTCCAGTCGCTTGCCTGTTTGGGATTGGGCACAGTCTCGAGACTCGACCCTTCTATCTTATTCATGTTTCTGCTTTCTACTAAACTCTGACAAGAGTACCTTTTGGTATTGTAATATTTGGCCCGACGCCTATCAAAACCGAGCCATTGTGTATTTGGTTTGATGCAATAGATGTCCATATGACGCTATGTACGAGATGATCCAGTCGATTGTTGATACCGTAGTCTCGTTCAAAGAGATCCAGTCGATTTAGAGGCGTACCAGCGACCTGGCACTCCTGCAGAATCAGACAGTTCAATAGTTCACCCGAGGCGTCTCTAAAATATATCTTGAAGCAGTTTGTTGTGTGCGGACCCAGATGACCTAGGAACAATACCCATGGCACTGTACCAAAGTGAAAAATATGGTACTGTAGCGCACAGGTTCGAGCATTGCTATCAGATAGGGATTAGATTAGATTAATTTCCAAAATTAGGGATTCTATGAGATTCGTTTAGATTATTTTGAGTAAATTATACCGTAAGTGGTTTTTAAGATATAGACCGTCTAGTCAACACAATATGTGACTATTTGTCATCCTAAATCCATAAAAAGATTAATCCAAATTGACAATCCGTAAAAAACCATAAAATTCTAAAAAAATATAAAAACAATCCATATAATTCTTTAAAAACTAAAATCTATAAAAAATCAAAATTCTAAAATCATAAAAAAGAAATAAAATATAAAATTCATAAAATCACTTATAAAATCCTAAAATCTGTACAAAAAAATAAAAACCTAAAATCCATAAAAACCATAAAATTTCTAGAATTCATAAAAATCATAAAATAACTTATAAAATCCTTAAAGTCATAAAAACTTAGAAAATCAAAAAAATTGAAAAACAAAATATAAAAACTCAAAAAATCATTTTAAAAAACCTTAAGAAATCTAAGGAACCTTTAAAAATTTCTAAAATTAGTAAAAAATAAAATCTAAATAAAATTCCAAATCCCCTCAATTTCTCTCTCCCTTTGTCCACTCGTTTTGGCCCTGTCCTCCATTAAATCCCTCCCGCTTCCTTGGCCCCTCTTCTCCCACATTCTAGGATTTCATTTTACAAATTTTTGGAATTTTAAAGGTTTTTTTTAACAAATTCTAGATACTTTTAAATTTTTTAGGATTTTTAAATGATTTTTAGTTTTAACAAATTTTAGATATTTTAAAGGGTTTTTAGGATTTTCTATGATTTGTAAATGAATTATCATATTTTTTATGAATTTTAATATTTTTCTAAGATTTTTAAAAAATTTTAGGATTTTTGAAGTTTTTATGAGTTTTAAGATTTTAAAATGTTTTTTATGTAATTTAGGATTTTTATTCCTTAAAGAAATTTTGGAGCGTGTTGATATTTTTTCCATCTGAATTCAGTTTTTTTTATTGATTTAGGATGATTTATGGCTACATGTTGTGATGGCTAGGCAGCGCATGTCATCAAAACCATCATTTGTATGCCACTTTGGACCTAATTAATATGTTAATACAACTTCATGTACCTAAATATCTAATTTTGAAAGTTTTAGACCTAAACAAAAACGCGGAACAACTTTAAGGACCTAAGATGCAATTTACTCAATTATTTTTTAGAGTCCAAGTCGACCATCACAGTAAAAGGGACATCATATATCCTTTATAAATCAGGCAAACAATGAATTAATTTGAGAGATTCCATCTGATAGGCGGTGGTTTCGATTAATAATCTACTAGATTTTAGTACAACAGCTTTTCCCTCTAGCATTAAAGGTCGTATCTATCCTCACTGAGTTCTTTGGATCAGGCACGCAACTCACCTTCTCAAAGCTCTTACAAATAAATTAAATCAAATAAACCGCTTTTCTAAAGCAATTTTTTGTAAACTCTGGAAATTCAGCCTTTTAAAATAGGACAGAACTACGAGTCAGTTACTACCTGTGAAACTGTGACGGGATCACGATTCATGAACTCATGGGCCATGGACACTGTTCTTCCTTTTCTTCTCCCATGCTGCCTGCCGTCCCCCACAGCCCCCTGTCACCATCATCACCATCATCTCTTCTCAAGCTCTGTTGTCATCTCATCTAACCACCCTTTGACCAAAAAAAAAACCCAAAAGCTAGGCAAATCGTAAGCATTGACGCTACTGCTCGCCAGCCTTTTGTCGGCGTGGAGTCTTGTACTTGTTTTTTCTTTTCTATCTGATCTGCTCTCGAGGATTCTTCGGTCCACGTGTAGCAGGAGGCAGTTCTGTTCTTCATAACTTTAATTCAGATTATATAATCTATGATTGGATATTTATTATTTTTATAAGCAAAATAATATATCGATTTGCAGCCATTTCTTTAATATCTTAGCATTTCTTCTCGAACCTCTAAAAACCAGTTTTAAATAATTTTTTAGCCTTTTCGAACCCACTGTCATCAAGTGTCTACAGATTTTTCAGATTAAACTCTCTCCAATGAAAAGAATATATGCCCATTTAGGGCATCACCAGCAACTTCTCCAAATTCGGATCTCTATATCCCTTCTCTAAACCACTATTCATTCCATATATTTTTATTATATCCAGCAGAGTCTCTATCCTCGAAAAAATATAGAGACAAGAGAGAATCTCTAAATATAGAGACTCGGAAAGAGAATATCTAAATTTAGAGACTGACATAGAGACTCTGCTGGATGGATATAGAGACTGAGTAGCAACAGTGATAGAGAATGGATATAGAGCACCTACTGGACTTACTCTAAAACCTATGGCACCGGTCACAGCTGTCTACCTGCCGTTTCAATTCTTCTTAATTTTCCTTTTTTTGGGCCACTGTTCAGTTATTTCTTATTAATCCACCACGATGGATTGCTCTGCACTAGCCTTACTGTTGCGAGTTTTGACCTGTAGCCTCTGCTTGCAGCGTTGGTAGTGGTCCAAATTAATCATCTAAAACCTAGTTTCACCACCTGGAATTGAATTTAGTTCGTTCAATTTAAGTCCAAATCCTAGTATAATTGAACTTGTTATATTCAAGATGACTCAAACTGCAATTTTTCTGTATGGTTGTCACGTAGATTCTATGTTAAATTGTATGCTCGTGGACCTCTCAAAAAAAAAAAAATTTGTATGCTCGTGGAGCCCACCTTTGCATCTAGGTTCACCCATTTACAGAAAGTGGCTTCCCTCCGTGTTAAATCACCTCCAACAAATTCCAGTCAATTTTGTTTTATGGTGTAAAAATGAGGTTTAAATTCCAAAAATCACTTGTGAAATTATTTAGATGTACTCCCACAGATATGTACAAATTAGCTTCTCTAACAAATTCTATTGACAGTGTGAATAGGAGGTTGAAAATTTGAAATACCAAGCTTTTACTTGATTTCCTTTTAAAAAAGCGCTTTTACTTGGTTTTATAGGGTGAACTCTAGATAAAAATTCAAGGGTCAAACACCTCGAAGGACTATAAGCAAATGGAGTGTGAAGATTTTGTTTTTTATGTCGCACTATTTTTCTTCCGGTCTTTATTTTCCGATGTGTTTCATCGATAATACGACAATATTTTTAGACTTCTATAACATATTCTCACTTTCGTTTCAAACAAGGTTATAAATAGGGATGACAAAAAAAAATTACACATTGGTCTGGATACCCATGAGTATCCAACCCGATGGGTCTGGTCCTGGTCCCTTTTGGGACCCACAAGAATATTGTTTCGGATCTAAGGCCGCGTACCGTTTTAAACTCATGGTACTCAAAATAATTAGGAAAAAAGCCATCCCTCCAGTCCACCCATCTGGTCCACACAGCCCACCCTACCGCTAGTATTTACCTTGCTGCTAGCCAGTTGACAAATCGGTTATACTTGCCACACGCGCATGAGACAGGACATGTCAAAATGGACTAGCAGGAACATTATTTCAATACTGCACAGCTGCTCCTAACTTTGCCTCCTAATCCAAACGTAATGAGTTTTCACTACAGAAATTTCGACAAAAATCCAAACTCGCTCGGACGGGGCACATGAGTCATCCATGTCACTGAGAAATGCATGCAACAAGGATGACATAGATTAATTGCAAAAATTAGATAATAGAATTTATACCACATTCTTGCAACTCATATTTCAAAGAGTTAATCTCACCACCTTCATGCAAGAGGTTATTACACTTGTATTCATGTAGCCAACCAAACACCATCTGTTTGAATCCAACTATCTCATCAACTCCTAATTTAGCCAAGCAAACATCATCTCTCCCCAACTCAACATCTCTCTCATACAAACCAACCAAACAACATCTCTCACATCCACTCAACCTGGTTCCCCTCAACCATATTGCCTCGTACGGGTTAGGCCGAGAGGATTCATAGAACCAAACAGCCCCTATGCTACCTCTCTTCACCCTATATCATCTCGTGCCCTAAGTAGCCTAGCCTAAAAAACAATTATCCACAAATTAAAACGCCTTAAAGCTGCTTCTTGAAACTATCAAACCCAACTTCCTGAAGTGGGTTTCAATGTGGTCTATAGAACGCCTTAAAGTTGCTTCTTGAAACTATCATCCAACGAGGTTCAACCAACTCTAGCGATGATCTGGTCCTTTATCTAGCCTTTCATCCATCTTCTATCAGCCATTTGAAATAGGTCTATGGACTATAGGGCAATCAACGATGAATTGGATAGCCCAAATGATATTAGCTCAAATAGGCATTGACCAGCCTACTACCTGGCCTCCATCGCAAACCCACCGCATCTTCTCTTTATCCTGCTACCTCTTGATCATGCCTTCAGCGCCTTGCGTGGTTGGAGTGCTCAAACCCCTGCCCATCCTCCCACGGCCATCTCCTCCCTCTCCAACTCCCCGATAGACCTGATCATGCATCGGGCCGGGCCAGCTGACAATTTTTTTTGTTGCATCGGGCCCGATTCCGGCTCAAAAGCCCGAAGCCCGGCCAAAAAGCCCAAAGCCTGATTTTACGTTGATTTCCTGTTTTCCTGCAAATCCGAGCCCGGCCTGAATTTTCCCCTGTGCTTGGTTTTCTGGCTCAAGTCTGCTTTCGCCCACCCGAAAAAAATCGGTCGGTCCGCTAGTCATCGGTAGAGCTTCCCATGATCGTCTACTCCTCATCATGGTCACGATCGCCGTCTCGGTCACATCGCCGGAGATATAGATCGGAGAAGGTGAGCGACCTACCTCCTCTTGACTACTCGTTCCCTTGATCCCCCGTAGACCGCAAACCCTAGATCTAACGTCGTCATGCTCGCTAGTGTTTTATTCCGGAAGCCTGCTTGGGCGCAATTAGGTCCTGTTCTTTTGGGCTTATCTAATCTGACTTATCTCGAACTTCGAGAATTTCTCAAGGTGACCTCGAGAGTCGGATGGCCTTGATTTTTAGGATTTATGAAGCTTTTAGACTCATCTAAGAGATAAAAAAAAATGGATTCAAAAGTAATAAAAAATCAGATAAGTCAATATTAGTCAGATAAGTCACGATAGAGATTGGGGCCTCCTTGCGGTGGCCACGTCGGCCAGATGACGCCGACCGTCCGATCGTCGGGCGAAATGGGATGCAGCCGTCCGTTCTTAGGTTATATATAAAAGCATTTCTTTCCTTTTTCTCGACGAAGCGGACGGAATTGCCGGCTGGTCACCCGCGCTAGAACTCACTCCACTGGCCCGGGTTCGATCCCCAGCCACACACGTTTTCCCCGGTACATTCATTCCTGGCGATCATAATTAATGTCGAGATTAAGTAATCGCGATCTATTCTTCTACACGTTCATTATATAGGAACTTTTATAAGTGACTGTTTAGTAGTTTTATATTAATAATATCATCTTTGAGGTTAGATGATGCAACAATGAGGCAAAGCATAATGAAAACACAATAATTCTGGATTTTCAAAGGAAATTGACAAATGTATCATAGCAGTGCTATAACGGTTTAAAAAAATAGCGGAAATAGCAATCAATTTAGTGGTCGTAGTTGTGTTTGGCAGAATTTTAGTTCTTACCATAGCATTTTTGTTAAAAACCGCTATAAGAGCATCCATAGCAGAAACCCTATATGGATATACTCTTCTACTCTATTTTCTCTCTCCATTACTCTAAAATTCTTTCACATTTTACACTACGTTCTAAAAGATTCCTTCCCTCCACCAGAGACTCTATCTCTGAAACTCTATTTCTATATCCATATAGAGTTGCTACTACGGATGCTCTAACGATGATGTTTAGAAACTTGATTTTTAAAGAAAGCATACGGTAAACAACATATTAGATGCTCTTCACTTGGCCGTCGCCGTCGTAGCTTTTGAGCAGCTCGTCAACAAGCCGCTGTAGCGCCAGCCGCGACGTGCCGCGCTGGCCAACCGCCGCCAGCGCCGCCTGTCGGACGCTCTCGGCCCTAGCGCGCATCCTCCGCCCCTCGTCACCGTCGTCCATCAACTCCCGGACCTTCTCCGCGACCTGCGCCCTGCCGACGACAGTCTCCGCTCTGGCCTTCACCCCGATGCGGAAGCCGGCGCCGAGAATGTCCGCTACGTGCTTCGCGTTCGCCGGCTGCTCGGCCATCACCGGCCACGCCAGCATCGGCTGGCCGGCGGCCAGGCTCTCCAGCACCGAATTCCAGCCGCAGTGGCTCACAAAGCCTCCCACCGCCGGGTGCGCCAGCACGCGCCGCTGCGGGACCCAGCCCCGGACGATCTTGCCGTTGGGGCCCGCGTCCACCGGCAGCGCCCACGCGTCGGCCCGGACGCCCCAGAGGAAGGCGTGGCCTGACTCCACCAGCCCGTGCGCGAGCTCGTCGAGCTGGGCGGCGGCGACGTCGGCCTGTGTGCCGAAGGACACGTAGACCACCGAACCGGGCTTCCCGGCTCGCTCGTCCAGCCAAGAGAGGCAGCCATCGGGGTCGTCGTCGTCTTCGCACCCTTCCTGGTTCGTCTCCGGCGATTCGAGGGCTGCGAGGAACAGCGGGCCGACGAGCCAGGCGCGGCATCCGGGGATGTAGAAGGACTCGAGGATCGGCACGTAGCTCTCGTCCAACTCGGCGAAGCTGTTCACCAGCACGCCCCAGCTGCGGTATTCCCAGTCGCGGACCTCGTCGGCGAGGAACTGGGACACCTGGTCGTCTGGGTCGGCGAGCTGCGCCACCGCGTATGGGAAATCGTCCGAGGTGATTGTCAAGCTCTCAGTGAAGCCGGGGACGTGGAACGGGACTCCGTCTTCGACGCTCGTCGCAGAGGGTCCCATCCTGGCGAGAGTGAACGAGAGGGACAGGGAGAAAGCCGACATGCCGTGGAAGGTGAGTCGGCGGACGCCGGCATCGGTCGCGATGCGCTGCGTGAAGCCGAGGAAGAAGTCGGAGACGACCACGAGCGGCGGCGCCGGCAGGCACGCCAGGAATTCGGCGAAGGGCTCCCGGAGCAGCGCCGTGGCGCGCAGGAACACCGGGAAGAGGGACTGCGAGGGGAGCGCGTCGGTGGACTCGACGCCGGTAGGTAGCTGCGGGTGAGACGGGAAGGGGAGCGCGACGACGCGGACCGACGGCAGGAGGCGGCGGCGCGCGAAGGCCAGGTTGCCCGGGGTGGTGAGCAGCGTGACGCGGAGGCGGTCCCCGTGGTGCACCGCGAGCGCCGTGGCGAAGTGAAGGAGGGGGATGGTGTGGCCCTTGGCCATGAACGGGAAGACGACCACGTGGCCGCGGCCGTCGACGCTCTCTGCGGAAGCGGCGGCGGTCATGGCGACGGATCGATCGATGAAGGTGTTCGACGTTCGTGGTCTGTGTGACAGAGAGCCACGAGTTTGTTTCGTTCTTGGGTGGGTGCTACTCCGTGCGGAAATTAAATTACTCTAAAGACAAATTATTGCACGGAGGAGATGGGGACGCGGTGCGCTATGAGCATGTGCAGCAGGGTTTAAAAAAAAAATATTCTTGGTATCTTAGAGACTGTTTCTTTGGACGGTTAGGGTTGCGTTTGCGTTTAATCTAGAAATTTGTAGCTCCTTGATAAGGACATCCGAAGGATCAAAAAATTATAGAAAAATGGTTTTGAGAGCTTTGAGAAGAAATAATAAGATCTACAAAAATTAGTTACGAAACGTCAAAGCGTTTGGCTTGTACGAAAATAACAAATTTCTAACTTATAAGCAAACGCAAACACAACCGCCCAAAGAAACAGTCTATTAGTTCCTATATCATTCTAGTAGAGTCTCTACGTCAGTTTCTAAATTTAGATATTTTCTCTTCGACTATATTTAGACATTCTCTCTTCTGTCTTTATATCTTTTCGATAATAGAGATTTTGATGGAGACATTGGAAATATAGGAAACAAATAGTGGTTTGGAAAAGGAATATAGAGATCCAAATTTAGAGAAGCTGCTAAAGATGCTCATCACCAGTAGCTTCCCTAAATTCGGATCTCTATATTCTTCTCCAAACCATTATTCATTCCCTATATTTTTATTCTATCCAGCAGAGTCTCTATTCTCGAAAAAAATATAGAGACACGAGAGAGAATATCTAAATATAGAGATTCGGAGAGAGAATCTCTAAATTTATGAACTGACATAGAGACTCTATGTCAATCTTTAAATTTAGATATTCTCTCTCCGAGTCTCTATATTTAGAGATTCTCTCTCTTGTCTCTATATCTTTTCGAGGATAGAGACTTTGGTTAAGACTTTGGAAATATAGGAAATGAATAGTGGTTTGAAGAATGGATATAGAGGCTCTAAATCATAGTAGTAGTACATATTAAAGTCTACTAGCACAGCATGATTGAGAGAAGAATGAGACAAAATATAAAGCTCTTTAATGATTCTTCGTTGTGTACATCGAGGACAATGCCTCTATCTCTCAAGGGGCGTCAGTTTGCACTAATAAAGAGACACCTTTTCACTAATAACAACTGATTAGTGGTTAATTATAATTAATCTCGAATGTATCCACATGTTAACTGGATGACATTTAACTGTGTGTTTTAGCACTCCTCTGATTAATATGCATGTTTTTAAAAACTCTTTCTAAAAACCTTGTAAGGAAAAACGGACGAAGAAAATAACATTACGTATAAAAACTTGTATTTATATACTCTCTTTTAGTAAATCACTAATATGCATGTCTCATTAAAAACTCTTCCAAAAACCCAGTGGAAAAAATAGATAGAGAAAAGAGTACATTGCATATGAGTATTTGTATTACAATATTGCCTCATTAGAAACCTTGTTATGTGAAAACTACGAAAAACTCATATAAGGAAAAAAGTGCAATATCTGATCTCCAAGATCATCAATGCGATCATAGTTCAGGAGTTTACTCCCCCTGAACTCTGCAACACACGAAGTTATCTTATCTCATTTCCACATTTAAAAATGGATCCGGATAAAGACTTAGCGAATAAATCTGTCATAGATAATTCATAATTCACATGACTTCGTTTATAACTATTTACCTCACCGCTATTCTAGAGTTTATGAGAAGCAATGTATTTTATAATATTTCTTTTATATAACTCATTTGCATTTGTGTAATATAAGCTACATTATCCTTCCAGATAATACCATAGGTATCAATTGCATTAAATGTCACATTATTTTTATATGTGAAAGATTATTCTTCATGCCATGCAAACTCATGGGAGGGCTTCACATAATGCAATTATTTCATAATATGATGAAAGTGACCACTAAGGTCATTTTACTTGACTTTCATAATATGCCATACCACCATAAAGAATTATAAATACAGTATGAGATTTCATAATGTGCGGATTAGACAGATTCCCAACATCTGTGCATCCCACTGTAGTCATATCTTAATTTTCCTACAAACATAGATCAAGACTTATTAATACTTTGGAGGTATCTGAAGATGATTTTAATGCCAGTTCATTTTCTCATATTGGAACTTGTCGGCGGTTGAGAGCACGAGGCTCCTGGGTGGCGAGCTTACTTGTTGAGTGTAAGGATTAACCGACCTCTTCTCTGCAGCCTTAGGGGCTTTTGGGAAGGTGACCTCAATCAGGAAACCGTAAACGGGAGAGCAAAGGGGGTTTAGACTGGTTCGGGCCCCTCTGGGAAAGGTAACAACCCTACGTCCATTGATATGTATTTAGGGAAACATAAGGGAAGATTACAAAGAGAGTCTCGGGCCTTGCTAGCAAAGGGGGACTCGGGCTTTTCAGGAGGGAGACAGGAGCTTCGACTTACGGTTGCCTAAGCCGGAGCTCTCGTATCTGTGTAATATCTAGCAGCTAGCTTCTTCACGTACAGCAGTGTGCCCTATTTATACATGAGCGTAAACAATATTCTAGTGAGTATGGGGTCTAATGTCTGGCGGTCCGAAGGACGTCCTTGGGCGCACCGTGCTGGAATAGTCGTCGTCATCATTCGTGATTACGGGAGGACGGTATGGAGATAGTGCAACAAGACACGGACAGGTAGCCGCGGTCTTCGATGTCTTGACGGGACGTTACGGTCGTGACGGTGTCAGAGCATTTACTACAGCGGGTGGAAAGACATGCAATCTTTGTTGGGGACGTGGTGACCCGAGATCCTACCCGGGCAAGATTAGGATCATGCTCGGGCCCGAGCAAGGATGGTTTGCTCGGGGGAGGCTGGAACCGCGCGCGCTAGGAGAAAAACGCAGCGATATCCCAGGCATCCCTCCAAACCCCGTCAGAACTGCATTAAATTTACCTGATAATTTATATCGATTTTAATGATCGGGCCTAACGCATTAATGCTCTCAGCATTAATATTAGGAACTTTATGTCCCAACAACATCATAATTTTTCACTCCAAAGAAATCTTATACATCCTCTAGATTTAATATATCAAACCCATAAGGTAATGATATTTCACAACTTTCTCTTAGTGATTGAATATCCAACCAAATAGCCTGATTTTTAGGACTTACATTACATGGACGTATCACTATAGAGCAAAGTATAACCAACCTTTAATTTGACATGTAGGTATTCAATCAACTTTACCATTTACACCAATATACATCGTACCATCAAGGTACCAGAAGATATAACCACTCTCTTAACTTTTTGCAAGAGATGCGCACTACAAGTGCTCATGTGACACATTTTAAAATCCTCATTTAATTGGATCATTATCCAACTTCTATAGACAATTGGTGCATTTTGATTAGTATGCATTTTCCTTTGTAGGAAAACCATTTTTCTGAAAATTTCTTTCTTTTTTAAAGTATCATTCTTCCATAAAACATTCTTTTTTCAAGAAAGATGTTCTTCTTTTGGAAGATGCTCTTTCTTTTGAAGAGACTACAAAGTATGTGTTTCATACATACATATGTCACATTTTTGTTTCTTTTCATAAGAAACTATGAATCCATTAAGGATTTCAATAAGGATTTTCCAAAATCTATTAACTGCATATTATCTTGCCATTTACCAGAATCATTATACAATGGAACACTTTATAGTATGAGAGTAATAGTCTTCTTTTAGAGACATTTAAACCATATCTTTTATCACCACATTATTTGTGTAATGACCCATCAAGTCTAGACCAATTCCATGACTTTTCAGCTATTTTGGTTCAACCTCAATTGCTTTCTGTACACCCGATATGAGCACTTCATTTGTCATATGCCATGGACTTCAATTCCAGATCTATACTTTAGCAACTTTCAGAGATCAAATATTTTGTCGACAATCTTTCTCTCATATTCTCATATTCTTATACCCTCATACATAAGGATATCTCATACTAACCAGAACTTCATCATTTTCCAAACGAATATTCATGGTTGTTCCATATTCGTAGCATTATAACATATGTGCATTACATAACTGAGATGTATCATGTTCATGATGATCCTCTCTTTAGAAATATTATTTTGGCTAAGTCATTGATCTATTATACGTAGGTGTCCCCGCATATTTCGATCATTGACCAATAAGTCAACTTTGCAAAGATGAAAATACTATTATCCCGAGTTATTCCACTCTTAGTGATCCATTTACACCACAGTAAATGGTAACTCCAATCTAACAAGCTCACTACTCTCACTAAACAGGAGCACAAACTAAACCTTTGTTTAGTTTTACTAGTGCGTGAATTTTAATTATTATACAGATCCTTTCTCTCATTCTTTTCTTCAGAGAAAATCTCAAGGCATTCAAATTTAATGGGCATTTCTCCCCTAATGCTGAGATTCGATCTTTATTAACAGCATACTTCCAAAATTCCCTCTTATAGGCATAATATTAATGGAATTTCTTATCTAAAAATCCTCAAATAGCCCTATTTTGTATGTTGTGGTGATGATATTACATGGGACATGTATAATTCAATGCACCATTTATAGATCAGGAGGTCTAATTTATATGTAGCGAGCTAGATTTACACAATGCATTATAGTGGCATAAAACTGCATTATCCCATATTTAGTGGGCTATCCTATCAACTTTTGGGATAATATCTGTGACAAGATGCCCACACAAGGATCTAATGGTCGACAATATAATTTCACAGTCTAGCTTCTTATAATTTTGCTCATTATTTGACCCAAATACTCATACCATTTTCCAATTATTTTGGGTCACCAATTAATGCAACATGGTCATGACTAGACCTGATCATGCTCCGGCCCTGGCCTCCTTTCAATATGAATTGCTTTAGTGAGTTTTGCTAATATACTAACAACGTGATAAAATGGTCATTATTTAGTGAGATTTTACACAAATTTTGCTTGGTCGGCCCTCCCTTAACTTTGGTTGTCACTGTTGGTCCTCCCAGGAATTTGCTCCAAGCTTCGCCACTGCCTAGAAGGTACCCTTATTTCTTTCACACCAAATCTTCCAACAAGAGATGATGGGAGAGTTGGCACTCCTTCCGTTTAGACGCTTTCGTGAGTTGGATGCGTTGGTCCCACCAATCTACCATACTTGTATCCTGACTTCAAGTTGACATATGGAGGACAACATAGCTAGTCCAATTGGCTATTCCTGTTCAGATGTGGAGATGGATCAGACACTGGAGCAATCCAATAAGACGTGTTTTGCCATCTCAAGGGTGATGGTGCAAAAGTGGCAATGGTAGCTTTTTGGCCATCCTCCCATGATTAGTCTACATGTCTTGTTTTGCAGTAGTAATCATACAAAGGATTCACACACGTGGGCGCATGAGGTTTCTAGATGCATGGTGAATCATAGTTGGTCAACACCGAACCTTCAAAACTGTGCTAGATATTTAGATTTGGCGGTGCACTCTCGTGTGTTGTCCACTTCCATGATACAATGGCCTAGACCATTGTTATCTACAGGAAGCTACATGTTGAATGAAAAAAAATATGATGAAATCAACGTGTGAAATTGTGTCAAGCTGGGCCCAATGGGTATCAGCCCACTCCAAGCATGTAGCCTGCGGCCCAAAACCGTGTGGTTTCCAGCGCGAATCCGCCGCAACCGCAATATATCACCATCTTCTCGTCGTCTCGCGCATCTCCCCCGATCGCCCCGTGCAGAACCTTCCCGTCCCATCCTCTCGCCGCCGTCTCCTCTCTCTCCAGCTCCCCGCCGCCCGTGGTCGCTGAGTTATAGATCGGAGAAGGTGAGAGGCCCATCTCCCCTCGATCCCTCTCTCCTCCCTAGATCCCAAACCCTAGATCTAGCGTCTGCTTCTTCATGGCCGCGATTGCGGCGGGGCAGTGAGTGAATTTGACATGCGGAAACCCTCGGTTGATCTCCGTCTGTTTGGTGATCGGTAGGTAGCGTAGCCGGCTGCGATGGCGCGCGTGTACGTCGGCAACTTGGATCCCGGCGTGACGGCCCGGGAGCTCGAGGACGAGTTCCGCGTGTTCGGGGTTCTTCGGAGGTCAGTGATTAACCTTGCTGTCTGGATGATGTGCGAGATTGTTTTTTGCTTCCTGCTAGATTTCCATGTGCATATGTGTGTGAATTATTGGGGGTGGGAATCATGTGGGGGAGAATAGGCCCTAGCCTATATCTCGCAGTAAATATCTCGTTCTAGTGCTTACCTTAGGCTTACTGTACTTAGGTCCTACCGGCATACTGTAATCTTATGGACTTTTGAGCGTTCCAGCAGCAAGTGAGTGAATCGTAGATTATGTTGCAGACTTGCCGGTTCTCCCTGCTACATCAGGTTCATATGCATGTGTATTAATGATTCTGTATTGTCATATCATAATTTTGTTATATGATGGCGTGCTGCTATCGCCCAAATGAGCGGTGCATCCTTCTTTAGGTGCATGCCTGCACGACTATTCATTATTTGATGGATCCTACTCTGTTTTCTTGCTGTCAAATGTGCTAGTTCTAGCATGGTAGGATTTGTACAGCTTGGATTAGATTTCGTCAGGGAAAAAGTTTAAAGTGCTTTGATATCTACAGCAAATGATACAACCGATTGTCGAATGCTGAAGTTGATATTGTGTCTTGCTGGACTGGACCTAAACCCTGAAATGTGTCCAGAATTGCTTATTTAATGTGTTGTTGATAAAATTATCACATGAGTTCATGCATTTACCTTTATTTTTCTGACCAAGAGGGAATTCTCCCTGATTGGCTGATTTCATTTATAGAAACCCAATATGAAGGTACAGAATTTGAAGCTGACAAGACTAAAACATTCAGTTTCAAAGGCATCAATCTTGCATGGGCAGGCTCCAATCACTAAACCTACCATGCTAAAGACCGAATTTTCTTTGCAAAACATAAAGAGAGTCTAAAAGCCAAGCTGATCCTGAGACCAACAGCTAGAACATATGCATTTATCTTTTGCATTCTTAAATCTACATTCTGCTTGATACCCATGGTCCTGATACATTTTGCTTTTTTTTTTTTCATTTGTGGAAACAGTGTATGGGTTGCACGAAAGCCACCTGGTTTTGCATTCATTGATTTTGATGACCGGAGGGATGCTCAGGATGCAATTCGTGATCTAGATGGTATGTGACTGGTGCTTTTCTCTGAACATGTTTCGCCTTTTTCAACATGCTCCATTACCTGTACATGGAATTTTTACTTCTTGGTAGTCTTTTTGTGTCAAGGAGTGCGAGATGCTGGCTGTTTGCAAGAAATATCTAAATTACAATTATACTTCTTTTAGAGATTATTGTATATGGTAGTGTTATTTGTCAGTACTTAGGATTTGATCATAGACTTCCTCATTTCGTTAACATTGTTGACCCTTATTTGAGATGGGACTTGGCAGACATTTAAATTAGTTAAATTATAGTTGATGAATTGAACTTTTGAATTTTTACAATGACACCGTTTTCTTGTTTAAAATTAAAATTTCCCTCTTAATGGCTTAGTTTTGCATTTTTATGGTCCTGTATTTCATGTAGAGGTTCATGTAGAGCTAATCTGAACTGTTTGGCTCCTGCTTTTATAGGCAGGAATGGATGGAGAGTTGAGCTGTCTCGTAATGCCAGCAGCAGTCGTGGTGGTCGTGATAAATATGGTGGGTCTGAGATGAAGTGCTACGAATGTGGTGAGACTGGGCACTTTGCTCGTGAATGCCGTTTGAGGATTGGTTCTGGGGGTCTAGGCAGTGGAAGGCGTCGCAGCAGGAGCCGCAGCAGGAGCCGAAGTCCCAGATACCGCAGGAGTCCAAGCTATGGTAGAAGGTAACCAAATAACTGTTAATATTAAGCACAAGTCCTTCTTTCTACAAACTTCCCTGTTAGTATTTGCTTACCCAGTAGGTTGTTACCTTTGTCATATTGAGTCTGTTGGTTCTGCTTGAAGGTGTGAAGTCTTACTGACTGGCAGCCGCTTTTATTTTTGTTATTTTTGGAACCATTCAATGAAGTAACGATCAACTCTTCAATGGCATGAGATGTAGTTAGTAATTATTTTATAGGATGGTTGTGGTTCAAACACATTATTTTGCATAAAGTTTTTTTGACATTTATCCTCCTATTGCCATTGCCATAGGCCCATGCCCCACTTATAGGATAGTAGCCTGTGGAAAGTGAGTTTTTATTTGTAAATGCTATAGAACAATAGCTATATAGCATAGCACTTGAACTATTTTGTTATTTATTTTTTTATCAGTCTTGTCAAATAAGTTGGCTTCATTCTGCCAATTTTGTAGCTAGTAGACTACACAAGAAAAATAAATCTGACAGGAAAATATGCTCTGCAAACAGAAGTTACAGCCCTGAAGGGCGCTCACCAAGGCGTCGTAGTGTGTCACCAATTCGTGGACGGAGCTATAGCAGGTCACCACAATACAACCGTTCCCGGGATGGATCTCCCCCCAATGACAATGGGTAATGCAGATTTAAGTAACCATTTTTATTGCTAGGTACAGAGAAGATAGCTTTATGATTTACTGTATCTAAATAATTGCTACCATTTTAATGGTGCCAGATACCGCCGTAGCAGGAGCTAGAGCTGAACCTGATTTCTGAGGAGTATTCTGTTACAGATATGCTATGTGGGTTGTCATCTGTGAACGATTTCCTATTTGAACCATCCGTCATCGACTGCTTGACTTTGGTTAAGGTTCTCGTAACTTTTATCTGCCTTATTATGCTTGTGTTTTATTTTAATCACTAGACAAACTTTTGGATGGATGTATTATTAAACTAAGTTGAATTGTCTTTCTTCTGTGTTAAAAAGGCGTCGTCCTGCACTGCTTAAACAACTCGGCCAACTACGGCTGTGTTAAAAAGGCGTCGTCCTGCACTGCTTAAACGACTCGGCCGACTACGGCTTTCAGTTACGTCCTCATGGTCTTGTTCTTCGCACTTCATTCTTCGCACGCCTCGCCTACTGCATGCAAACAAATGAGAATACCATCCATTAGTTCCTGCCTACGACGCCTCTTCGTGATGCATATACTTCGTTGAAGATACTGCTTGTTGAAAAGCAGTAACCACCTTTCTTCTTGTACCAAATTGGTAAGGTACAATTGGTTCATAACTGCGGCATCTGCAAGTGCTAGAAGCACAGATTTTTTTCATAGTTCAAGCTTCTAGAAACTTGATCTGCTTCCCTGAAGCTGCAGTATTTAGTTCGATGATTTGCACCCCTGCCTGTTTGTCATGCCTAATGCTGCCGCAATGAGGGTTCCCAGAAAACGAATTTGGTCAAGGCCGAATCAGCAAGAGGTTTATGCCTGTTTTGACTGGTGCTGAGTTTGGTGCATGGTTTTGTTCTTCACCGTCAACTTCCCCCAACATGCTGCCGTCAACAAAGATCCTTCCCTGCCTTGTGCTTCCTTCACTGCATTTTTATGCTTGATGCTCTTCATAGATGATGGTTGATGTTCTTCACAGATGCTGCATTCAAGCAAAATATGCCCCTTAATAAGGCATTGATGTTGACTTCGCCTTTGACATGTTCTAAGTGGTTGAATCCTAGACATCTGATGACATCCGTGGGTAAAATGTCAGAATGCTAATTTGTTTTGACATCGAAATGCCTGATGTTATTTGACCTACTCATAATTTCGTGCCTTTTCACTCGAGTGAAACCTGACAGCCTTTTCCAAATCGTTTCTTTCGTTTTTTCCACGGAAGATGAGATGATCATACTGTCTTACTTTCCTATTCAGGTTTCTGATTGTTTGGCATGGTTAATAATTTTGTGAGGGTGAAATGTAAACTTTGTGCCGGCCTTGGACTCCTAGCATGATCTGTTCGCTCACCGCAAGATATCTGCACACCACACAAAGTTGGCGGTGACATGCTGAGATTGACGTCTCTTTGTGAGCAACGTTTGCTTGCCCTCAGACGGCTGGTATTCACTTGCCTGTTCCTTTTGCCGTGAGCTGTCCAGAATTGCTGACACCTACGTCACGGTGAAGTGGTTGGTCCACGGCCACGAGAACTTTTGGGGACCAGGAACACTTGTTCCGTGGTTGCGCTGTTCCCAATGGCCGAAAGAGCCCACACATGATTTTCGGGCGTCAGCGAATGAGGGAAAAAAAAGGGGAACAGATCGTCACTGAACTTTGTGACGTCTCAGGCCAGAGAAGGAAAAAACTGCGAGTGGGAGTGAGGCCACCGTCCTGGATTCCTGATCAAAACAAAAACCATTTGGTTCGTGATTAACCGTCAAACTGATGTGAACCAGCTTAGGAAAACCGAGGCTTGAACTTGCCTCAATGCAAAATTTTGGTTCAAATTCAGGAAAACCGAGGTTTGAACTTGCCTCAATGCAAAAATATGGTTCAAATTCAAAATTCGTAAGAGATGTCACAAAAATCATAAAAATTAGTATTAATGTATTTAAAATGATTGTTATGAAAATTTTTTTAAAAAACAGATTTTTGATGCATTCTTTTACATTTCTGGCTCTGTGCTATGTAAGCATATCATCGAGCAGGCATCCTCGGCCATGTATGCACCATGCCAAGCTATGGTCGCCCCCGACCGCGCTGGTATAAAAAAAACTGGTTTTTGTGAAAAGCTGAGCAGCGTTGACGAAAAAATTGATAGGGTTTTGCAAGAAACCGAGCTGAATTCGTGAGGAGTTTTCGAGCGGTTTTAGTGGGTTTCGATGAAAACCGAAACCGCGAGAATCCAGTTTTCCGAAACCGCGGTTAGTTGAACCTCGGCTGCCAGCCGCCCTCGTCCTCATCTTAATTTAATGATTTTGCTGTCCGTCAGCCGCTTCCACCAAACCTCTATTGAAGAGAGATTGGCCATTGTTCTAGCAGTGGTAGATCATTTCTTGCCTAGGAGGAGAATCTTTTCATCTCTATAACGTTATTTCTCATAAACTCTGGCTATTCTCTAAAATCATTCATACTTTACACTATTTTTAAAAGATTTATTCCTCGTAGGAGAGACTATTCGAAAAAGTCAAATAAACAGTGTTTTGCAACTTCTGCTAGAGATGATGGGTACCCTCCTATCCTGACACATGGATAATCTCTATTTTAAAATTATGCTTTCTTTTGTTTGTGCCACCACATGTTGTATTACTCATCTTATTGACTGGTGATGGCCGCGCCGGATCTTTTCGGCAGACGTTTAAACTTTGATTCAAATATTTCAAATCCACTTCTCAAAACAAAGTTGAGCCAAACTAATAGCAGCTTCTCGAAGCTAAGGTTTACAATAATTCAGCTCCACATATGCACGCATTGTAAAACAAAAGAAAAAAAGTACCTATTTGGTCTTCGAACTATGCTGGTTGTACCAGTCAAAACTGCTTTAGGGGCTGGTTTTCGCTGACGTCGTGTCCACGTGTGTGCTTTCGCTGATGTGGCATCCACATGGCGGTCACATATGTTTTCTCCTTCTCTCTCTCCTCTCTATGGCTGCCATCCTCTTTGCCTCCCGTCTCATCCTCCCTGTCACTCGTCTGGCTAGGGCAGTGCGCTAGCCTCTGCCTTCCCACCATCGCCGTGTACTCTTTCACTAGCCTCCCTCTCCTCCCCAACTCTGGCAGCGCACAGGGGCCACGGTAGGATGGCGAAGAAGCCTAGTGAGAGGAGCCAGGATGGGGGGATGAAGGATCCTAGCAAGAGGGGCCACGACGGGATGACGAAGGAGCCTAGCGAGAGGGGCCACGATGGGACGATGAAGGAGCCTAGAGAGAGAGAGAGAGAGAGAGAGGGAGGGAGAGCAAAGGTGGTGATGGTATCTCTACAGCACCGGCGTAGCGTATCCAACCGATTGGAGCAGGGGAGGAGCTTGGACGAGCTTGGGGGTGGACGGAAATCGGGCAGTGGACGACGAAGAGGCGGGACCACCGTGGAGAGAGGGCTGCGGAGGAACCTCTAGGTAGAAGCCACCCTAGGGGAGTGCTGTGACCAATGCCGCTGTCGGGGAAGTGAGGTAACCACCGTCGGAAAAGTGAGGAGGAGAAGGAAAGGTCAGTCGGTTGGGGGAGGGGAGAGAGAGAGTGAGTGAGAAATAAGAGGGAGAGAGAGGAAAGAGATATGGAGTGACACGTGGATGACAAAATCATCCAAAATACCCACGTGGATCCCACGTCAGTATAATCCCCTCCAAAACTGTTGTTTGTCCCATCAAAGGACCATTTTAATTCCAATTTTGCTAGTTCAGGAACCGAGCTAACCTAGTATTTGGGTTTAGAGATAATTTGATACAGCGGTCATAGTTTAGGGGCCAAATAGGTACTTTTTCCAAAACAAAATGACAAGGAAATATTCTTATAGAGTAACTCAATTACTATGCAAATCTTTAGAGATTGTCTCCTAATTTGGTTATCCCAGTTTTAAAAGTTTAGGACATAAGTAAATAAGCTGCTGTAATAAACTCAAAAGAATATAGGCCTCAATCAAACATCTTGATTGGTCACAATTCATTCAACAATTTCTCAGCCTCTACCAGGTAACACACCGAAGCTATGTGCTCCTAACTGTCTGTATACACGCAGGGGCGAAGGTTCCCAAGGGTAAGTGGCCTCCCAAAAATTATTTTGTAGATCATCTATCGATGTATAATAGCAATTCGGCTAAAGATATGTGTAATGGTGGTCTTATATCTTTACTATAATTGGCTCTATTACTATAGAAATGAAGCTGTAAACAGTAAAAATAAGGATGAGAGTAAAATATAAGAGAGATAAGTAAGGTTTGAGAAAATAGGACCAGAGTTGCGGAGGTGAATAGCAAAATATGGTTGTGAATTTAAGTTGAACAGTAAAATAGGGTCAGAAAATAGAGTCAATTTTACATATAGCCTATATACTAACTAGTGCACCACGTGGATACCCAAAAATGGTCTAAAATTCTTCTTTAGCTCCCTTTGGAACTTATCATAGCTCTGCTACTAAAAACACGTGACGTTCTACCACGGTTCATAGCTACATGTGCCAACAACTCCAACACATGGACATAAACACACACACCATTGAGAGTTGACCTCCCTCTACGACAACTCACGTTTTCCTCGATCCTTCTCTCTATAAAGAAGCAGAAAAATATCTGAATACCTGTCACATACCCAAAATTTTAAATTTGGCATAAAATTTTTTCGCAAAAATCATAAATATATTTCTATAACCATTCCTAAAATTTTAAATAATTTTTTCAAATTAAACTCCTACCTATTCCCTAAAGAAAAATACCTTAACTATCTTTTTCTAAAATATAAAATCTCATAAATAATAAATATTATTTCATATTTGGATTCTACTCATTTTTCTGGATTTTTAGAAATTTATTTCATATTTTTCTGAGCCTTATATAATCCTCTATGAATTTTTAAAGCTCAAAACAATTTCTAAAAAATCCCTTTCCATTTTGATCCGAGACATTCCTTTTTAGGCAAGCCCGAGGAATACACTTTTCTCTTTTGGAAATGCACCTCCACTTAAAGCCTTCCCCGCAGCTCTCTCACTTACAATCGGACCCCACTTATCAATCTCCCTATTTTCTAATCTAATGGCGCCCATTGGATCTCAATCCAACAGCCGCCCACCTTCTTCTTCCTCTATCTCAAGCGCCGCCCTACTTAGCCGCTAGCGCCGCCGTCGCCCACGGAACCACGCTGCCGCCGCCGTTCCCAACCCCTTCCGCCCCGGTTTCATAGCCATGGATAAGCCCCTGCCGTCATCGACACCCGCCGCCGCGTCATCAGCCTCATCCACCTTCAATAGCCCTCCAATCCGTCGCCGACACCTCATGTCGCCGCCGCCGCCGCGAACACTCCATCTGTGCCCGCCGCTGTGTCTCGGCCTATAAAAGCCCCTCCCCGGTGTCGCTAACATTCAAAACCCCTCCTCCTCACTCCAGCTTCCCCTTTACCACCCTAAACCGCCGCCACCATTACTTTCTTCCCCAACTCCGGCCAACTCCTCCCTCACCGCTTCGGTCCCTCTCCGGCCTCGACTCCTATATATGAAACACTCCACTTTCCCTCGCAAATCTAACCCGACTTTCACCCAAACCTTACTCTCATCAGGGACCCCTCCCCGCCGCTACCCCATTACGCCGCCGCCACAACTTCGCCGCCACGACAATTCCGGCCACCCAAGCACCCCTGTGACCACCAATAAGATCCACGCAACCTCAATTCCATTTTTTCCCATCTAATTGCTCGCCGCCGGCCTTTCTTCCCCATCACTGGTGACCACCTCGCCGCCTCCTCTATTTTCTCCCCTTCTATGCCACTGACAACCTGACCCCACTGGTCAGCCGCACTAATCAAACCAGTGCACACTGTGCACCGGGTCCCTTATGTCGGCCTCTTCAGCCCGCCCACATAACCAATTGGGCCAAGCCCAATGACAGCCCAGTAAGAACCTAATTCCCTTTTAATTTTTAAAATTTCACCTATACGGTTTTAACTTTACTTAAAATATTAAATCACTTTCATAAATTCCACCAAAATTCATACAAATCTAAACATAAGATAAAGAATAATATAAAAATTTAAACTATCATATTTCTCTAATAAAATAACCCTAAATAAATCCTTTTACTCTTTCTTCTTTATATATCAAAACATTTTAATTAAAGAATATAGAAGTAAGATTAATAAAACCTTCCAATATAAAATTACTCAAAATAATGTTTTATATCTAGAAATAATATCTCTACAATTTTAAACCTATATAAATCCAAATTTAAACTTAAAAACCCTTTCTTTAATCAAATTAGATTTTTTCCAAAATATAAAATCTTACTAGTAAAATTCACATATCTCATTCAACCCATATAAGATTATAATGCCAAAATTAATTCTTAAAGTCAAATAGAAATATTAAAATAACAAATTTAATAATAATTCTCCATAAATAAAAATCTCCATATTATTTATAATTACCAATTATCAATTTCATACACAATCCTAACATTATGCTGCCCAAAATATCTATTTACCCCAAACCCTTTTTATTTTATTGCTTATTTTACTCGAATATTTATTGGAGTTTCTTTCTTTTACAACGTATAGACAATAAGTTACACCATCTGGAAAGAATGTCCACAAGATATAATAAGTGTGATCTGATGTCCAATTAAGGCAGATTTTTCTTATGCTTGATGCATTTTGATATACCTACATTTCCTTTATTTATTAATTATTGCATATATTTTTTAGCTATTTATTTATACATTCCAAGTATAATTTTTATCCAAGCCCCAATACCTTAAAAGCTACCTAAAAATATTCAACCTCTGATAAAACCCTAGTATAGGCAAAAATATTAAAAATTTGATTATCTCATGTAAAAGATGGAGATTTGGTCTGTACAAATAAGTTAGATTGGATAACTTATTTTATATGGAAAAGCTGTAGTCTGGAAGGTTGATTGAATTTATATAGAATAATTCGGAAATAGTGTTATGTTATTTGGGCCCGTCGGTACGTGGAGTACCAGCTCAATAACACCAGGTGGAGAGAGTGTGAACTCCCTGGAATCGTTACTCTATAAACTATAGAAGCAAATTCGGAAATATCGTTATCTTTGTCGTCTTGGGTTATGGTCACAGCATGTATAGCTGGTGGAAACACTCAAGGGCAGCGAATGACAAGGTCATTCGTAAATCGTTTGCTTCTATAAAAACTTGGGTTTAATGGATAAGAATGACACATTAATCATCCACCATATAAGAGAGTTGTTATATAGATAAAGCTGGATAGGTTCTGCAGAGCTAATAACAAATTTATCGATGGACCTTACTTCGGATATATGAAGTTGTGTCAATTAGGTGATGCCTCTCTTATTTACCAAAATCCATGAATTTATCTTATGGAAAATATTGTCTGGATTGCAAATGAATAAGGATGGAGAAAGATGATAGAATTTGTTATATTATTATTAATTGTTTTAAGAATTATAATAGGACTTTTAAAACTTAAAATTTGCATATTCACCATAAAGCCTTACTATTCATTGAATCCTGTTATCATATATTAATAGTGTTATTCTTTCAAGAAACCTGCAAGTACAATTAGTACTTACTCACATTATGTGGGCAATTTATTCTTTTTACAGGATCTACTTTATATTCAGAATTGGACATCTATGAAGAAGACAGGAACTCACATAGGATTAATTTCTAAGGTTTACCTTATGCTCAGGCTTGTCTGTGGTATATGGGCATGTATTTTCTTTTTATTACCAGGTTATATTTCCGCTTTTGTTGTAAAATATTTTGTAATATGTAATAAATCAAGCAGGCTATACTATTTCTGAATGCAACTGAAATCCTGGACAGTTGACATTCTGGACATTTTTCTCGTAAATTTTTACCGGAAATTTGGTCCGCCATAATACCTCTTCGATTACCATCCAAGTCAATACTAATTGCCACCTTAGAGCATCTCCAATGGGACATCTCAGCTAGCTATAAGAAATCTATCTCAACTTTTTGCTTATGTGGAGAAGAGAAAGAGATAAGAGAGATAGAGACTGTCTCTTAGTTAAGAGCCAGGCTATAGCGGATTACAAGGTGCATTGCATACTATTATATGTGGGTTCAAATTAATGTTAGAGACAATGTTATATCTAGTACCAGTGAAAATGTTGGCTATTTACTATTTATAAATGATATGACACTTTCTTATAGCCAACATCATTGGAGGACAACGGGCTGAATTGGGCCGGCCCTGGTTACAAGGGACGCGCATCTTCTAGACGCACAGTAATCTGTGTCTATAATGTGAGATAACTGTACCATCGATACCGCAGAAAAAGTACTGTAGCATCGTCATTGTAGAAGAATCGTCCCGAAACAAAGATCGTTTTTTGTCTTGAAATCTCGTAGATCACTTGTAACTACATGATGATCTGTAGGGTGGATGGCCGAGGCACGGTGGAGAAGTGTAAAGTCAGACGATACAAATCCGGTTACAAGCTATGCAAACCGGGTCTGTATGTTTAATTAAATAAGTATGCTATTGTAGCAGGCTGCACAGGTCGACCTGAACCTATACGAACCAAACTGAGCAGAACTGACGGGTCGAGACACCTGTCCAAACCTGATTTGTTGGACCGAACTGACGGGCCTCCTCTTTTACCCCAAGATCCATCGATTTAACGCGGCTAGAAAAGTAATTACCGTTATAATTAAGCCAGCGATTAGGACTTCCGACCTCCTGTCTTCTCCCTCCCTCCATCCGGGCAGTTTCCATTCCTCCGGACTCCGGTCGTCGTCTCCTTCCTCGAACTGGCGCCCTCGTGGCTCCGCGCGGCACCGTGGGTCCGTGCGCTGCGGCTTCCCTCCTCCCGGCCGACGCGAGAGAGATCCGCCACTTGCTGTTCCAGCGCCGGACAAGTGGAGGCGGACTCTTCTTGCCGGTTTCTTGGGGTGTGGCTGTCGAGTTGATGGTCGTTGCAGCGGATGGACGCCATGTTGTTCGGGTCGAGGAGGGTGGAGGACGAGATGGCGCTCAACAGGCAGAGGACCGTGAGGTGAGCGCCGGAGCTGCTTGTTGGCTTGCTGTTATCTTTGCTTGGGGCTTGAAAAATTATCGCCTTTTAGCTTGAAGAGGTTGTGGGCGCGGCCGCGTCGAGGTGAAGGCATGAGTAAGGCACGATTTTGCTGGGAGCCTTCTTGCTTAGGTTGGGAATTGAGAAGAATTGCTTGTTGGTGTGTTCTTGAACTGGCTCTTAGTTCATAGCTCCTGTGTGGCTTAAAAAAAGCTTGGTTTATTTTCTTGTATAGATAATCTTCTTGACCAGTTTGCAGAATGCTAATCGTGCAGTGAATAGCTGAAGTTTTTTGTGAACTCTAATAGTTACCTTTTGATGAGCAGAATAAATTTGAGATTAATTTTGCTGAAAATGCAATGGAAAATGTAATCTAAATAAGTCTAATAAGAGCATGTAATCCCTGCTAGTTATGCTGAGTAGTGATGAGCTTAAGTGATCATGTCCTGACCTAAAAGCGTTCAAAAACTAGCAGTATTTTAGTGCTACTTTTTCAGGGGAATTTTAATGCTATTTTTGTCCCCAGATTCCATGACGAGAGGGCAAAGCCAACTATACCCATTCATCTGAAGCAGTCTGCCTTAGCTGCTAGTAAGCTTGGTGTGGGGAGCTCAGGGAAGAACAAGATTTTTATTGCAGGAAGTGAACTTTGGTACAAGAAGATTATTGATCCGTCAAGCGATTTTATCTTGACATGGGCTTATTTCTTCCGTGTCTCATGCTTCCTTGCTCTATTTATGGATCCTCTGTACTTCTATGTGCCTAAAATCTTTTATGGCGAACGCACTTCATGTATCGGGAGAGATATACACCTAGCTATCACCATTACTGTCTTCCGATCAATTGCCGACCTTTTTTATGTCGTACAAATTATCATAAAGTTCAGGACTGCGTATATTAATCCGAGCTCCATGTTGGGGGTTTTTGGTCGAGGAGACCTTGTCAAAGATCCTAATGAAATTGCAAAGCAGTATTTGAGATCTGACTTTGTGATTGATTTAGTTGCTTCATTGCCTTTACCCCAGGTAATTTGAATCCTTTCAGATGCATTGCTTATCATTATCGAATGCATTTGTCAACAGTGATGCTTGCATATTGTATCATTTAGCACTTATCTAGATGCTGGTATGGTCATGAACTGCCCAAAATTATTGTAAGGTGGTAGGATTGAGTTGTGTGATTGTTGTTTTGCTGGATGCAACAATTTAGTTTATTTGACCGTACACACAACCATCTGTGTGTCTTCACAGGGCACATTATAAAGAAGAAAGTGATAGGTGATTGAGGGGTTGTTCTCTTCAGCTTATCTTCTTATTTGCTTATAAGCTGAACTTCGAGAGATTTCTGAGGTAGCTTGGAAAGCCCAATCCGCTTCATTTGACTTGCTTTCTACAGCTTTGGGATGCACCTTTGAGACAAAAAAAAGAACGGACTACAAAAGCCAAAGCGTTTGAATTTTTGATTCGGAGATAAGTAGATAAGATAAGAAGATAAGCTCAAGAGACAACCCCTGAGTTTGTTTCTTAAGGAAAATATTGAAAAATGTAGTTTGAGATCAATCATGTTATTAAAGAAGTGCCTCTTGCAGTTCATGATCACCAAAATGAAATGTGTATGATGTCTTTGGAATTGTTTATTTGCTTTGCATTCAACTGGATCACTTGAAACTACCAAAAAAAGCAGTTTCATTGTAATCGGTCAGTAATTCTCATTTGTTGTGAGGCTCTGACATGCTTGCTCTCATGACAAAACTGTTCTTTATCAAATATGAAAGTGGTGCGCCTCAACTTCACTTCAGTACTTCACGCCCTAAAAGTTTTACATGTGGATTTATGGATGTTAGCTTCTTTGAGGTGAAGCAATTTACATTTACTGAAGTTTGAGTTCTGGCTGTTGTCTGACATTTCCCCCTCTTTTCGTGCAGGTCATTATTTGGTCTGTGATACCAGCTATCAAATATTCTTGGTCTGAGCATAACAATGACATACTCCTTCTGGTTGCTCTTTTTCAGTATATTCTAAGATTATATCTCATATTTTCCTTGAATGATAAAATTGTCAAAGAAACTGGAGCTTTTTCGAAGACTGCTTGGCAAGGGGCTGCATACAATTTGCTGCTATACATGATCGCTAGCCATGTACGATACTTTTATGAGTTTCTATGTGCAATCTTTCTTCATTTCTTGTCAAAAATTTTGCTTATTTATTTTAAATTGTGCTGGCATAGTTTCTGTTTTTCTATCATATGGTGGAACTGCTCAACATACACTTCTCCTTTTCAGGTTTTAGGAGCATTGTGGTACCTGCTATCTGTTGATCGACAGACTGCATGTTGGGAAAAATATTGTAGTGCTGAAAGGGCCGAAACTAATTGCCATAATAAATACCTGTCTTGTGACGAAAAGCCAGATCCAATTTGGTTAAACAGGACTACCATCTTTGGTAGCTGTGATGCTAGTAACAAAACTATCAGTTTTGGCTATGGTATGTTCCAGACGCTATTAGCAAACCAAGCTCCTAATCAGAGCTTCCTCAAGAAGTACATATATTGCCTTTGGTGGGGCTTGCAAAATCTAAGGTATGACTTTATCTGAACACATCTCTCTCTAAGACTGGTAGTTGAGGTGCTGAATTTGATCATTAACCACACTAAGATTTTTTGCTAAAGCAAATGTTAGAGATCTTACTTTTGCAGCTGCAACTATAATTCCCAACACTGTTACATTTCTGATCTGAAAAGTTTAAGCTACTACTATGATTCTTTGATAGAATAACTTTGATATAACAACAAGAAGAAGGCGAATCTTTAAATAATAGAATTTATATAAAGATTCTATTATTTTCTGACATGTTGTATGATATTCTCTTTTTTCCCCCTAAACAGTTGCTATGGCCAGACTTTGACTGTGAGTACCTATATTGGTGAGACAATGTATGCTATATTCCTGGCAGTTCTTGGTCTCGTCTTGTTTGCGCATTTAATTGGAAATGTGCAGGTACTTTACATCCTAAATGAAACTTTCCAACCATGGAACTGCTTTGATTATATTAGCATAACTTTACTGTTCATTTTAGCTGTTTTATTCCTTAGTTCTCTATTGCGATTTTACTTGCTTTTGCGAAACCATATTCTGGTACTTAGGTTAATGACTTGTCTAGCCTTGGCCCTACTACCTTAGTATCGTGCCATCATTGGGAACTGCTTGTTGGTTGGCTCGTGGAGACTTGGGTGTATGACTCCGTCCACCAATGCTCAAATCCTAGCCGCCCACTTTTATGCATATATGAGTGTGTCTTAGTGGGGATTGGCATGTTCACGCTCTGTGAGGTCTAGGATTTTCCGCTGGCCAAGGCATGCGCTAGAGGACGTAATTTTGTGTGTGCTTGTATGTGCCGATGTGGAACTTTGTTTGCTTGTGCATCCACCTTTGTAATCTAAAAATTAACATGCTGTCGTTTTCTTTTATACTCTTTGTTCTGGGTGTGTTTCAGATCTGTTCATCCTTCCTTGCATTAACTCAGAAACTATGTATTAAGTTTATGGTCATTTGTTGTTAACATTTTCTCATGTACCTAATTGTCTGGTTGCCCGTTGCAAATTTTGATTGAAATGTCAAATCTATAGCCTTTGGCCATAGCTCTAGGAAAGATGGCATGAAAATCCTTTCCGTGCTTGATGATTTGCTTCATCAACTTGCTTTGAGTATTTAAATATATTGCTCAGACTAAAAAGTATTGTAAGCTGAGGTTTTGGTCTGGACAAGGCTCTAATTTCACATGCACATACGATATGCTATTATCTGCTTTAGTAACTAATAAACCATCATACTCATAATACCAAAAGGCCTCCTTGCTAAGCCACACTTCCCAACTTAATTTGTTTACAACAATCATTAAACTTACTACATTGTATTATTTGCTAGACCTACTTGCAATCTATCACTGCAAGGGTTGAGGAGTGGAGACTAAAGCAAAGAGATACTGAAGAATGGATGAGACATCGCCAACTTCCTCATGAACTACGAGAAAGGGTGAGAAGATTCATTCATTACAAGTGGCTTGCAACTCGAGGTGTGGACGAAGAATCTATACTGAAGGCTCTGCCTGCAGATCTTCGACGTGATATCAAGCGCCACCTTTGCTTGGATCTTGTTTGCCAGGTAAATAGCTTTCTTAATTTTGTTTTCTGTGAAAGCATACTGGTTTAATGAACTTGAGAACCATCTGGTCATCCTGTTATAAACCATCTGGACAAATTAAGCTACGTGTTCCTAGGTTCTGGTGACCTTCAGTTCAGGTTATCATGCCACAATTTGATGGACAAAAGAGGAGATACCATGGAGGTACATGAAAGAAAAAGGATAGCATAGGGTTGGAAAATGCTTCCAATTCTTTTCATTCCTTTGTCCTACAATCCAAATAGAATTTCAATAAAGGAGATAAGTATGGCATGAAAAAATTGCAACCCCTCCCTTTTGCAAACTTTCAATGAAGGGAAAATTCTTTAACCTCATAGTTCTTCCCATCTCCTATGGTTTCCCCATCTCCTATGGTTTCTCTCGTTCACAAGTGAGATGTTGAAAAACAGGGAATTACCAGTGAGAGTTTATGGGGAAAACCTGCTAATGCACTGACCTTGATTTGTATTGTTCCTTTGTTTGAAAATACGCTCGAGCTTGAGCTTTTGAATCTGCAACAGGATTCAAATATTCTGGAAAATCCATACATTTTCACTCTCCTGTCTTTTGGCCAGTGACACTTGAAACTTGGGGTCTTACATATTTGATATCACAATGTTTCAGGTCCCATTTTTCTCCCAGATGGATGGTCAACTTCTAGATGCCATCTGTGAGCGTCTTGTATCTTCCTTGAGCACAGCGGGCACATACATTGTCCGTGAGGGTGACCCAGTGACTGAGATGCTTTTTATCATTCGTGGGAAGTTGGAAAGCTCCACCACAGATGGTGGCCGGACAGGTTTCTTCAATTCAATCACCCTCAAGCCTGGCGATTTCTGTGGTGAAGAACTGCTTGGATGGGCACTTGTTCCCAAGCAAACTGTCAATTTGCCATCATCCACTAGAACGGTGAAGGCACTTGTTGAAGTGGAGGCATTCGCTCTCCGAGCTGAGGACCTCAAGTTTGTTGCCAGTCAATTCAGGCGCCTCCACAGCAGGAAGCTGCAACACACTTTCCGCTATTATTCTCATCACTGGAGGACTTGGGCTGCATGTTCCATCCAAGCTGCCTGGCGCCGCTTCAAGAGGAGAACCGTGGCCAAGAACTTGAGCATGAAGGAGTCATTCTCCTCTATGAGATCATCATATGAAGATGACTCTTACCCTGAGCACAATCTCGGACTGAAAATCATGACTGGGGCTAGGAAAGGAACTCACAGCATTAAAGAACTGCCAAAGTTTAGGAAGCCTTCTGAGCCTGACTTCTCAGCAGAACACGACGACTAAGGTTAAGCTGGTAT
Organism: Olyra latifolia; assembly: GCA_036346145.1. Lineage (NCBI taxonomy): Eukaryota > Viridiplantae > Streptophyta > Magnoliopsida > Poales > Poaceae > Olyra > Olyra latifolia. The sequence continues at coordinate 6,571,611 of CM070530.1, forward strand.
ACAATTTGCTACAATCAGATTGCTGTTTCTGCTGCAAACCCTGCTTCCGTTAGCCTTCTGCAATCTTGCATTGAGTTCAGGTTGGCAGGCAACTAATTGTTGATGTCATAAAAATGCTCAAACTCAACTTCAGAGCCTTACACATGTAAATGATAGACGGTGACATTTCTTTTAAAAAAAGAAAGTGATTGATGTTGTAGGTTTAGGTTAGTTTTTAGTCTTGCTCATAGTATTTTACATGCAGATGTAATTAAGGTTGCAATATCGTTGGGACCTGACTGGAGCAGTGTTGTTGTATTGGCTGACCGAGCAAACGACTCCATGCTCTTATGTCAGCAGAGTCTGTAAATTACAGAAGATAAATTATTTTGTTATACTGCTAGTGATAACATGCATGGTTTGATTCCATTGGCTTGGTAATGTATCAGCACCTGGGGTGGGTTAACACCCGAGATTTTCGCAGTCTGTCAGCCCGACACTGACGCGACTTGTGCGATATAGCTGAAAAAGTACAATATTTTTTTTCTCCTTTTCTGTCCTCATTACTTCATTCTGCCTGGTTTTGTTTACAGTGGCCAGCCGTTTCTTCAGAGTAATAGCGTAGGCAAGGTGCTCACATGCGCAAGGTAATTCATCACATGGAAATAGGAAAATCAGCAATGAATGAGCACTTTTTTTTCCTTAGTAAATTAACGTGACTCTACCTCACTTCTATAATGTATAGGCAAATTCAGAACCTTAGCATAATAACTCACTCAATATGAGCTAAAACATCAAAGCAAGACTGAAGCATCGTGAAGAGACACTGGTATCAATTAAAAGGAGTAAACGTGGAGACATATTTTGCTGTCTCATCTGAGGATTATTACTATTTCAACGGCAGTAATCCCCTCAAACAGAGCAATATCCATCCAAACTTCACACATTTGCTTCTCTTGACATAGGTGAATCTTTTGGAGCAAAGTCCATCCATAATCTTGTCCTTCTAATTGATAGGGATACAACATTACATTCAAATGGTTCACTGATTTCAGTTCCCTACGGTACAAGTCGTTAACTCATAATGCTGTTTGGTAAAAAAAGAAAGAAAATGGAAGCAAATTTGTAGTTTCCTCTATGCCATATTTTTGCTGCTGGTGGAATGGGAGTCCAGAAAATTTGGTTATTATCTGCTTAAAGAATTAAGTATAGCTACATAACTACTGAGTAATGAATTTGGTGCTACTTGTGGGGATGCGACTCTTCATCAGGTTCAATCTTTCGTGGCATCTTCTTCTTCTGCATATACTTTGCATAGGAATACCAGACACCACCAAATGTGTTGATCGCCAATCCAGTAACATTAAGAGCGTGCACTTCCACGCCTCCCAACAGAACAAAACCGAGGGTCTGGAAAGTCAACAGCACAAAATGGTACAAGAAATGTAAGTTATAGAACTTCAGAGTTAAATTGCACCAAGGGTTTCAGTTACTTATTAAACTGCATATACAGAAAGGCATAAGCTTACCGTAGACCCAACACCCTTGAGAACTCCTACTATTGTCGTCGTCAGGGCAGAGTTCACAATTGTGCACCAAAACATGGTGAAATTGAGAACAATGCCCATCACAAGTGAAATAACAAGAATAACACTGAATGATAGAGAGGTCGTCTGCATTTCAAGAGACACCAGGTAAGTATCTTAAACAGAGCAAAGTGGAAAATGGAAATCATATGGTGCAGAAGCAGACAATTAAGACTAATGGTATGGTATGTTGATTAATAGTTAAGTGTAAAACCATTGAGATACAAGAACAAACAGATTTCCACCTTATATGTGCTAATTGAATTTGATTAACCATATTTATATCACTAACCTTTTCAGATAGTACTGAAAGAGAGTGGGGGAATTCTCCTGTTGCAATAATGATGAAAAACAGAAATGGAAGTGACAATATGCTGTTATAAAACATCAACTCCACTGAGGAAAGACCATCCTCTGCACCTGATTTCTCCACCAGAATCAAATACATTGTCTGCATATACTCTCAGTTGTCAGTTAAAAATATAAAGTAAAAAATTTTAAGTGAAGAACCAGATTAGAAATACTAACCTGGAAGAAGACCGATATAAGAGCCATGCAGTATCCGTACAGGTCAAAGGAAAAATCTCCAACTGCTGCAATAAGGACACCTGCAGCGGTGCAGATAACTGAAAGGGATACCTATGATAAATTTGCACTGATGAGGAAGTGCCAGATAATACTTACAACTTAAAACCCATTCCCTCCCAGGGAAAAAACATTGCATGCTGTGTTAGGCTATATTTGTTGTGGAAAAAAAACATTGCATGAGGGGAAACATTCTTACCTGTGTTGGTGGCTTCCCCTTTCCCCGTAGGCACCCACCCACCAAAACAGCAAGCGGGGTGAGCCTCTTAATTGCAATATACATAGGGATATTAACCCCTTTCAAGCTTGCTAGAGCAAATGCGACATTTGCATTGTAGAAAATTGACACAGGAAGAAGCTTCTTTGCTATTGTCATGCTGAGATCTTTCCTTTTAGACACTCCTAGAACTTGACCAAAATGTATGATGAGTGCTGTAGCTATTTGCTGCAGAAATTTTTTTAAAAATTGAACAGCAGAATCAGGAGGTTTAATCAAATATGGAAAGAACTAGAAAAAAAAAAACATTGTTTTGTTGGTAGTGATGTTCAGTCATACCTGTACAGTGAGAAGAGTCAAAGAGTGAACATACTGCATGAGAACTGCTTTGTTCACGAAAACCATAGCCATAGATGCAACTCCATAGGAAAAGGCCGCAGATAAGCTACAAGAGCAGAAGAGAGGGGACTCATTCTGGTTCTAACTAGCTGATGTGCAGAAAAAAAAAAGCAATCTTTATCTCCTGACGATATGGTTTAGCCTCAGATATTAATGGTAGGTAAACAATGCCATAATTGTGTTCTTAAACTCCATGGGTTAAGTAACTAAAGAAGATAGCCCCCTCACCGGTTTTTTGGCAGTGTTAATATCTCAAGATGTCTGGGTACTAAATAAAGTGAAATCTAGTGCATTTGATTTGTCTTTAAGACTTATTTACTTATCCGCTTAGATAACCTTTTCTCCCCAACTTAACTTATACGCTATATACGAATCAAGAATCCATGCGCTATTCTAAACTGGCCTGAATTTTCTTATAAAACAATTCATTTCTTCGGTAATGAAAGACCTTTAGCATGAGGAATGCCCATTGCAACGACCTAGGCCCTTGGTTCAGAGGCAGGCAGGCCTCGATATCATGCATGCATGTGCATTCTCAAGAAGGGGACTGACATTGCGACTTGCGAGCAACCATCATCCAGCCTACCATGTACTTAATTAAGCCTTGTTTCTTGGATTCGCATTTCACAAATCAAGACAAAATCAGCTCCCACAATACAACGCTAGGGAGCCCCAAGAAACTGTCGGAATTGATTCACAGACAGGCAATCAACAACACAAACCACACACATCCATCCAGGCACATCAGCTCCAACTGTCGGAATTGATTCACAAACCACACACATCCGTCCAGGCACGGCGTTCTTGGCCAAATTAATTTTGCACGGCCAAGAAAAGAAAACACAAGAAAGTGATAGAACAAGGGTTGGAGCAGGGGCGGGCTCGCTCACCTGAGGAAGGAGCTGGGCTCGCCGGCCTCCACCCCCATCTCTCCCGACTCCTCCCGTCTCCCCTCCTCCCGCGCTTCCGGCGAGCCGGTTTCTCCGCGGCGGGCGCGAGCTACATGCACCGGGCCGGGCGGGCCTAGCAATCGCACGCGGCGCGGCGCGAGCTCGGGGGGTCGGGGGACGCGAGAGAGATCTGGAGCCGCGCTAAGTGGGAGTGAGACTGTGGATGTGGCTGTGGCTTGGGAGCGTGGGGCTCGCGTTGTCCCGCCTCGGAATTGGCGGGGACGTGGTTACATGTGTAGTATTCAACCTCTCGTTAGCACTTACGACGCCATTACCGGGCTCATCAATCAACAAGCTGCATCCTGATTTGTTGGGGCGGATTGGGATGCGAGCGAGAAGAGGAACGAGAGCGTGAGGAGGAAGCGATGCGCGTCTTCTCCCTTTCAGGCGTACGCAAGCTCCACAGGCCATAGCTAGTGCTGGACCAAAATCTCCTCCAAGATTGGACCGAGCTTGGTCCAGCTTGAAAGCGAAATGAGTTGTGCTCTAGTCTAATATGAGCCAAGCTTGAGCTTGAGCCTGAGCTTAAGCTCAAGCCCAAGCCCTCATCAAACCCAACCGTGCTCACACAAACATTATTACACCTGCCATCTCTCTCTAAATTAACTAGCGCAACCAATTTGAACCAAGCTCAAGTCTAACCGAGCCCATATAGCCATCTCTCCTCCCTTCTCCTAATATTGACCCATTAATTCGAGCCCAACCAAGCTGAATTTGAGCCTAACCAGCCTTAGCCACAACCCACCCATGGAGACCGGGGCTTATGGAAGAGTTGTAATGGGCTTATTGCAACGGACACGGAGGCCTATTTTCGGTTTGGGGGTAGGTGACCGAGACGATGCCACTAGGCTTCATGATCTTACACTTGTCTAGGCAAACGTCATTTCTTTGCTATGAATAAATATCTTTCCACTACGTCATATTTGATTTTTTTTACTCACATCATCAGCCTTTCACACTCAACTATATCGTGCTTCTGCACCTTGGCTTCGCTTTCGTGCTTAACTATGTTCTGCTTCAGCAACCTCTAATTTGATATATCTTAAGTTGATCATAAGTTTCTATAATACAACATGCTAAAATAAGGAAGCTAGACAAATATAATGATTTGATACATACTGAGCTAGTAAAAGAACTTAGCATACAATACACTAAACTAAGAAAGCAAGCTAAAAAATAGAAAATACTCTTATGATGTCTTCACCATTAGATGAGTGATAGATGGCGGAGATGGATAATGTAGCCCCATTCACCACTTACCACTAGAGACTTTTTTGAGAAAAAAAGGCAGGAGCACTACCATTTCATTAAAGACATAAGCACGGTACACTACACTATACAAGAAAGGGGACTATAAGAAAAACAAGAAGCTAATCCTAATTAGAAGGTTGGCAACACTACCCCAGACTAGAACGTCCTCACGAATCCTGGAGTTGAGCCGTAGAGGGTTGAGGGTGCATTATTGGAACAATTGCCGATTCCGCTCCTTCCATATGTTCAAGACCGTGTAAATGGTCAGCCCATTGAACTCTCTCTTGATTTCCTTTGATTGATTAGCCGTCGCTTTCCACCACCGGTCGCAAAAGTGAGCGAGAATAAGGCAGTGAAACACATGGTGCGGATGCGAGCATAAAATCTCTTCCCAAACCAACGAAGAGTAGGGGCAATGTGCACACATGTGGTATGTCGTCTCGGGGTACGCATCACAAAGGGAGCGGAGAGGCTATTGGGCCAACCTTTCCTTACTACGATAACGGTGTGGATCCTATGATGTCTAAGGGTTCAAGCGACGAATTTGCACTTATTTTCCATCCTCGCCTTCCAAATGGTGGAGGCAAGCCCGTAAGGGATACTGCCAAGGAATTGAGCATTGTAGGCTGATTTGGTGGAGTACTCACTGAAGGGCGTGGAGGTCCAGGTGATGTCATCCTCTACTGCTGGATCGAGGTTGATCTACCGTATGAGACAACAAAGAAGCATGTATTCCAGAAGTTGTAGAGGCGTGTTCATGCGTCGTAAGGAGCTAATCCACTTGTTGTCATGGAGCTGTTTCTCTACTCTACGGCGCTTGCGATAGGTGATGCGGTAAATGTTAGGGGCGAGGGTGCAACGTGTGGAGCCCTGTAGTCACTGGTCGTGCAGAAGTCCGCTTTCTTGCCATTGCCAATGGTGATGATGGTGGAGGCACGGAAGAGAGCTCTATCAGTTGCATCGCAAGGTGTATTGGTGTCCACCAAAGGCTTGTTGGGGGCCTTCCATTCATGCCAGAGCCAATGAAGACTTAAGGCTTTGCCGAACTTGAGGAGATTGAAGACCCCAAGGCCACCCAACTTTTGTGCCGGCAAACCCGATCACAGTTGGCCAATGAGTGACCCCCATGCGCGCTCTTAGCTCCTTTCCAAAGGAAGGACCGCATGATCTTTCAATCTTCTTGATTACCCACTTAGGAAGTTGGAAAGCCATGGCGAAGTAGATGGGAAGGGCAGATAGGACCGAGTTGACTAGGGTGAGACAACCGACTTTGGAAAGGAGATTCCCTTTCCACGCAGGGAGCCTTTCGCGGATTTTGTCAATCAATGGGAGGTAATGAACATGGTGGAGCTTGCGAGTATGGAGGGGGAGTCCTAGGTAACTACAGTGGAGGTTATCCCACAGGCCTAGAAAGCAGCTGAGGCATTGTTCAGGTCATCTTCATTGCAATTGACTGGGTAGATTGCACGCTTGCCAGGGTTTCTATGCAGGCCCAAGATGGCGCCAAAGGGACGTAGGATAGACATAACTGCCTGCACCTCTTTCTTGACTGGACTGATAAAGACTGCCACGTCATCAGCATAGATGGAGGTGCAAAGGGATAGCGGGTTGGAGGCTATTTGGGAGAAGAGCCCTTGCTCCACATCCATGTGGAAGAGTCTCTAAATAGGATAGCGATGATGAAAAGCCTAGGGGAGATGGGATCGCCTTGACGAACTCCCTGCCCATGCTAGATCTTCGGTCCCAGTTGAGTAGGATGGAGGACGAGCTAGAACCTAGGAGCATGAAAATCATGTGCACATGGGTTCTGACCGAAATAGGATAGGTGCTTGAATTATTGTTCACGCGCACAGTTCACATGTGAACAGTAGCCCGCAGCATGGAATAATTGAGATTAGGAAGTTAGCAACATGACTATATTAGTTTCATCTATTAGAGATTAGCCATGATAAGATTAGATTGTTAAAGATTGGTTCTATTCGATAAGATTAGTATTAGTTATTTTAGATCAAAGATTACTTCCTTAGGTCCAAGTAAGATCTCTATAAAAAGATATCATATATCCATTATTAGGCAAGCAGAGAATTAAGATTGGTCTAGTACCAATCGGGCCACACACGACTTTCATCGTGCCACATGCGACACCCCTCACTGCCGGTGAGATACCGTCACCGACATCCTCTTCCTATCCTATCCTAGATCAGATCATACACTTGGTATTGGAGCCAATTGTCGCTATTGCCATGATTCTCGACAATGGTTTCTGTTCTTTTCAATTTCCTTAAATTATTTGATTATCTTTTTTAACACTTTGACTTTCTGATGTTATTTCCAGAAAATCTCAAAGTCATATTAGAACATTCTTAAATCCGGTTTCAATTATAAATTTTGGTTTTCCGAAAGCAATGTTCAAAGCGGTCAAACATTTAGTTTTAACAAATGCATTTCAGCTCTGAAGAACACCCACGAAGGTGCATCAAGGTGAAAATTAACATTTTTTCAAGTATCTAGGTAGGCAAGAACTTGTATTTGTATCTAACTGCTATAGATAATCTGGAATCTGGTATAATAACAACCATGTTTCATCTATTACCTCTTGTTGTTGCCCGTCGTTGTAATTCAGCAGGAGAGAGAGACATGCAGGCTGGCCTGATGACACAGCTGAAACTTTCACCTTGCGAGGAAACTGTCAGTGGCGGTGCCGTACGTGTTAACTTGAGCAGCGCAGGTTTCGTGAGTCATAAATCAGAATGCCATTTTCCTACACGGTTTCGTGAGGCGCAGGACCTCTAGCTATCTAGAGCAGCGCACATTCGCAATAAGAAAACCGAAGAAAAACTGCTATCCCAATGGTTTCAGTTCTCGCCAAATACAAAGAAGACCCAACAAAAAAAAAGGGGTAAATACGAGCGGTTTATCGTTTTCAATCCAATAGGCTGATTGGTTTTAACGGTTTTTCATCGGTTAATCGTGTAACGCGTGAAAACCATCGGTTTTTGAACCCTAGTTTAGAAGCTTTCCATCTTAAAACCTGTGGCACGTCGTGTTGGTTAGGACTAGGTGCCACCTAAATCTTAGAGCACAGTTTGATAGCTCCGAATGCAAGGGGGATTGAAGGTATATGTGGAATTAGCTTTTTCTATGCTCATGAGTTCTCGAGGCTCGGGCTACTCTCAATCATCTGACTTGACTTAACATGTGACTGTGAGTAGCCAGCGTAGGTAGCTGGTCCGCCTACTCTTCTGCATGACAAATTATTGACAATTGACAAGTTCTGCATATGACTCCTCCAAAATGCTCAAATGTCTCTTGGCTAGTTTCTGCAATGCCAGTGGCTGCTACATGCTCTTATGCTCTTGCGGAGAAACGGTATTGTGCACAATTGCGCAGAAGCTTAAAAAAAATGTGAAACCTGTTAGATGCCACTGCTCGTTTGTGTTTCTTCGAAACATGCCATTATAGACTTTTCCTGACCAAACTACCCTCTACCTTCTACTTCTCCAGCCACTCCCCGTTAACTCCTCCCGCCTATATCTCCAGCGAGCTCCACCCAAGCTCCGACTAACTCCTCCACCAAATTTCGGCCATCTCCATCGAGCTCCTCCAGTGACTCGAGCACAAGCTCCTCCGCCCTTTCCCATGCCAGATCCATCGACCCATGGTCTGTGGGATGCTGCCCGAGCCCGAGCTCGCCGTTCCGCAAGTCCTCCATACTAGCCTCGGATCCGTTGTCCCATGCCCCTACCCGAGGCAAAGCTCGCCGTCCCACGCCGCCATAGGCATCACTCGAGCCCAAGCTCACCGTCAAGAGCCACCACCGGCTTCGATACGCCATCCCTTGGCTTGGATTTGCCAATCCCGGTCCAGAGGGTGGCCAGAGCGGCGAGGGGCCATCGGATCCAAGAGGGAGAGGGTGGCCAAAGAGGAGCACAGTGGAGGAGATGTCACCCGAGTTGAGAGACGGAGGAGGAGAGAAGTGGAAGAAGACATAATGGCGTATTGAGCGAAAATTTGAAAAAGAGGAGCAAAAAAAGTCCATAATGGCATGTTTCAAAGAAACACAAACAAGTAGCGGCATCTAGCAGGTTTCGCGTTTTACAATGGCATTTCTTGAAGGTGGAAGTTTATAGTGGCATGTATCTAATTAATTAGTACCTACCACAACCTGACAAATACATAAGCAATGCCTCCATGACAGAACATTAAGATTGGAAGTTGCCATTGCTCTTTTGCAGCATAAAAAGTCACACCAAGGAAATGGGAGAACATATCAGAATAATTTTTGCAGTGGCGTCAGATATAACTAGAGTTTTATTTTTTCAGTGCTACAGAGTAAGCGGCGCACGCGTTGCTTGGCAGTCGAGGGGACAGCTTTTCTCGCATCTAGGGAGATATCAACGAAAACGAACCTGCCGAGAACTGCAAACAACCTACCTGGTTATCGTCTCAATCTGGAGTAGGTCAGAAGGTGCAGGGTTGTTTACCACGCCACTGCACAATGGCTGTGGATCGTCTTCAGTACCAGTTTCCCCACTCCTATGGATGACATGCCATGAAACAGAGTTCCTCGGCTCGGTGTATTTTGCATAAGCACATTTTGCCAGGTTCATCAGCAACACGACACCTAAAACAATTCCATTGATGATGAAGAGGCCTTTGAAGCTCCGTAAACTGAGACGTGTGGAATCACTCTCGGGACTGTCATAATCCAGGGATGGAGTTGCATCCCCGAACCATTTCTTTTCAATCTGAAACCCTTCAAAGCCCTCTGTCAAGTTTAAGATTGCCTTTGAAAGATCAGGCACCAATGGAGAACCTATAGGGAAAACCTGCAGACATGTAGCACATGATATCAGGCCAGATCGGTATGCCCAGAAGATGTCATCCACCAAAGCATAGATGCAAGGGACTTACAAAACCAAATCCACCAGTCCTGTCAATGGGACCAACAACCTGGAACTCATTCCCATGTTGTGAGAGGAAATAAGTTAGATAGGGCAACTCATCAAAAATAGCTGACACCCCTCCATGCTTTGATCCCATCCTTAATGCTTCTGCATATTCCTCCTGCTTACTGTATACTTTTATCTTGCTCTCATCAAACTGGAGTCTCTTCAGAAACGAGTGCACAAATGATCCATTCTGGTATCCAACATAATGACTTTTGCGCAAAAGTTGCCTTGGATCAGTCACTGAAGGTTGTAGCCTCTTTGCCGTTAACATGGATGACAAGCTTGCTGTATAACTTTGCACCAAAACTAGGACTACAAAGCACCAAACCACCACAAGAAATTTTGACTGAAGGCTTTTGATAGTGTGTTCTGTCCAGAAATAATATGTAAAGATTATTAAGGGTCAAATTAACAAACTAATACACTTAGAAAGAAGTAGTGTTATTAGGAAGTCGAGTCCATGGTATGAAGATGCATGCACATCCATACTTTTGTTTAATGAGTAGCTGGGCAGAATAAGGGTTACCGCAATGACATACCATGTGAAAAAGTCAAAGTGGAGAATGCAAAGTAGAAAACAGTGCTAAACTGTCTCCATTTTGACCCTTGGAATTGACGATTTGTAGGCTTTTCAATCATCCATACAGCTAGGCCAGTGAAAAAGATAAAGACCATAATAGCAATCCATAGGCCCCTTGTCAGTGGCTCTAAGAAGATCCACATGGTTGGTTTATCATTGTCCTTACTTAGGACAAGCATGGAAACGCCAGACTGTGTGTATGGCATTGTGAATTCCACAAATCTAGTTCGATTGGCGATAATTGTCACGTCACCTACTGCTGCATCAAACTTCTGCCACACAGAAAGCAAGCATGTAAACATGGAATGACAAATGTTTTGAATTCTCTGGCAGCTGAAATTAAGAAACAAGCAAGCCTAACCTTGAAATAAACCTGAGATACCAGCTGGTCATAAGAATTGGCACAATCATAGGGAACGTACTCATAGCGCAGAGCATATGGTAGTCTCTTGACAGCAGCATCGAACACATCAATGCTGTAGCCACTGACACTCGATCTATTGGTGTCAGGACTAGTCTCAACATTCACAAAAACTTTAAAATCACGCCTCATGGGCACACCGATCCGGAGTATGTTGGCATTTACTGGGAAGTCCCAGCCTTTCGGCACTGCAGTTGTATCTCCTGGCCAAATGACAGATTTCAGTACTTCGCCAGTTCTTATGCTAAATTTAGCCTGTCCTTGGCTAGTGCTGGAGTTCAGAAGTCTTGAGAGTTCAGAACCAGGGCTCCAAAACCCAATACCTCTAGCTTTGTCTCCAATCACATTGAAGACCTCATATATGGGAACCTGCAAATGCCCGTCAACAAGCCTAAATCTCCCAGACAATCCATCAAACTCTGCTTCCAAAATGGAACTGAGGAGCTCTGGCCCAGCAGGAGATGCTCGGAGATCATCTACTAAGTTCTTGCCCAGGTTCACTGGAGTCTGCGAGCTTAGATTTATGGATCTGAAACTATTGTCCTTCTCAGCTGCAGTTGCGACTGCCCATGCGACATCGTATGCCCAGAATTGGAAGACGGTGGGTTTTGCCACCCTAGCATCAATATCTTGATGGAATTTAGCTCTGAATCGTGTGACAAATTGAGCCATGAATTCGTTGATTCTCGTAGACTTTTGTACGTATGGCCGGAAACCAACAACACCCTGCATCATTTCAATGGTATATTGGGGAAGCACATCAAGGACAATACCAATGCTGTCGGTGACAATCCAGACATATCCCTCGGTCATCATACCGGCTGCTGAAGCCCGAGCAAAGAGGCGAGAAGCAAGGGCTGGCAACATATGGACAATGAAGACACGGGTCTGCATGGTCATCAGCCTGTATAATTCCGCATCAATGCGGTCATTGGGGGAAGAAGCAGGGATGGTAGAACGGTTAATGACATGTGTGCCAATGTCTTGAAGGGCATCAGTAATGGACGGGAGAATGCCGACACCATAATTGTTGTCCTCGTAGACAAGAACAACATTTTTCCAGCCATAGGCCTCAATGAAGGCAGCAATTGAAGCTGCTTGGAAGGAGTCCTTGACACAGGCACGAAGAAAGTATGGCACATGATATTGAGTGACTGCATCACCTGCAGCAGAGAAAGTGATAACAGGGACCTTGGCTTTGTTCGCCAAGTAGGACACAAACTCTGCTTGTAAAGTGTTCTGAGGACCGATGACAGCGGTAACCTTTTCATTATCAATGAGATCGATTGCTGCAAGACAAAAGGATGATCAACTCAGTCAATAAAGCTGGTTGTAAAAAACTCAGTTAAATAAAGCTTCGATTACATGACATATGGAAAAGATAGAAAGCTCCAAAATAGCAAACACAGGAACTTAATTCATGGTTATTTAGGACATCCAATCCAACTTTCCAAGAAATATATAAGCTTATAAGTCAACAGCACCTAGGTGTTCTCCAAAAGCTTTTGCTCTACTAAGCTTCATTTATGCCATTACATTTGCAACTTTTATATCAGAAACATGCTAACTGTGCTGGATCATAACCAACGATAATCCAGTCATTATCTTGAAGAATAAAGCAATGGGACGTTTAATAAGGTGAATAAGAAGGATACAAGCAAAACTATGGAAAGAAGCATGGCACTCTTGTTACAAAAGGTACTAAGTTCTAGCCTCGCCACAACTAAAGGTGTTCCAAACTTCTGATATAAACAATATAAATTATAAGTTGTTGATGTCATTACTTGAGAGGTTGTAGATTTAACCATAGTGGAAAGTGATAATTGTTTTCTTAAATGGCCTAGTCACTGCTGAGATCACAACGAGAAATAAGTTGTATGGCGGTAAAAAGGAGCAAAACTTCTGTAACTTACGAGCAAAGAAGCCAAATACACGATTCATCAAGAGGCTAGAATATCTAGTTTGCAACATTATCAGATTGTTAATCTGCCAAACATATGGCTAGAATAGGGCAGAACATTGTCTATTAGAATCATTTTTAACAAAGAAAGATATTCTGCATTTACAAGTAGTTCTTGAAAATACAAAGAAAGCCATGCAGACTGAACTCGGAGGTGTGCTTATAGTTGTGGACTACATGGAAACCGAAAAGCAATCCGATAGATCATGGGTTAATTAGATGGAAAAATTGATTATTTGCTCTGAAGTTGATGTGCCTTTGATAATATGTCCAAAATTGATGTGCATTTGATCATTTGCCCTGTTATGTGCCTATGACTTGTGGACCCATGACCCACATGTCATAAATATCTATAGATAGATGCCACTGAATTTCACTACTAACCAGTAAGTTCGTATTTGTAAAACTGCCATTTAAAACAGTGGAAATCGGAAATTGCCACTATGTGAATCTCAAAGCAGCTTTTAGGTTATAGCCGGCCGGAATTTTCGTATTCTTGCCCTTGCCCCTGCCGTCTTCTTCCTCCAACCACATTCCTCTCTCCTCTATCTCACTTCCGCTATCGTGCTGTACCCCTGCGGGCCTAGCCGAAGCGACGCCACAGGATGTGGGGCGAGCTCGGGGCGGCGTGGCCGGCGAGAGCCCAGAGAAGAGCAGTGGCCGCGCTAATGGTGGCGACGGCTTACAAAGAAGCTTAAAGATGCACCAACTCGAAGCTAAAGCAATCATAGGGGATGAATTTTACAAAATCATGATTTCGAACAAAATTGGGGAGAAGTCGATTTGAGGCTCACCGGCGGTGATAGCGACCGCGGCGGTGGGTCAGCGAGCTATATGGTGGTGCGGCGTGCTTGCAGGCGCGTCCTGCAGCGCCGGCGAGGCTCCAGGCGGCAGCGGCGAGCGGCGCGGAGGCGGAGTGCTCGTGGCTGGCGAGCTCGTGCCGACGGAGATAGTGGCCGTCGGAGCTCGTCGCCAGCGGGCTCGTGCCAGTGAGCTCGTGGCCACTGGCCAGTGAGAGTGGAGGGACCGAGGGAGGAAGAAGATTCTTGAGGGTAGAATTTATGCAAATATGATTAACGAAGAGGGGTAAAATCGTCCCATTTCGTATATACATCTCAGGTTATGTCTATAGTGTCAAATTTTCAATTTGCACTATTTTAAATTGACAGTTTTATAAATACAAACTTAGTAGTGATATTTCTATTGATTCCCAATTCCATAGTGGCATCTATCTAATTACCCCATAGGTCATCGCAGAGTCGAGCTTAAAATGTTTTCCCTAGGGAGAGAGTAGGCAGAACTTCAAACTCAAAACTTTGAGGTGTGCTTGTGGTTATGGATGTTGGGACACCGGCCCACTAAGAACTATATGAATTCACTGTATATAGAAGAAGATACCACGTAATAAACAGATCTGAAAATTATAAAGTATCGTTATCCTCTGCATCTCTGTACATATCTTCTTGTTCTTGTTCTCACCCCTAAGTATATAGAGAAACCCTTAGGTTACACCTGGTCGTAAGGGTTTCTAGACATATTACATATTATCTAAACGAGGAACTTGCAAACAACAAACACGATGATGAACTCCAAGCAGATCAGAAAAGCAAGGACGGATCGCAAGGAAGATCAGAAACGTGAGGAGAAACGGGAACCACGAGGAAAATCCGAACCGCAACAATCAAGCACGTGGGCACGAAGGTCAAACGAGCTACTCCCAGCCCTGAATTTGTGAATAGAATGAATCACTTGATGAATTGAATAACATGAATTGTATCTTTGAATTATTTGTGGCTGTAGTTTTTCCAATTTGTTGAATCCAAAACTCACGCACGCACACGCGCATGCCGCACGGCCAAGCAGTGTCGTTGCAGGCTTGCCCTCACTGCACGACGTCGTTCTGGCTGCGGCGACGCAACGCCGCCGCCGGCTTGGCCTCGTCATGCACCCGCGCCGAGAAGCAGCATCCATGCAGCACGCGCAGGCCGCGATCGTGCCCGCCGCACGGCACACCGGCTGCGTCGGTCACGTCGGCCGCGTCGCACCGCGCCTCCCGTGGTTGCTCGCTGGCCCCGCCGGCGCACGCAGTGACTCCTCCGTCGCGCTCGCACACCGTTGCGCACCCCTCCGGCCGCCGCTCCCGCAGAGTCGCCACCAAGCCACGCCCGCTGCGCCCAGAACAGCTCATGCCGCTCCTAGCCGCGCACATGCCACACCGACGCCGCTCTTGCCCGCGCGCACGCCGCCGTCGCGGCCTGCGCCTTGACTGAGCCTCGCTGCGTCGCGTTGTTGTTGGCTGGCCGTTCCCACGGTGGGCCACCACCAACCGCTGTGGCAGCTAGGTCGCTAGGAGGTTTGAGGTGGCAGGCACCTATTAGGGCTCGTTTGGGAACAGGAATCCTGGCCAGGATCCTAAGCCCGAACCCTGGGGTGGAGATCAGCGTTGGAATTTACCCTTGGAACATTTTCGGGTCCGTTTGGAAGCCCACACGATAGGGGTTTCCGGGCCCGTTCCTCGTGATTTCCCCAAGGAAAGGATCGCCTTCTCCTGACTCGTGGATTTTTCTCCCTCCTAGTCTCGACTCACTCGCTTGCTCCCTCCCGTGTTGCTCCTTACCTCGACTCGCTCGCTCCCTCCCGCTGCCGCCAGTACCCTCCACCTTCACCCTGCTCCACCTGCCTCCACCTCCATCCGCTTAACATCCTTCGGCCCTCTTCTCCTCCGTCTTGGTCCTCTACCTTCGCCTCTGGTCCCCTCCACCTCCAACCTGCTGCCGCATCCAATCCCTGCCGCCTCTTCGACGGTCGACACCTTCGGTCTCCAACGGCAGCAGCAGTGTCGACAGTGGCGCGGATCCAGTCCCTCCAGCTGCTCTTCGGCGGAGCTCCAGGTCGTGGTTCCCCAGCAGCAGCGTCGACGGCGGCGTGGCTCTTTGGGGCGCAAATCGAGCGTGCCGCTCCTCCATTCTGAAGACGACTTCCTCGTGGCGGCTACTTCTCCGATGGCGCGAATCCAGGACGGATCCAGGCACGACTCCCCTATGGGAATGTCTTACTTGGGGAAGAAGGTATACTGGGATGAGGTTCCCTGAGATCCAAAATGCCCTAAATATCCACTTATGGGATTTTTTCCGCAGGGAATTTTCCTCTTTCAAGCCAAATAAGCCCTTAGTTGGGAGCAGGTCGACCGATCAAGGGGAAAAAGAAAAGAAAACGGAGAGAAGGCCGGGTCGGGTCGAGAAGGAAGAAAAGAAAAAATAGCACGCCGAGTGGGGGCAGGCCAAGGGAACGAAAAGAAAAAAAGCAAGCCGGGCTGACGGGGAAAGAAAAAGAAAAGAAAAAAATCGCGGCCATGGCATTTTTGCAAAAAAAAACTTGGATTTTCTAAAAATTACATAAAGTTTTTCTGCCTATAGAAGTATTTTCTGAATGTACGAAAATTTCACAAAACCTTCTAAAAAGTTTCAAATTACACAGATTTTTCAGAACACTGAAATATTACGAAAGCCCCCAGGAACCTGGTAAACTGCACGAAGCATTTTTAAAGCATTGAAAAATTCCATAAAAGGCTGTGGAATTTGCTGAGATTGCAAAAAAACATATTGTAGGAATAAAGTACCTCGAGATTTCAAATTTGATCCTGTTTTTGAATTTGATGTACTATTTGAATGTTGTTAATTACTTTTATACAATTATATGACGAATTTGCTACCGTAATTATTCAGGTTATGCATTTTTATTGTTTTCATATTATGAATTGGTAATGACTTATTGACATACTAGAAATCATGAGAATTTATGCAAAGAATCATGTTATGCACCACTCTCTACTAGATTACACATAGTAATGCTACGAAAGAATTTTGAGATATGAAAAGTGGGACATCATTAGCCGTGAATTTAAGAAACAAGCCTGGCATGGCCAGAACTAGCTCACTTGGGCATCAAACATTAAGATTGTATTCTGTAGCAAGAGGCTCCGGGTTGCTATCGGACTAGAATTCTTAAAGGATGAAAAGTCTACCGGTGAGCAGAACGATCAGGCACTGCACTTTCTTAGGCACCGCCTCTCTCCCACTTTGTAGAATGAATATATGGCTTACGGGAGTGCACTAGAGCTGTGGATTGCACTTTAGAAGCAGTTCAAAAAGCTCAAGTACACTATCATGTCATAAGAAAAATATCACACCTTTGAATAATCACAATGAATTTGAAAATGAACGAGTATCAATGCCCGTCATTAGGGGAGGGATATAATTCTTGAAAGAAGAATTCCGAGAAATCACGTGAAAAGCCAAAAGGATTTTCGCACATAACCCCGCACTTGTAAAGCAATAAAGAAATTAGCAAATGAACCGTCTATTCATTTTTATGATTTAAAGAGTGTGATCAAGTCGTATTACCCATGGTAATGCATCAGAGAGGGTTGAAATACCATAGAAGTAGCCCTCATACCGTTCGGATGCCTTAGAATAAAATAACAAAAAATATGGCTTCTCGAATCTCAAAGAATCCTAAAAAGTCCGAAGAAAAAGGGATAAGATGGTTTGTCTAAGGCGATCATAGAAATGTCCAGAGAAAGAAGGGGAGCTAGTTGAGACATGGCTAGCACTAGAGAGAGAAGCCTTGTGGAAAAGCACATTTCCACACTTGAATCTTCCATTGCAGGAAGATGTCGACGATAAATGTGTGCGCACACATAGGAGATAAAAAACTAAAGGAACTTGCTCCTATGATGGAAAATAGCGGTAAAGAGTAAGTAGCAATGCATGAAGCACCCCATGATGCAATGACCATTAATTATGTATTAATTGAAATCTATGAATAGAGCAATAGCCACCGTCGACATATATTTTGCAAAAAAAAAAAAAATTGGAAGAGGCTGCATCTCTCGCAAAGTGCAAGGAAAGGCAAGATTAGAAGGAAAAGATAATTACAATGGAACTTGTATATCTAAACAAAAGAGAGGTGTTAAGACACACAAGCCACATGCCTTCCCATAAATGGGTTTTTTTGTTTGAAAGAGAAATGAGAATAAAGAAGTGGTAAGTATAAAGCAGGGCTGATCCTACTAGCTAGGTTTCACTCGTGAAGAAAACTTTTTCCTTGGTTATGGGCAGAATTACCTTTCAATGGTAGATAACTTGAATTTTGAATTGAAAGAGAATGAAATTGAAGGAACTTGTATTCAAACCTATACATGAAGTATCTCTGTCATAAACAAAGACAGAGCAAATAGAAATCTGTATAGTGTAACTCTATGAATCACTACACAGACCGAAACAAAGAAATAGATAAAGCAAACTCTTACTTAAAATCTGAGTTTGTAAAACTAAGAATTGTTTAGGCTTACAACTTGAGCATATATCTGAAGGAATTTTGGTATACTAGCCAAATTATACCTAGAAGGTGTTGAAAGGGTTTGACTTTAAGAAGCCATATCCAAAAGGTCGGTAGGTCCTTGCAAGCAGACTAGGACCCATATAGACTTAGAGAAGAGGGGGGAAATCTTAGGAGATGAAGTTCTAGACTTAAATGTAATTGGAGCTCTCATGCACCTCATGAACAGCACACGACCAAACATTGAATTTGCCGTTAATTTGCTAGCTCGATACAATATAGAGCCCACAAAGAGGCATTTGAAAAGAATTGAGAACATCCTCCGCTACCTCCAAAGAAGCAAAGATCTTGGATAGAAAGAACTAAGACTTAAATTTGAATTATGAATATAAATATGTTTTCCTATGTGGTAGAACTACAATCTCATGAAGTCTCATGAAGTCGTTAAAGTAGACACTTACGTCAACGTTGACAAACCACTCGGAAATCATAACCTTGCATGAAGCCTCTCATGAATATGCATGGCTTGAAAGAAGAATATTTCATACTTGGAAGTCATGTTGATTGAATTTTAAATGAATTTCACTACCATACATAAAGATAATGAAGCTTGTGTTACTCAAATACAAATAGATTATGTGAAGAGCAATTTGACGAAGCTCATTAACCCCATTCTTGATTTACTCAAATGCAAATAGTCATGTGAAAAAATCTCACAGATTTATTCACTAAGATTAGAGAAGTGTAGAATTCATGGGGAGAAACTTCACGCACTCTAAATTAAATATTTAAGATGAAGTTTAAGTACCCAATATTAATCTTGAGGAATAAATGTTAAAGTTGGGTGGATTATACTCTTTTCCCCTTAAGTGAGTTTTCCACATGAGGTTTTTAACGAGGCAATCCGAGTAGCACAATAAGCATATGCTATGTACTCTTTCTCCAAATAATTTTTCCACTAGGTTTTATGAGACATGCATCTCGCGGCTAAGGTCTAAGGCGGAGTGTTAGGAAACCAGCCCACGAAGGGTCCATATGGACTCTAGTAGATACCCTAGCAAGCACTATACATATAGAAGAGGATACCTCATTGTAAACAGATATGAGAATAATAAAGCATTGTTCTCCTCTGCATCTCTGTGTGTTCATCTTTTAATTCTTGTTTACAACCCTTGAGCACATCGGGGAATCTTTGGACAACATCTGGTATCAAGGGCTCCTCAACAATGGGGTGTGGACTTGTGGTCTCGTCGGCATAAGTAACCAACGGGCTGGCCCGAATAGGGTTCAGTTGTTATGCAGACCGGACCTAGCAGGCTAGGGTCTTAGCCTAAGCACGGTTTGTGGGACAACTAGGTCGAACTAAGCTAACTCATTTTGGCTCAAATATTAGTCCAACAAACAAGAAAAATGACTAGAACTAAAAGATATACATATATATTGAATAAATATTTATATATCATAAGAAAATAGGAATGTAATTGCATATATTTAATTTTGTTGCTGTGCTATAGTAGCGAGCTTAACCTCAGACCGAGCTGGCCCATTTGGTCAAGGCGCCGACCCAAGCACGATTCGCTAAGACGAATCAGGTCGTCCTGAGTTGAAGAACGGTTCCAGGCCCCCCGGTTCAGCCCACTAGACCAATCCCATTTGCCAGCTCTACTCTGTCGGCTCTAGACCTGGCCAAATGAGCTAGACCTAACGGGATGTGTCGGACAATATGGTACTATGCTTGAGTAGTTGAGCCCCGTGCAACACGACATGTTGCCTAACGGGCTATGTTTGGGATGTGACCTTGGCACAATGGGCCGACACAACACGAACAGTATCATGTCATGCCTAGCAAGGCATAATTTTCTGTTAGACTGTCACGTAACCATAATCCCTTTCGAGAGATCTCTTCCTTCCCCTTATCTCCTAGTAACAAGGGTATTGAGTAGTGGCGGAGCTTCTTGCAAATTATGGGGTGTTGGCCATAAGAGATTGCATGGAAGAGACGGTACAAGTATTAGATCTTGCTATTACTTCCATGTTTTTAGCCAAACAAAGAGGGGCATGACCCACCTTGGCTTGTACTAAGCTCCACCCAGTGGAGTTAAGGCCCTCAACTCTATCTCCCTTTGCCTCCCTAGTCTTGTCCCCTCACCTCCTCTACATCACCCTCTATCCTCTCTCGAAGGGCGTTAGCCTTCCCCACCAACAACTCTTCTATCTGTCCACGTTAGTATGCCCTCCTCTTCATGGCTTCGAGTCGATGCGCCACCATCCCAATTGGCATCGGCTTGTTCATGGCTACACACTGATGCGACACCGGCTCCATCCATGACTCCATACTGGCACGCCATCATATATATCCATCAGAGCTAGCTAGCCTCATCTGCGCCTAAACCTTCTTCAGTCGCCATCTTTGGTCTCCGGACTCTCCCTTGCCATGGGTCAGAGGCTAGACACATGGGCAGCCCGAGATGACATGAATAGTGTCTACGCGGCTATGCCCAAGTAAGCACATCACAATTAGGCAGAGCCCAATTGGGCCCATGCCGTTCAAGGGCTGTTAGCTGCATTGACAGGCCCAAACCGTGTTCGATTGGGCTTAAAACGTGCAGCACATTTTGACTGTTAGACGCAACACGCGCACTGACTAGGGAAAAGTCCATTTTGCCCCCTTAAACTATTAAGTAAATACGGTCTTCCTCCCTGTTTAAAACCGGGGAAACAAATCCTCGAACTCTTTATATCGAGCAAATTACCCCTAGCTGGAACCACTCCGGTTTTGGCTGATGTGGCATCCTAGTTAGCATGGTTTTCTTGAAAATAAATTTCAGAAAAATCTAATAAATTGTAGAAAATCATATGAAGCTCAATAAAATAGAATATAATATCTAAAAATTCAAAAAAAAAGTGTAGAATCCAAATATGCAATAAAGGTATGATATTTGTGCATAAACTTATATGCAAAAATTATATTTTGTGTTACAATGTCTTTATTGATTAAATAATTCAAGTATTTAGGGAAAATTAGTTTGGATTCTTCAAAAATAGGAAAAATTATTTTAGCTTCTTGGAATAATGGAGAAATTAATAAAAATAGAAGGATGTTAGTTTGACCTTTGAACTTACCTAATAGTTCAAGAGGGCAAAATGGACTTTTTCCCCACTGACTAGTAGCCGTTACACACGGCAACGCAACACGCTATCGAAGGAAGACCTACTACACTATTTTTCTTATTTCCTGCGTTTTTCTTCTTGTATGTATGGTTCCTACCCTGTATTTCACATTTTTATTGATTGTACTCGTGTTATGGCCACTCTTGAACTTTGGAGCCTTCAGATTTGTGCAATATAACTTTCTCAATTTTTGCATGTTGGAGAAATTTTTATTAAAAAAAGTCAATTCATTCGATAATTGATTTACATATTTTAAAAAATAAAAAAAAGCTACTCGAATTGATATCCCAATTTCCCCCAATTTTTTCCAGGTTTTCCCCCTAATTTCTTGGATCACCGTTAAGGCGTTGACAAGTACCAGTGCTCTCACAGGACCTTAATATGACCGGAGTATCTGAGTAACTAGAGCACATATACACTATACACCCAGGGCAAGGACCGATCTAGGATTTTTTTTTTTTTGAAACAGGAAGCGAAAACTTTCAATTAACTACGACCAATCTAGAAACCGGTCATCAGATTTTGAATAGTGACAGGATAGTTGTCTAGCCACAAACTTGGGAGGCCCCGCTGCAAGCGAGGCGCAAGCTTGGCCTACTGATCTGCCACCAAATTGCAGTCCCTTCGACATTGCATCACCTTCGCATGATTAAAAGAAGTCACCGTAGAACTTCTGATCTCTAAAATGATCACTGCCTCAGCACCTTTGGCATTCTCCTTGCTAGTCAACATAGAAGCCAGATTCTGGGCATAGAATTTTTCTTACACCAGGAATGTCATATTTTTGTACGTGCAGTAGTTTCTTAGCATCTAAATCCAATGCATAAATTCTAAATTTACACAGGGTACAACGCGGATCAATAGTTTAAATAAAGTCTTGCGTGTTAACAAGATTATAAAATATGCAATAAAAATTAGAATACTACTTTATAATATTATTTGACAAGATGAATCTTGATCCCGAAAAAGAAGATAAAGAACACAAAAAGAATGTCTCTTCCCTCTTTATTTTAGTCGCGTCCTCTACATTCATAGGTCAAAATCACAATAAATTATGAATTTTTCCCAAATAAGTACAAAAGACATCTCTACTACACAAACGAATATTAAAGCATCCACACCAGAAACCTTATTCCCACTACTCTAAAATACTATTCACCACAACTCTATCCATTCCTCTAAAATTCCTTCACACTTTATACTATACCCTAAAAGATTCCTTCACTCTACCAGTCCTAACCAAATAAGCGCTACAGTGTTTATAGGGTTTCTGCTACGGATGCTCTTACTGACACTAACGCCACGCTCGTGCTGGACACGATCTAACAGCGTCAGATCCGGATAATTATGCAGTAAATCTTTCCTCAGATTCGGCGTCAGATGCGGATTATTATAAGACGGATGCGGAAGGACTTGGATTGGTTACGAGCAATCTAACAGATAACACCCACGTGAAGAATATATAGAATTGCATCAACAAAAGTGTTATGTTATACCAATTATTAAAAAAGTATCACATTTAATGTTAACCCCTCTAGTTCTAAAAAAATTGAGTTAATTCCTTATTTGACACCGAGAGTAAGGCCATCTCCAGCAGTGCCCATGCCCCATCACTGTTTGTCACTGTAGCAAACAGTGATGGGGCATGAATAGGAAAAGTAGAGTGTATAAATAGTGATGGGGTAGTTGTTGGGGAGGTGAATAGGGATGGGGCTTGGGCATCTGCTGGAGATGCCCTAAGGCCTTTTCGTAATCTACTATCACAATTTTTCAATTTTCTTATTTGCCATCGTCCATGAAACTTCATCCTCTCAATACCATTGTTGACTGGTCAAGTCATAACGAAGCTGCATAAAGACAATTATGCCCATGCTTTTTTAATATGTTAAAATATTAAAATTCCATAATAAATAGTAGAAAATTCATAAAATTATGCGTACTTAAATTTGAAAGTAAACTTTTAAAATTTTGGGATGTAAATTTTATTTTAAATTAATGGTACCTACCATGTCTAACGAAAACAAGATAAAACAAAGAAAATTATGAAATTTGAGTGACAAGTAGGACACGTTTTAAATTAATTAAAAAATTTGAATCCCTCAATTTGGAGTTAAAATGTTTCAGATGAAAAATTTTTAAATCCAAAAATTATGAAAGGGATATTTTGGACATTAATGAAGCTTTCTAACGACTAATCAATTTAACGGAGCTAATGACGGTGGCATTGAGGCGAAGAAGTTGGAGAGACGATGACAAATAAGAAAAATCAAAAATCGTGATGGCAGGTCAGAGAAAGGCCTAACTCTCAATATCAAATAAGGAATTAACTCAAAAACATGACGTTTGAGATACATGCAAGTCAAAGTTTTAAAAATCATCTATCAAAATATTTTGAACTATTTAGATTGGACATATGAATGTTATACATATAGATTCGTATCAAAAAATACTTTTATAATATTATAATTTTAGTGAATTTTATAAATAATTTATAATAGTAATTAGTGGTCAAAGTTATATTTCAGAGATCATGTCGATGTCCAAAATTTCATGTTTTTGTGATTGGAGGGAGTATTATAGTAGCCAACGATTAAAAAACACAAAATATATTTATGCTTGTCGGATACATATTATGTTGATTTATATGATATCAAGCACACACGGATACAGATGGGTCATTACTCTTCCCATGTCATAATCCATATTCTTTTTTTATTTTTGGGATATGAATACTTATCGGGTATATATCAAGACTGAAAAGGGACATTTGGAACAACTTGTTTTAAAAAGAAATATCCTATCAGATTTGATCGGTAATTCCGGCCTCGCTTCCATCCCTTGTTCCCTACCTGATTGGCCGCGGTTGCTAGCATGCTAATTTAGGTCTGCAAAGCTGTGGACTCTTGATAATACTCTTGAGAGACCGAAATAATTGATTTTGAGAGTTTCGATAAAAAAAACACTGGGATCTTAAAAAATAGCTATAGAGCTCCAAAATAGCTATTGATTTTTCATTCACAAGAAAGCTACTGACATGAACCGTCAGTTCTCACACTGACTGACTTACCAGGTGTTTGTTTATGTGAGCTGATTTGATTTCTTGATTGGGTGAATTTCAAGAGCACCGAAACGGCTTAGAAAACCGTGCTACTTCATTTAATTTGTATTTTTAGAGTTTTGTGACGTGTCTTCGAGATCAAAGAATACACGGACTCAAAATATTTTTTTGGAATTGGCAGGAGCACTGTCTATTCATTGAGTAGAAGATAAATTTATCACGAAATTACACACAAGGAGGTGGAGGCAATCCCCATAAGTAGGGGTGTAAACGGAGCGGATAATTTCAGACCGACCGACCGACCGAATCAGTTTAGATAGTGATTTGGATAATTATACGGATATCCGGTTGTTTTTTGTGGATATGGATACGGATACAGATACTGGGTGCCGGATACGGATACGGATAATGCGGATATTATCCGATGGATAACATCCGAATAAAAATATGGATAATATCCGATCCGAATCTATTCTAGGGGCTATGGCGCCTGCTAGTCTACAAGAGTCCAGTAAACCACGATACTCTCTAGGCCTAGGCCACCGCATCAATCACCAGCCCACCAACACCAAGAATATGAACAAAATTCAAGAAGCAAGGTTGATGTGTATGATCCTTATTCTGCCATGTTAATCTGATATTACTTCATGCTTTCAAAATTATTTTCTTTAACTTAATTAGCAGTACGCAGTGTGTAACGCTATACAGCTATATCTCTTCATTGGTGAAATTGTTCACTCCAAGGCATATATTGATTCTTTTTTCTAGCATGTGTTTTCGAATAAGCGTATTATCCGAGGAAATATCCGTTCCGACCAATATTCGATCTTATATTATCCGTATTCGTATCCGACACTATCCGTATTCGTATCCGACACTATCCGTGTCCGTATCCGTATTCGGCACTATCCGTATCTGATCCGTATTCAAAAAAAATATATGGATACGGATACAATATTAGTGATATCCGACCGTATCCGATCCGTTTACATCCTACCCATAAGCTAGAAGCCAAAAAAAAAATTGTCTAAAACTGGGTGAATGTTAAATATCACCCAAGAGCTCTCCACATGGCAGCTACCTTGCAACGTTCTTAACCTTATGATTTACTCTCTTGGACGATGGGCCAAAGCAGAGTTAAGACAATCCTGTTTAATAATTATAGGACATACTGTAGTGGTCTATAAGCTTGTTAGAATATTTGTCGATTTCTCTGTTTTAACACATTTCACTAGGAGTATAGCAGGACTCAAAATATCAAAGTGTTGAGATAAGCACGTAACTAAGGGCCTGTTTGTTTAGGCTTCTGGCTAGCTTCTAGACCGTAGAAGCCGGAATCTCAGACAAAGAGCCAGCTTCTTAATCTTGCTTCTACAAAAGCTAATCATCCAAAAGCCAATGATACAACTAGATTAGAGAAGCCTATTTTTACCAGCTTCTCTAGCTTTTGCGGGTTGAATATATGACATTGCCATCAAAATTGAGAAGAAATTACCCACCTTTGCCACTACATAAAAAGCGCCCTTCCGGCCTTCCCCCAACGTCATCCCGCTGCCCCAATCCCCCACGCGAGGCTGTGGCGGCTAGGTTTAGCTGCCGCCTCCTTACCCGCCGCCGCCGCCTCGTCCTTCCTCAACGCGCCGCCGCTCGTCCTTCCTCGACGCGCAGCTGCGCCCTGCCTCAACGCGCCGCCCCACGCCATTACCCGCCGCCGCCGCGCTGCTGCGACCCGCCGCCCTCGCCGCTCCTCGACGCGCACTTGACCGTCTTCCTCAACGCCAACAGCAGTGTGCCTGCCTCAACGCCGCCCCACGCCATTACCCGCCACCGCCGCCTCGTCTGCCTCAACGCGCGCCTGCCTCGCGACGACGCCACAAGATCGCCCTACTACCGCCGCGCCGCCACCCGCCGCCGCGCTTCCCGACCACCATCGGAGGTATGAACTTGGATCTACGTTTTGGTACAAATTTTGGATGTAAAAATCTTTCTTGCTGCTGATACTAGTGGTGAACACATGGTAATTTTGGATCTAGATATCTTTCTTGGTGATGATAGTAGTGGTGAACCCCAAGGGATTATTGATAGAAACAAATTGTGTTGTTGTGAGACCTGCCGAAGTAGAAGTAGTTCTGAAATTTTTCTAGTATGCAGAGTAGTTCCTAATTAGTCCGTATATAAGCTCTTGTTGTTCTGAAGTATGAATAGTTGCATGCCCCAATGGCCAATTAATTTGTTGTTCTGAAATATGAATTGTATGTTCCTTTTGTGATGAATAATGTAGCAATTGAATTGGCCGGATGTGGTATCCCTGTATAGGATTTGAGGCTAGGTTTGGAAACGAAATATTATGTTGAAGTTGTAGCAGAACAAGTCAAACTGAAAAGTACCAGCTTTACATGCTTATACACATGAAGTGGTTAGCTTTACATGCTTATACGCATGAACATGTGCTGTACCCAGCAGCAGATGACTTCTCTTTGAGTGTACATATTTGATGATCTTCTGATGGAAGATCATAATGCTCATTCCAGATTAGCAGTTGATCAAGAGACAAAAGCTCTTTTTTTCTGCATCTGGTGAACTTTAAAATGTTCACCATAATTGCTGTGTTGTTCAATGCAATCGAGCTTAAGCTGAACTGTTACTATCTGTACAAAGAAAGATATAGATGTGGCTGACCAGTTCTTTTCTGGTTCTACGAACAAACAAATAGGCAATAGAATTGACACTATTAAGGTTCTAATGTTTTGGTTATTACAATTTCGAGAAATTAGATGGCCACAAAAGCGAAGAGTGGACCAAAAGCCGAGTGGGATCCCCACGCTACGATAATTTTTTGCAAGATTGTTGTTGAGGAGATCAAGGCAGGAAATAGACCTCTTGGTGTTCTGAATGCAAGAGGCTATCAGAACTTGGGGGAGAAGTTTCTGGCTCAGACAGGGAGGAATTATACTCAGAAGCAACTCAAAAACCGATGGGACAACCTGAAGATCCTGTATAATTTCTGGAAATCACTCTTGAATAATACTGGACTTGGGTGGAATGCGAATTGGGACGATGAATTAAGCGATCAATTTTGGGAAGATAACACACAGGTAAAATAATGGACAACATTGTGTATGTCTATAGCTATTTTTTACCGTCTAACTATGCACTGATTTTTTTTATCTCTCTATTTCAGGGAAGCAAAGAGAAGAAAGCACTTCGTTATGGTCCACCACATAATCTCAAAGACCTGGAGTTTATATTTGATAGGAGTCATGTGTCGGGATTGTCTGCATGCATTCCCGGTGAAGAGGGTTGTGAGGAAAACACTCCCAACCGTACCAGAGTGGATGAAGAGGCTGACTGAAAGGATCAATATGTCGCCTAGAGGGGGGTGAATAGGCAGCGAAAAATAAAACAGAGTTAATTTTGCGGAAGCAACACCGGATTATCCAGGGTGTTGAATCGGATAATCCGGAGCACACCGGATAGTCCGGTATCCTATACCGGATAGTCCGGTGCTTACTGAGCCAACCTGCAGTAGCAGCACAAGCACGTCTCCACGAGCTGAAAAATCACTTCAAGAAGTAGATTAGTTGGCACAAAGAACTTAGAGGTAGTTATCAAGATTCACAAAGCACCCTATTTAAGAATACCGTAGGAATCAGGAAGTTAGGGTTAGAGGAAAACCGAACGGAAGACAAAAGAAATTTATCCCAAGTTCGGATCCTTGAGGGATCCTCGTCTCCGTTGAGGCAGCTTAGTCACACTTAAGTGGGGTCTTTTCAACCCTTTCTCACCGGTGTTGCACAAAGCACTCACCGGTTTCACTCCTTGATCCCTTTCCAAGAGGAGGTGGAATCCAACCTTCACAGACTCCTAGGGCTCACCACACGAAGACTTGGGAGCTCCTCGGTGACCCCTAGCCGTCTAGGAGTCCTCAACCTCCAAGAGTAACAAATCCGGCGAGAAATTTAACTTGAAGGTGACCCTAGTGCTCACTAGATGAGACCAACACTAGTCAAGCACCAGATCCTTGCTCCTCAGCCCTCTAATCTCAAGAAACACTCAGATCTAGAGAGGGAAGGTGCTAGGACGCAAGAACAAGTATGAGAGAGTGTGTGAGTGAAAGAGCAGGTGTTCCAACGGGCAAATGGAGTTAGGGTGGTAGAGAATGGGTATATATAGGACCTCACAACCCTAGCCACACTTTTAGAAGAATGTACCGGACAGTCCGATATGAAAGACCGGATAGTCCGGATGACTTGGAATTCTGAAGTTCAGGGATGAGTAAGTCCGGAAAGTCCGGTATAGAACTCCGGATAATCCGGTTAAATAATTATTAGGCAGGAAGCTGGGGTGACTGACAGGATCGGACAATCCGGTTCAGACCGGATAGTCCGAATTGTGAAATCGGATAGTCCGGTTAAATAATTTTGAGCAGAAGCTTCGAGTGGACGAGAGAGTCGGACTTTCCGAAGATGACCGGATAGTCCGGACTGAGATACCGGATAATCCGGTTAAATATGAGTTGATTCCGAAGACAAGAGTGGAGAGACAGAGCGGACAGTCCGGTGGACATCGGATAGTCCGGACTGGTACACCGGATAGTCCGGTGTACAAACTCAACAAATTCCTGGAAATTTTGTGGGATGAAACTGGTGTCTATAAACTATTGTGAAACTTATCTAATGAGCACTTTGGACACCTAGAGACAATTTCTCGTTGAATCCCTCTTAATAGTACGGCACACACTTCCTTACGACTCAAAACCGAAAATTACAACATATTAACACCCTAATGATTTACATGTCCTGTACCCTGCAATTTTCTCTCAAGCATCCGTTAGATCTTTAATTGACTGTCATAAACCACCAAAATAACTTTAACAGCCTAGATGCACTTACACTGACAATGATGCAGAAGGCATGGAAGAAGAGACAACACCAATGGGGGCTGCGAGGAAGCAATTGAAGCGGAAGGGAAAATCTCCTAGTCCAAAGAAGAATAGTCCAAGGAAGAAAGGGAAAAATCCTATGGTTAGAGTCATGCCACACATGGTGGACGATGTTATCAGTTGTAACTCTGTAACATCAAGAGCATTAAATGACGACTTCACTCGTGAGGCCATTAGGAAGGTGATGACTTTGGCTAGAGAGGCTGGAGCGGCTGAAGGGAGTGACGAGCATTTTATGGCTACAAAGTTGTTTGTAAAAGCTGAAAATCGTGAAATTTTTCTAACTTTTGAGACAAATGAAGGGAGGCTCAATTGGCTCAAGAGATGCTATGAAGAAAGGAAGAAGTAGTTGATTTTTGTAGTTGCAAGTGTTATATTTATCTTTATGTGTTACGTGGGATCAAACTTGCTATTATCAATGTGTATTATTGTTTGAACCTTCATCTTTATGTGTGCCGTGTGTATTTTTGTTTGAAACTTCATCTTTATATTGGAATGTCAGAAAATTATTACTTCATATAACGTAGTATTGTCTTTTCTTGTTGCTTTGTAGATGAGTTCAAGTGACAATTCAAGTAATAGTTCAAGTGATGGTGACTACGATACAATTTTGGATATTGCATTGAAGAGACAAAAGTTGGTACATCGGTGTTTATATGCAGCAAATGTTTTTGGTATGTAATATGGTCAAACTTTCTTGAACAAGTCAGCCATGAGACAACCGAAAGTGTCAGGTTACGATTGGGTCATAAAAACTTTGAATCGACCTAGATCTTGCTACAAAATGTTTAGGGTTACCAGACCAGTTTTTGATAGTTTGCATGAAACATTAGTGTTAAACTATGGTTTGAAGTCAACTAGAGGTATGAGTTCTATTGAATGTTTGGCAATGTTTTTATGGACTATTGGTGGTCCACAGTCTATTAGCCAAGTTGAGGATCGGTTTGAGAGGTCTACAGAGACGATCAGTAGAAAGTTGACCCATGTGTTGAACTGTGTGAACAATCTAGCTGTGGATATTATCAAACCAAGAGATCCACAATTCGAAACAGTGCATTCTAGACTTGAAGATTCTCGTTTTTCACCTCACTTTAACGGTTGTATTGGAGCAATAGATGGTACTCATATTCCTGTTGTTGTGCCTTCTTCTGAGACGGTTGCACATGTCGGCCGGCACCGATATACTACTCAGAATGTGTTGGCTGTATGTGACTTCGACATGAGATTCACTTTTGTTGTCGTTGGATGGCCGGGTTCGGTGCATGACACAAGGGTATTCAATGATACTTTACGCAAATATGCTGATAAATTTCCATTTCCTCCTGAAGGTATGAACATTACCTCTAAATTGTTTTTATTACATCGTCGTTAATATATTGCTGACATACGTGTTATATGTTCAGGAAAGTACTACCTTGTTGATTCAGGCTATCCTAACCGGAAAGGTTTTCTTTCTCCATATAAAGGGGAGAAGTACCATTTACAAGAGTTTCGACAAGGGCCCGGCCCTAGGGGTAAAAAAGAAGTGTTCAACCATTTGCATTCATCTCTTCGTAACGTCATTAAGAGATCATTTGGTGTTTTAAAGATGAAGTGGAGAATACTTCTGCACTTACCAAGTTATTCAATGCGAAAGCAATCAAAACTTATTATTGCATGCATGGCCCTTCACAACTTTATTCGAGACAGTGCTTTGAGAGATGATCTCTTTGAGATGTGTGATCAAGATGAAGACTACATTCCGAGTGTTGATCAACCATCGTCATCTCAGCCAGAAGCACTTAGGCATGAAGAGAGTGATATGAATGCCTTTCGTGATAGTATTGCTAATGCTTTGGTGGCTATGAGAGGATAGACTGAAAATTTTGAGACTTATTTTGGGGTTTGTACTTGCTGACCATACAACTTAGGGCTTAAACTTTTATGTAACCATTTTTGTTTTTAGTAGTTTTTGTGAAAGTGAGATTTTACTGCAACTTTAAGTGCTACGGTAAATTTTATTCTTTATTTTATATGATCTCATATGGTGGTATAAATAAGAGCGAGAAATATATCTAAATTGTAAATATTTAATTGATATATCAGAAATTGATATTTTATTAGATTAGATTGTGGAAGAACCAAAAGAAACTGTCAAGGGTATTACAGACATTATACTCTTCATTCAGCTTAAAGCCAGAACCAAAAGCTGGGTTGCCAAACAGAGCCAGCTTCTGCAAAAGCTGCTTCTGCAAGAGCTGGCTCTCCAGAGTCAAAAGCCAGAAGCAGCTTTTGGAGAAGCCACAGCTCAAACAAACAGGGCCTAAATAAGCTTAAGCAAATAAAGATTAGTAGGCAGAAAGATGTTACCCAAATGTACGCGCCATCCACTAGGAAATTAATGAATACATATATATGTGCGTACCTGCATGTGGCGCGACTAAGGTTAGGCGTGGCAGTCTTAAGCTGCCAACCAAACAGAACTAAAATTGGCGCCACACTTGTGGCAAAGTATGGCAAGAAAATGAGTCTATAACGTGTGGGGTCAGAGACTAAGAAAGTATGGCGCGATTAATGTTAGGCGTGGAACCAAACACACGTTTAAGAATATGTGATACGACTAAGGTTAGGCAGGGTAGCCTTAAACTGCCAACCAAACAGGTCCTTACTCTCTTGAATGGGCCAAAGCAGAGTTAAGACAGTCCTGTTTAATAATTATAGGACATAATGTAGTGGTCTATAAGCTTGTTGGAATATTTGACGATTCCTCTCTTTCAACACATTTCACAAGAGTATAGCAGGACTCAAAATATCAAAGTGTTTATGTTTTCAAAATAAGAGATAAGCACGTAACTAAATAAGCTTAAGCAAATAAAAGATTAGCAGGCAGAAAGATGTTATCCAAATGTACGCGCCATCCACTAGGAAATTAATGAGTACATATATATATATATGTGCGTACCTGCAGATGCGGCGGCGACGACGTCGCGGTTGGAGTCCCTGACATGCAGCTTCAGGCGGGTGGCGTAGCCGGGGTGCGTGGCGTAGAAGTCCTCCAGCGCCATCTCCATGCCCAGGAAGCTCTTCTTCCCCAGCTCCGTCGCCAGGTCGAGTATCACCCCGACATGAACCAGAACGGTCGGCGGCGGCGCCGCCGCCGCGGCAACGACAGACACCGCAGCGACGTCACGGCGACTAACGCCGACGAGGAGTACGCATAAGATCAGCTGGTGGTAGACAGTAGAAGCTGCGCTACTGCTACTGCCGAGAGCAGCCAAGCGCCCTAGGCAGTACCTCGACATCTGCAAGTTGTGTGACGCGTACGTCGCTGACTAACTGGGACTGTGGTTCTGGGCTTTTCACCTAGCTACTGTAGGCTGTAGTTGGGGACTTGGGGTTTATATATGTAGACGGTGGCACGGATCGAGCTGCAAGCCTGCATGCGTTCGAGTATCTTTGTTTTTTGATACACAGCTGTATCATTGCTAGCTAGCTAGGAACTTAGAATATATTTTAAACCATTGGCCCCGTCCTGACACCCCCTCTCTCTAGTCTATACTACCTGGTGTTGGCAACAACTGCGATGGGGAGGTGAGACGCGAAACAAAATTCAAGGAGTTCGGATTTTTAGTACCACCAACCAAAAAATGATAAATTACCTACCTTCCCTGTTCTTGACTTCCCATTCCCTCTTAATTTCCTTTGACCAAACTTAAATAACTATACCAACGACAGTATGCAATTTTTGCCTTTTAGGGCATCCGTGGCGGGCACTGTAAAACACTATTCATCTAGATAGAGTAGTTACTGGAGGGAATGAATCTTTTAGAGTGTAG
Organism: Olyra latifolia; assembly: GCA_036346145.1. Lineage (NCBI taxonomy): Eukaryota > Viridiplantae > Streptophyta > Magnoliopsida > Poales > Poaceae > Olyra > Olyra latifolia. Next base: position 6,604,817 of record CM070530.1, read on the forward strand.
TGTAAAATATAAAGGAATTTTAGAGGGATGGATAGAATGTTGAGTGAATAGTGTTATAGAGTGGAAGGATAGAGGGCCATTTAGATATGCTCTTAAGATCTAATTGAACCTTCGAGACAACTTTAAAAACCTGGTATAATTTACCTTAGGATTTGTCACTCCCAAGTCAAACCATGCTACGGTGTGTCACACAGGGTTCACAAAACCGCCGGTTTCTCGCCAAACCGCTGCGGTCTGGCTTCTGAAACCACCGGTTTTTACTCGCTCAAACTCAAAAATTCAAATTTAAATATGTAAATTTGATAAAATTTAGAAAAAAAATTGTAAAAAAACTAGGATTTTTTTAGAACATCTTGTACAAAGCAAAATTTCAAATTTACATCATTTTCATGCTTAAATTTGAAATCAAAGATGTGATAAAACTTGTGTTGTGTTTTAAAAATATGGATGGGCCAAAATAGGTTAAGTGGGTCGTATGCTTTGCAGACTTGCAGCCCAATTTCCTCGGCCCTTGCGAAATTCCAAAAATGCCCTCGAGAGAGTGCATTTGGTCCCCCATCGACAGCAAGCTGTTCCCTTTTGATCCTCCATTCTCCCATCTCTGCGCACGCACCCAACCCTCATCCCCCTCGCCAATCGCCGCCAGCCCCACCAAATCCTGACGAACCGTCGGCCTTCTCGCCGCCGGAGAGCTCAAAACCGCTAGATCTGAGCGGCTAGCCGATGGCTTTGCGGAGAGAAATATGATGTGTTCATGTGTTCATGTATGATATATGTATTTGATGGAAACATTGTCTAATGTCCAAATATTTGTATTGCAATATATGTATGTATAATATGTACTCTATGTTCATGTGTTTCAAACATCAATATCTAGGATAGGTCATGCCAAAATTTTTCCTGTATTTATACAAATTACCATGACATATATCCTAGGCATATATAATTTTTTTTCATATTTTTTAAAGATTATTTCACGCATCTTTTTAATTTTTTAATTTTTAGATTTTCCTACTGGTTTCTCACAAAAACCGCTGGCTAACCAGTAAAAACCGGTAGGAAACCGTCCGGCTGATCCAGTGAATTCAAATTCAAATTTGTCCGGTTTTCGTCGGTTTCTAGCGGTTTTTACCGGTTAGCCGGCTCGGTGAGGTAGCGGTTTTAGGACCGGTTTCGGTTTTTTGAACCCTGGTGCCACATGACTAATCCTAAATTTTTTCTTAATGATTTACATGTGTCTTATGTTAATGGAGTGTGCGCTTTGTGTAGTTGTGCTAGGATCTGTAGTAGTACTCGTACTCGGTACGTCCATGGACCATGGACGATGTGTGTACTACGTAGTTATGGTCGCTAGGCCAGGCCACGACTTGCCTCGTCCCACCAGCTGGCTGCTGTCCTTTGGTGGCTCAGAACCCACACCAATCGAGCAAGGGCGTACAGCCGTACAGGTACCGCCCGAGCACTCTACTGTTGCTGGCGGCTCCCTCTCCATAAATGCACAGCGCTCCTGCCGCACCTCGCATAGAAGGTGCCGGCGTCTTGGGCCTCATCCGGTCCGAGTGGCCGTCCGCGAAATGGCCGCCTCCTCCTGTCGAAGAGATTACATCTCTCTATCTTCTCTCTCCTATATCACGGCATCCCCCACATCAGCTACTCTATATCTTCCGCTCTATATTCTCTCACCGCTATTTTTTATTCATATACTCCAATGGTTTCTCAACAGACGTATTTTCGTATTTACGTGAGTATTCAATGGTTTGTCTCCACCATGCATGCATGGACTATCGGAAAAAAAAATAAGGGCGTTAGAAATGTTGTCAACCTAAAAAAATTATTCGAAACCTATACGGAGAGGGTTCGGGAAAAAAAGCCATGTACAGATGAAAGATAAATTATTGCTGCTGAAATTCAACAGGTATTTTTAAATATTACCCCTCGTACTTGTTGCCTTCGTCATGAATCCAACCATTGTGGTACGCATGCTTCCATGAGAAGCAACCCGGGTGTGACTTTTCTTAGAAGATGTAGTTGCTTCTTCTATAAGCCATGCACACCTTCCTTCCCTGGTAAGCCAGAATGTGTTGGACGACAGCTATATAAGCAGGTAGAGATGCATCCAACCCACTCACATCTTTGAGCTAGTAGCCAAGCCACTCACATATTATGTTCTAACTATTTGTAATAGTCTATACCACAACAGATGGTTTTATTGTGATGTCGTATCTTTGTGATCTGAAACAATATGTCATGAGCGAATGTGACTATCCGCTTATCACAAATGATTTTATGCTGGAACCATTGACTATGATGTATCACGGACGATTTTGAAGTAAAATTATTTGCGATAAGTGGATCATCACAAATTGTTCTTACCATCGCTTACAACATAGACGAACATGGCAGTAAAACCGTCTATGATAAATTAACAGTGGCTTAACAGTGAGAGTTGTGACGAGGACTGTAGTATGGCCATGTCTGTACTCTGTAGCAGTGGTTGTTGTTGCTTTATGCTCAATTTTTTGGTATGAGCTGTGGCTATACATGGATTGTACACCCACATTGGATGAAAACAAATTGATGTTAGAGCATCCATAACAGAAACTCTATAGTAGTATAGAAATAGAGTTTTAGATATAGAGTTTCTGGTGGAGGAAAGGAATCTTTTAGGGTGTAGTGTAAAGTGTGAAGGAATTTTAGAGTAATGGAAAGAGAAAATAGGGTAGAAGAGAGAAAATAAGGATAGAGCTTCTGGCGTGGATGCTCTTATTCCCTAAAGTTGAGGGGCATTATATATGGGGCAAACATCAAAACGCCAAAAAAAATCATGAGCAGGAAAGCACCAGCATCATATAAGCTATATAGAAATAATATAGAATTTATCGTTTCAAATATGTGCATCATAAGATTTGCTTCTTAGTGTTTCACCACGGTATAGAATATAATATAATGCACATCGTTATGGATAGCAAATATTAGACAGAGGATTTAATGATTTGCTCCTAAGATATGACAAACCAATCGACATAAACGTATAGGGGCAAAATAATCAAATATCTTCCTTAACTGTGGGACCGGCCTAGTATCAAAAGGATTATTGCCACCTCCCCCGAGAGATGGCAACAGAATACTGCCATATCCTCAAGGCAAGTGGCTGTTTGTTACTATTGTTAAAAAAAAAGTGGTGGTTTTGTTTTGCTTCTGCCGAGCTGGATGCCCCTCGTGAGACAGTGATGCGCATATCCAGGATCACACCGGGGCCGACGCAAACACGCATGCCTGTGCCTTCCCCACTCAACGCCACCGCGCATGACGTAATCGAAGACAAAAATGCTGAGTCCTCAGTCCATGCTGACGTAAGTTGTAAACAGGTATGTGCCCAGTTAATTATTATGAGTATAGGACAAGAAACAAGAGGACAGATAATTCAGATCGTTTGCAAATGTCCTTAAGGTTTCAGAGTAAGCATTGTATAATCTCTAAAATATTTTTTTAGGAATGGATTACCCTTTTTTCTTACCACACGGATCCATTATGATGGGTTTTGTTTTTAGAGGCCAAGGTGAGCACAAAACTTTAAAGCCTGTCGGGTGCGAATACGAGGATGAGAAAATGGCTACGAGCATCCACAGCAGTAGCGCTATATGCACTGTAGCGCTGATGTGGCGAGAAAAGAGTTTCTGGTGGAGTGAAGGAATCTTTTAGAATACAGTGTAAAGTGTGAAGGAATTTTAGAGGGATGGAGAGAGAAAATAAAATAGAAGAGAGAGAAAATAGAGATAGAGTAATTGGTGTGGATGCTCTAAGAGCATATACAGCAGTCCACATTAGCTCTCTACAAACCGTCTATAAATCTTGTTACATAGAGTATGAGTTGATATAGAGGAGGGAAGGGAGCATAGAGAATTAAGCTATTGTTGTGTTAGCTGTAGTCGGCGGTAGCACGGGAACGAAAAAGTGTACAGGATTGAGTTGTCTATAGGGGCATATAAGTAAAGAAACCTATTATATATGGGTTATCTTAAGTGTTGTCTATACATGACATGAAGATTCTTATGATTTATGTATACCATTAATCGAATAGGAGTTACCACACTAAAGAATTGGAACTTTATATATTATATGCCACTTTAGCCATTTAAATTGATTCTTCGCATTTATGTTCTTTTGAATTAAGTGAAATTACCAAGCTAAACCTTGATCGTCTCTCCTAGCTTTGGCCGAATCCCTGTCCATGCCCGTGCTCCGGTGGTTCTCAGGCCACCACCACTAGCACTCGCAGTCGAGCGGGCCTCATCGGGCGACAAAGCATTCCTAGTGCTGGGCTGCCGGTACGATCAATACCTACTTTATAGCGGCCTAACACCTAAGAGAATGCTAGCGCTCTTTAACTATCATGCCCTAACAAGGGCAACCTATCTAGTGTATAGGACTCTCCATGTACACATGCACACAACCCATCTCATCCATGGAATCAAGATCTAATGGACCACATCAGAGCACAATATTTTTTTCAAATAAACACCCACTTCCCATCGCACCAATGTTGTGAATCTTATAAAAATAAACCGGTGGGAATTACCTTCCCCTCCACCCTGTCCTCTCCCTTTCTCAATCCCTCTATGCTTGCCCCTGCTGATCTCATCGGGTCCTCTCTCTTCCCGATCCCTCTCTATTGCTCATGCCCGCCTTGCCTCCTTCCGTTCTGGTCACCGCCGCCGCCGCCAACTGCATCACTTCCCTCTCCCACCGCTGTCCCACTCGCTGGCTAGCCACCTCATCCATGTTGTTGCTCTCACCAAACCCTATACCAAGCCGGAGCTGTTACCATCCTCATCAGTCGTCCACCTCACCCTGGATAGAGATCCTCTGACTTCATACAATCAGTAACTTTTCCACTGACATATAGACTCCACTACAACTGGTTCCACATATCAATGAGGAAGTCACTGACTACATGAAGTCAGAGGATCCCAATCCCCTCATCCCTTCTCCCACGTCGTAGTCACCAGCCATCGCCTTGAGGGTCGACTTCCCCACAGCTACAGTGATATGTTGTCTTGCAACCCCATCCGCCACCTCCAAGGTTGATTTCCAGCTCGCTGTCGTTGACGTGCTCTAGGCCAGGCCCCTACCTCGTCGCCCCCTCCAAGGTGGCCAACCCCGCCACCTCCATCAACGCAACGGGCGTTGTGGCCCTAGGGCATACACATAGATCAAACTAATGGGGAAGAGGCTGAGGCGGGAGTTTTGCAAAAAAAGGTGTATTGGTTCCTTAGATCTTGATCGGGTAGATAAGATGGGTTATGTGTCTGTGTACATGGAGAGATCGAGCTATGTACGTTGTAGATACGTACGCTGTCCTAAAAAGACAGTCACTGTGCATGACTGCTTGGCTGGCTCGCCATGCATGCATGCACACACTACAAGAGCGAGGCGGCAACGCAAAGACCCCAACCTATCCTGTCTACATGACAAGTGCCAAACTAACTAACCGTAATTAACGAAGGGTTGCGCACATGTATATCTCACCGACCAGATACTCACTTTGCCTGCCGGCTGCAACACGCATGCAGGATATATAGCTTTGCTAGTTAGCACCTAGCGAAGCGAACTAAGACCCAACTCCAACAGCATCTCGTCCTCTCTCCTGTCCTCTAAAATGTATTGAATCTCATTCTCTTTCCCGCTCCAGCAGATTCTCTATCTCATTCTCTATTGCAGGATTCGATCTCTATCCTCATTCCTTACGTATAGAGATTTTTCTCTCCTCTCCTTATACCATTCTTTATAGCGGTGGAGATACGCATAGAGATTTTCTCTCCTCTTCCTATATTATTTTGTATAGTGGATTTGTGGTGGAAATTCAGGGATACTATTGTAGAGGATAGAAATGTACGTAGGGAAGAAAGCTTTCTTTAAGGCTTGTTTCGACGTACGTGGAAAAACTTCCTGTGGAAAAAATCCCAGGAGAGAATTTTTTTGCCACTTCCTTTCCCAGGCCAGGTACGATCCCAATCCCCGACCGCCATCTCTTCCCTAGAAAAATCTCACTACCTCTTCTTTTTTTATTTTCACTGACCTTTTAGCCTTTTCAGAAATGAGGCATCAGTACCGGTTCGTGATATGAACCAGTACTGATGAGCCCCCGTGCCAGCTGGTCTGTACCCGCCTGCCAAGGGGCTCCTTAGTACCGGTTCGTGACCTGAACCGGTACTGATGTTAAAGCATCAATATTGGTTGGTCACTACAGGAAAAGACCTTATTCTCCACGGCCAAACATATGGTAGACAGCCAAAATACCTCGTCGACCAAAAAGAGCTTAAGGTCGATAGCCTGACCATCAGCCGTCCACCCTAAACGTGAAAAAACCGCGCCATCCATCCCGCCTGCTCCTACTGAAACTTAGGGTCAACCGCCCTGGAAACCGTCCACCATACAGTAGGCTCGGCGGCCCACTTGGCCGTCCACCTTAACGCCCGTCACGCTCCTGCCCGTCCACCTTAATGCGAGCTAGGGTCGGCGGCCCATTTGGCCGTCCACCTTAAGCCGGCTTCCGGGGCCGTGACGCACTTAGGGTCGGCGGCCCACGTGGCCGTCCACCTTAACTGCGCCCCGTCACACTTCCGGGCCGTGACGCACCTAGGGTCGGCGGCCCAGGTGGCCGTCCACCTTAACTGCGTGCCCGTGATGGCTGCCGGGCCTAGTTGGCAGTGAGAAATAGCTTAGGGTGGACGGCTTACGTGGCCGTCGACCCTAGCTTATGGTGGACGGCGGATGCGGCCGTCGACCCTATTGGCCCGAGCTAAATTCCACTCGAGCCGCTGCATCGATCCCGGGTGTGCCAAATCCAAGTTCCTCGCCGCCGCTGCATCCGCCTCCGCCGCCGCCGCTGCGTCTCGCTTATGCCGCCGCCGCCGCCGCGTCTGCTAGCGCCGCCGCCGCTTTGTCCAAACATCTTGCGGCGGAAGAAAGGAAGCCGAGGGGAGGAGCACGCCGAGCAACGCCGTGGAGGGCATGTGGCGGCGGGTGGCGAAGGCGGCGCCGGCGTGGCCACCATCGCCTCCTCCGACGACCCTTGCGCGAGCCTCAAGATCTGCGCGCACTTGCCCCCACGCCTCTTCCGCGACGCCGTCACCGCCGGCACCATCACATTCGACTACCAGTACTCCCTCTGGGGCCTCGAGCCGGGCACCCGCGACTGGCTCAACGCCAGGCACGAAGCCCACCTCCGCTCCACCAACCGCCTCCAGGAGCTCGATCCGCAACGGCGGCATCTACATCAAGCTCGGCCAGCACATCGCGCATCTGGTACGGAAATTGGCCTCTGTATTGGCACTATTGTGACGCGATTGCGCACCATCTTGCTGTGGTCATTGTCTGTGAGATAGCGTGATTTTGGTCGCTGTTTGAAGTTGAAGCTTGAGGGTTTGCTGTTTGTTTGTTTCTTCCAGGAGTATGTTGTGCCGGAGGAGTACGTGCAGACGATGAGGGCGTCTATGCTGAAGAGATGCCCGGTCTCATCATACGAGCAAGTCTGTGGGGTGTTCGGGAAAAAATTGGAGAATCGCCAGAAACTGTTAGTTCCTTGCCATCCTCCTTGCATTACTGCTTTGAGTAGCAAGCACATCTTGCTGTAGGGATGTTGTTGATGCAGAAGTTTCACCATGATTATTGGTGCTGTAATAATTAACAAAACCCACAATCCAAACGACCAGTGATTAGTGCATTTGTCAGGCACATTATTGATGCGTAAACCAAATGGTGTTCTTGTCAATTGGATTTATGCATTGCTTGTTAATTAGAAGCACCTCTGACATTAAATTTCTTGTTCCTCTTGTCTTGTGGTGTAGGTTTTTGCAGAATTTGATCATGTCCCACTTGCAAATGCAAGTTCACGCTGCCAGAACGCATGGTGGGCAAAAAGTTGCTGTTAAGGTTTGTTCGAACAAAAGGCTTCAATTCATTTAATCTACTAACACTATGTGAGCTATATATATGGATATGAATTGTGAATGTGTATGAATATAAATTGTGATGAGTATGGATATGAATTGTGATTGTGTATGTATATGAATTGTGAATATGTATGGATATGGATTGTGATGAGTATGGATATGAATTGTGAATGTGTATGGGGTGTATATACGGGGTGGGATGACTTTTGTTGCAGGTGCAGCAGAAGCAGCTGCCAATTGAATTTTAAAATTTTCGGGCAAATGGGATTTTTTTTTACCACTAATTAATTAGGGTGGACGGCCTTCTCCACGTGGCCGTCGACCCTAATGTGTGTCAGCCAGCCCTCTCAGGCTTAGGGTGGACGGCCAGGTAGCAAACACCGTCCACTCTAACTTAGGGTGGATGGCCTTTTCCACGTGGCCGTCCACCCTAAGCCTGGGAGGGCCGGCTGACACACATTAGGGTGGACGGCCACCTGGAAAAGGCTGTCCACCCTAAGCCTGGATGGCCGCTGACACACATTAGGGTGGACGGCCACGTGGAAAAGGCCGTCCACCCTAAGTTAGAGTGGACAGCTGCCTTTATCGTCGACCGTGGTATTTCGTGTCCGCGCGCTGGTTCCAGTTATGGTGGATGGCCGTTATTTGGCCGTCGACCCTAATAGGGTAGATGGCCCTTCCGTCGAATTTAATATGATGGTCGACCACTTATTTTCGGCGGCTTAAGGTGGACGGCCAGCTGTCGACCCTAGTTATGGTGGATGGTTTTGACTCTAGGGTGGACGGTTTTGGCTGTTGAGGTTACTGTTTTTTCCTGTAGTGGGTGTCTCCAACCGGTACTGAGTTGTCCCATGGCCCAGTAACCATTGAACCGGTACTGATGCCACTATCAGCTGATGGGCTGGTATTAAAGGCTACTTCTCTAGCAGGGAAGCACGGATATGATTTTTTTCCTACCCAGCGATTTGGCCGGGATCGGGGGAGATTTCCCCCTCCCAAACGTTCACCGTGAATATCCCCCAGGATTGGTCAACAGGGATATTATCCCAGGGAACTCGCAGGGATCCCAGCTGGGATTTAGACTCCTAAACAAGTCCTTAGGGAATGAATATAGAGAACTGATTTGAAGAGAATGATGTTAGAGATGGCCAACCTAGCTATTCTGGCCTCGAAGATCGCCACAAATTAACAATAATCAAAGCACTGGCTGATCATATGAACCTGCCTGTCCCAACGGAAGAACTGGGACCGAGTACAGCATGCATGAGCATGCGATATATAACCGGCACAAAGCACTATGCTCATTATCATATGCAATTGATCGAGCTAGCTAGCACACAAGCATAGTACGCCAGGTTTCGCGGGTCGATCCATGGAGATAGAGATACTAGATCACATGTAGTACTGCCAATTAGGTGAGCCTTGAACGACGATCTTGCCAGCCGGGCAACCGGTGCCAGCTAATTTTCAAAGCATGAACACTCGCTAAGTTTAACGAACTTCACTGTAGCTAGGCTAGGTAATTAATATTTGTCTGCGTATGCCTGCATGAACAAGAAAACGTTAGCATCTCCAAAAAGTGGCCCAAAAACCTAAGCACCAGAAGTGATTAATTGTAGAAAAGTTTTTATCTAGAAATACATGTTTACTCCAACTATGAAACCTAAACAGAGCCCTGTCAACCTAAAGTGGCCGGTGAGCCCATACCCAAATATGGGTACTTTCCGAGGTCCTATCCCATGTTAAGACTTTATTTAAAACTAGCTGAGTGCCCGTGCGTTGCAACGGAAGAAAAAATAAATTAATAATAAATATGATATTTCTCAATATAGATATGAATGCTCGTACGTTACTACGAAAACAAAAATACAAAAGGAAACAAAATATATATGAAAATAATATAAGACCGCATACAAATTTGTTAGCTTCAATTGGAAATGACAAGTTTAAAATAGTCGGCTAAATAAACAGCTCTACACATCAATAGAGAAGTACAATTAATACACTAGTCATCTCTTAAAAAAAAGATCTAACCTCCTGACGAGTGACCGTGCCTTTTGCAATAATTTAACACCTTATTCATATGCTAGTAAGCACATGCAACACGTCGGTATAATATGTTGCAAGAGGTTTATAATTACAAAGAATTTTATCCGCAAAGAATTGAAGTTACAAGTAGATCACGGGAAAATGATTTTCTCAATTAAGCAAAAGTACAACATATATGCTAAAACATAACTCTTGTTACAAAGTCCATCTGGACCAAAGCACACCAGGTCATGTATACCAAAGCCTAGCAATATATACAATGAACCGTCCATCCAACATCTAATGGATTCCATGTCACATTGGCCAAAAGTTGCACTAAGTCGTACACATTTTCACGGGATAGCAAAGCGTGTATCCGGAAGATGCTCAATGAACACCTCTCTTCCTTGCAGAGTCTGTGACTTGCTCCTGCTAGCAAAGGACGACATCATCATATTCATCCGAAACTGAATCACACGTGGCATGAAACTTATAGGTAATCCCTCGAGCTTTCTTTAAACAGTTATTGTCAAGAAATACGCAATGCACACACTTGAAAACAATATAATACATACAAGTGAATTTGCACAAACTTTTGGGAGGTGACTGCAACTCTAGACCAGTAATACCAGAAATCAAACCATCCTACAGAATAATGCGCAATGAGACACTAAGCACAGGAAAGGGCACAACATAAATGTATTGCACCAAATAACAGGACAGGTTGGATGCTGCTTGGTTCATGTTTCATTATTTTAACACTTTCTGAACTTAATATCTATCTCACATTGAAACATAGTGTCACCACAAGAAACATAACCATAGTTGATGAACATATTTTGAAGCTCTTCTAAGCCCAACAGTATACCCACAAATCAAAGGCAGAAGCATTCACGTCCTACTTAAGTTCAAAAATTGCACAGTGGGACAAGCTACCCTCTGACCCAAAGAGGCATCTTCATAGAGTAACATTAATACTTGGTTTGTGCTTCTATGCGAAAAAATGTGTGTTACTTTTTCCAGCTCAACTCGCAGGGGTTATTAGAGGATGGCAAACCCTCAAATGGCAAACCCTCAAATCTTATATTTGCAGTTGTGATTCTCTTGGAGAGCAATTCATAAGCATGCCTTCATCACATACTGGATCAGACAATTTCTATGAATCCTAGTTTTACGAATGTATATTGTGGAGCAAGAACATCGGTAGTAGCATGGAGCCTTTAAAAAAAGGTGCAAGCATTCTGCCAATTCATTGAGGCGGCGAGCACCCAAACAACTTGCATCATTCAACTATTAGAAGTTTCACGATTTGGTGCAATGAACAAGGTCAATGTAGGCTAAATTATGGACAATCATATAACATGGCGAGATTTCTTTACTAACTCATCATAGACAATTCTTTGGCATCCTGGATCCAAGCTGGGTACTAACACACGACACGAAAACAAATATCTTTCTTTAGTGACAAATGAATAAATGATTTCACAGAGCAAAACCCAACCACCAAAGACTCACACCTGATTTGGTTCTTCTAAGTTTGAGAGATTCCTGTTGAAACCGATAATGCTTTGGCCTTGCCACGAGTAAGCGGAGCCTAGAGCATTTCAAGAACATTACAGTCGATCGCAGGATAATTTAAAAACTACACCAAAGAAATCCATCAGTTCTCTAATCCCATCGGTGAATCACAAATGCAAACAATTACAAAGTAATGCTTGCAACCACCAATCGTTACAAGTAATAGGATCTTTTTTTCCATTTTAAACAAGGATAGGAAGTAAATCACATACTTACATCAGCAATTGGTCTTTTGATTATTAGAGATCTAGTAGCACCCAAAGAACACTTCATGCACAGATCTTTGCTCCTCTCAGGGCCTACAAGCTTCTTTTCCTGGTAAAAAGCTATCACCTCCACCACATATGTGTATAATAAGGAACACAACTGAGATCACAAGCCGAAATGTACTAATAGTAATATGAACTTGCCATCATGAACATCTAAAGCTGGCAACCTTCAAAATTTTGTGGATCATAATTTATGGTTTTACGCATATTAAATATGAGGTGTATATCACTCTAAGCGATTCTAGCAATGCTTGGTATTAATTCTAAAAGCATGTTGCTACACAACACATGCATATACAGTAAGAAAAAACTCTTAAGCCAAAGAATAGAACCTGAAGAAGCACAAAAGGAGCATGCCACACTTAAGACATGGTATGATAAGCTTTTTCTAAAATGCTACTAAATTGAGCTAAATTTTGAATTAGCTACATGAATAAGCTACATTATGTTGATTATATATGCTAAGCTTTTAGTTTGAGATGTAAGCACGCAGCACTAGGTCATTGTCATTGTTATGCATGTCACAGCTATATATTTCCATTATTTTTGTAAAATAGTTTCGCAACATAACCTTATTGTGTAAGTACAAGAATAAACTATTCCAACATAACCTGATGAAACTAAAGTAAGAATGTCCTAATTCCTTCAAGTTTAATTTTTGGGGTACAAGTATTATCTTAAGCAGTAGCTTAACAACTCCATGGAGTTTGCTAACTATCCATAAACATTGCAAGAACAGGAAAAGGGAATTATTTAGAAAATAACTAAAAAAACTAAAGGAGCGTTTTGAAGTTCAAAGCCTCAAAGACAGATTAACTGATTAAGTCATCGAATCTTTAACATTTTTGGGGTGTGGGGTTCAAAACTCATGGTTTCAGAGATTGCACATCTGAATGAACTGAAGTTGGCGAGACTACCTTCTTATTCAACGCTATGTCTTGAGTTTTTTCTTTTGTCCTTGATTCTTCAATGAAGCCACTTTGGAGATCTATGGAGACCTAAATTAAGAACAACCACTCTCATAGAATTATCATTATCAATGACATATTTGTAGGAGAAAATATAATTATTCTCTTAGCAACTTGCTCTTGCACATACTTGTGGGTGGAGCATTTTCGAATCACCAACAACATCCATGGAGCAATTAGCTCCCAGATTTACTTGAGATTTCATCATTAACATTTCCATCTTCCAAGTCATTGGGCATATGATTAGTGAACCTATTGTAACTAAATAGAAAATAGTAACTCATTATTATTATTTTTAATCGCTAAATGTAACTAAATAATAATGAGTACTTGCTGTTCTAGGCCTTATTCTTTTGGGTGTATAGTAGAGTAGAGTAGAGTTTTAGGAAATTTTGTTATTTTTATATAGCCTATATGTTATAATAGCTTGTAACAATTTTTTTGAGGCATGTAATAGTTCTCTCGAGATCTCAAAAAAATTTAATTATGTTTTCGGGTTTTTATACCTCTTTTCGAGTGTTCTCAAAACCTACTCTACTCTACACCTAAAAGAACAAGACGATCTATGAACTATTATCAACAGATGCTTCTAATCCTGAAATGTTGCCCTCTATAGTTGAGTGACCACATTTCACATAATTAGGCATCGCCTGATCTAAGTTTCAAATTCCGGTTATGCATCAAAGAAAAGGGAGGACAATATGAAAAGCTAGGAATGCTCTATTTTGGAATCCAATGTTAATTGCTCTGCTTAACAATTTTTTATGAGCTATAATAAGAAAAGGGAGGAAATAAAGCGGTCAGTGCCCAAAAGTGGCATGTGACACACCCAAAAGGGAAAAAAAACAGAATTTAAAATAGCAGTGCCCCTAAATAAGCCCAGAATTATTTAAAATATATTCATTAAATTTTGAGAGGCAACAAGAATGGTACAACGTATACACCTGTCCACCTGATGCCAATAAAGGAGATCCAAACTCAAATACCCTTTTCATATCAAAGCTGCAACAAGAAAAAAAAAAAGTTAATCTACCCTTTCCATTCCCCAAAGTATGCATGAGGTATGTAGTTCGTAAGATACGCCTTAGATAACCTATGAAACTAAAGAACAAAGACCGGAATAGTTAATCTACAAACAATAGATGATGGTGTTAGTAGACATAGTGGCAGGCTCCATCAATGCAAAAGGGAAAACATGTCTGCTTCCACTTTGAAGAATAGAAGAAGAAATCAGGCAGCATTAATGCCAGTATGAAATATATGCAGTAGAGAAAAGCTCAATACAAATCTTTGTAGATCCTACCAAGCCGAAGTATTTTAAATAGGTATTCAATGTTTAGGCAAGTTGAAGTATAAACTAATAGGATAAAGCGAATATGGTGCTGGTATTTCACTTGGTAGCTTTTCCTACCAACGGTAGTGTGTCAACCCAAAATCTACCCCAGAAATTCTCTAAAATACAGTAAATTTTATGATTATTTGGTGTCAAACGCTCAAGGCACCATTATAGCATATAGGCTAGAGAAACAATAAGTTCAAATTTTGTGAATCGAAGTTCAGACCAATTGTTTGGCTTACAAAGCGGTGGACCATTATTATGTCCTAGATAGGGATAGAATGACTCAACCAATAAGCTCTTAGAGGCACATACCCTTCACAGTTCTTAGAGGCCCATACGCTTCTCGAACTTCGGATCTCATTCAAGAATATCCAAGTCAACTGCCCACATCCCATGAGGTAAGTGTGATAGAACATGATGACATAAAGTTGTGCATTAGCGGATAAATGCTGCGTAATATTTGCATTACCATGACATGTGGAGCAATCCCGACGCATTAGACAGAAAGCGATGTAGAACTTAAATGGACCTCCACTCTTCAATGTCTGCATGGCACACCAAGAGACCGGTGTATGGATATTTCCCGGTGGCATCAGTCGCATCTTCGAATCGTGTCTTCACATAATCAAAGGGCAAACTGCAAGCAGATGCAAAGAATCTGAAACAAAGACTGCTCCTACAAGCAAAATTATATTCATTTAAGGAAAGCAAAACATAACACAACACCGTGATTTAAAAACGGCTCAATAAACTATGAAAGGCATATAAACTAAAAGCTATTTGAGTGGCAGTCCACAACTTGCTTGACACATATGATACAAATCTATCAAAACAAAAGGTGGAAAACAGTAAGGGAGGTCAATGTAAATCCATCAATTGACCACAAACTAAGAAAATGGAAGGCTACTTTCAGCAGGCCTACCATCATGCGGCTATCTGCAATGGGCCAATAGATCATTCAAACCCGAGAGAGCTTAATAGTTACAAGGACCTATATTACAAATTCATAGTTCCTGAATTTTTTTTTCTGTTTTCCTCCAGCCAATGCACGAAAGATGCCACAGAGTCCATGACCTATAGGTAGTTTGACCAGTATGCTACTTCATGTACCAAAATGCATAAGAAATTCTCAGAGATCATAAAAGCAGTACCATGGCTGCTCGAGGCAAGGAGCGCGTTCTCCTAGTAGCCGGTGAGGGCCCGTGGCAGCGGACGGAGTGGAGCCGGATGGAGCGGGAGCTGGCGAGGCAGCCGGGGAGTAGGAGGCGGCGTGGGCGATTGGCCTATCCATTACAGACGGCGAGCGGGAGGAGGCGGCGGCGCTGGGAGGAGGTGGGCGGCGCGGCGAGGAGGCGAAGGGCGAGGAGGGCGGCACTAGGAGGAGGCGAGCAAGGAGGAGGCAAGGGGAGGAGACGGAGGACGGAGGAGGAGGCGGAGCGGAGGAGGGGGGGGCGAGGAGGAGGCGGCGGGAGGCGGCGGAGGAGGTCAAGGCGGAGGAGGAGGAAGGAGGCGCGGCGGGGAGGCGGGGGGGAGGAGGCGAAGGGCGGGAGGAGGCGGGCGGGAGGAGGGGGCGGAGGAGGCGGGCGGAGGAGACGGAGGACGGAGGAGGAGGTGGGGCGGGAGGAGGCCGGGGAGGAGGCGGAGGAGGAGGCGGGGACGGAGGAGGCGGACGGCGCGGGGAGGCAAATGGCCGAGGGTTAGGGAGGCGGCGGCGTGAGAGGCAAGCAGGGGGTGGGGGCGTGGAGTTGGGATGGATGGAGGGCCGAGATTTGCTGAGAGAAAGGTGGAGGGCTAAGATCTCAAGTTGGTGAACTCACCACCACCACCACCATAAGACAATTTAGAATAGTAGAGAAATATGACTCCTTGTCGGAGTGTTTTTTAAACAAAATTCCTAAATTGAAATATATGTACGTATATATATATAGGGCTCTTGTTTGGAACTGCTAATCCTCACTTGTATAGCTTATTTCTCCTTGAATATTAATGGTTCTCAGGGTGGATGATATATATATCATTTGACAAGGTACGTAGAGATCGATTGTTGGAGTCTGGCTCATGCATAATGGATTTCAATTTGAGACTTGTATAGCTTTAAAAAAGTTGCAATTTGTATCGGAGCTAGCTAGTAGAGATAGGTTCCCAAATTCTAGTAAGATTCTCCTTGAATAGAAAAGGGTTCATTTTTAGCCCTTGAATTGTGACTATTGTCTGCTTTTAGTCTTTGAAGTACCATTCTAGGTAAAAGCCATCCCTCAGTTGTTAAAACTATTCAATAGTTGTCTTTTGACCGGGCCACCAGTGATTTTAACCAAAGTGACACACGATTGACCTATTTTTTTTAAAAAAATAATTTTGTTTGGAATTCAAACTAAATTACATATTTGAGTTTTTGGTAATTTATGAACTCATAAAAAATCCTAATAAATTTGCAGCATTTTATAAATTTTCTTGCAATCCTAGTCGTATTAAAAATAGAAGAAAATGCTGTAAAATTTAAAAGAATTGGGAAAATTTTCCATGGACTAAAATAATTATATAAGAAACTCAAATATACAAATTTAATTTATATTTTTCAAAAACTTTTTATGCAAAAGTTTAGGTCAAACAAATGTCACTTAGGTCAAAACCTTTGTCGACCCGTTCAAAGGACCACTGATGAACACTTTTCACAATTAGAGAACCACTTTTAGATGGTGTTTTACTTTAAGGACCAAAAGGGATCAACAGGCACAACTCAGGGACCAAAACTAGGCCTTTCCTAAATTTCTACCATGTATCGATGGATTTATAAGACAAGATAAAAAGAGGGTTTCCCCTATGGATGTAGGCACTTGGGATGAACCATGTTAAAAATATAGAAATTTTATGATACAGATATGAATATAAGTCCTCCGTTTCTCTCAATCTAACAGCTTAGATTGAATTCAACCTTTCCATACTATTATGAAAGCTTTTGTACTACAAGGATAGTATATTCCTATGGGGATGTTCTAGATTAATGATTAGATCTAAAACATGCTACCATTCTAGTATATCACCGTTGTGTACCATAAAAGAGTTCTAAAAATATCCATATGTGTGTTTCCTCGTGCATTACATATATTTCCTAAAAGTGGTATGTGACCATAACATATTCAATCTTCAATCCTTCATCATATAGTCACCATGGTATAAGTGACCAGATTATTTGGTGCAATTTTTTAAGGGAATGTATGAAGTGGAATCAAACTTGGGGTGCAATCACCGTGCAATCAAACTAACAAAAGTCAAAAATTCTGAAAAAATTATAGATGTACTTCTGAACTTACTCTAGATGTATAAAATCACAAGATCAAATTCATTCTATGTTAAGTGTAACCAAAAAAAGAAAATTATGATCAATATAACGAGTTAGAATTTTTCTCCTTTTTTTACTTTTAACATGCATAGAATGAATTTGATATGTGGAGTAAACAATTAAGCGCATCCACAATTTTTTAAAGAATTTTTTACGACTTCTCTTAGTTTGATTGCACCATAATTACACCTTAAACTTGATTGCAAAAGATGTATATGTTCTTTAGAAAGGATTGAGTTTATTAAAATGGATAGTTTCTGAACACTAATCCCCAGCAAAAAAGCAGGATACAACAGTTGCCACCACAAAGGTGGGTGGGATTACGAAAGAGGCTGACCCCTAATCAAGCACCGCGTAAAGCCCTTTCTGTTTGCTCTAACTCTAGAACTTTTACTAAACTCTTACTCATTGTTGAGCTTAAAATTTTATTAATTTCAGTTGATTTCAGTGGGCGTCATATAAAATTTGTGGCCCCAAACCCTAAAATCATCCCATCATCTCTCCCTCGAGCGCTGCCGATGATGCTTGCCACACCTCCCTGGTTTCTTGTGTCACTGTTTACTGTGCCGTTGACCTCTGGCTTAGACTATCTCCAACCATTTTCTCTTTTCCCATTCCCTTCCCCACATTCGTTTTCTTTATTTTCCACTATCTCCAACAGCAGCCCTTTGAAGAGAATGATATAGGGAAAGGAAAGAGAATCCCTTCCTGAAGGGAATGGAGAGAGAAATCCCTTTGTGAAGGAATTGCTGAAGGGAATCTGTTGGAGCGCTGAAGGGAACGGAAATCCTTTTGTGATAGGAATTGGGGATAGGAAGAGCAGGGGTTGGAGATAGTCTTAAAGGAGGCTGGGCTTGCAGGGAACGGGGTGGTAGGAGACGGCTATGAAAGAAACAGGCGGAGCGGAAGACTCGGATGACATGAAGACTTAGGGCCTGTTTGGTTCGTGACTAATATGGCCACAACTAAGCTTAGGCGCGCCACACTCGCTTAGGCGTGCGTTTGGTTCGTGACTCATGTTAGGCTGGCCACACAGGTGTGGCACGCCATCGCCTCTCTCGCCGTGCTTTTTTCTGCCGCATGTGTGGCGGCCGATTCGGCCGCCGCGGCCGCCGCACATTTCCGCCGCAGCCGCCCAGTGCTCACGCGACGTCGCGTCCGTGTGCGTGTTGAAGCCGTTGCGTCGTCCGCGTCGACGTCCGGCCGCGTGTTGAAGCCAACGTCCGTGCTTGTATACGCGACGTGCTTGTCTGACGCAACGTGCATGTATACAGCCGAGGCTCACGCAACGTGCATGTATACAGCCGTGCTTGTATACGCGACGTGCTTGTCAGCTCACGCGACGTATACGCCGAGGCTCACGCTGCTCATCCATTATCAGCTCGTCCAACAGCTGCTCGTATACGCCGAGGCTCACGCAACATGGCCATAATCGTCGCCTGCCTTCCAACTCAAAATGGTTTCATGTGCTGCAGACATTGTGTGGCAATCATCCAAACGCCTATCACAGTTTTTTAGGCATACCTAAACTAAAGCATGGCCATAATCCAAACGCATGCCACAAAATTCTTAGGCGTGCCTACCGTTAGTTGTGGCAGCGAACCAAACACCAGCTAACTTTAGTCAACTTAGTCGTGCC
Source organism: Olyra latifolia (assembly GCA_036346145.1). Taxonomy (NCBI): domain Eukaryota; kingdom Viridiplantae; phylum Streptophyta; class Magnoliopsida; order Poales; family Poaceae; genus Olyra; species Olyra latifolia. Next base: position 6,623,933 of record CM070530.1, read on the forward strand.
ACACCTATGACAGTCTACTAACCTTAGGCGTGGCATTTTTAGTTATCAACCAAACAGGCCCTTAGTAGTTTTTCGTTTTAAGCTACTTGATGGAAGAGATATCTTTCTGTAATTGTTGGCTTTATGTTGAACTTGAGAAATGCTCCTGGTGTGGATGTTCCTTTTGTACGAGGGCTAGGCTGCTTTCATCGTGATCAGCGATGGGGAGTGGAGTATTCTGGAACTTGTTTGAAGTACGATGTAATTCCGTTTCAGTAATGGAATTGGGGTAACCCCTTATATATATATATATAAAAAAAGCTACGTACCTACGTAACAGTCAGCTGATCAGTCTCCTCTTCTGCATCTGGAATTCTGGATGCATGAGAATTGAGAAGTCTTGCATCTGACTCGCTCCCAAATGCTTGATTATAAATGTCTCTGGCTACCTTCTGCAAACGCGTTGCCTGCTACGTACTCTTGCAGACCCACGCTACAGTGAGCAGTTGCGCATAAGCTCTTCCTTTCCTTCCTGAATGTGTTCGGGTCTACCTGTTTTATTTTTTTTTTCTTCGACAGCATTTTTTGGAATAATTGATTATTTGCCCAAAGTTGATGTGCCTTTGATATTATGCCCAAAGTTGATGTGTATTTGATTATTTGTCCTGTTATGTGTCTATGACTTGTGGTCCCATAACCCACATGTCATAGGTATCTATAGGGCAAATTATCAAGTGCACATTAAGTTTGGACAAATTATCAAGTGCATATCAACTTTAGAGCAAATCATCAAATCTCCCGCATTTTTTTGTTGAGAAGCCTTCGACAGCATTCAGGTCTGCCTGTTCAATGTTCAGGTCTTCAGGCTATCGAGCAACCTACGTTGTACAAATTTCTGAGACGCTATGGAGTTTGGTGGGGAAGAGTAGGCACAAGTTTTGCAAAGATTCAATGGCATATATATTTTTGTTTCAAACTGGATTACTAGTCCGTGTTGTTGTTTCCCAGTACAAAGTGAATCAAGCTGTCAAGGAACAGTTAACATCAATGAAACCATCAGTCAATATGCATGTGCTATAGAAATAGAAATACTCACTAGGAGTTTTTAAGTTTTAACACTGCTTACAATTATCTAAACGGAACAGAAGAAACATCATAGGAATTAGGATGATCCATGCTAAATTACTAAATAGTACTACTTACCACAGCCTGACTAATACATAAGCAATGTCTCCATGGCAGAACATGCAGATTGGAATTTGCCATTGCACTTTTGCAGAATAGACAGTCACACCAAGAGGAAATGGGAGAACATATCAGAGTAATTTTTGCAGTGGACTCAGATATGACTAGAGTTCTATTTTTTCAGAGCTACGGAGTCAGCTGCCCACGCATTGCATGCCAGTCGAGGGGGCAGCTTTTCTTGCAGCTAAGGAGATATCAACGGAATTGAACCTGCCGAGAACTGCAAACAATCTACCTGGTCATCGTCTCAATCTGGAGTAGATCAGCAGGTGCAGAGTTGTTTACCACGCCATTGCACAATGGCTGCGACTCGTCTTCAGCACCAGTTTCCCCACTCCTACGGATGATACGCCGTGAAACAGATCAGAGTTCCTCGGCTCGGTGTATTTTGCATAAGCGCACTTTGCAAAGTTCATTAGCAACACCGCACCTAAAACAATTCCATTGATGATGAAGAGGCCTTTGAAGCTCCGTAAACAGACTGTGGAATCACTCTCGGGACTGTCATCATCCAGGGATGGCATTTTTCGATAAGGGGTCGACCCCTGTTTCCATTGCATTAACAACGAAAACAATCATTTTCCAAGTTTCTGATAACAACCAAGGCCACAATGGCACAAAACCCAGCAGCAGCCTAAAGCAGATTACCAACACTTCAGGCCATTCCGCAAAACAAAATTTTACGCCTGACACCAACACACCCTAATACTGAAACATTATCCAAACCATCCTACTAATCAGCAAACTTCAGTGAGAACCCCTGCTGTCTCCACCTCTTCCATCCGAAATCCTCGTCCTTGTGTTAACTTTGCAGAAGCTATCCAAATTAACCACCAAGTATTCTAGTTTTGTCACTCCAGCCTGCAACACCATCTAACATTCACCATAATACAGACCTGCCCAGAAATGCAACGTAGCACAGATAGCACACATAATGTCAGCAGGAGAATGCACTTTCTTGTTCTGAAAACAGCTATGGCGCCCCCTTCTAAATTTACATTCGGCTCAGTGAAGTCATAGCCCACTCGCTGTTCATGTGGTTGGTAGGTAACATACTAACTGCCCAAGAGCAAGCCAAGTATGTTAGCTCCTAACCCGAGCATGCAGCGGTACACACGGACGACCTTCGTTGAAACGAATATAAACCGGATGCCCAGATATATGCCCAGTGATGGCTCCCAAGATCAGCTACCATCACGCACATATCCTCACAATAATCAATAGCACAACACATACATCTTCGTGCATAATTTACATCCATCCGGGCAACATGGACTGCTGCCCGAACAATAAGTTTTAATATAATCAGAGTTTTACTTCAGCGGAATTACAAGTTTGTTCACCAAAATAGCAGCGGAAAGACATCATAAATAAACAAAAGACCAGCGTGGTATGCCCTATTAACCCCATGGACAACCGACTAGAAATTAGAACTCTGCTTGCCCGCTAGCGTTACCGTGCTCAGCTTGGTAGTAGTACTCAAGCACGGGGTCGTCTTCACCTGAAATTGCAACACATCGGTTGAGTACAAATGGTACTCAGCACTAAGAGGTAATGTATATCCTCAATCATGAATATTATGTACTCCAAGGAAGGGCTAGCAGTACTTTAGCATAATTTGCATTTTTGCAAGACATGGATATGAGTAGGTTGTAAATTGCATTTGAGGAAAACATTTCAAAAAGTAATGCTTGTAACATCCATCATAATTCATCATCATAAACCCATCATCATCAATCCATGAGGCTCTAACCGTCCTTGGTCTCTATCCGACCATAACCACAACATCCTCAGGCTTTATCCGCCCTTGGTCTCTATTCGACCATACACCATGAGCAACAATGTGCTCGGAAAGACAAATGGCTATCCCACCATGCCCAAAACCAATACCCAAACTGAACTATAAGCTAACATCAGTGTCTCGCCTCACAAGTTTTCGTCCTTAACCCTGGACACGGCTGTTCGAACAGTTTAACTCTGCAGAGGTGTACGACTTTACCTACATGACACAGCAAGCCATGCCAAAATCTCTTAGATGTACATGCTAGTCCATTGGGTCACCCGAGTTGACTTTATCCACTCCCCACTCCTCGAGTGCATGAGGGAGCCAACCGTTGCAGTGGATTTGTCTAATGCCCATTACACCCAAGCACAAGGACGCACCACGGATGGTCCACCCTCCCACCCCACCCTTCAACACAATTTGTCCCGCTGGTACCCAACAGCGCGAGCATGCACAGGAAATTGGCCAAGTGTTCCCATGATACACGTGTGGTCGTACGTATAGTAACTTAAAGGGATTGACACCATGTTCGGTTCCTAATTCACTCGAACGGGGCTACGCGTCCGGGATTCGTCCTCCCATCATCCCCTATCACACGTTCAAGTCCAATTTAGAGCTCACACGCGATCCATTATCATCATCACCAGTATCACATAGTAAATCATTCACAATTGAAGTCGTACGGCCAACAGAATTACTCCATCGATCGCTTTACCACGTTGACTCTAAGCATGGCTAAGGCTCCGCTGACCAAACCCAATTAATATTACCCTCTTAGACTACAAAGGAATAAGGATATCAAGCATAAGACCACTAAGTAGGATATAACTAAGTTCTACCCACCAAGTGACATATATGTATTTTAACTTAGCATGCAAGTAAGTGATAGAACATAATTGAAATCATGCATTCATAAATAGAGGATCAATATGATTCAAATGAGGGGAGTATATGTGTCTTGTTGCTGCTGTCAGGGTATGGAGCTCCTTGCTCAAGCTTGGGCTCCTCCAGAACGTCGTATCCTATCGTTTGGTAATAGGCACATCAAATAAAATCTAAATAAAATATTCAACAAATGAAAACTCCAAATATTTTTAGAGATCTAGAAAGTTCATGAGCTGATGCAAATTTTGCAAAAAGAATCATTAAAACCAAGTTCAGATGAGGGAAATATGGCCGTTTGAAGTTTGGGTGGTATTCTTACTCGGGGTGACTTGGGGTTGCTCGGGAACGACCATAGTTGCTTGAGAACGGACCAAATTTGCTCGAAAAAGGATCTCCTTGCTCGGAAAGGATACCCTCTTGCCCGGAAGTGGGTTTCCTTGGTCGGATATGGTATATTTTGCTCGGTTAGGACTTGCTCTTGGTCAAGCATACCTAACCTTGCTCGGGAGAGTCGCACAGACTGTATGTTACTCGGTACAAGCAACATTTGAGGGGGTAAACTTGCTCCGTTGCAAAAGTGTTCTATATGAAAGTTGTAGATAATTTTATGGCGCATATTTTTCATGTAGAAAACTTTTTAATCCAAGCAGCGGGTGATTTTATAAACATTATTTTATGCACTACTACGCAGGGAATGGGCTGAAATAGAGTGTTTCTAGGGCTGCTGCTCTCACACTTTGGTGTATCCAAGAAAATGATGTAAACAAGAGTGGTAGATGATGAAAGATATGAAGGATAGGTAGAAAACGGGTTCTCACCTAGTAAGGAAAGCCTTGCTAAGGGTGGGCGTTCGATGGATGGAGAGATTGGAGAAGAACACGCCGGTTTGTCCCAAGATGATGCCTGCTTCTCCTGTACTTGTTTCTTGCGGTTCCTTCTCCTTCTAGGCTGTGGGTTTGGTTCTACTCTTCCCCTAGCTCAAGGAGATAGTCTCCATGCTCATCCCTAAGCTTGCATGTGAACCAAAATGACATGCAAGGTGAGAAACGAACAGATTACCTCGCTGCAGTCAAGAACAGCCAAGTATAGAGATGAGAAGTATCAAAAACTCACCCCAAAACCTTATGAATGTGCAAGGGAGTTGGATGTACTTGAAGCCTAGGAAGTGTAGATGTTACTCCTCCTTATTCTATGGCCTGGATTTGAAGAAAGAGGGCATAGATGGACAGAAAACAAAATCAGCCTTTGTTGTCCCAAAACCGAACAACAAAGAGGAAAGGAAGAGAAATCCATAGCAAACCGTTGTGCATGTACTTACCATGGAGTGGAATGGATAGCCAACGATTTCAGTTTTCCAATGATATATAACACCCTATATGGATTCTTGGTGGTTTGGGTGGAGATTTAAAAATGGTGGAGGTGAAGTTGAAGAACAGCTTGCTGTTCTTGCTGCTGTCCAGAACTTGGACGTGCGAAGAATGAGGGTGAGGGCTGGTTGAAGAGGGTGGAGAGAGGTTTAAATAGAGGTATACTCTCCCATTGACAAGTGGGTCCAGTCCCACCTGTAGTAGAGAAGCTGTCACATACCCAAAATTTCAAATTCAGCATAAATTTTTTTTGCAAAAGTCATAAATATATTTCTATAACCATTCCTAAATTTTTAATAAATCTTCTAAACAAAGCTCCTATTTATTCCCTAAAGAAAATATCCTATCCATTTTTCCAAAAATATAAATCTCATAAATAATAAATATTATTTCATATTAAGATTCTACTCATTTCTATGGATTTTTAGAAATTTATTTCATATTTTTCTGAGCTTCCTATAGCCCTATATGAATTTTTAAAACCCCAAACAATTTCCTGCAAAAACCTTTTTCTTTTAATTAAAAACCTTCCTTTTTTGGAATTCCCTGGAATGCGCTTTCCAATTCTGGAAATACGCTTCCACTTAAAACCATTCCACCCGTTTCACTCACCGACATGAGAACCCCACCTGTCATTCCCTTTAATGAATCCAACGGCGCCCATAGTATCTTCTGGATCCAACAGCGCACGTTGTTTCTCCTTCCTCCTGTCAGCGCCGCCTCCATCTCACCCGTCGGCGCCGCCACCACCCACGGGAATCTCGCTGCCGCTGTTGTTTCCACCCTCCCCTGCCCCGGCTTCGCCGCCACTGGATGGATCACGCCATTGCGAATTCAACCATCCACCTCATCGCCCTCATCTCTTCCCGAGTACCTGCCAATCCGACGCCGCCGCATAGCATCGCCGCCGCCGCCACCGCCACGAAGTTCTCCATCCGTAGCCGACACTCCACCCTTTGCCTATAAATTCCCTCCTCCGGCGCCGCAACCCCTCAAGCATCCCTCCCCGCCCGGTCCTTCTCCTTCAATCACCCCGAACCGCCCGCTCCGCCACCATCTTCTCCAAGTCCGGCGACCTCCTCTCTCACCGTTTCGGTCTCCCTCTAACCCCGATGCCCATACATAAAATCCTCCACCCCTCGATGCGAAACCATCCCGACCATTACCCGTCCTCGGCATCCATCGGAGCCTCCTCCTCGCCATCGCCCCATTTCACCACCGCCATTACCCCGTCGCCATGCCAACTCCAGCCACCCCCAACCTTACTAAGACCACCAACAGAGTCCACTCAACCCCAATTTCATTTTTTCCACCTCCAATTGCTCACCGCCGGCCTCCCTCGCCGTCGCCGGTGAACCTCCCCGCCGCTCCCTCCATTTTCCCTTTTCTCTACCACTGATAGCTTGGTCCCACTGATCAGTCACACGACCAAACCCACACCCACTGCCACTCGGGTCCCCCCTGTTAGCCGTCTACACCCTCATATTGGGCTAAGCCCAATATCAGCCCAGTAAGGACTTAATTCCCTTTTAATTATTCTAAATTTCACCCATACGGTTTGAATTTACTTAAAATATTAAATCACTTTTATAAATTCACAAAAATCTAAAATAAGATAAATAATATAAAAATATAAAATATCATATGTTTCTAATAAAATAACTTAAATCAATTCTTTTACTCTTTCTTCTTTATATATCAAAACATTGTTTTGAAGAATATAGAAACAAAATTAATAAAACTTCCAATATAAAAATTACTCAAAATAATGTTTTACATCTAGAAATAATATCCCTGCATTTCTAAAACCTATAAAAATCCAAATTTAAACTTAAAACCATTTCTTTAATTAAACTTGAATTTTTCCTAAATATAAAATTTTACTAGTAAATATTCATATATTCCACTCAACACTCCTATATAAGATTATAATGCCAAAATCAATTCTTTTAATTATTATAAAATCAAATAGAAATATTAATATTCCAAATTGATATGAATTTTGACTTATTTTAATACATAACAATTAACGTCATGCTGCCCAAAATACCTATTTTTATATAAAAACACTACCCTTTTTCTTTTAGAAAGTATTTTTAAACTTTTAGAAAATCATACAACCCATCACCTTTTTACCCAGACCCTTTTTATTTTATCGTTTATTTAAAATTGTTCTTATTTGGATATTTATTGGAGTTTCTCTTTTTACAACGTATAGATGACGAACTTCGCCTTCTGGAAGCTTTAGCCGTAAATGTCCAGAAAATTCAATAAGTGTGATCCAATTTCCAAATAAGGCAGGTTTTCTTATCCTTCATGCATTTTGATATACCTACATTTTTTTACTTATTATTTATTGCATATATTTTCTAGTTACTTACTTATACCTTCCAAAGTATCATTTTATCCAAACTCCAGTCCCTTAAAAAGCCACCTAAAAATAATCAATCTCTGATAAAACCCTAGTATAGGCAAAAATATTAAAATTTGATTATCTCATGAAAAAGATGGAGAATTGATATGTGGAAAAGCTGTAGTCTGAAAAAGTTGTAGTCTGGAAGGTTGATTGAATTTATATAGAGTAATTCGGAAAACAGTGTTATGTTATTTGGGCCCGTCGGTACGTGGAGTACCAGCTCAATAACACCAGGTAGAGAGAGTGTGAACTCCCTGAAATCGTTACTCTATAAATTATAGAAGCAGATTCAGAAACAGAGTATTGCCGTATTGGGTTAGAGGAATCAAGAGTATTGACTGACACTCAAGGGCACTAGATATTTGCTTTGTGGTATGAGAATATCTAAATATCGTTTGCTTCTATAAAAACTTGTATTTAATAGATAAGAATGACACATTAATCATCCATCCATATAAGAGAGCTGTTATATGGGTAAAGCTGGATAGGTTCTGCAGAGCTAATAACAAATTCATCGATGGACCTTACTTCGGGTATATGAAGTTGTGTCAATTGGGTGATGCCTCTCTTATTTATCAAAATCCATGAATTTATCTTATGGAAAATATTGTCTGGATTGCAAATGAATAAGGATGGAGAAAGATGATAGAATTTGTTTTATTATTATTAATTGTTTTAAAATTATGATAGGACTTTTAAAACTTAAAATTTGCATATTCATCATAAAGTCTTACTATTCCTTGAATCCTGTTATCATATATTAATAGTATTATTCTTTCAAGAAACCTGCAAGTACAATTAGTACTTACCCACATTATGTGGGCAATTTACTTCTTTTACAGGATCTACTTTTTAATCAGAATGGACATTTATGAAGAAGACAGGAATTCGCATAGAATCAATTTCTAAGGTTTACTTTATGCTCAGGCTTTGCCTGTGGTGTATGGGCATGTATTTTCTTTTTATTACTAGGTTATATTTTCACTTTCCGTTGTAAAATATTTTGTAACATGTAATAAATCAAGCGGTATACTATTTCGAATGCAATCGAAATCTGGGCGATTGGCATTCGGACATTTTACGGTAATTTTTACCGGAAATTTGGTCCGTCACAGAGGCAGTTAAGATTAGGGTAAGAAAAGATGAGGGTGCAGGCTGCTGCAAGACCACCCAAGTCGACCATAGATGGAAGATTCGGCTGATACTACTGGAGGGCAAAAGGAATAAAGAATAGATGTGGTGGCTGGGTTGTTTGAATAGGTACGAGCTTACTCGAGCTTCTCCTTGCTCGGTCAGGGCTTTCGTTGCACAGTTCAACCATCTATAGCTCGGGCAGCTTCCTCCGAACATCTTCTAGCTCGGACAAGTGATAATCAGCTCAGATGGGTAGCAACCAAGCTCAGGTAGAGCTCGGTGAAGTCCGGCACAGTCACTACCTTGCTTGATAGAGCTCGAGTGGACTCTACCTTGCTCAGGCAAGCTACAGCTAGCTCGGGCATTTAGGGAACATGCCCGTCGGGCTAAGCCTCACTACTCTAGTGGCTTGGCCAGAGGGTTTAAAGTTAAAAGCCTCATGTTTGGTTGAATGCAAATTTTTTTTTGTAAACTAACATAAAAAACAAATGAACATGCTAATGATATGAATAGCTATACGAAATTTAATAATTTGAAACATTACAATGACTATCATTTCGAATCTCCAAATGACCCAACAAGCAATGACAAGGCAATTAAAAGTACAGCATAGAACCGCTACTCCACCATCTTTTAACCCAAACATGGAAAGCAACAAAAGAACCAGGAATACAGTCAGCTCCCAAAGCCAAGGCTAAGCACCCCCAAATAGCTTTAGGCATACTGCAGGCAAAGAACAAATGATTATTCGTCTCAACATTACAGCGAAATTGACAAACCGGATTTCCTAACCAAAACTTTTTCCTTAGCACATCTTTAGTTAAAATGGCATTTTGAAAAGCAAACCACATAAAGATCCTGACTTTAAGAGGAATTTTAGATTTCCAAAATCCAGGGAAAACCTTCTAACAAAATTTCTACACAAGGAAGAATAAATCGATTTCACTGAAAACAGGCCAGATTTAATCAAGTTCCACCTTACCACGTCTACATCATTGGAGAACTGAACCTCCTGCAAATTCCCAATAAAAGCATTCCAATTATTACTATCCTCATCATTTAACCATCTTCTAAATGAAAAATTCCAACCCCACATTGCGAGCCTCTTTAACAGAAATAGACTGATCATTACAAATCTCAAAAAACAGTAGAAAACTGGGATTTCAGAGATTGACCCTTCCAACAAATATCCCCCCAAAAGTCCACTCTTTGACCTGAGCCAAAACCCCAACTCCTCCTTTTGGTGTACATGGCTCTAACAGTTAAAAGATCACCCCAGCACCTAGAAATACCATCTTTCCTCTTCAAACTAGCAACAGTGTTGTCTCCAATGTATTTTAATTGCACCAATCTACCCCACAAACCACCTTCATCTTTTTCAAATTTCCACCACCATTTACACAAAAGACTGATGTTTAAATCCCTCAAATTTTTAACTCCCAGACCCCCTATTTCTTTTGACAACAGATCGAGTCCCACTTCACCAAAAGATTTTTTTTAGTTTGCTTATTCTCCTGCCAAAAGAATCTTCTCCTAATCATATCCAGTTTATTAAGCATAGATTTGGGCATAAGAAACATCGACATAAAGTAAATGGGGATACTAGACAGACAGGAGTTCAACAACACCAGCCTACCACCCAACAATAAAGAACAACCTTTCCAAGAACTCAGCCTGTTTTGTACCTTTCTAATAAGACCATCCCATTCACACGCCTTAACTCTATCACAACCCATCGGAACCCCCCAGATACTTCATTGGGAGAGACCTAACAGCACAGTTAAAGAGCGCAGAATAATTATTCACATGATCAACCTCAAAATTCACACAGAAAATCTCACTTTTTATTTCCATTAGGAGTAGAGGCGGGTGATCGGAATATCCATGCAATGGACAAATACTTCTCGCTTGACAACATTGAGGTGCTCCTTGCTAACTACAATTGGTCAGGGCTACAAAAGTGTTTATATTGTCTATTCTAAGTCATACAAGCTAGCTATACAATCGAATATCGACCGAGCTCCCGGTCATTGTCGCTGCCCCAACTCTCGGTCACGCCTTGCCAACTTGCCCGTCCGCTATCCAAGCCCTCAATTGTGCCTCATCTCCCTAAGCTCCTGGTTGAGGAGGCATAGAGGAGTAGGGGAGGTCTGAGGAGGAGGGGCGGTGCTGAGAGACGACGAGATGAGGGGCTGGTTACACCAAGAGTGAGGAAGATTGAGTGGTAGCGAGCATGGGGATAGGAGAGGACAACGAGCCGCTAGAGAGCAACACTGAAGGAGGAGGGGTAGTTGTGTCAACGGTAGGAGTTGGCATCAGAGAGGGGAAGGAGGGGGCCTAGATGACAGTGCTAGTAGTGAGAGGGAGGAGGAGGGCATTATCCGTGGAAGGAGGAGGGGTAGCGTGGTTCGCTAGAGAAAGAGACAAGTGGTGGGGTTGGTGCAAACACGTAGAGAGAGGGAAGGAGCTGGTGGTGGTGCTGTGTATGGAGTGGGAGTGGGTGAGGAGTGTGGGGACTGCTAGAAGGAGAGGATAGGAAGAGAGAGAAAGAAAGGGGTAGAAGGATTAGGGTTAGGTGATGTGGGATGTAGGAGTGGGCTAAACAGACATAAATAGACTGAAGCAAATAAAAATAAATAAAATAGTTTTTACAGATAGTAAATACCAAAAAATTTTATTGTTTTTACTATATCTATATATCCCTTGATTAATCTTAACATTAACTTTTTAAATTGTTTGTATTTGAAATTACATTGATTAGGAATTATACCACATGTATAATTAAGATGATGTATAATTAGAAATTTAAAATCAGTTGCAAAGCACGGTATTTACTCAAGTGACCATATTCAGTGGTTGCATCCTACAAATAGGGTAAAAGAATTACACGTGCACATACATATTTTCCGGAATATTTGCCTTTCCCTACCAAAGCCACGGAACCTTGGTGCCATGCATCTTGGTATGCTCAAAGTTTCCTTTTTTTTTAATCGGAAACCTTTGGCCTAAATAAACCAAGCAAGAAGTTCTCCTTTCGTCCACTTGACAGTCGGATCCCACTCCAATTCTCCGGTGGTGCATGTGCACTAGTACTGCTCCGCTCCAACAACAGTGAAGTAAGCGGAAGCGCTGGCCGGCCGTCGACCTCACGAAGACGCAGCTAGCTCGTTATATTCCGACAAGCATCGCGGGCGTTGCCGGACTCGTTACTCGTTTGATTGCTCTGTCTTCTTCTGCAGTAATCTTGGTGTTAGTTTCTGCCTTTCTGGTTGTTTCTAGTTTGCTTCAGGCTTTCAGCTCCGGGAGGGGGTGCAGCACCGCCGGCATGAGCAATTGCAGCCAGCGGCGGCCGGCCGAGGCATGGCGATAGGTAGGCCGTGGTCACTGTCGGCGACCGGCAAGCTCGGTACATAGCCGTGGATTCGCTCGAAGAGAGACCGAGAGAGGAGACTCACCTGGCTCATTCCTTGCTCCAAAATCCAAAGGGTTGGTTAGACCGTAAACATACCGATTTCTTGATGTATTATTGATACGGTCTGTCTATGGTGCAATCACGCTTGACGTGCAATCACTGTATAATCAAATTAAAAATAGCTGTGAAAAATTCTGAAAATTTTTGTAGATGTGGTCTATGATTTGCACTACCTCTATATAAAATTTGAAATACAAATTCATTCCATATAAGGAGTAACAAAAAAGGCACAATTATGACAAATTTGAATTCTTGATATGTGTCAGATTTTTATCTTTTTTGCTACTTCAAATATAAAATGAATCTAAAAGTGAAATTTTATAAGTAAATAGAGTAGGTTCATAAGTACATTCACAAATTTTTTTAGAAATTTTTGCAACTATTTTTAGTTTGATTGCACGGTGATTGCACGTCAGACGTGATTGCACCATAGTCGGACCCATTGATATGTTGGAAATTTGCTCAGTGCCATCATTTAGTTGCAATTCTTCGAAAAACCATTGTGCTGAACTTTTTGGACAAAAATATCGTGGGAACGATCCCACGAACAGAAAACAGGGCTGCCCCCGATGCAGGAGATCGCTCACAGAGCAACCCGTGCACCCGAGACAGATCGATGGAACTCTTGAGCTCTCGCTGGTTGCGCTCGTTGGTGAAAAGAACACAACGCCTGAGAGGAAAGAGTCTGTCTATAACAGGTATCGTCCTCCCCTTTTTATAGGGGTGGGATTGTACAGTACCATGCATTGGCAGCCTCTTCTCCGACCGGCTCTGATCGAGGGCCTGCGGGTCATTTCTCTGTCACTTTACATGTCTTACCCTCCACCTGCCCTCGAACCAAGGGTCCTGGGGTCATTTCGTAGGGTTTCAGCTATACCCTTTACAATCATACCCTCCTAATCGGCCCCCCACGCAGGGTTACGCGGGGAATTATGCCCACATGACGGTTGCGAACCGGCTCATCCCAGCCCGGCACCTATTCGAGTGTTCTGACGAGGTGGCAGGCCCGACCGTACGGCCGGTCTGCTAGTCCCCGCATAGGGTGGGGACATCCACTCCGTCATCCTCCAAGCTGCTCCGATTCATCCTTCCGCCCTCCGCGCTTTAGCTCTGATGGACTTCGTGCGTGTCTCCCGTCTTGTACTTGCACCTCGCCCTTCCCCCTTTGCTCCGCTGGACTTCTCGTGTGCTCCGCGCTTCGCCCGCGCCCTTCGCCTCTCCGCCCTCGGCCTCGCTGGGCTTCGTCTCCTCACATTCTGCCTCCGCGCTTCCTTCCTTGTACTTCCCTCGGTCGGCCTAGAAAACAGGGAAACGGCGTGGAGGTGCAGAAAAGATGGGGCAGCGTCCTCGCTTCAAAGTTCAAGGGGGTACCTATCTCCAGCCTACAACAAAAAAATACCCCTCACGAGTCTTCTTCCTCACCTCCTTCCTCCCTAACCCCTTCTTCTGTGAGCTCTCCAGCTCCTCTCTCTCCATTGCCAACACTGTCGCCGCTGATCAACTGAGTAGCTCAGGGAGGAGCCCAGCCATGGTTGCTACTTGCCCGAGCCCCACCGTGTCGTCCCAAGCCTCGCTGCTGTTAGGCCCTTCTTTCTTCGCGAGCCCACAACTACGCACCATGGTTGCCCTTCCTCTTGCACTACTGAACCTGCTCGCTGGGAAGGACAGCCACTTGCCATTGCCCATGGATCTGGAGAGGAGCTCACCACTCTAGGAGGAGGAGGCTATCGCGTTGATGAGGAGGGACTCCACACGGGGGAGCTCGTGGAGGTGGGGGCGGAGCAGGAGCGAGGAGGGATTGCCGATACTCATTGCCGGCTAGGGGAAGCGGGAGAGGGAGCAAAACCGTGAGGGAGGAGGGGTGAAGAGGAAGGAGGAGATGGGAACTCGGCTCCATCGTCTGGAGGAGGCGGGAGAGGAGAGGGACCATAACCATAGGAGAGGGGAGGCTGCCGAGGGAGAAAGGGGGCAAACGGAAAGAGCATCCTTTGCCTTTGGTACGGCAAAGACAGATACGCACAGTGATCAGTGAGTGTAACGGCAGGGGCACTGTAGCAAAAATAATATAGCATTGGCACTGTAGCAAACAGTATCTTTTTTACTGTGCCAAGTTACCATTTTATCACTGTAGCTACAGTGATCTATGAGATGAATTGTAGAGACAACGACAGAGGAGGGCAAATAGAGAGGATACTAATACAGGAAAACGGTGGACATGGATCCTCTGCCGTTACGACAGAGGTCCAGTGGCGTGGCTGTGAGTTGGGGAGGAGAGAGAGAATGTAGGACATGTTTCTTAGATGAAAAATAAATGGCTGGATGGGAGTAAGGCAGAGGATTTAAATCCGAAAACGGTAGATTTGAGAAATTTTGAAGAGGTCTAAAGGGCAAAAGAGTTCAAAGCGGTATTTTTTAAAAGATTACACTCAGAGATGATACACAAATTTTAGCACATCTTGGAATTGGCATATTTGGAGTGGTACGTATCTAATGTTTGTGTAAATGGAGGGAATTAGCATATTTGCAATGGTATGTATCTAATGTTTGTGTAAATGGAGACGCTAAGATACACAAAAAAACAATTATTCTCGCCGTCCGTGGGATTCGAACCCACGACCACACGGTTAAAAGCCGTGCGCTCTACCGACTGAGCTAGGACGGCTTGCTGTCGTTTGTGCCAAAATGCTACAAATATCATTATTATTGAACATCGTATAGCCTGCACACTTGCTCGCATCGACAAATGCGACTCAGTGATTAGTTTTTGACTATTCTATTTTATTTATTTTGAGTGTACCTGCTAAAAAATGATTAATTAGTCGCGCCAACATGGTTCATGTGTCACAGTATCACCGCAATGCTCGGGTATCCTTGGCAGAGTACCATAGGGACTGTAGCATGGTGCACTCTAGCCAACAGTATCTTTTACTATTTCAAGTTACTATTTATTACTGTATCTACAGTGATTTGTTAGATGAACTGTTCAAACTGTAGCTATCTGCCGTTGCATCAGCATGCGCATCCATCGCCCAACAAAAAGCAATCGATTTCAATTGCAATAACCGCTCAGTTTGTTTTGAAAATCATGGGCGGATGCGCGCGTGACTACGCGTTCACAAGTTGCTTGAAAAATTGCCCATACGATCATGAGTTGATTCGGCTAAAAATTACATGAATAATTTGTTTTTCATGCCACATGCTTAAAACCACATTAATACTACATTTTTGTCAATTTTATTAATTTTCCCGATTTTGACTTGAGTTTTAAATTTGGACCGGTTTTAGAACCATAAATCGAGCAATTTCCGTATCAAACTCAGCGATACTTATGATGATTGCGTGATTGGTCTATTTTGTGAACCTGAATGTGATTATGTTACCAATACAATGGCACATGTTTATATTACTTCCATGCTATGCAAGTGAAACAAATAGTTATCGCTACTAATAAAAAGGTTGCTACAATGAATGATGATGAGGTAATAGACTCATAAAATTTTCTCGTGGCCCGTTCATCCCAACTATGAGAGCATGTATTTGACTCATGAACGTTCTAACATGTAAACCCATAGTTGAGTGATGGTACCTCCGTCGTTACAATAGAGTATCCCAAGTTCCCAACCCTGTTGGCTTGTACTTAAAAAAGGAAAAACCTTTAGGTCATCTCTTGTTCCGAAATCTCTCAAAACTGGAGGGGCTCGGGAATATTCTCCTCGTCCTTATCATTGCCCGAGGAGCGGCAGACATCCATAGAGGAGTCGGATTCCTCCATGATATATCCATCCGGATCATTGATCCGAGCGACCTCGGAGTCAGACCAGTACTCGTCGAAGTCATCCAAGTCATTGAAACGAACGTCTTCGCTGTCTTGAAAATTCGCCATTTCAAGGACCTTCGCTGCAAAGACTTCAAACGATCCTGACGGCGCCGCCACCGCGTCGGCGATTAGAATCTGGGCTCCAGTGCGAGCTTACTTGTTGAATTGGGGATTAACGAGCCTCTATCCATAGCTACAGGGACGTTCGAGAGGGTGAACTCGATCAAGCAACCGGAAAAAGACAAAGATTTTTACCCTGGTCTAGACCCCTCGGAGCGAGGTAACAGACCTACATCAAGCAATCTGATTATATGAGTGTGTGAGGAATGCGTAACAAACTTGTCTGAGCAAGCTCGAATGGCTAACACTCAAGTCTACCATAACAAGAGAGTTGTGGTGTGTTTATGTCTTCTATCTGTGCGCTCTGTGTTCTCGTGGTGGTTGTCGTCCCTCGCGTGTGTGCACGAGGCCATCTATTTAAATATGTACAAGAACTACCTACTCTTTGAGAAATACAGCTTATAATGCAGCGGTCCATATGGTGCTTTCTCCGGTTCGAGCATTGCTCCCTTGACCAGGGCCTTGTGGGGGGAGGCGTGACGCGTGACAGTAAAACAATAAAATATGACGGGGGGCAGGTGAATGCTGACTTTTTCAGCCCTGCAACAGGACGCAGCAGTGCGAGGTGCGTCGGCATGATGGGCACGTCGAAACAGAAAATGGGGCCTATCTGAAGATGCCACATGTGTTGGATTTCTTATTGCCCCCATGTTTGGTGGAGTTTTGGTGTTGATAACAAAGTGAAGACAAATGGGGTGTTCTCGGATTTCTTGGAACCCTGGGCTCTTTTGTTGTGGCATCAAGTGCGGAAGACTAAGGATCTTTGTTTAGTGGATGGGCGAAGAGGTGGTGGCATTCTTAAATATAGGTCTTTTGTTTTCTCTTTTGCTGTACTCTTAAGGGGGTTCAGGAAAGTGTGGTGGTTGCATAATTAATCCCTATTATGATGCACCTAGGTTGAATTTTTCCAAGTCTTAGAAAACCTTAGGAAAGGTTTTGAGTCTAGTAGGAACCTAGGTGAAGTGTTGGAGGTATGTCGTTGTACACGGCGGACGGTTCGCCATACTGGTCCAGCGTACGTCGGACCACAATGGTTGATAGGCTTGTTTTAGGCTGATCGGGTCTCTTGTTTTTCTCTTTGTGCCGGACGGTCCGTCGCACTGGTTCCGCGTACGACAGACCACTTTGGCAAAGCACATGTTTTCTCGTGGTTTTGCGTGTCTTGGCCGAGGCGGACGGTCCGCCGTTGCGCCGGACGGTCCACCACGTGTGTGTGGCGAACGGTCCGCCATATTGACGGACCGATCCGCCATGTGTATTTTCTGACTTGTCGTTTTCCTAACGGCTAGTTTTCGAATTGGGGAGTATAAATAGGAGTTGAGGGGCTCCTCTCTTGGCTTGCTCGTTCAGGTTGAGGTGCTAGGGTCCCAAGAAGAGTGAGAGACATTTCTTGACTGATTCTTAGCCAATTTTTGATAGAAGTGAGCTCAAGTTCGTCGGTGCATCAAGTAGAGGTTGATTTGTGTAATCAACACATTTTCATTGAGCTTGTTACTCTTGAAGGTCATCTCCAAGACGGCAAGGAGACGGTGGTGGTCTTGAGCTCTCAAGAAGTTCTTGTGGAAGACAGGACCATGTTCTTGTGAGGGGATTTGGGAGTCTTCCCCGCCGGAGTGGCACTTCGACTACCCCGAGTGGATTGCCTAGGCTTTAGCGACAAGCCCTAGGTGGAAGCTATACTCCTTGTGGGAGCGTTTCAACGTGAACGTAGGGAGCAATCCCGAACCACGGGATAAACCCCATGAGCATCTCTTAATCCCTACTCTCACTTTATGCTATTCACTTCCGCTTGCTTATATGTTGCTCATTGACTTGTCTTGTTAGCTGCTAGTAGTTTGAGTGTTATTGTTTACTGGCTATCATCTAGTGTAGAAGAAAGTTTTAATTTTGCTGCCTAAATTAAGAAGAACAAAATTAAAAATTGTATCTTTTAACCAATTCAACCCCCTTCTTGCCTCTAGGATCCTTTCAAGTTTCAACGTGTCTACCCGATGGCGCTCGAGCAGGGAGAGCCCCTAGCACCGCGTCGTGGCGCAATCACTGTTGCTCCGAGATCCCAAGCAGCGGTCTGTCACCCTCGAGCAACACTTCGGGGTACGTAGGTTATCCTTCCCGAGCAATTATTTCGGAGTATTAACGTAAACAGGAGTCAGGCTAATCTTGGATAATTACGAAAATGCCATTAATCCCCATCACTTCTTCTTTTGCTTTCTTTTTTCTTTTCTATTTTCTTTTTCCTACGCTGTTTAAAAGTTTCAAAATAGAAAGTTAAAAAAATGGAATCATGCCTGCACAAAGAAGGTCCATAAAAAGTTTGGATTTTTAAAATTAGAAAAATTTTAACTTTTAAAAAAATCTCGCTCTCGTTTTTCCTCTTCTATTTTCTTTTTTGTAGGCCATTTAAAAATCTAGAAAAATAAAAGTTTGCAAAAAGGAACCATGGCTCCACAAGGAAGGCCCATAAAAGACTTGAATTTTTTCAAAAAAAATCTAAAATTACAACAATTTTGAAATTTAATAAAAGTTTTGGCTCTCTTTTTTCTCTTCTATTTTCTTTTTGTAGGCTGTTTAAAAATTCTAAAAAAAATTGCAAAAATAAAACCATTGTTGGAGGAAAAAGGTCTATAGAAGTTTGAATTTTTCATACAAAAAAGGCTGCTATGTTAGCCTCTCAAGATATATCTTCACTAAATTGGTTGGTTTGTACCCTGTTTTGTTTTGTCTCGGTTTTCACCTCATTTTTTTTTTACCGTTTTGCAGGTTATCTATTTCTATGTTTTCATATCTAAATTCAAATTTTTTGCTGCCACATAACACATGTGCCTTTTGTTATCACTATTATCGATCTTTTTTTAATCTAAATCCAAAATATTTGATGCCGCATAACACATACCTTTTTCAGTCTTATAGACAGAAACTGCCCGCCATTAGCGTGAGATCCTTTTAGTTTGTAAAAAAGCGTGTGAGGAGCGAGCGGGAGGAAGCATATTTGCAAATATACCCGTGGGAATGCATATTTGCAAACAAGAACTCGTCCTGAAATTCCGCCGATTCAAACCATCCACAGGCGCAGGCGCAGGCGCACGCGCAGACCTCAGTAATGGACGCCCGCCCGTCTCCCGCCCGCCTCGCCGCCCTCAGATCCATTTAAAATCGCCCGGGGTCGGATCGGCGGCGGCGGCGGCGGCGATGGAGGTGGGCGACCTGCACAAGGTATGGGAGCTCCGTGCCCTCAAGAGGAAACCCGACGAGCCCGCTGCCCGCGCGCTCCTCGACCGCGTCGCCAAGCAGGTCCAGCCCATCATGCGCCGCCGCAAGTGGCGCGTCAAGCTCCTCTCCGAGTTCTCGTAAGCGCGCCGCCAACCCTAACCCTAGCCGTATCCCCCTTCCCCCATCGATCTCTCTCCCTCTCGATCGACCCCGTGTGTCGGTGGTGTTGATTTTGGTCGTGGGATCAGGCCCAAGAACCCGAGGCTGCTGGGGCTCAACGTCAACGCGGGAGTCGAGGTGAAGCTGCGGCTGCGGCCAGCCGGCCGCGACAACGATTTTATCGCCTACGAGCAGGTGCTCGACACCATGCTCCACGAACTCTGCCACATCGTGCGCGGGCCCCATGATGCGCAGTTCTACAAGCTCTGGGACGAGCTCCGCAAGGTCCGTACTCTCATGTTTTGAATGCTTGATTGCTTGTTATGGTGCTAGAAAAAATTATGGTTCCACCAGGATTGTGTTTTGCTAGCATATACGTATTGGCATGTATTGTGTACACGAGAGTGTGGTAAATGGGAAATTATCCATAATCCCTTGCGAGCTGACACATTTCCCACAAAGTTTGGTTCAATCGATTTTGAATCCAACATCATCTAAATGAGTGTTGTTATGTGACTAGCCCAGTGCCTGTGAGTCGCCACGGATTTCAAATAAACAGAAACATATCAATTTAGAAAATATATGCGACCAACAACCTTGCTGATCACACCATAAATTAAGCAACAGAGAAGTTGTTGACCTGACCACAATGCAAGGGATAAGTTGCCAACAATTCAAATGAAAATTTAGCAAACTCTATCTAGTAGACTGCTAACAAAAATACTAATTTGATTTTTTTAGAAAACTAATTCAATTTCGTGTTGGCACCAACTTCTTAAATAGATGTGAAGCATGCATTCGTTGGTTCTCTGCCTTACACCATCTGAACCATGCAAAGTGAACAAACCATCACAAACTCCAATTTATATAATAGTGTAGACTTGGATGAAGTCCTGTGATTATCAATCATTAATATGGATGGAATTGGTCTGGTTTATTACATATGCACAAACGAACTGAGCCACATTTTGATCTTAGTAAATGTGGTAACATGAATTGTGTGCATAATAGAGGTAGGACAACTAGTAACTCTATTGTTTGATAGACTTAACTGAAAAGGATCAATTGGGAGTAAAATCAAAAGAGTCCACCTGCGGCTGACAAAACAGAACATGAAACGAGGCATTCAAAATTTCAAATAGGAAATGTTTTTGACATTGTTAAAAAGAAAATAGTGGTAGGGCTTCTAGGGAGGTGGCTTACCTGGATAGATGTTTATCCCAAAAGATGCATGACGTAACTTGGGTTGTATTTTCAATGTCTCAAATTTTTTATAACTCATGCTTGTCCAGTTTTCCTTAGTGGGTTGTGTATGATTTTGAGGCAGTGAGCTGTTAATGTTGTTTTGACATACCCTCATCATCGCCTACAATCACCTTTCCTAGTTTTATTGTGTGAGATATTTTGAATAAGGGAAAATTGGCTACAGGGCACTGCAATTTCGTGGCTTTAGCTCCTAGACACTATTTTGTCACAGCATTGCCATATAGCACTACAATTTTGCGATAATTTGCTCCATTGCACTTTCCACACACTATCGTAACTCAAAATATTCAAAACAAATACAAAGAAAATCAGAAAAAAAATCTAAAAAAGATTTGAGGTGCTAAATACAAGTGTATTCAACTCCTAAAATTGTGAACTCCATAATCTAGGTTATGAAATGCCAAAATCAATTGAATTAACAAATATTCCAAATAATTCAAAATAAAATACAAAACCATTCCAAAAAAATCGAAAAAATGTTGAGGTATCAAATACATTTTTATTCAAAACATCAAATTGTGAACCAAACGATTTAGGATTTGAAATACCGAAATAAAAGAAATTTTATGATTTTAAAATTTAGTTTGAATTCGGAATATCATATATTGAACTATGGAGTTTAAAATTTGACGTGTTGAATAAAAGTGTATTTAACACCTCAACATTTTTTCCAATTTCTTTGGAATGGTTTTGTTTTTTACTTTGAATTATTTGGAATATTTGTTAATTTAGTTGATTTTGGCATTTCATAACCTAGATTATGGAGTTCACAATTGTAGGAGTTGAATACACTTGTATTTAGCTCCTCAAATCTTTTTTGGTTTTTTTTTTTTCTGATTTTCTTTGTATTTGTTTTGAATATTTTGAGTTATGGCAGTGCGTGACAAGCGTGATGGAGCAAATTATCACAGAATTGTAGTTCTATATGGCAGTGCTGCGAAAAGGTAGTGTGCTAGGGCTTTAGCCACCAAATTGTAGTGCCCTGTAGCCAAATTTCCCTTTGATAACTGCGTAGTTTTTTAAGAAAAGAAATATCAGAGATGGAAACAACTTCATGTATTTAAGAAACTGTTTATGTGTGTAATTACTAATTGGTTGTAACACATTTTGATATACAAATTGGATGCTAGTGATTGACCTTATTGTTAATTTTCCTCTTCTAGGTGTCCTGTAAACTGTAACTGTATTAAGCTTAAGATTATAATAATATATTTATATGTGTTTTATTGGGCTGATCTAGAGTTGAATTAATTAATTAAAGCAGTACCAGTATCTAATATAGGAAGTCTCTGTTTATTCCTGAGAAAAACCATTACTGTTAGCTATCTTCTCGCCTCTCCAGTCACCACATCAGTTGTTCAAAAGAAAGTGATTAAATCAACATTTAGAATGTTCCTATGAGGCTATGATTTTGGTTATACAGAACACTTCTCACTGTCAACTGCTGGATGCTATTGCACTATAGCAGGATCTGATCATTCCCCAGAGTAGCTCCTAATGCAAATAACACAAACATTATTCCATACCTATCTGTATATTCATGTATAATATAATCAATTTCAGTTACTGTAATTTTTAGCAAGTCTGAGGTGTGAAATGCAACTTCTGTTGTGCTTGCACTTTACCTACTTTTTTTCTTTACCATGCCAAGGTTATGCTGCTTTTAAAAATTGTTCAGGAGTGTGAAGAACTTGTTTCAAAAGGTATTACTGGACCAGGACAAGGGTTTGATGGTACAGGCAGGCGATTGGGTGGGTTTTCAATGCATCCACCACCACCATCCCTTCGGCAAGCTACATTGGCTGCAGCACAGAAGAGGGCAAGGAATGGGGCTCTGCTACCGTCCGGGCCAAGAAAATTGGGTGGAAATAATGATATTATGAGTGCACTTAGTCCAATACAAGCTGCTGCTATGGCTGCTGAAAGAAGATTGTACGACGATTTGTGGTGTGGATCACATGATCCATCTGGCATTGATGATTCAGAAGATGTTGTTATTGTTGAACAACCACCTAACTTGACAACACAGGATGGGAAAAGCACAAAGGGTGATTTTTCCAACTGTTCTGCAGCATTCAGCTCTTCCTCTGGATTTCAAGTTGCAGCACAATGTGATTCGTCTTCTAGTAGGACGACTGATGTGGATATTAGTTCTCTGTGGCAGTGCAGTGCTTGCACTCTTCTAAATCAGGTAACTTGGTCGGCTCCCCTTATTTTCGTGATACTGTGCCTGAAGTTCCTACATACAGAAAATATGCATAACAATTCATATCCAAAGTTAAAACGCTGTGTGGATGGTGGCAAGCTCATGCAGAGGTTTTATAACATAAATTTTCTTGGACACTGTGATTAGAGTTCTTACTAGATTGACTCTACTGTGATCTTTTAGCTTATTCCTTGGTGTCAGCTCATCATGGCGTGTATGTAAATGATTAAGGCCCGTTTGGCACAGCTCTAACTCCCAGCTCCACCTCAGTTATGAAGTTTGTAGGTTAAAATAAAGTGACTTAAGTTTATATTTTAGTTTAAAATATAAATAAGATGACTTACCTAAACATTCTCAATATACCCATAACTCCAGCTCCATGAATTTCTAGAGATAGAAATACGGTGCTCTACCAACTCCACCAATTTTGGTGGAGCAGCAGCTATGCCAAATGGGGCCTAACACTCCGATAGTAAGTACATAGTTAAGTGGTGCTTTTGGATCATATTAGGCTCATCCAAACTTTAGATGACTATCTAGTTTTTATATATATTTTATTGCCGATTAACAGTTACATTGAGGTTAATGTACACCAAAGATAAAGTGAACTATTGATTGGTTTGCTAGTGCTGTAGTGTTCATTTATTTCTTCCACTTTTGATAACTCTTTAACATGTGAAGAATTTATGCCTATCTATGGACCTGTGGTGACCGTATATGCCTCTTCACAGATAATTCTTACATTATCTCAAGACACATTTGCAACATGCAAGTTTAGGACACACATTAGTCATTTCCTAGATGTAATTCAGTTGTACCCAAAGTACAAGCCATATTCCCTTCACTATTGAGACAAGCTCTACGAATAAATCGTATTTTTGTTTTTTAGGTTTATTTAAACACTTCTTATGATATAGTCCTTTTTTCTGTGCATGCACATTTTCTGGTATGGTCTTAATAACATCTATCCCCTATTGCCTCCCATAGCAGTCTGGGCTATGTGTCAGTCCCAGTGTAAGCTGATCATCCTCTGTAGCAGATATTTGTCTCTCAGTGCTAAACTACTATATTGGTTTGTAAATAAATCATTTGCACGTCTGCATTCTAATTCTACTTGCAGCTGTTTCTTTTAATCTCATACATTTTTGAAATGCATACTCTTGTAGCCTCTGGCACCAATCTGTGAAGTTTGTGAGACAGCAAAACCCAAAATTGCAAGGGCTAAGTACACAACTTGGTCCTGTAAATTTTGTACTCTTGAGAACAACACTAAGCTTGATAAGTGTTCAGCATGCGATCAATGGAGGTACTCATATGGACCACCTGTAGCCACATATAGACAAAGCTATGATTGACATATCACTGAGGCTACAGTAATATGGTAAGTACTATACTGTACCAGGTTTTTCCAATGTTTCCATTCTGTATATGCATTGCTTGATATTCATGTTGCTGTATTGGAAACTCCATGTTTTACCGGTACTAGTAGCTGGTGGTGATTTTGCTCAGCTTATACTATGATGGTTTTCCATTTCTTACTTGCAATAGACATAGATGGGGGCATGCCTGAAAGCAATCACTTCTTATCCTATATTTTTTAGCAAACTTCATATCTTATATTTTGATATCCATGTATTGGCACCCATAACAAAAAATGATTTCTTTTTAGAGATCACATTATAGGTACCTGATTAATGCATCACTACGAGATTTACTATGCCCAATAGTAATATTCTAGTAGTTCTTTATTTTGCTTGGACCTATATGAGAGCTTCAAAGGGCTATTTCTTCCTAGAGCTTCTTAAAACCTCTAGTTTGTTGCTTTGTGAATCTTTGATGAAGTATAAGTTGTTTAACTCAATAGGTAATAATTTTTTATATGCAAAGCTGTAGGCCATTTTATAATCTGGTAGCGCAGGCAGGTTCAACATCGGTTCTGTACCTCTGATTGACATTTGATTTCTAGGATTCTTTTTCTCTGCACTATGATCTATAGCGCGCGCTAGATGTCTTTTAATTTCAGGAAATTTGCTTGATAGATCTCTGTGAATTGTCAATGTTCTATTTTACTATTTATGAACTGTCGTAGTATTTAAACTCTGACAGCGATTTCATGTGGTTCGCACAGGATTACTTCTTTCCCATCTGCTCCATTGTCAATATAAATTGCCTAGTCAGCATGTTCCCACCGCATGTCATTCCCATCAAGTTGCATGGAAAAAACAATCAGGCGCTTGGTATTTACTTCTTTGTGGATCACATGTAAATATTATTTAGTATAGAACAGTAAACCAAGTCCCTTTCGGTAGGGGCGACACCGGCAGCATTTCCCGGGTCGAGCGCACTGACAACTTGCACCTGGAAGCGGTATGGCGGAGCTGGCCACCTTCTGTTTTTTTATAACTTCTACTCAAGTTCCGGGTGCGCTCCGCCCGTCTGATCTTGGGACGCAGATCTGTAAGCTCAATCCAACCATCCGTTTCGAATCTAATGGTTGCACTGATATTATTCTCTGACTTCACCGTTTAAAAAAGAAAAAAAAAAGCAAAGGCTCATATGAATCTTACGGCAGAGGATGTGCGGCCGTAGTCTTGAACATGGGTGCTTACCTCCTGTAACACTGAATGCTAGAGCAATAGGATAGGCGAACTTTCCAGGGGAAAGAAGGGGGAAACTCGTTGCCGTGGTTTGAGGAAATGCCAGCTTTGTGCACTCGTATAGGAATTATCAAGACAGGTTTTAGGGACACATTGTTTTAAGAACCACCAAAAGTCTTTTAAAAAAAAATAGTTACAAAGTGTCACAGTGTGCGATCGATAAAAAATAAAAAAATTTAAGCTATAGATTTTAATCTGTTCACTGTTTATGAGCCGTCTAGTTGAAGACTAGTTGATAAGTTGCTGCAGCAAACCAAGTCGTTGCCACCAACTCGACTAGCTGGGTGAGTTGAGCAACCCTGTGGCTAATCGGTGACTACCACGACCAGGGTTTTATTTATCGCGGCAATTCCACAATTTGCCGCGGCAAATTGTGGTGCCGAGCCGGGTCGGTAATGGCAAACTGCGGATCAAATTCAAAATATGATTTAAATTTAAAAAATTAAAAAAAATCTTATAAAATTCGTAAAAATTGTAGATCCATTTATAAACATAATGGTGAAAAAAAATCAAAAACAAAGCCGGATTCGTGTGCAAATTTGAATTGAAATCATGAAAAATGAAAAAAAGACGGTCCAACATGGCCCATTAGCGGCTATGATTGATAACATGCTGCATATACGACGTGCTGGCACTCTAGCAGCTGCATTATTGCATCCAGCACGAGCAAACTTCCCCTTTGCTCTCCTCTTGCTCCACCACTCAGATCCACGTCTTTGCGCGACAAATCCCTCGGCAAGTGCGGCAAATCCCTCGGTTTGCCGTGATTTGCCGCGTTTATCGACCGATTTGCCGACGTTCCGGTTCGATTTGCCGACTTTTCAAACGATTTTTTCGGTTTCAGCAACCATTTTAAGATTCAAATTTCAAATCCCAAATTTTGACCGATTTATCGCGATTTGCCGCGGCAAATCGAAAACCAACCCAGAGCGATTTTTTGCGGCAAAACAATAAATGAAACCCTGACCACGACTAGTCGAGCCTGCTAGTCGCTTGACTCATGAAAAAAGCTTGGTTGGGCTTTATTTTGACCAGCTTGAGCCAAACCTTGAGCCCTAAATTGTCGTCGCTGGTCAAATCGCTAAACCTTAAACCAAAATGTTGTGAGCCCTGCCATCACACCGGTAACTTCCAACACACTTTGCTCTCCTTATGCTCTGTTTCCTCTCCCAAGCTATGCTTCAGCTCTCAAGTCGACCGACCTTTGATCTGCTTCGTCCCCCCCCCCCCACCCCCGGTCATCATCACTACAGTACAACATAGCCGCCACCAGTACATCGCCTTTGCCATGCTCCTCTCCTGCTTCTTCATGCCGGTACATTGCCTCTATCTGCTTCCTCTCAAGCTTAGTCGCTCCGCTACGTGCTCCTCTAATCCCTTTCTTTACACTGCAGTAGTTAGTATTTATACAAAGTATAGTAGCGACTAGTCACAACTAGTCTATAAAGTCGGTATCCTAGCGACTTGATTTGACTTTACGACTCATAAACCTTAAATTTGATTGTAAGTCATAAACATCAGGCTCTAATGCAAGGTCCTAATGCAATGCTGGCCTTTAGACGCGTAGCTAATGTAACAGTTAACTAATTTGCAGGTTCACCTGATCTAATCCTGAGTCAGCCGTCATTGCGCTTCTGCGGTCTTCGTTAGGGAGGTAGCCAGGTACATGGAATTTCAGTTCGCCCTCGTGGAAGTTATGCTTACCATCACGTTATCGTCATTCTGTTTAGTAATTGTAGTGCGTGCCATTAGTAAAGACTAGGGCAGGTGGCGCGCCCTGCGCGCCTTATAGCTTGCTGTATAGGCACGTGTTATATAGGTGGATATCTGTTATTGTGAGGGTAAATGTTTTTTTTTTGGTTTATGATGGCGGTAGGTAGGCGGTAAATTGGTTATGGAATATGGGCTATTAGCGGTAATGTAGTATTTTAACTGCTGTTATTTTTCTGCGTGGGGAATTAGTGTTTTTAATTGCAGAATTTTTGTAGCAAGATACGTATATCTTAGTTATGCGTAGGCATGCACTATGACGTAGCGGCAAATCAATATAGGTTGAATACTCTATTAGGTTATATATATATATATATATATATATATATATATATATATATATATATATATAGAGAGGGAAAGAGACGCACGTATACTACGTATATAAGCTTGTAGAGTGGTATAATACTGACGGAGAAGCTGTTTATCCCTTTTTTTAGGGCCCAACGAATGTTGATGGTGGACGGCCTGGCCCAGCTAGGTTCGTGATGCCTTTGATCTTGGAATTTGTACTGACTGTCTTTATATGGAACTGTTGTCTCAGAGGGCGTTGATAGTCTGTTTCTTTCTTGGTTTAGGCTGTTTGTTCGTGAGTGCGAAAACAGGGCTGCCGTGCTGTCGTAAGTGTCTTTTTTTTTCATTTTGTGTTTTTTAACTTTTAGCAAAAGATTTGGGCCTGCAATCTTTGTTGCTCCATGGACCTGTAGATCTGATTATGGTTTTTTTTCGAGGAAATCCGGTGGCGGCGGCGTGAATCACTGTGACGGGTGGTATAGGTCGTCGCTGGTGAGGTGAACGGCTCGCTGTACAGGTAGTTGTTGATTTGTTTTTTTTGTAGGCTTGTTTGCGTTCTACCTGCTGATTTTGTATTAGCCAGCGGATATGTGTTGATTTGTTTGCGTGCTTAATGGTTAGATCTAGAGAGCCTGTACCTGATTGGGACACTGATATTACTCATATACTGATGAATGGTGCAGTAAGTTTTTTTCCTGGTAAGTGCATTGGTATAGATAGGCAACGGTGGTAGTGTGTTTTGTAGTAAATTTGTAGATGTAAATTTATCTCAGGAGGTCGTTTTGTACGATAATGGTTGTGTTTGGTTATAAGCGAGATCTTTGCTCATTTTGGTTTGGTAAAACAGTAGCGTATCGTTAAGTGCTATTTCAGGGGTGAAGTAGCTACTAACATGGCTGTGTTATGAAGCTATGGTGTTATGAAAGAAACTGTTGAATGGTGAGTTTTTGTTGATAGAATAGCGTAGGCACAAAAGAGGATGTTCATCTGAAATATAATGGAGGACATTATAGAATACACAATGTTAGTTCAGCAGGAAAATAAAGATCAGTTCATAATGGGTCTTTGGTGTTTGTCTACATAAACGTATGGAATGGGGATATGACGATGTTGGTCTTTGGTTCCTTTTTTTTTTGTGGAGAAGCCGAGGTGATGTTGATACGTGGGTGGATTTTCACTGCCGCTAGCTTATTTTGAACCGCTGGCTATTACATAAGGCACCTGTTTTTAACAATAGGATAGCTGTAGTAATTTTAGAAGGAATAGAAAAGCGCTGTTTATTTTGTTTGATGTTTTACCTATGGACATACCATTGGTGGAAAGAGAGTGGAAAGCTAGGAGGTTTGTCCCTGCGTTTAAAACAGATAAATTTTTTAGAGCGATGTTAGGTTTCTTTTCTATCTAGTGTCATAATAAAGATTAGTTTTGCAAATTGTAAAAGAAGACCATTACCTTTTCGATTACCGCGGATAATACATCATGGTAGACAATGTTCTGTGTGGTCGCTGTGCATGATCCATTGTCATCTTCAATTAGTATTTTTAGGCCACGTCGTGATGTAACTCTAGAAATCGCTACATAGAGCTGTCCATGTGTGAATACTGGTTTTTGAGATACACACCTACTTTGGAAAGTGTCTGTCCTTGGCTCTTGTTAATTGTCATTGCATAACAAACTCTAACTGGAAATTGACATCTCTGTAGGACAAATGGCCATTTTACATTGCTTGTTGTCAGAACTATTCGTGGTATATAGATAGTCTCCTCTGCATGTGAGGATCCTAAAAGTCTGCACTGTAAGAGATGCTCTCTTAGATCCGTAATAATCATTCTGCTGCCATTGCACAGTCCTAGTGTTTGATTTAGATTTCTGAGAAGCATAATAACAGCACCTTTTTTTAGTAACAAGCGATGCGATGGGAAATTGTTTGCTTCTATTGAATTTAAGAACTCTGTGGGGTATAGAACGTCTAGATCAACCATTGTTTCTGTTGACCTGGAGATTTTGTCAGAACTTAGATATTCCTTGGTAGATCCTGGCAACATTGTGATAACATGGTTGTTGATCTGATCAACTGTTGAGTTGTTTGGACAGACTATAGCTCGTAAGAATAAGTAGTTAGGGTCTTTGTAGCTAGAAGCCAAATCAGGGTAGATTTCAGTTACAAGTGCTGTGATTTTATCACCTTGGGTCTGTATAGCTAAATCTGAAGGAATTGAAATTGGTGCTGAGTCCATTCTTTTAGATTCTGAAGGCATATGCAAAGATCCGTTTCCAATGGAGAGAATCCAATTTGCAAACTGATGTAGTTCATTCTGCTCATGTGCTGACAAAGTTGGATTGGAAAGTCTCATATTGACTGTTAGGTTTAGGACAGTGACATGTTGCCATAGAGGTGAATTAGTAAGCGATGCATTCACAATCATTGTGCGTGTGCCTTTTGGTATCACTGGTAGTATTTGTCTGAAGTCTCCTCCAAGAACAATGCATTTTCCTCCGAAAGGTGTTGCTGCGTTTTGTGAACAGCTCTCTGATAGAAGATCACGCATTGTACGGTCAAGTGCTTCAAAGCAGCGACGATTTGTCATAGGTGCTTCATCCCATATTATGAGTGATGTTTTTTGTATAAGCTCTGCAAGCATGGTTCCTCTTTTTATGTTGCATACTGTGGTTTCATCGATGTTCAGTGGTATTTTGAAACGAGAATGGGCAGTTCGTCCTTTAGGTAGTAGTAGAGAAGCAACTCCTGAAGATGCAACTGCCAGGACAATTTTTTTTTGTGATCGTAGCTTGCTGGTTATAGCATTCCATAGGAATGTTTTTCCAGTTCCTCCATGGCCATAGACAAAGAA
This sequence comes from Olyra latifolia, assembly GCA_036346145.1. Classification (NCBI taxonomy): domain Eukaryota; kingdom Viridiplantae; phylum Streptophyta; class Magnoliopsida; order Poales; family Poaceae; genus Olyra; species Olyra latifolia. The sequence goes on from CM070530.1 coordinate 6,654,565, forward strand.
GAAGCCTGGCTTGTTTGCTAAGACACGTTGGATGATGGTATTATATATGTCTTTTTGGTTTGCATTCAACTGATCCTCTAATAGTGTTGCGGCTGTACCAAGCTCATGTGTGTCATAGGTTAGTTCTTCAGCAACCAGCCTGTTACTATAGCCATTCTCGTTAGGCTGGGGTGGATCTGGTAAATTATAGTCTTTGATGTTTCCACCAGCTTTGTAAAACAACTCTACCAATTCTGTTAGAAGGATAGACAGTAGTTGATCATCCGGTACTATATATGCAGGATTGTGCATTATATGCCTTAATCTGTGGCTGATATCATCTATGAAATACTTCCAGTAGGCGTTGAACAGAGCTCGAATATCGCTAACATAACAGAATATGGCCACTGTGACAAACAATTGTCTAAGCTGCTGTGATGATGCGCTTATTATAGCCTCATCAAACATCATTTTTCAGTTAGAGTCATTGTATAACAATCCGCGAGCCTGGCATGCTTCTTTATATGTCTGATAGGTAACGCTATTATATGTTTTAATATCATCATAGGAGAGAGCACCTTTCACTATTCCAAGTAACATTCGTAGATAATAGAGTTCACCAGCAGTAGGATGTACGTAGTACATTCTTCCAATCTTTGGTGTTGAACAGCGTTTTCTCCAATAACGCTTTGAGGCATCCCATGTCCAGTTCTTTGGAAAATCAACATATGTTAGAAGATGAGCTTCGCTGTGTTTTTTATTTGCCTCAAACCACTCAGTGAGCATTGTTTTTTGAGCAGGACCAGCAGCTAATAGAGATTGAAGATTTTCACCAGGTCTATATCTAATATGATTCATTCTCGGTAAATGAACATGCAGTCTTTCAACAGAGGGAGATCTATAATGAATGTCGTATTCAAATGTCCTCCAAAAGGCTTCACAGGTAGTGAGGAATCTTCCTTCCACATATTCTTCTATTTCATTTGGTGGTGTATTATTTTGATTGGCTGGATTTGTTGTATCAGCCGTAGCAGTAACAAAATAAATTCTTGCTCGATCATGGCCTTTTGTGACATATTTGAATAGATACTTAATTGCATTTCTCTTATTGCAACACTCAACATTTATGTGAGCCTGGTATTTCTTTAATAGCTTCATGTTATATGGGACAACCCAAGTGTTGTCTAGACGAATCCCATTTTTGGTGACATATTTTCCATCATTCCTGCGTCTATACATAGTAAATCCAAGGTCATCCACAATAGTTTCATTCTGGAATGTCTTTGGATAGTATTTTGAGCAAGCATTGTTCCTCATGCATAGGCATTTTTTATTTAGCTCTCCACATGGACCGTGCACCATAAACTCATCAACGGGGCATATCCAAGAGGATCAACATTAACATCGAGCAATTCTCAATGAAATAAATGTATCAACAAAGGTTATATCAAATTCTCTTGAAGTTTCTGTTCGCCATATAAGGCAATGAACATGAGGTAAGCCCCGTTTCTGAAACTCTATTGTATAAAGCACTACAAAGAAAAAAGAGCGTATAATGTGAGAGATGGCAGCAAATTTACTATCTAACACTGAGAACTATGTTGATAAAAAATTACTTACAAATACCTGCAACAATAGGTCCAAAAATATCACCCTTTTTTATGTCACTCATAAATTCGTATAGTTTCATGTTAAAAACACGGACAATTAAATCAGGCCGATCAGAAGGGAGTTGACCAGGCTCAAGAGCGAGTGCAGCAGCTATTTCTTGCCATTTGGGGTTGCATGTAAATGTGACAAATAAATCTGGTGCTCCAAATTCTCTGCAGAGAGCCATTGCATCTTGATAGTACATAGTCATGTAGCGTCTTCCACCAGTAAAAGATGCGGGAAGAACCACCTTCGATCCAATAGAATCACCGGTTGTTATTCCGCGGTCTATAGCATCTGCTATGCCTTGGATGCATTCAGTGCGAAGCTGGCTTTGATGTTCAGCAAGGAATTTTAGCCTTGATGCTTCAACTGTTGAATAAGCATCTACGCATATTTGATTGCTTAACCTTCCATAGCATGTGTATGGGTTATGCATGGTAGATCTATAGTGCATGTAGTACCGATAGTATTCTAGCATAGTGATATATTTTCTATGTCCAGTGCATAAAGAATCAACATCTGAATATGTTAGTCCAAGATGAAACCCTTTTTCGCCATATGGAAATAGCAAAGGATACTGTAGCGCCATATAAAATGGATGGACAGATGATACTTGCTGAAGCGTACCTCCATGAGCACGAATAACTATGTCATATGCAAACTCATTAGTTGAAAAATCACCCACTATGATAGCAGCGATTTCACCACTAGAGGGTAGGCTGTACTGCACATCATGCTTTGTGTTGCATCCAAGGATGCGAAGTGAGATATTGTCTTCGCCGTATTCTTCGAGCAGGTCTCTTGCATATCTAAATGATCTGACAAGTTGGTTTTCGGTGTTCAGCATATGCATGATAGATTCAATAATTTCTGGATCTGGCTGATCAGTATCACCATTATCAGGGGAAAAGAGAGATAGTCTATTGTCTTTTTCATTTTGTGGATCATAAACATATAGCTGGGCAAATGTAGGAGGTGTTCCAGGGTGTGGTAATAGACTGCCAATACGATGGTGGACAACACCATTTATCTTGAACACATATGGTGACGTACCTGTGTTTATAGATCTGTCAATTTTAGCTCCCATTGAGGTTAACGCGAATCTTGAATTGTAGGATCGAAGTTCCTTGGTAAATTTTCTTGCACGTGCGTTTCCATCGAAACGTACTAATTGAGCCATCAAAGGAGGAGGTGGACGACAATGAGGTAAGTTTATTTTACCACCTCTACAACATAGGTTGTATACAATTTTTCTTCTTGCAAGATTGGATGCACTCTTTACTCTTTCTTCGAACCAGAACATGGCTCCACAATAGGTACATGTTTCATTTGGATTTCCATAATATGATCGATCAGGGTATGACTCTGATACAATAACATAGTTAGAAAAAATGAAATTTGTTGTAGAATGCGCATAGAGAAAGTAAGAAGAAAAGAAGGTGCATAGGTAATCTAGACTAACCTTTTAGGTGTGAAATATAGTTGTCAGAAAGAGGCAGGCAAGTAGAATGTTCAGTCTGAAGAACAGTATTGGTAGGTATATCTGAAAGGTGTACAACAGATGAAACTTTTTTCAACCGTCTCTTCTTTCTATTCGCAGCTGATATGTCAGGTGTGATTTGATGCGATGGCACTGTAGCGGGGGAGGTACCTATAAAGATTATGTTTATACAGGGTAAATGCTAGATTGAAGCAAAATATTTGCATAATCGAAGCATGAGAAAAAAAACCTAGTCGTTTTCTTCCTCTGCCGGAAGAGCGTATAGCGGTAGGCTGACACTGTTGTTGGAGAGTTAGGGTAGATTGTGTATAGCTGCTGGTAACATACATATTGTGTTTAGTAACAGGAATATCTTGAATCTGTAAAAGAGTAAGAGTGCTTATTGGACCTTTCGTATGTGCTATTGAAGCTATCAATGTCATGTAGCGACTGATTTGTATTGATTGTTTGAGAAAAGCACGAGGGTCTTGGATTTGCATTGTCTGTTGAAGTTTGCAATAAATACAACATTCTAAAAAATTCAAGAAGGGATGAAAAAACAAAAAGGAAGGTAGTACTTAATGCGAAAGGAAAAATGTAGAATAGGAAAAACCAAAGAAAAGCGATGTTCTGTGGTACTAAGGAGAGCATAACTAATTAGGACATGACAACGATATGCTGTCAGAAACAATAAAATATGTTAAGAGTGCAGTGTATAACGTGTAAAGAGAGAACAATGTGAAAAAAAAGATATGTAGTTAATGTAAACCTGTTCTAAATGCGAAGCATAATTGACAGAAACAGACAGAGGAATAGAGCAGTCAACCTAAAAAGCAATGTTGGTAGATATACCTGAAAGGTATAGAGATGATGAAACTTTTCTGAGCTGGTGTTTATTTTTGTTTGTAGGTATTTTGTTAGGCGAATGCTGATGCGATGATGATTGATCGAAGGCGATACGTACAAAGATTATGCTTCTATTTGGTAAGCCTCTGGATAATCGAAAAAATGCACAAACTGAACTGTATGAAAAAGCAAAACCTTATCTTTTTTTGCCTCTGCCAGTATCATGGATAATGGCATGAGTAGACTGTCCATGTAGGGTACGCTTTGGCTGCACATAGCTATTTCTAACAACAATAGGTTGTTGAGTGACAGCAACATACTAAATCCATAAGATAGTAGAAGGTCCTATTGTACCTCCCATGTGTATTTACAAAGGAATCACTGTCAATAAGTGCTTGGGTTGTACTGACATATTGAGTAGAGCATGAGGAGCCATCCATGGGTTGAGCAAAGCATGGGTGCTGTAGTTTTATGATGTTTATATCAGGATGGAGCATTTAGAGTAGTTAAAAACAGGAAGAGCGGAAAAAAACCCAAAAAATAAAGTTGTTGACTACTTGTAAGAAAATGTAGGGAGGGGAAAATGGGATAAAAACGCTCACTAATCTTAGCAGAAAAGAGCCGTACCATGTATATGGTCATAGTAAAAACTGCTAGAACATAACATATGTAAGATTAAGACAACAAAATGCTTGCATTTTTTACCGTTCTTTCTTCTTTCATGTGTTATGTAGCTGGTACAATTAGAGAGATGAGTAGATTGGAATAGAAGCATAGCGTATTTAGATGAAAATGGAAAATCATCGAGCTATAGGAGAAAACCTGGCAGGCATAGAGATGCCAAAATTTTTGTTAGCCGGGGCTTCTTTCTGCTGGTAGGTGTCTTGGCAGGCAAAGGTTGATGCGATGATGATGGACCTAAGGTAACGCCTGTAAAGATGATGCCTCTGTTTGGTAAGTCTTTGCCTAACCAAAAAAATGTACATAATCAAACCATAACAAAAAGTAAAACCTGATCTTTTTTGACCTCTGCCAGTATCACACACAGCGCTATGGCTAAGCTGTTGATGTTCCGTAGAATTTGGTGGGATATAGTTACTGGTAACAGGTATAGATTCTTTAGTTAGAAGAACATACTAAATTCGTAAGGTAATAGAAGAGTACATCGTACCTTGCAGATGCACTTGTAAAGATACCATTATCAATGAGTGGCTCATTTGCATTGGCGTATTGAGCGAGCATGAGGGTCATTCACTTGTTGATTAGAGCACGGGTGCTCTGTATCTATCGTGTTTGTATGAGGATGTAGTGGATAGAGCGATTAGAAAGCAGTCTAGCGCATAGAAGCGAGTGTACAGAAAGGTGGAAAAAAACAATGAGCGGTGTGAGAAAGCAGTGTGTGTAAAACTGAAATTGATTCTAACAATAAGAAAAAAAAAGGACATGGAACTTTGAGAGGAAACTAAAAATAAAGGAAAGTTTTAGAGAAATTGGAAGGCACTGCGACTACTGCAATGCACTGGATAGCTTAAATAATTGGAACTCGATACAAGAACACATTGGAGAAACAAAGCTGGAACTCGATATAAGAACACATTGGAGAAACAAAGAGGAAGATAACAATAGAGAAATATTGGAAACCAAATACGATGGAACAGTGCATGCGAAAGATCGAGGTATAAACAAAGGGAAAAATGTAAGACGATGTGAGCTAGAGCGTTGGAAGAGATGGAGAAAATAAGCACTCACTGCTAGTTGCCATGGAAAGGAAGAAGGAAAGCTTGAAGAAACAATAACACTAAGAGAAATGAACAGGCAAGCTGGATGAACAAAAGTAGTATTCTAGTGGCATGGTAAAGATGTCCATGCTAAGTATAGCTATCCAATCAGCGAACAGCAAAGAAAATTGACACCGACATTACGTTTCAGATAAGAGGCACAGTACGACTGAATTGGAAGCGTACACGATGTCCAATGATACGTAGATAGATAAAATGGAATTTTTTAAAATAAAATTAGTATAAACAAATTGGAACGGGACTACAATAGGCACTAATCTTTTATAGTAAACGGGAAAAATAGCACTAAAGGTATATACCAAAAGGCGACACGATCGGATAGCAGCTGAAAAGTTGACTACTCGAAGGCAACAGATCGCTGCATAGGGAAACTTCAGTGCCTACCTGCTAGTAGGAATTAATAACACACAAATGTCGTATTTGATGAAGAAACTATACGATGTTCTGTAGCAACTAAACGGTAGGAAAAGGCTGGCACATTATGCATAAGAAAAGGGAAACACAAAGCGACATCAAGCACAACATTGCAACAAAGAAATTAAGCACAGCATTGTAGCAACCATAGCACAGAGATATTCTATTTCACAAAGTACAGCATCTTAGCAACCATGTCATTCAGATGGTAGAACCATCTCTACGCTGGAATAGCTATACAACAAAAACATATATACAGACATCATCACAAGCGACATCAAAAGGGTCATACAGTTTTTGTTATGGACTATGAAAAAGAAGCTTTCCATGAGATGAAAACTTCGTGCGCAGAATACAAAAGGTAGAAAGAGGCTCCATTGATAGCGTAAGGAATATCTTTGACCGCAACAGCACAGCTCGTAGAGGAGCAGCTATGCCGGAGGTGAGCCCCTAAGGAAAAAGGCGAAAAATCTATGAGAGACATAACGTATAGAATCAATAAGGAAGAACATAGAAAAAAAGGTAATGTACCTTTTGTGGACAACATCACTAGTAGCATCAGAAAAGAGCTTCTTAGCAACAGTAGTCTTGGGCGGAGTTCGTTCTCTATGCGTGACAAGAGTATCACATATTTGCTATGAGAACTGAACTGTAATAACATAGGAAAGCAATGAGGACAAACCTTTTTTTCAGATGGGACGGTCCTGTCTGGGCAGCTGAAGATGGTAACACATTTTCAGTACCGCTCATAGTAGCACTCATAGAAGAAGATGCATCAGGAGGGAGGACGGAGAAACGACCAGACAATATTTGGCCTGGTGGTGTAGAGTGCACATCATGGAGCACAGGCTTCGAAGTCGAGGACAATAGTACAGAAGACGACGGCGATGACTGCACACGTGACATTGCAGAGGCGGTAGGATCAACCGATGCAGATTGCAATAGTAACCGCGATGACGAAAACTCCACATGGTCAGGTTGCGTAGAGAAAGCAACAGGATCTCCGCTACCTTTTCCTGATGCATCAACAGGTAAACAGAGATCCTGAGGAGAATTTTGCGTTATAGAAGATAGAACATCAGTCTGGCTATGAGGTACAATCTGTGAGGCAGAGGATGGTGCAGCTAAAGCTAGCTGATCACCATCTCCATCGGAAACAACAGAGTTCACTTGAAAACAGACAACACCAGATGCTATAGTGCCCTCTGTGAAACTGACATTCCACACATATTTTTTTTCCAGCAAACCAGTTATCTCATCAGGTATAAAATCTGTGTCAGGAGGATTATTCTGCAGCAAAGATTCAACAGACTTGCCAATAACACGCTGGCCAATTCTCCCAAATAAAAGAAATTCAGTTTCACCTGAATCATCACCAGCTATCACGTTGAGCTTATATCTGAACAAAAAGGCATACCACAGTAAAGGCATAATGAAGCAAAGCTGACAACGGAACAGAAAAGAAAGGCAAAATGCATATAGATATACAGTGGAAATACCTTGGTGTAGCTGGACCTACAAGACCACAACCTGTGCATTTGTAGGTCTGACCATATGGGCGTGAAGCTCGAAAACAAGTATTGCAAGAAACATACCACCATGGACTATTTGTCTTGATTTTCTTAACAGTAACAGCAACAGCAAACTCATCCTTCTATTACAAAAAAAGTGGAATGGATTACTAAGGAAAACATTGCTGCAGAAAACTATTGTAGAGAGTACCTTACAAAAGCGTAAAGTGTATACCTTAAATTTGTGTGGGTTTAGGTTTTTTATATCACCCACTTTCTTAGGTACAGCAACATGTTGAGTCATAGGAATATGAGGGACATCCAGCCACGTGATAGGTTGGTAATTGTCTTTAACACTTAATCAAATGAATGAAATACAGAACAGAGGAAGAAAGGTCAAACAGCAACATAGTGGCCTAAAAAAGTACACAAGAAGGTAAAGGTAGATAGCAAACCTGTCAGCAAAAGCGACAATCTCCGGTACATCAACATTTATATACCATCTACAGGCCGCCCCACCTGACAGCGAGATATCGGCTACAAGAAACATATAGTCGACATATAGCATTATACAACAAGAACCACACATAATAGCAAAAGCGAACACGATGAAAAAGGATAGAAAATAAGAATAAATACCTGATCCTCTGTATGACTTAGCAAGTGTGCCAACGAAAATCGCCACCTGAGGTACAGTCTGGCCATCAGCATATATCTTATCAGCATCAAACTCCTCAGCTCTGTGACCCCATAAAGTCACAGCAACAACCAAACCACTTGAAAAACATAGCGAGCAGCAGGAAAAGGAAACTGTTAGGGAGAATTAGCGTACAGAACACATAAAAAGGGTATGAAAGTAACAAGTACCGAAATAAGGGTGCATGAAAACAAGGACAATTAGCACATATATAAACGAGATTAGACTATATAAAAAGAGTACTATAAACGGAACTAAGCATGTAAAAGGAGTAACTTGTATGGCATAAAGCAAAACCATAATCTGTTATAGCAAAAAGCAGAGCTGTACCTAGAAAAGAAAAGGCTACAAAAAGAGAGCCACATCTAGAATTAAAAATAGCTAAAAGATCATATAAAGGATAATGAACCTGACATCACATACGCGAATGTTTCTTTTAGCAAATAAGGGAGCACAATTATAAATAGCTAAAAGATCATATAAAGGAACGATAGGTAAGAAACAAAACAGACAGCAGCATAAGTTGGAACGATAATGAACTCGACATCACGTATGCGAATGTTTCTCCTAGCCGTTTCCTTGTCCTGTGACTTAGGCCGTAGAGCACTAATATAAGAGACCTCAATGATAAGACCAATAACATCTGCAATGCGAAAAAAAGACCATCACAAACATAACTGGATACATCAATCAATTATATAATATAAGCACAAAAAGAAGAAACCAATAAAAAATATCATAAAAGAGCTATATCATTTAACACATCTCACACGTACAGACATATAGGCAGAGGTAAACATACCAACGAAGAACTCTTTATTCTCCACAACAGCAGGAATCCGTTGAAACGGTGTTAGCGAAAACACAAACGCAGGAAAGTCCACAGGGACATAAGAGCGCTCTTCTAAAGTAGTCCATTTCGAAAACACAATAAGCTTATCTGCAGGGACTGGTCGATAGAGCCTACTGGCGGACCTAACGCGGTAAAAACTAACATAATAAACTTTGTCCTCGGCCAGGATGGGCCTAAAGACCTCATGGCAAGGTGGATAAACCTGTGCATGTATGCTGGAACCCTGGATGGACAAATCGATGCTATAGTTAGTTTGTAGATAACTGAAGAGTAAAAACAAACAATAGTCTCAGAATATAACAAACACAAAAAAACCTATGCGCCATATAACGGCTATGTGAGAATACCATACCGCTGAATCTACCAGAACCATATCAAGGTGCAACAAAACGGTGTTGTTTCTGGGATCGTTGAATTCCCACAGCCGCGAAACACGGACACAGATAGTTTCATTGTTGTCACCAACCCGAAGACCTCCTAGCGGCATATGCGGTACCTACACAGATAGAATAAACAAGCAGCATAGAAAAGCACAGAAGTCGGTGCATACAACAACAACTGGGTGAACATTATTAATCTACAAAAGAACGTAATGCATTCGGCCCATCAACAGACACACATGCAAGAACCTAAAAAAAATGTTGAATAAAACGAACAGCAAAAGAGACAAACACGACAAACAGGGGAAACAAAAAAACCAAAAAGGCTATACTTTTTACGGGGCGGTAGAAAGAGGAATAGGCCATTTTACGGGGCGGTAGAAAGAGGAATAGGCCACAGGGGGAAAAAAGCGAAACCATAAGCAGATGCGATGCTAAAGGGGTAAAGCAGAACGAAAAAACTAAAAACCGCAACAGTATCCGAAAAGAAAAGGTCAGTGTAGACATACATTACTCATACATTACTGAAGCAGCCAACATAAAGCTAGAGGAAAACCAACAGATACATAGAACGTCGATCTGCATAGACACAAGCTGAAAAAGAAACACCGTCCGATGCGCTGGTAAACGCCTAAAGCAGAGCGAAAAAAGGAAGCACCGCAACATTATCCAAAAAAACGAAAAGGGGCTGTGCACATGCATCAACAAAAGAGGCAACCAAAAGCTAGAGGAAAACCAATAGATAAGGTGCAGATCCGCAGACCTATAGCAACATCGCAATAGAAACGAACCAAAAGGTAGAGGGAAACCAACAAATAAGACGCAGATCTGCAGAGCCACAGGGAAATCGCAATAGAAACCAACGTAATATTCAGCAAGAAAAGGAGAACAAAGGAAAAAGAACAGACCTTAACAGAGACCACCGAAGGCTGATCCGGCGCCTCCATGAGTAGACGCAAAAGGCAAGGCAATCGCAAATGCCACAAACAGCAAGACCGAACCAATGGAGAGAGAAGCGAATGGAAGGAGCAGGTGCAAGCAGGCAGTAAAAACGGAGACACCGAAGACAAAACCCAAAGCACCAGCGGAGAAAAAGGGAAAAGGTAAAAACACCGGCAGACGGAAGCAATCACTAAACGGCACGTAGCACTGCATCGGGAGAAGAAGAAGGGATAGACACAAGAGGAAGGGACGGGCACACAGTGTGAAGGAGCAGTGAGGAAACCAAGCAAGGGAAGGCAAAAGGACGGACAAAACAAAAGCGGTGGCAAGGAAAAGAAGACACGCAGCAACCGATCGGACAGTGGCTAAAAGGAAAGCAAAAGACAGAGCGTCAATCGGATGGCCACAAATAATGGCGCGGACGTAGATAGCCCCAAAGGCCCGGAAATTGCAGTAGTCTTTAATATAAGAGATTTCTCCCTTTTCCCGTTACCCCCGTGGTTAGAAGCTGGAAAGCGAGGTCAACAGATTCGGTGCATGGATGCTGGCCATTCGCAGGTGGCCAGGAAAAAAAATAAAGAACATTTACCACACGTGGTGGGAAGGGGCTCTCTAATAATATTGGTAGCTTGACCATCTCTAACCATTTTTATTTCATTTCATTTCCTTCTCCATTTTCTTCCTCATATTCATTTCATTCATTTCCACCGTCTCAAACAGCATCCCTTCGAAGGAAATAATATAGGAAATGGAAAAAAGAAATTCTTTTTGAAAAAAATAGAAAAGAGAATCTCTTTCGAAATAAAACGGTGAAGGGAATTTGTTGGAGCCACAAAGAGAACGGAATTCCCTTCGTGGCGGGAACAGGAGGAAAGGAGGGGACAACATTGGAGAAGGTTTGCTCTATTAGAGCATCTCAATTTTAAAGGCAAAATAATTTTGTTTCCAAGCTGAGACTCACAACTAACTTCTAATATTTAGCCTATTTTTTTTAGTATCTAGAGGCTACATGAGCAGGTGGGCCTATAAGTAGTGGTGGAGCTAGAAAACTTTTAGAGCCCGGGCAACTCTAACTACGTTGAGTGTTTGCTATAAAAATGTTATTTTCAATCTCTGCGATAACACCAAATTTCTACTGCGTGTTTGCCGATGAGCCCGGGCGGCCACCTAGGTCGCCGGGCGATGGATCCACCCCTGTCTATAAGTATGATTAAAATAAATACAAACTAGTGTCTAGCATGATTTACAATTTTGGAGGTGTCCTCTCAGATTTGAGGTTAATGTGAAGAGCAGGTTAGATGTAGCCGCTAAGTATGACAGAGGATGATTAGAGGCTGGCTTAGAAGCCCCACGTGAATGCCCCTAGGAGATTGACACCTGGTGCATTTCTCATTTCTCTTTTCGTTGTTTGGGCGCTGGCTAATGATCATTCGTGCACGTTCTCTGATAGCGATTTCTGCCATTCATGACCAGGTGCATCTCATGGATGATCATGAGTGTCATGTGGCTGCGATGCCGGCCAGGTAACTTCGGTTACGAATTGCATTCTCCACAGGAAACCACTGATGTTTAAGGAGTATTTTAGTTGGGGAAAAATTAAGAATTTGATAATGTAAAGATTGGGATACGAGGATTTATCACTCATAGATTAATGATGTGCGGTCTTGAGACATATATCATTGTCTTATTGACATACTGAATGGCAAATGCTCAAATACCCATTATTCATGTAACAAATCCTTTTTTTTCTTTAATTGCATCGTGTGAGAATGTTAAGCTTATTGTAGCTTTCACATACATGGCACAGCGAAAACTAATTATATGCACCTACCGTTTACAAATACATGTGCTACGGGCATTGACAAGAATGTAATTAATTATTAAAAAATAATATTATAATATTATAGAAGCATTTTTTTCATGACATATATATATGTGATTTTATTTTATCTGATCTAAATGTAGCTAAAACTTTAAATTTTTTGTTACACGTATCCCAAATGATGTCATATGCCTATATGTATTGCGACAGGAAAGACAAATAAGATGGAGTTCCGAAAGCAAGGACCTTTTTTTTATTTGCAAGATTTTAAAAACACTGGTTTTGAAAAACACGTAGGATTGAGATGTATAAACATGTTGACTCCCACATTATTACATTCCGCATGAATTATTCAAACATATCGTTGATCGTATCATATGAAAATATTAGAGGGAATGAATGGAAGAAGAGAGAGTTGCATTGTGATTTTCAAAGGACTAGAAAGAAGTGGTAACATCATGTTTGAAATCCTTCAAGATTTACTAGAAATTTTATTATCCGGTAATATTATCTGCATGCAATCCTTCAAATCAAAACAACTATACTTGCAATTTCTTTTCCTTTGAATTCGATTTACATATATCCCTTATAATCAAATAGGCCTTTGAGTGGGAACCATGGCTAGCGTTGTCCAGATAGTTCTCTATCAGGACATATATATTGATCAGATCCATCATTAGAGATAGATAATCAGCACGGAACCACCAGTCTCACCCATTTGCTTTTCCTTTCGCATCCTCTCCTCCAGACAAGAAGCCCCGAGAGGAGGACGCGCACACCACGCGTCCTTCCACGCCCACCTCCCGCTCCGACACGGAGGCGAGATCGATGCGCCCCGGCGGCCTCCCTGCCCAACCGGCGCGGCCGCGGCGCCGGCCGGATCTTTCCATCCCCATGCCGCAGCGCGAGGCCCCCACCTCGCTCGCCATCCCGCTCCCGCTCCCGCCCCCTCGGCCCCACCGGTCCCGGCGCCGGGCCCAACGGCCCGGCGGCGGCCGGCGCGGCACCGCCCCCGCTCGCGGAGCTGGAGCGCGTGCGGCGCGTCGGGTGCGGCGCGGGTGGCACAGTGTGGATGGTGCGGGACCGCGCCACGGGGCGGGTCTACGCGCTCAAGGTGCTGTACGGGAACCACGACGACGCGGTGCGGCGGCAGATCGCGCGGGAGATCGCGATCCTGCGCACGGCCGAGCACCCGGCGGTGGTGCGGTGCCACGGCATGTACGAGCGCGGCGGGGAGCTCCAGATCCTGCTGGAGTACATGGACGGGGGGTCCCTCGAAGGCCGCCGCATCGTCGCCGAGCCCTTCCTCGCCGACGTCGCGCGCCAGGTGCTCTCCGGCATCGCCTACCTCCATCGCTGCCACATCGTGCACCGGGACATCAAGCCCTCCAACCTCCTCATCGACTCCGCGCGCCGCGTCAAGATCGCCGACTTCGGCGTCGGCCGCATCCTCAACCAGACCATGGACCCCTGCAACTCCTCTGTCGGCACCATCGCCTACATGAGCCCCGAGCGCATCAACACCGACCTCAACGACGGCGCCTACGACGGCTACGCCGGCGACATATGGAGCTTCGGGCTCAGCATCCTCGAGTTCTACCTCGGCAGGTTCCCCTTCGGGGAGAACCTCGGCAAGCAGGGGGACTGGGCCGCGCTCATGTGCGCCATCTGCTACTCCGATCCACCGGAGCCGCCGGCCACCGCATCACCGGAGTTCCGGGGCTTCATCAGCTGCTGCCTGCAGAAGAACCCGGCGAAGCGGCTCTCGGCCGCTCAGCTGCTGCAGCACCCGTTCGTCGCTGCGCCGCAACCGCTGCCTCTCGCCGCCCCGCCATCATAACGACCATTTAGGATGGATCTTGATCCAGTTCTTTCGGCAGTCCCAGTCCCAATTCAGCATCTGGTGGATGGATGGAGTTGAGCTGCAAGAATCTTGGGAAGTTGTTCCTAACCATTTTGGCAGTTCTGTCCCATCATCAATCCAACATCGCCCTGTTCCATTGTTGCTGCTTTAATCAAGGTTCTTTTTTCCCCTCCCGTTCTTTCTTGTTCCTCATTTTCAGTTCTGATCACATAATCGGAAAAGCAAAGCTGTGTGTACAAAGGATTTTTGCATAAGAGATTCATCGGGTACAGACAGGAACCAGTCACTTGTTAGCCAATGGCCATTGTTCGACGAAAATTCCTTAGAATTTCCACTTGTACATGTAGCAAAGCCATCGCATGATAATAGGCATCATGGCAAACATTTCTCGCTGATATTTTTGGTTTATGAATGGAAATGATGGAGAAGATGATGGTGACGATGACATCGTGCTACTCCTTTGATGCCTCGATCGGCTGGTTGCTGGATTCCATACTGAAGGTGAGATGAGCTATTGATTGGTTTGATGGAATCTGGTGATATGAATCGATCCAACTTTACCTGTTTCTTTCACTCAATTGTTTTAGGGGGTCGCTCTCTTCATTTTGTTTGTTGTGTAGAGATGATGATTGTGCTGTATATGAAGTCGCTCTCTTCTCCCCAATCCTGTTTACCGTTCTTGGCCCCAGTAAAGGTGATGCTGGCAATTGGCATGCATAGATTTTGGTATTTTGGGCTGCCTGATCTTCCTTTTTATTCCCTTTTGAGCTCTTTTAGCATGCTTCGACATATCATCACTGGACAGGTAGATCAAACGGGTACTGTCTGCGTGTATTCATATTCCTTTTATCTCTTATTAGGAGGCAACAGATCATTAGTCCAAAAATGATCATTAATCTTGTTGGATCAATAAAATAAACGATCTGCCATATCTGGTTCGGACCCATTTTACTTGGTCAGGTACCGAGGTGACAAGACAAAAACAGCCATGGTAGCAGCAAAATGGGGTGCTACGCAGGGATTGGAAATTGGGGATTGGAAATGAGGCAAGACAGTGTGAACCGTTAATTAGTGCCACGTTTTTCACCGTGATGTTTAGCTTGATCTCTCGTGTCCAATTTTGATCCAATGGCTCCAGCTCACTGATGGCCTGTTTGGTGGCTTGGCTGGCTCTAACATGGCCAGTACGAGTGGTATTGATTCCATCGTGTTTGATTGTCTGTATTCTGTGCATGCATCAATGCCAAAGCGTTTCGTCCCACGCATGCTCCGTCAAAGCATTGCTAGCCCTGGCCGTGCCGCTGCTCAAGTGCTAGTGCACCGCTCGCCGGTTGGACGTGTGAGGGTACAGCACCAAAAGAAACATTCTACTGCACCGGCGACGCCGAGGCGACAGGTGACCAGTGCGGGTAGCCAGCATCCAAAGCAGAGCTACGAGCTGGTTCGCTTTTGCTGCCACTGCTTGGCGACTACTGAGGAAGTCAGTGTCACGGTTGTCTTCTGCTCGTTGGATCGATGCACCCGTCTCTACTCAACCGTGACTTGTGCTTCATTAACTACATACACGTCACGCTTCTCAGCGACTGGATCAGCTCAGGCCTCAGGCTCAGAAGTCAGTCGATGGAGCCGGATGGTAGAGACTGATGCGACTCTGAAGATGATGGTATCCGTGCGACCTTAATTGTACCGTCTGCCTTGCGCCTTAACCACAAGATTTATTAACTCTGCAGTTTGCAATACAGAGTTTTCTTCGTTTCTATAAGTCAAATGCTTCAACTTCCTCCTATAGTCGAATTAATTGTTCCGTCTTTCTAAAGTCGTTTCTCAAAAACTCTTAAAACCTAACGTTTCAGTTCAAAACTTACGGACTGAGGTCGTTTCCAAAAACCAATTGCTTTGGGTTTTCAAACCCATTTTTTTTAACCTCCAAGCCAATTCTCAAATTCTTAAAAATAATTTTCTTTTAGAATATTCCAAGTTTAGCATTTTAGCAAATCGGCACTTTTAGTAATCCAGCCGACCCTAAAGAGAACGGACCAGGCCAAAAACGTATATACCAGGCTCATTCACAATTCCCCTTTAACCACACTGTGGAATTGTAATAAGAAAAGGTAAGCACACCAAGATTACAAGCCTCACGAATTAGCAAATCACTCGTGGACATGTATACTAGCAGAGTAGTCGTGGTACTCGGCAAAAATGCTTGCTCTACTGATCCAAGAGCTTGAGAACGACGGGGAGGCCGCACTTGGGCTGCAGCGTCAGGAAGTCGGCCGGCGCGTGCACGTACTCCGGCGCCACCTCGAACGCGAACCGCCGCAGGATCACGGCCAGCATCGCCTTCGCCTCCAGCATCGCGAAGTCCTGCCCGATGCACGACCGCGGGCCGATGGAGAAGGACAGCAGCGCGCTCGGGTGCGCCGCCGCCCTGCTCACGCCGTCCCGGAACCGGAGCGGGTTGAACTCGCCGGCATCAACGCCCCATTCCTCCTCGTCACGGTGCATCATCGCGATCGGTATCGTCAGGATGGTGCCCTTGGGGACCTTCACGCCGCCGAGCTCCGTGTCGGCCGTCGCCGTCCTCGCCATCATGGTCACCGCGCCGTACAGCCTCAGCGTCTCGTACAGCACCATCGTCACCTGCCATCACAGGATCATCGTCGTCAGTGGCGTGCTTGCCGTACGTGCGTCGTCAAGCGGAGACTAGGGGGCTCACGAGCTTAAGCTTGTTGAGCGCGTCGCCGTAGGGCGGCGCCTCCGTGCCGCCGCCGCACTCCCGGAGCACCTCCTCCCTGAGCCGCTCCTGCCACTCGTGGTGCGTGCTGAGGAGGAACATGGCCCAGGTGAGCAGGTGCGAGGTGGTCTCGTGCCCGGCGAAGAAGAATGTCTTGCACTCGTCGATGATCTCGTCCATGGTGATCACGATGCTCCGGCCGCCGTCGTCGGCCGACGCGTTGGCCTCGAGCATGAGGCCGAGCAGGTCGTCGCCGTAGCCCTTCTCCTCCTTGGCGGCGGCCTGGCGCTCGCTGATTATCGCCATGAGCGTGACCCGCACCTTCCTCTCCAGCTGCCACCGCCGCACGTTGATCTTGGTCGGCGCGTACTTGAGGCCCGGCACGGCAACGGCGTTGATGGTGGAGAAAGCGAGGTACTGGAGCTCCCGCTGCGCCAGGAACACCTCCTTCCCCTCCCTGTAGCTGCTCCCGAACGCCGTGTGCGAGATCACGTCGGCGGTGAGCTCCTGGAACTGCTGCCCGACCTCCACCTGCACCGCGCGCCGCTCCCTGCTCGCCGCCGCGCGCGCCTCCCACACCCGGACCACCTCCTCCGCGCACTCCGCCATCGTCTTGGTCATCGTCTTGAGCTTGTCCATGGTGAAGGCCGGGTGCACGACGTGGCGGTGGCGCGCCCAGTCGTCGCCCTCGGTGAAGACGAGGCCCTTGCCGAGCAGCGCGAGGATGTTGGGCCCCGGGTCTGACTTGCGGAACAGGCCGGTCCGGTTGAACAGCATCTGCCTCACCATGTCGTAGTTGCCGACGCACAGCGCCGGCGTGTAGCCGGACCACGACAGGAACACCTTCCCGTACGACGCCATCCACGCGCGGTAGTGCGGCATCACGCGCGGGATGTAGTCGTGCGACCGCAGGTCGAGCACCGCCTCGCTCGCCGCCGCCCGCATCGCCGCCGCCTCCCGGTTGTTCCCCACGAAGAACCGGTAGGCCGGGCCGCGGACGCCCTGCCGACCGAACACCCTCGTGACGGCATACGGCCGCCACACCAGGTGCACCATCGCCGCCCAAAGCCAGGTGGCCACCACCACGGCGAGCGCCGCCGCGACCATCAACCCTGCAGACGCGCCGCGCATGTCGATCATCACGACGCCAACCAGCTGCAGCTAGCTTGTGAAGAGCTCAGTCACTCTCACTCAGCTACTGATTGAATCCAGGCTTATGTGTTGATATATATACGTCGCTTGGATTCTTGCATTTGGAGGTGCACCGGCCGGCGATCTCGGCGAGATGGTCGTCGCGGGCGGATCGCGACGGCCGCTTTGTGCAAGGTGACAGACTCGTTTGTTCCTTTTCGGGCGACGAATTTGCTGACGAACTGCTTAGCGTCTGTTGCAGGGCTTTCCTTAGATCATCGATGATGAACTGATGAGCTATGCACCTGTGATCAAGGTTCCAAAAATCGGTTTTCTCCAAAAAAAAATTGTTCCCGCTGATTTTCGGTTTGCGGCGGCAAATCGCGATTTATTGAACAAAATTTGGGATTTAAAATTTGAATCACAATTGCTTGCCGATAGTGCAAAAACCGATCATTTTTTCGGCAAATCGGGCAAAAATCGCGGCAAATCGGTCGGCAAGTCCGGCAAATCGCGGCAAAATCTGGAAAAGGGCAAATCGGTGGACATGTCGGCAAATCGATGGAATTATTCGGCAAATCGTTCGGTTTAACCGACAAATCGAATGGGCTGTGTGATAAAATGGTAAAAATATATATGGTGCGAAAAATGGTAAAAATTAATTTAAAAATATGAAAATGGTTAGGGTATGACTTTTTGTAATTATGTAACATTTAAGCAACATTTGAAATTATTGGAAAAATCAATTTGAAACTTTGTATGGTACGAAAAAATGGTAAAAATTGATTTAAAATTATGTAAATGGTAGGCATGACTTTTGGTAATTATTTAACATTTAGGCAACATTGAAAATTATGTAAAATGTTAGGAAATGGAATATTTTGGCATGACCTTCGAGATGAACTAACTAAAACTGTCTACATCCATTTCTAACACTGAACTAACTAACTAATCTTTTCTCACTAACTAACATTGTCATATACATTTTGTGAGCTAACTAACAGTATTTTCTGAACTAACACTGTCTAACACACCATTTTGTCAACTAACACTAAGTAGTTAGTAAACTAACACTATCTAACACTAACCGACAACTAAATAATGTCTAATTAACTAACACTGAACTAACACTGTCTAATTAACTACAACTGTCATATATATTTTGTGAACTAACTAATTAACTACCTAACTAACTAATTAACTAGCTAACTAACAAATTCACCTTTTCAATTCAAATTTCCTCGTGATTCCGATGTTGTTTTGGATTTTCTTTTTACCATTGCCTTCATACAAGCTTATAGAATTTTTGAGATTTTTTTTCAATTTTTTAAATTCAAATTAAATTTTTGAATTTAAATATCGGTTTGCCGTTGCCGAACCTGCTCGGCACGTCGATTTGCCGTGGCAAATCGTCGGCTTGCCACGATAAATAGAACCTTGCCTGTGATATGTATGGTATTGGGATGGGATGCAGCTGCGAACCACGAATTTCTTGTTGGATTTAATCTTGACATTTATGCTGACACAAGGGAAGTAGAATTCAAGGTTACTAGTTGGTGTATGTTATAGATTGCTGAGTTATCGGAAAGTAGAGAGCTAGAATGTACCGGTCCAAAATTTTTTTACTGAACTGGGCCCGAGCCCGGCCCGAAGCCCGAAAGCCTGGTAAAAGTCTGGCCCGAAGCCCGCCTTTCTCCTTGGATTTTTATGTAGGCCCAAACCCAGCCTGACAGGCTTGATTTCTGGCCCAAGCCCGGCCCGAAAAATAGGGCCGGTTTTGGGTCAGTCTGCCCATGATCAGGTGTGATACAGAGCACCTGGGCTTGCTCTTGTCGGAGCAGTACCACATGGCAAGTTACTGCTCTTGGCGATGAAGGATACCGCCAAAGAGACCAAGAATACCCTGAAGACTATGTATTCTGAAGAGTTACGGAGGTGCATGTGCAAAATGTCATACTGAAATTTGAGAGTTTGTGTACGAAGGATACTAAGAGCATATATAACTTTTCAGTAAGGCTAACCTCCATCGTCATCAAGATTTGAAGCCTTTGAAAAAATGGAGGAATCATTCATCGTCACTGCTCGAACAGTTCGCCAACCTCTGAGAGAGAACAATCAAAGAGTTAATTGGCCGTATTAAGATGCATAAGGAGGGAGCTTGTCGTTCAGAAAACACCGAGGATGAACAATTCTTCTCACCTGGACTGAGTGGGAAGCTAAGGCCATGAGCAAAAGTAAGAAGAATAAAAAATTTGATAAGTCCAAGATTCACTATTTCAAATGTCAATTTTTCGTCCACCTCGTCTATGGTACTGTAAGAATCTAAAGAAGAAAAGTGGTAAGCTAAATTTTGATGAAGCATGTGTTGAAGATCTAGCAGTGCTGTGAAGATAGATTCAACAAGTTAGAGTCTAGGTTGTTAAGAAGATTGTGCCGCCATCTTGAAGTCGAGTCTAAAGTTAGTTTCAACAAGTTGTGTCCAGAACATTCAAAAGACGAGTCATCATCATAAAGTCAAAACTAGTGAAGCATGGTGTGTAAAATAGTTGTGTCACCATCTTGTGTTGAGTGAGCATGTCGTAGTTGAGGACGACTACTTTAAAAAGCTAACAGTTATGTTGACGATTGGGAAATGGTTTTCTCGCCGAGCTTATTTCTTGATTGAGGGAACAAAACAGCCCCTTTCCGCTAAGGTGTTGCTTCTGAGATGTCGTGGACAAGCGAGCAAGGCAAGGTGTTTATTTTGGCTCGGGCCTCTCAGTGGTGAGATAACAACTATACTTCAGCGTGTATATATTATGTATGCTTTTGAGTGTGCCTGTCACTTTGATCCATCCCTTTTTTACATAAAACGTGGGTATATATAGGCCCCAGGGAAGCTAACATACGAGGCTATTAACTGCTCTAATTAATTACCATTAATAACAATAAACGTGACCCTTAATGTGCGCACCGGTTACCATCATGTTCAGATCGTGGGTAACGGCTCCAAGGAAGTAGGAATCATGGTCATGTGGCGTCTCGTCGAGCATCCAGCCTCCAAGTGTAATGACCTCGATCAGACCGGAGCATTGCGGTACCAGCCCCGGGCATCAGGTCTCGGACAGGCGTCGTGCCTGGCGCCCGGATAGAGATCCTGCCCGGTCAAGAAGAACGAATGAGCGCAGATCCTGCCTGGTCAAGAAGAGCAACTAGACAGACCCTTTGGGATGTACAGACCCTTTGGAAACAACATCCAAGAGAATGTCTTAAGACTTTGAGCTACTAGGGGCATACCTAACCAGTAGGCATTATTCAATCCCTGACAAGTTAAAAGTGTCAATATTAGGGGGCATATTGTTGAATTTAATCTTGACATGTATACCAGTATAAGGAAACTAGAATTAAACAAAAGAAAATTATTAAGAGTAACGACAACAAGTGACTACGTTTAGTAGTTCTTCGTAGAAAATTATAGACTAGATATGGTAATACGAAGAAGACAGAATTGTTAAAAGCATGCACCGAACCGAAAGTGCCCTTTTTTCAAAGGGAATGTCATCGAGAGCACCTAGGCCAACGTTTCTGCCTATGGGATAGAATCCTTTAGCAAGCAACATCGTGCAATCGTGCAACATCCACTGCATGTAGATCCAAGTGGCGCCATTTTTTCTTTTTCAAAAAGGTAAATTTTTATAGGGTTAATTAGATATATGCTCCTGTCCAACTTACACTTTCAAGATATGCCTTTATAAAACGCTAAACCTAATCCATGCCATTCTTCTTTGCCGATTCTTTGAAATATGTCACTATGGACCACAATATCCTTCTCCCATCTTCAAATTTTCATTTGATTTGCGCTCCTCCCTTCTTCCTCCTTCCTCCTCCCCCTTTTTCCCTCCCGCATTGTCACCCACCTCCTCCCCCTCACTGAGCAGCATCGTTGCCTCCTTCCCCTTCCCGAGCAGCGGCGACAGCGCCGCCTACTCCCCCCTCATCGAGTGTCGCTGCCGCCTCCTTCTTGTCGAGGTCTAGGAACAGTGTCTTCTTGCCCATGCTCCGACGGCCTGCGCACGGGGTGGCTGCGTCGGCGGCGGTGAGGTGGACCGGAGGCGGTGGAACCTCTTGGCGATGGCGCAACGGTTGGTCAGGGATCGGAGATAGTCGCCGGTGAGGGTCGCAGAGCTCAAGAATAAGGGGAGGGTGGCCTTGGTGGCTGCATTGGCGGGGGCAAAGACGGTGGAACCCTGTGGCAATGCCGTGGAGCTAAGTCAGGAGAGCCGAGGTGGCGAGGTGGTCTCCGGTGAGGGCCGTCGGAGCTTGGGAAGAAGACGAGCACGGAGGAGGAAGCAAGGACAAGGTAGGCAACTAGGTGGCAGTGCACAAACCCTAGCTACTAAGCTCCCGCCACCGTTTTGGGCAATGGTGGCGCTCACTGCACGGAGCTCGCTGTCGACGATTTGTGTCGGCAATATATTTTATAGGGCTATGCGAAAGATCACAGCTACGATGGTAGCACAGGGAGCCGAATTTATATAGGTTCGGGCCCTCAAGGCGAGGTAATACTCTACTCCTGTGCTCGTGGATTTTATGGTGGGAAGTCGATTACAATGTATGTTCTCGTCGGGATTGCACGAGAACAGACAATGATGTCGATGTGGATGTAGATGTAAGATGATGAGATTGGATCATCTAACTAGGGAACCTCGACCCCCTTTATATAGTGCAAGAGGTCGGGTTACAGATAGGTTCTCTAATCCATATAAGGAAGATAGAGATATAACCGGGTTGGTTACGTCTATCTCCATGTATTCGTGTAGGAAACGAATTCGTTTCCTTGTAGAACAAGTCGGTCCATGCCATCCTCTAAGCCTGTCTTCTGGAACCTCCATGCGACTCGGCCCAAAGAGGTGGTGCGTCCAATCGTATATCTCCGAGTACCCGGGGCCCATGTTATCCACAGTAGCCCCCGAGTGCTTCGTGACTGAGTTGTCTTGACTCTGGGTTCAGCTTGTAGTCCATCAAATGTAGCCCGAGTGACGTCACTCTGTTCGGTTGATGAAGTTTCGCTTGCCGAGTAACTTGTTGATCAAACAACACAGTTGCAAAAGACTCAATCTCAAGTCTTAAAAAGATGTTCGGTATCCAGCCCGACTGGTCGATATGCTGGCTATTGGCCCCACGGAGAGGCATACCGAAAAAGTGGATGTCGCCGAGTGATCAACGTCACCCTGCTTTATCCTCCCTGTTACAAATTATAACATTCGAGTCTGACTGACAGAACTCAACATTCGGTCCAGCAGGGGAGATGCCACAACTCATGTAGGGCGTTCAGGCATCCTGACCCGACTAGTGCGGAGTCAAGCTAGCGATTCTCGAAAGAATACGCCCGCCTCCAAGTTATGGTCATCCGAGTGGTGTTCGTCTTAACAACGAACGATACGGAGATGTGCCATTGAGACCCAACTGAAGAGGTAACTCTTGACGTCCAATCTGATTAAGAAATCAGACCGGCCATTGACCCCAGGAGGTACGTCAAGAGCTGAGTTATAGTTTGCCCGAGTGGTATTTGTCTTGATGACAAACGATCTGGAGATGTGCCACCGAGACAACTGAAGAGAACTTTTGTTGTTCGGTCCGACTGAAAGCCAATCCGACTACTGTTCCCAGGGGGCACATCAAAAGCTAAGTTGTAATTTGGGAAGGGCCCAGTTCTCAGACTCAAGACTGGCATAAGGCCTGACTGGGGGCGCGCTATCTTCCCGACTAGGTTTGACCCGAGTGGCATATGTACCCCTGCAATGACGTGTATAGCTCGCGGCCCGCGTGGGGCATGCTCTCTGGAACCTAAGTCCGGGCCCGAATCTTGAAGCGATGATTTTAGGGCTTTATTCATTCCCGCTCAGCGTGGAAACGAACCGTCGCCCACCTTCTTTTAAATAGAGCACACCAGGACATTTGAACAGTTACGCCTGAGCCTGTTCATTTCCCCATTGCGCTCCCGCTAGGGTTTTAGTGCTCCGCCGCCACAGAGCAACCCTAGCGCCACCGCCGCCATTCTTCCTCCCCTACCACATTCCAATGGCAGGGAACTGGGCAACCTCCAACACCACCGAAGAGCGGTTGCAGGCCCTAGTTGACGCCGGCGTTCTCCCGGCGCCGGAGCTCATCGACTGGCACGCCGCCGCGGGTGACTCCTTCTCTACTCCTCATCAAGAGGAGATCGTCGTTTTCGAGTCTTTCTTCTCCCACGGGTTCAGACTACCCACTTCCTCCTTTCTCCGTGGTCTGCTCAACCACTATGGAATCGAGCTCTTCCAATTGAACCCCAACTCCATTCTTCAAATTTCTATCTTTGTTCACCTCTACGAAACATTTCTAGGGATTGCTCCCCACTTCGCCCTTTTCTGCCATCTCATCTTCTTAAAAGCCTACCCCACTGACAACGCCCCTAAGGCCGTTGGCGGGGCTGGATTCCAACTCCGTAGTGGCCTCAAGAAGGAGTACTTCTCCTTGCCACTCCGGACCTCCTTGAAGGGGTGGAACCAGGAGTGGTTCTACTGCTCGAATCCTCCTCCCAGTCTTCCTTGTTTTGATGGGAGGAAGCCCCGGGCTTCTTCCGCTTGGACCTCCACACCCCCTCCTCTGAAATGGATCAGGTCACTGAGTTACTCGGCCTGATCCAGAACCTCAAAGAAGAGGGGCTGACCGGTGTGGCCATCGCCGTCTCCTTCACAAGGCGCCGCATCCAGCCTCTCAAGGAGAGGATCCAGCTCGGGTTCGAGTACACCGGGCCGACCGACTCGACACGGGAGACGAGCGCCCCAATCTCCAACTCGGATGCCATCGACCGTCTTTCGGAGTTTTTTTTGCCACGGGGACACCCCTTTCTAACCAGGGGTGCCCCAGGAGTTTCTCCCTCACCAATCCGCCACCGGAGGTAAGGGTTCAGTATTCTTCAAGCTTGCATCTCACCGAGTAGTCTTATTTCGGTACTAACTCGGGGGACCGTATTTTTGTGCAGGACCGCCGGGCCTTCGTGTCCCTTGCCCCAACGCCCGAAGCCCCTGCCGATAAGGGCGAGCAGCGTCCGAGCGAGGAGTCTGAGGAGGCCCCGGCAGCGAAGAAAGGCAAGGGCCCGTCCTCCTCCGGGAAGGGCGTCCCGCCACCCGGGGGGCGCAACCAGCGGAGCTCGGGCCCGAAGGTCAACGAGGCTCCCAAGGAGGGAACGAGCTAGCCAGCGCTGACCTAGGGGCCTAGCCAGGTGGCTCGTCCTCCAGGGGGGAGTCGCAGGGCGTCGCCGAAGAGAGGGCAGGCTCCTCCGGCCCCTCAGGCTAGGCCGAGTGGCCCGCCCGACGCTTTTTCAAGCGGAACTTCCGCTCAGAGGGGCGTCGGTATTAAGATTAAGACCTCTAATCGGTAAGCATAATTCTGTCTCCACTGGGTAGTCTTCATATTTTCGTTGACTGAAGCATTTCCCTCTTTCAGGAAACCGTCGAAAGAAATTCCATCGGATCACCCGACCGAGCCAGCGCCAAAGCCCGTCGTGCCGAGTCAGGGGGCATCTCCTCCTCCGACAGCCGACGCAGTCACCCGCCGAGCGAGCCGGCGGAAGCCGCGTCGGAAGCCAAGGCCCACGGAGACGCCACCACCGCAGCCTCGAGCCCGAAGCCGACCAGCGAGGGCAGTGGTGAGGCCGAGCCCATGGTGGAAGAAATTCCACGCCGACCCCAATCTCCCCCAGAGGAAGCCGAGCCCAAGCTTTCGGCGGGCTAGAAAGACGAGGCCGGGGACTGGGCACTTGTCGACGACGAGGCCGAGGAGGAGGTCAGGAAGGCCTTCTACGAGCATGCCGCCGATTGCGGCAAAATGATCAGAGTAAGTCTTCCGATCATCCGAGTAAGCCTTCTTCATCCCAAGGTAGAATTGTGAATGTTCTCCCTCTTCGCAGGAACTTGGTGGCTTTTCCGAGAGGAAGACCAAGTTCCTCAACCACTTCCTTCCCCGAATAGAACGGATTAAATCTGTGGAGGGGGAAGTAGTTGAGGTCTGACCGGCAGCGACCAAGCGGCCACGGAGCTGCAGTTCGGATCAAGGAACTGCAGGACGAAAAGTTCGACCTCGCAGGCTCCCTTCGGTGTAAGTACCCCAACCTGAGTTAGGATCTTCCAGCTTGCATGTGACCGAGTGACATCGTGCTCTGCTCGATGTGCAACCCGCGATGCCACAATCGCCAGCCTGCGGGAGGAGCTGGCCAAGTCTCAGGACCAGAAGCTGGCCCTGGAGAAATCGGAGGCGAAAGCCGTCGCCGAGTTGGAGGGTAAGTCCCCAAACCCGACTGACTTCGAACCTCCAATGTTCCACACAATTGTATAACTGTGTGTTCCTTGTTTCTTGACAGAGCAAAAGAAGAACACGCGAGCACAGTATGACGTTCTGTAGGAGAACGCCAAAACCGCGCAAGCGTGATATGAGGAGCTCCTTGTGGCCATGGAGCCCACTCGGCGACAGCACTATGTTGGCGGCGCCGAGCCAAGCACTCGGGCCGAGCTGATCCAGAGGTGGACCGAAGCCCCCGAGCAGCTCAAGGCCCGGCTCAAGGAAGTCGGCTTGATGAGCACCAGCCAAGCGCTGGGAATCATCAAGTCGCTCTATCCCCGAATTGAGCTCGACGCTATCAAGGATGGTTTTGCCTGCTCCGAGGAGGAGGCGTTGGCTCTACTTGAAGAAGTGAAGCCGGCGGCCGAGTCCCTTGTAGATAATTTAGACCTAGATTCCCTGTAAATATAGGAACTCTCTGTAAATTATCAGTTTACTTGTATGTAAATCATTCCTTTTTCTGATACAAGCTAATCGGTTTTTCACAATTCGAGTCATGCATTTTGCCCAAGCAGATTAGGTTTCTTTTACTAAGCACTCTGCCAAGCTCATCAAATTCCTCAGCGTTAGGAGTTGGCACGGAGCTGTCTCCAAAAACGCAGTCGGGAAGTATGAGTATTGCTAAGAAGTAAGAGTTTCGTTACTCGGAACGATTAACACTTAGGCTCGTCATGGACTTGAAAAGATAAAGATCGATTAGGTATCGAATAGGTGCAGACTGCACCTAATTAGGTGTAGCCCCGACTTACTGGCTAGTCGGGATCCGACTAGGGAGCAAATCAAATTACTCTCAATAAAAGAGAAGGGGTGCGCGGTTACGCACCTAATTAGGTATAGCCCCCGACTTACTGGCTAGTCGGCATCCGACTAGGGAGCAAGTCTTAATAAGAGATTGGGTGCGCGATTGCGCACCTAATTAGGTGTAGCCCCCAACTTACTACTTAATTGAAACACAAATAAGTAGCAAGTCAAAAACTGAATTGCGTAAGCGTAAAGACAATGTGAACGAAAACTATCTTTATTTAATTGTAAATGCGTGTACAACGGTCGTCAGGTATAGAACCGACGTAATTGCTCGATGTTCCACGAGTTGTCCATGAGAGTGCCTTTTTTTGCTTCAGTCGGTAAGCCCCAGGCGTGTTACCGAGTCAAGCGAAGAAGTCCTGATTTGCTTGGAGGAAGGTGACGAGCGCCTCTTCCTATTTCGGATCAGCCCTGTCCCGATCAGAGCCGTTTTGGCTGAATCGGACGGGTCGAGCGAAATATGCTTGAGATCTTCGTCAGGCTTGATGCCTGATTTAGATGGCTTCTTGTTTGGCAGGTTGCCCTCGTCGCGAAGAGTGGTGGCTGCCTGCCGGATCTTGTCCAACTCAGTAGCTGCTTCGGTTGACTGGGCGAAGTCGTAGTTTTCCTTGTCAAGGAGATGGAAAAACTTGACATCTCCGCGGATCGTGATTACGCCCCGCGGACCCGCCATCTTCATAGCCAGATAGGCGTAGTGCGGGACGGCCATGAGTTTGGCCAGGCCAGGCCCAGCCTTCCCAAGATTGCGTGATACGCAGTCTCGAAATCGGCCACCTCAAAGCTGAGGTTTTCTGTCCGGTAGTTATCCTGAGTGCCAAACGTGACCGGAAGAGAGATTTTCCCGATCGGCACTGATGATGTTCCCGGAATTATACCGTGAAACAGTGCGTCTGTCTTCTGGAGCGCCGTCCTCGGGATCTGCATCTCGTCCAAAGTCTTGGCGAAAAGGATATTTAACCCGCTCCCGCCGTCGACCAGGACCTTGCGCAGTCGGACACCCCGTACCACAGGATCCAGGATGAGCGGATATCTTCCTGGGCAAGGGACGTGATCAGGGTGATCAGAACGGTCGAACTTAATTAGAACCTCGGACCACCGAAGGTATTCGGGGGTCACCGGAACAGCTGCATTGACTTCCCGAGTGGTAAACTTTCGCTTACGTCTGGATTCATATGCATCCGATCCTCCGAATATATAATTGAGCTCATGCTCGGTTTCTTGGTAAGCGTTTCCCTGGGGTGGGTCACGCTTGTCGTCTTGCTTTGCGTCCTTCGGAGTATCCTTATTGTGCTCTTCGGCGAACTTCTTCAAGGCATTGCAATTTTTCGCCGCATGCTTTCCATTTGGATGGAAAGGACACGGCGCCTCCATCACTTTGTTGTAGTCATTGGACCGAGGTGGCCTCTGACGCCCCTGATCCGCAGAAGCCACCAATTCTTCACCCTTGCGCTTCTTGTCCTTCTTGGAGGACGACTCGGGCTTTTCTTTCTTGCCTTCGTTCTTGCTTGGGTGATCCTCCTGACGCTCAGCGAGAGCATCCGAGGCGGTAGCATATCGATCTGCCAGGGCGAACATCTCCTTGACGGTGGTCGGGGGCTTCCAAGACATTTTTTGATTAGATCGGGGTCGCGAACTCCCTTCTGGAAAGCTGCGACGACGACCGCCTCCGAAATCCCCCGAATAGTGTTCTTCTTTTTGGTTAAACGCCAAATGAAATCTCTTAACGACTCATCTTTTTTCTGATGAATCTGATAAAGGTCCCACTGGTTCCAGGTTTCTCGTAAGTACCTTGGAAATTTGCGACGAATTGGTCGCAAAGCTCTCCCCAGGAACCGATTGAGTTCTCTGGAAAGCCCGCGAGCCAACCCTGAGCCGGAGGAGTTAACATGACTGGCAGGTAGTTTGCCATCACGTCATATCCTCCGCCTGCAGCCTTGATTGCCAGAGAGTAAATCTGCAACCAAGCTTCTGGGTCCCGTTCCTCGTCAAATTTTACTATTCCCTTGGGGTTGAACCCTTCGGGCCAGTTTACCTGACGAAGTCGGGGTGTGAATGCCTTGATCCCGTCAATCAATCCGTCCCCAGGGGGATGAGACTGGCGGGGAAGAATCCGACGTGGTAGAGTACGGCGCCAGTCTTCATCTCGCTCCCTCCGCCGAGCTTCGATGTCGAGGCGAAGGTCGCGACTTGTACTTTGGCGGGCGTCTTGCCCACGAGTTGGCGTGTGCCGACTACGCCGAGTGCTACTCGTGACAGTCTGGCTTCTGGCCGAGTTGGCCTGTTGATCCCGAGTACCTTGGACAGCTGCTGCCGTCACCATGGCTTTGATCTGCTCCATGATCGGCGTCGCGGGGCTGTTTTCTCCAAGTAAAGGACCAACATTATCCAGGAGGGTCTTACATGCGAGAATGTTCTGTTGTGGCGTACGGAAGACCGAGTAATCTCCCATGCGGACTTGAAGCAGTTCCTCCTGGACATCTCGGGCACGACCGCGTAATTTGTCGCGCAGATCTTCTCCACCTCCACGGTTACGTTCGGCTCCAGCCTCCTCTAAGGGACGCCGAGTTGATCTGGAGGCTTGTCCATCCACCACATAGATGCCGCGGAAATCAGGGAACCCATTAACGCTCTCCTCCGACTCGGACTCCGAGTAAGAGAGGCTTAACTGATCCCGATTCGTTGGTTCGTAGATGGGAGTGATTACAACTCCCACTTCTCGTGATGGATCGTTTGGCAGAAGAGATTCCGACTGAGATTTGGCAGAACTGATCTGCCGAAATCTTGCAGCCGAATTGACCCATCCGAGTGGTATCACCGCATCTACTCGGGAAGTTGATCTGGTTAGAGTTGTCCCTGAGTCAGGACTCAGAAAACTCGTCCCAGTGTGTGCTTGCTGCGTGTCGAGACCCAAGTTTAATATATGAAATTAAAGATTGGGCCCCCTTTTTAATAGCATAATTATTGATCCAGAATCGGTACAACAAACTTGCCATGTTATTTAACTAGTATTAATATACATTTACAATACCAAAATTTATAATATTACACAGATTATTTTTTATACTCTACATATCTAATATTCTAGACCGAAGAGTTCCATTTCTTCTGCTGAAAATTCAAGATCGAGATCTGCAACGGAGCAGGGATCTATTCAATTTTATGAATAGTCCCGATAACGGGTAAGTACAACAATGGTACTAGCAGGTTTCCATACGAAATAAAATATTAACTAAATGTAAAATGGTTCAAGAAAAAGTGTGGTCATAATTTAATTGGAATAATATGCAATAAATTGAAAACTTAACTTCAGTGTTATAAAGTCATTTTTTTAAAGAAATTTTGAATGAATAAATCACTATCTCTTTCCTCCATCCTTATTCATCCATCTACCATTATTTTCTAAATTCATGGATTTAATTTGAATAGAATAGGCATCACCCAATTTGACATAACTTCATATTCCAGAAGTATGGTCGATATATGTTTTCTTTATCAGTTCTGCAGAACCTGCCCAGCTTTACCCGTAAAATGGCCTGTAATACGGATGGGCGGCATTTATGTTATTTTTATTCAAAAATAGCCCAAGTTTTTCAATGTTTTGCACAGGGCACAAACATTGAGGAAAACCCTGACGATATTGGCCTCCGCATAAACACAGCCGGTAACATGTGAGTCACTTGGCCCAATATCCCAGAAACATGGCAATGCCTGGCCTCCGCACGATCATTACCGGTGATTACTTGGCCAGCATTCAAAAGTTATTGCGAAAACACTAAGGCAATACCTTACCCATGCAATTACCCATCTGGTAATTCATGCCTATACTTTTAAATTTTCCTTCTTCTATTCATCAAATTGTCTATCCAAAAGACAAAATGAACATTATTCTATTTGTTGAAATATTCACAAATTTAGATTTTCCTATACTAGGTTATTATCAATTTTAACCATTTTGGGAGGGCTTTTGGTTGTATAGTTTGGATTATCTAATCTACATAAAATGTCAAATATCATAATTCAAATAAAAGATAATTCATAAATAAGTAACTAAAAAGTAAATGCAGTAAATAAATAATAAATAAAATTAGGAATTTCAATATGCTTCAAGGGTAGAAAACCTGCCTTCTTCGGTAGTGGGTTCGGGTTCAAAAGTGTCCTCCGGGTATTCTTGATCAAAAGATCCGGAGACAACTAGATTGTTATCTATACATCATAAATAAGAAAAGAAAAGAAATTCCAATAAATACAAGAAATGAAGAAGTATTATGCAAGAGAAAAAGATGATAATGCATAAATGATTTTGGTAAATAAATGATGGGATAAAAATGGGCATTTCCTCCGGACAGCATGAATTTTATTTATTATCGGTGTACGTGTGAATTTTGGTGTGGATCGACAAAATTCCAGAGATCGGGGTCGACGACAAAAATTTGCTGGAGTTCCGAGATGGAATTTGTCGAAGGTATAGGGGTTAAACATTCAAAACATATTTTTAAGAATTTAATATAATTTTTAGAATTTTTGGAGAATTTTTCTAAATAGTATAAGTATTTTTACATGATAAGAATTATAAAAAGGATTTTTATTATTTTATTATGAAATATTCAGGTTTTATAATTTTATTAATTTCTTTATGTCATTGTAGATTTTTGAAAATTTTGGCAGAATTTTAGGAGGTAATTTGATATTTTAAACAAATTCAAAAAGCTTTTTTGGATAAAGAAAAAGGAAAAGAATAAAAAGAACAGTGTTGGGCTTGTGCTGGGCCGAGGTGGGCTTAGTCCAGCCTGCGTGCAGGCGCCCTGACAGGCGGGGCCCGAAGCACTGTGAGAGGGAGCGTGTGTGAGAGGCTGGTGAGTGGGGCCTACGTGTCAGTGGGTGAAAGTGTGAGGGGAAGGGAGCTCGTCGGGACGGCTTCGCTGGCGGCGAGCGGCGACCGGAGTGGGGCAGCCGATGGTCGTAAAAGATAGATGAGGTAGAGAGCTACCTTCTGGTAGTCTTGGCTGGGGTTGGGAGGGACTGACGGTGGCTGGCGACGAGGTCAAGCGGCGGCACGACTTCGGGCTCCGGCGAGAGGGCAGCTCCGGCGGGTTTTAGGAGAGGAGAAATGGTGGAGAGGGTGGGTTGCGTTGCTGTGAGGCTGAATGTAACATCCTCATTTTCAAAACCTAAAACTCATGTGCATCATGTGATGACATGTTATTAAAATCCCTAAAATTTAAAACTTTTGAAAATGAGTATGTTACTGTTGAAAAACATTAAATTTTAAAACTATTCTGGTTCACTAGTGTTTGTTTGAAAATAAAACATCTTTGAAAAAGTTGAGTTTTCAAAAGAAAATACTTGACGTTGGTTATAAATTGATTTGAGATTGGAAATGTTGTTTTTTTTTCAAAAGAGACAAATAAAATTTCATTTTATTGAATTAACTGATTTAGGGGTGGTTTTATGAACTTAAAAATATTTGGTTTCATTTCAATATCAAATCTCCAAGGATTCACATTTATGGAAATAATCATTTTAAGAAGTGGTTTCCTAAACCAATAATCTTAGTTGACTTTCAATATCAAAATCTTTATGATTTCGATTCTAAATAATTTGAATTTCAAAATACTGAGTGTTTGTTTTGAAACAAAATACCGAGCCAAAGTATTTAAATGATTTATTGATTTTCAAAGGAGGAAAAATGATTTCATTTCCTAAATGGTTGCTTTAAAATGATTCAGTATTCACAAACTAATAAATGTTTGATTTGAACTTTCAATATCAAAACACTAAGGTTGTTTTAAAATAAAGTAATTTGAATTACTAACAAAAGAATTTTATTTTCAATTATCTTAAAAGAATACGTGGCAAAGCTATTTAATTACGAAAAGTCCCAAAGGCTTTTACTTCTCAAATTCTTGATTTAGGTTTTGGATTTATAAACCTACTCTTGTACTTTGCCAACTTTAAATTCAAAAAAAAAGTGAAACTATATGTTCCTTTGAAATATATTTTGAACTTTCACAAATAATACAAAAATGGAATTTTAATGAAAACAAAAATTTGTTTTCAACTACCTTTCAAGAAAATGGTTACTGACTCTAAAAGAAAAGTGTTTTAAGCTTTTGGTTTTGTGAAGCTCAAAATATCCCTTCTTGGGATTTGTGAGCTCGGAATTAATCTTAAAAGTTATCTTCCTAAGAGAATGGAAAATTCATATAAGGGTAAGTTTGTTCTTCAAAGTTTTATAAGAAAAAGACTTCATCCTTTTTGAACAACTATTTTAAATGTTGATTCACCCTCTGGTTTGGATTTTAAAAGTTTTAAAGGGGGCTTTTGAATGTATATATTGCACATGCTACTTTAGGTGTATATGTATGTTCAAACCCCATCTTCCTTTCAAAGTGATTTAAATTTCCATGGAGTAATTAAATTCAAATATTTTATAAGCAAATGCTATTACTTTTTAAAGATTTATCCTTTAAGTTTTGGTTTAATAAACACCTTGGTACTATAGCTCTCAAAACTCTTTTTAATTCAAAAACAATTGGAAACGATTTGTTACTTAAATAAATGGGGTTTTGAAATGGATTTCAACCTCCAATTTATTGCAAGCCCAAAACCCCCCTTTGTGTGGTATTTGATTTTGTACCCGATTAAAAAAAACTAAAATCCCCTTTCAAACATGATTTGAATGTGGTTTACATAAAGCTCTAAATGTTTAATTTTAAATGCTGTTTGGATTCAAACCTCTAAAAGGATTTCACTTATTTTGAGGAAATGTTTTATTTCCCAACTCATATTTGGTTTTGAACCCAAGCAACAAAACTTTGATTTTCCCCAAGTGATATTCAAATTTAAATAAAATCCTTTCTCTAATGTTTTAATTTGACAATTAAATTCAATTCAAATATGATTTGTGACATCCCCATTTTCAAAAATCAAAACATGTGCATCACATACATCATGAGCACCTTTGCGTAATTTTCCAACCAAAACGATTTTTGAAAATGTTTCTGTCACCATATTTTAAATTCAAATCGATTTCAAATTGATTCCATTTATCCCTAACCCTGGAATTCAAATCCCATTTTGAATTTCCCCTCCCAAGCCAAATTCAATTTCAATTTATTAATCTTATCCCATTCCATTTTTCCCCTGGGCCCACCTGCCATTCTCCCCTTTTTTCCTTCTTCTTTCTTCTTCTCTCTCCTTTCTCTCCCTTCCTCCTCCCTGTTCACGCATGAACACCCTCCCACCTTCATCTCCCCTACTAGCTTGAATTGCCATTAGTCCTCCCTAATGGCGGCCGTTTCGCGATTAGTGGTGTTAATCACCACTAATCCGTCCCCTTTCACCTCCCTAGTCCCTTTAAAAACCGCCCCCCAAAGCCACCTCGGTTCCTTTCCTTCGTTCTGCGATTTCTCGCCGAGGTGAGCTCCGTTCGTCGATTCCTCCGAGGACATTGTTCGTCTTGACACCGTGAACAACTTTCATGTTCATCTTTCCTTGTTTAAGTGGTCTAGGTTCGCGGAATTGGGCCTTGAAGGAGCCCGAGTTCGCCAAGTTCTTCGTGTGCCCGAATTAAATCGCCTTTGCTCGGTAAGCCCTCCCCTTACCTCCCCTAGACCTAGGCGAAACCTTCCCTCGGCCAATTTCGCCCTAGGACGGCCGTAGCTCACCGACCCCCACATGGCCCGGCCTAAATCGCACCACCGCCCTCTCCGTGCCGTGAGACCACCCCACGGGTTCCCGTGCTCCCGGTCCTCCTAGACCTCGCCCCCCCACCACCTTGCCGCCGCCTCCTCCTTCCCCCTCCGGCCGCTCGTCGCCTGCCGTCCACTCACACCTGCCGCCTGGCAGCAGCTCCTCTCTCTCCCTTCATGGCTTCCGCCCTTTTTCGCCGCCCCATTCTGCCGGGCTGCTGCCGCCGCCGGCCGTGGCCGCCGCCACCTCGCCACGCCATGGGCTCGCCGTCGCCCACTCCCGTCCCCGGCGACCCGCTTATCGCGTCCTGCGGTCCTCTTCCTTCCTCCTCACGCCAGCGCCGCCCATGCGGGCGCCGCCGCCCTCCAGCCGTGCCCGCCGCCGCCTCCCTGTTCTCCTTCGCTGACCATGAGCCCTGCCCGAGCCCGCCCAGCCGGCTCCTTCCTCCGGCTCAAGCCGAGCCGTCCCTCCTCCCTTTTTCTTTTTCCAGAAAATTCCCTAGATTGTAAAATCCATATCTATCAGTAGAAAAATCCAAAAATCCCCAAACTAGTTTTTTTAGACTCACAAAATTAAAACCTATTTAATTATGTAATTTTATCTACTTTTACTGTTGTAAATTGTTTTGAATTATTTAAATATCCCTAAGCATTGTTTTAATTATCTAGGGAGATTTACTTGTCCAAAAATTGTCAAACCAATTTTAAAATGACTTTAAAATGTTTGCCTTACATCTGTAATTTCCATGAGATTTTTGATAACTATTTTGCCCACTGTTTTAGATTTTTTGTTAGCAAATTAATTAGTTTAAGTGCATAATCTTTCCATTTAAATTCCAGAAAAATGTACAGTGGCTTATTTAGTTTTAAACCACCTTTTTACTGCCCTGTACACTTTACTTGAGCATTTTCATGCATGTGCATCCATATTTCCGCATGGTGTTTATTGTTTCATTTATCGTTATTTCCGCGATTAGGAGCGTGCGACTCCGGAGATCGTGGCCGACATCGCGTGAAAGACTTAGGGTTTTCTTTGGTCAAGGCAAGTCTTTGAATCTTGGTCCTATGTTTTTAAATGGTTTTATTAGATATTTAAAACTGCATGCTATGTTAAAAATTAAAACTGCTAATTGGTTAGATGCTAGCTAAACACCCCAACTAACAATATCGAGATAAACACCTTCTATGCCACCCTAGGTTAATATTATATTGTTTAATATTGCCTTCACCCCTTGAACTAGGTTTTAATCATGTTAGTTATGCTTAGTTGCAATCACATGGAACTTGGACATGATAATCTCAATGCTTATTTCATCAATGATTTTAAAAGACGATTAGGTCTTTGTCGTGTTTGCAAATGGGTGTAGTTGATAGTGGGTGCAATCGGGTAAAATGTTTTATAAAACCTGATCGGGGTGGTGGTTGCAAGGTTGGTGCAAGATAAGCACGAGACTTGGGTCGATCTTGGAACCACCTCGGTCCCTAAGGACCGATTCCTTGAGGAAGACGAGCTAAGTTTAACAAAGGCGACCATATGTGCTCAGATAGGCGGGCCTGTCTAGTATCCTTCGGACTCCTAGTTAGGGCATTTCATCGGTGGAGTAGGCAATCGGTGTTGTCTGCAGCGCAAGAGGGCATTGCGGTGGAAACCTTAGCGGAATGTCCTAGCTAGGGAAGGTTGGAGAAAAGCCTTGTGGTGACCATTTTTCTTTGGGGCACCCGGGAAGAACCACCTCGCATGGGTAAAGCGTGCAACCTCTGCAGAGTGTACAACTATCATGATAGCCGTGTCCGCGGTCAGGGACTGACGACGGGAGCTACCTCATTGGTACTTCTTATCTTTTGTTTTCAAAGCGGTGTTTTAAAGAAAAACCTAGATTGGTGTCGTGTGTTTTGTTTTCTTTCCTCACGATGGAGTCTTTGTGGCGACGAGGTGTTGCACGGTGGGTGCCGTGAGTAGCAGTCTCTGGGCAAAACCGGTTTAGGCCAGAGATTTCAAAAGGAAATGATTCAAATATTTGTTTTCTCTTAACTCATCTTAAACCTTTTACAAAATCTAGGTAAAACTGGCTTTATGCAAAAGAACCATAACCTTCCTTTGTAAACCTTAGATGCATTTAGTCAGCCTTGCTTGTTGAGTATGTTGTATACTCACCCTCGCCTTTTATGCGGGGCTGCTCATTCCAACGAGCAGGTTGCGATCAGCAGAACCCTAAGGTGGAGACGTATGAAGATGAAGGCCCCATCGCAAGTTTTCGAGATGAGGATTACTCCGACATCTAGGAGCTCTACTTCGGCCGTGCTTGTGGAGTTGTTTTGGGTCTTCTTTTGAGTTTTGAGACTTTTAGTCTCACCCCTGTAAGGCCAATGAGCCCTCTGTTGTTTAACGCCATGCTTGGCGCACTCTGATGTAATCTATACTTTTACGTTCAATGGCAATGATCCAAACTGTTCAACTGTGTGTACTAACTACTGATCCAGGGACTAGTACAGTTAAAGCACAGGAGGGACTCGACTCCGTTTGACGGGTCCCTACACCGAAGGTGGCCTTATATAGGCGTGGGGTGGCTTGGCGGCCACGAATTGATGGAAATGGCGGCGGTGGCGCTAGCGGCGCGTCGGCGTGTGATTGGTTGCGCGCGGCGGACGGATGAGGTCGGCGACGTGGAGGATAGGTGTCGCGAGGTCAAGAGCAATCTAAAGAGCTCAAAATCGGGGACGATGGTGAGTTCCAGCGGCGGCGTTTGTCCTTTCCGGCGAAATCAACGGTGGAGACGGCGGTGTCGGGACTGGAGAAGATGGCTCCTGTGGGCTGAGGTCGGAGGGGTGACGTGGATACGTCTTGGCCATCGGATCAATTCGGATGGATGGGATTTAAAGACCGAAGCGGTATGGTCCTTAGCCGTTAGATCAAATCGATTTGATCTTGGCCGTTGGATGCCACTTATAGCACCGGTGGGAAGGAATGGGCCGTTTCGGCCTTGGGCCTTAGGCCCAAGTGGGGCTCTAGGCTAAAGAAGGAAAGCGCATTCCCGAAAGGGAAAGCATATTTTGAAATTTTCAGAAAAAGTAAGAGGTTTCGAAATTTGTAGAAAATTGTAGGAAAGTCAGAGAAATATGAAATAAATTTCTAAATTCTTATAAAAATGAGGAGAATTTAATTATGCAATAATATTGGTTACTTATGTAATAAATATTTTTGAAAAATAAAAGATGAGACTTTCTTTTTAGTAATAAATAGGTATTGGATTTGGAAAATTAGGAAATGTTTAAAGGGACTTTAAATATGACTTTTGCGGAAAAAAATTTTATGGTAAAATGGTGAAATATGGGTATGTTACACTGTGCGACGCTCCTTAGCCCAGACTGGAAAAGACGGCATGTTATCTCGTGGAAAACAGTGACCGAGTTCCTTAATCCGAACAGGGCGAACCACAATTGGGAGGTTGTGGTCCCCAACTGGATCTGAACGCGATCCAGATCAGGAACAACACCGCCACTTGGTCCTTTATCAGCAGAAGGAGCTGGTAAAGCCAGAGGCGAAGGATCCGACCAAAATCAAAGGGGAATCCAGCGGTAGGCCAGTCGGAATTGTCATCATCAGATTGGATCTCTTCCGGATCGGAATCTAGAGGAGAGACCCTGAGGCGGTGAGGCTCGGCCGGAGTTGTGTCTGACCTCCCCGTGTCGTGGACGAACAACGTTAAACTCCGCGAACCGGTTCCCGAAGTCACCGGCGATGAAGCCGAGATCTCCGAAGACGAAGCCTTGGCCGGGACGTAGGTGAAGACGAATCCGCCGATTGAAGCCATCAGAGTCGATGAAGTTGATCGTGATGCTAGCCCCTACCTGGCGCGCCAACTGTCGACGATTTGTGTCGGCAATATATTTTATAGGGCTATGAGAAAGATCACAACTACGATGGTAGCACAGGGAGCCGACTTGATACAGGTTCGGGCCCTTAAGGCGTGGTAATACCCTACTCCTGTGCTCGTGGATTATATGGTGGAAAGTCGATTACAATGTATGTGCTCGTCGGGATTGCACGAGAACAGGCAATGATGTCGATGTGGATACAGATGTAAGATGATGAGATTGGATCATCTAACTAGGGACCCTCGACCCCTTTATATAGTGCAAGAGGTCGGGTTACAAATAGGTTCCCTAATCCGTATAAGGAAGATAGAGATATAACCGGGTTGGTTACGTCTATCTCCATGTATTCGAGTAGGAAACGAATTTGTTTCCTTGTAGAACAAGTCGGGCCACGCCATCCTCTAAGCCTGTCTTCTGGAACCTTCATGCGACCCGGCCCAAAGAGGTGGTGCGTCCAATCGTATATCTCCGAGTACCCTGGGCCCATGTTATCCACATTCGCCCATTGTTGGAAGTTCACCAGAGTTGGAGGAAGGAGAAGAAAAGAGGAAGCAAGCTGGAGGTTGAAGAAGGGCTAGGGGCATATTTGTCCAAAATTTTTCATAATAGCATATTTTGAAGAATCGGCATAAAAGAATGGTATAGAACAGGTTTAGCGTTTTATAACGCCATATCTTGAAAGTGCAAGATGGACAGTGGCATATATCTAATTAACCCATTTTTATATGCCACATAGAACCTATTAATCCCTCATGTGCCATTACCTTTTGTGTCAAAAAATTGTGTCATTACTTTGTCACCCTAACCTCATATGTTATCTTATTTTTGGCTTCTTACCTTCTATGACATCACCGTTAGCTTCTTAGGTTCCACTGGTAGAAAGCACCTCTTTATGTCCAAAATACCCCTTTCATAATTTCTAAATTTAAAATTTTAAAATAATTTTAAATCCAAATTAATTGATGCAAATTTCTAAATTTACGTACAATCATAATTTACATGTTGCCAAAAATTTTTAATTTTGTGTATTCTCTAATGTTTTGTTTTTGCTATCGTTTTTGTGAGAAATGGTACCATTAATTTATACTATTTAATGTGTGGGGGGCTGATCTACATAGCGTGGGCATGGTGGGCATGAATATCCGGAGTTGCTTGGGAGGGAGGGAAATTTCCCTCCAAAAAAGGGTGTGGCCGACATTTATTTGCAAAAATGGTGTCCTCAGATTTGATCCATTACACCTAGGGACAAGTACACGAGTGCATCGCATACGTTGCCATTAGCAATAGTTAATGTGTTTTAAGCGTGGAATCTATAGCCATGCGGTTCACTGTGCGTCGACGAAACCTCTGCTTATCTATTGAAGATGAAAAACACCTCTACTAGCTAAATGCATATGATTTGCTATAAATAAAAAAGAATATTATATTTGTTCCTAATGCTTGCCTACTTCTTTAGCTTTGCTTTGGACTTCATTATATCACACACCTATTAAAGCTGTCTTTTTATTGTTAGAGATTTTTTAGGATTAAATTTGTTTGATATTATTTTTTAAATTTTTTGAGATATTTTAGGAGAGGATAGAATGAGAAAATAAGTTTGGACTGTCGAAGTAGATGGTTGAAATGGATGATGTGCCGCTGCCACCGCCGTCATTAGACTATTTTATAACAGTAGATCGATCCAAGGAGCATATTCCAAAGTAAATTCTAGCGGAATTGCTTTCACTCGGGCATTTGATGGATAGGACACCCCGAGTCCGACTTGCACACAGCTTGGAAAAGCCTCGTCCACTCCCGTCCTCCTCCGCACAATGCCTCGTCCATCTCCTTCTTCCTCTGCCCTCTGCTTTTTCTCTTCCTCTCTCATGTAAAACCAGATGCTGCTTCTACCTCCTCCTCCTCTCCAGATTTGCTTCTACATCCTCTTCCTCCTCCCCTCCCCCTTCTCCTCTCCTCTCGTTCCAATCCGTACGAGCAGTGTTTCACAGGCAAACAAGATATTTCATAAATTTTTGTGGGTGTTTCATAAGAGCCAACAGAATATTTTAGCAAGGACAAACGTAATGTTTCATAAGACGAAACTAAAATATTTCACAAGAGCAAACACATATGTTTCATAAAGCAAACAAAATGTTTCATATTTTTTAGGGTGTTTTACTAGAGCAAATATCATATTCATGAGAGAACCCAATATTTCACTACAGCAAGTGTTTCATAAACTTCTTTACGGGATGTCTTTCACTAGAGCAAACACCATGTTTCACCAGGCAAAACACAATGCTTCATACTACCAGGGTGACGTTTCAAGCCAAAACGCATTGCATTTTCCTAGTGTACAATTCTGATCACTTATTACTATTGTAAATTATTTTAAAGACAGCTACTAGGGGACAATAGACAATATATTGTCCCCTACCCAAAAAAGGGATAGGGTGTACTAGAAAGTGTACCAGAGTGTGTCATGGTGTGTCATGGAATTTTGAATTTTACCATAGTGTGACAAGATGTGTCATGAAGTTTCAAAGTGTACCATGATATGCTAAGTGTACCCGCTCATTATGTGTCATGATATTTCATGGTGTTTTAGAGTGTACCAGAGTGTTTCATGGTGTTTCACCAGAATGAAACCATGATATAGCAGTGTGTCATAGAGTTTCAAGAGTGTACCACAGTATGCTAAGTGTACCATTCATTGTTTATCATCGTGTGTTATGGTGTTTCAGAGTGTATCAGA
Source organism: Olyra latifolia (assembly GCA_036346145.1). Taxonomy (NCBI): domain Eukaryota; kingdom Viridiplantae; phylum Streptophyta; class Magnoliopsida; order Poales; family Poaceae; genus Olyra; species Olyra latifolia. The sequence goes on from CM070530.1 coordinate 6,696,133, forward strand.
GTGTGCCATGATATATCATGGAGTTTTCGATTTTACCATGGTGTGACAAGGTATGTCATGGAGTTTCAAATTAGTGTACCATGTCGTGCCAAGTATACCTGTTCATTGTGTATCCTGGTGTTTTATGGTGTTTCAGAGTGTATAGAGTGTTTCATGGTGTTTAACTAGAGCGAAATCATAGTGTAGCAAAGTGTGTCATGAAGTTTCAGAGTGTACTATGGTGTACCAAGTGTATCACTCATTGTGTGTCATGGTGTTTCAGAGTGTACCAGAGCGTAGCATTAGACGACTAGGACCCTATACCTCGCAGACTCGAAAGTGCATAATCTCACATGTAGCTCACTGCTAGTCTTCCCTCCTCAGACTGCACCTGTAGTTAACCGTCTGGCACAGCGTGTGCGGAGGGATGTGGAGCGCAGTATGCAATCACATGAAACGGAGATACGAGACAACTATCTCATCTGAAAGTAAGGAAACGGGATCATGTTCCCTAGCATTTCTGTATTTTAAAACCTACTAAAATTATAATATCACGTGAATACCTTTTATAACCTACAAATATGATTTTCAATTTCCCAATCTAAATATTTCGAAACTAAAAAGTTTCACAGCTTTAACTTAATATATTTTAAACGATAAATATCTGTAAACACGGGAGTACATCTGTGGCTTTTTTCGCAATCGAATGCGAAGCGGCAAAAGAAATAATAGTCATGGTCACGTCTCCGTCGAAAACCACGAAAAGAGCCCGCAGCCCCGAAGAAGACAAATCACAGACTCACGAGCACTTGTTGATGAGCGATGGCACGTATCGTCACGTGGGGCCAATTGATCCCACAGGACCAGTGCTCTTATCTTCCATGGAAACTGAGCGTGCCAGCTCCTGGCTGTGGACTGTGGAGCAGCTGCGTCGGGGGTTACACTCTCGGTTCTTACTTTTTTGGGGATTGAATCTTGGGACCAATATATCTAGGATTAAAATCCAAAACACATATGTACGGGTTTAGTGGGACTACGTATGCCCGTGTAAGGAGTATTAGGGCCTCTCATCTGATTCCTACATATGCATTGGACGCACGAGTGTATGAGTGTAGTGCGTGGTGTGAGTTCTGTGCGTCCGAGTTGTACCATATCAAAAAAAAAACTCAACCAAAGAATAGCACGGAACATTTCAATGGATTAATTGGCCTGCGGACGTAGATCTACAGGTCGGTCTGCAGGTTAATAAATAGCAAATTTACAGTTACATCCTGGCTCTGTTTCTTTTAGCGGTTTCTGGCGGTTGGCGGTTTTATTGTAGCAAATTTAAAAGTTTTTAGAAAAAAATTTAAATAATCTAAGAAAATAATCTTTAAAAAAAATTTACTGTATCAAACCGTCGGTCACCGACCGCCGGCGGTTTGCAAAAAAGAACGGTGCCCCTATCTTACCATTTGGAAGATAAGCATGTGCGATAAGTGGTTAGTTTCTTGGATGTTGAAGCAGCTTGGTATCACTTCATTCATAATTGATCCACATAACGTTTTTTCACTTTGTTTTCTCTACTAGATTTTTCTGCTTGACAGATAGCTACGTAAATACATTATCCCGCAGGCAGTACATGTTTAACTGCATGCATCTGATCTAGTTTATTTTTGTGGGCGCTGCTACTGATTACTGAATGCTCCGCCGGAGACCCGAGCGACATGATTGCTAAATGACAATCAACGCGTGGCACACGAAATTTACATGCAACAAACATTTCCAGAGGTATTCCTTTGTTAGGCCCACACGTCTAAGAGCATCTCAAACCCCTAAACCAAAAAATAAGGGTTATGATCAAAAAATCTTATTTCGTGAGGCTCTCTCAAGCCCACAAAATAAGGGCCCTAAATCTCCCCATTTTCAATTCAGGGATCTTAAGGGCCCCTACTACTTCTGTTGGAGTGTTTTCCTCTGGCGACTCCTGCCTCCGTAGTTCTTGCCACGCTCCGCCGCTCTTCCCGCCGCCTCTGTCACGCCATCGCCTCCTCCTCTTCCCGCTGTTGCCCGTAGCTCTCCTCGTCGCTTTTTCCTCGCCTTACCCAAATCTAGGCCGTCGTGAAGCCTTGGTTGCCGCCGCTCGCTTGGCCGCCGCTTTCTTAGTCGTCGCCGTCTGCTTCTTGCCGTCGCTGTCCTGCTGCCACGTCGCCGCCGCTCGTCGCTCGCCTCGCTTGGATCTGATCTGCTGTCGCCCGCCGCCGCTAGATCCTGACTTGTCGCCTCGCCCATTGCTGTCGTCGCCTTTCCTCTGTCTCGCTTGTGAAGAGATGAGAGAGGAAAAAAGGGGAAAAAGAAGAAAGAAAATAAAAGAATATTGAAAAGAAAAATAAAGAGTTATTGACAAGCCGGTCCCACATGTCATAAGCAAATAGGGGCTAAGATTTAGGGGCTAACTGTTAGAGTTGAAGACAAAATCAGAGGCCCTAAAAAATAGGGGCAGCCCCCAAATCAAAAGTAGGGACCCTGTTTTAGGGGCTATTGCTGGAGATGCTCTAACGAAAGCAACTTATGCATGAGAGGAGGGACAACCTCAAAGGAACTACGACACTTGGCTATAATCAAGGACTTCCTCTTTTGTATATCTTTCTTTCTCTATTTTTGGGTTGGAGCCCCTCATGAGTACATAACTTTCTTATTTATATAGGGTACTTTTGGGGATTGGATAAAATACTTTAACAGTTAAACCCAAAACAAATAATGTGTGCTCAATGAGTATGATAAAGAGACAGAAGTTCGGGCTTAACGGGACCATACTCAGGTTTCAATTCCGTATGCTCAGAGTCCAAGTTCTAAACCGTCTCGGGCTCTTTCCATATTTGCGGTCTGAGACTTTCTATCTATGGGATTTCTTAAAGCGTAAGTTAGCATATTTTTAGGATATATCTGTAAATCTGGTAGGATTCTAACTTATTTGAATAGGTTTTTCAGGTCATACAGGATCAAGACTGCATATACCTTGTACTATAAATACCTCCCCGTGGGAGGGGAGGGTATCCCCACGACTGGAGTAGGGCTATTATCTCCACCTGAGAGATCCAAACCAAGATAAACCTCTGTGTTTGATCTATTCTTCATCTCAATGAATCCATACATCTACGGCAAGAAAGGGTTGTTCGGTCTCTTAATCAACAAGTAAGCTCGGTCGATCATTGACAGCTGGCGCTGTTCGTGGGGACCACGATAGATCCTTTGCCGAGGAGATCCCGGAGACGTCGAACGTCGAGCGCTCGCCTTTTCACCATGCTCCTGTTGGGCTGCATGATGGCCATCACGAAGGAGCGAACTCGAAGTATGTCCCCAAGCCAATTTCATTCCGAACCTGGCCAGAACAACTTTCCCCCAAGTTCGATGGGGACCATGGACGTCAATCGCTGGCACCGTCCATGAGGACCATGACATATCCTTTGCCGAGGAGAACCCGGGGATGTCGGACATCAAACGCTCACCTAATTACCATGCTCCTATTGGGCGGCACGATGGACGTCACGAAGGAGCAGGCTCGGAGTATGTCCTCGAGCCGATCTTGTTCCCAGCATGTCCGTAACAACTTCAACCCATGTTCTACAGGGACCACAAACGTCGACCGCTGGCGCCGTTCATGGGGACCATGACAAATCCTTTGCCGAAGAGATCCCAGAGATGTCGAACGTCAAACGCTCGCCTGACCATCATGCTCCTATTGGGTGGCACGATGGCCATCACGAAGGAGCAGACTATGAGTATGTCCCCAAGCCGATCTCATTCCGAGCCTGGCCAGAACAACTTTCTCCCATATTTGATGGGAACCATGGTCGTCGACAACTGGCGCCATCCATAGGAATCGGCAGATCCTTTGCTGAAGGAATCCCCAATATGTCGAGTTTCTAGAGGGTTCATCCGATCATCACACTCCCGATGATCGGTACCACGCTGATCATGATGCGCAAGCTCGGAGGATGTTATCGAGTCGGTCTAGTTCTGAGATCTGCTGAAACGTGTTTCCTTCACATCTATTGAGGATGATGACAGGCTCTATGAGTTCAAGACATGGAGTCTCCAAGATTCACCCGACCATCGTGCTCCTGATGATTGGCGCTACACTGATTACGAGGGAGCATGCTCGGAGTATATTCTCGAGCCGGTTCAAGTTCTGAGAATTTCCTGGACAAGTTCCTCCCACGCCTAATAGGGACGACGACAAGCACTATCACGGACAAGCATGCGTGGATGAGCTTCATTTCGTCCTATGGTCGGTGCACACCACAACAAACCTAGCAACCGAGGAAATTTTGTCTCTACTCGTTTACAGTGCAAGGACCATCTTGCCCACCGGAATTCTGCTTGGTTCCCGATGGGACAAAGGGAGAATGCCTTTGCGACCTCAACCTCGTCGAAGCCGCATGCTACCGAGCTTTGTTGCGCTTCGGCTCTTACTTGCAAGCTCTTCGCAAGCATGCGGCGAAGTCAGTATGATCAAGGACCTTGCAAGTTGGCGATCTCACCTAAACAGAATCCTGGACCTATCGTATGCCAACAAGCTCTCCTCCCGCTGGGAAGGTCCTTACATGGTCATTTCGGCAATATGCCAGGGACTGTGCGCCTAGCAATGGAAGACGCCCGAGAGCTCCCAACACGTGGAACATCGACCAACTTTGTAAGTTTCGTGTGTAACCTCTCTTGCGTAATCTCTTCTACTGTGATCGTTTTTTTAATTAAAAATTGACTCTTTGTGCTCTCACAACTTTCGTCCTTGCCAAGGTGTCGTGAGTCCTCTAGGGTTTTTTCCCTTGTCAGCCGAGCAAGCCTCGCATAGAGACATTCCAGTCTCACACACCATGATGATAGTACGTCGTTTTGAGAAGCCAGAGTGAATGCTTCAACCATTTTCTAGTCTTGGTCGATGTGTGACAATATGACATGTTAATTATGGATATGACATACACTTTAGCCCCGCATTCATCTCCAAGAGACTTCTCCTAAATAAGCCGATATCTATCGCACATAGGCTCCCCTTTGGTTGGTTCAAGAACTCAGCCTGGCTAGCATGTAAACATCCCATAATTCCAGTGTCACGTAGTCACGCATCGTCCCTCCTTGTCACCAAGTTCATACTCGCAACCTAGATGCATGAGCTAGGACATTAGGGGGAATAAGGCCAGTGTTCGGTTCTGTTTTAGTGTCCTAGCCCATGTTCGCGATGCTTGCAATTTAGGGGTGTGTTGCTCGGGCAATAACAAAAGACGATCATACCCAACTCTTCTATGACCAAGCTCATGCTCGCAACTTAAGTGCATGGGTCTTTGTTACAATTGGGGCTAGGAATAGGAGCGTACTACTGAGTTTTTTCAAAAACCCGTTCCCATCTGTGTGTTTTGGTTGCTCATTTGCTCCTTCTGCCAGGACATACAAGAAAACAAGGCACGCAACCGTGCGTTCTCCACCTCCAATGCTTCACACTTCTGCTTCTCGGCGAGCTGACAAAGAAGCTCCATTAGCTCGAGATTCTTCGTGTAACCAGAATTTTTTAACACACCTCATGGAATAAACATAGCTCGTCCCCCGTGGATGTAGTACATTCCTTAGCATGGCATGCTCGGAAGCAGCGGGAGCTTTTCGCTCTTAACCACCAATCCCTCCATTGAGTTTTTAGGCTCAAGAGGAAGACCTGACTAAGCAGATTTCCGCTTGAGGTCGGAGATTGGATAAAATACCCTAACAGTTAAACCCAAAACAAATGATGTGTGCCTAAGGAGTATGACGAATAGACGGAAACCCGGGCTTAACAGGACCATGCTCAGGTTTCAATTCCGCATGCTCTGGGACGGACATCTTTGCTCGTAGGGCCAATATGCGATACGACCATGAATTCTAACGAGATGCGACTAGATAATCGGCCCGAGTCCAAGTCCTAGGCCACCTCGAGCTCTCTCCATATTTACAGTTCAAGACTTTTTATCTACGGTATTTCTTAGAGAGCAAGTTAGCATATTTTTAAGATATACATATAAATCTGGTAGGATTCTAGCTTATCTGAATAGGTATTCTAGGTTATGTAGAACCAGGACTGCATATCCCTTGTACTATAAATACCTTCCATGTGGGAAGGGGAGGGTATCTACGAATCCCACAATCTCATCGCAATAACACAAGCACACAAGTACGTCTAGAGTAGGGATATTATCTCCTTCTGAGAGGCCCAAACCAAGATAAACCTCTATGTTCGATCTATTCTTCATCTCGGTGAATTTATACATCTATGACAAAAACCCTCCAGCAGGAAGGGGTTGTTTGGTCCCTCAATCAACGAGTAAACTCAGCGGGGAATCGCTTTCCCGATTGTCGACAGGTACAACCCGCAGCCAATGGGCCAGAATGCCCTTACATATCTGTTTTCATAGGGTCTTTCCAATCCTTTACCCTAGATGACCACGATGCCCCCGATCCAACAGCTAAACAGTGGGTAAAAACAATAAAGGGAAACCTTCTTAGGCGACCTTTGGATAGAAATACCCCCGAACCGTCATACTAAAGCAAGGGTGTGATCATAGCTTCCCCCTCCAGGTAGTTACAGCTTATCTCCTACTAGAAGCGTCTCATGATGCTTATCCTGACACGCAGTGGGCTCCACCCCTGTACCTTCTGTCCCCTAGGTCCCATGGTTGTTACATTAGCTTCCTCCTTCGTGGCTTCTCTGCTTACGCTCAATCAGCCGCGACTAGTTTTCCTCAGTCACATGGATATGCAGAGGCTGAGTGAAGCTTATTCGTTGCTCCGCTCTCCCCTTCGCTCGAACTGTCCTTCCTTCGCCTCCACTAACTCTTGTGACTTGCAAGCGAAGATCGGGCAACGCTCGGAATTTGCTTTGCCTTCATTTCCTGCCGAGACGGTTTTGCTTCGCATGAGACCATTAGGTCGTAGGGGGTGGGTGTACTGTCGCTACAACAATCATATAGTATCATTAGGTATCAGGCCGAGGGTATCGTTATGTATCAGGTCGGGTATCGATCGTTGAGTATTGAGATCATGAGCAAGTATCATATGATATGGAGTATCATGAATAAGTATCATGTATTATCACTGAATTAGGTTTTATCGAGTATCGAATCCGGTATCGTCGAATATCAGGTCAGATATCGAGTATTGTGAACAAATATGATATAGTATTGTTGAGTATAGAATATCAGGCTAGGTATCGTCGAGTATCGAATATCATGCACAGGTATCATATAGTGTCGTTGAGTATCGAATATCAGGTTTCGTCAAATATCGGGTATCATCGAGTATCAGATTCTCATCTAGGATCAAATATAGTCAAGTATTAGGCATATATGAGTATCAAGTATTGTTGTGTATCAATTATCATCACGTATCGGTACATCCTCAGCAAGTATCGTCGAGTATCAGGTTACGTGTCATCAAGTATCTAGTATTATCGAGTATTGGATATCATCGAATATCAGATTAGGTATCGTCGATTATCTGATATCAAGAGCAAGTGTCATAAGTATTGTCGAGTATCAAGTATTGTGGAGTATCAGACATCATCAAAGTATCAGGTAGGTATTGTCGAGTCTCGAGGTATTGACTCGAGTATCGGGAGTATCAAGTCGGGTATTAGAGGTATCGTCGAGTCGAGTATCGAGGGTATCGGGTTGAGTATCGAGGTTATCATTGAGTCTTCATGCATCAGGTCGAGTATCTAGAGTATTGTCGAGTATCAGGGGTATCGTCGAGTATCGAAGGTATTGGGTCGAGGATATTGTCAAGTATCGGGGGAATCAGGTTGATTATCGGGCGTATCGTAAAGTATCATAAAGCATCATCGATGAACAAAAAATATCATGGAGTATCATGAGGTATCATGGAGTACCATGAGGTATCGTCGAGTATTTGGTTTCATCAAGTATCAGGTATCTTCGAATATCTACTATCATAAAAAATAGCAATTAAATAACAAAATAGCAATTAAAAATAAAAAATAACTTAAAAATCATGAGTTATAAAGTTTGATTTTTGATGAATTTAGAATTTTGTTCTGTGTGATTCAAGATCAGATGATTCAACTAAAATTCTTGTAATTTTAATTAGAAAATGATATGAACTACACAAAAAAATGGTAACTAGCATCTAACTTGGAGGAGTCACTCAGATGGAGGTGCCGGTAAGTGGGGTTATTGCGCCTAGTCACCGCCTCGCGTGCATGCGCGCCCACGCAGCCAAAGCGTCCCGTGAAGTGCACGTGTGCCGTTTACTTGTACGGTCACAAGCGCGTGGAACGTATATTATCTGTAAGTATTTTTAGGGGGGCAGGAAATTGCATGTTGCCCTTTTTTGTTTGAAAAGAATTGCCTGTTTGCCCTGTCCTCGGCTCCTCGCTCAATTTTTTCGAACTTAGGCCAGGCCAGTCTTGCTTGAAAAATGGCCAATGGGCTCTGCGCCGATGACAAAATAAGTAGAAGAACCAACGGAGGAGGAATAAAGAAATGCCCGATCCAACATTTTGAACAGGGAGTCGGATCCTGTGCAGTCATAGTACTCGACGACTGCAACTTAAGCAGTCGGAAGCAAGCCGATAGATTTGAATCGGAAGGCTGAGAATCGGCTAGAGTACTGTAGCAACAAAAACAATGTTTTGACACTATAGCATTGGTTACTGTAGCGGGCAATCTGAGCCGATGGCTTGGGAAATGAATGGTCACGATTCCGTGCAGTCGCTTAAGTTGCAGTCGTAGTAACGACTGCACAGGATCTCGAGTGTTTGAATAGGTATTGGCGTGTAGGTGTTGGTGTGGAACTGCTGCCCCCATTTAGGAGCCTTTCGTCAAAATGATGCATTTTTTAGAAGGGGTTAACTTAGGTTTTTTTATATAAAAAAAAATAAACCGGTGTATGTGAGCACCCGGTAGAGCCATGCTCGAACCCGGACGTGTTCTCCTATTTACAGGACTGCTATATCATATATGTATACTTCTGAAAATATTAACATAGACCATGTTGACTGCCATGAAAATGCTAATCAACAAAATCAATATGAACCTTCTCCCAGTTCAAAATTTCTGTCCCAAAACAGCAAGAGTATCCATTACAAACAAAATTCAGAAATTACAACCACAGGTACACAGCAGTGGCGGAGTCGTATAGTTCGTTCTGTATTTTGTGCGAGGAAAAATTCGCACAAATCTCGGGCTAGGAGGAGTAATAACAACACCTGCTCCAGCAACCCTCATGCTAGGCGGCTACAGTTCTTCAACCCATTAGACGATCACAATGCACAGCGCAGAAGCCATCTTGGATTGGACGGTTCGTGCGTCAAACGTTGGATCTTCTCTGCGGCATCGCTGATTCGCTCGTTCTTGAGTTGAAGACCGATCTCGGATACTGCGAGTCGCTCATCGTGTCCTGCAGAATTGCAGCAGGTGTTCTTTGTCAGATTTGGTGAGAAACTGTGTTTGATACTTTGATCTGTTGGTGATGGAGGGTTCCGGGAAGAAGAAAGCTTACGGCGTTTGAGCGTGAGGCGTTGCTGAGCAGCGTCGAGCTGTGGATGCCGCCGCCGCCCCTGATGGCGCCGCAGAATTGCATGTTGTCCTCGCCGAGCGCGCGCAGGCGGTTGAGCTCCGGGAGCACGGCGGTGCCGAGGTCCGGCCGGTCCTTGCGACGGAGCTCGCAGCAGCGGATCGCCATCTCGGCAAGACATTGCGCCTCCTCGACGGGCCAGTCGTGGACGGCGGGGTCGAGCAGGTCCTGGAGCGCGCCGCGCTCCAGGGCGCGGCCGACGTGGTGCGTCAGCCCCATGGGCGGCTTGGCGGTGATGATCTGCAGCAGCATGACGCCGAGGGAGTAGATGTCGGACTTGACGCCGAGCATGCCCGTCTGCTGGTACTCCGGGTCGATGTAGCAGAAGGTACCGGCGGTGGACGTCATGCGGTACTGCGTCACGTTGTCGGCGACGGACGGCGGCACCAGCCGCGCCAGCCCGACGTCGCTGATCTTGCTGACGTAGTTGCGGTCGAGCAGGATGTTGCCGGGCTTGAGGTCGCGGTGCACCAGTGGCTCGGGCTTGGTCTGGTGCAGGAACAGCAGGCCGGTGGCGATCTCGGCGGCGATGCGAAACCGGTGCTGCCACGGTATGACCGGCCCGCCGCCCCGCCGGAAGAGGCAGTCGTCGAGGCTGCCGCTCGCCATGTACTCGTACACGAGGCAGCCGTACTCCGGACAGGCGCCGAGGAGGAGCACCATGTTGGGGTGCCGGATGCAGCTGAGCACCTCCACCTCCTGCTGGAACTGTGACCTGCCCTGCGCCGCGTCCGGCCGGAGCACCTTGATGGCCACCTGCGTGTGGTCGAGGAAGCCCTTGTACACGGGGCCGTACCCGCCCTCGCCGATCTTGCGCGCGTCGGAGAAGTGTTCGGTGGCGTGCTCGATCTCCTCGATGGTGTACCGGCGGTACCGGATCTTCGGGGACATCCCGCCCGGCCTGTTCTTGCGCTCCTCCGCCTCCTTGAGCAGCTTCTTCTCCGCGTTGATCCGCTTCTGCACCTCCAGCTCCGCGATCCGCTGCGACGCCTCCGCCGCCTCCATTGCCACCTTCGCCTTCGCCTTCTCTCTCTCGATCATCGCCAGCGCCGACTCCTCCGTAAGCCGCGCGTCCTGCAGCTTCTGCTCCTCCTCTGACTTCCACCGCTGCAGCTCCATTGCCTGCGTTCGCGAACACTTGATAGTTCTCGCACCATTCTTGCATGAATTAGAGGATTTTTTACCTTTTGTTTAGCGTTGAGCGCCTCCTTGCAGGCCGTGCTGTACATGTCCATGGTCTGCTTGAGCTCGAGCCGAAGCCTCTTCATCTCGGCCTCGACGTCGTCCATGCCGATGGAGGAGAAGGAGGAGGCGCTGCTCTGCGAGAAGGTACTGTGGTCGTTGCCGCCGAAGGAGTCGCCGCCCCACTGGCTTGGCGTGCGCATCATCTCGAAGCTGTGGTCGTAGCTCTCCGTCGACCCGGCCGACATCCGCGGCGGGACCTGGTAGTGGTCGATGCTCCGGCGGCCGGTGCTGACGAACGAGATGTCCGCGGAGTCCGGCATGGCGAGGTGGCTGAGGTCGGCGTACGACTTCCTCGTCGGCCCCATGGACCCGCGCGCGAACGGCGACCGGATGTAGTTGTCCACCCTGGGCGTCTCGGCGTGCTCGTGCCCCCTCGACGACGACGACCATTTCTGCGACGCCGGCGCTGGCTCGGGCGGCTTGGCGGCGGCCGCTGCGGCGAGGCTCTGGATCTGCGACCGGAGCGGGGACACCCGCGGCGCCTGGCGGATGGCGTTGCGCGTCGACGAGACCTTCCCCTTGTTGATCACGTACACCGTGCAGAAGTCCGGCGCGCCCTTGGAGATGGTCGTCGGGATGTCCGCCTTGAACCTGCACAGCAGAAAACACCACCGCGGTCAGTTCACGACGACGGCCGTCCGGCCAGCCGGCGCGCGCGTGATGCACCTGACGAAGCCACCCCTGGAGGTGGCGCCGACGACAAGCTTCTCGATGGCGGCGTGCGCGGAGAACTCGATGATCGACTTGGCGACGTCGCTGTCGTCCAGCAGCACGTCCTTGCATTGGATCTGCGCGCCACCGCCGCCACCACCACCGCAACAACAAACGCAGAGCATTAGACACAGACGGCCATGGCGTCTCCGCGCACACACTTGCAGATCAACGCAGAGGTTCGTAGTTCGTACGTACGTCTTTGCGGGTGCAGTAGCAGCGGAAGGGGCGGAAGAGGTCCTTCATCTGCGGGTCCGTCGGCTGCTTGAACCCCGACGCATCCTCCAGTCCTCCTGCTCCAACCCACACAAGCTCAGCTCCGAAGCCGCCATTGATGGATGGATCGAAGCACTTGCCTGAGGTGCCCTTGGTGTTCACGTGAACGAGGACGATGGTGTGGCCCTTGTGGACGAGGGTGTCGATAGCCCACTTGAGGGCGTTCTGGCTGTTCTTGTCCTTGTCGATGCACACCGCCACCAGCGGGTAGCTCGACGACGACGCGTCCGCCGCCGCCTCCTTCCCGTCCAGGTACCTCCCCATCGACGACCTACCTCCTCTCTGCTCCGGCGATCCCAGTCTATCTCGCCATCGTCGTCGAAACGGGAGGGAGGCGGACGCGAGGGTGCCCTGGGTGAGGTGCCTCTTCTACTTCTGTTCATTATGGTTCTATTATTAAGCACCGTTCTTTTCGGATGTGGTGACCATGAGGCTTGTCTCAATTCAGCCATGCGTTCTTCTTCTTCCGAGTTCTTGGAACCAATTCAGTCATGCATGCGCCCATTTCTTTGGCTGTTTCAGCGGGTGGCCACTGAATTTCTTCCTCATGTTTTTAGCCTACTATCGGATGTTAGAAGGATCGCTAACTTGGGTAATCTCATCAAATAGCACTCGATAGCTTGAAAAAGCATATCACGTGGGTCACAAAATCAGACGCCAACTATATGGTTCTTTCACAAGAGCCGAATCCCAACTTTGGTTGACATGTAGAGATCAGTGGGGAAGCTAACCTTTATATGGTTTACATTTATTCCCAAGACACCTACACATATTTCCAACAAACAAAATACATCAAAACGTTCCTACACCTCACGGCCATGTCTTCGTTCATCGACCAAAAAATTGCATACATCTCCCCATTGCTCCGCTTCAATTCACTAAGGGCTACACCTAACTCAGCAGTTTGCTCCTTTACCTACAAAATTTCCTCAACAAGATAGTCAAATTGACCTCTATATTGCATGGCACTAGCTTGCCCCATATACATGCATCTCGTATTCCTCCTCCCGCTTGAAAAAAATTTCATGTTGCATCATTCTACAATGACAAAAGAACATGAGGCAAACTCTACAAATAATGCAAATGCACAAAATTAAATCACACTTGCCAGGAAGTTTATGGGATTTTGCACAATCTTGGTTCATAGCTCGGGACTTGCACCTTGGCCAATCCACGCGAGGAGCAGGACTTGCACCCTAGGCAATCCACGGATTCAGCTTCTCTACCGTTACAACAGTGCTGTTGCTGTCACTAACAGGTGAACTCATGCAGTCATAGGCCCACCTATCAGTGGCAGTAACGGCAGAGGATATCCGCACAGGGGAGGGGGTTATGGGCCCACCTGTCAGTGGTAGTAATGGCTAATGGCAGAGGATATCTGCGTAGCAATCCACATGGGGGAGGGGGACTCATAGCTTGTAGTTGCGATCGATGCCATCAAGTTGGACCTGCTCGAGTCTATGTGGACAATGGTGCAGGTAGCTATAGGGACGCCATCATATGGTTGCGTGGATCGTGGCTATGGCGATTGTATTGGTGGCGGAGAAGAAAGGGGCTAGGATTCAGGTCGCATGCAAAGTGGTATGGATCAACTCCTCACATACTGGCCTTGTCTAGCCATAATCAATTTTGGTGCGGCTCGGCGGCAAAACTGTTCATTCACATCCGCTAACATAATATATTGAGTCCATATTTGGCTGGAAATGCCTTAAAAAAACCAAAAATGCATTTTTGAAAGAAAATCGCTGCACTGTGTAGGTTTCCACTTTTAATGCAACGTTTTGAAATTTGTTAATTCGTAGTTCATAGTGGCATGATAACCTTTTTTTAAGAGAAAATTGCATTGTAGCTCTCTGAACTTTCATTTTACTTTCTCAGGGTCCCCCTAAACTTGCCTCCGTTTGGACAGTTGCCCTAAAACCGTTATGGCTCTCGTGTCAAACGCTGACATGGTAGTCTACGTGTCCCCATTCCTTCAACACTGATGGACTCGGAGTGGCATAACCCCTTTAATAAGAAGCATAAGACCTAAAGCGAGGAGATAGAATAGAAAGAATGATAGCCAATTCTTTGAAAGTGGGAAGAAAGCCAAGGATACGGTGGTGTGTAGGGTCTTTCAAATCAATCAGGAAAGCGTGAGCTAAGAAGAAACACGACTTTCCGTGCATTGACAAGTGGATCTACCAAGAATTGCTTTTTTCGCCGTTACTATAATAGCTCTTAAACACCGAGGCGGATATCATGTCGCCATTAAATGTTGAAATGACTAGCCACAATGCAATTATGGACGGCATGGCATCCACTCAAAAAATAAAAATTCAATTTTTTTTAAAAAATAAAAAACAAAATTAAATATTCCAAAATTACAAAGAAAATTTAACTTTGATTTTTTTGAAAATTGGAATTTTGAGTTCCAAAACATTTGAGTTTCAAAATTCTGAAATTAAAATTTTGAATTTTAATTTCTGAATTTTTAAAATTCAAAATTTTAGAGTTTTTGGTACATTCGAATGTGAAATTTTGAATTTAAAAAATTCTAAACTTTATTTTTTGGAATTTTGAGAATGCATGGTTTGTGAATGGTACAACAGCACAGCAGCATCGAGAATGTATGATTTTGCTAGGTACATTGAGCATGGATTGAATCTGGGTGAAATTTAGGTTACCAGGTTTGGCACTGTCAGGCAGATTGTAGACCGAAGATTATGAGTTTCTTAGCATGCACCCAAATTAGTTTCAACAGTTGATCCAGTTCGATCGAATGGACTATACGACCTCTAACCCCCCACGGGGGGTTATATCCTAGCCGTATGGTTAATCCATGTCCTATTCCCAATCCCCTAATCCCATTCCCATGCATGTAGCTGCATTGGTTCCCTAATCCCATTCCAAGTACGTAACTACCTCGGTACGGTAAGCCTAGAATGTGGAGACTGATCAACCATTAGCTAATACTCCTAATTAGGAAGCCGTTAGCTACCCGTGAGCTGGCCCTCTACGCCGATTCCGTATCCTCGCCGTGTCCTCCATCATTGCGAACCGCTTGCGCGAGAAATGGGAAACCGGCAGCACCACCCACGCGTTCTCCTCCACCTCCGTCTCCGTCACCAACAGTCGTGAGTCCTGATCTTCCTCTACCCTTGTCGCTAACAACCAGTACGCCTGCGCTTCTCGAAGTAGACTCGAGCACATCTACATTTCTCGCAAGTCGCAACGGCTCGTGTGATGCTTTCGCCCTCCGTATCTCGCAAGTCGCAACGGTTGGCATCATGGCGTGGCCGTGTGGGTAGGCTGGGCTTCGTGGGGAGTCCTGAGTCCCAATCGGGAGGGGAACGGGAAACCGAATCCCGGTCTCAGTTACCGAAAGATCAAGAAATTCTCCATTATTTCATCTATGGGCCGTTTTTTACCGTGATGAACGACCCAGATTAGCCTAACGGCCTAACCCTCTCAGGACACTCCCAAGTCCCAATACATTGTTTCTATAGCTCTCAATGCTTAGTTTCTATAGGTTGTTTCTAATGTTACTTAGCTCTACACGTTGCCAACCTAGGCCTGGATCTTTTGTATCTGGCATGAAAACACAATTACGTGTACACATACGAGCAAATGAAGTACCAGCTTGCTACTGTATACATGATCAATAAAAAAACCTACGATGAAAGGAAGAGCACAAACTTGGTACTATATACATCAATTAAAAAACTTCCACCTTGGTGCAGAACAAAAGAGACGTATGAAATTCCAATAAAAATTTTGAAAAATAATAACACCGGTCAAACCAAGTCTAGTTATCTAAATTTTTGTCAAATATGCTCAATCAAGTCACTTTTAAGTTGAGTGAAAAAATGGGTGGATAGCGGGAGCTCTGGAAAGGAGGAGGGAACTTGAAAAAAAAGGCGGGTCTGTGGAATTAGGCGTGGAGCAGACGATCCTATCAAGGAAGGATAGAAACAGCCTATCCCTCCCGGACGTGCATCCTTTGCCTTAGCAAAGGCAGAGGTGCACAGTGATATGCGAGTGTAACGGAAGAGTACTGTAGCAATGGTATTGTAAAAACATTGTAGTATCGGCACTGTAGCAAACAGTGACATTTCTACTGTTTGAAGTTACTGTAGATTACTGTATCTACAGCGATCTGTGAGGTGAGCGGCAGGGAGAGGCAAAGGCAGAGGATACAAATCAGGCCGGTGCTCCTTTTTTTGGTTTGCTCGCTACGAGCCATTTCTTAAAATTGAGACGGCTTTCTTTTCTCCTCTCAACTATCTTTCACATCAGCAAATTATCCTTGTTGGCATCTATATATACAAACGGCTGACATCGCTGTATTAAAAGTGCCCTCAGAGAGTTCATTGGAGCATTTTTTGGTGGTTTGCTCGCTACAAACCATTTCTTAAAATTGAGACGACTTTCTTTTCTCTTCCTCGACTATCATTCATATCAGCAAATTATCCTAGTTGGCATCTATACAAACAGCTGACATCACTGCGTTGAAAGTGCCCTCAGGGAGTTTGTTGGAGCATTGTAAAGCTTCCCCAAAGATTACCACTGTTGACACTAATGTGAATAGATGTAGCTGCAACAGTTTTGAACAAGCATCTTCAGAGAAATAGAGCAAGTGTTCGCAACAGTTTTGAACAAAGCATCTTCAGAGAGAGAGAACAAGTGCTCAGATAAACTGAAATGACGAACAAGCATCTTCTCCGTGATAAAAATCCTAACCTCTTCTCCCTCAGCTGCGCCTAACCTGTATGGTCTGTCTCCCCTCGCACGCACTAGCTAGTAGCTAGTTTGTTGTTGTGCTGTATGTTGTTGGTGCACCGACCCATCCATGCAGCTACCCGCGCAGCTGCCCCATAAAACACACGTACCAATCCCCACGCATCGCGCTACCAAAGTACCAAACACCAACCTTCGCCACGATACACGGCAACGACGACCACGATGGCGCCGCCGCCGCATGTCGCCGTGGTCGCCTTCCCCTTCAGCTCCCACGCCGCGGTGCTACTCTCGTTCGCGCGCGCCCTCGCCTCCGCGGCGCCGCCGTCCGCGACCCTCTCGTTCCTCTCCACCGCCGGCTCCCTCGCGCAGCTCCGGAAGGCTGCCGGCGGGCTCCCCGCGAATCTGCGCCTCGTGGCGGTTCCGGATGGGGCGCCGTCCGGGGCCGCGGGAAAGACGCTGCCGGTGCCGCGCCTGATGGAGCTGTTCATGGCGGCCGCGGAGGCGGGCGGGATCAAGGAGGGGCTCGAGGCGGCCCGCGCCGAGGCGGGTGGCTTGAGGGTGAGCTGCGTCGTGGCGGACGCGTTCGTGTGGATGGCGGCGGAGGCGGCGGCCGCGGCCGCGGCGCCATGGGTGCCGGTCTGGACGGCTGCGTCGAGCGCGTTCGTCGCGCATCTCCACACCGACGCGCTCCGCGAAGACGTCGGCGAGCAGGGTACGTGATGTGCTGCTCTTCCGTTAGATTCTTGACTGAGTTCATGTCGCATTTAGTTGTTAGACGTGGTATTCGGTGGTTACGTTTCATGCCGCGTGACGCGTCCATCGCTTGCAGCCGCGAGCCGAGCAGACGAGCTGCTGACCTCGCACCCCGGCCTCGGCAGCTACCGCGTCCGCGACCTCCCCGACGGCGTCGTCTCCGGCGACTTCAACTACGTCATCAACCTCCTCCTC
Source organism: Olyra latifolia (assembly GCA_036346145.1). Taxonomy (NCBI): domain Eukaryota; kingdom Viridiplantae; phylum Streptophyta; class Magnoliopsida; order Poales; family Poaceae; genus Olyra; species Olyra latifolia. Next base: position 6,713,611 of record CM070530.1, read on the forward strand.
CACCGCATGGCGCAGGGCCTCCCAGGAGCCGCCAACGCCGTCGCGCTCAACACCTTCCCGGGACTCGACCCGCCGGACATAACCGCCGCGCTCGCAACGGCGCTACCGAACTGCCTTCCTCTCGGTCCGTACCATCTCCTCCCCGCCGCCGAGTCGCCGGACACCGACGATGCACCAGGCGACCCCCACGGCTGCCTCGCCTGGCTCGACCGCCACCCCGCGCGCGCCGTCGCGTACGTCAGCTTCGGCACGGTCGCCGCGCCGCGGGCGGACGAGCTGCACGAGCTCGCGGCCGGGCTGGAGGCCAGCGGTGCGCCGTTCCTGTGGTCGCTCCGGGAGGAGTCGTGGCCGCTGCTCCCGCCGGGGTTCCTGGAGCGCGGCAAGGGGCTCGTGGTGCCGTGGGCGCCGCAGGTGGGCGTGCTGCGGCACGCTGCGGTGGGCGCGTTCATCACGCACGCCGGGTGGGCCTCGGTGCTCGAGGGCGTGTCCAGCGGCATGCCCATGGCGTGCCGGCCCTTCTTCGGCGACCAGGGCATGAACGCCCGGTCTGTGGCGCACGTGTGGGGCTTCGGCACGGCGTTCGACGGGCCGATGACGCGCGGCGGCGTGGCGGTGGCGGTGGCGTCGCTGCTGCACTCCGAGGAAGGGAGCCTGATGCGCGCGAGGGCCCAGGAGCTGCAGGCCATGGTGGTCAAGGCGTTCGAGCGCGACGGCGGCTGCACTAAGAACTTCCATAAGTTCGTTCAAATAGTTTGCCGTGTGTGATATCACACCATCCTGGTATACTGTCACGCATCCACTCATCCTACTATGGATGGTTGTGTTATTAGTAAAACGGTTTGGAATGTTGTAGCAGTGTGCTTTGATTTCGGACTTAAGCCCACATCTTTGCATAGTGCTTTCCTATGGTTTATTGGTGCTTTGAAAGTGGATAAAAAGCTGAGCGGCACTTGTATTCTAGCAATTTATTGAGCTGTTTGGAAGATTAGAAATAAAGCTTGTTTTGATGGTACTAAGTTTTGGTCACTCCTTCCTGTTTTACATTCGGCTTGTGTCTTGATACTGTATTGGGGCAGGTTTATGCTCTAAAGAAGGCAAACAAGTGCTTACAGTAGAAGTTTCAAGGGCGATGGAGATAATGAAGAAGATAGAGCAAAGTGGATACCGCAGGATGATGTTATCTCATAAGGATGATATGGGGGGTAATCAGTGATGTGGCTAGGATTCTGGGTGGCACTGGGTGGCAAGCTATTAGCTTATCAGTTTTCTGGGGATGTTTCAGAGTGGCAGGCTGTTAGCTTATCATTTTTTTGGGCTGGTGTTCTATCTGGGTATTAGCGCGGGTAGTCTTATTTTCAGGTGGTGGAGGTGTTATTTTGGATTTGATTCTGGATGTGTAATGCTGGTAGTTTCTGGATGGGTGTTTGGCTTGATCGGTTGAGGATTTATGAACCTTGCCTTGTATTTCCGTTTTTATAATGGAAATGGGTTCCCTTATGAAAAAAAAAAAAAAACTCAATGCATGAGTTCTTGGTTAAAGCTGTTGGTTTTTTGAGAAAGAGAAAGCAGTTGGTGGACGTCAAGCAGATGATTCTGTTCTTCAAGTATAGGTTGTATGGCGCGCGAAAGCCGCGGACCATTAATTTCTCTCTATTCAACAATTTAGATCACTTATGAACATTCTAGGGAAGTTTATAATTTTGATGTGAAAGAAATTTTCTAGGGAAGTTTGCATGCATATGAACATTCTGCCATACGACAAAGATTCTGTGGAGTGGCAACTTGGCAACCTTCACTATAGTGTGAATCAGTAGTCTCTAGCACCGTTCTTTTGAGCGGACCGCCGGCGGTCGGCGGCCGGCAGTCCGCTATAGTAAAATTTTTTTTTTTAGATTATTTTTTTATTATTTAAATTTTTTTCTAAAAACTTATAAATTTACTACAGTAAAACCGCCGACCGCCAAAAAAAACAGACCCTCTATCTTCATACAATATAAAGAAACCTTTGCTTTTGCTTGATCCGGTCCCTCCATCATTAAATCGGATGCAGATCATCTGTCATATCATGGTGTGTCGCATCTGGCCATCCACAACACAAAGGGAGGAAAAGTACCGCTTCAAACTTGGTGTAAAGTGAGCAAGTACAGAGGAGGCATGAATGGTGCAAGTGAGCGAGTAGAGAGGAGGTCTGAATGGATGCTACAGTACGGTAGAGGTGACAATCGGTAGGTATTTGCATATCAGAATTGCTAATTCTCGTACGACTAAAAATTTTTTAACTATCAGTCAATCTAAAATTACACTCTAGTAAGACTAAAATTGCACAGCTTACAAAGATACAATTTTAGTATCAAAATTGCTACTTATCAATTATTAGTTTTATTCGTTGATTTCTATGCTTTATTGATGTATAAATCTGTCGAATACACATGCTTACATACTTTTATTTTTCTATGTTTCAAGCCATTATGTTTGTTTCAGTCAATCTAAAATTGTATACTGGTAAAACTAAGTTTGCACTTATTTAGAATGTGCAATTTTAGTATAATTATAGTGCAATTTTATTAATAATCGACTGATACTTATTTTATTATCAGACAACTTGCTCTTGGTCGCTCCCTATCCAGATATAGCTATGCCATAGTGGCACTCAAAACCCAAAATACTAACCAATACCCAGACCCAAAACCACTCACAGGCATAAAACTAGATCCATACCCAAAACTCAATGGGTACTCGAACCGATGGATTTTGTTCTAAAAATATTTAATTTAGTTTGAGTTTTTTAGACAATTTAATTTAGTTTGATTGAATAATCATTTCTAGCTCACGATGAAGCTATGATGGTGAAGCTCATGTCTTATCTACCTATCAAGCTTATCTCGTAACTTCGAGAGCTTTTCAAGCTAGCCTCGAAAGTCGGATCCACTTTGTTTGACTTATGTTTTAGAGATTTTAAACAAGTCTTTTAGATAGAAAAAAGAATTAAAAAATCAAATTATTTTTAATTTAAACGAAGATAAGTAAATATACATATAAGTCCAATAAGGTGAGAAGAACAAGGCCTTAAATAATTAGTATTACGGTGAATTTAGTTTGATTGAATAATCATTTCTAGCTCACGGTGAAGCTATGATGGTGAAGCTATGATTGAATAATTAGTTTTTTAGACAATTTAATTTAGTTTGATTGAATAATCATTTCTAGCTCACGGTGAAGCTCATGTCTTATCTACCTATCAAGCTTATCTCGTAACTTTGAGAGCTTTTTAAGCTAGTCTTGAGAGTCGGATCCGCTTTATTTGATTTGTGTTTTAAAGCTTTTAAACAAGTCTTTGAGATAGAAAAAAGAATTCAAAAAATTAAATTATTTTTAATTTAAACGAAGATAAGTAAATATACAAATAAGTCCAATAAGGCGAGAAGAAGAGGGTCTTAAATAATTAGTAACCCGGCCACCCTTATGCAGGCAAGTCCCAGGGTTATGTCAGCCATAGGTTGTCTCTAAGATGCATACACTTCTCCTATGCACTCCCTCTCATTCTTTTTTTAAGAAAAAACCCCTATAAAACTTTGAATTCTTGCATGAAGTCCTTCATCCTCTTCTCCCTCTTCATCTCTCTTCTTGTGCTCCTCTCGGGTTGAGCACAACGGCCGAAGGACTGATTGTCGCGCCACGCTTCGAGGCCCGTCGCCATCGACCAAGCATCTTGCACCGAGCACCACCAAGGGGCCAGGGCCAGGACATACCGTGGCGGCCGGAACTGTGGGGGCGAGGTCAGGATGTACCATGGTGGTCGTGCCCAGTAGAGGGTGGTTAGTACTCCAACAACCGTGCTCATCAGAATAGAGAGGAAAATGAGGGGAGAGAGAAGGGGGAGAAGGATGAAGGACATAGTGCAAGAACTTAAAGTTTTGATGGATTCTTTTTTTAAAAAAATCGCTGTATCCCAAAGGAGAACCAATGGCAAGAATAAGCTTGAAACTTCTCTAAAGCCGTGTTCCTCAATAATATACGCACCTCTATACCCTTTAAACAAAGTTTGCCTTATTGTACAAAAGCAAAGGGTTGCAGTGCGCACACTGCTTCTCACACTCCGATGCTCTCTATCTTGTTTTTTGCATTTTTTTTTAAATGCACCCAAACGAATTAGCCGATCACTCTGGGCGCCTCCGTGCAAGGCAGGCAGCTATCCAGCCACACATGGCACCTACCCGCGGCACACGTCACACGTGCCCGTGGTAGCTACGCATGGCACCTACGGCCTACCCACGACGCGCGTGCGGCGTGCCCGTGAAATACCACCACGCCGCAGCGCCGACGCACGGCGCTGGCCTAAGCGCGATGGGAAGGAAATTTGGAAGCACCCAGGTCCTTTTCAGATAAAAAGATCTTACTTATTTAAATGATACGTGTCTATCTCCCTCTACTAAAAAATTTCCCAAACCATCCCTTTCCCAGCCCGTGCCGCCCTAATTTTCGAAGTTTGGCAAGGTTAACTTGAAAAAACAAGCGATTTTTGATTTTAAACCTTCAGTTGATTTATCGAAAAAATCGATCGATTTATCGATAAAAATTACAAGATTTTTTCGAAGTTTGGCTCGAGATTTCAAAATTTTCAACACCAATTTTTTGTTTTCAAACGATTTATCAAAGAAATCGGTCGATTTCTTTTGGCTCGAGATTTCAAAATTTTCAACACCGATTTTTGTTTTCAAACGATTTATCAAAGAAATTGGTCGATTTATCGAAGAAATCGACCGATTTATAAAAAAAAAACGATTTCTGATTTTTTTTAAACATTCAAAACTCAAATTTCAACCGATTTTCCGTGATTTGTTGTGGCAAATAGAAAATCGGGCCTGAGCGATTTTTGGGGTAAAATCGATTTTTGAAACCCTGGCTAGCTCCGAACGGCCTGGTGATCATATGATTTTTTTCTAAGTGTTGCTCACTGGACAGGGTCCTTCCAACCTGGAAGGACCGGGTCCTTCCAAATTTTCTTCTAGCGCGATGGGTTCCGCCACCTCACCGACGCACGTCGCCGTGGTCGGCTTCCCCGTTGCCTCCCACGCCACCGTGCTCCTCTCCGTCACGCGCGCCCTCGAGGGCGCTGTGCCGGCCACGTCCGTCTCGTTCATCTCCGCCGTCGACACCCTCGCGCAGCTCCGCAGGGCGGAGCCCACCGCCGCCGCGCTCCCGGGGAACCTGCGCTTCGTGGAGGTCCCGGACGGGGCGCCGTCAGGGGCCACCGCGGGAACATTACCTGGGCCGCGGCGGATAGAGCTGTTCATGGTGACCGCGAAAGCGAGCAGGCTCAAGGATGGGCTGAAAGCCGCCCGCGCCACCATGGGAGGCGCCAGGGTGAGCTGCGTGGTGGCGGACGCGTTCGTGTATATGGCAGCTGAGGCCACTGCCGCGGTCGGGGCGCCATGGGTGCCTGTCTGGCCTAACTCTGCGTCCGCGCTTGTGGTGCGCCTCCATACCGATGTGCTCCGTGCGGACGTCGGCGACCATGGTGCATGCATACTACAGAGCAATGAGATGTTTGGCACTATGATATTGAGCCTGCATGCATGCCGCACGCATCACTTGTAGCCGCGAGCCGAGCAGACGAGCTACTGACCTCGCACCCCGGCCTCAGCAGCTACCGCGTTCGGGACCTCCCCGACGGCGTCGTCTTTGGGGACTTCAACTACATCATCAGCCGCCTCCTGCACCGCATGGCGTAACGCCTACCACGCGCCGCCACCACCGTCGCCCTCAACACCTTCCTAGGCCTCGACCCGCCCGACGTCACCGCCGCACTCGCCGAGGCGCTCCCAAACTGCCTCCCCATGGGCCCCTGCCACCTCCTTCCGGCCACTGACGCCGCTCAGCTCGACCCCCACGCCTACCTCGCCTGGCTCGACCACCACGCACCACGCACAGTTGCGTACGTCGGCTTCGGCATGGTGGACGAGACGCGGCCGGACGAGCTGCACAAGCTCGCGGCCGGGCTGGAGGCGAGCGGCGTGCCGTTCCTGTGGTCGCTCCAGGAGGAGTCATGGCTGTTGGTTGATCTCGGCTACGCGTTGCCACCCAAAAATCACGCGTTGTCACTTTCCAAGTTAAAACTTTCCTAACTAAACGCTAATCCCGTGATTAGCTCATTCCTTAATTACGCGTCATGATCAGAGACGTTTTCCATACAATGGGACACGCCCCCGAGCTCCTTAGCGCCATATATAAAGGAAGGGGTGAGCTCGTGTATGTGGTGACGATCTCACGCACGATTCGTATTCTCCCAAAACCCTAACTTGTACCGATCCTCACCAGCGCTAGAGGAGCGTCGAAGGGCTGTCTAGGGACAGTGTAGGTGGCGTCGCGAAGGCCGTCGCCACCCAACGACGGATCATCGGCGACAACTGTACAGTGACGCCGGCGTCCACCTCCTTGCGTCCTCTACATCACCGATTGACTACAAGGTGCTAATGGCTTCAAACTCTTCCGATCAGTACATCTAATTCCACATTAGAACTAGGTATCATGTTTAGGCTAAGATTTACAGTCATTAGATCATTAGGTAGATCTAACAATGGCCGCTTCTCCCGCCGGGGTTCCTGGAGCGCGGCAAGGGGCTTGTGGTGCCAAGGGCGCCGCAGGTGGACGTGCTGCGACATGCGTCGGTGGGCACATTCGTGATGTACAGCGGGTGGGGCTCGGTGCTGGAGGCGTTGTCCAGCGGCGTGCCCATGTCGTGCCGACCCTTCTTCGGTGACCACCGCATGAACGCACAGTCCGTGGCGCACGTGTGGGGTAGTGGCATGGCGTTCGACAGTCAGATGACCCACGGCGGCGTGACGGAGGTGGTGGCGTCGCTAATGCACTCAGAGGAAGGGAGCCGGATGAGAGCGAGGGCACAAGAGCTGCACGCGAAGGTGGTGAATGCGTTTGAGCCCTGTGGCGGCTGCAGGGACAACTTCAACAAGCTTGTCAAGGTCGTGTGTAGACTGTGATGCGCTCATGGTACTGTCGTTTGATTTACTTCTTTAATAAATGCAATATCGGATCAGCGTTAACTTCAATAAATGTACTAATATGATTTTCTGGCATTTTCTCCTTTTTCTGTGTACTAAAAAATATTCTCTACATTTTTTTGAAGTTTCTACAATTTAATGATATAAAATTTTACAAAATTCAAAAAAAATATAGGCAAACATTTAGGCAGCCCAGAAAATCGTTTAGAACTCAAATATATAAGATTTGGTGAAAAATATTTATGTAAAAATTTAGAATTTTACATGTTCCACTTTGTCCAAAACTGTTGTTTGCTAGTTCGAGAATGCTCCCGTCGGGACGTCCCACGCCCCGCAAACGCCTAGATGATCACCGCACTCACCCAGGACCTCAATAATGCATCTCATGATGCCATTACCCTATTTCTAGCTTCCACGCGTTTCACTCTCTCTCTCCCTCCTTGCTTTATTTCCTTCCTTCCTGATAGAAGCAACAGTGAGTGGGAAGCTCCTCTACCCGGCTGCCAATACAGGAGTGCCGCCCTACTGACTAGCCGTATCCGGCATCTCCCTCTTTGCTCTCCTTGTTCCCTCGGTTTCTTCGTCAACCACCAGCCACATCTCTCCCCCCCCCCCCTCTGAATTGTGTTGCTGCCCCTCTCCTCCTCCCTCAGCCGTCTCCTTCCCCTGCAGGTGGCTATAGGCGACTGGAGCAGTGGCGCTTTACTGGATTTGGAGAAGAAGATGGGCCATCAATTTCGATTTTGCCCTCTGAAACATTACCATGTACGTCTGAAGCATCTCTAATAAAGATCTAAAACATTTTGGCTGATCTTTTGAAACATTTCATTTGCTCTTGTGAAACACCGGTAAAACACACGTGAAACATTTTATTTCCTCTTGTGAAACATTTTGATCGTAAGGATTGAAACATCTTGGTTTTTCTCTAAAATATTTCATTCACTCTTCTGAAATATTTTTGCTTGCCATGTGAGGCTTTCAGTTTGACTTTATGAAACACCTGCAAAAAATATGTAAAACATTTTTTATTAGTTTGTGAAACATTGTTCATATGGACTGAAACATCTTCAAATAATAGTTAAAACATTATGTTTGCTTTTGTGAAATATTGCTCACTTGGGTTAAAACATTCCCGTATAACTGATGAAAGTCCTCTGTCAATTTCTTGTGATATCCTTACCTGCCACCGAGCGACAAGTGCCCAGCCGCTAAATCGCTCCTCCCTCTCATCGTTGATACGCTGCTTTATGTCGTCATTTTTCTTTTGGAGAATTGATGATTTTACACTCTATCAGTCAGCAACTGATTATTGGTTAATTATCCACTATTCCTTTTTTTTAGCAAACTTCCATCATCACTGATGCGCTATTTTTCTCTGCTAATATTGCTCTTGCATGTTGCATATATAGCTACGGATGGGAGCTGTAACTGTCAAGTGCCCAACGCATGATCAGTTCGTTGTTGTGGATGATGACAGCAAAGGAATGGCGGCCAGATCAGGCCAGGTTTGTTAATTTAAGCATGATTAAGTTAGGTTTGGATCACAGAAAATAGATCTAGATGGGTGTGGCTCTCCGCTCGGAGAGCAGTGATGATCATGGCATGCAAAGCTGTGTGTGAAGAGACGAGGGGGCACAGGCCATGGTTCTTTTGGTTCGAGAAATAAGAAAACCGAAGAACCCTAGATGAAAGCAAATCCTTACGACCAAATCAAATCCCTAGCTCCGTACCATCGGATGAATGGAAATTGGATATTAGATGGAAATAATTATTTTTGGGCATATGATCTATGTAAATCAAATATTATTTTGCCCTTCATATATATAATACTACCGTAGTCCATATATCAATTACTACTCTGTTCTTGCATGTATTATACTGCCCTTGCATGTGTTATACTACCCTTGTCAATTATGCGTAGTATAAAAAGTCTTAAACGGTCTAAGGCGTTGGATCGATAAGAATGAATGACAAATTAAGTTTAATTAGTAAGTGTGCACGCGCAAGGCACATTTTCACAATATATATTGTGGGAGTATATAATTACATATAAAAAAATTATATCATCATGATTTATTCCGACACAAATTTTGATGACATATAATATGAATTATTAGCACATATATATAGGTTAAAAATAGGATGTTTTGTTGTCATCAACGGCTAAGAAGAAAAAAATAAATAAAAATATCTACACCTCACAGTTACAACTCACAACTCACCCTCGAGCCAGCAATCTTAACAAAAATTCAGCCGTAAACAACTCACCATATGACTGTGTACTAACCCCCATAGTGAAGGCATATACACTTTGTAAGCAGAAGCATTAAAAAGTATTGGATTAAGAACAATGATGTGCATGAGCTGATGACCAGCTTCAAAAGGAAACCGATTCAAGATGAGATGTAGGTATCTAACCTTCGTCCTCAAATTTGTCCCGGGAAGTCTTCACCCCATGCAATTGCTCCCTCTTGTGACCGAGGTTCCCAACCTAACAAACAACTGATTACCAGATCTGCATGTTATATCCAAAGATAATAGGAAGTGAAATGAAACAAGGGTAATTGCATTCTATATATAGAGAAACATTGTCATCAAAGAAGATTGGAAGTTGGAATCTTGTGTACCAAAAGGAAGTTCAGCTGATGCAGATGGCTTGAACTACAGTCCAAAGTGCTTGCACCGTTCATTAAAGCTTTCTCCATCTCCTCTAATTGATAATGGATTCGATCGACTCGAACCTAGAAATTCAGGCACAGTGTTATTAAGAGAAAACTAAAGAATACCTAACAAAAATAGAGCATACCTAAAGGAAACCATCAAATTGGCTAGAGCATACCTAACAAAGACAGCCTCCTACTCGGTCATTAAAACCGGTATTTTTTATATTAGTATCTCTACTACTTAAAAGTGGCTTCTGGTGAGTAATGGTGAGTGGTGGTCCATTTTTACTGGACCATTCTACCCTTCGTCCCTGCATTAACTACACATATACCCAGCCCCACTACCTCTCTCGTCTATTTAAAATTTGAAATCACCGTTGGTGGAGAGGCAATATTTTGAAATCATTCTCGAAATGGGTATTTACTTCGTTTTGATCCAATATTTTAAAAATGTAAAAATGTAATAAAAATCATGTAAGCCAAGAAAATTGCCTAAAACAAGAAAACAATATTTAATTGCTTGAAAAAACATAATACTTCATAACTAGTGAAATCACTAGGCAGTTGATATTGCATATGATAGATTCTAATAATTTTCGTAGCAACGCACGGGCATTCAGCTAGTAGATATAGATGTATCGTAAAAGAGCCCAAATTGGCTAGAGCAGGAGGCTGTCTGTACTAATCCACCTATGTTCGACTTCGATAGCCTGGTTTATCTCGCTTTGCCTGGAATTTAATTCTTGTGCAACTAAAATCGGGTATATACACACATGCGCACCATCTTCCTGGGATTTAATTCTTGGGCAATGAAAATCAGCTACGTTAGTCCTAAGCTTAAATGGCATGTTTGGATGGATGCCCACATGAGGAGCGGCTAGGCCTCAGGGAGCCACGAGACGGATAGAATAAGGTCGCCACCGGATGGTCCGCCGCTGCGATGATGACAAGGAGGAGCTCGGTGGCGCAACAGCCAGGAGGAGGCAGGCGGCGCAATGACTAGGAGGAGCCCAGCGACGACCAGATATGCCTTGGAGGAGCTCGGCGATGATCCTGGCCGGGAGCTCCCTTCTTGCCTTCAATCTTGCGCCTGCACTGAAGGCAAGCGAAGATCCCGACTCCAGAGCATGCTTGGCGGCGGCCAGATCTGCCCGGACGCGGTTCCCATGGTGGCGCGCCGGCGAAGAGGCAGGCACGCACACATGGGCTATGAGGAGGGCGGCCAGAGCACGGATAGCGGCGTCGAGTGGGCAGCTCGCCATGTCCAGTGCGCGAGCACGGCCAGAACGTGCACGCATCAAACGTCGGCGATGTCCATCGTGCAGCATGAATGACATGGACATGGGGCTGGAGCTCAAGTGCTCAACAGCGGCACCGAGCTTGGGACAGCGGTGCAGCCATGCTCGGGCGCAGCAAGAGCGTAGCAACGAGACCTAGCAGCGTGCCTTGGCATGGCCTGGTGCTCGGGATGGCATGGACAAGCTGCTGGCGGTGCTCCATAGCATAGCAAAACCATGCTCGGCGGTTCAGGGTGGCACCGGCAACATTTGGGTGGCCTTGCTAGTGATGGGAGGCACCAATGACGACAAGATGTCTTTAGCATCCGTGCAAGTGCAAATACTATTGTCTTAAGCATTCATGAAGTGCAAATAGTCAACCAAACTCAAAACGCAGCCTCGTACGGGCAGGCTAGGTTCATCTGGCGACCAAAAAGCTCCAAAAGTATCCATTTAATTTCAGTGCCTCCGTTTAAAATTCACAGCGCGTGAATGCCGGCCAACAAGGAATCCACGTAGCCCAGCCCAGCGGCCATATATGAGATAATACTCCCTCCATTCAAAATATAAAACATGGTTTGCCTTGACATAGTCCACCATAATATACTTTCAACACTTGATTTCTCTTATCCTATATTATACATAGTAACAAAACTATGATCATTAAAAAATACTTTTCAATACGAATCTAATGATACTATTTTTATATCACAAAAATCTATATATTGTTAGACAAATCACTGATCAAATATTATGAAGTTTAAATCTCAAAATACGTGCGCGCTTTATAAAAAGAAGAAACAGAGGGAGTACTACCTAAGAGTAGCGTGTGCTTAGCAGTGGCACCGAATGAAATACGTAAGAGAAGGAACTGATCCAGGCCCAAAATAAAGCAGCTCCTCAGTGGAAAGCAAGAGTGCAGATAGCGAAACAAATTCAGGATGTGCAGATTTTTCCAGCCAAACTAAACCGAATATGCGCCAACCACAACCAGCAACACAAACGCAAAGTTCCTTCATTCCTACATATACTGATCATCAGCGTTCCTGCCTTTCTAAATATTAGGCATCAAGAATGGCAATAATGGAGGAAAACAAACAAACATGGCAGGCATACAGATACAGGTAAACAAACGAACATGGCGAACCATGCTTGATGGTGCTGCCATGAGAGTTGTCCAGTCATTTGACGACAAATGTAGGCACAACTTTTGCAGGTCTCAACACATGAACAGTCCAGTTGCCAACATAGCATAGAGCCATAGATCCACCACAAAATGACGCTTTTGGCTCATGAGAATAGAAAGAAATAACCATGACTATGCCTACCTTCAACATTAACCTGCAATGCAACAAATAAAGATGATAAGCAACAAGTACGCAAAAACCAGGATTTACAATTCCTGGATGATAACTTACCATAAGGGCAAAATAATGGTGCACACTGCAGGCAATATCCAGATCAAGATATATATAAAATGGAGAATGCCAAGAATAATTTAAAGCAACAAAAGACGGTTCTCATATTGAAATAAAACAGTCTATACTGCTCCTAATACAGTACTTATAAAGCGTAAGATTGCATCAGCTTAAGGCAGTGTTCTTTTTTGGCGTTTGCGGTTGCGTTTGCTTATAAACTAAAAATTTGTAACTCCTCGATAAAGACTTCCGAGGGATCAAAAAATTATTAAAAAAATGGTTTTGAAAGCTTTGAGAAGAAATAGTAAGACCTACAAATATTGGCTACCAAACGTCAAAGTGTTTGGTTTGTACGAAAATAACAAATTTCCAGCTTATAAGTAAACGCAAACGCTGAAAAGAACAGTCTGTAAGTCACATTAAATCTTTACATTTATAATGGCTCTATCAGAATATGATGATTAATTTATTAGTTCTCTACAAACAAATTGTAAAATTATTAATCATTAAAAGTTTGTAATCAATATAAGTGCTAAAAACATCTTATCATTCTAAAATTTGCAATTTTTAGTAAAATATATGTTGTACTTTTCTGAGAAAAAGTCACATGGCATATACAATGATAAAACAATCCAACATAAATTTAAGGAATTACAAACAAACATGTTACATTACATAAGCATAACATTAAAAATAGTGACAAAGGACACAACCAAACTGTAAAGTAAACAAAGCCCATTGATCAAATGACCCTCCGAAAGGAAATGACCTGCCAAAAGGGAGCTATGTGGGCACATATCTCAATTTTTTGAGTTTTTTGTGTTTCTGAAAAAAATGTAACTCCAGCAAGAGTACCCATCCCTCAAAAGATCTCCAAAAAAAAAAAATTAGAGACCAGAAAAAAGTAGCTATACTTGGTTACTGTCTCCTGGGCCCAAAACTTTCTTTAGATCTTTTTAGGGACAGATCCTCTTGTTGAACTTACATTTTTTTTTTCAGAAAATGTCAAAATAGAGATATGCACCCATATAGCTACCCTTTTGGAGATGCTCTAAGGTGGATATAGCTACGTTTTACGACTGAATGTTGGAGTCATATCTATTTTAGTCATATATTTTTTAGGGGGTGGCTATGTTTATATATAGGGCTTAATTTTTAGCTACTATTGTTGGAGATGCTCCAAACACCATAAAAAGAGTCCTATATATTTTAGGGGGTAGCTATGTTGATATACAGGGCTTAATTTTTAGCTAATATTGTTGGAGATGCTCCAAACACCATATAAAACCAACCTACAGGGATTGATACATAACTACTACTTAAAGCATGACTTGGTTGTGATCATCCATTCGCCATCAAACCACTCTACGCTGAAAGGTGGCACTGGTAAGAAATATTAGTGAAAGTGCTACCATTGCTGGTCACAAGTATGAACACAGATGTAGCAGCTTGTTCGAGGCCGTCACAAAACAAAGATGAATCTGAGCGGCACGGAGAACTGCAGTGTTAGTTCGATCTCGCCAACCTTCAATGCAAAGATCGCCACTGCATCTGGCTCCTTTGCTCTGCAAATTGGCTTCTCTCTATCGTCACAGGTTTTGTCCTTCCCAAGATCAAAATAGAGATATGCACCCATATAGTTACCCTTTTGGAGATCCTCTAAGGTGGATATAGCTATGTTTTACGACTGATTGTTGGAGTCCACCTATTTTAGTCATATTTTTTTAGGGGGTAGCTATCTTGATATATAGGCATAATTTTTAGCTATTATTGTTGGAGAGGCTCCAAACACCATTTGAAGAGTCCTATATTTTTTAGGGGGTAGATATGTTGATATATAGGGCTTAATTTTTAGCTAATATTGTTGGAGATGCTCCAAACAACATATAAAACCAACCTACAGGGTTTGGTACATACTCCCTCCACCCAAGTTTATAAGGGCTATTTCTGATTTGCATATAGACCAAGGGGGCATTGAAAATAACTATATTGCCCCTCGTTATTATCCCTAAGCATTCTATTCAATACATGCATTTATGGAATACAAGCTAAAGCAATACATTTATCAAAGGTATTGCGGGAACAACGCATTTATTTTGCATTGGAATATGAAATACGCCCTATATTAATGAACAAGTCCATTAAAAAAATACGCCTTATATTCTTGGACAAAGGGAGTAACTACTACTTAAAGCATGACGTGGTTGTGATCATCCGTTCGCCGTCAAACCACTCTATGCTGAAAGGTGGCACTGGTAAGAAATATTAGTGAAAGTGCTACCATTGCTGGTCACAAGTATGAACACAGATGTAGCAGCTTGTTCGAGGCCGTCACAAAACAAAGATGAATCTGAGCGGCACGGAGAACTGCAGTGTTAGTTCGATCTCGCCAACCTTCAATGCAAAGATCACCACTGTATCTGGCCCCTTTGCTCTGCAAATTGCCTTCTCTCTGTTCACATGTTTTGTCCTTCCCAAGATCAAAGAAACCAAGAGATCCAACCAAATCCATCCCCACCGAAAAATACAAAAAACTGAATCTGTAGAGCATATCAAACTTGGCCCCTCCCATTCGCCGCTCACATGCTCTAGCCAACAAGAGCAAGTGATTCTTGTTTAGACCACACATCTCTTAAACACTTGAGATATATAAGGGAAGTGAGAGCAAGTGATTCATGTTTAGACCATACATCTCTTAAAACTTGAGATATATAAGGGAAGTGTTGTTGGACTTGCTCACTCTGCACCGCCTTGCTGACAGAATACCCAACAATGTGTTCACTGCTAATCTTTCCATGATGTTCAGATTTGAAATCAACTACATTAGGTTGTGGCAGTTCTATGATCAAGCTTTCACGTTATTGTCTAATTTCATATGCAAGGTTTGCTCCCAGCATGGAGCTTTCATGTTTACTTGCATTGTTGCACAATGCAATGCAATGGATAGCAATAGTTTCAAGAGAGAATTCCTTATTTGCCAAAAAAACTTTTTGGATAGCCAAATCCACGATCTGCCATCATTCTATTTGAAGTTGACGATTTGCCATTATTGTGTGAACTTCTTTCACTATATACCACTTCTGTCAACTCTATTAGATTCAGCCGTTAGAAAGCGTCGTTAATACCCAAAATACCCCTATCATAATTTCAGGATTTAAAACTTTGAAACATTGCATCTCCTACATTTTAACTACAAATTGAGTAATTCAAATTTCTAAATTTCTGTAAAATCATGTTCAACTTGCTGTTCAAATTTAATAATTTTCTCTATTTTGTAGGTTTTATCTCGTTTTCAAGAGACATGGTAGGTACCATTAATTTGAAAATAAAATTTACATCCCAAAAAATTTCAAAATTCGCTTTCAAATTTGAGTACGCATAATTTACTGAATCCAGAAATTTTACTCACAATTTTATTAACTTTCTACTATTTTTTATGATTTTTTCTATTTTGTAATGTATTAAAAAGGCAGGGGCAAAGAGGGCATTTCACAGCCAACTTAACGGCAAAGAGAATGAAGTGGCATATAGGGAAAGAAGTTCAAATTTCTATGGCAAATCATGAACTTCAAAAAAAAATGATGGCAGATCATGGATTTGGTTAAGTTTTAGTGGAAAATAAGGAATTCTCTCATAGTTTCAACCAGTAACTAAATAACGACAAGACAAAACTTACTAATAGGATTAACACAAATGAGATATGGCATAGGTTAAAGTGTTAAACCAATCAATGATAATCTCTGGACTAACTTCCTTCATTGGGAATAATCCAATTGTGATAGGATCACGTGTACTTGTGCATTGCAATGCAACGCATGGGTTTAACTTTGTAACTGAATCTAAGTATTATTCAAAAAGTCTAAACATTCTCAACCATAATTTAAAAAACCAGCTAATTAGCCAATGGCAATAGGTTGCAAGTGGTTAGATTTCTTTTCATGGAAAATTATGTAACTAGATAAATCACTATTCACTACTTAGCTACAATTATAAAGCTTCAATGGGTTTCAATTTTTCAATACATGTCCTATAATGATCCTAATATATGCTTGGTAAGGAAATTCTAAACTCACAGAATACAGATATTACACAACCAATCAATCCACGCCATTATCAGCATAGTATGATGAAAATGAAATAACGAACCTGGGTGCTTAAATTGCAGCCCACTATACACTACATCGCACCAAATCCATGTAAAACATATCTGCCGGTGTGAATCCATGCACCAAGCCCTGCGATTCTATCACACACTCCGCCTAATTGGCTAATCAAACTAAAGGTTTATCACAAATGATATTGTTTTTGCCAAATGCAAAGGTATATCGTTTGTGTAGCTCATCTTCTCAAGGGAGCTTACTGGATGTGCCAAGGACATTGCTTCAGCATGAGGATGATATGGGTGCAATCTCCACTTCATGTCATTTCTTGGAGACTGTCTTGTCCTTCTTCGCCAATCATGGGTGGAGGGTTCATCATAGAATTGGTGTTGGTTGAGTTTTAGTTTTTATTCAATGTAATAGCAGACTACTCTCGTTGTTGGGTGTGAGACCTTGTTCTTTGTGTTGGGCCATATGCATCTACAGATGTATAGGCTAGAATATTTCCATTATCTAAAAAAAGTTTATCACAAAATGAAAAATAGGAGCTAGAATTAAATCACAAACATCATGCACCATAGCATCACAAACAGCAATGCTCCAATAACCAACTAAATAAATAGCAACCATTGGGTGCGTGCCAACCTTAGATGCTGCTCGGGTACATGAATACCCTGACCTTGCGCCCCTGCGCTCAACACAAAGCACCACATAAGCACGAGGAATTAGCAAGCAGCACATCACACTTAAAGATGAGGAGGGCGGGTCACTCACCATGGAGGCCGGCGGGAGGTTGGACTTCAACTTGGCGCGGACGACGCCGGAGTTGCCGTGCGGGCGGGTGACCTTGCCCCAGATGCAGCGGTAGTGGGTGCCGCTGGCCTTGGTCTTGGCCTTGTAGACGTACGCCATGCGCTTCCCGGCGTACCACGCCACCTCCTCCTTGGTGTTGACCCCCTCGATCTGCACCAGCGACGTGTTCTCGTACTGGTTCGACTTGGACCTGCAGCCACCCCCAAGATTCCCCACCACCATTACGCATCCCCAAATCGCGTTAAGAAATGAGCAGATCCAGGTCCAGAGCAGCGGCGGACGCTCACCTCTTATATCCGAGGATGGTGCCCCGGACGTAGAGCCTGACGCGCTGCCCCGTGCGTCCCTTCACCATGGCCGCCGCCGCCTCGCCGGTCGCCGCTTTGCTTCCTTCCTTCCGCCGCCGGAGACGAGAGCTCGCAGGCTGGGAGCTTCGGTGCGTGCGGGAGGACAATGAGATGGCGGACGGCATATAAACAGCAACCCCGCAGATAAGCAGACGGCGGAGATCGGCTGGTTAGGACACGTGGACGTCTGCGATTTATGAAAGGCTGCGGTGGAAAGCTAGGGTTTAACCGTTTTAAGGTTGCTAGCGTGACGAGTGCTGTTTGGTTGCCTTCATGTAGAGAGATTTGTATCTATAAATACAGAATCTTACTTTTTTCTTATGTTTGTTTGTCTGCATCTAGTTTTGAGCCTGTCTCTCTGGGTGTAAGATTCTCCATGCAGCCTGGCTCTGGAGATACGGAGAAAATAGGCGTATCTCTGGATGCAGCGTATAACAGCCTCGTGTTCTGCGCAAGGGGCCACTGTCAGTCACAATAGCAAACCATGCATGCAGTGCCACGTGTTCTGCGTATCTTTTTTCTTTTTTGTTTATATCTTTTGATTAGCATCTCCGATTACCGAACCGATTTCAAAAATGGGTTCCTGATATTTTTTCAAACAAAACTAGACACACTTGCTATATAAATTTCAAAATACCTACCTACTAAACAATCAACCAAACACCGTCTCTACATATGTGCATCCCGTATCCCATCAGTCTGGCTGAGTTGAACGAGACAGGCTCGTGAGAGAAGGCAACCAAATAGCCCCATAGTGTCCATAGGCAGCGCTGCCCAGTTGGCTGGGCTTATGGGCTTATAATGTGGGCTTATTGGGCCAATATGGCAATGTACGCAGCCCGTTTGCTTTGATTGCATCTCCCACCGACGTTGGTTACGTGGGCCCTTCCCCTAGCCCTACTGCCCGGCCGTCTTCCACAGCTTCGTCATCGTCATCGATCACCGTCCATGTCGTCGTAGCCGTAGGCGCAATGCTCCTCGAGGTCGCCGCTAGCGAGCTCTTCAAGGCCAGAGCTTCTGAAAGGGCTCCCCCGGTGCCCAATCTCGGGTTTGGCTTGTAAGACCTAATTTTACCCTTTTTTGGCCCTGGTTAACTACCAAATTTTGAAGGCGTTGTTAATTACTCGATAAATTGGGGTTTTTGAATGAAGAATTTGCAAGTTTGCTTTCTCTTCGCGAGGAAACTTGCGAATTCGGTAATGCTATTCCCTTCTCTCATTGGCTCGCCCACATCCCATGGCACCACTCCCGTCTCCCATGGCCCCCATCGTCCGGTGGCGAAGCAACTCGCCGCCGATGTATGACATGGACATGGTGGTTGGAGCTCGTCAACGGCTGCACCGAGATTGGGATAGTGGTGCAGCCATGCTTGGGCGCGGCAAGAGCGTGGCGACGAGACCTAGCAGCGAAAGAGTGCGGCTTGGCATTGCCTGGTACTCAGGATGGCATGGACATTTTTTACGTATGGCCGAGAACGAGGAGGAACGGATGATGCACAGGAGTAGTTCGATGAAATGCCTTAGCATCCAAGTGCAAATAGTCAAACCAAACTACCAAACGCAGCCTTGTATAGGCCTGCATGCCTCGTATGGGCAGCAAGGTTCATTTGGCAACCAAACAGCCCCATAAGTCTCCAATTAATCAGTATCTCCTTTCAAATTCTTAGCGTGTGTGGTGGGTCTACACTCACAAAGTTGTTAGATTTGTTAGAATGCAGCACACTCATTCATGGGCCCAATTGGGCTATGTATACATGTACAGAAGGGAAATATGACAAAACAACCCTATACAAGTGACTATTCTAATACCCTCCCTCAAACTCACGGTGGCTTAACAACACTAAGTTTGGAGAGATGTAAATCATATTGAATTCTAGTATGTGTCTTAGTGAAGAAGTCGGCGAGCTGAAGGCACATGACAAGGAGTAACAACTGAGCCTACACCTGAGACCGAACATAGTGAGCATCGATGCCAATGTGTTTGGTGAACTCATGCTTCACCGAATCACGAGCAATGCTGATGGCGCCAGTACCGTCAGAGCAGATAGTCGTAGGAGCAGAAACGGTCACACCCAGGTAGGCAAGGAGCCACCAAAGCCAAGTCACCTCAGCCGTGACAGAAACCAGTGCTCGAAGCTTAGCCTCAGTATTGGAGTAAGAAACAATTGTGTATCGCTTGGTCTTCCAGGAGATTAGGGAAGAACCAAGAAAGACACAGTAAGCAAAGATGGACTTGCGATCGGAGGAATCGCTAGCCCAAGTGGCATCTGAGTAGGCCTGAAGCTGTAAAGAGCTAGAGTTGGAGAAGAAGAACGATGGTCAATAGTACCACGAAGGTAGCGAAGGACACAGAGAAGGTGATTGTAGTATACTGTGGTGGGAGAAGCCATGAACTGGCTGAGGATGTGAACGGCGTGGGAGATGTCAGGGCGAGTGATGCCAAGGTAGACAAGCCTCCCAACAAGATGGCGGTAGCGAGTAGGATCATCAAGAGGAACACCGTCGGTGGCCCGAAGCTGAAGGTGAAGCTCCATCAGAGTGTCAACGATGTGCTCGTTAGTGAGACAAGCACTAGTAAGAAGATCCTGAATGTACTTGCGCTGAGAGATGTAGTAACCCTCAGGCGTGGAAGTAACCTCAATCCCAAGAAAGTATCGAAGAGGGCCCAGATCAAACATCTGGAACTGCTCACCGAGGTGTGCTTTAACAAAGACGATGTATTGAGGATCATCACCGGCGATGAGCATGTGCATCCACATAGGAGCATGTCATTCACATAGAGAAGAAGAAGAGTCCGACCACGAGGAGAGGTGTGGACAAAGAGAGCAGGGTCATGCTGACTAGCAACAAAACCAGCAGCAGTGACAATAGAGGCAAAGCGCTCAAACCATGCACGAGGGGCC
The DNA here is from genome assembly GCA_036346145.1 of Olyra latifolia. Taxonomy (NCBI): domain Eukaryota; kingdom Viridiplantae; phylum Streptophyta; class Magnoliopsida; order Poales; family Poaceae; genus Olyra; species Olyra latifolia. The sequence continues at coordinate 6,734,150 of CM070530.1, forward strand.
TGCTTGAGATCGTAGAGAGAACGGCAAAGACGACACACGTGACCATCAGGAACACTGTAGCCAGGAGGAGGATGCATGTAGACCTTCTCACGTAGCTCACCATGAAGAAAGGCATTATTCACATCGAGCTGGGAGATGGTCCACCGTCGAACAGAGGCAACAGCGACCAGAGAGTGAACAGTGGTCCGATGGGCGACCGGGGAGAAAGTATCCTCGTAGTCACGGCCGTACTCCTACTGAAAGCCACGAGCCACAAGGCGCGCCTTGTGGCGCTCAAGGGTACCGTCAGAGCGAGTCTTCATCTTATAGACCCACTTGCACGTGATAGGAGTGACAGTGGAAGGACAAGGAATGAGATCCCAAATGCCAATACGCTCAAGGGCAGCAATCTCCTCAGCCATGGCAAACTACCACTCAGAATGACCAACAGCATCGCGGTAGGAAGTACGCTCAGAGGAGGTGGTGATCGGAGCAGAGAAGCCATAGCGATCTGGAGGGGAGATCCTACTCCGATCATGAAGAGTGTACTTGGGAGAAGCAGGAGAGGAATCCTGAGTGGGAGCAAGATCCGAGGAAGAAGGGGACTCCGAAGCAGAAGGAGTTGGAGGAGTTCCCAACAAGGAGGGGGAGGAAGAACCAGGAGGGGACCGACGTGAGTAGTGAAGCCGAATAGAAGGACGACAAGGGAGAAGAGGCGCAAGAGAAGGTGGAGAAGAAACACCAAGAGGAGTGGGTAGAGAGAAAGGCATTGGAGAGAGTGGGGAGGGAGGCAGGGAAGGTGGTGGATCAGGTGAGGAGGAAAGAGGAGTAATAGAGAATTGTTCGGGGAACTGAGAAATGAGAGAGACTCAAGGAGACCCTGATCTGGCAAGCAGGAGTTAAAGGAACGAGACTCATCAAAGAAAGGATGAGACTCATCGAACGTGGCGTCTCGAGAGACCCTGATCTGACAACCAAGAGGGTCCCAACAGCGAAACTCCTTACACTCAGAGTCGTAGCCAAGAAAAGCAAACTAAATAGATTGGGCAATCAACTTTATCGCTCACGAGGCTGAAGAAGGACGTAAGCAACATAGCCAAAGGTGTAAAGGTGCTTGTACTGAGCGAGTCTGCCAAACAGATGCTAAACTGGTGTGGCGCCCTGAAGAGCACTGGAGGGCTGAAGGTTGATCAAATAAACAGCAGTGGAGACACCCTCGGCCCAGAAGTGTGGTGGAACAGAAGCAGAGAGCATCAATGCTCTCACAGTCTCAAGGAGATGACGGTGTTTGCGCTAGGCGACACCGTTCTGGGCATGAGAACCGGTGCAAGAGTACTGAGAAAGGGTGCCTTGCTCAACAAGAACCTGACGAAGAGTAGTAGAAAGATACTCTCCAGCAGAGTTAGCGCGAAACACACGAATGGATGAATCCAACTGAGTGCGGACCATGGCCGCAAAGGCCTGATAGGCAGTCAGCACTTGATCATGAGACTTAAGAAAATAAATCCAAGTGAACGAGAAGTCAGCAATAAAGATCACATACCAATTATGTCCCCCTTTCAAAACGAAGGGAACAGGGCCCTGAACATTAGAGTGAACTAAATCAAAAGGATGACTGGACATAAAATCACTATTAGGATATGGCAGTTGTACCTGTTTACCAAGCTTACAACCCTGACTAGAGAGGGAGGTATCACGAGAGACCTTCTCAAGAACACCACGACCTATCAACGAAGACAAACACGATCCTGACATGTGACCCAGTCTATGATGGCACTGAGCAAAACTGGCGGAAGAGGTGGTGGCGAAGACAATGGCATCGGGAGCGGTAGACGACTGGCTGAGGAAGGTAGTGGAAGCGAAAGCGGAAGGAAGACGAAGCCAGTCGAGTTTCCACAGTCGTGGGGAGTCACAGGATCTCCCGCCAGTACCAACCAGGGTCCCTGTGCTGCGAGCCTAAATAGAACAAGATGCTGGGAAATGATGGCTAGGGTAAGACCCATGCGTTTTAAAAATTTCATTCCCTCCCCAAGATCATCGCATGCATTAGAACCAAGATTAGTTCACACAAAAGCATATAAACACATACCGTGGCCCTGGAGAATCAGGATGAAGCCTCGGAGATAGATTTGCTCGTAGCCTTCAACGCTCGGTTGTCGCGGCGGAGAGATACCCGTCGATCTTTCACAAAGAAAGTAGCCGTGTCCTTCGGTATCCACACGAACAGGCCTTGACCGTGCGTCGGTGTGCTAGCACGGATTACACGACCTCGTGACTTTCTCTCAAACAGTGTAACTTTTACACCCTTTTTCTTTTCTCTCTTCCTTCTTCTCTTTTCTTTTTCTCACTTTTTCTCCTTTTTCTCCTTATTTTCTACTTGAAGGATGACCATCTTTATATAGGCAAAGCATCTTTGTAGCAACAAGATGGCAGATCTGTCATCGTAGCAAGTCGGTTGCTTACAAATGCAACCGACACAGCCTTTGCTCATTTGGCGGTACGCTATCTGATCTTGAAACCGACATGAGCACCGCTCATGGTCGGTTGTTACTGATGTTGTCGATCTTTGGAACAGATTTTTTCAACCTTCTTCTGAGAGTTTTCAACTTTTCCGGAAACATCCAGATACTTCGCTCAATCGCATTGAACATACGTCACGAGTGGAGGTTTCACAAACCCGCTGAACCTTGTTCTATGTGTGTGACCAGAGGTTCATGCAATGTTGACCGTAAATCGAAATCTCATTTCGATGTACAAGTCATAGCGGTTTCTAGCAAAACATTGCGACTACTCAAATTGCATGAAGGTCGGCGATCCGACGAACCTCTCAATGATCGATGTTGATCCTTTCGTCTCTATTGATATGTTGACTTAACCCAAGGTCGAGATGTGTCATCCTTGTGCTGTTAAGCCCTTTTACTCGATTATCTAAAATGGACTAAACCTTATCGATCGATCAACTCCTTGATCGCTCGGGCATGGCCATGCACATTCTTTAGTCTATTTCATCGAAGCGCCCAAGATATCGTTTTCCTCTTAACGAGGAGGACAACTCCCATCTTGATCAATCACTTCCTCTGCATGATTCAAAACATACCCGAGTAAAGCCCTTATCGTTATCCGCCATCTGGAATAACTTTAGACAATATCAAAGCATGCCATCCTCATGTAGGAAGCGTGTTGATCTCGTGTCCGAGGATCAAACATTATCATTGTATGAAATCACCTATGACACATTATATCCTCAAAGGTATTTCATAAAGCGGGTCAGTCCGATACCATGTACTCCTACATGTGTATCCACATGGTTGTATTGATATCACATATCCATAGTCTGCAAAACATGACTATCACAACAACCCATGTGCTTGATTATATTATGTCTATTATTGGTGTTCCAGCCAATAAACAAAATCAAGGGACAACTTTTATAATGATGTCATTATGTATTACAGAGTTTTACAACCAAGTCGTACTTGATGATCTGTAATATGAGATCATTAATGGAACCATACAAGCATAACATATTATAATCATCTCCATGATTGGCCTCAAGGGCATATTTCTTACACAAGAGTCAGACTCAAGAGTAATACTAAACCCAAGATCAGTGAGCTGACCAACAGAAATCAGCTACATATCAAGACTGAGGCACATGAGAAACAGAAGGAACACAGAAAGAGGATGTGCGAAGTGTGCCTTGTCTAGCAACTGTGAGATGTGTACCGCCAGTCGTCTTGACGGACACGGGAGTGACTGGAGGCCGCAAGGAGTTAAGGTGAATTGGATCAGGTGTCATGTGAAAAGAGGCTCTAGAATCAAGGTACCAAGTACCGAGGCATTGAAGAACTGGTGGTCAGTGAGATGAAGCGATGGGGACACGCATCCAAGCGAAGCTCTATGCGTTCAAGGCGCCAAGTCAACTCCTGGGCCCAGTCAGGTGGGCGAGTGGCACCAATACTGCCAGAAGCACTAGAAGTGCTCCAGAAGTGTCCATAGCCTTCTGAAGGCGTCGCCTGCATTGCTAAATGGTGTGGCCATTCTTCTTGTAGTAGGTGCAGTAAGCAAGTGAGCCTCCTGCCGGTGCTCCCGCTGGTGTAGCAACCACAATACCCCCCTACGACCAAGTCGCCTGCTGGCACGGGGGAGAGTAGGTAAGGGAGCCACAGGAGCAGCCAAAACAGTCGTGGGCGGGGAGAGAATGCCCCGAAGGCAAGTCTCCTCAACACAGACCTGAGTCAAGGCCTCCACTAGTGACGGGAGAGGCGAGTGGGCTAGGAGGTGAGCATGAAGCAGCTCAAACTCGAGGCGAAGCCTGGTGAGGAACTCGAAGACACGAGCACCAACACGGTCGTCCCAAAGGCGGACGCAAGTCACATAGGACGTGTCAGGGGTCGGCTCCAAAGCGTTAAGCTGACGATAGACGTCGCTAAACCGAAGGAAGAAGGCGTTGACGATGGAGTCCTGCTGCTGGAGAGAGGAAGCCAGGCGCAGAAGGGAGGTGTAGAGAGCATGGCTGTTCGCCTGGTACTGAGCCCGCACATACTTCCACATCGCCTGGGAAGACGTCAGGTCACACACGTCAAGGGTGAGGTCAACATGCATGCTGCCTGTGAAAGCAGCGACAGCTCGAGTCTCGGAAGTAGTCCAGTCCTCCCGACGTTGAAGAAGCGGCGATGTACTCTTCGAGCTCGCTTTCGTATCGTCTTGAGCGTCGGGGACCAAGGCACCATCACGGACGCAAGACAGAGTCGGGGGCACCGCAGCGACGAGACGTCTTGCGTGAAGATGACCCGAGACGCCGCTGTCAAGACACACACGAAGCATCGTGGCCCACTCTCGGAAATTGGTGCCATCGAACTACACCGGCGGAAGAGTAACCAGAATAATGGCACGAGCAAGAACTGCCATGGTTGGTTGTTGGGGTGGAGGTGGCCCAGGTGGCGCGAGTCCAACGTGGCTGGAGTCAATGGCCGAGGCTGTGCAAGACGGGCGTGGCCAGGTTGGGCTGGGCATGGCCGAGGTGGCGCGAATCCAACGCAAGTGGGGTCGGGGACGAGGCGCCCGGGACGGCGTGAGTCCGGCAAGGCCAGGGCGACGCGGCCGAAGTCAGGGACGAGGTAGGCCAGCGTTGGGATGGAGTGGATTAGGGACGAGGCGAGCCAGCGTAGCGCGCAGGGTTGCATACGCACGTCGCGACAGCCTCGGGAGGCGCATGCATGCAGTGGAGGTGCCAGTCGACCTCGTAGTCCAACACGTCGAAGACGACAAGCTCGCCAGAAGCGGCGGCAACAGATGGCGCTTCGAGGAAGAGCGAGGCGTCGCGAAGCGAGGATGTGAGGGCCTCGCTTGAAGCGCAGTGCAGCGACGGCGACATGACACGAAGGAAGGAGGTGGGAAAGGAGAAGAGAGGAAAAGGCACCGCCGGTGTTGCCGTCGTCACAGAGAAAGAGACACCGCCGGTGTCGCCGTCATCAGAGAGGAAGAGGCACCGCCGACAAGGACCGTCAATAACAACGGCGACACCGGCCGATGACGGTGGCTGCTAGGTGGAAGGGAAATCCTAGAGGAAAATCCCCTGGCTTGATACCATGTTAGAATACAGCACACTCATTCATAGTCCCAATTGAGCTATGTATGCATGTACAGAAGGGAAATACGACAAAACAACCCTATATACAAGTGACTATTCTAACGAGATTGCTGGTCACCAAGATATCCACGTAGCCAAGCAGCCATAGGCAATTACTACCAACGAATAGTGTGTGCTTAGCAGTCGCACCGAATGAAACATGTCAGAGATGGAACGGTTCCAGGCCCAAAATAGTGGAAGGAGGAAGAGAGCAGATATTTAGCGAAACAAACTCAGGATGGCCAGCAAGAGTGCTTATATTTTCAGCCAAACTTAGCATGTGCCAACCAAAACCAGCAACATAAATGCAAAGTTCCGTGATTCCTACATATGCTGAACGGCGATAATGGAGGAAAATAAACAAACATGGCAGGCATACAGATACAGGAAAACAAACGGAACATGGCGAACCATGCTTGATGGTGCTGACATGTGGTGCTGACATGAGAATTGTCCAGTCATTTGGCGAATGGAGACAAATGTAGGCAACACTTTTGCAGGTCTCAATAGATGAACAGTCCAGTTGCCAACATAGCATAGAGCCATAGATCCAACACAAAATGACACTTTTGGCTCATGAGAATAGCAAGAAATAACCATGACTATCCCTACCTTCAGCATTAACCTGCAATGCACGAAAGAAAGATGATAAGCAACAAGTACGCAAAAAAAGGATTTTCAATTCCTGAATGATAACTTATCATAAAGGTAAAATAATGGTGCACACTGCAGACTATATCCAGATCAAGACCTATAAAATGGAGAATGGCAAGAATAATTTAAAGCAACAAAAGACAGTTCACATTTTGAAATAAAACAGTGTGCTAAGACTGCTCCTAACACAGTACCTATAAAGCATAAGATTGCATCAGCTTAAGTCACACATTAAATGTTTACATTTATAATGGCTCTATCAGAATATGATGATTAATTTATTAGTTCTCTACAAACAAATTGTAACATTATTAATCATTAAAAGCTTGAAATCAATATAAGCGCTAAAAACATCTTACCATTCTAAAATTAGCAATTTTTAGTAAAATATATGTTGTACTTTTCTGAGGAAAAGTCACATGGCATATACAATGATAAAATAATCCACCATAAGTTAAGGAATCACAAACAAACATGTTACTTTACATAAATAGTGACAAAGGACACAACCAAACTGTAAAGTAAATAAAGCCCATTGATCAAATGACCCTCCAAAAGGAAATGACCTTCCAAAAGGGAGCTATGCGGTGCCTATCTCTATTTTTAAGTTTTTCTGAAAAAAATGTAACTCCTACAAAAGTACCTATCCCTCAAAAGTTCTAAAAAAAATTGGAGACCAGAAAAAAGTAGCTATATTTGGCTACCATTTCCTGGGCCCAAAACTTTCTTTAGATCTTTTTAGAGATAGATCCTCTTGTTGGACTTACATTTTTTTCTTCAGAAAATGTCAAATTAGAGATATGCACCCATATAGTTACCCTTTTGATGATCCTCTAAGGTGGATATAGGTTTTACGACTGATTGTTGGAGTCCACCTATTTTAGTAATATTTTTTTAGGGGGTAGCTATGTTGATATATAGGGCTTAATTTTTAGCAATTATTGTTGGAGAGGCTCCAAACACCATTTGAAGAGTCCTATATTTTTTAGGGGGTAGATATATTGATATATAGGGCTTAATTTTTAGCTAATATTGTTGGAGATGCTCCAAACAACATATAAAACCAACCTACAGGGTTTGATACATACTCCCTCCACCCAAGTTTATAAGGGCTATTTCTGATTTGCATATAGACCAAGGGGGGCATTGAAAATGACTATATTGCCCCTAGTTATTATCCTTAGGCACTCTATTCAATACATGCATATATGGAATACAAGCTAAAGCAACAATGCATTTATTTTGCATTGGAATATGGAATACGCTCTTTATTAATGGACAAATCCATTAAAAAGTTACGCCTTATATTCTTGGACAGAGGGAGTAACTACTACTTAAAGCATGACGTGGTTGTGATCATCCGTTCGCCGTCAAACCACTCTATGCTGAAAGGTGGCACTGGTAAGAAATATTAGTGAAAGTGCTACCATTGCTGGTCACAAGTATGAACACAGATGTAGCAGCTTGTTCGAGGCCGTCACAAAACAAAGATGAATCTGAGCGGCACGGAGAACTGCAGTGTTAGTTCGATCTCGCCAACCTTCAATGCAAAGATCGCCACTGTATCTGGCTCCTTTGCTCTGCAAATTGGCTTCTCTCTATCGTCACATGTTTTGTCCTTCCCAAGATCAAAGAAACCAAGAGATCCACCAAATCCATCCCCATCAAGAACCCAGCTGCCCAAAAATACAAAAAAAAAACTGAATCTGGAGAGCATATCAAACTTGGCCCCTCCCATTCGCCGCTCACATGCTCTAGCCAACAAGAGCAAGTGATTCTTGTTTAGACCACATCTCTTAAACAATTGAGATATATAAGGGAAGTGTTGTTGGACTTGCTCACTCTGCACCGCCTTGCTGGCAAAATACCCAACAATGTGTTCACCGCTACTCTTTGCATCATGTTGGCAATTCTAATATCAAGCTTTCACGTTACTGTAATTTCATAAGCAAGGTTTGCTTCCAGCATGGAGCTTTCATGTTTACTTGCACTGTTGCACAATGCAGTGCAATGGATAGCAATAGTTTCAAGAGAGAATTCCTTATTTGCCACTAAAACATAGCCAAATTCACGATATGCCATCATTTTTTTTAAGTTCATGATTAAAATAAATGAGATATGGCATAGGGCCATAGGCTAAACCAATCAATGATAATCACTGGACTAACTTCCTTCATTGGGAATAATCCAATTGTGATAGGATCACGTGTAATTGTGCATTGCAATGCAACGGATGGGTTTGACTTTGTAAAGGAATCTAAATATTATTCAGAAAGTCTAAACATTCTCAATCATAATTTACAAAACCTGATAATTAGCCAATAGGTTGCAAGTGGTTAGATTTTTTTCATGCAAATCATGTAACTAGATAAATCACTACTTAGCTACAGCTATAAAGTTTCAATGGGTTTCAATTTTTCAATACCACATGTCCTATAATAATTTTTCAAACCTATGTAAAACATATCTGCCGGTGTGAATCCATGCACCGAGTCCTATGATTCTATCACACACACAACACCTAATTGGCTAATAAATCTAAAGGCTTATCACAAAATGAAAAATAGGAGCTAGAACCAAATCACAAACATCATGCACCATGGCATCACAAACAGCAATTCTCCATTGACCAACTAAATAAATAGCAACCATTAGGTGGGTGCTAACCTTAGATACTGCTCGGGTACATGAACACCCTGACCTTGCGCCCCTGCGCCCAACACAAAGCACCACATAAGCATGAGGAATCAGCAAGCAGCACATCACACTTGAATATGAGGAGGGCGGGTCACTCACCATGGAGGCCGGTGGAAGGTTGGACTTGAACTTGGCGCGAACGACGCCGGAGTTGCCGTGCGGGCGGGTGACCTTGCCCCAGATGCAGCGGTAGTGGGTGCCGCTGGCCTTGGTCTTGGCCTTGTAGACGTACGCCATGCGCTTCCCGGCGTACCACGCCACCTCCTCCTTGGTGTTGACCCCCTCGATCTGCACCAGCGACGTGTTCTCGTACTGGTTTGACTTGGACCTGCAGCCACCCCCAAGATTCCCCACCACTATTAGCGCATCCCCAAATCGCGCCAAGAAATGAGCAGATCCAGGTCCAGAGCAGCGGCGGACGCTCACCTCTTGTATCCGAGGATGGTGCCCCGGACGTAGAGCCTGACGCGCTGCCCCGTGCGTCCCTTCACCATGGTCGCCGCCGCCTCGCCGGTCGCCGCTTTGCTTCCTTCCTTCCGCCGCCGGAGACGAGAGCTCGCAGGCTGGGAGCTTCGGCGCGTGCGGGAGGACGATGAGATGGCGGACGGCTTATATACAGCAACCCGCAGATAAGCAGACGGCGGAGATCGGCTAGGGTTTAAGGTTGCTGACTTGCTGGTGTCCATGGGACCATGGGCAGAGCTTCGTAGTGGGCTGGACTTCTGGGCTTCTAATGTACAGTCTTAGTGGGCCGATTTGCCAGCGTACGTGGGCGGTTTGCCTCGAATGCATCTCCTTCTCATGCTGGTTACGTGGGCGGTGGGCCTCGCCCCTACTCCTCGATCATCTTCCACAGCTTCGACGCTTCGTCGTCGTCACCGACGGACCGACCACTGTCGACATCGCCGTAGCCGTAGGCGCAGTGCTCCTCGAGGCCGCCGCCGGCGAGCTCTTCAAGACCGGAGCTTCTGAAAGGGCTCCCTCGGTGCCCAATCTCGGTTTCGACTTGTAAGCCCTAATTTTACCCCTTTTTGCCCTGGTTAACTACCGATTTTCGAAGGCGTGGTTAATTACTCGGTAAATTAGGGTTTGTTGAACGAAGAATTTGCGAGTTTGCTTCCTCTTCGCGAGGAAGCTTGCGAATTCGGTAATGCCACTCCCTTCTCCCATGACTCGCCCACATCCCATGGCGCCACTCCCCTCTCCCATGCGGCGCCCACAATCCCCTAACCTTCCCCGCGCGTGGCTTAGCAACTCGCCGCCGATGTATTCGAAGGTGAGGGGCCACGCGGGAGCACGTGGACCGATTGTCGCCGCCGCATCCGGGTCCCAGGCCATCATCCGCGCACTCCTTTTCCAGCAATGACAGAGGGCGTCACGCCGACGGGCTGGGCAGCGACCAGAAGAGCACTAGATCATCAGGCCATCCTATTCCTCCTCCCTGTGCTTGGTTCATCGTGACCATCCGTCCATCCGCGTGCATCCTACTCTGTTAGGTTGTTGCATGCATTTTCTCAATTTGCTGCATCCCCCTTATCCATTGGTTTGTAAAATGTTTTAAGTATTATATTTTTAAATGTTTCAGTGCTGTAACACAGTATTTTTGTTTGTCCGAAGTTTTAGCTGGTTTGAAATAATATGCTGCCGGAGGAGTTTTTAAGTCTATCAATTGGTCTTTTTAGAGGATCAGATGTGTTTACAATATTTTTTTTTCTTGAATTCATAATTTATTTGTTACACAAGTTGTTTGATAATGCTGCAAGCGGTGATGTGAAATGTTGCACCTGATGTTCTCCTGTTCCAATGGGAAGTAGATCAGCGGACGTCCACGCACTAGTTTGTTCCTTGCAAATTTGGGTGTTTCAAGGGCTCAAATGTTCTTGGTTTTGAGTCACAGTTGGGGGGTTTTGTTCTGCTATCACTGTTCCTAAGACTCCTGACGCTTAGTTAAATGATTTTGTAACAATATTTATATTTATAAATATAGAGTGTATTGTATAGCCATCTGCTTATAAAACTAAAATCACTTTGCCACTATCTCTTAGCTGTGTTATTATATGTATTGTATTAACTATTAAGTTTTAACCCTAGTTTTGAGCAATACCATGTTACTTCTTGTTTACATCTTTGTGCAAAGACTTTGTTTTTACTTTTTAGTGTTGTTAATGCAATTACCTAATGGGTGACTGAGTGTAGGCAATTCTACTGTTTGGCTAAACTACCCTTGCATCATTGAATATGGAAGTCGATGATGACGTGGAGGATGATGACATGGATTTCAATCCTTTCCTTAGGGAGGGATCTCCATCTGAGACCTCATCAAGTCTCACCTCGGAGGCTGAATGCGAGGAAGCTAGTTTTGATAATCAACCTAATAGTGAAGTTTATCTTCACTGTAATCTTGGCAATGAAATCACAAGTGGCTGTGCACTTGCACAAAATAGATTGTCATCCGAAAGTGCCTGCAAAGAAAATGTTTCAGAAAACACTTCAACCCAGGTTTATTGTGAGAATAGAGAGCACTTGAATGAATTGGGAAAGGAATTCTTACCAAGTGAAGCTGCTTGCTCCCCAACAGTGCAGAATTCTCATCATCTGTCGCTCGAAGGTAGTGAGGAAGATGCAATCTGCAGGCGGACGCGGGCAAGATACTCTCTAGAAAATCACTCACTCGAGGAATTGGAGACCTTTCTCCAGGAATCAGACGATGAAGGTGACCTGCATAATGTTGATGAGGAAGAGGAATACCGCAAGTTTCTTGCAGCTGTCCTATCTGGTGTAGGCAATGAGACACAGGCTTGCCAGGGGGATGAGAACCAGGATGAAGATGAGAATGATGCAGACTTTGAGCTCGAGATTGAGGAGGCCTTAGAAAGTGATGGTGATGAGAATGCTGAGAACTATGAAGACACAAATGGTAGGAATGAGAAAGATGGTCATAGGCCTCAAACTAGGCAGAAGAAACAATTTAACAAGTTGTCTAGAGCAGGCAATTATCATTGTGAATTGACTAAATCTACTTTACGACCAATTCTACCATATATTTCACATGCACCGTTGGCTCCTGGGCATGCTTATGGATGCCAATACCCTTCCCGGAATGCTCTTGCCCCGTCATCGTTGATACCAGTAACCGGTGCTGCTTTCATGAATGGATTTACTAACCAGCAACTTGGCCAATTGTATGTGCTGATATATGAGCATGTTCAGCTCCTGATCCAAACCTTCTCTCTATGTGTTCTTGACCCATGTAAACTGAATGTGGCTACTGATGTTAAAAAGATGATAGTTGAGTTGGTTGGCTGTCGTGATCAAGCATTGGCTAGGAGAAACACTCCTCATCAACAATTTTGTTTTGAATCATGGCATCTCTGCTCATCATTTAGTTTTGTTTCTTCTGATAGCTTGGAATGCCAATGGGTGCCATTAATTAAGAGTCCTGTTATGTCCATCCTTGACGTCTCACCGCTTCATTTGGCCCTCGGTTATTTAAGTGATGTTGCAACTGGTAAGTTTAGAAAGATAGCTACACAATCTAATTTTTCCTAGACTGCTCTTCGTTTGGTTCGTCGTCGCTTAAACATCATTTTTCTGCTTAATTGACAGCTGTTATAAAGTATAGAAGAAGCCATGTGGATGGTACTGCTGACAAAAATGGCTCCAGAAAAGAACCACTTTTTCCTTCCGTGGTACCTAGCACTTGCAAGGATGTTAACAATGTTTCTCAAGGCAGATCAAAAAATGTATCCACAGCATCACCAATATCATCTGGGCAGTTACAGCACAGGAAATCATTAGCTGCCACCCTTGTTGATAGTAGTAAAAAGGGGTCGGTTGCTCTTGTTCCATTTGATATTGCAAGATTAGCACAGAGATTCTTCCCACTTTTCAATTCTTCGCTATTTCCTCATAAGCCACCTTCTGCAGCTATGGCCAATAGAGTGCTTTTTACTGATGCTGAGGACGGGTATGCTTTACATCTTTCTCCAAAAATAAATAAACAAACTCTTACATTATTGTTTTTCTTTTTTTTTTGTGAATTGTATCTATCTGTGGGTTTCATCACACTTCCTTGCCTTGTGGTATTAAATATTTAAGAAATCATGGAATGCTGAGTGTAGAGGTTTTGTAGTCTTTCTTCAAATATGCACTGTTTTTACTTCTGTATGACTGGCATTGGTTTATGAAACTTGTTGTGACTCACTAAGATGTGTGGATTGCAGCCATCACTTTCTTCTTTATTTTATTTTCTCAACATATCCTCCTTTTCGGAGCTTAATCGTATTAAGTTTTCTATTGTTTTTATTTCACTTGCTAAATAACGTATCATGCATTATCCCTTTTCAAGTGCATGCTTCTACATGTGAGTTCTATCATTTGTTTTAAAGTTATTTTAATCTTAGTTTATGTTCGGCCTGCAGATTATTAGCTCTTGGACTTTTGGAATATAATAATGACTGGGGAGCGATTCAAAAGCGCTTTCTTCCTTGTAAATCAAAGCATCAGGTATTATTATTGCTTAGCTTTCTTGTTGCAAAATTTACTTCGATCCTCAAAAAAATTCTATTTGCTAGTAAACTACCCTTTTCTATGTTTTTTTATGCAGCAATTAGTTAGTGTTTTCATCATTTGTTTGGCAGGCATTACTCCTTTTAACAAAGGACTTAATCTGATTACATGAAAAGAATGGAACACGTTTTAAAGAATCGGTCTTCGTGTGTTGTTTTGATTGTATTGACATAGTAGTCAGTGTTTTTCATGCTGGCACTACTGGGCCTGACATATATCTATTCTTAATTACTGATTAACTGATACAACTGGTTACTTTATTTTTTAAAAAATAAAGATTCTGAACTGATAGATGTACAAGCAAGTGAGCTATGGATCATTTGGTAAAATTTTAATCATGATCTGTTCTTAGTTTTAGTCTCTTGAGTAAGTTTTCAGTTGATCCAAATCTTTGAGGTTTCTTGCTGTGGTTTGTTGTATGCTCTTCAGTAACATAGATTTTTTTAGTGTAGATATTTGTAAGACAGAAGAACCGCAGCTCCTCCAAAGCTTCTGATAATCCAATTAAGGTAAGTGTTCACATTTCCATAGAGAAGATCCTGGATTGATTTTTATAAGCCTTCAGCAATAGAGGATATGCTCAAGGTTTTTATTTATTTGCATGGTATATTGGTATATGCTACAACAGTTCATGCTGTCATGAGGTTTTTGACACTGATCAGTAGACACTGAGTTGAGACTCTCTCTTTTTTAATCCTATTTGTATAGAAAATTTGGGCAGCAAAGTTCCTGCAGCAGTATTGGCACCATCTGAATTGTTGATAATTTTGATGTTTTTTCTTTCTTGCATTGTCTATACCATTTTGCTTATATGCCAACAGCCAAACAGTTAAGTATTTTTTTAAAAATTTATTGACAAAATTGTCATGGTGGGCACACGTACCGGCACTGGCCAAAACAGCGACAAGATGCTACTCCATGCCAGATGCACACCAGTAAATGGCTCGGTTACAGTTGGGTTAGTTCAATTAGAGATGGTGTCCTAGTGATTCAATCCGAAGGGATTAAATCCCTTTCGGATAAGAGTCCTTAAATTAGTTCAATACCTTATGGATAAAATCTATAATTTGAGTTGTCCCAATCTCTTAGAGATGGAATTCGATTGTAGTTGCTGCGTATATATATAAGGAAAAGCACTCTCCATTAATAAAGCAAGCATCCTTCCCTCCCTCCCTCCCAGTTACCTTACCGCCATGGCGTCGACTGATCACGGAAGCCTGGGCCCTGGTCTCCATCGCCTGCAGCATCCACCTGCCCTGTTGTGACAATTTTTATATTATGGGCCGTATTACATATATTTTATATCATACTCAGAAGCAAACTGGGGATATGATTTTTTTGTCCAGTTCTTTTTTTAAGGATAGTGCACCATGACAAATTTTATGCTCACTTGGGTCAGTTGGGCGGGCTGCTCTATGGTTCCAGTTCCACCTCTGGGTACTGAAAGTTTCAAAGAGCACTCCTTTGTGCTGTAAAAGAGTATGTCAGCATGTTCCCTTGTACCAAATGCCAATACTGTTTTGGTATTGCTATGACAGGGGCTCGGTGATTTAGTGGCTGTTATTGTCAACCCCACTAGGAAGTATATGTTGAGCTATGTGGTTACTCTTCTTTTGGAATAGAAGTCTTGATCATATTCTTGAATTAAGCATATTCTTGCCTAAATTAATGCAGAATGTGCGCCGTATGAAGGCTTCTCCCTTGACAGTTGAGGAAATACAGCGTATTCAGGAGGTGATTATATTTGTGACTATCTGCTTTGCTATCTTTTGTTTCCTTGTTTATGTCTTCGCTTAGATGTTTTTTCTTACCTACTGTTGATGCCAGGGGCTCAAGATATTCAAAAATGATTGGACATCTGTTTGGAGATTTGTTGTGCCATATAGAGATCCTTCACTGCTCCAACGTCAATGGAGAGTTGCCACTGGAATCCAGAGATCCTACAGCAAAAGTGAAGCCTCAAAAGAAAAGAGACGATCCTATGAAGCAAAGAGGAGAAAATTGAGAGCTTCCATGCCTGATTCACTAGTTCACAGACAGGAGGTTAGTGTGTTTCTTGAACTCACAAGATATTAACATTCTCATGTCCACGTCCATGTACAATGATGTCACTGAGCTATTTTTAATGCTTTTATGACAGGTTGATGACAATGCTTCTGAGGGTGTTGAAAATGATGATGATTCCTATGTCAATGAAGCTTTTTTGGCGGACACAGAGAATAGGAGCATGAATATTATGCCTTGTCAGCTCTCATTATCAAGTAATGCTGGAAAAAGCATCATGATGGAATCAGGCACCACCCTCAATGACAGATGTGGTGTTGCAGGTGACTGCATTGAACAAAAAGGGAATGGTACGAAACTTGACTTGTCCACCTCATATATCCCTTTTAGCTATTACACTTCTGATGGTGTGTCAGGTGCTTCTTTAGACCAACTGCAGACTTCACAGTTGTGCACAGAGAATGGTAGCCATGTGGTCAAGTTGGCCCCAGATTTGCCTCCTGTAAACCTACCTCCTTCTGTCCGTGTGATATCCCAAGTGGCATTTCATCAGAATGCAGCACATTTTAATAGCAGCTCAGATAATGCAGCAAACGATTTGTTTCGTGTACCGCCTCCAACCTTTACAGAAAGTGTGTATAGACAGCTAAATCTGTTCCCTGATCTTAGTACTAGTGCTAGATTACAACAGAATGCGATGTCCAATGGAAATACAACTGAAGATGGTTCTGAGCAAGATTTTCAGATGCATCCTTTGCTTTTTCAGTATCCTCGAGAAGTGCCATATAGTCATCCGGTCCAAAATCTTGTTAATCATTCAAGAAAATATGATCTTTTCCCCTTTGAGAGAGTTCAAGTTGAGAAAAGAAGCAAACAGACTACAGATTCCATTGAAAACGGAACTCCTGCAAATGCTAATACTATTGACTTCCATCCTCTATTGCAAAGAACTGAAGTTAATATGGATAATGAAGTACCAGATGCTGACTGTCATCAGTCTGTTAATCAATCTGAGTGTAACATGAACGAACCACCAGTAGATGACCAGCCAACAGCTAGGCAAGCATCCACTAGCCCTTGTGAGAGGGAGAGCAATATTGACTTGGACATTCATTTATGTTCTTCGATGGACTTCAGGAATGCAAAGGACTTTAGAGGTACTTTCAGTAAATTAGTCATTCGGCCAGAAGGGTCTGTGAAGGACAGACCTAACATTTCAGGGTTCGAGGTTGGAAATGGTAGTTCTCACCATTGCATTGAAGAGCCCAACGAAGAATCAATGCAAGGCATTGTAATGGAACAAGAAGAATTAAGTGATTCTGAGGACGATAGTCAGCATGTTGAGTTTGAATGTGAGGAAATGGATGATTCTGAAGAGGAGCAAGTTCAGAGTGTGGAACCCTCTTTGACTCAAAACAAGGTAATTTTTGGCACACATATGGTAGCATTGTAATCCTCATGATTGTGGTTTCTGATAGGCAGCAAATGTTCATGATTGTGGTGTACCATTGTACTGTGATTTTCCGACTGTCCTACCATGCATCATTGAAATTGAATATACTTGGTCACATTGTGTTTCTTATATTTCAGGAAGTTTATCTTATATGATTAACAATTCATTTCTTAGATTGATCTAATCAACAAGAGAAGCATCACATGTATTGATCATGTGTTCTTTGTAATATTTAAGTTATCAATAATTGGCGATGAAATCACAATTAAAATTATCAATGTGCTTAAAGCTTTCTTCTCAGCATGTTACCTGTTCTTTCTTCTTTCTTAAAGTTTGCTTACACCTATTGCTGTTTCGTTGTGCAGGGCACTCCAAAATCAGTTGTTTCTGGGGAGCTCCAAAACAATAATGACCAGAGGAAGATCCAACAAGGGTTAGTACAGGCTGATAAACAGGGTGCAAGTTCAACGCAGAAGTTACAAGGGTCTTCTAATGCCAAGTCGGCAAGAGCAAAGTTGAAGCCGGAACATGCAAAGCGCACGGGATCCAGAACAAATCAACAGTTGTCCTCTTCTCGCACATTGGAACCAAGCAGGCCCAAAACCAGAAGATGTAAAACGCAGCAGGGACAAGCAGATGCTGAATGCACGTCCAATGATTCAAGAAGAACTAGAAAAAACCCTGCCCCAAGTTGAAGGCTCTTCTAGCCTTTTCAATTCTTTGCCATAGCTATCCGTTCTGTTTTGCCTTGTTGCATTCACCAGATGACATTGGTGGAATGGCCGGCTGCAAGCTGTTATTACTTGCACTGCTGAGCTGACTATTGCCAATGATGCAGCCGTGATCGAGATGGACCTGTCAACCATCTGTTGGCTCCTATCCCTTCTCAGATGATCATTGTGAACAGTGCACAAGAACCAGAGGCAGAGACATGCACATGTCTGGAGCTGAGTTAGTAGAACTGAAATGCTGATGATGGCTCCTACTTCATTTAGGAACCTGTTGCTCCTCAACTAGCTGTTGATGGCGTGAGAAAGCATTCCCCGCAGTACAGATTTGAACAGCCATGGTGCACACGGACAGTGTGTCCCTTGCATAGATTTTGGCAAGGTAGTCTGGTCTTTGCATAGATTTTGGCAAGTTGATATTTCAATCTTAACTCCAGAAAGGTTCAATCCAGGTTCACTATGTGTACATGTAACATGAACCAATGTTGATATATGTTGTAAGCTGATCCATTCATGGTGGTCGCCGTTGTCTATTTATTCTTCCGGTGGCCTATGATCAGTGGATGGGGAGATGCAATGCAGCTCACCTGGAAAATTTTGCTGTTGCCTCTTACAAACGAGAGAATCATTCTCCGTGTAGCCTTCTCAAAATAATACGGTGACTTCAATATCACCTGCTACTTTTAAACGGGAAGATCCAGACTCTTATTTGACCATGCAACTAGGTCTGGGTATACTTTTTGCAACCATCAACAGCATCAAATTGTATGGGAAAAAATGGCATCAAGAGTCTAAAAAAAAATTAAACTGAAGATTGTTGGCGTCAAGACGTTATTCATCGCTGTTTAGTTGTTGTACGAAGTCCTGTAAAGATGGTGCAACACAAGTCTTCGAAAAAAAGAAAAAGATGGTGGGAGATAAAAAAATTCAACCTACAATTTAATGTAAAGAAGTTGACTTACAATTGAATGTAAAGAAGTTGATTGTGTTTATAGTACAAATTAAAAACTTCACAGTGAAGCTTAGTCGTCCGCACGCCCGAACGACACCTCAATTAACAAGTGTTACCAACACACTGTCGTCACATCTCACATCTGCCATCTTATTCTCTAATTTCAGTTATGCACATTTCATATGGCCTAATTTAGAGGTATAGAATTTATTTCATTAATTTGACGGGTGTTCAAACTAGAAAAGTATGGTTTTGCTAATTCACAAGCGACCCCAAAAATTACACATCAGTAAACATAATATAAATCAATATGCAATTTTAGTACAATTATTGTTGGTCGTCAAATGAAATCACAAAAAAAAACAATCGTCTGTGTATTAATCGCCCATAAAATGTAGCCAGAATATTGGACATGAAGACTCTTCTCAAGTCTTTGGAACCAACCGAGTAAGAGTGGCCTGCACTGCATGCACGTCTGTCCTGCAAAGTTGACAGAATGGATAGACGCGACATTGTTAATGAGATCCATAACTTGAAGCTGAAGCCAACGATTTGCTTCCAAGCAACATGAGAACAATCTTCATGTTGTATACAACCATAAAACCAATTTCCTTGAACTTAATTAAACAACATATTAACAATCATACAAATTTACAAATCCTTCACAAAAGAACTCAAGAAGAAGAGGAAGGAGGAGGAGGAGGAGGAGGAGGCTAGGGGTTGTTGTTGAGCTTGCTGGAGGGCTCCAAGCGGGTGGCATTGAAGTGCTCCAATGTGTGTGCCCATCTCAGGTCCTGCTTCAACTGGTGCACACCAATGGTGTCCTCCAAGAAATCCTTAGGCTGGGAACCCTTGTAGTCATACATTCTTGGGAAGATGTTCACCCTGTTCTTGGCCTTGTTGCCCATGTTTAGCCACTTCCCTGTGGTCACATCTTCTGCACCTAATGTAATCAAACACCAAAAAGAAATTTCTCCATTATTTTCTACTAGCAGATAACTAACTGATGGCCGCATGTTCGTTTCGGTTCATGGTTTATGACATATATAGCCGTTTAGCTTTTGGATGCATTTTTTTAAATCTTAAAGCCATTTCTTGAAGCTCACAAAAATAAGTCGAACAAAGTAGGATGCTTCTTAGAACCGCTTTGAGAATCTCAAGTCCAATGTTTTTAGCCAGCTTAGACATTAATCCATTCTGGTACTGCTAGGTTTCAATTTAAAAAATTCATACTTGCATGGCCATTGCTATTCATCATTTCATCCCATTTTTATCCATGTCAAGAACTAAGAAGATTAATCAAGATACATGCAAGTTAAGCAGACGAGCATGCGTACCTATGGCTTCTCTTTTGACCACGTCGGAGCTGGAGATCCACTCGACGAGGTCCCAGGACAGCAGGTAGCCCATGCCGAGCATGAACGGCGGGGACGCCCGGTCGTGGAACGGCAGGCCCACGCCGTAGTACATGTCCTCCCTCGGCGCGCGGCGCAGCGTCTCCACCAGCGCGTCCAGCCGGAGGTACGTGTCGTCGTCCACCTTCATCACGTAGTCGTACGGGCGGCCGCCGCCGCCATCGCTGCTGCTGCTGCCGAGCAGCGAGGGCAGGCCGGCAAAGTAGGAGTACGTCTTCCCCTGGTCGGCGTTCTCGGCGCAGTCGAACAGCAGGACGTCGCCGTGGACGCGGGCCTCGAGCGCCACGAACGCGCGGTCCTCGGGCGACATCGGCCGCGCGCACAGCGCGAACCGGACGTCCACGCGCGCCGCCCGGCGGAGCGCGGGCGTCTGCTGCAGCGCGTACGCCATGCGGACGAGGTGCCGCCGGGAGTGCTTCCTGGCCGTGGTGTGCACGCCGATGAGGAGGCTGAGCTCCGGTCGGCCACTTTCCTCCCCCGCCACCGGCTCAACCCGGTCGACCGCGCCGGCCGAGCCAAGGCAGCCCGCCGGGTTGCGGAGGTAGGCCGGGAAGGGGACGAGGAAGGTGAGGCAGAGGAGCGTGAGGGGGAGGAGGACGACGAGGGGCACGGCGTAGTAGGACGGCTTCTGCATGAACGACATTGCTGCGCGCGCGCGCGTTCGATCTCGTCGGCGGCGATGGATGCTCGTCTTCTCGATTTATTCTGTCTGGTCTTGTCCTCTTCTTTCCTCCTTTGTGCGTGTGCATGTGTTTGCGACTTGGTGTGTAATATGACAAGAACTACAACTCTACAAGTACAATGGAAGATTACAAATTTGCGAGTAGTAATCTAGTATTATCCTACTGGTTTTGTTAGGAGTTAACTAGGATACATAGCGTGCCACGTGGCAGTGTTGCAGCTTTGTGGTTTGTCACTGGGGAATGTTCTTGGTAGAGGAATATTGGCAAATGGCATGTGTGTGCTAGGGTAGTTGGATGAATCATGAATGAAGGGAATTCCTGTGGGTAAGCATTTTTTATATTGCTACATTGCATGCTAGTATACATTAATTTTACTTAGAGCATCCGTAGCAGAAACTCTATAGTGGTATAGAAATAGAGTTTTAGAGATAGAGTTTCTGGTAGAGAGAATAAATCTTTTAGGGTGCAGTGTAAAGTGTGAAGAAATTTTAGAGTAATAGAGAGAGAAAATAGAGTAGAAGAGAGAGAAAATAGGAATAGAGCTTCTGGTGTGGATGCTCTTAGCTTGCTGTCTGTCTGTCTGTCTAGTATAACTGCATTGGGAAACTACTAACACTACCTGTTGTTTGTCAGACACGTAAGGACAGAACATGGTCAATCGGTGAATTTGCTGTGGTCTTTTTATCTAGTACTGGCATTAAAATGGATCGGAGGTCGTCGTGCATCCATATATGTTTACACTCGCAATCACATGTCGCTGTTGTCAACCAAAATTATACAGTTGGCTCTGTGAACAGATCATATCCCAGTTCTTTATCACTTCAACTGAACAGTGACGAGTTTGATTAAAAGTTTAAAAACCAGAAGAAGAAATGGGTATGTGGACTTGTGCCTTGTGGAGGTTCCTTCTGATGATGATTTTGCAGCTCGTGGACGTTAACAGCTCAGCTGACGAGCGAATCTCAACCATGGGAAGCTTTGACCGCTGGAAAATTTCAGGATACCGCAGAAAACAAATGGCATATTGCAACTCTGCAAGTTCCAAATTTACCAGGGTTTAAAAAACAATGTTCATTTTTCTAAAAAAATAAAAATGCAAAATCAATTTAAATATTGAAAATTGTATGGGGTTGGGTTTTAGAATAGTTAGAAACTAAGTAGATTATTTCCAGTTAATAGGGTTTTACCATGTTCTTATTTTGATATTTCCATTTTCAGCCGCAAAAATTTGGGAAAAATTCAAAAAAGAGCATTTTCTTTTAAAAAATGTAGAAATGCATAATGTTGGTTCGAACATAATTATATAATAATTTGAATTATTTGAAATATTACTGCCTCTAGTTGCAAATACATTCATTTTGGATATTGACATGATCTCATAATATAACTTTAGCAGCTAATTATTATTGTTATTATTTATAAAATCCAATAAAATGGTAATATTATGGAAATACTTTTTGATATGAATCTACATATAAGATTTGTCATGTATCTAACCTAACATATTTTGAAAAAAAATATACATGTACCTAAAGTTTTAAAATTTTCACCACACATATCTCAAACCGACGTATATACTACTACGCTACACGCTTCGATCAATGGTTTTCTTGTTCCTCAATTTGTTCAGGTAGGTGGAACATCACACAAGTTTTGTGAGTCAACACATAATAAATAAATTTGCCCAACTTGAGGTCATTACGCAGTTAAGAAACCTATTAACCTGTTGTCCCGTCTATGGTTTAGTTGTTCCACAACTTAATCAGGTAGGTAGGACATCATCACTCATGGTTTGTGAGAGCCAGGCTTTGTTCTTCAGGTTAATCCGACCGTGGACTATAATATTAAAAAATTATATGTCATCAGTAGGGAGCTTGAAGAGCCTAAAAAATTGTGAAAAAAAATGATTTAGAGAGTTTTGAGAAGAACCATTAAAAATCTTTAAAAAGTAGCTGAAAAGTGCTACATTGTTTAGCATGTACAAAAAATGACAAAATTTCCACTGTAACTTTTAATTTTAACTTAATCTGAAAAGAATGAGGCGACACCCATAAAAAAACCTTAGCATCATTCCGTTGTAAAGTAAAATATTGTAACTAGCTAGGTCGATGAAATAGTAGATTCAGAGAAATTCTTCCTTATTTTAGTTACGAAGCTGGGATGGCGTTCAAGAATCATGGTCCCGATAAATGACGAAGAATTTATTTTTTTCAAATTAAAAGATGACGAAGGATTAAGAAGCTAAACATAAAACATGCACGAGCTTAAAAACGAGTTTATTGTAAACTACTACTTAAATAGCATTGCAATTTGTTCAAAACTGCTTACTATCAATTCAGCAGGGTTATTTGTAAAAGTCAAACAATTTGATTTCTTGACCATGTTTCTTGAAGACCTTAAAAACAAGTCGAACCAAATGCACAGATTTCTTTAAACCGTTTCTAGAAAAACTCAAAACTTAAGCTTTCGGCAGTTAAACAATCCAGCTCAGTACAAATGGTTATAAACGAGCTTACCTATAGTCAAGTTTTAAGTTCAGAACAGCTCGGTAACTTACTTATGTATAGTTCTGAAATTTCTTTTTTTAAATTTCTATTTTCCTTTTAAGAACGTTGAAGAGAACTACCTGACCAAATGGACGGCGACATGGGCCTATGAAGGCACGATTTTTTTTTATGTTTGTTCTAATTCCAAAATAAATAAATAAAATCTCATTTATTATTATTAAAAAATAGACGTCCATCGCCATGCGGTCGGACGAGACCAAAAACCAGCCCGACCAACGGGCCAATTTTACTAATTCCGCCTAATGGAACGATGGGTAGAGTGATGTGGCGGGCACGGGTAAATCCATCTCGTTGGTAGGGCTGTTTTTTTTTGTCCCGCCCAACCAAAGGGGTGATTAGATTAGATATTAAGTTCCCAATTTCACGCTTGAACTCACTCAAACTGGCCATGTTTGAATCTTATGTCTAACAATACAGTAACTGATAATCAGATTGCAACAATCACCTCGAGCGAATACACGACATTTTACCCCATTAACTTGCACATTCCAAGGAAAGATAACAAAAATCAACCTGCATAATTATTCGTCCAGGCATTCGACTACTAATAGTGAGTATTAACTTGTTCGTGCGCCTAGAAGAAGGAAATTCTGCGCACATGGATGATGATGCAATTAAGCAAAACAATGCCAAACAACCAGCATTTGTGTTTTGAACTGAGCTCACGTTAAGTGGGATTACTGCACAG
This sequence comes from Olyra latifolia, assembly GCA_036346145.1. Classification (NCBI taxonomy): domain Eukaryota; kingdom Viridiplantae; phylum Streptophyta; class Magnoliopsida; order Poales; family Poaceae; genus Olyra; species Olyra latifolia. Next base: position 6,758,171 of record CM070530.1, read on the forward strand.
TGCATACTGCTAGCATAGTATCAAGCCACAGAACCAAGCTTCATAAATCTTTCATTAGAGATTTTTTATATTGCGGGACTAAAAATACCCATTTGGTTGGGCGGGAGAGATAACCAGCTGTACCAACGGGCTGGATTTACTCTTGCCCGCCACATCACCCTACCCGCCGTTTCATTGGGCGGGATTAGTAAAACCTACCCGTTGGTCGGGCTGGTTTTCATCTCGTTCGACAGTGTGGTGATGGACATCTATTTTTTAATAATAATAAACGGGATATTATATACTTATTTCAAAATAAAAATAAAAAAATTAAAATTCGTTTAGGAACGGACCATTTGGCCCAGTTTTTTAAACGGATCGCGTTTTGTCCGTCCGTGAGCTCACCGGCCAGGACAACGAACGGCATACCGATGCCTGGGCCGTGCCAGACCGACGCGGGCACTGAACTAGCCCAACAGGCAGGCCACATTAAGCCCGTTTATCAGCTCCTCTCGGTGGTCGACGTCGACGCCAGCACCAGCGCCAGCGCCGCCGCCTCCCGGCCGTCCCACTCGCCACAGCCGCCGCATCCCTCTCGACTCCTTCATTCCCGACGTTGCGACAACGGCGCCTCCCGTTGGTCCCGGTCGTCGCCGCCGGCAGCGGCGCCTCCGCAGCCGGTCCCTCCACTCCAAAGTGCCACACCGCATCCAAGGCCCAAACCCTTCCGGTCTTCTCCTCCCCGTCACCAGCGCACAAACTCCGGCGAACTCGCACTCTCAGACCGCCGCGGCGGGCTTTAGGGCTCGGCAGTCTGCGGCGGCGTCCGAGATGCCGTCCTTCTCTTCCGGCGCTTCTTCGCAGAAGCAGCAGCACAACGCGCGGTGCCAACCCTTACCACCTCGCTGCAATTTCGTGTCATTTGCTTGGGTTTATTCGCCTCACCCAGTCACCTGAGGACTGATCTGCTGGTTCGAGCAGGAGGAGGCAGCTGATTTGGCAGCAGAGGAAGTCGCTTCCCATCGCTTCAGGTTTGCCTACCCTGCGTTAGATGCCATTATACTATGATTTGTGGGTTAAACTGGGAGGTTTAAATTTGTTGTCATTGTTGTTGGTGGTGGTGATTGTGGGAGCAGTGGAGAAGAGGCTTGTTGAGGAGGTGAGGAAAAATGACACGCTGATTGTCGTCGGCGAGACCGGGAGTGGCAAGACGACTCGTAAGTGTGCTGTTTATTTTCTCCCATTACCCATTGTTGCCTGAATACAAGTAATGATGAAAGCATATAACTTTGTTTGATGCTTGAGAGTGCTAGTTTGAATAGGTTGGCAATTCCAATGGCCTTGTTATGGTCATGAATTTGTAGAATTGATGTTGTTGGTTTGTGCATTCGGTAACATTTGGTTTTAATCAGGCCAAGGTGTATGATAAGAGTAAGTGTGAGAAAAACATTCGAGAAATATGAAATGAGGCCATCTTTTCCCAATCCTCATGGATTGTTGTTCCCTAGTGGGTTTGGTCCTTAGGAAAGTCATTCATATGGATTTACTTGGTTTCTTTTAAGGTGCATATCTTCATCTGTTATTGAAGAAGCACATAGCACTATCAAATAATTTGTTACGAATATTGTCTCTTTATTTCAATTTGATTGTTTGAGGAAACATATATTTCTGTGCATTTTGTTATGCAGAGTTGCCACAATTTTTGTATGGTGCTGGGTTTTGTCAGGATGGAAAAGTCATTGGCATCACTCAGCCGCGAAGAGTTGCAGCTGTTACAGTAGCAAAGCGTGTTGCTGAGGAATGCAATGATCAATTGGGCAGAAAGGTTGGATACTCTATTAGATTTGATGATTCCACGTCTAATGCAACAATGATTAAGTATATGACTGATGGTTTACTTCTAAGGTAATGTTGTGTGTACCGAATCTAATCATTGATTGTTTGATTATCATGTGCTTTACCATTGTGTTGTTTGTAGTTCATTGGTTCCAGCTGATATGCTTGTTGCCTGTTATATGATATCTTTGTCTGGCTTAATTGTTGATATGATGTTATTTTTATGAGTTAAAATCAGAGGAAGTGAAGAATAAATGGCATAGACTGAACGCTTCCATTTTATCTTTTGCACAGTTTGCTGGCATTGCAGATCTCCTTTTATTATGCATCCAATCATTTCTTCTTCTATTTAAATAATTTGTGACAGTGCCTATCCCTACGTCTGCATGGAACTAAGGCTGAGCATAAAGTCCACCTACATTTAGTTAATTGCTTCACATCTGTATGTTGTGACTTTTTAGATTAAATCTTTTTTTGGGTCTGTGCCTCTGTGGACCTGCTGACCTGTGTAAGTTTTATTAATATGGTCTTTCCTTGTTTTTGGGATCTTTTTGTTAGAAATTTCTGAAGTGAAATTTCAGTTCTAAATATTTCTTCTCAGGTTAAAGGCTGCTATATATTTTTATTATATTTGGTGATTCTATATAATGGGTTAATCTATATTTAACTCTTTTTGTTCTGTTGCATGATTTTTTCTTAGAAGCATTGCTTTGGATTTTCAGGGAAGCACTTCTGGATCCACTATTGTCTAAATATAGTGTTATTGTTGTTGATGAGGCTCATGAAAGAACTGTCCATACTGATGTCTTGCTGGGCCTGCTAAAAAAAGTGCAACACTCTAGATCTATTTATGCCAATAAGAATGAACAGACTTTGCCTGGCATACATGATCACACTCAAAATTTTACTCTGAAGCCTGGTCAGGGAATAAAATTTCCACCTTTGAAGGTGATAATTATGTCTGCTAGTTTGGACGCCAAGTGTTTTTCAGATTATTTTGGTGGCGCCAAAGCTGTACATATTCAAGGGAGGCAATACCCTGTCGACATACTATATACTTATCAGCCTGAGTCAGATTATCTAGATGCTACTTTAGTTACTATCTTTCAGGTGAGCACCACCCCCATTTCCATGCGACCTCTGAATGAATATAGGGACGAGGAAAACAAATTTAAATCCAAATAAAAATGATTTTTGAAAAAAAATTGCTTCAGAAACCACAGTGAGTGAACATGCAATCTTGTTTGGGACTAATTCCGTAATTCGGATTCCGAAATTATCAGAACCTATTTCAAGTTCTCAGCTGTGAGTTAAGGTAACAAGCACTTTGTGTATAAACTTCACATTAGATATTTGCCTTGTTAGATTCATTTGGAGGAAGGACCTGGAGACATTCTTGCATTTCTAACTGGCCAAGAGGAGATCGAATCACTAGAGAGACTTATTCAGGAGCGTGTTCGTCAACTTCCAGCACAGAGTAGTAGGATATGGACTACGCCTATCTACTCATCTCTTCCATCTGAGCAGCAAATGAATGCTTTTAAACCCGCACCAGCTGGAACCCGCAAGGTAAACCTAGTATTTACATTCATGGGATGTTTGCTGTTCATTGTTCCAACCTAACTGTGAATGAATATATGCTTCACTTTCCTAATTGATGAGTGTTTTACTTGGTGTTCATTATGTTCCTTATGTATAGTTGGGTGATACACTTCTGGGCATACCTTACAGTAGGAATAATTAGGTAAATATGTTGTTGATGAAAAACAGCATATTCTGTTAGTCTATGCAATTATAAAGAAGAAATAAGAGGAGGGAGCATTTAATTGATTGTCTGCTACGCTTGTGAATGCAATTGTGTTCATGAGGCAAATGAATAAAGAAACGGCCAGACATACTTCATTCTAGAAATTATGAACTATGCATCAATGATCTGTCTGAAATGATTTTATCTGATATGAACAAAGCTGTGCATACCTTTCAAAGATGAAAAGAAAAACATTAGCAAGCTTCGTTTTGATGTAAACATGGTATTATCCATGTGATCTTGTGTTAAAGTAATGCCATTATTAAGTGTAAAATATAAAATTGATCTTGCTATTGTTAGTCCACTGGATATGCATCATTGCACTCCTTTGTCCACTGAATAAGAACCATTGCACTCCATAGCAATTAAACATAAAGGGGGAAAGTTTCCTTTACAAGTTGTTGTTGCGCATTAGATGTACACTTTTTCAACCATAAGAAATAAGGGTCATACCATTCCTTCTTGGTTTCATGTGGGTATTTCTTTTGTATCATAGTTCTTAAGGTAATTGTTCTAGGAAATTAAATGTTTCTGACAAAAAAAAGAAACAAAAAATGCTTTAAAAAACAAAAAGACAGTACTCTTTTCTGCATCAAATTCAACCTTCTCCAAGGTTTCTGCAGTAATGCTTTTCCCTTTACACCCTGTTTGTCTGCCTAGAATTGAATTTTAAATCTTGTTGTAGTTCAATCTGAATGTGATTCAAGACAACTCAATATCCATTTTTTTGTTTGTGTCATTTGTAATTTTATGAGGTTATGTAGGCTACATGTGCATCCAGTTCTGCCAACATGCATAGAGTAGATTCTCTATACGATAAATCATCTTCAACAAATTTCAGGCAATTTTGTAAAAAAAAGTGTGAGCACGAGGTTGGAAATCCAAATACCAAACTTTTATGAAAGGGTCTTACTAGGGATTGGACGTTCGATGCTTTAGAAAAAATCGGATGCTTTTCTAAAACATACTCAGCGAACTATTGAAACAAAGCACAAAAACTGTTGAAACAAAACGATAGTGCTTCCAAAACATCGCAATAACAGGAATCGCCGGGGGCGTCTTCGCCCCTCCTACCTTCCCATGGCCTCCCTGTCCTATCCTCCTCCGACAGTGCGATTTCGGCGAGGATCTGCCAGGGAAGCAGTCCGCGTCCCTCGTATGAGATTGAAACATCGTCGAACTTCCGATGAAACATGGACGAAGTACTGATAAAACATGGGCAAAGTGCTGATAAAACATGCAAGAAGTGCTAATGAATCATGCAAGAAGTTCTGGTAAAACATTATGGGAACATGGTCGGAATACTAATGAAACATGGGCCGAGCACTGATGAAACATGGCAAAAGTTCTGATGAAACATCGTCGAAGCGATGTTCCCAAAGATGTTTCACCTCATATAGGCAAGTGTTTGGCAAGAGCAAACATCGTGTTTCACAAGAGCAAACACCATGTTTCAGCAAAGCAAAATAAAAGTTTCATAAGTAAATAAAGTGTTTCACATACAGGGTGTTGTACTAAAGTGAGCACCATCTTTCACTAGGCAAACACAATGTTTCCTACGTACTAGGGTAATGGTTTAAGCCAAAATGTCCTTCCTCTTCAACCTCTTATCTCTTCTCCAAATCCGGCCATCTTCAAATTCGGTGAGGCCTCACCAGATCCGGTCGCCGAACTCGCCAGATGAGCCCATCAAGAGGGTTAAAGATGGGGAATATATATAGAGAGAGAGGAAGAGAGATGGGGAGCCAAGAGAGAGAGCATGGGAGAGAGGGCGTGGCCGGCGAGGGGATGGCCTAGCCACTATCGTTGCAGACTTGCAGCTAGAATAGGTAGGTAGGGAGAGATAGCGTGAGAGAGCTGGGTGGCTGGGTGAGAAGGTACTGCACAACGCGTGAGGCAAGCAGTAGAAAAGAAGTAGTTGGTGGGACCCTGTTGGGAGGCGTCCGATGCGCCCTGGACTCCTGATGCGGAGCATTACCGTTTATGAAATCATTCTTTACAGGATTGTGGGTACGAATGAGCTTCTCTACATATTGATTATCGTATCATCTCCAATAATTTAAATTGATTCTATGAAAATTTTATTGTGTGCAGTGTGAATGTGAGGTTGAAGTTCCAAATACCGAACATTTATTTAATTCTGTAGAGTGATTTCCAGACAATGACATGGTAACAGTTAAACAGTTTCTTTGAACTCTTAACATGCTTCTTAGAATTATTGTCTTTGGAAGAATCAATTGAATTGTAAATGGTAGCCTAACAAATATATCCTTAGAACTGCATTTCTATTCCACTATTCCAGGTCCAATATCTGGGAGCCAAACGGGGTGTTAGTCATTTTCCATTATTTGTGTAACAAGTTATCGGTCATGTAACATGGTAGGTACGCAACGGCAACAACATTGGCTCATGTCCATTTTGCGTTTTTCAGGTAGTTCTAGCAACAAATATTGCAGAGACTTCTGTTACAATACCTGGTATCAAATATGTTATTGATCCTGGGATGGTCAAAGCTCGTGCTTACAATCCTGTAACTGGAATGGAATCTCTAATCATTATCCCAGTCTCTAAAGCACAGGCTCTTCAAAGGAGGTAAAGACTTTCAAGCCTATATAATTATTGTGAGCTTGTGCTTTCTCTTACCCCATCATTCTACACTCAGTGGTCGTGCTGGACGGGAGGGGCCTGGGAAGTGCTTCCGATTGTTCCAAGAAAGTGAATTTGATAAGCTGGTGGATTCTACTGTGGCTGAAATTAAACGGTGTAACCTCTCAAATGTTGTACTACAGCTTAAAGCTCTTGGAATTGATGATATCATAGGTTTCGATTTTATGGAGAAACCATCAAGGTATGTTCTGTACTTTTGTGTTTTTATCCTGCTCGCATGTAAAGGAAAATGATCAGGGGTCACCCTACCTTAAATTTTAATATAATGATGCATCATTCAAGAAGTGCATTTGCAATGTGGAAAATGTATGTTTCCTTGCTGTCTGCCATTGTGCATTAGTTATATATATTACACAATTACTGTCTATGGGAAACTTAAATGTCAATTGATGAGAAGATGCTCTTCGAAGTATTTTGTTACATACCAAAGGTATTACAGCTTGAGTTTTGTAGGTAAAGAAAACATACTGACCCTACACTTATTAAGTTGTTGCGAACCTCATGATGAATGCATTCATAGAGAACTTCAAACAGAAAAAATTCTAAGGTTTTCAGTAAAATCCACTATAAGTTAAATAGCAAACTGCTTTGTATGGACAGTTGGACACCAAGTTTTTACTAATTGTGCAAAACCAACTGCAGGACTGCCATTTTGAAATCATTGGAGCAATTGATTTTACTAGGAGCACTTACTGATGATTATAAGCTGTCAGATCCAGTTGGTCATCAGATGGCTAGGCTGCCTTTGGATCCAATGTACTCCAAGGCATTAATAGTGTCAAGCGAATTCAAGTGCTTGGAAGAAATGTTGATTGTTGTTTCTATGCTTTCGGTAGAATCAATTTTCTTTTCCCCACGCGAGAAGTTGGAAGAGGTATTTTATTTGAATTCCTGGCAAGTGGTTAAATGAATGTCCCAAAGTGGGTTTTAATATGATATTAGTAGTTATATATATCATAATGATGGAATGATTCTATTGGAAACCTTTTGTATATTTTCAATACCAGGCACTATATCCCTTTCAGGTTCTAGTTGGTCATTTGCCAAATATACTGCGTGGAATATTTTTTTGAAAAAGAACACAGCCTAAATTGCATTGCATATGTATATACAATCAGTATTTAGCTCTGACATATTGTAGTATTCTTTAAACTGTATGATGTACACTTGGTTCTCAGTAATCTTTTAATGAAGTGGGCATATCCCTGTTCCAAAAAAGAATATCTGAGCATTCATTGCTCTTAGTACTAAGCTCTCTCAGGGGACAGTTTTTTTGGATTGCAGAATCTATTACTATTTATTGATGTTTATCTTGAAGTACTTTAGGCTACCTAAAAAAAGTACCTTTCGGCTCAAAATTGCCATCATTTGTAAATTTACAATTTGCATGTTGATGAGGAATACTAAGCTTCAACGCGTATTTTGCTTGGGCTCTTCCCCTGTTGGACCTGAGATAAAGTAATCTGGTGTTGCCAGCTGATGTATTGACCCACTTACCTTATTTCTTGTTTAGGCAAGAGCTGCTAGGAAGAGTTTTGCAAGTTCAGGAGGAGATCATATAACCTTGGTGAATGTATATCGCGCTGCTGCAGAATGCTTGGAGAAGAGCAAAAATGCAAATGCCAAAGAAAAAACAATGGAGAAGGCTTTGAACAGATGGTCTAGGGAAAACTTCATCAATTACCGCTCTCTAAGACACGCTCGTGATGTTCACAGGTTAATTATAATATTATTCTTGATGGGAAGCTTGAAACCTTGAACTATCAAATCAATTTTGATAGAATATGGTGATCTGCGGTTTTTCATCCTCTTAAATGATCAAAGGGAAAAAAAATGCCTGTAGTGGTCTCGTGGGTTTTGAATGACTGTAGTTGCTGAGTACAATGGCCTTTTCAAGGTTGGTTTAACAATGTTGCACTGGTCACGAAGCATGGCATAGCATTGTAGCATTAATACATGAAACATTTGTAGGTTAAAGAATTTCACCATTTCTTTTAGAACCTTTAGCAGATATTTGAATGAAATTTGAAAAAAATTAATAACTCCTGAAATGAAACGGAAGCAAGTTCCCTTTTATGAATTCCAGAGTATGCAGTGAGTTGACATAGGTGCTTTCTATTTGTTGCAGTCAAATTCAGGGCCATGTCCAGCAAATGGGGCTAAACCTGTCATCATGTGGAGATGACATGATTCAGTTTCGGAGATGCCTTACGGCTGCTTTCTTCTTAAATGCAGCAATGCGACAGCCAGATGGATCATACAGGTACAGTTCCTATTTCTGTTTTCAATCTAAACATTATCCTTTCCTCCATCATAATCCAAGGTTACTGACATAAAAAAAGGAAAAATATCGTTTTGGTCCCTGAACTATGATACTTTACCGATTCTGGTCCCTAAACTCCAAAATATGCTTCTAGTTCACACGCAGGTTTTAAAATGTGGTAGAATGCAGTTCTACCCAGCTCATGTTTTTTTCCTGTTCATTGATAGGGCTCTTGCTACCAGTCAGAGCGTGCAGATCCATCCTTCGTCTGTGCTCTTCCAAACTAAGCCTGATTGTATCCTCTTCAACGAGTTGATCCGAACGAGCCAGAATTATGTGAAGAACCTGACGCAGATTGATCCCTTGTGGCTTGCTGAACTTGCCCCACAATACTATGCTAACGAGGAGTAATTTTGATTTGTTGCCATAGTTCTTGTAATACTGTAATATTAGAGCATCTATTTACCAGTTCTGTGGCATTAGTGACCATCAAATCCTAATGAGAATATATAGCGAATGCGCCCAATTCCACACGGCATTACTTTACTGTATTGCTAATACAATACTTATTTAGTTATTTTTGCTTGAAACAAGCGTAGTTACTGTATGCTCATTGCACCTCTAATGGGTTCTAAAACCCATTACAATTCCGGTTCCGGTTCTGATCCAAATGGATGAGGCTGTGTCTTTGAATTAGAAGTGGTGCTTCGAAGGTAAATTTATTATGGTTGAGCCCGCACGTTGTGGATTGTTCTCAATTTACAGTTCAATGTGGGAATTTGCAATATCAATGATTGAATGGGATGTCGATTGAATTTTTTTTATTTGCATTTGTTTCTTGGATATAAACTGAGTGACGGGCACGATGAGGCGGTGCTGTCGTGAGCTTTATTTTGCCCCCTTAACTTCAGATATATCTAAGCACTTAGATGAATGTTTTAAATAGGTCCTAAACGATTACTCCGGTTAAAAGAGGTCCTCGCACGATTGTGATCATTCACCTCCATTCTCGTGAAACACATTTTCGGGCATCAACACATCCATCCCCTTATTTGATTTATTTTTTATTTGTTTATTTGACTTGTCTCGTAATTTCGAGAATTTCTCGAGGTGGCATCGAGAACTGGATATCTTTGGTGTTTTAGAGTTTAGGAAACTTTTAAACACATCTACGAAATAAAAAAACAGATTCAAAAAGTAATAAAAAAAAAAGTTAAATAAGTCAAAATAAGTCATGTCTTATTTGACTTATTTCGTATCTTATTTGACTTTTTTATTACTTTTTGAATCCCCTTTTTTTTTTATCTCGTAGGCGTGTCTAAAAGCTCCCTAACCCTAAACACCAAGGACATCCTGCTCTTGAGACCACCATAGAAAATTCTCGAAGTTACGAGATAAGTTAAATAAACAAATAAGAAATAAGTCAAATAAGCCGGAAAGAACAAACCCTTAAATTGGCCATAAAAAAACATATCCCTAAATTGTAACTTTAACTACCATTGTAATCTATTTAATTCAATAAAATTATAATACTTGGAAGTCTTTTTTAGACTAATTTAACATATGTATTTTTACATCTCCAACCTATATATTCAAATATATATAAGAGTAAATAAACACCACGTGTACATGCCCACGTTTTTTATTAGATCCAAAATTGTATAAGTGTTTCAAATCAGGTCCAAAACCGGTTTTTCATTGTTGTTTTTTTTGCGTTTAAACCCTTAACAAAATTTCTCCCTACAAGGTCCAAACTTTTGGGGATTTTAAATTAAATTCAAAATTACTTTTTTTGGGTACTTTTGGGGTTTTAAATTTAAATTGAAAATTATATTTTTGTATGACATTTGTTTGAACCTCCTAGTGAGAAAAGAATTGTATGTTAAATTTGCATTATATATATTTTTGATTTTGATTTTAAATTCAAAATTATGAATTTATACGGCGCTCATTTGAACATCTTAGCGAGAAAGAAATTTCCTGAGTGCTTAAACCTAAGAAACAATGGTGAAAAACCAGTTTTCAGTTAGACTTGAAACACCCATATAACTTTGTGCACTTAAATATGTTGTTTTTGGATTTTGGACATAATTAAAAACGCGGGACAAATTCATGTATTTACGATGCAATTTAGGGTGTGTTTGGTTGCCCGACTCAAGGCTGGCCAGGCTCTATAGATGCAAGCAACGAGCATTTGGTTAGCTGCACGCAACGTGGAGCCAGGGCCAGCCGACGCAAAATCACTGTGCCGCCCTGGCTCCCGGGAAACGCTCGCGATTGCCGTTTCCGGTGAGCTAGGCTCGCTTGGTGCAAGCGCGGCATGGCGGGAACACCAATGAGCGGCGTTGAAACTAGAAAGCACGGAGGACGGCGGCAGCGCGAACGAGCTCGACGGCGGCGGCGCGGACGAGCTCGACGACGGTGACACGGACGAGCAAGACGACAGTGCAAATGAGCAAGGTGGCGGCGGTGCACACGAGCAAGACCGAGCGGATGAGCTCGACGATCGCGGCACGCACGAGCAAGACGGCAATGGAGTGGACGAGCTCAACGACGGTGACGCGGACGAGCAAGACGGTGTCGCGAACGAGCAAGACGGCAGCGGCGTGCACGAGCAAGACGGAGCGGACGAGCTCGACGATGGCAGCGCGCACGAGCAAGACGGCGGTGGAGCGGACGAGCTTGACGACGGCGACGCGAACGAGCTCGATGATGGCGGCACGCACGAGCAAGACGGTGGTGGAGCGAACGAGCTCGATGACGGCGGCACGCACGAGCTCGACGGCGACGGAGCGGACGAGCTCGACAACGGCGACGCGGATGAGCAAGAGAGTTGGAGATGAAGTGCCCTCCATGTGTTTGTTGAAATGCGTTATCATTTGGTGCGCGGCCACAATGTTCCAGAACGCGCCCTCCAGGTGTTCGATAAAATACAGGACAGTCATACATGGCCAAACACGTGTAACCAAACACGTTCTCTATCTTACTAGCCTCGTGGGATGCATGCAACCAAACATGAGCTATTGCACAAGCTCAGTCTGTCTCATATGGGCCTATATGCTTCCGTACAAGCCGGGCTGAACTGAGTTGCAATCAAACAGATCCTTACTATATATAAATAACCAAAGTTTCAAGTCTGATTTAACCTAAACTACAACTTTTGACCAGATAAATACTGCCGTAGATAAACAGAGGTAGCAGTTTTAATCATTTACTACTAACACAATTCGAGCGTATCAAAAGCCCAAATGAACCATATGGATCATAAAACCTTTCCACAGCCATTGGATCAACGTCGGACGGTAAAGAAGCGTCGCTTGCCGAGGAGGAAAGGAAAAGAAAAGTGAACTGATAAATAAACAACGCAGCAAGCAAACTGCAAACCAGACGAACCCGAGGAAGCACCCGACATCTTGAGCGCTCGCCGCCGCCGCCGCCGCCGCCGCCGCCACTCGCCGTCGCCGGAGTACAGGCAGCAGAGAAGACATGGCGCCGGAGCCCGAAGACGACATCATGAACGAGAAGAACCCTCGCCCGCTCGACGAGGACGACATCGCCCTCCTCAAGACCTATGTGAGTTTTCACAGATCGGATCGATCTCTGGCATCTCTATTCTAGTAGTCTAGCGTTTTTGGCGATCTGAGCTATTGATGGGGGGTCTTCGAGGGATGAGTCGTGCTCCAGGTAGATCTAGGGTTTCAGTTTCTTGTCTTTGTGGGGAACTATTTTGTGTGGTGGATCCGGGTTATCGATGCCGGTGATGGGTTTTCGTTTTGGTCGAGTTCTTGTGCTTCGAATGTTAGTGCGGTGAAAAGTTTGGTTTTTATCAGAGATGTATACGCCGGCGCGTTGATTTGGCTGAAATTTGCTAAATTTGTGTGGCTGGTTTGAAATAGGGGCTTGGGCCTTACTCGACCAGCATCAAGAAGGTGGAGAAGGAGATAAAGGAGATGGCGAAGAAGATCAATGATCTTTGTGGTAAGTGTACGTTTAAAATTTTGGTTATGAATCTAGGAGAGGTGTGCTACTTGTATCTCAAAACATACAAATCAGTTGTCCAAGTTCTAAGTTGTTTTATTTAATTAACAGTTCTAAATTTGATGTGTGAGTGCAATTTCACTCTGTTACATCAAGCTCATATGAACAGTTTAATATATTTCTTTGAATTGCAGGCATCAAGGAGTCTGATACTGGGTTGGCTCCACCAAGCCAGTGGGATCTTGTATCAGATAAACAGATGATGCAAGAGGAGCAACCATTGCAGGTAAGTTGGCATGATTTTTATTTAGACGTTGAAATTCATATGAGTAGTAGTTATACTGTGGTTTTATGCTTTCTCAGTGCTCTTGTAATAATAAGTTTCTTCATGTTATGAAGGTTGCTAGATGCACAAAGATCATCAGTCCTAATACTGATGATGCAAAGTATGTCATCAATGTAAAACAAATTGCAAAGGTATGTCATGTTTATATTGTGCTGTACACGAGCACATCTCCTGGGGGTTCAATGATGTTGATTTAATGCTTATTTTTGTATGTTACTGCAGTTTGTGGTTGGATTAGGTGACAAAGTTTCCCCCACTGATATCGAGGAAGGGATGCGTGTTGGGTAGGTTTCTAGTTCTCTCTATGGTATATTGTAGCATCTTTCCTTTGGTTGTTTTCCAAAAGCTTCTTGTATCTGATTGCATTTTTTTGTCAACACTTCAACACAATGATACTACTTGAAGGGTAAGGTTTCAGCATTGATAAATGACAAATCAAAGGATACCATTTGCTAAGAAGCATTTTGGATAACTGTTAAATTGAACTGTAGTTAATACTTAATAGAGCAGTTCAGCACAAGGATTTGGCAGAATGTAAAGATGCAATGATTGTTTTAGTTTCTCCCAGTAAGGGAGCCATAATATGTTATATGTTTTGCAGCATGTGAGCATATGGTGTTGTGAATAATCCATGTAATACATGACAACACTCCATTTTAAGGCCACTGATGTCTGGGATTTTGCGGTCAGAGGAAGTAGCTGTTAGGAAAATATCAGATGTCAGGGCAGTTATGTTTAAGCATCAGGTCAATTGCACAACTTAGCAAGGCTATCCTAGGCGGTAGGCACTAGGCGGGTGGCAAGTAGGGGCCTAACGCCTAGGGGCCCTAGGCAGCCAAACTAAATACAAGCAATTTGAAGCACAAGCTCAATATAATGTATGCAATTTGGTATAAGTAGCAAGTAAATCTTCGGTGTTACTACTACAGTCAGTAGTACTAACCATCTATAAGTTTAATTAATCTAGAGCAGAACAATACTACTAATAGTCTATTAGACCAATACTAGCTATTAGTTACCAACTACTAAGTACTAAAGCTACAGCCTACAACAGTACATCACTTAAGCAGCAGCAAATGCAGCAGCCGTCGAGCAACATCAAACTGCAAAATTAGCAGCAGCCGGGACCCGGTGGCCACGATGCAGCACAGCAGGCAGCAGCGCAGCAGCAGCCGGTGGCGGCACAGCATCTGAGAAAAAGCAGCAGCCGGCGGCACACGGCATCTGAGCAGCAGCAGCAGCAGAACAAGGGGGTGAGGCAAGGAGGGGTACAGTTACCTCGCCAACTTGGTGATGCCCAGAGGTGGGAGCGGGGAGGTCGCCGGAGCCATTCCGCTTGAAGGAGGCGAGGAGCCTGACGTTGACGTAAAGGGGAGAACGACACCGACCGCCAGCAGTGAAGAAATGGCGGCGAGGCGACCAGATCTGGGGATTTCGATGGTTGCCGGTGCCAATCGTGTAACCCTAGTTCAGCCCAGCCCCCCTCCCCTTCTATTTCCCCAGATGCAAGCCCGTGCCCCCAAGCCACTTTTCTCTGTCCCGGGTGCCACCTAACCCCTCTCTGCCTTGCCCCGCCTGGCTGCCTAGGCACTGCCTGGCGCTGCTGAGATCCGCCTATGAGGCCAGCCCGCCCAGCTCGCCGATTACATGGAAATCAGGGTGGTGACCCTGCGTGTACATGGCCCTAGGCAGTGCCTAGGGGATCGCTGCAACTTAGGCAGACATCTGCTACCTCATATAAGATACATGACGCTTAAGTGCTACCTCATATAAGATATTTGATCTAGCAAAGTTGATATGAGACTTGATATTATTTTATGTAAACTGGATCTCAGCAATAGGTTGTATAACCATCTTATTGTGCCTTACTTAGTACTATAATACTATCAATTAAATTGTATTGATTCTCATTCTGTGTATTATACAGAGTTGATCGAAACAAGTACCAGATTCAAATTCCTTTGCCACCCAAAATTGATCCAAGTGTTACCATGATGACTGTTGAAGAAAAACCTGATGTGACATATAATGATGTTGGTGGATGCAAGGAGCAGATCGAGAAGATGCGTGAGGTTGTTGAGCTTCCTATGCTTCACCCAGAAAAGTTTGTCAAGCTTGGTATTGATCCTCCTAAGGGAGTCCTTTGCTATGGCCCTCCTGGAACTGGGAAAACACTTCTTGCTAGAGCAGTAGCCAATCGCACAGACGCTTGCTTCATCCGTGTGATAGGAAGCGAGCTAGTTCAGAAATATGTTGGTGAAGGAGCAAGGATGGTTAGGGAGCTCTTCCAGATGGCCCGGTCAAAGAAAGCTTGCATCGTCTTCTTCGATGAAGTCGATGCCATAGGCGGTGCCCGCTTTGATGATGGTGTTGGGGGAGACAATGAGGTCCAGCGCACAATGCTCGAGATAGTCAATCAGCTTGATGGGTTTGATGCGAGGGGAAACATCAAGGTCCTCATGGCCACCAACAGGCCTGATACATTGGACCCTGCTCTTTTGCGCCCAGGGCGTCTGGATAGGAAAGTCGAGTTTGGCTTGCCAGACCTTGAGGGCCGCACCCAGATCTTCAAGATCCACACCCGCACCATGAATTGCGAGCGGGACATCAGGTTCGAACTGCTGGCTCGTCTCTGCCCCAACTCCACTGGTAAGCGCCTTATTCCTTCCGGGCAGAGCTCACATGATGTACCTAGCTTATGTATCTTGCCGTTTGTCACCAAGACAAGATCAGTTCTTGCTCATGTGTTTGCCTCTATGTGCGTCCGACAGGGGCTGATATAAGGAGCGTGTGCACGGAGGCTGGCATGTACGCCATCCGTGCTCGCAGGAAGACCGTCACGGAGAAGGACTTCCTGGATGCGGTGAACAAGGTCATCAAGGGCTACCAGAAGTTCAGCGCAACGCCAAAATACATGGTGTACAACTAGGCAGCCTGGCCTACCGCTCCCCTTCCCCTTCACCGTGCCCTGGTCTCGGGCCCTGTAGGAGACTGTTGTTTGTTACTCCACTCTTTTCCTCTCTCACAGAAACTCAAGGTGTGTGCTGCTTCAGATGCTACTCTGGATTGTTTCTTCCTTTAGAATATCGAAAACTTGAAAGGTGAATGATGTGTTGCCTTCGCTGAGTAGCATGGTGCTGCGGCACACCGGTGAGCGGTGGCGCCGCCGGTAGTGCTCCTGCTCGGCACACCTCGCTGCCGCATCGTCTGCCAATCTCTATCCACCGTGCGTGCTTTGGGCGTGATCCCGGTCTGGCTAGCGATGGCACGGCAACCTTCCCTTGACATTGAAATGGCCAAATGGAGAAGGCATGGAACTAAAATGAACGCTTATGGCTAAGGAAGATTACTGCCATTGTTATTGCTCCCCTTCATTTGAGACAGCTCCAAGAGCGGAGGGATTAAGCCAAGCATATCCTTCTCTTCCAAATTCTTACAAAAATTCTACGTTTCAAAACGTCAAAATGAGCTGCAAGGTCGCAGCATGCCAGCATGTGTAGTCCACGACTTTTTTCTCCCGAAAGATAGTCTATGACTCCTCTTCCCAGGATTCCTCTGAATCGGTGCGAGCAATTTCGGTCCTTTTAGGAAAGCAATTTCGCTCTACCTACCAGCATGTTCGAAGTGCTTTGGGTTAGGTTTAAAGCTAAATTCTATCTGAATTGAAAAGCTAAATACTTTGATTTTTAGTCTATTTTTTAAATTATAAAACCACGTCTAAAAGCTATGTTGACACCAAATTTTGAATACAGCCGAAGCTTCTAGGGAGGAGAAGACAAGGGAAGAGAGGAGACAGAGAGAGGAAGAAGACAGAAGAGAGTCCTAGGGACTGGCATATGGGACCCACATGTAAAATTGATTTTTTTTTTAAAAAAAAATGACATGTGTTCAATGTATGTGGCAATACTACTTCACGTGAGTAGTCCCGATGGCAATACCATTTGCAAAACCACTTGCAAGGGGGTTATTTACACCATTTAGTATACTTGTGAGAGAGTGAATAGTTGGTTTCTAGAGCAGGGGTTAAGTATACCGACATACATAGTTGAGGAGGTGAAGTTAATACTACAGAACACGATATAAATGTCGGTTTCAAACCGTTGTCAATGTCGGTTTTTGAACTGGCACAAAACAACAACCCCTGATGTGACCTGTCATCTGTGGCAGTTGTGAACCGGCATAGATGACCCATTTTCTATGCAGGCTTATCACTAGAACCGGCACAAATATATTTTAAAATATTTTTAACTAGCATAGCTATCACCACACCGATGCTAGCTAGGCTGCTGCTGCTACCTATGTACTACTGTACAACCTAGCTAACTAGCTATCTACAGGAAGGCAACGATGTCATCGTCGTCGCCGCCGCTCGCTAGCTCGGAATCGAAGTAACCGCCAATGTCGTCGTCGTAGATCGCCGCTTCATTGCTGTTCTCGAGGGAGGTGTTCTTGTCGTTGAACCCTCGAGTGAATCTGAGGATGACGACGACCCCAGCCTCCGACTCCTTATCAGAGGAACTGGAGGGGGTTTACCTCGTCATCCTTCGATGGCTCCTCTTCGTTGCAGTCCTCTGGCTCTAGCAGGGCCGCACACCGAAGGATCCGAAGATGGATCGACGTCCGATGACGGTATGGATTGCTGCCGCTTGGGTGCCGACGCCTCCTCCTCATGGGGCACGAGATTGCCGACAGGCCATGGTGACTATGGTGTTGACGGACGACGCGACGAGGCGGCAAGTGGAGAGGACTGAGGTGTCAGCACGGCAGGTGGATATGGGTGCACTGGCGAGGCCGGTGAAGAGGACAATGATGACAAGGAAGAGAAAGGGAATTGTTGAGCCATGGCGCGCAGAGAGTGTAGGAGAGGTAGCCGGCGGAGATCTAGGCGAGGAGAAGGGATCGAACTAAGGACGGAGTGTGCAGAATAGGGATCGAACTGGGCTAGTGTGTGTGGAATGGGGATCGATTAGGTATATAGATGTGACGGGGTTAAAAATGCCTATGAAAAGTATGTCTCGAGAGACGAAACGTTATGTGTGCGATTGTAATTATCAACCGGCATATATGAATACAAAGCTACATGGGAAAATCTTTAGATTTGCTGGTTATAATTTCCAACCGTCACATATAGACACATTATATATTTCGGCTCCCTATACGAATCGGCATAGATATATCTATGCCAGTTCATAGTCAGAACCAATACATATAATCAATAATATGTGCCAGTTAGTAAGTAACAACGGTACATATAAGCTTTTGTTGTGTGTCTTTTAATGAACTAGCACTAGTAACCTTATTTTTGCTGGTTTTATATGAATCGGCACTAATGTACTAGCATATATGACATGTTTTGGGGTGGTGAGTAGACTTTTTCCTAATATAATAGACTAGAAAGCAAGCTATTTTGGCCTTTGCTAACTGTTCTTTTGTGTATGTTTTTTCTAACAAAGTAGGAGAACTATCTCTATCTTATTAAAGTTAGAGAAAATGGTTTAATTACAAGTTACAGCCGAAGAGGAAGAGAATGTACAAGCCCGAAGGCAAGGAAGCATTAATTAAGGAATTAGACCTGAAGCTCCTGTGCTTGCCCGGAGACGCGGGCGTTTCTTGCAATCCAGATTCTGCAAAGGACACACATGATGCCTTTTGTGCATTGTCACCGCATATATGGTGAAGTAGCTCATGTCATTGACTTAGTGCAGTCTATGGAGCTTCATTGGATGAGGGGAATTAAGTGTTGTGGCACTACCAAATCCCGAACTATGTAATCGATACAGTCGCCAGAGTTTTAACTAGACCGTCTAGCTAATGGAATCCATGTGATCCTTTAAAAAAGCGGAATTACTTTACACCTTGCGTCCGATCCTCCACGCGTTCCATGGGACGTAGCCAGCCTTATCCAACCGCTGCATCCATATCTTCTTTTCTGCCCCTACTGCTTCTCTCTTCATCCCCTTCCTATTTTTTCCTCCTGACCACAGCAATAGATTTTTTTCCTCCCGACCACAGCAATAGACACTCGCAGAGGGGGTACCGCCCCGCTGCTCCTCGTGCCGCAGCCCCTCCCTCACTTATCCTCCTCCTTCCCCCCTCTCTCTCGCATCTCTACTCTCTTGATGGCATTATTCGGCGAGCTTGACAGCCGGATCTGGCGAGCACGACTTACAGACTTGCTAGATTTAAAGAAGAAGATGGATAGGAGAAGATGCATACATTATTTTTACCATGAAACATCATTCATGTATCTACGAAACATCGCTACCAAATATATGGAACATTTGATTTGCTATGAAACATTATTACCATGTTTTTATTGTTATGAAATATTTGGGTTTGCTTGGTGAAACATTGTTTTTGTTCTTGTAAAAGATGATGCTACTCTCGTGAAACATTTTTCTTATACGAAGTGAAAAATCTTTAAATAATTGTGGAATATGATGTTTCATCAGTTCTTTTGCCATGTTTGATCATTACTTCGTCCATGTTCCATAATGTTTCGCCAGTGTTTTAACCATGTTTCATCATTGTGTCATCCATGTTTGAGTAGCACATCCTCCATATTTCAGTAGTGTTTTGCCATGTTTCGAAAAAAAGTCTAATTTATTTTTGCTAGGACCGAACATCCAATACTTAGCAACACCCTTAAAAAAGGGAAATAATTCTCTTTTGGTCTCTTAACTTTGGTACTTGTTCCATTTTAGTTTCTAAAAAACCAAAATCAGGTTAACTCGATCTCTCAACAGGTAAAATCGGGTGCAGTCCTTTCACCAGTTAAACAGTGGTTTCAACCCATTTTTGCAAGCGTGCCAATCCACGTGGCAGTGTAGGGTGGTGTGGTGACAATATAGGTTGCACACGGGAAATATTGAAACCGTCGTATGAATTACCACACCAGCGAAAACTATCTAGAATCGTTGACAATTTGTATCTGGTTTTGTCCACTAAAGGACAAGTTAACCTAGATAAGAGGAAGAGCTTAAAGAGAAAGAGCGTGAATTCTCACTACCAAGAATGACTTCTTCAAAAGGAAAAAAGAAAGAAAAAGACACCGTTCTCCAAGTAGAGAGTTTTTACACCAGAGGAAGAGGATGCGCATGCGCATCCCCATCGTCGTCTTGACAAACTGCCGTCGCCGTCCTCCAACCGAGACGGCAGAGAACGCTGACCGACCTGACTTCCCCGCGTCACCGCATTACTGTTTTCCACGCGCATACCCACCCTTTTCTTTCCTTTCCTCTATCGTCGCCTCCCGCGGATCCGGACGTCAAGAGTGCGCCGAGGCCCGGCCGAGATGTCCGCGCAAAAGCTCCGGGATTTCGCGGTGGCTGCTGCTTTGATGCCTCCGGGGGCTCCGCGTGCGCTGCCGCCGGCCGGTCTGCCTCCGTGCGCGCTCGACCACCGCCTCCGTGTCCCCGTGCTTTTTCCTGCACTTTGTGTCCGCCGCTCTCCCCCAAAGGACCCCTCCGCCTCCGTTTCTTTACTCCTGCGACAGTGCGGGGCACTGGCAATGGCAGACCGCGCCATATATCCATCGTGCGTTGACGCCATCAGGGCTCTGCAACAGCCGGGACCTCTCTGCCTCGCGCGCTTGTAAATCCTTCCTCTGGCTGTGCATAGCGCTCTGGCTTCTAGGCTCGGCAGCAGGGCTTTCTGTGACTGTTCGTCGCTGGGGATCCCAATCGGATGGGTACCTCTAGGCACAGTTGTTCCAGGTCCGAACCTGAATCCGAACCCAAGACCTGACTATCCAAGATGGACATGACCCGAAATCATTCCTGAGTACAACAATGGGTACCCAGGAGGCCAAGACCTGAAAGTATCACAACAGCTTTGGATCTGGAGGAGCATCTCCTCGTGTGAAGCAATGAAGAGGATTTGACTTGGATCTTAGGATTTGGAGGTCGATGCAGAGAGGAAGTGGGCGGCGAGGTGCAGCCATGGATGCAGGAGACGAACGGCAAGGGCCATGCGTCTAGTTGTACGAGGGGATAGGAGCAGTGACAGATCTAGGATTTTAAGTTAGGGTATGCCGAGCAGCCGAGCTAATACTATAATATACAATTCGGTAAAATCTAATGAACAATTCGGTAAACAACTATAAATGTTGTCGAGAAATTCGGTATACGAGTATAAAATAACTAGAAACATGATAATACAAGTATAAATTACAATATAAATAGTTTGAACATTTTAAATATGAAATATATATAAAAGAAGCTTATGCACCTATAATAGTTCAAAAAATACAATATTACAAGCAACTCTCAAGTCTCTAGCAAAGTAGCAATTATATTTGTTTCTACTCTAAAAAGAAAACTTGCATCACACTAACTACATGCAGTAGACACTAGACAACAGAAGAAAGTAAAAAGAATGTTTGATTTACTGAACTCCAAGGTAAATCAGGTATTCAGTTAGCTGCAATTTTGAGTCGTTGTTCAAAACAAGGAGAGAATAGTACATAACAGGTACTTCTGAACACAAAATCAACCTTGGCAGTAAGCAAACAAAACTTACACAAAGGAGGCTGCCAGGATGCGACGGGTGAGACCATGAGAGGGCGACGCCACCGGTGGCTCAGGCGGCTAAGCGGCCTAGCCGGCTGGCGATGGCAGCGGACGGCGGAGACGGTCTTGCGACTCGTGATTCGCGATCGGCGAGGGAATCGTCGGCCGCAAGCGCGTAAGTGCATAATTGAAAAGTCGCGCCGTGTATATGGACTATATTGGACCGTATATAGACCGTATACAGGGTATGCCGTGGTCCACCCGGCATACCATGTAGATCCGCCCCTGGATAGGAGGCCGCACCGCCATCGCTGATGGCTCGAGGAGGCTGCGCGGTCACCACCGCTTGGGAGGTCATGTTGCTCACGGGAGGATTCGTAGGGGCGACCATCGGCGAGTAGGAGGGCGGTGAGCTTGAGAAGACGTGGAGACGGGGAGGATCCACAGGGGCGATGACCGGCGAGGAGTGTGTGGAGGGTTCGGCGCGCCAACGTCGCTCGAGACAGTGGAAGGGAACGGGGAAAAGGAAGGGGATGGCAGGGTTTCCCTTCCTTTGTTTCCTTCCCTATTTGCTTCTCCACTCTCTTTTTCTTTATTTTCTAACATCTCCAAGAACATCCCTTCAAAAAAAAATAATATAGAAAAAGAAGAGAGAATCTTTTTCTAAAGGGAATAGAAAAAAGAATTCCTTCCAAAGGGAACAATGAAGAGAATCTGTTGGAGTGTTAAAGGAAGCGAGATTCTCTTCGTAACGGGAATGTGCCCCGTGATGGGACTCCATTGGAGATGGCCTTAATTGTCTCATCCAGCAGTGTAGCGTAAATTTGGTAGTGCCATAGACGGACGTGCACCAGCAACACTGCTGACTTGTATCTTCTCTCCGGTGTGAAGTCTCTGTTTTGGTGGGTAGGGACGTTAGAAGCAAGCACTCTTAGAGTATACCAAACCTAATAGCATATTTAATGCTAGACCTATTTCTTAGCTCTATTTCACTACTCATTTTTTTGTCCTATTTCCTGGCCAAGTAATGTTGGCCTATTTTCTCAATCCCTACATTTCTCTCTCTCTCTCTCTCTTATATTTTACACTCAACCTTATTTTCACTATTGACAATCTCATTTCTATAGTGATAGGACCGGCTGCAGTAAAGGAATAGACTCACTGTTAGACATGCTCTAAGGGCATGTCTAATGGTGGGACTATTTTCTTGCCCCATTAATATAGAAATAGAACCGTGAACAGTGAAAATAGGGTTGACAATAAGGAGGTGTTCTCTTCGATTTATCTTATTTTTTTATCTTATTCTTTACTTATAAGCTGAACTTTAAGAGCTTCCCAAGATAGATTAGAAAATCCAATGTACCTCATTTGTCTCATATCAACCTTACAATCTACAAAAGAAATCCAAATCATAACTGGCCAACCTTACCATCTACACAAGAAGAAAATAACTTTGACACTTGTTTATTACATACATAGATCGAAAGTCTCATACTATAAAGACAATAGAACATATTTTCAGTGGTAAATCTTCATTCAGCATGAAAATAACAAACCACAAGCTAGGCTCGGCTCGTCAGATGATTGAGGTAGGGCTTTAGGGGTGTCTGATGGGCAGTCATCCTATCATGGTCGTCCAAAGGCCTAGCCTCTCACGTGCCTAGTTCGCTTTTCTCTCCTGGTCCTTTTTCAGCTTTGTTGAACACATGCATCACAAAATCATTTTTTCATGCCTTCACAAAAACAAGATCATAAAAAGCTTCGTGACAAAAACAAGATTAATAAACAGTTCAAAAAACACTTCTTGTGTCTTCTATTTCTACATCTTCCTTTCTTTTAGCTTTTTGGTCCAGAGGATGTCCTGGTTTTGTCTTCTTGGAAGATAATCTAATTTTGTGGAAGTGCTTTAAAATGACAGATAGCTAAGTTGCAATACATGTAGTAAAAGGTTAATTTATCTAACATATGAGGTCAATTACTACTGTCAGTTTGGACTGAAAAGATTTTCCCTTCTAGCTCCAATTCAGTAAGGTAATTATGGGATAAGCAAATAACCTTTTCTCTTCTGAATAAAAGGTTAATTTATCTAACATGTGAGATCAATTACTACTACTCTCAGATTGGCCTGAAAAGATTTTTCATTTTAGCTCCAATTCAGTAAGGTAATTATGGCATAAGCAAATAACCTTCTCTCTTCTGAACTGCTTAATCATATTGTTAGCAAACTATTTTGATATGAGACCTGTAGCTCTGATAACACACCACTTTAATCTCAAGCATAGCTTCAATGCTTTGGCTTTAGAATATTTTCAAGATTTTGTCAGGAACAACTATCAAAAGATTACCCACTCAATTAGCTTCCTTCTATTCTTGTCCTGCAATTGCAGGGGTAGAAAGCCTTCTGTAGCTCCAAGTGCCGATGCCACCAGATGCTAATGAATGACCATGCAAACAATTATGGATCGGAAGCTTTCAAGGCCAATAAATACTCCACCTCGCCACGCTCTTTGACATTGATTGTCCTTCTCCCCTAGCATCGCAGTGGCCTAGTGTATCGGATGTCATCGAGCTGCTCCTCAATTCTATAGTAGCACAAAATATAGAGATTGGGCAGATCAATTGAGCGAATGAAACATATAGAGCAGTTGTTGAAATGCTTCTTGATTATGACCTGAATTAAACAGAGGAAGAAAGTATTGGTGTTATTTTGGCTGCAAAATGTTATGCACTTTGAGGTGCTTGCATTCATTTGTACCGAAGCACAGGTGATTAGCTAAGAAATTTGGTCTTACGTTCTCTTCTAAAGTTTTAGAAAGGGAAGTGGTTAATTGGCTCAAGCAAATACTCTTTTAAACAAACTGTTCTAACGGGTGGTGAAACTTTTAGGCGATATTTTAACTTCCTGTTGTAAACCCTTTTTTATAGCAAAATCACAACAGAATTTAAACTGTGGTAAATCACAATAGAATATGGTTTCTCAATACAAATTCGAAGCTATAAATTCAGATATAATAAAGTTGCAAACTTTCAAAAAAGGGAGACTTTCCTAATTTATGTCCTAATCACAAGTACGATACATCCATATGGTCCATGTGTGTGGATGCATATTGGAGGTGCATAGCTAATATCAATTTGCAAGTTCGACCATGAACCACTATGATTGTTCATGTACACTACTTGCCACTATTAGACCAATATTTTATTGTGACATCAGTATTAGTCGGTGTCATCACAAACACTTGATGTTTAAACTTTTCAAGTATGCTATGAAACCACATGATGATAGCCCCTGTCTATATTGTCAACATCAGTAGATTTGACAAACTCCAGCAAAGGAGAAAATGGGTTACACTTACATTCTCCTCCTCCAATTTTTAGCCTTGGCACTTCCTCTCCTTTTGTTGTTGTCTCAATATTCTCATCCAAATCTGAACAAGGAAATGAGGAATTTTAAAGATTTAGACAACAATATAAGAGGTAAAGTAACTTGGATGCCTGGATCATCCAAATCACATGTTTTTACATTCTCTCACCTTGTTCACTCATGATGCCTGGATCATCTTCTCACGTTACTCAAAATTTTTTGAACCTGCAGCCAGAAAAATAACTTGGATATAGATATGAAAGGTAATTATGCAAGCATTTGCCCTCATAGCTTTCATAACTCAATAAAAAAAAAGTACATGATGCAAGACAAGTCCAAATGAACTGATCATTTTAATTTTACAAGGAATAAATATAGGAATGCAAATCCAACATACAAGCTTAGATGATGCTCTGCCTATTTGAAAACATGATCTTCAACATGCATAGACATGCCCAATGCACATCAAGCTGATGATTCGTAGGTCTATTTCAATGTTGGCTGTGCAAACCAATTAGAATGAGCATCAGTTCTTCATGCTAGCTACACCAGCATGAATAAACATTAAAAATCAGAGCATCAAACAAATTCAGTTAAAAAACCTTTATTTCCGTGGCATCTCAATACGTTCCTTGAAGTACTGTTAAAAGAATAAAGAAAGATAGGAAAGCATATCCAATAAGATATCTGTACTATGAAAACAAAGAGTAGAAAGTGGATTGCCATTGTTAAACAAAGATAACATACCTATGCTATTAAAAAAAATTGTACAGACCAAGGTAAATAAATTATGGCATTGTGGTCCACTGCCCATTGTTCTCGTCTAGTATGTAAACAACTTGCACAAACTCTTTCCTGCCAATGATGTAAAATGGGTCAAACAAAATACAAAAAAGACAAAACCGGGAACATACAACAAGCACAGAGTAACACAAAAAAGGCACTACGGGCCTACGGCACAAGGTGTAGTTGAATGAAAATCATGATAAATTTTGATTGTTATGTCCTCTTAATAATGGAGAAGTGCCATACACAACCGTACCAGTTCATATGTTTGCAAGCAAGCCATATATAGGAGATGGCAATCACAATTTTTTTCTTTTATTCTTTCTTTCTACTTCTAAAAACAAGCCACAGTTTGCCCCTTGGCGTCCGTAAAAAAAATATAGACACTTATTTCTAAATGGTGTAGTATATAATTTAGGAGCTGGCAGCACGTTGGTTTCATATTCCTTATCAAGCCCTATTCTTTTGCTTACGATAAACTTTTCTTTTTGGCTCTTATCATCATTAGTTTTTCAACATATAATGGGGCTAGTTGGTTAGAAACCTTATTTGACAAAGTACTGCTACCTATCGATGTAAACCATCAGAGCTTTTAAGTTCAAATAGAAATTCTCGTGAGTTATATAAACGATAGTTGTTATTTGATAAATAGGTGTATAACTGGACCAGTGCTTGACTTTCACTCACAAGTCTCTAAAGAATACAAACTTTGTCGATTGTTGGATTCCCCGAAAATTAACAATACAAAGGTAAAAATATAGATCAGCCTCTAATGCGCAGCTGTTACAAGGCTTTTTGCTCCACCCCAACACCACAGATCGCATGTGTAAAACAAATTAACGGAATCAATCGCTATTTAGTAATCTAAACTCCACCAGATACAAATTTAAGGTCCTGTTCTCCCCAGCTTATCTGTCTCATCTTATCTGCTAATTTGACTTATCTCTCTGACTTCAAGAATTTCCCGAGGTGGCCTCGAGAGTCGGATGCCCTTGGTTTTTAGGATTTAGGGAGCTTTTAGACACGCCTCCGAGATAAAAAAGGATTCAAAAAGTAATAAAAAAAGTCAAATAAGATGGCCGGATTAGGGCTTGATGGCATGGGGTTGGCCGTATCAGAGCTCGACAGTGTGGGAATGGGGAGGCACACAAGATAATCGCCAGATCTACCAATGTTGCATGGAGTTGGAGGTAGGGGTGATACTGGACGAAGATGGGGAGAGCGATGGTTGTGCCACCGCTCATGCACCACCGCCGAGGAAGTGCAAGAAGGTGTCACATGCAGAGACGAAGGTGGTGTGATGTGGGGGCGGAGGTAAGGGGGTTGGGGATAGGAGGGCAGGCTCTCCATGCGTTGGTGACAACGATGAGAAGGAGAGAGGGACTTAGGGCTAGGATTTTGGATTCAAGGGTAGGAGCGGGGGCCGAAAGGGTTGGGCAGGAGCCAAGCGGGGGTCACGGACACACTTTGCACATTGCACGGCGTTGCGCACAGGGGAAGCCATGTGGAGTGTTGGATGTCTATGGGCACTAGAGATTGAAAGTTTATAACACCACCACCACCACAATACACTTTTATTAGTAGAGATATTCAGGGTAGCTAGTATTTCCCCAGGCAAAATCACCCCAAAGTTTTTGCGGGCCTGGTCTCGATACTTAGGTTTCTTTAGCCAGTTTGGTGTACGTATGTAGTTTATGGCTTTTTGTCCTTTTGCCTTGCAACCATTTCACAAAACTCTAAAATGTAGTCAAACCAAATATTTTGGATTCTGAAAACCACTCCTCGATTCTCTCAAAGTTAGTGTTTCAGCTTAGATATCTAACCGCAACCATACTAAAAGGAGAAAATTCATTATATATCACTCCAAAGATGGCAAATTTAGCATTTGCCACTCAAGAATTTTTTGAACCAATAGGGTAGGAGCTCTGGCATTCCATTAAAGAAGAAAAGAAAACAAAGTACAAGACATGTGGGTCTCAAACCACACCGAACTACCGAACCAATTGGTTAGGTCTCAATGAAAAACCAAGAACACTAAACACAGGAACAACCATGACGATACACCCTTATCCTGCAAGGAAGCCATCATGTAGAAAGCCGACCTAGCTGCTATCCCTAAACACACGAAAATCTGCCAAAGCAACCAGGCATGGCAACACCCTCCAAGCACCTGGATAAGCTCGATCCAAACACCTTCAACACGGGCCAACGCCTCACGACCGCATGCACCCCATCCGCTCGCCAAACTCGCTTCACACCACTGAGGCAGGCAACAAACCCTAGAACAACACTCTAAAGAATGAACTCTCTAATTTATCACTCCAATCAAATGTCACTCTAGGATTTGCCATTTTGGCCATTCAACTTACTTAAGTGATCAAATTGCCTTGGGACGGCCAGAGACGAGGGAGGAGAGAAAAGGGCGGCTAAGTGGAGAACCACGAAATATTGAAACACCAAGACATGGAATAATAGATGGCTACAAGTTGATTTCCTAGATCTAGACAATCGTCTTGCCTGCCACACACAGTGAAGGAAGAGTGGCAAATTCTAGAGTGTTATTTGATTGAAGTGGTAAATGCCAGAGTCCAGAGTACAAATCCTAAAACTACAATCTTTGGAGTGGCATGCGATGAATTTAAAAGGCTCCAAATTTACAAATCCGCGTGAGCGGAACAACGATAGAACCACCCGAATCTTGAAATTTGCGGGCACTTACGAGTTGCGAGTCCTGCATCCTCCTGCTGCCACCGTACGTGAACGCGCGGAGAGGTCGCAGCCGTGGGGCGTACGAGCGGGTCCGAGGTGACCAGCCGAGACGATCGACCGGCGCCTCCCGTCCCGTGCCGCGCGACGACTTCCCCGTCACGTCCCGCCCCCAACTTTTTCAATGGTCTCGGCGCGTCACGGCACGCGTTTCCGGAGCCCTTCCCTACCAAACATATGCTCAAGAGCGCGCGGACCGAATCGTCTTCCCTGTCGTTCCGTTCGTCACGGCTGAACGGCGCTGTCACTCACAGCCAAGTAGCTAGGAGCTGTAAATAATCCCGTGTGCAAGAGGGAATCTCTAATCCCAGTCCCACAGTCAGTGTCTACATGAGAATTGCTAGCCAGATGCATGGATGGATGATGATACTGGTCCAAAACTTTAGAGTACTATTCAACAAAGGCTAGCGTGCATGTACAGTAGTAAACCCGTGTAGTTTCGCTAGCTACACTCGAACCCGCACCAGTAGTGACCGACCCTGGTCCTACTAACCGAGCAACCCGGGGCGTGCTGCTGGCCGGCCGGATCTGTGCGGTGCAACCAGCGCGTGTTTGGGTTGGCTGGTTCATTGCCGGAGCCAAGTCCTTGCGATGCAAATTATGTATTTGGGTTTGGGTTCAGCGAGACTAATGATGTTTAGGCATGCCCCAGCAACACCTCGATGCGACCGGCGGTGCTTAGCCATGCCTAACGATCCATGGGGGTCAATGCGACGATCAGAGGACGGCAGGTGCATCCGGCATTCCGTCTCCGTCCTCCCGGTGCCTTCAAGGCTCCAGCGCGCGCAGAGTCCGGTCCAAACGCCGTCCTCCCGGTGCCTTCAAGGCGCGGTGGCATCACACAGAAGCCTGGCTTGAATCGCAAGAGGTTATGGGACTGTTTGGTTCATAGCCGCTGCACGCCGTGCCAGTCAAGGGTGTGCCCTCGCGTGTTGGCCGGCGTTTGGATCACGACCTTTGGTTGGCACGGCGCGCCAACGCGAGGGCGCACCCTCGTTTTTCTACTGCGTGCGGGAGCAAAGCGACGGCGCCCAAATCGGGTGCCTTTCGTTGGCGTGCCCTCGTCCGGGCCCGCCTGCAGTGGCTTACCTGCTATAGTAACTTTTTTTATTTATCCTTCCTATTTTTGTATAAATTTCATACTGTGTCCAAATTGCATGAAATAAATTTAGTAATTCATCTAAAATCCTAAGCATCCCATTTTAAATACATTTCGATTTTTTTGAAATTTATTTTTTTATTTTATTTTTTGTTGGTTATTTTTCGAAGGCTACAAACCAAACACCCTATTTTTTTACCCTGAAAAAGTCATGCCCTGGATTGGCATAACCTTTGGATTGGCAAGGCACTGGAGGGCTATGAACCAAACATACCCTATAAATTATGGTTTTCGCGGCTAAGCCCCCAAAAGCTATAAAAGCTATTGCGGGCTATCGCGGAAGCTATCCTACTTGGCGGTTTAGTATTAAAAATATAAAATATGAAATATTTACATAAGACGTATCATATCCAACTAAATCAGACAAAAGAGGAAACTTAATTTATAATTATTAATACATATCCATAAGAACATAATTAAAGTCTACAATAAGTGTAATACAATCAATTATAAAGTTGTGACTATATTTGAAGTTATGAAATTGTATTGTCTCTAAACAAGCAACATTTTGAACGATTCATGAATAAAAGTAATAGAAAATAAATAGTTAAATTGATGGCAGCCACTAGAGGAGATAGGGGAGGGATCGAACAACCGTCGGAGGAGCAACAGAGACAGGGGGAGCAGCCATCGAAGGAGGACGATGACAGGAAGGAACAACCACTGGAGTAGCAAGGCAAGGAATGGAGCAACCACCAGAGAGACAACGAGGAAGAGGAAGAAAGAGAGGAGTTGATGCCAAAGGAGACAGAGAAAGGAGCACCTACATGCCACTGAAGGAGCACACAAGCATAGAGGCAGGCAACAAGGTTCCTTGCGGAGCAAGGAGCAACCGCAAGGGGGAGGGAATAGGGCTAGGAAGAATGACATGTTGGACCAAATTTGGCTACTTTTATTAAAAAAAACAGAATAGCGCCGCTATAACCTGCTAAAAGTAATACTGTTTAGCGCCGCTATTTTCCGCTATAGCTCCCATTGCTGCCTTAGTGCGACAAAGGGTCATAGTCTAGTGTTTGGGGGTCGGAAAACGATATAACGATGCTATAGCCCACTATTTAGAAGCTTGCAAGCAGCAAAGGTGCATTATCATTATGTCATGGCGACGGACAGAGCTGTTAGCACGCCGCCTGCCTGTGCCCGCTTGAGTTTTCCAACAAGTCGTCTTCATTTTCCGCTCTGAAATTCAACCCAACATCCGTGGGTACGCTGCGCAATTGCCGGTGATCCATTGCACAACAAGGAGGCACGCATTGCCAGTTGGGTTTAGAAGGGGCGCACTCGTTCGCCACGATCAGGTAAATGAATCAAACACAAGAAAAGCTAGTGCATAGGCATTAGATCGTCTATCCTCAGTGTATGGTAAAGAATGGTTATACAGAGGTCCTGACTAAGCCGGTGGTTGTTTTTAAAAGACAAACATCCAATCTCTTGACCACGTTTCTAAAAAATAGAAGTCACTCTAAAAAATAGGTTGAATCAAACGGAGAGGTTTTTCGAAGCCGCTAGAATAAGCTCTTCAAGTTTAACGTTCAATAATTCACCCTAGAAAAAAAAAGCTGGAACAAAATATAATTATCTAGTCAAATATAAACAAGTGTGTACATTTTATCACATGGCCAAATTACTTTAGTACCTAGCCTACACAGGTATCTTGATTCCTGAGATCTCCTATGCAAAGCAATTTTTCTCTACAGTTCTATCATGCAACCATCAATCGAAACACTGATTAAAAAAGGCGCACGCGCGCTCAAGCACCGGAGTGCCATGTAAGCATCTAAATCATACCAATGTTTTAATAATTTTTTTAATAAACTCCTGTATTATACATCATATTTATTAGGCCTGTTTGAACCGCCAGGCCAGAATGCTAGGTTTAAGAGTTTCAAAAGGTAGCTTAGAGAAATTAGTTCTAAGATACAGTTTCAAGATCTCAAGAAACACGTTCAAGAAGACGAATCATTTGATTTAAAATAAATCGTACCAATTGGGGCGTAATTTTTTCAAAAAAATTGGGGCTAGTTAATCCATAGGCAGCGGGGCTCAAGCTATGAAGAAACGGGTGCTACACAGTAACACAGGTCTAGCCAGCATCTTTGAGTTCAATTCGAAGGCCATGCATGCATAATTGCATACCTCACTTCACGTCCAGTTAGTAAGAATGCTCATGCTAAAATCTTGCATTAAACTTTTGTTCAAAAAAATTCTTGCATTAAAGAGTGTGCAGACGAAGTGGGTTTTGAGCAGTTGACCGGTGAGGTCAGTCTCCCGGCCGGCCGGCCGGCGGCGGCGCCCTTCGTTTCCCGCCGCTCGCGGCCGCCAGTTGGATGCTTCCGGGAGGCCGCCGGAGCGGCGCTCGTGACCGAGAAGGCGCGAAACCCCTGTGGTCGAGTCAAACTGGGCGACCCGAGCCTTCTCACCTTCGCTGAATCCAACTACTTGTTGACAAAGTCCATCTCGCCACATCCCATCCCCCGGATCCTCTACGCCTCCTCCACGGCACCATTCAACTACGTCTCTCCACAAAAGATCCCACTATCGCCACCCTCTAGCCGCCTCGCCTCGCTGCTTCTCCCCTTCATATACCACCGGCCGCTCGCCGCTTCTGCCTACTCCAAGTCTCGTCGCGTCTCATCTCCTCTCGTCGGACGCCGCCTCAAGATTTTAAGAAGCGCCCGCGAGAAGCTAGCCATGTCTTCGTCGGGGCCGGCGAGCTCGATCGCGTCGTCGCCGCAGCTGGCGATCAGCAACGGCGTGCTGCTCGCGGCGGTGATCTTCCTCTTCATGGTCGTCGTGTTTGTATTTCTGCTCTACCTCTACGCGAAGAGATACCTCGGTGCCAACCCGCTCCTGGCGCCGTCCACGCCCTCCTCGAGGTTCCTCTTCGTCGCCGCCTCCCCGTTCCCTCGCCGCGGGCTCCCGGCCTCTGTTCTGCAGTCGCTGCCCGTCACGGTATACGGCGGCGGCGTGAGCGCCAAGGGCGACGCGCTCGAGTGCGCAGTGTGCCTCTCGGAGGTGGCCGACGGCGAGAAGGTGCGGATGCTGCCCAAGTGCGACCACGGGTTCCATGTGGAGTGCATCGACATGTGGTTCCACTCGCACGACACCTGCCCGCTCTGCCGCGCGCCAGTCAGCGCCGACGCCGGTGAGCTGACAGCGGAGGGGCTGCCGCGCGTGCCGCGCGAGGAGCCGGCCATCGAGTTCCCGGTGTTCCCGACCAACGTCCTCTTCTGGGGCACCCACGACGACGTCGCCAACGCCGGCTTCGCGATGCCGCCTCCGGCGGCACCTTCCATGGCCGCCGCCGCCGCCTCGACGAGTTCCTCGATCTCCGGGCGCCGGAAGGAGAATCTGGTGATCGACCTCCCGATGCGGCCGGTGGCGGTGGACGGATTGGTGACGTCGTCGTCTCCGGTGACGCCGCTGCCGGCGAGCAGGATGCCAGGAGCTGCCGACGACATGAGGTCCCCGGTGTCCGCCCGGCTGCGGTCGCTGCGGCGACTCCTGAGCAGAGGCAAGCAGGCCGTCGTGGGGACATCCTTCAGCCCGCGTGGCGGTGACATCGAGCAGGGGTTCGCCGGAGCTGACCCCGCACGGCCGCCGAAGACACCGAAGACGCCGCCGCCGGCGAACTGATTCAGATTCCGGAGCTCCGAGATGCATTGGCTTGCCTCGCCGATCACCGGAGTCCATACATGTGTTCATTCTTTCCTTCCTTTTCCTCCTCCTTTTGAAAAGAATTCTACCACAAAAAAGAATCTGATGTAAACAAAAGAAGAGTGCATTGGTGTTCATTGGTTCTTAGTGATGGGGAATTAATGATGAATTTGTTCATATGTTCATATTCATGAGATTGTTCTATTGGAATGGTATATGTGTTTCAGTTAAACTCTCCTTCAGCACATTGTCATCTCATCTGAAAGCTCCAAATAAAAGTCAGTGCTGCCACTGACTGCCATCCTCAGGATTTGGAAATTAGTACGAGATAGCAGCTGGAGTTGATTCTTTAACACATCAGCAAGAGGAAAAGGAGGAGCCAAAATGGATTTGTGCCTAACAAAGGCCGGATCTTAAGTGCTTTCAACTGTAGATTGACCAGAAACTGAAGTGTGCAAGAGACACCCTTTTGGCTTTCTATAAGCAAACAGTTGGTTTGTGCTGATGAAAGCCTTTTTCTTTAGGGCCACCTATGCAGGGTTGGCACTGTAGCAGCTTCAGTAGCTTCAAGCAGAGTATCACCTCGTCTCATCTCAGTTTCAGGCATTCAGTTGCTTCAAGTATCAACCCTATCACCAGTTAGCCAGTTTGATTAGTTTATCACCTTTACAGAGTACACAAAATGTCTAAAATCCATGCCCTATGAGATTTGAACTTTCTTGCCGTGAAGCAATTCTTGTGCTCGTCTCATCAGCATTACTAAGGAGTAAGATTGTATTGCTGATCAAACACGACGCGGTCACCGCGTGTTGACACGAGGGGAATTCAGTGCCAAACTTTGACCATCCTTAATCCTTGTATAATAAATATCTTGTTTAATTAAGCTTTCAAGTCTTTGTTTTCTTTTAATACAAGTTGCACTTGGCTCCATGCATGCGTTGCTACTGCTCTGCATGCCTCTTTCCGATCAACGATCACACATACGGTCAACCACATGCCATATAAATCTGGCCGATTAAAGTCGTGCGTTCCAATCTCTCTCTCACGACTAGGAGGATGAATGCCAGTAGCGAAGCATATGAGTATACCGCGAACGTTAATGGCAAGTTTCTTGGATGCAAGTCATGCAGGTAGGGGTGGAACCAAGCTGAGCTTGAGCGAGCCGGGCATGTTCGGGCTCGGGCTCGTTTTGCGAGCGAGCTGGTTCAGCTCGGCTCGCTCGGATGGCTGAGCTGGAAAACCTGCTTGGCTCGGGCTCGCAAAAGCTCGCGAGTGCTCGTGGCTCGTTGGCTGGAAGACCAAAGGGAGGGGGCGGTGCTGGCTGGAGGTGGAGAGGGAGGAGGCAGGGACGGCCGTGGGGGAGCTGCCGCCATCGCCACGCCGTGCCGCTGTGGGGGAGCCAGAACCGCCGCCGCCGTGCCGTCGCCACGCTCCTGGAGGTGGTCGACGAGGCTGCGCGCCTCCACGAGGGTGAGGCTGGTGATGGCGTCGCCGAGTTCCAGGACCTTCGGGGACTCTGTGGCGGTGGACACGACAGCGATGGCGCGTCGGCGGCGGCAGTAGGGCACGGGAAGGGACCCGGGGAGGGAAGCGGAGGAGGATGAGGGGAGGAGGGGAGCGAGAGGAGAGAGAAGGGGGAGGATAGCGCGGTGGAAGCCATGGGAGGAGTTCTTGGAGGCTTCGCTTCGGGAGTGGGCAGCAGCAGTAGGAAGCGGGAGGAAGCCGGAGAGGGATAAGACGAGGAAGCTTAGGGATAAGAGTGGCTATTCACCTCTCTGTGTAATATGTGAACGAGCCACGAGCGAGCCAAGCTTGGCTCGGCTCGTGCTCGTTTTTTGAACGAGCTAAAAATGTATTTGGCTTGTGCTCATTTGTAAACGAGCCGAGCCTGAGCCCAAGCTTTTTCCGAGCCGAGCCCGAGCTGCTCGTGAGCCACGAGCTAAAGTTCTAGCCCTACATGCAGGCATCGCCCGTTGAATTCCGAAGAGACGAAAGTTAGGTTAGGTTAGGGCATCTACTGTAGATACTCTAAATTTTTTTCTCTATAACACAGTTTCTTATAAACTCTATTCATGCTCTAAAATTCCTTCACACTTTACAGTACACTTTAAAAGATTCTTTCCTCCAACAAAGGCTCTATCCTAAAAAGATAAATAAACAGTATTTTGCACCTCCTGCTGGAGATGCTTGGGTAGGGTATTACACTCCTTGACGTTCTTGCCAAGTTTGTTTAGTTGTTCTTTCATATCGGCATGCAAATGCAATGCAATAGTAGGCACGCTGGTTGCCGTAAGATTTGACCTCAGGATCCGCACACTGACTTCACTCCCTCTGACATTCGTTTTTTGGAAAATAAAAAAGCACCTTGTTTTCAAATTCTTGTTGGAGGTCCTTCCCTCCCCTTCCTCTTTCTTTTATTCTCTCCCTCCACTCTCGTGCCTTGCGACGACCACCGCACCAACATTGTGCCCCCACCTCCCAACATCGTACCCTACATCATCATGCCCTATTCTACCCCACAAACACTGTGTACTGCCTCGTCCTTGCTCACAACCACAACATTCCCCCTTGGCCCATCTCATTGATCCCAACCTCGCAGTGGTCGCACCGCTAGACTAACATGATGGACCAAGGCGGTGACGCGGTGATCGCAAGGCGTTGCCGCTGCGCTTGCATGTCAGGTGATGTA
Source organism: Olyra latifolia (assembly GCA_036346145.1). NCBI lineage: Eukaryota > Viridiplantae > Streptophyta > Magnoliopsida > Poales > Poaceae > Olyra > Olyra latifolia. The sequence goes on from CM070530.1 coordinate 6,793,975, forward strand.
GGGTGGCGTCTGGCTAGGGTGGGCCAGAGGGGAGAGAGAAGAAGAGGTGGAGGAGGAGGAAGAAGAAGCTTAGACAACAAATTAATGAGAGAGGGGATAGGGGTAGATCCACTTATGTTTGCCGGGTGATACGATGTGGAATGTAACAAGATGAAATAGGAGGAACAAGAGAACATAAAAAAACTCAAACCACGTAGTATAACATAAACAGTGAATATTTCATAAATCTGAACCATTTTATAGCATCACATCCAACCCCATCCACCAACCAAACACAGGTATAAGGAATTGTACCATCCAAAACTACCAACTGAACAGCAAAACCACGAGTCATCCAACCTCAATCAACTATCTCAAGCAGTGGTGGAGCACGAAATAAAATTATGCTATGGCGAAGTTTATAGTATGGGTTAAAAAAAAGCAAAGTTTAGAGTAAGATTAAACAGTAGTATGCAAAATCAAAACAATCCATATACTAATAAGAGTATATGTCGCTAAATAGAATGAAAATAGCAATATAAAGTATAAAAGATGTTAAAGAATACAAAAGATGTACCACTAAAACACTAATTGCGTGTAAGAGACCTTGGTTTCGCAGCGCAAATGTACACATGAAATAAACGAATAATTAAAAATTCCCCAAATAACTTCGCAACTAGATTCCTAGATGATAGCTACACCAATTAACAAATCGTTTTCAATTAAATTAACTTTTATTTTAGACTTCTTCTTTTTCTTTCCCTCTTGTGACCTTTGAGGTAGCATCGTGATGGACTGATCGCCCTGACGCATGGCGGTCGCTGACTACCAGCCGCCCGGTGCCTATGGCCGCTTGCAGCTTGTTGCCTTGCAGGTGTAGTGGTGCTAGCCCGCAGTCTTTGCCCACTGATGTGTTGTATGCCCGTACATACATAGCTGTTGGCTTACCTGTTATATTATAACATCTGTAGCAAGAGTTGCAAAACATTGTTTATCTAATTTTTTAGAAATAGAGTGTCTGCTAGAGGAAAGAAATCTTTTAGAGTATAGTATAAAATGTGAAGAAATTTTAGAGGATATATAGAGTGTATGGAATAGTGTTATACAAGAGAAATTTGAAGTGTTTGCTGAAGATGATCTTAGCCACTCAGCGTGTGGGCGTGCGACAGTGCGGGAGATTCTAAGATTGGGAAACAAAAAGGCGAAATGCAAACAGATGAGATGGGAGGAAAAGAGAAATAATGTGTAGGCCTATACAACAGGGAGTACCCATGCTATGTACGGAACTATCCGGCCATGGGTTGTATGTACGAGCCTAGGGGCCAGAGGTACTAGTACCACAACCCAGCTAGGTATGGCAAGCATCATACCTGGCCATATAGGGCCCTCCGTCCCTGATCTCAAGACATCCTTTATTTCTATGCAGGCTGACATGATCCGTTGGTCTATTTGATACGCATAGTTTGCCCTCATAAATGATAATCTAGCTAGGGTTTCCCACGAGCCGCCGCAAGAAAAAAAAGAAGAGGAAGTGATCTAGACGCCGCCGTAGATCCACCTGTCGTTCTCTTTGTCAGTGGCCTCTAGGCAGTCAGTATTGAGGCGACGCCAGATCTGCGACTGGTGGAGTTAGTAATAGTAGTTGCTTAAGATTTGGAATAAGAGTCTTTCTCTGGTCAGCGGGGAGTTGAATCAGACAGCGGCATTGGCTTTCTTTGGCGGCTGCTCCTCGACGGGCTGTAATAGCGGTGTCTCTGTTGGAGTGATCACACAAGATTGGATCCTTAGTGCTAGATCTGGCACGCATATCGGATCTACTTATCGGAGAATCACCGTTGACTCAAGCAGGAGCCAGATCCCTGTAAGGGCAAGAAAAGCCTTTTTCAATATTTTCTAATAGTTCAATGTGTTGGATGTGTCAAAAACCGGATGTATGAATCATCGATTTTATCTTGCGGTTCGTCAGCAAGCTGGTGGAGAAGCGTACGTCAAGTGGTCATATTTTTCTGTCTTTTGAGAAACTTACCTCCAATATCGGTGTTAAAATTTCTCGTAACACTTTTACAAAAGGAGAGAACAAGGTGTTGCGTACGCTATACATGTTTTTTTGAGACTAGCAGATTGCAAATGCATACTATTTGTATTGTTTCTTGTACAAGTTGGTGGTTCTTATCGCCGAGACTCATTAGTTTCTAGTTTAGTTTACCTTATGACTTTTATTATTGAGTAACGAAGGTTATTTGGTTTGTTCTTCAAAATATGATAATCTAGGTTGTGTTAGAGCATTTTTAGTAGCGTCTCTAAATTCGGATCTCTATATCCTCTTCTCCAAATCAATATTCGTTCCCTATATTTTCATCATCTCAGCAAAGCTCTATCCTTGAAAAGAAATAGAGATAGAGAGAGAATCTCTAAATATAGAGACTCGGAAGAGAATCTCTAAATTTTGGAACTGAAATAGAGACTTTGCTGGAATGATATAGGGTCTAAGAGTCTCTAAACGTAGAGAATTTTTTTAAGACCTACTGAACATGCTCTTAGGATTTGAGGGAGCAGTTGCGAGTTGCCCACACGAAAAATGTGTGGAGGAATCTGATAAGATACCTACCCGGTCGTAATGTAATTACGCCAATCAGGCGTGAGAAATCTCCTGTTAAAATACTGCCAGTAGCAGTTGCTGACAAGATTAGGTAGAGGAAGAAACGGCGTGGGTTCAATTCGGGGCTAGCTACGCGAGCAGGTGAGCAGCTATCGTGGATGGACATTGGGTTCGAGGCCGAGGGACATTCAATTTACATTAAAAAAATCACAAAACATATATAATTGATTTTAAAAGACAAAAATATACCGCCATCGACAACTAAAATGTCGATAGTTTTAAATGTGGACAGGTCCATATGGAGCAAAATGGTAAAAGCGACGCATACATGCATCTCCCGCCATGTTGGCTTACTGCCCTGTCAACAATTCAATTGTTCGACAGGAGTATTTATTCTGTAAAACATCTAAATATTTTAAAACAATTAAGAGAAAAATACACTATTATCCTATGAACTTATAGCAAATCTCACTTAACCATCCGAACTTCAACTTTACATTCTCGGTTCCTCAAACTTCTCTCTCCAACCGCCGCTACCGCCTCCACGGCACTCCTGCTGGGGACTAGTTCCATGCATAGCTTTCTGGTCAGCCCCGTCGTTTCTTCCCTGAGGTCGGCGGCGTATTTCTCCTGGCTATGCTCGAGGCCATGGAGAGAGGAGTGTCCCCCGTCCCCAACCACCCCCATCCTAGCCTGAGCGCCACCCCACACCTGATGTCCTGCTTCCCTGCCTTGCTTCCCTGCCTTGTATTTGAGAGGGGAGAGAGGAGAGGTTGAGAGAGAGAGGAGGAAGATGATGAAATGGATGATCATTGTTGATTGCATAGGTGGCTAGCTAGTTAATATTTAATGGTGACGTGGAAGATTTGTCAGCATTTAACGGACAAATAAGCAGCCACCTCAGCGTTTAATGGAAAACCTAACGGTTTAGGGGCTAGGGTGCAAACGGATACAGGTTTGAGAGGCCAAGAAAGTTAGTTAAAGTTTGAGGGGCTAAGTGAAATTTGCTACAAATTCAGAAGATAATGGTGTAATTTTCTCAAAAATAAATATTTTTTTATATTAAAAAGAGTCTAATGGTGATGGTGGTAGCCATCTATCTAACGGTCCAAACATTGGGTATTGTACCTTTTATTTATTTGGGTTTACTTTTTTTAGTGCGTTGTATTTTAGAAAGTTTTCAACCAGATAAAGATATAGCAAATCATATTATTCATCTAACTCTCTTATTTTAACTTATCGTATTTTAGCAAAACTTTGATCAAATTAAAATATAACAAATTAGAGGATGCGAAAGCCTGATAAAATATAGCGTGGAAATATAGTGAGTGTGAGAAAACAGTCATAGTCGAGTTAACAGAGACCGAAACGGAGATGGTCCAAGCAAATCGTATACGGCGAAATAAAAAATAATGTAATAATTCATATCAAAGAACAAGCATGGGCTAGTTTTAAAAAAATTCAAGCAAGCTGCTTGTGTGAGTGCAACGAGCGAGGAGTAAAAACCCTGGAGCCTAGGACTCGAGGTGGCATCGGGTAGCTGAGTAGCTGTGCCGGCGGGACAGCGTGCGGCGCGCCGAGCCGCCCGGTCTGCTAGCTTGGGGTTGGGCTAGGCCAGGACGTAACTAGAACCAAACGGACCGTAACCATGGCTTACCAGCTATAATTTTTAAACTGTAGGATATCTAATCTTTAAGCTAGGAAGTAAATACATGATAGAAAATAAACTAATTTTCACTAAATTTGTTTTAAGCCCTCCTCCTCTTTAGTTTATCTACTTATCTTCAAATGGCTTGGTTTTTATAGTTCGTTTTTTCCTATCTTGAAACCACATCTCAAAACTCTACGAAACAAGTCAAATAAAGTTTACCGGACTTTTCAAGCTACCTCTCAGCTTATAAGCAGATAAGTCAAATAAGTAAATAAGATAAGTTGAAGAGACGGCACCTTTAGATCTGGGTTCCCTTGCACCTCTCCTGGGTCAACCTAGCTCGCTTTAGGCTAGGCGCCGTCGAATCGCGACTCTCCGTCTTGGCGGTCGGCCGCGCGAACGACGGCAACAATGACGATCGCCTTGCATCCCCAAGCGGCATCGCATCAGGGTGGGGTTAGGCTGGGCGTGCTGTGAGTTTTCCTTGCCAGCGTGGCGAGCCTGCCCTCCACACTGATGGGCTAGAACTGGAGCCGGCGTCAACAAACGAAGGGGGTGGAGGGAGACCGAAGAAGGAACGCACATGTACCAGCCGAGAAAAGATCAAAATGGGATGACAAGAGTAAGCTGTTGGTTGTGCTGATGGCGTAAAGAAAGGGAAGTGTCGAGGATTGGTTGACAGCCCATAGGCCGAAACTAACTCTAGTATCTCTGTAAATCGACAAATGTTTTGGACGCGTTTTCTAAGATGGCCTAGTCCGGGTAGAGTCCTTGCCCGCAGCGTTTTCTGCCCGGGGAAACACTAGGTGTTGTCCGGATGGAGTTGTCCGGCCCGCCTTGATGTTAGCGTGGCGCTTTGGCTCGGGCCAGGCAACGTTTCAGTGCCCGGGACGATCCTGCCTGCCTGGGCCACTGATGTAACTGAGTGCTCCATTATAGCGTGCTATGTGGCCACGTTTCTCACGATGCGGGAGCCGTTACCCACGATCCATGCGGTTCGTGGGGCGGCCGTGCGTGCGATGCGCCGTCGGTTGCCTCTCCCACGGTGCGCGTAACCGTCTCCCAAAGATTCGGAACCGACGGTTGAGGATAGGCCCTATAAATGCCTTTTTTTGATCATTTAAAACACGTTTTCACACACAGAGCTAATCATCGAACTCATCAATATACACTGTTACCCGACATTTTGTAATACACACACGCTGGAGTAGGGCTATTATCCTTCTCGGGAGGCCTAAATCAGGATAAACCCCCGTGTCTCGTCCATTTTCGGTCCATCCACGCTAAGAAGTTTTCGATATCTCGGAACGCCGTACTTCGGTAGAATGGGACTTTCTGATCCCTCAATCAAGAAATAAACTCGACAGGAAATCCGGTTTTCAATCATTGACAAGAAGGTTCCCCCAGGAGGCTCAGCCTATCAGTCGTCAGCCTCCCACAACACATACAGACACAACCCCCCTCCCCCACCACCCCCCCTGGGTGCGCAGTGGCGTGCGCGGGCTCGGCCTACGTGGGTGGTTGGCATGGACAGGTCGGTGGCTTGTCGCTGGGCCGGGCGCGCGGCTTCTTTAGCATGGTCCATGGACCCAGCGATCTCGCGGTGACGCTGCCTGCTCACCCCGACACCGCATCTCTGTGACGTCAACGTGAGGGGAACCTAGGGAAGCAAATCATATGCTCTCTTTCAAGTTTCAAGTATCTTGTCGGTGCCTATTATTCATTCTTATTGTTGCATCGGATCCGCCACCAGATCGATTTTAGATCATTGTTAAAAAAAAAAATCAAAAAATGGGATTTGCCGATTTTATGATCTTTCATTCTTTCCAATTTTTTCTACCAAAATACATACGATATGATACCATTATGTACCCGATGTTTCACAACACGGACAGTCTCTTGAGTTACATCATCAGTAGTGGTGGGAAAATTTGACTACTGAGTTGCTGTATCTTTTCAAAACCTATAACACACAACATTAATGTAGCTCAAGCTAATAGGATATACCATAGGTCAACCATATAGCCGAGCGTAAATTGTAGACAATTTCCTCTCGATCACCCATGGTGGGCCATAAGGAAGTGTTGTAGGCTAAGGCCCTGTTTGGAAGCAAAGTTTTAAAAAACCATGGTTTTGAGATACCATAGTTTGTAAGTGTTATATACAAAAATACCATGGTTTTGCCAATCTCCACAAAACCATGATATTTCTTGGAAATACAAAGTGTTTGGTTACAAAGTTATTTCCTATAAATAGTAATAGCAATGAGCCAAAACTTAGCTTAAAGTGGAGTTTCCAAAACTCCAAAATACCATGGTTAACTCCAAAATACCATGGTTTTGGCAAAACCATGGTTTTCAAAACAATATTTTTTGCAGAGTTACCAAACATCTTATGACTTTACAAACCATGGTATTATCTAAAACCATGGTTTTGTCTAGAAACTATGAAAATACTTTATTACCAAACAGGGCCTAAGTATATAGTCGAGCGTAAACCGTCAGCAACTTCCCCTTGACCATCAATGGTTGGTCATTTGTGAGGTTGCCGACGATACACTCGGTTATTACTTTAACAACGGTTTTTAGAGCACTCAGTAAATAAATAGGTGAGAGTTTTTTTCTCCCTGTTAGGGTAGAGAAATACTTGAGTTAATTTTTGCAAGAATAGGTTATTACTTTAACAGTTAATTCTCACAAGGATAGGCACAATTGTATACAGTCAGTCATCAGAGTTGAGCAATTTTTTCTTGTAAATTAGAAGTGTATGATGTTTAAGGGTTTGAACTCACAACCTCATGAACATAAACTCCTAACCGACCCACCTCCCCTATCTTCTGTTTGAAATAAGATAATATTCCTTTTGACCTTGTTGTCACAATTTTTTATTAATTATTTAGGCGATGACTTCAAATGAAAAGGTTGTTGACTATAAAGTTATAGATCTCATTGAGATCTACGATTTTTATATATAGAGATCATCTATATCTAACTCCGTATGAATGCTACCAATAACCAAGCGTTAACATTGTACCCACGACAAAAGTTATACGCCGTCGATGAATGCTTTGCAATAGCTGAGTGTTAGCTTTGCACTCACGCTAAATGTCTTTCCCAGTCGATGATTGTTTGCAATAGCCAAGGGTTAGCCTTCCAAGCACGGTAAATGTTGTACCTCATTGGTGAATGTTAGCAATAGCCGAGTGTTAGCTTTGCATCTACGCTAAATGTCTTTTTCTGTCGGCGATTTCTTACAATGATTGAGGGTATTCCATCAACCATCGATTAGTAGTAAGTCTCGTCGATAAATCTTTTAATAGCCAATCGTTATCATTCTACCATTGAAAAGAAAATGCACCGTCGACCATCTTAAATTTTACCGATAATCCGTAGGTACCTTTCACGCTCGACAAAGATAGATTTCTAGTAATGAGAGTAAGGGATCAACGCGTGTTGTGGTTTTGGTGGTCCCTTGCTGTCATGGCCTTCGCCGACACTAGGGCCACATCCACAAGGAGGGGGATTGCTGGTGTGTGGCGGCGGGGCTAGGGGCGGGTGGGGTGGGGGCGCTGGATTGGCTTGTGGAGGAAGCTATGCACGATCTGTTCAGGAGATGGGTTTTAAAAACCATTAGCTAGTCGCTGGTTAGCATCAGTTTAGTAAACCAATGGTTCCAACCGACCAAAATTTGTCCAAAATAAATTGAAACTTGGAAAATCCATAAAAATTTCTAAAAATACTATTGATCATGTAGCAATGTCCAAAATATAGCATAGGTTATGCCAAAATTTTCTACTAATTTTAAGGAATTTTCTCTGATTCTTTAGTATTTTCCTTTTTTTTGTCATTTTATTGATTTTTTCATTTTCTAGGAAAACTGTCGGCTAACCGGAGAAAACCGCTAGCTAACCTTTTTTTTTCAACAAAACACAAATTTGAATCCGCCTGATTTTGTAGAGGTTTTAAATGGTTAACCACTTCCAGACAAATGACTTCGAGAGTAAAAAATGGCTATGTAAACCCTGTTTGGGAATGGAGAATCTAGAGCGTCTGATGTTGCTTAAACAGTTAGGGTGAGCAACATACCGTCTATCACCAACCATCATAAGAGTCTTTTTAGAAGTAGAGATATTTGTATGATATATGTGTAAAAAGATAGTGCCAAAAACAATGACCAAATAAATACAACCATATAGTTGCGAGTGTTCGTGTTCGACCTGATACTTCAATATCTATTTGGGACACAGCAATTTCACGTGGATTTTGGACGAAAAATTCTGCGCTTCCATAGCACTTTGGTGGGTCCCATAGTTAATCTTGCACTGCTCGTTTGTAATCCTGGTTTCTTGGTTAAGATCATGTGCAACGATTTCCTTCATCTCTCTTTTCCCTTCGCAAAGAGATTTTGGTTTTTTTCATTGGTACAACAGATTTTTCTTCACCATGCTTCTTCCGAAAGGATTCTCTCTTCAATTCTATCGAAAAGAAATTGTCTCTTTTTCATATATCATTTCCTTCGAATGGTTGCCGTTAAAGATGGTAAAAAATATAGAGAAAAAAATGATGTAAGGAATATAAAAGGAAAGTGACAAAGGAAATAAGGTTGCATATCGTCTAATGATCTTTTAAGCAGTGTCTCTAGGCTCCTGCTGTGTCTTAGAGCATCTCCAATAGTAGAGTCAATTATAATCTATAAGAGCATCTCCAGCAAGAACCCCTAAAACAGGGCCCCTATTTTGGATTTAGGGGCTCCCCCTATTTTTTTGGGCCCTGTTTTCAGAGCACAAGTCCAGCAACAGCCCCTAAATCTGAGTCCCTACTTTAATTTCTCTTCTATTTTGACATATCCACTATGTATAATCTTCATTTGACACCGCTAAAATTCAATAAAAATATTTGTAATACATAAAACATAAGCATATTAACAATTACAATTTGAAAACATGATATTTGAAATTTAAATTTGAAATTTTCAAAACATGATAATGGCATATCCAAATAGAAATTGTCAAACACACATCATAATAATAAAGAAATAACAAACAAACTAGATAAATAGAAACTCCGAACAATGAATCAAACTACGAAGCGCTGTGAATTGCCCACAAATGCTCGATAAGATCATCTCGAAGCCTCTCATGTACCTCCCTGTCTTCAATCTCCTGATGTATCTTCAAGAACTCATTCAATACAAGTGGATCACAACAAATATCAGATGTCTATTGTAACAGTAGTAAATACTATAAAGATATTGCTAAAAGTGGATTGACATCACTATGATCACCATGAACCAAAATATTTGAACTGCAAATGCTGATATCTATATATATATTCTACATAATACATCACTGGAATTTCAATGAGTTCTACATAATATATCACTGGAATTCTACATAATACATCACTGGAATTTCAAGGAATTCTACATAATACATCACTGGAATTTCAATGAGTTATACATAATATATCACTGGAATTCTACATAATACATCACTGGAATTTCAATGAATTCTACAAAATATATCACTGGAATTCTACATAATAAATCACTGAATTTCAATGAATTCTACAAAATATATCACTGGAATTCTACATAATACATCACTGGTCATGCTGTAAAGAACATAATACATCACTGGAATCCTACAGAGATCTCCCTTTTGCTCTCTTAGATAAAGATATATTTGAAGCCTCAAATCAAGCAATCAATGGTCATGCTGTAAAGAACATCTACCTTAACACAATTATCTGATTATAATAGGCCTAGCTGCCAATTCTTTCGGCTATGGCTGTTGTCTTCATTATGCCAACTAATTGTGCAACTTAAATCCTTTGAACCATAATAGGCCTAGCTGCCAATTCTTCAGTAAGATATTTACTCAGATTACTCGCAGCAGAGCACACTTTTCGATAATCTTTTTTGGCAAAAGAGTTAAGCTTTGTTAACTTTAAGCACCAGCCATTGATTCCTAATTGCTTATTGCTCACTGTAATCATTGTACATCATTCACTTAAAAAATTTCAGCTTGATCGGCAATGGGGTATTGGTGTTGTGATGGATGGTCACCATGAAGTGAAGTTGAAATGATGATATTTGGATTAATTTTGAATGTACGAATGGTTCTCTGATAAGAAACAACCAAGCCAAATACATGATTTCTGTACACTGCACACACATCTCAACCAAAAATTTGCTTCTTCCCTTGAGGTACGCCGGTGTTGAAGAAATCAAAGGCCGGCGAGGCAAATACATACCGGCGGGAGAGGCGGGCGACGTGGAGAGGCAGGCCGGCCGGCGGCGAAGAAATCAAAGGCCGGCAGCGAAGAAATCAAAGGCCGGCCAGAGATTTCGCGAGGGGACGAAGCGTGCCGACCCGGACTTGCGGACGGCGTGGGGTGGCGGGCCGGCGGTCGCCGTGGCGAGCCGACGGCGGACGGCGGCGATTTCTCTAGAGGCGGGCAGCGGCAGATCTGGCGTGGCGATCGCCGTGGCGTGGAGAGCCGGCGGTCGGCGTGGCGAGGACTTGCGGACGGCGTGGCGTGGCGAAATGGCGGTCGGCGTGGCGGGCGGGCGGGCGGACGGCGACGCTTTCTCCCGAGTATGCCGGTCTGCGAGAAAATGGTGAGGGACTACAGCGTGAGGAAAAGTCGCCTTGCTTGCATGTAGCCTCCAACGGCCAAAATAGGGGCCGTCACCATGTCCGTGGGGATTGGGGCTTGGGAGCAAAATTTAGGGGCCTCCCTATTTTAGGGGCTTGAATAAGGACCTCTTGGATCGAAGTTTTTACCACAATCCCTATTTTCTGGTTTAGGGACTGATTTAGGGGCTCTGCTGGAGATGCTCTAAGCAACATCCATGTCATTTATAGATAGCATGTAGATAAACTTTTCAATGAGCTAGCTATAGCATACTCTCAAAATTAAATATGGGTCTACATATAATAGTCTTTATTTGTCTTAGAAAACGTTATAGACGGACTATTGCTTAAGAGCTAGCTCCTGTATTTCTCTTTCTCTTCTCTCCTCTATATAAGCAAAATACTGAGTTAAAAGCCTTATAACTAGCCCCGAGGTAACCTTAAAATTCTCTCGCTCGCATACCACTTGAATGTACTATTTAATTGTGTTCCATGATCTCTAGTAGCACTTCTCAGAGGATAAGGTATCCAGCGTAAAGAAATTGTTCTCCACGGCCCCTCAGCTCAGAGAGCCATGAATAATTCTGGGATTCCGACAAGGATTTCGCATCCCAAGATAGCATTTGGGCCAGTGGAATAAAATACGCAAACGCAATCGTATGAAAGGACATCACATGGCCCGAGTATGACAATTGAGACTTTTGACATTAGTCACTCTAAATTCACATTATAAAAAGTAACGTGATATGGCTCTTTTTGGAAGACAGAAATTTCACAAATATTTTATAATTTTTTATAGCAAATGGTTGAATTTCATCACAACTCATGATAAATTTTGTGTTGTCCAAAGGTTAACGGCCCTTCTTATTTAAGATTACAAAATCCGACTAATAAACACGCATCCACCATATATATGTGAGTGTGTGCTCTGACAAATGTAACAATAGATTATCTAACAATAAAGTTGGGTGTGAGGTTTTTATTTGAGTTACACTATGAAGTGTACATCTAGTCTTATTTTTACTATTTACAACCCTATTTTTACAGTAACAGAGTCAACTATAGTAAATGTATAGGGCCATCACTAAAAATGTCCTTCAGGAAAATTATAAAATTATATTGAGCTCAACAAATGTACTAGATCATTATATTCCCAAACATATGGACTTGGCTGCAAAAGAACCTGTTGTGAGCAGTCCCCTTTCCCATAAAAGATCGCACAGAAATTATTGCGCAGAAGGGCTTTTCTTTTTTCTTTTCTGAAACCCTAAAATTAAGGAAGTAGCAAGAAAGCAAAAAAAAATATATACTAGAGGCAACCAAGAAATTCCCTTTGCCCTCTCCGATTTTCTCGCATATGCCCCCGAGGATTTCACGCAAATTTCCCTAGTTGTTTCCTCGCCCTGACACACGATCCGAGCTGAAAGACGCGCGGCGATCGCCTTCCCTTCTTGCTTGGATCACAGCAATGGTGTGGGGGCTGAGGTGACGCCGCCGCTGGGGATTTGATTCCGTCCGATCTGATCTCGCGTCTTCAGGTGATCCTGCCGATTCCGTGAGTTCGAGTTCGGTAAAAAGAATTCGATTTGACGAAATGTGCAATCTTGCAGGTTTCTTTGATTTGCTGGGGGAATGCTCGTGCCAACATGCTAAACCGCGGAGCCGTGCGGTCGCTGTTCGATCGTCTCCGGCCGCCGCCTCGGGGGAGGAGCCCCGCCATGCCGCCCTCGGCTGCCGCCAACCGCGCCTGCCTCTGCAGTTTCAACCACCACTCGCATGTGTACAGCGAAAGCTGTAGGATGCAGAGGAATGGGTTTCTTGATCTGGGAATCGGTAGGAGGTTTGCGCCGGGCAGCGCATTGAGCTCGAAGGGCTGCCTGGATTGGAAGGACAGCAGATTCAGGAGGGTGGATGGCGAGGCTGTGAAAATCATGGCACAGGTTCTGGCCCCTCAGCGGCAGCTAGTCCGGGATGCGGAGGTTCTGCCATTGGAGGAGGTGAGCACAAAGAGTTTGAACGGGAATGGCGCATGCCGGCGCGGGAAGCCTCTGGGTTTCCCTGAGCACGCTGTGTCGACTAAGATGGTGATTGCTGTCGATGTGGATGAAGGTATTGAGAAAACCATTGCATGGAGTTTACCATCTCTCACTTATGCAGGCCTGAACTTTCATATTGATTGCATAGCTGCTTCCTTTGTTTGTGATCAGAGCTTCATGGTGCTTAGTCTAGAACCAAATTGTGAATTGAACATTATTGAAAAAGTTGTACTTCTTGTCAATTGTCATGACAATAATTTACATTTTCATGATATTTTCCTTCTCCCATGTCTTGTCCTCCCCACATCAATGAATTAGCATCATCTTTCTGTTTCTTGTAATTGATCCTTTCTCATTATCTTGTGATGTATATCTTGCCCACAGTTCTTGGAAGCTTTCTTGCTGCGCTGAACAGATTTATTGCGGATCGTTATTCCTGGAATCACTCAGTGTCAGAATACCATGTGTATGAGTTCTTTAAGGTGAATTTCAAGCCCTATATTCCTTTTTTAAAAAATGAAGTTCTGCAATTTGCTTTCTTTGAGCAGTGACATTTTCTGTTGAGTTATTGTAGCTGAATATTTTGTCCATGAGGTATTACTTACATCTCCTTTTGCAAAATTTTATGCAGATATGGAACTGTTCTCGAGAAAGAGGTCTATCTCAATACTACTTACCTTCATTTCATCTTGGGATCTATAAATTTTGGTGTTATTAATATATAATGTATTGTACAAAATTAAGCACTCCTTTGAAATGCTGCAGCTAATATTCTTGTCCACGAGTTCTTTACAACACATTACTTCCAAGATGGTATTCATCCTATTCCAGGCGCTCGAGATGCTCTCCAAAATCTTTCTTCTTTCTGTAGCTTGTCTGTAGTAACGTAAGTCCATCACTTGATTTAAGAGACATAATCAAGTTATCTTTCATTATATAATGTTTGCCTAATGATATCATTTTCTTTAAAAGATCCCGGCAGGATGCAATTAAAAATCACACATTAGAGTGGATTGAGAGGTATTATCCAGGTTTATTTGAGCAAATCCATTTCGGGAACCATTTCGCTTTGCAAGGTCAATCAAGGCCAAAATCAGATATTTGCAGGTAAGATGGTAAAGGGGATGCTATTCTTGTCTTTTCCAATCATGTTAAGAGAGTTTACCTGTACAATGACTTGTCTTGCCATACACTAAAGAATAAGAATGGTTTAAACTGTCATTTGCTTTTCTTTTTGTGTGCTCTGTGCAGTTTGAACTATTACAACAATGTTTTCAGCTGTTCATACACATAATATTAACTTGTTCACTATGAAATTGCTTGTTGCAGATCGTTCGGCGCTCAGGTTTTGATAGATGACAATCCGAGATATGCTTTAGAATGTGCTGAGGTTGGCATGAAGGTCCTGCTCTTTGACTACGATAATTCATATCCTTGGTGCAAAACTGGTGTGGAACAATCACATCCTCTGGTGACCAAAGTTCATAACTGGCAAGAAGTGGAGCAAAAACTTCTTTCCTGGGTAGTAACGGAGAGCTGAAATTCTTGGCCCAAGGTGAAGCAGAACTGGGGTTTGCAAATAATTCCAAACAGCTTAATTTTTGAAGAAACATGTTCGATCCATTCCATATGTCAATACATGAAATATGAGAGTAAAATAGGACATTACCTCTCTTTTTTGGAGGACTGGTGAATGAGCATTTGCTTCATTGCCACAGGCTGGATGTAGGAAGGCAGCCAGTTTAGTGTTGTCCCAGATTATTCAAGATCAATACGCAGTTCCATGTCAAAGATGAAATTCTTTTTCAGCCTTTTACCCTGTGGGCTGTATATATTGCCATTGTGGTATATGCATTTGATGAGTTAAGATAGTTCAATATGAGTCAATTCTCATACAGTGGTCAGATAGTTTGGACTCCTAATTTACTACTGATTGATGAAGGATTTTTTTTCTCACGCTTGCATCTTTCTGAATTATCTTTTATGCGTGACTATGGTCTTCTAGTCTGACAGAAAAAATGAAATCCTTAAAACAGCATTTTTCGTTCTGTTAAACCGAATTCTCATAGCGCAATTTTTTGTGTCGCACAAAGCAGAGCTTAGCCGCTTATTCGCAGTTAGTCTCATCCTCGCTTTGAAAACAAAACAAACGATGAAATGTTATTCGAGGTTCAGACACACCCAGTAGGATTCAAACGCTGGTTAAAGATACATCTACGAAGTTAGTTGCGACCAAATCATCATACCAACGATGCAGTTTAGGCCCAAGTCATTGGCAACCATAGGAAGCGTGTCAATGTCACTGGCGCGTGGACGAGGAGTCAGCAACACGAATCCCTCACCAAGAAGCCGTGACAGCAGCAGCTCCTGCTGTCGGTAAGTATAAAATTACAACAGTCAGCGAAGCAGCCAAGCCAAGGAAATAACAAGAGCGTAATTTGCAAAGAACCAAACATCATTTGGAAAAAGATAATAACCCAAACATCACTTGGAAAAAGACAGTAAACTTTCATCCATGGAAACTTCCTGGAAATCTCATATCAGATGAGAGCACTTAACAACTTCACGGAAATCTCCTATCACAACTCAGAGGACAGCTCTAAACCTTGTATTAGAACGGGTTAGGATTAGTGTCCAACAAAAACTAACGCTTACATTAGAACTCCCAAATAAATATTATTATAAAAGGTTGGGATTAGTGTTCCAACAAAAACTCACACTTGCATTAGAACTCCAGAAAAAAAAAAATGAAGAACGTATGTGAGCCAAACATGAGTTGTGGGTGTTAAGCTGTTTCGGAATTCGGACTAGGCTGCCGATACAAAGGGTTTAAAAATGTAAGAGCATACCCAGCAGTGTCTTAAAAAAAATCTTTTCTATATTTAGAGATTTTCTTTCTCTATATCTTTTTAAGAATAGAGACTACTGGAGATGATGAAAATTCTCTAAATTCGGATATCTATATCTCCTTCTCCGAACCACTATTCGTTTCTTATATTTTCATCATCTTCAGTAGTCTCTATTTTTAAAAAGATATAGAGATAGAAGAGATAATATCTAAATATAGAAAAGATTTTTTCAAAGACACTGTTGGACATGCCCTTACATTTTTAAACCCTTTGTATTCGGATCTCTATATCTCCTTCTCCAAACAAATATTCATTCCCTATATTTTCATCATCTCCGGCTAAGTCTCTACCCTCGAAAAGATATAGAATCTCTAAATAGTCTTAGTGAGATAATCTCTAAATTTAAGTACTGACATAAAGATTCTACTAAAATGATATAGGAACTAAGGCCTCTTCTCCCCAGCTTATCTAATCTAACTTATCTCGTAACTTCGAGAATTTTCCGAGATGGCCTCGAGAGTCGGATGCCCTTTTTTAGGATTTAGAGAGCTTTTAGACACGCCTACGAGATAAAAAAAATAGATTCAAAAAATAATAAAATAAGTAAAATAAGTCAATATAAACCACGTCTTATCTGTCTTATCTAACTTATATTGACTTATTTAACTTTTTTATTACTATCTCGTAGACGTATCTAAAAGCTCACTAAATCCTAAAAAACAAGGACATCCAACTCTCGAGACCACCTCGGAAAATTCTTGAAGTTACGAGATAAATCAGATTAGCAGATTAGATAAACTAAAAAGAGTGTTTAAATACAGAGAAGATTCTTTTTTTTAAAGACCCTACTGAACATGCTCTAAGGCTTAAAAAAAATCTACAGCTCAAACCAAGCAGTTTGTAGAGTTTCTCGTCAAGAAGTGAGAATACGGTTCTACAGATTTACCATCACGAGTTGATGACCAAGTCTCCAAGGTGGTAGTCAAGACAAGAATTGAGTTACACAAATCATTTGAAAACTATACAAAATTAGGGCCCTGGTATCACACTTTCATAGACTTTTATTGTCAAAGTTGCATTAGGGGCAGGGCCATCATTGCACCAAAAACAGAAAACATAACCAGCATCAACCAGAAGGGCACTCGCTTCTTCTGCTGCTTTTCGCCTTTAGGCTCCACCACTGGTTGTCCTCTATTATTGGGTACAACTGTGGCTTGCTGGACAGCTGGAGATGGAGCGGGGGCAGGGTTTTCCTGAGGATCTGCTTCTGCAACAGTTTGCTCCATTTGCTGCTGTTGGTTGTACTTCTCAACATACTCTGGAAACAGTTTCTTGAAGTGTGGACAATTTTTGCTGCAGAACAAGAGCAAAGCTTACAAGAGTCACACGGCTTGAAGCATGGAGTAATACATGGCAAGCAAAAAAATGGCATAATTAAAACACGATTCAACAACGGCAGCACTCCTAACAGTACTATATAGTGATTTAACAGGGCCACCATGAGTTCATTGCGCTCAAGAAGAACATGCAACCCAGTGGGTAGAACTAAATCCCACCCACCCCCACACACAAAAACACGCAAAAAAAAAAATTGAGCTTATTTATTAAACAATGTACAAAAGAAACTTCAGTTCTATTCTGAAAGTGCAGACTGTTAACCTTTTTCACAGTCCTAGATAAAGTACATGGTCAGATTAAAACTATCTTGCAGTGGGAGAAATGCATTTACCTCTCACAATTGTAGGCAAGGGAAGCCTTTGCTAAATGCCTCTTTTCTGCATCTGAACTCCTGATGCTTCCAGTTGTCAGAGCATCATCCATCTGTAAGTACAAGAATTATTCACATTGAAACTATGTGGGTAGCAATAATCAGTGAATTGTTGCACTTTGTTTACAGTTTATATTTCAGAAGGGCAGGAACAGGAAATAGTTATGTCCTGAGGGGCTGGATAGTTGCATCATAACAGGAAGGTATAACAAGCAAAGTTTTTATCATCTAAGCATTATATTTTGGTGGCTGTCTGTCTGACATTTAAAATAAATGAGATCATCAGTAAGCTAGATCACTGAACTACACCCTTCCAAATGAAAGTGTGAAATGTTAAAATTGGTTATCTAAACATTGAAAGAAGTATCATGAGTAAAAACTGCTAGGCTTGAGTGACAGTTCATCTCCCAATCGTATAAAACTAAGAAACTAAGGCTGAAATTGAACATACATTTTACTGAGCTGATGAATAAGTAACAACTTACCATGAATGAAAGAAGCCCTGTGAGAATGCTGCAGCACAAAGGCATAAGTCAGACCAGTTTAGGAAAAAAGCAAACAAATGTATGGCAAAACACAGTAACAAATTGACCATGAAAGACCACTTGCATAACTGGAACAGTGAAACTACACTTTGATGCTGTTGAAAGTTCCCCATCTCATTGTTAAACAAATATTCATGTTGACTTCCAAGAAACCACAAAACCATCAAGCATCATAATGTTCATATAGAATAAAATAGTAATATTTTCAACGGGGCATTGCTTTGAATACCAGTAATTAAACAGTAAACACTCAACTGTAAAGTAGCTGCAAAATGAAAAAAATATATATCATATGTATACAAATCAAAGTTCAGACTTAAATAGATAAAAAGATATGAAGTTAGATACCCCAAAAGATTCTTTAACAAGATCAGTGAGAGAAAGCATAATACACACGCATTTTAAGCTAGTTATCAATTATCAATTTGAGCATACCTTGCTACAGACCACATTGGATTCCAAGATTCCGGATGAACTGAAAAAACATAGGATGATGAGAATTCTTTAAAACCTAATCAAATAACAAATCAATTAAGATCGCAGTATGACACTTACAGTCACTCATTGATAGGCATATTCTCTTGTGAGGGGCAAACCTGCCGCTGGGGGTTGTCATGCTGAACAACAAAACATGTTAGAGAAGTAAACCAAAGTTTAAAGTGTTTATCAATTTCATATCTGAAAAATATTCTAATTCAGGTTTTACCTTGTTACACTCTAATAAAAAAACAGCGTATCATTAAAACACGACCCTTGCTCAAATATTAAAATTCCTGCCACAGAATGTTTCAGTACCTGATACTTGGGGGTTTAAAAGGATAATCAGGTGGAAATTTGAGTTTCCCGTAGTAATATCCGCCTTCAGGGAAAAAAGGTCAAATTATAAAATATTGTTACAGATTAAGTAATAGAGTAGTAAAATAGAATGGTTTGTCATCTTTACCTTCAAAGGGTGTGCCTGCACTTCCTTCAAGTACAAAATCTGGCATATAATAAAGAAAAAATGCACATAAATAGGTACCTGATACAAGCTTGAAAGAAAGTGAAATGACAGGCATAGAATTAAAATAAGCATGTCCATGATACATACGACATACAATTTGAAGGCCAACGCAGACTGGACTTACAGAACAGCTTGTAGTAAATACATGCACTTTGACAACATGGCATACATGTGGCCATGAAAAAAACCGTCGATATTTTCTTGCCGTGATAAGTGCGTCACTTGAAGTGAAGCACTTATCTCACTTGTTAAATTCACAGCAGTCAAACTTTCAGAAGTCTAGACTTCAAGACCAGTTGTGGTATGAAGCAAGTTGCTGTTTTGGGGCATTTATCAATTTGCTCATACAATTAGCAGCATGTATTAGCCTACCAACAACATTTTTTTCTATTTTCCTAAAATTTAGCAAAACCAGCAATATTTATTAGCCTATTAAGCAGGTTGATCATACAATTAGCAGGACACCTCAATATGCAAGAAACTTAGATTGATGTTTACCATATTTGCTGTGCCATCTGCACCAGCACAGGTTCAAACATACAATTAGCAGGAACTTTTAGTACGCAATCACTAATCAGTAACTATGTTTGCTGTGCTAACATGATAAAACAGGTTATTGTGATTGCACTCAAATTACAAGCCATTACAGGCCAATGCAAACCCTGGAGGTGACAAAAAAAATAACATTAATAAACAAATGGGAGGTAATGGAGACTATTATATAATCGAAATGGGCTATAAACAAATGTCTGACATAATGATACAAGGCAGTGGTACAACTGCATTGAGTTATTGCAATGATTGTTGAATGAACATCCAACAAATGCATAAAATTTATCTTGGACCACAAGTGTGAAAATCGCCCCCATCTCCATGACCAGACAAGCAACCAGGTGATCACACAAATGTTCCTGGCTCCTGCATGAGTGTATCTGGCCTTCTATTTGTAGAATCTAAGAATGAACTTTCTTTATGCTAAACAATCAACCCTCCCAATCACAAAAACATTTAACTCTAGACTAGCTAATGTGTAGTGCTATCAGGAGGTAGTTCATAACAAAGAACATGTACATACAAAAGCTGTAATCTTCAAATTTTCTGGAGCTTTTGTAACATCACAGCAAACCAATACTTAGCATATCTATGAACTGTACATGAGATTTCCTTCCATGAGCTAAATAAAAAGGTTTTGAGTTCATCCAAGTCACCAACTCAAATGCCAAAGCTGGAGCATAGTTTCCACAGAATCATCAGAACAATACATAAACTCTGCAAAACATAGGCTAAACACATCACACACTAAGTCCACTCTTAAAATTCTACACGACGCAGAGCAAACTAAGCACGGAAAAAAAAAATCAAGAGCACCCCCACATGTGCATCACATATATCAACAATCAACACACCATCAAGCTGAATCATCCATTCACAGAAAGCATTAACTAGCTGCTTAAAACGTGGTAAATCTACTGGCGCGGCCAGTGGAAGCTACTTACGCCACTCCAATATGTCGTTGGGCAGCGGGCGGGCCACGATCTGCGGAGGCGGCTCCTGCAACCCAGCCAAAACAAAAACCAACCACCGGAATCGCATCAGAACCCAGACCAATCCAACTCCACCGCATCAATCAGTCCCAATCGAACCGAACAGGAGCTCACCTTGCAGAGCGAGCGGTACTCCTTCTGGAGGCGCTTCAGGCAGTCCTTGCCGGCCATGGCAGAACCCCTAGGCGGCGGCCGAGGGGAGGGGGAAGCGAGGCAGCGAAACCCTAGGTCTCAGCCTCCGCACGCGGCGCGCTGGGGACCCCAATCCGATCGGATGCGGGAGGTGGCGTTCGGAGATCGAATAGGGAGGAGATTTGGTGGCGAATTGGGGATTTGGGCGGGGCTGGGTTGATCGGGCGGCGGGGGTGGGAGGGGAGGAGGATGGGGATCGGCGGCCGCGTTCCCCGGTGCGAGCGGAGGAAAGAGGCAGCAGCGCACACCCCGCGTTTCTCCCCGAGCCTTTTATGGGTGGTGAGTGATTCGCTTTGGGATTCGTGCACGCGGGCCGACGGGCCGGCGGGCCGTTGGGGTGCACGCGGTCTTCTTGGGTCTTTTTCGGCTCCCTGTTTTTCTTGGTTCGCTTTTGTGGCCTCGTGGGTTTCCCTTTCTCATCACCATGCTTTTTTTTTTGTTAGCTAAAGACTGCAGGGTTTTTCATAGTTATATATTACTCAAAAAGAAAGGTATATGCAAGAGTTAAACCCAAACAAAGAAAAGGGGAAAAAATAAGCAATAGAAAATTAATTAGGTTCCAACGTACAGAGCCTTTGGGTAATGGCTCTCCCGAAGGATTCGCTCTTTCTCGCACGAAGGAGTTGCGTCGACAAGCGAACTTTGGAGACTGTGACTGACGAAGGAAAACTGCATTGAATATCTTACCATTTCACCCTAGCCAAATGTGCAAACAAACCAAAGAAAAGAGTTCCTTATAGAAGGGTCGGACCCCTAGGTTAGCTCGAGAGAAAGCTCTTGTCATAACAAATCAGTCTTGTGATATTACCGGAATAGAAAGCTTCAAGTAAGACCAGATATCTTTTGCGGCAAGGCATTGGATGAAAAAGTGGAGTAAAGTTTCTTCTGTATTGAACTGACAAATGGTGCAAGCTACACATCCATTCTATATGCCTTTTCAACTAAGAAGGCTTTGTGAACTCAACCAATTGAGCAAAATTAGTCATAGAAATAGCTTATGCTTAAGTTGGTCATAACTCTTTCAGACAATTTTATAAGCATTGAATGACAAATTATTAGCTATGATATGCTTGTGGTATTTATCGGAGTACTCGTATTGTTCCAGGTGTAGGACTAGGAGTCCTCGCGCTAAATGAAGGTTAAATCATCAAACAGCTCATAGAAGACATTTGCCTCTTGCATACCCTGATTAAGCAGCAGGCATAAATAAATCCCTTTGCTAGTGTATAAGTGAAGGGGAACAGGTAGGCTACGCTAGCGCAATATCGAAAATTTCTATCGTGAACACCTAGGGCATCATGCGAGTAGAGAATCATAGATCATTACCCTTGACGTGCAATCGACGTGGAAGAAGATAAGAGTTCCTTATAGAAGGGTCGAGCCTCTAAGTTAGCTCGAGAGAAAGCTCTTATCATAACAAGTCAGTCTTGTGATATCACCGGAATAGAAAGCTTCAAGTGAGACCAGATGTCTTCTGTGGCAGGGCATTGGATGAAAAGATGGAGCAAAGTTTCTTCTGCATTGAACTGACAAAGGGAGCAAGCTACACATTCATTCCATATGCCTTTTCGACTAAGAAGGCTTCGCTAATTTAACCAATTAAGCAAAATTAACCATAGAAATAACTTATGCTTAAGTTGGTCATAACTCCTCCGGACAATTTTATGAGCATTGAATGCCAAATTATTGGCTATGATATGCTTGTGGTATTTATGGAGGACTATCTCGTATTGTTCTAGGTGTAGGCGTAGGAGTCCTCGTATTGAATAAAGGTTAAATCATCAAACAGCTCATAGAAGACATCTACCTCTTGCAGACCCTGATTAAGCAGCAGGCATAAATAGATCCCCTTGCTGGTGTATAAGTGAAGGGGAACAAGTAGGCTACGCTAGCGCAATATCAAAAATTTCTACCACGGACACTCAGGACATCATGCGAGTAGAGGATCACAGATCGTTACTCTTGACGCGCAGTCGCAGTGAAAGAAGAGTCAGAATAACTGAGTCCAATGTCGCGGGCATTGAGGTACAGGGAGTAGTTGTTCACATCGAGCTGATGTCCCCTCCTCACCGATCACCAACGTAGCAACGTCGTACATATTGTCATAGAGTAAGTAGTCATTCTCGTTGGTCTTTTCCTCCTTGTTGTCGATTAGCGCCGCAGCAACCGCAGTAGTGCATCTACGGTATCCACACTTAATCTTGTCATGCATTCTAAACTATGATTAACTCTTTAATCATATTGACATGACCATGCACTTTTTAATCCAATCACAACGAGAGGTCTAGAGATATCTCTCCTGTTTTCAAGGATGGACAAATTCCATCTTGATTGCTCACACCCCACGTCATGTTTCATAGTTAACTAAGTTAGAAGCTAAATTCTAATGCTCCACTTTGAATTGAGGGTGTTGCACTTTCAACTAGGGGTGTTGCACATGATGAACCCACACCACACTCTAGCTTACACTTCCAATTCTACTTGCAGATGTCATCACAAACAAGAAAGCGGTTGAGGCATTGGGCAGTGTTGGGGTACTACGTCGAGGGAGGCTGCATGGAGGTGTCAGGGGCACAATGGGGCAGCGTCGAGGGTGGGAACATTGCAGCGTGGAGGTGGTAGTGATGGCATGGTGGGGCAGCGAGCTAGAGACGCGAGGTAGGGGTGATAATGGCAGTTGTGGTATTGTCATACTGGTGGCAAGGGATTAGGGAATTGGGAATTAGGGTTAAGGAGGGTTAACCAATTGGGGGCAACTTATATATGAGATAAAACAACGGGTTGGGCTAGTGCGTAAGTGTGCCATTTCATGGTACTGGGTTGGGCTAGCTAGTGAAAATAGGTATCTGAATTGAAATCTACCTGATATCCTATACCAAATCTGAATTACATTTCCCGATCCTACTCGATATTTGAAACAAAATATCTGAATTCGCATGTCTGGTTCTGAACGGATTCGGCACCGGGTCGGGTAGGAAACACCTAAACCGTTTGTGCCCCTATTGATACTATACAGTCTCAACTACTTGTTTCTTTAACAAATAATGATAAAAATGAACTGATGAAACTTAATACATATTTCATGGTGTGACACTATCCAAACTACCTAAGGAAATATGTCAAGTTATATAGAGCTCACACGAATTTTTATTATTATAAAGTGTTCAGCAGTGAGTGGAGATGATGGTGGTCGTGCTTTCCTCTTTTTGAATGGCTCATGTGATTTTCTCTCTACTATTATAGTGTTAGTGGTGAGTAGTGGTGATGGTGGACATACTTTTCCTCTTTTTGATTAGCTCATGTGTTTTTAGGAACGTTTTGAAATCAACGAGGATACTTTCTATTGATTTGGTTTGCTTTTTATGATTTATGTGTTCATAATTTTTGTATGTTTCGGTTAGATCTAGAACACATTAATGACCCAATATATGATATATTTATTGGCACAACCATCACTAGCCTTCCACGACGTATGTATCATATGTGTGACACAAATCCAGTATAAAAACAAAGCTAAATGCATGCACCAATACATCGATCACAACATGTTAGAACAATATTTGATATTGTTTTAATTCATAGCAAAGCACATGCATTTCTAGCATATAATTTAAGTTACTATAGCCTTCTTTGAGACAACGATCACTCCTTAAGTGGAAACTTTTTTTTGCATAAATAACTATGATGATGTAAAATTGTTGCTAAAAATGAAGCCCTATATGTCAATACAGATACTTCTTAAAAGTTTTAGGACTCTAAAATAGTTATTAACTCCAACAAGTAGTCCTAAAACAGAGTTATATCCACTTAATTAACCTAAAGAATTGTGTGAATATAGGTATAAGGCCGACAAAAGAGTACCCAAATCTAACAACTCTCTAGAGGGACCTAATTTTTTTTAAGAATTTTTTTAAAAGATAGGAATCATATTGAAGTTTTTTTTAAAAAAAACAAAATAAAGGGATAGAAACCCATATTCTCGAGGAGACGACGAGGCTTGCACTGCCAATGAAGTGACATCAACAGTTTCTATACATGCTAACTATAAAGAATATCTGTTTCTCCAAAAAAAATGCAAAAGTTCTAACGTTTGGAGGGGTTACTAATTAAGAAAGAGATAGTACGAGAAACAACCTTTTATCAAGACATCCTATCTCTTATTTAGATACAACGTTAATTGTTTTTTAGGAAAGTTGGTCATGCACTGTAAAATGTGGTGGCTATGCTGGTAGCACTGAATTTGCTGCCACCACTTCTCTAGAACCAATTTCCCTTGTTTTTATACCCACATAAAATTTATTGTCTCACTTCATATAAACCAGTCGAAAAATGAAGAAATATTGCACCGAGTGTCCTATGGTTCCATTTGCAGTGCAGGAATCATCATGCAGGGAAGCCGAGTGCGTTTGCACGTGCGTAACTCAGCCCGATCAAATGAGCCCACTAGTGCAAAAGTTATGAACACCTGACCTGTATTCGAGCTGGGCCCAACCAGTTAAATTGGCCTTGGTCAAATCAAATTGGTCCTAGTCAAACCAAAGTGACTCCGTATGAGCATCTTCTTGATATATTTCTCTTAAATTATTTGATTTTTTATTGTTTTGACTTTTTCAGCCATTTCTTAAAAATTCCAAAGTCAAACATTCTCAAATATGACTTCGATTATAGGTTTCACCTTCTTGAAGCCACTTAAAACTTTGAAAGTTCAATTTCAGCAAATAATCAAATAATTCCAGCACCAAAGAACACCCTCATCCACAATGGGGCCTCTAAGGCAAAGCGTTTTCAAGCTTAGGGATAGTCTATAAGCACAAGGTGGCTACATAGTCTAACTTGTCAATAAAATATATGATAATTCATAGTTATTTTTTATTTTAGTTGTGGGCCCATCTTAGATGCCGTTGCAGTTTCTAAGCATTGCAAGAAAAGGGCTTAATTTAAATCCTAGAGACTAGGCGTGTGGATGCGCTAAGTAGAATTGATTTTCTCAAAAAAAATGTTGGAATTGATACTTGCATGGAAGCAAGGGAGAGACAGATGGAGGAGCTTTGTCCCAGGTTCTAGCTGATCGTACATGCTCAGCTGGGAATACATCAATTTTTTTTATATAGCAAATTAGCAATAGCTCTATCGTGTAGCTGCTATAATGCTATATATGCTTTGAGTATGTTCTCTTCAGCTTATCTTATCTACTTATCTTTGAATAAAAAAATCAAACGCTTTAACTTTTGTAGTCCATTTTTTCAATCTCAAAACTACGTCTTAGAACTCCCAAACAAGTCAAATGAAGCTCACCAAACTTTCTATGCTATCTCCGAAAACTTTTAAAATTCAACTTATGAGCAAATAAGAAGAAAAACAAATAAGATATGTACTAATAGTTTTAGAGTATCTCACTTCTTCCCTGCATAGGACATCTTGATTTGAATGGAGAACATAAAGTTCTCGTTTTGAGATCCGATTACTATTCATATGTTTGATTTGCAGGTGGAGCAAAATAAAATAAAATTTGAGGAACCATTCGTTTCTCAGAAAAAAAAGTGTGAAGAACAACATCCACTTATAGCATCCCCAGTAGATGCTCTAAAATCATACCTGTATACACCTCCTCTAAATTACTATTCGTTCTCTATATTTTCATCCTCTCTAGCAGAACCTCAATCCAGAGAAACTATAGAGGCTGATATAAAGAGCCTCCAAATTTATAGACAGGGAGAGATAAACTATAAATTTAGATGCTGAGATAGAGACTTTGTTGAAGGACGAGAGACTCTAAATATACAGAAAATTCTGTTTTAGAGGCTCTGCTGGAGATGCTCATAGCTTCTTTTTTCAAACACATAGCCCTATAATATTCTTGTGTTTTCTAATAATCTATCTATTATATGTCTTCGTTTTCTATTCATGTGTTGTTATTCCAGCTAATCAAATAGACCTGAGACCTGATCGTGCATATTATTGCATTTGTATGAATCTTTTGCATCATTACCTAATGCCAAGGTCCGCATGCCTTTTGCATCATTACCCTAATGCTAAGGGCCGCATGCCTGTCATCTCATCTCCAACGGGACAAGATAGTATGATGAGATGTTCGTCCTGCTTTCTTTCAGCGGAAACTGGCGGTTGGCGGTTTACTGTAGTAAATTTATAAGTTTTCGAAAAAAAGTTTAATGAGCCTAAAAAGATAATTAAATTTTTTTTAAGAATCTTTGAGAAGAACTGATCAAAGCCTCGAAAAAAATCTTTAGAAATTATAACACAAAAAATCATATAAAATATCAAGGGGTACTGTAGTAAAATACCGACCACCGGTTTACGCTGAAAGAAACAGGGCCATTGTATCATTCCACATTACATTTGTTTTTTAGGTTGCGCAAATGCGCAATGGCCCAAGATCCCCATCTTTGTTCCTGCAGATAGCATAGCAGAGGCCTGATCAGTGAATAGTGATGACAATATATATATCTCACGATATAGAGACCCGAAAGAATTTATATTTCGTTATCAAAAACGGTGAGACGATAATGAACCCGACAATTGACATCACGCGAATATCAAAGACCATGATACTAATCCAATGGTCCGCGGTGATCTCTACTAATCTCACCCTGATTTATATCATGCAGCACAATGCGCGCGGGATGCGTCACTCTGTCATGTATGCTATGCATATAGTGGTGGTAACTTATGGCCGTGTGGGTATATTATAGCAAATCCTCGCCTTCTGTTTTCATTTTGAGTATAGTTACGGAGCGTATTCTTATCCCTACCATTGGATCAAGTGTGGACGGATCGTATCAGTGCTAGATCATTGTACCAAAAAAAAAGTAATCAGCATTGTACCGTAGCGCAAATCAACATAGTAGGTCCATTCTATCTATCATACAAAATACAAAGATTTTTCTTTACTGAAAGAGAGTTGACCCGTTTCCATGGGTCCGGGCGTGGATGCACACTTCTATGCCGTTGTTCTTTTCAACTTATCTTTTCATCTTATCTATCTATTTTCAAGTTAAAAGTCAAATACTTTGATTTTTTTGTCCTTTTTTTTTTCTCCAAGATGCATATCCAAACTTTCAAATACAAGTCAAATAAAGCGTAACGAGCTTTCCAAGCTACTTGAAAAAGCTATGGAAGTTCAGTTAAAAACAAGTCAAATAAAGCATACCGAGCTTCTAAGCTACCTAAAAAAGCTATCGAAATTTATAAATAAATAAATAAATAAGTAAGATAAGTCGAAGGGAATAACCTTGCTGTTCGGCCAAGGGCCACCCAGGCTCGCGGGAGCCGTGCTTTGTTTGTTTGGGGTACAGGGGCAACCGCAAGTCAAAGCACGAGGGAGAGCGCGCAGAGGCTGGAGCTTTGGCAAGGGGTGCACGGGGCAATGCCAGCGAAGCTAAAAATAGTACAGTGGCTGTTCGGGAAGGCCAGTGGTGGACCGACGAAGCTCGCGGCTCACTGGGTGGTGCCGGCAAGCTAGGGGACACTCTAACGAGCTTACTGTGACGTGGGGAAGCATGGACTCACCTGCAAGTTGTTGACCCGCTCGCTGCCTTGGTCGTTAGAGTGAATCAGCCTGGAGGCGACGAGGAGGCATAGGAGTTGCAGCTGAATCTGGCGGCCAGAGGCGACGGGGAGCCGAGACACCGGGAGCCAGCCGTGTAGATATTTGATCCAAATTCAAAAGGCCAATGTCTGACGAAGTGTAGCGGAGACCCATCGCCAGGAGGCTTGGACCGGAGCGGAGCGCCGGGGATGCCTAGGGGTGCAGGGGGGAAGCCCCCGGCGGTACGGATCGTTATAGATTTGTTTTCGAGTTGGATCCTAGGTCGCTACCATCTATAAATACCTCTTGTAAGCCATGTTAGAAACCGACACGCACAAAACGAAGTAGATCGAGAAATCAAACAGATCGAGACATAGATTTTAACGTAGAAAAACCCCTCCAATGCGAAGGGGAAAAAAAACCACGGGCACCGATCGACGAAATTTCACTATTATTAGGAGAGTCACAAAACGCCGGGGAGAAAAACAATATGTGGGATGATATCCTCCCAACGGCTTATAAGAAGCATTTATAGAGGCGATGACCTAGATTAATAATAATAACGATTCAGACGCCGGAGAGGAGGGCTTGCCCCCCGCCAGGCGTCCGGCCCAAGTCTCCCGGCGACGGGCCTCCGCTCTGCTCCGTCAGAAGTTGGCCTTCTTTGAATTTGGATCATAACTCAACAAGCCGCACGAGGAGATATCACATTGTAATCCCCTGTGTTTGTAACTCTCCAGAAAATAGTGAAGTTTTGCTGACCGGCGTCTGTGGTTTTTTCCTGCAAGGGTTTTTCATGTTAAATCTGTGTCTCTTATTTCTTTTGATTTAATCTACTTTTTACTTTTGTGTCTGTCAATTTATAACAAGCCGGATACGGTGGTCAAAGGTGACGGGGACATAGAGAGGTAGCCAGCGGTGGCCTCCAAGCGGCTCTCAATGTGCAGCCGACGAGTTGCAGTGCCCGACCGGAAAAGGACAGGACGAAGGCCACCACATGTTTGTGTCCCAAATACATGTCAAAAAAAAAAGCTAGACACCGGCGTGCAGGCAATTGGCCCGAGAGGCCATAGCTCACAAAAGTTTCTCAAGCAGTGGACACCATGCTTCGTGGCTGCTTTCAATCTCGCTCACAAAGCCATCAAAACTGTTGCAACCTGTCATGAACTCCTTGTGCAACCTAACAATGCAGCAAACTTGGAACCAGCAAGTTACATCAATCTGTCCACTAAGAACTCGGTTTCTTTAAAAGAGAAGTGCATCAAGAAATCAGGTAGTTTCTCTGATGCACTAATCAGATTTCCCCCATAATCAGAATCTTTTACGATCAGAAATGACAAAAAAAAAAAACATGGCGAAACAAAAAGAGAGTTGCTACTCCCTCGCGAGGCACAGCTTTTTTTAGGGAAACCAAATTTTCAATCCGCATAAAAAAAAAACCCCACCTTCAACGGTATGTGAAAACAATTGTTCTTTCTCAATATTTGTTGATAAGAAACAAAGGAAAGTAATAATACCTACGTCATGTCAAACTCATTCTTGCTGATCTGATCCCGGCCGGCAGCTCCGTACTTATCTTCCCCTTTCTGGAGTTTTAAGTATCGATCAGAATAAGTCATGTCATAGCAATAGAATAAATATAGATGATTAAAATTAACACTCACCTAAAGTCGTACTACCACTGCATGATGAGCTCGGTCCTTAAAATCATGATCGTCGTCAAATCTTCTCTGCCATGTTCTGTTGTTTTAAACAAGCTAGATGAAGCAAGCAGAAGGATAAAATGACTGTTGATTGGAATGCCGTCCCAAGCTTTTCAATGCTTTTGCTCACTTCATAATATATTTTAAGACTGTTATCTTTCAGACCTGAAAAACCAAATAGATCAAATAAGCATGATGCTTGAACTGCATAAACCCATATATTTCTTTCTAACCTTTTTAAGTCACAATCCTATATACTTGGATATGCATAAAATCAAACAGACAAACACCATGGCATGGTAACATGCAAAGAGGCAGAGAAGACTTATTGCTTGGCAGAGTGTTGACTCAATATCAACCACATTAATTTTCTAGAGAATTAAGCAGGCATCTTTTTCCTTAGAACTCTTCATAAGCATCCCTTCCTTCTTGTTACTCATCACTATCTTTTCCTTTCCTTCTTGTAGCTATATCAGAGCGATAGCACCCAAAGCAGGGACCCATATCAAGGAGGCTTTGTACTGGTATGTTAAACAAAGAACTAAACAATGCATCAGAAATTAAGGCAGAACTAACCTGCGACTATGTGGTGATGCTTGCTCTTACCCACTCAGTAACTCATTTCAAGTTCTACTCTAAGCTTAGCCAGCGTCGAACTGGAAAAATCCTTTAAAAAAATCTATCCTTTTCTTTTTACAAAAGAATAAGGAGCAACAGAG
The DNA here is from genome assembly GCA_036346145.1 of Olyra latifolia. NCBI lineage: Eukaryota > Viridiplantae > Streptophyta > Magnoliopsida > Poales > Poaceae > Olyra > Olyra latifolia. The sequence continues at coordinate 6,824,746 of CM070530.1, forward strand.
CGAAAAAGTTTAGAAAATTAGAAAAGAAGACTTCGCTACGAATGGATAGTCTCCTACTGAACGGCAAGGTTTAAGGCAAGGTTAGTTGCTAAAGGCTTCAGTCAGATTACAGGTATTGATTATAATGATGTCTTTTCTCCTGTTGTAAAGCATAGCTCGATATATACTCTCATAAGTATTGTAGCTATGTATGATTATGAATTTGAACAATTAGATGTTAAAATTGCATTCTTACATGGGGAATTAGAGGAAGACATCTATATGGACCAACTTGAGGGTTTCATTATTTCTAGAAAAGAGAACCTTGTTTGCAGATTAAAGAAGTCGCTTTATAGTCTGAAGCAGTCTCTCACATAATAGTACAAAAGGTTCGACTCATTTATGCTCTCACATAATTTTAAGAGGTCTGAATTTGATAGCTGTGTATACATGAAATTTATCGATGGTCAGCTATATATTTGCTTCTTTATGTTGATGATATGTTAATTGCTACAAAGGACAAGTCAGAGATAGCTAAATTAAAGGCACAATTAAGTAATGAATTTGATATGAAGGACTTAGGTGCAGTAAAGAAGATTCTTGGTATGGAAATTATTAGGGACAGAAAGTCTGGCATGTTATATCTTAGCCAGTAAGGTTACATTGAAAAAAAAAATCCTTTTTTTGCTTTAATATGCTTGAGGCAAAACCGGCGAGTACTCCTTTAGCTGCTCATTTCAAATTGTCTTCTTCTCAATGTCCCGAGTCTGATGATGAAATTGAGTACATGTCTAGAGTTCCTTATTCTAGTGCTGTTGGTTCACTTATGTATGCCATGGTTTGTTCACGCCCTGACCTATCTCATGCAATGAGTGTTGTCAGTAGATACATGGCTAATCCTTGTAAAGAACATTGGAAGGCCGTTTAATGGATTTTCAGGTATATGTGTGGTACTTCCAATGCTTGTTTGCAGTTCAGGAAATCTGGAGGTGGACTTATTGGTCATGTTGATTCTGATTATGCTGGTGACTTAGATAAGAGAAGGTCTCTCACAGGTTATGTTTTCACCATTGGTGGTTGTGCCGTTAGTTGGAAAGCAAGCTTGCAAGCTACTGTTGCTTTATCCACCATCGAAGCTGAGTATATGGCTATTTCTGAAGCATGTAAAGAAACTATTTGGCTGAGAGGTTTGTATACTGAGCTTTGTGGAGTTACATCTTGCATTACTATATTTTGTGACAGTCAAAGTGACATATGCTTTGCAAAGGATCAGATGTTTTATGAGAGAACAAAGCACATTGATGTCAGATATCATTATGTTTGTGATGTTATTTCTTAAGGTAACATTAAGGTTTGCAAGATCAGTACACATGATAATCCTGTTGATATGATGACAAAGCTAGTTCCTACAAAATGTTTGAGCTTTGCTCAAGCTTAGTTGGTGTTACAGTTTAAGCCCTAGTGGCTTTTGATGCCGGTGGTTTTTTCTTTGTTGTTTAAGGAAGATGTTTACTTTGAATTTGCTACAAGATGGAATTTGTCTCAAGGTGGAGTTTGTTGATATTTGATCCAAATTCAAAAAGCCAATGTCTGGCGGAGCGTAGCGGAGGCCCGTGGCTAGGAGGCTTGGGCCGAAGTTGTTATAGATTTGTTTCCGAGTTGGACTCTAGGTCGCCACCATCTATAAATACCTCTTGTAAGCCGTACGGGGATATATATCACATTGTAATCCCCTGCGTTTGTAACTCTCCAGAAAATAGTGAAGTTTTGCCAGGCGGCGCCCGTGGTTTTTTCCCGTAAGGGTTTTCCATGTTAAGGGCTTGTTTGGGTGTTTAGGGAAAAAAATTCCTAGGGAAGTAAACCCGGTGGGGGATATTTTTGTCATTTGACTTCCCTGGGAAACAATCCCCTCATGTTCCTGGAATTCCACGCATCTCTAGCACACCATCCTGGGGGGAACCCCGCACATCTCCTTCATAGCCTTATCTCTATTTGATCATCTACTCCAGCTCCATCTACAAGCGATGCCTCCTGCTCACCATTTCTAGCTCCAACCACAAGAGACATGTTGGAGGCGGAGGCTAGAGGCGATGGGCATGAAGAGGCTAGCAAGCGATGGCCGTGGTCATAGGCTGACTCAACGAGGAGCTCGATGGGCGTGGCGGCGCCCGGATCTGGGGCAGCATCGCTAGCTCGTCGCCAGCGGCCGCCAGATCCGCAAGCTCGTCGCTGACCACCAGACCCACAAGCTCGTTGCCGATCACCGCTGGATTCACAAGCTCATTGCCGGTGCCGGATCCGGATCTGAATCTTGCGCTTGGCCGGCATCCATCAGTGGCCATGTCCGGTGGGTCTTGGGCAAGGAGGAGGAGAGGGGAAACGGGACTAGAGAGGGAGGGAGGGAACCGGGAAGAGGACCCACCGTGCTTGGCCGACATGCTCTGCTCCTTGGATCCACACCATTAGATCTGCGCCGTCGTTCCTTGGAGCCGTTGCGTTGTCGTCCTCTGCAGCTTGGAGTCGCGTCGCCGTCGGAGGTGGGCACTGCCGTCGAAAGTGGGCGCCGCCACCCCTTGGATCCACGCCATGTCTGTCTCTTGGAGCTCGTGAGCCAGGGAGGCGTAGTCACGAGCGAGGTTGCGAGGGTAGAGGTGACGGGAGATTTTTTTTGAGGCGAGGAGTCGATGATTTTTTTTTCCCACGAAACAGCGTGGCTCGGGCTAGATATCCTCTCCCCCGCGGGCTTCCAAACGGCGATTGATCTGGCCCGGGGAAACTTCCCCCGTGGGTTCCCAACCCTAGGAACGGGCCGGGATCCCGGTCGGGAATCTTGCTTCCAAACAAGCCCTAAATCTATGTCTTTTATTCCTTTTGGTTTGATCTACTTCTTACTTTTATACCTGTCGATTCTAACAAATTGCATTAACTCTAATCAATGACCGACTATTTCATATATGAACAGTCACTTGGGAAATTCATCAAACAGACTGTAGTCATAAATTCTAGCATGAAGTAGAGGAAGTGGAGGAGGAGGACGGTGCATCAGCTTCATAGGTTACGGTCTTACGGAGGAAGATGGCAAGATTAGAGAGGATGTGGTGACAAATAGTGGAAAAGATTGCTCCTCGCCTACATGAAACACACGCTTACATGAAAAAAAAAAAAGGGATAACCAGGAAGATGCCACAGCCGAACAGCCCACTGGTAAATCCCCCGAAGAAAACTAAGAATGGAATTGGAAAGAAGGAGAAAACACCGAGCTTGCTACTGATGTTCTCCAAACCAAGCTGCGCTGAGGACCTTACATAGTTACATGTAGAGCCGCTTCAGTGCTTCTTTGGCTCTCAGCCAAACGCCTGTGCAGCAGTGCTCCGTGCGCTACTTCTAGTTCTGCATGCCTATGACCGCATCATGGAGAGGGCAAGCCAGAGAAGAGCCAAGGCTGCCAAGCTAGTAGCTACATTGTTGCAAATTTTAAGGATTACAATTTTCTGCTCTTATCCAAACTCTGAGAAACTTATCAAAACTCATCACAGCTCTAATTGAAACAGATCACCAAGGAAATTGGAACAAAAAATTTCGCACAAAAATATTGGAACAAATCACAAAGCCGCTCCCAAGCTCGATGCATGCCACAAACCTTAGAAACAATAGGAGGACGATCGGAGCCTAACCGACTTTAGGCTTGCCGCTAAGGAAATTTCACAAATTAGATTAAATCATTCAACATTGTCATTACTTGGGAAAAGTCTGAGACATCCAGTCCGAGATAAACCCGTGAATTTCTTCTCCAAGTGCAAACGACCTACTCGAAACAAACATGTAGGCAGGCACACTAGTTGCCTGCCACCCACATGCACTAGTGCACAATCGTATCACAACATTGTGCTACTGCCTAATCCTAATCCCTAATATATGTATCCTTACACCCTGCTGTCCTGCACCATCCTCTCACTCAGTCACTCGCTCCCACGCTCTCCGGCCGCGCCGCCATGGCGGCTCTCTCGCCACAACTTCTCAGCGTCGTTGTCCTCCTCCTCCTCACCACCGCCACCACGACCCAATGCCACCGCCACAAACACCACCAGCACACCACCAAAAGGCCCAAGGCCACCGCCGCGGCCGTTGCCCCGCCGGCCACCGTGCACGCCGTCTGTTACACGACTCCTCACCCGGTCGCATGCCTTGCGTCGGCGGCCACGCACCTCGAGGCCGCAACCTCCCAGCTCGCGGCGTCGTCCATCACCATCCCCCTCCTCCCGCCGAACGTCCTCTCCGTCGCGCTCGCCTCGCTCCGCGGTTCGCTCTCCGCCGTCTCGTCCCTCTCCCCCGAGCTCTCCTCCACGCTGTCGGCCCCGCCGCAGCAGCTCCGTCGTGGGGCCGCGCAGGATTGCCTTGAGCTCCACGACGCGACGCTCGCCTCCCTGTCGCGCTCCGCCTCGCTCCTCGCATCTCCCGGCGAGGGCCTCCCCGCCGTGCGCGCGCACCTCTCGGCCGCGCTCACCAACAAGGCCACCTGCCTCGACGGGCTCGCCGGTGCGTCCGGCCTGCGGATGGACGGCCTCCTCGCCTCCCTCGACAACGCGTACGAGCACGTCTCCAACTCGCTCTCCCTCGTCGCCCGCCGCGGCGGCGGTGGGTCGGCGGCTAGTTTCTCAGCCGCCGTGGCCAAGATCATCCATCACAACAGGCGGCTGCTCCAGGACGACGACGATGACGACGACAGCGGCGGTGATGGCGACGACGACGGCAGCGGGGACGACGACAGCGGCAGCGGTGATCAACAGAAGGTCATCACAGTAACCAAGGACGGGACGGGGGACTTCCGGACGGTGGGGGAGGCGGTGGCGGCGGCGCCGGACAACAGCGACGAGAGGACAGTGATCCGGGTAAAGGCCGGGACGTACGAGGAGAACGTGGAAGTGCCGCCGTCCAAGAAGAACATCGCGCTGGTCGGCGAGGGCCGCGGCGTGACGGTCATCACCGGCAGCCGCAGCGTCGCTGACGGCTGGACCACCTTCCGCACCGCCACCGTCGGTACTGATCAAACACCTCACTTAGCAATGCTTCTCGATAGTTGTGACTTGTCAGATCAGCGCTACATTGCACCCTCCCGTGAGCGTTGTTGCCATGCACGTCTGACCACCATGCATGGATAAATGGTCGGATCAAAAAGATAAGGTTCAGACTCCATCGAGAAGTGTGTTAAGATATTTGGCCGACTGATCGACCACGTGAGCGTGCGTCGCCATCGGTTGGTAGCAAGATCTGAAACATCTCCGTGCATCTGCACAGCTCTTAGCCTAGATCTGGCTGTCACTTGGCAGAATGTTTGGCCGGGCTTAACCGACGCCAATCCGACAAGCAGTCACCAACAAAACACATCTCTTTTGGTTTTGGCCATGACAAAGCTCCGAATTCCAAAGAATCAACCAGACCCTAGAGACGAGGGTCTTATCGGATGACTAGGGTTCACTAACACTGTTGGACAGTCTTATCGAATGCACATTTATTAGGCTAGGTTAGAGTTGTAACTTACAGGAACATTTGACCTATATCCTTGCTAATTTTCTTTTTACCCAGGTTTCTGTGCACCACCAGCTATATTTACCTTTAAGAGAAAACGGCTTATAATCTGCTTGTCCAAGTGAGATATATGGCATAGCTCTACCCCTATCCTTCAGCCTCCAACTAGTTGAAACCAAGTGTAATATAAAAAATATGCACCGCTAAACACCGACTAGTCGAAATCAAGTGCAATATCTTAAAAAAAACCACCGCTAAGCAGCTAGGGCTGGTCAAATTGCACTCTCATCGTGTGTGTAGATCGATCACCGTGGTTGGTTGATGCAGGCGTGGCTGGCGAGGGGTTCTTGGCGCGCGACATCACGTTCCGCAACACGGCGGGCGCGGCCAAGGGGCAGGCGGTGGCGCTGCGCGTGAGCGCGGACATGGCGGCGGCGTATCGCTGCGACGTGGACGGTCACCAGGACGCGCTCTACGCGCACTCGTTCCGCCAGTTCTACCGCGAGTGCACCGTCTCCGGCACGGTGGACCTCGTCTTCGGCAACGCCGCCGCCGTGCTCCAGGGCTGCGCGTTCGTCGCCGGCGAGCCCGTCCCCGGCCAGTCCAACGTGCTCACGGCGCAGGCGCGCGACGACCCCAACGAGGACACCGGCTTCTCCCTGCACAACTGCACGGTGGCCGCCTCGCCGGCGCTGCTTGCCAGCCCGGTCAGCACGCGCACCTTCCTTGGCCGCCCGTGGCGTGCCTACGCGCGGGCCGTCGTGATGCAATCCTACCTGGGCCCGCTCGTCGACCGGGCCGGCTGGACGGAGTGGCCTGGCGCGGAGGCCGGCCGCGGCGACACGGTGTACTTCGGCGAGTACGGGAACGGCGGGCCGGGCGCCGACACGGACGGGCGCGTGGACTGGGCCGGCGTCCACCAGATGGGCTACTTCGAGGCGGCCGAGTTCTCCGTGGACAGCTTCATCGACGGCGACGAGTGGCTCGCCGCCACCTCCTTCCCCTACGACGACGGCGTCTGAGATGTGATCTCAGAGCCAGTCTCCGATGGTTTGTATTACTACGTGTAAATGTCATCGATGCAGCGGTTAATTACGAGCTACTGCATCGCATGGTCGCGTTAAATACTTTAGTTACGTCTTACGTGCATGGTTGCGCCGATCTTGGTGTCAGCAAAGTCTTGTTTGTGAGCAGGATCTAATGGAATCAGAATAACACACAGAATTGTGAGGTGTAGCGCCAATCTCTTTTATTTGGAACACATGATTCCTGTATGAATTTCGTTACGGAATCTATGGACCTATTTGGAACGGCTGCGGCTAGCCTGTGAGATCTTACAAAAGCAGCTTTGAGAAATTAGATCGTTTGATTTGGCTGGGTTACTTGGGTACAAGGTCTAATAAAGTTTGATCAGGAAGCTGGTAGTTTATGGTAACAAGGTAGTTGATGGTACTCTCTGAATCTCTCCAATGATGTCTACATACACTGAGCCTCCAGCTCGAGACCCACATGGTGACATGGACACATGAGAGTCTCGTTAATCAATTAACAGTGGGAGCCAATCTATTGCCAGAACTGATGAAATTTCAATTTACCTTTTTTTTCTGTGCATCTCACGAGCATGCTATTGTCAACTGAAATGCTCTGGTAAGAGATTTGTCCTTCTCAGTCCTGTGAGAAAACGGATGATCAGAGCTTAGCTTATAGTTCATAAGTTGCAACAGACTGCAACAAAAACCAGATATTCAGATCCCTTTTGCTCTCTTCTCAGACCAGAAATAGTATACAGAATCTCACCCTTTCAGAAGTGATTATGTATAAATAAGTCGCCATCTTACAAGAGCTTGTGTATGCTACAATGGCAACAAAGTATTTTGGATGAGGCACAGTTTTACTGCTGAACTGAGAAACCATCCAAACTATGTACAGACTGCAGCACTGTCTCTTCAATATATGGTCTCAATTCCCCAGCTCCATCCTACTTTGAGGCTTCAATCCTCTGGCAAAACAGGAGGATCTAAACTATTCGAGTAGTTAAAGCGCAGGACCTGACATAGATAGCGTGCTTGCGATTATTGTCACACAAGAGCAGCCTAGACAATCGACAGCTACCCTTAATTACATGACCAATTCCTTGTTCAGAGCTGCCTCTTTGGATCATTCTTGAACTGAAGAACATGGGCGTCTTCGAAAACCCGAAGCGTCGCCAGCTGGATGAAATCAGTGACCTGAACTCCCACAGGCCTATCTCACAACCACAGAAGGAGGTTTGTTCAGACAATTGAATTTCCATCAAGGAACATCCATTTCTTTCTCCTGCCAACATACAGAGGGAAAATTCAGATGATTGCTCTTACCATGGGAAGCAGGCCTTCTCCGGCAACCGCATCCCGAACCTCGGGCCTTCGTCGTACCCTTCGCAGACCAGCTCTCCCTTCTCATCTCTGTAGCACACAATCCCTCTCAACTGGTCTTCGAACACCTACCAATTAGAGCAAGAGAGGGTTTCAGACACCTTCTTGGATCATGAACACATGCATGTGTTTTATCAGCACATGTACCTTCTTGTTAGCTGTTGCTGCAAAGGAAAGGTGCGGTGAGCTGCCGCCACGAGCAGAAACAGAAGCGCTGGACCTTAAGGTCGCCTTCCCTGTGCCAAACCTTGAGCTGGTGGCCATGGAGGAAGAAGGGTGATGGCAAGAGCACCTGAATGCCATTTGGTTTCTGTTGAGAAGTCTAGTATTCAGCAAATGGCCTTGCAATTATGCTAAATGCATTTCTTGGGGGATAGAAAGGCAATGGGTAGTCACATAGGCAGAGAGGAAAGGTGTTGGTACTACCGTACTAGTAGCTTTGTAGTAGTAGATGGAAGAGAAGGGTAGGGGATGCTAAGCATAGGAAGGGGTGACGCTTTCAATAAGGAAAGCTTGTTTGGAAGCTCATGGCCAATCAATGGAGGGCTCATTTGTTGTTGCTGGGCAATCAAAATTGCAATTTATAAGTCACCAAAGTGACTCCGTATGAGCATCTTCTTGATATATTTCTCTTAAATTATTTGATTTTTTATTGTTTTGACTTTTTCAGCCATTTCTTAAAAATTCCAAAGTCAAACATTCTCAAATATGACTTCGATTATAGGTTTCACCTTCTTGAAGCCACTTAAAACTTTGAAAGTTCAATTTCAGTAAATAATCAAATAATTCCAGCACCAAAGAACACCCTTATCCACAATGGGGCCTCTAAGGGTAAAGTATTCTGAGTATATCTCAAGTATGGAGGGTCCTCGGAATTTCTGTCAAAGGGTGGAGAAGGATGCCTGGACGAGGAATTCACAAAGACTCTTCGGGAAGACCGAGAATGATCTTTCACAAGTTAGGTCAGAAGATAAAGACTTCGCGACAGCCTCTAACAAGAACGAATCGGATCGAATCAAATCAACAACTTTGTCAGAATATGCCCCCCGAGGGCATGTTAGGGAGTAGGATAACGTGGATTGTAAGAAAACAATTGTAGCCATTGATTGTGGGATCGACGATCCAGAGTTTAGGGTAATCTAGGTATTCCCTCATGGGTCAGGGTACTTTGGGTATTTCTCATGCTTGTAAACCTTGGCCCTAAAGTTGTATAAATAGATAAGCTCATGAATGAAAGAAGGTAAGCATTTTGATCATACACATTAGCACTGGTTTATTCACTGAGCGCTCTACTCTCTCACCACCACTTTCTCGGCGTCCTCTCCATCATCGGGAGGCGCTGCTTCACCGCTCGGCGGATTTTCCGGCGACAGTTGGCGCCGTCCGTGGGGAGAGACAGGCGATTGCGATGATGGCTAGACCCAGAGGAGTGTCGCATTGCTGGAGGCGAGCCACCGAGTCGGGCACGATGGAGCGACGCAGGCAAGAGCGCCAAACCCAAGGCGAAGCGAGACATCATCGGTGAGTCGATGGAGGAAGCGCCCAAAGGGCGGTCGCTATCACGCCAACGATCGAACGTCGGCGGAGGGCACGCCGCCGAAGGACCCGGCAGAACAGCCCAGAGTTCCGGCATCAACTTGCGGGCGGAGAAACCAGAGCCAAGATGCCTGGGACGGGCGGGGAGATTCGACGAGCCAGACCCAGTGGAGTCGCCGAGAGAGATGCAAAGAAAACCCACCCACCCACCCCATGCAGAGCATCAACACGAAGACCCTACAATTGCTGGAAATATCTCGCGAGACAAGAGAAGGTCTTTGGAAGAACAAATCGACTTGTTCAAGAGAGCTTGTGACAATGCAACCCCAACAAAGACATTACGTGCCGGAGGTACCATACCCGAAGAGAACCAGAGCAACATCGGCAAAATGCAATGGTGGTACAACCAAAAAGGTCATTGAAGGGCCTCTGAAGATACCTTTGGGGCAAAAAATGGCCCGAAGGATTTAAGATGCCAAGTGTGTTCAAATTCTCAGGAGAAACAGATCCAAACGAATTCCTAGATGTATATGATAGAGCAGTTGAAGCAGCAGGTGGAGATGATGACATTAAGGCGAAGAGTTTGCTGTTAACCCTGAAGGGCACTGCGCTATCTTGGTACACTTCATTACCACAAGGGTCCATACATTCATGGAACCAGGTCAAAGATGCCTTCGCTAACAATTTTCAAGGAAATTATATCCAAAGAATGGTGGAAGGGGACCTCTTTGTCTTGGAACAAGGCAAGAAGGAAAGCACAAGAGATTACTATAAAAGATTTGTTTGCAGGCGGTGCCGATAAGGATGTTTCGACTCTTCGGTAATCAATGCATTCAAGAGGTCTTCAACCCGACCCTTCTACACAAGTTAACTCAGACCCCGCAATCACCGCGCTTCTTACGATGAGGTTGAAGGATATGCAAAGGAGAAGAGGAAAATTTGAGGAGACAAGGCCAACTCAATACTAACAAAGACCGTGATAACCACAAAGAGAGCAACTCGAAAAGAACAAAAAATCACAATTCTAACAAGAGAATAAGCAACATTGAACCCAAGCGGTTTGAGGAGCGAAGATCTGTGATAACAATGGAAGAGGGACCATCCTCGAAGGGATTACAATCCCAAGAGAGGAGTACAACAATCGAAGAGATAACTCGAAAAGGGATGATCGAAGAAGTGACAATTACCAAAGGGAAAATTACCAAAGGAATGACAGGTTTCGAGGAGGCAACCAGAGACTAAAGAAAAGAGTATCTTGCGGTGCATGGGAAAAATTATTCCCATACAACCGAGGACCGAGAGACGCCAAGACGCAACGCGAAAACTACCGTAACTGAAAAGGCAAAGAAGGCAAGACCAGCGCCCGAGAAATCAATACCGCAGGTTCCCTAGAGGGTGCATAATGTCGAAGAGCCAAATCGAAGAGTCATCCACGTAATCACCGGAGGCTCTTCGTTGAATCTCCCATCAAACAGGAAAAGAAAAGAGTTTATCCGCTGGCGACGACGCTTTGAAGGACAAGTAAACCAACTCCAGCTCCGCCGATAACATTCGATACAACTGACGCCAAGGGCGTGAAGTTTCCACATCAGGACCTCTTCGTGATCACAGCCGAGATTGCTGAATATGACGTCCAAAGAACGCTGGTTGATGGAGGAAGTTCAGCGGACATCATCTTTTTAAGTGCGTTCAAGCAGCTCAATATTCCTGAAGATAGGCTAACACCATCAAACATGCCATTGATAGGATTTGGAGGGGAACCTGTGGCTGCCGTCGGCCAAATAACTTTACCTGTCACTTTTCGCGAAGGCAAGAGGAAGGCGACAAAAAGTATCTGCTTTGATGTCGTTGATATGGAGTACCGCTATAATGCTATCTTCGGAAGAGGAATTATTAATGCCTTCGGGGCAATCATACATCACAACTATCTCTGCATGAAAATGCCAGCCGAAGGGGGCGTCGTTACTGTCCGAGGATGCCAACAATCGGCAAGGAAGAATGAGCTCTAAGGCATACCAAAACTTAAGCCAATCCAAACTACCGAGAGGATTGATTCCCAATACAGGCCGAAGGGTTATAAGCCCCAAGTCAGGCTAGAAAGCGAAACGAAAAAGATTCAGCTATTCCCGGAAAATGCAGAGAAAGCAGTGTCTATTGGAACTGCCCTCTCCAAAGAAGAAGAAGAAAAAGTCGTCAACTTGCTTCGGCAAAATAGTGACATCTTCGCTTGGGCGCCAGGGGAATCTAAAGGAGTTCCTAGAGAAACAATAGAACATTCACTGAATGTGAAGACGGATGCCAAACCAATCAAAAAAAAACTTAGGAAGATGGAGCTTGACAGACAAGAAGCAGCAAAGGAGGAAGTGGACAAATTGCGTCAAGCTCAAGTCATCCGGGAAGTGGCATAGCCGGAGTGGCTAGCAAATGTCGTGATGGTAAAGAAGTCAAATGGCACCTGGAGACTGTGTGTGGACTTCACAAATCTTAACAAGACGCGTGCTGAAGGATGATTTTCCTTGTCAAGAATCGACCACCGGTTGATGCAACAATGGGTCTTGAACTAATGAGTTTCTTGGACGCCTTCTCAGGCTATCATCAAGTGTATATGAGAAGGGAAGATGAAGAGAAGACAGCGTTCATTACGCCTTTCGGCACATACTGTTTCCGAAGAATGCCCTTCGGTCTAAGGAATGCAGGTGCAACGTTCGCAAGACTCATTGCGAAGGTACTGGCAAAACAGATGGGAAGAAACGTGGAAGCTTATGTCGATGACATTGTAGTCAAGAGCAAGAAGAGAAGGGATAACTGCGAAGACATCCAAGAAACCTTCGCTAGCTTGAGAGCTGAAGGTATAAAATTAAATCCGACAAAATGTGCCTTCGCGGTGGAAACGGGAAAGTTGCTGGGATTCCTTGTATCGCACCGAGGGATAGAAGCTAACAAAGAAAAGATAGATGCAATCCAATGCATGAAGGATACAGAAAACAAAAAACAAGCACAAAGCCTTCTGGGAAAGCTGGCAGCCCTAGGGAGATTTCTTCCGAAGGCAGCAGAGAAACACAAACACTTCTTCAACACAATTAAAGAAACAAAGACCTTCGAGTGGGGACCACAATGCAAAGACGCCAGCGGTCAAGGATCATCTTCAACAATTACCAAGACTCGCCACCGAAGAGCACCACATTTAACGATGTATCTAGCGACAAGCCACTTTACTGATCAGTAGAGCCTCGCCAAGGATGAAACCGAAGGAGGACAAATGCCGATATACTATGTATCGGAATCATTGCAAGGGGCGAGGAGAAATTATATTGAGTTAGAAAAAATAGCTTATGCACTACTTATGGCATCAAGAAAATTACGGCACTACTTTCAAGAGTTCAAGATAAAGGTCCTTACAGCATACCCTCTCAAATCTATCTTCGAGAACAAAGATGCCACAACAAGAATAGCAAAATGGGCCGCTGAACTAGCACCCTTTGACATCACCTTTGAGCCGAGGACAGCCATAAAAGCTCAGGCACTGGCCGACTTCATCTCTGAATGGTCAGCTGAAGTTCTGGGAGATGGACAAGTACTACCTCCCTTGTGGAGCATTAAATCCGATGGTTCATTCACAGCAGAAGGAGCTGGAGCTTCGGCGATTGTAACTGACCCCGAAGGACATAGTACAGAGTATTCCCTGAGGCTAAATTTCAAAACAACAAACAACGTGGCAGAGTACGAAGGACTTCTGTTGGGTCTTCGGAAAGCGAGATCTCTCGGCGCAAAAAGAGTCATCATCTACACTGACTCAAAGCTAGTAGAAGGACATGTTACAAAAGATTTTCAAGCTAAAGATGCCGAAATGGCAAAGTATCTGGAAGCGGTAAGAACGATGGAGAAGCATTTTGTGGAAATATCTGTGAAAACAATATCAAGAGGGGAAAATATGAGAGCAGACGAGCTGGCCAAAGCAGCGGCATACTTCACAAAAATACCTGAGGGGATGTTTTATGAAGCGATATCTCGAGCGTCTATATGTCCCGAAGTGCAGCTTATAGCAAGATCCCTAGAAGAGGATTGGCGATCAATCATCGTAAAATACATTCGTGATGGTGAATTACCCGAAGATAGCAAGAAAGCTTACACAACGAAACAACGGGCAAGGACATACGCAATGATGGATGGCCTCCTGTACAAATCGGGAATCAGTACGCCGTGGATGAGATGTGTTTCCATAGAGGAAGGGAAGGATGCGCTGGCAGAAACACACGCTGGAGTCTGTGGTTCGCATCAAAGCCCAAGAGCTCTAGCAGCGAAGGTGTTGCGCATGGGAATATACTGGCCAACGGCTAACAGTGACGCGGAGGAGTTTGTAAAAAGATGCCGAGGATGTCAATGGATGACAAACCAGCCGAAGGCCCCCCCAACAGACTTGCGCCCTCAAATTTCAAAGGTGTGGCCCTTCGCAAGGTGGGGGATTGATATTGTGGGAGAGCTCAAGCAGGCCTCGGGAGGTTTCAAATGGATTATTGTTGCAGTTGACTATTTCACCAAATGGGTTGAAGCAGAACCATTGACGAATATTTCAGCTGCGAAAGCTCAACATTTCTTTTGGAAAAATGTGATATGTAGATTTGGCATACCTCAAGAGATAGTGGCTGATAATGGCTCACAGTTTATCTCATCAAGATTCAAGTTATTTTGTGAAGACCTCGGCATCAAGATATGCTATGCCTCGGTGGGACATCCACAAGCAAATGGCGCGGTAGAACGAGCAAATCAGAATATCACGAAATCACTAAAGAAAAGATTAGTAGATGAATCAAAAGGAAAATGGCCAAAAGAGTTAGAGAAGACACTTTGGTCCATTCGTACAACACCCACGAGACCAACGGGGTATTCCCCCTTCAGACTGGTGTATGGCGAAGAGGCGGTAACACCGCCGAAATCGTGGCAAGACCCTTCGAGTCATAACAGTGGAGCCAACATTCGAAAGCAACCACCAATCGATACCGTTGAGGAAGACAGGCTCAAGGCAAAGCAAGTCTTAGAAAAGTATAATGAGTTAATGAGCAAAACCTACAACAAGCGGGTGAGACCACGGGAGATCCAGGAAGGGGACATGGTCCTTCGAAGAATGCCACAACGGCCATCCAAACTAGATCCTATTTGGGACGGACCATTCATCGCTCTGACGAGACAAGACAAGGGTCATTCCATCTCTCTAACCTTGACGGCTCTCCGGTTTCAAACACTTGGAACGCGAAGAGTCTGATCAAATATTACCCATAAGAATGTAAAAGCGATGAGTACTCTTTTCTCCGACTCGGTTTTTTCCCTACCGGGTTTTACGAGCGGAGTTTTTAACGAGGCTCATGCGCAGACAACCGGCTGCGACCGAAAAAATCCTTCGGGAATGTAACCTCCACGATGTAACTTCAAATGAAATGAAGAAGAAACATTCCCGTACAGACATTTCACACTAATCAAGGGGCTGGCGCAAGACTAAGAGCGCTCGTGCCAAGCACCCGAATCATATCCTTCGCAGGCTACGAGCCTTCGCGAAGGTATAATGCGCCAAAGGCGTCAAGGGGCTGGCGCAAGGCCAAGAGCACTCGCGCCAAGCACCCGAATCATATCCTTCGCGGGCTACGAGCCTTCGCGAAGGTATAATGCGCCAAAGGCGCCAAGGGGCTGGCGCAAGACCAAGAGCGCTCGCGCCAAGCACCCGAATCATATCCTTCGCGGGCTATGAGCCTTCGCGAAGGTATACGCGCCAAAAAGCGCCAAGGGGCCGGGCGCAGGCCAAGAGCGCTAGCGCCAAGCACCGAATCATATCCTTCGCGGCTACGAGCCTTGAAGGTATACGCGCCAAAGACGCCAAGGGCCGGCGCAAGGCCAAGAGCGCCGCGCCAAGCACCGAATCATATCCTTCGCGGCTACGAGCCTTCGCGAAGGTATAATAGCCAAAAAGCGCCAAGGGGCTGGCGCAAGGCCAAGAGCACTCGCGCCAAGCACCCGAATCATATCCTTCGCGGGCTACGAGCCTTCGCGAAGGTATAATGCGCCAAAGGCGCCAAGGGGCTGGCGCAAGGCCAAGAGCACTTGCGCCAAGCACCCGAATCTATCCTTCACGAGCTACGGGCCTTCGCGAAGGTATAATGCGCCAAAGGCGCCAAGGGGCTGGCGCAAGGCCAAGAGCACTCGCGCCAGGCACCCGAATCGTATCCTTCGCGGGCCACGAGCCTTCGTAAGGGAATAATGAGCTAAATCGCTAAGGGGCTGGCACGAGGCCGAAAGCACTCGCGCCAGGCACCCAAATAGTATCCTTCGTGGGCCATAGGCCTTCATGAATGCTAACTGCGTTAACGGTATTTACAAAGCATACAGTGCGATAGAGCGAACAAGCAATAAGTGAAGACTAAATGAAAGCAAAACATCATATAGATAAACATGTTCACTTACGAAACAGGATAACTTAGGACAAAAGGTTATATATTACATCGGAAAAACTACAAAAAAAAGAGGGATCGCAACTACGCTACTTTCATCGGTCTCTTGCCCTTAGGATCTCAAGAATCTTTGGGAGCTTGAGGAGTAGGAGCTATTGGAAGATCTCGCTGACGCTGAGGGCCGGGCGTCCTCGGCAGAGAGTTGAAGATGTTCTGCTTCTCGCATGCGCCATGAAAGCGCCAAGAAGAGTCGCCCCGCCGCCAGAAATTAACAAGAAAGTCCCGTACAACTTGGCGGAACCACGGTCGAACGAGTGGCATTGAAGGTCCAAGGGTAGGGCACACTTGAAAAGGGGTTACCTAAAAAGTGTGTGCACCCAACACCCTTTAACTTCGCCAGAAGCGCGAAACAGAGCTGACCGCGCTAGCCCGATCCATAACGCAAAGACCCTTCGACGAAGGTCCCGATGGCTTCCTTCAAATATTTGACTGCCAGCGCCGGATTCTTCGGGAGGGCACTTACAGCTTCTGATCCGAGCTCGTAATTTCCTTAGCAAAAGCTTGACTCGAAAAAGGCCGCTTGCAATGTTTCCAATCGTTGTTTGATCTTCGTGCGGCGCGAAGAGCCCCAAGTTCCACAAATTATTCCTTACTTCGTCGCGCAGCCATTGCATTCCTTGCGCGACGATTCCAACTCAGCTTGTTGAGCCTCGAACTCGATCACGCGGCGTGCAGCCAGAGCCTCCTCGGCGGTTTTGGTCTTATTTCTCTTTTGTTCCTTCTGACCGAGAAGAGTCACCACTCTTTCTCCTTCAGACCGACTTCCGAAGGGTGTGGTTCTCTCGGTCGAGGGTAGCCACGCGACCCTCGAGAGCAACACACTTCTCAGAGAGGTCCACTATTTGTGCCGCTGCAGCACGATTCCAAACCAAACTCTGAAAAAGAGGATACAAATATAAGTAACACGAAGACTTTAAAACAAAACATAATGAATAAAAAAAGTATATATTACCGAGGCAAGGCTCAACTCGACGTTACGCATGTTCACCAGCAAAGGGAACGCCTCGCAACGATCGAGGACTGACGAAGGCACCCCCCCGAGGATCGAGTCCAGATGTTCATCACGGAGGATGGCGGTGGGCTCAACAAAGAAATCCCCGGAGGTGGGGGCGGCACTGGGCAAGGGGGTAGCTCGAGAAGATCCACCCTCTATAGTTGTCGCAGCTGCCGAAGAAGTGGCGCCAAGCGCAGGAGCAGCGCCAGGCGCACAGGGGGTAGAGGACGAAGGCCCCACCTTGGCAACAGCAGTTGCCACCAAGGCCAAGATAGCGTTGGTATCGCCATTAGCAGCCCCGAGGATAGGCGCCGAGGGTGGCTCTTCATTAACTCCCTCTGAAGAAAAGAAAATTATAAGAAGCTTATTAAAAAGAAAAGAAAAAAGAAGAGATCTAAGGATCGGTGATTAACCTTCAGTGGGAGGAGAATCGGCCAACCAAAACTCCGTGTCAACAACGAAGCCGGCGGTATAGTCCTCGGCCTCTGCTTGGATATCCAAGGAGGCCCTATCAGGAGTTACGGGGCCTCAACCCGAAGGAAGAGACCCAGCTCCAAGACTGTCTTGTAGCTCGTTGGAGCCATGCTCGGGATCTATGGGTCCCGAGGGGGTTTTGCTCACCAGGACGTCTAGGGGATCATCTCCCCCATTGGCGGCGCTGCGCGTCCGGTGAAGTGTGATCGTCCTCGACAAGGTGGCCCTCCTCTTCAACCTCTTCTTCATCTCCTTCCTCGTCCTCAACGCTTGCAGCTGAATTCGAAGAACAATCACAAAAAAAAAGAGGGCGAATCAAAGGTGTATGGAGGTAAGAAAAATACTCACCACGGGGACGCTTAGATGGGCCTGCGGTGGTCCCCTCGGCATATTTTCTTTTCCCAGCCCTCTTCGGCTCGGGCTCTGTCCAGGGGGTAACTACCCCAAGGATGCGGTTGACGCGGCCATCCACCCCAGCTTCGCGAGCCCGCGACTTCTTCTGAGCGCAAGGGCCCGAACATCCCTTCGGCCCTCTCCGCGGCCGTTTCCAACCTCCGAGGTCGGTGGTCCTTGTCGCGTAAGGAGAGGTGGTCGCCCCCATCATCCACAATCACTCGTCTCTCCTAGGAGCGCATCAGTGGCCCCACCTTGGCAGTATAAAACTCCTCGGAAAGAGAACGCATTGAGAAGCGTTTGCTGATCCTCTGGAGTAGCAACCTCTGCGCCTCTTCGAACCGCTGAGCTTTTCTACCGAACTTGATACACCGGTCGCTCCCGGGTATACCTCGAGAAGAATCACTTCATCAACCTTCGGTAAAACCGTAAGCAGTTTCGGCTTAGCCCATGCCATCCCACTTCTTCTTCGTAGCTAGTGACGGAAAATCTGCGAGGTGTGCCGCTTACCACGGTTCGGACATCCGAGGGGCCGCCACCGGTCTTCCCTGCCACCGCCTTCATGAATGAAACCAAAAACTCGGCTATTGGGTTGCGCCCATGGCTCAAGAACGCCCATTCAAACACAAGAAGTCAGCCACGGCGTTTGGGGAGAGGTGTACGAGCCGCGCTTTGTACAGCTCGAGGACTTCCCCGACCAAGCTAGTGTAGGGAATCCGAAGACCCGCTTGCACCTGCGAGTGGAAGACGACGGCCTCGTCGGCATTTGGCTGAGGAGTCGTCTCTTGCCCCGCAACTGAAGTCTTAAATCATCGTGAAGGAGCCGTCCGACACCTTCGACAGCATATCAGAGGTCATCCTAGACGACCCCACCTCCCAAGACAGCCGCGCGAGGTCTGCCGGGCTTAGAATTCTCTTAGGCGGCATAGGAGATGAAGGAAACTGCACAAAAAGTTGAAAATACTACTATTCAAACAAAGCGGGGATTGGAGTATGAATGAACGGGCAAATGACGCAAAGTTCTTGCCGGCCAAATTCGTCGACGAACTCATCAAACATCCAAAACAAATGCACCCAAAAGCGAGCAAAAAGGCGGGTGAGGAACATACCTGCGAAAGTAATCGGCGATGAAGAACGACGGCGAACCACCGGCGATGATCTACTAGCGGCAGGAGCACGGAAGCGAAAAGCAGGCAAACGGCGGCCGGCGGAGGGTGCACGGGCGAGAGAGTTGGCGGCGGCGGATGAAATGTGCAAGAACTAAAGGAACCGGCGGCGGGGAACGGAGCGCACAGAAGCAAAAGAACCGGCGGCAAAGGACGGAGCGCACAGAGGCAAGGAAATAGGAACGGCGGGTGTGAAGAAGGCAAGTGGGGAAGAAGAATAGTAACATAGAGCCTTATATAGAAACTACCATCACACGGATGAGCACCACGTGTCCACATCAACGGTGGTGATGCGCCACTGAGAAGCCGAACGGGCGTAGATGAAAAAATATATATAGAGAGAAAATCCCAACGGGCGCCTACAGATATGATGACGCGTGTGATCATTAACGGACAGGATCAACGCACGGACTTCGAAAACACTGACAACGTCAGAACGTCTAGTCCAAGTCACATCAATAGGCGAAGATACCAACGAAGACAGAAAAGAAACAACATCTTCGGGAACACCACCTCGGCGTGGAGAAGGGGGGGCTGGATATTCCGGCCAAACACCACGGCGAGGTGGCGACGTGACCGTAAGGGGCTTCTGTTGTAGGGGCAGCCAACCCATCTCTGGGAGAGGTGGATGTTCACAAAGATGTTGTGAGGATTCTTCGCGTAAAGTGTTAACCGAAGGGGAACATGAGGAAGTTTATCCAAGATGAGCTTCAAATCAGATCATGGATGGAAGGCGTGAACATACGCGAAGGGTAAAGTATTTTGAGTATATCTCAAGTATGGAGGGTCCTCGGAATTTCTGTCAAAGGGTGGAGAAGGATGCCTGGACGAGGAATTCACAAAGACTCTTCGGAAAGACCGAGAATGATCTTTCACAAGTTAGGTCAGAAGACGAAGACTTCGCGACAGCCTCTGACAAGAACGAATCGGATCGAATCAAATCAACAACTTTGTCAGAGTATGCCCCCCGAGGGCATGTTAGGGAGTAGGATAACGTGGATTGTAAGAAAACAATTGTAGCCATTGATTGTGGGATCGACGATCCAGAGTTTAGGGTAATCTGGGTATTCCCTCATGGGTCAGGGTACTTTGGGTATTTCTCATGCTTGTAAACCCTGACCCTAAAGTTGTATAAATAGATAAGCTCATGAATGAAAGAAGGCAAGCATTTTGATCATACACATTAGCACTGGTTTATTCACTGAGCGCTCTACTCTCTCACCACCACTTTCTCGGCGTCCTCTCCATCACCGGGGAGGGGCGCCGGTTCTCACCGTCGGCGGATTTTCCGGCGACAGGTAGGGGACATGAACCGGTTGTAGAAATTGGGCTCTACAACCGGTTCGTGTCCCAAACCGATTGTAGAAGCCCTCTCCTGTCTCCTGGCCTAATGAATCGGTACTGGTGCACCATCACAACGGGTTCGAAATGAACCGGTTGTGATGGGGTTTTTGAGACCGGTTGTAATACCCATTTCTCTAGTAGTGGAAAAAGCCATAGGCGCTGCAAAGAGTTCATGCAATGTGTATATAATCACATATATTGGAGGTTCATGTATTAGAATTGACATGCAATTAGAATGGTTATTTGCATAGGTTATGTTTGTTGCTTTCTACAACTATTTTGTATGTAGCAACATAGCTTAGATGAATATCAAGAAATTTCATGAAAGCAAACAGCAGCAGCAGCAACAACAACAACAATAATAAAAACATACTCCAGAGTATTTCATTCTAATTTTTATTGTGTGAAATTTTAAAAAAAAGTGAAGGAGCACAATTGGTAAAGGTGGACCCTTTCTCTATGTAGTTTTTCGGTTCTTCTATAATTTCTTTTAGAAATGTCTAGACATGTTCTTTTATTTCTTTTAGAAATGTCTAGACATGTTCTTTTTTTTTTTTTTGGCATGAATAATTGTTGAACCATTAAACCTTTATGTAGTAAAATGTTTTCATTTGTCGATACGTTGGTTTGAAAAGAGTTCACTTATAGCATGCTCCGTCGTTCCACGACAAATAATACTACTAAATATATGTGGCTAATTGTTTTTTTGTCGTCGCACGCTTGCCTTGTTGAGGTCGATGGGCCCCGGACATTACCTCACAACATTATCATTATAGTTGTTTAATGGAGTATTAATTCTTAATCCAGCATATCACCAATAACTAGCCTTATCTGGTGATGTGGAAGACTTGTTAAACAACTAAGCCATCTCATTATTGAGGGGCAATGGCTAATCACCAATTCACCGGTGCAATCTTTAGCCACACGATCAGGACCATGTCAAAAATGAAATTCTTTTGCACATCACTAGTCCGCGAAGAAAATTAATGTGCTATAGCACTAATTTATTTTTTCAAGGATTACGTCGGTCGAGGAGATGGTTGGTTGATTAGAATAAACATGGTTTTGGCGATCGCAAATCTTATAGTTTAAACTCCAAAAATGTTGTGATTAAATTTATTTCCATGCCATTACCTTGTTTTTTCAAGGCTTGTCCTTCTCATGGTTGCTAATCATGTTTGTGTTTCGGCAGCCATTGGTGCTTAGAGCATCACCAAGCCCTTGTCGTTTACAACATGCGGTTCAAAAAACTATCCATAGAGTATTTTCTTCCTCCTCTCGTTTTTCTTTCGTGATGAGAATCTCTTTCCCTTTAGCGCTTCAATAGATTTTCTTCACCGTCATCTTTTAGAAGAGATTCTCTCTCTTTCATTCCTTTGGAAAAGGGATTCTTTCTCCTTTCTCAATATCATTTCATTCGAAGGGATGCTATTGGCGATGATAGAAAATATAGATAAAAAATATGATGTAGAAAATGGGGAAGAGAATAAAATGAAGGAAATTTGGTTGCTAACGGTCTTAATTAGCAAACTCCAAAAATGCTGTGATTAAATTTATTTCCATGACATTGCCTTGTTCTTCGAAGATGTTTTGGCAGCCATTGGTGCTTAATTAGCCATGACAGTGTGACACCCAGGGCGATCTCAGTGGGAGGAGGCGTGTGTGCTTGGATCAGATGTATTGGGTGATTCATATCAGCTTAGGAATGGCTAAAGCTCATCGGAATCATGGCCGATATGGCTGGGCCTTCCAAATCTAGAGAGGATGACCAAGAAGTCGATGGTGCGGATTGTTGCAAATGTTATTTTGTTTGTTGCAGACAAGCCTCTTTTTTTTTTATGGGCTTTGCTTAATTGCTTTCTGCCCAAAAGAAAAAAAAAACCGTTGTAGGGGTGATTCCACCCTTGCGACATGATGATTGCAGGGCTTCGGCAAGCGGACCTTCATCGGCTTCGTGTTGCCAAGCCTAAGCAATGATGAGGGGTTTCGCGATGCCAAGGTTGGCCTTTGCTGGGGGATGTGAGACCATCTTTTTCTTTTCTTTTTTTTCTTATATTTACTTCTTTTTTTAATGGAATGGCAGAGTTTCTGCCCTATTGCTCAACAAAATATCAAGCTTAATTTGGCGCATCGTATTAGCCAATTTAGTCTCACAACCGAATGAATGAATGATTGGTTTGCTTTGCTTTGCTTAATTTCTTCCTGTCCAAAAGACAAAAAAGGAGCGACTCCATCGCTAAAGAGTAAAGATAGATTCGTCATCATGTTAATTTCACTTGCATTGTTCTTTTCCAAAGGGAAAATTGTGATGAAATTGATCGCTGTCATGAGGTAAATATGAATATATGACAAATTTGTTTTAGCGTAGAGAGAAAGGTTTTGCTACAGCAGATTGTACATTTAGGATCGTCGTCATGCAAATGATTTGTGACATGAGATTGTGAAATGCTAATGTCGATGGCTTTCAGTTGACAACTGACCTGGGAGGTGACAGAAAGACTTCAACCGAAAATCTCTAAGCTGTTTCTCAAATAATTTATGGTGAAGCCTGCCTACCATTGTAATATCCTAAAAATTTGGTGAGTTCAAAATATTTTATTTTTATTAAATAATTAAAATACATTAATTTTATAATTTTTTCTGAAATTAAAAGTAATTAAAAAGGCATTTTCTAATTATCCAAGAGATTTAAAACAATTAAATAGGTAAATATAAAGGAAGAGTTCGTGATAAATTTTTCTTAAGGCTGGTTCTTTTCAACTTATCTTATCTATTTATTTGACTTATCTCGTAACTTTAAAAATTTCCCGAGATAGCCTCAGAGTTCCATTTGTCATGACTTGTCGTCGATTTGCATGACAAATCGACGTCTTGACTGGGACGGCAACGGCAAATCATCCCCGAATTCAAAATTTTGTTTTGAATTCAAAAAATTCAAAAAAAATCCCAAAAAAATCTCAAAAATTCTACTTATATATACGAAGGCAATGGTAAAAAAAAAAATCAAAAACAATATCGGAATCATGCAGAAATTTGAATTTAAATCGTGAAAAAGAGAAAACAGGAAAGCTGCTTTATTGCATGCTTTCATTGATTTGTACTACACGGGAATCACGCATTCACGCTGTCCCCTGCCTCGCACTAACTTTCCCCTCCCTCCACTTGCTCAGTCCACAGTCCACACTGCAGTCTCCACTTGCTCCGTGTCCTTGGCGACTCGTCGTCGGCAAATTGGCTCGGCGCGACGGCAAATCGACGACTTCTAGCGGCAATAGAGGTAATGTCGCATTTTTCATATAATTTACATTTGTTCAATCTTAATTCATACATATGACATTTCATACTCCCTCCGGTCACTTATAGTAGTCGCTGAAGCATCTCACACTAAGTGCATGAAAAGATGACGTTTAAGGTTCTAACGTGATTTTTAGCCGGTTTTGCCCCTGTCTTGGGAGATGAGGCGACGGTCGCTGCAGCCTGCATGCAAGCTCACATTGATTAGTACTCCAACTACCCATGCATGCGTTTGCTTTCACATTGATCAGGATTTTTACTAGTAGAACGTTGCTGCATGTATACTAGTAGAACATTGATCTGTTACCATTTTCTTCTACTCCATGATTAGAATCAATTTCTTCAAGTGGCTCCATATTCAAATCGAATCCATGACCACGAACAATTTCTTCATGTAGAGATAGTTCCACATTATCATTACCTCCTATAGAGACAATATAGGTGGATTTAGAAAAAAAAAAAGCATATGATGCGAGTGAAAGAAAAATCAAATGTACCTCAAAATGACAAAGCAAATAAGAGACGTTACCATTTTCTTCTACTCCATGATTAGAATCAATTTCTTCAAGTGGCTCCATATTCAAATCGAATCCATGATCACGAACAATTTCTTTAGCTAGAGGTGGTTCAACATTATCATTACCTCCTAGAGAGACAATATAGTTGGATTTACAAAAAAAAAAGCATATGGTGTGTGTGAAAGAAAAATCAAATGTACCTCAAAATGACAAAGCAAATAAGAGACGTTACCATTTTCTTCTACTCTATGATTAGAATCAATTTCTTCAAGTGGCTCCATATTCAAATCAAATCCATGATCACGAACAATTTCTTCATGTGTTTCCACACTCAAATCTATCTCACCTAGTGGCCTTGTACCAAAGAAATTGCCTGACATTTTTCTCTAGTGCCTTTGTGACGGACTGTGAGATGAAGTATACGGAGTACAGTCTTGGTGCTATGTATAGATGGGAGGTGAAAGGAACCGGCGCCATGCAGTTTGCACGAAAAAAAACTAGCGCCAAATATTTTGCTAATGGCGCCACCCATGCAGCAAGAAATGATATGCAAATTTTGCTAATGGCGCCAATGCCAAAAAACGTTGCTAATGGCGCCATCGATGCAAAGAAGAAATGACGTGCATGCATGTAGAAGAAAAAAAAATTTCATGCACGCACACCGGCCATGGAGATTCGAACCCAGGAAGTGAGGGTGCTAGCAAAAGTGTCCAACCAACTCAGCTAGGCAACGTTAATGCTCATGTGAAAGATATGACATTAATAAGGGCAAAACCGGAAGAATAGTCTCTAATAAACACCGTCTTGGTATTGGAACCGCTGTCTAAAACGACTACTATAAACGACCGGAGGGAGTATATACTTATCACCAGGTACCTTGCAACTAGACCGAGCTGTTTACTATTTCTTCAGACAAATTGCAAGGTAAGTCAATTACAATTTACAAACACTCTGTATCATGCAGTTGTCATGAAGATCTGAACTTGTGAACTTGTCATATCGTATCATACATATGAGTATATATGAATGTATCTATGCAATGAGTTGTTTTCGTCAAATAGATACATGAAATACATATGAATTTAGCAAAGGTCATGCCGAAATTTTCAAAAATTCATTTCCTAACATTTTACATAATTTCCAATGTTGCCTAAAGGTTAAATAATTACCAAAAGTCATGCCTACCATTTACATAATTTTAAATCAATTTTTACCATTTTTTCGCACCATACAAAGTTTCAAAGCGTTTTTTCTAATAATTTCAAATGTTCATTAAATGTTACATAATTACAAAAAGTCATGCCTCACCATTTTCATTTTTAAAAATAATTTTTACCATTTTTTTGCACCATAAACATTTTTCTCAATTTTTCCCACCGGCCAAGCGGTTTTCATAAATTCGATCGATTCTTGAGTTTATCGAGCGGCTTGTCGTTTTTGGTCAGGTGTCATGGTTTGTCGAGCTTATCGAACGATTTGCCGACTTTTCGAACGATTTTTGCGGTTTCGGCAACCATTTCAAGATTCAAATTTCAAATCTCAAATTTTGACCGATTTATCGCGTCGAAAACCGGCCCGGAGCGATAAATTGCGGCAAAACGATAAATGAAACCCTGGATAGCCTCGAGAGCCAGGTGTCCTTTGTGTGACTTGTTTTAAAGAACTTTTAGACACGTCTACGAGATAAAAAAAGGATTTAAAAATTAATAACAAAAGTAAGATAAGTCAAATAAGTTACATAAATCTGACTTATTTGACTTATTTACATGACTTATTTGACTTATCTCACTTTTTAAATTAATTTTTGAATTCGTTTTTTATCTCGTAGACATGTCTAAAAGCTCTCTAAAATAAGTCATACAAAGGACACCCGGCTCTCGAGGCTATCTTGGAAAATTTTTAAAATTACGAGATAAGTCA
This sequence comes from Olyra latifolia, assembly GCA_036346145.1. Taxonomy (NCBI): domain Eukaryota; kingdom Viridiplantae; phylum Streptophyta; class Magnoliopsida; order Poales; family Poaceae; genus Olyra; species Olyra latifolia. Next base: position 6,850,801 of record CM070530.1, read on the forward strand.
AATTAGAAACCTTTTTCATTTTTAAAAACATTTTCACTCTTTCATTTTCTTTCTTCTATTTCCTTTTTGGTAGACCGTTTAAAAAATCCAGAGAAAAGAATGTTTCAAAAAAGAACATGGCTCCACAAAGGTCCATAAAAAACTTACTTTTTTGAATTTTTTTAAAATTAGAACAACTTTAAATTTTAAAAAACGTTTTCAATCTCTTTTTTTCTCATCTATTTCATTTTTCCCAAATTTCAAAAAAATAAAACTTCCAAAGATTTTGTTTCTAACCATTTATTGTCATAAATTATAATGAAAGTAATGAAATACTATTGCCAATAATCATTTTAAATTTTCATTTGATTCTTACCTTATGCTAACTATTAGTTGTTTACTTATTTTAGTTTAGATTACAAGCATAACTATGCACAACATACATACAAAAAAGGCTATTGGATAGAACCGGCAAGGTTTCGCGCATGGTCCCTTCTAGTACTACATGTGCACTGTACGAAACTAAACCGAGGCTCCAATCTTTGGGCTAACATGCACGTGTATGTGCACCAAAGTCCTAGGAAAACATTAATTTCGGGGGTGTGTATCCTGGGATAAAAACTTGAGTGTGCTGCTCGCAGCTAGCCATCAGAGCGCTACTCGGTTCTCCTATCATGCATCCCGCTGTCCACGTACGCATGCTCTTAAAACATGCATGATTTCGCCGGTCACAAATCTTAGTCAAAACTCCAAAAATGATCCTGCCCTTTGGTTTAAAAAACTCCAAAAATACTGTGATTGATCTGTTTCTATGACATTGACTTGTATTTCCAAGGTATGTCCTTCTCATGCTTGCTCACCATGTTCTTTTTTTGCTTGACATTGGTGCTTAACTAGATAGTAGATACTACGGGTAGCCGTGACAACCCAGGGTGATCTGAGTGGAGGCCAAGAGGCGTCGGTTCGGTGACGACTCATATCACGCCACAGCGTTTGGCGCATCGTATCGTACTTGCCATCAAGCTCGCAACAGCGTGAATGAATGATTGGTTGCTTTGCTAAGATAGATTCATCGTGGTGCTAATTTCAATGGCAGTGATCGATGAAATCGATTGCTGTCGTGGGGCAAAGATAAGGTTTTCTTTTGGGCTTTTTTGGCTGTAGAGATAATGTTTTACTACAGCAGATTGTACATTTAATTAGGATCGTCGTCATGCAAATGATTTGTGACATGAGATTATAAAATGCTAATGTGGATGGCTAGCTACTAGCTGACAACTGGTTTGAGAGGTGATCGAAAGACTTAAGCTGAAAATCTCGAGGGCGTTTCCCGAACCAGCTACAATTTATGACCATTTTCTAGAACTTCTCGAACCAGCTTACAATTTATGACTATTTTCTTAAGCCAAATATCTTGCTTCTCGATACTTCTTATTGAAACTCATAAAGTCTAGTTTTTCATCAATTTAGTCACACTATACCAAATATTAGCTCAGATGAGTTGTCTTTACCTTATGACATTCAGCCGAGCATGTGTTCTACTATAAACAAAAAGATATCACGTTACTTTGGATTAATGGAGTAGATGCCACTGTAGAGCTAAGAAACTAAATATCTGTTTCGTTATTCATTAAAATGCCATTGAAGTTGAGAAAAAGAGATAGATGCCACTCACAGACCATATTTTGCCCTCAAACATTATCTCTCCTTCGCTTCCTATTTTACCATCATGTTGTTTCTCCCTCCCTCTTTGGCCTCCCTTCCCTCCACATTCTTCTGCTTTCTCCCTCACCTTAAGCTGGAGCGCCACTCATGCGGCCGGTTCGCTCGCTCCATCCACGTTTCGATCACGCCGCTGTCACCGACCATTTTTAGTGCCTAAGGCAAATAAAAAAAAAGGGTCGTCGAGGTTGTTGGTGTCGCTATACACTCGCAACACTATATTTTAACTTATAACATAAGAGAGAGAGAGAGCGAGAGAGAGAGGGAGATATATGTGTGTGTGTGTGTATATATATATATATATTAGGCAATATATCTAGTGCTAATGAGATATTATGTGCTAACATGCTAACTCTAACCATCAGCCCTTGGATCCATCGTGTATGGCTGAGATTAGCAGAGATGGAAACCCATCTTGCCACTTAAACCTTTTTTAGAAAACCCTTTAGAGTTTATTTCTCCTTTAGAGTTGGATAGAGGGCTTCCACCTTAATTGATCTGGACCACCCAAACACAATCCAATGGTTACTATCTTGAGTTATCACATTAGCACCCAATTAGGCATTTGCATTAGATATGTTGCCACATATATATATATATATATATATATATATATATATATATAGAGAGAGAGAGAGAGAGAGAGAGAGAATACATAAGGCTCCATGGAGCCTAGGCTCCATGATTCGTTACCACTAGATGTGCTTTGAAATTCGTGTTGTTTGGTTATTATACTTTCATATACACACTAAAGAAAATATTCGAGACATCAAACTTTGAAAAAAGTTGAGTTGAACTTCAGTTTGAACTACATTTAACTATACTTCAAACTAGTTCAAATATACTTCAAACTAGTTTAAGCTGAGTTCGAATTCAATTTTTTTGGAGTTTCATATCTGAAATATTTTTTTAGTGGATATGTGAAGATATACACGCCAAACATCACGAATCTCAATGCACATCATAGGTTTTTAAATCATAGAGCCTAGGCTCCATGGAGCTTTAAACCGCTTTCCTATATATATATATATATATATATATATATATATGTGTGTGTGTGTGTGTGTGTGTGTGTGTGTGTGTGTGTGCGCGCGCTATATACTAAGAAAATAACTTGGGATGATTAGAAAGGCACTGGGGTCAAGCACCCTAGTGCTAACACTATAGATCTACCAATAGCGCCATCGCCCTTGGGCCCTCGCGTGTAGAGGACGAAGCTGCGCCTAGGGCTCTAAGCTCCCTCTAGGCCTTGAGTGCCCACTACTCATCCCATGGAGCACCTTCTTCCCCCAACGAGAAGCTTAAGTACGGATGGTGGTGATTCAATCTAAGAAAGACGTAGAGTTGTTAATGGGAGTGTGGTCAACGATGAGCTAGCAGTGACGAACGCACGGGTAGCAACTCCTCACCAACGAGGCGACAAGTATGTAGGCAGATAGAGGAAGGGTGGACAAAAAGAGCGCGCGCAAAGAGAAGAAAGGAAGTAGGAGGAAGAAGGCAGGGCACGACCATAATTAAATCTGGCGACGATGTGGTGTGAGTTGTTGCAACTCCTGCAAGCTCCACCATGAATGAGGGGAAAGAAAGAGGAGATGGGGAGGGATTGGAGGAAGAAGAAAGGAAAACGGGTATTTTGCTATTTTTAAATTATAATGGCCTCCATACAATTTTTCATAGTTTCATAATCGTATTTTTACGAATACCGGCTTTGTAGTAGCAAATATCTAGTTTCGCAACTCTACAGTGACATCACAACTCTACAGTGACATATATCCAAAGTTTTTTTTACATTAATGCCCTTCACAAAGTTCTGACTTTACTAAAATACCATTAAAAAGTTGGATATCCCAAGTTTGTCTTTTATAAAGTGTGAACTATAACAAACATGCCATTATAAACTTTTTTACACATTGTCCTCTTGAAATTTGCACCTATTCTGCCATTCGCTCTCCTTCGTCATGCATCCTCCAAATCTGGCTAGCTCCTTCCCCAAATCTTGCCAGCTCCCTTGTCCTCCCCTTCCAACCAGCCCCTTCTCATTTCCATCTAGCAACCCCTCTTCCTCCACCACCTCTCCCCTCAGGCTAGCCCCTTCTCCACCTCTCACTCTGGCTAGCCCCTCCTCCTCTCCCCTTCAACCAACCTCCTTCTCTCCCATCTGACCAGCCTTCTCCTTTGTTGGCGGGGACAAAGCATCCTGCAATGACGATATAGCGGGGTGGCGGCGGCAGTGACACAGGCACCGAGGAACGATGATGGTCCACTCTGTCTCTTTGCACCAAGTCGGAGCATGAGGTCAAAGTAGCGTCAATGGAAGCTAGAGCTCAGAGAGGAAGGGAAAGAGAGAAGAGCCGGAGCTAGGCTGTTGGCGGTGCTAGAGCTCGTGGAATAGGGAGGAGGAGCTGCCGGAGATCGGGAGAAGGGGGAGAGGTGGAGGACCATGATGATGGCAAGGCAGTAGGAGTAATGGCGAGCTCCAGCTGAATGGAATAAGTGAGTGGGGTGGTGGTGAGGGTAGTGGAGCCTAGTGATAGTGGCAGTGTAGCCTGCGAGACAGAAGGGATGGAGGATGGTGGAAGAAGGGGAAGAACAATTTGGTTCAAAAGATTTAGATTAGCTTCATAATTTGGCACTCTTATAACTATAATGCCATCTATGGGATATCCAACTTATTTTTATAGTATTTTTGTAAACTTAGAATTTTCTGATGACATAAATGTAAAAAAAAACATATATCAAATTGACCCTATTAGTTTCCATAACGTCATATTCGACATGTCTAGCTCATGCTTTTAGCTTCAATTCCGAATTCTGTCCTCAACTATGTTATGCTGCCACAGCATGGATTCCGTCACGCATCCATCAGAGAACTACATTTTTTTTATTGTTAGATAATTTTCAAAGGGTAAGTTATTGGAAATAAGATGAATTTGTTAGTGTTGTTAACGGGCGTGTGCCACTGAACATCGTTTTTCTAGAAGGAAAGGAGCCACCCATCAGTAGGCTCTTTTTTTTTTTTTTGAGATGGTACAACCCGGACATACACAACTCACATCACACTCACACCACAACACCACACTCACGCACCCTGTACGCGTCCAGTACACACGCAGAACTAGATGAGATGCCCTACACCTCCGTACGCGGGCACGCGTAGTCCCACTTAACATGCACGCGTGTGTGCACGCGTGTGTCCCGGGATTTAATCCCGGGTGTACCGGTCCGGGATTAAATCCTGGGAAAAGGTGCGACACCGCGCGTTGAGCCGAGCTCGAACGCGGGCGGGCAGGGTGAGTAGGCTCTTTTTATGACAGCAAGTTTGGGTGATTAGAATAGAGGTATTTAGGTAGCAGGCCTTAAAGATTAATCTATTCCACAAATAATTACGTTGAGCAGCGGGCTCGGTCCTACTTAATACCAACGAGACAAAAAAAAAGAGAGCATATTTCAGCGGACCACTCTCAGGTCTGCTTTGAGCATCATCTTGCAGAACTCTCCAATAGCATATGCAGCAATCATAGCAAAAGTGCTGATTTGCATACGAGAATACAGAGGGTGTACGTTGGTGGGCAACCACTGCATGACTGAAACAGCTCGCAGATGCTTACATCTAACGACCTGAAAGCAGACCAAGAAACAGCAGCAGGGAGGAGCCCACTGTTCTTCCTATGACGACGCAAATATCATCAGTTCACCAGTATTGATGCTATCAGTCAACACTTCACCGATTGGCCTCACCATGTAGATCACCTGCTTTGTGATTTGGTAAATTCAAGCTAGTACATGAACTCAAGAATCAGCACAGCGAATAACTACCCAGGCACAAATCTTATGCATTGTATGCACCATAGGTAAATCAGATAGATTCATGTACAATCCAAGGTTCCAAATAACTTCCATCCAATTAGCATGCTGATGCAATCCAAAAAACAAAAGAATACACACCAACTGATGTGCAATAGACACGGAAAAGCTTTAGAGTTCTTAAGTGCAAATTAGTAGATTAGGCCATAAGCTTGAATTAGTCAGATAACTTCCTATCTTTTATGCCCTGAGTTTTAGTCCTGCCTTCTGAAGTTGTTTCCTCATGATAATGGGAAAAGCATGTGTTTTTGGTTTTCACTTCTCGGGAGGGATTGCAGCAGCAGCCATACCTTTCTGGTTGGATATGGCTGAAGCAAGGGCAATAGGCATCAGGCAGAGGCCCTTGTTCTGAAGGTACTGCATTGCACTAGTGATACTTGTTTCCATCAGCTTCACGACTTCTTGCTCAAAGGCAAAGCTATCTTCTGAATCTGGTGTGTCTAGAAGTCCTTGTGAAATGGTTGGAGCTGATAGAGCCGGGTTGCTCTGGCCCTGTGGAAGTGTGACAACATAACAGTGGGTATGTGAGCATTTTAGGCAAAGCAATTAATTCTTGGGCGAAGTTTGAACTCAACTGCCTGGATAATAGTACATTAAAACCAAATTACAGGCAACTCAATGAAACCTTGGGAAAACCAAGGCAAATCAAATATAAATTGTGACTACAACGCAAGTGGAGCACTAAGCCCCTTGTAATAGGCCAACACGTCATAGCTCAAGTGAATTGAGACATAATAATTGGATATGCTCATGTGTTCCTACAAACAAATAGTACAAATCCTAAAGTAGCTATATTAAGATGAGGAACCAAGAAACCACCAATCCTAGTTAGTTCTTTTAATAATCTAAACATAACCTCAACAAAATTTGCCAAAGTCTTACATAGAACAGCAGTGGAGCATAATCCAAAAGCAGATTTCGACCATAGAAGCTTTGATCCTCTACTGTAGTTTGTAACATATGTCTATGTTTATTTTATATCGATGCCAATAATCACAATAATGGGCAAGTTGAATGTAACTTGTCAAACCAAATGAGTTAATAAAGGAAAATGTTTATGTAAAACCATTACAGAATCATTGGTATTTTACCAGACAGATCCATAAGGATTAAGGACCAATGACTTAAATTCAGTAGCATAGACCAAATCAAAGGTGAAGATTAAATGATATGGCTTGTTTGGGCTTAAATACATCTGCAAAAAAATCGAAGGGAAGTAACAAAAATGGAAAAAGAAGTAATGCTAAAATATAATGGCATAAGAGGCCTTGTCTTTGCCATTTCCATTTTATTCATTCAGAATATAAATCTAACAAATCTTGTGTTAATTAAAACTGCACATTCTCATGGATTCATTGAGAAAAATAAAGAAATAAAACAATTTGGTACCTCAGCTTGAGATTCTGTGAGAAGGGGAACAACTGCTCCAGGAGCTCCTAGCCTACTCATGCTCAACACCTGAAATTAAGAAATCAGGAAGAAGCCATCCATCAGGCAAAGCTACTTATACTTTTCAATTTTCATAGACTTGTTTGTAGACATACCTTGACCTGAAGCTGAAGAAACTTCACATAATCAATTATCTCATCAAGCATTGATGCCTTATCTGGCTGTTCACATCAAAAAATGTTTATCAGTCGGACTTTCAAATTCTTGCATTTTTGGGGTAACACAAAAAAGGAATACCTTGGCAGAATTTGGGACAAGGTCTTGGAGATTTTTCATCCTCTCTGAAATTTTTTCTCTGCGAAGCTGCAGCAGTATAATGGAAACTCTGGTTAAGACCATATGCTTCAGATGTGTGCAGTTTAAAAAGCCAATCAATTAAAATGAATTAGGCAACAGTTGGTTTGTTGTAAAGTGAACTGTTCAAAAAATAATAATAACTCACCCGTTCAGCAATACTATGGGGGTCAGTTGCCTGTCCACGACGGGCCCTTACTCGTGGCTTCACACTGACAATATTTTCATGAACTGAATTTGCTTCGGGTTGCACATCAGAAGAATGGCTAATAGCGCACTCACTTTTATTGTCATGGACCAGAGGTGGTATCTGAAGATTTGCAAACACATGATCAAACTTGTCACTTGTCAGATATGAAGAGAACAAATGTTGAAAAAATAATACCTTTGGGGGAATCACTGCCCCTTGTGCTTCAGCAACTGCCATCTGGCTACCAGAAATGAAAGTAGGGAGAGGTATATTATGCATTGCATTTTGCTCCTGCAATATGATTATATGAGAGCTGTTTATTGGTACAGATTGAACTAAAAAACAGTGACTTGCAGCTATAGAAATTGTTATTTAGTTCCAGGTTCCAAAATTAAAACCTGTTTTTGAGCCTTCAAACCACTAGTAGCTATTTGTGCTTGATGAAGAGTAGCAAAAGAGGAGATGCTACCACTGATAAACTCTTTGCTATCCTGTATTACCACAAAAACAAAAGGTTAATTGAATTAAATAGATACAGTAGCAGCTATATCTATGTAGTGTACATTACATGCAGTGCCGCCAAGGTAGCATTATCAAATACTGAGAGACTCCCATTTGGATGATTTGTTTTCCTCAAAACATTGGCGTCTTGTGCCCCTTGAAAACCGAAAGGTTCTAGATTTACTGGTTCCATGAAGGAAGATGCATTTTGGAATGTGGAACACAAAGTCGAGGCCGAAGAAACAGCGTGCACATCGGCAAGAAAAGCAGAAATTTCACTACCACTACTATCAATTGAACTGGATAGCGTATGTGGCAGTTCTGGGAGGCCAGGTGTGCCCAACTGCGGATGAAATGTTCCAGGTGTTGAATTAGATTGAAGAATCCCTGGGGTAATTAAATTACTTTGCAGATTGCCATCACTCTGCAGCTGTTGAATCTCCAGAAGACTGTGAGTAAGCTTATCCTCAGATAGAATCTCGCGAGACAATAGATCACTCTGGGTATTGTATGGCAAGCATCCATTTGTAAGCATAGTGGGGTTCTTTTCATGCTCACTGAATTTTAAATTGTGATCTGATCTAGTGCTCATGCAATTGCCTGAAGGTGGCATGCTTCCTTCTGTATACGATTCCACTGAACCATCCACAAAATTATAGTTCTCGGAAGAAGAATTGGGCCAAGATGAAAAGTAGGAGCCACCAGGGTAGTCCATATTAGCACCGCTACAAAATTGACTCAACAATCTCTGCTCAAGAGTGTTAAAAAAGTTTGTTCTAGAAACTGAACGTATCAACAATTGATAATCCTGTCGAGCCTCTACTGAAAGAGAGCATCACTTAATTTTTGTAGACAATCTGGTGCTGAAAGAAGTTAGTAAACAGAAGCTCTCCACAGAACAAACCTGCACATCAAAGAACAGCTGTCACCTATTTACAGATTGCATGCATGGATCAATACTGAAAGATATAATTAAATCAGAAGAAATGCTATATATAACTAGAAGATCTTATAAAGTTAGGGATCTGAAATAACATATTTTGGATACACGCGTTAACCATTTCAGGAAGACAGTGTTAGAATAGGTCTAAATTAGTAGAATTTCTTCTTGTTTAGTGCATATAGTTGACAAAAGCTCCTCAGTTCAAACACATCGTTGTCATGTTCATTTCAGTCAAATATAACATATTTTCTACAGAATGGATAGCTGAATTCTTCAATTGCTTGCAATATGTCTCCCTTACAAACTGCAGAGCTGAGATAAACAGTTAACCTAAGCATTTGCTTTATTGGTTGCTGGTGGTAAAACCAGAAAAAAAAAAAAAAGAGGGGGGGCACAGGCTTCCAGCCTGCAGTATCCTTCATATCCTGTAAACAAAGATGTAAATGAAAACCCATACGACAATTGCATTCCTAAATTCACCAACCATGTCAACAAAATGATTCTCCTTCGACCAATTGTCAGATGAATATGACTTTCCTGCTTTATTCTACAGTCAATTTGGCAACTGATTCTCTTAGAAAAAAAAGTAACTGATTTAGACATTCAGTCATGAATTCATGATAAGAAACAATAGACTATAACATCTTTGTTTTTTCAATATAAGGAGTCTGACCTATTAAATTTATTACAAAATTATTATTGATCCATAATTAAACCCGCTGAACGCCTTCCTCTCATTAAAGCTATAGGATGAATGTCACAAGCCGATTTATGCTTCATCCAGTTGCTCAAATGCCACTTCACACTCTGCTACGTACTATACTTAATAGTCAGCTATTTTTCCTCGTGTAGTAAGATGTCAGAAAAGTTAAACAAACACAGTAATTATGTCCACCAAGTACAACTTCCACTATCATGGTATCTCTAACACTACAGAACCACATCAAAATTCCAGAATATCCCCTGATAAAACCATAATCCATACATGACACCCACACAAATGAAACCCACACGATCGCCTATCTCTGACATTATCCTTGTCCCCTTCCCCTCCTCCTCCCCCTCTCCAACACCTAAACCCCACCAAGAAACGCCAATTACCAGCACCGCAGCGGGAGAACAGAGGTGCAGACAGAAACTCCGTAGCCTCTCACGGCGCACGCACAAGGATAACCACAACCCCTCCAAGAACAGAGAGCAACCGCAACCACAACCACAACGCAGGCTCAAACGCATGTAGCACGGTCGCACCGAAAGGCGAGGAAGGAAAGGAAGAGGCACCGGAACACGAGCACTGACCGGAGAGACGGAGGCCGGAGACGGGGAGAGGCTAGGGCCGCGTGGTGGCAGCTGGCGGTGGCTGGCGCGGGCGCTGGAGGAGGAGGAGAGAGTGAGAGGGAGAAGAGGAAGGGGAGGAGACGGTTTGGGCGGAGGCGAAGAAAAAGGCCAGGGATCTTGCTTGCAGGAGGCGAAGACTGAAGACGCGTTGGACTGCTGATGCGCAGAGCCAGGGGGTGCAAATGCACACAAGCCACAGCACTGTTCACGGTTGTTGGCGCAATGGCGCCTTTTTTTTGCTTACTGCCACATCCCTTTTTGTTTATTTCTGCAGGGCTCTTTGGCCTTTGGGGATGGATGGGGTGGAAGAACACTACTGTGTGTTGGTTTTCTTCCTTGTTTTCTTCTTCTCTTCCTTTTTTCTGACTTCTCAAATTGTGTATACTTACAAGAGAAAAACGTTGCATTTTCTTGCATAATAGGACGTACCATGGGAAATATTTTTGTTATGGTCAAATTTGTTATTATGGAAGTTTCTTCTTTTACTTTAAGGAAGGTTGAGTTTGACAACTGGAGCTAACCTCCTCTAGAAGGTTTGAACTTGCGTCTCTAGAGAAAAAGGCAAGATATCATGCGATTTTATTTAGGTAGCAGGATGCGTGATATGTCTAATGTGTGCCGCATCACATTGAATAGACGACAATTGTGCTTTTTAATATAAATAGACATGTATGCGTGGTTGTGATTTACTCGGTGACGCCTGTAGCACATCGAGCATTAGCTGGCAACACATGCACGTGCAACTACGCATGATCGTCACTGTATCCTATGGATATATGGATATAAAAAGGGTCAACATATTTGAACATTTGACATTACAACGAACAATAGATAAGGTAACGTGTGAAAAAAAACATGGGACCTGAACATTTGACATTAGAATGAACTATAGGTATGTTAACGCAAGGAAAGACACAATAACAGGATATTTCACATTAGAACAAACAATAGTTATGATGACGTAAGAAATGACATGAGAGTTGAACATTTGACTTTAGAACAAATAATAAATGTGATAACGTAAGAAAATCTATAATATCATAGTTGTATATTCGATACTTAGGACATACAACAAATATGATACACCCGCAGTCAAATACCGTGCCACTACAGTTACGCTACCATCAGTTCCAGCCTTATAGAGCTACAGGGCATAAACACAATTCACAAAAACAGCGAGGACTAAAAAGACACCAATCTATTTTTGAGAGCGACACAGCAATCTATTGTACAAAACAAAATGCACAGCAAAAAAAAGAGAGAGACACGAACCGGTTCCATGACCAGGTTACGTTGTGACGTCGCTGGGCTAGTGGGCCCAAGTCAAGTATTCGTTGGGCCTCACGGGGCCCACATTTGGCACGACGACGACGCTAATTTGTTCCCCTCCGCCGGAACAAACACCACCTCGATACCTTTGCTTCGTCACTATAAAGACACCCTGCACCAAATGCTTCCATCATTAATCTTTGATCCACTCTTGTAGCTTTGTTAATGATGAACATTATTTTTTTTTTCTTTGCCTCCAGGAGAAGCACGGAGAAACCATATAGAATTAGACCAAGCGAGGCTGTACGTGCTACTGCTGCCCCTACCAAATGCGACTAGAAACTATAGCGTGGTTGCCGCCCAAAGTTTTGATGTCTCGTTAAGAGAAATGATACGAAGATGTGAAGGGTGAGTAGCTTAAGTAGATATAGGGAGCCAAATGCATACACTCGTCCTGGCCTAGGGATGGCATTGGCCAAGCTGAACCAATGCAAATGATGGTGCTTGATTGATTAATTTGATTTGTTAGACCAGTCTCATTATAAAATCATTTGTTTACCATGAATGCAAGAAATGACAGATGAGTGAGATACATTGGAAATTTGGAACCTGTGCAAACCGGGGATGGGAACATGTATAACTGGCCCTACTTGACCTGGTCATACGGCTGAACGTAATCCTCAGTTGAAATTAACTGATCTTCTCCGTCATTCCGCGTCCGCGAATTGTGGCTTGGGATTAGCTCGCTGGCTGCTGCTAACCACTCGGCTTAACTGAAGCTTTGACTAAGCTCAGGTTCCTCCTCCTGTTCCACCGCCGGTTTGTGAGGGAAGCGACTGCATGCAGCCGGCACCGGCAGGCAGGCTCGAACTGGAGAATTGCACGGCGAAATGCCAGAATTAATGGAGCTGGCGATCGGTCTGGATCCAGCTTAATTTACAATAATCTGAAGAACTCTGTGGTTTGGTTCATCAGCAACAAACGCATTATGGTGTGGAGCAGAGGTACGTAGTAAGTGGGAGCATCCATCCATTGGGTGAGCAGGTCAGCTAATCATGCGCGGGCCGGGATTGCGTCCCGTCGCGGCCAGGCAAGCAATGCGGTAATCAATCGAGTCCAGGGTAATAATAAGTAGTATGATCGCCTAGATACCCCAATTGCAGCCAATTGCAGCCCGCGCTAGAGCGGTTGTAATTAAGCTTGGTCTTTACAGGCACGTCACCTCACTCAATTAGAGCATGTCCAACGCTGATCCTATTTGTTAGTCCTATTTTACTATTCATCTCCTAACATGTAAGGTTGGTTCTATTTTTTTAATCCTATATTTTTCTCTCTTATGTTTTACTCCCACAATCTCATTTCTATAATAATAAGGACATGTACAGTAAAGAAATAGGCTCACCATTAGACATATCCTTAGAGTGCATCTCACCGCTATTTTCTCATGCCATTTCTCAATCATCTAAAAGATTTCCTCCTTCTAATAAAATTCTGTAACACTTTACACTACGTAGAAAGGCACGCACGAAGTGAGAAAGTTGGTACATTCTCACGAAAAATAGTTCAAAACCAATAAAAAAAGGACAAAATTTGAATTGAAAAATTTGTATGCAACTAAAAAATCTCTCGGTTTTTTAGAGTTTTTCATTTGGTTTGTACGGAAAGCTGCTAGGTTTTTGTTTGGTTTTAGCCAAGGTAGAATGTATGTTTTTGAGTGGTTTTCGTTCAATTTTTATGGAAAACCCGCCTGGTGTTTTTTCCCTGATTTTGAATTTAAATTTAAAAGTTTGAATTTTGACCAGTTTACCAAGGGGTTTTTCATGCCATACCTAGTGTAGCAAATTTTCACAAAAACGAGAAAATGGTTACGGTGAATTATAATATGGAAATGCATGGGTCCTCGACATGAGGCTTGAAGAGACTAAAAATTTGTTAAAAATTTGGTTTTGATAACTCTGAGAAGAAACACCAATATCCATAAAAAGTGGCTACAAGGCGGCAAAGTGTCTAACTTATAAAAAACTAATATCTAGTTATAGATTATAATATAAATTTAAGCTGAAAAGAAGAGAGCGGCTCCCGATACACTTGCAACCTTGGACATCTCGGCAGATTCGTCCTAGATTCGGTTTGTACCCGTTTTGAAAAAAAGAAAACATGGTTCTATTTTGTTAGCTATTATGTTAGGTGTTCAAAAATAAATCATGTGGTTAATATTGACAACAGTACAAAATTAATGGGTTGTTTGGTTGGCTGCATCCAAAGAGATTTGGCTCTGCAAATGCAAAACTTATTTGTTTGGTTGCCTGGAGAACCAACTCAATTAGGCCCTACGATGCAATGGACGCCCGTAGCTGCCTACGGAAACACCGTTCAAGACGGAGGCCTTGCCAGCACACTACTAGCAGCAGCACCAACGACAGACTAACAATACTAACAAGAATATTTACAGTTCCTGTTCAAACTTTCGAAAATATTTAAAAATTCAAACGACATCCAAATTCAATGAGACAAAAAAATTGGGACCGTAGGTTCAAATACAAGATATTAAAAAATTTCATATTTTTTGAATTTTTATTTTTAGTTTTTGAATTTATTTTTTCTAATATTTGTTTTTAAAAAAATTATTTTTATTTTTGAATTTATTTTCATTGTAGTATTTGTTTTTGATTTCCCTTCTTAAATTTATTCATCACATTCCTCTTCTAGTGCAGCCAACCAAACAACATATCTACACAGTCTGTCCAATCTCATGTAACCAACCAAACAACATCCCCTTGCATCACCTCTGCGGCTCTGCCTGGCTGAGTTCATACATCTTGGCTAAGCTGAAAAGACAACCAAATAGCCCATAAGTGTATATGTACCTAACCGTACACCGAAGATTCTAGTCTAGGTAAATAATATGTTATCACCATGTGCAAGACGGGTTGCATACGCGCTTATGCCATATCAGCGCGTTCTGTCGTTCCATCTATGTTTACCCGCATACGGATATAGATCAGGATATCCCCGATATGATTTGTTCTAGGTATAGAAATAGATGCATACGGATCGGACTCAAATCAGCATCACACACGTAAAAAAATTATAATCATAAGTGTAATATTATGCTAATATTTAGAATATTTATCATACTTGATAACATACACATAATCAAATATTTAAGGGTGATTTAGGTACATACCACTACAGAATTGTAAGTTTAGAAATTTATCACTCATTTATCAATGACAGGTAGGAATTAGACCTACATGTCATTGGAGATAAGAGTGGCAAATCTCTAATTTTACATCTCTACAATGACATATATCTAATTAACCCAATATATAATGGAAAAAGGCATTCATGCCACTACTAAGTCTAAGGATCTCATAAATATCACTGCAAAGTCGGAAATAACCCTAATATCATTCAAAAGTGTAGTGTTTCAAATATGCCATCAAGACTTTTTTTTGTGCTTGCTTTCCCTTCAAAATTCTGATCAAAATGTCATTCACCCTCTCTCTCCCGCTTCCTTCGCTCTCGTTCAGAAGCAGAGCAGTGAATCTCCGGTGAGCTTCGGCAACCCTCCTCCACCCACTCCTCTTCTCCTACTCAGTCGGGACGATACTCCTCCCTCTATGGCCCGGCAGCACACGATCCAGCATCTCCTTCTCCTTTCTCCAGCTAGCCCTTCCTCTGTCCTCTCTGCAATGAGCTCGGGCAGCGTGAACATGATGAGGCCGGAGGGGCGGCAGCTCGTGGGCTTGATGATGGCTCATGGCCACGATGATGGCAGAGCATGGTGGCGATGGCGCGAAGCAGTGATAGCGGTGAAACATGGCGGAGGTGAAGCAAGAAACGACCCTCATCGGCCTAGCCCTCCTTCTCCTACTCTGGACGCCTGCTCCTCCTCCTCCTTTTCCTCTAGCCCGATGGCGCACGGCCAAGCACATCATCCTTCTTTCTCCAACTATCTCTTCTTCATCCTCTCTACAGCGAGCTTGGGCAGTGAGTCATGGGCTCGATGATGGCTCTAAGGCCACGACGATGGTGAAACATGGTGGCGATGGCGCAAAGTGGCGGTGACAGTAAAGCAGGGAGGTTGTGGAGCATAGGGGCTCGAGGAAGCGGGAGGAGCATGGGGCGGAGCAGGGTGACAGCGATGGAGTAGGCCCTATGGTCCCGCCCGGAGGTAGAGGATGAGGGGGTGAGAGGGGTAGGAGGGAGGAGGGGACGGAGGGGAAGAAGGGAGGACGGGGCCAGCCAGAGGTAGAGAGGGAGGAGGGGACCGGCCGGAGAGGGAAGGTGAGTGGTCGGTGGTGGGCAGAGGAGGTGGGGAGGGATCCGGAGGACGGAAGAGGGATGGAGGAAGAATGACAACCCTCGTGATGGCATATCTGCAACAGCCAAAACTTTATAATTGCATCTCAGTAATTTTCAACTTTGTAGTAGGAATTCGGAGATATTCAAACTTAGCAATAATATGAATATAGTTTACCCATTATTAATTTATATTACATATTAGTCAACGAAAGTAAAATATAAAGATTGTTTATGTTTACTAGATATCTATTTTTAATTTACATTGATATCTTTGGAATAGAAAATATGGATATGAATTAGATAATGCTCGACCCGTATTCATCATGCATTTCAATTTTTTGGGATACAAATCGGACCCAAATCCAGATTTGACGGATACCATTTTCTAGATTTCAATTAGGTTTTAAATAAATCTAGGCTCGGCTTGGACAGAATTTTCCTATCCTGTTTGCACCCCTGTCAACCTTTAAGCCACGTAAACGTGTCAAGCTTCTCACTCACGATGGCAACAAGATTGACAACGGTTATGGGAGCATGAAGTACATTGTCAAGAATACTCGAATACGTACGACTTGCGACTTGGTAACACCGGGAGTGTTGTTCGATGAAAAAAGAGAGAGAGAGTGATACTGCCATCATTGTCTAAGTTAGTCAATATGGCAAAAACCATTTTGGGTATAGGAAATTCGGTAAAAAGTCTTCGGACAAAGAAGCTATGGCAATTTAATTAAGGAAAAAACACAGATAGAAGTTTAAAATTGTTTCTAAAAATCACTTAACCTTGTATAGTTGTATCCACAGGTCTACTCAATAGATGCGAGAAAGCCAGAGGAGAGGAGGGAGAGAGTTCCGGGTTAAAGGGTGATTAGGGGAAAATTCTAAGAGAGTGCTAAATAGCCTCTTTACCGAGAATCGTTCCAAAAATATTGCTATCTATTACATTTTTTATAATGGAAAACAGTGTTCCAGCCTTTACATTGCATGATGTATACAACCAAAAATCCAAATATAAACTATCTTGATAACTAAATTTAGGGATTCCTTATCCTGTTCTCTATATTTAGGAATTTTCTCTCCCCTCCGTATATATTTCTTATTGGAGTGAGATTTTGGAGATGGTAGAAATATAGGGAAGAAATAGTTGCTTGAGAAATGTATATACGATGATATAGGGATCCAAGTTTGGGAAAGTTATTAGATATGGTCTTAGGGCATCCACAATAGCCTCTTGGGTAAGGCCCACGGCGGACTTCTAAGGCTTAGAGGTTTTCCCCGCCATAGTTAGAGTAGAGGCAATATCATATCTAAGCTTAGGTCTACTAGACCCACTAATCCTAGGCAATAGATTAAAGGTTGCCTCTAGGCCAGAGGCAGGAGCATCCACAATATTGACTACCTCTAATCAGGTGAGAGTAATTAGAGATAGCTTTAGAGGCTCTACACCTAGGGGTTTAAGTTAAGGTATCCACCAAATAGACAAACATCCATAGGTTAAGTAAGATTAGTAACCTGATCAACTTAATTTAACCCCACTAATCTAAGATTGTCTAACACAACAAAGTGGTTGGATAAGCTATTTTCTCTATGACCTCGTTAACCTTGCCAAATAGTATTAGAGGAAATTGGCGCCATAACACTATACATTTTTTTTTGTCTTTGTTGTAGGATACTCCATGTTTCACTGACATGTTGGCCATGGGTTCACATGTCATTGACTTGATTGGTAATCCATACAAATTGCAGTGTGTCGCAACCAGTTTTCCCTACTAAATACAAGTAAGTTGCCAAACAAAAAAAGGGTTAATTAGATACAGAGTCGGCACTTCATAGATAAGCCATTGTAAAGTTGAAAACTAGCCTCATGCCACTCCAAAGATGGGGTTAATTAGACACAAGTTGTATTGGAGATGTAAGAAGAGGAAGAAGAGAGGATGACATGTATGATTACATTCGATGAGGCTAGAGGGGTAAGAATGTCCAAAAATGACATGTTTATAATTTTTGACTTTATAACTGACATATTTCTAATTTTTAAAATTTATAAGAGACTGGTTTTTGATTTTTTTTAATAGCATATTTGTGAAGTGCCAACTTTGTAGTGGCATGTAACTAATTTTTAAAAAATTGGTTAGCTATCCTGACGGCTGACTAGGTTAAGGTTAGCTAACTCGGCTAATCTGATCTTGAATCAAACCAACCTATATGTTTACCTCTGTTCCAGATACGCTTGATTCTTCTATACAAATTGCAGTGTGTCGCAACCAGTTTTCCCTACTAAATACAAGTAAGTTGCCAAACAAAAAAAGGGTTAATTAGATACAGAGTCGGCACTTCATAGATAAGCCATTGTAAAGTTGAAAACTAGCCTCATGCCACTCCAAAGATGGGTTAATTAGACACAAGTTGTATTAGAGATGTAAGAAGAGGAAGAAGAGAGGATGACATGTATGATTACATTCGATGAGGCTAGAGGGGTAAGAATGTCCAAAAATGACATGTTTATAATTTTTGACTTTATAACTGACATATTTCTAATTTTTAAACTTTATAAGAGACTGGTTTTTGATTTTTTTTTTTAAATAGCATATTTGTGAAGTGCCAACTTTGTAGTGGCATGTAACTAATTTTTAAAAAATTGGTTAGCTATCCTGACTGCTGACTAGGTTAAGGTTAGCTAACTCGGCTAATCTGATCTTGAATCAAACCAACCTATATGTTTACCTCTGTTCCAGATACGCTTGATTCTTCTATTTTGTTTTTCTTTCTTTTTCAGAAATTTCTTCTGTTTTGTTAGTGATGGGCCGATGGCCCCAAGGGAGTTTGTTTCGTTGTTATGAAATGGGCATCTTTTCATCCTCTGACCCATATTGCTTGCCTTCATTTTTTGGGAACAATTGAATTTCCATTATATTATTGACCAGAGGGTTACAACCACTGGAAAAATTATTACAAAGTAACTCCACTTATAAAACTAGCACCTACTAGAATTTGTATAAAGATCAACTTGCACTTCTTTCGCCCAGATGGAGCATTTGTACCAAGTGTGGTTCAGTGCTTGCACTAACAAAGGTTGACTTCGGCAGCCTCCTCGACGATGTCTTTGATAGGGTTGATACCCGTGGTCCTTGATTTAATCATGGGCTATTGGGATTTGTCTCCCCCTTTAGTGAAAGTTTTGTGCCTGGTTATTGTGCATAGTTCTTCTCTAAGATGACATTGGATGCTTTTGCCGATTTATAGATGCAGTCGACGAAGGCAGATTAGAGAAGACCAATGGATGAGCTGGATCAGGGTGTTTGTGCATCATCTCTAGCAAGAAAAAATATGCCTTTCACAACGTGCTTACCTTCATTTAATGGTCACAAAACGGTGCATGCCATCTTATTTCCTGCTGTGATGAAGTTAAAGCCCATTTGATTGGAAGCCAATTTTGCCACGTTTTACTTAATTTTGCCTCTTTTTCTTAAAATCCATAATATGTGATAAAATGGGGCATTTGTTGGCAAGCTTAGTAAGTCAACCAAATAGACCCTAAGAAGTTGTTCTCTTCAGCTTATTTTCTTATTTTATTACTTATCTCTGAATTGAAAAAGTCAAAAGCTTTGTCTTTTGCAGTCTGTTTTTTTGTCTTGAAGGTGTGTCCCAGAGCTCTTAGAAACAAGTCAACGACGTGCACCAAACTTTTAAAGCTATATAGAGAAGCTCTCGAAGTTCAGCTTATAAGCAAATCAGATAAGCTAAATAGAATAGCCCCTAAATCGTCAAGGCAGAAAGCTTGCATGTCAGCTACAAGTGCAAGAGAACTAGAGGAGACAATCATGATCACAAAATATAACAAGACAATGTTTACGAGAGAAGGATGAATAAAGAGAGCTATGCAAAAATGTCCTATTTGATAAACCTAGGACTGCGTACCTGTAATAATCCCAACTCGACAGACAGGAATGGACAAAGGATCTTGCAAGTCCCAGACTAAAGTATAATGTGTGAATTTCTCTAACCCCTATGACAAGCCAACAAACATAGAGAATGGAGACGTAAGGTCTTGATCTTTAAGACAATCTTGGTATCTTATGGTCTCGATCTCACAATGATGAAGATATTGTCAATCAAAATAGCTGCCTAGGACACTAACCAGCGACGGGGGTAGAGACACAAAGTTGGCTTAGAAGTTGGGGCGTTGCGGACTTGGAGCGCTGCACTTGCTTAATTGTGTTGTCGCGCTTACGGACAGACCCATTTGCACTCAGTATATATTGTTACCACCATAATGAGCTCCACGCCCCCGTTGAAGGCGTTTGCAACGGTTGCCCTAACACTGTAGCAGGTGAATTTAGGGCATATTATTGGGAGATGAATATTGATGAAGCAATGAATAGTAAATATACAGAGTGGGTTTAGTGATAGGGTTGCTGTTGAGAGGTGAATAGTGATGGGACAATGAGTAGTCTTAGGACAGTGTTCTAACAGTATGCTTCTTGCTGTTCTCGTGTGTCTAAATCCAAAGTGTTACTTTGTAAATGGATATGGTTTCCTGTGTGCTTTTGTAAAGTTCTACTCGGTGAATGGATTCAATTTGGTTTGCTATTAGTTTGTCTTGGACATGTGCTTCCCCAATGTTGGAGGTAATGAAAAACTTGCTCCAAGGTCACTGCTAGAAAAACGGGCTTTAGTCCCGGTTGGGAACGGGCTTTAGTCCCGGTTCCCGAATCGGGACAGGCCATCCGGGACTAAAGGTCACGTACCTTTAGTCCCGGTTCCCCTAACCGGTACTAAATCGTAAAAAATATCTAAAAAATAAGGCAAACCCAAGACTCGATCCTGGGACCTCATACCACCACGTGACTCTCCACTCACTCTTCTAACCAACCCACCCACCCACGCGTATTTAATAGACTAGGATATGCATTCCTTTTGAAGTATGCTGAAATGAGCCTTTAATACCGGTTCCTAACACGAACCGGGACTAAAGGCCTACCTTTAGTACCGGTTCGTGTTACGAACCGGGACTAATTTGTGTCTGTGCCAACTAGCATGTACCCACTTGCCAAAACCACCTTTAATACCGGTTAGTTATTCTGACCGGACTAATGTGAGCCACAAACCGGGACTAATCGTGTTTTTAGCCCCGTAGCCACGAACCGGGACTATTGCTACATCAGTCCTGGTTTGTGGCCAATCGGGACTGATGTACCGGTATGGAAGGTCATTTCTCTAGTAGTGGGTGATCGTCATGGCTAGCATAGGTGGGACCAACACCACGAACCCAACATGGGTAGGCCTAGTGAGAGCATCATGGCCCTAGTGTAGGCAGGACCTAATCGCTCGCACCATGACGATCGGACCTAGCATGAGCAAGACATGGTTGGACCAAATCAAGGATGACAATATGCAAGGATGGAAAGTGGATTAGTCTCATTGAGGTCGACCGAACTCAATGCTACAAAATTTTCTTTTGTGAGAATTTGGAATACATGTTTCTTTTTTAGGTTAATTAGATACTGCTAGTGTGAGTAGCTTATTTTTGAAACATGCCATTATAAAGTAGGAAACCAGTCCAATACTATTGCACAACTAGATTCCTTTGAAAAATGTCATTACAAATTTTTTTGGACCAAATTGCCCCTAACCCTTTTTCCTTTCTCCTTTCTCTCTTCTCCTCTTCTTTCTCCTCTTTCTCTCTTCCCCTTCATTAATCATCCTTCAATCATCCTATAAACGACATGTGCGCCAAAGGAGCACGGCACTTTGAGACCGTGGTTGGTTGAAGTCACCACCGTGTAGCATGGAGTTAGGTAGCCCCTTGCCCAAGTGTCAGAGGAGAATAGAGCTCAAAGGCTGTGGACGCCACTCCTCTTCATGGCTACCCCAATGATGTAGACCTGGGGGAGATGGCCAAAGCTTGGGTGATTACCATGAGAGGGGGGCGCGCTGGTGACGTGCTCAAGGCAGCGCCACGAGAGGGCTCACCAGCAACATGCTTGGGACCGCTCAAGGAAGGGTTCTCGTCGACAACATGCTTGCGACAACGTAGTGGAAGGGGCTCGGTGACGAAGTGCTTCCGGGCAGCCCCACCAACACTAGAGTTGAAGGTGGCAGCATGGAGGAGGAGGAGAAGGGAGGTGAGTGGAGGAAGAAGGTGTAGGGGCATTTTTGTCCTGAAAAGTTCGTAATAGCTTATTTTGAAGAAGTCTCACTTTAGAGTGGCATTGGGCAGGTTTTAAACTTTATAATGGCATGTTTCGGAAATGGGTAACTCGCAGTGAAATGTATCTAATTAATCCTTTTTAATAATTGTTAGCATATTTCTCTTTCTTTTAGAGCATTTGGCTATGCATCATTTTTTATATCGTACAAGATTTGACTAAGCAAGTATTTTTGTTAGCAAAAAAAATTTAGGTACTACCATGCATCTGCATAAGATCAAACAAACACATTCAAATTGAATTAAATTGGTATCATCAATCTTCTATTTACATGCATGCAACGATGACTCTGAAAGGTATAAATGATACCATTTGTCTGACTTAATATACTTCAACTATAATGTGATGGAATTCTCATTATGACAAAATAATTACCCTGATTTGAGTTTGGTTTTCTTGTCCAATCTTGTCTAACACCAAGGTTTTAAATTTGGCAATTATGTACTTGTATGTGTTCCTAAGTTTATTAATGTTTTTCTCCATAGAGATGCGCGAACACAATAGGTTTCGAAACCATAAACACATAATTAAGTTTTTGAGTAACTACAATTTAATTCTTTATTACGTTGATGTACCCTCATAATGGTTTTTCCCCTAGGTAGCTTTATAATTATGCAAAATACATATGTCAAATTTTGATTGATTCATTTTTTTTTTGTGAGGTAACCATGGTACTATCCAACAAATTTATACAGTCTCATACAAATCTTGCATTATCTCCGACATTGGCAGATTGGTGTGCAGGTACACCTCCTCAAGCCATGAAATCGTTCTCATGTAGTATCCCACTTGCTATACTTCAGTTTTGATGTTTTTTCACTCTGAATAATCAAGATCATTTAAAGACATGTGTTACCTTCAACTAAGAAGACAGACGCTGCAAGGCTGACAGATCAAAGATTGGTGAAAGACAAGAAGATCTTTGTAGAAGATGAAAGCTGCCTTTGCATATTCGGATAGAGTCAAAAAGACTTGGGCCCTGTTTCTTTCAGCGGTTTCTGGCGGTTAGCGGTTGGCGGTTTTACTGTAGCAAATTCATAAGTCTTCGAAAAAAAGTGTAATGAGTCTAAAAAGATAATTAAATTTTTTTTAAGAATTAAAATTTACTGTAGCAAACCGCCGAAAGAAACAGGGCCTGGGAAAGGTTGCTTGTGTTTTGTTCTAACAAATCAGTTGATTGTAATTTTACTTCATATGTGATAGAGATTCGAGGGTTGTATTTTATTTATCTTATGGCAGATGGCTAGGAGAATTGTCTTTCCTGGTTCTAGACTTTTTCATTCTATCCAAGAGGTATAGCTGCACAATATGTTAAGACTAATTATGTTTCTCATCCAACTACAATATAAAATATTCCTTATATACTTAATGATCGTTTCATATCCTTGTAAAATTATAGCAATAGTACCCCTAGTGTTTAAATTTTTATTGCAGTTGTCAGTAGATATTTTCCTCCATTATACATTGTTATAGCTTAACTGATAAATGCTACTACATGGTGGTTACAATAGTGTGCAGCACAAATGCAGATCATGGCCTTATAGCAGAGCATGCGAGCTAGCATGACATTACCGATGCATACCATATAGGCAAAAGAAAGAGACGATCCACACGATGCAAGAATCAACATCAGCATATCATAGATGGGACACCATGACTTGTACAAGAACTGTCTATAATGTTGATGGAATTTTGATGTATTTGTCCATGACTATGCTGCAAGAATCAACATCATATGGCTATTTTTCTTTATTCCGTTAATGACTTGTTCAACATGAACTGGAAGTAATTAACCAGCAAATTCTTGTTAGAAATGTCTACGACTTCCAATAAAACTAAACCTGCCTGCTGGTGGGTTTAGGGTGCTGAATTCAGAGCTTGATGACGCCGATACAGTTGTTTACTGAGCACTCCAGTCTCCTCCTACCTGATCAGATTGGGTCAGTTGTTTAGGGTTTTCCTCTTGCAAATAGGTGTGATTCTTTTTGAGATGGACTAATGGAGTATGGGTTTGTGATATTTCCATTTGCTAGCTCATAAAGCCCCTTCTTTTAAGGGGAAATTATATAACACTAAATTGGGACACCTTGCGTGAAATGACACTCAATTGTTTCGTCTTGTAAAATATAACAAGCAAGAGTCGAATTCAAAAATCAAAGCCTCGAAATTTAAATGTGAAAATTTGAAATTTCAATTTCAATTTCAAATTTGAAATTTTGGAAGCCGATCATGAGTTGAATTCAAAATTTGAAATTTTGGAAGCTGAGCAAGAGTTGAAATCAGGGGCATTTTGGTTAGCTCAAACAATGCAATGAGAGAAGAAAAGGGGAAAATATCATGAATCGAAAAAATTAACGTGGACAAGGTTATATTTTGAAAGACAAAACAATTAGGTGTGGGTATTATAAACTGAAATTTCGCTCTTTAAGGGACAAATTTTCGTGTCCCACTTCATAAGCTTTTAAATTCCCCCATGTGTTGTCACTAATCAATCTCTTTCCTTTGAGCCGTCATGGATATTGTCATATGTGCCTTTTATAAACTAAAATTTCGCTCTTTAAGGGACAAATTTTCATGTCCCACTTCATAAGCTTTTAAATTCCCCCATGTATCGCCACTAATCAATCTCTTTCCTTTGAGCCGTCAGGAATATTGTCATATGTGCCATTAATTAAAAAATCATATTGTTTAAGATGTATAAATATTCCAAGAATTAAAAACACTACTTTTAGTCTACATTTTTTATATTTTTTTTACGATTTACTATGTAACAAATAGAAATTTTCTTTTTGTTTAAGCTATATGAATATTTCTCTATTTAGGATTTTTTTGGCATAGTTAAATACGATGGCTCAAAGGTATTTTCAAAATCTTGCTATAAATCAAAATTTGAACTAAATTTCAAGAAAATCCAAAACTTTGTCACGTAAGTTTCTAGCTCAACTATGACATGCATTTTTCCCATTTTCAAAACTATAAATTTATTAGTATGTCTTGTGCAAAGTTCATATTTTCAAAATATGAAAAACCTATTATCTACAATAAAAAGGCTGAATCCATTTTTCAAAGACTTTTGCAATACATAGATACATACATACATACATACATACATGTATGTATGTATGCATTTCAAACCTTGATTGGATAAGCTATTTTCAAAATATTGTTTTGAATGCATATATTCACCTAAGTACATGTATTAAGGTATTTTCATACCATGAATATTTTCATATTATGAATAGTAACACAATTGTGTGTTTCGATTTTCTAATTTACTTCTAGGTTGGAAAGTAATAGCTTAAACTTAAACATCTCTCGAGTAAAAGTTAGCTCGGTCAGAACGGGTCCACGGTATCCTCTATTAGAATAGAAGGAAATAACCCTATCTCTAGTGAGGTTACTTTGCCGAGATCGCTAAGTGAAATCGAGCTGCAAGTGGCTACCAATACAAAGGAATTCCTTTCAATTCTTTTTTCTTTTTAGTTCACTTGTTTTCTTTCGAGGTGGATTTGATGTTCATCCGAAACCTTTGAGGTTGGGGCTTCCCTCCCATCTCTTCCTAGCTCTTGACCTTTTGTTATTGTTGATGGTGCGTGGGTAGCATCCTTATAGTCTTTCCCTTTCTTGGATGCTTCGACTCGAGTTAACTAGGCCTAATGGAGTTTACGCGAAAGCCCAGAAACGCATGTCAAATCCTCCGGCTCTGACATAAGAGTATTCTTAACACTCTTTGAGCAATTTTGGGAAGAAATGAATAGCATTTAGTTTATAATGCTAAAGTAGAAAGGGGGGAAAAACAGCAATTATACGCACCCAAATTTGAATATATCATGAAATTACTATTTTGCCCCTTGAGCCTAGCCCTGTTGGCTTTGCCCCTCTTCTAGGCCTTTTTGGCCCTGTTTAGCCCAGCTTCTTCCTCTTTCTCTCTAGGCCCAATTTGGCCTAGCGAAGCCCTCACTTTGCGATGCAGACAAAGCACGCTCGCGCGATCGCCATAGTGCTACGGGATAGGGGATCCAGCCGTCCCAGCAATGCCATGCCGCCCGTCTCTCGATGTGCCCTTGTTCCACTGGCGCGCCGTGCTTCAACCTGGCCATACACGCCCACAGCTCAGAGGTGGTTCACGCCCTAGCCCGCACCAGTGCGCACCCACACGCATGAACCACCGACCTAAGGCCTCCAAGCTATACTCCCCGCAGGAAATCCAGAGCTCCCGCACCTTCCCATTGGCTCCACGTCGGCGAGGACGTCCTCCATCCTCTATGCTAATCCCATTGAGGAGGAGTGCCCTTCCTAAGCTCGACATATGCTAGACCTACTCGCCTCGACGCCACCGTGCCCCTCCCTTCTCTTATTTAAGCTTGGGGCACCCTCTCATCTTCCCCATCCTCACTGCTCCGCTCTGACCGGGAGCCCTCATCGCCGTTAGGCTGCCATGGTGAGCTCCCTCCTTCATCATCACCTCCCATCGCTTCATCCTTGTCACCATAAGCTCCAGCCATGTGTAATTGGACTCTAACTCATTGTAACTCGCTAGAGAGCTCTTCTACCATCACTAGCCACCTTCACTCCCTTTTTGATTCCTCACGGACGATGACTTCCCCTAGACACTCCTTCCGTCTACATCACCCCGGCGACCCCCTTGACCTCTCCTAGGACACAATCAACTCGAAGCTCATTGGAGCTCACTAGCAACGCACCCTCTATTTTGGCAACCATTGGCTTCCACGTTGCCAGCATAATCTGACCATCCCCGTCCTCAATCAACCCCATGGTAACGCTCCTGATAGTCCCTAGATTCTCCTAGACCTCTTGTCCTTGTCATTCTACCGTTAATTTGTCGTATGCCATACTTAGCTGTAGCTCTCCTTTGCCTCTCCCTATGGCACCACCTCTATGGCTCGCTGCCGCCACAAACTCCGGCGACACGTCCTCTGCCTCGATTCTCTGAACCTATAGAACCCTTGCACTCGCACGGTCGTGCCCCGTAGCGCCACCAGTTTGATGTTGGAGGTTCGCTAGAGCTCGGTCTAAGAGGCGGACGTGATGACGTCATGGATAGGATTATTGTGCACACATGTCACCGACAGGCAGAACCCACCGATGTTTAAATAATTTGAATTAAGCCGCCTTCTTTCCCTAAGTCGTTGGCAGGTGGGCCCCGCAGACCCACCGGTTAGATGTAGTGGAGGTGTATTCCGAAAATACGCCTTCGCCTTCTCCGTGGGGGCCACGCTCGGGCCACCTCGCTAGTGGGCCGGAGCTCTCTTGGGCCGCACAGTAGCACCCGAAGCTAGTTTAGGTTTATTTTCAGTGTTTTATCTATTTAATTAATTTCAGTAATTATAAATGATTTATTATAAATGGCAACTAACTTTTAAAAATTATGACAAAATTATAGTAAATACTAGATGACATGCTGGAGTTACTAAAAATGTAATCTTGCATATTCATGTGTTCTGTATCCCTGTACAAATCTTTGTAGCTCTGTTTTAGCCTTTTATCTATTATAGAATAATCAGTATATGCTTATCTGTTTATTTAAAATAGTTTATGATTCCTAAAAATTCTGAAAAAAATCTAGAAAATACTAGATATGGTATTGGACTTAGTAAAAATATAGTATGACATGTGTTGTTACTATTTTACCCCTCAAAATCGAAACAACCTTCTTTTAGTATTTTGTTGTAGAAAGAAATTCCAAAAATGGATTTCTATTTTGAAAAATACTACTAGACATCAAAAAATCATGATTATTTATTTGTACATACTACGGATGATCTGGAACCTAGGAAAAATATAATACTGCCTGTTTCACTATTTTTTACTCCTGTAAAAATTTGAATACCCTATTTAACATTTTTTTCAATATACAAATTCTCATATTGTTTATTTTCTTGCTAAGAAAATGATTGTTTCTGTGATAAATAATATATGTATTGAGTATATTATATGGGTAGACTTATTATGTCATGCATTCACATATACATTTTATATATATACATAGTATATAAATATCTTTCATATTCATGGAATTTTGTAAAAAAGTAAATTGAATATGAAAAGTAGGATAAACCATGATGTATATAGACTTATTGCATCACATGCATCATGCTCCTAGCATTTTTCTAGGTGTGTTGTGCTATTTGGTTCTACACGTTAGATCCGGAAGACTCAGGAGAACAGCTCAATGACCTGAGTCAGAATTACAACACACTCAATCAAGCTGAGTCAATATCTCTAGGTCATCCTTTTAAACCCATGTTTACTTAAATCTATATTGCCTTAAATTATGAAATTGCATGTTTTATCGTTTCTGTATTAATTTATGTTGTTAAATCAAAGCTAGTAGAGCTGGTCTAGATATTATCCACTTGATTATATGGGTTGATAAACGCAACCCTATCCTTGTTATAATTTCTATGCTGTTAATTTTTTGGTAACCTAAGAACTAGTTAAAAACTCCCTGACTAATAAGTTCTTGTAATTGCTTAGATCTGGTTGGTTTAGGTCAAATGGGTCGAATCCTAGTTATCGATAGATACAATAATAGCACGACAGATTGATCACAAGATCCCGACTATAAACGTACCCGTTGTAAACAGGAGAAAACTCGGGTCCAGTTTTGCCTGAGAGCGAAGTGTCGACAAATACATACCCCCCATTTTAGAATCTATCGAGAAGGAGCATGTCTTACCAAGAAGGTGAAGGATAATACTAAGAAGGTTAGTGCCAAGAAGGATACTACTAAGATACATGTTACCGTGAAGTATATGCCTAGAAAACAGAGTCCTGTGAAAGCCATGATATTGATAATGTGAAAACCCCAGTATGAACATTTGCATATTAGTAGCACAGTATGTCTTTTAATTGGATTTCTTTAAATTGCTAAGTCTTAAGTTTTTATTATTGATTATTGCAACTCTAGTTTTACACAAATAAAATAGCCCTGGCCCCACCAAATGGCCATTACCACTAAATTGCATTAGGTGGGGTGTTAGCTTGCTAGCGCGATTTGATTGAACGCTCACCCTCGTACACTCTCACCCTTTTAGGCGATGATGGTGCAGAGGAGGATCCATACGAATGCTACGAGGACGAGGAGAACCAGGAGGCTGATGAGTAGGACGGGTGTTAGACGAGACTCTAGTTGCTTGCTTGTCGGGTGGATGGTATAACTTTTGGAACCCGAACACTTATCTTACTTTTGTTTCCGCATAATCTAATTCAGATCATTTTGGTATTGCAATATTTGGCCTAATCAGTCTAATAAGCTTGAGCCACTATGTATTTGAACTTCTGTGAATGGATGTTTCATCTATGTGGGTATCAAATGATCCAATATTTTGTAATTCGTGCCGCACTAGCAAGACGGATCTTGGGCTAGCATAGCCTACTCGAAGGCTTCCGGTTGTCCGAAAATCGGGGCCCACAATACGATATTAAGGTCACTTGGCGACGACACGATAGGGATCCCAAACTTCTCCGGTGGCATACAACAAAAAATTGTTCCTTCTTTTAATGGGCCAAACTCTTTTTTCTATCGGGCAACTTGTGAATTGTGATACATTCCTACCGTTGCATCTCCGTCCTACGGGTTTTGCCAGACTATTGGGCCCATGTTTGGTCCGTGCATCACCACGTAAGTGGGAGTGTGGGACGGCCCATAAACGCGGCCTGATGCTGCCATCTTATTTCCCGGGGTGATGAAATCGTCAGCAAGAGAGCACGCTTGCATCTATTGTCAGCTACGTGCAGTCTCCGAGATTTTTTTAAAATATTTTTTATTATTTAAAATAATATACTCTTTATCAAAAAAATAAATAGACGCTTGTAACGAGTTGGTTGGGCAATAGGAAAAAAATTCCCCATTAGTTGGGCTATTTTCCCCTGTTGCCCAACCAACGGATGACAAGTGTCCTTATTGCTAAACCAACGGAGAGCAAGTTTTTTGCAAAAAAATATCAGAAAAATATCGCCTTGTTTGCTCTCAACCTTTAAAACACCATCTAAAAAATCATGAAGAAATCTGAAAAAAAATTGGTAGTAAATACCCTACACTACTAAATTTTTTCAGAATTTTTTATGATTTTTATGGTGTTTTAAATGTCGAGGCAAAAAATAGTAGTTTTTATCAGGAAAGCCCTTGTTGCCTATTGGTTGGGCGATTTTTCATTGTCACCCAACCAACGGGATATATGAGTCTATTCATTTAATTTTTATTATATTGAATATTATTTTTAACTATTAAAATAAATAAATATAAATAACTAAAAATTCTAGTCTCTAAAGCGTCCAAGGTGTTCGCACATAGAGATAGGGCTGGACGAAAAGCTCGGGGCTCGTGGCTCGGCTCGGGCTCGGCTCGACGCAGCTCGAAGGCTTGTGCGAGCCCGAGCCGAGCCGAGCCGGATTTTCTAGCTCAGTTTCGGAGCGAGCCGGCTCGAGCCGAGCTGCGAGTGGCTCGCCGAGCCAATTTGGCTCGTGCGGATCGGATGTCACCAGCCACGAGCAGCGCTGTGCAGCAGCAGCCAGCAGGAGCCAGCCCGCCAGGCGCCACTGCGCCAGCACTCCCTGTGGCCGTGGGCATGTGGGCTGTGGCCCAATTGGCATGGCGCCATCAGCCATGGCCCAATAGTGTACTGTAGTGTACGTAGTACGTACAGACGTACTTAGTCCGTACTCCGTAGTCGGTCTGACTTAGTCTTTAGCCTTTGTCCCTTTAGGGACTTAGGGTTACCCTTCCGGTCTTCCGGCTTCGGCAGACCACGGGGGCGCGGACGAGACGACGAGTAGACGACTGTTCGGCTTCGGCACTTCGCTGTGCGGCGTGACGACGCACCGCGCACGGCTGCACGCCGCCGCCGACTCGCCACGGCGCCGCCTGCCTGCCGTCCGGCCGTCCACCAACCACCGTCCAGTCCATCCGGTATGAACAGTATTTGTAATTTTATTTATAGACATATAGTCAGCAGTAGCTACTAGATGACACAGTAGATCAGCAAACCCAGTGGCTCGCGAGCCGGCAGCCGATAACGAGCCGAGCCGAGCCGGCCTAGAAAGCTCGCACACAGGACCGAGCCGAGCCTGGCTCGGCTCGCCCAGGACCGAGCCTGACCGAGCCGAGCCGGCTTGGCTCGTTTCCACCCCTACATAGAGAGGCAATCAGAGCTTCGAGTCTAAAGATCCACCGGATTTGGCTGCCCTACCCTCAAATCTAGCGTCCTTCTCGATGCGGGAGCAAGAGGATGTCTAAGGGGTTCCTCGAGCGTGTACATAGTGCTAGAGTAGCTAGGTTTCCTTGGTGATGGCAGACCCGCAATAAACGAAGAACTGCTCCTTCGCGTCATCTGAGGCGACGACGACCTTTGGGGCAATGCTGTTAAGGGCTCCCTGAGCATCATGACGACCGCCAATGTTTTAATCCTCCGCGTCCACTCCGGGAGCATTGCAGACATCGACAAGCTCTATGGGGTGGCGTGTTTGATGTTAGTTATTCTTATCCCTTTTGCAAAAAGGGACTAGCTTGGGATCATGACTTTAATGTCAGCGATGGCAAAGGTTTTTTTCTTAACTATTGTCACTAATGGTTTCGGTGGTGGTGGTGCCAAGTATGGATTTCCTTTGCTGTTCTAAATATGGACATATCGATACTCTTTCAGTGTTCTAAATATGTCTCGATGGTTCAATAGGAGCGCAGATGATACGGTGCACCATTCAACGGAGTCCTTCAATGGACTAGGCAGGAGGACCATCTCTCAACTTCATCGACAAGCTTCTTTCATGATCAGCAAGACGATCAACGATGAAGAAGAACTCTGTGTGGTTCTGGTGTAGTCTGTGTCGCTACTAATAGAACTACCTGTAATTTGGGGATATAATTTTCGTAAGTTCTAACGGAATTTTCCCTAGTCTAGTCAAGAGGAGACCATCATTCATGATCACAAAACAAAACAAGGAAAAGTGTACAAGAGATCACGTGCGAAACAAGCGAGCGACGCAGTTACATGTCCCGTTTGATAAGCTACTTGACTACCTGTTATCGCTAATCGACATATTAACATGGTATTGTTCTGCACGGAATGGTAGGTTTCAGACTTCAGAGTAGTGTGTCGGCAAGAGCATGCTCATCAATTGCTCAAATGCATGCAGTCACTTCACGCCTTCATGGCGCCGAGAACTGAGAACTCTACAAGAAAAGAAAATCATTGGCTACAGCGTACAGCTCCATACTAGAGTGGTATCTGCCTACCGCCTGGAAGATGTCGAGTTCTGCCGGTGAAGACGTGATGGATGCCTGATTTTTTTCCTCCACAAAAGTAAAAAACAGTAACGTGAATTGGCTAGTACAGCGATACATGCGTGACAGCTACTGATCGATCTTGGGTGTCTTGTTATCTTTCACAGCTAGGGCCGATACTCTCCTCGATCAAGTTAACATGTTCCGTGGAGCTTCTGATTTTGTTTAGTCAGATTCTGCTTTTCAAAGGAGTAAAACAGTAAAATACATACACCACCAAGAACGAACTCGATAAAAGAAAAACCTGAAAGTAAAATTCTTGTGAAACCATGCCACAACACACCTTTCGAGTAAAGAGAGGGACACCAGCTGTCTCACTGATATACGGCTAGCCAGCCACGAACGTACCGTTTCGACAACTGTAATATGGGACAAACACAATACAAAAGCCAACCTGCTATAATTTAGAGGGGCATCTTCCCTGCCCTCCGCTTTTCACCCAAAAGCCAAACCATTCGGCCTTAAAAGTTGACCTATTTAACGTACCCGCTCAAGAACCCGGGAGATGAAACTCGGAAAGGAGAAGTGTTGTTAACAAGTCTTTTGGCGATGCAGCGGTAACAAATCATCCTTGCTTGCTAAACTCGCCGTGGTTGCTGAGCTAACCTCACATCGTGCAGTCCTCATCAATCCAATCCACGGAGAGTCGGAGAGGAACGGCCTAGCCACTTAGCGAGAACTCTCATGAAAATACTGCGATTGATGTCGACAATTGGACATGCCCGACCGTCGCCCACGAGCGCATCACCCCCTTCAACTATTCCGAAGATACTTTCGGCGAAAACCATTTCGCTTTGCGCCAGATTCACAGGATGATCCACGTGACAGCGCTCCGGCTCGTACGTACGTACGTACCTTCAGGAAAACTAATATTGGATTGCTCGGTGCCCAACGCGATCTAGTCGTCGTCGACGTCGGCACCAGCAAAGAACCGACGAGCCGACAGGTGGTGGCTCGCCGATCGATCGATCGCGCCGCCGAGCGCCCGTGCTCGTGCGCGGCAGGGAGAGTACCCAGCGCGCGGCCCGCGATGTCGGCAGGAATCAGCAGGGTGAGCTGGGCGTTCGTCCTGTTCGCCGCGCGCGGGCGCGACTGGCCGGCGCGGTGGATGGTCCCGTCCGTCCGTCCAGGCGGCCGTCGCGTGTCCTGCCTGGCCGGTGCTAGGCCGACGGCCATTGGGTCCTGCCCTGCATCTGGAAGAAAACTGGACAAACACCGTTTATTTCACTTTTTATGATAGAGGATTTATAGGAGGAACTGGTCTTTTAGATAATGTAGAGTAAGTGTGAAGAATTCTAGAGGATTAAAGAAACTTTTTTAGGATGGAAAAATGGTGAAGAAGAATACAGTTCTAGCTGGAGATGCACATACTGTAATACACTTTTAGACCAACTAGAAAAAGTAGACTATTCGGATTGCTACACGGCTATAGCCTGTAATTAGCGATTTATATGCTGGTATTAATAGAATACCACTTGATCTACCTAGGGGTATTTTGTTAGAGATTACTGTGATCAATTGCATTATAGACAGGGGCGGATCCACCATGTAAGCAGTGGGGTCAAGTGACCCCAGTGACTTTGCAAAAATCATATGTAAATCCAATTGTATTTTATTAGCCTATAAGTATATATAAATTACAAATTACTATAATGACCTAGCGATCCTAATAACCTATTTTTCTGGATTCGCTGCTGATTATAGATCCATCTCTGTACACTCGGATGGGTGAGCTCACGGCCTGTGTAGCTTCCTTTTGCTTTCACCATGTCCTGGCACGCGCGTGGCAGTCAACAGCAGATTCGGCGAGACGTGGTGGCCACTCGATGCGTCCGCCGTCCGTCGCACCCGTGAGCGCGCGGCTTTCATCCTCCGCCGGGTGCCCAGTGTCCTCGCCCGCGGTGCACGCACCTTCTCCGTGTGTGTCTCGCTGTCGCCGGCCGGTGATTGCCTCTTGTAATCTCTATGTATGATGTATCTTCTAGTCCAAGTCCAAGTGTGCCTGCCTGCCCTAATGCCTATTGTCTTCTTCAGAGTCATGTCCAAATTGGAGAAGAATCGATCGAGAGCCTGGCCAGTAGACTGTCTTCAAAGATTTTCCTTCGCGGACAGGATTCCCATCGCGAAGGGAATTTCATTTCTTTCGTGGCTTTAACAATTTTTTTTCACCTTTTCTTTTTAGAAAGGATTCTCTTTTCCATTCTCTTCAGAAAAGGATTCTCTCTATTTTCTCTATATCGTTCTCTTCGAAATGATGCTGTTGGAGATGGTGGAAAATAAAAGAAACAAATATGGGGAAGGGAATGGGGGAAGGAAAGAAAATGAAGGGAAAATGGTTGAAGACAGTGGTATGTTGTCCCTTTGAAAGCTCAGAAAAGGAGGTCATGTGGAGGCGTGTCGCATTGTGTAACCAGACGCTTGTCTTCACCCTGGGCAGGTATCTGGATGCATTGCATCTTGGGGAGTCACCTCCTTCCCCGGGGTACAGGGTATGGAGGGTGTTAGACATTGGCAAATCTATAAATCACGCCTTTTCAGGTTCGCAACAAGGTCTGAAAAAAAGCTATAGAAGCTTGACACGAAAGATATCTTATATAGCGTTTTTATATAAAAATTATATACAATGTGAAATATTTGTATAATATTAGCCACAAATCCATCTAATAATCTAAATAAGAAACATATGCGGTACTTTAGAAGTACTTGTAGTCTAATGTATGTCCATATAACTGTAATTAATGTGTACAATAAGTGACTACAATCTATTCTTTTGTATATTCATTACAGAGAAACTTCTCTATGCGATCATTTATTAGTTCTATATTAATAGTATCATCTTTGATATTAGATGATGTAAGAATGAAGTAGAGCATAACAAAAACACAATCAATGGTTGAATTTCAAAGGAAATTAAAAAAAGTAGCATAGCGGTGCTATAACGGCTATAAATATAGTGGAAATAGCGGTCAATTTAGTGCCCATAGCTGTGTTCGCGGAATTTTAGTCCTTAGCGAAGCGTTTTACATCGAAAAATGCTATAGCGGAGCTATCGCCGAGCTACAACGGGCTATTTTCAACCTTGGACATCGGATATTTGGATGACCATGGAGTTGTCGCTAGGGTCAGCAAACCGGATGAAAACCACTTGAAAACCTTGCAAGCTAACTGGTTGGTCTAATTTGGCAAACCGATAGCTAACACCAATCTAAATTCTAAACTTTTAAACTTAAATTCAACGTAAACCCAGCGGTTTTTTTACTGCAAAC
The DNA here is from genome assembly GCA_036346145.1 of Olyra latifolia. NCBI lineage: Eukaryota > Viridiplantae > Streptophyta > Magnoliopsida > Poales > Poaceae > Olyra > Olyra latifolia. The sequence goes on from CM070530.1 coordinate 6,886,433, forward strand.
CGAAATCATTCTCCAAACCATCTGTTTTTAGTAGAAACCAAGCGTTTTTCGGTCCAAGCCAACCGAATTTCGGTAAAAACCAATGCTTTTCGCCCTTCACTTTAAATTTTGAAATATTGAATTTTGTATGGGTTTTAGCATTTTCGACGAAAATCACTAGAGCGTGCATCCAAGAAAAAATTTCAATTGGGTCGTCGTGGTCATCACAGTCATAGAACAGTAGTTTTTAGCTTGTAGGAAGTGACTTATACGCATGTATACTAACGAGGTATCAGTAAATCACGTGGGTTGGTCTAGAGGGCATTGGGATTGCTTAACTCCAGTGCCAACACAATGGATCTATGACGAGGCCCCTACCCGGGCACACGGTTGTAAATAGGATTAATTGGATAGTTGCCACTGCAAAGTTGTGAAATTAAAGATTTGCCACTACAAAATCGGCATTTGCTTGTCGCTTATAAAGTTGTGAAAATTGTATAGATGCCACTTTCGTATGTTTTTACCCTTTCACCTTCTCCCCTTCTCCATATTCCCAACTTACTCTAAATATTCATCCTCTATCTACATCAAATATGCCATCTCTTCTTCTTCCTCTTCCCTTCCTCTTCTTCCGCCCTCCCTCTCTCCTGGCCAACCTCCCCTCCACTATTCACAACCATCCACCTTCGGTAGGGCGAGGCAGTATGATCTAGCGGCTCGTCCTCCTCCTAGCTGCCTCCTCTCTAGCGCAAGCTGTAGTGATGGCCGTCGCCACCATGGTGCTCCTTTCCCTCTTGATGGCGGGCACCCCTATCAAGGTGCCCTTCGGCGAGGGCCGCATCACCATGAGCAATACCACTACCAAGTCTAAGGTGGCTGCCTTTGGTAGCCCATGGTACAGCATCGACCATGTCAAGTACAATTGGCCTATTCTCCGATGAGCCCTTGAGCTACCTCACCGGTGAGTTCCCCGGTGACTACGTCCATGATAACCTCGGGCTTCTAGGAGCAGTGCAACTCCAAGGGGGTAGCGACGCTCGGGCTCCTAGTGGCGGTGTGGCTCGGGCTACTAATGGTGGTGCTAGCATGACTCTGGATCCTGACGACGGTGGCTCTCCATGCATCGGTCGTGGGGAGAGATTGTGGTAGAGAGAGTGAAGCAGGGAGAGACAGGAGGGAGAGGCATGTTAGGAAGAGTGAGAGAAAAGAAGTAGGTAGTGGCAAAAACATTCAAGGCTATTAGGAAGATGGGTGCCATGAGGTTCCATAAACTCCAGTTGCTGACGTGACTCCAGCAAGCTCTGTTATGACCGAGAAGGAAGAAGGAGATAGGGAGATGTTGGAGGAAGAAGAATGGAGGATGTGTATTTTGGTCTTTTTGAATTATATTGATATCTATATAATTTATATAATTTTATAATGACGCTTTTATAAATACTGATTTTGTAGTGGTAAATATCTGACATTTATTCGTAATCTGGTAGATAAGCCTAGTTGCTGGGGGCGAGGTGGTCCACGAACCCATGTTTACGGAACAACTTTTTAGCTCAGTTTACCTACGCGCTATATCCTCCTCAAGATTTTTTCGTCAGATGCCGCCATGTCCTAGATACAAATATCTTGGTCTGTCATGACTCCGGCGTCAGCTCAGAAGATCAACTTGGGGGCACATGATGTTCGGATAAATCATTTGTCACTACAAGCTGACATCTTTCGTTTGCTGCAAGTTGATCAAGGATTAGTACTCCCTTGTTCCATCAAGTGCGTTGGTCTCTGTAGAATTGTTCTCTTGGCCGGAACATCACGTCAACTTGAGAAGTTGATGGCGCGGCTAGCCATTCCGTCCTTTTTGGTGAGCAATAATTCACCAAAAAAAATCGAAGTTGGTTGGCGTCTGCAATTCAATCCAGCTTTTACAACTAAAACATCACTTTGAACTCCAAATTGCAAGTACTTGCAGCTGTTGTGCAGGCCCATACATTACACAAATCGTATGCACCAATAGGTTTTTCCATTTAAGACTCTGTTCTTGATTAAGAAGAGCTAACATTGCTTTGGATGCACAGAGCAATTCTCCACTGATCTTTGGGTTCCTTTGGTTGGTGAAGAACAGTCAAAAACTGAAATAGTATTCAGGTCTAGGCCTCTGTGTAGGGCGTTGAGACTTTAGACAGTGAGGAAATTGTTGGTGTGACCATTGAATTAGCAGGTGCCCCGAAAGTATATTCCACCATTTGTAGTTCCAAGAATGCACTGTGGGTACTCACCTAATGCTGAGAATATGATGCCCATTGGTTTGCCTCTAAAGTTTGATGTCTGGCAATTGGCATACACACAATAGCCCCCATTTGACCTCTTGTGGAAAATGTAAACTTTTTAAAGAAGAATGGTTGATCAGAGGGGAGGAATTTGGAGGCCTAAAATATCAAGGAAGGACAAATTTGCAAAGTAATCAATTGAATTTCAGCCTTGGCTTAAACTCATCTAATCAGAACTTAGCTAAAAACCTAACGATTAGTAGTAGTACCATTACAATATTTTTTGAGAGTACGTGCATGATTAGAGAGCCCTCCTTTCTGAAAATAATTAAGATATGGGATAAGCTCTCCAACTATATCCTTGTACAGATGAAGCCCTAGAATACGCTCTAAGATCTATGAAATGTGAAAAAAGAATATTTCACAGATCTTAGAACATATTAACTCTAGCGCTCCAACCTATAGGGTCTGTTTCTTTCGGCGGTTTCTGGCGGTTTTACTATAGCAAATTTATAATTTTTTTAGAAAAAAATTTAAATAATCTAAAAAAATAATCCAAAAAAATAATAAATTTTCTTGTGATGCGGACCATGCACGCATGATCAATCGAAAAGAACGGACCCATAAAGTAGGAAAATTGCACTCTATATGGGAAACGACTTTAAGATCATCCGTAGCATAAACCTTATAGCTGTGTAGAAATAAAGTTTTAGAGATAGAGTATCTGGTGGGAGGAAGGAATCTTTTATGGTATAGTGTAAAGTATGAATGAAAATTTCAGAGTAAAAGAGAGAGAAAATAGAGTAGAAAAGAGAGAGAATAGGGATAAAGCTTTTGGTGTGAATGCTCTTAAAGTGATTGTTGCAGCGAGCAAGCGACGTCCTTGCAAAAAGTGGAGTACTTGAGCCATCTTGCAAATTGCATGTGTTGAAATGTGTTGAACACATGCTTAGTCGAGCCTCCCTTTCTCTCAGTGGTCCTCGCAGAGTCAAAGGCTTTTCGAACCCAAAGAAAAGTGTGTTACTATCTCAGTTTTGACCAGTCTTTGCTAAGAAAGAATCTAGTACTACTATTGATGAGTAACTTGAAGCATTTTCCTGTATTTTAATGGCCAAATTACTCAAAGATCACCCTGTGTAGAGCATCCAACAGCTTCTATGTAATCTCATCACACTATTCACAACACCTTTAAAAGATTACCTTCGTCCTATAAAATTCATTCACTCTTTACACTATATTATTTAAAACATTCATTTCTCCAACAACTCTCCTTCTACATATCCTTAAAAGGTCAAATTAACTTTGTTTCGTAGGTTGCTGCTGGGATGTTCTTATCCACCGAGATTATATCTATTTGACGTCTTCTTGCTGGTTCCTTGCAGTTCCCTGCCATTAATGGCAGCCATGTTCTACTTGCATCAAGGATAAATTGGCTGCAAAAATACAGTTAGCCAAGGCAACTTGTGCTTCAACTCTATCTTAATCTTGCATGAGCTTTTAATCATCGAAACTTGTGCATGTTTAGAGTGGCTGAGCTAAATAATAAGTTGGACTTTAAAAGGTTCTTAATTTGCTTCTCAAAACTACTCTGCTTTATTTATGTTATTTTTAAAAGTTTTTAGAGGTGATTTCATAATTAAAAAAAGTTAGGCTAAAAAATTCAAAGCGTTGAACATTTTAATTTAGATAGGCTAAAGTTTTAATTCTAAACCAAACCACTCCGAACAATATTTATATACACATGGTAGGCTCATTCCTATCTAACTAGTAAGGTGCGGTGCTTTGCAAAAAATAAAGTGAAAATAAAAAAACTCGATGAGGCAAAACCTAAAAAATTGGGACATATGTACCTAAAGTTAAAAACTTTAAAAACTATGGCAATCTAAGAGGACAAAATGTAACATATGAGGTAAATCCATCACTCATCATCATTCACTGTGAGAGACAAAACCAGAAAATCCGAGATGATCAAACATAAAATATGAGATGAGAACTCTACTCGCTGCAGACTTTTTAATAGCAGCCATATTTTTCACTTGAAGGCTTGAAGCCCAATCCAGCCGCATCTCTGGTTCAGTGTCACCGGATCTCAATCGTTAATGCATCATCAGACGGTCATCACTCTGCTCGCTCACTCGACCAATCATCCGCGCACACGTGTCTCCTCCATGAGCCTCCTGACACCTGTATAAAAGCCCACCACGAGCCATCTCTCACTCACACTGCAAACCAAAGCAAAGCAAAGCGATCTTGATTCCAGCACGACCCACCGAGCCGAGCCGTCTCGTCCCGTGCGCTCAAACGTTTCACTCGCTCTACCCGTGGTCCCGCGGGCGGCCAGCGACCAGCCATGTGCGGCGGCGCCATCCTCTCCGACTTCATCCCGCCGCCGCGGCGGGCCACCGCCGGCCACCTCTGGCCGGAGAAGAAGAAGAAGCCGAGGGGGCCCGGCGCGGGGAGGAGGGCGAGGGTCCGGCGCGGGCCCGAGGCGGAGGAGGAGTTCGAGGCCTTCGAGGCCGACTTCGAGGAGTTCGAGGAGTTCGAGGAGTCCGCGGAGTCGGAGGTGGAGCTGTCCGACAACGAGGTCAAGCCCTTCGCCGGACTCAGGAGCGGCTTCACCGCAGGTAAAGGATTTTAGGGGTGCTTCGGTTCGTTTCTTCAAGCGAAAGATCGGAGATTCCTTGGGTCCGTGACGTCTGTCCTTGGAAAGATCGGGTTTTTGGGTTACTGGCTTGGGGATTCGTAGAACTGTTGGTTGGTTTAGGATTCGGGATGTAGATTTGGGTTCTTAGGTGGGTTGGTGGTTGGATTGGGGGAAAAGCGAGGCCTTTTTTGGACTTGGTTCACCTACAATTTTCTTTTGCACTTGTAGTAGTCCTTTGATGTTCAATACATAGATTGGGAGAAGAAAGATGCCTTTTCATTCTTGCGCTTTGGGTTGGTTTGAGGGATATAATAATGTTATGGCCTTTGGGGACACAAATCTTGCTAGAGGTGAAAGTTTCACCTGATTGGCTTGGAAATGTCCTAGCTCTATATTGATTTATTTTGGCAAGAAGTTTAATATCTCCAAATGTTTAATCCAATTCTTGGTTAATGCAGCTAGTCCTTGTGGTCATGAAAGATTGGTGCTGCGTCGATCCTTAGCTTACCATAGCTTTTCTAACTATTATCCCGGTTTTAGTAATGATTTCTTTATTCTGCTATCATCTGAGTGCTCGTCTTGATTCATGGATGGAGCCTCCGTACAACACGTTTAGTTAGGGGAATTTGCCCAGATTGCATCAGATCTAGCCTTTATGGCCCTGATTGCCTGATTTCACTTCTAATTACTTTTGCCTTGTGAAAGGGGAAAAAAATCTTGGATGCAGCGGTAGGTGTAGATACTGTAGCAGTGACTTGTCCTGAAAATTTTTTATCTTTTCCTATATATATACCTTGTGATTGAATTAGACATTTGTTTTCTGCTATTTTTTAAGGTGGTTATCTTCTCTTCTAGATGTTCATTTGGCACACAATTCTTGTACTAAAGTATTTCATGCCTATTAATTTTTTTTTTCATGCTAATGGTTCAAAGGAACACTATCATATAACATACTTCTGTGGTGTGGTAGATGTCTTATGTTGATCTTCTTCCTTGATATGGAATAGATGCAACTGTTACTAGTGTTGATGGCCCTGCGGCAAGATCAGCTAAAAGGAAGAGAAAGAATCAATTCAGGGGCATTCGCCAGCGTCCTTGGGGTAAATGGGCTGCTGAAATCAGAGATCCTCGCAAGGGTGTCCGTGTTTGGCTTGGCACTTTCAATTCAGCTGAGGAAGCTGCCAGAGCATATGACGCCGAAGCACGCAGGATCCGTGGCAAGAAGGCCAAGGTCAATTTCCCAGATGACGCACCAGTGGCTTCTCAGAAATGCCGAGCTGTGCCTACCTCTACGTTGGTGTCCAAATTCAACACTGAGGAGAAGCCGACCATCAAGCCAGCAATCAACAATATGGTCAACACAAATGCGTATTCCTACCCTATTGTTGACTACTCCTTACTTGAGCCACTTGTGCAGCCTCAGCACATTCTTGCAACAAATGCAATTGATGATCTTTTCGTGAATCTGGCCTCTGATCAAGGGAGCAACTCCTTCAGTTGCTCGGAGGACTTCAGCCAGGAGCATGATAACAGGACCCCTGACATAACATCTCTGCTTGCACCTGTTCCCACGTTGACCGAGGTTGATGAGTCTGCATTCCTCCAGAACAATGCTGGTAATGCAGTGGTACCTCCTGTTATGGGGAATGCTGGTGTTGAATCAGTTGATCTCGCCGACTTGGAACCATACATGAAGTTCCTCATGGACGATGGTTCGGACGAGTCAGTTGATACCCTTCTTAGCTGTGATGGATCTCAGGATGTGGTCAGCAACATGGACCTTTGGAGCTTCGATGACATGCCCATGTCTGCTGGTTTCTACTGAGGGATATGTGTTGTAGCAATTGGTGCCTGTACATAGGGACAAAGAGTAAGCTTCGCAATTGTGGAAACCATCTTCTTTGTGATACTCAAGTTTCCATTTTAATTCTTTACCATCTCTTTGTGACACTGAAGTTTCCATTTCTTTTTTTTTTTTTACCTTGTTTCAGGAATAAATACTGGACATCAAGAAGCGCCTGTGTCAGGTGCCTCTAGACTCTAGTTGCGCAGTAATGTTAGTATATGCTAGCTTTTACGTAGCTTCCATGCTCAGGCTGCTCTCGGAAGGACTCCTAGGCAATGTTCCTGTGCCTTGTTTTATTATGTGTCTATGGGAGCCATACATTACGAGACTGGTTCAAGTTATTTTCCTTCTACTTTTCTGTTAGCTATAAATGGCTATGAACAATGTGAATTTGTATGCAATGTTTGTAATGTTGTGCTTGGTTTGATGTTACTCTGGCTCATCCTTTGCTGCAATGCTAAAAGTTGAATGGAGAATTATTTTACTATGATTGCCGGCGATAAGCACCATCAATTTTGACATGATATCGTGTGGGTATAGCTAGGATTTCAGATTGGACCAGCATGCTTCATTCAAAATATCCGAGTCATGATGTTCTAGCACAAGTTGCAACGATTGGCATGTGAAAGAGCTTTTGGTCAGCGGTATTGGATTAGTTTGCTGCGTACTTAAGGGCAACTAAATTTAGATGTTGATTTCAGTCATCTAAATTACTAAATTACACACTAGTAAGTCTAAAATTGCACTCCACGTGCATCTTTTGTATAATTATACTTCATCTATCTATCTATCTGCAACTTTTGTATAATTATATTCTATCTATCTAGACAATATATCCTGTGTACACAGACTTTTCATGTACACACTGTGTACACCAACTAACAAAAGTCATGAAAGATTCTAAAAAAATTTGTAGATATACTCCTAAACTTACTCTACCTATATATGAAGTTTTAAGATCAAATTCATTCTATATTAAGAGTTATAAAAAAGAGAAAATTCTGATAAATTTGAAGAGTTCAAAATTGGTATAGTATTCTCTTTTTTGTAACTTTTAATATAGAATGAATTTGAACTTATAATTTTGTATATAGGTAGAGGAAGTTTATGAGTACATCTACAAATTTTTTTTAGAATTTTTCATAACTTTTGTTAGTTGGTGTACACGGTGTATACATAAAAAGAGCTGTGTACTCATAAACTTCCTCATTTGCACTGAATATTTTCTCATATATATAGATAGATAGATAGCAACATATCCTATGTACACGGCTCTTCGTAAAGTTATGTGGTGAACTATAAACTTGGATGCACCTGCACTCTGCTAATGGCCAAGAATTAATTAGTGAAAACTTGCAATTGCACGCGACCATGCATCCTAACAACAACGCAAGCCTGTACATGCATGGCAGCGCCCGCACGACTTTCTTCCATGGCCGGCAGCAGCAGGTACGCATGTGTGGATCAGTGCAAAAGTTCAAAAGAAGACGTTCGGTCGACTGAAATTTGGTGAATTTTCAGTTAACCGTTGAATAGCTCTGCAAAGATCAGCCATGGGATTTTCATCAGTTGTAGCTTGAGCTCTGATACGCCTCCGACATCGCCAGGATATACTGAAGCGCAAGTCCCTGATCCACAATGGTTGGTTGCTACATTGGCATTCCGGGCGAAACCTCAAATCAAGTGGCATGGTAGCTAGGCCTCGCAATCTAGCTCGTGGCTCGCGAGCTACTCTTGAGCAGCTTGGTTTTGGTTTGGCTCATAGGCTAATGAGTCTGAGCTGGAGCTTTTTTCTAGCTCTGTCAAAAAACGAGCTGAGCCAAGCCTAGGGCTGGCTCGCTCGTGGCTTGCTCATAGCTCGTGGAGTCATGGGTGTGCAGGTGCCAGTCTTAACCCATCATCACCGGTAGTCAGCCCACCCGTCCGCGTACGGTTGCGGCCTGCCCCTACCATAGCCCAACAAAGGCCCTCGTAGGCTCAACTCAAGGTCTCACATGGCCAAACCCCTGAAAAGGCCCCAATTCCCCAACTCCAAAATGCCGATCAGCTTATTGATCGGGCTCGCGAGCCCTCACAAGCCAGACCAAGCTTTGGGTGAACCTAAACCAAGCTTTTTCTCTAGCTCGTGTAGTGATCGAGTCGAACCAGACCCTAGCTCGTTCAAGCTAGGTTCGTTGCCACCCCAAAGATAGCAACTAGCTACTAGCTAGGCTACCATCCTCATGTATCACGTCTGCCCCCTAGAGGTTGGCCGGCTTTCTCTGAAATATAGAGGCAGGCATGACATGGGGATGGATAACTCGTCCCTTTCATGACAAGAGCAGATGGAAAGGCCATTGATTTGCAGTGCTCTAACTTGCAACTACCATGGTCCATGGACCGACTTATTTCTTTGTACTGCCGACGAGGGGACTGGGGATCAGGTCATTGACTCGCAGTTGTACTGAAGTGTACAGCGTTTTATGAATCTTTGACAGAGTTGCTGAAGGGGCTCCTTTAGACTGCAGTTCATCTGATATTTGTGTAGCTCGTTATATCATCTTGAAACTCATGGTGAGCAGATCTAGGGGTTGAAACTCATGATAAGAAATAAGTAGATAAGAAAATAAGGAACCGTCAGATGATCGAACTATCTCATGTGAAGGCTTGTTCTTCATGTAGAATTTTACTCTTGCCACACCAGTTTGTTGATTTGATTTTAGTGCCTGCATTGAACACGGTTGCCTAATTTCTCAAATTGGTAGGAAGACTTCTGTACTAGGTTACTGTTGAATGCCTCCAGGGTCATCTACCTGTCCAAGATACGGAGCATGTTCGAAATGGCTGAGTTGAATGAATAAATTGGCTGAGCTGAAGTGAGTTGAATGTTAAGCTAGACTTTGAGAGGTCGTTGAATCTGCTTCTCGAAGTTGGTCCACTTCGCTTATATTATTTTTAAGAGCTTTTAGAGATGGCTTCATGATTAAAAAATATTAAAAAAATAAATTGATTTTCTAGCCAAATAATTCTAAGCCACTTTGAACATGTTCTAGTCTTATTACTCAAGGACTCCTCCAGTTTTTTTTTAAAAAAATTATGTGACAATTGTTTTTTCGTTGAAATTTAGGAAATTATCGAAGTTTTAAGAGACTCGTGTATATGTTTTCTTTTAGCCTGGAAATGGAAAAGAACAGCCCAGAGCTTTGAGATCAAACGTATAATGTTTAGATAAATTCATCGTCTTACCCTCTAGGGTAAGAGCTCACTGGATCATTGAAACATGTAAAATGAATGGTTCACGTTTCTAAGATAGAAAAACATAAGAAAATTTCAATTTTGATTGAGCTTGAAACTCTCAGCTGTTCATTTCCATTTTCAGTCTAGTTGATTACGTGAATGTTTATTATTATTATCTTTTCCTTTGAACATAAGTAAAGTTATAATCCTAAAAAAGATTCAACAACAGCAATATTCACCAGCACATCACAGCTTGTTCAGCACGTCCCTCAAAACATGCTTCCATACCTAGCCCAACAGCCAAAGAATGAAACGTACTGAGAGTCCTAAGTGAAACGGACATCTCTCATCCCAAAATTGAACACCTTGATCACTGCTTTGTCTGAAACGTTCGGAATCGAGTTACGAACTCGAATAAACCGCTGGATGAAGTGCCGCAGGGCCTCGTCCTCGATTTGGATTAGGCGTCCGAGGTCCACTTCCCTGCCCGGGCGGGTGTAATAGCTCTGGAAGTTGCTCCGGAGTGTGTTGCTGAGCTGTCCGAATTGAGCCCTCTCGCTGGTTGAAAAGCCAGGTTTGGACCACACCGTCGAGCACCGTAAGTAGTTAATTGGCCATCACTCCCTCATCCCCGTCGATGGCTAGGATGGTAGTTGTGTACATGGGCAAGAACTTGTCTGGGTTTTGGGTACCATTGTATCGCTCAATATACTCGGGCTTAAACTTGTTCGGCCATGTGACGTTGCATAAGGCTGGAGAAAAAGCTCGGCACCCGTAAGGAGCATACTCCTGCCGCCTCCTACGGTCCGCGTGCCGATCATGGCCACCACGATGACGATCCCCGGCCCTTGGACCGAGCCAAGATAAAACTTCTCTCCGCTAGTGCGGCAGCGACCTATCTGAGGAGGAGCACTATGTCCGAGAGTGCCCGCGGTGGCTACCCAAGCTCCCCCAGAAATAACTCCAGGAACCCTCTCGTCTGCGATTTTACTGAGCATGGTTGTCCCGAGTAACACTCCAAGATTTCCCGCATCGGGATCCTGCTCCCACTAGCCTGCAATTGTCTCAGGAAAGTCTCCGAGCTCTCTTCCCCCTCTATAGTGCTCGAGGGACAATGTCAGAGGTGAGTTGCTCCAAATCTTTTGCGACAACACGCCCCAAAGCCAGTGGATCCAGCTAACTCGGGTTATGCTAGAATTTGCAAACGACTGCTGCCAGCGCCCTAAGTCTTTCCCAACTATGGGCGTCGGGAGGAGGTTGCGATGCTCACGCATGCTCTGGAATCTTGGGCTCATGCAGATCTCCTTGGGTGTGTGGTTCTGTCGGCGCACTTGGCCGGACATCACCTCTTGCTTTCCGCTGAAGACTGGCCAACGCCTTGTTGAGGGACGCATCGAAGTGGTTGCGAGCGACCTCATAATGGTGTCGCTGTGCCGCCTCTGAATCTTCAAGCTCCTGTGCGTTGTCGTCTCCTATGGACGTTTCATCCTTGTGAGGGAAAAGATGGTGTCATAGCCGTGTTGCCATAGGAAGCAGTCTCATGCTCGGACTCTACGTGATTAGGGATATCCACACCATCATAGAGGCCAGTATCATCCCCATGAGGGTATCTTATTCTAAGACCTCTCGGAACTGATCTTGTAATGGCTTAGAAACAAACTTCGAACCCGTGCCCTCCAGTTGAGAGTGAAAAATGGCGCTCGTGTGCCACGACCACCGGGGAAGGACTCCTAGGCTCAGTATGACCTTCCGGGTCGATGATCCTGGCCACCTCCTCGTCAGCGTAGTATATGTCATCATCCTCTGGGGTCATCGAAGACACAGATGTCTTGATTGTCCTAAGAATTCAGCATCACCAAGGAACTCTCCGACGAAGGATCCAATCAAGGATCCCCACGGACAACGCCAGCTATCGACGATTGGAAAATTCGTTCTCAGTCGAGCTTACTTCTTGAACGAGGGACCAATTAGGCCCCTTTTCGCAGAGGTTTAACTTTGGGGATGTGGAAGTATACTCAGGACATGAGACAGAGGACAAGGTCAGTTTATCCTGGTTTGGGCCTCTTGTGATGGAGATAATGATCCTACTCCAGTGCTTGTGTTGCTCTATGCGAATGTGTCTTTTAAAAAAGATCTCTCTCCCTCTCACTAGTTGGAGAGGGTATTAATACTGCCATACCAGTGTCACGATGCAACGTATTAACTCCGTCATTTATGGACGGTTATAGATAATATGGAATTAACACGCCATAAATCCTAGTTAAATGTTGCAGCAGACCCGCATCGTGGCCAATGGCATGGAGATTGTGGATGACATGGACGCCTTCTTCGAAGTGACGGTTATGCCTGAGCAAGGGATTCCCGGACAAGTGTGCTTGGTCGTATCGCATGGTATAAGCCCGTGGACGAGTATGCATGCTTGTACTCAAGCAGGTATGCTCGGAGGGTCCCTCAAGCCCGTGCTAGCATGGCAATGCTCGTGTAGATACAACTTTGTCGGCCCACGTGATTCTCCTTGGGCACGACTTTTGAGAAGAATTTTAGGGTGTCTCCAACTACTTGTCCTAGGGTAATTATGTAATTTTAATATTTTAGCTAATTCTTGACAAAACTTGTGGTGGTTGGAGCTTTCATATGGAATTTACTCGCATCTCACATGAAGGCTTGTCTTCATCTAGCATTACTATAACCGGATTTATTTTTAGTTACCCCCTCCTCTGTATAAATTCAGAAAAAAGTTGAAGCAGATTACTGCTCTTTTTATTAAAGGGGCTAATTTTTATTTGTGCCACTACTCCTGGACAGTTTTATATTGGAGTGATTGTGACCAATTTGACCTCTCACAGTTCTCACTGTCAACAATTCCTATCTAACACCTATACAGTGCTCAAATTTTTTGCGGTCCAGAAAGAATAGAAAACTGTTTCAGAAAATCCTACATTGATATATGCACATTTTTCAACTAAACATCAGCAGAAAATTATTACAAAAATGTTTGCTAAAAAATGATAATCAAATGCTTGAATATAACAAAAAAATAAAAAGACATGCTATTTAGACGGATGCACGATCAAAACCTTAGCATGCCATAACATTTTTTGAACCCATGCGGCCATGCGCCGAAGTTCCTGCATCCTTGGAAATTGGAACAACAGCTTGTACCGATCGTGACAGCGATACAAACATCCAGTCCATATAACCTGTCTAGCTACAAGCCATCTACAAGACTTTCTACGTAGAGATGATATAGAAGAGAAGAGAGTATGTAGATTTGAGTCGTCTTTTCTCTTATAGTCGGCTGTAGCATGGAAATTAAGAGAACTATATTAAAATCAAGTACAATTGTGTTATTATAGAGACAAATATATAGATGACCCATTGTACAAGCTATTTGTAACTGTTTCTAGATGACGTGGATGAATGTTATAGATAGTTATTGTCCGTGCCATTGTATATGTACTAAAGCATTGTTTGCATTTCCACACGCTCTTTAAGAATTTAAGGCCTGACGCTAGTCTTTGACAGTGGTTCCTGGCATGGGTACCAGTAGCTCCAACCATAAGCTCGCAAATATATCACTGTAATGGTTTGCTGATATGAAACCCTGTAGCATCTCTGCTCTCAATCTTATATAAGTAGAGCCTTATTGATCAGCCAGCCATGCATGGAAGCCATTGACCTGCTCAGTGACTTGCACGCATAGTTATTGAAATGACCGTTTATAGACCCGCTTTAGACTTCGGTTCACTGGTTCAACCGTCAGTCCAACCGGTTGATCTGCCGTTCAAGAATTCATTTACTTTTGAATATTTATCTATGTTTTGGCTTTTGTTATTTATTCATTATTATACAGTTAAATCCACATTCATACGTACATTTGATTTTTTTTTTTAACCAAGCTTGATGGAGTAGAGTTTATAAAGACATCTATTTTATTTTCTCGTGCCTGGGGACTATCTATGTTTACCGTTTACTTCAGCCTGCAAGCAATGCACGGCATGTTTAAAACGCTAGAGTTAGATTGGTTCGATCTTATCTAATACTCTCAAAATTGGAATATAAGGCTATAGTTTAAATGATTTTGTGTCCAAATATAAGGCACACATGCCATCTTAATGAGTTTTTTTCCTCATATACCCCTATTTATTCTCTTCAACCATGTACATTTATTTATTAGCACACACAAAGTATTCTTAGTGACCCAAGGAGACTTGGCCTAGGAAGAGTACTCTTTTGTGAAGGTAATCCAACCATGCACACACACAAAGTGAACGAATTAAGCGGGCTGGGCTGGCCTGGTGCCTAATCGGCGCAACGATGTGGCACCCATTGTGTCTACGTGGCACGTGACAGCCTCACAGTGGCAAGCAGGCGTGTGAGCGCTGGGCAGCAAAGGCGCGGGCTGCGCAGTTGCGCGGGCGCTGGCACGGGGCGTGCCGCATGCAGACGTGTGGTGGGCGTGCGCAGTGTGGGGCAGCAGTGGGCCAACACAAGGGCGATGTGTGGCGGCAGAGGGCACGGGCTAAATTTTTGAATCTATTACTACGGTAGACTGGGTCAAACGAACCGAATCTGGCCAGCCCGATTCACATAGTACGCTACTATGCAAATCGAATCGTGCCGGCCTAACAGGCACGGTTCGCCGCATCGAACTGGGCTAGCCCGGTTTGTTTCATAACTGAACCAGGCTAGACCCGGTCGGTGAACAATAATGGGCTGCTTGGTTTGATCCGTTTTATTCGGCCTATATGACCAGCTCTAGTGGGAGCCAGGCCCCTAAGATCATGCCAGCATCGATCCAATCAACCAAATGTTGCATCTCCTCGGCTGAGCTTGTTGCAGCTAACCAAATAACCCCTAAGTGACATCTCCACTTTGAGCCATCACATTTACCTATGTACACCCATAGATTTTTTTTTAAACCGTATAAACATTCCAAAAAATAGAGTGATACAAAATATGCAATACTTTCAACCTACATCTTTTAGTATTTTATTATTAATATTTTATATTAAAAGTATTGATTGAAAGTTTATGCAATTATTTTAACAAATTTATTCATAAAAATACCAATAAATATAAATCGAACGTATTGCATATTTCATAACTCTTTGATTTTTATGGAACTTTCGGAAATGTTTATGTAGACTAAATAATAAGATAAATTTCCATCAATGGCACAAACAACAATATCTAGGTAAATACAATAGCAAAGAGACAAGAGGTCGCATACTAGTGGGATGCCTATGATTAAAAGTTTCTGCAGTGGCATACAAATCTTTTGTTTCTGATTTCAAAAAGACCAAATAACCGTGAGCTTTGTCTTTCTTTAATAAAAGGGCAAGAGGTCTGCCATTTCATTAAAACAAGGAGACCACAAACTTGAATTGATGCGACAGAGATATATAACCCAATAATAAATTTTTCATGAGCTCTTCCCATAAAAAACACTTTTAATTATTAGCGCTCATGCAAGTACAATAATCCCCATGTGCCCCTCAAGGAAGTACTCACTACCAGATTCCTGCGCACTCTTGACAGAGACAAAACTGTCAGCAAAATAGAAATTGCCGTCAGGAAAAAATAACCTGACGGTTATCTGTCAGATAAATATCCTCAGGTTTAGAGAGTTATTAAAATTTGATTTGACTGACGGGTACCCGTCAGAAAACTTAAATCTGACGGTTTGAACCATTAGGGAACTAGGGAATTTAAAAAGAACTGGCAGGCAAACTGATTTTTTTTGGTGGTTTTGTAGATACTCGTCAGAAAGTTTTATTTTTCTATGGGCCGGTTCGGATATGACACGGCGCGGGCATGTCATGAAAATCCCTAGCCCTCAGGAATCCGTTGTTTTCTGACTGAACCACATCGAGTAAAACAGGTTATCCTATTTAAAGAGTGATAGGAGAAATGGAACAGTATCACAATCCGCAAAGAATTACATATGAGCATATAGCGCGCCATGCATATATACCTGACAGCAGCAAGAAGAGGTCAGTTACATATTAGCATATAGCACGCGCGCCATGCATACGAGTTTTCACAAAGTTAGAATTCTTTTCAATGTGCCACTGAAAACCAGATAGCCACGGTAGGATTAGGAAGCATCAGGGAATATTTAATATCCCTAATCGTGTTCCTCTATTTTTCTTCTCCTTATCACCATGTAATTTGAAGAGTGTCGACAGCAGAGCAGTAGAGCTTAGGTTGACAACACATTGACAACGCTACTTTATTGACTGTCAAAAATTATGTTTTTAAAAACAATGTTGTGCTTTGGTCTGGATGCTTCAGTTTAAATGAAAGCATTGATATAAAAAGCTGAATTACCAATTTCAGATTTTTATTTTCAAAAAAATTAATATTTCAGATTTCATGACAGTTGTCAACTTCTCATGGGTTTTAGTGGCAGTGAAGCTCACTGCACGGTTTCACCAAAGACTACTCCCTCCGTCAAAAAATAAAAGATATATTTCTATTTTGCACATAGACCAAGGAGATATTAAAAATAACTATACTACCCCTAGTTAAACACTCCATTCAATACATGCACATAGGGAATACAAGCTAAAACAAAGTACTCCTATTTATTAGGAGTATTGAGGGAACAACACATTTATTTTGCATTGGATTATGAAATAGTACACCCTATATTGATAGACAAGACCATTAAAAAATTACACCTTATTTTTTTAAACGAAGAGAGTAATTTCATTGTTGTTGCATTGCGCCAAATCAACCTAAAGATGTTGCTCTTCCAAAAAAAAAAAGCAGTAGGAAATACGGCAAATTAACGCTTGCTTCAAGATTTCAGAGAAATAAAGTAACTCGAGAGAAGGAAGGAGGTACACATCTCCGCACCATATTATAGCATTTGTATGAGTGTGAATCTGAAGGTTGTTTCGCTAAAACAGTGAGATAGGGAGAGCATGAAATACACACTGCACGACTAGGGATTTGGAGCTATTGAGAATGTAACCATGCATGCAGTTGGTTCTTGTTCTTCCTCCAAGCCACACCATTCAGTAATTTCACACTTACGTTCCATTCTTGCGTGTATCTTATGATGTTGGTAAGTACCTAACGAATTCACTTTTTTTTTTTTTGGTCACGGTGCTAGCAACGTCTTGCAGACCTGTAGCTACAACATTTCAAATCGGTGCAAGTACCTATACACCGTTTAGAAATGTCAAGGAAATAGATCAGGCGGTGTTTATAGTGCAGAGGCCCAATAATGTACAGCAAATGGAGACTCGGGTCAGAGTACAGGATGCCAGAATGCAAATGGCCTGTCTATTGTCTTACACAAAAGCATGTTTTTTTTCGAGTAAATTGTGTTATACAGTAGGTACCTAAAATTGCCCCGAGTGTCCGAATAGATCCCAAATCTCAAAAACTACAGATTTAGGACTCTTCTCTTCAGCTTATCTTATCCTACTTATTTGTCTTATCTCGTCACTTCAAAAAAATTTTGAGATAGCCTCGAGAGTTGGTTGGTCTTCAATTTTGGGGTTTAGGGAGCTTATAGACATACTTACAAGATTAAAAAAAAGACTAAAAAAGTAATAAAAAAGTGAGATAAGTCAAATAAGACACGAGATAAGCTGACTTATCCTACTTATCTCGTGTCTTATTTAACTTATCTCACCTTTTTTATTACTTTTTAAGTCGGTTTTTTTTATCTCGTAGGCGTGTTTATAAACTCCCTAAACCCCAAAATTGAAGGCCAACCGGCTCTCGAGATTATCTCGAAAAATTCTCGAAGTGACGAGATAAGGCAAATAAGTAGGATAAGATAAGCTGAAGAGAAGGGGCTAGATACACAAAGTGGTTTAAATAAGGTCCAAAACGCCATGAGCTGTCCAATATGCTGACATAGACGATCACATCACCTGTCCACATGTCAATTATTTGCAAAAAAAAAACCCCTTAGCCTCTCCTTGTTTTCTCCCTGACTGCCTCCCATCTTCTTCTTCCTTTCTTACCCTTCTTTCTCTCTCTCTAGCATCCTATCCTCCCTCTACGGATGACCCTGCTCCCCTTGGAAGCCAGCGACCCCAATCCCCACGGCAGCTAGCGAACTCGCCCCCACCCTTTGGCGGACAGCGGCTCGTCCTCAATCCCTCTAGTCTCGATCCCTCCAGTCCTTGATCCCTCTAGCCCTGCTCCACCCTACTGGCATCCCTCGCCATTCTCAGTGGCGTCATGATGAGAGGGGAGAGGGGAGGAGACGGCGCCCTAGCGAGAGGGGAGGAGCTTAGTTCCAACTCCTGCGGGCAATCACTAAATCATCGAGGAACACAATCGAAATCTCGGTCCAAAAAATCAAAGCACAAAATTTGAATTTGAAAATTTATAAAAAATATGAAAAAAAATCCCAATGATTTCCCGCTAGAACCGGACGATTCCTCGTAAAACCTAGCGATTTCCCAAAAAAACAAACCAAACGATTTTTCGACTCGATTTCCCAGTGAAATCGAACTATTTCTCTATGAAACCAAACAATTTTTTGAGAACCCTAGCAATTTCCTTTTTTCCATCCACTCCATTTAGTTTAAATTTCAAAAATCAAAATTTTGTCAAATTTTAATAAGGAATCGCAGGAAATCATGGGAAATCGAAAATCGGGTCAGAGCGGGATTCGAGACGAAAACGGGATTTGAGACCCTAGGGAGGAGGAAGGAGGAGGCGCCCCGGCCCAAAGGAGTCGAAAGTGGCAAGGGCCCGGCCATGACACGCCGGCTATCCTCCCCTATGGCCCTATCACTCATGCCCAAATTCAGCAACGGCCATGGACGCCTCCCCTGCCAGAGCAGCGGGCAGCCTCCTCCCAAGCCTGAGAGCCGGCAGTGGCGGCTCGAACCCAACGAGCTCCTCCCCTCCACCTTCTCCTTCCTCCTTCTTCCTCCTACTCAGTCCCAGCGAGGGAGAGGGGGAGAGAGGATATCGTGGCGTCAAATTTGACGGCAGCAGTGAACGAGCTCGTGCTTGAACTCCTTAGCAAGGGACGAGGCAGGGAGGACAGGCGGCAAGCGCAGACGGCTTGACATGAGGAGGGTGAGCCACCGGAGTCGTCCAGTGCGGCTTGCACAGCACGCTCTAGGTAGGGGGCAGCACGCTTCTTCTCTCACTGCGCCTCCCATAGCACCCGACCGTAGAGGCTGAGCAGCTCGGCATCGCCAGGAGAGGCCAGCAGGGCACGGGTGTAGGAGTCCTCGATGCCGGCAGGTCACCCTCCACATCGTGCAGGTATGTGTCGTAGTTGGCAAGGAGAGGACGGGAGGCTAGAGATAGAAAGAAAGGAGAGGGAGGAAGAAGATGGGAGGGAGTCAAGAGAAAATATGGAGGGCCCAAGGAGCTTTTTTGCAAATAATTAACACGTCGACAGGTGACGTGGTCATCCATGTGAGCATACTTGACAACTCATGACGTTTTGAACCTCACTTAAACAATTTTGTGTATCTAAATCTGTAGTTTTTAAGATTTGGGCCTATTCGAACATTCAAGACAACTTTGAGTATCTACAATGTAATTTACTTCTTTTTTTTTCAAAAACTGAATGGGCTTTGAAATTTTGGTTCTTGAAATGTGGAACACGTAACCATGTCAACATGATCCTGGATCCATGTTCCAAACTGGAGGTCACAAGGTGATGCCATGCTGTCCTGTATCCAACGCCATTGTACGCCTTGGTGGCATCGGGAAATGCAAACAATCATGAACGGTATAGGAGTTCTTTGCACTGTTGCCATGAGTAGTTGTTCCAAGGATACACCTTGGCACATGGTTAAAAAATGCATTGCATCTAGGGTGATCTATCCATGCATCTGTCTAAACAAGCCTAATTTTCAGTTATATGCAAGCATTACATTGCGGCGGGATTGTCATTTTCTCAGCAAAGATGTTTGTAACAATTTTGTGTTTCCGTTTCGTTAAAAGCATATATTGTTGTAAGGTTTCTTATTCGAAAAGTAGGTAAGAGTTCTCCGTACCGTTGAATCAAAAATACATTGTTTATATGTACTCGTCATCTTACCCAAGGTTTGAAAAATTGGTTTTCAACGAAAAATCGCTTATGCTCGATTTTCGATTTGCCGCGGCAAATCGCGGAAAATCGACCAAAATTTGTGATTTAAATTTGGAATCACAAATTCTTTGCCGAAAACAAAAATCACGATTTTTGTCGAAAAACCGAGCGATAAATGCGGCAAATCGAGGTAAATCCGAGTAAACGAGATATCGGTCGGATTTGCCAGCAAATCGATCGTATTTGCCGGCAAACCGATTTGCGGTTTGGAAAAATCGATTTTAAGTAAATGGTGCGGAAAAATGGTAAATATTTATTTAAAATTATGTAAATGGTTGGCAAGACTTTTGGTAATTATATATATGCAGCATGTCATCAATTTTTAATTTTTCGCTAATGGACCAAGTTGAACCGTCCCTTTTTTAATTTTTTGTGATTTCAATTCAAATTTCCAAGCGAATCCGGATATGTTTTTGATTCTTTTTTACACCATTGCCTTCATACAGGCTTATAGAATTTTTGAGAATTTTTTAGGATTTTTCAATTTTTAAATTCAAATCAAAATTTGAATTTACGGCTCGGTTTGCCGTTGCCGTTCCGGCTCGGTTCAGCGATTAATCGCGGCGATTTGCCGCGATTAATGGAACCCAGATCTTACCCTTAGGGGGATATGAGTTCTTTGCACCGTTGGATCAAGCAAAATGAATCGTTTATAATAGTTTTTGGCGCGTCTTAAAAAAATCATGTAAAACTGATTTTTATTTTACTAGACCTCACAAAAATTTGGAGAACTATTAGGTACTCTCCGATCAAAAATATAATGCATATTTTTTATTGGTCTTGTCCATTAATAAAGGATGTATTTCATATTCTAATGAAAAAATATGTTGTTCCCTCAATACCTCTAATAAATAACTTGTTTTAGTTTGTATTCCCTATGTGTATGTATTAAATGGAATACTTAGAGATAATAACTAGTGTAGTATAATCGTTTTCAATGTCTTCTTGGTGTATGTTCCAAATAAAAACATGTCTTATATTCTTAAACGGAGGGAGTATTAGATAAGTACAGTACTCTCGACGGTAAGAATACTCCGAGAAGTGAAATGACTCCTTAGGGCATGTACAATGGAGAGTCAAGGGGAGTCTCTTAGCATATTTATCTAAGTACAAAAATAAGCATGTACAAAGGACATGCACAAGAGCCTGTATGCTATTTAATGCTGCTCATCTCTAATTCTGTCTAGAAACCTGTGAAGAGTCGTTTCTTCACCAAGAGACGACTCTAACATTTATTCTCTTTCTCTCACCGCCACATCAGCAAAATCTCTCCACATCACCTCTAAGAGACCACCTATTTAATGGCTTTGTATATGCCCTTAGGTGGGCAGCTCAAAGTTTTCGGCCTCAACTCGGCTAGGCCCTCAGTGTATAAATAGAGAACCCAGTGGATTTTGCAGGAATTCTTTTGGAAAAAAAAAAACTCTCCGAGAGAGTTAATAGTCACAGCTCACCCTACTACAATAATCGCCTTGTGCCCCTCGAGAAGGCACTGCACTGAAGCGCAACGCACCTAACACATTAATTACTCTTCCTATTTTTTTTTTTGAAATAAATTACTCTTCCTATTTAAGGGTGAGAGGAGAAATGGGACAGGATGATAATTCACAGAGAAACAAGCCATCCCAAGCAGAGCAAAAGGAAAAGATCAAAGTTGCATACCAGCAGTATATAGTAAGCCATGCGCACAAGTTTTGCACTAAGCTGGAGTTCTTTTCATTGTGCCAGAGAAAATCGGATAGACATGGTAGGATTAGGAAGCATCAGGGAACATTACGGTGCTGCAATCTCCGAAGTAGCTGGGTAATATCAAGGTGATGGTAATTTAGTAATAGATTCTTGTTCTGGTATTCATCATGAAAGTGGCAAACTTTTAGCCAATAGTTGCTTAGTGATAGATTGATCTCCAGCAACTTAATAGAATATGTAGTTTCTACGCCTGTGTTTCTCAATCTTCTTTCTCTTTGTCACAATGTGTAATTTGCAATGTGTCGGTTCTAGAGCAGTAAAGCTTAGTTTCACAAACACATTGACAGCATTATCTTATCAACGGTCAAAATTATGTTTTTTGTTAACCATATTGTCTTTTGGACGCGTCTAGTTTAAATGGATGCATTGACATTCAAAGCTGAACTACTATTTCAGACTTCATAATAGCTGTCAACTTATCCTAGTGCTCGGTGGCAGTGCCTTTCCACAGACTATTTGCATTGTTTTAACATTGCGCATATCTTGCTCTTCTGAGAAGGACGCGACTACTGGACAGTATACCGTCACACTGCCGTCCGATAGTATCACAACGCGATAAAAATTCCCAGGGCAGACGCGGGGCTCCCTCGAAGAATTTTTTTTCCTAAAAAATAAATAATAAATATGGAAATGCCCACAATTTTTAAGTAATCACAGAAATACCCATCCGCCGCGATGCGATATAGCGGCTACTAGGTTGCCGCGACGTGGCACAGTAGCAACTCAGTTGCCGCCATGCCGCAGCGCGGCACCATGGCTACAGTGCCATGCACAACTAGCAAACCAGTATGTACATAAAAACTAAAAAACTTTGCCAAAATTTTAAAAAATTATACAACATCGAAACGCAACAAAACGTGAAAAAATGGAACCGTAGGTTCACAGAAAGGGTCCACAAAAGTTTTGTTATTTTCAAAATTCTGAATTTTTTGAAATTTAAAAAACGTGAACACAAAAATTTCTTTAAAAATCATATTTTCATGACCCTTTTCATGAACATATTGTTCCATTTTTTAAGATTCGCTGTATTTTTTATGTTTCTAAAAAAAATCACATTTTTGTAAATTCACGATTTTTTAAATTCAAAAATTTTTAAAAATCAAAGTTTCTAAAAAAAATTAAACTTTTTTGTGAACCCTTTCCGTGAACCTACGGCTCCATTTTTTTTATGTTTCGTTGAAAATCAAAAATAGATCAATAGGTTCATGAAGAGTGTCCATAAAAATTATGATCTTTTGAATTTTTTTTTAAAATCATAAAAAAATTATGTAACATCAAAATACAACGGAACTTAAAAAAATGGAGCCGTAGGTTCATAGAAAGGGTTCAAAAAAAAGTTTAAATTTTTTTAGAAACTTTGATTTTTAAAATTTTTTGAATTTTAAAAATCGTGAATTCACACAAATATGATTTTTTTTACAAACATAAAAAATGCAGCGAATCTTGAAAAATAAAACAATATGTTCATGAAAAAGGTCATAAAATATAATTTTTTTAGAAATGTTTGTCTTCACGATTTTTAAATTTCAAATCTCAAAAAATTCAAAATTTTTAAAAATAACAAAACTTTTGTGGACCCTTTTTGTGAACCTACGGTTCCTTTTTTTTTAGTTTTGTTGCGTTTCGATGTTGTATATTTTTTAAAAACTTTTGGCAAAATTTGTTAGTTTTTACGTACATACTTGTTGCTGGTAGTGCATGGCACTGTAGCCATGGTGCCACGCTACGGCATGGCGGCGGCTGGGTTGCCGCTGTGCCACGTCGCGGCAACCCAGTAGCCACTATATCGCATCACGACAGATGGGTATTTCTGTGATTACTTAAAAATGGTGAGCATTTCTATATTTATTATTTATTTTTTGGGCAAAAAAATTTCTCCCGCTCCCTCTGCTTGCCGCTTTCCCGTGCGTCTTTTTTGCGTAAGAGCATCTCCAGCAGATGCTCTAAAATCAGACCTCTACATAACCTCTCTAAATCACTATTCGCTTTTTATATTTTCATTATCTCCAGCGGAACTTCTATGCAGAAAAACTATAGAGGTTGATATAGAGAGTCTCCAAATCTAGAGGCTGAGAGAGAAAAACTCTAAATTTAGAGGCTGACATAGAGAATTTGCTGGAGAACGAGGGGCTCTAAGGGCATCTCCAACACATGCCCAAGCCCCATGCCCATCACTGTAGCAAAACAGTGATGGGGCATGAAATAGGAAAAGTAGAGTGTAGGAATAGTGATGAGACAGTTGTTGGGGAGCTGAATAGGGATGGGGCAGCCCCATTTGGTGAGGTGGCACGTGAATAGGGATGGGGCAAAGAGAAATGGGGCAAACTGCTGAAAATGTCCTAAATATAGAGAAGATTCTGTATTAAAGGCTTTGCTAGAGATGCTCTAAGCCACCTTACGTACAAAGCTCCGTACCGCACATCTGGTAGCAGCCCCTGTCCTGCATGTCACGCGGCATACGCGTCGCATCTATTAGGAAACCTATTCGGTTACGGGCTCGCGAAGCCGTATCCGGATAGGTCTACCCGTGGACCTGCCAAACTCTATGAAGCAACACTATAAATAGGAGAGGGATCCGTCCATTGTACACACACCTGAAAGCAATAAAGAATCCGTTCTCTCCCTACATCTGTGTCATCTACTTTGTGCATCCGTTGTTCTCGCTATCATTCTACGTTGCGCATACGAATCAGCAACCTCGGACTACACCCGGTAGCGTGGTTGCTCAACACATTATCAGCACGAACGCTCCTGAAGAACGATCCACGAGGAGAAGAAGACGACGAATGATCTGCATCGAGCCGTCCTCACGCCGGCTTCCACTCGGATAGCCGAAAACAGTCCTACGCGACTGCTATCCTACGCGACAGTCTACGGAATCTCAGAAGGTTGATCACGCAGATCGAAAGGTATTGCATTGAATCGAACTTTGAACAAGTAGATCGGATCTATTTTGAAAGGAATTCTTGGGGATCGGCTTTGGTGGATGTATAAGCACGATCGTCACCGGCCGCTTGCCCTAGAAGGTCGCACCATGCTCCCCAACCGGAGCTATTGAACCCCATCGCTGCCCCGTGCGGCTTGTCGGCCGGCCGCGTACCGCCGCCCGCGGCCCCCGCGCCACCTCGTCTCGGTCCTCCTCCACACCGTGAAGGTGGAAACCCTAACCGCCTCATAGGTGGGCGAAGCCACACGACGCACACCGACCGCGGACCTTGCAGAGCACACCGACGCGACCACAGCGTGGGAAGCGAGCAGCCGTCGTGCCGCGAGCCGCCGTCTTGTAGCGTGGGAAGCGAGCCACCGTGCAGCGCGCGGGGAAGCGAGCCACCGTCTTGCGACGCTGCGCGGGCAGCGCATGGGAAGCGAGCCGCCGTGTCGCGTGAGGAAGCGAGCCGCCGGTGAACAACGCTCACGGGCGCGTGGAAGGAAGCAGCCGCCGTGCGCATGAGGAGCAGTCGTCGCGGCGAGCCGGCCGGGCCGTCTTGGTGGGAAGGCCTCGGGCGAGCCGGACCACCTTTTGCAGCCGCGCCCAAGGAAAGAAAAGAAAAAGGGGAGGAAGAAGGTTTGGGCGATGGAAGAAGGATTGGACCGCAAAATTTGCAACTTGAACCCTAATCTTTCGGAAATTACCTAAGAATTCTTCCGAATAACGAATTTTTAGTCAGAACCCCCTGAAACTTACAGAAATTATGAAATTGAATATTCTGGCTAATTATACTTTCGGGAATTATTGTTTTATTCCTATTTTGCAATAGGGGTGATTATTTACTGCTGTTAATTACTTCTACAATTGAATTAGCATCATTATACTGGAAATACCGAGGATTTATGCATAGATCCATGTCACGCAACACACACTGATTACCCGAAGTAATCCCATGCTATGCAGATGTCTGGCATTGTCAGTCGTGAATTTGAGGAATTAGCCCCCATGGCCGAAATTACCTTACTTGGGCTTCGGATGTGAAAATTGTGCTTGGAGGTAAGAATCTCCGCACCGCCATTGGCATAGAAGCGGGCCCTACTTCTCCAGCACAAAATGATCAAGCACTGCACTTTATCAGGCACCACCTGTCCAGTACCCTAAAGAATGAATATATGGCTGTTGAAAGTGCTGTTGAACTTTGGACCGCACTTAAGAAGCGGTTCGAAAAGCTCAAATACACTATACTGCCACAAGCACAACAGGACTGGGCACGCCTGAGATTTGCAGATTATAAAACCGTGGCCGAATACAATTCTGCCTTACATAGGATTGTCACGAACCTCACTCTCGTGGTAGCGAGATATCGAAGAGGAGAAAATAGAAAAACCCTCTCCACCTTCCACCAATGCCATTGAGTGCCCGTAACTACCGTCAAGATAATTTCACTGATTACAGTGAGTTAATTGACGTCATGCAAGTCACGGAATCTCAGGATGAAGTCTTAAAGAAGAACTTCATCTCACAGGCACCTGGTCAAAGCATTGAAGTCAATGCAAGCAAGTACTAGGCCGATAAACCCATCCAGAAAAGAAAGGGAAAGGGTGAAAGGGGAGAAGGCTCGGCCCGGAAAAGAAAGAAAAAGTCCGAATCCCAAGGCAAGGAGAGACCACCACCGAAACCATACGGTCAACAAGACCAAGTATGCTTTAAGTGTGGTATCTGGGGGCATTGGTCAAAGATCTGCCGTGAATCAAAGAAGGCGATCGCTGAATACCAAGCCAAAAGGAAGAAAGAAAAGACAGAGACGCACCTCGCTATTATGAAAAATGATGAAGATGACCTCCTAGGGGAGGAACTTAAAGAACTGAGGGTCTCCGAGAAGTCTACTGAAGATAAAGAAGCTACTACCAGTAAAGTAGCAATAGCTGACGATGACATTGAAGAAGAGATAGCTGCAAATGTAGAAGCATGTTTCATCGAGTCTATCTAGTGCATTGTTTAGCGACATTAGTTATTTTGAATTTGTGTGGTTGCTTTAGCGCACATTTGTGATCTTTATGAATTCTCGTCGTCATAATGCACTTTATTTTCAAAGATATTCTATGAATGCTTGCAATATGAATGATAGCCTAATTGAAATTATATGGATTTATGTAGTGCCCATATGGAGGAGATATGCATAGTTGATAGTGGAACAACTAATAGCATTTTAAGAGAGACTAAATATTTTGAAACTATTAAGAAGAAAACCGGCAGTATAACCACAATTGCAGGAAGTGGTTCATGCGTAGTAGGCTCTGGTCAAGCCACAATCATACTGCCTATGGGTACCCCATTGAAAATTAATGAAGCTTTGCTGTACCTCGAATCCACTAGGTCTCTCTTAAGCTTTAAAGACATCCGTGCCAATGGTTTCCACGTTGAGACCACTGAAGAAAATGGCAAAGAATTCCTGTGCATTGTGAAGTACGACGGATGTGAAAAAAGAATCTTAGAAAATTTTTCTTCATTTAGAACTGGGCTATACCACACAAGAATTAAAGCACCTGACAATTACACTTCCCTTAAAACTTCTTTTAGGAGTGCTGAACTCTTCTCTCTTTGGCATAGTAGACTTGGTCATCCAGGCTTACGGATGATGAGAAATATAATTACCAACTCTCAGGGCCATGGAATTAGTATAAAGAATTTCCTTAATCAAGAAGACTTCATATGTCAGGCATGCGCCACTGGGAAAATGAACACTAAGCCCTCGACCATGAAGGTGCAAGATGAAATCCCCGCGTTCCTTGAACGCATTCAAGGGGATATTTGCGGCCCCATTCAACCCCTATCAGGTCCTTTTAGATACTTCATGGTGCTCATTGATGCTTCCTCGAAGTGATCAAACGTGAGTTTACTCTCGACAAGAAACCACGCATTCGCAAAGCTGATCTCTCAGATCATAAGAATTAAGAATGCATTCCCGGATCATCACGTGAAGTCCATTCGTTTGGACAATGCCGGCGAATTTACTTCGAAGGCATTTGATGATTACTGTATGGCATCGGGAATCAATGTAGACCACTCAGTGCCACACGTCCACACTCAGAATGGACTAGCAGAAGCACTGATTAAAAGGATCAAATTCATAGTAAAGCCGCTCTTGCAGGGTTGTAATTTACTAAACACGTGTTAGGGCCACGCCGTCCTACACGCTGCAGCATTATTGAACTATAGACCGTCAGCGTACAACATCCACTCACCAATGCAACTAGTTCAGGGGATCACACCGAAAATTTCTCATTTAAGAAAATTTGGATGCATGGTGTATGTACCGATACCACCACCACAATGAACGACTATGGGCCCTCTCCGAGGCCGGGATATCGTTGGTTATGAGGCGGTGTCCATAATCAAGTACTTAGAACCCTCGACCGTAATTTGCATACCGCCTGCTTATTGATTGCATCTTTGACGAGGATAATTTCCGTCATTAGGGGAGATAAAGAACCCTTAATGAAGAATGCCGTGAAATCATCGGCAAGCCACCGGCATTCCCGCACACGATCCCGTACTAGAGAAGCAAACGAAGAGGTCCAAAAATCCTCGATTCTGAAATTAGCAAATGAACCGCTGACCACTTTTGTGATTTGAAGGGTGTGATTAAGTCGCATGTGCTGCTGCAATGCACCCGAGAGGGTAGAAGTGCCAAAAAAACTACGAGCACCCTCAACCTGTTCAGAGGCCTCAAAGAAAAAGGACACGAGATCTGGTTTCTCGGCCCCTAGTATCCGGAGATGTGCGGGTAAAAGGGAATGAGAGCTCATCACAACCATCTACAAAAGCGCCCGAAAAGAAAAAGAAGGGGAGCCGTTGAGACACAGCAACTCGGTGAAAGCGACACGCTAGCGAGGCGCTCCCATTTGAATATACCGGTAATAGAAGAAGCCGATAGAAATACGTGTGCGCACATCGGCAACAATAAGCTAAAGGAACTTGCTCCCGTGATGGAAAATAGCGGTGAAGAGCAAGTAGAAATGCACGAAGCACACCATGACGAAATGGCCATAAACTTTGTAGAATCAGGGGAAATGATGAATAGAGCAACAGCCAATATCGACATATACTTTGCTAAAATGATTGCCAAGCGAATAGATCCCGATCCAGAGCCAGCATCTCTTTCTCGAGTGTAAGCACCGACCAGATTGGCGGAATGGAAGAAGGCAATCACCATGAACTGGTCTCGTGAACAAAAGAGAAGTGTTTGGACTGTGTGCCTTACACCCTCCCATATCGTCCCTGTGGGCTATAAATGGGTTTTTGTTCTAAGAGAAATGAAAATAATGAAGTGGTGCGGTACAAAGCAAAATTTGGTAGCTCAAGGTTTCACTCGGCGCCAGCGTTGATTATGAAGAAACCTATTCCCGGTCATGGGTGGTATAACCTTTAGATATCTCATCTCAATGGCAGTGAATATGAACTTAAGAATGAAACTGATGGATGTGGTCACAGCTTATCTTTACGGTAACCTGGACTCTGAATTGTACATGAAAGTACCTGACGGCATGCCAACCCCGAATAAAGAGAAGAAAGCATTATATGGTGTAAAATTGCAGAAATCCTTATATGGATTAAAGCAGTCAGGAAGAATGTGGTATAATCATTTGAACGAGTTCTTGAGTAAGAAAGGCTATACGAATAATGAAGACTGTCCATGCGTTTTTATACAACGATCACAAGATGGTTTTTGTATAATTTCGGTTTACGTGGATGATTTGAACATCATTGGCACTGATGATGAAATTGAAGAAGCAAGCTCATATTTGAAATCTGAATTTGAAATGAAAGATTTGGGTAAAACCAAATTTTGCTTAGGCCTTTAGCTTGAGCATATGCCAGATGGAATACTCGTACACTAAGCCGCCTACACCCAAAAGGTGTTGGAGAGGTTTAGTTTTGAGAAGGCGTCGCATCAAGAACCCCGATGGTCGGAAGGTCATTACAAGCGCAGACCAAGACCCATATCGACCTAGAGAAGAGGGAGGAAGTCACGGGATCGAATTCCCATACTTAAGTGCCATAGGGCGCTCATGTACCTAGCAAATAGTACACGACGACATTGCGTTCGTAGTAAACTTATTAGCAAGGTATAGTACGAGCCAACGAAAAGGCATTGAAAAGGGTAAGGACATCTTCCGCTACCTCACGAAACGATCGATCTTGGATTATTTTATAGAAGGAACCAAGATATGACTTTGGTCGGATATGCATCTGGGTTATCTTCGATCCAAGACACCCAGAAGTCCCGCACAGGATATGTCTTCTGTGTGGAGGGACCGCAGATATCATGGAAGTCGTCCAGCGCACACTTGTGTCAACATCGACTAACCATTCGAAATCATTGCATTGTATGAGGCAAGACGTGAATGTGCATGGCTTCAAGAATGACATTCCACATTCTCCACCATGTGGATTGCAAATAGAACAAACCCCACCATCATTTATGAAGATAATGCAAAGCATGTGTCGCACAAATGCAATTGGATATGTGAAGAGCAACCTCACTAAGCATATAAACCCCAAGTATTTTTATGCACACGAGATGCATAAGATGAATGAAATCAATATTCAAGACACTAAGTCGATGCGAGAATCTCGCAGATTTATTCACTAAGTCCCTACCGCATCTACCTTTGAAAGATGCATTAAAGGCATAGGAATGATGAGACTTAGAGAAGTGCAGAATTCAGGGGGAGAAACTTCACATATTTTGAATTAAATCTTGAACCAGAAGTTCAAGTACCCAACTATTACATTGAAGTAATGAAGCAATGTTGGGTGGATTTGTACTCTTTTTCCCTTAAGTGAGTTTTCAAGGAAGTTTCTCACATAAGGTTTTTAACGAGGCATATCCGTGCGCATAACAAGCGTATGCTATGCACTCTTTCTCCAAGAATTTTTCCCATCGGGTTTTATGGAGTTTTGATGAGGCATATGCATTACGCGGCAAGGTCCAAGGGGAGTATTAGGAAACCTATTCGGTTCACGGCTCATGGCAGATCCGGATAGGTCTACCGTGGACTGCCAAACTCTATGAAGCAACACTATAAATAGGAGAGGATCCGTCCATTGTACACACACCTGAAAGCAATAAAGAATCCGTTCTCTCCCTACATCTGTGTCATCTACTTTGTGCATCCGTTGTTCTCGCTATCGTTCTACGTTGCGCATACGAATCAGCAACCTCGGACTACACCCGGTAGCGTGGTTGCTCAACAGCATCTAGCAGCACCGAATGCATTCTTCGTTCTTGCATGCGTCTCATCGGACAAAACCTAACCGTTTCTCTTTTTTATTTATTTTTATCTTTTCATTTTGTATAGCAACTCTATGGGTATCATCTACTCCTGGAGTTCGATGTACTATCGATTCTCGGGTATCACTGATTTTCAGGCATCATTTAGTATAGAGTATCGGATGGTATTGTTGAATATCAGGTAGTATTATTGAATATAATCGGTGAGTATCGGTTCAAGTATCGTCAAGAATTGGGCATCGTCAAGTATTGCCCATCATGGGTACGAATCATAAGTATCGTCGTGTATCATCAAATATCTATTCAGGTAACGTCGAGTATCAGGTAGAATATTGTGGAGTATCGGGTTGGATATTATCGAGTATCATTTTCGGTATCATCAGGTATTGGGTCAGGTAACGTTGGATATCATGGAGTATCATCAAATATCATCGATTATTGGGTTGGATATCATTAAATATCGATTTAGGTATCATCGAGTATTGGTGTCATCAAGTATTAAACATCATGAGTACATATTATAAGTATTGTCAAGTATCAGATCAAGTATTTGGGTCGGGTCTCATGGAGTATGTCAGGTATCGGGTTGAATATCATTGAGAATCATAAAGTATAAGTTCAAGTATCGTGATGTATCATTAGATATCATTGAGTATCGGGTTCAGTATCATGGAGTATCAGGTTAGTATCAGGGGTCGTCAAGTATCACTAGTATAGAATGACTAATATAAGACATATTTTAAGACGGTTTCAACCTACTTAATCAAGAAGCGTCTCTTGTTGTAGTGGATGACCACACAGGCCGAGAACAGAAGAGGTGGTTTAACTAAAGCCACCTCATAAATTAGTGGTTTTAAATACGATTTCATAGATAGAACCGTCGCATATAAAGTCTTAGGAAAAGAGTCGGTTTTCTACTGAGAACCATCCTTTATGGGTACTTATTATGTGACGGTTTGTAATCTACAACCGTCTAAACAAAATTGTCGCATATGCACAATGCACTTGCCCATTGTTGCCCGCTCGCGCATGCGTGCTTACCGTTGCTCGTCCAGCCGACGTCGTCCGCTCGTCCAATAGATGCCGCCGCCACTCGCCTAACGGGTCAAGGTCCACGGCACCGGCCTTGAGCTTAGCTCTTGTCGCGGGCGAATAGGGTTGTGCACGGTTCTCCCAAACTGAAAAAACCTTCTCAGAAAAACACTATTGAACTAGTCAACTCGTTTTGATGGGTTCCCGGGTTCGGTTCGGTTCGGTCCGAGAAAATTCTGCGATTTGTTATAAGTTTTTTTTTGTAAAAACCGTGAGCAAACCAAGAAAAACCGAGATACCAAGAGTTGCATCGATTCGGTTCATTAACCTCCTACCCAGCAAGGCAGCAACCCACACCCGCACACTCCTGTTCATCCCACTCCCCATCCGGATCTCCATCTCTACCCCACGCACGACCTGGCGGCTGGCGCTCCACCCAGATTTTTTTTTCCATTTTTATCAAAAAAAATTCATAAATATATTAATACCCATCTTTTCTGCACAATTTTGAAAATGCCTATTTGCCATGTCACGGTAGCGCGGCAAAGGGGGGTTGCTGTGGTACCTGGCACGATAAGGACCTTGCCACGGCATTGTAGCATGGCAGTAATCAGAAGCGCGACAAGCTGGTTGCCCGCGGTATCAAGATCATGATAAGTGTTTTGCTTGATACTCACCGCGGCAACACCCCTCCCGTCCCACTAAACTGTCGAAAACAATTTAATTAATCTATAGCAACTAATGGGTCCCCAACTTAAACAAATATCATTTAAGAGCTTTCAAATTAAACATAATTAAAACAAAACAGTACAAGGAGTGCAAATAGTTAAACATTACATTTGAAACATAGATGCTACATTTTGAAACCAGAAGGAATATTAATATCTGAAACCATCGGTATCGTAGTCAATATTAAAGTTTTCAAACTCCTTCGGAATGACTTTAGCATCCTTCTAGTCTGCATAATCGAGATTGTTCTAATTATTTTCATGAGGTTGGAAGTAGACTAAATGATTTGTACAGAAAATATAAAGAAAAGTACGTAGGAGTTCGTCCACAACGGTAGCCACTAGTTCAACAGATAGGTAGGAAGATGCCATTTTAGAAATCTGTCATAGGCAAGGACAGTTCAAGTTCTTCAAGAATGACACCTCAGACCGCATAGACACCATCACGTGGGTCTATTGGTGAGCTTGTTTCGTACCTAACGAAGGACATTGTCGACTTTTAGGAAGAGGAGTTTAATACGCTCACATGGTGGCAGCAGTATAATGGGACATATCTGTGCTATCCATCCTAGCATGGGATGTATTAATTGTTCTAGTCTCTACGGTTTCCTTAGATATGCTTTCAGTGTCGTAGAAAGAATACTTGAAGATAGACGAACTTCTCTTCATAGCGACATGGTTGAAATACTATTAAGCATGAAGGATTGGGCACTAACAGAAAAACGACTCCAGAGCCTCGCCGCCGAGAGACATAATCAAGAATTGGCAGCTGCATTCGAAGGCCTAGAGCTTGATGAAAAAGGCTGTTGAAATATTTTTTATTTGTACTGTAGAGTTTTAGGTTGCACTCTTTTTTCTCTGTCAAGGTTTTCTTAACTTTGAGTTTTTCCTTGGCAGAGTTTTTAACGAGACAACCATGTACTACATCCATAATAATAATAAAGCTCTTTATTGCATCCAAATGTTTTTTTTTCCTATTTTTACAATTTTTTTGAATCATTTTGATGATTTTTTGTTGTCATTTTTAAATTTTTCTAAATTTTTTAATTATTTTCCTCGAAGAGAGCCAACTAGCACCAAACGGCTCAACCGAGCCAAATATAAACCGAGTCAACCTGGTTCAGACCCAGCCCATTAGCCTGGTTGGTCCGATTCAAATAGTAACTGGACCCAAAATGAATTGGGCCGAACTGGGCCCGAATTGAGCCGGCCCGTTGGCCACCTCTAGCTCCCGCCATGCAAAAACACTGTACTAGCTAGGCCGAGCTCGTACGCAGAAATCGGTTGTATCCGCGGAGCCAGTCTCGAGCGATACATCCTCGTTCTCGTATGCGTGCGCTTGGACGCTTCGGGTGGCCGGCGACCGACCAAATGGGGCAGCCGGGAGGAATAATGGCCATGGTGAGGCCGGATCCGGGAATGAACGAGCACGGGGCGGGCGGATACGGGAGCAGCGGCGCTCGATTCAACCGGATCTATAGAAGACGGCGAGGGCGGCGTCCCGAAGCTCCGGAGCTCTGTTGGCCACGGGGAGGCGATGGGGCGGCGTCCCGGAGCTCCGCCGGCCACCGGAAGGCGACGGCGGCAAGTGGTGCGTCCAGTAGAGCTCGAGGACACCGCGCCACGGGCCGCAGCTCGACACGGCGTGGACGAGCACGGGGTTGGCACGACGTGTAGCGGAGCTTGGCGCAGCGCGGTCGAGCACGGGGGCGGCACGACGCGGTGGAGCACGGGAGACCTCCGTGCAGCTCGGCGCGGCGTGGACGCAAAGCACGAGGGTGGCGCGGCGCGGTGGAGCATGGGGGACCTCCGCGCACCTCGGCGTGACGTCGACGAGCGCACGACGACGCTCGGGCCTTTCACGGGGCAGCGCTTGGGGCAATAACGATGCAACATGGCGGAGCTCCGAGTGGCCCCGGCGTGGTATGGCGGAGCTTCGAGTGCCGCGGGGATGTGGCTGTTGTGGCTTGGGTGCGGCCGGAGCGCGACCAGCATGGGCAGGGTGACGCTCCATGGTGCTCGACGAAATGCCAGTGCATGGCTCAGCTCAACTGTAGGCAAACCAAACACGATTTTTCACCAGTCAAAATCAACCAATGCAGCTCAACCAAATACACGCATCTGCGTGAGCTCAACTTGGCTCAATCTGGCTCCCTTTAGCCTGGCTATCTCATACAGGCTAAACTTAGCTTGGATGGCAACAAAACACACCTTCAGTGATGTCACACGAGGGATTAGGGACTTCTGCAATCAAAAAATGTGTCCCCTATTTTTATGTAATTGCATTGTTTGCAGGCCAGCAGCATATGAAGACATGTTTTGATCTAGCATTAGTTTTAATCATAAAGCTATGTAAGTGATCAGAGATGTGTATACTCCTACCTGAAAGGCTCTTTTTGCAACTTAGGACATGTCTTGTACGAAAGAAGAGCTGTTTGAGTTTGCTTCAGTACCTCGTAAAGTGCGGCATCCCATTGCTATAGGCTTGGTCCACGTAAATTGCTCGTATATATATACATATATATATGCTATTGCTCATTAAGATAAAGAGAGTAATTTTGCCTGTGGTATAACCATCTATAAATTGTCCATACACTGTATATAAAAAAAACAAGGTGGTTAAAAATTTTGACAGTCAATAAGATAACGTTATCAATGTGTTATCAACATAACCTGTACTGCTCTGCTGGCAACACGTACACACTGCATATTATACAGTGTGACAAGGAGAAGAACTGAAGAAGTATGTGGAACACAAGCATGGAAATTATATATTTTACGGAGGAAAATATGTCACTAAGCTACTGGCACGACAAGTATACCACTTTCATGGTGAGCACATGAACAAGAGCCAACCATAGTTTGTCCAACACCTTGATAAAGGATGTTACCTAGCTATACCATGCTGACAACTCGCAGTGTGTTGTTCCCGGATGCTTCCTATTCCTACCATGGGTATCCAATTTTCTGTGGCAACATGAAATTAAGGAATTCCAATTTATTGCAAAACTCGTTTGCATGGCGTGCTATATGCAACTCCGATCTCTTCTTGCTCTCCTTTGAGTCCACTTCTGATCTGTGAGTCTTCATCCTATTTCATTTCTCCCCTCTCTTAAATAGCAAGAGCAATGTGTTTGGTTCAGTGCGGTTCAGTGCTTTGTTGAGGGGCATATGGCAATTATTGTAGTTGAGAGTGAGGAGTCATGATTAAACTCTCACGGAGAGTTTTTCTTTAGTCAAAAGAGTTCCTGCATTATCCATTGGGTTATCTGCTATCTTCAACATTTCATGGTTTAGGATTTTTTTTTTCTTATGTTACTGCATTTTTGGAGGATCTAGCCTAAAAGAAAATGTCTCGTCAAATTAACTAGAATGAAGACTTGCTTATTTGATCAAGCATTAGTTTTTTCTTTGCTTGGAGCATTAGTTTGTAACTATAAGCAACCCCCCCAGGTACGTAGGACCACAATTGTTTAGAATTAGGACCACAATTGTGTGACCATCAGTCAATAGGTACCTCATTGGTCTCCCTCCCTCGTTCTTTTATTGTTGGGCCCACTACTTCATGATTTTTTTTGTAAGAGCATCTTTGGCACACTCTCTAAAATTGAATTTTCTCTATATTTAGAGTTTCTTATCCCCCAACAGAGTTTCTATCTTAGCCTCTAAATTTAGAGTTTCTCTTTTTCCGTCTCTAAATTTGGAGGCTATTTATATCAATCTCTATAGTTACTCTAGACAGAGGTTTTGTCGGAGAATAGAAATATATAGAACGAATAGTGATTTAGAGGGGGTGTATAGAGACCCAATTTTAGAGCATTTACCAGAGATGCTCTAACAACTTATCTCTATTGATAAAAGCAAGCAATGGTATTGGTACACTCTCTTGCTTTCCCCTCCATTTTTCAATTTCACGGATAGGCCCCTACTCTCTTGTATTTTCTACAAATTTATGTTTTGGTCCTCTAGTTTCCTAATTTCACACGTAGGCCCCTGCATTCTAATGTACTGTTCATGGTTTTTTGCATTGTAGCCCCTTTGTTTTTCCAATTTTGCACATATAGGCCCTGGTTTGTAGCATTTCATACCCTCAACTTTCCTCATTTTCCAAACTGGAGTTTGGTTTCACTATTTCTGTCACGAAGCATGGGCACTTAGACTAGTATTTGAGATAATTTTTTGTATGCCAATCTTATATTTTTGTAGTTGAGTTAAAAAAACTTATATATGTATTTACGAGCGATGCCATGCATGCTTGTGGACACAGTAGATGACCTTATTAAAAAATTAAAAGGGCCAAATGTTTAGATGCAAATTATAGATTTGTCTAATCCAAGTATTCACACTCGATTAGTTCAAAAAAAAAAGTATTCACACTCGAATATGTAAAATCGTCCATCGATCCAAGAAATAGTAACATCCCAAAATCTGAAAATCCTCTAAATATAAATCCCACATAAGTTTAGCTCCATTTCCCCACAAATTCCTCAATACGACAGATTACATCTCCCTCCTAAAGCCATCTATGGTTGGGCTTTGCCGTCACCTACGACGAGGAATGTGGATGCTTCCTAAAATACTCAAGGTGTGCCGAATTTTACAGATCACAGTCATTTTCTTCTTCGCCGATCATGGATAAAAATTTAATAATAGATTTTGTGCTAATTAAGCTTTTTTAGACCCTGTGTTGGTTTGTATTTTTTTCTCCCTAGTCTTATGATGATAGTGAGGCTATGATATGTCTGTGTACATCGATCTCACGATGTAGAGGCCGTATTTTCTTTTCATTATCTAAAAAATACTGACGTGCCTTAGCCGATGACCATCGCCACCGTGTCGCCGCGCCGTCGGCCTGGACCTCCTGCCGCCATGCTGATTGTTCATTCCTTTTGTTGCTGTACTCGGTGACGTTGGGTTAGCTCGCCGGAGAGTGACGCGTCTAGAGCCAAGTGAAACGGGAGATGGTGGTGCTATGGTAGAGATGGGGCACGAATCTCAAGGCGAAAATCTGATGGCAGGAACATAAAAACATTTTGCCAAGGAAATTTGTAAGGGAAGTATCTGCTGATGAGATACAGTATAGCTGCATTTCTTGATATATACCACCCAGTCCTAATACTGCATGTCTGCAATACAGAGGAAATTTCAGAAGAACCTGAGCAATATGGTGTACTGTGTATGTGTCTCATGTCCTTCGCATACTTAGGGGTGTTCTTTTGGGCTTATGGGCTCTGACTTATCTGTCTTATCTCTAATTTCGAGAATTTCCCGAGGTGGCCTCGAGAGTCGGATGGCCATGAAATTTAGGATTTAGGGAGTTTTTAGACTCGCCTACGAGATAAAAATAAAACGGATTCAAAAGTAATAAAAAAAAGTCAGATGAGCCAATATTAGTCAGATAAGTCACGAAATTTCGTATAGGAAACCTTAGGTGGCCGTGCATGTACATTCCCGGGGGTAGGTGTAGCACATGGATTTGTAACCTGGAAGGCTGCAATGTTTGTGCAGCTTTCATATCGCACTGATAAAGTTTCATTTCCATCAATAATGACCTATTCGATGGTGCATGGTGCTAAAATGACATGATAGTTAGCAGATTATTTCTAGCACATGAATTTGAAGACGATAGTCAAAAGGACCATACATTTTTAAGTTTGGCAAAGAACATAATTGGTGAAGACTAAAGAGTGATGTCAATGACAATCAACAGCATCTTTTCAAGAGAAGTATACAAATTAACAAGCATATTTCGATCTTAGTACAAATAAGAAGCGGTATCTTTTTATGGGTTTTTTTTGTTCAATGGACTAGTAAAACCGCTTGATTAACAAAATTCCTTTAGCTAAAAGTACTAGTAACCGATCAAATTCGCTACTGGGTACTGACATTGCTCAATAATTTAGTTGGGTGTCGGAACAAATCGAAAGTTGTCAATTCTTCCTGCCCTTTTTTTTTAAAAAAAAATAGCATGCTACCAATGGATCACTTTCGGTGTTCAGACGAGGCCATCATTTGCTTTGTAACATGAAACGACTCAAACAAGTGTATAATGGAGCTGGACTGGAGCAGTACAAACTTATATCAGAATCGCTCGACAGAGCTGTGGAAGAGGAAGCCATATCAAGCTAAAGAGCTGGAACCATATGCGTTGCTGCATTTCCCAACGCCTTCCATTCCTAGTCTTGCAATGTGCACCAATGTACCATACTGTATGTTTTCAGGTAGGTTTCGTCTTGGATTCCAGACAAACAACCAAATGACTTGGCCGGATGGTAATGGCACTCCTGATATGTGTCTACCACCTCAAGTAATGGCAGGGAACCCCACCCCCCCCACCCCCCCCAAAAAAAAAATCCAATTCACCCACAATTATTCTTTTGAAACTGTGTCAGTTACAGTATTAAAGGAGAGGTAGAAAGTAACAGGTAACAAGGAAAAACAATAGTGGCACCAAAATGACTACAATTTCGATCTAGCTCCATACGCCAAAGCTCTCCGGCCGGCTTCCATTGTGCAGGGTGATGAAATTCACACAACTATTAAATTGTATGCTTCGCTTAATTTACCCAAAAGGTTACGCTGATAAGAAAAAAAAAAAGGCCAATATGCTTCAACAGGTACAATACGGGAGGATGAAATTTCATCTCGTCCAGGAAGGATTGAATCAACACGAGTGTCTCGTGGAGCTCGTATTGCTGCATTTCCTGATGCCTCTCTAGTCATAGTACTCTTCAATGAAGTATGAGTACAACTGGTACTACCATTAGTATTTAGTTAGTTAACTTTATCAGTTGGATGCATGAACAGAACCTTGCAGGTGATGCAAGTGTTTATTTTTTTGAACAGGATCCAAGTGTTTATTCCTTCGTACTCCAAATTGTTGTGCCATTTTTCAATATAAAATCTATGTCATGTTCCTAAATAGACTGGAATTGTAGTGTATAATAAAATGATGCATTCCTTCCTACCCTAAGCGAATTCATATTTCAGATCTTTTGTTGGAGTCATTGAATCTTCGAGACTACTGGTTCCTTAGGCTCCTTAGAAATATGTGATGGTCCCGTCAAGAATTGTTTGAGCAAAACTCCCGTCAAGAAGACAAGAACAAAGTGCCACCATTGGAAATAGACCAAGTACCAGCCACAGTTAGGGGTCACATATTGTACACTGAAACAGGCAATCAAATATAATTTTAGGGAAAATTCTAGCCCATCATTTTTTTGAGCAAAGAGGACAGAAGCTCTGCCTATTCTATTAAGAGGAAAGAAAGTTCACGGTGTACAAAAGAAGGTTAAAAGGCAAAAAGTCAGGTCCGGTCAAAGAAACCTGCAGCCGGCATTCTAGTCCATCATTAAAATCAATAAAATTTGAAATTATAAACAAAAAAATTTCCCTTCTATCCACTAGTCCGAATATAGGTGCACATACATGTATCATGATTGGCAACCGATGATTATGACCTCCAAGGCTCCAATCAGTATGTGTCCCTGCAATCTGCTCAACCAGTATATGTGCCCTCGACAAATCGATGATCTGGGACCAAAAAAAGCAAAATTGCATAATTCAAAACATATCATCAACTTCTTGCCAATATTGTCAATTGTCATAAAGCATGAGCTTACATGTCATCTGCTAGCAGGAAGAGAACCCCTTCTTTCCTGCGAACATTGGGGCATAATCAATTTTCCCGTATTGTTGCATTTCATTGGCCAGCAGGATTCACTGGTGTTACTGCGGACGTTTTAGATAAACTTGCACAATATGGTGAACGAATTTGTATCTATCTCAATCTCCTTCCTGTCCATAAGTGAGTCAGTCTCTTTCGAATTTGTACGTATATCTCCTCTCCTCTTTTTTTGAGAGAGGGTAACTACAGACGCACACAAACTCACTTCACCACACACACACCTCTCACACACGCACGCGAGACATAAGCAACTGGCGTCGAGGCACACGTGTGTGCGTACCCAACTTTATTTGGCTGAAATAAATTCGGCCAGCGAGGCCCGCGAGTTACGATCCCAGGGAACGAACTCATGACCGGCCGCTCGACACAGCGCGAGCTGGCCATGCGAGCTAAGCCCGGACCTCCTCTCCTCCTCCTTTTAAAGAAGAGAAGGTAGTGTCTTCAATTCGGTGCGGTGATGCAGCCGTGCAAAGAGGGCACATGGTTGTCAGTTGTCACTTGGTGCCGTTCTGAACCAAGAAAATTTCAGGAAATTTTAGTATGAACATTGCTCCCCAAATTGCTAAGATTCTGTCCAATATCTGCTAGCAATACATAGAAAATTTCAGACAAACTAGAAACTTGCACACCTGCATTGATAACAAACATCTTTCATCCCATCTAGTGCGTTGATTTCTCTATTCTTAGAAGTGTATCTTCTCTCCCCAAACAAATGAGGTGACCAGAGGAAGTAAATAGTTGCCGAATTAAAACTTGGTACTTTTTCGCAATCAAAACCCTCTATGATAGCGTACCACTTTCTACCGACTATAGTTACCTACTGGCAGCTAACAGAACCAATAAAGAGTAATTAGCAGTGCCCTCAACTTCCCATGAAAAATCAGCCTGAATCCTAAAACCTCTCAGATTAGACTTGGTCTGGATCATCCGCCTCCGAGTGAGACTGACTCGGATAACGGATGATCCACCTTGTTCTTCTTGTTCGACACCATGAACAGAACACCCTATTCCGGGTGATTTCAAACCTAAGTCAATTGTAACTTTTGATGGAGGCGGATCACCGTCTGCAATGGATTATTAAGAATGATTGGAGAATGATCCACCTTGTTCGACACCGTCAACAAAGCACCTGATTCCGTGTGATTTTAAACCCCATATGTAAGTCTTGTCAACCCCAAATTTTGTACACACCTTTCTAGGAATATGTATTGTTACCTTCATTGTCTTGCTGCATTTCCCATTGCCTCTCAGTCCTACTCCTACGCCTGCACTGCCACAGAGAATTCTCCATATTTCCCTTGCATTACCAAAAAAACTACATCTAAACTTGTGCACATGTGGTACAGTGAGTTGATATATATATGATCTTCCCTCAAGTTTGTTGGTTTCTATGGATTTTTGGAGTAGCTCTCTTCTTTACTACTCTTAGGAGATGTTTGGTAGAGTTTCAACTCTCAACTCCGCTCCGGAGCAGTGCCAAACGTCCTAACTTCACGTAACACTGGAGGAGCAGGAAACTCCATGAAGCAGCCTTCCTCGCAGTTCATTTTTGTGGAACAGTTTGAAGAGTGCTCTGCGGAGTTGTGGATCTGCTCTATAGTAAAATTATGAAGTAGAGCACAAGAATTAGAGTTGGAGCCCTGCCAAACACCCCCTTAAACGTTGGACGGAGCAGACTCCTTAGGCATCAATGTAGTTTGGTTATACAACGACACAAATTGGGAAGGCCAAAACCATGTACAAGGTTCACATTGTTCAATTACTAGAAGGCCTTGTACATAGGAGTTATCTGATTGCTGATTGATGCTAGGATACACGGAGGAAAGTCAGGGTAGGGTTTTAGGTCAAGCGTGACACTACTCGTGATGACCGGTTGGGCCTTGGGCTTTTTTTACAGCCCGACCCACTCGTTTCCATAAGAGGGAACCGAGAGGGAGGGAGAGAGGGGTGGAGGCAGGGTGGGCCAACCAAAACCCTAACTGTCTCTCCCTCTCATTGCTCTTGTATGACCTAGCGCCGCTGTCTTAGGCGCTCGTGCCAATGTTATCATCCGACCGTCTCCCACGATGGAAAGTGTCGCCATCGTGCCGGTGCAAACTGTTGCGCTGCCTTGTACCATTCCTCATCGCTCCATCTTTGCTGGCTAGCGATGTTGCTCCTTTGCACCAGCCGAGCCGACAAGAGGAAGGGGAGGGGGGACCCGGCCACAAATGGATGGAAAGAAGAGGGATGAAGAGAAGGGTGGATCCGTGCACATACTTCGGGGTCCTTTATCGATTATTTGTAGGTAATGAATTCTCGATGAAATTCCTATGGTTTCCCCTGTTTAGGAAGTTAATTGTTCTGGTTTTTAGTAGTGAATAGATGATGAATTTCATGGTTTGGTAGATTAATTTCATGTGCAGTAGGTTGGACAATGGTTTTGGGTTAATTTTGCTAGGATTCAGAACTTGGTCCTATAACAAAAGTTGTAGGCTACATGAAAATCGGACAAACAGATTGAAAGTTATGGATATTATATGCTTGCTGTCTAGATTGTTAATTGTGATGATTTTTTAATTAAAAATTGAACATTAGAATATTTGATCATATCTAGGGGGCCTTGGTTTTGTTCCAGTCGAAGGATAATTATGATACTTGCTCGCATGTAAAACATGGGAATTTATACTATAGGGAGTATTGTTTCGAGATGTGTATCTTACATATCAAGTTATGTCATTGGGTACAGGGTAAAGGGGGAAGTACATATTATGATAGTTGACTTTGATGCTTAATGATTTTTAATAACATATTGTTCTATG
This sequence comes from Olyra latifolia, assembly GCA_036346145.1. NCBI lineage: Eukaryota > Viridiplantae > Streptophyta > Magnoliopsida > Poales > Poaceae > Olyra > Olyra latifolia. The sequence goes on from CM070530.1 coordinate 6,929,690, forward strand.
GTCCTTTCATATATGATGGTGATTTGGTTAGTACAATGCTTATTGCTTAATGAAGATGACAGGTGATAAGTGGATGAAAGATAAGTACCACATTACATCATATGTATTCTCACCATGGAAATTGCATACTACTACAAAAATGATAATCTATGTCAGTTCTAAACCAGTCATTAGTATCATTTTATGAACCGGCACAAAAAAAAATAGGCACTGATTATGCCCAGTCATTTCTGTTGGTTTATGGCTAGAACCAACACAAATTTTTTTAAAAATATTTTTTCATGCTAGACAAGCACCACAGGTGCACCAAGCTGGCTGCTACTAGCTACTACCCTATACATCTTGCTGAAAGGGAACAGGTAGGCTACACTAGCATAATTTCAAAAAAATTCTACCACGAACATCCACGACATCATGCGAGTAAGGGATCACGGATCGTTATTCTTGACGCGTAGCCGCAGCGGAAGAAGAGTCGAAGTAGCCGATTAGCAGCGGGCTCTTGCTCGTCCTCCTCCTCCTTGTTGGCCGGCTCCTCGGCGTCGGCTGGGCCACACACGGAAGCTTCCAATGCCGGTGGCAATTGGGCCCACTGGCACTGCCACTTGGCCATTGGATCCTCCTCCTTCTCGCTGACATCCTACTCCGATAAATCCTCCTTGTCGGTCGACTCCTCTCCCTTGCAGGTCTCCTTTGGTCTGGCTCCTCCTCCTCACCATGCGGAGATGAGGGCAACAACAATGATCGTGTGGCTAAGATGGTGGCGACCATTACGAGGCTGATGAACACTAGGATAGAGACAGTGGCCATGGCGAAGCGGGTAGAGACTAGGGAGCCAGAGATGGTGGCCATGGCAACCATAGCAATCTAGGATACTGGGGTGGAGACGGAGACAACATTGCAATCTGGAGCTAGCGGATGGGGACGGATCGGGAAGTTGGAGGCTTTGGAGACAGAGATCAGGTTGAGAGACGAATAGAGCAAAAGGAAAAATTTTCTCGTGAAACTCCTCGGGAGACAAAACAAATGTGTGTTGGTTATAATTACCCGCCGACACATATAATTATGCATAGGGAGATAAAATGTTATATGTGCCGGTTCTAATTACTAACCGACACAGATAACATGAGCATTTGTGCCAATTAATAATTATAACTGGCATAGATATAGCTATGCCGGGTTGTAATACAACACGACACATATAAGTTTTTGTCGTATGCCCACTAAAGAACTGACACTAATAATCCGACACAAATATATAGGTAAATATAACATGTTTTGGTGTAGTATATATATACAACCCAGGTCGGTGAAAAGGTCTTGTAACTAGTCCAGAGTGCCATGGGCCAGCTTGTGAGGGGGTTACTCATTAGTCTAGATTGTAGAGTGGTACGTTGATGGGTGTGCACTCGATCAACTATATCGGTATAAGCTAGATGAGATGTGCATGATGAGCATGTAGAATAAGAAAGCATTGCATAAATGAATGAAAACAATGTAAAAAATGCTTATTTATATTTTTGTTACGTATTTTGATGAGTTTTGTACTCACTCTTGCTATTTATGCTTTTATGTGATCATTGAAGCGGCATGCATTGGAATATTGGATAGACATAGTTCTTCAATTGTACAAATTCACTCTATTTACCAATCCACTTATATTTATCATTTGTGTTAGTTAGCCAAGTCAATTTAGAGTTATAGTTAGTTTACGTTTATCCACCGAGAATTTAGAATAAACTATTCGTAGAGTCAGATAGTCAAATTCGAATAAAGACTCCTGTAATTGTGAAATGCGAGCTTGCAGAATTTTTATTCAGTGCTTGAGAATTATTGGTCTTATCTCCATCATCGTCAATGGTAAGTATGGTACATAATCTTGTTATACGGTTGCTTGTGGCATGAAGTTGTGATTTTTCCAGTTAAGTATCTATATGTTCAATATCCTCCGGTGACATGTGATTATTGTGGTATTGGAAAGATGGTTGTCTATGATGCTTGTGTGGCCAAAATTTATGGATTTTTATGTTTGCATAAATGACATACACCTGCTATTACCTTCATGCATCTTCTTTTTCAAAACAATACATAAACCTGTTATTATCGCTTCAAACATTTATCTTTTATGAAAATTGGAGCTTCCTAAGGACAAACAGTAGTATCGGTGTATCTTCCTAACATGACAGCAGTCACCAGATACCACTCTGTAAGACAAGCAACACAAAAACATTAACTCATAAATAATGATATGTTGATTCTTTAGTGCTTGTAGTGAAATATGAATTAAAAAATGAATAAGTGCACATTATACCCCTCAACTATCAGAAAAGTCAATTCTATGGTCAAACTATAAAACCGGTTATTTAACACCCTCATCTATCAAAACCGGACCATTTAACACCCAGGTGGTTTGGAATTGTGGTTTTGGTAACGTGACAGATGGTTTTGTCAATATCATATGCACATGTGGCATAATTAGTGTTTTTTACTCTAAAAATTATAGAAAAATTGTAAAATATACTCTGGTATAGAAGGATCATGGAAAAAACATTTTTAGAAATTTAAAATGTTTAAATATCCCTAACTAAATTTCTTTAATTAATTCAATAAAATATTTTAAATAATTAGTTTCAAATATTCAAATATATTTAAAATTTGTAAAATATTTATTCTTTGATCCTTCTGCACCAAAGTATTTTTTAAGAATTTTTCCATAATTTTTAGAGTCTAAAAGACACTAACTATGCCACGTGTGCAAGGGGAGTAGATAAAACTGCTGCCACGTTTTTAAAACCACGTGGGGTGTTAAATGACCCGGTTTTGATAGATAAGGGGTTAAATAACTGGTTTTATAGTTTGGGATGTATAATGGACTTTTCTGATAGTTGAGGAGTATAATATAGACTTTTTCCATTAAAATTTTTTCAGTTATATCCACGTGTCTGAATGGAGGCATACCTGTGCTTGCTGTACTCTGGCATATGATAATCTACCAATATCTCCTAACTAATCCAAAACTAATAGTCAATCATCAACAACCAGCTTAACACTATATTACAAACAGAAGACGAATAGAGAGGCATGGAATAACATATCCTATTCTCAGAGGAAGAGAGAGGTGTGAGATGTCTGCACCAACGGTGTTTGTACTGCAAGTGAAAGCATGTTGTGTGTACACATATATATTGGTTTGATGTATTTGAATGTATCTTTCTCTCTTGGCTCTCCTCACTCGAGTGAGAAGAATCTGTTTCTAAAAAATATGGAAGCATCTCTCTTCTATCCTACTGCCTTTAAAGAAGAGTGAATAGTCCTTTACTTCGGTCTGTTGCAGAAGACATGCATAAAAGTTGTCTGGATGTCGGCAGTTGACACTAGGCCTGCAGCTGCTACACATGGTCTTCGCTGCCTAAGACATATAGGCCTTGTTTCTTTCATCATAAACTGGCGGTCGCGTTTTATTACAGTAAATTTGTTATTTTTATATAATTTTTTGTGTTATTATTTCCAAAAAAAATTTCAAGGCTTTGATTAGTTCTTCTCAAAGATTCTTAAAAAAAATTTAATTATCTTTTTAGGCTCATTAAACTTTTTTCGAAGACTTATAAATTTACTATAGTAAAACGCCAACCGTCAGTTTTCGCTGAAAGAAACAGAGCCATAAACAAGACGCAGACATGTTTTAGGTTCATAGCTTTAGACCAACCTCACATTACAATGCACTAAAACAGGTTATATTTACATGTATATACCAGTTGAAATAGAATTAGCACAAATAAAATTATTAGTGCCAGTTATTAAGTAGACGCATAGGAAAATCTTTTTTGTGTTGGGTTTACATATGAACCGGCACAGATGCTCCATTATTTGTACTGATTCTATTTAAGAACCGACATATATGTATTTGTGCGGAAACTATTTAGTAAGTGGCATAGATGCTCACGTTATCTGTGTCGGTTTATAATTAGAACTGGCACATACAATGTTTCATTTCCCGATGTGTTGTTATCTATGCTAGTTTGTAACTAGGACCAACACATACAACGTTTCGTCTCTTGAGGCGTTTTGCGCGTAAAACCGTTTCCGTGCTATATACTCGCTCGATGTGGGCCATCTCTCCTCCTCACTCACTTCGCCCGACTACTCCGTCACTCCAACTTCCAATCCGCTAGTTTGCAATACGGTCTCTACCTACACTCGGCCTGCCTCTCTCGTCTCCGCAGCCATCTTCACCCGGCTTGCCTCTCTCGTCTCCACTGTCATCATCACTAATCTCGTCTCAGTGCTCTATTGCCTCTTCTCAGCATGTCCGCAATCGTCTTCGCCTAGCTTGCCTCTCTTGACCTGGCTTGCCTCTCTTGTCTTTGTCATCATTGTCATTGATCTCATCTCAGTGCTCTGCTGCCTTGTCTCAGCGCCGCGACATGTCACTGCCTTGTCCCTATGCCCCACATCGTCATCCTTTTTTGGCACATCAAAGGCGTCATTCCCGCACAGCTTGGTTGCGGGAGGCAGACAACTCCAGCATGGAGGAACATACCGATCACTCTGGCACGAAGGAGGAACACTCTGACTCCGGCACAGAGAAGGAGGAACACTCGAAGGAGGTAGCTAGTCAGTTGCACTGGCACTAGGCTAGAAAATTTTAAAAAAATTGGTGCCGGTTCTATCCATAAACCGGCACAATTGGATGGTTCATCTCTACTGGTTTTGAACAGCACAGATGAATACATCAGTGACTATTAATTTGTGTCGGTTTAGAAACCAGCCAGCACTAATGACCAGTTTAGAACCGACGTAGATTAGCTCTTTTGCAGTAGAGTGACAAGTCATCACGTAGAGCAACAGCCCGGCACAACAGAAGATAATGTACTGATCCATGAGCTGCGCTAAACTTCTCTTCTTCTTTGAAACTTAGAGCTGCGCTAAGCTTCAGACCAGGTCTTGATAAAGTTGTATCTCCATGTGTATTTTCATTGTCATGTATATATAGGTAGTGTACTAGTTTGTAGACTTTGCATAGTAGCACGTACGTGGTGCTGGTTGTTCGGGTGTGAGGTGTATTTTAGTATCTTGAACACATCGTGTGTCCATTTTGCCAAGTGAGGAGGCACCAGTGTATATTCAGTATTGCTACATGGGCTGCAGTCTGCAGATTAGGATAGGAGTTAATTAATCAATGTATTAACGGCTGTATGTGGTTATCTGGAGTGTGCACGAGAAGGCTAGAGAGTCGGTCATGTACTTGGGTGTTGCACGTGCTGGTGGCCAGGTCCTGGACGGTGGTGCCACTACTATCTTGTGTTCATGCGCTTTGTGGTGAGCGTGTAAGTGCTTTGTGTGTTCCTCGCTCATCCTAGCCAAAGTGTTCGCATGAGTGAGCTGTGTGCATGTTTGGGTTGTGCACTGTGAGATCGATCCTGAGGTTTCCACAGTTGTATCCTGAACTTTAGTAGATCTTGTCAAACTGCTAATTACTAGTGTCTTGACTTCATGACAAGAGGTGGCTGAGCACAGGGCTGCCATGCATAAGCTCATAATCACGGCCACATGATCTAATTACGACTGCGGAGGCTGCAATGTTTGTGTCGCTTTTTTATCGCACTGATAATTAAAGTTTCTCTTCCATCAATTGTGATCTATTCGGTGCATGGTGCTAAAACGGGAATTAGCGTATAATTCCTAGCACCGAAATTTAAATTGAAGAAGACGAAGGTCAAAAAAACCGTGCATACGCTTTTAAGGTTAGCAAAGAACATGATTGGTAAGGGCATGTACAAAGCCATTTAATAGGACGTCTCTTAGTGATGAGGTGGACATGTTTCGCTGATGTGGCAAGGGGAAAGTGAAAAAAAATGCTAGAGTCGACTATTGGTGAAGAGACGACTCTTCACAAGCTTCTAGGCAGAATTAGAGAGAAGCATCGTTAAATCGCTAAGAACGTCCTATTAAATAGCTTTGTACATACTCTTACATACTTGTTTTTTTTACTTAGAAGAATGTGCTAAGAGACATCCTTGACTCTCCGTTGTACATGCCCTAAAGAATAAAGAATGAAGTCAATGACAATCCATAACCTCGTTCCGAGAGAAGTATAAGAGCTCTTAGGGTACACCAGGGGTAAGAGTATAGATAAGAGTTCTGCACTGTTGGATCAAATTAACATACACAGTTTAGATGTACTCATCATCGATCTAATCCCTTCAGGGTAAAAAGCTATTATGCCATTGGATCAAGCAGAATGAATGAACCACAATAGTTTGGGTGCTTCTTAAAAAAACATATAAGCAAACGATCTTGGTACTGTACTGATTAACAAAATTTCTTCTATTTAAAAATACTAGCATGATAAAATTTGCTACTGACATTGTTCAAGAGTCACTAGTACAGAAAACCACATCACTGGCGGTTCGTAATGCTCACCACTGATTAAGCGACAGTGATAATATGGGATTATCACTGACGGTTCTCGAACTGCCGGTGATAGTAGTATCACTGGCGGTTCTTTGAGTGAACCGCCATAGATGAGGGTCTTCGAAAACACGATTTTGGACAGTAAAATTTGACTAAAAATATTATTTTGATCCGAATAGCACCTCTACACCATCTACCAATGCGTATATAGCCTTAGTACTTTTTTCATACGAAATTTAAACTACGCATAACTGATTCGAACTCTGGACCTCTTGCCTCTAACTCAGCCCTCCTAACTATCTCACCCATTAACACCTTTTGACATATATAGAATATGCATATCATTTAAGCCTTATTTTCTAAATCTTTTAGTAACTTTTGACTATACAGATGACATTAAATAGAAAAGTTTTCGACTACAAAGTTGTATATCCTGTCGAAGGCTACAGTTTTCATGTAAAGATTGTTTCTATCCGACTTCATTTGAATAAGTTATAAATTTTTTAAAATTTTAATGATTATTTAGGCATCTATATTGCTTCAAATGGAAAACATATCAATTACAAAGTTTTAGATCTCGCCGAGAGCTATAGTTTACATATAAAGTTTGTTTTCATTTGAACTCATATGAAAAATGTTATGAAATTCAGAAGATCTAAAAATTCTAAAAATTACTTTCACTTGCGGTTCTTTTACCGCGAGTAATACTGTGAAAGTATTACTGACGGTTCTAGATGAATCCACCAGTGATGAAGGGTTAAAGATGCGCATTTCTGTAGTAGTGAGTTTGGTTAGAAATTTGAAACAAACAGAATGAGGCTAGGAGATTTTGCTGCCAGCCTGCCCGCATAAGATCACATGTTTTTTTAGAAAGTGGAACGTGTCCCGTCTCTCACCTCATGCAACATCTCTACTCCTAAAAAGACTGTTGTGGTGACGAGTGATTGCTCATCAAAACAATCTGAACCATTCAATTTAATCTAACAGCTGCCCACACCCGATCCGCGTCCTCCTCTCCACCAATCCACACGCGAGCACGTCGACCCCCCGTCCGTCTGTGTCCCACCAATCCACGCCTCCTCCTCCTCTACCAATCCACATGCGAAGCACGAGCCCTCAACTAGTACAGAAAACGACAACTCCCATGCTCTCTTAGCTCCGTTTTCCCACAGGATGAGTGCGCTCACGAGAACGATGGATCATGGGCATGCACGGTCGCTAGCTACTAGTCAACTAGCTTGTTATTGTTATATATACATACGTTACAATTTTTGCAAACTTATTTAAAATTCATATGATATCTGAATTCAGTTAATCAAAACCAAAAATCTTACAAAATTGAGCTGCTGATAAAATTTCATATGTTTTCGAGTTTGTGGATTTTTTCTATTAGTTTATTAATTCATTTCGTGTGTTAATTCTAGGTGAGAAACACGGGGTGAATTTTGAATTTCATAATATCATGAATTATTTATTTTCTGTTTTTATTCATTTTATTTTTTACACTCAACCTGATACTCGATGATACCCCCTATACTCAACTCGATACTGTTGATACTTGACAATACCCCGATACTCGACCTGATTCCCTTGACTCGATACACCTGATACGACCCGATTCCCCCAACTCAATATATACCCCAATACTCGATGATACCCCTCCACTCAACCCCAATACCATCGACCTGATACCTCCCAATACGATATCCTCCAATACTTAACTCGATACACGACGATACCCCTTATACACAACGATACCCTCGATACTCGACTCGATACCCTTAACTTGATACCCCCGTTACTCAACGATACCCGATACTTGACGATACCTCATATACTCGATGATACCATCGATACTCAACCTGATACTGTTGATACTCGATGATACCCTAATACTTGACCCAATTCCCCAAATACTCGATACCCTGACCTGATATCTCCCGATACTCGAGGATATCCTCTGATACCCACGACGATACCCCCACACATGACAATACTCTCGATACTCGATATATCTGTTATATAAAAGCAGCAGGGCTTCTCTATTTTAGGCTCTGTTTGTTTGAGCTGTGGCTGCTCCAAAAGCTGCTTCTAGCTTTTGACTCTGGAGGGCCAGCTTTTGCAGAAGCTATATCTGTTTGACAACCCAGCTTTTGATTCTGCTGTCTAGTGGTTTTGAGCTGAACGAAGAGTATAATGTTTATAATGCCTCTAACTGTTTGGAGGAGGAAGCGGCGGCGTCGAGGGAGGAGAGGCAGCGACGGCGTCGAGGCCTCGAGGGAGGTGAAAGGAGATGAAGAAAGTAACATGTTACAATAAGGCCACATTACATAAAAGCAATGATGGCACCAAAGGAGTAGCAAACAATGCCTAAATTAAGCACAAACACTGAAATTTCTATCCACCTCCGTGCACCAAAGCTCTTCTCCAATTTCCAATTTCTAGGGCGATGAAATTCACCAAACTATCAAATTGCATTCTGCAACCAATTCACCTAAAAGCTTAAACTGGCGAGAAAAAGAGAGCAATATAATTCAACCTCTACTATATGGTAGGATGAAACTACAGCACTTTCAGGGGATTGCATGAACTCACGGATCTCGTATTGCTGCATTTCCCGATGCTTCCTATTCATAATGCTGTTCAATGTGCAGTGACTACCAGATTTCGTTGGCACCACCAAAAGGGGACTTCGCATTGACTTTCATAGATATCTTCCTTCTTCTTCCCTTGATCAGGAAGTTGGTCTCTTTGATATTTTGAAGCATCTCTCTCCTCTCCTCCCGTTTTTATAGAAGAGTAACATCTTTAATTCGATCTAATGAATTTCTATGTTGAGAAATCCTTCAAGATCCACCAAACTATCCTTAGAAATCGCCTTGCCAGATTGCTAAACTGAGAGATAGGCATATTTTGATCACTTCTCGCATTGAACTTTCTGGAAAACACAAATGTCCATTACCGTTGCAGTCTAGGGCCGTCTAGTTAGTGAAAACTTCAGGCTTTTTTAGATAATAGAAAATATTCTGACCTCTACATCTTAAGATGTATATAGCCAACTACAGCTAAGTGTCATAAGACAAGCAAAAGCAACCAGAGTAGGTCCGCACAAAGGAAAAACATAACAGGATTTAAAATAATCCAATTTGAGGCCGATTTTTTCCCCATTATTAGCGAAGAAGGACATTACAATAGCCTCCAATGCATTTCAGGCCACGAGCACCACTTTCTTATCATCCTCCCTTTGCAGCCACTCCTACTGGCATAACCAGAATGATGCTCAGAAAATGACCTACAGGAAAGAGATATCTTTGCATTTATCAAAAGCTAAATCATTTCGACAAAGCTTACTCGGCTTACCCAACCTCAGCTTATTTGGCTGTACACTATTGCACATAAATGGAAGTATGATGAATATATCTGGTACTACTATTAGTTTTGGTTGACCTGTCAGGTGGATGCATGAACAGAACCATGCGGGTGATGCAAGTCTTCAATCCTATGGACTCAAAATGGTTGTGCCATTTTTCAATCTAGATGCACAAATCTATTTGCACCACGTACCGTACATAATTCTCCATGTTTCCCTTGTATTACAAAGAACCAATAGCTAAATTTGATCACATTCACACATGGTACAATATTGCTATGAAAGAATGGATGCAGCAGACTCTTTAGAAGGTTGGCATGTACACCAATTCAGTCCGGCTTTACGATGACATAGCTTTGAAGGCTGAAACTATGTACAAGTAGAAGGTTGGCATTTTTTTTAAGAAAATTAAGTTGGTGACATTCAGTGACTGTAAGCCTGTTAGCAGCTGCCTGATTGCAGACTGATGATAGCAAGGATGGACACACACAGTGACACAGTTGTGAGGCCTGTGAGAGATGTGAGCATGCTGTATCACTTACATACTGCTTTTTCCTAATAACGTCAGCTCCGTCAGAGATGCACATCTAGTTGAAATGGCTGGCACGCACACAACTAGTTGAAACAGGCAACGGGGCAACACAAAAACATAACTATTTGCGCCCGAATTCTTCTCCGTAAAGGAGGACAAAGACATCTCCCCGGAACTGCTCGATACCACAAGGCAAAGCATAGCATACACCATTGTGGCATTCCCCAACGCCTCCCAGTCCCACCCCTTCGACGTGCACCGGTAGACAGCCTATCAGGTTTCATTTGCATTTACCAAAGAAACTTAAGACTAAGTTGTTGGATGTATTGCATGATGTATTGATATGTAGCTTCCGCCCTTTGGCCTCTTTCCTTACCTCGGGTAAGTGTTTCTGTGTAGTCCTGAAGCATCTCTCTTCTTCTATCCTCAATACTTAAAGGGCGAGTAGCATCCATAATTCGGTCTGGTGCAGCAACCATACAATCATACAAAGGTGTCTGGAAGCACATGGTTGGCAATTAAACTGACACTGAGCCAGCTGCTGCACTGCACTTGAGGCCAACTCTATTCTGAAGAAATCCTGCCAAAAATTGCTACTCTGTTCTCCTCAATTGCTTGACATTATAGTGACATGAGGACCCAAGTACAGAGCCGTCATAATGCTGATCACATGACCACTGTTCTACAAAATTATGTGACCGGTGATCTTCGTTGAATTCTAATATCAAAGTGATGGTAGTTCACTGATTAGGACACGCCAAAGAAAGTTCTCTGGATCTTGCTGATTCAACACACCCATTGGATAAGTGATCATCAAACGGTTCTTATCCTTCTGAATCTTTGCATTTTTTATTTAGCTTGAGATCAAGTCATTGAGCCTGTAGTATGAATCAACAGTAAGAGGAAGGATCACTCACTCAATTCAGCTTGATAGACTGAGCAAGTGAGGCAACAAAACATTGCATTGAATTCTAAATGATAATAAACACCACCAGCAGGCGTTTATTTTGGGGCAACATATGCAGCTAGTAAGAACCAGCGAGCACTGCCCAAAATCTCGCAAAAGTATTCAAGTGCTGAGAAATCGAAGTACACATCCATGGCAGACATGACTTGACAAAATGAAAACTAAGGTAAACAAATCATAATGCATCCTGCATCCGATGCTTCCCCTGCTGAAGGTGCCTCTTCCCGGCACTAATTGCCTGCGCTGTCACCGTCGACAGCCAATGGAACGGAGCTGGCCTGGATTCAAGAAATGTTTCAGTGTCAGCATGCAGTGATCCGTCTAGCGTGCAGTGGTGAAATGGACGTTGATATCCAATATCCATGTTCTCCTTAAGAATCAAATAACTTACCAGGCTGCGGTATTTCAGAGCGTAGAACATCTCGAGGTAACGGCGAGTCTCGCGCCTCTCTAGGTTGCTCACATACTTCCAGAACCCGTAGACACCAGTCAGGGTCATCAGCCTCTCTGAGTACAGCTTCCAGGTGTACCTGCGCAGTCCAAGATTACAGCATCAGTATTTCCTCATGCAGAGTATTTAGGCACTTGCATGATAAACCATCACCCCTTGCTCCCATGCAAGTAATTATAAGAGTTATATTACAGGCGTACAACTCAAACTCAACACACACACACATAACCTCCTGTTTAATATGTGAATATGGGCAATAGACACTCGATCTGTCTTGCTGAATTATGCATGTGATGCAGTCCAGGCAATAACTTCTTCAGTATATTTCCATTATAAATATAGAGTAGATTGCAGAACATAGAATACATACTTCTCATAAATTCTCTTCAGGCCTCCCTGTGAAATCTTCTCCCAGTAGGTTGGATCCTCATTGCACTTCTCAAAGAAGTTGACCAAGATATCCGCAGCCTTGTCGCTGTGGTACGGATCAATGTGCAAACCAGACACCCCATCAACAATGATTTCAGCAGGGCCACCATGGCATGTTGCAATTGTTGGCAAACCGCATGTCATGGACTCGATGACAGTCAAGCCAAAGGCTTCATAGAATGCAGGCTAAAAATCAATAGAAACAAGAGTTTAGTCCTGTACAAGCTCAATGTAGATTGCATTGCTGTTGGAAGTTACTCAAATTAGATAAGTAATAGTAGAATATGACATGACTTGTATACCTGCACAAATACTCCCTTAGTGTCACAAATGTAGCGGTACAACTCTCCATTGCGAACACGGTTCATCTGAGCCGAGATCCACCGGATATGGCCCTTCAACTTGTACTCCTCAATTAGACTGTACATCCTCTTGAACTCAGCCTGCTCCTCCCTGTCCTTGGACTCTTTGCCATGGTCACCAGCAACAATCACAAGATTTGCCAAATCCCTCAGGTGTGCATTCTTACCGTACATCTCAACCAAACCAGTCATGTTCTTCACACGGTCAAGACGAGCCATTGAGAAAATGATTGGCTTGTTCTTGTCCTTCAATACAAACCTGTAGGGCAGTTAAAAAATATATTATGCTCGTATGGTGAACATGTAATGCAGTCTGAATGCCCATATACAATAAAGTAAGCAATTGTTCAGATAAACATTTAAATCGCTATCATAAACCAGCTAATTTGTCCATATAAACATTGAAGCCACTACCGTAAAGTAGCTGAAATACAATCACTATTGTTGCGTTATAGTAAGGATTGCAAGTTTAAACCTACAAAATATTATTTAATCTTGCAACTAAAAACATATATACATGTCTCAGTATTTAGTAGAGTGAAAGACCTGGACAGCTAGACCAGACACACATATTGGTATTAAATTCTTTTGCAACAGGTTGGCAACTAACAGGGGTAAAATCAGCAGTTCAGTACTCACTTGTGCTCAGAATTCTCAACATCACTGTAAACGAGCTCCTCAATTTCAGGGTGGAAGGCGGTGAGCCTCTTGTCAGTCTCGGTGTATGGGAAGTAGACACTCATGTCTGCTCCAGGAGAGACAATGTTGAACTTAGGATCAAACACATCAATGCCATGGACAACCCGGTAGAGCCCAGGAAGGGTGAATGCGATGTGGGACTCATACTGCCCCACAGTATCCTTGCTGCAAAACAAAGCAACCAAGCATAAGACACCCTTTTATTTACTGCCATAACACAGTGATACACTAATGGTTATATAAAAAATACCTTCCAGCGATTTCTTGGAACGTACTGGTGATAATGAAATCAGTGTGATTCATAGCAATAAGGTCTGCTGTGAACTGACATGAGAAGTGGTACTGGCTGTCGAATTTGTCCAAGTATATGTCTGAGTTGGGGTATTTGGTTTTCTCCAAAGCGTGTGCAATGGTACACTACATTCATATAGAAAAGGAATCATAAGGATTTCGTTAATTGAAAGAAATTTGAGAGACCCATGAACAACTAATCAGACCTGAGTGACTCCCAGTTTGTGTGCAAGAAGAGTGGCAACAAGGTTGCCGTCACTGTAGTTGCCAATGATGAGGTCAGGCTTGGCCTGCATTTCTCTCATGATCTCGTTTGCAACATCCTGTGGTAAAGAACACATGATCTCAGTATTACGGATTATATTCAGCTCTGCTAGCATGTTCAGTTGAATAATCCATTTACCTCGGTGTATGTCTCCAGGAATGGCCAGACATCAAAACGAGAAATCCACTTGCGGAGGATCCCGTTCTCAGTTCTGAATGGAACGCGGAGAATGTCTGTGTGCTCAGTTCCAATAACCTTCTCCAGCCGCTGGCCACACGTAGTCCCAACAGCATCAGGCAACAGCCTGGTTACCTGCATCAAATAAAATTGTGTAGCCACATTTATTTAGTCATTCACAATACACTGACAAGAGCCTGGAAGTTGGAACAAGTCAAATTGTTATCTCAAACATACAATGAGGATCTTAGGGGTGATGTCCAGGCCTTGCTGCTTGATCCTCAGAAGCATTTCATTCTCCAAAGCACGGACTTGATCCAAGATGTACACAACCTGTAAAACAATAGTACGGCCAATCAAAACTTATTTTTTAAAAAAATTTACTAGCTAAAACAAAAAGAAATGTTAAGCGCCCTACCTGACCACCGGTATCAGGGTATCCCAACACATTGGATTGGGCAAAGTAGCCATGTGGAGACAGGATAACAACATTGAACATCATCGGTATAGTTCCAAGGAACTTCTCCAAGTTGGCCGGATCGGGGGCCTCAAGAAGATCAAGAAGCAAGTGGAGGGTGTCGAGCACACGCTTTGCAGTGTCACCCCAACCCTTCTCCAAGCCGAGCTCTTGGAACCTACATGGAGATCATGAAGCACATCATGAGCAGTTATTCCATTAGCAATAGTTTTAACGAGCTATATGGTAAGGGCAAGTTAAAAAGCAATCACCTGTGGTTGAACTCTGAGTAGGGGGTGTCCTGAGGAATGCTCACTAAATACTCTTCAGCCTTTCTAAGGGCTGACTGGAGCCCACGAAGGCTCTGAATTCTGTCATTCAGCATCATTGTCTGCAATAGAAAACAGCATTTTGAATTTATGATTGAGGTGACTTGAATCACATCACAAAGTGGTTTTTTGGATAATGACTTTTTTTTCTAAAGGAATAAGATTTAAGGCAATTGGCACAAGAAAACTCTCTGCTGTATAAGCACTTGGCATGTTCCGCAGTCTGCATATTGGAAACTTACCTTGCCCTTGTGGTTATGGGCTCTCAGGAAGTTCAGCAGGGGGTAGAGGCTCTCCTTGTCCTGGAACAACTTGGAAGACAAGTGACGGTTAAGGAATTGCACCCCATTTCCAATGGACTTGGACATGGAAGGACGCGGGAAGGAGGCATTGAAGGGCTCAAAATCAAGCTCAAGCACAAAGTTGCTTGTGTTTCTGGCATTTAAAAAGAAGAAGAAGATCAAATTTGTGTATGGTTATTTTACTACTACAAGAAAGCACATATTTGACTAGAACTAAGATTTCATGATGAAACTTACTGTCCATCGACAAGCTGTTCCTTGAATGCCAAGTACTCCGAAACGCTAAGCTCCTCCACAGCCAACTCACTTACATTCACCCGTATGTAGTCCCAGACACCAGGCCTCGGCCTGATGGCAAGTGCAACCCAGGGGGGCAGCACAATTGCTTCCTGCATGTAGACAAGGAAGAAAATTAGAATGCCTCGTTGATGAATTTCAATTGACAAGCACTTGATTAGGCACATTGTCAGTGTTACCTGAGCAGCACGGAGAATGTCTTCAAAGGGTGCGTACTTCTCCTTGTCAGATTCAATCAGGGCGTCAAACTCAGCAAGCAGCTGGTGGCGCTGAAGCATTCCTTTGCCCTGGTTAACATACCTGTATAGAGTGGTATTTGAGAAATAGAACCAATGCTTTATGCTTGTATCTCATATCCTTCCTGTGGCTGAACTATGTAAATGGCCCTATCCTATCTACCAGATTTCACTGCTTCCAGCCTTCTAGGTAAGCACAAACAATTCGTCAAAATGGACTGTGATTCATAATGTGTGATCAATAGGGCAGAGATCATGAAAAATTATTATATGTCGATGTGGCATCAAGATCAGAGTATGCATTACATAGCCAAATATCCACTAAACAAACTTAGCAAGAATATCTGAATGTGACACATTTTGGGCCTGTTCTCCCCAGCTTATCTAATCTGCTAATATGACTTATCTCGTAACTTCGCGAATTTCCTGAGGTGGCCTCGAGAGTCGGATGCACTTGGTTTTTAGGATTTAGAGAGCTTTTAGACACGTCTACGAGATAAAAAAAACGGATTCAAAAAGAGTCAAATAAATCAATATAAGCTACGTTATCTGACTTATTTCTTGTCTTATCTGACTTATATTGACTTATTTGACTTTTTTATTACTTTTTGAATCCGTTTTTTTATCTCGTAGACGTGTCTAAAAGCTCCCTAAATCTTAAAAACCAAGGGCATCCGATTCTCGAGGCCACCTTAGGAAATTCTCGAAGTTACGAGATAAGTCAGATTGTCACATTCGCGTTGGACGGACTAGAACTATCAAAGGCATGGATGAAGTTTATACCAAGTTAACAAGTTACAAGAGCTGCAGGGCATATATAGGTGTTACAATTAGGCACGTTTTTAGATCTTCACCTGGAAAAGAGCGCAATCAGCTCGTTCGGATGAGAGGAAAAGGTGGCACCGAGACGCTCACGCAGACTGTGGAGGCGAGTCAGCTTCGCAGCCATGGCTAACAACTTCAGGATTCAGAACTGCAAAGCATAGTTCATGATTAACCAACAGTTTGACACAAAGCAACATAGATTGAAACCATTTACTTGCACAAGAACAAGTCAATAGCAGCCATTAAGCATTGTGAGAATATATATGAACCGGTAGATCATGCTGATTGCTGAGGCAAAATATACCACACCGCAAACAAGTACTAGGACTTCAGAAGAAAAGTAAAAACCAGCTATGCCTTATGATTTATTCAAGTGAAACATTTAACAAGATATAGAATCTTATAGATCAAAGGCAGCAAAATACAAGCAAGTACTAATCCTGGACAAAATAAAAAAGAAGTTCTGGCTTTGCACGCTTTTTGAAAATGTTGCCAAAGGGGAAATAAACAGCAACTTGATCGAATGGATCTGCTGCTTCTAGAGTAAAGATGCTATTTAGATCCTTAACACACAGAGAGGCAGCCAAAAAACATGGAGAGGAGGATTTGGCTACAAAGTATGTCAAAACAAGCACATCGTTCGCAAGCTCCCAATATTAAGAATCCCTCAGGTGGAAGATCAAAGAGAAGATATGTTAAGATCGTGACTCCATGGAAGAATCCAACAAGACCCAATTCTCAGTTTAAAAAAAACTTTCAAAAAAGTTTTTTTCACTCGCTCGTCATCCACCGACAGGCACCAGAACAGTCCTCAGGAAGCAAAAGAGCGAGCAGCAGAAGTGATCAAAGCAAGATCTCAAGCAAGCTACCTAGCCATGAACTTCTACTTGACGAACAGATTCGAAATACCTCAGTATAAAATTTTCGAGGGGAAAAAGGGATTCCGCTCATAAACCCACATGAGGACATCGGAAAGCTCTCCCGACAATCCACTAATGGTTTCAACCAGAAAAAGCCATAAACCCGAGCAGGAGGTCAGCAAAACCCTGGCAAGATTCAGCAGATGACCCACCAAAAGAATCACCAAGATGAGCAGGCAAAACCTAAGAAATGGTGGAGCAAGACAGCGATTAAGGTGACTTCTTGAAGTCGCACAGACAAGATTTTGATCTAGCGCAGCCAGATTAGCACAAAACCCAAGCTAAATCCCACCCAAGATCAACACATGGATCCAAAGGAACATGTTGATATCAGAAGCATGGACATACCCAACGGTCAAGGTCTCAAGGGGAGCAGCCAAATGGAAGGCCTCTCCAAGATCCAGAGGGACCAATAAATAGGCAGGTCGCTAAACCCCGGACTGCACTGTGAGCCTGTGAGAAGAGGACATGACAGTGCTACCGGTAGGGCCTCAAGCTGACATCAACTATGGAATAGCAATGGATAACACCAAATTATTGTGCCAACATTTTTTTAATCCGATAGTGTCACTGATCATGTCATGGTGCAGGCAACAATCCAATTAGCAAATGCTGGCCTGCCCAATTGCTACTCTTGAAAAAGTTTCAACCTTTCTTCCTCAGAACAGTCTCACAGACTGAAGGTACAGTGGATTGAACGACCGGCTGGGAGAGAAAGAGAAGAGGGAGAAGAAAGGAAGCAGTTGCTTTCCTCATTTTTCTCTTTCTTTTTCTGCATCTGCAAATCACATAATTGATTTGGTGGGGAGCAGAAAGTGGTGATTCGACAACTAGATCAGGCTTAGCATGTCAATTATCGACAGATGCAATGAGGTTGTCTGGATGAAAAGCAAGAAATTTTTCTTCCCTAGCATTGACAAGTGGGACACCACAGAGAAAAAGACCAATACTGTCCATGCCTAACTACCACCATCCTCCTAGTCTCCTTCTAGAAGCTTGACTTGTTTACACCTGGGTCTTTCAGAAGCAGCAAGATCATGAGCAAGAACGATGGGAAACACCAAGAAGTCGATGATACCATATACCAATCTGCCATCCAAGTGGCAGTTCTTTTTTATGATCTTGCTAAACAAAATGATATCTGGTACAGAATGAAATTTTCTGGGCTAGAACTAGAATGGCGTCCAGTCATCGTCAGAAAGGACAACCAGAAACAAGAAGTCGCGCAAGATTATGCTTTCAGCAAAAGATTGCATTGCTTCTCGCAGACGCACCAAGATACCACCTAATTTGGCCGCCGGACAGCGAGTTGTTAATCGCAATTACATCGAGGACGTCGTGAGAAGGCTACGTGACAAACAAGAACAGACCGGCCTAAGAAGTGTGCTGACTATGCAGTGCCAAGATTGCGAGAAAAGAAGCATATGCGTCGCACGAGAAATAAATGTTTTGCTCCAACTCAAAGCAATGCATTGTGGTACACTCGAAGATTATTTTTTAAGAAACAAATACACTCGACAATTATAGAAATGTCCCTTTCAAAAAGAATATAGAAATATAGTCCAAAAAAAGATTAAAGAAATGTGCAAATATACTAATTTTTAACAAGGAAATAAGATGTTTTCTTCTATACTTTACAAAATACCAATCAAATCCAACCATTCATCCGTTAGGATAGGATATGAAAAAATTTATCACTCCACCTCTCTCCAATCTCTTGTCCTCTCTCACAGACTGGCGACTACGGTGGCTGGTAGTATGGTAGCCATGCAGCGGCATGCGCACGAGCAGCAGTGCCAATAAGCGGTTCGCCACTCGCAGACAGAGGCCAAGCAGTGGCAGGACTAAGCACCATGGCAGTGGGTGCCCGGCGGCTGCGGTCAAGGGGTTAGTGAGAAAGAGAGGAGGAGGGGACGAGGTGCTCGAGCGGCGGGGGTGGTGGCCGGCTGCATCAGCCGTAGTAGACAACAGTGGCAGGTAGCCAACAACCGACAGCAACTCGCCCATCGGTGACAGATAAAAGGCCTAGGAGAAAGAAGGGGAAAAAAACAACGGGCATTTGACAATATGTTCCAAAATACTGTTCAGGCCTACGTGTCATAGACATAAAAATAAGGCATATCATCAATTTTCAATCAACTTTGGGGTATATTGTCAATTATCCTAAAAACAAAAAGACTGAGATGCCATTCATCCATTGATATGCAAGAGCATCTCCGGCGAAGCTTTTAAAACAAAATCTTCTATATATTTAGAGTCTCTCGTCTTTCAGCAGAATCTCTATCTCAGTCCTTAAATTTGAAGTTCCTCTCTTCCGGCCTCTAAATTTGGAAGATCTCTGTATCAATCTATATAGTTTCTCTGGATAGAGGTTCTGGTGGAGAGGATGAAAATATAGAGAACAAATAGTAATTTAGGGAGATGTATAGAGACCCGATTTTATAGCATCTGCTGGAGATGCTCTAATTATCTAAAAGGATGGAGGATTGGTACTAAGAGGTACATCTTGAGAGTCATTGGATGGCTTAGATTTAATATACCAGTAGATAAATTGTAAGACCTTATTCCCCATATAGAACGCTAGGGATGGTGGACGCCCGGATCACTAGAGATTGGAGGAGAATTAGTTTGAAATCCTCACCATGATTAATCTATAAGGATCCCAATCAAGATTGGTCTTCCTAAACAAGGCGTAGAAGGGCTCAAGAAATAAACCACCGTTGCTTATCTCAATGGATGAGCCAGAGGGTGCAGCCCTGACCACCCGGGTTCGAATGCTGAAACTTTCTCGGAAAAACACAAGATATAGGAATTCCCGAGGTCATCTGTTTAAAAAAATAATAATAAACTACTATTTTTCACGAAGCGAAATTTGGAGCATCAAGATTCAAGCAAGACACAGCACGGCATTGCATCGAACAGAATGAACAGTTAAGTCAAAACCAAGACGAGCATTACCTTGCGAGGCCTTAGAGCAGGGCCAAGAACACCACGATAAACAAGAAGAAGGCAACTCGAAAGACAAAGAAATTCTGGGAGTTAATGGAGAGGTACTGCCTGCAGCACGGGTGCGTTTTATAGGGGAGGAAAATTTTTTTGCTTTTGCCTGTGAAACAAGTCACGGTTTTGGATTCGATGACTGACAGCTGCAAGAAAGGCAAAGGAGGAGGAGGCACACATGGTAAGACCTCTCCAGCAAAGATTTCAAACTTTTTCTCTATAACACTATTTTTTACTAATTCTATTTATCATCGAAAATTTCTTTACACTTCATACTACACTCTAAAAATGATTTTCTATACAATAAAAACTATCGCTAAAAAGTCGAATAAACAGTATTTTATAGCTCCCGTTGAAGATGCTCTTGACATAGGAGGAGGATGGGAGGAACTCAGGAACCTGGGGGCTTCTCTCGCCGCTACTGCCCGTTCCAAATCCGGCTGTCAAATCAGGGAAACTGGCCTCCGGTTTTTGCATCCACGATCACGTTTTGGTTATTTGATTGCTTCCCTTTTTATATTTCGCAGCGAGCTTACTTTTTTCTCTCTCTTTTTGAAGAGCAGCGTGATTTGGTTTGGAGCCTTCTAAAACCGATGGTTGGTTCTTCTTCGGGAAAAAGAAAAGAAAGGTTGCTTCCCTCTAAAAAAACGAAAAGGAAGAAAGAAGAAAGGTTGCCTTTTCAGCTGTTCTCGCTATGCATACAGCTTAGAGCATCCCAGCAGTCCCCCTAAAGCACTGTAGCTCTGACTTTTTTAGGATAGAGTAGCTGCTGGAGAGAAAAAAATCTTTTTGAGTATAGTGGAAATGTGAAGGAAGTTTAGAGTAATGGATAGAGGGAACGCTAATAGTGTTTGGATGGGAGAATTTAGAGGGACTGCTGGCACTACAGGAATCGGCCTTTTTTTCATCGGTCAAATCTATTTTCGTCGGCTGAAAGCTATCAGATGAAAAAAACATGGGTATTTTCGTCGGCAGAGCGAAAACCGACGAAAAATAGGTGTTTTCGTCGCCAAAGAGAAAGCCGACGAAAGCAAATGCACATCCACCACGCGTTCCAGGAAATTGAAATTTGGAGAAATTTTTTCGTCGGCCAGTGAAAAAAGCCGACGAAAACACACCAAAACCCGACGCGGGTATTGAAATTTGAATTTTTTGGCGGATTTTCTCGCTCTTTCGTCAGCCTAACTAGTCGACGAAAACATAGGCCTGTCAAAGCTTAGACACGTGTCTAAGCGTGAGTGGGCAGCAGTTATTTTCGTCGGCTTTTTAAGCCGACGAAAATAGTCCGACCGACAATGCTTTCCACGTGTCTAACTATGAGTGGGTGGCTGTTATTTTCGTTGGCTATTATGGCCGACGAAAATAGTCTGACCTGAAGTGCTTTCCACGTGTTTAGTCGTGAGTGGACGACGGTATTATCGTCGGTTTCAAAGGCCGACGAAACAACTTCCTAACATAACTCTTCACGCGCAGACCATCCAATCTCTCCTAGGGTTGCCTCCTTGCTGCTCATTCTACCACCTCGCCGACCGCCGGTCCAGCGTAGCCGTCACAACTTTGACCGACCATCCTCGCGACGCCGTCGACCTTCTCGACTTTCGATCAGTGGCCTGCCACTCTGCCCATTGGTCCAAATGACCTCATCACCCCGTCCCGTCCGTCCTCGTGATGCCGTCCCAACCGGCCGCCACTGCCTCGTCGCTCGTCGCCCCTACCGCCGCTCGTAGCCGTGAATGGAGCGCGGCCGTCCGACCACTCGACGACCACGCCAGTGTCTTCCCCCTCCTTGGAGATAGGGTTTGCCCCCACTTCTATAACGCAATAACTCTTTTTTAACTACTTTGCCTCAGGAAATATTTAAGCTCTTTATCAGCATATTTGCAGACCTAGCTGAGACTAGCAGTCCATATCTTCCATGAAGGATGAAGATATTGGAAAATGTTGCTACACTTAGGTGTTCTGTAATAATGCTCGACATTGGTTGTCAGGACTTGGTTCTTGATATGGTCAGAACTTTCTTCTCAACAGTAAAGTAAGACTATAAATCTAATTTTTTGGTTGCTATGCAGCTAAACTACCTTAAAATCTGAAGCTTATTTTCGTTCATACCTATCATTGACTGTAAATGCATTTATTTCAATTCTTTGTTGAACATATTTTACTCAAGTGAGATTTGATCTAAGAACTTGATTTCATGGTAACTAGATTTGGCATAAATCCAAGATCGCAGAGATGGTTGTTCTAACACGATAGTTTCTCCCCCCCAAAAAAAAGGAACCGATGTTTACTCAGTTTTTTATTTTGCCAGACTCACTCTATCACATAGTTTATTTTAATAGCTTCTCTGTTGGAATATGAGTATATTGTTTGGATAAGTGTATAGTTTTATTTTGATATGAGTATATTCATTTTCATATAGCAGAATCATAAACAAAGAGGTGAATACTAATTTTAGTTATAGACTAGAACTTAAACACATATAGCTCCTGTCAATCTCTCTTACCTGAACTGAAAATTTTCATTCTATGTCAAGTCTCTTCATTTCCATAAGTTAATTTCTTGTATTTTTATTCTTGCCACTTTATTTCTGTGTGAAGATATGGTGATGTAGAACTTTCTGTGATTTTTTTTAATTTTCTATAATTTATGTGAATTTTCTACAAATTGTGGGATTTTCTGTGATTTTTATTTTTAAAAAAATTTGTATTTTTGTTGGCAATTTTGGCCGACGAAAATAAATGGCATCCCACGTAGTGCTGATGTGGCATGCATATTCGTCGGCTTATTTGGCCGACGAAAATAGCTGGCCACGTGGCGATGACATGGCGTCGGTTTTGGCATGGTGCCCGTCGGGTTTGAAATACTTTTGTCGGACGGATAAAGCCAACGAAAAAAATTACTTTCGTCGGCAACCGACGAAAATGACCTTTTTTTCGTCTCTTTTGCGTCGTCGGCCCATTTTCGTCTGTAGGCCGACGAAAAAAGGTTTTCTTGTAGCGTGGGGATGCTCTTACTTGTTTGTGTGACTGGCGTATACGAATGGGAAGTAATAATGGACGGATGGTTAGCACCAGCTATGGACCTAACTCTTTACTTTAATTTTGTGTTTATTCGAAGGGATTTGAGTGTTTAATACGTATTTCCAAACAAGCCTTTACAGTAGGTGTGGATACGAGTGGTTGTCCCTTAGTTTTGTATCCACGATAATTTCACTAGTGTTGATGTTAGAATGGGACTCTGGGTTATGTTGGTAAATGATTGAAAGTGCGTAACAGTTTAAGAAGATTTTTTTTAAAATGTAACAGTAGGTAAGGAACCCATTGTAAATATGTTTAAACATAGGGATATTTACAACAAGAAAATAAGAAGAAATTCTTTAAACATAAACGTAAGGAAGTCAATGGAGATGATGTGGACAACACAGATGTTTATGCAAAAGAATGATAAAGATTTTTTTCAAAGGGAGAATAAAGATTGAGACCTTGCATTAGCATATGTCATCTTACAGCTCTTTTTTGAAAAAGGAAAAGTCTCAATCGAGAAATGAAATAAAACTTTCCAAACGGCACCAATGAAAGGACGCAATTTTCTCCTATAAAATATCTAGAGGACCGAACTTTCAAGGGGATATGGCAACTCCAGAAACTGAAGTGTAATCAACAGCAGCAGCACTTTTGTTTATTTTGAATCAACACGAAAAAAAAGACCCCAGTTAAATACAGAAGCCAAGTGAATTTTGATTCCGTAACTTCAAGATTGTACAGATAAGTTAAAGTTTCCTCAGCTCTTGTTAGCTTCATGTGAGCTGAGCTCTGCCAGAAGGTAAATCGTGTCTCGGGCCTTTGAAAAACCTGTTTACTAATGCTCTGGCCAAAAAAAAAAATGATACTTAATACCACTGTTTTATGCAGCAATTTCAGTCATAACAACAACACTGGCGACCCTACAGTTCAATGTTGGCGACGGGAATTTTGTGGTTGAAACGATCATGAATTCAACGCAAACGCATCTAGATTATCTAAATGTTGTGTCTACTTTGTTGGGAATTGACTGACTACGTGGCGACGAGGCCGCACGAAACGGCCATCTCGTCGTAGTTGTTTTCGTCTTTGCATCTCTTGAAATTCGTTTCACGACCAGCAGTTGACATTTCTACTGGTTATCAGAGTTTCAATATCAGATGTGCTTGTAGAAGAAGTTGCTTTTGGTTATTTTTACAAAGCTAGATCTTATAAAACCTTACATATGTACCCTGCCATACCCTCTAATCACACGAGGTTAAAACCAGCTTCTGATTGAAAGGTGGTGAAAGCACCCTAGATGGGTCAGTTTCAAAGATGCTTTCGGCAGAAAAGACACACCCTTTGTTAATTTAAAAGAAAAATACAACCTATGTAGTAGAAGCCTACCGCTCTTATAAACAGGGGCTCCACGATAATAAGGATGAACATTTATAACGGCAATAAACAGAGAATAGCAAACATGGGACGCCAATGCTGAAGGCGAGGAGAGGAAGAGAGAGGCGATAAGAAAGAATGAATAATTTTTTTTTTTAAGATGACATTTGCATAAATTTCTTAAAACGTGCTGTTGTATCACGTATTTTTATACTTTATTATAAAATTTCTCATAAGTGGTATTTATTTGTAGTGGCATGTATCTAAATAATAAAAAAGAAAAAAAAGAGAGGGGGGAGAGGGGAAGGCCCTTCAAATGGGTCAGTTTCAAAGTTGTTTTTTTTAAGTAAAGACCGTAGGAACTTTCTATAGTTATTATATATATTGCTCAAAGAATATATACAAGGCCTAGGTCGGACAAACCGAAAAAATTAATAAAGAAAAAGGGAAGGTGAAGAGGCAATAGAAAATTAGTCTGGCTGTTTTTGGTACGGTGGGTTGACGAAGCTGTAGCCCCGCTGTCAAACAATGGTACCAAAGTCACAATCTTTTTAAATAAAAAGAGAAAAATAGTAGCTTAAGTAAGATAAAAGCTACAGCTCTCATATCGCATAGGCTCAATGTCAACGGGCACCTCTGAAACCCTCTTTGGCATCAAAGTTTAGAGAAAACTCTATTTTAGTATACATAGAGTTTTATAATATGTGCACAAAGCCATGGTTTCAACTAGGACCATCTCAACTTTGGTTTTTCTTGAAATTATAAGGTGTTTGTTCGCATGGTTTGTGGATGCAAAATTTTGACCAAATACAATGGAGAAGTACAACCATAACACTAGCCGATAGTCGAAATTAAAAAAAAAAGATGTGTGGAGTGGAGTTATAAAAACTCCAATGAAACCATAGTTTCAGCCAAAACAGAGTTTACTCTGCCAAAACTTTGTATTCAAAGTTCCAAATGCGTTTTAGTTTTCTAAACCATTGTATTTTACAAATCAAAGTTTTGTCTTCGAACTATAAAAAAACTCTATGTTGCCAAACAAACCTGACGGGGGCCTAGGGTGACGTTCGGATAGTCACACGCTAAACGCAAAAACAAAACAGCCCTCTCCCGAGCAAGGGTCTACTTCAAGGAGTCCTCGCCGGGGCTCGGGCACGCCAGTCTGCTCGGACCGGGTCCGAGCAGCTCCTCCCCGACTAAGAAAGGATTCCCCGCTACATTAAATGCTCGACACCGCTCGAGACAGTCCGCAGGGATCCGCGCCACCAACCCACGTCTTGTAACATCGCTTCCCACACCGCTTCCCGTAAGACGAAGAATGACGACGATGACGCAAGAGGAAGACATGCTTCGACCACCGGACAAAGGAGGGACAACCATCATACCGCTAGGTAATAGGATTCCACCGCTAGAAAAACCGATGGCGTCCATGTATAAATAGACTACGTTGCGGCACATCTAGAAGGCGACTACCGAAAAATACACACGCGACATCGTGGGAGCTCCACCGCACCATTCGGGCCAAAGCTCATCCTCTCGCCACAAGAAACTCATCCCTTTGTAACCTCTTGACCCTCATATAGATACCATCGACGTGAAATCATTACCTCCACTCGAGGGCGAACCCAGCCTAAAAATCATGCGTGCCTTTTCTTCGATAGCCACCGATCGAAGTTCGTCTTCTTGAAAGCCCCGACGCCATGGAAAGAGGCGGTTGATCCTCACTCTCAACAAGTAAGCTTCGGTACCGGGGCTCCGTACTCTAATCGCCGACAACGGCGCCGTCCGTGGGGAAGAGATCACCTGCGGCGAAGGTCCTTGAAGAATGGCGAACTCTCGGGACAACCAAGATATTCGCCGACGACCTCGGCGACTTGGGCGAATATTGGTCCGACATCGAGGTCGCCGGATTGTCGATCCGGAAGGACACGCCATGGCGAGTCCTCTCCCTATGGATGTCTGCCGCCGGTGGGTGAGCTGGGTTCGAGTACGTTCGAACCTCTCGATTCCGAGAGTTACGGAACAGAGACACCACCATATGTGAAGGTGTCGGTT
This sequence comes from Olyra latifolia, assembly GCA_036346145.1. Lineage (NCBI taxonomy): Eukaryota > Viridiplantae > Streptophyta > Magnoliopsida > Poales > Poaceae > Olyra > Olyra latifolia. The sequence continues at coordinate 6,956,462 of CM070530.1, forward strand.
AAATGCGAAGGGTCGATATCCGGACATCCTGCACGACTCGACCACGAGACGATCTCTGCGGGGATACGGTCATGACACCCTCATGCCCAAGATTCTCGCTGAAGCCCACATGGCGGACATCGGCGACGTCCTCGCTCCGCGCCTCGGGAGGACGAGTCGAAGTCGCCGCTGACGCCGCTGAATGGCCGGCTGGCCGACTCGACGACCGAGCCTCGCAACCCATCGCGATGACCCGGGGCGGCGCCCGCCAGCTCTCCGCCTCGACCGGGTCGCCACCTCCGTCCTTTCCTCCGATCCGACGGTAGGAGTCGCCAGCCCCGGGCCCGCACACGTGGTGCGTGACCTCGACTTGATTTCGACCAGCCGCCGAGCTAGGCGTAGCCATGGCCGAAAGGCGGAGCGATTGGCGGCGATCTTCCTCGTCTGCCGACTCGGAGTGCTTCCGGAAAGCCGAACCCCGAGGGGTAGTTACTCCGTCCACGACCTCCGTCGGGACCTTGATCGCGGAGGAATGACCGCACATCTCGCCATCACGGTGGCGTCTCGAGCAATGCTCGGCAAAGCGAAAGCATCGCCACGACGACGACTTCGGCTCGCCACTCCGGCCGAACGGGCCACCCCGAGTCGGTCGAGGGCGCCATGGCGAAGCGCCGACCCGCGCCACTCGGGAAACCCACCGGATACCCCGACGCCGGCGCGACGGCGTCTTCGCGCCTCGGTCCCTCCGAGGACGTGAGGCGTGGCGCTCATGGGTACGACAGCGGGTAAACCACGGGTGCCCCGCTTTCTCCGCGACCCTCGAAGCGGCATGGCCCCCAAATTCAAACCGGGCCACATAGAGCGATTCGACGGGACCCGAACCCGGACGAATTCCTCTCGGTATATGCTACCAACGCCACAGCCATGCGCGTGATGAAGGGTAATGGTGAACTATTTCCCATTGTGTTGGAAGGCCCGCCGGACATGGCTCTTCAACCAACGGAAGGCTCCATCCACACCGGGTCCAATCAGGCGAGGCCTGCGCGAATTTCATGGTCTTGTCTCCGCCAGAAGGCCGCAGGACCTCAAACGGTGGTCCAGATGGAGGACGAAGCCTCCGGGACTACGTTCGAAGGTTCATCCGGATCTGAAACACGATTCGAACATCCTGCACGGCGATCATCGAAGCATTCACCGGCGTCAAAACGTCCGCTTCACCCAGACTCGAGATATACTCGGCTCCTCGGCAGATGAGCTCTTCAAGCGGCGGAGCGTTACATAAACGCCGAGGAGGCCGTGAGCGAAACGCTTCTTGGGTCCGGACAGCGCCTCCAGCCAAACTGGATCTTCGGACAAAAAGAAGTCCGACAAGAAGGCCAAGAAGAAAAAAAGCGGCCAAATTGGTGGCGCTATCCTGCAGCCGTCGCTCTACGCACACCGGCCAAAGCCTCGGCCTTCCCGAGCAAGGTGGGCGGTCGTGATCGACCGACCGGACGAAGCGTGGACCTCGGGGACCCTCGAGCGGTCGCTTCGCTGCTGCACCAGTGCACGGCACGACCTCAATCGCCGCACTGGATCGCTCGGCGAAGACTTCTACAACGGACGGGGCCCATGCCCGCCCTCCCGGATCTTGGGAAGGTGGGCCCGACCGAAGTCCGAGCCCCGCCCCGGACCGCACGGCCAGAGAGCGAAGAATACATGAGCCGAGTCACCACATTGCGGTGATCTTGGAGGGTCCGCGCCTACGCCTCCGACGAGAGTTGAAGGCAGGGCCGCGAGGTCTGCCAGCGGACCGAGACGGCTCGGTTCTCGAAGCAACTTAGATGGTCGAAACGACCATCTCCTTCTCCCGGAGGATCTGCCCCTCGGGAATGACGGTTCCCGAAACTCCCCTCGTGCTCTGCCCGACCATCGATAACACAAGGGTCGCGGGTGCTTATCGATGGGGAAGCGCTCTGACCTGATCTCGCCGGGTCTTGAGCGAGATGCAAATCCTCGTTCCAAGATCAAAACATCGCTATGCCCTTCCACGGCATCATCCCGCACGTCCATGACCCCGCCGGGCAGATCGTCTGCCTGTGACCTTCGGCGGCCGAGCAACTTCCGGACCGAGTTGGTCACCTTTGAGGTAGTCGACTTGAGTCGGCCTACAACGCCATCCTCGGCAGTGGCCCTCGCCAAGTTCATGGCAGCTCGCACCACGCCAGATCACCGCCTCAAGCTCCCGGGGCGAAAGGGGTGATCACCGTCGGGGGCAACCACAAGGCCGCCCTAGAGTCTGACGAAATGGCGCCGACTGGTCGGCCAGCTCAACGAGCGGGCCCGAGCAAAACTCTCACAAGTCCGCTCGGCCCAAGGTTGTCCTCGGCCTCGAGCGCGATTTAAAACATCTCGATCTCCGGCGAGGACCCGTCGAAGGTGGTCCACGTCGGGGCCGCTTTAGATCCAAAATAGGAAGGCGAGCTCGTCACCTTCCTCCGGGCAAACGCCGACGTCTTCGCATGGGAGCCGTCCGACATGCCCGGGTCCCAAGGAGGTGATCGAGCACAGTGGCGGTTCACTCGTAAAACCAAGGTCAAGCGCCGAGGAGATTCCCGCAATGGAAGGTCGATGTCATCAAGGAGCGGTGGACAAGCCGTTGAAGGCCGCCGTTAGAAGTCGAGCACTCCGGTGGTTGGCGAATCGATCGTGGTCGAAGAAGAACGGAAGTGGCGGATGTCGTCCGATCACACCAACATCAACAGCTCATGTCCAAAGGACAACTTCCCCTTTCCGCATAGATCGGTTAGTCGATGCAACGGCGAAGCACACCGTGATGAGCTTCTTGGACGATACTCCGGTACCATCAGTCACTTGTCGCGGGAGGATGAAGAGAAAATCGCCTTCATCACCCCTTCGCACCTTCGCTACACGACCATGTCTTCGGTCACAAAACGCGGGGCCACTTTCCAACGTTTGATCAGAAGACCTTCCCGACCGGATCGGCGGAACCTAGGAGTCTATGTAGACGACATAGTCGCCAAGAGTGCCTTGGCCGAGGCCCACATCCGGACCTCGAAGAAACCTTTTCGTAATTTAAGAAAACATCGGATAAAGCTGAATCCGGAGAAATGTGTCTTCGGTGTACACACGGGCATGGTGCTCGGATACATCATCGGGTCGACCGTATCGGTGCCAACCCGAAAAGATCGGCCGTCGAAGGATGCGAGCTCGCCGAATATAAAGGAAGTTCGATCGCTCATTTGGTCGGATGGCGGCCCTTAGCCGCTTCATCTCCCGACTAGGTGAACGCGACTTCCTTTCTTCAAAGCCTTATGCAAGCACGACGGTTTCGTCTGGCGGACCGAGGAGGCCGACGACGCCTTTAAAAAGCTCAAAGAATATCTATCGAGCCCGCCTGCCCTAGTCACCCCGAGGGACAGGAGCCTTTGTTGTTCTACTTGGCGGCCTCCCCTGCGGTGGCGCCAGTGCTCGAGTCGAGCCCGAGGAAATCAGCGCCTATTTACTACGTGAGCGAGGTACTTCATGGACCTAGGAGGCGTTACCGAGGTCCGAAACTTCAGACTCCTCTCATGGCTTCTAAAAACTTCGCCACTATTTCTTGGCTCACCCAATCACGGTCCCGACCAGGCTTTCCGCCGAGAGAAATCCTCAAAACCCCGACGCCTCGGGCGCATCGCTAAATGGGCGATTGAGCTCGGGAATTTGACTCGGGTTCGCCGCCCGAACGGCGATCAAATCTCGAATCTTGGCGGACTTCGTGGTGAGTGGGCGAATCCCCGATCAACAAAAGGCCGCACGCCGAGGAACCCCATTGGACAATGTTCTTGACGGCTCGCGTTCGAAGCGCTTCGGGCCGGAGTTAGGCCGACCTCTCTCACGGAGAACAACTCGAAGACGTCATACAATTACACTTCGCCGCGACGAACAACGCGCGAATATGAAGGCCTCTTGGCGGGCTCGAGCATGCTCTGCGCTAGGGGTCCGACGACTAACCGTGAAAGGGATTCGCAGTTGGTCGTAAACCAGTTAACAAGGAGTTTCAAGGTTCGATGACTCAATGGCGCGTTACGGTCGAGGTAAGGAAGTTGGAAAGGAACTTCAGAACTTCGAGGTCCTTTACGTGCCCAGAGAGCAAATACTCGGCCGACCAACTTGCCAAGTTGGGCACCTCGCAAGAACCGGTCCCAACAGGGTGCTCGTTGAGCACCGCTAAAGCCCTCCATTCCTCCGGAGAAGAGGCAACGAGACGCATAAACGACGCTCCGCCCTCGAGCAAGGAGCCACTTGATGACGCCATTCATCCAATTCTTGGCACACCGGACATTGCTCGAGGACGGCCGAGAAATCCCGCTTATCAGAGAGCTCCACTATACAAAGTTAGTGGAAGGTGCCTGCATCAAGAGGCGCGCCGAGTCCTCTCCAAGCGTCCCTCGAAGAAGGGAGATTCTGCTAAAGGACTTGCACGAGGTGCTGTGGAGCTCACTCCTCCTATAGAACGCTCGTCGGCAAAGCCTTCAGATGGGCTACTATTGGCCCACTGCGTTGGTCGACGCCGGAAGATCGTCACCACTTGCCGAAGCGTGCCAATTCCATGCCCGGCAGTACACCAACCAGCCTACACCCTTCAAACTATTCCCTACCGGCCATTCTCTACCGGGGCTAGACATACTAGGACCATTCCCCAAAGGCGAAGGATCGCGATACCTCTTCGCCGCCATTGACACGTTCACCAAATGGATAGAGGTGAACCGGTCTCGGCATTACGCCCAGCGGCCAAAAATTCTTCCGCAATAACGTGGTCACGCGGTTCGGCGTTCCCAACCGACTAATCACGGACAACGGAACTCGGTTCACCAAAGGAGCTGTTCCAAGAATATTGCGAGGACGCTAGCACGAAATTTGCCGCCTCTGTGGCTCACCCACGAGCAACGGGCAGCCGAGCGAGCCAACCGGGCGAGATCCTCCAAGGAATCAAGAGGCGGGTCTTGATCGGCTTTCCAAGCTACGACAGGCTGGGTCGACGAGCTCCTTCCGTCTTGTGGGTCAGTCCGCACCACTCCCAAAGAGAGCGACGGGCGAAACACCCTTTCGCCAGATATCGCACCGAGGCCATGCTTCCGACCGAGATAACCTTAAGGTCACCTCGCGTGGACCTCACGGAGGTCAGCCGATGACCACCAAGGCAGGTTACTCGACCTCGACTGTCCGAGAAAAGCGAAAGCAAGCCCTCGTCCGATCGGCAGCCTACCTCCGGGCTCTGCAGAGCCGCGCCGCCGTCGCGTCCGGCCAAGGACTCTGCAAAACGGCGACTTGGTTCTGCGACGGGTCCAGACCTATCACGCCAACAAGCTAACCCCAAGGTGGGAGGGTCCTTTCACGGTCGTCTCGTCTTCACGCCCGGGCCGTCCGCCTCGCCTTCCCGACGGACGAATTCTCAAGAACTCGTGGAATATCGCCCAGCCACGCAGTTCCACGCCTAACCTTCCCTTTCCTTTCGCCCATCCTCCTTATTTAACTCTCGGATCTTCGAACGACTTCTTCTCGAAATCCCCGAACATGTTAAATAAAAAGGAATGGTGACCAAAGTTCTTTTCCTTCCGAGGTTTTCGGCCTTTTTTTCCTGTCCTGCCCAAGCACGAGTTCTTGTTCTCTAAACCGATTTCTAAAGCGGCCGACGGATCTGAAAATGCACTCCCCCTGAATTCCATTGCTTGGATAAGCCGATAGCACATCGCCCCGGCAAGTTCTCGGCGGTACCTCGCAGACTTCAATCCCGAAACCCAAATTGAACTCCGGAGTAAAGTAACTTGAACTCGCGGCTACCTCGTGTCCCCGGTCTCTTGCTCGCAACCAGGGGCAAGGACTAAGCCACACGAGGGGGCTGGACATCGCCTATTTCGCGCACCCTCGGCTGCCCGGCTACTTCGTGTGCCCGGTCTCTTGCTCGCAACTGGGCAAGGACTCGGCCACACGAGGGGCCGTTTGTCGCCTTTTTCATCCTCGGTGCCGGCTTCGCCGTGTGCCCGGTCTCTTGCTTTCGCAAACAGGGGCAAGGACCCGCCACACGAGGGGCCGGACATCGCTTTTTCACATCCTCGGTGCCGCCTTACCGTGTGCCGGTCTCTTGCTTGTTTCGCAAACAGGGGGCAAGGACCCGCCACACGAGGGGCCGACATCGCCTTTTCACGCATCCTCGGTTGCCGGCTGCGCCGTGTGCCCGGTCTCTTGCTCGCAAACAGGGGCAAGGACCCGCCACACGAGGGGCGGACATCGCTTTTTTCACGCATCCTCGGTGCCCGGCTACCTCGTGTCCCCGGTCTCTTGCTCGCAACAGGGGCAAGGACGGCCACACGAGGGGCCGACATCGCCTATTCACAAGACCCTCATTTGCCGGCTACGCCGTGTGCGGTCTCTTGCTCGCAACCGTGGGCAAGGACTAAGCCACACGAGGGGGACATCGCCTATTCGCGCACCCTCGGTTGCCGGCTGCCCGTGTGCCGGTCTCTTGCTCAAGAACTGGGGCAGGACTCGGCCACACGAGGGGCGGACATCGCTTTTCGCGCATCCTCGGTGCCCGGCTTCGCCGTGTGCCGGTCTCTTGCTCATAAGCAGGGGCAAGGACCCGGCCACACGAGGGGCCGGACATCGCTTTTTCACGCATCCTCGGCCGCCCGGCTACCTCGTGTCCCGGTCCCTTGCTCGCAACTGGGGCAAGGACTAAGCCACACGAGGGCTGGACATCGCCTATTTCACGCACCCTCTACTGCCTGGCTACTTGTGTGCCGGTCTCTTGCTTTCAACTGGGGCAAGGACTCGGCCACACGAGGGGCGGACATCGCTTTTTTCACAAGATCCTCGCCTGCCGGCTGCGCCGTGTGCCCGGTCTCTTGCTGCAAGCAGGGCAGGACCCGGCCACACGAGGCGGCGGACATCGCCTTTTTCGCATCTCTCGGCCGCCTGGCCGTGTGCTGGTCTCTTGCTTTCAAACAGGGGCAAGGACCGGCCACACGAGGGGCCGGACATCGCTTTTTTCACGCATCCTCGGTTGCTGCTTCGCCGTGTGCCGGTCTCTTGCTCAAGCGGGGGCAAGGACCCGCCACACGAGGGGCTTGACATCGCTTTTTTCACATCCTCGGTTGCCTGGCTACCTCGTGTCCCCGGTCTCTTGCTCGCAACTGTGGGCAAGGACTAAGCCACACGAGGGGCCGGACATCGCCTATTTCGCACCCTCGGCTGCCGGCTGCTACGTGTGCCGGTCTCTTGCTCGCAACCAGGGCAAGGACGGCCACACGAGGGGCCGGACATCGCCTTCTTCACAAGATCCTCGGCTGCCCGGCTTCGCCGTGTGCCTTGCTCTTGCTCGCAACTGGGGGCAAGGACTTCGGCCACACGAGGGGCCGGACATCGCCTTTCACAAGATCCTCGGCTGCCGGCTTCGCCGTGTGCCGGTCTCTTGCTCGCAAACGAGGGCAAGGACCGGTCACACGAGAGGGCGGACATCGCTTTTTCATCCTCGGCCGCGGCTTCGCCGTGTGCCTGGTCTCTTGCTTTCGCAAGCAGGGCAAGGACCCGGCCACACGAGGGGCCAGACATCGCCTTTTTTCGCATTCTCGGCCGCCGGCTTCGCCGTGTGCCCGTCTCTTGCTCGCAAACAGGCAAGGACCCGGCCACACGAGGGGCGGACATCGCTTTTTTCACGCATCCTCGGTTGCCGGCTTCGCCGTGTGCCGGTCTCTTGCTTCGCAAACAGGGGCAAGGACCCGCCACACGAGGGGGCGGACATCGCTTTTTTCGCGAATCCTCGGTTGCCGGCTTCGCCGTGTGCCGGTCTCTTGCTTTCGCAACTGGGGCAAGGACACAGCCACACGAGGGGCCGGACATCGCTTATTCGCGCACCCTCGGCTGCCGGCTACCTCGTGTACCGGTCTCTTGCTCGCAACTGTAGGCAAGGACTCGGCCGACGACGGGCCGACACCGCCTTTTTCAGCAGCGTGCCGGTTGCCGTGAGCTCGGTCTCTTTTCGTAAAAACACGACCAAAGGCCCGACCACACGAGGGGAAGTAGGCATATAGGTAGGTATATAGCGACAAATAGTAGCATAAACATTTCATAGACGTGAACAAGAGAACATCTTGTATTTAAATTCAAATGTATTACAAACACGTGTAACACCACGTACACTATTCCCTAGATCTACCCTTCAAAGATTGAAGCTCCGCCTCCACGTCTTCAAGGCGACTTCGAGGCCGAGAACCCCGATCTGGGCTTCACGCCCGGCGGATCTCCTAGCAAAGCTTCGCCACCTTCCCGTCTCACTTCAGGCTGCTTGCCGCCTCCTCAAGCTCTTTGCGGACCCGCCGAGCTCCTCCCAGGGACAGGAGCTCCTCTCCGCACCTCGAGCATACCCCAAAGCGTGCTCAAGTTCGTTCCGACCAGGCGAGCTCCGTTTGGGCCTCCCTAGTTCGGGCGCACCACCTTCACCTTGGCACGCACCGAGCTTCTATGCTCGCAGACCCATCATCCACCTCGGAGATAACCGCAAACGAAGAAGCCAACAAAGAAGATTACGATAAAGTAGTTCACAAGAAGAAATTACCTCATGGCGGTGGCGCCGAACAAAGACTCTCACCGGGCGAGGGCCGACACGGATGTTCCCGAGCTTGACGAGCCAAGACCTCGAGCTCGAATTAACTACTCCGACCTCTTCTGCCTCGACAGACCGGCCCGAGCATCGCCCACGCCGGGTCGAGCGTCCCACCACTTTAACCCCATACTGGGCACGGACAACCAAAGCCATGTCGCCTCGACGCCGCCCGGAGACCCCAAGGTCGGGTGAGACGGCCACCACCTCAAGCTCGGAAGATGCGCGACAACGTTCTGCGCACGACGAAAGGAGGGTCGCCGGGTACGACCTTCTCCCCAGGGCTAATCGACGACGACGCCACCCACGCCGTCATTGAAAACCGTCGACCACTCGCAAGTAGCCGTTGGAAGACCAACGTTTGGGCTTACCTTCGGGCGACTTTGATCGGCCGACCCTAAGATTCGCCGGGTAGCCTTTGCTCGGTGAGCTCACCAACCTGAAGTCTCGCCTGACTAGCCCTCGCCGCTAATCGGCAATGCGTCCGAACGTCTCGAACCGAAAAGGCTCGATGCGGTTTAAAAGAGCCGAGAGGACCGTGGCCCACCACTCAGCTTCGGGGGCTAGATGACGGGGCCTAGGGTGACGTTCGGATAGTCACACGCTAAACGCAAAACAAAACAGCCCTCTTCCGAGCAAGGGGTCTACTTCAAGGAGTCCGCCGGGGCTCGCACGTCTAATTTCGCCGACCGGTCCGAGCAGCTCTTTCCCGACCAAGGAAGGATTCCCTCGCTACATTAAATGCTCGACACCGCTCGAGACAGCCGCAGGGATCGCGCCACCAACCCACGCCTTGTAACATCGCTTCCCACACCGCTTCCGTAAGACGAAGAATGACGACGATGACGCAAGAGAAGACATGCTTCGGACCACCGGACAAAGGAGGACAACCATCATACCGCTAGGTAATAGGATTCCATCGCTAGAAAAACCGATGACGCGTCCATGTATAAATAGACTACGTCGCGACATCTAGAAGGGCGACTATCGAAAAATACACACGCACATCGTGAGAGCTCTAGCCCGCACCATTCTCGCCAAAGCTCATCCTCCGCCACAAGAAACTCATCCCTTTGTAACCTCTTCGACCCTCATATAGATACCATCGACGAGGTCATATTACTCCACTCGAGGGGCCGAACCACCCTAAAAATCATCGTGCCTTTCTATCGATAGCCACCGATCGAAGTTCGCTCTTCTTGAAAGCCCCGACGCCCGTGGGAAAGAGGCCGGTTGATCCTCACTCTCAACAAGTAAGCTCAGTACTCGGGGGCTCCGTACTCCCAATCGCCGACAAAACCCTAAGACTGATAGACGCTAGAAAAACGGAGAAAGCAGAAAATCAAGCTCTAAACTACCCTAGAGTTGTATTTCCTATTTCAGCTTGAGAAAGGCTCGCTCGTCAAGCTTTTTGGGAGGTGAAAGAGGGGTTGAAGCCTGACTGATCGTTGGGTTCTACTTATTTATATCCCCTTCCGGTCAGAGGTAATAGGTTGAATCTCTTTCTTTTTTCTACCCTTTCCTGTCATGCAAGACGCTTAAGTGATACTCTATAACCTTAGCAACTCCATCAACAAACTAATTATAAGTTGGCCAATACCTAACTTTCCACGTCGGATGTGTACGCTTCTTCACCCAGTTCACCGATCCTTATCCTCTTGGAGCCGTTCGTTCCATCGCCAATAAATGTTGGGTTGGTGTAACATCGCTAATTATAGGAGAGACCCACACATCATTACTGCTCTCCTGATTAGTATTTCTTTGACATCACTCTAGCTACATCATGCATTTAGCCTGACAGTAACCAACCAACCATATCTTCCCTTGTTCCATTCTCTAAACTCAGGCAGTGACAACCAAACATGTCTCCATTGTTCTGCCTCACTCGCGCTATGGTTTCTTTCCCCGGTGAATCTGGGTATATCACTCATGCCATGGTTTCATTGTTGGGTGAATGGTGTGGTCCTGTCCTTTTTTATCGCGGCTGAAACGACTCGACGTCTAACTAGTTTGAATTTGAGATCTTGAAAAAAGTAAGACTAGTTGAACTAGACTTTAAAAGTTTTGAAAAACTGTCACAATCTATTTGAGTAATAGCTTTAAGAAGCTGATTCATTTGGTTTGGATAAACGATCATAAGCCAAAATAGGGATAAACGATCATAAGCCAAAATAGGGAAGGGTACTTTTTTTAAAAGAGATAGGGAAGGGTACATCTGGAGTTTGAGCGACACACCACCATGTTTCTCTGCAAGCTGGCAATTGATTTCAGTGGAGCTAATCATGTCTGTGTTTCGGAAACAATGAGCAAAATTAGGCATAGGCAGAAACGGGAGGTCTAAACCGGTTTGGTTCCGCCTTGCCCATGCTGCTGCCAGTCACATGCATGATGGCTAACTAGTGTTGGAAAAGCCATGGCTGTCCTGAGAAACCTGCTGCCATCATGCACATTATGTGCTGGCCCTTTGATTAGGCCATGGGCCAATTCCTGTGATCTTTCGACTACTGTGTCTGGGTTGCTCACCTGGTGACACCGGCTTGACCAATTTAGACATCTCTCGGCCCTGTTCTTTTCAGCTTAAGTTAAAATTATAATCTACACAAGATAAACGTTGTAACTCTTTGTGACCATTTTTATAAGATTTTTTACGTTTATTTGTAAAGCTTCTAGACAATTTTAAAATATTTTTTTTGGCTCTTCAAGCCTCCTAACGATAGAACAAGACCGAAGCTAGTGGCCAGCTGAAGCTTCAAAGGACTTCTTGATCTCAATCAATGGCTTCACCTTTCGTCCTATGGAAGCTGTTGCTTTCTGGGATGTTCAGACTTTATTTTATAGACTACAGCCACTGAGTGGAGAAGATGGCTAGCATGCAAGTGTAACCCAAGCCAGCTCAGAGCTGACATGAGACTCGACGAAGCAAACAGTTGCAAGAAAAGTTTGACATGGACAGGCACAAAAATCTGCAGTGTCACAGAATGTTCCGACATACACGTATACAAGAGGGCTTTTTAGGCAAAGGGTTGGTTACGAGAAGACTTGAAAATACACAATAGTATCTCCTCTGTCGCAATGGAAACTTCATACATGTACATAATGTTTCAAAAACATCACAGCCAAAAAAAGTTGAGGGAAAAATGGTGCTTTAAGTACACCTCAACTGAGAAAAAAAAAAAGGTAAACACTTAGGGCATATATATTTACACAATGGAAATGCCTGAACAATGGTACAGCTTCAAAAGAATAATATACTACCTACCTTCTTTCTTTCCTTTAAGAAAATAAGAACAATACCTATCTACTGGCCCCTGGAAGAAATAACTGGTGTGCAGGCTTAACAAATGAACAGAACAGTACACTTCCCTAGAGGACTCATGGGACGGTGCGGCCTGTGAGATCATGTACCAAAGTGAGGTCATGTAACAACGGAGAATGCAAATGCCGATATCTCGTACGTCTTATACTCTTATGCCTCCTTGCAGTAGTCTCATTGAGTGTTGGGGACGCTGGGGATGCTAACCAGTAGCTTGGATAGTGCGATTAACCATTTAGCAATATCAGTACCAAAAAGCCTCTCCCTGATTAACCCACTGCACAAAATGATCAGATAACCCCTGAGCATGAATTTCTGCTGCATGGTCTTCCTGAAAGTTTCCAACGAAATAACTGATTTAGTTTGTTGGCTGAATCATATCTCCATATGAATATTTCCATCCAAAACGGAAAAAAAATCTAGAGCATGTTCGGAGTGGTTTAGCTTAGACTTAAAGCTTAAACCTAGCTAAATTGAAAAACTGAACATTTTAACTTCTTCAGTCCAACCCTTTTTTTTTATCATGAAGCCACCTCTAAAAGTTTTTAAACATAACATAAACGAAATGGACTAGCTTTGAGAAGCATATTACAACTTCTAGAAGTCCAGCTCAACATTCAGCTTAGCTACTTTATTCATTCAACTCAGCCACTCCGGACATGCTCTAATCTTCCTATGTAATAACCTATTGTCTAAAAACTTTGGTCATTTGAAATGAATTATGTCCAGGCTTCAAAAGTCCAGCAGGAAGCAGCTTTTTTGGTTTTGTCAGTGAAAGGGGAGAGCGGTAGTCAACCCAGAATGAGGGAGGTCATATTCTCTTTTTCGTGAACTGTTAATACTTCTGCTAAATTGATAATACATGATGAAGGGGCAAGAACTTCGGAAAAAAAATATACCAAAAGGAATATCAATAAAATGGCAGACCAGAAAAGAACCAGGAACCTAGCTGTTCTTGCTTCTCAGCTTGGGTCCAAGAAACTAGCGCAGAATGAGTGTTTTTTGGACTCTGATTGCAATGCATAACAATGAACGAGTAGCGATGAACAGTAGGATCAAAATACACTAACCATCAACCCAGATGTTACACCAGTGGCAATGTTAGTTGAAATATCCACCTCGGAAGCACTTACCGCTGTTGACCTGCTCAAGTATAATGTACAAAACAAATATAGTGAGAAAGCATAGAAACATCTGTCTAGTTATCAGTGAGCAGTGTGATGGACAAATCATTTCAGGATTGTAAAATAGAATACATGGGAAAATATAGTGCGGAAGGATAAAAACATTCATCTATGTTTTAATTATGAATATGGAGTATAAGGGAGCAGTGCCATGGAAACATCACTAGATTGAGGGATTAGAGAATACCCCCTCCGTCCAAGTTTATAACGCCTATTTCTATTTTGCACATAGACCAACGAGGCATTAAAACTGACTATACTACCCTTAGTTATTATCTTTAAGCACTCTATTCAATACATGCATATAGTAAATACAAGTTAAAGCAAGATATTTATTAGGGGTATCCAGTGAACAACGCATTTATTTTGCATTGGAATATGAAAAATGCCCTATACTAATGGACAAGTCCATTAAAAAAATATACCTTCTATTCTTGGACAGAGGGAATACATAGATAATCATATAGAAGTCTGGTAGAAACTAGAAACAAAATATCTGAAGGATGTGTTTAAATAAATCATTGTTGGAGAACTATGTGAAGAGTTTTTCTTGTTCAATAATAAATACAGAGTAGTTTTTACGAAATCAATAAAACTAATGATTCCTTGTTAATAATTTTTTGAGTATGCGTGCACATGCAACAAATAAAAGGACCGATACATTGAAACGAGAAAAAAAAGGGATCCAAAAGGGAAAGCAACACAATGTGAACAACCTTTCATTGTCTGAAGCTGAAAGCCAGTCAAGATCCAGGAAATTTGACTCCCCAGAACCATTGCAATAGTCAAGCTCACAGCTGGCATGCTTAATATGAGGCACTGTGGGAGTGTGCCTGCAGTATTTTTAAGAAAAGGGAGAATCAGTACAGTACATGTTCAGTGACACATCATGTGGATGTACCTTAGCATGTATCTCTCAGCTATTAAGTATCAACAGAATATGAAAAGGTGAACTTTCAGAATCAGACACAAACCAACCTTAATTTCGACACCGCGTGATTAGAGGATGATGAGATTTCGTGCCCTGAATCAGAACTCCAGTTTGAAGATTGTAGGTCATTTTTTAAACCAGTCAATGCTGAGTTTAACATCCCATTTCGACCATTGCTGGACATGGATGTGTTGCTCTTACGAAGAATGCTGCCATCTGATCTTGCCCTTTTCATCAATTTACTGTGATAAATATACATCTCAGATAATTGGCAAGATGGATTTTGTTGATCAGTTAATTGTTTGTGCGAATAAAATTTGATATTTCTGGAAGGTCCTTAGGTGTGTCAGGAAACACTATGCAAAGGTATTCAGTACTCATTTCAAGAATAAAGACAATTTACTATGTTTCACATCATGGAATCTAGGAGAGCTAATACACAAGGATTAAAGAGGTAAAATTAAGCAAAAAAGAAACAAGGTTAGGGCATGCAACATTGCTGTTAAGAATATTCATAACAATTTAGGAGATGGGAAAAAAGCGGTCACATTTCTCTGTCCTAGCTATAAATGCAGAGGTAGAACCAGAAAATATGCATTGCATACAGTCTTTTGTTTTCACTTGGCCCTAAGGCCTAAACTGTGGAATAATGCAAGACAGTTCCCTATATTTAACAAAACTGGAGTACCATACACATTACAAGATTAAACATGTTATGAAATCTCACTTAGAAGAATTTGATGTCTTCATTTGAGAAGTGAGAAAAGATGACCATGCTTGGCACATGATTAAGATATGGTATCAATTGCCTGATTTCTTTTTGGTCAAATTACCATATATCCATAAGATTACCTTGCTCTTTCATCAAGGCCATGCTCCCCAGCAACAGATTCTGGCTCCCAAAGTGCAGGCTTGCCCTGCTGCGGTTGGAAGTATCCCAAAAATCTAAAATTTTAAGAAGGCAAAAACACAAGTGGTGACAAATTTAGTACATACTATTTCCAATTCAAAGGATATAAAGGGATCTTTAGTGAAACAATGAGTTAGTCAAACATACAGGTTTATTGCTGCCTGTTTGTAAGCATCCATATAGGCGTTACTATAGTATCGTTGCAGTGTCCTGAAGAACTCTTGGGACTGAATAGCAAACTTCAAGTGTCCTCTCTTAGCAGAGAATATCTATACATAAAACCACATAGTAAGTTGCCCAATGAAAAATTCACATCAAAAAACATGTCATAAAAAATATAATGAAATGCTATATACCAGCTACCTGTTGATAGTAGTCAAATTCTCAAGACAAAACATTACAATTGTGTTCCAGGTTCCAGGATTCCAGCTATACTTGCCACACTACACTAGTCTTAAATCTTACAGAAAATCCTAGAGTTTCTTCTAAAATCCATATTGGACCGTTCCAGTCCAGACTCATCAATCAAGATAACTTGATGGATGTTTACCTTTTTTTTAGTCCTCAAACCATGAGCCATGCACAAATTTTCCAACTCCAGCTAGGTCTGATGGTTTGAAATTCTCTCTTTTTTTTAATAAATGGAAAGTTTCATAATTGGTTCCATCTGTAAAGCTAAACTTAAAATAGACCAGACGCAAAGCCTAAGGAGAATTATATACTACTCCTAAAATAAGTTATGCAGTACAATCACTCCTATTTCAATCCGGAGTCTTCCTATAGAGAAGGAGAGAAGGAGCTACAGATGATCTCAAAGACTAACGCAAGAAGCGACTTGACAACTTGTTGAAATAGCAAGATTCCCGTGAAGTACCTTGTTATGAGCAGCCGAACCACCATACTGTACAGCAAGTGTGTCACCCATCCGCTCATAAAAATGCATCAAATGGTGAGACAAGGGGGAGTCTAAATCAAGTTCCGGGGATTCTACAGAACCAAGTGCATGCAACTGGCGTCCAAGAGCAGCTAAACCATAGGCATACTGAGCAACATTTGTGCGGTCCAAACAATCTATACAGTTTGTGCGCAAGACACCTTTTTGAAAAATCGGAGGCTTTGCTGGGGTAAATCCATTGTCTGCGGATATATCTTCTGCAACTCCATTACCTGAGGTATCAGAACTGCCAGAGGAATCTTCTTGGGAGATGTCATCAATATTATCTATACAGTCTGTGTTGTCACCACTGTTATCATCACCACATACGTGAGGACCAAAACCATTCTTCCTATAGAATATGAAATGAAAGATAAGAAAAAACGAAAAGGAAAATATTTGTCTTTGTATTAAGAGCAATAACCTATTCATGATGCCAAAAAAAGGAATTCGAATTAAATAACAACAAAACCAGTATGAAATAACAAAAACTTACAATGGAGAATGCAAATTAAGCGAACTCTCTGCTGTTTGAGCTGGGGAAACTTGGCAATAAAAGAATTCTGTCAAGTTCAGCGCTTCGAAGGCCACTTTAAAAAGCACTTGGAGGGCATTTGTACTTTTGCTGAAATATAACTTGCTTCAGTAATGCACATAAAAAACATCTAATAAACTATTAAGTCAAGGGTGTATAACTCAAAAAATCAATACCTTTGAGAATTCTTATGAAGATCCCAATGTAAAAATCTCAAATGATTTTCGCCCGGTAGACCATTATTTATAATCTTTATTGCTCTATCAAATTCTCGACGAAGTATAGATTCACGTGGTCTCCTCTCACGTGTCTTCCAAAAATAACATAAGACAAATGCAAGAGCATGAGCTATTAAATTAATACCTCCATTCATAAAAAATAAAAACTCCAAAAGTCAACTTTGGGCATCACCTTCTATTGTAGTATATTTCTACAACATAACAAAACTAACTTATTATTAAAGTGCTTTTGAGTTAAACCTACTCATATCATTTCATATGGTGGTCTAAATATCCATATGTTAGTTAAAATCAAAATAACATAGCTAATGCATACCAGGACATCCTTTTTGTTTTTACATGAGGAAGTACAATCTATATATGAAACATTCATCGGAAGCAGTGATAATCACATGCAACTTACCTTAATCAAGTTTAAGATGATGATGGGATTTCCATATCTCCTCCTCAGATTTTCAAAATGAAGTCTGGTAGCTTCATAATTCTTGTCCTTCTCATGCACTGAAAGAAAGGACAAATTTAAATATTCACGAATAATGTATGCATCAAAGAAGGATTTCAATGCTTACATATTATATCAGGCTTAAGATTAAGCTTTGATGTCTCCTGGGACCAGAAGAGCGGAATTGAACCCCTGTTCTGCACAACGGAGGTTATTTGCCTAGGTACAAGAATGTCTTCAAAAACAATTTGTTCAGTCTCAACGTCATTTGCTACTCTGCCTTCATCATTCACACCTCTCTTTAAATACCTGTTCAAGTAAAATGACAAGATCAGGAAGCAAAAATGCAATGGTGCATATGTTCTTTTGAATTACACCAATCCAATCAAGACGAAAGAAAAAGACTAACAGGAAGAAGTATATAATCACTAAGAGTTTGACAAGAGTGAACCTGGTTCCAGCATAATGCCTCGAGCGCCTAGCAATGAGTGTCAACATAATGTCCTTCCCGGGTGTTGCTAGTTTATCCTAGATATAAATGAAATCAAATAATTATATTGTTCTAAAATAACGTGAATAACAGTTACAGAAGTACGTGATATCCAAGAGCAACAGAGAGCTGAAACAGACAGGAAGTTCAAAACTTGTCAGCTTAATCCCACAACAAAGGATATTCTGCTAGCTAAATCCTCTTTAGATTAAGTTTTTCCCATAGGTAGAAATAGCTCAGTAGTACAAATTACAAAAAAAATCAGTAGCCAACATGTTTACTTATAAATGTATATCAATATTTCTAGTCTATACCATTTATTTATAATTCTTACACAGCTACACAAGTATGGCATGATTTCACGTTTTTTAAACAGTGAAAAACATGGTTGTAAAACCTACTACTGTTAGTTGTCCAGCACAGGATAATGAAGTCATGACCAAACAGGGAGAATGATTAAAAATGAAGAGTAAAACAAATAAAGAAAATAAACAGGGAGAATGATTAATGGCCCAACATCCCTAAGATCATATTGACAGGAGTTGCACATCTTTACAAGTTACAACTGATGTTTCTCAAATGAAGAAATCAGTTTCATCAGGGGAAGGCCGGAGGGGGTGTTACATACCTGTTTAAAAAACCCATAGACTAATGCGACAGTCCAAAGGGTGCTTTTCATAATGTCACGAATCCCTCGTGTAAGAAATTCATTCCATACAAACATTGTATCATATAGATCCCACCCTTCTTGTGGATCGTTAAAGTTCTTCTGGAGACTTCTCATGATATGGTAGGAGTGGCTAAAAAAGAAGTCCTTTCTAATATCTATTGTTTGTAAGAGCTTCTTGTACCTGCATGATAAGTAAAGATCGGTCTATCAAGAACATATATTGCAATAATTCAGCACAAGAAACAAGAATCAGATACTCAATAGTTGGACCATATTCCCAACGATCCTATCATTGCAAGGTAGTGTGAAGTGTAGGACATCGATAATATATGGGATGCAACCTGCTCTCATCCTTGGAATTAAAAAATGTTGGCCTCGTCTTGGAATTTGATAACTCAATCATTGCAGTCTTAGTAACTTGGTATACTGGATGTCCAAATATAGCCCCAATTTTTCTCTGCTCGGTGATAATTAACATGTAATAAGGGCCAAGGAACTTAATGAAACCTGTACAAAAAATTTATCATTGAGGCATGGTCATAAAAAAAAACTGCCATCTATTTTGCATGAAATTATTATCATAGAAAGACGATATAATTTACCGATGATTCCATAACAGTCTGTAACAAACTTCACTCCACCAGTTGACCTATGGTCTTCATCTAGAACTTTTAGTAGATTAAGATATTCACTGTGTGAGTACACAGTAGAACCCTCGTCTATATTGAGCTCCGATGGCTCCATTCTATCAATTTTGAGTAATCTCCATAATGTTTTGTCAATGTTAGTTCCGAGAACATAAAATTTCTGCAAAACAGAATTTATAATTTGAGTGTGATGAAAGTATTCAACCAGAATATGAACCACAATATTCAATCATGCTTTCAGTAGTTTGTTATGTATTTAATAAAGAACAAAATGCATATACAGCAATAGAGAAGGTGACATTATATCTACAGGTAATTTTTAAAAAAAAGGAATCAGAAAGGCTAGTTACAATTTGAAATACTACCAATTTTCACATTTAACCGTTGCTAGTTGTAACCACTACATGTGCCATAAAGGATAATAACAATCTAGCAAAGCATTTGAAGTCATGTTATATAGTAATGTTAAAAAAACAAGTGGTTTGATAGTTTGCTGACAACCAACCAAGACAAAGCTTGTAAATGCAAAATTTTGGCAATCAATAGTTCAATACCCTTTCAATGAAGGTGCAATAAGAGGGTAATTTTGTTTTGTTTTAGTAGAGTCAAAAGCAAACAGCAATTGCAAACACGAAGCTGCAGGAACTTCTATGTAATTTGTTCGGCCAGAATCAGAACTAGAACAGAATTTACATGATTAATAAAACAAGCACATGTACACTACCCTAGGGGCACAAATTATCATCAAATAGATGCAACACCAGAAACAATATTATATCAACATGATGCAACACCAGAAACAAATAGGAAAAAAGGAACCCCCCAATGCTATCATTTCTAAACAAAAAGGAACAGCAAGCAAAATTAAAGCCGTTAGTACGGCCAAAAAGAAGAAAAGAGAAAATGGGCGCGTTTTCATTAGTAGGACACGAGGAATTCTTGAGAGACAAAAGAACAAGAGCTAAGGTACTGCTTCAACGGCTCCCACAATCCAAGTAACAAACTTGGGAGGGTTGAGATCCGTGCTCCACAGGATTTGGTGCCATTCAGTCACAGTTCAGCACTGAAGCTTGACTGTAGACACTTGTTACGAACAACATTCCACACATAATTGTGGGGGTCAGTGATTCTTAAATTGTTGGCCACAGCATGTAACGATCAACGCAAACAAGTTTCTAAAATTTTCATTTAGAACATAATGAAATTGCCACACCCCACGCCCAACAAAACAAATTCCAATCTACAAGCACCACTGCACCAGGAAAGCCATCAAAGGACAGAATGGCTGCACGCATAATTATTCCCACAAACCTGGCATAATATCACGTATCCAGATTGTTAAAAATTCAGCTCGGGAAACGGGTAAAATTCAGTTTGGAAACCGGTAAATATCCACAAAAGACCACCTAGTAATCAACAATAGCAGCAGCAACCAAAGATTGGGAGGTGGATTCAGGAAAACAAACTTGAAGCTACAGTTCAACTGTAACACAAAACTGCAATAAAACACACAAAGCTCCCTCCCAAAACTCCTACAGATTAACCTCCAAAAACACTTGGAAACAAAGAAAATTTGCTTCTTTTCCTAACAGAAGATCACAGCAAATAATAAGAGAAGACACAATTCTCACGTCTACCGCATAAAATGGAACAACAAAAAAAGGATAAAAACTCCCTAAAAATCACTTCCCACGCAAGCACAGCCAAATCACACACAAGCGGCGTGAGCGACCAAAAGGGATCACTTCCTAATCTCCGGCTTGCATGGCACGATCCAAGCAGGCCGCAGCTCGTGCCACCACCTGCTAAGCCACGCGCAACGCCCGTATCTTCCGGACCAAGATGACCCAAAAGCTCGACCATTTCCGGAGACAAACGCCCGCCGAGAGCTCGCACCGTCGCCGAATCAAGCAGCAGCAGCACGAATAACAAGAAGAGAGCGCCACACAACAAAGCCGGCACGGAGCGGCGCATTGTGATCCGGAAGCGGGGAGCTCACCGACTCGGCCTCATAGAGCTCGAAGCTCTGGAGGCAGCTCGCCGCCATGGCCGGCCGAATCCCCGGCGCGGGCCGGCTCAATCACGCATCCGCTGCCGAAGGCGGCAGATCACAGCCCCGCCGCCGCCCGCCGGAACCCTAAATCCGCGTCCGGCTGCTTGAGGTAGAGCATTCCCCCGGAGCCCCGCGCGAATCACGTCGGCGCCCGCAAATCCGAACCCAAAGCCGAGGCTTTTCCGGCGGCAAATGGTCGCGCCTTCTGAATCGGAATTCGGGGAGCCCGGGAGCGACTGCGACCGGGCGGCGAGGCGGATGAATTGGGGAAATTTCTTGGGGAGGACTAGGAGGAGGCGAGGCCGTGAAGGGAAGATTATTTTCGCCTTTATTTTCTCGGCTTGTTAAATCCGTGAGGCGAGGAGGAGGAGGAGGAGGGCGAGCTGGCCTGTGACTCTCTCAGAAGAAATATATTGGGATCTCTTTGTCTCTTTTTCTTTAAAAAAACTATTTTTTTTTTGCTGAATTCGTTTATGTTTTGTACATTTATAAGATGAATTTATTCATGCCAATGTTTTATAGGAACTTTTATTTGCGGTATTGTGCTGTCTCTAGCTCTTTTTTCCCATGGTTTCATTAAGGACATGTTTGGCGACAAAATATTTTCATAACTTAAACACAAAACCATAATTTCTAAAAATACCATGGTTTCCAGAACATGAGGTGTTTAGATGACCAAAAAATGCTTTAATCCAAAACCATGGTTTAATAGAAACCATGATATTTTTGGAGTATTTAAAACTCTACTCGTAGTTAAAGTTTTCATGGTTTTGTTCTCACTAGCTATTGTGTTTGATCAATTTTATCATCCTGAAAATATATATACAAACAAGTGATAGTTCCAATGAATACTTGAGTTTAGTGGAGTTTGGTGAAACCATAGTTTTTATATGTACAAAATTTTAAACCATAGTATTATAAAATTATGGTTTCTCAAAACCATGTATTCAAACAGGACTTAAAAAATTGCTAGTGTGTAAGTGCGCATTATTAGCCATGGGAGTGGACTGAAAATTATATGGCACCGGGTGCTATATAACACCCGTGGCATCCTTTGATCTAGCTATTTTGAGATTTGTGCAACTAGATCCTTACTCCATGAAAAGTTAGATCAGAAGGTGCCACGGAAATTCTATGGCATAGTATTCCATAGAATTTGGCTTCATGGGAGCAGGGTATATATATTCTAGACACGATGACGAGACGGCGATTGGTGCCGGGAAACCAGGCCGCTAATCTTGCGTCTTGCCGCTGCCTGCCAGCCATGTCGATGCGTGAGCGGAGCAGGAGCCACGGGCGATCGGACTCGCGCGCGACGTGGAGCGGCCGGGTTGGCCTCCTCTGGTGCCTCCCCTCCACTCCCCGGCGCTCGGCGCGCGCAATGATTGGGGGGCGTCGCCGTCCGCGGCAGTGGCATCGCGCCACGGGCGCCGCGCCCACGTCGCTTGAAGCGTCGTCTCGCGCTGCGCTCACGCGGCTGTCCGTGCCACGCTTGCTCGTTCGTGCAATCGCGCTGCAGGCTGCAGCCTGCAAGTATGTACCGTGGTTTCGGCCCGGTTTTAGAACGACCGCGGCTTCGGCGTGTTTGGTTGCCCAGATGCACCCTAGGCGTATTTGCATGGCTGCACGTGAGTGGAAGCCAGGTCCATCCCATACAAATTCTCTGTTCTAGTCTGGCTCCGTTTATAGATAGATTTTGGCCCTATCTTCTAAATGTATGCTCATTCAGATACAGTTGTGTATGCGCATGACGAGTTTGGGATGCACACTCGTGACGAGGAGGCGTAATTGGGGCGGCGATGTGAAAAGACACCTCTAAGACGACCTGGAGGTGATTGGAGGTGTGGTTTGGCGACTGGCCAACACGAGGAAGCGGCAAGTAGATCGGTAGCGACCGAGGGAATGACCGAATTCGATGGTACAAGACATAGGATCCCTGAAACTCCGCTACAAAGCTCGGGCTAGCGCAGCAGCACGCGGACACGAGAAGGCCCTTGAAGCCCGCAAAGGACACGGGCATGCGAGCTCGTGCCAGCACACAAGAGCATGGTGGCCATGCGCGAGTTCAGGCCGAAGCGTTGAAGCATGGTGCAGCCATAGGAACTCAGGCCAAAGCGTCAGAGCAAGGCACGACTGGGGCAGAGCTCGTAGATGTGCTAGGGAGGACAGGGATGTCGTGGGTGAGCATAGAGTGGCCATGACAGCTCGGGTCTGCAAGCGCGTCATAGCACCAAGGAGCTCGTCCATGGGGGCGGGAGGGCCTCATGCAAGGGCATGGCGGCCATGGCATGGCGGCCAAGGGAAGGACATGGCCAGCTCATGCACTGAAGGTGTTCGATGAAATGCCAGTGACCTGGCTCAACACAGCTATAGGCAACCAAAAACACTCTCACAGGCTTGATTGAAGTGATATAGACAACCAACAATAGAACTTGCACGAATTCAACCTGGCTCCTACAGGGCCGCATGCATGCCTCGCACAATCTAGGCTAGGTTTATACATGCAACCAAACATATCCTTCATGAATGTGGTAGATGGCGGGACTTTCGAGAGAATGTAGAAAAGCGGCCTCGAGAAACCGAAGCTCTTGTCCAAATGGGTTTTGAGAAGAGAATTTAAAGGCTTCGAAAAACAATTTCAAGTTTGATTCGACATTGCAGCGTAAAAGCAAAGTGGCTTAAATAAGTCATTCAAAACAGGTTTGCCCATGTCCATGGCCGAGACTAGCATTATTGTCGCTACTCCCTTGGAGCAAGAAAAATATTGTTTCTTGACGTTCAATTAAATTTTTAAAACTTTAGCTATTTATATCTTTTTAAATATTCAGAAATGATATAAAAAGAATCATATGGGTAGATTCAACTGGAAAAAATAATTCCTTAATATTGTAACTTTATTAGGTTTCACAAATAATTTGCATCCATAGTCCATGATCAAAGTTTTATTTTTTTTTTAGGCCACGTCGACGTGCAATACAAGGGTTTTCGCGACCGGAGATAGTTCTTGCTTGAGCACTACTACGGCCTTTAATCTCGCAGCGAGCTGAATGAAGATCACAGAGCGGCAGACGACATGTGATTTTGAGGCAGTGAGATGCTTGAGAGGAACCGGTGATAATGGATTGGACACATGCCTTTCTAACTCACATGATGCATGCATGGGACCGGAAAGGCCGTGGGAAGGAGGGGACACATGAAGGCAGCTTACGCAGGCGACTCAGAGAAGATCTTCCCCTGCCAACCTGGGGAATTTCTCACTCATCATCAGCAATTAACTTTTATTCCTTAGGATGGAAGATCATGATACTGCAGCGTGTCATACTGTCATGACGTTCTTTATCTAATCGCTAAGAAATGGACTGGCCGGTACACCCAGATAAATTAGTTACTTTCAAGATATCTGAATCCCAAACAATGTGCATTTATCGCATATGCATATCTTTCCAGTAGCCAGCTGGATTATATGTGTTGTCCGACCTCTTCTCACACCCTCTCTCATGTTAAAAAACTCCATTTTTATCAAATTCTTGTGTGATATCTCTTCCTACCTCTCTCTCTCCTTCCTACACTTTGGTGGTGGGCGTTGACATGGTCGTCATCCACTCCAGCACGCTACTCTGACAAGAGGCCACCTCCCCAGCCTCCCACGGTTGCTACACCACTCCATTGTTGGCCACCGATGTAACTCTATGGCATGGCGTTAGGAGGTTGGGAACGTGGTCACCAGTTAGGGCAGCGTTGCTCGCTAGTGGATGAGCTGCAAGAGTGGATGGAGGCCACGGGAGAGGGAGAGAGAGGAATGTGCATGGAGGCCTAGAGGATAAGAGAGGAACCACAGTGCACAACCCATCCGGAAGGGCCGGCGTCTACGGATTATATTTTACAAAATCTCGGAACCCTAGGTCTAGAACATTTGTCACATCGTTTTCATGCTTCTTTCATTGTATTCTCGCGTGAGTATATATTATCTAAAACGAAGTCAAAACACTCAGTATGGCGCTGCATGGGGTTGTCGATCGCATGTGCGTCGATACGGCGGCAGACGCTGATAAGCATCCGGGCGTCGCCTGCTAAGCATCCCAACAGCTGTGCCAGTAGGATTCTCCACGCATATATAGTACTATCAACAGTGACAACTAACGAACCCAAAAACAACAAGAATCATCACAATTAAGTTCTTCACGATCTGCAACTGCAAGGACGGACGCTCCATGTATATAATAATCATATAGAGTTCTCAATGATCCAATCATAATCGCCAGATCAATCACCGGACGGAACGCGCGCGCCGAGCGGACGCGACGCGATCGTCGCGCGCATGCTGGAACGTCGACGCCCACAGGGCCACGGGACATGGGCGCCACGCCACGCCATGCCGTGCCGTCGCTCGCCGGCCAGTTGCATGAGGAAGACGACGGCGCGGAGAAGAGACCGTCGCAGGAGGGCACCGGCCTGCGGGGAGCGTGGCGCCGGCCGGCGCCGGCGACCTGGGGCAGAGGCAACCGACGCATGCAGTGGACGCGAGCGAGGCGCGCGCACGTACGTACGCATCGTGGTCATAATTCAATGGGAGGATCAATAATTCATGTGAACTTTCCTGGTCTGCGGAATCAAGTTGCGCTGGCTGTATCGATGGTTAATGATGGGTTATCGATCGGGCGCGTGTGATCTAGGACTGACGGACGTGGATGCATCATGCGTAATCTCACATACAGTGACATGTGCATCATTTTTTGGTGATAAATTAACCATTAAACCTACGATGGTTGAGTTTTACTATATCAGAAGGGTACATACCACAAAACTGTAAATAGGCGATACCGTATTAGTTTTACTCTATCACTGGACGGCGCCATAAAACTGCAAATAGGGATGGTAAAAATATCCACAGGTTCGAGTACCCACTGGTACCCAACTTGATCGGATCCCGGTCTTAGTTCAATACCATTTTGTACCTAGGAATAATTTAAAAATAAAAAACAAGAACCCTCTCCTACCCAAGGCCTACTAGACCATCCACCCACCCATTAAACCCTAGCCTAATCTACCCACTCTCGCAACTGCTCACTCCACACCAATTCTAACCCAGTTGCCTTCCCTTTCAAATCCATACTCAACAACCACTATGGCGCCACCCTCTGCTTAACCTCAAGAGCTTGCGCCGCCTCCTACTCGGCCTTGAGCTCACCGGGGCCTGCCCCTGCTCTACCTCCTGCCCTCATCAAGCTAGATGGCAGCTGTCCCTACTCTGCCTCTAGTCTTCCTGGAGCTCACCAAACGCTGTTGTTGTGGCTCCTTCCCACCTTGGTGCCCTCGCCTCCTAGCTCCGTGCCTTTGTGGTGGCCCCGCTCGGGGGTCCACCTGAGTAATTCCTACATTAGTCTCTGAATCGGTGGGCTAGTGCACATTATTACATAGCCGGATCAAACAAGCATAGAACGATAAGGTAAATGAGATAAAAGCGAAAGTAACGCCTTATGGGGAATGGTTTTACTAAATGGGATAAAAACGAAAGTAACGCCTTATGGGGAATAGTTTTACAACACATAGCCGTCATGGCCAAAAGTCATTATAGTCCCTTAGGGGAAATTCAGAGTACAAGCGGAAGTCTTCAAAAGTTTAATCCAGCGGCTATGCATCACTGCAAGAGGCTGGGAAGAACGCTTTAAGCTTCATATTCAAACCCATGCTCCTCATCATCGAAGCAAGCATACGGGTCTTCTAGGAAATCTCCATCTAAAAAGTGAGTGAGTGCGAGGGTAAGAGCGCAATCAAACCGCACTTACGAGTTAACACCCTCCTAATGCATTTAATGATAAAGGCTTACAAGGGAAGGCTAAAGTTTGTTTATTTGCATAATTCCATTTAAAAATAATCATAGCAATAAACCTATGACTTAGCCACTTTTATTGGGAAAGAGAGTGTAATAAAAGTGTTGATTTTTTCAAGATATTAATCATGTCTAATCTTGGTATTATCCCATGATAGACTAAACCAACTCAACTCTACTGTAATCTTCATTCCTATTCTTTCTCCAAACACCCACCATCTTATTCCAGGATTCGAAAATCCTGTTGTGGATCATTGTTCCTGGATTGCTGATCCAGCAAACACATGACCTAGACCACCCATGGGTGGTGGCGCCCTGCCGCGCTTACATCATGTTGGAGCTTCAGCCAGAGCCTCCGCAGAGCACTCTGTTGGGCCTCCACACCCGCACTACCGCTTGATGGCCACATGTTGTGTCGGACGCATCCAACACTAGCTCAAAATAAAGAGGCCTCTTCTGGTCCCACTTCACAGTTCTCTCTTCATACACCCGCCATCTTATTCCGAGACTTATCAATCCCGTTGTGAATCATACCTCTTAGATTTCTAGTCCAGCGAGCGTATGACCTACCCTCAGTGGTGGCGCCCAGCCGTACTTACCTCAGGTTAGAGTTTCAGCCAGAGCCTCTGCAGAGCGCTCTCCTGGGCCTCCACACCTGCACTACCACGTGATGGCTATGCATTATGTCAGACGCATCCAACACTCCAACATAATCAAGGGATCCTTCCGATCCCGCTACACATGGCCCAAGAGCCGACTGTCCAACCTTCACTCACTGCCTCAACTCAACAGGTCCACGACCTTCCCGTCTAGATCCACTCTAGACAACAAATTAACCTCGGGTCTCAACCCGCAACTCAGCCACTGGCTTACGCCTCGAGACCAACTAACACAACCTATACTCATACCAAACCAATTTCTTAATATAAGAGGTAATAATTATAGTGGTGAGTTAGTATTCACCACTATGGGGTGTTGTACCCCGAAAATAAGTTATTAGACCTAAGCATGTGTAAGCAAATTTTACCCAAGAACTGAAAGTCCAAATGTTTACTTGTTTTAATTGGGTTACAAGGGTGTGACTATCAAGGCAGTCTTGGCATGATATTCAAGGTAATCATAACATGGTAAGTAAATGTGTCAAGGGTCATGGCATGTATACAACATGATTGACAAGTTAGATATTAAATTCATATTGCATGCAATTTTCTTAAGTGGATCGGCATAAGTTTTAATAAAAGTTAGGTAAGATATGAACTAAGAATGTTAACTCGCCATGTCCTGAGGCTTAGGGGTCTTCTTCGGTGTTCTGGAACCTTCCTTCTAGGTCCTCGACGTCTACTCGAGTATAAAAATCAAACATAAATATGCAATTCAAAATGATGTATGTATGCACGAGGAACAATTTTAAAGTCTAACTAGGATTCTACAAGTCGTCAAGTAAATATGAATGATTATGCTTTAGCTACCCTTAAATAATATTCCCTTTCTGGGAAAATAAATTTTTAAAAAATGATTTACAGCATTAAAATATTAACATATAAGCAACTATGGGTTCTGTTGTAGGCCAGAGATAGGTACCCTCTCGGATCTTAGAGCGAAGGTAGGGTCTACCTCTGCCGTACCTCCGCCCTGTCTCCTCTATTTTTCCAGGGCGACTGAAGGAGACGCTAGGAAAAAAAGTGCAGAGGTCGGAGGCGACGAAGCGAGGCCCATGCAAGGCCTGGTGAAGCTGAGAGCGGAGCAGCGAGGGGCGCAAGCGAAGCAGTGGATGGTGCAGACGGAGTAGTAAAGAGCGCGGGCGGAGCGCGGAGCATACGCAAGGCCAAGCGGAGCAACGGGAGTAAGCGCAAGCCGGGAAACCCACGTGGAGCATAGCCAGACTCGAGCGGAGCTAACGTCCGACGAACTCAAGGAAGAACGATATGACCGGAGGGTGGCGGAGCGAACGCCCCCACTCGCAGCGGGGTCAAGCAGACAGGACGCACCGACAAGCCTGACGCCTTGTTAGGGTACCCAAATAGGTGTCAGGTGGGAACAGTCTGGCCTGTAACCGTTGCATGGGTGTAATTCCCCATATGACCCGGAGTGGGAAGTCGCTTAGGAGGGTAAGGTCGTAAAGGGTGTGGCTGATGTATTGTAAGATGACCCCAATGGCCCCTGTATGAGGGCAGGTGGGGGGCAAAGCGTGTAAAATAGTAGGGAAGTGACCCGCATGCCCTTGGTCGGGGTCGGTGAGAAGGGAGACTGCCATTGCATGGCGCTGTACAATCCCGCCCCTATAAAAGGGGGAGGACGACACAAATAATAGACAGACTCTTTCTCCCAAGTGTAGCGTTCCTTCCATCTGCGAGCGCTGCCGGTGAGAGCACGAGAGTTTCATCGAGCTGTCTTGGGTGCGTAGGATCGCGCATCAGGGGGCAGCCCTGTTTTCTGTTCGTGGGGTGACACCCACAACAGGTTCAAAATTTATTTAATACATTTTACCAAGGGTTAAAATGCTTCAGGAGCATGCTTTTCCGGTAAAGGAAAGGGTCGACGGCCAGTTCGCTTGTACAGAGAGCAACTAGGGGCTACTAGGGAGCTACCTAAGGGGACGGTGCACTCTGGGAAGCACGGGTACGAGCTGGCACCGTGGAGGTTGTCGGCGGCCGAAACAGAGGTGTTGTCGTTGGGGAGATCCGGTGGTTCCTGGTCAAAATTGAATAATGGAAAGTGAGGGACGACTCCTAAAGATGCTAGGGACGCGAGGAATTGGCCGGTGACGTACTGAGTCGGCGGCGAGAGAAAAGGGTGTGAAATCGGGCTAGTCGGCAGCAATGGCGAAGACGGCCGAATTGCGCCGAGAGAGGGGGTTAAATAGGCAATGGGGGCGATGAGGGTGAGTGAGAGAGAGAGGGTCCCGCGGCAAAATGAGTCAAGCTGCAAGCAGCAGGCAGTGCAAAGAATCATGCGTCTTGTGATGGCAACATCATGCAAAAAGAGAGGCTCGGGACACGAGTACTCGGCGCGACCGGCGTGGCAGAGAGAAAGGGTGAAGGGTGATGCGCCAGCATGGGTAGAAGGCAACGGCACGGTGGCAGGAGTGCTAGTGGCGTGCGTGGCACGAGAGGGCAAGGGACGACAACGGCTCCGGTGACTAGACAGCGTAGCAAACGGCGTGGGCAGGGTGTCCTGTGCGCGGATGAGAAGCGCATGGCGCGCCTGCCGTAGGCGCAGAGAGAAAGAAAGGAGAGAGATGGCTCGGGCTGGCTGGGCCTAGGGCCCAAATGGGTTGGGCTGGCTTGGAAAGCCCATAGGATTTTTAGAAATAGCTTTCAATTTTTTTTGAAATAAAGAATTTGAATTTTTGACTAATTAAGGATTATAGGAGGATATTTGGACAAATATACTTAATTTAATTGAATTTTTGGGATTTTCATTTTGAAACTATAATTTCTAATTTTGATTAAGTTAAAGTTGAATTTTCAATTTGGCGAGTAATTTTGACAATGGAGGATGAATTTTGCAAAATCAATTTTGGATTTTGAATTTAAGAAATAGAATTTTCAGATTGTGAATAGTAAATACAGGAAATTTCAATTCAAATTTTGGATTTGCAAAAGTTTTAAAAAGGTCTCAAAATGGGCTATTATAAATCCTACCCCCCGTTACAAAAGATCTCGACCCGAGATCTAAGACTAACTACAGAAAGGGGAAGGGTAGTTCTGGCGAAGCTGATCTTCAGATTCCCAAGTCTCTTGTCCTCCAGACTGCTCATTACACAAGACTCTGCATAGCTTGATGGATTTGCGCCTGGTCTGCTTTTCTAAGGTGTCTACAATTTTCACAGGTTGAGTTGGTTAGGTGAGGTTGCTGGCTAGGGGCTCCTCTGGAGCAGGAGCTTGTTCTTCGGGTACTTGAAGGGACTTCTTTAGCTGCGAGACGTGAAATACGTCATGCACTTCTCTGAGATCTGTTGGTAGCTCCAGTTGATACGCAACTTGGCCTCTTGTAGCTATGATTTTAAAAGGTCTGATATACCTTGGCGCTAGTTTTTCCTTCTGATGAAACCTCTGAGCCCCGCGAAGTGGAGATACCTTTAGGTAAACATAATCTCCAACTTCGAAGGTGAGATCTATGTGGCGCTTGTCTGCATAGCTCTTCTAGCGAGACTGAGAGGCTAGCAATCTTTCCTTTATCATCTTGACCTTTTCTTCTGCCTCCTTCATAGATTCTACCCAAAAACTTATTTTTGCCAACCTCAGACCAACTGAGAGGGGTTCGGCACCTGTGTCCGTACAGGGCCTCGAAAGGTGACATCTTAAGGCTAGCCTAGAATCTGTTGTTGTAAGAGAACTCTGATTAGGGTAGCCATTTCTCTCAATCTGAAGAAAAATCCAAGGCACGGGCCCTTAGCATATCCTCTAAAACTTGATTGACTCTCTCAGTCTGTCCATCCTTTTGAGGGTGGAAAGGTGTGTTGAATGCTAGGCTTATGCACAAGGCACTATTAGAGACGACTCTCATAAACAACCCGTCTTTATTATGTTACATATCAATGACAGGTTGTTACAGTAAGTGTCTCTAATAGCATCGTTATTGGAGACGGTTTACGTTTAGAATTGTCTCCGATAGTTGATTTAACAGTTCAGTTAACATCCGTCTCTGATATTTGAGTTATCTAAGATGGGCTCTATTACCACCCGTCTCTGATATGTACGTTATCTAAGACGGTTTTGAATGCAACCCGTCTCTGATATTCCATTTTCTAAGACGGTTCGGAACTAACGGAAATGGTTTTTACAAACCGTCTCTGATAAATCGACTATCACTGTCAGAAAATTGAGATGGTTCGGAAACCGTCTTTAATGGCGGTTCCGAACGGTGCTCCGATGATGTTTTCTGTACCAGTGAATTCTCTTCACCGATGATGTTTTCTGTACCAGTGAATTCTCTTCACCGGAGTACCCAAGTCTGAAATTTTGTAGCAGATAAATTTGTTGTAGTGTAGATAGGGGCCATGCATGGCGGAGAAATGGGCTCGTTTGCACCGTTCAAGATACGTGTGTGCTAGCTTGTTAATTTCCATAGCACGTACGCGATGCCGGGTTGGTTTACGTACTCACGCTAGCAGCTAGCTAGCTAGTATATGTTCGCGCACGTTGCATCATGTTCGTCGACCCGCCGGTCGCCGGCGAGGAGGAAAAGGGATGAACGCCAAAGGAGGCGCCGTGCATGCGGCTAACCGTTCAAAGCGGGCTCGGGATGGACGGACGGATTCCTCAGACTCCGATTAATTGTCGTAGGCCCCGCCAGCCGATCGATCTCGATCCACGCAGCAGCTAGCTAGCGTGTACCGATCAACGCCATCGCTCATGCGTCCAAGCAACGACTTTCGCCATTAAACTACGTACCAACGCAACGTACCGGCCGGCCGGTAGCTTTGCTCGCTCTGCGTCGATCCCATCGGCCGTCACATGCATTTAGCGAGAGATTATAATGGCATGAAGCAGCGGTAGGTAGGTCGCCGGCCGTGGCATGATCGGTGGACGTCGCGCGTCGCTGTCCCGACCTCGTCGCCGGTGGTTGCGCCGCCCGCCACGTCCGCCCGGCATGCAACATGAGCGCGCGGGCACCTGACGCTGACATCTCGAGCTGCCCATGCGTCCTGTCACCTCCGGCCTAGTCTGGCTGTGGGCAACGCCATGCCCGAGGCTGATTGAATCATTTGGCCAGGCAATAATTAATCACGAGGATCTTCTTCTCTTCTTCAGATAATGATGATGGTATCAAACCAGGCTCGCTTCTTAGGTGGTTAGCTGTAGCTAATTACTCTATCGTTGCACTCCAGTGTGATTAGATCATGTATGTATAGTGGTGTGACGTAGTGGTTGTGACGTCCGCCGTCTGCAAGCTTCGCTAGGTAGGGCAAAAGATTGCGTGGATGAGAGTAGAAAACTATAGCGAATGTCTACCACTCAGTCGACTGAAAATAACAGAAGTTTCAGTCGATTTATTACGTGTTGTACCTACCAATCGAACGTACGAACTAAAGGCAAATCGTTGTCCATGGCGTGCACAAATCAGATCAAGCTTGTTAATAGCAACTCATTCTATTAGCAGTTTTCGGAAACGGTCAGAGCTGCATGCAGCTCACTAATAGCAGATCGAGACGATAATGGACGGCAGAGAGTAGATTGGCAAGAGAGTGACAAGACACACATGTACAAAACAGGGAAACTATATGTAGTACAAAATATATCCATTTCTCTATCAATTACTATATGCACTTTGCATCCTTTCGTCACATAAACTTTTTTACAGTAAATTATGTATTTTTTACACATCCAATTATATGTAAATTTAGTTATTTACTAGTGTAAAAACACGTCGACTGAGATTTCATCTATTTTCAGGCGACTGACAGGAAGCAATTCTGAAAACTATAAATAATTGAACCTTATGTAATGATGTGGTCCACGGTAGAACGAGAAACAGTATATATTATGTGTGAAAAGTACCTATATGTGACACAAAAAAGACACATTGTATGAGTTGGCTTTAACATTATGTAAATATTTTTTTAGATAAAGGAGGAATTTCAGCCTCTATGTCTAAGGGATGTACACAGCCAGTACAAAGTTAAAACATTTTCTATAGGTGTTGCTTTGTAATAGTTTTTTCTATGGTCGGAACCCTTTGGTCAATAATCTAATAGAAATTCTAGTATTCTAAAAAATGGCTGATATGTCTGGGTATTACAAACTCAAATAAACTGGAAAATATCAATAAAAAATTGTAGATCCTACCATTAAATTTTCAGCTATGCTGGAAGAACAACACAGTAGCAACCACTTCCGAAGAATGGCATGCTTGGGTGAAAAGCTTCCTCTCATACTTCTTTTGTAGCAGTGCCAAATGATACAATAAGTGCTCTAAATATGACCAGAATAAAAGTAACAACTTTCCTATTGTTAAATATAGTGTCATTACGGTAAAGCCAATTATATTTATCGGTTATCTACACCATCGTATGTTCTTAGTGGCGGTACTGCATTTTATAAAAGATAATTAGATTACGGTTTTGCTAACCGGCAGCGCCTGCCCGTGCCCCTGTCGTCGCCTTCATGCAGTCGGTCCCTTTAAATTAAGAGTAGAATCTCTCGAACAAGCTAATTTTGACTACTCTCGAATGGTTGAGGTCGGCGAGATAATCAGCTAATGCGTAATCACTTGATTAGTAGCGATGCGACGTATCGACGGCATGACGCTGGCTTGTCGTCACGCAGTGCTGTCTCACTCACAGGATGGCTTACACAGTATGATGCATGCACATGCGCCGTGCGCGGCTGTCGGAGCAGTAGGCGGTCGGCGAGGTCTTCAAGTTGCAAGACCGGCCGGCCGCCGGCGACGATCTTCCGAGGGGACTCGGCGGCCGGGCGAGGCGGATCACCGCGCTTATCTTGGCGCCATCGCAAGCACACAATACGGAGCGATTCATCGCCGACGAGACGTCATTAATTATTTCGTCTAATTTTATTTTCGCAAGGATGCCATTCGTTTGTTCATGTATAATACAAAGTTACAAGCATGACGAGCATGAACAGAATTCAGAGCTCTTCCGGGAAATTGCGAAGAGAAAAGGAAAACAGCTTTGCTCCGAATCCGATCATGTTCCGTCCTCCCGGAATTCACTCTCGATTCTCCGACGACGACTCGCCGGCGGCGGCCTCCGTGGGGTTCCCTTCTGCAAAATGAAGAAGAAAATGAAACACGATCGCATTCGTGGGCTGGAACTGGACCCAAATCGAACTTAACGCGGGCTGTAATTGGGAATGGACACGGGGCGACGCGTTCCGGTCCGGACCAAGGAGTTGGTTACCGTCGTCGACGAGGCCCTTCTGGTGCTTGTCCATGACGACGAGGATGTACTTGAAGTCTTCCGTGTCGCAGGGGATGGTGAGCGCGCCGTCGAGGTAGTCGAACCCGAACTCCTCCTCCGCCTTCTCCAGCAGCCGCCGGAACACCGGCATACCCAGGTACGCCGTCGGCACCACGAACCGCCGCCGCTCCGCGCCCACGTACACCGCGCAGCACCCGCGCGGCACGTCCACGGGGGCGTCCGGGGTCATCGGCGTCATCGGCTCCGACCCCGGCTCCCGCTCGTCGCCTTCCTTGCTGCCCCCGCCGCGCTCCTGCACCACCACCACCCGCACCAGCCGGCCCGCGCACTCGGCCGGCTTCGGCTTCTTGCCGTCGTCGCCTTCAGCGGCGGCGTCGGCGGCCGCGGCGGTGTCGTCGTTCTGTTCATCATCCGGGACGTCGTCGGGGTCGCCGCTGGCGCTGGCGCTGGACCTTCTTGCTGCGCTGGCCGCGGCGGTGGATTGCCAGCGCTGGAGCATCTGCCGGATCCAGACGATCTGCCGGATGCCGGACACCGGCTGCGCCGCCACCTCCTGAGCACTGCTCTCGTCTGCCATCGATCGGCGGCTAGACGGCCCGCCTTGCCGCCACAGTTAAAGTCGACGTCGCCACATGCATGACCACGACGTTGAATTTTTGTTTGGAATCAGCTCGAAGGTCTTAAGATATCACCATATCCAGGATCAGAGGAATTCGAGGGGGATGGAGTTTGCAGGATTCGAGGCAGAATTAGCCATGCATCAGGTGAAGGAAGGGAATGTTCTTGGGTGGGAAGGATTGTTCGTCCGAGTTGCAAGGAGGCGCCAACCACGTACGCAGGGTACACTCATTCTTGGGCCAACCCATGAAGAGTGGCGGACCGGGTGTGGCCGCGTGGGTTTGGTCATGCATATCTCGTCATTTGTTCCAATGACCGATCTCTTGCCTTGGTGCACCGTAGAATTTGAAGAGCACTGCGCGCGTGTTCTTGTTTGGAAGTTGTGGTATGTGCGCACGGTGCTGAGGCAGGTAAATCCGGTTGCTGCACGCTGCCAGGTGCATGTTCTACTCGAACCACGAGCCAGATAGCGCGCTATGAGCTGGTAGGGGGAGTGGCACAATGCTCGAGCGGCCAGTTTATCTTCGATTAAGGTCACTCAGCTAGCTATAAGGTTGCCAACTCAGCATTTGTTTATATGGAGGAGAGAAGAGGAGGAAAGAGACAAGAGCTAGCTCTTAAGCAAGAGCCAGTTTATAACTTTTTCAAGATGAATGAAAACAATTACATGTGGACCCATATTTAATTTTGAGAGCATGTTATAGCTAGCCCATTAAAATATTTGT
This sequence comes from Olyra latifolia, assembly GCA_036346145.1. Lineage (NCBI taxonomy): Eukaryota > Viridiplantae > Streptophyta > Magnoliopsida > Poales > Poaceae > Olyra > Olyra latifolia. The sequence goes on from CM070530.1 coordinate 6,992,491, forward strand.
CTACGTGCTATCGATAAATGACATGGAGGTTTCTTATAGCTAATAGTTGTAATTCTCTAAGAAATATTTGTCTACACTATTCACCACACACTCCAAGAAATTCTTCCTATTCTTTAAAATTTTTTCACACTTTACACTATATGTTCTAAAAGATTCATTCCTCCGGCAGTAGTTTTATCCTAAAAGTTAACTAAACAGTGTTTTGTAGGTACTGCTGCAGATGCTCTTAGAGCATCCTTAGCATAGCCTCAATAAGAAAATCTTCTCTGTATTTTGATATTCTCAGGCCCTATATCACTCTAGAGACTACAACAGACTTTATACTAGTAGTCTCTAAATTTAAAGATTCTCTCTTCGAGTATCAATATATAGAGATTCTCTCTTTTTTTTGAGAATATAGACTCTACTGAAGAGGATGGAAATATAGAGAACGAATAGTGGCTTATAGAAGGGGATATAGAGATATGAATATATAGACTCTGCTATAGATGCTCTTAGAGCTATGTTCAAAACTCTGAAATCCTAACTAAACAAAATGCTTTGACTTCGTGAAGCTCTCGAAACCTAGTTTTTTAGTCACAATTGTACAACCACAGCCATTTTAAACAGGGCCTGACGGCATCACTTGAGGAGAGATGAGTCACAATGACGGGTCTATAAAATGCATGATTCTTTGCGAGGGCCCACTTCCAAATTAAGGATCGGTTCTTCGGTGTAGGATGGTATGCGATGAACTTACAGGTAAGATTAGTTTCCTTATCTTATCATCTAATGTAAATAAGTTTATTTTAGTGCTAAGCAGACTTTACCTTTTTACCCTTGAACAGACCTACGCATTTATAATTCAGAATCTATTATATTTTAAGCAAACGTAGTAGCCTGTTGAACCTATTTTAATGTTTCAATAATAGGCAGCATTTATAATCATGCAGCAGAATGCTCTAGGATCTTTCGAATAAAGAACAGCATATTTGACTGCCCCACGTTGTCTGCGATTCATTAATCACAAAATGCCGGGAAAGTGGAGAAAGAAACTAGGCTCTTAACAAAAATCATCCCTAAGAGGTGTTTAGGTCGACCAGGATTGCGGACGTGTTGGTGAATCCATGGTAGAGTTGGCAATTCGATCAACTTTAGACAGGCTAAACGTGTAATGCCACGGTGTGTTGGTGTATCATGGCAGCCGGCATGTATCTTCTCTTCGGTGTTTTTCGCGTTGAGACCTACCAGTTAGTTTTCCTAATTGATTAACATTCTTAATTAAAACGAAAGAGCCTCGGCTCTTATTGAGAAAAGAATAAAAATTACCCACCAGTCCACCACTGGTGCAGGGCAACAGCGGAAGCTTCGAGAGGAAAGCAAATATCTCGCCGAACGGTGTCCCGTGCCATCTCATCAAGAGGCCAATAGTCCATTGAATCGCCAGAATCTGGCCAAACTTTGGTTGCCATCGCTCGGAGACCCAGCTAGCCACCGGCCGGCCGATCCTTCCAGACAAATTAGGTTCTCTCTGCAAGTTCAATGTACCTTGAGCAAACGCGGATTAGATCAGACTAATCTGGATGCTTAGATAGATACATGAACTAGCTAATTAGCTGGCGCATACGTACGTGATAGCAGGGATTTAAATTTCGACGAAATTAGCTAAAATTTTTACGAATTTCATCTATTTGGGCCTTAAGCGAAAAAGTTCATTTTGGTCAAATATTTTCGGCCTAGGGCGAAAAAGCCCATTTCGGCCGGTTTTTGTCGGCGTGTTTTACGTTTTGTCATCTGAAATTTCTGAATTTCACGGAATCTGGATTTTTCGTCTGAAATGGAATTTTTGCTTCACCGAAAGATTAATTCTTGCGTGATACATATTTTGCTTGAAGAGAAGAGAGGAGAAATTCTTCTCTTTTCACCGAAAACGCAAGGCAGCTAACCGTCGGTCTCAGGCCCCGCGCGCTTCTGGAGCCTTCCCTGCGGCTTTGCAAAATGCCGGCAAGCCACCCTACGCCCACGGCCCCACGCTTCCCACCTCTTCCTCCTCCTGGACACAGCATCCGACTCCGACGTGGTGGCTGCACGCACACACTCAGAGTGGTACCACGTACGTAGGCACGCATGGCTGCCGGGGGAGGCCGCCGCCACGAGCTGGACGTCGACGCGCCCGGCGCCGACGCCTACCTCTACGCCGTCCTCGGGCTCAGCAGGGAGTGCACCGACGCCGAGCTCAGGCTCGCCTACCGGAGGCTCTCCATGGTGCGCAGCTGCGCCGTCGATTCGTCGTCTCTTCTTCGCTCGGCCGGCACGGCTTAGCTAATCCTTTTCTTTGCCTTCTCCGGCCAGATATGGCACCCTGACAGGTGCTCGGCGTCGGGCAGCTCGGCGCGCGTCGAGGAGGCCAAGGAGCGCTTCCAGGAGATCCAGGGCGCGTACTCCGGTGACTCTCGACCTCTTCCCAGCCTCTCCTCGATCTACTTACAAATCACTCCATTGATCATCCACGCATTAACCTTAGTCTCCCCCTCTTCCTGTGCCGTGCGTGCAGTGCTCTCCGACTCCAACAAGCGGCTCCTCTACGACATCGGCGTCTACGACAGCGAGGACGACGACGACGACGTAAGTGGCATGCTCTTGATCAATCTTTTCGATGGCTCACGGGGTGCTTCTTGTGATTTTGCCGCAGGTCTCCGGGATGGGCGACTTCCTCGGGGAGATGGCGCAGATGATGAGCCAGACCACGCCAACCGTAAGAACCCAGACCACTAGCGAAATCACGGCGGCCGCGCATTGCGCCTGCATGCCTCGACGTCCGTGCACGGTTTACGTTTTGAGAGCCTAAACAGCTCCATCTGCGGATGCAGGAGAGCTTCGAGGAGCTGCAGCAGGTGTTCGTGGACATGTTCCAGGCTGACCTCGACGCCGGGCTCTGCAACGGGCCGGCTGCGGGTCATCAGGCCCAGGCCCAAAGCCCACCATGTACCTCGCACTCGCAGTCGCCGTCGTGGCCACCGCCGTGCCCGCCTAGTCCGTCAAGAACCCATGCACAGTCACCAGCGTCATGCAAAGGCGCCAACAAGCGGTGTTCGTCGGCAATGGGCTCCGGGAAGCCGCCAAGGCCCGGTCGTCCGGGCTCGGGTCCGGGCCTGGGCCCGTATGGGTTCTGTTTCAAGGTAAGCTAGCCCACATCAGATTCCTATTTTTATACCCTACTACTGGCTGCCCTTGATGGAAAATGTATAACATAAATAGTAAATAAAGATATAATACTGTCCCCTGGAACGAAGGAACGTCTTGCCCACAAGTCGGATGCGTCGTTCTTGCCGCGAGGGCGACTGAGCTTTCAGGCCGAAAGGGAAGAAGAAGAGATGCTTCTTCCGGATGCGCCTCTCTCTCATTCTCATTCTCATTTTGCTGTCCTTGAAGATCGTGCAGATCTTGGTGCCGGTTGCTCTACAGCGACGCTTGAATTCTTCCAAGCTGTGAAGAGTTCTGATCTTGCACAAAGACTGAACGACCAAAAGTTCAGAACCTGTGTTGCAAAAAATTATGGATGCCCATGAATTGGATCGTTGTCTACATGTGTCTTGGATTGGTCGAGGCGAACAACGTGCCTGACCGTTTGGTTTGCAATTTGTTGTGCCTGTCTGCAGGGAAGCGATTGGATGCCGGACGCGAGCTCCGGCGGCGGCGGCGGCAAGAGGAGGAGCGGCAGGAAGCAGAGGCTGTCGACGAGCCGCGACGTGTCGTCGGACGACGACGAGATCCTTCGCTCGCGGCAACACACAGCATTGCGAGACTGAGCTGTCCACGGAATCTGACGTTCTTGTTCTTGCACTAAAATGTAATTACAGGCTCGAGAAAGGGAAATTGGTTAAACGGTTTCTCTAGTCTGTCCCAAGACAGTCGCTTTTCCCCAACTGTTTTTCTCAGGGCAAACAGGGCCGTGCTTTTCATTCTCTCTGGTTTTTTTACTTGATGTATAGTCGATTCACTTGGTTTGACTGACTCAAAAAATGAAAGTGTATGTCTTAACAAAACGAAAATAAGTCAAATAAGAAAAACTAGGTATAGCCACTGTACTTTAGAGGCCGTTATGGAAGCGCGCACACAGGAGGGACGGCAATTGAGGCGTTGAGCTTACCTGACAAGAAGCCCCAAACGACAACGGTAGTAGATAACGTAGTTCTGTTACTTCTGTATTCAGTATCAGAAGCGTATCGTAGTTCAGCAATCCGTAACACCAGTTCTAGCACTCGGTTATAGCTATCTCATTGCCTGATGATTCTGGCCAGTTGGAGCGAGGCAAAGTACTGCAGGACTGAATAGCAAGTTACACCATTGCGTTTCAATATTCAATTACCTTAAAACCCCACGAGGTCTCTAGCCGTGGTCTATCCATCCCTCCCTTTCAAGACTGGTGGATCTAGATGGCAGCCGTGACTCCAACAGCTATGAGACGAGAATTCCACGAGTTGGTTATTTATACCATTTAGAATATGTGGAAGAAGAGAAATCACCATATTTTCCAACAGTCCTCCCTCCCTTACTCTCGTACTATTTCCAAGAGAACGCATAAGGTTGGAAGCATGTGCCATGGCAGTCACATAATGCACAAGCTTGGAAGTGTGTCGCCATGGCACCACAGACGTCTGTTTGTAGCCCACCTTCCCCCTCTCCTTCTCGCTCATCCTTCCCTTCTCCCTCCATAATTATGTTAATTATATATGGTTGCTTCCTTCTTGATGGAATGGACTCTGCCCGTTTGCTAAAGAAAAAAAAAACCTTAAAACAGAACTGGAATATCAGAGCTGCCAGCCTGTCATACAAGAGCGGGGAACAGGGAAGTTTCAATACCTTGATCCCATTAACCAAAATTTAACGCCACTCTGTTCTAATGAAAAACTAAACCATATATAGAATAAATTCAGTGATAACAGAAGCTAAAACTAAACCATGCTTGAAAAGAGGACGACACGTAAGATTGCAAACCAGATTTCCAACATACAAAAGCATACACTGTAGCCATCCGGTGCCAAAATTGCAATGAATCCATTACCAGCTTCATGTCCTTCTTAAAAGCCCTTCAAGAGGCTGTCAGTCAGTCTTGTTGCACACAATGCCTAGCGGCTTATTCATGAACAAGGACTATATACTGTGTAAGAGCATAGCTTGCTGAGCAATACTGTACTTACAAAACCCAGAAATGTCCAAGAAGAACAGCACAGCAGCCTAAAATAGTCACAAAGATATTTTTAACAGCGTTGATCTGGCCAAATGCAAGTTTGTCGTGGTCCTGGTTATAGAGCACATTGAAGGAGAAACTCATCGATGATAGTGGTCAGCTTTGCATAAAAGTTCTATCGGGAATGCCTAACCTTATAGAACTGGCGAATGCGGAAGATAGCATATCCTTTGTGGGCAGCAGGTGTTTGCCTCTGAGTGACAAGATCGATAATGTCAATGAAGTCCTTCCCAGGAGGGACAAAGTGCAACAGTAGGTTTTTTTTTAATTGTATCGCACCATCTTCTTGATACAAAAAAAAAGTACAACTAACGATAAGGAAAATTTCCATAGAGCATCGCTGGGAACAAATATCGCAGCATTCCATTGAAAATAACGGCGAATGAATTCCAAGCAGAATCAGTCTTAATTTAATTTAGATGGACACTATTGATCAATGCCCAGAATTCTAAAGGTTCATCATTGTTAGATAAAAGCCAAAATTACACCGAAAGGGAACTCTGCTTCTTTTTCTTTCTTTCTTTTTTTTTTTGAAAGGAACCCCAGTTGGCCAGTTTCTTGGTTGACACTTAAAATGGGTTTTCGCATAACTACGTCACTGTAACAGTCTCCTGTAACCACACGAGGCCCCTAAACATGCCACGTAGCAATAGATTTTCTAGAAATGGTTTTGAGAAACCAAAATAAAAAAACATCCACATCTTTGCGTTCCTCTTAAAGCATTCATATCAGTTATTTCAAATTTATATTCTATAACACTATTCCCTACACACTCTATCTATTTCTCTAAAATTCCTTCACACTTTACACTATACTTTAAAGGATTACTTCCTTTCAACACTTACTCTATCTAGATAAATAGTATTATATAGTGTCTACTACGGATGCTCTTACAAGACTGAGACAAGGTGGAGGCCAGGCGCAAAGCTACCGCCCCTGCCGCCGTCTGCATCCTGGGGCGCCCGATTTTTCAAGGGCATCCAGGCAGTCTAGGAAGGCAATAATGCAGTAAAATGACATGGCAAGGAGGAGAGCACATTAGAAATGCTGACGACTTGGCGTTGATGAGCCGCTCCACTACCATTCACCACGGAGCACGTACGACCGTACGACAGCCACAGGAGCGCACGAGATGATCCTGCAAGATCCACCACCCGGCCATCCTGGGCCATGAATATAAACGCTGCTCTGCTAATTTTGGTTCCTAAACTCCCAGATTATGTTGGTCATCGAATTATTAAAACAAGATTAGTTTGGTCACTTGACCGGTCAACATGATGGTTTTGGCAGGGAGGAGGGGGCTAGGTTGGTTCCCTGACACAGTCACATTAGTGGTTTTAACTATGTGGCAGACACGTAGACTCCCTCTCTCTAATCTCTCTCCTTCCTCCCTCTCTCTCTCCTTTTCCTGTCTCTCCTTCCCTCCCTGACCGACGCTGCCACCTCCTTCACCAGCGCCATGCACCTTCCCTCGGCATCGCCCACCTCCACACCCCCGCACACTCCTTCTCCCTCACCGATGCCGCCTACCTCCCTCCTACTTGGCGCCGCCCCTCCTCTCCATCGATATCGGAGTCTTGAGCTCTACCTCCACTCATGTTCCATTGTGGTAGATCCTACCGACATCATGGCCTTCACAACTCAAGTTAGTGAAGGCGGTTGGTGGCACAGTTCCTCCCGGCGACTAACGATGAATCTTGAAGGCCACAGTGTGGATTAGGTCAGCGACAACAGTCTGGATTTCCTGAATCTCGGCGACGGCGGCAGCAGATCTAGGCAGCAGCGCCCATCTCCGCCTCCTCATCGAAGGCCCCAGTGGCTGACCACCTTGTCTTCTCCTCCTCTTCCTCTTTCTATCTCTCTGTCTACATCACCTAGTGCTTCGCCGAGCTAGGCAGTGGCGGCGGCGGCAAGGAAGTTAGCGACGGTGGCACAACCACGGTGCAACGGCTTTCAGCTGCCACCGTACATGAACGAGGTGTGGAGGGGAAAGATAGTGCAAAGGGGGAGATGACTACGAGGTCCAATAGAGCTCAATCTCACTAATGGCGTCCAATGTGGTGGCGAGGCAGGTGGCAGCATATTTGAACTCCACCATCAGCGCCCACCCCTTCCCTACCATTGGACTACACCGTCGGGAGCCCTAAGCAACGCCCTCCCTCTCTTACTTGTGTGTGCATATATGGGTGCTTATGTTAGCTAAAACCACCAAAACAGCTTACATGTGCGTCACATCAGTGAAACCTTTAGAAACCACTGTGTTGACTAGTCAAGGGACTAAACTAATCCAGTTTTGATAATTCGAGTATCAATTTAACCCGGTTTTGAAGTTCAGGGACCAAAATGGGATAAGGATGAAAGTTCAGAACTAAATCAGTACTTTTCCAAGAAAAAAAGAGAGGAGAGGCATAGGACAACCGGACAAGACGTCGTCCAGCGAAGGGAACAATCTTGTGATGTCAGTAGGTCTTTAGACAGATAGACGCTGGCCACAAGAAAAAGCTCGAGATCTTTAGGGCATCTCCAACAGTGGAGTCAATCACTAGCTATAAAAAATAAACATATCACCTATAGATAGCAATAGACAATCTCTCCAATGGACTAGCTATAACATAATCTTTAAAATTAATTGGACCCATATATAATAGTGTACCTATATCTTGAAATCCGTTATAGACCAACTCTTAGTTAATAGCTAGATTTTATCTTTCTCCCCCCTTTTCTCTCCTCCACATAAAAAAACCTGAGTTATAATCCTTATAACTAGCTGAGATGCGGGGAATCTCGCGTCTGGTGCCTCCATGTCGCAGCATCGTTCCTTCTCGGAGATCCTAAGACGGTAGAGAACACTGTCCGTGGTAATTCCCCCATGGTCGTTCACCCGTTGGCTCAACAACAAGAAGCATGCAGGAATTACCGATGTGTTTGGCGACCGGTGATCAATGCGTATGCAGAGTAAGCTTGCCATCGTGATCTCACTCAAGAGCGAGCAAGCCTCACATTGGTCAATTCGGAGGCGGGGCTGCACGCTGCGATCTGCAGCTGTATGTACGACCTGCCGGGTGACCCCGTGTGCCATACCTGATTATCCTCGTTACTAGCAATTTAATACCATGCAAGAGCTTGATGTTTTCTAAAGCAATTTGGCACGATTGCCTACATCTGTAGAGCACGATTACATACGCTTCTTTCTAAAAGCACGAACACGTCGGCCTACCCGGGTCACAGCCACATATTAGCCGTTGATCACTTGCGTGACTTAAGTTACAACTAAGTTGTCGTAATAGGTTACAACGATATTGCCCCTTTTATATAGGGCTTAGGATGTAGTGTCCGGCTAAAACTCTAATCTCCTCTACCTATTACAACTTAAAATCTACATAACCTTATTTCATATACATATTTCACGCAAACTCTTACACTCGTCAAGTGGTGCCTGGACATGTCCTCAGTCAGTCCCCTCCCCTTCTCCGCCATGAATGGCACTGTAATGAAGCTCGAGCTGCATGTCGAACGCCCAGTAATGTTAACGTCGCACGGCACCCAACCCGACGCCCCACCGCAGACACCAACCGTCTCTAATGGCCGAGCTACTCGCCGCGCCGGCGTACGCGCGCGCGCCGCAGTAGGTGCACCCAACGACGCGGATCACGCACCCGAATTCCGCAGCGGCTGAACCACTGGCGCCATCATCAACCGAGCCTTCCTGCCGGTGCCAGTACCAAGCTCTGGCCTCGCTGAACAGTTGGCAGCCATGCGTTCGGATGGGACATGTCACATGTGGCAGGCATCTCCGTCAGAAGCATGCTGCCATGGCGATCACTCTAGGTCAGTCTCAGCTCCTGGCTAGTGCAGTGACAAGGAAGGGTCTTCTGGAAGATAGCCGAGGTAGGTGAAGGTGAATCACAGTGGGTAAGTAAACTTGCGTGTCAGGAGTGAGTGAGTTGGAGTGTTTGTGGTCAGCAAGAAACGTCGAGTAAAATTAAAGGTGCTTTCCACCATACTTATCTAGTTATCATCTCCTAACCTACTGGTGTCTATCATTGCCAATGGTTAATTCGTTTGTCTCAGGAGCTAACATTTGCAGTGGATGAAACTGCGGCGGTTGAATCCGATCGAATTTCACGTGAAACTGGAGGCAAAAATGTGGAACCATACGTACACATCAGAGCGGTTTAGAGGTACAGGACCATTTCTTTTTTATTTTGGCCCATTTTATTGCTCATGTGGAGGCTCAGAAGAAGGCCGCGACGACGCCGACCCTGCCCCTCCTCCGCGGGCTCGCCGCCGCCGTCAAGCCCACGGCGGCGCCCTGATCCCACAGACGCACGACGCTGCCGTTGAGCGCCGTCGAGCTCCGGTGCCGCCCCGTCTCCGTCGCCCCGAGAGGCAGGGACCTCACCACCTCCCATCCGAAAGGACCCGTCTCCGACGGCTCGAACTCGCCGTCATCATCTTCCGGATCCTGTTCCTCCACCTCGTCCTCCTCGTCTCCACCCACGTCACAGCACCCGACGCAGCCGCTGTCGTAGTAGTACGCCGTGTACCTCTCCTTCGGCGAGGGCGCCGGCGCCGAGGTCGACTCCGGCGTCGGTCTCTCCGACGGCGACGATCTTGCCTGCTCCGGCGACCTCTCCACCCGAGACGTCTCATCCTCCAGAGGCTTCTCCGTAGTGGCCATGCTCATAACGGGCGGCGTGGACGAGCGCAGACGCCAGAGGCCGGCGGCCGCGGCGGCAGCGAGCACCGCTGCGAGGCAGGTCCAGGCGGCGGCTCCGGTGGCGGCGGGGGCCTCCGGGAGGGAGTAGAGGCGGAAGACGGCCTCGAAGGAGTGCTCGAGGAGGTCCATCGGCCTCTCTTCTCCGGCGAGGGCGGTGGCGGTGGGTTTCTTGGCTTCGTGGTCGCTTCAGTCCTCCGTTTGCTCTGCCCAGGGTAGGAGCGAGTGGGAAGAAGCCGGAGGCAGAAGCTGTATTTAATGGTGGGGAGGAGGCGGCGGCTGATAAAACCTGCACCGTCGGATGGTGAGGCCAAGTAGGGGGATCAGCCGATCAGGGGAAGATGCTGGGTATCCATGGGAGGGCGTAGGAGATGCTGCGATGGATATGCCGGGCGTAATTTGCATTTTGTTTTATTAATCTGGTCTTACTGTTCCTCCTACTACAATTACACAGGTAGGTGAATCAGGCTGCCTACCTATATATGCTAGATGCACCCGGAGATCATGTAGGTTCATCCAATCACGCAATCATCCAGCGGGATGCTCAGGATCCATGGGAACTTGAATCGCTTGAATGGTAGGATTCAAGAGCATCGGAAAGCTGACGTTTGGTTTGATTAAGTTTTGAAAGCTTTAAGGAATAGCTTCAAAAAACCAAATTGTTTGGATAAAAAAGCAATCATGAGCCATAATCTAAAAAGAATATGCATATCTACTTCACTTAAAGTTTCTTTAAGACTTTGAAGTGGCTTATGTAGCTATTTATAATTGGAAATGCAATTCCCCATGTACATACAACTCTAAATAATCTGTGATCATTGGATCTCGCTTCAAGATTCGTGCACTGTCCCTCGCTTCCACTCACATGCTCTTTTGCAAAAAAAAAAAAAGGATTTTAGAAGAAAAATTAATCTAGTTCTTTCCCTCTCCCTCTCCTCCTCTCCCCTCCCTCCGGCTTGGCCAAGCCGACTCTCTCCCTCACGCTCCCCACCCATTATCACACATGCGCCCTCACGAGACATTGGCCAAGCCGGCTCCCTCCCTCACGCTCCCACCCATTATCACACATGTGCCCTCACGAGCCATCGCGCCGACCACAAATACATGGCAACCACAAATGCATGGCTCAACGTGGGTGGTGACGGATGGTGTAGCATAGTATCGGCATGGCCGTTGATACTATGCCAAACTTCCTATCTATCAAAATCATGTCTTTTTGTCCATTGCTTGTGAGAAACCTGAAGATCGAATGCCTTAAGTCTAACTGTCCATACTATCGGTTAGGGGAGGTTCTCTTCGACTTATCTTCTTGTCTTATATGCTTATCTTCGAATCGAAAAATCAAACGTTATATTTTTTGTAGTTCGTTTCTTTTTTGTCTCGAAGATATGTTCCAAAGCTCTTAGGAATAAGTCAAACAAAGCACACCGAACTTTTTAATTTATTTCGAAAAGCTATTGAAGTTCGGTTTATAAGTAAATAAGAAAATAAGTATTGACTGTTTTTAGCAGTTGAAGTGGTTCTGTTGGCGGACAACTTCTTGGCCATCTATTTTTTTTCCTTCAAAACACGGCCAGGTAGAGACCATCTGTTTATCGCAATCGCAAATTCCCCCTAGTGCGCCTAACAAATTCGTCGGGTCGTGTCGTCGGGATGGTAATGGCTTTTGGCCTCGTGGTGAGACACGCACACGGACGCACGGTTTAACCTGGAACCGGGCTGCTGTTGGAAAAGGAAAAAAAAACCGCATGCGAGTAAGATCGATGTGCCGAGCACGATACCAACTTTTAGACCCGTATTTATCCGACCAAATTAACCCGAGAGCCCTCGAGGCTAGAGATAACAGCTGCTGAGCTGCAGTTACTCTAAATTAGAGTGTGTTTGGTTGATTATAAAAAGTTGAACATGTATACGATGATAGAAGATAAATGGGATAATCCTTTCAGATAGGTTGATACAAGATGTCGTTTGTTTACTTGGATAGTTTCTGTCCCGTGTGGTTTAACGAAATCAGTCGAATGAAATGATACAACATATAAAAAAAAACATTTCTCGAAATTGTATCCCATCATCTAGTATAAAGTAATACAATTCACCTAACCGAACATATGGATATAATTATATCTTATATTATCCCATTCAGGTTCAAACTCACATAGAAACAAACACACCCTTTATTCACAACTTTTTTCCCCATCGCATAATCGACGGAGAGAGCAGAGCCGCCACTTGTCTAGTAGAAGTCTGAGTGTTGATAGAGAGATTAAGGAATTAATACAGAAACAGCTCGTGGGCAAGCGTGCAGTTGTAACCAAAGAGAGTACGTACAAACCGAATCGGAATCGGAATCGGACCGACGGTCACTTAGAGGCTCTGGAGGATCTTGAGCGTCTCGCCGATGTGCTTCTCGGGCTGGAACTGGTTGTTGTAGATGTACTGCACGACGCCCTGCTTGTCGAGCACGTACGTCTGCCGCCCCGGCAGCGTCCCGAACAGGTCCGACGGCACCCCCCACTCGCTGCGCACGCGGTTCCCCTCGTCGCTCAGCAGCGTGAACGGCAGCCGGTACTTCCGCGCGAACGCCTTGTGCGACGCCGCGTCGTCGCCGCTGATCCCCACCACCTCCGCCCCCGCCTTCTTGAACTTCTCGTACGAGTCCCTGAACGCGCACGCCTGCGATTGCATCCATCCACACCGCGGGTCAGTCGTCGGAGCTTAGCGATTGGCTTGGCGGCGCTGCCGGTGATTGATCGATATCTTGACCTGCTTGGTGCAGCCGGGCGTCTCGTCGGCGGGGTAGAAGTAGACGACCACCGGCTTGCCCTTGAACTTGGAGAGGGACACCGGCTTGCCGTCCTGGTCCTTCAGGGTGAAGTTGGGCGGCACGCTGCCCTTGCTCACCTGCAACGCAACCAAGCAGGAACACCAGCTAGTCGCTAAGGATTCACCAAGAGCAGAGCACGCACACGCGCCAGCCACCGGCCAATTTACCTTGCCGCAGACGATGCCCGTGGAGGACGCGCGGCGGCGCGGCCCCGGCGCGGCGAATGCCGGCGCCCGGAGGCCGCGGAGCGCGTGTCCCGTCGAGGTGGAGGGCGTGCAGAGGAGCGCCGCCGCCGCCGCCCGCGCGCGGGGAGACGAGCGCGGGGACGCCCGCGGGCTCAGCAGCAGAGAAGGCTTGCAAGCCGTGGAGGCTGCTGCGAATGCCATCGTGGACGGAGGCCGGCCGGCTGCTGCTGCTCGCTCGCTTCCTCCGGAGAAACCTCCTGGGATGGTTGGTTGGTTGCTAGCTGCTGCGGGATATCAGGATGAGATGGCAGAGGGGTTTTGGTGCCGACGTGGCACAGCTTGCTGCCTTTTGCTGATGATAGTGAACTTTTGGTCCTTTTTGTTCGTTTAGCCATATTCACGAGAGGCAATGTTCATGTACCTAATTTAAATGTTAAAAAAATATAGCAATAGCTAAAATTGGAATGAGTTCATAGCTATTTCTTTTATAAGGTCGGCTCCTTCAGAAAAATTACACGAAAAATGTAGACGTTCAAAATTTCACTGTTCATAGGGCTGTATTGGATTTTAAAACAAAAATATAGGTATTTTTAAAATGTTAAAAAATATAGACATTTTCAAAATACTCAATTCGTTTTAAAAAGTATGAAAATTTTACTGTCCAATAAACCCCCTGTGGTCACAACTCACAACACAAGTATTTTTGGGAGTATTCCTCCTCCAATCTGCACGGCTGGTGGAGTAGCGTGCAGTGTGGCGGAGGAACAATCTCTCTTGAGAAGCCTCAGGGCGTGTGCTTCTATTGCCGGCGGGCTACCTGGTGGTTTGTGGCTGTTGCGTGCTTGTTCTGGGCTGGTTTTCCTTCCAGCTTGTCTGCCTGCCTCTTGCAAGGGATGTGCTGTTCAGTTCTGGCCGTAGGTTGCCTTTGGGAGCAGCTAATTCGATCTGTGCAGAGATCGGAGGATGGCTGGTGGTTTGGTGGCTCAATGCTGGTCTCTCCCTGCGCCGGAGTTCCTCAGTTTTTTCTCTTGGCCTGCTGTTTGCTGGGCTCGCCCCTGGCGCACCGGTGGCTGTTTTCTTTTCAGCTTTTCAGCCTGCGTGTGCTTGCCGCCGCCCGCGGCAGCTGGATTTTTAGCGCTGCGGTCTTCTCTTAGTTTTAGCCTGGGATCTCGTTCCCTGTTCTGTACTTTTTCAGTTTCCTGCTGTAGCCTGTTTTCTCCTCTCTTGTCCCATCTCGGTTTCCTGCTTATCGTCATGTGTAAACTTCATTTTCCTTCTCTATTATTGCATAAGCAGTGCTTCTGCTAATTCGTTCAAAAAAAACTTAAAGTCTCCTTAAAAGTTAAAAGACGCCTGAAATTCAAAATGTACAAAGCTGCATCTGACCATAGATAACATAGATATATGAATAAAAGTAACATATTTCACATTTTTTTTTTAAAAAAAATCTCATGTAAGTCGTATTGAATACTATTCAGAAGTGCATTGGGAAAATAATTGCAAGATCTTGCTGTTTTTTCCCTGCAACCTGCTGGGAGCTAGTGTTCCATAGTTGTAGTTCATGGTGTGCTTTTATTCCCATAGACCAACTTTATCAAAATAGTAACAAGATCATTTAGAATGCACTGTTACAAGATTATTTTGTATCTTTCATTTAGAATGCACTGTCACAAGATCATTTTGCACAGGATTGAACACTGCACGTAGCATCCTTTTTATGTTAGAAGCTATGGATATTACCGTTAGTCAACATATAAAGATTCATGACTGCTATGTTTGGTATTTTGCAGCATATGGATCAAATTAATATATCCTAGGTCCTGATAGTTTAGTATCACATGACTTACCAAACATGACTAGGATTATAAGGATACATGGAAGCAGCATACACATCGATCGATCAGAGTACCTACCTAGCTAGATGATGATGAGACCTTCCATGCTGTCATGGACGATCTACGACCGGTCCAAAGTTTTCGGGGGCCCGGGACGAGCAAAAGCATGAACCCCTTTTATTGACTAGCATAGTTACTACACATAAAAATAAATATGTTCTTATATCATAAAATTGATAGAGAGAATAAGTCGTTACCAAACCATAGTTTAAATAAAGTTAACCTCATATATTAGTATTACTGACCCATACAACTCAATCATCGATAAATCTAGTGCCCTCGATCCTCCTCATTGCTAGCGAGTAGCGAAGTAAAGTAATAAGCTCCAAGTTGTACCTCCATGCCCATTCTTGCCACGGTATCATCACTAAACAAAATCAATTGAGACATTTTTTCTGTGAAAGAAGAAAGATACAATTGAACAATTCATGGAAACTGCACAGTGGTGAAAGAATAGCAAATTACACTTCACTTATCTATAATTACCTTGTCCAGCTCTCACAAATCTAAAACTGGTCTGCATGAGGCTATAGGCCAAGTTTAGCTAAATCCAAAAATACATGTGCAAGCAACAATTCATCTTAATTAAAACTTGACCAAATGAGGCCTTGTTTTTTTAAGAAAGAATTGAGGCATGTCTGAATTGAAGAGTAGCGAAATGAGAATAAATGTGGATACTAATTTAGGGTCTGGATGGAACAATTAATTTGAACCAAACAAAACCAATTGAGACAATTTTTTTATGAAAGAACGGGGACACATTTGAACCGACGAGCAGGAAACTAAGAATTAGAATGATGTGCATACCAATTCATGGAGGGCTTCGTCGGGTAGGCGCCGGCAAAGCAGGGCGGCCTTGGAGGGAGGTGCAACCAGGTGGCCGAGGAGGCAGCATAGCGTGGTGCGACCGGAAGCTAGGTGCGAGGCAAAAGCTGCCTAGTGGTGTGGAGGTGCTTCCGGGAGGGAGAACCTAGTGAGGCGTTGGAAAATGAACGGGCGAAGCAAACGGCCAACGCGTTATACGCACGCCGATGCGCGTCACACGATAGATATCCAGGATCAATGGAATATAAAACGACTGCATCAACTATCAATAGCTTACGTACAACAGTGGGCTATTGCTATTGGGCTAACTGCCACAACGGGCTGTGTGCTAATTTAATGTATGCCATCTTGCATCTTGGACTGAACGCTACCTGTTGGGCTTCTTTTTTCTACACAGTTAAAAATCCTAATACCTTTAATACCTACTACACACTATATGGGCTGGGGCCCCCAAAATTGGGGGCCCCTGGCGGTCGCACCGGCTGCCCCCCCTCTATGGGCCGGCCCTGGGACGATCCTATGCTACCAGAAGATATTCAGCACCAAGCACATTCTGATGATGATCAGGACCTTCCATGGTGCCATGGACGAGCCATGCTACCAGAAGATATTCAGCACCAAGTGCATCCTCTCCTGTCACCATACAGAAGACAAATACCAAATAACCTGACAGAAAAAAGCAAAGTTAGCACGGGCCAGCGAGGAAGCTCGTGGGGCTGGGACGGCGCTCGGGGCAGGGAGCCCCGCTAGTGGTGGCGCATAGGCAGGGCGCTCCGCCGACGGCGGCGCTCGGGACAGGGCGGCGCTAGGATAGAGCGCGGTGTTTGCGTTGGCAGTGACGACGGCGCTCGGGGTGGGGCGGTGAGGTGGGAGTGGTAGCACTAGGGCTGATCGGATTTTTGGGGATCGATTGGTAAGTGTTCGGCCCCAATCTAGCCTGTGTTGAGGGCCAAGGGTGGGCCGCCGACACAAAGCTAGGCTGCCTCAACAGTCCACCTAAAGCCGTCGACACAAGAGCCCACTAGTGTCGGCAGCCCACCCTTGGCCGTCGACACAGACCCCGCACGGGCCTCCAGCCTAGTATGTCTCGACGGCCCACCCATAGCCATCGACACAGGCCTACCTCACCCCGAACCCATAGCACCTTATGTCGACGGCTATGTCTAAGCCGTTGACGTAGGTCACGCCCACCGTATGCTCGACGGAATGCCTTCACATGGATACTATGACTCCTCCCTACCGTACACCTTATTTTGTTTCGCGTTTCTTGCTATTTTATAAAATTTCTCCCTAATATGTTTACGTCAAAATATGTTCTACTAGCATTTATATTGGGAGTGTTAATTTCATCAAGCTATAAATTACGACAGTAATTTTTGCAACACATGCCTTTGCGATGGGCACCTCCCCACCCTATATCTGGTTTTTTGGTGTTCCTCGCTGTTCTAGGAAGAATCTCCCTAATTTGTACACGACAAAACGCGTACTACTGTCTTTTATGTTGGGCAATAAAGTTCATATGTTTTTTCATCCATTTTTTCATTGATTATGGATATTCAAAGACCACTCGGCACCAAACTCCTAGGCTCGGTCACCTTAGATGTTCCGTTACCTACATATATAAGTGTAAGGTCTCTCAAAGCGTGAATGTGTTGATGGTATCACGTCATAGATTAATGCTATTGTGCCACGCCATGTCATCGCAAAAACGAATATGATATTGATCTAATTAAACCAGCACATACATAAAATGATGTTGATTAGTCGGATGTCCTCCTCGTCCGGAGTTAACTATGCACCTAAAGATGATTTCACATTTAAACCATGTTTTTTTCGACCGAACCATAAGTTAACTGTATAAAAGTAGCTAAAGAAACATTTGGTATTTTTTTCCCCAAAATTCTAAGTGAACATAAACATATTTTTGAATTTTTTGAATTACAAAGGATTTTCAAGAAAATAGATATTCTCGACGGCCAAGTGCAAAAACTGTCGAAACAGCCCATATGTTTTGACAATAATGATACTAGCCATCGACAAAAGACTACCATGAAGCCTGCCTAGACACCAACCAATGTCGATAGCTAGACCAGGGCCGTCGACACAGAGCCATATTGGGCCCACAGAGCAAGCTTCGTTTGAGATATCGTTGCTGGATAACTCAATGTCGATGGACTTTGTTCAAACCGTCAACATTGGCCTCTCTCCCACTTCCCCAAATATGAACCGAAAGTTCAATGAAGCTCCCCCAGGAGGTGAGTCTCGGCGGCTTGCACAATGGTCATCGACACTGCCCGCTTTATGTCCACGGCCAGGTGCTAGCCGTCGACACTGCCTGCTCTGTGTCGACGGCCTCGACACTGCCTACTTTTGTCGACGGTCGACATTTGGCCGTCGACACTATAGTGTCGATAATCCTCGCGTCTCTTTTTATCTCTCTTTTTCTTTCTAGGTGTTCGAATCCCTTATGAGTACACGAGCCCCTCTATTTATACGGGGAATAATCCACGGCCTAGGGATAAAAATGTTCAAATAGATCCACTTTAACGGGTCTTTTCAGTCCTTTAGCCTAAATGACCATGTTGCCCTTAGACAATAACTATTGTCCTTACACAACAACTAAAGTGGGAATGAAACTGTCAAAGGAAGTCTCTTAGGAGAATGCCTCATCACCGTCATGTTAAAGTAGGGTTGCAATTTCCTTCCCTTAGGTGGCTACAATCTCCCCCCTACTGGAAAAGCCTCATGATGTTTATCTTGACACCTTGTGGGCTCCACTACTGTCCCATCTATCTTCCAGGTTCCTTAGCTGCTACACCCATTGCTTCCCTCTCGGCCCCTTTATTTGTGTCAGACAAGCTGGGTCACCTTCCCCGCCTGCTTGGATGTGCGCAAGTGGAGCGAAGCTCGCATGTTGCCCCGTCACCCCTCCTGGTTGGATTGCCTCGCTTTGCTCCGCAGACTCTCGTGGGGCATGCGAAGGTTGGGTGAGACTTGGATTTTGCTTTACCTTCGCCTTCTGTTGAAGCGGCTTTGCTTTGTGCAAGGTCATTAGGTCACAGGAGGTGGTGTGTTATCTCCACAACGGCCCTTAAACTACCAAATTATGAGACAACTATATTTCCATATAACAATTTTAAGGAAATTGAATATTATCAAAAAAATATTCTTATGTAGTTTAGGGGGTTTATTAGGATTTTTCAATAATTTGAGAGGGTAAATGGAATTATTCTAACAAGAAATGGAAAACTCATTGCTTTGGGATTATTTGCTCCCGTTTACATAGTTGAGGGAGTTAAATAGAGCTTTTATTGTTTGGGGTGGGTTTAAAAAGACTTTGTTAATATTTTACGGGTGTGGCCTTCTTAAAAATGCAAGCGTCATATAATATAGGGAGCTTTTTTAGGTTCTTGAGAAGGCACCGGGAGGTATCACAATTTACACTAGAAATTATGGTACCTCCCGTATCTCCTCAGTGGTAAAGTATCGAGGTACCACAAATTAATATTAGAAATTGTGGTACCTCCTGATACCTCCTCAAAGACCGTAAAAAATCTCTAATATAGGATTAGTGATATAATGGTGGAAGAAAGTGTCAACCATAGATACCATTGTCTAAAAAAAATGTCAATATTTTTTCTCGCACATTTCTTTTCCAATATTTGCCGTGACTCCCACTTTGGATTAGTAATATGGTATGGTTGAGAAGGCGAATAAAACACAAATACAGGCATCATAGTCACTCCTGGGGTCGATCATTGATGCAGATGCCGGTACAAACAACTTTTCCATAAAAATTTTGCCAACATTTTGTTTCTCTCTCAACAAATTATTTTCAGTTCCCTCACTAAGGCATTCCTTGTACGGCGAAATTAACTCCCTCTGGACTTGAATGACGAGAACAAGAAGAACGATCGATGCACTGCCAAAAAGAAAAATGAAAAGGAGTGTAAATAAGGCTGCGAAAAATACACAGGATGCAGGTACTGGTCATGAACATGAGATGCCTGTCAAGTTCGTCTTAGAATTACCTCTTGGTGATTTTGCAGGTGTAGCTATCTCCTTCAGCTCAGGCTCTGTAGGAAACGATGGTACAAAGCTTCGCAAGGACC
Organism: Olyra latifolia; assembly: GCA_036346145.1. Classification (NCBI taxonomy): domain Eukaryota; kingdom Viridiplantae; phylum Streptophyta; class Magnoliopsida; order Poales; family Poaceae; genus Olyra; species Olyra latifolia. The sequence goes on from CM070530.1 coordinate 7,012,279, forward strand.
GAACTGCACACAGCATAAGCATGTCTTGATAGTCAGGAGTCAGGACAGTGGAAGCTGAAATTACTGAACTGATGGGAACATACTAATCCCCATTACCCTAAACGTCTGAACTCCCAACTTTTTGTTATAAAAAACAGCAAATGTTAATTATTGTCTGCAGCCTGGTTGTATGTGCTAAATATGTTTACTGCCATACTGAATATGTCTTTTTTGTTCGTAAGCTCAATGTATTACTTTGTTATTCTGATTTGATGCAGCAAATTATTCAGTCACTGAATTGTTAAAAAAAATTATTCAGTCATTGTGTGAAGATGTTCAGGCATCATGCAGAATGGATTCTCAGAAAGAAAAGAAATTGATATGCACAATACTACGAATATACACTTATGTGACTGCAAAGAAGGCAAGAAGAATTACCATGTGGAGAGATGACATAGCTGCTGTCGAGATCATCTGAAGCAGCAATGGAGGAGCACACTCTCCGCTTGATGGCATCAGCTGGCACCCATCCTTCACTCACGCTGTCCTGGTCCTCACCAGCCATGGTGGCCACGGAGGGTGGCGCCTGCCCGGAGACGACGGCAGCCTCGCCGCCCTTGCTGTTCTTCTTGCCGAAGGTCAGGAACCTCTTGAGCCCTGCCACTGCATCCATCGGAGACTGCACAGCGACAGAGACGTTGCTCCTCGGGGTCGGGGTGCTCGGCGTCAGCACGATGCTCTTCTCGGCGTCGACGTCGGCGTCCTCCTCCTCCTCCTCCTCCCGTTTCTTCCTCAGCCTCGCGGCGTCGGCTTCCGCCAGCTGCTCGGTGGATAGATCGCTGCTCGAAGGCGAGCTGTGGAGTGGCGAGTCGGTGGCCGAGGCGCCAAGCTCTGATCTCTGGGAGAAAGATGACTGCACATTTGAATACAGTGATTCAGAGCTCTGCCGGGACGCTGCTTCTGCATCAATCACCGAATTCACCGGGTTTTCTCTGACGATCGTGCCAGATGATGGCAATGCCATGGTGTCCTCGAAATTTTCGGTTTCCTTCTCGTCCTCAGGCTTTGGTTCAGCATCTGAACCTGAACCAGCGAATGCTTGAGAAGACTTCACGGCTTCCTCTTCGTCGTCCTTCTTGATGAAGACATAGCTCGGCTCGGTGTCTGAGTCGCCGGTGATCTTTACATCGCCAAGCTTGTCAGAAGATTGTAGAATCTCATTGTGTCCAAGTCCGTTGCCTTCATCGATGTTGAGATTCTTTGCTTCGACGTCTGAATATTCGGAGATGTCAACGTTGTTGCAGCCAATGTTATCTAATCTGGTGCAACCATCGAGCTGTTTGGGAACCACCAATGGCGGTGAGGTGTGCACGACGCCATCTCCTGATCTCCCAAGGTGAAACGGCTCGGAAGCCACAGCGGCAGCCATCTTTATTGCAGCAAGGGTAATCTGCTTGTCCAGACAGCTCAGGTTCACGGGAACGGCATCAGCACTCGGCGCAAGAACCGGCGCCTCCTTCAGTTTCAGATCGCCGGCACCGTCGTAGCTGGCCCGCGGGGGTTGCAGGCGTGGCGGCCTCGGGGTGTCCCTGACGGAGGAGCAACCACGCTCCCTGTCCTTGAGCAAGCTCCTGCTCCGTGACAGCGTCTTCAGCCTCGGCGTCGCCGGCGGCGCCGCCGCAGCAGCACTGGACTGTGTCGGCATCCTGTTCTCCTTTCGGGGCGTGGCTGGGGGCTCTGGCTGGGGCGGCTCCCGGTGCACCGCTCGCCGGCTGTACTGCCTCGGGCTGGCCGCCGCTGCCGGTGACGATGACATGCTGGTCCTGGGACGTGCGAGCTTCATGGACGAACTGCATCTTGGCGTGACAGGGGAGATCGCTTTCACCTCAAAATTCAGGGGCTTTTGCTGCAGGGATGTATTTTAGGAGATCTAGTTAGTATCGTAGCAGCATGCATATGTATATGTTCATCTACAAATGTTTTTTTCTTCTCGAAGCATCTTCTTTGGCGTTTATCTGCTTGACCTGTTGCGTGCTTAGTTTAATGGTCTTAAGATAATTCTATTTGGTGTTTATAAAGCCATTTTAACAACTCTGGGGAATAGGAGCTGATATTTATTGGCTTACAGTTTAGATTTGTAACTAGTTAACTGGTATAACAGAGCACCACGCTAATTATAAAATACTAGAAATTAGAGAAAGAAAGATTATGGCCTAAGTTATAATGGTTTAAATTAAAAAAAGAATACATATAAATTAAAATTCACAATAAAAAAGAAAAAGAGTAAACATCAACTACTACAAAACTAGAAAAAGAGTTCATATCAAATGAAATAAAAAATATAAATTAGAATAAGAAAAATAGAAAACGGGTCCGTATAAACACTATAAGACTAGAAAAAGAGTCCAAATCAACTACAACCAAAAATAAAAATAAATAAAATTTGGAATAGTAATAATAAAATTAGTCTGTATCAACTGCTACAACATTAAAAAAGGATTCCATATCAACAACGATAAAATAAAAGATGGAATAAAATTAATAAAAAGGAGTATGTATCAACTATAATAAAAAGAAAAAGAAAATTGAAATAAAATACTAGAAAATCGTAATGAGATCAAGGTTAACTCTACTAGAGCTTACCATGATCAATACAAGTATGTATCTTTATATATAAAAATTTCTTTTAAAGTTTGACACAAATCTAATGGTGCAATACACATGACACCTTGTTTTTTTTTTTGAAAATATGAAAATATATAAACGTTCCAAACATATAAAAATAAAATAAACCTATGAACTTCGAAGTGGAGACAGGTCTAGATTTCTGTTAAGTATATATTTTTTTAATATAAATTGATTAATTTTTAAAAAGTTCTATAGTTTAAGGATAGGAAAAACATGAACATATACTGTTGTAGAGATAACACGCCTATGCCCTATGGTATATAGAAAGAGGCTTCTCCAAGCTTAAGATAACCCTTGTCAAGCTTGGCCTAGCTTCTGGCGACCCTCGTCGGCCTTCACGAAGCTTCACAAAGCTTTGGGTGACCCTTGTCAGACTTCGCCATGCCTCGAAGCTTTAGGCTACCCTCGTCTGACTTAGTCAGCCTAGCCAAGCTTCGGACAACTCACATCAAGAAAAACCTATCAAGCGAAGGCACCCAAAGGACCAACTTGGCAGCCAAGTTAACGGCGTAACAAACTTATACATACCATGATTACTATCGACCTCACTAGGTGTCAGGGTGTGAATCACACTAACATTTTGTGTCGACGGTTAGGAAATCGATCCCCCGCTGAGCTTGTTGATCGAGAAACCAAACAACCTTTTTTTTGCCGCAGGGTTCTTGTCGTAGATATACGGATTCATCGAGATGGAGAGTAGATCAAACACATAGGTTTATCCTGATTTGGGCCTCTCGGAAAGAGATAATAACCCCACTCCAATCATATGGGTGCATTTGTATCATTGCGATGAGGTTGCGGGATGCGGACCATGCCTTCCCCCTCTCTTAGGAGCGTATTTATAGTACAAGGTATATACAATCCTGCTTCCATACGAAACGAAAAGTGCTCATGATAACTACAAATCCTACCATAATTACAAGTATATCTTAACGTCATGCTACTTGTGTCTCAAGAAACATTCATATCCAGAAGGCTTTGGAGTCTAGACGTGGAAGAATTTCCGAGACAGCGGGAGCATTGGACCGACCATCCAGATGCACCTCTTTAGGTCCTATAACGACGCGTTCAACGACCTATAAGTAAAGAGGCGCACTTCCGAGCTCCATCCGTCGGGGTATCAGCCTGAGCATGCCACACTCGCCTTACTTCCCTGGGTATGCCCCCCTGGGGTAAGTCGTGTATGGCCCAGTCGTCATGGTATTTTATTCAATTCCCGACACTTTGTCAGAAAGACCAATTGTAACTGCTACACAAACAAAAGGCTTATTGGTCCTTGTTTCTTGCCTAGTGCCAAGGGCAAGGTAGTTCAGGTCAAAATAAGAAAAGTTCTTCTTGGCCCTTGCTTTTGGCCTAGGGGTGGGGAGGGAGGACGACAAGGTAGCCTTTTACCTAGGCAAAATTAAGAAGACTTTTTGATCCTTGCTTTAAGCCTAGCGGTGAAGGCAAATATGTCTTAAGCCAGTACAACCCCTATAAATAGTTCGAGATGTAAAATAACATTGAAAGAGGGAGACCCCCCTCCCAAATGCAATTTCTCAACTCCAACCTCTTGCAACTTGAGTTTCATGGTTTTCCCTGCTTGAGTTATCCCCTACGATGCTTCGTTGCTGCTTCATTTGGCACAAAGTCCCAAATGGGTGCCTTTGAAGTTTAATGTCTGTAACGTCTCGACGGCATAAAATTTTTGTTTAGGACAATGGTGCATGCACACTATTTGTCGTCGGCCTTGACCGGACAAACACACTGGAAGGCACCCCCAACAAGCGCTTGGGGCTTAGCGAAGCGGTGACCAAGCGCATGTGGGGATGACCTTAGAGAGTGATACTATATGTGAATACCGGAATATTTTGAGAGAATGGTGTCCTGCCCCTTACAAGAGCTCGCCCTCTCCTTTATATAGGTAGGCTAACTTTACAATCTGCAAAGGACCAAAACACCCCCCAAAAGGAGCAACTCTAAGGGCACAATAGTCTAATGAGGAGTAAATGACCTTGGCACCCTTACTTTTTTCTCTTTATTGGGGCACCAAGGTCATTTACTATTACAGTGTAAGAGGGGAGGACCAAATTGCCTCTTTACACTAGTAGGGAACAGAGTATTACAACCGGTTCCAAACCCCCTTCACAACCGGTTTTGAAACGGTTGTAAGCCACCGGGAGTAATACTCCCGGGTATCACAACCGGGTCCACGAACCGGTTGTGGTGTTACCAAAAGTTAGAAATATATTGGGAGAAGTGGGATTCGAACCTAGGACCTCACACCCCTCCTCGTGACCCACGCCTCACCCTTCTAGCCAATCCACCCACGCGTGCTCTCTGATGAGAGTAGGACAAACATTCCTTTTAGCATTTCGAAAATAGAGCTTCTACAACCGGTTGGGGGCATGAACCGGTTGTAGAACCCAATTTCTACAACCGGTTCGTGTCCCCAACCGGTTGTAAAAGTCCACAACCGGTTGGGGACATGAACCGGTTGTAGAAATTGGGCTCTACAACCGGTTCATGTCCCAAGCCGGTTGTAGAAGCCCTCTCCTGGCCTAACGAACCGGCACTGGTGCACCATCACAACGAGTTCGAAATGAACCGGTTGTGATGGGGTTTTTGAGACCAGTTGTAATACCCATTTCTCTAGTAGTGTTACCGTCATACTAAAGTAGGGCTATAAGAGGGATTTATATAGAGGGGACAGTTACAACCTGCCCCCTAAGGGAGACGGTCTAATGATGCTCATCCTAACACCTAGTGGCCCCTACTGTACTGTTTGTCCCCTGAGGTTTCGTGGATCCCAAGTTGATCCTCCCCTTTAGCCAGGTCCATGCACTGGCCGAGGCATGTATCCCCTCTGATCTTTGCTTCGCCTAGGGTACCTGATGCTCCTCTTTGCCTCGCCTTATCTCCTCGGCCCTGTCGAGGCAGTGGCATGGTCCTTGCTTCGCTCCGTCTTCCCAAGCGATTGTCTTTGCTTTGCCTCGCTTGTCCGGCTCCTGCGAGGCTGCGAGGCAACAATGGTGGAGCTGCCTCCTACCTTGCTCCACTTCTGCCCTGCCTGGTCGAGCCCTTAGTCACTATGTTGCAGGAGGTGGGTATATTTCCCCTATAACTATTCTTCAGACAGGATGATGAAAAATATTTCATTTTCGAAATTTTACAGGAGGGTGGCCGTAAGAATGAAATCAACAGTAACCAGACTTTTCGGTTTTCTGTCCGAAGTTTTGAATCAAAATTTGATGTTCCAATTTTTTTTGTCAGAATGAAATTTCTGGTAACACAAAATTCCGTCCTCTCCCGAAAATTTTGGTCAATTTTTTAAAAATTAAATAATCTGAAACTTTTTGGATGACATTTACTTTTACCGGATCCCACCGGTGGGAGAGAAAATCGGCGAGATTGTTTTCCATAGGTAGGATGCGCCAAGAAGAACAATCTCAGAAGGAAACTGTTAGATTAACAGTAGAAGTGTGGTAGAATTTATTGGTGAAGCAGATTTCAGTGTCAGCCTGGCAATGCATGATTCAACTCTGAATCACGCGCGAAACCTGGCTTCTTCCAGGACGGTACGTCGCCACGAAACCGAAGTGGCAACTTTTCAGTTTTCAGGGATGAACACACGCAAGGAGACCTTGCACCTTCTGTTAAAGAAGCTGAAACGGCAAGATGAACTTTCGGCGCCAAAACAAGAACGGTGCATGATTTCTCGTCATTTTCCAACACAAAGAAAAGAAATGCCAGGAAAAAAAGAGAACCGCTGGATAGCAGGACATGTGAGTGTGTGACGCCTCTCACCTAAAAGAGTGCTCTAGTAGGATAGCTCAACCAAACTTGCTCTTGACGAATCAACAGAAAAGTACAAAAAAAGTGTCCCAAAAACGCACGGATCAACAAGAAGCATATGGAACGTGCATGAGACTGGTTGCATCTTCCAAAATGGTGATGCCCAGGGAACATTTTTGGCCTAAAGATTGCACAAAACCACAGGAGCTTTTGAGTGATTTCAATGTTCTGTTTTGAGGCAGTAGCAAATTGAAGTGGAAACAAGAGTAGTAAGGGTGAATCAGAGCAGAGAAGGATCAATTCACCTCTCTGGCCGAGCTGGCGGCGAGGCCGTCATCGGCGTCCGGGCGGCGGCCGCGGTCGAGGCGCGCCCAGAGCGCCTTCATCTCGGCCTCCTTGCGCTCCATGCGCGCGCGCCAGCCCTGGCGTAGCTTCTCGTCCCTCCTCCGCACGTACGCCTCGTACCTCCTCCCCCTCCCGACCACCGCCTCCGCGCCGCCGCCGCCGCCGCCGCCGCCTTCATCGACGCCGGAGTGACCATCAGCCACGGCGACGGCGGTGGCGCTCCTCTCGGCCAGCCGCCGCTTGTATCCTTCGAAGTGGCGCTCCAGCTCGGCCGCCTTCGCCCACAGGCCGCCACCAGCCGCCCTGTCTCCCACCATGGCGCGCCTCGCTGGCTCCTCACCGCCGGCCGAAGGCTCGTCCTGTGCGTTTGCTCGCGTCGATCGAATCGGACAGTGCGTACGCAGGTTGCAGCTGGTGCGACGTGAGGGGAGCTTTGGAATGGGGTGGGGTGGATGCATGCGTGCGTGGGGTTTTGGCGCGTTTTGACTTGGACGGGGTCGTGGGCGCACGGCCGGGGCCGGGGCGAGGCGAGAGCACCTGATGGGCTTCCATGTGGCGCTTGACGGCTCGTTTCCTTTGGGCTTTGGCAAGTGGGCTCCGTGAATTGGGTTGGGCTTGATTGGTGTCACGGTGCCTCTAAAGATAAATGGGTTAAGGTTGGCCCTTGGACTTGAACCATGGATATTACCACAACTGGCCTAGAGGCGGGAGTAGCTAGGACGTTCACTTTTGATCTAATATATAACATATTCCTACTACTTAAAAGTGGCTTACGGTGAGTAATGTTAAATAGTGATCCATTTTTAATTGAACCATTTTGCCCTTGTCTACTTTGACCAAGTACCCACATATGCCATGCCTTAGCCTCCACCATGTGGCTCAATTGAATTCAAATTTCAAATCCACCGAACCACACCGAACTAGCCTCAACGGGCTAGCCCTATTCTCACACACACCACACAGACGTACAAATTTTATAGGTGTTGATTTGTGTTCAATCTTTTTTTATTTGAATAATAGGAGGTAGTTTCATCTATTTTAAATCCGTAGCATTGCACGAACACCCAACTAGTGTTTATAAATTATAACAGACATATATATTAAGTGGGAAAGCGTGCGCTTGTATTCCGTGTGGTATCTATCGCTTCACAAAATTCCTAGAATGTGTAAGCCCACTTGCACACGCGTGTATGCGTGTGTTGGAGCGTGGGTGATGTGTGTTCTTAATTGTACTCTTTAAAAAAGTGCTATATGATGTGTGCCCCTCTTTTATTTTCCATGAAAGGCATGATTTTTGGTCCTAGGATCATAATCCTCCGTTTGATAGAATAGCTGTATAAAAATGAAATTTATCTTATATCTCGCGATATTCTTGTTCATGAGATCCGAACCATTCGATCCAACAATTCAAAGAATAGGGAACAACATGGAACCATGTTATGCGTCTCAAATTTGCAAAACACAATAAAGGCATTTGGTCAAATGGGCTATCCTTGTCGCTTACATTTAGTGCAATTAACCACGTCTCTCTCCTCATCCACCATATCTAATTTGTACAAAAGAGCCCATCAAATTTGTGGAAAAGAGCCCACTCCATTTCTCTTTCTTCCCATCAACGGCCCGCACCCTCCACTTCGGAATATATACAGCCAGAGTAAACTTACCTTGCCAGAAAATCATGCCGATTGCTGAAAACCTCAACAGGAAACCCCGAGAAAAACATCGCACAATGCCAAAAACCCTAACCTCGCTAAAAACCTCAAGGCACGACGGCGATGTGGGGTTAAATAAAGGAAAGGATCATGCAAGGTTGAGAACGAGGAAAAGTAGAGGGGGTACTTTGTGCAAAAAAAAGATGATAAAGGTGGGCGAGAAAGATATACATGAATACACTAACACATAAATGGTCGTCAATGTCGGTTCTAAACTTGCAATAGTGCCGGTTTATGAACTGGCATTAACTTTCAGACATAGATGATAAAAAATATCAGTACCGGTTTTTAAAACCAACATCGACGACACTAAAAACATTAAAAGCATCAGGCTTTCAGCCCGTTCTGCATGCTGCCATCTTGGCATCAGGGCTCAAGCTGCGCCAGCACCAGCACCACGCCGTGCCGCGCCCGCTCCAGGCCACACCCATGCTACGTCGCGCTAGGCCCCGCCGTTGCCACGCCAGAGAGTAGAGGAAAGAGGGGGAGGAGGGCCGCGCCGTGCCGGAGATCAGAGGAGAGAGGGGGAGACAGGTTGCAGCCTGTCTTCGTTACGGATACCCTCTTAACCCCAAAATATCCCTGCCCGCGCTACCACTTGACCTAGCCATTCCCAATCTCCCCTCTCCGCGCCGTCCCTGCCACAATCTCCTCGGCCCTCACCGTGTCGCTGTCCCCATTCCCACCTCCCCACTGCCCCTCATCGCGCAACCATTCTCCTCCTCCCCTCACTACACCGATGTACCCATCCTTACCTCCCCACCGCCCCTCACCACAGTTCCCCTCCTCCCCTCACCATGCTGTCGTCCCCGCCCCCACCTCCCTGCACCGCACCGTCATTCCCCTCCTCCCCTCGCTACGCCGCAGTCCCGCCCGCACCTCCCCATCGGCCCCTCACCTTGCTGCCACCGGGATTCATCACTAAGCGCGCCCCCATCGCTGTCACCGATCTCCGTTTGACTGCCCCGTCACCCTCCACAGCCCCTCACCATGCCACCGTCCCCTACCTCCTCTCACCGCACTGCCATCCTTTGTCGTCACCTTCCTCCACACCAAGGTAATTTCATTTTAGCATTGCAATTATGTCATTATTTTTGGTAAAAAAAAATGCAAATGTAGGTCATAGCAATCTTGTTGTTATCTTAGCATTTAGAAATTAATTTAGGTAGTACAAAATGGTAATATAGGCCATAGTAGCATTCTAGTTCCTATCTTAGCATTTAGGAAATTAATTTAGGTAATAAAAATGCTAAACTAGTTCACATTAGCAATCTAGTAGTTATCTTACCATGTATAAAAATAATTTTGGTAATAAAATTGCTAATCTAGGTCATATTAGCAAACTATTTCTTATAGTACCATTTAGAAATTAATTTAGGTAACAAAAATGGGCATATTAGCAATCTCTTTCTTATCGTACCATTATATTTTGAAAAATGTCAAGATCGCATCCCCGCCTCATTCCCCGCCTTCTATGGAGGAGATGCCCCTGCCTTCTGTAGAGATGGGCGTCCACAATGCGGCTGTTACAAGGTCGCGAAAAGGTCGAGGGATTTCTAAACGAGCTAACACCTGAATGAGGATCACGTCAGTTAGTTCAAAAGGAGCCCCAGTGCAACTATCCAAGGTAGCAGCCAAATATTGCACGACATTTGGGGTGATCGCAAGGGAACGAATCCCTATCACCCTGGACTCATGGAAGGATGTGGTTGATGTGTCGAAAGAACAGTTGTGGGAAGAAGTCAAGTAGACCTTCGAGTTCCCGAAAGAAGACGAGAAAACTATATAGCAACGTACGTTGTTGTCTATAGGTACGGCATGGAGGACCTTCAAGTTCAATCTTGCTAAGAATTTTGTTAGAGAGGAGAAGCGGTCGTTCGAGCGATATCCGTTCATGTCTCGGGAGGTCTGGGATGAGTTCGTCCAGCTGAAGACGATGACTCGGTTCCAAGAGAGTAGTGAGTAGCACAAGACGATCCAGTTGAATAATCTCCAACCCATAGGCTTGGTACTGCTGGTTATGCCTTAGAAATGCTGCAATGGGATCGGGAGGACTAGGAAGCACAAAGTTCAGGCATCTCGGTGCCATTTGCTGGCCTCCTCTCAAACCCTCGCACCCGATACTACTACAAGGCTATAATGAAGCCCACGTCTATGGGGAAAGCCTCCTTCAAGAGCACCTCTACTGAGGAAGTCTGTAATAAAGTGGTAAGCAACTGCAATTACTTGTTCTTTAATAATTTACAACATGTGAATAAAGTAAAATAACAAGTCCTCTTGTAGCCTGTGTTGGCCATTGAGGTTTCCCAGGGCACTTTGTGGAAAGAAGACAGAAGGACATATACCGAGGCCTTAGGAAACAAGGAGCACCCTGGATGGACGCGAGGGCTTAGAATCTTCGTTCCTTGGAAATGTAGATTCCGGAAAGACCCCATCTATAGAAGGAAGAAATCCAAGGCACGTGAACTCAGGGTGACCCTGCTGGTGTTGACGTCACCCCCACTCATCAGAAGAGTAGTTTTGTTTCTACGCCAAATCTTGAAGAATATCCTGTCAACCATATCAACGTATTTTTTTTCAATTCAAATGCTTCAGACATGAAACATGTACTTCAATAACTAATTATTTTCTTATTTCAATTAGGAACCCACTTTATGCACGATAAACATACTTGTTGCTAGTGCGGTTAAGATTGTGGTCAGAAAAGAGATGGCATATCCATGCCTGGTAGGAGCCATGTTGCATGGTGCGCCCCTAGCGCCGGGCTATGCTAAGGTCCAAGTCGACATGGTGTCGACAACGTTAAGCCCTATCCCCTAGAGAAGCCTCCGAATGATGAGAACATCACTCTAGGAGATGTCATCCATTCATTTGTGTAGTAGCCCAAGAAAGACGTAGCCTTGGACCCAATGGAGACAGACCTAGTGGCCCCTTCTTACAATTCCAAACCAGGCGCTACAGCCGAGTGGTCACTATTTACGAAAAAGTTATGTCACAGCCTCTTGCACAAGAGCAAGAGCGTGCAGCAATGTTTTCTTCGGTCAAAACCATTCCGGCAAAAAAGGGTAAGAAGCCTAGGGCCAAGCCTTAGACTAAGTACACAGTATGGTTTTCAAGGTATATGTATAGTCTGGGACGCGTTCTACACCGCTGAATCCTTGATGCAATGTGGACCAGTTTGTCATGCTCTTTATCATTTCTCACTGGCGAGCCTGAGCTGCAGATCAACCATGGCTTGCTTAACCATGGGAGCCCGCGCGCTACATCCAACAACTTTATGCACTTCAGGTTGTAGCACTGCCCTCGAGCTTCACGAAGACCTTCAGGTTGCCACCAACCCCACTGACAACAATGCGTTCCTTGTCGTCACGGCCTACGGTGACTTCTATCGAGCCGCCATGGGTGTTCATTAGGTCATCCAAGCCCTGGGTGTCCGGCAACACAAACAACGACCACTGAGCGGTGCTCCTATCAAGAGCAACCATCGTGCTATCTCCGGTGTACCAGTATAGAACGCCGACGCTGTGTGCAATACAATGCCCTTTCTCAAACCATGGTTCAATGCCGACTTCAATGTTTGGATCGAACCAATAGTACTAGCCGGTGGCAGAAGAGAACATGATACGGAAGATTTCGCCTCCACAATGAAGCAAAAATAGCACCCTAAAGTTTAACACGCTAGTAGCACTTGTTGCCTCGCCGTCTAGCAGGTAGGCTCCGACCAAGTTAATACTAGGTTTCTTGAGTCCCATGTAGCGTCGTGTTGCAGATTCACAGACGAGAGCATACCCTAAGTTGAAATCTTGCAATAGGAGGAGGCTGGCGTGGCTGTCTTCGATCATCCAGGACTGATTGCTCAAGTTGCTGCACGGGAGGAAGTCGAGGGAGAAGCTGTGGCTGTCAATGCCGGATGACGGCGAGGGGGTAAAGGCAGGCAGCTGCCAAGCACCTGCTCTTTCATCATAATCAGCCTGGTTGTAAGCTCCGGCGACAGGCACTCCATTAACCGAGCGGAAGCGACGGAGGAAGGTTGAGTCCGCGATGATACGGCACCATCCCTTGCACGTCGACGCGGCGCGGAGGAGGAAGGCGGGCGATCCGAGGCGTAGGAAGGTGGATTCGAGGAAGTGGCTGGGGATGGGTTCATGCCCATGGCTAGCTCTGACCCAAAACCCTAACGACTCTAGACCTCTTGTTCTTCTTTCCTTCTCCAAAGAATTGTCATGTCACCTATTTGCTGATATGGATGAAAAATAAAAAGGAAAGAGAAAGAAGCTGTCTATATATTTGTATTCGATTGTAGCACGGAAAACAAGATGATTGTGTATAGAGATGAGTTGTCTATAAAGAAAGTAATTATCTGTACCATTGTATAGTTGTCTTTAAGGTTGTCTATAGGTGACATGTCAACTTGCTATAGACAGCAGCTGTCTATAGCATTGTACATGCTCATGTGCTCTTAAGCTGGTGCCGGTTTGTTATCAATTAAGGCTAAAGTAATTAAGCGTCCCTTAGTTTACGATTACATTTTCGTTTTATGCTAACAGCGCGAGTTAAGAGTCGATTTCTTCACGCAAGGTGGTAGTATTTTATTGTTCCTAACTTTTATACTCTGCTTTATCTGTGAAACGATTGAACAATACTTAGAACAATACGATTAATTAGTAGTGCCTTTGCCGCGATGAGCCGCGCGGCAAGCCAGGTAGACTGCGTGGCAACGTCACCGGAGCTCTCGTGTTGATGACAGGGCGTTGATACAGATGGCGTGCCATTAGTTGGAGGTGGTGGTCGATCATAGAGTTTTTCAATAAATTTGGCCGGACAACAAATAATAGGATGTAATGCATGGACTTTTTTTTTTGTCTGTTGAGCTTCTAGTTTAGGTCCTTTTTCTTTGTAGTTGTGTGTTTTCGTGTAAGATTTTTTGGCTGTGTACATCTCTCATGTAGAGGTGAGAATCATTTTTCTATTATCTAAAAAAATTTGTTGTCAACTTGCACCAAACCGCCAAAATCGTTGCTAGCCGATGAAAACTTTCTGATTTGGTGTAGTGTAATTTACGAAATTACAAAGAGAAATACAATCTGTGAACGATTTGATGTTAAGATGCCCTTACAGCCGCTTCAACAGTCTGTTGGACTATATTGTAATTTCATGTGTTCTTCTTCTGGTATAATGTGAATACATGTAAAACCTAGCACTCAAATAAAAATGACTTTTAATTTAGGTGAATGCTATTTCTTGATTGCTGCCTGGATATTAGGTTAACTAGATAAATATCTTTCTAGGATTCTTAACACCGGCTGGGTAAAATTGTAAAAACATGGTTTCCAAAATTTTACAGGAGGGGTAGCGATACAGGTGATTAGACCGGATTTTTCTGGTTTCTCAAACAAATTTTTAGAAATAAAATCTGAATTTGCAAATTTATATCAGTTAAATCTTAGATTTATCATCAAAATTTTGGATTTTTTAATAAATGCACCAAAATTTTAGATGTTATTATTGTTAAACCACACCGATACAACCAAAAATCACTAATAACTCAACAAAATTTCTTTCATACAATTTCCCACGAACGCCAACAACTGTTTACCTAATAGTCTAGAGCACAGAGCCTTGCATTTTTCCTATCGTCTAGAAATCTCTTGCAGGATTTCAAATCCCGCAGGATTACTCCAAATCTTGCAGGATTTTGAGGCGGAGCGGGATCGATATCCCATGGAAGAAACTGATCTAAATTCAAAATTTTAAATTAAAATTAAAATTTGGAAAAGAAAATTTGCTTGAGATTTTGAGGATTTTGAGCAGGATTTGAAAATTTTTGTTTGGAATTTTGAGGTTTTAAGCCGTTAGAATTTTGAAGATTTCGAGCGGGATTTCAATAACCCTAGCAAAAATTCGTGGTCAACAACTGAAGTTTTCAAATATTTGTATTTCAGTTTTTTTTTATCAAAATTCTACAGGATTTTGTAGAATTTCGTGGGATTTTGAATTTCGCTGTGTAGCAGGATTCAGGATGAAGTGAAATTTGAAAGCAAATTAACCTCGCAGTCCACCCACTACTACAAAAAGGTCATCCGTGCCCCCCAATCACTGCCGGTTAGACCAAAACCGGCAGTGATAACTTATCATTGCCGGTTCGTAAGGCTCAGCGGGTTGTGCGCTTGAGAACCAGCAGTGATAAGACTTATCATTGTCGGTTCGTTGCTCAAAACCGACAGTGAAGTATCACTGCTGGTTTGAGAAAAGAACCGGCAGTGATAAGGCCTATCACTGCCGGTTCTTTAGGCCTCCCGCCCCCCAATTTTCAATCGGTAGTGAAAGAACTTATCACTGCCGGTTCTTATAAAAAACCGGCACTGATAATGAGTTCCCACCCCCAATTTTCAAACTAGTGGTTGAAAACTTATCAGTGCCGGTTTTTTATAAGAACCGGCAGTGATAACTCATTATCAGTGCCGGTTCTTATAAAAAATCGGCACTGATAATGAGTTCCCGCCCCCAATTTTCAAACTAGCGGTTAAAAACTTATCAGTGCCAGTTTTTTATAAGAACCGGCAGTGATAACTCATTATCAGTGCCGGTTCTTATAAAAAACCAGCACTGATAAGTAAAGGTTAAAAGATATACATATGCTCTATGAGTAAGAACGTGATATTGGGTGGGATGGTTAGAAGGGTAAGGGTAGAGTGGAGAGGTTGCAGGTTCGAGTCCTGGGTAACGCAATATTTGTATTTCGCGCGAAAAAAATATGCTAATAACCTATAGTAGGTGTAGATGACTAGGGTATAGATTCCGGGCATAAAAAAAATATTTTTTCTATTTTTTATATATTTCGGCAAGGACTATCACTGTCGATTTTTACTTAAGAACCGGCAGTGATAAGGCTATGTCGGGACCCGCCAAACGGAGTCGGGCCCCTTCTGTGCATTACCTGTACTAGTCCCTAAATCAGTAGCTAGTACACACAGATTCCAGAGCTTTGGATCATTGCCGTTACAAGTTCGAATAATAATTACATCAGAGTACGCTAATTGGCACGAAGGCCTTAAAACAGCGGAAATCTAGCATAGCAGTGGAAGTTCTCGGTCTTCCATAACTCCAAATGGAAGAAGCAAAATACAACAATCACACCACAGGCAAGCTGCAGTAGCGTCCTAGGCGTTGGTATAGTCGTCGTCTTCGGGTTCTCCACTTTGTATTCTTGACCTGCTCATTGATTGAACAGCCCCGCGTAACAAGCGGGGTTAGCATTTGACTGCTAGCAAGTCCTTCCTAGGAAGGGCCAGGTTTAGGTTTACCTTAATAAAGTTAAGAGTTAATTTGCATAAAAGCATTTCACTTAGAATTGCAAAAGCATTTAAGAAACATATATAAACAAGTACAAATTTTTATTATCAACAGTCATATCATAAACTTTCTATTCTCAAATCTCAAGTTCTCAATCTCATAATCCCACTCCTCCATTCTCAAATCTCAAATCTCAACTCTCAATTCTCAAATCCCAATACTCATATATCAAACTCATCATTCTCATCTAGCAACGGCACACACGCCGGAATAACCTTACCCATGTCATATTAAGAATGGTGATGCTACGCTATTTAAAGACCACGAGACGCCTCTAACCGGAGCTCGGCCATTTAAATGGGTTTACTCGCAGAGGTTGTACGCTTTACCCAAGAAGATACGATATCCTCCCGTCGAAGGATATTATAACAAAACCCTCCAGAAAATTAATCTCGGGCTTAAAACACGGTCGTACCTGCTTCCACACAGGTACCTAGAGAAATGCTTCAGCACAAGTCCCTAGCGAAACCCCGGTGATGTTTCTCAATTCTCATATCTCAATTCTCAACTCTGTACTTCTCAATACATCCACCGTGCAAGGACAGTGAGTAATCCCGACATTTCTTTTCCTTTAGATTAGGCCCGTCCCATATCGGGCTTGCGGTCGCACGGGTTTATCTCAGGTAAGTGTGTCACAATCATCGGTCCTTAGTCTCGGAGCGGCAACCAACACAAACCCGATACTCGTGCTCACATGCACCCACCTTACAATCCATCCACTCCCGATCCCATTTATTAGTTGGTCAAATTTTAATTAAAGATGAACAAATAAAATCCCACCATAAACCAAAATATCTACTCTCATATCGTATTGTGTGGGGTCGAATCTTCGATGTTCTATCTGAGAATTGCTAAGCAGCTAGTATTTATAAACAGTGGGTATATATATACCATCAATTACCTAGGGTCAAGGGTTTGTCGGTGGATGTATATATCGGACAGATATATGCATTAGGCAACACTATATAAATATACGGTATTTTTATCAAAATAGCAATTTTGGAAAAACTATAAAATTGGGATTCTAGGGAACGACTTGCCTTTGAAGTAGTTGGACTCCGGCGGTGCGTCGGCGGCATCAAGAAATTCTCCTTCAGCGTCCGAACATTCTATCGCACGCAAAACAAAAAAAAGCAACCAATAAATGACATATATAGCAATCTAATTTTAAAAATTATACAAAAATTACAGGTGATAGATATGATTTTTATGAAATTTTAGAAACTTGAATCACCGGAATCGGAGATCGGATGCATCCGGTGCAAAAAGATGAAGGGGGGGTTGTACACTGAAATTCCTGGAAAAATAGAAAAAGGTACTGTAGCGGCAGGTCCACACTGTCAGTCTTGGCTGAGCTTATAAGCTGAAAATTTGTTATTTTTGTACAAATAAAACGCTTTGACGTTTGGTAGCCAATTTTTATAGATCTTACTATTTCTTCTCAAAGCTCTCAAAACCATTTTTCTATAATTTTTTGATCTCTCGGAGGTCCTAATCAAGGAGCTACAAATTCTCAGCTTAAACGCAACCGCAACCGCCGAAAGAAACACTACCTTAGATAAGAAAGGTGTGGCTGGTTGTTCTTCACTGAGTGAGCTTGAGAGAGAGAGCCAAAGAGAGAGAAAGAGAGAAGGAGAGAGAGGAAGAGAAAGAAAGGGAGAGGAGGGAGGAGGAAGGAGAGGGGGCGGCCGGGGTGGTGAGGTGGCCGGCGGGGTCACCGGCGGCATGCGGCGGCGCTCGGCGTGGGGAGCAGGGCGGCTGGCCGATGGTGGCGGCGCTCGGCCAGGGGAGGAGCAGGGTGAGGCGGCGGCCGGCTCCAAGGGCGGCGGCTTCGGCGAGGGGCCGGCGGCGGCGGCGACACCCACTGCGGCGGGGCAGGGCGGCTGGGTGGCGGCCGGTTGCGTGAGGCAGCGGCCTGCAGCGAAGCAAGGCGGCAGTGGTGGAGCTGCAGCAACGGGCGGCGCAGCTGGGGCGGCGGGACGGCGCGACTCCGGCCGGCGCGGCTACGAGGGCGGCGGCGGCGAGCAGGGCTGGCCACGGCAGCACGCAGGGCGACGGGGAGGAACTGCTGGGGCGGCAACCGGCGGCGAGACGGCGTGGACTGCTGCATGGGCGAGGCGGCAGAGGAGCTGGGGCGGCCATCTCCAGCAAAGGGCAACCGGGGCGGCTAGAGGCGGTAGCCCGCGGTGGTAAGGCGGCGTCCCCAAGGGCGGTGGCCAGCGGCTCCGGCCTAGGAGCAACGCCGGGAGGCGGCAGCTCCGAGGACGAGCTGGGATGCGGGGTCTCCGGCGTTGGATGGCCACGGCGGTGGCGAGCAAGGGAGGAGCAAAGCGGCGGCCAGGCCGCTGGACCGAGCTCCGGAGGCAGTGCGTGCTGCTGGGTGAGGGAGGAGAGAGTGGGCTGGCTGGGGAAGAAAAGGAAAAGAGTGGAGGAGGCAGCACAGGGAGGAAGGAAAAGCTGGGCTGGTGGCTGAGATGAACAAAGAAAGGAAGTGGCGTGCTGGTGTGGGTTGGAGACGAAGAAGGAAAAACGAAGACGGCTGCTGGTTGGGAAGAGGGAGTTGACTTAGAAAAAAAAAACGGGTTGAGTACGGTTTTTCCCGTACGGGTTCAATGGGCAGCGACCATGTCGGCGAGCATTGATTGAACGGAATCATGACGAGGATAGAAGCGGAAAGAAAACATGAAGAATCATGAATAGGAATGATGAAGAGATGAGAACGGACGGATATCAATCATAAAGAGGATAAGAATGGACGGAAATGAAGAAAGATAGAATTTTTTTTTGTATTTATTATTTTATGTGAAAAAGGTGAAAATGTAAATATTTGTAATTTTAAATTAAGTTGTTTCTTTTTAATATACTAAATGGATGAGAACGGAAAAAGGAAGAAAAGTATACTCTTTCTTCTAATATTAATTTTAAGAAAGATTAAAATTTGAAGTAAATGAAATTTTAGGTTTTTGAAAATAATTATTTCAAACAAGAAATTTCAAATTTTCGAAATCCCCGGATTATGACTTTAATAGAATTCACGGTCCGGGTTTTATAAATATTTTTATTTTGTGAATCAAACGCAAACAAATTAATTAGTTTCATTTTTGTCTTGAATAATCTTTTGCAATATTATTTTTGGAAAGTTTAAAATATTAAAGGTAACATACTTATTTTCACAATCTTAATTTAAAATGCATTTTAAAAATTATGCACATGCAATGATGCAGATGATTTTACGGTTTTGAAAATAAGGATGTTACAGTCGTCATCTTAGGTTCCAAAACCCAGCAGTGATAACTGAGTTATCATCGCCATACAAATTGCTTGCTCAAAACCGACTAATGCTAGTTCCAAACCGGCACTGATGTGGTGTTTTGTAGTAGTGACCGTTGTCTAGGCAACTAGTAGCCGTCCAAACACTACACGTGGCGCGCGCGCTCTCTCTCTGACACACTGAAACCCTAAACAACCCTATATTTTTGGCCTATTCCTGCCAACTCGTTTCACACAACCCCATGTGAGACCCAATTTTCCAAGGACCTCCGTACGTCTGCGCTAGCCCAGAATCTGTCTTGCTAGCGCTGTACGAGTTATAAAATACTGGAACCATTTCATACAAGCACGTTTAATTATACATTTATAAAGGTTCAAATACATAGCGGCTCAAGTTTGTAGGGCCGAGTTGGCCAAATATTATAATACCAAAATTGAGCTCTTTAATCAGAGTTCGGATATGTGGAAACAAAGATAAGTTTTGGGTTCCAAGGGCTATGCTATCCACCCGACAGGCAAGCGACTGGAGTCCCGCCTAACACCCGTCCTGCGTATCAGCTTCCTGAGCTTCCTCGTCGTCATAGCAGTCATAAGGATCCTCTTCTTCTCCATCTTGACCTAAAAGAGTGAGTGGGTGTGAGAGTGAGCGCGCAATCAAACCGCGCTCGCGAGCCAAAACCCCGCCTAATGCACATAATGGTATAGGCCATTTGGTGGGGCTAGGGTTCATTTTATTTGCATAAATGACAAAGTTATAATCATAGTAGTAAAGGCCTAAGACTTAGCCAGGTTAACAAAACAAAGACATACTGGGCTATATATGCCGAAATTGTTCATAACTGGGGTTTATCTCAACATCAAAAACTCGGCTATCCCAAAGAACTCAAAAAGACTCACAAGCATGCAATTTTACAAAACATCCGTCTCGGAATCATCCTTCGCGGATAGATACTTCACGGTATTGTCCTTCGCAGACAATATAATTTCCATCACAGAAAGACATGCCCTTCGCGGCGTCATGTCGAAAACATGATTTCACACCATGCCAAAATATGTCCATCGCGGTACACAAACCCTTCCCAGATCGAATCCCAAATTCAGAAAAATGATTAGTCCAAGGACACTTCGCTTTCGGGCAAAGAAGGGCACCCAAGTGCATGAGTTTTCACTGTTAACGACGTACGTTGATAGTCCGGAATTGCGAGCAATTCGTCATCCTATATCCGTATCCGTGATAACAGGGTTCGACCCATTCGAACCTAGACATAGGTATTGCTAAGCATTCGCCAAAGACTTACTAGTCCAAGAGTTGTTAATCGAGATCTTAGATTACCAAGTGATAGGGTAGGAATCATGTCAAGGATAAGGGTTGTGTTTATTAACACATGTAACAATTTGGATTATATCTAGACCAGCTCTATCAGCTTTGTATTTAACAACATATTAACAATAAAGGAACATAGAGCATGCAAGTTCGTAATTTAAATCAACATAAATTTAAGTAAAAACTGAGTTAGAAGAATGATTCTAGAGATATTGACTCGCCTGGGCCAAATGTGTTGGGGTCCTGATCTTCACACTGTCCTTCCGAGCCTTCCGGATCTATCGTGAATAATCTAAATAACACAAATATAATTAGAAATATGCTAGAGCATGATGCATGATGTGCAATGATTCTACAAACATTATGGACCTTTTAACGGGATCCATAATCTACTTGTTTTATTAAAAGAGCCTTTATGCAATAATAATTCTAATGCAAATATAAATGTGTATGCATGATATAGGATATCTACCCACAATGACTCTAATAATTGGATAACATTCACAAAATTAGTCTATAAACCAAGCATGACAGATATATAATTATATCTTATATGGGAAAAGCTTAATACAAATAATTCTATAATCATATATTGCCTATTCTATTATTTAGAGAAATAATATAAGGGTGCATGAGCAAATAATAATTTTCCTAAGTTACAGACACTATAAAGTGTCTCCATAAATATTTTCATGATTTTTGGAGGTCATTTAGTATTTTTAATAAAGGTAAAACCTATTTCTGGATTTTCTGTTTAAAGGAAATAGCTAGAAAAGGGCTATTATTACTTTACAGAGAATTATATTATTTTGATACGCAAAGTAATATTTTTCCTAGGCCCCAAAAGCATTCTAGTATTTTACCTAATTTTTCTGGGATTTTACAAAGTCACTAACTATTTTTAATAATCTAAAACCATTTTCTGGTATTAAAACGAGTGGGAAAAGCTTAGGAAAAGGCTATGAACAGTATCAGGCCAGCGTCGGCTGCCCAAACGGTGTTTCGGCCGCGGCTGGCCCAAGCTGGTCGGCGTCGCACATGAGAACAAGATGTGAAGCGACTTCAAGAAGGCGGTTTCACTAAATGACAGGTGGGGCCGAAGGGCCCACATGTCGGCCTCATCACGTGGTGCCGCGGGAGATATTTAAATCCCATGGGTCCCACCTGTCGGCGAGATGGGGAGAGGGCACGCGCTAGGAGGCCGTTGCGGCTCAACTCCGGCGGCGACTCCGGCGATTTTCGGCGGCGTCTCGGCAACGGCTCGGTGCACGGGAGAGGTGACTCATGATCCCTACGGGTTCTAGGGATTTCACCGGCGGCGAACCGGGGCGGCGGCGCCACAAGCAGGGGCGGACGGGAGCCACGGGAGGCCATGGCGACGGCAAACTAGGGGGTTTGAAGCACGGACAAGCTACCCTAGGGCTATAAGGGGCCACTAGGAAGGTTACCTTGGAGTCGGAGGTGGCCGGGGAATGCCGGAGGTGGCCGGCGACGGTGAAGCCGTGGAGGCCGAAAACAGGGGAGAAGGCGCGGGGGCTCGTCGGTGGTCCTCGCGCCGATTCTTTTCGGGAGGAGGAAGGGGGCGATACCGGGGTGCTGCTGGCCGAAGGGGAGGTCCGGGGAGGAGGCCGTCGGCGAGAATTTAGAAAGGGGGAGGTTGCGGCCGGCGGCAATGGGGATACTCTCCTGCGAGCCACAGGGGAGCAAGCTCCAATTAAATTGGGGAGGAGCTAGAGGGGAGGAGGTCGAGTAGGTGGAGATGGTTGCCCAAGCTCGGGGTGCACCGGAAGTGGCTCGCGACGGTGGCAGCCGTTGTTCGAGCTTAAACGGGAAACGAGGGAAGGGAGGTTCGGTCGGCCTTAAATAAGCGCGAAAGGGCAAGGGGAGGACAAGGAGAGTTAATCGCGCGCGACGCCGACGATCAGGCGCATGTACTGTCGGGCAGTTCTCACCGAAGCTCGCCTAATGGCGGGGCGGGCGGTCATGGGGCTCTGTGGGGTCGAGCTGACCGGGGCGCGATATGGCGTCGTCATGGGCGGCATGGATGGTCGGTGGCCAATGGCGAGGCGGCGGATGGTGGGCGGCCGGTCGGCCGGTCGGAAGCGAAGAGCACGGCAGGGCAGAGCCGGCCAATGAGGAGCCAGAGAAGGAGCTTGGGTAGCAAAGTGGCTGCGGCGAGAGGGAGGAGGGAGCTGGGGAGGCGCGTGGGCGGATGGGCCACTGGCCGGGCGGCAGCCGAGAGAGAGGAGGCCCAGTCTTGGGTTGAGCCCAAACCTGGGAGAAAAAGGGAAGGGAATTTTGAATGAGGGCAAAAGGTCAATTCACCCTAAAATAATATTTTGAATATACATTTGAATTGGAGAAGAAAAGGACTAAAGATGGTTTTAAAATGTTTTTCCCAAAAGGGTATAGATATTAGTTTACTATTCAATATCATGAAAACACTATTCATGGTATGAAAATACCATTTTCCATTCAATTAAGTAATTATATTCAAAATATAAATACAATCCAAGTAATATATTATAAATTCAAGTTTTGGGTGTATTTATTTCTCATGATGGGAAAATATGGTTGTACCAAAAATAATATTTACACACACACACAGACACACACATATATATATATATATATGTATGTATGTATGTATGTATGTATGTATGTATGTATATTTTGTTTCATGGAGTCAAAATAATATATTTAGATATAATTCTTCCAAAATATTAAGAGCTTTATTACTATTTTTAAAATTTTCAAAAACTTTACAAACACCCAAAAATGGGATGTTACACCCCAACACTGCGCCACCAAAACAGAACCTGTCTCCGACTATCCCTCGCCGAAAGTGATCGTTCGAGGCGTCCTCACAGGAGCAGGGCCATGGTGAACGACGCCAAGCGGGCGGAGCTCCCCATCTGCCCGGAACCACCGATCGATGGCGACGCTGGAGGAGGAGAGGGGCAGAGGGCTCCGCTGGCCGCAACCGCCGGAAGCTGTGCTGCAACCCCGTCTACTCGGTGCGCAAGCTCGCGCGCCGCGAGATCGGCGACCGCGGTTCATCTCGCCCCGCCGCCGTCTTCCGCCATGAAACATTTCGTAACATCATGCTACAGGTGATCGATCCGTACATACATATGAATGCATGTCTAGATATCTAGCAGCATATTACAACGATTAGGTACATGCAATGCAAAACGTGTCGCTTCTAGTTCTAGGTAAGGTAGATATATACGATATGCAGTGTCATGGATGAATGCATATGCGATGCTCGGACAGCAAGATCTTGAGATGGAGTTGTGAGGTTTACATCTAATTAATCAGGGGTGCATGATCGGAGAGAGGTTCCTGCAAAGCGCTGAAGAGTGAAGACACAGAGAAGGATGAAATGCCTCGAGAGAAGAGAACAAGGAGGAGAATGCCTAGAAAATGCTGGGTTTTTGCATTGGGGCTGTGATGCAATGTTAGCCTGTGTATTCCCATTTGCTTTGTGTGTTAGTTTTAAAGTGGTATACACACTTTTGTTTTTAGATAATAGAAGAAACTTCCGGCCTCTGTACCAACTAGAGGGATGCATATGATCATAAATGGTATACGCTTGCAAGTCTCATTTTGGTTGTTAAGTTGTGTACTAGTGGTAGAATACGGTACTAGATACGAATACGGGTCGAATATGGATTAGATCGAATATGGTTGCGGGTACCAATTGGAACATTTAAACCCCACAAATTATACGTCTCAAAATCAATTACAGCGCATAAATGACTCAATTGATTAAAACATTATTATAATCTACACTTGTAAGTGGGCTATGGGCCTAAATGACTAGATTGGTGGCTATGTGCCAGTTGGCTATGGGTCTAAATACCTAAATCTTTTCTTTACAATTTATATTTGCCTCTTGAGTCTTGGTAATTGGTTGATGGACTGAGATCCGAATAAGGATCCGAATTTGCATTGTTCCGTACTGGTGCAACTAGAACAGATATTTTTCGACTGACTGGATTAGTACGTGTAGTGATTCGGATCGTTTTACATATATCCGACTAGTTTTCTCGCATAAGAACATGGATACGGATAGTTTGTCTCGAATGCAGATACGGATATAGATAGTAGATATCCGACGGATACAGGAATATTCTAGTATTTAATCGAATAATATCCGAATATGAAATACGGATATTATCTAAAAACCTGAAAACCTATGTCTCGATGCCTCCATAAGACCTCCTTTTAGGTTTTAGGCTTCCCCTAAGGAAACTTTTCACATTTTGACTCCCCTGAGCTCCCACCAAATTCAGTTAATATATAATGTGTATAATTATGTAAAATACACTCAACGCTTCTATTTCTCTTCATGTTTAATCATTAATCAATTGTTTATTCAAAATCTACTGTTGGTCCGTTATATGTGTTATAAATCATCTCCATTTTCATGTGTTATCCGATTAATAATATTTATATCATTATGGAGTCCGATTCGTATCTGCTCAATATTCGAAACTGATATTATCCGATATTATTTGTATTAAAAATACGGATACGGATACGGAATAAATGATATCCTACTGTATCCAATCCGATTACATTCATACTATTCCGGATATCCGGATCTAGATCTGAAGAAAAACTATCCGGATGTAATAGGTTCTAGATTCGGATCCAAAATTATCTGATCCAATTATTCCGAAACCGGATCCGACTGGTCCGAACCAGGAAGATCCAGATCCGTTTTTATCCCTACCAATATGACACCCCACATATGGAAAACTTTAAAATGTCACTGCCTATATTTGCCACCTTGTTTTTATGGCATTTTGGCCCCCCCTTTTTTTAATAATTCTATATATTTTCTCCCTTCCCTAGCCTCGTGATCCTTGTTTGGCTGTACGGGAAAAATACCCCAGGGGATAAAATCCCATCTGTGGATTTTTTTTTTGTCAATTAACTTCCACAGGATGCAATCCCCATGTACATACTCATCCCTCCCCCTTTTCTCTCAAGTCGCCTGATGTCTTATGCCCTCTGATGTCTTCCTCTCCACATAGCAGCTAGTTGGCGATGTCCTCAATCTGGAGAAAGCCATCACCTCGCTCGACCGTAGCGCCACAACAACCTCCCTCGACCCTTGGCGCCACCTCCGGCTGCCGAGCACCGCCTTGTCAGTGCAACTAGACGGCAATGGTAGGCACATGGCAGAGGGAGCTACAACTGGCAAGAAACGACACTAGTGGGAATGACTGATGGACTTCGTGAAGGCGAGCGTATTGAGGATACCAGTGGATGGTTACCACCATGGAGCCTAGATCTGGCATCGTCCTCATCGCCGACGCCCACATCGCCGGATCTAGAAGCTTCTCGCCAACGGCCGCTGGATTCGCAAGCTCATCGCTAACCGCCGGACCCACAAGTTCATCACCGACCACCGCTGGATTCGCAAGCTCATCGCCGGTGCTGGTCACCTCCCCTCATCCCCTCCGACCCGACCATGAGAGCGCGCGAGGCGAGGTCTGCGGCGGAGAAAAAAGCGTCTTGGCGGGCGATGGCGGTGCCGTCGTCGAAGTGGACCCCCGGGAAGGTGAGTCCCACGAGAAAGGAGAGGCTTCTAGGGCCGATCTGGCTAGGAGGAAGGAACGACGACGACAGATAGCGGAAGCGACGGCGCAGAGATTTTCCCGGTGTGGGGCGGCCGGGATTTTTTCCAGTGGATACCATGGGGATTAGGCAGGGGAAATTCTCTCTGATTGATTTCTAAACATATCTCTAGCTACCCTAGGGAAATTTATTCCCATGAATTTCTAACCCCGAAATTAGGCCGGGATCCTAGCCAATCCCAGCTCTGCCAAACAAGCCTTGAAAGGACAAGTGTGTCCCTGTGCCCGTCCTCTGCATCCAACGCCTCCTCTTTCTCCTTCCACTCTTCGTCGTCGTCCTCGCCGCTGCGCCCGAGCTGCAGGCTGGCCTCTTGGTCAGGCACGAACGAGGCCCAGCTCGCCATGCTCGAGGACCCCATGGACTTGCCAAGTCCGGCCAAGCCTTCGAGTTCACGCGTATGCTGCGGCCGTGGCTGTGCTGCCCTACAAGGACGCGGATGGGATCACCAGGTACTTCGTCGTCGGTGACTCGCGCGGCCTTCTCCGCACCCGGCGATACGCTGCTCGAGCTCGAGGCCGGCGCTTTCGGCGAGTCCTCGTGTGGCCACGTCTTTGTGTTCTCCACCGCCGGCGACGCGCTGCTCGAGCTCGAGGCCGGTGCTTTCGGCGAGTCCTCGTGCAGCCAAGTCTTTGTTAGGAATCAAAATTAGGAACCCACGCGAACACTCTGTGGCTCAAGAACTCAGACGCGCATGCACACGAGATAAGCTCAACGAGAAAGGCTCAAGTGATGCATGCGATTGCAGAAACACGTACACGAGAGATTTTTTGTCTTTTTGGTGCCGCTTAGAACTGCGGCGTTTTCTTGATCTTTTATCTCTAACCGAATGTAAAGAATTACAATTGCTTAAATAAACACACGCTGGCCTTGCTTGCCGCAGCCACGAATTGCAACTACTCCTCCACGTCTCGTAGCCTCGCGCCCACGTCGTGCTCCTGACTCTTGAGGATTCGGCTGCCACATCTTAGCCTCACGCGCCTCTTCCGGACTCCACGATCTGCGTCCCAACGAATGCTCGACGTCCACCGTTGCACGCGTCGGTGCCCTTGCTACGTACATGCATGGCCTCCCAAATACTCGTAAACACACACGCACTCGCAGCAACTAATTTGCCCGAGTCCAACGCTAAATTATGTGTCCACCAGCCGCTTAATCACTTCATTAGCTGCCCGTGATTAATGACCATGCACGCATATAATGAAACGGA
This sequence comes from Olyra latifolia, assembly GCA_036346145.1. Lineage (NCBI taxonomy): Eukaryota > Viridiplantae > Streptophyta > Magnoliopsida > Poales > Poaceae > Olyra > Olyra latifolia. The sequence goes on from CM070530.1 coordinate 7,039,583, forward strand.
AAAACTTTGACGTGGACTAGCACGCCTCAGGCTTGAACAAGTTTATGCACAGAACTAAAACACACACCCGCAAACTAATGCAACACCTGTCAAGATTAGTGCTAACAGTCTTCGTGTTCTCCGCCGCCGGCGATGCGCTGCTCGAGCTCAAGGCCGGTGCTTTCGGCGAGTCCTCGTGCAGCCGTGTCTTTGTGTTTCTCCGCCGCCAGCGACGCGCTGCTCGAGCTCGAGGCTGGCGCCTTCGGCGAGTCCCCGGTCACCGCGCTACTCGTATACCTCCCGAGTCGCACCGACTGCCTCCTCTTTGCTGGTCACGCCGGCGGTTCGATCACGGCGCACCGACTCGCCGAGTCGTCACCACACGGCCACGACTGGCTCACCCTCACCGCCGCGTCCTCCGCCGAATCCTCGTCCGCGGCCTCGACGCCGCCCCTGTGCGCCACCTCGAGGCCCACCACACCGGGCGCGCGCTACATGCTCTCCTGCGACGCTGGCCGTTGCATCCGCGTCTTCACCGAGAACGGCACAGCGTCCAATGCTCCAGCGAGATGTGGATCAGAGCAAGAGAGGGAGGGACGTACGAGCAGGGCCGCATTTGTCCTTCCACGGTGATGGGGAAGGGAGAAAATGCGGAAAACAATTAAAAAGACCAAAATAATATAAAAATAAGAAGGCAAACATTGGCAATGGTATTTTAAAGTTTATCATCTATAGGATGATATATCGATGAGTCCAATTTTAGAGGATAGGGTGTATTCAATTTTCTCGCCATGGCTCATCATCCCTGGGTTCATGCACGCCCGCATCCTCATCGGCCCCGCGCCCCGGATCCAGGAGCAGTACACGCGCCTGGCCGCCGTCACCATTCATTCAGCAATGAAGGTTAAGGGTGTGTTTGGATCATAGCACTGATTGGCCATGCCAATGAAAGATCATGCCAATCTAAGGTATGACCTTTTTGAAAATAAATTTTAAGACGTTTGGTCTGTAACCTTCAAAAGTTATCAATGAAAAAATAAAAATCAAAAAATTTGAAAAGTATTTAAAATGGGTTGCTTAGAATTTTAAATGAATTATAAAATTTATTTCATGTGATTTGGACAACATGTGAAATTTATAAAAAAAATGAGAAGATTAAATCGAATAAAAAGAAAAATGCATTTGCTTGTTAGTCGCTGGCAATCATCAAGATGCTTAGAGTCATCTTGCGTTAGCGCCGCCAGATGAGCGGGCGGCCGATTCTGGCGTGTGCGTGTAATTTCCATCGGTGAGCCGTGGATTGGCAGGGCTGGCTAAACAAAGGTCACAATCCAAACGATGGCCAAAATTTTAGGGCGAGCTAAAAAATGGTAAGGTCAGCAAGGGTCACCATCCAAACACACCCTAAGGCACAACGGCAAAATCGTCTTTTCACATGTTGAAAAAGGTATTAGAGCAAGATAGTTGCAATTAAATGGTAAAAATGACATAGTATGGAGTGGCACTTGTTTAGCACGACATTTTACCAATTACCGTCTAGCAAATACCGATAGGTCTCCGAGTCAAAAAAAAAAAAAAAGATAGGCCATTTTTTTAATCAGATAGGTCATTCTTTGTAGTAGCAATAATTGGTGAGATACTAGTCGACATATACAGAATTAGTCTTGTTTCTTTTCATCAAATGTTTATGACCATTTCTTTAAGTCAAATGTTTTGTTTCTTTGAGGTCGCTTCTCAAACCTCTTAAAACCATTAAACCATCTTTGTGAAAACCCATCATTTCAGAAATAGTACATATGCGATTGAATAAGTAGGCTATGTGCTTTTCATCTTATGGCCTAAATGGATGTTTCTTCGAGCCAAATGTTTTGGCTAAGTGGAACCGTTTCCCAAAGCTCTCATCCATGCTCGAGTTGAGCCGACTTTTGAAAGGCTAGCATTTCAAAGATGCAGCCTAGTTAAAAAGAAAATAGATTGATTTAGATATTAAAAATAAGTGCTTGCTTAGCAAATAGTTGTTCAAGCAACTTAGATCCTGTTTGGAACAGTTCCAGCTTCACCAAAATTGGTGGAGTTAGTGGAGCATCTTATTCCTAACTTCAAAAATTCATAAAGTTAGAGTTGTGGATACATTAAACGGGGCCTTAATGCAGATAGATAGCCTCTAGAGACTCAATTCTGGGAGGGACTTATGAAAGTCAAACGAGATTTATAAAATGGGGTTCTTTCAAGTTAAGAAATGGTTTTCAAATTAAATTTTGGAAAAATAGTTGGTTAGATCATACACCATATAATGAGCAATATCTGAAATCTTTTCACTGTAGCGAGGAAAAACACGCTACCATACCAGAGGTATATTCGACACTTCTCAATATCTCTTTTCATAGAGCTCTTGTGGGGCAAAAGCTTATTGACTAGCATGATCTAGTGTCAATAGTTGAATCTATTCATTTGGAATCAGGCCAAGATAGCATTTATTTTCGATGCAATCTATATATCAGAAAATGATTAATAGTACTAGTTACTATTCCAACAAATGGACAATTAAGAATTCCACACAAAATTAAGATATTCCTTTGGTATTTAGAAAAAGGATTTATTTTAACCAAGGACAATTTAACGAAGAGAGAGGATGGATGAACAATTTGCAATGATGATTTTATGCTAAAAAAGAAACCATTAGTCATCTATTCTTTGACTATCATTTTACTAGAGCAATCTGGCGGGTTATCCATATTGCTCTAGTTTTGAAAGCACGTACGAGTTTCTCTCACTCAAGGGGAGATTGGCTCTAAGGATCAAGAAGTGTCAAATTCTAATTGGCATTGTAGCATTATTCTGGCCGATTTAACTTTGTCGAAATGATGCTATTTTTAACAAACGCAGAGATACATCTTTCTTACAGGGTATATTCAGATGAATTTATTGACCATGTAATTGAGCATTGCTACAAAAGAAGCATGGTCAGAAAGAAAATTGAAGTGTGTCAATCACATTAGAGGTGGTGGTTATGAAAGAAAATTGAAGTGTGTCAATCATTAGAGGTGATGGTTATGCATGATGTTCGCTGCGAACTATGGTTGAAAAATAAATAATACGTATTCTTGTTTCAGGGGATGATAAAAAGAGACAATTAAAGTGTGCCAATCATCAGGGAACGGCTAGCTACGAATCTTTAGCTAACGCTGCACCTCCTCTTCTTAGCTCAGCTCTGCTTTCAGGCGTGACTATCTCGTCAAAGATCACACAGCTCACTTCCTAACATAGGCATAATTTTTTTTTCAAAGTGTATGACAGTATGAGCGTATCAACTGAGTTATCATCAGTAATAAAAATCTAACTAGATTACAGGGGCATTGGCATACTGAAAGGTGGAAACGACAAAAAAATTGTTGTAGTATAGAATTTCCCAGATCAGAAAGTACAAGAATACATACGACAGACATGCAATTCCTTGGCCTCCAATGCATTTTCTATGTAATCAAATGTGCTTCTACAGGGCAATTTCTACAAATTCCAGCCTTATCCATTACGCAAAAACATGTAGAATAAATTGAAAATGATGCGGAACAACGTTATACAGTGCTCTCTCAATCTAATTGAAGATGGGTGTATCTAACATACAATTGAGTCTCTGATTCAGTTTTGTAACGTTGCTGCCCTTCAAATCAGCAGTTGCTTCCCCCAAAGGAAACACATGCAAATTAACACAACTTCCTGAAAAGACGTCACTATTCTGGCCAAGATATGTGGAGCAAGCAACACCCTAAGGCTTGAATGGTGCAAATACTACCACTGAATTATGTCCTCCAAATCCAAAGGAATTTGATATACCTGTAAAGCAACAGCAAACATATATGAGGGGAAGGAGGAAAATGGAGTGTAATATTATAAAGCATAGACATAGCTACTCACCAACATTCACTTCATGTTGCTTTTTCACATTAGGTACTGTGTCAAATTCAACCGCAGGCTCTGGGTTCTGCAGTTAACAGAGTGTAAGTCTTTAGTTCTTTAGCCATAATGTGCCTCTCAGGTTTCTACTGTCCTGCTAGATAAATTAGTGATAGCAATGTAAACCAATACTTACAAACTGGTTTATGCTTGGATGCACCCATCCAGTGGTTATAGCTTTAACGGTAGCAATGGCTTCCAAACCACCTGCTGCACCAAGGCAATGTCCTATCATGGACTACAAATGGAAGATCGCATTAGGAAGCGACAAGCATTACAAAGGGGCAACAAATCAATTTCCCTTAGTTACCAAGGAAATTAAAGCACCTTGGTTGCATTTATTTTTATCCCAGATGAGTCCTTAAATACTTGCTTGATGGCATTCACCTCTGCCAGATCACCAGCAAGAGTGGATGTTGCATGAGCATTTATGTAGTTGACCTGCAAATAGCCGTTTGTGAGTTCTCTCAGTCATAGAATTTCTTCAAAGCATTCCTCCATCAAAATCACATATTTATAACAAAGCGCCAGTATCACTATACATCAAATGGAGAAAGACCAATCAGAGCTCATTGTGAAAAGATCAATTCATTCTAGAACATCAAAAGAGATTTTTTACGTATAAGGTAAACTGTGGAAAGATGGCAGGGACTGGCATTCACAAGTTAGAAGCATGGTTCAAGAAGACGCTAGTCACTAGTTGGTCAGTGAGCTAGGGACTAGCGATTAGACGGGATTAATCCAAGGATTAATCGGAACTAATCGGTAATCGCTGCTAGGCGGAGGACTACCAATTAGAGATTAATCAAGGATTAATCCAGATATTTAAAGCTGTGGTTAGAAGGACGTGCCAATCCAGCCATGACTTAAACTGTTACTGCAAAAAAAAAAAGGCAATCCCAATACAAAACTAATCGAACCACATGACTATCATAATTCAAGGATCACACATAACTGCCATGTTACAAAGATAAAAAAAAATGAATAATAGAACAGATACAAACAAGTGTTTAAGGGCGAAATATTTGGATTACCTCCTCTGGTGCCACACCAGCATCTGCAAGACTTTGCTTAATGCATGATGAAACACCAAGACCATCGGATCTTGGGTCAGTCATATGGTAAGCATCACAGTTCACTGCACCTCCTAAATACTCTGCAATTATTGGTGCATCACGCTTCATTGCATGTTCTAGGCTCTCCATGACCTATTTCAAGTTGACAATCAGGGGATTAGAATAGCAATGTGCATCATAATTCCGTAATAAAATGTAGAGCATATAAAACTTTTATTATCAACATTTTTCTATGATAGGAGTATGACATGCAATGTCTGCAAAAATTGAATGAAAAAACATGAGTTTATTTGGAAAAGAAATTACTGTATTAGAGTAGTTAGAGCCTTGGAGGTTGACATTGTATTGAAATTCACTTAGCAGAATGTTAAAAAAAACTAATAGTTTCACACGACAAGATGCAGGATACAATTAGTATAGAAGAATTTTCAGTAGAGTGATGATATCAGCTTAAGTCCAATTTACAATCTTATCAGAATAGTTCATAGAGCATACCAGTACTCCAGCTCCTTCACCCATGACAAAACCATCACGTCCTTGGTCCCAAGGCCTTGATGCTGTTTTAGGGTCATCATTCCTCTGAGACAGTGCTCTGCATGCAACAAACCCACCAACACCAATTGGAATAATTGCGGCTTCAGTGCCACCAGCAATCATCATATCAGCTTCGCCTCTGCGAATATGGTTTGCTGCAGCATAAAAGCAGTAGTTCGAGGTAGCACAGGCAGTTGAGATAGAGTAGTTTGGACCCATGAAACCAATGTCCATTGCAAGCAAGGCAGATCCCATGTTTGTTATTGCATATGGGATGAAGAAAGGAGTTATCTTTCTGTGCCCCTTCTCAATAAGATTTTGAACACCATCAGAAAACACTGTGAGGCCACCCATACCGGTGCCCACAAGTACACCAGCCCGAGCCTTGTCAATCTGCCATAGAGAACATTTACTAATTACCATCAAATACCCATTTTTACCAAAGATAGCATGAATGAAGAAAACAAATATAGCGGAGCGATTAAATAATAGATAAACCTGATATAGGTACTATCCACCCTAAGCAAACTGAAGAAATTTACTGTGCTAAAAGAGAATGCAACTTAACGAAAAAATGCATTGTAGCAATAAAATGGTAACGATGCAAGGGGCTCACCAAATGCAAAAACAGAGTTTTGCAAACCACATGTTTTACTCTAGAATAAATCTACAGTACCAAACAATCTTTTCAAGATTAAAAGGAAAATAATCACTTGATATTTCTGATACGTAATACCAGGGCTACACATATCTTGAACACCTGTGCTGTAGTATACCATGATTCATGCACATGGTCTTACACTTCTGGAAGACTGGAACCTCAGAGCCAACACCATGGCAAGTTGCTCTCAGAACACTACCCTCCAACTCATCAAAACTCTTCTAATCAGATCAAAACAGCATATTCATTATCTATGTCATTCAACACCCACTTAGTTTTCAATTAGATACAAACGAAGAGATAAATCAAGGGGAAAAGCACAGGTAGCGCCATTCTTACTGCAGGCCAAATTGCCCTCTAATCTACTGCTATGCTATTAAAACAGATGATGTATTGTTCTAGCCAACCCAAATAGAGTTGTACACTTGTACCACCAAACCTATCTACCACAAAAATCTAAAAAGTATTGTACCAGCTGTGCCATTGCTCAAATCCTCGCACAGGTAATTCACTGGTGAGATTAGATGACACATTCCAGATTACATGACACTAGGACAACCTTTTATAAGAGGCGCCCATCTTGATTGCAACATTGAATTCAAATACCATTCTACAAGAATAACAAAATTATTGCCCTTCACTCCCTGAGAGTGAATTAGATGCACTCAAACTACAGAAACTATTACTACAATTCAGCAGCTTCCCTGCCAAAGTGACAAAAGGCTCCATCCTCTGTTTTGCATCGAAGAGCAGAACTAAAAGAGTAGCATCGCCTTCCTACCACAATTCACTACCCACAGTGCCACATTGTACATTATTACTGCTCAGGATCTACCCAATGAGATTGTTACTAGCAAGAACACCCCCAATAGTTACTCTTCTGGCAAAATCACACGGCACATCACCACCTCTATTCAACGTTTACCATCAACCCATTCTTCTGTCATCAACACTATCCTCGGAGATCACATCTCCAACCAACAAAAATGGAAAATGGAAACGTCACATACATACATAATCAGTCAGTCCCTGTCCACTGATGGATCAAAACGAGTTAAACCCCAAGACGCTTTCTAGTTTGTAGGACCCAAAGCCCCCGGCGTTAATGGCTAAAAGCTTGAAGAAAGAACACTACATTAGCATCAGCAAGCGCCTGATTCAGCAAAGGCGCGGCATTTGAATCCGAGACGCGTCAGTGTTACCTTGTCCATGGGCTTGGAGCCGAGGGCGAGGTCGGCGGACTCGAGTGCCTTCTTGCCGCTGACGATGCAGTAGCGGAGGCAGTCGTCGAGGCGGCGGTCGTTCTTGCCGTCGATGTACCCCTCGGAGGAGAACCCCCGGATCTGGCCGGCGAAGCGGGTGGGGAAGTTGGAGGCGTCGAAGCGGTCGATGGGGCCGACGCCGCTCTCCCCGGCGAGCAGCCGGTCGTAGTAGGCGTCCACGTCGTTCCCGAAAACGGACACCAGCCCCATCCCCGTGATCACCACCCGCTTCTTCGGATCCGTCTCCCTCCTGGGAGGCGCCGCCGCCACGGAGGAGGCGCGGATGGACACCCGCGCGGGCCGCCCCCGCGGCGCGGCCGGGGCCACGGCGGAGGCCGCGGTGGGGAGGAGGAGGCTCTGCATCGCTGCTGCGCCGGCGGCGAGAGAAGGAGAGGGCGGCGAGGCGAGCTGGCGATGGAAACGAGGAGGGAGACGCGAGCTCTGGTAGCCTGGTCTGGTGTGGCGGCGGAGGGGGGGGGGGGGGTGTGTGTGTATGTATAGAGCGTGGGGGTTGGGGCGGTGGGGCCCACGGCAGTCTGGGGGTTTGGGGGCGACGGAGACGGAGATGGGCGGTGGGTTCTCTCGACGAGCACGGGCGGACTTCGCGATGCCGTTTTTCTTGTTTTGTTTTTTCCCCACAAATTTATGCAAGGTTAGTGTTAGGGTATTAACACATCTAGATGGCACCAGACTCACGATATTTGGTAACACAATTCAGTATGACTATCTATATTTATAAGGTATGGCTACGAATGCTCATCACAACAGCACAAACACACCGGGCCACTAGGTCGCGGCCACGTGTCGGCCCCCTAACTCTATGCGCACTTTGCGCTACAAAGAAGTCGTCATAATGGGTTATAATGGTAGTGTCCCTTTAAATAGGGCCACGTAACCCTATTAATGGACATATTTAATACAAACTCTTATAAACTCCACCTTGACAAATATGACTTCACCACCTAAAAGCTCGAAATCGTTCTGTGTGAATATCCGTGTACTCGGACTCGAGTTGAGACTTTACAGCTTACTTAGAGCCGCCCGAGGAATCTGACTTGGTCTCAGACTCGTCGCTTTCTCGGAACAAACACCGCTAACCCTGCAATACCTGCTTTAGTGACTACCTACAGCAACACTCTCTGCATATAAAATTGTACTTCCTCACAGCTTGTACAGACGTGAGATTGTTCTCTCCCCAATCATCACAGTCTCACCAACTTTCATGATTCTCATGGTCCTTTCATCCTACATTAGCTTGGAACATTCCATGTTCATGTGAGATCCCAAGTGAAATCAGATTCATTCTTAGCCCTAGCGCATGCTTCACACTGCAATGTAACCGATCAACTCCGCTATACATCTTGATCTAGATGGCTTCTACTCCAATGGCACGGTATTACATGTCACTGCTCAAGTAGACCGATTGAAAATCACCAGCCATGTACGAAAAGAACCACTTTCTTTTATATGTCACACGAAAAAGACTAACTGAATCTAATATCATTTCTTTTATGTGTCACTTTCTTTCCATCGGATTTAGGTTTTTTGTTTGGGATCGCATCCCCACCCTTACCTTTGGCCTTGCGGTTCCTTCTATTATCCTTTTGAACCATCATCACATGACAAGGGTTTTTCTTAATTTTTTTCTCAGCTACTTTTAACATTTCATGCAGTTTCGTCAAGGCCCTATCCAAGCTATTCATATGAAAGTTCAAAATGAATTGCGCAAAGCTCATAGGGAGCGACTGAAGAATGACATCCGTGACCAACTGTTGGTTAAGGGGAAAACCAAGTTTTCAAAGATCTTAATGTAACCAATCATCTTGATCACATAAGGACTCTGAAACCACCTTCAGCTAGCTTGCACGCAAACAGGGCTTTAGATATCGAATATCTCTTAGCCCTAGCTTGGTTCTCAAACATGTCCCGGAGTCCTTTAATCATAGTGAAGGCATCTGCCAACTCATATTGCTTCTGAAGCTCATAGTTCATTGTGGCAAGCATAAGACAGCTAACATTAAGTGAATCATTGCGGTGCTTATCATAAGCACGGCGATCGGCAGCAGAAACATTATTAGGCAGTTCATCAGGATACGGGCTCTCTAAAACATTCCTTTTTCTCTTGCTTAAGAACAATTCTCAAGTTACAATACCAATCAATGAAATTAGTTCTAGAAAGCTTTTCTTTTTCTAGAATAGATCGTAGGTTAAAACCAGGATTTGTATTAACGGTATTAGGTGTCATCTACAACAGAAGTAAATAAGCAAAGTCTTAACACTAAGTTCATATTAAATCTTTCATTAAACAATTTAGTAAAAGATGCTCCCACAAAAATTACTTTCCCTCTGGTGATTTTCATTGGGTCAAGATCCATATTCACTAAAATTCTAGTGAGCTTTGCCATCACCGCTAGGACCAAGTGACGTAGGTAAGCAACTCCTTCCTAATCACATCTCTATGTGACTCTTACTTGTTGGATGGCATTCAATGCCTCGGCTCCCAACACCATGCCTCGAAGTCCAAAACCGTTTTGATAGCATCATCAAGTAATCCAATACCATGCATGCAGATGTCCAACATCCATCCTATTCAATCAAGAAAATCGATAGCACCCTGGTTTGGCAGACCTACCACCAACATCTCGACCTTTATAGGTGCATCCATTGGAAGGGCATCAATTACACTTAATTTTCTGAGGAAAACTATTCTATCATGACAATCATATCCACCAAATACAAAATATGAAAAATAGCATGACAGGAACATAAATTAACCATCACAGATAATCATATCAAATTGTGAGATAGTATGGCCCGTTATGCGATGATCTCTCCATCGCCACGCTTCCTGTCCACCGAGCCACCATGCTTGAGGTCCCATGATCAAGTACCCAACTACTACATCTAATAGCTAGTAATAAAAGAGGGGCCTACAGATATCTCTTCTATCATCAAAGAGAAGCAACTTCCATCTTGATCGCTCACACCCTATGACATGTTTCATAGCATATCTGAAAGCTATCTTTATAACTAACCAGTTACAGTGTAGCGATTAATAACCCCAAAGGATACAACTACGCATGGTAGGATTCAAAGACGGTTTCAGGTCTAAGGATCAGATAGATATACCACTCAAAACTATATGCTAATGACACATGTAAGATAACAATCTCTGCAGTGTCTCGGAGTAGATCTATCTAACATCATATTCTCTAACATGTGTTCACATTGTTGATTTAATATCTCTATATTTATGGTATATGAAACATTATCATCAATCAATACATGTGTTGATCAAATCATTACTGTCCTACATAATGATATAAGACCAGAGATCATTTATAATAAAATCATATAAACAAGAAAAAAGTCTACTTGACCCCCTGAACTATATAGCTTCGTCTACTTAACACCTTGAACTAGAAAACCAGGTATTCTACCCTCTGAACTATTCGAAACCGGGCAAATAACCTCGTGAGTGGTTTTGATGCATCCTCCGAGTCCAGAACAGCAGCCTTGGCATGGTAGGACAAGGCGAGCGGGAGGTCCATAGAATCCGAGAAATTTGACCAAACGAAGAGCTAGGAGCATGACTTGCAAGCAGGAACACACGAGAGCTAGCAGCAGCAGCAGCATTTCTTCGTAGTTATCATTGATTCAAGGTGACACTGATAGCAACCGATGGCGAACACCAGGCATATGCGATCGAGCTCACCTTGTTCATTCATTGCTTTCGCCTTGTACCTCGTAGGAGCGAGCAGCATGGGTGCGGGCGTGCGGCGGAGGGAGGCGTTCGATTTGATGTTCCCGATGTCTAGACGATCGAGCAGGTTCAGGCTAGCTCGGCCATCTGGCAAGTGTTCGTGGGAGAGAGACCACAGCCGGAGCACGTCTCGCGGCGATATTGGACTTAGCAAGTCGGAGGCTCGGAGCTGAATGTACTGAAAGGTTTCTGTCTGCTTAGAGCGTCGTAGCAGAAACCCTGTAACATTGTAGCGCTGACTTTTTGATAATAGAGTTTTTGGTGGAGTGAATAAATCTTTTAGGGTATAGTGTAAAGTGTGAAGGAATTTTAGAGGATGGATAGAGTAGTGGTGAATAGTGTTTTAGAGTAGTAGGGATAGAGTTTCTGATGGAGATGCTCTAAAGTTGGCACCTTTTCTATCCAGAAAAAGCCTTCCACTTTAGGTTGTGAAAATGAAGTAGCGCAATACATTCTTGCGGTACCAGCGATGGTGAGGCGATGGCGTGACCGCGTGACTCACTTCTCCATATGAGCATAGCTGCAAATCTCCGTTTATTTAACTTTTTAGGGATAGATGATTTATGGTAAGAATATATCTTATCAGAGAATGCAGTGTAAAGTGTAAAGAAATTTTAGAGGATAGATGGAATCTTCTACAAAATGTGGTGAGTAGTGTTACTGAAAGACCAAGCTAGGCGACTAGAGGGGTGAATAGGAGTCACAATAATTTTCTCCAATTCTTTAATACATCCTTTCACCCAAGAGTCCTCAAAATTGAAATAAAACACAAGCCGGCAAGACCGGTCAAGAGACAAGAACTTGTTCTACAACTTGCTCATGGGATTTAAGAGTCCAAGATGACTATAAAGGCTATCCCACTTGTCATGACAAAAAGAACTAAGACAACAGCCAAAGGTTTAGGTTACCAATACAAAGAACATAAAGGTCTCAAAAATCAAGAGAAGAAGGAACACAAGCAAAAGGGCTCACAATAAACAAGATCACCCATGTTTCTTTCTTTGGACAATATCACATACTCCTAGTAAAAATTACATGAATAAAAATTCGTAAATCATATGGTCATAGGGATTTTTCCTGGGGTGCTCCTGATTGTTGAGAACGCAACAAAAAACAATCAAGTCAAAAGCTACTTTAGATAAAGAGAAAAATTCAAACAAACTCAGCTGTTTCCTGGAAAACAAAAGCAGATTTGAGCAGAGAAGTATCTTGATCAAGAGGTGGTTTCTCCCATTTTATGACTCTTAACTAAATTTTTTTTTTGCTTTGGAAAGCACAGAGAGTCAAGCAACTACACGTGAAAGGCCACCTCATGATCAAGAATATAAAAAATATGGCAAAAAAAACAGACTCAGTAGCTTAGGAAATCTAGACAGAACATATGGGGCTCAGTAAAACCTTTGTACCTCACAAACCCTGATTCCTTTTCCAATACCACCTGAAGGTGATGGTAGATATGGAAGTCACGCAATTTTTTCAATAAGAATCACCCCCAAAATCATATTGGATGAATTTTCTACATAATAAACCAGAACTACTGCGTAGAGAAATTGAATCTGCCAAAACGAGCAAAAGAGAGCAAATCTTGATTTAAGTGTTCTTGGTGAGTTACAAGATAATATAGATGATATGAGTAACCACAACACCTCGTTGATCAATAAGTTTTCAGCAAGAAGAAGGAGGGGAAGCAAGAAACATGGTGCAAATAAAACAACTAAAAAGAAGTAGATTAAACCATAGAACAAAATAAGAACAAGGTAAGAATTTTGAGTAACTTAATCTTTATTGCTTTGTGGGCTTTCTCACAGCCACACCTAGGTAGGCAAAGCTCTCAATGAGCAGGATACAACATATAAAACCCTAGTCAAGACTTGAGGGGAGGCGTCCCCCACCCCTCCTTGTATAGGTCTATGGGTGAATCTCCACCCTTGAAGAGTTGCTTACAACCTAAGTTATCCTATCAAGGGTTAGGATTCACTCACTCCACTCACTCGCTAACCAGCCACAAACATGGGCTTTACATGGGCCACATAGGCCATACATAGGCTTTACACAAAAACCCGGTCAAACCGAAGCAACGGGCTTTCATCCCTTGACTTGACCGCTCTATTTCCGCGCCTTCGGGCCTCCAACCTGAACCGGAAACCTTGAGCTGCCTCAAGTCTATCTTCATGACATCCACATGTGAGCCCGGTTTGAGCCCAACCGTCCCGCCGGCATCCTCGACCGATTTGGACCTCGGTTCTCCCAACCTAGTCCCGGTACCCGCTAACGACTATAGTTGCTTCCAAACCTGCACTCAAATAGACCAACACAATCTCCACAAAAATCTCACTTACCTCCCTACAAGTCAGCATATTATCATCCAGAATCATGCACTAGCCCTAATTAACCCAAAATAAGTACTAATTACAATTAGCCAAAACTGCACCACAAATACACAGCAACTTACAAAAATTATATCAATTAATTCATGCATTAAATGACTTCTCACCCAAAACAAAAAATCTTCGTCTTGAAATTCTCTGCAACTTTTATGCACACTATTTTTCCATTTGAACTCAGAAAGACCTTCAAACATATGAAATACTGCAGGCTACCACAAATGGCCGAACCGGATCAAATCAAGTCTCAAACACAAACCCTTCAACCAAATCAAGTCACATATACTCATCACAACATGAGGACTTCCACATGGTCTCACAGTTACAGAGAATGTAATTATAGGGAGCTGCTGGAGATGCTCTGGGCACACATAGTGCTAGGAGTTGGGCCGCGCTTGGCCGGCACGGCCTGGGCACGTCGTGCCTCGGGCCAGTGCGAATAGAGTCAGGCTAGCCCAGCAGCCAGGGCTAGCATGGTCTGAAAAGTACGTTAAGCCACCGTCCTTACCAGCAGCAGCGCCGAAGGCATGCCTTGGGCTTGGCACCGCGTGGAGGCCACCATGGAGGCTGACGACGGCGATGCGGTATCGCGCTAGCTAGACTGCCCGATCCAGTCGTCATCTTCGAGTTGGCCTCATCGTTGTGGAGGGCTGGAGGCCAGTCAGATCTTGCTCGCCAATCGTTGTGGAGGCCAAATTCAGCGCCAAGCAAGGTTCGGAAGAGACGATGCGAGCGGCGGCCGGCAGTGCGACGGGTGAGTCTGTGAGCTAGGGTTTGGAGGAGAGGAGGGGATTGAATGAGATAGGCCATGTCAGGACTCGGGTAGTCGAGTGAAGTGCGCTGCCCCTTGCCTTATGGCCTTATTCGATTTCCAAGCTGCATTTCAAGCCGTGTCAGGCAGCTCATCGTGCCATGAAACCGGGCACACCTTAGCCTACCATTTGAACCGTGCCAGTCCGACCCATCTCTTTTTGTGCCGTGTATGCTTCGGGCCAAATTCGGACCGTGCTCAAGCCAGTTTAGAAAAAAAGACCCAACTTTGCGCGCATAAGGCAATAAAGGCACGAAACTGCATGTAATATTGTGGTTGTGGGCTGTTGGATTGAAGAAGGACGGTCCAGATCATAAACACAAGGGATTGGAGTATTGCGATAAATTCATAGCTTCTGGTTCGTCCCGACCTGGACTTCCATTCATGAAATTCATTCGTGTGATCCAAATTTTGCCAACGACACATAAGCATTGAGGTAGAGGATGCACGTCGATCACCATGGTTTGCTCTCCCTTGTGTGCATCAATGAACTACGTTGCTAAGGCGGAACAGAGAAAAAAAAGAATTGCGTGCTTTGCTTTTTTTTTTTTAAATTAAATATTTTACCGCTAATTTAGAATGCAAACAATGAAGATAAAAAGAACAAGAAGGTGTAAGAGCATCTCCAGCGAAGCCTTCTAAAACAGAATCTTTTCTATATTTAGAGTCTCTTATTCTCTAGCAAAGTCTCTATCTCAGCCTCTAAATTTAGAGTTTCTCTCTCCTAGCCTCTAAATTTGGAGGCTCTCTATGTTAGCCTCTATAGTTTCTCCAGATAGAGGTTCTACTGGAGATGATAGAAATATAGAGAGCCAATAGTGATTTAAAAGGGTGTATAGAGACCCGATTTTAGAACATGTGTTGGAGATGCTCGCCTGCCAATGACTGAGATGAAAGTGATCATAGGTTGTTCGTGTACCTACGTAAAACGCTACATGTGCTCCCACATCCTAGCCTACTGGAATAAGTGCTATGCCCACCAAGCCCATTTACCCCGCAACAACGATTTTAGGTTGTTCCTTAGCTTAGCATCGCTGCCATGAGCAGCAGCTCCTCCTCGTGTGTGGCTTCTTCGCTGTTGTATCCCCCTCTCTCATGTTTTTTTTGGAAAAAAAAAACTCCTTCTCATAAAAATCTCACATAAGGTTTCTCTCTATGTCTCGCCCCCCACCCCCATATGACGCCCTACCCTTATGCCGTAGATCATGGCGAAGTGCTTATGGATAGTTGGTGTGCCGTTGTCATAGTCTAGGCTAGGGAGGAGTAGGGAGTCGTTAGACCGGGTAGAGATAGTGAGGGAGAGAAGAAAGGACATCATCCGAGAATTTGATGGAAAGAAGGGGTTTTTTTTGTACAAAGAAACATGATAAAGAAAGCACCGCTCGTACGGATCTCATGGCATGATCCAACAAGAGGAAGAGTGCCAACTAAACCTTATAGTTGTGTATAATCCATGTCTGAGTAGCAAAGGTTAGGATTATTTTGCTATGATTTATTATTTTTCTTCTACTCTTTCTTTTTGCACAACATCATCGTTGTCAAGATAAATTAACCTGAGCGGCTGAGCCGTAGCTTTCAACGAGCCATGGGCTGGTTATTAACCCACTTGAATGCTGACCAATGATCGTATCTACATTTTTTTGGAAAGAATCGGTAGGCAAGAACAATGGCCATATCCATATCCATAGATCCCTCTGTCCAGTGTACTTAAAGCTGGAATTGATCAGCGAAAACGGCAGCGATGTACGGTCCACGAAGCCACCAAGATTTTGCGCCTCTTGAATGGCGCTATGGACCTGCTGTGACAAATAGATTAGCAGGAGCTATAGTTGTTCAGATCTCTAACACGTGAGAGCCAGGTAATCCGTATAGCACCATATATGTGTACTAGTTGAGGGCCCGTGTTTCGCGCGTGGATTGGTGGAGGAGGAGGAGGCGTGGATCGGTAAGACGCAGACGGGCGGGGGTCGACGCACTCGCGTGTGGATTAGTGGAGAGGAGGACGCGGATCGGAGTGTGGGCAGCCGTTAGATTAAATTGAATGGTTCAGATTATTTTGATAAGCCATCACTCATCACCACAGCAGCCTTTTTAGGAGTAGAGATATCATCATAAGGGACAGTCGCCTGGCTGCCAGGGTTGTCCACAGCTCCGGTACTCTGCTCGTACCGGATTTGGATTCTCTCTCTTTGTCTTTCTCTACCGTTTACCTCATAGATCACTGTAGGTACAGTGATCTACAGTAACTTTGAAGAGTAGAAACGACACTGTTTGAGAGTGCTGTTTGCTATAGTACCAACACTAGAGTGGGTTGCTACAGTAGCATTGCTTCAGTAATCTATCGTTATAGACATAGATCACTGTGCACCTCTGGCAAAGGTAGAGGATGCGCGTCCGCTCGTACCTAGGATCCATTTCTCCTTTTTTTAAAAAAATTTAGGATCCATTTCCTTAGGCATGTCCAACGCCGGTAGCAACCGAACCAAGTTGAGGAGAGGGGGACGCTTTGGTTCCGATCACGCATTAGAGTAGGCGGCACAAGATCGATGATTGGCTGAGTCAACGCAACTATTTGGTTCTGCTTCTAAGATCATCTCCCGCAGCAGCAGATGCTTTAAAATCGGATCTCTATACATTCCTTTCAAATCACTATTCGCTCTCTATATTTTTATCGTCTCTAGCATAACCTCTATTCAGAAAAACTATATAGATCAATATAAAAAGTCTCCAAATTTAGAGTCTGGGAGATAAAAATTCTAAATTTAGAGATTGAGATAGAAACTCTTGGAGGACAAGAGACTTTAAATATAGAGAAAATTTTGTTTTAAAGGCTTTACTGTTGGAGATGTTTGTTTACGTGGGGCAGTGGACAGAGAGAATGACGGGAAATGGACGGAGGAGAAGATGCATGGGAAAGGAGAGTGCGTTTTTTTATTTTTGCTGTGGGCCCCACAACCAATACATACACGGGAGATCTCAATGTTTGATCCGAGCCATCACCAGTGGGGCCCATTTTTTTCTATTCGATGCGGCGCAGCGTGCGTTTATGCTGTTGCTAGAGTTTCTAGGATTGCGAGGGGCTGGTTAGTTGCTATGGTAGCTCTAGCCTGGCCTATAGAGGGATGCGGGAGCTAGGATGAGCTCGTGTAAGAGTTTGTGTTTATTTTTCGCTTCGCGCGAGCCTCTCTTCTATGGACAAGACCAGGTTTTGTTGCCTATTTCTAATGTTGCATCATATCTAAAGTAATTTATCAAAAGACTCTAAAGCCATGGCGTCACCATATGCCATTGCTACCATCTAGCATAGCCTTCCACTGTCATGCGCCATGGTGCGAGCTTCATGTCACGTCTCGTTGTTGTGCGCCCATCTGTCTTCCGTCGTTGTGACCGTGCCAAGCACGAGTGCGACGTGGACCTATGTGACCTATGTACACCACTGTGCTTTGCTTTGACTAGCAACCATCTTCAAGTGTTGTCATGCCGCATTGTCGACTTCCAACCTGTTTGGCAGGAGTGGGGAGTGGGAAGAGGTACAGGAATTAAAGTGAGACTTAAATTCCCTACGGTAAACTAGGGAAGTGAATTCCCACCGTTTAAGTTGTAATTCTCATCTCTCCCTTTAATTTCCACCAACTAATCAAGAGATTTTACAATCCATCCCTCTGAATTCCTATTCCCTCCGACTAGCTCCCTCCAACCAAACACTTCATTCCACTGCCGCCGTCGTGCCGGAGTGTAAGCATCCTCCCCGGACAGCTGCCAATCCATTCTGACCTTCGCCGGCAGCCAGGCACCACTCCGTCACCGAGGCACCCAAGCTCCTGTCGATCGGGCACCCCTATGGGCGCATGGGTGGAGGTTGCATCAAGTAGTGAATTGGCATGGCTCGGAGTGTCTAGGCAACCAAATACACATAAGGGAATCCAGTTGTCGTTTGGAAGTATGATTTTTTTTTCCTGATCCTTGAAAAAATAGAATTATTTTCCTAAAAACTGCGAGTTGAATATGCCTCAACACACATTAGGCCATCAAAATGTTAATATTTGCGGTACTCGTTGAATCTCTTTCGCAAGCAGCACTTCCGTCGCTAATTAAAATTTTTCTGGCACTCTTGAGGATTTTATTTTTAAAAAGATAGGCCAGAATTGGAACATTTTTTTCTTGGAAAAGTACATTTAACTACGTATGGGCCTCTTTGTATTAGTTGAAAAGGAGGCCCCACATATAAAATGGGCTAGGCCTGCCAACATTGAGTAGGCTGTTTCAAGAGCTTTCAATGTCTAGGCCTGTCCTGCTGGATAAACATCCAGTTTCCACTTGCACGTACAAATTTTGTTCTCTAGTCACTCACTTCGCAGTGGTTATAAAGCTTAATCAAGTGGCTATACAGCCTAATCCACTAATCTCATGTTAGCTAGAAAGACCATTGTCCATACATCATAGTACATATGTTTCTAAGAACATTGATTTGAACAAATTTAATTTTGGAAAATACGGCCAGCTAGGAAGTAAAGTCCCATTTCGAACGAGGAATTTTTCTTTCCGGCCTTGCAGAAATTACACTACATATATTTTCTAGGTAATTTCCAAAAAATCATGTAAAAAGTTCTATGTTCCAAGTAGGCCCAATTGTCATCAAAAGTAATATTAGTACCGAAACAGCTACTACTTTGCGGTAAGATTGGTCCATATAAAACCTTGTGATTCGGACTTTTTTGAGAGCAACTAAAGCACGTACATTGGATGCATTTTCAACGGTTTAGCAGTTTCACGGAGTTTCATGATGTATATGTTTCGTATGTTCGAACAAGACTTTATAAATTTCTTCTAGCGTTACCCTGCGGGTGTTCTGTCGATTATCATGTTGAATCTTGTAAAAGTTCTTTTAAGTATTGCTGAGTAACATTAAGTTTCATCAACTTCGCATGAGTATCAAGTCTGTACTTTGGATGCCATCAAGCATGAGTGCTACGTTTCATATAGTCTCACAGAATTATCCCTGGCTTGGATGTTTTATATATCTGATTGTCACCCCGTATCGAGTATTCACGTCGAATATTGTAAAAAGTTCTCTCAAGTATAGTTGAGTTTCATCTATTCCGCATGAGTTTCATCGACATGCTCCTTGTCCTCTGCGCTTTGACTTGGAGAGGTGTGAGCCCTCGCCTTTGAGGACCATGGAGTTTAGGGACGCTAGTGCATACTATTACATAGCCGGTTCAATTGCATAGAAACATTACAGAGCTATCTTAAATAACTGAAATAACACCTTTCGGCGAATAGTTTATAACACAGCCGATCAGGCCAAATGACATAGTACAATACAAAAGATGGTTCAGAGTTCAACGTCAATGAGGAAAGCTTGGAGGCAACAAAAGATCATCCAGCAGCTATGCAATCTTGCAAACGACTACAGGGGCATCCTAAACTTCATCCTAACCGTCGTAGACCGGTTATCTTCATGACACACATAAAGATCTTTGGGTTAATCTCCATCTAAAAAGTGAGTACGAGGGTAAGTGCACAATTATACCACACTTGCGAATAAATATTCTCCTAATGCAAGTAATGATAAGAGCTTCAAAGGAAGGTTAATTGTTCTTTTTTTTTTTGCATAAAGCTAGTTAGAAATACTGGTAATACAAACCTATGACTTAGCCAATTTAAATCCTTATTAAATAGTCGTGTATTTGTTGAATGAGTCGTGGTTCCCATAGTAACCTTCTACCGACTCTTTCCACCTTTGTACCAACCCCTTGGTACGACCAAAACCTACTGTTCATGCCGAAATTTGATTACCGGCTAAACACATGTGGGTTTAGGGCTTTGAATCTCCTTCAGCACCAGAACGCAGGGTTCAAAGCGTGCCAGTTGATTTGATCTTGCAATCGGCAAGAAAGATGTAATCAGTTTTATATAGTTGATTAGATCTATAAAAATAGTATGAACTTGTCTGATCTCAAAGGTAAGTTAACAAGTCCAAAGTATAACAGAACTATCGACTAAGATCAAATCGAAGCCAATGGGTTCAAAAGATAAACAATCTACTACTAAGCCGATGGGATCGACTAAATAGTAGACCGAGGAATAAACAGACTATCAATTAGCTGATTAGATCGTCTAGCTGACAGTTAGAAAGGATAAACACACTATCAACTATATTAACAAGTTAATTAAACCAATAGAACGAGGGTAAACAAACTATTGGCTAAATAGTAAGCTACGAGCCAATAGAACGAGAGTAGAATCTAACTCTTTGTACGAAACGGCGATGCACAACAATATCAGTAAAGATAGTATTATGATAAACCAAGCGAGAAGATCGGACTTAATCAAGACAGTACTCATTTGGGGTTGTACCTTAGAGTCAATCGAGAAGACGATGTGCAACAAGTCGATTGAAAGCAAAATACAACGAAACTAAGTTACTGCTACTCCTAGAAATTGAAAAGATGATTGCATTGGAATAGTAGATTGATTGGTCGGGGACCTTTTCTCGTTACATAGGTTGGGTATTTATACCTAAAACATGAACTCGATACAATATGACTCGAACTCTCAAACTTACTGTAGATAGCCTAATCGACTCAATATATAACTAGGACTCAATCTAAATAGAAATTATCTAAATACATGCCCAAAATATACAACATAGCCGATCCGGACACTGTCTTCCAGAACCTTCCTAAATCGGCCTTTTGATAAGCTTTCCTAATCTAACTCCTAGTAGCCGATTAGAACTCTGACTCTAGGATCTTTTTCTTTATTAGCCTTAATAGTCCTTCCAATTATGCTCTTAACCGATCGTGTATGATCCAAATTTTTCTAGAATATTGGCTTCTTGACCAAGTATTCTAGCAGCTTCTAGAAACTCCTGCTATGTTCAAAATTGGGTGTCAGCACCTACCATAACTTAGCTGCTTCCATTGTTTCAATCTTCCTCCTTTCTTCCTCCATCATATTCTGGGATTTAGGCACTCCCGTTATGGATCACCACTCTACTGGATTGTCGGTCCAGCAAATGTGTGACCTAGATCACCCTCGGTGATGGCGCCCTTCCGCCTTTGCCTCAGGCTAGAGTTTGTTCCAGGGTCTCCTCGGAGCACGTAGCTAGACTCCACACCCACACTACCGTGTGACGGCCACGCGTTGTGTCGGATCGCATCTAACACTTGTTCAAGTTCAAAGACCACTTCTGGTCCTACTTATCATGGCCCGAGAGTTGGAGATCCCATACTCCGCTCCTTGCCTCATTCTTAATCAGGTCCTCGACCTCTACGTCCCAATCCTATTTTCAGACATACACCTCATTTTACATAGTCCTCACCCCTTAACTGCACCATAGCCCAAACTACATTTAGCATCACATGACCCCAATTACAGACCTCAAGTTCATACCAGCTTATGCGTATACCATGTCATGTTAAGATGTGAGTAGATGAAGTGGTGAAATATCGTTCACCAATATGGAGCAATAATACCTCGAAAAAATCATAGATTAGACTTGAGCATATCTAAGCAAGTTTACCCAAGGACTAAGGGTCCAAATTATCTAGTAATTATCCTAGGGTTCAAAATGACATGATAATCAAGGCAATCAAGTATGATAATCAAACGTAGCAAGGAACAGGGCATATGTACAACATGATTAAGAAATAGGCATTGCTACTCTAGCAGTTCGATCAAGTAATTGCAACATATAATAGAGCATGCAATTTCTTAGTTGAATCAAAATACTTATGTAAAACTGGGTAAGATATAAACCAAACCTTCTTTCCAGATCCTCAACGTCTATTCGAGAAAATTAAGAAAAAGGGATGATGCATGGATGCACGACTTAATTACGATTATCTACACCTAGCATACCATCTCTTAATTAAGTTAGCGAGGTTCCTACGCGAATGATATGTATAAAAATGCCCTAATTACCCCTAAGTAAAGATGCCCATGTTGGAAAATATTTTTTGGAATTATTAAAAGCATTAAAGTTATTAATTTTCTAAAGCCTTTTTGGGTTTTCTTTAATTTTGCTAATTTTTAAAAGGTCAAAACAAGACTAAATATTTTTCTTAAGTTGTTCCTAAGTTGGAATAGTTCATGTGCAAATTTGGGAATTTTCAGAGTTCACTACATATTTTTTATAAAGCTAACTGGATTTCTAGCAATAATTTACTAAGATAAAGGTTTAAATAGCTTCTATCATTTTTTCAGAGCACAAAATTTAATTTAATCTAAACTATTATATTTTTTCTAAGTCCAATACTACATCTAGTATTTTCTAAATTTTTCTATGATTTTTGGATATCTTATACTATTTTTAATAAATCAATTTATATTTCTGGATTTAGTGAAAATTGAAAAGTCTAATAAACAGTAATGGGCTCGGCCTATTACTATATATACTAGGCCTACTACTGTTCGGCCCAGTAACGAGCGCGCGTGGCCTGCAGATGACCCGCTTGCTGTTGCGCTGATCGATGAGCCTAGGGCCTACCGGGCAGTTGGCGCAAACGGCCGACAAGTGAGCCTCAGGGCCCACATGTTAGCGTGTTCCCACACCAGACACAGAATACGCCACTTGCTCTAGGAGACGTATTCTGAAGGAATACACATACACTAAATCCGACATATGGGACCAGAGCCCATATGTCAGTGACTCAAGATTAGTGCGTGGCGGGATTTAAAATGTTGGTGGTCTCACGTGTCAGTAACTCAGTCTCGCTGGCTGACGTTGGAGTGACGTCAGCGAGGCAATGGTTTCGCCTGGTTCTCTGGTCGAGTTCCGGCAAACCTACGGCGAAGTACTAGCGGTGCTATGGTCCACTACTTGGTTGCTTCATGGTCGGAATAGGTTCGGCTAGCAGTGGCTTCGGATATGATGGCCGGAGCATCACCGGCGGCAAGCTAGAACGGTGGTGCCATAGGCGTGGGTGGCAGTAGACCACGGAAGCATGGTGCTACGACAAAGAGTGAGGGCGACGGTCAGTTTGCCGGGGGAGGAGAGTATCTAAGGATTACCAGGAGACTACCTGAGGCGATGCCGAGCTCGGGGAAGGCCGGAGGCGAGCTATCACCATGGACGAGGCAGTGGTCGAAGCAAGGGTCGTGCCACTTGGGAGCTTTGGCGTACCCTGGGCAAAATTGACGACAGGGTCATGAGGGGCAGCCTAGGATAGGCTATGGGTGCGAGGAATCGGCCAGCGACTTACCGGGGCGCGAGGGGGAGAAAAGGGGGTGATTTGGGTGCGGCGGCGAAAATGGCAAAGGGCGAGGCTCGGGCCCAAGCCGTGGGTTAAAAGAGGGCGAAGGAGGGTCACGGGGATGGAGAGGGTCATCTCTGCGGGCGAGGGGCTCAAGGGCGGGACTGTTGCGTGACGTGCACGACACTAGTAGTGTGCACGTGGCGCAACACGAACTAAGCGAGTAAGAGACGCAGGAGAGTGATGGGGTGTCGACTGGCTGGCTGGCGCGAGCAGCAAGAAGGGATTGTTGCGCGGTGCAAGCAGAGCGTGTCTTGCAACCGAGGAGAGAGAGACAGAGAGAGTGGTGGGCCAAGATGGGCCGATGGGCTGAGCACGGGACCAAGCCCAACAAAACCCAAAATTTGAATTTTAGAAGAATTTGAGTGAGCTTGTTTGAATTTGAATTAAAATTTGAAAATTTTGGATGGTGAATAGTAAATACTTTGAGTTTGCTTCAAATTTGAGAATTTTTTTTTAAAAAATTTGCCCAAAATAGGTTGTTACACGAGGCTTGTAGGCAATGATGCTTCGATGCGTTTTGGTGAATCTTTCCAGCGAAATTCCAGTAAAATTTTGCAAATTCCGGTGTTTTCGGCCTAAGGCAAAACAGGTGAAACAGGCAAAAAAGTCCATGAAATTTCACCAATTTTGGTGTTTCCGTCGACGAATTTCCGGTTTACCAAAATATGAATTATTCTTGGTGCCACGGTGGCGCCTAGGCTAAGGAGGTGTTCTTTTAGGCTTATCTAAAAGTCTAATCTGACTTATCTCGTAACTTTAAGAATTTTTCGAGGTGGTCTCGAAAGTCGGATGGCCTTGATTTTTAGGATTCAGGGAGCTTTTAGACACGTCTACGAGATAAAAAAAAGGATTCAAAAAGTAATAAAAAAGTCAGATAAGTCAATATTAGTCAGATAAGTCACGAAATAAGTTAGATAAGACGTGGCTAATATTAACTTATCTGGCTTTTTTTATTACTTTTTCAATCTATTTTTTTATCTCGTAGGCATGTCTAAAAGCTCCCTAAATCCTAAAAATCAAGGCCACCCGACTCTCGAGGCCACCTCGGGAAATTCTCGAAGTTATGAGATAAGTCAGATTAGACTTTTAGATAAGTCTAAAAGAACACCCCTAAGGCTCTGGAACCGAGAATCCGATGACGCGAACTGAATTGCCTCGGAGGATGGCAGCTTCTATCATACAGAAATGACACATTTATAAGCGTAAATCAACTAACCAAAGCAGCATGCAAGCTGGATCAAAAGTTTCAAAACCAGCCGTAGCGAAATGAATTTTTAGGACATGTTTGCATAGCGCACTTAACTAGCCACATTTTTACTTTTTTAGCCTATTGTTTATATGATACCACACTTTTGGCATGTCACAAAATCTTAGCCTAAGGTCCCATATATCATAAACTCAACATGTTGTCATAGTTTGTCTAAGGTATGGCCATCAAATTTAGAGCTACACAATTTATGGCATGCCACACTTTGGCATGAAATATTTGGCATGTTATAGTTAGCAATCAAACATGCCCTAAAGTTGCCATGAGACACACAACTAGCTCCCCTTAGCAAATTGCTACCGAGTCGGGCAAATTAATTTCGGTCGTCCAGCCAGCAAAACCCCATGCCCCAAAACACATCCCCCCAGCGTGGATGGATCGGAGGCGTGTGTGCATATTACCGGTGAGATGGGAGAAATATCAAAGGGAAAGAGGAGGGGAGCTGTGTGATCAGACGAAGGAGAAGTTATACTGTTCCAGCGATATAATCATATAACATTCTTTAACTATAATTATCAATATCGATCGCTCGATGGTAACAGACAGAATGTAGGAAGGATGTCTAACCTGCTTCTTACATTTCTTACCCACCGAGTATTTAGAGCATGTTCGGAGTAGCTGAGCTGAATGTTAAGCTAGACTTTAAGAGATTTTTGAATCAGCTCTTCGAAGTTGGTCCGCTTCATTTATATTATTTTGATAGTTTTTAGAGATAGTTTTGTGATATAAAAAAGTTAGACTCTAAAAAGCCAAAATGTTCAGCTTTTCAATTCAGTTAGGCTTGCCTAAGGGATTGTTTTTTTGGACGGTTACGTTTGAGTTTAAGCTAGAAATTTGTTATTTTCATACAAGCTAAACACTTTGATGTTTCATAACCAATTTTTATAGATCTTACTATTTCTTCAACTAGCTCTCAAAACTATTTTTTCTATAATTTTTTTGATCCTTCGGATGTCCTTATCGAGGGGCTACAAATTTCCAGCTTATACGCAAACGCAACCGCAACCACCAAAAAAACAGTCCCTAAGTCAAAAACACTCTGAACATACTCTGACTAGATTAGACTGTCCCATCTCCTCGGTAAAAAATTGTTCTCGCTCGATGCATGGAGTGGCGACAGCCTCTACCCCACGCACAGGAATTTAAGAGCTGAATTTAAGAACTTGAAGCCCACAGTCCACGGTGCGTAGAGCAAGACCTCCCTAGCTCTAGCATTAGACGACGCTCGCCCACCCGGAGAGCTACCTGTAAATCTGTAATCAATCTTGACGAGACGTGAGATCTCATGACTAGCTCCCCCGAGGCTCGAGGTTGCTATCTAGCTAGCCAGGGTCGGGCCTCCCACTGAACAGCATGGAGCTTTCATGTCACGATGCTCAACAGCGCCATCGCTGCGCGCAGCAATTCAGAGATTCAGAGACGCATCACGTAGGAGCAATAGTCAGCTAGCTAGCCGCCATTTGCACCAAACAGGAGTTGCATTACATACATGCATGCATCGCATCGCGTCAGCGTAAACGCCGACGGGCGAGTGGTTCAGACGTCGCTCGCACGCATTGACGCATCACGCATGTGTGTCCGGCCGCCGCGAGGCCCCTAATCAGAGCGCTGCTCCTGCTCGATCGGTCGCTCTACGGCCGGTGCATGAACCTGGATCGAGCAAGACTGCAAGAGGGCCTGGACGCAGCAGGCCCTGGGGCCTAGCTATAGCTAAGATTGATATGCAAGAAGCATGGCAGCATGCAATGCTAATTACTGCTGCTATAGCTTGTCTTGCGGCAGCTGCATGCTAATTAACTTGGTTTAGTTTCATCGTTTTCATGGCAGGTGAAACCGCAGCGTCTCGTGAGTTAAACCATCTGCTTGCTTAGTTAGCTAGCTAGGCCGTGGTCCAGACGCATATGCAGATGCGTGCGTCGCACATGGCGTTATTGGCAAGCAGGGAGCTGCCTTCTGGCTCGCCGCACATGCTTTGCCGGCTCCTTGCTCTACTGCCGTCCTCTTCTTCTTCCTCCTCGGCGTCTATTTTATCTCACCAAACCAGCTTGCACACATGCAGAGACATGCATGATGGTGCCTGCCTGATCACGGTCGAGTTGGTGCTTCGCCATGGCACCGGCTCCTAGCTCCGAGCTCCCCTGCAATCAGGCAATGATCTGCAGTGCCGTGACCGGACATGGTCCTCGTCCTCGCCGTCCTCCTCGTCGAGCCACTGCAAACGAAATCCTCGGACGACGTGCATCGGAATCCTCGCATGTGTAGTGAGTGTAAAGAATCAGTGGAGCTGGCTGGTTGGCTGGCTAGCTTTGGACAGGGCCTTTTCTCTGCTGCTGAACGTACGCTTTGTACGTGGGTTCCGCTACAGGTTCATTTGTGCAAGCACTTGTAAATGCGATCGTTTGTCGGGCGAATCGATGATCAGAGATTAATTAAACGGGGAGGTGTTAGTGGTGAGCATCATATGTATGCATTGTTAACATGATTACGTACTTACGCACGGAGAATTGCCGGGGTTAGGAGTTGGGAGGCAGCAAAGAGCGAGCTAGTAATTAATTGGTTTTCCATTAGCCAATGATTAATCTGTTGGAGTAAGGTGTGTTTTCCAGCTGGGCAGCCTGGGCTGCATGCCATGAGTTGACATGTGAAGAGAAACACCAAGGAGCTAGTCAGCTAGGTTTTGTATGATCTTCTTTTCTAGTTAGTACTTTTGTCGATTAATCTTAATTAGTGTGTGTGCGCGCGCGATCAATTAACGGGTCAACGATTTACTATCTCGCTCTCGATTGATCGCCACTTGTCTGTCTTGGAGGGGCAGCAAAACACCAAGCCAAGTTAGAAGAAGAGAAGAAATTAAGAAGCAAAGTCAACGAGTAGTAAAACGGCAATATGCACACACGCAATACGCAAAATTCTATGCTACCTAAAAGAAAAGGAAAGGTGCTTAGAAAGATGTCTAGATATGTATATAAGCCGTTTTTTATTTACCACATATAACAGGAATTATTGATATTTGCCACACTAGAAGTTGACTATAGATTATTTGTCACTTAGTGTGTCAATGACATGAGTAATCAATTGTACATCTTTATGAGTGACAAATGAGGTGGTTTTTTTGTGCCGCTGCAAAAGTCCCCAACCCCTTCTGTGTCATTACTAGAGCATCCTACCCTTATGTGTCATTGTATTTTACGGGTTGTTGTATGCCATTAGTGAAATTTTGTTTGTTTGATTTAAAATATGTAAACATTTTAAAAATTCCAAAAAAATCACATTGTTACCAAATACCTAATACTTTCAATCAATTTTTTTTGGGTATTTTCTTGAATAGCCGTGTATTTAAAAACTGTATTTAATTTTATTATGTTTTCTTGACCTAAATATCAATATAAAATATCAAAAAATGTAGATTAAAAGTATTGAATATTTGATAAACCTCTTATTTCTTAGGAATTTTTTGAAACTTTTGTACAAATTAAACAAAAAGGATAAAATTCACCGATGGCATACAAGGGAACAACACACAAAATACAATGATGCATAAGAGGTGGGATGCTTTAGTGATTACATAGAAGATATTGGAGACTTATGTAGTAGCACACAGAAAATTTTCCCTGTTTAATATACATGTAATCATAGAAGGGAACGGCATACAAGGGAACAACACACAAAATACAATGATGCATAAGAGGTGGGATGCTTTAGTGATTACATAGAAGATATTGGAGACTTATGTAGTAGCACACAGAAAATTTTCCCTGTTTAATATACATGTAATCATAGAAGGGAATGAAGGGCTAATGCATGCATGCAGGCCTACCAAAAACCAGTTGAGCTCGTGCAGGTTGTCGTGTATCATTGAATAGCATCAATTGAGCCCTGCATCATCCCATGTTTGGTTGCTCTGAACCCTCACCTTTGAGGCCCACGCCGATTCCTGCACTAGTCTCTGGATCGGTAAGCTAGTGCTTACCGTTACATAGCCGGATCATAATGTATGCAATCATGTAGAGCTAACTTGAATAATTTGTGAAAATAGTGCCTTTCAGCGAATAGTTTACAATAGAGCCGAGTAGGCCAAATGTCTTAATACATTACAAAAGGAGATAGTTTAGAGTACAAGCGAGCGCCGAAAATTTAAAGATAACAAAAGATCGTTCAGCAGTTATGCAATCTTGCAAGCGACTGGAGGGATGCCCTAAGCACCATCCTAGCCGTCGTAGTCTGGGTCTTCATCTTTATGGCATGCATAAGCTAGGGTCTTCGGGCTGCTCTCCATCTAAAGAGTGAGTGAGTGCGAGGGTAAGTGCACAATCAAACCACACTTGCGAGTTAACACCCTTCTAGTGCGAGTAATGATAAGAGCTCTAAGGAAAGACTAGGGTTTGTTTGTTTGTATAAAGCTAGTTGAAAATACTCATAATACAAACCTATGACTTAGCCAAGTTTAAATCCAGGTTAAGTAGATGTGTATTTGTTGTCTTAAGTAAGGTTCCCAAGTAACCCTTTACCAACTCTTACTACCCTCGTACCAACCCAAGGTACGAACAGACTTTTTCAAAACTCAGATATTTCCATTGTTCCAGTCTTCCTTCTTACTCCCATCATCATATTCTGAGATTTAGGCACCCCGTTGTGGATCACAATTCTACTGGATTGCCAATCCATCAAATGCATGATCTAGATCATCCTCGGTAACGGCGTCTAGCTTCCGCCTTCGCCTTGGGTTGGAGTTTCTTCTAGGGTCTCTTAGGAGCATGCCACTGAACTCCACACCCGCACTACCGCGTGATGGCCATATGTTGTGTCGGATCGCATCCAACACTAAATTTCAGATCAAAGGACATCTTCTAATCCCGCTTCTCATGGCCCAAGAGTCAGAGATCCCACACTCCGTTCCCTACCTCAATCTCATCAGGTCCTTGACTAGGGCCGAGAATAGGCTAGGGCCGGATTGGGCTCAAGGCTCAGGGGATGGGGTTGGCTGGGGTCAGCCCAACAAGAACCTAATTTTGAATTTTAGGGAAAAATTTAAGGATTTGAATTTTTAGAAGAAATAGGGAGAAGAATTTGAATTGAAAATTAATTTGAGAAGATTTTCAGATGGTGAATTAATTTGAGAACATTTTCAGATGGTGAATAGTAAATGCATTTGAAATTGATTTAAATTTTAAGAATTTTAAAAAAATGGCCCAAACTGAGCCGTTACAGTTGCCCGCCTCCTTCGACCAAAGGTCGCCATGGTCGCGTCGTCAACTCTGAGCTGCACCGCCCGATCTGGCTACCGCCGAGATGGTCTTGCCTAGATCCAACTGCTGCTGAGGCGGTCCCACTCGGATCCAACGACCGCCAAGCTCGTCTTGCTTGGATTCGTCGCCGCCGAGCTCGTTGGAGCTCCCCCGCGCTATGGGCATGCTTGTCAAAGCTTCTCCCACGCTGTATAGTTGTCGTCCACTCGCTCCCACCACGTGCCCCACCTGCATCGCCCGGGCCTGGTTCAGGAGAAACGACAATCGTGGTGTTTCTCTAGAGCCAGGACCGCACAGGAATTTCGCACCGCTATGGCCTAACTATAAACCCGATGTAAGCAACCAAACGCCGATTGCCATGCATCAGGTCGGAGCTGGACAAGTAAACACACCCACACGCGGATGTTCTAACTTTTTAAGCGCTCACGCCCAAGTACTTTGCATTGCATGCACGTGGGGACGCCCCTTGTGCGTGCCCTTGCGAGTGGCCGAGAAGCATCGGTGCTTGGTACAAGCAAGCCAAGCAGATCGCACGCACGCGTCCCCGCGCATGCGTGAGGCCGAGGCGCGCCGGCCGCCGTCGCCATCGCCGCCGCAAGACGGGAAGAGACGACGAGGCTGTGGCGTGCGTCGTGGAGGAGATCAATCGTTGACTCGGGTGGCGCGAGGAGCGGGGCGGCCACGGCGCCGCGCGGTGGCGGGCGGGTCCGTGTCCCGAGGCCCACTTCGCTCGCTTGGCGCTGCACCATTTGGCCTCCGTTGTTGGTGGGGCTCATATGTCAGTGGCACAACTATAGAGAGTAGTACGGCAGAGAATACACGAGCATTTGGCAGCTAGAAACGGCTCACCTGTCACGAAACCGGGAAAGCTTATCCTGCAAGTTTAAGCCGCTAACTGCAGCCGCATGCATGTGGTGTGCGTTGAGCTCGGCAGGTCAAGCCCGGCACATTAGGAGAGAACGGAGGACCAGTGAAACGATCTTCGACGACCGTGTTGCGTGCAGCATGTGCCACGGCTGGTACGGCGCCATGTGCCCCTGTCCGCTTAATCATCTCGTTTAACGTATTATTATTATAGGCTTCCTGCTTGGGTCGAACGTAGCTGAATGGCTAGATGGTGTAGAATATAGTGGCTCGGAAGATGGACTTCAAGAAACGACTTCAAAGTGTGTTCGTATCCCCGAGCTCGAATGCAGCTAAGTGGACCAATGGCTGAAAAGCCGAACATGAAGAAGTGGCTTTCAGTGTGTTAATGTCTCTCGGTTAGACTAGTGTCAACTAGATCGTTTGAAATAGCCTGATTTTAACCGCTTTAGTTCGCTCGGTAAAAATCCATTAAATCGAACTAGGCGTTTTGAGTTTTCGAAATCTCTCGGTCCTAGCCGAACAAACACTTGGAGTTCTCGATTTCTCTATGTGACTAGTCATTTAGCCACGATCCTTCTATACAGCGTCTAGTTAGATAGCACAAGCTCCGGGTGACCTAGTTTGAGAAGCAATTTTAGGTTTAAACCTAGTTATTGGCAAATTCAGCGACGATTTTCGCAAAACTTGGAATCCCCCTCATGCTTCGGACGTGGAGCTCGTCGCGCACACGGCACCCCGAAACCGCAGACACGCATCGGTGTCGCACCAGCTCAAGCCACGGAAGCAAACCGAACGCGCGTCGCCATCCGCTCCGTCGCGGTTCCCGGCACGGCGCGCCCGCGCGGCAGCAACGACCCCACGCTCTCCTCCCCCCGCCACGCACACAATCGCACGCCATCGGCGTCGCGGCGGCACCACGCGCCGCCCCCGTCCACGAGCGGCGCGGCCGTTTTTTAACCCCCGCCGCACAGCCGCCCAGCGCGTCCGCCCGTCCGCGCGAGCGAGACCCACCAGCCGCGCGCGCGGGCGCGGCCATTTTTTTACTCGGCGTGCTCCACGGCGCGCCCCTGCCGCTGCGGCACAGACGGAGGCAGCGCCAGCCCACCCCACCACCCTGCCCCGCGCACCGCGGCTCTCGTCCCCCATTTTTTAAACCCTCCTTGTCTCCCTCCTCCGCCCTCCACTTGCCTAGTTGCCTCCTCCCCAACTGTGCCATCCCATCCCGTCCCGAGCGCCCCCGCGCGCGCCGCCACCTCCGCGCTTTTACCGGTGGTCGGGACGACGAGCGCTCGCTCCCACGGCCATCGATGCTCGGGGGAGGCGGAGGCGTCCGGGGGAGCGCGTGGTGAGCGGAGGCGCTGCTGCGGATGAGCTATCGCGCCGGCACGGCTACGGCGCGGTGGGCGGCGAGGGTTCGTCCGGCTTCGCTACGCCTCAAGCGCTTTACGGGGTCGCTCGCGTCGCCTCGCTCCTCCGCTGATCCTGAATTTTATACTCGCCGCCGTCTCGTGGCCACTTACTTTACTCGCGCGGAAAGGGGAGCGCTTTCTTGGCTAGCTGCGACTAGCTAGTTGATTAAAGGCGCAGGAGAGAGAACTAGTGGTGGATATTCGCGTATCCGCCGGAGGGCAGATTTGGATCGGGATCTCGGCGGGATGAAGGACCAGGGATCGGGCGGCGTCTCGCCCGGCCCGGCGGAAGGTGAGAATCTTCTTTCTTGCTTACAGCATAATTGTTCATGGTTACAGGTTCTTGAGCTTAACCATTCGCTAAATCCATCGTCTTGAACCATTCTTGGCCATCATCCATCCTCTTGAGAGAGTCATGGCCATCGCCAATTCGCCATTGCTGTAGCTTGCATTTGCAATTAGCTGTATCGTTTGGTTGCAGCTAATTGCAGTGAAATCTTCCTCATGGCTTTGCTACTAATCTTTACAGCACAAGTGATTAAATGTAATCTGCCTAATGCGTGATGGATGCGTTATAATAGCTGGGATGTGTGTTTGCAAAGCAGGGGAGAAGGCCATCAACTCGGAGCTATGGCATGCTTGTGCCGGGCCTCTGGTGTCTTTGCCACCGGTAGGCAGCCTGGTTGTGTACTTCCCACAGGGCCATAGCGAACAGGTGCATGATAAATTTATCGGTTTACTGTAGGAAATGTGCTAAATCATGACTAGTTTCTGAAAAAAGGGTCTTTTTCTGGTACTTGTTTGGCAGGTTGCTGCTTCCATGCACAAGGAGATTGATAGCATCCCCAGTTACCCATCTCTTCCTTCCAAGCTGATTTGCAAGCTTCTGAGCCTCACATTACATGTATGTGGATGTTAGTTTTTTCCCCCTTCTATACTGTAATAGTATCCTTTCTTATTTTTTCAATTTTACTAATTGAACACGCATGATATTTTTTGTGCAGGCAGATTCTGAAACTGATGAAGTTTATGCTCAGATGACTCTTCAACCTGTAAACAAAGTACGTACTGCACGGAATTCTTAATTGTAGTGCTACATTTCTTCTTTGTAAATGAAATATCTTTTTTTGATGCATGTAGTATGATCGAGATGCAATGCTGGCATCTGAACTGGGTCTGAAGCAAAACAAGCAACCAGCGGAGTTCTTTTGCAAGACGCTGACGGCAAGTGACACCAGTACCCATGGTGGATTCTCAGTGCCACGTCGTGCGGCAGAAAAGATATTTCCGCCACTAGTATGCAGAGTCTCTTCATAACCTTTGGATAATTTAGATGGAACTATAAATTTGTCAGATTCAGTGAATACACACCTTACCAGGGTAACAATTTCGATAGGACTTTACAATGCAACCACCAGCCCAAGAGCTCATCGCCAAGGATCTCCATGACATCTCATGGAAATTTCGACACATTTATCGAGGTATGCCATATTGCCAACCCCTCTATGTACGTGAACTTGGTATTATATATGAATTTGAGTTGATGCAGGCGTGGTTCACTGTCATAATTTTTTCATGGATCCATTATTGATGTTTAGCCCTTTGGAACTGCTATTAGTGTTCCTTCTTTTGCTAGGAACTCTTAACCAAGTCTCTGTACTGGGACATGGTGGCTGATCAATCAACAGCATTGTGTACTTACCCCTCTACTGTACCTGCACATGCACATACAGGTCAACCGAAGAGGCACCTTTTGACAACTGGTTGGAGTGTCTTTGTCAGTACGAAAAGACTGTTAGCTGGTGATTCAGTTCTCTTTATAAGGTAGCATCATCAAATTCAGAAATTAAAGGGCCTGGATTTATGTAAATAATTACAAGAAACATGGATCCTATACCTTTTTGTTTACAGGGATGAGAAATCTCAGCTTCTTTTAGGCATTCGGCGAGCTACCAGACCCCAACCAGCTCTATCATCATCAGTTTTATCAAGTGACAGCATGCACATTGGAATTTTAGCTGCAGCAGCCCATGCCGCTGCAAACAGTAGCCCGTTTACTATTTTCTACAACCCAAGGTATTGCAGTTGTTACTTGATCTCCCATATGCATTCTCTGCCACCATTCAGGACAATGAACTCATACTATTCTTTGGATAGGGCGAGCCCATCAGAATTTGTCATTCCTTTAGCAAAATATAACAAAGCTCTGTATACACAAGTGTCTCTTGGAATGCGGTTCAGAATGCTTTTCGAGACAGAGGATTCAGGGGTCCGAAGATATATGGGCACGATCACAGGTATTGGTGACTTGGATCCAGAGCGGTGGAGGAATTCTCATTGGCGAAATCTTCAGGTGCACCACTCGTCTTATGTCTTAGTTCCCGGTGCTATCATATTATTGCATTTAACTATCTGTATCAATTAGTTAACTTGCATTTACACAAGTCAAACCTGATACTGAACAGTTTTTTTAAAGTGACTACTGAGCAGATTATTCTAACACCAAACGGAACTTATTGTAACACTTTATGGAACATCATTCAGACATCAATTTCTCATAAATTCATCTCCTTTTTCCAAGCTAGGTTGGCTGGGATGAATCAACTGCATCTGAGAGGCGCACTCGTGTTTCAATATGGGAGATTGAACCAGTTGCCACACCTTTTTATATTTGTCCACCACCATTTTTCAGGGCAAAGCTTCCTAAGCAGCCAGGCATGCCAGGTACAGATACTTCAGTTTATTTCATGGTATATCTATCATAGTACTGTTTAAGATATAATGCAATATGGAGGCAGTCTCAATCTTTGGGCATTTAGGTCTTTAGTGCTATTTCCATTCTCTTCTTGTTGCATTCATTAATCTGGTTTTTTAGAAGATTCATTAAGCTGGTTGACTGTCTACGCGAACATCATTTCGGTGGCAGGTTTTAATTTCAAGGGCAAGGCTCAATTGCAAATTTAAGTTTCATAAATACGTAATGTTACTTTTCTAAATATGTCGCTTCTCCCCCTAAAAAAATCAGAAATGTGCAGTCTTGTTTGGTATCTAAGTCTTCATTTTCTGGAAGTTACCTTAATCAACTTTCAAGCATATTTTATCTGCATTATCTGAAGATTTGCTTGATCCTTGTATAACCTAATAAAACTTGCAGATGATGAAAATGAGGTTGAGAGTGCTTTCAAAAGAAGCATGCCATGGCTTGCTGACGACTTTGCCCTAAAAGATGTCCAAAGTGCAATATTTCCAGGCCTGAGTCTAGTCCAGTGGATGGCTATGCAGCAGAATCCCCAGATGCTAACAGCTGCTGCCCCAGCTGTGCAGTCACCGTATTTGAGCTCCAATGCATTGGCTGTGCAGGATGGGATGGGCAATAGAAATGAAGACCCAACAAAAAGGTTGAATACACAGGCCCAAAATATTAGTTTACCTAACTTACAAGTTGGAAAAGTGGATCACTCTGTAATGGGTCAACATCGACAGCAGCCTCACCAACTATCACAACAGCAGCAGGTCCAACCATTGCAGCAAAATTCTGTGGTTCTACAGCAACAGCAAGCCCAGTTATTACAGCAGAATGCTATTCAATTGCAGCAGGAGCAAGAACATCTCCAACGACAGCAATCACAGCCACAACAGCAGATGAAGGCTGCTGCAAGTCTGCAGTCAATGGAGCAGAACAAGTTAAAAGAACCACAGCCTTCAGGTGGACCTGTTGTCTCACAAGCACAGCTGTTAAACCAAATTTTCCAACCATCTCCGTCTCAGGCACAACAGTTGGGGTTACCCAAGTCGCCTACCCAGCGCCCAGGGTTACCAGGCTTACCAACTTCAGGTTCTCTACAGCAGCCAGCACTAACTCAGACTCCACAGGTACAGCAAGTAGCAGAATATCAGCATGCTCTCCTACAGAGTCAGCAACAGCAATTACAACAATTATCACAACCAGAATTGCAGCTGCAGCTGCTTCAAAAGATTCAACAACAAAATATGCTATCACAGCTGAACCCGCAGCACCAGTCCCAGTTAATTCAACAATTATCTCAGAAAAGCCAGGAAATTCTCCAGCAACAAATTTTGCAACATCAGTTGAGCAGTTCTGATGCTATTGGTCAGCTCAAGCAATCACATCAAACACCCTTAAACCACATCACAGGATCTCTGACACCCCAGCAACTTGTAAGGTCTCACTCAGCACTTGCTGAGAGTGAGGATCCATCCAGCTCAACTGCTCCATCTGCCAACCGTGTTTCTCCAATAAATTCATTGGGTAGAACACATCAAGGGAGCAGAAATTTAACGGACATAACAACAACACCACATATTGACAACTTACTTCAGGAAATTCAAAGCAAGCCAGATAATCGACTCAAGAATGATATGCAGGGTAGCAAAGAAACGGTCCCTGTGCCCAATCGACATCCAGTTTCAGATCAACTGGATGCATCATCTGCTACTTCCTTTTGTTTAGATGAGAGCCCACGAGAAGGATTTTCCTTTCCTCCAGTATGTTTGGATACAAATGTTCAAGTTGATCCGAGAGAGAACTTTCTTATTGCGGAAAATGTGGATGCATTGATGCCGGATGCCCTGTTGTCAAGGGGGATGCCGGATGCCCTGTTGTCAAGGGGGATGGCTTCAGGAAAGGGTATTTGCAATCTTCCTTCTGGACAAAGGGATCACAGGGAGGTCGAGAATGAGTTATCCTCTGCTGCGTTTAGCTCCCAGTCGTTTGGTGTGCCTGACATGTCTTTTAAGCCTGGATGTTCAAGTGACGTTGCTGTCACCGATGGTGGAATTCCAAGCCAAGGTTTGTGGAACAATCAAACACAGCGGATGAGAACTTTCACTAAGGTTGGTATTATGTACTTTAAGAATGTCTTTATTAAGGATACCTACATGTTCACACTCAAAAAAGTGTGACGCATCGAAACTGATCTTATGTGATGCATACATGCCTCAACATCTAACTTGAGAAAATTTGATACGAGCGTTGCCGCTCGTATGCTCTGGTTCCTGGCCTTTGCCCTGGACAGGAAGTGGACGACGTCGCCAGGAGTTGGCGTCGTCGGATAACTGGCTATACGGAGCCACCGACTGGTTATTGACGGCGCGCTTAGGACTGAGTTGTTGGCAACAAAACGTGCCAGTTTCTCTCTTTCTCTTCTCTTTTATTGCTGCTCCAAGGCTTACAACTGATTGGCTAGCAATCTGCTAACCGACCCCAACTAATCTAGCTTAAGAAAAGGGATCGAGATGGCTAAAGGTAGAAAGCAACAACTGACTCAATCAGCTAAGGATAAGAATTAAACTAACTTACTGGACTCTAACTGATTGCTAGGGTCCTAGGGACTAACCAGCCGGCGTCCTATCCTGGCTCAGCCCCAGGTTGCGCCGCCTGTAATAGACCCGATCAGCAGCCCTAACAGTACTCCCCCCTTCCGCAGCAAGCTTGCT
This sequence comes from Olyra latifolia, assembly GCA_036346145.1. Classification (NCBI taxonomy): domain Eukaryota; kingdom Viridiplantae; phylum Streptophyta; class Magnoliopsida; order Poales; family Poaceae; genus Olyra; species Olyra latifolia. The sequence goes on from CM070530.1 coordinate 7,077,516, forward strand.
CTCAAGCTTGAAGTCTGGAAAGGAGCGTCGGAAGGAGCATCTTTGGGCTGTTCGCCGGACCAGTGAACCAAAAATTGGCGGTGACCTCACAGAAAACGCTGAGCAAGAATCTGGTATGGATGGGAACCCACAGCATCCGAGAGGAGGAGGAGACATCTGCTGGCAACTCCGGTGTAGCCGACGGTGGAACCCCTTTGAATGGTTTGAGCAAGGAGATATGGAACACGTCATGAAGACGAGCAGTGTCTGGCAGTTCCAAGCGGTAGGCCATTGGGCCAATGCGGGTGACTATCTTGAAAGGCCCATAGAATCGAGGGGAGAGCTTGTGCTGAGACGTCTGTCGCAAGGAGAGCTGGCGGTGGGGCTGCAAGCGAAGCCATACCCAGGACCCTACTGTAAAGGAAACTTCCCTATGGTGGCCATCATAGTGTTGCTTCATCCTGTTCTGGACTGCAAGGAGGTGTTGCCGGGCTGTATCCAGTACTGCATCCTGTTCTACTAGCTGGCAATCCACAGCAGCTATGTTGGTCATGCCTTCGTTGTATGGAACAAGGGAAGGTGGGGGTCGTCCATAGACGAGCTCGAACAGAGTCATGCGAAGAGCTGAGTGGAATGAAGAGTTGTAGCAGAATTCCGCCCAAGCTAACCACTTCACCCAAGATGATGGATTGTCCGCAGCCAAGCAGCGAAGGTACATCTCAATGGTGCGAATCACCACCTCAGTCTGGCCGTCCGTTTGAGGGTAGTAGGACGATGAAGTGAGTATCTTTGTGCCACATCTCTTAAAGAGGTCTTGCCAGAAGACGTTTGTGAAGATTGGATCGCGGTCTGAGACGATGGATTCCGGCATCCCATGAAGCCTCACAATGTGGTCGAAGATGTCAGCCACTGCAAGAGCCGAAATCGGCTGCTTGATGGCGATGAAGTGGCCATATTTGGAGAGACGGCCCACCACTACCAGAAGAGCCGTTTTGCCTTGGGACTTGGGCAGTGCGACTATGAAATCCATGGAAACGTTCGCCCATACATCATGAGGAATCGGCAAGGGCTGAAGCAATCCGGCTGGAGACCTTGTACTGGCCTTGTGCTGCTGACAAATCCCACACTGACCCACATACTCCTCCACTGTCCGTCGTAAGCCCTCCCAAAATAAATGCTGGTGGACTCGATACAATGTCTTATGGATGCCCTCATGGGTTAGGACATGGAAGGCCGTGACCATAGGAACTCGAAGAGGAGACATGGGAGGCACAAACAATCGGCCATTGCGGAAGAGAAGGCTGTTGTGTGAGGACCACAAACTCTGCGCTGGGGCTGCCTTATCTGCCGGTGCTTCCTGAAGCTGAGCGCACCGCCGTTGGAACTCAGGGTCGCTGCGTAGCACCTCTTCCCACTGAGCTCGGACAGAACTCGCCGGAGTAGAGATGGCCACACGATCGTCTTTGGATCATGGAGACGAGAGAGCGTCCATGACTGATTAGTGCGTCTCCGCTTGTATTCCACCCTGATGTTGAAACCCATTAATTTACTTAACCAATGTTGTTGGGGTGGTGTTACCAGGGCTTGCTCCAAGAGGTACTTCAGGCTGGCGTGGTCAGTACGGACGAGGAAGGGTCGTCCCCATAGATAGGGCCGCCAGTGCCGAATCGCCGGAGAGGCTAATCGATTCATGGTGGGTTCGGCTCCACCTCGGGCGCCACGGGGTGGCCGACGTCACGCTGCGAGGGTTCCTACCGAAGCCGGCTGGATCGCGGCGGCGCCACCTTGGGTCACCTTTACGATCCAGGCATCCTCCCGGCGCTTTGCTTCCCTGGCCAGCTCGATGGCGTCGGCCAGGTCCCGAGGCCGGTCGCAACGCATGTCGCCCGCCAAGGTGATAGAGAGGCCTGCGGTGAAAGTTTCGATCTGATCTTCCCGGTGCATCCTCAGCGTCCGTGCCAGCAATCGTTGGAACTCCCGGGCGTAGTCGTCGACGCGGTTGTCGCCCTGCTTGTAGTTCACCAAGTCGCCAAGAGGCCCGACGGTGGAGTGTCGCGTGAACCTCTGCAAAAATGTCTCATGGAAGTCCGCCCATGAGATCTGTCACTCCTCCAGCTCCCAGTTGTCAAGGACCTTCTGTGCCTCCCCTCTCAAGTGAAGACCAGCCATCTCCACATACTCGGCGTTCAGGACATTGTGCATGCGTGCGAAACGCTGGCACTGCCGCAACCATAGGAGAGGATCCTCCGTGTCGTCGTCATGAGGAAGCTCGTGACGGGCGCCCGAGACAGATCTTGGCCTTCTCGCGGACGCGCCGCGCCGCCGCCGCGCTTCTCCATCGCCTCCTCCGCCAAGCGTCTTCCATTGTCGCCGCTTTCTAGCGCGAAACATCCTAGGTGAGGCGATGAACGTTCCTGTTCCTGAGCGGCGCTACCCTCCGTGTGCTCCAGTGGCGGGTCCCCCATCGGCTGCTTGCTAGCCACCTTGAGGAAGTCTGCCAGAGTCTTCTCCATTCGGGCCACCGTCGTCTGCAATCCCTCCACGACGGCCTCCACTTTACCTAAGCGCTCCTCGCTGGTGGCCATGGGTTGAGGACCGTTCGGCTTTGATACCAGTTGATACGAGCGTTGCCGCTCGTATGCTCTGATTCCTGGCCTTTGCCCTGGACGGGAAGTGGACGACGTTGCCAGGAGTTGGCGTCGTCGGATAACTGGCTATACAGAGCCATCGACCAGTTATCGACGGCGCGCCTGGGACTGAGTTGTTGGCAACAAAACGTGCCAGTTTCTCTCTTTCTCTTCTCTTTTATTGCTGCTCCAAGGCTTACAACTGATTGGCAAGCAATTTGCTAACCGACCCCAACTAATCTAGCTTAAGAAAAGGGATCGAGATGGCTAAGGATAGAAAGCAACAACTGAATTAAACTAACTTACTGGACTCTAACTGATTGCTAGGGTCCTAGGGACTAACCAGCCGGCGTCCTATCCTGGCTCAGCCCCAGGTTGCGCCGTCTGTAGTAGACCCGATCAGCAGCCCTAACAAAATTTTACTTGATTATAGATCAGGATTTGTTAGAAATACTTGAAGGTTTCATTGTTTAGTAATCAAGGTTATAAATACTTGAAGGTTTCATTGTTTAGTAATCAAGGTGAGGTCTGAAAAAAGCTATAAAAGCTATCGCGGGAGCTATCCTATATAGCATTTTAATATAAAAATTATATGAAATGTGAAATATTTGCATAATATTAGTCACGTCCAACTAAATAAGAAACTTAGACATTACTTTAAAAGTACTTGTAGTCTAATGTATATTCATGTGACCATAATTAATGTATGGAGTAAATGAGTGCAATCTATTCTTCTGCACGTTCATTATAGAGAAACTTCTCTAAGTGATCATTTATTAGTTCTATATTAATAGTATCACCTTTTGAGGTTAGATGATGTAAGAATGAAGTAGAGTATAACAAAAGCACAATTGATGGTTGGATTTTCAAAGGAAATCGAAAAACGTAGCATAGAGGTGCTATAGCGGCCACAAAAATATCAGAAATAGCGGTCAATTTAGCGGCCATAGCTGTGTTCGCGGAAGTTTAGTCTTTAGCGTAGTATTTTACGTCCAAGAAAACACTATAGCGGTGCTATCGCAAAGCTATAGCGGGCTATTTAGAACTTTGTTAGTAATCATTATTGTGTATATTTCCCTGCAAATTCATGTAACAAGATGTATTTATCAATCCATTTTCAAATGCTGTAGAAATTAGTGAAATACTCCCTCCGTTGGGAAGTATAAGGCGTACTTTAACTTCGCACAAGGATTAAGGTTTTGATGAATTTGAGAAAGGAGTGAGCAAAATTGATTTGGTTGCCTCCATATAATTGCCTGTAAAATATGAGAGAGTATTTTGTATGGGTGCTAATGAATTAATGTAGATGGTTGAAAAGAATAAATAGGGATATAGTAGGAAACACCTCATTAAGACTAGATGCAAACCTTATATTCCTCAACAAACCCATTCAAACTATAGGCCTTATATTCCCAACGCAGGTAGTATTTCTTTTAATGTTAGTTATAAAAAATTCTTTGAATGGCGTCAAGGAATTTTTAGATGCATGCTGCCCTATTTGTTTTTCAGATTCACAAAAAAAATTACCTGATGTGATTATGAGAAGTGGGCCTGGTCCAAAAGTCAGTGAGAGATCTAGTGGCATTTCTGAGGCATAAGCTGGAAGATCCACGGAACAATTGTGGCATCATTTGGTGTAGCCTAATAATGTAAAAACTGATATGTTCTATGCTAGTTGGGTTTGTGATATTTTTGTTTGTCATCTCCATGCCTATTTTTGTCAAGTTCTTATTCCAAACTTGGATGTGCTAGACTGTGAACATATTATCCAAGTATCCAATTATGACCATTTACTTAACTCTCAAGCTATCCTTATTTCATTTACGACTTGTATTAATTTTTTTTATTTGTCAAACCATCTTGATTTGAAGGTTCAAAAGCGTGGATCTGTGGGGAGGTCAATTGATATCACACGATATCGTAATTACGACGAACTCCGGCATGATCTTGCATGCATGTTTGGTATACAAGGGCAGCTTGAAGATCCCTATAGAATGGACTGGAAGCTTGTCTATGTTGATCATGAAAACGACATCCTCCTTGTTGGGGATGACCCCTGGGAGTAAGTTGTTCTCTCCCCTTCACTAATCATAGATCCGGAGTTAGCTGCAACTCTTTCTTAACCTGGTTCCCCTGTTGATCTGGAATTAACTTCAATTACAGGGAGTTTGTGAGCTGCGTGAAGAGCATCAAAATATTGTCTCCTGCTGAAGTACAACAAATGAGTTTGGATGGAGACCTTGGTGGCATCCCTTCACAAACACAAGCCTGTAGTGCATCTGATGATGCAAATGCATGGAGAGGTTCCTGATGTAGATACTTAAATGTGTTTCTTACCAGTGTAGAGGATACTGAGGGATTGAAGGATCCAATACACACCTAGTGTTATTTTGAGGGTAGACCTAGAACCAATTCACTGACATAACTGATCAAATGCTTCTGGCGGGAGTTGTTAAGCGAGCCGCCTTATTCGGAGCTCTTGACGTTTTGTTCCCACTAAAAATTCGTTGACATGACATAGATTAATTTCTTTTTTGGCATACAAAACTGCTTTGAATTTCATAAGATACCTGTGACTATCTGAGACAAGTTGTAATTCATTGTAATCCTACAAGTTGTTAGCCATCTGACTGTACATAAGGGCTTTTTCTGTATCTCCCATTGTAATAGTTCCACCGTTTTTTTTTCCATTACTGAAGTAAAAAGCTGCCCTGGCAACATAGAACTATTTCCAGTGCCTGAAGAAATAGCACGTTTGTATCTTGTTCTTTGCACAGTGTAGATGAGCTTCCAATGACTAATGTAAGTGCAAGGGTATTATAGTCTTTTTTTTTTCTTTTTTACGGGTTTGCCCTTTGTTTCCTATGTACTCTATATTGCCCTATGGTGTCGTTCAATATAATTAACTATTCACACTGCACTTCTTCCAATGGTATTAGTGCATAGGAAGCATATCCTCTGCCATTGTGACAAAAGGACGTGAGCTTGTATGTGAGGAGGCAAGAGAGAGAGAAAAGTAGAGGAGAGAGGGAAGATACACCAATCGTTGGATTTTCTAGGGACGGATGTTGTCAGCGACTGCACTTCTGCCTTAAGTTAGAGGATGCATGTCCTAGTGCATAGGTCTAAACCCTAGCTCCAACCACCCTACCCACCATCTTCTGCTACCCAATACAATTAACTATTCACACTTCAAATCTAAAAAAAAAATGTATTCACACTTCACTCCTCCCTCCATCCATCGCAACATGGTTTCAGTGCATAGGTCTAAGCCCTAGCTTTGGCCACCACTGTGTGCTACCGTTGCCCTTAGGAGGAGCACTCTCCACTCTTGGGGGCAACCACTGGTTGGCCTCCTTCCTCTTTTGTTTATCGTGAAGTAGCAGCGATGGTGTCACTGCCTTTGCTCTAGATCCAGGCAGTCGCTTAAGCAACAACTTATCTTGCTATCACCATACTTCCTCTGGCAGTAGTATCATACCTCGACCTCCTTTCTTCAAGCACAACAAAGCAGCACGACCTCCTCCTTCCTCCTGTCCGGCCGCCTCATGTTGAGGGCATGTGCTTTGACGTGTACCAATAGTTGGGATAAGAGTTCACCTCACCATATGTGGAGTTTAGTTTCAACAACAGTTATCAAGCTAATCTACAGATGACACCTTTTGAGACACACTATAGGAGAGCTTGTCACACTCCGTTGAATTGGATAGAAATTGGAGAACATACTGTTTTTGGACCTAATGTTATACAAGAGGCAGAGGAGAAAGTGGCTGTGATTAGAGAGAGGTTCAAGACAGTCCAGTCCCGTCAAAAGAGTTATGCTAACAACAGATGCTGAGAGTTGAGTTTTAAATCGGGAGATTTCATGTATCTCAAAGTGACTCGACTCCGAGGTGTGAAGATGTTCCATGCTCAAGGAAAGTTAGTGCCACACTATGTAGAGTCGTTCAAGGTCTTGGAGTGGCGAGGTGAGGTGGCTTACCAGTTGGAATTGCCAAGTTCTATGGAAGGGGTACATGATGTGTTTCATTTATCACAATTGAAGAAATGTCTTCGAGAACCATCGGAACGGACATCATTGGAAAATTTGAAACTGCGAAAAGATTCGACTTACCAGGAAAGACCTATCAAGATTTTGGATATGTCAGACAGAGTTACCTGTATCAAAGTGATCAGGTTATGTGGAGTTCAATGGAGCAACCATGCAGAGAGCGAAGCAACCTCGGAAAAGGAAGAGGATCTAAAGAGAGAGTACCTAGACCCATTCTCTAGTCAACCTAAATCTCTCGAGATGAGATTCCGCTAAGGGAGATTTTTGTAATATCCTAAAAATTTGGTGAGTTTAAATTACTTTGATTTTCAGTAAATATTAGAAATAAATTAATTTTATAATTTTCTAGCAAATAAAATAATTAAAAGGGTGTTTTCTAAATAACTTAGAGCATTAAAACAATAAATGAGAGAAAATTTAAGTGAACAATGTTTGATAAATTTTTCTTGAGTCCTAAATACTTAAGAGGATTTTTGAGGGTTTTCTCAGATTTTTCTAAAGTATTTTGGTATTTTTAAACCTAAGAAAACATTTAACAACATTTTAGAAAAGTTATAAAAGGGTTTTCTTTTTATTTTTCTGGAGATAGAGATGTGGCGCAATTTGGACCGCTGTTTAGTGCATGTGTGTTGGCAGACGTGGGATGCCACTTATCTGAGCGAACCAATATCTTTGAATCTTGGGTGCCTGTTAGTGTGACGTAGCCGCACCTGAACTGTTGGATCACATCGCCGCCTAGGTCGTCATCTCCGTGACTGAGTCGAAGAGGCCATTGCACCGTGGAGGGCCATGCCTTGGCGTCCGCTCTAGCCTAGGGTTTCTAAGGCTATTTAAGTCATGGGGGAGCAACCCTAGCATTCCCTGATCCTGTGGTCGCCATCGCCTTAACTCGAGGAACACGGAGTCCCAGATGAGAACGAAGGGGAAGAATCAGTGCCGAGAGCTCCAACGAGCAATTCCGTCGCCACTGGTGAGTCTTAGCCTGTGATTCTTTGCTAGGAGGTGTGCCTTGGTGTCGCAAATCTCTTCGTGACATGCTTTTGTCGTAGGGAGCATCGGAGAGTCGTCGTCATTGAGTCTTAGCGTCACTGCTACTATTGGAGGTTGCTAGAGCCAACTGGAGCTCCTCGGAGTCATGCGTTGCTGCGGTAAGCGTCATGGTAGCCCGTAGATTCCAAATCTGTGTTTAGATCTTGGTCGCGAGTGAGCCGTAGAGCACCGCTGCTTTGTGCCGCTGTAGCTCGTTGTCATGGATCACCGGCTATGGCTATAGGTCCCAGAAGCTTGGCGATGTCGAGAGCTTCCCGAAGAGCTCAAGAACACGTAGTTTGGTGGTTTGTAGCACGAGAGCGAGCTCACCGGAGTTGCGCCGCCATGTCGGAGGTGAGCGTCGCCGTGGGTTTTGATCGATAGACAGTGAGGTGACGTGAAGCGTTCGTAGCCATTAGATCTAGAGAGCACAATTTGGATCTGAGCGAGAGCAATCTGGTTCATATCGGATTGGTCTAGTGGGACGACTTCATGATGAACCGTGTTATTGCATGTGGGTCCCACATGGTAGGGCGATACGGGGTGCACCATGGGTGTGTGGGCTGAGTCTACCATGGGTCGTGGTGCTGACCGGTGGGGCCCAGTTGTCAGTTTGGTGTGTGGTTTAATTAAAATCAAAATTTAATTTTGGAAATTGATTTAATTGTTTAAAAATTGATTATAACTTGTAAAATTTATATCTTTTGATCCAGAAGTCCAAAAATACCCATTCAAGTCTTAAAAATTCATAAAAATAGGACCTTGCTGTTTATGAATTTATTTAATTTTTTAAAATATATTTATTTGCTGTTTAAATTTTTATTTGTTATTTGTTACATGTAGAAATGATTTCTTTGGAAGGTGTGCAAGGAGAAGAATTTGCTGCAGGTCAAGATTGGGAGTTGCAGCAAGGCAGCTGTCAGGGATCGATTTTAGACATAGAATGTCGGTGATCCACAATACACAACTGTCCAGGATTTCAGTTGTGCACAGATGTAGCATCATCCTGCAACACGAAATTACATAACGGAAATAATTTTACATCAAAAGTAAGGCCTATTGGCCAAGTTTTACAGACTCTATTTTACAGTAGCTACGTTTGTTTATATTACAACCAGAATTCGCAACCCATTACCACAGGCAATGCCTGAGCGTAGGGATGACCTAGATTACACTCCTTTCTTCTGCACCTCCTTCACTCTTCGTTGTTGTTTTCCAGCATCTCCTCCGATGTGGTTTTCTGACCGAAGACTGCCCGTTGAATTAGGCAGCCCGCATGAAAGGCGGGTGAGTACGCAAGTACTCAACAAATCACAAAGACTATCACCCCTTCAAAATCATGAACCACGATTCCTAGGTGGTTGATCACTTGTTACTAAATCCCAATATTTTATTTGATTGTAGTTCTTTCCAATTTTAAGGGATTAAGGTTACGACTAGTAATCAAGATTAGTTATAACAGGTAAGACAAGTCTAAATAATTTATGATTTAATCAATACATGGCAAGGTAACAATTTGCAATAGGAATAAAGAAGATATAACGAACAAGTCTGAAGTGAATGAGATGAGATGAGAGAAAGTGAGAGCGAGAAAGAGAGTCTACTTAAGCCCCGCTGTCTGGAATCACCATTAACACAGTTTCATATATCGGAAGCACGGTCCATCGATGTTTTATTTGACTGAGTTCTGCAGAACTTGCCCAGCTTTACCCAAATGATGCCTCAACATGATCAGTGCCGATACACCAAGGGCACGACACTACGCCGTTACCCTAGTTTCCGCCCAGTAGACTCTTGGCCCCTCTACTCCTACGGAACTTGCCCATAATAGCAAACCGATTGGCCGAAGTGTCATAAAGGGGATCTACTGTTCATCTAGCCGACCGACAGCATTCGGTATAACCCGACAGATCGCTTCTACGATCAGACACCTCCTCCTGCGGAAACATCGTAATAACAGTATAGAGCACATCCAAGTCCGATTCCTCGGTCGCATGGTTGGGCGAAATTGTGTTACGTTGCAGTGGCAAAAGAATAGTATCCTTATATGCCGCGGGCAGGAACTTCACATCAACACTGTTCCATAAAAGGGAATTCTCAAAGGTTCCAACTAGGGAACAACCATTATCACATCACTGCTCACATACCAATAACTTCCATTCTCCTCTGCCCTAAGCTAGAGATAACACTTCATAGTCCCAACATATACCCTGATCTCACGTCAATGCTCAAAACACATGCTTACCTATAGCAATCAGCTTAAAATCCATATCTTGCCAAGTATTAATTTTCTTTTAGGTGGAGTGTTTATGTCTAGCCTTTCTAATTCATCGATTTTAAATAAGATTATTCAGTAAGGTATACCCATGTGGACATGGCCTATCAGAAGTCATGCATACTACCGACATAGACTAGGTTGAGCTAACACTAAGTCAAGTTTTAATTAAACCTTGTCAAGATGAATATGGCTTATAATTGACAAGAGAATCTACTCGTCCTGTTCAGAAGTTCATCTATCGCCACTCAGATTATAGTCATCCTGGTTTACGAGTTTATTCTAAGTCTAAATTTTTAGGTGAAGCAAGTTTTACCCAAATCCATAGCACAAGAGCTTGATCGAAATGATTAAGACATTTGTGACTTGCCTTTCAATTCGGGTTATTCGAGTTCTCCGGATGTTGCTCTTGTTTCGACTTCTTTTGATCCTTCGGGTTCTCTTCTTGACTCTTCCTCTTCCGACTTGAAATTCTTGGACTCTTCCCTCGGAGGGTTTAGCTATTTTATCTGTTTTACCATATGCATTTATAAGAACCAATTTAACACAACATGATTTCTTTTATGCAATGAAAGCCCTTTATATATCTACACATCCCATTTTATTCTGTAAGATATGATTTTGTAAATAGTTAGAGGATTTAAATTTTAGAGAATATAAAGATATGCATATGCCTAGGTGTTCTGTTGAAAAAGGCACTTCAAAAGTATTAATGAGTATTATTGATTTCAAATTAAAAGGTGATGATGCTAATGCATTTGAAAATAGCATATGGTTTTCCTAGATTTAATATTTTAGTTATTTAACTTTGTTGACAGCAGTTTATATAGTGAAAAGGATTAAATTTTCAATATATTTATTTGTTTAGGTTAAAGGTGATTTTTTTGAACATGTAGGATATATGATTTTAGAAATATGACAACGCATTGTATAAGTTTTACATGCATTTTAAAATATTCTAAAATGTATTAAATAGACTTGTTATTTGGCTTTTATATTATCAAAAATCTTGTTTTTATATTATTCTTTTATTTAACTAAAAGCCCTTTTTCATTTAATCTATAGCCTTTAAATGTTATTAATAGTACACACATAATAATAATAATAATAAATTTTTTATGAACTTAAATATTGTATTTATTTAATTTTTATTGGTAGCAAGTTTTATAATAAAAGGGTTAAATATTTAGTATATTTATTTATCTAGTTTAAATGTAATTTATAAACATATATGATATATGGTTTTTAAAGATATGATTATATATTGCATGAATTTTATATGTAATTTTATATATTTTAATATGCATGAAATAAATTTTTATTTGGCTTTTATATTACCAAAATCTTATTTTTATATCACTCTTTTATTTGATTAAAAGTTCTTTTATTTAAACTATAGCTTTCAAATATTATTAATAATGTATATAGTTTTAAAATTCATATTTCGTTGTAATTTATCATTTTGAACATTTCTTATTTGGATATTGTCTACAAAACCGGCTTAATATAGGGTGAACCGGGATTAAGTAGGAAAAACCAGTAAAACCAGACCGGTTCATGGTCTTCTTCTTCCTCATCTGTTTTTCTTCTCCGGCGAACGTTCGGCGTTGTATTACGGCGGCTTAGGTCCATATCTAGGGTGGTTTTTGGTCTCTTAGGATTTAGGAGATGGATAACTAGAACGTGTTTCCTTGGTTCCTTGTTGAGTCACTCGGTTTGGCCGGCGGCAAGCTGGGAAGTTTTGAGAGGCGGCGGGTAATGGCGAAACGGAGTTGTGGGGTCGGTCTCAACCTAGGGAGGTTATGGCGGAGGTCTCTAGGGTCCTAGGATGCTGGAGGTGAGCATGGGATGGCTTGGGGCGGTTCATACCGGCAGCAATTGCTCAACGGAGCCGGGAGGCAGGGCAAAGAGGGGCGGCACACTTCGGTGTGGTTGGGGTCAGATTGACAGGTCGGGGAGCATCTACGGGGTATGAGAAGCACGTTGGTGCTCTTGGTTTATTAAGAGTAAGCTCATAGTGAGCTAGCCTCATGGCTAATTCCGGGCAGAGCTCTGGTCATGGCGTGGCGGCGCTCCGGCTGTCTAGGGTTCGGTCACATGGGCAGAAAAGCTTCCTGGGGACTCGAGGAGGCCGGTGGTGGCGTTGGTTTTGGCGGGAGGGTCCGCAGCGGGCTAGCACCGCGAACTCTGGAGCTCGGGCGGCGGCTCTAATGGCGGCGGCGGCCTGAGGCCAATTTGGCTCGTGCCGTGTTTGGAGAAGAAGCGGGAAGGTTCTAGGGAGGTGATTGAGGCATGAACATGGATTAATTTGAACTATAAGCAATTAATTTTGCAAATTGACCGTGGTAGTTGAATTTGGGGAAAAACGGAAATGGAGCTTACCGGCGGCGAACTGGCGGCTCGGGCTGTTTGGCGAGCTTCGAGGGTCACTGGGGACGGTGTCGGCGGCGATTTCTTCGGGCCGGGTTGAAGAAATTTCATTGCTCGGCTTCACCGTGGACAGGCGGCGCTGCGGCCAGGATGGGGAGGCGACGGCGGTGGCTTTCGGCCGGGAGCGGGCACGGATGGAGTTGAGGCCACGCAGCTGCTCAGCGCATGGGACGCGCGGCGTATGGTGCATGCACGAGGTAGAGGCAGCAAGTCAGCTCGGCTTGAGCCAAGTGACGTCGGAGGCGTATTTCCCACAAAGGGGAAAGCGTACTTTTCATTTCTGGAAATACTGCCAGATCAGGAAGCTTCCAAAAATGGCATTTCACGGGTTAGAAAGAAAATCTAATTTCCTATTGGCTGAAAATACAGTTAAGTTCTAGAAAAATATAAGTGGTTCAGAAAAAATAAAATAAAAATACTTTTGGGTCCAGAAAATTATTAGGATTCTAAATATGCACTTTGTTTTGGTATTTGATAAATATTTATTTTGTGGAATTTCTAAATTACTTCTTTAATGCTCTTATTAGTGATAAATAGTTTTGTCACCGGAAAAATATAACAAAAATTATTTTGACTTCATAAAAATATGAATATCCTATTTCTTCAATTTATTTTAATATTTGAAATATTTTTATTTTATGATATTTTAAATGTTCTCTCGAGGCCCTTTTCATGATTTATAAAGCTTAAAATTGTTAGAAAACATATTAAAATATATTCAGGTCAACAAAATTATAGGAATGATATTTGTATAGTTTGTTCAATGTTTTAACAAAATTATATTTTCTAGGATTTGTCGTTTGAGTTTTTAAATGCTTTATATTTTGGTATTTATGTTAATCTTTTAATGTCTTAGTAAAAATAAAGTAATAGCAAAAACAAAGTAAAACCTTTATGCAAAGAAATATACATAATGCATGTTTATTCAGTTTAATTTTGTTTTTATCTTCTACCTTATGATGTGTTTTCCAATTTCCCTTCCAGGTTTGTTGTCATTTCGTGAATGCACTTTGCATTTTATTTTTGGAAAAAATTTTATGCTAAAAATTTAGGGATGTCATAGCAAGTTACACACAGTCCTTGATCATATTGACCCTATCTGCAAATAAAATGTGTTGTTTTAAATTATATATTGCTGTATTTTATATATTTCAATGGGAATTTAGTTATTCTAATTTAGTAATACCAAATATTCCTTTGTGACCAAGCTTATCATCATTTTAGTTAGAGAATGATGATATCTATGGGATTGGTAGTCGAATGCACGTTACTTGGGAGAATTTATTAATATTGATTAATGAGATATATGCAATTGAGAGCAAATGCATATGCTGCTTTTACGTGAGAGAGACATATATTGCTCCATATGGATGTGCATGTGTTGCTCTTGTGTAAAAGTTGTCATGTGTTGCAACTTGTTAACAATCTAGGTGTTGTTTTTGACAAAGGCAAGTGGAACTACTGTGGGTAGACAATGCTTGGTTATACTTGGAGAATGTATCATGTTTTAAATGCCAGTGGGTGGTTATTATATTGGATTGTTGGGTGCTAATGTTTATGATCAGATGCATGTTTATCAAATATTTTATTCAATTTTTTTGGAATCTATTATCCTAATACATTTTTTCCAATTGCTGATTATAGAAAATAACTATTAGCTAGTTTTGTTGTACAAAGCTTGCATGAAGGATAGAATTGCATCATCCCACTGTGTGTGATTTGCTGAGTATTCGTCTATACTGATTTTTGCAAACTCTGTTTGTAGGATGCTTATTCCGATGTATAGGACAAGAAGTTGAAAATTCCTCACTGCTGTCTATGGAGAAGTTCATTCAAGATGACAAGTAGTTGGACGTGCTTCCCAGTCAGAAGTCTGTGGCTCATGATGTGCATTTATTTGAGTTTACCTTTACTATTTTCGCTATGCTGCAATACGTACTATGATGGATTTATTTATTTAGTCCTACGTGACTTTGCATCTTATTTGTAAGGATTTATAATAATTACTGTCACTTTTGCGAAGTATTGTAATGATATAACTGATGATGTCACTTGTGCGCACTAGAGTCAATTCTAGACCAGTGTGGCATGCGGGTCACCAAGTTGCTTAATTCGAGGTCCCAACAACGGCACCGTTTCTTTTGGCGGTTGGCGGCGGTCGGCAGTTTGTTACAGTAAATTTAAAAAAATTTTATTTATCTTTTTAGGCTCATTGCACTTTTTTTTTTTCAAAAACTTATAAATTTGCTACAGTAAAACCGCCAACCGCCAAAAACCGCTAAAAAAAACAGAGCCAACATGCTAGTCTTCCTTTTATCCTCTTCCACCGATACAATCTCTCCCGTCGTTGCTGGCACTACCACCGTCCTTACAGTATTCGGTCATCCTGTCTTCTCCGATACCCCATTGTCGTTGGCTTCGTTACCATCGAATCCTCCCTACTTTGCATGGCTGTTCTTTATCTCCTCGGGTTTTCTTCTTTGTCGCGTATTGTCTTTGTCGTTGGTGTTTGTATTCTTGGCATCATTGTAGTACTCTGCTTTTGGTCTTCTGTACTGCTGCATCTTGCTGCTAAAAGCATTATGATTACATGTTACTTCCATCTTGCTGCATGCTACTTGTATCTTTGAGTCTTTTTTTAATGTCTTAGTCTTGCTTCTGTCATGTCCATGCAAGGCCATTGCTCCTTTGTTTCTTATTTCGTCGATGCTTGTGCCAGTGCATCTTTCGTTCATCAAATGAGCTAATTGCTTTGCTACATCCTTCCTCTCTGTGGCAGTAGCTGCATGCTCTTTCTTTAAGATTGAGACTGTTGCATATTGTAGAAATCTTTACCTTGATAAAGACTTGGCCATCGCTTCTAAGCAGTTGCTCCTTGATCCTTCTTGGCCACCATGATTTCCTTTTCGTGATACATCACATTCTTCTTGTGATGATGCCTTTGAAGGCTGCCATTTGTGTTGCATGATGCTATCCTTTCTTCGCTTTCTTGTCGACTTCCTCATGTCCATTGTCGTTGTTTTCTTTGCTCTCTGAATCTTTGCCTTTTTGGATTGTTCCATGACTGTGGATGGATGTAGTTCATTTTAGGATTCCGACATATTTTTCTAGAGCTGCACCGTATGACGACATCATGAAGACATGGTTTTTGAATTTTTTCCTTTTTAGAAGTGTGTGTTCTTTCAAATGCAATATTATTGCATACGCTCTGCATTTGAGAAGAGGGAGGATGTTAAGTGTAAGAGTATTATAGCATTTTCTCCTTCTCTAGAGTTTGCTCTTTGTTTTCTCGTGTACTGTATATTGCTCTTTTGTTCTGTTTAATACAATCAAGTACCCACACTTACTCCTCGTCATAACAACACCACCTTGTGTCGCTCTAGAATGTTTGCTTACATGCAGGGTCATATTCTTTTTTGATATGCATGCATGCATAAATGCAGTGGACAATGTTACCCCTTGGCATGTCGGTAGAACTTTAGAGTATGCTAAATTAGATTTTGTTAATTATGATCAATTGTTCTTCTTACGCTTTGCTCCCATAAAAAAACAGCTTTTCACTTTCCTGTCGCACCACATTTTTTTCTCCGTGTGTCGCTTCATGTTGTATTTAGCTTGAGGTAGTGTTTCTTTCGGCGTTTGCGTTTACTTATAAGCTGAAAATTTATTATTTTTGTATAAGTCAAATGCTTTGACGTTTGGTAGCCAATTTTTGTAGGTCTTATTATTTCTTCTCAAAGCTCCCAAAACCATTTTTTTTATAATTTTTTGATCCCTCGGATGTCCTTATCGAGAAGCTATAAATTTTTAGCTTAAACGCAACCGTAGAAAGAAAGGCTACCTTAGATCAAAAGTTGATCCGCCTGACGTCAATTACTGCCATCCAGAACCTAGGAGTAGAATCTGAATCCAACCTTGCCAATCGGACAGTTCAGCCAGCCCCAATCCAAAGTTTCAAACCACACACCGTACCATCTAGGTCATGATGATAGAGTTAAAAAGTTACGGATATATTATAATTGAAAAAGTTAAAAAAATAATTTTGTGATCTTTAAAAAGAAGAATTAAAAGTCTTATAAAAATGGCTATAAAATACTGTAGCATATGGCTTATAAAAATATAAAAATTTAAACGGTATATTTTAATCTGATTTTAAGTTGTAATCCTACAAAATCACACTGCCATAAAAGCACTGCAAATACAAATGCATTTACGATGCCCTAAAACAAGAGGCCCACGGGCTACGGATCATGTCAGTGTCCGCAGCCTCTTGTCTGAGTTGTCTCTACAACATTCCAGAACAATCCAGGCCCAGCTCCGGACAAGCGGTGGGTTTGGGGTTTCGCTTTGGCCTTTCGCTTTAGCCGCCGCTCTGCTTTGGTAGGGTTTATCCCTTCTTCCCCTGCTCCTCTCTCCCCCTCCCTTATCGCGCACGGCAGTCGGATTCCGAAGCGGAGCCTCGTCGGAGCCGAGGAAGAGAGGTAGTCGCTCGTAGTCGGTTCTCCGTTCTTTCTGGGTGTCGGATTTGGCGCCTTCGCGGGGTGATTTTGGGCGTTTGGTGGTGCCTCGGATGTTTCTCCGATTTGGGTTCTCCATTTTGGGGCTTGCTTTGTGGCTGGGCGTGTAGATTTGGGTGGGGCTTGGTACTCGAGCGGGGTCTGCTTTGATCGGGATTGCGCATCCGTGCGAATCGATTGGAGACTAGTGTTGTTTCGGACTTGTGACATGTTTTGACTAGTGCGTTTCTCAAATGTGGATGAGTCTCGCTGGATTTGCCTCTTATTTTTCGGAAATCGGTGTGAATTCGTTTGTTTCGTTTGAGATTTGAGTGGATTGTGTAATTCAGATCGATTAGCTCAGTTTGGTTTGAGTGAGTTACTTTTGGTCGTGTCAATTCGCAGCCAGTCCTTCAGCCAGACCGAGGATGTCGTCGGTGCAGCTCTCCGGTGCCGGAGTCGCGGCGGTGGCCTTCACCAAGAAAGGTCTGGCTTCCTTCGATGGGCTCCGCGTCTCGCTGCCGTCAGCTCTCAGAGTCTGCTCGTCGAGACGTGCCTTCCGTAGCCTCGTAGTCAGGGCTGCCACGGTCATCACCCCAAAGGTATACAGCTATGCCAATCCAATGCATTGTGCACCCAATCTTTTCGGTAGGTTAGGACATGCTTGTGGATGCTATACAAGAATGAGATACGATTTGTTGCCATAACTGCAGTATACATCACTCAAGCCTCTGGGAGACAGAGTGCTTGTAAAGCTTAGCGCTGCAGAGGAGAAGACGGTTGGTGGGATTTTGCTTCCATCGACTGCGCAGTCTAAGCCTCAGGGAGGAGAGGTTGTTGCTGTTGGAGAGGGCAGAACCATTGGGGATAAGAAGGTGGAGGTCAGCATACAGGTAAATTCTTCTTGCAGTAGGAGTGCAGATGTTTATATGTCCAATACATTTATCACCCTGAGGTGCTAGTAGAAGTTTATCATGATAAAGCACTGTCAATGTTTTACTGCTTCTATCAAGGGATTGGGAAATGTGGAGGTCGAAGTTTGTACTGTTATTTTAGCCACACAAGTCATGTGAAACCCATAGAGATTCCACGTTTGCTTTAGATCTTCCACATGTAACCAAAATTAGTGTATTTGGTTTGTTGCTATTGGTTTCTTCTGGTTGAGTCAAATACATATATCTGCAAAAGGACTTTATAAACACAGACTCACTATAGGTATTTTGAAACGATACATGATAAATTATCTCCTTATGGTCTTTTTTAAGAACACTTATTGGTTCTACATATGGCATTGCACATGATTGTATCGTTTGTTAAAAATAAGAAGCAACTCTTTTCTGCTTCTACGTGGAGTCCAGTTGGTAATTTGGTTATGTGATGACGATATTCTGGAAGACTGGAACACTGCTCCATGTTTTGTTATAGTTTTATCTGTAGAACAGGTTGAAATATGCAATGCAACACTATTTGTTTCAACTGATAGGTTTTTTTTCATATATTTAACTTTAAGATCTCGCCCTTGTGAGCTGACCTCTGAGCCGCTCGCTCGAGCGACTCGGAGGGCGATGACCCCCGCTGGTAGGAGCCCCCCTGCTGGCGCCCGCCCTTGCCGCCGTTGTCGCTGAGCAACGACGGTGGCGGCCTCGAGCTGTGCTCCCCTTCCCTCCTCCCTTCTCTCCTTTCTTTTCCTCCTATTCTCCTTCCTCGTCCCCTGCCGTTGCGGCCTGGCGTGTCACTGGCGTCGGAGGACGGATCCGGCCGTCCCGAGCCTTCTGCTCGCTGCACCTTGGCTAAGGCCACCGGATCCAGCATGGGGACAGCCGGTGGCGCGGAGGTCCTGTGTGGCGGCTGCAGCCGGTGGTGACGACAGCGTGGGTGCTCTGGGTTTTGGCTCGTCATATCGGCCTGGTGATGGTCGGATCTAGCAAAGGAGGTACCTCGTGGCGGCGGGAGCTAGTGGTGGTGGCGTCGTAGAGCTCCAAGTGGTCGCGGCAGGCGGTTGGAGGACGGTCGCTTGAAGTAGCTTAGATTTGGCCCGGTTGGGTTGAGGACAGTGGTCCTTGGCATTGGTGAGGCAGCACGAAAGCTTTAGGTGGCGGTGCGTCGTACCAGCGTGGAGGACGGCCAGATCTGGTGGTGATGGTCCTTCATGGCGGCTGGAGCAGGTGGTGGCAGCTTTGTGGAGATCTAGTGAACATGATTGGCAGCTGGAGGAGGCCAGATCTGGCTCGGAGAAGCTCAAATCTGGTGTGGTTGAGCCGTGGACGGTCGTCCTTGGTGTTGTGGACGTTGTATGACCGGAGAAGTTGCGGGCGAGCTCCGATTGGGGGACGTTGTGTAGCTGTAGGCATCATCGGTGAGGGGCAGGGAGCCCACATGGCGGGCCTAGCCCGACGACGACGGATGGTGGTGGATCTGGCTCAAAGCGGCATGTTTCACATTGATGTATGGTGGCTCGTCGACGGTGAGGTTGGCGGTGGTTGACACCTCGGTCGAGCGATTGACTTAGGCAGTGCATCCTGGGCGGTGGTGATGGCTGGCTTCTCGGTCGTGCATCCCGGGCGGTGGTGGCAACACGTTCACTGAGCATCTTGCACCACGGTGGCAGCTGATGCCTAGTCCATACTTCTTGCGTGGTTACGGGGTGGTGGCTGGTGGTGCCAATGTATGAAGCTTTGGTCCGACAATAGCGGTGGCGGTAGCATGTGAGATGTTGATCCGACCACGAAGGCGTCATTTGAGGTGTGTGATCCGAGAGGGTTGGGTGTTGACCTGGGTAGCATAGGGTGGGCGGTTGGGGCCAGTGGTGACTGGTTCCAGTATTGGTGTTTTCTTTGTTGTGTTGTCAGAGTGTTCGGCTTTAGGCCGAGTTGGCGTGCCACGGCGTGTTTGTGAGTCTTTTTTCTTTTTCCTGTATTTCTTTTTTAATGGAATTGTAGAGCTCCTGCCCTATTGCTCAAAAAAAAGTTTTTTTTTTCCATTACATAAGTATTCTTAGACACCTTATAAATCCATATTGGTTCCTGAATAACAAACATTTGTTTTGGCTCCATCATCTAATACATTGGAAATGTTTGTGACGTAAGGTTAGATTGGTGGTAATTGATAATGATGCTTGCTATAGGACCATGTTTTTATCATTAATTGCACATTGGTTTTCGGTGGTGGATCTAGGATTTTACATTATGAGGTGCCTGCATCGCAGCTGCCATCAGCCACCTATCCCTCCCTCTGTGGCCATGCGCCATCTGTCTGTCCACCCCCTGTCGCACCTTGCCACCAACGTAGACAACTGCTCCTCCTGGCTGACTAATATGTAAATAAAATAAAGTATTGTTGTACAAGTCATACTTGCTGTATAGATAGAAAAATAAAATATTGAATTTGCTACAAAATTTAAACATAGGACTAAAAACTATTTGAATCTACTTCTCAAATTGCAACGAAAAAACAAAATGCAGATGCAACATATAATTACTAGAGGTACATACAGAGTGTGTGTGTATTTTGGGGTTGGTTGGTTGGGGGGGTTGCACACCCTCTCGATCCGCCCATGCTGGTGTTCACACGGAAGTTGAATTTCTGCTAGAAGACCGTATTTGGTGCTTGCAGATTGATTTTCCAGACTTATGAATATGGTTGCACATCCATTTATGTTTTATTTTGTGATCCATTTTGATTACAGCCTACTCGAGGTTGGGATAACCTAGCTGTAGTGCATGAGTGCAGCAAGTATCGCATGATATACTGCCTGTCCTCTGAAAAGTTGGATGCAATAAAGCTATCAGTATACTTGTTATATGCAGTCTGTTGCTTATTATTTGGTCTTTATGCATTCTAGTTACTAGTGATAGTATGGACGATCATGTCGATGCTTGCTTGATGTTTATAACATGTGTATTTGTCATGTAGACTGGAGCTCAAGTTGTATATTCAAAGTATGCTGGGACTGAGGTTGAATTCAACAACTCCAAACATCTTATTCTAAAAGAGGATGATATTATAGGTATTCTTGAGACTGATGATGTGAAAGACATGAAGCCTCTGAATGATCGGATTCTCATCAAGGTATTCGTGTCTTATTGAAATAATTTCCAAGTTTTATCTTGCATGCTACAGTTGATAATAGTTGATTTTGGAAATTTTGAATTGACCTTATATCTTCCCTTGTGCTACCCAGATAGCCCTTTGGTAACGGTTCTTTCCTGGCTTGCATTCTTTGACAGGTTGCTGAGGCTGAAGATAAAACTGCTGGTGGCCTTATCCTCACCGAAACAACTAAGGAGAAGCCATCCATTGGAACAGTCAGTTCTTACCGTTCACTTAGCAATTATGTAATCTTTGTTTATAGCTGTGAACTAGAAGTGCTAGGGCCTCTCAAGAATTGTATTTGTGCAGCTACTGCGAACTAAACTTGCAGGAGTTAATTATGTTTTCCATCTGAATGCAGGTTGTAGCAGTTGGCCCAGGCCGTTTAGATGAGGAAGGCAAGAGGCAACCGTTGTCGGTGTCAGCAGGCAGCACTGTGCTTTACTCCAAGTACGCAGGCGGTGAGTTCAAGGGTGCCGATGGCACAAATTACATCGTTTTGAAAGTGTCAGATGTGATGGCTGTCCTCTCTTGAAATGGTTCATTTCAATTTTGAGTTCAGAAGAGGCAGTAGCAGTTGGTAAGATTGCTCTGTGGTGATCAGTCGCTATGCCGAGATGTGCCATCCCTGATAATCATAGAACTGTAAGATCACAGTTTACGAACCACTTATTTTCTGGGCTGTAAACATCTCAAAGTTGATACTGAATTTGTCTAGGGGACGTTTTGGGGCCAAACCTGGTCCTCTTTCCCTGGACCCCTCCGACGTTCTCCCCCTGTGCTGTTCTGGAGCCTGGAGTTCTTACCTGACTGATAGTAAAAGTTGATGGCTCTCTGTGCGCTATTGTGGTTGGAACGTTAAGGAATACCATGTGATTGCATTTCCATTTCAATTGACCATGTAGCGAAGTGCTTCAAATATAACGAGCATTAATGGGTTATGTCTGAAACAGTGAAGCTAGGTGCATCATGCGCAGTGTTGCAGCAGCTGTTTCATCTAGAGCCGTTGATAGACGATTTATAGCCAACATTTCAAATTTCTTCTCTATAACATTATTCTCTATGAACTCTATTTATTCACTAATTTAGTAATTTTTTTATTTCTTTTTAGCGGATGCTATTACTAAAAAGATAGATACACAGTATTTTTCGCTGTCTGCTACCTTTAGAAAGGCGGATAACACTATTCTCTATAAATTCTATTTATTCACTAAAAAAGGTTTTTTCTTTTTAGCGGATACTATCTCTAAAAAGATAGATAAACAGTATTTTTAGCTGTCCGTTACCTCTAGAAAGTTAGATGAACGGTGTCAGCTGTTTTCTCTATAAATTCTAAAATGGTTGTAGTTCTCACATTTCAATACAACTGTAGAGCCAATATGACCTTTGTATCCTTCATCAATGCAGTCATCTATTTAAACTAATCTGTTCAACTACCCTTCATTAAATGAGTGTAGACAAGTCATTTTTCATGTCTTCTTATTTTATGTGCATTTAGCCAAAACTACAACCATTGTGAAACGGAGACGGCAGCTAACTGGCGTACGGACGTGCTCTCCCTCATGTCACTTCTTACGTACGTCTGCGAGTAGCCTCCCCCGCCGGCCGGCCGTACGCTCCGAGCTGGTCTGCATGCGCTGCTGCACTGCATGCATACTACGTACGACCGGTGGACGGAGAAGTTGGACCACCTGTCATTAGGGTTTGGTTCACACTGTAGCGAGTCAGCGACAGCGAGGGTCACCGTTGGTAATAGAAAAGGTGAGGTACTTCTAAATTCTAATATTATAATTTTATTATTTATTATAAATAAATTGTAATAGTAACCGATTATTAATGCCCTCCGATGTTTTTATGGATAGAAAAGTGTCTAGAACAATAAAATATTTGTAACACACAGGCTACTTCGATTATGGAATAGCCAGCCCTCTATTCCCGAGGCAGACCACTAGAAACAAGTACTCCTAGTACTTTAAGCAGACAACCACCACACGAAACTTGAAAGTCTAGTCATCTACGTGGTCCCCTCCTCCCAGTCCCAACTGGACAAGTCGGACCGCCAGCCAGATAAGCACCCGTACACGTCACCATCCATACGCGGCTGCCCGTGTCTCCGGCTCCCCCGACGCGTCACACCGAACCATTTAAATACGCCGCGAAGGCGCCGCCCCGATGACGACCTGACGGCTGACGAGCTTTGCCGATACAGTAGCACAGCACTGGAGCTACTGGCCGCCGACATGTCGTCGTCGCCGTCGGGCAGTGAGGCGGTGGAGAGGAGGTACAAGGGCGTGCGGCGGCGCAAGTGGGGGAAGTGGGTGTCGGAGATCCGGCTGCCCAACAGCCGCGAGCGGATATGGCTCGGCTCCTACGACGCGCCTGAGAAGGCGGCGCGGGCGTTCGACGCGGCGTTCGTCTGCCTCCGCGGCCCCGGCGCCGAGGCCGGGCTCAACTTCCCGGAGTCGCCGCCCGCCGTCGCCCGCACCAGCGACCCGCAGGAGGTGTACGCGGCAGCGGCGTCGCACGCCAACCGGGCGGTCGATCCCGCCGGAGCCGCCACGGCTCCACGGGAGGAAGAAGCCCATGGTTCCACGGCCCACGACGACGCGCGAATGGAAACCGCCGAGGTGGCCTCGCTGCAGGTGCCCTCGGTCGAGGGCTTCGACTGGTCGCCGCAGCTGATCACGAACCCGCCGCCGCTCTACTCGCCGACCATTAGGTGGGGCAATGTCGACTTGCCGATGTCGCAGGCGGCGGCTGCGGACGACACGGAGGAGAACGACAGTGGTGCATGCCCTGGTATTTGGAGTTTTGATTATGGTGATGATCCCTACACGTACTCTCGAAGTTAGCAGCAAACGATGACAAAGACCTATGTTTCTGAACTTTTGGCGCATTTCTGGGCCACCTGTCAGTGTCATGTAGGGACTGTTGACGCCAGTCAAATTGTCAGTCACTGCCTGCATGCTCATATATAGTACCCACGTACGCCGGTCTTGCATGCATACCAGGTTCAGTGCACATAATTTTCTCTTTTTAAGAGAGGGAACATGCAATTTCATTTCAAAATAGAAGCAACACTTTACAAAATTTATAATTTTACTGGAATTTTACAAGATAATATTGAAGCTCATGGCAGGAAATAGAAAAATATTTCGTGTTAAAACAGAGCCTGATCTGTTCACCAGGACTTATTTGCAAAGCTCATTAATTTACTTATTTGCTTATGGGCATGTTTGGTTCTCCTACTCACCCTGCTTTGCCTTACCTAGCTAGCCTAGCCAGGCAAGGTGAGACAAAACAAGGGATGTAAAGGTGTTTGGTTCATCTTTTATTTGGCTTGCCTCAACTCTTTCTTACCCATATAGAATCTTGCCCACGCAGGAGAGCCAATTTGGCTAGCCTGGATGGGCAAGGATTTCCTTGCTAGGTGAAGCAAGCTTGCCTAGCAAAGCAAGTTTTTAAGTTGCTACCAAACACCAAACCTTGCCAGGCAAAACTGAGCAAGGGTACCAAACAGCCCCTATATCTCCGTTATGGAAAAGTTGAACACCTTGGCCTTTTGAGTCTGTTTAAACGTCCAAGGTGCATCTGAAAGCTCTAAAAAAGTCTAACAAAGCGGGCCAGACTCTCCAAGTGGTTTCTAGAAGCTCTCGAAGTTCAGCTTCTCAGCAAATTAAGACATTTAACAAATCAAATTAGCTCTAAGAACACAATGACATCGTCAGTTGTTTATATTAATTAATCATATCGCAAACCCGGTGAAAAACCACAAAAACCGGCGGTTTCTCCGACCACAAGGGCATTCTGGCAAAGCAGCTATCGGTTTTTGCTCGCCAAATTGGCAATTTCAAATTTGAATTTCTAAAAATGTGAAAATTCAGAAAAAAAAAATGTAAAGAAAACTAGGAGTTTTTTTAGAACAACTTGTACAAAGCAAAATTTCAAATTTGCATCATTTTCATGCTTAAATTTCAAATCAAAGATGTGGTGAAACTTTTTATGTGTTTGATGGAAACATTGTCTAATGTCTAAAAATTTGTATTGCAACATATGTATGTATGAATCATACCTGTTTTTCTATATATATTTGTATGTCTAATGTCTAAATATTTGTATTGCAATATATGTATGTATAATATGTGGTATGTACATGTGTTCTAAACATCGATTTTTAGCATAGGTCATGCCAAATTTTTTTTTCTACATTTATACAAATTACCATGACATATATCCTAGGCATATATGATTTTTCCATATTTTTTTGAAAATTCTTTCTTGCATCTTTTCAATTTTTCTAATTTCTAGTTTTTCTACTGGTTTCTCGCCAAAAACTGTCGGGAAATCGGTAAACCCGCTCGGGAAACCGGTAAAGCCCGCCCTCAACCCGTCCTGCCGGCCCAGTTGATTCAAATTCAAATTCGTCCGGGTTTTTGCCGGTTTCCACCGGGTTTTACCGGGTACTCGGCCCGGTGGGAAGGCGGTTTCGGGACCGAAACCGGGTTTTTGATCCCTGGGCAGTGGTTCGCACGGCTAGTACGAGAGCCTAACCAGACAAGACATACATAGTACACAGCGGGATCTCTAAAAACAGAATATTTTCTGTATTTAGAGATTCTAACTCTATATCACTTGAGCAAAGTCTCTGTATCTGTCTCTAAATTTAGAGAATGTAGTTGCAGCAGGAAGTGCCAATCTCTGTGTCAATTCAGACTTTAGAAAATTATATTTCCACGCCTAAGAGCATCTCCAGCAAGAAGCGGGGTGCCCCATCACTGTAGTAAACAGTGATGGGGCAATAAAAGGGGAAGTCGAGAGTAGGAATAGTGATGGAGCTGTTTTTAGGAAGGTAAATAGGGATGTGACAACTCCATTGGTGAGGTGGCATATAAATAGTGATGAGACAAAAGAAAAATAGGACGGACCACTAAAGATGCCCTAATAACAAGGACAAAAGCCGTGTCTCCGAAAAATAGAGATGACCTAATAACAAGGACGAAAGCCGTGTCTCCGAGAGATGGAATGACCGGCCACCGTCCGCGGAAGGAAAACAACCGGGCTCGTAGGTGACATGACTGCTGATCTGGCGACAGACAAAACAACGCACATGATCCAATGGGTTCGGGTAAACTCATTATTGTTAATTTGTCGGTGGGTACACGATAATAACTTCTTTGAATTTTCTGCATGTACTTGGTCATATTGTTTGTTCATATATATATATAGCAACTACATGCGCTCTTTAGACACACTCTCTCTCTCTTTGATCTTGCTCCGTGCATGAGAGAGAGGGAGGAAGATCAACGGGGGGAAGAAAGCAAAATCCAAGGGCTACAGGGAGCTTGCATGCATGTCGCAGCTTGTAGCTGTGAGATCTTATTTTTCGTACATATACACGAATTTCGTATATAGTTCACGCTTACACTCCCAAACAAAAACTAACACTGTAGTAGTTCTGATGATATCTCTGTCCTGCAAAGATGACTTCTTTTCAACTAATTAAACAGTTGTCATCTGAGTGCATCCTTGACCCGTCCGTTTATGTACTCATTACTCTCATTACTTGGCAGTGAAGTACCGGCCTGTGCATGTGATCTTCCTTAAGTTATGCTCCATTATTGACTGTCTGATTATTGATTGTCCTTAACTTTGTTATTTTACCAATTTTTAGTTGTTCAAAAAACGCTCGAATTGTTAGTGCATGTCTAATGGTAGGCCTATTCCTTTACTTTGGCTGGCAATATTACTGTAGAAATGGGATTATAGATAGTAAAAATAGAGTTAGAAGTAAAATATAAGAGAGAGAAATATAGTAATTGACAAAATAAAGCTAGCATTATTTATCAGAAAATAGAGCCATAAGGTAAATAGTGAAATAAGACCAGAAAATAGGCCAACATTAGATATGCTCTTAAGACCAAGACAAGTGCAGATGCATGCATGGTGTTGCGCAATGCGGAGGAGGCATGATGTGTGCCAGTGCCAGGTCAGAGCTCAGCTAGGCGCCACAGTGGATCTGAAGGCGCGATCGTAGGCCGAGCCTAAAGACAACGGATTTGTATCCTCTGCCGGTGTCTCTGCAGTTCACCTCGCACAGATCACTGTAGCTACAGTAATAAACACTAACTTGGCATAGTAAAAAGGTTCTATTTGCTGGAACTGTTTGCTACAGTACCTATGTTACAGTATTTTTGCTACAGTACCCTGCTCTTTCATTCACAAAACACTATGCATGCCTTGCTGTACCAAAGGCAGATAATACACTTTCGAAGACAACAACTGAAGAGCAACCATATCACACAGACAACTGAAAATTTACGAAGGCCAAATCAATTTCTTGGAAGGTGAGGTTCTCTAGCCCTTCAATATAACTATTACGTTGTGTGCAATAGTTATATTTCTCTTTGTTTTTGTGTTCTATACATGGTCCCGGCCCGTATCCCTGTAACCTGTCCCAACTCCCTAGTGGTATGACAGCCATGAGCTAAGTAAGAACCAGACACGTCACCAAACATCCGACGCGTCATCTCCAGGATTGCGTGAGCTCCCAATGCGCAACCTAGCCCCGACCTGTATAAATTACCGAGCGTGGCGAGGTTTCGCCATCTCGCAAGTCCCAGAGCATGCATGTCGTCGTCACGGCAGCCGTCGTGGGAGTCGAATATATTCGCCACCGCCGAGGTGGCGCGCGAAGAAGAAGTACAAGGGTGTCGGTGCGCAAAGTGGGGCAAATGGGTAGCGGAGATCCGGCTACCAAACCGCCGCAGCGGATATGGCTCGGCTCTTCGACACCGGAGAAGGCCGCGACGCTTCGGCGTGGCCTCCGTCTCGCCTCATGCCGCGCCTCGAGGCCAGCCTCAACTTCCCAGATTCGCCGCCCGTAGTCAGCGGAACCTCCAGGGACCAGCAGGAGGTGCTCGCGGCCGCAATGTCGCACGCCAATCGGGCTGCCGCACCGGCCCCCGCCACGGCTCCACCGGAAGCGGCTGATCCGCCCGTGCATGACTTCCCCACGAGAGAGAATGTGGTTGTGTAGGCGATGCAAGTGGCCTCCGGGAGCTCCGACAGGTCGGAGATACTACTCTACTACGCCACCGTCTGTACCGGCTAGCCACGCGCCGCGGTGTCGCCGCCGACCGCCGCCGACCCCCGTGCCGCCGCGGCTCCACCGGAAGCGGCTGATCCACCAGCGCACGATGATGTGCCCATGCGAAACAATGCGGTTGTGCTGCTGGTGCAAGTGACCGACGGTAGCTTCGACTGGTCAGAGATACCGCTCTACTCCCCAGCCGTGCAGCTGGCTGGCCACGCGTCCGTGTGGTCGACGGACGACGACACGGAGGAGAACGACAACGGCAGCGCTAGTAGCCCTGGTCTTTGGAACTTTGATTCTTGTGATCCGTAAGAGCAAAGACATCGGAATCAATCAAAAGCCCAAGTTTATTTTCATTGGATACAATTAATTATTGGATTTTGCTCCCTGTTAGTCTCCTGAAAATAGACGAAATCTTAGTCGACGTGATTTTACACTAGTAAATAATTAAATTTATATATAATTGGATATGTAAAAACGCATAATTAACTGTAAAAAAGTTTATATGATGAGAGGATGCAAAGTTCACATAGTAATTGATAGATGAATGAACCAAACAAACTTTAAGGCTAGTGACCTGAAAGATCAATGGCCTATACGTGCTCGTATATAATTTTTGTAGAGCACGGTGCTTCATGACGGCGTTAGAATATTGATGATGGTTGGGGAAAAGAACGGCGCTTCGTGAGAAAGAACAAAATAAAAACAAAATCCAGCGGTAAAGCACAAATCAGATGGATGAGGAGTGGACTGAAACTTCTGGTTTTCTCAGTCAACTGACACCAAGTCGCGCCATTAATTATTCTCAAAACCTTCGTGCTCTCCTAGACCACCATGCAACCACCAGTCTAATTAGTCAGGCTCTGCAATTTCTGGACTTTTTGCAGGCACAAATGCATGCTTGTGCTTGAGGTTGAGGTTGGTTCAGCGATCATGTGAGGAAATGCTCCGGCCGGCGCATACTTAGCTGCAGTTAACCTAGGTTAAATTAGTGTGATTTTTTTATTTCATATCCTGAAAAGTGTGCCTTTTAATTCTGAAGGAGCAGTAGTATATTTTAGCTAAAAAAACTTATATAATAAATAAAATAATGTTCGCTAAATTAATGCCATTATAATTATATTTTTTTCTCTAATTGTATTATCTGTTTGATAATGTTGTGTGACTGATAATTTTCACATTGTCAGTGAGTGTAATTTATATGGAAGTCATTACAATCGTTCTCTTATATATGGATGCCATATATGTATATATTTTTTTTTATGCAAGTAGGAATCATTAACAGTGCACAAGACCAAAGGAGAGCACCATCATATTATAGTGCCAAAGCGCGCAGATTTTTTTGATTATTTTTAATCCATAAATTAACGCTGGTGCACGAGGAACGCAGGGGCCAGGACGGGTGGCACGAGGGACGCTGGGTTGGAGAGGGGTGGCGTGGTGGCCGCGGCCGCCAGAGGTGAAGCGAACGACCGATGACACCTGGTCTCCAATCGGATCTGAGTAGGTGAGAAACCGCAATAGGAGAGAGAGAATGAGCGATGAGGGAAGCCATCGTGCAAAAGGAGATAGGATCTAGATTTTTAGGGCTTTTATTGGTTTCCTAATTAATTACGGTGTGAACCAACAAACCTGGTTCGGTCGGTTCGCTCAATCCAACCGGGGGTGTAGAATAGCTATTCTACACAAAGGTGCAGAATAGTGTCTGTATATATATGGTTGCTCCATGATTGAATACCTGATGATGTGCTTTGAGATTCGTGCTGTTTGACACTCATGTATTCACATACATATTAAAATATTTGAGACATCAAACTTAAAAAAAATAAATTCATCTCTAGTTTGAAATAATCTAAACTAGTTTGAAATGTATTTATAGTAAAATTTAAAAGTAGATCTAACTGGAGTTCAATTTAATTTTTTTGGAGTTTGACGTCTCAAATACTTTGTTTAGTGGGTATCCAAATATGTTTAGTGGGTATCTAAATATACAAATGTTAGACATTATGAAACTCAAAGCACATCTAATGGTAACAGATCATGGAGCCTTAAGTATTTTCCCTATACACATGTACCGTGTTAATTTATAAGCAATACATTAGTTTAGTCTATAATTTATGCCTTTATGGTAATGGGCATGGTGTCCCGTGCATTTATGCAGCTAGATTTGTGTTACATTTTTAGAGAAATTTTTATATATAAAGATTCATACTCGTATTAAAAATAAATAGTAAACTTTAATACAGTCTAACATTGATCTCATTACTAATTTCTATATATTTTCATATATCTTTTGTTTATAGTTCATACGGACTCATTTTCTAATCTTGTAGTAATTGATACACACTTGTTTTCTATTATTTTTATTCGTAATTTTACTTTTTTATTGTAGTTTATAATGCATTTTTTCTAGTTTTGTAGTTGAGACGAACATCTTTTCTATTATTGTTTGATTCCAAATTTAAATTGCTTCTATTTTATTATTGTAGTTGATACGGAGCCTTTCTTTTAATCTAAGCCATTATAATATGAACCCACTATCATAATTTTTAATTATTTAGTGTTTAGTTGATATCGACTCTTTTTCTAGTCTTGTAGTAGTACTCATTTTGTATTATTTTTATTCCAAATTTTATGTCTTTAATTTTGTTGTAGCTAATATGAACTTTTTATATTATTTTTTATTCTAAATTTCAATTGCTTCTTTTTAGTATTGTAGTCAATATGGACTCTTTTTCTTTTTATTCTAAGTTTCAATTCCTTGTATATTATTATTGTGTAGTCGATATGAACTCTTTCTTTTTGTCGAGGATTGGATAAATATCTTGACGGCTGAGCTCTATGTGCGGCTCGTCCTTGGAATGCATGCTCGGGAAGGGCAAAGTGATTATGGCATGCTCAGTTCAAAGGCCCACGTGCATACACCAGCTTTGATGCTTGGAGTGGGCTTCTTGCTCATGGGCCGCTACACAGGTCATCCTAGGCCTTGAGCGGAAACTTCATGACATCGGCCTGACATCCCTAACCGCTTTCGAAATCCTTCTATGTCTAGAGCACGAAGACTTCTAGATATGGACATTTCTTGGGTGGCAGGTTAGTTATTTATGGGTAGGTCGGGTAGGATTTGTCTTATCTTGATAGTTTTTGGGTCGTTTAGGGCTTGGATAGCGTGTACTCCATACTATAAATACCCCATAGGGAAGGGGGAAGGTATCATCATGATCCATTTCAATATCCATAGCCGCAATAACACAAACACATACGCGTGACTGGAGTTGAGTTATTATTTCTTCCCGAGAGGCCCGAACCAGGATAAATCTGTGTCTAATTTACTCTTCATCTCGGCGAATCTGTGCATCTACAACAAAAATCCTTTGACAGGAAGGGGTTGTTTGGTTCCTCAATCAACAAGTAAGTAAGTTCAGTGGGGAATCTATATCCTAATCGTCGAGAAAAGGCTCAATTCTCTCATATTTAATCATAATTTTATCTAACAATCCATTGTAAAGAAGATGTATGCAGTTGATCAAGCTGCATTTGGTTGGATGCGAATAAATTTATTAAGCCAAACTATTGTTGTTTCTCTAGATGATTTTTTTATATAACGCCAGCTGTATTTTAAAGTTTGGTCCCCTGTGAAGCTTTGAAATATCTTAATATCATGAACACCATATTAACATAGGCTTTAGGAGTGGGTGATCCGTCAGTGACAAGTGGCGCCATCGACTCCTCATCACTGGATTCTAATAACTATATCCTCTTTTTGCGCCATACTTACCTAGGGACCATCGGCCTTAGTTCTTCAAAAGCTCTGTCCCTCTCTCGCTCAGCATCAGCTTCTCTTTTCTCTTGAGTTCTTAATCCCTGCAAGCGCCGTCTTTGGGACTTCGTAAGTCCATTAAGTACCCACTGTGGCTTGAGCTCTATCGGCTGGTGTATCTTTCCCTGTAGTTTTTCTTTTTGACTTGGCTCCAGGGCTTTGGCACCATCTCCTTCCCTTTAATTGATACCTCAACCGTGTTGACCGGGAAACGGTTTACATGTACTTGCATAGCACTCTTGTTCTCAAACTTGAGCCTTCCATCTTCAATAACTAATTGAATATGCTGCCTAAAGTTATTGCAATCGTTGGTATTATGAAAGTAGGAATTGTGCCACTTACAATACCTCTTCTTCTTGATTTCTTCATGCGAAGGCAACATGTGCCTCTCAGGTAATCCGATGTGATTCTCTTGGAGCAACAAATCAAATATCCGATCGGACTTGACCTCCAATCGGCTTTTAGAAGGTTTAGGCCAGGCACACACCAATTGTTCTTATTCTTTTTCACCCATTCAGCCACATTGACCTCCATAGGATCTTCATCAAATGACTCATCATCATTCGATGGATAATTAACGTAACTGATCTTACCATCCACCCTCCCGAAGTTGCTTTTGAATTCCTTTTTTTCCACGAATCGTCTCTCATGAGCCGATACATGCTAAGTTAGACTACTCAAATCCGGAAATTCTTATCCACTGAACTTCTCCCTGATTTGTGATAGCAGGCCTTGATATGCATGACCGGCTAATTGCCGATCTAGCAAAACAACGCTATAGCAATGATTTCACACATCCCTGAACAGCTTGATATAATCATTAACCGACTCCCCATGTTTTTGTCGGATAGAACTGAGATCAAATATTCTTAATTCTGCGCTACCACTGAAAAAAAATTCGTGGAATCGGCTTTCTAAGTTAGCCTAGGAGTTGATGGAATTAGCGGGCAAAGACGTAAACCATGTGAAAGTAGACCCTGATAGGGACAAGGGAAAGAGCCTGACTCGATGATGGTCGTATCGGCTTCCTTCTCCTCATTGAGTTAGGAATCAGCCGATATGCTCCATGGTTGAAGCTGATTCATCGTCAGAAAACTTATTAAAGTCAGGGACTCTGAACCCAATAGGGAAATCGTACTGATCTATCCAGTCCAGATATGGTTTCCTGCCCCCATTGTTTTCCCCTTTGGCTGTATCCCAAATCGGTCCCTTAGGATAGTAGCAATTTGATCGGTCATATCGGCCGATTAGTGAGATATTTTTTCCATTATCGGCTAGTTCCCCCCTGAGATATAACATCGAGAGGATACATCTACTAGGAAAATTGTCTGAACCCGAAGTGGAGTAAAAATAATGGGACAAGTAGGTTCCAGCTGCGTTTCCACATGGTGATTTCCCCAATACGTCTCGGCACTAGCAGCGATGTTCGTTGTCCAAGGTTCGGGAGCCACAAGTTTAGCCGATGTCTATGAATACTGAGGGACATACTAGGTTTAAGCTAGCTGATCGAACTGAGTTGGTATTGACTAAGGAGTAGCCTGATACTCAGCCTGGCCGGTCATTGGGGCATAACATGCCTGGTTTGGCATGGGCTGAGTTTGGTATGCTTGCTTGATGGGTGTTGGCTGGGGGGCCTGGTACGCTTGTTGGAAAGTTACAGATGGTTCTTGGTTCTAAGGAACTGCTGGGTACTGACAGCCCAAGTCCCGTTAGATAGAAGGCCTAGAAATCAGTATGCAAAGATGTAGGCTTAGGCCTCTGCCCCATGGGATTTGAATATTGCATCGGCTGAGGAGACGCCGAAGCAGATGTAGGCGGCCATTATAGCATGAATCTATTGTTGTTGGCCGATAGTAAACTGCGGATAAATTGGCAAGGTAGGCCTGCGAGTGAATAGAGTTCACTAGCAATCATCTCATGAGCCACCTCCTTAATGCCATTCAAAATCGTCGGGCTAATGGTAGCAACGAAGGCTGATGAATGATTTGCCATAATGTGTTGGACAGATGAGTGCACCATCTCCGACACCTCCTGAGGGGTTACATCATAGCACATAAAAGATCCCGATAAACAAAAATATGTGTAATTGTGTACATATGTGATACTTATATATAGGCTAGCTAGCTAGCTAGGTATTGTAATACATTTTTATTAGTTGTAATTAAAGTTTTAATGATTGTTCTTTGATTTAATTATCAGCTAATTATGCATGATTAATTATATGGGTTTTAATTAATTGTGATTTAACACATGCATGTATA
Source organism: Olyra latifolia (assembly GCA_036346145.1). NCBI lineage: Eukaryota > Viridiplantae > Streptophyta > Magnoliopsida > Poales > Poaceae > Olyra > Olyra latifolia. Next base: position 7,111,666 of record CM070530.1, read on the forward strand.
AATAAAATAAATATAATAGCTAGGGCCACAGATAATAAAATAAATATAATAGCTAGGGGCCATAGATAATAAAATAAATATAACAGCTAGGGGCGTGGCAGCTGTGTGATATCATGATCACAGCTGATTGGAGACACCAACCGGGACATTAAAGTCCTGGTTCGAGATACTAACCGGACCTAGGCTCCCTACCAATACATATGGGGCCTTAGTCTCGGCTCGTTGGGCCGGATCGATGCCCAGAGGCATCGACCAAGATTGGCTATCCTGTTCAGAACCAGATCAAGCCTGCTCCGAACAGGATCAAGCCCGATTCCTAGTAGTGGGCATCCCGCCAAGAACTTGGAAACAAGACCCTCATTTAAGGCTCCTTCTATTCAAATTATCTTCTTATCTACTTATCTTCTAATTGAAAAGTCAAATAGTTTGGTTTTTGCAGTTCTTTTTTTTTTCTATCTCGAAACCACATTTCAGGGCTCTAAGAAACAAGCCAAATGAAGCTCACTGGACTTTTCAAACTACCTCGAGAAGCTTCCGAAGTTCAGCTTATAAGCAAATAAGAAGATATGTAAATAAGATAAGTTGAAGAGAAGAGACCCAAGCAACATGCGTCCGGAAGACGACACTGGCTATCTCTACTACTATAAAAGTACGAGTTTGAGCCAGCCACCCCACTTCTCAATCTCATCCATCCATTCCTTAGATCCAATGGTCCACATCCTAAGTTGGATTGCACCCTAAATATCCAACTACGCAACTCAGCCCTCCATTTCGGTCATCCGATGGCGTCCCCTATCCGCTACTCCACACGCCTATTCCCCCATAGCGTGCGCCTTCCCTACAACTCCAAAGGTCGCACATGCGACTTCTTCGCCGCCCCTGACGCCGCTCCCTGCCGGCGACGACGGAGTTGCCGCCTTTCTTGCGGCAACGCCGCCCATTGCCGGCGTTCAACCTGCCGCCCTCTGCAGTTCACGCTGCTGCCCTGTCCACCGCGGCATCACCGCCCCTGTCCACATGCGCCTTCTCTGCCACCCCTCACGCCGATCCCTGTCGCCGATCCTTCCCGTGGACGATGTTTGCGCTGCCTTTCTCGCGGCATCACTGCCCATCGCTGGCGTTCAACCTGCCGCCCCCCTACAGTTCGGCGCCCGATCCACCGCAGACGTCGCTGCCCTGTCCACCGCGGCATCGCCGCCCTCGTCCAAGGTCATTGGTCAAGTTCCAGGCGCCGAAGAAATCTTCCCTGCTCAGGTCACTCCTCACTAAATTTAAACCTGAATCGTCTTCGCATCGCTTGGACACCAAGGATAATTATTTTATCTGATTTATGTCTTAATCTAAAAGCACAGAACATATCTAAACCTCAACTGACATAGCTACAGGCACCGATATCATTTGTAAATTGTAATCAATACTTAGAGAAGTGCAATGTTTTTCTTGTACTTTTTTTACTTGCTGAATACCACAAAAAATGCGGCTGTAATCTTCATTATATTTGATGCCAAATTGCGGTCGCTAAACATTAGTCACTTGCATATGCAGTGGCACTTACATATGCAGGATTATTGAGATGACTCATAAAATTTCAGTGCATTGAGATGAGGAATAACTTAAATAGTTATTTGAAAATCAGTGCTTGTGTTCTTTCTAAAGTGTGTCTATGAACAGAAATAAAACATGAAGCACGTTTCTGCTCTTTCAAGCATTTTGTTTTGGACTGATCGTATCTCCTGGCTTTTCTCTTTAGTGTGGAGCCAATTGAGCAGCTGATCTACTTTTTATTGCATATTTATATATTATTTTCTTTCTCTGTAAAAATAGAAAATAATATTTCACCAACTCAATGCAGGGAAGAAAATAAATCTAAATGTTTAGTAGTGCAAATATGGTGCATCAGTTCATTCAGATAATGAAATCAGCACTACTAGCAAAGTGGCAATAGATGGCATCCCAGGCCAGTAGCGCAGGATGGGGGAGCGGGAGGACAACTAGGTCAGAGTGACCAGCTACGTGTCCATAAGGATTGTCATCGCACACCCCTCCAAGATAGCATAATAGCATTACAATGGTCCCAAGCATGAAAAATTTCACACTATGATCTCTGCAGCTACTTATGAACCAAAGGTATGGTATATACATCTAAAGTGGTGTATGCTAAAAACTGCCATGATGCATGTCTGATTCTTTTTCAATGTGAGAAAAATTAAGACAAAAATGCATTCCTATTTTGTTTAGATGATGGACACATGTTAGTCCTGAATTTCTGTTTGTGACTAAGAACAACGTCGACTGAACTCATTTGATTTAGAACAAAATTTCTGTTTGGAAGTCAAAATTCAAACAGTGTACTGAAAATACCATAACGTCCACCGGATAACCTCTCGGTGTCCCATGTGTTGACAGCTTGTCAATTTAATCCAATATTCATCATTTCAAAAAGCTGAATTTAAAATTTTAGACTTCTGTATCTCAAATACTGCACCCTCTAAAACTCTACACTATACACTACAGCTTCTAAAAGATTGCTTTCTCCATTAGACTCTCTAAAATTTGGATATCTAAATTCTCCGATGAACCGTGCTTTAGAATTTCTGTTGGGTGCGTTGTACGTGCACGCTTACTAGTACTACTATAAATCACAGAAATATATGTCTCCGAGAAAACGAGTAGGCACGCATGGGCGAGCTCGCTGTCCCTGCATGCACGCCAGGGGCCCGGGGAGTGCATGCATCTGGATGGATTGCACCACGCCAGGTTCCCTTTTCCGGAATACGGACAAGAACACCGAGGTCCTCGTCGTCGATCTAGCTTTTCCGCACGGTGCTCCAAGAGTCCAAGACGAAGAAACATCAATGGGAAAACGATGCATGGTATCGTTGTGGGCACCCCGGCCGGCACCGGCACCGGCACCACCACCGTACGTATACGAGATACAGCGATGAAACATCGATCAATGGGGATCGATTCGGATGCATGCATTGAGGCAGCTCAGCTGGCAGGTTCGCTACTGACGCCGAATTGACTGCCGGGTCAGCAGATGGAGGCAGCTCAGCTCCAAGGCAAAGAATGCAAGCATTAGCTGCCACTGCACCTGTGAACTAATTTGTGTACTATGGATGTACGTCATGTCTTACGCATGCACGTTCGAGCGCGCATGAGCTGGCTAGCTGATGAAATACGTATATACATAATATTTTTCTCAGATATAGAATAGGATTCAAATATAGATACAAATAGATTGCATGCCCAGGCTACCGGTATAGAACGGATAAGGATTGTACTTGGATTACGGACAAATTAACAAATGGTACACACATAAAGAAAAGATAGAAATCCATCATTATTATCTAAAAAAAAGAAATCTATCCACATAGTCTCATATGTTTCTTGACTTGTCTCTATCCTTGATAGATCTGATAGCTATTTAAGAATAGTAGCAATATCTTGCGAGTTTTTTGAGTGCGTTGTCGAAAAAAATGTCAATATTCATTTGGCGTCTATTGAATCCTTCTAACCGCCGTAACAGTTGTAAACTGCAATGCCATGATTGCCACCTACGTACCTAATTTTTTTAATCCTTTTCCTAGGTAAGGATCCTTTATACCACAACCTCACAGTGTTCAAATACTCGTCCTGCCGAGAACTTGACGCTGACTACTACTATCATAGAGTATAGTAACAGAGTCCAGACTCGACAAATACCTTGGAGAAAACGAGTAGCAAGGCGTAAACGCCAGAGGCAGCACACGCGTGCGTGCAGCTCATTGTCGATCCCGCGCACGCGCGCCAGAATCCATCTTGATTTTGGACCAGGTTGCTCTGTTCTGGCGAGAGAAGAACACACAAGTCCTCGTCATCGTTATCCATATCGCCGACGACGACGATCGACTTCGATCGTTGGGACGACGACGACGCGCGCACGCCGATATCCATCTCACGCCAATGAAGTGCATGAGCCGCGTGTACGACGAGATGATATGCATTAATAGGGCGGCCGCCACCGCGACGACCCGGACGATCATGCAAGTACGGCGCCGCTTCTCGAATTTCCTTTCCGCGCACACACGACCGCCGGGAAGACGAACAATGCAATAAGCAGCATGCATGCGCCATATCCTCAAAGTGTTCCAGCTAGCTAGTTGATAAAATACTAGGAAGGTTCTGCGCGCCCATGGCGCGATGGCTATGTTTGATGGGCTTTTGGGAAAGGAAAGAATCTAGGAAGAAAATTCTATCGTTTCAGGCGGAAAAGGAACGAAATGAAAGAAATATGGTTAGAGATGGTCTTAGGACTGGGCGGCAATCACATTGACGTAGCCTACAGTGGAGCTGCGTAGGAGGAATAGGATAAAATGAGACTTGCTCTGCTAGTACTGTTTTGGTTCGAGATGCTCTCTCTAGAGTAACGACACTTGCCGTGGAGAAGGGCGCAGCGAGAACCAATAGAACTGTAACGGTAACAGGTGGACACAACGAACCACCAAATAACAACAAAATGATGATGATGCTATGAGAATAGCAGTACAAAGCAGTGCATAGTTAACAATAAATATACATGTACACCTCCTTATAGATCACCGTTGTATCACAACATGTGCTTTCTAAAAAAATTTTGGGCATCAATAAACGTATAAACACGGCAGCACAGGCATGATTTGTGACATGGCAAATAGGTCAAACATAAGGTCAATATATATACAGGAATCAGGATAGATAACTTCAGCTGGTAAGTTGTGTCAAAAAAAAAAAACTTCAGCTGGTAAGCTCTCTTTCCTAACTTTGTATCGTAGAATTCGATCACACGCCTTGAAAGAAGTGCCTGAAGCAGCATATAAGAACGGTGCGGACGCAACCAGAATGGCAAGAATTGCTACAACGTCTAAGCACAGTACACTACACAGGTAGGAAAACGGCTGCACACTTGACAAAGCTAAGATGGATAGGAAAGCAAATGGAAAACGAAAAGAAAGAAATTAAATTGGAGAGCATGTTTAAAGGAAATGATAAGAAACCTGTGAAAGCTGCTGAATGAGCACTGTTAACGGACCATGTTTGAAGGAAATGGTAAAAAGGTATTCTTATTCACCCATGGTAATCAACAATACTCACAGGCAGACATGCTAGAATTTATAGCTAGGGGCGTGGCAGCTGTGTGATATCATGATCACAGTTTCGATTGGAGACACCAACCGGGACATTAAAGTCCCGGTTCGAGATACCAACCGGGACTGCTAGGCTCCCCCTACCAACACATATGGGGCCTTAGTCTCGGCTCGTTGGAACCGGGACTGATGCCCAGGAGGCATCAGACCCGCATTGGCTGTCCCGGTTCAGGAACTAGGACTGAAGCCCGTTCCGAACAGGGACTGAAGCCCGATTCCCTAGTAGTGGGCATCCTGCCAAGAACTTGGAAACAGCACCCTCATTTAAGGCTCCCTTCTATTCAGCTTATCTTCTTATCTACTTATCTTCTAATTGAAAAGTCAAATAGTTTGGTTTTTGCGGTTCTTTTTTTTTTTCTATCTCGAAACCACATTTCAGGGCTCTAAGAAACAAGCCAAATGAAGCTTACTGGACTTTTCAAACTATCTCGAGAAGCTTCCGAAGTTCAGCTTATAAGCAAATAAGAAGATACTTAAATAAGATAAGTTGAAGAGAAGAGACCCAAGCAACATACGTCCGGAAGACGACATTGGCTATCTCTACTACTATAAAAGTACGAGTTTGAGCCAGCCACCCCACTTCTCAATCTCATCCATCCATTCCTTAGATCCAATGGTCCACATCCTAAGTTGGATTGCACCATAAATATCCAATTACGCAACTCAGCCCTCCATTTCGGTCATCCGACGGCGTCCCCTATCCGCTACTCCACGCGCCTATTCCCCCATAGCGTGCGCCTTCCCTGCAACTCCCAACGGTCGCACATGCGACTTCTCCGCCGCCCCTGACGCCGTTTCCTGCCAGCGACGACGGAGTTGCCGCCTTTCTTGCGGCATCGCCGCCCATTGCCGGCATTCAACCTGCCGCCCTCTGCAGCTCACGCCGCTGCCCTGTCCACCGCGGCATCACCGCCCCTGTCCACATGCGCCTTCTCTGCCGCCCCTCACGCCGATCCCTGTCGTCGATCCTTCCCGCGGACGATGTTTGCGCTGCCTTTCTCGCGGCATCACTGCCCATCGCTGGCGTTTAACCTGCCGCCCCCTGCAGTTCGGCGCCCAATCCACCGCAGACGTCGCCGCCCTGTCCACCGCGGCATCGTCGCCCTCGTCCAAGATCATTGGTCAAGTTCCAGGGGCCGAAGAAATCTTCCCTGCTCAGGTCACTCCTCACTGAATTTAAACCTGAATCGTCTTCGCATCGCTTGGACACCAAGGATAATTATTTTATCTGATTTATGTCTTAATCTAAAAGCACAGAGCATATCTAAACCTCAACTGACATAGCTACAGGCACCCATATCATTTGTAAATTGTAATTAATACTTAGAGAAGTGCAATGTTTTTCTTGTACTTTTTTTACTTGCTGAGTACCACAAAAAAATGCGGCTGTAATCTTCATTATATTTGATGCCAAATTGCGGTCGCTAAACATTAGTCACTTGCATATGCAGTGGCACTTACATATGCAGGATTATTGAGATGACTCATAAAATTTCAGTGCATTGAGATGAGGAATAACTTAAATAGTTATTTGAAAATCAGTGCTTGTGTTCTTTCTAAAGTGTGTCTATGAACAGAAATAAAACATGAAGCACGTTTCTGCTCTTTCAAGCATTTTGTTTTGGACTGATCGTATCTCCTGGCTTTTCTCTTTAGTGTGGAGCCAATTGAGCAGCTGATCTACTTTTTATTGCATATTTATATATTATTTTCTTTCTCTGTAAAAATAGAAAATAATATTTCACCAACTCAATGCAGGGAAGAAAATAAATCTAAATGTTTAGTAGTGCAAATATGGTGCATCAGTTCATTCAGATAATGAAATCAGCACTACTAGCAAAGTGGCAATAGATGGCATCCCAGGCCAGTAGCGCAGGATGGGGAGCGGAGGACAACTAGGTCAGAGTGACCAGCTACGTGTCCATAAGGATTGTCATCGCACACCCCTCCAAGATAGCATAATAGCATTACAATGGTCCCAAGCATGAAAAATTTCACACTATGATCTCTGCAGCTACTTATGAACCAAAGGTATGGTATATACATCTAAAGTGGTGTATGCTAAAAACTGCCATGATGCATGTCTGATTCTTTTTCAATGTGAGAAAAATTAAGACAAAAATGCATTCCTATTTTGTTTAGATGATGGACACATGTTAGTCCTGAATTTCTGTTTGTGACTAAGAACAACGTCGACTGAACTCATTTGATTTAGAACAAAATTTCTGTTTGGAAGTCAAAATTCAAACAGTGTACTGAAAATACCATAACGCCCACCGGATAACCTCTCGGTGTCCCATGTGTTGACAGCTTGTCAATTTAATCCAATATTCATCATTTCAAAAGCTGAATTTAAAATTTTAGACTTCTGTATCTCAAATACTGCACCCTCTAAAACTCTACACTATACACTACAGCTTCTAAAAGATTGCTTTCTCCATTAGACTCTCTAAAATTTGGATATCTAAATTCTCCGATGAACCGTGCTTTAGAATTTCTGTTGGGTGCGTTGTACGTGCACGCTTACTAGTACTACTATAAATCACAGAAATATATGTCTCCGAGAAAACGAGTAGGCACGCATGGGCGAGCTCGCTGTCCCTGCATGCACGCCAGGGGCCCGGGGAGTGCATGCATCTGGATGGATTGCACCACGCCAGGTTCTCTTTTCCGGAATACGGACAAGAACACCGAGGTCCTCGTCGTCGATCTAGCTTTTCCGTACGGTGCTCCAAGAGTCCAAGACGAAGAAACATCAATGGGAAAACGATGCATGGTATCGTTGTGGGCACCCCGGCCGGCACCGGCACCGGCACCACCACCGTACGTATACGAGATACAGCGATGAAACATCGATCAATGGGGATCGATTCGGATGCATGCATTGAGGCAGCTCAGCTGGCAGGTTCGCTACTGACGCCGAATTGACTGCCGGGTCAGCAGATGGAGGCAGCTCAGCTCCAAGGCAAAGAATGCAAGCATTAGCTGCCACTGCACCTGTGAACTAATTTGTGTACTATGGATGTACGTCATGTCTTACGCATGCACGTTCGAGCGCGCATGAGCTGGCTAGCTGATGAAATACGTATATACATAATATTTTTCTCAGATATAGAATAGGATTCAAATATAGATACAAATAGATTGCATGCCCAGGCTACCGGTATAGAACGGATAAGGATTGTACTTGGATTACGGACAAATTAACAAATGGTACACACATAAAGAAAAGATAGAAATCCATCATTATTATCTAAAAAAAAGAAACCTATCCACATAGTCTCATATGTTTTTTGACTTGTCTCTATCCTTGATAGATCTGATAGCTATTTAAGAATAGTAGCAATATCTTGCGAGTTTTTTGAGTGCGTTGTCGAAAAAAATGTCAATATTCATTTGGCGTCTATTGAATCCTTCTAACCGCCGTAACAGTTGTAAACTGCAATGCCATGATTGCCACCTACGTACCTAATTTTTTTAATCCTTTTCCTAGGTAAGGATCCTTTTATACCACAACCTCACAGTGTTCAAATACTCCGTCCTGCCGAGAACTTGACGCTGACTACTACTATCATAGAGTATAGTAACAGAGTCCAGACTCGACAAATACCTTGGAGAAAACGAGTAGCAAGGCAGAAACGCGTAGGCAGGCACACGTGCGTGCAGGCTCATTGTCGATCCCCGCACGCGCGCCAGGAATCCATCTTGATTTTGGACCAGGTTGCTCTGTTCCTGAGCGAGAGAAGAACACACAAGTCCTCGTCATCGTTATCCATATCGCCGACGACGACGATCGACTCGGTCGTTGGGACGACGCACGCACGCACACGCCGATATCCATCTCACGCCAATGAAGTGCATGAGCCGCGTGTACGACGAGATGATATGCATTAATAGGGCGGCCGGCCACCTGCGACGACCCGGACGATCATGCAAGTACGGCGCCGCTTCTCGAATTTCCTTTCCCGCGCACACGACCGGCCGGGGAAGACGAACAATGCAATAAGCAGCATGCATGCGCTCATATCCCTCAAAGTGTTCCAGCTAGCTAGTTGATAAAATACTAGGAAGGTTCTGCGCGCCCATGGCGCGATGGCTATGTTTGATGGGCTTTTGGGAAAGGAAAGAATCTAGGAAGAAAATTCTATCGTTCTGGGCAGAAAAGGGAACGAAATGAAAGAAATATGGTTAGAGATGGTCTTAGGACTGGGCGGCAATCACATTGACGTAGCCTACAGTGGAGCTGCGTAGGAGGAATAGGATAAAATGAGACTTGCTCTGCTAGTACTGTTTTGTTTCGAGATACTCTCTCTAGAGTAACGACACTTGCCGTGGAGAAGGGCGCAGCGAGAACCAATAGAACTGTAACGGTAACAGGTGGACACAATAACGAACCACCAAATAACAACAAAATGATGATGATGCTATGAGAATAGCAGTACAAAGCAGTGCATAGTTAACAATAAATATATATGTACACCTCCTTATAGATCACCGTTGTATCACAACATGTGCTTTCTAAAAAAATTTTGGGCATCAATAAACGTATAAACACGGCAGCACAGGTATGATTTGTGACATGGCAAATAGGTCAAACATAAGGTCAATATATATACAGGAATCAGGATAGATAACTTCAGCTGGTAAGTTGTGTCAAAAAAAAAAAACTTCAGCTGGTAAGCTCTCTTTCCTAACTTTGTATCGTAGAATTCGATCACACGCCTTGAAAGAAGTGCCTGAAGCAGCATATAAGAACGGTGCGGACGCAACCAGAATGGCAAGAATTGCTACAACGTCTAAGCACAGTACACTACACAGGTAGGAAAACAGCTGCACACTTGACAAAGCTAAGATGGACAGGAAAGCAAATGGAAAACGAAAAGAAAGAAATTAAATTGGAGAGCATGTTTAAAGGAAATGATAAGAAACCTGTGAAAGCTGCTGAATGAGCACTGTTAACGGACCATGTTTGAAGGAAATGGTAAAAAGGTATTCTTATTCACCCATGGTAATCAACAATACTCACAGGCAGACATGCTAGAATTTATAGTTAGGGGCGTGGCAGCTGTGTGATATCATGATCACAGTTTCGATTGGAGACACCAACCGGGACATTAAAGTCCCGGTTCGAGATACCAACCGGGACTGCTAGGCTCCCCCTACCAACACATATGGGGCCTTAGTCTCGGCTCGTTGGAACCGGGACTGATGCCCAGGAGGCATCAGACCCGCATTGGCTGTCCCGGTTCAGGAACCAGGACTGAAGCCCGTTCCGAACAGGGACCGAAGCCCGAACAGACATGCTAGAATTTATAGCGGTCAAATGACACAAGCACACCCCCCCCCCCTGCACACACACACACAAAACTATTTAGGGAGCATAATCTGTAATGTCGAGGGATAGATGCATACAGTTTGTATACTGATTGAAGGAAAAACACACAAATGTTATGTAGGTAGCTTTGATGATTTCAGTTTGGAAATTAGAACAATCCCCATTATGGTACATGTGTTTATGTTCATGGTAGGTTCTGACTTCAGAATGATAATAGCATACCCAATAAAAAAGACCAACGGTATAATAAAATGATAACATAGAAAACCTAAAGAGGATTTCACTACGCATCGGCCACAATTCAGTCGATCAATAATACCTGTTGTCTCACAAAAGCAGCATAATTGCACAACTGTTTCGCAGAAGCAATACCAACGGTAATGCATACAAATCCATATCCACTTTGGTGTCAAACCTCAAACTTAATAGCCGGTCAATGGAATGCTAATGCACACATGATTTAGATGTGTGAACGAATCAGGGATCTCCAGTGAAATAATAATTCACATGAATCATTTGTTATGTGGTGATTCATTATCTTTGCCCATGGGAACTGCAATGAGCTCAGGGTTGGAAATGTGCACCCAAATTAGCGAACAAACCGCATGGGCTTGATATCGTGCTGGTTCTTCTATGATCCGTCCATCCCAGCACAAAGAAGAAACAATCAGGATCCAGGCACCTAACGGAAAGAGTAATTAATTAACCTGTGAAGGAAAAGAAACAACGATGTGATGAAGGGCAGTACACCGTAAATCTGTTGATAAAAACAGGAATCTAATTTATTTGGTAGATAAAAATGGCCTTATGGCTTATGCTTTCTATCCTCTTGCATGCACACAAGATCACATTAAGATAGTAATGACTCTATAGTCTATACCTCTGTCTTGTAGCTAGGCAACTATGGTCCAGAGGTCTGTGTAAGGTGATGAAGATTTGAATCGGAGGTCACCAAAATAGCCGCATCAAAGCTGTGTTATACTCTCCACAAAAGATAAAATGGATGTTTATACAGCCATATTCTTGCATGGAATAGTGTCATAGGTTTCTGATATATATCTGAAAACAAGTTGAACAAATCAAAGAAAAGCTCACATATATATATGAAGATACAGAGAGTTAATTATCAGAGCATCAGCAAGACCGAAGGGAAAATATTAAAGACTGTTGAGTCATGGTAGATAGAACAAATATGTAGCACAGTCCGAACTATCAGAGAAGCGCCTCTAAAAGTTGATGCCAACATTTTGCATAACCAGTGGGAACAACAATGCCAAGGAAGAAGGAAAATTGGCAGGATTATACTGTTCTATGCACATGAATACATAGTTGTTTTATTCCACAAAGTCCTGAAGAAAGAGGCTCTACCGAAATAAAGAAGGATAGTGTGCACAGAAACATAAAAGATTTGGGTGAATAATTTAAACATAGATCTTTCTCCCCAAACTAAAATCCCATGTGTAATACAATCCCATATATGAAAACTTTTCCTGTGACTTTTAGGTATGCAAACCATGTTTCAGATCTGTGGCACCTGGGGAAAAAAACTCAATTGTGGTTTTAGCTCACAAGTCAAATCAGAGAATTTTGCTTTACGTTATGGCGCAATAGAGGTTGTCTTGTTCTTTTTATCTTAAATAAAAATTAAAAGTTATAACTAGAAATTTGTTATTTTTGTACAAGTCAAATGTTATAACACTCTGTAGCCATTGCTTGTACATGAGTCATGAGGACATCTCTTATTTCCACGTTGACACACACATCAAACGCAAAAATTGGCTCAAAGCAAATATGGACTTATCTATCTAGTAAATGACATTATGTATTAGCTGTAACAAATGGAGCCATTTACTAATCTTCGCCCTAGTGGTCTGAACACAAAAATAGGACCAAACAGCTTCGTGCTGAGTAAACCCATGCACGTTCTGTTGTGATCAATAACAATAATAGACTAAATCTGTTCAACGGCCCAGCCATAAATCTTCCATGATTCTAGCCATGCCTGCAAAGTTCGCAAAGAAAAAAAATCAGGGGCTATATCGAATAAAAGGCTACAAAGTTTAAGAAACATTAAATAGGATAACTACTTCCCTATCATACCATGTCACTTAACAAATGATAGAGAATTACAAATGATAGAGAATGAGTACACCAACACAAATCTGGAGGAGGGAGCTGTCCTGAAACCCATGTCAAAAGCAGGCCTTGCAGCATCCACATATTCAGATCTGATTATCTGAAGCTCATTCCAAGGAACAAACAGAAGAAAAGGAGGCATGGGTAGGTATAATACCTTACAAATAAGCATAAAACCTACAAATTCTGGCAGTAAAAAGATATAGAAATATACAGGTTTTCAGTTTTCTTACCAAACTTGGATTGGCAAATAATTAAACCGACAATATATGGGGTGGAAAATTGTTACGTGCCTGAACCTAGCACGTAACGAGGAAAGATACAGCCCTTAATGTGGGCGAGACGAGCTGTTGTCGAAGCTAACGCCTTGGCTGTATGGAGCCACCGGCCAGTTATTGATGGCAGCGCCTTACTAGAAACTTGGTTTACAAATTGCTTGGATGATTAATAGAGAGTACATGAGGTCCCTTTTATAGAGATGACCGACTTGCATACTAAGAAAAGACTTAGATCCGCTCTAATCAAATCCCCTAAAGATAGATAACAAATTAGAAAGATAACAATCAAAAGATAATGACTCAGATAACGACATGGACCCACATGCTACAGTACTATAGGTACTGTTCATGTCACTGCAGTACCATGGTACTGTTCGCGAGATGGGCCAGACCATAACATTACTTTCCCTCCAAATCAACCTTGTCCTCAAAGATGATGTTCAGAGAACCCATCTAATCTCGTGCACGTAGATCGAGGAGGTCGTCGCCTTGGCCATAGGTTGCCACGCGCGGCCGCCTTTCACTGTCCCCGTGTGTGCCCGAAGTGGACGAACACGAACGAAAGCTGGCACCGCTCCATCTTTATGAGGCAGTGCGCCCGATCTTAGGTGAAAGAGGCCATGAGGTTGGAGATGTGATCTTTGATGCACACCATGGCCGAAGAATCGTCGGCTCTGATACCAAATTGGTATGAACCATCTCGGGATGAGCCTGCTCGTACGAACGAGTGCCCGACCACTGGCCGGAACGCAAGCTGCTCGATGACGAACTCATCGCGGCAGTGTGCTTGGATAGTTTGCACCGTGACGCTGCCGGAAGTATACACGGTCCAGCACTTTGCTCATATCATCACTCCCTCCCTCAAGAACAAGCTTGTCCTCAAGCTTGCAATGTGGGAAAGATCGACGGAAAGTGACGGCGTCCATCCATGTTGCTTCATCCTCCGGCTCGCCTGCCCAATGAACTAGTAGCCGACGCTTGCCCTGGACGAAACGGTGAGCCAAAATACGGTGAGGTTCCGGGCGAACTGCTTGGACCGTGGGGGAGTCATCAGTAGGAAGATCCACCACATGAGTGGGCGGCTCCCCTCCTAAACTCCTTGAGCAGAGAGACGTGAAACACATTATGAAGATGGGCCGAAGCGGGTAGGCGCAAGCTGTAGGCGATGGGACCGATGCGCGCTTCCACTTGATAGGGCCCATAGAACCGTGGTGCCAGCTTGGAGTGACGGCTTGTGCGAACCGAAACCTGGCGATGGTTCTGAAGCTTGAGTCAAACCCACGCCCCTATGGTGAACTCTACTTCACGGTGATGCTTGTCGTAGCGTTGTTTCATGCGGTTCTGTGCCTAGAGAAAATGGGTTTTAGCTTGCTGCAGCAGGGCATCGACCCGGTCCACCAAAGCACAGTCCACCGAGTCAATGACGGTTGTCCCTTATTGGTATGGCATCATCAACGGAGGGGGTATGCCATAAACCAGCTCAAACGGTGTCATCCGGAGAGCGGTATGGAAGGAAGTGTTATAGCAAAATTCCACCCACGGCACCCATTGCGCCCATGTAGCCGGATTGGCACCGGATAGGCAGCGCAAGTACATCTCGATGGTGCGGTTGACCACTTTTGTCTGACCATCCGTCTGGGGGCGATATACTGTGGACATCAGTAAGGCCATGCCACTCCTTTGAAACAAATCTCGCCAAAAGGCGCTGAGAAACACGGGTCACGGTCCGAGACAATGGACTCCGGAAGACCATGCAGGCGGACCACATGATCGAAGAAAAGCTTGGCGACCACTGGAGCTGTAGCCGGCTGGGATAACGGAATGAAGTTAGCGTACTTTGATAACCGGTCGACCACCACCAATAAAGCAGTCTTCCCCTGAGATTTTGGCAATTCTGTGATGAAATCCATGGAAATGTCTGCCCATATCTAATGTGGCATGGGTAGTGGTTGCAGAAGCCCGGCTGGAGATAGAGTGCTAGTCTTGTTTTGTTGATAGACCATGCAGCGACGCACATACTGCTCCACGGATTCCCGTTGCTTCTCTCAAAAGTAGCTGGCTTGGAGATGGTGTAGAGTCTTCTATACTCCCTCATGATATGGAAGCAATGATCTCATCCACCAAGGGTGACGAGGCCGGCACCACGAGGCGCCTGTCGTGGAAGACGAGCCCATCGTGGACCGTCCATGGGGTGTGCATTGTACCGCCCGGGGCTACCCCGGACTGGGTCAGTGATTTGCCCGATGTGGTCGCTACAGGAGCCGCCCCGGGCTGCACCGGTGTTGCGCCCGAGGTGGCCGCTGGAGGGGACGGTGCCGAATGTGCCACCGAAGAGGACGCTGATCCGGACGTGGCGCTACCCCACCGATCGGCCAGGCGCCTGATCTCTGGATGCCCATGTAACACCTCGTGCCACTAGGTACGTGTCACGTTTGTGGGGCAGGAAATGGTAGCACATCGCCCTTCTTCGGTGTAGGCTCGCGATAAAGCGTCAGCGGCCGCGTTGTGTCGCTCGGGTTTGTACTCCACCTGAATATCAAACCCCATTAATTTGCTGAGCCAGTGCTGCTGTGGCAGTGTGATGAGCACCTGCTCCAAGAGGAACTTGAGGCTCCCGTGGTTCGTGTGCACGACGAAGGGGTGGCCCCATAGGTAGGGTCGCCAGTGCCGCACGGCTTTTGACAGCCCAATGAGCTCGCGCTCATATGCCACCAACTTCATGTGTCGATCTGCTAGCTTGCAACTGAAGTAGGCGATAGGGTGGCCATGCTGTTGGAGGACCGCCCCGATGACCGTGCCCGATGCGTCACACTCCACCACGAATGGTATCGAGAAGTCCGACATCTGCAACACCGGTGTCGACACCAGGGCCTGTTTGAGGCGGTGGAAAGCCTCCTCTGCCAAAGCTGTCCAGGCAAAGCCATTCCGGTGCAGCAATGACGTGAGAGGCTCTGCAATTGTGGCGTAGTCTTGAACGAAGCGCCGATAGTACCCGGTCAGCCCTAAGAACCCCCGCAAGCTTGATACAGAGAAGGGTCATGGCCAAGCGGTCACTGCTTGGAGCTTTTCCGAGTCTACCGACACCCCGTTGTGGGAGATAATGTGACCCAAATACCCGACCCGTGCTTGAGCGAAGGCATACTTGAATCGTTTGTGGTAGAGTCAATGGAGTCGCAGGCGCTCTAGAACCAGGCGCAGCTGCTCTAGGTGCTCCTCCTCCAAGCGGTTGTACACTGAAATGTCATCAAAGAAGATAAGTACAAATTTTCCCAAGAAGTCCTGCAACACATCATTCATCAGGGCCTAGAAGGTGGATGGCGCATTGGACAATCCAATGGGCATCACGAGGAACTCGTAATGGCCATGGTGTGTCCGGAAAGCTGTTTTGCTGATGTCATCAGCCCACATCTGGACTTGGTGGTAGCCCGAGCGCAGGTCCAGCATGGTGAAGAAACGAGCTCCCCCAAGCTTGTCGAGATGCTCCTCTACGACAGGAATGGGGAACTTATCCTTGACTGTCCGCACATTGAACTTGCGGCAATCCACGCAGAAACGCCACGCCCCATCGGCCTTCTTGACCAGCAGGACCGGGGATGAGAATGGTGAGTGGCTAGTGGCTCAATGAACACGTCGTCATAGGCGTCCAAGAGGCTTTGGATCACCGTGGCCTCCTTCAACTCAGCTTGCATCATGATTGGGCGCGGTTGGCGCTACATGCCTTGCAGCCTCATGCGCCCCCCCTCGAACTCCATAGATAAATCTTCAAAGTTCCAATGGATATTTCTCAGCGTCCGTAGCCACTGCACCCCCAAGAATGATGTCAAACCCGTCAATGGGAAGGACGATGAACGGGGCCGAGAACTTCTGCCCTTGTATGTCGAAGTCCACCTTGACGTTGCTGAGTCAAGGCAGATGGGTTCCCCTAGCTACCCGCACCTGCTGTGGCATGCCACTTGTTGGCTGCCTATTCCCATGTGCCCTGGCGAGCCGCATACGCATTCATGAAGTTGTGCGTGCTCCTACTGTCGATGAGGCCGAGCCAACGCTTGTCCCCTATGAGCACCAGAAGTTGCATCGTGTTCCCATGCTTGGGCCCCAAGACAGCGATCATGGACAGAGAAATATCCTCCTCTGGTTCCACCGTGTGGTATCCATCGTCCTCCGCCTCATCTTCTACCTTCAGATGGAACAAACATTTGCACTTGTGCCCCCTTGTGTAGACTTCATCGCAGTTGTAGCAAAGTCCTTTTGCGCGTCGCTCTGCTAGCTGATCGACTATGAGGCGTCGCCGGAACGGTGTGGAGGCGACGCTGCTCTGCACACTTGTTGTAGGTGTTGCTCGGTTACGGCTAACCAAGCCTCCTCCTGCCGCCGAACCGCTCACAGCTTGGGTATGGCTGCCACCGCTCGCATGGTCAAGGGCTCCATACGTGTGACCGAGAGCGAGGGTCGCAGCCGCCGGAGTCGCTGTGGCCACTGCCGTCGGCATGGGCTGGAAACTTGCCGATGAAGTTAGCCCACGGACGAAGGAACCACGCCCTCATCCCGTCCCCGTGATCCCTTGTATTGCCTTCGCGATCCACGCGCCTTCCTGGACTCCGGCTCCCTCGCGAACCCAATTGCCTCGGAGAGGTCCCGAGGTCGCTCGCGGCGGACGTCCGCTCCCAGTGCCACGGACATCCCCGTGAATAAATGTTTCAATCTGGTCAGCTCTCTTCATCTTTGGTGTGCGTGCGAGTAGGCGTTGGTACTCCCTTGCGTACTCGTCCACTCCGCTGGTTCCCTGCTTCAGGTTCACGAGATCACCCAGTGGCCCGACGCTTGAGTGTCGGGTAAAACGTTGCATGAACGCCTCCGAGAAATCCTCCCAAGCGATCCACAATTCCTTCTGCTGCCAGTTGTCCAAGACCTCCTGCGCTTCCCCAGTTAGGTGGAGACCAGTAATCTCCACGTAGTCCTCTTCAGGGATGCGGTGTACCCGAAAGAAGCGTTCGCATCTCCGTATCCATCCCAACGGATCGTCTTGGCCATCATAGTCGGGCAGATCGAAGCATGGAGGGCGAGGCGCCCAACGTCGTCCTTCCTTCTCCTCCTCCCGGTCGGTTCCACGCCGACGCCAGAGCGCGAGCTCCTCGCAAACGCAAGCCTGCCGCCCTCGCCCCAACGTGCTGTCTCGCCGTGGTGGTGCGTTCGCGCGGTTGTCAGCGGTGACTCGACTCGCGTTGTGTTGATCCTCCCCATCACCCTGCGGATCCGGCTCATTAGCCAGGCCTTTTGCCTTCAGAATCTTCATCACCTCCACCAGCATCGCCTTCACGTCCTTCATCTCTGATTCGAGCGCTGATCTTTGGAGTTTTGATTATGGTGATGATCCCTACACGTACTCTCAAAGTTAGCAGCAAACGATGACAAAGACCTATGTTTCTGAACTTTGGCGCATTTCTGGGCCACTTGTCAGTGTCATGTAGGGACTGTTGACGCCAGTCAAATTTGTTGTAACCCTAGGGTTTCAACCCTAAGGGTATTATGAGCAAACCTAATTATGGAGGCAATATAAAAAAAGACATCCCTTTGTACCATTGTGATTTGATGAATAAAAAGGAAGAAGCGTCGTCTCTTTTTCTATTGATATATTGTGTTCATTGTCCTTTGTGATTGATTGATTGTTGATCATCCAGCGGGTAGACAACGCGATTTACAATACGTTATCAGCACGATCGTCTCTCGGGAGCAGAATCTGCCTGCTACAATCTACCTGCTACCTCGTCGTCTGCATCGACTCGACAATTTTGTATCTACGAGCAATCGGAGGTAACTAATCGATCCCGTAGATTGGTTTAAATTGCATTCTATTGGTAGATGCCTCATCATTTTCAATTAGTAGATTGAAACGTGCATGGATAGAAGTGCTAGTCGGTATACTAGTTTTGCATCTACTATCGCGTTGCACTATAGGCACGACATAGTTTCGTGGTCGTCGCTGCTCCCGACCGCGGGCGCATCGTACTCACCTCCGTCTCGCCGACTTGCGCTGCTGCCGCCAGAAGCGGCGCAGCCGCTTAGTCATGACAACCCACGCGCCGCGCCGTAGCTAGCACCGCCGCCGCCGCAAAGACGTCGCCCGCCACGTGCTAGTAGCCGGCGCCGCTTCGCCGCCGCCAGCCTTCGTGTGTCGCCGCCGCCATAGCACGCCGCCCGCCGCGTGCGTGCTAGTAGCCGGTGCCTCCGTAGCTAGCGCCGCCGCCCGCCGCAGATCGCCATCGCCGACGACCTTGCGCCGCCCCCCGCCGCTGCTTTCGTAGTCAGCCCGCTTTGCCGTTCAGTTGCCGCTCAACCGCTTCGGTTGTTGCAAATGCCACCGATCGTCTTTCGGACGTTCGTACCGCCGCCACCGACCCATGGGGAAAACCTAACAAGCGTTTGGAGCTGGGCTCCCAGCTGGATGAGGGAAAAAGGGAAGGGACATGGGCCCTATGGGCCGGCCCGGGGAGAGAAAGAAAAAAATAATAAAAAAATAAGATACTTATTTACTAAAGAATGGAAATTCTGGAAACTCTCTAAAACTAAGGATAAAATCATTCACTGATATATCACTGTCTATTCACAAAATTTGCTTCATATTTAGGTCTGCAATTCTTTATTCAAAGCAAACCCGTGTGAATTACATATTTATCCTATTTATTTAATAATTTGTCTAAGACCGGTAGTCTCAATTATTTATGCAACTTAGAGAATTCTAGAATATTTCTTGCAAACCCTCATTGTATATTTTCTGTAGTAAATATATAATTGCATGTGTAGGATATGTCTGACCTGAACAAGAGAGATTTCTCCCCTCTCACTGTCGATTGGAGCAATTATCTGACCTGGGCTATGGATCTTCGGATCAATTTGGAAGCTCGCTCCCTTGGTGCTGCAATTGTCCCTCCTATAGAGGGCGCACCACCAGTCCCTAATCCGGTCAGGTACTCAGCCCTGCACTATATGAGGCACCACATACACCCGGACCTGAAGTCCGAGTATATGATGGGGGACAGCCCGCTGGCACTGTGGAACTCCCTGAGAGAGCGCTACAACCAGCATGTGCAGACTCTCCTGCCTGAGGCACAGAGAGAGTGGGCGAAACTCAGGTTCCAGGACTTTAAGTCTGTGGCCGGGTACAACTTTACTCTCCATAGGGTCGTTGCCAAACTAAGGTTCTGTAAAAAACAGGTCTCAGATAAGGAAAAGATTAACATGACCCTAGGGACCTTCCACCCTTTTATGATGATACTCCAGCAGCAGTATCGTCAGCATAAGTTCACCCGTCACTTTGAGCTGATGCAAACTCTGCTGGAAGCAGAGAAGCACGATGAGATTCTTATGAAGAATCATCATGTTCGCCCTACCGGGTCGAAAGGTGTGCCAGAAGCACACGCCAATGCTCAGGGGTCCTCCGGTAACCAGGGCCATAAGCGGGGAAGAGGTGGAAAGGCGCCGTGGCAAAATCACGGCGGGCAGAAAAAGCAGGACAAGGGAAAGACTGGTGGCAAAGGCAAGGAGGTTGTCCAGGAGAAGCCTCCCAAGACCAAGTCGAACCACGCTAGTAAACCATGTTACAGGTGTGGTGGCAAGGGCCACTGGTCGCGGACTTGCCGCACCCCAAAACACCTCGTGGAATTGTACCA
Organism: Olyra latifolia; assembly: GCA_036346145.1. Classification (NCBI taxonomy): domain Eukaryota; kingdom Viridiplantae; phylum Streptophyta; class Magnoliopsida; order Poales; family Poaceae; genus Olyra; species Olyra latifolia. The sequence goes on from CM070530.1 coordinate 7,132,247, forward strand.
GAAGTACATGAAGAAGGACGGCAAGAAAGACAAGCTCAGATCTGTGGTACACGTCACTCAGCTGGAAAATCCTCTGGGAGAGGAGAAGGGTGACAAACAGGAGGTCCCGCCAAGCCTGAAGATGAAGGACCCCACCTCTGATGATGAGGACGACCTTCTGGGTGTAGAACTGGAAGATATATATGGAGATCTGCAATAGACTGTAGCTGCATCTATGTCATGATATTATCCCTACTTAGTTCGTGGTTTGCTTATGTTCCTGCAAAATATATTTTATTTATGAATTACTTGCACCGTGAACTTGTAATAATTAATTCTTAGTGTTCTATGTTCGTGATAGCTCCTAGAGAACTTAATGATGTTATGAATAATTTATCACTGCCTTCAATATTTTGATATTATGCATGCTTGTGATACTTGAGAATATATCTTACTTGTGTGTATGTGATATATTCATATGACATAGAACCGCGTAGTGGCCAAATGGAGGAGGAACTCGCATGCAGTGAGCTTGCACGACCAACACCATTCTAAGGGAGATAAAATACTTCCAAAACCTCCGAAGAGGGATGGAAATATCTGACGATTCTTTGGCAAAGAACGCTACAGATTGTGGGCTCCGGTAGAGCCGTGTTAACTCTCCCCATGGGCACAATGATCACCATCGTGGATGCTCCCTTGTACCCTGAATCGACCCGCACTTTGCTAAGTTTTAAGGACATCCGCATGAACGGCTTTCACATAGAAACCGAGCATGAATGTGGAACTGAATTCCTCCTGGTAAGCTCTAAAGACGGGTGCGAGAAGCAGGTGGTGGAAAAATTCCCCTCTTTTAAGTCTGGCCTATACTATACTTACATCAAGCCCTCTCCTCATCTTTCTATGAAGGCTGAAATAACCACCCCAGACCAGTATATAGTCTAGCATGACCGTCTGGGACATCCGGGCCTGAGTATGATGCAAAGAATAATTAAAAATACTGTAGGCCATACCCTGAAGGTATCCGATTTCCCAAAGCCTGAAGCTTTTATATGCCCTGCATGCGCCAAAGGAAAATTAATAATTAGACCCTCTCGTGTTAGAGTCCAAAGTGAGTCCCTGAATTTCCTGGAGAGGATTCAGGGTGATATCTGTGGACCGATCTTGCCAGTGACAGACCCATTTAGATATTTCATGGTGCTTATGGATGCTTCTACACGCTGGTCTCATGTATGCCAGCTGTCTACGAGAAACCATGCGTTCGCTAAGTTAATTGTCAAAGTAATTAAATTACAGGCCGACTTTCCTGAAGAAAGAATTAAGTCTATTAGGTTGGACAACGACGCTGAGTTTAGCTCGAGGGCGTTTCGTGATTATTGTGTGGCCATGGGCATAACTGTAGAGCATTCCGTGCCTCATGTGCTCACACAGAACGGCTTGGCAGAATCACTTATAAAGAGGATCAAGTTAATAGCCAGACCTTTGCTATAGAATTGCAGGCTTCCCACCAGTAGTTGGGGCCACGCAGTACTGCATGCCGCAGAATTAATAAAACTCAGGCCGACTGCAAATCATAACACATCCCCTATGGAACTAGTACGTGGGCAACAACCAAGTATTTCCCATCTGCGTAAATTCGGCTGTGCTGTATATGTGCCGATCTCACCACCGCAGCGTACCTCCATGGGACCACACCAGAAGTTGGGGGTCTACGTTGGGTTTGTATCTCCATCGATTATTAAATACCTAGAGCCTATGACAGGTGACCTGCATAAGGCTAGGTACGCTGATTGTATTTTTGACGAGGGCAGTTTCCCAGTATTGGGGGGAGATGAAAAGTACCACACTAAGGAATACCGGAAAATCGATTGGAATGCCATTGGCGTCCAAGTCCTAGATCCACGCACTAAGGAAACTGAACTAGAGTTTTAGCGTATAATAGATTTGCAACAAGTTGCGAATCGGCTGCCAGATGCTTTCACTGACCATAGAGGCGTAACTAAGTCGCATATACCCGCAGTAAATGCACCGGAGAGAGTGGAGGTACCCCTAAAGGCCATTCATGCCCCCCTTGGGAGAAAAAGGGAGAGCGATCCAGGTGCACCTGATTCGAGCACACGGAGACGTCCGCAAAAGCAAAGAATCTGTGCAGACTTATTACCCCTGGCAGGTGAGAATGAACGACCTGTAGTCGTGAATCGACCAGTAGTCGATAACCACCCTGAAGGTGGCGGGCGCCCCGAAGGTGCAAAACACAGTGACCATGCTCGCACCTTTCTAGGTGCTGGGAGAACGGAAGGGTCTAGTCCCGTCGTGCTAGGAAATCATGCGGAGACGGATGTGTGAAACTAACCACGGCGAACAGAGGGGGGGTGAATGAGAGCCTCGAATTTTTTACGGCCGTTCTTTTTCGAATTCACCGGCACCCCAAAATATGAACAACTTGACAACTATGTGTACCCCTAGCATGAATGAGAGTCATGGAATATGTGGGGATTTTTCACACACAATCCTGGTTGTCAAGTGTCCAAAAGAGAAGAATCAATTCAAACCTTACTTTAAGAAAGGAGATCAAGCCAAATAACCAAAGTGACTTTCAGAAAAGCAAAAAGCAGATTTGTTCTCACTTGGAGGAGATGGATGGTGGCTTTCTGGTGCTCATCAAATTTTGGGAATTTTTCTCCCTATTTCTCAATGGGTCGTGCACAACTTTACCAAAAATCATCTCAAAACTCCATGTAGATAAATCATGAAAATTCAAACATCACAAGCTGCTTTCTGGAAAGCAAAAACAGAAACCCCAGAGTTTGTTTCCACTTGGAGCAGAGGGATGGTGGGTTTCTGGTGCTTCTCAATGTTTGGAAATTTTTCTTCCGATTAATCAATAAGTCATGAAGCACTCCACCAGAAATCTCCTCAAAACTCCTTTTGCAGAAAATATGAAAAATCAAAACCACGAGCTGTCAAGAACATCGAGCAGAAAGTTTGGGGCTCGGTTTTCACCTCACTGCTCCCAAACGGTGCAAGAACAGGACTCCAAATTTTTATAGTGAATAGATATATGAGTCACGCACCTTCTCCAACAAGAATCACTCAAAAAGATTTTTCTAGATTTTTATAAAAATCAAACACTGCCTGCTGCGCGAAGAACAAGACAGGAACTTCAAGAACAGACTTGAGCCATCAAAGCATATAGAATAGAAAAGGAGGCACGGGAGTTTTTCAGGATGGCTCAAGATCGAAACAAGAACACACACAAATCCCACAAGATCATTTCACTCTACGGTATTTAAATGCTGAATTTAAATGCTGAAAGTAAGTGCAAGAACGATATAAAAACGCCGATCTATTAGCTCATGAACAGAATTACAGATCGGGGACCCGGAGACGCAGCCCCCACACTCACACAGAGACGCAGCTCCTCAACTCACACCTATGTTGGCTGGCTACAAATGGCTCAAGGGACACCCTCCAAGTGAAGCCTTGGGGTCCTATTTATAGCCCAAGCCACACATTTGTGAAAACCTACACCGGGCGGCCGGAAACCCGAAAACACACTCCGGTCTCTCTCGACGAATCTGAAGCATTGCCAACCACCTCCAGCGGCTCCGATGCTCCCAAGACTTCGACGAGGTCGTGCACGAGCGACGCCCGGTGCGGGCGCCCAAAAACCTCCACCGCAGACTCAAGACGGTCCTCCGGACATCACCGCTAGCCCACTGGCCGGTTCTTTCGTGGGGCCAACTGCATTGAGACCATCACTGCGTACACGAGAACAACACGAACACAAGGAAACAAACCGATCTCCGATCGGGTTACGGTTCATCGAGCAGTGAAAAATAAAGAATGCACGACAGAAATCTGGTGACGGACGCCGTCCGGTGATCTAGGAGCGATTCGGCACTGGGAACCAGAGGTTCCGTGGACCGTTAAGCGCAACGTCTAAGTGCAAGCTCCAAATGCAGGGGTTCAAAACTTCGCAAGAATCAAATTTGTAACATGCCAAATCAAAAGTGGATTTGAATTTTGAATTTAAACGAAAACCACCACATGCTCATCACTCATGACTTCACAATCTCCCCCTTGATGAGCATGTTGACAAAATTTCCCAAAATTGGCCATGAAAGCGAAGTTTTGATTTCAAACTCAATTTTCAGTTTTGAAACTCCCCTAAAATCATGATTCTCCCCTTTTGTCAAATGGTCAAGAAGACACCAATCATAAACCCGAACAATGCATATGCAAAAGAAATGAAGAAAACCTAACCAAGGGCTTTGCCAATTAGCCAAATGGTCACCAAAGTTGAATATCGAGGTTCAAATGAAGTTTGAGGTTCACAAGCTGACAAGACAGACAAAGGTACTAAGGCATGAAAGGAGCAAAACAAAACATTTTTGTTGATTCAAGTCATGTGCACATTGGCAATGAATAGACGTTTCAAAATCAAAATGGGTGCACAAACTTGAGAAACATCAAGACAAAGAAAAACAAGGTTGCCAAATCGAGAATGACCAAGACCAAAATGTGTCCAAAGAGTGCCCAAACTGAATTTTATTTTTGGCCTTAATCTCTCCTTTTCCTTTTTTGTTTTGTTTTTGTTTTTTTTTTTGTTTTGGAGAGGCCTTCTTGACTTTATTTGCACCTATTCACATGGTGAATGATTGCTAGTAGAGCACAACCCAAGGGTAACTTGGAACCGACCCCTAGGTCACCCACAAATTCTACCAAATGCAAACCTCGTGGATTGAAACCCATGTTTGGTTGCTTTATTTTAAGTAAGGGCAAATGGACTCCACTAAAGAAGTGGTCATGATCGAAGAAGGCAACTCGAGTTTCAAAATCTCGACGGAGATCAAGAAAAATGTACCGACATTTTGACAATGAAAAGCCCAACCATGAAAACATGCAAATGTCAAGTTTTGCAATGATTTTCTCAAAGATTTTAAGCTCCTTCTACCCTTTTCTCAAACTCGTGTCAAATCAAACAAGTTTGCACATAAACTCAAATGGTACATCAAAACTCAACATCGATGAGACCAACAAGCCTAATAGGCAAAGCACTTGCAAAGAAAAACAAAAACTAGATGCAAATGCAATGCTTCAAACCTCCCCCTCAAAATAAGAACCCGAGGCAAAAGCGCATAGAGGAAGGAAAGAGGCGTAAAATCGGTTTGCTATAGAACAGGAAGAGAAAGCAGCAGACACTCTAGCACAAGGCACACTCCTAGCTACAGAAGATAGGGAAGCAAGCCTAAACTCGACTACTAGAGAGAACAAACACAAACCACTGCCTACCTGTATCCTCCACATACCTGGTCAACCAATAAGTCTATGTGAGACTCTCTAACTAGAGCAGAGGACATTGCTAATCACGCATGATAGCGACCTAAGAGATAAGAGGTGCCAAAGAAAGTGCTGTGATTCTAGCATGTTCTAAAAACAAACCAACACAGCATAAAACAGAAAGAATATATACAATATAGTACAAGATCAAGCTCCCTCACACGATACCCCCAAAGACTAACCAAGCCAAGCTCTCCCGGAGAGTGGCAAACCTAGGACCATCTAAGGGCTTGGTGAGAATATCTGCAAGTTGATGATCACCTTCTACAAAACCTAGCCCTATATCCCCTTTCTCTACATGGTCTCTAAGGAAGTGGTACCTGATATCTATGTGTTTGGTCCTGGAATGCTGGACTGGGTTTTTGGCAATGTTGATGGCCGAGGTATTATCACACAGAGTGGGACGCTACCAACCTCTAACCCATAGTCCCAAGCATTTGTCTTAACCAAAGCACTTGGTCGCAACAAGCGGCTGCAGCCACGTGCTCGGCCTCGGTGTGAGATCGAGCTACACCGGTGCGCTTCCTAGAAGACCAAGAGACAAGTGAAGTGCCTAGAACCGGCAAGTGCTCAAGTGCTCTTCCTATCTATCCTCTGACCAAACAAAGTCTGCATCGTAATAGGCTCTAAGAGATAGACAAGAAGCGAAGAAAACCGATTCCTATCTCGGGGTGGCCACTAGGTAGCGGAGGATCCGCTGACACCAAGGTGAGAAATCCTAGGGAAGCTCGAAATCGAAGCGCACAGCACACACGGCAAAGTGTATGTCCGGCCGAGAAGAGGTAAGGTACAGCGAAGCTTCTATCATGCTCCTATAGAGCTTCGATCTACTGGCTCAAGATCTAAGTCGCTCAAGCACGTAAGTGGTTGCCATGGGAGTGAAACAGCTTACTATCGACCATGGCAAACCGCTGAGCGTGTCTCTAGTGTACTTGGATTTGGTGAAGAAAGATCCTCGAGGGTCTCGCTTGATTTGAAAACCCAAGAAAAATTCAGTTCACCCATCATGCTCATCTCAAATTCAGAGCTCATGACGGAAGCAAATTCAGAGACCAAAGAATCGAAGACCCACCAAAGATAATGTCATCAACATAAATCTGCACAAGGAGAAAATCGATGACTTATGCGTTTGATAAACAGGTCTTATCAACGCCGCCCATTGAAAACCATTTCCAATCGATAACTCTTGAGTCGTTCGTACCAAGCTCGAGGGGCTGCTTGAGCCCATATAAAGCCTTCGAGAGCTTGTATACGTGATCGAAACTCAACACAAACAAAGCCGGAGGTTGCCGAACAAAAACTTCTTCCTCAATGAAACCGCTCAAGAAAGCACTTGAACATCCATTTGAAAAATCTTGAAACGGTGTGAAGCCATAAAAGCAAGGAAGATCCGAATGGAATCATGTCGAGCAACCGGAGCATAGGTCTCATCAAAGTCAATCCCATCGACCTGAGTGAAACCTTGTGCCACCAACCTAGCCTTATTTCTCACAACTACCCCATCCTCACTCGCTTATTTTTAAACACCCATTTAGTACCTATGATATTGACGCTCACTTGGGCATTCCACTAAATCCCAAACTTTGTTTCTCTCAAAATTCTCTAACTCTTCGTGCATGGCATTGACCCAATCAGGGTCGCCAAGAGCCCGAGCTATGTCCTTAGGCTCGAGAGAAGAAACGAAGGCAAAGAGAGAGGAGGGGCTGGTGTGCTCTAGACCTAGTCACACGCCACCTATAGGTCCTATAATCTGATCAGAGGGTGACTAGCCCGAACGTGCCTAGGTGCACCCGAGGTGGCCTCTACCTCATGTGAAGCCGAGGCGGGATCGAGCCACCAAGGAGGACTCTCAGGGGGACACCTCGAAGAAGAAGTCCTAACAGAGTGGGCTCGAGGAGGGTGGAGGCACGGAGGGCTCGGGAGGATCGAAGCGCGGTGGGTCGACTATGGCTTCTACTGTGGAGGAGGTTCGTCATCGGGGACCGACGAGCGATCATCCCGACTCACCTTCTCCTCTACGAAGATAGGCTCAAAGGAAAGATCGATGGGAGATGTCGGCCTAGAACCTGGTCTAGCCTCGTCAAAGTGACCTCACAAGACTCCACAACCCTCCGCCTAGTTATGTCCCAAACCCTCAGAGATCCTAGAGGACTTAGTGTACCCCAAGAAAAGACCATCGAAGAGCGAGACTCGAACTTGTCCAAATTGCCGATTTTAAAATGAAGCACTTGCAACCAAAGATTCGAAAGTGTGAAACATTGGGCTTGCGCCCATATCGAAGCTCGACGAGGTCTTGTGCAACTTGGCACGGAGAAACACTCTGTTGGAAACATAGCAAGCAGCAGAGACAAATCGGCCGTAAGTGTCGCGGGGTGGAGTACTCATCCAAAGATTGTCTGGCCATTTCAACCAGGTTCTATTCTTTCTCTCTACCACCCCGCTCATTGGGCCGCATGAGGCGAAGAAAATTGATGCTCAACTCCGTAAAGTGTGCAAAAAGATTGAAAGAAGTATTCTTGAATTCGTGCCATTATCGAACGAATGGCCCGGTGCACTGAAACTCAACGCAAGCCTCCTTGAGAGGTTTCGAACAGCTCAAATGTCTCCTCCTTTGAGGCCATGAAGAAGACCCAGAGTAGCGAGAAAAATCGCCAACAATAACAAGCACGCATACCACTTCCCACCAACCGATCGCACTCGAGCCGACCAACAAGATCCATATGCAAGAGCTGTCCGGTGCATCACCATTACGCATGAGACGCGTGGATGGGAAGCGGCAACCATCTTGCCATGACGGCAAGGAGCACAAACCAAATCCTCAAGAAGAGAAAGCTTGGGCAAACCGAAAGCAAGTCTCAAGAATCGACACGCACAAGGTGATCAAAACCAATATGTCCAAGGCGCCTGTGCCAAAAACGAATATCCCGAGAATCGAAGCAAGTAAGCGGTGAGGAGCACCAATCAAGAAGTAGGAAAATCAGCTCGAAAACTTCGGTGAAAGCGGAGATCCCAAAACCAACTCGCCAGAGGACTCAGACACAAGAACCAGACGCCCTAAACCTAACCTCAGAGCCTCGATCAACAAGCTGCGACACGTAAAGCAGATTATACTGCAGTTTGTCGACAAGAGCTACGCCTGAAATCACGAATCGAGGGCTAACTCGATGAACCGCGAGCTAGACACGGCCGACGAAGCGCCCCGAAGGTGATCTGCTCACCGTCGGGATCTGAGGCTAGGAGGCAAACCATCGTGACTCACCGGTCATGTGGTGACAACAACCGAGTCAACGATCCAAATGCCCTTCCTCCCAAATTTCACGAACTGAGTCAAGTAAAGAGAAACGGACTCACCGAGGACACACTAGTGCAGACCTAGGTACCCAAAATCGAGTCACACCCCGTAAGCACCTAATGACTCTCGGAATGAAACACAGGGGAACTCGCTTGACCTCGCCCGTAAAAACCTTGGGCTGCCCCAAGTCCGAGAACCACTCTCCGTCACCCCATCTCGACATCGGGAGGAAACTCACGCCGGGTGTTCGCCTCCACCGAGAAAGAAGGTACACCACGAGGACGGCGGAACTCACGCAACCTAGCTCGGTCGAACCCGCCGAGGAACGACACTCTTGAAACCTAACCTGGTCTACCCGAGGGACCTGAAAACTCCTGCTTAGGACGCGGTGCGGTGTGTGCTCTAGATGGTCAGCTGCCTCTCCTAGAGTGACCTCAGGAAACCCAACGAGCCGGTAACAAGTCTCACTCGGTGACCAACTCGTGGCAAGAAGAACAGTGAACCTAGCCTTGGGCTTTTGTTTAGGCTTGGCTTTGGTTTTGGCTTTGGTCAGGACGAAGGCTGCAGGAGGTGCAGATTGCGGATCGCTAGGGTGCTCTGCCCTTTCCAGTGATGGTGCTACAGAGGAAGCAACCACCGGTCAGAGCAACACGAGACCTGCAGACCTAAAAACGGTGTTGGTAGGAACCCTGGAGAAACGACGGCCGCTCACGCCGCTCTCGGTGGACAACTCTGAAGGGTGACGCTTGATGTGATCAAGCCAGTCAAACCCAAGACCTCTACCTGTGATATCTTGGGTGATCCAAGATCAAGTTCAACTTCTTCTTGCCCCCACTTAACTTCTCAAGAGTGCTTATCGTATTCACACTCGATGTAGACGGGGCAAAACTCACACGAGGAAGAGAGGACTCGGGAGACTTATCCTCGACACCCACCGGTCCTTACCCTTCAACCTCTGAACCTTATCACTCAAGATAGTGATCTCATTTTGAAAAGCCTTGCAGAGAGACACTCGAGTTTTGCACGTAAATAAGGCGAGATGGAACCTAAGACTCATGTCCTCTAGCGCTCTACCCATATGTTCATCCAACCCATCACAAATAAGAAGCAAGGAGCTATCACTAGGGAACTCAAATCAGCAATTTTACTCTTGAGTTTTAGGTTCTCTAACCTCAAGGACAAGCACTCATCACAAACAGGCGGACACAAAAGAATCATCATCGAGCTAGTTGGGTCCTTAGGTGAAACATGATCTCTACAGCCCTCAACTAGACCGACATGGTCCTTAGGTGTGTCAAGTGTGTGAGCGTATGATCAGACAGCAACAAGCTCGGCGGAAACAAAGCAAAAGTAAAGCACTACGAGTCTCCTCTAACTCGTCAAGCACACTAAGATGTTTGTCCTTAAGCTCTTCAAGCTCCTTGTTCACACTAGCATGAGTGGTCCTTAGCTTATCCAAATCGAGAGGGCCTCATCACGCACCCTCCAAGTCTCGGTGTCAAGACAAGCATCATTACTAGGCGCAGCCCTAGCATTTTCTAGTTCAAATGAGAGGTGTGCTACTTCTAACTTGAGGTCCTTAACCCTACGGTTGATTGAGCAAGAAAGCCGCCTAATTTGAGAAATGCGGCATTCAGGTCATCGAAGTTCTCAAAGCAAGGTACCTCGAGTCGGTGTCGGCGTCGAAGAGTCGGAGAGGTGGCCGGCCATGAAGCACATGCCGGCAGCGTGGCCGTCGTCGTCGGCGTCGTCGTCGAGAGCGTCCTCGCCGTCGTCGGCCGGCCTCCTCCTCCTCGTCAACGCAAGCCGAGTCCAATGCGGCAAGCACCTTGCGGAACAGCTTGCGCCTTCTCGAAGGAGGGCTTCGCCGCCAGAGGAAGCTTGCCTCCGACTTGCAGTGCGGCTTTGGTGATGGTAGTGACGGGCTTCTTGGGTGCCTCCTCTCGCCCCTTGTTCCTCAGTTGGGACACTCGGCACGCATGTGGTTGACACCACCACACTCAAGCATCTCACGGTGCTCCTCCTCCTCTCACTCACTCTCCGAAAGCTCTCGAAAATTTCTTGGAGAGGAGGGCAAGACTCTTTCGCACAGAGTCCAGATGCTCGTCGAAAGTTCGAGCAAACAAGTTAAAGAGACACCACCCAAGTCTATGGAGGAAGTAGACGGGTGTGTCACAAGAGCGAGAGAGTCTGGAGTCATCTGAACCAAAGATGCTCCTCCTCATGGGACTTCAAGTTTGAAAACAAGCCATCCAAAGTAAGTTTGGTAAGGTCGTGGCTTCACGATAGCCACGACTTTGACCCCCAAATCTTCATGTCAAGCGCAGAAAGCAAGTGACGAGCATTGTCGGCTCCTTCATAGTTGATGCCAACAGACCGCAAAGCGCTCAAGATTTTAGTGAACCGGCTGAAACAGCGCTCAGCGATTCACCCGGCTTCGAGCGAAGCGGTTGTATTCCGCTTGTCTTTGGTCTGGCGACGGTCTGAATTTTGACTGTCCCTCATGGAAACTTTGGAGGTAGTCCAGACCTCATGAGCCGACTCGAGATGACCAACTCGGTCGTACTCATTCCGCCCAAAGCCTTGGAACAGAATGTTCCGAGCTTTGGCATTCTGCTCGTACTCCTTCTCATTTTCGGGGGTAACCTCATCTTCCTTTGGCACCTTGTATGGGTATTTCACCTTCCTCCATACACCAAGTCCTTGTGCCATGAGGTATGAACCCATCCGCATTTTCCAAAAGGAGAAGTCGGAGCCATTGAACACTGGCGGTTTGTTTGAGTATTTCTCTTCAGCCATGGTGAGGGCAAAAGGAAAGGTTCAACAGATCCGCAAGAATCACGAAGAACGCAACCTGGCTTTGATACCACTGTGAAACTAACCACGGCGAACAGAGGGGGGGTGAATGAGAGCCTCGAATTTTTACTACCGTTCTTTTTGAATTCACGGCACCCCAAAATATGAACAACTTGACAACTATGTGTACCCCTAGCATGAATGAGAGTCATGGAATATGTGGGGATTTTTCACACACAATCCTGGTTGTCAAGTGTCCAAAAGAGAAGAATCAATTCAAACCTTACTTTAAGAAAGGAGATCAAGCCAAATAACCAAAGTGACTTTCAGAAAAGCAAAAAGCAGATTTGTTCTCACTTGGAGGAGATGGATGGTGGCTTTCTGGTGCTCATCAAATTTTGGGAATTTTTCTCCCTATTTCTCAATGGGTCGTGCACAACTTTACCAAAAATCATCTCAAAACTCCATGTAGATAAATCATGAAAATTCAAACATCACAAGCTGCTTTCTGGAAAGCAAAAACAGAAACCCCAGAGTTTGTTTCCACTTGGAGCAGAGGGATGGTGGGTTTCTGGTGCTTCTCAATGTTTGGAAATTTTTCTTCCGATTAATCAATAAGTCATGAAGCACTCCACCAGAAATCTCCTCAAAACTCCTTTTGCAGAAAATATGAAAAATCAAAAACCACGAGCTGTCAAGAACATCGAGCAGAAAGTTTGGGGCTCGGTTTTCACCTCACTGCTCCCAAACGGTGCAAGAACAGGACTCCAAATTTTTATAGTGAATAGATATATGAGTCACGCACCTTCTCCAACAAGAATCACTCAAAAAGATTTTTCTAGATTTTTATAAAAATCAAACACTGCCTGCTGCGCGAAGAACAAGACAGGAACTTCAAGAACAGACTTGAGCCATCAAAGCATATAGAATAGAAAAGGAGGCACGGGAGTTTTTCAGGGATGGCTCAAGATCGAAACAAGAACACACACAAATCCCACAAGATCATTTCACTCTCACGGTATTTAAATGCTGAATTTAAATGCTGAAAGTAAGTGCAAGAACGATATAAAAACGCCGATCTATTAGCTCATGAACAGAACTACAGATCGGGGACCCGGAGACGCAGCTCCCACACTCACACAGAGACGCAGCTCCTCAACTCACACCTATGTTGGCTGGCTACAAATGGCTCAAGGGACACCCTCCAAGTGAAGCCTTGGGGTCCTATTTATAGCCCAAGCCACACATTTGTGAAAACACCGGGCGGCCGAAACCCCGAAAACACACTCCGGTCTCTCTCGCACGAATCCTGAAGCATTGCCAACCACCTCCAGCGGCTCCGATGCTCCCAAGACTTCGACGAGGTCGTGCACGAGCGACGTCCAGTGCCCGGGCGCCCGAAAAACCTCCACCGCAGACTCCGCACCGGTCCTCCAGACCAGCCGCTAGCCCACCTGGCCGGTTCTTTCGTGGGGCCAACTGCATTGAGACCATCACCTGCGTACACGAGAACAACACGAACACAAGGAAACAAACCGATCTCCGATCGGGTTACGGTTCATCCGAGCAGTGAAAACGAAGAACAGCACGACGAAATCGGTGGCGACGGACGTTGTCCGGTGATCTAGGAGCGATTCGCCTGGGAACCAGAGGTTCCGTGGACCGTTAAGCGCAACGTCTAAGTGCAAGCTCCAAATGCAGGGGTTCAAAACTTCGCAAGAATCAAATTTGTAACATGCCAAATCAAAAGTGGATTTGAATTTTGAATTTAAACGAAAACCACCACATGCTCATCACTCATGACTTCACAGGATGATTTAAATGAGGAAATTTTCATAAACTATGTAAATTCAGGAGAATTATATAAAAGAAAGTCCACTGTTATCGACATATATTTTGCCTCTAAAATTGCTGAATCCTTGGATTTAGACCCAGAATCTAAGACCATGGTAGAGTGCCGGAAGCGCTCAGACTGGGCTAAATGGAAAGAAGCAATTGAGGCTGAACTGCGCTCGCTTAATAAAAGGAACGTGTTTGGCCCCGTAGAGCCAACTCCTCCCAAAGTACTCCCCGTAGGAGTTAAGTGGGTTTTCCTCCGGAAGAGGAATGAGCATCACTAGGTGGTGAGATACAAAGCGAGGCTGGTGGCACAAGGGTTCAAGCAGAGACCCGGTGTTGATTATGATGAAACATATTCTCCTATCATGAGTGAAATCACCTTCCAATACTTAATATCTTTGGCAGCTTGTATGAATATAAAAATACAGTTAATGGACGTTGTGACCGCATATTTATATGGCTCATTGGATTCAGAGATATACATGAGAGTCCCTGAAGGGCTGAAAATCCCGAATCGAGGAGATAGAAATTTGTATAGCATCAAGTTGAATAGGTTGCTATATGGACTGAAACAGTCGGGTAGAATGTGGTATAACCGGCTGAGTGAATTCCTCCTAAGAAGGGATACACAAACAATGATGATTGTCCCTGCGTGTTTACAAAGAAATCCCCAGGTGGATTTTGTATTATATCTGTGTATGTTGATGATCTAAATATCATCGGCACGGATGAGGACATTGGTGAAGCTAGCGCTCATCTGACGATGGAGTTTGAAATGAAAGATTTGGGCAAAACCAAGTTTTGTCTCGGCCTGCAGCTCGAGCATATATCAGGAGGGATCTTTGTGCACCAGACTTCCTATACCTAGAAGGTATTAGAAAAGTTCAACATGAGTAAGGCACACCCCCTGAAATCCCCCATGGTGGTCCGGTCCCTGGACGCGGATAAGGATCCTTTTAAGCCGAGAACAGATGATGAGGAGATTTTGGGGCCAGAAGTTCCCTATCTCAGCGCCATCGGCGCATTGATGTATTTGGCAAATTGTACCAGGCCTGATATCGCTTTTGCAGAAAACTTATTGGCCAGATACAGCTCCGTACCAACCAGAAGACATTGGGCGGGAGTAAAAACTGTTCTTAGGTACCTGCAAGGTACGCAAGATCTTGGACTGTTCTATGGGAGGAACGAGTCCAAAAACATGGTGGAATATACTGATGCGGGTTATATGTCTGATCCACACACTGCTAAGTCTCATACTGGGTTTGTCTATCTTTATGGTGGTACTGCAATTTCTTGGTAATCCTGCAAGCAAACGCTGGTGGCTACGTCCACTAACCACTATGAGATCATAGTCTTGTATGAAACCGCTCGAGAGGGTGTTTGGCTAAAAAGGATGGTAAACCACATCTAGAAATCATGTGGCATAGAAACCATCGATACCCCCATTTCCATTTATGAGGATAATGCTGCTTGTGTCATGCAAATGAAATCGGGTTATATTAAGAGCAATCTCACTAAGCATATTGCTCATAAGTTGTTCTACCCTCACGAACTCCAGAAGAGTGGTGAGATCGAGGTAGTTCAAGTGAAGTCTAGTGAAAATCTGGCAGATTTATTCACTAAGGCATTACCCACCTCAACGTTCCAAAAACTTGTTCACGGAATAGGTATGAGGCGATTTCATGAGTTGTAGTGTTCAGGGGGAGACCCCCGAACAAAGGGTTATATGTATCCCGTAGATGTCTGCATCCTGAATATGTGCATGTCCTAAAAACGAAAATATTGTATTCTTTTTCCCTTATATGAGTTTTCCATGAAGTTTCTCATAATAAGGTTTTTAATAAGGCAATATCACAATGCAGCATACGTGTGCAGTGTATTCTTTTTTCCAATACTTTTTTCCATTGGGTTTTGGGTTGGAGTTTTTAATGAGGCATTGACATATCGCGGTTTACCCAAGGGGAGTGTTGTAACCCTAGGGTTTTAACCCTAAGGGTATTAAGGGCAAACCTAATTATGGAGGCAATATAAAAAGACACCTCTTTGTACCATTGTGATTTGATGAATAAAAAGGAAGAAGCCCTGTCTCTTTGTCTCTTGATATATTGTGTTTATTGTTCTCTGTGATTGATTGATTGTCCATCATCCAGCTGGTAGACGACGCGACTTACAATAAAATTGTCAATCACGGCCTGCATGCTTATATAGTACCCACGTACGCTGGTCTTGCATGCATACCAGGTTCGGTGCACATAATTTTCTCTTTTTAAGAGACGGAACATGCAATTTCATTTCAAAATAGAAGCAACACTTTACAAATTTTATAATTTTACTGGAATTTTACAAGATAATACTGAAGCTCATGGCAGGAAATAGGAAAAAATTTCGTGTGAAAACAGAGCCTGATCTGTTCACCAGGACTTATTTGCTAAGCTCATTAATTTACTTATTTGCTTATATCTCCGTTATCGAAAAGTTAAATACTTTGGCTTTTTTGAGTCTGTTTAAACGTCCAAGGTGCGTATGAAAGCTCTAAAAAAGTCTAACAAAGCAGGCCAGACTCTCCAAGCGGTTTGTAGAAGCTCTCGAAGTTCATCTTCTCAGCAAATTAAGACATTTAACAAATCAAATTAGCTCTAAGAACACAATGACGTCGTCAGTTGCTTATAAGTTTTATCACATATGTAGGACAAAAGATGATGTGGATGAGACAAAATGCGCATAGAGAATTGGGGCGCCGTCCATAATCCTGTAGTTGAC
This sequence comes from Olyra latifolia, assembly GCA_036346145.1. NCBI lineage: Eukaryota > Viridiplantae > Streptophyta > Magnoliopsida > Poales > Poaceae > Olyra > Olyra latifolia. The sequence goes on from CM070530.1 coordinate 7,148,256, forward strand.
TATAGCATAGAAAACAAGAGAAAGCTATGTGTGTGGAGAAGTTTCTATAAAGAAAATGGTTGTTTATACTATTGTATGAGTTGGTTTTAGTGTCCTCCATAAGGTGACATGGACAATATAATATAGACAATTCTCTTGTAATCAGTTGTACTATTTGCTTCCATGCTCTATGTAAATATATGTTTATATTAATATGTTATATACAATAGAATCTCTCCTGCTTTTTTTTTGCTTTAAAAAATGCTATTGCCTATAACCATTGTACAATGTAGTTGCTTCACTCAATGCATGCTCTCGTTGAGGTCTTTCTCGGATATATAGGGGTCATGTTCAATCACTGGGATTGGTGGATATTTTAGACTAAAAAACATCAATCCCTAAGAAATTATAAGGACCCCGATGGAACATTGAGTTTCCAATTAAACAAGGCCTCGTAGATTTTTTATCTACTTGTGTGCTATAGAATAATAGTACGTATCTTCATTCATAAATGAACGTTATTTTGGATATTAATATAGTCCTCAAATACAGTTTTAGCCACTAAGTTCTACGTACTGTTATATAGTTATAAAACCTAATTATGTTATGATATTATGAAATTATTTTAAGATATATACTGGTAGCCACAAGTTTAGAAACTTTGACTGCAATATTATTGCACTAAAATGATGCAAGTACATTATTTTCTCTTATATGTCATGACCATCACACAAACTAAGAACAATGTTCACTAAGAATTTTGACAACCCATTTGGTTGATGTACTAAGCTTGCTAACAAATGTCACGTCTAAAGTATTGTAAAAAAAATTGGTGAAGTTAGGCAAAATATGGAAAAGTAGCTTCCAGCTAAATATTTTCGCCATGATCTTTTGTTGTCCAACTTGTTGTACAAGATGTACTCTGCAGGAGCTTCTCTGAGCTACCGACAAAACTTTCATACTCCCTTCTATCGGGACCCGGGAAAAAGGGGGCCGAGTCCCTACTGTATCTTACATGTACTAGTCCCTGGATCAAGTAGCTAGTACACACAGATTCCAGAACTTGGATCATAACCATCCGATAAATTTATTTATTACATCAGAGTGCAAATTACAAGTCTGGCGCGAAGGCCTTAAAGCAGCGGAAGTCTTACATAGGAAACAGAGGCCTCAAAATAAAACCATGAAATCCAGATGGAAACCACAACGATTCCCCACAGGCAGAGCCGGAGGAGCGCAATCCTATGCGTCAAGTATTCTTCGTCCCGAACTCCAATGCGAACCCGTCTGCCTTGGTACATCTCCTCCTCGGGTACCACGGTGATCACCACCGCCGTTGGGATGAGCAAATGAGTATAAACTCGAGGTAAGTATTCTTTAAATACTTGCAAACCAATGTCTAGTTGCTATGCAGGTTCCACGAAGGGGTTTTGGTTAACTTTGCGTAAAGCTGAGTTTTAAACTTTTAAACCTAGTTTAGGAAAGCGCTTTTGAAATTGAAGTTTGATCTTTATAATTCTTTCTTTGGAAAAGACAGCACCTACTGGCTTTTCCGAAACCACCATGGCACCCACCATGATAACCATCACGCCCATGCAACACCAATTGCAGAGCAATATCCCAAAACACAGAGAGGAAGAAGAGAATTTTACAAAGCTACAATGAGGCATCTTCCGTAGTTCACCCTTAACCATTGGGCAAGGCTTTCATGAAAGTTTTCACTCTGCAGAGGTCGTACGCTTTACCCACGAGAGGTGGTTTTTCCTAGGAATCACCCAAAGGAAAAATGCTCACCACAAGGTCTTTCACCACAACCTTCTCTTAGCTCGGCATTCCTACTAAGGTTTTCACACCAATGCCCCTCTTGTGCCGGTAGGTTCTGTTCTATGGACACACCTGGATACCCACTCCCATCCACATAGGAAGGTTCTGTTCTAAGGACATATCCAAGTGCCCACTCCCTACTTCCACCAGGAATGCTTGACTAAGAGTCCGAAGGGTACTCAACCAGGACCTGCCCATACAGGCACTCAATGGTCGCACTGTTGAACTAGTATAAGTATCACAAAGAATCGGTCCTTAAGCCAAAAGGGTATGGTCCACCACCAACCCAATCTCGAGGATACTGCCACCGAGCAGATGCAAACCACCTCGCAACCATCCATCCCGATTAGGAAACCATTTAAAAAGACCAGGATAGCACCCACTATCCCTACACACAATTCTCGACACGGTAGCACCCACTACCGGCCATTCAATTTGCAATCAAGTTTTTATCGGGGTTGAACACAAAAGTAAGTCTCTAGATTGCAATTGCTAAGCATGTAATGTAAAAATTACTAAACAAGGATGGCAGCAAGATTAAATAATATTAATTAGCTAGGGTTGATGATGTTGGCGGTGTATATTATTCATATGGGACGTTATCTACATCTTAGCTTAAATATTGTTTTTAACTTTTAATTAGCATCTACGTTTTTGCAAAATCTAATAAAACAGTTATGAAAACTGGGTAATAGCAACATGGCACATTGACTTGCCTTGATCCGGGTAGTTGGACTGATCGCCGGCAAATCCTTCGGCGGACGGATCTAACGTTTAAAAGAAACGGCAATAAGAACCACATACACAACAAGCGATATATGCACGACATGATTTGAATTGAATGCAAACAGTACAAAACAATACCACATAATTTTATAAAACTCCTGCAATTAATTTCATCACTTTTGGGAAAAACCTATAATTGATTTTGGTTTTCATAAGTTCAATATTAGAGGTACAAAAGAGACTTAATTATAAATAAATTTCAAAAATTTACTAAAACAGTACAGAAATTAGATTACAATATATCTAACTTTAGAAAACAAGTCCTGATATTTTTGGATCTATATTTTATTCTATAAAATTCCTACAAGTTGAAGCACTAAGACAATTATTAAAAATTAAAGTTAACAGAAATATGTAAATAAACAGCACCTAAAAATAATATATGATTTTATGAACCTAATAAAATTTATTTCACATTTTCTGAATTTTATACAAATTTCTATGAAATTTACAACATGAAGCAAAATCTAAAAGTGAAAAGAAATAAGGGGAAGGAGAAGGTGGGTCGGCAGGCGGCGTGGGCGCCCAACTGCCACCAGACGCTGCTGCTGAGGAGAGAGAGGCGCTGACCAGCGGGCCCTCCCGTCGTGGTGGGATCAGGAAGGCGGCGTCGGGGTCCCATGCGGCGGCGATCGGTCGGCGGCGAGCTCCGTGATAGAGGGAAAGGAGAGAGGGCCCAATCGCATCTAGCCAAGGTTTGACGACCAAATCGGCCGAGGCGTTGGTGCGGCTTTGCCCTAGCTGCGACGGCGGCGGGTCATGGCACGGCGGCGACGGGCGGCGCGACGGCGGAATCGGCGGGGTCGGCGAGCATCAGTGAGGCATGTGGAGGCTAATGGCGGCGGCGACTTGTCCCAGGGACACCCGAGGTGGCCTGTCGACGTGCGGCGGTGGCGGCATGAGGAGCACGGCGGCGTGGAGCTCACCGGCGGCGCGACGGCGGCAATGGCGGGGTCGGTGAGCATCTACGGCCCAAGGGGATGCTAGTGGTGGCGGCGGTTGGGCCGAAGACGCACCGGGGTGGTCTGGCGACGTGCGGCCGGCGTGGAGGAAGAAGGCGGCGCGGCGGCGAGCAAAAATTGGGTCGCGGGAGGGGGTGGGAAAGGTGGAGCGGGTCACAGGGAAGAGAATGGGAGGGACGATGAGGAAAGTTACCGAGCTATGACGGCGAATCGCGTGGGGAGGAGGTCGCCGGCGAGCTTCGGCTTGGAACGATCGGCGTCGTGTTCCGGCGGCTCCGAGCGACGGCGAGGGTGGCGGCCTAGCAAAACGAGAAGGGGAGAGTGTGAGAGAGGAGGTGATGGGAGGACACGGCCGGGGAAGGGCTCACCTGGCCACTTCGGCTGTGGACAGTGAGGGAGGGAGTGAGGAGAGTGAGAGATAGAGCATGGGAAGGGTTGGCTGGGGAGGTGGCGCCTGGGCAGGGAATGGGGGACGCGTGGGAGGAGTGGAGCAATGGCAGGGTGCCATCTAGGGGCTTAGGTGGAAGCCATGCAAGGAGTGGGCAGGGAGAGAGAGCCACGGGATGGGAAGAGAGAGGAGAGAAGAGAGAGAGAAACATGAGAGAGAGAGACAGTGAGGAGTGCACATGAGAGAGTGAGAGGGATGTCAGTGAGAGAGAAGACAGAGTGGGGGGGACAATGCCAAGTGGGGCCCATTTGACATAGAGAGAAATATGGTAGGTTAAATAGGAAAATTTACTAGTTTATTTAATTAACTGGACAATTTGCAATTGAATTTTTATTTAGGTTAGGTTTTTAAATTGTTGTTTCAAAATCTAATTTAAAATCACAAAGTCCGCAAATTATTATAATAGGTTTGTAGTAAATATTTTGCAATTAACATTTTAGAAGCAAATCTTTTTTTTATGGTTTTGGGTAACTAAATATAGTAACATACACATTTTCAAAAAGATTTTCAAAATTGTTTAAATCAAGAGCAAAGATGCCATGAATTTTATTTCATTTTATGTATTTAATTACTTTTGAAAATGAGGATGTTACAAACCTCCCTCCCTTAAACGGAATCTCGACCCCGAGATTCGGACAAGCTGAGAAAAAGATTGGGAAACTCAGCCCGAAGGTCCTCTTCGCGCTCCCAAGTTGCTTCGTCCTCCGAGTGGTTGCTCCATCGAACCTTGCATAGTTTGATTACCTTTCTCTGATGCTGCTTCGGGCGGCGTCCAAAATCCGGACCGGTACTCCTTGTAGGTCGTCTTCTGTAGGTCTAGCCGTTCTAATGGCATTTCTTCCTCCGAACCCTTAGACATTTCCTTAGCTGGGACACATGGAACACATCGTGCACAGCTGACAACTGGGGTGGCAACTCAAGCTGGTAAGCTACCTCACCCCTTCTAGCCAGAACCTTGAAAGGTCCAATGTATCGCGGTGCAAGTTTTCCGCTGACTCGGAAACGTCGAACTCCTTTTATCAGTGACACCTTGAGATAAACAAAATCTCCTTCTGCAAAGACTAGATCTCTTCGTCGATTATTTGCATAACTTTTCTGTCGACTCTGAGCAGTTCTCAATCGTTCCTGGATAACTCGTACTTGCTCATTTGCCTTCTTGAGCAAATCAGGTCCAAAAATCATCCTTTCTCCAGTCTCTTTCCAGTAGAGAGGGGTTCTACACTTCCTACCGTATAGTACCTCAAACGGGGACATCTGCAAACTTGATTGGTAACTGTTGTTATATGAGAACTCTGCATACGGCAAATGCTTATCCCAATTTTTGGAATCTGCCAAAGCACAAGCTCGAAGCATGTCCTCTAGAATTTGGTTAACTCGTTCTGTCTGGCCTTCAGTCTGTGGATGAAATGCTGTACTGAAATTTAGATTGGTTCCTAGCAAACCATGCAGTTTCTGCCAAAACTTGGACGTGAACTGAGTTCCTCTATCGGAGACAATTTTTTTAGGAACTCCGTGTAGACAAACAACCTTGGCTAAATACAGCTCTGCTACCTTATTTCCTTTGTAATTTGTCTTCACGGGAATGAAATGAGCAGACTTGGTGAGCCGGTCCACAATGACCCAAATTGAATCATGACCGGACTGGGTTCTAGGCAAGCCGGTGATGAAATCCATTCCGATTTCTTCCCATTTCCACTCAGGGACTTTCAGCGGCTGAAGCAACCCTGCAGGTCTTTGATGCTCCGCTTTGACCCGCTGACAAGTGTCACATAGGGCGACAAATTCAGCGATGTCCCGCTTCATACCAGTCCACCAATAGGATGTCCTAAGGTCCAAGTACATTTTGGTACTTCCTGGGTGAATTGACAATGCTGAATCGTGAGCTTCTTTTAGAATTAGCCCCTTTACTTCTTTCTTATTCGGCACAAAGATCCTTTTTCCAAACCAGAGTATATCGTGCTTATCCACTAAGAATCCTGGGGCTTTTCCTGCCTTGATCCTTTTTTTAATTTCTGTAACTTCAGTATCATCCTTTTGGGCTTCCCGGATCTAGTTCTCGAAGGTCGACCGAAGTTCTAGCATATGAACACAGCCTTGTTCCACTAATTCCAAGTTTAACTTTCTGAACTCTTCATATAATACAGGTTGACCTTCTTGGATCATGAGGTTATTGCAGTAGCTCTTCCTACTTATAGCATCAGCGACTACATTGGCTTTTCCAGGATGATAATGAATGCCCAAATCATAATCTTTTATCAGTTCTAACCACCTTCTTTGTCTCATGTTCAAATCTGGCTGCGTGAAGATATATTTCAAGCTCTTATGGTCAGTATATATTTCGGTTCGGTTGCTGACCAAGTAATGCCTCCAAATCTTGAGAGCATGAACCACAACAGCTAATTCTAGATCGTGAGTTGGGTAATTAACCTCATGAGGCTTCAACTGTCTTGATGCATAGGAGACAACCTTTCCTTCTTGCATCAGCACACATCCTAGTCCTAACTTGGAAGCGTCACAATAAACCTCAAAATCCTTGTGGATATCCGGCAGAGTGAGAACTGGGGCTGAGGTCAAACGCTTCTTTAGCTCTTGGAAGTTTTCCTCACAGGTTTTGGTCCATTCAAACCTCATGTCCTTTTTCAAGAGCTGGGTGAGCGGTCTGGCAATCCTAGAGAAATCTTCAATGAATCTTCGACAATACCCTGCCATTCCAAGAAAACTGCGGACCTTGGTCACTGTCTTTGGCGGTGTCCAATCCAAAACATCTTTCACATTGCTAGGGTCAACAGCGACGCCATCGGTTGATATAACATGGCCTAAGAATGCAACTTCTTTCAGCCAAAACTCACACTTACTAAACTTGGCATATAACTGATGCTCTCTGAGTTTTTCTAACACTAATCTCAGATGCTCAGCATGCTCTTCTTCGTTCTTAGAGTAAATGAGGATGTCATCAATGAAGACAACCACAAATTTATCCAAGTATTCCATGAATACTTTATTCATCAAATTCATGAAATAGGCAGGGGCATTGGTCAATCCAAAGGACATGACTGTATACTCGTACAACCCGTACCGAGTAGTGAAAGCAGTCTTAGGTATGTCCTCTTTCCTGATCTTAATCTGGTGGTAGCCTGACCTCAAATCAATCTTGGAAAAGACACAAGCTCCCTTAAGCTGATCAAACAGGTCATCGATCCTGGGCAAAGGATACTTGTTCTTGATCGTGACTTCATTTAGGGACCTATAGTGCACGCACATCCTTAGGGTCTTGTCCTTCTTCTTGACAAAAATTGCTGGGGCTTCCCAAGGTGATGCACTGGGACGAATGAAACCTTTACCTTCTAACTCTTCAAGTTGTTTCTTCAGTTCTGCTAAAAAATTTGCAGACAACCGATATGGCCTTTGAGCTATTGGAGCAGTTCCAGGTGTTAACTCAATGATGAACTCAATGTCACGATCTGGTAGCATGCCGGGCAGGTCATCTGGAAAAACATTTGGGAACTCTCTGACCACGGGGACTGAGTCTAAGGCTATTCCTTTCAACTGGTTCAGGGTACTGACAACTCTTACAGCAAGATTAGAGGAGAATTCTACTCGGACTCCATCACTATTGACAAGAGAAATAGCACGACTGACACAGTCAATCTGGCCCTTGTATTTAGTTAACCAGTCCATGCCTAGGATAACTTCTATCCCTTGGGAGTCTAGCAAAATAAGGTTCGCTAGGAACTTGACTCCATTAACTTCTATGTCTAACTTAGGACATACTTTATCGGTCCTCATAGACTTTCCCGGGGATTGAACAATCATGGGATGCTTTAAGCTCATTATGTCCCAATTATTTGATTCCACAAAATTCATGGATATGAAAGAATGCGATGCACCGGAATCAAATAAAACGGCAGCTGGAACCGAATTCACTAGAAACTTACCAAGGACAACATCTGGAGAGTTCTGCGCTTCTTCCGCAGTGATGTAGTTGACTTGGCCTCTTCCAGTAACTTGAGGTGCCCTAGGAGGTGGGGGTGCTCCACGGCCTCTACCGAAAGAATCGGGCGCGAGCAATGACCTGCACTGGAGGGGTAGAAGGCACTTGATTCTTCTGAGGACACTTGTTAGCAAAATGACCCCACTGGTGGCAATTGAAACATTGAACTCCTGCAGTGGTGTTGTTCTAGGGAGCCTGGGGAGCTGGAGCTTGGCGAAGGTTCTGTGTCATCTGACGGGGCTGATTTGTTGACATCCTTTGACCTTGCTGGAACTGGGACATTGGAGGTCGGTTAGGTGGCAACTGGGAGAAGCGAGGCCTCGAGCTGCTAGAACCTTGGTGTTGCTGTTGCGCCATCTTTCTCTTGCGCTTCTCCATGCGCTGCCGCTCAATATCTTCTATAATCAAAGCCTTATTGACCATCTCCTAGAAGGTGGCATAATCATTGGAAGCAATAAGAGCCTTGATGTCGGGATCCATTCCCTCCATAAATTTCCACATCTTGTCAGATTCTAAGGCTACTTCTGTGGTGGCATAGCGGGCAAGGTGATTGAACTTATTCAAGTACTCAGTGATTGACATGTTGCCCTGCTGGAGAGGGTGAAATTCCTGCCTCTTCATCTCCATAATGCCCTTGGGAACAAATGAAGCAGTGAAGGCTTTGGAGAAGTCTTCCCAAGTAAGAGCTTCAATATCCGGGTGTGAAGCTCGAAAGTTTTCCCACCATATAGCAAAGATCGTCACGGAGTCGATGACCAAAGAAAATTGACACTCTCTGGTCAAGCAGACCGATCATATCTAGCTTTCGCCTCATTTCTCGGAGCCAATCCTTAGCAACCAGGGGTTCCACGGCTCCGGTGAACACTGATGGTCTTGTTCTCATAAAATCACCAAACCTAGACTAGTGTTGGTTCTGAGGAGGCTGAGCTTGAGCTGGAGCAGCAAGGTTGTTGAGATTATTGGCAATGGCTTGAAAATCTTGGAGATGCATTGCCAATATTTGGTCCAACTGTGGAGGATGAGGTGGTGGGGGTGGCAGATTAACATTGTCTTGATTATCAGTAGCTGGCTGATTCTGGGGCTGACCGATAGGTGGAGGCTGACCCTGAGGTTCGTTCACTACCAACTCTCTTCCTCTTCCACGACCAGCAGCAGCTCCATTCCAGGTGTCCACCATCTGACAGAAATTTTGAAAATGAGATGAGAAGGGAAACCAGGGAGAAAACTAATAGGGGAGATCAGAACATCCAACAACACACCAATACAAATAAAATGCAGAAAAACTCCGAAGACACACTGGCGGCAGGTTGCACGACCAAGTCGATGCACACTATCTCAAAATCCAACCGGAAAATCCAATTTCGTCTAATACGATTATAGGTTATAGGATTCCTACAAACTTACATGCTATCTTGTTTTCAAGCCACCTAGTTCTTCTATGCTTGTTGCCCTTTAATGCTTCTTACGGGCTTGTTCCGATCGTTGACGACTTATGGCTCTAGGTATACTATTAAGAGCAGTGGTGTCACTAAAATTTTTGAATTAGGGGAGAATCTAGAAGCGACCTTTTTGTTTTGACAAACAAATCACTCCGAAGGTGATAAGAGAGGAAAAGCTAAGACCAGATAGAAGCGAAAATTTCAGGTAAGCACAGACAGAAGAGAATAAGTTTCGAAAACTGTTGAAAGTAGATTTATTAATAAAATAGGTCCTTAGGGCTATACCATTCTACCTAGGTTGCGGTCTACAGCCTAGGCTCTGATACCAAGCCTGTCGGGACCCGGGAAAAAGGGGGCTGAGTCCCTACTGTGTCTTACATGTACTAGTCCCTGGATCAAGTAGCTAGTACACACAGATTCCAGAACTTGGATCATAATCATTCGATAAATTTATTTATTACATCAGAGTGCAAATTACAAGTCTGGCGTGAAGGCCTTAAAGCAGCGGAAGTCTTACATAGGCAACAGAGGCCTCAAAATAAAACCATGAAATCCAGATGGAAACCACAACGATTCCCCACAGGCAGAGCCGGAGGAGCGCAATCCTAGGCGTCGAAGTATTCTTCGTCTGAACTCCAAATGAACCCGTCGTCTTGGTACATCTCCTCCTCGGGGTACCACGGCTGATCACCACCTGCTCGTTGGGATGAGCAGCCCGAGTATAAACTCGAGGTAAGTATTCTTTAAATACTTGCAAACCAATGTCTAGTTGCTATGCAGGTTCCACGAAGGGGTTTTGGTTAACTTTGCGTAAAGCTGAGTTTTAAACTTTTAAACCTAGTTTAGGAAAGCGCTTTTGAAATTGAAGTTTGATCTTTATAATTCTTTCTTTGGAAAAGACAGCACCTACTGGCTTTTCCGAAACCACTATGGCACCCACCATGATAACCATCATGCCCATGCAACACCAATTGCAGAGCAATATCCCAAAACACAGAGAGGAAGAAGAGAATTTTACAAAGCTACAATGAGGCATCTTCCGTAGTTCACCCTTAACCATTGGGCAAGGCTTTCATGAAAGTTTTCACTCTGCAGAGGTCGTACGCTTTACCCACGAGATGTGGTTTTTCCTAGGAATCACCCAAAGGAAAAATGCTCACCACAAGGTCTTTCACCACAACCTTCTCTTAGCTCGGCATTCCCACTAAGGTTTCCACACCAATGCCCCTCTTGTGCCGGTAGGTTCTGTTCTATGGACACACCCGGATACCCACTTCCATGCACACAGGAAGGTTCTGTTCTAAGGACATATCCAAGTGCCCACTCCCTACTTCCACCAGGAATGCTTGACTAAGAGTCCGAAGGGTACTCAACCAGGACCTGCCCATACAGGCACTCAATGGTCGCACTGTTGAACTAGTATAAGTATCACAAAGAATCGGTCCTTAAGCCAAAAGGGTATGGTCCACCACCAACCCAATCTCGAGCATACTGCCACCGAGCAGATGCAAACCACCTCGCAACCATCCATCCCGATTGGGAAACCATTTAAAAAGCCCGGGATAGCACCCACTATCCCTACACACAATTCTCGACACGGTAGCACCCACTACCGGCCATTCAATTTGCAATCAAGTTTTTGTCGGGGTTGAACACAAAAGTAAGTCTCTAGATTGCAATTGCTAAGCATGTAATGTAAAAATTACTAAACAAGGATGGCAGCAAGATTAAATAATATTAATTAGCTAGGGTTGATGATGTTGGCGGTGTATATTATTCATATGGGACATTATCTACATCTTAGCTTAAATATTGTTTTTAACTTTTAATTAGCATCTAGGTTTTTGCAAAATCTAATAAAACAGTTATGAAAACTAGGTAATAGCAACATGGCACATTGACTTGCCTTGATCCGGGTAGTTGGATCGATCGTAAGAAATCCTTCTACGACGGATCTAACGTTTAAAAGAAACGGCAATAAGAACCACATACACAACAAGCGATATATGCACGACATGATTTGAATTGAATGCAAACAGTAAAAAACAATACCACATAATTTTATAAAACTCCTGCAATTAATTTCATCACTTTTGGGAAAAACCTATAATTGATTTTGGTTTTCATAATTTCAATATTAGAGGTACAAAAGAGACTTAATTATAAATAAATTTCAAAAATTTACTAAAACAGTACAGAAATTAGATTACAATATATCTAACTTCAGAAAACAAGTTTTGATATTTTTGGATCTATATTTTATTCTATAAAATTCCTACAAGTTGAAGCACTAAGACAATTATTAAAAATTAAAGTTAATAGAAATATGTAAATAAACAGCACCTAAAAATAATATATGATTTTATGAACCTAATGAAATTTATTTCACATTTGTCTGAATTTTCTACGAATTTCTATGAAATTTACAACATGAAGCAAAATCTAAAAGTGAAAAGAAATAAGGGGAAGGAGAAGGTGGGCCGGCGGGGCAGCGTGGGCCAGCCCAACCGGCCACTGCACGCGTGCGCGGGGAGAGACGGGGGCCCTGACCAGCGGGGCCCTCCCGTCGGCGGGTGAGAGTAGGGGAGGCGGCGTCGGGGTCCGGTGGCGGCGATCGGGTCGGCGGCGAGCTCTGGCGCCAGAGAGGGAAAGGAGAGAGGGCCCAATATGGCATCTAGCCAAGGTTTGGCGACCGAATCGGCCGAGGTGGCGACGCGCTTTGCCCTAGCGGCGACGGCGGCGGGTCACGCCTGCGGCGGCGACGGCGGCGCGACGGCGAATCGGCGGGTCGGCGAGCATCGATGAGGCATGTGGAGGCTAATGGCGGCGGCTTGTCCCAAGGACACCCGAGGTGCCTGTCGACGTCGGCGGCAGCATGCATGAGGAGCACGGCGGCGGGGAGCTCACCGTCGGCGCGACGGCGGCAATGGTGGGGTCGGCGAGCATCTACGGCCCAAGGGGATGCTAATGGTGGCGGCGGTTGGGCCGGAGACGCACCGGGTGGTCTGGCGACGTGCGGCCGGCGTGGAGGAAGAAGGCAGCGCGGCGGCGAGCAAAAATTGGGTCGCGGGAGGGGGTGGGAAAGGTGGAGCGGGTCACAGGGAAGAGAATGGGAGGGACGATGAGGAAAGTTACCGAGCTATGACGGCGAATCGCGTGGGGAGGAGGTCGCCGGCGAGCTTCGGCTTGGAACGATCGGCGTCGTGTTCCGGTGGCTTCGAGCGACGGCGAGGGTGGCGGCCTAGCAAAACGAGAAGGGGAGAGTGAGAGAGAGGAGGTGATGGGAGGACACGGCCGGGGAAGGGCTCACCTGGCCACTTCGGCTGTGGATAGTGAGGGAGGGAGTGAGGAGAGTGAGAGATAGAGCACGGGGAGGGTTGGCTGGGGAGGTGGCGCCTGGGCAGGGAAAGGGGGACGCGTGGGAGGAGTGGAGCAATGGCAGGGTGCCATCTAGGGGCTTAGGTGGAAGCCATGCAAGGAGTGGGCAGGGAGAGAGAGCCACGGGATGGGAAGAGAGAGGAGAGAAGAGAGAGAGAGAAACATGAGAGAGAGAGACAGTGAGGAGTGCACACGAGAGAGTGAGAGGGATGTCAGTGAGAGAGAAGAGAGAGTGGGGGGGGACAATGCCAAGTGGGGCCCATTTGACATAGAGAGAAATATGGTAGGTTAAATAGGTAGGAAAATTTACTAGTTTATTTAATTAACTGCACAATTTGCAATTGAATTTTTATTTAGGTTAGGTTTTTAAATTGTTGTTTCAAAATCTAATTTAAAATCACAAAGTCCGCAAATTATTATAATAGGTTTGTAGTAAATATTTTGCAATTAACATTTTAGAAGCAAATCTTTTTATTTATGGTTTTGGGTAACTAAATATAGTAACATACACATTTTCAAAAAGATTTTCAAAATTGTTTAAATCACGAGCAAAGATGCCATGAATTTTATTTCATTTTATGTATTTAATTACTTTTGAAAATGAGGATGTTACACCTTCGTTCAAGAATATAAGACATATTTTGATTCCAAAAGGTCAAGCTTTGTAAGTTTTGACCAACAATTAGTCAAATTAAATAAATCTTTAGTGTAAAAAAGTTGTATCAATATATTGTATTTCGAATAGCTTTCGATACATTATTACTTTATAGCAACTGACAATATATAATAAGAGAAACTTACGGTCAAAGTCTAGCTTTAAAGACTTTTTCAAATCAAAATACGCCTTATATTCTTGAACGGAGGGAGTATTATACCTTTCATCTAAATAATATCTAGCCATGGAAATGCCACGCTGGCTTGTTAATTTGTACAATACAAAAGGCCCACCAGTGGATTCAATACCGCCGAAAACTGAAAAACATGCTACAAATGCGAGATCGGGCCGCCGGACGAGATGTGACGCCGGCTAGCCGGCCGCCACAGGAAACGCGCAGCTAGCTCACTGGTAGGGAGCCAGGATTTTGTTGTAGGGGAGAGGTGATATATAAGACAGAAATTTGCTACTGCAGTACTACACAAATATAGACAACTTTGAACTATTAATAAAATTTACATCAATGTTTTTTTAAATGTTGTGCTCAAACCATCATGTATAACGAATATAGGGACAGAACATAAGGGATCGTGATGATGGAGTTTGATGCACAAACACACTTCGTAGAATCAAAGGACCACACATATTTTGGCATATACTTAAATGTCATTGGTTAGGCGATGCTACGACGATAAAAGATACTCCATCCGTCCAAGTTTATAATGTATTTTTAATGGACTTGTCCATCAATATAGGACGTATTTCATATTTCATGAAAAATAAATGTCTTGTTCTCTCCATAACCCGAATAAATACCTTACTTTAGCTTGTATTCCATATGTACATGTATTAAATAAAGTGTTTAGAGATAATAACTAGGGGTAGTATAGTCATTTTCAATGTCTCATTGGTCTGTGTGGAATAGAAATATGTCTTATATTCTTAGACGGAGGGAGCACATATACAACTCATGCACTTAATATATAGGATGAGATGCTTTGCAATGTATTTTGGAGGTAAACTAGAAAAAATATCAATTAATATGAACCCATGAAGCAATTACCTCATCATATATACATTAAATTTCACGCAAACTACTACTACGTACTAGTACTTAATTAATCACGTAAACTAATTAGCACGGGCTACTAACTAGTACTCTTAATTACTTTGCTTAGTTCTCTTATAAGTACTTACTGCTCTTTTCTTAGCTTTGCTTTGCTTTCTTTTTCATCCGTTTTTAGCCGAACGCTTTGATTTCTGGACACTCTCTCTCGATGAACTCAAAAGCAAGTCAAGCCAAAGCGGGCTAGCTTTTTAACGCGGCTTGCACGTAGAAGCTCTCTAACCCCTCAGCTTTTTGCAACTTAGCAAGTTAGTTGGACCTTTTAGGGCAGTCCCAATGGATGATGTCTATAGCAATGTCTAGAGGGGTGGAGAGGAGAGAGAGTATTTATTATGTGATGTCTATAGCAAATCTTCAATGGGTAGTGTGTATATTTTAGTAATCCAAAACAATTATGCATACATGTGCTATGATCCAATGTGCATTTCATGTGTCTGTGGTTGTTACTGTGCTCGCGAAAGTGACAACAGAGCGCGTCCGATCTCGAGCATTATTTTTCAATCAATCTTCATCAAACGCTATGACAAGATTAGATACACCTTGCAAGCTTCGTCGTCCTGCACCTTGGCACCGTGGTGCTGAGCTGCAATGCAAGTTCAGAATATGTTGCTAGTCTTGTGATCCAATCTGTGATCCAATCTATAAGCAAAGAATCAACCAAATAAATCTGTCTTCGTCAACCAAGTTCAGAATATGTTCTGGACCCTCTGAGATGCATAATCTTTGAAGTAAATTTCACATTGGATTGTTACATTCATAGAGAACAAAATTCAATATATATTAACAAGAAACAGATGGGAAAAAAACACCATAGTTGCATTATCATGCCACCACACAATTACTCACAAGCACATGACATTTAGAATTGAACGATAATAGAGGGTAACATTCATAGTTTAACACAAAAACTGAGCATGTTCAAAGCTCTACAGTTTAACATTGCCATGTCCAAGCATTACTAATTTTTCTCCGGTCAGCACCTATCCTCCTTTAATTGAGCATCACAAGCTGAGACTGAAACACAAAAAAAGGAAAGAACATCAGCATAATAACATCATAAAAATTAAATTTGTTCTTACACAATATATAAAAAATCATATGCACATATGGAAATAACTAGAACCTTTTTTCTTTTTAGTTCTGCCCAAATTTTTGCCAAATATGCTCAACTAAGTCCTTTTTTAGTTGTGTATGAGTAGGACGAGCTTGAATATTGGCATTTCTTTGAAGAACTTCAGCAAAAATAGGCATAGCGTCATGAGAGACTGTTGGTGGAAGAACTGTGGATGAACTAGCAGTCTCATTCAAATCAAGAGGAATGGCAGCCATTTCTTTTTCATCTTCGACTATCATATTGTGAAGGATGATGCAAGCCAACATAATATTGTGTAGATCTCCTCGATTATAAAGACATGCTGGTCGATGCAAAATAGAAAACCAAGATTGCAACACACCAAATGCACATTCAACATCTTTCCTCGCTGCTTCTTGATGCTTTGCAAACATCTTATCCTTCTCAGTCTGTGGTAAGGGTATAGACTTGACAAAAACTGCCCACTCAAGGTATATTCCATCAGCAAGGAAGTAACCAGTGTTGTATTGTCTACCATTGACTGAGTATTGCACCCGAGGAGCTTGCCCTTTCAACTCTTGGATGAACAACGTGGACTGATTGAGCACATTAATATCATTATTTGAACCGGCAACGCCAAAATATGTATGCCATATCCAAAGATCTTGTGAGGCGACCGCCTCTAGAATGATAGTTGGTACGCCCTTATCACCTCGAGTGAATTGACCCTTCCATGCAACTGGGCATTTTTCCCAATGCCAATGCATGCAATCTATACTTCCTAACATGCCAGGAAAACCACGCTTTTCGTTAATTTCCAGCAAGCGTTCTACGTCCTCAACAGTTGGACGTCGCAAATACCTCTCACCAAACTTGGCAATAACTCCTTCGACGAACATCTTTAAGCACTCAACCACAGTACTCAAGTATTCATCAAGTTGGTCTGCAGGGCTACCATTCGCTAGTTGGCGAATAGCTGCTGTGCATTTTTGCAAAGGTGATAGCCCTGTGCGATTAGTGGCATCCCTCCTTGAAATAAAATATGGAGACCACTCGCCCAAGGCATCAACAATGCGTATAAAAAGGGGTTTTGTCATCCAAAATCTCCTACGAAAGGTTTTTGCAGGGTACAATGGATTTGGAGAGAAGTAATCATCAACTAGATTTTGCTGAATTTCTTCACGAGGCCTTTTGACATACCTTCTAGGACCACTCCGGCTGCTAGGTGTCACTGCTTGTATAGCTGCAAGGCTGCTCTTCAAATCAACAGCGATCTCCATGGCTAATGAATCCAACACATCTTGCTCTGATTGGCTACAATTCTTCTCTTTGTTCAGTTTTTCCAAATAGTTATTCCATTTTTGTTGATCTTTCAGAGCCTTCCAGAAATGTATATATGTGAAACGTCTGTTGTATTGTTCTTTGTATTTTTTCAGTGCCATGTCCATCAGCTGGTCTTGAGAGAACCCACTTGGATAAACTGCAGTCACTGATGTCCAACAACCATTGAAATTATTCATAAGACCCTTAAGACGTTGCCAACGTAGCTTTAGTTGGTTACGATCTCTTCTACGGTTTTTTGGAGTTGTCAGATTATACTCAATAGTAACCTCCCCCCAAAATTTATCATTCTTCTTGCTATTTCCATCTATTGGATCATTTGATGCCTTTAACCAACAACTAGCCTACAACATGTAAATAAAGTTTAATTAGGAATGTTATAAAACTAAATTTTCAGGAATATTGGCAGAATTTAAAATATCAAATTAACTAGTTGCATTACCAATCTAATGTCTTCATCATCTGTCCAATTCAATCGCTTCTCTGTCCTACTAGTCTCATCTCCATCGCTCTCGTTGTTGCTGTCACCATCGCCATCAAGAACATTAGAAGGTGATTCTGTACCTTTAGCTGATGTAGATACCAAGGGTGATGGAGGTCTTCCGAAAGGTGTTGGTGGGGGTGAAAATGGAGCATAGTACCCAGGAACACCAACAAAATGAAAGTTTTCAGAATTTTCATGTCCTAGACGTGGAACGGTAAAGGTTGACTGAGGTGGTGCTTGTGGAATGCTGGAGTTTGTGATCTCGGATATAAATTTGCAAAACCACCAGTTGGATGAGAATAATGCCCCCTGCATTGCACAAAAAATTGCTTGACTTTACTACTACAATACAACAGATAACTGAACTATCCAATCATGTACATCTTACCAAAATCATGGACTAGCAACAGATTCAAAATAGCGGCGTACACACACAACTAAACTTGTTATATCACTGGATGTCATCTTAGCAAAATCATGGACTAGCAAATTTAGATATTGTTCTTTCGCAAATTTAGATAGTGTTCAAAAAATTACCATTGATGTGTATACATGTTCAGCCGAGAAGAATCTGCCATTTCGATGACACTGGCAGCGACTGAATTTGGTGACCTTGTAGTTGATTGAGGTGTGCTGGTTTGGCCATCTTGTTCTTCCCTTCTCCCTTCCCACGACTAGCCATACGTACCAGCTGATTGATTGAGGTGTCCAGAGCGAACCGAGTGGCGGCGTGGAAATGGGGAAGCGGCGTGCCGGCGTGGGTGAACTTCGGGTGGACGAGGCGGCGCTGGTTTGGAGTGGGAAAGGAGTAGCCGAGGCGGTGGAAGGTGGTGGTGTAGATCGGCGTGGAGATGGAGGTCGGCGCAGGGTCGGGCACGGCGGCAGCCACGGCATACAGAGGGGCCGGCGCGCGCGAGGTGGAGCCGCGCAGATGTGGACGACGGTAGAGATGGGGATGCTGCTCCTGGACGTCGGAGGAGACGGGGAAGCGGCTCGGGCGGACGAGGCGGCGAGGTGGAACTGCGCGGGCGGACGAGGCTCCGCCGGTGCGGAGCCCCGAGCGGCGGCGATTTAGGGGAATCAGATCGGGCGGACGAAGCTGCGAGGTGGAGCTGCGCGGGCGGACGAGGTGGAGCTGCGTGGGCGCACGAGGCGACGAGGTGGAGCTGCGCGGGGCGCCGCCGGTGAGGAGCCCCGAGCGGCGGCGATTTGGGGGAATCAGATTGGGATGGGGTGGAGGCGGAGTCAATTTGGGGGAAAACGGACGGGATTGGGGGCACGGGTGGAGAGGGCCGCGGTGGATCCCGTACGCGTAGAAAACGCGTTGTAGGGAAACCGCTCGGGCTCCCAATGGCAAATTATCGGTGTCCATCCTTCTTGGTCAAATACAAAAAGTGATTTTTTGCATGAGACATTACTTTCATCTCTTCCCTCATTTAATGACCGTTCAAGTCATCTTTTTGTCTATGTGGCAGACTATAGACACTGCTTAGACATTGCTTACGTGACCTATTGGGACCGCTCTTAGAACAAGCCGTCTAGGCCATGAGGCCCCCTCGTCTCCGCCACCTATATGCGTACCCTGTAGGTGCATATATGCGTCCATGGCTGACAGAGCTAGCGCAAGCATGCAACTGGAACACACGTACGGGCCAATTGTACACACCACGCATTAATTACGTATATATGCTACCTACCTAGCTAACTACAGCGTATATACAGCGCTGTTAATCGAAATTTAAAGCACCTTCTGGAGAGATCATCGATCAGACGGTTCATATGTCCGATCGATGATGCATCATGCTTCATGCATGCATGCATAGTTGATGCATGGCATGGATCGAGCGAAAGCCTTTCCTCCAGACCACCGTGTACATGCATGCATGCACGTACGTACGTCGCATGATTGCGCAAAAGGCGATATCCAACATTCAGGAGCTGGGTTGGTGTACTGACTGCTGTGTTACGTACGTACTGGATAAGCTATGCGCGCGCTAGGGAGCTAGTCAGACTTGTATTAGCATGTTCAGTAGGGTCTTAAAAAAGAATCTTCGTTATATTACTCTCAGTCCGACAATATATATATCACTCTAGTAGAATCTCTATGTCAGTCTCTAAATTTAGATATTTTCTCTCTCCAAGTCTTTATATTCTCCTGTCTCTATATCTTTTCGAGGATAGAGACTCTACTGAAGATGATGGAAATATAGGGAACGAATAGTGGTTTGGAGAAAGAGATATAGAGATCCGAATTTAGAGATACCGCTAAAGATGCTCTAATAGGGTTTGGTTCAAACTACAATGAGGGCGGTATGTTTTCTTTAGTTTATCTTCTTATTTTATCTATTTATTTTTAATTAAAAAGTCAAACATTTTGAAATTTGCAGTCTGTTTTGTTTTTCTATCTCAAAACCACGTCTTAGATCTCTAAAAAACAAGTGAAAACAAAATAGACCGAACTTTTCAATCTACCTTAGAAAGGTATCAAAATTCAGGTTATAAGCAAATAAGAGTACGTCTCAACGTGCACATGGTATCCCGGAAGGAAAAAAAAAAAAGGCTGTGCTCGCAGCAGCTAGCCATGTATGGTCTTCATCGGCGGAATCGATTGGCCCTGTATATCGTCTCTGGTCAGTCTAATCGTAGTGGTTGACCTGCGTTTCAGTGAGCTGTCATATGCTCGTATTGCTTGACAAACATGGTTAAAATTGCCTCTCGTTAGGATTCACATACATATGTTATTTTTTTTGGTTTCTCGAGTTTACAGGGTTCACCAAACTTAATTTTGTTTCTATCTTGGTTAAATTCTGTTTTGCTTTTTATTTTTTTTTATTACGGTTTTGCTGATCCAGGTGACTAGATTTCGCGCTTTTGTCCGCACACACCTAAATTGTTTTGGACAGTTGATGTGCTTTGTTCCAAAGGTCTTGGTTAGATCTTACGGAGTACAACATAGGGTTAAGAGGTCACCATAAAAAGTCATCAATCCATTCAATCTCCATTAATAAATATATGGAAAATCATTAATTCATTGAATCTCTATACATACATCACGAAAAGTGAACGGCATGACGACACATTCCATGCACGTATAGATGCACGCTATTATGATCAGAACTTTCGAGTCCATTGGGTCTTTGTCCAAAAGACATGATTGATTATTTAAATCATCATATTTGATCAGAACTTTCCAGTCCATCGGGTCTCTATCCAAAAGACATGATTGATTATTTACATCATCATATTTGGTTATTTTTTCAAATCGTTCCCAAAAAATATGAAATATAAAATTTAATACTTCCAATATAATTTTTAAAATATTTCTAAAATTAGTATTAAAGCTTACAAAAATATAAGCGCCAATTAATATAAAAATATCAAGAAAACAATACTTAAAATTTAGATTAAAATTACAAAAAAAATATTTTTTTAGTTTTTGGGTGAATATTTGGAATTTTTATATATCTTGACAAAAAGAAAATAGATATAGTCACTACTACAGAACATATCACTAGTGTCGATTTTGAACCAGCACAATACAACAGACACTGATGTGCTTAGTCATCTGCGCCGGTTTAGAACTGGCACAAATGACCCATTCTCTATGCCGATTTATGGCTAGAACCGATTCAAATATATTTTAAAATATTTTTAGCTGGCTACCCCTAGCTAAGCCTACATTACATATCCTACCTATCTACATCCAGAAGTTGTTGTCGTTATCACTGCCACTGCCCGCCACCTCGGGGGTCGG
Source organism: Olyra latifolia (assembly GCA_036346145.1). Classification (NCBI taxonomy): domain Eukaryota; kingdom Viridiplantae; phylum Streptophyta; class Magnoliopsida; order Poales; family Poaceae; genus Olyra; species Olyra latifolia. Next base: position 7,169,495 of record CM070530.1, read on the forward strand.
ACTAGCCACCAACATCGTCGCAGTCGCCAGCTAGGCGGGATTGTCTGGGGATCAAGGGAGGTGTCCTCATTGTCGGACCCTCGGGCCCATTCATCTCCCTCTTACTCCGATGACTCCTCCTCCAATGACAAAGGGGTAGGCTCCTTGCTGTTGTTGTCATCGTCTTCCTCCTCTTTCAGCACGTCGCTAGTGGGGCCGTACACCGATGGATCCGAGGATGGATCAATCGGTGATGTGGCCCGTCGCCGCTTGGGCGCAAACTTGTCCTCCTCGCGAGTCTCCTCACCGGCAGCCTACTCCGTGCGGGGCTTCTCGCTGGCTGGCTCCTCCTTGCTAGTGGGCTCCTCCCCCTCACAGGGCTCTTTATCGTCGGCTGGCCATGGTGTGGCAAGGAGGGTGGCAAGGGCAACGAACATGAAGAAGCAGACGATTGGACCATGGCGGTGATGCCAGAGGAGTGGGAAGAGGCGGAGATCTAGAGGCTGAAGATGAAGTTAGGATTTTGCAGGAAATTTCACTAATATATAGAAAAGATAAATGGATACAATGCCGCAACCTTGTTATAGAATTTTTGCTTTTTTAAAAAAGAAATATTATATAGAGTCAGCGAATGAAGCGAACGGGAGGATCTGAGACGATCAATCGAAATAGATTATATAGATGTACGGGAAAAAAAATTTCTCGCGAAATGCCTCAGGAGGCAAAACATTATGTGTGCTCGTTGTAATTACCAACCGGCACATGGGACTATGAAATGACACGACTTTTCAGCGGACACGTCCGACAAAGCTTTATATGTGCTGATACTAATTAGCAACTGACATGTATATACGGATTTTATGTTCTGGGTTTTACAAACCGCACAAATATTTTTGTGACAATTGGTAATCAGAATAGACACATATAATCTATAATCTGTGTTGGTTGGTAATTAGTATCAGCACATAAAAGCTTAATTTGGTCACGTGTTGTGGGCCCCGGCTTCGAAGAAATAAAATCCAGGACCTATATTTGTGCATATAGCGTTAGATCAGGATCAAGCTAACATCACACATAAATAATACATTGAGCTGGGATCAAGCAAGCCATTCTTTACCGAATATATTACATATAGGAACCAAACGTATTATCTAGGTCGGACATGTTATTACAAACGGAAATCCAAACTACTTTTGAACAACAAAACAGAAGCGGAAGTAGCGGGGCGGCAACAGGTGAGTGACTGGTGTAGACCTTTAGCCGTCATCTGGTCCTTCTTCTTCTAATCCGTCGTCTCCACTGAAACAGTCGTATGGGTCCTCATCGTATTCTTATTCACCTAAAATGTGAGTGGGTGCGAGTGTGAGCGCAATCAACCGCGCTCGCGAACCAAAATCCTGTTGGGTGCAGTTAAGAGATGCAAGGCCGACTTTGGTGGGACGGTAGATGTATTTTGTTTGCTGTAAATCATGCTTTAAAACCTTTAGAGTTGAAAATCCTATTGTATACGACATTTGTAAGAATAAAGATGTATCGGGCCATATATGTATGCGAAAGGTATTACATACCATCAAAATGGCGATATCTCCACAATCGGCAGCCTAGCTCCCATCGCTATGGCGAGCTACCCCCGATATTATGGTGAATTCATGCCCATACTACAACTGGTGCACCATTCCCATCTTCTGGCGAACCCGTGCCCATATAACAACTGGCGCACGTTTCCCAGGTAGTGGCGGTGGACTCACCCTTTTCGCCAAGAGGCGTGATCCCCTTGAGCTCAACTAAGGCCTAGATCCTCAGATCCAATCAATAAAATTCTCGAATGATTAGCGACTTTGTTCACACTCAGGCTAAGCAAATACCCGAGTGTATGGATTGTTTCTTTGGCTTGTCGAGTGCAAGGAATACTCCAGAACGGGGCTCGTCACATTCCCATAACTATGTACTCAAGATATTCACTAAGATTAGACTGTCCAACACAAAGCCATTCAGATGCTTCAGTGTCGTAATCTTAATCCGAGGAATGTAACTCTGTCGTGGTACACGTCATGCAAATGATGGGACCGTACCTTAGAGGTACCTGCTCCGCGTACGGTGTTCGTCGGAATCAATTAGTATCGTTGATAGCAGGCTATACCGTTCTTGCACCGTTGATAGCGGCTATGTCGTTACTTAGATTGATTCGTCATCCTAAGGCCGTACCGTTGACAGCTAAGAAAGTGGTCCATGGACTCTAGACTTAAGCAGGTCTAAGCCATGTTTAAAGGCTCACTAGCCATAAAGTTTAGTTTTCTGAACCTTAAGTTATCAAAAGATAAGATAGGAAAAGTTAAAAAAAAGGGGTTATGCTTATTAGCATAACTCGTAAAGAGGGATTAACTAGACTGGCCCTATTGGCATTTGGAAATTATCATAATATGTTTAGAAATTCGTTTTTGGCATGCAACTATCAGTGTAAATCAACACAGTTCAAATAGAAGAGTTAGGCAAAAAGGAATGGTCAAGGGATTTTAGCTCGCCTGTTTCTTCGTAATCCGGATCTTGTACTTGATCTTCTTCCAACAGGTCGTCGGTCGTCTCGTTCTCTAGATTATTAAATAATCCAGAATAAATATTTGGCAATAGATAGATATGGGTTGTTAGGAAAAAGGGTTATTTGTAACCTCGCGCAGATTTTTCCTATTTGTTAATTTATCTATTTATTATACCTAATATATAGGTTTGGGGGAGTAAAACATATATAAATTAAATTGGAATTAAATTTTAAGTAACTTTATAAGTCTGTGTATTTTTATCCTTTTTAATTAATTTAATTTTTTTGCATATATTTATATATGTATGCATATTACCTTTAGGTATTTCTTATTTAATTTATTACTTAGTTTATTTAGTTTTCAATTTTCATAGAAGTAAATTCTACTGTAAGTCCCAAAATTTTATTTTTATTAAGTTCCTTGAACTTTGTAGTATTTTATAGAATTTTTGCATAATTTTTAAAAGGGCATTTAGTATTTTTAGAAATTATAAAGCAATATATATATTTCTTTTATCTAATAAATGAATTGGAAATTCTTGGAACAAGATATGAGCTCAAATTTCGTTCTCGTTTAGAACGATTCTGCTGGAGAATTTGGCCTCTGACCCACGAGCGGCCGTGAGATCGGCCCACTGGCGCGTCATGCCATGTATGTCAATGACCATGGGGTCCACTGGTCGGCGACGGGGCGAGGCTGACGCGTGGGCTAGGGGTCCACGGGTCGGAGACCGAGTGCGGTCGAGTGAAGGCGCACTTCACCTGTGCGTCTTCTGTATGGGAAGGCGGCTCCAATGGGAAGGCGCGGTCACTTGACCTGACGGGTGGGTCCTTGGGCCCACCTGTCGGTCTCAGCCGAGAAAGTGTCGCGGGATTTTTAAATCCCGCGCACTGTTACGCTGGGTCCCACCTGGCAGCGAGAGAGGGGAGGACGCCGCGTCGGCGTTCACCCGCTGCTTCTCCGGGCTGGGCTTCGGCGAGGGCTTCGGCGGCGGTTCTAGGACGCTAGGGGGCGTTCTCAACTGCTTGATGTGCCCTACGGGTCTAGGGCACCTAGGCGCAGGTCGTCCCGCCGGGGATTTGGCCGGCGGCGAGCCGGGACGACGGCGCCATGGCTGGAGCGGCCATTAGCTTCGGTGAGCTAGTGCTAGGACGATTCGGGCATGTTTTATTTCGGATTTTTCATGAAGAAGCATCAGGGAGCTTTGTGGGAGCTTACCTGATGCTCGGTTGGGGTTGAAATGGGCCGGATTGAGCTAGCGGCGGCGAGGCCAAAAGCGGAAAGAGGAGGCTTCGTCGGCGGCCTTCCCTGGTGACCGAAAGCTCAGTCTCGCCCCCGGGGAAGGTAGGCGACGACCTGGGGATGCTTCAGTCCGAAGATGAGAGCTCGAGTTGCTTCGGCTCGCCGGAATTCGTGAAGGGAGAAGTTTCGGCCGAATAGAAGAAACGGTCAAATTGGGACGTTGAGTTCCTTTTTATAGGGTGGTCGATGGGGCAAAGAGCAAATCTGACCTTCGCGCGGCAGGGACGGTGCTGGAATTTCACCTAGCGGGGTGGATTTGGCCGGGGTTACGCTCGAGGTGGACTGGGTTACGGCGGCGAAATGAAATTCGCCACCGAGGGCACTGTGATGATGGCGCGAAGGAGGAGGTGGCGCGACGTGGCGATTTCCCCATGCTGACTCATCAGCATGGGTCGGACCCAAGACGGGCGGCGCCGGCGGGCTTGGACGGCCGGTCGGGCGCGCCGGTGGAGGAGACCGAGCCAGAGAAGGAAGAAAGGGGGAAACGCGCCGGGTTGGGCCTAGCTGGGCCGGTCCGGCCTGGGCTGGCTGTGGCTGGCCCAGCTCGGCCTGGGAAAGAAAGAGAAGAAAAGAAAAGAGAAGGGAAAAGAAATGGGAGGCTAGGCCCACCAGAAAAATTCAAACAAAATATTTCAAAATTCAAATTTTAAAATGCTGCACATTTTGGAGTTGCTAAGTTTTCTGTTAATATTCTTATTAGAGAAAATTTTCCTTTTGCTAATAATTTATTTTATCATTATTTTCCCTTATGTATTTATTTTAGAAACTTTAATTTCTTACCCCTTCCTTACTCATTTCTAGTATAAATATAGTTTATTTGTACATTTTAATTGCTTTAGGTTTATTTCTAATTTATTATCTTTATTATTTTCTTTTCTCTATTATTTATCTTATTTCTAGAAATTGGGGTGTTACACGTGTCCACTAAAGGACCGGCACTAGTAACCTTATATTTGCTGGTTTTGATTGAACCGGTACAGATATACATGTACATATATCATGTTTTGGTGTGGTGAGTGATAGTCTGGTGGAACATTGGACCACCACGGTAGGTATCGACACATAGAAATGTATGCATATTTTCCTTTGATTTGGTATCCAAGTTCTAATAGACGAGGATAAGGCAAATCCATAGAAAAAGGGAAAAGTGGGACCGGCTCACCTCCTATGAGGGAAAATGTTCATGAAATGGTTTTACCACCTAGAGGGAGAGTAGGATGGAGCATTGTAATAGTGTCCTTTAGTCAACCACTTCTGTGCATAATGATCAAGGGTAAATATTTGTAACACAAATGATGAAAATGAACTCAAATACGCAATTCATTTTTTATTCATAAAATATTTTTACGCAACAATCTAAGTAAATATGTGTGTTTCGATGAACACTGCTATTGGCCTAGTCAATTAAGGGACTACGGTTGAATGGTTTTCACAAACTAAGCTCACATGTGCTTAATTGATATTGTAGTCTAAGGACCAAAAGTAGTAAAAAATGCAATTCAAGGATAAAAAATGACTTTTTTTAGAAAAGGCCAATCAATATATACTCGCCGAAAAGCAACCACAATAGAAATCCAATATATTTTCATCGGCCAACAGCTTAGCTGACAAAAATAGGTTGTCTTGCCCGATCATGTACAAAGATTTGAAATTTTTTGAACTATTTTCAATATTTTTTAAAAATAAATTAGAGGCGTCATATATTTTTGTCCCCAACATCGCAGCCACATGGCGTTGCTGATGTGGAAATATATGTGCCACGTCAGCTCTCTGGTCCGATGGTGGATTTCAAAATGTAATTCGTCGGCCAGTGGTGGCAGACCGACAAAAATTTCGTCTACGTGTATTCGACGACCCATTTTAGCTCTTTTCGTCGGAGTTTTTTTTGTTATTTTTATACCGGATTGCTGTAGTGAGCAGCATATATGCATATGTACTAATACTAGAATTGAGTGCTCGCAGGCGTGCGCGCCTCTGTTCTTCCAGCTGATGCAATCTATTATGTTGGAGGCTAAGAGGAAAAATCATTGTTTTATGATGAGTTGATATGGCCACATAGACAGAACTGCAGAACGTAGACTGCTTTTAAGGCAGGTATGATGGCATCCCTCGTGTCGCGTACCCAGAAATGAAGGCACAAAAAATATATGGCATGCGCATACATTTGCACAGAGCTTCTCATAGGCACACCAAGGATAAGCTTAAAGATCAGTTTGATGAGTGTTTCTTCGAAAGATGCTCGTAATATTTCCTTTGCTGTAACCAAGAATGGCACAAAAAAAAGTAAAAATATGTGACAGTACTACAATGGTGAACAAAAATGAAAGATCATAACATTGTCAGCATGCCAATCTGATGCAGAAAGGCAGGACAAGACGTTTATACACTTTCCCTTAACTGTTTTGATACTGAAGGCTTTACTTTTGATAGAGGCCGTTCAAAGTGTGAGATTATACTATGAACCCGTTGACGATGTCCCATTTTCAAGGAATTTCAATCTCTTCCAATGCTGCCATGACTGGTTCATTGACCTGACGAAAGAAGCGAGTGAGCTTTGTTTCTGCATCTCCTTAAACCATACCAACTTGATATTCATAAAAAAAAACATAGCATTAATCCAGATATCTGACTGAACTCAGTTCACATATTCATTAAATAACCATCCCCAAAAGCTAAAAAAATTACATGCTGTCCAAACAAAAGCACTAATGTTCACATCAAACAAATTCAAAAGGGACAAATGTTTGACAAAAAATCATAGGAATTACCAGTGATGCTAGATCAGCAGCAGTGAGATTGTTGCACTCCTTTCAGCGTGCCAGTGCATCCAAATCCACACCAGATGAGATAGGTTTCTTCCGTGAATGCGCCTTCAGTATTGAAACCCGTTCATCAGCTCAAGGTAAAGTTACATAATGCTTCATTCCAAATCTACCAAGCCGTAGAACAGCTTCATCTATCACATCAATTCTGCACCAGAAAGGGGCTGCGGGTATTAATCTTCTATTCAGTGGCAAATAGGTATGTAAGAAGGACTAATCGATAGCTGAAAATACCTGTTGGTAGCTCCAATAACATAGATACCTTGACGTTGACCAGCACCATCGAGTTCAATGAGCAACTGTGTGTAGACAAAATTAGAATTTACAATAACAGAACAAAAGGAAGAAACAAAATATACGATAGAGAATCTCTGTATTGTGAATGTGATTGTAGAGGTGAGTAGGTCAAAACACTTGCTGTTAGCATGAGCAGCTCTAAGTTCATCCTAATCTAGTAAAAGATCATCCAATACAATAACCTTCTTGCTGCTTCCTGCATTAGCATACAACATAGGTGAAATAGAAGGCTGGATTTACCAAGTGGCAAAGAAAACTGCTCATAAGTCATAACCAAAAGAGAGAGATGGAACAGCACACAGGCTCTGTTTCTTTCGGCGGTTTCTGGTGGTTGCCGGTTTTACTGTAGCAAATTTATAAGTTTTTAGAAAAAATTTAAATAATCAAAAAAATTGTAACATCCCCATTTTCAAAAATCTTGAAAGTGCATAATCATTGCATATGTTGAGCATTTCAAAAAGAAATCATCAAGTCCAAAAATAATTTTTGAAAATGTGCGTGTTACTAAATTTAATTTTCTAAAAAGCTAACTACAAGTGTGGATTTTACAAAATTAAGCTAAAAATCTTTAATTGCTTAACCCCTATTATGCTAATTTGTAAAAACTTTGTAATTTCAAATTAAGCTTTTGAAACAACAATTTAAACTTAATGCAAATGAAAATTCAAATCAAAACTTTTATATAGTTACAGAGATAAAATACTAATTTTCCTAATTTAGTATTTATCCTATTTTCCCTCTCCTTTTTCTCTCTCCCTATGACCAGTGGGCCCCACAGGTCACCCTCTCTTTCCTAATTTGGGCATTTCCCAAAATGCCCCTTTCCATTTTTTACCCCCCCTAATCCAGCCTAAACCCACACTCTCGGTTTCTCCTCCCCACTCCCCCTCACTGCCTCTCCCACTCCGCCCACTCACACACGCCCTCCCCGGCCGATTCCTTCCGCCACCTCCTCCCTCTCCCTCCTCGTGCTCCATTTTCGCCGCCCGCCGCCGTCGCCGTCGCCGGAGTCCACCGGGAGCCGCCGCCGAAGCCATTTCACCGTGCGCCGCCGCCGAGGCACGTGGACAGGTAATCCCTCCCTCGTGGTCTCCTCCCTAGGCCTCTAGTCACCCTTCCCGCCGCCACCGCCGCCTCTCCCTCGCCGGAGCAGCCGGCGCTGCACCTCACGCCACCCGCCTCGGCCACGTCGCCGTGCCACTCCGGCCAACCCCGCCTCGCCGACACCACCCCAACCTCCCCATGCCTCCCTCTTGCTCACAAGACCCACCGCTTCCCCGTTCGTCGCCGTTTGGCCGGCGACACACCGCCGCCGCTTCGCTCGCCGCCGCCGAGCTCATCTGCGCCTCCTCGCCACCGACCCTACCCCGTTTTCCCTTCTCCCTCTTCCTTTTCCCCATACTCCCCATTGGCCGTGGCCATTTCCACGGAATTGATCGTGACCGAGCCGCCGCCTCGCCTCTGCTTGGTCATCGACGGGTGGAGCCCACCCGTCGACCACCTCCTCTCAGCGCCAGGCTAAATCCGCCATTGTCGGGCCAGTCGCCGACGCCGGCCAGCTGCCACAGACCACGACCACGCCGGGTTGAGCCGCCGCCCAGCGCTCACGTGCTCCGCCGCTTCTGCCGCGTCACGTCGGCATAGCGCGCAGACGCGCACGCTGCAGGTGTGGCGTGGCCGCGTGTCGTGGCGCGTCTTTGCGCGACGGGTCACACGCGTTCGCCGCCGCCACACAGCGCCGTTCGGCCGAAATGAGCAGAGCCTTGACCAATTGACCCTTTCTCATTTTCCTTTTTCTTTTTCCAATTAAATTTAAAACATTAAACTAGTAAATTCATATCTTTAAAAATATAAATCCAAAATTAGTGAAACAAATTTCTAAAACTTCTAAAAATATGAAGCTTAATTTAAAAATATTACTTATATACTTTAATGCATATTAGTACAGGGTTTAATAAATGCAAAATAATTAATAAATCTTACCTAATTATGCCAAATGGAAATGAATAAATAATAAATAAATAAATTCTGGAATTGCTACAATAAAATAAAATGAATATATAATTTATGAAATTAGTATATTTTCTGCATCTCCCATTTAAAAAGAAGAATAGTTTACCACATATATTTATTAGGTAAATCCCATCTAAAAATAGGTTTTAACATTTATAGAATAAAAGTAAAATAAAATATACACAAATTACAATCTAAAAGGACCATCACCATGTTTATGCATATCCATTTGCATGCATAGTTTTATTTTATATTATTTGTTGTTTTTAAATGATTGTTATTTGCTATCGTTAGATTCGACCAGATCTGTGCCCGGGAGTGAAGCTCAAGACGGGCTAGAGTACGACCACAATCACGGCAAGTCACTGTTGACATCTCCCCTAATTTCCTTTGGGTGATTCCTAGGAAAAACCTCCTCTCATGGGTAAAGCGTGTGACCTCTGCAGAGTGAACAACTTTCTAGAAAGCCGTGCCCACGGTCAAGGGCGGACAACGGTGGCGCTGCCACAATGGTAGTTTTCTTCCCTCTCTTTCTCGGTGGTTTTAAAGAAGAAAACCGGCAGGTGCCGTGTTTTGTTTGGGAGCCTACGGTGGTTTAGCCGTGAGGAGATGACTTCGGTGGTTTAGCCGACGTGTGATATTATGCATACGGTGGCTAGCCGTCGAGAGTTGTTGGTCCTTCGATGGATTAGCCGTAAGGAAAACATTTTTAGTAAAAACCACGATTTGTATCGTGAGACAGCCTTTGGGGCATGAGCTGGCTGGGGCCGGATGATTTAACTGTTTTATCAACTGATTTGATTACTCCACTTCTTCTCCAAATTGCTTTGAAAATCTTAGGCAAACTATTTCAAAACTTGCTTTCCGCAACTGAGCCCTACCTATCCCTTGTCTAGACCATGCATGTGCATATGTCAATTGACTTGCGAGTATTTTTACCAATACTCACCCTCGCGCTTTGCCGCGGGGCTGTGCATTCCGACGCGCAGGTTCAGAGTACCAGCGTGACCCTAAAGATGGAGATCCTGAAGCCTACGCCTTCACCGACGAAGTCCAGGATGGAGAGTATACCGACGCCTAGGGCTGCGTTCCTCTAGCTTTGCCTGTGGGGATTATTTTGGTTTTCCTCTTTTGAGAATTTCAGTTGTAAATAAGAAGACTTCCGCTTTTGTAAGGCCTACGAGCCGAACTTGAAACGACGCCACGAGGCGCACTCTGATGTACATTTATGTAAATTAATCGATTTGGTTGTGATCCAAATTCCGTTGTCTGTGTGTGCTAGCTACTGATCCAGGGACTAGCACAGGTAAAATACAGGTGGGACCTCACCTCAGCACGGGAGAGTCCCATCAAAAATAATCTAAAAAAAATAAATTTTACTGTAGCGAACCGCCGGCCGCCGGCGGTTCGCTACAAAGAACAGGGCCACAGTGCTCTGTTCTTCATGTTGCACACAAAGATGACATGGCAGGAAAGGGTCATCAGCCTCTAACCTGTACTTGTCCCATCTGCCTATTCCAACCACAAAGACAGCTGCATGCAAACAAAAAAATCGCAGCAACACAACCAAGAGTTAATTGGATGAACAAAAGCCTACATTTCAGGCCAACATCAGTATGCAATTTAGCCTGTAGATATAATAGTTGCAGCAACATTTAGCAAAATGACGGCATCTGTTAGACTAAACTAAAATAATTGAGTTACATTTGTGGCCACGGTCTGCAAGGATATGTGGCAAATTGCTGAAATTGTGCTTTGTCTGGAAATGGCAAAGCTAATAAAACAAAGGAAAACAACTGCATTGAGATAAACATGTGACCTATTGGTTTTTCGTGGTCAGCTTTTTGGTCAGCATTGGGCCATTGGCACTAACCAGATAACAAAGGCTCATTAAACAATTACCCATTACATTCTATAAAATTGATAGGCAGGTTACCAGAAATTAAACAAAGCACAGAGAACTATAAGCACGAAATGACCAAGAGAATCTTCAAAATTGTTGTGATTTAATGGTGTCAACAAAAAATGAAATGCATCCCTCAACTAACGATACAATACTAAGCTCATAGGATCTCTTCTGCCTGTGCTGATTGCAATTTCCATCAAGAGCAAAGAAGGCCAAATTAAACTCCTAGAGCTTGGCAGGATTCCTATGCTCACGCTTATCAACCTCACATCGAAATTTTTCAGATTTTTTTAAGAGAAAAGGACCAAACTTTACTTGCCATTCCTCATACCCCTGCATACTTTCTGAATTTAGCTTCTTGACAGCAACAATCATGGCAGTGCCACACTTTGCTGGGTTCAATGTCTTCTCATCCACCCATCCTTTGTACACCTTTCCAAAACCCCCGTCCCCAAGGACACTATCCGGCTTGAAGTTCTTGGTAGCTGCCCGGAGCTCAATGAAGGTGAATGTCCGGAGGTTTGGTGCCTCCAGGATGTGACCCTCGGGATACGCCCCCTTGTTGAATCCACTGCTTGTACCGCTGCTGGTGGCAGAGACCGTGAAGCTGCCGCCAATGGAGGAAAGTTTCGCGGAGTGTTACGAAGTGAAGAGAGGCAGGAGGAGGAGGCGGCCAAGGTTGTGAGGGGAGGTGGCTTTACCCGGCGGTGGCGCGACGTGGGTCGAGGACGGCGGATCCAGTGGCAGCCGTGGCCGGGGATGACGGATCCGGCAGTGGTGCGCGTCGAGGATGGCAGAGAACGTGAAGCCTCGTGGAGTGTTATGAAGTGAAGAGAGGCAGGAGGAGGAGGCAGCCAAAGTTGTGAGGCAAGGTGGCTTTACCCGGCGGTGGGTCGACGTGGGTCCAGGACGGCGGATCCAATGGCGGCCGTGCCCCAGGACGACGGATCCGGCAGCGGTGCGCGTCGAGGATGGCGGATCCGGTGGAGAGGCAATGTGAGAGGAAGAAGGGAGACGGCCACGCCGAAGAGGAGAAGGGGAGGAACAGCAGCAGCGCGGGGAAAGAGGCAGCGCCGGTGTTGGAGAGGAAAAGGAGAGGGGCGGCGGCGGCGCCGGCATGGGGAAGGGAGGGAGGAGCGGCGGTGGGAAGGAAGAACTGAGGAGGCGGCTGCGCGGTGAGCGGGGAAGAAAGGAAGAGGAGCGGCGGCTACGGGTCAGGAGCCCTGCGGTGGATCTGAGGCACGCGAGAGGAGAGCGAGAGGGAGGCGGCGGGCTAGGGTTGGGGCAGAGAGAAACGGGCAGGAGGACGGCGGGTTGAGAAGTGAGAAGAGCAGGGGTGAAGACAAAAAATAGGATGCAGTGAAAGCCGTCAGATCACTCGATCGGATGGTCCTGACGGTGAAGGGGTGTGGATAGAAAATCAGAAACTCCAAGGGCTTTTTTGCATTCGCAATCCGCTGTTGCATGCAGGACGTCGGATCAGGCCGAAAAGACAGATCAGACGGCCGAAATTTTTTCGCCGATGTGGATGGGCTGAGATGCCGTCTTTGATAGTCCCTTTATAAAAAAGATAATATATAGAGCAGATAAGGGGTCATACGTACGTCGGGGCAAAGGAATGGATAAGGCGATGGCCAACTGTGATGTCATCCTACCGGCACGACAACGTCTACTTCATTGGTAAATAGGAGCAGCAAATATTGACCTTGACCGCCAGTTTTGAGCCGTTCGCCGAGGGTTACGTTAGGGTAGTAGACTGGCAGTCGTTCGCACGGCTAGTACGAGAGCCTACCACTTTCAGATATGGCTTTCTGGAGAAGCCAGTTTGACTACTGTAGCATTCCTTTACTCAGAAGCTAGTCTTATTTTAATATTCCTCATTTAATGGTAGAGAATATTCATATTCTTTTGCCGTACTTACAAATTTAAATATTCAAAGTTTAAATTTTTTCTACGCCAGTGAATATTTAAATACGTTATTTATATTAAAATATTCAATAATATTATTTGATTTATTTTCCATTTTATGTCATGTATATTTTTGTTTATTTAATTGACAAATACAGCATCGTACGTACGGCGTATGTCATATGGCGGTTACGTATAATTGATTAAAATAATACGTTTGGGAAGGGAAGGGAATGGGGAAGGGATGCTGTTGGAGTGCATGAATGGGAAGGAAATGAAATTCCCGTCAGAGGTTGGGAAGGAAATGGAAGTGTGGAAATCGGTTGGAGATAGTCTAACCAGACAAGACATACATAGTACATAGCGGGATCTCTAAAAACAGAATATTTTCTGTATTTAGAGACTCTGACTCTATATCACTCGAGTAAAGTCTTTGCATCAGTCTCTAAATTTAGAGAATGTAGTTGCAGCAGGAAGTGCCAGTCTCTGTGTCAGTTTAGGTTTTAGAAAATTATATTTCCACGTCTAAGGGCATCTCCATCAAGAAGCGGGGTGCGCATCACTATAGCAAACAGTGATGGGGCAATAAATGGGAAAGTAGAAATTAGGAATAGTGATGAGGCTGTTGCTAAAAAGGTGAATAGAGATAGGACAGATCCATTGGTGAGGTGGCACATAAATAGTGATAAGGCAAAAAAAAAATAGAGTAAACCACTAGAGATACCCTAATAACAAGGACGAAAGCCGTGTCTCCGAAAAATGGAATGGTCGGCCACCGTCCGCGGAAGGAAACAGCCGGGCTCGTAGGTGACATGACTGCTGATCTGGCGACAAACAAAACAACGCACATGATCCAACGGGTTCGGGTAAACTCATTATTAGTTTGTAGGTGGGTCCACGATAATAACTTTTTTGAATTTTCTGCATGTACTTGGTCATATTGTTTCTTCACATATATAGCAACTACATGCGCTATTTAGACACACACTCTCTCTTTGATCTTTCTCCGTGCATGAGAGAGAGGGAGGAAGATCTACGGGGGGGAAGAAAGCAGAATCCAAGGGCTACAGGGAGCTTGCATGTGGCAGCTTGTAGCTGTGAGATCTTATTTTTCACATATACACGAATTTCGTATATAGTTCACGCTTACACTCCCAAACAAAAACTAACACTGTAGTAGTTCTGATGATATCTCTGTCCTGCAAAGATGACTTCTTTTCAACTAATTAAACAGTTGTCATCTGAGTGCATCCTTGACCCGTCCGTTTATGTACTCATTACTTGGCAGTGAAGCACCGGCCTGCGCATGTGATCTTTTTTAAGTTATGCTTCATTATTGACTGTTTGATTATTGACTGTCCTTAACTCTCTCATTTTAGCAATTCTTAGTTGTTCCAAAAACGCTCGAATTGTTAGTGCATGTCTAATGGTAGGCCTATTCCTTTACTTTGGCTGGCAATATTACTGTAGAAATGGGATTATGGATAGTAAAAATAGAGTTGGAAGTAAAATATAAGAGAGAGAAATGTAGTAATTGAGAAAATAAAGCTAGCATTATTTACCAGAAAATAGAGCCATAAGGTAAATAGTAAAATAAGATCAGAAAATAGGCCCAACATTATATATGCTCTTAAGACCAAGCCAAGTGCAGGTGCCTGCATGGTGTTGCGCCATGCGGCGGAGGCATGAGATGTGTGCCAGGTCAGAGCTCAGCTAGGCGCCACAGTGGATCTGAAGGCGTGATCGTAGGCCGAGCCTGAAGACAACGGATTTGTATCATGTGCCGGTGTCTCTGCAGTCCATCTCACGTACATCACTGTAGCTACAGTAACAAACAGTACTTGGCATAGTAAAAAGGTACTATTTGCTGGAACTGTTTACTACAGTACCTATGTTAAGTATTTTGCTACAGTACTCTACCGTTCCACTCACAAAACACTATGCATGCCTTGCCGTACCAAAGACAGATGATACGCTTCCGAAGACAACAACTGAAGAGCAACTATATCACACAGACAACTGAAATTTATGAAGGCCAAATCAATTTCTTGGAAGGTGAGGTTCTATAGCCCTTTAAGAATCACGTTGTGTGCAATAGTTATATTTCTGTATGTTTTTGTGTTCTATACATGGTCCCGGCCCGTATCCATGTAACCTGTCCCAACTCCCTAGTGGTGTGTCAGCCAAGTAAGAACCACGTACATCCGACGCGTCATTTCCAGGATTGCGTGGCGCAACCCCGCCCCGACCTGTATAAATTACCGAGCGTGGCGAGGTTCCGCCATCTCGCAAGTCCCATAGCATGCATGTCGTCGTCACGGCAGCCGTCGTCGGAGCCGAATGTGTTACCGCCACCGGCCAGAGGTGGCGCGGCGAAGAAGAAGTACAAGGGTGTGCGGCTGCGCAAGTGGGGCAAATGGGTAGCAGAGATCCGGCTGCCAAACTGCCGCAAGCGGATATGGCTCGGCTCCTTCGACACCCCGGAGATGGCCGCGCTGGCCTTCGACGCGGCCTCCGTCTGCCTCCACGGGCGTGGCCTCGAGGCCAGCCTCAACTTCCCAGATTCGCCGCCCGTCGTCGGCGGAACCTCCAGGGACCAGCAGGAGGTGCTCGCGGCGCGATAAACGCCGCCAACCGGCTGCCGCGACGCCCCCGCCGCGGCTCCACCGGAAGCGGCTGATCCGCCCGGGCATGACTTCCCCACGAGAGAGAATGCGGTTGTGCAGGCGATGCAAGTGGCCGCCGGGAGCTCCGACAGGTCGGAGATACTACTCTACTCGCCAGCCATGCAGCTGCCTAGCCACGCGGCCACGGTGTCGCACGCCGACCGGGCTGCCGCACCGGCGGGTCCCCGGCGCCGCCGCGGCTCCACCAGAAGCGGCTGATCCGCCAGCGCACGATGATGTGCCCACGGGAAACAATGCGGTTGTGCTGCCAGTGCAAGTGACCGCCGGTAGCTTCGACTGGTCGGAGATACCGGTCTACTCCCCAGCCGTGCAGCTGGCACTGGCTGGCCACACGTCCGTGTGGTCGACGGACGACGACACGGAGGAGAACGACAACGGCAGCGCTAGTAGACCTGGTCTTTGGAACTTTGATTCTTGTGATCCGTAAGAGCAGAGACATCGGAATCAATCAAAAGCTCAAGTTTATTTTCATTGGATACAATCAATTATTCTCAAAACCTTCGCTGCTCTCCTGGACCACCATGCAACCACGTACCAGTCTAATTAGTCAGGCTCTGCAATTTCTGGACTTTTTGCAGGCACAAATGCATGCTTGAGCTTGAGGTTGGTTCAGCGATCATGTGAGAGGGAAATGCTCCGGCGCGTAGTTAGCTGCAGTTAACCTAGGTTAAATTAGTGTGATTTTTTTTATTTCCTATCCTGAAAAGTGTGCCTTTTAATTCAATTATGAAGGAGCAGTAGTATATTTTAGCTAAAAAACTTATATAATAAATAAAATAATGTTACCTAAATTAATGCGATTATAATTATAGTTTTTTTCTCTAATTGTATTATCTGTTTGATAATGTTGTGTGACTGATAATTTTCACATTGTCAGTGAGTGTAATTTATATGGAAGTCACTACAATCATTCTCTTATATATGGGTGCCATATATGTATATATTTTTTTTATGCAAGTAGGAATCATTAACAGTGCACAAGACCAAAGGAGCGCACCATCATATAATTATAGTGCCAAAGCACGCAGATTTTTTTGATTATTTTTAATCCATAAATTAACGCTGGTTATCGGTATAGATGGCCAGATGGGCCGGCACGACGCACGGTTCCACGGCTCGGCCCACGGCATGGCACGGCACGGCTCGGCTCGGGCGGGCGGCACGACACGAGTACCGTCTGCCGGCTCGGGCAGAAAATCCGCACGGCGTCTTGGCCCGCCCGCAAGACGGTTAAGCGGTCGACTCGATCGGGGCCCGCACCCTGGAGCCCAATGACCCAAATTTCCGTCCCCTATGGGCCATATATAACTTGTAATGTGAATATGTGATCATTGTGAATAATGTTTGAATCAGTTTGAAATTTGATTTGAATTTTTGAAATTGTAAACTTCAGCTAATCAAGGGAAGGGGTTTTTAGTAGCATGGGCCATGGTAAAGACGCATCTTTGGTCAGTGGACTAACAGTGGCCCAAAGACGATTAGCTCCCAGGCGTGCCGTGCCTGGGCCTCACTCCTGGCATGTGGGTCAGCATGGCACGGCCCGGCTTCAGCGTGCCGAGCCTAGCCGTGGCCAGGCCGGACCACCCGTTTGGCCATCTATAGTTATCGGTTATTGTTGCACTACCACCATGAATGGACTACCTTGTCTGCACTTTGGAGTTAAGTTATACTGTCAACTAGGACAGAATAGCGTGCTACACACCACACGCGCTGTTTTGTCAGACCATATCATGGACCTATGTGTAAATAAGGTAAAGAGTAAGGTTTTTTCTTCAAAAAATCGGCGCGGGCGGCGCTGGCACGGGGAAGCCGGCGCGTCATGGGGCAGCACCGGCAGCAGACGCTGTGGCCGAGATTGGCGGCACGGGGGACGCCGGGGCCAGGGTTTGGTGATGCGGAGGACGTCGGGGCCGGGGCTGGGCCAGGCGTCGCGGGGAACGCAGGGGCCAGGACGGGTGGCACGAGGGACGCTGGGTTGGAGAGGGGTGGCGTGGTGGCCTTGACCGTGTGAAGCGAACGACCGATGATACCTAGTCTCCGATCAGATCTGAGCAGGTGCGAAACTGTGACATCCTCATTTTCAAAACTCCATTCATCATCTGCATTTTGCATTTTGCATTTGCATAAACGTTTCCAAAATTATAAAACTTTGAAAATGAGCATGTCACATTTTAAAATACTTCTATTTGCATGTCTTATTTTAAAATGTTTTGTTTTTGCATGTCATATTAAAAAAAATTTCATTTTCCAAAATGAATTGCATGATTAAATTAGTTTGGACAAAAATAAATTTGCTATTTATTATTTCAAACTATTTACAAAATTAATTTAATTGTCCTCTTTTTACCCCTCCTCACCCCTCTCTATTTCCATTTCTACCCCTCTAAATTCCTTCTTTCCATTTTTGCCCCTCCCCCTACCTATTTCTTCTCTCCTACCTCTCTCTCTCCTTTATCCACTCTCTCCCCCCACCCCAAACTAGCCAGCCACCACTCTCCTTCCCTGTTGGCCACTGCCTCCTCCGCCTCCTCGCCGCCCTTCACTGCCGGTGAGCCTCTCCCTCTCTTCCTCCTCTTTCTTCCTTCCTCCTCCCTTTCCTCTCCTTTCCTCCCTCTTCCTATCTTCTTCTTTTCTCTTTCTCCTACCTTTCCGGAGCTGTGGGCATGCATGTTGCGTCCCTGCGCCTGTGTGCATGCATGTGGCTGCCACCACCGGCCTCATCTCCGATGAGCTCCCCGCCGGCCATTGCCACCCTCCTCTTCCCACCTTCTTCTTCTTCCTTCTTCCACTTTTCCCCTTCTTCCTCCTCCTTTTTCCTCCCTCTTCTTCTCTTCTTCGTCTCGGCTACACGCAAGTGCATGCATGCATGCGGCATGCCGGCGCTGCCGTCCTCGGCGTGTCGTCGTGCCCTGCCCGACCACAGCCCGGTCTTGGCCTCCGCGCCTCACCGAGCTGCATTGCCGCGGCCGACCTTGCCGCCGCCACCGCCGAGTCGCCGCCAAGCTTCTGCAGCACCGCCCCACACCGCCTCGGCCAGTCGCTGCTTCCATGCATGTGTTTCTAAGTAGCCGCCTCGCCGTCGCCGCCGCCGCCGCCGTTCCTCCTCGGCCCCGCATGGCGAAGCTCCCGTGCGTGTCGCGCCCCAAGCTAGCGAGTCGCCTCCGCGCCTCACCGCCATGCGCCCTCGCCGTCGTCGGCCAGCAGCCACTGCCGCCGACCGCCTCTCTCTCCCCTGCTCTGTTCCCCTCCTTCTCCAGATCTCTTTCTTCCTCCTTCCTCTTCTCCGCCGATCGCTGCGCCGCCCTTCTCTGCCACCGCCGATGCCGCCGCCGAGCCGCCCCTCCCTCTCCTCGCTGGCCCCCTCCTCTCTCCTGGCCGCTTCTCTCTTCTTTCTTTCTCTCCCTTCCTCTGTCCCCTCTATCTTATCCTCACCCGTGGGAGCCCGAGTGGGCTGGGTTGTGCAGTTCGCCGGCCCACTTTGCACAGTAGCTGCCACTGCTACAGTGCCTTTTCTTTTTCCTGGAATTTCAACAAAACAATGTTCCTTCACTATTTTGCTGCGGTTTCATCCGACCTCCGAATCCGGCGGTTCCAATTTATAAAAATTTATAAAAATGCACTCTTCCATTTAAAAATATCGCCTGCATAATTGCATGCATATTATTATATGGTTTTCTATAATTTTCTAAATATAAGATAATGCATTTGTTAACATCTTAATTAATTATATCAATTTAAAATAAAAATTATAATTTCTGAAATTCTCAAATGAAATAAAAACAATATTTATACATTTTTCATTAATTAGTTATTTTCGTATTTACTATTCAAAAGAAAATATTTATGTTATATATCATTATTAGCTAATTTCCATTTCATATGAAGTAAAAATTTTAGAATTATAAAATAAAATTTCCAAAATAAGAAAAATAATAATTCTCCATTTTTTATGCTTATCTTTATATGCATTTTTAATAATTTCTATTCAAAGGAAAATATTTTATCTAATTACTTTTAATAGTTATGCCATTTTAAAAGTAAAATCGATTTCCAAAAATCTTAAAACAAATGCAAAGCATTACTTTATCATACTCATGCATGCTCATTCATTTATTTTTGCATGCATGTTTTCATGCAATGTGTTGAATGTATGTTGTTTGCAATCGCTAGATCCGGTCGAATTCGTGTCAGAAGCTGAAGACCAAGCCAGGCAGCCGCACGACTTCAATCACGACAAATCTTTCCCTTAGAATACTAATTTCTAGATTTTTCCCAAAATTGCTAATTAATTAAACTGTGCGTACAATGATTAGATATTCCCAGTGTATGTCTCCACTGTCGGGACCTGCACCTACTGTCATAAATTGCCGTTAGGATAATTTAATAACTATGTCTACTGTTTTAAATATTAATTGGCTTAGCAATGCTTAGTTCAACATCGAAGAGTGATTTCCCGCAGTGGTGATCATTATTATATTCATCTTCGAAATTGTGCATCTGAGAATGAGACTGGTGAACTTAGTTATGGTGGGCTTGATCACTCTTTAATTAAAATTTGACCAACTAACAATTAGGATCGGAAGGATGGAATGTATTGTGGGTGCCTTCGTGCACGAGATTTGAGGTTTGTGTTTGGCTTCTGCTCCGAGAATAAGGACCGATGATTGTGATGAGTTTAACCAAGATATTCCCGTGTGACCGCAAGCCTGGTATGGGACGGGCCTGATCTAGAGGGAGAATAACGTCGGGTTTGTCACTGTACGTGCACCGTGGGTGAGGTCCCGAGGGATGCGTCACCGCCGGTGTATTGCCCGGGGGATGGAACTTCGGGATACTTTTGTGAACATCAAGTATGGTTGATGCCCCACGGTACTTGTGTGGACATCAGGTATTACTGTGGCAAGGCCGGGGTTAGACTTTTAATGGATTTTGTTATGATACCTTTCGACGGGAAGGTATTATATCTTGCGAGTAAAGCGTACAGCCTCTGCAGAGTGTAAACCCATTCGAATGGCCGTGCTTCCGGTTAAGAGCGACTTGGTGGCTTTTTACAACGTAGCTTCACCTTAATTAATATGACCCGGGGCAAGGTTTTCCGGCATGTGTGCTGTTGCTAGATGAGAATAAGATTGGTATATGAGATTTGAAAACATGTGATGATGACTTGAGAACTATGAGATATGCGAAACTTGAGTTTGAGAATGAGAACCTAGTTATTTTTTGGTTTATTATGAGAATTGCTATTTATTTATTCCTGTATGTTTTCTTATATACTTCTAGGTTAAATGCTTTTATGCAAAATAACCTGCAGCTTTCCTAGGATGAGCCTTAGCCTGACCCTCCCCAGGAAAGACTTGCTAGCATTCGTGTGCTAATCCCGCCTTTCATACGGGCTGCTCATTCCAACGAGCAGACACTGATCCTCAGTGTTACTACTCGGAAAGTGAAAACTTGAAGACGAGGACTATCCCAAAGCCTAGGACACTACTACAGCTCGCCCGTGGGATTGATTGTTCTATTTTGCCTCTCTCATTTGGAGTTATGGAAGATTGTTAAAACTTTCGCTGCATGTTAGACTTTCGCTGTTATAAGGCCTTCGTGTCAGTTAGCGTACTGTGATGTAATTTTTATTTGAACTTGTAACGGCAATGATCCAATGTTCTGGAATCTGTGTGTACTAGCTACTGATCTAGGGACTAGTACAAGTAATGCACAGAAGGGGCCCGACTCCGTTTGACGGGTCCCGGCAAAAACCGCAATGGGAGAGAGAAAATGAGCGATGAGGGAAGCCATCGTGCAAAAGGAGATAGGATCTAGATTTTTAGGGCTTTTATTGGTTTCCTAATTAATTACGGTGCGAACCAACAAACCTGGTTCGGTTGGTTCGCTCAATCCAACTGGGGGGTGTAGAATAGCTATTCTACACAGAGGTGCAGAATAGTGTGTGTATATATATGGTTGCTCCATGATTGAATACCTGATGATGTGCTTTGAGATTCGTGCTATTTGACGTGCATTTCTTCACATACACATTAAACTATTTGAGACATCAAACTTCAAAAAAATAAATTCATCTCCAGTTTGAACTAATCTAAACTAGTTTGAAATGTATTTATAGTAAAATTTAAAAGTAGTTCTAACTGGAGTTCAATTTAATTTTTTTGGAGTTTGACGTCTTAAATACTTTGTTTAGTGGGTATCTAAATATACAAATATTAGACATCATGAAACTCAAAGCACATCTAGTGGTAACGGATCATTGAGCCTTAAGTCTTTTCCCTACACACATGTACCGTGTTAATTTATATGCAATACATTAATTTAGTCTATAATTTATGCCTTTATGGTAATGAGCATGGTGTCCTGTGCATTTACGCAGCTAGATTTGTGTTACATTTTTAGAGAAATTTTTATATATAAAGATTCATTCTCGTATTAAAAATATATAGTAAACTTTAATATAGTCTAACATTGATCTCATTACTAATTTCTATATATTTTCATGTATCTTTTGTTTATAGTTCATACGGACTCATTTTCTAATCTTGTAGTAATTGATACACACTTGTTTTCTATTATTTTTATTCGTAATTTTACTTTATTTTTTATTGTAGTTTATATGTACTATTTTTCTAGTTTTGTAGTTGAGACGGACTTCTTTTCTATTATTGTTTGATTCCAGATTTAAATTGTTTCTATTTTATTATTGTAGTTGATACGGAGTCTTTCTTTTAATCTAAGCCATTATAATCTGAACCCACTATAATCATAATTTTTAATTATTTTTTGTTTTAGTTGATATCGACTCTTTTTCTAGTCTTGTAGTAGTACTCATTTTATATTATTTTTATTTCAAATTTTATATCTTTAATTTGGTTGTAGCTGATATGAACTTTTATATTATTTTTTATTCTGAATTTCAATTGCTTCTTTTCATTATTGTAGTCAATATGGACTCTTTTTCTTTTTTATTCTAAGCTTCAATTCCTTGTATATTATTATTGTGTAGTCGATATGAACTCTTTCTTTTTGTCGAGGATTGGATAAATATCTTGACGGATGAGCTCTATGTGCGGCTCGTCCTTGGGATGCATGCTCGGGAAGGGCAAAGTGATTATGGCATGCTCAGTTCAAAGGCTCATGTGCATATGCCAGCTTTCATGCTTGGAGTGGGCTTCTTGCTCATAGGCCGCTACACAGGTCATCCTAGGCCTTGAGCGGATACTTCAAGACATCGGCTTGACATCCCTAACCGCTTTCAAAGTCCTTCTATGTCCAGAGCACGAAGACTTCTAGATATGGACATTTCTTGGGTGGCAGGTTAGTTATTAATTTCTGGGTAGGTCAGGTAGGATTTTGTCTTATCTAGATAGTTTTTCGGGTCGTTTAGGGCTTGGATAGCGTGCACTCCATACTATAAATACCCCATACGGGAGGGGGAAGGTATCATCATGATCCATTTCAATATCCATAGCCGCAATAACACAAACGCATACGCGTGACTGGAGTTGGGTTATTTTTCCTTTCCGAGAGGCCTGAATCAGGATAAATCTGTGTCTAATTTACTCTTCATCTTGGTGAATCTGTGCATCTACAACAAAAATCCTTTGACAGGAAGGGGTTGTTTGGTCCCTCAATCAATAAGTAAGTTCGGTGGGGAATCTATCTCCTAGTCGTCGAGAAAAGGCTCAATTCTCTCATATTTAATCATAATTTTATCTAACAATCCAGTGTAAAGTAGATGTATGCAGTTGATCAAGCTGCATTTGGTTGGATGCGAATAAATTTATTAAGCCAAACTATTGTTGTTTCTCTGGATGATTTTTTTATATAACGCCAGCTGTATTTTAAAGTTTGGTCCCCTGTGAAGCTTTGAAATATCTTAATATTATGAACACCATATTAACATAGGCTTTGGGAGCGGGCGATCTGTCAGTGACAAGTGGCGCCATACTTGCCTAGGGACCATCGGCCTTAGTTCTTCAAAAGCTCTGCCCCTCTCTCGCTCAGCATCAGCTTCTCTTTGTTCTTGAGTTCTTAATCCCTGCAAGCGTCGTCTTTGGGACTTCGTAAGTCCATTAAGTACCCACTATGGCTTGAGCTCTATCGGCTAGTGTATCTTTCCCTGTAGTTTTTCTTTTTGACTTGCCTCCAAGGCTTTGGCACCATCCCTTCAATCCTATCTTTAGACGATACCCTTTACTTCTTAAGACTCGGGCTCCTCGAATACCATTGTTGAGGTACAAACACTACCAGAGAAATGAGCATCACAAGCGGTCTATCACAAGGGGTTTATTACGAACCCTTTGTGATAGTTTATCACAAGCGGTTCAAAAGGCCCCAGCCCGGAGAGCCCCTTTACAAAGGGTTCGGGACACGAACCCCTTGTAAAGCCTCTACAAGTGGTTGGAGACACGAACCCCTTGTAAAGCCTGGTTCAAAAGACCCTAGCCCGGAGAGCCCCTTTACAAGGGGTTGGTGACACGAACCCCTTGTAAAGGCTCTACAAGCGGTTGGGGACATGGCTTTACAAGGGGTTCGTGTCCCGAACCCCTTGTAGAAGTCCAGTTTTCAAAATGCTAAAAGGAAAGCTTGCCTTATCCTATCTGAGAGCGCGCGTGGGATGAGTTGGCTAGCAGGGTGAGGCGTGGGTCACGAGAAAGGTGAGGTACTGGGTTCGAATCCCACTCCTTCCAAAAATTATTTCTCTTTTTAACCGGTACTCAGCGGTACTACAAGCGGATATAAAACCGCTTGTGATTCTCCGAGAAGCATCACAAGCGATTGCTTACAAGCGGTTCCAAAACCGCTTATAAAGGTGGTTTAGAACCGCTTGTAGAAAGTGATTCGCTGGTAGTGAAAATGTCACATCGGACAATCCTATACCGATGGCAGCGCCATCTTCCACTCCCAACAGAACTGAAAGAACGGTCACTCCCAATGTTCTACGTTTGGATCCTTCTGAGGCCTGACCCAAGCATACATCCCTTGTGGCCTTGTGTCGCGCTGTTGGGTTGATTGGAACGCCTGCTTCTAGTACTTGTTGAATAATTGATCAAACATCACTTTTGGCTTAAGTATCGGCTTTGATGTCCCTCTATCCTTCTTTATGATCATCTTTGGGTTTTATCATCTTAGACGATCATCTTTGGGTTTTATCATCTTAGATGTGTCAGTAGCATTTGTAGAAATATTCACTGAGTCGATAGTGATTTTATGCTCTGGTTCACCATTTATGACATTCTAAGAAAAGGTCACCTTTGATGCTATCTGCCTATCCTGTTCCTCCACCTCATCAGCCCAAGATTGAACCTTCTCCTTCCCTTTAATTGATACCTTAACCGTGTTGACCGGGAAAGGGTTTGCATGTACTTGCATGGCACTCTTGTCCTTAAACTTGAGCCTTCCATCTTCAATAGCTAATTGAATATGCTGCCTAAAGATATTGCAATCGTTGGTATTATGAAAGTAGGAATTGTGCCACTTACAATACCTCTTCTTCTTGCTTTCTTCATATGAAGGCAACATGTGCCCCTCAGGTAATTGGATGTGATTCTCTTGGAGCAACAAATCAAATATCTGATCGCACTTGACCTCCAATCGGTTTTTAGAAGGTTTAGGCCAGGCACATACCAATTGTTCTTATTCTTTTTCACCCATTCAACCACATTGACCTCCATAGGATCTTCATCAGATGACCCATCATCATCCGATGGATAATTAACGTAACTGATCTTACCGTCCACCCTCCCCTCCTGAAGTTGCTTTTGAATTCCTTGTTTTCCACGAATCGGCTCTCATGAGCCGATACATGCTAAGTCAGACTACTCAAATCTGGGAATTCTTATCCACTGAACTTCCCCCTGATTTGTGGTAGCAGGCCTTGATATGCATGATCGGCTAATTGCGCATCTAGCAAAACAACGCTATAGCAACGATTTCACACATCGTGAACAGCTTGGTATAATCATTAACCGATTCCTCATATTTTTGTTGGACAGAACTGAGATCAAATATTCTTAATTTTGCGCTACCACTAAAAAAATTCGTGGAATCTGCTTTCTAAGTTAGTCTTGGAGTTGATGGAATTGGCGGGCAAAGATGTAAACCATGTGAAAGCAGACCCTGATAGGGACAATGGAAAGAATCTGACTCGATGATTGGACAATGGAAAGAATCTGACTCGATGATGGTTGTATCGGCCTCCTTCTCCTCATTGAGTTAGGAATCAGCCGATTTGCTCCATAGTTGAAGCTAATTCATCGTCAGAAAACTTGTTAAAGTCAGGGACTCTGAACCCAATAGGAAAATCATACTGATCTATCCAGTCCGGATATGGTTTCCTGTCCCCCATTGTTTCCCCCTTTGGCTGTATCCCAAATCGGTTCCTTAGGATAGTAGCAATTTGATCGGTCATATTGGCCGATTAGTGAGATATTTTTCTATTATCGGCTAGTTGCCCCCCCTGAGGTATAACACCGAGGGGATACATCTACTAGGAAAATTGTCTGATCCCGATGTGGAGTAAAAATAGTGGGACAAGTAGGTCCTGGATGCGTTTCCACATGGTGATATCCCCAATACGTCTCGGCGACTTCCGCGGCCGCCGCGCCGGCATGATCAAGGCCCTCACCGGCGGTTTATCAGCACTCACCCACCCCCTGGCCCATATGTCAGCAATGAAGTCACGTGACTTCGACTGCAGAGGAATGGAATCCGGTTTATCAGCACGCACCCCCCCCCCCCCCCCCCACCTCCGTGCCGTACATCTTTGTTCTTGTGACAAACAAGTAACAACGCGAGCATGCATGAACGTACGGCAAAACGGGTTTAATTCGTCGTTAGTTCGTACGTGTGGTTTGCGCTTAATTAATTAATTAAGGTTGTGTTTACGAGAGCTAGCAGTTAACCTTGCCAGTAATTGGCATACACTATCTTTTTGATACCTTCGATCACCTATGTACTGTAAAAAAAGATTGTGAGCACATAAGAGCATATACGTACAATGGTTGAAACAACAGCTATCTCTAACTATTTCCATGTTCATTGAGTTAGGAATCAGCCGATTTGCTTCATAGTTGAAGCTAATTCATCGTCAGAAAATTTGTCCAGCAGTATCTCTGTCCCAGCTCAGCACCGGATAGGCAGTCAAGTAAGAACCCAAACATGTCACCATCCGACACGTCATCTTCAGGACTGCTTTAGCTCCTGGTGCGTCACACTAAACTCTATAAGAGGCCGCGGCCGTGGCACCCGGTGATCCGTCCGCAGCAATTTCTATGCTCTATAAGATACCAAGCGTGCCGAGCTTCCGCTACCTTGCATCGCATCGCCTGCATACAATAGCTAGCGTTCGCGCGCAGCCTACCACAAGCTTACAGGCATGTCGTCGTCACGGCAGCCGTCGCCAGAGGCGCGTGTGTCACCGCAGGCCGGAGGTGGCGCGGCGGGGAAGAAGAAGTACAAGGGCGTGCGGCTGCGCAAGTGGGGCAAATGGGTCGCGGAGATCCGGCTACCCAACTGCCGCAAGCGGATATGGCTCGGCTCCTACGACACCCCGGAGAAGGCCGCGCGGGCCTTCGACGCGGCCTCCGTCTGCCTCCGCGGCCGCCGCCCCGAGGCCGGCCTCAACTTCCCAGACTTCGCCGCCGTCGTCGCCGTCGGCGAACCTGCAGAGACCCGCAGGTGGTGCACGCGCCGCGGTGTCGCACGCCAACCGGGCCGCCACACTGGCCAGCAGCGCCGCCTCGGCTCCACCGGAAGCGGCTCGGTGTCCCCCCGCGCATGCCATGAGAAACAACGCGGTAGTAGTGCCGCCGTTGCAAGTGACCACCAGGAGCTTCGACTGGTCGCAGATAATGGCGAACCCGCTCTTCTCACCAACCCTTCCGGGTAGCCACGGGTACTACTTACCATTAGTGTCCTCGGCGGTGGCTGCCATGGTGGCGGCGGACGACATGGAGGAGAACGGCAACGGTGCTAGTAACCCTGGTCTTTGGAGCTTTGATTAAGGGCATTAAAAGCAGATATCATAATCAATTATCCTTCCGTACGACATTTATACTTCTTGATCTAAACCTTCGCTGCTCTCCTTGGATCAGCATGCAACCGTACGTCCGTACCAGTCAATTATAGCTAGTCAGGCACCGCACTGCAATTAGGTAGGTCCTTTACTTGTTTTCTGAACTTTTTTCAGGCACATATGATTGAGCCTGAAATTAATTGGTTCATCGATCATGCGAGGAAATGCTATGGCGCTCAAGCAAGTAGTTGCAAGCTAGGTTCAATTAATGGAGTGAATTTTTATTTTCTGTCCGAAAAGAGTGGCCTTTTTTATTTTCTGGGGAACAATTAATAGTATTTCTTAGCTTAAAAAGGTACTAAATAATGCTAAATTAATGGTATTATAGTAATAGTATTTCTTTCCTCTAAGTGTATTGTCTGTTTGACTATGTTGTATGTGACTGTCCTTAAAATTTGTCACATATATATGTCAGTGAGTGCGATTTATGGAAGTCGTAACAATCTCTCTCTTATGTAGACGCCATTTTTCTATTTTTTTTGTTTTGCAAATCGGAATCATTAACAAGGCGCAAGATCAAAGGAGAACTCCATCATCTTATCGATAATTTCGAACGCACACAGAAAATTTTTATTTTTATTTTCATGCTGAAACACTGGTTATCCCTTTTTTTGTTTTGCAAATCGGAATCATTAACGAGGCCCAAGATCAAAGGAGAACTCCATCATCTTATAGATAATTTCGAACGCACACAGAAAATTTTTATTTTTTTTTCATGCGGAAACACTGGTTATCGGTTTTTTTTTTGTTTGCACTCCCGCCATGGAACCTTGTCATGATTCATAAGTTGTAAGTTTATTCTATAATTTCTGTTGTTTGATCCTATTAGCTTGCCCTTACTAAACATTACGACTGACCAATAATAATAGCTAGCACACGCCCCTTTTAAAAGGATCTTGAGAAATCTTAACAAATTAATTAATCACACGTACGAAAGAACAAGCTTGGTTGGCGAGAGCCAGGAGGCACATGCATGATGCAAACGTGTTGCACTAGTTCCTGATGCTTATGTGCAAAGAGAATCTTCGAAGTTGGGTTCTTCATCTATATATGAGGATATGTACACATATATCGCTATGTACCGTGCATGAATTAAGTTGCGTCGTCGACTATGCATGTCTCAATCTCTCGTGAATCTTTCGTCTGATTTGTACGATGGTACGTTAATTAGAGAGTAAAATGAGACAGAATGGTATAGCCTTTTTCCGCATGAGCGCGCGATGGTAAACAAAGAAAGAAAGAGTATTATCTCATGCATGAGTGCTAAATATTCATGTCCTTTAGAGCTTGTCTTATTTGTTGATTGTCTTATTTGTTGTGAACTCTGAGAGGTTGTTGAAGCGGTTTGAAGAGTTCGGCCCGCTTCATTAATTTGACTTGTCTTTAGAGCTTTCAAACGTGCGTTCGAGATGAAAAACGAGCTAAAAATATCAAAGTGTTTGTGTTTTTGAAGCCGGAGATAATTAGGCAAATAATGGATAAAATTAACAAAATAAACTGTTAAAAAAAAATGCTCTAATGCATGTATATATGGGGTGATGGATGGGTTGCAGAGGCACGGTTGGCCATCGGATCCCCATCCGACGGCCATGATCGACTTGAGTATGCTCGTTTGTTCTTTTAAAAAGGATCTTGAGAAATCTTAACAAATTAATGACACGTACGAAAGTACAAGCTTGGTTGGAGAGAGCTAACGCCTAACAGACACATGCATGACGGCATCTCCGATCGGCTCGGCCGGTGTCGTGCCTGCGCGGCAGCAGCGTGCTCGGCCGACGACGCGTGATGGCGGCTGCGGCGAAGTGTAGCAGCGCGGCAGCGGCAGCATGCATCGTGGGGGCCGACGCTCGTGGTAGCAGCTACGCTGCATCGACTGCAGCTGTGGTGATGCAGGGCGGTGATGCAGCCTGGGGATGACGAGGTGGCGCGGCGGGAGCAGCGACTAGGCTGGAGCAGGACAGCGGCAGTGGCTTGGTCCAGATGGGGCGGCGAGTGACGGCGGATTGGAGGAGACGGTGTTCGATTTGGCGTGGGACGCCGATAGCTGCCGAGGACGGCGCCCACGGCAAGCAGTGGCCGTGCAAGATCGACGACGACGATTTAGCTGGTACGTAAGTATACATATAGTTCTACCCTAACATGAGAAGATATGCACTAATTAGCAAAGAGAATTAGCTAGATAGTTAACCTGGAGATTAGTGAGAACTAGACTGCCTCGGGACCATTAAGTTTGTTAATTAAAAGATTTGATATGAAATGATCTAGCAGTACTGCAGTAGCAGAACAATAAGAAGAGTACTGTGAACCCACTACTTGCAGGTAATAAGCGGCAGCAAACAATTAGAAATACTAGGTACTAGGTACTTGTTTATCTAATAACCAAAATGTTAACTAGATTGAACCGAGATGTATATGTCATTAGTTACTATAAGATTAACTTCAGCCGGACAAAAACGAAATAGAAATTATTTAAAGATTATTTAACAGATGTCTTAAGAGTCCCAATTATTTAACATTCGTAGATGAATAGCTGTTTTGTTTAAAGATAGGACACCATAATAGAAACTAGAATTAGTAGTAAATCTACCTAAATGTGTGGAAACTAATTGATTAAGGTGAACCATATATAGAGGTTGTATGTATAGTTGTGGAGCAACACATGTTAGTATATAGCTAGGTATCCAATATGTAAGTTAGGACCGGAAATAACAAAAAGACGAGAGGTATACAAAGCATGAAAACAACATTAAAAAGAGATGATGAGTGCCGTTTAAGCTAGCAAGGGAATTAATTTTAATGAAGATACTAAGTCATATCTTCGAGAAAGAGTGGAAGTTGTTAACTAATTAGCAATCTATTTAGAAAATGCCAACATAGAATATTTATCCACACAATAATCAGTGCTTTAATTAAATAGATAATTATCTAAGATACACTTAGGCATAGTTAGTGAAAGTCTAAAAATCTATATTTAACTGGAGCTGAAGTGAAAGACTACTCAAACGACGACTTAAATATTTCAAGCTATTGGATTGTTATGGGCTAACTCCTACTAATAAAACCGAGATAACTACTAGTTAGTGAGATGAGAAATTATAAACATTAGACCTAAATAGATACCTAGGAATGAAGAACTGCTTGCTAAAATATTTGACGATATACAAGTTAAAACTCCGTCACAAAGATGTCTGTAAATGCATGATTAGAGCTTAGACCAGCTAATTTAAAAACAACCAATAACTAGGTAAGATATTGTTAAGAAAGGAAGACCTAAAAAGATCAAGTAAGAGAATATGAATAAAAAGGGTGTAGCAGAAACGGAGCCATTTAAAAACATGATTTTCATAAATTTATTTAGACCGATTAAATCATAAAGTACGTTTTTCTAAAAAGAAAGAACATCAATCTTTTGATTAAAAACCATATAAATTTCCTTTAAATATAACAACGCATTTCTTAAATATTCTCCTCTTGAAGTACCTTTTTCAACAAAAACCTAAACCCATATGCATTCTAGATATTTAGTGCATATCATCATGATTTAGATTCTCATACGAAAATAGAACCTGATACGAAAATAGAACCTGATATTTCCTGCATTAGCAAAACATTTCAAAACATTTGGGAATTATTTTCAGAATATAATTAAACATCAACGTTATATGCATATCATGTTGGTGTCAATTTGGTAACTATGAATGCATTTGGTAGAACGCAAATCAAGTTACGGACAAGAGATGAAAGAAGGTTGATAGCATAGAACTAAAAGAGGACATAACCGATTCCAAAGAATCATCCCCGACGACACCAATCCGCAGAAGACCTTGACCTAAAAGGCAAGTCACATGTTCTTTGATCATTTATCAACTCCAGTGCTATGAAATCTTATAAAATTTGTCTCACTTAGATGCTGTAAACATAGGGAAAACCTGTTAGACAATTTAGGTTTGGTTTAATTAGTAATAGCTTCTCCCTATTCATAGAAGTAAAATACCCTTGTCAATTGTATGCCATATTCATCTTGACAAGGATTGAATAAAAAGAAATAAAATTTGCTTGGCGTTAGCTAATTCCTGTCTAGGATAGATTAGCTACCCTATCACTTTAAGGTACACCCCTTTTATTTTAATAAACCATATTAAAATTTTGATTAGGTCGTTTAGATGACCTTGTCAATTGTAGACCATATTCACCCTGACAAGGATTTAAGATAAAATCTGGACCTCACTTGAAGTTTAGAAAATGGGTAATTAAAAACAATTTGCCAGCATCAGGAACTAGTATTTATGCGAGCCGAGGGCAGGAGACTAGGAAACAGAGGTCCTCATGGAGTGGACCTGCTGTAGACGTCTCTGCCGAGGCAATTGCGCGAGCTAAGGGTAGGAGACTAGGGAACAGAGGCCCTCATGGAGTGGATCTGTTGTAGACGTCTCTCTGCCGAAGCAATTGTACGAGCCGAGGGTAGTAAACTAGGGAACAGAGGTCCTCATGGAGTGTACCTGCTGTAGACGTTTCTGCCAAAACTATTAAGGATACTATTCTTATGCCAAGGTGACATAACACAATTACGCTCACCCATATGACCGAGAAATCAGACTTAGAAATGTTTTAGACTATTAGATGAGGTCCTCCGCGGTTGCAATAAGTCGCTGGCAGCTTGGGTATGGTGGCCTCAGTCCCCCTGCCGGGTCTCGATAACAGTGGTAACCACCCTTCTATGGAGTGACAAAATCTGTCGGCCTACAGGTTCCAATGGTAAGAGGGTGGACGGGGTATCACTGGGTGGAGGCTAGTCTAATAGAACAACACAGATCTAAGTTGTCATGACCCTAGCTAAGTCATGACTTCGTATGGGTAAAGGTGGGCAGGTTCTGCAGAACTGAAATATTAAATCATCGATGTACGGTGCTTCCGGTATATGAAGCTGTGTTAATGGGTAATACCAGTAATCTGGACATAAGTAGATTCGTCGTTATATCGAGGTTATGCACTATAATACTAGTCCTCTGAAATCTCTTCCTTTCAAGATTGGGAAAAGATATAGTACAAAAAGCTAGGGAATTAAAACTTGAAATTAAACACTTAATAACCCTAGTTCATGGTGGTTGGAAAATGACCAACCATGTGACTTGTTGAGTACTCGCGTACTCACCCGCTTCTCATGCGGGCTACTTATTCCAACGGGCAGCCCTAGGTCAAGACAACATGACAGAAGATTTTGTTGATGGGGAACGACAAGGAAGGATGCTCCAGAGGAGATAACGGAAAGCAGGTTGCGGAACTTAGGTCACCTCTACGCTCAGGCATTGTCTATGGGTGTAGAGTGGACTTTTGGCTGCATATAAATGAAGTAAGTATTACATGAGCTGTTTAAATTAGCTCCATAGTCTATTTTAAATATCAACTACTGATATTGTGCTAGCTAACGTTGCAGGTTGATATCTTTTCTGAGCGCAACTGAATCCTGGACGGTTGTGCTACGAGGTACGCTATTTTTGGGCGTCCCTCACATTTATACAGCCATATTCTTGCATGGAATAGTGTCATAGGTTTCTGATATCTGAAAGCAAGTTGAACAAATCAAAGAAAAGTTCACATATATATGAAGATACAGAGAGTTATCAGAACATCAGCAAGACCGAATTGAAGGGAAAATATTAAAGACTGTTGAGTCATGGTAGATAGAAAAAATATGTAGCACAGTCCGGCCAAACTATCAGAGAAGCGCCTCTAAAAGTTGATGCCAACATTTTGCATAACCAGTGGGAACAACAATGCCAAGGAAGAAGGAAAATTGGCAGGATTATGCTGTTCTATGCACATGAATACATATTTGTTTTATTCCACAAAGTCCTGAAGAAAGAGGCTCTACAGAAATAAAGAAGGATAGTGTGCACAGAAACATAAAAGATTGGGTGAATAATTTAAACATAGACCTTTCTCCCCAAACTAAAATCCCATGTGTAATACAATCCTATATATGAAAACTTTTCCTGTGACATTTAGGTATGCAAACCATGTTTCAGATCTGTGGCACCTGGGAAAAGAAAAACTCAATTGTGGTTTTAGCTCACAAGTCAAATCAGAGAATTTTGCTTTACGATATGGCGCAACAGAGGCCGTCTTGTTCTTTTCGGCTTAAATAAAAATTATAAGTTATTTGTTATTTTTGTACAAGTCAAATGTTGTACTCCCTCCGTCCCAAAATATAAGGCATGGTTTAATTTGACTTGGTCTTCAAAACTATGCTTTG
The DNA here is from genome assembly GCA_036346145.1 of Olyra latifolia. Classification (NCBI taxonomy): domain Eukaryota; kingdom Viridiplantae; phylum Streptophyta; class Magnoliopsida; order Poales; family Poaceae; genus Olyra; species Olyra latifolia. The sequence goes on from CM070530.1 coordinate 7,203,281, forward strand.
ATGTTTAATTTCTTTTATAGTATATCACACATAGAAGTAAAATTATGATCATTGAAAAATACTTTTAAATACGAAATTAATAATACCATTTTTATATCACAAAACATATATATTGTTAAACAAATCGTTGGTCAAAGATAATGAAGTTTGAATCTTGAAATACGTAGGTGCCTTATATTTTGGGATTGGAGGGAGTAACACTCTGTAGCCTTTGCTCGTACATGAGTCATAAGGACATCTCTTATTTCCACATTGACACACACATCAAATGCAAAAATTGGCTCAAAGCAAATATGGACTTATCTCTAGTAATTTTTTCACGAATTTATAAAACTTTTAGGTATGGTTTTCACGGGTTTGCACCAAAATAGTGGTTTGCACCACATATTTCGCCCATTATGTATTAGCTGTAACAAATGGAGCCATTTACTAATCTTCACCCTAGTGGTCTGAACACAAAAATAGGGCCAAACAGCTTCGTGCTGAGTAAACCCATGCAAGTTCTGTTGTGATCAATAACAATATATAATAGACTAAATCTGTTCAACGGCGCAGCCATAATCTTCCATGATTCTAGCCATGCCTGCAAAGTTCGCAAAGAAAAAAATCAGGGGCTATATCGAATAAAAGGCTATAAAGTTTAAGAAACATTAAATAGGGATAACTACTTCCCTATCATACCATGTCACTTAACAAATGATAGAGAATGAGTACACCAACAAAAATCTGGAGGAGGGAGCTGTCCTGAAACCCATGTCAAAAGCAGGCCTTGCAGCATCCACATATTCAGATCTGATTATCTGAAGCTCATTCCAAGGAACAAACAGAAGAAAAGGAGGCATGGGTAGGTAATATAATACCTTACGAATAAGCATAAAACCTACAAATTCTGGTATTAAAAAAATATAGAAATATACAGGTTTTCAGTTTGCTTACCAAACATGGATTGCCAAATAATTAAATCCCAATATATGGGGTGAAAATTGTTACGTGCCTGATCCCAGCACGTAACGAGAAAAGATACGGCCCTTAACGCGGGCGAGACGAGTTGTTGTCGAAGCTAACGCCTTGGCTGTACGGAGTCACCGGCCAGTTATTGATGGCAGCGTCTTACTAGAAACTTGGTATATAAATTGCTTGGATGATTAATAGAGGGTACATGAGGTCCCTTTTATAGAGACGACCGACTTGCACACTAAGAAAAGACTTAGATCCGCTCTAATCAAATTTCCTAGAGATAGATAACAAATTGGAAAGATAACAATCAAAAGATAATGACTCAGATAACGACATGGACCCCACATGCTACAGTACCACAGATACGGTTTATGTCGCTACAGTATGATGGTACTGTTCATGAGATGGGCCAGACTATAACATTACTTTCCCTCCAAATCAACCTTGTCCTCAAAGATGAAGTTCGGAGAACCCATCTAATCTCATGCACGTAGATCGAGGAGGTCGTCGCCTTGGCCATAGGTCGCTGCGCGTGGCCGCTTTTCAGTGTCCCCGTGTGTGCCCGAAGTGGACGAACACGGACGAAAGCTCGCACCGCTCCATCTTTATGAGGCAGTGCGCCTGATCTTCGGTGAAAGAGGCCACGAGGTTGGAGATGTGATCTTTGATGAACACCATGGCCGAAAAATCGTCGGCACTGATACCAAATTGGTATGAACCGTCTCGGGATGAGCCCACTCGTACGAACGAGTGCCCGACCATTGGCCGGAACACAAGCTGCTCAACGACGAACTCGTCGTGGCAGTGTGCTTGGATAGTTTGCACCGTGACGCCATCGGAAGTATACACGGTCCAGCGCTTTGCTCATATCATCACCCCCTCCTCAAGAACAAGCTTGTCCTCAAGCTTGCAATGTGGGAAAGATCGACGGAAAGTGACGGCGTCCATCCACGTTGCTTCATCCTCCGGCTCGCCTGCCCAATGAACTAGTAGCTGACGCTTGCCCTGGACGAAACGGTGAGCCAAAATATGGTGAGGTTCTGGGCGAGCTGCTTCGACCGTGGGGGGGTCGTCCGTAGGAAGATCCACCACGTGAGTGGGCGACTCCCCCCCTAAACTCCTTGAGCAGAGAAACGTGAAACACATTGTGAAGACGGGCCGAAGAGGGTAGGCGCAAGCGGTAGGCGCCGGACAGATACGCGCTTCCACTTGATAGGGCCCATAGAACCGTGGTGCCAGCTTGGAGTGACGGCTTGTGCAAACCGAAACCTGGCGATGGTTCTGAAGCTTGAGTCAAACCCACGCCCCCACGGTGAACTCTACTTCATGGTGATGCTTGTCGTAGCGTTATTTCATGTGGTTTTGTGCCTGGAGAAAATGGGTTTTAGCTTGCTACAGCAGGGCGTCCCGGTCCACCAAAGCACAGTCCACCGAGTCAATGACGGTTGTCCCTTGTTGGTATGGCATCAACAACGGAGGGGGTCTGCCATAAACTAGCTCAAATGGTGTCATCCGGAGAGCGGTATGGAAGGAAGTGTTATAGCAAAATTCCGCCCACGGCACCCATTGCGCCCATGTAGCCGGATTTGCACCGAACAGGTAGCGCAAGTACATCTCGATGGTGCGGTTGACCACTTCTGTCTGACCATCCGTCTGGGGGTGATATGCTGTGGACATCAGTAAGGCCGTGCCACTCCTCTGAAACAAATCTCGCCAAAAGGCGCTGAGAAACACCGGGTCACGGTCCGAGACAATGGACTCCGGAAGACCATGTAGGCGGACCACATGATCGAAGAAAAGCTTGGCAACCACTGGAGCTATAACCAGCCAGGATAATGGAATGAAGTGAGCGAACTTCGACAACCGGTCGACCACCACCAATAAAGCAGTCTTCCCCTAAGATTTTGGCAATTCTGTGGTGAAATCCATGGAAATGTCTGCCCATATCTAATGTGGCACGGGTAGTGGTTGTAGAAGCCCGGCTGGAGATAGAATGCTGGTCTTGTTTTGTGGATAGACCACCCAGCGAAGCACATACCGCTCCACGGATTCCCGTTGCTTCTCCCAAAAAGTACCTGGCTTGGAGACGGTGTAGCGTCTTCTACACTCCCTCATGGCCGGCACCACGAGGCGCCTATCGCGGAAGACGAGCCCGTCGCGGACCGTCCACGGGGTGTGCATTGTACCCGCCGAGGCTACCCCGGACTAGGTCAGTGATTTGCCCGACGTGGCCGCTATAGGAGCTGCCCCGGGCTGCACTGGTGTCGCGCCCGAGGTGGCCGCTGGAGGGGACGGTGCCGAATGTGCCACCGAAGAGGACACTGATCCAGACGTGGCGCTACTCCACCGATCAGGCAGGCGCCTGATCTTTGGATGCCCACGTAACACCTCGTGCCACTAGGTACGTGTCACGTTAGTGGGGCAGGAAATGGCAGCACATTGCCCTTCTTCGGTGTAGGCTCGCGATAAAGCGTCAGCCGCCGCGTTGTGCCGCCCGGGTTTGTACTCCACCTGAAAACCAAACCCCATTAATTTGCTGAGCCAGTGCTGCTGTGGCGGTGTGATGAGCGCCTGCTCCAAGAGGAACTTGAGGCTCCCGTGGTCCGTGTGCACGACAAAGGGGTGGCCCCATAGGTAGGGTCGCCAGTGCCGCACGGCTTTTGACAGCCCGATGAGCTCACGCCGATCTGCTAGCTTGCAACTGAAGTAGGCGATAGGGTGGCCATGCTGTTGGAGGACCGCCCCGATGACCGTGCCCAATGCGTCACACTCCACCATGAATGGTATTGAGAAGTCCGACATCTGCAACACTAGTGCCGACATCAGGGCCTGTTTGAGGCAGTGGAAAGCCTCCTCTGCCAAAGCTGTGCAGGCAAAACCATTCCGGCGCAGCAATGCCATGAGAGGCTCTGCAATTGTGGCGTAGTCTTGAACGAAGCGCCGATAGTACCCGGTCAGCCCCAGGAACCCCCGCAAGCTTGATACAGAGGAGGGTCGTGGCCAAGCGGTCACTGCTTGGAGCTTTTTCGGGTCTACCGACACCCCGTTGTGGGAGATAATGTGACCTAAATACCCGGCTCGTGCTTGAGCGAAGGCATACATGAATCATTTGAGGTAGAGTCAATGGAGTCGTAGGTGCTCCAGAACCAGGCGCAGCTGCTCTAGGTGTTCCTCCTCTGAGCGACTGTACACCAAAATGTCATCAAAGAAGACAAGTACAAATTTGCGCAAGAAGTCCTGCAACACATCATTCATCCGGGCCTAGAAGGTGGATGGTGCATTGGACAATCCAAAGGGCATCACGAGGAACTTGTAATGGCCATAGTGTGTCCAAAAAGCTGTTTTGGCGATGTCATCAGCCTACATCCGGACTTGGTGGTAGCCTGAGCGCAGGTCCAGCTTGGTAAAGAAACGAGCTCCCCCAAGCTTGTCAAGAAGTTCCTCTACGACAGGAATGGGGAACTTATCCTTGACCGTCCGCGCATTAAGCTCGCGGTAATCCACGCAGAAACGCCACGTCCCATCGGCCTTCTTGACCAGCAGGACTATGGATGAGAATGGTGAGTGGCTAGACCGAATAATCCCCTGCTTCAGCATGACCTCGCACTGTTGCTCAATCTCATCCTTCTGGCGGTAGGGGTACCTATAGGACCGCACCACCACCGGATCCGTGCCCTCTGCCAACGTGATCGATGCGATGGTCGCACGGCCTTGGCGGTGGCAACCCCTGCGGCTCAGTGAACACGTCGTCATAGGCATCCAAGAGGCTTTGGATCACCGCGGCCTCCTTCAACTCAGTTTGCATCATGATTGGGCGCGGTTGGCGCTGCATGCCTTGCAGCCTTATGCGCGCCCCCGCCCTCTTGAACTCCATAGATAAATCTTCAAAGTTCCAATGGATATTTTTCAGCGTTCGTAGCCACTGCACCCTAAGAATGCTGTCAAACCCGTCAATGGGAAGGACGATGAACGGGGCCGAGAACTGCTGCCCTTGTATGTCGAAGTCCACCTTGACGTTGCCGAGTCAAGGCAGATGGGTTCCCCTAGCTACCCGCACCTGTTGTGGCATGCCATTCGCCGACTTGTTGGCTGCCTGTTCCCATGCGCCCTGGCGAGCCGCATACGCACTCATGAAGTTGTGCGTGCTCCCACTGTCGATGAGGCCGAGCCAACTCTTGTCCCCTATGAGCATCGGAAGTTGCATCGTGTTCCCATGCTTGGCCCCAAGACAGCGATCATGGACAGAGAAATATCCTCCTCTGGTTCCACCGTGTGGTATCTATCGTCCTCTACCTCATCTTCTACCTCCAGATGGAACAAACATTTGCACTTGTGCCCCCTTGTGTAGACTTCGTCGCAGTTGTAGCAAAGTCCTTTTGCGCGTCGCTCCGCCAGCTGATTGGCTGTGAGGCGTCGCCGGAACGGTGTGGAGGCGGCGCTGCTCTGCACACTTGCTGCAGGTGTTGCTCGTTACCGCTAACCAAGCCTCCTCCTGCCGCTGAACCGCTCACAGCTTAGGTATGGCTGCCACCGCTCGCATGGTCAAGGGCTCCATACGTGCGACCGAGAGCGAGGGTCGTAGCTTCAGGAAAGGGTATTTGCAATCTTCCTTCTGGACAAAGGGTTCACAGGGAGGTCGAGAATGAGTTATCCTCTGCTGCGTTTAGCTCCCAGTCGTTTGGTGTGCCTGACATGTCTTTTAAGCCTGGATGTTCAAGTGACGTTGCTGTCACCGATGGTGGAATTCCAAGCCAAGGTTTGTGGAACAATCAAACACAGCGGATGAGAACTTTCACTAAGGTTTGTATTATGTACTTTTTTTTTTGGACATAGTATTATGTACTTTAAGAATGTCTTTATTAAGGATACCTACATGTTCACACTCAAAAAGTGTGACGCATCGAAACTGATCCTATGTGATGCATACATGTCTCTAACATCTAACTTGAGAAAATTTTACTTGATTATAGATCAGGATTTGTTAGAAATACTTGAATGTTTCATTGTTTAGCAATCAAGGTTATAAATCGCGTTTTTCGCGGCTTGGTGGTGAGGTCCGAAAAAAGCTATAAAAGCTATCGCGGGCTATTGCGGGAGCTATCCTATATAGCATTTTAATATAAAAATTATATTATGTGAAATATTTGCATAATATTAGTCACATCCAACTAAATAAAAAACTTAGACATTACTTTAAAAGTACTTGTAGTCTAATGTATGTTCATGTGACCATAATTAATGTATGGAGTAAATGAGTGCAATCTATTCTTCTGCACGTTCATCACCTTTTGAGGTTACGTTCATCACCTTTTGAGGTTAGATGATGTAAGAATGAAGTAGAGCATAACAAAAGCATAATTGATGGTTGGATTTTCAAAGGAAATCGAAAAACGTAGCATAGAGGTGCTATAGCGGCTACAAAAATATCAGAAATAGCGGTCAATTTAGCGGCCATAGCTGTGTTCGCGGAAGTTTAGTCCTTAACGTAGTATTTTACGTCCGAGAAAACGCTATAGCGGTGCTATCGCAAAGCTATAGTGGGCTATTTAGAACTTTGTTAGTAATCATTATTGTGTATATTTCCCTGCAAATTCATGTAACAAGATGTATTTATCAATCCATTTTCAAATGCTGTAGAAATTAGTGAAATACTCCCTCCGTTGGAAAGTATAAGGCATACTTTAACTTCGCACAAGGATTAAGGTTTTGATGAATTTGAGAAAGGAGTGAGCAAAATTGATTTGATTGCCTCCATATAATTGCCTGTAAAATATGAGAGAATATTTTGTATGGGTGCTAATGAATTAATGTAGATGGTTGAAAAGAATAAATAGGGGTATAGTAGGAAACACCTCATTAAGACTCATGCAAGCCTTATATTCCTCAAAAAACCCATTCAAACTATAGGCCTTATATTCCCAACGCAGGTTGCACTACCAGAGAAATGAGCATCACAAACGGTCTATCACAAGGGGTTTGTTACGAACCCCTTGTGATAGTTTATCACAAGCGGTTCAAAAAGTCCTAGCCCGGAGAGCCCCTTTACAAGCGGTTGGGAATACGAACCCCTTGTAAAGCCTAGGTTTTACAAGGGGTTCGTGTCCCCAACCCCTTGTAAAGCCTCTACAAGCGGTTGGAGACACGAACCCCTTGTAAAGCCGTGTCCCCAACCCCTTGTAAAGAGGCTCTCCAGGCTAGGCAAGCTTTACAAGGGTTCGTCTCACTACTACAGAATATCATTTTTGAGACGGTTATTTTTAGGTATTTAAGACGGTTTTGGGAGTGACTTATGTATGTGCAGTCGTAAAAGACCTCATTCATTTAAGACGGTTTTGAACCGTCTCAATTAAATAAGTATAAAGGACGGTTAGTAGTGCCAACCGTCGTATATGTGGTACCATAGGAGACGCTCTGACACGAACGAACCGTCTTATATATGTGAGCATATGAGACAGTCGTATATGAAGCCGTCGTATATGTCACACCGTAGAAGACACTTGCACGCTTATAAACCGTCTCATATGTGTGATTATATAATACAATCCGTGTAAGCAACCGTCTTATACATCCCACCGAAGAAGACAGTTGCACGCTCGTAAACCGTCTCATATGTATATACAACCATCGTACATGAAGTTTAAAACCGTCTATTATGATGTATTATATAAGACATGGTCATCTCAGAACCGTCGGCAATGATTTTTTTTAAATATAAAAAAATACCACAAATTGAGGACCACGGTAGAGAAGCACTTTCATTTAGCTTAAATAAATATGAAATATCATCCTCTGTATACACAAATTGATGGAGAATATTCAGTAGTAGTTGCAACGAACAGTAATGAGAAGCTAAAAATGATATGACTAGACAGACTGCACACAGTGATAGATATTGGCAGGATTTACAATGTTCTAGGTTTGCTCATTTGTTAGCATGGAGGTTGCAGGAACTTCAACATCTTCAACCGCTCCTTTGCTCCAGACCAAGCTTCAGCACCATTTTTTCTAGTGGAGAGCTTCCACCACGTATTCCTGCATATCAAGTGAATACAGATTCAGAAAAAATAACTCATACTGAACATCAATCATTAGCATGCATGCATGATGTTTCTCCTTGGCAAAACAGAAGTCGATTGTTGGTGATATTGCCATGGTACAAAACTGTACAGGTCCATTTCTAGGTGTGGCATCAAATGTGACTAAACAAATTCCAACTCCCACGTGACGGCGATGTACTCACATTACTATATAAAAGTATAGATATCTTAGTACAAGAACAACGAAAAAAACTTACTCCAAAGGCACTTTGCACATTTATGAATTCCATCAACTTTTACTTAAAACACTGGTGCATAGTACCTAGTCAAATTAGTTAACCACCTAACAATTAATACTGCATGCATGCAAATCTTATTGCCTGTAAGTTTGGCACACCAACAAAGTAATAGAAAGGAAATAAGACCGTCTAAAAAAGATTACCAACATATACGTTGAGACCAGTTTAGACAACCTGAACCTTCTCTGTTAATAAACTAGTCCCAGATCGGTGCTAGTATACCAACAATGTAATTAAATAGAACAGATCATCACTAGTTGCTTAATTAACAGAAGGTACGTAACTGCAGAGTATATATGACAAAAGTCACTTATTTCAAATAAGCTAATTATCTCACAAGAACTTAATAAAAGACGGCGATGATGACCTAGTGGAGAGCTTCCACCATTTATTCCTGCATATCAAGTGAATACAGATTCATGAAAAATAACCTGCAATCTGCTTTGTTTCACTTGCAAAAAAAAAAGAGTGCCAGTTTCTGCAATCTGCAGTTTTGTCTACTACCTCTGTCTCCAAACAATAAATGACTAATTTGTAAAAAAAAAGTGATCAAGGAATTGAAAGACATATTGATCCTTACATAGTAATTACTAGCTTAGCACTAAATGTTACAAAATTAATTACTCTAGCACACACAAAAAAGCAAACATGTAAGAAAATCAAATTCTTTTTTAGAATAAATTTCTTAAAGAGAAGTCAATGGAAGACTAATATGTACCATGCTCAATCTAGTTATATGCGGCTCCCTCGACCCTGTACGATCCGCCAATGTCTATGACCTCCGTCATGAAGAACTCAAGTAGTCGCTCTCGCACGCTTGCTATCTCCTCAGGCAAAAACGGACTGCTCGCGAACCCAACACGACCCTTGGAAAATTCAAGTGGAATAAATTTTATGAATTTCATCAAATTATTGTGCAAGTATATGAAACTAAATCTAAGAGTTAATCAGAACATACCTTCGGATATTGATCAGGCTTCAAACTAAGTTGCTCTGCGAAGGAAAGCATGTGGCGCATGACGTACTGACCACAGAGCATACGACCAATTGGCTGAGTGTGCGCCTAGAAAAAGTGATTAATTAGACCTAGAATGAAAGTGAAAACCGCTGTCTATATGATCTATTTTCACATTTGAGAACAAGGTTTGATTTACGATTATTCCATAATTACCTGAAAGCGATTCCATGAGATGACACCACCAAGAGCAACATTGTGCCGCCCTTTTTGCTCAACATAAGTCAAGAAAGCCCTACAATATTGAAGAAGACTTTAATGCAATGAATTAAATTTTCCAATAGATTTTAATAAGGTGAAATAAATGAGTAGAAATAGAAAATCTGTCGAACAACGAACTAAAACTGTAACTGATTCCCAATGGGCGGGCTTTCGAGTCAATAATGTATATTGTGTTCCACTTCGGAAATATAGCCAAGAGGACCCAATGATAACTGGAATGCAATACAGATCATGTCAACAAATCTAAACTATAAAGAGTTACTGTTAGTTTAGAAACTAACCCTTCTTGGCAAACAGCAAATATGCACTCCTTATCCTGTTGAGCAAGCAATGCTTTGACAATGTATGATGCAACAGCGTCGGCCTCCTCATTGATCCTGCTTTCAACCACCATCTCTGGGTCTAAAAAGCCAACTAGAGATCTATAATTGTCCTGCTTCCTCATATAGCTATGAAAAAATATAGTTAGTGTTGGAAAAGCAATAAAAATAATAGAAATACTTTGTAGTAAATGTTGCATGTTTCACTCACAGAATTCAACTCCGATGTAAAGATATGACAAGCGCTTGATCATTGTAAAGGTGAAAAACATCACTAAACTCAACCGCAAAGATTCCAGGCTTAGTATGGAAGTCATGCTCTCCGTACCCTACCATGAAGTGTGTTGCCTGCTGCCTTCGAGACGTCCTAGTTATTGACATGGCCATGTACCACTTATGAAAAGACTGACTGTGAACACCCATTTTCTTTAGCTCAGCAACATGTTGCAAAGGTTGTCCTAGCATAAATTCCCTATAAGCAGGAGTAGGTGTAGGTGATTGCCGATGTGGAGGAGCCCAAAGAGGATCTAGACCATCATCATCATCATCATTATCTTTTGTAGATTTCCCCTTTGAAGATGTATGCTTCTCTTTCTCTGTCTTGTCTTTCTTGTGCCTATGTTTTTTCATCTTTTTTTTTGCCATTGGAGCCACTATGTGGTACATCCTCGTGGTCGGCACCCATTGGTGGCCTAAGAATATTGTCTACCTGTGTTGAAGCCGGACCGAGCGTAGACAAATCAACAGGAATATCTTGTAGAGATTGCTGAGGGGGTGTAAGCACCTTTGGCTCCTATGAAAAAAGTCACCAAATTGAGTCGCCATTATGAAACTATTAAAAAATGTTAGTAATGTAAAGATTGAACTGGTTAAAGTTTTGCAAACTATACCTCACCAATGTGTATGCCTGACTTGGGCCATAACACAAAAGAATTCTTCACAGAGCCAAGAGTAAATTTGTCATCATCCTTAATTGGTACTGGGAGTGGGTATTCTATGAAGTTGTCAAACACAAAGTCAATCTGCACCCTCGTGTAATCATTCTGTCGCTCGACCCCATGGACAGTTTGCACATCCTTAGGGGGAAAAGCCTGGCCTCTACCTACCACAACAGCTTGCGTGCCTAAATTTTTAACTTGAAATAAAAAAGGTTTTAGAAAGTGTCTCTCTTTTTTCTTTATTTCTCAAATGTTTTTTGAAACCAACATTTTAATTTTATTGTATTTCTCATGAGTTGAATTTGAGAGCTGTACCACAAAGAATAAAGCTAACGGACTAAATTTCAAACTTTAAATAAAATAATTATAAAAATACTAAGAATAAACTTTGATCTACCTCCCTCCTCGAAAAGGGATTCGTAAACCAGCAATGAAAGAAACTATGGACATACTTTTGACTATATATTGAATTTTATACAGGATTGCGAAATTTAAAAATCGCTAATTGATATAAAGCCATCAAGTAGGCCCAATTTAAAACAAGAGCTATGCATCATTTCTACTCTCTAATATTATAAAATAAATTGATGTCACTTTTTTCTTTAGGACCTGTTGCAATGCACGGGCATCCTATTCTCTTCAACAAATTGTTTAAGACGGTTTTGGAGACGAGCCATCACATTTGAACATACACTCTTAAGAGACAGTTCACATAACATGACTGTCCCATAAAATAATTTCATATAAGACGGTTGCTACGAGCAAAGCGCCTAATTCATGAGTCATCATAACAGACATATTTTAATTGATAACCGACTTATATCATACACCCGTAAAAGTCACTCTCTAGCAAAGAAATGACTCTTATTGCCTAGTCTTATTGGAGACATTTATCGTTCGCCAACCGTCTTCAAAACGTGTAACATATAAGACATTTCTTTGCAAACCGTTTTTAAAGCATGTAACATATAAGACATTTCTTTTGAAACCGTCTCTTTCTTTATGTCACCGCATAACAAGAGACGATTCTAGACTAAGCACATCAAAACCGTCTTAACATGTGCGTCTTATATTACACATTCTGTAGTAGTGTCTTTACAAGGGGTTGGGGACACGAACCCCTTGTAAAGCCCAGGCTTTACAAGGGGTTCGTGTCCCGAACCCTTCGTGTCTCGAACCCCTTGTAAAAGTCTAGTTTTCGAAATGGTAAAAGAAAAGCTTGCCTTATCCTATCAGAGAGCGCGCGTGGGATGAGTTGGCTAGCAGGGGTGAGGCGTGGGTCACGAGAAAGGTGAGGTACTGGGTTCGAATCCCACTCCTTCCAAAAATTATTTCTCTTTTTAACCGGTACTCAGCAGTACTACAAGCGGGTATAAAACCGCTTGTGATACTCCGAGAAGCATCACAAGCGATTGCTTACAAGCGGTTCCAAAACCGCTTGTAAAAGTGGTTTAGAACCGCTTGTAGAGAGTGATTCGCTGGTAGTGTTGTGTTTCTTTTAACGTTAGTTATAAAAAATTCTTTGAATGGCGTCAAGGAATTTTTAGATGCATGCTGCCCTATTTGTTTCTCAGATTCACAAAAAAAAAAAAATCCTGATGTGATTTTGAGAAGTGGGCCTGGTCCAAAAGTCAGTGAGAGATCTAGTGGCATTTCTGAGGCATAAGCTGGAAGATCCACGGAATAATTGTGGCATCATTTGGTGTGGCCTAATAATGTAAAATCTGATATGTTCTATGCTAGTTGGCTTTGTGATATTTTTGTTTGTCATCTCCATGCCTATTTTTGTCATGTTCTTATTCCAAACTTGGATGTACTAGACTGTGAACATAATGATCCAAGTATCCAATTATGACTATTTACTTAACTATCGAGCTATCCTTATTTCATTTACGACTTGTATTAATTTTTGTTATTTGTCAAACCATCTTGATTTGAAGGTTCAAAAGCGTGGATCTGTGGGAAGATCAATTGATATCACACGATATCGTAATTACGACGAACTCCGGCATGATCTTGCATGCATGTTTGGTATACAAGGGCAGCTTGAAGATCCCTATAGAATGGACTGGAAGCTTGTCTATGTTGACCATGAAAACGACATCCTCCTTGTTGGGGATGACCCCTGGGAGTAAGTAGTTCTCTCCCCTTCACTAATCATAGATCTGGCGTTAGCTGCAACTCTTTCTTAACCGGGTTCCCCTGTTGATCTGGAATTAACTTCAATTACAGGGAGTTTGTGAGCTGCGTGAAGAGCATCAAAATATTGTCACCTGCTGAAGTACAACAAATGAGTTTGGATGGAGACCTTGGTGGCATCCCTTCACAAACACAAGCCTGTAGTGCATCTGATGATGCAAATGCATGGAGAGGTTCCTGATGTAGATACTTAAATGTGTTTCTTACCAGTGTAGAGGATACCGAGGGATTGAAGGATCCAATACACACCTAGTGTTATTTTGAGGGTAGACCTAGAACCAATTCACTGACATAACTGATCAAATGCTTCTGGCGGGAGATGTTAAGCGAGCCGCCTTATTCGGAGCTCTTGACGTTTTGTTCCCACTAAAAATTGGTTGACATGACATAGATTAATTTCTTTTTTGGCATACAAAACTGTTTTGAATTTCATAAGATACCTGTGATTATCTGAGACAAGTTGTAATTCATTGTAATCCTACAAGTTGTTAGCCATCTGACTGTATATAAGGGCTTTTTCTGTATCTCCCATTGTAATAGTTCCACCGTTTTTTTCCATTACTGAAGTAAAAAGCTGTCCTGGCAACATAGAACTATTTCCGGTGCCTGAAGAAATAGTACGTTTGTATCTTGTTCTTTGCACAGTGTAGATGAGCTTCCAATGACTAATGTAAGTGCAAGGGTATTATAGTCTTCTTTTTTCCTTTTTTAAGGGTTTGCTCTTTGTTTCCTATGTACTATATATTGCCCTATGGTGTCGTTCAATATAATTAACTATTCACACTGCGCTTCTTCCAATGGTATTAGCGCATAGGAAGCATATTAACTATTCAGACCGCACTTCTTCTAATGGTATTAGTGCATAGGAAGCATATCCTCTGCCAGTACGACAGAGGGACGGTAGCTTGTATGTGAGGAGGCAAGAGAGAGAAAAGTAGAGGAGAGAGAGGGAAGATACACCAATCCTTGGATTTTCTAGGGACGGACGTTGTCAGCGACTGCACTTCTGCCTTACGATGTTAGAGGATGCATGTCCTAGTGCATAGGTCTAAACCCTAGCTCCAACCACCCTACCCACCATCCTCTGCTACCCAATACAATTAACTATTCACACTTCAAATCTAAAAAAAACTATTCACACTTCACTCTTGCCTCCATCCATTGTAACATGGTTTCAATGCATAGGTCTAAGCCATAGCTCTGGTCACCACTGTGTGCTACCGTTGCCCTCAAGAGGAGCACTCTCCACTCTTGGGGGCAACCATTGGTTGGCCTCCTTCCTCTTTTGTTTATTGTGAAGTAGCAGCGATGGTGTCATCGCCTCTACTCTAGATCCCGGCAGTCGCTTAAGCAACAACTTATCTTGCTATCATCATACTTCCTCTGGCAGCAGTATCATACCTCGACCTCCTTTCTTCAAGCACAACAGAGCAGCACGACCTCCTCTTTCTTCCTCGTGTCCGGCCGCCTCATGTTGAGGGCATGTGCTTTGACGTGTACCAATAGTTGGGATAAGAGTTCACCATATGTGGAGTTTAGCTGCAACAGCAGTAATCAAGCTAATCTACAGATGACACCTTTTGAGACACTCTATAGTACAGCTTGTCACACTCCATTGAATTGGACAGAAATTGGAGAACATACTGTTTTCGAACCTAATGTGATACAAGCGGCAGAGGAGCAGGTGGCTGTGATTAGAGAGAGGTTCAAGACAGCCCGGTCTCGTCAAAAGAGTTATGCTGACAGATGCCGAGAGTTGAGTTTTAAATCGGGGGATTTCGTGTATCTCAAAGTGACTCGACTCTGAGGTGTGAAGATGTTCAATGCTCAAGGAAAGTTAGCACCACACTTTGTAGAGTCGTTCAAGGTCTTGGAGCGGCGAGGTGAGGTGGCTTACTAGTTGGAATTGCCTAGTTCTATGGAAGGGGTACATGATGTGTTTCATGTATCACAATTGAAGAAATGTCTTCGAGAACCGTCGGAACGGACATCATTGGAAAATTTGAAACTGCAAAAGGATTCGACTTATCAGGAAAGACTATGAAGATTTTGGATATGTTAGACAGAGTTACTCGCATCAAAGTGATCAGGTTATGTAGAGTTCAATGAAGCAACCATGCAGAGAGCGAAGCAACCTCGGAAAAGGAAGAGGATCTAAACAGAGAGTACCTAGACCTATTCTCTTGTCAGCCTAAATCTCTTGGGATGAGATTCTGCTAAGGGGGAGTTTTGTAATATCCTAAAAATTTGGTGAGTTTAAATTACTTTGATTTTCAGTAAATATTAGAAATAAATTAATTTTATAATTTTCTAGCAAATAAAAATAATTAAAAGGGTGTTTTCTAAATAACTTAGAGCATTAAAACAAATAAATGAGAGAAAATATAAGTGAACAATGTTTGATAAATTTTTCTTAAGTCCTAAATACTTAAGAGGATTTTTGAGATTTTTCTCAGATTTTGATACTTTTAAACCTATGAGTATTTTGGTATTTTTAAACAACATTTTAGAAAAGTTATAAAAGGGTTTTCTTTTTCTTTTTCTAGAGATAGAGACGTGGCGCAATCTGGACCACTATTTAGCGCGTGCGTGTTGGTAGACATGGGATGCCACTTATCTGAGCGAACCAATATCCTTAAATCTCGGGAGCCCGTTAGTGTGACGTAGCCGCACCTGAACTGTTGGATCGCACCGCCGCCTAGGTCGTCATCTCCGTGATCGAGTCGAAGAGGCCATTGCACCGTCGCGGGCCATGCCTTGGCGTCCTCTCTAGCCTAGGGTTTCTGAGGCTATTTAAGTCACGGGGGAGCTACGCTAGCATTCCCTGATCCTGTAGCCGCCATTGCCTTAACTCGAGGAACACGGAGTCCCTGATGAGAACGAAGGGGAAGAATCGGTGTCGAGAGCTCTGACGAGCAATTCCGTCGCCACTGGTGAGTCTTAGCCTATGATTCATTGCTAGGAGGTGTGCTTTGGTGTCGTAAATCACTTCATGACATGCTTTTGTCGTAGGGAGCGTCGGAGAGTCGTCGTCATTGAGTCTTAGCGTCACCGCTGCTGTTGGAGGTTGCCAGAGCCAACTGGAGCTCCTCGGAGTCACGCGTTGTTGTGGTAAGTATCCTGGTAGCCTGTAGATTCCAAATCCGTGCTTAGATCTTAGTCGCGAGTGAGCCGTAGAGCGTCGCTGTAGCTCGTCGTCATGGGTCATCGACTGTGCCATAGGTCCCAGAGGCTTGGTGATGCCGAGAGCTTCCCGAAGAGCTCAAGAACATGTAGTTTGGTGGTCTGTAGCATGAGAGCGAGTTCGCTGGAATTGCGCTGCCATGTCGGAGGTGAGCGCTGCCGTGGGTTTTGGTCGATAGCCGGTGAGGTGACGTGAAACGTTCGTAGCCATCAGATCTAGAGAGTATGATTTGGATCTGAGCGAGAGCAATCTGGTTCATATCGGATTGGTCTAGTGGGCCGACTTCATGATGAACCGTGTTATTGCCATGTGGGTCCCACATGGCAGGCCGACATAGGGTGCATGCACCATGGGCGCGTGGATTGCGTAGGTTGAGTCTGCCATGGGTCGTGTTGCTGACCGGTGGGGCCCAGTTGTCAGTCCGGTGTGAGGTTTAATTAAAAATCAAAATTTAATTTTGGAAATTGATTTAATTGTTTAAAAATTGATTATAACCTGTAAAATTCATATATTTTGATCCAGAAGTCCAAAAATACCCATTCAAGTCTTGAAAAATTCAGAAATGAGAACTTCCTGTTTATGAATTTTATTTAATTTTTAAAAATATATTTATTTGCTATTTGGATTTTTATTTGTTATTTGTTATATATTACATGTAGAAACGATTTCTTTGGAAGGTCTGCAAGGAGAAGAATTTGCTGCAGGTCAAGAGTGGGAGTGGCTTCAAGGCAAGTTACACACAGTCCTTGATCATATTGATCCTATTTGCAAATAAAATGTTTTGTTTTAAATTATGCATTGCTATATTTTATATATTTCAATGGGAATTTAGTTATTCCAATTTAGTAATACCAAGTATTCCTTTGTGACCAAGCTTATCATTATTTTAGTTAGAGAATGATGATATATATGGGATTGGTAATCGATATTAGTTTGCTTATTCATGCATGTTACCCGGGAGAATTTATTAATATTGATTAATGAGGTATATGCAATTGAGAGCAAATGCATATACTGCTTTTACGTGAGGGAGACATATGTTGATCTATATGGATGTGCATGTGTTGCTCCTGTGTAAAAGTTGTCATGTGTTGCAACTTGTTAACAACCTGGGTGATGTTTTTGACAAAGGCAAGTGGAACTGCTGTAGGGTGGAGCCTACGTGACTAGGCTATGAGGCAAAATTAGATGGATGTGTTGCCTTATTTACCTATAAGAACTTCATCCTATAAAAGCATTTCCAGACTAAAAATAGTATAAACCATGAACTTGACTTCAGTTGAGTCTGGCAGTTAAGCTACTAAGTGTTAGCTTGTAGCACATCAAGGCAAGTTAGAAAATGTGGTCATGTGTTGGGACATTTAGGGGGAGCTGTGCTGCTTATGAGAGTCATCATCCAAATGATGATGTTGTGCTGTTACGTGATCCCAGTGATCCAAATATTTGGCTCTAGGTGACACAGTAGGCATCGAAAGGGCCAGTTGCTAATATTTAGTCCAGTAACTGTTATGTTACGAGTGTCTCCTTCCTGACCAGAGGTTGAGATATGAGTATTTTATGGGCAAAGATGTGTAACCTCTGCAGAGTATTAATAAATTATTTAAATAGCCGTGTTCGCGGTTATAGACAACGCTTGGTTATAC
The DNA here is from genome assembly GCA_036346145.1 of Olyra latifolia. NCBI lineage: Eukaryota > Viridiplantae > Streptophyta > Magnoliopsida > Poales > Poaceae > Olyra > Olyra latifolia. Next base: position 7,221,095 of record CM070530.1, read on the forward strand.
TTGGAGAATGTATCATGTTTTAAATGCCAGTGGGTGGTTATTATATTGGATTGTTGGGTGCAAGTTGTTAGGTTGTGTGCCAATGTTTATGATCAGATACAGGTTTATTGAATGTTTTATTCAATTGCTTTGGAATATATTATCCTAATACGTTTTTGCTAAATGCTGATTATAAAAAATAACTATTAGCTAGTTTTGTTGTACAAAGCTTGCATGAAGGATAGAATTGCATCATTCCACTGTGTGTGATTTGCTTAGTATTCGTCTATACTTATTTTTGTAAACTCTGTTTGTAGACTGCTTATTCCAGTGGATAGGACAAGAAGTTGAAGAATCCTCACTGCTGTTTGTGGAGGAGTTCATTCAAGATGGCAAGTAGCTGAACGTGCTTTCCAGTTAGAAGCCTGTGACTCATGATGGACATTTATTTGAGTTTACCTTTACTATTTCCACTATGCTGCAATAAGTACTATGATAGATTTATTTATTTAGCTTCTCCTACGTGACTTGGCATCTTATTTGTAAGGATTTATAATAATTACTGTCACTTTTGTGAAGTATTGTAATAATATAACTGATGATGTCACTTGTGCGCACTAGAATCAATTCTAGACCAGTGTGGCATACGGGTCACTAAGTTGTTTGATTTAAGGTCCCGACAACATGCTAGTCTTCCTTTTATCCTCTTTCACCAATACAATCTCTCTCGATGTACCCACACTTTACTCCTCATCATAACAACACCACCTTGTGTCGCTCGAGAAATAGAATGTTTGCTTACATGCAGGGTCATATTCTCTTTTGATATGCATGCATGCATAAATGCAGTGGACAGGCGTACAACCATATCGACCTGTCCTTATCGAAAAAACCTTAAAATTCAATAGAACTTTAAGAGTATGCTAAATTAGATTTTGTTGTGATCAATTGTTGTTCTTACACTTTGCTCCCATAAAAAAACAGCTTTTCGCTTTCCTGTCGCACCACATTTTTTCTCCGTGTGTCGCTTCATGTTGTATTTAGCTTTAGATCAAAAGTTGACCCGCCTGACGTCAATTACTGCCATCCAGAACCCAGGAGTAGATTCTGAATCCAACCTTGCCAATCGGACGGTTCAGCCAGCCCCAATCCAAAGTTTCAAACCATACACAGTACCATCTAGGTCATGTATGATAGAGTTGAAAAGTTACAATATATTATAATTAGAAAAGTTAAAAAATAGTTTTGTGATCTTTGAAAAGAAGAATTAAAAATCTTATAAAAATGGCTATAAAGTACTGTAGCATATGGATTATAAAAAATATAAAATTTAAACTGTATATTTTAATCTGATTTTAAGTTGTAATCATACAAAATCACACTGCCATAAAAGCACTGCAAATACAAATGCATTTATGATGCCCTAAAACAAGAGGCCCACGGGCTACGGATCATGTCAGTGTCCGCAGCCTCTTGTCTCTACACCATTCCAGAACAATCCAGGCCCAGCTCCGGACAAGCAGTGGGTTTAGGGTTTCGCTTTGGCCTTTCGCTTTAGCCGCCGCTCTGCTTTGGTAGGGTTTATCCCTTCTTCCCCTGCTCCTCTCTCCCCCTCCCTTAGACCGTCCCCAACGGATACCCGTCCCGGGCCAAATCTCTTCGCGGCCTCGGACAGCCCGGGATGGGACTCGCGCAATGTGCTCCAACGGCATCCCATCGCGGTTGGGATTCGCGTGGGATTTGGGATACGATCCCGGCCGAGCGGGATCCCAGGGCCATTCTCCTCCCGTCACTTTATCCACGCACGGAGAGAGGTCGGGCGAGGCGACCGCAGCCGGCGTCGCCCCTAGAGGAGCTTCGGCGCGACTTGGAAGGGGGCGGAGGCAAGAACGCCGCCCGGCCTTCTTCGGCCGGAGGCAGGCCGCGGCGGCGTCGGCCAGCCGCTTGCCGCCGCCAGTCCGCCAGATCTGTGGCTGGGAGTCCTCATGCTGCGTGGGGACCGAGGCGGCAAAGAATCGTTCGCGTGGGAACGTCCGGCGGCCAGCAAGCGTTATGCGTCGCGGACGACGGCGGCGGCAAGCCTCCGCTCCGGAAGAACCGGCGCGACGAAGCCTTGCGCGTGGGGAGCCAAGGCGGCGCAAGGGAAGGGCGGGCGAGGTGAGAAGTAGAGGCGGCGTCGCCGGTGTCCGCAGGACGCAGCGGCGGCGAGGAAGCTAGAGCCGGTGCCGGTGGTCAAGGTAAAAGTGCTCCAATCCGTCGATCTCTCCCATTGGAAGCTAATGTTGCAAAACTCGTCCATGGATTCATAGAAGCATTCGTGCTGTGTTGCAGATTGGCCACGATTTCGCTCGGATTTGGGGGCAATTAGTTCATTTTGGTATGAAGCCGTGTAGCCTAAACATACACGCATGGTTAATATCAGAAATAGGATGAGCTTCGATATGAAAATTTATTATGCTTCTTTTGTTACGTCTGTTGCATGCTTGTCGTGGTTCGGCTTGATTTGCTTTTAGGAGTATGTGTAGAAATTTACGATGGTATCATGTATGTACTGGCCTTCAGTTACAATCAAATTTACTTGTAATTTAAATCCATGACATAGACCTCGGGCCCTTATAACTTCAGTTTCATTACATACAAACCTATGATGTGGAACACCATCCCAGTTTGAATTAGGTAATAATTCATGTGAACCTATCAAACGTTGCCTTAGCGGACCCATTTTAAGACATATATAATGTAGTATCTAATATATTCTGTCTCATCCAATTACTTGCTCGCTGTCCAGAAATATGTTTGTGTTTTAGTTATTTAGCAACAACCTTGTCACACATAGTTTCTATGCTAACTGATATCATAGGGAATGAGTTGGTTTGAACCTTCATAGCTTTTTGTACTGAACACGGCTGAATTTAATTTTGTGATGTACTTATATATTACCATAGTTTCATTCGACATGATATGCATATTTTACTATATAAATGTGTTTCATATCGTGCGGGCCGGGGGTTTGTAACTGTGATTGCTCTAAGTGTTTGGTGTAGATGGAGGCAGACAGATTGTGCACATGTATCGTCGCCCTGCGAGACCATTTGGAGGTCGAGACCGCGGCGTTAAAGAAGGTTGTCAATGATAACTTCACTGCCGGCGAGTCCTCCGCTGCCCAGGAGTTCAACCGGGCACTCCTGGAGGTCGAAGCCATTGCGACCCGCCTAGAGGAGATCTCCATCTTCGCAAATGAAGCTGTGAAAGTGCATACCCCCGTGGGCGAGCCAGATGAGTCAACGGACCTAGACCTCGACGACATCATCCCCGGTGACTATGAGAGTCCGGACGACCCAACATGGAGTGAATGCTCTGATGACGAGTTCGATGGACTGTCCGTCGAATCGGACCGCTCTTGGCACTTGTACCGTTCGTGATCTTGTTATGTTAATGTCTAGTACTTTCGTATGTAGTTCATCACAAGTCTAGTTTTATGTCGTATAATGACTTGAAATGTTTCGTATGTTCGCTTATGTACAACATATGGTGTTTTCATGTAGACATAAGCACATGTCTGTCCTTATTATGTGCACGTACTGTATGAATATACTTTTAGTTCGGTTAATTCTATCTTTACCGTTGTATTTACATGTGTTATACCGTGCACATTACCCGTTATTATGTGGACTTCTGCAGGGATTGCATGGATCCTTTTTTGGAGAACCTTCTTGGCGGAGGGGAAAACATACCATGGAGCTCATCGCAACATGATGTCGGGGACCCGGTGTCCCCAATCCTTTGCGATACCCAGGGGTCGGCCTCCGCAGGGCGCGGGTCACCGCAGCCTATCTTCAGCCAGGGGTCTGATGAGTCTCTTCCCGGTGGTAGCAGCTCTGCAACGGTGCACCGCCGCAAGAAGAAGAGTACCCCCAAGACATGTAGAACTACGTGGGCACCCGCGGAGCAAGAACTCCTCGTCTCGGCTTGGTTGAACGTCAGTCAGGATCCCATCGTGGGCACAGACCAATCATCCAACACGTACTGGGAGAGGATCCTCGAGTACTTCAATAGGCACAAGGAGCCCAGTTGGATTGACCGTAGCCTGAAGGGGGCCATCAACCATTGGCAAGCAATCAGTCTGCAGGGCAGTAAATTTGCTGGACACTTGAAGAGGGTGGAGGATCTTAATCCAAGCGGGACAACGCGGGAAGACCGGGTAAAATTGTGACATTATATTGATCTATTTCTATTAATTGCTTCGTAGTTGTGACATTGGTATCGTCTCCCTTTTGCAGATTGCGATGGCTTTGAAGATGTACAAGGAGGTGGAAGGGAAGCCATTTCCTTTCTTGCATTTGTGGCCAATGTTGTGTGATCACCCCAAGTGGGCCACTCACATTGTGTCCAAACGCCAGAAGACTATCGCCACTGCATCTCCAGGGTCATCTCCCACGGGTGGAGGTTCAGGTGAACACTCACCTGAACCTATGGAGCTTCCTAGGCCCATGGGCCGCGATGCTGCGAAGAGAGCTCGGGCTCGGGCTTCCTCGCCAAGTGGGTCACAAGCTTCTAGTGGCAGTGGTAGAACATACGCTGCTGAATTTCAGCAGATGAATGAGCACAAGGCGGCACTGGTGGACATCAAGCGCAGGCAGGTGGACATTTGGGAAGTTGCAGAGGAGGAGAGAATCATAAACATCGACCTGAGTACAAAGCAGGGTACGGCGAGGGAGTACTACATGCGAAGGCAGCAGGAGATAATGCAAAAAAGGTTCGGGAACATGTCTTCGAGAGCATTCGTATGTACTGAAGAATGCTGAATTTTATTTTGTGATGTATTGGACATTGCTACGTTGTTGTTGTTATTTATGTCCGTACTGTTAAAAACATGTTGTGATGGTTCTATTTGAAAACATATTGTGCTATGTATGTGACAATGTTTTGGTTTCGCATGAAAAGAAGACCGTATGTGACAGCCTACGCATGAGTAGCACATCAAGTAGTAGAAACACGCATTTTATTCGAAAATACGCATGCGAACATTACATAGCCCTCCAAACCAGTAGATAAGAACATACACATGATAATTCGACAGAAAGCTTAAACATTGGTACATATTATAATCCGGGATGAGAGAACTAGTGGGACCTATGTTGCAGCTAATGTCCTCCGTGACGAGCCCATAGGTGCTCCACGAGATCATTCTGCAGGCGACGATGACTCCCTCGATCTTGAGTCTGCTGACTCGCCTGTATGCAATGGAGGATGCCTCTTTCGGGCCCACGGTCGACGGAAGCATGTTCGCCCATTCCATCATACATAAAATCGTGGGGCAGACCATCCCTCTTATCCTCTATTATCATGTTGTGTAGGATGACACAGGTGGTCATTATGTCATGCAGAGTACTCTGATGCCAGCTTCTAGCCGGCCCCCGGATTATAGCGAACCTCGCTTGAAGGACCCCGAATGCTCGTTCGACGTCCTTCTGGCGGCTGACCTCTGCCTGCGGCAAAGTGGGTGTTCTTGTTCCCCCTCGGAGCTGAGATAGGCTTTACAAATGTTGCCCACTCCGGGTATATGCCGTCCGCTAGGTAGTAACCCATCTCGTAGGTGTTCCCGTTAACCGTGTAACTCACAGGGGGGATAGTTCCGTCCGTTAATCTACTTAAGGCGTCTGAACGGTGCAGAACATTTATATCGTTTAGGCTACCCGGCATACCGAAGAAAGGATGCCAAATCCACAAATCGTAAGAAGCGATGGCCTCCAATACAATGGAGGGTTTTCGTGTGTGTCTTGTGTATGCCCCCTGCCAGGCCTTGGGGCAATTCTTCCAAGTCCAGTGCATGCAGTCAATGCTCCCGACAAAGATACAGGAAGCCACGCATGTCGCCTCGGCAAGCAAGCGGCGGTATCTGCTTGTTGTTGAGTACGGAGGTATTCTCAGACTGAAAATCTCTCGATTGCTCGCACATACCGTTTCATTGCTTCTACTGGTACGTGCTTCCACCGATCGCCGCGTACTCATCGATTGCGTCCGCAGATACACCGTATGCGAGTTGACGGATGGCCGAGGTCATCTTCTAGAGTGGAGATAATCCCAGCTTGCCACTCGCATCCCTCCTCTGCTGGAACCAACCGTCATGCTCTTCAACAGCAGCCGCAATACGGACAAATAGGCGACAGCTCATCCTGAACCTGCCCAACAAGAAGAGTGCACGCATGATTGCGTACCGTGACGATATATATTTTGCAGTTGAAAGAGTTACCTTCGTCTGAAGTAAGTGTGGCCGTAGACAGGTGAATCGGCAAAGTAGTCCTCGTACAAGCGAAGCGCCCCGCCACGACGTCGCTCAAGCACTGCATGACCGGGAACAGAGCCTCCGCGAGACCGTGTCTCCGTAGCCTTCTCCTCCTCCTCGATCAATGCGAACATGAGTAGCTCTTCATCGTCGTCGTCATCAGTGGAATCATCCCACATGAAGGTAGATGATGATCCGAATGGAGATCCACTCATGGTGAAGGTATTTGTGCCAAGGCAGGCAGAATAAGTGTGGCCATATGGAGTAGCGATGCACCCATTTATAGATGCATGAGAGCTGAGTATGGTTCTGGTGGAAGGATACGATCATAGCCACTCGTGAAGTTTGCATCCTACTGGTACATGCTGTGCTTCTTGTGAACTTTTCAAGCCACATGCAGGCAGATGTTGTCCATGTGAACTTTGGCTGGTACTGAGGGTTGTTGTGTTGCATGTGAACACTGCAAGTAGGCAGGCCTGCTGTGTTGCATGTGAGCACTGCCAGCAGTAAGCACGTACTGTATTGTTTATGAACTTTGCAACCTACCCACCTGCTGCTATATTGCCGTACTTACAAATTTTATTTTTCGAAATAAATATTCTTCCGCGTCAGCGAATATTGAAGTGCGTTATTTATATTAAAATATTCATTAATACTTTTTTAAATTTTGTATCGTTTTTAATGGACATTATTGTTATTTTTATTTACAAATACAGCTTCGTACGTATGGCGTACGTCAAATATTGGTTACGTAGGAATGATTAAAATACTGGATTTGGGAAGGGAAGAGAATGGGGGAAGGAATGCTGTTGGAGTGTATGGATGGGAAGGGAATAAAATCTGGGAAGAGATTCCCGTCAGGAATTGGGAAGGGAATGAAAGTGTGCGGGAATCTGTTGGAGATAGTCTTATCGCGCACGGCAGTCGGATTCCGAAGCGGAGCCTCGTCGGAGCCGAGGAAGAGAGGTAGTCGCTCGTAGTCGGTTCTCCGTTCTTTCTGGGTGTCGGATTTGGCGCCTTCGCGGAGGTGATTTTGGGCGTTTGGTGGTGCCTCGGATGTTTCTCCGATTTGGGTTCTCCATTTTGGGGCTTGCTTTGTGGCTGGGCGTGTAGATTTGGGTGGGGCTTGGTACTCGAGCGGGGTCTGCTTTGATCGGGATTGCGCATCCGTGCGAATCGATTGGAGACTAGTGTTGTTCTGGACTCGTGACATGTTTGACTAGTGCGTTTCTCAAATGTGGATGAGTCTCGCTGGATTTGCCTCTTATTTTTTGGAAATCGGTGTGAATTCGTTTGTTTCGGTTGAGATTTGAGTGGATTGTGTAATTCAGATCGATTAGCTCAGTTTGGTTTGAGTGAGTTCTTTTGGTCGTGTCAATTCGCAGCCAGTCCTTCAGCCAGACCGAGGATGTCGTCGGTGCAGCTCTCCGGTGCCGGAGTCGCGGCGGTGGCCTTCACCAAGAAAGGCCTGGCTTCCTTCGATGGGCTCCGCGTCTCGCTGCCGTCAGCTCTCAGAGTCTGCTCGTCGAGACGTGCCTTCCGTAGCCTCGTAGTCAGGGCTGCCACGGTCATCACCCCAAAGGTATACAGCTATGCCAATCCAATGCATTGTGCACCCAATTTTTTCGGTAGGTTAGGACATGCTTGTGGATGCTATACAAGAATGAGATACGATTTGTTGCCATAACTGCAGTATACATCACTCAAGCCTCTGGGAGACAGAGTGCTTGTAAAGCTTAGCGCTGCCGAGGAGAAGACGGTTGGTGGGATTTTGCTTCCATCGGCTGCGCAGTCTAAGCTTCAGGGAGGAGAGGTTGTTGCTGTTGGAGAGGGCAGAACCAATGGGGATAAGAAGGTGGAGGTCAGCATACAGGTAAATTCTTCTTGCAGTAGGAGTGCAGATGTTTATATGTCCAATATATTTATCACCCTGAGGTGCTAGTAGAGGTTTATCATGATAAAGCACTGTCAATGTTCTACTGCTTCTATCAAGGGATTGGGAAATGTGGAGGTCGAAGTTTGTACTGTTATGTTAGCCACACAAGTCATGTGAAACTCATAGAGATTCCACGTTTGCTTTAGATCTTCCACAGGTAACCAAAATTAGTGTATTTGGTTTGTTGCTATTGGTTTCTGCTGGTTGAGTCAAATACATGTATCTGCAAAAGGACTTTATAGACACAGACTCACAATAGGTATTTTGAAACGATACATGATAAATTATCTCCTTATGGTCTTTTTTAAGCACACTTATTGGTTCTACATATGGCATTGCACATGATTGTATCGTTTGTTAAAAATAAGAAGCAACTCTTTTCTGCTTCTACATGGAGTCCAGTTGGTAATTTGGTTATGTGATGACGATGTCTGGAAGACTGGAACCCTGCCCCATGTTTTGTTATAGTTTTTTTGTAGAACAGGTTGAGATATGCAAGGCAACACTATTTGTTTCAACTGATAGGCAGAAGTTTTTTTTTCCATATATTTAAATTTAAGATCTCGCCCTTGTGAGCTGACCTCGGAGTCGCTTGCTCGAGCGACTCAGAGGGTGATGACCTGCGTTACCCGGATATGTGGCAAAACTGCTGCACCCGTATCGTCGTCACGGACGACACGGCGTGTGACGATATCTGACGGATCGTATCTGTGCGTGTCGGAATAATTTTGCTTTTCAAATAAATCAAATAAATACCGTCGTCCTAGATACTTACTCGACACTTTCCGATGGCGGCGCTGGCGCCGCTGGCCGGCGAGGTGGCAGGTGGCGGCGGCGGCGTGGGCACAAGAGGAGAGAGAGAGCGCGGCGGTGGAGGAGCGTCTCATGGCGCGGGGCCGGACGCGGCGCCACGAGATGTGGCGCGGCGGCACAGGGCCGGAGGCAAAGCGGGCACAGTGAGGAGGAAGGAGCGGCATGGTGATGGAGCAGCGGCGCACGGCGTGGAGCCCGGACGTGGTGCGCTTCTGGCCTTCAGGACAGGCCTGAGGGCAGGCAGGGCAGGGGCCCAAAGACGCGACAGGTGAAGAAACAAGAAGAAGCAGAGAGAGAGAGAGAGAGAGAGTCAGGGAGGAAGAAGAAAAAGGAGAAGAAGAGGGATGAGAGGCACAAGAGGCAGGACAAGAAGGGGAAAGCAATGCAGGGGGGAGAGAGAGATGGCAGGAGCCACCTCAAGCAGAAAAGGAAAAGAGAGCAGATGGCATGGGGGCCATCCCTGCTTCCTCCCCGTGACCGATGTGCATGTGCTGGCCGAAGTGGTAGGGCCTCACGATGGGGTGGAAGGAAAAGAAATAAGAGAGAAAAAGGTATTCCTATTTTATATATTACTATTTTCTAGCTATCAACTAGTTATAAATTAAAATCTTCTATAAGTTTGTATACACATTAATATATAAAATTATATATATATACAAGCGTATCCCCGTATCAGGGTTTCTGAGAAATCTACGTATCGCCGTATCACCGTATCACGTATCCGTATCCGTATCGGCGTATCCGAGTAACCTAGGCGATGACCCCCGCTGGTAGGAGCCTCCCCTGCCAGCGCCCGCCCTTGCCGCCGTTGTCGCCGAGCGACGACGGCGGTGGCCCCTAGCTGTGCTCCCCTTCCTTCCTCCCTTCTCTCCTTTCTTTTCCTCTTGTTCTCCTTCCCTGTCCCTTGCCGTTGTGGCCCGGCGTGTCACTGGCGTCGGAGGACGGATCCGGCCGTCCTGAGCCTTCTGCTCGCTGCACCATGGCTAAGGCCACCGGATCCAGCACGGGGACAGCCGGTGGCGGCGGAGGTCCTATGTGGCAGCTGCAGCCGGTGGTGACGACAGCATGGGTGCTTCGGGTTGTGGCGCGTCATATCGGCCTGGTGATGGCCGGATCTAGCAAAGGAGGTACCTCATGGCGGCGGGAGCCAGTGGTGGCGGCGTCATAGAGCTCCAAGTGGTCGTGGCCGGCGGTTGGAGGACGGTAGCTTGGAGTAGCTTAGATTTGGCCCGGCTGGGTTGAGGACGGTGGTTCTTGGCATTGGTGAGGCAGCATGAAAGCTTCAGGTGGCAGTGCGTCGCACCAGCGTGGAGGACGGCCATATTTGGTGGTGATGGTCCTTCATGGCGACCGGAGCAGGTGGTGGCAGCTTTGTGGAGATCTAGTGAACATGACTGGCAGCTGGAGGAGGCCAGATCTGGCTCGGAGAAACCCAAATCTGGTGCGGTTGAGCCGTGGACGGTCGTCCTTGGTGTTGTGGACGTTGTAAGACCGGAGAAGTTGCGGGCGAGCTCTGATTGGGGGACGTTGTGTAGATGTAGGCTTCATCGATGAGGGGTAGGGAGCCCACATGGCGGGCCTAGCCCGACGACGACGGATGGTGGTGGATCTGGCTTAGAGCGGCATGTTTCACATTGATGTATGGTGGCTCGTCGACGGTGAGGTTGGCGGTGGCTGACACCTCGGTCGAGCGATTGGCTTAGGCCGTGCATCCCGGGCGGTGGTGATGGCTGGCTTCTCGGTCGTGCATCCCGGGCGGCGGTGGCGACACGTTCGCTGAGCATCTTGCACCACGGTGCTAGCTGATCCTAGTCCGTACTTCTTGCGTGGTTGCGCGGTGGTGGCTGGTGGTGGCAGTGTTTGAAGCTTTGGTCCGACGATAGTGGTGGTGGTAGCATGGGAGACGTTGGTCCGACAGTGAAGGCGTCATTTGAGGTGTGTGATCTGAGAGGGTTGGGTGTTGACCTGGGTAGCATAGGGTGGGCTGTTGGGACCAGTGGTGACTGGTTCCAGTAGTGGTGTTTTCTTTGTTGTGTTGTCACTGTGTTCGGCTTTAGGCCGAGTTGGCGCGCCGCGGTGTGTTTGTGAGTCTTTTTTCTTTTTCATGTATTTCTTTTTTAATGGAATTGCAGAGCTCCTGCCCTATTGCTCAAAAAAAAAAGTTTTTTTCCATTACATAAGTATTCTTAGACACCTTATAAATCCATATTGGTCCCTGAATAACAAACATTTGTTTTGGCTCCATCATCTAATACATTGGATATGTCTGTGACGTAAGGTTAGATTGGTGGTAACTGATAATGATGCTTGCTATAGGACCATGTTTTTATCATTAATTGCACATTGGTTTTCGGTGGTGGATCTAGGATTTTACATTATGAGGTGCCTGCATCGCAGCTGCCATCAACCACCTATCCCTCCCTCTGTGGCCATGTGCCATCTGTCTGTCCACCCCCTGTCGCACCTTGCCACCAATGTACACAACTGCTCCTCCTGGCTGACTAATATCTAAATAAAATAAAGTATTGTTGTACAAGTCATATTTGTTGTATAGATAGAAAAATAAAATATTGAATTTGCTACAAAATTTAAACATAGGACTAAAAACTATTTGAATCTACTTCTCAAATGTTATCGGAGTTATTATCTTTTGATTGTTATCTTTCCAATTTGTTATCTATATTTAGGGGATTTGATTAGATCAGATCTAAATCTTTTCTTAGTGTACAAGTCGGTCATCCCTATAAAAGGAACCTCATGTATCCTTTATTAATCATCCAAGCAATGAGTAAACCAAGTTTATAGTAAGGCGCTGCCATTGATAACTGGTCGGTGGCTCCGTACAGCCAAGGCGTTAGCTTCGACAACAGCTCGTCTTGCCCACGTTAAGGGCCGTATCCTTCCTCGTTACGTGCTAGAATCAGGCACGTAACAATTGGTGTCAAAGCCGACGATCCTTCGGCCATGGTGTCCTTAAAAAATCACATCTCCAACCTCGTGGCCTCTTTCACCGAAGATCAGGCGCACTGCCTCATGAAGATGGAGCGGTGCGAGCTTTCGTCCGTGTTCATCCACTTCGGGCACACACGGGGACAGTGAAAGGCGGCCAAGCGCGACGACCTATGGCCAAGGCGACGACCTCCTCGATCTGCGTGCATGAGATCAGATGGGTACCCCGAACTTCAACCTTGAGGACAAGGTTGATTTGGAGGGGGAAGTAATGTTATGGGCTGGCCCATCTCATGAACAGTACCACGGGTACTATAGTGATGTGAACAGTGCCAGTGGTACTGTAGCACATGGGCCTATGTCGTTATCTGAGTCATTATCTTTTGATTGTTATCTTTCTAATTTGTTATCTATCTTTAGGGGATTTGATTAAATTAGATCTAAATCTTTTCTTAGTGTCCAAATCAGTCATCCCTATAAAAGGAATCTCATGTATCCTTTATTAATTATCCAAGCAATGAGTAAACCAAGTTTATAGTAAGGCGCTGCCATCGATAAGTGGCCGGTGGCTCAGTATAGCCAAGGCGTTAGCTTCGACAACAGCTCCTCTTGTCCATGTTAAGAGCCGTATCCTTCCTCGTTACGTGCTGGGATCAGACACGTAACACACACCCTCTCGATCCGCCCATGCTGGTGTTCACACGTAAGTTGAATTTCTGCTAGAAGACCGTATTTGGTGCTTGCAGATTGATTTTCCAGACTTATGAATATGGTTGCACATCCATTTATGTTTTATTTTGTGATCCATTTTGATTACAGCCTACTCGAGGTTGGGATAACCTAGCTGTAGTGCATTAGTGCAGCAAGTATCGCAAGATATACTGCCTGTCCTCTGAAAAGTTGGATGCAATAAAGCTATCGGTATACTTGTTATATGCAGTCTGTTGCTTATTATTCGGTCTTTATGCATTCTAGTGACTAGTGATAGTATGGACGATCATGTCGATGCTTGCTTGATGTTTATAACATGTGTATTTGTCATGTAGACTGGAGCTCAAGTTGTATATTCAAAGTATGCTGGGACTGAGGTTGAATTCAACAACTCCAAACATCTTATTCTAAAAGAGGATGATATTATAGGTATTCTTGAGACTGATGATGTCGAAGACATGAAGCCTCTGAATGATCGGATTCTCATCAAGGTATTCATGTCTTATTGAAATAATATCCAAGTTTCATCTTGGATGCTACAGTTGATAATAGTTGATTTTGGAAATTTTGAATTGACCTTATGTCTTCCCTTGTGCTACCCAGATAGCCCTTTGGTAACGGTTCTTTCCTGACTTGCATTCTTTGACAGGTTGCTGAGGCTGAAGATAAAACTGCTGGTGGCCTTATCCTCACCGAAACAACTAAGGAGAAGCCATCCATTGGAACAGTCAGTTCTTACCATTCACTTAGCAATAATGTAATCTTTGTTTATAGCTGTGAACTAGAAGTGCTAGGGCCTCTCAAGAATTGTATTTGTGCAGCTACTTCGAACTAAACTTGAAGGAGTTAATTATGTTTTCCATCTGAATGCAGGTTGTAGCAGTTGGCCCAGGCCGTTTAGATGAGGAAGGCAAGAGGCAACCGTTGTTGGTGTCAGCAGGCAGCACTGTGCTTTACTCCAAGTACGCAGGCGGTGAGTTCAAGGGTGCCGATGGCACAAATTACATCGTTTTGAAAGTGTCAGATGTGATGGCTGTCCTCTCTTGAAATGGTTCATTTCAATTTTGAGTTCACAAGAGACAGTAGCAGTTGGTAAGATTGCTCTGTGGTGATCAGTCGCTATGCCGAGATGTGCCATCCCTGATAATCATAGAACTGTAAGATCACAGTTTACGAACCACTTATTTTCTGGGCTGTAAACATCTCAAAGTTGATACTGAATTTGTTTAGGGGACGTTTTGGGGCTAAACCTGGTCCTCTTTCCCTGGACCCCTCCGACGTTCTCTCTCTGTGCTGTTCTGGAGCCTGGAGTTCTTACCTGACTGATAGTAAAAGTTGATGGCTCTCTGTGCGCTATTGTGGTTGGAACGTGAAGGAATATCATGTGATTGCGTATTCCATTTCAATTGACCATGTAGCGAAGTGCTTCAAATATAACGAGCATTAATGGGTTATGTCTGAAACAGTGAAGCTAGGTGCATCATGCGCAGTATTGCACCAGCTGTTTCATCTAGAGCCGTTGATAGACAATCTGTAGCAAACATTTTAAATTTCTTCTCTATAACACTAGTCTCTATAAACTTTATTTATTCACTATTTTTTTATATTTTATACTATACTTTGGAAGATTTTTTTCTTTGTAGTGGATACTATTACTAAAAAGAGAGGTGAACAGCATTTTTTTGCTGTGTGTTCTAAAGGCAGATAACGCTATTTTCTATAAATTCTATTTATGTTTTTTCTTTTTCGCGGATGCTATTGCTAAAAAGATAGATAGATGAACAGTGTTTTTAAGCTGTCCGCTACCTCTATAAAGTTAGCTGAACAGTGTCGGCTGTTTTTCTAGAAAGTTAGATGGACAGTATCAGCGCTGGAGATGTTTGCCGTTGCAGAATTACTCCAGGATCCATTGTGTTCATGCGACCACTTGAACGAAGTGACCGGCAATCTGTAACGACCACTCGAGTAGGCCACTTGGCCGGAGGCGACGGCCACGAACGTCGCTGGCCGCTTGGACACACGCCGGAGCCGCAGGTCTCACCCTAAATATCTAGCCGTACTCTGAGGACGCGGCCACCGGTCGATTTGGCCCCGCCGAAAACATGCTGCATATGCGCATATACATCTCGCCAGAAGCGGGGCCGGGACATGTCCGACCGCCGAGGAACCTGTAGCGCAGCTCGTGCCGCCAAACGAGATGTGACGCGCCGCCGCGCTGGACGCAACGGGAAAAGTGGAAATGCAGCTACCCTCGTCGATCCGGCCGAGGTTGCACGGCCGCACATGTGCAAGCACGCACAAGCAACAGATCAAAACGTGGCTGAGCTAGCTGAACTACTTTTTTGTTTTACCCCTAGGAGGCAGGACAGCCCCTAACGGTTAAATCAAATATGCACGGTACAAATATATTTAATCTGTAAAGAAAAATCATCAGGTCATTGGATTAAATAAATTGAATAACCCAAAATAGTCTAGACGCATCTTTAAAAAAATGGCATTTTCCTTCTCCTCTCCCTCAATTTACTTTTCTTAACTATATGTGGATTGAAATGGCTAGGACAAAATTGCTTGCATTTTTGAAAAATCATAGTGTTTTTTTTTCACCTAGGATCGATGTGTTATGGCGACGATTGTGACAGTGGCTAACTGGTTAGAGTTTCTGTTCACAATATTTCAGGGTTAGACCAGAGCCATGGTATTGTCTCAAAGTGGGATCGACGAAGAAAAGTGATCAACCCTCAAATTGAGAAGTTAGGAGGAGGCAGAAGGTGGAGACTTATCTGGTGGTGGTAGCTGTCAGAGATAATGAAGGAGGGCAAGGTGGCTCATTAGATATCTAAAAAAAATGGAGAAATCACTAAAATTTTAGAACATAACACTCAATTCGCATGCCTCAGAGAGCATATGTCTATAACATATGAGACCATCTGAGTTAATGACAATGGACCAGGATGGCAAATCCTGACATGCAAATTTTAAAGAGTGTCATATTCTAAAATCTCCTGAAGGAAGGACGTGGCATCCGACGTGTGGCGGAGCTACATGAAAAGTGAGAAAGTGTACCATGGATTGGTATGAGAGGTTTTTTTATCCGAGTGAAAAATGAGTGATTCAGATAATTTTTTTAAATCTAATGATTTATAATCTAACAACGATTATATAAAAAGATTTAATTGCACTATGACCCCTTAAAATTGTATCATATCTACATTACGTCCCTAACTTAAAATTACGTTTTTTGACACCAAACCTTGTCCCTATTTGCACCTGAGCCCGTGTCGTTGATAACCATGCAGACGTGGACCATGAATAATTAGAAAATGGATTTTTATAGATAGAAATAATTAAGATAAATTCTTAGAAATTCATAAAATGCAAATAAAATTTCAATGGGTTTCAAAAAAATACAAGGATCCTAAATATGATATGTAATTTTAAATTGTATGAACATTTATATGCAAATGTTGAGGGTGTTGTGGCACCACATCTAACGTCATATAATTTTGTGCATAACAGTATTCCATGAACACAAATTTATAGAAAATTTGTTTATATTTTTCTACAATTTCCTAGTATTTATTTTGGTATTTTGGCTATATAGAAAATACACGTGGGGGACTCAGGTACAAACGTACATAAGTTAAAGCCCCCCTCCAACCCCCTAGCTGCCATTCCTCCAAACCGTGTACGTCCGTATCAGGTGAAACCCAAACGTTGCACGCCTCAAACCAAACCAAACTACCAAGTACCAACAAGACCCGCGCCTTCTAGTACGTCAACGCAGGCACGATCAAATTAACCGGCACTACTTACCCTTTTTGACTAATTAACCACACTAACGTCCATGATGCATCGATCCATGGCTATAACTAATTAAACTGCACTGCTAGCTAACGTACGGACGTGCTCTCCCTCATGTCACTCCTTACGTACGTCTGCGCGCGAGTAGCCGCGCCCGCCCGCCGGCCGTGCGCGCACGTACGTAATTCCGAGCTGGTCTGCATGCGCTGCTGCACTGCATGCATACTACGTACGACCGGTGGACGGAGAAGTTGGACCTGTCATTAGGGTTTGGTTCACACTGTAGCGAGTCAGCGACAGCGAGGGTCACCGTTGGTAATACTTCACCCGTTTCACAATAGTTATAGTTCTAACTAAATGTACACAAAATAAGGAGACGCGAAAAATGACTTGTCTACCCTCATAATGAAGGGTAATTGAACATGTTAGCTAAATAGATGGCTGCATTGATGAAGGTATAAAGGTTATATTGGCTCTAAAGTTGCATTGGAATGTGAGAATTACAACCATTTTGATAAAAATTTTGAATGTTAGAACTACAACCATTGTGAAACGAAGGCAGTAGATATGCAAAGGTAAGATACTTCTAAATTCTAATACTCCATTATAATTTTATTATTTATTATAAGTAAATTGTACAGTAATAGTAACCAATTATTAATGTCCTCCGATGTTTTTATGGATAGAAAAGTGTCTAGAACAATAAAATATTTGTAACACACAGGCTACTTTAAATTGATTATGGAATAGCCAGCCCTCCATTCCCGAGGCAGACCACTAGAAAACAAGTACTCCTAGTACTTTAAGCAGACAACCACCACACGAAACTTGAAAGTCTAGTCATCAACGTGGTCCCTTCCTCCCAGTCCCAACTGGACACGTCGGACGGACAGCCAGGTAAGCACCCGTACACGTCACCATCCATACGCGGCTGCCCGTGTCTCCGGCTCCCCCGACGCGTCACACCGAACCATTTAAATACGCCGCGAAGGCGCCGCCCCGATGACGACCTGACGGCTGACGAGCTTTGCCGATAGAGTAGCACAGCACTCGAGCTACTGGCCGCCAACATGTCGTCGTCGCCGACGGGCAGTGAGGCGGCGGAGAGGAGGTACAAGGGCGTGCGGCGGCGCAAGTGGGGGAAGTGGGTGTCGGAGATCCGGCTGCCCAACAGCCGCGAGCGGATATGGCTCGGCTCCTACGACACGCCCGAGAAGGCGGCGCGGGCGTTCGACGCGGCGTTCGTCTGCCTCCGCGGCCCCGGCGCCGAGGCCGGGCTCAACTTCCCGGAGTCGCCGCCCGCCGTCGCCCGCACCAGCGACCCGCAGGAGGTGTACGCGGCAGCGGCGTCGCACGCCAACCGGGTGGCCGATCCCGCCGGAGCCGCCACGGCTCCACGGGAGGAAGAAGCCCATGGTTCCACGCCCCACGACGACGCGCGAACGGAAACCGCCGAGGTGGCCTCGCTGCAAGTGCCCTCGGTCGAGGGCTTCGACTGGTCGCCGCAGCTGATCGCGAACCCACCGCCGCTCTACTCGCCGACCATTAGGTGGGGCAATGTCTACTTGCCGATGTCGCAGGCGGCGGCTGCGGACGACACGGAGGAGAACGACAGTGGTGCATTCCCTGGTCTTTGGAGTTTTGATTATGGTGATGATCCCTACACGTGCTCTCGAAGTTAGCAGCAAACGATGATAAAGACCTATGTTTCTGAACTTTTGGCGCATTTCTGGGCCACCTGTCAGTGTCATGTAGGGACTGTTGACGCCAGTCAAATTGTCAGTCACTGCCTGCATGCTTATATATAGTACCCATGTACGCCGGTCTTGCATGCATACCAGGTTCAGTGCACATAATTTTCTCTTTTTAAGAGAGGGAACATGCAATTTCATTTCAAAATAGAAGCAACACTTTACAAATTTTATAATTTTACTGGAATTTTACAAGATAATACTGAAGCTCATGGCAGGAAATAGAAAAAAAAAATCGTGTTAAAACAGAGCCTGATCTGTTCACCAGGACTTATTTGCTAAGCTCATTAATTTACTTATTTGCTTATATCTCCGTTATTGAAAAGTTAAACACTTTGACTTTTTGAGTCTATTTAAACGTCCAAGGTGCGTCTGAAAGCTCTAAAAATGTCTAACAAAGCGGGCCAGACTCTCCAAGCGGTTTCTATAAGCTCTCGAAGTTCAGCTTCTCAACAAATTAAGACATTTAACAATCAAATTAGCTCTAAGAACACAATGACGCCGTCAGTTGTTTATAAGTTTTATCACATATGTAGGACAAAAGATAATGTGGATCGATGAGACAGAATGTGCATAGAGAATTGGGGCGCCATCCATAATCCTGTAGTTGACTATAGCATAGAAAACAAGAAAAGTTATGTGTGTGGAGAAGTTTCTATAAAGAAAATAGTTGTTTATACCATTGTATGAGTTGGTTTTAGTGTCCTCCATAAGGTGACATGGACAATAATATAGACAATTCTCTTGTAATCTGTTGTACTACTTGCTTTCATGCTCTATGTAAATATATGTTTATATTAATATGTTATATACAATAGAGTCTCTCCTGCTTTTTTTTTTGCTTTAAAAAATGCTATTGCCTATAACCATTGTAGTACAATGTAGTTGCTTCACTCAATGCATGCTCTCGTTGAGGTCTTTCTCGGATATATAGGGGTCATGTTCAATCATTGGGATTGGTGGATATTTTAGACTAAAAAACATCAATCCCTAAGAAATTATAAGGACCCCGACTGAACATTGAGTTTCCAATTAAACAAGGCCTCGTAGATTTTTTATCTACTTGTGTGCTATAGAATAATAGTACGTATCTTCATTCATAAATGAACGTTATTTTGGATATTAATATAGTCCTTAGATACAGTTTTAGCCACTAATTTCTACTGTTATGTAGTTATAAAACATAATTATATTATGAAATTATTTTGAGATACTGATAGCCACAAGTTTAGAAACTTTGACTGCAATATTATTGCACTAAAATGATGCAAGTACATTATTTTCTCTTATATGTCATGACCATCACACAAAATAAGAACGATGTTCTCCACTAAGAATTTTCACAACCCATTTGGTTGATGTACGTACTAAGCTTATCAGCAAATGTCACGTCTAAAGTATTGTAAAAAAAAATCTGTGAAGTTATGCAAAATATGGAAAAGTAGCTCCCAACTAAAGATTTTCGCCATGATCTTTTGTTGTCCAATTTGTACAACATGATGTACTCTGCAGGAACTTCTCTCGGCTGCCGACAAAACTTTCATATTATACCTTTCATCTAAATAATATCTTGGCATGGAAATGCCACGCTGGCTTGTTTGTACAATGTCATATATAAGCCCGCGTACGATAAGCCGCCCGGATGAGGTGTTCACATACAAAAGGCCCACCCGTGGATTGAATACCGCCGAAAATTGAGAAGATGCTACAAATGCGAGATCAGGCCGCCGAACGAGATGTGACGCCGGCTAGCCGGCCGCCACAGGAAACGCGCAGCTAGCTAGCTCACTGGTAGGGAGCCAGGATTTTGTTGTAGGAGAGAGGTGATATATAAGACAGAAATTTGCTACTGCAGTATTACACAAATATAGACAACTTTGAACTATTAATAAAATTTACATCAATGTTTTCTTAAATGTTGTGTTCAAACCATCATATATAACGAATATAGGGACAGAACATAATTAAGGGATCGTGACGATGGAGTTTGATGCACAAACACGCTTCGTAGAATCAAAGGACCACACATATTTTGGCATATACTTAAATGTCATTGGTTAGGCGATGCTGCGAAGATAAAAGATACTCCATCCGTCCAAGTTTATAAGGTATTTTTAATGGACTTGCCTATCAATATAGGGCGTATTTCATATTTCAATGAAAAATAAATGTCTTGTTCTCTCCATACCTCTAATAAATACCTTACTTTAACTTGTATTAATTCCATATGTACATGTATTAAATAGAGTATTTAGAGATAATAACTAAAGGTAGTATAGTCATTTTCAATGTCTCATTGGTCTGTGTGGAATAGAAATGGCTCCCTTGTCTCCGCCACCTATATGCGTACCCTGTAGGTGCATATATGCGTCCATGGCTGACAGAGCTAGCGCAAGCATGCAACCGGAACACACGTACGGGCCAATTGTACATATGCTAAGAGAAAAAAAAAACTAACTACAGCGTATTTACAGCGCTGCTAATCGAAATTTAAAGCACCTTCTGGAGAGATCATCGATCAGACGGTTCATATGTCCGATCGATGATGCATCATGCTTCATGCATGCATGCATAGTTGATGCATGGCATGGATCGAGCGAAAGCCTTTCCTCCATGTACGTCTAGGATCGTGGCGCACCAAGAGAGCGTTGAATTGGTGCTTTCTTAACACTTAAATTTTAATTTAACAGAGTAAATTAACCTTCAGATAAATCTCATATCAAGCAAGCAAACAAAAAATTAATAATGTAAAAAAGAGAACCTGAATGTAGAAACCAATCTCTTTGATTTATTCTTCAAACCGGTACATAATTTCCTTTACAATAAAAGCACACTTTTTCCTTTACAATAAAAGCACACTTTTTCTGATCTTTTATTCTATTTTCTCTCTATTTTTCAGCAGCCTCTCGCTGCCCCTCTTCTTGCCTGCTCTCAAGCTCCCTACTCTTCCTGCTTCTCTCTGCAGCTCTGCTCACCATTTCACCATGATGCCTGGATTCCTTTTATAAGTGTTGTAACCCTAGGGTTTATCCCTAAGGGTATTATGGGCAAACCTAATTATAGAGGCAATATAAAAGAGACACCTCTTGCACCAAAACAGATCTGAATCAATAAAGAATACACCGCCTCTTTGCCTCTCTACATACTGCCTTCATTGTCTTTGTAATTGTTTGATTGTCGATCATCAAGCTAAAGACAACGTGATTCACAACACATTATCAGCACGATCGTCTCCGGGAGCGGAATTTACGAGCTACCTGCTACCTCGTCGTCTGCACCGACTCAACAATTTTTGCATCTACGAGCAACCTGAGGTAACGAATCGATCCCGTAGATCAGTTTAAATCGTATTGTATTGGTAGATGCCTCGCCATCTTCAATTAGAAGATCGTAGCCGCCGCGTGCTCGTTGCTGTCGTCCGTCGCGTGCTCGTAGCCGCCGCGCGCTCGTCCTGCTAGCCCGCGCTGCAGCCGCTGCCGCCGCCCGCGCCTTGCAGCCGCCGCACGCGCGTTGCAGCCGCCGCTGCCGCCCGCGCGTTGCAGCCGCCGCCGCCGCCCGCGCGTTGCAGCCGCCGCCGCCGCACGCTCGTTGCAACCGCGCCGATTGGAACCGCCCGAAGAAATCGGTTTTTACAACCGCCGCCATCAGCCCGTAGGGCAAGGAAACCTCCGTATACAAACCGTATACGCGCATGTGGCCAGAAATACCATGCAAATACAGGCTCATGCAGCTTTGGTGCCTCACGTGTGTTGCACTTTGTCACTGTCTCACGCCTCACGCGTGGAGCATTGCACTTTTGATGGCCCATGCAGGTCATTTGGGCCGCGCGTGTGCAAGCCCTTTGGGCCACGCGTGAGCAGGTCTTTGGGCCGCGTGTGAACAGATCTTTGGGCCGCGCGCGACCTGCCTTTTGTGGCCCATTTGGTCCAAAGTAGCAATTTGATAAAAGAGAGATGCTTATTTGCTAAAGAATTAAAATTCTAAAAACTCCCTAAAATTTAGGATAAATTCATTCATCAATTTATCACTGTTTATTCACTAAATTTGCTTTATAATTAGACCTGCAGTTCTTTATTAATAGCAAACCCGTGTGAATTACATATCAGTCCTATTTGCTTAATAATTCATTTAAGACCGGTAGCCTCAATTATTAATGCAATTTAGAGAATTCTAGAATATTTTCTTGCAAACCTCATTGTATATTTCCTGTAGTAAATATATAATTACATGTGTAGGATATATCTGACCTGAACAAAGAGATTTCTCCCATCTCGCTGTCGATGGGAGCAATTATCTGACCTGGGCTATGGATCTTCGGATCAACTTGGAAGCCTGCTCCCTTGGTGCGACGATTGTCCCTCCTGCAGAGGGCGCACCACCAGTCCCTAACCCGGTCAGGTACTCAACCCTGCACTACATGAGGCACCACATACACCCGGACCTAAAGTCCGAGTATATGATGGAGGACAGCCCGCTGGCACTGTGGAACTCCCTGAGAGAGCGCTACAACCAGCATGTGCAGACTCTCCTGCCTGAGGCGCAGAGAGAGTGGGCGGAACTAAGGTTCCAGGACTTTAAGTCCATGGCTAGGTACAACTCTGCTCTCCATAGGGTCGTTGCCAAACTTAGGTTATGTGAAAAGCAGGTCTCAGATGAGGAAAAGATTAACAAGACCCTAGGAACCTTTCACCCTTCCATGATGATACTCCAGCAGCGGTATCGTCAGCGTAAGTTCACCCGTCACTCTGAGCTGATGCAAACTCTGCTGGAAGCAGAGAAGCATGATGAGATTCTTATGAAGAATCATCATGTTAAGCCTCTACGGGTCAAAAGGTGTGCGAAGCACACGCCAATGCTCGAGGGCCTCCGTGCTGTGCATGTAAGCGGGAAGAGGTGGAAAGGCGTCATGGCAGAATCACGGTGGGCAGAAAAAGCAAGATAAGGGAAAGGCTGGTGGCAAAGGCAAGGAGGTTGTCCAGGAGAAGCCTCCCAAGACCAAGTCGAACCACGCTGGTAAGCCATGCTACAGGTGTGGTGGCAAGGGCCACTGGTCGCGGACTTGCCGTACCCCAAAGCACCTCGTGGAACTGTACCAGAAGTACATGAAGAAGGACGGCGACAAAGAAAAGCTCAGATCAGAGGTACACGTCACTCAGCTGAAGAATCCTCTGGAAGAGGAGAAGGGCGACAAACAGGAGGTCCCGCCAAGCCCGAAGATGAAGGACCCCACCTCTGATGATGAGGACGATCTTCTTGATGAAGAACTGGAGGATTTATATCGAGATATGCAGTAGCCTGTAGCTGTATCTATGTCATGACATTATCCCTACTCAGTTTGCGGTTTGCTTATGTTCCTGCAGAACATTTTTATTTATAAACTTGTAATAATTAGTCCTTTGTATTCTATGTCCACAATAGTTCCTGAAGAACTTAATAGTGTTATGGTTATTTATCACTGCTTTTGATATGTTAATATTATGCATTCTAGTGATACTTGAGAATATATCTTACTTGTGTGTATGTGATATATTCATATGACATAGAACCGCGTAGTGGCCAAATAGAGGAGGGACTCTGTTTGGTAGACAGTTGCACGATCAACACCATACTAAGGGAGATAAAGTACTTCCAAAACCTCCAGAAGAGGGATGGAAATATCCTGACGATTGCCGGTAGCAACGCGCGGATTGTGGTATCCGGTAGAGACGTGTTAACTCTCCCCATGGGCACAATGATCACCAACGAGAATGCTCTCTTGTACCCTGAATCAACTCGCACCTTACTAAGTTTTAAGGACATTCGCATGAACGGCTTTCATATGGAAACCGATCATGAAGGTGGAACTAAATTCTTCCTGGTAACCTCTAAAGACGGGTGTGAAAAGCAGGTGGTAGAGAAATTCCCCTCCTTTAAATCTGGCCTATACTACACCTACATCAAGCCCTCTCCTCATCTTTCTATGAAGGCTGAAATAACCACCCCGGACCAGTATATAGTCTGGCATGACCGCCTGGGGCATCCGGGCCTGAGTATGATGCAAAGAATAGTTAAAAATTCTGTAGGCCATACCATGAAGGTATCTGATTTTCCAAAGCCTAAACTTTTGTGTGCCCTGCATGCGCCAAAGGGAAATTAATAATTAGACCCTCTCATGTTAAAGTCCAAAGTGAGTCCCCGAATTTCCTGGAGAGAATTCAGGGTGATATCTGCGGACCGATCCTGCCAATAACAGGCCCATTTAGGTATTTCATGGTGATTATAGATGCTTCTACATGCTGGTCTCACGTATGCCTGCTGTCTACGAGAAACCATGCGTTTGCTAAGTTAATTGTCCAAGTAATTAAATTACAGGCTGACTTTCCTGAAGAAAGAATTAGGTCCATTAGATTGAACAATGCCGCTGAGTTTAGCTCGAGGGCATTTAATGATTATTGTACGGCCATGGGCATAACTGTAGCGCATCACGTATCTCATGTGCACACACAGAACGGCTTGGCAGAATCACTTATAAAGAGAATCAAGTTAATAGCCAGACCTTTACTACAAAATTGCAGGCTCTCCACCAGTAGTTGGGCCACGCGGTACTGCATGCCGCGGAATTAATAAAACTCAGGCCGACTACATATCATAACACATCCTCTATGGAACTAGTGCGTGGGCAACAACCAAGTATTTCCCATCTGCGTAAATTGGGCTGTGCTGTATATGTGCCGATCTCACACCGCAGCGTACCACCATGGGGCCACACCGGAAGTTGGGGGTCTATGTTGGGTTTGTATCTCCGTCGATTATTAAATACCTAGAGCCTATGACAGGTGACCTGCATAAGGCTAGGTACGCTGATTGTATTTTTGACGAAGGTAGTTTCCCGGTATTAGGGGGAGATGAAAAATGCCACACTAAGGAATATCGGGAAATCGATTGGAATGCCACTGGTGTCCATGCCCTAGACCCACGCACTGCGGAAACTGAACTGAAAGTTCAGCGTATAATAGATTTGCAACAAGTTGCAAATCGGCTGTTAGATGCTTTCACTGACCATAGAGGCGTAACTAAGTCGCATATACCTACAGTAAATGCACCGGAGAGAGTGAAGGTACCCCTGAAGGCCACTCACGCCCCCCTTGGCAGAAAAAGGGGGAGCGATCCGGGTGCACCTGATTCAAGCACGCGGAGACGTCTGCAAAAGCGAAGAATCGGTATAGACTTATTACCCCTGGCAAGTGAGAACGAACGACCTGTAGTCGTGGATCGACCAGTAGTCGATAACCACCCTGAAGGTGGCGGGCGTCCCGAAGGCGTGAAACCGAGTGACCATGCGCGCACCTTTCTAGGTGCTGGGAGAACGGAAGGGTCCAGTCCCGATGTGCTGGGAAATCACGCGGAGACGGATGATTTAAATGAGAAAATTTCCACGAACTATGTAAATTCAAGAGAATTGTATAAAAGAAAGTCCACTGTTGTCGACACATATTTTGTCTCTAAAATTGCTGAATCCTTGGATTTAGACCTAGAACCTAAAACCATGGCAGAGTGCCGGAAACGCTCGGACTGGGCTAAATGGAAAGAAGCAATTGAGGCTGAACTGCGCTCGCTTAATAAAAAAAAAGTGTTTGGCCCCGTAGAGCCAACTCCCCCCAAAGTGCTCCCCGTAGGAGCTAAGTGGGTATTCCTCCGGAAGAGGAATGAGCATCACCAGGTGGTGAGATACAAAGCGAGGCTAGTGGCACAAGGGTTCACGCAGAGACCCGGTGTTGATTATAATGAAACATATTCTCCTGTCATGAGTGGAATTTTCTTCCGATACTTAATATCTTTGGCAGCTTGTATGAATCTAAAAATGCAGTTAATGGATGTTGTGACCGTATATTTATATGGGTCATTGGATTCGGAGATATACATGAGAGTCCCTGAAGGGCTGAAAATCCCGAATCAGGGAGATAGAAATTTGTATAGCATCAAGTTGAATAGGTCGCTATATGGACTAAAACAGTCGGGTAGAATGTGGTACAACTGGCTGAGTGAATTCCTCCTGAAGAAGGAATACACAAACAATGATGACTGTCCCTGCGTATTTACAAAGAAATCCCCGGGCGGATTTTGTATTATATCCGTATACGTTGATGATCTAAATATCATTGGCACAGCAGAGGACATTAGTGAAGCTAGCGCTCAGCTGACGACGGAGTTTGAAATGAAAGATTTGGGTAAAACCAAGTTTTGTCTTGGCCTGCAGCTCGAGCATGTATCAGGAGGGATCTTTGTGCACCATACTTCCTATACCCAGAAGGTGTTAGAGAAGTTCAACATGAATAAGGCACACCCCCTGAAAACCACATGATGGTCCGGTCCCTAGAAGCGGATAAGGATCCTTTTAAGCCGAGAACGGATGATGAGGATATTTTGGGGCCAGAAGTTCCTTATCTCAGCGCCATCGGCACATTGATGTATCTGGCAAATTGTACCAGGCCTTATATCACTTTCGCGGTAAACTTATTGGCCAGATACAGCTCCGCACCAACCAGAAGACAATGGGCGGGAGTAAAAATTGTTCTTAGGTACCTGCAAGGTACGCAGGATCTTGGACTGTTCTATGGAAGGAACGAGTCCAAGAACATGGTGGGTTATACTGATGCGGGTTATATGTCTGACCCGCACACTGCTAAGTCTCAGACTGGGTTTGTATATCTTTATGGTGGTACTGCGATTTCTTGGAAATCATGTAAGCAAACGTTGGTGGCTATGTCCACTAACCACTCTGAGATCATAGCCTTGTATGAAGCCACCCGAGAGGGTGTTTGGCTGAAAAGGATGGTAAACCTCGTCCAGAAGTCATGTGGCATAAAAACCATCGATACCCCATTCCCATTTATGAGGATAATGCTGCTTGTGTCATGCAAATGAAATCGGGTTATATTAAGAGCAATCTCACTAAGCATATTGCTCCTAAGTTGTTCTACCCTCACGAACTCCAGAAGAGCGGTGAGATCGAGGTAGTTCAAGTGAAGTCTAATGAAAATCTGGCAGATTTGTTCACTAAGGCATTACCCACCTCAACATTCCGGAAACTTGTTCACGGAATATGTATGAGGCGATTTCATGAATTGTAGTGTTCAGGGGGAGACCCTGAACAAAATTTATAGGTATCCCGTAGATACCTGCATCCTGAAGATGTGTACGTCCTGAAGACGGAAATATTGTACTCTTTTTCCCTTATATGAGTTTTCCATGAAGTTTCTCATAATAAGGTTTTTAATGAGACAATATCACAATGCAGCATGCGTGTGCAGTGTACTCTTTTCTCCAATCCTTTTTTCCTATTGGGTTTTTGGATAGAGTTTTTAATGAAGCATTGGCATATCGCGGTTTGCCTAAGGGGGAGTGTTGTAACCCTATGGTTTATTCCTAAGGGTATTATGGGCAAACCTAATTATGGAGGTAATATAAAAGAGACACCCCTTATACCAAAACAGATCTGAATCAATAAAGAATACATCGTCTCTTTGTCTCTCTACATACTGTCTTTATTGTATTTGTAATTGTTTGATTGTCGATTATTGAGCTAAAGACGACGTGATTCACAACGATAAGGATTAGCACCGACTTGCAAACCGATTGAAGCCGTCGCGAAGGCTCCAGGGCGCTGGCCGCACCGCCTTGCTGACATGCTGCCTCACTGCTGTCCTGCGCCACATGCATGCAAGCCGGCTGCATGCCGCGACCGCACTCCTGCCATGCTGCTGCATGCAAAGCACTGGGCCCCACCTTGCATGCATTCACACGTGCATTCACACTTGTGCATGCTGTACCATGCATGCATTCACAGCACGCACATCTTGTGGACATATACATACACCTGCATTGCACACATACATACACACATGTATATATATTGCTATATATTTTTCTTCTGCTTCACATGATCCACCCGTATCTGCACTAGCTCAACATGTCCGACCTCGCTTAGGTCCATATATCGGAGCCATCCACGCTACCTCTATCTCGGTTCTTCCTGCGTCAACTGCGTTAGCTCGACATGTCCGACCTCACCTAGATCTATGTACCTGAGCCCTCTACGTCACGCACTCTGAACCAATTCCTGCAAAACAATTCAACACAAAACAACTTTTTTCTTCTACAAATAGATTAGTTCATTACAACTCTCTTCGTCTCTTTTATTTTCAATCAAATGTTATTATTTTGTTGAAATATTTTTCTCTTTAGTTATCAAATCATCTCAGCACAAGAATCCAGAAATCAACGGTACGTCGCATGCATGATTGCGCAAAAGGCGATCCAACATTCAGGAGCTGGCTTGGTGTACTGACTGCCGTGTACGTACGTACTGGATAAGCTATGCGCGCGCTACGGAGCTAGTCAGACTTGTACGAGCATGTCCAGTAGGGTTTTAAAAAAGAATCTTCATTATATTTAGAGACTCTCGGTCCGACGGTTTCTAAATTTATAGATTCTTTCTCCGAGTCTCTATATTCTTCTGTCTTTATATCTTTTTGAGGATAGAGACTCTATTGGAGATGATGAAAATATAGGGAACGAAGAGTGGTTTGGAGAAAGGGATATAGAGATCCGAATTTAGAGGTGCTGTTAAAGATATTCTAATAGGGTTTGGTTCAAACTACAACGAGGGTGATATGTTTTCTTTAGTTTATCTTCTTATTTTATCTATCTATTTTTAATTAAAAAGTCAAATATTTTGATTTTTGCAGTCTTTTTTGTTTTTCTATCTCTAAACCACGTCTCAGATCTCTCAAAAACAAGTGAAAACAAAATAGATCGAACTTTTCTGTCTACTTTAGAAAGGTATCAAAGTTCAGCTTATAAGCAAATAAGATTACATATGTCTCAGCGCGCACATGTATCCCAGAAGGCAAAAAAAAGGCTGTGCTCGCAGCAGCTAGCCATGGTCTTCATCGTCGGAACCGATTGGCCCTGTATATCGTCTCCGGTCAGCCTAATCGTAGTGGTTGACCAGCGTTTCAGTGTGCTGTCATATGCTCGATCATATTGCTTGACAAATATGGTTAAAATTGCCTCTCGTTAGGATTCACATACATACGTTAGTTTTTTTTGGTTTCTCGAGTTTACAGGGTTCACCAAACTTAATTTTGTTTCTATCTTGGTTAAATTCTGTTTTGCTTTTTATATTTTTTTTATTACGGTTTTGCTGATCCAGGTGACTAGATTTCGCTCTTTTGTCCACACACCTAAATTGTTTTGGATAGTTGATGTGCTTTGTTCCAAAGGTCTTGGTTAGATCTTACCATATATAGGGTTAAGAGGTCACCCATAAAAAGTCATCAATCCATTCCATCTCCATTAATAAATGTGTGGGAAAATCATTAATTCATTGAAGCTCTATCATACATCACGAAAAGTGAACGCAATAATCGATACTATGCATAGCAGCGTGACGACACATTGCATGCACGTATAGTTGCACACTATTATGATCAGAACTTTCCAGTCCATTGGGTCTCTGTCCAAAAGACATGATTGATTATTTAAATCATCATATTTGGTTATTTTTTCAAACCGTTCCCAAAAAAATGAAATATAAAATTTAATACTTCCAATATAATTTTAAAAATATTTTTACAATTAGTATTAAAGTTTATAAAAAATATAAGAGCCAATTAATATAAAAATATCAAGAAAACAATACTTAAAATTTAGATTGAAATTACAAAAAATATTTTTAGTTTTTGGGTGAATATTTGGAAATTTTTATATATCTTGACAAAAAGCAAATAGATATAGTCTATACTACAGAACATATCACTAGTGTCAATTTTGAACCAGCACAATACAACAGACACTAATGTGCTTAGTCATTTGCGCCGGTTTGGAACTGGCACAAATGACCCATTCTCTATGCCGATTTATGGCTAGAACCGACTCAAATATATTTTAAAATATTTTTAAATTAGCTGGCTACCTCTAGCTACGCCTACACTACATACCCTACCTATCTACATCCAGAAGTTGTTGTCGTTATCACCACCACTGCCCGCCGCCTCGGGGGTCGGATGAGCCACCAACATCGTTGCAGTCGCCGACTGGGCGGGACTATCTGGGGATCGAGGGAGGTGTCCTCGTTGTCGGACCCTCGGGCCCATTCATCTGCCTCCTACTCCGATGACACGGGGGGTAGGCTCCTTGATGTCGTTGTCATCGTCTTCCTCCTCTTTCAGCCCATCGCTAGTGGGGCCGTACACTGATGGATCTGAGGATGGATCAATCGGCGATGTGGCCCGTCGCCGCTTGGGCGCAAAATTGTCCTCCTCGCAAGGCTCCTCATCGGCCGCCTACTCCGTGCAGGGCTCCTTGCTAGCTGGCTCCTCCTCGCCAGTGGGCTCCTCCCTCTCACAGGGCTTTTTATCGTCGGCTAGCCATGGTGCGGCAAGGAGGGTGGCAAAGGAAACGAACACGAAGAAGCAGACGATTGGACCATGGCGGTTGTCACGCCCCCAAACAGGGTCCAGGCGTAACAGCGCCACACAGTTATAGAACAGTTTCTATAACTGTGCAAGGCTAATTTGCAAGCACATTTGCACCAGAGATTTTTTTATACAACCTATTTTATTATATCTGGTCAACACCAAATATTACATATTTCTCTTTTTTTTTCTAGTGCATACCGCTAAGCAGAAGTCCCATCGCCTAACCTACGCTTAACTTGCTATTCAGCCCTATGCTCTCACAGTATGTCGGCTGTCTGCTCTTCTGTGTTGATTGCTGCAAAAATTTCATTAAAACAAGATTGAGTATGACATGTCACACTTAGCAAACGAGTTTACCCTAGCAAGACAAACAAAAGCGTAAGTATAAACAAGATATACTGGCATCACACATGACCGCAAGCTTCCCAACCTGGGAGTCACAGGGTGGAATTCCACACTTTTACACTCTGCAGAGAGGTACCTAGACATTAACAACCTCTACTAGAATGCTATATTCTAGAAGAGGAGAGCCCTTTGGCCCTCTTAGTTCCGCACCCTTAACCTACTAGCACTGGTGGCTCCCGCAGATCCACCACTAAGTGCCCTATTATGAAAAAGGTCGTACTAGGTGGAGAACTCAGACAACCCCATTCCTAAACTGTGACCGGCACAATACGATTGTCGTCGTAATACCAGTGTTAAAGATACAGTAACATTAAAGCGAATAAAATAGTGCAATAAAGATAGTGCTAGCGTAGTGTCGCTTGCCTGGTATAGTTGATCGCTAAACTCCTAGTATGATCGTGCCAGCTCCTCTTCTTAGCTACGTACCGAGCAGTGGACAGTGATGAACGACGCGAGCTCCGACTATTTATACCATCCGTAAGTCGGTTTGTTCACGAGAGCTTAATGGCTAAGGAAATGAGTAATGATGTTACTAGCTACGTGGTTGAGGGATTCATGGCCAGCGCATCACCTCTTGGACAGCACATCATCTGCTCAAGTCAAGTCATGTACTCACTATGTCACATGATCATTATTAGTTTTCTTTTTCTTCCACAAAAATTAAGATTAGGCTTGCCATTGGACCAACATGTATGTGTGACGTGTAGAGTTTGTTAACAAAAAATATTAGTGTTGTGTTATGCCCCTAATCCCTGACCGTATCAATACATATATGCTTAGTATATTGCTTATTGATATAATCAAGATGAGTATTCCAATGTGAATATTTACTAGACTACTAACAAAATGTTTGGGGTGGCTAAGCTAAATAAATAAGGTGGACCTCGAGAGGTTCTTAAATCTATTTCTTGATTAACTGGTCCATTTTTTCCATGTTATTTTTAATAGCCTTTATAGGTGGCTTCTAAAGATTAGATCAGAACGTTTAACTTTTCGATTGGCCTAAGCTTAGTCGAACATGCCTGTAATTACATCTAATTAATTAAAGAGACTAGGCTATCTCCAACGTTTGCTTTACTTTCTTAATCCCTATATTTCACACTCTCATATTTTAATCCTGACCCTATCTTTACTTTTCACAATACTATTTCTACAGGAAAGGAATAGGGCCACCATTAGGGATGCCCTTAGCTTTCTTTTTTTTTTTTTAAAAAAAAACAATCGGCTAGATAGTAAAAATAGTATGCATGATAGAGAAAAATAGAACTATCAAAAGAAATTTTATCCCCCATAATTTATATTATTTTTTCCCAATTTAACTTGGGGCATTACAGCGGTGATGCCAGAGGAGTGGGAAGAGGCGGAGATCCAGAGGCCGAAGATGAAGTTAAGATTTTGCAGGAAATTTCATTAATATATAGAAAAGAGAAATGGATACAAGGCCGCAACCTTGTTATAAAATTTTTGCTTTTTAAAAAAAGAAATATTATATAGAGTCAGCGAATGGGAGGATCTGAGACGATCAATTGAAATAGATTATATAGATGTACGGGAAAAAAAATTTCCCGCGAAATGCCTCAGGAGACGAAACATTGTGTGTGCCCATTGTAATTACCAACTGGCACATGTGACTATGAAATGACACAACTTTTCAATGGACACGCACGACAAAGCTTTATATGTGCCGATACTAATCAGCAACCGACACATATATACGAATTTTATGTTCTGGGTTGTACAAACCGCACAAATATTTTTGTGACAATTGGTAATCAAAATCAACACATATAATCTATAATCTGTGTTGGTTGGTAATTAGTATCAGCACATAAAAGCTTAATTTGGTCATATGTCCACTAAAGGACCGGCACTAGTAACCTTATATTTGCCGGTTTTAATTGAACCGGTACAGATATATATGTACATATATCATGTTTTGATGTGGTGAGTGATAGTCTAGTGGAGCATTGGACCACAATGGTAGGTATCGACACATAGAAATTTATGCATATTTTCTTTTGATTCGGTTTCCAAGTTCTAATAGACGAGGATAAGGCAAATCCATAGAAAAAGGGTAAGGTGGGACCGGCTCACCTCCTATGAGGGAAAATGTTCATGAAATGGCCTTACCACCTAGAGGGAAGGTAGGATGGAGCATTGTAATAGTGTCCTTTAGTCAACCACTTCTGTGCATAATGATCAAGGGTAAATATTTGTAACACAGATTATCAAAACGAACTCAAATACGCAATTCATTTTTTATTCATAAAATATTTTTACGCAACAATCTAAGTAAATATGTGTGTTTCGATGAACACTGCTATTGGCCTCGTCAATTAAGGGACTACGGTTGAATGGTTTTCACAAACTAAGCACACATGTGCTTGATATTGTAGACTAAGGACCAAAAGTAGTAAAAAATGCAATTCAAGGATAAAAAATGACTTTTTTTTAGAAAAGGCCAATCAATATATACTCGCCGAAAAGCAACCACAATAGAAATCCAATGTATTTTTGTCGGCCAACAGCTTAGCTGACAAAAATAGGTTGTCTTGCCCGATCATGTCCAAAGATTTGAAATTTTTTCAACTATTTTCAGTATTTTTTAAAAATAAATTAGAAGATATATGTGGCGTCATATATTTTTGTCTCCGACATCGCAGCCATGCACATGGCGTTGCTGATGTGGAAATATATGTGTCAGGTCAGCTCTCCGGTCCGATGGTGGATTTCAAAATGTAATTCGTCGGCCAGTGGTGGCAGACCGACAAAAATTTCGTCTACGTGTATTCGACGACCCATTTTAGCTCTTTTCGTCGGAGTTTTTTTTGTTATTTTTATACCGGATTCCTGTAGCGAGCAGCATATATGCATACGTACTAATATATATAGAGCAGATAAGGGGTCATGCATGTACGTACGTCGGGGCAAAGGAATGGATAAGGCGAGGGCCAACTGTGATGTCACCCTACAGGCACGACAACGTCTACTTCATTGGTAAATAGGAGCCGCAAATGTTGATCTTGACCGCCAGTTCTCAGCCGTTCGCCGAGGGTTACGTTAGGGTAGTACACTGGCAGTGGTTCGCACGGCTCGTACGAGAGCCTAACCAGACAAGAAAGACGTATAGTACATAGCGGGATCTCTAAAAACAGAATATTGTCTGTATTTAGAGACTCCGACTCTATATCACTTGAGCAAAGTCTCTGTATCAGTTTCTAAATTTAGAGAACGTAGTAATAGCAGGAATTAGTGCCAGTCTCTATGTCCGTTCAGACTTTAGAAAATTATATTTCCACGTCTAAGGGCATCTCCAGCAAGAAGCGGGGCGTCCCATCAATGTAGTAAACAGTGATAGGGCAATAAATGGGGAAACTAGAGAGTAGGAATAGCGATGGGGCTATTGTTGGAAAGGTGAATAGGGATGGGACAACTCCATTGGTGAGGTGGCATATGAATAGTAATGAGACAAAAGGGAAATAGAGCGGACCACTAAAGATGCTCTAATAACAAGGATGAAAGCCGTGTCTCCGAAAAATAGAGATGTCCTAAAAACAAGGACGAAAGCGGTGTCTCCGAAAGATGGAATGACCGGCCACCGTCCGCGGAAGGAAAACAACCGGGCTCGTAGGTGACATGACTGCTGATCTGGCGACAAACAAAACAACGCACATGATCCAATGCATTCGGGTAAACTCATTGTTAGTTTGTCGGTGGGTACACGATAATAACTTCTTTGAATTTTCTGCATGTACTTGGTCATATTGTTTGTTCATATATATAGCAACTACATGCGCTCTTTAGACACACTCTCTCTCTCTCTTTGATCTTGCGCCGTGCATGAGAGAGAGGGAGGAAGATCTACGGGGGGAAGAAAGCAAAATCCAAGGGCTACAGGGAGCTTGCATGTGGCAGCTTGTAGCTGTGAGATCTTATTTTTCACATATACACGAATTTCGTATATAGTTCACGCTTACACTCCCAAACAAAAACTAACACTTTAGTAGTTCTGACGATATCTCTGTCCTGCAAAGATGACTTCTTTTCAACTAATTAAACAGTTGTCATCTGAGTGCATCCTTGACCCGTCCGTTTATGTACTCATTACTTGGCAGTGAAGTACCGGCCTTTGCATGTGATCTTCTTTAAGCTATTCTTCATTATTGACTGTTTGATTATTGACTGTCCTTAAACTCTCTCATTTTAGCAATTTTTAGTTGTTCCAAAAACGCTCGAATTGTTAGTGCATGTCTAATAGTAGGCCTATTCCTTTACTTTGGCTAGCAATATTACTTTAGAAATAGGATTATGAAAGTAAAAATAGAGTTGGAAGTAAAATATAAGAGAGAGAAATGTAGTAATTGAGAAAATAAAGCTAGCATTATTTACCAGAAAATAGAGCCATAAGGTAAATAGTAAAATAAGACCGGAAAATAGGCTCAACATTTGATATGCTCTTAAGACCAAGCCAAGTGCAGGTGCATGCATGGTGTTGCCCAATGTGGAGGAGGCATGATGTGTGCCAGTGCCAGGTCAGAGCTCAGCTAGGCGCGACAGTGGATCTGAAGGAGTGATCGTAGGCCGAGCCTGAAGACAACGGATTTGTATCATCTGCTGGTGTCTCTGCAGTCCATCTCACATAAATCACTGCAGCTACAGTAATAAATAGTAACTTGGTATAGTAAAAAGGTACTATTTGCTGGAACTGTTTGCTACAGTACCTATGTTATAGTATTTTCACTACAGTACTTACCGTTCCACTCACAAAATACTATGCATGCCTTGCCGTACCAAAGACAGAGGATACACTTCCGAAGACAACAACTGAAGAGCAACTATATCACACTGACAGCTGAAAATTTACGAAGGCCAAATCAATTTCTTGGAAAGTGAGGTTCTATAGCCCTTTAAGAGTCACGTTGTGTGCAATAGTTATGGGTCTGTTTGGTTGCTTGATTTTTCTCAGTCTAGTTGAGCTCGTGCAAGAACCTGGCTGTTTGGATGCCTGGCTGAGCTTCGGGCTTGCATGAGCTCATGCAACTCAGCACTATTTTGCTCAAGATGAGCAGCAACGGCCAGAGGTCCGTTTTTTCACGTGCAGGCTCGGGCGACGCACGTTTGCATGCATGCATGCCGCTGATGTCACCATTATGCAATATATTTTCATCTATTTAGTGATATATCTTTTGATTATTATCTCTGATTAGCGAACCGATTTTACCAATGTGTTTATGACATTTTTTCGAACAAAACTAGACCACACTTGTCATATAAATTTTAAAAATTTAAAATTTTGGTTTTTGAATTTGTTGATTTTCTATTATTTGTTTTAAAATTTTCAATTCATTTTAAAAATTATTGATTTACTAGTATTTGGTTTTAAATTTGTTTCATCCATCTCTTGAATTTGTGTATCCCACTTCTATTCTATGCAGCCAACCAAACAACATCTCTATACAGCCTGTCCAACCTCATACAACCAACCAAACAACATCCTTTTGCATCCACTCAGCCTGGCTCCACTCAGCCTGGCTTAATCATACAGCCTGGCTCAGCTCATACGGCAACCAAACAGACCCTATATTTCTGTATGTTTTTGTGTTCTGTACATGGTCCCCGCCCGTATCCCTGTAACCTGTCCCAACTCCCTAGTGGTGTGTGTCAGCCAAGTAAGAACCACATCCGACGCGTCATCTCCAGGATTGCGTGAGCTCCCGACGCGCAAGCCCGCCCCGACCTGTATAAATTACCGAGCGTGGCGAGGTTCCGCCATCTCGCAAGTCCCATAGCATGCCTGTCGTCGTCACGGCAGTCGTCGTCGGAGCCGAATGTGTTACCACCACCGGCCAGAGGTGGCACGGCGAAGAAGAAGAAGAAGTACAAGGGTGTGCGGCTGCGCAAGTGGGGCAAATGGGTAGCGGAGATCCGGCTACCCAACTGTCGCGAGCGGATATGGCTCGGCTCCTTCGACACCCCGGAGAAGGCCGCGCGGGCCTTCGACGCCGCCTCCGTCTGCCTCCGCGGGCGCGGCCTCGAGGCCAGCCTCAACTTCCCAGATTCGCTGCCCGTCGTCGGCCGAACCTCCAGGGACCAGCAGGAGGTGCTCGCGGCCGCGGTGTCGCACACCAACCGGGCTGCCGCACCGGCCCCCGCCGCGGCTCCACCGGAAGTTGCTGATCCACCCGGGCATGACTTGCCCAGGAGAGACAATGCGGTTGTGCCGCCGATGCAAGTGGCCGCCAGGAGCTCCGACTGGTCGGAGATCTCGCTTACTCGCCACCGTCGGTAGCTATACGCGACAGCGGTGTCGCCGCCGACCGGGCTGCCCCACGCCTCGGCGCGCCGCGGCTCCACCGAAAGTGGCTGATCCGCCAGCGCACGATGATGTGCCCATGAGAAACAATGCGGTTGTGCTGACCGACGGTAGCCGGTCGTCGAGATACCGCTCTACTCCCCAAATGCGGTACTGGTCACCGCAGCGCGTCTGTGGTCAACGGACGATGACACGGAGGAGAACGACAACGGCAGCACTAGTAGCCTTGGTCTTTGGAACTAGGGCTGTGCACGGTTTTCCCGGACCGAAAAAACAGTGCCAAAAAAATCGAACCGAACCGGTCAAACCGGTTTGACCGGTATTTGGTATACGGTATGTATGGAAAAATTGAGTCATTTGGTATTCGGTATATTTGGTATATACCACATGTAAACCGTGGTAAACCAAATAAACCGAATTAGTTTCCGGAGTCAACTTATCAAATAAATTTACTTGAAGAGTAGTTATATAAACCATGTACTCATATAAAAAATATAATCTCTTTAAGCCTATTCAATCCAATATAAGAAAAAATT
This sequence comes from Olyra latifolia, assembly GCA_036346145.1. Taxonomy (NCBI): domain Eukaryota; kingdom Viridiplantae; phylum Streptophyta; class Magnoliopsida; order Poales; family Poaceae; genus Olyra; species Olyra latifolia. The sequence continues at coordinate 7,259,036 of CM070530.1, forward strand.
AGAATGTTTCTAGATATTTGGTAATGTTTCTTGAGAATGATATTACCATGTGCCATAATATTGGTAAATATATATTTCATATTGTAGAGTCACTTCAATTTGATAAATGTGGTATTTACCGATACCATACCGAAATATTATGGTATATACTGATACTGAACCGATCGAGGTTTAGTTTGGTATATTTGGTATCTCATATCAATTACCGTATTAGAGAAAAAACCGTATTTACCGAACCGTATTTACCGAATATACCGTATGCACACCCCTATTAGCAACTTTGATTCTTGTGATCCGTAAGAGCAGAGACATCAGAATCAATCAAAAGCTCAAGTTTATTTTCATTGGATACAATTAATTATTCTCAAAACCTTCGCTGCTCTCCTGGACCACCATGCAACCACCGGTCTAATTAGTCAGGCTCTGCAAATTCTGGACTTTTTGCAGGCACAAATGCATGCTTGAGCTTGAGGTTGGTTCAGCGATCATGTGAGAGGGAAATGCTCCGGCACGCGTACTTAGCTGCAGTTAACCTAGGTTAAATTAGTGTGATTTTTTTATTTCCTATCCTGAAAAGTGTGCCTTTTAATTCTGAAGGAGCAGTAGTATATTTTAGCTAAAAAAACTTATATAATAAATAAAATAATGTTAGCTAAATTAATGCGATTATAATTATAGTTTTTTCTCTAATTATATTATCTGTTTGATAATGTTGTGTGACTGATAATTTTCACATTGTCAGTGAGTGTAATTTATATGGAAGTCATTACAATCGTTCTCTTATATATGGGTGCCATATATGTATATATTTTTTTTTATGCAAGTAGGAATCATTAACAGTGCACAAGACCAAAGGAGCGCACCATCATATAATTATAGTGCCAAAGCACGCAGAATTTTTTTTATTTTTAATCCATAAATTAACGCTGGTTATCGGTATAGATGGCTAGATGGGCCGGGCTAAATGGGCTGGCACGAGGCACGGTTCCACGGCACGGTTCGGCTCGGCCGGGCATATGGCACGCCGTACGTGCAGTTGGGGTCAGGGGGCTGGGCCATAAGTTCAGCACGGCGTGTTTACCGCAAGACAGCTTAAACGGTCGGCTCGGTCGGGGCGCGCCCTGAGCCCAATGCCCAACCCCGTCCCTATGGGCCATATGCCCATATGGCCATATATAACTTGTGATGTGAATATGTGATCATTGTGAATAATGTTTGAATCAGTTTGAAATTTGATTTCAATTTTTGAATTTTTGAAATTGTTAACTTCAGCTAATCAAGAGAAGGGGTTTTTAGTAGCATGAGCCATGGTAAACCCGCAAGACGCCGGGTCAGTGGGCTAACAGCCGGCCGACACTTTAGTTAGCTCGGGCGTCTTGTGCACAGGCCTCACTCTCGCACGTGGGCTAGCACGACAACCACGCCCGCCTAGCTAACCGTCTTTGTCTTGGCCTAGCTGCGTGGCCGGCCGGGCCGCCTGTTTGGCCATCTATAGTTATCAATTATTGTTGCACTACCACCATGAATGGACTACCTTGTCTGCAATCTGGAGTTAAATTATACTGTCAACTAGGACAGATTAGCGTGCTACGCACCACACACGCTGTTTTGTCAGACCGTGTCATGGACCTATGCGTAAATAAGGTAAAGAGTAAGGTTTTTTTCTTCAAAAATCGGCGCGAGCGGCGCTGACATGGGGAAGCCGACGCGTCATGGGGCAAGTCTGCGATGCGACGCCGTGGCCGAGATCTGGCGGCACGGGACGCCGGGGCGAGGATTGGCGGTCGGAGGACGTCGGGGCGAAATTGGGCCAGGCGTCGCGGGGAACGCAGGGGCCAGGACGGGTGGCACGAGGGACGCTGGGTTGGAGAGGGGTGGCGTGGTGGCCTCGGCCGCTAGAGTTGAAGCGAATGACCGATGACACCTGGTCTCCGATCGGATCTGAGCAGGTGAGAAACTATGACATCCTCATTTTCAAAACTCCATTCATCATCTGTATTTTGCATTTTTGTATTTGCATAAACGTTTCCAAAATTATAAAAATTTGAAAATGAGCATATCACTTTTTAAAATACTTCTATTTGCATGTCTTATTTTAAAATGTTTTGTTTTTCATGTCATATTAAAAAAAGATTTCATTTTCCAAAATGAATTGCATGATTAAATTTGTTTGGACAAAAATAAATTTGCTATTTATTATTTCAAACTGTTTAAAAAATTAATTTAATTGTCCTCTTTTTACCCCTCCTCACCCCTCTCTATTTCCATTTCTACCCTTCTAAATTTTCTCTTTCCATTTTTGCCCCTCCCCCTACCTATTTCTTCTCTCCTACCTCTCTCTCCTTTATCCACTCTCTCCCCCACCCCAAACTAGCCAGCCACCACTCTCCTTCCCCGTTGGCCACTGCCTCCTCCTCCTCCTCGCCGCCCCTTCACCGCCGGTGAGCCCCTCAGTCTCTTCCTCCTCCTTCTTCCTTCCTCCTCCCTTTCCTCTCCTTTCCTCCCTCTTCCTCTCTTCTTCTCTTCTCTTTCTCCTACCTTTCCGGAGCTGTGGGCATGCATGTTGCGTCCCTGCGCCTGTGTGCATGCATGCGGTTGCCACCGCCGGCCTCGCCTCCAACGAGCTCCCCGCCGGCCATTGCCACCCCCTCTTCACACCTTCTTCTTCTTCCTTCCTCCTCTTTTCCCCTCTTCCTCCTTCCTTTTCCTCCCTCTTCTTCTTTTCTTCGTCTTGGCTGCACGCATATGCATGAATGCATGCGGCATGCCGGCGCTGCCGTCCCCGACGTGTCGCCATGCCTGCCTGCCCGCCAGCGGGTCTTGGCCTCCGCGCCTCGCCGAGCTGCATTGCATGCGGCCGACCTTGCTGCCGCCACCGCCGAGTGCACCGCCAAGCTTTTGTAGGCGCCGCCAAGACCGCCTCGGCGTCGCGCTGTTTCGCGCCGTGTGTTTCTAAGTAGCCACCTCACCCGTCACGCCGCCACTGCTCCCTCCTTGGCCCCACATTGGCAGCAGCTCCTGTGTGTGTTGCGCCCCAAGCTAGCGAGTCGCCTCCGCGCTCACCGCCACCCCTCCTCATCGTCGTCGAGCGCTGCAGCCACTGCCGCCGACCGCCTCTCTCTCCCCTGCTCTGTTCCCCTCCTCCTCCAGATCTCTTTCTTCGTCCTTCCTCTTCTCCGCCGACCGTTGCGCCATCATTCCCTGCCGCTGCCGCTGCCGTCGCCGTGCCGCCCCTCCCTCTCCCTCTCCCCGCCGGCCTCCTCCTCTCTCCTGGCCGCTTCTCTCTTCTTTCTTTCGCTCCCTTCCTCTGTCCCCTCTATCTTAGGGCCTATTTTTTCAGCGTTTGCGTTTGCGTTTGCATATAAGCTGGAAATTTGTTATTTTCGTATAAGCCAAACGCTTTGAAATTTGATGGCCAATTTTTGTAGGTCTTACAATTTCTTCTCAAAGCTCTCAAAACCATTTTTCTATAATTTTTTGATCCCTTGGATATCCTTATCGAGGAGTTATAAATTTTCAGCTTATACGCAAACGCAACCGCAACCGCTGGAAAAAACACACCGTTATCCTCACCCGTGGGAGCCCGAGTGGGCTGGGCTGTACAGTTCGCGGCCCACTTTGCACAGTAGCTGTCTACTGCTACAGTGCCTTTTCTTTTTCCTGGAATTTCAACAAAACAATGTTCCTTTACTATTTTGCTGCGGTTTCATCCGACCGCCGAATCCGGTGGTTCCAATTTCTCAAAATTTATAAAAATGCACTCTTCCATTTAAAAATATCACTTGCATAATTGCATGCATATTATTATATGGTTTTCTATAATTTTCTAAATATAAGATAATGCATTTATTAACATCTTAATTAATTATATCAATTTAAAATAAAAATTATAATTTCTGAAATTCTGAAATGAAATAAAAACAGTATTTATACTTTTTAATTAATTAGTTATTTTCTGTATTTACTATTCAAAAGAAAATATTTATGTTATATATCATTGTTAGCTAATTTCCATTTCATATGAAATAAAAATTTTAGAATTATAAAATAAAATTTCCAAAATAAGAAAATAATAATTCTGTATTTTTGTATGCTTATCTTTATATGCATTTTCAATAATTTCTATTCAAAGGAAAATATTTATCTAATTACTTTTAATAGTTATGCTATTTTAAAAGTAAAATCGATTTCCAAAATCTTGAAAGAAATGCAAAGCATTACTTTATCATACTCATGCATGCTCATTCATTTATTTTCGCATGCATGTTTTCATGCAATATGTTGAATGTATGTTGTTTACAATCGCTAGATTCGGTCGAGTTCGTGTCGGAAGCCGAAGATCAAGCCGGGCAGCCGCACGACTTCAATAACGGCAAATCTTTCCCCTAGAATCCTAATTTCTAGATTTTTCCCAAAATTGCTAATTAATTAAATTGTGCGTACAATGCTTAGATATTCCCAGTGCATGTCTCCACTGTCGGGACCTGCACCTACTGTCATGAATTGCCGTTAGGATAATTTAATAACTGTGTCCTACTGTTTTAAATATTAATTGGCTTAGCAATGCTTAGTTCAACATCGGGGAGTGATTTCCCGCAGTGGTGATCATTATTATATTTATCTTGGGAATTGTGCATTTGAGAATGAGACTGGTGAACTTGGTTATGGTGGGCTTGATCACTCTTTAATTAAAATTTGACCAACTAATAATTGGGATCGGAAGCGGATGGAATGTATGGTGGGTGCCTTCGTGCTCGAGACTTGGGGTTTGTGTTTGGCTTCCACTCCGAGAATAAGGACCGAAGATTGTGATGAGTTTAACCAAGATATTCCCATGCGACCGCAAGCTTGGTATGGGACGGGCCTGATCTAGAGGGAGAATAACGTCGGGTTTGTCACTGTATGTGCTCCGTGGGTGAGGTCCCGAGGGATGCGTCACCGCCGATGTATTGCCCGGGGGATGGAACTTCGGGATACTTGTGTGAACATCAGGTATGGTCGAAGCCCCCAGGGTACTTGTGTGGACATCAGGTATTACCGTGGCAAGGCCGGGATTAGACTTTTAATGGATTTTGTTATGATACCTTTCGACGCGAAGGTATTATATCTTGCGGGTAAAGCGTACAACCTCTGCAGAGTGTAAACCCATTCGAATGGCCGTGCTCCCGGTTAAGAGCGACTTGGTGGCTTTTTACAACGTAGCTTCACCTTAATTAATATGACCCGGGTAAGATTTTTCGGCATGTGTGCCGTTGCTAGATGAGAATGAGATTGGTATATGAGATTTGAAAACATGTGATGATGACTTGAGAACTATGAGATATGCGAAACTTGAGTTTGAGAATGAGAACCTGGTTATTTCTTGGTTTATTATGAGAATTGCTATTTATTTATTCCTGTATGTTTTCTTAAATGCTTTTATACTTCTAGGTTAAATGATTTTATGCAAAATAACCCGCAGCTTTCTTAGGATGAGCCTTAGCCTGGCCCTTCCCAGAAAATACTTGCTAGCATTCGCGTGCTAATCCCTCCTTTCATGCGGGGCTGCTCATTCCAACGAGCAGACCCTGATCCTCATTGTTACTATCCCAAAGCCTAGGACGCTACTACAGCTCGCCTGTGGGATTGATTGTTCTATTTTGTCTCTTTCATTTGGAGTTATGGAAGACTGATAAGACTTTCGCTATTATAAGGCCTTCGTGCCAGTTAGCGTACTTTGATGTAATTTTATTTGAACTTGTAACGACAATGATCCAATGTTCTGGAATCTGTGTGTACTAGCTACTGATCTAGGGACTAGAACAAGTAATGCACAGAAGGGACCCGACTCCGTTTGGCGGGTCCCGACAAAAACCACAACAAGAGAGAGAAAATGAGCGTTGAGGGAAGCCAACGTGCAAAAGGAGATAGGATCTAGATTTTTAGGGCTTTTATTGGTTTCCTAATTAATTACGGTGCGAACCAACAAACCTGGTTCGGTTGGTTCGCTCATTCCAACTGGGGGTGTAGAATAGCTATTCTACACAGAGGTGCAGAATAGTGTGTGTATATATATGGTTGCTCCATGATTGAATACCTGATGATGTGCTTTGAGATTCGTGCTATTTGACGCGCATTTCTTCACATACACATTAAAATATTTGAGGCATCAAACTTAAAAAAAAATAAATTCATCTCTAGTTTGAACTAATCTAAACTAGTTTGAAATGTATTTATAGTAAAATTTAAAAGTAGTTCTAACTGGAGTTAAATTTAATTTTTTTTGGAGTTTGACGTCTCAAATACTTTGTTTAGTGGGTATCTGTGGGCCCCGGCTCCGAAGAGATAATATCCGGGACCCATATTTGCGCACATAGTGTTAGATCAGGATCAAACTAACACCGCGCATAAATAATATATTGAGCTGGGGTCAAACAAGCCATTCTTTACTAAATATATTACATTTACCAACCAAGAGTAGCATTAAGGTCGGACACGTTGTTACAAACGGAATTCCGAACTATTTTTTTTTTTGAACAACCAAACAAAAAGCGGAAGTAGTGAGGCGGCAACAGGTGAGTGACTGGAGTAGACCTTTAGCCTTCGTCTGATCCATTTTCTTCTACTCCGTCATCTTCATCAAAGCAGTCGTATGGGCCTTCGTCATTTTCCTCTTCACCTAAAATGTGAGTGGGTGCGAGTGTGAGCGCAATCAACCGCACTCGCGAACTAAAATCTTATTGAATGCAGATGGGAGATGCAAGGCCATATTTTGGTGGGGTGATAGATATATTTTATTTGCAGAAAAATCATGCTGTAAAACTATTAGAGTTGAAGAACCTATGGTATATGACATTTGTAAAAATTCAAAGACGTATTTGGTCATATATGTATACCAATGGTATTAGATACCAACAGAACGACGATATCTCCACAATCAGTAGCCTAGCTCCCATAGCCATGGTGAACTACCTCTGATGTTATGGCGAATCCGTGTCCATATTACACAGGAGCACGATTCCCATCTTCTGGCGATTCCGTGTCCATATTACACAGGAGCACGTTTCCCAGGTAAATGGCGGTGGACTCACCCTCTTCGTCAAGAGGCGTGATCCCCTTGAGCTCAACTAAGGCCTGGATTCTCAGATCCAATCAATAAATTCTCGAATGAATAGCGACTTTGTTCACACTCAGGCTAAGCAAATACCCGAGTGTATGGATTGTTTCTTTGGCTTGTCGAGTGCAAGGAATTCTCCAGAACGGGGCTCGACACATTTCCATAACTATGTACTCAAGATATTCGCTAAGATTAGACTGTCCAACACAAAGCCATTCAGATGCTTCAGTGTCGTAATCTTAGTCCGAGGAATGTAACTCTGTCGTGGTACGTGTCATGCAAATGATGGGACCGTACCTTAGAGGTACCTGCTCCGCGCACGGTGTTTGTCGGAATCAATTAGTATCGTTGATAGCAGGCTATACCGTTGCACTTGCACCGTTGATAGCGGCTATGCCGTTACTTAGATTGATTCGTCATCCTGAGGCCGTACCATTGACAGCTAAGAAAGTGGTCCATGGACTCTAGACTTAAGCAGGTCTAAGCCATGTTTGAAGGCTCACTAGCCATAAAATCTAATTTTCTAAACCTTAGGTTATCAAAAGATAAGATAGGAAAGGTTAAGATAAGGGTTATGCTTATCGAAGATTACTCACAAAGAGGATTAACTAGGCGGCTCTATTAGCATTTGGAAAATATCATAATATGTTTAGAAATCCATTTTTGGCATGCAACTATCAGTGTAAATCAACACAGTTCAAAAAGAAGAATTAGGTAAATAGGAATGGTCAAGGGATTTTAGCTCGCCTGTTTCCTCGTAATCTGGATCTTGTACTTGATCTTCTTCCAATGGGTCGTCAGTCGTCTCGTCCTCTAGATTGTTAAATAATCCAGAATAAATATTTGGCGATAGATAAATATGGGTTGTTAGGAATAAGGATTATTTGTAATTCATGCAGATTTTTCCTACTTATTAATTTATCTATTCCTTATACTTAATGTATACGTTTTTGGGGTGAGGAAATATAAATAAAATAAGTTAGAATTGAATTTCTAGAAACTTTATAAGTCTATGTATTATTCCTTAAATTTTTGGCATATTTAGGTATATATATTTATATATATATATATATATCCACATATTACTCTTAGGTCTTTCTTATTTAGTTTATTTAGTTGTTAATTTTTAAAGAAGTAAATCTTCTTGCAAGTCCTAAAATTTTATTTTTATTAAGTTCCTTGGACATTGTAGTATTTTATAGAATTTTTGCATAAATTTTGGAGGTCATTTGGTATTTCTAGAAATTGTATCTTAATATACACATTTCTTTTATTTATTAATTGAATTGGAAAATCTTATAACGATGAAGGCTCGGCCGTTATCGCTCGAGTAAATTCACATGGGACTCGACCTTTGGCCCATGAACGCCATGAGACGGCCTGGCGCGTTGCCACACACGTGCCGACCAGCTGGGCTCCATCGGTCGGCCGGCGGGGTCGACGTGGGCAGCGGTCCACGGATCGGAGACCGAAGCGACCAAGTGAAGCGATTTCACCGGTCGTCTTCCGTATAGGAAGGCGACTCCAACGGGAAGGCGCGGCCACTTGCTTTGACGGGTGGGTCCATGGGCCCACCTGTCAATCTCAGCCAAGGGGGCGTCGCGGGATTTTAAATCCAGCGCCTTCGTTATGCTGGGTCCCACCCGACAATGAGGAGGTGGGAGCGCCCGCGTCGGCCTTCACCATGGCAGCCCGGTGAACTCCGGTGAAGACTCCGGCGGCGGTTCTAGGGCGCTAGGAGACCTATCTCTACTGCTTTATGTGTCCTACGGGTATAGGACACCTAGGCGCAGGTCGTCCCGCCGGGAATTTGGCCGGCGGCTGGGACGGTGGCGCCATGGCCGGAGCGGCCATTAGCTTCTGATGAGCTAGTTATAGGGCAATTTAGGCGTGTTTTATTTGGATTTCACATGAACAAGCATCGGGGAGGTTGGTGGGGCTTACTTGATGTCTAATTGGGGTTGAAATGGTTCGGGTTGAGCTAGCGACGCGAGGCCGAAGCGGAAGGAGGAGGCTTGCGGCGGCCTTCCCCGGTGTCCGAGAGCTTAGTCCCTCGGGGAAAGTGGGCGACGACCTGAGACTGCTTCAATCCGAAGATGAGAGCTCGAGCTGCCTCGGCTTGCCGGAATTTGTGAAGGGGGTGAAACGGACCGGGAATTGCAAACGGGCAAATTGGACGTCAAGCCCCCTTATATAGGGTCGATGACGCTGCTAGGGGCAATCCTGACCTTCGGGCGACGAGGATGGCACCGGAATTTCACCCTCCCGGGGCGGATTAGGTTGGGATTACGCCCGAGGCGGGTTGAGTTACGGCGGCAAAGTATAACTCGCCACCGAAGGCTCCGTGATGATGGCGCGAAGGAGGAGGTGGCGCGACGTGGCTGTTCCCTCCGAGCTGACTCATCAGCAAGGGTCGGACTCAAGCCGGGCGGCGCGGCATGGCACGGACAAATGGCCGGGTGCGCCGTGGTGGAGACGGAACCAGAGGAGGAAGGAGGAGGAGGAAGAGCCGGGTGGGCTGGTGGGCGCTTGATCTTGGCCGGCCGAGTGAGGCCGAGTGGGGAAGAAACCGCCCAACTCGGCTTGGGCCGAGGAGAAAAGAAAAACAAAAATAAAATTGGAAGGAAAATGCTAAATGCAAATCTAGACCTATTAGGAGATATTTGATAAATTTTTCCAAAATTTAAAATCTTGTTGTGCTTTATGCCATATAGTTTTCTATTAATAATTTTATTAAGGTGAATTTTCTAAAGTTTATATTAACTTCATATCTCCTATTAGGTTTATTTTAGAATCTCAAATTTCTTACCTAAATCCTCAATCATCTAAGGTATTAATATAGTTTATTTATACATTTTTATTGATTTAGGTTTCTCATTTATTATCTTTATTATTTTCTTTTCTCTATTATTCTAAATTTTAAATTGGGGTGTTACAGTATCTAAATATGTTTAGTGGGTATCTAAATATATAAATATTAGACATCATGAAACTCAATGCACATCTAGTGGTAACGGATCATGGAGCCTTAAGTCTTTTCCCTACACACATGTACCGTGTTAATTTATAAGCAATACATTAATTTAGTCTATAATTTATGCCTTCATGGTAATGAGCATGGTGTCCGTGCATTTACGCAGCTAGATTTGTGTTACATTTTTAGAGAAATTTTTATATATAAAGATTCATACTCGTATTAAAAATATATAGTAAACTTTAATACAGTCTAACATTGATCTCATTACTAATTTCTATATATTTTCATATATCTTTTGTTTATAGTTCATACGGACTCATTTTCTAATCTTGTAGTAATGGATACACACTTGTTTTCTATTATTTTTATTCGTAATTTTACTTTATTTTTTATTGTAGTTTATATGTACTCTTTTTCTAGTTTTGTAGTTGAGACGGACTTCTTTTCTATTATTGTTTGATTCCAAATTTAAATTGCTTCTATTTTATTATTGTAGTTGATACAGAGTCTTTCTTTTAATCTAAGCCATTATAATCTGAACCCACTATAATCATAATTTTTTAATTATTTGTGTTTTAGTTGATATGGACTCTTTTTCTAGTCTTGTAGTAGTGCTCATTTTATATTATTTTTATTCCAAATTTTATATCTTTAATTTTGTTGTACCTGATATGAAATTTTTATATTATTTTTTATTCTGAATTTCAATTGCTTCTTTTTAGTATTGTAGTCAATATGGACTCTTTTTCTTTTTTTTTTTCTAAGTTTCAATTCCTTGTATATTATTATTGTGTAGTTGATATGAACTCTTTCTTTTTGTCGAGGATTGGATAAATATCTTGACGGCTGAGCTCTATGTGCGGCTCGTCCTTGGAATGCATGCTCGGGAAGGGCAAAGTGATTATGGCATGCTCGGTTCAAAGGCTCACGTGTATACGCCAGCTTCGATGCTTGGAGTGGGCTTCTTACTTATGGGCCGCTACACAGGTCATCCTAGGCCTTGAGTGGATACTTCAAGACATCATCCTGACATCTCTAACCGCTTTCGAAGTCCTTCTATGTCCAGAACACGAAGACTTCTGGATATGGACATTTCTTGGGTGGCAGGTTAGTTATTTCTGGGCGGATCGGGTAGGATTCTGTCTTATCTAGATAGTTTTTCGGGTCGTTTAGAGCTTGTATAGCGTGTACTCCATACTATAAATACCCCATAGGGGAGGGGGAAGGTATCATCATGATCCATTTCAATATCCATAGCTGCAATAACACAAACGCATACGCGTGACTGGAGTTGGGTTATTATCTATTCCCGAGAGACCCGAACCAGGATAAATCTCTGTGTCTAATTTACTCTTCATCTCGGCTTATCTGTGCATCTACAACAAAAATCCTTTGAGAGGAAGGGGTTGTTTGGTCCCTCAATCAACAAGTAAGTTCGGTGGGGAATCTATCTCCTAATCGTCGAGAAAAGGCTCAATTCTCTCATATTTAATCATAATTTATCTAACAATCCAGTGTAAAATAGATGTATGCAGTTGATCAAGCTGCATTTGGTTGGATGCGAATAAATTTATTAAGCCAAACTATTGTTGTTTCTCTGGATGATTTTTTATATAACGCCAGCTGTATTTTAAAGTTTGGTCCCCTATGAAGCTTTGAAATATCTTAATATTATGAACACCATATTAACATAGGCTTTGGGAGCGGGCAATCCGTCAGTGACAAGTGGCGCCATCGACTCCTCATCAATGGATTCTGATAACTCTATCCTCTTTCTGCGCCATACTTGCCTATGGACCATCGACCTTAGTTCTTCAAAAGCTATGTCCCTCTCTCGCTTAGCATCAGCTTCTCTTTGTTCTTGAGTTCTTAATCCCTGCAAGCGTCGTCTTTGGGACTTCGTAAGTCCATTAAGTACCCACTATGGCTTGAGCTCTATCGGCTGGTGTATCTTTCACTGTAGTTTTTCTTTTTGACTTGCCTCCAGGGCTTTGGCACCATCCCTTCAATCCTATCTTTAGCCGATACCCTTTACTTCATAAGACTCGGGCTCCTCGGATACCATTGTTGAGGTACAAAATGTTGCATCGGACAATCCTATACTGATGGCAGCGCCATCTTCCACTCCCAGCAGAACTGAAAGAACGGTCACTCCCAATGTTCTACGTTTGGATCCTTCCGAGACCTGACCCAAGCATACATCCCTTGCGGCCTTGTGTCGCGCTATTGGATTGATTGGAACGCCTGCTTCTAGTACTTGTTGAATAATTGATCAAACATCACTTTTGGCTTAAGTATCAGCTTTGATGTCCCTCTATTCTTCTCCAGGAGATACCACGTACTAGCTTTATGATCATCTTTGGGTTTTATCGTCTTAGATGTGTCAGTAGCATTTGTAGAAATATTCACTGAGCCGATAGTGATTTTTATGCTCTGGTTCACCATTTATGACATTCTAAGAAAAGGTCACCTTCAATGCTATCTGCCTATCCTGTTCCTCCACCTCATCATCCCAAGATTGAACCTTCTTCTTCCCTTTAATTGATACCTCAACCGTGTTGACCGGGAAAGGGTTTACATGTACTTGCATGGCACTCTTGTCCATAACTTGAGCCTTCCATCTTCAATAGCTAATTGAATATGCTGCCTAAAGATATTGCAATCGTTGGTATTATGAAAGTAGGAATTGTGCCACTTACAATACCTCTTCTTCTTGATTTCTTCATACGAAGGCAACATGTGCCCCTTAGGTAATCGGATGTGATTCTCTTGGAGCAACAAATCAAATATCCGATCGCACTTGACCTCCAATCGGTTTTTTGAAGGTTTAGGCCAGGCACATACCAATTGTTCTTATTCTTTTTCACCCATTCAGCCACATTGACCTCCATAGGATCTTCAATAGATGACTCATCATCATCCGATGGATAATTAACGTAACTGATCTTACCGTCCACCTTCCTGAAGTTGCTTTTGAATTCCTTGTTTTCCACGAATCGGCTCTCATGAGCCGATACATGCTAAGTCAGACTACTCAAATCCGGGAATTCTTATCCACTGAACTTTTCCCTGATTTGTGGTAGCAGGCCTTGATATGCATGATCGTCTAATTGCGCATCTAGCAAAACAACGCTATAGCAACGATTTCACACATCCCTGAACAGCTTGATATAATCATTAACCGATTCCTCATATTTTTGTCGGACAGAACTGAGATCAAATATTCTTAATTCTGTGCTACCACTAAAAAAAATTCGTGGAATCGGCTTTCTAAGTTGGCCTTTGAGTTGATGGAATTGGCGGGCAAAGATGTAAACCATGTGAAAGCAGACCCTGATAGGGACAATGGAAAGAATCTGACTCGATGATGGTCGTATCGGCCTCCTTCTCCTCATTGAGTTAGGAATCAGCCGATTTGCTCCATGGTTGAAGCTAATTCATCATCAGAAAACTTGTTAAAGTCAGGGACTCTGAACCCAATAGAGAAATCATACTGATCTATCCAGTCCGGATACAATTTCCTGTCCCCCATTGTTTTCCCCTTTGGCTGTATCCCAAATCGGTCCCTTAGGATAGTAGCAATTTGATCGGTCATATTGGCCGATCAGTGAGATATTTTTCCATTATCAGCTAGTTGCCCCCCTGAGGTATAAACACCGAGGGGATACATCTACTAGGAAAATTGTTTGACCCTGATGTGGAGTAAAAATAGTGGGACAAGTAGGTCCCGGCTGTGTTTCCACATGGTGATATCCCCAATACGTCTCGGCACTAGCAGCAGTGTTCGTTGTCCAAGCTTCGGGAGCCGCAGGTTTAGCCGATGTGTATGAATATTGAGGGACATACTAGGTTTAAGCTAGCTGATCGGACTGAATTGGTATTGACTAAGGAGTAGCCTGATACTCAGCCTGGCCGGTCATTGGGGCATAACATGCCTGGTTTGGCATGGGCTGAGTTTGGTATGCTTGCTTGATGGGTGTCGGCTGGGGGGCCTGGTACGCTTGTTGGAAAGTTACAGATGGTTCTTGGTTCTAAGGAACTGCTGGGTACTGACAGTCCAAGTCCCGTTAGGTAGAAGGCCTAGAAATCAGTATGCAAAGATGTAGGCTTAGGCCTTTGTCCCATGGGATTTGAAAATTGCATCAGCTGAGGAGACGCCGAAGCAGATGTGGGCGGCCATTGTAGCATGAATCTACTGTTGTTGGCCGATAGTGAACTGCGGATAAATTGGCAAGGTAGGCCTGCGAGCGAATAGAGTTCACTAGCAATCATCTCATGAGCCACCCCCTTAATGCCTTTCAAAATCATCGGGCTAATGGTAGCAACGAAGGCTGATGAATGATTTGCCATAGCGTGATGGACAGATGAGTGCACCATCTCCGACACCTCCTGAGGGTTACATCATATCGGGCCTTCGTAGGTTCAAGCACCTTTGGAAGTTCCCCTTTTTGTATAGTTTACTATGTCGGCTTTCCTAGAAATCTCCGAGATAGACACGTCTCACCTTCTCCATACACGCGGCCATGTCCAGACGCTGTTCTTCAGTAAGATCAGCGTCGATCACCTTAAGGATGTAATCTTTGGTAACATTACTCCGATCTTGCTGATCGGATGCCATCGTGTCCCACCAGGTGTGCCAAAAAGTGTGTTTACGCTGAAAGCTGACTATCAACTAAACACACGTGGGCTTAGGATCCTCGTCAGTACCGGAAGCAAGGTTTAAAGCATGCCAGCCGATTTGATCTTGTAATCGGCAAGAAAAGACATAATCAGCTTTCAACTAGCCGATTCGATCTATACTGTAAGGAACCTGCAGCACTATGAAACAAGCCCAAACAAGTGAAAGATAACAAAGCTATCGGCTTAGATGAGATCTAAACTAATAGATTCAAAGGGTAACCAATCTACTATGCAGCCAATCAACTGAGACTATCGGCTAAATCAACCAGTTGATCTAGCCAACAGAACGAAGGTAAACAGACCATCAACAAATAGCAAGCTATAAACTGATAGAACAGATTGCCGTCAATGAATGTGTCGATCCGTAGAACGAGAGTGAAATCTAACCCTTAATCGAAATGGCGATGTGCAACAATATCGAATAAGATAGTATTTCGATCAAAAGCAGATGCAAGCCGTAGAACGAACCGAATAGAGATAGTACTTACTTGCAATCAACTCCTATGGTGTAACTTGAAGCCGATCGAGAAGGCGATACATAGCAAGTCGATCGAAGACAAAAGACGGCGTATCTATACTAAACTAGACTAAAGTCGATGGAAAGTAAAGGACAGATAAAAGTAGATTTGATTGATTGGTGTTCGTCCCTTTACACATCGTAGGGGCTACATATTTATACAGACTCTAACAGATATCAACTAGGACTCTGATTTTGTACACGATACGGTCTCGACCTATTATTTCCTATTTTATCTATTACCTTACCCATACAATCCGATACAAACTCTATTATAGTCGATTTGACCTATATCAAATCTGGTTCAACTCTAACGGAATTTAGAACTTTCTATATCAATTTGTCTTATCCAAATTTTGGTGTCAACAAGCTCCCTGTGTTTGTGATGCCAAACTTCACCATCGGATGGGCCAAGGGCCTGCACAAACGCACGTACGCGTACGTACGTTGGCTCGTTGTCCCAGGGTCCCAACTGCATGCAGCACGCGGAGGCGGAGATAGCCGCCGTCTCTGGCCGGCCGGGAGAAGACGGTGCCCAGCAAAGCTGAACTAATTTCTCGCCTCTGCGCCAGAGGCGAAACCCGTGTCTCCCACACATGGGACGGCCGCCGTCCGCGGATATACACTGTGGCCCAGTGACTGTTATATATACGTATATGTCCAACTTGCATAGATGCCTTCTTTTCAACTAGCTAGTTAAGCAGTTGTCATCTGAGCGCATGTTGACACGACCCGTACATATGTATGTTCTTACTTGGCAGTGAAGAACGATTCTGCATATATATGTATGTTCTTACTTGACTAGGACGATGCATTGCGGGGCACACGGCACCTGCAATGGTCCGTCAAAATTGGGTCCAGTTGCTTACTCAGGCGCGGCTTCCTTTTGTAGCTTTATTTCTTTTTACTCTCTGAAAAATACCAAATCGGTTATGAGATATGGAGATCGTGCGAGTCTGATCGTGACACATCATGCAACACGTTCAACCATCGACTTATCCCATATAAAACCGCATGGCCACCGCCTAAGAGAAAAAAAATAGAAACTAGGGTTTTCGCCTCTTCTAATTTTTTGTGCCGCCACAAATCGACTACTCCGGCCCGTTGCGCTGGTGTGCACCGATGATCGAGAGAGCAGGTCTCCGGAATCCATCGCCCTTGAGATCTTGCATCAGGAGAGGGCAAATAAGGTTTTTGGGAAGCGCTCTGCGCAACTGCTCGCAACATGCTTTCTCTACGTCACTGTTGCGAGCTGCTTTCTCTACGTTGTTGCCACAATCTGCTCTGGCTACTGCTTTGTCGCGACGGGGTCGTCTTTATCTCTTCTCGGTTTTATTCCCAAGGAAGATCGGTATGTGGTTTTTTTCTGCCACATTAATTATCTTGGTGCTTCTGAGAATGAGTATATTTCAGAGAGATATGTATGTTGTTATTCCATATATGTCTAGATTGTACTTGTGTTGCATTAATTTACTGTTTGATCCGTTTGTTATGATTTATTTATTGATTAAATTAAACCTAAACGTACTAATTTGTCCAGCAGTATCTCTGTCCCAGCTCAGCACCGGATAGGCAGTCAAGTAAGAACCCAAACATGTCACCATCCGACACGTCATCTTCAGGACTGCTTTAGCTCCTGGTGCGTCACACTAAACTCTATAAGAGGCCGCGGCCGTGGCACCCGGTGATCCATCCGCAGCAATTTCTATGCTCTATAAGATACCAAGCGTGCGAAGCTTCCGCTACCTTGCATCGCGATCGCTGCATACAATAGCTAGCGTTAAGCGCGCCTACCACAAGCTTACAGCATGTCGTCGTCACGGCAGCCGTCGCCAGAGGCGCGTGTGTCACCGCAGGCCGGAGGTGGCGCGGCGGGGAAGAAGAAGTACAAGGGCGTGCGGCTGCGCAAGTGGGGCAAATGGGTCGCGGAGATCCGGCTACCCAACTGCCGCAAGCGGATATGGCTCGGCTCCTACGACACCCCGGAGAAGGCCGCACGGGCCTTCGACGCGGCCTCCGTCTGCCTCCGCGGCCGCCGCCCGAGGCCGCCTCAACTTCCCGACTTCGCCGCCGCCGTCGCCGTTGGCGAACTGCGAGACCCGCGGTGGTGCCGCAGCCAGCGGTGTCGCCGCCAACCGGCCGCCACATCGGCGGCAGCGCCGCCTCGGCTCCACCGGAAGCGGCTCGGCGTCCCCCCGCGCATGCCATGAGAAACAACGCGGTAGTAGTGCCGCCGTTGCAAGTGACCACCAGGAGCTTCGACTGGTCGCAGATAATGGCGAACCCGCTCTTCTCACCAACCCTTCCGGGTAGCCACGGGTACTACTTACCATTAGTGTCCTCGGCAGTGGCTGCCATGGTGGCGGCGGACGACATGGAGGAGAACGGCAACGGTGCTAGTAACCCTGGTCTTTGGAGCTTTGATTAAGGGCATTAAAAGCAGATATCATAATCAATTATCCTTCCGTACCACATTTATACTTGATCTAAACCTTCGCTGCTCTCCTTGGATCAGCATGCAACCGTACGTCCGTACCAGTCAATTATAGCTAGTCAGGCACCGCACTGCAATTAGGTAGTAGGTCCTTTACTTGTTTTCTGAACTTTTTGCAGGCACATATGATTGAGCCTGAAATTAATTGGTTCATCGATCATGCGAGGAAATGCTATGGCGCTCAAGCAAGTAGTTGCAAGCTAGGTTCAATTAATGGAGTGAATTTTTATTTTCTGTCCGAAAAGAGTGGCCTTTTTTATTTTCTGGGGAACAATTAATAGTATTTCTTAGCTTAAAAAGGTACTAAATAATGCTAAATTAATGGTATTATAGTAATAGTATTTCTTTTCTCTAAGTGTATTGTCTGTTTGACTATGTTGTATGTGACTGTCCTTAAAATTTGTCACATATATATGTCAGTGAGTGCAATTTATGGAAGTCGCAACAATCTCTCTCTTATGTAGACGCCATTTTTCTATTTTTTTTGTTTTGCAAATCGGAATCATTAACAAGGCGCAAGATCAAAGGAGAACTCCATCATCTTATCGATAATTTCGAACGCACACAGAAAATTTTTATTTTTATTTTCATGCGGAAACACTGGTTATCCCTTTTTTTGTTTTGCAAATCGGAATCATTAACGAGGCCCAAGATCAAAGGAGAACTCCATCATCTTATAGATAATTTCGAACGCACACAGAAAATTTTTATTTTTTTTCATGCGGAAACACTGGTTATCGGTTTTTTTTTGTTTGCACTCCCGCCATGGAACCTTGTCATGATTCATAAGTTGTAAGTTTATTCTATAATTTCTGTTGTTTGATCCTATTAGCTTGCCCTTAATTACTAAACATTACGACTGACCAATAATAATAGCTAGCACACGCCCCTTTTAAAAGGATCTTGAGAAATCTTAACAAATTAATTAATCACATGCACGTACGAAAGAACAAGCTTTGTTGGCGAGAGCCAGGAGGCACATGCATGATGCAAACGTGTTGCACTAGTTCCTGATGCTTATGCATGTGTAGAGAGAATCTTCGAAGTTGGGTTCTTCATCTATATATGAAGATATGTACACATATATCTATCGCTATGTACGGTGCATGAATTAAGTTGTGTCGTCGACCATGCATGTCTCAATCTCTCGTGAATCTTTCGTCTGATTTGTACGATGGTACGTTAATTAGAGAGTAAAATGAGACAGATTAGTAGCCTTTTTCCGCGTGAGCGCGCGATGGTAAACAAAGAAAGAAAGAGTATTATCTCATGCATGAGTGCTAAATATTCATGTCCTTTAGAGCTTGTCTTATTTGTTGATTGTCTTATTTGTTGTGAACTCTGAGAGGTTGTTGAAGCGGCTCAAAGAGTTTGGCCCGTTTCATTAATTTGACTTGTCTTTAGAGTTTTCAATTCAAACGTGCATTCGAGATGAAAAACGAGCTAAAAATACCAAAGTGTTTGCGTTTTTGAAACCGGAGATAATTAGACAAATAAATAGATAAAATTAACAAAATAAACTGTTAAAAAAATGCTCTAATGCATGTATATATGGGGTGATGGATGGGGTGAATAGGCACGGTTGGCCATCGGATCCCCATCCGACGGCCATGATCGACTTGAGTATGCTCGTTTGTTCTTTTAAAAAGGATCTTGAGAAATCTTAACAAATTAATGACACGTACGAAGGTACAAGCTTGGTTGGAGAGAGCTAATTAACAGACACATGCATGATGCAAACGTGTTGCACGAGTCCTGATCATATGCTTACGTGGAGAGAATCTTCGGAGTTGGGCTCTTATCTATATATATACCGAGCATGAAACTGCGTCGTTGACCATGCATTTCTGGATCTCTCGTGAATCTTTCGCCTGATTTGTACGATGGTACGTTAATTAGAGAGTAAAATGAGGCAGATTATATATCAGCCTTTTTACGTACGCGTGAGCGCGCGATGGTAAACAAAGAAAGAATAGAGTATTGTCTCATGCATGAATGCTACATGTTCATGTTCTTTAGAGCTTGGCTTATTTGTTGATTGTCTAATTTGTTGTGAACTCCGAAAGCTTCTCGAAAAGGTTTGAAGGGTTTGGCCCACTTTGTTTGACTTGTCATTAGAGCTTTTAAACATGCCTTCAATGTAAAAAAAAATGAGCTGAAATTACTAAAGCGTTTGGGTTTTTGAAGTCGGAGAAAATTAGGCAAATAAATAAATAAGATTAACCAAATAAACTGTAAAAATTCTCTAATGCATGTATATATGGTGTGATGGATGGGGGTGCAGAGGCGGTTGGCCATGGGATCCCTATCCGATGGCCATGATCGACTCGAGTATAATTTTTTGGGTAATTTTCACGAAAGATTTTAGATTCAATTGCACTTTAGGGAAGGCTTTAAATTTAAATATAATACTAATGATAAAAAGATTAATAAAAACAAAATACCTAAATTAATGCATATTTAATAATATGGAAAGTTTTCTAAACTTTGTTTAACAAGGGGAAGCCCGGATTTCCGTTACTCGGTAGAATAACGGAAACAAAAGGTGTTAGCTGCCTTTGCTCTAAAAAAGGTGTTGACTGCCTACATGGTTCTTACTTGCTAGCTATCACACCGGCAAACTGCCTATTCCGCTTGCCCACAACTTTTTACAGCCAATACACCCCCCACACACCAACACAAGATCCAAACATTCCAGCCTCAAAGGGACAAACACTCCATATATATATATAAGGGCATCACTAGCAGCTTCTCTAAATTTGGATCTCTATATCCCTTCTCTGAACCACTATTCATTTCCTATATTTTCATTCTATCCAGCAGAGCCTCTATCCTCAAAAAAATATAGAGACAAGAGAGAGAATCTCTAAATTTAGAGATTGACATAGAGACTCTGCTGGATGGATATAGAGACTGAGGCAGGGTAGCAACAGTGATAGAGAATAGATATAGAGCACCTGCTGAACTTGCTCTAAGCACATGCTTACAGCATCCTTCACATTGCACACACTTTACACTATCCCTATTACAACACAAACTTTGCACATCTAACCATCACCAGACGGGGCATCCTCTTCTTCTCTAGTAGTCAAGTGGCATCACCAGTCTGGGCTGGGATGAAACTTAACAGTTGCAACCTTGAAGCCTTGGACCACGAACCGGAACTGATGTTAGAGCCAAATCGGGATTGAAGCCTTAGAGCCACGAGCTGGGACTGATGCCACTATCAGTACCGGTTCATGTCCAACCGGGACTGATGTGCCGGCATGATTCCCCTAGGCGGCGCCTAGACCTGCCTAGGCGGTGCCTAGGCGCTAGGCAGTGACCTAGGCTTCTAGCCTGTCTATATAATCTGAGACAGTAACTGGGCGGTTTAAGAGACGGCCCTACGAGATGTCTAGACGATGATTATATGGTTTTAAATGGCGATTAATGATTGTGGCTAGATTATGTAGAAGATTTTATTTGAAAAAATATAATTTGTCCTCTAACATCTTAAATACGGTACATAGCGTACAAATCAGTTTGGCCACCTAGACGGCGCCTAGCGCCTCGCAGCTCTCTCCGCTCACCACCGCCTAGCATCTTGGATAATTTTGTGTGCCGGTATTAAAGGCCTATTTTTTAGCAGTGATGGATGCATGCATGGTATCGTTGTGGGCACCCCGGCTCCGGCACTGCCACCACCACCGTACGTACGAGATACAGCAATGAAACATCAATGGGATTTGGATGCGTGCATGCGCCAACTACTCGATCTCCACGTACGGCTGCGCTTGCTCGCGTTCATGCCTGACGCCCAATTGACTGCCGGGTCAGCCGTGTCGGAGGCAGCTCACCTGGCAGGTTTAATTAATATTAATAGTTGTTACTCCATTGGCCCATTTTTATAGAGCATATTTTAATTTGAGAAAGGCTCCGACGGCTAGCTTTGTCCATTAAATTTCTCTACTATATATTATCAACTGATACAAAATAACATTGTATCGAAAACAATTCAAAATATGAACATATTGATACAATTTTTGTATACTAGTGTTGCATATGATTTGACTGATTATTGGTCAAAACTTAAAAAGTTTGACTTTTCAAATTAAAATACGTTTCATAAAGTGGACAGAGGAGGTATATAAAATCGTACGTAGAGGGAGTATATAAAGTCGTACGTATGTACAAACCAGTACATTGACTTGGATCGTACGTAGTGAAAAAAATTGATTCAAACAAATATTAGACAACTTTTGTTAGAAAGAAATCTTGCACACCGATATGATTCAAACAATGCAATTTTGATCGGTAATTATAAAATATATATACAATCTAACAAAATTGTCATAACGTTTTAATATTGTATTTTTCAAGATGAATCTACTTATTTCATTTTCATTAATCTAAATATTGGTTGATGGCCAAACATTATAAAGTTTGACTACGAGAGCATGTTCCAAGTGTCATTTAATTTCTTTTATACTTAGAGATAGAGAGGTAATTACTGAATAATGAATAGCAAGTCTTGAATCAACCCCAGTGTGTAGGGAAATCTCCCGGATGATTCCTTCCGCATTTCCAAACCTTTGGCCATCAGATGCATAGAACACAACAGTTGTTGTTAGATCAACCCTAGCATCCATCATATCTCTCTCTCTCCCTCTATACAGATAATTTGGCACTTCTCCATACCGTCACCCACGCCTCACTTCCCTCCCAATCACTGCCAAATCCACTGACAACAATCGAAGTTTTCCATGGCTAGCCATTGCTCTGCTGCAACTTCCATTGCGGTTAGAGATGTAAATGGGGACAGGACAAGCGCGGGGGGCCCTCAACCAAACATATATGACCCATCGTCGAGGGCAAGCTAAACTTCCCTATCCCTGGCGCGCCCTCGTCCCGTCCGGTAAAAGAGAGGATGTGTTGGGCACCATGCACACGGAAGACGTAAGTGCAAGGGCCATGCACAGGAAAGACGAAGGAGGAGGAGAGCTCTCTAAGAGTATCTCCAACAGAGCTCTCTAAGTATCTCGAGCAGTAGTTGGAAAACACTATTTATTTGATTTTTTGGAGATAGAGTGTCTACTGGAGGGAAAAAATCTTTTAGAGCGTAGTGTAAAGTGTGAAGAAATTTTAGAACGTGGATAAAGCATGTAGGGAATAGTGTTATAGAGGAGAAATTTGAAGTATTTGCTGGAGATGATCGAAGGTGCCGTCCGTGATGAAGACAGAGGGAGGGGGCTGCCAGGCAGTCACTGGCCATAGAGAGGATGGATAGCGGGAGGAGGATGGGGCCTAGGGCATTGTGTGTTGGGCCGATAGACTAGTGGCGACACTACTTTGAGGGAGGGGCGGCTGGGGAAGAAGTGTGGAGGGGCTATGGTCGGTGACCAATAACCGGTGGTAGCGCATGGCTGACGAGCCTAAGGTGGAGCGGTGGTGGCCAGAAGGGAGTGAGAAAGGTGAGCCCAGGTGGGTTTGGGGTAGGGTTAGAGCATCTCCAATAATGGCCCTATACAAGATCCTATATTTGAATTTAGGGCTTTTACAAAAAAAAAGAACTCCAACAAGGGATCCTATAAAAAAGTTTCAAAATAGGATAGGGCCTCGAGAAGAGTTCCTAAATATAGGAACTCATCTACCGAGCCCTAAAACTTTTTTAGTTATATGTTAGGATAAGGCTCATTGTTGGAGTTCCTTAGATACCTAAAAAAGAGATAGACATATGTATAGGGCCTCTAATTTAGGACTATTGTCGGAGTTGCTAATCATTTTAGGACCCAATAATTTTTAGAAAGTACCTAAAATGATTTATAGAGCTCTATTTTTATGTCTCATTATTGGAGATGCTCTTAGGGTTGGTGGGGATAACACTATCCCACTACTAGAGAACTCACCTTTAGTACCGGTTCATAACTGGCTTTAGTACCGGTTTTTGAACCGGTACAAGCCATCCGGGACTGATGCTCAAGGAGCATAGTCCCGGTTCCCTCACCCGGTACTGAATAGTACTATGAAATGTTTAAAAATGTTAAGGATGTATGGGAGAAGCGGGACTTGAACCCACAACCTCATGACTCTAGCCTCACCCTTCTAACCAACCCACCCACCATCGCGTACTAATATAAATAGAATATGCATTCCTTTTGAACTTTCCTGAAACGAGGCATCAGTACCGGTTCGTAACACGAACCGGGACTAATGAGAGGGCATCAGTACCGGTTCGTGTTACGAACCGGGACTAATTTACTCCGTGCCTTGATGCTTGGTTCAGATCACGAACCGACTAATAAAGGGCATCGATGCGGTTCGTGGCTCCAACCGGGACTCTTGCTCTGTACCCAATGAACCGGACTGATGCCCTTTGTTAGTACCGGTTCCAATCCAATCAGTACTGATGTGCCGGTATGAAAGGTCAGTTTTCTAGTAGTGTCCGTCCCTGTGATCACCTAATCTCGTTCTTTTAATTGGGTTGTGGTGGAAATCAGCTGAAATCCGCGGGTTCTTTTGCAACCTCATCTATGAATCCTAAAAGGAGCCTTTTGTAGAGCCTGCAGATAGATACATACGGTGTGTCCAGATACGGCATCCTGCCGAGAACTTGGAAACAGCGCCCTCGTTTACGGCTTCTTCTATTCGGCTTATATTCTTATCTTATCTACTTATCTTCGAATCGAAAAGTTAAATAGTTTGGTTTTTACAGTTTTTTTTCTATCTCGAAACCATATTTCAGAGCTCTGAGAAACAAGCCAAATAAAGCTCACTGGACTTTTTAAACTACCTCGAGAAGTTTTTGAAGTTCAACTTATAAGCAGATACGTAAATAAGATAAGTTAAAGAGAAGAGACCCAAGCAACGTGCGTCCCGAAGACGACACGCTATAGTACTATAAATCACAGAAATATATGTCTCCGAGAAAACGAGTAGGCACGCATGGGCGAGCTCGCTATCCCTGCATGCACGCCAGAGGCCCGGGGAGTGCATGCATCTGGATGGATTGCACGCCAGGTTCTCTGTGTTGTAACCCTAGGGTTTATCCCTAAGGGTATTATGGGCAAACCTAATTATGGAGGCTATATAAAGAGACACCCCTTGTATCAAAACAGATCTGGAATCAATAAAGAATAGAACGCCTCTTTGCCTCTCTACATACTGTGTTGATTGTTCTTGTGATTGTCGATCATCGGGCCACACGACGACGTGATTTATAACACGTTATCAGCACGATCGTCTCCGGGAGCGAGGATCTACGAGCTACCTGCTACCTCGTCGTCTACACCGACTCGACAATTTCGCATCTACGAGCAATCAGAGGTAACAAATCGATCCTGTAGATCAGTTTAAATCGCATTATATTGGTAGATGCAACGTCGTCTTCAATTAGTAGATTGAAACGTGCATCGATAGAAGTGCAACTAGATACGCTAGTTTTGCATCTGCTATCGCGTAGCATAGGCTCTGCCGTGCAGTGCTCACCTAGCCTTGCTAGTCTCGCGCGCGTTGCCCGTAGCCGGCGCAGCCTCCGTCATCGGTCGCCGCTGCCCGCGCCACGCCCGCGTGCCAGCACTGCCCTGGCCATCCCCGCCGCACGCCGCCCCGGCTGGCCCTGACGCCGCGCCGTTCCGGTACCCGTGCGTCTCACGGGCCGCCGTCGTGCCTCCCGGGCCGGCCGCCGTCCGTGCGTAGACACCGGCCCGGCCTGGTCGGCGGTGCAACCGCCGCTGACTTGATCCGCTCCGTCAGCCGGACTCCCCGTCGTGGGATCCGCCCAAGGTGGTCGGTTTGTTACAGCCGCCGCAGCCGATTTGCGTACGTTTGTTACGTCCGATCGTACAGCACTGCTAATACGTACCGTATATGTGTTGCGTACTGTGCGGACTGTTTTTGGGTGGCCTCACGCGTACAACATGTGTTGCGTACTGTGCAGTAAATGATGGAGCGTACATCTCGTTTGGGCAGTGCGTATACTGGTTTTGGGCCGCGCGTATACCTCTTGAAATGTCGGTTGAAACTCTCTAAATATTTCAAGATAAATTTGCTTATCACTGCTTATTCACTAAAATTGCTTTATATTTAGACCTGCAGTTCTTTATAAATAGCAAATCCATGTGAATTAAATATTCGTCCTATTTGCTTAATAATTCATCAAAGACCGGTAGTCTCAATTATTAATGCAATTTAGATAATTCTAGAATATTTCTTGCAAACCATCATTGTATATTTCCTGTAGTAAATATATAATTACATATGTAGGATATGTCTGACCTGAACAAAAGAGATTTCTCCCCTCTCGCTGTCAATGGGAGCAATTATCTGACCTGGGCTATGGATCTTCGAATTAACTTAGAAGCCCGCTCCCTTGGTGCTACGATTGTCCCTCCTGCAGAGGGTGCACCACCAGTCCCCAATCCGGTTAGGTACTCAGCCTTGCACTACATGAGGCACCACATACACCCGGACCTGAAGTCCGAGTATATGATGGAGGACAGCCCGCTGGTACTGTGGAACTCCCTGAGGGAACGCTACAACCAGCATGTGCAGACTCTCCTGCCTGAAGCACAGAGAGAGTGGACGGAACTTAGGTTCCAGGACTTTAAGTCCGTGGCTGGGTACAACTCGCCCTCCATAGGGTCGTTATGGCCCGAGGTTACGTGAAAAATGTGTCTCGGATGAGGAAATGATTAACAAGACCCTAGGGACCTTTCATCCTTCAATGATGATACTCCAGCAGCAGTATCGTCAACGTAAGTTCACCCGTCACTCTGAGTTAATGCAAACTCTGCTGGAAGCGGAGAAGCACGATGAGGTTCTTATGAAGAATCATCATGTTCGCCCTACGGGGTCGAAGGGTATGCCAGAAGCACACGCCAATGCTCAGGGGTCCTCCGGTAGCCAGGGCCGTAAGCGGGGAAGAGGTGGAAAGGCGTCGTGGCAGAATCACGGCGGGCAGAAAAGGCAAGATAAGGGAAAACCTAGTGGCAAAGACAAGGAGGTTGTCCAGGAGAAGCCTTCCGAGACCAAGTCGCACCACGCCGGTAAGCCATGCTACAGGTGTGGTGGCAAGGGCCACTGGTCGCGAACTTGCCGTACACCAAAGCACCTCGTGGAACTGTACCAGAAGTACATGAAAAAAGACGGCGAGAAAGAAAAGCTCAGATCAGAGGTACACGTTACTCAGCTGGAAAATCCTCTGGAAGAGGAGAAGAGTGACAAACTGGAGGTCCCGCCAATCCCGAAGATGAAGGACCCTACCTCTGATGATGAGGACGATCTTCTTGGTGAAGAACTGGAGGATTTATATGGAGATATGCTGTAGCCTGTAGCTGCATCTATGTCATGACATTATTCCTACTTAGTTCGTGGTTTGCTTATGTTCCTGCAGAACATATTTTATTTATGAATTTGTAATAATTAGTTATTTGTGTTCTATGTCCACAACAGTTCCTGAAGAACTTAATAATGTTATGGTCATTTATCACTGCTTTTGATATGTTAATATTTTGCATGCTAGTAATTCTTGAGAATATATCTTACTTGTGTGTATATGATATATTCATATGACATAGAACCGCGTAGTGGCCAAATGGAGGAGGAACTCTGTCTGGTAGACAGTTGCACGACCAACACCATACTAAGGGAGATAAAGTACTTCCAAAACCTCCAGAAGAGGGATGGAAATATCCTGACGATTGCCGGTAGCAACGCACGGATTGTGGGCTCCGGTAGAGCCGTGTTAACTCTCCCCATGGGCACAATGATCACCATCGAGGATGCTCTCTTGTACCCTGAATCGACTCGCACCTTGCTAAGTTTTAAGGACATTCGCATGAACGATTTTCATATAGAAACCGATCATGAAGGTGGAACTGAATTCCTCCTGGTAACCTCTAAAGACGGGTGTGAGAAGCAGGTGGTGGAGAAATTCCCCTCTTTTAGATCTAGCCTATACTACACCTATATCAAGCCCTCTCCTCATCTTTCTATGAAGGCTGAAATAACCATCCCGGACCAGTATATAGTCTGGCATGACCGTCTGGGACATCCGGGCCTGAGTATGATGCAAAGAATAGTTAAAAATTCTGTAGGTCATACCCTGAAGGTATCTGATTTCCCAAAGCCTGAAGCTTTTGTGTGCCCTGCATGCGCCAAAGGAAAATTAATAATTAGACCCTCTCATGTTAAAGTCCAAAATGAGTCCCAATTTCTGGAGAGAATTCAGGGTGATATTTGCGGACCGATCCTGCCGATGTGAGCCCATTTAGGTATTTCATGGTGCTTATAGATGCTTCTACACGCCGGTCTCACGTATGCCTGCTGTCTACAAGAAACCATGCGTTTGCTAAGTTAATTGCCCAAGTAATTAAATTGCAGGCCGACTTTCCTGAAGAAAGAATTAAGTCCATTAGGTTGGACAACGCCGCTGAGTTTAGCTCGAGGGCGTTTAATGATTATTGTACGGCCATGGGCATAACTGTAGAGCATTCCGTGCCTCATGTGCACACACAGAACGGCTTGGCAGAATCACTTATAAAGAGGATCAAGTTAATAGCCAGACCTTTGCTACAGAATTGCAGGCTCCCTACTAGTAGTTGGGGACACGCGGTACTGCATGCCGCAGAATTAATTAAACTCAGGCCGACTGCATATCATAACACATCCCCTATGGAACTAGTGCGTGGGCAACAACCAAGTATTTCCTATCTGCGTAAATTCGGCTGTGCTGTATATGTACCGATCTCACCACCGCAGCGTACCACCATGGGGCCACACCGGAAGTTGGGGGTCTATGTTGGGTTTGTATCTCCGTCGATTATTAAATACCTAGAGCCTATGACAGGTGACCTGCATAAGGCTAGGTATGCTGATTGTATTTTTGACGAAGGCAGTTTCCCGGTATTAGGGGGAGATGAAAAATACCACACTAAGGAATACCGGGAAATCAATTGGAATGCCACTGGCGTTCAAGCCCTAGATCCACGCACTAAGGAAACTGAACTGGAAGTTCAGCGTATAATAGATTTGCAACAAGTTGCAAATCGGCTGCCAGATGCTTTCACTGACCATAAAGGCGTAACTAAGTCGCACATACCTGCAGTAAATGCACCGGAGAGAGTGGAGGTACCCCTGAAGACCACTCACGCCCCCCTTGGTAGAAAAAGGGGGAGCGATCCGGGTGCACCCGATTCGAGCACGCGGAGACGTCCGCATAAGCAAAGAATCGGTGCAGACTTATTACCCCTGTCAAGTGAGAACCAACGACCTGTAGTCGTGGATCGACCAGTAGTCGATAACCACCCTGAAGGTGGTGGGCGCCCCGAAGGCGCGAAACCCAGTGACCATGCGCGCACCTTTCTAGGCGCTGGGAGAACGGAAGGGTCCTGTCCCGACGTGCTGGGAAATCACGCGGAGACGGATGATTTAAATGAGGAAATTTTCACAAACTATGTAAATTCAGGAGAATTATATAAAAGAAAGTCCACTGTTGTCGACATATATTTTGCCTCTAAAATTGCTGAATCCTTGGATTTAGACCCAGAACCTAAGACCATGGCAGAGTGCCGGAAG
This sequence comes from Olyra latifolia, assembly GCA_036346145.1. Classification (NCBI taxonomy): domain Eukaryota; kingdom Viridiplantae; phylum Streptophyta; class Magnoliopsida; order Poales; family Poaceae; genus Olyra; species Olyra latifolia. Next base: position 7,288,356 of record CM070530.1, read on the forward strand.
CGCTCGGACTGGGCTAAATGGAAAGAAGCAATTGAGGCTGAACTGCGCTCGCTTAATAAAAGAAAAGTGTTTGGCCCTGTAGAGCCAACTCCTCCCAAAGTACTCCCCGTAGGAGCTAAGTGGGTATTCCTCCGGAAGAGAAATGAGCATCACCAGGTGGTGAGATACAAAGCGAGGCTGGTGGCACAAGGGTTTACGCAGAGACCCGGTGTTGATTATAATGAAACATATTCTCCTGTCATGAGTGGAATCACCTTCCGATACTTAATATCTTTGGCAGCTTGTATGAACTTAAAAATACAGTTAATGGATGTTGTGACCACATATTTATATGGGTCATTAGATTCGAAAATATACATGAGAGTCCCTGGAGGGCTGAAAATCCCGAATCAGGGAGATAGAAATTTGTATAGCATCAAGCTGAATAGATCGCTATATGGACTGAAACAGTCGGGTAGAATGTGGTACAACCGGCTGAGTGAATTCCTCCTGAAGAAGGGATACACAAACAATGATGACTGTCCCTGCGTGTTTACAAAGAAATCCCCGGGTGGATTTTGTATTATATCTGTGTATGTTGATGACCTAAATATCATCGGCACAGCAGAGGACATTGGTGAAGCTAGCGCTCACCTGACGACGGAGTTTGAAATGAAAGACTTGGGTAAAACCAAGTTTTGCCTCGGCCTGCAGCTCGAGCACGTGTCAGGAGGGATCTTTGTGCACCAAACTTCCTATACCCAGAAGGTGTTAGAGAAGTTCAACATGAATAAGGCTCACCCCCTGAAAACCCCCATGGTGGTCCGGTCCCTAGAAGCCGATAAGGACCCTTTTAAGCCGAGAACAGATGATGAGGAGATTTTAGGGCCAGAAGTTCCCTATCTCAGCGCCATCGGCGCACTGATGTATCTGGCAAATTGTACTAGACCTGATATCGCCTTCATGTAAATTTATTGGCGAATCTGACTCCGCACCAACCAGAGACATTAGGCGGGAGTAAAATCTGTTCTTAGGTACCGCAAGGTACGCAGGATCTTGGATTTTTCTATGGAAGGAACGAGTCCAAGAACATGGTGGAGTTATCTTGATCGGGTTATATGTCCGATCCGCTGCCGCTAAGTCCTGCATCGGGTTTGTATACCTTTATGGTGGTCTGCGATTTCTTGGAAATCTGTAAGCAAATATTGGTGGCTACGCCCACTAACCACTCGAGATCATAGCCTTGTATGAAGCCGCCCGAGAGGGCGTTTGGCTGAAAAGGATGGTAAACCACATCCAGAAGTCATGTGGCATAGAAACCACCGATACCCCCATTCCTATTTACGAGGAAAATGCTGCTTGTGTCATGCAAATGAAATCGGGTTATATTAAGAGCAATCTCACTAAGCATATTGCTCCTAAGTTGTTCTACCCTCACGAACTCCAGAAGAGCGGTGAGATCGAGGTAGTTCAAGTAAAGTCTAATGAAAATCTGGTAGATTTGTTCACTAAGGCATTACCCACCTCAACATTCCGGAAACTTGTTCACGGAATAGGTATGAGGCGATTTCATGAGTTGTAGTGTTCAGGGGGAGACCCCGAACAAAGAATTATAGGTATCCTGTAGATATCTGCATCCTGAAGATGTGCACGTCCTGAAGACAGAAATATTGTACTCTTTTTCCCTTATATGAGTTTTCCATGTGGTTTCTCATAATAAGGTTTTTAATGAGACAATATCACAATGCAGCATGCGTGTGCAGTGTACTCTTTTCTCCAATCCTTTTTTCCCATTGGGTTTTTGGATGGAGTTTTTAATGAGGCATTGGCATCTCGCGGTTTGTTCAAGGGGGAGTGTTGTAACACTAGGGTTTATCCCTAAGGGTATTATGGGCAAACCTAATTATGGAGGCTATATAAAGAGACACCCCTTGTACCAAAACAGATCTGGAATCAATAAAGAATAGAACGCATCTTTGCCTCTCTACATATTGTGTTGATTGTTCTTGTGATTGTCGATCATCGGGCCACACGACAACGTGATTTATAACACTCTGTTCCGGAGTAGGGACAAGAACACCGAAGTCCTCGATGTACACACACATGCATGATCGATGATCGATACGTACGGCCCGCGCGCCATATGAGGACGAATGCCGTGTATGATGGCGGGAAGATATGCATTTCCAGGGGCCAGGGCGGCCGGCCACTTGGGACGACCGGGAAAACGATGCCTAGCACTTCTAGCTTTTCCCGCACGGTGCTCCAAGAGTCCAAGACGAAGAAAAACATCAATGGGGAAAACGATGCATGGTATCGTTGTGGGCACCACCACCGTACGTATACGAGATACAGCGATGAAGCATCGATCAATGGGGATCGATTCGGATGCATGCATTGAGGCAGCTCAGCTGGCAGGTTCGCTACTGACGTACGCCGAATTGACTGCCGGGTCAGCCGCTGGAGGCAGCTCAGCTGGCAGGTTTAATTACGTTGCCGCTGCTGCTTCTAGCTTTTCCCGCACGGTGCTCCAAGACGAAGAATGCAAGCACTAGCTGCCACTGCACCTGTGACCTAATTTGTGTACTATGGATGTACGTCATGTCTCACGCATGCACGTTCGAGCGCAAATGAGCTGGCTAGCTGCCTAGCTGATGAAATACGGCATCAGACGATGAGGCTATAGGATTGCGACGGGAGAGAGATCGAGCGGAGGAGAAGATCAGAAAATAATATAATGTCCCTTCTATATGTATTAGTGATTTAGTACCTTAATTTACGGAATGGAAGGGTGTAGTAGGAGGTAGATCATCCCGATGGATGGCTCAAATTTGAATTGAAGCATGGAAGTCTATGGAAGGAGGCTTGTCGGATACTCCTTCCGTTTCACAATGGTTGTAATTCTAGCTAAATATACACAAAATAAGGAGACGTGGAAAATAACTTGTCTACCCCCATTTAATAAAGGGTAGTTGAACAGATTAGTTAAATAGATGGCTGCATTGATGAATGGTAGAAAGGTCATATTGGCTCTAAAGTTGTATTGGAATGTGAGAACTACAACCATTTTGATAAAAATTTTGAATGCTAGAACTACAACCATTATGAAACGGAGGTAGTAATTAATAGGGCGTAAACATATTGGATATGGCTGGATACTAATGCTCCTCCCATATTCTAACCCTCGTATATACATAATATTTTTCTCAGATATAGAATCGGATACAAATATAGATACAAATAGATTGCATGCCCAGGCTACCGGTATAGAACGGATCAGGATTGTACTTGGATTACGAACAAATTAACAAATGGTACACACATAAAGAAAAGATAGAAATCCATCACCATTATCTAAAGAAAGAAATCTATCCACATAGTCTCATATGTTTCTCGACTTGTCTCTATCCTTGATAGATCTGATAGCTATTTAAGAATAGTAGTAATATCTTGCGAGTTTTTGAGCGCGTTGTCGAAGAAAATGTCAATATTCATTTGGCGTCTATTGAATCCTTCTAACCGCCGTAACAGTTGTAAACTGCAATGCCATGATTGCCATCTACGTACCTAATTTTTTTTAATCCTTTTCCTAGGTAAGGATCCTTTTGTACCACAACCTCACCTCCAGATCGATACATACAGTGTTCAAATACTCCGTCCTGCCGAGAACTTGACGCTGACTACTACTATCATAGAGTATAGTAACAGAGTCCAGACTCGACAAATACCTTGGAGAAAACGAGTAGCAAGGCGAAACGCGTGGCGAGCACACGTGCGTGCAGGCTCATTGTCGATCCCTTGCAGCGCCGCCAGAATCCATCTTGATTTTGGACCAGGTTGCTCTGTTCTGGCGAGAAAGAACACACAAGTCTTCGTCATCGTTATCCATATCGCCGACGACGACGATCGACTCGGTCGTTGGGGCGACGCTTACGCGCCTGCGCCGATAGCCATCTCACGCCAATGAAGTGCATGAGCGGCGTGTACGACGAGATGATATGCATTAATAGGGCGGCCGCCACCGCGACGACCGGACGATCATGCAAATGCGGCGCCGCTTCTCGAATTTCCTTTCCCGCGCACACGACCGGCCGGGGAAGACGAACAATGCAATAAGCAGCATGCATGCGCTCATATCCCTCAAAGTATTCCAGCTAGGTAGTTGATAAAATTCTAGGAAGATTATGCGCGTCCATGGCGCAATGGCGATGTTTGATGGGCTTTTGGGAAAGGAAAGAATCTAGGAAGAGAATTCCGTCGTTCTAGGCAGAAAAGGGAACGAAATGAAAGAAATATGGTTAGAGATGGTCTTAGGACTGGGCGGCAATCACATTGACGTAGCCTACAGTGGAGCTGCGTAGGAGGAATAGGATAAAATGAGACTTGCTCTGCTAGTACTGTTTTGGTTCGAGATGCTCTCTCTAGAGTAACGACACTTGCCGTGGAGAAGGGCGCAGCGAGAACCAATAGAACTGTAACGGTAACAGGTGGACACAATAACGAACCACCAAATAACAACAAAATGATGATGATGCTATGAGAATAGCAGTACAAAGCAGTGCATCGTTAACAATAAATATACATATACACCTCCTTATAGATCACCGTTGTATCACAACATGTACCTTCTAAAAAAATGTTGGGCATCAATAAACGTATAAAAAAGGCAGCACAGGCATGATTTGTGACATGGCAAATAGGTCAAACATAAGGTCAATATATATACAGGAATCAGGATAGATAACTTCAGCTGGTAAGTTGTGTCAAAAAAAAAAAACTTCAGCTGGTAAGCTCTCTTTCCTAACTTTGTATCGTAGAATTCGATCACACCATGAAAGAAGTGCCTGAAGCAGCATATAAGAACGGTGCGGACACAACCGGAATGGCAAGAATTGCTACAACGTCTAAGCACAGTACACTACACATGTAGGAAAACAGATGCACACTTGACAAAGCTAAGGTGGACAGGAAAGCAAATGGAAAACACAAAGAAAGAAAATTGGAGAGCATGTTTAAAGGAAATGATAAGAAACCTGTGAAAGCTGCTGAATGATCACTGTTAACGGACCATGTTTGAAGGAAATGGTAAAAAGATATTCTTATTCACCCATGGTAATCAACAATACTCACAGGCAGACATGCTAGAATTTATAGCGGTCAACTGACACAAGCACCCCCCCCTCCACCCACACACCACTACTACAGATCTGGCCATCAGTACCGGTTCACAACGGCCATCAGTACCGGTTTTTGAACCGGTATAGGCCATCCGGGACTGATGCTCCATGGCATCAGTCCCAGTTCCCTCACCTGGTGCTTATATAGTATCAGTACCGGTTGGAGGCCACACGTGGCTTTAGCCCGTGCCTCGCCAAAGCCCCGCCAAGGTTGGAGGCACTAACTGTCTCGATAAGTCGCTTGTTCAGTCGGTTGGTTCCTCCAATCGGTATCGAAAGCAGCACACGGGCTTTAGCCCGTCGTCCACCGGTTTCTCTGTCAAGCACGGTTGGAGGCACCAATCGGTATCGATAAAACTCATTGTTCGATCCCTAGAAGTTTTTGTTTAGTCCCTGTTGGTTCCTCCAACCGCATCTTGGCAACCACCACCTGAGCTATAAATAATATATATATATATATATATGCGTGTGAGGTAATATATATTATATATGTGTCTGTGTGTGTTAAGTCTAATATTATTATTATATATATATATATCTGTGTGCTAAGTCACAATTAACTAAAGCACATATAATCAATCATGCATAATTAAATAATAATTAAATCACAGAACTTTTATTAACAACTTTAATTACAACTATTAGGTATCACAATGAATCAATCATGCCTATATATAGTACACATATACAGTTCACATAACATTCATTACAACTTTAATTACAGAACGTTCATCGTGCTCTTTTATGTGCATCGCTCTTGGTAGCCGTAGATGTCGACCCCGATAGTTCACCGGTCTTTATCGAAGGGCCCCACCTATTTGCCGCTGGATCGTAAAACTGGTCTCTTGGATTTACGACCTCTTCGAAAATCCAGCCGACGAGTTGTTCTTGGATCGCTGTCACTTTCGCCGGCGAGAAATCGGACGAACCTTGCAAGTCGCTAGCACCTCCGGTCAGGATGGGCATAGTATCGCACACATAGTAGCCGCATAGATTGGTGCCCGACGGCTGACGCCAGATCTATGGTGAAAAAAGCTAAAAGCGTGAAATGGATGCATGGAAATGAAGTTAACTAACTTAAAAGCTACCATGATGGCATACATACTCAAGAGGCAAGTGTAATATCGAATTCCTCGTTGAATTCGCCCACGATTTCAGTACGGAACCGTGCGAATGCACTACACACATGATTGCGAATTGAACATGATTAGAATTTGTTTAAAATAGAGTAGAACTAGCACAATAATGGAAAGAACAAGAATACCGGTTGAGCATGTCGATCAAGTTTTGGTACTTTTCAACTGGTCTCCTCAATGAGTCCATAATGTGATCATGCTACGATCTAGCTCGATAATGAGAAGAATCCAAGGAAAGCTATACGATATATGGCAACGTGGTAAGTAATTAGTTCTAACATCGTGTTATGGAAAAAGATTAGAACGAGTGATGCGAAAACACTTACTCAAAGCTGTAGGGTAAAAGTATCTTTGACTTATATTTTTGACCTACTAGCCCCTTGTATATGTTGGTCTCTGTATCGGCAGGGGATAGTTTAACGGTCGTCTCATTGATAACTAAAGGGTCAAGGAAGCCTGTGTCGAAAATGCTCTTCCTTTTGCATCTTTGTATCCCATTCTACATAAGAAGAAATTAGTTAGGGTTGCTAGTATAGTGCAAGGGCCCGCACGGTGGATTTTTGCAATTAAATAAGACACTTACAGAGTCCAGCAACTCAACATGGACACGTCGATGACGTCTGACTGGTATTACTCGTACATTACTGGCCATTGGATATAAAATTCACTGTCGCCGTGAAAAAATTGTTCTTCCTTGTACTTGACGGCAAATGACGTTAGGCCATGCTTGAACGCATCCAGGTACCATTCATGGAATTGGCGCATCCTAGTTGGTAGCTGGCCAAGCTCCTCACGCCTGACCAAGGAAGCGCCCGGTGTAAATGGCCATCTGACTTGTGCAGCTTCAATCTGCATGTTGCCTAATAATTGATCTGGGTGCAGACCAGTTTATTCGATGAATTTTTGCATCTCCTTGGCCTTCTGAGCAGCTGATGACGTCGTCTCCTTTGACGTCTTCTTCTTGGACCTTTCCTTGACCAATGTGCGCTCGTAGTCAGATACACGAGGTTTTTCCTTTTTGTCCTTCAAATTTTTCACTGTCCTCAAGCCTTTTAGAAATTCTTCCGTACCAGGCTGAACCTTCTTCTCTGGTGACTTGGGTTTAAAAAATTTAGTGACCTCGGCTCTGACTACCTTCTCGGTCTCCTCCTCCGTCATATCGTACGCCCGCTTTGGAAGTGCAGCCAGCCTCTTGGGTTGGGTGGACCTCGTCCTCTTCTTGTTCTTTGGGCGAGCTGGCTTGCTTGTCTTGGGCGACGATTTTGGAGTTGGAGTTTCGCGTGCGGGGCTCGGTGCAGAAGACGGGCTTCTTCTAGGAGGCATCTCCTTTGGTGATGATGGAGGTGATGACGGACCGCTTATGTGTGCCGGAGGTGATGAAGATGTTGGAGAGGACACGTCCATGTGATCTCGAAAAATAATGTACTTCTTGTGCCATAGGATGAAATTGTGGACTGCCACTCCTAACTTCGTAATCCCGTCACCTCCGGGAATATCGAGGTCCAGGTCCTCGCACCCTAGGCATACCTCCTCCACCGAGACCCTGGAGTAGCCCGGCACTATGCCATGGATGACCTGCCCTGGCTCTACCGTGTAAGCCATGCCGTGAGCCGCCTTGAAAAAGATGTTCCTCACTTGGACGTGCAGCTCATAAGGTGTCTGCTGCGTGATGTCGTCCACTGGCCAGTGTCCCAAGTCTGCTTCGGGCAACCTACCGGAAGCGCAGCTGCTTCGCCGCCTTGAGAGACTAATGAGGTCCGGATTAGCAGGAGGTTCCTGGCCCGCATCTAGCCGTTGGCTCAAGGCTAACTGTACCTGTCTTTGGACCTCTTCTTTCATGCTCTGTTGTGTTTGATTCAGGCGTTCTTCAAGCATTAGGAGCTGTTGTGCCTGTCGGGACTTGCTTCTCACCCGACTCCTATAGGTGTCGGCGTCCTTAGAGAACCCAATCTTCCATGGAACGACGCCAACGCCTCATGTACGTCCAGGGTGCTCCGGGTTTTTTAGGGCCCTTGTAAGCTCGTCGTTCTCCCTATTTGGCACGAAGGTGCCCTGGGAAGATTCCTCGATCGACTTTACAAGTCTTCTGGCCATATCTGTCATCACATTCCCGAACACCGTGTTTCCATCATCGTCAAGGCCGCCGCCGTGAGCATAGAACCAGCTCTTCGCTCTGTCTGGCCATTCCATTGTCGCGGGTGCGACACCCTTCGCCAGCAGTTCCTGTTCCCTCTTCTCCTATTTGTGCATCGCTCATGGTAAGCACCAGGGCGAGTGGTGGTGGTATTGCTTCTTCTGAGCATTCTGACTGTTCCTTTCGGTCATACTTTGACCTTCATTCGAATTCTTGTAGTTCACGAACGCATCCTAGTGATTCTGCAACTTTGGGTACTTGTTGAAGTCAGGAATTCAGTTCTTCTTGACGTACTCCATGTTCAACTTCTTTTTATATGTTTGGAATGCGATGGCCATCTTCTTCAACGTGTAACTCTTCACCTTCTCTTCGGTCCCTTGGGGGAAGGTGAATGTCTCCTTGAAGTCCGTCCAGATCATGTTCTTCGTATCTTCAGAGACATTATCCATCTCACGATGCTTATTGGCACATGGTCCCTGACGTGGACGCCGCATGCCGAATTGAACGGCCCAAGCTCCCCTAGGGGTGCAAGAGGTTGGCCGTTATCGCCAACTTCGGTGATAACATGTCTTGCCTTCGACTTCTTGTTTGAACCTCGCTAACGTGATTGGCAACTCGATTGAGTGATCTGAAAATATGGTACAATAATATCTACGTGTTAGAATGTTGGCTTAGCATGATGGTAGAGCCGGCATATACACATTCGATCTAATTACTATGGTCGTCTCAGCGGCCTCGGGAGCCTCATCGGTCTCGACGAGCCTTAAGGCCACGACAGGCCTTGCGGCCTCGACGGAATCATCGAGCTTGTAACCATCTTCTCCCGAAATCAAACGTCTTATGAACTCGTCTCCATCAAATCCTTCTCCCGCCATCATAGTTTCGTAGTCTATAAGAAGGCATTGAAAATTAACGAAAAAAGATTAACAAAAGTATACTTGCACATTTCACATATACTTATACATTTCACATATACTTATACATAAATGGGTGACAACGAGGAGGGCGGTGGGGAAGAGGAGGTAGATGAGGACGGGTGATGGCGACGAGGACGGTATATACATTACATTTCACAATTGATATATACATCTCAGAATTCAAATTTGCTATAAAATTGGCATATGCATATACATCTCAAAATTCATATAAATAAGATACAGGGGTCAGAATGTCTTCCATTATCTAAAAACTAGTACATACAAATAAGATACAAGATACACTATTTGATCCCATTAATTTATTGAGTGGGATATCTTCTCTAAGGTTACCGATGATATAAAATAGAGCGTTTCCAAATGATGAAGACCCTAAAATAATATTATAAGGTACTATTTCCATCATTCCATGCTCATTTTATTGCATGCTATGTTTTATTTTTTTAATGTAAGAATTTATATCTTGGACCAATTATTTGACAATGTAACTACTTTACTCTCCAGTTCTGAAATCTTGGCTCCGCCACTGCGTAGGTTTGGGCATTTCGTCGAATAATTTGGGCGCACCGTGTGATTGTGCTCCTGTTGGTCGCGCCGTACTCCTATCGGTCGTGCCCGCCTGTGTCCTCACGCTCCGTCATGCTTGCCCGAGCCCACACTCACTATCCCATGCTCTGCCGGCCTGCACCTTGCTGAGGAGCGAGGGAAGGGAAGGAGAGAGGAGCACAAGGAGCACCTTGCTTGTAACACCCCGGCTCCTACTGAGCCCAAGATGCTACTAACTTCCTAGTTTCTTAAAAATTTCGACAGCATCTTCCCTAAAATATGGACATCCACTCAGCATACAAAAGAAGCAATTCATATACATGTTCATATATAACCACAATATCAATATAACATACACCGAGCCATCATATTCACATGACCCAGATCGTATCCACATTCTGACATAACCCCTGCCACTAAGCAGGTTCACAACACCAAAATTTCTTACCTTAGCTTTCCTGGACATATCTAGTAGTCAACCAGCTTGAAGGATAATACTAGCACAGCTAGTCCAAGTCATATTTGAAATAGGTTAACAATTCATTCTAAAGTCCTTAAGTCTTTACCATTTCTGATTACTACATTGAGGTTATTTAGTTGTTAGCGTATTGTGGTGCATAATGTGTGTGTCTACTCCCTGCCCACGCTGGATATCATCATAGAACACCTGAAGAAAATGAAGAAAGCAAGAGTGAGTCCAGGGACTCAGCAAGCACATATTTAATCAAAGGAGCAAAACTACATAACTAATCAAAGGAGCATATGGAAATAAAAACATCATATCAATAGTGTTGATACATAATCTTTAATACAGTTCAACCATATCTAAGCACAGTTCCATAAGTGCTATACATACGTAGCATCCATATCCAAACCAAACGTATCATCCATATACGAACACAGGTCCATGAATGCAATGCAATGTAGGATGCGCCTTTTCTCTGTAGCATATACCGGTATAGCAAGGGTTCACCCGTCGATGACACCCTTATTGCCCCGTCCTTTTTCATACGGGGTCCAAACATAACCTCCACTCCCGTGGAGTGCCTACTCCCGTAGGTCTTAGGGCCCTAAGTCATGGTCATATGGCTTTCTCACCGACCTGGCCCGAGGCACTCCGGACTAGTCATATGACCATCCACTGACTTGGCCCGTGCACATGAATGCAACATGATGCAAGCATACAGACAATCACATACCATGTATCATCAAGCATTAGAAAGTTTAATTCATCCACTCGTTATATGCATAGATATTAATATGTCTTAAAGAAACTTCACAGTGAAAAGATAAAACAGGAAGTTACTTTGAATAAATATACACTTGCCTCTTTACTGAACGAAGCCAACAAATGCCAAGACGGCTCCGACCCCAACAGCGATACCACCTACAAAACAAGCGTACCACATTCACGACTGCATAACCGCAAAAACAAACATCAGGCGATCTGGTCTTTCTTAATTTCCCAAACCCTTCGGTATTACCTAACATATTCTTAACAATCACCATTTAACCTTTACCTTCCTAGGCCATATAAGGTTGACCCTTCGATCGCCATCTTATTTATTAAGATTATTCATTGGCTGGATCCACTTCGTGTCAAGCAACCTTAAGCCATAACCAATTATTCCATAAATCTTTCTAAGTCAATTAAGATTAACCCCCTTTTTATTCTCATCTCATAGAACATCTCAATTAACCATTATCTAGACCAAATTGTCGTTAGCTTATCCAAAAATCCCTTCACAAACTAAACTGGACAGCAGCGTTCTAGAGGCCATACCTCTCAAACCGTATATCCATATCACTCGTTCAAAGATCCTATGAAAAGCTAGAAACATAACCTACCTTTCTTACCACATGATTGAGTTCTGACTCTTGTCACAAGCATCTCGAATATAATCCTCAACCTACTGCATAATCGATTCCATCACCTAGCTCAACTTTAACGTTGCGGTTCCAAATCCCGAGGCGACGACAACTCTTATATCCAATAACGGACCCTCAGAATAAATAACCACTGGCTATGCTAACAATCAATGAGTAATCGAGCCTAGTCATCGGTTCCCCAATACTAAAATCACACGATACCGGCCAGTCACTAGGAAACCCAAACTCTCCGAAAACTAGCTAAAACTCTGCTCGCCCACTGTGCTAGCCATAACTTTTAAACCGTTGAACCAAACATAACAAATAAACACATCTGGAGCATCTACAGAAAATTATCTACAACTTTCATGTTGAGTAAAGATTCCCATTCTATTGCTATCACTCCCAGATTTTCAGAAGACAAACCGCTGCATTGTTTTCGAAACCGGTTGGAAGCACTGTTTTAACGATAACTTCCAAACCGCTCGCCCAATTAACGCGGTCCAGGACACTATGGAAAGCTGAGAACATAATCTACGATTCCTACAACATGAGTTCATCCTGAATCTCGAATTAAGTGCCCCCAAAATTAAGTCACAAGTTACTGCATCGATGGAGCGAACTCCAAAACCAGGAATTTCTGACCTAGGGTTCCTAATCCCCTCTCGTAACCCATCCTAATCCTCAAATTGAACATCAATTTGCAGGGGAGACCATCAATTGATTACCTTTATGAAGATTTGGCCCAAACCTTGACTCCTTCCTCTTCTTCTACCTTCCTTCTTCTTCTTCTTCCCTTCTTCTCTCCTAGCCTTGGCTGAACCTCCCCGTCCCCATTTCCATGGCGCCGGCCTTCCTCTTCTTCCCTTCCTTCTTCACCCCGGCCGGTCCTTGCCCCTCCCTAGGGTGGCGTGCGGCAGCTTGGGCAGCGGCGACGCACGGCGAGGTGGAGGCGGCGCCCGGCTGGCCAAGGTGAAGGGCGGCGGTTGAGAGAGAGGGAGAGGCGGCGGCTGCTAGGTGGCGAAGGGCGGCGCCGGCCGGCAAGTGGCAGCTTGACGGCGCCTACGGCGATGACAGGGAGAGGGCTGGGGCGGCTGCAAGCGAGATGGAGGGTTGGAGAGGTGGCGGCGGGTGACGGCGTGGAGGCGGCCAGTGGGTGGCGCGGCGGCGCTGCTGCCCCACTAGGCCTCAGCTGTGGGTGGTGGTGGTGAAGAGTGAAGAGGGAACCACGAGCTGCCGCTCGGTATTGGAGAGAGTGAGAGAGTTCTAGAGAGATAGAGATGGGTCGGTGGTCAGGTGGCCGGCTGGGCTTAGCCGGCCCAAATGCTCCTTTTATTCTATTTTATTTTCTGTTGCGTTACATTGCTCGCGGGGTCGTCGGTGACAAGGAGGACGGCGGCGCGCGTGGGGTCGTCGGTGACGGGGAGGACGGCGGCGCGCGTGTGTCGTCGACGGCGGTGGGGGCTGAAGGCGGTGTCGGCGAGAGAGGTTGGAGACAATAAAATACTTATGCCTCCATGCTCTCTCGCTTTCAAATTTATATGATGATGGTATCAGTCCCGGTTGGTATCATCCACCGGGACTGACCTCACATCAGTCCCAGTTGGTTACACCAACCGAGACCAATGCCCCCATCAGGTGGTGCCCTAGGAACCATCAGTCCCGGTTGGTATAACAAATCGGGACTGAATCCTCACTTAGTCCCGGTTTATTACACCAACCGGGACGGAATCTCCCTTAGTCCTGCTTAATTACACCAACCGGGACTGATTTCCTAAAAATAAGGCGCGAGCTGGGCTCGAACCCGTCACCGTGCTGTATGGGGAGCCCACGCTCAAGCGCATACTGCTAGCCTCACTGATATGTGGGCCTATCTCTGGTGGATCCCACATGTCATTGGTACTAATTTGCAATTAATTTCTCGAAAATTATAGAAAACTGTTGGGAGTCTTGAAATTTCTCTTTAATTTTTCAAATTTTAGTATAAATTTTCACCTTTTATATAAATTCAATTATTGCTTCATTGCTTACTAAAAAATAATAAATCATACTTATTCCACACTAAAATGATTTCAAAAATAAAATAAATTAAAAATTCACATATTCTTTACAATTTAATTTTCCAACCATCTTAATACAGATTTTCACCTTTTTATATAAATTCAATTAAAAAATCATAATTCATACACGGGTTTATATAACACGGTTGGACTTATTTGCTAACATACTTTGTAATTTATGGCAAATTACTACCACTGACATGTGGGAACACAAGTCTGTGACCTCCATTTTGGAGGAAGCAATCCCGGTTGGTTTCTCCAACCGGAACTATGTAAATCCCGGTTGGTGTCTCTAACCGGGACTATGTGGGAATTCGAAACAAGGCAATGTTGGCGCGAACCGAGGAGCCGCCTCTGCCTCTTCCTCTGCCTCTTTGTCTTCCTCGGCCTCTTCTATAAAACCAACGATCTTTCTCTGCCTAATTAACCGTCTTCCTCTGCCGCGCGCCTCTGCCTCTTCGATCCATGGCTTCTTCCTCTTCCTGTTCCTCTTCCTCCACCCCACCACCACCACCGATGCCTGCCCCACTTGCGGGTCTGCCTCCACCGCCGCCGCCGTCTTCCGAGGACGAGAGCCCCCTCGGAAGCCCATTCGTCGCAACCGGCCGAGGAAGGAGACCATCTTCTACTCGGCGGAGTTCTCGATGTTGGACGAGTTGTCCGATGATGATGTGGACGAGGAGGACTTCGACGACGAGGATGTCGTCGCGGAGGATCAGGACGAGGACGAGGAGGAGGAGGACGACGATCCGGAGAAGGAGGAGGAGGAGGAGGACGACGAGGACGACGACGCCTCCGATGATGGCGCCGACGCCGACGATGAGGAGGAGGGCGACGGCTAGTTATTAATAATAGAAATTAATTATTTGTTAATTAGTTAATTAGTATATTATTATAAATTAGCTTTTAGCATCTTTTGTGGTAACCCTGTGGGACATTGTACAGGGTACCATTTGTTGTAAATTATTATAATGGTATAATATATGTACATTTCATATAAGATTTGTCCTCACATTTTTTGAGCCTATTACTATTTGCTACAAATTTTTATACATTTATTCAAAAATACATTCATGTACCAAAATTAAAAATCAAAAGTATAAAACATTACAGATAAACTATAAATTATGATACTAAAGAAAATCACATTGGAAGTTCTTTGTAATACACCGACTTCTCGCTTTCGAATTTATATGATGCGGGAATCAGTCCCGGTTGGTGTCATCCACCGGGACTAACCTCACATCAGTCCTTGTTGGTGTATTACACCGGGACTGCTTGCTCATATCAGTTCCGGTTGGTGTAAGAAACCGGGACGGAATGCTCACTTAGTCCCGACAGATTACACCAAAAATAAAACAATACAGCGGCACGAGCGGGGCTCAAACTGGTGACCGCACGGGGAGCCCGCGCTCAAGCGCACGCTGCTAGCCAGGGGAGAGGAGGAGGTTTTGATCGGTCCTTCACGGCACGAATCTTTTTTGTACCCTTCTTAGGAGAAAGGGATGAGCTCACTGACATGTGGGCCCATCTCTGGTGGGTCCCACATGTCATTGGTACTAATTTGCCATTAATTTCTCGATAATTATAGAAAACTGTTGGGAGCCTTAAAATATCTTTAATTTTTCAAATTTTATTATAAATTTTCACCTTGTATATAAATTCAATTATTGATTCATTGCTTACTAAAAAATAATAAATCATACTTATTCCACACTAAAATGATTTTCGAAAAATAAAATAAATTAAAAATTCATATATTCTTTACATTATTATTTTCCAACCATCTTAACACATTATTATTCATACACGGGTTTATATAACACGGTTCCACTTATTTGCTAACATACTTTGTTTTTACAAATGATCCTTTATTATGATCGTGTGGTACATAGGGGATTCCTCTATATCATTCAAGATAGTAATGTCTACGTCCACCATAAAAGGAGGTAGCTCGTCGAACTGATTGTACTCTTCTTCATCTGTGACGCCCTCAACTCCGACGATGCTTCTTTTACCTGGAAGAACCACGTGGCGCCTTGGCTGATCGCTAGTCTTCTACTTCTGCTTGTTATCTTCTGTAGGCTTGTCCTTCTGCTTCTTGCTTTTAGTAGGCTGTCTTTACCTTTTTAGGTTTCTTTGTTCATGTCCATCACATAGAATACCTGTGTCACATCATTTGCGAGTACGAATGGTTCGTCCCTATAGGCCACTTGCTTGAGGTCCACGATTGTCATACCGTACTCGTCGATCTCAACAGCTGTCAATTGACCCGTTGGCACCGAAACAGAGGGATTTTTAAAGGTCCATACTCCAGCTCCCATATATCCTCTATGTAACCATAGTAGGTGTCCATCTTTCCATTTTTGTCCAAGACATCTATACGGACGCTGCTGTTTTGGTTGGTGCACTTGCTATCCTAGGCAGTCGTGTAAAATGTGTACCCATTTATCTCATACCCATGGAATGATACGATTGTCATGGATGGTCCTCGAGCCAAGAGTTTCAACTGTTCATTGTCTGTCCGGGAGCCCATCAGTTGCTTTTGTAGCCAACCACCGAAACGATCCATTTGCTCTAGTGCGATCCACTTTTCTGACTTCTCTGGGTATTGGTCGCGTAGAATCATCTCATGTTCATGGATAAACTCAGCCACTACAGTTGTTTATTTCAAGACTGTGAAATGTGCTTGTTTAAATGAAAGTAGATCGTCGCTAAAGAATTCTCTTCTCCCTAGAGTCCCTTTTCCCATAGCCTCCTCTCATGGCGTGAAACAGGGACGCCAATCAGATTTAGCTCATCAATGTAGTCGACACAGAACTCAATCACCTCCTCTGTGCCAACACCTCATGCAATGCAAACCTTACGGGCGAGACCGATTCTGAACATATTTCTTTAGGACACCCATGTACCTCTCGAAAGGGAACATACTATGCAGGAACACGGGTCCGAGAATTTCTATCTCTTTGATAATGTGGACCATGAGATGGACCATAATATCAAAAAAGGACGGAGGAAAGATCATCTCAAGGCTGACCAGACTATCAACCACGTCATCCTGTAGCTTAGATAAGTTCCGTGGTTCGATGACCTTCTGCGACACCGCGTTGAAGAACGAGCACAGCTTTACGATTGTCCCTCGTACCCAGTCCGGCAGAATACCTCCCAGCGCCACTGGGAGCAACTGTGCCATCAACATGTGATAGTCATGTGATTTCAGGTGTACTATCTTATTCTCCTTCGTGTTGATGAGTCTCCTTATGTTCGAGGAGTTTCCAGAAGGGACCTTCACACTGTTCAAGAACTTAATCATGTTTTTTTCTCTTCCTTGCTCAAAGTGTAGCTCGCAAGGTGGAGGTAATGTTGTCCTTTCGCTCTCTTTTCCGGATGTAGGTCGTTCCTGAGTCCCAGTAGATGCAGGTCCTTTCGTGCTTGAAGTGTATCTTTTGATTTACCGTACATATCTAGGAAGCCTAGCAGGTTCACGCAGACATTCTTCGTGATATGCATGAAGTCCAGTGAGTGGCGGACCTCTAAGTCTTTTCAATAAGGTAAATTCTAAAATATTGACTTCTTCTTCCAAATGGGCTTCGTATGACCTTATTCAGTCGGGACAGATTTGCTACTAGGACCCTTTCCAAATACTACTTTCATATCCTTTATCAAAGAAAATACAAGTGTCCCCCTGCGATGCAGGGGCTTCTTACGTTTCTCTTCTGTCCCATCGAAATTCTCACCCTTCCGTCGTAACGGGTGCTTCATATGGAGGAACCTACGGTGGCCCATGTACACGACCTTTCGGGAGTTTTTCGATACTTGTCGTCCGTGATCGTCTAAGCCTTTGGATGCGTGCTTTATATCCTTTGATAGATAGGCCTGACAGGTTACCAAGTGCAGGCCAGTCGTTAATGGTTATGAATAGCAATGCACGTAGGGTGAAGTGCTCTCTTTTTTGTACTCATCCCATACACGTACACCATCGGTCCACAGCGTTAGTAGATCTTCTACCAACGGTTTGAGGTACACGTCGATGTCGTTTCCAGGTTGCTTCGGCCCTTGGATAAGCAACGGCATCATAATATACTTTCGCTTTATACACAACCAAGGAGGAAGGTTATAGATACATAGAGTCACGGGCCAAGTGCTGTGACTGCTGCTCATCTCGCCGAACGGGTTCATCCCATCCGTACTCAATCCAAACCTTATGTTTCTTGCAACCTCAGCAAAGTCCGGGTATTTTCTATCGACTTTCCTCCACTGGGAGCCATCAGCGGGGTGCCTTAGCCTTCCGTCGTCCTTACGATCTTCTTTGTGCCATCGCATCATCTGGGCATGCGCTTTGCTCGCAAATAAACGCTTCATCCGGGGGATTATAGTGAAATACCAGACCACCTTAACGGGGGGTCTCTTCTTCTTACGCTGCCCCTCTTCCTCGCCTCGGTCATCACGTCTAGTTTTATACCTCGAAGTTCTGCACGCCGGACAAGCTTCCAAATCCTCGTACTCATTGCGTCTGAGGATACAATCGTTCGGCATGCATGTATCTTTTGTACCTTCAACCCCAAAGAGCGCATAACTTGCTTGGCGTCAGATGTAGTTCGAGCGTGTGTTACCCTCTGGAAGCAACTTCTTTATGAGGCATAACAACTCGTCGAATCCCTTATCAGACAATCCATTGGTCGCCTTCCACTGCATGAGTTCTAGCGTGGTACGCAATTTTTTGTGGCCCTGTCGGCAGTTTGAGTACAATAGTGTTCTATGGTCCTCTCATAGGCGCTGGAACTTTTCGTTATGTCTTTCATTGGTGTATTCTCCCTCTTTATCAAACAGCAACTGTTCTAGGTCATCATCGCCAAACTCCCCCAATGTATCTTCAAAAGAATCGTGTTGGCCAGCATCGGGGATATTGTTGTCCCCCCTGATCTTCTTCTTCTTCACCATCTTCTCGTATAGTCTCTTCTTCACCATGCTTGGTCCAACAGGTATAGTTTGGCATAAAACCTCTTGAGAGCAAATGGAAGTGAAGGTGGCTGGATTTTGGCCACTCCTTCTCATTCTTGCAGTCTATGCATGGACAACATATGTAGCCTGACTTCGTGTATGCATCGGCCGCACGAAGAAAAGCTTGCAAACCCTACAAGAACTCCGGGGCGCGTCGGTCCATATACATCCATCGTCGGTCCATCTACATTATGTTACATCAAGGCAGCTATTAGCTCATTTTCCAATAATGAATTTTTTAACATTTCGTAAATTTCAAATTAAACCAATATTAAATTTATTTAAAAATTCTTCATCGAGCGATGGAACCAAAACCTAAATTTGAGCTAGATCCATACCTAACAACAAAGACTTGATAGATCAAAGTCTAGATTCAAAATTCTTCATCGATCGATGGAACCAAAACCTAAATTTGAGCTAGATCCACATCAAACAACAAAGACTTGGTAGATCAAAGTCTAGATTCAAAATTCTTCATCGATCGATGGAACCAAAACCTAAATTTGAGCTTGATCCAGACCTAACGACAAAGATTTGGTAGATCAAAGTCTAGATTCAAAATTCTGCATCGATCGATGGAACCAAAACCTAAATTTGAGCTAGATCCACACCTAACAACAAAGACTTGGTAGATCAAAGTCTAGACTCAAAATTCTTCATCGATCGATAGAACCAAAACCTAAATTTGAGCTAGATCTATACCTAACAACAAAGACTTGGTAGATGAAAGTGTAGATTCAAAATTCTTCATCGATCGATGGAACCAAAACCTAAATTTGAGCTAGATCCACACCTAACTACAAAGAATTGGTAGATCAAAGTCTAGATTCAAAATTCTTCATCGATCAATGGAACCAAAACCTAAATTTGAGCTAGATCCACACATTCAACGCGAGCTACATCTAATCCAAGCAAATTCCAAACTTACACAACAAGTTATTGCAACCTACATGAAAAGATCGAGCTAGCTCTCTACATTCATAATTTTTCATCAATCATGAGAAAAACTCAAATTTTCTTCATATTTCAAGCAAAGAAGAAGCTCCATTTTACACCAAATATAGTGAGAAACGATGTTACTAACCTTGGTTAAGTTGGCTGGGAGTAAAATGACCAAAATTTTGGCAAGACCTCCCCTTTCTTGAAGCTCTTGGTCAAGGCCAGACCGTTTTGATCGATCATAAGAAAAGATCAAATTTTCTTCACATTTCAAGCAAAGAGGAAGCTCCATTTTACACCAAATATAGTGAGGAACGATGTTACTAACCTTGGTTAACTTGGCTGGGAGTAAAATGACCAAAATTTTGGCAAAGACCTTCCCTTTCTTGAAGCTCTTGGTCAAGGCCAGACCGTTCTTGATCTGGCAGAGTGTGGGGAGAAGGCGGGGAAGAGAATGTTTAAATAAGGCTGCTTAGTACCGCTTTACGAAACTAGCCTGTACTGATGCTCTAACATCGGTCTGGGTTCTTGTAACCAACCGGTATTATGTAGGCCGAGTTCCAATTGGTGTAACCAACCCAGATGATGTTAGAGAATCAAGACAGTTAGTTTCTTCAAATTTGTCTATGTTATGGAAGGCCAAATCTGTCCGGGGGGTTGTTGTACCGGCCCATGTTATGAAGCGGTACTGGTGGGGCTCCCAGATCACCATTTCAATGCAAATCGGCATTTGCACATATCACCAATTCTTTGCACAAATCACCATTTCAAATTGAAGAAAAAGACTTAACACCGAACCATAACTCATTTGATGAACATTTGCACAGATCACCAATTTATTGCACAGATCACCATTTCACAGATTCATACTTATACTCATTTGTTGATGAACATTTTTGCACATATCAACAATTCGTTGCACAGATCACCGTTTCATCATAACTAATTTCATGAACATTTGCACAGATCACCATCACTCACAAATAACCATTTCATCATCCGTCACACACTGATACAAATAATTCATAATTAAATACTGATCCCATTCCATCACAAAACAGTTCATCACATACATACATAATTAAACTACATACATAATTAAACTACATACACTGATCCACTACATCACATAATTAAACTACATGCATAATTAAACAACATCCACTATATTTTAGTCATCCTCCTCCGTTATTAGCGCCTCCCAGTCCATTTCATCATTGTCGAGCAGAGGACGAGGCGTAGGGGGGAGGACAAGGCGGCGCACGCGGCGTGGGATCCCCACCTCCATGTGCATCCGATCCTGGAAGCTTGGCGGTAGCAACAGCGGCGGCAGCAGCAGCGAGCCCAGTTCCTCCCAGCTGCGAGGTTGATATGGTGGCGCCCAGTAGATGTGGCGCTGGTGGTCGAAGGCCCTACATGCCTCCTCCAGGTTGGTGCCGAGGTTGCGTGAGGTGGAAGGGCGGCGCGCGAGAGGTTGCGCGGAGGAGGTAGGCGGGCGGTGGGCGGCTGCGGAGGAGGTGGACTGCTTGCTCTGGTGGTGGAGGTGGATGGGCTCACTTGTTGGGGGGAGGTTGCAATGGAGGATGGGGATTGCCATTCAACCTACAGGTCTTGAGGCGGCGAACCATGGCGGAGGGAATGCGGGCGGTTGCGGTAGAGGAGAGAAGATCAAAATGGTGCGGTACTGTTCTCCATGTGGATGGAGGGGGAAAATATAGGGGAGGGGAAGATAGAACGTCGGATCCATTAAACACACGACAAATTCCAATGCAGGATCAAATGTGGTCGATTAAACACACAAAGCAAATTCCAATGCAGAACTGCAAAATCCAATGCGAAATCAATAAGAACAAGTTATAATGAACCGAAAAGAAATCAAGGAACTGCAAAAGTTTAGGAACTGAAGAAAACCAGGGATGAACTGAAGCTGAGGTGGGAGCTTGGAAGAAGAAGAGTGTGGGGCTAGCCGAGTAGGCGTTCAAATAAGGCTGCTTAGTACCGGTTGGTTGCACCAACTCAGTCTCGATGTTAGAAAGATCGATAAGGTTGGTGCAACTAACCTGCACTAAGCGCACTTCTAGACCAGCTTAGCTCGCTTAGTACCGTTGGTTACACCAACATGTACCGATGTTTAGAGCATCAAGACAGGTTGGTGTAAGCAACCGATACTTAAGCGCACTTCTGTGCCGCCTAGCTCAAGTACAGTTGGTTACACCAACCGGTATGGATGTTAGAACATTAGTACCGGTTGGTGTCTTCACTATCGATGTTCCTCGACCAGTAGACCGTTGAACCGGATCGATGTAATCGTCGATCCTTTCTTGCATAACCGTCTTGATGTGCCAGATGAAAGACCATTTCTGTAGTAGTGCACACACACCCAAAAAAAACCTATTTAGGGAGCATAATCTGTAATGTCGAGGGATAGATGCATTGCAGTTTGTATACTGATTGAAGGAAAAACACACAAATGTTATGTAGATAGCTTTGATGATTTCACTTTGGAAATTAGAACAATCCCCATTATGGTACATGTGTTTATGTTCATGGTAGGTTCTGACTACAGAATGGTAATAGTATATCCATTAAAAAAGACCAACGGTATAATAAAATAATAACATGGAAAACCTAAAGAGGATTTCACTACGCGTCGGCCACAATTCAGTCGATCAATAATACCTGTTGTCCGACAAAAGCAGCATAATTGCACTGTTTCGCAGAAGCAATACCAACGGTAATGCATACAAATCCATATCCACTTTGGTGTCAAACCTCAAACTTAATAGCCGGTCAATGGAATGCTAATGCACACATGATTTACCAGCTCCTCTTGTTGGTGAGGCGCCAAGCGGCGATCTTGTTCTCGATTCGGATCGCACTCAGATCTAGTCGGGAACTCCAAACTCTTATCTGTGGTTCGCCCCGTTCGGATTAGGAAACTCGGCCGCTGTTTTCCATCGGATAACATGCCAGCTTTTCTAATCTGGGCTAAGGAGCGGAACACGGCATTCACAGACTGGGGTGAGTTTTTCGAGTCCAGGCTCAGGGACAACTCTAACCAGGTCTACTTCCCGAGTGGACATACCACTCGGATTGATCAATTCGGCTGCAAGGTTTCAGCAGATCAGATCTGCAAAATATCAGTCGGACTCCTTTCAGGCAAAAGATCCAGCACGAGAGGTGGGAGTTATAATCACTCCCATCGACGAGCCAACAAATCGGGATCGGTTGAGCCTCTCCTTCTCGGAATCCGAGTCGGAGGAGAGCGTCAATGGGTTCCCCGACTTTCGTGGTGTCTACGTACTGGATGGGCAAACCTCTGGATCGGCTCGGCGTCCCGAAGGAGAAGCAGGAGCCGAACAAAATCCCGGAGGAGGAGGAGACCAGCGCGACCAATTACGCGATCGCGGACGGGAGGTCCGGGAGGAACCACTTCAAGTCTGTATGAGAGATCACTCGGTCTTCCCTACGCCACAGCAAAACATCCTCACGTGTAAGACCCTCCTGGACAATGTTGGTCCTTTGCTTTAGACAACACTCGGCGCACGCGAAGCCGCGGGCAAGACTCGGCGCACGCGAAGCCGCAGGCAAGACGCCCGCTGGAGTACAAGTCGCGACCTTCGCCTCGTCATCGAAGCCCGGCGGAGGGAGCAAGACAAGGATCGGCGCTGTACTCCACCACGTCGAAATCTTCCCAATCAATCCCCTCCCTCGGGGACGGATTGATTGACGGAATCAAGGCATTCACACCCCCGACTCCGTCAGGTAAACTGGCCCGAAGGTTTCAACCCTAAGGGGATTGTGAAATTTGATGGAGAGGGGGACCCGAGACTTGGTTGCAGATCTACTCTTTAGCAATTAAGGCCGCGGGTGGAGGATACGACGTGATGGCAAACTATTTACCCGTCATGTTAACTCTTCCGGCTCATAATTGGCTCGCAGGCCTACAAGAGAACTCGATTGGTTCCTGAGGAGAGCTTTGTGACCAATTTATCGCCAATTTTCAGGGCACTTACAAGAAGCCTGGAACCCAGTGGGACCTTTACCAGATTCATCAGAAAAAAGATGAGTCGTTAAGTGATTTCATTCGGCGTTTCACCAAGAAAAAGAACACAATCCGGGAGATCTCAGAGGCAGTCGTTGCAGCCTTCTAGAAGGGAGTTCGCGATCCCGACCTAATCAAGAAGATGTCTCGGAAACCCCGACTACCGTCAAGGAGATGTTCGCCCTAGCGGACCCATATGCTACCGCTGAGCGTCAGGAGGACCACCCGAGCAAGCACGAAGGCAAAAAGGACAAGCCCGAGTCCTCCTCCAAGAAGGACAAAAAGCGCAAGGGTGAAGAGATGGTGGCGGTCGTGGATTAGGGTCGGCAGAAGCCGCCTCGACCCGCCGACTACAACAAAGTCTTGGAGGCGCCGTGTCCTTTCCATCCAAATGGAAAGCACGCGACCAAAAACTGCAACATCTTGAAGAAGTTCGCTGAGGAGCACGGCAAGGGCGCTCTGAATGCCAAGCAAGATGACAAGCACGACCCTCCTCAGGGAGATGCTTACCAAGAAACCGAGCGGGAGCTCAATTACATATTCGGGGGATCAGATGCATACGAGTCTAGGCGTAAGCAAAAGCTTACCGTTTGGGAAGTCAATGCAGCCTTTCCGGTGACCCCCGAGTATCTTCGGTGGTCTGAAGTTCCGATCGTATTCGATCGCTCGGATCACCCGGATCACGTTCCGTGCCCGGGAAGATATCTACTCATCCTGGATCCTGTGGTACGGAGCGTCCGACTACGCAAAGTTCTGGTCGACGGCGGGAGTGGATTAAATATCCTTTTCGCTAAGACTCTGGGCGAGATGCAGATCCCAAGAACGGCGCTCCAGAAGATAGACACGCCGTTTCATGGCATAATTCCGGGAACATCGTTAGTGCCGATCGAAAAAATCACTCTTCC
This sequence comes from Olyra latifolia, assembly GCA_036346145.1. NCBI lineage: Eukaryota > Viridiplantae > Streptophyta > Magnoliopsida > Poales > Poaceae > Olyra > Olyra latifolia. The sequence goes on from CM070530.1 coordinate 7,313,082, forward strand.
TGTCACCTTCGGCACTCGGGAAAACTACCGGACGGAGAACCTCAACTTTGAGGTGGCCGATTTGGAGACTGCGTACCACGCAATCTTAGGAAGGCCGGGTCTGGCCAAACTCATGGCCAACCCACACTACGCCTATCTGGTTATGAAAATATCAGCTCCACGGGGCGTAATCACGGTCCGTGGAGATGTCAAGTTCTCCCACCTCCTCGATAGGGAGAGCTGCGACTTCGCCCAGTCAGTTGAAGCGGCGGCCGAGTTGGAGGACATCCGGCAAGCGGCCACCACTCTTTGCGACGAAGACGATCTACCGAACAAGAAGCCATCCAAATCAGGCATCAAGCCTGATGAAGATGTCAAGCGTATTTCGCTCGACCCGTCCGATTCAACCAAAATGGCTCTGATCAGGACAGGGCTCGATCCGAAACAGGAAGACGCGCTCGTCACCTTCCTCCAAGAAAATCGGGGTATCTTCACCTGGAAGCCATCGGATATGCCAGACGTCCCGAGGGAGGTGATCGAGCACTCCTTGAATGTACACGATAAAGCAAAGCCGGTCAAGCAGCGGCTGCGCCGTTTCGCTCAAGATCGGAAAGAAGCCATCAAGACGGAGATCACCAAACTTTTAGCCGCCGGTTTCATAAGAGAGGTGCTCCATCCTGATTGGTTGGCAAATCCGGTGCTTGTACAAAAGAAGAACGGTACTTGGCGCATGTGTGTTGATTACACCGACTTAAATAAAACATGTCCTAAGGATCCGTTCGGACTCCCTCGCATCGACCAGGTGGTTGTTTCCACTACCGGTTGTGAGCTCTTGAGCTTCCTGGACGCCAACTCAGGCTATCACCAGATAAGCTTAAAAGAAGAAGATTGTGTCAAGACTTCGTTCATCACACCGTTCGGGGCTTTCTGCTATGTCACAATGCCCTTCGGGTTGAAGAACGCCGGAGCAACAAACCAACGTTGCATTCAGCGATGCTTTCACAACCAACGTGGGCGCAACGTGGAGACATACGTTGATGACGTCGTCGTCAAGACTCGGGTAACCTCTGACTTGGTCGCTAACCTATCAGAGACATTCGAGAGCTTATCGGCATACAACATGAAGTTGAACCGGAGAAGTGTGTCTTCGGGGTTCCTTCGGGGAAGTTTCTTCGTTTCGTGGTGTCCCACCACGGAATTGAAGCCAACCCAGAGAAGATCAAGGCCATCATGGAGATGGCACCCCCAACGTGCCAAAGGGACGTCCAGCGTCTCAATGGGTGCATGGTTGCACTCAGCCGATTCATCTCGCGACTCGGCGAGCGTGGGTCGCCCTTCTTCAAACTATTGAAGAAACAACACGACAAGTTCGTCTGGACACCTGAGGCACAGAAGGCTTTTGAGGATCTCAAATCGTTCCTCACCTCACACTTTGCCTTGGCATCTCCCATGCCACAGAACCGCTCGCTATACATCGCGCCACCACTCATGTAGTGAGCGCTGCGGTGGTAGTAGAGCGGGAAGAAGAAGGACGCGTCTACAAGGCTCAACGCCCGGTCTACTTCGTCAGCGAAGTATTGGGCGAGTCCAAGGTACGCTATCCCCAGGTGCAGAAGGTTCTGTATGCGGTCCCGATCGCCTCTTGAAAGCTGAAGCACAACTTTTAAGAACATCCAATTTCCGTGGTTACCTCTTTCCCTATTGGAGAAATTCTCCATAATCGGGAAGCCACTGGGAGGATTGCTAAGTGGTCGGTTGAACTCGGGGCTTTCAAGCTCTCGTTCAAGCCACGCAACGCAATAAAGTCACAAACACTCGCCGACTTCGTTGCCGAGTGGACGGAGATGCAGGCTCCCCCAGCCACCGAAGAGGCCGAGTACTGGAACATGTACTTTGACGGCTCTCTCCGGCGACAGGGCACGGGGGCTGGCATCATTCTTATATCACCTGGAGGTGAACAACTCAAGTACGTCCTCCAGATCCATTTTCCAGCTTCAAACAATGTAGCTGAGTACGAGACACTCATCCACGGCCTCCGTATTGCCATATCGCTCGGCATCCGACGATTGGTGGTTCATGAGATTCCCACCAGGTGAGCCAAGTACGTATGATTGACTTGCGTCAACGACAACATGGCCGCCTATTGTCAGGAGGTCAGAAAGTTGGAGGACAAGTTCGACGGCCTGGAGCTTATCCATATCCTGCGGCGTGACAACGAAGCGGTTGATGAACTCGCAAACATGGGTTCTAGTCGGGCGTCAGTCCCGGCTGGAGTTTTTGTCCAAGAGCTTCACGCCCCCTCCATCACCCCGCATGAGCAACTACCCCAACCGGACGAGCAACAATCCGAAACAGAGGTGCTTGCCCTCGACTCGGATTGGATGAAGCCATACCTGGAGTACCTGCAAGAAGAAAAGCTTCCCGACGATCGGGGACTGCCGAGCAAATTCAACGTCGGAGTCGTGCCTACGTGGTGCATGAAGGAATTTCAGTCACCGCCGCGTCTCGCATACTTCAAAAGTGCATACCCTAGTCCGGCGGGCGCTACTGCTAGCGAAATTCACTCAGCATGTGCGCCATCATGTCAATCGGCTCGCTGGTCGAAAAAGCCTTTCGACAAGGATTTTACTGGCCGACCGCAGTCTCCGACTCAAAGGAGATCATGCGCAAATGTGAGGGTTATCAGTTCTTTGCTCGGCAAATTCACGTACTAGCTCAAGAACTTCAGACGATCCCTATCACCTGGCCGTTCGCAGTTCGCAGTTTGGGGCTCGACATTGTCGGACCCTTCAAGAAAGCCCCGGGTGGTTTCGAACACATCTTCATCGCCATTAACAAGTTCACTAAATGGATTGAAGCCAATCCCGTGACCAAGATTACGGGGGCCAAAGCTACTGAGTTCTTCTAGGAGATCATCGGTCGGTTTGGCATACCATCTCGGATTATTACGGATAACGGCTCTCAGTTTAGAAATGACGAGTTTCAAAGCTGGTGCGAAGATGTGGGCATAAAGGTCTACTTTGCTTCAATGGCGCACCCACGAAGTAACGGGCAAGTCGAACGCGCAAACGGCATGCTTCTACAAGGTGTCAAGACGGCATCTTCGATCGGCTCAAACCATACGCGGCAAAATGAAAGAAGGAATTGCTCGTACTCACTGGGGCTTCGACAAGTCCCACCGAGCCACGGGCGCTCTCCTTTTTCCTCGTGTACGGGTCTGAGGCAGTCCTCCCAACGGAACTCTAGTTCGGGTCACGCCGAGTTCAGAGGTTCAACGAGGCCGAGTCAGAGGCCAGTCAGCTCGACGATCTCGACCGACTGGAGGAAGTGCGGGATGTAGCCACGATTCGGTCGGCCAAGTACCTCCAGGGTTTGCGTCGCTACCATGATCGCATGATCGTGCCTTCTCAATTAGAGATTTGGTCCTTCGGGTCAATCAGTCGAGTGGCCATAAACTTTCTCCACGCTGGGAAGGTCCGTACATCGTCGACTCTGTAACGTGCCCGGGGGCTTACCAACTGAGACGAGAAGACGGCGCTCTCCCGGACAACTCATGGAATATTGAGCAATTGCGTCGGTTCTATACCTGACGACTATTGTAACACATGTCTACAATTAAATAAAGATAAGTTTTCGTTCACATTACCTTTTACGCTTACACAATTCTGTTTCTGACTTGCTACTTATTTGTATTCAATTAAGTAGTAAGTCGGGGGCTACACCTAATTAGGTGCGCAATCGCGCATCTAATCCTTTAAATTAACTTGACTTGCTCCCTAGTCGGTTCCCGACTAGCTAGTAAGTCGGGGGCTACACCTAATTAGGTGCGCAGCCGCGCACCTTTTCTCCTTTATTGAGTTTGACTTACTCATTGGTCGGAATCCGACTGGTTCGTAAGTTGGGGGGTCATACCTGATTAGGGGCAGTCTCCAGCACTACATTTATTTTGGAACTTAATCGACTTATTTCGGTTCGAGCTTACGACGAGCCTAAGCATTAGTCGTCCCGAGTAACGAAACCCTTGCTCCCTAGCAATACTCATGCTTCCGGGTCGCGTTATCGGAGATAAAGCTCGCGCCCACTCCTAATGCTAAGGAACTTGATGCGCTGGGCGGAGTGCTTAGCGAAAGGGACCTAGCTCGCTTGGGCAAAGCGTACTACTCGGGTCGTAGAAAGTCGATTAACTCATATTAAGACATAGTATAATAAAAAAAAGAAGAAGGAAGCATCGCACATTCAGAATGAACAATTTTATTTCTTAATGGCCCGCCAACCGCTTATGAGATATGGCGGCGAGTATGGGCTCGCATACGATGATCGATCCGTTACCCTGGCGAGGTCCGGGGCGGCATCGATCAGAGCTTCGGCGATGGCGGCGTCGTGGGCGCGGGAGCGGACCAGGGCCTCCACGATCACGTCGGTCACCTCGGCAAAGGCCGGGACGACCTCCACCAGGACCGCGACGGAGGCGACGTCGCGGGGGCGGGCCTCCTCCTCGACGATCTCAGCGAGCGCGAGGTCGTACTGCGCCCAAAGCTCGGCCAAGTCTTCGTCAGCCATGGGAGTGGAAGGAGATGAAGGTTGTGGAGTAGAAGCTTGGGTGAGGAGCGGATGCTGCGCCGGTCTCTTTTTATAGCCGAAATCGGGGAGACGAATCGGTTTCGGGGAGTGATGGTGCGGGGAAGCAACTCCGATGAGCCGTATTCCCGAGATTGGGTGCTGAGAGCTCTGGGAACACAGAGCAGCAGTCAAAGCGACGTTTGGAGTTCCGACGGGCGGTGCTGGAAACGACCCGTGGCGATGGGAGCGCAGTACGCCCTCACCTAAGGAAACCGGCGACGGTTCGTTTTCGCATTGCGCGGGAAAGATCGAAGCCCTAAAATCAATGCTTTGAGAATTGGGCCTGGACTTAGGTCCCAGGGAACATGCTCTATATGGGCCGAAAGCTGTGCACGACCTTGTTCGGGTACAGGTGTTGTCTGGGCTATACCTAGTCAGGCGAAAAAGGAGCACCCCTGGATGGGCCATGGGCTAGTCCTTGACTTTTCAAGGATTGGGTGCTTCCCTGATGATTAATTCAGCTCTTGGCGTACCCCCTAGGGTCAATGGCTGGTCTGATTTTCTAATTAGATTAGGCATCAAAGAGTTACCTCTTTAGTTGGGTCTCAGTGGCACATCTCCGGATCGTTTGTCGCCAAGACAAACACCACTAGGAGGACCTCAACTTGGAGGCGGGCGTATTCCTCTTGGAATCACTAGCTTGACTTCGCACTAGTCGGGTCAAGGTGTCTGAAGTACCTATGTGGGTTGTGACATGTCCCCTGTTGGACCGAATGTCGAGCTCTGCCCGTCAGACTCGAATGTCATAATTTACAACTGGGAGGATAACGCTGGGTGGCACTGCTCACTCGGCAATATCCATCTTTTTGGTACGCCTCTCCATGGGGCCATTAGCCAGCATACCGACTAGTCGGGCTGGGTACCAGTCATCTTTTAAAGACTTGAGATTTTCTCGAGTCCTTTGCAACTGTGTTGTTTGATCGGCAGGTTACTAGGCAAGCAGAACTCCATCAGCCAGACGAAGAGTGACGTCACTCGGGTAACTTCTGAAGGGCTGCAAGCTGAACCTCGAATCAAAACAACTCTGTCGCGAAGCACTCGGGTGCTACTGTGGATAACATGGGCACCGGGTATCCGGAGAAGTACAATTGGACGCAGCACCTCTTTGGGCCGAGTTGATTGGGTCTTCCAGAAGGCAGGCTTGGAGGCTGGCGCGGCCCGACGTGCTCTATAAGGAAACGAACTCGTCTCCTACTCGAATACATAGATATAGGCGTAACCAAATCGGTTATATCTGTATCTTCCATATACGGATTAGGGATTCTATTTGTAACCTAGCCCCTTGGACTATATAAAGGGGGTCAGGGGCCCCTAGTTCGGCATCCACATCAGAGATCCGATACCTCATCTGATCTTAGGTCATCATACACATCTCGACGTTCTTGAGATCCACCATAATACAATCCATGAGCATAGGAGTAGGGTATTACCTCACCCCGAGGGCCCAAACCTGTATAAATTCGGCTCCCTGTGCTACCATCGTAGTTGTGATCTTTCGCAGTGCCCCATAAAATACATTGCCGACACAATTCGTCGACACCCGGTCTCCCCTGCGCCCGCCGGCGCCATCCTCGGCCTCCCCGGGCACGGATCCGCCACCACCAGGCCGTTCCATGGCAGGATCCGCCGCCGGCCTCCTCCTCCCGGCCGTTCCCGTGCTGGATCCATGCCGCCAGGACCTAAGGCGTCCGGATCCGTCGTCCCTGCAGCCTCCCTGGGACGGATTCACGCCGTCGGCCGCCGCCGTGCACTGGGCGTTGCCGGCCTCTCCCGCACGGATCTGGCCGAGCCACGCCGCCTCCCACCCAGCCAAAACCGGATCCGTGCAGTCCAGGCACGTGCGGACGGCAGAGTCGTTGGTGGGCACGGCCATGGCGTAGGCACGCCGCCGCTGGAGGAGCACCTGCACCGCGCGTTCGTGGCGCTCCCGCGCGGCGTGATGGTCGTCGGAGACCTCATAATCCGCCTCATCTTCAGCCAGGATCCATGCAACTCCTCGCCAGATCTGGCCAGCCTTCACCATGCTTCGGCCGGCCTCCACCATGCTCGTCAGCGCCACCTGGTCAGCACCTTCGAGCTCCTCAGGCTCCAGCAACACCGCCTCTGCTCCAAGTCCGAGCTCCAGCAATATCGCCTCCCCTGAGCTCCGCTGGCCTCAATTGGTGTTCCGCTCCAAGTTGGTCCCATGGAGCACTAGCTGTGCAGTCCAGCGCCACTGCTCCACATTCTGGTCTTGGACCTTCTCGTGCCGTTCATCAACACCATCCATCTAGCACCACCTATCTATGGCCCATCTATCCATGACCTTGCGTCATCCTTGAGCGAGAGCACCCCTATGCAGCCTATCACTCATTTCTTCGGGTGTCTTCCATAAGCCAGTCTTCTTCCTCCTTTTTCCACCGATTCGGCCTCTTCCGATGTTGTTGGCCTTGCCACTGTCGGTTCCTCTGCCATCTTCGGCTATACTAGCTTCCTTTCTATCCCGACATTTGCTGGCATCACCATCGTCGGGTCCTATGCTGCACATCTGCTCTTCGCCATCCTTGGGTCCTCTCTTGCCATTGGAGTTTCCTGTAGTTTGTACACGCCTTGATTTAGCTTTTATAACCGGGATGCTTGGCAGATATCAGTCAAATCCAGGACTAGATCACTGGAAAGCCGTTAAGAAAGTCTTGCGTTATATGCGAGGAACTAAAGATTACATGCTCACATATAAGAGGTCTGAAAGGCTTGAAGTTATTGACTTTTCAGACGCAGATTTTACGGGGTGTGTGTACACTAAGAAATCCACGTCAGGTTACATCTTCACCCTCGCAGGAGGAGCTATCTCATGGAAAAGCTCTAAACAATCACTTACGGTATCTTCTACGATGCAAGCTGAGTTTGTGGCATGTTATGAGGCTACCGGACAGGCGGTATGGCTTAAGAATTTTATACTCGGACTTAGAGTGGTAAACATCATTTCGAGACCGCTAACCTTATACTGCGATAACCAATCCGCAGTCTTTTATGCAAGTAACAACAAGTCAAGTGGTGCTGCCAAACCTTATACTGCGACAACCAATCCGCAGGCTTAAAAATTTTATACTCAGACTTAGAGTGCTCGAAAGCTTGTCTTGGTGTACTGTTTTATTGAGAGAGGACTTATGATGTTACCTTTTGATCAAGTGGGAGAATGTTGGATAATGACCTCTAGCTAACTAGCCCGAGTCTTCAGGAGGCCTCAACGGCTTCACCTCGCGCCTTGATCGGGGGCGCACAACCGACAGTTGGTTGTGGCCCCCCGATGCGCAGCGCCAAATGAATAGAGGGCACCGGCTCTTCACATGTTGATCTATTGATCTGTGAGAGAGAAGCTCCTTGACACCCCCAAAACCCTACCGATCAATGGTGGCGCTGAAGCATTGAGAAGGCAAACTGCCGTACGTCACCGGAGCGAGGTCGTCACGGCATACTGACTCCCTGCGTCCACTACGTCTACTCTGCATCGACTCACCGGCCAAGCTGGCTTTACTAGCCTAAATCCATCACTAACCGATGGCGTCATCCAGCAACAGTAAGATCTAAATCCCCTAACATGTTTGATTTCGTGTTCATATAATTAGGCTAATGGTTTCATTAGTTTCCGCATTAAGAATCAAGTTTAACACCGGCTCGTATCCCTGTAACCTATCCCAACTCCCTAGTGGTATGACAGCCATGAGCCAAGTAAGAACGAGACACGCCACGAAACATCCGACGCGTCATCTCCAGGATTGCGTGAGCTCCCGACGCGCAACCCAGCCCCGACCTGTATAAATTACCGAGCGTGGCGAGGTTCCACCATCTCGCAAGTCCCATAGCATGCATGTCGTCGTCACGACAGCCGTCGTCGGAGCCGAATGTGTTACCGCCACCGGCCAGAGGTGGCGCGGCGAAGAAGAAGTACAAGGGTGTGCGGCTGCGCAAGTAGGGCAAATGGGTAGCGGAGATCCAGCTACCAAACTGCGACAAGCGGATATGTCTCGGCTCTTTCGACACCCCGGAGAAGGACACGCGGGCCTTCGACGCGGCCTCCGTCTGCCTCCGCGGCCGCGGCCTTGAGGCCAGCCTCAACTTCCCAGATTCGCCGCCCGTAGTCGGCGGAACCTCCAGGGACCAGCAGGAGGTGCTCGCGTCGCGATGTCAAGACGCCAACCGCCGCCAAGACCGCCCCGCCTGCTCCACCGAAGCGGCCGATCCGCCCGCATGACTTCCCACGAGAGAATGCGGTTGTGCAGCGATGCAAGTGGCCTCCGGAGCTCCGACAGTCGGAGATATCGCTTACTCGCCACCGTCTGTTGGTTAGCCACGCGACATGATGTCGCGACGCCGACCGGGTTGTCGCAGATCGTCCCCGGCGCGCCGCTGCTCCACCGAAGCGGTGATCCGCCAACAAGACGATGATGTGCCCATGAGAAACAATGCGGTTGTCTTTGCGGTGCAAGTGAACGACGGTAGCTTCGACCGGTCGGAGATATCCGCTTACTCCCCAAATTGCAAATAATGGGCCACGCGTCCGTGTGGTCGACGGACGACGACATGGAGGAGAACGACAACGACAGCGCTAGTAGCCCTGGTCTTTGGAACTTTGATTCTTGTGATCCGTATAAGAGCAGAGACATCGGAATCAATCAAAAGCCCAAGTTTATTTTCATTGGATACAATTAATTATTGGATTTTGCTCCCTGTCAGTCGCCTGAAAATAGGCGAAATCTCAATCGACGTGATTTTATACTATTAAATAATTAAATTTACATATAATTAGATATGTAAAGCGTACATAATTAACTATATATAAAAAAGTTTATGTGACGAGAGGATGCAAAGTTCACATAGTAATTGATAGATGAATGAACCAAACAAACTTTAAGGCTAGTGACCTAAAAGATCAATGGCATGTCAAAGTCTAAAAAGTCTGTTTAAACGTCCAAGGTGCATCTGAAAGCTCTAAAAAAGTCTAACAAAGCGGGCCAGACTCTCCAAGTGATTTCTAGAAGCTCTTGAAGTTCAGCTTCTCAGCAAATTAAGACATTTAACAAATCAAATTAGCTCTAAGAACACAATGACGTCGTCAGTTGTTCATATTAATTAATCATATCGCAAACCCGGTGAAAAACCGCAAAAACCGGCAGTTTCTTGCTGACCCGCTGCGGGCCGGCTTCGTAAACCGCCGGTTTTTGCTTGGCCAAATTCGTAATTTCAAATTTAAATTTCTAAAAATGTGAAATTCAGAAGAAAAAAAAATTGTAAAAAAAACTAGGAGTTTTTTAGAACAACTTGTACAAAGCAAAATTTCAAATTTACATCATTTTCATGCTTAAAATTTCAAATCAAAGATGTGGTAAAACTTTTTATGTGTTTGATGGAAACATTGTCTAATGTCTAAATATTTGTATTGCAACATATGTATGTATGAATCATACCGGTTTTTATATATATATTTGTATGTCTAATGTCTAAATATTTGTATTGCAATATATGTATATATAATATGTGGTATGTACATGTATTCCAAACATCAATTTTTAGCATAGGTCATGCCAAAAAAATTTTCTACATTTATACAAATTACCATGACATATATCCTAGGCATATATGATTTTTCCATATTTTTGAAAATTCTTTCCTGATCTTTTAATTTTTCTAATTTCTAGTTTTTCTCGGTTTCTCGCCAAAACCGCCGAGAAACCAAGAACCCGCGAGAAACCGGTAAAACCCTCCTCAAGACCCGCCCGGGCAGCTTGATTCAAATTCAAATTAAATCTGGGTTTTGCGGTTTCACCGGTTTTACCAGTACTGGGGCCGGTGGGAAAGCTGCTGGGACCAAACCGGTTTTTGATCCTGGCGTGGTTCGCACGGCTAGTACGAGAGCCTAACCAGACAAGACATACATAGTACATAGCGGGATCTCGAAAAACAGAATATTTTCTGTATTTAGAGATTCTAACTCTATATCACTTGAGCAAAGTCTCTATATTAGTCTCTAAATTTAGAGAATGTAGTTGCAGCAGGAAGTGCCAATCTCTGTGTCAATTCAGACTTTAGAAAATTATATTTCCACGTCTAAGAGCATCTCCAGCAAGAAGCGGGGTGCCCTATCACGGTAGCAAACAGTGATGGGGCAATAAAAGGGGAAGTCGAGAGTAGGAATAGTAATGGGGCTGTTGTTAGGAAGGTAAATAGAGATGAGACAACTCCATTGGTGAGGTGGCATATAAATAGTGATGAGACAAAAGGAAAATAGGACAGACCACTAAAGATGTCCTAATAAGAAGGACGAAAGCCGTGTCTCCGAAAAATAGAGATGACCTAATAACAAGGACGAAAGCCGTGTCTCCGAGAGATGGAATGACCGGCCACCGTCCGCGGAAGGAAAACAACCGGGCTCGTAGGTGACATGACTGCTGATCTGGCGACAAACAAAACAACGCACATGAATATCCAATGGGTTCGGGTAAACTCATTGTTAGTTTGTCGGTGGGTACACGATAATAACTTCTTTGAATTTTCTGCATGTATATTGTTTGTTTGCGCTTTGCGCTCTTTAGACACACTCTCTCTCTCTTTGATCTTGCTCCGTGCATGAGAGAGAGGGAGGAAGATCAACGGGGGGAAGAAAGCAAAATCCAAGGGCTACAGGGAGCTTGCATGAATGTCGCGGCTTGTAGCTGTGAGATCTTATTTTTCGTACATATACACGAATTTCGTATATAGTTCACGCTTACACTCCCAAACAAAAACTAACACTGTAGTAGTTCTGATGATATCTCTGTCCTGCAAAGATGACTTCTTTTCAACTAATTAAACAGTTGTCATCTGAGTGCATCCTTGACCCGTCCGTTTATGTACTCATTACTCTCATTACTTGGCAGTGAAGTACCGGCCTGTGCATGTGATCTTCCTTAAGTTATGCTCCATTATTGACTGTCTGATTATTGATTGTCCTTAACTTTGTTATTTTACCAATTTTTAGTTGTTCCAAAAACGCTCGAATTGTCAGTGCATGTCTAATGGTAGGTCTATTCCTTTACTTTGGCTGGCAATATTACTGTAGGAATGGGATTATAGATAGTAAAAATAGAGTTGGAAGTAAAATATAAGAGAGATAAATGTAGTAATTGAGAAAATAAAGCTAGCATTATTTACCAGAAAATAGAGCCATAAGGTAAATAGTAAAATAAGACTAGAAAATAGGCCCAACATTAGATATGCTCTTAAGACCAAGACAAGTGCAGATGCATGCATGGTGTTGCGCAATGCGGAGGAGGCATGATGTGTGCCAGTCCCAGGTCAGAGCTCAGCTAGGCACCACAGTGGATCTGAAGGCATGATCGTAGGTCGAGCCTAAAGACAACGGATTTGTATCCTCTGCCGGTGTCTCTGTAGTCCATCTCGCACATATCACTGTATCTACAGTAATAATCACTTACTTGGCATAGTAAAAGGTTCTATTTGCTGGAACTGTTTGCTACAGTACCTATGTTAAGGTATTTTCGCTGCAGTACCCTGCCCTTCCATTCACAAAACACTATGCATGCCTTGCCGTACCAAAGGCAGATAATACGCTTTCGAAGACAACAACTGAAGAGCAACCATATCACACAGACAACTGAAAATTTACGAAGGCCAAATCAATTTCTTGGAAGGTGAGGTTCTCTAGCCCTTCAATATAACTATTACGTTGTGTGCAATAGTTATATTTCTCTATGTTTTGTGTTCTATACATGGTCCCGGCCCGTATCCCTGTAACCTGTCCCAACTCCCTAGTGGTATGACAGCCATGAGCGAAGTGAGAACCAGACACGTCACCGAACATCCGACGCGTCATCTCCAGGATTGCGTGAGCTCCCGACGCGCAACCCAGCCCCGACCTATACAAATTACCGAGCGTGGCGAGGTTCCGCCATCTCGCAAGTCCCATAGCATGCATGTCGTTGTCACGGCAGCCGTCGTGGGAGCCGAATGTGTTACGGCCACCGGCCAGAGGTGGCGCGGCGAAGAAGAAGAAGTACAAGGGTGTGCGGCTGCGCAAGTGGGGCAAATGGGTAGCGGAGATCCGGCTACCAAACTGCCGCAAGCGGATATGGCTCGGCTCCTTCAACACCCCGGAGAAGGCCGCGCGGGCCATCGACGCGGCCTCCGTCTGCCTCCGCGGCCGCGGCCTCGAGGCCAGCCTCAACTTCCCAGATTCGCCGCCTGTATTCGGCGGAACCTCCAGGGACCAGCAGGAGGTGCTCGCGGCCGTGATGTCGCACGCCAACCAGGCTGCCGCACCGGCCCCCGCTGCGGCTCCACCGGAAGCGGCTGATCCGCCCAGGCATGACTTCCCCATGAGAGAGAATGCGGTTGTGCAGGCGATGCAAGTGGCCTCTGGTGCGACGACACGGAGGAGAACGACAACGGCAGCGCTAGTAGCCCTGGTCTTTGGAACTTTGATTCTTGTGATCCGTTAGAGCAGAGACATCGGAATCAATCAAAAGCCCAAGTTTATTTTCATTGGATACAATTAATTATTGGATTTTGCTCCCTGTCAGTCGCATGAAAATAGACGAAATCTCAGTCGACGTGATTTTATACTAGTAAATAATTAAATTTATATATAATTGTATATGTAAAAAGTGCATAATTAACTGTAAAAAAGTTTATATGATGAGAGGATGCAAAGTCACATAGTAATTGATAGATGAATGAACCAAACAAATTTTAAGGCTAGTGACCTGAAAGATCAATGGCTTGTACGTGCTCATATATAATTTTTGTAGAGCACGGTGCTTCATGACGGCGTTAGAATATTGATGATGGTTGGGGAAAAGAACGGCGCTTCGTGAGAAAGAACAAAATAAAAACAAAATCCAGCGGCAAAGCACAAATCGGATGGATGAGGAGTCGACTGAAACTTCTGGTTTTCTCAGTCAACTGACACCAAGTCACGCCATTAATTATTCTCAAAACCTTCGTGCTCTCCTGGACCACCATGCAACCACCAGTCTAATTAGTCAGGCTCTGCAATTTCTGGACTTTTTGCAGGCACAAATGCATGCTTGTGCTTGAGGTTGAGGTTGGTTCAGCGATCATGTGAGGAAATGCTCCGGCCGGCGCGTACTTAGCTGCAGTTAACCTAGGTTAAATTAGTGTAATTTTTTTTATTTCATATCCTGAAAAGTGTGCCTTTTAATTCTGAAAGAGCAGTAGTATATTTTGGCTAAAAAAACTTATATAATAAATAAAATAATGTTCGCTAAATTAATGCGATTATAATTATATTTTTTCTCTAATTGTATTATCTGTTTGATAATGTTGTGTGACTGATAATTTTCACATTGTCAGTGAGTGTAATTTATATGGAAGTCATTACAATCGTTCTCTTATATATGGGTGCCATATATGTATATTTTTTTTTATGCAAGTAGGAATCATTAACAGTGCACAAGACCAAAGGAGAGCACCATCATATTATAGTGCCAAAGCACGCAGATTTTTTTGATTATTTTTAATCCATAAATTAACAATGGTTATCGGTTATTGTTGCACTACCACCATGAATGGACTACCTTGTCTGCATTCTGGAGTTAAGTTATACTGTCAACTAGGACAGAATAGCGTGCTACTGTAACATCCTCATTTTCGGAAAATAAAAACTCATTGCATAGCATGGCATTGTGCATTGCATTGCATTAAAAACAATTTAAATTAAAACTAATAAAATGAGAATGTTACCTGTTAATTAATAATTTTGCAAACTAAAATATGTTTGTGCAAATAATTATTAATTTATAAAATATATTGTATTTTGGTAGTTTAAAGGATTAATAAACCAGAGATTTAAAAATTAAAAATCCTCCCCGGCCCCACCTGTCATCTTCTTCCTCTTTCTTCTTCCTTTCTCTCTCTCTCCCTCCACCTCCTCTCCTGCTCACGCAGAAGCGCCTCCTCCTTCATCTTCTCCACTAGCTTGGGTGGCCATTAAACCTCCCTAATGGCGGCCGTTACGATTAGTGGTGATTAACACCACTAATGCGTCCCCTTCCTCTCCCTGTCGCCTCCTCAAAACCCCCCCGCCCGAGCTCCATTCTCCCCCTTCGTTTCTCCTTCCGATTCGCTCGGGTAAGCTGCTTCTTGCGAAATCCTTCGAGGACGGTGTTCCCTACCATCCTATCACCTTTTCCTCGATCACTTTCTGTGTTTCGTCACGGAGACGAAGATTTCACCGCCGACGCCAAGAACGGTCTCCTCGCCACCCACCGCCTCAACTCCAAATTCGCGATTCTCGCGGTGAGTCTCCTCTCCTTCCCCTAGAGCTCCCCTAGGACTAGGCGAGTTTTTCCCGGCCAATTTGGCCCTAGGGCGGCCGTGGCTCGCCACGGCCGCTCCTCTCCTCATGTGGCCGGCCTCGTCGCCACCAGCCCGCCCTCCTCCAGCCCCCGAGACCACCCCCACGGTTCCCGTGCTTACGGTTCTCCTGACCTCGCCCCCCATTGGCCAGCCCGCCTCCGCCGCCGCCGCCTTCTTCTTCCCCTCGGCCGCTCGTCGCGCCGCCGCCTCGTCACCCCGGTCGGCCGCGCCTCCGAGCTCCTCTGCCTCCGTGAAACTCCCGGTCCTTCTTGCCGCTCCATTCCTGCCGCCGGCGCCGCCGCTAGCCATGGCCGCCGCCTCTCAAGCCGCTAGCTCGCCGCCGCCCGCCCTCGCCCGGCGACCCGCCATTAAGTCCCCGAGGTCTCCTCTTCCCTCCCCCTCATGCGCCGCCACACCGAGCGGCCGCCTGCCGAGCCGCCCGTGCTTGCCCCGCCGCCTCCCTGCTCTCTCCTGCCGTGTGGGCCCGGCCCAGCCGAGCAGCAGCCGCTCCGCTCCTCCTTCCCCCGCTGCCGTGTGGCCCCGGCTCAAGCCGAGCCGGCGGGCCAGGCCAGCCCAGTCGAGCCGCCCTTCCCCTTTTCCTTTTTCCAGAAAATCCTATAACTTGTAAAATCCATATCTATTAGTATAAAAATCCAAAAATTACCAAACAAATTTTGTTAGACTCAAAAATTGCAACCTATTTAAATATGTCAATTTTGTTACTGTCACTGTTCAAAATTTACTTGGAATATTTAAATGCTAAGAAACCTTGTTTAAATTGTTTAGGTAATTCACTTGTCTAAAAATTGCCAAATAAATTTTAAAATGACCATAAAAATGTGTATTACTGTTCTGTAAACTTTCATAGAATTTTAGGATAAATTAACTACTGTTTAATTGTTAAGATTGCTTAATGCCTTTAGATAAGCTTAATAGATGATTTAGGTTAATAAGAAAATTTAAAAATTGGAATTAGTTGAACCAGGAATTTAACTGAACATGTTTGGCAATATTTGTGCATAACATGAGCATACATATCATACATGTTTTATTTGGAGCATTAGTTTATTTTGGTTTAAATCTGCTTTTAGGAACTAGTAACGATAGCTTTGCGACCCCTGTCGTAAGAGCTTCAGGAAGTGTTGATCAAGGCAAGTGCTGATTCTTGCTCCCATGTTTTTAAATGATTTTAATAGTTATTTAAACTGCATGCTATGTTAAATTTAAAATGCTAATTGGTTAGACGCTAGCTAAAACCCCAATTAATAACATCGATATATAAAACCTTCCTTGCCACCTTAGGTTAAAGTTATATTGTTTAATAATGCCTTCACCCTTGAACTAGGTTTTAATCATGTTAGCTATGCTTAGTTGCAACCATATTAAACTTGGATACATGATAATCTCAATGCTTATTTCATCAATGATTTTAAAAGACGATTGGTGTTTGTCGTGTTTGCAAATGGGTGTAGTTGATAGTGGGTGCTATCGGGTAAACTGCTTTATAAAACCCGATCGGGGTGGTGGTTGCAAGGTTGGTGCAAGAAGCACGAGACTTGGGTCCAAGCGGAACCACCCGGTCCCTAAGGACCGATTCCTTGAGGTAGACAAGCTAAGTTTAACAAAGGCGACCATGTGTGCTCAGTATGGGCGGCCCCGGTCTAGTATCCTTCGACTCCTAGTTAGGGCATTCCATCGGTGGAGTAGGCAATCGGTGTTGTCCTCAGAGCGCAAGAGGGACATTGCAAAGGGAAACCTCGGCGGAATGTCCTAGCTAGGGAAGGTTGGAGAAAAGCCTTGTGGTGACCATTTTTCTTTGGGGGCACCCGAGGAAGAACCACCTCACATGGGTAAAGCGTGCAACCTCTGCAGAGTGTACAACTATCATGATAGCCGTGTCCGCGGTCAGGGACAGACGACGGGAGCTGCCTCATGGTACTTCTTACCTTTTTGTTTTCAAAAGGTGTTTTAAAGGAAAACCACGACCGGTGTCGTGTGTTTTGTTTTCTCCTCATAGTGGGTCTTTGTGGCGATGAGGGTGTTGCACTGGGTGCCGTGAGTAGCTGTGTCGGGGCAAAAACCGGTTTAGGCCGAGTTTCAAAAGGAAATGATCCAAATATTTGTTTTTTCTTAACTCATTTCAAACCCTTTACAAGAATCTAGATAAAACTTGCAAAACCGGCTTTATGCAAAAAGAACCTTACCCTTCCTTGTAACCTTAGTTGCATATTAGTCACCTTGCTTGTTGAGTATTTTGTATACTCACCCTCGCATTTATCTTGGTCGCTCATTCCAACGAAAGGTGTCCCGATCAAGATTGTCCCTACCCGATGAGGAGTCAGATCAAGACGAGGACTTCGCCGAAGGGATTCAGGATGAAGACTACCCCGAAGCCTAGGAGCGTGCTTCTTCAGTTCTGCCTGTGTGGAGTTGGAGTTTCGCTGTTGGTGTTTTTGTCTTAAGTCGAGCAATGTTCTTAAATTTCCGCTGCTGTTTGTAAGGCCGTGGTGCCAAACTATTGTAATAATTGGCCGTGTTGGCCGTACTCTGATGTGGTTTATTTGTGCGTCGATGGTTGTGATCCAAATCAGATTCTTGGCGCATTAGCTACTTGATCCAGGGACTAGTACAGGTAAAAGCACGGCAGGGATTCGACTCCGTTTGACGGGTCCCTACAGCTACGCACCACACGCGCTGTTTTGTCAGTCCGTGTCATGGACCTATGCGTAAATAAGGTAACGTGTAAGGTTTTTTCTTCAAAAATCGGTGCGGGCGGCACTGGCACGGGGAAGCCGGTGCGTCATGGGGCAGCGCCACGCGCCGGCAGCGGACGCTATGGCCGAGACGGGCAGCACAGGGGACGTCGGGGCCAGGGTTGGGCGGTGCGGAGGACGTCGGGGCTAGGCTTTTATTGGTTTCCTAATTAATTACGGTGCGAACCAACAAACCTGGTTCGGTCGGTTCGCACAATCCAACCGGGGGTGTAGAATAGCTATTCTACACAGAGGTGCAGAATAGTGTCTGTATATATATGGTTGCTCCATGATTGAATACCTGATGATGTGCTTTTGAGATTCGTGCTGTTTGACACGCATGTATTCACATACATATTAAAATATTTGAGACATCAAACTTAAAAAAAATAAATTCATCTCCAGTTTGAAATAATCTAAACTAGTTTGAAATGTATTTATAGTAAAATTTAAAAGTAGATCTAACTGGAGTTCAATTTAATTTTTTTGGAGTTTGACGTCTCAAATACTTTGTTTAGTGGGTATCCAAATATGTTTAGTGGGTATCTAAATATACAAATGTTAGACATTATGAAACTCAAAGCACATCTAATGGTAACGGATCATGGAGCCTTAAGTATTTTCCCTACACACATGTACCGTGTTAATTTATAAGCAATACATTAGTTTAGTCTATAATTTATGCCTTTATGGTAATGGGCATGGTGTCCCGTGCATTTATGCAGCTAGATTTGTGTTACATTTTTAGAGAAATTTTTATATATAAAGATTCATACTCGTATTAAAAATAAATAGTAAACTTTAATACAGTCTAACATTGATCTCATTACTAATTTCTATATATTTTCATATATCTTTTGTTTATAGTTCATACGGACTCATTTTCTAATCTTGTAGAAATTGATACACACTTGTTTTCTATTATTTTTATTCGTAATTTTACTTTTTTATTGTAGTTTATACGTACTCTTTTTCTAGTTTTGTAGTTGAGACGAACATCTTTTCTATTATTGTTTGATTCCAAATTTAAATTGCTTCTATTTTATTATTGTAGTTGATACGGAGCCTTTCTTTTAATCTAAGCCATTATAATATGAACCCACTATCATAATTTTTAATTATTTTGTGTTTTAGTTGATATCGACTCTTTTTCTAGTCTTGTAGTAGTACTCATTTTGTATTATTTTTATTCCAAATTTTATGTCTTTAATTTTGTTGTAGCTAATATGAACTTTTTATATTATTTTTTATTCTCAATTTCAATTGCTTCTTTTTAGTATTGTAGTCAATATGGACTCTTTTTCTTTTTATTCTAAGTTTCAATTCCTTGTATATTATTATTGTGTAGTCGATATGAACTCTTTCTTTTTGTCGAGGATTGATAAATATCTTGACTACCGAGCTCTATGTGCTGCTCGTCCTTGGAATGCATGCTCGGGAAGGGCAAAGTGATTATGGCATGCTCAGTTCAAAGGCCCACGTGCATACACCAGCTTTGATGCTTGGAGTGGGCTTCTTGCTCATGGGCCGCTACACAGGTCATCCTAGGCCTTGAGCGGAAACTTCATGACATCGGCCTGACATCCCTAACCGCTTTCGAAATCCTTCTATGTCCAGGGCACGAAGACTTCTAGATATGGACATTTCTTGAGTGGCAGATTAGTTATTTATGGGTAGGTTGGGTAGGATTTTGTCTTATCTTGATAGTTTTTGGGTCGTTTAGGGCTTGGATAGTGTGTACTCCATACTATAAATACCCCATAGGGACGGGGGAAGGTATCATCATGATCCATTTCAATATCCATAGCCGCAATAACACAAACACATACGCGTGACTGGAGTTGAGTTATTATCTCTTCCCGAGAGGCCCGAACCAGGATAAATCTGTGTCTAATTTACTCTTCATCTCGGCGAATCTGTGCATCTACAACAAAAATCCTTTGACAGGAAGGGGTTGTTTGGTCCCTCAATCAACAAGTAAGTTCAGTGGGGAATCTATCTCCTAATCGTCGAGAAAAGGCTCAATTCTCTCATATTTAATCATAATTTTATCTAACAATCCATTGTAAAGTAGATGTATGTAGTTGATCAAGCTGCATTTGGTTGGATGCGAATAAATTTATTAAGCCAAACTATTGTTGTTTCTCTAGATGATTTTTTTATATAACGCCAGCTGTATTTTAAAGTTTGGTCCCCTATGAAGCTTTGAAATATCTTAATATCATGAACACCATATTAACATAGGCTTTGGGAGTGGGTGATCCGTCAGTGACAAGTGGCGCCATCGACTCCTCATCACTGGATTCTAATAACTCTATCCTCTTTTTGCGCCATACTTGCCTAGGGACCATCGGCCTTAGTTCTTCAAAAGCTCTGTCCCTCTCTCGCTCAGCATCAGCTTCTCTTTTCTCTTGAGTTCTTAATCCCTGCAAGCGCCGTCTTTGGGACTTCGTAAGTCCATTAAGTACCCACTGTGGCTTGAGCTCTATCGGCTGGTGTATCTTTCCCTATAGTTTTTCTTTTTGACTTGCATCCAGGGCTTTGGCACCATCTCCTTCCCTTTAATTGATACCTCAACCGTGTTGACCGGGAAACGGTTTACATGTACTTGCATAGCACTCTTGTCCTCAAACTTGAGCCTTCCATCTTCAATAACTAATTGAATATGCTGCCTAAAGTTATTGCAATCGTTGGTATTATAAAAGTAGGAATTGTGCCACTTACAATACCTCTTCTTCTTGATTTCTTCATGCGAAGGCAACATGTGCCTCTCAGGTAATCGGATGTGATTCTCTTGGAGCAACAAATCAAATATCCGATCGGACTTGACCTCCAATCGGCTTTTAGAAGGTTTAGGCCAGGCACACACCAATTGTTCTTATTCTTTTTCACCCATTCAGCCACACTGACCTCCATAGGATCTTCATCAGATGACTCATCATCATCCGATGGATAATTAACGTAACTGATCTTACCATCCACCCTCCCGAAGTTGCTTTTGAATTCCTTTTTTTCCACGAATCATCTCTCATGAGCCGATACATGCTAACTTAGACTACTCAAATCCGGGAATTCTTATCCACTGAACTTCTCCCTGATTTGTGATAGCAGGCCTTGATATGCATGACCGGCTAATTGCCGATCTAGCAAAACAACGCTATAGCAATGATTTCACACATCCCTGAACAGCTTGATATAATCATTAACCGACTCCCCATGTTTTTGTCGGATAGAACTGAGATCAAATATTCTTAATTCTGCGCTACCACTGAAAAAAAATTCGTGGAATCGGCTTTCTAAGTTAGCCTAGGAGTTGATGGAATTGGCGGGCAAAGACGTAAACCATGTGAAAGTAGACCCTGATAGGGACAAGGGAAAGAGCCTGACTCGATGATGGTCGTATCGGCTTCCTTCTCCTCATTGAGTTAGGAATCAGCCGATATGCTCCATGGTTGAAGCTGATTCATCGTCAGAAAACTTATTAAAGTCAGGGACTCTGAACCCAATAGAGAAATCGTACTGATCTATCCAGTCCAGATACGGTTTCCTGCCCCCATTGTTTTCCCCTTTGGCTGTATCCCAAATCGGTCCCTTAGGATAGTAGCAATTTGATCGGTCATATTGGCCGATTAGTGAGATATTTTTTCCATTATCGGCTAGTTTCCCCCTGAGATATAACATCGAGAGGATACATCTACTAGGAAAATTGTCTGAACCCGAAGCGGAGTAAAAATAATGGGACAAGTAGGTTCCAGCTGCGTTTCCACATGGTGATTTCCCCAATACGTCTCGGCACTAGCAGCGATGTTCGTTGTCCAAGGTTCGGGAGCCACAAGTTTAGCCGATGTCTATGAATACTGAGGGACATACTAGGTTTAAGCTAGCTGATCGAACTGAGTTGGTATTGACTAAGGAGTAGCTCGATACTCGGCTGGCGGTCATTATTAGCATAACATGCCCGGTTTGGCATGGGCTGAGTTTGGTATGCTTGCTTGATGGGTGTTGGCTGGGGGGCCTGGTACGCTTGTTGGAAAGTTACAGATGGTTCTTGGTTCTAAGGAACTGCTGGGTACTGACAGCCCAAGTCCCGTTAGATAGAAGGCCTAGAAATCAGTATGCAAAGATGTAGGCTTAGGCCTCTGCCCCATGGGATTTGAATATTGCATCGGCTGAGGAGACGCCGAAGCAGATGTAGGCGGCCATTATAGCATGAATCTATTGTTGTTGGCCGATAGTAAACTGCGGATAAATTGGCAAGGTAGGCCTGCGAGTGAATAGAGTTCACTAGCAATCATCTCATGAGCCACCTCCTTAATGCCATTCAAAATCGCTTGCTAATGGTAGCAACGAAGGTGATGAATGATTTGCCATAATGTGTTGGATGATGAGTGCACCATCTCCCACACCTCCCGAGGGTTACATCATAGCACATAAAAGATCCCGATAAACAAAAATATGTGTAATTGTGTACATATGTGATACTTATATATAGGCTAGCTAGCTAGCTAGGTATTGTAATACATTTTATTAGTTCTAATTAAAGTTTTAATGATTGTCCTTTGATTTAATTATCACTAATTATGCATGATTAATTATATGGGTTTTAATTAATTGTGATTTAACACATGCATGCATAAATAAAATAAATATAATAGCTAGGCCACAGATAATAAAATAAATATAATACCTAGGGCCATAGATAATAAAATAAATATAATAGCTAGGGCGTGGCAAATTTGTGTGATATCATGATCACAGTCCGATTGGAGACACCAACCGACATTAAAGTCCTGCTCGAGATACCAACCAGATCGCTAGGCTCCCCCTACTAACACATATGGGGCCTTAGTCTCGGCTCGTTGGAACCAGGACTGATGTCCAGAGGCATCGACCAGATTGGTCAGTCCTGCTCAGAACCAGATCAAGCCCGCTTCGACAGGACTGAAACCCGATTCTCTAGTAGTGGGCATCCTGCCAAGAACTTGGAAACAACACCCTCATTTAAGGCTCCCTTCTATTCAGCTTATCTTCTTATCTACTTATCTTCTAATTGAAAAGTCAAATAGTTTGGTTTTTGCAGTTCTTTTTTTTTTCTATCTCGAAACCACATTTCAGGGCTCTAAGAAACAAGCCAAATGAAGCTCACTGGATTTTTCAAACTACCTCGAGAAGCTTCCGAAGTTCAGCTTATAAGCAAATAAGAAGATATGTAAATAAGATAAGTTGAAGAGAAGAGACCCAAGCAACATGCGTCCGGAAGACGACACTGGCTATCTCTACTACTATAAAAGTACGAGTTTGAGCCAGCCACCCCACTTCTCAATCTCATCCATCCATTCCTTAGATCCAATGGTCCACATCCTAAGTTGGATTGCACCCTAAATATCCAACTACGCAACTCAGCCCTCCATTTCGGTCATCCGATGGCGTCCCCTATCCGCTACTCCACACGCCTATTCCCCCATAGCGTGCGCCTTCCCTACAACTCCAAAGGTCGCACATGCGACTTCTTCGCCGCCCCTGACGCCGCTCCTGCCGGCGGCACGGAGTTGCCGCTTTTCTTGCGGCAACGCCGCCATTGCCGGCGTTCAACTCGCCGCCTCTGCAGCTTCACGCCGCTGCCATCGCCCACCGCGCATCACCGCCTCGCCCACATGCGCCTTCGCCACCCCTCACGCCGATCCTGTCGCCGATCCTTCCGTGGACGATGTTTGCGCTGCCTTTTCGCGCATCACTCGCCCATCGCTGGCGCTCAACCTGCCGCCCCTACAGATTCGGCGCCCGATCCACCGCAGACGCCGCTGCCCTGTCCACCGCGCATCGCCGCCTCGCCCAAGGTCATTGGTCAAGTTCCAGCGCCAAGAAATCTTCCCTGCTCAGGTCACTCCTCACTAAATTTAAACCTGAATCGTCTTCAGACGCTTGGACACCAAGGATAATTATTTTATCTGATTTATGTCTTAATCTAAAAGCACAGAACATATCTAAACCTCAACTGACATAGCTACAGGCACCGATATCATTTGTAAATTGTAATCAATACTTAGAGAAGTGCAATGTTTTTCTTGTACTTTTTTTACTTGCTGAATACCACAAAAAATGCGGCTGTAATCTTCATTATATTTGATGCCAAATTGCGGTCGCTAAACATTAGTCACTTGCATATGCAGTGGCACTTACATATGCAGGATTATTGAGATGACTCATAAAATTTCAGTGCATTGAGATGAGGAATAACTTAAATAGTTATTTGAAAATCAGTGCTTGTGTTCTTTCTAAAGTGTGTCTATGAACAGAAATAAAACATGAAGCACGTTTCTGCTCTTTCAAGCATTTTGTTTTGGACTGATCGTATCTCCTGGCTTTTCTCTTTAGTGTGGAGCCAATTGAGCAGCTGATCTACTTTTTATTGCATATTTATATATTATTTTCTTTCTCTGTAAAAATAGAAAATAATATTTCACCAACTCAATGCAGGGAAGAAAATAAATCTAAATGTTTAGTAGTGCAAATATGGTGCATCAGTTCATTCAGATAATGAAATCAGCACTACTAGCAAAGTGGCAATAGATGGCATCCCAGGCCAGTAGCGCAGGATGGGGAGCGGAGGACAACTAGGTCAGAGTGACCAGCTACGTGTCCATAAGGATTGTCATCGCACACCCCTCCAAGATAGCATAATAGCATTACAATGGTCCCAAGCATGAAAAATTTCACACTATGATCTCTGCAGCTACTTATGAACCAAAGGTATGGTATATACATCTAAAGTGGTGTATGCTAAAAACTGCCATGATGCATGTCTGATTCTTTTTCAATGTGAGAAAAATTAAGACAAAAATGCATTCCTATTTTGTTTAGATGATGGACACATGTTAGTCCTGAATTTCTGTTTGTGACTAAGAACAACGTCGACTGAACTCATTTGATTTAGAACAAAATTTCTGTTTGGAAGTCAAAATTCAAACAGTGTACTGAAAATACCATAACGCCCACGGATAACCTCTCGGTGTCCCATGTGTTGACAGCTTGTCAATTTAATCCAATATTCATCATTTCAAAAGCTGAATTTAAAATTTTAGACTTCGTATCTCAAATACTGCACCTCTAAAACTCTACACTATACACTACAGCTTCTAAAAGATTGCTTTCTCCATTAGACTCTCTAAAATTTGGATATCTAAATTCTCCGATGAACCGTGCTTTAGAATTTCTGTTGGGTGCGTTGTACGTGCACGCTTACTAGTACTACTATAAATCACAGAAATATATGTCTCCGAGAAAACGAGTAGGCACGCATGGGCGAGCTCGCTGTCCCTGCATGCACGCCAGGGGCCCGGGGAGTGCATGCATCTGGATGGATTGCACCACGCCAGGTTCTCTTTTCCGGAATACGGACAAGAACACCGAGGTCCTCGTCGTCGATCTAGCTTTTCCGTACGGTGCTCCAAGAGTCCAAGACGAAGAAACATCAATGGGAAAACGATGCATGGTATCGTTGTGGGCACCCCGGCCGGCACCGGCACCGGCACCACCACCGTACGTATACGAGATACAGCGATGAAACATCGATCAATGGGGATCGATTCGGATGCATGCATTGAGGCAGCTCAGCTGGCAGGTTCGCTACTGACGCCGAATTGACTGCCGGGTCAGCAGATGGAGGCAGCTCAGCTCCAAGGCAAAGAATGCAAGCATTAGCTGCCACTGCACCTGTGAACTAATTTGTGTACTATGGATGTACGTCATGTCTTACGCATGCACGTTCGAGCGCGCATGAGCTGGCTAGCTGATGAAATACGTATATACATAATATTTTTCTCAGATATAGAATAGGATTCAAATATAGATACAAATAGATTGCATGCCCAGGCTACCGGTATAGAACGGATAAGGATTGTACTTGGATTACGGACAAATTAACAAATGGTACACACATAAAGAAAAGATAGAAATCCATCATTATTATCTAAAAAAAAGAAACCTATCCACATAGTCTCATATGTTTCTTGACTTGTCTCTATCCTTGATAGATCTGATAGCTATTTAAGAATAGTAGCAATATCTTGCGAGTTTTTTGAGTGCGTTGTCGAAAAAAATGTCAATATTCATTTGGCGCCTATTGAATCCTTCTAACCGCCGTAATAGTTGTAAACTGCAATACCATGATTGCCACCTACGCACCTAATTTTTTTAATCCTTTTCCTAGGTAAGGATCCTTTTATACCACAACCTCACAGTGTTCAAATACTCCGTCCTGCCGAGAACTTGACGCTGACTACTACTATCATAGAGTATAGTAACAGAGTCCAGACTCGACAAATACCTTGGAGAAAACGAGTAGCAAGGCGAAACGCGAGGCGTGCACACGCGCGTGCAGCTCATTGTCGATCCTCGCGCGCCGCCAGAATCCATCTTGATTTTGGACCAGGTTGCTCTGTTCTGAGCGAGAAGAACACACAAGTCCTCGCTATCGTTATCCATATCGCCGACGACGACGATCGACTTCGGTCGTTGGGACGACGACGCGACGCGCCACGCCGATATCCATCTCACGCCAATGAAGTGCATGAGCCGCGTGTACGACGAGATGATATGCATTAATAGGGCGGCCGCCACCGCGACGACCCGGACGATCATGCAAGCACGGCGCCGCTTCGAATTTCCTTTCCGCGCGCACACGACCGCCGGGAAGACGAACAATGCAATAAGCAGCATGCATGCGCCATATCCTCAAAGTGTTCCAGCTAGCTAGTTGATAAAATACTAGGAAGGTTCTCGCGCGCCCATGGCGCGATGGCTATGTTTGATGGGCTTTTGGGAAAGGAAAGAATCTAGGAAGAAAATTCTATCGCTCGGGCGTAAAAGGAACGAAATGAAAGAAATATGGTTAGAGATGGTCTTAGGACTGGGCGGCAATCACATTGACGTAGCCTACAGTGGAGCTGCGTAGGAGGAATAGGATAAAATGAGACTTGCTCTGCTAGTACTGTTTTGTTTCGAGATACTCTCTCTAGAGTAACGACACTTGCCGTGGAGAAGGGCGCAGCGAGAACCAATAGAATCAGAACGGTAACAGGTGGACACAATAACGAACCACCAAATAACAACAAAATGATGATGATGCTATGAGAATAGCAGTACAAAGCAGTGCATAGTTAACAATAAATATATATGTACACCTCCTTATAGATCACCGTTGTATCACAACATGTGCTTTCTAAAAAAATTTTGGGCATCAATAAACGTATAAACACGGCAGCACAGGTATGATTTGTGACATGGCAAATAGGTCAAACATAAGGTCAATATATATACAGGAATCAGGATAGATAACTTCAGCTGGTAAGTTGTGTCAAAAAAAAAAAACTTCAGCTGGTAAGCTCTCTTTCCTAACTTTGTATCGTAGAATTCGATCACACGCCTTGAAAGAAGTGCCTGAAGCAGCATATAAGAACGGTGCGGACGCAACCAGAATGGCAAGAATTGCTACAACGTCTAAGCACAGTACACTACACAGGTAGGAAAACAGCTGCACACTTGACAAAGCTAAGATGGACAGGAAAGCAAATGGAAAACGAAAAGAAAGAAATTAAATTGGAGAGCATGTTTAAAGGAAATGATAAGAAACCTGTGAAAGCTGCTGAATGAGCACTGTTAACGGACCATGTTTGAAGGAAATGGTAAAAAGGTATTCTTATTCACCCATGGTAATCAACAATACTCACAGGCAGACATGCTAGAATTTATAGCTAGGGGCGTGGCAGC
Source organism: Olyra latifolia (assembly GCA_036346145.1). Lineage (NCBI taxonomy): Eukaryota > Viridiplantae > Streptophyta > Magnoliopsida > Poales > Poaceae > Olyra > Olyra latifolia. The sequence continues at coordinate 7,340,555 of CM070530.1, forward strand.
TGTGTGATATCATGATCACAGCTTTCGATTGGAGACACCAACCGGGACATTAAAGTCCCGGTTCGAGATACCAACCGGGACTGCTAGGCTCCCCCTACCAACACATATGGGGCCTTAGTCTCGGCTCGTTGGAACCGGGACTGATGCCCAGGAGGCATCAGACCCGCATTGGCTGTCCCGGTTCAGAACCAGGATCAAGCCTGCTCGAACAGGACCGAAGCCCGAACAGACATGCTAGAATTTATAGCGGTCAAATGACACAAGCACACCCCCCTGCACACACACACACAAAACTATTTAGGGAGCATAATCTGTAATGTCGAGGATAGATGCATACAGTTTGTATACTGATTGAAGGAAAAACACACAAATGTTATGTAGGTAGCTTTGATGATTTCAGTTTGGAAATTAGAACAATCCCCATTATGGTACATGTGTTTATGTTCATGGTAGGTTCTGACTTCAGAATGATAATAGCATACCCAATAAAAAAGACCAACGGTATAATAAAATGATAACATAGAAAACCTAAAGAGGATTTCACTACGCATCGGCCACAATTCAGTCGATCAATAATACCTGTTGTCTCACAAAAGCAGCATAATTGCACAACTGTTTCGCAGAAGCAATACCAACGGTAATGCATACAAATCCATATCCACTTTGGTGTCAAACCTCAAACTTAATAGCCGGTCAATGGAATGCTAATGCACACATGATTTAGATGTGTGAACGAATCAGGATCTCCAGTGAAATAATAATTCACATGAATCATTTGTTATGTGGTGATTCATTATCTTTGCCCATGGGAACTGCAATGAGCTCAGGGTTGGAAATGTGCACCCAAATTAGCGAACAAACCGCATGGGCTTGATATCGTGCTGGTTCTTCTATGATCCGTCCATCCCAGCACAAAGAAGAAACAATCAGGATCCAGGCACCTAACGGAAAGAGTAATTAATTAACCTGTGAAGGAAAAGAAACAACGATGTGATGAAGGGCAGTACACCGTAAATCTGTTGATAAAAACAGGAATCTAATTTATTTGGTAGATAAAAATGGCCTTATGGCTTATGCTTTCTATCCTCTTGCATGCACACAAGATCACATTAAGATAGTAATGACTCTATAGTCTATACCTCTGTCTTGTAGCTAGGCAACTATGGTCCAGAGGTCTGTGTAAGGTGATGAAGATTTGAATCGGAGGTCACCAAAAATAGCCGCATCAAAGCTGTGTTATACTCTCCACAAAAGATAAAATGGATGTTTATACAGCCATATTCTTGCATGGAATAGTGTCATAGGTTTCTGATATATATCTGAAAACAAGTTGAACAAATCAAAGAAAAGCTCACATATATATATGAAGATACAGAGAGTTAATTATCAGAGCATCAGCAAGACCGAAGGGAAAATATTAAAGACTGTTGAGTCATGGTAGATAGAACAAATATGTAGCACAGTCCGAACTATCAGAGAAGCGCCTCTAAAAGTTGATGCCATGAGGTCCGGCACGTACACATTTCGTGCCCATGGCCAGATCTACCATAATTTACACTCTTTTGGTTCGAGAGATTCTGGCCCCGAGCATCTTGAGCTTTACTTTTATGACAATGATCCTACCCTAAGTCATCGGTTTCGTCGGTCTCCTAACCTTGACCAACAAGTTGTAAGGAGTCTGGTCAATATTCTTCGCGCCAACCCATACTCTGAGACCTTCAGAAGTCTTGGACAAGCAAAAGATCTTGAGGATTATCGTATCACCCTAAATCTTGATAGTAGGTTGGATCAGAGAACATATAATGTACCGATAACTTCGGAGGTTGCTGCCATATGGGTCGAGGGTAATGAGCCGCGATCAGGATTTGACCATAGTGTAATCCTGTACGGCAACAACAACACGAGGCATACTATTCGGCCATACTACGGGTGTTACGACCCACTGTCGTACCCTTTGTTTTTTCCGAAAGGTGAGCTTGGCTGGCATCCAGATATCCCGAAGTTTGGTGTGTCTACGGACCAGGTGACTGCGGTTCGTGCGGATACACTCGACGAAGAAGGTTAGTGTTTTTTCACATTACATATTAATACATATATTACTACTTACTACTTATAATGCATTTTTTACACTCGTTTGTCAATCCTCTTTGTAGGATCCAATGGCAGACTGTGTGTATCTGCTAGGGAATATTACTGCTACAAGTTTCAGATGCGTCGTGATATATTCAACCCACTACTCTATGGCACGCGTCTCTTGCAGCAGTATGCGGTTGATATGTATATAAAGATAGAGAGCACACGACTGGACTACATAAGAAATAATCAAAAGGACATCAGGGCCGATCTGTACCAGGGTTTGCCAGATAGCATCCATGTAGGCGAGTGTCGTGCTGGCGCCGTAGGAAAAAGAATCGTCTTACCACCATCCTTTATCGGGGGGGGCCGTGACATGAAGCGTTGATTCCTGAATGCGATGGGTTTGGTACAAAAGTATGGCAAGCCGGACGTATTCCTCACGATGACATGCAACCCACACTGGCAGGAGATATTGTTCGAGCTTATGCCTGGTCAGACTGCCCAGGATCGCCCCGATCTCGTTGTTCGCGTGTTCAAAGCGAAGCTGGATGAGCTCAAGAAGCAGCTCTTCGAAAAGCACATACTTGGTAAAGTTGTTGCCTATGTGTACGTGGTCGAGTTTCAAAAGAGGGGCCTTCCTCACACGCATTTCCTTCTTACCATGAACGGCCAATATAAGTTGACATCTCCGGAACAGTATGATTGCATTATCTCGGCTGAGCTACCGAATAAGAACAAGTACCCGGAGTTATATGAGATGGTCGTGAAGCATATGATGCATGGCCCTTGCGGAAATCTGAACATGAACAATGTTTGCATGAAAGATGGCTTGTGCAAGTGCCAATACCCTCGCCCTTTTAATGATGAAACCATTCAAGGCAGAGACTCGTATCCCTTGTATAGGAGACGTGACGACGGTTGTAAAGTAAGGGTCTGAAAGGTGGATCTGGACAATCGATGGGTGGTGCCCTACAATCCTTTCCTCCTGAGGATGTTTAACTGTCACATCAATGTTGAGGCATGTTCAAGTATTAAGGCTGTCAAATACCTATTCAAATACATATACAAGGGGCATGATCGTGCTTCTGTTTCTCTTGGTGAAATTGATAGCAACGAACCGATTGACGAGATCAAGCAGTACAGGGACGCTAGGTGGGTTACCCCCCCGGAGGCTCTTTGGAGAATATTCGTGTTTGATCTAAGCAAGATATTACCCCCTGCAAAGCAGATGTAGCTGCATCTTCCTAACATGCACATGGTATCATTCCACGCGGGACAGGACCTCCATAACGTCATAGACCGTCAAAGCGCTGAGAGGACTATGTTGACTGCGTACTTTGAAGCAAATAGGGTACATGAGTGGGCTCGAGGCATTTTTTATAGAGATTTCCCATCAAGTTTTACCTAGCAGGCAGCTGGCAAGCAGTGGAAGCCGAGGCAGAGGGGCACACAAATTGGAAGGATTGTGTCAGCAAGTCCTGCTGAAGGAGAACGATACTATCTAAGGATCCTACTAAACCATGTTACAGGTGCAACCTCATTCGAAGACCTAAGGACAGTGGACAGTGTGTTATGTCCCTCCTTCCGTGAAGCTGCAGAATTGAGAGGCCTAATTGAGGCTGACAACACCATAGACGACTGTTTAACAGAAGCTGAGTTTTTTCAGATGCCATCCTCGCTACGGCGGCTATTTGCAACTATACTGGTCTTTTGTGAGCCTAGCGACGTCCGTGGGCAATGGAACAAACATCTACAGGGGATGACAGAGGACTACCGTCGTTCCAGCTCGTGTGCACATGCGATCGAGCAGATGGCCCTTATTGATATCAGAAATATTATCCAGTCGATGGGTAAGGACATAACAATGTTTCCCTTGCCCGAAATTGATGAGTCGCTCGACTATATGGGAGGTGAGTCCCACGAGATAATCGAGGAGTTCAACATTGAGGTGAATCAAGACCACATTGCTATTTCACAGTCTCTCAACCAAGAACAGAGATCAGCATACGATCAGATAATGGCAGCGGTTGAAAGCAACCAGGGAGGTATATTCTTTGTGGATGGCCCGGGTGGCACAGGAAAAACTTTTTTGTATAAGGCACTACTCGCCACGATACGTTCACAAGGGAAGATAGCCGTGGCAACTGCCACGTCTGGTGTTGCCGCCTCCATCATGCCCGGAGGAAGGACCGCACACTCGAGGTTCAAGATCCCGCTAAATGTCCAAGATGGTGGCGTGTGCAGCTTCACAAAGCAAAGTGGGACCGCTAAGCTGCTTCAGAGATCATCCCTTATCATATGGGACGAAGCATCAATGACCAAATGTCAAGCGGTGGAGGCCCTTGATACCAGCATGCGTGACATCATGGGTCGTCTTGAGCTGCCGTTCGGGGGAAAGACCGTCGTATTTGGAGGAGACTTTAGACAGGTGCTCCCCGTTGTACGTAAAGGAACCCGACCGCAGATAACAAGCTCAACGTTGCGTAGGTCATACCTATGGGAATGCATGCAACAACTCAGGCTTGTCCGCAACATGAGGGCCCAGAGCGATCCTGAGTTTGCAGAGTACCTTTTACGGATTGGAAGTGGAATAGAGGAGGTTGACGAGGAAGGTTACGTGAGGCTTCCTGATGATATTTGTGTCCCATCTACAGGGGAGGAGTCTGACCTTGACAAGCTGATAGATAGCGTTTTCCCCAATCTTGGTGAAAATCTAACAGATGCAACGTACATCACTTCACGCGCTATATTGTCCACTTGAAATGAGTGTGTGGACAGGATAAACACGAAGATGATTGAACGGTTTTACGGTGAGGAGATGCTTTATCATAGCTTCGATCGTGCGGAGGATGATCCATATGGCTATTATCCCCCTGAGTTTTTGAACACCCTCACCCCTAACGGGCTTCCGCCCCATGTGCTAAACCTCAAGATCAATTGTCCGGCGATTCTTCTTCAAAACATCGACCCCGCGAATGGACTATGCAATGGGACAAGGCTGGTGGTTCGGGGCTTTCAAAGAAATGCTATCGACGCCGAAATCGTCATTGGCCAACATGCTGGTAAGAGGGTGTTCCTTCCTCGAATACCGCTCTGCCCGTCCGACGATGAGATGTTCCCGTTTCGTTTCAAGAGGAAGCAGTTTCCGATTAGGCTCAGTTTTGCGATGACAATAAACAAGGCTCAAGGTCAGACGATTCCGAAAGTCGGCATCTATCTACCAGACCCGGTGTTCTCTCATGGTCAACTCTATGTTGCGTTGTCTAGAGCTATCTCCAGAAGCAATATTACCGTACTCGCCGTCTCTGACAAGGACAAATCGAAGCACCAAAGACCAATAATTACCCGTGGGACATTCACAAAGAACATTGTGTATAGGGAAGTGCTTACGTGTTAGCCGCTATGTTTGACTTGTTCTGTCTAGAGCTACTTCATTTTGCATGTACCGCACATATTATATTGTTGTTTGCTTGAATGGGTGGAAATGATTTAGGATCTCCCTATCAATCCTTTGAGATTCCGTCGCAACGCACGGACACTCAACTAGTAGAGTTATCAAGTATGCAACAATTTAAGTTTACATATTTTGGTATTTAAGACTAATATTTTATGTGCCAAAAAGGTAAGTGTAAATTGAATATAAAAATTTTATAAAAAATACAAAAGAAATTAACAGATTGAACGTATTGGATATTTGATAGCATTGTGATTTTAAAATATTTTTTTTATGTTTATACAGCTTAAACAAAAAAGATAAATTTCCACTATTGACACATATATATAAGGCAATGATCGAGTAATTCTAATGGAAAATAAGAGAGAAGTTACTGAGCGATGACATGTAAAAGGAGAATCGAGCTCTACGGTGTGGCATATAAAAAAGAATTCCCTCCCGATAAAAACAGGGAACAGTTAACGGTCACTGTTATACAGGCGTACAAATCAAGGATAGATCAAATATAAGAATATCTAGCTGCTGTGCGTGCTCTGAATTATTGGGGGGCCGCACGTTTAAGCTTTCGAAGTAGTACTGTCTGATAGCGCTATATATAAATATCTGCGCTGGTATACGTACTGTGCATGATTTACTCGTGTTTAATTTGCTTCCTCCCATTCTTGGACTCCTCCTGGTCTTCCATTCTCTGTTCTCGTTGAGACCAGGAGACGCTAGCGAGTAGGTGGTACATATGGTCAAATGACAACTAATTGACCTGTCGATCATCATTCGGTCATACATGAAATGGATGGATTAGCGGAAGAGCAGCAAATCTTCCGATTTCATTTCATTTTCAGGAGACGCTTATTGCCATAGTATAGCCAATAATTGACATATTTTGGCATCGCCGTTGTAGGCAACCGGCCGAGAAGGCACAGGCTCCTATACGGGCTAGGACACAGTCACACATGCACCCCCAGTTTCATGCAGGGTCAAACTCAGTCAGGTGCATACCAAGCTAAAAATTCCACTCCAGTTACAGTATAACGTCCATACAAATCAAATTTCGATCGAGCAATTAATTAAGGAATAATTCAGAATATACTACCCTAAAAGATGTGCAATGCATAATATATCACTTATTGACATGCAGGTTCATGAGTTACATGTCAGTAACACATGAATGACATATTATGAATTGCACTATCTTTGAAAGTGACATATGATGAAATATCCCATTAATTCAGATTTAATTTGCATTTTGTGGAACACGAGTGTATCGTAATCTCTAGTTACCTATTAGTTTTTTCAACTAATACCGCGCTTCTTACCTTAGTTTTCTGTTGTCAATGAAGGCATGCAGGGATGGAGAGGTTGCGGTGTGTCTAGGGACCGTGGCTTCATAGTTCTCTTTCTCTACATTTATTAGCTTAGGGGCACCATTGCAATTTCTAGAAATTCCATCGCTGAAATTTGAATAGTATGTAAGTTGATATTGAGTGTCTAGGACACTGTTAAATCGAGTTACAATATTATATGACATAGGTGTAATTAAAAAGATAGTGCACAAATGTATTGACCATGAATACAATTACAGTGTCGCACCACCAAATTTTCATGTTGTTATCTACTATGTGACCATACTTACTAACTTTTAGTTTTGTTTTCAATGACGACTGAGAATAGAGGTTGCATATATGGTTGTGTGCCTCCATAGTACGTAAAAAATAAGGGTATTATGATTGAATTTTACGCGTAATTATTTGTACACCATTTTTTATCTGACGACCGAAGCAAGCAAGCGCCTTCGGAAGTGAAGGTAGGGCTACTGGCTACTAGATTCTACGTACATATACCTGGACAAATCAATGGAAGCACTCTACGCACATGTTAATTTTAGTTCAGCATCATCGTTCATTCCTTGTTGAGCCACTGCACTGTTGTTGACACAACTTATTGTCAACGTGGCCGACCGTCAATATCAGGCCATCTACATTGTATCAAAACCACAACGACGGCGGCCAGTGTCATTGAGTGGTTTACCAAACAGTTTTATCCCTGAAGACCGTTGGTCAGTGATTTACCGGATAACCGTGAAAACCACAACTAATCAAGAAAACCAATTGCTAAAACCGAACGACTAGCCAAGTGACCAACTTAGATCAAACAATAGCCGCTCGAAAATCGTGACCAGCCAAACAGTTTTGCAATACCTCTCACTAGGCTGGCTATGTCACCGTCATGTTAATTAGCCGTCAAGATGGAAGTAGGCCAAGGCGACCGGGCGAGACGATGGTCTATGCGCCCGTTTCCGCGAACACGTCGGCCGGAGGAAGAAACGCATCCTGGAGTGTCTGGTTTTCAAGGAACCACCGCCCTCGCGGTACGGACACGCCGAGCACAACAACGAATCAATCAGTTAACCCCTCATGTTCTGACTGTCGATCTGCCCCGGTTTTACCCGTAAGCTATCATGCTTTTCTGTGGTCTTAAAGCTGAGGCCATTGTGTGCATATATACCTGTGCCAATCAAATTACTTCTGAATTCAGTTTTCTTGTAATAGTGGTTTTATATGCTTATGTTTTACTCAAATTCAGTCACAAATATTTGTTGTTCAGATATATGCAAGTTAAAGTTTTAAAATTTCCCGTGAATAACTTTCTAGATATTTAGAATTGGGAACACATATGAAAATTATACATATCGATTTATCCTAAAAAATACTTCCATATAATATAAATAAATTTGATTCTTTATAGATAACCTGCAATAGTAATAAGTGGTATATTTTGTATTTTTGGAGGCTGCATAGTTGTTCAAATTAAGAACGTCTAGAAAATTGTTCCATATAACATAATAATTTTCCCTTTTTTAGATAAACTAAAATAATAATAAGTGGTAAATTTTGTATTTTTTGAGACATGCTGCTGTCCAAATGAAGAAAACATCTGTAACTAGAGCTAGAACTTTAGCTCAAGAGCACAAGCCAAACCCAAATTCCAGCTCATGCATATCCAAAAATGAGCCCTAGCCTCGAGGCATGGCTTGTTCGCGACTAGTTCAGCCCACTGCTTTGAGTGCTGTCTAGCAACCCATCATACTCCACTAAAGACAAGGAGTCAAGACCCGCCTGGCTAAGGGCCATCGTAGTAGTCCCACCGTTCTATCAAGTCCCAACTCCCAACCCACTGCTAAGTGATGCTCCTTGAGTCACACCACCATGAGCGACGCTTCCAATTCCTACGCCACCACACAGTGGCTAACTTGTGTGGGTGGCAATCGACCAGCGATGCGGAGTTCCCTCTCCTGACTGCTCTAGATGACTAGATCTGGTCAACAGCATGGGAGCTCTCCCCTCTTCTCCGAATTCGGTGCCATGGAGCTCCCCTCTTCTCTAGATAGAATAGCGTAGGAGACGGTTGGCCGGCGATGCTGAACCTCCCCTCTACTCTACATAGAACAGCGTAGGAGACAGTTGGTTGGCGATGGTGAAGCTCTCCTCTTCTCAAAAACCGACGCAGATTTGCATATCGCCTCAGCTGCTCCTCGAGCTACTTGCTTCTGCCTGTTGCTGCCCTCCTCTCCCTTCTCCTTTGTTACCAGCGGATTCACCATCCAGACAGCATGCATGGGTATTTGCCCAGGCATCCATGATGTGGAATTGAACCCCAGATGTACAATTGTTTTGATATATCTTGCTTAGTTTGATCGGTGAACAAATATGATGCTTCAAGACGTACACTATCTAGGAGATGGAAACTACTCACTAACCGGTCGTTCTAAACCATTTATCAACATTCACTAAGAGCGTTCCTAAAAGCAAATGACATCTCAACCCCGTTTATCGAAAATCTCTTGAAGCAGTTTTTCAAAAGCTCTTACAAACAATTTCAACAAAGTGCACCAACTTTTCGAAACCGCTTCTAAAAGCTCTCAAAGTTCAGCTTCTAGCAATTCAACAATTTAACCCAATCTTTTGAGAACAACCTGTCAAGCTTCAGGTTTTCCTACGTGATAGTATTTTGATGCATTAGCTTATCCCCATCCCCTCAACTTTTATCTTGAGTTCATCAGTACATCACGGTTGGCGCCGGTAGGTAGACTTTGCCCCAGACTTACAAAATTTCCTAGCTCTGTCACTATCCTTGGTTGGCCAAAGCTACACCGAATGGGATCTAGCTAGAGGTGACAATAATGGACATGTCGGGGGAAACACCGACATGAATCTACATGACATTGAGGTTGATGAGGCAGTGCCAATGCTTATCCCGGTGTGGACATGAGCGAGATGCTACGTGGTCATAAGCCCTTACAAGCTAACTTGAGCTTCTCGCGAGCATGAGCCGAACCTATTTTCTAGCTGTTCATCTGTGCGAGCCAAGTCAGATCTAGTTCGATCAAGCTTGACTCAAATTCACCACTATTTGTGACAGGATGGAACGGTCGGTTCTAGTTATAAAGTCATGTAGGTTACAGTCACACGATCAATATTCAAAATGAATCGTGTAAAGCTTTACCGGACACGTCCGGAGCCATCAGATCGATCTCATTCCCCACATATTCCAGCAGTGAGCGAAACCGCGTCCGTTGAAAACTTGAAGTAGTAGTGCTATATTTGAGGGTACCACCCGCAGGTTTGACCCGACGCTGACACCGCACAAGCAAAGCCAGACAGTATTAATAATACTGGGAACGCCCGCACACGTCACTCCCCCAACTTCTCACTCGTCATCGTCACTCGTCACTCGTCAGGCCTCAAAGTATAAATCCTGGGAACGCCCGCATGTACACGCGCTTACCAAGTTACCATACCACACTTGAAGCTGCTGCTTGCCCTCGCCGCAGAGCCGTATTACCTTGAGGTGGCAGCTAGCTACTACCATGTCGTCGTCACCGCAGCGGCCGGCAAAGAGCGATGCGGCGGAGAAGAAGTACAAGGGCGTGCGGCTGCGCAAGTGGGGCAGGTGGGTGTCGGAGATCAGGCTTCCCAACAGCCGCGAGCGGGTGTGGCTCGGCTCCTACGACACCCCCGAGAAGGCGGCGCGCGCGTTCGACGCCGCCTTCGTCTGCCTCCGAGGCCCCGGCGCCGCCGGCGCCGGCATCAACTTCCCGGACTCGCCGCCGAGCCTCCGCTGCCGCAGCTGCGATCCGCAAGTGGTGCAGGCCGCCGCGCTGTCCCACGCCAACCGGGACTCCTCCGCGACGGTACATGAAGCGGCGGTGGAGGCTCTCATGGACGTGGACTCGAACACGAAAGCCACTGCGGCGCTGGCGCCCGAGCAGGGCGCTGCGGTGCGTGATGAGGACGTGGACGACGATGCGGTGGCGCCGGCGCCGGCGCCGGTGCTGGCGGACGGGAGCATCGACTGGTCGTGGTCGCCCATGGCCATGATGGCGAACCCTCCGCCGCTGTTCTCGCCCACCGGGTTTGGGAGCAATGCGTACGGGTGCTTCTACATGCCGCCGCCGACAGTATCGGATGCTGCGGATGATGACGTGGAGGAAAGTACTGATCTATGGAATTTCCATACCGGAGACTCGAACTTCTGGATCATGTGATGGGTGGTCATAAAATTTGCATTTAGAAAAATTTTATGATCCATCGAAATGACTATAAGATACCGGCTACCTCAAAGTAGCATGTAAGAGGTAGGTTTGGTATTTTACGAATTTTTTTCTCTCTCCAAAATCCTAGCCACCATCCTTGTACTCTCGGCACGGCGAGAGCTGGTGGTTGCACGATGTGGACTGGCGGCTAGAGTCTTGGAGGCCATCAGCAGAAGAGAGAAGGTGAGAGTGCGTAGAGGAGAGATGTGAGTGAGAAAGTAGTAAAATACCCTTTCTGCATTAATACCTCCATAGATGAAAGGGTGAAATTAGGAGGAATCGTATCTTGAAGTCATTAGATCTAGTGCAATGGATCACAGATTCAAGATACCTTGAAGGTCAACTGCATGTACCAAGAGGTACAATTATACAAATTAAACGATTAATTGTAGAAAGTTTCTTACAATTAATTTTAGCGTACTAAAAATACAGACATTTATGTTTGAAAATATAGTTGAATTTGTTGTATAAAGTTGTACTAATTTTTATACAATCATAATATTTATTATATATTTGATTAATTTAGAAAGCTATAACCTAGACCTACCGAAATAAGCAAGGTACCATTTTTTTTCCTCCGATTTAGCTAGGTATTTCAAAAGGTCTTTTGGAGTGAACTCGAACGGGAAATCCTTGTGATCTTACTTTTAGAAAATATTAACATAAATAGATTGGTCGACCATTTGCGCGCGTAATATCTCAGCTCATTGCCGCCAATTTGAGCATCATTTTATGGAGGCAAGTTATTTGCGAGTTGTACGTAGGTGGATCAAACAAAATGAACTTTTGGAATTTCTTTCAAGGGAACGTCAGAAGTCGGTTGTGTTTCTCATTAGTGCAGCCATTAGATTCTCTTCTTCTCCTGTTTGCATATTGTTCACTGGATAGGTATTTCAACATTCTTTTGGGATTGTTTCCTATGAAATATTAATAGAGTGATATGTAACTCCCATGCCTGTTATAGAAAGATAATTAATCTAATAAAATCCTAATGATTCGAGCCGACGTATGACGAGCATGATATGTACCCTGTTTGCACCACAATGTTAGAGTATATGCATGGTATGATTTGGAAGTATCTGACTGCAATGGTAGGATAGAATTTGTTAAGATTTATTAATTGTAAGCTCGATCTCCGATATGATTTCATCTTATCTTTAGAATTGTGTCGGGACCTGAATAACGGAGTCGGGTCCCTGCTGTGTTTTTACCTGTACTAGTCCCTGAATCAAGTAGCTAGTACACACAGTAGAACACCATCACACGCATAAACCAAATACATCAGAGTACAACTAACACGGCCATTATTATAATAGTTTGACACCAAGGCCTTACAATCAGCAGCGAAAACCCATAAGAACATTGTTTAAACTCTAATAAGGTAAAATCCATCTCCACAGGCAAGACTGTAGAGACGCGCTCCTAGACGTTGAAGAAGTCTTCATCTTAAATTCCTTCGGCGAACTCTTTGTCCTGGTACAACTCTTCTTTGGGGTAGGGGTGGTACTGATCTAGACCTTCTCATTGAAATGAGCAGCCCCGCACGAAAGGCAAGAGTGAGTATACTTTATACTCAACAAGCAAGACTGACTAAATGTGACTTTTGAATCAGGTAGGGTTCTTTTGCATAAAGCCAGTTTTGCAAGTTTTGCATAGGATTTTATAAAATGATGTGAAATGTGTTGAGAAAAATAAATATTTGAATCAGTTTCTTTTGAAATTCTGATCTCAACCGGTTTTGCCCAAACCTGGCTACTCACGGCACCCACCGTGCAAACACCCTCATCGCTCACAGCACCTACTGTGAGGAGAAAAACCAAAACACACGACTGCAATCATGGTTTTCCTTTAAAACGCTGTTTTGAAAACAAATACATAAGAAGTACCAAAGAAACAGCTCCCCATCGTCTGACCTTGATCGTGGACACGGCTATCATGATAGTTGTACACTTTACAGAGGTTACACGCTTTACCCCAAAAGGTGGTATTACTAGGAATCACCCAAAGGAAAAAAAACACCACAAGGCCTTTAACCAATATTATTCCTCTAGCCTAGCATTCCCTTGAAGGATTCCACTGCAGTGCTAGTAACCCTAGTTGGCTAAAGCCCCTCTTGAGCCCGCAAAATAGCACCAACTGTCTACTCCACTGACTGGAATGCCAACATTAGGAGCTCGAAGGGTACTCAACCAGGTCGTGCCCATACAAGCACTCGATGGTCGCATTATTGTACTTAGATCGTCTACCTCTAGGAATCGGTTCTTAGGGATCAAGGTGGTTCCCACACTAGACCCGAATCTCGTGCTTGCTACACCCACCTAGCTACCATCCACGCTGATCAGGTTTTGCAAAACATTTCCCTCCCTCCCCGATAGCACCCACTATCAAGTAACCCATTTGCAAACATGACAGCATCAACTGTCCTTTTAAAATCACGAGAACAAATAAGAAATTGATAATGGCAATTATCTAGTATGAACAATAATTCAATACTAAGCATTTCTAAGCATGTGCAAAACCTAATTCAAGGGTGATGTCCAATATTAACAATTTTAATAACCTAGGGCAGCAAGGAATATTTTAACAAAGTAATTATCAATTGGGTGTTATCTAAGCAACTAGGTACGGAGTAATTAGCATTTTTAGTTTTATTATAACATGCAGTTTGGAAATTTCTAGAAATTGTATTTCACATCATAGGGGCACGATGTTCAGCACTTTTCTTGATCAGCACAACCTTGGAGATCCTCTGCGGGATTGATCACAATGCTATCGTCGCTAGAACCTAACAAACGAAATAACAATAATAAACACAAACGCTAAAATAAAACATGAAATGACATGTAAGTTCATGGTTATGTAAAAATAACACAAAACGGTAAAACTTATTTCTCTGGTCAATCAAAATATTTATTTGCAATTGTATTGAAACTAAAATTATCTAAATAGCCATTTAAAGACATTTTATCAAGATATTAATTAAGAAAAAATTAAATATTCTCAAATATTTGTGAAAATATACAGAATGGTAGAACACATTTTTATGAACATTATAAAATTTATTTTGGAATTTTTGGACTTATAGAATTAAAGCAATGAAAACAATAAGGTTTACTATTTTAAAAAATTAGACAAATTCTAATCCTGCTTGGATCAAGACAAGCAGCCCACGACGCCCAATGCGGCGGCATGCATGCAGTGGCACGAACAACTGCTAGCTCGGCCAAAGAAGAATTTCAACACGCCGAAAGCAACAGACCGGGGCTCTGACCGTCACACCGCAGAGAGCAGGAGCGCGGCGGCGGCGAAGGCAGCAGCAGCAGTCTACGAGGAGGGAAAGAGAGAGGGAGGCGCGGGGGATTTGCCGGTGGGGTCGGATCGGCAGACCGGCGACAGCGACAGCGGCGACGCTGGCGCTCCGGTGGGGTCAGCGGCGAGGAAGTAGGGAGGAAGGGAGAGGAGGTAGCGGTGACCTCGGCGGTGGTGTCGACGCGCCAGACCAGCGATGGGGGTGGTGGCGACGATACCCGAAGTGGCGAAGGGCGGCAGGACGCGGCGACGCGGTCGAGCCGGCAGCGAGAGAGGGGTGGCGGTGGCACAGGTGAGCAAGGCGGCGGCGCGAGGTGAGTAGGGAGGGGTTCCCAGGGCAAAAGAATGGGCAGCACGGCACTGCGGCATGGCCAGCCATGGAGAAGATAGAAGCGCATGTCGGCGGCGAGCTCTAGCGGCGTTCCGGCCAAATTGGCCGCAACCAAGACTTCTACGACACCTAGAGGTGCTAAAGGAGGAGAGAGGAGGGAGAATTACCGGGCGGCATTGGCGAATTCGGAGAGGAGGCGGCGGCGGCGGCGACGACGATGAATAGGATCTCCGGCGCTTCGATTCGGCCTCTCCGACAACAACCACCTAAATACGAACAACAAAATGGAGGATAAAGAGGAAGAGGGTCCTTGAAGGAATCGAGCAGAGTCTGACTTACCCAAGCCAATTTGGAAGAGGATGCAAAGGGGGAAGAATGGCTTGGGCTAGGGGCTAAATAGAGAGGATGAGGGAGGTCAAGGGGTGGATTAGTGGTAGATTATCACCATTAGAGTGATAACTGAAGATATTAGGGAATTTTGATGATTAAAGGTTGAGTGGAGGGAGTTGAGGGAACTTAGGGGGGTTTTTGTGTCGATACAGAGAGGAATCAGTGAGAGAGAGAAAGAAGACAGAGTAAGAGAAGAGGGTCCAAGGAAATATGAAAGGCTTGAAATTTCTGATTTTCTCTTTTGAAAACAAAACTCAAATATAATTTTATTTTCTCTTTTCAAAATTAAACATTTATACTTTAATTACTTTATAAAATATTCGTAAAACAACTTAATTATTTTTAAAGTTTTTATTAAACAAGTAACCTACTCATTTTTATTAAAAAATTATTTTCTTAAAAAGAATTTTAATGCAATGCATGATGCAAATGAGTTTTTTTTTTGTTTTTAAAAATGAGGATGTTACAAATTGCTTAAGATCCAAGCCACCAATCAACATATCAATCCAAGCATATTCTATCATACCATAAGAGCACTCCTAGTATATTATTTCTATAAGTCGTTTCTAAATATGTCATGTCATATAGAAACAACTATAAATACAGCCCTTCCAATGCATTGTATCTAGTAATTAATTTGTTTATTTTCTTTTCTTTCTATTTATAAGCTCTATAGAAACGACCTAATGTCCCCAATGGGGATTTATTGTCGTTTCATTTCCTTATTCCTAGAAAAAAGACCGTCTCTTATATAAGAAACAACTCTGCTCTTTCTCCTTATTAACTATCCTCCACCTTAGCTATACTTCCTAGTTGCATCTATAGAAATAGGTAACGTCATTGTATTGAGAGTGCCCTAATAGTCATCCTTCCAGATAATATCATATACTCTAGCAATAATCCTAGAGCAATTATTGTGTGTGTATATATATATACAAAATAATTTTGTGCTAAATTTATGGTGTGGTAGTACTGTAGATAAAGGGTTCGTCGGAGGATAGCTCCGATATAGCCCAAATTAAGATGCCACTGCACGCACAATTTTCTTTGGAAATTCTCGTTTCAGCGAGTAAATTGACTTCTGCCCCAAATAATATTTGAGTAGTTTGAAATTGCAAAAGTAAGATTAAAAGGTTGCAAAAGAAATAAAGGTTGTGCATGAGCAAACTGCAAGGATACACAATAGCCGTGCCCTTTTATTTCTTTTTATCTTTTTTATATCTAGTTTCGATAGATTTTAAATGATATCCAACGGTTTAGAATATAAAATCTATAGCATTAAATCATTAATAATCGCTCCTTTAATCCTGTCCTGTCATGCTGCATGAGGTCACTGGTTTAGAGCATCTGTCGCAGGTACTTTATAATACTGTAGCTTGGGATAGAGTAGCTGGTGTAGAGAAGAAATCTTTTAGAGTGTAGTGTAAAGTGTAAAAAAAATTTTAGAGTGTTAGATAGAGGGAGTAGTGAATAGTGTTATATAATGGAAGGAAAGAGTAGCTGATGTGGATAGTCTTATGTGAGCATTCACAGCGTATGAGCCAGCTCAACTCAAAAAGCGGGAACCATCAATATATAGCGATATGGACTTCAGCACTTGCTGCATAGCGTATGAGTCGATTGTGGCCTTGTGGGACCCACAAGAAAAATTAAAAATAGCTAGATAGCGGATTTTCCACACTTACCTAGGTTCCAAGATGTTGGCAACAATCGATCTCACTTCAACATTCGAAGCACTGCTCAACTCCTACTCGTACATTCTTTTGCCAAAAAAAAATAAACCCTAAATTTTTTTAAAAAAATTGAGTCCTTCTTCCTCTCCTCTCTCTCCCCTCCAGGCTAGCCGAGCAAGCTACCCTCCATATGGACGAATATCAACGACCACCTCACTTTCACCGGCGACCACGCCAACGCCCGAACAAGTCGCCACACCACCCGACTTACCAACACGAGTCGCTAGCACCCACACGAGTGCGGCAACTCATGCTGGCACTGGCATGGTCGCCGGCGGCCGAACTCACAGGGGGAGCCGGCGGCTGAACTCACAGGGGGAGCCGGCTCGGTCGGGCCAGAGAGGAGAAGAGAAGAGAGGAGGGAAGGAGAAAGAAGGACCCGATTCTTTTTTCTTTCATAATCCAGAGGCTTCTTTTGCAAAAAAAGCATGTAAGATCAAGGAGTCGGAGTGGTGAATGATCGATGGTCGCGAACATAACTACAAGTGTGGATTTGCACTTCCCTTAAAAATAAAAACTAAGGAAAAAAATATAGATTACCTCTGGAACTCTTACAAAGGGTATAGGAATCACCCTCCAACTTTTTACCCCTTTAAATCTTAAAACCAAATAGATTACCCCTTAACCATTCCAAAGTGGTTTTGGGATTACAAAACTGGTATCCGCCACCTTATCGCCACAAGTGCATGCCACGTCATTCTCCCTCACACTTATCTTCTTCTACCTCCCCTCTCTCTCTATACCCCGTCTCCCCCGTTCCTCGGCGAGATGCGCCAGTGCGGCGGTGACCCTGTCCCCCTGCTCCCCACTGACAACCTGCTATCCTGCGGCTCGCTCCGGCAAACCCGACCCCCTGCTCCCCGGCGAGATGTAGCAGTGCGGCGGTGACCCTATCCCCCTGCTCCCCGGCAAAGATCCTGGTGAAAACCTGCTATCCGGCATCCTGCTCCGACAACCCCGGTGAGATCCATCGGTGTCCCAGCCCCCATCCTCATCCCCTTGTGGTCCAGATCTGAGGCGACGACCCCCATCCTCATTGGCGCGATGAAGGACGACGACATTGCTTAGGAGGTGGACGTGGGGGAGGACAGACCAGCGAGGAAGGGCAGGTTGACAAGGTAGAAGCTAAGAGAGAGGGTAAAAGAAAAGGATGGGATGGGTGGATGGCAGGAGGGCCCAGGAAGGAAAATAGAAAAGAAAGAAAAAAATTTTAATTGCAAAACCTGTTTTATAATGCTCCAAAACCACTTTGGAATGGTCAGAGAGGTAATCTATCTAGTTTTAAGAGTTATTAAAGGGGGTAAAAAATTTGGTTAGAGTCCAAGGATGATTTCTATACCTTTCGAAAAGTCCAGAGTTAATCCATACTTTTTCCAAACCGAGGCACGCTCTTCCTCTATAGTTGTTGTACTCCAAGACGCGCTTCGACTTTTTTACATGGCTTGAGCCGACCCAAAATAATGAGTCGATCCAGAGCGTCTAATCGCATTAGTCCGCTTCTCCGGTGAGCTAGTCGACTCAACTCCTCTCTGTCTCCATGTATGAGTCGGTTTGAAGGTCCAGTATGTTTCGCCTGCAATTATAGGCATGTGCTAAAGGACTTATTGTCTTAAAAATCGATAATTCGTTTCATTACTAATTAAGTATACTTTCATGCATGGACGACATTTCAAAAAAAAAAACCATAGAGGTGAATACTTAATTTCCCTCTGTAAAAACGTGTCCAATAACTTGCAAACAGTAACCCATTGTTTAACAGGAGGTAGCTGTAATTTTCACTGCCTTAGAACTCCACAATATATTCAAATAAGCAGCATCATGGTAAGCGCGACAGGAGACATCTAGAAGACGGGGTCCACGAGTGGTGATTACCGCATGCAACTTGCCATGCACACGCATCAATAAGCAACCATCCTAAGAAGCTTCACTCCTTAACTACTACTCTGCATAGTGCTCGTGCAATCCTCTCCTAAAAAAACAAATAGCAATTTACAGGTTCTTGGGTAAAGATTGATTGGCTATCTATCGCTGTCTTGCTTTCTTTCTCTGATTCTTGTTGATCTTGCCAAAATCAGGTAAATGATGTTTTACACATGAAGCAGATTGAGCTTCTCCAGTAGCTGACTATTGGGCAGTAGTATGCAGGTAAAAAGAAATAGCCGTCCATTGTATGTTCTCTACCTGCCATCCTTCATATGGTACCCTGTTGATGCTGCTACTGTGTTTAGTTTGAAGTTATAGATCATCACAGTATCACACTGAACAAGAACCGAGGCATAGATATGAGATATCCAATGGATTATTTTGTTCAGATGAAATGAGGTGCCAACAAAAACTAGATACAGAAAAATCTGCACATACGTGGCTTAGAGCAGATGAACCAGTAGTGTTTCAACCACCACCTGCCGGCTACGTATACTTAACAAATGACAACAGCAAACCATACAACAACATTCTGGCTTTAGGACTAGTGCGAGCATAAAAGCAACATCAACTTCCGTACTGATTAAGCTGGTGTCACGAATCGGGGAATTTGCTGGCTCGCCTGGAAAGGAGATGAAATCTTCTAATGCCCGTGCTGCTGGATAAACCCCAAAACTTTGATACTTTATTACTCTATGAAGGGCCTATTTATAGCCGGGCTAAGGCTTTACAAATCCTAATAGAAATAGGACTTCTTATCTATCTCTAACTAGACTCCAACTCCTAATAGAATAAGGACTCCTTATCTATCTCTAATTAACTATCGCTAACTGGACTTCAGTGTCTGTGCCGGACCCGTCTTGGACTGTTGGGGATCCGCAGACAGCCTATTGGGCCTGTTTTGGCGCCTATAGGTCCTACCAAAGAACCTATTTCGACATCTCCTCCCTCAAAAACAGCTCGTCCTCGAGCTGAAGTTTGGGTGTTGCACCAAAACCCTCCACATCTTCCCAAGTGGCTTCAAGCAGAGAATCAGCCTATTGAACTAAAATCGCCACCCATTGCGACAAGGCCGAGCCTTGCACCTGTTGTTTGTTGAGGGACCACTCTTCCATGCAGTAAAGATGGCAAGGAAGGAGGTGAATCTGGTGGCGCTCCCTTGAAAGCTTTAAGCAAGGAAACATGAAACACATTGTGGATACGAGCACGTGGAGGCAGTTCCAAACAATATGCTACCTCATCAACCCAATGTAAGATTTTATAAGGCCCATAGAAGCGGGGCGCAAGCTTGCCTTGACTCATTCCTGGAAGAGATGAAATTGGTCGCTGATGCAGCCGAAGCCATACCCAATCCCCTGGTTGAAATTCAAGTTGGCGATGCTTAGAGTCATAGTATGCCTTGACTGCTTGTTGTGCTAACAGCAATCAGTCTCGAATTTCAGCCAAAAAAATGTCGCGTTTGGCGAGACTGTCCGCAACAGCCACATTGCGGAGTTCCGATTCCTCATAGGAACGAAGAGAGGGTGGTTCACGCCCATAAACCACCTTGAACGGCGTCTCTCGAAGCGAACTGTGATAGGAGGTATTGTAGCAACATTCAGCCCAAGCAAGCCACTGAAGCCACTGTCGCGGTCTGTCCCCTGTTAGACAACGCAGGTACATGGATATGACCCTGTTAACTGACTCCGACTGACCATCAGTCTAGGGATGGAAAGCGGTGCTCATACATAGGGTGGTGCCTGCTGCCTTGAACAATTCCCGCCAAAAAGAAGAAATAAAAATCTTGTCACGGTCAGAGACAATAGACGAGGGTATACCGTGAAGGCGGACAATTTCATCAAAGAAAGCTCGTGCGACTGTCTCCACTGTATAAGGATGGCTTAATGGAATGAAATGGGCATACTTGGAGAAACGATCAACCACCGTGAAAATGACTAACTTCCCGCCCACTTTAGGTAACCCCTCAATGAAATCCATGGAGATGTCAGCCCAAATTTGTGAAGGAACCGGCAAGGGCTGCAATAGACCCGCTGGATGGAGTTGTTCTGTTTTGTTCCGTTGACATGTGGAACAAGCAAGGACAAACTCTCTCACTAGAGATCTGTCTTGTGGAATGTGAAAATCACGCCTCAATCGGTGGAGAGTTTTCTGAATACCTTCATGGCCGGATGTATGAGATTCCGATAGGACTTCTGAAATCAGAGGTGATGAAGGTGGAAGATATGCTTTATTTTGGTAAGTAAGGATATCATCAATTAAAGCCCAAGGTTCGGAGATCTCCCCCTGTTGCAATTGAGCGCGAAGTGCCACTAGGGCTGGATCTGAGCTCTGAGAGGCGCGCAAACGTGCAAATATATCAAATCCAGGCCCAGAAATGGATGATAATTCAGCAAAGTCAGTGCTGCGACGGGATAGTGCGTCGGCCACAATATTAGAGGTGCCCGGTTTGTACTCAACTACAAAGTCAAAGCCAAGTAGTTTGCCGACCCAGTGATGCTGAGGAATAGTGGACAGGCGTTGGTCCAAAAGAAATTTGAGAGAGTAATGGTCAGTACGAACCACGAACGCTCTGCCCATAGATAAGGCCTCCAATGACGTACAGCCTGAACCAAACCAATTAGTTCCATCTCATATGCAGCCAAAGAGTGATGTCGAGGAGCCACGGGCCTACTAAAGAAAGCAATGGGCCCATTGTTTTGATGAAGAACAGCCCCGAACCCAGCCCCTGAAGCATCGCACTCGACGATAAAACTTTGCTGGAAATCCGGCATTTGAAGCACTGGAGCTGTGGTGATTGCAGTTTTAAGGGCAGAAAAGGCTGTAGAAGCTTCCGGTGACCATAAGAAACTGCCCTTCCGTAGTAGCTGAGTTAAAGGGGTGGCAATAGCTCCAAAATTGTGGATAAAGCGGCGATAGTAGCCTGCTAATCCTAAAAAACCTCGGAGAGCACGAACGGATGATGGCTGGGGCCACTGTGTAACGGCTTGGATCTTTTCAATGTCCATGGCGACACCTTGGGCTGAGATGACATGCCCGAGGTACCCCACTGATTCAGCCCCAAAGGTGCACTTGGACTGCTTCAAAAATAGATGATGCTGCCGCAGGAGAGCAAAAATTAGACGGATATGCTGGAGATGCTCCGCCCAAGAGGTACTGTAGATTAGAATATCATCGAAGAAGACCAGCACAAAGCGACGAAGGTACGGCCGCAATATTTCATTCATCAAGGCTTGGAAGGTTGCCGGGGCGTTGGAGAGGCCAAAAGGCATGACCAGAAACTCGAACAGGCCCTGATGAGTCCGGAAAGCTGTCTTGTGAATATCATTTGGATGCATCCGGACTTGATGATATCCTGAACGCAAATCTAGTTTGGTGAAGAACCTCGCTCCGCGAAGCTCATCGAAGAGCTCCTCTACCACAGGGATGGGAAATTTATCTTTGATGGTTTGCGCATTAAGTGCACGGTAATCAATGCAGAAACGCCATGAACCATCCCGTTTCTTGACTAATAGAGCTGGGGAAGAAAAAGCGGAAGTGCTCCTGCGGATTACCCCTTGCTGCAACATGGTATCGCATTGACGTTCGAGCTCATCTTTCTAGGTATTGGGGTACCGATATGGTTGTACCACGACCGGGTTTGCTCCTGAGACAAGATGAATTCTATGATCATGGGCTCGAGGAGGTGGTAAGCCGTGGGGTTCCTGAAAAATGTCCTCAAATTCCTGTAATAACTGCGGCAGGAGCTCTTGACCTGTGGAGCTGCGAGCTTGAGGTGTAGATTGTCTTGGTAGGCCCATGCCGGTAAGACATAGCCTTTCCCCCTTGTTGAAAAGTCATTGTATGATGACTGAAATCCCATAGTACTGGACCTAGACCGGCCAGCCACTTGGTCCCTAGGACCATGTCGTAACCGCCCAGGGGAATCACATAGAAATCGACAGAGAAATCCAGATTGTTGATGCGAATTGGCACCCCCCGGAATACACCCGTGCAAGACACCCGATCCCCATTGGCTACCGTCACCCCAAGGCCGAGGTGTGATGTAGGCACCCCTGGGAGATGGCTAGCGAGATCTTCGCTAATGAAGTTATGGGTTGATCCTAAATCTACCAGAGCAGCCACCTCAATTTCTGCAATGCAAACCTTTAACTGCATGGTCTCACATAGTCGGACCCCCGAGATGGTGTGTAGTGAGATGAGTCCTTCCTCGGCCGGAACATCACCCTCTGAATCTTGTTCGAGTTCCTCATTGATAGCGAGGATCGAGAACAGTTTTTTGCATTCGTGCCCCTTTACCCACTTTTCATCACAATTGAAACAAAGATTTTGTCGGCGCCTTTCAGCCATCTCACTAGGAGTTAACCGCTTAAATGTTCGCTGGGATGATTGTGCTTGAGTAGGTGGATCACCAGTCTGTGGGGCTATAGGGGCCGTTGTCGTCTTAACTGCTTGCGGCTGACGCTGATTTCGCGGGTTTAATGTGGCCAATAAGGAGCGTTGCAATTTCTCCACCGCGCGAGCTATATCCATAGCCTCATCTAAGTCAGCTGGGTGCTTCATCTCAACTTCTGATCGTAGGGGATCGAGGAGGCCAAAAGTAAAGAGATCCACCTCCTGCTTTTCAGATAATTGTTCGGCATGGCAGAGACGGGTGAGAAACTGATCCTCATACTGCTCCAGTGTTCCCGTCTTGAGTAAGGCAGCAAGTTCTCCCAGAGAGTTGCCATTTGATTCAGCTCGGCGCCAGAACTGTGCGCACGAATTCCACCCGCTTAGGCGTTCCATATCGTCGTTCCCAAATGTATACCACATTTGTGCTCTCCCAGTGAGGTGGTATGATGCCGTGGCTACTTTAGCACCTTCCTTGGTCTTTTGTCCTCGAAAAAATTGTTCACAGCGGCATAGCCATGGAAACGGGTCGTCCTTGCCATCATATGATGGAAACTCCCAGCGGTGTGGTCTGGGCGGGACTGGAAGGTCGTCCTCGTCGTCCATCTCCCGGACGCAGCGCGCTTGGATCGGTGCTGGCGCGCGCAGCACACGGCGGCTACCCTGCGGTTCTTCTTCGTCGCTTCCTGTGTAGTCCCGAAGACCCATGGCCGGTGCTAGGGCGCAAGCTAGATGGCCATCACCGGCACCCGCCGCCCTGGGTTGCCGAATGTGCACGGGTTCCCCAATGCGGATCGTACGCACGTCGGGCGGGAACAGGGGGCGGTGTGCGCGGCGGCCCGCTTCTCCCGTGGATGGAGCGAGCCCGCGATGTGCGCGTCGTGTCTCCTCATCCGTCGTGTTGCCGTGCCGCCCGCCCTGGACCTCTGACGTGGCGGGGTCCCTGTTTTCCGGAGCCTCGTCGATCCCGTCGCCTTCCGCCGGCTGCTCCTCCGCTAGGGCCTTGCCGCGGCCAACCTCCAGCCGCATAATAGAAAGGTGGTGTGCTTGCTGCTGCTGGACGACGTCGCGAAGGGAAGTCTTGATCTGTCCAATTTTGTCAAGCCCCGGTTTGATCTCTGCAAGGAACGATCCCAGCGCCTTTTGAAGACCGGTCGCCGTGATTGCTCCTTGGCTGCCGGACATGGTGGAGATCACAAACCTAGGCTCTGATACCAAATATTGTCACGAATCGGGGAATTTGCTGGCTCGCCCGGAAAGGAGATGAAATCTCCTAATGCCCGTGCTGCTGGATAAACCCCAAAACTTCGATACTTTATTACTCTATGAAGGGCCTATTTATAGCCGAGCTAAGGCTTTACAAATCCTAATAGAAATAGGACTTCTTATCTATCTCTAACTAGACTCCAACTCCTAATAGAATAAGGACTCCTTATCTATCTCTAATTAACTACTGCTAACTGGACTTCAGGTCTGTGCCGGACCCATCTTGGACTGTTGGGGATCCGGCACAGGCCTGTTGGGCCTGTTTTGGCGCCTATAGGTCCTACCAAAGAACCTATTTCTGACAGCTGGTTCTGCAAGTAACAAACGGATTTCAGATCATACAATGATTTTCAGTAGCTAGTTGATAGTTCATGAGGTTTACTACGAAGAATCAGCTACTTGCAGTGGCAGGGCAGTCTACAAAGGTACAAGGTAATCGATGAAAGGTTCAGCCTTAGGAGCCAAAGTTTTCATGCTGTCACGCGTAGCCAGTTCATTGTCCTCAAATTGGAAAGCTGGAGCACAGGTTACACCAATCAGAGAATAGTGCAGTTCAGGGTCTCTTCCAGGTGTCTTGACGAGAACACTTCTGTCTTCAGCAAAAGACTCGATATCGCAGGACAAGAAGGCACCAAACCACACATTTGGAGGGACTGTGTATTGTGGTCTCTGTCCATGCTGCAGATCAGGACCAACAACTGTTATCTTGACTTGCCCATCATTATGCACCTCAAAAACCTAAAACAAAATGGGTTATCTCTGCAGTGTGCTTAGAGAGTCAGAGTACAGATATTTAATTTTCCGGTAATCATACCGTGAGAGGTTCTCCCATGTAGTAGTGCCAGGTCTCAGCACATGGGATGCGATGCAACCGAGCAATCTCCCCAGCAGGAAGCAGGAAATAGATGGCATTGCTCACAGCACGGTCCACCTTATCTACAAGGATTGAAACAGAAAAGTAAGAAATTCGGCTAAATGCTGTTGCTTAACCCTACTATATATTCTGCAGAAGCCTCCACTATGGAGGTTTACAGTCATGGTACTTAAAAATATGCTGATGGATATGCACTATGATACGGTACACTATCATGGGCATGAGGGTGTCACACTGTCCATTATTCAACATCTTTGATGGTTTTATGTTGTAAAAATTAAGGTCGTCATGGTTCATTTGGGTTGAGTGAGCTAATTTCAGTGTCTCATGGCACTGAAAGGTGTTTATAGGCACAAGGATGTCACATCCTTGGAGTGTTGATTTGTTTAATACTCAGAAACAGAAAAACTACTGCAAACTATAATACAATATGTCCTTAACAGAGCTCGTAAGACTTGCATAACAATAAAGGGCCAACTAACAATAATTTAATCTAGCTAAGCTGCAAAATCGCAAAATCTCTGTTATGTGTTGATGATAGGCAATATTTAAGCTCCGTTACAGTAGGTAGCATACTTGACAAGAAAAAAAGGCAGCAGGACAAAAGCTGCAGAAATAATTGCATCACAGCAAACTTGTTTATTAATGATTCATAGATATGCTCAGGTATGGAAATAGTTCAGAAATCAGAAGTATCAGGCTGCAACATTAACTAGTGCTAACTTCCGGATTGCCAATAGCTAATTGGAATTCTAGATAAGGTTTTTTGTTTAACCATCCAGTTTAGGGGCTAGAAAAACCAATAAAGTTAGTGCCTTTAGGCCAAATTGCGTGGATGGTGTATGCCAAATTTGGGCCATGTTTGTGTATTTTTATAATCATTCTTTCACAACATGGAATGAGCCACTAATTACAAATAGTGAGTCTGTTTGAATTTGCTCTGGTGCAAAATCAGGGTTTAATAATAGCCCAAAAAATTTGAAGAAACCATACTCCCTGAGTATATGACACTAACTGCATCAGCTTCTAACATTTGCGAACTACCAGCAATTTCTTAGCCAAAGAAAACGTTCACTCCGTTGTCTACTAGTCTTCAGTGGATTATATAAGTACATCATTGGGAAGGATCTCGTTGTGCTAGCAATAGTTCATTACCAATCCCTAAATCATGCATCATGAGTCGCTTACGAATGTTAAAGCTACTTCCTGATCTGAATCAAACTAACACTGAAGTATGGAACCAATTACCGTCACTAAATTGGAAGCCCAATTAACAGAACGGATTACAACTGCTTACAAATATCACCAAAGGTGTTTCTACTGTTTGCGAAACTCTAGATGGAGTGGTCTAAAGGAAGAAAAAGCAAGTCCAATGCGAGATCAAGAACCCTGCACAGACACCTAGAGCTGGAGCGAAAGATCCGAGCTTACAGCTGGGCGAGAGGGCGGACTTGGGGAGGGCGATGGAGGGGTCGCGGAAGGTCTCGAGGTAGAAGCCGCCGTCGGGGTGGCGCTGCAGATCCAGCAGGGAGACGATCTCCGCCGCCGTCTTCTCTGTGCTCGAGAGCGCCATGTCGTCGCCTCGCCTCAGGCTATTGCCTTCCTGGCTTCCTGCTGCTTCGCTTCTGCTCGACAACAGTGTTACATTCAGAGTTAAATTCATCTTAGCCGTTGATCCCCGACGGAGCTTCACCAACCAACGGTGGAGATTGCTCAGGCGGGGATTAAGGGTCTGGCTCGGTCGGTCTCACACTGTCACACAGACGCACAAGACGGGAAGGTCCCAACGCGCCGCCGCGCCGTCTCGCTCTCCCTCGCCACCGGCGACCATGTCCCTGGCGGCGATCTTCGTCTTCCTCCTCGTCTCCGCGCTGCAGATGCTCGACCGCGTCCTCGTTCTCGCCAGAAAGGTCAGCGCTGAGAAAATTCCTTTCTTTTTTACTCCGATGGATTTTTTCGCCGAATTTTTGGCGGCGATTTTATTCTTAGGGAAGAAAAGGTTCGATTTTTGGGGGTAAATTGAGGAGTTTGTGAATCATTCTGCCATGAAAATATGCTGGTCCTGTGATTAGTGGATCTCCTTCATGCTGCAATTTGGATTGTTTTCCGTAATTTCTGTGTTCCGATGGCGTTGTCCTCGCCGGCTTTTATGTTCCAGAGGGGATCATTGACTGACGAACAGCTCAAACTACGGCTGGAGATCACGCAAATTCTCAAGGAGGCCAGTGCACTGTCGACGTAGGCATTTTGTTTGCTCTCTCCTTGCCCTTTCCCTTTTGATTTGGCCATGTTGATTTACTAGTTCTTCCCTGTCCCTGATTCGTTCCCTGTTTGTGTTGCAGACCCTCAACTTTTGCGCAAGCCGCAAAACTCAAGCGGCTGGCTGCTTCTAAAGAGAAGGAACTGGCGAACTGTAAGTGTTGAACCCTTGAATTCTTTGTGACTTTGCTTGTTTAGATTCGAATTGCTGTAGCATCATGGAATGTGATCTTCCTTCCCATGTTAACTGATTCCCTAAGCCATTACCAATGCTATTCTTTTTAATCAAAAGTCCTTACTGATGCTGATATTAAAGCAAAACTCATTCATTGGTATGGACAAAAGTAAATCTGTGAAACGGTGCAATTACAATCTACAGCTGTAAAAGGGGTAATATTCCTTTTCTATTTTTCCATTTTACAGTACAAGAGCTAGACATTAAAGGGAAGCAGTCTTTATATCACCAATATGGAAGAGTTCTGTTGATTACCAAGGTGCTTCATCATTCAGTTAGCTTTGTTCTCTATTATATTTGACAATGTATAGTTACAAAAGTGTCATCAAAGTCATCTGGTGCTAGGTTCTAATTTATGGTGTGCTCATCCTGTGGTTTTGGAGCACTCCTGTAACTACTGTTCCCCAGCATCTTCTACAGCCCTTCGGTATGTTAATGCGACTTATCAATTATCAGCTTGTTCCAAATCCTTCTTAGTTGCCTAATATTTGTTCATTGTGCTATGTTAGTTCAGTATACTTCATTAAATTTATCTATCTCGCTTTAAAAAAATTAATATTTATCTATCAGGAAAGATGTGGCTTTTATTTTGTAATGATGACATTTGCCGGAAAAGGTTTTATCAAAAAAAATAGACCTTCAGAGGTAGAAGGATCTGTTTAGAGAAACTCTTTCCCCCTTCCGTGCAACATATTGCATGCATCTAGATATTAAATTCTTAGAGAAACTCTTTTCCCCTTCCATTAGTTATCAGTAATCACTAACCATATATAAGTGTGTGACAAAAAAAGAGGATCTTTTTGTGCTGAAATCGTTTAGACAAACTGCCAGGGTGTACCATGTCATTATTCTTTCAGGCAGGTTATTCTGGTTTCATTTATATTTTGGTATAATTGACTTTAAGATTATTGAGTGTTGACATCCTTTCAACTTGTTTGTTCTTGCTTTACCTTCTGGGAACAAAATTAGTTCCGTTGTTTTTTTATTTCTCGTGATCATTTGCCTCACTATATACATCAACGGTCATGAAGAAGATATAGTTTTAAATGATCCACAGGAAGGATGTTTTCCTGGAGAGGTGTTGATGCTGCCACAGGCCATGTTGTGGTAAGTGTCATTGAACGTTTAACTTATGGGCCTCCTTTGAATACGATAGGTTTGTTTCAATCTCCCTGCTAAAATCATTGCACATGAGTTAGAATGAAACTTCTATCTGGGGCTATCCTCTATCTAGAGATGAAATTAACAGGATTGCCAAAATAAGGCATGGAGATGCCTTATTTTAAATACTCTTTAATTAGTTGTGCCCCAAATATCCTAGTGAATTTGCAAATATGAGGATAGCTTTTTTTTTTCCCAAATTTCCTAACTTAGACCAGAATATTTTTTCAGGGAAATGAAAGTTACACTGTTTTCTAATCCCTCATGGCTCTGGTGCAGGTTGGAATCTTCCCCTGGCTATTTTTGACCTCTAGAGTGAGCAAATTATTGTGCCAAAAACTCGCTCCCATATTTCTGCATCCGTAGCTTCTATAGATTATTTAGATGTGCTTTCTCAGTGTTTCATTCCATCAATTTTGTAACTTTTGTTGTATAACATTTCTATCTGTGTCCTAACTTCAGCACCATTGCTTCTCGTGCTGTCACTTCCTGTAAATTTTTGTTGTGTTTATCTGCCCAAAGGATAACTATCAAGCTGTTTGATGTATCTATGTGGGTGCAAGATCTCTCCTTTTTTTCCCTCTTAGATCTACTCCCAAGCTTAAAATGCTAGCATCGTATTACTTAACTAGCATGGTGATCCGTGCACTTGTGTGGCTAGATTTGTTGTTATAATCTACAACGTCATAGTTAGATTTAGCTAAAACATATTTAATATCTACACCGTTATAATATGAAGCCATTATAATTGACGATGTAGACTATCTGTTAAATTCAAGAAAATTGTATATTTAAGATATATACCATTATAATCAAGCGCACTTGCATCTAGATTATAGTTAGATTTGGCAAAATCTCTTAGATCTACAATGTTACAATCCAATTAACTTTAATTGACGGGGTATATTTCTTCCTTTTTTCCTTTGAGAAATATGGGAATTGTTGTAGGTTTTTCTCCAATTAATGTAGGAATTTGTGGAGATTTTTTCTTTCTTTTCGATTAACGTGGGAATTTATAGCTTTCTAGAGTTTGGTGGCTCTCCTGAGCATGGAAGCTATCAAAAAAAGGAAAGAAATATATTAATATTATATTACTTTTCTTTGCCATGTTTTTTTATTTTGTGTTGCTTTTCTTAGGTCAGATGCAACGCAACTATGGGCACATGTTTCCTATCGTCTGCTTCTCTTGCCGTCTCAATAGGTTCATGATTCCTATCTAAATACAGTGTGTTTTGATCACGTCTTCCAAAGACTACTTTTCTTGCTGTCTCTGAGTCGTTTGCTCTCTAGGCTTCTAATCTTCGGAGTGTTATGATATGTAGTAGCATTTAGGAATAAAACCTTTTGTTCCATCACAATTGGTCCTAATCTTATTTGTGCTATCATTTAGTGACTTCTCTCTTCTATGCCATCATAATGGTTCGATTATTGCCCTTTGTGCCATTCACAAAAACTTATCCTTTTTGTTTAAGTCATGTAAACATTTAATAAAACCTAAAAAATCAGAGTTCTAAAGTATGCAGCAATTTGAATATACATTTTTTTTGGTAATTTTCATATTACTCTTTTTATATTTAAAATGTTTTAACTGTAAATTGAATATAAACTTTTTTTCATAAAAATATCCAAAATAGATTTAAAGTATTGCATATTTGATAACACTATCATTTTTTGAAGACTTTTTAGTATGTATATAAAGCTTAAACAAAAAAAAAATGAATTTTCGCCAATGGCATGTCGGACAATATTGAAACATTTGTGTTGGCAAATAGGGTAGAGGCCACTTGAGCAATGGCACGCAAGGAAGAATCAAACTATGTTGTGGCATATAAAACATTTTTCCCTAGTGTTTATGTGCTCTTCATCAAGCTTTGGATCTTCCTTGTAGGTTTCTCCCTTTAGGGTGCTTAGGCATCTCCTCTCGCTTCTCAATATCAAGTAGCGTGTGGGTGTCTCCCTTCCAACGTTCTGATCTATTAACTATGAGAGAGGGGAGTTCTTTGTATAGATCCTTATATAGAGGTAATGAGTGTAGAGATAAATTCCAATTGAATTAAAAGACGACATATAGGGTTAGTATCCAAACATAGTTATAATGTAATCACATTGCAATAGTTTTACACATCAAACTATTTTTTTTATCATCAAACAGATCTAAATTTTTATAATAAGATCCACTCTAATTGATGGTGCAGATTTTTCCCTTTTTCTCTAATGTGGGAATAATAGACTTGACGCTCAGGGGCGGATTTGGGCCTATGGCTAGGTGGGCTACAGCCCGAGGCTTAGCATTATACCCTTATGTATATATGTTAAGGCAGTTAAGCCCAATATATGAGTATAGCAACCCAGCATGGGTCCTACAGCAAGTTGCAGCCCGCTACCCCGCTCGTGGGCTGTAGCTGTGAGCGAGCGATCGTTTCTTGGGCCGGCATTGAAGAAGAACAAGCAAAAAGGTAGCTGTATTTATAGGGAGGCAAGAAGGTTTTTTGGGCCCACTCGTTGCATGTTTGCAGGCGTAGCCCGCTCCGCCGCTCGTGTAGACGTGTGTCTCATGTGCAACTGTGCAAGCTGCACGACGTGCGTGTAATCGCGTGACTCGCGTCCCTGCAGGTTGTGGCTGCATGTCCGTTCGTCTCCAACTCCAACCGTGCCTGTCGTTGGCGTCGACCTCCGGGCTCCGGTACGGCTCCACATGATCCCGCTGACTCCGTGTGATCCCGGCGCCACACCACGGCCGCAGACCCTATGTGATCCAACCACTAACTCATCATGATCCCCGCGGCCGGCGCCGCGCCAGTGGCCAAACTCGCCACGGCCGCAAACCCTGTGGCTGCGTGCCCCTGCAGGGCACACTGCACACAAGCAAGTAGCTCTGTAGGCTGTAGCTAGTCTCTTCTCGGTACACACTGTACTGTACAATGTACACCACCTCATATTTGTATAATTGTAATTTGTACATTGTCTCATTTAGATAAGTATTTACATTAAATTAGGGAGAATGAAGAGGACTTTGATATCTTATTTTCAAGCACAGTCACAGTCTAATCAACCTCATACAGAAATGGTTGGAACGGACCCAACAGGAGATAGCATCAATAAGAAAAACAATCATGGTGTTGAACTCGATCAGAATGATATTGTTGCCATTCCTAGGCTTCGAAAATCGATCGAGGAGTTCGATGTAAATGTCAGAGTTGCCGCTAGAAGAGAGTTCTTGCAATTGGGACCATGCCAAATATTTGGACATGATTTTCCACGGAAAGGACAAGGGAGTCAAAAGAGAAAATTTCAGGAATCATGGTTCAGTATGTATGATTGGTTGGAATATAGTGTTACTAAAGATGCGGCCTTTTGTTTTTGTTGTTATCTCTTTAAGTAACATAGACCTGAAAACTTTGGTGTTGATGCCTTCACAAACAAAGGGTTTAGTAACTGAAAAAATGCAATTAAATCTTTTGATGATCATGTTGGCAAAGTCAATAGTGCTCACAATAAAGCAAGAAGATATTGTGAGAAATTTGAAATCTCTTGTAAATTTGAAATCGATATAATTCCTTATGTTTTGATTTACTTTACATGTTAACCTTTTAGTTCTGATTCATGTCCTGTTATTGATGAATAAAATATATGTTTCATGTTTGGATCGACCTAATCTTCGTTATCTAGATACTCAAACTATATTATTTAGATTCCAAAATATATTGTATTAGTGTATTGTGTTTATTGGATTTTGCTATTGCTTCGTATAGCTAATTTATCGTATTTTAAAACATTGTATATTAGGCCGGGGTTTGACGAGATTCTATTGTTGGTTTTTCTAGTAGGATCTTAGTGCCTAAACGAACACCTAGATGCGGTACTTAGGATTACCTTCGGGGTTCGAGCTTGAGGACGCCATAGCCGACGTCGGTGAAGGTGACACAGTGGCGGTGAAGAGGCGGCGGCCTTCCCGTCACTTCCCACGTGCAAGGGATCGGTCATCTTAGGGTTTTGTTGGGGCGAGGTGAAGCCGGCGAACGTTGGTTCGCGAGCCGGCCCTCGAACCCCTTTATATGTACGCGTGGTGTGATAGGGGGCCACAACCAAAGTGGTTGGTTGCGCCCCCGATCAGGGCGCGAAGTGGGGATCTCGGATCCGAGATTCCCACAAGATCAACCTAACATTCTCCCCCTTGATCTTGAAACTAAACAACTTAACTTAATCCCACTTTTCAATAGATTAGTGCACCAAGACCAAGGGGTTACAATAGCCAGTTACGTGCTATCGAACTCAATGACTATAATACACCTTTTCTATCTCAAAACGGAAACTTAGTCTTATGGGAGATGGTTGCTTATTTGACCCCTTTATATCCAGAATCACAGGCTTTCCAATAAACCCATTCCGGCTACGTGCTCTCTGAACACATATGGTGGTAAGCCCTTAGTTAGCGGATCCGCAAGCATTCGCTTGGTACTAATATGCTCAATCTTTATGGTTTGATCCTGGATTTTCTCCTTCACAACATAAAACTTAATGTCAATGTGTTTGGCAGCACTACTTGACTTGTTGTTATAGGAGTAAAATACTGCTGCTCATTGTCGCAAAGATAATGTGAGTGGCCTTTCAATGTCTTCCACCACTCTTAACCCGGGTATAAATTTCTTAAGCCATAGTGCCTGCCCGGTTGCCTCATAACAAGCTACAAACTCAGCGTGCATTGTCGACGATGCAGTGACTGTTTGCTTGGGGCTTTTCCACGAAATAGCTCCCCCTGCGAGGGTGAATACATAGCCTGATGTGGATTTCTTAGTGTCTATACACCCCGCAAAATCTGCGTCAGAGTAACCCACAATTTCGAGGGCACTTGACTTTTTATACGTTAACATGAGGCTTTTAGTTCCTTGCAAATATCACAAGGCTTTCTTAACAGCTTTCCAGTGATCTATTCCTGGATTTGACTGATATCTGTCAAGCATCCCGGTTACAAATGCTAAGTCAAGGCGAGTACACACTTGAGCATACATTATGCTTCCGACAGCTGAAGCGTATGGAACCGATTTCATTTGATCGATCTCATATTGGTTCCTGGGACATTGAAAATTCCCAAACTTATCACCCTTGACTATTGGAGTAGGCGAAGCCTTACACTGATGCATACTATATTTCTTTAGAACCTTTTCTAAGTATGCCTTTTGTGATAGGCCTAATACCCCTTTTGTTCTATCTCGATGAATCTCAATTCCTAAGACATAAGATGCCTCACCGAGATCCTTCATCTCAAAATTTGAGGACAAGAAGTTCTTAGTCTCCAGAAGCAGATTTTTATCGCTGCTTGCCAGCAGGATATCATCTACATATAGGACTAGGAAAATAAATTTTCCATTCTTAAACTTAGCATAGATGCAATTATCCTCCCCATTTTCCTTAAAATCAAAACTTCTTATAATTTCATCAAACTTAAGGTACCACTGTCTAGACGCTTGCTTTAGTCCATAGATGGATTTGTTCAGTCGGCATCCCATGTTTTCTTTCCCTTTCATGACAAAACCTTTGGGCTGAGCCATGTATACATTTTCATATAGATCCCCGTTAAGAAACGCCGTCTTAACATCCATCTGATGTAATTCTAAATCATAATGTGCTACAAGCGCCATGATGATTCTAAAAGAATCCTTTGTTGAGACAGGTGAGAAAGTCTCATTATAATCTATTCCTTCTCTCTGAGTGAAGCCTTTGCCACAAGCCTTGCTTTGAATCTTTCAAGATTCCCTTTGGAGTCACGCTTAGTTTTGTAGAGTCACGCTTAGTTTTGTAGACCCATTTACAGCCTACTGTTTTGGCTCCTTTAGGAATTTCTTCTAAGTCCCATACTTTATTTGTGCTCATGGACTTTATTTCATCTTTCATGGCTGCAAACCACTCAGATGAATGGGGACTTCTCATAGCTTCCTCAAAGGAGGTGGGATCACCCTCCATTTCTAATTCTTCACTTGTGTAAACTTCATAATCAGCAGAGATAGCTGATTTCCTGGTTCGTTGTGACCTCCTAAGAGGTTCTTGAGCAGGTACGTTACTCATTATAGGAGGCTGCTGTGGTTCTTCAGGTGCAGCTGCAATACAATCTTGGGGCTCCACAACAGGAGGAGCCTTAGGTACATTAATGGCTGCACTAGGAGAACTAACAACAGGTGTTGCAACGACTGGAGGTGCAACAACAACAGGTATCGAGAAAATAGGCTCTTGAATCATCGAAGTCGGGGCAAAGATCCGTTTCTCCTCAAGGCTTATTTCTCTGGATACCATGCTCCCCCTGATCATTTCTTCTTCCAAGAACACAGCGTGTCTTGTCTCTACAAACTTAGTCTGTCTGTCAGGACAGTAGAAACGGTACCCTTTGGATCTTTCAGGATAGCCAATGAAATGGCAACTGACGGTCTTAGCATCTAATTTTCCAATATTTGGATTAAATACTTTAGCCTCAGCTGGACAGCCCCCACACATGTAAATAATTTAGAGTGGCCTTCCTCCTAGTACATAACTCATATGGTGTTTTAGGCACCGACATACTGGGAACCCGATTAAGAATATGGGCAGCGGTTTTTAATGTCTCCATCCATAAACTAATCGGTAAAGTGGAGTAACTTATCATACTTCGTACCATATCCATTAATGTGCGGTTTCGCCTTTCAGCTACTCCATTTTGCTGAGGTTCGCCCGGTGTAGAATACTGGGCTACTATGCCATTATCCTGTAGGTACCTTGCAAAAGGTCCAGGGACTTGGCCATAAGGGGTATGTCTACCATAGTACTCCCCTCCACGGTCTGATCTTACTACTTTAATCTTTAGATCATGCTAATTTTCAACTTCAGCCTTAAATATCTTAGACTTATCTAATGCTTCTGATCGCTCTTTAATTGGATAGACATAGCCATAACGTGAAAAATCATCGGTGAATGTTATGAATGAATCAAAACCATCCACTGTCTTCACAGGAAAAGGGCCACAGATGTCTGTGTGAATAATTTCTAAAATTCCTGTGCTTCGTTTGGCATTCTTCTTAATTTGCTTAGCATATTTGCCCTTAATGCAATCAATGCAATGTTCTGAATCTGAGAAGTCTAATGGGTGGAGAATTTCTTCTTTTATTAATCTCTCAATCCTCCCCCTCGAAATATGGCCTAAGCGACAGTGCCATAATTTCGAAGACGTCTCACTTTTATTTCTTTTACGCTTATTACATTCATTCACAGATAAAGAGACATTAACAACATTCACATCATTTCTTTGGGAAACTAAATAAAGCTTGTCTTTATTGATAGCAAGACCAACATAAACATCGTTGAACTGAATTAAACATTTCTTATTCCCAAAATGACATGAATAGCCATCATCATCTAAACAGGATACTGAAATCAAATTCCTCCTCATGGAGGGTACAACTAAAACATTATGTAAATGAAGAATGAAGCCATTGTCTAATTCTAAAGGGAGTTCTCCGATGGCTTCAACTTCAACCTCGACGCTGTTGATGACTCTAATGCTTCTTTCTCCTCTTCTTAGCATCCTCTTCATATGGAATCCCTGCAATGAATTTGCAACATGAACAGTCGCACCTGAGTCAATCCACCAAGTATGAGTGGGAAAATCTAAGTACAGGGATTCATCAATGAATGTAATTTTATCCTTACCATTCTTGTTCAGCCATTTGAGGAACTGAACACAGTCCTTCATGTAGTGTCCCTTCTGAAGGCAGTTTCTACATGTGTCCTTGTCCACCTCTGCTGGAGCTTTGCCTTTGCCTTCCTGAGGCTTCTGGCCAGAGGAAATTTCTTATTCTGGGGTTTGCCTTTGTTCTTAAAAGAAGGCTTAGACTTACTCTAAAAATTGTCCTTTTGCTTATTTGGGGACTTGACTTGATTTACAGAGTCAGGGGCTTGAGCTCTAAGCCTTTCTTGTTCTTGAGCGCACATAGCCATTAACTTTTCTATACTCCACTTTTCATTTATGGAGTTGTAATTTACTGCAAAAGTCTCATATTCCTTAGGCAAGGAATTCATGATAAATTGCACTAAATAACCTTCTGATATTTCCATTTTCATGGACTTAAGCTTAGTGGCTATGTTGCTCATCTTAAGAATGTGCTCTCTGATGTTACTTCGCCCATCATATTTCTCATTTGCAAGCTTCTGGATAAGAGAGGTTGCATACATCTTAGTAGAGCCAGTGAACTGACTCTGACTCTGAACTTTGCTAAGATATTCCTTAACACTATCACATTCTTTTATGGCACCCCTTGTAGCTTCCACGATGGAGTTTTCAATCACCATCATGCATTTTTTGTTAGAATTTTTCCACTTCACACGCTCTATGTCGTATGCCATTCTTCTAGTTGCATTATTCTCTGCGCCTGCTTGACCATCAGGGATTGGTTCGGGCTCTGTGGGACGATCATGCAAGATTGCATAATCAATGTCTGAGAGAGCAAGTGCCATCTCAATCTTTTCCCTCCACGAGGGATAATTCCCCCCATTCAGGGGCTCAATCGCAGAGATCAGACTTAGCACATTTGAAGTATTTGGAGCTTCAGAAAGTAAATATAAATTAATCAGTATACTTAACAACAGTGCATGAATTAATTCAACGTTGGTTCAATTAAAACATGCTCTTTAAATAAAATGTTCTACTTCTAAAACACCGTTGGGCAGAATTAGAACAGAACCACAAAATAAACTTAATTATTGTGGTAAATTTTATCATCAACTTTGGTCAGAAGATAAAATTTCCACACCAAATAGGAACTTAATACAATTTTCTAATTAAATTTTACTTAGCAGCGAAAAAATATCTTAACTCAGTGCTTAAACTAATTATACGCAGCAAATATGAGCTTACACATGATATATATAAAAACATATATGAAAATACCAAAAACAGGGCAAAAGGAAATAAAATTCCCACTGTTCATGGGCACAACCCGGCCAAAGCCGGCCTTTTTCTGGCCTTACTCGCGCCCGCAGCCACACGGCCCAACAACCTGGGCTTGGGCCGGCAAAGCGCCTTCCCGCCTGGGCCGAAAGCGGCCAGCCCGAGCTGCCTCGCTGCCACGCCGTCCGATCGAGATGAGCGGCTGGGATCAGCTCCGCCTCGCGGAAAAACCGGCTCGGCATCCTCCCCCGGAAAAACCCTAGCCATTTTCTCCTCCTCCACCCCACGCGAGAGAGAGAGGTAGAGGAGCGGCGGCGCCACCCTCGAGCCCTCGCCGGGGTCGCCGTCACCCAGGGTGACGCGCCGCCGTTGAGCGGCCCATGGCGGTGCCCTTAGCCACATGCCAAGGCCAAAGAATGGGAAACACTGGCGGCAATGGCGGCTTCTTCTTCCGTGGCAGCCGTCCATGACGAGCATGGTAAGCCCAAAAAGGCCTTCTCTTCCTTTCTTGTTCTTTTCTTGGCTCGGTTCTTTGGATTTCGGGAGGGGGATTTGGGGGATTTCTTTTCTAAGGTTTTGATCCGAGAGTAATTTCATGTCTTTCCCCTCCTTCTACTTGCTGCGAACGAGTTCTAGCCCGAGATGTAGAGGATTCTAGGCTCGGGAAGACACAAACCTGAAGGTGTTCTTCATCTAGGGTTAGGGTTAGGCACTTCAACCTTAGGCTCTGATACCATTGTTGGTTTTTCTAGTAGGATCTTATGCCTAAACGAACACCTAGATGCGGTACTTAGGATTACCTTCGGGGTTCGAGCTTGAGGACGCCATAGCCGACGTCGGTGAAGGTGACACAGTGGCGGTGAAGAGGCGGCGGCCTTCCCGTCACTTCCCACGCGCAAGGGATCGGTCGTCTTAGGGTTTTGTTGGGGCGAGGTGAAGCCAGCGAACGTTGGTTCGCGAGCCGGCCCTCGACCCCCTTTATATGTACGCGTGGTGTGACAGGGGGCCACAACCAAAGTGGTTGGTTGCGCCCCCGATCAGGGCGCGAAGTAGGGATCTCGGATCCGAGATTCCCGCAAGATCAACCTAACATCTATGTCCGCCACTGTTGACACTCCTTTTACCTTCGCCGGTGTGCATCTATATGTGGATGTTGTTGGTTACATATAGTTCGGTGATGATCATGTACTCATCCACATTGACGTAGTTCTTGTTGCAAGGCTTGCATGGGCTTGTGACATTCGGCTCTCTAGACGAGTAGACGCGAAGTTCAGCCTTGAGTTGCTGTACAATATCAACTTGTCGTTGATGATCTGGTACACCGGCGGCCTCCTTAATTCGGGCCTTTGGGGTGAACTCTCGTCTCGGCGATGGTACAGGCTGTGCTGCTCGCAACACTTGTCTTGCCTACCATTATGCCAACCATCTTCTCTTCGCAGTCCATCCTAGTCGCCGCTACTTTTTCTTTCTTGCTCTTGTCCATGGTTTCCCCACCCATCTCTTCTTGATCAAGCTTGCTGCAAGCGTTCAACAACTGGAAACCTAACCAACATATCAAGCATCTGCTTATAAAAAGGATCAAGCATCGACCGATTAATGACTCCAATAGTCTGAGAAAACCACATGCACAAGTATAATGCTAGCTATGGATTGAACCAACAAGCCAATAGCCATCCCTGGGCCGATCTATGTGCCTGGGATAGTCCATGTATGTATTGGCCAAATTGATTAGCCATGGGTAATTATTGCCCAACTCAAATATGTTATCGATTAACGCGTACAGATTGCTGCAAGATCGATCTGACCATGGTTGGCTATAGTTGTCACAAGATCTGGTCTAGTAGATCTTCTTTTTCTCTCCCCATTAACGTTATATATTTTAGTATTTTAGAGCCAACGTGGTTGGTACCATGTTTGTCTAGCCGAAACAATCTAACAAAGTAAATTTGCTTACTTCTAATATTTGGTCGCAAGTTTGTCTAGTTGCAGCACTCTAATAAAGTAAATTTGCTTTGCAATAGATTTGTTGTAGCTTTCTAGGGTATGGATTTCTAGTAGTACGCAATCTTCTAACGACGTAAATTTGCTTTTGTGGAGGATTGGATAATGGTGAGGATTGGCTAAGACATCCTAGCAGCTAGGTTCCATGTAAAATATCCTTTTGGAGCACGTACCTAGGGAGAATAAGCCGAGCATGGTAGGCTTAGACTGATATCCCGACGATTGGTACTCGGGAGTAGGCATCTTTACTTACGGGTCGATCATTGCATGTATCATCACAGGCCCTAAAGAGATGCATCAACATGGTTGGTCCAGCGTCCCCCGAGTCTCGGGAATTCTCTCATATCCAGAGTCCAAGCCCTTCTAGATATGGATTTTCCTTGGGACAAAAGTTAGCATATTTTTAGGATATATTTGTGGATATGATATGATTCTGAGTTATCTAGATGGTTCTTCGGATCGTATAGGACTTGGACTGCGTATACGTTGTACTATAAATACCTCTTCCCTGGGATAGGGGAGGGCATCGAGATCGAGATATCCATAATCTCATTTCTCATTGCAATAACACAAACGCCCACATACGACTGGAGTATAGTTATTATCTCTTTCGGAGAGACCTGAACCAGGATAAATCTCTGTCCCTAGTTTGTTTTCTATCTTGGTGACTCGACGCAACTACGATGAAAGCCCTCTGATAGAAAGAGGCTGCAACGAGTAACTCGGCGGGGAATCAGTTTCCCAAGTCGGTCGACAGCTTTCTTCTAATGTTTAGTCACATGTGTGTCTAGCTACAGCAACATAAAAAAAAAATTTGGTTTGCAGCTGGTTCATTGTACCTATCTAGGGCTTGGATTTCTAGTAGTATTTTTTTCATCTAAAATCAGGAAGCAACGAAGAAATGAAAACATTATTTCAAAAATATACCCGATAAAAAATCTTGATTAGGTGTAATCCAGCGAGAGTGATTAAATTTGTAATCCGGCGAGAAAGGCCCGACCAGTATCCATTGTGTTGTTTGCTAATCATGCATGGAGTTTGGCTTTGTGGTTTGTTTTGATGTTTTTATTTATAGTTATAGTGAAGAGACAGATAAGCTATTTATACTTCAAATTGGCTAGATATAATTAGGCAAGAAAAAAATATCCAGTTCAGATGTAGGCTCTATTCCTCATTCCTCTGGCCTGAAAAGTTGCTTCTAGTTATAATCCGAAAAGTTGTATACCCTCGATCAAGAGCTTTGAGGGTCAAAAAAATGTATTAAAAATTAGTTTTGAGAGTTTTGAAAAGAAACAGTAAGATTTTTTTAAAAAATACTACAAAATGATAAAGCGTTTGGTTTGTAAAAAATAATAAATATTCCCTTTTTATTATAATACGATTATAAGCAGAAAACAACATAGCTGTAATCGGCATGAAAGCATACACAGTCCGTCCTTCTTAAGTGTAGTCTCGAATATGAATCCTTGGTAGGTGTACGTGTGTACGTGTTGGAGATAAATTCGTATGTGTGATGTGTACCTGTAGGTAATTAATTCTCCTGAAGTATATCCGATACATGTTAGAGATGAATTTATCCAACGTTAATTAGTTAATTGGTTTACACCGTTATAATCTGGACCTACAATAATCAATGATATACATCTTTTTTAAGTAATGTAGGAATTTCTAGTATGTTAGGATTAACGTGAGAATTTTTACTATTTTATGATTAACGTGGTGGTTCGTTAGACCCTGTTTTATATATATAATAGAGAATGTTCCATCAATATAATTCTACTAATGGACCGGTTGATTCTAAGGTAATCATTCAGTAACCCACCCTAGTACTATCTCCGTTTCACAATGGTTGTTGTTTTAACTTTGTCCTAAGTCAAACATTTTTTTCTTTGACCATTAATTTCTAGAAATTCGTGTAGTTTAATAGCATGCAAATTATATATTATGAAAGTATTTCTCATTATGAATCTAAAAATATAAATCTTATGATGTTAAACTATACGAATTTAACAAAGTGATTTCAGAGTAACAGGGAGAGGGGAGAGGAACTCGTTCATTGTATGCGACCTACTAGATCTGTCTTTGGCCACTGGAAAAACTGATAATTTTGTTAGTAAAACTAAAACCAAGGCAAGAACAATGGTAAAAGATGGCGCATGTGTTTGATTTTGGCCTAAACAGTAGATCCGGATTTTGATCAGGAAGTAGCCAGCTCTAGATTCTCCCACTACTACAGAACTGTCCTTTAATACCTGTTCAAAATGGTTTTTAGTACCGGCATCAGTACCGGTTCCTTTACCCGGTAAAGATAGTGATGTATGAGAGAAGCGGGACTTGAACCCGCAACTTCGTGACTCCAGCCTCACCCTTCTAACCAACCCACCCACCATCGCGTACTCATATAGATAGAATATGCATTCCTTTTGAACTTTCCTAAAACGAGGCATCAAGATGCAGTTCAGAACACAAACCGATCGATGCCCGGCTCAATCGGCATCGAAAGCCCACTACGTACTCAGAGCCAATGAACCGACATCGATGCTACTATCGCATGCAGTTCTAATCTAACCGGTACTTATGGGCTAGTATCAAAGGCCAGTTTTCTAGTAGTGTCCATTGTCATAGATTTGCTCGTGAGCTGAGGTTATTACTTGTCAAGCATCTCACTAGTTAGAAGCAATATTACCAGCTCTGAGACGAGACCCATAGTCAGCTTGTAAGGCTTATATGTTATTCCTGCAGTGCTTTAGAGACTGCTATGCCTACCACCTTGAAGGCAGGACCCATAGCTATAACTAAAAAAATACAAATTAGGGTTTTTTTACATTTATGCCATCACAAAGTTCCAACTTCATATAAATACCATTAAAAAGTGAGAAATCCGATGAATGCCATTATAAAGTATGAAGTCTCACAACTATGCTATTATTGACTTTGTTTTCACCCCCTTCGTTCTCTTCAAATTTTTAGCAAAATATGTCGTTGGCATGCTTCCTTTTTCCTCCAAGCTCCGATGACCCTCCTCTCAAGCTCCCTCTCCCTCTCGGAGTGCCTCTCTCCTGGGTGCATCCCTCCCGAGGTCAGGAGACCTATCTTTTGTGGCCTCCTCCTTATCCTCACTCTCCCCCATGGCCTCCTTTCTCTCCCTCCCTCTCCTACCTCCCTATCCCTCTTAGGTCTTGACTGCAAGGGCGAAGTAGTGCCATCGTGGAGTAGGACAGCGGCCGCTACCAAGAGACAAAGTAGTGGGGTGGCAATTAGGTAGAGTAGCAACATGGCTGAGCAGCATACGATGCAAGGACCTGAGAAGTAGCCATGTTGGTTGGAGCAGCAAACGACACACAGGGTGGAGCATCCATGGGAGGTGGTGGTGCGGCAAAGTTGAAACTTTGTGAAGATATGGATTAGAGAAAAAACCTATAAATTAGTATCTATTTGATGTATGGGTGGAACAATATAGCACATTTATACATAGAGTCAGCTAGAGGCTCTGCTCTAGATGCTCGTTGCTACGACCATGTTTTACATTGTTAGCCTTCATCAGTAGACGTCTAAAATCTCATTTGACCTGGTCAAAATCCTAGGATCACACGCGCGCATGCGCCTTCCCGCCATCGTCGGCTGCCTGCCTATTCCGGGGAACGCACTTCCGCCGCTCCCTCCCCGGCGAAGAAACAGAGCCCCAAGAAACCAAAACCACCCGCGCAACCATCGTTCCCAGCCTTAGGCACGCGTGCTCCACACGCCGGCCTCCCCGCCCCGGGCACCCCCACGCCGCCATGGCGCCCTTTCCCCATCACCTCTTCTTCCTCCTCCTCCTCCTCGCCCCCGCCGCCGCCCTCCCGGCCGCCGCCGGCCAGAACATGACTGACGCCGACGCGCTGATGCTGCTCAAGAAGTCCTTCACCAACTCATCGTCCCTCTCGTCGTGGCTCATCACCAACAAGGAGGGCAACAAGTCCCCCTGCGCGGCCGGCTCGCACGAGTGGCGCGGCGTGGTGTGCGGCCGAGGACTCGTCACGGGCCTCCGCCTCAACGGCCTCCAGCTCGGCGGCACCATCGACGTCGCCGCGCTCGCCGCCTTGCCCCGCCTTCGCTCCGTCTCCTTCGCCAGAAACAACTTCACCGGCCCGCTTCCGGCCGTCGACCAGCTCACCAACCTCAAGTCCATGTACCTCTCGGACAACCAGTTCACCGGCAGCCTCCCGGAGGACTTCTTCGCCAAACTCAGCCACCTCAAGAAGCTCTGGCTCGACGGCAACGACCTCTCCGGCCCCATCCCGGCGTCCATCTCCCAGGCCACGTCCCTCCTCGAGCTCCACCTGGAGCGAAACGCCTTCTCGGGGGAGCTCCCGGCCCTGCCGCCGCCGGTGCTCCAGTCGTTCAACATATCGGAGAACGACCTCGACGGCGTCGTCCCGGAGGCGTTCCGGAAGTTCGACGCCGGCAGGTTCGGCAGCAACGAGTACCTCTGCTACGTGCCGACCCCTGACAGGCCGTGCAAGCGCGCGCAGATCGCGCCCGCTGGCTCGTCCAGGCGGGTCGCCATGGTGTTCGCCACGCTGTTCGTCTCCGCCGTCGTCATGGCCATCGCCCTGCGCGTGTGCAGCAACCAGCCGAGCCGCGTCCGCAATTTCGACTCCATCAACGGCGGCAACAGGATCGACATGGAGGGCTTCGACGAGAAGCCGCCCGTGTACATGGTCAAGCAGGCGTCGAGCACGCAAAAGCGGAGCACCTCGTGGCTCGGGAGGAAGACGGGGTCATCGGTCGGGCACCGGCGGGCGGCGTCCGCAGCGAAGGTGGACGACCTGAGCAGCTCAGGCTCTGGGGACCTCGTCATCGTGAACGACTGCAAGGGCGTGTTCGGGCTGACCGACCTGATGAAGGCGGCGGCGGAGCTGATCGGGAGCGGCGGGCTCGGGTCGGCGTACAAGGCGGTGATGGCCAACGGCGTGGCCGTCGTGGTGAAGCGCGCGCGCGACATGAACCGCGCCACCAAGGACGCGTTCGAGGCGGAGATGAAGCGGCTCGGCGGGATGCGGCACACCAACCTGCTACCGCCG
Source organism: Olyra latifolia (assembly GCA_036346145.1). NCBI lineage: Eukaryota > Viridiplantae > Streptophyta > Magnoliopsida > Poales > Poaceae > Olyra > Olyra latifolia. Next base: position 7,385,523 of record CM070530.1, read on the forward strand.
CTGGCTTACCACTACCGCAAGGACGAGAAGCTGCTCGTCTACGAGTACATCCCCAAGGGCAGCCTGCTGTACGTGCTCCACGGCGACCGCGGCATGGACTACGCGGCGCTGGACTGGCCGATGCGGCTCAAGGTGGCCGTCGGCGTGGCGCGCGGGACAGCGTTCATCCACACGGAGCTCGCCGGCGGCCACGAGGTGCCCCACGGCAACCTCAAGTCGGCCAACGTCCTCCTCGCCCCGGACTTCGAGCCGCTCCTCGTCGACTTCGGCTTCTCCGGCCTCATCAACCACATGCAGTCGCCGCACTCCATGTTCGCGCACCGCGCGCCCGAGTGCGTCGCCGGCCACCCCGTGAGCGCCAAGGCCGACGTCTACTGCCTCGGCATCGTCCTCCTCGAGCTCCTCACCGGCAAGTTCCCGTCGCAGTACCTCCACAACGCCAAGGGCGGCACGGACCTCGTCATGTGGGCCACATCGGCGATCGCCGACGGCTTCGAGCGGGACCTGTTCGATCCGGCCATCGTGACGGCGTGGAAGTTCGCGCTGCCGGACATGTCGCGGCTGATGCAGGTCGCCGTGGAGTTCGTGGAGATGGACCTGGATAGGCGGCCGGACATGAAGGAAGCCGCGGCCAGGGTGGAGGAGGTGGTGGCGGCGTCGCTAGCCACGATAAGGGAGAGGCAGGCGGCGGACGGCGAAGGCAGTGAGCGGCCGGGAGACGCCGCCGGCAGAAGCTCGCACGCCGCGTACGTGCGAGACGGCTCCATCCAACGGATCACAAGCGTTGGCGAGCGATCGTCGCGGCGAGGAAGCAACGACTACTCGTACGGCATCTCGTGAGACGGCGGTAGGGCGGCGAGCTGGCCGGAGTCAGATTTTGTGAGTCCATCTAATTGGATCTTTCCTTCATCCTTTTTCTTGCCTTTTTGCTAGTTTATCTCATGTACTTGTAAATGTAGGCATGCATCTCTAAAAATGGGCGATCAAAACATAGAAATGAAAATACTATTTTAGATTATGGAAAATCGAAAATATTCTGGCCTCTACACGAGGGACGTATACGGCCAAGAAGTGAAAATACTATACAGATGCATTTCAATTTTTTTTCTATCACTTGATCAATTCGCATTCTTGTATTTTAGTTTTTTTTTTCCTTGTAAGCTGAAATACATTTGCCAAATCCTCACACAAAAAAATGGCACACTAACTAAAATATACAACTTTTTTATTACAATATTGTTAATAACTGAACATGTATTGCTAATTTTCACCGTCTCTAACAATGCATGCCTTCTGCTTATCATGTAGGCTGCGGACAAGACAGTGGTTCTGCAGTAAAAATAGAACACGCAAATATATCCATCAGTACACAAAGCATAAGGAGAGGTAGGAGAGGAAATACTTTTGCGTATAAGGAGGAAGAATAGGGGCGCATTCCCGACACCACGGGAAGAATCCGTAGGATCCAACAGTTTGTCAGTTCTTTAATCCTAATTTCGTCACAACGAAGGCGCATTTCATCACCTGTAATCCTGTATGTACGCATGTGTGTATGTATTGTTGTAATCTAACTCCATATGTAGGATGGATTGCATGTAAGTTTCTTGATTTGTTTACATCATGTGGTTGGTGTCATTTCCATCACAAACTTGAGCTTGCATGTTGCAGAAGGGAGTAAGATTGTTACCTGAACAATGCAGCTCCTGTGGCTCCATACATGGGAATGAGAAGTGTGCATGCCCTTGATGCTTTGCATATGCAAATCCGTGAGCTTGATCCCATGATCCCTGTTGCTTTAGCTTTAGGTACATTCAGTGTAAGTGCATGGAGTAAATCATCCGATCTGCATCTGCACATTCCTCACCAAAATGTATTGCGAGAAATCACATCAGAACCACGTTCACTTTTCTTCTGAAACTGGGAACCAGCTGCGAGCAGCATCCTTCCTGACATCACTGCCGTAAAGCCTCTCTCTCAGCAACTCCTTTTCATGCCATTGACATTGTTCAGCATACATGTTGGACAGCAAAACATAAGGCTCATACTTCCCTGGCTCCAGTTCCATGACCCTCCCTGCCGACCTCTTCGCCAGCTCGACTTCTCCATGTAAACCACAGGCGCCTAGAAGTGACTCCCATGCAAATGAATCCATTTCCAGCCCCAAATTTCTAATCAATGACTCTGCCTCTTTCAGTCTCCCAGCATGTCCTAGCAGACCAACCAAGCATGCACAATGCTCTCTCTGTGGTTTAACATCATGATCCTCAACCATGGAGCCGAAAATCGCTAGCCCTTCATCCACAAGACCTCCTTGGGTACAGGCAGAAAGGGCCGCGAGAAATGTGATGCTGTCTGGCCTAAACCCTCCATGAATTATTGCTCTGAAGCACTCAACAGCTTTCATGGCTTTGCCGTGTCTCCCGTACCCAAAAATCATAGCTGTCCATGACACCACATCGTGCACCCGCATTGTGTCAAACACATATTGAGCATCATTTGAGCTGCCACACTTGAAGTACATGTCAAGGAGTGCATTCCCGACAATTTTATCCAAGCAAAACCCTGACGTCATGACCCGACAATGCACTATCTTTCCAAACTCCAAGCTTGCAAGAACACCACATGAAGAGAGCACACTAGTGAAGCAATAGTCGTTCTCCTTATCCCCAGCCCTCACCATTTCTCTGTAGAAGTCCAGAGCTTCCACAGCAAGGCCGCTCTGCACCAAACCAGCAATCATTGCTGTCCAAGATATTATGTTTGGCTCCAAGATCCTGTCAAAGACTTCGACAGCTGAACTCGTCTCTCCACCGCATTTCAGGTACATAGTGATAAGAGCATTGCAGGTTGCGGTCTCTGAAACAAAACCAACCTTCCAGACGCACGCATGGAGCTGCTCGCCGAGCCCCAGATCCTCCTCGCGCGAGCACGCCTTCAAGATGCTAGCCAAGGTGAAGCCGTCGGCGACACCTCCAGCACTGCACATCCTCGACAGCATCTCCACAGCACGCCGCACGCTGCCGCGCCGCGCGCACGCGTCGATCATGACGTTCCAGCACACGACGTCCGGCTCAGCGATCTCCTCGAACACGCCAACAACGGCGGCTGGGTCCCCGCACCGCTCGTACGCGCGCACCAGAGCGCTCCCCACAAACGCGTTCGAGCAGAGCCCTAGCCGCACCGCATGAGAGTGCACCTGCAGGACAAACCCGCGGCCCCCTGCAGCGTCGTCGCCGCGCGGCGGCGCGATGAGGGCCGAGAGGGTGGTCCCGTTGGGCCTCACGCCGCCGCCCTCGCGGAGCATGCGCGAGTACACGCGCGCACGCTCGGTGGCCGAGCGGGAGAGGCACGCGATGAGGGTGTTGTACGTGACGGCGTCCCGCTCGGGCATTGCGTCGAACAGCCTGCAGGCGAGGTGGGGCGGGCCGCGGCGGGAGTAGAGGCCGAGCAGCTTGTTCCATAGGTAGGTGAAGGAGGAGGCGGCGGCGGATTCGAGCCTTAGGATGCGCGCGGCGGCCGCGGAGAGGGAGTGGTCGCGGGCGGCCGGGTAGGCTCGCGGCGGTGAGTGGGCTCCGGTTCTAGAGAGCGCGCCTCTCGCCAGCGTTTGGCATCCCATGCAAACGCTGGGGTGTACTGGTATCGCGATTGTGCCTACTATTTTCAAGAGCATCACGACAGAAACCTTATCCCTACTACTGTAAAACACTATTAACCATAACTCTATCCATCCTCCTAAAATTCCTTCACACTTTACACTGTACTCTAAAAGATTGTTTCACTCCACCAGAAACCCTATCCTCGCCAAATCAGCACTACAGTGTTTATAGGGTTTCTGATATGGATGCTCTAAGAGTCTCTGGATACGGGTTTCCACGAGTCTTTTCACTTATTCAACTTGTTTTCTAAAGTTGTGAGAAAGGGTTTTAAGATTTTAATAAGAGATAAAATATTATATGCTAATACGCTTCAGAATAATCCTATCTGTGCTATCACTCGTGATCTTTTATGTGATCACAATTTGCTTGATTAGTGTCATGTGCTACATTAGCAAAAACGTACCATTTTATTTAAGTGATGTAAACATTTCCAAAATCATTAAACAATCATAGTTTGAATGTACAAATTTTTTCAGTATATTTAAGATTAACCTTTTATGTTTAAAATGTTTTATGTGTAAGTTGAATAAAAAAATTTTCATAAAAATACCCCAAAAAATTATAAATTGAAAGTATTGTGTATTTGAAACATTGTGATTATTTAAGAATCTTTTTAATGTTTTCGCTATGTCACGTAGAGTAATAATCAAGCAATTGCAATGTTAAATCCGGAGAATCCAACTCTACAGCAAAATATAAAAATATTTTCTTTTTTAAAGAAAACTCGAGAAGATAAGATGTTTGATTTTTAGAAACTGCCGGTAGGTCTTGGAGAATTTCGTTGCCAGCAGCTTGGCCTGCAACGTGGAGGCGACTCAAATTCGATTAGTTAAGCAGTTCAACGGATAGAGGTCTAACAAACTTGATGTATCTTCCGAAAGTGATTAGATTGTGGAGTGCGTAGAATAAATCATGGGATTTGATCTGAATTCAGCACGAGAACAGACACGGCCATTGCATTGATGATTGATGAAAGTAAACCAATCGAGTCAGAACCTATTGTTATAATTTAGATTAGGGGCACTTTTACAATATGAACATTTTCCTACATAGGAGGTAAGCTGATGCTACTTACCCCTTTTTCTTATGGATTTGTATTATCCTCGTTTATCGGAATTTGGAAACCGAGTAAAATCTGAATCAATTTCAATTCCTACATGTCGATGCCTACTAATGCCTACTATTGTGGTCCAACAACAGCTATTATTGGTCTCCATCGGCTAACCACTACAACCATTTGCTTTTTTTTGTCAAGCTATATAACAAATTTTCAAATATTCCATCAAAAAATTATAAAATTTTTATAATTTTGATCTAAAATTTTTATTATTTTCTTAATAGTTTTTATATTAATTGATGCTTATATTTTTTATAAACTTTAATATTATTTGTAATAATATTTTAAAAATTATATTGAAAGTACTAAATTTTATATTTCATGATCTTTTGGGATTGTTTTGAAATTTTTATGCAATTTGATCAAAAATAATCAAATATGATGACTTAAATCAATCGTGTCTATTGAACAAAGATCTGATGGATTAAAAAGTTCTGATCATGACCGTGTGTATATCTATACATGCATGGAATGTGTCGTTAGATGCCATGCACAGTATTGATTAGTGCCTTCACTTTTCATGATGTATGGATGAAGATCCAATAGATTAATAACTAACTTTCCATGCATATATTAATGGAGATTAAATGGGTCAATGACTTTCTCTGAGTGACCTCTAACCCCTTGGATCAAACCACATCAATGGTCCAAAACAATTTAGATACGTGTTAAAAATCTCCTTAGATTAGACTACATTTGTAACTCCATCAAAACTGATCCAGCCTCCTTGCTGCTGTGTTCCATCTTCCATGTCGCTAGGAAGGTCTTCTGCATGAGGCCGAAGGGTTGAAACCTTGTAAATGAATCACGTGAAAAGATCACGAATATTTATCCACGTTCCACCAACCTTTGGCATCGGCCCTAAGATGCGGGAGGATAAAGAAGCTGCGTAAAAGTAAAGGCAATAGCATTAGCAGCACTGCTTCTCACTTCAATCAGCACAGGTGACATCACCTGCACAAATGAATGGTCGAACTAAACACAACTTCCGGAACCGAAAAGATTGTTCCACTTTATAATTCAACTGCAAATAGCACTTTCATGCCTGAGAACATCACCTGGGCTCGTAAGGTATGTTTCTGCAAATAGCTCCTTCATGCCTGAGAACAGCACCTGCGCTCGTAAGTGTCCACAAAAGATCGAGAAGGTCAGCATGACAACAGAGCGTCCAACCAGTCATTGCTGCATATCTAACTAACTGCTCCGCTAAAAATTACAACGTAAGTAGTTATGTTAAGAATGCTCTTAGTTTATGTAGAGAAGAGTACTTCTTGTAATACTCTGCAAGTCTGCATTACCTCTAGCTGAGTGAGGATTTCAATAGTTTGGTTGATGTCATCCATTTGCATAGTAAAGTTCTGCAAGGCGCTCAGCTGAAAATCCAGGGAACTGAGATGCTAAATACTCTAGGTATAGATGGTTATCAATAACGCCATCTGATGTGCCAGCATACTCTGCAAAATTGTCAGAAAAAGCTGGTGGTACTTTCAGGATCATAATGACGGTCCTGACTTCCATTACTAAAATGGAGATCACCCACATAATTTGATCCCAGTTGCTCGAATCCATGGTTGAACTAAACACGACTTCAGGAATGGCAAGGATTGCTTCGCTTTATGTTTCTGTCCGAGTCAGATCTATGTAGCAGCATCACTCGTGAAGAGAGACTTCATGATGTAGATGTCTTCAGGTTGGACGATAATAAAGCAGAACATCATGTGTTATACAAGTGTTCCCAATATCAAATGAAGCATCTGTGTTGTTCTCACAAAATCTGTTAAGACAAATACAATAAAGCAGTCTTTTACCATTAATGTGCTTGAGTTTACTTTAAATACCATGAAAATAATGCATTGCTTCACATGATGATGTCGTGCTGAGTGAAATATGTTATCCCCAGTTCTCCTCCATTTATTCATCTCTGCAAAAAAAAAAAAAAAGAAATACGAAAGTACTATATAAACTCATAAATTTGTAGGTTAGAAATTGCAGAAGAAGAGATGAATAGATGATAGAACAATCATTTTACTCGTATGAGTTGGCTACTCAACTGTGATCAACAAACCTCAAAGAAAATGCATCCCATCTTTTGTTCGGTCACACGACCTACCATGACCGATGAACATCACAATAATGTCATCAATCCTTTTCATTTTCCCCACATTATGAAATGTTCATGTAAATTTCACAAGAGTGCTCAAAGAAATGTTCCATGAAGTAAAACAAACACTACTTCAAAACTGCCTGTGTGCTTGGTTCTCTAACAAATTTTGCTCTCCGAGGTCCTTTTTTAGATCTTCTTGCTATGACAAGGCCCTGCCTTTTCATTTTGTCCAGTTTTTCTTTCCTTCCTTGTACATCAGCTTTAATAACTTCATCCCTGCTTTCTTTTGACAACAGAGCTAATCTGGAAAACTTCTTTGGCCATACTTCCCCAAGTTGCTCATGTATATCTTTAAATGCAGATACAAAACCGGCTCTCATGAAATATCCATCAGTGAGCACCATTGAGTTCATTTTAGGAAGAGCTGGGGCATCTTTTAATTCTAGGTCCATGCAGAAAGGAGAATCTTTCAGCCACATCTTAAGAGAGTAATTCTTCACCACAAATCGACCTGAACGAGTTTTACATGGCAAGAAGGGGGAGCCCATTTCCAAAAGGTAGGCTCTGATGGTTTTACTCAAGGATACCATGTTATACTCCCCCTCCCCTGTGACCATTACAATGGATTTAGGGGATTCTGGTGAACCCTGCAGTGAAGCATCCTGCATTACATGCAAACAAACAAGATCAGCTGGCATATTAATAGGCAAATGGAACTAGTAAGCAGTCAACAGAAACCTAAACCATTCCATCAAAAGACTAGCTTGTTTAACTATGTTAGGAGTTTATGGCTAAGGCAAACTGTGTAAAGGTTAAATTATATTCCAACTCTTCAAGTTTTCAGGTGAATATTCTGAGCTGTTGCCTATTGGCGGCTTCAATCTGGCAAAAAAAAAAAAGTGCACAGAGCTGCTAGGCTACAACAAAGAAAGGAAAATGGTTCAAGATGTTACTGTTATAAGACCTATCATGATTATACACAACATGCAAAATTGTATGGAACATCAAACAGCAGTGCTAGTGGCTAGTGGAGTAGGCTAAGAACTGAGATAAATGACTTGTGCTCAACTTCAATTTTTTTCTCAAATATGTTCATTTCACTACCCTAAATTAACTCATATGACCTCTGTTAGAGGGGATATGCAAAAAAAAACTCCTCCATTAGGGCAAAAATAGACAAATGCAAATGTAGTGAATCTGTCAAACTAGAAGGCTTATCAGTGCATCCAATTGTCTTCCTCATCCATAATCACAACAGCAATAACATAACAGCAATATTTGAACAAAATCTAATGAATAAAATTGTACCATTTTCCAAGATACACAAACACAATTCCTGAACATTGGTATTTTTTCCTATTTAGCGAATTAATGCAAGATTAAATCAATAAATTATTATTTTGAGCACCTACTTGCATGTGATCAAGCCACAACGTTAGAGCGACAAGTGCAGCTCCAGCAGACAACTTCCGGAAGTCAGCTCCCCAGTCTTTTTCCACCACTCTGGGCCATTCACCAAGAAAACAAAATTGATAAGGCAGGGAAAAAATAATATTACCACTTTGGAGTTTTACCATACTTGTAATTATGAAGCAATTAGATCCTCCAGAAATACATAAGTAATTTCAACCCATAGACAGAACACACACAAAATAAGAAAACATACACAAGATGAGGCCTAGTCTAGTAAACAACTTCACAGAGAGATAAAACGGAAAAAAAAGAACAAAGTAAAATTTTGTGATGTCTACACGCAATTGCTATCTTCAACCATAACCTCTCCCTCTCCCTCTCCCTCTCTCCCCCTTGTGTGTGTGTCTGTACCAAAACTATCAGCGTGTGATACACCTATTCTGGTAAAAGAAAAATTAAATGCAGATTTGGACACATAAAAGTGAGCACAGCTTCAATGATAATCAGAGTTACAGACTGATGTAAATACCGAAAAACATTATGTCGGTATATGCTTCTTTTTATTGCCAGTTGGAAAATCCATGACGCAGTTGCTCGACGTTCAAATGACCACAACAGATCCTCTAGTGCATTTACAAAGTTCAAAGAAGCAGAATCTTCTAGTGCCTCAAGTTCTTCTAGACAATTGTTAACCTCAGTTAACAGAGATGAAGTCCTCTCAGTTAGGAGCCTGCAAAGACATATGAGAGATAACCAAAGACCTCAGCATAGAGGAAAACCAAAAAAAAATGTAGTATATTCCATCTTGTTGAAGATTGTAAAGTACAATCAACCTAATGGGGAGGTCAAATCCACAATCCTGTAAAGAGTTTAGAAGAAGAATGGCATCATCACTTTGCTCACACAAACTAGCAGCCCTAATGAAACATGTCCAAACTTGATGGTCTGGTTTTACACCATCTCTCTTCATTTTCAACAGCTTTAAGATTGCAAGTTTGTAGTCACCATTTTTTAAGTAGGCATCAAAAACAGTACTGTATGGTAAAGTACTGACTTCCAAACTGGAAGATTTCAAGCTGTTCAGAACTTTCTCTGCTTCATCTGGGTGCCCAGCAGTTCCATAAGATGTCATGAGGATATGCATAGTAGCAATTGTTGGTTTGATGCCATCCTCTTTCATTGCTGCCAGTAAGTGTTCGGCTTTGGAATGGTTGCAGGCATTCCTGTATATTTTCATCAGCATGTGATAGATAGATCTATTTAATCGATAACCCTTTGATCTCATTTCTTTAAAAAGTTGGTCAGCTTGCTCCCAGAGTTTCGCTTTTCCAGATGCAGCTAGCAAGCTTTTGTAGGATTCTAACTTAGGTGTCAAACCTCGTCTACCCATTTCATTCAACAGAGTAAAACCTTCTTCAGGCCTTAAGTTTCTACTGTACATGACTATCAATGTATTATATGTATCCTCATTAGGTTCTAAGCCAGCTTCCAGAATGCTATGATATACTTCTACTGTCCTGTCAAAGTTTCCAGTATCAGTGTACATCAAAAGAAGAGCATTAAGTATGACAAGATCTGGCTTCAACCCTGCTCCCTCCATCTCTGCAACAATCAATTCAACATCCCTGAAACGTTTATTACAGCAGAGCAAGGGAATCATACTTCTGTAGAGGTGCATATTTGGCAAGTACCCTGCTGCCTTCATTCCATTATATATTTTCATTACCTCAAATATATCCCCGGCTTTTGCGAAAGCTTCAAGCATAAGGAGTACTGTACTTTTGCTGATCTTGAAATCCATTTCTTGAAGCTCCTGAACAATCACATACAATTCATCCAACCTGCCATCAACAATCAATGCCCTCATCATTCCATTAACTGAATCAGTAGTGGGTGGAAGACCCTTTTTAACCATCATGTCAAAGACTACCCTTGCATGCTCATAAAGGCCACTCTCAGCATATGCATGTATCAAAGCATTCCAAATCCTTCTATCAACACCTGAGTCTTGTTTCAGTCCTTTCACAAAATTTTCTGCTTGCTGCCAGAGTTTTATCTTGCCATACGCTTGAATTATAATTACTCTTGACAGAATGTTTAGTGAAATACCAGATTGTAAGGCATCATCCATCAACCGATGTGCTGTTTCTGGGAAGCCCAATTTACAGTATGTAGAAATCATACTCTCATATATCTTTTGAGAAGGCACTATGCCAATAAACTGCATATCGCAGAATACTTGACAAACTTCAGGAAAGAACTCAGCCTCCTCAAGGCATGTAATCAAGTACTCATACAGGTTACAGTCTCGGCCAAAAGATCCACGTTTTAACATCTGCATTTGTCCGTACTCTTGAATGGCAGCAACAATCTTCTGGTTTTTGCAAAGAAGCATGATGGAACATTCAGATATCAAGTCATGCGAGCTGGGGACATGCTCCCGGATGCATTCAAGCAAATAGAGGCCTTCTTCATGTTTCCCCATTGTTTCGTATGCATCCAAAATGGACAGTAAACTCTTACCATCAGGCTTGTATCCTTGGAGACATGCCTTCTTTAACAGCTCAGCACCATGAGATATGCACTCTGCCTTGATGAGTATACTAGATATTAGTTGTGGATTCATTTGACAAACTACCTCCATGTCTTGGATAACTCTGTCAATCTCCTCATATTCATTTTCTTTTGCAAGCGCAGCAAGCAAGACCTGCCACAAGCCATCATCTGGTCTATAGCCATCATCCATCATTGTTCTATATAGAACCATCAGCTTTGTTGTCTCACCAGACCTTGCGAAAATGCCCAGCATAACTAAATAGGCCAAACAATCAGGTTTGACACCTGATACAATCATATGATCAAATGTCCGCTCTGCCTCCACCCGCCTACCACCTTTGGCATATGCACATATCAAAACACTAAACGTTACCAAAGATGGCTTTAATCCTGCATCTTCCATCTCCTCCAGCACATTTCCTGCCTCAGCAATCCTATCCATCTTCCCCAAAGAATCAATCAAGACGGTATATGTCACAGCATCTGGAGTGCAGCCTATAGCCCTCATCTCATCATACAGACCAAGCGCCAAGTCAAGCCTCCCCATCTTTCCATACATATGAATCATGGTATTGTACGTTATTCCATTCTTCTTGAAGCCAGCGTTAACCAATTCCTGACACACACGCTCTACCTTCTCAGCATTCCCATCCTTCGCAAAAGCATACAGGAGAGAATTATAAGTGACTGCATCTGGCTCAAAACCCTTCTCTACGAGCTCCCTGAACATCCGCTCAGCCTCCTGTGCCTTCCCGCAGCGGCCATGCACTGACACCATGGCATTGTACGTCCACAAATCTGGACGACAACCTGAAGCTATCATCTCCTCGAACACTGTCACTGCATCGTCCAAATTAGAACCTTGCGAGCAAACACTGATGAGGGTGTTGTAAGTGATAGCATCCGGCCTCAACCCAGCTTGCCGGACTTCGAGTAGGAGATCAAGGGCGACGCCAGCGGCCAAGGAGCCGGACTTGGCCCTGGCATTGATGAGTGTGTTAAAGCTAATTAGGTCAGGCTCGATGCCATGGTCGCGCATTGCGCCAAGCAGCTGGCGTACATCGTCGAAACGGCCGGAACGGGCGTAGACGCCCATCATGGCGTTGAACACCTGTACTGTGGCACCCTCCCCGGCGAAGCGGAGGAAGACCTCCTCCGCGAGCGCGTCCTGGCGGGCGCGGCCGAGGACGCCAAGGACGACCGCGACGACGCGGGGGCCCGGGGCACCGGTTCCGCTTGCCAAGAGCCACTCGAAGGCGTCGAACGCGCGCCGCCAGGAGGCCGCGCCCACGGCGCGCACGACGAAGGCGAGCTCGTCGGGCGAGAGCCGCTCGTCGTCAAGCACGCCGCCGACGGGCGCGCCGGGGGCAGCGATAGGACGCGGTCGGCGAGGCCCGCGACGCGCGCGCGCCAGTCCCGCGCCCGCCGCAGCGCGAGCTTGCTCAGCTTCTTCACTCTCCCGCGGTGGGCCCGCGCGTCCAGCGGCTCGACGGCGACGGAAGCGGAACTAGCCGATGGCTCGGGCGACTCCTCCGCGGGCTGCTGCTCTTCTCCCGATGGCCCCACAGGGGCGGGAGGCGCGCCGGCGGTGGAGGTGGGCAAGCGAGGCGGGGGGAGGTGCGGGAAGCGGAGGTGGGGCCAGCGGACGGAGGGGTCGGCGAGGGGGTACTCGAAGTCATCGCTGGCCGAGCACGCTGCGGCGGCGGCGCGGCGGAGACGGCGCGCGGAGCAAGAGGAGGGGAAGGGGGAGGAGAGTGGGGAGGCGACGGCCATGAGAGGCATTGCGTTCGGCGCATGGAGTAGGTCCAGGTGGAGACGGACGGACGCGAGATAACTTTTGGGAGTTTGAGGTGGCAATGGAGGAAGATATTTCCTTAGGGCATCACAGCAGTAGCGCTGACGTGACGAGGATAGAGTTTCTGGTGAAGTAAAGAAATCTTTTAAAGTATAGTGTAAAGTGTGAAGAAATTTTAGAGGGATGAAGAGAGAAAATAGAGTAGAAGAGAGAGAAAATAGAGATAGAGTAATTGGTGTAGATGCTCTTAGTAGAAATAGAGTGTCTAAGTATGGACAATTCCTGACAGAGCTCCGTCGTCCTTAGCAGGGACGGATCCAGTATGGGTCAGGGGGCTCTAGCCACACCTACTGTGTAAATGACAGTGGAGCCCCCTTAGACCCATCTAATATTATTTGAGAAAATAAAGAGGAGAAGGGGGCTAATGGATACTCCTTCCGATTGGAAATGTAAGGGGTTTTAGCTTTGTGCACACATACTAAGAAGCTTGGTGAATAGACTAAAATACCCTTAGTTATTGTTCATTAAATACCCTTAGTTATTGTTCATAAAAGTATGATTTGCACTCCATCCACAAAAAAAGAGACATGGAAAATTGTACAAGGGCAAAACTGGAAGATATAGGCTAAATTTAGCATTGAGATACTAGAACCCCTTATATTTTACAAATAGCATAGAGACGTAAAACCCCTTACATTTCCAATCGGAGGGAGTATCTCTTTATTATCAGTCCCCCTATTATTTTTGGCTGCTCCGCCCCTGAAATTAGAGCATTCATGCCATAAGCTCTATTCTTATTTTCTCTCTCTTCTGCTCTATTTTCTCTCTTCATTACTCTAAAATTTTTTCACACTTTACATTACACCCTAAAAGATTCCTTCTCTCCACCAGAAACTTTATCTCTAAAACTCTATTTCTATACTATTATAGGGTTTCTGCTACGGATGATCTTAGTGCTCTCAGAAAATCTGTCAGAAAAATATGTAGTTCCTTCCTTAGGGCCTGATGGGTCGACTGGTTCCTCACTGAATTCTGTCAACATAATGGTGCCATCAGGGATGAATTAGAAGAACTGTCTGATGAGTTCCATATGGCAAAGCTCCCTGTCGAGGGAACCAGCCATCCCGTTCTCTGATCACGGATCCTCATGTCAGTGGAAGAATGACATAGGGTAGTACGACAGAGAATCTCCGAGCTCTGATGAGAGGCTAAATTACGTCGTAATTAGTTTATTACCTAGGGACTAAAAGATGCTCCATCTCTTCAGAACTTCAGGCCAATCTGTGTGGTTGAATGTTAGCCACAAAGGCACTAACAAATAGTACTAGATTGGCAAAGGTTTTCTCTCGGTTGACATTCCTATCTCCAGCTGCATTCATCAAACGAAGGATCATTGTGGAGGGTATTTTGGTGTCCGTGGGTAGTTGATGAAGTTCATCAAAATTAAGAAGTAAGGCCCGTTTTGCTGCTAAAGATCAAAAGATGCAGCAGAAGGACTAAACATTAACTTTTATAAAAGTGAGCTCTTCTGCCTAGGTTCATCAGCTGAAAAGGCATATGGTAAAACTTTCACCTGTGTGTGACTTATTTGGGGTCTTAGGGACGCCCTAGTGCATCAGAAAGAAATTGAGGAATCATAGATGGTGGCGATGGTATTTTTTAGATGATGGAAATATTTCGGTATCTATATCTACCAAAGTAGATGATGGTAATATCATATAGAGGAAAATGGCTTGCCGGTAGCAATGCGATGAATTAGTCATCACGGAAACAAGAAATTCATATGCTTTGTTGTACAATATATGCTCATGTCTCATGTTGACTCTGGATTCATGGATGGTTTTGTAGGAGGAAGGCGACCGAGAACATGGTGCCTATTCTGGGCTAGCAACTTAAAAGAAGTAACTGAAGAAGATGGATTGGATGATGGTGGCTTCAGTAATACGTTGTCTTTTGGTTTACTAACTGAGCGCACATGCTTTGCAACGAGAAAATCCAAATTCTACCATCGATATTATGAGAGAGTGAGTTATATGCCTTCGACTTTGTTGTGCGTGCAGTACGACATGTTGCGAGTTACCACGTGAGTGTCTCAGTGTACGCCTGCCGCTACGTTCGATGGCATGGTGGGTAATTTTGGTAAATAAGATGAATTTGTTACAATGGATGGAATGGTAGGTAATTTTAGTGAAATATGTCATCGACCACCATGAAACACCATTAGGCTCTTTTTATTAGTCTTTTGGTTTATAGAGTGTTGTCTCTACGCATAATCAAGGGCGTGCCATGTGTGTTGTGACGATGAGGCTCAAATATTGTTGTTGTTTTCATTTTTACTTTTTTTAGAGACTTCGCCTTATTTTTGAAAGGGAACTTATATTATATCATAGAGTAATTCAAGGTAGTTTCACACAAAGGACCCAAGCACAAACACAATTACAATGAATTGCCTAATGGGCCAAAACTGAAAAACTACACACTGTGCCTCCCACCGAAATGCTGCTCACCACCGAGGAGGAGAACAAAGTTGCCCCGCAGCACCACTAGAGACCACCTTTAGGCAATACCCACATCAGGGTGACATTAAGGAAGCCGAAAAGCTTGCGCACTGGACCGCCAGCACGACTAACCCTGATCTGTAGCGTAAGAGCTTCTTAGCCATGGCGAAGATGTCGTTGTCGAAAGATTTGCCATTGATGCCTGCCTCGGAGAGGCACCTTGCTCCTCTTCACCGCATCAGTGCTGCTGGATGGCAACAGTGAGGAAGACTCCACCCCTCACCTTGTAAAAACTCTTCCGTCGCTGAGCTCTGCCCAGGTCAAAGCCCAAGCTGGAGACGATGATGAAGAAATCCAACCTCCATCACCGAGATTCGACCCCAGCAGAGCCGAAGCCGAAGTCGAAGCCACTGATGAGAACCACCATCCTCTTGTCGACGATGTCGGAGACCATGACACTGATGTCGTCGCTGACCCCCAAATGACAGCGGAGTAACAAAATTGCCACCATAGCCACTGCATCTACCAGCGAACACTAGAATCCCTACTACTACTAGCAAACTACACCTACACCTAGAACTGCCCTACCCTACCCTACATTGCTCGCCGACCACCTAGACCACCGTCACCTGACGCCCGGGACCCCCTCGTTCACGCCACTGACAAAGAGGAAAAAGGATTTGACCGAAGTCGCCGGAAGGGTAGGAAGAAGGGAGGAAAGGAGGGGGAGGAAGGAGGCAGGACGTGGGTCCCCTTCCTCTCGCCTCTGGCGAGGCCACCCAAGAGGGAGAGGGAGGGTGCCAGAGGCGATGCTAGGTTTTTTTTGGGGAAAGGGGAGATGGGAGCGCATGGAATGCAAGAGGAGAATACTTCACCTTTTTTGTTAGGGCTACTGTAAAAAGCATATATTGTTTAGAGACCACTTTTTTTTAGGGCTACTGTAAGAGAGTATATTGTTTGTGGTTTTCTAAATGAAACCAGAGGTGGTCAACGAACAAACCGGGCCGGCTCAGTTCACTCTATGAACTGGGCCTAACGAGCCAACGGATTGGGGTCTCGACCCAAGCACGATTCGCAAAGTAACCGGGCCGAATCGGGCCAGCCCGGTTACAAGCTGGGTGACCCATTTTAGCCAAAAATAATATATAAAAAATAAAAAATGATTATATTTAATAAATATGTCTTATAAAATGAAGAAATAAATTATATATCATAAGAATATATATATACATATAATTAAATATGCAGGCTACAGTACTAGGTCGAACCAGACTGAGCCACCACTATACGAACCAGACCAGCCCAAACGGCTGAGGCCTCGGCCTAAATTCAGTTCGATTGACCAAACCGGGCCGGTTCAGTGAACAGTACGGGTCAGCTCGGTTCATCCCACTTGGACCAGCCTATTTGGCCACCTCTAAATGAAACTGGAGGGTGAGGCTTGCCTCCTTCCTTGGCCTAAAGAAAATCAATCCAACACATTATCAATTGAAAATTAAAACTACACGTATTTTCCATTTAATAATGTAAAGAAACGTACCTAAACGCATTTTCCTACATAATGAAGAAACCTCCATGTTACAAAGGAATTGTTACTAGAGCAGCGGCACGAGAAAACCATCTCGTATGCATCACAAAGATCAGCACTTCAGCATCAAGCACATACATACTTGATAGCTGATACCAGCCAATCACACATGCGGGAGAAGAGAGTATCAGTATCAGATCCACCTCGCATGTACCTCCAGAAACCATCGTAAACAGATGAAAGAAAAGGGGGGAAATGGAATGTGAATTGAATGAAGCTATGTATAATTGTACACTGTATTCTGTTGTCAGGCTATTCTCCTGCTGCCTCTTTTAATATACAACACTACAAGAGATTACAGTGCTCCAACAGTGGTCTTTTTTTTTAGTTTTTCTTACATCTCTCTCCTTTCTTTGGGGGGTTCATCCTCTCCATGGTACTTACCTAACAGATGTTAGTACACCGCAACACGGAGCAGACCGGGTTGAGGCTGCGTGTAGTGGATGCCTTCGTCCAAAAGGAACTGCTCAATGGCGATCGGCAACCTTGCGGTGCGAGAACCCTTGGTGTGGTGGCCTGTTCCGACGCATATCATGACTTGCATCCTCTCGCCTGCAGCCCTCGCCGTGCTCCTCAGAGCACCTAGCTCAACCTTCAGAATGTGTATGGCTTCGCTTACATGGAGTCCATGTAAGTCAATCAGACGGTCACTACCTCGTTGTGAAGTAACAGGATTCCTGAACAATGAAACAGAGCTCAGGATAAAACAAATGTGCTTGCAACATGTCAAAAAAAATAACAGAGCTAATCAAGTAGATAAACATAAACTGCACAATATAAGGTTTTGTTTCCTCGGTGCAGAGGGAGGGCAAGGGAGGAATTGGGCAACCTCTGCCGATAAATAGCTTCTCTAGCTTTCTCATGAGCTGCTTTCATCTGCGTGTTGTATGCCTGTCCCTTTATGCTCAGTTCCTTTGCTAGAGCTTTGTTGCCAACCAAGTAAGCCTGCCTGGCCTGTCAAGTGTATCTTTCTGTGAATACTTGAAACAAACAAAATATCCAGCCTAATATGTATAGCAAAAGGACATAACATGGTGGACAATGCAAGTGTATTTTTATTAAACAAAAAAAAGTTAGCAGATGGTTACACATATAAGGAAGAGCATGTGCAGATTCATATATGACAATTACTTAATTGATTATAAGATAAAGTAATATTCATGAATGTAATGTCAGAATAAGTTAAAATGAAGGATTATATGGATCGTGCAGTTTGTTCTTCACTACACTAACCCTTAAAAAAGGGTGAGCTCATGACAATAGTACACATCAACAACAAAATTATATAGATGCATGAATTACCAATAAAAAAAATGGCTAATTCAATACGTAGTCTGAACTCTTAGAACAAGGGGTTAATTGGAGGCATATACTCAGTCCGTATTTACGTATACGACACATTTGCCCTCGTCTTCTACTTCCTTCCTCCCCTTCTCTCTCCCAAGCTCTCAACCCCCCTTCCCCCTCTCCCGAGCTCCCAACCACCCAGCGGCCCCAACAATCGCAGAATCTGAGCCAGCCCTCCGGCCCTTAGATCCAGCACCGCTCCCCACCTCTCCGGTTGCTCACCAACGCCGCCGGCCATCGCCTCGACCCTCCACGATGTGACAGCCTCCGCCGATGTCCGGCTGCTCGCCGCCACTGCCACCCACTGCCTCGACCCTGACCCTCCACGATATGACGACCTCCTCCGCATCGGCGCTTCTCTCCACGGCTAGGATCCGTGGACCTAAGGGAGTGGCGGCAGCGCTGTCTACCTCCAGTCGGCATCCATCTTTGTCATCCACGGCGGCGCTCAGGAGCACTGGATCCGTCCACGGCAGTGCTGATCTCAGATCAGGTGGGGCCTCCCCTTGGAGATGTAGCTCGGGGAGGGGGTACAAGGGAGGAGAGAGAGAGGGATGACTGGTTGTGGTCGCCAGGAGAGGAGGGCCGTCGGCGGGGAGCTTGGACTTCTCCAATGGCGACCTCGGCGGCGGGGGCGGCGGGGAGATCACAACGGCGTGGATCTAGGCGAGAGGGAGAAGCAGAGGGGGGAGGAGAAGGGGAGAGGAGGGCCACCGATGGTGGAGAGCTCGGGCTGGTCCCATGGCTGCTCTGGGACAGAGGAGGGAGGAAGAAGTTTCCAATTTCGCTGGTTTCATAATGGCAAATATCCTAAAACAAACTTTACAGTGGCATTTCTCGGAATCCCCAACTCTGCAGTGGCAACAATCCAATTAACCCTGAAACAAATGGCTGTTATGTTTCTCCAGATATTTTGCTTGGAAATATTTCTTGTGAACTGTCGTATATACAAGGTTACTAGTACTAGCCAAGTAAAAGAATATGCATATGTAAACTCATGACATGTTACACTTGTATGCGCATGTGCATGTGCATATAAATATAGGTACATACATACAACGATGCATGTGAGGCTACAATTAGGAATGCTTACCTGCTCAAAACATGCATTTCGGATGCGGGCAAAATCACGAGCTTCTCCCCTTGATTCTGAGTACATATTTGCTGGTAGGTCGCAGACAAATATCATTGATTAGTCTACAATTGGAACAGAGCCTAGGCAATTAAGAACACTACTACTAGCGGTTATGGGCACCAAGTTATCAGGTATAATTTACCACCTGAGATCTACTGAGGATCCATGTGGTTCTAGTTTTGGTGAGTAAATGGTACTAATATTAACTTGCCTAGTTTTATACGATAATAGATTCCAAAACATTACAGATGGAAGTAATGCAATTTGCACAGAAAAGAGCTTAAAATGTCCATGAGTATTACCCACTGCATCACCAGTCTCAAGCCATGGAGCTGCCCGTGCACTGCTAACACTTTGAAACCTGTTCCCAGAAGAAGGCTTAGTGCTAGAACTGTACTGCTTGGGTACAGACACTGTCGAAACACCGTTGCCATATTCATGACCTTTCTTAAACTTCCAATGACTAGAATTTTGTGATGCAAGTTTCCGAACAGCTGAAACAAAGTCACCAGTCCCACTAGATATGGTGGATGAGTTGTGTCCATTAAAGATGCCAAGGATGTCCACATTGCGCTTAGAGAAGCCATTTTGATCTTCTGTTGTTGGCAGCGCAGGGAAGTCCCCTGTGCTAAAGTTTGGCGCACTGGGGGTCAAACTCAGAGTTGGATTGGAGTTAGCATCCACTTGCATCTAAAATACCAGAGGGGAATAAGTTAAGATGTTACTGATGTTTTAGATGTACCACAACTGTATAGAATGGCATTGCAAAGGAATAGGAGAGGGGTTCCAATGTTGTCTATTGAGAAGACATTTAATTGAGTAACCTTGACCAGAAATGGCACCATAACAGTTTCAGGCATATGTGAGAACATGAGAAGTACCACAATTTAGAGAGATCATGCAGAAAGTTGAGGAAATAGGACAATAAATGGCATGCAAATGATCAGAAAGATCAGATGTTGAGTAGCTTCTACTTGTCATGGGCAGGTGCCCAGGCTCATGCACAGTACAACTGATCGAATCATCAAACAATGTTGAAGCAAATGGAGAAGCTATAACACATGCAAGTACAAATATAAGAAATTACTATCAGAATGAGAATGTTATTATCCAACCAATAATTGCCGCCTTCCAAAGGCAGACAGTGAATGGAAAAGCTAAAAAAAGTGTCCAGAAAAGATCAAGGTCAGCATGACAACAGTGTTGTCCAACTAGTCATTGCTGTATATCTAACTGTTCCACTAAAAAATATAGTGTAAGTACTTATGTTAATAATGCTCTTAGTGTACAGAAGAGTAATTTTTGTAAGACTTTACATTACCTCTAGCTGAGTGAGGATTTCAATAGTATGGTTGATGTCACATCCATTAGCATAGTAAAGCTCTGCAAGGCTCTCAGCTGAAAATCCAGGGAACAGAGATGCTAAATACTCTAGGTGTAGATGGTGGTCAATAATGCCGTCTGATGTTCCAGCATACTCACTAGCAAAACTGTCAGAAAAGCTCGCTGTACTTTCAGGATCATAATGAAGGTCCTGACTTCCATTACTAAAATGGAGGTCACCCACATAATTTTGCTCCCAGTTGTTTGAACCCATAGCTGAAAAGGCTGTCTGTGAATTATCTTCAAATAGTAAATTGGTAAGCCCCATTTCCAGGCTTTTGCTAGCTGGAGGAGATAACTCATGGTGTTCTCTTGAGAAGCGGCTGGCTGTTGTCCCATAAAAAGGGGGTGCATTCAAGGACAACCCGGCAAGGGACAGCTCTTCAGGTTCTTGATCAATTTTCTCAAAAGAAGTAAAGTCTGGAATAATGTCATCAGGAAGCTGCTTACGCCAAAACTGATGTGCCTCATCATCCGAGTTATTGGACTTTGAGGACTCAGACCTATCTAGGATTGTCTTTCCAGAAGACCCCCTAAAATCTGACTTGCCTACATCTGAACCTGTGCTACTTCCAAAAGATGGTCTGAATTCCGCTGCATTGGGATTTAATGCAGTGACTTTACTTGGCAACTTTGACCTTTCATCTCCATTATTTGGAACAATTTTATTCAGTGAACTCATCTTTTAATAGAATTTACATGTGATGTTACATGTACAAGAGAATTTTCCAATAAAGATTTACCCAATCCCTGCAAAAGATAGTCAACGACGAGAGTTAGTAGTGGCTTGGTTGAGCTGCCAATTCAAAACATGTATTGAAACTACCACTGCCATAATAGTGAGAAGCCACTTTCCAATCTGCAAAACTATTTTACCACTTTCATGTTCTTCAGTGCAGTTGATAGCAGTATGCATGAATATCAAAAATTGATATTGTGCTTTAGAAAATTCCATTTCATGTTTATCATAAAAATGACACAAAAAAAGTAATAACATTATCGATTAGTCCTTATTATTGAGGTATTAATTATAGAAAACCAATTGAATTCGTTCAAGTTGGATCGGACAATGAAATGATAAGGATTCAGTTAGACTAGACAAGTGCAAAAATACAGGCTGTTCTTTTTCCATATTGCTAGGCTTAAAAATTGTCTTTTTTTTTATTAAAGTTAGGCAGAGATGCCATTTCAAATATCACCAGTACTTGTAATAGAAATTTCCACATTTACAGAAGAACCAAAATGGGTAGCTCTGTTTCCCAAAACAAACATAGAATAGTTTGCTCCCTTCACAAAAGTATGGCGTGCCCTTTCTTAGTTACTGCTATAACCGCTCTACCTTATTATAGGTTTCCACATCACAAAAGAAGCATCTTTCCCTGCTTCTAATCATCAGTTTGTACTCCCTAAATTAATTGGCTGACAGATTAGATATCCCCATCAATCTTTGCGCTTAGGCGCATTGTTTCCTTTACACTAAAAAGTTAACATTGCCATTGAAAATTTCACATAAATAGCGAAGGACAGGAGAATCAAAAACAAAGCAACAAAAGAGAAGCTTAGGACGCTGTTGTTCTTGTAGCCGTTTTTTTAACCACCGCCATAATCCACAACAAAGTCTATCCAGCCTAACATAAATTTGGGAAATCGCACGCACTAACGACGCAAATGAGCAACAGAGAGAGAGTTGAGCAGAAAGAACACCTGCTTCGCTCTCCGCTCTCCAGCTAGCGCGCGCTTAACGTCCAGCCCCGCCGCTAACGAATCTCCATCTCTGGATCGCCCCCATCCCCACCGCCCCTCACCCAATCCCAGCCAGCGCCCCTCTGCCTCACACGCCCCATCGCCCCACTTCAAATCCCAACGCCGCCACCACCCCCCACCACACCCCCCGGGCGCCTTCTCGCGCTCTCTCCGCCCTACCGCTGGCAGCTTCGCTGCCTCCGCCACATGCGGCCTTCCGCCGCTGCAGAGACCTCCATTGGTTGGATCTAGCCCCGCCACCGCCCGCTCCGCAGCACCTCCTCTGCCCATGTGTGCTTGGTCTTCTCAGTTCGGCTCCCTCCGGTGTCCCTGCGGCCGGCCGGATCCGGTCAAGGTGAGGAAGGAGACCGAGCAACGACGCCACCAGTTGTGGAGGGGAAGGAGGGAACCGGTTCTAGGGAAGTGGAAGCCGGGCGACGCCGCGGCGAATAGAGGGAGGAGAAGAAGGGGGCAACGCTCGGAGGAGAGGACCGAGAGAGAGGGAGAGGAGGTCTGAGAAGAGTTTCCCACCTGGTGCCGCCGTCGCCGCCCCGCACGAGCGTCGATCTCGCCCTCTCCCGCAAGCACGCCGCTGCACGCTGGTAGGAGGAGAGGGAGGGAGTGGGGAGGACGACGAGCCGAGGTCGCTTGGGCCTGGGAGGCTGGGATTGCTGCTGTGGCTGTCGATTGTCGATGGAGGTGAGGGGATCAGGGACACGGGAGGGCCAAGGAGTCGGAACCGGCTTAACGGGATCACGGTAGGGATGCAAACACATGCTATACGGTAGGTCGGATACGTGTAATACTGTATTGTATTTGTATTTTTTTCCAACACGGATACGGATACTGGGGTTCGATACAAATAAGGATAACATCAGATACAAATACGAATACTACATCCTCGGATATTAGTCAGAGCGGATAGTTACTCAGATAATATGCGAAAACGCAGACCAGGAAAGAAGCTTAGAACATTCGAGCTACACATATAATACGTGAAAATATGCTGTCAAGAATATAAATCTTGAATTGAACAATTTTGATGGCGAAGAGATATAGCACCGCATACTGTTAATGAAGGTAAAGAAAACAATTTAAAAATAAAAATCTATAATGAGTCAACTTATGTATATCGGGTATTGGCACAGAACAGGTAGTATTCATATTTTCCTTCCGATATTATCCGCACTATTTGTATCTCGCCAAGTATCCATATCCATATATGTATTCATGAAAATTGCTCCGATAGCCATATCATTGTCCAAATTGATTCGGTTTATTGGACATTTCCCGCTCTCTTTGCACTCCTAGATCATGGTTCTAAAAACTGACTTAGCCAAGCCATTAAAAACCGGATGAATTCAAATTCAATAATTGAACAATTGAACAACGTCTAGAGAAGTATCAACGGTGTGGTTTTGACGGTTAACCGAGCGGTTTAGCCAGCTACGGCCATCTTGGCCGAAAAATATTGAAATGTAAGAAAAATAAAAATAAATAAAGAAAAATGATTAGAAAAATCAACGAATTGGACTAGGCATGGAGCATTGGGCCGAACATTTAGGACCATTTAGGGATTTAAAGTTATTTTCAATTTTATCTTAGAGAAGCCCAGTAAAAATAACGAAATAAACTTCAATTTCAAATTTGGCTTCTTAAGTCAACTTTTCCTGCTCACACGCTTGTATGGGCGTGTACCTGGTGTATCTTGGCTACACAAAACTGTACCGAGTCATTTCTCTATAGATTTTACCAGCCACCGGGTACAAGCAATGTAAAAAACTTTTTGACAGTATAAACTTGGAACTTATCTCGCTGTTAAAAAACAACCTGTTCATGTTCCCTAGCGCTGGTTTCCAATTCCAAGGTCTTCGACTGGGGGTGTCTTCACATGAAGCTTGACTGCTACCGCATGGAGCACCTCGACGAGCCATGGAACGTGGTTGTCCTGAGGATCTTCGTATAGCCTCGGGGACGGGAGCAGAACCTTCCTCGGGTGGTGAGGGAGTGGCGCTAGCTTTCTTCTTCCGAAGCAGCGGCATCCTCCTCCAGATTGGGCTGGGGCGGAGACGGAACGTACATGCGATTGACACGCTCCCAGGCTCAGATAGTCAGATGTAATAGTAGACGAAATGGCTGAGGCCGCCTTGCAGATCAGTGCTACAGCGTCTCTCAATGCTTCTCGCTCGTATTCCCACGGACGGCACCATTGTTATGGTTGCCGGCTAGACAATAGGAAAGAAGACACCCTATTCTGCCATAGAGGTGACCTTGGAGAAGAAGAAGAGGATGTGGAGCAGTGGAGAGCACAATGGAGAAGAAGTCATAAGCTGCCATGGAATTGTGTTGATTTGAGGATTTGATCCCCTTCTCTCCATACAAAAAGCCGTCTTACTTCCTCACTTTACAAGGACATTTTGGCCTATTTATAAAAAGAAAATAGCTCATAGGTTTGTCTTTACAACTCATTAATCTTATCCTTATCCTCGAGATTTCTCCGACAACCTCTATTCCCGACAACTCTAAGCATTTGGGAACATCCCTATACTACCCCTACAACAGGGATAGCGATGATTTTTTTAAGAGACAACTACAACCTTTCACACTTATATTAATGGATTCTCTCATGGGCTTAAAGCTAAAATACAAGATTCCAAATTTGTCCCACCAAACTTCAACGAGGAGGAAGCACCAAGAGCCATCCACCGCCGTCGTTGAGGTCGATCCTTTAGTCGTGACCCATCATAGGTTATCACCGGCGTGCCACCCAATACGCCTGCATTTCGAACCACCGGGATGGATATCTTGGGCCATGGACTCGAAGCGGAGCTACCGAGGCTTGCAAAGACGGACACAAAAACATACCCCCACCACGGAGGAAGTCGACAGTGTCAACGTTGAACCAGTCATTGTCGCCATTGCCGCTAGGGTCGCTGGTGCTGAGAATAACAAGGGTTGGAGTCTCCCTCCCTTTCACAACACACCATTCATCCCCGCATCGGTAAAGCCTTGGTCGCTGCCCATAGGGATGAACACCATCCTCCGGCTGAGGGATTGATAGGACGCGCTATCGTCGCTGCTTGTCACAGATCCTCCGCTGAGTCCCGAAGAAACACCGGCGAGAAATTATTGCAAAAGAGAAGATCTAACCTCTAATAGATGTCGTCGGTGTCACTGCCATCTTTGTCGTCGCCCGAACGGCTATCAAGGAACAAAAAACACCACCAAATCCAACAGCAGGTAAACTCTAATCATAGAACCTATTCTATAGAAAGGAGGGACAAATAGATTCGCGCGTCTCAACCCCTCATATCTGACAACCCTTAGGCCACCACCGAGGTGAAGGGTGGGCAGAGCCGTGCCAGAAACGAAATCGCCTCTCGATCACCCGCAGTCACCTCTGAGGTCACTGTAGCAAGGTTTTGTGGGGTGGTGGATTGAGCAGTCGAGCAGGGATAACAATGATTTGTCACCCCAAGATTGGAACCTATGTGTGTCATTGACATATCGAGTAGCGAATTCTCAAATGGTCATACTTGGAGTGGCAAATGATCAATTATTTTATTATTTATAGATTTGGCTAACGATCAACCCGATGTGGACCCAATTGATGTATGAATTAGGCTAACTCGGTCGGCTTGGCTACTAACATGCCTCAACCAATTCGACCCAAAAACTTGTAAAATTTAAAATAAATATTATTCAAAAAATATGTTTCACTTTGAATAAATGAATTATACTTCATAAAAATATTATATGCACCTCACTGATTAGTATGTGTTGATGGGGTCTCTCGGCTAACTAGAGATAGTCAAACCAGGGTTTTCTTCATGAGTTGAATATGATCTTAATCTCTATGACACCAAAGACTGTAAGATGGATTTAGGCTAAGCTTACTGGTAAAGTAACTAGAGATGACTTATGGCTAAACTTTCAATATACGGGCACTATCCATCATTATCAGTAAAAAATGATACTATATGAACGTTTGTCTCGAACATAGATACAAATATGAATAGTTATGTCAAATGCGGATACATATTCAGAAAATTTTTGATATCCATAAAATTATCCAAATTAATTGGATGGACGGCCAAAAAAATATCCATACCATTCACAACCCTAGCTATGTGTATGTGATATGGGCAACATGTGTCTATCCTGGATGAGTTTAGGCTAGGGACGAGTTTTTACCTAATGACGTGGAGTTGTCCACGTGGGATTTAAAGATTTTGGACTGATAATAATATTTTATAGGGTTTATTTTAAGAACGATCATAGCCCGAACAAGCCAAGGTCAAGCTCGACTTAACTTGTTTATTTCACAAGAGAGGATGCCATGTGGCGAAGACACTGGTGAGGTTAGGTTGCGGGAAGAGGATGTGGGCCGCCTACAAGGAGGAGGATGCCGGCGGTGATATAGGTGGCATGGGTGAGTGCATAGACAAGGGCCCGCTAGGGAGAGGGGCGTGGAGGAGTTATGGGGTGCAGTGGAAGAATAAGAAATAGGGAGGACGGCTAGTGTAGGGGTAGTGTGGTCATATATGATGGATTATTGGATTGAGTCAAAATGTATATTTTTATTTAGATCATCTACATGAGATGTCTGTTTATATCAAATTTGTTGAAAAGATTCTCGAAAGGACAGGAGCTAAGCATGATGACAACTATGTCTAACATTTACAATAAAATCAATCATATCCGCCTTAAATCACGATAAGAAAATGGTTCTAGTATTGTATGGAGAAATTGGCTTTCGTCATTTAAAATAGCTAAATTCTTGTTTTAACCTTTTGGTATGCACAAATCGTATGGAGAAATCTTTGATTTTCGTCATCTCATATGGCAAAATTCTCGTTTTAGTCATATGATATGTAGAAAGCGTGAAGGCCTGTCGCATTGGCTCGATGATGTGGCAAATTTGACATGTTTTAGTCGGTTGATATGTGTCGGCGGTTAGGAGTACTGAGCTCCTAGGTACCGAGCTTACTTGTTGAACCAGGGATCAACGAGCCCCTTCCTGCAGCTATGGAGACGTTCGAAAAGGTGAACTCGATCAAGCAATCGAAAGGAGACAAAGATTTTTACCCTGGTTCAGGCTTCCCACTGCCGGGATAACAGCCCTGCGTCCAGCCTTACTTGATAGCTAAAAAGAGTGTACAAGGGGGGAGCAACTAATCCACAGGTGGACCAAATGCTCCTAAACTGAGTACAGGTTGTATTCCTAGCTACTAGCGTTCGTGTGTCTTGCCTTGCCATTCTTGTGTATATGTATTTGCATGTATAGATGTCCGCGTGTATGTATGTGTGGCTGCGAGCCGCTATTTATACCTGTGCCGGGAGATGATTGCTCCCAATTAACCGCTTGGCACACGCGACGGACCGCGGGACATAGCGCCACTGTAGCGCATCGGGCTGACGGTAGACCATGCTGCCCTCCATGCCGTGACGTCGAAACAGTGCGGACGGGATAGATGTGACAGTCACTTTTGACTTCTGTGTCTTGGGACCGGTTCGCCACGCAGGAAAACGGGAACACGTGACCGCCACATGTTCATCATAGCAAGGCAATGCTCGGGAAGGCAACCGAGCAGCGAGGTTGCTCGGGATAGGGCCGTTGAGCCTAGACCGTGGCTCTTGCTCGCGGCCGAGCAACCGTGGATGGTCAGCCCCTGTTAAGAGCGTACTTAGGGCCGCTCGAAGAGCGTCACGTGCCCATCCCTCAGAATGACGTGGAGAGACGTGGCACGTGACAACAAAACAGTAAAAAGTGACGGGAACAGGTGGCTGCTGACTTTACCAGCCCCTTGACGGGACACAACAATGCGAGGTACGTCAGCATGGCAGGCACGTCGATACAGAAGACGGGACCTATCTGGAGCCGCCGTGCGTCCGCCTGATGGTGCTCGAGCTGGGAAAGGCTCGAGCACTATGCTGTGGCACACCCCGAGCAACAGTCCGTCCATCCCGAGCAACACTTCGGGGTTCATGGGTCATCCGTCCCAAGCAACTCTTCCGGGGTATTAACATAATTACGGGCCAGACTAATCTCGGATAGTTACAAAAATGCCACTAATCCCCGTCAATATGTATAAAGTGCCAAGGCGTGTCACATTGCCTTATGACATGGCAAATACCCATATCGTATTCCCTCACTGGTATGGTGAATAACTCTGCCCGTCGTATTCATCTAATGGTGTGGTGAATACCTAACTAAATAAATAAACAAAATTCATCGACTTTCTCATAACTAGAAGTTATATTATGTTCACTTCAAATCCATTGCAATGTGCATGATCTTAGCAAGCAAGCAAAAAGAAAAGAAGGGTCTTTTTATCACCATTACATGGCCACTATCCAAAACGGACGAGAAAACCAGCTCAATGAAACCGAATGACACACAAGATGTAGGCCAGAGCAGGGCAGATCAACCTAGAAACCGAGACGGACACACACACGTGTGCACATCCTAGATCTATAGAGAGCCTCTGTTGGCGTAAACCGATACCTTTCCACCGATGATAAGCTGACAATGGTATATCACTGGAAAACGGTCCATGGGACGGGAGGGTACCCACCAATGGAGAATCCCCTGGCCTTTCTGTTACATGGCCCTCAGGGCACCACCCAAACAACGGAGTCAGATTCAGAGCCAATATCGAAGGAGCAAGTGAAGGTCGAGGCAGAGAAAGGGTCACCCCAAAGGAGCGGCCTTTCTACTTAGGGAGGCAGAGTCAGAGGCTGAGATGCGAAGAGGTGACGCCTTGGTCGTGTAAAGGAGAGCAGGAGATGATGGATGGGAATGGTGATTAGGTTGGTGGATAGATGAGGGATTTTGGAGTTTGACCCGATGTGCTGGGGGTGGGGTCCACCTGGCCGAAGGAGGGAATGGTGGCTAGTGTGGTTGGGTGGGTGGCGTCGCCTCGAGATCTAAGATTTTGTCGTGGCCGTGGTGCGCCGCACGACACGAATATGCGGCGTGATGATCCAATTCGAGACTGGGGAGACGAGCATAGACAGAGGGGATTAATTTGGAAACGGCGGGACTCACACAATTAGTGGAAGCATATGCAGGTTTTAATGAGAGGTACAATTCAACACATGATCTGGACCGTATGAGACGAAGGATGGATGGCATAGATGGATAGTTGGATGTCCAGGGATGTAATTCAACTTAGGATATGGACCGCAGGATGGGAGGGATGGACGAACAGGATGAGTTGATTCAAAACTTAGGACATTTGAGGATTTTTTGAGATGTTTATGCAGGTTAAAAAAAAGATAAACTTTCATCAGGAACATAAATGCTAATAAGCTGCTAAATCATGGAAGGGAGATGTCATCAAGCAATAGCACTGAAGATATTAGGCTTAAGCACAATGGCTTACAAAAGTATTGTTCCTAATAAAAAAGGTGGATTCGCCTAAAAAAAGTTTTGAGTTTCAATCGATTTCCTAATGTGACTTCAATGATGATAGATGTGCTTCGGTGACGGTGGAAGCGGCGGCTGACGGATTAGAGTTTGGGTTCTTAGCAGACATATTAAGAAGGAGACTGGGGATATATCATTAGCTGGTCAGGACGAGAAATGGAGGCGGATCCAACAGTGTGAGCCGTTGGAGACGAAAAAGGAGGACGGGATGGAGGCATCTCATGATAAAGAAAGAAGAAGATGGTGATATAGGAGAGAGAGGATGATGTACACGCCAGAGAAAGGAGGAAGGTGTGGACGCAGAGAAGGTGCCCTCGCGAGAATGGAAAGAGTCTAAGGGCTGTTGGGATGGCTTTATACACAGGAGAGGAGAGAAGATCGTTCATTTCATTGATATACCGAGTTTGCTAAAAATGTTATATTTTGTTACATCTTAAGTTTTACTCCCTCCGTCCCAAAATATAAGGCGCGCACGCATTTCAATATTCAAACTTCATTATCTTTGACCAACAATTTGTCTAACAATATATACATTTTGTGATATAAAAATGGTATCATTAGTTTCGTATTTGAAAGCATTTTCTAATAATCATAATTTTATTTCTATGTACGACATACTATAAGAGAAATTAAACATCAAAGTATAATTTTGAAAACCGAGCCAAGTCAAACTACGCCTTATATTTTGGGACAGAGGGAGTATAAGAAATCGTAAAATTAGATAAAATATGGAGTGAAATCCTCCGTAATTCCAGTTGACTGGTGCTTAGCCTGTTCATGAAAAAGTGGCACCGAATTCTTGGACCAGCCATACGTCGGATCGATCGACCGTAGGGAGCAGTGTGCGTTTGGAAGCCACCGCAACGAGAGGACATGAGCAGATCGCTGCCCAAAAGAAAAAAATCGCTGCTCGGTGTTGCGGTTTTTTCTTGCAAGGCTTGTAGAGGATGAATGGAGATCAGATTTTGGTGGTAGCGTAGGTGAGAGTGATCTGTACCCAAAACGCTTTGCCGGAAGGATGCACTGTTCACGGTGCCGACCGCTCCCTCCTGAACAACCCAGCAGCGTCATTCTCAAGCCTGAACGCCTTGTTCCTCAACAGAACAGCACCCACAAATCAGCAACAGTTTTGCTGCTGAACACAGCGCGGTGTCCAAGAAACCGATCGACGCAGAGAGATTCGCCGCTGAACATAGCGTGGATACAGTGATCAATGTGACCCGACCCGCCATTGACAGCGCCCTTGTAACATCCCATTTTTTGGGATTTATAAATTTGTGGAAAATTTTAATTAATAATAATGCTCTTAATGTTTTGGAAGGCTTATGTCCTATAATATATTATTCTTGACTCCTTGATACAAATATAGGTCACTTTTGCAAACTTTTAGTTTTGCTACTCTTTAAAATAATTGCAAAGAGCCAATGATCATCGCGATTGCTACATATATCTATGTATGCATTTCAAGGGCATCATTTGGACATTTTCTAAAGCTTTCAAATATCTCATCTTGTAAAATGTTTATTTCTTGATTATACGCTAAAAGCTAAACTATATTGATAAATAGCTAATCCAATGCAAAATATAATTATATAGATAAATATAAATGACCAAGGTAATCTTATGCATATAAATATATAGTGGCACTTATATTTTCAGATAAATATATATAATCATATGCATATCACTAAGCTTTAGTTTTTCAATAAATTACTTGGATTATATGTATATTGTGAATACACTTATCAAAATGCTTGGGAAATATTAATTTCATATCATGAATAGTATTTTCAGCATAATGAATAGTAATTACTACCTATATCCTTTAAGGAAGCCAATTTTCAAACCATCTTTCCCCTCCATAGTTTGAATTCAAATTCGAAATGGAATCAACTACTGTGAAATTACCATTTTGCCCCTTGGGCTCAAATTCCCGATTTTTCCTCCTCCTTCTTTCGGTTTAATCCGGCCAGCTAGCCCATGTGGATCGGTGCCCGGGCAGTAGGCTGCTCCTCCTCCTCTGCCTTGGCCCAGAAAGCCAAGCCGATGTTCCCTGTTTCTTCCTCTCGCTCCATTGCTCTGCTTTGTCCGAATCGGGCTCATGGGTCGTACCTTGGCCTTGCGCCTCGCCATCCTTGCTCCTCCGACCGAGCCACGGTGCCGCCATGTAGTTCGAGCCTTGACAACGTCAGCAATGACGCCTTGCCGCCCCTGCCATGGACCGCCGGACCTTGCCCCGTTTCCCATTGCCGCTTGCGCCAGGCGCACCGACCACGCCGCCCGACCGAGTCGTCGTGTCTTCGCCGGTTCGTCCACGCCGCCCGTTCGCGCCGTTCCTGCCGTGCTCCAAGTCAACCCGAGCATTTAAGGGCCTTGTACCCTTGCGGCCAGATGGCCGGAATCCCGTCTTGCCTCCAGCGCGTCGCCGTGCCTGACCCATTTACTCGGCCAAGACGGCCGTTCCGGCTTCGGATTCGCGTCATCATGAGCATTGATGTGCCCCGTCGTCACGCGCCCCTCCCCGCGTCCCCTTCCACGCCTATAAAAGGGCTAACCCGAGCTCCCCCTCTTTTTCCCGCCGCTCTCCTCTTATCGCCGAACGCCACCACCGTCGTGGGCTCGTTCCGGTGAACCCCGAGCTCGGGCGACCAGCTCCATCTCTTCCTCCCTTTCCCCTACGGCTCTCACCAAGCCCAATTGCCTTTTCTTTGCTTGTAGCTCGCGGGAGAGCTCCATCGCCGCCGCCGGCCTCAACTTCCCCCATTTCGATTGCTCGTCGATGGCGACCTCCCCGGCCCTCTCCCTCGGTCTACGGCACCCCGACATCATCCCCTACCTCCCCTGGAACGGAATCGGCGTGAAGACCCCCGAATCGCTCCCGCGCCGCTCCCCTGTTTCGGCCTCCACCGGCTCCACGTCGACAGCGCGAACCGGGCCTCATCTTCCACCATCGAGCACACGGTGAGCACCCACGAACCTCCCTCGTGCTCATGCGCTCCTCATTCTAGATCGGATTGGCCTAGAAGTGCCCTAGCACCGCGCGCCCGAACCCGCCGCCGCCGTCTCCCATGGCACCGCCACCATGGCTCGTCACCGGCGAAACCGTGAAAGCACGTCCTAGGCCTAGGTCACGCGCACTCATCGGAACAAACGGCGTGCACTTTCGTGCCCCGTAGCTCCGCCAAGAGCTCGCCGAAGGAGTCGCCGGAGTTCTAACCGGAGAACGGCCTCGCCGACATCATGACGACGTCATCTTTCAGCGCACAGTACACGCGCGGTCTCTCCCTCTCTCTCTCTCGCCGACATGTGGGCCCTCCGGTCCCACATGTAAGTTTAAGTGGAAGCGTATTTGTAAGCTTTACGCTTTCCACTCGGGACAGCCCCCGGCGTGGCACCTCCCAATGAACTTTCCCAAGCGTGGGCGGACCCAAATCGGGCCGCACAGTGGCGATTGAGCCCATTACCGCTTAAAATGCTTTTCCAGAGATTTACCTAGTTAGAAAATCTTAGAAAATGATTATGGTTTATTATAAATACATAGATAACTCGAAAAATCCTGAAAAAATTATGTAAAATACTAGAATACATTTGGAACCCATTAAAAATATAACTTTGCATATTTCAATGATTTAAAGCCTCTGTAAATATTTGTAGCTCTTGTCTATATATTTCTTTTATAAAGAAAACTCCATAAATGCTTTTTAGGCTATCTGAAATAGTTTTAGCCCTCCAAAAATATTGGAGAAATCCAGTGAAATAATATGTATTGTATTTAACCTAGGAAAATATTTCTCGGACACACCTTATTACCATTTTGCCCTAGAAAATTGGAATAGCTATGTGGTAGTATTTTCCTTTATAAAAGAAAGGCTAGAAATGGTATCCAAGTTATTTAAAATATTATTTTGCCTCTGAAAATATTGATTACCCTTTTATAAACATTATATAGGATCTTCACCCTCGGGAAAGCACTAAACCTTGCAGGTTTATAATAAATAAGTTAGTAGAAATAGAAAGTCTCCTATAGGGCTAATATATATATGCCCAAATAGATATTTTAATAGGATATTCCTATGCTTATTACTGAGGGAATATTTCTATAGATACTTTCTAAGGATTTTAACCTAAGGATAATATCGAGTCCTTTAGGATCTTGGCCACTTATTAAATAGAAATACGAAGCCTCTTTTTGGGCTAAAATTCTATTTCTATATGTTTAAAAGTGTTTGCTGTAGATATTTCAATCTAAATAATAGGTTTATTCTTTGGGGGAACCTAATTAAGGGTATTTAGATGCATTCTCTCATGCATGACATCCTTAGCACGTTTTTCGTGGAGTTCATGGAACTTCCTCGATAAGTAGGATAGATTATTTTATTATCTTCAATATAGCCGATGCGAATGGTCACCTACGCGATTAGATGCGATTGCATAACATTCATCATGCTTTGGCATATTTCTGAATATATTTGTGCTATTTGGATTATTCACGATAGATCCTAAGACCCGGAAGGACAACTCGAAGACCGGAATCCAAGCTACAACACGCTCGGTCGAAGCGAGCCAATATCTCTAATTCATATGTCAATTCCATGTTTTACTTAAATTATGTTGGTTTAAATAATGCAAATTGCATGCTTATATTCTGTGCTATAATATTTTGTTAAACACAAGGTGATAGAATTTGGTCTAGATATTACCGCTCGACTATATGTGCTATTAAGCACAACCCTTAACCTTGGCGTTATTCCTTACCTTATCCATTGGACTCCTAGGAATTAAATCTAAAACTCCTCTGACTAGTAAGTCCTTGAAAATGCTTAGTCTTTGCCAGTCTAGGTCAAATGGGTCGATCCCTGCCTGTCAACGATTTGCGGCATAGATATGACGAATCGATCCTATCAACATTACAATGGCATAGCAAACGCTATCAACGATGTAATGGTATAGCTGGTCGCTGGTCCCGACTATCAACGTAAAAGCGGCATAGAGCGGGAGAATACTCATGCACTCGGTGCAGTGCACTGAGTCGCGAATGTTGGTCAAATGACCCGCTTGATATACTTGATAATGATTATTTTGGATCCATGGGATCACGGCCTGTTGAGCTCAAGGCGATCACGCCTCTTCTTTAAGGGGTGAGTCGACCGCCACTTTGGGAGTCGTGCGCCAAGATGGGCACGAACTTGCCAATTATAGACGATGACGTCTATTTTGGGGACCATACCCATAGCCATGGGATGGATCCGCTAACTAATGGGACACGTATTCCATAGCCATGGATACGGTGTCGCCATATTGAATACCCCAATGATGAACAATCTCAGCATATATAGCCCAGTACGTCTTTGATTTGTTACCTGGCTAAGTCATAGGATTTCTACTTATTAATTATTGTAAATCTGGCTTTATGCAAATAAAATAGTCTAGCCTCCACCAAACAGTCTATATCATTATATTGCATTAGGTTGGGTGTTGGCTCATGGCCTTGTTTGATTAACGCTACCCTCGCGCTCCACTCACTCTTTTAGGTGGATCCAAGGATGGATTTGGACAACTTGACGGCGACAAGAAGGAGATGAACCATTGGATAGCGTTATGGCCGGGTGATAGGCGGGACTCGATCGCTTGCGATTGGGTTGAGCACCTCGAGACCCGACTCTTCTTTCTCTTGTTTCGCTTTTACGCTAGACTCGATAGAGTTCATTTTGGCATTGTAATATTTGGCCTACTTGGCCTATTAAACCGAGCCGTAGTGTAATTGAACTCTATTGTAATATTGTAATAATAATAATATTGATTTTGATTGTATGAGATGATCCAGCATTTTGTATAAGGTGTCGTGCTAGCAAGACAGATCCTAGGCTAGCACAGGTGCACCCCGGTCCCCGGTTGGACTGAAAATCGGGGGCTGACAGCCCTGCATTTGCAATGACCAGATCAAAGGCAAGTGTACCTCAGGCGGTAGTAGCCTGCTGACAGATCATGTTCAGCAATCTTCAGCATAGCCTTTAAAATAGAATTTTCTCTAGTTTTTCATCCTTTAGCATAGTCTCTGTCCCATCCTCTAAATTAATTTAAAGGCTCTCTATCAATCTTTATAGTATCTCTAAATAGAGTTTCTGCTGGAGAGGATAAAAATATAGAGAGCGAATAATAATTTAGAAGAGATATATAAAGATCTGATTTTAGAACATCTACTGGAGATGCTCTCTAAAAGTGTAGGGTATGTTTGGTTCCTAGCCCTCTAGTACCTTGTCAATGCAAAGGTTATACTAATCCAGGGCATGACCTTTCCAGGACAACAAAAAAAAAGGGGGAGTTTGGTTCCTAACCTTCGAGAAATGACCAAAAAATAAAAAAAATAAATTTCAAAAAAATCAAAAAGTATTTAAAATGAGATGCTTAGGATTTTAGATGAATTACTAAATTTATTTCATGCAATTTGGGCACAATATGAAATTTATACAAAAATGAGAAGGTTAAATAAAAAGGGTACAGTAGTGCATGAGCCTCCGCACGCGGGCCTGGGCAAGGGCACAAGGGCGAGCCAACGAAAGGCGCCCGATTTAGATGCCATTGCTGCGCTCCCCCGCACTGTGGAAAAATGAGGAAGTGCCTTCGTGTTGGTGCGCCGTGCCAACCGAGAGCCGCGATCCAAATACGCGCCAACACGCGAGGGCGCGCCTGAATTGGCACGGCGCGCGGGCGGCCATGAACCAAACTAGCCCTAAAAATGCACTTCGCCAACCTCCAATGCGCAGGCGACTGTCGCCAAGACAGTCCCCGCGAATATGCGGCGCAGTGATCTGGTTCGAGCCCGGAAATCTCTAGAAATCTCGCGGCTTGGTGCGGCTGGTGGCGGTGGTTCCGTGCTCCAGCTTTGCCTTCTCCTCGTGCTCATCCCATCGGCGGTTGGCGGTTGGCGGCTGGCCGAACCAGACCACGTGCATGCATGATGTTTTAAAAGATTATTATGCTGGTTCTTATATAAGTAGAACAAGTAAATAAAAAACAAAGAAAATATTTTTTTTTTGTTTTGTGAATGCAATGACACAAATTGAAACCAAATAATACAATACACATGATGCAGGGATTTATAGTATAGTAGTAGTACTTTACACAACCTTCCTCCGACCAAAGCTTACAAGAAAACAATACTAGCTGACTCTAATGCAGTTATTTACAAAGGCGAGTACAGACTGCAGAGCACGGTATCTAGCTGAAGCCTGAACCAATGGCACGCTGCAGCTCCAACACTATTCATACTATAAATAATACACTAACTTCATGCTCGATCATACGGAGGCTTGTTCCTGTCTCGAGCAATCATCAATGTTACATGTACAAATTATTGTTCTTCAGGAAGGCAGCATACACAGGCACAGATGAATGCCTCCGAAGTTTTATTCTTGATCTCTGTATTCATTGGTCATAAGCCCGACCCCCAATCATTAGCGAAAGCTTAGCATGCATGGCGCCCAGCAGCAGGCAGCAGCCGTCTCCGGGAGGCTTCGCCGTCGGCCTGCGCAAATCAGGCGTCCTCTCCGTCCGGGCAGCCGTGCCCCGCGGCCACCTTCCGGCCCTGCGGCGCGGCGGGCGAGGCCGGCGGCGAGTCGAGGCAGCGCCGGAGCAGGCGCGCGACGGCGGCGATGAGGTCGTCCTCCGCGGCCCTCCGGGGCGCGCGCGCGAAGGCGACGTGCCGGTCGAGCGCCTCCGCCGTGGTGATCTCCCCGGCACCAGCGCGGCGGATCTCGTCGCCGACCGCCTCCGCGCAGAGCCCGCAGATCCACCGGCCCAGGTACTCCCCCCGCACCGCCGCGATGTACTGCGGCGTGCACTCCTCCGTGAAGCCGCAGCACTCGCACCTGGCGGCCTCAACCTCCATGGCTAGCTCTGGCTCGCACCTCGCACCTGTCACCTGCCCGGCCGCTACGCTAGCCTCCTCCTCTTACCGCTCCTTCTCCCAGACGGCGTAGGACGACGGGATGGACGGCGAGGCCGCCGCGCAGGGGCTCCTCCTCTGCTCGCTCGGGATGCCTGCGACGACGACGATGACGATGTCGGCGGCGGATGCGGCCGGTGACATCGCAGGACGGCGTCTCTCTCGCTCCCCCTCCGCCACAGCCCTCAGCTCAGCTCGCACGCCGCTGAACAGTCTCCACCCAAACAAGTGGTCTCCAGGTGGTATTTATCCGCAAACGCCGTGGAGCACGTGGGCCCCGCGCAAAAAGGGTCGACCCTACTTCACACTGACTCCTTGGCCCAATCTATCCTAGGCCCACATGTCGTTGAGCATGGCTAGGGAGCGGCCTGTGCTGCGTGGAGGGTGCGGGGGGGGTGGGGCCATGATATGGAGGTCCACGTCAGGGCGCTGAGCTGGATGGGTGCCCGGGCTTTTCAATGTGGACCGTGACAGCTGGAGGGTGGGCCCAGGTGGGAGCGGCGGCCGCCACGCCACCACTCGACTCGCTCCCTCCTGGCTGGGATTCGGATGGGGCGTCGCTGTCGGTGGGCCCCGCTTTCCAGACTCATCGTTTTCGTGGTGTTTATTTCCAGGAAAATTCATTTGTCGCGGCTGCTCTTTTTTTGGGCCTCTTCTCTTCAGCTTATCTTATCTTACTTATTTGCCTTATCTCGTCACTTCAAAAAATTTTCGAGATAGTCTCGAGAGCCGGTTGGCCTTCAATTTTGGGGTTTAGGGAGCTTATAGACACGTCTACGAGATTAAAAAAACCGACTTAAAAAGTAATAAAAAGGTGAGATAAGTTAAATAAGACACGAGATAAGTAGGATAAGTCAGCTTATCTCATGTCTTATTCGACTTATCTCACTTTTTTTACTTTTTTGTCGGTTTTTTTATCTTGTAAGATGTCTATAACCTCCTAAACCCCAAAATTGAAAACCAACCCGCCTCGGCGCTATCTCAATAAATTCTCGTCGATTTGAGATAAGAATAAGAGGATAAGATAAGCTGAAGAGAAGTCTTGGTTGGTGCCTCCAATCATCAGCCTCAATTTTTTTCCCTTTTCCTAAAAAAAAGCCTGTTTTCCTTTCTTTTCTTTTTTTCAATAATAAGATCATAATAAGACTCTTAACTTTCTACGGAACCAGAAAAGAAAACGTCGTGTGGTCATAACGAAAATGAGGTCATAAACGAGTGTACTAGTGATAAGCACTACCAAAACCGAAAACGAATCGATCGTTCATCATGGTACGTGACATCAAATCATTACTTACGTGAAATGAGATTCCAGTGAACTCATCTATAGTCAGTTAAATATGTCGTGGTACTGGTTAGTACCAAGGCCTAGGGCTTATCTGATTTAGGACGGTTTTTTTGGGCGGTTATGGTTGTGTTTGTGTTTAAACTGAAAATTTGTTATTTTAAATGCCCAAAAACTTTTGACGTTTAAGAACCAATTTTATAGATCTTACTATTTCTTCAACTAGCTCTCAAAACCATTTTTCTATAATTTTTTGATCCTTCAGATGTCTTTATCGGGGGGCTACAAATTTTTAGCTTAAACGCAAACGCAACCGCAACCGCCCAAAAAAACATCCCCTTACTATCACAAATTATCATACCTCATATACTAAAAGTGTGACTTGCCACAAAAAAAAATTTAGGTATCAAATTGATAGTCATATCTTAACCAATTGTGACTGAAAAATGAGTCTATGACAATTTGGCGCCACATATTCAAAACTTTAGCATGCCTAAAAAGTGGCAAAGAACCAAACAACTATCACACAATGCTTGGCTTGGTTTGGCAAAGCAAGGGAGTGAATCAAACAAACCCTAAATCTTTTACATGACACTACAAATTACCAGATCTCTCCCATGCCAGTGCTTAATGAAATCTACCTTCATCTTCATCACATTTATCTATTTATTGTCGTTTATGCTATTGGTGAAAATTTATCTTTTTGTTTAAACTATATAAACAAATCCAAAAAAATTGTAGTGTATCACATATACAATACTTTTAATCTATATTTTTTTGTATTTTTTATATTTAATTTATATTTTAAATCATTTATCATAAAAGATTAATCTAAAAAAATCTTTACTATTAACAAGAGTCTTGCAGTGAGTGACAGTATGTTCTCTTCAAATTTTAAAACAGTAATCAATTTCTTATCTTTCCAAAATATGTTTCCGTCTGTTTATGGTTCCAAATTACCTCTCGCTCCCATAGCCAATCCCTACCCCTCTCCTGATGCTATTATTTCTTCTCCGCCATCTCCATGAAGCGCTTATACTCGTGCTCACCTTGTCTCTGAGTCTCTACCGCATCTCATCTCCAAGGTGTTCTACTAGCTGCCACTTCGAGGTGCTCCACCGGGCGGAGCCGCTCCATGGTCCTCCACCACGAGTGTCGTGCATGCCGCCATCCCTTGAGACCCTGACCCGAGCGCCATTGTCCTGATGCTCGAGCAGCACCGCAGTCCATGGATTATCATCGTCGTTCCTAGCCAGGTGCGGCCTACTCCTCCCATAGTCATGTTTTTGTAATGTATTTTTTGTAGCAAAGCATGGACACTCAGCTAGTAATAAAAAGACGTATACAATCAAATTGATGCATGCTTGATAACTTTGAGATTTTTGAGGATATTTTAAAATTTTTGTACATGTTAAACAAAAAGATAAATTTTCGCCAATAACATAAACATCAATAAACTGCTAAATGCAATGTCATTTAAGAGACATGTCACTAAACAATGGCACGAAAGATATTAGTCTTAAACACAATGACTTGCAAAAGTATTATTCCTAATTAAAAATGCGGATTCGCCTAAAAAAGTTTGAGTTTCAGTCAATTTCCTAATGTGACTCTAATGATGGTCGACGTGTTTCGGTGACGTGGAAGCAGCGGCCGGCGGATTAGAGTTTAGGTTGCAGGAAGACATATCGAGGAGGAGATAGGAGATATATCATTAGTTGGCGACGATAAAAAATGGAGGCGGATCCAACACTTAGAGCCGTTAGAGACGAAAAAGGAGGTAGAATGGAGGCATCTTAGGAGAGAGGAAGAAGACCGTGAGAGAGGAGGGAGAGAGGATGTATACGCCAGAGGAAGGAGGAAAATGTGGACATGGCAGAGGTGTCTCTACGTTTGCATCAGATAGGATAGGAAGAGATTAGGTTTGTTGGGATGACTTTATATGTATGAGATGAAGAGAAGATTGCATGTTTGGTTGATGTACTAAACTTACTAAAAATGTTATATTTTACTGCATCTTAAATTTTGTAAGAAGAAATTACAAAGTTAGACACAAAGTGACAAAGTTAGCTTCAAACCAAACAGGTTATCCGATAATTTTTAAAATCAAGTGAAATCTTTCCATATTGCAGCCAACTAATGCTTAGCATGTCCATGTAAATGCGGGACCAAATTCTTGGACCAGCCGTACGTCCGATCGAGCGACGACTGTAGGGAGCAGTGCCGCGTTTGGAAGCCACCGCAGCGAGAGGACATGAGCAGATCGCTGCTAGATGCTTCGGTTTTTCCTTGCAAGGTTGGCAGGGAATGGAGACCAGGTTCGGGTGGTAGCGCTGGGTTTACTAAGGTGAGAGTGATCTGTACCCCGCACGTTACCTAGCTACCATTTGCTGTGCCCGTGTTGATCGGGAAGGAAGAATGCACTGTTCACTTGCAAGGTTGTGTATCTTTTGACATAAGTCAAGTAACTTTGAATCACTGATATGCGTCCTGAACAACCAGCAGCGTCATTCGGAAGCCTGAAAGCCTTGTTCCTCGACAGAACAGCACCCACAAATCAGCAACAATTTCGCTGCTGAACACAGCGCGGTGACCGAGAAACCGATCGACGCAGAGACAAATTCGCTGCTGAACACAGCGTGGATACAGTGATCAATGTGACCCGACCCGCCATTGACAGCGCCCTGCATTTGCAATGATCAGATCAAAGGCAAGTGTACCTCAGGTAGTACCCTACCCACTGAGCAGGATGCGACTGCGAGTCCGCATCGGTTGCTGTCGGCTGCCTTCGATGAGGAGCCTGCTCGGTTTCTGCTCTGATTCGCCATTGATTGCTGAAGCCTATTGGCCACATTGGTGGTGCAGCGTCGCCATCGCCTGGAGATGGAGGACGCAGTGCAACGGACAAGTGAG
Source organism: Olyra latifolia (assembly GCA_036346145.1). NCBI lineage: Eukaryota > Viridiplantae > Streptophyta > Magnoliopsida > Poales > Poaceae > Olyra > Olyra latifolia. The sequence continues at coordinate 7,427,430 of CM070530.1, forward strand.
CAGTTGAGCGTCCTGGAGACAATGCGTCTATCTGGAGATAAGCCATGACCATGAGCCCATTACTCCAGCTGAACCTGTGTGTACTGTGTAGAGATACCAGCGGGTTTGGTAAGAGAACTTCCAGAGCATCTCTAGCAGCCAGCAGCTGACTTACCTTACTTATCTTGTGTCTTATTTGACTTATCTCACTTATTTATTATTTTTGAATCGGATTTTTTTTTTATCTCGTAGACGTGTCTATGAACTCTCTAAATCCCAAAATTGGAGGCCAACCGGCTCTCGAGGCTATCTCGAAAATTCTCGAAATGACGAGATAAGGCAAATAAGTAGTAGATAAGAAAAGCTGAAAAGAACTCGCTCTATCCATTCTCTAAAATTTCTTTCACAGTTTACACTAAACTCTAAAAGATTCAGTTTCTCGAGCAGCTACTCTATCCATAAAAGATGAGATGAACAATGTTACAGAGTGGCTGCTAGAGATACTCTTAGACAACAAACTCATATAGTTTTGGTACTATCCGTTCTTAAGGGCTCATGGTTATTTAATTAGGAGTTATGGGCTTATGGCTTATCTCCATATTTAAAAGTCAAAACGCTTTTATTGTTTTGAGAATTGTTTTTAAATTTGAAGCTATTCCTCAAAGCTCTCAAGAATCGAACCGTCTAGATTCTCGAAGCCGCTTTTCGGGTAGCTATTAGGTCCAATATTTTAGCAAATCAGCCATACTTTGTCAGCGGTACTAGTTGCCAGCCCATCAGACGAATGGTGCTAGGAGATCTGCTTGATGGTTTGAGCTTTGAAATGATCAATTGCAAGATCTTTTTTCTTTCAAAGTCTAATCTTCACGCCATCTTGGATTTCACAATCCAAGTTGCTTTTTAATCCTAGATCTTTGTGGCTCGAGAGCTACTAAGGGTTATGGCATCAATTTATTAGGATCTGTATTATATCTAAATCAAACTATCAATGAAATAGAGAGCATGCGAGTTGCAATAAAAACAAGTCATTTTCGCTGAGACAGAGAAATGGTGATACGACGTTTTTTTTTTTTGTTCTATACATTTTCAACAAGAGTGGTAAATTCTCATCAGCCATCTTAATTGGTTTGAGGCAACGAAAGTGCCCACGTAGTGCGCTTTCGCCATCTTAAAGACAAAAAGTGCCAGCATTTCTGTAAATTCCACAGGCATCAGGTTAAGTTTTTCTTTTTAGTTATAACCAAATTTTCTAGGCAGGAAGAACATAGACCTCAATGTGTCTGGCAGAGTTCAACTGCAACACTACAGCATGCATGAGCTGGTTTGGCTTATTCCTTGTGAAGTACAGGTGTAACTGCAGCCAACCCTTATTTTCTTACATGTTGATTGCACCATTTCTTTACCTATATATATATAATATATATATATATATATATATATATATATATAGAGGATGGCTAGTGTGCTATGGATAGCACGGAGAGATCCGTGCTATCTACGGGTTTTGGAAATTCTGAGATCGAAATAGACGATCCGAACCGTCCATTTTGTTCATCTCGATGAAATCTCACTACACACCAAATTTCAATTTTTTTGAATTGTTTTACTATTTATTTCGTATTTTTGAAAATCATTGATCTAATTAGCTGTGGACCTCCAATAAGTCCAGTTTTCAAAAATATGAAATAAATAGTAAAACAATTCAAAAAAATTTGAAATTTGGTGTGTAGCGAGATTTCATTGATATGAACAAGATGGACTGTTCGGATCGTCTACTTCGGTCTTAGAATTTACAAACTTCGATGATAGACGAAGAGATCCGTCTATCCATAAGACACTAATAAAATCTCTCTCTCTCTCTCTCTCTATATATATATATATATATATATAGAGAATAAATAATGTAAGTATGGATAGCACGGAGAGATCCGTGCTATCCACGACGTTTGGAAATTCTGAGATTGAAATAGACGATCCGAACCGTCCATCTTGTTCATCTCGATGAAATCTCACTACACACCAAATTTCAAATTTTTTTGAATTTTTTTACTATTTGTTTCGTATTTTTGAAAATCGCTAATCTAATTAGCTGTGGACCCTCCAATAAGTTCAGTTTTCAAAAATACGAAATAAATAGTAAACAATTTCAAAAAAAATTGAAATTTGGTGTGTAGCGAGATTTTATCGTTATGAACAAGATGGACGGTTCAGATCATCTATTTCATCTCGAATTTCAACGTCATGATAAGACGAGAGATCCGTCTTATCCATAAAGACACTACCCATTCTCTCCTCTATATATAATTGCTATTGTGCTATCCATAGCACAACTCCTCCGTGCTATCCACCGGGTTTTGTAAATTCTAAAACTGAAACAGACGATCCGAACCGTCCATCTTGTTCATCTCGATGAAATCTCACTACACACCAAATTTCAAATTTTTTAAAATTGTTTACTATTTGTTTCGTATTTTTAAAAATCGGTGATCTAATTAGCTGTGGACCCTCCAATAAGTCCAGTTTTCAAAAATACGAAACAAATAGTAAAAAAAATTCAAAAAAATTTGAAATTTGGTGTGTAGCGAGATTTCATCGAGATGCACAAGATGGACGGTTCAGATCATCTATTTCAGTCTCAGAATTTGCAAAACTCGTGGATAGCACGGACTATCCATAGCACACTAGCAAATCTCTCTCTCTATATATATATATATATGCTAACTTTTCGTGTGAATAAGTCTATTCCTCTTCTCTCTAAAAATTTACACACTATTCCTATAAGTACTTTCTGATGTGCTAAAATAGACACGATTATCCAAATGCTCAACAGTCGTGGTGTTCCTATTGAAGTATTGATGGATGAACGATTCCTCACCATAACCTTGTGGGGGATAAAACTAAAGGTGTCCATGTTACTGGCAAGTGAGGTGGTGATGACTGATGACGACTGAACTCAATTGCTACCTTCTGTTGTTGCCATCCCCTACCTAATGCTTATCTGCAATTGGCATTATCTTTTTGCCTAGTCACCAGCAGGGTTTAAAAACCCGTTTCGGGACCCAAAATCACCATATGGGTGGACCGGTTTTTGGGTAAAAACCGCTCAAATTCAAATTCAAACGGTCAGACAGCAGCGGGCGAGTCCACCGGTTTTTGCAGCGGTTTTTGGCGAGAAACCGGCGGTTTTTAGCGATTTGAAACAAGGAAAACGTGGAAAATAGAAAAAAATGAAATGAGGTCTGAAAAAATTTTAAAAATGGGGAAAAATCATAGATGGGTGAGATATATGTGTTAGTAATTTTGTTTAATTATGAAAAAAAATTGAAAGAATTTTTGATAAATATATGATATCTTAAATATATCAATATGAAGTCAATAATTTAAACAAGGTAGTTTCTAACAAAAATATCAATATAAAGTCAATTTGAACATATCAATATGAAATCAATAATGTGATATGCATGATTGTTTTCAACAAAAACATATAATGTGATATGCATGGTTTTTCACTTTTGCACAACTTTCTTTGCACAAAATACCATGATAATAATCTCAATTTAAAATTTTGCTTTGTACAGAATGTTCTAAAAACCTTCTAGTTTTTTATAAAAAATTTTTTGAATTTTTTCAAAATATTAAATTCAAATTTAAAATTTCAAAACCGGCCGGGTAAAAACCTGCGGTTTTTCAAACCGCCCCCCAGCGGTTTGGCAGTTTCGGTTTGACGAGAAACCACCGGTTTTTACCGGTTTTGTGAACCCTGGTCACCAGTTCTGCATCCTCAGGGCTTGTTTGCTCCATGTCAATTCTCACCATATATTCCTACAATTGCTAACATTTACTGTGTACCTAGTTGAAGCGATCCACACATCAGTCATCAACGAGCTTACGGAATTGCATCTTTGAACAAGATATCAACGTGCTCCTGGGCTCAGAATCGATTCAAATAGATTACAGTTATACACCAAGGGCAACCTCCAGTACGAGATGAAGTATTTGCAGTAAATTCAGTGCTACGAGTACAGGGTGAGAAGATTCATCAGTATTCTTTCTCCAAACTCCAGTCCTACCAAATCATAAATGCACTGATCCAAAGATACCATACTTGTTGATGCAAAAATCACTGATTAATATCTAATGCTCTTTACTTTTTCTTGCATTTAGACGTGTGCTGCAGAGGAAACTACGTTTTATGGTTAACACTTGAACAGGCTGATCACCACATCAGCTAGATGGGACATTACTGCTGACAGGAATTATAAGTGATGTGCCCGTATCAAGAGGATGTGTGACATGTGTCTTACATGCAAGCCTCACGGTAGCATAGATTGCTGAAGGTTCAGCCATTGCACCATTCCCATAATCCCCACAGGCCAACCTTTTGGTAATGGGAGGGATGAGAAATATGCCCAGTTGGTTGATAGTCTCAAGATGACGCTTGGTGAACGGGTTGTTCCACATGAAGGTATTCATAGCTGGAGCAACGAAGAGTGGTTTACTGTAGTCCCATGCTCTCACTATGCATGTCAACAGGTTGTCGCACAACCCTCCAGCAATCTGAAAAAATTAATGTAATGTCACTTTTTGTAGGCGATGCAACCAACTTGTTGTTCTCTAACAAATTTAGTGAATTCCACATCAACTTAATGGTTTATACAGAAGAGAAAACATACCTTAGCCAGGGTATTGGCTGATAGTGGAGCAATCACCATGATATCTGCCCATTTTCGCAGTTCAATGTGTAAAACTTCATCTCCTATCTTCTTCCAGGTAGACCATTCATCATCATCAGTATAAAGAATAACATCAGAAGGCAGAGATGATCTATCAACAAAGTGCAATGATGACTTTGTGGCCACAGCTCGAACTTCTGCCCACTCAGAGAAGATACGACAAAGGCTCTCAAATTTTATAGCAGCTACACTTCCTGAAGCAGCAAGAAGGACTCGGGGCTTAATAGGTTGTGTGAAGTCCAACATCAAACTTTCCTGTGGTGGTTCTGATGTAGCCATCAGTGCTGCCTGGTTTGCTCCAATACAGTAAAATTACAGGAATTAAGAGGATTTATGCTAGTATATGGAAACTGGAAATATGATCCACGATGCAAACTCTAGAAGAAAATGAAAAAGGACCAGGGAATATATCATTCCAAAGCACAGAAATATTTTATTTTGTCCAACACTCGATGTTGTCATGAAGTTTATCTTGCATTGTTTGTGGAATAACCGAATAATACGTTTATTCGCAACTCTGTTAACAACTTAGCATTGCCATAAAAAATCAATTTTCTCACTATGCTTCATAAAACACATACCCTTATTTGAAGCCATGTCACATGTGACACCCACTTCGGTAGCCTTAGAAAAAAAAAACACAGAACCAATGCCTCCCAACCTTTTATTATTTGTGTGCATCAGATAGGCTCAAATTTACAGTTTGACAAACTTAGACAATTGAATGGTTAATTGGTTATGCAAGATGAGTTAACCAAAGTAATAGTCCAACAAGCAAGAGCTGTTATATGCCTGCATACTGAAAAAAAAAATACAAACTATATCTAAATTCTTACTCATATATTTGTTCTATCTTGTTACAGGTTTTCACATCACAAAAGAAGCATCTTCCCATTCAGTTAATCATTAGTTTGTACTCCTTAAATAAATTAGTTGGTTGTGAGATTCAACATATCCTAACTCAATGTAGTACATTAGCACATTCTTTCCTTCACAAAAGAAATCTATCCTTGCCATTAAATTAACATGAGGATTGTTACTCTTGTAGCCATTTTTGAACCACCACCCTAATCCCCTTGCTGCAAAGCCTACCCAGCCTAACATAAACTTGGAAAACTTATGCTCGCAAAAAAGCAACAAAAAGATGAGCAGATAGAACACCTGCTTTGCACTCAAGCCAGCACATGCTACCACGTCCAACCCGCAGCTAATGAAGAAGCCAAAAAAAAACATAGAGGTGGCTTTTTTAATCACCGCACAGCCACAATCACGATCCCCTTGCTGCAAAGCCTACCCAGCCTAACATAAACTTGGAAAAATTATGCTCGCAAAAAAGCAACAAAAAGATGAGCAGACAGAACACCTGCTTTGCTCTCAAGCCAGCACATGCTACCACGTCCAACCCGCTGCTAATGAAGAAGCAAAAAAAAACATAGAGGTGGCTTTTTTAATCACCGCACAGCCACAATCACGATCAAGGGAGAAACCAACTAAACCAAACCGGATGACACACAAGTTCCAGACTAGAGCAGGCCAGATCTGCCTGGAACCCGAGACAAACCCACACCAGATCTGGAGAGTTCCTGGAGGAAGGCCTTCAGGTGGTACCCAAGTGGTGGAGGAAGCAGAGGCCAAGGCGAAGACGGAGTGGCCGAATGGTGCGGCTTTTTTCAAGGGGAGGACAGAGACGGAGAGGCTTCTGTACAAAGGAGAGGTGACAAAACGAAGGCAAGTAAGAGCTAGCGCCTCAAGCTTCTTATTAATTGCACGCTTCAGACATGTTCAAAATTTTGAAGATGGTGAGTGAGGCTCACCATTGTGATCTCGCACATATATTTACGATAAAGAGGAAAGTGAGGAGGAACTTTAAGAAAGATTGCATACCTTTGTTCAACTGGTGCTTTTGTTTTTTGCCTCTGATGTTGGTAACTGTCTGTTTGTTTTGGGGTCTTCCTACCTCAATAGCAGGCTTTAAAAACTAGTTGAAAAGTGTTCAGGTAGCCCTTATTGATTCTTGGGTAATAGCTAGAGTAGCAGAGGACTGCTTTCTCTAGTTATCTGGATCCTGACGTTAATCTGAATTGTAACCTTTCTTTTCCATACTTTGTTTGAATCTTTATTTCTGGTGTGAAATGAAAATGGGGAAAAACCCCTGAGAGAGAGACTCAAATTTACATTTCGACAAACTTAGACACTTGAATGATTAATTGGTCATGCATGATAAGTTAACCAAAGTAATACTCAAACAGCTGCTGTATGCCTGCTTTGAAACAATGTGATTTTTGCTTTCATATAAAATAGTATGTGAGCAATTTGTAAGCAAATTTTGTTTTTGCAATGATACTAGTCTACTAAAATAGCCTATGCTTTTAGGGAAGCATAGTGACATCTCCATGTAATTTTATTGCTGGATCTTCTCTAGCAGCAATGAATCAGAATCATCATTGAAGGCTTTCAGAATTTTCACAGGGTAGCAGTGTCATGCAGAATTGATATAGGAAAATCGTAAGCTCAAGCAATGTAGTTCGGTTCCGGGGGCAGGAGAGGGGGGTGAAGACATGGCTTAGGTCTCGTATTTTCTCAGTGCAAGCAAATTTAGCTTTTTTTATTTTACTGCATTCTAAGATCGTTTCTCAAATAAACACAAGATCCATCCCTGGAGGTACCCTGAGAAGGAGGCGGTGGGGCATCAAGGGGCAGCGTCGAGGGGCTCCGGAGGTGGCGGCGTTGATTGCTTCGGTGGATGGAGGCGGCAATGTCAAAGGAATCCGGGGGTGGCAACGCTCACTGATCCGGGGCGGGTGGTAGGCGGTGATCTAGAGGAGCAGGAGGCGGGGAGGAGGTGGACATGCGGTGGCGCACCGGGGGCTGTGGGGTGCACAGCGAGAGGCGGGGACACGATGGGCGGAGGGGGCGGGGAGGAGGTGGCGGTGGGCTGGGGCCAGGGATTAGACCTGATCATATATCGGGCTGGGCCAGGTTTGAAAAAGCCCGATCACCTAGACGCACACCCAAGCCCGACCCAGCCTGATTTTTCTCACCAAGAGAAAGCCCGAGCCTAGCCCAATCAAAAGCCCGAAGCCCAAAGCCCGAAAGCCCAGCCCAAAGCCCGATGGCTTCTATTAGTGTACTGTGTGATTTAGAACTTTTCTGTACATTATCTCTAATCTGTACAACTGAATGAATTCAGATTCACTAATGACTTTCTGTTTTTCTATTTAACTGCTATAGTTGGCCTCCTTTCCTTGACCTGCCTCTCTTTTGTTCTTAGAATCCTTTGGGTGATCAGGTGATGTGGCACTCTAGTCTAAACTGGGAAAATTAGGATTTCTATTAGCCACACGAAGTGTGCATTATTGCTAGATCTGCACCTTCCCAGGTTCAATTTGGATAGCTCAGTTAGAAAGGCTAAAGAGGTTTAAATCAAAATCAAAGTTAGCCACTACCATCCAAAATTTCAAATTCTTCTCCATCGAAAAAGCTGAAGGGTAAGACAGATAATGAACTAGCCATTTCTATTTGTTTTTAAAACTCATTTTGTCTATTCTCTTCTGTAACATTTTCTTTCCCTTAATCTCTCCAAATGGAGCACTGATGTCTCTTCCTGGTGCATTCACAACCTTACAAAGTAAGCAATTTGAAATGAAATCCATTAACCAACAACTACATAAAAAATAAGGCGCTTCACTGAATACAAGTTCACAAATTTAAATCCATCTACCACCGCAGTTTCTAAACACACCAACGCATAATGAGCATCTTCCGAGATAACCAAATGAATCGAACAGAAAAGGTAGCAATCATGGAAAAAACAAAAAGTAATCAGTAGCATTGGTATCAGCAGTAAGCTTGAGTCACCCACAAGTTAATTCAAGAAAACATGCTAATTCAAAACTAGTTTAAACAACAACCATTCCATTGAAAAACTAAATGTGCTCAGTATACCCAGGCTAAGGCAGGTTTGAGGCTCACGTAAGCACAGGCTGGGATGCCGTGGTATGAGCCTCTGAATGAAGCAGAGACAGGAAGCAAATGTCTCACCGTCGGGCTTAGCTGCCTACTCCGTCTCAAGTAAACTCCAAGACCGGCACTCTCTCGGGAAGATTGATTGTCAGCAGCGTGTCGCCAAGGTTTCAGCTGAGATCAACAAGAGAATGTTCAGCAAAGAGGAAAAGAGCGAGCAATCTAATTAATAGAGCAATTTGAGAAGAAAAAAATTGCAGCTAGACGCTGGGAACGAATCAAGAACCCTACATTATCCTAGCACGAGCCAGACCCAATGCAGACGAAAGCCAAATCTACATTAATCTCCGCGCGTAGCTAGGAACAAATCAAGAATCCCGAAAGGGCAGTCAACAGTAGCAGCATTCCCTACCTCCCCCTACGAACGATCCAACATTGCATCAAAGAAACCACTCACCGGAGCAGAGCCAGGGCCATGTCAACCTGGATCAAATGCGCCACGAATCCGCACCTACAAAGTAACCACACGCAAGAAATGGAAGGGGAAAAAAAGGTTAATGGTATGAACAGATCACAAATTTCCAGAGCAAAAGAGTGCAATCTCCAGCTGAAATTATGTGTGCCATCAGTGCTACGTTGCATTTTTGGGCAGGTTTATACTATGGTGAATGGCAGATGGTGTTGAAGACGGGGGCGCCTTTAGGGGAGAGAGGAATTAGGGTTCATACCTTGTGGCTGCCCTCGAACCCGCTACGCCTGAGGCCGACGACGTAGCCTAGGACCAGATCCGGGGGAATGGAAGCCTCCTGGTCCTCTTTGACGGCGCTGTACAGAGCAGCGGAGGGGGAGCTCGCCTCCACGATGGCTCAGGAATGAACCTCAACGACGCGGGACGGACCGGCGCCGCAGCTCCGGGCGGTGTGGGCGTGGTCTCCGGGGCGGCGGCGAGCCGGTGACCGATGTGGGGGCGGCGGCGACCCGGCGACCAGGAGTCCAGAAGGTAGGCGGCGCCGGGGAGAAAAGAAACTGGGGCGAGACGCCGAGACCGCGCGCGCGCGCGCGAGAGACGGCGCTGGCTGGGAAGTGGGAAGCTGGGACGAGAGAGGCGGCGGCGCGGCGCTAGGGCTGAGGCGAGTGGCGACTTAGGATTGGCTGCCACCTGACGCTGCCATAACTATCCTTAGGCAAAGTTGGACAGCCATAAAAAGTGTGCTAAACAAAAAATTGGCGCCACACTTGTGGCAAAGTGTGGCAAGCAAATGAGTCTGTGGTGTGGGGTCAGAGGCTAAGAAAGTGTGGCGTGACTAATGTTAGGCGTGGAACCAAACACACGTCTAAGAATGTGTGGCGCGACTAAGATTAGGCGTGGCAGCCTTAGTCACGAACCAAACAGGCCCTTATATTGCAATACAAATATTTGGACATTAGATAATGTTTCCATCAAATACATATAGCATACATGAATACATAAACACATCATATTTCTCTCCACGAAGCCATCGGCTAGCCGCCCAGATCTGGCGGTTTTGAGCTCTCCGACGGCGAGAAGGCCGACAGTTCGCCAGGATTTGGTGGGGCTGGTGGCGATCGGCAAGGGGGACGAGGGTTGGATGCGTACGCAGAGATGGGGGAGTGGAGGACCAGAGAGGAATAGCTTGTGTCGGTGGGAGACCAAATGGACTCTCCCAAGGGCATTTTTGGAATTTCGTAGGGGTTAAGGAAATTGGGCTGCAAGCCTGCAAAGCATCTGACCCCACTTAACTTATTTTGGCACATCCATATTTTTAAAACACAATACAAGTTTTGCCACATCTTTGATTTCAAATTTAAGTATAAAAACGATGTAAATTTGAAATCTTGCTTTGTACAAGGTATTCTAAAAAACTTCTAGTTTTTACAATCTTTATAAATTTTCTTAAATTTACAAATTTAAATTTGAATTTTCGAGTTGGATGGGTAAAAACTGGCGGTTTCAGAAGCTGGACCGCAGCGGTTTGGTGAGAAACCGTCGGTTTTTGGTGGTTTTTGGTGGTTTTGTGAACCCTGGTTGCGAGACGGCGAGAGGAGCGCACGGGGAGACTGCATCGTTGGCTCGCTGCCCTACCCTAAATGGCAATCGACCTGGGCTGGGCTGGCTCAGTCGCCCAGTCCATCTTTTTTTATATATTACAATTTACTATAATATTATCTAGCCGGACCAAGCTTTTTGGGCTTAGCCCGGCCCGGCCCAAACCTTACTTCGGGCTGGCAACTAGGGCCTGAGCCTAGAAAAATCAAGCTAGGTCCGAGCCGGACCGTCGAGCTGGGCTGCCCATGATCATGTCTACCGGGGAGAGCAGAGGAGAATGGATTCGTATCCCTTAACGTTGCTTAGCAATGTCAGGGGTATCATTCAGTCCATCCAGACCTTTCTTTTCCAGATCAATGACCATCTAGTAACCCAATCCCTCCTTCCTCTCGATCCCCTTGTCATCTCTGATCCCTTGCTCCAATATCCTTCTCCTCTTACTACCTTTTCTCCAATCTCCATTCTCTAAGCACCAGAGAACTTGAAATTGTGGTGGACGACGACCTCGCCACACACTCCAATCCCCTCCTCTTGCCAAATCCCCCTCTCCCTCTCTTTGATTTAAAGTGAAGGAACCGGAGAGCTTCAACTCGTGGTAGCCGGCGACCTCGCCATGCAGGTCGACAGATCTTCACTGCCTCCGTCGGTGACCTTGCCATGCAGGCTGGCGTGTCCCTGGCCTCTATGCTCATTGCTAGGAGTGGTTGCTTCCCCTCCCATTATTTTTTGGGAAAATTCATTATTTGCCCCTCTGTTAGAGACTACTCTAAGAATTGCCACCGAGTTGAGGCTAATACATTTTGTGCCCAACAGTTGTCAGACCCCTTCAATTTTTTTGCCGCTTTTCAAAATGTTTAAACAAATCCTAGCAAACAGGCATGCAAAAAGTCCGTTTTACCCCTGGTGCCATGCTGGCACACCTCCCGTTTATCTAGGTCAAACAGAACCCTGTCTCAGTCGAGCCCAATCCCGAACCCCCACCTCCTCCTAAATTCCCCACCGGCAGAAGAACCCTAGGATAGAGGAGGCCAGAACAGGCCAGAACGACCATCGCCATTAGCAACGAGGACTGCATTGCCGGTGCAAGCAATGAGATCCAACACCCTTTCACTGATCCAAGAGTTTCCCCTAGATGGTTAATGTTCACTGTCCTCCCCTACTGTCGATTAGGGAGTGTTGACATGAAATTATTGCGGTAGTTGCTTGCTAATGCGATTTTCTGGTTTTCCTTTGCAATTTTGGTACAATTGATCCAGAGAACATGTTTAAGGTATCTGTTAGGGTTGGTGCGTTTGTGGTGCGGTTTGACAATGGTAGCTCAGTCTGTGATTTGGAATGGTTATTGAATTTCAATGAGTATACATTCAATGGTTTCATCAAGGATCTTGCAGAAAGGGTTAAATGGGGAGAAAGACAGACACCACGTGTGTAGGGCTAAAATAGGGCACTTGTAGAGCAACAAAAGATCACCACCACAATCAAACTGCATCAGGCTTTCTCTGAGAGGTAGACCACGAAATGGGTTTCCTTCATTCTAGAAACTGAGGATGAACCGGTAGTGAGCATATTGTCTTCTTGTAGCACCAAAGCGTCAACAACATTTAACGCTGTCCCTTCAACCTCCAATGAGCCAGGAAGCTCACATGTTGAGAAATGGTGATCATGAAGGCAGTGGGTCACATGTGTGGGCATGTGCTGGCACCATTGACTGGTCTGCTTTACACATCGCACAAGGTCCAAATGATGAAGGGGAATGTGATGCATTGTTCAGTGAGAATGACATGTACACTCTGCTGGGACCAAGAGATGAGGATGACAGGGCTCACGAAAAGGGTGGGAATGAGACTACTGGCCCTTGTGAACCAGATACCCATGCTTCTCCTAACGCTGGCATAGACATTGATGGAGCTACAATACCTATACATGATGGCAATGCAGATGAGTCTACAGTTTGCTATGATAAGGAGAACCCTCGAATGGAAGTTGGTGATACTTTCCCTGATATGAAATCATTTAGATTGGCCATTAGGCAATATGCAATTAAGGCTGAATCTGACTGTGGTATTTAGAAGTCGGATCGTACTATATTCAGGGGGTATTACAAAGGTGAAGGCTATAGTTGGATTATTTTTGCTCGAGTGTCTGCTGATGAAAAGACCATAAGGGCACTGACTACTAACAACATTGTGCATGTCCGTAGCTAACATATTGTGCATATCCATTTCATGCTTTACTGACAAAAAAAATGTTTGTGTTTAGAACTGTGCAAGTAAGCAAGAAGTCTACCTAACACAATTGCACATCAACTAACAGGATCAAGAGTAACTTGGCATCAAAGGATTGGGTTGCTGACAAGGTAGTGGGCATACTGAGGAATACCCCGAACATTGGAGCAAAGAAACTACAACAGAGACTTGAAGATTAGTATAATGTGATGTCAGCTATCCAACTGTTTGGCTAGGTTGACAACAAGCTTTGGATGAGTTATTTGGTTCTTGGGATGATAGCTTCCACCTTCTAGATAGATTCAAGGCAGAAATTAAAATACGATCCTCAGGAAGCATTGTTGATATAGGAACCAGGAAGGACAAAGACAAAGTGTACTTCCATAGGTTCTTCTTTGCTTTGCAGCCATGCATTGATGGCTTTCTCAATGGGTGCAGGCCATATCCGAGGGTTGATTCAACTACTTCAAATGGCCAATGGAATGAGCACTTAGCTTCAGTGACTGCATTGGATGGTCATAACTGGATGTTTTCAATGGCCTTTGGTTTCATTGAGGCTGAAAGTACATACAATTGGACATGGTTCATCTAGCAACTCCAAAGGCCATAAGTACACCTCCTGTCCTTGCTATTTACTATTTGCACTGATGCATGTAAGTGCTTAGAGAATGTTGTTATGAATGTATTTCCCTGAGCTAAACAGAGGGAGTGCTTTAGGTACATGATGTAAAACTTTATTAACAAATTCATGGGCCCAGTCTTTTAAACCTGTACTTGGCAACAAAGGCATATAGAGTAGATCAGTTTGACCATATACCTAAGGAAAATGTTGCAAGATTTTTCCTAGGTTGGTCCATACTTAGAGAAGCATCACAATCTGCTCTAGATGAGGAGCCATTTCTCAACTCTAATTAAGTGTGAGCATATAAAGCAATAATCTAGCAGAGTCATTCAACAGTTGGATCATGGATATCAAAGACTTGCCAACTGTTGAGCTTGCTAATAGGATAAGGGAAATAATGATGCAACTCTTTCTACAGAGGAGGATAGGAGAGAGGCTTCATGGGCATATACTACCAGCTGTCATAGATCAACTAAATGGGAGAACTAGAGGATTGGACAATCTCAGAGTGGTGTCAGCCTCAAATCCCCAAGCAGAGGTAACTGAAATTGACAGAAATCATGTCGTGCATAGGCATGTTGTAGACCTTAGCACTTATGAATGTACATTTGGGGAGTGACAGATGTGTGGCAAGCCACGGCTCCGTGCCCTAGCATTCATCATAACCCTCAAAACCCCAAATATGGAGGCATATGTCCATGAATACTTCTCATAAGCACGTTTCAGAGCAGCATATGAGGGGGTCATAAGGCCTATAACAGAAAAGTCACAATGGCCCTGAGTGGATGTTGGTTTCAAGATGCTTCCACCACTTGCCAAAAGATATGTTGGGAGGCTAAGGAAGAAAAGGATGCCATCATGCTTGGAGAAGGGCAGCACAAGCATCACAAGAATCATAAATAGATGCAAGAAATGTGGAGAGCTTGGTCATCGTCGAGCCCACTGAAATGGGGCAAGGAAAAAGAAGAAGAAGCCCAAGGAGAAGAAAAGTGCAACTACTGTTGTGGGAACACCTCCTAGATCAAGGTTGTCTGTGCTTCTACAGGAAAGCCCTGGGCTTGTCACAAGAAGGTAAGTCCATCTCTGCCATTTTTATTCACTATATATGAACTCTCAGTTTAAATGGATTTTCAATTATTGTAGGCAACTTGCCATGACCTTGGTTGCAGAGGGCAAGGCACCTAGAGAATCTCTAGCGACTAGGACAAGGTCCTAAGCCATTCAAGCAACCAAGTTGCAGCAAAGAAGATGAGTCCAAGGAAGAAAAAGAAGTGGACAAGATGTAATAGTTTTAGCAGGCTTTAATCTTATTTCGCAACCTAAAGTAAACGCTATGCATGGGAAGTCGACTTTAAGCTTATTTTGCAACCTGGTGTAATAGGTTGAGTATGGGAATACTTACTATTTTGTTGCACCTGATGTGCAAGACATGTGTGTTATTATGTTGCAAACTGATCTATGAACTATGATCTGTCAATTATGCTCCAGAGAAATTATGTGACTTAATTACCACTCTGCCTCTTTCCATCTGCACAAAAGACATATATGACATTCAAATTGCATTCAATCTGCATGTCCCAGAGGCATTCATATTGCATTTAATATGCACAAAACATAAATTGGATTCAATCTCATATTTTGATTTTATTAAGGTCAAACTGGCATACATTGCATGCAATCTAACATTGTCACATTACATCCATTCATTTGAAAATGGTAGCTACACATATGGCCACCAACAAAAAAACCCCAAAAATCAAACATAAATTTACAGCTACAACCTTCCCAAACAAGATGACCATCTCCTCAAATAGTTGCTTCATTCCTGTGAGTTGTACACCAATTTCTAAAATCTTCTCAATCACCTTTGCCTCAATTCCCACTCTGCCTCTGTCCATCTACATGGTCTGCTGCGCCAAATACCTCTCAAACTCCTCCTCCCATTTGAAAAATTTGCAAGTCGGGTCATCCTACAAGAACAGTGTGACCATTAAGCAGTGCAATAGCTCCAAAAATTAAATAAAATGTTAGTGATATGCCATGGAGGCAATCATGTAAGATGATTGTATTACGTCTATGTTTATGTACTATTGAATAATATGTTATCAGTTCCATAAATAAACGTCGTTCCCATTATTCATCATGTATGACTTGGTTGTGAGATACATTGTTTATATGGTTTTATTCTAAATGATCCCTGGTCTCGTATCATTATGTAGGATAGTAACGATTTGATCAGCACATATACTGATTGATAATAATGTTTTACATATCATAGATATAGATATATCAAATCAATAGTGTAGACATATGATAGAGAACATGGTATTGGATAGACTTACTCCGAGACACTTCTAAGATTGTTATCTTATGTGTGCCATTAGCTGTAGTTTCGAGTGGTATACCTATATGATCCTTAGATCTGAGATCGTCATTGAATACTAGCATGCGTAGTTGTATACTTAGAGCTATCAACCGCTGCACCGTGACTGGATAGTTATAAAGATAGCTTTTGAATATGCTATAAAACATGACGTGGGGTGTGAGCAATCAAGATGAAATTTACCCCTCCTTGATAACAAGAGAAATATCTCTGGGCCTCTCGATGTGATTGGATTGAAAAGTGCATGGCCATGCTAATGTGATTGAAGAGTTAATCACGGTTTAGAATCCATCACAAGATCGAGTGAATGATCGAGCTATCATAAGGGTGGCACGCATCTTGCCTTGAGCTTGATTGGTATCGTGTAGCAAAGGGATCGGTATGTGAGTATATCAAGTTTCAGCTGATATGATCATTCTGCGCATTCGGAGGTCAATATGTCCTTCTAGGAACCGCTATTAACTTATGATTTGAAAAAGAGTGTTCGGGGCCACGACCACTTGCATGTGAACCTAGCGGGTCACACATTTAATGAATTGGAACATGTCTAATGGATTGGATTAATTGGTGGGTTTCACTAATACTGATCCGTGTAGGATTAGAATCCTAATGGGCCTTTAGTGTAGAATCCCATTAGTGCGCTCCATATAAGGGAAGGCAGTGGGACGACGTAGACATACGAGTTCGCCACCACATAACAATAGCCGTCACGCCCCCTTCCGACTCCTATAAACCCTAGCCGTACACGTACGGTACTAGCACACCTACGCATAGCATTCCGTCCCTAAATGTGTGGATACAGTAGAGGCGCTGCTGCGATTGTTGTGGTGCTGATCGACGATAAGGAGGAGAAGGTTGGCGAAATCAACTACTTCCCCTACGGCAGTACATATGACATTGCTGCGGTGGTGATCGGCGAGGAGAGACGTTTGGCTCGACGTGAACACCTACTTCCTGTATCTCGACGCGCACGACATTGGAATCAGCTACTCCAACTCTCCTTCCACTGCGACTGGGCGTCAAGGGTAACGATTTGTAATCCTCTACTAGCACAATGTCCTAGGTATTCATGGTAGAAATTTTTGAAATTGTACTAGCGTATCCTACCCGTTCCTCTTCAGAAAAACCAACTAAAAATACTCACCGGGACATTGTTGACACATTTGAAGAAGATCCTCATAGGATTTTGAGCACTTTTGCTTCGAAGCCTAACCAATTGAGTCTTACACTTCAAGCAATCTAGGAGGGGAAGAGAATAAGCACCAGCTGCTGGCGACGCCGATGATTTGGACTCCATGATTTGGGGATTGAGACGGTCGTGTCAGAATTGCTTGATGCTCTCCCGCTAGTGGGGAATTTGGGAGAGGTGGGGGTTATGAATTGTGGGCCGACGTGTATGGCAAGATTGCCATAGGGTGTTATAGTAGGCATTTTGGACAATATTACTGTTGAAGAGAGCTTTTTCTCCCGGTCATTCCTTGGGTCAGGTAGGTTCCACTCGTGCTCGGTGGTTTGAGCTCATTTCCAAGCATGCCTTGCTCGAATGAAGTATTAAGCTCGTTCCTAAGCATGGCTTGCTCAGATGAGGTAGTAGTGCTTCATTACTGTTTTCCAATTTCGCCTTTAATTATTTAGGCTCAAGGACTAGACCCGATGAAGTAGCTTTTCACCTGAGCGTCGGGGGTTAGCTATCGGGGATTGGATAAAATACCCTAATGGCTAGGCCATACATGATTTACCCCTAGGGGCGTACTCGGGGAGAATAAGGCGAGTGTGGCATGCTCAAATTGATACCCTGGCAGATGGAGCTCGGGAGTGGGACTCTTTACTTATGGATCGTTGAATGTGTCGTTATAGGCCTCGAAGAGGTGCATCTACATGATCGCCCTGATGCTCCCACTATTTTGGGAATTCTTCCACGTTTAGACTCCGAAGCCTTCCGAATATAGATGTTTCTTAGGGCGCAAGTTAGCATGTTTATAGGATATATCTATAAATCTGGTAGCATTCTAGGTTATTCGGATAGGTTTTCGGGTCATATAGGACCAAGACTACGTATACCTTGTACTATAAAAACTCCCAGGGGAGGGGGGGGACATTGGCATCCCACAACCTCATCGTAATAACATAAAGACACCCGTGCGACTGGAGTAGGATTATTATCTCTTTCCGAGAGGTCCAAACCAGGATAGAGCTCTGTGTCTAATCAACTCTCTCTCCATCTCAACGAATCCATACATCTATAACAAAAACCCTTCAACAAGAAGGGGTTGTTTGGTTCCTCAATCAACAAGTAAGCTTGGTGAGGGATCGATTTCCCAATCGTCGACAAAAACATTGTATTTTGCCTAGTGAAGTATGATGTTTGCTCCGGTGAAACACCCCTTAAGAAGTGCGTGAAACACTTTGTTTGCTTTGGTGAAATGTTGCTTTGCTTTGATGAAATATGGTGTTTTTCTGGTGAAATGTCCATAAAAAATGTGAAACATTTTGTTTGTTTTGTAAAACATTATTTTACTCTTGCGAAACATGTGTATCTGCTTTTATGAAATATTTAGTTTGCTCTTATGAAACATTGTGTTTGTCTTTGTGAAACATTCTGTTTGCTCTTGTGAAACACCTCACAAAAAATGCATGCAACATTTTGTTTGCCTATGAAACATTGCTTATACGGATTGAAATATGTTGGAATAACTGCTGAAACATTTGTCGATAACTTGTGAAATATATGTTTCACATGTTCATATAAAATGATTCAATAATACTTGAGCTTGTTTCAATAGTTGACTAGCTTTGTTTCACTCGTTTCAAAAGATGACGGGCCTCTATTTTTTAATTATATTAAATAGAATATTATTTTTAAATTTGAAATAATATAAAATGTAAAAAAATTCGTTTTCTCTGCACTTTCTACCAGGCCCATATTCTCTCACATGATTTCCATAGCTAGGCCCGCACTTCTTGCTGACAGCCACCAGGCCAAGGCAAACAACACAAGATATGTATGCGTCGGGCGCGCTACTGCAAGATATCCAAGCCCTATACTAATTTTAGCATGCAAGTTTATTTTGTATAGATTTCTGGCGGTTTCTCAAGGATGATACGAGGGTGTTACAAGCAGACCTTTAGGTTGTTCTCTTTAACTTATCTTATTTACTTATTTTCTTATTTACTTATAAGCTGAACTTCGAAAGCTTTTTAAAATAACTTGGAAAGATTGGTGCGATTCATTTGACTTGTTTCTAAAAGCTTTGGAACTCATCTTCAAAATAAAAAAAGAACAGACTGCAAAAGTCAAAGCGTTTCACTTTCAATTTAGAGATAAGTAGATAAAATAAAAACATAAGGTCGACTCTTACCCAAGAGCATAGAAGCAGTGACACATAGGTCGACTCCGGCTCTTTTTCCTATCCGAAGGGCCTTTAAAGTTTAAAGGCAAGAGGCTCGAGGCTTCTCCAGTAAGAAGCCTGCTAAATGCCAATGAGAGTGCTCCGGAGGCACATCGCAATAAGGCTGCTATCCAGAGTGCTTAACCGTCACGCCGCAAATGTTAAAATGGATGCACAACATTGTATTGCAAAATTTTGATTTTCTATAGATTGAAATGTTTACCGTGCTATATGCTCCGGTCTCTATAAAAGCATTTGTAAAATAATATACACATGCATTTTCAACTAGCAGCTACTAAATAAGTTATATATCCATGCGTTGCAACGAAATACTAAAAGCCCCTGTGTTATAGCAGTTTTTCTGAGATTTTATAGACCGGAAACATTTGATGCTTATTCACCTCCTGATAGCCCTTTATCTATCAACTTTTTTTTAACTAATATCTATCAACTTATAGAACACTGTACGAGTGAATTTCTTCTTCGGTCTGGAGTCTTCTCCTTCCTATTATGTGGGCCCGGGATGCATTGAAATAGGAATGAAGAGGAAACTCACCCGGGTGAAGAGGTTACATAAAGCCTTCTATAGTAACAGAATACTAAAAGAGCATAGATGCAACTGAGGTGATAAGATAAAGTCTTCTATAGCAACGGAATACTAAAAAAACATAGATGCAACTGAGCTGAGAATAATTAGTGGGAGGAATCGTGGGAAATAAAATGATGAATTCATAGATGCGACTGAGCTGAGAATTATTAGTGGGAGGAATCGTGGGAAATGAAATGATGAATTCATATGTATTTGTCTTGGATTGAAGCATTCACTCACGGGCAACAAATTAACCTTCATGTGAATGCAGGGCTCGAAGTAGGTTCTTTCGGGTAAACAGTAACTCTGAGCCAACAACACCTCTGACCATTGGGTAATTCATCACAGGTTATTCAGACGCAAAGCTAATGAAAAAACACAAATTATACTATGTATGGTTTTAAGTGTTCATGAAGGATGTGCCACTAGAGGCAGACTCAGATCTATATTAAGTTTCTATGTCTTGAATCTCAGAAGCAGAACTGGCGTGTTAAACTAAATGTTTGTACGGCAAAGTAAAAGGCTTCAAGATAAAAGAATGTTTGCTGGATGGCTCATTTCAAGAAATTCAACCATATTTGACCCCATTGCTTTAGATCAGAAGAGTGAGTAAGATCTAATCGCAGTCATGCGTTGCAAATACTGCAACTTGCAAGAGCAAGAACATACAGAGATGAGTTAAATGTGTCCATTGCTTTGTCAGATTAATCATTATTCACGTCAAGCATGATGGCCTGCAAGTTAATGGCATGGTGGGTCTAGCAAAAGCATTGGGGCCTCTTCTGGTCTCACCTCCTGATGAGTATTGCTTATAGTTAGTAACTACAAAAGAAATTCATGAATAGCATTAGCTTTATGAACATGATCCTTGGTCCTGCCAACCTATCTATATATAATTCAAGTAGCTAAATCAAGCCAACACATTTATTATCCTGGTGCAAAAGTCCCACCACCATCTTAAGCCAACACAGAGGTATTGCTTATTTCTATTGAGCAAGACATCTTCCTCTTTGAAAAAGTAAACATGTACCTCAATCAAAATCTCCAGGTCAATAGAAAATTGCCAGTGCAAATAATACGAACAGACTTATCTGAAAAAAAACAAAGCAGGAGGGAATTTCCAGTCAAACAATTCATATAATTGTATTGCTGATAAAAGAGTTTAATGACGACTGTAGATTTCTACAATTTTTTGAGACCAGGCAACTTCTTCTAGGCTCTTCCTTTCGAATCTAAGATTTGCCATGTTAAAAGGTAACAATAATGTTTGCTCTAGAAGAATATATATGGACTGACTTCTCTGGTTTCATGAAAGATCTTACCGAAGCATGTATCAATTTGCATGCCATCATAGAAATTCCACAAGAATACCTTCTCCATACCTCATAGAATGGTTAAGGAAGCAAGAAGCGCCGGAAGAGAAGCATGGTCCAGGCATCAATAGCAACCATACTAATTTTCCATAGAGAATAAAAAAGCATGCCATATTTTTTCTCCTCAAAACTCTCCTAAAAAAGGAATTGCCTGTGCTCCTTATTGAATCTCTTGCACAAAGTGCATAAGAATGGATAATTTAAAAAAGAAAATATTTTTTTCTTTGATTTGGGGAAGCAAACAATCACCTTGACAGTACAGAGTATTTTTTTTCCTTTTCTCCTAACAATTCCCAGAAGTCACGGAGGAAACGTAATTGCTAAAAAAGGTGCGTAATTTAGAGATGGCAATCCCAGAGCATGTATGATCCAAAAGGCTAGGAAATAAGGGAGTACCAAAAAATGTTAATAATGCAGTTAGCTAAACAAAGACAGGAACTTGTTGTTTAGCAATATCTAAATTTGCAAATTGTGACTGATTTGCATTTGCTGAAACAAAAGACAGAATAATTCAGAAAATTCCAGTGACCGGCCGCTATCTGTATTTGTAGTCGCAAGTCATCTCTGAATGTTCTCTTTATTCACGCCGATGCAAGTGAATATCAATGCACAACAAATTAAAGTGGCCATTTCAGGGGATAGTTGCTCAAATAATTAGTCCAAACAAAGAGAGAAAACCTGAATTGGAAACAACCTGAAAAACATCTGGTCTGGACATATTAGATTTAGCAAGTCACACATTCAAGAATATAGATTTTTGCAAAGGCACATCGATTTAGGGAAATTTTGCAGAACGCAACCGTATAAAATAATGGGAATTCTACTACACAGAACTTTTGCAGAAAGCAACGTAGTAAAAAAAAATTGAAGAGCCCTTCGAAGAAACAGAGAGAAATCCTCACCTAGTTTGACCTGTTTAAATTAGGATCATGGGAATGTTTTTTAGAAGTTTGAACTGTTTAAATATCCCAAACTTAATTTCTTTAATTAATTCAACTGAAATTTAAAAAACATAGTTTAAAAAGTTAAAACATATATAAAATTTCCTTTTTTTGTGATCTTATACACCAAAGTATTTTTTAGAATTATTCTATAATTTTGTAGTCCAAAAATCACTAATTATGTCATGTGTGCAGACGATGTAGATAAAACTGGATGTCACATTACCGATACAACACTTCTAAATCACTTAGTGTTAAATGATCCAGTTTTAATATACGAGGGTTTAACAACTTTGTATTTTAGGGTGTAGAATGATTTTTCTTATAGTTGCGGTGTATAATATGAACTTATGCATTGTTAAACTATAATTTAAATATAAAATCCAAACGACATTAATTCGAATGATACAAGAACCCACGTAATGAACAGTAGCATCCACAAACGCACGTCGTATCTTTGGTTTTCACCACAAACATACAAAAATGTTACGAATGTGCCAAAAAAAATATATGAAAGAACAAGATAGCCCACCGCCGTCAACATGTACAGCCAGCTGAGTTACATCGAGAAACATATTAACTGTACATCCATCAACCAAAACCTCAAAGGGAGAAAAAAATTTGTACAGAGACCCAAACAAGAACAGAAAATGAATAAACTCACAAGCGAGTAAAAGACCATGGGCCTTGCAGTTTACCGTATAGCACGCGTACATGCACGCCCTCCTCGTAAATGCATGCGTTGCGCCGCGTGGAGCTTGGCTGGACTGAAACGGCCGCCGGCGGATCAGAACCCGGCGGTGGCGACCGGCCCGAACGCGGCGGCGCGGGAGTACTCGACGCCGGCGGGCGCGCGCAGGGCGCCCACGAGCACCGTCCCCTCGACGAGCTCGCGGACGGCCTTGGCGTAGCTCGCGCGCAGCCGCCGCAGCGCCCGCCAGTACAGCGCCGCCAGCCACCGCACCCGCAGCCGCGGCAGCGCCCCGAAGAGCCTCCGCCGGCCCCCTCCGCTGCCGCCGAGCCTCGCCACCGCCGTCCTCTTCCTCCGGCGCGCCGGCATGCGGAACAGCATGGCTCTCCTCGCTACCTGAACGTCCACCATACCAGCTAGCTTCTCTCTACAAGCAGACTCTCGCTTGTTTCTCTCTACTGCATACTATAAGAAGAAGAAGTCATGGGCCGGCTAGCTTTCGGCGTCCTTGCTTGTAAGCAGGGTGCAACTGGAAGCACTAATTATAGTGCTTTGTGATCTGCGTGTGTCAATTAATTTAGTTAACTGAAAGATAATCTTTATTTTACATCGATGATGTACGTACTCGCTACCAGGTGTCTTTTATTTTTCCTGAAGGGTACTGTCCTATGGAGTACTTGAAGAGGCCGAAAAGCTAATCACCTGCTCTGACTGTTCGATCTAGAGCAGGTTAAGTAGTTTTTATGGAATAATTAGGATGACACCATCGATTGGTGGAGTTTGATTCGAATTATAATATATTTCCATGTTAGGCTCATAAATATTATAAACAATCTCATCTTAATTTTTTATTTTTAAGGACTTTTGGTTCCTAACCTATAAATACAGCCATGTAGTCTTATGGTTAAATACGCCAAACATGTAATCTCTCCACATATTATGGTTTCGTTTTGGTGCGCCTGTAATTTTTCCTGTAAGGGTTTTTTACAAAAATCTTGTACTTCTCATTTTTTATTGTACGTCTCTATTTCTAACAAGTGGTATTAGAGCACAAATTGATCTATCAGGAAGAACACCATAGTAGATTGGATTGAAAGTTTTCTGCTGCGGCATCCAGATGAGGCGGTATCCAATCCTCCCGGCGGAAGACGCATCGCTTCCACCCCGTCGACGACCGCCATTGCCGCATCGCATCACTTCTGAAGCACACCGAGGCTCACCGATCAGGAAGCAAAATCAATTCAAGCCTCATCGTTTCGGTGAGCAACAAAACTGAAAGCGTCTTCCGCAAGAAAAATAATGGGTGTTTGCACTCTTCTTTCAGTCAGGGAAAAAGTAAAGATTACTTTTTGCCTTGTTTTTTTTGGCTCGGTGCACATGGTCAAATGTACCAGAAGTTTCTATTTTTTGCTTGGTGCACATTAGATCTGTACCAACAATTTCTGAATTATTTTGCATGGCATATTAAGGTACCTTTTCAGCTGATTCAACCAAGATAGATTTAATTGACGAGATTTTGAGATATAGAAAAAATATCATATTAAAAATTTGACATGCTCATGCATGTTTAGATTCAGTTGAGATGTCAACTGATTTGATTTTTTTTTATCACCGTTTCGATGATCTGATGGTAGCAACTCTTTGGAGTTTATTTATTAGTGAAGGTTTTGCTCCAAGTTTGAATCTGAGACGAAGGATTCAAGGGTAAGGAGGAGTTTGTTATTGACATAGATAGTGCAACGTTTGGCATTGCAGATGCAGTATGTTTTAGTTGCCACAGTTCAATATGAGAGATCTATTGCCAAAGTTTCTTTCACTACATTGACAACACATTGTAAGTTTCTTTCGTCTAGATATTCTTCTACGAAGCAATTATAACCATGCCATGGAATTCAAGTTGTCTTTCATTGGCCGTGTTGAGGTACATGGTGGCCACACGTACAAGTTGCTCCTTCATACGCGTTGTTTGCTGAGTTTTGTACTCTAGTGGAGCATGTTCGTATCCATGAGATAAGTTCTTCGTTACAGTTTTCTAGCACCACATGTGATGATTTTGACTTATGTTTTGATGATGGAGCATTTATTTCAGAAAGGCCGGTTGCATAGACCCAGACTTTACAGGGGTTATGAATTGTTGAAGACTCAGATTTTTTCGTCTGCTTTGTTGATAGCTGTGTAGATCTTCTTTATGATTTGCTCAATTTTGCTTCAAGAAAAGCGTTTGGCTTAGACCGTTCTGGTGTTTTAGATTAGCCCAATGGACTTGGGCACAAAAGGATTCTTCGTCAGAATTATGGTTTGAGGAGAACTACAATTTATTTTTGCTACACGAGAACTTTGGCTCAAGGTAGAGATCGCTAGAGTATGATCCAAATTCGTCTTAATGTGAAGTTTGTTGGAATTTGATCCGAATTAGGATTTATTTCCATGTTGGACTCATACATGCGATAACCGATCTCATCTCGTTTTCTTATTCTGCAAGGACACTTGGTTTCTCGTCTATAAATACACCCCTGTAGCCTCATGGGCAGACACGCCAAACATGTAATCTGTCATCGTATAATGGTTTCACTTTTGTACACCCGTGGTTTTTCCGCAAGGATTTTCCACGTAAAAATCTTGTCTCTCGTCTATTGTGTGCCTCTATTTCTAACATGGACGTTACTTTGCAGTATAGCTTTTGCTCAAACTCAGGCAACTGCACCTCACCCTGGGTCGCCGACAGCTAGGCCCAGAGTGCTCGCGTGGGGAGGGTTGTCATCATGCTCTGTAGGTGCTCCTACAAGAGGGAAGCATGTCAGCCGCACAACTGCAGAAAGCAGTATTACATAGGATTCACGAGTCAAAAATGGGTACACGACGTGAGAATGCAGAGATCCGTTTACTCTATTGGGCTATAGGCTCGACTACTTGGCAATTGGGCAATCCATAGTTGCAACAGTTCGGGGTTTGCCTACTAGCAAGATGAGACTCGATAATGCACGAGAATAGAATAATCTTATACAAATTATTCTAAATGATTTGGCTCGTCAATTGTCACTAATCAGATGATCTGTCAATTTGTTAAAAATTGATGCGAGCTGATAATTAAGTGAGAAAGTTCAGTCAACCAGCCCTACAGTCTATCACGAGCCAGTTTTGCGAAGGTTCAGAGGAAGAACAATAAGCGGCTCGTCAACTCTTTAAATTAAACAAGTAAGTGGAGTTCAAATTTTCATTTTTAAAAAACATTTTCATAAACAAAATATATCTTCGCTAAAAATAATACCATGGAATAATTCAAAAAAGATTCCAAAAGAAAAAAAGGATTCCGTGGACTACTTCGTCCATAGAAAGGCTCATATACACAAGCCTTATGGGTCGGCATAAGGGCATCTCAACCAGTTGTTCCATTTCAAATTTGCCCTATCTCTATTCACGTATCACCTCATCAATGGAGTTGCTCTATCCCTATTTATCTCTCTCAACAGTTGCCCTATCACTATCTCTACTCTTTACTTTTATTATTTATGGTCCTATTGCCAATTCCACATTTCATCACTATTTGCTACAGTAATGAGCCATGGGGCTAAGGCAGCCATCGGTGGAGATGCTCACACGGTGTTTTTTTAAAAAAAACACGGTGGAAGTTGAACGAATCGAGGGCTCATTATCGTGGCAGATTCCGGCCCATCTTTCTTATCCAACACATTAAATGAGACCGAAGAGCAAAGCGGATACAGCCGGCCCAGAGACCAACCACAATCAGGCCCAAATAAACGACAAGCTTCGCGACGAAGGAAGCCGGGTCCCAAGTCCCAGCCCAACTCCACGAACAGCGACCCCCACCAGCCGTTCCACTTCGCCATTTCTCCCCTCGTCCACCGCAGAGATCGCCGGCGACGGCGATGGCTCCGGCCGTGGCGGTGGCGGCGAGCCAGGCCCTGAGGAACCGGGAGCTTCTCGACGCCGTGGGCACCGCCGCGGCGGCGCTCTCGCTGGCCGGCTCCTCCTTCATCGTTCTGTGCTACCTCCTCTTCCGCGAGCTCCGCAAGTTCTCCTTCAAGCTCATCTTCTTCCTCGCCATCTCGGTGAGCGGCTCGAATCTGAGCACTTTAGTTTTGTGGTGCTAGCTGTGTGATTTGCCGTGGGTGAGGTTTGGGATCAGGGGGCTCGTGGTGCGATCTACGGGCGGTGCTCTGTTGATTTATCATACAATTGTGCAATTTTGGTGGTTTATGTCGTTAATTTAGCACATGAATGCTTTGCTTCTTAGTTCCTATGAGTACTGGCTGAAGTAGTTCTCGAGAATTTAGCGCTAGGAAGTAAGGATTGTGATCTTCACAAATGTGCGTACGTTTCTCACCTGTTATGGTTATTTCTAGTTGCTAGTTGCATAAGCTTACTCTTTTTTTTTTTTGCAATAGTTTTGTAGCTGCAGTAACCGTGGCACATAGTTGTACAGGTTTTGCACTTTGATGTGGTTTAAAATATACTTATTGGAGAGTGGTTTGAAATATTGCTCAAGCAAACAATTATTTATGTAAGATGTTTGAAATCATATGTCCTGTATCAATGACACATGGCTTGCCCCATTTCAATTAATCTAAGAGAGAAGATGTTTTTCACTTAGGTACTTATTTGAATATGGAAGCAACTAGCAATCTGGCATCTATGTAGGTATTCCTTACCTTGTTCATTTGCAAGGAGTGAAGGAGATCACAATTCCCCCTAATGAATAATGTTAGTTGAAAACTGAAACCAATGGACACAATGAGCACCTACCTATCAAGCCGATTTTGTCAGTCTTAATTTCTTCAAGACAATGAGAAATTTGATTTCTTAGAAAAAAAAACGATACACATTCTAGTGCAGGTGTTTAGCATGTTAGCGCCTTAGCGGATACTACTGAAACTGCTAGCTGAAGTAAGGATTGTTCATCCTCATCATTACTTTACCTACTGTATGGTCTTTCTGACAACTTTCATCTGAATCGCAGGATATGTTTTGCAGCTTATTCACTATAATGGGGTATGTTGTAATCATTGTCACTGTTTGTCCTAATTAAATTATACTTTCTGCTGCATGTAGTTACTTCCTAACTTCCTTAATATTAACTTATTTTTGCTACTAACGCTATGACAATAAATAATATCTATGCATTTCAGTTTGAATATGGGCATTATCCATAACTGAGTAATTTTAATTGTAGCCTTACATTCTGCCTACAACAACAACAACAAAACCTTTAGTCCCAAGCAAGTTGGGGTAGGTTAGAAATGAAACCTAATAAGAGCCATCATCTTATAATTAAAAAGAGCCAAACAGTGTCAAAATTTAGATCATGGTTCGGGCACGTGGATTACTAATTTCCATGCGCCCTTGTCTAAGGCTGAGTCTTTGGGTATGTTCCAATCTTTCAAATCTCTTCTTACTGACTCCTCCCAAGTCAGGTTAGGTTGACCCCTACCTCTCCTAACATTATTAGTGCATCTAAGAATTCCACTATGCACCGGTGCTTCTGGGGCCTTCGTTGGATATGTCCAAAACATCTCAACCGATGTTGGACGATCTTCTCCTCAATTGGTGCCACCCCAACCCTATCACGAATAACTTCATTACGAACTCGGTCCTTCCTCGTATGACCACAAATCCATCGTAGCATGCGCATCTCTGCTACAATTAACTGCTGAATATGCTGTCTTTTGGTAGGCCAACATTCCGCACCATACAACATTGCAGGCCTAATCGCCGTTCCATAGAACATACCTTTTAGCTTATGTGACACTTTCTTATCGCAAAGGATGCCAGATGCTAAGCGCCATTTCATCCACCCCGCTTTGATTCTATGACTAACGTCTTCATCAATATCACCATTTCTTTGTAGCATCGATCCCAGATAGCGAAAAATATCCTTATTGGGTATTACTTGTCCTTCCAGGCTAACATTTCTCTCCTCATGCCTAGCAACACCAAAGTCACACCTCATATATTCGGTTTTGGTCCTGCTAAGTCTGAAGCCCTTCGATTCTGCAGTGCCTCTCCACAGCTCTAATTTCCTATTAACCCTGGTCCTACTCTCGTCAACTAGCACCACATCGTCAGCAAAGAGCATACACCAAGGGATATCACCTTGTATATCCCTAGTAACCTCATCCATCACCAAAGCAAATAAATAAGGGCTCAAGGCTGACCCTTGATGTAGTCCTATCTTGATGGGGAAGTCCTCAGTGTTACCATCACTTGTTCGCACACTTGTCATAACATTGTCGTGCATATCCTTAATAAGGGTTACGTACTTTGTTGGGACTTTGTGTTTCTCCAGCGCCCACCACATGACATTCCTTAGTATCTTGTCATAGGCCTTTCCCAAGTCAATGAAAACTATGTGTAAATCCTTTTTCTGCTCCTATACCTCTCCATTAGCTGTCTTATCAAGAAGATCGCTTCTGTGGTTGACCTCCTAGGCATAAAACCAAACTGGTTTCTAGTAACACTTGTCATCCTTCTCAAACAATGCTCAATAACCCTCTCCCATAGCTTCATTGTATGGCTCATCAGCTTTATTCTACGATAGTTGGTACAACTCTGAATATCCCCCTTATTCTTGAATATCGGTACTAATATACTTCACCTCCACTCATCTGGCATCTTGTTTGACCGAAAGATATGGTTAAACAGTTTAGTTAGCCATACTATTGCTATATTTCCAAGACACCTCCATACCTCGATAGGGATATCATCAGGACCTATCGCCTTGCCCCCCTTCATCCTTTGCAAAGCCTCCTTGACCTCGTATTCTTGAATCCTCCGCACGAGACTCCTGTTCGTATGGTAGAACTCTCATGTTCGCCATTGAACAGGTTATCAAAGTACTCTTGCCACCTATTCTTGATCTCCTTATCTTTCACCAGTAGTCGATCAGTCTTGTCCTTGATGCATTTAACTTGGTTGAAGTCCCTTGTCCTTCTCTCACAGATCTTGGCGATCTCGTATACCTCCTTTTCTCCTTCTTTCATACCCCTTGCTTCGCTCATAGCTCGTTTCGTTTCCTTCTTCGCTAGTTTGTACTTTTCTATGTTGTCCACGCTCCTATCAGAGTGCAAGCGTTTGTAACACTCTTTCTTTTCCTTAATAGCCTTCTGAACTTCTTCATTCCACCACCAAGTATCCTTGGATTTGCAACTGCTTCCTTTGGTTACTCCAAACACCTTCGAAGCCACCTTCCGAATGTAAGTTGCCATCTTTACCCACATGTTGTTGGCGTCTTCTCCTTCGTTCCAAAGGCCTTCGTCTATAACCCTTTCCTTAAAGACTTGTGCTGTCTCACCCTTAAGCTTCCACCGCTTCACCCTCGCCATTTTCGTGCCCTTATCTCTGCAGGCACGTATCCGAAAGCGAAAGTCTGCTACCACAAGCTTGTGCTGAGGCACAACACACCCTCCAGGTATTACCTTACAATCTAGACAGGCTTGCCTATCCTCTTTTCTCATAAGGACAAAATCGATTTGGCCGTAGTGTTGGCCACTATTAAAGGTCACTAAATAGGATTGCCTCTTTCTAAAGAAGGTGTTAGCTATCAGTAGGTCATATGCTATAGCAAAGTTCAAGACGTCCTTGCATTCTGCCTAATAAAAAAAATAAATGTAAGGAATGTAAGTAGAAAATACAGTACCTTTTGTGCATAATGAACAAAAAAGACTGTTCTTTCATTTCTTTTGTATGTTAGATGTGTTACGTGCCATGGACACTTAACTGCTGAGTTTCTGTTATATTTTTTTTCGTAAAATATTCTAGTAACAGTGTTAGTTTTTTATGTTGCAGGGGCCCATCAAATGCATTTTACTGCTTTGCGCATGACTATAGTGCACACTTCTTTTGTGTGGCCTCTTTTCTTTGGACAACTACTATTGCATTTACTCTTCATCGCACGGTTGTCAAACACAAAACTGATGTTGAGGAATTTGGATTCATTTTCCACTTGTATGTGTGGGGTATGCAAATTTTAACCGCTCCATGGCCTTTCTTGAAATTTGTGTTTGAAATTACTTGGAGATACTTGTCTAACCAATTAGATCTTTTTTTTGGGTAGATTACATTTTACAAGAAGAGATGTTGGCAATTTTATAGCTGTATCACCTGCGTGACATTATGTAATTAGTTGACCAAAAAGGAAACCAATTTTTCACACCACATAGTTGTGTTTGATGCATGTCATGTGTCTGTCTGCTGACATTTAGATTGCTTAAGTCTTAACAACACTGTATAGACATGATGCATGTGCCTTTTGTTGTCTGTTTCTGTTGATATTTTCAGCTTTCCCTGTTTTGTATGAGGTCAGGTGTATATGTTCCAATTTCATTGCTTGTCAATTTATATGTGCTTGTGTTTAGTAGTAGAATAAGATTCATTGCATTTTCTCATGTTTTCAATTTGAATTTATCGTCCCTGGGTATTTTGTTGCAGATCACTATGCTTAAATTATCCCTTTTTTTTTGCCTTTAGCAGCATATTTTTATTTATTTAATCTGTTCTGAAAGTAGAGCATCACTGTAATTCCACATATCCATTTTTAAAGGCCATTGTTGTAATGATTTTTATGGAAATCTTGTTTGAGATTCCTAGTTCAATTGGCAATATTTCACATCTACATCTTGTTTTCTTTTCAATTGGCAATATTTCACAGCTACATCTTGTTTTCTTTCTCAGGAACTTCACTAGCTACCACTGTATTACGCTCTATAGGAAGTGATTATGGAAGGCCAGGTACCTGGTGTTGGATTCAACAGGGAAGCATGGCAAAGGCATGTTGTGCTTTGTTCTTTGTGACAAGTTTGCAAATTTAGCTCAAGCACTAATGTTGCCTAAATTCAGCTACGTTTCAATCCATTATAGCTTGTACATGATACTCAGACCGCCCAAAATAGAGAATTGATCTATGCCTAGCTATACACTAATGTTTTTATTTAGCATTTGAACTCCTTTACCAACATCTGTTACCAAAGGATTCGAAAAGATCTCCACCCACCCAAGGGAATGAGTACCATTTATATTGAATTTGTATTGTATGTTGCTTGGGCTGCCCTCAGATTTTTCTGAGACATTATGATATCTTGAGTTGTTAGCAGTCCATGTGTATAGTCTGAGTCTCTGATTCCTTCGAGTGTCGGCTCCTTTTCTTTCCGTTTCTTTACTAACCTTTATGAATTATGTCTTGCTTTCCTTTAATCTGTCCTCCTAATTCTCAGCTAGACCATTTATTAAAATAGAAATGCTGTCACTCTTATCAGCTTCCTAGCACCTTTTCACAATGCCTTTACTTTCAGGTCTTACACTTGATAACCTTTTATCTTCCACTTTGGGGTGCCATTCTCTATAATGGGTTTACATACTATCAAGTAAACCGCATGCTGAACAATGCGACACGGGTATGCACAATGCATTCATTCTGTCAACAATTTTCTCTTATGTATTGATTGTGACCAAGGTTTGTATTTTTAGTTTTGCTAGATTCTGCTCTTTTTGCCTGTATGTTCTGAACCTTAATAAGAATGTGGATTAATTTTTAGATGGCTGCCGGAATCAGTGATCGATCAATCCAATCTGATATGAGGGCAGACAAGAAGGTACACCATTTTCTACAAACCTTTTGTCATTGTTTTTGCTTCAGCGTTTCTGCTGAAGGATTTTTTTTTTCTAATTTGCTGATCTATTATCACTGATGCTATCAGTTCAGAAAATAGTTCATTTGCTCTTATTATTATGTTTTTAGTCCTTAGCTTGGAGCTAAACTAAGGAAACGTTGCAATGGCTGTTATTATTAGGAAAATTTTGTTCTGTAGATTTCACTTATTTCATCATGTTCCCTTGATGTATCCTGGATCAGCTCCATTCCACTGTTCTTTGTTTGCTCGCAGTGAAAAAAGTTTGAGCAGATACAACTTTTTGACTAGTTTTTGTTGCAGGCATTTAATCGGTGGGGTTATTACCCTCTGATTCTAATAGGTTCATGGGTTTTCGCAACAATCAATCGTCTGTATGACTTTGCTAATCCCGGCCACAAGATACTTTGGCTCTCCATTCTTGATGTTGGGTTTGCTGGACTTATGGTGAGTGTTTTGATTTTATTGTATTTCATCCTAGATGCTATTGAAGTCCTGTGTTACAAATTTCGGGAAAAATTTCCTAGAGAAACTAATTTCACTTGGATATTGTGGTCTGGACCCATCCTAAGGCGTTAGAGTAAGGAGTTGCATGTCTTTCCTGTTGTTAATTAGCTCCAAATGGGAGGCTAGAGTTCCAACCCTACTGTCTATCGTAACGATCCTGTGGGAATTTGTTCTAGCCTTCATTATCAAATGGAATTAATGCAGTTAATTTGGATCAACTCCACTGTAAAAAAAACCCTGTTTAGTGCATGTATGACTTGTGGAGTCTTCTGAAGTTGTATTTGCTGGACCCATACTATTCTTTTTTCCCTGTGAGGTTATATACAAAAGATTTTTTTACTACCCTTACAAGCTCTGCTATGTTTCATGTAACTTATAATTTTTCATGGATTGTGATGTTCGCTGGTATTTTTTAGGGCCTTTTTAATTCCATTGCTTATGGGCTCAACTCTTCAGTGCGCAGAGCAATAGCAGAAAGAATTGACACGTGAGTTCTTTGCTGTAGACTAAAATTTCCCAACCATATGTTCCTCCAATCCTGTACCTTCTCTATTTACTATGAACCGTTCTGTTTATAGTTGGTAGCCGTAAGGGATTCCTTTTTCTATTTTTCAGGTTTCTACCGGAGAGAATTAAAAGGAACCTTCCTACTTTGTCAAGATTGAAAAGTCAACAAGAAAATGAACTGACCTCTCTTATTGTTGAGACTTGAGAGTAACAGATACGATAATGCGAGCAGTACCTAGGAGTTATTGTAGCGTGCAGGTTTGTTTGGATCTTTTGGGTTCTTCGATTTGGGAAAGGGTGTGTTTACATTCGCTGCTCCACCCTCCGGTTCATTGTTGATTGCCTTGAACCCGACCAAGAGGCTTGAAGTTCCCTTGTCCAGAGTACATAAGAGGTTAAGAGGTAGCCACACTTGGTAGATACTCTGATGTTCACCTGTAGGCTGTAGCTAAGTTTGTCAGATTGTCGTTCTTTTAAACCCTCACCTGTGTTGTATTCTTGAAAATTTGTATCAATTTTTTCATCTGGCTACGTATTGTACAACTTACTGTTCCCTGATTATTGATTACTTGATTGGGTAATTTTTTTATATGTCACTGCAAAGCCCGATTATCTCTTAGATACCATTGCCTACTTACCCCTTCCCTATTTGTTATCGTAATTGTATGATTATTGTCCTATAAGCCAACGATGAAAACTTATCTTATTTGTTTAAGCTGTATAAGCATAACAAAAAAATCCTAAAAAAAAATCATAGTGTTATCAAACATACAATCTTTTCAATCTTCAATGTATATTTTTTATTCTTACAAAAGTTTTTATATTAGATCTGCACTTAAACAAATTGAGCATAAAAGATTAATCTTAAAATATCAAAATATATGTACATTCAAATTGTTGCATACTGGATGACTCTGTGATATTTTTTTAAAGATTTTTGTAATGCTTACACGATATAAACAAACAATACAAGTTCTCGTCAATAACAAACTAGGCAATAATCGAAAAATTGCGACGACATAAAAGGAAGAAGTCACTAATGATGGCACAAATAGGATTAACCTCAAGCATAATGACGTTTATCGGCTTATCCATTGATTATTTGTTGAAATTAAATTTCAAGAGCTTTGAAAAGTGGCTTTGAGAAGCTATAACGTTTAGTTCGATTTATGTTTGAGAGTTTTTATTCGATGACTCGAGATTTTTAAGAAATAGCTTCGAGAAGCCAAAATGATCAACCAGCCAAGCAAATAATTTAATGCATCGTTTGGTAGGCATTGCTATGGACCAGGGTCCAGGGATGACAATGGCCCATTCCTCATTCTCTGGTGGGGCATTCCGTTATTAGGGGACATGGATGCAGGAAATTGTCTCCCGCAACAGTGGAAATAGGGAAATTCTCCTAACCCTAATCTTCCTAGACCCAACTATCCTCCTCACGGATTTCCTTGGCCAAATCCCCTCAAAACTTTATCCTTCCCCATTCCCAACCTCTACACCCACCTAACCTCCTCCTTATCCTTCCCACACGCCACCCCTCCTCTCTCTTCTCCTAGCAGTGGTGCCCAACAGGGTGCCTCCTTGCCTGTGTGGTCCCCCGCTTCCTCTCGACGCAGCTCCTCTCCTCCAGCGACAAATGAAGCAAGGAGCAATGGTGCGCGACAATGTGAGCTGCAGTGATGGCACCACACGAGGAGCTATGGTGGAATACCTGGTGTGGAAGTGGGGGCATTCACACCATTGATACTCTTTAAACTATGAACTCGCATTGTACGACATCACCGAGCAGCCAGGCGTCGAGCTCACCACCGGCTTTGGATTCGCAACATCAGCAATAAGGAAGCGGACCTTTCGGGTACATGTTCGCTTGAGCATGGACAAGGACAAACCATCCACAGAGACGGGGGACAAGGACGGGACGAGGACAGCTTGGCGCTCCAAGTGGGATTCCCGGTGTTGTCGTCCTTGCTATGGACTATGGTAATCATGTTTGGTTAAGCTACTTTTAGATATTTGGATATTTTATTAGCGGTTTTTCTTCTTCAATCAAGTTGCATGTGTGATATAATGTGAGGACAACCATTTCATAAAATAATTTATCTAACTTGATCTATCTTGCCAAATAGAGTAGTAGACTTTTCAAGAACCTTTTCACTGTTTTCATAGCTGTTTTGAAAATAAACACATTGTAAAATTTGGCACCTGTTTTTGTAAGGTTGCCACTGAATATGAATATACAATGTTGAAATGCTAGGCTTCGAGAGACGTTCAACCAGATTAGGTCTTCAGAGCTTTAAGAGGTGACTTCGGAATATTAAAAAAAAGGGCTAGAAGTAAGGTATTTGGCTCAGATAAATGACAGTAGGCTGTAGACCAAATCAAACATTGTCGATTACGAGATTTTAGGGTGTTTGCCTGCCCCACTGGGATTGGAATCAGCTGTTAAGAGTTGTTGATGATACCCCTTTTGAATCTATTCCATGCCATGTCTAAGGGCATTTTTTTTAATGAAGTAAATGAAAAACATAGGAATTGCACAGGGCTGTCCAATTGGAATGCGAAACAGAGTAACTATCCTTGAAAGTTGTTTGGATGTCACACGTGAATTTTGCAGGGATTTGAACAGAGGGAAGGTCGATGCAAGACCAAATTTTCCATTAGGTCTCACCTCGTGCCACGATTTCCCCCCAAAATTCATTTGGATTGGGTCATTACCCATTCCATAGAAATCTTAGAAGATCATTCTTTAGAAATCTTAGAAGATCATTCTTTCATTCCAAAAGAAAAAAATCCCACGGAATTATATCCATTAAAAAAACCTGCAAAGATCCTACGTTCCTTGATCGTATGCATGGCATCGCTGTCGTGCTACGATGCCAATCCTAATCGGTGGAATGCGCTGTCCAGGCCGACTGATCATGGAATTGCATGCACAAGATTGCACGGTAGATTTACTTCGGGTAAAACTTAGTGATATTTTTCTTTGTAAAATTTTCTTCTGTATCATTATAATATACTCCCTTAATTCCAAAATATAGGGCGTATTTTGACTTGGAAAAAGTCTTCCAATTCCAAGACAAATGTTGACCTTTAATTTCTCTTATTATATATTGGCGATTTATATAATATCACATTGTATTCAAAGCAATTTGAAAAACCAACATGTTGATATAACTTTTATCCACTAAAGATGCATATAATTTGATTAAATGTTTGTCAAAATTTATAAAGTTTAACTTTTCTTAAGTCAAAATATGCCTTATAAAATGGAATGGAGGGAGTAGATATATCATTCAATATGATAATGACACGTAGATCAAATGACTGCTATGTAAAACACTGATTATAATGGTATAGTCTACGTGGTCCATTTCTTTTTCGCCGATAGCTATCGGCGACGACGAAATGAGGTGCCCTCCCTCTCCGCCCCCGTCCCCGTGTAGCGCAAGGCGATATTCTCACGTGCTCGGCGCTTGGCGTCGACGCAGGCGAGATCTCCCCCAAATAATTGCGCGAACGGATGGTAGCTAGCACGCCAGAGCATGGCCGACGAGGGCCCGGCGAATCCTTGATGATACTGGTCCAGCTCCAATCCACCTATGACTAGGGGTGAAAACGGACCGGATCGAATATTAGCTGTACCAGTTTCGTTTCCGTATAATTTTACGGACCCGAAACCGAACCCGGATCTCTCGGATACGAATACGAAATCGAACCATCTCGAAAACGAAACCGGATGAAATACAAACCGAACCGAATACGATCACGAATATTTTATCGGAACATTAAAACCCCACGAACTGTATGCCCGAAAAAAATTATTGCATATAAATAATTCAATGAACTAGAATATTTATAAAATATAGAGAAAATGGTGTGATAAAGCATGGACTTGGCAATGGCAGCATGGTTTGACATCCCCAAAATTTTACCCTTTTTAGCATAAAAGTTTTCACGAAAAATCATATTTAAAAACTCTTGAACCACCCCATAATTTTTAGGATTTTTCCAAGCCTCCCTATATTTTTATTCCTTAAGGAATATGCTTTCCTCTATTTTATAAGTTAAATTTTTTTACCAAATATCCTATTTTATTCCATATTTAGAACCTACTCATTTTTCTGATTTTATAGAAATTTATTTCATATTTTTCTGAGCTCCCAAGAATTTTCTAGGAATTTTTGAATCCCCAATAAATTTTCTGAAATTTATTTCTTACAACAAATAATGGTCTAATGGGCATGGGCTTGGTGGGCTTAATCGGAACTATCCGAATATCTTAGGGTCGGATATCCGTGATCCGGTCCGGTTCCGTTGGATATCACCGAACCGAATCCAAGTCCGATTCCGAGAAAAAATATCCGAGTCCAATTCCGATTCCGAAAAATTCTGACCTGGTCCGATCCGAGCTGGTCCGAATCCAAATCCGATCGGACCGAACCAGATAGTTTCGATACCACTTTCACCCCTACCTATGGCGATGGCTTAGCGTCCCACTGTTCCCCTCACACCCGTCCAAAAAATGGAAGGGTTCATAAAAATCTGCACGTTTTAATTTCTAGGTCTCTCACAGCATCCGTAGCAGGCACTCTATAACACTGTAGCTCTGATTAGTAGTTGATGGAAGGAAGGAATCTTTTCGAGTGTAGCATAAAATACGAATGAATTTTAGAGGAATGGATAGAGGGGACACTAGTAGTGTTTTAGAGGAGAAATTTAGAGAAGCCGGTGTAGATGCTCTCAAGCCTCAAATTGCGAATTCAGTGTAACAAGAGAAAATAATTTGTATTTCCTATGTTTGGCAAATTTCCTAGTGCATCTGACAACCAGTTTACTTGAGCTACATCTGAAGAACTCGAGTGCACGACTTCCAAAATGGTTCACACAGATAACCAAGGTAGCTCGGTTGGCATGAGCAGCTAGTGAGAACCTATGTCCACCCCTGTTCGATCAGAGGTGTTTTAAGAGATTTTTTTAGATCACCGTAGAGATTCGGTAGTTCGGTTTTACAGTTATAAACCACCTCTCGAGTAAGATCTAGATTTTTATTACCCTCAGTAAGAACTCAAACGTAGATAGTGAACTTAGGAACAAAGTATTCCACCACCCGCCTGCTCGCCTGTTCACAAAAAATGTCTCAACGTTGCATCGACAGGCGAAACGACAAAGCAGATATTTTCTAGTTTTTGGGCCGGGAGGAGTTGCAGCCGCAGAAGCAGCCCGGTTGGAAGGAAGGCTTGCGCTCGAGCTATATATACACGCGGTCCGTCTCATCCGAAACTCTATCCGTGGCGCGAAACCACTCACCACAACCTCGCTCGCGCCACTCGCCGTCCTTGCGTCGACATGGACAGGCCACATGCACTCCCAGCCCTCGTCTACATCACCCTCGTCGCCATAGCCGCCGTCGCTGAGGCAGCGCCGGTCGAGCGAGACGACGCGCGGACCACGTACATTCTCCACGTCTCCAGCGCGCGCGCGCCGCTCGCGGCGCCGGCCGCGTTAGGGCGCGCCTACGCGTCGCTCCTTCGCGGGCTCCTACCGGCGCACCTCCGGCGCCCGCGCCCGCGCCTGCTGTACTCTTACGCTTACGCGGCGACGGGCGTCGCGGCGCGCCTCACGGCCGCGCAGGCGGAGCACCTGGCCGGGCACGAGGCCGTCCTCGCCGTGCTGCCCGACGAGGTGGTCGAGCTGCATACCACGCACACGCCGTCGTTCCTCGGGCTCAGGGATCCCAACGGCCTCCTCCCCGCGGCGCACTCCGCGTCCGACGTCGTCATCGGCGTCGTCGACACCGGCGTCTACCCCGACGGGCGCAAGTCCTTCTCCGCCCCCGACTCGCTCCCGCCTCCGCCTGCGTCGTTCCGCGGCGGCTGCGTCTCGACGCCTTCGTTCAACGCCTCTGCCTACTGCAACAACAAGCTCGTCGGCGCCAAGGACTTCCGTTCGGGCTTCAAGGCCGCCGTGGGCCAGAAGCTTGACGCGAGCAACGAGCTGAGCCCGCTGGACACCAACGGCCACGGCACCCACTGCGCGGCCATTGCTGCTGGCACGGCGGTCCCCGACGCGAGCTTCTACGGCTATGCCTCCGGTACGGCGTCTGGCATGGCCCCCTCGGCGCGCATCGCGGTGTACAAGGTGTGCTGGTCTGGGTGCGCCATGTCCGACATCCTCGCGGGGCTGGACGCGGCCGTCGCCGACGGCGTCGACGTCATATCCATGTCGCTCGGCTCGGGGTATCCACCGCCGGAGTTTCACAAGGACAACATCGCAATCGGCACGTTCGGGGCCGTCCGCAAGGGAATACTGGTCTCCACCTCCGCCGGCAACTCCGGTCCTAAGGAGTCCACCGTGAACAATGTCGCCCCATGGATGCTCACCGTCGGCGCGTCCACAATCAACCGCGAGTTTCCCGCGGACGTCGTCCTCGGCAACGGCAACACTCTCACCGGCTCGTCGCTGTACGCCGGAGAGCCGCTGAGCTCCACACAGCTCCCCCTGGTCTCCGGCGAGGACGCAGGCTCCACTTACTGTGAACCTGGATGGCTATTGAAAGACAAGATCGCCGGCAAGATCATCGTTTGCAGAAGAAACATGCGCAGCGACCAGTACAAGTCAGGTGTCGCCATCTCGGAAGCCGGAGGCGCCGGAGCCATCTTTGTCAACCCCATGGAAACAGGGGACGAGCTCCGCTCGGCCGCCCACATCCTCCCCGCGGCGGTCGTCACGTATGCCGATGGCGAGAGCATCTTCGAGTACATGAAGTCCGACCCGTCGGCCACGGCAACTCTCGTGTTCCGCGGCACGGTCATAGGTACCCAGTCGCCGGCCGCGCCGAAAATCGCGTCCTTCTCGAGCCGGGGTCCGAGCTACCGCTCGCCGGAGGTCCTAAAGCCGGACGTCGTCGCCCCTGGAGTGAACATCCTCTCTGCGTGGCCCGGCGAAGTCTCGCCGACCGAGCTCCCCACCGACGACAGGCGCGTCAAGTTCAACATCATGTCCGGCACGTCGATGGCGTGCCCGCACGTGAGCGGCGTGGCCGCGCTGCTGCACCAGGCGCGCCCGGAGTGGAGCCCCGCGGCGATCAAGTCGGCCCTCATGACCACAGCGTACAACGAGGACAGCGCCGGGGAAACCATCGTCGACATCGTCACCGGCGAGGAGTCCACCCTGTTCGCCCGCGGCACCGGCCACGTCGACCCGAACCGCGCGCTCGACCCAGGCCTCGTCTACGACGCCGGCGCCGACGACTACATCGGCTACCTCTGCTCCCGCCGCTACACTCCCGTCCAGATCGCCCTGTTCACGAGGGACGGCACGTACGCCGACTGCTCCAAGTACTCCCGCAACGCCGGCGACCTCAACTACCCGTCGTTCTCGGTCACCTTCACCTACTTCGACAAGGTGTTCACGCACCGCCGCGTGGTGCACAACGTCGGGAACAGCTCCGACGCGGTGTACGAGGTGAGCGTGTCCAGCCCCGCCGGCGTGGACGTCACGGTGAGCCCGACCAGGCTGGTGTTCGACGCGGAGCACCGGAGCCAGTCCTACGAGGTCACCTTCGCCAAGAACGACAAGGGCGCGATGTCCAACGCGAAGTACGCGGCCGGGTCGATCGTGTGGAGCGACGGTGAGCACCGGGTGGCGAGCCCGGTGGCGGTGACCTTCAGCGACTTCTTGGTGTCGTCCGTCTAAGCGAGGCAAGGCCGCCATTCCTGCGTGCGCTCCGGGCGAAATTTGTGACGTTTGAGAGTTTTTGTGACCGTGGGCTTGAATTAGTACACGATGTTCTACAGGCAGTTGATCGGCTCGAGTTCGACTCATGTTACCTTGTAGCCGTGTGAATTTGTTCAGCGTGTTTCTGCAATAAGAACATCCACGTCAGGAGCTCTATCCTTATTTTCTCTTTCTTCTACTCTATTTTCTCTCTCTTTAGCTTAAAATTCCTTCACACTTTACATTACGTCCTAAAGATTCCTTTCCTCCACCAGATACTCTATATCTAAAATTCTATTTCTACACTATTATAGGGTTTCTACTACAGATGCTCTAAAAGAAATATTTTTGTTGTCAGATCCAAGTTTATATTATATCCTTCCATTATCAGATACCGCTTTGCTAGGAAAGAAAGGAATATTGGCATCATCCTACCATATTTGTAATCGATGTATTCTTGGATTTATCTTCTTATTTGCTTGTAAACTAAATTTTGAGAGCTTCCCGAGTTACTTTGGAAAGTCCCGTGAGCTTTTTTTGATTTATTTCTGAGAGCTCTGTGGTGTGGTTTCGAGATAAAAAAACAGACAGCAAAATGCAAAGTGTTTTGACTTTCAGTTCGGAGATAAGTAAAAACAGACTGCAAAAAATTCAAATGTAAAAAAAACTTTGAAAGAGGGAGGTAACGTGGATGCCACCTCATTAAAAAAATCGCACGCATGGCAATTACGTAACCAATTAGTGGAAAACTAACGACCACCTTAGCATTTAACGGAATCTAGAACGGTTTTGGGTCTATGGTGCAAAAGAATACAAATTCAAGGGCCAAAAAGGTGAATTTCAAGTTTAAGGGGCTAAGTGAGACTTCGTTACAAGTTCAGAGGGACAACAGTATAATTTTCTCAAAACAAAAGGATAAGACTTGGATACAAACGAGCGCCACTCCTGCAACATTCGCTCAACCAAATCATGTCCCTCCCACCTAATCCTATTGGCTCCATCATTCCTCCCATCTACTAGTTCTTCCTCCCCTACTATTTCTTCTTCGTTCTTCCTACAACACAACACAAGAATCTCCTCTCCTCTCCCTCCCCATCTCCCCTATAGCCCTCTCCTCCTACAGCCATCTCCTTTCTCCCCCTCTACCCCACTACAGCGGAGCTCCATGCCATGCCACTCCATTCTGGCATCAACCACGATAGGGCCATTGACTTCTAGCTCCAACACACGTACGCCGTGTTCGTCCGCCTCGATCTCTTCCTACCATTGCTGTCGCAACGATGTGATGATGGTCGTGACGGTGACAACAACTACGCAGTGGGGATAGCTGGTAGGGTAGCGCCAGAGCTCGGCCTCGCGACGGCGAGCAGAGCTCGTGGGGCGATAGCGATGACAAGCTTATAGGGGCGGCGGC
The DNA here is from genome assembly GCA_036346145.1 of Olyra latifolia. Classification (NCBI taxonomy): domain Eukaryota; kingdom Viridiplantae; phylum Streptophyta; class Magnoliopsida; order Poales; family Poaceae; genus Olyra; species Olyra latifolia. Next base: position 7,470,171 of record CM070530.1, read on the forward strand.
AATGCATTGTCGAATTGGAAGGAGCTGGTTGAGGAAGATGCATCAAGCATCATTAATAAATATATGATACATTTTATCTGCTCTTGCGAAACATTGTATTTGCTACTGTGAAATAGCCATAAAACTATATGAAACATTTTGTTGCCTTTGTAAAACATTTTGTTTGCTCGTGTGAAACATTTTTGTTTACTCTTATGAAACATTGCTCATATGAATTGAAACATTTTTGAATAACTGCCGAAACATGCTTCATAAACGCTTGAAACATATGTTTCAAACATTAACAAAAAAAATGGTCTATTAGTACTTCGACGATGTTGTTGGCAGATGGCCCAGATAAAATGTGTCGGCGACTGGGAGGCGAGCCTCCAGGCGTAATAAGCAAGAAAAGGGTCGAGGCGAGCGGTCTGTCCCGGGACCGAGGCCCGGCCTTGTGGCCGGACGCCGCCGAAGGAAAAGACCTTAGTCCCGACGCGGTCGGACGCGTCAGGACCGGATCGCTGGGGGTGATGACACGAGTGTTTTTATCCTGATTCAGGCCTCCACTGCGGGATAACAGCCCTACGTCCAGTCTTCGTTTAATGCCGAGGTTAAACGAGTACAAAAGGATGAAGTCCGGGCTTTGGGAAGCCCGGGCCTCGAGTACAATGAGTGCTCAAGGCACTTGTGTATGTGTTCCTACAGTTACCTGGATGCGGAGAACTACCGCCGGGAACTAGAGCTCCTACGAGAGTGCAAGTGCTCCTGTTCTACAGTAGCTATTCTCCAAATGAGTCGTGTGTATGCGGAAGTGAGGAGCTCCTTTGTTGTGTCCTGTATGCTTCTTTTATAGGCGCTCTCTTGCCACTGTAGCTTGCGCTGGTCCGTTGAATTAGTCGTTGCCTTTTTGCCATGCCGGTAGCGCACCAAATCCTCCGGGGTAATCGAGTGCAATCCTCCGATCACCGCGCCGGATCACTACCGGTCAGCACGTGTCTCCACTGCGGGATAACAGCCCTACGTCCAGTCTTCGTTTAATGCCAAGCTTAAATGAGTACAAAAGGATGAAGTCTGGGCTTTGGGAAGCCCGGGCCTCGAGTACAATGAGTGCTCAAGGCACTTGTGTGTGTTCCTACAGTTACCTGGATGCGGAGAACTACCGCCGGGAACTAGAGCTCCTACGAGAGTGCAAGTGCTCCTGTTCTACAGTAGCTATTCTCCAAGTGAGTCGTGTGTATGCGGAAGTGAGGAGCTCCTTTGTTGTGTCATGTATGCTTCTTTTATAGGCGCTCGCCACTTTGTAGCTTCTTATTGGTCCGTTGAATTAGTCGTTGCCTTTTGCCATGCCGTAGCACACCAAATCCTCCGGGTAATCGAGTGCAATCCTCCGATCACCGCGCCGGACCACTACCGGTCAGCACGTGTCTTTGCCCATGCGGGCGGTTTGACGGGACCGGCCGCCAACCCGTCAGAAGCTGCCGCCAGGCGCTCCTTGGTATAGTGCGCGCATTTAATTCTCGGTGACTCTGGGGACCCGAAGCGTATCCTGTCCGCGGCGCGGCATGATTTGTCTCGGGTCCTGTTCCTTTGTACCTCAGAGTCGCGGGGTAAGCAAGAGGCCCGAGCTTCCGAGGCGGGGAAGCTCAGGCTCGAGCTTGCCCAGCTCGGACGCGAGCTTGCCAAGCTCGGACACGAACTTGCTGGCCCCGAGCTTGCTTCCTGTGGGGTCGCGGGTAAGTAAGTGGGCCGAACCTTCATGGGCCACGTACTTTCCCCAACAAAATGCTTCCCATTGGACGTCGGACCAAAAGTCGCACCCTAATAAAAACATCCTTGCTAATTGAAAGCTTAGTAAAATATGAGTGTACTAAATAGAAAACAAACCAAAAGGCAATAGGAAACATCCATGTAAGCCAAGCCATTAGTTGGAGGGATTGGATGGTTCATATGGATTTTGAACATAACAACAAAAGAAACGTGAGATGATTGCCAATCAGCACTAGCATCTTTCTAATGGTAGAGATTTTAAAGGTAACATTGAAAGGAAGGCGCAACCACCACCATTCACCCTTGCCCCTTTTCAATGTCATTTGACTTAAAAAACTAAAATCTCAGTCAATATTTTTTCCATTGAATTGAGATCTAGTGGTCTAGATCTATCCTATTATACATTCATATATAAACCCTTCCTAACCCTAATACCCTCGTTGCCTACCCTAGTAGCAGCATCGTCGTGCCCTCACCAGCGTTCCTTCTGTCACTACTCCTGCCTCTCCTCCACCTAGCTACCCCTGCCTCATCCTCCACCTTTTTCTTTGGCGAGGTGGCCTAGTCCCGCCCTCCCTCATATTAGCAGCTCCCGTTGCTGGGTCCACCTCTTATCTACCACCCGTCGCCTCCTAATGACCCAACCTCTCGCATCCACCACCTGACCCCGCACCCACCTTGCTCCATCAATTCCGTGGCCAAGGCGGCATTGGCGCCCTGCCACTGCCACAACCCACCACCGTGGCCTCTGTCTACCTGGCCTTCCTTTAAGCCACGACTCTTTTTGTTCCTGGGTGAATCCAAACCCTATCTGAAATCAATTGGTTTTCTCGATTGATCGAGGAACATCAAAACCGTTTTTTAACAGCAGAGATAAATGTCCTACTAAAATCGAATGTGTTTCTTTTATATGCCCAGTTCATCTGTCCATGCGAACGCGGAGCAGACTGAAAGCCATCTACAGTAAGTACAGCAACACTCTGCAGAGTCTGCACTCGCAGTTCGCCCATGGGAGTTTCTGAATTTGTTTCCTTGCGGTGCTCGCCTGCTTTCCTCTGGCCTCTGGGCCCAATCACTCCATTGCCCAGGCTCAGTTTCAGGTGCTATATGCTCGGGCCATAGCCTTGCTGGTTATTAGCCTAGAAGCCCTGCGAATAAGCAGATAATTTTTTGTCATCAGCCTGGCCATAGCAGCCAAGCAGCTAGGCCACCGGCCCAAGCTCACCTTCCTTCCTCGTGAGCACGTTATAAAAATTACAAGAGCTGATAAGATCCAAACTCAAAGCCCGACCGATGCCGCAGTCGCACCGCAAAAATCAAAGGCAATTCTAGCTGCCACGCAAGGTTGTGGCTCTATAGAGCGTCTCCAAAAGAAGCTAAAAGTTTAGGGCTCTAAAATAATTATGAACTTTAGGGCTCTAAAATAATTATGAACTAAAACAACATACTATACGGCAATATAAGTACTTCCTAAAAGTTTAGGGCTCTAAAATAATTATGAACTTTAACGTCCACTGCTAACCACCTCTTGGAAATATGTGATGTCTTTCTTAGAAATTTTTCACCCAAACTTGGTTTTGGGGCACAGAAATGGGTTGCAAAATTTAGTTACTCCTTTTGGGTACCTAAATTTTTTGAGATTTTTTTTAGGATAGCAAAGTTTGTTGGAGTTGTTTTTTTTAGAAAATCCATAAATTTAGAGAGAGGTCCCCATATATGACTTCCTTTGGAGATGCAGCATTTTGGTTGACTTTTCCGCTTTTTCTACATCGTAAGTTGGAAGCAGTTAAAATTAAGTCGTTCTAATTCATTGAACAGTAAGCGGAAAAGCAGCTAAAATTAAGCCATTCTAATCATACTTAAAGATTATAGCTGATGGTTTATTACCATTTTCAAAAGCCAAGCGCTTTGGATTATCGATCTCTTTTTTTAATCTAGGAGCCACTTCTTGAAGATCTTAAAAAAAAACAAGCTAAACGAGTGAGCCAACTTCTCTAAGCAGTTCTTGAAGTACGTTCAAAGTTTCGGAAATTCAGCCCAGCATCTGGAATATCCCAAATTTCATAATTTCAGGAATTAAACGACTTCACCTATTTGGCTTTTTTTTTGGTACGAGTCCATTCTACTGTTTTCCTTTTAAAAAAATTAGCAGATTGTACTTAAGTCCTAAAAAATGACTATAAAGTGTTACAGCGTATGGTTTATATAAAAATGATAAATTTTAAACTGTGGATTTTAATCTGATTTTAAGCTGAAAAGAAGAGGCCCTTAAGCAGATCTAATGCTACTTTCTTTCGATATAGATTTCCTGAGAACTTCACTGATGCATTCGATGTTTTGAAAGGACTGCATTTTCTTCTCTAAAAAGACAATTGTGCATTTCACAGCGGCCAGAGAAGAGATCCAAATGGCAAAAGAGGGGGAAATTGAGGGAGAACGCGGTGCTACGCTAGCCGAAAACAAAATTTTTCTACCTCGAACACCCAGGCAACATGCGAGTTAGAGATCATGGAGCATTACCCTTGGAGCACATTAGCAGCGGAAGTAGAGTGGGTGAAGCCTTCCCGCGTGCTCCGAAGCACTGTACGTAGTCGAACGCGACGTGGTACAACTTCTCCTCCTCGCGGATCGTCGTCACAGCAACGTCGTCGTAGTCGTACAGTTGATGTAGCTGATCGAATCGATCAGTGGGACGTGGTGGCGGCTAGGGCTCGTGGTGTGGAGACACTTACGCCGCATGCCCCCACGTCTCCTTTATATAGAGCGTCCTAACGGGCCTTCTACGATAGAAGTCCACTAGGTCTCGTGCTAATGGATATAGAAGCCCACCGGGTCTCGCGCTAATGGATCTTCTACAATAGAAATCCATTAAGACACTAGAGGATCCAAATCCGTATAAACCCACTAATGGATCCAATCCATTAGACATGATCCAACCCGTTAAGTGTGTGACCCATTAGGCTTATGTACAAGTCGGCCGCGGTCCCGGAGAACCCTTTCCCCAGACCATAAGTCAATAGCGGTATCTAGCAGCACATATTGACCCCCGAATGTACACAATGATCGAATCAGCTGAACCTTGATACACTCACATAGGATCCTTTTGCCACACGATATCAGTCAAGCTCAAGGCGAGAAGCGTGCCACCCTTGTGATAGCTCGACAAATTCACTCGTCAATGTAATGGATATAATTCGTGATTAACTCTTTAATCACTTTGGCATGGCCATGCACTTTTTCTTATCCATCCACACCGAGGGCCCAGAGATATCTCTCCCGTTATCAAGGAGGGGCAAATTCCATCTTGATCTCTTATATCTCACGTCATATTTCACGGCATACCCGTAAGCTACCTTTATAACTTTCCTATTACGGTGAAGCATTTGATAGCCCCAAAGTATACAATTACGTATGCTAAGAATCAATAAGAATCTCAAGTCAAAGGATCGTATAGGTATACCACTCGAGATTATACCCTGATGGCACTTCTAAGATAACAATCTCAGCAGTATCTCGGAGCAGGTCTATCCAACCCCATGTTCTCTAACATGTGCCCACATTATTGATTTGATATCTCCATATCTATGATATGTAAAACATTACCATCAATCAATACATGTGCTGGTCAGATCACTATTGTTCCACATAATGATATGTGACCAAAGATCGTTTAGAATAATATCATATAACCAATGTGTTTCACAATTAAGTCATACTCAATGAACAAAGGAGTGAAATTTATTCATGGAACTGATAAGTACATGAACATAGACGTATGATACAATCATCTCACATGATCGTCTCTAGGGCATATCACCAACAGAAATGTCACTCCTTAAAGAAAAGATTAAAATACTTTTTTGTTCGTTGGTTGGGGGAACCTTTCGAATCCAGGAGGGAGCCGATACGAGTGCTAGTGCCGTACACTCTTCCTGACCCTTCCCCTCCTTCTCATACGGTGGTTGCCTTTACAACCTCTGTAACGCGAACACATGAGCATGGTGATACCAGGTGACATGGTGGCGACCTCCCTGACAGAGTAGAGGGCTAGGCGATGAGGATGAGCTAGGTGGTGGAGAGCCAGAGGAAGGCTCGACGACGAGGCTAAGGTGTGGTTCTTTTCAGCTTATCTCATTTTCTTATTTTGTTTGCTTATTTGACTTATCGGGATTTTTTTTAATTTTTGGATTCTTTTTTTTTTTAATCTCGAAGACGTGTCTAAAAGCTCTCTAACACAAGTCGAACGAAGCGGATCCGACTCTCAAGGCCACATCGGGAAGCAAATAAGCAAACGAGATAAGCAAATGAGATCAGCTGAAAAGAACCATACCTAAACTGGGAAGGGGCGCCCCAGGCGCCAGAGGAGAGGAATGAGGGCCGATGAAATCGAGGAAGCCGATAGAGGCTACGTGCAACATTTATAAATAATTCTTATAACATTGCTATGCATGTTTACAATATTTTGTGAGCTTTGATGTCAGCGCGGATAGTAGTTGTATAAGATGCAACATGATGAACCATTACTGCAATATTGTCACATACGTTTGCAATGTTATAAAAAAATTTGCAACATTTGTGGGATAGAAAAAAAAGAAAACCAAACTGACCCAAAATTCTTGTTTTTTATTGTCAGTTTTCATTTCGAATTTGTTTATGTTTTGGTTTGTTTGTGTGAGTTGGTTTTGATGTCTGTTTGTCTTTTGTAAGTCGGAAACCAAAAAGGGAACGATCCACTATTCTCCCAGCTCTTTCCCTCACCACCTATTTAGCTATGAGAAAATTCATGAAATGTCACTCTAAAGATTGCCACTCTAGGATTTGCCACTCCAAACTATTACCTCTAAGCATTTGCCATTTTAGCCATTTTTCTTATTTCTATCCCATTTTATTCATCTATATGACCAAATTGCCCCTCATCGGCCGGGGACAAGTGAGTGCAGTGCGCATTCTTCTTGTCTATTATATAATATAAAAACAGGAGCCACCAGAGCCACCAATTAATTGGAGAAATCTCCACTGTAAATTAGACAAAAAATATCAACACCATTGGTTACAGTGGGCCAGATTATAACGGCTTAAAATTTTTTTTAAAAAGAGTTCATCCCAATTACAATAAAATAAAAATAACATAAATTCAAAATAAAAAATAATAGTAAAAGGAGTCCATTTCAATTACAAAACTAGAAAAAGAGTTCATATCAACTATGACAAAAAATAAAAATAATAGAAAAATAGCTCATATTGACTACAAAACTAAAAACAATAGTCCATATCAAAACAATAAAATAAATAAAATAACAAAAATGTAATAAACAATAATAGAAAAGAGTCTATATCAATTACGAGACAATTAAAAGAGTCTATATTAACTACAATACTAAAAAAGTCCATGTCAACTAAAATAATCAGATAAATTTCCACATAAATTAGAGAAAAAAAGAAAAAGATCTACATCGTTGATTGTAGTGGGGCCAGTTATAATGACTTAGATTAAAAGATAGAATTCATATCAAATATAGTAAAAATGAAAATAACATAAATTTAGAATAAAAATAATAAAAAGTTCATATCAACTACAAAACTATAAAAAGAGATACAAATAAAAATAACATAAATTTAGAATAAAAATAAAAGTCCATATCAACTACAAAACTAGAAAAAGAGTCCATATCAACTAAAATAAAAATAAAATAACAGAAATTCGAATAAAAAATAATATAAAAATAGTCCATATTAACTAAGTACAAATCCAGGAAAAGAGTCAACATCAACAACAATAAAAAAAACTGAAATTTTTAATAAAAATAATAAAGAAGAATTCATATCAGCTAAAAGGCAAGAAAAGAGTTCATGTCAACTAAATTTCAAAATAAAACATTTTAAATTAAAATAAAAAATAATAGAAAAGGAGTCAATATCAACTATAATAAATAGATAAATAACATAATTTTGAATGAAAATAGTAATTTATGTTTGTATGCATGTATCTATTATATTGTTAAACAAAAGCCAACGAATTGACCATGTATGCAAACTAAAGGAAAAGAATCAAGCGCTAGAGTCGTGGCTAGCACAATGAGTTGGTACCATCAATAAAGATGTTGTGAAGACCAACGAGAATGTAGAGATAAATATAACTATAGTGGTAGTGTTCGATATAATGGTGTACATTTAACGGGATTGTAGTTATCAATGTATCTTCCAGATTAGGATTATATTAAAACTTACTGTGATCCATATGCTACTCATCAAAAAAAAAGAATTATCTTTCTGATTGAATATGAACTATACTATTAGAGTTTATACCTATTACGAAAGGTAATTGAATATGAACTATACTATTAGAGTTTAAACCTATTAAAAAGGTAATTATTTTTTATCATAAATCTACACGCGCACGCTGCTCGTTAATTAGTAAAGAAAAGGATAAAAAACCTCGCGAGGAGTGCCGTTCGGTCGATCAGCAGGATGAGCCCGCTCTCTTCTGGGCCCAATCTCTCCGGTGGTAGAAGCGCATGCTAATTGCAACCAGTGGGTCTTCGACGTAACCCATCGTTGGCTTCACCGCCAAGCAAGCTTCCGCCCGCTTATATCCTTGGCCTGCGATTGGCATACACGATGCCGCCAAACATCGCGCTCACTCGCAAAGAGAAGGGGGAAAGAAAGCGATGAGCGCACCAACTGCAGAGTTCTGTGTGTGCTTCACATCTCGCCTGCGTTCGTGCATGCTTCAGAGAGCCCCCGGTCAAAGACCAGTTAACTTGTCTAAGCATCTCTAGCAGACACTCTATAATACCGTTTATCTGACTTTTTAATGACAGAGTAGCGGCTGGAGGGAAGAAATCTTTTAGAGCGTAGTGTAAAGTATGAATGAATTTTAGAGAATGGATAGAATATATAGGAAATATTATTATAGAGTAGAAATTTGAAGTGTCTGCTATAGTTGCTTTAGAGACCTTTCAAAAAATGGGCTCGAAATCAAAGTATTTGCTGTTAGAATTAGCCCGGCATTTAGTGACGACAGTAAGTACATGCTTAGCTAGGCTGTTGAGAAGAGTAATGTGAAAGCTAGAGCTTCCTAAAGGCATGTATTTTTTTTTTTGGTCAAGTCTGGGATACAGCAAATGAAATAAATAACAAAGGTTTTATTGAGGACAGAGGGCATCTTTTACAACATAGGCTATATGATGGACTTGTTACAAAATGTACATCCATCTCAACTCGCTAGTTTGGCCAAAATCACCATATCTAAAATCTTCACTTGTATGTGTCATCGAGCTTCACAATGCCGTCGGAACCATCTATACTTATGAGCTTTCCCGTGACCCCACGGAAGTTGCCGTTCATGATCTTGATCCTGTCGCTCTTCTTTGGCCTGACGACCTCGAACTCGTTTGGAAGAGAACCGTCACTACATATATTGCAAAAATATAATTTGAGAATGGCTTATATATTCAAACTTTGATTTGAATATATATATTCATGATTTTTGAAAGTACGCCAATGCAAATATTTAGAAATCAAAGTATATTATTTTGGTTGCTATTAAAGGTCCGAAAATAAGTAAATGCATGTATGGCAAGGCATGAATTTGGAAATAGTTTTATCCATTCAAACTTATATTTTCATACTTTTGCCTTTTGGAAATATGAACTTTGCACGAGACACTTACATAGCTTTGTAGTCTTTGAAAATGACGAAAGTGCATATCAAAGATTTAACTTGAGATTTGAATTTTGAAAGTTTGAAATTTTCTTGATTTTATTCATATATTTATCAAGTGCAAAATTTTTGAAAACCTTTCCAAAATGGGATGTTACAACTTGTGCGAATGGTACCCAAATGAGAGAGAATCCGGTCAAGTAGTCAAGTGCGAAGGTTGTACACGGCGAAAACTGTCCGGCCTCCTACGTACCTAGAAGCTGCCTGCGTTGATCGACCAACCATCCATCCATCCAGTCCAAGGCACTCGTTGTCGATCGATGGGCTTTGACTCATGAGGGCCGAAGGAAGAAACAAGTCGAGTAGTGCTAGCATTGATCCATTCGCCTCCGGCCGCTCGATCGGGGGAAGAGGCGGTACATGATGGAAAAGCGGAAACTAACGATGTGTTTCCAACCAAGTGATCGTAGCGGAAGACTGGACTGTAGCTAAGTGGCGAGCAGTATGGTTTTTCATGCGGACACAGCGGCCGTCCCTGGCCGTTGGATAAGGATCTAACGGTCAGGATTAGATCTAACTCAAAACTTTTTTTATAGCGATGCAAAAATTCGGAAAAAATTTAAAAAAATAAATATTATCTAATATGCATCAGGTTCAACATATATTTTGCTCATATTTTTATGATTAATATTTTATTGAAAACGGTTCTAAAGTATAAAATGGACCAAAATTTTTTAAAAAAAATATGAAAAAAATATATGTTGAACTTGATGCATATTAGATAATATTTATATTTTTTAAAATTTTTACACAGCTATAAAAAAATAAAGATTTGAGTTTGATCTAATCTTGATCGTTGACCGTTGGATCCTCATCCAACGGTCGAGACGGGCATTGGATGGGAGCTGGTCCAACGCCGTCGAACGGTCCCCGCGTCCTTTTCATGCTAGTTCGAGCCTTGAGCTCCCCGGGCAGTATCTCATTTTGCACAGGGATTTAATCCTGGGAAATAGGTAGGCACGTGTGTGCATTGAGGGGAACTAGGTGTGCCCGTCGAACGAAAACTATAAAGCCTCTTATCTAGGTCTTAGTGTATATGGTGTCTATGGAGTGTGAGAAGCATCCCAACACCTCCTCTATATTCTCATTATTATAACACTACTTACCAAATCTCATAAAAGATTTTCTCAATCCTCTAAAATTCCTTCACACTTTATACTACATCTCAAAACATTAATTCTTCCAGCAGCTCCTATATTCCTTAAAAGTCAAACTAACAATAAAATAGGAATCCTCTTGGGATGCTTATGTGCGTCCAAGTTTATGCCCTTAAAGAAAGTAATCGTAACAACATATTGACAATATGGTAATTCGATCGATTGTTCCTATCCATTCTCCTCTTATCCTGAACCCATCTATCTGCTTACACCAGAGTAAAAAGTAAACCCAACTCTGGCCCACACCCTTAAACAAACGAAATCACCAGCGCTAGGACATCTCTCCCAACTTGTCTTTCGCTTATCCCCTCCCCCTCCTCTCCCTCTCACTCTTGCCTCTCCTATGTTAAACACCAAGCTCACTTGATCCCATCTCCCCTCTGACGCTCCACAACAATTTGGACATTGCATGGCCGACCCACCTCTACATCCACCTTTGCCATTGTTCTCCCTTCCTCCCTTACTTGGCTCCTTTCCCGCACTCGTGACGTCCATAATGGAGGTGAGTGGCAGTGGCGACCTCCTCCATGGCAGCCACATATATGACACCGTATTTTGGAGCTTATCCTCCACTGCTCATCAACAATGCAAGATTTCGAGCTTGGTCTCAGGCAACGACAACGGTGCCGAGCTTGGAAGCATCAATCCGAGTGGGGCGGTGGAGCTCCAAGAGAGTAGTAGCCAGCCTTTATCGGATCTAGGGAGGGAGAAGACCAAGAAGATCAACGATGGTGCGGATTGTTGCCCTTGCTTTTTTTTGTTTTGCCACAAAAAAGCAATTTCGCTGTTGCAGTTAGTTTCTTGAATGTTGCACAATCAGTTCTTGTTCCACAAAAGTAATTTTGTTGTTGTGATCAATTTCTTGAACGATTCAACAATGATTCAATGGTGTTTCATCTCATACGAGTAATGTTGCATCAAAGCTCATAAAATATCTTAACTTTTTTACAATGTTGAAAACATACATGACATTTTGTTGCAACAATGTTTCAACAATGTTGCATATTCTCGTCTAGCACCACCGCCTAGCTTGGCCATGTCGTCCTGTCCTCCTTTGGCATCGCTTCCACTCAGCAACGACATCGTTGCCGAGCCCTCTCTGGCGCCATCACCGCCTAGATAGGACTTGTCGCTCGACGACAGCTTCTCTCCTGTCGTTGTCAAATTGTTTTTGTTGCTAGAGTGGATTATTTTTAGGGAAAAGCATCCGATATGTACATGTTGTTATATGGATGCATGCAACCATTGGATTCGCTCCAAGATTTGTGCTCAAACACCACTACCTCTCACATGCTCTTTTGCAAAATAAACCCTTAAAATTTTTAGAGAAAACACAATCAGGTTCTTCTTCCTCCCCTCTCCCTCTCCTCTCCCCTTTGGCACGGCCAAGCCGACTCCCCTGCGGTGGAGGCGTAGTTGGTGACCACCATCCTCCCCTTCGACAACTATTGTTGGCTCCGCTCGAGCTGCCGCACTGGCCATGGTCGCTCAGCTTGGCACGGACGTGACACAGTGGCTCGAGCAGGGCTGGCATAGTCGTTGGTGGGAAGAGGCAGTGGTCTGTGACAGTGCCGTCCCCAGAGAGGAGCCGACTTGGCCGCGCCAGAGGGAGGGAGATATCGGAGGAAGAAGAAAGACTCAATTGCTTTTCCAAAAATTCAGAGTTTTTTTTTGCAAGAGGGAAAGTGGATGCATGGAACTAGATGTACATGTCTGATATTCGGGTCCTTATTTTTATTGCGCAATGCATTGTGAGATGTTGTGTGGGAAGCTTCCAATGAAAATGAATCTATTGGAGATCCGCACCATATTCTTACCCTTAAGAGCATGTATAATGGTTGATACTGTTGGAGTCTCTAGCAATATGTTATGCACAATGAGTTGTCTCTAACAAAAGTACATATTAATTGTCTCTATAGTTATCTTGATTTTCATGATAAAGTTGACTCTCCTTGAAGAGACATAACTTTCTCTCTTTTCTCCTTCCTCCGCCTCATTGTAAATCTGATTTGACACAATGGCTTAGAGATTGGCATCTATCATTGCACATGCTTTAAACAATCCTTCTTATGCTTGACCAGGACCTCACCCACCTCGGCAATTTTGCAAAATCAACATTATAGAGTTCTATTTAATTCGTTCTCTTCCCCATCTCCTCCTCTTCCCCCTCGATCTCCCTCGCCAAGCCCATGCCCACGCGCTCCTTCCCCTTGTCACTCTCTCTCCCTCTCTTTTGATACTTTCATGGCTTCCATCCCCAACGTCGCCAGGTTCGCGCTCTACGTCGCCGTCGGCTGCGCGCAAATCCTTGAGATTATCCTCGAATTCCTATACGAAATCTCCCCGCGCAGCCGCCTCGTCGACGCCGCCGTTGCCGTCCTCTTCCTCACCCTTCCGCTCTCCTACCTCCTGGGGATAATCCTCGTTTTTCTCTACGTCCTCACCGTGCCGGCCGCACCGCTGCACCCCCGCGCGGCTTTGGCGCGGTTCGCCAGCCTCGCTTGCATCATGGTCACCGCCTTGCTTCTCTTCCTCACCGTCCCTCTCGTCGCCTTCATCTTCCTCGCCGCCGATTGTGAAGACAGCCACGGCTTCCGGCCAACATAGCCCGCCGAGGCCGGAGTGGACTCCGACGAGCTGCTGCAAGCGGACCTCGCGCGCGCCCATCAAGGTGGTATCCGGCCCCCATGAGTGCTCCGGCGAGGCGGAAATGAAACTAACATGCCGGCTGCGGTCAGCCGGCGCCCGGCGACGTCCATGGTGGGTAAGCTCCCGAGCAATCTGCTTATTGTTTGCCATGAGAAGCTGTGACTGACTTGGAGAAGGCCGTGAGGTACAGCCTTCCCTTCTTTTTTTGGCTTCCCCGTGAGCCACTGCTGTAATCTTCACGGTGTATAAGATGACCACGCTGTAAATCTCTATATATCTCGGTGAATTATTTCAACTTGTTGTAGATTCATGATGTACGAAACATTCACAAGTGATTCCACTGATGAGCTTTGTTATTTTATTTTTGAGTTTAAACTATGCTTGATTGGAGTTGGAGTAATTCGTTAATTTCGAGTCTGAATTTCTTGGCAGGTTTTGGCTGTGCATCGATTAGGAACGACTAATATTTTACAACCCAAAACGAATGATTAGTTGTTCACGTTTTCACCAGAGCTGAGGCACGATGACATAAATACGAGAAAAAGCTGTCTATGGTATATAAAAAAAAGCACTTTTACTAAACACAACAACAAGTATATTAGGGTGGTAGTATAATTTAGTCTAATTATCCATTCAAACGCAAAAATATAATACCATAAATATTATAAAAAACAAAAAGCAATCTAAACCTTTAGATTGAGAGAAATAGATGACTCATATTCATTTTTATGTATCATAAGATTTCTCTAAAAAGAACCCCAAGGAAAATCGCTACAAGGTAAACAAGGCCATTGACTAATGCAATTGCCATTGCCACGGTACAAGTCCAAATATGCTTTGCTTGGCATCGAAGTTAGTAGTTTGTACGGTGGGATATGGTGGACACTGGACAAAGTCTAGCGCATTTCGTCGAAATTAACCCCAAGCAGCTCCGTCCACTTGCTGTTATGTATATCCAAGTATCTGTTATTTTTTCTTAATTGCTGCAGAAAACGGGATGATGCTGATGCTGTAAAAAAATTATAGCCGGATGTCATTGCGGAACAGCGCAACACACCAATCGTACATGCCCACTTGTGCAGGCTAGTATGGACAATGGAGTGGTAGTTCTGTTTCATACGGCGGCAACGCTTTAGGCCCACTTGGCAGAAATTACACATGTATCGGTCGAAATTAGGAATTTGCTACCCATCACCTAACAAAAAATTAACTAAATCTTTCTCACTTAAAATTGAAAATAAGATCAATATCTAAGTGTGGTAAATGGCGGATAATTTTGTGATATTTTAAAATTCAATGCGCTAGCCAAGATCTCACGAGACTCTGTGGTTGTTGCACTACAACAGGGTGTTAGGGGCGCCACGCTACGCCATGGCACGCGCTTGGACGAGGTTGCTGACAATGAGATCGGTCAAATTAGACTTTGTGGACGATGAAATGCACACATTAGGGCGGTGGCCACAGCTAGGGGTGGCATTGGCGAGGGAACGGAGAAGAGACATGCATGGGGGCAAGGATGATATACCAGCACAAATGGTGGAGGGGAGGAAGATGTATAGGAATGGCACTATGTAGGGAGGGGGGCCTATAAGATCTTATGCAATTGTGAAAAAACCAAAATATCAATAACTATAAAAGGCAAATAATTTTGATCTCTACTATTAAAAGAGTTTTACGGTGACTGATATAACTATAAAAGTCAAGCAGGCATCACTTCCATGGTACCGTTGGTTACACTTGTTAGGACATCTGGATGGAGCAAAATTGAAGAATTTTCCGAAACAACTACTCCTCAGTGCCTCATATAGTGCAGCTTATTAAGCAAGGTGTGTCGAACCGGCTGCTTGCCTTCGGAGTACATGACCATGGTTGAGTGCAGGGTAGTCAGGCTGCGGGTGTTTTTGGTAGATCTTAACCCGCTGCCTGGCTCCCTTTTCCCTATTTATTCTTAACTTTGTACAGTGTACTCTCTGCCCTACTTTAATGAATTTGCAGCACACCTGCTAGTATTTCGAAAAAAAAGTACATCATACCTCTTACAACGCATACCTGATAAATCTTCCATAAAATGGATTCCTCGGAGGCTTGTTGCCCTTCCCTCTAACTCGATTTTCCGTGGACCAGATGAAAGCCCGAAGCTCACACATCCAAACGCCGTTCAGAGCCATGCATACAGTGCAGGCATGCATGCTCCATGTTTGTAGCTACCATGAAGCTGATCGACCGATTCCATCCCTAGCATCGCCATGCGTGTTTCGAATCCATCCATCATCTTCAACAGCATTTCTTGCAAGAAAATGATATAGAGAAAGGAGAGACAATCTTTTTATGAATGGAATGAAAAAAAATCTATTCTAAAAGAGAACGGTGAAAGAAATCGGTTGGAATGTTAAAAGTGAATGAGATTCTCTCTGTAATAGAAACGAGAATAGGGAAGTGATGCCCTTGGAGATCCAGCGCAGCGCTGGTTGTGTGTTGATTTCCGCCGGGGTGCCGTGGCCAGCGTATATATACAACGTGCCACTCGGAGGCTGCCTGTGCGCGTTGCTGCGTTGTGTGAACGGTTTGACGGGGAGGGCAACCCTTTAAACTTTGCCGGGAAACATTCGTTGGTGGCGCCCGTTACAGAATGAATCACGGAACTTGCCGGCGAAGTCATTGCCGACAAATATTAGTGAAACTCAAGAAAGTCTCCCGTGTGACAGTGCTTTGTCCATTGATAAATCTGCGAAGATGCTCTTGTGCCATTGTTCATTTGAGCAATACAAAAAAAACGTTGTCAGTTATAATCTGAAAAGTTATAGGCCATAATAAGAAGCTTCGAGGGGCAAAAAAAAACCAGTTTTTAGAGCTTCAAGAAAAATACTAAAATCTTAAAAAATGTCTATAAAGCAAATAACAAATAATTCGTTGAAAACCATAATCTGATATTAAGCTGAAAATAACAAGTCCGATCGATGGAGTAATTTCCAATTTTTTAATCTCTCTTAAGCTTAAACTGAGATTATAATCTATACCTGGGAAATTGTTTCTTTTTCTACGAACCAAAAGCTTTTGTGCCCGTTTCAAAGCATTTTTTAAGATGTCAAAGGCACTTATCAAAGATCTTGAAATGCCAAAATCAAATTTTTAACATTTTTAATGGCCTCTTAAAGCATTTACCAAAAGCCAACAACTTTCTATATTAAATCTACGACTGGATTTAATCGGAAGTTAAATTGAAGATTTGCGGTTAAGCTACAAGTTAAAGAAATCTTATAAGTAACATCGGATGACCCATACCAATAATAGCTTCATCCGTGGTTTCAAAATTCGTTTTGACAAAAAAACCGAGCATAAGTGGTAAGCGGTTTTTCGTGGCTTTTGGTTGGTTTTCTGTAAAACAGAGAAAAATCTTTTGAGCAAAAAAAAAAGAGAGAAAATTGGAAAAACAAAATTTGAAAGTTGTTAAGAAAGATAATGCTTTTTCACTAGGTTTTTCAAGAATCGCTCGAAATCCTTGAAAGGCCGAGCGAACTAGCTTCCCATCGGAAAACTGCTCGAAACCCTCGAAAAACCAAGCGGCTTTCTTGAAAACCTGAGGAATTTAAATTTGAATTGAAATTTTTTAATTTTACTCAGTTTCAGACCGTGATTTCCGATATCACTACCAATCTGTAGGTCTGAAAAACATGAAGCCGACTAGCATTTCTTGGGAAGCCAAATTCTATGACATACTATGCCACGGAATTTCCGTGACACCTTCCGATCCGTCCGTCCATCTGCTCTCGCGAGGCTTCGAGATGCGCATCGCCTTCCATATAGACAGACGGATCACTGGGTGCTACAGCCACGGCGTGGCATAGTATGCCATAGAATTTCTATTCATTTTTTGATCGCTCGCTACCGGCAGCTTAGCCACGAGGGACGTAGGTAGCAGGTACTTAGTTGTGCGGAGAAGCGCATCTCAGCTCATCTCATGGAGTACGTGGGTACATGAAAGCTACGCAACTTTGCCTGCCGTACCCCTGACGATTGATTACACGGTGATCGATGCCGCCGCCATGGTTCATTTGGGTACACGTGGTCCCAATGGCAATATCGCATCTCTTGCGTGAGCTAGAAACGGTCTTGGGGACTTGGGGCAAATGGTACTAGTGTTGGTTGGTCCTTGTTCGTTTTAGCCGAATGAGATTAGGTGGCCCAGCTTTCACGGATGGGACTAGCACTCGCTTTATCTTAAGAGGGTGATGCTAGTGCGACACCCAAAGTCTTGTGGGTCAGGGCTAAGTGATGTGGACTTCGTACCACGCATGAGTACGTGGACTGATCGATTTGAGATGGAAATTAGTTACTGGTTGCATAGGTGTTCACAATCACACCCACGTTTCGCTTAGGGCTAGCTCTTCACACGCATGCTGGAAATATGGCCTGTTCACATTATCTGTTCTGTCCAGCACTACCCGATGCAGCCGCCGCGACACGTTTCGCCCCGCCATGGAATTAACACAATGTAGCATTTCAATTTTGCCCACATGGACACTAAAGGTCGCCGACAAGTCAAGGGACTACCCTTTATTCAATTCCAGCTCCCATATTATTATTTTTAGAATAATATAATTTCCATTAGAGCATTGACCAAAAGGTTACAATAATAAGAAAAACATTTACAACACAACTTCACCTATATAACTAAGGGGCACCTACTAAAAATGGTATCAAGATCAATTTACATTTCTCTCTTCCAAATTAAGCATTTGTTGCATGCGTAGTACAATGTTTGCATTAGTAATGCTTGCCATTCTATGAATTTTATGCAAGTTCTGAGAGACATATATTTTCTTTGTCAGAGATGACGCACGAACACCCTGCACCAGCTCCTCCATTCTTCTTTGAACTGCCTCTGTTGACTGTATCTACAGACAGGCAAAAGCATTCAACATCGTCATCAAGAAGAACTCTGCACAGCTACCCGACACAAAACTCACACCGCAGGTGGAGACAAATCCCAATAGACCACAAACAGATCGAGAACCACGAGTACCAACCGTATCAACGACGCTACCAACCCTATCAAAGACATCATCAAGGAGGTCGTCGATACCAACCATCACGCCGAGGAATCTTATAAGAGCTTCCATATTATTATTCAATCGAAATAAACGAGTCGTTTTTTGCCAAAAAGAATTACTATTCTGCCATTATTTCTTTTTATTTAACCCGAACATGAAATGACATACTAGTACATTTGGGGGTGGCATACTGGCGTTCCTTTTTGTAAAAGGAGCTCCACTTGTTTTGTTTCTTTTTGTTTTGTTCCTTATTGGCACGCTCAACGGCCACGGCATTGACGATTGGGCAAGGAGCGAGCCGATCATCTATAAAACACCAGCCCCTTGCTAGCTGCCGAGCTCAAAACCTCGAGAACAAATTAACTACTCCGGATTCTTGCCTTCACCTCCTTCTGCCACCGGCCTCAGCGCGCCACTAGCTGAGCTCTGCCATGGCCACGCCTACCATTCTCCTCGGCTTTTCGGTCGTGTTCTGGTGTCTGCAGTTCCTTGGAACCAGCCAGATGGCCCAGATCCACGCCTCGCAGAGCTTCACTGCCCAGCTCGCCGCCGGTGCTTTCGTCCTGGCCGTCGCGACCACCTTCGCGCTCACCCTGCTGCTGCTCTTCGCCTACGTCCGCGCGCTGGGCGCCAACAGGGGCGGCGGCGGCGGAGGCCCGCAGCACTTCTTGGAGCGCCTTGCCAAGGCAGTGCTCGCAGCGGCGGCGGCATCCTTGCTCGCCTCAGCTGCGCTGGGGCGCGTCGTCGCGGCCGGGCCGGCGGCTCTTGGCGGCGGCGGCGACGTAGGGTGGCCGCAGGCGAAGTAAAAACCGATCCATCCCCATGTAAACTCTAGCCTGACGCGTTCGAGCAGCCGCCTTGTAGTCCAGGACCCTCATACCCTGAGTGTATGCATCGCAGAAGAAGTGCCCTGTTTTTTGTTGGGTTCTTGTACCGATACCGTTAAATGTGTTTCTTTACCAATCTGGCTCCAGATCATAAATGGGATGGCACGAATGCTCGATTTCCGTATGCGGTATGCGGCAAATTCAGTTTTCTTGAGTTGGATTTGTTCTTGAATATCCTTTCTTGGTGCGGAAATGGAAGCGCGCGCGTGATGTTCTTTTTGCCTATGTTAGGTCCCCTGCTTGTCTCCCTTTCTGTGAGCACTCGGGATAGCATGGAGATAGGGTTTTCTATGCCAAATTTGTATCATGATTGTTTCCTCTTTTGCTACTTTCCTCTTCTTCTCCCACGTTTTCCCCTTTGTTTTTCCAATTTTCAGTTTGCTGTTTGTTTTCCCTTTTGGAACTGATACATAAACATCTGTCTTGAATATCTTGTGTGCCTATTTGGCTATTCCATATGCCTCTTTCTCGATCACTCTAGTTTTTCTGGTTGACAGAGCTGTGTGCGTATGACTACTGTTCCCACACTTAGTTCACATGTCAAACCAATTCTTTTTTTTTTTGATGAAAAGGCAGGAGAACTTTCTTCAATTTATTGAATAGTAGAAGAAATTACATAGTACAGAGGGGACAAGTACGAACCCACCGTAGGAGGCTTGTCGACAGAAGTAAGAAAAAAGGATTAAGCTAAAAACTAATATTTGCTCCGGCAATCTCCCACGAGCAAAGGTCCTCCTTGATGCTATTAATCAAAAGGTCATTGTGACACTCAGTCTAACGAATTCCCCAGAGAACCTCCATGATGATTGTGTTGATATTGTGGTGGAGAGGACGAGGTAGACGGTTTAGAACGATATCGAACCACCATTGAGTGATATTAGTAAGGTACGGCCAATTGAGTGGGTCTAACGCAGAACTTGCAACCAGTTTGCTATGCCACCCTAAATAGTCAAACTGAAGTTACACTCCAAGAATTGGTGCAGTGGGGTTTCAAGATTCCTATAGTAGAGCGGGCAAAAATAGCTATTTGGCTACTGGCTCCTCTGGAGCACATCGCCGGTGAGGAACTTGCATTTAGGAGGCGTCTAAGGTTTCCATACCATCGATTTGAAAGAGGAGGAGATTCCTCCAAGGCACTAGAGCTTGTAGAGCAATCGCACTGAGAACTAACCATTTGGTGTGAACCGCCAGAGAAATTGATCAAGGGTATCTGTTTGCAACTGCGCCAAGAAGATCCACCTCCATAGCTCAATGAATTCAACGAGCATTTGAGGGATGAAGTGAGGGCAGATGTCCGTTATCCAGCAGTTGCTATCAAGGGTGTCCGCAACTGTTTTGCTCTTTCTTGTGGACACAGAGAAGAGTTGCTAGGCAAGGTCTCTCGGGTAGCAATTCTGAAGCCAATTGTCTTTCCATAAGAGGGTGGTTGACCCATTACTGATGGTAATACGAGTGGCCATCTTGAATATTACCTGGTCAAGAGGGGTACAAGGCATACCAGTGCCCACCCAAGGTTTGGTGGCAGGGGACATTTTGTTGTGCCAAAGCCAGCGAAGACGAAGAGCGTTGGTTAACTGTTTCAAATCAAGAACCTCCATGCCGCCTTGGTCAAGAGGCCTCCAAACTTGCTTCCAATTCACGCGGCAGTGTCCTCCATGAGCCGAAGTCATCCCCTTCCACAACCAGGAGCGTCTTAGCTTATCAATGTGCTTCAAAATTGCTTTAGGGAAATTGATGGCGGAGAGCATATAAGTCGGAAGGGTCGATAAAACTGCCTTGAGGAGAGTTAAGTGCCCACCCTTGGACATCATGGGTCGTCGCCACCCAGCCAAGCGATTGGCAATCTTGTCAATGAGAGGCTAGAAATGAACTTTGTTAAGCTTCCTAATGGAGAGGGAGAGCCCAAGGTACTTCAAAAGGAAGGAAGCATGCTGTGCGAGGAGGTTTAGAAGAATGCCATCTATATCTAGCCCCTCACATCTGATCAGCACAACCTGGCTTTTTTGAAGGTTTGTTCGAAGCCTAGTAACATCACCGAAAAGATGGTGCATGTGAACCAGTGCGTCAATCTCACTTCTTCTAGGGGCGATGAAAATAGTAGCATCATCTGCATACAGTGACGTGCGCAAGCAAGCACCTTTGCCTAGGATGGGGGATAGGATCCCTCGCTTGGTGGCAAGCTCCAACAACCGATGAAGAGGTTCAATGGCTATGTTGAAAAGAAAGTGAAAGTAGGTCTTCTTGATGAGACCCCTGGAGTGTTGGATAGTTTCTCCAAAAGAGCCATTTATGAGCACTTTGGACGATGAGGAAGCAAGAGTTAAGGAAATCCAATCCCTCCATCTGTTGCCAAAACCCCTAGCACGAAGGTTTTCCAGGAGGTAAGGCCAAAAGACGGAGTTGAAGGCTCTTGCTACATCGAGCTTGATTAGTAGCATAGGGGGTGTTAAATTTGTGAAGGAGTTTGGCTTTATTTTGGATGTACAGGAAGTTGTCAAGGATGTGGCGTTTTTTAATGAAGGCATTCTGGTAGGGTGAAATAAGGTCGTTAATGAAAAGGGATAGACAAGAGGCAAGGATCTTAGTGAACAGCTTCCCCACACTATGAATGAGGCGGATGGACCAATAGTTAGAGGCAGAGCTAGGGTCTAGCCTTTTGGGGAGTAGGATAATGTGGGTGTTGTTTAAGAGGTATAGGCCCCAACCGTCCAAGAAGAAGAGTTTTTGAAGTGTGATGAATAACTCACCTTTGATGATATCCCAACAGGATTTAAAGAAGGCCCAAGTGAAACTGTCCGCCCCCGGAGCCTTACTACTGGGAAGACTATATGTGGTACTCCGGAGCTCCTCCATGGTGCAAAGGGCTTCAAGGGTCGACAAGTCCAAGGAAGGCAAGCAGAGCTGATTCCAATTAAAAGAAGGGTTAGGGATGTTGGCAGAGTTGGCTAGAGATGGAGGGGCAAAGATGCTGGAGAAATGATGGTGAAGAATGTTGGCTTTGGTGGAGTGTCCAGTATGGATGCCATTGTGACCTTCAAGAGTGCAAATGAAATTCCTACAGCGTCTCGAGTTAGCCTTCATATGGAAGTATTTAGTATTGGTATCTCTGAGCTTCAATCAAGTAAGTCTAGAGCGTTGCTGCCACTTGATCTTCTCGATAACGGAGAGGCTGAGGATTTTTATTTTAATCTTTTTGTGAAGATCACACTCAACACTTGATATGGTCCGGAGCTTCCTTGGCTATGGATAGTTGCAGTTTAGTGTCACCGATGTGAAGGTGACTCCAAGATCTCAAGGTGGATGCTATGCGTCATAATTTGAAATTTAGGAGACAAAGCCCATCTTGGGGGAGGTGGTTGGTGTGCTCTTGCCAGGCTTGTTGAACAATGGTCAGAAAACCAGGGATACTTGTCCAGTAGTTCTTGAAGCGGAAGCTATTGTGTGATCTAAGGAGACGCTAGAGGGAGATCAAAAGGGGGCAGTGATTTGACACAATAGAGGAAAGCAGGATGAGAACACTTTCGTCGAATAAAGCTTCCTAGTTGGAGGTGCAAAACATTCTGTCAAACTTGACC
This sequence comes from Olyra latifolia, assembly GCA_036346145.1. Taxonomy (NCBI): domain Eukaryota; kingdom Viridiplantae; phylum Streptophyta; class Magnoliopsida; order Poales; family Poaceae; genus Olyra; species Olyra latifolia. The sequence goes on from CM070530.1 coordinate 7,492,958, forward strand.
AGTGTTGGTCGTTCTTGCTTATTGCTCCAGGTGAACGTCGACCCTCTAAGGGGAGCTCTGTTAGGCAACATGTGTTGAGGGTTGCACAAAAGTGGGACATGAGGCACCTACTGAGATTGAGGTTGTTTTTTGTCAGAGGCCTTGTAGATAATTTTGATATCACCCATGGCAAGCCACTACCCTTGAAAGTGGTTTGCGACAAATTGGAATTCTTGAAGAAAGCTTTCTTTATCAGCATTCAGATACGGGCTATAGATGCAGGTGATTGCCTAATCGCTCCCATTGGATAGGGAGGAGGCACGGGTTGAAATGGTGTGAGAGAGGATCAAGGGGTCGGATAGTGGCACCACTGAGTCATCCCAGAGTAGGAGGATCCCGTCCCTTGTCCTTGAGGTCGGAAGTTGTAGAGAACCTTTCAGCCTATGAGCACTAATCTCTGAAAGTTGTTGGTTGCAAGACAAGGAAAGCTTGGATTCCTGAAGACCAAGAATTGTAGGGTTATGGGTACAGACGAGATCCACCATCATGGTTTTCTTGGCCCTCGAGTTGATACCATGGATGTTCCAGCAGATAATCTTCACAAAAGGATGAGGGTACACTAGTATGGAGCAGAGGCAGAAAGCGAAGCTAGCCACAAAGGGGATACAAGAACAATACTGGAAACACTCTCAAGCAAGAGATCACAACACATGACAAGATATAGACCCATCGAAACATCCTCATGCAGGAGGAGTGGTACAACACAGAGTACAATTAGAATGAAAGAAAAAGAACAAGAACTAATATGAGGTCGCAACACCATCTGGCCAACAACAAGAGACACTGCCCTGGCGTAAGCACCAGCTGGGGAAGGGACAAAGCTAAGAGCATCCGTAGCATGCACTCTATAATATTGTTTATCTGACTTTTTAGGGATAGAATAGCTGCTAGAGGGAATGAATCTTTAAGGTAATAATGTTATAGAGTAGAAATTTGAAGCGATTGCTAGAGATGCTCTAAGGAAGGGCTACAGGAATCTTCTCCACCACAACAGGACCGACACGGGAAAGGTCAATGTTAGCCTTGCCAAGACCACAGACGTCCAATACCACCGAGATGCCCGTCAAATCAAGTGGCTTAGAGAAGAGGGACGCCAGCTCGCTGAGAAGCTCATCTGCAGACGCGTGAGTATCAACAATGAGACCTAGCTTGCGAGCAAGAACCACCTCTGCCTTATAGATCATAGGGACAAGGTATCAACAGTGAGACTAACTTTTAGTCTCTAGTTTGTCTTAGTTTAAGGCCATGTTTGGCAGAGCTCCAGCTCCCAGTTTCACCTTAGATATAGAGTTTGCACGTTAAAATAAAGTGATTTAAGTTTACATTTTAGTTTAAAATGTAAATAAGATGACTCATCTAAACATTCTCAATGTACCCACAACTTCTGCTCCATAAATTTCTAGAACTAGAAATAGGATGCTCCACCAACTTCACCAATTTTAGTGGAGCTGGAACTATGCTAAACAGGGCCTAAACCATGGAGTTTCATTTTTCTTGATTCGATCATCATTCTCAAAAACACAATCGGTCAACCGTTTTTATGGAAATTACCATCTGTTCTCTTGGAGTATCTAGTTACTCGATACTACAAGGAAACAGAATGATATTCCATGATGAGCAGCTAAGGCCAATGGAGTGTAATAAAAGAGTTTTCAATAAAAAGTTTGCTTTGGTTATCTAGTGAGCAAAAAAGTATTTACCTCTTATTCAGTCATGGCTAACTACATAGCTTGTATTGAACCAACGTTTTTTGTTCGTGTTCTCCTTTTGTATTTGAAACTGTAATTATTGTACATATATATCATTTTGAATGCATTTGCGGTACGTTCTTGACCTAATTTTTTTACCTTAAAAAAAGAGACTGAGTTTGGAAACAAAAACAGGACAAGCGCGTCTGGGATAAGGATGAGGCAGAGTTTATAGGGAAGGAGGGATGTTCACACTCACGGCTGAGGGGACGGGGACACTACAGGAACACATGGCCTCGCAGGCCGTAGAATAGCTTGCAAGCAGCGTTGCTGCTTGGAATTCTAATATTTACTGCTTTTTGTTATGGTGCTTTTAAATCGGTATTTACTTTCAAAGCGGCACTTCCGCTTAGGGCATATACAATGAAGAGTCAAGGGTGTCTCTTAGCACATTCTTCTAAGTAAGAAAGACAAGTATATAAGGGCATATACAAATCCATTTAATAGGGCGTCTCTTAGCGATTTAATGCTACTCCTCTCTAATTCGGCTTAGGAGCTTGTGAAGAGTCGTCTCTTCACCAAGAGTCGTTTCTAGCATTTTTTTTTCACTTTTTTTCCTGCCACATCAGCGAAACATATCCACCTCATTGCTAAGAGACGCCCTATTAAATGGCTTTGTACATGCCCTTAGAAACGGTAAATCCCAGTACTATAGTACTGATTGGAATGTTCAAACTTTTCAAAGTGCTAGGTCGGCTTTAAAAGATAATGGCACGCGTTAGTTCTTCTTATAATTAGCAATACCACGTAATTCAAAATTTAAAACCTAAATACATAGATACCACTAGCAATACTAATTGAATATGCTAGATAATATCTGTTGACATTCAATTTTCAGTGTCGAATCAAGTAATAATGACATCAATCACAGAATATGATAGAATAAAATTGTAAAAAATAGAGAATTACAAAAAAAATTTATATATTATAGAAGTCCTCCAAGTAATAGCATACATAAATTTGATCAGTCATAAATCATTATATCACACCAACATATAATCAAGGTGCAAAGACTATTCTTTGGCAATAGACACGGAATTACATATCAGTTTGATCAGTCATACTCTTTGGAACAAAAAAAATATTCTTAGCTATACTACCACATGCAATTCTATTTTTTTTTTCCAAATCAGTAGTACTGTTTGTGCCAATGGGTTATCTTGTAGTGGGAGGATGCGCTTTTAGGGATATGGCGGCTGGAGTAGGGATGACCAACAAACACTTATGGTGCGTTTGGTTGGAGGGAAGTAAGACTAGGGGATGGAAAATTATAAGTGGATGAAGTAAATTATCTTTTTGATTGAAAGAAAGTAGACAAAGGAGGAATAATTTGTGATTTAAAGGGAGAAATGTTTTTTCGCTAGGTGATGGAGGTAAGATTCTTCCCACCCACTTCCTATTCTCCTTCTTTTTTGGTACCATTACCAAACATAGGGTTGAGGACTTGGGCTTTTGCGCTTTTGGGCTTTTTTTGGGTTGGTTTGACTTGGAGCAGTTCAAAATGGCTAGAATTATTTATCCAAATTTTACAAAATAATGGGGGTCACTGGCATGGCTGTTTTTTTTTTGGCAATTTTCAAAAAAAAAGGGCCACCTGCAATATATGTTTGTGGATTATATAGATTATTAAGAGCTATTAGTCAGGAAGAACGAGGAAGAAAGCGAGCCAAGTACATCGATCATATTGTGTCAAAAAAAAAGCACATCGATCATACCTCTTGCTGTGCATACCTGATTATATATCTTTCATAAACGATGATATCCTCGGAAGCCTGTTGCCCTTGATCTCTTCACCTCGATGTACCATAGACCGGACGAACGTACTGCTCCTCACACATCACGTACGGCAATCGCTCAGAGCCATGCAGCCATGCTCGATTGCTGTAGCAAAACACGGCGTCGATCGACTGATTCCATCCGATCGAAGCATCGCCATGGGTACACCTGTTCTAGTGATCGATCGATACAGAATCCCCAATATATGCTTCTCATATCATTGATCATACGTTGCTCGTCGCGCCTAGCTAGCTTGCTCCCTGACTAGGTCGGCCAAAACCAACCCTGCAAATCGATCTCCCGATGAACTGAGCTCTCCAATATTGATCGATCCAAAACAGAAAGCAGCCAAGAATGATGCAGGCACCGTCGTTCCATTCATCCCGATCATGGATTTTCACTTGCCATCGATCACGAAACCCTAACAAGCGTCTGAGAGCTGGCTCTCTCTGGGACAGGTGCCATTGGTGGTTTATATAGCGTGCTAGGCAGAGGCTGCCGGTGCACGTTTGCGTTGTGTGAATGGCTGAGGGATCACGGCAACCACCGTGGAACACGCCGCATTCAACGAGAGGAAAAATTGCCGCGAAACGTCGGTGGCCGACTGGCCGTGGCGTGGCGCCAACTTTTTTCCGGCGTGCGCGTACTTTTCCTGGGTGTGAAAGATTTTAAAGAATTCCTGTGAACTTGCCGGAGGAGTCATCGCCAGCAAATGCTCCGCGGACTGGTTCCCTGACAAGTTCCGTGCCCGACTGAGATTCAAGAAAGTCTTTGTGTGTTGCTATTGGCTGAGATTTGTCGAGGGATGCATGTGTCCTTAAGCGTGTATTTGGTTGGTGGGATGTGTAAGAATGGAGCCATCCCATCCTATTTTTTCATGTGTTTAGTTGGTGCAAAAAAAGAGATGTAATGGCTTCCATAGAGAAATATTCCTCAAGATGCTGCACGAGCTCATCCCATAAAAATGGTGGAACGCAGCCATCCCACTTGGGACGTGAGGACGACAGTGGGCCCATCCTTGAAAATTGGGACGGAGCCATCCCATCTTTGAAAACTGGGACAGAGCCATCCCATCCTTAAAAACTGGGACGGAGCCATCCCATCCCACCTTGCTCTCTAACCAAACACAACCTAAAGCATCCGTAGTAAAAACCCTATAACACTGTAGTATTGATTTTTTGAGGATATAGTTTTCGGTGGAGTGAAGAAATCTTTTATGGTATAGTGTAAAGTGTCACTACTAGAGAAATGACCTTCCATACTGATACATCAGTTCCGATTGGCCACAAACAGGGACTGATGTAGCAATAGTCCCGGTTCGTGGCTACAGGGCTAAAAGCACGATTAGTACTGGTTCGTGGCTAAAATTAGTCCCGGTTTGTAACACGAACCGGTACTAAAGGTGACTTTGGCAAACGGGTACATGCTAGCTAGCAGAGACACAAATTAGTCCCGGTTCGTAACACGAACCGGTACTAAAGGTAGGCATACTTCAAAAGGCATACTTCAAAAGGAATGCATATCCTAGTCTATTAAATACGCGTGAGTGGGTAGGTTGGTTAGAAGAGTGAGTGGGGAGTCACGTGGTGGCATGAGGTCCTAGGTTCGCCTCATTTTTTAGAAACTTTCTACGCTTTAGTACCGGTTAGGAGAACCGGGACTAAAGGTATGTGACCTTTAGTTCCGGATGGCCTGTCCCGGTTTGAGAACCGGGACTAAAGCTCGTTCCCAACCGGGACTAAAGGCTGTTTTCCAAGGTTGGAGTCGGGTTCGTCTTATTTTTAGAAACTTTCTACGTTTTAGTACCGGTGTGGCGAACCGAGACTAAAGGTATGTGACCTTTAGTCCCGGATGGCCTGTTCCGGTTTGAGAACCGGGACTAAAGGCTGTTTTTCTAGTAGTGCGTGAAGAAATTTTAGGGGATAGATAGAGTAGAGATGAATAGTATTTTAGAGTAGTGGAGATAGAGGCACCGTTCTTTTTTGCAAACCGCCGGCGGTTTGCTACAGTAAAAAAATTTTAGATTATTTTTTTGGATTATTTAAAATTTTTTAAAAAAACTTTTAAATTTGTTACAGTAAAACCGCCAACCATCAGAAACCGCCAAAAGAAACAGAGAGCCAGAGTTTTCGGTGGAGATGCTCTTATAAATTTTGTAATGTAGGCAAGGCACTAAATTAATCGCGATTGTTTTCGGTGGAGATGCTCTTATAAATTTTGTAATGTAGGCAAGGCACTAAATTAATCGCGATTCGTCGCGCGGTTCAAAGCTTTGCTTCCGGTGGTTCCACACGCGCGCGCCGGGCCGCCAGCACGTGCTTGTCTGGCTGTGACTCAGCGTCAGGATGAGATACTTTGTTTAGTCAAAAAAAAAGATGAGAAATTTTTAAAGGGGTACACAGGTAGTGGGTGATCGAGACTGATCCATATGCTTCTGTTCTTAATCTTGTCAATGGTGAAGGAAATAGCAACTGAAAAAGAAAGACTAGGCTTTGTCTGAATGGCTTTAAAGATGGATTTTAAGTGTTTGGAGAAGCTATAAAAGTTGACTTGATTTTGGGAGCTTTAAGTGGCTTCAGGAATTATCAAGAAAGAGGGTTTTAAAAAGTCGCTTCAAGAATTATCAGGAAACAACTTTGAGAAGTTACAAGAGTTTGGCTTGAAGAAACAAACAAAAACCATAAGCCATGAGCCGAAAGGATTTCTAGAAAGGGCTTATAAAAGTTAAATGAACTTTTTGAAGTGTGGTTCTTTCTTATTCCAACTAAGAAAAGCTATCAAACTAGATTATGAGACGACACTTTAGATGTAGAGTGCTCCCCCTCAGATATCAACACCCAAATTTATTATGCCAAGAACAGGATAGGTTTCCTTTGGAAACCTCATAAAAGTAGTCTATTTTCTGTCCATTGAATGTATAGGTAGACTGGATTCGAGCTGATCCTAAGCAACCTCAGGTCGTCGGGGCTCGAGCTCGGCTTAGGCTCAACTCGAATCAGTATCGACCTTAAGGTCAGGCTCAAGATCAGGTTTGGTGGAAGCTTGGCTAGGCTCGAGCTTGGCTCGGTTGAGCTCGAATGAGGGGGTCAGTGCTGGAAGAAGGGAGGAGACAGGGCTATATGGGCTCGGTTAGGCTCAATCTCGAGCTCGAGCTTGGCTCGAATTGATTGGACTAGTTGATTTAGATATAGGGATAGGTGATGTAAGGATGTTTGTCTAGGTTCGGTTGGGCTTGAGGAGGGCTCGGGCTCAAGCTCAAGCTCGACTCGAATCAGACTCGAGCTCGGGCCTAGGCTCAAGATCGGCTCGTTTAGCTTTCGAGCTTGGTCCTATCTTGAATAGCTCATCGAGCCTGAGCTTTTAGGCCAGCCCTATGTATAGGCCTTGGTTAATCCTAACGTTCTCTACCTAAACAAATGCTTATGAAAACTAAAACTCCCATTAAAAATCAAAATTTTTCTCTAGTATTTAGATAGAAGAATAATATTAACTAAAGACAATTGTGCAAAACGGGGTTGGAAGGGTAATCAAAAATGTTATTTTTGTAATAGTAACAAAAACATTCATCATCTATTTTTGGATTGTCAATTCTTGAAATCAATTCGATGATTAGTTAAAGTAGCCCTAGGTTTAACTTCACCTAGTAGTTTTACCCGTATAAGAGGGAATTGGCTTTCAGAAATAAGAGTCAAACAAAAAATAATATTGACCGAGAATGTTGCTCTATTTTGGGTCATTTACCTTTGTCGAAATGATATTGTTTTTAATAAACACCAATAGGCAAATTTTCGATAGGTTATTTTTAAGAGAGCATATTGGTTGTGACATTGGACATTACTACAAAAGGGGGATAAAAGAGAGGAATCACTCATCGTGTGCCATTCTTTGGAAGTCATCACCATAGGCTTCTTAATTCTTTGGTCATGGATGGAGATTTAATAATAGAATTGGCATTGGTTGAGTTGTTTTTTCAACCTATTTGAGGATTGTCTCTCTTCTTCCAATTTTGAGAAATTTGATCATATACCCTCCCAAAGAATGTCACACTAAGATTTACCCTCCCAAAGGTCACACTCTAGGATTTACCCTTCCAAACAAAAACCAATCTAGCATTTGCCTTTTTCATCATTTAGACTCATTTGCTACCTGTTTAATACTTTTTTGCCACCTAGAATGACATATTTACCCCTCTATAATAAAACACTTAGCACCGATTGCTCATCACGCCAAATCATGGACAAAATTCAACAGCTAACTACTTTTGTTGATGCTCACGGCCAAAATATAGACGGAGGTGGCGAGGCAGTCGGGACTACGGGGGTGGCAGTGGTGGCTGGGGTAGAAGAAGGAGGCGGCGGCTGGGACATAAGGGGGTGGTAGTGGAGGCGGTTAGGGTAGAAGGAGGCGGCGGTGGCGATTGGTGGCAGCGGTTGGGACAAAAGGAGAAGGCGATGGCGTGTGGGGCAGATGGGGGTGGTGATCGCTGCTGGGGTAGATAGCGGAGGCGGCGATGGCCAGGGCAGATAGGGGAAGTGGCACCGCATCACTGGAGATAATTTGTGTTGGAGGGGGCAGTACGTCATTTCAATGGGAAAATATATTTACAAAAGAGAGAGATGAGTCTCAGCTGAAGGCACGCTAGTTTGGTCAGTGAACTGGTCTACGATAGCTGTCATACCCCCGACGCCCCAAGGCATTGCCGGCGTACGTTTTGTCGGCGGATTCTGCAGCCGCCACGGTGAGGTCGTGCACTCCCACTTGCCTCCGAAGTTTGGCCGTCTCTCCCATGCTAGATCAAGGGGAAGTTTTGGACGTGTATGGATGGCTGCGCGGCAGGGACGCGGCTCGCGCGAGCCTGGCCCGTGGGAAACGGCCACGCGCCTCGTTTCCCCGCGTGCAGCTGGAGCGCCTCGTTTCCCCGCGTGATGCATCCGCCGGCCAGGCTACGCGAGCGGGCGCATGCATCCAAACGCTCGCGGAACGCACGGTCAATGCAGTGCGTCGGTCTGGCCAGCCTCCCGCGGGCAACCAAACACACTGTTTATGTTTCCATTGGGCGGCTCATATCCCGTGGCTGGAATAAGACCTACGGTCAAAACTCACCGGACCATTTGGTTAACGGTTAACCGTTTGATCCAATTAACCTCTCAGTTTCCTCGAGTTTATTAGGAAACCTATTCGATTCTGAGCTCGCTGGTCAGATCTCGATAGGTCTATCCGTGGACCTGCCAAACTCTATGAAGCAGCACTATAAATAGGAGAAGGATCCGTCCATTGTAAACACACATGAAAGCAATAAAGAACCCGTCCTCTCCCTACATCTGTGTTCATCTACTTTGTGCATCTGTTGTTCTCGCCATCGTTCTACGTCGCGCGTACGAATCTGCAACCTCGGACTACACCTGGTAGCGTGGTTGCTCAACACGTTATCAGCACGATCGCTCCTGAAGGACGATCCGCGAGAAGAAGAAGGCGACGAACGATCTGCATCGAGCCGTCCTCACGCCGGCTTCCACTCGGATAGCCGAAAACAGTCCTACACGACTGCTGTCCTACGCGACAGTCTACGGAATCTAAGAAGTTGATCGTCAGATCGCAAGGTATTGACAAATAGAATTGAATTAGCATGAACTATTGAAATTTTTGAATGAGAATTGCATTAGAACCACTGCGCTGCCACGCGTGTCACACCGGCGTGACCCTGCCGTCCCCACGCACACGCCGCATGTGCGCGTCGGCGCCGCCACGTCAACCTGCCGTGCCTCGCTATGAAGCTCCGCGATGGCCACGTCCCGCCTCGCGCGCAGTGCCGTCTTGCGTGTCACCACGTCTCGATCCGCGCTTCACCGCGTGCCCACGCGGCATGCAACCTGCCCGCGCCGCCCGTGAACACCGTGGCACTGCACGGCCGCCCCGCACCACGCCCGCCGGGGAAGTAAGCATGCAGGAGGTACCGGACCCGCGCATAACGCGTATTAACTCGCGCGTTTTCGGTTGGGGCCGTAGGTTCGTGCAAGGCGAGGAGCAGCGCCCGCCGTTTACCCGTTTGCCGTGACTCGTGCCGCCACGCCTGGCGGCGGCAGGGAATCCCTAGCCGCCCCATTGCCGTGGTAAACCTGGCCAGCAGAGCAGAGAAGGCCAAACAAGACTTAGCAGTAGGGAAAGGAAGCAGCCAACTCCACAAAGAAGGCGAAGAGCGAGCATGAGATTGGGCAGATCAAGAAGCCGACTCAACGGTGACGGGCCACCCTAGCAGGCCGCGCGGCGCATGGAAGAGGAAGAAATGGGTGGGCCGGTGGAGAAAAAGAAAAAAAAAAGGGTAAAGAAAAGGTGGGCTCGAAAAAAGAAGGGGAAATTTGCTCGCCTGTGAATTTTTCAAGAAAGCCCTTGAAAATTAAGAATTTATGTAAAAAAATTTCTAAGGCTCTAAATTCTTCTGGAGACACCGAAAATTTCACGGAAGTCCCTAAAGACACAGAAATTTTCATAGAAGTCCCTAAAATCAACAAGAATCATAGAAAAGCATATCCGGGCATAAAAGCATCTCAAAATTCCGAATTTTTATTTTTACCCCTGATGATTATTTTCATGCTATTATATGATGAATTAGCTGTTATAATTATCAGTTTATGCCTTTTTATGAATAGAATTTATGCATATGAATTATGAATATGAATTTCTGATTACTTGTGGTGCCCGTTCATTACATTTAATCTATGAATTGAAAAATAGCATGTTGAATAGTAGAAAACCATGAATTTTATTGAAGAATTATAAGAATATATGCAGATTACATATAGTAGTCATGAATCAACATTGCTATCATAGAAACTTGGCTTGAATTTCGCAGAAAAGCCCTGAAACCTTTGGGAATTATCCGAAAATTCACCAAAATTAAGAATTTTTGCATAGAAAGCCCCGAAAATTAAGAATTTACTGAATGTATATATTCTGGTATATAATTATTCCATGAAATTGCTATTATAATTCTTGTAATAATTATTTTAGCATGTGTATACTGGAAATTCCGAGAATTTATAGATCCATGTCACGCAACACACAGTATCTTATGCAAAGAATTTGAATTATGCAAATGTTTGGCATCGTGAGTCATGAGTTTGATGAATTCCGACTACGCACATGAAGCTCCCCGCACCGCCATTGGCATTGTAGCGAGGGGCAATACCCGAGCACAGAATAACCAAGCACTGCATTTCATTTGGCACACCTATCCAATACTTTAAAGAATGAATACATTGCAATGGAAAGTGCTATTGATCTTTGGGCCGCACTTAAGAAGCGGTTCGGAAAGCTCAAACACACTATCCTGCCATAAGCACAGTAGGACTGGACAAACCTGAGATATGCAGAAGCTACTAAAGAAGATGATGCCATTATAGAAAAAGAAATTGCTCACACTTTAGAAGTCTATTTTACAGAATCTATTTAGTGCATACATAGCAGCACTAGTCAGCCTTTTTAATGTGGTTGCATTAGCAGACATTCGTGATCTTATTATGAATGAAGATGCATTTTATTCCTAGTATATTTTTGTGAATGCTTGCAATATGAATGATAGCCTAGTTGAAATTATACGAATTTATGAAGCGCCCATATGAAGGAGATATGCATTATTGATAGCAGAATAACATCTTAAGAGAGACAAAGTATTTTGTTAAGAAAAGAACTGGCAGTATAACTACAATTGGAAGAAGTGGCTCGTGTGTGGTAGGCTCCGGCCAGGCCACTATCATTCTGCTTATGGGTACTTCACTGAAAACTGATGAAGCTTTGCTGTACCCCGAATCCACTAGGTCTCTTTTAAGCTTTAAAGACATCTGTGCCAACGGTTTCCACGTTGAGACCACTGAAGAAAATGGCAAAGAATTCCTGTGCATTGTGAAGCACGACGGATGTGGAAAAAGAATCTTAGAAAAATTTCCTTCATTTATAACTGGGCTATACCACACAAGAATTAAAGCACCTGACAAATACACTTCCCTTAAAACTTCTTTTAGGAGTGCTGAACTCTTCTCTCTTTAGCATAGTAGACTTGGTCATCCAGGTTTACGGATGATGAGAAATGTAATTACCAACTCTCAGGGCCATGAAATTAGTGTAAAGAATTTCCCTAATCAAGAAGACTTCATATGTCAAACATGCGCCACTGGGAAAATGATCACTAGGCCCTCGACCATGAAGGTGCAAGATGAAATCCCCGCGTTCCTTGAGCGCATCCAAGAGGATATTTGCGGCCCCATTCAACCCCTATCAGGTCCTTTTAGGTACTTCATGGTGCTCATTGATGCTTTCTCGAAGTGGTCAAACGTGAGTTTACTCTCGACAAGAAACCACGCATTCGCAAAGCTGATATCTCAGATCATAAGAATTAAGAATGCATTCCCGGATCATCACGTGAAGTCCATTCGCTTGGACAATGCCGGCGAATTTACTTCGAAGGCATTTGATGATTACTGTATGGCATCGGGAATCAAAGTAGAGCACTCAGTGCCACATGTCCACACTCAGAATGGACTAGCAGAAGCACTGATTAAAAGGATCAAATTCATAGCAAAGCCGCTCTTACAGGGTTGTAATTTACCGAACACGTGTTGGAGCCATGCCGTCCTACACGCAGCAACATTATTGAACTACAGACCGTCAGCGTACAACATCCACTCACTAATGCAACTAGTTCAGGGGATCACACCGAAAATTTCCCATTTGAGAAAATTTGGATGCATGGTGTATGTACCGATACCACCACCACAAATGACGACTATGGGCCCTCTCCGGAGGCGGGGATATCGTTGGTTATGAGACGGTGTCCACAATCAAGTATTTAGAACCCTCGACCGGTAATTTGCATACCGCCCGTTTCGCTGATTGCATCTTTGACGAGGATAATTTCCCGTCATTAGGGGGAGATAAAGAACCCTTAACAGAAGAATGCCGTGAAATCATCTGGCAAGCCACCGGCATTCCGGCACATGATCCCCGTACTAGAGAAGCAAACGAAGAGGTTCAGAAGATCCTCGATTTATAGAAAATTAGCAAATGAACTGCCCAATCATTTTTGTGATTTGAAGGTGTGATCAAGTCGCATTACTCCTAGTAATGCACCAGAGAGGGTTTGAAATACCATTGAAGGTATCCTCATCCTGTTCCGAGGCCTTAGAGAAAAGGACAGGAAATCTGGTTACTCGAATCCCAAGTATCCGGGGACGCCTGGAGAAAAATGGATAAGAGAGCTTATCACAACCGGTCACGAAAGTGCCCCAAAGGAAAAAGAAGGGGAGCCAGTTGAGACCTGGCAACTCTGGTGAGAAGCAGCCTGCTAGCGAGGCGCTCCCAGATTTGAATATACCGGTAATAGAAGAAGAAGCCGATAGAAATACGTGTGCGCACATCGGCAATAATAAGCCAAAGGAACTTGCTTCCGTGATGGGAAATAGCGGTGAAGAGCAAGTAGAAATGCACGCAGCACCCCATGACGAAATGGCCATAAACTTTGTAGAATCAGGGGAAATGATGAATAGAGCAACAGCCAATGTCGACATATATTTTGCTAAAATGATTGCCAAGCGAATAGATCCCGATCCAGAGCCGACATCTCTTTCTGAGTGTAAGCACCGACCAGATTGGGCGGAATGAAAGAAGGCAATCGCCGTGGAACTAATCTCACTGAACAAAAGAGAAGTGTTTGGACCTGTGTGCCTTACACCCTCCCATATACGTCCCGTGGGCTATAAATGGGTTTCTGTTCGGAAGAGAAATGAAAATATGAAGTGGTACGGTACAAAGCAAAATTTGGTAGCTCAAGGTTTCACTCAATACCAGCGTTGATTATGAAGAAACCTATTCCCCGGTCATGGGTGGTATAACCTTTAGATATCTCATCTCAATGGCAGTGAATATGAACTTAAGAATGAAATTGATGGATATGGTCACAGCTTATCTTTACGGTAACCTGGACTCTGAATTGTACATGAAAGTACCTGATGGCATGCAAACCCCGAATAAAGAGAAGAAAGAATTATATTGTGTAAAATTGCAGAAATCCTTATATGGATTAAAGCAGTCAGGAAGAATGTGGTATAATCGCTTGAGCGAGTTCTTGAGCAAGAAAGGCTATACGAATAATGAAGACTGTCCATGCGTTTTTATACAACGATCACAAGATGGTTTTTGTATAATTTCGGTTTACGTGGATGATTTGAACATCATTGGCACTGATGATGAAATTGAAGAAGCAAGCTCATATTTGAAATCTGAATTTGAAATGAAAGATTTGGGTAAAACCAAATTTTGCTTAGGCCTTCAGCTTGAGCATATGCCAGATGGAATACTCGTACACCAAGCCGCCTACACCCAAAAGGTGTTGGAGAGGTTTAGTTTTGAAAAGGCGTACGCATCAAGAACCCCGATGGTTGGAAGGTCATTACAAGCAGACCAAGACCCATATCGACCTAGAGAAGAGGGGGAGGAAGTCCTGGGATCGGAATTCCCATACTTAAGTGCTATAGGAGTGCTCATGTACCTAGCAAACAGTACACGGCCTGACATTGCGTTCGCCGTAAACTTATTAGCAAGGTATAGTGCAGAGCCAACGAAAAGGCATTGAAAAGGGGTAAAGGACATCTTCCGCTACCTATGGGGAACAATCGATCTTGGACTATTTTATAGAAGGAACCAAGATATGACTTTGGTCGGATATGCAGATGCGGGTTATCTTTCAGATCCGCACACCGGTAAGTCCCAGACAGGATATGTCTTCCTGTGTGGAGGGACCGCAATATCATGGAAGTCGTCAAAGCAGACACTTGTATCAATATCGATTAACCATTCAGAAATCATTGTATTGTATGAGGCAGCATGTGAATGTGCATGGCTTCGAAGAATGACATTCCACATTCTCCAGTCATGTGGATTGCAAATAGAACAAACCCCCACCGTCATTTATAAAGATAATGTAGCATGTGTCGCATAAGTACAGACTGAATATGTGAAGAGCAACCTCACTAAGCATATAAACCCAGGTATTTTTATGCACACGAGATGCATAAGATGAATGAAATCAATATTCAGCACACTAAGTCGTGCGAGAATCTCGCAGATTTATTCACTAAGTACCTACCTGCATCTACCTTTGAAAGATACATTAAAGGCATAGGAATGATGAGACTTAGAGAAGTGCAGAATTCAGGGGGAGAAACTTCACATATTTTGAATTAAATCTTGAACCAGAAGTTCAAGCAATGTTGGGTGGATTTGTACTCTTTTTTCCTTAAGTGAGTTTTCAAAGAAGTTTCTCGCATAAGGTTTTTAACGAGGCATATCCGTGCGCACAGCAAGCGTATGCTATGCACTCTTTCTCCAAGAATTTTTCCCACTGGGTTTTTATGGAGTTTTGATGAGGCATATGCATTACGCGGCAAGGTCCAAGGGGGAGTATTAGGAAACCTATTCGGTTACGGGCTCGCGAAGCCGTATCCGGATAGGTCTATCCGTGGACCTGCCAAACTCTATGAAGCAGCACTATAAATAGGAGAAGGATCCGTCCATTGTAAACACACATGAAAGCAATAAAGAACCCGTCCTCTCCCTACATCTGTGTTCATCTACTTTGTGCATCTGTTGTTCTCGCCATCGTTCTACGTCGCGCGTACGAATCTGCAACCTCGGACTACACCTGGTAGCGTGGTTGCTCAACAGAGTTAACCGATTAATGGTGGAAAGTGCTAAACCGCTAGGTAACGGTATTTAGGGTCCAAACGGTCCGATGAACCTCACCAGGATCATTTGGGTCAGGGTCCTAAGGTCATCTTCAGCAGTTGTCTTATCTGCTCTTTCTTTATCACTATTTATCAACAGTGTTGAGACAGTGTCCGCACAATATTCATTGCGCCTCCTAACAATAACCTATCACTATTCTCACTCTCTATATTCATTATTTATTGTCCATCGCTATTCACCTCTACAGCAGTATATCTTAAATTTTACTGCTATAATGATAGACCAACCCTAAATAGAGCAACCATTAGAGATGCACTAAATGAATTTGACAAGTCACAACATCTCTGCGAAGAAACCAAAGCATGTTCCCATGCCATACACCAAGATAAGATGAGTTGCATACGATGTTTACGTGCGAGGTTTTTTGGGCTCTTTAATTAGTTTTGCACGGACATGCTAGTCCATGCCTTAGTAAAAATTAATCTTGTGTGACGCAAGCGAGGAACATGGAAATCGTCCTGGACCTTTCTTTTAACACGATCTGTCCAGCCACATGTGCGCGTCTTTCTGCAATTAATAATAATTCAATGATGACTCTGCACCTTCTCCCATGCCTTTTTATTTTAAAGTCAATTTACCAATGCCACGCTAAAGATTGGGCCAACTAGAACAGGCTTTTCAGAATCGCGTCTAAGAGCATCCGTAACAGAAACTTTATAAACACTGTAGCGCTGACTTAGCGAGAATAGGATTTCTGGTGGAGTAAAGAAATCTTTTAGAGTATAGTGTAAAGTGTGAATGAATTTTAAGGAGATGGATAGAGTTGTGGTGAATACTGTTTTAGAATAGTGGAAATAAAGTTTTGGTGTGGATGCTCTAACTGGTCGAAACCACGGCTAGCGTCAAACCGGACCGGCCCAGTTTCTTCGAGCCGCAGTTTTGAATTGGACAGATTTTCAAAATTTAAACAAAAATTAAAAATTTAAGAAAAAAAAAAGAAAAATCTCTAAAAATATATGGTTATTTGAGAACGATTGGCTAGAACGAAATTTTTAAAAACAAAATTTTCATCATTATTTTAGGTAATCCCATACACAGATAAATGGAAAAATCGTTGTTTTAAAAAAATTGCCAACCTAGGCTATTTTCTACTGAAATTTCAGATTTTCTACTATTTTTTTTCCCAAGTTTCAAATATTATTTCATTTTTTAATTTTTCTACTATTTTTCTAGAAATTTCTATATTTTTTTTAGTGATTTATTAAACTCTTTCGGAAAATCCGCAGAAACTGTCGGCTAGCCGAGAAATCCGACCGGCTAGCCGAACCATAGCCAATCAATCGAAAATAGCAGAAACCGTCGGCTAGCCAAGAAAACCGACCGGCTAACCGAACCTCGGGCTGACCAAATTTGGATTTGAATTTGTTCGATTTTTAAATGGTTTCTTTGGTTTTCGAGCGGCTAGCCGCGATTTTCGAAACCGATGCGATCTTGGATTTTGAGCTCAAAACGGTTTTGTAAACCCTGACTAGAACTAATACTAGCCAAATTGCACAGCAAAGGCTACCCTTCATTCTTCAATAAACGGGTCAGAGAAATGACATGCTAGTATATTTGGCGTGGCAAATAATTGATTTTCTTTTCCTCTTGTTATGGCACATTGGCACCCTTATGCGAGGCTATAACAAAAGGCTTGATCTCTACAAGGGGCTGATCATGATTCCCAGGGGAGATGGTCAGATGGGTGCCTTGTCAACGTGCTTTCGTCTGATACGTCGGATGAGAAGCTGGAGGGCACGGATCATCTAGGCCGTCCATTGTCCTATAAAGAGCCAGAGTGAGGCAGTCACGCCCTGCTGCAGATCAGCTAAAAGAAAGACCACACTCCAGTATCTTCTTTCATCTTCACCTTCTTCGTCGCCGCGCCACTAGCCGTCTCTGCCATGGCTCTGCCCGCCACGCCCACCATTCTCCTGGGCTTCTCAGTCGTGTGTCTGGTGTCTGGAATAAAGCCAGATGGCCCAGATCCACGCTTCGGAGAGCTGCTCTGCCCAGCTCGTCGCAGGTATTCTCCTCCTGGCCATCGTGGTCACCTTTGTGCTCACTCTGCTGCTACTGTTCGCCTACGTCCACGAGCTGGGTGCCAACGCCGGTGGCGGCGAGGGAGCTGGGCAGCGCTTCTTGGAGCGCCTTCCGAAAGCAACGTTCGCCGCGGCGGTCGCATCTCTCCTCGCCGGAGCTGTGCCCGCTGCCTCCGGGCCGACGTCGACCCTTGGCAGCGACAATGACGTCAGATGGCTACAGACGAAGTAAGAACCGATACCCACCAGCACAGATCACCATGTAAGCTCTACCCTGACGTGTTGAAGCCATGAAGGCTTGTAGCTTTGTGCCCTTGTAGACTTGTAGTCGTCTTGGACGCGGACGCGGGGCGGTCCGACGGGCGTTGGACCGCCTCCCGTCCGACGCCCATCCCTGGCTGTTGGATGATGATCCAACGGTCAGGATTAGATCAAGTTTAAAACTTTGTTATTTTTTATAGCTGTGTAAAATTTTTAAAAAAATTTAAAAAAATACAAATATTATCTAATATGCATTATGTTCAACATATATTTTTATCATATTTTTATGATTAATATTTTATTGAAAACGGTTCTAAAGTATAAAATGGACCAAAAATCTTTTTAAAAAATATGATAAAAATATATGTTGAACCTGATGCATATTAGATAATATTTGTATTTTTTAATTTTTTTTGAAATTTTTACATAGGTATAAAAAAATAACAAAGTTTTAAGCTTATCTAATCCTGGCCGTTGGATCGTCATCCAATGGCCAGGGATGGGCGTCGGACGGGAGGCGGTCCAACACCCGTCGGATGGGCGTCAGACCCAGCCCCCTCCGACGCCCAATCCAGCCGTCCACTACCTCAACTCAGGCCCGTTGGATCTCCCTTTAAGCCCCACCCAATCAATCTCCCGCCGTCACCCCCTACGCATGCAGCGCCGTCTCCCTCGATCTGATGCGCCTCTCCGGCCTCCCGGGACCTGAACCCTAGCGGCGAGCCGCTCCTCCCTCGAGTGATCGAGTCACTGGCGAGCCGTCCCGTCCTGAGTCGCCAGCAAGACGCACCTCCCACAATATCCGGCCTCCCTACCTGCGCCTCACCCCACATTGCCGCCTCCCCAAGCCACGCGGCCCACGCCTCCTCCACTCACTGGCATCCCCAACGCTGCACCGCCGGTGGTTGCAATGACAGGAGATGCTCCGCTCGGAGCTGCTCGGCCAACTGCGGTTCCTCCGCAGTGCCAGTCACTGGAGCCGCGTCGCCCAGCGGCCTACTGCCTACAGCCTCGTCGCCAGGTGCCTCGCTGCCTGGAACCGAAGAGGAGCAAGTTGCAGTATCATTTCAGCGCCTGGAACAGAAGAGGAAACTGCAGTAGAAATTGGATTGTGATTTGATTTTAATTTTCCTACTTGTGTGAACTAAAGTGTGTGAGATTGTTGGGTGCTTGTATGAGATTGTGTCAACTGTTATTGAACTGTATGTATTCCTTCTGTTTTGTATCAGGATTTGTTTTATCAAATCGTGACCTGAAATGTATGAATCTTGATTGTCTTTCCCTTGTATGTGGCAGTGCTTGTAGGTTGTACAAAATCATGCAAAACTGAAGCTCAATGCAGGTGGCAGTGCAACTGAATTGTGGCATACTAAAGATTCTGCGTGATATATGTGAAATGGAAACGGAACCCATATGATCAATAAATTGACTGAATGTAGGTTATAAAAAATGATGCATTCTTCCAGAATTATCTTAATGATGTATGCTTCCAGAAATTGATACTGAATGATGCATGCTTCCAGAAATTGTTTGGAGCAGGAGGCCCAACACCTAGCTCTGCCGCTCTGCTGTAGAAACATGGCAGTAACATCAAAAGAAAAGTAAAGGCCAGCTGAAGAGTAATTATAATTATTGCCTTTCATATACAAAAGTATGTTATATGTATGGGCATTTCATTTACAAAATATCTCGAAACCAAATTCTGATGTAGAAACATCATATATAGTAACAGCAAAACAAAGTCACTTGGATAATTTATGTCATGAAAACATTGGCAGGAAGGAAAATTGAGTCGATATATGCGAGTGAAATGCTGAATGTGCTCTCCTTGATAATGAGAAGTCAAAATTTATCATCATCAGGAATCGCGAACAAGACATGCGTGAAGGAATGCTTATCGTACAAACTAGAAATGTTGCAAATATCATTATTTGACCATGAATGGACACATACTAGCACTGAGTTGCACACTTCCCTGAGAGACAAGCCTCTCATCACGTAAGACATGTTCATGGTAGTCTCTAGATTCCGAATCTGGGTTTAGTTTAGACTAGGGAGGTCTGTGGCGTCCGGTTACGTGTATATCGTGGAGCGTTGCCGCTTCTCGTCGCCGAAGTTCGCCGGCGATGGCTGTGTGTCTCAGTGAGTTGGCAAGGTCGAGAGCAACCCATAGTGCCCAGGAGCGTAGAGTTTGGTGGTCCGTAGCGCGAGATCGAGCTCACCGGAGTTGCGCCGCCATGAGGTTTGGTCACTAGGGCAGTGCTGTGATGCGGAGAGTTCGTGGTCGTTAGATCTGAATCGGGCGGATTGGATCTGAGTAGGAATGGTCCAGTTCAGATCGGATCGGTACAATAGGCCGTGTTCATGATGGACTGTGTCACTGCCATGTGGGTCCCACATGTCAGACCGACACTGGGTGCACTGTTAGCACACGTGCATGGGTTGTGTGGGCTGAGTTTGTGGTGGGTCGTGAGGCTGACAGACAGGACCCAGTTGTCAGTCCGGCACAGGGATTTTCTAAAAATAGAAAATTAATTCTAGAAGTTATTTTTATTGTTTAAAATAGGATAAAACTTTTAAAATTCATATATTTTAATCTAGAAATCCAAAAATACCCATTCAAACTCTAAAAATTCAGAAAAATGAGATCTTCTTGTTTATAATTTTTATTTAATTTTTGTAATATATTTACTGTTTAGATTTTTATTTACTATTTGCTATATATTACGTGTAAAAACTATTGCTTTGGAAGGTGTGCAAGGGGAAGATTTTGTTGCAGGTCAAGAGTGGGAGTGGCAAAGCAAGTTACACACAGTCTTAGATCATGTTGCTCCTATTTGCAAATAAATTTCTTTAAAAAAATTATGCATTGCTATATTTATTATACTTTCATGGGAATTTAGTCATTCTAATTTATTTATTACCCTCGTTTGAAATATTATATTACCAGATATTCCTTTGTAACCTAACTTATTATCATTTTAGTTGGAGAGTGATGATATCTATGGAATCGGTAGTCGTTATTAGTTTACTTAGTCATGCACGTATCCAGGAGGATTAATTAATATTGATTGATGAGATATATTTAATTGAGAGTAAATGCATATATTGCTTTTACGTAAGTTGCTCCGTTTGAATAAGCATGTGTTGCTCTTATGTGGAAGTTGACATGTGTTGCAACTTATTAATAACATGGGTGATATTTTTGACCATGGCAAGTGGATCTACTATGGGGTGGAGCCTGTGTGGTTAGGCCATGAGGCAAATTTAGATGGAAGTTTTTCTTTAGTTATCCCTAAGGACTTAATCTTGTCAAAGCATTGCCAGGCTAAAACAGTATAAATCATAAGCTTGACTTTAATTAAGTTTAACAGTTAAGCTACTAAGTGTTACTTTGTGACACCTTAAGGCAAATTAGAAAATATGGTCATATGTTGAAACATTTGGGGGAGATATGTTTCTTATGACAGCCATCATTCATACGATGATGCCGTGCTTCAATGTGATTCTAGTGATCTAGATATTTGACTTTGGATGGCATAGTAGGAATCGAGTGGGTCACATGCTAATGTTCAGTAACTGTTAGGTTACAAGTGTCTTCTTTCTAGCCAGAGGTTGAGATATAAATATCTTATGTGTAAAGATGTGTAACCTCCGCACAGTATAGAATAGCCGTGCCACGGTTATAGACAATGCTTGGTTATACTTGAACAAGATATGATATTTTAAATGCCAGTGGATGGTTATCATATGGGGCTGCTAGGTGCAGGCTGATAGGCTGTGTGCCAATGGTTATAATCAAATGCAGGTTTATCAAATGTTTTATTTAATTTCTTTGGAATCTATTATTCTATTACGCCTTTGTTAAATGCTGATTATGCAAAATAACCATTAGCCAATCTGTTGTACAAAGCTTACATATAAAGGTTAGAATTGCATCATTCCACTATGTGATTTGATGAGTATTTTTCTATACTATTTTTTGCAAACTCTGTTTGTGGGCTGCATATTCTATCCGACAGGACAAGAAGTTAAATAATCCTCACCGTTGTTTGAGGTGGAGTTCATTCAAGATAATGAGTAGTTGTATGTGCTTTCCAGTCAGAAGCATGTGACTCATGATGGGACATCTATTTGAGTTTATTTTCATTATTTCCGCTATATTGCAATAAGTACTCTGATGAATTTATTTAGCCTTCCATTGCTTCTTATTTGAAAGATTTTATAATAATTACTATCACTTTTACAAAGTATTGTAATGATATACACTGATGATGTCACTTCTGCAAATT
Organism: Olyra latifolia; assembly: GCA_036346145.1. Taxonomy (NCBI): domain Eukaryota; kingdom Viridiplantae; phylum Streptophyta; class Magnoliopsida; order Poales; family Poaceae; genus Olyra; species Olyra latifolia. The sequence continues at coordinate 7,514,891 of CM070530.1, forward strand.
GGAATTGATCATGAACCAGTGTAGCATAGGAGTCACCAAGTTACTTAATTTGAGGTCCCAACAGGTAGGCTAGCCTCGAAGGTGGGAATCGGGAGTGGTGAGACGGACGGAGTCGGAGCACGAGTAGGTCGGTCGGTCGGTCGATCGATTGATCTGTATGAAACGGAGCAACGGCCTGGCCTGACTGCGATAGTGGGGAAAGGTGAGGAGATCCAGCGGCTGAAAGGATCCAACGAACGGTGGGATTGGGCGTGGGATGGACCAAGGTCCGACGTCCATCGGACGCACCCCGCTTCCAGTCGGGTTTCGTGTGGGAAAGATGGAGTGCCCGCTTTTTTCTGGGTTTCTTGTACCTAATCAGCAATTAGATGCGGTGACCACTGCATCTACTAGTTCATAATTCCACTTGATGGATAGTATTATTCACTCTCATGTCTGCCTGCCTTTACTAATAACTCTCTTGATCGTGAAACGGATGGCACCAATGTTCAGTTTCGGTACGCAGCAAATTCAGATTTTTGGGTTGAACTTTGTTCCTGAATTCCTTTCGGTTGTCAGAAAACAGGAAGCGCGCCTGATGTCCTATGAATTTCTGCCTATGTTACAGTGGCGGATCTAGGAAAAAGTATCATTAGGGTCGTCGGGGTCATTGTGAGCCCAAAATACTAGTTTTTAACTTGTAATGATAGACTTTTATATTTATATACTAATGAGATACTAATAAATCTTGTGGGTTGATCCAAAGAGCACCGGGTCGCTTGACACCGGTGCCAGCACTGTAGATCCGCCCCTGCCTATGCAGATTTGATTATTTGCTTGCCTTCCTTTCTGTGAGCACTTGTCTCCACTCATGACTCATAGATGGATAGTCCATGTCAGGTATGGTAGTGGGCTTTTACAGATTCTTTAATTTTTCTTTGCCAGTTTCCTCTTCTTTTTCAACGTTTCCCCTTTATTTTCCCCTTTTTTCAGTTTCTCATGTTTTATCTTTTTTTCCTTCGGAGACGCCAACACCTTGTCTAAAATATTTCAGGTGTTTTATCACTTCTTTTTTGCTTCCGGTTAGTTATTATTTGACTTTTCTTATTTTTCAAGGGAAATCTGCTACAGATTTTTCTGTCCTCAGTCGCTTGCAATCAACCTTCAGAGATCAGAATTGGATGGAGTTTAATCCTGCCAAACTTTTCTTTGCAGTGGGATAATTTCTGTCTCCAGTTCTAGTGACAAGAATTAACAAGGGTGTAGTTTATTCGCACACGTAAAATACGTCCAACATTACTGCAACGGTTCATATAGAATATATTCAATTCAAGACTTCAGGTGTTGCGGCGCTGACCTGGCAGGGTAGAGACCTAATCAACGGTAAAGTAACGGCACGGTTAATTTTAGCAGTAGCACCTTTCTTAATTCTAATCCTGACACTCGCTTGTTTAGTCTAATCTAGAAGGTTGTTTTTTTTTAGAAAAACACGTAAACAAAGGGTTGCATTGAAAGTTGTCTTGCCTCTCTATCTTTCAGCAAACCATTTTGTACGGGTCAACTCAGTTAAATGCCACTTTCGAAGTTAGACGTTTATAGGTATGCCATTCAGATATATGGGTCCAGATATATTGAGTGGCACATTTAACATAAATTTTAAGAGTTGTATGTATAAAATTATTCCTTTTATATGTCGTGTATGCTTGGCTTTGAAAGGCGTGGCAAACAGGGTTAGAGAAGGGATGGGTTAGGAATCGTTGCTCTGGCATGTCGTGAGTGAATGCCAAATGGTTTACCCCATTCACTTGCTCTGGCAAAGTGATTGAATGGGACTGCTAGTGCCCCATTCAATAAGGGCGTGTTTGGTTCGCGCGAGCCAGGCACCGTGTGTTTGGTTGCCTGTTCGTCGGGCGGAGCCAGGTTTGGGTGATGCAAAATCACTATTCGAGCCTGGCTCGCGGAAAACGCTCACCGTGGCCATTTCTCGCGAGCCAGACCCGAATAGTGACGACGTGAGCAGCGGAGGCGGTGACAACGTGAACGAGAGAAGGCGGCGGCGACAGCAAGCGACCTCGGGGAGGTCGGATCCTGCGGTGGCAGAGGTCAAGGAGCTCGGATCCGGCAGCGAGGGAGGTCTGCGAGCCCGGATTCGGCGGCAGCGAGCTCTGGGGAGGACGGACCAGCGACGGCGAGCTTGGGGGAGTCCAGAGAGCTTGGATCCAGCGGCGGCGAGCTCGGGAGAGCCTAGATCCGGTGGCGACGAGCTCGGGGAAGGACGGTCCGGCGGCGCCGAGCTCGGGGGAGTACAGGGAAGAGTCCGCCGGAGCTCAGGCCACGCAAGCAACTAAACATCTGCTCGAGGTGACCTGGCTCAGCTTGTGCATGGCAACCAAACAGCACCCACTGCACGAGCTCGTCCGGGCTCCACCAAGCCTGGCTACGGCGAGCAGGCCTGCCCGGGGGAGAAGATAACCAAACACACCCTAAATCGTCTGCTAAAACCAAGCAGCTAACCGTGTAAACCATTTGGCAAAGTGCTCCCTAATTAAACCGCCTAAATTCTCCACTAAAATCACCGTGGCGCACAAGCATAAGAAGCTAACTTGAAACTCCCGAGAAACTACTATTCTTGTCCTAACAAGAGCGAGGGCCATGATCGGGTTTATTCGTTTACACCATTTGCTAACGCCACGATTTTATGTGCGTACGATCTCCCCGGCCGGCGAGGAAATTCCTAGGTACTTCGGCCTTTCATCTGGTCAGGAATTCGTGAGGGCATCAAGATTAGCTTGCCTTGAGGCCACATCTTGCCCAAAAAAAAAAAAGTAAGAACAATTATAATTGGCAATATATCCGATACATCCAAATATTCGGTGCAACCGTGGTGCATCCCTACTAAAAAAAGTTTTAAAAAATTCTGAAAAAAATCATGGATGTACATCTGAACTTACCCTATCTACATATAAAATTTCATGATCAAATTCGTCCTATGCTAGAAGTTACAAAAAAAGATAAATGCACCCTATCTACTATTCAAGTTCAAATGCACCCTAAATTTGTCTTGCATTTGAACTTGAATAGTAGATAGGGTGCATTTATCTTTTTTTGTAACTTCTAGCATAGGACGAATTTGATAATGAAATTTTATATGTAGATAGGGTAAGTTCAGATGTACATCCATGATTTTTTTCAGAATTTTTTGAAACTTTTTTTAGTAGGGGTGTACCACAGTTGCACCGAATATTTGGATGCACCGGATATGTTGCCATTATAATTAGGGGTTGGAAGCTGCTGCTCCGCAATACTAATTACCTGGGAAGCTGGAAGCTTCCATGCAACTCTTTGAGAGAAGAAGAGCAAGCGCGTGGGTCACCCTCGCGCATCTATGGACTTCAGGGACCAAAGGAAGGACATGTCAAAGCACTTGTGATTGTACTAGTTTTTTTCTTGAGCAAAAAAATGAATGTACGAGTAACAAGGTAATTAAGTTTTCTCTTTGTAGTGGAGTAACACTGACACGTGAATTAGGGATACAAATGAGATAACTCGAGGCGTTATTACCGTCATTTAGTTAAAGCGGTATACGTGACGGTTGCGTGGTCGATCGCTCCGTCTATATATCACACACGTCAGTCGAGCTTAACCGGTACGCCTCGACCGATCTCCCCGGCAGCTGCACTCCTCTCCAGTCTACGCCGCGCGCTTGTCCAAGCTGACCTCTCCCGATGGCTGCACCGGCTGATAGCTCGTCGGCGCTCGCCATGTTCGCGCTGCTCGTTGCCTTCAGCTTCGCCCAGGTCCTCGCGCCGCTCGTCGAGTGCTTCCTCCGGCAGGGCGGCGGCGGGGACCAGCGCCACCACCCTCTCCTGCGAGTGGCCGCCTCCGCCGTCGTCTTCACCGCGCCGGCGACGTTCTTCCTCGGGATCACGCTGCTTTACGCCCGCGTCATGCCGGCGTTCGCCGCGTTCTTGTCCCCCCTCGCTTTGCGGCGCCTCGTCGTCCTCGCCCGTGCGGTGGCCTGCGCCACGCTCCTCCTTGGTCTGCCTCCCCTCGCCGTGCTGTACCTCGGTTGTGGGAGACGGTGCGAGTAGTGGGGGGAGCAAACAAGCAAAAATAACTTGTTTTTCGCAGATCAGCCAAAATCTGAACCTACTCTGCGTGGAGTTTGCTGCCGAACCAGGCATCACTCTGCTGGATCTGGCCGTCAGGCCGTGGTCCGTCACGAGCCCCGCCGCTCGCCGCCGACGAGATACGTTTGATCTGGCTGTCTGCAGAAACAGAAATTCGCCTCTATGTTGAGTCTCATGTTTTCCCCTTCTGGTTGTGCTGGTGCCTAACTACCTGCAGGCATCCATGGGTCCATGACATAACGAGTCCTCGACAGTCCACGCCGGTGTCAAGTGTGCCATCCTCATCCTTCGATTTTTACACTAGAAATCGAAAATTGTACGCCTAAAAGTCTACCATGTGAAATTCCGAGTTTTACTAATAAAGTAGTAATATCAGTTTGGCGATTCAAAATAACTGCATTGTTTTGTATTTTCAGATCAACTATATCTTTTTAAGTTCCTTCTTACAGGTCACCTGTATTTGCTTCCATGTAAGGACGGCAATGGGTACGGGTATGGGTACGGGTAAAAAACCATGGGTATTTATCCGATGGGTACGGGTATGGTGGAAAATGGTATCCGCGGGTATGAATTTCATGGATATAGATATGGGGTATCCATACTTAATACCCGATACCCGTGACCGTGAATATGACAAGTGGGTCCGAGTTCACATGCATGTGACTCTGTGAGGTGGCCCGTGGCCTTGAGCAGTTGAGCCCGGCTGTGCTTGTGAGCCCGTGCAAATATGTAACCGTAGACACTCCAGTGGTCCAACCTGACTGCTATGTGTGCTGAAATGCTGCTTAAATTCTGCTCTTTTGTGCTACTAAAATTATTGTTTCTAGTGCTCAGTGTGTGCTACTGAAATGCTGTCATTTTAGCCTCTATTGTATGCTGAAATCATGCTCTTTTACTCTTTATTGTGTGCTGAAATGTTGTTGTTCTATCTATGAATGTGTGGGATTGTCGACTTGCGGTTGAACTTTTGGAATGGTGGGCGGGTAGCAGGTATGCGGCGGGTAGCGGGTACGGGTATATATCGATACCCGTGGGCTGATATGGGTACGGGTATAGTGCGGTTTTTCCCCTAACCGTGCCCGACCCGCCCGATTGCCACCCTGCTTCCGTGCACCATGAAAAGGGAAAAATTATAAGCTCGCACAAACCATAAACAAATAATCTTTGCAAAATATATAGAAAAGCAGTTCTAGGCTTCATGGTCCATTACCACCTGATGTGCTTTGAAAATTTGTGTTATTTGATGTATATCTTTACATACCCACTGAACAAAATATTTGAAACCTTAAACTCCAAAAAAAATTAAATTCATCGTCAGTTTAAATTGGTTTGAACTATAGTTATCTTAAATTTAAAAATAGTTTAAATTAAAATTCAATTTATTTTTTCAGAGTTTCATGTCTCAAATATTTTATTTATTGGCCATATAAAGTACAAATATCAAATAGCACAAATCTCAAAGTACATCTAGTAGTAATGGATTGTGGAGCCTAGTCTCCATGTTCCATGGAGCCTTAAGTCTTTTCGTGTCCTTGCAGCCAACTAAATTTACCACGTTGGTTGCTAGGTGATGGTAGTCTCGTTGGCTATCGAAAAAGCTAATGTTTTGTAATCTCTGCTGTTGGACGGGCCGAGAAAATAGTTCTATAATGTTACTTGGTTAGAAAATAGGGCAACCTTACTTCGTCAGGAAATAGGGCCAAGAGATAAATAGTGCGTGAATAATGAATAGGGTGAGAAAATAGGTCCAGCATTAAACATGCTCTAACTCGACTCAAATTTATGAGCTCCCTTGTTTTTTTATTACGAGCATAGCTTTGCAAGCCTACTTAACAGTCTCCGGTGGTTTGCCGATAGTTTACGTCGCCCAATTCAAGCTAGTTTTGTCCACGTCACCAAAGGCATATGGAATGGTTTTGAATTTAATTAATTTTGATAAATTATAATTCAAAACGAGTAGCAAAATAACTCCCCAAATTAAAAATATATATTAAAAGATACTTGCTTGAGTGCACCACGAAAAGGGATCATACCAACATCAACTTATAATTTCTTATGATCCTTGCAGATCATAAGTTGATGGACCACGAAAAGATACTTACAGGATGTTAAATTTACTTGAAAGAAAAATAATCAAGTTAGATGTTGGTATGATCCTGGAATTTGATTTTGAAAAGGCATACAATAATGTAGATTGTGTTTCCCTTTTTAGATGTTTGGCAATGAGAGGTTTTTTTTTAGGAAATTCATGGACCATCATAGTGCGTTGGTTATGCTTGTAAGATGCACTATTTAGTTGCAAATGCACTATCCTAAGGTGAACATGCACTGCTTGCGAACTTGCTATTGTAAACACGCACGAGGGTTCAGAAAAAAGAGTACGGATGTAAACACACAAATTTTTGGAATTGGACAGCACTTACGGGACTGATATTTCCACATGGACTTGGCCGCCCATATCTTGGATTAAACTCCACATGCAAGCGCACATTGCACCAGAATCATGCTTCCTGAAATTAGACATCACCATGCTTCCAAGTTCCAATTGAGGCGTCCACAGTCCAGCTTGCATCCTTACAAACGGCGACACACTTCGCACTGCTGTATCTGTTCTTCCACTGTGCTCTTTCCTGAAACCCTTTCAACGAAACTCTTCCCTGAATCTGATTGTGAAGCTCAAACCGCTACTCATAGGACTTCGATACAGCAGCTCCAACAACAGCAGCCATCTCCGATTTGCAGAGCATTCAGCTAGCATCCCAGTAACACTGCAGCAACAGCAGCCTCCGATTTGCAGAGCATGTTAATATATAGCTTCCTTGTACCCACCCGACGACAGTCATCTCCCATTTGCAGAGCATGCAATAGCTTCCCCCATACCATGCCATCCTAAATTCTTGAAACACCAGCTGCCTCACTGCTTCACCTGTGCTATCTCACGATCGCTCATTTGCTTAAGCTGTCCGAGAGTGTTGGAGATTTGGAGCTTGCATTGCTGCTGGCCGCTCGACGATGGGGCGGTATTTAAAGCCTCTGTCCATGAGAGTCCAGAGGAGCAGAAAAAGCTACTTTTTTTTTCCCATGTGTTCACAATGTTCAGTTCACACTGATCAGTTTGTCTGAAAGAGACCGACGATGACCAGCGAAGATTTCTACGAGGGGAGCTTCGGCGAAACGACGATCAAGGACAAAGAAAGTCCCTCAAAGCAAGGTTGGGTATCTCGGAAATTTTGTGGAAGCTGGCTCGAAGTATCATGGCGGCATATAGTACAGCTTCGTTCGTCCACGAAGACCTACAGACTTTCAGAGAACCTTCCGAATGAAATTTCTCTGTAGTTTCCGAGGTTGCGATGAAGCTTGCTGCAAGAACGTCGCTTGCGAGTTGCGATACAGTAGTGTTTTTCAAACCCAAAGGTGTCCTTGAAGTCAACAGGATTTGTTTGCCTCGTAATTTACAGGGATTAGTGTAGGTGACATTTTTTTCACTTTCATGTAGAAGTCTGCCTGGCAGGCAGCCATCTGTTGGTTCCGAACAAACAAATGGTGAGATCTTAGGCCATCTTCAGCAATAGGTGCCCAAGCCCAAACCCCATCACTGTAGCAAACAGTGATGGGACACGAATAAGAAAAGTAGAGTGTATGAATAGTGATGGAACAGTTGTTAGGAGGTGAATAGGAATGGGGCAGTCCCATTTGGTGCGTGACACGTGAATAGGGATGGGGCAAAAGAGAAATGGGGCATCTGCTAGAGATGCCCTTAAGGGCACGTCTAATAGTGGGTCTATTTCTCTACTATAGTTGAATAAAAATAGAGTAGTGCATAGTGAAAATAATGTTAGAAGTAAAATACAAGAGAGGAAAAATATAGGGATTAAGAAAATAGGTTCAGCATTACTTGGCTAGGGAATAAGACCAAAAGGTAAATAGTGCATAAATAGTAAAATAGGCTTAGCAAATAAACTCATCATTAGACATGCTCTAAGTGATGCATAGAGGGAAAGTTTTTAGGAAACAAATGTCCATTTGGTTTCTGAACTATTGTTGTACAGAACCAAGTGAAATTGCTCCTCGAATTGCGGGCGAAGCCAGCAGCGGCTTGGGCCTCCCGTACATGAATTGTGCTGCACGAAAGGGCTGAGGTCCTCCTCCACCACTAGGGGTGCAAACGGAAAAGATATTTTTTGACTGATCGATCGACCGAATCAATTCGGATAGTGATTTAAATAGTTTTTTTTAGATATTTGGATGTTCTTGTCAGATACGGATATGGATAGTAGATATATGTCGGATACGGATAATATCCGAATATTTTTTGAATAGTATCCGTTTTGCAAATTTGGATACTATTCAGATATCCAAAGACCCATAATAAATAATGGTTTTGACCAATCTAGCATTACCACAAGACGGGCTTTCCCTATTAGTGCTCATTATAGGATGGTTCTTCCGCTCTTCATCGTCCTATCATTATTAATGACTAAATAAAATCTTATCTATATCAAATTACCTATTGTCATCACTGCTATATCAATGTCTGACGCATGCACGGATGCCCATCATATTATAATATCTTAATTAATTCAGCTCTCTCAACTTTCTTTTTCTTTGTCTGTTTCATTTTGGAAAAGGAGATGTTGTTCAAGTGTACATATCTAGTTATCGAGCATCTTTACTTTCACATGTTACTTGACTATAAATATTTGCATATGTATTGAACCCGATCTGTATATGCTCTGTATTCATAAACGATATTATCTGATACTATCCGGATTCATATTATGTCCGATACTATTTGTATCCGTAAAAAATATGGATACAGAGATATGAGATAAATGATATATGACCGTACTCAATCTGATTAAATCCGTAGCTGCGTGCATGTCAAGGTGTTGCAGCGGCAATGCTGCAAGCAGGCAAGAAGCAAGAAGCAGCAGCAGAGCAGGACGGTTTTACTTTACTGTTTTACCCTTACTTTAGTTGTTGCACAAGGGTAGCGTCGTCATTTAGGGTGAAGGATCAAAGAGACCCTATTTAAATGGATCTGTTTGGACACTTTGGTCCATAAAATGTTCCCCCTATAAATAGGGAGACCTATGTACGTATAAGGGGTTTGAGTGGTGCCGTCAAATCCTCGCCAGAGCACGCTCGGTGTAGGCACTGGGTGGTCGTCGGCCGCCGTCCTCTTGGAGCCGGAGCTGGACGGCGTGGACATGTGCACGGGAGGTGAGCGATACACCTTGCACAAGACAAGGTCGCAGCCGCCGCCGTCTCCTCAGTCGAGGCTGAACTCGAGTATGCACCAACCCAGCCTAAGAGAAAGTGCTCGACGACGTCTTCACTCCGTAGGAGGGCCTCTGCATGCAACCGACGCGACGATTGTCCAGGTCTCGCACGTCCTTGGGGCGCCCCTCCGATTTCCAGAACCCCTCGCCGGCTGTGCCGCTGTGGCTATGCCGACCGCGCGCTGCCTCCTCCCGGTCGATCGAGCCCTCCTGATCTTGTAGCGCATGGGTGTCGTGGCCAGATTAGATTTCGTCAGGGAATTGGAAATTTGGGAATTGGGAAGGAGAAAAGGGGATCGGGATAAGAGGACAGAGGGGGGACAGAGGAGAAGGATAGGAAGGAAACGTTTGTGAGATTCTCATTCCATGCCAATGTCGGAAAAGCTACAGGGTTTTATACCCACACACAGTGGTCCCGGCGTCGCAGCGCCACACACATGCACAAAGCCCACGGCCCAACTCACGCTCACGCAGCCACATACGGCAAGGTGCCACGCAGGGCTAAGTCGCCGTGACACCACCTCCCCCTGAAGACGCAGCTTGACCCCAAGCTGGAGCCTGTGGATATCTAGCTCGGAGCACATCATAATCCTCCCACGAAGCCATTGAAGCCGGTAAAGATGACCATTGGACCAGCACCTGAGCATGAGCAGCATTGCCTTTCTTGACCAAGCGGCGGTCCAGTATCACAGAGGGCTGAACATCATGCTGATCCAATTCAATAGGATGAGGCAGGGTATTGTAAACTGGATTGAAATCAGGTACATGCTGCTTCAATTGAGAGACATAGAAGACAGGATGGATCATACTGCCAGCTGGAAGTTGGAGTTCATAAGCCACCGAGCCAATCTTACGGAGGATGGAATAGGGTCCAAAGTACTTGTAAGAAAGTTTTGGTGATGCTCGACGAACCACGGAGGATTGAACGTACGGTTGAAGTTTGAGATAAACCAGTTCTCCAACCATGAATTCCCTGAAGCTCCGCTTCTTGTCGGCTAGCAGTTTCATCTTTTGTTGTGCCCGGACAAGGTGGTCATGAAGGAAAACAGAGTACTGCTGTCTTTGTTCCAAAAACTGTTGCACATCCATATTTGTAGCAGGAGAAGATATGGCAGGGAACATACCCATATTTGGTTCCACCCCATGAAGGGCTTTGAATGGAGAATGCTGAAGTGCTGAATGGTGAGAAGTGTTGTACCAAAATTCAGCAAGGGCTAACCAAGAATGCCATTTTTTAGGAGATTGTTGCACAGCACAGCGCAGATACATCTCTATGCACTGATTCAACCGCTCAGTTTGACCATCGCTTTGAGGATGATACGATGAACTCATTTGTAATTTGACGCCCAGCTGATGGAAGAGCTCACGCCAAAAGTGGCTGGTGAAAACTTTATCCCGATCGGATACCATAGAGGTGGGAACACCATGTAACTTTACCACATACAGCAAGAATTGCTTGGCCACTTGAACTGCTGTGAAAGGGTGTGCCAAGGGAATTAGATGAGCATATTTGGTGAACCGGTCGATAACCACCATAATGACAGAGTATCCATCTGATATAGGCAGTCCCTCAATAAAATCTAGGCTTATATCTTGCCAAGGACCAGAAGGGACTGGTAATGGCTGAAGAAGACCCGGGGATTTGCAATTTTCGTGCTTAGCTTGTTGGCATATAGCACACTGTTTAATATAGGATTCCACTGCTGTTTTGAGGCCAGACCAAGCAAAAAGCTTCTTCAGTCGATGATAAGTGGCATGAATACCTGAGTGTCCTCCAATGGGGCTGGAGTGAAAGGCAGCGATGATTTTGGTTTGAAGGCCTGCATTGGCTCCTATCCAAATTTTCCCATTCTTGCGAATAATGCCATCTTGGAGAGTGTAAGAAGGATCTGGAGCACCCCCGGTAGCCAATTGGACCAACAATTCTTGCGCTTGAGGGTCAACCACATAGGAATTGCACACTTCTTGAAGCCAAATAGCCTGACCCCCAGAAATGGCATGGAGACTAAAAACATGGCCAACTCTAGAAAGGGCATCTGCAGCCTTGTTCTCGGTGCCTTTCTTGTAGTGGAAGGTGAATTGTAACCCTACCAATTTAGTCATTGCCTTTTTCTGTAATTCAGTAGTTAGGTCTTGGTCTTTGAGGTTGCAAAGGCTCTGATGATTGGTTTTGATAATGAAGGGTCCTCTTTGCAGATATGGGCGCCACCTATCAATAGCCATCATGATAGCTAAAAACTCCTTTTCATAGATAGATAATTTCTGATTTTGAATGCCCAAGGCCTTACTGTAGAATGCTATAGGGTGGCCTTGTTGACTAAGGACAGCTCCAATGCCCGTGTTACAAGCATTAGTCTCAATGGTAAAAGACTTAGAGAAGTCTGAAAGGGCAAGGACTGGTGTAGAGCTCATAGCTGTTTTCAGCTGCTCGAAGGCTGTCTGGGCTGCAGTAGTCCACACAAAGGAGTTCTTTTGCAGTAGTGAAGTGAGTGGTTTAGCTAGAACTCCATATCCTTTAACAAATTTGCGATAGTAGCCAGTTAAACCCAGAAAACCTTTAAGTTGAGTGACATTGGTTGGAGTAGGCCATTTGAGCATTGCCTCAGTTTTAGTAGGATCAGTAGCTACCCCTTGTGCTGAAATGATATGACCAAGATATTCTAATCTGTCAGCAGTAAAGGAACATTTAGATGTCTTGACAAATAGTTTATTTGTCCTCAGCACCTCTAGCACTAGTCTCAGATGATTAATATGCTCCTCCAAGGTGTTACTATATACAAGAATGTCATCCATGAAGACCAATACGAATTTCCGAAGAAAAGGGGCAAAAATTGAATTCATCAATCATTGGAAAGTAGCAGGGGCATTAGTGAGGCCAAACGGCATAACTCTGAACTGATACAAGCCTTGATGGGTTTTAAAGGCTTTCTTAGGTTCATCTTCAGGGACCATGCGAATTTGATGAAACCCAGAACGTAGATCCAATTTAGAGAACAAGGCAGCCCCAGACAGTTCATCCAAAAGTTCATCAATGATGGGCATCGGAAATTTACTTTTGACGGTGAGGTCATTCAATCTCCTATAATCTACACAAAATCGCCAAGAAGCATCCTTCTTTTTAACTAGGAGCACAGGTGAGGCAAAAGGGCTAATGCTTGGGGTGATGATTCCTTTATCCAACATATCACGTACTTGACACTCGATTTCATCTTTTTGTTGTGGAGAGTATTTATAAGGACGCACAATGATAGGGGAGGCTGAAGGAACCAATGCGATTGCGTGATCATAGGTCCTGTGAGGGGGAAGGTCTTTGGGGTCCTGGAAAATGTCTTGATATTCAGTGAGAAGGGAATGTAACTGTTCTGGCAGTCCTTGTTCTGAATGTATATGGTCAGGTTGCAATGGAGAAAGCATCACCGCTGCCCAAACATCATTGCCCAGTAGGAGTTTGTGTAGGGCCAATGAAGAAATTGGGTCAAAGGTGGTAGGAGTATCTGATTGGATGCCTTGCAAAGTCACTTGTTGGCCTTTATGTTCAAATTGAAGCCATCGTTCCTGCCAATGACATGTCATAGCCCCAAATTTGGATAACCAGTCCATACCCAAGATGGCATCGTATCCACCTAACTAGAGCACTCTCATCTCTTGAGTGAAGGTGTGTCCCTGTACCCACCATTGGAATGTAGGAATAATTCCAGAACATTGCAGTAATTCTCCACCTGCAACTCGAACAGCAACCGGAGGCAAAGGTTCGGGTGCTAAACCCAATAATTGGACCATATTACTGTCAACAAAGGAATGAGAACTGCCAGAATCCACTAGAATAATCATGACTTTGTTTTGAGATAGAGCTCTCAATCGAATGGTCTTACTATGACTGGTGCCGGATAATGCATGAATGGAAACATGATATTCATCTTCTGTAGCCTCCTCCTCAATTACAGAGTCTAGTATTTTATCGGAAAGAATATCTGTTGTTTGCATAGCTTTGAGTTGGCTCCCTACTGGCAGCTTACAAGTATGTTGTGGAGAAAACACCTCACCACATTTAAAACATATACCATTAGCTCGTCTATATTCCTTTAACTGTTTGGCCTTCCATAGATCCCCTTTGTCCAGGGAGTTTGCTGTTGTAGGTTTCACCCCTAAATCTTGTTTAGGTATTAGAGCAGTAAAGGACCCCTTAGTGGACACTCCTTTCATGAAAGGTTTTTTAGCTCTGTCCATAATTTGCTCTTGCAAGTGGGCTATATTGGCGGCCTGAGAGACAGACTGTGGCATTTGAATCTCGACTACACTTCGCAAATCATCTCTTAAACCTAAAATGAACTGATTAACGAGCATGATTTCACTGAGACCCGGATCATACATTTTGAGATGATACACCAGAGAATCGAATTTGATTCTGTAGTCTTCCAATGAGCCCACCTGCTTGAGTAAAAGCAGTTCCCTGGATTTTTCTCGATGAGTAGCAGTTTCAAATTGAGATAGCATAACATCCTTAAATTGTTCCCAACTCAGAACATCTATGAAGGTCCTTTGGGAATCATACCAGTATGCTGCTCGGTCTGTAAGATGCAGGACAGCAGCAGTAACTTTGAAATCTTCAGAGATGGCATATAACTGAAAAACCTTCTGACACTTGTTGATCCAAATTCTCACATCATGGCCATCACAACGAGGAAAATCCATTTTGGGCATCCATCCCTTTCTTCCTCCCTCAGCATCATGCACAAAATTTGTGGAAGCCGGCACTGCTACCGGGTTTGGTAGTGGCCCCAACACGCCAGATCCTGAGAAATCACCAATGGATCTGCCACTATCCTTCTGAATTCCAAAATCACCTGGTCTAATAGGGGTTGTGTTAATGATATCAGAGCTTGATGCTGCCTTATCCTTCTGGATTTTCCCAATTAACGCCATTGCCAAATCAATTTTGATCTGCATCTTCTCCGTGGCTTCCTTGCTGCTCTCCAACTTGGAATCCAACTCAGTCAATCTCTCCTTCATTTCATCCTTGACTGCTTGCAACTCATCTCGTAGGAACTCCTTCAGACCCTCTATTGCGGATGCCATCGATCTAGTCACAGACCCCGTGTTGCTCCTCTCCAAACCGCACTAGCCTCAGGTTCAGGGATTTTACGGCTGCAGTGCAAGACCGCAGCCAACTTCCCCCTTGGAATTGCCTTACAGCCCGATTGAGAGGTAGCGGAGCAACACCACGGATCGTCCTTGCTCTGATACCAAAGTGTCGTGGCCAGATTAGATTTCGTCAGGGAATTGGAAATTTGGGAATTGGGAAGGAGAAAAGGAGATCGGGATAAGAGGACAGAGGGGGGACAGAGGAGAAGGATAGGAAGGAAACGTTTGTGAGATTCTCATTCCATGCCAATGTCGAAAAAGCTACAGGGTTTTATATCCACACACAGTGGTCCCGGCGTCGCAGCGCCACACACATGCACAAAGCCCACGGCCCAACTCACGCTCACGCAGCCACATACGGCAAGGTGCCACGCAGGGCTAAGTTGCCGTGACAACGGGGTAGAAGAAGTACGAGATGGCGGAGCTCTTCTTCCCGTTGGCCTGGTCAGTGCCCGACGCGAGGTCACGGCCATCGACGAGGTCCGCCGGAATGGCGGAGTAGACGTCCGCTTCATGGATGATGACGCTGCGGTTGTAGGGACCCCCGGCGATCTTTGGGTGGCGGAAATGCGTGATGACGTGGTGATCGTCCGGGCAAAAGAAGCTTGGAAGATCCAGAGCAACAGCCTCTTCGATGGCCATAGTTCTTCATCGCTGTGGTAGGGAGCAGAGATGGGTGAAGTTGGAAGTTCCTGGTATAAAGATGGATTGATATTGGCGCAGCCGTGCAGTGATCGCTGGAGTTGGGAGTTGTTCGTGCAAGATGGAATGGAAGAGATGGGTAGATTCGGTAGGGGTGGCGCAGCGTTAGTTTACTGTCCGAGCCAAAACGCTACTGGTACTTACAGTGAATTGGAAATTGTTATAGACTGTTCTTTTGGACGGTTGCGTTTGCGTTTGCTTATAAACTAAAAATTTGTTATTTTTATACAAACCAAACGTTTTGACGTTTGGCAGCCAATTTTTATAGATCTTATTATTTCTTCTTGAAGCTCTCAAAACCATTTTTTCTATAATTTTTTGATCTTCGAATGTCCTTATCGAGGAGTTATTCTCCGAACCAAAAACACAACTAGTACTCGCGGTGAATTGGAAATTAGGAGTTCTTGGTGCATGATTAATTTAAACGGTCAATTCTTTGCGCAGAGGAAATGCTTATGGCTATAGGAAAAAAAAGGAACTAAGGTACGTACACTGTATTCCAAACAACACTGTATTCGGAAAGAGGAAATTGGGCCCGTCGCACGTGACTGCGTGCTACTGCAGCTAATGCGGTGCCTTGCCGGTAGGGGTGAACACAAGTCGGATAATATCCGTCCGTATCTGGTTTTTATTAATTTAAAACTCATTTTCGATGGAAACAGATATAGATACCAATAATTAACCGAACTCTTCAACGAATATGGATACAGGTTGAGTGTTATCCGATACGTATTGGTATCCGTACAATATTATCTGTATCCGGTTATTTGCAATCTAGATATTATCTATATATGGATACAGGTTAGGTTCGGGCTCGCCCGCTTCATGCTCATCCTTATATTGGGCTTGCTAGCTGCTATTGGCGCATGCTATGCAGGTACGTGCATGCTACAGTGCTGCTACGCACGCACTACTGCACTAGTTACGTATTTCATTTGGCCAAGCAAAAACAACTATGTATTTTATCCTTCTAAAAAAGATATTTTCTTCTTCAAATAAAATATATTGTGTTATGTGCTATATTCATGTCCCTGCCTAGCAACTAATAAAATATGGTAAAATCCGTTTTCGTGTTTGTATTCGATCCATATCCGGTCCATATTTGTATCCGCTAAAATCCGTATGCGATACAAAATATGGATACGGATATAGGAAAACCCTGATCCAATTCGTATCCGTCCATTTTCACTCCTATTCGCTGCGATAGCAGATGAGGGATGCGTGAGGTCCATGTCGGATGGGGAGGAGCCGTACCCCACCGTGGAGGCTGGTGCGTCGCCGAGGAGCTTCCGTTGCATCGAAATCTAAAAAAAGGGGAGCAGCAGAGCAGTTGCCGAGTTGGGTAGAGAAAAAAATGTTAGGATATGTGACATACCCATATTTTCCCCATTTTAGCATAAATTTTTTTTCACAAAAGTCATATTTAAAACCCTTTTTAATTTCCCCTAAATTTTGAAAGGATTTCCAAATCCAGTACTTATTTATTACTAAAAAGAAAGTCACCTTCCTTTATTTTTAAAATTATTTATTCTATTAACAACCAATATTATTCCATAATTAGATTCCCCTCATTTTTCTAAGAATTTAGAAATTTATTTCACATTTTTCTGACTTTTCTATAATTTTCTATAAATTTCTAAAACTCTTTCCTTTTCTAGAAATTTGGAAATACGCTTTCCGTTTTGAGGAATACGCGATCTTCGTAGCCCTCTTTTCAACCTGGAGCTCCACCTGAGCCCAAGGCCTGGTACTGTTTCGGCCCAATCCAGCCCACCAGTACCTTAAGTGGCAACCAATGGCCACGATCAAATTATATTGATCCAACGGCCAATAGCCATACCGTTTCAAAGTTTAAATCCCATCCACCCGAATCAGATCCAACAGACTGGAAGTGTCCGCGTCACCCTTCCCAAGTCTAGCCCACTGGACTATCGTCTCCAGCCCCGGCGTCGCCGCCCCCGCCGCTGAACTCGCCGGAAACGCCAAGGACCGCCGCTAGAACTCACCGCCGCCCTTGATTTCACCATCTCCAGAACCCTCTCCATCCCACGAAGTTCATCCTCCACATCACCAACCCCATCCGGCCGCCGAGCGCGACGAATCACTCCCCAACGCGCTGCCAGCGCCGCCGCCGCCATTTCCACGATTCCGTAGCCGCCAAACCACCTCCCGCCTATATAAGGCCACCTTCGGCCCCGGCTCAGCTCAACCCACCTCCTCCACCCCTTTCCCTCTCCCATAGCTCGCCGGAGCACCCTCCTCACCGGAGCCCGAAGCTACGCTGCCGTTTGATCTCGCCGCCGGCCACCGCCAGTCCCCCTCGGCCCTAGCCAAGACCACCTAAAGGTAGCCCTCAACTTCCTCTACCATTCCCGACCATCGGCCGTCCCACTCACCACTGCGCCGCCAATGGCCACCCCGACGAGCTCCCTTCCTTCACACTCTCCCTGATCGACACGGCCCCGCCTATTAGGTCGCTTCGTCCACCGACCAAGCCCACTTCAAATTTCAAATTGCTAAGCCCAACACTGTTTATTTTATTTCCTTTTCTTTTTCTTTTTCCAGAGAAGCTTTTTTGAATTTATTTAAATATCAAAATACCTCCTAAAATTCTGCCAAAATTTTCAAAAATCTAAAATGACATAAAAATTATTAAAATTATTAAATCTGAATATTTCATAATAAAATATTCAAATAAAATCCTTTTTATAATTCTTAACGTATAAAATACATATACTATTTAGAAAAATTCTCCAAAAATTCTAAAAATTATATTAAATTCTTAAAAATCATATTTTAACTATTTTACCCCTATCCATTCGACAAATTCCATCTTGAAACTCCGGCAATTTTTGTCGTCGACCCCGATCTCGAGAATTTTATCAATCCACACTGAAATTCGCACGAACACCGATAATAAAAATCATGCTGCCCGGAGGAAATGGCCATTTTATTCAAAATACCCTATTTCCATCCATTTAAAAATAATTTCTAAATTTCTTAATACCCATCACCTATTCACCCAAACCATTCATACATCATCATTATTTACTTTTGCATAATATCTCTTTTATTCTTGTATTTATTGGAATTTCTTTCTTTATTTATGGCGTATAGATAATGAACTAGTTGTCTCCGAATCCTTTGATCAAGAATACCCGGAAGACACTTTCGAACTCGACCCCATTACCGAAGAAAGCAAGTTTTCTACCCTTGAAGCATATTAAAATTCCTAAATTTATTTATTATTTATTTACTGCATTTACTTTTTAGTTACTTATTTAAGAATTATCTTTTAATTGAATTATGATTTTTGACATTTTTATATAGAATAGATAATCCAAACTTCACAACCCAAAAGCCCACCCAAAATAATTAAACTTGATAATAACCTAGTATAGGAAAATCTAGATATGTAATTATTTCAACAAATAGGATAATGTTCATTTTGTCTTTTGGATAGACAATATGATAAATAGAAGAAGGAAAATTTGAAAAGTATAGGCATGAATTACCAGATGGATAATTGCATGGTTAAGATATTGTCTTAGTGTTTTCGCAATACCTTTATAATACTGGCCAAGTAGTCACCGGTAATGATCGTGCGGAGGCCAGGCATTGCCATGTTTCTGGGATATTGGGCCAAATGATTCACATGTTATCGGCTATGTATGTGTGAAGGCCAATATCACCAGGGTTTTCTTCAATGTTTGTGCTTTATGCAAAATATTGAAAAACTTGGACTATTTTTGAATAGAAATGACATAAATACCGCCCATCCGTATTATCCGTCATTTTGCAGGTAAAGATGGGCAGGTTCTGCAGAACTGATAAAGAAAACATATATGGACCATACTTCTGGAATATGAAGTTATGTTAAAATGGGTGATGCCTATTCTATTTAAATTAAATCCATGAATTTTTAAAATAATGGTCAACAGATGGATAAGGATGGAGAAAAGAGATAGTAATTTATTGAATTCATTAAAAATTTCTTTAGAAAATGGTTTTATAATACTAAAGTTAAGTTTTCAAAATATTGCATAATATTCCAAGTAAATTATGACCACAGCTTTCTTTGAGACATTTTACAATATAGTTAATATTTTATTTCATATGAAAAACTGCTAGTACCGTTGTTGTACTTACCTGTTATATGGGACTATTCATAAAATTGAATAGATCCCTGCTCCGTTGCAGATCCCGATCTTGATTTTTCAACAGAAGACATGGAACTCTTCGGTCTAGAATATTAGATATGTAGAATATAAAAATAGTCTGTGTAATACTATAAATTTTGGTATTGTAAATGTATATTAATACTAATTAAATAACATGGCAAGTTTGTTGTACCGATTCTGGGTCAATACTTATACTATTAAAAAAAGGACCAATTTTTAATTTCATATATTAAACTTGGTCCCCGACAGGATACTAGTAAAAACAAAGGGTGGGTTCTTTTCAGTTTTCTTATCTACTTATTTGCCTTATCTCGTCACTTCGAGAATTTTTCGAGATAGCCTCGAGAGCTGGTCGGCCTCCAATTTTGGGGTTTAGAGAGGTTATAGACACGTCTATAAGATAAAAAAAACGACTCAAAAGTAATAAAAAAAAGTGAGATAAATCAAATAGGACACGAGATAAGACAAATAAGTGGAATAAGATAAACTGAAAAGAACCCGGTCTAACCCTAACTCGGCCCCCTCCCACCCCAAATCCATTCACCGCTCTTGACTCCTCCCTCGTTTCCTCACACAACCACACCGCACGACATCACCCTGCCCTTCCTCCTAGTCTCCTTCCCGGTGCTGCCCTCTCCTTCCCCGACTCTGATGCCATCATCTTCCCCACCTTCCCCCAACATTGCATTGCCATCATCCTCTGACGGCTTGACACCGTGCCATCCTCCCCTCCCTGAGACCCCTACACCTTCTCTAGTTGCATGGCCGGACTCTAGAGCAAACCAAACCGGTTAAGCTTCTAGTTCTAGTTTTTTTTTTTGGTTAAACTGACAATCCCTTAGATACCTTGGTTAGGTACATGCAGTGCATTTGTTATCGATTGCTTTCTTTTTTTTAATGTTTTGGCTTTTTTATATCGTTTCTTGACAATCCTGAAAGTGTTAATCTCAGATCCGGCTTTGATTATCTATTTATATATTTTGATGCCATTTAAAACAGTCAAAGTTCAGTTTAAAATTTAAATAGACAGAGAGCCGCCGCCGGCGGGATGGGGGCGGAGCATGGGGCTCAAGCCGGAGGCACCATCAGACGGGAGTGGAGGGCTGGAGGCGACACGCGAGCGAGTGGCCAGGGAGGCGACGGGGTGGCCACGGTGGCGACGATAGGGCTGACTGGCTTGGCCTCGGGCTGGGCAACTGGACGGTCAGATCGCGCTCATCCAGCTCGCTGCCTCCGCCATTGATGAGCACGAGGCGCTGCTGGCCATGACCCAGAGAGCTCGCGTGATGGTAGCGGAGACAGATGCGTCATCTTCGATTCTTCGTCACGAGATCAATCGATTCCTTGATTTGACGATAGGTTGATGGATTAATTTGATGTATTTGTAGTCAGTAATTAGTACCCTTATGTTGCTACCATTGCTATTTAGCAACGGACGGGCTTGCTGTTCATGTGCTCCGGCCTGAAGTGTTTGGGGCACTTCCGGGATGCCTACTAACTGTTTGCGTGTTTAGTGAAATGCACCTATATGCATTCAGCGAGGTTGCAATCAATCAAATAATTTCTTTTCAAACAAGCACCATTATTTACATCCGCTCAACTCGGCTGAGACGTACGAGCCCAAACAACCAAAAAAAAAGAAAACCTTTTGTATTTCGATTGATCTTCAGATTCTGCGGAACAAGATTCTGATATGATCTTTAGGTTTTCCCCGTGGTGTCTTTCCCCCGTCCTGCTTCAGGTTCTGCTCCACTTCAGTTTGGCACAGGTCCTCGCTTGGATAGTTGAGTGCTGTACCGCACGTGGTATTCTTTTCGGCAATATGCTAGCTGCCTCGGACGCATACCGATGTGATGCTTGCGAGTCGAGCACTGAAATGGTGCTGTGTGCGACTGCTATTTTAGCTGCCATTGAGACCCGAGGCGACTTCCTAAGTCAACTCCGGTGCCTAAACAAGAGCTTCCCCCTCTTGCTTAGCCGAACTGCGCTGGCTGATGGCGCTGCCGATACGCAAGCTCAGCTGAGCATTTCTTCCATGGCGGCCAAACGTATTGTACAGACAGGTTCACTTCCTTTCTCTGGGCCCTTGACTCCTACAGTGCTAGTTTTGTTTGATGTGTGCATAATCGACTAGCAATCTTCAACGTCCTCTTTAGATTGCGGTGTGATTTGAGTCTGCCGAAGCATGCTCGTTCTCGGTTTAGATCACACGATTAAATCGAGCGTCCTGCTTGATAGATTTTGCTGAGAGATCAGTTTATTACCTCAGCGGCCTTGTGCCTTCTTGGTTTGAGTCCCGTTCTTGATATATTACTTGCTTAAATTATTTTAATATCTTTTTTAACGCTTTGACTTTGACGTCATATTTCTTGAAAATCCCAAAGTCACAATTAGAACATTCTTAAATCCTGTTTCGATTATCAGTTTCAGATTTTCACACACTGTTAAAAAAGGTTAAAGTTTAGTTTCAGCATATAATTAGATAATTTTAACACCGGAGACCTGTAAATTGTTGTGTTTCCTAACTTCAGTGAATTTGAGGGAATTCTCTTAACTTTTCTTAGGAAAAAAAATCCTATACCAGGACCAAGGCTCTTGAGCCGTTTCTCTGTCATCTCTTGCCCGAGAGGGGAGTGGCTTTTACTGACAAGCCCCCCTTCTTGCACCGAAGCATCCGAACGTAGACTTTCCTTCTGGGCCTGTGAGTGTAGGCCCCAGCACACCCTGTCTGGAGGGTCAGGCGTGCTGGCCCGGGCCGCAGCATATAGACATGGGCCACTCTGCTCATGTTAATTCGGCCCTTCACAAGCAATTCTCTGCTTTCGTTTACTTTATCAGATGCTCCAAAGCGCATCGTCAATATATGTCTATATGCTGACTTTGAACTCGAATGACTAGTGCTAACAAGTTCTATGGGTTAACTTAAAAATTTTACTCTAAAACGCTGGAGCTAGTTGTTGAGTCAAAAAAGGTTGGTCGACCACACTCCATAATGAGTGCTTAGCTAGCATGTCACCCAAATGTAGCCTATGTAATCCATGGCAGTAGTAGAGTATATCCAGCCAAAGAAATACTCCATCTGGCCATTTTAATTTGAAAAAGTCAAACTTTATAAGTTTTGACTAACAATTAGTCAAATTATATGTATCGTTAGTATACAAAGTTGTATTAATATGTTTATATTTTAAATTGCTTTTGATATAATGTTATTTTGTGGCAATTGATAATATATAATAGAAGAACTTAATGGTTAAAGTCTATTTTCAAAGACTTTCTCAAGTCAAAATATGTTCTATAACAATGGACGGAGGGAGGAGTACACTGCAACGGTATTAGCTACGAAGGTGTCGCTCGTACCGAATGGCCCTTGCCATGTGGCTGGTGCAATTTAAGCAGCACATAGTACCCTAAGGGCATCTCCAGCAACCCCAAGCCCATTATTGTAGCAAATAGTAATAGGACGAGAAATGTAACAATGAGGCAGTGAATAATGAAAGTAGAGAGTAGGAATAGTGATGGGCTGCTGTTGGGGATGTGAATAGGAATGTGGCAGCTTCATTGGTGAGGTGGCACGTGAATAGTAATAGGGCAAAAAAAAATGGAACAAACTGTCGAAGATGTCTTAAGTAGAAGAATTTTTTTTGGAAATGATTTTGACTCTTTATTAGAGCAGCCGATGTAAATACAACCGCCCACGTGACCTTTTAACACCGGTAGGACCTACCACGTCACCAGGAGCCACAGGAGTACAGGACCACAGCCAGGAGGAGGTCAGGAATCAGGGGATACTAGCTAAGCACCCCGCGCCTTGCGCGGGTGCAATCAAGAGACAAACAATGAAATTATCATATCGCACATTTTTATATACATTAAGAGTATTTTATGAGAAATTAAAGAAAGTACAATTTATTGTATATTATATATAGACAATAAATGCATAGATCAATTAACAACCAAGTAAACTTGATTTGAGAAATATGGTGGATTCAATTAAAAAATTGGATAGGTGGTCTCCATCGATGAAAGCAAAAAAAAAAAAACACTGGCATACGTATGCAATTGGTTGCAATGGACTCTGCAGTAGTGCAAGAAATACTATTGAAAAAAATGGATAACTAGTCTTCATTAGGAGAGGCGAAAAATTATGCCACAAGAAACATAGCTTTATAAATTTTTGTAATAAATTTTTTTTGTAGACCTTGTTTGTCCAACAATATCTTTTTAAATTTTTAAACGGTATATAAAAATAAAATAGAAGAGAAAAAGAGAGTGAAAACATCTAGTAAAACTCAATACTTCGTAATTTGAAAAAAAACTTTTAAAAAATTAAACCTTTTATAGACCTTCTTTATCAAACTATGGTTCTATTTTTGTAAGTCTTTCTGGGAAGTTATAAACGGCTTAGAAAAAAGAAAATAGTGAAGAGGAAAAAAGAGTAAAAACATTTTAACAATTAAAATTTTTCCTCCTTTGGTTTTTTATTTTTAGAACGCATGCAAAAAATTCTTTAATTTATTTCTTAGTATAATTTTTTAAGGAAATTAAACTTTTTTATGGAGCTTGTTTGTCTAGCAATGGTTCCATTTTATATTTTTTAAAATTTTTTGACGGACTAAAAAAGAAAATAGAAGAGAATCAAAGAGATTTTTATGGAGCTTGTTTGTCTAGCAATGGTTCCATTTTTTGTATTTTTTTAAATTTTTTGACGGGCTAAAAAAAGAAAATAGAAGAGAAATAAAGAGAGCGAAATAGTCATTTAAAATTCAATCTTTTTTAGTTTGCATTTTTTAAAAAAAGCTTACTATGGACTTTTTTGTCTAGTGATTGTTCCATTTTGCAAGTTTATATTTTTTTTGGAATTTTAAATGGCCTAAAAAGGGAAATAGAAGAAGAGGGGAAAATAGTGTAGGCAAAGCATGCGAATGTAAAATGGGTGGAACTTTGCCTTTTTATGCGAAAAAAGCATTATATATTAATGCTGCAATGAGGACCTGCGAAAAAGGAAAAAAAATTACACGACTAGACTTTGAGAGAAGCTGGCATTCGATCCCTGGTTGGTGAATTGAAACCTGAAGCAAAATACCACCTAGGAAAACAGCCCACATTGTTGTAAAGTAGTACACAGAAATCCTTATATATGTAAATTTTGAACGGA
Source organism: Olyra latifolia (assembly GCA_036346145.1). Taxonomy (NCBI): domain Eukaryota; kingdom Viridiplantae; phylum Streptophyta; class Magnoliopsida; order Poales; family Poaceae; genus Olyra; species Olyra latifolia. Next base: position 7,539,462 of record CM070530.1, read on the forward strand.
CGGTCAGATCTCCACCAGTTTGAACATTGGACGGTGAGCGTCTCCAGCCGGGCAAGTAGATAGCTATGTTTGACAACATGCACAAAATTATTGTGTACTACTACATAATTTAGGAGGTGGACACGGGAAAGAGGAAATAATATGCATAAGTAAAACATGGAAGCTGGGATTCGAACCTGGGCTGGCCAACCAAAAGTCGGAGCGGAAGACCAACAGAGCAAACGGGCCGCTTCGCTGAATAGCATCCGGTAGAAATTCTTTTATATAGAAAGTTTAAATAGATGGCCAGATGCTATCAGTTCAAACATCGAACGGCCAGTGTTTTTGGGACGATGTGACGTATAAAGAAACACAATACGTATCAACTCCGGAAGAGTTGTGCCGGACATCTACACAAATATATACTTAGATTCCGGCGACGTGTAGTCAACCGCACCGGCGACTTCGAAAAAATTAGCCGCATTTCTTTTGCTTTTTTTGACCACGCAAGGCAAATAAAGCGGCATCTTGCAATGCCTGCATCCATCTCATAAGCGAAATCCTCCGAGAACTTAGCTCCTCAAGATCCTTCCAAGCAACCGAGCAAGATGGCAAGCGCAGCTCCGGACGCGATCATCACCGGCCTATGCGTGGCGACCGGCGCCGCCGCGTATCTGATCGCCTCCCTCCCCCAGGCAGGTCCTCCTGGTGCTCGAGCGCGGCAGCTCGATGCCATCCTCCAGGTGTTGCTGGCGCTGCCGGCGGCTACGTCCGTGGCCTTCTTCGCCGCCGTCGCGCTCCTCTATGCGCACGTCGTCCGCACCGGCGGCCGTAGGCCGGTTCCGGAGGGCATCACCTTCACCCTGTGCGCGTCAGTCGGCTTCCTCCAGCTCTTCGTTACGGTCATGTCAGGCGGCACGCACGGCGCGCATGCTCCTCTACTTGATGCTGCCGTTCAGATGTTGCTGCCTGCTGCTGTGACCGCGACCTTCTTCCTCTCCATGGCGCTCGCCCACGTGCACCTCCGCGCCGGCAACGATCGAGCCGATCCCGGCGACCGTGAAGCACCTGACCAAGATCACTCTTGGAGCGGCAGCTGTGACTGCCATGCTTAGCCTCATGGTCGTCGTCCTCAGCTTCGGCAGTGAGCAGTGAATCGCCTAAAGTACGTGTTCGTCTATGATAGCCGCCTCTACAGACACTGCACTTACCGGTAAGGATTTGCGTTTGAAGTCTTTCGATTCGTGTTGTAATAATGCACAATTCTCTTGCTGTGCTAGTATGGGCGTGAGGCTTTCTATGCCTTTTAGTCGATATAAGCCTCTCCTCAATTAACTTGATGCTTGAGATTTCTTGCCATTCTTGGAGACGTACCACAAAGTACAAAGTTAGAGGTACAATTGGCATTTAGGACTCGCACCTTTCTTTATCTGTCCAATACCCTAGTCGCCGCCGTCGCCATGCTCGTCCTTGTTCTCTCGTGCGCGCAGGCGGCCGCCGGGGCGCGCCCCGAGCAGGCGGATCGGCGGAGGCGCGCGGGCAGACGGCGCTGCCAGGACGCGGGTCGGCGGCTGTGCGAGGCGGCGAGGGCACGCAGGTGGGGTGGCCCGGGCATGAATAGGCGGGTCGGCGGTGGCGTACTTGCGGGCCTGCGGAGCGGGCGGCGCAGGCACGCGCGCGGGAGGCCGCGAGTTGGCGCGGCGGTACAGCTGTGTAAGACGCGAGAGTGAGTGAAGGTTGTGCGTGGACGCGGACGCGCCAGCCCTTCGACACGCACGAGCGCGCGTGCGGCGGCGGCCTCCTGATGGATGGCGTCTTCTGGTTCGGATGCCGACATGGGCCGGCCCACATGGTGGCATCGGTCAAGGCAAATTGCCAATGACTTTTGCGACGAGACGAGAGGGTGGATTACGTACCGGGTAGACGGCGAGCAAGCACCCAATAAACAGTTGCTCTGTATCAGCGTGGCAGCGTCCGATTGCTAAGATGAGGGTTGATTCCGCCCGTCCGCCATTTCGCTTTGTTCTACCCCGTGCCTGTGTTTAGTTTGTTACCCCATCTCCATTCTGGTTAGTTTAATTTGGTGTCCATCTGGTGAGGATGGATCGATCGGCTAAGACGGCGCCAATGGCGATGAATTTTTTACCGGATAGCGGGTGGGACTGTTGATTTGATTCTAACTTCACAAATGATGTCTGCTTGGTCCTTAGGTTGTGATATTAGTCGTCATATCTTCCCTCTCTGTCATGTTGGGACCGTATAGATTTAGAAACTATTCGGCTATCCGTAGTTTCAGAAGTGCATAGATATAGAAGCCGTTTGGCTATCCATAGTTTTAGAACCGTGTGGTTTTTGAGGGGTTAACAGACTTAAACCGAACAAACGGTTAGTCGTTTGGGTTTTTTAAGTTAGTTGGCTAGTTTTCTCGGGTACCGATGGTTTTTATGGTTGATTGGTAAACCACATAATAGTAGTCTTTAAGGCTCAAACATTCGGTGAACCATAGTAGGAGATCTGGTATTCGCTGCCTAGGGCATGTGCGGTGCTTCTCTATCCTAACCTGATTCTATTTTATCTCTAACACAATATTGGCCCTATTCTGATCCTATTTCATATTTCTTTTAAATTTTATTCTAAACCCCATATTTCACTATTCACAACTCTATTTGTATATTGTTGTGGCCACAATAGAACAATCATTGGATATGCACTTAAAGATAAGATTACTTGCATTTAAGCGTTCTGACGCTGACCTACATGAGCAATTCATATGTTGCCTTCCCAACGGGGTCAAGGTCAAAGTAAGCGGTCCCACACAGTCACCCTGCACCTGCATCCTTTACCTCAAAGTCGCCGACAGATCCGGCCACAGATATTGTACTGGTCGTGATCTCCAATCCCGAGTAGTATGCCTACTTCCCCAGTAGGCATCTTCCCTGTTATTCATTCATGATGGATGGAAACAAAGCCCCTTGTGTTTGGATCCATTTTGCCCTCTTGCAGCTGGAGGAGCAGTTGTTGGCAGAAGCTTTCCATGTCATAGGTGCATATACTCTGAATCCTGATGGGTGGCCACGCAGCAAAGCCGCAAAGGATGCTTATATTGTTTCCTGAATCCTAATGGGCAGGGGTGCCGTGTAGGGTGCATCCGCATCGGATAGGATTGAATATAGATATGGATTTTTTTTTTGGTGGGATACAGATATGAATAGTTCTGGATACAGATACGAATATAAATATTGACAGATACGAATACAGATACAAATCATATAAGATGATATTATCGCAAATAGTTCAGAACGGATGTTACTAGGATAACATATGAAAATGCATACTTAAAAAATTATCAATATAATACGTCTAGTTAGGTGTTGTCCAATGTATGGTATTGTCACCTATCTATAAGTCGGATGGCATGTGTTGAATACTATTTATATTTTTTTAAATATTATCTGTCATTGTTGGTATCCGTATCACAAAAGAGTAGTCGTGAAACTATCTAGATCAATTCGACAACCGGACCGTTTGCACGGTTTGCCTGCGAATCTGCGCTGAGTGCCGACGGGGCTGGTTTGCCTGCGAGTCTGCGACCTAGACGCGCGGGCGGGCACTACCGAAGCGTGGGCTGGCATGCTGAGTGCTGACCGGATTCAAGTTGTCGTTCGTTCGCCGTTAATTAGCTTGGCAAATGCGTTTCATCACTCACTCTCTCGCTCAATACTCAATATGGCGGCCATCCGGCAGCATTTGCATATTCTTCTCCAATACAAAGTACAGGCAAGAGTTCTTATTCCAGGCAGCAATAGTTCATTCTCGTGTGATTTTAATTCATTTGTTCTCTAGATGGTCAAAAGAAAGGGGGTATCATGTGTAAGATGGTAAAGGCAGGTGGTAAGATGATTGCTTGTGAAACTCATCATTCAGGTTTAAATCCTCATGGCATAAAAATCTGGTCACCTTCCTCCGCCTGCTCTGTCCCTCCCACGTCACCTTCTTCTTCCCCTCTCTCTCTCTCTCTGTCCATGGCTGAGCGGAGCTTGGGCTAGTGATGGCAGATGGCAACTGGAGACGAAGCACGAGGCGGCACGACTAGAGCAGTAAAGGTGGATCCGACGCAAAAGCTCGCCGATGAGCTCTAGCATCCTACTGGCTACCTCCTACATCGAGTTGACCAGGTCTCGGCGAGGCAATAGTCGCCTTTGCTCTATGTTGTGGCCGCCATAGCTTAGGAAGTCGAGATCCATCGCAACAAGGCCAGAGCTAGAGGCACCACGGTTGATGAAGGTTGGGACGCGCCTTTGTCGGGACCGCAAAACGGAGTCGAGTCCTTTCTGTGCTTTACCTGTACTAGTCCCTGGATCAAGTAGCTAGTATACACAGGTTCCAGATCTTTAGATCATTACCATTATAGTTCGAACAAATATTACATCAGAGTGCGAAATAAAGATACATCAGAGTACAAAGTTCAGACGCGCAGGCCTTACACAGCGGAAGTCTAACATATAGCGGAAGTCTTAAGAATCTTCCATAACTCTAATTGAAAGAGGCAAAATACAACAATCAATCCCACATGCGGGCTATAGTAGCGTCCTAGGCGTCAGAGAAATCTTCGTCTTGAACTTCAGTAGTGAAATCTTTATCTTGGTACATCTCCTCCTCGGGATACCATTGCTGATCACAACCTGCTCGTTAGAATGAGTAGCCCCGCATAAAATGCGAGGGTGAGTATACTTTATACTTAATAAGCAAGGCTGACTAAATGCAACTAAGGCTAACAAAGGAAGGGCAATGGTTCTTTTGTATAAAGCCAGTTTTGCAAGTTTTTCCTAATATTTTGCAAAATAATTTGAAATGTGTTGAGGAAAAATATTTAAATCATTTTCTTTGAAACTCCGGCCTCGACCGGTTTTGCCCAAACCTGGCTACTCACAGCACCTACCGTGCAACACCCTCATCGCTCACAACACCCACTGTGAGAGGAGAAAACAAAACACACGACTGCGATTGTGGTTTTTCTTTAAAACATCATTTTGAAAACAAATAGGTAAGAAGTACCATGAGGCAGCTCCCCGTCATCCGCCCTTGATCGTGGGCGCGGCTATCATGAAAATTGTACACTCTGCAGAGGTTGCACGCTTTACCCATGCGAGGTGGTTCTTCCTAGGGTGCCCCCAAGGAAAAATGATCACCACAGGACCTTTCTCCAATATCCTCCTAGTCAAGGCATTCCCGCTAAGGTTTCCACTGCAATGCACCTCTTGCGCCGATAGAACAGCACCGACTGTCTACTCTACCGACTGGAATGCCAAAGTCAGGAGTCCGAAGGATACTCAATCAGGACCCACCCATACAGACACACATGGTTGCACTGTTGTACTTAACTCGTCTACCTCAAGGAATCGGTCCTTAGGGACCAGGATAGTTCCCACACTGGGCTCAAGTCTCGTGCTTGCCGCACCAACCTTGCAACCATCCTCCCCGATCAGGTTTTATAAAGCATTTTTACCCGATAGCACCCACTATCCTAACTACACCTATTTGTAAACATGACAGCACCAATAGTCCTTTAAAATCCACGTTAAACAAGCATTTAATATTATCATCATGTATCCAATTTTATTATGATTGCAACTGAGCATAGCTATTATGATCAAAACCTAATTCAAGGGTGTTGGCATTATTTTAACAATATTATAACAACCTAGAGTAGCAAGCAATGATTTTATAATGGTATCTTTAATTGGGGATTTTTAACTAACAACTAATCAATTAGCATTTTAGATTTTAACATAGCATGCAAGTTATAAAGTCTAGGAAAAACATTTTATACACATGGAAAGCATGTTCAGCACTTGTCTTGATCAGCACAGCCTTGGTGTTCTTTCGGAGGGTTGATCGCAAAACTATCGTCGCTAGATCCTAACAAAGGAATTAACAAAAATAAACACATAAAAAAAATGAAATGATATGCATGCTCATGCTTATACAAAATTCATCTCAAAAAGGTACATGTAATCTTTCTGGTCAAATAATATTTATTTACAAATTGTTAAAACGAAATTATCAAAATAACAAATTAAGGGCATTTGTCATTAATATATAAATTAAGCAGAAAATTAAATATGTTCAATAAATCATGAAAATTTACTGAAGGGTAGAACACATTTTTATGATCATTATGGAATTTATTTTTGAAATTTTTGGATTTGTGGAATTAAGGATATGAAATTAATAAGTTATTGTTTATAGAAATTAGAGGGGGGGGCTCGGCCCACTGACACCTGCCCAAGTGGCGAAGCGCGAAGAAGGGACTGCCTAGCCAGCCGCCTAGGTGGCGGTGTGGCGGCGCTGACCCAGACAAATGCAATGTAATGACAACGTGGCAACTCATGGCGGTGCACCACTGCCAGCCTAGCCGTGGTAAGGGAGGCGGCGGGGTGGGTGAGGAGGCGGCGGCATTGGAAGGCCTTGGGTGGCTGTCCCGTGGCGGATGGAGGGGTGGTGCGGCCCGACGGCGTGGCCGGCCATAGGGAGGAGGAAGCGCATGGTGGCGGGATTACCCGGCGGCGCTCCGGCCAAATTGGTCATGGGGGTAAGTTCTAAGACACCTAGGGATAAAGAAGAAGTCATGGGGATGGTAGGAGAGGCAATGAAACTGAATTTCACCACTCGAAACCGGCTATTTCGATGAACAGGCGCTGCTGCAGATTCCGGCGAGGTTTTCGGCAATCGAATTCGTCACGCTCAGTCAACGATTCTGCGAGTGCTTTGTTGGAATGGATTCGCGATGAAGATAGCCAGGATGTCCTCAGACGGTTTGAGAAAATACTCAGCGACGCAGCGATGAGACGAGGAGAAGTAGAGGCGGTCAGGAATTGAGAGGCAGAGCTTCGGCGTTTCATTCCCGGAGCTACGGATATCGGATCCGCGAGTTCCTAGACAAAATAGAACCGTGAGAATATTATATAGGATGTCCCGGAACAGTTTTGGAAAAGGAGATTTACTCAAGCCGAATCGAAGAAGAAAGCAAAGGGGAAGAGGGAGGTCGGGCTGGGGATTTTGAGAGGAGACAGGAAGAGATGGGGAGGGGGTTTTCTGGCATGTTAATGCCACTAAAGTGGGTTATGAAACCATTAGGAGAATTAAGATGGATTAAAGCTATGGGGAGGTTAGGGAGTTAGGGAGTGAATGGAGGGGGTGTTTGGGAGTGAATGAGGGGGAGTTTGTTGCGCTGATGAAACTCTCTGTGTGGATGAAACAGAGAGAGAGAGTGGAAGAGAGAGACAGAGAGAAGAGGGAAAGAGAGAAGGAGAGGTAGAGAGAGTATGATAGGTGGGGTCAGGGGTTAGGGAAGGGTTTTTAAATTGCCTTTTCTGATTTTCTCTTTTAAAAACCAATTTACAAATATAATTTTATTTTCTCTTTTGCAATTTAAATACTTATACTTTAATTACCACCCAAAATTATTTGCAAACAAGTCAATTAATTTTAAAGTTTTTATCAAACAAGTAACATACTCATTTTATTGAAAAAAATTATTTTATTTAAAAAGAATTTTAATGCAATGCAATGCATGATGCAATTGGGTTTTTGGGTTTTTGAAAATGAGGATGTTACAGCCTTGGACGTTGAGCAGCAGTTGGTGGTGCATGGGAGCGCTAGATCTCGCTCATATACGGCCGGATCCAGGATGGCCTGGGTCGAATCTGAAGCTTGGGGCCGAGGGCCTACTTTAGAGGAGAAATGGATGCGACTGGATTTAGTGATGACTGTGCCAAATCCAAGGTATGGCAGTGGGCCCTATATCCAAGCACAGGCAGCGCAGATTCGGGCGATAGAAAAGGAGCCAACGGTGCAGCCGAACACTAGTGGTGGCCAAAGGATGTTGCAGTGAGGCGAGCAGCGACAATGGAGCTTGTAGTGAAGGAAGCACAGTGGCGAGCTCCAAACGGCACCAACAGGCTTCAGCGGTGGCTGCTTCATTGGTGACGGTCTCGTTGGTGAGCCACGAGCCAAGAGAGGAAGAGGAGTGGACTCTAGCCAACCGTATAGAGAGAGGGAGGGAGAGAAGGGGAAGGTGACGTGGCGGCCACCTTATCGTTAATTGCACGGTAGCTTGCCACCTTAACATTTAGCAAACAAGTGGAACACAAGTTAGCGTTTAATGACAGTCTTAACAGTTTTGGGGCTAGGGTACAAACGGATGCAAAATTGAAGGGAACGAAAAAGTAAATTTCAAGTTCATGGACTAAATGAGATTTCCTATGAGTTCAAAGGGTACAATGTAATTTTCTCTTTATGGTGCTATCATTGGTCTTTGCTATGAAAGGAGGCTAAAAGAGAAGAAATGGTCCAGGTATGCCGCTCGCTTGAGGTTTTTTTTTATGGTATTCTTCTTCAATCATGGTAGGAGGTTGAATAATAGGATCACTTCTAATGTGATAGCTATGCATCACACACCTCATGTGTATCTAGCTTTTAACAGCGTAGAACACATTATGAGAGATGTTGCGTTTCCTCACATGCTTTTCTTTTTTGAGGAGACAATATTTTGCATGCATATGACTTTTTGGCCATATACATTTTGCATAGACCGGAATTTGTTCCGTTATCTAAGAGAAAGAAGCACATTAACTTTGTAAGCTAGGTTGGGTGGGTGCCATCTTTTTATTCAAAGAAAGGCAAGAGATATACCTTCATTTCATTGATGAAAAAATTAACACAGGTTCGACAAGAAGAAGACAAAAAACAAACAGAAGAAAAAAAAATTACTTTAAAGTTTACAGAGTTACAGGAAAATTAAGATATAATATAGGAAAGTTGTTTGGCTCCCGTGCCTGCCCAAAGCCGTAGATCATCCTTGAGTCCATTTATGAATGTCTCGTTAGTGCACTCAACCTGGCGGAAAATGCGGATGTTTCGTTCTGTCCAGATTGCCCAAAGCACCGCTATGATGATGGAGCTGAGTCTAGATAGCATGCTCATACTTAGGTTCGTCGAGATGTCCTGAAGCCACCATTGGAGGAGATTGTCGTAGTCTATCCATCTGTTAGGGTTGAGAATGGTCACCCCCAACCAGATACCTAGGCTTTGCCAAACATGCTTGTTGAATTTGTATTGGAGGATGAGGTGGCCCATTGTTTCTAGATTTTTGAAGCAGAGTAGAACAAAGTAGTTGTTTGGCTAAGCACACTTGAGGAGTTAGTCGGCCGTGAGAATTTTGTGTTGTGCAGCCAACCAAGCAAAAAACTTACATTTGGGTGGTGCCCACGACAGCCAGATGATTGATTTGAGTGGTGAATCAATTGTGTCTAGGCATTGTACCCTGAATTGAACTGAAAATTCGCCATCCATGGAGAGGCGCCACACACAGAGATCTATGGTGGATTTGTCAATGGACGTAAGGGCCAATCGGCCCTACAGTTCAAAGTATCCTAACAAGATTTGTAGGGTTAGGTGTGGGTGAATATCCGCAATACAGTTATTGTTTGTGAGAGCATCTGCCAAAGTTCTGTTTTTCCGACATGATGCAATATAAAGATTCGGGGCAAGGCCTTTTGGCGAGCCCTCATCCAACCGGTTATCCATCTAGAAAATAGTGTATTTTCCATCACCAATAATAATCCAAGTGGCCAATTGAAAGAGTCTACGATCAACGACGTTGCATGGGGTTCTAGTTCCTACCCAAGATTTGGGCAGGGAGGTCTTGCTATACCAGAGCCAGCAGAAGCGAAGGGTTATACTGAACTTTTGGAGATCAAGCACCCCTAGTCCTCGTTGGTCAAGTGGGTGGCAAACTTGGCTCCAAATAACCCGACAGTGACCACCATGTTTTGTTTCGGCCCCTTGCCACAGCCAACCTCTTCTTAATTTGTCAATTTGTTTTAAGGTGGACTTTGGGATGGTAATGGCCGAGAGCATGTAGGTGTGTAAGACTGTTAGGACCGACTTCAGAAGTGTCAGTATTCCACCCTTGGATATCATGGGGCCACGCCAACCTGCAAGATCTGGACAAGAGCATTGATCTCCTTTCTCAAAGGAGTGACGAAGATTGCAGTATCGTCAACATAAAGTGATGTACGCAGACAGGCCTCTTGGCCCTAGATATGGGAAAGGATGCCCTGATCAGTGACTAGCTGTAGAATCCGATGAAGAGGCTCGATGGTGATGTTGAAAAGGTATAGAGAGAGTAGATCTCCTTGTCGTAGGCCACACAGGTGATGTATTGGGTCATTGAGAGTATCATTGAGGAAAACCCTGGAAAAGGTTGACTCAAGGATTAGGGGAATCTACTCAGTCCATCTACTCAGAAAACCTCTCGCCCTAAGGTTAGGGAATCTCTAAAGGTTTGCCCTAAGGCCATCTCCAGCAGACGCCCCATTTCCCTTGCCCCATCCCTATTCATCTACAGTGCTTTGGGGCATGCCCCATCACTATTCATTGTCCCATTCCACATTCCAACCCAGCAGATGCCCCATCTCCATGCCCCAAAAGATTTCTCACATGGCATGCACTAAATCTGTGCGTATTCCACCGAAATACGCAGGCGCGGGTTTTTTTTTGTCAGGTGCGCGTATGTACAGTAATTTTGTACATAGCTTTTAAAAAACATTGAAATTTGGAAAAAGTGGAAATTACAATTAATTATCGTTACCTACAACTGGAATGTTGTACAGTAGGTTCGAAGGCGGGTCCAAAAATTTTGTGGTCATTTAAAAGTAAGCAGCAATACGTAACGTTCATACGGGGAGTATGAACGGGTAGGTTTTAAATAAAATGGGAAAATTTACAAGCTTGGCATGGAAGCTACCACGGATTGCTCGTACTGCAAGTCTTCTGGTCTATGGCTTCTCCGGGAAGCTAGCAGGGATTGCTTCTAGTGCAAGTCTTATAAAGGGTATAGCTTCTCCAGGAAGCTACCATGGCTTGCTTCTGCCACAATTCTCCTATTGTGTGGCTTCCATGGGAAGGAAGATGACCTCCTCATGTGAGTATAAAAAGGGCTAGGGTGGGGGGTTCATGCACAAAGCAAATGTCCTAGTCCTCTGCTAGACATACAGAGCAAAAATGAGCTCGTCGGAGGAAGAGCAGGAGGCCATCGATGCCATGCGTCGTGTCGCGCTCGACATGGTCGTTCCGCTGGTCATGCCTGCACCAACAGGGTGGGGCGGATCAGTGCCGGGCCGGCGTACCGTCCACCGCGGCCATTTGGCTTGACATGACCGCTTGTTCCAAGACTACTTCGCCGAAAACCCCGTGTACGACGACAACATGTTCCGACGAAGGTGAGCTGCGTTGATGTGCCATCGAACTACCTCGCTATGTTACAATTTCACCGTCCTGACGCTGTGGTGCGGACAAATAAATTGCAGGTTCAGGATGCGGAGGCCACTTTTTTTGAGGATAATGCAAGCCGTGCATAGCCACAACCAGTACTTCGTGCAGCGCCCAAATGCCGCGCGAAAGCTAGGATTGTCTGTCTATCAGAAGGTAACTGCCGCCGTGAGGATGTTAGCCTATGATATTCCTGCCGATTCTTTGGATGAATCTCTCAGGATCGGCGAGAGTGCGGTTCTGCGGTGCCTCGAAGAATTTTGCAGCAGTGTTGTCGCACTATTCAAGGATGAGTACCTTGTTGAACACCACTGGGCTCTGCGTTGATCAACTGTTTCCAGCACAATGTTTTCTGTGTTAGACCTGTCGGTTTGGTCTTCTGTAGTAATGCAAGATGTACCCTTTATCTATGTTTGAAGTATTTCTTTTCCATGCTACTATGTTTGCAGTATGAAGCAGTGTACTCTATTGTATGTTTGTCTATGTAATATGGAATGAGAAGAGTTTTCTATCAATTTGTTCCTTTATCATACCTGTGCAACTGGGTGTGCAACAAATATCATATTCGTACATACTTAAATAGAGTGCTAATAAATTTCACAAACAAAGCTAATAAACGGTTTGCATTTACCGAGGTTTAAACCAAGTCTACACCAATATAGTTGTTCCATACATATTAAAAACAGTGCTTCCATACATAGGGACCAATATAGTTGTTCCATACATACTACAACAGAGTGCTTCCATACATAGAGACCAATATAGTTGTTCCATGACAACAATTACAACCCCATAAATAATAGACAAATCGCACAAATCTCCCAGCCGGCTGCACTGACACAGATCAGTTCGGTGAAACTTCACCCCAAACAGCATACCAGTAGGTTTCATCTCAGGACTGTCAGCAGAAGAACCCCATACAACATAGCAGTCGGTGGAACTTCTCCCGGTACATTTGCCGACAAAGACGCCGGTGGGCTGTGAGCACCGCTCATCTTCATCCTGAAAGGGATAAGGCACATAATAAGTACTTCTTTTCACCCGAAAGCAACATGTCACACCGTACCAATGCCTCACGCTGTTAGCAAAGTATCACTTCTGTGTGAAGTTTGCTACCACTGTATTCGAAGACAGCAACGAACAAATGGACAAGACTGATTTGCTTTTCCTTTCAAACTTTGCTTTTGTACCAATGCTACCACTTATTAGACAGCAGTGTTGGCACGGAAAGTATCACATGAGGATTATTTTTCATAAAGCAGCAGGCAAATGGTTTCATTTTCCTTTGTAACTTTGCTTTTGTAGACTGTCCATCCTGAGGATTATTTTTAATAAAGCCAGAGTGTAACAATGGGTTGTTTCCTGCTTGGTTAATGTTTGAATGCAATCAATAGGCACATATATACATGACTTGCATTAATGTTTGCAGTGGTATCACACTGTAAATATGTAAAAACGTAAATAAAGACAGCAGCCACAAATAAATATACACATACCTATAATCATCCAGACCCTGAGCTAGATCCACCCCCAAATTGTTTTGCCATTATCTGCTGCCTCAACATGAGGACATACCTCCTTTGATTATCATCTTGTAGGGACGACAGGTTCATGGTCATAATTTCAAACTCAGTCTTCATGCGTTGTGTTTCTATGAGTTTAGCCTCACTCTCCATTCGCTCCCTATGACGGGCAGCCCTTCTCTCCTCACGCTCGGACGTCTGATTGCGCATTTTCTGTAGCTCCTCCAATGCCTGCTCATTCATCTGCCCGCTTGCCCTACTTGCTTTGCTTTTCTTCCTTCCTTCGGGCCGTTCAATTGATGCTTCATTCACCCCTGGTGTTTCATCCCCCAAGGACGCACCTGCAGGAGGTTGAGAACTCCCTGGTGTGGAGGTACTGGACGTCTTCTGCTTCTTGTTGCCGGCCGACGTGCCAAGTGTAGAAGTTCATCTGACATCGTCCTTCATAATGTCCCAGCAATGCTGATACTTGAATGAATGCCCCTCCATGGATTTGTACAGTTCATGTGCCTCACGCAGCTGCAAATCACATAGTAATAATTAATGGAGAGCACTGAAAAATGAAAAATGGTAAAAATATTATGATTAGGTAGCTTACATCATCGTCAGGAGTAGTGCCGCTTCGGTGACGCCGGACCACATTCTGGTGGTGACCGCAGAACTTGCTAACGCTCTGTGAAACACTTCTGAACCGCTTACGGAGCCCATTCCAACTACGCGGGCTTCCCGACACCGTATGTTGGAGGAACACCTGTAGCACATTCATCCAAAACACCTCCATACTCTGGTCTTTACCAACAACCGCATCTCGACTGACTTCGAGCCATGCTTTCACCAGCACGACATCGTCATCAGCGCTGTAATTGGTCCCTCGGCGACAACCCCTAGACACATCGTGCTGCCCCACATCCGTATCCTGGACGGGGGCTTCGGCGCTATCATTGTCTCCACCATGGGGGACACTATCGTTTGCTGAACTGTCTATCGGTGAGGCTGATGACAACCAAGGGCAATCCTCTTGGGACAGCCCCAACATGCGCAAGTACGCACCTTCCCTATCCATGCCCAGCCTGCATGTTAAATATACCATTGGCCATAAAATAAATTTGGGTGTGAATGCAAATGGAGACATGACAAACACCCCAACATCATAGATTGAAGCATCCTGTGCAGTACACATTCATATGGAGAGTTCAACTGCGATAGGGAAATGCTTGAATAGAAGACATACAACACTACAGATAATGTTGGTGCTTATACATGCAACATGCCATTTAATAAAGGCAGGACATAGACCAGTGGCTAGATAAACCCTACAGTACAACACTTCAGCACCTACGTGATTGGTCGGAGTCATAATCGACTCCGTTCTCCTCGCACCAATCTTCGAAATCTATGTAACTATTAGGTGGGCTGTAGTCGGCGGGTATGATATCATCAGGATCGACACCTCACTCGGAGACCCAGGTTCATTGACGTGGACTTCCTCCTGCTGTTTAATCTCCTCACGAGCGTCCATAGCTAGGTAATTAAGCCTGTCGGCCATGGCCTCCACATCCAGCAAGATGCTGTTGAAAGCAACAGCTGCGGCCTCAGACCCTGGATCAAAGTTGTCATTGACAATTTTCCGGAGGTCCTCTGATATGTTTTCCACATTGTCCAAGGTAATTTCCAGCACCCTGGATTTTTCCTCTCCCCCCGCAGACATCTTCTAGTTATAGGTTTGTCCTGTATGACCAAAAAGCGCAAGCTCAACCTACGTTATTTATTTGGATGTACAACTGTCACGCGCGAGTGACTTCATCACAGGACATATGATAATAATATGCTTGTACAGCTGGTATAAACCTAATTGAATGTATGAAACAGTATAGTATGTACCCCAAATGCAATCATCTATTGCGTCCAACATTTGAACTACCAGGAATTGCTTCTAAACTAAATCGGTCTGGTCATTGCATGTATTAGACAAATTCTATACGTTTGCAAACACAATATACTTCATAGTTAAGGGAAGGCGATGCTTTATAAGTGTCCAGCTTGTACATATCTCTAGTAATAATAAGGACTAAGTTAAGGAGTTGCTCGTTTGGTGTCATATTTTTTTCATATGAGACTGTCTTACTATAGTACCGTAAACTAATGAAACTAGTACTCTTCTTATCTGGAACCTCCTGTAAAATCACGGTGGTAGTTCAGCAATTCATTTTGTTTTCTGAGAGGAAGAGCTCATCAGATGTCAGTTTAATGTTATTACCAAACTATGCTAGGTAGTCATCGCTAATCCTAGCATTAATTTATCTACCCAATGTGACATCAGATGGACATTTCATCCTTTGGACTAGGAGCAGAAAGGACAAGGGATGGTTTTAATTTGGCAAAAGCAATTTTGTTGAGAGAATCCAAGGGTGTACCGTGCTTGAGATAAACATCTTCTCTTATCCTAAAAAGCATAGAGGATAGCATACTAATGAAGATCAACCCTCTTTGCTCGGGCATAAAAAAAACCTCTTTTCCTTGGAAAATGCTGTCACTAGGTACCAGAAATATGTAGGTTAACTTGATTCAATAATTGGCATGGTGGATTTTTTATGTTAACATGTTCTTACACCGACCTAAATTATGTAAAACCCATATACCATTCTTTCCTAAGTTATACAGTATAGTGTAATACTTCGAAAAGAATTAACCATCTGCTCACAATGCATAGATATATAGATGCATTCCTCCATATTTTTGGATATGTGAAAACATACCAAGGAGTACTGCCCAACCTAAATAGCTCTGGCTTGTGAATTCTTGGACAATTAAACCAACGAACTAGCTAGCTTTGTGCATGGAAAATAAAAACGTCATGGAAATTCATCTTGGCATTTCACAAGAAAAGAAAGACAAAAGCAATAGGCGATGCGTACCGGGAAGCAGAGCTGCTGCTGCAGGACACGGGGGAGGACACAGAGCAGCAGGACGGCGCCGGCGACGTCCCAAGTGCTGGATGTAGCGACTCGAGATCTGAATGCCTTGACCGTAGTACGCCCTCGTCACCCCTCGCCGGCACGCCGTTCCTCCCGAAAGTCATGGTCCTCCCTGCCGCGCTGTCGATGTCGCCTCTTCGCCCCAACCCAGTGCCGCCGGCGAGCTCGCAGCTCCCAGATTTCCCGACGCAGCCTTCCCGTCTTCCCGCCCTGCTCGCCGACGCCTCCCCCCGCTGAAGCTTGCCGTGCTCCCCGGCCTCCCCGACCGCCCTGCTCGCGGACGCCTCCCCCCCACGAAGGCGGTCTTCCTCCCCGCCTCGGCCTCCACCTGGACTCTCCGCCCCGACCCGCCGTCCCGGCGGCGTCCCACCTGGGATCACGGGCACCGACGCCGCCAGGGGCGAATCTGCTGCCCCTCCTTCTCCGCCGCCTTCCCTGCTAACGCCTCGACGCCTTGAACCTTTCCGGATCTGTTGCCGCCTTCCGGCTGCCCCTGCTGGCGAATGCCTCCTCCTGAACCTTCCGCCTCCCGCCGCGCCCTCCAACCGCCCTCTGCGCTGCACCTCCGTCCCCGCCCGCGCGACACGCCAGAGACGCCGCCGAGACCGCGTCGGGAGGAAAGTGCCTCGCCTGGCGCCGTGCTCGAGGAAAGGGAACCAGGATTGGGCAGCCCCATCCCTGTTCACACTTTCGGCCAACTGCTGGGCTTGCTCGTTCGCCCCATCCAATGAACAGTAATGGGGCAAACCAATTTTGGTCCAACCGCTGGAGATGCCCTAAATGGGTGCCTCATCACTATAACAAATAGTGATGGGGCAAGAAATGAGGCAATGAATAGTGAAAGTAGAGGGTGGAAATAGTGATAGGACGATTGTTGAAGAGGTGAATAGTGATAGGGCAGTTTCATTGATGACGTGGCACATAAATAGTGATATGGCAAATTTTGAAATGGGGCAATGCCCTTATCCAGCTTATAAGGCCAAGAAAACGAGTCAAAAGTTTTTGCAGTGTCTAGCTTGACGAGGATCATCCGGCTGCCGTGTCATGGGAAGAATGAAACAGCTACAGGAGCAGCGGTTGGTCCGAAGCTTTCCATATCACACAGGCCGTCATATCCTGATGGGCGGCCAAGTTGCAGAGGAATGATGCTCCACTGGTCAAGGGTTATCCTGATGGGCGGCCAAGTCGCAGGGGCAGAGGAACGAAGGATGCTACACTGGTCAAGGGTTAGCCCGGTGGGCGGCGGCGGGGCATTTTCTTGCCTCCTGCGCGTTTATGCGCGCTGGCCGCAGGCGGGGGAGCAGTGCCGTAAGACGTGGTCACACCGGTGACGACAGCTATGACGTGCTCATCAGATCCAATTCACGTTTCACCTAGGGCATCTCTAATGGTGTTGTCTATAAGAAAGTGCCATGTCATCTATAGATAGCAAATAGTCAACCTCTCCAATAGTGCTAGCTATAATATTGTCTCTAATATTAATTTGTACCTATATGTAATAATATGCATGTAATCCGCTATAGCCTGGCTCTTAGCTAAAAGGCAGTCTCTATCTCTTTTCTCTTTCTCTCATCCATATAAGTAAAAAGCTGAGACGAATTTCTTATAGCCAGCTGAGGTATTCCTATTGGAGATGCTCTTAGTGGGCAGTCGGCAGTGGTCAGTTGAGGTATGTGTCACGGCCCCACCGGATCACACATTGTCAGACACCTCATAAATACTTGCTCGAGCCAGATGTGCTCCTTTCTCTGACACGAATAATGAATTTTCCACATGAGTTAATTTTCCCTTCTTGGTCAGCACGCGTTCAAATGCGCTTCTCACTCTCTTCCCTAAAATTTCCAAATTCGGCATTCACAGGTACTCGTTCTTTTGTTCACAAACAAAATTTTCCAAGTAACACAAACGGGAACATTTTCTTTGCCCAAGTATAAAAAATCGTATTCGTTTTAGCTTCCAGTGAGCAGCATTTGCATATTTTGCTTCAGTACAAACAAAGGTTCTTCCATTCAAGCAGCAACGACACATGCCCGGAATTCATTCCTAGGAAGCAATGGCCCCATTTAGTCCGGACATCAAAAGGTCCGAATTTAGGATTCAAACGAACATCGTAAACCAAAAAAGAATCTTAAATTTTTTCATGCATGGAGCTGCCCCCTTCCGAAATCTAAAGCACGAAAACACGTGGAAAGGAAGACATGTACACAGGCACACTCGATAACTGTATTTCTATTTGACGGTTGCGCAGTTGCCTCTCAGCTCCTCAGCTGGGCACGCAGCCACACCACTCCGATCTCCGTGTACTAGTGTTGGATAGGCGGAGTGATGGCATACCGCAGCCAGCTTCCGGCGATTGTGCTCGCCCTGGGCGCCGGCGCAGCGGGCGGCCCCAACGCGCTCCGCGTGCTGCTCGCCCTCACGGGGCAGTGTTAGGTTTAGTAAAGGACGCAGGGAGTCGGTATGCCGTGACGACCTCGCGTCGGTGACGTACGGCGGCGGCCTTCTCGTCACTGCAGCGCAAGACCCTAGATCGGGAGGGACTTAAAGGTGTTGAGCGGGGAGCTAGCCTCACGGACGAAGAAGACCATGCACGTGAGGGGCCAGCCCTGCTCCTGTTTATATTGCGCTGTGTGACAGGGGGCCGCAACCAACTGTCGGTTGTGCGCCCCTGATCAGGGCGCGAGTGAAGGGGAGGTGGTTACCTGCCCCTGTGACTCGGGCTAGGTAGTTAGCCCCGAGATCACTCCCAACAGGCAGAGCCCCCTCGTCGACATCGCCATCTGCATCTTGCTCATCGGCGCCGCCACCGCCTCTGTCATGGGCATTCTGCATCTTGCCCGCTTCTTCCATGTGCGTCGCAATGCGGCCAGCGCCGGTGGCTCCCCTCCCCCTACGTTGGCCACGGTGTGCTTTGCCGAGGTGACCGCGGTGGTGGCTATGGCCGTCATCTTCTTCGTCATGGTCTGCCTCCTCATCGCACCTAATTTCTATATTTTTTCATGTATCTATTATTTATAGTACATATGGACTTATTTTGTAATCTTGCAATAGTTAATAAAACTCATTTCTATTATTTTTATTCAGAATTATATTTTATTTTTATTATATTTGATATGGACTCTTTTTCTAGTCTTGTAGTTGATATGGATTCTTTTATATTATTTTTGTTCCTAATTTAAATTACTATTATTTTATTATTGTAGTCGATATGAACTTTTTTTAATCTAAGCCATTATAATCTCTAGAGCTCCTAAATGGCTTCGAATTGTTCGTTCTCCAATCTTCTAATCCCCAGAGCGTCCCTATGCTCCAGACAACTGTTTCTCATGCCTCCAAGTCGGAGTCCAATCCAGTTTAAAAGTCTAAAGTACATTGATAAGATTATTTTCCAAACAAACTCTAAATGCCCATCTTCAACCTTATTAGTTCTACATTGTTATAATCTGGACTCACAATGATGGATGGTCTACATCTTTCTCTTTTTTCTCAGATTAACGTGGGAATTTCTATTTTTTCGATTAACATGGAAATTTCTAGTATTTTTTAATTAACATGTGAATTTCTAGTATTTTAGAATTAATGGCATCTGCTTTATATATAAAATAGATAGACAGAAACAGACAGTGCTTTGGATGGCCACCAGAGGATGCTTCGAGCTCTCAGAGACTTCAAATTTCTACTCTATAACACTATTCCCTACACACTCTATCCATTATCTAAAATTTTTTCACACTTTACACTACATTCTAAAGGATTTATTCTCTTTAGCAGTTACTCTATACTTAAAAAATCAGATAAACAGTGTTATAGAGTGTCTATACGGATGGCCTTACCCTGTGGCCGAGAAGCGTAAGAAAGGAGTTCACACGGGTAGGGAGTAGCAGACAGTGAAATGGGGCGGCAGGGGTTGTTGCCATGATATTGTCTATATTACAAATTGCGTAGTAGCAGTTATCTATGTAGACGGAGATGGAGATGGCAATATCGTGCCCCAGCAACGACCAAGACTCCATCGCGATTCGCGGGGTATACTGAGCTCGCGGACAGACTGCGGCAACAAGTGGCCACCGGCACGATGTCAAAATTTTCTCCTCGCTTTCAATCGCTAGCCCCTGCTCCACGGGCCACACCATGTCATTGCGAACCCTATATAAACCGCGACGCCGCGGGGCAGGCCAGCGAACAGAGGAGGGACGAGGAGAGCGAAGAGCACGCCGGCCAAGTAAGATGCTAACAACTTTTTCTTAGCTTTCCGGTTCCCGGGTTTAGCCTTTTGATTCATGCAGAAAGAGAAATCGGTGGTGTTCGCTTTGTTGCAGTTCCATTCGAATTTTGCAGCGAGCAGAGCACACTCTGCTTCTCCCAAGTGTACTTGTTGATCCTCGCCATGGCGGCCCTTGTCCGGACGGCAATTGTTCTCTCCCTCGGAGGAGCGCCGTTGGGCGGGCCCGAGGCGCTCCGCCTCTTGCTCGCGCTCGCCGGGCAGAGCACCGCCGCCGTCTGCGTCTTCCTCGTCTGCGCCGTGACCGCCCCCGTCCTCGGCACCGTCCTTCTGGCGCGCTACCTCCGCGCCGTCACCGCACCCCCTGCGCCGGCCACGGAGCGTTTCGCCAAGCTGACGCTGACGGTCGCGCTCGCCGTCGTGTCGCTCGTCGCCGCCTGCCTCATTCTCCTCCCGTCCATAGCCGCCAGCGATGGGTCCGACGTCGCGGGGTACGCCTGCTCTGCCTGACGCGGCAGGCACGCTTGGCCGGCGGGTGTGGGCGCGGCTGCCCTCACGAAGTTGCCCGCGCCGTCGACGTCCCAGTGCGCTGCGCAGGTGCTGGTGTTCCATGTTTCGTACGTGCTGCAGCTTACAGCATGGATCGGCGTTATTGTGATACTATGTGTGTACTTCTCCTCCTTTTTTTTAACCGTTCTTGGAGCACTTAATATTATGTTGGTTTGGGACTAATTAAATTTTCTTTACTTGAAGGGAATTATTAGCCTGCGAATCTGATTCAATGTTAAGTTAGAGTAACCATTTCCATGTCAAATGTGAACGCGGCCCCATGGGCTGCCTACCAATGAGATATAGAACGACATAATAAGAGTCATGCCATGCAAAGATCTTTATTGACAAAGAGGTGACATTAGAGAGATAACTATGGTTAGGTTTCAGAGCATGCAGGGGCCCTAGCTTATTTGGACTTGAGTTCATCTAGAGAAATGATCAAGGGTCATATAGAAGTTAGGTGATGGGGAAAAAAGCATAAGGTAAAGGTGATTTGTCCCCAAAAAGGTAAGATCTGACAGGAAGATAAGGGGCACGCTATGATGTATGTGGATCGGAGTATGAATTATGGTGAAGATAATCCTTAGCGTGGTTTCTGAAATATACATTGGTTTAAATGATATTGGGTGACTCTGTGACATAACTGGTTTGCAAGGTTGAACGATTTGACGAGATGGATCAGAGAAATTTATAGGGATAGCAGAAGGATAGGCATAATAGTGAAAAGAGGTGGTTGTCGCGGAGTACTCGCTACGAAGTTACTCTCTTTGATGGGGTATCTTTAACTTATAGGGGGTGTATATGCTTGTATATACACGCAACAGCACATTTCAGCTAAATGGATTCCATCGATCAAATGGTAACCTCACGGGTTATTTCGACTAAGGTTATGAGACTTGGAGTATTGAGAGCGTAACTGAGGTGGCATCTCTTTGAAAAGAAGATAATTAAAGATAAGCATATATGAATGTGTGTGACCCTGCAAACACCCACACTTACTAGATGAATTAAACTTTATTGACTAAGAGGTGACCTCTAAGCTCCATTTAGGTTTCAAGATATAGAGAATCCCAGTAGGTCTGGACCCAAATTTATAGGTTAAAGGAAGAATGGTTGAGAACTACGTGAAAGCCATGGGTTGAGACCAGAAAGGATATCCTAGACAGTGGGGAGACATAAGGAATAGCCCTACCATGAGGAGGAATCTAGTAACTCAAACCTTTTGCCTATCTAATTATATCCTTATTTTCTTATTAAGTTAATGTGTTGTTCATGCAGTTGGTTGGTAGTGAGCCTTTCTAGTTCATATTAATTAGTTTTAATATTTAAGATTTCATAAAAACATTTTAAAACAGATGGTTCATCTAGATGAGCTTTTAAAGAGTCTCTAACATTTTGTGCATGTCTTAAAAGTTTTAAGCCGAAAAAAGTTTTATACCCAAAATTTTAGGATGTTACAAATACTCAATGTGGCGGCCATCCGGCAGCATTTGCATATTCTTCTCCAGTACAAAGTACAGGCAAGAGTTCTTATTCCAGGCAGCAATAGTTCATTCTCGTGTGATTTTAATTCATTTGTTCTCTAGATGGTCAAGAGAAAAGGGTATCATGTGTAAGATGGTAAAGGCAGGTGGTAAGATGCTTGCTTGTGAAACTCATCACTCAGATTTAAATCCTCACAGCATAAAAATCCGGATCTCATCGTTGAGAATGTATAATAGCTATCTATAGGACCAAACCTTAGGAAATCCTAAAAATAGGGGTTTTATTGGACTCCATGTAAAATTTCTTGCCCTATCAGACGTACCAGAGGCAGATTTCCTTACCCTATCAGGCATGATGGTCAAGGAAGGAAGATCACGTTTTCTCGATGAATTTTTCACCGGATAGCAGATGGGACTTCTGCCTATTTGGCTCCATCTTCACAAACGATGTTTGCCTCCTCCTTGAGGCTGTGATATTATGAAGTTGTTATCTCCCCTTTCTCTGTCATGTTGGTCATCTTGAATTTGCTGCTTGAGATAAGCTCTGATTATGTTTGTACGTTTTATTCTGCGTTGTGCAATGGCAACATGCAGTTCGGCGATTTGATGCTAACCTATATGTATATGTTTAGACATAGGAATTGGGCCGGGTTTCAGTGGGCCAGCACGAACATGGCCCAATTTTAATGGCCCGAAGCATGACCCCATACGAAAAAAATGGGCCGGGCTGGCATGGCCAGAATGGCGTGCCGGGGCAGGCCTAAAAACCTAGGACGGTGGGCCGCCCGGCACGGCCCGAATTAAAGCCTAAGGGCCTGTTTGGTTGTTGTCTAAACATGCCACATATTACTATGCCTAAGGTTAGTCAGATTTGATCATGCTAGGTGAGTGTTTGGTTCATACCTAGGTTAGCTAAGATTCCTTTTCTAATATATAGACCGCACATATCATAAGTACAAAAAAGTGTGGCAAACTTGTCTAACCTTGCTAAAGTGTGGTTAAGAATTTCACAAACTAACTTTAGGCAATTTTGCCAAGTTAGTTGTGGCAATGTTAGAAAAAATTAGACATCAACCAAACAAGTCCTAAACCTGTAATTATATTTTTGGGGTCTTTCTATACTCATATGAATTTATATTCTACATAAAAGTTGTAGAGAATTTTGAGACACATCTTTTTCATGTAGAAAACTTTTTCATTTGAGCAACGTATGAATTTATAAAAAAAATATTTAGTGCGCTGTGTAGTTTCGGACGGATGCCACCTCTCTCGGTAATCTGCATTTTTGAGAGTCTTCCTCTGCTCATATGAATTTATATTCATCATGAACGTTGTAGATAATTTCGAATTTCATCTTTGTCATGTAGACAACTTTTCCATTTGATCAACGAACGAATTTATAAAAAAATATTTAATGCGCTGTGTAGTTTCAGACCGACGCACCTCTCTCGGTAATCTGCATTGTTTGAGGTCTTCCTGTGCTCATATGAATTTATATTCTACATGAAAGTTGTAGAGAATTGTGAGATGCATCTTTTTTATGTAGACATGTCTTTCATTTGAGCAATGTATGAATTAATAAAAAAATATTTATTGTGCTGTGTTCTTTCCCGTGCCGTGCTCGGGACGGCCCGGCTGGCAGCAGCCCGGCATGCCTTTGGACCATGCTGGGCCTTGATTTTTGCCGTCCGTGCCGGCCCAGCCTGACACGAATAAATGACCGGGTTGTGCCGGCCTGTTTCATGCAGGCCCAAAGCACGACAGGCCTAGCCCGTGCTGGCCCGGCACGGCCCAAGTCCCACCTCTATATATGTTGCCTGCCCAACGGGGTCAAGATCAAAGCAAGTGGCCCCACAGGCAGTCACGCTGCACCAGCATAAATCCTCCCGTCAAAATCGCTAGGATCCGTTTTGTCTTCAAGGTACCAAAGTTTATGGTGGAAGAATTTATCCCTCGAACTTCTAGCAAATTCTCATTTAGCCTCTTGAACTCAAAATTTACTTTTGTGGTCCCTTAAACTTGTATCTATTTGGACCATAGCCCCAAAACCGTTAGGCCTTACGTTAAACGTTGATATGGCTGCCTATACGTCCGTTAAATGCTAGCCACCTCCGCAATTGATGATAAGGTGGGTGCCGTGTCATCTTCCTCCACCTCCTCTGCCTCTCCCACGTCACCTTCTTCTTCCCCTCTCTCTCTCTCTGTCCACGGTTGAGAGGAGCACCCTCCTCCTCCATCGACAGCGGCATGATTGGAGCTGGGAACTCAAGCTTGGGCTGGTGATGACAGATGGCAACTGGAGACGAAGCATGAGGCGGCACGACTAGAGCAGTAAAGGAGGATCCTACGCAAAAGCTCGCCGGTGAGCTCTAGCATCCGACTGGCTACCTCCTATGTGGAGTTGACCAAATCTCGGTGAGGCAATGGTCGCCTCTGCTCTATGTTGTGGCCGTCATAGCTTAGGAAGTCGAGATCCATCGCGACGAGGCCAGAGCTAGAGGCAACACGGTTGACGAAGGTTGGGACGCGCCTTGGACGTTGAGCAACATTCAGTGGTGCAAGGGAGCATTAGATCTGGCTCGCAAACCGCCGAATGCAGCATGGCCTAGGTCGAATCTGAAGCTTAGGGCCTAGGGCCTACTTTAGAGGAGAAATGGATGCGATTGGATTTAGTGGTGATTGTGCCGGATCCAAGGTGTGGCGGCGGGCCCTATATCCAAGCACAGGTGGCACAGATTCGGGCGATAGAAAAGGAGCCAACGGCGGGGCCGGACACTAGTGGTGGCCCAAGGATGTTGCAGTGAGGCGAGCAACGACAATGGAGCTTGTAGTGAAGGAAGCGCAGTGGCGAGCTCCAAACGGCGCCAGCAGGCTTCGGCAGTGGTGGCTTCATTGGCAACGGTCTCGTTGGTGAGCCACGAGCCAAGAGAGGAAGAGGAGTGGGCTCTAGCCAACCGTATAGAGAGTGGGAGATTGAGAGAGGGAGGGAGGGAGAGAAGGGGAAGGTGACGTGGCCGCCACCTTATCGTTTATTGCACGGTGGCTTGCCACATTAACATTTAGCAAACAAGTGGGACACAAGTTAGCGTTTAATGACAGCCTTAACAGTTTTGTGGCTAGGGTGCAAACGGATGCAAATTGAAGGGAACGAAAAAGTAAATTTCAAGTTCATAGGCTAAATGAGATTTCATATGAGTTCAAGGGGTACAATGTAATTTTCTCTTTATGGTGCTATCATTGGTCTTTGCTATAAAAGGAGGCTAAAAGAGAAGAAATGGTCTAGGTATGCCACTCGCTTGAGGTTTTTTCTATGGTATTCTTCTTCAATCATGGTAGGAGGTTGAGTAATAGGATCACTTCTAATGTGATAGCTATGCATCACACACCTCATGTGGATCTAGCTTTCAACAGCTTAGAACACATTGTGAGAGATGTTGCGTTTCTTCAACATGCTTTTCTTTTTTGAGGAGACAATATTTTGCATGCATATGACTTTTTTGGCCATATACATTTTGCATAGACTGGAGTTTGTTTCGTTATCTAAGAGAAAGAAGCACGTTAACTTTGTGAGCTAGGTTGGGTGGGCACCATCTTTTTTTTAAAGAAAGGCAAGAGATATGCTTTCATTTCATGGATAAGGAGAAGGGAAACAGACGTGAAAAAATTAACATAGGTTCGACAAGAAGAAGACAAAAAAAAACAAACAGAAGGAAAACAAAAATTACATTAAAATTTACAAAGTTACAGGAAAATTAAGGTATAATACGGGAAAGTTGTTTGGCTCCCGTGCCCGCCCAAAGCCGTAGATCATCCTTGAGTTCATTTATGAATGTCTCGTTAGTGCACTCAACCTGGCGGAAAATGCGGATGTTTCGATCTATCTAGATTGCCCAAAGCACCGCTATGATGACGGAGCTGAGTCTAGATAGCATGCTCGTACTTAGGTTCGTCGAGATGTCCTGAAGCCACCATTGGAGGAGATTGTCGTAGTGCATCCATCTGTTAGGGTTGAGAATGGTCACCGCTAACTAGATACCTAGGCTTTGCCAAACATGCTTGCTGAAGTTGTATTGGAGGATGAGGTGGCCCACTGTTTCTAGATTTTTGAAGCAGAGTGGACGGAAGTAGTTGTTTGGCTAAGCACACTTGAGTAGTTGGTCGGCCGTGAGAATTTTGTGTTGTGCAGCCAACCAAGCAAAAAACCTATATTTGGGTGGTGCCCACGACAGCTAGATGATTGATTTTAGTGGTGCATCTGTCACATACCCAAAATTTTCAAATTTGGCATAAATTTTTTGCAAAAATCATAAATATATTTTATATAACCATTCCTAATTTTTAAATAATTTTCTAAACCAAACTCCTATTTATTCTCTAAAGAAAATACCCTATCTCTCTTTTTCTAAAAATAAAAATTCCATAAAATAATAAATATTATTTCATATTTAAATTCTACTCATTTTTATGAATTTATAGAAATTTAAACTATATTTTTCTGAGCTTCCTACAGCTCTCTATGAATTTTTAAAACTATAAATATATTCTGGAAAACCCTTTTCCTTTTTATCTTATATCTTTCCTATTTAGGAAATCCCTAGGAGTACGCTTTCCATTTTAGGAAAGTACACCTCCACCTAAAACAGTCTCACAATCCTTCTCACTGACAGTGGACCCCACATGTCAAACACTTACCGTTTGATCAAACCGATGGCGCCAATTGGATCTCAATCCAACGGCCGCACCTCATCTCCTTCATCCCGCCGCTGTTTCCTCTCTCTCCACACCGCGCCGCCACCATCTCACCGCCGTCGCCCACTGGATTTGCCACCATTGCCACCTCCGTCCAAGCCTCGCCCCTGATTCCGCCGCCACGGACAAGCCGCCGCCGCCGCCAACTCCCTCAGCCACATCATCACCCTAATCCGCTCTTGCAAGCCGACCAATCCGCCGCCGCCACCCTGCATCGCCGCCGCCGCCTTTAGCCACCATTTCATGCACGTCACTCCACCCTTTGCCTATAAATTCCCTCCTCCGGCGTCGCAACACTTAAAACACCCCTCCTCACCCTTTCCATTCCCCTTGGCTACCCCGAATCGCCATTTCCGCAGCTATCTTCTCCATCTCCGACGAACTTCCTCCCCGCCACTACAATACCCCTCCGGCCTCGACGTATATACATAAAATCACCCACTCCTTATCACGAGCCCAACCCAACCCTTGCCCGAGTCCGATGCTCACTGAAACCCTTCCACCGCCACCACCCCGATATGCCGCCGCCATAGCCCCGCCGCCCAGCCACCTCCGGCCATTCCAAGCCCCGCCGTTACCACCAAAAGCTACCACATGTTCCCAATTCCATTTATTTTTTTCCCAATTCCTCGCTGCCGGCCCTCCCTCGCCGTCGCCGGTGACCACCTCGCCGCCTCCCTCTTTTCCCCAATCTTGTTTCAATGACATCTCGGCCCCACACGTCAGCCAAGTCACGCGCCTCCCCTTTCACTGTCCAATGGGTCCCCCTCGTCAGTCCCCTTCAGCCCATGCAGCAGCCCATATAGTCAAATGGGCCAAATGCAGCCCACTAAGAATTTTAACCCTTTTCAATTTCTAATTGTACTGTTTGAAATATTCTATAAAAATTCATACAAATCTAAAATGAAATAAAGAATTATATAAAAATATAAAATATCATATGTTTCTAATAAAATAACCCTAAACAAATCCTTTTACTCTCTCTTTAAAACATTTTAATTGAAGAATATAGAAGAAGAATTAATAAAACTTCCTATATAAAAATTCCTTAAAATAATGTTTTATATCTATAAATAATATCTATACATTTTTAAACCTTATAAAATTCAAATTTAAATTTAAAACCCTCTCTTTAATCCAATTAAAACTTTCCTTAAAAATAAAATTAACATAAGATTTTGCCTAATAAATTTTATATAAATATTTACATAATGCCCAAAATCAATTCTTTATTACTATAAGGTCAATTAGAAATATTCCAATATAAACTCTATATATATCAATTCATCATAAACAAATTATAAAAATCTCTCCACAATAATTACTTCAACCATAGCCTTATGCTGCCCAAAGTACCCATTTTTATCAAAACTCCTACCCCTTTTCTTTTGATTTACCTAAAGTATTTTTAAATGGTAAAAAAAATAACTTTTGAAAAATCTTCTTTTACCCTCAATTGGCTCTATCTCGGAACTCCAACATGAGAAATGTTGTCGACCCCGATCTCTAGAGCTCAATTGATCCACATTTTTTTAAAAAAAATAAACACCCTAAATTAACAATCCGTACACTAACCTTAACATCATGCTGCTCAAAATACCTATTTTTACATAAAAACCATACCCTTTCTCTTTTAAAAAAATATTCTCAAACTTTTACAAAATCGTACAACCCATCACCTTTTTACCCAAACCCTTTTATTTTATAATTTATTTAAAACTTTTCTTATTTAATATTTATTGGAGTTTCTCTCTTTTTACAACGTATAGATGACGAACTTCGCCTTCTGGAAGCTTTTAGCCGTAAATGTCCAGAAAATACAATAAGTATAATCCAATCTCCATATAAAGCAGGTTTTTTTATTCTTGATGCATTTTGATATACCTACATTTCCTTTATTTATTATTTATTGCATATATTTTCTAGTTACTTATTTATACATTCCAAATACAATTTTATCCAAGACCCAATACCAACCTCTGATAAAACCTAGTAAAGGCAAAAATATTAAAATTAGAATTATCTCATGAAAAGAAAGGAGAATTTGTCTGTACAAATAAGTTAGATTGGATAACTTATTTGTGGTGGAAAAGCTGTAGTCTGGAAGGTTGATTGTATTTGTCGGAACCCGGCCATACAGGCGGACCCTTCAGGCTTACATGCAGTCCCAAGGATCAAGCCGGTACCACAAGATTCTGAATGATAAACAACACCGTGCGCTTATTACATTGAAATTAACATCGATACAGTAGGGCAGAGTGCGCCATTTATTACAATAAATAAATGATATAAAGCGGAAGTAAATTAAATGCGTCGATGCGCCCATCCAAACGCCATAGGCATCTGACCGGGAGTCGTGGCTAGTAGTCTTGATTGCCCACGTCGAACTTCGGCGTTATGGCAACTTCTTCGCTTTCTTCACTGTTCATTGGAATGAACAGCCCCGCGTGATATGCGAGGGTGAGTACGCGAATACTCAGCAAGTAAGGTCCTTATATATATGATGCAGGATACAAGAACAGGGTAGAGTTGTTTTGCTCAAAGCCAATTTTATAAACCTTCCCTAATAGTTGGAAAACTGCAGTTGGAACTTAAGTTCAATTATTGACCCATTGTTTATTAGTTTAACACAAAATCAGCACTCACGGCGTAAACTGAAAGACACTCACTGCCTAGCACTTACTGCCAACCTGCTACATCATTTAGATTATTAAAAACCCATGGGACTACACCAGTGGATCTTTTCCACGCCCGCTCTTAACCACGAGCACGGCTATCATGATAGTTTAATCTCTGCAGAGAGGGTACACTTTACCCATGGGATGGAATCACCTTTCGGAGACCCCAACGAAGCCTTTGACAAGGTCCACCTAGACTTGAGCACGCCTGCTAAGGATTCACCTGGCGCCTCCCACCAAGCGATGGCCCCTCTTGCGCCTTGCAGTCTGCGAGTGGTAGCTAGCCACACCCACACCTCCAAGTGACACACTCAAGCCTAACCTTTCCAAGCTAGTCGGCTAAGGCCTTACCATGTTAGCGCCCATGGTCAGATCTTGTTATCTTGAAATAGGCATTCCACCGAATGGAACGGTCCTTAGATGACCGAGGCGGCTACTACACACCCGAAAGTGCCTCACGCAACCAGCCAAACTAGCAATCCACCCCAGGTCAACTCACACCACGTTGCTTTTAGTGGATTAATTGGTTTTAAAAACCCCGACAGCCTCCCGCTGCCCCATTTTGGACCATAAGCCCAAAGGATATAATTCCTAGCTGAGATACCCCTATTCATGCTAAGCAACATAGCGAAACATTAACTTGGCCTAATTAAAACATAATATTAATCCTAGGGCAGCAATGAACAGTAATATGCGCTAATTGATGATTAACACATAATAGGTCTTAGCTACACAAGTATGTACCGTAAATTAATTACAAACATAGCATGCACATTTAAACATCTAATAAAAACTTTGCAAGAAAAATGGGAGCGATATGCTTCTAACTTGCCTTGGTCGGGATACGGCGGTTCGTCCTGCAAATCAGCGACCACGTCGGCGTCTTCCTCGTTTCCCGCACCATCTACGCACGCAAAACGAGAGCGCACATAAACAACAGAAAATTACAGTGGGTAGATTAGGTTAATAGGAAGCCAATAAAATTGGTTTCGCGTGAAACGGGGTTACAGATTAAGAGATATAAATTGGTGAAGGTCCACTGTTCAATGTGAACAGTAGCCGTGGGGTTTGACTGGCTTTGACCGGTGGGGATTAAAGGCAGCTCTGCTTGCTTCTCTACCTCACGCGCAGAGCAACAAAGAAAACAGGAGGGGGAGAGAGAAAGAGAGAAGAGAGAGAGAGAGACGGGCGGCGTGCTCCGGCGACGGTGACCTCGGCGGCGGGCACGTCCGGCGGCGGCAATAACGTCGGCGGCGGCGGCGGCTGCTGGCGGCGGCGGCGGCTACGCGCTAGCGGCGGCGTTTCAGCGGCGGCGGCGGCGGCAGCGCTTCTGAGCGGCGCGCGCGAATCCGGCAGCGCGAACTCGGTTTCGGCTTCTGCTGGCGGCGGCGCGGCGGCTCGGTGGCAGCTGCGGCAGTCGCGGCTCCACGAGGGTGCAGCGTCCAAGCGCGGGACGGCGACGACTACCACGCGCGGGACGGCGACGGCTTCCAGCTACGGCGCTCAGTGGCGGCGCGAGGAGACAAGCCCTCACCACGTCAGCGAAGATGACGGCGACGAAGACAGCAAGTTCCACCTGTTGGCAAGACGACGACGACGACGAAGAAAACTTGCGATCTCCTCCTCCTCTTGCTCTGGTTGTGGACGCGGTTGTAGCAGATTGATCTGGAGCTTTTGGGGGTTGGGGTTTAGCTGATAAGGGGCTTAATATGGGGATTAACTCGGCTAAGTAAAAGCCCTGGAGTTTTGGGTTTCGGTTAGTATTAGGCGTCGTGCCGACGGCTTGAGTTGTGGCTTGGGCAGCTGGGACTAGAATTAGGGTTACTTAGGTTTTCATTAAATTTATTTATTCTTACTGTTTTCTCTTATTTATTTAGTTTTTTTTCTGTACAGTAGTATAACTTTTATAAAATTACGAGGACGTTACAAACCTCCCCCCTTAGGAAAAATCTCGTCCCCGAGATTGGAAGAACTTGGGAACAGGGTTGGAAACTCCGCTCGTAGATCGTCCTCGCGCTCCCATGTAGCCTCTGACTCCGAGTGATTACTCCACCGCACTTTGCAGAATTTGATAGTCTTGCTACGGGTGCAACGTTCCGCCTCTTCCAGAATTCTGACCGGATATTCCGAATAGGTCAAATCCTCCTGCAGTGCTAGATTCTCCATCGGCATCTGTTCCTCTGGCACTCTGAGACACTTTTGGAGTTGAGATACGTGAAACACATTGTGCACATCCGCTAGCTGAGGTGGTAACTCTAACTGATATGCCACTTCTCCCCGTCTTGCTAGTACCTGAAATGGTCCGATGTACCTCGGGGCCAATTTCCCACTAACACGAAACCGTCGTATCCCTTTCATAGGCGATACCTTCAAATACACGAAGTCTCCTACTGCAAATTTCAAGTCCCTACGGCGCTTATCCGCGTAGCTCTTTTGTCTGGACTGGGTTGTCCTCAACCTTTGCTGTACCAGCTTCACTTGATCCTCAGCTTCCTTTAGGATTCCTGGACCAAAAACCTTGTTCTCTCCAGCTTCGTTCCAATATAGGGGTGTTCGGCACTTCCTTCCATATAACGCCTCGAACGGGGACATCTCGATACTTGACTGATAGCTATTATTGTAAGAAAATTCAGTATAGGGTAAACTTTGGTCCCATCCTCTTTTATTTGCTAACACACAAGCTCTCAACATATCCTCCAAGATCTGATTAATCCGTTCAGTTTGACCCTCGGTCTGTGGATGATACGCTGTACTGAAAGCCAAATTGGTACCGAGCAACGAGTGTAACTTTTGCCAAAACCGAGAGGTAAACTGGGTCCCTCGATCAGAAACTATCTTCTTGGGCACACTATGCAAACACACTATTTTGGAGACATATAATTCAGCAAGTCTGTCACTGGAGTATGTAGTACGCACTGGTATGAAATGTGCTACCTTAGTGAGACGATCGACAATAACCCAAATCGAGTCATACCCTGACCGAGTCCGTGGCAGTCCGGTGATGAAATCGATCCCAATTTCCTCCCATTTCCACTCTGGGACCTTCAATGGCTGTAGGAGTCCAGCTGGTCGTTGGTGCTCTGCTTTAACCCGCTGGCACACATCACACATAGCCACAAATGCTGCGATTTCCCTCTTCATACTGGGCCACCAGAACCTTTCTCGAAGATCTAGATACATTTTAGTGCTCCCTGGGTGAATAGAAAATGCGGAGTCATGAGCCTCCTGCAAAATCAACTCCTTAACTTCCTTCACATCTGGCACTAATATCCTTTTGCCATACCACACAACTCCTTCCTTGTCCATAGAAAAACCTGGGGCTTTCCCTAGTATCATCTGCATAATCACATCTATAACCTCAGAATCATCTCCCTGCAGTTGCTTGATCTGTGCTTCCAGCGTTGGTTGAACTTCCAAGTTATTTAGCCTACCTTTCTCACTTACTTCTAGACTCAGCTCCTGAAATTCCTCGTGCAACATCGGTTGTGCTTTTTTGACCTCCAAATTATTGCAGTACCCCTTGCGACTCAGCGCGTCTGCAACTACGTTAGCTTTGCCTGGGTGGTAGTGCACACCAATGTCATAGTCTGCAATCAATTCTAGCCATCTTCGCTGTCTCATATTCAGATTGGACTGGGTAAAAATATACTTAAGACTTTTATGATCCGTATATACCTCCGTTCGGTTCCTAATCAAATAGTGCCTCCAAATCTTCAACGCATGAACCACTGCGGCTAATTCCAGGTCATGGGTGGGGTAATTCACCTCATGCGGCCTCAGCTGACGAGAAGCATAGGCCACCACTCTGCCTTCTTGCATCAATACACACCCGAGTCCCTGCTTGGATGCATCACAAAATATCTCAAAGTCCTTCTGATTATCTGGCGGCACCAACACCGGTGATTTACGTCAATTTCTTCTTTAATTCTGGAAGCTTTGCTCACAAGCCTTCGTCGATCAAATTTCTGTCTTTCTTCAACAATTGAGTGAGGGTCTAGCAATTCTTGAAAAATCAGCAATGAATCTCCGGTAATAACCGGCCATTCCAAGAAAACTCCTCACCTTGGTCACTGATTTCGGTGCCTCCCACTTCAGTACATCTTGCACTTTGCTCGGATCAACTGCTACACCTCCGGCAGAAATAATGTGCCCCAGAAAAGAAACCTCTTTTAACCAAAACTCGCACTTGCTGAACTTGGCATACAACTGATGCTCACGAAGCTTTTCCAACACTAGTCGCAAATGTTCGGCATGCTCTTCCTCATTTCTGGAATAAATCAGTATGTCATCTATGAACACGACAAT
The DNA here is from genome assembly GCA_036346145.1 of Olyra latifolia. NCBI lineage: Eukaryota > Viridiplantae > Streptophyta > Magnoliopsida > Poales > Poaceae > Olyra > Olyra latifolia. The sequence continues at coordinate 7,573,263 of CM070530.1, forward strand.
AAACTTATCCAAATACTCCATAAAGACCTTATTCATCATATTCATAAAGTAGGCCGGGGTGTTGGTTAAACCAAACGACATCACTGTCTATTCATACAACCCATAACGAGTTGTGAATGCGGTTTTCGGAATGTCCTCATCTCTAATCTTTATCTGGTGGTACCCTGACCTCAGATCAATTTTGGAGAACACACATGCTCCTTTCAGTTGATCAAACAGATCGCCAATTCTTGGCAACGGGTACTTATTCTTTATGGTCACCTCATTCAACGACCGATAATCCACGCATATCCTCAGGGTATTATCCTTCTTCTTCACAAAGATCACTGGCGAACCCCACGGTGATGAACTGGGCCTGATGAAACCTTTGTCTTGTAGCTCCCTTATTTGATTCTTTACTTCCGCCAGCTGGTTGGCGTTCATTCTGTAGGGCCTCTGAGCTATCGGTGCTGTGCCTGGGGCTAAGTCAATGACAAACTCTACATCTCGATCCGGGGGTAGTCCAGGCAATTCTTCGGGAAAAACATCCGGAAATTCCCTCACCACTGGTACTGACTCTAAGGTCGGTGGATCAGATTTTGGTGTCACTCCCTTGATCTGGTTTACCACTGCTATCCCATTAGGTTTCACGACTGATTTAAAGGTCACTTTATTTTCATCACGATTAGTGAGTGTTATGGCTCTATGGGCACAATCAATTTGACTATGTACTTTCATTAACCAATCCATTCCCAAGATTACTTCTATGCCAGGAGATTCTAAGAGGATTAAATTTGCTAAGAACTTTTCCCCTTCTATTATGATTTCTATCTCAGGACAAACAAAGCTTGTTCTCATTTCTTTACTCGGTGATTGTACTATCAAAGGTGTCTTTAGAGGCATTGATTTCTACCCATGTTTTACCACTAATTCTTTTGATATAAACGAATGGGAAGCCCCGGAATCAAACAAAACTGTAGTCAGAATCGAATTAACCGAGAACTTACCAAGTACCACCTCGGGTGCCTCCTGAGCTTCTTCTGTAGTCATATGATTGACTCTCCCCCTTCCAAGGGTCTGTGGTGTCCTCGGGGTTCCTGGTACTCCTCGGCCTTGTCCTGGTGCAGGTGTACGAGCCGGTGTCCCTCCAACATTAGCAGGCGCAGGTGCTGAATTCTGACGTTTCTGGGGACAGTTGTTGGCAAAATGACCCCACTGATGGCAGTGATAGCACTGAACTCCTGGTGAGCTAGCATTGTTCTTCGGGGGCTGTGCCGCCTGATTAGGACGGTTTCCTGGTTGCTGCGAATTCGGCACCGAAGGGCGGAGAGTTGGCGTAGACGCCCTGGGTGCTGCTGGTCTGAACTGATGTTGCCCAATTCGGGGTCGAGAAGTCCCCGCCCCTTGCTGATTTTGCATTGCCATCTTCCTCTTTTTATCATTGAACAACTGCTGTTGAGCATCCTCTTGCAGCAAAGCCCTATTGACCATATCCTGGAAGTTTTGGTAGGTATGAGAAACGAGATGGACCTTAAGATTTGGGTCCATACCCTGCATAAACCTCCAAATCTTGGCTTGGTCATCTGCCACATCAGCCTGAGCGTAACGAGCCACATGAGTGAAACGATGCAGATACTCCGTCACACTCATGTTTCCTTGGCGAAGATTCTGAAACTCCCGCCGTTTCATGTCCATAATACCCCTGGGAATGTGTGCTGCACGAAAAGCCTCAGTGAACTCATCCCAAGTAATAGCTTGCACCTCATGATGGGCTGCGCAATAGTTCTCCCACCAACTTGCGGCATTGCCTTTTAACTGGTGGGCCGCGTACTGCACACTCTCCTGGTCATCACAGTCAGCCAAATAAAGCTTGCGTTCCACCTCGTTAATCCAATCATCCGCGTCCAAGGGCTCGGTGGTTCCAGCAAAAGTAGGTGGACGAGTCCTCATGAAGTCTCCATACCTCGACTGGCGTGGCAAGTTCTGTTGAGCAGGTGCCGGCAGGTTAATCAAGGGTTGTGCCACAGTTTGGAGCACCTGATATTGCATCTGCATAAGCTGTTGGGCTGTCGGTCCCTGAGCTGGTGGTGGTGGAAGTTCTCCCTCATTGGCGGCATTCATAGGCTGGGTGCCGGTGGGTTCTGTTGGTTCTGATGCTGACCCTGAGCAAATGCCGGCTGATCTTCTCCCTGAACCGGGGTGGAACTGGTGGAGCTTGTCCACGTCCTCGACCACGTCCGCGGCGCACCGGTTGGCCTCGCCCGGCTGCTTGTCCACGACCACGTCCGATTCTTGCCATCAGTCAGCTGGTAAGAAAAGATCGGGGAAAGATAAGCAAGCTATGGGAATTATTGCAACCGTATATATGAAAAACTATATAGGTTTCACACAAACAGTTTAACAACAATAAACATATTCAAACACTCCAATCACGTAAAACCAATCTGCACCGAATCTTAACTCAAAAATAAGTTACTATTTTCAACTAACAATCACTAATAGAGAAAAATAAGAACACTGTTTCGTTCTTTACTCTAACATAGATTAGCGCTAGGAGTTGTACTGCACCGACGAACCAAACCAGAAAGGTTTTTTTACTGTAGCAGTAGTCAGCAACAAAAAAAACGATGCACTGTAGCGATGAACATTAACCGGTTTCCTTTTTCCCGCGGTACTGCAGCGGCACTGGAATCCCTTCTGCACGCCTGAACAGGAAAAGAAAAACGCGACTGTAGCCGTAAACCGCGATTGGGAAAAAGGGTTTTTTTTTTTCGGAGTACCGTAGCTATGCACAGTACGTTGGAAAAGAGATGCTTCCCGCGGCGCCGCATCAATGCACCGTACCGGGGTTTTAAAACTACTGCAGCCACAGTCAGAAATCCGTACAGGGGCAAATAATTTTGCGCGCATTAAAACAGCAAACAGCATCTGGAAAGGTCTGGTTTTTCAAACACCGTATCAATGAACAGTACCAGCTTTTATATTAAAAAACACTGTAGCCATAAACCGAAATCGGGGAGAGAGAGAAAAAACGCCGCACGCGCTGTAGCCGTGAACAGTACGTTTCGCGAGTACTGTACAACGAACAGTAATCTGTTTTCAAACTACTGTGACAACAACCAGAATTCAGTAAAAATAAATTTCGCGCGTACTGCAGCAGTAACAAAATCCTCTTTTAAACACTGATTTCCACAAACATAAACATTCCAAAATTAACAGTGATCAACACAATTCCATAACTAAGCGGCATGCAACATATTAACTCAAGTTCGCAATCAAAGATCTTCAAACATATGTCAACCAGCAAAATTATTTGTTCGTGCAACGACTAATAAAATTCATTATAAGCAAATTTAATGAAATCAACTAAACGACGGCTAACTGGGGCTAATCTTTTAAACTCCAATCCCTACGTCTATTCTTGGTGCTCCTCGTCTGGCTCTTGCTCCACTTCAAGTGGGTCCTCTTCGTCATCGTCGTCCTCCACAGTGGTTTGGTTTGCTTCCTCCCGGATGCAGATCTTCTTTTTAGCCAACTCTTGATCTACTTCGGATAACTCTGCTCGGCGCTTGTTTAGCTTCAGGATGAGCTCCATGTTAACCTTTGAGAGATCGACAAACTTCATCCGGTTAGCTTCATATTCTTCTTTTTCTTTCGCAATAGCTTCCTTCTCAGCTGCAAACGCTTCCTTCTCGGTGATCAACAGTCCCTTCTCCGCATCTAGATTCTGTCGAAGCTCATCCAGTTCTGCCCTTTCCTCAACCAGTTCTTCTCCTTCGGCATTAATGAGCTCTCTTTCACCCTCAAGCTCCTCCTTCGTAGCTGCGATTTCTTCTGCAACCTGTTGCGCCTCAGCCTGTTTCTTCTGAAACTCTTGCGCCATGAACATGTTGTCGGCTGTGGTGATAGCCAACCTTTGTTCGGCGTCCTTGTAGTTGAAAAAGGTATGGAGAGAGTAAATCTCCTTGCTGTAGGCCACACCAGTGATGTATTGGGTCGCGGAGAGCATAGCTGAGAAAAACCATGTAAAAGGATGACACAAGGATTAGGAGAATCCACTCAGTCCACCTACTCAGAAAACCTCTCGCCTTGAGGTTATCCAGCTGATAAGGGCAAAAAAAAAAACAGACAAAAGTTTTTGCAGTGTCTAGTTTGACGAGGATCATCCGTCTGCATGAACAGCTACAGGAGCAGCGGTTGGTCCGAAGCTTTCCATATCACACAGGTCGTCATATCCTGATGGGCGGCCAAGTTGCAGAGGAATGAAGGATGCGCCACTGGTCAAGGGTTATCCTGATGGGCGGCGGCGGGGCATTTTTTTCTTGCCTCCTACGCCGTTTATGCGCGCTGGCCCTGCGGGGGAGCAGTGCCGTCACACCGGTGACGACAGCTATGACGTGCTGATCGGATCCAATTCACAGTTCACTTATTAGAGCATCTTCAGAATAAATTTCAAAAAACAGGGCCCTACTTTTTTGATTTGAAATTTGTCCCTATTTTTTTACCGATTTTGTCTTCAACTCCAGTAGTTAGCCCTAAATCTCAAAATTATTTGCTTATGACATGTAGGACCGACTTGTCAATGACTCTTTGTTTTTCTTTTCAATATCCTTTTATTTTCTTTCTTCTTTCTCCTTTTCTCTTTCCTCATCTCTTCACAAGCGAGACAGAGGGAGCGGCGACAAGCGGCGGCGGCGGCGCGCGGCGGCGGCGACGCGACAAGGGCGACGGCAAGGCGACGAGCGGTGAAAAGCGGCGTCGATGGCAAGCTAGAAGAAGACGGCGCGGGAGAGGAGAGACGACGACGGGCGACGGCGACGGCCAATGACGCAAGAACGGCCCAGATCTGGCGAGGCGAGGCAGCGACGAGGCGTCGCCCAGGCAACCAAGGAAAGAGGAGGAGGCGGCGGCGACGGAGGCGGCGGCGGGCGGCGGCGGCGAGCGGAGGCAGAAGCTCACATGGAGGAAAACACCCCAAAGAAGTAGGGCCCCTAAAACCCCAGAATTGGGGCTTGAGGGAGATTTAGGCCTCCTTATTTTAGGGGCTGAGTAGGGTCTCTTTGAGTCATTTTTGACCATAACCCTTATTTTTTGGTTTAGGGGTTTGAATAGGGGCTCCGCTGGAGATGCTCTTAGTCGGCAGTCGGCAGTGGTCAGTGGAGGTATGTGCCACGGCCCCACCGGATCACCCATGGTCAGACAGACACATCATAGATACTTGCTCAAGCCAGATGTGCTTCTTTCTCTGACACGAATAATGAATTTCCCACATGAGTTAATTTTCCCTTCTTTTTCAGCACGTGTTCAAATGTGTCCCTCACTCTCTTCCCTAAATTTTCCAAATTTGTCATTCACAGGTAGGGGTAGTTCTTTTGTTCACAAACAAAATTTGCCAATTAACGCAAACGGGAACATTTTCTTTGCCCAAGTATGAAAAATCGTATTCGTTTTAGCTTCCAGTGAGCAGCATTTGCATATTTTGCTTCAGTACAAACAAAGGTTCTTCCATTCAAGCAGCAACGACACATGCCCAGAATTCATTCCTAGGAAGCAATGGCCCCATTTAGGGTGGGTTCTTTTTAACTTTTCTTATCTACTTATCTCAACTTATCTCACTTTTTTTATTATTTTTTGAGTCGGTTTTTTTTATCTCGTAGGCGTGTCTATAAGCTCTCTAAACCCCAAAATTGGAGGCTAACCGGTTCTCGAGGCTATCTCGAAAAATTCTCGAAGTGACAAATAAGTAGGCAAATAAGTAGACAAATAAGCTAAAGAGAAGGGGCCCTCCGGACATCAAAAGGTCTGAATTTAGGATTCAAATGAACATCGTAAACAAAAAAGAATCTTAAAATTTTCATGCATGAAGCTGTCCCCTTCAGCTTAGAGCAGTTCCAGCTAGCCCCATAAGAATATGCCAAAAAAAAGATGCCGTTCAAACTAACTGAGCTCCCTTCCACGGCTACCGATTGGAGATGTATCTGCAGAAACGAGTTCACACCTTCTAGCTTCCTTAGGCCAGAAGGCAGTAGCAACTAGCAAAGATGTCACAGAAGGAGATACAGGAAGGCAAAAAAATGCATCCAGTAAATTTGTATGAAACTTGTATATATAAGATGAAAATGTCACAGAAGGAGATACAGGAAGGCAAAAAAATGCATCCAGTATATTTGTATGAAACTTGTATATATAAGGTGAAAATTGACATGTTCGGGATACAGATGTCAGAAATCTTTGCATGTTCGGGTCGGCAAAATGGTCGAAATGAAGGGGAAATCCAGGGGCATGGAAGGTTGAAAAAGGGAGATACAAGAAGAAAAAATAATGCATCCAGTAAATATGCATAGAACTTTGTACATACAAGGCAAGGAGAATATTGACATTATGCCAGGGAAATCTAGAGCAGGGAAAACACGTGGAACGGAAGACATGCGCGCACACCAACTCTACTTCTAGCTCCATGCAATAGGCACACTCGATAAAATCTATTTCTACTTGACGGTTGCGCAGTTGCCTCTAAACTTCTTCAGCTCCTCAGCTGGGCGCGCAGCCACACCACTCCGATCTCCACGTACTAGTGTTAGATAGGCGGGGTGATGGCATACCGCAGCCAGCTTCCGGCGATTGTGCTCGCCCTGGGCGCCGGCGCAGCGGGCGGCCCCGACGCGCTCCGCGTGCTGCTCGCCCTCGCTGGGCAGAGCCCCCTCGTCGACATCGCCATCTGCATCTTCCTCATCGGCGCCGCCACCGCCTCCGTCATGGGCACTCTACTTCTTGCCCGCTTCTTCCATGTGCGTCGCAATGCGGACGGCGCCGGTGGCTCCGCTCCCCCTACGCTGGCCGCGGTGTGCTTTGCCAAGGTGACCGCGGTGGTGGCTATGGCCGTCATCTTCTTCGTCACGGTCTGCCTCCTCGTCGCACCGTTCGTCATGGCTAGGGGCGAGCCGGGCGGCGCGAAGTGCTCCTGCTCTGCATGATGGCCGTCGCGGTGCCTGGGCAGCTGCTGCTGTTGGTTCTGTGATTGCCCGCGCCGTTCCAGCGTACCGGCGACTCGAGGTGCTGTTCGCTCCGTCGCACACATCCATTACTGATCCGAGCGTCACCATCTTCCCACTTCGATTGCAAGCCTCGTCTTCTCCCCTGCGCCACCGGGCCGCCCACCCTCGACTGCGGCGGCCTCGGTCGGCCCTGGCCTCGAACAGTCAGCTGGCCACGGAGTCCACGATCTCCGCAGAGCGGAGCCCGGGAGGGATGGTCCCGTGAGCGCCATCACTGCGTGGAGCGCAGCGAGCGAGGTGGACGTGACGGCGGAGTCGGCTTCGTTGGGGCGGAAGGTGTTGAGGGAGGCGAACGTGACGGCGGCTTCGATCTCGTCGGAGCGGACGGCTCTGCGGGAGGGCGGGACGGCGCCCGGCGCCGCGGAATTGACGTCGGAGCCGCCGCGCGGGCCTCGTCGGAGCGGACGGGGTCGAGGGTGGAGAAGACGAGGTTTGCCATGGAAGAGTGGGGACATGGTGACGCTTGGGTCGGCCATTGATTGGGTGCGATGTAGCACTACTATCTTCTACCTTTTTTGGGAGTCTGCAGTTCATATGATCGTTCTGTCCGCTGCGAATGTGATACCATGAGTTAGTCCATGAGATGCTGCAGATTTTCGATTGTTCAATGCCATTTCTATTTGCCCTGAATTCAGCTCAGATCGTTCGTGCTGAATCCAATTTTGAATGGAGTCAGTTCTTAATCGAAACGGCATCCTGCGTAGGAGTCTCCAACGAACTCTCCGGTGGCGAAGGCGTCCTGCAGGCCAAGAGGACTTGGCAATGCCTGGACAAGAATGAGAGTTTGGCAAGGTGAGAGCAGCTCCGGCGGCGGCGGCCTAATTTGAGCGCGCCGCGGAACCAGGCGGCATGCTGATACTTGCTTGCTGTCCTGTTGCTCAAAATTTTGGTGCATAGAACAGATTTTCTCATAGATTTGAGAACGTTCTGTATTTTCTTCTCCTCTCATACATCTCTTCTCCAGCTCCGGCGATGTCGGTCGCTGAACCGAAGGCTTCTCCGGCGACGGCATCACACTCTGCTGGGGACAATTGTCCTATCCATGATTTGTTTTTACAACTAGAAGTGTTCTGCTCATGATTGTCACGCTGAGAGGTGATTGATCATTCTCCGAGAAATTGATAAAAAAAGATTATTCTCCAAGAAAAAGCCACCTTACGACCCATGTTCCAACTGCCCGGCCTGGTGTCTTGTCTTGGATAACTACTAGTAGCAAATTGAAGCTTCTCCTTTAGATTTGTTTCTAAAGCACCTTTCCTGAAGTATATCCAATAGAGCCTTTAAAACATAATTTTCTTTGTATTTAGAGTTTCTCATCTTCCACCAGAGACTTTATCTTAATCTTTAAACTTAGAGTTTCTTTTTCTCCGGCTCTAAATTTAAAGGTTCTCTATATAAATCTCTCTAATTTATGTGGATAGAGCCTCTGCTGGAAAAGATAGAAATATAGAGAACGAATAGTAATTTAGAAGAGATGTATAGAAATCCGATTTTAGAGCATCCGCTAGAGATGCTCTTAAGGGAAAAAAAGGGCAAATCCGGCTAGTCCAGTACTCCAATCTACGGGTGAAGGAGCCATGCTTGTCTCGTGCTACAATAAAGGAACGAATAGGCATGTTTTGGTTGATCGGGTGAGGGTTGGCAAGACACGTAGGAGCCAGCTTCGACGCTTTTGGTTGATATGCCTCACGAAGCTAACACATGCAAAAACACTGTGCAGGTCTAGCTCTCGTGAAAACTCGCGATGGCCGTTTCTTCGGAGTCCAGCTCGCACAGTGGTGCATAGGGGAAGAGGAGGAGCAATGGACGTAGGAGGACGAAAGAAATGGTCGACGACGGCCAGGAGGAACTGAACTGTGGCTGTATTGGGACAAGTTGAGGTTGACAGTGGCCACCACCACCATGTTGCCCGCCATGGCAATGTGTCACTGACCACCACCAAGCTCGGGGAGGACCATCGCCAGTGTGTTCGAGGAGGAGCACTAGGGGTGAAAACGGGTCGGATAATATCTGACAGGATCCGGATCCGGATCCGGATCTGGATTTTAGTGATTTGGAATCCATTTTCCTATCAGGGCGGATACGGATACGGATAATTATCCGGATTTTTTCATGGATACGGATACGAATACGGGTTGGGGGTATCCGACGGATAGTGCTATCCGGATACGGATACGGATAATTATCCGGATATCGAAATTCAGATATCTAGATTTCATAACTTGGATATTACATGTATGTGTGTATGTTCACTTACGTGTGGCACTTATTATTAGATTTTATGAATTTATGTTTAGTACTTATTATCGGGTTGTTTGAATTATTCCACTTTATTTTCTAGTAGCATAGATTATTATATTCATAGCTTGTATGTCTTTTAAATTGCATTAAATTTTATACTACGTGTTGTGCTTTTGTGGATGACCAACAATGAGTGTAGGTTATGTCGATTTTTTCCTTTAAGGTATTATGGTAAAAACAGGTTTCGTATTCGTATCCGACCCATATCCGATCTGAAACCATATCCGACTAAATTCATATTTGAATCCGTATTCGATACTATTTGTCTCCTAATCCATATCCGGTATAAAATACGGATAGGAATATGGGTTGACCCCTATCCGACCGTATCCGACTCGTTTTCACCCCTAAGGAGCACGACCGCCACCACACGTGGGGAGGAGCCACCGCCGCCACTCTAGCTCATCGTTGTTGGCTTTCTCCTATCCTACCTCGATTTTCTCCCTTAGATGCAGAGCAAAGCAGAGCTTGTTAGATAAGATCATATGATGTAACCTCCCTCTAGCCGCTCTCTAGTTTTGGTTGGATGATGTTGTTGGAGCTGAACCAACTAGGTGCTTGTATATATCGGATTGCATTGTAATTAGGAGAGTTAGTTAGATGTTGATTTGGCATCTACTACAAGACTGCTCTGCATTGCATGTAAGCCACGCAGGGGGCTATTCCCTGCCTATATTAACAAAGGTGCGGCCTCCTACGGGAGGTGAGAATGCTTCCCTAATTAGATGGTTTATCTCACATGGTATCAGAGCCACCTCCCAAACACATCTAATCTATCCACCCTAAAGATCCGAAGCCATGGCGATCTCGTCTTCATCACCATCTGCGCCTGTGTCTCCATTGCTCGGACAGGTCATCAGCAAGAAGCTGTCGAAAACCAATTTCTCCCTATGGAAGGCACAAGTGATGCCTGTGCTGCGAGGAGCGCAGCTCGAGGGATACCTCGATGGCACAAACGCCGCCCCCGACGCCGAGCTTGAAGAAAAGCAAGGGGATAAGACGGTGAAGGTGCCGAACCCTGAGTACACCCTATGGCGCGTGGTGGAGCAGCAGGTACTGGGCTTTCTTCTAACATCTCTGTCATGACAAGTTCTGGCACAAGTTGCTACCTTGACCTCGCCGTGCCAAGTATGAGTGCACTTGAAGAGATGTACGCGTCTCAATCGCGTGCTCGTGCCGTGAATACGCGGCTTGCTCTTGCCACGACTCATAAAAGTAACATGATCATTAACGAGTATGTTGGCAAGATGAAAGGTTTTGCAGATGAGATGGCATATGCGGGAAAACCAATTGGAGATGAAGAGCTGGTCTCCTATATCCTAGCTGGACTGGATATTGAGTTTAATCCAGTCGTATCTGCGGTCGTGGCACATGTGGAACCAATCTCAGTTGCTAAGCTGTTCTCTCAACTGCTGAGTTTTGAGTATCGGATGGATCTCTTACATGGCGGATGGCAATCTTCGGCAAATTCAGCCCGCTGTGCTCGCGGTGGTAACAACCAGCGTGGTCGCGGAAATCGCGGTCGCGGCAACGGTCGTGGTCGTAGCATGCAAGGTGGTTTCCAGGGTGGCGCGCAAGGAGGGCGCGGTTTTGGGGGCCGAGGAAATTCCAGTGGTGACCGGCCCCAATGCCAACTCTGCGGGAAATTTGGTCACACAGTCATAGAGTGCTGGCATCGCTTCGATGAGGATTTTGTTCCAAGCGGCAAAAGTGCATCTACAGCTACATATGGCTATGGAGTAGACACCAATTGGTACACAGATACAGGTGCTACAGATCACATCACTAGCGAACTGGAGAAACTCACTGTGAAGGACAAGTACAATGGGAATGATCAGATTCACACTGCCAGTGGTGCAGGTATGAATATCAGTCATATTGGTCATGCTGTTATTAATACCCCTAACAGAGATTTACATCTAAATAATGTTCTTCATGTTCCTAAAGCCTAGAAAAATCTTGTTTTTGTGCATCGTCTTGCATCTGATAATCAAGCCTTCCTTGAATTTCACCCTGATCATTTCATGGTTAAGGATCAGGCAACAAGGAGAACTCTGCTGAAAGGCAGATGTAGGAACGGGCTCTACCCTCTCCAGCCAACCTCCTCAAGGAGAGAAGTCTTTGGCGCCATCAAACCCTCTCATCAAAGGTGGCACAGTCGTATGGGTCATCCGCCTTTTCAGATTATCCAGAAGATCATTAGTAGAAATAATCTTCCTTGTTCCGTTGAGTCCAATAAACAGTCTGTCTGTGATGCGTGTCAACAGGCAAAGAGTCATCAACTTCCCTATTCAGTGTCATCTAGTATTTCTTCTAAGCCATTAGAGCTTATCTTTTCTGATGTATGGGGTCCTGCTCCAAATTCTGTGGGCAGAAAAACATATTATGTCAGTTTTATTGATGATTTTAGTAAATTCACCTGGATTTCTTTGCTTCGATATAAGTCTGAGGTGTTCCAAAAGTTTCATGAGTTTCAAAGCTTAGTTGAACGACTCCTTAGTAGTAAAATCATTGCTATGCAGACTGGGCGGTGAATATCAGCGACTAAATTCCTTTTTCACCAATATTGGCATAACCCACCATGTGTCTTGCCCACATACACATCAGCAAAATGGGGCCGCAGAGCGTAAACATAGACACATAGTTGAGGTTGGTCTTTCCTTACTGGCGCATGCGTCTATGCCATTGAAATTTTGGGATGAGGCGTTTGCAACTGCTACTTATCTCATAAACCGCACCCCCTCTAGGTTTCTTGGCTATGTCATGCCTCTAGAGCGTCTTTTTGGTCAAAAACCAGACTACTCTTTCTTGAAAGTCTTCGGGTGTGCATGCTGGCCAAATCTTAGGCCTTATAATACTCATAAGCTTGTTTTTCGGTCCAAACGATGTGTGTTTCTTGGCTATAGTCATATTCACAAAGGATATAAGTGCCTTGATGTTTCTTCTGATCGGGTTTACATCTCACGGGATGTTGTTTTTGATGAAACAATCTTTCCTTTTAGTGAACTTCATTCTAATGCCGGTGCGCGTTTATGAGCCGAGATCAATCTTCTTCCCATTACTCTCCTTAATCCTATGCACACTGATCATAAGGGGGTAATAATACGGCTGATCAGGCTGATAACTCTGCATCTAATGGTGTTGTTTTGGAAGAGATTGTTGATCATATGCAGGTCTTACAAGAGGCTGAAATTAGCGCTGAACATGAGGATGATCTCTTTGCCGGTATGCCAGGAGAATCTGGTTATTGGGGATCCATGCCATGTACTTCTCCCGGGCCTGTGACGCGGGAATATGTCCCAGGCGCTGGAGCTAGCCCATCCCTTATTAGTCAGGCGACGCCCGATGCTGATCTTGGTCAGCAGCACGTACAGGCGACCGAATCTTCTACAACATCCAGTTCGACTGTGTCTCCTGCTGTCTCTTCAGATGCAGCTGCATCATCCGTTCCAGATGAAACCCGTCCTCGTACAAGGCTACAAGATGGAATTAGAAAGGTAAAACAGTACACGGATGGTACTATAAGGTTTGGATGTTTAGCATCAAATGGAGAACCTAATGATTTGTCTTAAGCTCTGAATAATGATAATTGGAAAAAGGCTATGGATGAGGAGTTTAGCGCATTGTTGAAAAATAAGACTTAGCATCTAGTTCCACCAGAGAAAGGTAAAAATGTAATTAACTGTAAATGGGTTTATAAAATTAAAAAGAAGGCTGACGGGAGTGTAGACAGATACAAAGCTCGTCTAGTAGCCAAGGGGTTTAAACAGAGATATGGTATAGATTATGAGCCAAGGGGTTTAAACAGAGATATGGTATAGATTATGAGGATACATTCAGTCCTGTAGTTAAGATAGCCACTATCAGAGTAATCCTCTCATTAGCAGTATCAAAAGGGTGGTATATCAGGCAGTTAGATGTGAAGAACATGTTTCTTCATGGTGTTCTGGATGAGGATGTCTATATGAAACAACTACCGGGTTATGACCATCAGACTTTGTCTTAGTATATTTGTAAGCTAGATAAAGCTATATATGGTTTAAAGCAGGCTCTTAGGGCTTGGTACTCAAGATTAAGTGAGAAACTGCAACAACTTGGTTTCTGTGCTTCCAAGGCTGACACTTCCTTGTTCTTCTAGAACAAAGGTGGTGTTACTATATTTTTGCTAATATATGTTGATGATATAATTGTTGCTAGCTCTTCACAGGATGTTGTTTCAGCGTTACTGAGAGATTTAAAGTCTGATTTCGCATTAAAAGACTTGGGTGAAATTCATTATTTTCTTGGAATAGAAGTTAAACCGGTACATGATGGAATACATCTGTCACAAAGCAAATATGTGTCCGATGTTATCAAAAGAGTTGGTATGCTACATTGTAAACCGGTTAGTACACCGCTATCTATCTCAGAGAAGTTAACACTTGAAGGAGATCCCTTGGGAACAGAAGATGCAACGCGCTATAGAAGTATAGTTGGCGCATTGCAGTATGTGACTTTGGCTCGTCCAGACATTGCTTTTTCAGTAAATAAAGTGTGTCAGTTTCTGCACTCTCCCATTACTGTTCATTGGTCAGCGGTGAAGAGAATATTGCGGTATTTGAAATATACAGTAGATGTTGGTCTTAAGATAAGGAAATCTGACTCTATGCTGGTGAGTGCGTTTTCTGATGCAGATTGGGCAGGTAATGCGGATGACAGAAGATCTAATGGCTGGTTTGCAGTCTATCTTGGAGATAATCTGATATCCTGGAGTGCTAGAAAGCAAGCTACAGTGTCCAGGTCCAGTGTTGAGGCTGAATATAAAGCTCTGACTAATGCAACTGCAGAGGTGATGTGGATTCAAGCCTTACTGAAGGAATTAGGGATTTCTTGTCCACCTGCAGCGAGGCTTTGGTGTGATAACATTGGAGCTACATATCTTACAGATAATCCAATGTTTCATGCTCGTACAAAGCATATTGAAGTTGATTTTCATTTTGTACAAGAACGTGTTGCTCAGAAATCATTAGATGTTCGAATTACCTCTACTGAAGATCAAGTAGCTGATGGTTTCACCAAAGCACTCACAAATAGAAAACTAGAACAATTTAGATACAATCTTAACTTGTGTAAGTTATGATTGAGGGGGGCTGTTAGATAAGATCATATGATGTAACCTCTCTCTAGCCACTCTCTAGTTTTGGTCTGATGATGCTGTTGGAGCTGAACCAACTAGGTGCTTGTATATATCGGATTGCATTGTAATTAGGAGAGTTAGTTAGCTGTTGATTTGGCATCTACGGCGCACTGGCCGGCGCTGCATGTAAGCCACGCAGGGGGCTATTCCCTGCCTATATTAACAAAGGTGCGGCCTCCTACGGGAGGTGAGAACGCTTCCCTAATTAGGTGATTTATCTCACAGAGCTAACATGATGGAGCATTTGGGATAAGAGATAAGGACAAATCTCAGTTTGGTCGTGGCGAGCTCGGATTGGCGAGGATGGAACTTAGGGTGGCGATGCACTGGATGGCGAGCTCGGGGCAAGCGTCGAGAGCTCGGGCTACCAAGCTATCCGGGGAATTTTCCTTATTCAGGTGCACTGCAGAAATGGTCGAGATTGATCTGGATGGGCAATTTTTATTAACGAAATTTTGCATCTTAGTCCCTTCAGTTTGGACAATTGCAATAAGGTACTAGAAATCATCATATAACAAGTCCCAATGAAGCGACCACTCTATATATTAATGAGAAAAAAGAAAACATCTATGCCATTAATTATACTAGTCCCCTTTAAAATTTGAACCTCTATAACACTGTTACCATAGCCTCCAAAAGATTCCCTCCAATCTCTAAAATTCATTCACTCTTTACAACCTCTAAAAGAATCCTTCCCACATCAGCTTCTCTAAAATTCGAACCTCTAAAATCTTGATAAACGAGCATGGTGTCCCGCACATTTGTGCTGTTAGATTTGTTTCAAAAGTAAAAAGATCTTTTGTAGATGTAAGCTCTTATATAATTCATGTACAATCAGAAAGATAATTCTTTTTTTTATATGTAGTCATATACATCTTGGTTATCTCTAATACAATATAAGCCTAATCTGGAAGATATATTAATAACTCCGAGCTCTTTATATGTACATCATTATATCCGACACAACTGCTACAGTTATCTTGATCTCTACCTGCTCATTGGTCTTTCTGTTATCTTTGTTAGTGCTAGCTCAACTCACTGAGCCAGTCGCGACTCTAGCGTCAAGTTCATCCTTTTTAGCTTGCATGCGTGGTGACTCTGTTTGGCCCCTCTATATTTAATAATACAATAGATAGATACATTATTTTATTTTATTTTATTTTATGTTTTTGTTTTTTATTATAGTTGATATGGACACATTTTCTATCTCTTTATTTTAATTTTGGTAGTTATTATTTTAGCTGATATGGTCAATATGAACCTTTTTCTGGTCTTGTAGTTGATATGCACTATTATATTTTTATTACAAAATTTATTTTTTATTGTAGTTTATATTGACTTTTTTTTTGTACTTTTCAAGTGGACATGGACTATTTTTTATACTGAATTTCTGTTATTTTTATTTTTTTATTGTAGTTGATATAGACTCTTTTTTAGTTTTATAGTTTACATGGACACTTTTTTCTTTTTTTTTGAATTTGTATTATATTAATTTTTTTATTATAGCTAATATAAACTCTTTATTTCAATCTAAGCAGTTATAATTTGACCCCACTGTAATCAATGGTGGAGATATTTTTTACTTTTTCCCTGATTTTTGTGGAAATTTATTTTAATTTTTGTTGTGGTTGATATGAACTCTTTTTTCTAGTATTGTAGTTGATATGGACTCCTTTTCTATTATTTTAAATTTCAAAATTTTGTTTTTATTATAGTTGATATAAAATCTTTTTCTAGTTTTGTAGTTGACATGGAATTTTTTCTATTATTTTTTATTCTAAATTTGTGTTATATTCTAATTTTTTTTAGTTGATATGAACTCTTTCTTTCAATCTAAACAGAAATAATTTGGCCCCACCGCAATCAATGGTGGTGATATTTTCTTTTTTCTGATCTACGTGAGAATTTTCCGATTAACGTGATGGCTCCGTTTACCCCTATTTTATATTTTAATTGTAGTCGATATGGACTCTTTCTTTCAATTTAAACATATATAACTGTCGGGAACCCTAGACGGAGGCGGGTCCCGCCTGTGCTTTACCTATACTAGTACCTGGATCAAGTAGCTAGTACACATAGATTCCAGCACTTGGATTACAACCATAACGATTAATTTACATAATGCATCAGAGTGCTCCACATGGCGTGGTTACAATAATTTGGCTTAACGGCCTTACAAAAGCAGAAGTTTTAGGGTCTTCCAAGACTCCAAATGGAAGAAGCAAAACGCAACCAACTCGATCCCACAGGCAAACTGTAGTAGCGTGGAAGTGCGGATATACATACCAAAAAAGTAAGCCACTTTAGTGCTCATGTTGTGGTTTGCAGTTCATGCCCTTTGTGGTGTCTTTGATATATCATATATGCATGTTTCAACGCTACATATCACATGGTATATGATAATTGGAGTTGTTATAGTAGTATCCAGAAAGACTACCACAAAAATGGAAGACCTTTTGCTATTGAAATATTTCTTTTTTTTGGCCATTGATAGATCTCTGCAACTATTTTTGATGGCATCATAACACATATGAGGGGTTTGCTAGGTAATTTCTTAATCCTACTGTGTGCTCTTGCTTTATCTTTCTAGGCCAAATCCTTAAAATCATGCCTCTACAATGCGATATCATCAATTTCCCCTTTCTAATGAAGTGAGTGAAGATATAGTGACCAATTGTTATCTCGGGTCAATGAATTTATCAACCAGGGAACAACTGATTCCCTACTATATAGATCTAATATGTGATTAATATTGTAAGTTGTGTTCACAGATATATTCCTTTCTGCTGCTGATATATGGCCATTTCACGTTGCTGCGCTAACTAGCTCATGTTCATGCTCCCTTCTCAGAGTTCTCCCGTTCTTTTTTTGTTTGGGATCAAATGCCAATTCTATTATCTATGCCATTAATTATGAATGATTTCTTCCATATGTCATGTGATTTAATTTAATTTGGTTTTTGTGTAGCTCAATAGCCTGCAGGATGCTTTCCAACGAAGAGCTTATATAAATACGTATAAAAAATTTGGAGAGGATTGTTATCCATATATGTTGCATAGATGGATCATGTGAGCAGCATTACTGAAATGGTTCCAGTCATGAATGAGGTACATAGACCCCTCATGTGAAAAAATTCAAAACTCGACATATTATATGTTTCTCATTCTGGATAGATCACCGTGGCATTTTATTTTTTTTTCCAGAATTGGTATTTGTGTTCATGGTTTCAATTTATATTGTAGCATTACTTCTTAGCAGAAATATTTACTGAAATAGAGCAAAAGAACAATACATTTTCTTTTCATCCCAATATATCTTTGATTGCCCTATGTCTTCCATACCATAACCACCTTGGTTGATTGTAGGAACATTATCCTTTTTGGCTCCTTAGTTAGATCTGTTGATTTTTCTATTCTCTATGATACATTTCTCAACTAATTTTTTCTTCTAAAAATCTTGTCATAGGAAATCAGTATATCATTGGATTTTGGTGGAACGAGGAGTGATGGTAACGACGTTTCATTCTTTTTTACCTTAATTACCTATTACCCAGCCTGTTTAGCTTTTTCTTGGGATTGTTGGCTACACTTATATATGTGTAACTTATACTAGAGATTCATTATATAAGATATGGCTGGAAAAGTATATGCTTTCTAGATTAATGAGTTTATTCTATTTGCATTGATTGATTTTCCCATTTCGCATATGTATAAAAGGCATTGTTTTATTTGTCAGATGAATTCGTGTTATTACAGATGTTGCTAAATCATAAATCAGAAACTATGCATATATAAAACAAGTGTATTTTAGCTAGCAAACGTAGCACGACCAGCCATGGTCACGCCTTCGTGTCAGTATATATAATATACACGAGCAGAGATGTATGGCGCTTCCTACCTAAGCCTGCGACGTGCAGTACTGTTCACGCAACAGTACCCCTCAGCTACTTGTCGTCCAGTTTGCCAGAGCGTGTGGTGCTAACTGCTTTGCTTCTCAGTTCCATTGCCCTAATTAAATCATCTCTTTTGGCACTTCTAGCCGCCGCCTGTCCAATGGAGATGGAGATGGAGATGGAAGTATCGTGCCCCAGCAACGACCAAGACTCCATCGCGATTCGTGGGGTATATTGAGCGCGCGGACAGACTGCGGCACCAAGTGGCCACCGGCACAATAATGTCTTTTTTCTCCTCTCTTTTGCTTTCTAGCCCCTGCTCCACGAGCCACACCATGCCATTGCGAACCCTATAAACCGCGGTCACCACGCCGCGGGGCAGGCCAGCGTACAGAGGAGGGACGAGGAGAGCGAAGAGCACGCCGGCCAAGTAAGATGCTAACGTAAGATGCTAACAACTTTTTCTTAGCTTTCCGGTTCCCCGGTTTAGCCGTTTGATTCATGCAGAAAGAGAAATCGGTGGTGTTCGCTTTGTTGCAGTTCCATTCGAATTTTGCAGCGAGCAGAGCACTCTCTGCTTCTCCCAAGTGTACCTGTTGATCCTCGCCATGGCGGCCCTTGTCCGGACGGCAATTGTTCTCTCCCTCGGAGGAGCGGCGTTGGGCGGGCCCGAGGCGCTCCGCCTCTTGCTCGCGCTCACCGGGCAGAGCACCACCGCCGTCTGCGTCTTTCTCGTCTGCGCCGTGACCGCCCCGGTCCTCGGCACCGTCCTTCTGGCGCGCTACCTCCGCGCCGTCACCGCACCCCCTGCGCCGGCCACGGAGCGTTTCGCCAAGCTGACGCTGACTGTCGCGCTCGCCGTCATGTCGCTCGTCGCCGCCTGCCTCATTCTCCTCCCGTCCATAGCCGCCGGCGAAGGGTCCGACGTCGCGAGGTACGCCTGCTCTGCCTGACGCGGCAGGCACGCTTGGCCGGCGGGTGTGGGCGCGGCTGCCCTCACGAAGTTGCCCGCGCCGTCGACGTCCCAGTGCGCCCCCGCAGGTGCTGGTGCTCCATGCTTCGTACGTGCTGCAGCTTACAGCATGGATCGGCGTTATTGTGATACTCCAGTGTTTGTGATACTATGGCCCTGTTCTTTTGGGCTTATCTAATCTGACTTATCTGTTTTATCTCCAACTTCGAGAATTTTTCGTGGTGGTCTCGAGAATCGGATGGCCTTGAAATTTAGGATTTAAGGAGCTTTTAGACTCGCCTACGAGATAAAAATAAAACAGATTCAAAAGGTAATAAAAAAAGTCAGATGAGTCAATATTAGTCAGATAAGTCACGAAATTGTTTGACTAATATTGACTCATCTGACTTTTTTTATTACTTTTTGAATCCGTTTTATTTTATCTCGTAGGCGAGTCTAAAAGCTTCCTAAATCCTAAATTTCAAGCCATCCGATTCTCGAGCCACTTTAAATTCTCGTTTGAGATAAGACAGATAAGTCAGAAATATGTTCTCAAAAGAACACCCCTATGTGTGTACTTCTCCTCCTATTTTTTTAACCGTTCTTGGAGCACTTAGTACTATGTTGGTTTGGGAATAATTAAATTTTCTTTACTTGAAGGGAATTATTTAGCCTGCGAATATGATTCAATGTTAAGTTAGAGTAACCATATCCATGTCAAATGTGAACGCGGCCCCATGGGCTGCCTACCAAGAATTGAAATATATTGCTGGTGCTTTGTCTTGCTAGCGAGTAATGTGTCTGACGTAAAGATGCGATGGTTCGGTTGTTTTCTGGCGCGTCGCTGTTTGGCTCCTGTGACGATGCAGTGCATGGGAGCATAGCTACCGGGATCTCCAAAAGAGCATTTTTTATATTTATGGATTATTAGTTATTATATCACTTCAGAAGAATCTCTATATCAGTTTTTAAATTTATATTTTTCTTTGAGTCTATGTATTTAGAGATTCTCTCATGTCTTTTTGATGATACAGACTTTGCTGGAGAGAATGAAAATATTGAGAACGAATAGTTGTTTAGAGAATAAGATATAGAGTACGAAATATAAAAAAACCTCCTAGAGATACTCTAACATGCATGGTTCCGTTGAATCAGTAAAAGGATAGACACTACTACAGAAAGGTATTTATGAGACGGTTATTTTGAGTTTTTTGAGATGGTTTCAATGCGTCTTAAATAAGTCGTGTCGTAAAAGAGAATGTTCATTTAAGACGGTTATGAACCGTCTCATGTGAGTAAGTATATAAGACGATTTATGTATGAAACCGTCTTATATGTCCTATTATAGAAGTCACTTTCTTACTAAACTGTCTCAAATGAGATTTTTCAAATACGATTTTAAACATAAATATTGGTGAAAAAATAGAAAAATATTTTTTAAATCAGAAACCTATATTCCTACCATCTACCACCCATCTATGCACATTAACACAATTTATGCATATAATATAAACATTGCATATCCCATGTCTTGAACCCAAGACCTATTGATTCTAACCTCACCCTTCTAACGCTACCTCACACCATGTTCTTATCATAATAGGATATGTATACCTTTTATCATTAGTTTTACGAATCTTTCAACAACTTTTTAGACATGTAACTGACATCAAATAGAAAACTTTTCAACTACAAAGTTGTACACCTCATTGAAGCCTATAATTTCATATAATTTTTATTTTTGTACGACTTATAAATGTCTTAATCCGTGTTGTGATTATGTAGACATCTATATTGCTTCAAATAAAAAAGATATCAACTACAAAGTTTTAAATCCCTTCAAGAGCTACAATATACATATACAAATGTAAAAATCATTTTTAGGATTTTGATTTTTTTAAATTAATTTCAAAAATGTAAAATTCAAAATTATAACATAAAATTTTGATTTTTAGGAATTAAAATTTCTAATTTCATTTTTGAAATTTAAAATAGTTTTTGAAACTAAAATTTCTAAAATTTATTTTATTAATAAATAATAATTTTGAAATAAATTTTGAAATTTAAAAATCCAAAATTGATTTTAAAAATAAAATTTTAAAATTCAAAACCCACCCTTTGAACCTAACTGTGTTGGTTTCACAACTTTAGGTAACTAAATGAGCGGTTTCGATATCTATGAACTTATGTGCAACAACGGGACAAGTTTAGGGACTAACAAAGTGCAATTTACTATATAATATATATATATATATATATATATATATATATATATATATATATATATATATGTGTGTGTGTGTGTGTGTGTGTGTGTGTGTGTGTTATTCACACAATACAACCATCGCATATGATTTTAGATTTAAAATAATTGTTTTGTAAAATAGGAGTGTCGTCCTATTGATTCATCATAAAAGATATTTTGTCCTTTCAAACCGCCTTACGTTACGTACACATTAACGGCGCTAAAATGTAAGGAAATGACTCTTCTATTTTAACCTTATATAAGTCGGTTTTTAATTTCAACCGTCATAAATGCAACGATCATATAAGACGGTTATGATTAAGACGGTTATGATTTGGAAACGTCTTATTCCTTATATAAGTCGGTTCTTAATTTCAACGTCCTAAATGTATCGATCATATAAGACAGTTATGATTTGAAAACGTCCTTTTTCTCATTTCTACTACAATAAGAGATACTTCTAGTTTAAGAAGGCTGAAACCGTCTCAAATTGTGCATCTTATATTACTTTATTCTGTACTAGTGAGAGAAACGTGATTGCGAATTAATTTTATGCTTGTTGCCGTGATGATGAACACAGTTACAATTAGTAGTAAGCCATGCATGTCGGGTTTTTTTTTTTGTCCAGATCAAGGGCAAACGCAAACCCCTCGTACGAAATCTAGCGACTTGCTGGTCAAGGCCTCAAGGGTGATTCTTGATTCTTGAATGATAACTCTATTTTGGTTGAAATCATGGGCTTTATAATTTTTTAACTTCACTCTACATCAAAGTTTTTCTAACTTTATCTATGGCTAGCTCTTCTCCTTTGTTTTTGGTTAAAGTTTTGCTTTCATAAAACTATGCAAATAAACAGGTTGTAGTTTTAAGAAAAACAAAGTTAATTGAAACCATGGTTTTGTATGCATATATAACCAAACGATTTGGGAAAGAAAAAGTATATTTTTATTTCTGAACAACAATTTGTCCATCGTATTTGCGCGGCTAAATTTGCGTCAAAATTTAAGATTTTTTTTCTTATATAAGAACTCTAGTTAAATTGGCCAAAGTAAGCTACAACATAGTCTGTTTGTTGCAAATCTAATAGTGTTAAATTTGCTTTGATACATAGTCGGCTTGTTCTCATGTGCTTAGTGTAATTGCTTATATTAAAAGATTCCATATCGATCAACTACAATAAAAAAATTAGTTAAAATTTTGGAATAAAGCATAATGTGCGTACAGAAGAATATGCACGGTACCAACCAATAGATAGTCAGATTGGTAGTGTAAATAACTTAATCCAGCATCTGTTCAAGCATGCACGCCATGCCTGCATGAACGGGAGATGGACACTACGTGATGGAGCCCAATGCTAAGCAGCGGACGTCCTGCAGCCACAGGAGGTAGTCAAGAGGAGGCTGAGGAGAAGATGCGAGAGGGCGCTCCTGCCTTCAGGATCAAAGCTAATGCTTGGCATGGGAATTACATGGCCATAAGCTAGAGCTATGATGTTTGCTCTAAAAGGTTAGGTATTTTCACATTAATAAAAATTTTCAAATGAATTTTAATTGTAAAAATAAAATTAGCAGCTGGATTTGTACATAAATTCTAACCTAAAATTTAAAATAAAATTAACAATTCGAATTTCACTTTCACACGAACTTATATGTAACACTAAATTTCAGAATAAGTTTTAAATAAAACTAATAGTTGGATTTGTAATCCTAACCTAAATCTGAAAATTGAAATAAAAATTAAATTAAATAAGCAAATCAATTTCTGTACAAAATATCTACACCATCAATTATAGTGATCCATATTATAATGGTGCATGTCTAATGAGATTGGAAAATAGCCAACATTAGAGCTTATCATGTCAATAGAACAAGAGCACATATCCATCCTTAGAGGCGAAAGGAGCCAATAAGTTTACTCTAAAAGGTTAAAACTTCCTTGCTACTTTAATTAGAGAAAAAAAGAAAATCTACAGTATAATTATATAAAGATGTAAATTTGTTCAGTGATTAAAATTGCTTTAAATATTGGTTTATCTATTTAATTATAATGAATTAATTGATGTTTAAAATTAAGAATTGGAATCTAATAGGATTAATTAGAAGTTTTTATGAATACTAACCCCCATATGCATACTTCTACCTGAATTAAAGTATATCTCTACACCCCATTATTTCTATATAAAGAACCATGTCTTTTATAATTAACGGATCAAAATGCTTCAAAGATTAGAAGCCCGTTGAGGAGGCGACCTAGAGGCCACAAAAAGGTGGTCAACTCTGTGGAGTGGAGGTTCTTCTATGTATAGGTATGCATGTTGCTTCTATCAATTTGAAGAGGCAATCATCTAGGTGATGGCAGGACTAGCTAATGTTGTGATGGGATTCATGTTACATAGGTCATGAACCATGGCATTAAAGAGGAGTTGTTGGACACCACTTAGAAGTTGGCAATGGAATTTTCATGTTACTAGCGGAGGAAAAGAAGCACCCCCATCGTGATAGAGGGTATTCAGGGCTATGAACACTTCTTCGTCTTCTCTGAGGACTAAATTCATGTACATCTCATGCATATTATATATGCTTGAAACTACATCATAAGCAATACACCTATGCACTGTTGTGGATCGAAATGCTCTAAAGATTCGAAGGCCAGAGAACAAACTAATGAATCTAGTCACACAAGTGTGCGAGATTATAATAGTGTATATCTTAAATATATATTTTTTAGTTTAATATAAAAAATCAACACAGACAATTATATATATATAGTGAGTTCAAATTGTAATGGTACAAAGAACTTAACTATGTATTTAGTTGAATCTAATATATCATATCAAATCTAATTGTAGAGTAACAAATCTAGCTGTGAAGTCCAAAATTAAAATGGTGTATATCTTATATATGTGTTACTTCATATATTAGAACCGTGCAGATACTACATCCGTTCATTTTGGAACTGGAAGCTTAGAGTTACTGACTTTTCTTTCTTTTTGGATGCTCGTGCATGCTCAACTGGCAGTTGGAATTACCGACGTTACTCTGATGTACGACCACTCCCAATACCAAAAAAATTATCCTTCTCGTACATAATTATGACCGCCCATCAGATTGAAAATTGTTACCGACTCATCGACTCCCTGCAGTACTTTGTGTCTAATAGGATTTATAACAGTGGAGTCAATCACTAGATATAAAAATGGTTATATTATCTATAGATAGTAAATAAACAATCTCTTTAATAGCCTAGCTATGTTATAGCCTCTAAAATTAATATGAGACTATATGTAATATATAGTGTATATGTATCTTGGAATCCATTATAGATTGACTCTTAGTTATTAGCTAGTCTTTTTTGTTCACCACAAATTTTAGTCCCTAGTGGAAATAGGGAAAAAAAATTCACAAGCATGCCAGTGTATAGAAATACACAAAAGAAAGAGAACAGGAATGCTAATATTCTATTAATTTACAATAAAATATATATTCCCGTTGATTCTGTGCTATGTAGCCAATAGGCTGAACATCTATCTTTGACGATGTGGAGATTCTGGATTCTGTGATCTCGAAAAGAATCCCAGTTAATTACATCCGCGAATTTAACACGCGGAACATCTCTGATTAAGCTACTTGTCGTGTTCTTCTTGTTTTCACTTCGTGATTCATCGTGCTGGTGTAGATGATCATGTAGATTGGCGACGGCAGAACACGTAAGATAGTTGGGGCTCATGGGATGCCTAACGTAGCCGTTGTTTGTTGGCTCCGTCCACCCGTGTCATTTTATTTTGTTTCGTCAAACGACCCTATTGCATGGCATTTAAAATCGACGATTTTGCTGGGTCATCGTGAGCGTTTCCGTGTGTCTGCTACTTGGATGTGGTCATTAGTCTGAACCGAACATATCAGCTTAGAAAATTTAACAAGAAACAGCCGTTAACGCTCATAGAGTTTTTAACGGGGCCATTTAATATTCTCATTCTTGGGGTCGGGTTCCACGGCAATGAAAACGCTCACAGAGTCGGGGAGTCCGGCGCGCGAATGAGGGTGACGCCGGGTGGTGTGGCATGGCGCTGGTCGGCGTGGCGCTGAAGCGTCGTGCCGGTGCGGCATGTTGTGGCGCCGGGCACCAAGGTGGTGGTGAAGCTCGGTGAAGGCAGCGTCGGCGACGAGGTTGCAGCCGGCACGGCGAGGCGGCGTGGCGTCGGGCGCCGAGTAGCGCTGCCAGTGGCGAAGTGCACTAGGGGACAGCGCCGGGCGTGACGGTAGGCAGTGCGGCTGTGGACGCACGTGCGTAGGAGACAGGCAGCATGTCGAGGGCTACCGGCGGCGCGGCCTGGGGCGCCAGGCGGCGCAGCGAGCGTCGGGCGACAGCGCGAGGCGCGGCCGGGGTGGAGAAGACGGCGCGGCGCGGTCCTGAGCGGTGCGGACAACAGAGCTGGCACGCGGCCGGTGTGGCGTCGGTCAGGGCGGCGCGCGAGGGCGCCGGCCGGGGACGACGCCGAGACAACGCAGCGACGGGCGACACGTGAGGGCGCTGGCTGGGGATGACGCCGAGGCGGCGCAGCGAGGCGCGGCCTCCGCAGTCCCAGGCGGCGGCGCGAGGGCGCCAGACCTGGCCGATCCTCCTCTAGGTTCATCGTGTTGTTCCCTCCTGTCGCCGTGTGCCCTGCCGCCTCGCTTGGGCTAGCCCCGATCCACAGCGCCGCTACCTCGATCAGCACCGCCGCTGGTCATGGTCTACTGCTGCCGTTGTGTCAGCGCCATCTCCGAAGATAGACAGCCGAGAAGGGAGGGAGGAGATGGAGGGGGCTCCGATGGCCAGGAAGGAAGGGCCGGCCTCCCTAGGGAGAGAGACAGAGGGAGATGAGAGGCAGAAGAAGATGATGTGGAAGCTATCTCAATGCTAATTGCACATATGGCTAGCTACGTCAGTGTTGAACAGATACATAGATGCCACCTTAGTGTTTAAGGACATTTAACCGTAGAACTAACGGATTTGAGACATAAGTGCAAACGGATTAAGTTTAAAGGGCTGAAAAAGTAATTTTTAAATTCAAGAGGTCAAGTGAGATTCACTAGCAATGGCTGGTACGTCAGTGGTCCATAGTTAGAGTGACGTACGTTGGAGAATTTGCTTCCGTTTGTACCCCTACTGTTCAATCACTCACGGGCCACAAATCCCCCCTTGGATTCATGTGACACATGCGATATTCTTTTCTTCTCTATCTGATTGGCGCATGCCGGCCGCCATGTCCCATGTTACGACACACAGTGATGTTGGTGGTGGTGAGTGATGGTGCTTAAATGCTTTGTCCACTTCTTGTTTATATCTACTATGGATGCCGAGGCGACTTCAGGAGTTCAGGCTCAGGGCCGGTTAATCCCCAGCTCACAAGAGCAGCTTCCCCTCTTGCCTTTCCGCTCTAATGTCGCCGATCTGCGAGCTCCATTGAAGTTGACGATGAGCAAGCGACGGGACTCCATGGCTGGAGTCATGACAATGGCAGGTATGTCGATTGTCATCGTCGCTCAGTTTCAGTGCTCGTTCTGCTGCGCATGTTTCTGGTCTTTATAATTTGCTTGGTTTCTTTCTGATATATATGCCGATATTCCCTGCCTCTTCTACTGATTCCTGAGCGATCTGACTCCTAGCAGCGCGGTGTGTCTTTCACTTGCAATTTCTTCTAGGAAAAAAGGAAAAAAAAATTGCTACAGATCAGAGTACTGCATAAGCCGATTATGGTTACGCTCTTTTACGGATGAGGATTTTTGTTGCTGCTTGCCGTATGAAACGTACTCTCAAACGACTTTATTTGGTACTAATAGACAGGCACCTCGTATCGGTTTGTTCAGTTAAGGACTCGTATAGTCATCTATCTTGTGTAGAGTGGTAGATGGGGGTTTCTAGTCTAGCGGTCGGAACAAGGTTGATTATTCCCACTTACACAGGTTTATCTAAATAACCGGTACGGCACGATGTATATTTAAGTGCTCTCTACATCGTGAGACATAGGTTCCTTTCTTTTTAGTTTTTTTATCCACTTATTTGACTTATTTCGTAACTTTGAGAATTTTCTAATATAGCCTCGAGAACCGGGTGCCTTTTGTGTGATTTGTTTTAGAGAGCTTTTAGACATACCTTCGTGATAGAAGAAAAACCGATTCAAAAAATAAGAAAAAAAAGTCAAATAAGTCACATAAATAAGTCAAATAAGTCAGATTGAGGTAACTTATTAGACTTTTTATTAATTTTGAATCCTTTTTTATTTCAAAGGCATGTCTAAAAGCTCTCTAAAACATGTCACACAAAGGACACCCGGCTCTTGAGGCTATCTCGAAAAATTCTCGAAGTTACGAGATAAGTCAAATAAATGGATAAGAAAAGCTGAAGAAAATCCGATTCAAAAAATAAGGAAAAGAAGTCAAATAAGTCAGATTTATGTAACTTATTTGACTTTTTTATTAATTTTTTAATCTTTTTTTTATCTCGAAGACATGTCTAAAAGCTCTATAAAATAAGTTACACAAATAGCACTCGGCTCTCAAGACTATCTCGGAAAATTCTCGAAGTTATGAGACAAGTCAAATAAGTGGATAAAAAAAGCTGAAGAGAACCAAGCCATAGAGTTTGGACTCCAGAATTTATTCCATTCTTAAAATAAACTTGTGTTCGAGTACAAATAAGGAAAGAGAGGAGACAAGCACGTAGTAGAAGTGTACGTGCCCATGCGTAGAGGCGCCGGGCTGGGCCAAGTTCAGACTATAGTTGTCCAGAAGCCCTACTGCTTGGGTTACCGAGGCACAAGAACTTGGCTCCGGCCAGAACACTGACGGTTGGGACCGGCCGGGATCGGCACGGCCCGATATGGCGTCTTGGCCCGGCCTAGAGTTGAGACGACGTCTTGCCTACCCCAAGACGGATTTTACAAACAGCCCGCCTACCTTTTCGAGAGTGTCATATGTGAATGTGATAGTGTGTCAGTGTGATGTCTGATGTAAATTGTGATTTGTAAATATGTCAAGTGTTAACTGAGTTGTGATTTATGAATTCTTTGCTTTTTATTTGGATTCCAGCAAATTTTTTGAACTTGTCATCAAAAACTGTACAGATAGAGTGGTTTTTGAATTTACACAGGACTGGGCCGGCACGAGCACGCTGGGCTTGTGGGCTAAATGGGCTTCCAAGACGGTTAGCTCGCTCGTGCCGTGTTCGGGCCTCTAACTTTCGGACGTGGTAAAAGACGGATTGTTAACGTCGCGTCTACCTCTGCACACGCACGCACTGGGACTCGGTTGGCCGCCGCCATGCCGCCCGTTTGGACATCTATAGTTCAGACCCGAGCTGGAAGAATGAAAAGATTCCTGATTCCAATCTGGAGCCCATGTAGAAAACAGCCGCAAGCCAGCGGTCTTTTTTTTAAGGCCTATAAGAAAATCCACACTAGCTCCTCTAAATTTTTTTCTCTAAAACACTATTAGCATTCTCTCTGTCCATCTCTCTAAAATTCTTTCACATTTTACACTACATTCTAAAAAATTTATTCCCTCCATCAGCTACTCTATCTTTAAAAAATCAGAGCTACAGTATTATAGAGAACCTGCTACGGATGCTATAACACTAGCAACATATGTGCTACATAAAAGTTTGCTACGGTAAATACTGGTAGTAAGCGTTGAAGCCACCTTTTTCTGTTTTGGCCCCTAAGTTGTAATATCCCATTTTGGGGGTATTTTCAAAATCTTGCTATAAATCAAAATTTGGGCTAAATTTCAAGAAATTTTTTATTGTCATATAAGTTCCTAGTTTAAAACCATAACATGCATTTCTTCCCTTTTCCAAAAAAAATGATGCCTATTCGAAAGATTTGTGCAAAGTTCATATTTTCAAAATATGAAAACATAGGATATGCTACCATGGAAACAAGAACTATTTCCAAATATATATACACACACATATATATATGCATTTATTTATGTATATTTTCAAGCCTTGTATTGGCTGCATGTGTGTGTGTATACATGTATTCATGTGTTTTCATACTATCAATAGTATTTTCCAACATTAAGCATTATTTAAAAATTAAACTATTATATGCACATATGTATATACATATATGAATACATTTGTATGTATTTTTATATTTTCGGACCGTGAATAATGTTTTCAGACTTTGAATAGTGACCTAATTTTTCAATTCAAATTTGGATCTGAATTTCAATGTCAAGGTGAAATTACAGATTTTCCCTTGGGCCTAGCCTCTTAGTTCTACCTCACCCATGGGCCAGTAGTAGCCCAACTCCTCCCCTCCTCCCTGCTCTCCTCCTCTCTGTTCCCCCAACCGAGTCAGAGTAGCACGCCAACACTGCCCCTGCTTCTCTGACCACGTTGTCTCCGTGCCTAAGCTTTCCGTGAGCACCCTCGCTCCTGCATGCCTCTGTCATGCACCACACGCGTACTTGAGCCTGCCCATGCGTGCATCTATGCCTGGTATCGGACGGTCGTGTTGTCGCTTCACCATCAATCCAACGGCCAGGTCGTCCCCGTCCTGTTTCCCCTCCTCCAAGCTGTCCTCCCATTGATTCCACGTAGGCAAGGACGTCTTCCCTCCTCTATTCTAATCCCGCCAAGGACAGGTGCCCTCCCTAAGATCGGTGCATTCTGGACCTGCTCTAGCTTTGCCTCGACGCCACTACTCCCCTCCCTCTCTTATTTAACCTCAAACTACCCGCTCTTCTTCCCTATCATCTCTGCTCCGCTCTGACCAAGAGCCCTCACCATCGCCAGCCCACCACGGTGAGCTCCCTTCTTCACCATCACCTCCCATCTATTCCCCTCTATCTCCTCTAGCTCTCGTTAAGCTTAATTGGATTTTGCTTCTATCTAGTTTATGGGAGAGGTTGTCCACCGCCATCGGCCGAATTCCCCCCTTTTTGATTGCTTACCGCTGGCGATGTCTGCGAGCCACAGCATCCGTCTACACCACCCTAGCGACCCCTTTGACCTCTCTCAGGACGCAATCGACTGGAGAACTACCAGAGCTTGTGGGCGGCGTTCCCCTGTTTTAGCCATCTTTGGCATCACCATCACCAACACGCTCCAGCCATCACCCCTCTCAACCAACACCTTGGTAATATTCCTAGTAGTCCCTAGCAGCTCCTCGACCCCTTGCTCGGTAATAAATCCCATTGGATACACGTGTGTCATGTTGGGCCAAGCTCAGCTCCGCCGTTGCAACAGGCCACCTCCGGCCACGACGTCGATACCCATAGGCGCGCAAGGACACCACGAACATGTAGGTAGCACGCTCTGGTGCGGCCATGGCCGAAATCGCCAGTAAGCAAAAGTTTTTCCAGCAGCCACATGTTCGAATGGAGGAAGATGATGATGACATCAGCATGATGTCATGGATCGGTTTACTGTGCTTTATCTATCACGAACCGGTGGAACCCATTTTCATTTAATAAATCTAATTAAACCAGTTTAAAACTATTGTGTCACTGACATGTAGGACCCACTTAGTTTTAAACGGTTTAAATCTCCCGCATATTAGTGGTGAGTTGCTGACAAACGGACCCCATAGACCCACTAGTCAGGTTAAGTGGAGACGTATTCTCAAGGAATACGCCTTCTCCTGGCCTTTGCATCTTTTTGAGGGTGTTTTCGGCCCGCTCTCTCATAGGCCTTCATGGGCCGTTTTTGGTCGTTAGCCGAGCGCATAGTGAGGACTACGGGTCGTTACTGTTTAAACGATTTTCCAGTATTTATCTATTTAAATAACTCCAGTAAATAAAAAAAAATTTCTATAGATAGTTAGAGACTTCCAAAAATTTTAATAAAATCATGGTAAATACTAGATGACATGTTGGATTTACTAAAAATATAATATTTCATTCATTTGTTCTGTGCCCCCTAAAAATCTTTGTCTCCTTGTTTTACCCTTTTCTTTGATAGAATATTCAGTAAATACTTATATGTTTATTTAAAGTAGTGCATGATTTTTAAAATGTGAGAAAATTCTAGATATGGTACTGGACTTAGTAAAATTATAATATGACATGTGTTATTACTTTTTTTACCCCTGAAAATTCAAAACAACCCTCTTTTAGTATTTTTCTTATATAAAAAAAAATCTAGAAATGGTATTCTACTTATTAAAAATAGTATTTGAACTTTGAAAATTATGATTATTTTCCAGTAAATACGTTTGGAACCTTGGAAAAATATGACGTTGCATGTTTCACTATTTGTTACTTCCGTAAAATTTAATAACCCTCTTTAACATGTTTTTTCAATACAATAATATTATTTCCTTGTTAGGAAAATGATTGTTTCTATGATAAATTATATATGTACTGTACTTTAAATATTTATCTCCAATTTTTGAGTGTATTATATAGTAGACTTATATATCTTGCATTCAAATATATACATTACATATATATATATTTCATATTCATGAAACTTCCTAAATAAGTAAATTGAATATGAAAATTTGGATAAACCATATAGACTCATTGCATCACATGCATCATGCTCTTAGCTTTTTTCTATGTATATTTGTGCTATTTGGATCTTCACGTTGAATCAGGATTTTAACACGTCCGGTCATGGCGAGCCAATATATTTAGTTCATCCTTCTAATCCCATGTTTATTTGAACTTATATTGCTTTAAATTATGAAATTGCATGCTTTATGATTTTAGTATTAATTATGTTGTTAAATTAAAACTTATAGAACTGGTCTAGTTACTATCCACTTGGTTACTGGTGTTGGTAAACACAACCCCTTCCTTGGTATAATTCCTACCTGTCAATTGGTAACCTAAAAACTAGTTAAAAATTTCTTGGCTAATAAGTACTTGGAATTGCTTAGATTTGGCTGGTCTAGGTCAAGTGGGTCGATCTTGGCTATCAACGCTTGCGATATATATATGATGGATTGAGCCTATTGAGATTGCAATGGTATAGCTTGCTATCAACGGTGTCATGTTATAGCTGATCACTAGTCCTGATTATCAACGTAAACGGTATAGGCAGGTGAAAGCTCATGCACTCGGATGCCAATTCTGCCTGAGTGCGAAGTGTTGTCAACTAAATATTCTCATTTTTAAGAATATACCGAGAAGGACATGATATCAAGAAGAACATGTCTTGCAGAGAAGGATATTGACGTGATGCATAATACCGAGAATGATATTACCATGAAGGATAATGCCGAGAAGGATATATGAAAAATGTTACCATAAAGTATATGCTTAGAAAACAGAGTTCTATGAAAGCCTTGAATTTTGATAATGTGAAAACCCCCAGATATGAACATTTGCATATTATTAGCACAATACGTCCTTGTTTTGTTTAAATGGCTAAGTCTTATGCTTTTATTATTATTGATCATTGCAACTCTGGCTTTACACAAATAAAATAGCCCTAGCCCCACCAAAAGGCCTGTATCATTAAAATGCATTAGGTGGGGGTGTTGACTCGTGAGCCTGGTTTGATTGTGCGCTCACCCTTGCACACACTCACTCTTTTAGGCAATGATGGAAGAGAGGAGGAACCCTGCGAGTGCTACGAGGACGAGAAGATCCAAAAGACTAACGAGTAGGACGGGTGTTAGGCAGGACTCTAGTTACTTGCTTGTTAGGTAGATGGCATAGCCCTTGGAACTAGGACTTTTATTCTACTTTCGTTTCTGTATATTTAAACTCTGATAAGAGATCATTTTGGTATCGTAATATTTGGCCTAGTCGGCCTGACAAACTTGAGTTAACTTTTATGAATAAATGTTCCATCTATTTGTTTATAAAATGATCTAGCATTTTGTAAATTGTGTTGTGCTAATTGCTGGGCTAGCACAAACGACTCAAAGGCTTCCGGTTTGTTCGAAAATCGAGGGCCGACCTAAGTTCTCTTATTTCATATATAGTTTCTTAGTGTTTACCATTTTAGTCCCATACTTTTCTGATTTTGTACATAGGCCCATGTTTTTTTTTCCTATTTCTTGGTTTCGCCGGTGCGTGAAACTTAAAAGTGTTGGAGGCAAAACGCGACAAACAAGATAAACGCTGAAAACAAGAGGTCGTTTTGTGAAATCAGAAAAACTCAAGTAAGGGTGGTATTCACAAAAACTCAAGTAAGGGTGGTAATGCAAAATAGCAGGGCCATTTTCGTGTAACCAAGAAACTATTACTTTAAAAAGAAATGGAATAATCATGGGGGTACGCATGTGTTTGGTTAATGATGA
This sequence comes from Olyra latifolia, assembly GCA_036346145.1. Taxonomy (NCBI): domain Eukaryota; kingdom Viridiplantae; phylum Streptophyta; class Magnoliopsida; order Poales; family Poaceae; genus Olyra; species Olyra latifolia. The sequence continues at coordinate 7,607,104 of CM070530.1, forward strand.
AATAGTACGGTCCCTTTATAGTATTCACCCTTTTGTTTAGTCAAGTACTATAATCTTTAATATAAACTACAAAATATGTCAAATTAAAGTTGAATCTGCAGGTTTAAAGACTGACACAGATTTTCCTTGTGTTTACCGTGAAACAATCACTCGAATAGAAAAAAAGCCGACAATAAATTTTCTTTAACACAAACAAAATCAAACCGAAATCTAACATAAACACAGTAGCTAGCTAGCTCGCAAATATGAGCAAGCATCACATTCCCCTCTTTAATTTCCACTAACCCGCAGATTTTGTTCGTTTCCTTCCGTGATGGGGAACGAAAAGCTGAGGTCCAGTCAAAGCTCAGCTCAATTGACCGTGGAAAGAAACTCCAGAAATATTCCGGTAGAAAGACCAGCCAGAATAAAAAGGGGAAGAGGAGGTGTTACACTAAAATTTGAAAAAGCTGATCACTCTAAGTTCTAGAATCGGTTAGAATTGAGGTAGGCTTGATATAGGTCGGATTGGATATGGCAAGAGTTGGGTCAGTTATAATATATAGAGTTTGTATCAGATTGTATGGGTATTAGATAGAATGACTGATAAAATAGGAGAATAATAGAGTTAAGACCATATCGTATCTGAAGTTAGAGTCTTAGTCGATGTCTATCAGAGTCTGTATAAATATGTAGGCCCTGCAAAGTGTAAAGGGACCAATAACAATCAATCAAATCTACTTTTTACCAATCATTTACTTTTCGTCGGCTTTAGTTAGCATAGTTTCGTTGTATTTTATCTTCGATCAACTTGTTGCATTGTCTTCTCCATCGACTACAAGATACACCCCAGGAGTTGCTTACAGGTAAGTACTGTCTCGATTTAGTTTGATCTACGGGCTTACATCGGCTTTTGTTTTATCAAAATACTATTTTAGTCGATATTGTTGTGTATCGTTGTTTCGACTAAGAGTTAGAATTCACCCTCATTCTACTGATCAACATATTCATTGGCGGTAGTATGTTTATCCTTGTTCTATCAGCTAGCTTGACTTTACAACCTAGTTGATATTCCTTTGTTCTAATGGCCAGATCAACTTGTTGGTTTAGCAAATAGTCTGTTTATCTCTCGCTCTACTATTTAACTGATTTCATTAGCTTTATAGTAGATTGGTTATTCTTTGAATCTATTGGTTTAGATCTAATCTAAGTCGATAATTTCGTTATCTTTCACTCTTGTTTGGACTTGGTTTCTGATATTGCAAGTCTCCTACAATACAAATCTAATCGGCTAATTAAAGTTGATTATGTCTTTTCTTGCCGATTGCATGTTCAAATCGGTTAGCACGCTCTGAACCCTACTTCCGGCGCTGACATGGATCCTAAGTCCTAAGCACACATGTGTTTAACCGATAGTTAACTTTTGGCGCGAACAGGAGGGCAAGATGAAACCCAATACGTGAGTAGAAAACAAAGCCGATGGATAGTACCCTTTATCGACAAGAGGAACTATATCTCTGCTACTAAAAAGTCTATGATAATGGTTGTTGTAGGGCAGCCAACCCATCTCTAGGAGAGGTGGATGTTCACAAAGATGTTGTGAGGATTCTTCGCGTAAAGTGTTAACCGAAGGGGAGCATGAGGAAGTTCATCTAAGATGAGCTTCAAGTCAGACCGTGGATGGAAGGCGTGGACATACGCGAAGGGTAAAGTATTCCGAGTTTATCTCAAGTAAGGAGGGTCCTTGGGATGGAGGGTCCTCGGTATTTCCATCAAAGGGTGGAGAAGGGTGTCTGGACGAGGAATTCACAAAGACTCTTCGGGAAGACCGAGAATGATCTTTCACAAGTTTCAGGTCAGAAGACGAAGACTTCGCGACAGCCTCTGACAAGAACGAATCGGATCAAATCAAATCAACAACTTTGTCAGAGTATGCCCCCCAAGGGCATGTTAGGGAATAGGATAACGTGGATTGTAAGAAAACAATTGTAGTCATTGATTATGGGATCGACGATCCAGAGTTTAGGGTAATCTGGGTATTCCCCCATGGGTCAGGGTACTTTGGGTATTTCTCATGCATGTAAACCCTGGCCCTAAAGTTGTATAAATAGATAAGCTCATGAATGAAAGAAGGCAAGCATTCTGATCATACACATTAGCACTGGTTTATTCACTGCGCGCTCTGCTCTCTCACCACCACTTTCTCGGCGTCCTCTCCATCACCTGGGAGGGGCGCCGGTTCTCACCGTCGGCGAATTTTCCGGCGACAGCGGCGCCGTCCGGGGAGAGGCGGCGATTGCAGATGATGGCTAAACCCAGAGGAGTGTCGCACTGCTGGAGGCGAGCCACCGGAGTCGGGCACGTTGGAGCGACGTGAGGCAAGAGCGCCAAATCCATGGCGAGCGAGACATCATCGGGCGAAGTCGATGGAGGAGCGCCCAAAGGGCGGTCGCTGCTTCGCCAACGATCGAACGTCGGCGGGAGGCGTCTTGGCGCAGGACTCGGCAGAACACTCCAGAGCTCCCAAGATCAACTGCAGGGTCGAGAAACCAGGCCAAGATGCCCTGGACGTGGGCGGGGAGATTCGACGAGCCCGACCCAGTGGAGTCGCCAAGAGAGGATGCAAAGAAACCCACCCACCCATCCCATGCAGACCATCAACACGAAGACCCTACAATTGTTTAAACCATCTCGCGAGACAGAGAAGGTCACTGGAGGAACAAATCGACTTGTTCAAGAGAGCTTGTGACAATGCAACCCCAACAAAGATTATGCACTTTGAGGGTATCATACCCAATGAGAGAACCAGAGCAACATCGGTGAAATGCAATGGTGGCACAAAAAAAAAGGTTGTCAAGGGCCTTTGAGCGATACCTTCGGGCAAAAATGGCCCAAGGATTCAAGATGCCAAGTGTGTTCAAATTCTCGTGAGAAAGCAGATCCAAACGAATTCCTGGATGTATATGATACAGCAGTTGAAGCAGCAGGTGGAGATGATGACATTAAGGCGAAGAGTCTGCTGTTAACCCTGAAGGGCACTGCACTATCTTGGTACACTTCATTGCCGCAAGGGTCCATACATTCATGGAACCAACTCAAAGATGCCTTCGCTAACAATTTTCAAAGATATTATATCCAAAGAATGGTAGAAGGGGACCTCTTTGCCTTGGAACAAGGCAAGAAGGAAAGCACGAGAGATTACTATAAAAGATTTGCTACTGTGCGATGTCAGATAAGGGATGTTTCTGACTCTTCGGTAATCAATGCATTCCGAAGAGGTCTTCAACCTGGACCCCTTCTACACAAGCTAACTCAGGACCCCCCGCAATCAGCTGCGCTTCTTTACGATGAAGTTGAAGGATATGCAAAGGGAGAAGAGGAAAATTTGAGGAGACAAGGCCAGCTCAATACAAACAAAGACCGTGATAACCACAAAGAGAGCAACTCAGAGAAGAACAAAAAACATCACAATTCTAACAAGAGAATAAGCAACATTGAACCCAAGCGGTTTGATGTGCGAAGATCCAGTGATAACAATGGAAGAGGGGACCATCCTCGAAGGGATTACAATCCCCGAAGAGAGGAGAACAACAGTCGAAGAGATAACACGAGAAGGGATGATCGAAGAAATGACAATTACCAAAGGGAAAATTACCAAAGGAATGATAGGTTTCGAGGAGGCAACCAGAGACTAAAGAAAAGAAATATCGTAAGGGTGCATGGGGAAAATTATTCCCATACAACCGAGGACCAGAGACGCCAAGACGCAACGCGAAAACTACCGTAACCGTAAAAGGCAAAGAAGGCAAGACCAATACCGAGAAATCAATACCGCAGTCCCCGAGAGGGTTCACAATGTCGAAGAGCCAAATCGAAGAGTCATCCACGCTATCACCGGAGGCTCTTCGTTGAATCTCCCATCAAACAGAAAAGAAAAGAGTTTATCCGCCGGCGACGACGCTTGGTGGACAAGTAAACCAACTCCAGCTCCGCCGATAACATTCGATACAACTGACGTCAAGAGCGTGAAGTTTCCACATCAGGACCCCTTCGTGATCACAGCCGAGATTGCTGAATATGACGTCCAAAGGATGCTTGTTGAGGGAGGAAGTTCAGCGGACATCATCTTTTTTAGTGCGTTCAAACAACTCAATATTCCGGAAGATAGGCTAACACCATCAAACATGCCATTGATAGGATTTGGATGGGAACCTGTGGCTGCCATCGGCCAAATAACTTTACCTGTCACATTTCGCGAGGGCAAGAGGAAGGCGACAAAAAACATCTGCTTTGATGTCGTTGATATGGAGTACCGATATAATGCCATCTTCGGGAGAGGAATTATCAATACCTTCGGGGCAATCATACATCACAACTATCTCTGCATGAAAATGCCAGCCGAAGGGGGCGTCGTTACTGTCCGAGGATGCCAACAATCGGCAAGGAAGAATGAGCTCCAAGGCATACCAAAACTTAAGCCAATCCAGACTACCGAGAGGATTGACTCCCAATACAGGCCGAAGGGTTATAAGCCCTGTGTTAGGCCGTAGTTTAAACGAAGAAGATTCAGCTATTCCCAGAAAATGCAGAGAGAACAGTGTCTATTGGAACTGCCCTCTCCGAAGAAGAAGAAGAAAAAGTCATTAACTTGCTTCGGTAAAATAGTGACATCTTCGCTTGGGCGCCAGCAGAATCCAAGGGAGTTCCCAGAGAAACAATAGAACATTTGCTGAATGTGAAGACGGATGCCAAACCAATCAAACAAAAACTTAGGAAGATGGGGCTTGACAGACAAGAGGCAGCAAAGGAGGAAGTGGACAAATTGCGTCAAGCTCAAGTTATCTGGGAAGTGGCATACCCGGAGTGGCTCGCAAATGTTGTGATGGTAAAGAAGTCAAATGGCACCTGGAGACTGTGTGTTGACTTCACAAATCTTAACAAGGCGTGCCCGAAGGATGATTTTCCCTTGCCAAGAATCGACCAGCTGGTTGATGCAACGGCGGGGTGCGAACTAATGAGTTTCTTGGACGCCTTCTCAGGCTATCATCAAGTGTATATGAGAAGGGAAGTTGAAGAGAAGACAATGTTCATTACGCCTTTTCAAGACATACTGCTTCAAGAATGCCCTTCGGTCTAAGGAATGCAGGTGTAACGTTCGCAAGACTCATTGCGAAGGTGCTGACAAAACAGATGGGAAGAAACATGGAAGCTTATGTCGATGACATTGTAGTCAAGAGCAAGAAGAGAAGGGATCACTGCGAAGACATCCAAGAAACCTTCGCTAGCTTGAGAGCGTAGGTATAAAATTAAACCGACAAAATGTGCCTTCATGCGGAAACTGAAGTTGCCGGATTCCTTGTATCGCACCGAGGATAGAAGCTAACAAAGAAAAGATAGATGCAATCCAATGCATGAAGGATCCGAAAACAAAAAAAACAAGCACAAAGCCTTCGGGAAAGCCGGCAAATTTAGGGAGATTTCTCCCGAAGGCGGCAGAGAAACACAAACACTTTTTCAACACAATTAAAGGAACAGCACCCTTCGAGTGGGGACCACAATGCAAAGACGCCTTCGCGAAGCTGAAGGATCATCTTCAACAATTACCAAGACTTGCTAGCCCGAAGGGGGCACCACATCTAACGATGTATCTAGCAGCAAGCCACTTTACAGTCAGCGCAGTCCTTGTCAAGAATGAAACCGAAGGAGGACAAATGCCAGATACTATGTATCGTAATCATTGCAAGGGCGAGGAGAAATTATATTGAGCTAGAAAAATAGCTTATGCACTACTTATGGCATCAAGAAAATTCCGCACTACTTTCAAGAGTTCAAGATAAAGGTCCTTACAAAGATACCCTCTCAAATCTATCTTCGAGAACAAAGATGCCACAACAAGAATAGCAAAATGGGCATTGAACTAGCACCCTTCGACATCACCTTTGAGCCGAGGACACCCATAAAAGCTCAGCATTGGCCGACTTCATCTCTGAATGGTCACCGAAGTTCCGGAGATGGACAAGCACTACCTCCTTGTGGAGCATTAAACTGATGGTTCATTCACGCAGAAGGAGCCGGAGCTTGGCGATTAATCGACCCCGAAGGACATAGTACAGAGTATTCCCTGAGGCTAAATTTCAAAACAACAAACAACGCGGCGGAGTACGAAGGACTTTTGTTGGGTCTTCAGAAAGCGAAATCTCTTGGCGTAAAAAGAGTCATCATCTACACTGACTCAAAGCTAATAGAAGGACATATCACAAAAGATTTTCAAGCTAAGGATGCCGAAATGGCAAAGTATCTGGAAGCGGTAAGAACAATGGAGAAGCATTTTGTGGGAATATCTGTGAAAACAATATCAAGAGGGGAAAATATAAGAGCGCATTTAGCCGCCAAAGCAAATGCATACTTCACAAAAATACCGAGGGGTGTTTTACGGCCGGTATCTCGAGCGCCTATATGTCCCGGCGCGACTTTATAGCAAGATCCCTAGAAGAGGATTGGCGATCAATCATCGTAAAATACCTTCGTGATGGTGAATTACCCAAGATAGCAAGAAAGCTTACACAACTAAACAATGGGCAAGGACATACACAATGATGGATGGCCTCCTGCATAAATCGAAATCCAGACGCCAAATGAGATGTGTTTCCATAGAGGAAGGGAAGGATGCGCCGCGTAAACACACGCAGAGTCTGTGGTTCGTGATCAAAGCCCAAGAGCTCTAGCAATAAGGTGTTGTGCATGGGAATATATTGGCCAACGGCTAACAAAGGACGCGAGGAGTTTGTAAAAGATGCCGAGGATGTCAATGGATGACAAACCACCAAGGCCCCGCCAATGACTTGCAACCCTTAGCCCCAAGTGTGTCCTTCGCAAGGTGGGGATTGATATTGTGGGAGAGCTCAAGCGTGCCTCGGGAGGTTTCAAATGGATTATTGTTGCAGCTTGACTACTTCACCAAATGGGTTGAAGCGTAACCATTGACTAATATTTCACCATGAAAGCTCAACATTTCTTTTGGAAAAATGTGATATGTAGATTTGGCATACCTCAAGAGATAGTGGTGATAATGGCTCACAGCTTTATCTCATCAAGATTCAAGTTATTTTGCGAAGACCTCGGATCAAAATATGCTATGCCTCGGTGGGACATCCACAAGCAAATGGCGCAGAGAACGAGCAAATCGTAATATCATGAAATCACTAAAGAAAAGATTAGTAGATGAATCAAAAGGAAAATGGCCAGAAGAGTTAGAGAAGACACTTTGGGCAATTCGTACAACACCCACGAGACCAACAGGGTATTCCCCCTTCAGACTGGTGTATGGCGAAGAGGCGGTGACACCCGCTGAAATCCAGGCCAAGACCCTTCGAGTCATAACAGGTGGAGCCAACATTATTGAGCAACCACCAATCGATACCGTTGAGGAAGACAGGTTCAAGGCAAAGCAAGCCTTAGAAAAGTATAATGAGTTAATGAGCAAAACCTACAACAAGCGTGTGAGACCACGGGAAATCCAGGAAGGGACATGGTCCTTCGAAGAATGCCACAACGGCCATCCAAACTAGAACCTATTTGGGACGGACCATTCATCGTCTACAGACAGACAAGACAAGGGTCATTCCATCTCTCTAACCTTGACGGCTCTCCGGTTCCAAACACTTGGAACGCGAAGAGTCTGATCAAATATTACCCATAAGAATGTAAAAGCGATGAGTACTCTTTTCTCCGACTCGGTTTTTCTCTACCGGGTTTTACGAGCGGAGTTTTTAACGAGGCTCATGCGCAGACAACCGGCTGCGACCGAAAAATCCTTCGGGAATGTAACCTCCACGATGTAACTTCAAATGAAATGAAAAAGAAACATTCCCGTACAGACATTTCACACTAATCAAGGGGTTGGCGGGAGGCCAAGAGCACTCGCGCCAAGCACCCGAATCGTATCCTTCGTAGGCCACGAGCCTTCGCGAAGGTATACGCGCCAGCGGCCGGGCGCAAGGCCAAGAGCACTCGCGCTAAGCACCGAATCAGATCCTTCGCGGCTACAAGCCTTCGCGAAGGTATAATCGCCAAAGAGCCAAGCGGTGGGCGCAAGGCCAAGAGCACTCGCGCTAAGCACCGAATCGTATCCTTCGTAGGCCACGAGCCTTCACGAAGGTATAATCGCGCCAGCGCCAGCGGCCGGGCGCAAGGCCAAGAGCACTCGCGCCAAGCACCCGAATCGTATCCTTCGCGGGCTACGAGCCTTCGCTAAGGTATAATGCGCCAAAGGCGCCAAGGGGCTGGCGCAAGGCCAAGAGCACTCGCGCCATGCACCCGAATCGTATCCTTCGTAGGCCACGAGCCTTCGCGAAGGTATAATGCGCCAAAGGCGCCAAGGGGCTGGCGCAAGGCCAAGAGCACTCGCGCCAAGCACCCGAATCGTATCCTTCGCGGGATACGAGCCTTCGCGAAGGAATAATGCGCCAAAGGCGCCAAGGGGCTGGCGTAAGGCTAAGAGCACTCGCGTCAAGCACCCGAATCATATCCTTCGCGGGCTACGAGCCTTCGCAAAGGAATAATGTGCCAAAGGCGCCAAGGGGCTGGCGCAAGGCCAAGAGCACTCGCGCCAAGCACCTGAATCGTATCCTTCGTGGGCCACGAGCCTTCGCGAGGGAATAATGAGCTAAATCGCTAAGGGGCTGGCACGAGGCCAAGAGCACTCGCGCCAAGCACCCAAATCGTATCCTTCGTGGGCCACAGGCCTTCATGAATGCTGACTGCGTTAACGGTATTTACATAGCATACAGTGCGATAGAGCGAACAAGCAATAAGATAAGGCTAAATGAAAGCAAAACATCATATAGATAAACATGTTCACTTACAAAACAGGATAACTTAGGACATAAAAGGTTATGTATTACATCGGAAAAAACTACAACTCTAAAAAAAAGATCGCAACTACGCTACTCTCATCGTCTCTTGCCCTTAGGATCTCAAGAATCTTTGGGAGCTTGAGGAGTAGGAGCTGTTGGAAGATCTCCGCTGACGCTGAGGGCCGGGCGGTCCTCGGCAGAGGAGTTGAAGATGTCTGCTTCCTCGCGTGCGCCATGAAAGCGCCAAGAAGAGTCGCCCTCCGCCGCCAGAAATTAACAAGAAAGTCCCGCATAACTTGGCGGGAACCACGGTCGAACGAGCCGGCATTGAAGGTCAAGGGTAGGCACACTTGAAAAGGGTTACCTAAAAAGTGTGTGCACCCAACACCTTTAACTTCGGCCAGAATGCGAAACAGAGTCGACCGCTAATCGATCCATAACGCAAAGACTGCTCGACGAAGGTCCCGATGGCTTCCTTCAAATATTTGATCGCCAAATACGGATTCTTCTGAGGCACTTACTCATGATCCGAGTCTGTAATTTCCTTAGCAAAAGCTTGACTCAGAAAAAGCAGTTCCGCTTGCAATATTTCCAATTGTTGTTTGATCTTCGCTCCAGAGCTGCGAAGAGCCCCAAGTTCCACAGCTCCATTCCATACTTCGTCGCGCAGGCCATTGCATTCCTTGCGCGACGATTCCAACTCAGCCTGTTGAGCCTCGAACTCGATGCGGAGTGCAGCTAGAGCCTCCTCGGCGGTTTTGGTGCGCTGCTCTGTTTGTTCCTTCTCTGACCTGAGAAGAATCACCAGCTCTTTCTCCTTCGCACTGACTTCCCGAAGGGTGTGGTTCTCTCGGTCGAGGGTAGCCACGCGACCCTCGAGAGCAACACACTTCTCCGAGAGGTCCACCATTTGTGCCGCTGCAGCACGATTCCAAACCAAACTCTGAAAAAGAGGATACAAATATAAGTAACACGAAGACTTTAAAACAAAACATAATAAAAAAGTATATATTACCGAGGCAAGTCTCAACTCAACGTTACGCATGTTCACCAGCAAAGGGAACGCCTCGCAACGATCGAGGACTGACGAAGGCACCCCCCCGAGGATCGAGTCCAGATGTTCATCACGGAGGATGGCGGTGGGCTCAACAAAGAAATCCCCGGAGGTAGGGGCGGCACTGGGCAAGGGGGTAGCTCGAGAAGCTCCACCCTCTATAGTTGTCGCAATGCCAAGAAGTGGCGCTGTTGCAAGAGCAGCGCCCGGCGCCAGAGGCGAGGGACGAAGGCCCCACCTCAAGAATCAAGCAGCTACCACCAAGGCCAAGATAGTGTTGGTATTGCCATCGCCAGCCTCGGGATAGGCGCCGAGGGTGGCTCTTCGTTAACTCCCTCTGAAGAAAAGAAAAATATAAGAAGCTTATAAAAAAAAGTTCTAAGGATCGGTGATTAACCTTCAGTGGAAGGAGAATCGGCCAACCAAAACTCCGTGTCAACAACGGCCGGCCAGATAGTCCTCGGCCTCACTTTGGATATCCAAGAAGGCTCTATCAGAGTTACGGCCTCGACCGGCGAAGAGACCCAGCTCCATGACTATCTTGTAGCTCGTTGGAGCCATGCTCGGGATCTATGGGTCCCGAGGGGGGTTTTGCCCACCAGGACGTCTAGGGGATCGTCTCCACCACTGGCAGCGCTTTGCGCGTCCGGTGAAGTGTGATCGTCCTCGACAAGGTGGCCCTCCTCTTCAACCTCTTCTTCATCTTCCTCGTCCTCAACGCTTGCAGCTGAATTCGAAGAATAGTCAAAAAAGGCGAATCAAAGGTGTATGGCGGTAGGAAAAATACTCACCACGGGGACGCTTAGACGGGCCTGCAGTGGTCCCCTAGCTTTTCCTTTTCCCACCCTCTTGGCTCGGGCTCATGTCGGGGTAACTACCCCAAGGATGCGGTTGATGCGCTTATCCACCCCAGCCATGAGTCTGCAACTTCGTCTGAGCGCAGGGGCCCGAACATCCCTTCGGCCCTCTCCGCGGCCGTTTCCAACCTCCGAGGTCGGTGGTCCTTGTCGCGTAAGGAGAGGTGGTCTCCTCCGTCATCCACAATCACTGCTCTCCCAGAGCGCATCACGCCCCACCTTGGCAAGATAGAACTCCTCGGCAAGAGAACGCATTGAGAAGCGTTCTTGATCCTCCGAATAGCAACCTCTGCGCTTCTTCTAACCGCTGAGCTTTTCCACCGGGAACTTGATACAGTCGTCTGCTCTGGGGTATACCTCAGCGAAGAATTAGCTTCATCAACCTTCTGGTAAAACCAAAATAGTTTCCAGCTTAGCCCCGCAGCGCCGTCCCACTTCTTCTTCGTAGCTAGTGACGGAAAATCTGCGAGGTGTGCCGCTTTTACCACGAAGTTCAGACATCCGAAGGGGTTGCCGCTGGTCTTCCCCTACCACCGGCCTTCGTGAATAAAACCAAAAACTTCGGTATTGGGTTGCGCCCATGGCTCATAACGCCTATTCAAACACAACAAGCGCGCCACGGCGTTTGGGGAGAGGTGTACGAGCCGCGCTTTGTACAGCCTCGAGGACTTCCCGACTGCTAGCGCAGGAATCAAGACCCGCTTGCACTCAAGCGAGTGGAAGACGACGACCTCGTCGGCATTTGGCCGAGGAGTCGCCTCTGCCCCGACAATCAAGTCTTAAATCATCGGCTGAGCCGTCCGACACCTTCGAGAGCATATCCGAGGTCATCCTAGACGACCCCACCTCCCAAGACAATGCCATGAGGTCTCGCGGGCTTAGAATTTTTTCTTGGCGCCATGGAAGATGAAGGAAACTGCATAAAAAGTTGAAAAGTTAGCACTTTCGTGAAACAGCCCTTCGGGATCATATATAAAAAAAACAACAATAACAATGAGGAAGGAACAGGAATGATAATAATAGACCGCGAAAAACTTTATAGTACTACTATTCGAACAAAGCGGGGATCGGAGTATGAATGAACTGGCAAATGACACAAAGATCTCGTCGGCTAAATTCGTCGACGTCGAACTCACCAAACATCCAAAACAAATGTACCCAAACGCAAGCAAAAAGACGGGTGAGGAACATACCTGCGAAAGTAATCGGCGATGAAGAACGACGGCGAACCACCGGCGATGATCTACTGGCGGCAGGAGCAGGGAAGCGAAAGCAAGCAGACGGTGGCCGGAGGAGGGTGCACGAGCGAGAGAGTTGGCGGCGGCGGGTGAAATGTGCAAGAAGCAAAGGAACCGGCGGCGGGGGACGGAGCGCACAGAGGCAAGGAAATCGGAACGGCGGGTGTGAAGAAAGCAAGTGGGGAAGAAGAATAGTAACATAGAGCCTTATATAGAAACCACCATCACACGGATGAGCACCACGTGTCCACATCAACGGTGGTGATGCGCCGCTGAGAAACCGAACGGGCGCAGATGAAAAAATATATATAGAGAGAAAATCCCAACGGGCGCCTATAGATATGATGACGCGTGTGATCATTAACTGACAGATCAACGCGGACTTCGAAAACACCGACAACGCCGTAACGCGTCTAGTCCAAGTCACATCAATCGCGAAGATACCAACGAAGATGAAAAAACATCATCTTCGGGAACACCACCTCGGCGTGGAGAAGGGGTTGATATTCGGCGCACACCACGGCGAGGTGGCGACGTGACCGTAAGGGGCTTCTGTTGTAGGGGCAGCCAACCCATCTCTAGGAGAGGTGGATGTTCACAAAGATATTGTGAGGATTCTTCGCGTAAAGTGTTAACCGAAGGGGAGCATGAGGAAGTTTATCCAAGATGAGCTTCAAGTCAGACCGTGGATGGAAGGCGTGGACATACGCGAAGGGTAAAGTATTCCGAGTTTATCTCAAGTAAGGAGGGTCCTTGGGATGGAGGGTCCTCGGGATTTCCATCAAAGGGTGGAGAAGGGTGCCTGGACGAGGAATTCACAAAGACTCTTTGGGAAGACCGAGAATGATCTTTCACAAGTTTCAGGTCAGAAGACGAAGACTTCACGACAGCCTCTGACAAGAACGAATCGGATCAAATCAAATCAACAACTTTGTCAGAGTATGCCCCCCAAGGGCATGTTAGGGAATAGGATAACGTGGATTGTAAGAAAACAATTGTAGCCATTGACTGTGGGATCGACGATCCAAAGTTTAGGGTAATCTGGGTATTCCCCTATGGGTCAGGGTACTTTGAGTATTTCTCATGCATGTAAACCCTGGCCCTAAAGTTGTATAAATAGATAAGCTCATGAATGAAAGAAGGCAAGCATTCTGATCATACACATTAGCACTGGTTTATTCACTAAGCGCTCTGCTCTCTCACCACCATTTTCTCGGCGTCCTCTCCATCACCGAGGAGGGGCGCCGGTTCTCACCGTCGGCGGATTTTCCGGCGACAATGGTTATTCATGGTTAACGGCACATTTTAGTGAAATTAGCCACCACACCATCCATTATAACAAATCTATAAAATTACTCATCATATCATCCATTTAACAAATCCATCTTATTCATAAAATTACCCACCATATCATCCGTTATAATAAATTCATTTTATACTAAAATTAGTCATTCATAGATCCGTCTCATCCATTAAAATTACACACAATAACATCTATGGTAATAAAATCAATTTATCCACTAAAATTACCAACCATACCATCGGACGCAAGAGACATATACTCTATCATAGTCTCAATGATAAAATTTGGATTTTCTTATACCAAAGAACTGACACTTGGCTAGTAATCAAAGATATTTAGCCATCCGTCATCCATTCATCCGAAGCTGTCGACTTGTAACTCAGTGTGCTCGTTTACACGGACACGGTATCATGCAAATTGCATCAGTTCAATCGACCTTGCATACACACGTTCATGCCGGGGTGTGAAACATACGCTACGGATGAATGGATAATTAGTCAGGACTTAACCAGCAGTAATTAACAGTTGAAAAATTCCACATTTTTTTTACCGACCTGGGACCAGAACTATCATGGCTAGCTGAATCAAAGGAGTTTTGAAGCGCCGTCTGAAAACAGGCTTTTCGTGACGGCTATTCCGGCACGTTGCTTGCTTTTCTTTCTTTTTTTGATTTTTTTCTCTGCGATTATTATCTCAAAAGGAAAATAGACACCTAGCTTGGTTAGCTAGCAGTCGTCACGGATTACCAACAAGACACACGTCATCACCAATACATAGGCGTCAGTGCGTCGGCTGCCTAGCTTTTTTTCCCGGCCAAGCGGCTGAACCCGCGCTTCACCAGTCCTCCCCAAGAAGCTCACCCCACAATTCCAAGAAACTAGAGCACCATGGCGAGCGCAAGGACCATCGCAGTCGGCGGCCTGTGGGTGTCGATCACCGCCGTCCTGATTTTCCCCTTCATCGACCCCTCCGGTGCAATGGGCGGCGCTCAGGCACCACTGCTCGTGGTGCTCGACGCCGCAGCCGCAGCCCAGGAGCTGGTGCTGCCGTTTGCTTCGATCCAAGTCTTCTTCACCACCGTCATTTTCATGTATGCCCACATCCAGAACGGCGGCGGCGGCGGTGCTGGCAACCGGCGGATCCCCAAGGTCGTCAGCTTCTTACTAAGCGTGTCGGTCGGCCTGCTCGTGGCTTGCTTGTTCCCCCTCCCAGGAGCCATCGGCGGCGGCGCCCAGGCCCACGCTCCATCGCTCGGTGTGGTCGCTTTTCATGTGCTGCTACCGTCTGCGACGTTGACGTTCTTCCTGGCCATGGCACTAGTTTATGTGCACGTCCACAATGGCGCCGGCGCCGGCGACGCCGGCAAGGGGTCGATCCGGGCGGACGTGGAGCACTACCTCACGAAGACGACTCTCGGAGCAATGCTCGTCAGCTTCACGGCGATCGTACTCTCCTTATACGCCTTGTGAGTTTCCCTATACACCATGAATCGTTGTTGTAGCCTAGAGTCTTCGATCAATCGTTGTTCTTGCCTTGTGCAATCAAGCATGCCGCTCTTTTGTTTTTCTCCTCAGCAATGGGGTATTGATTGGAAAGATGTAGCTGTTTGTTGCTGTTAGTGCATTCAAAATGTTTTGCGCTCTGTTGGTCTTGGTCCGACCTTAGCGGGCAGGGACTCAGGGGTGGGGAGGGATCGGCGTCGACTCGCCGGAGGAGACGGTAGCGCGCGGCGGTGGATTTGGCGATCGACAGCTCCACCCGTCCGTCCACACCGGCAGCGTTGGCTCTGGGGCGGGTGAAAGATAACCGGATGGGGGAGAGCTTGGTAGAGGTTGCGGTCGAGGGCCTGGAAACATCCGGCGGCGGCCGCCGTGATAGTGGTTTCTTGTCTTGTGGCTATGCCACTCAGCGAGGCTAGCCCTTTTTCGGCGGCCTTGCAGGACGGATCGACGAGTTGATTTAACGGCTTGGCCGGATTGCCCGTACATACGTAGGCATTCTTTGCCATCGGCGGCTATCGCCGGAAAAGGCGCCCCTCCCTGGTGATGGAGAGGACGCCGAGAAAGTAGTGGTGAGAGAGCCTAGCGCTCGGTGAATAAACTAGTGTTCCTGTGAATGATCAGAATGCTTGCCCTTTCTCATTGATGTGCTTATTAATTTATACATCTTTAGGGCCAGGGTTTACATGCATGAGAAATACCCAAAGTACCCTGACCCATGGGGAATACCCAAATTACCCTGAATTCTGGATCGTCGATCCCACAATCAATGGCTAGACTAGTTTTCTTACGATCCACGTTAACCTACTCCCTAACATGCCCTTGGGGGACATACACTAACAAACGTTCTTGTCAGAGGCTGTCGTGAAGTCTTCGTCTTCTGATCCGAAACTTGTCAAAGATCACTCTCGGTCTTCCGGCGGTCTTCGTACATCGGTCTTTCCGGCGGTCTTCGTGAATCCCTTGACCGTACACCTTCCGCCATCCTTCGGTGGACATCCCGAGGACACTCCATCCTTCGTGTTCTTTTCTCGACCCTCGCGCATGTCCAAACCTTCCATTCACACCGACTTGAGGTTATCTTGGATAGGCCGTCACTTACCCTTCGCAACAATCTTCACGAAGAATCTTCGCAACATCTTCGAGACATCCACCTCTTCGGAGATGGGGTGGTTGCCCCTACAACAAGCCCCTTACGGTCAAGTCGCCACCTCGCCGTGGTGTCCGCCGAATACCCAACCTCCCCTTCTCCACGCCGAGGTGGTGTTCCCGAAAATGTTGTTTTTCTTTGTTTACGATGATATCTTCGCCGGTGATGTGACTTGACTTGACGCTCGACATTGTCGATGGCCTCGAGGTCGACGCGTTGATCTTGACCGCCAATCGTCACACGTGTCCTCGATTCAGAGGCGCCGCTGGGATTTTCTTTATATATGTATATATTTATATTCTCATACCGTTCGTTTTCTTCGCGCGCAAGATCGTCGCTGTTGATACGCATACATGGCGCTCATCCATGTCATATCTGCTTCTATATAAGGGACCGCGACATCGTTTCTTCTTCCACACTCGCGTTCTTCAAACTCATAACCTCCGTCGATCGGCTTCCTTTACTCTCGCACATTTCGTCGCCGCGCTAGTTCCTCCGTCCTTCGCGTTCTTCCGCCTCCTAGCCCTTTCACACCTCTGCCGCCGCCATCTCTTCAAGACTCGAGCTCTTCCTCCGCCGCCGTTGTCGATTGATCATCGCCAGATATTTCTCGATCGTTCTCCATCTCCCGCTAAGCTTGTAAGCACGCCACTTGCCTAGTTTGTTTTGTTTTTAGGTTTCGCATTTCTTTGGGGTCGACGCCGATCTTGCCTACGACATTCTTGTGCTAGTTCTTGGCGCCGCCACTTGCGCTTGTGTTGTTTTTCAAAGTTTTCATGGTTGAAATGTCATTGAAACCCGTTTTGTTCTTGTGTTTTTTATGATCATCCCGGCGACGAAATTCAAAGTATTGATTTCCTTCTTCTTGTGCAATTTCGGAACCTTCAATGGCCCCGAAGAAGGTCTTAAGCCTCGCGGACCTTGCGCGACTATCATGGGAGTTAGGCGGTCTAGGATGACCCCGATATGCTTTCGAAGGTGTCGATGGTTCCCCGCCGACGAGGAGGACTTCAGCTTCGGGGCAAGAGACTCCTCAACCCAATGTTGACGAGGCGCTGCCTTCCATTCTCAAAGAAGGCGGGTCTTGGATATCGTGCACCCGCCTCGTCGGGAGGTCCTTGAGCTGCATAAGGCGCATTGCGTGCATCTCTCCGAACGCTTTAGCCCGCTTGCGGTGTTCGAATGGGCGCCGAGTCATGGTGCGCAACCCAATGCTCGAAGTCTTGGATTTCTTCACGGCTTCGGTGGCAAGAAGACCGGCCGCGGCCCTTCTTGGTTTCTGAATTTCGCTCGAAATCAACAGATTCTTGGACTTCCTTCACGCCACGAAGAAAAAATGGGATGGAGTCTGGGGCCGAAGTTGAAGTCAGACCGGTTTTACGAAGATAGATGCAATGGACGCTTCATTGAGATATGTTCCCGAGCGCGGATCAGATCAAGTTTCTGTGGATAAACCGTCAGTTCGGAGGAGGCACAATGCTACTCCTCCAAAGGATCAAGAAGAGGTTCTCCATGCGTTGCCTTGCCGAGGAGTTCTCTGCAGCGAAGGTTGGGCCACTAATGCGCAGCTGGGAGGACTTTGTCATCGCTCGGTAATGAAGGCGCCCATCTCACCCTTCGCGACGAGGACCGCCGCCCGTAAACTAGAATCGCCATGGAGAGGGCCGAGGGATGTTCGGGCCTCTCCGTCAGAGGAAATCGCGAGGGCTCGGGCCGAGTAGGAGCCCGTTAACGCATCCTCGGGTGGTTACCTGGCGAGCCCGAGCCAAGAGGGCGGAAGAGGAAGGCCGCCGAAGGCACTGCCGCGGGCCCGTCAAAGCGACCCGTGGTGAGTTTCCTTTTGCCCATTATGTTTCTCTAGTCTGTCGTCTAACCTTTATTCTTCGAAGCGCTAAGCCAAGAGGAAGAGGAAGTTGAGGCCGAGGAAGAGGGTCGTTGTCAAGATGACCGACTTCGCCAGATGCACAAAGCGCCGCCAGCGGTGGTGAGGATCCATTAGATGTCTTGGTCAGCGAAACCCCTTCGGGACCGTTGGATCCCGGACACGGCTCCAACGAAGTCCATCTTTCGGGCCGGGGTCCGATGTCTCCCGAAGGGGCCTCCGTTGACGTCGCCACGGAGGCCGATGGATATACTGCCGGCTTCGTGGTTGACACGGAGTTTTGGTTGACTGATTCTCCTTCCGCCGAAGGTTCACTATCATGTCTTCATCGCAGTGCCCTTTTATTTATTTATTTATTTATACTTTTTTTTTTGCAGAGGGGGTTCACGAGGTCTCACCTCCGGTACCAGACTCGGGGGCCGATGATTCCAATGCCGCAACCGACGCTATATTGGCGTTGGTGGCAACCAATGCGACGGAGAGGGGATCTTCTTTGGCTATTACGACCGCCCCTATCGCCGCAGTTCGCTTCCCCATTGCGGCCGAGAGAGAATTCAATGAGTGTTAACTACGCCGGCGCTTCATCTTCGGCGGCGGCGACTCTCGTCGAAGAGGCGCCTCACGCGTGACTCCGGCTCCGGGCGCCGTTTTCGCCACTCCGTCTGGGGCGATAATATACTTGCCGATAATCAAGTGGCAGCTATCATCGGGGGTTTGCCTTCGGCAATCCTCGACCGATGTGAAATGCTCCCCTTGTTAGATAACATGCGCAACATTGAGACATGCCTTGCTACGGTAAATATTTTTCCTTGTTCGCTTTTTTTTTTAAAACAAAAATTTATGGTCAGGTTAAACCTTTTCGAGCTTGGCTTGTAATCGTACAAGATCGCCCAAGTATTGGGTCTTTCGGCGAGGTGTGCAGTTCTCGAAGGCCGCATTGCCATCCTCGACCAAGAGAATCATACTCTTCGAGAAGTTAGCTTGAAGGAAAAAGAGCTCGTGGTCCTTCTTCGGTCAGAGAAGGAGCAGGCGGAGCAGCGTACGAAAGCTGCCGAGGAGGCCTTGGTTGCGCTCCGTGCCGAGCTTGAATCCCAATGAGCTGAACTCGAGTCGTCACGCAAGGAATGCAATGATTTGCGCGACGAACTAAAAAATGGAGCGGTGGAGCTCGGGACTCTTCGGGGTTCGATGGAGAAGTTCAAGCTACAGCTGGAGGCGCTACAAGCAGAGCTGCTTTCCTTGGGTCAAATTTTTGCTAAAGAAATTGCCAGACTTGGGACTGTTGCAGTGAGCGCTCCTCCGAAGAACCCGGCTTTGGCTGTCAAATATTTGAAGGAAGCCATCGGGACTTTCGTTGAGGGCTCTTTATGTTATGGATCGGATCACGCCGTCGGCTCCATTTTCGCGTTTTACAAAGTTAAGGGCACCTTGGAGTGCGCCCATTTTTCCAGCAGTTCCTTTCCAAGTGTGCCATACCCTTCGCCTTCGCCGCCAAATTGCTCGTTCACAGCTCTCGCCAGTTGTTCGAGATTTTTGACACGATTACAGCGATCTGGGGTCTGCTTTACGCAGCGCTTTCATGGAGCACGCGAGGAGGCGACTTCTTCTTGCCGCCCCGAGACAAGAAGGCCCCATTGTCAGCGAAGGTCTTCCAACAGTTGCAGTTCCTCAGGATCCCATAGATCCTGCAGATCCGAAGGGCAAAAAGCCAGCAGAGTAGAATAGTGGTAGTTTTAGGATTGTAACACTCTCGCTAATGTAATATATGATCTCATGTTTTTGAGCTATTTCTCATTTAGAATTGAACTTGTTTAACTTTATGTTATGTTATTATTATTCTACGCGCACGATACTTCTCCGTCTTATTGCGCTCCCGACGCGTAGTATCGATACCGTAGTCGATAATTGCGAGGGTCCACAACCCCAAAGATTATGTTTTGGTGCATGGCGCGAGTGCTCGCTTCGCACCAAATTTCTGGCGCTTTTAGCGAGCTATGTCTTTATGATACGATTTGGGTGCTGGCGCGAGTGCTTTGGCCTCGCCCCGGCTTGGCGCTTTTATTACATCTCGCGAAAGCTCGTGGCCGCTGAAGATTCGATTTGGTGTCTGGCGTGAGTGTTTTGGCCTCGCGCCCGGCCGTCTTTGACGCTTTGCGTTACATCTCGCGGCTCGTGGGTCTGGCGATTCGATTTTGGGTGTCTGGCGCAGTGTTTTGACCTCGCGCCCGGCCGGCGCTTTGCGCGTTACATCATCACGAAGCTCGTGGCGCGAAGATTCGATTTGGGTGTCTGCGCGAGTGTTTTGGCCTCGCGCCCGGCCCTTGGCGCTTTTATGCGTTACATTCTCGCGAAATCTCGTGGCCCTGAAGGATTCGATTTGGGTGTCTGGCGAGTGTCTTGGCCTCGCGCCCGGCCCTTGGCGCTTTTTATACGTTACTTCCTGCGAAGCTCGTGGCTGCTGGCGATTCGATTTGGGTGTCTCGTGCGAGTGCTTTGGCCTCGCGCCCGACCCTTAGCTTTTTTATTACATCCTCGCTGGCTCGTGGCTGCTGAAGGATTCGATTTTGGGTGTCTAGCGCGAGTGCTCTTGGCCTCGCGCCAGCCCCTTGGCGCTTTTGCACGTTACATCCTCGCGAAAGCTCGTGGCCCGCGAAGGATTCGATTTGGGTGTGACGCAAGTGCTCCTGGCCTCGTGCCAACCCCCTAGTTTAGAGTGTCAGGACGGAAATACTCCTTTTCTTCATTTCAAATGAGATTACATCGTGAAGATTACATTCCCGAAGAATTTTTCCTGGTCGCAAATTGTTTTGGCTCGAGCCTCGTTAAAACTCCGCCAGAAACCCGCTTAGGGACAAAACCGAGTCTGAGAAAAGAGTACTCGCTTTTACATTGTCTTATGGGTAGTATTTGATCAGGTTCTTCGCATTCCAAGTGTTTGGGACTGAGGAGCCATCAAGGTTGGAGAGGTAGAACGACCCTTGTCTTGTTTGCTTAGTGACAATAAATGGTCCATCCCAAGTTGCCTCTAGTTTGGATATCCGTTGTGGTATTTTCCGAAGGACCATGTCCCTTCTGGATCTCCCGTGGTCTCACGCGCTTGTTGTAGGTTTTGCACATTAGCTCATTATATTTTTCGGGGCCTGCTTTGCCCTAGCCTTGTCTTCTTCGACAAGATCGATTGGTGGTTGCTCAAGAATGTTGGCTCTACTTTGTTATGACTCGAAGGGTCTTAGCTCGATTTCACGGTGTCACCGCCTCTTCGCCATACACCGGTCTGAAGGGAATACCCGTTGGCCTCGTGGGTGTTATGCAATTGCCCAAAGTGTCTTCTCTAACTCTTCTGGCCATTTTCCTTTTGATTCATCCACTAATCTTCTTTTTAGAGATTTCATGATGTTTTGATTTGCCCGTTCCACTGCACCGTTTGCTTGCGGGTGTCCCACAGAGGCATGGCATACTTTAATGCCGAGGTCTTCACAAAATGACTTGAATTTTGATGAGATAAATTGTGATCCATTGTTAGCTACTATCTCCCAAGGTATGCCGAATCGGCATATCACGTTTTTCCAAAAGAAATGTTGGGCCTTCGTAGCCGATATGTTCGTCAATGGTTCAGCTTCAACCCATTTGGTGAAGTAGTCAATTGTAACAATAATCCATTTGAACCCTCCCGAGGCCTGCTTGAGTTCCCCCACAATATCGATTCCCCACCTCGCGAAGGGCCACACTAGGGATGATGGCTGCAAGTTTGTTGGCGGAGCCTTCGGCTGGTTTATCATCCATTGACATCCTCGACATCTTTTTACAAATTCCTCTGCGTCGCTGTTGGCCGTTGGCCAGTATATCCCCATACGCAATACCTTTGCTGTTAGAGCTCTTGGGCTTTGATGCAAACCGCAGACTCCTGCATGGGTTTCTGCCAGCGCCTCCTTGCCCTCCTCTTTAGAAACGCATCTCATCCATGGTGTGCCAATTCTTGACTTGTAGAGGAGGCCATCCATCATTATGTATGTCCTTGCTCGTTGTTTTGTTGTGTAAGCTTTTTTGCTATCCTCCGGTAATTCGCCATCACGAAGGTACTTGACGATGACTGTTCGCCAATCTTCCTCTAAGGATCTTGCTATAAGCTGCACTTCGGGACATATAGATGCTCGTGATACTGCTTCATAAAACACCCCCTCGGGTATTTTTGTGAAGTACGCCGCTGCTTTTGCCAGCTCGTCTGCTCTCATATTTTCTCCTCTTGGTATGGCTTTCACAGAGATTCCCTCGAAATGCTTTTCCATTGTTCTTACTGCTTCTAGATACTTTGCCATTTCGGCATCTTTGGCTTGAAAATCCTTTGTGATATGTCCTTCTATTAGCTTTGAGTCGGTGTGATAACTACTCTTTTTTGCCCGAGGATTTCGCTTCAAGACCCAACAGAAGTCCTTCAGACTCCCGCGTTGTTTGTCGCTTTTAAAATTTAGCCTCGTGGAATACTCGTACTTTGTCCTTCGGGTCGATTATAATCGCCGATGCTCCAAATTTCTTCACAGTAAAGGAACCATCGGATTTAATGCTCCACAAGGAGGTAATATCGTCCATCTATCAAACTTCTACCGACCATTCAGAGATGAAGTCGGCGATTCGAGCTTTTATAGTCGTCCTCGGCTCAAAGGTGATGTCGAAGGTGCTAGTTCAGCGAAATTTCCCGTTTGCTATTCTTGACGTGGCATCTTTGTCTCAAGATAGATTTAAGAGGGTATCTTTGTGAGTACTTTTATCTTGAATTCTTGAAAGTAGTGCCGTAATTTTCTTGATGCCATAAGTAATGCATAAGCTATTTTCTCTAGCTCAATATAGTTTCTCCTCGCCCCTTGCAACGATTCCGATACATAGTATACCGGCATTTGTCCTCCCTCGGCTTCATCCTTGACGAGGATCTGCACGACCGTAAAGTGGCTTGTCGCTAGATACAAGGTTAGATGTCTTTGCCTTCTGCTAGCGAGTCTTGGTAATTGTTGGAGATAATCCTTTAGCTTCGCTGGCGTCTTTGCATCATGCCCCCACTCGAAGGTCTTGTCCCTTAATTGTGTTGAAGAAGTGTTTGTGCTTTTCACAGCCTTTCGGGAGAAATCTCCCTAGGGCTGCCAGCTTTCCCAGGAGGCTTTGTGCTTGTTTCTTGTTTTCTAGATCCTTCATGCATTGGATTGCATCTATCTTTTCTTTGTTAGCTTCTATCCCTCGGTGCGATACAAGGAATCCCAGCAGCTTCCCGGTTTCCACCACGAAGGCACATTTTGTCGGATTTAATTTTATACCTTCTGCTCTCAAGCTAGCGAAGGTTTCCTGAATGTCTTCGCAATGATCCTTTCTCATCTTGCTCTTGACGACAATGTCATCGACATATGCTTCCACGTTTCTTCCCATTTGTTTTGCAAACACCTTCGCAATGAGTCTTGCGAACGTTGCGCCTGCATTCCTTAGACCGAAGGGTATTCTTCGGAAGCAATATGTGCCGAAAGGCGTGATGAATGCCGTCTTCTCTTCATCTTCCTTTCTCATATACACTTGATGATAGGCTGAGAAGGCGTCCAGGAAACTCATTAGTTCACAACCCGCGGTTGCATCGACCAGCTGGTCGATTCTTGGCAAGGAAAAATCATCCTTCGGGCACGCCTTGTTAAGATTTGTGAAGTCGACACACAATCTCCAGGTGCCATTTGACTTCTTTACCATTACAACATTTGCGAGCCACTCCGGGTATGCCACTTCCCGGATGACTTGAGATTGACGCAATTTGTCCACTTCCTCCTTTGCTGCTTCTTGTCTGTCAAGCCCCATCTTCCTAAGTTTTTGTTTGATTGGTTTGGCATCCGTCTTCACATTCAAATAATGTTCTATTGTTTCTCCGAACTCCTTAGATTCTCCTGGCACCCAAGCGAAGATGTCACTATTTTGCCGGGCAAGTTGATGACTTTTTCTTCTTCTTCTTTGGAGAGGCGGTTCAATAGACACTGCTTTTCTCTGCATTTTTCTGAATAGTCAATCTTCTTCGTTTAAACTTCGGCACGACACAGGGCTTATAACCCTTCGCTCAGATTGGGAGTCAATCCTCTCGGTAGTCTGGATTGGCTTATGTTTCGGTATGCCTTGGAGCTCATTCTTCCTTGCCGATTGTTGGCATCCTCGGACAGTAACGACGCCCCCTTCGGCTGGCATTTTCATACAGAGATAGTTGTGATGTATGATTGCCCCGAAGGCATTAATAATTCCTCTCCCGAAGATAGCATTATAGCGGTACTCCATATCAACGACATCCAAGCAGATACTTTTTGTCGTCTTCCTCTTGCCTTCGCAAAAAGTGACAGGTAAAGTTATTTGGCCGACGGCAGCCACAGGTTCCCCTTCAAATCCTATCAATAGCATGTTTGATGGTGTTAGCCTATCTTCAGGAATATTGAGCTGTTTGAACGCACTTAAAAAGATGATGTCCGCTGAACTTCCTCCATCAACCAGCGTCCTTTGGACGTCATATTCAGCAATCTCGCTATGAACGAAGGGGTGTCTGATGTGAAACTTCACGCCCTTGGCGTCGGTTGTATCGAATGTTATCGGCGGAGTCGAGTTGGTTTGCTTGTCATCAAACGCGTCGACACTTTGCGGATAAACTCTTTTCTCTTCTGTTTGATGGGAGATTCAACGAAGAGCCTCCGTAATGACGTGATTACTCTTCGGTTTGGCTCTTCGACATTGTGAACCCTCTGGGGACTGCGGTATTGATTTCTGACGCCGGTCTTGCCTTCTTTGTCTTTTTCGGTTACGTAGTTCTCGCGTTGTGTCTTGACGTCTCTACAGTCCTCGGTTATATGGGAATAGTTTTTCCCATGCACCGCACAGTACTTCTTTTCTTTAGTCTCCTGGTTGCCTCCTCGAAATCTGCCATTCCTTTGATAATTTTCCCTTTGGTAATTGTCATTTCTTCGATCATCCCTTTTCGTGTTATCTCTTCGATTGTTGTACTCCTCTCTTCAGGGATTGTAATCCCTTCGAGGATGGTCTCCTCTTCCATTGTTATCACTGGATCTTCGCTCCTCAAACCGCTTGGGTTCAATGTTGCTTATTCTCTTGTTAGAATTGTGATGTTTCTTGTTCTTCTCTGAGTTGCTCTCTTTGTGGTTATCACGGTCTTTGTTTGTATTGAGCTGGCCTTGTCTCCTCAAATTTTCATCTTCTCCCTTTGCATATCCTTCAACCTCATCGTAAAGAAGCGCAGCTGATTGGGGGGTCCTGAGTTAGCTTGTGTAGAAGGGTCCAGTTGAAGACCTCTTCTAATGCATTGATTACCAAGAGTCGAAACATCCTTATCCGCACCGCACATGACAAATCTTTTATAGTAATCTCTCGCGCTTTCCTTCTTGCCTTGTTCCAAGGCAAAGAGGTCCCCTTCCACCATTCTTTGGATATAATTTCCTTGAAAATTGTTAGCGAAGGCATCTTTGAGTTGGTTCCATGAATGTATGGACCCTTGTGGCAATGAAGTGTACCAAGATAGCGCGGTGCCCTTCGTGGTTAACGAAGAAACTCTTCGCCTTAATGTCCTCATCTCCACCTGCTGCTTCAACTGATGTATCATATACATCCAGGAATTCGTTTGGATCTGTTTCTCCTGAGAATTTGAACACACTTGGCATCTTGAATCCTTCGGGTCATTTTTTGTCCCGAAGGTATCTTCAAAGCCCTTCAATGACCTTTTTTTTCTACAGACCACCATTGCATTTCGCCGATGTTGCTCTGGTTCTCTTCGGGTATGGTACCCTCCGGCACGTAATGTCATGGGGTTGCATTGTCACAAGCTCTCTTGAACAAGTCGATTTGTTCTTCCAGCTGACCTTCTCTGTCTCGCAGATATTTTTAGCAATTGTAGGGTCTTCGTGTTGATGCTCTGCATGGGAAGGTGGGTGGGTTTTCTTTGCATCCTCTCGGCGACTCCACCGGGTCTGGCTCGTCGAATCTCCCCCGCCCACGTCCGGGGCATCTTGGCTCTGGTTTCTCCACCACAAGTTGATGCCGAGTTCTGGAGTACTTCCGCGGGTCCTTGCGGCCGCGCTTCTCGTCAACGCCAGCGTTAGCGCGATGGGCGATCGCCTTTGGGCGCTTCCTCCATCGATTCGCCCGATGATGTCTCGCTTCGCCATGGATTTGGCGCTTTGCCTGCGTCTTGCTCCCTCGTGCCCGACTCCGGTGGCTCGCCTCCGGCACGCGACATTCCTCCTAGGTCTAGCCATCACCGCAATCGCCTGCCTCCCCACGGACGGCGCCAACTGTCGCCGAAAAAATCCGCCGACGGTGAACCGGCGCCCTCCTGCGATGGAGAGGGCGCCGAGAAAGTAGTGGTGAGAGAGCCTGGCGCTCGGTGAATAAACTAGTGTTCCTGTGAATGATCAGAATGCTTGCCCTTTCTCATTGATGTGCTTATTAATTTATATATCTTTAGGGCCAGGGTTTACATGCATGGGAAATACCCAAGGTACCCTGACCCATGGGGAATACCCAGATTACCCTGAATTCTGGATCGTCGATCCCACAATCAACGGCTAGACTAGTTTTCTTACGATCCACGTTAACCTATTCCCTAACATGCCCTTGGGGGACATACACTGACAAACGTTCTTGTCAGAGGCTGTCGTGAAGTCTTCGTCTTCTGACCCGAAACTTGTCAAAGATCACTCTCGGTCTTTCCGATGGGTCTTCGTGCCATCGGTCTTTCCGAAGGGTCTTCGTGAATCCCTTGACCAGACACCTTCCGCCATCCTTCGGTGGACATCCCGAGGACACTCCATCCTTCGTGTTCTTTTCTCGACCCCTCGCGCATGTCCAAACCTTCCATTCACGGTCTAACTTGAGGTTATCTTGGATAGGCTTCGTCACTTACCCCTTCGGGTAACAATCTTTACGAAGAATCTTCGCAACATCTTCGTAGACATCCACCTCTCCTGGAGATAGGGTGGTTGCCCCTACAACAGCGGCAAACCGTCGGTATCCTCATGCTCATCCTAGGGAGCGGAAGCTCCGGTTCGCCGGCGTTGATGCGCGGCCGCATCCCATGCAGCCATGCTCATGCGCCTCGATTACCATCGGTAGGAGCATCGCGTCATCACTCACAGATTTCTTAAATTTCCTTTATTTTGTTCCCTCCAACTCCAAGATTGGTTTGGTTAGTAATAGCACTTTGTAGTTCTAAGATCTGCGCGCGGTGCCTTTTGCCTGCTGCTGTAACAATCAACCAAAAATCCTTTTTGATTTCCGTTCTTGATTCAAAAAATAAAATCGTTTTCTGTTGGTGTTTGCAAACTATATACCTGCTACTTTATACAACTATACTCTACTTGATTGTTTGCATTTCATCCGGATCAGAATATGTGTTTTAAGGATGAGACAGTAATTAGTTACTATAGCCATCTTTTTAAGGCTAACGTCCCCAAACCCAGAGTCACAGATGGCGTATGCTAATCATATTGATGGCAATGGCACCCTATAAATCAGAGTAGGTGGAGGGGAACTTCACAAGAAAAATAAGGATCCAAAGATGCCTTCGTGCATTCTATGGATAATGGATAGGCATTGTATGCTGCACCTTTTGCCGTCTCTAGTTTGTTACCAAGGCACCGTCAATTACATTATGTTGTGGGTTATGACTATTTTCCTAAGTTATATAAATTACAGTTTTATTATACAATTGTACTTCACATCAGCTAGCTGATATATATAAAACTGTGCTCAGCTGACTAAAAATGGATTTGCATTATACATGTAATTTATGCCTTCTTATATACGACACTTATATAAGAAGGCATAAGTAGATTAGCTGAACAGCCTGAACTGAATCAACTTGAGTCGAAAAGACCAATCTACAAGAGAGAAGAATATATACTATGAAGCAACAATGTAACAATCTAATGGATTTTTTATGCGAGTGAGTACATAGGTAGGATTTATATTCCTCTTCTCCATCAATCCATCACACTGTTTCTTCTTTTCTCATGTACATGTGTAGTCTTGCTATATGTATCTTCTGTATTAATTTTTAAATTCAGAGTAATACGCATATCTAAATAATAATGTGACTTCATTATAGTTCATGTTTAATAATATGATTATTAAAATCCTTTCTGTTGGTGTTGGCAATGCTACTTTATGCATTTATACTCTACTTGATTATTTGCATTTCATCCGTTCATCGAGAACTAGCTAAATACTCATGCTTTGCTATAAGAAAATCTAAATTCCATTACTGAGTCTATGAGCAAGTAGGCCATACGTCCTCATACGATTGGTGTTACGCACTGTGCAACGCAACGTGTCATGAGTGACCGCACGTGGGTCATACGCTTTAGGCTTTATCATGGACGATTGTTGCTATGCAGCAAGGCGCAAGCAATTGTGTGGATGGCAACAAGAATTTTGATATGTTGAATTAGGTAGGATGATTTTGTTACGACAAATGACATAGAGGGTAATTTTAGTAAAGTGGATGGATTTGTGCTATGGATGGCATAGTAGGTAATTTTAATGAAGTGTGACATCACTCATTACTCGGTACAAAAGACTTTTAATAGTAGAAACATAGTCGCGGAATCATATCTAATTATTTTTTTTAAGGATGAGACAATTAGTTACTATAGCCATCTTCGCAACAAGCCACAGATCAATGGCGTATGCTAATCATATTGATGGCGCCATAGCCAAACTGCCAAAGGTGCCTTAATGCATTCTATGGGTAACCACTGTATGCTGCAACTTTTGCCGTCTCTAGTTTTCTACCAAGGCACGGTGAATTACATTACGTTGTGGGTTATGACATATGACTATTATCCTGAGTTATATAAATTACAGTAATATTATACAAATTTACTTTACATTAGCTAGCTGATATGCTCGTGTAACTGCGCTCAGCTGAGTACAAAAGGATTTGCGTTATACATATTGTAATTTATGTCTTCTTATATGCAAGTGTGCAACACTTATTTTTGGGAGGATAAGTAGATTATATTAGTTCAACTATAAATACCAATATACAAGAGAAAAGAATATATACTATAACAGATAAATGCAACAATATAATAATCTAATGGATTTTTTATGTGAGTTGAGTATGTAAGTAACACTTATATTCCTCTTCTCCATCAATCCATCACACTGTTTATTCTTTTCTCCTGTACATGTGTAGTCTCGCCATATATGATATTTTCTGTGTTAATTTTTAAGTTCAAAGTAATACGCATATAGAAGTAATTGACTTCATTATAGTTGATGTTTAACAATATGACTTTAAAGTTTTTTATGTAACATTTTATATCTCAAAGATGGAAGTTTTTTTTACTCTTTATGATTATTTCGTAACGTTCTGAGTTTAAACATGTAGATGTACTTCTTAATAACATCTAATGGTTATGTATCAACCATAATTTGGATCAACTAATTAAACCATGGATCACATGTTCTTTTTTGTGAATTATATAATTTTTCTTAATAACTGTGGAGGACATGCCATTGACTTTAAATATATAATGAGTATTAAAAACAGTAAGAGGGTTGCTCTTGTGTGTCTATACTATATACAAATGCTAGGTTTACAGTCTTACAGTGCTAATACTTACTAGAAAAAAGAGAGGGAATTTACATATGAACAAAGATTTTATTAGAAACTGCTCCTTACATTTAAACGACATGCCATTATTTAATTCTTTTTTTGTATGCAGGTAGGGATTAAGGCATAAACATATTCTGATCAAGACCATTTTAATCATACCACGGCGCGCGCAATGAAACTTGATACCAAACCTACAACAGAGCTGGGACCATAATCCCCTATATCACCAGTCAACATTTCTTGCCCTGTTTACCTCTTAAAATCATCTTGTTTTGAGAACTACAATTAAACTTCATAGTATTGCTTTGCTTCCACTCTATTTTTGAGACTTTGTAAGGAGTCTGGTGTTATCTTTAATTGTTGGCCATGCATCTTGATGGTGGATCTTTTGCAATCTAACAGTGGCTAGTATTATTGACTCTGATCTCGTGAGATTAGTGGCACCCACGGACTTGCTGGGTTGTGATCCACTCTTCCCTTAATGCCTGGATCATGATCTTTGTGGTACCCATTGCCTTTTGGGGTTGTGTGGACGTACCGATATGGATAAACTGCTTGTGATGTTGTTGATCTTGGTGGTACCCGTGTGATTGTGGGTACTGGGTAGCATCCATCATTTTGCTCTCTCTTAAACTGTTTGATTTGGAAAAATACAGAACAGTGAAATTTAACATGGTGTAACATTAAAATGCTGAAACTGGGTAGCTTAGTTTCATTACTTACAATACATCTACTATGTGAGCTTGTAGCCTACTGGTGGGAACGAGGTTGTTCATTTCTATCCACCTAGGTTTGTTCTTTAGGATCAGCGTGGTGTGCTGTATATTAAAGATATGTACACTGTGAGACGTAGAGGCCGAAACAAAATTACATTTTTTAAAAAAATCTACTGTGTGAGCTGATGAGACTAGTAAAATCGTACATCACGCAAACGGGTGCTGGTGTCGAGCTCCATGAAGCAAAGTTGCTAACTTTTGGCCCTGCTCCATGCGTTCAATGCGAACAAGATTCTTCTTTTCTTTAGAGCATCTCTATAGCAGGAGCCGCAAAACACGGTTCATTTGACTGGTTAGCGATAGGGTCTCTGCTGAAGGGATGGGATATTTTAGAGTGTAATGTAGTGTAAAGTGTAAAGAAATTATAAAGGATAGATAAAGTTTGTAAAAAGTAGTGTTATAGAGAAGAAATTTAGAGCCACTGCTATAGATGCTCTTATTTCTCCATCTATCATATTTTTCTAAAAATCCTCAAAAGGCCAAAGCATATATATTCTAAAAAGCTATACGCAATGCAGTTCCATAATATCATGATTTTTTATAGATTTTATAAATAAATTGTAATAGTAAATAGTAGTAAAAGTTACATTTCAAAAACATGCTAATGATATAAATGTTTTTAAGAATCGGAGCGAGCAGTACCTACCTTCAGTCCTACGCGGGTTAACCGGGACCTACAGAATTAAAAAAAAAATTCTCGCTGTTGCTTTCAGAGGATAATCAAAACCGGGACCTAACTGAAAAAAAAAAACCAAGATGTTTGGAGAAAAAAAAAAGCAATTGAGCTTTTCTTCTTCCTCCTCTCTTCATATCCTTCTCTTCCGACGACCACCCGCTCCCAACTAGCGCTCGGACGAGCCGCGTGCTGCACCGACCACAGACGTTGAGTATTCTGCAGGATGAGATCCGCTTGGCCGTGTGATAGGAGTTTCAGGAGGAAGAAGACAAGATTTCTGAAAAAAAAAATGAATCTCCTTATTTAACAGGGAATAGGTCGTGCTACTTCCTAGGCTCGGTGCCAACCTAGTGCAGTAGCTTGTGCACGGGCCATCGCGCAGGGAGTCGACTGAGGGGAGAGGAGTAGAGGGAGAGAGGAGGAAGAAAGACTCGATTTTTTCTTTGAAAATCCATGATTTTTTTTTTTTGCAAAACAGCATTAGAAACAGAGCACAAATTATGGAGCACGACCCAACAGTCGCTAACATGCCTGGAGCTGCTGGCTCTGCGAAAAATCCACTCTTCATATAAATACTTCTATTTTCTTTTCCTCTCCCCAACTACTAATGATGGTACTCGGTCTGTGTATAGGTGCCTCTCTTTTCGCGCTAGGGATGGCAATCAAGCCTATACATCTGGGTCCAACCATCTCGGACCCGAGCCTGAGACCTAAACAATGAACCTAGACTCAGACCTGGATGTATCTACAGGTCCAAACTTAGACCGATAACTAGACCCAAATAAGTACCCGTCGGGTCCAATCTCACCATAGCCACAAAAATGAGAGAGAAGGGAGTGCATCGCCAGAGAGAGGACACCGGGGAGAGCCATCGTAGCCAGAGAGCCTGCGTCGAGAGGAGGCCGCTGTCGCCGGAGAGGCCATGCCTTCAAATCCGACATTGCCGGAGAGAGCACCGCCGTAGGAAGCAAGGGGAGGCGCCGCTCAGCTCACTGTTGCACCGCCGTGAGGAAGAGTTGCTACAGCTCCCCTGTCCTCCAGATGTAGCCGCTGCCCCCACGCCGTCTAGAAGCTGCTGCTGCAATTGGAGGGGAGGAGCACCACCATCATGGACGGAGGCCACCAGACCTGAGGTCGTAGACGGAGGCCACCAAATAGAGCACCGCCGCCATGGATGGAGGCTGTTAGAGGGGAGAAGCGCCGATATGGATGGAGGCTACCTAGAAAGGAGGGGAAGGGGATGCGAGGCAGGCCAACGTAGGACGGAGAGAGGGCGGCGCCACCGCGCCGGTGTAGGCCAAAAAGAGGGAGAGGGATGACCAAGGTGGGAGGGGGCGGTGGGCCGGCGGCTTTGGTGTAGTGAGGGAGTTGGAGTGGAGGAGTTAGGATTAAGGAGAGAGGGAGTGGGATGATCGGGTGGGCTTTGGGGGCAATTGGGCCGGATAGGCCTTAGGGTAAGAGAGGAAGGCTGATATTTTTTTTTCAAAAAAATCATTTTTTGGTATCCATGTATTCAAATTAGTATCCGGACCTCCAGACCCGGACCCGACATAGAATACCCATTGGTCTAGGTTGAGACCCGAATCTGGACTAGTCGAGTCGGGTATCCGCTAGTACCCAGGCCCACAAGTATTTTTGTCATCCCTGTTTTGCGCTCATTTTGTTCATATATGTCGGCCGGTGCGCTTTTGGCATTAGTAGTTCCTCGTGCTACTTCCGCGCCTGTTGTAACGATTTGGTACTGGTAGATTGGTTGTTTTATGATGTGTTGCTGTTTAGCCAGGTGTCATCTAGTCTACTCTTGCGATGGAAAATTGATTCCTTTAACGCTCACGGTAACGTTGAATCAGAGAAGCGACAGAGGAACATAACTGGGAATTCATTCCTTCATGTTTGTTACCATGATGGTAGTAATCCATGAAGCGACTGAAGGTGACAGAGAAGTGGATAGCGGGGAACACCGAAAGATTGCTCGGTGCCGTCTTTCAGACACAAGTCACACAACTGTGCATTCTTCCCTACCGTCTCAGCTTTCTCTTGGCCCTTCGCTTAGCTTCCCCACCACTCCCTATTCGGGTCGTTGGTACACTCTAACCACATGATTGTTCATTGGCAACACCATCTATTGATCTACAGTTCTATAAACACAATCCAGACTTGCCTTCACGAGGTACACGATTCATGCTATGCTGTAGTCCTGTGCAAGCTGAGTACTACCAGACTTGCCTTCATGAGGTACACGATTGTTCATTGGCAACACCATCTACTGATCCACATGATTGTTCATTCATTCTGTACTCTGCTTTTATTCCCAGGGCATCACCGCATCAGGGCTCTGGTTTACCTTAAAGTTTACAGGTTTCCAAACTGAAGCTCAACAAATTTGGGAATGCAAAGCGGACTGCAGATTTGACTTGACATCAAGTAACTATCCACCGTCCGTCTTCATCTCTCCTCTTTCCTGATTGTAAAGCTTCCTCCTCTTCCCAACGCCCTTTTTGTTCATTCATTCTGTAGCCTTTTAGTTTATTAACAGTCGACTGCCTTGCTTTTCATGTTCAGATTTCAGAATCTCGACAGCTACCTGCTACAGCTGTCTTGCCCGCCCATTGTAATGCTTCTTTGCCTGTCTCTTTTTCTTTCTTCGGCAGAACAGCCCAAGTATTGAACCAGGAACAACACTGAGAGCAAAACTGAAAGAAGCAGCACTGCGTATTTACCATATTGCCACATTACTACTGCAATACCAACAGAAACTAGACTTCTGACCATAGCGATAAACCTTCCTATCCAAATTTTTAACTATAGGGTTGTACTGAAGGGTATGCTTTTGATGCCAAAAGTACATTGACCCCATTCAAAATGGGACACGGGAAAAACACGTGATCTAGTGTCCTTTTTTATAAATAAATAGGAATGTGATCAAGTGTTTCATCCATGCCACTAAATTTGCAGGCCTTCAGCCCCTCCCTAGTCCCACCCTCTTTTCAACAAATTCTCCTTTGTTAAGAGTTTTTTTTTTTTCACCTCATCACCAGCCACATAAAAAACTCTTACTCTTCAACGGAAATTTCGACTTCCCAGTTTCCACAAATGTTTTTGTTAAAAGTGAACATTTTTGTTTCTTTTTTTAAATACGGAACTCACTGAAAAATGGCCACTGGATGTATGCATCTGTATACTTTTGTAATCTGGCCCCTACCATTCAAATATTCTTTTCTTAACTTCAAATCCCCAGCTGGATTCATGTGCCACGTGCAATATTCTTTTCTTCTCCATCTGATTGGCGCATGCCGCCATGTCCCATGTTTCAGACGCAGAGTGATGTTAGTGGTGGGGAGTGGTGGTGCTTTCTCAACTTCTTGGTATATTTATCGATGCCGAGGCGACTTCAGGGTCAACCCCCAGCTCGCAAGAGCTTCACCTCTTGCCTCTCCGCTCCAATGTCGCCAATCTGTGAGCTCCGTCGAAGTCGCCGATGAGCAGGCGATGGGACTCCATGGCCGGAGCCAGCTGAGCTTCCCTTGCCGCCGTGCTCGTCATGGGAATGGCAGGTATGTCTCCTGTCGCTCAGTTTCAGTGCTCGCTCTGCTTGTGCATATTTCTGTTCTTTAATTTGCTTACTTGCTTTCTGATGTGTCGATGTTCCCTGCCTCTTCTGCTGACTTCTGAATGATCCGATTCTTAGCAGTAGTAGAGCCGCGGAGGTGCCTTTCATGTGCAATTTCTTCTGGAAAAA
Source organism: Olyra latifolia (assembly GCA_036346145.1). Lineage (NCBI taxonomy): Eukaryota > Viridiplantae > Streptophyta > Magnoliopsida > Poales > Poaceae > Olyra > Olyra latifolia. The sequence goes on from CM070530.1 coordinate 7,641,747, forward strand.
AGGAAAAACGAAAAAAAAAATGAGTAGATACAGATATCCGAGTCCAACCCTTTCAGCTTATAGAGGCCCCGGTGGTCTCGGTCTCCAGTCAGCGTGTACTCAGGTCATTGTATCGGCAGTTAGAAAGCAAGATAAGATCTCATGCAATTATTGTCATGGCAAATACGTTCTCAGAGCATCCGTAGCAGAAACCCTATATAGGTATAGAAATAGAGTTTTAGAGATAGAGTTTCTGGTGGAGAGAAGGAATCTTTTAGAATGTAGTGTAAAGTATGAAAGAATTTTAGAGTAATGGAGAGAGAAAATAGAGTAGAAGAGAGAGAAAATAGGAATAGAGTTTCCGGTGTGAATGCTCTCAGGAAGCTTTGGGCATTCTGGCTTCCACTACAAAGCATCTAGACATCTCGACATGACACGTCAGTGGAGTCAAAATTCTTAGAATTTCAAATTTAAAGTAAATAACTAAAGAATCACAGTTTTGATTTAGTAAAACCCATCTACTGCCAACAAATACCTCCTTTTTTGTTGTGTAATTGTTCTATTCTAATTAATAGAATTGGTTCAATTCTTGTCCTCACATTGAAATGAATCAAGATTAATAAGGAGTTAGCTAATGATGTTTGAGCATGTGCTTTTTTTAGTGTATTTATTTTCGTCATGGCTCAATAGATTCGCGTTCCTCACGACGGATGGCCATTGCGACCTCCACCTCCATGCTTCCATTCTATTTCTCCAATTTTGGGGGCCAGTGCACACTGACAGACTATTTGATTTGAGGAGTCACACCATTCTATTTCTCCGACCAAACAAGCCATTATTTTCTCGAATTTTTGGAGCCGGTGCACACATGGGCCATTTGGTCAATTTTTTGCCCTATTTCTCAAAGCAAACAGCCTTTTAAGTAACAACCTACCATATGGTATTATTTGTCCCTCAAAAAACTAACAAGCATCTTGTCTCTTTGTGTGCCGTTTTGGTGCTTCGCGCGTGCTTCTTTAGGGGGTGTTCTTTTGGGCTTATCTAAAAGTCTAATCTGACTTATCTCGTAACTTCGAGAATTTTCCGAGGTGGCCTCGAGAGTCGGATGGCCTTGATTTTTAGGATTTATAGAGCTTTTAGACACGTCTACGAGATAAAAAAAAGATTTAAAAATAATAAAAAAGTCAGATAAGTCAATATTAGTCAGATAAGTCACGAAATAAGTCAGATAAGACGTGGCTAATATTGACTTATCTAACTTTTTTATTACTTTTGAATTCTTTTTTTTATCTCGTAGGCGTGTCTAAAAACTCCCTAAATACTAAAAATCAAGGCCGTCCGGCTCGAAAAATTCTCGAAGTTACGAGATAAGTCAGATTAGACTTTTTTTAGTGACCAATCAGGCTGACATGTTCGTTTCCTTTATAATATTCACCCCCTTTTTTCTAGACTATAACATTCACCCTTTTGTTTAGTCTAGTGTGACCTTAAACATAAACTGCAAAATACGCGTTAAAATTAAACAAGGTCGATAATAATTTTTCTTAACACAGATAAAACCAAACCAAATCTAACATAAGCGCAGTAGCTCGCAAATAAGCTAAGCACCACATGAAAAGCTGAGGTTCGATCAAGCTCATCATTTTTTTTGGGGTCCTCACTGACTTGGCCGGGCCTAAGTGAAAGTGAAAAAGATGCAGACAAAATCCGACGGCAAGGAATCAAACCCGTTACTGACATGGTAGAAGATAAAGCAGATAGATACGTCATACGTACCAACCACTAAGCGTAGGAAACATGCAGAAGCAGAACGCAACGCGGTGTTAAGGAAACATCCTTCGCCTCTTTCTCTCATCAACAGAGCCCAGTACCACCTCAAGAACCTCCCAAGAAACCCAACCCCAGGTCCGCAACCCCATGGCGAGCGCAAGGGCCATCGCCACCGCCGGCCTCTGTGCGGCGATCACCGTCGCCCAGGTTTTCCCCTATCTCGATCCCCCCGGCGCCACGGGCGGCGCTCAGGCAACGCTGCTCGTGGCGCTCGACTCCGCGGCCGCAGCCCGGGAGGTGGTGCTGCCGCTTGCTGCGATCCTGGCCTTCTTCACCGCCGTGGCGTTCGTCTACGTTCGCATCCACAACGGCGGCGGTGCTGGCAACCGGCGGATCCCCGAGGTCGTCTTCTTCCTCCTCAGTGTGTCTATCGGCCTACTCGTGGCTTGCTTGGTTCCCCTCCCGGGAGCCATCGACGTCGGCGGCGCCCAGGTCCAAGCTCCATCTATCGGTGTCGTGGCTTTTCATGCGGTCCTTCCATCTGCGACCTTCACGTTCTTCATGGCCATGGCACTCATCTATGTGCACGTTAGCGCCTGCGCCGGCGGCAACGGGCCGATCCGGGAGGACGTGGCGCTCCTCACCAAGTTGACACTCGGAGCAACGCTCGTGACCTTCATGGACATCGTACTCGCCTGCTACACCGTGTGAGTTTCTCCCTTCGATCCGGTCTTGGAATACCATTTTCGTGGGGTTTTCATGGGAAAGCTGTAGTTGTTCGTTTGTTGACAAGACCGTGCCTTGTTTTGGGCGATGTGGTGTTGAATTTTCATTTTTCACCGGATATGGACTATGGAGGCGGCGCTGTCAATGATGCCGACGCGCCGGAGGAGGCGGCCTTGGTAGACGGTACTTGTTTGTGGTGGATTCGGCGACATACGAGCGGCGGGGAGGCGGAGTTGGCTTCGGGGCTGGTGAAAGGTAGACGACGGGGGACATCTTGGTTTGGTAGGGGTTGCGGGTGAGGAATCAGGCGGCGGGGGGTGAGGATTCGGCGGCGGTATCTTGTGCGACAACTCAGACCGGGCCTTCTTCATCTCCGTGGTGAGGCTGCGGCTGGCCCGCTTTCCTGGCAGCGAACGCATGCACGAACAGCTCGGATTTACCGTCGGCGCCACGCCGTACGTCGGGAAGCCGTGCTTGCCTTTGGCCGGCACGGGCGCGCGGCGGCGCGGGAGGCCAGGCTTGGTTCTGGTACTTGTTCTTGGTTCTTCAAGAGGAAATCGTCCAAGGTAGCGGAAGTTCCGTTTCGCCGGCGTTGATGCGCGGCCGCATGCTCCACCTTCTAGAGTTTACTGCTTATGCGCCTAGAATCACCATTGATAGGGGCATCGCGTGTTTACTCAATGATTCCTTATTTTCCTTTTATTCTTTGCAAAGATTACTCAATGGATTCGGTGGGTAGCAGCACTGTGGTTTCATGGCGGTGTTTATGACATGACTCTGCCTTTTACTACAGCACAAAGGTGAAGAATGTCAATCCCGTGAAAGAGTGGCAGTATCGTTGTAGTGTGTAAGTTTTTTCAGTTAATTCAGTTCTCGACTATTTTGTAGCCACCACACTGCATCCTGTTGTACTAGGCTTTATGTTTGTGTTGGCAACTTATATTTGCATTATACTCTATACTGGATTATTGTTGATTGCACTCTGTACGTTTATTTAGAATACAATCCGAAATCACACATTACTGTTTTTTAAGAATGAGTTAATTAGTATAGGGGAAGTCATCAAGGTTGACAGTGCATATTACACGTTGGACGCAAGCACTGGGATGGAATTCTCATTGACCCAATGTGGAACGTTCGGAAAAAAGGAAATAGGAGGATCTTTCAAAACCTTCAAACTGTCAGTGCAACGTTTTGTTGACCTCGCATTGTCGTCCAGGATGTCCAGAGATGTGGAAGATGGCTTTGGCTAGTTAATTAGTCTCTGCTTTTCCTTCTGTTGCGAGTTGTTAAGATGCTCTGAATATTTCCTAACCAGCCTGCCATTGTAATATGTTCTCTCAATACTCTTCTCCTACCCGCTAATAGAATATGCAGTACTGCAAACTTTTCAAGAAGTACGTGCCATCCAAAAAAAACTTTTCAAAAAATAAAAGCGAACTATGATGAACATACCAATGAAAAATATAGACAAGGCCTAAGATGCCTTGATGCACTCTATAGACGATCATTGTATATTTGTATGTTGTGTCTTTTATCATATCTCTGGTTGTTAATACAGTGTAATTAATTACATTATGTTCTCATTATGTCATAAGTTATGCATATTATAGTTATAGCTGTGTCATACAATTATCCTTTACATTAACTAGTGGACATTCATGCTTGTGTAATTGCGGTCAAGTAGAAAGGATTTTCATTGTACATATGGTTTGTGTCTTCTCATATACAATCTTATTTCTCAGAGGATAAGTTAGTTGATATGAGTAGAAAAGATCAGTCTACAAGAGGAAAGAATGTATAGAAAATACGTGAGAATATAACAATCTAATGAATTTTTTTTATTATGATTGTCATGTACATGTGTACTCTTAACATATATATACCTTCTCTTATAATGTTTAGAATCAAATTAAGCAATACACATATCAAATAAATAATGACTTTGGAGTACATCTTTAGACTAAGGGGGTGTCCATTGCAGCTCAGATTTCGAACTCTCAACTACATGGAGCAGGCAGAACTAAACGGAATAGATCAACTTCTGGACTAGAGTAGAGTATATTCCAAAGTAACATGCAAAAATATGGAGCAGGGTAGGCAGTGTTTCTCGGTTGGCCGAAGTGCATGGGAGGGCCGTAGTAGGACAGTGTGTTGGAGGGCTGCTGTCAATGGATGCCTAGAAGGTGGTGCTGGCAAGGAGGCAAGCCAAACGATGTGGATGGAGGCAAGTAGGGTGATGCTTCAATGGGGAGGTCAAGTGGGGAATGGCCGCTAGGTGCCAGGATGCAAGATTGAGCGGGAAGTGTGGACGGAGGCGTGGTAGAAGAAGAGGAGGAAGACGAAAAGAGAAAGAGAGAGAAAAATAAGAGAAATCAAAATGAGGAAGGAAAAGAAAAGAAGAAAAGAGAAGGGGAGGAGAGGGAAAAAAGGATTAATGTAGGTTTCTCCGTGATGATGAGCATTTTCTGATGGATAATTATATTTTTCAGCATTTTTGGAGCCAGCAACCTACCAAATGTTTCTTAATCCGTTTCAGATTCTCATAAGCTCTGTCAAATAGGTCATGAGCTCAAAGTTCATATCATGGACATCTTAAGTTAATGAAATTAAGAAGAGGATCAACACTACTGTGCATCCTTCTGTCCCTTTCTTTCCTTTTAACGACTAGTCCTTAATTTTCCTTCGCTCCTTTTTTTTCACGTGAAGCAAAGGGAGATGTGTCTTGGGTGAGTTAACATTATATATCTCAATCATGGAAGTTGATTTTACTTTAAGATTAGTTCTTATGTTCTGACTTTAAATAGGTACATGTACTTTATTTTATTAATGATTCTACATTAATCATAATTTGGACCAACCAGACCGAGAGTCAGATGTTTATGTTATGTTATGTTATATATATATATATATATATATATAGAGAGAGAGAGAGAGAGAGAGGATGGCTAGTGTACTCTCGACAAGTTTACGAAATTCAAGATTTTTAACGACCGATCTAAACTGTTGATCTTATTCATCTCATTGAAATGTAGCTACCGACCAAGTTTCGTATTTTTTGAATTTGTTTACTATTTATTTCATATTTTCTAAAATCATTTTTTTTTACACACCACGACTAATTAGAAGGTTGATTTTTAAAAATACGAAACAAATAGTAAACAAATTCAAAAAATACGAAACTTGGTTGGTAGCTACATTTCAATGAGATGAACAAGATCAAAGGTTCGGATCGGTCGTTAAAAATCTCGAATTTCGTAAACCCGTCGAGAGTACGGAGGAATCCGTACTATTGAGAATACACTAGCCTCTATATGTGTGTGTGTGTATGTGTGTGTGTGTGTGGAGTCTAGGCTCCATGATCCATTACAACTAAATGCGCTTTGAGATTCGTGATATTGGTATTTGTATATTTATATACCTATTAAAAAATAAAATATTTGAGACATCAAACTCAAAAAAATTAAATTTAACTCTAGTTTAAACTACTTTTAAATTTAAGATAAATATAGTTCAAATTGAAGATGAATTTAATTTTTTCCAGAATTTGACATCTCAAATATTTTATTAAGTAGGTATGTAAAAATATACACGTCAAATAACATGAATCTCAAAGCACAACTGTTCCTATGAGTACCGTGAATTTTGATCAACGAACCGTTTGCACCACCGTATTCCTGACATTTTTTGAATAAAACAAGATCAGACTTGTCATATAAATCTTTGCCTTACTACTTCAATTACTTCACCACTCATGAAATAGTGAAGCATTTTTCATCAGATAGTCATATATTGTAGTAAAGTAATCCACGAGGAATAGTAAAGTATTACCTACAGTTGTAGTAAACTACTTTTAACCAAAATTTATATGGCAAGTCTAGTCTAGTTTTCTTTGAAAAAATATCAAGAACGCAATGGTACTAACCGTTTGTTGATTGGATCTTCATCAAGTGAAAAGCTACGACGAAAAAAAGAAAAAAAATCATGTTAGTTAATGCTCCGTTACTTCCATGCGTTGGAGGTGAGCAAATCAGATAAATTTTTACCTTTACTACTTTATGTTTACGACTGTACTATTTGGTGTACACCAGTTTAGTATTATGAGGTGGGAGGGAAGGTGGACCATAGAGGGGTGAGATCTTAATTTGGAAGTGGAGTTATGGTACTCCTTGTAGTACAATAGTGTTCTACTTTATATATACACAAGGCAGTGCTATTCGGGGGCTAGGTCCGGAATACAAAGAGGGAAGTATTTATGCAGAGATATTTCTTAGATAGTATGTATTCCTTTCATTTCATTTGATTATGTGCTAATAATTTCATCTCATTATTTTTTTTTGGCCGTGTGCAGGTAAGCATACTCTGATCAATACCATCTCGACCATATATCGCGGATAGTGAGATCAACTTGATGCCAACCTACAGCAGAACCATAAATCGCCTCTAAAAACCATCTAGTCTTGAGAACTACTATTAAACCTCACAGTATTTCTTTACTGCCACTTAAGCTACTTTTGAGACTTTGTAAGGAATCTGATATTGTATTTATATTTCCTATGCATCATGTTTGGTGGACCATTTGCTATCTTATTGTGGCTAGTTCTGATTGAATGTGATCTTGTGAGATTAATGGTACCCATGGCTTTTGAGGGCTTTATATCTACTCTTCTCTTTATTGTGTTGATGCATTGTTGATCTCAATGGTACGCATGGCCTTGTGGGGTTGTATCCACCATTATAAATAAACATGTTAATGTTGTTGTTGATATTGGTGGTACCATATGATTGTGGGGGTGGTTTCCATCGTTTAATGTCCCTGTAAATGAGTTGGGAATAGTGGTAATGCGTATTTGTGGTACTAAATACTCCCTCCAGTCATAAAAGGAAGTCATAATTCGTTTCATACCACCTAAAGATCAAAAATTTTGGAATGTACCACACTAACCCATTGTCATAGACACAAGGGTCTTACGTCTCTATAAGACAGATGGTATATTACAAAACTTTGATCTTTTAGGATGATACGAAACAAATTTTCCTCGTATTTGTGAAAATATTTTTCATAATCAAATTACTCGGACCATTATCATATATCCGAATGGCATGTTTTAATAATAATCTTTAGTGGAAATTGATACGATTTTTTTTGAGAAAAAAATTGATATGATTTGACTGCGCACATTGAAGGAAAAGTTTACTTCTTCTACAGGAGGAAGCTAAGCTAATTAATGTTGGAAATATAGGCACTGTTTTAATTTTAGATTTGAATATGAAGTAAATTCCGCAACTAAACAATACTAACAGCAGGCTACTCAAAGTAAAAAGAACAGATGCACACATAGTCACACAAGCGACTATCAGCGGGAAGATGAAACTTTTGTAGGGCTTGATGAGGACTACGAAGTAGCGCAGAAATGATCGGTCATAGAGAAAGTAGTCGACGTCGAGGAAGAAGGCCAGCTACCAGACGGAGTCAACGACGCAGAGGAAGAACCCGAGGAGGAAGGTCAGCGAGAGACGGCGACAGCTCAAAGACGCAACACAGTGCCCAGTGGAAACGCAAGAGAATTTCTGCGCACTCAAATGCCTGGATGTCTCTAGTATATATAGGCGCAACTTGAAACGGCTCATTAAAACGACCATTAAGATGACCGTTTCTATTTGCGACGTCACGTGGTAATTTGCATAATACGCGTGCGCGATGCACGCGTGTAACTTTAGCCTTGCTCCTCACCCTCCATGTGCCTCATGATAAAGCATGGTAAGAGCTCTCCCTTTTAAGTTGATATTCACTATCTCTAACTAGCAATATGGTACTATTCTTCTTAGCTTTGGTATTAGAATTAAATGGGCCCCATGGGCCTCATTCTAACAATTAATAGCACCTAGTGTGAACCAGAAGGCTATCTTATCAGGGCATCCCCAATAGTGTTGGCTATAAAAAAGTGCCATGTTATCTATAGATAGCAAATAGCCAACCTCTCCAATGGTGCTAGCTATAACATTGTCTCTAACATTAATTTGGACCCACATGTAATAGTGTGCATCCACCTTGTAATCCGCTATAGTCTGGCTCTTAGCTAAGAGGCAGCCTCTATCTCTCCCATCTCATTCTCTCCTCCACATAAGCAAAAAGCTGATGTGGATTTCTTATAACCAGCTGAAGTGTCTCCATTAGAGATGCTCGCACAGCAACAGTAATGATGGTACTCATCATCTCACCGTACAATCATGTCATGTTATGTTTTTGGAGAATCGGATAGAGATGTTAATTTGGAGGGGTGACTTAATTTGCGACTACGAAGAGGCCGCCATTTGAGAGTTGAGACAAATCTGACTTCAGATAAGATAAGAAGTTTATTCATTCGGAATCTGGTTCAGGATTGCCACGCATAATTCAAAACAAGGACTTTTGTGCACTGTGACGAGAGAGTTTACAACTCATTCTGGAATGGGAGTAGTATACTAGGTAGTACTACCTGCAAGAACAAGATTAAGGAAAAATTAATCATTTATATAATATTTAATTTGTATTTAATATATTATACTACATGTTTATTAAATTAAGAAAATACCGATGGCGGTTGCCACCTCAGATAGCTACCGCCATCCAGCATGGCGGCGAATGTGGCAGCTGCCATATGGGACGCGGTAGCCATCAGGAGGCCGCAGGTGGCAGATGCAGCTAGTTGCATTGTGCATGAGCTTTGGTTCCTCTCCAGATCTAGTGAGAGAGAAGCTAAGCTTATATAATAAATACCTTTTGTTAAATTTTTATAAATTCATATCAAATCGACAAACAATGAAACTTGGGAAAAAAAAAATAGAACAATAGGTTCATGAAATGGGCCCACAAAAATTTATGATTTTTTAGATTTTCGTCTTTACAATTTTTAAAATTCAAAATTTGAGAAAAATTCAAAATTTCCAAAAATTTAGCAAAGTATGTTTAAGTACATGTACTGGTTAGCAAGAACAAAGGGAAGCTAAGTTGTACATCTATTAAACAGACCTTGCTAAATTTTTTAAAAAATCATGTAACATCAAAATGTAATGAAACTTGAAAAAATTGGAACCGTAGGTTCACGGGAAATGTACAAAAAAATGTTTTGGTTTTTTTTTGTAAACTTTGAAATTTTTTTCTCAAATTTTGAATTTAGAAAATTATGAAGACAAAAAATTTCAGAGAAATCATATTTTTATAGATCCTTTTCTTGAATCTATTGTTATATTTTTTAAAGTTTTATTGCTTTTCTATTTGATATATAAATTTTTAAAATTCAACAAAAGCTATTTAATATATAAGCTTAGCTAGAAGTGGAACCAACTCTGATGGACCAATGCAAGGCAGCTGCATCCAGCCTCCTGATGGCTGCCACTGTCATGTGTGGCAGCTGCCATGGCTGCCGCCGTGCGGCATGGCGGCAGTCTTCGGTGGTAGGCACCAGTCCTTCCACAATTTCATAAGCCTATGATATAATCTATGAAATACAAATTATATTTTATATAGATGATTAATTTTTCAAAGATTAACCATCCACTAGTAGTAAACTAGTAATAATAACTGAACGTCGCCGGCCACATGGCCACATCAATCGTCAAATCGGTGAGCTTTGTCCGCACCAAAAGTGATCAAAAGAGACAATAAAAAAAAAAGTGATCAAAAGAGACCGAGCGGCTACGCAGCATCGTGTGCATGTGCGAGAAATGAAGCGCGCGCGAGCGCACACACAAAAGCTGGTCGCTTTCGATCCTATCCTTCAGCGGTACGACCCGGACCCACCAGAATCCAAAAATGGCCCTTCTTTGCAAGCCAAAAAAACACAAACAGGTTAGCTTAAATTAAAATTAAAACCTTCGGCTGGAAATTTTTCACTTTTGTACAGGTAAAATTCTGTAGTACTTTATAATTATTTTTAAAACTTTTAATAATTCTTCTCAAAGCTCCTAAAACCATTTTTTTAAAAAAAAAAATTGGGCTCTCCAATCTCTCCTATCGAGAGCCAGCAAGTTTTTCAGATTTATGGACATGTTTGGTTGCTAGCCATAGATTACCAAAGTTTTGACTCCAAAATTATTTGCCACAAGTGTGGCACAATATGCCAAAGAATTGTGTCTATGATATGTGGGGCATGATGTTAAGATTTTATGACATGCGTAAGGTGTGGCACCAAACCAAACAATAAGCTAAGATAATAAAGTGTTGCTAAGTAAGTTGTGGCATATTATGGTAAGCAACCAAACATGCTTAATCTATGGCTAGATTAAGCTAAAAAGAACCAAAAGTAAGTTATAAACGAACGATTAATTAATGATCACACTTGAACGGTAACAGAATGAGTATTGAGTCCATTTTACACAATTATACACTAATTATATACTAACTAAATTTGGCGGGAGCCCTGAGTGAAAGCATGAAAAAAATTTTACGGAGAAAGGAGAAAACCTATAAAGACGTCTAAAGGATGAACCACGACAAAAGTTTTTTTTTTACTTTTGGATAATATCTGCACTTCATATTTAGATATTATCCGTCTAAAAACTCAGCTATTCTCGTATCGGACGGATATCTACTGTCCGTATCCGAGACAAACTAGCTGAATATTCGAATCACTATCCGTATTGATTCAGTCGGTCGAAAATATATGTTTCGGTTGCACCCCTACTCGAACGCTGTCTAAGACGTTTGCTGACAAAACATTCCACCGGCGGCCGGCGGCCGGCGGGATTGCCCAGTATTTGATACAGACTGCACGCGGACCGGGCAGTGCGTGCAGGGTGGAGCCTGGTTAGGGCCAAGCTGCCCCCCAGCAAATTTTTTTGCTTAGCTCATATATGAGTATGCAGCGAAGATTTAATATGCATATACATTTTTGCCCTCTGTACTCTTTGCATTGGTTTGTTTAACCTCTCTAGATTTGGTCAAGCTCCGCCACCGTACTCTGCCGCCGACACGAACAATACGCTAGCATTTCATCTACCCTGAAAGCGGCCAAGAAAAAGATACTATACTGTCAAGAATACCTAGAGGGTTGGATTGCTGAAAGCAAGGCAAGTAGGAGAAGATCGACCTCCGAATGAGAACTCAAGAACTGAAGGATCTCAGAGTAGTCAATGGTGTGGATAATGGATGCATAGGTTATCCATATGGATGTGGCTTTGCTTTTCCCACGGTACGAGCACTACAGTGCAAGGCACGGATCGGAGCTACGAGCTACAGCAAAGGAGATGTACCTGACGAATGTTCCGTTTTGAGATTTCAGATGTTGAAGCACCGGTAGGTCCACGTACGAGTCAAACCAAACCAGCATGACTATGAATGCTTGCGGATTTGTAGCTGCTTTGACCGTGGCACGTCGCTACTTGGGAGTTGACTCCAGAATCCTATAAATGTCAGTTCTTAATTACGAAGGCGTTTGACAAAACTATACATGGTCATAAGCAGCCCAGCTCGGACCCGGCCAGAAAAATTGGCCTGATTTTTCTAGGCCAGTCTTGAAGCCCGGCTTGGCCCGACAATTTGTATTGACCGGGCCGGGTTCAGGCCTAATCTTGGTGAGGAAAAATCGGGTTGGGCCAGGCATGGGCTTGCGCTTGGGTGACCGGGCTTTTTCAAGCCTGGTCTGGTCTGGGCACACAGATGATCAAGTCTGGACAAAACTAAACAAATCCTGAACATTCTAGCAGTCTCAAAATCTCTCTCTTTCTCTCTGAACCTCTATTCATTTCTTATATTTTCATCCTCTTCAATAGAGTTTCTATCTTAGAAAATATATAGTGAGAAGAGAGAATCTCTAGAGAACTTTGCTATGAATGCTCATAAAATCGTAATTCTATGTCTTTATCCTCGGAAGAAAAAGAAAGAGACCATGTATGTAGTCTTCTGTTTATAGCTTTAAATTAAAAGAGACACCATTTGCTTTCCGACGGTTATCAATATCCAAAAGTAGAATTCGAAGGTAAAATGAAAAAAAAGGTCCGCCACAAGTTCACTCACCGATCACCATCCAAAATCTTAAGGAAACGAAAGCTGACAAGATGACTTGTAACGTCTGCTCTCTTAAAAAAAGATTCTTATGGCAGGTGACATTCGGCCTGGCCACATCCCCATTCACACCGGAAAGAAAAAGAAGCAACTAGCCAAGACGGTTACCCGTTGGCAACCAACTAACGGAATAAAAGGAGATAAAGAAAAGGTTGTATAGTTTTATGTAGTATGGTGTGATATCATGTGAATTTTACCGTCGAAATATGGTTTTATATATATGATGAGTCCTACCATTGAAGTATAATTTCATATAGTTTCATCAGATGGGTCTTATTTAAATTTTTTTTATTATCGAGCTACATCATTGAAGACCCAACCAACGCATAGCATTTTCGAAAGAAAAATGGTAAAATGACCCCTTCCATGCACATCAGCGCAATTTCAACTAGCGAGCCAAGGTTCTCGTCCTAGCTAGCACACTAGTGTGACATGAAAACATCTTCAAGTCAAGTCTCCGTCGTCCTTCCAAATCCCGCGCTTTCACGTGGCCTAGGGCTAGGAGGAGCGTGGGAGTCTGGGACAAGACAAACTGCCACCACCGCGAGAACAAGCTAATAGTATCATAGTGGAATGTTTTAGTTGTAAAGTCTACCGCCCGGTTTCGAGTCCCCATGTAGACAATGAAAATCCAGGTCTCGCTTGGGGATTGGTTAGCCGGATTCCCACAATAATTAAAAAAAAAACATACTGCTGCCGCAACGAAGATGAGATGACCTTCTCGCCGATTTGTGGGCCATAGCCCGTACAGTGGCAGCTATGAATTTTCTCGACAAACACGGCAGCATCACCATCACCATCATCCCCGATCGGCCTATCCGGCGTTTTTCCTCATGCCTGAAGAGCAGCGAAATGAACTGGAGCACTGACGAGAAATTTCTCGCTTGCTGTTTCACATCATCTGCAATCGCGGATCACCTAAAACAACCATATGTCCTTGTAGTGTCAAGGAGAGGGACAAGGCAAATGCTCGGTGTTTCTGAAATTGGCTTTCAGATCACTAGAATTTTAAAGCCATTGGCACAAGTCTCATGCTATTTCAAGTATAGAACGCAAGCGCTCTAAGGTTCGTCCCTTCCTCAAAAAGTTTCTCTCTTGTTTCTTAACACACTTGGTTGTAGAGAAATGATAAAATATTTAACTCATATTTGTAATATTTGTCGGTCATACTTTTTAAAGTTCGCTCGTGGATGCAACTTCTTCGTGCGAGAGGGAGTGACTCATTTGGGAGAGCCATTGCTTAATGGCTTTATAGTTGGAACCTGATTAAATTTGTGCCGTTGGTTTTTCCTACTCTTCTCTTTTTTTTTTATCTTTTCTTTGTTTCAGTTTAAGGCTTACATATCTTTTAAGTAATTTATGACCTTGATAATCCTATGGTCTTTTTCTTAAAAAAAAAAAAGAAAAAGAGGGAAGAACGGGTCATAGGCAACAGCGAGCAAGATTTGCACCGGATCACACGGCCTATACGCGGTACACGGTGGTACAACGAAGCCAGCAAGACGTACCTGCCGGTTTCGTTGCCGGCTCCAGATTAGTCTACTCCGCTATCCCCAGGCATCAACCCACCACTCTGTTTCTTCCTCGCTTCCCCACGCTTCGTGTTCTTGCTTTCTTTTGAAGCAGATTCTTCGTCTTCTTTTCTGTTCTCCAAGAACCGTTTTATGGCGGACCTCGTTGCGATCATTGTTATCGCCATGGGCGCCGCGGCGGGCGGCGGCGGCGGCTCCGACGCGCTCCGCTTCGTGCTCGCCTTGGCTGGACCGACATCGCCATCTGCGTCTTCGCCATCGCCATCGCCGGCGCCATGCTTCTGGCGCGCTTCTTCCGCGTCGGCATCACGCGCAATGCAGCAGCCGTCGTCACACCTGCGCCGGCCGCGGACCTGTTCCCGAAGATGGTCCTGATGCTGGCGCTGACCGTCGTGATCAGCGCCTGCATGCTCGGCGTCCTCTCGCCGGCGCCCGGAAGCGAGAGCGCCGGCGGCCAGTGCGCCTGTTCTGCCTGACGGCGCCTGTGTCAGGCCTGCGTGGCGGATTTCGACGTCTGCTGCGGCTGCGTGTAACGCTGCCTGCAACGTTCACCGCATCCACCACGCGATATATAGTACCTTGTGCAACTCAACCCTGTAGTTTCTTCTTGTCGATGCTATCTATGGTTCATGTTTTAGATTATCTCCGATGGTTTCTCTTCCCCATTTTCATTCTGTTCGTAGAAGAATCTGATTTCCTTCAGCACTCTAACAGATTTCCTTCATCGTTCTTTTTTTAAAAGGATTCTCTTTCTTATTCTTTTCGGAAAAAATTCTTTCTGTGGTTAGAGATGGTGAAAAATAAAGAGAAAAAAAAATATAGTATAGGGAATGAGAAAGAAAACAAAACGAAGAAAAAATGGTTGAAGAAAGTCTTATATTCAAATTCTTGATTGAGCTGAAATCCATTGTTGGCGCTGACGGCGAATTTATGCAAATGCTATTTCTTCTCGTCGACTTGACGTCAGTACTGGTTTTTTCTCAGTATAAGAGCATCCACACCAGAAGCTCTATCTCTATTTTCTCTCTCTTCTACTCTATTTTCTCTCTTCATTATTCTAAAATTTCTTCACACTTTACACTACACTCTAAAAGATTTCTTCCCTCCACCAGAAACTCTATCTCTAAAACTCTATTTCTATAATACTATAGGATTTCTACTACGGATGCTCTAAGGGTGCTAGCCGGTTCCAACTTCCAAACTCTCTTTTGTGCCCGCCCTGTGCAATCTACCAAAAGTAGCATCGTAGGATACAATTGTTCACATGCCGTTCATGCACTCGGTATGGATTCTATGGAATATAGACATGGACACACCTCCGTACTTTTTTCTGTTTTTATCTTCTGTCTCTACTCCCAAGGAAATCCAACATACAGGACGATTGGGGTCAGTGGAGATGTAAAATGAGCCTTTATTAGTTCTCGCCTCTACCTTGTTCAATCATGGATGGATAAATTAGACTCCCACTTGGTTTCTTGTGCCATTGGTGGTACCGGTGCACACAGAGACGTGTGTGGCGGGGAGCGAGTGCTTCTCCCCTCACACAGACTCCACTTGGTGTGATAATTAAGGCGCCGAGGGGAGGCAACCTGAAACGAGCTTCCCCTCTCTCGCCTTCGCCTCCCCGTGTTCCGCCCTCCTCGCGTCGCCGATCTGCAAGCTTCATTGGAGAGGAGCAAGTGATTCGGCTCTTCATAGCCCGAGCCATGAAGAGCCGAATCGCCGCCTACTGGCTCAGCTTCGCAGGTCCGTCCAGTGTCCCCTGTGTCTGGTCTCTCCATTTCCGTTATTCTTTCGCGATGCATTTTCTGTCGGTCGTTCGAGGTCCTATTTACTGAGCAAACCCAGTTCTGCTAGGAAAATTGAAATGAGTTGGCATAAATCTGACTGTTTTTGCTCAAGAAAGCGTGCGCTCCCCCCAACAATCAAGTATCAGCTCGTGCTGTGTGTAGCCTTTGAGGATGAATAATTTGTTGCCGCTGTCATGGAGATGAAAAAACGGCAAAAGTTTGTCAGTTCCTCTTTTGGGCCTTTTGGTGCCGCTGCTTTCTGAAGCCATGAGAGCACGGACGCGGTAGCGGGTATGTGTTTGTGCTTTGCGAAAATACGCAAGTGGTGTGCTGCTCATGCGGTTAGGTGGTGCTGGATGGGTCAACATCAGTCAGACCCCAAGCTCAGCCAAAATGCTCAGAAAGTTTGTTTCAACTACAAGTCTACAAGATAATGTACACCCTTTTGTTGTTGATTTGAAAGAATGCTTTATTTATCCTCTCTCCAAAAACTTTATACAAATCGTAAAGCAAACATTACTAAATAACGAGCAAGGTGTTCTACGCATTTTCGCCACTAGATTTATGTAATTTCAAGGTATCTTTTATAGATATAAGGATTCATACTCGTATTGGTCATGATAAATTTTAATATAGTTCATGTCAAATTTAAAGGATAGCTCGTTTTTATTTATTAGTCGTGACAAGACCTAATCGAACAATACAATAATAATTCCAAATTCCAATCTTATTAAATCTATATTGTTATAATATATACATCAATTATATTATATTTGATGGTACAGATTTTCTCTTTTATTCTGATCAATGTGTGAATTTCTAGCCTCATAGAGCATACTTTATGACCGATGAAGCGACTAGTGAGGCTGAAAGCGACAAATATGTAGTTAAGTTGTATTGCTCATGCTAAGCTCTAATATAATTCATCTCAATATTTTTAAATATACGTCATTATAATATGAAGCCATCACTATAATTTCTGGTGTAGATTTTTCTTTTTTTTGTCCAATTAATGTGGGAGTTTCTAGCCTCTTAGAGAGAATATATTGGCTCCTTTTACTTTGGTTATATTATTGCTTGAATATTAAATTTGTCATAACCTTTGCGTCTTGGTTCTAAGAAATAGACGCATCAGACTTATCACGATTAAAAATAATATATTATTTTCTAAAAAACATATTTAAGACACATCAGACTTATCATGATTAAAAATAATACATTATTTGCTAAAAAAACATATTTAAGATCTACACCGTTACGATCTAAATCAACTATAACTGATGGCATAGATCTGTTGTTATATTAAACTAAAAACATATTTGGGATCTATGCCGTTATAATCTTGAGCACTTGCGAGTCAAGATTTGTTAGGTTACAGTTAGATTTGGTACAATCTGTTATTTAAAATCTACATTATTATAATTTAGACACAATATAATTGATGGTGCATATTTTTATCCTTTTTAATTTAATAATTTATAGCCTTTCAGAGCGTGGAGGCTTTATCGTACCTGAGCACAGCAAGAATTAGAATTGCGAAAGAGATAGATTACTCTTTTCCATTACCTTTGAATGTTATGCTTTGGACTTATACATTTTTTCTTAGATACAGAGAACAATACTTCTCGTCGTTTTGAATAGACTGCTCTGTGGGCTTCTAATCTTTGGAGCATTTCAACTCAATCTGTGGCAACTTTTAGACATCTACTCTTCGGAAGACCACCAACTAAACTTGCCCTTGGCAGGGAGGGCAATTGGTTTGTTTACATCAGTTTTAATTTGCCTGCTCTTGCACCGGTCAATAGGCAGGACAAAGACACCTAGTTAGTTCACTGTACACAATGACTCATCTCTGATTAACTCTTGATCGCGCTACGTGTGAGATGCCTGCCGGTGATATCGATCCATGATATGCTTCCATGCTCACTTGGGGCACTCGTTTGTGGTCAATCGGGTTCAGGACATCCAGTGCAGGGGAGCTATATATGGATGGCAGTGAGGCCGGCTAGCTGTATAATATGAGTTGTGCCCTTTTTTTTTTCTTGCTTCTTTATATTGGTGTGCCTACATGATAATTAGATACGGAGACCTCGTGGTGGATTGGCCTCAGCCAATAGGAAGCTAATATACTTCTATACATATAAGTACTCATGTTGTATTGGACATTGTATGTCTATAGTCCATATATAATATCTTTAGATCTATACCATTATAATCTGATCTTACTATAATCGTCGGTGTAGATCTTTTTTTCCTGATTAACGTGGGAATTTCTAGTATTTTTGGATTAATGTGGAAATTTTTAATATTTTAGGATTAACGTAGTGCTCCGTTGGACCTTGTTATATACATACATACATACATACATATATATATATATATATATATATATATATGTGTGTGTGTGTGTGTGTGTGTGTGTGAGCAGTTCAAGGCTCCATGTTCAAATACCATATATTGTGCTTTGAGATTCGTATTGTTTAACATGTACATCTTTACATACCTACTAAATAAAATATTTGAGATGCCAAACTCTGAAAAAAATTAAATTCATCTTTAGCTTGAATTAGTTTAAACTAGTTTGAACTATATTTATCTTAAATTTAAAAGTAGTTTAAACTGGAGTTAAATTTAATTTTTTTTTAGAATTTGATGTCTCAAATATTTTTTTAGTGGTATATATATATATATATATATATATATATTGTATATTGTATATTGTGAGTGAGTTGCAGTGATAGCTTCAGTGCGACATAAGAAGAAACCGGCCGCTGCGCACCAATGACTTGTTTCTGGCTTCGGTGCTCTCCGTACGATTATGATCTTAAATATTTGTTCAATGAACTAAAACTTCTTTAATCAACTCAGTCAAGCGGTTGGTTGAGGCCACTGCAAGAAATATATATGGGAATATTCTCTTCAATCTATCTTCTTATCTTATCTACTTATTTCCGAATCGAAAAGTTAAATGGTTTGGCTTTTACAATCTGTTCTTTTTGTCTCAAAGGTGTGTCCCAAAAATTTTAGAAATGAATCATACGAAGTGCATTGAACTTTTCAGACTATCTTGAGAAGCTCTTAGCTTATAAATAAATAAAAAGATAAGATAAGCCGGCAGAACAGATTGTGAGTACGGGTCCTAAGTTTGTTAAAGATCAAACTAGGTGTCACCTACGTGATAACTTATCATATTATATACAGAGAGAGGATCCATGGACTTGGCTATTTATCTTATCAAGACCTATAACATGGGGCCCGTATGTTATAAACGTTGGACTGCATGCATATTCGTCTGATTAGCATCGATCTCTGGCCCGGGCCTTTTTGTTTAGTTGCCGCAAGATTAAATTTTGGTTTCCGGATGAGTCCGGTATTATATCCATATCCAATCTTATTAGATCTATGGTCTTTATAATTCGGATATATTATAATTGATGGTCTAGGTCTTTTCATCACATCCATATCTAATCTTATTATATCTATACCGACTCACTATAATCAATGCTGTATATCTTTTTTTCTCTAATTATCGTAAGAATTTCTAGTATTTTAGAGCGAAGTGGTGGCTTCGTTGAATCTTGTTTTAAAAATATAATAGATATATTGATAAAACTATGATTAAAAGAGGACCAGTACATGTTACTAGGTAACGGTGACTGGTAAGTTGGTAACCATGATTGGATCAAAAACCCTGCCCAAAAGGCCAAAAGTGGATGCCGGAGGGGTGGTTTGACCTTTCCAAAGTATTGCCTTTCTGTTCTCAAAAAAAATATTGCCCTTCTGCAAGGTAATAATTAAGTGACTAATCTCATTGTCTCATTATCTTTGCAATGCAATGCGTTTCTTTATAGAGGTCATGATAGTCGCATGGGTGGTTTTCTCTCTGAAGTTAATGCATGCGAGCTGCGTAGAATATTTGGACTTTAATTTTCAGAACTTGGCCAGAAGGTAACTGAATATAGAGGGAAGGTATCACAGTTTCAGTTGGACCAGCTCATCGAGTGTGATTGGACAGTAACACAGACATTTAGTACTACGAATATACACGGCCATACATTGTAAGTAGAATCATTTCTCAACGCGCTATTAATTGTGCTAGGATAAGAAATGGACTTTTTTTAAGAAGCGCTCAAACCCAAGTGACCGTTTCACTTTCACCACGAAACAAACGCATAGCGTGCATATACAATGTCGCTAAGAAATTTAATTAGTGTCTCAAACCAAAGGGAAAAATGCAAATTTAGTTATGTAGAGCACACATATGGAGTAGGAGCAATATTTGAAACTTCTTTGCCACGGGGGGAAAACATTGAATTTCACACGCCAAACACGCGCAGAATCAGGAGAGCAACAGTAGATGCTATTAACTGCCTGTCAGCCTCCAAATCTGAATATGAGTACTATCAAATATTTAAAACTAGTTTGTCCCTTCAATAATTCGCTACATTCCAGTTAGGTTCAAGCTTACCAAAATATTGCTAGGAGAAAATAGGTGCATGTGAATGAAGTGATCCAGCAAGAGAAGCTAGCTAGGCAGTTTATATTCCTGGAAAATCAACCAAAACCATTGCACCGAAAATTTCTTTTCTTTTTGCGTCATCCCCTTTTGCAGCATTATTCTTTCCAGTATATTATAATCTGAAAAGTTATGAGTCCTTGATAGGGAGTTTAGAGAGGCCAAAAAAAATTGTTTTGAGGGAACATGCCGAAAAAATGTTAAAATTTGGTTTTGAGAACTCCGAGAAAAAACACTAAAATCTTCAAAAATTACTACAAAGTGTCAGAGCAATTGGTTTGTACAAAAATAACAAATATCTGCTATAGATTATAATTTCATTTTAAACTGAAAAGAACAGGCTTGGCCTGCACTATATTCTCAAAGACACGATGAACCGAATTCTGTTTGCTGTGAAAGATTCTGCCGTTTTGCTCTAGTAGATTGCTTTGCCGGTGCACGGTGCTGTCGTTTTCAGCCGGATAAAAGATGACGATCGAAGAAGAAGAAGAAAAAGAAAAGGAGAGTGGCCATCGTGCTGACTGGCGACTGCCTACACACACACACGGCAGGCAGGGATCTGCTAAAGTATTTACGTTGGTAGCTTGCACTGCTTCTTCTCCTCCACGCCCAATACCCTATCAATTGACTCGCCGCTCCCCTGACCCGGAGCTCACCTCCACACCTCTGTAGATCCCCCACCAAGAAACCGAACCCACACCATGGCGAGCAACACTTTGGCCACCGTCTTCGCCGGCCTTTTTGTGGCGATTGGTGCCCTGGAACTTGTCTCCTTCCTCGACCAGTCGGATGCCATGAGCCTAGCTCAGGTTCCGCCGCTCGACGCCGTCGTCAAGGCGATGGCGCCGTTGGCGGCCATCGGGGCCTTCGACGCCGCCGTCGCACTCATCTTTGTCCACCTCCACAACGGCGGCGGCGCCGGCAACGGTTGGATCCGGGAAGTTGCCACCTTCATCTCGTGCGCGTCGACGACCGGCGTCCTCGAGCTCCTCCATCCAGCTGGTGCCATGGACGACGGAGTCGGTCAAGCTCTAGCGTTCGACGCCGCCGTCCGTGTGCTCCTGCCAGGAGCTGCGACGGCGACGCTCTTCCTCTCGATCACGTTGATCTACGTGCACGTCCACATGACCCACACCGTCCATGGAGCAGGCGCCGGTGCCGGAAACGGGCAGATCCTGGCGGGCGTGAAGCTCCTCATCACCAAGATGGTGCTCGCTGCTGCAGCTCTCACGGTCTTCCTCAGCCTCATCGCTGCCATCGTCGCCTTCTAAACCAAGTATACCACTACAGGGCCAGGCCCGGCCGGGTAAGGGATTTGAACGTTGTTCGTGGGTTTATGCATGCACTGTGGCCGTTTGGTAAATAATAAGAACAGCATCTGATGCTAATGCTATGTAGGAATGCTAATCTTTTATATTTGTTGATGGGTGTGGTTTTCATCGGGAACGTGAGCTCTGTGTATACGTGTTGTTGTTCGTCCGCGAGATTTTGTGGCTTTCGCTTGGCTGTGTCTTCTCGGGTGTCAGAGAGGCGGTGGTCGCCGCCTCGCCGGGGCCTGGGGCGACGTCGCTGAGTCGGAGATTGACGCGGCGGCGGCGGCCGGCGGCGAGCGCTCTGTGTTCTAGGTGGTCACTGTCAGGCCTAATCTTGATACGGTAACCAGAGTCTTGTCTTGTTAAGTAGGATTATGTTTCATACTTCCTATAGGAATTGAAATCTAGTAGTCTATGTCTTTTCGAGATAGAGTTTCTATATTTTTAATAGTTCGTAATTGGGTAGGACTCGTGGGTGACATCTGCGGTGAACCGGGGTGTTGGGATTAAAAAAAAGGGGAAGAGTAAAAATAACAATATTATTAATTTCATTTTAATATAAAACGTAATTAATGATTATTCCTAATTGTCCCTAATCACGTTCTTATCTCTAATCCCTATCTAAGCTCGGTTCTATCTCTATCTCTAAACCAGCTCAATCTATCCCTATCTCTATTACCCGGCGAGTCTCGTCTCAATCTCTCAACTATTTTCGCATCTGTACAACTACCCGAAACCCTCTATAAAGCCTGCCCAAAGCTTCCGCTCGCGGAGGTTTTTTTTGGGATCCACGGAGATTGCAGCTAGGTTTTGAGTAGCCGGTGGGAATACACACAAAAATACACAGAGCTTTTGCAGAAGGAAGACGCCGGACGAAAGGAGTCCACGCAGACGCACGGAGCAGATCGGAACCCGAGGGAGCGCACGCGACCCAAGGAAGAAGAGGAGTTCACACGCGCAAGGAGGGGAAGAAAAAGGTAAAAAATTAGATCAAAAGGCCGGCTCTGGCCTTCCCATCTGTGAAGTTGGCTTTTTGACAGCACGTGGTGCTGACCTCCCTATCTCCACCTCTCTCCCTGGTTTTTTCTTCTTGATCTGACATCCCTCTTCACGTGATCTCCATCTCCCTTCCTGACTTCTTCTTGTTAGTCTTCTTTTTCCTGCTCTCTTTTTCTCTTGATCTCTGCACTGTTCTTCTTTGACTTCTTGCATCTTGTCTTGCTTCCCGTGAAAACCTTTCTTCCTGTTTTCTTCTTTTGCTACTACCTGATGCTGGACGTTCTTGCCGCCGAATGCCCCGGCTGTCGTGCCCGCCCCGACATCGTTGCAAGCTCCACCGTGCCTCAGGCCATCCCCGCCGCCGCCGCGTCTCGTGCGTGGAGCGCCCGCCGCCGCTGCGTCTCCAGCGAGCGCCGACGCCGAAGCGCCCGGCGTCGTCTCACGGGTCGCCTGGTCGCCGTACCCAGCAGCATCACACAGTCACAAGTCTCCCTTCGCCACCTCGGCGCTTCGCCTCGTCTTTGCCCGGCTTGGCCGCCGCGCCCATGATGCCACTGTCCCCGTGCTTGGTCCCGGCCAGGGCCACCTGCTGCGCCCGATCTCACTGTGTCCAAGCGCCAACCTCACTGCCCTCCAGCTTCAACCGAGTCGCTCGACGCCAACAGCCTCGTTGCCACGGACTGCTGTGCTACTGTATGGTCTCCGGCCGGAGGCCGCCACGACCAGCCTCCGCATCACCATCGTCTCCAACAGGTGCCCGGTCAACAGTTTCTTCTTCTTCGCGCTGGCGCGGGCCCATTCCAGCCTGGTCATCGCTGCCTGGGAACAAGAAAGGGAGAACACATCTATCTGGAGGAAGTGATGGTTCTTGTGCGTGTATGGCCATGCACTCATCTGTGGCTAATCAATCATGCACTGACACGAAGCAAATAATCAAGCAAGATTAATACAAAAAGTCAGAACCTAAAACTGCTGTCAAGGATGCTGAGCCGCTACCATGTAGAAGTCACTTATAAGCTGGACGTCGCCGAGCTAGCCATGCAGATGTCACTGAGCCTGTAGCCCGTATGCTGAATTAGCATGGCTAATGACCAGAAGGAATACGCCGTGTATGGGCACTAGAGGGCAGCCAAGCCAATACGTATACGTATACGTATGGAGACGCAAGAAAGAAAAGACACAGAGCCATACACTATGATATTTACATGGGCCATGCACATACGTTAATTTCTTGAATGGTGAGAGATGTTAGATGGCAAACTCAATTTCTATTTACCGGCAATCATGGACGACCAGAGTCCAGGAAAAATTCAAGACATACCACATAAAAATATCAACGTCTACTGTGACGATCAAGACCTCATCAACGTACATTTTCAAGAATCGACACTCGAGGATACTTTTGATGACGTCAACAAAGTCATCCACTTCAACTTCAACGCCAAGTGCAGAGCCGTGCATCCATCAAATCAACCTTCAACGTGCTGTTTGACTAAACAAGTTCAAACGACACGGGCGGGCGGAGCCAAGCAATCAACGACTCCGCTAGGCATCACGTGGGCCCGATCTACCCCACGTGTTCTGCCGTCGCCACATCGGTCTACACCAACAAACACGGCGATTCACGAAGCAAAGAGAAGAAGAAGATGACTCAGCAGCTTAATCGGAGGTGTTCCGCGTGTTCCATCGCGGATGTAATTAACTGGGTGTCCTTCCGAGGCCCCAGGATTTAGAACCCCACAATCGTCAACGACTGAAGTCAAGCCTACAGCGCGCAATCCTTCTCACGGGAATTTGTATTTTATTGCAATAATGAAATATCAACTTTCCCGTTCTTTCTTTCTTTGTGTATTTTATATACACTGGCACGCCTGCGAAAACCCTATTTCTTTTAGAAATTTTCCGTGCTAACACGGGGTTTGCGAGCCGCTTAGTTACGTGCAGTGCAGGCAGCAGTGTCACGCGCACTGGCGTTCGCGTTTTCACTCCGTGTCCGGCTCGGCTCCGTTTGTTTAATTCTGCCGGTGTTGCTGCGGGGAGCTCGCCGGGTTCCGGCGAAACGTGACCGCCGCCCGCCATGAACCTGCTAGATCAAGCAATTATCGGCTACGACCCGGCGGTGCAGGAGGTCGACGTAATTGGCCACTGATCACTGGATAGAGAAACTTGGATGTTGGAGCCGGTGATCGATTCGAAAAAAATAAGAGGATCATTGTGTGTGTGTGTGTGTTATCAAGTTCTTGCATAATTGGGAAATGATCATTGCCTGCAAGATATATTGCTGTCTAAGATTGTGGCCTGCAAGTGCTATTGCGCCAATCTCTTGTTATTAAGGAAGCAGGAAGCATGCTGGTGTTATTTGTGTTAGCTCGATTCCATCCGTGGTCCTATTGAAACTTCAATAGTCGAAGTGCAACTGGAGCTTCTGATTGTTGCAGTACTGATCCTACTGGAGCTATACGGTTTTTTGGGCGGTTCTCTCTAGCTTATTTGCTAATTTTATCTATTTATTTTCTTATCTTCAATTTCAAAAACACAAATGATTTGGTTTTTTGGTCTTTCTTTTTCGAAGGTGTGTTATAAAGCTCTAAGACCAAGAGCAACGGTATCCCTTTCCCTCTCTCTTTCTCTTCGTGAAGAGAATCTCGTTCCCTTCAATATTTCAACAGATTCCTTTCATCGCTCTCCTTTAGAAGAGATCCATTTCCTCTGGAGAGGGATTCTCTCTCCTTTCTCTATATTATTTTCTTTAAAGAGATGCTGTTACGGTTGGTAAAAAATATAGAGAAAGAATACAAGCCACTTTTAAAAGCTCTCGAAATTTAGCTTATCAATAAATAAGATCCAACTAAAAGAACAGCCTTTTAGATTTTTTTTGAGAGGTATGACTTTTAGAGTCCAGATATTCCATGGACTAACTAATCAAGGCCCGTTGAAATGTCCTCTGAGCCACCCTCCTGTTTTTTCCAGTCAACTTCTCTTTTGGGCGCTTTGTACGTGTCGTGTTCATTTTCCTCTTCCAGTCTACTTCTACTCCAGCTCGTTTATGGTGGTTAGTTTTTTCTGGCATCATGTGCCAATATTTTTATATATAGAGAGAGAACAACAATCTATTCTTTAGATTGGTATCTTGAAATTAGCAACAAAAAAAAAAGCCTCCAATACTATACATGACATATTTTTCTCGACTGTTTTTGTATTGAGTGCCCGATAACCAGTCATATAGCCGTGCACTACGGCCTGTACCAGCCAGTGCCATCAGCTCTCTCTCCTGCACCCTATTCCACTACATGCAAGAACCAGTACCAGTAGTCGTGATTCGTGAAGGGGAGAGTAAAGAAAAGATTAAATAATTATTTGAATTGGTTGATAAAGGGTTCTTTTTGGTACCATCTTAAGAGTGTTGGATAAGCCAGATGGGAAGCTCTGGTTCAAAGTATTAAGGTACAGACAGCCCATAAACAACTCTTAGTTTTTAACCAAACCCAGTGGTTGTATTCATAATGGGATAAAAGAGACACAAAAAAGAGTTTATATACAGGGGTGGTCGGCCATCCCAGCGCGACCTAAGCATCTCACAGGTGGCTAATTGCCTGTTACGAACATTATCCACTATATGGGACAGAACCCTATCCACCGTATTAAACTCATTCATAAAAATCCTGGCATTGTGCTCCTTCCAGATGTTCCAAATCGAGTAGATTAACAAACTATCAGAAGCCTTGCGATCGCTTGACGACAAGCCCTACCTGAAGTGATGAAGCAACTATATGAAGCCCTGTAATGTCTCATCCGGCCGGGGTAACCCCCTTGCGTTAGTGAACTTTCGCCAGATTAACCTGGAAAAGAAACAACAAATTGCAATGTGATAGGCCGTTTCATGATGCATTCCACACAATGTGCATACTACCCTATTTGGCCAGCCTCGCGCTTGCAGCCGTCAGAATGCTGACACGGATGAAGAGCCACGTAAAAAATATGTAATTGTTCTTAGCGACAGCTTTCCAAACTACGCTGAAGTCCTGACTTGCATAATTGGTCATGAATTGGGCATCGTAGACAGAGGATGTTGTATATGCACCTGAGCCTTCCATTTTCAAATAATGGAGTCGGCAACATCCTATGCAAATTGACATATATGATTTCCACGACTAACCTAAAGAATTGCGCCAGTTGTGCTGCCATTGAAATCTTCAGGATGATGTCCATCCATAAACAACTCTTAGTTTATACAATATAGACATGACTAATCTGAAAACTAGTATAAACAGGAGAATTTTAAGGTAGTACCAATACATGCTTTTCATAACAATAAAAAGAAACTAGTTAGTCTACATAAGATCACGCTGCAACAAATCCAAATCCACGATTGGAAAGCGTTGCCCCATTATCTAAAAAATGTTTGCCACGCATCATTCAGAACGAGACTTTGTGGACAATGATAACAGAGAAACTACAAGTCATTCTAGGAGTAAGGATTCGAAGATGTGATGACAGGAAGCCGTCAGAATGCTCATAATGCTTTTCTTAGGTCATAATATATAGCTTGGACATCGTATGATGCTATTATGTGTCATATATGATATGCAACCTGAGTGGATAGTACATACCAGTTAGGAGCATAGAATGCTATCATTAACAACCTCATCCAAGATATGAGAGCAAATTTTACAGGATTCCCAAGCACATAGGTGACCACCGGATGAGTACCAAGATCTGTGTTTCATCCACAACTCTCCTCTCACATACTTTGCAAAAACACCCATCCAAATTTTTCAATTTTTGGTCACAGGTCTCCTCTCCTCTCTTTCCCTCTATCCTCTTCCTATCCATTCCGATAACGCCCCCGCTGGTGAGTACCGTGGGCCTGTCTCCCACTACCACTACCGCTAGCTTCCTCCTCCCCTCCGTTTCCCTCACTCGTCCCATCTGATGGTGCCCTAGCCGACGACCACCGCCAACCACGGCCAGCCCTTCCTCCACTGCCTCCGTCCCTCCCTCCTCCCCATCCCTCCATCCCTTTCAGTTCGACGGGCTCCTTCGGAGCTCCATGGTGTTCTCCTGCTAGGGCCGTGGTAGTTGTCGGCTATTGCATCATCATACCGGATAGGAGGAGGAGAAAGAAGAGTGAGTGGAAGGAGGAGGACCTATTTACGAGAATTCAAAATTTTGAGAGTATTTTGCTGTCATTCCCTTAGCGCGCGTGACGCTAGGATCGTAACCGGCCCATGGCCCACTCGGTTTGACATGGCAGACCCACGTCCATGACATAACCATTATTATTATTATCAAGAAATAGTTCCCATTATTAAATGGCAATGGGAGATCCTTGCTGGAATGGCGCGCGCCTAACATGGATTAATATTCCTCGGAGCACTACTTCTTGGAAGAAAAAAAAAAAGGACTTCCTTGGCCGCCTCTGAAATTATCCCGACACGTGTCAAGCTGGCCGTTGCCGGGCACATGGATCGCCGATCGGTCGTCAAGCGTGGGCTTGTCTTTGCTGAACGACAACGCACTGAGCAGCGCGTTGAAAGAGAGACCTCACGATCAAAAGCGAGCGGTCTGCAACGCAGCATATCATATGCGTGTGCGAGAAATGAAGGAAAGGAAAAAAACAACAAAACGGTAGCCTCGATCCTATCTATATATCTATCAGAAAGGCAAGAAAGCTAATCTCACCAAAAAAAAAAAAAGAAGGCAAGAAAGCCCTTCTTTTCAAGCAAAAACGAAGGATCTCGCCGTTGCTTTCAGAGGCTAATCTCCAGGCCCTCATCATCAACTGATTGTAATTTGTTTTCTCCCAACATATGCAAGCAGCCTTTTGGTCGTCTCTTTTTAGAGGAAGCCCGTTGATTAGGATATTTCGGCATTGCTTCAAAACAAGAAATTAATAAAGAAGGCATTCAAGGTGAGTCTTTTATCAGAGGCTATTATCTTCGAATTCTTCGTCATTTTTGGGTGAAAATTAATAAAAACCTTTGTGCTGCTTAAATTTTATTTCAAGCATCTTTTGATATAGTTTTTTCCTTATTTTAGTTAGCTTCATGGCTAAGATTATGTTTTTATATATTTGTGTCCACGCCAGATTTCAGTTTTTACTATTTAAAAAATATGCACGCAGCAGGCTATCCATTCGTGGACGACGGACGTCCAGCACCACCAGTTCATCCAACTTGCAGAATGTGCCACTGCTGAATCAGCCAAGTAGCCAACCCCGCACTTTGGTGCAGAAGACAGCTGGATCTGAAGGAAAATGACGACACGTACTCCTGCGAGTACTCCCTCTATTCAAGAATATAAGACGTATTTTGATTTTAAAAAGTCAAGTTTTATAAGTTTTGATCAACAATTAGTCAAAGTATATAAATCTTTAGTGTATAAAAGTTATATTAATAGATTTGTATTTCGAATAGCTTTTGATACATTATTACTTTATAGCAATTGACAATATATAATAAGAGAAATTTACTGTCAAAGTCTACTTTTAAAGTTTTTTCAAATCAAAATATGCCTTATATTCTTAAACGGAGAGACTATCTTTTTTTTTTCTATTCCCGGAGCCCGAAATTGCCTGATGCTTGCTGATGCAGATAGGCACGACAAACTGCCACCACCCCACACGTGCGCAGGACAGCTGCTGGTCAGAAATTCCTGGTGTTCTGCAACTAGAAGATGAGCATTCTTGTCGGTCAAAGCGTTTTTTTAATGAGCAAGTAAATTTTTAAAAGAACTTGAAGATGAGCATTCTGGAGAAGGCGGCTTTTTTTTCTGATAAAGAGGTATTTATTTCTTTGAAATATGGAAACTCGCCTAGCATGGTTAGACTAGGTTGGACATTTCAAGCACGCCTCAAACTGCATTTTGAGTCAGGGATGACAAATATATCTATAAGTTGTTAGGTTGGGTGTAGATCTAATCTTAGATTTATAGGTATTTTGTTTTGAGTCCGAGTTTGGGTCCAGATTTAAATACGTGCACAACATTGTATCGATGTGTATCGAAACACTTCTGACATATGGACCTTCCGATGTCTTCCTGTAACACCATAGACCAAATTCACTTAGAGCCAGCGAGCCACCTTAGGAGTGCCCACACATATGTTGCACATTTCTTTAGGCTTTTGGCCTCACTTCATCCAAAGGGTTAACCGGGAAAAATGCTATTTTTGAGCGGGCAAGGATTATAAGCTAGTGAAATGCAATGTCAACCAACAAGGTAATACAAACTAACGGGCATTACACTTCCACTCTTCCTTAACCCTAGCTGCCATGCCACCAAGCACCCACCAAACAAATCTAGATCTAAGATCGAGAAGTGAGAACCATCTCGTCCACTCCCTTTGGCCTCTACCACTAGAGCTGGACACGAGCCCGAGCTCGAGCGAGCTCGGTCCTACTCGTTCGGGCTCGGTATGGGCACCGAGCCAGGGAGCAGCTCGGCTCGGGCTCACACCGAGCTTTGTCTAGCTCACGAGCTCGGGACCGGGGCTGGGGTTGGGGGCGGTGTGTCACATTGAGGTCACGGCCGGAGTGGGGGAGCGGAGAGGTCACGAGTAGGGGCTGGAGCAGGGAGGTCATGAGTAGGAGTCGGAGCGAGGAGGTCATGAGTGGGGGCTGGAACGAGCCCGAACGAGCTCTGAGCGAGCTGAAACCAGTTCAGCTCGGGCTCGGTTGAGTGACCGAGCTAAGGTGGAAGCTCGGCTCGGACTCGTTGAGGGCTCGAGCCCAAGCTGCTCGTAAGCCCGAGCCAAAAGTTCCAGCCCTATCTACCACTCCACTTGCCGCCACCGCGCCGCCTGCTCCACTCTACTCCGCCGTGGCAGATGTCAACGCCTTATGCATGGCTAAACACTTCAAACACTCTAATACTATTTTCAGGACTTCTTGTTGAATTTTCCTTTTTTAAATTTCAATTTGAAAAATTCAAATTTAGAGTAGTTTCGTCTCTTCTTTGCTGAATCGAGCTGACTCGATATGCTTGATTTTCAACCAAATGTTATGGTCTTTTGAAACCCGGCAGATAAGTTGGTAGCAAATTTGCCGCTTGTTGTTTCATAGCATCTGCAATCTCCGTGGACTCCTTGGACATCTATATATCGGGAGAGACTAGCGAATGATGTACTATTGCTAGCCATGCAAACAGTACAGCAACACGACGCTGCTTCCCATGTGCCAGCAACGTGACAAAAATAGCACCCACGCCGCTTCCCACGTATCAGATCATTTGCTTTCCCCGCGTATGAGAGTCGTGCCGCGTTTTTTGTGGGCCAAAAGCGGACCTAGGCCTAGTCAATGTTTCTTTTTTAGTAGTATGTCAATCAGCTATCATCAAATATTGAGTATTCAGATAATAACAAGTATCATGGAGTATCATGAGGCTGGTATCATGTACCGTCGAGTCTTAGGTATCACCTACCATCGGGTATTATCGAGTACCGGGGAGGGGCGCTGAACCTCACCGTCGACGGGATTTTCCGGCGACAGTTGGCGCCGTCCGTGGGGAGAGGCGAGCGGTTGCGGTGATGGCTAGACCCAAGAGGAGTGTCGCAGCGGCCGGAGGCGAGCCACCGGAGTCAGGGCACGACGGAGCGTACGCGAGGCAGGAGCGGCAAATCTAGGACGAACAAGATATCACTGGCGAGACGATGGAGGGAGCGGCCCAAAGGGCGATCGCCACCGCTCCAACGACTGAACGTCGGCGGGAGGACGCGCCGGCGCAAGGACCTGGAGGAAGCATCCCAAGAGCTCCCGGCATCAACTTGCAGGGCTGGAGGAACCAGAGCCAAGATGCCCCGGACGTGGGCGGGGGAAGATTAGACGAGCCAGGACCCAGCAGAGTCGTTCGAGAGGAGATGCAGCAAAACCCACCCACCCATCCCATGCAAGAGCGTCAACACAAAGACCCTTCATCTGCTGAAGACATCCTGCGAGATAGGAGAAGGCTGTTGGAGGAACAAATCGATCTGCTACGGAGAGAGCTCGTGACAATGCAACCTCAATAGCGCTACGTGCCCCGAATGATACCATACCCAGAGGAGAACCATGAGCAGCATCGGCAAAATGTAATAGTGGCACAGCCGAAGAAGACTACCGAAGGGCCTCTGAGCGCATACCTTCGTGGCAAAAAATGGCCCGAAAGATTCAAGATGCCAAGTGTATTTAAGTTCTCTAGAGAAACCGATCCAAACGAATTCCTGGATGTATATGACACGGCAGTTGAATCAGCGGGTGGAGATGATGATATTAAGGCAAAGAGTTTGCTGTTAACCCTGAAGGGCACTGCACTCTCTTGGCACACTTCACTGCCGCAAGAATCCATACACTAATGGAACCAACTCAAAGATGCCTTCGCTAACAACTTTCAAGGCAATTATATCCAAAGAATGGTGGAAGGAGACCATTTCGCCTTGGAACAGGGTAAGAAGGAAAGCATAAGGGATTACTATAAAGATTTGCTGTTGTACGATGCCAGATAAGGGATGTATCTGACTCTTCGGTAATCAATGCATTCCGAAGAGAGCTTCAACCTGGACCCCTTCTACACAAGCTGACTCAGGACCTCCCACAAACAGCTGCGCTTCTTTACGATGAGGTTGAAGAATATACAAAGGGAGAAGAGGAGAATTTGAGGAGACAAGGCCAGCTGAACACAAACAAGGAACGTGATGGCCACAAAGAGAGCAATTCAGAGAAGAACAAGAGACATCGCAATTCCAACAAAAGGGTAAGCAACATTGAACCCAAGCAAACTGACAAGCGAAGAGCTATTGACAACAACAGGGGGATTATCCCCGAAGAGAATATAATTCCTGAAGGGATGAGTACAGCAATCAAAAAGATAATACGAGAAGAGATGATCGAAGGAATGACAATTACCGGAGGGAGAATTATCACAGGAACGACAGATTCCGAGGAGGCAATCAGGAGAAGGAAAAGAAATACTGCGGGGTGCATGGTGACAACTATTCACATACAACCGAGGAATACAGAGACGTTAAAACGCAACGCGAAAACTACCAAAACCAAAAACGACAGCGAAGGCAAGACCAGCGTCCGAGGGATCAGCACCGCAGATCCCCCGAGAGGGTTCACAATGTTGAAGAGCCAAACCGAAAAGTTATTCATGTCATCACCGGAGGATCCTCGTTGAATCTCCCATCAAACAGAAAGAGGAAGGAATTCATTCGCGAGGTGTCGCACATATCAGTGTCAAGTAGACCAACACCCGCACCACCAATAACCTTCGACACAACTGACGCCAAGGGCGTGAAGTTTCCACACCAAGATCCCTTTGTAATCACCGCTGAAATTGCTGAGTATGACGTCCAAAGGACGCTGGTGGACGGAGGAAGCTCGGCAGACATCATCTTCGCCAGGGCATTCAAACTACTCAACATACCGAAAAGTAGACTGACACCATCGAATATGCCCCTCATCAGGTTCGGAGGAGAGCCTGTGGCCGCCATTGGCCAGATATCTTTACTAGTAACTTTTAATGAAGGAAGGAGAAAGATAACAAAGAGCATTTGTTTTGATGTTGTCGACATGGAGTATCACTACAATGCCATCTTCGGAAGAGGAATTATCAATGCCTTCAGGGCAATTATACATCACAGCTATTTATGCATGAAAATGCCCGCCGAAGGGGGAGTCATCACCGTTCGAGGATGTCAACAGTCAGTAAGAAAAATGAACTCCAAGGCATACCAAAACTCAAGCCAATTCAAACTACGGAGAGGATCGACTCCCAATACAGACCGAAGGGTTATAAGCCCCAGGTCAGGCCAGAGAGCGAAACGAAGAAGATTCGATTGTTCCCGGAAAATGAAGAGAGAACAATATCCATCGGAACCACCCTCTCCGAAGAAGAAGAAAGAATCATCAACTTGCTTCGGCAAAATAGTGATATCTTCGCCTGGGCGCCAGGAGAGTCTAAGGGGGTCCCCAGAGAGACAATCGAACACTCATTGAATGTGAAGATGGATGCAAAACCAATCAAACAAAAACTTAGAAAAATGGGGCCCGACAGACAGGAAGCAGCGAAGATGGAAGTCGAGAAATTGCGTCAAGCTCAAGTTATCCGAGAAGTGGCGTACCCGAAGTGGCTCACAAATGTTGTGATGGTAAAGAAGTCAAATGGCACCCGGAGATTGTGCGTCGACTTCACAAATCTCAACAAAGCATGCCCAAAGGATGATTTTCCCCTACCAAGAATTGACCAA
Source organism: Olyra latifolia (assembly GCA_036346145.1). Lineage (NCBI taxonomy): Eukaryota > Viridiplantae > Streptophyta > Magnoliopsida > Poales > Poaceae > Olyra > Olyra latifolia. The sequence continues at coordinate 7,675,641 of CM070530.1, forward strand.
CTAGTTAATGCGACAGTAGGTTGTGAACTGATGAGCTTTCTGGACACTTACTCAGGCTATCATCAAGTGTACATGAGAAAAGAAGATAAAGAGAAGACTGCATTCATAACGCCTTCCGGCACATACTGCTTCCGAAGAATGCCTTTCGGTCTAAGGAATGCAGGCGCAACGTTTGCAAGACTCATTGCGAAGGTACTTGCGAAACAGATGGAAAGAAATATGGAAGCATATGTCGACGATATTGTCGTCAAGAGCAAGCGAAGAAGGGATCACTGCCAGGACATTCAAGAGACCTTCGCCAGCCTGAGAGCGGAAGGTATAAAATTAAACCCGACGAAATGTGCCTTCGCGGTGAAAACAGGAAAGTTGCTAGGATTCCTTGTATCGCACCGAGGGATAGAGGTTAACAAGGAGAAGATAGATGCAATCCAATGCATGAAGGATCCAGAAAACAAGAAGCAAGCACAGAGCCTCCTGGGAAAGCTGGCGGCCTTAGGGAGATTTCTCCCGAAGGCTGCAGAAAAACACAAACACTTCTTCAACACAATTAAAGGGACAACACCCTTTGAGTGGGGACCACAATGTCAAGACGCCTTCGCAAGGCTGAAGGATCATCTTCAACAATTGCCAAGACTCGCCAGCCAAAAGGGGGCAGCACATCTAACCTTGTATCTAGCAGCAAGCCACTTTACAGTCAGCGCAGTCCTCGTCAAGGATGAAGCCGAAGGGGGATAAATGCCGGTATACTATGTATCGGAATCATTGCAAGGAGCGAGAAGAAACTACATCGAGCTGGAAAAGATAGCTTATGCATTACTTATGGCATCAAGAAAATTACAGCACTACTTTCAAGAATTGAAGATAAAGGTGCCCACAGCATACCCTCTGAGGTCTATCTTTAAGAACAAAGACGCCACGACAAGAATAGCGAAATGGGCCGCTGAACTAGCACCCTTCGACATCACCTTTGAACCGAGGACAGCCATAAAAGCTCAGGCACTTGCCGACTTCATCTCTAAGTGGTCAGCTGAAGTTCAAGAAGATGGACCAGCACTACCCCCCTTGTGGAGCATAAAATCTGATGGTTCATTCACAGCAGAAGGAGCAGGAGCATCGGCAATTGTAACTGACCCCGAAGGACAAAGTACAGAGTATTCTCTGAGACTAAATTTCAAGACGACGAACAACGCGACTGAGTACGAAGGACTTCTATTGGGTCTTCAGAAAACAAAATCCCTCGGAGCAAAAAGAGTCGTCATCCACACCGACTCAAAGCTAATAGAAGGACATATCACAAAGGACTTTCAAGCCAAAGATGCCGAAATGACAAAATATCTGGAAGCAGTAAGAACAATGGAGAAGTATTTCGTGGGGATCTCTGTGAAAACAATACCAAGGGGGGAAAATATGAGAGCAGACGAGTTGGCCAAAGCAGCAGCATACTTCACAAAAGTACCTGATGGGGTGTTCTATGAAGCGATATCACGAACGTCTATATGTCCCGAAATGCAACTTATAGCAAGATCCCTGGAGGAAGACTGGCGAACAGTCATCGTCAAATATCTTCGTGATGGTGAATTACCCGAGGATAGCAAGAAGGCTTACACAACGAAGCAACGTGCAAGGACATACACAATGATGGATGGTCTCCTTTACAAGTCGGAAATCGGCACGCCGTGGATGAGATGTGTTTCTAGAGAGGAGGGAAAGGAGGCGCTGGCAGAAACGCACGCAGGAGTCTGTGGTTCACATCAAAGCCCAAGGGCTCTAGCAGTGAAGGTGTTGCGCATAGGAATATATTGGCCAACGGCCAACAGCGACGCAGAGGAGTTCATAAAAAGATGCCGAGGATGTCAATGGATGACAAACCAGCCGAAGGCTCCGCCAACAAACTTGCAGCCCTCACCCCCCATGTGGCCTTTCGCGAGGTGGGGGATTGATATTGTGGGGGAGCTCAAGCAGGCCTCAGGAGGGTTCAAATGGATTATTGTTGCAATCGACTGCTTCACCAAATGGGTTGAAGCAGAACCATTGACGAACATCTCAGCTGCGAAGGCCCAGCATTTCTTTTGGAAAAATGTGATATGCAGATTTGGCATACCCCAAGAGGTAGTGGCTGACAATGGATCACAATTTATCTCATCAAAACTCAAGTCATTTTGTGAAGACCTTGGCATCAAAATATGCTATGCCTCTGTGGGGCACCCACCAGCGAACGGTGCAGTGGAACGGGCAAATCAAAACATCATGAAATCACTGAAAAGAAGATTAGTAGATGAATCAAAAGGAAAATGGCCAGAAGAGTTGGGGAAGACACTCTGGGCAATTCGCACAACACCCACGAGACCAACGGGATATTCACCCTTCAGACTGGTGTATGGCGAAGAGGCAGTAACGCCAGCTGAAATCCAAGCTAAGACCCTTCGAATCATAACAGGTGGAGCCAACATTACTGATCAACCACCAACTGACACCGTCGAGGAAGACAAGCTCGAGGCAAAGCAAGCCTTAGAGAAGTATAATGAGCTAATGAGCAAAACCTACAACAAGCGTGTGAGACCACGGGAGATCCAGGAAGGGGACATGGTCCTTCGAAAAATGCCACAACGGCCATCCAAACTAGAGCCCACTTGGGACGGATCCTTCATCGTCTACAAACAAACAAGACAAGGGTCGTTCCACCTCTCCAACCTTGACGGCTCTTCGGTCCCAAACACATGGAACGCGAAGAGCCTGATCAAATATTACCCATAAGACAATGTAAAAGCGCTGAGTACTCTTTTCTTCGACTCGGTTTTTTCCCTAGCGGGTTTTACGAGCGGAGTTTTTAATGAGGCTCAGGTGCCAAAAACCGGCTGCGACCGGAAAAATCCTTCGAGAATGTAATCTCCACGATGTAACTTCAAATGAAATGAAGAAAAGGAGCATTCCCGTGCAGACATTTTAAACTAACGGAGGGGCTGGCACGAGACCGAGAGCACTCGCGCCAAGCACCCAAAACAAGACCTTCGCGGGCCACGAGCCTTCGCGAATGTATAATGCGCTAAAGCGCCAAGGGGCTGGCGCGAGGCCAAGAGCACTCGCGCCAAGTACCCGAATCGTATCCTTCACGGGCCATGAGCCTTCGCGAAGATATAACGCGCTAAAGCGCCAAGAGGCTAGCGGGCTGGCGCGAGGCCAAGAGCACTCGCGCCAAGCACCCGAATCGTATCCTTCACGGGTCATGAGCCTTCGCGAAGGTATAACGCACTAAAGCGCCAAGGGGCTGGCGCGAGGCCAAGAGCACTCGTGCCAAGCACCCGAATCGTATCCTTCGCGGGCCATGAGCCTTCGCGAAGGTATAACGCGCTAAAGCGTCAAGGGACTGACGCGAGGCCAAGAGCACTCACGCCAAGTACCCGAATCGTATCCTTCACGGGCCTTGAGCCTTCGCGAAGATATAACGCGCTAAAGCGCCAAGGGGCTGGCGCGAGGCCAAGAGCACTCGCGCCAAGCACCTGAATCGTATCCTTCGCAGGCCATGAGCCTTCGCGAAGGTATAACACGTCTTCGCGAAGGTATAATGCGCTAAAGCGCCAAGGGGCTGGCGCGAGGCCAAGAGCATTCGCGCCAGGCACCCGAATCGTATCCTTCGCGAGCCGTGAGCCTTCGCGAAGGTATAACCCACTAAAGCACCAAGGGGCTGGCGCGAGGCCAAGAGCACTCGCGCCAGACACCCAGAATGTCAACTTCGTGGGCCAAGAGCCTTCGCGAACGTGTAATAATCTAAAACACTAAGGGGCTTGTGCGGGGCTAAGAGCGCTCGCACCGAGCACCCGAAGCACAACCTTTGCGGGCCACCAGCCTTCGTGAATACTGACTACGCTAACGATATTACGCGTAATGCAATAAAGCAAAGAAGCAATAAGCTCAGGCCAAATGAAAGCAAAACATCACATAGATAAACATGTTCACTTACAAATACGCGACAACTTAGAAACAAAAGATTATGTATTACATTAGCAAAAATATTACAATCTTAAAACTACCACTATTCTATTCCGCTGGTTTCTTGCCCTTAGGATCTGAAGGATCTTTGGGAGCCTGAGGAACAGGAGCTGTTGGAAGACCTTCGCTTGACACTTGAGGCCCCGCGGTCCTCGGTAGAGGAGTTGAAGAGGTCTGCCTCCTCGCATGCGCCATGAAAGCATGGCAGAAAGCTGGCCCCCCGGCTCGCCAGAAATTGACAAGAAAATCCCGAACAACTTGGCGGGAGCCGCGGTCGAATGAGCTGGCGGTGAAGGCCAAAGGGTAAGACGCGCTTGGAGATGAACCGCCTAAAAAATGCGTGCACCCAGTGCTCTTCAGCATTGTTGAAAATGCGAAGACAGAACTGACGGCGCAGTCCGATCCGTAGCGCAAGGAACCCTCCGCGAAGGTCCCGATTGCCTCCTTCAAATATTTGAGGGCCAACGCCGGATTCTTCGGAGGGGCGCTCGCAGCAATCGTTCCAAGCCTAGCGATCTCCTTGGCGAAGGCCTGGCTTAAAGAAAGAAGCTCTCCTTGCAGCGCCTCCAGTTGTTGTTAAACCTTCGCCGCCGAGCCTCGAAGAGCCCCAAGCTCCACGGCTCCATTTCTCACTTCGTCGTGCAACCCATTGCATTCCTTGCGCGACGACTCCAACTCGACCCGTTGGGCCTCGAACTCAGTACGAAGTGCAGCCAGGGCCTCCTCGGCGGTTTTCGCACGCTGCTCTGTCTGCTCCTTTTCGGACCTAAGGGGGACCACCAGCTCCTTCTCCTTCGCGCTCACTTCCCGAAGAGTGTGGTTCTCTCGGTCGAGTGTAGAGACGCGACCCTCGAGAACAAAGACACCTCTCAGGGGTCCACTCACTTGTGCCAAGCAAGCACGATTCCAAACCAAACTCTACAAGACAGGATACAAACATAAATAACATGAAGACCTTAAGAAAAATACATAACAAGTAAATGATAGTAATGTGTATATTACCGAAGCAAGACTCAGCTCGACGTTGCGCATGTTCACCAGTAAAGGGAACGCCTCGCAACGATCAAGGACGGAAGAAGGAACGCCCCCGAGGATAGAATCCACATGCTCATCTTGGAGGATGGTGGTGGGCTCCACGAAGAAGTCACCGGAAGCAGGTGCGACACTGGGCACGGGTGTAGCACGTGAAGCCCCACCCTCTATAGTCGTTGCCGCTGCCAAGGATGTAGCGCCGAGTGCGGGGGTGGCGGGCAAATCTGAACCGCCAACGCCAGGCGCAAGTGGGGCAGAAGGTGAAGGCCCCCTCTCCGCGACAGTGGCCGCCACCAATGCCAGAATGGCATCAGCTGAAGTATCGGCACCAACGGCCCCAGAGAGGGGCACCGAAGGTGGCTCCGGGTTGGCCCTTTCTGAAAAAAAAAACATAAGGAAAAAGCTAACAAAGCGAAAAAAAACATACCGAAGGTTAGTAACAAACCTTCGGCGGAAGGAGAATCTGCCAGCCAAAATTCCGCGTCAACAACGAAACCAGCGGTGTAGTCCTCGGCTCGCCGACATCACGAGCCTCTCTTCAGAGTCACGGACCACGTCCCGAAGGAAGAGACCCAACTCCATGGCTGTCCTAGAGCTCGTTGGAGCCATGTCCGGGATCTAATGGTCCCGAAGGGGTCTTGCTGACCAAGACGTCCAGTGGATCGTCACCACCACTGGCGGCGCTTTGCGCGTCCGGTGAAGTGTGATCGTCCTCGACCGGATGGCCCTCTTCCTCAACCTCCTCTTCGTCTCCTTCCTCGTCCCTCGGCAGTTTTCCTTTTCCCGGCCCTCTTCGGCTCGGGCTCCGTCCAGGGGGTAACTACCCCAAGGATGCGATTGATGCGGGCGTCCACCCCAGCTTCCCGAGCCCGCGCAATTTCGTCTAAGCGTAGCGGCCCGAACATCCCTTCGGCCCTCTCCGTGGCCGTTTCCAACTTCCGAGGCCGGTGGTCCTTGTCACGCAGTGCGAGGTGGTCGCCTCCCTCATCCACGATTACAAATCTCTCCCAAGAGCGCATCACGCCCTACTTTGGTCACAGAGAATTCCTCGGCGAGGCAACGATAGAGAAGCGCTATCGATCCTCTGAGCAAAGAACCTCTGCGCCTCTTCGGAGCCGGTGAGCTTTTCCACCGGGAACTTGACACAGTCGGCCGCTCCCAGGGTGTACCTCAGCAAAGAGTCAGCTTCATCTACCTTCTGGTAAAACCAGAACAGTTTCCAGCTTAGCCCCGCAGCGCCGTCCCACTTCTTCTTCGTAGCCAGGGATGGAAAATCTGAAAGGTACGCCGCCTTCACGACAAAGTTCAGACATCCGAAGGGGCTGCCGCTGGTCTTCCTCTGCCACCGACCTTCGTGAAGGAACCCGAAGACTCAGGCGCTAGGTTGCGCTCCATGGCTTCGGAGCGCCCACTCAAACACCGCAAGCCGCGCCACGGCGTTCGGGGAGAGGTGTACGAGCTGCGCCTTGTACAGCTCGAGGATCTCCCCGACGAGGCGAGTGCAGGGAATCCGAAGACCCGCCTGCACTTGCGAGTGGAAGACGACCGCCTCGTCGGCATTCGGCTAAGGAGTCGTTTCTTGTCCCGGCAACTGAAGTTGTCCTCTTCAGCAAAGGAGCCGTCCGACACCTTCGCGAGCATATCCGGGGTCATCCTAGACTGCCCCAACTCCCAAGACAGCCGTGCAAGGTCTGCTGGGCTCAGGATTTTCTTCGGAGCCATCGAAGATTCTGAGAACTGCACAAGTAGTTGGAAGTCAGCACTTCCGAGAAGCAGCCTTTCGGGATCATAGATAAAAAAAAGAGGAAGAAGACGAACAAACGCAACCACCATGAATATTCGACCGCGAAAACTTCGTAGAATGTAGTACTACTTTTCAAAAAAAATGGGGATCGGTGTATGAATGGCGTCGCAAATGATGCAAAAATCTCACCGGCAAGTTCGTCGGCGTCGAGCCCACCAAACACCGAAAGCCCCATACCCCAAATCGAGCAAAAACGCGGGCGAGTGGCATATCTGTAAACTTAGTCGGCGATGAAGAACGGCGGAGAACCAGCAGCGATGATCTACTGGCGGCAGGAGCACGAAAGGACAAGCAAACCAACGGTGGCCGGAAGAGGGCGCAGGAGCGGGAGAATTAGCGGCGGTGGACGAAGTGCGCAAGAGCAAGAGAACCGGCGGCAGCGGACGGAGCGCGCAGGAGCGAGAGCAACGGAACGGCGGGAGGTTGGGTTTGAAGAGCGCAAGTGTGGAAGAAGAACAGTAACGCGGCCCCTTATATAGAAACCAACATGACACGGATGAACGCCACGTGTCCGCATCAACGGTGACGATGCGCCGCGAAGAAACCGAACAGGCACAGAAAGAAAATATACATATATAGAGAAAATTCCAACGGGCGCCTACAAATCTGATGACACGTGTGACGATTAACAACCAGGATCAACGCGCTGACTTCGAGGCCACTGACAATGTCAGAACGTCAAGTCCAAGTCACATCAACAGGCGAAGATATCATCGGAGACAAAGAAGAAACAACATCTTCGGGAACATCACCTCGATGTGGAGAAGGGGGGCTGGATATTCCGGCCAGACACCACGGCGAGGTGGCGACGTGACCGTAAGGGGCTTCTGTTGTGGGGGCAGCCACCCCATCTCCAGGAGAGGTGGATGTCCACGAAGATGTTGTGAAGATTCTTCGTGTAGATTGTTACCCGAAGGGATAAGTGACGAAGCCTATCCGAGATAACCTCAAGTCAGACCGTGAGTGAAAGACTTGGACATGCGCGAGGGGTCGAGAGAAGGACGCGAAGGATAAAGTATTCCGAGTGCATCTCAAGCAAGGAGAGTCCTCGGGATTTCCACCGAAGGATAGCGGAAGGTGTCTAGTCGAGGGATTCACGAAGACCCTTCGGAAAGACCGAGAGTGATCTTTGACAAGTTTCGGGTCAGAAGACGAAGACTTCGCGACAGCTTCTGACAAGAACGAATCAAATCAAATCAAATCAAATCAACAACTTTGTCAGAGTATGTCCCCCAAGGGCATGTTAGGGAGTAGGATAACGTGGATTGTAAGAAAACTAGTCTAGCCGTTGATTGTAGGATCGACGATCCAGAGTTCAGGGTAATCTGGGTATTCCCCCATGGGTCAGGGTATTTTGGGTATTTTCCATGCATGTAAACTCTGGCCCTAAAGTTGTATAAATTAATAATCTCATCAATGAAAGAGGGCAAGCATTCTGATCATTCATATTAACACTAGTTTATTCGCTGAGCGCTCTGCTCTCTCACCACCATTCTCTCTTGGCGTCCTCTCCATCACCGGGGAGGGGCGCTGAACCTCACCGTCGGCGGGATTTCCCGGCGACAATCGTGTATCAAGAGTAGGTATCGTATAGTATCATCGAGTACCGGTTGGGTATTGTCGAGTATCGGGCATATTCGAGTATCATGTAAAGGTATCACATAGTATCAGATACCGTCTAATGTCGGGTATCATAAGGTATTGTCAAGTACCAGGTCGACATCAAGTATCATCAAGGCATTGGGCATCATAAACATATATCATAAGTATCATCAAGTATTGAGCCGGATATCGTTAAGTATCAAGTATTGCTGAGCATCGTATATCATCAGGTATTAGGTCAGATATCATCAAGTATTAGACCAGGTATCGCCAAACATCAGATATCATGTAGTATTAGGTCATATATCATCAAACATCAGTTATCGTGTTCTTGGTAGAGCGAGCCAAACGGTACAGTATTTTCTAGCCTTTTCCTTTTATATGATCGCAAGGTGGTTCTGGTTTCTGGGATAGGTTTTCACGATCTCCGGAACTTGAACTCATTGCCATTGGGACATGGACGAATTGACACGTCGCGACCAAGTCTCGGCTAGTTTTCAGCAAACAGGCCAAGCCATTGGCACCCGTGGAACAGAGGCGAATTGAGACGTTGCGACCAAGTCTCGGCTTGCTTTGGAGTCTCTCCAGCAATGCTCTAAAATCCGGTCTCTATATATCCATCTAAATCACTGCTCTATATTTTTATTATCTCCAGCGGGATATCTATTCAGATAAACTATAGAGGCTGATACAGAGAGAGCCTCCAAATTTAAAGACTATGAGAGATAGACTCTAAATTTAGATACTGAGGTAAAGACTCTGCTGAAGGACGAGAGACTTTAAATATAGAGAAGATTCTGTTTTACAGGCTCTATTGGAGATGCTCCTATTAGTTTTATTTTGGTGAGAGCAAGATTCAATGTTACAGCGAGCGAGAGGGGCGACGCATGTACGCGCCCTACGCGGTACACGGCACAAACCAAACCAAGCCAGGAAGATGTACCTGCTGGTTCGTTGCCGCGGTAGGTAGAGCGTCTCTAAGAAGCTTTAGCTTAAATTCCGATGGGAAAGCAATTCTTCGTGTTCTTCTCTGTTCTAAGAATTCCTTATGGCGGACCTCGTTCCGATCATTGTTATCGCCGTGGGCGCCGCGGCGGCGAGCGGCCCCGACGCGCTCCGCTTCGCGCTCACCTTCGCTGGACGGAGCCCCGTCGCCGATATCGCCATCTGCGTCTTCGCCATCGCCGTCGCTGTCGCCGTCGCCGCCCTGCTTCTGGCACGCTTCTTCCGCGTCGGCGTCGCGCGCAATGCGGCAGCCGCCCCACCTGCGCCGGCCGCGGATCTCTTCCCGAGGATGGTCCGTATGGTTGCCCTGGCCGTCGCGATCGCCTCCTGCCTTCTCGCCGTCCTCTCGCTGGCGGCCGGGGGCGAGACGGCCGCCGGCCAGTACGCCAGTCAGGCGTGCGCGGCGGATTTGGACGTCAGCTGCGGCTGCCGACGAGGTTGCCCGCATCGTTCACCGGATCCACCACGCACGTACTGTTCATATCATTGCCTGCTCCATGGAGAAGAGGTGCCTGAATTCTGCGCGCGGCTCTGCTCCTGTTCGCGACATCTTGGTAGCTCTGCAGGCTACTACAAGCTGGAAGTAGTCCGTAAAATTATGCCGGGAAAAGGTGCCAATGGAGTAGTCCGTAGTCCGTACTGGGAATGGTTCATTCAGGAAACCCGGCTGTAGCCTTTCCGTGCCTGCCCTATGCGATCGAGCAAAAGTAGCATTGCAGCAGAATACTACAATTGTTCACCTGTTGTTCGTGCAGTCCGTTCGGTACGGATTAATTGGGGTCAGTGGAGCTGTAAAAAAAGGACAGCACTCGAGGATATCCACCAGTTGCAAAACCTGAATGATGTATCTACTCTACTGTATGTTCTTGCCCCCTACCGTTCAATCATGGAAAGATCATAGGTAGATAATATTCTTTCTTTTTTAATATAAGACGTATAGTTTAAATGGTCTTGTTTTGAAATATAAGACCTGCATATAAAATTATTGTTGTTCTTCCTTATCTACCCTTATTTATTACACGATTCTCTCTTATGTATTTATAAACAACTCACATAATGTGTTCTCTTTCATATTTCAAAGTATTTATAATATGGGTAGCATAATCATTTTATCTTGGTTTCACAACTTCCTTAATATATGTGCCAATTTAAAATACGGCTTATATAAATAAGCAGGGGAGTAATATAGATTCCCACTTTGATTCCTGTGTGTTGGAGTTTGATTCAAATTAGAATTCATTTCTATGGTGGGCTCATATATGCCAAAGCCGATCTTATCTCGGTTTCTTACTCTCCAAGGACTCTTGGTTCTTACTCTATAAATATACCCTGGTAGCCCCATGGCTAGATACGCTAAATATGTAATCTCTCCTCATATAGTGGTTTCACCTTGGTACGCCCGTGATTTTTTTTCTGCAAGAGTTTCCACGTAAAAATCTTGTGTCTCTCGTTCTCTATTTTGTGTCTCTATTTCTAACAAGTGGTATTAGAGCACAGATTGGATCTACTACGGAGAATACAAGATTAGATTGGATTAGATGCGTTGCGTCTTATCGTTTTGATCTAGATAGGCCAAATTCTGATCTGTACCTCGGCGCCATGTCTGTGTTGCAAGCCGCTCTTCCTGTTTCGGCAATTGCGTGTTGCTATCTACCATGGAGTTCTGCTCTTGATTCAATGCCAAGTCAGAGGCCATTTCGAGTGCAATCCATCTCCGATACGAATAGGCTATTAGTTCACACTTCAACAATTCCTGGATTATTTTGCATGGCATATTAAGGTACTTCTTCCGCTGATTCAACCAAGATAGATTTAATTGAGAAGATTTTAAGACATGAAAAAATATCATACTAAAAATTTCACATGCTAATGCATGTTCAGTTTTAGTTGAGACATCTTCGTCACCGTTTTGATGACTCGATGGTAGCAACTCTTTGGAGTTTATTTATTAGTGAAGGTTTTGTTCCAAGTTTTAATCTGAAATGAAGGATTTAAGTGCAAGAAGGAGTTTTATTTTTGCATATAACGTTTAGTATTGCGAATGCAGTACGTTTTGGTTGTCGCAACTCAATATTAAAGGTCTACAGAGTTTGTTTATACTCCATTGATGGTATGTTGAAGTTCTTTTTATCTAGATGTTCTTCTACAAGAGCGCCTTATAACCATGTCATGGATTTTAGTTTATTCTATCATCGGCAGTTTGAATCACGTGGTGGCCACATGTGCGAGTTGCTCTTTCTTGAGCGTTATTTGCCGAGTTTTGTGTTCCAAGTGAAGCATGCTCTTAGTCCATGAGATGAGTTCTTCGCTACAGTTTTTTCAGCACCACGGGTGATGATTTTGACTTATGTTTTGATGATTGAGAATTTATTTCAGAAGGTCGGTTGCATAGACTTAGATTTTACTAGGGTTATGAATTGTTGAAGACCCAGATTTCTTCGTCTGCTTTGTTGATAGTTGTGTGGATCTTCTTTATAGTTTGCTCAATTTGGCTTTGAGAGAAGCGTTTGGCTAGACCATTCTAGTCTTTCAGATTAGTCTGATGGACTTTGGCATGCAAGGATTATTTGTCAGAATTATGGTTTGAGGAGAACTACAATTTGTTTTTGCTACAGGAGGGATTCAGCTCAGGGTGGAGATTGTTAAAATATTATCCAAATTCGTTTCAAGGTGGAGTTTGTTAAAGTTTGATGCGAATTAAGATATCTTTCCATGTTGGACTCATACATGACACAACCGATCTCATTTCGGTTTCTTATTCTTTAAAGACTCTTGGTTCTTAGCCTATAAATATATCCCAATAGCCCTATGGCCAGATACGCCAAATATGTAATCTCTTATCATATAGTGGTTTCATCTTGGTGTGCCCGTAGTTTTATTCTTACTCTCTAAAAACTCTTGGTTCTGAGCCCAAAAATATATTCCAGTAGCCTTATGACTGAAGCACGAAACATGTAATCTCTCCTTATATAATGATTTCGTTTGGATGCATCCGTTGTTTTTTCATTAGGGTTTCTATGTAAAAATCTTGTGTCTCTAGTTCTTTATTGGTGTCTCTATTTCTGATATGGGTTCGACTAAGAGCAAGTTGTCTGATAATAAAATAAGTGTCAGTCGATTATTAATAAAATTGCACTATAACTATACTAAAATTGCATATTATAAATAAGTGCAAATTTAGTTTTACCAGTATGCAATTTTAGATTGACTGAAACAAACATGATGGTTTAAAACAAAGGAAAAGAAAAGTATATAAGCACGTGTATTTGATAGATTTATGCATCAACAAAATATAGAAATCAATGAATAAAACTAATGATTGATAAGTAGCAATTTTGATACTAAAATGACACCTTTGTAAGCTGTGTAATTTTAGTCTTACTAGAGTGCAATTTTAGAGTGACTGATAGTTAAGAAAATTTCAGTCGCCTGATAATTAGTAATTCTGTTCTGATATTGTGCCATCTTTCTATGCTGCTACAGGCCGCACAGTGCACAGCGATGTGTGGCGGCCGGGGAGCATCAGACTCCACTTGCTGTGATAATTGATAATTTTAGGTGCCGAGGGAAGACGACTTGAGGTCAACCCCCGGGGCCCGGGCGCCTCAAACGAGCGAGCTTCCCCTCTCTCGCCTCCCCGCTCACCCCCCGCCCGACGTCGCCGATCTGCGAGCTCCATTGCAGAGGAGCAAGCGAGCTCGGCCCTCCTCCATGCCCTGAGCCCGTGAGCCGCGAGAGCGCCCTGCTCCCCGCCGGCCGCCGGCGCCGGACGCGCGTGCCGTCTGATCAGGTGTGTCCAGTGTGCGCTCTCTCTTGTCTCTTGATTTCAGATCTCCTGTCGTGATGCACATTCCGATGTTTAATTTGCTTGCTTTGTTTGAGATCCGTGCTTCCTTTTTACCGAGCTATAGATCGATCTAGCTAGGAAAACAGCAAAGAGCTGCTATAGATCGATCTAGCTACCTATTTTTTTCTTCAGAAAGCGTACGGGCTGTCTACTTGTGCGTATGGCCGCAAACGAGTCCAGCTCCAGCGAGCCTGCCCTGCCAGACTCGAGCTGAGCTCGGATTGACACCCGTGAGGATTCGTATCCTTTGCATTTGTATCTTCTGCCGTTGTCTTTACACTTCATCTCACAAATACAATAACGCGGCATAAAAAATGCACTGTTTGCTACAGTGCCGATGCTATAGAATTTTCGTTATAATATCCTACCGTTCCACTCACAAAACATTGTGCGTCTCTGCCTTTGCCGTACCAAAGACAGAGGATGTGCTTCCCGCTCGTGGAGGTAGGCTCATCTAGACTCGCTAGCATATAATTTGTATTAAAAAATACAAAACTATAGTTGGCTAAAACAAAGCTCGAGCTAGAGCTAGACTTGATTAAATATGATTTATCAGGGAAAAAATAAAGTCTAAATAGGTTCGATGCAGCTTGAGTAGACTCGAACAAAACTTGCGCTTTAGTATACTCCAGAAAATATAATTTTATATGGAAAAATATTTTTCCCTCGGCCTCCTCGGACGACAGCCACGCGTACTCGTGCGAGCTCAGAGTCCAGGAGAGAGAGATCAAGGTGAAAGAGGAGAGAGAGAGGAGGAGAAAGGAAGAAGAAAGCAGGACAATGGTCATCAAATGTCGCCAGGTCTGCTTCCAAGCTGAAAAGATGCGTTGAGATCCGAGTAGTGACACATCACTAATTTCTGCCAGTGACAGTAAATTTATGATTTCAGACCGAGCAGTGACAATTCTCAAATTTTCAAATCGAGTAGTGACAAATATATCTGATTAACCCTTTCTAAAATGCCAAAAATGCTCCTCCGTAAAATTGATAATTTATAAAAGCTACGTGCTGTTCATGGTTGGGTGGTGCTGGATAGGTCAAGATCAGTCAGACCCAAGCTCAGCCGAAATGCACTGGAAGTTTGCCTCAACAGAGTCGCACTTGTAAATGAGTACTACCTAGTACCTACCATTTTTTTTAAAAAAATAAAAAAATACTACTTATATAACCCTAGAGGAACATCCTTAATTTATTCCCGCGGTGAACTTTACGCAAAAAAGTAAAGCAAACTTAGTCACTCCCAGTGCAATGGTATTAAGAGCATCTTCAATAAGGTTACCTCAGCTAGCTATAAGGTTTCCAATTCAGTATTTTGTTTATATGGAGGAGAGAAGAGGAGGAGACAGACAAGAGTTAGCTCTTAAGCAAGAGTTAGTCTGTAATGTTTTTCAAGACAAATAAAGACTATTACATGTGGACTCATATTTAATTTTGAGAGTATGCTATAGCTAGCCCATTGAAAAGTTTGTCTACATGCTATCTATAAATGACATGGAGATTGTTTATAGCTAGTAATTGACTCTACTATTGGAGATGCTCTATTAGTTTTTATAACTTCCACGTAGGATAGATTATTAAGGTGGAAGATAAATAATGAGGAGAGAGATGACATGGTCGTTTCTTATATAAAAGATGGTCTCTATCCTACAAACAAAGAGAAGAAACAATAGGAAATACTCATTAGAGCATTACTTATTTCTATAGATATCATACATATAAAGAAAAGAAAATATAATTAACTAATGGATACAATGCATTGGGAGGTTTGTGGCATGTTCAACAAAAGAAAATGAATAAATTAACTAATGGATACGATGCATTGGGAGTTTTGTGGCATGTCCAACAGTGCTGTATTTTCACCCATCCTATTATTGTAGTGAAATAGGGTGATTATTGGGTTGGGATGAGAAACAGGGAGGTGAATACTGAGAAGATAGAGAAATAGGGTATAAGAGAAAGAACATAGAAAATGGGGTAGGATTGGTGTTGGGAAGAGTTTAGAAATAGGGGGGTGAATAGTGATAGAAAGGAACTGTAATAATGATAGGGTTTGAGAAATAAGGTCAACGAATATAGGGTTATAGTGTGGCACGTTTATAAACAACCTCCAAGCTACCATCAAATGTTGAGTACATATTTAATCCCTTGGTTAACCAAAATTGTACTAAAAATACAAGTAGGAGGGTTTAATCATGAATCCATCAATTCTTCTCTTTAGAATTTATTACTTACCACTTTTTTTATTTAGATATGAGGTTGAGAGCAAGTCCAGCAGGTGCTCTATATCCATTCTCTATCACTATTGCTACTCTTTCTCAGTCTCTATATCCATCCAGCAGAGTCTCTATGTCAGTTTCTAAATTTAGAGATTCTCTCTCCGAGTCTCTATATTTAGAGACCCTCTCTCTTGTCTCTATATTTTTTGAGGATAGAGACTCTGCTGGATAGAATGAAAGTATAGGGAATGAATAGTGGTTTAGAGAAGGGATATAGAGATCCAAATTTAGAGAAACTGCTGGTGATGCCCTGAGGGGAGGGGGCTTTAGTCTTTATTTCACACAATCAGATACAGCGGATCCTATATCCGTGAGATGATGCACTGGTAGTGACTAATAACCAGTAAGTAATAACACTTGCATGCAGTTCAGTAACCCGGCGGTGTTAATGAAAAGAGATTTTTTACGGTTCTTGAGGAGGTACTGAGAGGTATCATAATTTCTAGTGTTAATTTGTGGTACCTCCTGGTACCTTAACACTGAGGAGGTACCGGGAGGTACTACAATTTATGAGATTTTTTACTGTCCTTGAAAAGGTACTGGGAGGTATCACATTTTTTAGTGTTAATTTATGGTACCTCCTGGTACCTAACACTGAGGAGGTACCGAGAGGTACCATAATTTACACTAGAAATTGTGGTACATCTCGGTATCTCCTCAAGGACTGTAAAAAAGCTCACAATTTATACTAGAAAATATGGTACCTCTCGGTAGCTCCTCAAAGACCGTAAAAAAGCTCTAATGAAAAAGTAGTACATGCTATGAACTAGGTAGTACTAGTAAGCTCAAATCAAAACTGGATCAAAAAGTCCTGCCCAAAAATGGATGTCTGTTGATCTAAAAATGGATGTCAGAGGAGGTATTGACCTTTCCTTCTAGATGGTACTCCGTTAAGTGGATAATGGCATCTCCTTATCATAAGATTTTTGCAAAACGTTTCTTACAAAACATAGACCGCTTGCTAAGTTGCTAGTCATGTACGGATATGGGTAATTTTTGTCCCAGGTTTATGCATGAAAGCTACTAGAGTGTTTTGATATAGATGGAAGTTGATATCATGTAGCCTTTATTTGGACCAGCTCATGAGATGTGATTGGACAGTAACACAGCCGTTCATTGTAGTAGAATAATTTATTGGCGCACTATATATTAGTTGCACAACCCATGTGACCGTTTCACTTTCACCACTAGAAACGCATGGCTAGCGTACAACACACAACTGTCACCAAGAAATTTAGTGTTTCTCAAACAAGAAAGGAAAAAAAAAGATTTGTTTCACACGGGCGCGCACACAGAGTATCAGGAGAGCATATGCTCTTAACTGCCCATCTGCCTGGCCCTCCACATATGAACAGGATTGTCAAATGTTGAAAAGTAACTATTCTACCCCGTTTAATTAATTATTCACTACAGTCCAGTATACATGCTCAAGCTTAATACTGTATTAAATTACCATCAAATTACTGCTCAAAGATAAGATATTTAGCTGACCCAGCCAGAGAGAAGCTTCCACTAAACTCACCAGCTTACCCGTCTTGTGCCTGGAAACTCACAAAGCAGAACACCAAAACCAAGCATTTTCCACCGGCCATCCCCCTCCATAAATACTCTTCTCGCGCGGCCACAGTAGGTTACCATGCCCAGCTTCTTCTCCATGAGGTCTAAACCCTAAGCTCACCTCCACACCTCTGCAGATCTGCCAAAAGAAGCCTAACCCACTCCGATCCATGGCGAGCACCAGTTTGGCCACCGCCTTCGCGGGCCTTTGGGTGGCGATTAGCGCCATGGAATTTATCTCCTTCCTCGATGAGGTGGCGGATACCATGAACCTAGCTCAAGCTCCGCCGCTCGACGCCGCTGTCGAGTTGGTAGTACCGTTGGCTGCCATCGGGGCCTTCGACGCCGCCGTCACACTCGTCTTTGTCCACCTCCGCAACGGCGGCGGTGCCGGCAACCGCTGGATCCCGGAAGTTGTCACCGTCATCTTGTGCGCGTCGACCGGTGTCCTCGTGCTCCTCCAGCCAGGTGCCATGAACGGCCTTGCGCAAGCTCAAGCGATCGGGGCGGCCGTCCGTTTGGTCCTGCCGGGAGCTGCGACGACTACGTTGTTCCTCTCCAGCACGCTCATCTATGTGCACGCCCACACGATCCATGGAGCCGGCGCGCGCAACGGGGCGATCCCGGCGGTCGTGAAGCTCTTCGTCACCAAGTTGACGCTCGCTGCTACACTTGTCACGGCCGTCCTCATCCTCATCGCTGCCTTCCTCGCCTTCTACACCAAGTGAATTGATCAAGTTTCTCCCGTATTATACCACTGCGGGCAGGGTAAGGGATTTGAACGTTGGTCCTGGGGGTTAACACGAACGCCTTCTGCTGTTAGCGACTCTTGTATAAATGTTGATTGACATGGTACGTTCGATCGGAAACATGAGCTCATGTGTACGTGGTGTTGTTCGTCTCCGTGATTATATGTGTGTTGGGCGGTCCTTGCATGAGCTTGGTGCTCAGCTACAGCCACAGGTTGTGTATGCATGTATGCAGATGCAGTCACATCTTTCCAAAATTGCAGGCTTGCAGCCGTTGCTCCGCCCTTGTTTCGGTGGCAGGGAGGAGCGCCGGTTTGGGGGCGTGGAGTTGTAGGCGATGGTGGAGGCGGCGCGCGATGAAGGCAACCGGAGCGGGCATGCATGACGCATCGAGAAGAAGGTATCTTCTGTGTTGGAGCAGCATCCGATCAATGCTGCAGATCAATATGACTTATCCCCTGAAGGCCTGAATCGCTTGTTATTTGTAGTACTGATCTTACTGGAACAATATGACTTAAATTTCAGATATCTGTTGTACTTTTAAACGCTAACTAATCAGTGCTCGCTGGGAAGTCCTCTGCACCTCCCGTTTCTTTCGGCCACTGGCTTTTCCTTTTTGAGTGCTTTGCAGTATCAAGTTCACTTTCTCGTCTTACGATCAGCTTCAGCTCGTCAATTGGTCAGATTTTCCTAGAATTTTTTGCCAACATTTCAAGAGAGGATATAACATTTTATTTTATAGGAGAACAATCTGTTTGATTTGATCGGTATCCAGAAAACGAACAGATATTGTGCATGACTATTTTCCATCGAGTACCAGGCGATCAATTCATAAACCGTTCCCTTAAAACTGTACCTGCCAATGTGCCATCAGATTTCACTCTTGTACAATTAATCCACTGGGACATGGCGAAAACGCCAATTTTATATGCATTATTTGTAGAGTTGCTCCTTGAGATTGACACAGGGCCAAAATTCAATAACCAATTTGAAAGACCGAGCCGAGCGGCTAGAAGAGGATTGAATAGACACCAAAAGGATCTTCACGCTCTTTTAACAACGCGTTCTAAAATTTAAACCAAATGATGAACCTTGTCTCAAATAGCTATAAAAGCTATTCGTGCTGAAACATAAATCTGTCTGACTCTAAATAAGTCTCAAACACAAACTCCTCACCCAAATCAAATCAAGTCATATATATACTCATTACCACATGAAGATCTTCAAATGGTCTCGCACAATTGCCCTTTTTAGGAAGGGATTAATTAAATTCGAGAACAGTACATCCACGGTTTACATAAAGTCCCTAGAAGGATGAAAACACAAAGCTGGTACTAACCAGACCACTCTACCATCTTCTTCTCCAACTCTACCAACTTTTTTGGCCGAATATGTCTTAAACGTAGAGGTCAAAACGTTTTTTTATTATTTTAAAAAAGGTTGTCGAGGATCTCTAGTAGAAACTCTATAATACTGTTTATCTAACTTTTTAAGGATAGAGAAGCTGCTGGAGAGATGAAATCCTTTTAAGTGTAGTGTAAAGTGTAAATGAATTTTAGAGGATAGATAGAATGTGTAAGAAATAGTGTTATAGAGGAGAAATTTGAAGTGGCCACTGAAGATACTCGTAGCCAGGCCATTGCCAAACTAGGACAACATGATCCGGCCGGACCATGGCGAGAACATCAAACTGCCGTTATTTTGGAATTGGGGATCTTCAAGCAATCAAGCGTTCTTGGTCGCCGCCTAGCAAGTGTGTGCTGAGGCTGATGATAGTGACCTTGGGTCCTGACACATCATGGCAGTAGTACACAATGCAACGACTGCTGACTGCACATGCGTGCGTGTCTACCTGTGTGTGGTCTTCCAAAACTATCCACCAGATTTCCACATGTCGAGATTTTTAGGATGGCGCTGGCTGGCAATTTCGTGCAGGATCCACCTGCGCTGCCATGCGATTCTGCCCCTGTCGCCTTGATGGATCGGAACCAAGAGGACGGGTTGGTCCTTGTCATTTTACTGGACCGTACCGTTAATAGTGGATATTTCAAAAAAAAATTTGGTGAAAAATTTCAAACAGAATTTATGTTTTCAAACTTTAAACAACTAGGATATAAGTAGGTTAGTGACTTGAGATGGTCATGCGTCTATTTGTACATATATAGCTAAGTTTGATGAAATTTGACCAAAAACGAAATTTTTTAAGCGGTTTGAACTTTTATGGGGAGAGGGGAGTGGTAAGGCCGAAATCCGGCAAATTTCGGTGAGATTTGGTTGAGAAAATTTTTTTGATCCTACTGGCTTGCAGGTTTGCATCAAACGCCAACAACTTCGCCCGCGGGCGGCAGGGCTTGATGCCACGAAAGTGCTCGTGTGCATGCCTCTAGGACCAGCATTGTAAGTGGACATGTCTACGGATCACTGTCCACACGTATCTGCGTCAGGCACATTAGCCTTGGCAAGCTAAGACGTTTCATCGCTAAATAATTATATGGCTCAGTGGTAGTCATCGGCTAGCCACAAAACATGCGCTAAAGCTCGTCATAGTTTAGCTAGCCAAGGCAAGACACCTAACAAGAGCAAGGCTCCGACTTATCTAAGACTTTGCAACCGTGGACTTTCCTATTTTTGGCATAATCTACAAATCGCGCGATGCATATATACCTGTGCTGTTACGCTTGGCCTTATAAACCCCTCACAATTGCGGAGCCTTTCTCTAGCGAAGTCAAGCTTTCTTCCGAACGAATAGAGATGAAGAACAACTCGATTTCTTATGGGATTATTAGGGTCATAGACTCGTGCGTAGTAGCGCAAATAGGGGTGCAACACTACGCAGGATAGGGCTAGAGTAACACACTTATGTGTTACCGTAGCTCAAATATTGTGTTACTAACACCTATTGTAACACATCCAAATAGTGTTACGGTTGCCTATGTTGCTATAGTGCAATCTATTGCAACACAAAACAATTGTCCCTATATATAAGAAAAGATGTTACCGCTATGCTGAGTAAAGTCATAGTTTCTAGCAACACACATCTTTTTATACTAGGTTCAATAATAATCATCACATATTGTACGATAACACAGACCATCATATATTGCACAATAACACATACCACGGATAATGGTAAGCACACTGCATTGCATTAATGTATTAAACACAATATTTTTTTACATCACTCTTTAACAGACGATGGCTCGATTAATACAGAACACAGATCTTAATATTAGAAGTATAACTTTGTAGTGCTATGATAAAAAATTACAACTGCTGTCATATATTCTTCATGGTATCAACTAAATTTTGTTACTAATTTTCTTCCCAGGCTTGCAGCCAATATTTCCCAAGCCAAATCATTTTTCTATTCCATGTCACCGACGTGTTTGCAGACAAACCATCAATTCCACCAGGAATCTGGGTTCACGAGCTAACATGAGAATTTCTACGAGCAAAGCAGTCGTGTGACGCGACGCGATCGTCGATCAACATATGTAGCAGTGCCGTAAGTAATGACTAGACCGAATTTCTGCGCTGCTTCTCGGTCACTCACCGCAAGCCCCCCTTCCTTCTCTTCTCATCGTGTTGCTGTCATGCAAAAGTCCGAAAATTTTACTTTCATCGTTAAAAAAATTGTCGCGGTCGCATTTTTGGCGGATCCGCCGGCCGGGCCACCACTTTCGCCCCGTCGCTCAGCTTTCCATCTAGACCGGCTGCTTTGCCCCGCCATCCGTTCTCGGCATGCACGACCTCACCTCACCTGCAGCTATCGTCCGCATGTGCGCTTGTCCCCTTGAGGTTTTGATCGCAACATTTTTTTGGAATCTGCCGACCGCAACGCCCCACAAGATTCTTGAATGTATTAAGATTTCTCTTCGGAATCTTGCACGATTGGGTGACCGGTCGATCTACTGGAGGAGGGCTACTTGCTGCTCTATAATAGGCTTGCAGCCTCGATCTTTCTGTGGGAAAAAAGGGACCGAAATTTCTCATCAAGAACGTCTGTTTCAACCTTGGATGGATCATTCGGTTCATGCGATCGACGATTCCTTTCATGACCGGAAGCAGGACATCGTCACAGTGTGTCCCATCTGAGCAAGGCCTTTTTTTGAGACGTGAGCGAGCCTAATTGGCCATATGCATTGCAGGATACAAAAACGGAACATTTTTATTATTTTTTTAAAAAAAAGCAAAGCAAATTAAAGAGCAGGCAAGGCAAGTTCGCACTTGCCATCTTTCGACGTCTAGTGGCAAGTGGCTAATGCCATTTTTTGTTTTTTACATAGTGGAATCAATTTACAATGTAGTTTTTTTTACATAGTGGACACAATTCTAGCCAGCCTATAATTTACAATGTAGTTTTTTTGTCCAATTAAAATGGGGATTTCTAGCCTCTCAAAAGAATGTGGTGGCTCATTTTACATTTTCTATAATACTGTTTGATACTATTAAATTAGTGATACCATAGACATCTTAGTTTTAACAAATAGATAAAGCAAGTTTATCATATTAAAATAACACATTGTTTGCTAAAAAATATATCACGCCGTTATGATCTAGATCCACTGTAATTGATGTTGTATAAATTTTCTATTATATTCAACTAAAATCATAATTAAGATATACGTTGTTGTAACCCCGCGCGCTTGTGCTCTAGATTTAATAGTTTGTAGCTATAATCTAGATCAAATATAATTAATATGGTGCAAATTTTTCTTTTTTTAATAGGGGAATTTATAGCCTTTAGAGCATGGATACTCTGCCGCACCTGAGCACATAAGGAATCGGAAATGTGAGAGAAATAAATTAATCTTTTCTATTACCTTTTACTACCATGTTTTGAAACTCGTAAATTTATCATTTTTATACTGCTTTCCCTTAGTTAGATTAGAGCAGCAGCAACACTCACATGTCTCCTCCATATGTTCCCTACTTCTTGTCCCCTCCGAGTAGTATGCCCTCAGGGCTTCTAATTGCCAGAGCGTTTCGATTCGATTTATAGTAACTCTTAGGCATCTCCTCCTTGGGCTTTCAATCTACAGCGGTGCGTAGGCATCCCTCTTCCAACGCTCCGATCCATTAGTTCTAAGGGATAAACTCCAATTCGTTACAAGCCCACATATATATGGTTAGTATCAAAACAAACAATTATCAGATTGTAGTTCTTTCAAACATCAGATTATTTTGTTTTAAATTTTTTCCTAGACCGAACTACTGAAAAATGCAGGAATAGAACCCAAAGCTATCCTGTATTGTTTTGAGGTCGATTTCAGTTGTAAAAATAAAAGACTAAGTACAGCGAACTAAACTTGCACTTGGCATGACAGGCAATTTGGTTTGTTTACCTCAGTTCTGCCTGCTGTTGCACCGGTCGATACTCAATAGGCAACGTAAGACGTATGTAGTCCTCCGATCCATGCTACCAAGAACTGATTGAGCACCGGGCCATGCATGGATTACATCAACAATATTGGCTAAAAATTGACTCTCGGTCGCTCTACGTTTGAGATACTAAGATGCCTCTCGGTGATACCGATCCTTGGTACGCTTCCATGCTCACTTCTAGTTCCAGTGGTGGGCTCGTTTGCTGTTGATCGGGGCTCAAGACATGTGATGCAGGGGAGCTTTGGATGGTAGCGAGGCTGGCTTCCCATATAAATATATAATTAATCTGGGGTCCTACCTTTTTTTCCTTGCTTGTTTGTATTGATGTGCCCATGTTACAGTTAGAGACGGAGACCTCTGTATGATGTATGATCTAACCAATAGAAAGCTAATATTCTTCTATAAATATACGCATTCGTATTGTTTTAGACATGGCAAGTCCTAATGTAGTCTATATATAATTTTGTTAGATTTATACCGTTATAATTTGAACCAACCGTCACAGATCTTTTCTTTTTTCTCCGATTAAATTGAGAATTTCTTGTATTTTAAAGCGAACGTAGTAGCTCCATTAGACCCTGTTTTATATCACAGATCTTTTCTTTTTTCTCCGATTAAATTGAGAATTTCTTGTATTTTAGAGCGAATGTAGTAGCTCCATTAGACCCTGTTTTAACAATATAATAGATATATATATATATATTTCAGCATCTACGTTCTAAGATGTACACAATCTAGTGTCATCTTCCGTGAACAAACCGTATAGGGTACGCGGACTGAGCTTTGGCTCAGTGGTAGCGCATGCCGACGGCAGCCTGCCCGCCCACGTTCGAGCTTGGCTCGGCGTGCGGTGTCGCACATTTTCCCGGGATTAAATCCCGGGGCACACTCGTGCGTATTAAGTGGGACTACGCGTGTCCGCGTACGGAGGTGTAGGACCTCTCATCTAGTTCTGCGTGTGTACTGGACGTGTACAGGGTGCATGAGTATGATGTTGTGGTGTGAGTTGTGTGCGTCTGGGCTGTACCATCTCAAAAAAAAAAACCGTACAGGGTACAGGAGGACTTGGGGTGTACTGTTTCAAACTGAGCATCTACTAGCGAACTGCCATCCTGTAGTGCCTGGCTGCGCGCCAGCCCGTCACAGCACCTGGTTGCGCATCACGCGCGGTTCCGCCATCATCTTCGCACCCGGCGGATCCGACGTGCATGGCTTGTGGCTTGCAGGGTCCTGTTCGGCTCCTCTGGGCAGGGCCCGATCCTGGAGGTTGCCAGTTGCGCCTCTGTAATCGTCGCGCTGACCGCATTCGTGCAACGTGCTAGGGCAGGTACGTCACTCGTCACATACTCAGATCCGCACGGGGAGGCAAACATCAAGAAAAGAAAAGTAACCACTCATCAGGTGACTGAAATATAAAAAATCTAATTCGGTTACATGAGACATCCAATCTAGATCCAATGGTTCAGATGGTCCCTGTTTTCCAGGTATAAATATAGTGTTCGCACCGAAATTTGACAGTCGGTTTAAACACAATGTGGGTTTAGGGCTTAGTATCACGGTCAGCACTGAATTCTATGGCTCAGCACATGCCAGCCGATCTGATCCTGCAATTAATAAGGAAAGACGTAATCAGCTTTATTTAGCCAATTGGATCTTAGAATAGTGTGAACCTGCGACACTTGAGGACAACCAAAAAAGGTGTAGAAGATTCAGGGCATGTTTGGCAACAAAGTATTTTTATAGTTTCGAGACAAAACCATAGTTTCTAAAAATACCATGGTTTTTAAAACCATGAAGTGTTTGGATGACTAAAAAATACTTCATTCCAAAACCATGGTTTAGTAGAAACCATGGTATTTTTTAAAAATTTGAAACTCCTCTCCTAGCTAAAGTTTTAATGGTTTAGCTCTCACTAGCTCTTATGTTTGGTCAAGTTTACCATCATAAAAACTATGTATCTAAACAGGTGATAGTTCCAATGAATACTAGAGTTTAGTGAAACCATGATTTTCATATGTACACAATTGTAAACTCTATGTATTATAAAACCATGATTTCTCAAAACTATGTATCCAAACAGACCCTTAAATGTGACTACACGAAATGCAAAACTAGACTAAATGCGACGAGAAGTAAAGGAACAGGTAAAAGTAGATTTGATTGATTGATGTTGAACCCTTTACATGCCTCACGGTCTACATATTTATACATATTTATACCTCGACTCAACCTAAACTGACTCAACTTCGTGTCCAACTTGGACTCGATTTATTTCCTATCGTACACATACCAAACTTAGACATATCCTAAAAATAACTTACATGATCAACTTGGGCTCAACTTCACACTCGACACAAAACCTGCTGGATTCTATGCGTAACTTCTATATCCGACGTTTCAGGACTTTCTAGAATATCTGTCGGCTTTTTCAAAAATTGGTCCAATTAAATACTATCGGCTTTAATCACATCGGCTCGTTACTACAAAGACTGGCACATTTCCAACAGATCCTCCACCGTTTATCCATTCACGATTCCCGTTGATTTTGGAATTTTTACCGCCAATTCTCACGCGTTTTCTCATGTAAAACCTGCGTGTGACCGTTTAGAGCCGATGAAATCAATTTTGTAGCAGAGCGAAGGCTAAACAGACTATTAATCAGATCAACAAGTTGATTCAAGTCAATAGAACGAGGATAATTAAACAGACTATCGGCTAATAGCAAGTTAAAAGTTGATAGAACGAAGGTAAACAGATTAACGTCTAGATTATAAAGTCAAACTAGTTGATAGAACGAGGGTGAAATCTAACCCTTAATCGAAACGGTGATAGCAACAATATTGACTAAGATGGTATTTCGATAAACCAAGCGAAAAGATCAGACTTAACCGAGACAGTACTTGCCTGGGGTTGTATCATAAAGCCAATCAAGAAGACGATGCGCAAGAAGTCGATCGAAACCAAAATACGGATAAACTAGACTAAATGCGATGAGAAGTAAACAAATAGGTAAAAGTAGATTTGATTAATTGGTATGGAACTCTTTACATGCCCCACGGGCTACATATTTATATCCAACTCAGCCTAAACCGACTCAACTTCGTGTCCAACTTGGACTCGATTTATTTTCTATTGTACACATAACAAACTTGGATATATCTAAAAATAGCTTACATGACTGACTTGTACTTGACCTCAACACAAAACCTGCTCGATTCTTCATGTAACTTCTATATCCGACATTCTAGGACCTTCTAGAATATTTATCAGCTTTTCCAAAAACTGGTGTTAACCCCTAGCCCCCTCCTTTCCCCCTCCTACTCTTGAATCAGTCGCCACCGCCAACTCCTTCGCATCTCAAACATCGCAGTGTGCGCCTCCTACACTAGTGTGCCGCCGCCAGCTCATGTCCCACCACCACACCTACATCGACTCATCCTTCCTCACGACCATACTCTTCTTCCTCCTCTCCAGTGACAACATTTCTTCCTCTTGTCCCTGGTATCCCCCGTCATGCCCATCTTTCTCATCTCTCGTCGAATCTGCCTCTACCTTCCTCTGTCTCCTAATGATCCTCCTATCCTTGTGTAACCGTCGACTGACACTACCTACTGCACTCCGCCGATCCACGGTCATGGTGGTGCTGTCGTTTCCTCGCCACCTAGCGCCCACGATGTGTCCCCGCCGCCCCAACCTTCCTTTAAGCTTGAGGGGTAGGGTAGGAAATGCATACAGATAATCAGTATTGTCTGACATTCATATTCGAAAAAGTCATATCTATATTTTATTATTTGTATTCAAATAAAAACACTATCCTTATTTAAAATTATTTGTATTCGCATAATTAAATATTCATATGGGCTATTAAAGTCTTGATATGTTCCAAGGATTGGATAAAATGCATCTAAGAAGGCAATATCCGAAATCGTATTTAGATTTAAGAATGTTCAAATTTATATTAATAATATTTGAATTCATATTCATATTCGCTTAAAAAATATAGAAACCTCCAATATGATAAAGACACAGCCCATCTGTTTCCACCCGTGGTGAGCCCAAGCGTGCTAACCCGGCGACGTTGCCTGCGAAGTGAGAATGTGAGATGGCCTGAGAAGCCGCATTTTTTGTTTTTTAGTGAAAGTTCCACGTCGCTGTGCTGGACTACTGGGTGCTGATTGCATCGCAAAGGCCTCGTGGGCCGTGGGCCGCACCCGCTCACGATTCTGCGCCAATGGGTATGCGCGCGCTGCTCCTCGGGCGTCTGCTTGCGACATATAATAGTACCCAGACGCTGCGTGCAGGGAAATCTATAGAAAAAGCCCAATCAATCTTTGGCCCAAATCTCAATTGGAAACCGATAGCAAAAGGGATCTTTCTGATTTTTTTAGCTGATTTTCTAGGAAAACCCATAGGGGAATATATTGTATACAAATATTACAAGAGAATGTACAAGACAAGAAGATGACTATAGGAAAACTACAAAATGGATATTCTCTAAGAATGATTAGGGGGAAGAAGGAATTCATTGAAAACCCCTCATTACGTGGGATTCCAGATAGGATCACATTTTGTTTATGTGCTTTCCAGGCGTTCCTCTCTGTCTATTCCCCCATGGGCCATGGCCCCATTGTGTCCCTACTTGTCCTGACCTTCTAGGGCTTACTACAGCACAGGAATAGTAGGCGATCTGATACACAGAAGAACAAGGCAGATGTAATGCCATCACAAACCGAAAACAAAGGAAGATAAAAGTTCAATTTGCGAGACTTCCAAGTACCCTCACCGCCACCACCACAAAAAAAAAAGTATTGTTTTAGCCACTAAAATATGGCTCTCGACCCATTTTGGTCACGGGAACTCAAAGCCGGGTTACCTAAGTCCTCAAAATATCAAAACCTAGCACAAATATTCTCTTCACCGGTTAAAAATGGTTTGGCTAAGGTGTTACATAAATTTTTATGTAAGAATATTTCACGAAATCTAAACTAAATTGTATATTTGAGATTCTAATTATTTTACAAGCTCATAATAATTTCTCCCGTATTTTATTGTGTTTTATAATTTTTAATAAATTTATATCATTTTCTAGTAATATTTAAAATAGGAAAAAATACTAAACAATTATGTAAAGTTCGAAAAAATATGTGAAAAAATTCTGCAAGATTAGATAATCATAATAAACTCAAATATATAGTTTAATTTGGATATCGAGAAATATTTTTATGTAAAAATACAATAACACTTTAGTTTAACCACCTTTGACCGGTCAAACCCACCGTTGACTCAGTCAAGTGATCATTTGTGCCTAGTTTTAACATTTGGAGCACCGAGTTAGCCCGATTTTCAAGTTTAGGGATCAAAATGGATCGAAGGTCATAGTTCATAGATGAAAAATAATACTTTTTTCTTAAAAGAACTCTTTAAACCCCTGTTTGTATAATACAAACATGTGAGCTTATTATCGTAGTATTGATATGGAAGTCCATGGTTATTCTTTGGAAACTAGAATGATACCCCCTCCACATTTTGGATGGGTATTTGGTATGAAAGTAGTTCTGCCACCTTGCAGCTTATATCGTCAAATATACCTTCACTTCTTTACTAATCTCATCTAATTCTTTTAGAGATGCATGACAACAACGACAAAAACAAAATCACCAAGGTCATATCATAGTACAAGGATGTAAATTAACCTAGTAGGTTAAATAAGAAGTCCATTTTACAATCCTGAACTTTGAAAAAGTATGAAAAACAATCTTGACTCTATGTCATAGTTTCTTGAGTTGGTTTGCTACTTTTATTATTTGAACTATATTTTAAATTTATTTGTTGAATTTATATAAATAATTTGGGACTAGATAATACATTGCCATAATTTATTTAGATCCATAATATGCTCCAGTCATCCTACAAACAAATCCAAAAAATTTGGAGCTGATTTGCTATTTTTAACATTTGAATTAAAATTCAGTCATGAGCCGCTGGCCAAGCACTCCTCCTCCCTCCTTCCTTCTTCCCCCCTCCCTCTCTGAATCTGAGAATGAAGAGAATGGCGGAGTAGAAGAGGTCAGATTGGGAATTTAAGGATTTGGGAACTTTGCAATTTAGTTCCTGTGCTTTGGACGGATCTGAAAGGGTGCTTATTAAAACATCAATACAGCCCCATGTTTGTGTATTCTCTAGTAAGTTATTTTATAATGCAACCATGGACTATGGTATAAATGCATAAGGGTTCTTAGAGATTCTAATCTAGCCCTTTTCATGATAAATTTGTGATTTAGACCCTAAGGTTCTGCTTATTATGTAAGGACGCTAGAAATTCTAATTTGGCCCTATTTCCTTGAACAATCTTGTTTCGCAATTTATCCAATGATCCCAGAGTTGCTCTAGAATGCTCGGTAACTAATGGAGCCCCCTAGATTTACGAAGAAATTATGTAAACATCGTGTCGATTGTTTCGTAATTTCTAAGTACGGGACGGTGCTGGAAAGTTATAGCCAAACCCCTTTATTTCCCGTTGTTATCCAGTAAATATCTTTTGATGGTCATACTTGTGTTATAGGGTGCTAAAGAATTTCAATATCTAACCCCAGAATATTAGAAGCTCTATGAAAACAGCACTTTTAGTTGCGTTTTACATCAAAGGCTTAAACAATTTTACTTTGTTATAAAATTTTGTCTAAAGCATGATTTC
The DNA here is from genome assembly GCA_036346145.1 of Olyra latifolia. Taxonomy (NCBI): domain Eukaryota; kingdom Viridiplantae; phylum Streptophyta; class Magnoliopsida; order Poales; family Poaceae; genus Olyra; species Olyra latifolia. Next base: position 7,705,579 of record CM070530.1, read on the forward strand.
TATATACACTGACCTATGTTGCAGATTAATATTGGATGACATGGTTGTGTGATCCTTTCGGTCAATTTTCGCGAGCTGTGATCTATTATATGTCGTGGGATGCGACTTCAATCTATTCTTGTCCACATTGCAAATTAATTATCCCGATAACGGTGCTGACAGCTTCAATTGAGCCCCATATCTATATTATTTTAATGGGTCATATGCAGATTGGTCCTTGGATCATGGTAAAATTACATAAGGTGCATGAAACTCACAATCTAGCCCCTATCTCCACTTGATCTTTATTTTGAAGTCGATTCAATGATACCCATATTTGCAGTAGTGTCTTTTGCAGGTCCTAACAGAGGAGTACATGTCTAGAGATGTGAAAGGGAGCTAAAGATCTCAATAAAGCCCTATATTGATGCAAATTTTAATGACTTTCTTTTGCGATTAGTCCTCATATTATGACATAAACGCTATAGGGTGCTCGAAATTCATAATCCAACCCCTATTTGCACATTATTCCTTAACGATTTTTCATATACATAGCCCCTCGATCTATATTCCCATATTTGCAATTTGCAGGTCCTAACGGAGGAGTCTATATTTAAAGATGTGATAATTTAGCAATTCGACCCCACGCATTGATGAAAATACAATAGGGTGCTTGGAGATCCTAATACCTTTTGAAAGTCGTGATAAATTTGTGACTTAATTTATGATGTTTCGTGTAATTATATGAGGGTGCTAGAAAATCTAATCTAGCCCCGTATTCGCAGACTTGTTTTAATAAATTAGTCTTGCAGCTTATGACATAAATGCATTAGGGCTTGTTTGGAAAAGGAGTGGAAAAATTCCCTAGCATTAGAATTTTCGGATGGGACTTTGTGGTCATTTCACTTCCAAGGAATAGACTATCCCCTCCCCTCCATGCCTCACTCTCTCCTCTCTCGGTATCTCTCACTCTCTCCCGTGGATCAGTGTCTTTCTCACTCTCCCCGCCACGGCCGCCGCCAAGCCCCGCCACGGCCGTCGCCCTGGAGCCCTGCCATCTCCAATTCCAAATCCACCCTAAATCCCATGGCCGCCTCGCCGCCGCCTTACCTCGCCTCGCCTCTCCTCCTCGTCGCCTCTAATGACCACCTCGCCGCTACTCGCCGCGGCGCTCATGGGTGTCCTCGCCCTCCTTGCCTTCTTAGTGGCGGCAGAGATCCGACGGAGATCCGGTGGCGGTGCCTTCCTGCTCGACGAGTTCGGCTTCTCCCACCAGGGCGTTCTCGAGCTCAACGTCTCCGGCATCTCCTTCGACTCGCCGGCTACCTTCAAGCACGACCTCTCCCAGCTCGGCTTCTTTCTCTCCATCCTCGATGCCTGGATCCATGTCCTCTGCCAGCTCCAGGTCATCGAGGTTACCTGCGCCCTCTAGCCCAACCTCGTCAAGCTCGCCTTCTCCTTCGACCGCCTCAAACCGTCCTCCAACCCCGCCAGCGTCAAGGTCGGACTAGAGGCTAGGTTTGCGGAGGCGGAGGTAGAGTTGGGAGAAAGCGAGCTCGAGCGAGAGGAGGGGAGAAATTCCACGAGTCATGCACCGGGGGTTGTTTCCCCAGGGATTCCGGGTGGGAAGGGGCAAAAAAAACCTGGCTCAGGGCCTTCCAAACACGGATGTGGACCGACCCAGGGAAATTTGTCCCAAGGTTTTCTAACCCCGGGATTTGGGCCAGGATCCCGGCCAATCCCGGACCTCCCAAACAAGCCCTTAGGGTGTTATCTAGTCCCTGGAATTTTAGTAAGCTATCAAGTCACATGAGAATTGTGCCTTACAATTTATCAGCATGGTGTTGTTTTATTCTAAATCTCCATAATGCAATTTTTATGCATATGCACCTATATTGCATATTACCCTGTCAGAGTTTTGTTATTGTCTTAGACGATTCAACTAACATTTTTATAATGCATGTGATTACTCCATTAAACACTTTCATATTTTCTGTGTCGTCTGTGACTCATAAGACCAAACGACACGGGCTAAGGCGCGCATGGTCCTGTTTTGACCATGGTTGCTGCCTATACCCCTTTTATATCATTTTTATATGTAACTGCATGCATAGTGAAACAGAAGTTGAAGATTGACAATAACGATAACGATAGCACAACTTAAATGGAGGTATTTTTGTAATATATTTGTATATATAATTAACCGAAAGACCCTTTGGGGCCTTGGAAACCAAGAGATTCATAGTCGCCATAGCAGATTATCATGCCATAAGGCTATGGAGCACATACATGTATTCAGGAATCTGTATTTTATTATCAATTAATAAAATATCATGTTTCCTGTTATTTACTTGTTCATTATTTATTTGTGTATTTCTCTGTCCGAAACAATAGTGAATTGTCTGTCGTACCAAGTACTCCAATCACAAGGCACTGACTTTCTTGTGGATTTCAATGAAGCGGGCCATGTTCTGATGTTTTTGTTTATTTTTTTGTGTTTGGCTCTTCCCCGTTTCTCAGGTAGTTTTAGCTGGCTTGCTTCTCGTACGACATTGAAATGCCATTCCATTTTTTTCCTCCCTTAGTGCTCTCGTGCTCATTCATACATTTTCTTTACATGCCGCCTGCTATGGAGGTCAAAGCTCAAGTGTTCCCTTACCTGCCTCCGATCACGAGCTGAACGCCTTTCTAGAGGAAAATTGGGATCTTATGATACCATTTTTTTACAATAATATGGACGTGTGAATAAACAATCATCAAAGGTGATGGATTTCTTCGATGCAAAACGGTTTCGCGGGAAGATTAATCCATACGACGAAACGTTTGGACACGAATCATTTGGCTTTTACCATCATACATGTTACCGCATCATTCGAGCTGATCATGGCAGTATATATAATTCAACGAAAACGACAGAAAATTTTTCCCCTACAAGAAGAAATAGCATCACCAAGAAAAGGAAGAACAAAAGAATCAAGGAACAAGTGACTGTCACTATATACACTGCAATTTCTTTGCTCTACGTATGTGCTCGAGCCCCTCTGTCCCTGCTCGATCAGATCAGACTTGGGGGGCTCTCCGGTCTCTTCACCGCGCTCGCGTACCGGCGGTCTGCCTTGCGCAGCGGGCTCTCCGCGTGCACGGCGGACATGATGTGCCTCTTGCCCTGCTGGCCGCCAAGCTCCGGCTCGTCGTCACCCCGGGCATCGGCGGCCGCCGCCGGCTCGGCGCCGACCGTGAACACGAACGGCCCCATGGGCACGTCGTCGTCGATGGCGAGCAGCGGCTCAAGGGCGTCCACGACGTCGCGCATGCGCGGGCGCGCCTTGGGCACGCTCTGCAGGCACTGGTGCGCGACCTGCGCGGCCCTGTGCGCGGCGCGCGCCGAGTACTGCAGCTCGAGGCTGGGGTCCATGAACCGGTGCAGCCTGTCGGCGCGGCGCAGGTAGGGGCGTGCCCAGTCCACCAGGTTCTGCTCCCGGCCGCGCCGCCGCTTGTCGACGGAGCGCCGCCCGGTCAGCAGCTCGAGGAGCACCACGCCGAAGCTGTACACGTCGCTCTTCGCCGTCAGGTGGCCCGTCAGGATGTACTCCGGCGCCGCGTACCCGTGCGTGCCCATCACCCGCGTCGTCACGTGCGTCGCGTCCCCCTGCGGCCCCTCCTTCGCCAGCCCGAAGTCCGACAGCTTCGCCGTGTAATCCTGAATACAAAATCATTCCAACACCAAAAGGTCAGCAAATTTGCTTCAAATCTGGCACGAGCCGTTAAATTCTCTTGTTTTAGGGAAAAACTGCGTGAATTTGTACATTTGACTTCATCAATACTATTTGTTGTTAAGTGCGTTGCAACAGTGGTTGAGGAGTAGAATAATACACATTATACTGTTTGGAACTAAAAAAAAGCCGAACGGCCGGCACGAAGAATAATACAGAGATTTTGCTGCTAATTTGTCGGGCGTTGCAATACCAAATCAGATTTGAGCACGCGTGTTTTCGTCTTCTGAATTCTTAAAGGGGCAGAGCTTTGACCCTGAAAACGTGCGAGCCATCGGATGGTCGCTGGCGTGTAGAGACGAAACAATAACAAATCCATGTAGGCATGTATAATATGCAGAGTTGACAACGACTCGCTACTAAACCGTGCCGTTCATTTTTTCCCTGAATTGCGAAGTAAATGTGCTGTATAGTAGCTGTTCATGAGGGATTGGGCTGGACGCTTACCGACTCGAGCAGAATATTGGAAGTCTTGAAGTCACGGTAGATCACCGGCCTGTCTGCCTCGTGCAGGAAGGCCAGCCCCTTCGCGGCGCCGACAGCGATCTTCAGCCGCGTCGACCATGGCAGCGACGCAAACAGATCTGCACCCACACAAACATTCAGAATTTCATGAGTCAGTGTCAAATTAAAATGGTAGAACTCCAGATGATGCAGTAGAATTTTGTGCGTACTCTTGAAGAGGTGGTTCTCGAGGCTGCCCCCGGGCATGTACTCGTACACCAGCATCCTCTGCTCGTCTTGGTTGCAGAAGCCCAGCAGCTTGACCAGATGCGGATGGCTCAGCATCCCGAGGTACACCACCTCGGCCTAATCACAAATGGAACAGCGCAACGAAACCTTGATTAGCTACGAACTGCGGATGGGAGCTCACATCGGACAGGTGGGATTGGAAATGGACGTACCAGCCACTCGCGGTGCCCCTGCACGCCGTCGCTGTCGAGGTACTTGACGGCGACGTGTTGCTGGTCGAGGCCGGGGCGGAGGGCGCCGTCCACGAAGCCCTTGTAGACGGGGCCGAACCCGCCCTCGCCGAGGAAGTTGGAGGTGGAGAAGTTCTTGGTGGCGGCCTGGAGCTCGTCCAGGGTGAAGGCGTGCAGGCTCGTCGTCGCCAGCGTCCGCGACAGGTCCTCCAGCGACAGTGACCGGAGGTTCACCGTGCTCCGCCGCCGCAGCGCCGGCCCCCCGCCGGGCCTCGCCCTCGGCCCCTGCTCCGGCTGTTCCGCCCCTCCCCCCTCCCCGCCCAGCCCGAAGCACGCGAGGAGCCGCCTCCTGAACCCCATGCCTGGCTCTGTCCGTCCGTGTCGTCGCTGCTCGATCCCAACGAGCGATCAAGAACTGAAGCCTTGCAGGATGTCGCCGGCGAGCGAGTGAGTTGGGGGGACGAGGGCTCGATGGCGCGCGTATATAAAGGGGTGGGTGGTTTTGGGTTGGAATCGGATGCTTCCGGGTGGGTGGGGTTGGAGAGGTGTCTCTTCTTTTTTAGACTTGACAAGTTAATTAGGCAGGTGATCAATGCAATTGCAGGGCTTATATCATTGGTGATGCTCTGCTTTGTTAGTTAGTTAGTGGGGCGAAAGCCAAGTAAAGCATATGATATGGGGCCTGTACTGCAGCCTTCATCAGCTGGGTGACTGCTGAAGTGCTTGATGTATGCGTCGATGCCTCCTAGTGGGTGGTGAGTGGTGAGTGGTGACACACCACCACCATTGAAACTTCCTTTGGGAAATGAAACTATATGTATTATGTATAGTGGTTTGTTCTTATCATTTGGGAAAGTTAATTGTTGTGCCTTTTTTTCCTTGTCATTGTGTGCGTGCAATTTTTTTAAGAAATTTCTTGCATTTTTTTGACTTTTTTATTGTTAGATTCCCTGGTTAGTTGGACTAATGATATGGAAGTATCAAGGCGAGCAATTCCAAATTTTCAAGTAGTTCACGTGCTGACAGATTTGTTCAAGTAAATGGTCTACCCCCTTAATAATTTGGCACAAAGAATAAATATTTGGACGCAAAAATGTACACAGTGGTGCCCTGCTTAACTAGTGATAAAGATCAAACTGTAGTACTAGAACCGTACGTATGTATGCTGCCAATCTTAAGGCCCTGAATATTGTGCACCAGCTCCTGAATATTGTGAATTCCTGCACGACCGGGTCACGCGGATCGTACGAATGCAGTACTCCAAACTGCAACCAGCATACCACATAACTACTTAGGGTACGTATATATACAGTATACGGCATACACGCTCTATGACGCAACAAGAGCGGTTCCCATGTGTCCTTTTTAGCTTAATCTAGCTATAGATTATAATATTGTGCTCTCAATAGATGGCTTGGAGAGTCTAAAAATTGTTAAGAAATGGTTTTAGTAGTTTTGAGAAGAACCTTTAAAAGTTTTTTAAAAATGGCTATAAGTGCTACAGTGTTTAACTTCTATAAAAATAATAAATTTTTAGCTGTAGCTTCTATTTTTAATCTAAACCAAAAAGAATGAGACACAGCCAAACAGGCCTCGCTTACACATGCATCATGCATGGTTAATTTCTTAATAAGTATAGTTACTCGCCAAAGTGGCGAGAAGAAGAGGAGAGGGGTTGCCTTTTTTTTTTAAGAATTTGTTGCAAGCTGGTGAGGTTGAGATTTGAGCTGAGAAGCCTATTTAGATGTCGGAAGGTGAAAACCGGACTGTCAAAATCCTTTTGCCCTGTCCTCGTCTCCAATCTTTACGGTGTGCAGACATTGGAAAAAGGTTTTCGCAGTGTGCCCCGACAATAGTAAAGCGGTACACACTGGACGAGAAGGAAGTCCTTTTTTTTTGAGCTGACGAGAAGGAAGACTTGCTAGTGCGAGTGCGAGACAGCACCAATAGTGTAACTTTCTCGATTGAAAGGATAGAGTATGTGGGGTCGTCAGCACCACATCAAGAAAGATATGGTTCTCATTTTGTGAAAACAAATGAAAGGGTAATTCCTGTATCTGCTTTAAAGGAAAGCATGTCTTCGTTCTGTTGAGAATCATGGAATAATTCCCGGTGTAATTATAGCGGTGCTTTTGGTTTTCTGCATGAAAAAGACATCGTGGGCCTGACAAGCAGCAGACACTACTGGTACTGGTACTGCTATGGTACTGTCTGTGTGGACTGTGGTGCAGGAAACGCTCCCGCCGGCGCAAGCAAACAAACGAGCACGCACGGCCACGGGTGGACGACGAACCCACGCGGGCGCGCACCATCGCACGCAGAAGCCGCCCACCGGTCACTCGCACGCGTTGCAGCGGCGGTCAGCCGGCCGCCGCCGCAGCAGCGGGCAAGGCCTCGCCGGCTCACGTGTTGACGGTTGACCACAAGGCTGGCTGGCCGGGCGATGGGGTCGCGGGCTCGCAGCATGGGTCAGGGTTGTCATGCTTCCGGAACAGTGTTCACCGCGCTGCGGTTTCTCCGTTAGCCGGCCAGTCTTGTTCGTGATTTTCACGGTTTGTAGATAAACCCCTCGTTTATTATGATTATCTAATCTCGTAAAATTTTTAATATAATTTTTGAAACTTTAAAAAATTATTTAGCATCTTGTACTATTTTAAGACTACCTAGAAGATGATTAAAAAATTAAGACAACACGGTAAAATACAGTGAGATTTATGAGTTTGTTAAATAATTAGGAACTCAAATATACAATTTAGTTTGAATTTTGTAAAATATTTTTATGTAAAAATACATATAACACTTTAACCAAACCAGCTTTCACATGTCAAAACCTCAATTGACTTGTTCAAGAAATCAATTTTTGCCCGGTTTTGACATTCCAATGACCATTTAACCTAGTTATAAAGTTTAGGGACAAAAAGAATCGAGAGTCATAATTTAGCGACCAAAACCATACTTATGGAGTTGCTACCTATGAGGCCTTGCTCGGTTGGTTTTTGCTTGTGGCCAATGTGTTGCCGGCAAGTCACTTGCTCTCCTGGGACCGGTCAAAAACATTTAATAGTCTCATCCTACATGGAGAAGCCCGATGCCACGTGGGGTAACCGCTACTCCCACGATTCGGGAGTGGTGCACAGTAACTGACCCACGTCGTGCAGTAACTGGAACCAAATACCTAGAGATAGTTAAGGCCCATTAAACCTATATTTTCTATAATATGAATGCTATATAAACCCCCCTTCTTTCGCACTGGTAATCACGCAACGCTCGGTATCAAACATGGCGCGGGCATTAGCATCACTTGTAGCACAGTTCCACATTATAGTAAACCCACTTGAATAGGGTTATTATCCCTCAAAGGGGGCGCGAACTAGTATAATTTACGTCTCTTTTAGAATGGGTCTCGCTTTTACATGGTTAAATTATTAATAAATAGTTACCTCAGCAAAGTGACGAGAAGAAGAAGATGACGAAGAAGAGAGAGGCTGTCGTGCTTGCAAATTTGTCCAATTAGGATCGTTGGGTACGTATGTACGAGTAGTTGTTGCCGGTTGGTGAATGGCGAGGTTGAGATTTGATTTGAGAAGCCTATTATGTGCCGGAAGGTGGAACCGGACTGCATGTCAGTTGTAATTTGTAAAGTCCTTTTGCTTGGTCCTCCACAACATGCAGACATTGAAAAAAGGTATTCGCCGTGCATGCCGACAATAGTACTAAGCGGTAATACACTGGACGAGAAGGAAGTCTTCCCAGTGAGAGCCAAGCAAGCACCCAAACAAATGAAGGCCTCACCGTGGTGGATGTGGTGCGTAGTAGAGGGCCGAGACACTCCTGTACTGCTGCTCTTCTATGTGACGTGCCTTCTCTGGTGGCGGCAGTGATGTGGCATCTGGATCTATTGCCAGTAGCTTCCTCGGTGGTGGTGGCATCGACAGTGCGTCTCTCCATTGGCCACAACTAGGGCTCCCTGTTCCACAGACCTTCCAGATTGGAAGACAACTGCTATGATGCCGCAGCAGCGCAAGCCTTTGGTGGAACCTTACTGTTTCAAAACCTAGTGTGGCATTGGCTGGACGAGTTTGGTTCTGGCAGAGGTCTGGGCAGGCGCGATCTCTTCTCCAGCGGCAGGCGACATCGCAGAGCGGAGGGCGGCTACAAATTACAGTAGGATTCAGAAAGGAGTGTTCTTTGTAATAACTTTTCTTTTGGTTTCTCATTGTAATGTCTCTTGAATTTAATGAAATGTCCTCTTACCCCCCCCCCAAAAAAAAGACAACAGATACCATGCATGGGACTTGGCATTTGGCAAGCAGCAGCGTGCTACCATCCATACACTGCCACTGGTATACTGTGGTACAGGTCAGCTTTCCGAAAAGGGAAACTAAACTGACGCACGTGGTGATGACGCGGCCACGCCATGCCTTCTCTGCTCCCCGCGCGCCTCACTTACCGACTAACGAAACATCGAAACGGCTCTCCGTTTCGCCGCTCACATGTTGACCTCAAGGCTGCTTGGGTCGCGGGACGCGGGCTGGTCGTCAGTCGTCATGGTTGCCGCGCGCGTGCCTGCCTTGTCGGGACTCGGGAGCAGGCGCGACCATATGGGCTCTGGCCGCAGGTTTTGGATGACAGACACGGGAGCAGGCACGTTCACCATAGAGGCATAGATATGTCATATGTGGCACCTTTTTTATATTCGTTTACCCACGTTTGTGTTTTTGTTTTACTCGTACACTGGCAAGCATATGTCCTGCAAGTCAAATACGGTGCGACTTACTATTATACAGAGATAGGTAGAAATTTGCATAGGTTGGGAGGTGATTTGGTGTGAACGGCTGCACAAAGCGTATTTGAAAGATGGAACTACTTCCCAACAAGTTCGTATAAAGATCAACCTTTTTCTTTTCGTTTCCTACTTACCTTTGATTTTTTTTTTTCTCTCTGTGATCAGTCCCCTCTTTTTAATATGCTTGCTCTACTGTATTGGCCAAAGATTGTTGCCGTAACGAGTTGTTTAATTTGAGGAGCCGCCTCATCTTCTATTTATATATATAAAGCATGTGTGTTAACATCTGATTTTGAAAATTAGCCGATGCTCTGAAAACTTCTAGAAATCGGCTTAGGCCTGATGAACTACGGGCCGAAGCGGGCGCGAAAAGAAGTACCAAGTCAATCTAGACAAGTATGGAATGAGAAGACTGAATTGGCTAAAGAAGGAATAAAAAAAGAGTTCGGGTCGGCTTGGCACGAGCATATTAAGTAATATTAGATATAATAAGAAGATATAGAGTCGAGTTCGTGTAAGTTATGGGAATAAGAGTCCTAGTTGATTGAATCTAAGGTCCTGTATAAACACCTAGCCTTTGGGGTGTATAAAGGATCCACGAATCAATGAAACAAATCTACTTTTATCTGTATTTTATCTTTCATCGTATTTAGAGTAGTCTCATCGTATTTTGTCTTCGATCGACTTGTTGTGCATCGTATTTTCGATTGGCTTTAAGGTACAACTTAGGGGCTGCTTGCAAATAAGTACTGTCTCAATTCAGTTCGATCTATGTGCTTCTATCGGGTTTTGGTCGAAAGTCAATATTGTTGCACATCGAATCATTTCATAATTTTTAGTGAACATACAATTTCTTAGACTAGATGATAAATGAAGTGGGGATGAACAATTCTACATTTTACTCGTCAAACCAAAATAATGGAGTAGCTCCTAACGGTACGACTTCCGGATCGCCTCACGTAACAAACTTGGAAACTGCTTCGTTTCGCCACTTCCGCATTGACCTCGAGTCCTCGAGGAGGCGAGGGGCTTCTGGAACGAAGGCCCGGCTTCGTCAGATAAGGTTATGGTCGCCGGCTCGCGGTGTGGGTCTCATGGGTTGTCGTGTTTGGTTTGTCAGGACTCAGGCGTAGGTAATTTTTTTATCCTTTCTGGCCGCAGATTTTGGATGAGACACAAGAGCAGGTTACACATTTTCTTTTCAGAATTGCTAATTCTCAAACGACGAAATTTTCTTAACTATCAATTACTCTAAAATTGCACTCTAGTAAGACTAAAATTGCACAGCTTACAAAGGTGTCATTTTAGTATCAAAATTGTTACTTATCAATCATCAGTTTTATTCGTTGATTTCTATGCTTTTGTTGATGCATAAATCTATCGAATACACGTGTTTACATACTTTTCTTTTCCTATGTTTCAAGCCATCATGTTTGTTTCAGTCAATCTAAAATTGTACACCGATAAAACTAAATTTGCACTTATTTATAATGTGCAATTTTAGTATAGTTATAATGCAATTTTATTAATAATTGACCGACACTTATTTTATTATCAAGCAACTTGCTCTTAGTCAAACCCTTTTCTTTTATGCCATTAATTTTGAGAAATACTAGGTATACCATTCTGACGGGACCCCCCAACCGGAGTCGGGTCCCTTCTGTGCATTACCTGTACTAGTCCCTGGATCAGTAGCTAGTACACAGAGATTCCAGAGCTTTGGATCATTGCCGTTACAAGTTCGAATAATAATTACATCAGAGTACGCTAACTAGCACGAAGGCCTTAAAACAGCGGAAGGCTAATATGCAGTGGAAGCGTTAACAGACTTCCATAACTCCAAATGGAAGAGATAGAATACAACAATCAATCCCACATGCAAGCTGCAGTAGCGTTCTAGGCGTTAGGATAGTCCTTGTCTTCAAGTTCTCCACTTTCCGGGTAGCAACACTGAGGATCAGGGTCTGCTCGTTGGAATGAACAGCCCCGCATGAAAGGCGGGGTTAGCATACGAATGCTAGCAAGTCTTTCCTAGGAAGGGCTAGGTTAAGACTCATCCTAGGAAAGCTGAGGGTTATTTTGCATAAAAGCATTTGATCTAGAAGTATAAAAGCATTTAAGAAAACAGTAATAAATAAATAGCAATTCTCATAATAAACAAAGATATAACCAGGTCCTCATTCTCAAACTCAAGTTTCGCATATCTCACAGTTCTCAAGTCATCATCACATGTTCTCAAATCTCATATACCAATCTCATTCTCATCTAGCAATGGCACACATGCCGGAAAACCTTACCCGGGTCATATTAATTAAGGTAAAACTACGTTGTAAAAAGCCACCAAGTCGCTCTTAACCGGGAGCACGGCTATTCAAATGGGTTTATACTCTGCAGAGGTTGTACGCTTTATCCGCAAGATACAGTACCCTCCCGTCGAAGAGCACCGTAACAAGATCCATTAAGAGTCTAACCCCAGCCTTGCCACGGTAATACCTGATATTACACACAAGTACTCGGGGCTTCGACCATACCTGATATTACACACAGGTATCCCAAAGTCCCATCCCCGGGCAATACACCGGCGGCGACGCATCCCTCGGGACCTCACCCACGGTGCACATACCGTGACAAACCCGACGTTATTCTCCCTCTAGATCAGGCCCGTCCCATACCGGGCATGTGGTCGCACGGGAATATCTTGGTTAAACTCATCACAATCGTCGGTCCTTATTCTCGGAGCGACAGTCAAACACAAACCCAAGTCTCGTGCACGAAGGCACCCACCATACATTCCAACCGCTCCCGATCCCAGTTATTAGTTGGTCAAATTTTAATTAAAGAGTGATCAAGGCCACCATAACCAAGTTCACCAGTCTCATTCTCAGATTCACAATTCTCGAGATGAATATAATAATGATCCCCGCTGCGGGAAAATCACTCCCCGATGTTGAACTAAGCATTGCTAAGCCAATTAATATTTAAAACAGTAGGACAACATTTAATATAATTTATCCTAAGGTTTTTCATGGCAATGGGTGCATAACATATAAATGAACGACATGCACTAGGAATTTCTAAAATAAATACGCATATTTTAATTAGTTAGCAGTTTTTGGTAAAATCTAGAAATTGGGATTCTAGGGGAAAAACTTGTCGTGATTGAAGTCGTGCGGCTGTCCGGCTCGGTCTTCAGCTTCTGACGCGAACGATCGGATCTAGCGATTGCAAACAACATTCATTCAACACATTGCATGAAAACATGCATGCAAAAATAAATGAATGAGCATGCATGAGTATGATAAAATAATGCTTGCATTTGATGAATGAACTTTTTGAAAATTTCTTTTATATTTAAATGAGCATAATCACTTAAAAATAATCAAATAAAACACTTTCTTTTGACTAGAAATTATCAAAAATACATTTTATAAACATGAGCTTACAAAAATGAAGAATTATTATCTCTCTTATTTTGGAAATTTTATTTTATAATTATAACATTTTTATTTCATATGAAATGGAAATTAGCTAATAAAGATATATAACATAAATATTTTCTTTTGAATAGAAAATACAGAAAATAAATAATTATATGAATAATGGATAAATATTGTTTTCGTTTTATTTGAGAATTTTAGGAATTTATTTCTATTAAAAAGACACTAGCTACTACTATAATAATACGATATAATTAGTTGAATGCAATTAAATAAAACATTTGATTTGAAACTAATATTTCTGAAAATAAAATAATTACACACTAATCGAATAAATATTACTGGAACTGATTTTGGAAATTTTAAGAATAATTTTTATCCTTAAAGAATAAGCATATATGATTGATTGCAATTAGGTAAATCATTTTTTATTAAAACTTTCTGTAAATAAACTAATTACATATTAAAATTATTTTTATATTTATTTATCATTTTCAGAAATATTAACCTATTTTAAAGGCATATATAAACAATTAAAACAATGTCAAAATGCACTTTCCTATAGTCCGAAAAATACAGAAAATAGAATATATTCAGAAAATTACAAAAATTTTATGGGAGCTAGAATACATCCCGATCTACCCACTGGAGTTGGTTTCATCCAAAACGGATGAACGAGGAATTTTTGGTGGAGATCGGAAGGAGTGAAAAGAGTGGAGAGAGGGCTGTTCTTGCTGCGGCAGATTCTGGCGAGGTCTTCGGCGAACAAGAACGTCGCGCTCGGTCAACGATTCTCCAAGCGCTTGGTTGGGATGGATTCGCGACGAAGATAGCAAGGACGTCCTCGAACGGTTTGAGGAGATTCGCAGCGAGTCAGCATTGAGGCGAGAAGAAGTGGAGGCGGCCAAGAATGGAGAGGCAGAGTTTCGGCGTTCGAATTCTGGAGCCACAAGCCTCGGATCTGGGAGTTCTTGGGCAAAATAGAATCAAGAGAGGATTTTCTAGAACGTCCTTGAACAGTTTTGGAAACAGAGACTTACCCAAGCCGACATTGAGGAAGAAGTGGTGGTCGGGCTGGAGGAGCGGGCAAGGAGGGCATGGTGAGAATGGCGGGCTTGGAGAAGAAAGGGAGGCGAGGGAGAGGCACGCGGGCGGTGGAGATGCAAACCTGCGCCTGCGGCGGCGTGGAGGCATGCATGCATCTTTGCTTGCAAAGACAAGCAAGAAGGGGAGGAAGGAAGAGGAAGAAAGAAGAAGAAGAGGAAAGGGGAGGAGGAGGAAAAAAGATGGCAGTGGCCGGCGGGGAGCTCACCGACGACAGCCGACAACGGCGGCACAAGATCTGGTCAGCGTGCATGCAAAGACGGGAGGGAGGAGGAGGAGAGAAGGAAGAAGGGAAAGAAGAAAGAAGGAAGAAGAAGGAGGAGGAAGAAGAAGAAGAAAGAAGGAGGAGCTCATCAAGGCGGGGTGGCTCTAGCGACGACGGCATGGCGAGAGGTGGAGGTGGTGTGGAGGAGGAAGAAAAATGGAGTGTGGGAGAGGTTGGTGGTGTGGTGGTTTGGGGAGGGGGAAGAGAGTGGATAAAGGGGAGAGAGAGGGGGGGTAGGAGAGAAGAAATAGGTAGGGGGAGGGGCAAAAGTGGAAGGAGGGAATTTAGAGGGGTAGAAATGGAATTAGAGATAGGTGAGGAGGGGTAAAAAAAGGATAATTAAATTAATTTTGTAAATAGTTTGAATTAATAAATAGTAAATTTATTTTTGTCCAAACTAATTTAATCATGCAATTCATTTTGGAAAATACAATCGTTTTTATTTTAAATATGACCTGCGAAAACAAAATATTTTAAAATAGGATATGCCAATAGAAGTATTTTAAAACGCGACATGCTCATTTTCAAAGTTTTATAATTTTGGAAACGTTTATGCAAATGCAAAATGCAGATGATGAATAGGGTTTTTTTTTTGAAAATGAGGATGTCACACGTTCCCAGCTTACCAACGGTGCAGGGTCCCTTCTTTCTTCTTCCTCTGGCCGTTCCCACGTCGCCACTGTCCTTCACCGCCATGTTATCATTTAGGGTTCGTTCGTGCTCCCCAGCCTTAGAAGGAGGTCCGGGAGACAGTGGCCCGGGGATAGGAGGCGGGGTTGTGGTAGCAGCAACACTAGAGTTGTGGGAACGGAGGATGACGGTGGGTGGGGCTGGCTAAGGGATCAACACTGTCCGGGCGGAGATAGTGTGGGCAGGGTTGACATGACGATGGGATGACAAAGGAGGAGTGGCGAGAGTGCCACCGACTGTGGGTGGTGTCGAAGGCAGCGGGGGCGGCGGTAGAGGCGCATGGAGCTCGCCGGAGAGAAAGGAGGAGGAGGAGGGAGAGGAAGAGGGGGGTGGAGCCGTCACGCGTGGAGGAAGGCGGAGGTGCGACACAAGGAGCTGCGCGAAGGAAGATAAGAGGACCGAGTTGTGCTAAGGAAGACGGAGTGACATGTCCTCTTGATGTTTTATAGTTTTTTAGATCTCGGTGTTTCTTCTCAAAGCTCTTAAAACCAACTTTAATATTTTTTTTATCTCTTAAAGCCTCTTATAGAAAGCCCATAACTTGTCAATCAACAACTGGTTTAAAGTTGTAGCTAACAAGACTTATTGTACTTAGCATTGTGGTTGGATTGTGTTTGTTGTTTCAAGGGTTGTTCTCTTCGGTTTACTTATCTTCTTATTTGTTTATAAGTTGAACTTTAAAGTTGCTTCGAAACTCCAGTGCACTTTTTTCACTTGTTTTTGAGAGCTTTGGATGCAGATTCGAGATAAAAAAGAACGAACCGTAAAAGCCAAAACATTTATGTCGGCGACTGGGAGGCGAGCCACCGTAGGCCGATGAGCAAAGGGAAGAGGTGTGCGAGACCCGAGGGCGGCCCTGCCCCCTGGACCAAGGCCCGGTCGCTGGCCGGGTGCCGCCGAGGGAAGGACGTGTGTGTGTGCTAAGGTGACACAGAGTGTTTTTATCCTGGTACGGGCCTCCACTGTCGGATAATAGTCCTACGTCCAGTCTTTGTTTAGTATCGAACTTAAACGAGTACAGGGGGAGTGAGACCGAGCTTTGCGAAGCCCAGGCTCGCGTATAATAAGTTTTTAAGACATTATGTGTGTTCCTACAATACCTGGATGCGAAGAACTACCGTCTAGAACTAGAGCTCCTACGCGAGTGCAAGTGCTCCTGCTCTACGGTGACTGAGTGCTCTTCTGTCTATGTCGATCTTCGTTGCCTCTCCCTTGGTTGTGG
Source organism: Olyra latifolia (assembly GCA_036346145.1). Classification (NCBI taxonomy): domain Eukaryota; kingdom Viridiplantae; phylum Streptophyta; class Magnoliopsida; order Poales; family Poaceae; genus Olyra; species Olyra latifolia. The sequence goes on from CM070530.1 coordinate 7,721,758, forward strand.
CCTGTGCGTCCTTTTTATAGGCGGCCTCGGCCACTATAGTCTGACCTCGGTCCGCTGCGAAGCGCCGTGTTGCCCCCTGGTCGCTGGTCGTATTCTTCTGTTTCGCCATGCTGCGACACGGCAGACACACGAGATCCGCGCAGATATATGGGCGTGTTTTCCCAACTTGCTAGGAGCAGTGTTCGGACCGCCACACGGCAATACGTGTCTTTCTCTCTGGGGCGAACGGTAAGATGACCGTTGACACGACTGGCCACCAACCCGTCGGCTGACTTCGGCGAGCGTGCATCGATCTTGGGTCGTATTTAACTCGCGGTGACATACGGGACCCATGGCGTGCCTCTGCCAGCCTTGGCCGATCGTGTCGGGGCCGAGCCCGGGCCGGGCCCGGGGAGGCGAGAGACCCGAGCTTCGGAGCGGAGAAGCTCGAGCGCGAGCTTGTGAAGCTCACGCGCATTCTCTGCTGGACCAGAGACGGGTAAGTGGGCCGTATCTCTACGGGCCGGGTACTTCCCCAACAGTTTAACTTTTTGATTCGCGGATAAGAAGATAAGATGTAGAGAACAACCACTCCATTGGCCCATGCATGGGCTCTACTCGGTGACAGGTCTCTCACCTTACTCAGGATTTATTCCTAAGCTTAGACTAGGATACATATATGTGTATGCCCGCAATAGGGATGTCATTCAATCTCTTTTCAGTCTAAATTAAAATTAAAAACTGTAGCTAGAAATTTATCATTTTTGTATAAGCCAAATGCTGTAGCACTTTGTAGTCATTTTTAAGGATTTTTAGTGATTATTCTTAAAGCTCATAAAACTATTTTGTTTACAATTGTTTGGGCTCTTGAATCCTCTGTCGAGGACACATAACTTTTTCAGATTATAATCCACAGTTAGATTAAATTGAAAGGAACAAGGCCTCATGTAACATCCCATTTTTGGGTGTTTGTAAAATTTTTGAAAATTTTAAAAAATAGTAATAAAGCTCTTAATATTTTGGAAGAATTATATCTAAAATATATTATTTGACTCCATAAAACAATATATATATATATATATATATATGTGTGTGTGTGTGTGTGTGTGTAAATATTATTTTTGGTACAATATTTCCCCATCATGAGAAATAATTTCACCCAAAACTTGATTTTCAAAATATTGCTTGGAATATATTTAATATGAATATATATTTATTAAAATTGTTTGGAAAAAGGTATTTTCATACCATGAATAGTGTTTTCATGATATTGAATAGTAAACTAATATCTTTCTCAGATTCTTTTCCCCTCTTTTGCCATTTGCTTAATCTACCTTCCCTAATTCTTCACTCTGAATTCAAATTTGAATTCAAATCTGAATTTGCCCAGTGATTTGGCCATTTTGCCCTGGGCCCAAAATCCTTATTCTCCCTCTCCTTTCTACTTTGGGCTCAATTTTTCTCCTCTCTCCGGCTGTTTCACCCGGGCTAGGCCCACCTTGCCCTCCTCTCATCGCCGAGGCCCACAAGGCCAGTAGAGCTCCTCCTTGCTAGCTCCCTGTTCTTGCTCTGCCCGTGCAGTGCTCTGCCTCCGCCATCGACTCGCCGCCCCCGTCCGGCCGCCTCGCCATTGGCCACGACCTCCTCTGGCGCCATATCACGCCCCCCGTCGGCTCGACCTCCTCCACAGAGCTCAGAGCCGCCCCCCGCCATTGGGCGAAGCTCGATGAGAACTGCATTCGCCGAGACGCAGTGCGTCGCCCACATCATCGGCGTCGCGCGATTAACTCAACCTTGTCCTCCCTTGCCCTCCCGCGCCTATAAAGCCATGCCCGAGCTTCCCTTCCCTCGTTTCCCCCTTCTACCCGCAAAGTGCCACCACCGCTGGGCCCAACCCGATGAGCTCGGCCATTGCCGACGCTTTGGACCGGTTCCCTCATCCATTCTTGCTCCCTTAGCCTTAATTGGATTTTTGTTGCTTGTAGCTCGCAGCGAGCTCCATTGCCACGCCGCCATGACCGCCCCTTTCCGATCATTACATGGCCGGACTTCTCCGCCTCCCCTTCGGACCGAAGCACCCTGCCACCTCCTTCCTCCTTCCGGAAGGAATCGGCGCAAGGACCACCGACGAGCCCCGCGTCTTCTCCCCTGTTTGGCCTCCACGGCTCCCACGTCGCCGGCCTCCTCCCCTCCCGGACACAACGGCCTAAGGTAACACTCGTGGTAGCTTATAGGTGCTCACCGACCTCTTTCCGTGCTCCAAACCGCTTGAAGCACCGCCGCCGCCGCTGCTTAGTAACTTCTGCTGCATACGCGCGTGGCGCCTCTTGCTTCGCCGCCGTAATCCCCACGGGGCGTCCTAGAGCTAGGCTCCACACATCCATAGGAACAAAGCACGCAGCGTTTTGGTGCCCGTAGCTCACGGGAGCTCGCCGGCCTCGCCGAGCTCGCCGTGAGACAGCCGCGCCGACGTCACGCTGACGTCATCATTCAGCACACAGTGTGCTTCCTCTCTCTGTAGCTGACATGTGGGCCTAGGTCCCACATATAAGTTTAAGTGGTAGCGTATTTGCCATCTTTACGCTTTCCACACTGGGAAGCGCCCGCGTGAGGGAGCTGTGCTCCCACGGGCCGGACCCCGATTTTGGGCCGCACAGTGGTGCATTTCGGCCCACTACGGCGTAGACTAATTATTTAGTGTTTTCCCATTTGATTTAAATACCAGAAAATGGTTTTAGATTATTAAAAATAGTTAGCGACTTTGTAAAATCCTGGAAAAATTTGGTAAAATACTAGAATGCTTTTGGAACCTAGAAAAAATATTACTTTGCATATTCAAATAATATAATTCTCTGTAAAGTAATAATAGCCCTTTTCTAGCTATTTCCTTTAACCAGAAAATCCAGAAATAGGTTTTCCCTTTATTAAAAATACTAGATGACCTCCAAAAATCATGAAAATATTTCTGGGGACACTTTAAAGTGTCTGTAACTTAGGAAAATTATTATTTGCTCATGCACCCATATATTATTTCTTCAAATAATAGAATAGGCAATATATGACTATTGAATTGTTTGTATTAAGCTTTTTCCATATAAGATATTTTGATATATCTATCATGTCTACTGTTTATACTGATTTTTATGAATGCTATCCAATTATTAGAGATATTATGGGTTGACTTCATACATATCATGCATATACATTTATATTTGCATTAGAATTATTATTGCATAAAGGCTCTTTTAATAAAACAAGTAGATTATGGATCTCGTTAAAAGGTCCATAATGTTTGTAGAATCATTGCACATCATGCATCATGCTCTAGCATATTTCTAATTATATTTGTGCTATTTGGATTATTCACGATAGATCCGGAAGGCCCGGAAGGACAGTGTGAAGATCAGGACCCCAACACATTTGGCCCAGGCGAGCCAATATCTCTAGAACATTCTTCTAACCCAGTTTTACTTAAATCTATGTTGATTTAAATTATGAAATGCATGTTTTATATTATGTTGACTATGTTATGTTGAACTAAATGTGGTAGTTATGCCCTGTTTATTTAATCATGTTGTATACATGCCTCATTCCTTGATGATTGTTACTACCACACCTTGATTCCCTTGAATATCAAGTCCATGGCATCACCCTAGAATAATTAATAAACAATTTTGGACTCTTTAAAGTCTTAGGAAAAGAATGCTTAGACAGTGCTTAGGTCTAGTCAAATTTTGCCCAGGACCCAAAATGTCCTGGAAGGGTGGATGAATAATCCGCCGAACTTGTATTCACCCCCTTGATTATAAAGATTTGTGTGGCATAAGTATCTAGGTGATTTGGTCTAGCTGATCGGGTTTGGTGTCTCAGTGATAGGCTAAGTGCGTCTATGTCTGTCTCTATGACGTCCCGTAAAACCCACAATAATCTATGTGTGCATTGGCATGGGATTCTTGATGTGAGCCATGCATTGCTAAATAGATTATTTTGGGGTCTACGTGACGGAGCAGTTTTGGTCTAGGCTATGTGTCGTCTGGCTATGTGTCATTTGGCTATGTGTCGTCTGGCTATGTGTCATTTGGCTATGTGACGTCTGGCTATGTGTCGTCTGGCTATGTGTCATTGGTGACGGAGCGTATTTGGTCTAGGCTATGTGTCGGTTCGTTTAGTTTGGTCTTAGGTGACATGAATAGAGATAAACACCCCCAGTCATGAATATTGTTGGCATATATAGCCCAGTACGTTTTTTATTTGGTAGATGGCTAAGTCATAGGTTTTTATTATAGATTATTGCAACTCTGGCTTTAAGCAAACAAAATCAACCCAACTTCCACCAAACAGCCTGGATCATTATACTGTATTAGGTTGGGTATTGGCTCGCGAGCGCGGTTGGATTCTTGCGCACCTCGCACCCACTCACTCTTTTAGGTCAAGATGGAGAAGATGATGATCCCTACGACTGCTATGAGGACGAGGAAGCTTGTGGAGCTGATGCGTAGGCAGGGTGTTAGGCGGGACTCCAGTCGCTTGCCTGTCAGGGTGGATGGCATAGCCCTTGGAACCCAAATTTATCTTTGTTTCCGCATTTCCGAACTCTGATTTAAGAGCTCAATTTTGATATTGTAATATTTGGCCAACTCGGCCCTACAAACTTGAGCCACTATGTATTTGAACCTTTACAAATGTATAATTAAACGTGCTTGTATGAGATGGTTCCAGTATTTTGTAACTCGTACAGCGCTAGCAAGACAGATCCTGGGCTAGCGCAGACGTACGGAGGTCCCTACAAAATGGGGTCTCACACCTCATGTGCAATGCATGTGGTGTGATGTGCGTGCTGTTGTACCTCTAAAAGTGTGCGACAACGGTGTATATTAAAGGAAAAATTTATCATGTTTTCTCTGTGTTATCCTTCCTTCGCACCTCGCTTTTTTTTCTTTCAAAGTTTTGGTGTTTACGAATATGTATTTTGCATCCATAGAATATATATGCAGGCACGTATTTACAAGTAGAATGATTGTAATAAATGACTTTTAGATTTGTCACTCTAAATATTGTAATATATATAGAACAAGCATCATGTTCTACGTATTTGCATGACTACATTTTTGTCAAAATTTAAAAGACCTTTTGTAGATGTAAGCTCTGACATATATGATCATATCCAATAAGAAGTTTTTTTTTTCTAATGTCTAGCCACATAGATCATGGTAAGCTCTAGTATAGTCTAATATTAAAATATATTAATAACTCCAACATGGTTAGATCTACACATTATATCTGGCACTACCGCCGTAGTTATCTCGATTTCTACATCTTCACATTATCTGTGTTGATGATGGTGCAGGCTCACCGTGCCAGCTGCAACTCTAGTCTTGGTTCTTTTTCTTTAGTTCGCAAACGTGTTGGCTCTTGTTTTAATAATATAATGGGTGATTTAGATTCGTGCCACTCCAAAGTTCATTCTTGGAAATATGTCACTCGATGTATTAATGACATATGAGTTCTAAGTCCATATGTCATTGACATATGGAATGGCATATTTTAAAATGCCATACTTTATATTGGCATGTATCTAGATTTTCCTAATATAATAGGTTGATAGATATATTACTGTTTTTATTTCAAAATTTTGTTATTTGTTGATATGGATTCCTTTTCTATCATTATCAATTTTAATTTTTTATGTTTTAATTTTTTATTTTAGATGAAATGGACTCTTTTTCTAGTGTAGTAGTTGAGATGACTCCTTTTCTATTATGTTCTATTCTAAAATTTATTTTTTTATGATATAGTAGATATGTACTCCTTTTCTATTATTTTTTATTACAACTTTTATTTTACTTGCTGTTAATATGGACTTTTTTTCTAGTTTTATCGTTAATATGGACTTTTCTATTATTTTTATTTAGAATTTATGTTATAATTCAGGCCCACAATTATTAATGATGTAGTTTTTTGTGCTTTATCTGATTAACGTGGAAATTTCTTGTATGTTAGGATTAACGTGTTATTTGACTCATTATATATTGTTTTTATTCCAAATTTCAATTGATATAAATTGATTCTTTCTTTTAATGTAAGCCGTTATAATTTGTTTACCTGTATTGTTTGATTCTTCACAATAGATCCTTAAGTTGCAGAAGAGCGGTATGAAGATTAAGACCCAGACTTCAACCCTCATGATCTAGGCGAGCCAATATTCATAGAACATAGCTCTTATTAAATTATTATATTGTTTTACTGTATGAATTTGCATGCTTACTTTTCAATTATTACTCTATTTAATGCAAAGCTAATAGAGCTGGTCTAGCTAGAATCCACTCAATAAACTGTGTTAGTAAACACAACCCTATCCTTAGAATGAATTTCCTACCTTGTCATTTGGAAGCCTAAGAAATAGATTACAACCGCCTGACTGGGAGTGTTTGGAAATGCTTAGAATTGGCTAAGTCTAGCATTATATAGGTTGATCTTGGACGGATGCAATAATACCATGATGGATCGATCCTATCAATATTACAATTGGTATAGCTTGCTATCAACATTACAATGGTATGGCTGGTCGTTGGTCCAGCCTGTCACCGTAAACAGAGCAAGTACCTCACATGGGTTAGTCCCATCATTGCCACGGTGTGTGTCATAACCAGATTCCGTCTACTTTGGCCACAACGTCACAGCATCTGTATGCTAAAGCATTGTGGAACTAAATTAGCATGCCAAATATCGAGTACATAAATTATGGTGATGTGTAAGGCCCTGATTCCCGAGCATCCCTTGCACCCGATAAGCCCAGGTGAAAGCTTATGCAATCAGGTGACATTTATGTCTAAGTGTGAATGTTGGCCAAACAAACTCTTTGATATACTAATGATGATATTTAGATCTGCAGATCGTAGCATAGTTGAGCTCAAGGGGATCATGTCTCATAGCGATGAGGGTGAATCTCCAATCATATATTATGGAAGATGTGCGTCGTAGCTATGGGCACGGGTTTGCCATATTTGGGGATAGTACACCATAGCTATGTGTACAAGTCCACCAATTTTGATGATTGAAGGGCCTGTCCATACTATGGAATGAGTTTACCTAGAAGTAAGGATCATGTCCCATAGTGATGAAAATAAGTTTGAGGCTAACTCGGGGATCATGTCTCATAGCGAAGGGAATGATTCTATCAAATATTTGAAACCTAGATTTTGAATAATGTATATTATTAGCACAATACGTCTTTCAAACTAATTTGGTAAATTGGCTAATTCATAGAGAACCATAACCCCACCAAACAAGTCTATATCATTAAATACACTAGGTGGAGTATTGGCTTGTGAGCGCGGTTTGATTGCGCGTTCGCCTTCGCACCTACTCACTCTTTTAGGGGAACATAATGATGATGAGGACCCAGACTACTATGATGAAGACGAGGACATCTAGGAGGCTAATATGCAGGACAGGTGTTAGGCGGAACTCCAGTCGCTTGCCTGGTGGATTAGGCACAGCCTCGAGACCTGACACTTCTATTTTATTTATGTTTCCACATTTGCCAGACTTTGATAAAAGCATATTTTGGTATTGTAATATTTGAATGGACAACCTATCACAACTAAGCCACTATGTACTTTGTTTAATGTAATAAATGCCATCGTAACGATATGTATGAGATTGATGAGGCACAGGTGCCCAATCTTTCGATAGGTATCGGTAAGTCGATTTATGTAGACTCAACGTTGACGATCCGGCTTCCGATCAGAATAGATCTGAACCCAGCAATCGCTATACCACTGTTCCGTTGGTTATCAACCGTGCCAAGACACGGATGACCTAGCCACAAAGGCTTATCCCTGCATGCGAATCAAAAATACAAGCAAGAACGTGGTACATGCAATCTAAAAATTAATGATTACCAATGAAGCTCATAAGTTGGGGTTCCACAAACCGATAAATACCGAAACTGCAATGGCAGATTAATCTAAGCAAAACCCAAAGAAGAAAATATGATTTGGGGGCTTATATAGAGACTAGAGAACCAGGGGGTGGTGGCCAAGGGGGTGTACGGCCAACCCTAGGTCGTACAAGGCCAGTAGGCCCAAGTAAAGTTGGCGCAACACCCGGCAGATTTTGTTCGTGTTTGTATTTTGATGATTGCCAATGTTTCAAAAGGAATTTCGAGGTAGGACTGGATTCATTGGAAAGGTTGTCTCCTTAGCTTTCTGAAGTGGTCGAACGTCAAAAACGGAGTTCATATATGGCTTGAACGTCCGTTTGAAGTTGGGCCTATCTGTGATGACTAAACTGGGTTTGCCGACGAAGTGCACTTTATCTCGGGCTGTGTCTGAAGCGACGTGAGTAATTGGGTTCGAGGATGTGGAGGAGGTGGCGAGACACCTTTCTTGAATACGCCTCTACGTAGCGGAGGCGGCAAAGGTGATGGCCAAACATGTGGCGACAGCAATGCAATATCCGGATGGCGAGCATGCAACCTGTGTATGCAACTTGGCCAAGGTAGTGGTCGATAAAACCATGCAAATGTAGCCGTCGTAGTAGATGTAGAAGAAGTAGATGATGTCGTAAAGTGTCACCAACTTGCTATACATGTAGTGGTTAAAGAGGAAGTTAATAAAAAGCTCGGCGACAGCTGTGCCTAGAAAGCAGCTGAAGGAAATCTTGATCACAACCATGTTTATGTAATGTTGGTCATATACATGATGGACATGATCACATCAGAGATGATCTAGAAAATTCTGTACGTAAATGTGTTGCGCTAGCAACATAGATCCTGGGCTAGCACAGTCGACACAAAGGTTTCGGTTCGTAGAATCCGGAGTCAACATTTGATAACCCCATATACTCTAAATGATAGAAGGAGGAGGCTAGCTGTTGTCGAGTTTACGGAATTAAATCGACCCAAAAAAATAAAAACATAACGATTTACCAGTCTTCACAGCTAATGCACCAACCCAAAAAAACCATGCAGTCAACCGATTGCCCGATTTGCTCTATCGGTTAACCATGGCTAACCTGGCTGGTGCAAGTCATGGTCCAACATATCTGACTATCGTACCGCATGGGATTATGGAACGGGGAATCACGGAGCAGATGTATGTGTGTGGCTCCCGCTTAACACGATGTGTCGGCTATCTGAACAGCTTGCGTGCATTGGGCCGACCGACGAGATGCCTAAAAATTTCGTCCGATCCTAGGATGCTATCAAGAAAAGCAGCATGCGCCGACCATTCTTGCACCTCACGGTGCGTTGCAACTGGCAACACAATCGAAAACACCGACGGAGGCGTCCGGTTGGGCGGCAAGACGCTCGGCGTCGGGATCGGGTACACCGGTGTGCCCGAGCTGCCGAGCAATAGGTGGCAGGTAACCGCCCAGCAACGTACTGTCGAAGAGCTGCGCGAGCCGCACCCTGACCGCCACTGGCGGACTCGCGACACTCGTACGAAACTTGGAAGCGGCTCGTCGTTTTGGGGCCACCGCTCACGTGTTCACCGCTTCCCGAACGTGACCTCGACTACTCGCGGGCTCACGGTATGGGTCGGATAGGCTGCGGGAGCAGGTACGTTGACTATTGCTACGTGGCACGATTTTTTATGTTGGTTTATCCACGTTTATGCTGTGGTTCTAATTTTACTCGGACACGGACATGTCCTGCAAGTCAAATACGAGCGACTCGTTTTACAGAATACACAAAGAAATCAGCTTCTACTCAGGTGTTCCTAGTAGGACTGAACTTTAACTCGTGACTCATGAGTAGCTCGGACTCGGCTCGGTATTTGGCTCGGCTTGGGCTCGCCTCGTTTATAAACGAGTTTAGACCATCTCCAACCATTTTTCCTTCATTTCATTCTCTTCCCCCACTACTAGAAAACAGACCTTTCATACCGCAGACATCGATCTGGATTGGATTGACGATGGCATCGATCCGATTCATTGGAGTGCAGAGCGATAGTCGGTTGGAGCCACGAACCGGTACTGATGCCCTTGCATTAGTTCCGGTTCGTGATACGAACCAGTACCAAAGGCACGGAGTAAATTAGTCCCGGATCGTAACACGAACCGATCGATGTTCTCTCATTAGTCGGTTAGTGTTACTGAACCGTCTTGATGCCTCGTTTCGGGAATGTTCAAAAGGAATGCATATTCTATTTATATCAGTACGCGATGGTGGGTGGGTTAGTTAGAAGGGTGAGGCTAGAGTCATGAGGTTGTAGGTTCAAGTCCCGCTTCTCCCATACATCCTTAACTTTTTAAACATTTCATAGTACTATTCAAGATCGGGGTGAGAAGCGGGGTGATGCTCCTGAGCATCGATCCCGGATATTGTATCTGGTTCAAAACCGTACTAAAGGTTCTCTAGTAGTGCCCATTCCCTGCCGAATCCGCATTCCCTTTATTTCCCATCATCTCCAACAGCTTCCCTTCGAAGAGAATCGTATAGGGAAAGGGAAGAGAATCCCTTCCTGGAGGGATTGGAGAGAGAAATCGCTTCGTGAAGGGATTGCTGAAGGAAATCTGTTGGAGCGCTGAAGGGAACGGGAATACCTTCGTGAAGAAAACGAGAGACGTGAAGGGACACAGTTGGAGTTGGTCTTAGACCGAACCTAGTTTCTAACTTGTGATTGAAACGAGCCCGAACTGAACTAGGCCCTGCTCGCTCGATTAGGTTCACAAGGGCTCATATTCAATAAGCAGTATTTAGACCGTACCCACTGGCTCACGGCCTACCACTTACTCCGCTAGACCATATAGGGCACACTCACACCATGCTGCTAGCCACCTAGATCCAACATTAATTATGCATTACCCAATGCCCATCAGACCATGCGGTGCCTAGGGTCTACCACTCCAAGTCCTAATGAACCCATCGCCATCCCTCCCTTCCCCACAGCCGCCGCTACTCGCCATCCTTGCTCCACTCGACATGTGCTTCCGCACCCATGCATCCTGCATATCCTCTTCCTCCCTTTTCTCCACCATTTCTCCCTCCCCTCCTCTTATCATCGCTGGTCAATGACACCAATGCAGGGGACACGGACAACAACAACTACAACGAGCTCAGGTATAGGGCTTCTGGCAGCATGCTTGAGGCAGCAAAGGCGTGGTGCCAAGATCAGATCTGGGGTGAGCAGCGATAGCATCGGAGCTCCCTACTTCTTTAGATCCAACGACGATGTACCTCTTGCTCTCCTTTCCCCTCTCCTTGGTCTGCTAGGGTGATGCCGCCGGCGATGACAGGGATTCAAGTGGAGGCAGCAATGGTGAAGCGTTGGGGGCAAAGCCGACTGGATCCAAGTGACAACGAGCATGAATCTGGACATGGTCATGCGAATGAGCCCACAGGTTGGCTCGAGCTTCTCACGAGCCCATTTTGTAGCTTGATCATCTAAACAGTCGAGCCGAGCCAGCTCGTTTGCTAAACTTGCCTGAGCCGAGCTAGCCTTAGGGTGGGTTCTTTTCAACTTTTCTTATCTACTTATTTGCCTGGATCTCGTTACTTCGAGAATTTTTCGAGATAGCCTCGAGAGCCGGTTGGCCTTCAATTTTGGGTTTAGAGAGTTTATAGACACGACTACGAGATAAAAAAAAATCCAACTCAAAAGGTAATAAAAAAAGTTAGATAAGTCAAATAAGACACGAGATAAGTAGGATAAGTCTGACTTATCATACTTATCTCGTGTCTTATTTTACTTATCTCACTTTTTTATTACTTTTTGAGTCAGAATTTTTTTATCTCGTAGGTATGTCTATAAGCTCTCTAAACCCTAAAATTGAAGGCCAACCTGCTCTCGGCAGAACCTCAAAAATTCTCGCCGACGAGATTCGCATAAATAAAGAGATAAAAAAACCTAAAAGAACCCACCCTTAACTCGCTCAAGCTCAGCTCGATTCTACCTCCAGTTCCTATGTTGAAATTATCTTATTATCTTTTAAAACTGAACTTAGGCCACTCTAAATAGTTGATCCGAAAAGTCGGAGCGGACAATCAAGCCAGGATTTGAGAAATGCCGTGACTTCCAAATTTCCGAGAAACGATCAAAAGCTGTAAAATTTAAGCAAATAATATTTCAAAAATGGATGCATATGCGACTTACCATTTACCCGGTAGGCACGTGATTTGGTGTGAACGGTTGCAGGAAATGCTCAAAGCTACTTTGCAACTAAAAAACTGGCTTTGACGCTCTGCCGAACGTAGGATGACAAAGACAATAGCTCTACTGCACCTGCTGCAAGTCGATACATTACTGTGCTAGTACAGCAGTATCCACAACTCGCTGGTCGCAGCAGCTGATTGGACAGACCAACGACGCGCTCAAGGACGGCGGTACGGGAGTTGGCGTTCCAAGTTTCAGCCGCCTCTGTGGACTGTGGTCGGTCACTGGTCACACTACGAATATCGTACTGTTTGACTCTGGTACGAGCCCCTTTTAAACTTGGGTTGAGCCAAAAGCCCAAACTGATCGAGTTGGATTTCGGCCTAAAAACGAGATGGCTTACGGGCTACTCGACTTGCGCGCCCGTGCTGCTCCAGTGCTCCTTGCCAGCTGGTTTTCAAATATCCATATCTTGTTTAAAATCGCTACTCAGCTGTAATGACTAAAACCCTAAAATAGGATGAAATTCAAAATTCAAATTACGACGAAAAGTACGATAATTACTGGTAATCGGTCAATTTATGTCAAAAATTGCTAGGTTTTGAGAAAACAAAAACAACCAAGCCAACTTACAATCGAAAATCAAACAATCATGCTTGAAAATCGCACAGCCTGGCTATAGGCAAGGTGGTGTGTCCAAAAGGGGTGTGACAAATTGCCCCAACAAGGGAGGGGAGAATTTGGCCAAAAATCACCTGAAAATTTTGTTTCTGATTTTGCTCAAACATGGGCACCTGCGTGGCGATTTTTCTCCACCGCGCCACTACCTTCTTCTCCATCTCCGGCCACCGCCACCGGTTAGGATTCAGGTTAGGGTTCGAGGTAGGGTACACCAAGCCTCCCTTCCCCCGACTTAGAGGGATGCCGGGGCGGTGAAAGGCCGTTGGTGGGGGCGATGAGGTGGCGAGGGCGCCGCCTCGGCCGTGGAAATGGAGGAGGGCATTGGCTGGGGTTGGATGGAGGATCGAAGAAAAGGCCGTGGGATTAGGAGGCGGTAGACGGTGGCGGCAAACCCCGCGGGTCATCACCAAAGACAAGGAAGGAGGGCAGGAGCGGCTCACCGGAGAGATGGAGGAGGCAATGAGGGAGGAGATTAAGAGGCAGCGGTAGATGGAGGCGGATCTGGCGGCGGGAGCTGCCGGAGACGAGTAGGACGGCAGGGGCGGTTAATCGGAGAAGGAGGTCAAGGAAGTGGTTGTATTTTGGAGAAAACGAAGTCGCCTGTGCTAAAGGCGCTCCCATTTTTTTGTTGAAAAGGATTTTTCGTACCAAAGGCTTCAAACACATTACTACAATTCTTAGGTTTTTTTTATAGATTTTCCCCTGAATTTTAATTCAAATCCAAATTTTGAATTTTGAACGATTTCTACCTGTGATTTTCTGTATCGAACCATACCTATAAAGTGCGATTACCACTTGATAGTAGTCGATATTGGGAACCTGGCCAGTTGGTCTCTGGACATGAGGTTAGCAATTCACAAAGATCACCATGCACTTCACGGTTGACAATCGATAGAAAAGCATATGGCATGCATGCATGCTAGATGCAGGCATGTATAATACTATCGACTTATCATTAGGAAAAAATTTTGCATATCAATCCAGAACTTGCCAATCCCTTTTATATCATCACATTGTCACTCTTGAATCATTTTTTTTTTATGCTATTGCATGGTTGGATAGACACTTGTATGCCATTGCTTAGTTTGCTCTTCCTTATATATCATCACATTTGATGTTGTGTGCCACTATTGACTACTTTCCGGTAGTCAAACTGTGATGGAGCTATGAAAAGACCCTATTGCCCCTGCATTTATAATTTCTTCTATGCCATTCTCTTCCTTTGCTTTCATGGTTAAAAAAAAGACAGCGAAATTAGAAAAATAAATTCCAATCTTCTTGCTATTCTTCAACGGTTACAAGTTTGTAATGAACAGATCTCGGAAAACAAAGGCATTTGACAATATGCCCCATTTTACTATTTGGACCCATATGTCATAGACACATAAATGGGACATATTATCAATTTTCACTCAACTTTGGGGCATATTGTCAATTATCCCTTCTCAGTCACATTGGTTTCTCCGGCCCTCATGCACTGCACAGAATGGTAAGATCATTAGCAGAAGTGAACATATTAATAGTAAGAGTAAGCAAGTGTTGTCATAAGTTCCAACACACCAAGGCCACATGAACAAACATCCAAAAAAGTGTTTATTTTTGTTGTTGTTTCTTCCTCCCAGAAACAGAAACTGAGAAACACCATTTCAGAGCTTTGACAACATTGATCAGATCAACCTGTACATTGAATTGAGCAGAAAATTTGGAGCAAGAGTATGTACCGCTCAGTGCTTACCATCCCAACATAAGATGCTCATGACCTGGGTAGTTGATCCACCTTATCAAGCAGAAATTGCAAGAATGATCTATCTAGGATGAGATCAAGAACAAGAGCACTGCAAGAACAATGTATAGGACATTTCTAATGGTGACTCTATATCTTTACTGTAACTGGCTTTATTACTATAAAAAAAGGTTGTGAATAGTAAAAATAGGTCTAAGAGAAATAAAAGAGAGAAATGTAGGGGTTAGAGAAATATGGCCAGAGTTGGAGAGGTTAATAGTAAATTAAGGCTATGAATAGAAGGTAAATAGTAGATAAATAGTAAAATAGTGTTAGAAAATAGGATCAGCGTTGAAGATAACCTTATGGATCCATATTCAAAATGCTAGTTATGTTACGATCACATGACTGCATAGGACATGAAGACGAATGGGGAGGGGTGGGCTGTGGGTGGGCGGGCGGTAGCGTCGGAGAGTAGGCTTCCACTTAGGGCATATACAATAGTATAGACAGCTGCTGTCTATAACAAGTTGACATGTCATTTATAGACAGCGTTATAGATAACCCATACAACGGTATAGACAGCTCATTTATGAGTAGACAGTTTCTTCCCACACATAACCTATTTTGGTTTTCGTGTTAGAGTCGACTCTAGATTAAGAGATGGCTCAACTCTCTATGCACTCTCTCTTTTATCCACATTTTTTTTTTATTTTATATAACAAGATATAGAGACAGCTGACATGGACCATTGTATATCCTTTATGGCTCCAGTGAAGAATGCGTCGGTGCAAATGGTGAGCTAGATGTTCGGCTTTGCCCACGTGGCTGCACGATGGATTCGCACTTCGTGGCTCCGGTCGTTTTGGCCGTCAGGTGGCAGGTGTCATGGTCCGCAGAAAAACCCACGGTGGATGGTGAACGGAGTATTCGTCTGGGGCGTTGATCGATCGTTCGCAAGCCCGGCGAGGGGCTCGCGTCGAGCCTCCTCGCGACATTGCTGACCGCATTGGTACGAGAAGATCGTCTCGGATAATCTCTTCGTCCATGTAAACTAGAAGACATTGGTGGACTCCATTGCGTGCACTTGAACGAGCTGAAGACGAACTTCGAGTAGACGTACGGATTACTACAACTTTCCACCTCAAATCGTTGCAGTACATGCATGTTTAAAGGCCGCAACAGACTTTCCGGTCACAAGTAGGTGTAGTTTATGACTTTATGTTTTCTTTCATCCGATTCGTACTTTGCATCAATGTAAAACTATGTACTGATCCTTCATGTTTGGGAAGTCCAAATTTTCAACTGATGCGGCAAAGTTCAAATAATTCAGCACAACGTCAGTCCATTATTACGGCAAGCTACCGAGATCAGCTAAAACAAGTCTATAGAATAATTATCCGAATTGGGAATATCAGGTGTTTTGCTCCTTGGTTGCATGGCACCGAGTTTCACAAAATCACAAGATTTTTCTGCGATTCCATGTCTGCTAACCTCTCTAGTCTCTACCTCGAGTACTCGTTCAAGCTGTTCAATATAAGCAGAGGGTCAAGGCACTGAAATAAATTCAAATAATCAGGATTGCGGTTGCTCGAGAACTCCATTCACCGAGAATAGTCTCTCAGTTTACTCAACCGCATTTCAGCAAGTGAAATAATATAGAATGGGACACCGTTAGGTAGCAAACTAACGGGACAGGACTTCGCCGTCGAATCCTACACTTCTTCCTCCTCACACTCCCCTTCTCTTGCCCACCCCCTCTGCATCCTCCTCCATGCCCTCCCTACCTCTCTCTTCCCCACGCCGTCGCCGCCTCTCACCGGAGGAGTTAGGGGTCCAGGTTCAAGGAGGGGAGGGGTTTACCCATCCTCCCGGCATAGAGGGAGGCCAAGGAGGCGGTGACCCGATGGTAGGAGGTGGGTTGTGGTGGGATGGCAAGGCGAGGTAGCGGTAGCGTTGTCGGAATTACAGGAATGGAGGAGGGCGTTGGACGGGGATAGCCGAAGGATCGACATCAGCGATTGGAGTTAGGGTGAGTGGAACCAATGTGGCAGCAGGAGGACAGGAGAGGAGCGATGAGGCGATGAGGGTGCCACCGGGTGCAGGTAGTGGTTGGAAGCAGCACGGAGCGTCGAAAAGAAAGGAGAAGGGAAAGGAAGAGGGCGAGAGAGGAGCTCGGGACGATTGATACCACGGAAGAAGTCTATCCTACCGAGTTAGGCTACAATATGTGTAGCGTTGCAAACACACGGCTAGTGTTTCCATGGAAATAGGCAACACATCGCCATTAACCAGTCTCACGCGTCCAAGGAAGAAGACACCTCGCCGTGCTGATTACCACGTGCGTTTGGCCCTAATCTTAACGGTTTGCTCCTAATCCAACGGTGAGGAAAAGATCTTTCGCGAGCACCTGACCACTTTTAATTCCTAAAAAAAAAATCATTTGTAAATACGAAAATTTCCCGATTCCTCACTCTGCCACCACCGCTCCCGTGACCGGCGACCTCCTCCCCTCGCCGCCCCGCCGCCAGGTTCCCTTAGAAACGCCCACCGCGGCCTCCGTACTGCTCTCGCCGGGCTCTACCGCCGCCTCCGTACTCCTCCACGGGCGTGTCGCGACCTGCCCCTCTCGCCGCTGCACCTTCCTCCGCCGTCCTCCTCCCTAGCCTTCTCCGTCGACGGGCTCGACAAGTAAGGGTGCGTGTTTTCCGAATCTCTCCTCTCTCTGCCACACTTTCGTTCTCAGTTCTAAGCTGTACTCTATAGAGTAGAGGCGCTAGATCAAGATGATCTCCGTCTAATCGATTGTTTGCGTGGTACGAATTATGGATGCTTGACCTCTTAATTCGATCTATATTACCGGGGAAAATATTTTACAAACAGATTCCTTAGTGGTCTACTGGTTTAGTTTAGGGTTTATTGTTGTCGCGGAGTTTTTTCCCAACAAGTTGCGGAAATTTGGTGGAGTGACGCGGTGCATTGCTTTGGATGGCTATGGCAGTTTAGGTTTCGGATCTGATGATGAAATGATATGGGGGCTGTGTGCTGTTAGCTGCACCTAGGAGTGACTAGTGAGTCTAGTGAGTAATTGTAGTCACTTTCGTTGTGCTGTATCATCCACTTGTTACATAGAAGCAATCCAATATTTGGAATATTGAAGGATTCCAGATCCACATCGAGTTGGTGGTTTGCACTTTGCAATATGTACTTTCGCATATAGAAAATTATCTGTGTGAAATGTTGATAGCTTGATACCATGAGCGATTCTTTTCAGGGAGAAAAATGAATCAAGAAATGGAAGGGAGAATCATGGTGAAAAAGAAATTGACAGAGGCATGTAACAGACACATAGAATGGCTTGTCCATGAAAGCAAAATTGTGGCTTAGTTTTCCCAATATTTCAAATCTCAAAAAGTATAGGAATGAAAAAATGAAGCACTATTACTATGTGTCTCCACACAGTCTCCACATTTTCCCCATTTGCTGGTAAACTATGCAAAATTTGCTATCCTATTACAAAATAGTAATACATCCTTTTCTGCTCAAACTAAATCATGGAAATGCTTGCAGTCACGAGCATGGCTGTTGATGCTCCACCAGTTGTCACCGAGCTGGAGGTGTTTATTTATAACATGATGTCGCACTTCTGACTAGATTGCTATATTATTCACTCAGTTGTTTATTCCATCATGAGACAATATGATTTCATCTATGCATCCAATTGCCTTGTAGTTTAGAATTGTACATTGTACAATTATGTTATCTATGTTCTTTAACCTGTAAAAATGGTAACATCAATGTTACATTGAACTTGAATCTGATTCAGTATTACCAATTCAGTTATGAATCCTAAATGTAATCCTTGAATTTGTTTTCTTTTTTTACAATGTGATGAAAATTGAATTGCTCCTTCTGCAGGATGTTAGTGAGAACACGCTGGGTGGCAAAAAAGTCGCAGTTGTATTTGTTCTAGGTATATTTTCTATTCTTTAATAATATCTTCAACATCTACTTTATAGAAAATGAGCTTGCAGTCAATTCCTAACTTCCTGTGCGTCATAGTGTCTGAATGTATGCAAGTGTTAATATTTCCCTGTTTGAAATAAATAAATTTATTATAATCTGATGTAGAATTCATCGATAGGTGGTCCTGGAAGTGGAAAAGGAACACAATGTAGCAATATTGTAGAGTATTTTGGGTTTACCCATCTTAGCGCTGGAGATCTGTTGCGTGCGGAGAGCAAGTCTGGTTCTGAGAATGGGTAACAGGTCGACTCCACCCCCAGCACACGTAGATACATAAAGAAGTCATATCATTTATTTCTTTTATTATAACACTCACTTGACAACTGGTTCCCTTCATTTTCACAGAACCATGATTGACAACATGATGAAGGAAGGCAAAATTGTTCCATCTGATGTAACCATAAATCTCTTGAAAGAAGCTATGATAAAAAGCGGAAATGACAAGTTCCTTATTGATGGATTCCCAAGGAACGAGGAGAACCGTGCCTCTTTTGAGAATATTGTAAGCTCACTTACATTTTTTTAGAAAATATTTGACTTTATAAATAAGGTGGCACTTTGAAAATTGATATTTTCCTTTTGCCTTTTGAAAGCAAGCTACAAGACCCTTCTTTTTATTTCATGTTGCTGCAGACAAAAATATCTCCTGAGTTTGTACTATTCTTTGATTGTTCTGAGGAAGAGATGGAAAGGCGTCTTTTGGGCCGTGACCAGGTTTGCTTCATCTCTTATATTCATTTGTTGGATTGTATGTGACATGATTTTTTCCATGCCTGTAACACTCTTTATTTCTTGATCAATTGCAGGGAAGAGATGACGATAACATTGAGACTATTAGGAAAAGGTTCAGAGTTTTTATAGAATCTAGCCTTCCTGTAATTGAGTACTATGACTCAATAGGCAAGGTTAAAAAGGTATATTCCTTCGAATGCAAAAGGACATGACATGCTTTGGCATAACAGTTTATTCTTCACTGGCTGACAGATAGATTTTCCATGATTTAAGATATTTACACAATGGCATTTAAATATACCTAGTAAATAAGTGTGTAGTTCAGGTCTAATTGAAGTCAAACGACACCTGGGATATACTGTAATAAGGAACATGGATTGACGCATGGTGCAAGCAAGTATTGCAGCATTAACCTGGTCTCTTTTAGTGCACTGCAATCAGCCAGTGCCATACAACAGAACATATTCCTAGCAGGGTCCTTGGGGTGAAAATCTCATCCTTGGGTAGAGCATTATACTTGTGAACTGATTGGTTGATTCTACTCCCTCCAATTGGAAATGTAAGGGGGTTTTAGCCTTGTGCACATATACTAAGAAGCTTGGTGAATAGACTAAAATACCCTTAGTTATTGTTCATTAAATACCCTTAGTTATTGTTCATAAAAGTACGATCTGCACTCCATCCACAAAAAAAGAGACATGGAAAATTGTACAAGGGCAATAAATGGAACAAGGGCAAAACTGGAAGAAATAGGCTAAATTTAGCCTTGGGATACTAGAACCCCTTATATTTTACAAATAGTATAGAGATCTAAAACCCCTTACATTTCCAATCGGAGGGAGTACAAGCTATAGATTGACATCTTCTGGGTGTGTAAATTTTGAATGCTTGTAATGCACTAAAATTCTTTGTCTAATCATCAGTTGTGTTGTGTTCAATATTCTTTACTTCATTAAGCAGCTGTTGTGTCCAAATACTGTGTTGTGCTCAGTATTCTTTACTTCATTAAGCAATTGTAGTGTCCAAATACTATAGTTTCATATTTATGAATTAAAACCCTGAAGTTCCATGGTTAGCAAGGATTTTGTACCATATGTTTAGAGTCCTGCAAAGTAATAGGATATTCAGATTAAGGTACACGAAAATTCGTGGAAAAAACAAGACACTATACAAACAAGGTTGCTGTCAGTAGGGGTGGGCGTTCGGTATTTTCGGTACTTAAAAACTTTAGTATCTGAGATCCTCGTGCCGAAATTCTAGGACAAAACTTCCATACTGAACCGAAAATACCGAAGTAATTCGGTACGGTATTTCGGTATACCGCAAATACCCAATAATTTAATAGAGAAATGGAGGGAGGCAAAGAGATTGAAGCTTGCGGCCGTGGGGAGAAGAACCTCGAGGCCGGCTATGCTGGGAAGTGATTGGGGAGAGGGTTTGGCGCGGCCACGCTGGTGAGGAAGGACCGCTGCCGGCGACGCAAAGGTGCTGGGAAGTGATTGAGGAGAGGGTTTGGCGCGGCCATGCTGGTGAGGAAGGACCGCTGCCGGCGATGCAAAGGAAGGTACACCCCCAAAGAACCTGATGCTCCCAGATGCCATTTTGTCGGTATCGGTATTTTTTTGCCCACCCCTAGCTGTCAGTTGGAAACTAACTTTTTTCATTATCATTGTTAGGTAAATGACCTTATTTTTGTGTGTGCACTTCTGGTAGCGCTTTGTTGTTATGTTTTCTCAATGCATGCAACTTCAGTAGCTGTTTGGCTGTTGGCTAATCAATTATTTGATCAGATTAATTCTGCAAAACCAATCCCTGAGGTGTTTGAAGATGTCAAAGCCATTTTTCACCCATATGGACCAATGGTAATCTATCATATCCTACTGGCTAAGCTCACTAAAGTAATTTCCTATTTCTGTAAGCACATCTAACATATGGTCACCATTATTCATGAAATCCCATCATTTTCAAATAATAACAATATGCTCTTTCTTCTCAACCAGGCTGCATAGATGCTCATTGGAAAGGATGATAAAAGATGCAATCCTACTCGCCAAATTTGATGAATAAAAAAACCAATATTTTGCACTCGTTTGGCACGCCCTCATGGCATCCTTATCGTGTGTTTGCAGTTGTCTCCGCGAGTATATGAACACATGTAAGATTACCAGCCTGTAACCACAGAAGGGAAGTTGAAGCTCACCGGAGCTGCCACCAAGCCACTAGACAGTTCGTTCGTTGTCTGAAACAAGTTGATCTGGTTCTTTCTCCTAGGGAGACTAGCTGGAGCACACACCAAATCCTTCTGTGCCCGCCTCACTGTCGCATTAGTGCGATGTCCATCAGAACACTGCTGTAACATTCTTTATAGGCAGATCGTTACCAATATGTTCCAACAATTTATTCTAAGATGAAATCATCAAGATTATTAATCACTTATCGGTCGTTTGATTGCCATATTCGCTGGGACATTCAGGTAGATTAGGACACTGGATGTTTAGACTATCTCTAATGGTTTTCTTTCCCGAACGGATCGTCCCTTTCATGGCTTCACCGTTACCTTTTAGAAAGGATTTTTTTTCCATTCCTTTCAGGAGCTTTCTTTTTTCTCAATATCATTTTCTTTGAAGAGATGCTGTTGGAGACAGTGAAAAATAAAGGGAATGAATATGGGAAAGAGAATGAGGAATGGAACGAAATAAAGGAAAAATTGGTTGGAGATAGTTTTAGAAAGCAGACAACACTATGATAATGTCAGGACAATTGCTTCATGGGGGCCAAGATCAACTCTGGCCTATAAAATGTTTGGCGCCGCATGTGCGTGCGACACGATGGAGCGTGCAAACGCATGGTCCGCTGCAAATTTTTGGAAGAACATTCCTTCTCCTAATCAGCTGGAATTCGGCTGAAGTTTCTGTTGGATACGTAATTACGTACTGCTACCGTCAAGAAAAAGAATTCTTTCTGGCTACAGTTCCTACACTTCTCCAAGTTTCATTTGACCCACGCAAGCGAGCCCCAGAAGCGAAGTGAATAATATCGGAGCAAAATTTTGTAAAAAACACAACATCAGAAATACGGTACGTGCTGTAGCATTTGAATTTTGTTATTTTGTATTTTTTTAAAAAAAACCTTTTCCCACAAGGCCACCACCTGTCGTTGCTATTGCCGGTCAAAAGTCAAAACGGGGCGTGAGATCGCGTTACCGACGACGGGTCAACCCATTTTAAATGTGTCCCAGCCGCGGTCCGCGTCCGTCTCAGCGGATCTATTCTACGCGGGCACGTCGCATCGGACGGTCGCTGTCCCTCGTCGGCCACCCATCCGACCGCATACCACCGTCCGATCGCCCCGCGGAATATCCCGCGGTTCCCCGAAACGGAGGGGCGTTTTTATTCTTTACCCCATAATACTTTCGTGTATTCGTAAATAGGTCTATTCTCTTGTCGTGTTAGGCGTGAAGAGGGGCTGGATGTGAAAGCTGGGTTCGTCGGGGACCGCCTGGGAAAAGTGAAAAGGACGGAGTTAATGATTTGAACCCTGTTTCGCCTTCAATTAGGTGGAGAGAGAAGGAGGGAGGAGCAGACAAGAGAGCCGCGCAGGGCACGTGTTCTTCGCCTCTCACCTCACGGGAGGCGAGGCGATTGGATTTGGGGAGGCTTTTACCACGCAAGAAATCCGAGAGGGGATCGCCCTCCTCGCCTCCCCATCTCCTCTCCGATTTGGATTCGTTCGGTTTGGTTAGTCCCGCTCCCGAATCCGCTGGAATCACTGAGCTATCAAGCAAAGGAAGGCGCTGATCCTGGGCCTGGGTTGGGTTCCTACCTGCTTGCCCCTCTCATCCCTCACGTGTCCCGGCGCGGCGGCGAGTTGGAGCGGCCAGGTTGGTTTGGTGATCGTTTGAGCTTTCCTTTTGCGTCAATTTCCGTTTTGATGGGTGGGCTGTGAATGCGGGGGGTTTGAGGGGGCGGCTTGTTGATTTGCGTGGTAAAAACGGATCTTTTTTTAATCCAGATTGCTGATGACCAGCGTTTGGTATGCCGGCTGTTGGAATCGTGAGACGGGCAGGGGTGGTTGGGGTTTGGTTGGGGCGTTGATTTGTGTCTTTTCTGCCGAAATTGCTGGGTCCAGCTGGAATTTTGATTGAATTGGCACTGTGCTGTTCATCAAGATTTCTATGTGTACTTGATATCAAGGCAAGGGAGCATTTGGTGTTAATCATAAACTGCCCTACTAACAAGCTCAGAGTTCAAGAGCAACTCATATTAAAAGGCCTGTTTGCAACAGCTGATATGAAAATTCCATTGGACATCATATCCATAATTTCCTTGTTAGATGATTCTATCTACTAATTCAACCTGTAAAAGAATTTGCATGGCTGATTCATTTTGCCTTTGCTCTAATTGACAGATTACTAGATTTTCCTCATACATTCACAAGATTACTTGAAGGACTTCCTCTATTCAGTTAAGTATGAAGCCTGATAGGTTCATTTTCGCCAACCTTGATCATGATGGGGGATACCTATACAAGTTTCCATCAGAGTTTGCAATGCCTCATGATCTTGGGCTGAGTATGGCTACACATGTCGGAAGATTGTTGGGAAGTTCTTTTCAACATCGCAGGAAGATATGTTCTTCAGGAAATGTGAAGGTTCAGGACGCATTCACTTGCCTCAACAAGTTTGCCAGAGCTTTCTATTCCTTGCTTTGTAGAGCGTCTGATCCCAAGATCTTCCATAGGTTGTCAGCTATTGCTGGCCCTAGCACTAGAGCTTGTCAGTCAAATATAAAGCAAGTGACCTCCGGCATGCAAAATTTAGTGGGATTGCAGTTTGGTTCTCTAAGGGGAGAACATGCTACGCAATTGTTTTTAGCTAGGCTTGCAAAGGCAACACTTGGGCAACTTTGGAATGATTTTGAGCAGCAGCATGCCTGCGATCTTCTTACTCTAGCTGGTGCTGCTGCTATGGTACCACCACTTGAAAATATGTAAGGCTCAATTCCATTCATCTGCATTTCTCATATTCTCCTTTTCTTTTTTTGTTCACATTCCTGACTTGCTCTTGAATTTCTTATATACTTCTATTTCATGGACTATTCATTTCATTGTATGGATGGACAAGATCACCGAAGATGCTTGCAGAGTCGATGGCATTGGGCAGTATTGATTGTTACATCAACAAGCCTGTGGATCAGCGTTATTTGGAAGAAAAACGCCTAAGTTGTGCTTGTATTACTGTGCCTAGCCCAATCCTTCAAGAAGATGCAGTTGAACCAAAAACTGGAATCAAGTTCCCTGCATTTCTCGAAGATGACTCCAATCCAGCTACAACGGTATTTTCCTCTTTTAGAACCTTCTTATGTCATACAAATTATCACACTAAATCTCTTCTATGCATGTACTAATTGTTTCACGGTTTCGACAAGCTAGTGGTTTACCAACCAATATACCAATATTATAGCTGGAATACTCCTGACTATTTTGTTTGACATTGTAGAATTAATAGTGGACAAATTTGTAGATGACATATTATATTGATTTGATATGTATAAAATAAATGTGTTATATATTGATTTGATATGTATAAAATATATGTGTTATACTCCAATTGTTCTGTGGGGAATTTATTTGACAGAGTTCAGTTTTCACTTTTCATGTTTGGTTTCTAATTTATCGTTTTATCTGAACTTCTTGTTGCTAATGGCTTCATTTGACTGTTCACTAATGGCTAAATTTACAGGTCCTTGTTGGGATGGGTTTCAAAGGAATAAAAATAATGAAGGTCAAAAATCTGGACCTGTACGCTTTTGGTTTATGTGAGTAAAAAAATTTCTACAAAGTTGACTCTATTGTTTGTGTCAACTTGCCAGCAAAAACTGATGCAATTTTCCTGTAGATATGCAGCCAAATTCTGTTTGTGAGAAGCTGGGTCCTAAGTATGCGTCTGTTCCAACAACCACCTTGAAGGATCACCCAGAATTCTATAATGACCTTCTGAGGTATGCTCTTTATTGGTAAATTACCAATCTTGAATTGTTTTCATAATTTATTTATTTTTAGATCCCTTGTTTAGCCTAAGTTCATCGCCTTTTTCATACACTTTAGGAAGTGCATAGGCTTAGCATGCGCTGGTATGGCTGCACAAACTTCATTAGCTTGTCGAGCAGAATCCAGGGTGTATTAGACAGTTCGTTGAGCTTGATAGATTGTGCTAGGCAGTTTCTGTCAGTACTACATACTTGATATCAGTTGATATCTTCTCATGAGGACTTGTGCTCATATGCGTCCATGTCAGCATGTGTGCGCACATAGGCACAAGTGCACATCTCTTACACATGTCCTTAATATCAGTACACATTTCACGCTTCTGAAAATTTATAGAGATTGTTATGGGAATACGATAAGAAACTTCTCATGCATTATACGTTGTTCTGATGCTAATAAAATTTTATTATAATTTCCCAGGGAAAACCTTCAAATAAGAGTTAGGCTGGTAGTTAAGTACAACGGCCTTAGCATTGGTGCAGTGCGAGAGTAAGTAGTATGATTTTATCGTGCCAAAAAATCTTTTGCGTATTTCTGTTCTCATAAAAAGTCTAAAGTCTGAGTTCACATTTCTTATATTCTTGGCAGTGTATTTGAGAAGTCACTTGGCCTGCGTTTGCAGAAGGTAGTTATTGCTTCAGCTGCTGCTCCACCTTTTTTGCTAGTTCTGTATACTTACGTGGGCCTCTGCATTTTATTCTCCGACAGATGAATCCTAACACGGATTATCACTGCTTGAAGACCTTTGGTTCTTACTTCACTGAGGATATTCCCATACCTGCGGTAAGGTTCAATACAGTATCTGATTATTTGGCACTCTCTAACTTTTAGACCTGAGTAATTATTGTCAATGTAATTGCAGGGAACAAGGATTGATTTCTGTCAAACATCTGATGGCCAGCTAATAACAGAGAGTAAGCACCATAGGCGAGCCTTTTATTTGTTTCGAGCTGTTCTCTATGTTACTATGTACCAACGAGTGGATTTTGACAAAAACATTTCTGTGCAGTTGATGGCAGGCAAATTGGCGCTGTTCAGAGCAAAGACCTTTGCAGTAAGTATATGCTCACTCATGACAATACTTACCGAAACATTAACAGCTACACTTTACACTTTCTAAATATTGCATTTGCTCTCGCTTTACTTGGATCAACATTCATAAGTTACATCTCAAGAAGTATTTCCTCTGTTAGAGCAACATTATGATACTGCACAGATCACTGTAACCTGGGTCTTCTCAATTATGAGCAGGGGCTTTCTTCGACATGTATATTGGCGATTCACCTGTCTCATTGGAGGCCAAAAATGATTTTGCCCAGAATGTGGCTGGGCTCATTGGGAGATGCTGAGGAAACTAGAGAGTAAACAGCAGCCGATCGGAGAATTATTTCATTCTTGTATACAGTAAAGGGGAGCACATATAGTCAGGAAACTAGGCGAGGATCAATTGTTTGTATACGTAGTGAGAGATGTGTAACGCAAAGTTGTAATGTGTACATGGGAGATTAGCATCTTTATACTGTGCAGGGGCCCCATTCCTTTTTTTTTTGGATTTGGATGGGTTTCTTGCCATTTCATAGATGAAGAACCATGGATGCTTCTTCCATAAAGAAAATACAAAGCCTTGTAGTCTTTTTTCATAGATCACAAGTTCACAACATGTACCCTGGTTCTCTTTGTTCGATCGATTGATAGATCCATGTGATAAACGTGTAACAGTTAGTCTCGATTTTCGCCAGCATTAACCTGGATCAATGTCTTGGGAACTACAGAAGGATTAATGGTAATTAATATTTAATGGCAATGCGTGCATGTGCACGATGGGCCGCTCCTTGTTCTTCCACGAGTCTAGGAGCAGCTAGCTAGCGATCTCAGCGGAGTAGCATTTAATTTAAGCAACACTCGCATGTGCTCCATGTACACCTTCTGACCCGCGTGTCGCTGTGATTAACCAAGTGATAAAAAAATGGTTAGCTCAGCTCACCTGGTAGTCATTGCTCTCAGCATTTGTCGGCATGATCCGGCCATGATTTTGCCTTTACCAAAGGAAATTTTGGCCTTAAGCCTGATATGTGATTTATGGCTAATTGAAGGCCACATCATTACATCAACGATGTCCTAGAAAGATTGCTCCACTGAGTGTGAGCGAGAGAGAAGATTGCTGTTCTTGCTTGACTCTTCGCAGTACTCGGCACTCGAGACTCGACCCATGAGTGTAGTAGGTAGTTTGGTTGTTCGGGGTGGGTGTTTAGTCCAGCAATGGACCACCGTTGACGCTGCATTACTACGAGGCTTGTACAGAGGACACCATACGGTACGAGATGCTGGACAATGCGTGGATTTTTTTTTTCCTTTTTTTATCAGTATGGTATCTCCGACCACTAAGAAATTTCCTCTCCAAAACATTAGTTGTGACCACTAATTAATTTATAGCGCGATGGTTTAAAAAACTTAACAAAACCATATTTTCATGAGATTCTTTCGGAGACATATATAGATACGGTCTTCACGTGTTCAGTCTAAATATTGTTGCTTTAAATTTGGATACACACATTTTCATCTGTTCGAGGCTCTATTCGAAATGCAAACAGCTTTTTTGTGTTTTCAAATGTTTGGAACCAATAAATATTTGTGTCAGTGTGTTTCTTTTGGTATTTTCGAACATTAGATATTGACTTGGAGAATATAGATTCAGGCCAGTACATACTTCTCCACCTTAATTCGCCGTCATTTTAGACTTAGATAATGCAATTAAGATTTTCCAAGACTCGCCCACAAACCATCTGACCAAAGCGACAAATGGTTCCAATTTCTCAGTGAAGTTTTTTATGGGACGGCTTGAAAGCTGAAACCGATTCTCAAGAAAAAAGAAAAAAGAAAAAAGAAAGCTGAAAATCCATCTTGCACAGTGAAGCAAGCTGGCCTTCCAACTTAAACCCGGGCCCACACGTCATCCGAATAAAAGACAAGCACCCAAACCCCAACGCCCCGGTCCAAAGCAAAAGCGAGTAGACACCACGCGACTCGAGCCCCCTCCCTCCAGGCTCCAGTCTCCACTCCCCCACTCCAGAGTCCAGACCACCACCCTCTCCGTGCGCGCGCGTGCGGGACGCTGCTCGGCTGCTCCCTTTGCTGCATGTGAGCGAGTGGGAAGAGGGAGCAATGCCGATCAAACTAGAGAGCGGGCGGCGGCATGGCGGCGCCCTGTTCGGCCGCCGGGAGCCCCGGTACGCGCCGGCGGCGGGCGGGCAGGGCGGAGGCTCTCCGTCGGCTGGGCGGGGCAGCGACAGCCGGGCGGCGGTGGTGCAGTGCGAGGAGGCGGAGGAGGGCGACGGGGAGGTGCAGAGCTCGTACAGGGGGCCTTTCGACACCATGGACGCGCTCCAGGACGCCCTGCTCCACAGGTCGGCCCCCGATCCGTCCGTTCGGGCTTTTCCAGTTCATTTGGTGCTATGGAGTAACTTAGGTTTAAAGATCATTTTTTGATCCCGTAATACGTGTCATTCTGACGAAATTTTGGTGATTTGGGTAATGCAAAGGAAGTATATGGGAATAACTTTGGGGTTTCTTCTGTCGCTTTGGGATGGTGTGAAGTCAAATTGTTGGTTTTTCATGCCTTGGTGGTTGTTCTTTTACGAAATTTGGGGATTTTTTTGGGTGATCCGAGGCAATGAGTTGGGCATTAGGCGTGGATTGTTTTGGTGGATTAAATATTTAAATGCGCATGTGGGTTGCATCATAGAGGATCCGTGGTTAATGATTTGTTTTAGATGTTTAGCTGTTGATTGCTTTAATCGGTGAGGGCTTTTGGAAATTTTATATGGCGATTATGGGAGATTTATGGTGGGATGTGATTGTGTCTGTGTCATCAGGTGCTCATCGAATGTGTTTGCAGCTGAGGGTCTTTGAGGAATTTTCGGCTCTAAAGGCTCTTGGTATTTAGTTTTTGGTGCCGAACAAACATGCGGTTGGAACGCCCGAACCTGTAGTTCTGACTGTGGATTGTGAGTAGTTCGATCCATGATGAATTGTTTCACCTAGGCTTGACAAACAATCTTGTAATATCAGAATTCCTTCTTCTAGTCAAACCTTTTGTTTGATGTTAGTTTTGTTTGGTGCTATTTTATAAATAATAAAATATGCACGGCAATTTGCTAAGTTTTTGTTTCCATTGATCCAGAGAGCATCTTATGTCTGTCAACAGTGAAGCAGGTTAGCAGGATATACTGCTTTGAAATGCTCAAAAGCCCCAAAATTTATATTGATGGTGAAAAATCCTAAACTGAATGTAGTAAGAATCATGTAAATTATTCATATAATTGATGCCAAAGTTAAAAAGAACTTACCTTCGTTTGAACCATTAGTTCTACCACTAGCTTCTGCTAGTTGAATTAAACAATGAGCTTACCTGTTGATTTCAAAGTCAAATACAATTTATTATCAATGCATGCAATTTTTTAGTACTTTAATTCTTGCGAGTATGTTTTCTTATCGAGGATTATATATGCTGTTAAGTGATTTTATATGGAATCAAGTTAATCCATATTTGGTAATTTTAAATTGCTTGAACATATGACTGCTTAGTTTTATGAACACTAATGGTTTTTGGCATGTAAAGATTTGTTTGTTAATATGGTAATGTGGCTGTCATATAAACAAATTATTTTACTTGCATTTCTTTTTGCTAACTTATTTTAACTTTTAACTATGACAGGAGAGAAGTAACAAAATTCTACAATTGCAAATCTTCTTTGGGAAATGTTGCAGACACTGTATTCTCCTCTGAACCTTCAAAAGACATTGTGAATCCTGAAAATTCATCTCCAAAGAAGCGCAAGGGTCTTCTTCCATTCGGTATCAACCAGAACAGGTCACAGAGTAAAGGGCATAGCCCTGCTTATGAAGTCACCAACAGGCATATAAATTGCAGGAAGCCATTATACCTAGTTGTTGCAAACAGTTCTCCACATGGGAGTAGGAGCAACGATGAACATGAGTGCGGTAAGAACCTGCCTTGCTATTGCCTGCAGAGAAGATTTACCACAATGGATATCTTTGCTCCACCTGTTGCCCTTCAACCTCAGCTGATCACAGTTCAGACGAGATCTGTTCCGATGGTTGGTCTGCAGGACGTGGCAGATTCGACTGCTGTGGTTTCTCCTAGGGAAAAGCGCAGGAAGAACTAGCAAAACCCGCATGATGACATTTTCGTCAGTCCAACCAACCACTGTGTCCATTTTAGACCGCGGAATCCAGTGGCACATATTCAGAGCAAAGTTCGATGGGGTGTATAGGTTCTAGGATTGTTCACCTTAATACAAATAGAAATTCTGAAATTGAGGAGGTAATGCTTGGCTTATAGGTTCTTGGATTGTTTCCCTTAATACAGTGGAGATTCTAAAATTGTGGAAGTAATGCTTTCTTTTGTAGGCCGTATGCATTATTATGATCAATGACTCCCTGATCTGGTGAACATTCCGGGGTGTTTTTGCCTGTATGCCTGCTTTTGTTAGAACCGAGCTGTGATTCCCGGCGAGAATCGCCGGCCTTGAGCTGCTCTTGAACACACGAACAAACACACGAACTGGAGAGGGACACAAGCAAATTGTGCTGTGATGAAGCTGCAGCTTTTCGGGTGTTTTCTTCTCTATTTATTCACATGCGAATATAACTGAATGCAACGAACGCTTGGCCAATTGGGTGACCAGCCCATTGAGGCGCATGGCGAAATCTTCTACAGTCTCGCCGTCGCGGAAGGAGAGACCCTCAAACTCCCTTCGCAGCTTCTGGACGCTTGACTTGCGGATGCGATCATCGCCCACTCGCATGGTCTTGATGTAGCTCTACGCCTCCTTGGCCGTCGCCTCGGCGGCCAAGGTGGAGATCATCTCCAGCGGCACCGTGCTGCAGATGGCGTCCAACGCCATCCTGTCCTCATGGAGCTCGACGTCGCCTGGGTCGATGGCGCTCCATAGGCAGCGCGCCTGCAACTTGATCTTCATCAACAAATTCTAATCGTTATAGTTTGTCTTCGTGAGTAGAGGGTAGTTCGCCGGGCCGCCTGCCTCCTTGACCACACGGTGCATGACCAGCTGTCGGTTGTCGTCGTTGCGGTTCCGGCGACGCAGCGCCACCGGCATCGGAGAGCGTCCGTGCCGCACCCGCCCGTGCTGCACCCGCGACGGCATCAACAATCGCTCCTCCCACCTACTCGACTGAGACATCACCGGGTTGGATCAAAGCCAAAGCTGTCGGGACCCACAAAATAGAGTCAAGTCCTTTATGTGCTTTACTTGTACTGGTCCCTGAATCAAGTAGCTAGTACACACAGATTCTAAATCTTTGAATCATTGCCATTATAATTTGAACAAATATTACATCAGAGTGCGTTACAAGACGCTAAATCAGAGTACAAAATTCAGACACGCAGGACTTACACAGCGGAAGTCTAACAGTTTTCCATAACTCCAAATGGAAGAGGCAAAATACAACAACCAATCCCACAGGCGAGCTGTAGTAGCGTCCTAGGTGTCAGAGAAATCTTTGTCTTAAACTTCAGCAGTGAAATCTTCATTTTGGTACATCTCCTCCTCGGGATAGGGGCGGTGCTGATTCAAATCTGCTCGTTGGAATGAGCAGCCCCGAATAAAAGGCGAGGGTGAGTATACATTATACTCAACAAGCAAGGCTGACTAAATGCATCTAAGGTTTACAAGGGAAGGATATGGTTCTTTTGCATAAAACCAATTTTACAAGTTTGTCTAAGATTTTATAAAACGGTTTGAAAAGTGTTGAGGGAAAAACAAATATTTGAATTGTTTTCTTTGAAATTCCGACCTCAACCGGTTTTGCCCAACCTGGCTACTCACGGCACCCACCGTGCAACACCCTCATCACTCACAGCACCCACTGTGAGGAGAGAAAACAAAACACACGACTGCGATCGTGGTTTTCCTTTTAAACACCATTTTAAAAATAAATAGATAAGAAATACCATGAGGCAGCTCCCCGTTGTCCGCCCTTGACCGTGGGCACGGCTATCATGATAGTTGTACACTCTGCAGAGGTTGCACGCTTTACCCATGCGAGGTGGTTCTTCCTAGGGTGCCCCCAAGGAAAAAATGATCACCACAGGGCCTTTCTCCAACATCCTCCTCCTAGTTAAGGCATTCCCGCTAAGGTTTCCACTGCAATGCCCCTCTTGCGCCGATAGAACAACACCGATTGTCTACTCCACCGACTGAAATGCCAAAGCCAGGAGTCCGAAGGATACTCAACCAGAGCCCGCCCATACAGGCACACATGGTCGCACTGTTGTACTTAGCTCATCTACATCAAGGAATCGGTCCTTAGGGACCAGGGTGGTTCGTACACTGGGCCCAAGTCTCGTGCTTACTGCACCAACCTTGCAACCATCCACCCCGATCAGGTTTTATAAAACATTTTTACCCGATAGCACCCACTATCTCAACTATGCCCATTTGCAAACATGACAGTACCAACTGTCCTTTAAAATCCACGTTAACCAAGCATTTAATATTATCATCATGTATCCAATTTAATATGATTGCAAATAAGCATAGCTAATGTGATCAAAACCTAACTCAAGGGATGACAATATTCAAAGACTAAATAATTAATCCTAGGGCAGCAAGGTACAAGTTTAATAAGCTATTATTAAATGAGGTTTAACTAAGGTTAACAACTAGCATTTTTCTACATCTTTAACATAACATGCAATTTAAACATCTAACAAAGTCATTTTATAAACATGGGTATGAGGTTCAGCACTTGCCTTGATCAGCACAGCCTTGGTGATTTTCCGGAGGGTTGATCGCAAAACTATCGTCGCTAGATCCTAACAAAGGAATTAACAAAAATAAACACATAAAAATAAAACATGAAATAATATGCATGCTCATGCTTATACAAAATTCATCTCAAATAGGTGCACGTAATCTTTCTGGTCAAATAATATTTATTTATAAATTGTTAAAACAAAATTATCAAAATAACAAATTAAGGGCATTTGTCATTAATAAATAAATTATGCAGAACGTTAAATATGCTCAATAAATCATGAAAATTTACTGAATGGTAGAACATATTTTTACAAACATTATGAAATTTATTTTGTAATTTTTAGATTTGTAAAATTAAAGTTATGAAATAAACAAGGTTATTGTTTAACAAAATTAGAAAAGAAATCGGGCTCGGCTGCTAGGCTTGGCTCAAGATTGCGCAGCCCAAGCAGCGAAAGCCTTGTGCTGCTGGGGGACAAGGCGGCCTAGCCACGCCCCAGTGGCGATCTTGGCGACGCTGCCCAAGACGGCCTTGTGCCAATGCCAAAGACGGCAATATGACATGACAGTGCACCACTGCCAGCCTAGACTAAGGTGGTGAGGAGGTGGCAGCAGGGTGGGTGAGGGAGGCGACGGCATTAGAAGGCCTTGGGTGGCTGTCCCGTGGCGGATGGAGGGGTGGTGCGGCCCGGCGGCGTGGCTGGCCATGGAGAGGAGGAAGCGCATGGCGGCGGGATTACCCGGCGGCGCTCCGGTCAAATTGGTCGCGGGGGTAGGTTCTAAGACACCTAGGGATGAAGAAGAAGTCATGGGAATGGTAGGGGAGGCAATGAAATTGAATCTCACCACTCGAAACCGACTATTTCGATAAACAGACGCTGCTACAGATTCCGGCGAGGTCTTCGGCGATCCAATTCGTTGCGCTCGGTCAATGATTCTGCGAGGGCTTTGTTGGGATGGATTCGCGATAAAGATAGCCAGGATGTCCTCCGACGGTTTGACTAAATTCGCATCGAGGCGGTGCTGAGGCGAGGAAGAGTAGAGGCAGCCAAGAATTGGGTGGCCGAGTTTCGGCATTAGATTGCCGGAGCTACGGACATCGGATCGACGAATTCCTGGGCAAAATGGAACCGTGAGAAGAATATCTAGGATGTCCCGGAACAGTTTTGAAAATGGATACTTACGTGTGGCAGAATCGAAGAAGGAAACAAGGGAGGAGGAAGGGAGCTCGGGTTGGGGACTTCTGAGAGGGAGCAGGGAGATGAGGGGAGTTTTCTGGCATGTTAATGCCACCATTAGGGAGAATTAAGAAGGATTAAAACTATGGGAGGTTAGGAAGTGAATGAGAGAGTTGGGGAGTGAATGAAAGAGGAGTTTTCTGCATGTAGTTCAGAGAGGGGATGGCAGGTGGGAGAGGAAGAGAGAAAACAGAGAGAAGGGAAGGAAAGGTAGAGAGAGAACGACAAGTGAGACCAAGGAGGAGAGGAAGGGATTTTTAAATTACTTTTATATCTGATTTTCTCTTTTGAAAACAAATTTCAATTAAAATTTTATTTTCCCCTTTAGAAACCCAAATACATTACTATAATTGTTTTATAGACTATTTGCAAAACAACTCAATTAATTTTAAAGTTTTATTAAACAAGTAACATACTCATTTTATTGAAAATTATTTTATTTAAAAAGAATTTTAATGCAATGCAATGCATGATGCAAATGATTTTTTTTTTTTGAAAATAAGGATGTTACAGAAGCTCTGAGACATCACCGGGAATCACAACTTGGTTTTAACAATTGGTATCAGAGCTTCGGCTTTGATCCAACCCGGTGATGTCTCAGTCGAGTAGGCGGGAGGAGCGATCGCTGACGCCGCCGCAGGTGCGGCGCGGATGCTCTCCGATGCTGGTGGCGCTGCATCGCCGGAACCGCAACGACGACAACCGACAGCTGGTGGTGCACCGTGTGGTCAAGGAGGCGGGCGGCCCGGCGAACTACCCTCTACTCACGAAGACGAACTACAACAATTGGAGTTTGTTGATGAAGATCATGTTGCAGGCTCTCTGCCTGTGGAGCGCCATCGACCTCAGTGATGTCGAGCTCCATGAGGACAGGATGGCGTTGGACGCCATCTGCAGCGCGGTGCCACCGGAGATGATCTCCACCATGGCCGCCAAGGCGACGGCCAAGGAGGCGTGGAGCTGCATCAAGAACCGAAGCTCTTGATGCAGTGATCAAAGCCGAAGCTCTGATACCAATTGTTAGAACCGAGCTGTGATTCCCGGCGAGAATCGCCGGCCTTGAGCTGCTCTCGAACACACGAACTGGAGAGGGACACAAGCAAATTGTGCTGCGATGAAACTGCAGCATTTCGGGTGTTTTCTTCTCTATTTATTCACATGCGAACATAACTGAATGCAACGAACGCTTGGCCGATTCTCACGCCGCACATTAGTCGCGTCCATCCCCATGACCCATGCGACGTGCACCACGTCCAGGCGAAAGACTCGGATGTGGTGAGCTAATCTCGCCACGCCCCAAACGATATGCACGGCATACACACAGATCGTGAGCTCGCACATGCCAAACTAATGAAAGACGCAAATCAGAGACTAACTAAGACCGGCACAAGGTTTAACAGCTAACAGCTTTTGCCTGTATGCCTGCCCTGAGATTCTGAAACTCTGAAGGTTTTTCTCTTAGAATATTTCTTTTCGTTCGACCAGCTAGTAGTGGTACGTACGTCTTGTTCAGCTGTGAATTGATGAGCTTGATACATCCCATGACGATCACGCTGAAATTCTCTTGTAATAACCATGAGTATGCATTAAAACTGTTCGGAAAAAGTATGTGTTGTAGTGCATTTAATCCTCTCTGGAGTAGAAAATTAGCCATTTCACCCCCCAACAATTATACCGAATGGTACAGATTATCCACCGCTGGCGGTTTTGAGAACGATTTTGCCGTTGGGGCTGCTCACGGTCACGGAGTAGCATTACTAGACAGATTGAACACCATGACATTTTCTTTTATAAAAATATATATTTTTTATATGGGTCCTACATGTCAGCCCCTAGACTCTCTTTTCTCTTCTTCCTTCCTTCTCTCCTTACCATGGACTACTGAGAGGAGACAGCAGCACTAGCTGCTTGGTTCGTTGAACCTCCTGGAGGAGGACCGGAGGAACAGGCTCCTCAGGTTGCGGCTGCTCTCCCTCACCCGCTTCCCTCCGCCCCTCCTCAGCGTCGGCACCGATGCGCGGCGTGCAGGTCGCGGCGTGCTGGTCGGCGACGACGAGGCTGGACTCGAGCTTCTGCACACGACGACGAGCTCGTACGTGTCCCAAAGGGACTGCGCGAGTCCCACGACCACCTGCAGCGCGCGGCGTCTGCTTCCGTGGCCTAGGCCTCCAGCTTGAACCGCGACGGCCTATGGCGCGCAGTGCGGCGCGAGCCCGCCTTGAGCAGCTCCACGTCCACGTCGGCCACGCCTTGCGGTTCCGAGAAGCTCTTCCTCATGGCGCCAGCGCGTTCGGCCCTGGACGCGACCAGTTAAGCTCGAGCCGTTGGTTTGCTCATCAGCGACGACGTCCCAAGCACGGCTTCCTCCTCCAGCCCCGCTATGCTCATCAGCGTCGGCCTCCACCCAGGCGACCTCCACGGCTCCACGTCACAATCTCTCTCACACAAAGAAGAGAGAGGAGAGAGAGGAAGGAACAAGAGAGAAAGAGTGAGTTTAGAGGCTAGCATGTGGGACCCACGTACTAAAAAATAGATTTTTTTTATAAAAGAAAATGTTATATATGTGACAATACTACTCTATGTGAGCAGTCCCCGATAAGACCGTCCTTAAAACTTTCTACGGGACTGCACACTTCACATATTTATAATTGTAAGGTAAAATACGTGGTTTTCAAGACTAAGGCTCCGTTTTTTTTGCAAACCGTCGGCGGCCGGTGGTTTGCTACAGTAAAAAAAAATTTAGATTTTTTTTTGGATTTTTTAAAAAAATTTTAAAAACTTTTAAATTTGCTATAGTAAAACCGTCACCCGCCAACTGTCAAAAGAAACAGAGCCTAAGACTTAAATTCATCGCCATACATAGTTAAGAAAGGTAAGCAGACTTTTTTCCAAACTGTTTTGTTTGTGCTCTCTATGCTTAGTTCTTAGTTATATATCTAAGGGAAAAGTTTATTGGACAGTTCACACCCTCCTCGAATATAGTGCTTCGTCTCGTAGCACATGACCTTGAAAACCATATATATTGTGTTCATGAACATATCTGATCAGATAAATGAGCTACTCAAGGAATATGGTGACCTATTTGAAGAGCCTCAAGAACTTCCCCCAAGGAGAGACCGTGACCACCATATTCCTCTAGTGGATGATAAGAAAATAGTCGATTTGAGGCCTTATAGGCTAGCTCATAGACAGAGGAACACCATGGAAGACCAAATTACTGAGTTACTCAAAAAACAAGGTAATCAAACCTAGCATGAGCCCTTACTCTTCCCCAGCCATCTTAGTCAAAAAGAAAGATGGCACTTGGAGGTTGTGTGTTAATTATAGGTAGTTAAACAAGAACCCTGTTAAAAATAAGTGCCCAATACCAGTTATTGAAGATCTATTAGACGAGCTACATGTAGCAAGGATCTCTTAAAAGATTGACCTAAGTGCAGGGTACCATCAAGTGAGAATGCAAGAAGAAGATATATATAAAACTGCATTTTCAACTCACGTGGGGCACTTTGAATATATTGTGATGCCTTTTGGTCTCACTAATGCACCTGCCACTTTTCAAGTCCAGATTATTTGAGGAAGTTTGTATTGGTATTATTTGATGATATTTTAATTTATAGTAAATCAGAGGAAGAACACTTGCATCATTTGAAGCTAGTGTTAAATGTGCTTAGAGAAAATCATCTCTTTGCTAAGAAGAGTAAGTGTACCTTTGTGTCGGCGATTGGGAGTACGGGGCCCCCGGGTACCGAGCTTACTTGTTGAGAGTGAGGATCAACCGGCCTCTTTCCCGCGGGCGTCGGGGCTTTCAAGAAGACGAACTTCGATCGGGTGGCTATCGAGAGAAGGCACGCATGATTTTTGGGCTGGTTCGGGCCCCTCGAGTGGAGGTAATGACCCACGTCCAAAGGGTATCTATATGAGGATCGAAGAGGTTACAAAGGGATGAGTTTCTTGTGGCGAGGGATGAGCTTTGGCCCGAATGGTGCGGTGGAGCTCCCACGATGTACGTGTGTATTTTCCGTAGTCGAACCCTCTAGATGTGCAATGACGTAGTCTATTT
The DNA here is from genome assembly GCA_036346145.1 of Olyra latifolia. Taxonomy (NCBI): domain Eukaryota; kingdom Viridiplantae; phylum Streptophyta; class Magnoliopsida; order Poales; family Poaceae; genus Olyra; species Olyra latifolia. The sequence continues at coordinate 7,760,145 of CM070530.1, forward strand.
ATACATGGACGTGTCGGTTTTTCTAGCGGTGAAATCCTATTACCTAGCGGTATGATGATTGTCCCTCCTTTGTCCGGTGGTCCGAAGCATGTCTTCCTCTTGCGCCATCGTCATCATTCTTCGCCTTACGGGGATCGGTATGGGGCGAGGTTACAAGACGTGGGTTGGTGGCGCGATCCCTGCGCACTGTCTCGAGCGGTGTCGAGCATTTAATGCAGCGGGGAATCCTTCCTTGGTCGGGAGGAGCCGCCGGACCCGGTCCGAGCAGACTGGTCGTGCCCGAGCCCCGGCGAGGACTCCTCGGCAGACCCTTGCTCGGGAGAGGCTGTTTTGTTTTTGCGTTTAGCGTGTGACTATCCGAACGCCACCCTAGGCCCCGTCATCTAGCCCCCGAAGCTGAGTGGTGGACCGCCGGTCCCTCCTCGATGTCTTTTAAATCGTCTCGAGCCTTTTCGGTTCAGACGTTGATAACGATTGTCTGATTAGCGAAAGCAGGCTAATCGGGCAGACTTCAGGTTGGCCGAGCTCAAGGTTACCCGAGCAAAGGCTACCCGAGCGAATCTTAGGGTCGGCCGATCAAGGGTCGCCGAAAGGTAAGCCCAAACGTTGGTCTTCCAACGGTTACTTGTGAGTGGGTCGACGGTTTTCAAGACGGCGCCAGCTGTCGGCGATTGGGAGTACGGGGCCCCGGCACGAGCGAGAAGCTTCGGTGCGAGCCAAGGTGAAGGCGGTGCGGTCCGAACTAGGAGGCCCAAACGGAGCTCGCTGGGTCCTGAACGAGCTTGAGCACGCTTTGGAGTATGCTCGGGTCTGGAGAGGAGCTCCGGTCCCAGGAGGAGCTCGAGCGGGTCCGCAAAGAGCTTGAGGAGGAGCGCAGCAGCAGCCGAGCGGAGACCGAGAAGGTGGCGAAGCCATGAGAGAGATTCGGCCGGGCGTGAAGCCCAGATCGAGGTTCTCCACCAAGTCGCCTTGAGGACGTGGAGGCGGAGCTTCAATCTTTGAAGGGTAGATCTAGGGAATAGTGTACGTGGTGTTACACGTGTTTGTAATACATTTGAATTTAAATACAAGATGTTCTCTTGTTCACGCCTATAAAATGTTTATGCTACTATTTGTCGCTATATACCTACCCTATATGCCTACCCCCCCTCGTGTGGTCGGGCCTTTGGTCGTGTTTTTTCAAAAAAGACCGAGCTCACGGCAACGGCACGCTGAAAAAGCGGTGTCCACGTCGTCAGGCGGCCGAGTCCTTGCACTGGTTGCGAGCAAGAGACCGGCAAGACGCGGCCGGGCAGCCGAGGATGCGCGGAAGAAGGTGATGTCCAGCCCCCTCGTGTGGCCGAGTCTTTGCCCTCGTTGCGGGCAATGCATCGCACACGAAGCGCCGCATCCGAAGATGCGCGAAAAGGACATCCGAAGATGCGCGAAAAAGCGATGTCCAGCCCTCGTGTGGCCGAGTCCTTGCCCCGGTTGCGAGCAAGAGACCGGTACACGGCGAAGCCGGCAAATGAGGGTGCGCGAAAGGCGATGTCCACCAACTCGTGTGGCCGAGTCCTTGCCCACGTTTGCGAGCAAGAGACCGGGTACACGGCGAAGCGGCAAATGAGGGTGCGCGAATAGGCGATGTCCAGCCCCTCGTGTGGCCGAGTCCTTGCCCCGGTTGCGAGCAAGAGACCGGCACACGGCGGCCGGCACCAAGATGCGCGAAAAAAGCGATGTCGGCCCCTCGTGTGGCCGAGTCCTTGCCCCCGGTTGCGAGCAAGAGACCGGTACACGGCGAAGCCGGCAACCGAGGGTGCGCGAAAAAAGCGATGTCCACCAACTCGTGTGGCCCGATCCTTGCCCCAGTTGCGAGCAAGAGACCGGTACACGGCGAAGCCGGCAGCCGAGGGTGCGCGAATAGGCGATGTCCAGCCCCTCGTGTGGCCGAGTCCTTGCCCCGGTTGCGAGCAAGAGACCGGCACACGGCGGCCGGCACCGAAGATGCTTGAAAAAGGCGATGTCCAAATTTCGTGTGGCGAGTCCTTGCCCCGTTGCGAGCAAGAGACCGGTACACGGCGTAGCCGGCACCGAGGGTGCGCGAAAAAAAAGACGATGTCCACCAACTCGTGTGGCGAGTCCTTGCCCACGTTGCGAGCAAGAGACCGGGGACACGGCGCCGGGGCAACCGAGGGTGCGCGAAGAGGCGATGTCCAAATTTCGTGTGGCGAGTCCTTGCCCCTGATTGCGAGCAAGAGACCGGGACACGAAGTAGCCGCGAGTTCAAGTTACTTTACTCCGAGTTCAATTTGGGTTTCGGGATCGAATCTGCGAGGTACCGCCGAGAACTTGCCGGGCGATGTGCTATCGGCTTATCCGAGCAATGGAATTCAGGGGCATTTTCAGATCCGTCGGCGCTTTAGAAATCGGTTTAGAGAACAAGAACTCGTGCTTGGGCAGACAGAAAAAAAGGTCGAAAACCTCGGAAGGAAAAGAACTTTGGTTACCATTCCTTTTATTTAACATGTTCGGGATTTCGAGAAGAAGTCGCTCAAGATCCGAGAGTTAAATAAGGAGGATGGGCCGTAGGAAGGGGAAGGTTAGGCGTGGAACTGCGTGAGCCGGGCGATATTCCACGAGTTCTTGAGAATCCGTCCGTCGGGAAGGCGAGGCGGACAATTTCCCGGGCGTGAAGACGAGACGACCGTGAAAGGACCCTCCCACCTTGGGGTTAGCTTGTTGGCGCGATAGGTCTGGACCCGCCGCAGAACCAAGTCACCGCTTTGCGAGGTCCTTGGCCGGACGCACGGGCGGCGTGCTCGCAGAGAGCTGGAGGTAGGTCAGCTTGATCGGACGAGGGCTTGCTCGCGCTTTTCCTCGACAGTCGAGGTCGAGTAACTCGCCTCGGTGGTCATCGGCAGACCTCCGTGAGGTCTACGCGAGGTGACCTTAAGGTTATCTCGGTCGGAAGCATGGCCTCGGTGCGATATCGAGGCGAAAGGGTGTTTCGCCGTCGCTCTGCTTGGGAGAAGGTGCGGACAGACCACAAGACGGAAGGAGCTCGTCGACCCAGCCTGTCGTAGCTTAGAAAGCCGATCGAAGACCCGCCTCTTGATTCCTTGGAGGATCTCGCCGTTGGCTCGCCGACAATTTCCTGTTGCTCGTGGGTGAGCCACGAGGCGGCAAATTTCGTGCCAACGCCCTCGCAATATTCTTGGAACAGCTCACCGGTGAACCGAGTTCCATTATCCGTGTCGGTCGGGTGGGAACGCCAAACCGTGTGACCACGTTATTGCGGAAAAATTTTTGGCCGCTGGTCAGTAATGCCGAGACCGGTTCGCCTCTATCCATTTGGTGAACGTGTCAATGGCGATTTAAGAGGTATCGCGATCCTTCGCCTTTGGGGAATGGTCCTAGTATGTCTAGCCCCGGTGTAGAGAATGGCCAGTGGGGAATAGTTTGAAGGGTGTAGGCTGGTTGGTGTACTGCGGGCATGGAATTGGCATGCTCGGCGGTGGTGACGATCTTCCGAAGGCCGCCAACGCCAGGGCCAATAGTAGCCCATCTGAAGGCTTTGCCGACGAGCGCTCTGTAGGAGGAGTGAGCTCCACAGCACCCTCGTGCAAGTCCTTTAGCAGAATCTCCTTCTTCCCGAGGGACGACTTGGAGAGGACTCGGCGCGCCTCTTGATGCAGGCACCTTCCACTAACTCAGTATAGTGGAGCTCTCCCGATAAGCCGGGATTTCTGGCCGTCCTCGAGCAATGTCCGTGTGCCAAGAATTGGATGAATGGCGTCATCAAGTGGCTCCTTGCTCGAGGACGGAGACGCTGCTTTTGCCCTACGCTGCCTCTTCTCCGGAGGAATGGAGGGCTTTAGCAGTGCTCAACGAGCACCCCTGTTGGGACGGGCTCTTGTGAGGTGCCCAACTTGGTAAGTTGGTCGGCCAGGTGTTTGCCCTTCGGGCACGTAAGGACTTCAAATTTCAAGTTCCTTTCCAACTTCTCACCTCGCCGTAACGCGCCATTGAGTCATCGAGCACCAAACTCCTTGTTAACACGGTTTACGACCAACCGCGAATCCCTTTCACGGTTAGTCGTCGGACCCTAAGCGCAGAGCATGCGGAGCCCGCCAAGAGGCCTTCATATTCTGCCGCGTTGTTCGTCGCAATAAGTGTAATTGTATGACGATCGAGTTGTTCTCCGTGAGGAGAGGTCAAGACAACTCCAGCCCACGCCTTCGAAGGAACGCGAGCCGTCAAGAACATTGTCCAATGGGGTTCCTCGGTGTGCGGCCTTTTGTTCGGTCGGGGATTCGCCCACTCACCCACGAAGTCCGCCAAGATTCGAGATTTGATCGCCGTTCGGCGATTTAACCCGAGGTCAAATTCCCGAGCTCAATTGCCCATTTAGCGTCGCCCGAGGCGCCGGGGTTTTGAGGATTTCTCTCACGGAAAGCTGGTCGGGACCGTGATTGGGTGAGCCAAGAAATAGTGGCGAAGTTTTTAGAAGCCATGAGGAGGAGTCTGAAGTTTACGACCTCGGTAACGCCCCTAGGTCCATGAAGTACCTCGCCACGTAGTAAATAGGCCGCCGATTTCCCTCGCTCGACTCGCAGCACGGCGCCATCGCTGGGGAGGCCGCCAAGTAGAGCAACAAAGGCTCTGTCCCCTCGGGGTGACTAGGACGGGCGGGCTCGATAGATATTCTTTGAGCTTTTTAAAGGCATCGTCGGCCTCCTTGGTCCGAGACGAAACCGTCGTGCTTAACGCAAGGCTTTGAAGAAAGGAAGTCCGCTCCACCTAGTCGGGAGATGAAGCGGCTAAGGGCCGCCATCCCACCAATGGCGACTTAACTTCCTTTACATTCGAAGAGCTCGCATCCTTTCGACGGCTTCGATCTTTTTCCGGTTGGCACCGATACGGTCGACCCGATGACGATCCGAGCACCATGCCCGTGTGTACACCGAAGACACATTTCTCCGGATTCAGCTTTATCCGATGTTTTCTTAAATTACAAAGGTTTCTTCGAGGTCCCGGATGTGGGCCTCGGCTAAAGCACTCTTGACGACTATGTCGCCTACATAGACTTCTAGGTTCGGCCGATCTGGTCGGGAAGGTCTTCTGCATCAAACGTTGGAAAGTGGCCCCGTTTTTCGAACCGAAAGACATGGTCGTGTAGCGAAGGTGCGAAGGGGTGATGAAGGCGCTTTCTTCATCCTCCCGCGACAGTGACTGATGGTACCCGAGTATCGCCCAAAAGTTCATCACCAGTGCTTCGCCGTCGCATCGACTAACCGATCTATGCGGGGGGGGAAGTTGTCCTTTGGACATGAGCCGTTGATGTTGGTGTGATCGACGACATCCGCCACTTTCCGTTCTTTTTCGACCACGATCGGATTCGCCAACCGCCGAGTGCTCGACTTCTCGAGCGGCGGCCTTCAACAAATTTTGTCCACCGCTCCTTGATGACATCGACCTTCCATTGCGGAATCTCCTTAGCGCTTATGCCTTGGTTTTACCAGTCAACCGCCACCTGGCTCGATCACCTCCTTGGAACCCCGGGCATGTCGGACGGCTCCCATGCGAAGACGTCGGCGTTGTGCGGAGGAAGGTGACGAGCTCGCCTTCCTATTTTGGATCCAGCGCCCCGACGTGGACCACCTTCGACGGGTCCTCGCCGGAGATCGAGATGTTTTTCGCCCGCTTCCTCGAGGCCGGAGGACAACCTTGGGCCGAGCGGACTTGTGAGAGTTTTGCTCGGGCCGCGTTCAGGAGCCGCCGACCAGGTCGTCGCCATTTCGTCGCGACTCGAGTATGCCTTGTGGTTGCCCCCGACGGTGATCACCCCTTTCGCCCTGGGAGCTTGAGGCGGTGATACGCGTGGTGCGAGTCGCCATGAACTTGGCGAGGGCCGCCTGCCGAGGATGGCGTTGTAGGCCGACTCAAGTCGACTACCTCAAAGGTGACCAACTCACCCGGAAGTTGCTCGCCGCCGAAGGTCACGGCAGACGATCGATCGCCCGAAGGGTCATGGACGTGCCCGCCATGATGCCGTGGAAGGGCATAGCGATGTTTTGATCTTGGAACGAGGGATTTGCATCTCGCCCAAGACCCGGCGAGATCAGGTCCAGAGCGCTTCCCATCAATAAGCACCCGCGACCCTTGTGTTACTTGATGGTCGGGCGAGCACGAGGGGAGTTTCGGGCTTCGTCATTCCCGAGGGACAGATCCTCCGGGAGAAGGAGATGGTCGCTTCCGACCATCTGTTGCTCGAAACCGAGCCGCCTCGGTCCGCTGCGACAGACCTCGCGGCCATGCCTTCAACTCGTCGGGGCGAGGTCGCGGACCCTCCAAGATCACCGCAATGTGGTGACTCGACTCGCAGATATTCTTCGCTCTCTGCCGTCGCGGTCCGGAGGGGCTCGGACTTCGGTCGGGCCCACCCTTCCCAAGATCCGGGAGGACGGCATGGGCCCCGTCCGTTGTAGAAGTCTTCAAGCCGAGCGATCCAGTGCGGCGATTCGCGGAGGTCGTGCCGTGCAGCTTGGTGCAGCAGAGCGAAGCGACCGCTCGAGGGTCCCCGAGGTCCACGCTTCGTCTGGGTCGGTCGACCGCCGACCGCCCACCTTGCCCGGGAAGGCCGAGGCTTCTTTAACTTCGGTGTCTGTGGAGACGACGGCTCGGGATAGTGGCCACCAATTCGCCGCTTTTTTTCTTCTTCTTGGCCTTCTTGTCGGACTTCTTTTTGTCCGAAGATCCCAGTTTGGGTCGCGGAGGCGCTGTCCGGACCAAGAAGCCGTTTAGCTCCACGGCCTCCTCGGCGTTTATGTAACGCTCTGCCGCTGAAGAGCTCATCGCCGAGGAGCCGAGTATATCTCGAGATCCCGGGTGAAGCGGACGTTCTTGGCGCCGGTGAAGGCTTCGACGATCGCTTGCCGTGCGATGTTCGAATCGTGTTCCGTGTCCGGATGAACCTTCGAACGTAGTCCCGGAGGCTTTAGCCCTCCATCTGGACCACCGCTTGAGGTCCTGCGGCCTTCTGGCGGGGGCGGCAAGACTCATGAAATTACCGCAGGCCTCGCCTGATTGGACCCAACAGGATGGAGCCTTCCGTTGGTTGAAGAGCCATGTCCGAAGCGGGCCCCTCCAACACAGCGGGAAATAGTTCACCATTACCCTTCATCACCCCCGCGCCGTGGCGGTGGTAGCATATACCGAGAGGAATTCGTCCGGTTCGGGTCCCGCCGAATCGCTCTATGTGGCCCGGTTTGAATTTGGGGGCCATGCCGCGCGGAGGGCGCGGAGAAAGCGGGCACCGTGGTTTACCCGCGTCGCACCCATGAGCGCCACGCCTCACGCCCCCTCGGAGGGACCGAGGCGCGAAAAGACGCTGCCGCGCCGAGCGCCGGGGTATCCGTAGGGTTCCCCAGTGGCGCGGGTCGGCGCTTCTGCTGCGCGCCTCGACCGACTCGGGGGGCCCGTTCGGCCGGAGTGGCGAGCCGAGCCGTCGTCGTGGCGATGCTCGCTTTCGAGAGCATTTCGAGAGACGCCACCGTGATGGCGAGATGCGCGGTCATTCCTCCGTCGATCAAGGTCCCGACGGAGGTCGTGGACGGAGTAACTACCCTCGGGGTTCGGCTTTCCCGGAAGCACTCCGAGTCGGCGAAGACGAGGAAGATCGCCGCCAATCGCTTCCAGCCTTTTCGCCATGGCTACGCCTAGCTCGCGGCTGGTCGAAATCAAGTTGGAGGTCACGCACCACGTGTGCGTGGCCCGGAGGCGCTGGCGACTCCTACCGATCGGATCGGAGGAAAGGACGGAGGTGGCGACCCGGTCGAGGGGGCGGAGAGCTGGCCGGCGCCGGCCGGGTCATCGCGATGGGTTGCGAGGCTCGGCCGACGAGTCGGCCACCAGTTCATGGGCGTCAAGCGGCGACGCGACTCGCCCTCCCGAGGCGCGGAGCAGGACGCCGCCGATGTCCGCCATGTGGGCTTCCCGCGAATGCCGGGCATGAGGGTGTCATGACCGTATCCCCGCGGAGACTATCTCGTGGTCGGAGTCGTGCACGGATGTCCGGATATCGACCCTTCGTCATTTAACCGACACCTTCACATATGGTCGGTGTCTCTGCTCCGTAACTCTCGAATCGGAGAGGTTCGAACGTACTCGAACCACCCACCGGCGGCGGAGACATCCATAGGGAGAGGACTCGCCATGGTGTGTCCTTCCGGATCGACAATCCGGCGACCTCGATATCGGACCAATATTCGCCCAAGTCGCCGAGGTCGTCGGCGAATATCTTGGTTGTCCCGAGAGTTAGCCATTCTTCAAGGACCTTCGCCGCAGAAGCCGCCTCTTCCCCACGGACGGCGCCACCGCCGGCGATTAAGTACGGGCCCCGGTGCCGAGCTTACTTGTTGAGAGTGAGGATCAACCGGCCTCTTTCCGCGGCGTCGGGGCTTTCAAGAAGACGAACTTCGATCGGGTGGCTATCAAGAGAAGGCACGATGATTTTTGGGCTGGTTCGCCCCTCGAGTGGAGGTAATGACCCTCGTCCATGGTATCTATATGAGGGATCAAGAGGTTACAAAGGGATGAGTTTCTTGTGGCGAGAGGATGAGCTTTGGCCCGAAATGGTGCGGTGGAGCTCCCACGATGTACGTGTGTATTTTTTGGTAGTCGAACCCTCTAGATGTGCAATGACGTAGTCTATTTATACATGGACGTGTCGGTTTTTCTAGCGGTGAAATCCTATTACCTAGCGGTATGATGATTGTCCTCCTTTGTCCGGTGGTCCGAAGCATGTCTTCTCTTGCGTCATCGTCATCATTCTTCGCCTTACGGGGATCGGTATGGGAGCAAGTGTTACAAGACGTGGGTTGGTGGCGCGATCCCTCAGCACTGTCTCGAGCGGTGTCGAGCATTTAATGCAGCGGGGAATCCTTCCTTGGTCGGGAAGGAGCTGCTCGGACCCGGTCCGAGCAGAATGGCGTGCCCGAGCCGGCGAGGACTCCTCAAGTAGACCCTTGCTCGGGAGAGGGCTGTTTTGTTTTTGCGTTTAGCGTGTGACTATCCGAACGTCACCCTAGGCCCCCGTCACTTTGGCAGGAAACAAGTTGACTATCTGGGACACATAATTAGGGGACAAGGAGTGGCAACTAAATCCTCCAAAATTCAAGACATACTGAATTAGCCAAAACCACAAAACATAACTCAGCTGAGGGGGTTTCTTGGTCTTACAGGATACTATAGAAGGTTCGTCCAGAACTACCATGTAATATGCAAAACTTTATTTGAAGCACTGAGAAACGAAGGGTTTAAATGGGAAGAGAGGCAAGAACAAGCCTTTCAACAACTTATAAGGGTAATGACTACTCCACCTGTGTTACAGCTCCCAGACTTCACCAAACCCTTCACCTTGGAAGCTGATGCTAATGGGTATGGTATAGGGGCTGTCCTAATGCAAGCAGGGAGACCCATAGCATTTCTGAGCATGTCTCTTGGACCAAAAGCAGCAGCATACTCCACCTATGACAAAGAGGCCATAGCCATCATGGAAGCTCTTAAAAAATGGAAGCATTGATTTGGTGATCAAAACAGATCAGTGAAGCCTAAAATATATTCAAGATCAAAGGCTTATGGAAGGAATACAACACAAACTCCTAGTAAAGCTGCTTGGGTTTAATTACAAGGTGGGAGTATAAGAAGGGTAAAGAGAACAAAATGGCTGATGCGTTGTCATGGGTTATGCAAAAAGAATAAGCTTTTGCTCTGTCGACTACAATTTCAATATGGGTTAATGAAGTTATTTCAAGTTTTGAAAATGATGAGGAGTGCAAACAACTAAGTACCAAGTTGCAATTAGACCTTGCAGACTTGAGAACAAGGTTGATTGAGGCATGCCACGGTACTGCTTTGGGGGGTCATTTAGGGGAGGATGCCACATACCAAAGGATTAAACTCTTATTCTTCTGGAAGGGTCTTAAAATATAAGTGAAGACTCATGTTAAGAATTGTCCAAATATGTCAAAAGAACAAGTTGCATTCCGGACTTGAACCAATAACAAGTCCGCTCCTCTGTTCGTGTATAAAAGGATCGGTAAAGCACCATCGGGTCACCACACACCACTTTTATGACCAGCCGAGGAGCCTCTTCAAGGCTATATATGGCTGATAGTTGGTAGGAGTCTTTTAGCCCAGGAGACCATGCTCGTCCTCCTGCCGACGACATGCAGGTCATAGATTATGGTGAATGAAGAGATGTGGCCCCTTTACTGCAAGATCATCATTTTCAATCGGTTTTCAACTGGCCGAGATGCGACTGTGGGAACACCTCGGTTGTCCAGAGGTTTGACCACGTACACGAGGGGTTCACTGGTCATAGGTTCTACCGATGTCCTGATTACCATGTAAGTTTTTGCCCATATATGTTACGTTATCGTAAGTATTATTTACTTATACATTCTTCTACCTCCAGATACCAGACATTACATGAGGTTAAACTTGCTATATGGATGAGCCATACCTGGTAGTAGGTGTGGTCCACACCTACATAACATACCTCCACACAAGGATCAACCGCTTGCAGGCTAGACTGGATGCCACAGGAGGGTCGGCGTAACAAAGAGGCCAGCAGAGGGTCACGAGGCCCCCCAAGCCTCCTAGGCAGGCCATATAGACACGTGAAATGCACAACTAGTCGGTGTTGAACCAACATTATCAACCAAACCGTTCTTGTTAAGACCTTTCATGTATTTGTGATGCCACTATCCCACCACACCCAACGCCGAAATTCTACGTCAAAGAACGATCATGCAAGAGGCCTACCCCGTGTACTACGACACGAAATGGGAAGCGACAGCTCACTGTTCTGCCACTTGGTGTTCATGCTAGTGCCACAACCCCTTCACACAGCCATGGTGAACGACTATGGCTAGTATTACACTATCTATGTTATACGTGCTTTCTGATATACACGTAGGACTAATGTATTTGTCAAATCTTCTAAAGGCGCGACGTTCGTAGTTATGTTTTATTTGTATGGTTCTCTTACTTTGCGTAACACCCATGTCTAAAATGGTTGCCAACATTTCAATATGTCACAAGCTAGACGTGTAATTCATCGCTTCACCATTTCTGGCAGACTGCAACCCATTGACAAAAATACACCATGTTTGCACTCGGCGTGCTAGACCCACCACAGAGCATCTAAAGCTCGTGGACTTCACTGCACTACAAGTCCGGCGATGAAAGATCAAAACATAAAATAGTTCATAGTCTATCTTTTTTTTAGCAACACAAAAAATTTCTCCACATCATATCAAAAATTTACTGCAAAAATCCCGCCCATCAGTTGGGTGAGGCGAAAAACCTGCCCGTTGGTCGGGCAAGATTTCATTCTCGCCCAACCAACGGACGGGATTTACCCTACCACCCCTGCCACGTGGGAATATGCCCTATCCGCCCATTGGTTGGGCGAATTATTCAAATCCCGTCTTTTGGTCGAGCGGGATTTCAGTCTCGCCAGCCAAAGAGCGATGAGCATCTTTTTTTAATTAAATTAAACGTAATATTATTTATTTAATTCCAAATAATATAAAATATAAAAAAAATTAGTACCCCTCTGTATGCAATATAAGGCCTAGTGCCCAGACAGCCCAACAGCCTTAGCTCGTGGTGTCGTGGTGCAAGGCCCACTAGCCCAGCAGGCTACAGCCAGCGGCAAAGCCGCAAGTAAAGAGCGCAATGCAGCCCAGGCGAATAAAATGGCTACAAACGCGATCTCTATGACTTAAATAAAAGTCAGCCTCTTTATTTCTTGAAGAAAATTTTGTAACATCTACCAGCCTTTAAAGGAGAACAAATGTTCTCACAAAGAAAGCACTCGTCAAAATGATATAAGTACTGCATATTGTGTATTCTTGATGTTTGTTTCATATTTTGATTTATAATAAATTATATGGTTAGAATATTATAACCTCATATCAATTATGTATATGTGTTCCACTCTTTTATTGTTTGATATAGGGTGGGTTCTCTTGAGCTTATCTTATTTACTTATTCACTGTAGCACATCACTTCGGGAATTTTTCGAGATAGCCTCGAGAGCCGGTTGGCCTTTAATTTTGGGATTTAGAGAGCTTATAGACACGCCTACTTAATAAAAAAAATCCGACTCAAAAAGTAATAAAAAAGTGAGATAAGTCAAATAAGACACGAGATAAGTACTTATCCTACTTATCTCGTGTCTTATTTGACTTATCTCACTTTTTTTTATTACTTTTGAGTTGGATTTTTTTTATTAAGTAGGCGTGTCTATAAGCTCTCTAAATCCCAAAATTGAAGGCCAACCGGCTCTCAAGGCTACCTCAAAAAATTTCCGAAGTGATGTGCTACAGTAAATAAGCAGATAAGATAAGCTCAAGAGAACCCACCCATAGATATTTTTTGGCATTTTCACGTAAGTTTTACTATATTACATTTTAGCCCGAGACTTCGCGAAATCCTGTATCCACCACTGGATAAGGGGAGTGAGAATTGATATGTGTCTGATGCGTTGGTCGTCGGATGTCTTTGCCAAAGTAATTCTGATTTGTTATATATTTCTATATTATAGAAGCCAGGTGACTAACAAAAACATAGCCTATTTTTCATACCTAATATCTAGGTAATGATTCGTGTTTCAACAAGGTTCACTCATATAGTATTTCACCGTGCTCCCTTAGGCTGAGAGGAGGTTGGGGCCTTGGTAGGATTGCCAAAGGGTGATCGACGGGTCGATCGGTAGATCGACAAAAAGTTAAGAGGCGGTTGGAGGTGAAGATGAGGAAGAAGGGCATGGGTGGCTCACCGAAGTGATGGAATAAAACATGTCCGGATCACTAGAGAGAAAGAAGAAACAGCGACACTGAAGTAAGGAGACAGGTGCGACAATGTGAAAGGAGGTGTAGGAGATCTAGGCATTCTATGGCCTAAAAGGTAAAGATCGATTGTGTTTATGCTTGCAAAAAGCATATGTAACATAGCCCCATATCTCTACTATTAAAAGACATCTTGCAGTGAGTGATGAGTTGGTAGCAAGATATTGGGTATTTATTTGTTTTTTAACTTTAAATCTTTCTATTCTAAATTCAATTAATGACAAGATTTAACATCTTTTCTTGCACTTTCAAAACTCGTGAAATGCCGAGTAGGCACGAATTCCCCCAATTTGCCATGTCACTCATCAATGCCCTAGAAGTTCAAAAATTTACCCACTTGATGCCACCACCACCAACCCAAGCTGACAAGTGGGCCCGCTCACACACAAATCCACCCACGCATCACTCCCGCTTGAGCACAAGCTGCAACGACGGTGGCCTGATTTCTTGGCGACAACAGTAGTGCTTATGAGCGAAGTAGTGGCCTAGTGCGACAACGGCTTGCCCGCGCTAGAGTGATGACTCAACACATCAGACGACAATATGGTCATGCCCAAGACGATGTCACGGTCATGCTTGAAGGTGGGACCAACTAGAGGAGTAAGGGAATGAAGTTGGTATGACGGCTCCAGGAAGGGAAAGGAGGAAGGGAGAAGGAGGGGTAGCGCTCATAGCGGAGGACGTTATGCTTGGGGAAGGAGAGGGGAGGAGGGAGTGCTAGCATTGCCGGTTGGGACAGGGAAGACAAAGGGGGAGAGAGAGATGGATGGATGGCAACTAGGGATGTTGAGGAGGGGGGGGAGAGGTGAGAGGCAGAAAAAAAAAAAAAAAGCAAGAGTATGGTTTCTAGAGGGCTATGACTAGGCTATGTCTAAATAGGCCAAATTCGTGAAACATTAGTGGACTTTTTTGCAAAATAGGAAACATGGGTAAACTCTTTCCATAATTATGTATGCATCCATTAATTAACCTTACATAACATTAAGAATTTAAATTGCCAAGATTTAAAATTCCATAATTATAAAATAATACAATACGCATGATTTTGTGATGCATGATTAGACTTTATATCATATTTATTTGATAACCATTGCAACGCATGGGCACTCAACTAGTTTATAATATGCTTGAATGTATTTGCCTCTTTTGGTTTAAGGATCATAGTAAGATATAAACCTTAAAATGAAGAATATATCTTAGATATCACAAATTTTTGTAGGAACACAGGTGTTAGTGTAGTCATGCAACGGCGTCACGGTTGAAATAGCTTGAAATCAAATCTGGATTTGCATTCCAGTTGATCGGCCATCGCTTGTAGCTCTCTACGAAGGGGACGTGAAAGAATTACACTTTTTTCTTTCCTTCATAGATGTCCATATAGGCTCTGTTTAGCATAGCTTCAGCTCCACCAAAATTGGTGGAGTACCTTATTTCTAACTCCAAAAATTTATGGAGCTGGAGTTATGAGTACGTTAAGAATATTTAGGTAAGTCATCTTATTTACATTTTAAACTAAAAATATAAATTTAAGTGACTTCATTTTAACCTACAAACTCTATATTTAAGGTGGAGCTGGAGCTGTGCCAAACGAGGCCATAGTTTCTCTCTCTCTAGATGATCCAATGGATTTTGTAGACTTGTAGTGTGCTGTTTGCAGGTCAAGAGGCTTGTGGATTTCCAGTATCTCCTGAACCAAAGGGAAATCTAATTGTTCCTAATTCTAGAAGGGCATGTTTGGAACATAAGAATTTCACAGAAATTTTGAAGAAATTCCACATGAAATGGTTCAAATCCCGCAAGAATTAGAAATTTTTCCTGCGGCTACTTATGGAAAGTGTCGATCAAATCATGTTAAGCTAGAGGCTTCTTCGCAAGCAAAATTAACGTTTGGAAAAATCGGTGTCTCTCAAAAAAATGTCCTTAGAAGTTATAAGCACCATTGACGTCGATGTGTGTCACGTGATCCGCACCGTGCATGCGCTATCCGATGGCTAGGTGCGTCTAGGAATAAAAACCTGGTGGAGTTTGCATAATCACGCAATCCAAACCGTCCATGCAGCAGGATCCAACGGCTGCGATCCACCTGCATCTCTCCTCCCTCGCTCCACCCAATTCTACCATCCCTGACCCCAACGCAAGACCTAAGACCAAATCAATTTGGATAGTTATTTGGATAGTTATATGGATGTCTGGCTGTTTTTCATGGATATTGATGCTTAGCATCAGATATGGATACATATACAGATAATGCATATAATACCCGTTGGATAATATCCAAAGAAAAAATATGGATAACATTTGAGGATATTATCTGAATCCTTGCTACTTGGTAGACATCGGATTCAATATCAAGCTTTTGGCTATTGTTCATTGTGGGTTGTGACATGTTTTGTGTTAGTAGTCAATAGACATGTGTTGAGTCGTTGTAGATCATTATTTTGAAATGGTTTTTTTAATTAATTAGTGGCTTGCGGTGATATATCTCTACATCGGCGAAACTTCCATCCAAGACCTATAATCTTGACTGCATGTTTTCGCATATTATGTATAGTTTGAATGTCTTATGCTTATTTTCTAATCTGTGTTTCGTGTATTATCTCAAAAATTATCCGCCCTGACTAGTATTCGAGCTTATATTATTTGTATTTTTATCCGATACTATCTTTATTCGTATTCTACAATATCCAAGTTGCGGGTGTGGTCAGGTTATACGCTAATTTGGCCAATATGATTTCTTTTACTTCACAATCCCAAATAATTCGTTTAGGAGTTAGTACATAAAGATTAATTTTTTATTTCTTCAATTTATTCTCCTCTTCTAAAAGTACAGCTTTCGTGCTGGCTTCATTGACATTACCCTCCTGTATCCAACGCACCAGAAAATTCACCTTCCATCTCTCCTCATTCACGCACCAGAAAATTCACCTTCCATCTCTCCTCATTCACTCCACTCTGTCCTACCCTACCATCCCCATTGCCATTCCTCATTCCGAGCCCTGATCCCTACACTGGCGACACACCCAGGCCCCAGCAGCTAGCTCAGTACTTGCGCTCACGGGGATCGCACTGCGTCGCTACTGCTATTACTAGTTCGCCACTGCTCCCGCGCTGCCCCCATCCTCGTTGGCCCACTCATCCATCAATCATCGCATCGCAGCGAAGGGCAGCACACTTGCAATGCAATGCAACCCTTCCGAGTTCTCACCACCACTCCCATCCTGCCCCAGCCTCCTGCTGCAACCTCGCATCATTCACGCCTCCCCTGACATGCTACGGACGATGCCTCCATGGGGTCGGCGACACCCGCACAATACGAGCACATGGCGATGCCAGGAGAGGCAAAAATAAACAAGAAAAATGAGGCCATGCAGACTGCAGTCATCAGCTTGCTCATAGCACCAGATGACATCAAAGGTGTAATGGCATTGCAAGATCAGTTGTGTTCAGACAGGAATGCAGAAATGATGGCGCTAATTTATCCGAGCGAAAACCGCCTGATCAGTACGCTTTGCAGAAGTCACAGAAAGAAGATGATGATCGATAGAAGGGATCCAACAATACCTCCTAAGTTAGACAAACAAGACAGAAGAAGAAGAAAAGTAAGAGCTGATAGCTTTTTACAGTAAAGAACACCAGAATCCCTCGTTAATTTCTGGGTACCCAAACACATATTGGGACAAAACGTGAATTCACTACTACTACACTAGCTGCAGGCAGCAGCTGCCGTCTGAATTCTCAGAGCAGGCAGATGATTCCTTCCTCCTGTTCTGCATGCAGATTCTACTCTGTGTTCTGAGAGATGACCTCCCCGAACTTGAGGAACAGCTCGGCGTCCGACGTGCTGGAGGAGTTGGCGCAGGAGAGCACGCTGGTGCCTCTCAAGCTGACGTACTCGTTGATGTAGCTCGGGACGGCCGGCGGCTGCGGCGACGCCAGTGGCGGCGCGGGCTTCGGTGGCGGGTCAGGGTGGACGAGGCAGTCCAGGACGCGCACCACCTCGTGCATTGTCGGCCGGTCAGGCGGCTGCCGCTTGGTGCAGAGGAGCGCCAGCTGGAACACCTTCTTGACCTCGCCGAGATCCTTGCAGGTGTCTGCGATGTCCGCGTCGACTGTCTCCATGACGGCGTTGTTCGCCGCCTTTGAAAGGATCTGCATTGCAAACAGTAAGCCAGAATGGAAGCACGATCAGTGCACAGCCGGCGGTGGAAGTGCAGTGAATGTAAGATCGATCTGTTTCCCTGCACTTCCAGCAATAGGTGTAAATTTTTCCCAAGTAGTGTTCACGGTTATAGGATGGATAAATATTGGAACTTTGGGATATATCTTATATCTATTACCTGCCACCACTACTACAAATCCACTCTGAATCAGAGTAAAGGTGTAAAAATGTTATTGGCTGCAAGGTAGACGAACTAGTCCTGAAAAAAAGGATGAAATCTAGTGATATTTTTTGTGATATTTATATACTGTCATTTGTAGCTTTCCATCTACATGATTGATGAGGGGGGACAAAAATGGCAGGCTTTAGGGGACGGATCACTGCAACTTATAATGGAGCTTTCAATAGCCACATATACAATGGATCAGTCCAACCACAGGTGCACAGGGCAGATAGATCTACTCACATGATAAGTTTCATGTTGTTGGTCCCCTTGCAGGAACACAGGCCTAATGGGCATCACTCAGCAATTATTGAGCACTACCAGAATCCAAAGCAGAATAATCTTATGAAAATGACATTTAACTGAAGAAATGGCAAGAAAAAGGGAAATAGTTACCATGTGATGGAGATTGCACTCGTTGTCCACTGGCTTTTTGCCAGTCAGCAGTTCGAGCAGAACAATGCCATAGCTGTAGACATCAGACTTCTCATTAAGGCGGGAGGTGCGCGCGTACTCGGGATCAATATAGCCAATAGTGCCCATGACATAGGTCGACGTGTGAGTTTTCGAGACGCACAAACTCTTAGCGATGCCAAAGTCAGTAAGGTGCGCCTCGTAATCTTTATCAAGGAGGATATTTTTTGATTTTACGTCCCTGTGGATTATTCGCGGACTGCAGTCATGGTGAAGATAAGCAAGGCCTTGAGCAGCACCAAGAGCAATTCGAAGGCGAGTCTCCCAATCAAGTTTTTTCTTCTTGGATGGACCTTCTACAAATAAAAATAATAATAATAATTACCATTGTGATATGGTATAGTAAATTCATCCAACTAATTACTACCATTAAAATACGAAACTGCAAATGTGTCAAAACATCAACTATTCAAGAGTGGCGTACTGGTGCTTTGTGACAGATGAACAAAGACTATCAAGACTAAAAGTGCAAGTGCTAGCTACTGATCACAGTTACACTACACCAAACTATTATCCACGTTCCTAGACACAAGCTATGTCTCTTACCATGTAAAACGTCCCACAGGCTGCCATTTTCCATGTAGTCATAGAAGAGAAGATTCCCAACAGGTGATAATGAGTATCCTTGAAGGCTGATTAGATTACGGTGTTTGATGCTACCAACAGTCTCAAGCTCAGTCTCAAATTCCTTCAGGCTTTGTGGGTAGTGGGCATAAAGCTTTTTGATAGCCACCGGTTTGCAGTTCTTCAGCACACATTTGTAAACCGTGCTTGATGCCCCATAGCCAATGATGTATTTCTCACTGAGGTTTTCCGTCATCCTCATTATGTCATCATATACGTGAAGGGCCATGTTCATATGAAGGATCACCAGCTTGGGGGGAACACTGCTCACTGTAACAACATGCATATCTATTACAGCAGGATCATACTATTCTAGCATCAACTATTGGTTAAGGTAGGCCCAATTATATTATAGTTCAATAAAATAATTAACTACCTACCTCTTCTTGTATGACAAAATAAAACATGACAAGAAGGTAAGATAATAATTTATGAAACAAACATATTCAGAGGGAGTAGACGCCTTACCTGGCTTGCTTACAGAGATATCTTTGAGAACAGGAGGACTGTGTGGCCTGCAAACTGCTACCAAGATCATCAGGAGGATAACAAGCCCACCCACGGCAATACCAAGTATTGCAGCCTTTGAGATTGGAGCTGCATAGGAAATAAGGGTTAAAGGTGATGGCCTAACAGATGTGAAGAAAGTTTACTTGAAAACAATTGATGAATGAAACATTGCTTTTACGTTTTTCTTGGTGGCTGGAGGAACGGCACGATGAACCAAGCCAATATCCACAAAGTCCAGGATTACCCAAGAAACTGAAGAAAGGACCAGATCATTAGACTGCTATTTCCAAGTCAGATCGACAGAACAGAATAGTGATGGAAACGATGGAGCACGCTACCTGTCAGCCGAAAACCGCGAGAAGTTGTTGTCAGTAGGGACAACACCAGCTAAATTATTGTATGATACATTTCTGTTAATGGATACAACGATATAGTGTCAGCAAAACCAAACACTTGCACAAACTTAAAAATTTTTATGATCAGCTTACAGGATATTGAGGCTGAAGCAGTTCATCAGCGAAGAGATATCACCAGTTATATTGTTATTTTCCAGTTTTCTGCAGTAACCAATAATTGACAGAATGACAGATGAATCAGAGGTCAATTGAGATATCTTTTGAACTTTCCGCCAAGCTTATGGATTAAAAAAAGTGAGATGAAAAAAAATAACTCACAGCAATATCAGATTTTGCAGCATTCCAAGTTCTTGAGGGATCAGACCACCAAGGTGGTTATTCGACAAATCACTGAAATGGCACCCACAGGCTAAGTTATTTCAATATAGCATCCAAGGAACTAATCAGCAAAAGGATTCACGATTAGATCACTAGGTACGTACATATCCATGATACTCCTCAAATTACCAAACTCCGCAGGGATGAATCCAACCAGACCATTGTTGCTTAAGTTGCTAGAGAAACAAGCTCCACAGTGTCAACACACCACAATTTCAACACATGATGCTGGAAACATAGCAAAAAAAATGGTAATGCCAAAAAACTTACAGTCGTAATAGATGCTCCAAGCTGCCAATGGCTGATGGAATTGGACCAGTAATCATGTTACAGGATAAATCCCTGATACATGTATCTTCATTATTATAAATGCCATAGCATAAAACAGATATTTTCAAGAATTGATTAGTCCACGGACTTACAATGTGTCCAAATTGTTGATTCTTGATAGCTCAATAGGAATAGGGCCACTTAGATAATTTGATGACAGATTCCTAAGAAAACAGGTGTGCAGATCAGTATGAACTTTGACATACATGTGAAAATAGAATGAGACTAATTCTTCCAACTTAATATTGCACAATTTAAGTTTTGAAACACACTATTAACTTACAAGTAAGTCATGCTCTCAAGTTTACGCAACGAACGAGGAATTGTCCCATTCAACTTGTTCCCATAAGCATTGCTGTAACGGAAAATTATCACATTACATATGAATTTCACACTGCACATGGAAGAAAACTTTTGGACAGAAGCCAGGCTTACAAGCTATTGAGATTCACACATGAACTTATATTGTCAGGAATTGGCCCTTCCAGGTTGTTGTTTGCAAGGTTCCTGTGAAAGAAGTTTATCAACCATTTTTTTTATTAACACACTGCAGGAACCATGACAAATATTAAAGGGTGCATAAAAGTACTTACAAGTCAAACAAGACGGTAAGCTTTCCCAGCTCTGGAGGAATGGAGCCACTAAGTTCATTGTCATTAAGTTCTCTGAATTTAGATATTTTGTCAAAAAAATAAAAGATGGAGTGCAAGTTAACCTGAATTTGAATACCCGAAATTGAAAGAAATATTTGGACTTACAGATAATGAAGCGTTGACATATTACCAAGTTCTGGTGGTATTGCACCTGTTAACCGATTGCCTTGCATGTACCTACAAGCAAAAGATGCATGACGTCAGTAACTCAGAAATATTCCAACATTACTTTCAGAGATGTGAATTATCTATCAGGCAAATCCTAAATATCTTGAACCCTGTATTGGGGAAAATAAAACTTACAGCTTCTCAGTGTATGTCAGGTTCCCTAGTATCGATGGTATAGGACCAGATAACTGGTTGTAACTCAGATCTCTGAAGCAGTAAAAGGTCATATCAATTATCAATATTGCACCAGCAGCAACAAGACAATGCTACCTCCTTTACTGATGAACCTATAATCTACAAAACTTAAGTTCGTCACTAGGCTTACAGTACTGCAAGCGCCTGCATGAGACCGATAACTGATGGAATAGGACCATTGAACTTGTTCCCTTGCAAAGACCTGATACAGATATGCATAGATTAGTTAAAACTCTGTTAATCAGGTAAGTTACAAGGATTCATTTAATTTTAAATAACCACAACATACAGTGTAGCAACTTGTAGGAAACCAATGTTGAAAGGGATTGTTCCGGTGAACTGATTGTAAGACAAATCCCTGCCATTACAAAATATTAGGAGAACTTCACAAATTGAGATATAAATATTATAAGTCAGAGGGTCAGGAATGTAATTACGTACAAGACCTGAAAACTTGTACAGTTCCCAATGGTGTCTGGTATCACCCCAGTCAAGCTATTGTTCTTCACATCACTGCTCAAAGTAGGTTGTAAGTTGTAACGTTAGAACCCAATAACGGTATTCAACGCAATTAAGGTGACAAATTAATAAGCAGCATACTTACAAGTACCAAAGGCCGGTCAACTGGCACATATCCGGGAAGAGGCTTCCTTCTAAATTGTTGCCGCGCAATCCCCTATGTATATGATCAAGTCAGCCACAAAACATTAGAAAAACGATTAGATCGCTTGACACTACCCCATGTGCACAAAATGGTGTGTCTTACACTCTTACTGTTATGCTCTTCTATCCGTAAAAACTTTGTGAATTTGCTGCGCTTATAACGTACTAATAATAATGCAACTACGGCAGGAGCACTAGTATACAATCTTTGAACTGGCAAGTGGCAACACAAAGGTAAGGATAACTTACAGGTATTGAAGAACCTCATTCCAATAGATTAATCTTGGAATCTCCCCACTCAGTTTGTTTTGAGCCAGGTCCCTAAGGTGCACATCACATCAGAAATTCACAAGTCCTTTCGTAAGAACCACAACACCAGAATCATGTTGCAACTTACAAAATCTTCAAATTTGGGAGCTGTGAGAGCGTTGACGGGATGGCGCCAATCAGCTGGTTGTTCTTCAATATCCTTGAAAATCACAAGCAGCAGAATAATCAGCAGTAACATCCAAAAGGTTTGCTTACTAATACATTTCATTTAAGAACAGGCCTTAC
This sequence comes from Olyra latifolia, assembly GCA_036346145.1. NCBI lineage: Eukaryota > Viridiplantae > Streptophyta > Magnoliopsida > Poales > Poaceae > Olyra > Olyra latifolia. Next base: position 7,782,332 of record CM070530.1, read on the forward strand.
AAGTTCTCAACGTGCTTCAGCTTCGATACCGAGAACGGTATGTCGCCATCCAAATTATTGAAGGACAAATCCCTAAACCAAGATAAAAAATTAGAGCGCGCGTTATTTCTGAACTTTAACATCATTGTAGAGTCCACTCACAGCGCCCGAAGCAACGAACAATCGCCAATCTCGTCAGGGATCTGCCCGGACAGCCCATTCGACTTCAAATCACTACATGTATGCACCCAAACACACACATTAACGCAAGCCAATCATCAGCAAGCCACGATCCAATCAACAACACAGCGCAGCAGCGACATGATCCGTACATGGAGACGAGGCTTTGCAAGCTGCCGACGGCCGGAGAGATCTCGCCCTCGAGGTTGAGCCCGGAGAGGTTGCTGCATTGCGCCATCATGCCCGCGTCAGTGAACGAAGAGTGCAGCCATTAGGGAAAGATGCAATCTTTTTAGTGGACGCTCTTCTTACAGAGCGGCGACGGCGAAGGTGACGTTGTCGCAGAGGACGCCGCGCCACGAGCAGTAGTCGTCGCCAGCCCAGTCGTACAAGACGTTGTCGACGTTGCGGAAGGACTTCTTTATCTCCTGCAGCGTCGACCCTGGATGCAATGAAACCCAGTCGCATTAGCTCAAGAAAATGGCAACACCTAACAGATTAAAGATCAGCAGAATCAAGCCGCATTAACCCAAGAAAATGGCAACGCCAAAATGGCAACACCTAACAGATTCAAGATAAGCAGAATCAAGCCGCATTAGCCCAAGAAAATGGCAACGCCAAACAGATTCAAGACCAGCAGATTTGGAAGAGATGATCTGATCCCGTAACAAATCAACCAAAAGGAGTTTGTTACGATGCTGGCAATGATATGCCATAATCTTCGAGGCAAGAAAACTTAGGGAGTTCAATAATATAGTGCTTAAAAAAATATAGAGCAGTACAGGAATGAAGGAAAAAAACTGGAGTTGTACTAGAATTAATGCCTCGTCTATCCCCAAATCGATAGCAGCATTACGGCATCAGATTTTTTGAAGAAAAAAAACAGAGCAACAGGAAAGATAGACACGAAGGGAAAGAAAACCAAGCTTCCATCTTTTGAATACCCGAACAAAGAGTGCAAGATTTAATTTTTCAAACCTTTTTTTGGTATGAAACAGCTCAAAAGGAATGCAGATAAGTGGTCCTAGTGAAACAAAACAGAACACAAAAGATTTCGAAACATTGGTGAACTAGCTCTGGCCGGCTACTGCAACAAGATGTCCAAGAACGGTCTCCCAGAGAGGGAAGAAGGCAAGAGAAGGGGCACGCCTCACAAGGATTAGTTGTTAGACTTCACTTAAGCCAATAAAAAAATGGCACTGGAGAATCACTAGAGAATCACCGTGCCTCCAAAAGCGCGTACTTGCCGCACTAATAAAATACCAATCCTATAACAAACCAACCGTCCCCCTGAATCTTTGCTCCCCGGTACACAAACCAAACAGCAGCCGGGAACCAAAGAAATCGCATCGACGAGAGCACCCACCGTCGTCGGCGACGGCCACGGCGACGAGGAGCAACGCAATGAGAGCGCAAGGGGCCACCGCCGTCGCCGCCGTCGCCGTCATGGCCGCTGCTGAGCTGCTGCGCGGCATTCGGGCAGTCACATTACAGGGGGAGAGAAGAACCAAGGGCGGAGCTTGGAGCTCAGTTTTAATGGGGGAGGGAGTTCTTGGTTGGTTTCTTGGGTTCTCGCGCTCGGCTTTGCGCACTCGCGCTGCTCTGCCGCCTCGCCGTGCTGCTGCCTGCTGCTGGCTTAGTGACAGCGTGTAGCTGTATGGCTGGGCGATAGAGTGGCAGGGGCTACGAGCCTAGAGCGAGTGGTACTACCACTAGGCTCCTATAAGCTTGCGAGTTCTAGAGAGAGACGGGAGAAGCTTAGCCTAGGCTTTAGAGAGAGAGAGAGGGTGCTTTCGCTGTGGGGGAGAAGAGAGAACTAGACGGTGAGAGATAGAGAGAGATGGACACTGAGAGGTCGCATCAGCATCGTGGTAGTTTTCCTCTCTCTCTATCTGGTTGGCCTAGAGCCCTAGAGTGGTAGAACACCAGGGGCATGGCCCCCCGCTAACGTGTGGGCCCCAGGAGAGAAGGGATGGGGAACAGTGGTTGCCCAGTAGTGTAACTGCGCGAGCACCTGCGCGTGGGCCCCCACCGTTGCCGTGCAGTAATCTTCGAGCACCTGCGTGGTGGGTAGATCGGTCACAGCACTGCTGCACGCGCCTATTTTACACGGGCTACGTGCGTGCGATCGATAAAGAATGCACCCAAGTTTGCTTCGGTCCACGCAAGAAAACTCAAACGGTTTTTCAGTTGAAGTTCGTGCAAGATTTGCGCAAAGAGATAAACCGTACTAGATGGCTACCTTTTTAAAGCGAGAATATGAACCTGAGTTTCAAATAAAAATATAAAAAAGAACAACAACATATTTATTGTTTGTTCTAGAGGTCTAACCATCGATATGGCACGTTGTGTAATGGTATATTTAAAACACAAAAACTCTACATAGGCTTTATCAAATTGTGTATGGTATAATCTTTTGAACGTGTTATTAATCAATGGTATGACATTTTTCCTTTTTTAAAAAATTAACCAATGGTATGTTCTTTTTAAAAAATTTTGTGAAACCATTAAAAGATGGGTGTCGAATTAAGCGGACACAAGCATGTGACCCGAAAGTTGGAGCACAACAGTTTAGCCGACGCTGACTCGCTGCCGACAGGTGGGGCTAGCGTTCACTACGCATGCCCCCACCTGTTAGCGCTCCATGACTGATCCCAACACGAAGCGTGAAGTTTATCAGGCTGCTGCAGGAAATGTCAGGGCCGCGCTTTTCTTTATCTCTAGCTTTTGCCTCCTTTTCTCCCTGCCTTTTATTCGTTCCTTGTCCATTTATTCTCCTCTTTTATTCTTTTTTCTTCGAGATTTAGTTTTCTTCCCCTTTTTGTTCCAGCAGACCAGCTCTGAGAATTACCGTGAAAGATTGATGCAAGCGCAAGGTTACTGCATGATACTTTTTTTTTTTGTATCCGTGTACTGCAATGACAGTGCAATTCTGCAACAGTTACAGTGGCGATGTTGCGGGGTGCAGCCTAGGTAAATTTCCGATCGATCTGTACCGCAGAAATGATTAGCGGTAGGAGATACAGGCATTTTTGGCTAAGACCGTGATATGGCAGGAGATTCTGCGGTGCTGCACTGCACGAGCGCACGATAGCTATATGGTTATCCATGGAAGATCAATGCATTGCGCTGCGGATTAACGAACAGCCAGGATCCTCTTAACAGTACACCAAACAGTGATAACACTGAGCTATTAGATTAAATATTTACGATGGAAATGTATTTGTCCTCTGTAGAGTAAGATGATCCAAATGTATTTATAATTTCTTCACTGAGGAATACCTTGTTTCAGCATCAATAAATCATCGAACTAGATAGAATATTACTTTCTCATTGCTTTCGACCTCTTACACCAATACTTCCAGTTCTTCTTTTTGACAGGGACTATATTGGATATCCAGGCAAAACAATCCCGATACTCCTTAAGTAATTTTATTAATTCGTCTTTCAGCTCATTGGGTAACTGAGCACTTAGAAAAGTTGGCCTTTTCTTGTCACCATAGCCTATGTCGACTTCTTTTAAAACATTAGCTGACATAATGTAAGTGCATCTAGGTCCTCTTGTGGGTTTTGGTGATTAATGACAACACAATTAGAGAACTAACCGGTTTATTTGAGAAAAGTACAGCATTCATTCATACATAGCAAAAGGAGTTGATTTGGAAGCCCCTACGCCATTTATTCAAAATCAAGCGACATCAAGACAATTAATTGTAATATTTTTTCCTTTTCATTGAGTTTAAGGATAAGCCACACTATCAAGGGGTTTCGATGAGAAATCACTTTTAGGATACTCTTGTGCTTATTTGATGGATCTAGTACTAGGAAGAGTGCCCAAACATATTCCCAAAATCATCCTTAGGCAAGCCATTGCCAAATATTCGGATACTCCTGATTGAAGTCCGGATACTCCGGATGCCACCCCGGATACTCCAGGTGGCACCCTTCTGTCTCTGACCCATCTCCTATCTGGATGTTCTGGATATTAATCCGGATACTCCGGAGAGTCTGCACTATAATGGCCAGATCTAGACCTTCACATAAATATCTGTTCCCATCTCCAACTACCCCTGAACAGAATCATTTACTGCTCTTTAGTGCTTCAACTCTTTCTATCTCCAAGCTATTAAGCCCTAGCTCTCTCCCACCTTCCGTGCTTAGTGATTTGAGGTTTTTGGTGAGGGGAAGGGGTAAGATTTGAGTGCTAGTGCTTACTTGATCCATCTTGAGCACTCATTCATCCCCTAAGCTCGATTTCTTGGCGTTTTTGTTACTCTTGGAGGTTGAGGTCTCCTAGACGGCTAGGAGTCGCCGGTGAGCTCCCAACAAGGTTGTGGTGTGCCCCGGAAGGTTGTGAAGATCGGTCTCGCCTCCGCAAGGGAAGAGACAATGAAGAAAGCCAGTGAGTGATGTGTGCAACGCCGAGAGGAAAGGGTCAAGAGGAACCCTGGCTTTGTGCCGTCTTAACGAAGAGTAGGATACCCTCAAGTATCCAAACTTCGGTAAAAAATCGTGTGGTTCCTCTCTTCGTTGTGTGTTCAGTTTGCTCTCATCGTGCTTGTGCTTGTGTTGAACTTGTGGAGTCCCGATCTACTTGTGTAGTGTACAAGACCTTGAATTTCCACCTGCTGCAAGTATCCTGAGCTGAACTAACCCTTTTGGTATAGGTGGTATCCTCAGATTCGCTAGGGATTTGGAAATCCCCAACAGCAGCCTTAACCCCGGAACATTCAGGATGCAAATCCGGATACTCCGAAGTATCCGGACTAAATCCCAGAACCTCCGGATTAGGGTCTGCTGGTCTTAATTATTTTTCTACTGCAATTTAAATTTGCATATTCACGCCCCTCTAGGCGACATCCTCGATCCTTCACATAAACCCATAACCTAACTTTTTCTCAAAATCTCATATGGCTTCAGATGCCATCGACATGCTACATTCTTGGTTAATTCTTCTTCGCTCACGATCAACTTAAAGCCTGATCGACTGACATTGATAAACTCGCAGTCTTTCTAGTATTTCCTAATATAAGCACTCGATGTCGCCAAGTGGCATGATAACGTCAATATCGGCCATAACTATCTGGCAGACATATTAGCGTGTACTATTTTGACCCGATCGTCGTCCCACTAGAGTAGTACTTGATGCATTGTTGATAGGACGCAATAGTTAGCATGGATCCAGTCTCGTCCTAGCAACACCGCATAACTCCCCATGCCATCGACTATGAAGAAGGCAGTCGGCAAGGTCTTGCTTTCGACAGTAAGCTCCGCAATCAACACCCCTTTGTCCTCGGTCGAGTTGCCATTGAAGTGATTACGCGCCATACTGGTCTTAACCAAATCTTTTGTAGTCTTTCCCAACTTCCGGCATGTGGAGTAAGGCATCAGATTTACCATAGCTCCTCTATCTGCTAGCATCCTGGCCATCAGCTTCCCGTCGATAAATCCATTTAAGTACAAAGGCTTGATGTGCTAATATTCGCCAGGTTTCTTGAAGATAGCCTCTTGGGACCCAAGGCACAATTGAGCCTCGAATGATCCTTGCGGGTCCGACATGCACACTTCAGGTGTCCTATACTCATCAGGGAGTATGAACACCATATTGATGTCGGCTTTAGCGGAGGATGATCCTTTGGCAGCAGGCGGTATTTTTGGCTGAGCATTCTCAGATCTTGATGTTTCCTTCTAGCGCCATACCCGCCTAGAGACCGCTGAATCCCACAGGGAAAACATACTGATCCATCCAATCGGGGTATGGCTTCCTGTATCCTATGGTCTTCCCCTTCGGTTGAATTCCAAACTAGTCTCCTAAGACGTTGGCAATCTGATCAGCTATGTTAGCCGATTGAGGAGATGTTCTTTCGTTGTCAGCCAGTTGCCTCCCATAGCGTCGAGCAGATACGTCCACCAAGGGAATTGTTTGCTCTCGGTGAGGAGTGATGATGCTTGGGTGAGCAACTCCTAGCTACATCTCCGCAGGGTGGTATCCCTAATACGTTTTGACACCGGCTGCAGTGTTCCTCGTCCAAGTTTCGGGAGTCATGGGCTTAGCCGATGTATACGAGTACTGGATACCATGTGTTTGCGCTGACATTGGATTGGGCATTGGAACTGGCTGAGGAGCAGCGGATACTCAGCTTGTTGTGTCACAAGGACGTAGTGCGCCTAACTAGGTATGGTCGGCGGTTGATATGTCTACCTCGCAGGTGTCGGTTGAGGAGTTTGATATGCCTGCTGAAAAGACGTCGCCGGCCCCGGATCTGAGGACTTGGCGAGTGCGCTGATGGTCCAGCCTCTGTTGGGTACGAAGCCTAGAAATCAGAACGCAAGAGAGTAGGCGCAGGTCCATACCTCATCGGCTTAGAAGTCGCTGGAGCCGATGCAACGGCCCTGGTGGCCATCGTGGTATGGATCTGCTGTTGTTGGCCAATAGTGTATTCTGGATAGGTCGGTACAGCAGGTCTAGGAGCGAATAGAATCCCGTTGGCAACCATCTCATGCGCTATCTCCTTCACATTGTTCATGATCACTAGGTGGAGCGTAGCGATGAAGGCCGATGATTGGTTCACCATGGCGTGGTGAACCGATGAGTGCTCCATCTCCAACACTTCTTGAGAAGTTGCTTCATAGCAAGCCTTAGTGGGATCGACCATATTAGGAAGTTCTCTTTTTGCATCGTGTTCCCGTGTCAACTCTTCTAGAAGGCTCCGAGATAAGGACGCCTTACTTCTTCCATCCTTGCAGCCATGTCCAAACGCTGTTCTTCGGTGATGTTGGCCTGATCTTGCTGATCGGCAATTGTGTCCCACTGGACGTGCCAAAAAGTGTGTTGATGCAAGAAGTTGGCTTTAGCGCTAACACATGTGGGATTAGGGAGTCGGATCCCCGACAGCACCGGAATCAGGCTTCAAAGTGTGCCAGCCGATTTGATATACAATCAGTAAGAGAAGACACAATCAGCTTTCATATTTTTCTAAGCGACATACCCTAATTTTTTTTTCAATTTTTTGCATAAAAATTTTTCACAAAAAGTCATAATTAAGTTTCTACAATCATCTCCCAATTTTTGGAAATTTTCTAAATAAATCTCCTATTTAATCCTTAAAGGAAATACCTTACCTCCATTTTTTCCAAAAATATCTATCACATAAAATAACAAATTTTATTCCATATTTGAATTCTCCTCATTTTCCTGAATTTTTAGAAATTTACCTTATATTTTTCGGAGCCTCATACTATTTCCTATGAATTTCTAAATCCTTAAACATTTCTGAAAATTCCTTTTTTTTGAAAAACTAAAATATCCCTTTACGGAAAGCGTGGGTTTACGCTTTCCCTTTTGGAATATGTCTTTACCTACTCTGCCTCCAGCCCCCTTTCCCACTAACCGATGGACCCCACCTGTCATCCCTGGAACTTAATCCAACGGTGCCCACAGATCCCCATCCGATCCAGCAGCGCCCACATCTTCTTCCACCTCCTACCCGGAGCGCCACCTCTGCCCAAACTCCGGCGCCACCGTCGCCGCCGGAATTCCCGCCGCTGCCACACCCAATCGCATTGCCCCTGTTTTCCCCCACTGGAAAGCTCTTCACGTCGCCGACCTTATCTGCCGCCTCTTCTCCCTATCCCCTCCCGACGGCTCGTCAATTGCTCGCCGCCACCTTGCGCCGCTGCCACCATGGCGAGCTGGAGCTTTCGTGGCTGCCACTGCATCATGAGCCCATAAAAAGCCCCCCTCGGCACCGCACCTCCCCAAGCCACCTTCCTCGTCCCTCTATTCCCCCTCTACTAAACCACATCGCCACCACCGCCACCTTCTTCCCTAACTCCGACGAGCCCTGTCCTCGCCGCTCCAGCCTTCTCCTGACCCCGAACCAAAAAGGAAAAGCTACCATTCTTCACCATGAAACTAGCGCCGCCATCTCCCCACACCAACGACCACCAGAGTGCCCTCGCCGCCGCAGCCCACAAGCGCCACTGCCTCGACCTCGTCGCCCGACCACCTCGGACCACCCCGAGCTCACCCGAGACCTCCCCGAGATACCCCTTGCTCCCAATTTCATTCTTTCAATACCTATTGCTCGCCGCTGGCGACCCATCACCGGCGCCGTCGTTCCCCTCCGCCCCACCCCATATTCCTCCTCCTCTCTCTCGCCTCTATCGACCCCAATTGTCACCCGCCGAGCCCACTGCCATCTCTCTATCAGACCGGGCCCGCTTGTCAGTGGCTCGCTTTGTAAACTGACTCAGCCTAGTAATGTAGCCTGTAGGGTTAAATATCCTTTCTAAATTTCTTATATCACTCAAGCTTTTGAATTTTATTTTTAAACATCAAAACCTTTCCAAAAATTGTCAAAACTCTAAAATGAGGTATAAAATTTTATAAAAACTATAATATTCCATAATTTTATAATAAAATAATTCAATTAAATTCTTTTTGCTCACTTCCTTATATATATATAAGCATTTAAAATTTTTCTAATTAATTTCTAAAATTCTGAAGAATGCTAAAAATATATTTAAAATATTATGGCACCAAATAATTTAATAAAAATTTATATTCAATTTTTCACCTCTCTATCTTCGACAAACTCTATCTCGGAACTCCAACAATTTTTGTTATCGACCCCGATCTCTGGAAATTTGTCGATCTACACTTAAATTCACACGTATACCAGTGTTAACTTCATGCTACCCGGAGGAAATGCCCATTTTTACAATAACATCCCTACTATTTTTCCTTTAAAAATATTTTTCATTTTCTAGAAAATCGTACAGTCCATCACCTTTTCAACCCGAGTTTTTCATGCATTTCCATCATTTCATGCATAATACTTCTCTCATTTTTATTTCGATATTTATTGGAATTTCTTCTCTTTTCTTGTATTTGCGATGTATAAACGACGAATTAATCGCCTCCAGATCTCTTGAACAAGAATATCCGAGAAATACTTCAGAGTTCGATCAGGCTACCGAAGAAGGCAGGTTTTCCTATCCTTGAAGCATATTGAATTCCTAACTTTCTTTATTTACTTATTTATCACATTAATTTCTAGTTATTTATTTGTGAAGTACCTTTATTTGAATTTTTAGATTTTTCGTTTTATATAGAATAGATAGTCCAAACTCCACAACTAAAAGCCCACCTAGAAATGGGTAAACTTGATAATACCCTAGTATAAGAAAAGCTAGATATATGGATATTTCAACAGGTAGTCTAAATATCATCTTGCCATATGAAAAGACATTGTGATATAGAGGAGGTTGGAAAAATTGAAAGTATAGGCATGAATTACCATAATGGTAATTGCATGGGTAAGGTATTACCTTAGTGTTTTCACAATACTGAGCATTTGCAATACTGGCCGAGTAGTCACCGGTAATGATCGTGCGGAGGCCAGGTATTTACCGGGTTCTGGGATATTGGGCTAAGTGATTCACATGTTACCGGCTGTGTATGTGCGAAGGCCAATATCGTCAAGGTTTTTCCTCAATATTTGCGGCTTGTGCGAAACATTGCAAAACTTAGACTATTCTGAATAGAAATGACATAAATACCGCCCAACCGTATTATCGGCCATTTTACGAGTAATGCTGGGCAGGTTTTGCAGAGCTGATAATAAATTCATTAATGGACCTACTTTGGGTGTATGAAGTTATGTCAAACTGGGTGATACCTATTCTATTAAAAAAGCCATGAATTTTAGAAAAAAAGATAATGGTTGTCAATTGAGTTAAGAATGGAGAAAATAGATAATGATTTACAACCTCATTTTAATGTTTTAGAAATTTTTTTTGAAATATTGATGCTAAGTTTTAAAATATTGCATTCTATACCACGTTAAATCACAGCCTTACCCTTCTTTGAAATATTTTGTATATAGTTAATATTTTATTTCTTATGGAAATCTGCAAGTACTGTTGATGTACTTACCCACTGCGTGAGAGCTGTTCATTTTAAATGAACAGATCCCTATTCCGCTGTAGATCCCGATTTTGACTTTTCAGCAGAGGATATAGAACTCTTCGGCTTAAAATACTTGATATTTCTAAACTCACAAAATGTAAAGTGGTCTGTGTAATACCACAATTTTGGTATTGTAAATGTACACTGATAATAGTTAAATAATATGGCATAGTTGATATACTGATTCTTGGTAAATATTTGTAATATTAGAGGAGAACAATTTTCGATATTATATATTGGAAATTGGTCCCCACAAGATAGCCGATTGGATCTATGATATAACAAACCAGCAACACTTAGAAGCAAATCCTAACATAGTGAAAGGTAATAAAACTATCGGCTTAGATTTGATCTAAGCCAATATATTCATGAGGGTAAACAATCCACCATTAAGCCGATGAAATCAACAAAGCAACAAAAAGAGGGTAAATAGATTACCAACTAGCCGATTGGATTGTTTAGTTGATAGAACGAGGGATAAACAGACTATCGGCTAGATTCACAGGCTAATCGAACCAATAGAATGATGTAAACAGACTATCGACAAATAGTAAGCTATAAGCCCACAGAACGAAAGATAAACCGTCTACTGCCAACGAATAGATTAATAGGTTAATCAAACCAATAGAACGATGTAAACAGACTATCGACAAATAGTAAGTTGTAGGCCCACAGAATGAAAGGTAAACAATTTAATGCCAATGAATGTGTTAATCAGTATATAGAGTGTGAAATCTAATCCTTAGTCGAAGCTGCGATGCGCAGCAATATCGATTAAGATAGTATTTCAATAACCAAACGAGAAGATCGAATTTAACCGAGACAATACTTACTTGAGGTGTACCCTGAAGCCGATCAAAAGGCGATACGCAACAAGTCGATCGAAGACAAAATACGACGAAACTATTCTAATGCGATAAAAGGTGAAGACATGTAAAAAGTATATATATTATATTGATGTGTTGATAATTTACACGCCCTAGGGGCTAGGTATTTATACAGACCTCAGACTCAAAATCGACTAAGACTCATATTGTTGTGACCTATATAGACTCGACTTCATATCTTCTTATTTTATCTAATACTATATAATATACTCGGATTAAGCCGACCTGGACTCTTCTTAGCTGATTCTTCCATGATTGCTCAAACCGACTTGGACTCTCGTTTGCACCTTCTTCAGCCCACAGAAGCCTCCGGAACATCGAATAATTTCAAAATTAGATGTCAACAACGTGTCATGTGTCCGCTGGGTGCGCCCTATCCATGTCTAGCCGCGCTCCGGCCATGCCCTCCGTCGATGTCGGACACGTCCAGGCGCTGATAGGTCTGCACGCCGCCTGGCCCACTCACCGCCATGGCACGTCCAAGCTCTGCTAGGCCACCTGGCCTGCGTGCTGCGCACAGAACACGCCGCCATGGCACGCCCACTCACCACCGCGTGCTTACCATGCTCGACACGACTGGCTTGTGCCCCATCGTGGCTTCATCCAAGCACGCCGCCTCGAGTTCGCCCACGACCTCCCCGTCGTCCAAAGCGCAACTTCTTGGACCTCGGCCGCGTCGCCTTGAGCTCGGCCATAGCATCCTCATCCTTCGGCGTGCCGGCCCGACCTCGCACGCTACCGCGCTATGCTTCGGCACAGTGCCTTGTACGTATGTCGCGTCGTGTTGAGCGTCGCTGCTGCATTGTCGTGCTCCGCTGCGCCCTTCTCCGAGCTCCTCCGCGCTGTGGTCACTCCGAGCTCAGGCACGCCGTCGCGTCCTCCCCTGCCCTTTGCGCCGCCGTGTGCTCCTCCTTGAGCTCGGAACCGCCTCAGTGTCCGCTGCCTCTTGGTGTCCAGCTCTTTTGGCTGCCTAGCCACCGGCGTCGTCCTCCTGGTAGGGGTGGAAACGAGCCAAGCTCGAGCGAGCTAGGCCTAGCTCGGCTCGGGCTCATTTGGCCTCACGAGCCAGCTCGGCTCGGCTCGTGAAGGCTCGCGAGCTGGCTTATGAGGCTCGTGAGCTCGTAAGTGCAGGTTCAGTCAGACTAGATCATTGCGTTGCGCCGCTACAAAAGATTGTATATAAATAGCCAAAATCCTAATTTAATCATATACGGCCACAGATAAGAGAATGGACTTCCATAGTTCCATACAACCAATCAAATATACAATCAATCAATGAACTTTCATCACAATTTCACAATGCCATACAAATAAACAATCAGTCAATGACATTTTGAAATAAATACTAGCATCAGTCCATGTTTTTCTCAATATTCAAGTCTTAATTTAAAAACAATAGCAGTAACAACATATAAGTAGCGAGCCACGAGCGAGCTATGAGCGAGCTGGCCTCGGCTCAGCTCGGGCTCGCAAACGCTCACGAGCTACAAAGCAGGCTCGAGCTAGGCTCGTTCGGGAACGAGCCCGAGCCGAGCCGAGCTAAAAACCGAGCGAGTTACGAGCAAGCCCTAAGCCACGAGCTAAAGTTCCAGTCCTGCCTCCCGGCCTCCCTGTGTGCTTGGACGTGAGCGTCCCGGCTGCCACTGCATCGCCCGAGCGTCCTCCCCGCACATGCAGCCTGCAGCTCCCGAGCCTACATCCGTGGAAACACCCATTTTCCCCGTATCTCAAGAGCCTGGCCAGAACAGTGTTATTGTATCCCGTGGAACAGGCTCCACAGCCTTTCAGACAGCCAAATATTGGATGGTTGCATCTCTTGAGCTTTGCTGGGGTAAATCAAGCAACCAAATAGCCCATTTGCTCATCAAGTTTGCGTGAAACGCGATGGAATGTAGCCCATTTTCTAGTGGAATTTGGAAAGCCATAACAACATACAGAAATGTAAAGTATTGCAATTGCAATGCACACCGCTAAAAGTGTCAACAGTGAAGTCTTTTAAGATTGCACCTAATGACGAGAGAGATTGCCCGAAGGCAACCTTCAATCAATTGTGAGTAGTGACCTCACTCTGTAAGCAATCATAAGTGGCATTGCGGACAATGCTAGAGGCAGCCTGCGATCGAGCATTAAAAATGTTGTCATAAATCTTTTGTTCAGTTGGAATGGATAATATGTTCTGTTTTTTTAATCATCTTTGTTGATCTGTCATAAAGGCGGTTCTAACCTCTGCACATCATGGAAATTATGCTAAGCTTCATATGAGCTTCCTCAACTGCGGATTTCATGATAGCTCTCGGTAGGCATCGCTTACAAAATCGCAATATTAAAACATATAGAATTTCGCTAGTGGTACACTAGAAATAGTATCCATTCTAGCATGTGCTCAAGAAGTTGCCTTGTCTTCTCACCCTTGCATTGCATACTTGCATGCACAGCCGCACAGATCCACATGCCACATTCACTGCGATGCTGTGGTTTCGAGTAAGAGCAAGACTAATAATATAGCTCACTGCTGGCTATATGTGGTTGACATATCATATACAGCCGTCTAAAAGCCCACCCATATAATAAGTTAGCTGTAGAAACAATCTACGCATTAATAAATGGCCCACCCATCATCCTCTCATCTCCTTTGGAATCTGTGTTATAGCCAGCTTAGAGCTGGCTATAGAACAAGAGCCCGCTTCTTCTCTCTCTTCCAACAAAACAAAAATGTGACGTGGCAACTCTTATAACCCGCTTACATCACCTTATTATACTTGCTCTAAATGGCACCTCATAAACCCACTTCCCATTGGTGGAAATAATAGGGACCTTTCTAAAACATGCTCTCACCCTCGACTCCTCCTAGAAAGTTTCTATTTTATGTTTATTTGACTTTTCAGTGATGGTTAAAAGTTGCCGGAAAATGAATGTTTTAGAGAATATAGCGTACGGTGTGAAGAAATTTTAGAAAATTAAGGTAATCTTGGGAATGTACTCAATAGTGTTATAGATAATGCGATTATGAAAAACCTATTGGATGCTCTAATCTTGGTAATAATCCTCAATGCCACTGTGACACATGTCCTGCACGTACACACGCAGAGAGATCATCCAGAGGTCTGAGAGCATCTCCAGCAGAGCCCCTATTCAAGCCCCTAAACAAAAAAAAGGGTTATGGTCAAAAAATGCACTCCAGCAGGGCCCCTACTCAAGCCCCTAAAATAAGGAGGCCCCTAAATCTCCCCTCCAACTCCAATTCCCAGGGATCTTTAGAGGCCCCTACTTTTCTGTTGGGGTGTTTTTCCTCCCGCGCAGCTCCTGCCTCTGCCGTCACGCCCGTCTCCTGCGCGCTGCCGCCGCCGCCCTCATTGCCTCAGCGCCCTGCCTCCTCTTCTTCCCACTGTTGCCTCGGCGCCTCCTCGTCGCCGCTCTCGCCGCCTCGCCAAATCTGGGCCATCGCTCGTTCTTGCCATCACCCGTCGCCGCCGTCGTCTCCTCCTCTACCCCGCCGTCTTCTCCATTTCGATGCCGCTGCCGCTCGCACTGTCGCCACTCAGATTTGACGCCGCTGCCGCTCCGCGCCTCGCCGCCGTCGCCCGTCGTTGTCGCTGCTCCCCCTTTGTCTCGCTTGTGAAGAGATGAGGGAGGAGAAAAGGGAAAAAGAAGAAAGAAAATAAAAGGATATTGAAAAGAAAAACAAAGAGTCATTGACGAGCCGGTCCCACATGTCATAAATAAATAGGGCTGAGATTTGAAATTAGCTAATCACGGAGTTGAAGACAAAATCGAGGCCCTAAAATAAAAGCAGCCCCAAATCAAAAGTAGGGACCCTGTTTTAGGGGTTATTGCTGGAGATGCTCTGAAAAGTGCAATGCAAAGCCTGCATGCATTTGTGGCGTTTCAGCTGCAAGGAAAGGAAGCTGCGTTGCACCGTTCGGAGCGCTCGGCGCCCGCAGAGGCAACGGCAGCAGTTACTGCAGCGGCTGGCCGCTGCCACTCCCAAGCCTTCAACTTATTAGTATTATTAACTGCATGCGCCACGGGCCCACGGAGGCCACCCACGCGGGCCCACGCCCCACCGGCTGCCATGCGGGCCCGGCCACGGTCCACGACAAGAGAGGTCTGTTGCTATATTTCGAGCGGATCAGGTGTCATGCTTCGTTAGTTTTTAGAACTTTTCGCGCCTGGTACAGTGCTTCCGATTCCCGGCCTGTGCCTTTTCTTTTTCCTGACCCACCTTCTTGCGTACACCAGAACCGGTGGAGATCTTTTTGGCACAGAACGTATTGAGAAACACGAAACTTGGGTGATTCTGTTTGATCCTTAAGAAGCCACTTTCAAAATATGAAGGTTTGGTTAAACTTTGCTATTTTCTACAGTGAAAAAACTAAAAACAGCTGAAATAGTCGTTCAAAATAGGTTCAAAAGTGAAGCTAAAAATCAACAGGACTTTATAAATCATATAACTATTTTGGGACGTTCATTTTGGTTGATCTAATAATCTAACTGTATCTTTCTGACAAAGATGAATACAGCTGTGCCACGTACATTTCATCCATCAGACTAGTGGTATCTTAATGAAGCACCGTAATAAAGGAGCAAAAAAAATGGGTAGCCCTGTAATCTGACAATGCATACTACAAGTGTTTTTTGCTTAGAAAGTTCGTAAAAAACGATGAAAGCAACATAACAACG
Organism: Olyra latifolia; assembly: GCA_036346145.1. NCBI lineage: Eukaryota > Viridiplantae > Streptophyta > Magnoliopsida > Poales > Poaceae > Olyra > Olyra latifolia. Next base: position 7,798,031 of record CM070530.1, read on the forward strand.
CCCCGGCCGGACGCCGTCTCGTGGGGGGCCTAGGTCTCCGGTTCGATGGCCCCGGGGAAAAGAATCCCGCGCGTCGCCTGCGGCCGCCGCGGCCGCGGCCGCGGCCGGCCGGCCGGCGTCCGTCCGGTGACACATCGCCGTCGGCGGCAGCAGCAGCGATTACGTACGTACGTCCGTGCAGAGCGAGTGCGCGCCAGCTTGGTCCGTAGCTACGCGCCCGTACGTGCTCTGCAGCAACGTGGTACTAGGCTCACTAGCCGCAGCGTGTTTTTCTCTACTCCGTTATCGTTTTGCAATCGATCCCAGTCCTCAGAGAGCCAGCTTTGTGTCATTGTGTGGGCTGATCCGGTGATGTTGATGTTCGTGGAGAAATACAGTATCTTTACCGCGAGGCGTGCTAGCTTCTCTCCTCTCCACGCCACGTGATGATCTCTCCCCCATCTCTCTCCCCTCCTCCTGCATGCCGTGCCATAGCTTAGCTGCACTGCATGCATGCCTGCGACTCTGCATGGCCAGAGAGAGAGGGAGATGTGAATGATGGATAGGGGTGTGCGGTGCGTCTGCGAGGACAGGCCCTTTTCAGGGGTGGCAGCAGCAGGTAGCGACCACCATTGATTACCAGTACTCTCCTTTCTTTCCTTCGTAGTTATTGCTTTGCCCAGCTCTCTCTCTCACTACTCTCTCTCCTCATTGTTGGTTAGGAGCATGCAGTGCAGCTCTCTCTCTCTCCTCTTGCTCTTTCTCTCTCTGCTTTGCCGGTGTATGGCGTTGTGTGTTTTTTGCTGCTTGGATGCATGGATTCCCTCAAGCATTCCATCCCCTGCTGCTGTCTCCTCAGTGCTTTGGGGCATGGCGACCTGTGAGTCTGACACGGGAGATGGGCGCGTAAAACCATCCGAAGCCAACCCTTCGAATTTCTAATCTAAAGCATTATTTACTACGCAATCTGTTTATACTTTAAATTTTTTTTACGTTACAACACACTCTAAAAATTCCTTTTCTACAGCAGCTTCTTTATCCCCAAAATGCTCATAAACAGTATTTTCCAGCTTATGCTGGAGTAGAGATGGCCAAACAGGCTAGCCCAAGCGGAATGAATCGGGCCAGCCTGTACTGTCCATCAAACCAGACGGGGGTGGTGGCCCTATTCGGTTTGGCCCAGTTTGGCCTGATACTATAGTTCACATATTTAATTAAACATATATTTATATATTTATTTTCTTATGATATATAATTTATTTTTTATTTTATAAACCATATTTATTAAATATAATTATTTTCTTTTTATATATTATTTTCGGCTAGAATGGATCGGCCCGATTCAACCTGTTATTGTGCGTCCCGTGTTAAGCTGAAACCCTAGCCCGTTGGCTCGTTAACCCGGTTTATACCGTGAATCGAGTCGGCCCGGTTTGACTGTTGGCTACCTCTATGCTGGAGACAGCTCTACTGGATGGCTCACCATCGATGGTGCTGCCGGTTCACGTGCACCCCTTCCTGTTCCCCTTCTTCCATCACTCGCGGCCTCGCTGCTACGTTACTACGTGCTCGCAACGCTCATGCATGCATGGCTAGTAAAATCCCAGCTCAGCTACACACTGTGCGCACGTGCTGCGCTCCAGTTCTTCTAGTGTTGCACTTCCCCCGCATCGTTTTCTGGTTGTCATACACTCATACGTGGTGGGATTTTTTTAATTGAAACGAATTTCAGAAGAGGAGTCGAAAATTTTGAGAAATAGAGAATTTTTATTCAAAGGGAAAATATTTGTTAGAGGTGTTTAATTTGTAGGGATTACTTCAAAAGGAATTTCATATGATTTAAAATTTACTTTTCATTTTTTGGAGGATTTCTACAATGAGATTAAATCTTATTGTTGGGGAAGTACGTGGCCTATAGAGATACGGCCCACTAACTTACCTCCGGCCCACGGAAAGTACGCCCGAGCTTGGTAAGCTCACGCCCGAGTTTGGCAAGCTCGCGCCCGAGCTTTCCCACTTCGAAGCATGAGTCACACACCCTGCCCGGGGCTTCCGAAGCCCAGAGCTCCGGACCCAAGGCGGACAGCGCCGCACCGCGCACTGTCATGCCGCGGGTCCCGCAGGTCACCGCGAGTTCAATGCGGCCGCAGTACCGAAGCACGCCACAAACCGCTGACAGGTTGGTGGCAGGTCGCGTCAACGGTCAGCTTACCATCTGCCCCTATAGAGAAAGACACGTATTGCCGGGTAGCGGTCCGAACGACGATCTGGGCAGGATAAGGAAATGCACCCGAATATCCGGCGGGCCTCGTGCGTCCGCCACGCCCCGGCACGGCAAAGTAGAAGAAGATGACTAGTGACCGAGGGATAACTCGGCGCATCACAACGGACCAAGGTCAGGCTACAGTGGCCGGGAGCCGCCTATAAAAGGGGCGCACAGGCCATAACCAAGACACACGCAAGGAGACCGGACAACAGGAGATAGACTTAGACAGAAGAGCACTCAGCCATCGTAGAACAGGAGCACTTGCACTCACGTAGGAGTTCTAGTTCCCGGCGGTAGTTCTTCGCGTCCAGGTACGGTAGAAACACACATAGTGCCTTGGGCACTCACTGTACCCGAGCCCGGGCTTCCCGAAGCCTGACCTCACCCTCTTGTACTCGTTTAAACTCGACATTAAACGAATACTGGACGTAGAGCTGTTATCCGACAGTGGAGGCCCGAACCAGAATAAAAATCCTCGTGTCACGCTAGGCTCGCGCGTCCAACGCGTCGACGTCCTTCCCTCGGCGGCGCCCGGCCAGCGGCCTGGCCTCGGTCCAGGGGACAGGGCCGCCCTCGGGCCTCGCACCCCCCTTCTTACTTATCGGCCTGCGGAGGCTCGCCTCCCTGTCGCCAACACTTATGTTTTCGGTTTTCCTTTGAGAATTGCAATACAGCACCTCTTCGTCACACTATTATGTGTCATCATTTAATATTTAATTCTCAAGTTCTCTAATTTCTATATTCCTTCTGTTAATCAAACATATCTTTTAAACCATGCATATGGTCATGGAAATTTATTTCCACATTTTTTATGTTCCAACGTTTTTACAATGCGTAACTAGATACATGCCACTATAAGTTGCGAATTTTAAGAAATGCCACGTCGGCCATCACCACCAATAAGCTCCATCTCCTCCCTTTTTCCTCAGACGAGCACATTGTCAAAGTCCACTGTCTTCCTCCACCGCCAACTGTTATACTTTCTGCCCTCCCTCTCTTGACTTGCCCTCGTGGCTGCTGATCAACTCGCTCCAGGCGGCCGCCATGCCTCCTGCCACTGTCTCACTAAGAGTATCCGTAGCAGAAACTTTATAGTAGTATAGAAATAGAGTTTTAGAGATAGAGTTTCTGGTGGAGGGAATGAATCTTTTAGGGTGTAGTGTAAAGTGTGAAGGAATTTTAAAGTAACGGAGAGAGAAAATAGAGATAGACCTCCTGGTGTGGATGCTCTAAGGCCGCTCACACTCGACTCAAGGAGGACGATCCTACTATCTTGGGGCTCACACTTGGGCGACACGATAGACTCGACCATACCCCCTGCCTTTCCTCTTTGACCCGCCCTCGCAGCTGTTGCTCAACTCTCTCCTCACCGTTTTCATTGTGCTCCCGCCCTATCGTCGTGTTGAGGCTACTCGTCCTTGGAAAGAAGCCAGACCACCGGTGAGGAGGAAGTTGTCGAACGCTAGGCAGCTTGACACTCATGTGAATCATGCCTGCTATCGAGGATTACGTTCGAGAGGAGGAAGCTTCATGCTCGGGAAGGAAGAGGCGGCCACACTAGGGTTGGTCGGTTGGAAAGCTCATTGGAGACCGGAAAAGGAAAATAGGAGAAAGAAGGTGTGCAAGCCCACTTTGATCCGCAAATGTTTGCGACAGCATTTTCTAAGAAATCTCGCATTCAGAGCGGCGTAGGGCTACTTTCACACTCGTTAAGACTGTAGCATTTATCTTAACCTATAGCTTTAGAGTGACACATGTACAATTCACGTTTTCAGAATCCTCTCAATGCCCGCGCAATCGCACATTTCAGCAGTGGAAGATGGCATCACGCAGCAGCTCTTTGTTCGTTTCATGTCCAATTACATGGGTAAGCCTGTACTGCGCGATGAGCATACAAACGGGATTCCGCATTTTACACGGGCTTGCTCCGCCCAAAAACCTACTAGTAAAAAGTGCGTTGAATCGGTAACTGAGGCATGTATAGTTCAGAATAAATGCATTGCTGCACCGGCACGAACATGCTGAGAAGCACACAGATGCTACAAGGAAAAGATCGAAACTTAAAGACGGACAGTGATTTAGAGAAAAGATATAAAGAATCTTTTTTTAGAGAATCCAGTGGATTGGTAATACAACCGAGACAAACTGATTTCCAAAACGATTTCATGTCTTATTAATCCCTCCTCCTCGAATCCCTGCCTTGGATGATGAGATGATCATTGATAAACGGATGGTTGTGCTCGAAGTTGTTTGGTTTAATTCAGCTTCACTTTTTTTTAGTGCGACTACCAGATAACACCTCGTCCTATGCAAACAGACGAGATAGCTTGTCCTTCTCTCTGCCTGGCCCTAATCCGCCCTCTCCTCCTCCTTCCTCACTGTCAGTAGCTCGCCCTCTTTCTCTCTCTTCTCCAAGGTGCTTCGCACGCCTCTCCCACTGCCTCCGCCGTCTTTAGCCACCACCCGATCCCAGCGGTGTCCTCACCGCTCCTCCCCCGTCTTTCTGCTGGCTCGCCCACCCTAACACTGGTCGTCGACGTCAATCCTCCGCTAGCTTCACCCATCGTCCTCCTCCGTTCACGTGCCTCCGGCACTATGCTGCAGCCACCCCACCATGAATCCCTTCTGCCGTCGGGCCACCGTCACCACCCGATCCCAGCGGTGTCCTCACCACTCCTCCCCCGTCTTTCTGCCGGCTCGCCCACCCTAACACTGGTCGTCGACGTCAATCTTCTGCTAGCTTCACCCATCGTCCTCCTCCGTTCACGTGCCTCCGGCACTATGCTGCAGCCACCCCACCATGAATCCCTTCTACCGTCGGGCCACCGTCACCCGCCCTCCCTTTAAGCCGAGGAGGAGGGGCACGGGTGTACCACAAACTTGAATTTATCTTTTTGTACAAACTAAATGTTGTAGTACTCTATAGCCATTTTTAAAACTTTTAATATTTTTCTTAAAACTCTTAAAACTATTTTTAAAATTTTTAACACTTCAATCCCTCGTCGAAAGCCCACGATATTTTTAAATAATAATATGGATTAGCAAGCACAATGGGGGTGCTGCCTGCTGCTGCGTGCTTTAAAAAAAAACAGAACATTATGAAACGTAGTCACGTACTGGCACTCTGGCAGAGGGGAGGAGTGCTTCCTAATATTTTACTGTATTTCTAAGAACAAAAACGCGATGTCACCCATCAATCTCAGGCCGGCACGACAGTGACATCGCCTCGGGCAGTGCAACCATCGGTTCTTCCCCTCGGCCCCTCCCCCACCCCTCTCTCTCACTCTTCGATCCAATCGCCGATCCTTTGCTCCGCGCGTCGCCGTCGTGTCCGGGCCCCGGGGCCGCGCGATCGGACGGCGGGTGCGCGCGGGATGCCCCGTACGGACGCGAGGGATTCAAACGCGGCTGCGCGACACACGGCGCGCCTAGGCCGGCGGCCTAGGGCTCCGGCGTACGTACTGTGGGGCGCCGCGGGCCCGGCTCTGGCTTGATACTTACGTGGCGGCATTTCGCGAATGCGCCGTAGGGAGTAGGCACCTGGCTGCTCCGGCGATGTCTGACAATCGCCGAACGCGAATGTGTTTGGTTCCTTGCTCTGGCTTGCCCACGTCCGTACGAGCAGGCCTGCGACTGTTTAGTTACCTGATTGCTAGAATACTACCAGAAAAGTTTAGCTAGTAGCTAAAACCAGACCAGTGGGATGCAAATCGACCTTTTTAGCCGCGTGAAAACGAAAAATCTGACTTTTTTAGTGAGTCTGATTTGTATGGACGCATGTGTTTCAGTGGGTTCTTCTGAGTTCTTCTTATCGGTCTGTATTTATTGTGTCTCATCCATTTTCATACAAATAACCAAACAATATTTGTCAACAACTTGACTTATCTCATTCAGTCAACCAAACACTATCTCTTGTATTCACTCAGCCCGTCTCACAGCAATCTTGATACCTTGTACGAGCCAGATTAGAGGAAGCCAAGCAACCAAACAAGTCATGAATGCCTAGTGGGGACAGCTCGGTCATCCGATGTTTATATTGCTGGTTGTCTATACTTTTTTTTTCCAGATTTTATTAAACATAAAAAATTATGTTAACATATTCATATATTTAGCCAAATTCGGCATTTTAAATGCTTGAATTCAGCATTTGAATGAAAATGCTGAATTTGATTTTTTTTTCATTTTGTGTATTAAATATGAGTTTTCTGTTTGCACTTGACAAAAAAAATCCTATATGATTTTTTAATTTGAATCTAAAATAAATCGTATATGAAATCATAATTTTCATTTTGTAACTTTTTATAGAAAAATACACCATAGATACCAGATTTTCTACATCAGGGAAGAATCCAAGATTTTTTACACCACAAATTTGTGGTCAGTTGAGCTAATTCAAAACAAGACAATAAGATTTTCATACGGCATTCCATATGAAACATCGGCAAAAACTTAAAAATGCTCGAGTCTGGTTAGAAAATTCTTGGCCACTAGCTAGAGTTTAACACTGAAAGGCAATGCATGTACTTTTTTTTTTAAAAAAAGAAGAAATAAATATTCAGTTATGAGGGGGTGTACCATTGGACTAGATCGATCTAGGATAGCTCACTTCCCACCACGCCAAATGCATTATTATCTTCTTTATAAAATTGTTATCAAAGGCGGCCTCTCAGCCCGTCCACGTCGCCCGAAAATCAGGGACCGTTCGATCGCATCGTTTGTGCCATCTTCCCCGTCCGTCCAGCTCGCGGCACACATTGCAAACCGGTTTGCTCATGCAAAAAAGCCCTCGGACTTTATGATTTTACGTTGAGATCCCCACAGATTCACACCGGACTCCTTCCGCAGTGGTTGTCCATAGGTGACGTTTGTGGGGACTGAATTCCGATGAATCTTTATCGGAATTGTTCCCTCAAAAACACAATTACCCAAGATGCAACAGTGCCAGAGTCAATACCGAAGTCCAAAACATTCATGGGAAACCTCAATATTTTACAAGGGAAATTGTTACAAACCGTTGTTCCTTAAGTATTTATTACATTCACACTGTTGCGAAGGTTGTGAGTGCAAGAAAACTTTAGAAATTGGTAAACTAGAAGTCTATGCCATAACTTTCTAGTTCCTCTGCAGTGAACTCCTCGCACTCACCATAAAGTTGAGGAGTACCTGAAAATATTATAATTTTTCCACATAGTGGGTAAGTACCAACAGCACTAGCAGGTTTCCATATGGAGGATTTATTACTTCATGCAGGAATTCAATATAATCAAGGTTCTTACAGGAACGTAAATGCAATGATGTATAGCAAATTTAAGAAACTTAAGATTTATGAGAATTTTATTAAATTGATTAAAGCGTTTTCACTTTTGTGCTTAATCTTTCCACCTTTCTCCACTTTCTACTTTCTACCTGCTTATAGCAGCACCATACATCATAGACTTTTCTCAAAGCATGAGTTTATTGAATAAGAGAGGCATCACCCAGTTTGACACAACTTCATATACCCGAAGTAGGGTCCATCGATGATTTTGTTAACAGCCCTGCAGGACCTACCCAGCTTTACCCACATATTGATCAGATATATGGATGGGTGATATTTGTGTCATTCTCATTCATTATACCCAAGTTTTTATATGAGCACAATCCAGTTGCATCCCCTTGACAACTGGTACCATTGTAGGTCTTGTATGACATATGTCCCCCTTGAGCTTTACCGTGCTTATAGATTCTCGATGGATATACCTAGCTCCAAGAGTTACTGGCCTAGTCCAACTTCACTACACCTGGTGGCTCATATAAAATTTCTTTTTCGTAACATCCCCATGTCCAGATAAGTATCCCATACTACTTATCTACATGGCAAATGATTGACTTATCCTACTCAATTTAAATATCTCAAAACCTATTCTAGGCTTCAAAGGATGGGGCTAATCAACAAGGGGTAGGTTTTCTGGTGTTTGTATCTTGGCATGACTATTTTATAACACATGAATTAATGGTTTGGCCAGTAAAGTAATAACTAAAAAGTAATGTAACCATAAGTATTTAATTAGGAATTCAAAGTGCATCAAGGATTAGAAACCTGCCTTGATTATCATTATAAGTGATCTCTTCTTCGTAGTCCTCCTCCACAGGTGGTTCAACCCAGTATACTGCTCCTTGTTCTTCTCCTATTATTTGGATAAGAATAGCAATAATCAAAATATTTTTGAGAACAATTTTTACAACATAATGCAGGAAAAACATTTCAAATGATCTAGGGGTGGTGTTGGGAGTAGGGTTGAGAGTTTTGGGTTTTTCTTCGTTTTAAGACAATTTGTAGGAGGGGAGAAAACAATAATTTGGGGTCTCTTCTCAAATTTCCTAGTATTATCTTATAAAATAGGTGCTCTATTTATTTAAGAAATGGTATGCATTTTGGCTTTAAGAGGAACTTTTTATTTAGAAGAATGGATTTGGAAGGATTTATAAATAGGAAATTAATGTATTGTATATCCTTTATTGAATTTTTTTTTTAAGTCTATAAAATTTGTTTATGTCCCTGTATCCTACTAAAAATATTAGTTTGATTTTTAGTAAATCCTTAGGTTTTTAGAAATTCTCAAAATCTTAAAAAGAAAGGGTTTTAACCTTAAATTCAAATCTGGAAGGGGGTTTAAAAATATGGAAAAATCATTTTTAGATGTAAAACATCATTTGAAAAAACTTTTGTATAGGAACTTTGACTTAATTTGGCCTCTAAGGGTTTCAATTTGAAAGGATTCGAAATCTGGCTAGGATGAACAGGGGAATTTAGGGTTCTTGGAAACCCAATTTGGGCGTTTTTGATTTGTGGGGTTTGGATCAAATCGACCTTAGGGCTTTTGATCTCGAGATGTGAGAATGATTCGCCTCGGGATTGGGGCTCGGGATGGCCGGAGTTGGCCGGACGACGAAGTCCAGCGGCGGCTTAGGCTAGGGGAATTGGGGATTCTTCTGGGAGGGTTTAATCGGTTGAATTGCGAGGTGTGTATGTCACTAGAGGCTATGTGGGATGTTCTAGGATGGAAATCGGGGCATGAAAAGCTTCGAGATAGCTTGGCGGCATGAGCCATGGAGTTTGGACGCCGGCGAGAGTGAATTTGGCGTTACCGTGGGATTGGGTAGGAATTAATGGGAGTTTAAGCTTTAGAAGGCTTTTGGGAGCATTTTTGCTTTTGGTGGCATGGGTTGGGGATCATCGGAGCGCTCTGGCGACGAGCTCCGGCGAGAACGGCGGCGGTGGAACGGAGTGGTGGAAATGCAGCTCACCTGGTGGCGCGCTGCTTGCTACGTGAGCTCAAGACGAGTTCCAGGAAGCCGAGAGACTTCGGAATTTATAGGGGGAGCAATTTATCGCGACTTCGGTTGGATGGATGAGCTCGCCGGGATTTTCCCCCGGCGGCGGATTCCCTCTCATTGCGGCCATTAATGGATCACGCGCGAGGCCATGGGGGTCGACAACGTGGCCTTGGCGCAATGGGGCGTCCAAGCTGGGCGCCGATAGGATCGGGTAAAGCGGGCAGCAATGGCACGCCGGCGGCAATGGGAGCAGGGGGTCGCGGCGGTGGCGGATTGGGCCAGCAAGGATCTTTCCGACCGTGCCATGGGAGTACTCGAGTAGTACAAGTCCCAAGGATCACTTTGGTCATGTCAGTGTGGACTATTAGGCGTGGTGTCGCCTGGTAATGATGATTCCGGCGGATTCTCACGGCGGAGACGGTGGCGCTGCGAAGCAGAGCAGGGTGGCGGTGACGGCCGGGGAAGAACATGTCGTGGCCGTCGGATTGGAGACGTGGCGCACCGGAGGCCCTCTGATCTCTTTTTAATGCAAGCGGTGCGGCGGGGTGACGATCTACTCAGGACCGTCAGATTGGGACGACGTGGAGCACGGGCGGTCGTCGGATTTCCTTAACCCAAACGCGCGCGCACACGGGCTCATCTGGAAGCGGGCCCCAGCTGTCAGCGAGAAGAGAGCACGCGCGCGAATAGGAAGGCGACGCGTGGCTCGGGAAATTTCCTCCAGAGAAGGATTTTCCAAAAAAAGGATTTCCAGTGGGTTTTTAATTCTAGAAAGCTTATAAAAATTCTGGAAAATTTGTAAGGAAATCAGAAAAATGTGAGGAAAATCTTTATGAGTTCAGAAAAATGCCAAGAATTTTATAAAGGTATAAAATTACCTTTGTTCTATAAAACTCTTTAAGGTTCTTTTAGGAGCTCTTTTCCTTTCTTATTTTAGGAAATTCAAAAAGGGCATTTTAGAGGTTTTAAGTGTGTACAAGAATACAAATGTAAATCTAGGTGATATTCATGCAAGTTATGCGAAAAGAGAAAAAAAAAAAATTTATGTCAAAAATTCGGGTTTATCACAGGCTTACCCCCTTAAAAAGAATCTCGTCCCGAGATTCAACTTTCTTGGCTGAACAGCTGCGGGTATTCCTTTCTCAAAGTTTCCTCTTTTTCCCATGTAGCTTCTTTCTCTGGATGGTGTTTCCATAACACTCGACAATACTTAATATTTCTGTTTCTCAATTGTTTTTCTGTTGTTTCCAAGATTAGCTCGGGTTGTTCCACATATGATAAATCTGGTCCAATGTCTATTTGTTGAATGGGAACGACTTCTGTTGGCACTCGGAGACATTTCTTAAGTTGGGAAACATGAAATACGGAATGTACATCTTTGAGTTCCTCAGGCAATTTTAGTTGATAGGCCACTTCACCTCGTCTTGCTTGAATTTGATACGGTCCAATATATCGAGGAGCCAGTTTTCCTTTTACCTGAAATCTTTGGATACCTCTCATTGGTGAAACTTTAAGATAAACGAAATCCCCAGTTTTAAAGCTAAGATCTCGTCTTCTATTATCAGCATAACCTTTTTGCCGATCCTGGGCAATTTTCAACTTTTTCCTGATAATTTGAACATGACGTTCCGAATCTTGGGCCACTTGGGGTCCTATAATTTGTCTTTCTCCCACTTTTGTCCAGTTTAAAGGTGTTCTGCACTTACGTCCGTATAAGGCTTCATATGGGGACATACTTATACTGGACTGGTAGCTATTATTGTAAGTGAATTCTGCAAAGGGTATACAGATATCCCACACTGGTCCGTACTCAAGGGCACATGCTCGCAACATATCCTCTAATATTTGATTAGTTCTTTCAGTTTGACCTCCTGTTTGTGGATGGTAAGCAGAACTGAATGATAAATTTGTGCCCATGGCGGTGTGTAAGTGTTCCCAAAATCTAGAGGTGAATTGTGCTCCTCTATCCGATACTATTCTTTTAGGAATTCCATGTAATGGCACAATCCTGGTTAGGTATGTGTTGGAATCTGTCATGCTATTAAGGATTTTTAAAGGGAGCCTTATTTAACTACAATTTCTAAGCAGTGCATAGTGATAACTTAATTTTGCATAATTACCTGCTATAACAAGCTTCCAAGAATTAACTTTCTTCCCTGTTAGTACATATAAATCAACTTTGTAGGAAAATATATTCGCTCTATTTCATTTAATGATCTAATCATGCCGATTAGAGATTCAGATTCTTTTGTTCAATTTATTTTATTCTTTACCTAAACAACACAATTCACAGCCATTGGAACAACCGGGTCGTGCGCGCGTCTGCGCGCGATCAATTCTAGTATATTAAGTGTGGGCTTAGGGATTAGGATCCCCATCAGCACCGACAACAGGATTCAAAGCATGACAACCAATTTGATCTACAATTGGGAAGAAAAAATGTAACCAGCTTTAATTAGCCGATCAAATATGTGATATGAAAGAACTGCAACACTTGAAAACAAATCCAAACAGGGGTGAAAGATAATAAACTATCGACTTAGATTAGATTTAAACCAATATGTATAAAAAGTTAAAACGATCTTCTACAAAGCTAATTAAATCAACAAAATAGTAGAATAAAGGGTAAACAAACTAACAACTAGTCGATTAGACGTCTAATTGATATAACGACGAGTAAACAGACTATCGATGAATAACAAGATATAAACCGATGGAACGAGGGTAAACAGTCTAACACCAATGAATGTGTTAATTGGTAGGAAGAGGGTGAAACATAACCCTTAATCGAAACGGTGATACAGAGTAACATTGACTAAGATAGTGTTTCGTCCAAAAGCCGATGCAAACCCATAGATCGAACTGAATCGAATCGAGACAGTACTTACTTACAAAGGACATGGTTAAATTAATTCAAAAATTGGACAGGGTCGATGCTTCATTGATTTAATTGTTTCTTATTCTATTCCTATCTAATTTTGAAATGGATCAAATTGCAGCCATTGATTTTGAAATAGATGGGATAGATCGCAGGAATGTCACATTGACATTACCATGTAACCATATAGGATCCGCAGACCTCCTATCCCCCAACCATTTTCACTTCATCTCGTCCCTTCTCCATTCTCTACACTATATTTTTTACTTTATTTTCCACCATCTTCAACAGCACCCTTTGAAAAGAAGGATACATCTCCAATAGCATGTCTTTGAAAAGAATGATATAGAGAAAAGAGTCCTTTTGACGGGAAAGAAAAGGAGAATCCCTTCCAAAGAGAAAGGTTAACAGAATCAGTTGAAGCATTGAAAGGACGAGATTCCCTCCTCGAGGGGAATAGAAACGGGGAAGGGAGGTTGTTGCTAATGGTTTGATACCAATACACATGCAAAAGGAGAGGGAATACTACAACAAAGCTTGATAACGAAAGGCAATAATACAATAAGAGCATGTCTAATGGTGGACCTATTTCCTTACCATAGCTAATCCTATTACTACAGCAATGAGGTTGTGAATAGTAAAAATAGGGTTGTGAGTGAAATATAAGAGAGATAAATATAGAGACTGAGACAATAGGCCTAGCCTTACTTGGCCAGAAAATAAGGCTAGAAGGTGAATAGTGTATAAATAGTGAAATAGGCCTTGAAAATGGGACCAGTATTAGACATACTCTAAGCATGATAATGAAAAGGAAAAGTGCCAAATTTGTCCCTCAACTATGTCCGCTGGACCAATTTAGTCCTTGAACCGAGATACCGGATTTGACGATCCTCGAGCTATCAAAACCGGACCAAATTGGTCCTTTGACTGGTCAACAAGGCAGTTTTCAGGATTTTCTGCTGACGTGGCGTCCACTTGAACGTTTGTTGCTGATGTGGCGAACACATTGTACTAACATGGCAGACACATAGGCACATAGAGAGTGCGCGCTCAGTTGCGGGCTTCGTCAGCAAGAGGATGGCACTGGGCGCCGACCAGGGAAGGTGGTGCACGACAAGGAAAGATGGCTGGGGGTGGTACAAATGGCCAGCGGTGAGCGAGGACGGCGGCGCAACTGCAACAACAATGTAGGACGGCGGCGCACATTGCAGGCGGTGCTTCGACAGCGATCAGGAGTGGCAAAAGCGACAGGTGGCATTGTAGGGAGCTGGGGAAACTCGGGAAGGGGTCGGATGGGGATCATCGAGTCAATGGCAAAGAGGAAGGAGAAGCGGAGGGTGCGGTGTCAAAAGGAGTGGTGCCGGCTGAACGAAGAAATTTCGACGAGGACGAGGGCAAGCAGCTTTCCCAGATTGAGTGCGCCGACAGCTTCGGGACTCCAAGGCGCAACTCCTGGAATGGTGCTTGAGCTCCAAGCTTATTGTGGTGGCGGGGAGATAGGGTGGAGGGAAGGCGGCTCAGGTTAGAGCGAATGGGGAAGACGGGGACTGAGCACGGCAAGGGTTTTTATAGGCGTGGCTGGGCGTGAAGGACATGAAGACATGGGAGTTGGCCGGCACCGGTGGGAAAGGAGAGAGGCATCGAGAGGGAGTTGGTCAGAGCCGTGGGGGGGGGGAGGGGGAGTTGGTCGGCGCCGATGAGAAAGTTGGTCAGCGTTGGTAGGGGAGGTGGGAAGCACGGATTGGGAAGTAGTTGGTCAGCGTCGGTAGGGAAGGAAAACGTCAGGGTGGGGAGGGAGGGGGAGGGAAGAGAGGCAGGAGAAAGGGAGTTGGAGAGAGAAGAGAAGGTAGCTGCTAGTGTATGCCATCTGCTTACGTGGAAACCATGTCAGTGGCAAACCGTACTGGTTATTAGTGAAAGGTCTAATTTGGTTCGGTTTTGATGGTTTAAGGATTAGTCGAACCCGGTATTTTGGTTTAGGAACCAATTTAATTCGGCGGACATAGTTTAGACACCAATTTGATACTTTTTTGCTATAGAAAACAAGCTGTCTCTAGGACAGCGGCAGCCTTTCCATGGGGCATGTGGGTCGAGCAGCGGGAGGAGTGGCACTCGTATTCCATCCCCCATGATTAAAAGACTCGCCATGGACGGTACTGTGTTCCACAAGCAAATCATGGAGCTTTTGTGCGAGCGTATCTGCGTATCCATGGCTCGTGGCCGAAAAGCTCGAGAGGCACGCATATATACCGCCAGCCGAGTTGTGTTGCTGCCATGTACGTGATGGCGAAACAGCACAACCACCTCTTGCTGCTCCCAGAAACTATCCGTATTGGAGCATCTATGGAAAAACTCTATTCTTTTCCACTATTTTTCTATTCTTTAAAAGATTTGCTCCGTTCTCTAAAATTCTTTTGTACTTTACACTGCATCCTCTAAAAGATTCGTTCATACCCAAAAAAAATTCATTCCAATAGCCACAGATCCTATATATAAAGTTAAATAGACAAGTTTTGCAGCTCCCGGTGGAGTTGCTCTAATGAATCAAGATTAAAAAAAATATGCTGACAAAAAAAACCAGAAATATACACACGCGGCATTTTAATTGTTGATAGATGCCAGTGGGTCATGTCGACAAATCAACGTGGCTGTCGACAATGGCGGACTTGGGCAAAATCTATCTGGCCAGCGCCACATCATTTGTACGTTGCTGTCCAAAATGGTGGCACTTCTCGGCAAAAGCCATCAACAAAACCAATTGACAATTTAAATATAGACATGTTTTGTTGACAAAGTCGATCATTCTCAATACCCACACATTTAGCAACAATTAAAATGTCGATGAGTGCACACTTGTGACGGACCAAATTTCTAGTAAAAATTTACCAAAAAATGTCCAGAATGCCAACTGTCTAGAATTTTAGTTGTATTTAGAAATAGTACAGCCTGTTTGATTTATTATATGTTACAAAATATTTTACAGTGAAAATAGAAAAATAACCTGGTAATAAAAAGAAAATACATGCCCATATACCACAGGCAAGCCTGAGCATAAAGTAAACCTTACAAATCGATCATATGCAAGTTCAAATCTTCTTCATAAATGTCCATTTCTGATTATAAAATAGATCCTATAAAAAATAAATTATCCACATAACATCGGTAAGTACTAATCGTACTTGCAGGTTTCTTTTCAGAGTAACACTATTATTGTATGAAAACAGGATTCAAGGAATAGTAGGCTTTATGGTGAATATGCAAATTTTAAGCTTTAAAAGTCCTATTATAATTCTAAAACAATTAATAATAAGAGTACAAATTCTATCATCTTTCTCCATCATTATTTATTTACAATTCAGACAATAATTTTCGTAAAGTAAATTCGTGGATTTTGATAAATAAGAGAGGCATCACCCAGTTGACCACGACTTCATATACCCGAAGTAGGGTCCATCGATGAATTTATTATTAGCCCTGCAGAACCTATTCAGCTTTACCCATATAACAGCTTCTTATATGAATGGATGATTAATGTGTCATTCTTATCCATTAAACCCAAATTTTTATAGAAGCAAACGATATCTAGATATTCTATTACCATAGAGCAAATATCTAGTGCCCTTGAGTGTCAATCAAAGCTCCACCGGCTTGATCCTCTGACCCAAGACGACAAAACTCTGTTTCCGAATCTGCTTCTATAATTTATAGAGTAATGATTCTAAAGAGTTCACACTCTCTCCACCAGGTGTTATTGGGTTGGTACTCCACGTCCCGACAGGCCCAAAATAACATATCACTCTTTCCGAATTACTCTATATAAATTTAACCAACCTTCCAGACTACAGCTTTTCCATATCAAATAAGTTATCCAATCCAACTTATTTATATGGACCAATTCTCCATCATTTCATGAGGTAATTAAATTTTAATATTTTTGCCTATACTAGTGTTTTATTAGAGGTTGATTATTTTTAGGTAGCTTTTTAAAATATTGGGGTTTGGATAAAAATTATACTTGAAATGTAAATAAATAACTAGAAAATATATGCAATAATCAATAAATAAATGAAATGTAGGTATATCAAAATGCATTTAGGATAAGAAAACCCGTCTTAATTGGAGATTGGATCACACTTATTGTATATTTTGGACATTCTTTCCAGAGGGCGTAGCTCGTCGTCTATACGTTGTAAAGGAAGAAACTCCAATAAATATCCAAATAAGAAAACTTTTAAATAAACAGCAAAATAAAAAGGGTGATGGGTTGTACGATTTTCTAGAAGTTTAAAAATATTTTCTAAAGGAAAAAGGAGTAGGGGCTTTTATGTAAAAATAGGTATTTTGGTCAGCATAAAGTTAGGGTTAGGATATGGGATTGATAATTGGTGGTTATAAATAGTAATTATGGAGAGATTTATTGTTATTGATTTTGGAATATTAATATTTATATTTGACCTTATAATGATAGTAATTAAAAAGAATTGATTTTGGCATTATAATATTATATGGAAATGTTTATATGGGTTGAGTGGATTATGTGAAATTTACTAGTAAGATCTTATATTAATTTCATTTTTAAGGAAAATTTAATTTATTTAAAGAAAGGGTTTTAATTTAAGTTTGAATTTCTATAGGTTTTAGAAATGCAAGGATATTATTTCTAGATGTAAAACTTTATTTTGAGTAACTTTTATATGGAAAGTTTTTATTAATTTTACTTCTATATTCTTCAATTAAAATATTTTAATATCTAAGAAAGAGAGAGTAAAAGGATTTATTTAGATTATTTTATTAGAAAAATTATGGTATTTTATATTTTTATATAATTCTTTATTGTAGAATTTTTGAGAATTATTGTAGAATTTTAAAATAGTTTTTAGTATATTAAACAAAATATAAAAGCTTAGACTGAAAATAAAAATTGGAAAAAAAATTAAGTCTTACTGGGCCGTGGTATTGGGCTTAGCCCAATTAGTAGTGTCATGCAGGCTGACTTGCGGGACCGGGTGGAGAGAGAGAGAGCGTGCAAGTGGTTTTAGCTTGGGTGACTGACATGTGGGGACGGGGTGGCGGTGGCAGTGGATGGGAAAAAATGGAGGGGCGGCGGTGGCAGCGCCGGCGATGGGGAAGGAAGCCGGCGGCGGGGAAATTGATAGGGATTAAATGAAATTAGGATTGTGGGGGTTCTTCTGGTGTGCTTGGAAAAGTTCGGGGTGGTCACAGTCGACGGAGCGACGTGGCGGCGGCGGCGACGGTGGAGGGGCTCCGGTGAGCAATAGAGCTAGGAGATGATCGGGTTAGTTTCACAGGGAAGAGTAGGGAGTTTTATTTGTAGGCATTGTAGCCGGAGGGGCATCGGAGCGACGGGAATGGATTTCGCCGGAGTTGGAGAAGAAACAATTCGTGGTGGTGATTGAAGGCGGCGGAGGGAGAGTAAAGGGGTGGAAAGGGTGTGTTGGGTCACTGCGGTGTCAGACAGGGTTCGCAAAGCCGGTGGAAACCGGCAAAAGCTGGCGGTTTCCCGCCAAACCGGTGGGGTGCGGCTTCGAAAACCGCCGATTTTTACCCGCCCCAACTCGTAAATTCAAATTTGAATTTGTAAATATGAAAAATTCAGAAAAAATTGTAAAAAAATAGATCTTTTGATAACAACTTGTACAAAGCAAAATTTCAAATTTACATCGTTTTCATGCTCAAAATTCAAATCAAAGATGTGGTGAACCTTTTGTTGTGTTGAAAAAAAATGAATTTTCCATAATGGGTTAGTACGGCTACGAGGCTTTCCACTGAGTCATGCAAAATGCAAATGGTCATATTGCTCAAAAGATATAAATATTTGGTTGGAAATATGATATGTTCATGTATAATATATGTGTTTGATGGAAATATTGTGTAATGTCTAAATATTAGTATTGCAATATATGTATGTATAATATGTGATATGTACATGTGTTCCAAACATCATTTTTTAGCATAGGACATGCCAAAATTTTTTTTCTATATTTATACAAATTACCATGACATATATCCTAGGCATATATGATTTTTCCATATTTTTGAAGATTCTTTCGTGAATCTTTTCAATTTTTCTAATTTCCAGTTTTTTCTACTGGTTTCTCACCAAAAACCACTGGGAAACCGGTGAAACCGCCCGAGAAACCAGTAAAAACCGTTTGCAAACCGCCGGGCCGGCCCATATGATTCAAATTCAAATTCGTCCGATTTTTTCCTGTTTCTGTCGGTTTCCACCGGTTTTTACCGGTTAACCGGGCCGGTGGGAAGACGGTTTCGGGACCGAAATCGGGTTCTTGATTCCTGGTGTTGGAGGGGGAGTTTTTATAGGTTGAGGTGGAGTGGCGGGCATGAACGGGGAAGCTCCATGGCCGCCGCGGCGGCGCTAGGTGGCTGCGGTGAATTGGGTAGCCGTGGAAGGTGATGACAGCAGTGAGGTGGCGGAGTCGGTCGGTGGCGGGGAAGGGCTATCCCGTGGAGGCTAAACCAGGGCAGAGAAGGGGGAAAACGGCGGCGGCAGCGAGTTTCCATGGGCGACGGCAGTGCCAGCGGGTGAGATGGTGGCGGCACAGTGAAGGGGAGGAAGACAACCTGTGTGTACCGATGGATTGGTACAAACCAATGGGAGCCATTAGATTAGGCGTTAGAGGATGACCGGTGGGACCCAAATGTAAGTGAGAGGTGTGGCTGAGGAGATTTTAAGTGGAGGCGTACTTTCCCAAAAGGGAAAGCGCATTCCCATTATGGCCGAATTAGGAAGGTTTTGGAATTAAAAGAAAACGAATTTTCAGAAACTGGTTAAGGTTTAGAAAATTCATAGAGAGCTAAAGGATGCTCCTAAAAATATCATATAAATTTATAGAAATCCATAATAATGAATAGAATCCAATTTTGAAATAATATTTATTATTTTATGGGATTTATATTTTTGGAAAAAGAAAAGATAGGGTATTTCCTTTAGGAAATAAATAGGAGTTAAGTTTAGAAAATTATTTTAAAATTAGCAATGGTTATAGAAATATATTTATGACTTTTGCGAAAAATTTTTATACCAAATTTAAAATTTTGGGTATGTGACAACACTTCTGCGATTTTTAACGGCGTTTTTTTGTCATTTTTAAAATATATTATTTTTAAAAAATCTATTTAGGATGGGGGAAGGAATTAATATTCTGCATCGCAAATCTTTCGTGGGGTAAGATGGCATATGTTTGTATACTGCACACTTTTACTTTCCCCCGTCACGGAAAAATGTCTTGTGATGTGCACCGTTAAACTATTTGACTTTGGGTATTTTACTTTTTTAATGGATATATTGGATACATGAAAAATCATATCTGTAACTTCGTCTAAAAGATTTTTTATAATATTATAATTTTATGGCTTCTATAAATAAGTTATAACAATAATTAGTAATTAAAGTTGTATTTTGAGGAGTAAATGTAAAGACTGAAATTAGCATTCCAAACGGAACCCTCTTATTGGTGACATCTGACCCCTTTCGGCCTTCATGAATCATGATATTCATCGATAGAATTATCAATGCCAACTTCAGGATCGAGGACCACCGACTAGGGTTTCAAAAATCGTGTTACTGATTGAACAAACTGAGGTCTAATTAAGAACCGTGCTACCAATCGTATAAAGTTTGTCATCTCTATAGCTTTAAAAAAGGTTTAAATACATTCATACCACTACAAAAATTTTCGGTTTACAGAAATGTCACTAAAAAAATATGTATTCGCAAAGATGCTATTATAAAATAAGATTTTCCACAAAATGCCATTGCGAACATTTGTGTCCCTTTCTCTTCATCAAATATACTTTAAGGCCCTGTTCTTTTGGGCTTATCTAATCTGACTTATCTCGAACTTCGAGAATTTTCCGAGATGGCCTTGAGAGTCGGATGGCCTTGATTTTTAGGATTTAGAGAGCTTTTAGACACGTCTACGAGATAAAAAAAGGATTCAAAAGTAATAAAAAAGTCAGATAAGTCAATATTACTCAGATAAGTCACGAACATAAGTCAGATAAGTATATATCTCTAAATCCTAAAATCAAGGCCATCCGATTCTCGAGGCCACCTCGAAAAATTCTCGAAGTTCGAGATAAGTCAGATTAGATAAGCCTCAAAAAATAGGGCCTAAATCTCCCCTGCCTTTTTTCGTCCTTCCTCTATCTTCTTCTTCCTCCACCTCTCAGCTCTGGTCACCTTCGTCGTTCACCGTCCAGCGTCGTCGGGGTCCAGCTCCTCGGTACCGCGTTCTGACCGGCTCAGCGACAACTGCTATGGACGGCGCCACCACCGAGTCCAACTCCTCGGCACCACGTCCCAACCAGCTCAGCCACAAGTGCCATGGACGATGCCGTCGGCATGGTGCGACTCGAGGGAAGCGACCATGGACAGCGTGGTCAACAGGGTGGCACAGCTGCCTCTCTCCCCCGCATCTCTCACCTCTCCCTTTTCTTCTCTCCTCTCTCTCTCTATGTCTCCTAGGGCGCATGGTATGGGGCATGGCTTCGGCAAGGGTGAGGGGGGGGCGCAGGTAGCGCCATGGCTACGGGATGGTAGAGGGGAGAAGAAAGCTCCAGCCACCGGAGCTCTAGTGAGGTTCACCGCTAGCCACCATCGGTAGTGAGGGAGAAGGCATGGAAAGAGGGAGAGAGAGAGAGAGAGGAAGAAAAGAAGCGAGGACAGTTTCACCATGGCGGCGGAGAGAAGAGAACCCCGACCGTCAGAGCTTCGGTTTGAGGTTCACCGCTAGCCACCACCGGCAGTGAGGGAGAAGGAATGGAGAGAGGGGGGTGAGAGGAAGAAGGAAAAGAAGCGAGAGCAGTTTGGCCAAAAAATATGAAAGACCAGTCCAAAGGTAAATCTGCGAGGATTCACACTTTATAATGGTATCTCTACAAATACTGGTTGTACAATGGCATTTCTGTAATCTAGGAACATTGTAGTAGCACGGATATAATTAACCCAATAAAAAGTATGTACCACAATGTAGGTAGTAGTAATAGCTGGACTGGAGCTTAGAGTAAGACAATCCAAATTCAAAAGTTTTAATATCAGTAGGATCAAATATGACGACTAGAGAAAGATAAATAGGCCCGAGTGCCCCAGTCAAAAGTAAGTTACTTTTCACAATTTAAAAACCTCTATGCAGTGGAAGTAATTTATACTGATTCTAAATAGATAACAGATGCTATTAGAATCAATAAACACAAGATTAATCTAGGACCAAAGCTTCACTACGAAGACAGTAAAGAATCGGCCAATTTTCTACCAGTTTTCCGTGAACGTCTAGCAATTATTAAGAGCATCCGTAGCAGAAATTTTATAGTAGTATAGAAATAGAGTTTTAGAGATAGAGTTTCTGGTGGAGGGAACAATTCTTTTAGGGTGTAGTATAAAGTGTGAAGAAATTTTAGAGTAATAGAAAGAAAATAGAGTAGAAGAGAGAGAAAATAGAAATAGAGCTTCTGAGCGTGATGCTCTTAAAAACCGATCTAAAATAGCACACCAAGGAGCAACAACAAGCATAGTGCTTTGGATTGGACAAGTTGTATTTCCGAGAGAGCATGCAACCGAGCCAAGCGCATGCGCTACAGGGCGACAGGCCAACAGCGCACGCAACTGAGCACACGCTCTAGTGAAGCGCGCGCAGATTCCAGGAGCAAAGCACGACTAGCAGATCGAGCAGCAGAGCCGAGCGCGCGCAGTCGAACCAAGAGACCAACCGAGCGCGTGGCTGATCCAGATGACAGCGATCAGCAGTGTGCGAACAGCAAGGAACACAAGAAGGTACCGAACCCTATTTCATATCACTTCTGATCCGGTTAACGAAAAATTAACAAATTTAATCTGTAATCCTCTGAGACTATTTAGAACTCATCCCTACAATAATCACGAGATTTGGCCCTAAAATCATAACGAATTTAAAGAATGATCTATTAAAACCAAAAGATGACGAAAATCGAGATTAAACACGAATCAAAGCATAGATTGTCGGAAACTTGATCTCTACTCGATTAATTATCCACAGCCTCTCCTCATAGAGGACACCACCATAACGCATCAAACCCTAACTTTTTAGTTAGGTATTCAACCACGAATAAAACCGGCCACGTTCTAACCGTAAAACGTGTCTCATTTAGGGGTTCACACCCCTGGCCCATTAATCATGAAATTAACTCTTAATTTCATCATTAAGTGGCCTTACATAACTACAATCCGTCTCCAACTACAATACGACTCAACTATGCAAGCCTTTACGCATCTGAACACCCCGATGGACTGTCTCTCGCCTGCGTACCGCAATGAGTCGTGTCATGCATCCTCATCCATTGATCATGCATCTTGATCCTGTCTCAACACACCCACAAACGGCACCTCCTTGACTGCCTCGGACATCACCTCCACCATGGAGCCTAGTCTCGGTCTCCGTTGACCTGCACTGATCCTGACCGCTACAAATTGACAGACAACCAAACCTTTCCAAGAACAAATCTTTCTAAACTTAACTCACGTTTTTTTTGCGAAAGGGAACTAGTCACTTCTTCCATTACTCCACGAGAAAACGGAAGACAACCAACGTCGAAATTTAGAGAAGTTTAGCCACACACAACACTATATACATCACAACATTATAGCACCCAAATCCAAACTAGAGCTAAGAACTGACAAAATGAAACAAACTACACTAGGCAGAAGCTTTAATCCTCCATTATCATAAGGTCCTCCAGAGCCCCCCCTCCCAGCAACATTGGCAGCACAGCTCAAGATCTTCTCAGTCCCCTCCTTCACCATACTCACATCATCATCTCCATATAGCCCTGCCCAATATACCATAAAAGAAACTGCCATGAAGATAATAGCCAGTGGAGATCCAAGTTCCTTAGACTCAAAGCAAATATTATTCCTCCATTTCCAAATGGCCCATAAGATTGCCGAGACACCAAGCATATGAAGATTACTAAAATCTGGCCAGAGCATATGACACCACGGAATAATCTGATCAAAACTCTTGGGTCTCATTGTACAATTAAAAGCCCTACCCACTAACCCTCAGATTACTTTACTCACACTACAGTTAAGGAATAAGTGATTAACTGTCTCAATTTGATCACAGAAGACGCATCTAGGATCTCCCCATCCAATTTCTTTTCCTAAGATTTTTCTTTGTTAGAATAGCATTCCTATCTAACAGCCACATGAAAATTTTAATCTTCAAAGGGAGTTTGTTACCCTAGATGAACAAATTAGCCCTCTTAGGCCAGGATTTTTCTAGAATCTGATACATGGACTTAGTAGAGTAAATATTCCGAGCCCCTTTCTTCCAAATAACCTTATCATCCTCCACCGACCAAGGAAACTGTGTGCATTTAATAATCATATCATTCCATCTGACCCTAACATCCTAGGATAACCATCTCCTCATAGGCATATTCCAATGCACTAGTCTACAATTAGCTACAGAAATATGAGGATCTAGACAAATATCAAAGACATCAGGGAAAGCATTCCGTAATGTGAAGTTACTCAACCATTCATCATGCCAAAAATCAGTCATCTCACCAGTGCCTGTAATGATTTTTCTCCCCTTCATATAAAAATCTTTGATTTTAATCAAATTCTTCTAGAATAATGAATCAGTAGCACAGCTTTTTAAAGTCCAAATATTTTTGCCTTTTAAGTATTTCCTCTTCAATATCTGTTGCCAAATACCTTCGGAATGATCTAACCTCCGCCACCACTTAGTAAGGAGGCTTATATTAAACAATCTCAAGTTTTTCACACCCAGCCTCCCTTATTTTTACTAACACAAATATGATCCCACTTAACCAGATGGTATTTTTTCTTCCGATCACTGCCTTGCCAGAAAAATCTCCTTCTTATTCTATCTATTTGACCAATCACAGATTTAGGCAATAAGTAAATAGACATAACGTAAATAAGAATACTACTAAGACAAGCATTTAGCAACACACATCTGCCCCCCAAAGATAAGGTATTACCCTTCCAAGCATCCAATATCCTATTTACCTTGTTAATAATATTCTCCCAATCTCACACTAAGATCCTATGACTGCTAATAGGGAGACCTAAGTATCTAATCGGAAAACTCCCAACAGGACAAGTGAAAAGCTCAGAAAAATCTTGCCCCCCATTACTAATGCCATTAATTACCACCACTTCGCTTTTGTCAAAATTGATTTTCAAGCCCGAAAGACTTTCATAAACAGACAAAGCCAATTTCACATTCTTAGCCATATGAATGTCATTATCCAAACACAAAATAGTATCATCTGCGTATTGCAATATTGCCAACCCTTGTTCAAAAATGTCAGCCGCTAGCCCTTTAACCAAATTTTCTCTCTGAAGATTATGAATTATTTTAGAAAGGATATCTGCCACAATATTGAACAGATAGGATGATAGGGGGTCTCCTTGTCTCACGTTAGTCTCAAATTTTACCAAAACTCTACAATACATTAAATTATTATCAATTACGAATCACATGATCTTACAATATCTAAAATTTGGTGAGGACTCATTAAAGAGGTTATGTATTTACTATCTAAAATTTAATGAGTTAGCTATAACACTCTTCAAAATTAATATAAATAGCATGCTCAACTTTGGTGATCGAGAGAAGGCAGAGATGGTTGCGGTTCGTGCAACCACCTCTCCGCCGCTCGCCACCCCGGCGGTGGCGGCCGCCACGCCTCCGCCGCCGTCCCCCTCAGCCTCGACCACATCCCCGCCACCGTTCCTCCACGCCTTCGCTGCAGCTCCGCCCCCGGCGTTTGCTTCTCCGTCCCCTGCCGCGTCGGACGCAACGGCCAGCTCATCCTCCATCGCCGCAACTTGCCGCTTCCCATTTACTCGGCGGCGCCCACCCACTCCACGCGCCTCCACGCAACCATTATCGGTGGCCGGCAAGACCATTTTGGCACGCCTTCATAGCCCGCAGCCATGTGGTGTCAGTCCCCGCTACCCGTCCTCCTCTCCACCACCTGCGCCGTGCCCCCTGCCCGCCATTGCTGCCCCTTCGAAGGCCGCGCCACCTTCCCCTTCTTGGCAGGTCGTCGGCCCCAAGAAGAGGGCGTCGGCACGACCTTGCTTCCGGCGGCCTTGCGCCTCAAGCGCTGCCCCCGCCGCCGCTTCAAAACCGCTCGGCATGGCCCTCCTCCTCCGGCAAACGTCGGTGCTTCGATGCCATTTCCCCACCTCGCCGCCCATTGCCGCGACCGATTCGTTGCCGTTTACGCCGCTCGCACGTTGCCAAGGAGTCTGCGTCTTGGCTCCCAACCACCTCTGCTCGTCTCCCGGCCGCCGTCCTCCTCCCCATGGTCGCCTGGTCGCTCTGGCGACCCAGCGCCCCCCTGCGCCTGGTCTGCGTCGAGCTTCCTCGAGCTCCGCTCGCCGACGCCGCCGACCTCCACGCGTTCGCGGTCACCGTCATGATAACCGGCCCCCCGACCCGACCCGCCGCCGCCCGCGCCATTGACATCTTCACCGACATCCCGAGAGGATATCCGGTCACCCACCTCGGCTACCTCCGCTTCCTCGCGCTTCTCCTACCCGTCGGTAGCGCCTCGCCGCCAGTACTCCTCCTTCAAGACTGTGGCGGCTCCTCGCGTTAGGCGCTCACCGACGACGTCCACTCCGGCGGAGCACCGCCAGCTTCGGTTCGGCGTCGCGTCTTCCTCGAAGGCTCTCTCCACGCTTGTCGCCGTCCGTCGTCGACCGCATCTTCGCCCGGCGTTGGAAGGCTCGGCGTCGTCGAAGACGCCACCCGCCTCGGGCGACACCTCCGCCTTCCGGGTGTGGGTTTGGGTGCACGACCCGGCGGAAATCCCACTCGAGCTCGACCTCTCCGTCGTCGACCCCTCTCCCTACATGGAGGCTCGTCGCGCCGGTGACCGCGGTCCCGCCCGCCTTCCCGGCACGCCCCGTCCGCGCCCACCGCGCTCCTCCTCCTTCCGCATCCTCCTCCACATCGACACGGTGGAAGACTTCTCCGCCTTGTCCGTGAGGGTCGGCGATGGTGCGCGCTGCGAAACACCCATCCTGGCGCCTCGGGCGGCCGATTCTGCGCCGCGTCCTCCGTCATGGCCTTGCGCCTCTCCGCTCCGCCGGGCGCTTCGCCCTCCCTCCGCTGTGGCTCGGACGACGACGACGAAGACGGAGGTGATCTGGCCGGCTCGACGCCCCAGCAGCGTCGCCGCCGGCAAGGAGCCCGTTCGGTCCTCCTCTCAGCCGTCTCTCTCCGCACCCGCAGCTCCCCTCTGCCGGGTCGGGCGCGCCTTGCCGCCGCTCCGGCTCAGCGCCACGCCAAGCCATGCGGCTCCGTTCATGGTCGCGCTCCCCTCGTCCCCACGCCCGCTCTGGTTGGCTCCTCCGCTCTCGCCAGAAGCTCACGCCCGTCGCTTCCCCTCCTCCCTGCGCAGCCGTTGTCTCACCGGCCGCCGGCCGTCGCCGAACTCTCCCCCAGCGCCCTCCGCCGAACCCCTGCTCCCTGCCCGCCGGTGTCAGTGCCAGCCAGCTCCCGTTCTGTCCTTCCCACGTGCCCCAGAGCCGTTTGATTTTTCAAACGTTGCTCCGGTCCCCACGGCGCGCGCGGCCCACTCACCTTGCCGCCTCGCCCCAGCAGCAGCACCCTCGGCCAACAGCCTCGTCCCAGCTGGCCGCTGGCTCACCCCAACAGGCTGCGGCCCACCTACAAGGCCTTCCGCCCAGCCTTGCCCACCTGCTCCCCCTCGGCCTGCCTCTGGCCGCAGCCCACCTACCACCTCTCTGCCGCAGCCCATCTCGCACTTGCCACCACCCTTCCTTCAGCTTCCTGGGCCGCTCCAACCCATAGATCGACCCGCTTCATTCTTTGGGCGGATCCCACCTCCCTACCTCCCCTTCGTTTGATCCGATGACGCTTGAGGCTATCCTCTACCCCGTACCCCCCTCCTCCGGCATTCACTCCCTCCTAGCTAGAACTTCGGTTCCCACCCCTCCATCCCTCCTCCCCCCTGCACCCAGGCGTCGCCCTCGCCCAACACCTCCGACCTCAGTCCGTCGCAGCTCTCGCCTGGCCAAGGGCCTTCCAGCTCCCTCTGGCCTCTCCCATGTCCCAGCCATCCGTCGTGCCCAGGGTGTCCTCGCTCGCAAGCTCGGTCTCCCTCAGGCAGACTCCACCGACACTCTAGCTGAGCAGCTTGGAGCGCTGTTCGCCTCCCCCCTGGAGCCTGGGACCCTCTCCGCGGTCGCCGACCTTTGTGGGCTTTCCCTGCCCACGATAGATCTTCCCGCCTGTGGTCCTGTTACTGTGGAGGACATCCCGGTGACTGCCACCTAGACCCTTGTTCCTTCTGCGCTTCTCCCTAGCAGTCTCCCTTCTTCTATGATTAGCATTTGTTCTAGTTATCCCCACTGCTGGCGTGGGTGTGTGAGTCCCCACTGCGTGTGGGTTTTCTTCTTTCCTTCCGCCGTGCGGGCCCTTTATTGTGTTCGTTTCCTTTCACTTTGTCTTGTGAGCTTCTCTTTTTAGTTGTCCTTTTCGTTTTCATCGTCGCCCTGCGTGGCTACCCTCCTTGTTGCTCCCCTTTTATTTATGAAGATTGTCGGTTGGAACGTCCGTGGCCTCAACTCATTGCAACGCTTTGGTCGCCGCAGACCATCCGTTCTACTGTCCTACCATCCTTTGCATTCAAGAGTCCAAGCCGCCCTTCGCCTCGCCCTAACTGCTCACAGAGATCTCCGGCTTAGGCTAAAATCACCTCCTTCTACCCCGCCAGGCACCAGGCGGGCTCATCATCTTCAGGATGACACAGTGCGCCTCTCTGACCAGCTGGTTCTTCCTCACTCTATTTCCGCCCGCGTGTCGACTCCCACGGACCCTGACGGGTGGGTCATCTCCAATGTCTATGGCCCCCACACTGACCCCGCGAGAGGATCCTTTCTCCAGGAGATGCTCACCATCTCCAACCACTACTCGGCCCCGTGGTTGATCTTAGGCGACTTCAACCTCATCTACAAAGCTTCCGACAAGAATAATCTCAACCTTAACAGGCGCCTCATGCGCCGCTTCCGCTCCACCATCGACGCCTGTCATCTCCGCGAGATCCATCTCTCCGCCGCCGTTTCACAGAACAACGAGCACTCCAACCCCACTCTCGTCCGGCTTGACCGTGCCTTTTTTCAACCTGCTATGGAGTCTCTTTTCCCCAACTGTTCCTTATCCCCTATCCACTTCCGCCTCGACCATTGCCCCTCCTTCTCACCTTAGAAGGCCTTCCTCTCCCAAAATCCTTCCGCTGAGAATTTCGGCTCGCTATCTTGGGGTTCCCCAGGTTGTCCAACAAGCACAGACCCGGCCGCCCCAACCCCGCCTACCCATCCTCTCACCCGCTTCAAGCTAAAACTCCGCCACACAGCTGCCGCCCTCAGTTCTTGGAGCCGCTCCTGCATTGGCAACACTAAACTGCAACTCCTTATTGCCGACGAGGTCATTCGCCTTCTTGATGTGGCTATGGAGCATCGCATCCTCTCCCCCGAAGAGCTTGCTCTCCGTCGTAACCTCAAACCCAAAATCCTCGGCCTCAATGTTATTGAGAAAATCAAGTGGAAGCAGCGCTCTAGGCTAACCTGGCTCAAGCTTGGGGACGCTAACACCAGATATTTCCACCTCAGAGCCAGCGGCCGCCGTCGCAAAATTTTCATTCACTCCCTCTCTAGCGCGGCAGGCGTCCACACAGAGCACGAGGATAAGGCTAACGTGCTACACCACCACTTCAATTCCATCTTTGGTCAAGCAGCACCTTCAACCTCCTCCTCTATGGGTCGTTCCTTCAACTGGGACTACCTAAATCTTCCTTCCATCTACCTATCCGCGCTGGAAGCTCCGCTTTCTCTTGACGAGCTCGAAGAGGTCATCTCTTGTCTCCCTGCCAACAAAGCTCCCGGCCCGGATGGGTTCACTTGGGCCTTCTACAAATCCTGTTGGAATATCATTTCCGCCGACCTCTTCCTAGCCCTGCAATGTCTCTTCAACCTCGATTGCCCTGGGCTGGAAGCACTCAATTGCTCCCATGTAGTGCTGCTCCCCAAAAAAGATGATCCTACTTCCGCAGCCGACTTCAGGCCCATTAGCCTAATCCACAGCATCGGCAAGCTCTTCACCAAAATCCTCTCCTTACGGCTGGCCCCCTACATGAATGAGTTGATTTCCCCTTGTCAAAGCGCTTTCCTGAAGAAGCGGCATATTCAGGATAACTTTCTCTTCATCCAGAGCAGAGCCAAGCTCCTTCACCGCACAAAATCCCCAGCCCTCTTTCTCAAACTTGACCTCGAGAAAGCCTTCGACTCTGTCTATTGGCCCTACCTACTCGACAACCTCCGCGCTCGCAGGTTTGGACTTCGTTGGCGCAATTGGATTGCCCTCTTACTGGCCTGCTCTTCCTCAAAGATTCTGCTCAATGGCCATCTTGGCCCCTCCATCCTTCACCAGAGAGGTCTCCGCCAGGGCGACTCTCTGTCACCTTTTCTTTTCAACCTCGCCATTGAGCCCCTCCCCAAGCTTCTTGAGCTGGCCACAGTAGAGGGCCTCCTTTCTCCTATCCGTGGCCTTCCGGCCCATCTTCGTGTATCGTTATACGCGGATGATGCGGCCATCTTTATTGCCCCAAACAAGAGCGAAGTTTCCTCCATCACTCTTCTTCTTCAACATTTCGGGGAAATCACCGGGCTTAACACCAACTTCTCCAAGAGCCAGGTTGTCCCCATTAGGTGCGACCATCTTGATTTGGAAGAGATTCTTTCCGATTTCCCCGCTAGGCGTGCATCCTTCCCTATTCATTATCTAGGACTCCCCCTGTCCGTGAAGCGCCTCCGCCACATCCACTTCCAACCGCTCATCGACAAGGTTGCCAGCCATCTTGCCGGCTGGCGCGGCACAATGATGTCCACAGGAGGGCGTCTTACCCTCCTCAAAGTGGTCCTCTCCGCCCTTCCTACCTTCTATCTCTCGGTCAGCCAGCCCCCCATCTGTCATTAAGAAGATCGATAGCCTCAGGCGGGCTTGGCTCTGGAATGGCGCCGACTCGACGGCCGGTGGTAAGTGCCGTTTAAATTGGAGCACTGTCTGCTCCCCTACCTCTCTGGGGGGCTTGGGTGTCCTCGACCTCGGTCGTTTCTCCCGTGCCCTTCGTCTTCGTTGGCTTTGGCTCACCAAATCCTCTCCGGCCAGGATCTGGGTGGGCTCCCTAGATCCACCCCCACCTCCCGACAATGATCTTTTTCAGGCCGGAGCCACCTTCCTTCTGGGTAATGGCCAGTCTCTTTCCTTCTGGAACGATCGCTGGCTCCAGGGGCTTGCACCCCGAACTGTGCCCCCCAACTCTACTTAATCTCTTTCCGTAAGGGCTCAGTAGCTGATGCCCTCGCCAACAACAGTTGGATCTCTGACCTCAGCCGTGGTTTTGCACCTCACCTCGTACCGCAACTCATTCGGCTTCTTCAACTTCTCCACCGGGCCCCACCTCACCTCAACGACGAGGACCAGGTTGTCTGGCGTTTCTCGCCGGATGGCAGCTTCTCAGTCAAGTCGGCCTACGACCTCCAGTTCCTCGGTCGTTGGGCCCCCCTGCCTTCCAACATGCCTGGAGGCATTGGGCGCCTCTAAAGTGCAAGTTCTTCTTCTGGCTCCTCCTACACAAACAGCGTCTTGTTGCAGATGCCCTTTTTCACGCAAGACCGCGAACGACTATTTTGCCCCTCTCACATCGCCAACTTGAGCGCCAGAGCATCTCTTCCTCGAGTGCGATTACTCCTCCCAAGTGCGGCCGCTTATCCAACGCACTCAACGTCCAGCAGGTCAACCCGGCTTTTTGAAACCACGCCTCTTCCCTTCCCAATTGGTGGACAGAAGACATCATTGGTAGCCAGACCCCTCTTGGTTCCCGCTCGGCCATCCTTGGTACCCTCTGGCACCTCTGGCTCGAGAGGAACAGGCGTATTTTCCAGGCTTCAGAGCGCCCGGTGGCCGCTCTGTGCGACTCTCTCCTAGACGACCTGCGGCTATGGGCAGCCGCCGGTGCTCGTTTTATTATTTCCTAATTTTACCCTTTGTAAGGGGTTCTCCCCCAAACTTGTATTTTTCTCCTTAATTAATACATAGGTAGTTCTCCTGCCTTGCCTAAAAAAAAAATTAATATAAATCCACATATATTACTTTATATGCATCCTGAAATGGCTAATGAATAACTAGTTCTTCTCTCTCCTCCCCTTCTCTAGTCCACGTAAACAAAAAGCTGCATTGAAATACTTATATCCAGCTGAGATGCCTCCTTGAAAATGCTCTTAGTGTTTTTAGGACATGGATGTAATTGGTTTTTGCTTTTTCACCATTCATTCAAGTTCCAAGGGCTGTTCCGTAACTTCCTTCCTTTGCAAGGCTCCTTTCATGAAAATCCGCTGGCAAATGCATAGTTCGGCATGTTGCACTTGTACCTGTACCGGATCTTTGATCTGGATATATATAAAAAAATAAATGACCTCAGAAAGAAAGCATCCGGACTAATTTACTCGCCGATCCAGAGCTTCAGAAAGAAGAGAGAGCATTCGAAGCGCCTGAAGGTCGCGACGTGGAGCGTACATTCGGGGCGCCTTGGAGCGACGGAGCCGGCCTGTACGACGAGCAGAGTATATCCCAGTAGAAAAGGTCGTAATCACGCGACAACTCGTGCCGTCACGCCACCCATCACCCATCCGTCTGGTCCGGAGAGCTGAGCCGTCCGCGCGTCCGTTCGGTCTCTTGCTCTCGGCTACGCCTTGGTACTTGCAGCCAGCCAGAGCGCATTGCCGGAGCCGGACACCACGGGGAGAGTCAGCGATGAGTCAACTCAGTTCAGAGCTCAGCTCGCGAGTAGCGGCGCAGAGGCTGAGCCACGCTGCCATGCAGATGCAGTGCTTCGAGTGTTGCAGTCGCAGAGTCGCTGGCTGCCAATCCTGCATGATTCGTGCGTCACATCGGAGGGAAACTGCAATGCGGAGATTCGTGATACATTCGAGGATGTATGCAGCCCGAGGAAATTTTTGAAAAATATTATGAGTAAAAAATAAAACCCAGCTGTAATTATAGAAATTATTCTTGGGTTCGCCCCACGTGGCAGACGCCACATGAATGGCCAGCGTGCTGATTCTGGTGCGTCGCATATTTGCGTGCCCGTGAATTGCGCACGCAACGGGAGGAAAAATAAGAATCAAAAAGAAAAAATGAGAATAAGAATCAACATGGACGGCTCGTGGACGGCTCGGATCGTGTCTACTACACGGTGTGGCGGACACCGCACGGGGAGGCTGATTTGGAGGTGTTTTCTATAATTTTATCTCGGTGTTGTATTTTTTGTGCATAATATTTTAACTGTTGTATTTAAAAAAATTTCCTACAGCCCGACGAAAACTGACCATAGGGGAAAAAAATGTACGAACGCAAAAACAATGTACGCAGAGTAATAAGGCAAGGAAGACTTTAAGACGAGAATCAGGATAGCCAGTGACAGGGTTTTACATTGGAAAACCTTGTATACCAAAGTTATATAATTGTATTGTATTGTGCTGTGAAATTGATCTTTTTTTTTTTAATATGGGTCGTTTCGCGGACCGAAATGCCGGCCAAAATTTCTGAAAAAACAAACGGTTTGAGTTGGAAATCAGTTATTCGAGCCCTTTTTTAAAAAAAAAACCACTTGATTTAAATTGATCTGGTGTGGTGGGGCACAACGTGTGTGACCAGGCTACCTGTAAGATTGGACACGGAGATTGCAACATTTTGGCTAGAAGGACGGTGCAGCATGCAAGATAGTGGTTTTTCTTGTTATGAAATTAATTTTTAAATTCTAATGAACGAATTGAGATCTTATGGCGTTCCATATAAATGCTATTGGCCATGAGCCCATGACGTTCCTTAAATTTAAGCCATTACATCAACGAAGGAAAGTCTATTAGATCCAACATAAAAACATTAATTAGATAGGTGCCACTTTTTGTTCCCCTTTTTGAGAACTGTAACTGCTCAATCGAAAAGTGTAAAATCGTCACGGCTTGCTCACAATGATTGTATTCATACTATTATACGAATCTTAAAACACCATCGCTGTATGGACGTCTACATGGTAACTTTTTTGCATACTTTTGTCTATCCCTGTTTCTTCTTCCTCTCCACCTCTCTTGTCTCTTCCCCAATTTCTAAAAAAGGGGGAGGGGCAGAATGGCACGAATATAATTTTACAATTTTCGATTGAGCGGGTAAAGAAATCGAAGTGAGACATCTACCTACTAAAAAAGAGGTTACACTAAAGTATTTTACTACCATATTTCGTCGCTGCAGTGCTTTCAGCACAATTCCACATTTAACTCTTCTTTCTTGATCCGACGGGACAAGAAATTATTGTGGAGTGGGATACAAACCCTTCTAACGAGGACCATAGTCGTCGTAAATAAATTTCTTCGTCCTTCGCATGGTTTCTTGCCATTTTTAAGTCTAAACTCAAGCTAGATAGAGCATCTATATATATAGACAGCTGTTATTTATAAAAGTTATCATATATCATCTATTTACTCATGTGCTGATGTGAATAAAAGAGAAAGATGAAAGAGAAAGAAGTTATCGATAAATTTGTAGTCGACTGTAGCACGGAAATCAAGATGGCTATGTATAAAAATAAGTTGTTTATAAAGAAAGTGATTATCTATATCATTGTTTAGTTGTCTTTAAAATTGTCTATAAGTGATATGACAATTTGGTATAGACAGCGGTTGTCTACAGCTAGGGGGTGGAACCGAGCCGAGCTTGAGCGAGCCGGGCATGTTCGGGCTCGGGCTCGTTTTGCGAGCGAGCTGGCTCGGCTCGGCTCGCTTGGATGGCCGAGCTGGAAAACCTGTTCGGCTCGACTCACAAAGCTCATGAGCTCATGAGCTCGTGGCTCGTTAATTTGGAAGACCAAAGGAGGCGGTCTTGGCCGGAGGTGGAGAGGGAGGAGGTAGGGGCCAGGGGCTGCATCATTGCCATGCCGTCGCCGCGTGGGAGCCGCGCCGTCACCGGGTGAGGTCGCCGCGCCGTCGCCGCGTGAGAGAGAGGTAAGGTGAGGGACTGAGGGGACGGGGGATTAGGGGCCGCGCCACGTGAGAGAGAGACGAGGTGGGGAACTGAGGGGACGGGGGAACGAGGGATTGAGGGCTTGGGTCGGGATATTGCTATTCACCTCTCTGTGTAATATGTGAACGAGCCACGAGCGAGCTAAGCCTGGCTCGGCTCGTGCTCGTTTTTTGAATGAGCTAAAAAACGTGTTCGGCTCGTGCTCGTTTGTAAACGAGCCGAGCCCGAGCCTGAGCTTTTTCCGAGCCGAGCCCGAGCTGCTCGCGAGTCATGAGCTAAAGTTCCAGCCCTATCTATAGCATTCTATGCTCTAAGAGCATCCGTAGCAGAAACCCTATATGGGTATAGAAATAGAGTTTTAGAGCATCCACACCAGCTCCTCTAAATCTTCTCTTTCAAAACACTATTAGTGTCCCCTCTATCTATCCCTCTAAAATTCCTTCACATTTTACACTACACTCTAAAAGATTCCTTCACTCCATCAGCTACTCTATCCTAAAAAAGTCAGAGCTACAGTGTTATAGAGTACCTGCTACGGATGCTCTTAGAGATAGGGTTTCTGGTGGAGGGAAGGAATCTTTTAGGGTGTAGTGTAAAGTGTGAAGGAATTTTAGAGTAATGAAAAGAGAAAATAGAGTAGAAGAGAGAGAAAATTGGGATAGAGTTTCTGACGTGGATGCTCTAAGAATCACCGGCCGTACTATCTGTACCGTCGTACTGCTTGAAAAGAATCCATGGTGGCCGTAGATGCTAAACGCTAGTAGCACGCGCGTTGACAGATATTACGATACACGGCCCTAATCTAAGCCGTACGTGAAGATCGATGTGTGTGTTACATCACTTCCTCCCTCTTTCCCGGTCAAAACCGCTCGTAGACGCCTACGAGAGGAGGAAAGCCATGAGCCATGGCCAGTCAGCCGTTCCTCGTGCCGCCATGAATTATTGGAAGGGAGCTAGCAAGGCCGGAGAAGCACAAAAATGGCACGTCTCGTAAATGCAGGTCCGCAGCAACGCAACAATTGGATCCGCGTCCTCTAGCGACGCAAGGTAACGGCGGCCCTATGGCCCCTATGGTCTTCTCACTTCGTAATAGGTTGTGAATCCTACAAATAGAACTAGAAGTAAAATATAAGAGAGATATGGAATAGGATTAGCGTTGTATTGAAATAAAATAAGTTTAAAATAAGATAGAACCAGAATAGGGCTAGCGTTATGTCTAACGTAACTACGAAGGTATAGTCGTATAGATCAATGGTACTGTCGTACTACGATATTTATAATAGCTTAAACATTAGTTGTTTATACCACTCTGTCATGTCACGTCAAAACAGATCATTGCATACAAGTTAGCCATATAAAGGTATAAACAATAGTGTAAACCTTAGATAACTTCTTCACACACATAATATATCATGGTTAGCTCTCGTGCTACAGTACAGCTGATGTAGCTTTGCGAATGACCTAAATTCTCGATGCACACTGTCACATCCGCATCATGGTACGATAACTTATAGGTAGATGATATCATAAGTGCCATTTGTTATTATAGTAAAGCAAAGTTAAACAGAGCCACCACGTTAATAGAAAAATTCCAACGTTAATTAGAGAGAAAGAAAAGATCTACACCATCAATCGCAATAGGCTAGATTATAACATGCTAGATTAAAAAGAAGAGTCCATACCAAGTACAATGAAAAATAATAAAAATTTGGAATAAAAATAGAAAAGGAGTCACTATCAAGTATAAAACAAGAAAAAACAATCCATGTCAACTACAATAAAAAAATTTAATAGAATTTTAGAATAAAAAAAATAGAAAAAGAGTCATTATTTACTACAAAATGAAAAAAAGAGTTCTTATTTACTACAAATTGAGAAAAAGAGTCCATAGCAACTACAATAAAAAATAAAATAATTAAAATTAGTAATAAAAAAATAAGAGAAAAAACTATATCAATCAACTACAATATAAGAAAAAGAGTCTACACTACCTACAATAAAAACAACTAATATCAGAGCTTACAACTACACAAGATCTTTAAATCTTAACACAAATCTAGTTACGCAAATATGTGACTCGCTGCTTGTTGTACAGTGAACTGGAGGAGCAATGAAATATGATTATGATCAATGATCAATCTGCTACGGTGTTTGAATAGTACAACGTGGGATCTCACGTGTTTAGTTTGGACCCAACAATCAACATTGATACCACTGTGTGGGCCCTAGGTTTTCATGACAACCTGAACCCTCTTTGTACCCTACACTAGTTCAGGATCTTGCTAGCATGACACGAATTTACAATGAGCCAATTCATTTCATGCAAATGCAGATAGAGCATTTCAGTAGAATAGTTCGAATACATAGTTGCTCCACAAGTTTGTTATTCTCGAAGGTCAACTTTTACAATATCAAAATGGAACTCTTATCGGAGCTCATTACAGCGGAAATGGAAATAGACAGAGGTTGGGCTTCCAAGGCTATGCCATCCTCCCAACAGGCAAGCGACTGGGGTCCCGTCTAATCCCCGTCCTATCCATCGTCCTCCTGGACGTCCTTGTCACAGTAGCAGTCGTACGGGTCATCCCCTTCTCCATCATCTCCTAAAAGAGTGAATGAGTGCGAGGATGAGCGTGCAATCAAACCACGCCCTGATAATACGCTTTATGGTGAAGGTTGGGGTTTTATTTGCTTAAAGTCAAAGTTACAATTATCAATAGATAAAAACTCCTATCACTTAGCCATTTGAACAAATCAAAGACGTATTGCGCTATTATATGCAAATTGTTCAATAAACTGGGGTGTGTTTCGAATGACGACACTGTATCCATAGCTATGGACTACGTGCCCTAAACAAGTAACAGATCCATTCCATCTCTATGGACATGGTACCCAAACAAACAACACATGGTAGACTAGTACCCATAGCTATGGCATACTATCTCCAAACAACTGGTGAGCCCGTACGCATAGCTATGGCGCACATCTCCTAAAACAAGTGGCGGCAGACTCACACTCTTAGCAGAGAGGCGTGATCCCCTTGAGCTCAATTAAGGTCAGGATCCTCAGATCCACAATATCATCAAGTGTAAATCATGAGTATTAGACAGACTTTACTTCGCAGTCAGGTAGAACTGGCACCCGAGTACAATGAGCTTTTTCCCGTCTATGCCATTTACGTTGAAAGTCAAGACCAATGACTAGCTATACCCTTGCACCGTTGATAGCAAGCTTTACCGTTGCAACGTTGATAGGATCAATCTATCATATCTATAACGCAAGTGTTGATAGTCAAGGATCGACCCATTTGACCTAGACCTGCCAACTAAGCATTTCAAATGACTTATTAATCAGAGAGTTTATGAACTAATTCTTAAATTCCAAAGCACAATGTAGGAAATTATGTCAAGGATGATATTGTGCTCAATTTAACACATATAAGCAAATGAGCATTATCTAGACCGACTCTAATAGCATTTCATTGCAAATATGATAATACAGAAAAGTAAAGCACGCATATTCATAATTTAAATCAACATAAATCTATATAAAACATGGATTGGAAGAATGAACTAGGGTATTGGCTCGCCTTGGTCCTCATAATCACCATCCTGGGAGGGATCCTTGTTTAGTTGTTCCTGTGCTATCTCTTCCTCTGTTTCGTTGAATAACCAACGTGATACCAAAATAAATATGGTGCCAAGATTTCGACATGATGCATGTCATGCAAGGGCAGTCCTAGGGCTTATTTCAATTTTATCATCCCTACTATCTTTTTTATTTATGTTTATCAGTATTTTAGTGTATCTACTTATTAGGTAAGTTCCAAGATTATTATTATAAATAGATAGAAGTATATGGGTTATTTTTATATGCTTATGTGGATGAGAATGCAAAAATCTACCCATAGGATACCCCAATAGTTCAACATAACATATAAAATAGTTTTCCAGTACGATTAAGCATTTATGTTATTTACTAAAATGAGCTAAATCATCAATTTAGAGCTACTCAGATTTTAAGTGAGATAAATACTACTGCAAACAATAAGTTTATATTTTTCCTAAGTACATAATCATATATAGTAATTTATAGAATTTGTTTCCATAATTTATAGTCATAGAGCTATTTTTAGAAAATCAAACACATTTACTGGATTAACTAACACACAAAAGACCTAGAAAATCGTAATATGTAGTGTTGAGCTCGACCCATATCTATTTTTGGCTCGGTCTAGAAATCCGCAGGCCACTGGCTAGGTGGCTCGACCGACGGCAAAATGGCCCACAGGGAGGAGCGCAGCCCGTGAATGGCCCACGCAAGGCGTGTCCGCTACGCGCACGGGCGAGGCTGATGGGTGGGCCATGGCCCCACTAGCTGGTCCATTGGGGGAGAATGACCGATGGTCTAGGAGGGCCCATTGGTCAGAGGATGGAGCCAGACTCCGATTCAAAGGCGAGTTTTCTGGAAATATGCCATCCAAGGACGAAAGCATTAACGAGGATCGGTGCCTCCACTAAACCCGACATGTAGATCTTAGGGCCTACCTGTCAGCGAAACATTAAGCTTAACACAGGAGTTTTAAACGCTAAGCACAGTCC
The DNA here is from genome assembly GCA_036346145.1 of Olyra latifolia. Lineage (NCBI taxonomy): Eukaryota > Viridiplantae > Streptophyta > Magnoliopsida > Poales > Poaceae > Olyra > Olyra latifolia. The sequence continues at coordinate 7,837,235 of CM070530.1, forward strand.
TCCGGTGGGACCCACATGTCAGAGAGAGAAGGCACATAGATGCTGAACCATGACATCATCGTGACATTGTCATCTTCTTCCTCCGGCTCAGGCGCAGCCGCGCGAATGGAAACGGGTCTCCTTGGCGTTACAGGGCACGAGAGCCCTGCGTTCTTCGGCTCTATAGAACCAGCGTGACAAGGCGGTCCTAATGACTCGCATGTCACGGCCGCCTATGAACTAATGCGGCGGCGCCATGAGAAGAGGCAGCCACGATTTTAGATAGACATGGAATACGTGTTTCTAAGGGCGTCCATCACAGAGCAAGGGGTCAAGAAGCATCTAGGGACTACTAGGGTCGTTACCAAGACATCAGCAGGGCGGCGGCAAGCTGGATCAGGTTGGCGATAGTGATGCCGAAAGGGGGCCGAGAGCGCGGTGTAGGCGTTCTCGAGCTTGGGTTCACCTCCATGCGTCAGCAAGTCAGGGGTGGAAGACGGTGCTCTAGTGATGGTGTGGACGGAAGGAGAGGCCCGGAAACATCGTTGATGACGAGTATTCGGAAAGAGGGTGGAATCTTGTGGCAGCGACGGTGAAGCTTCCCTGCGAGCCAAAAGGGGAAAGGATTCAATCGGTTGTAGAAAGAGGTAGAGGACAGGGAAAGACGCGAATGGATGGCGGTGACGACTGCCGGCACTCACCGTGGACGTGGCTCGATGAGATGGACCCTCGGCCAGTGCCAAGAGGAGGGTGATAGAGAAAGGGAGAGGCATCCAGGGCTTTATAGGAGGTGGGGGAGGTGCGGAGGTGTCGAGGCGAAGCCAAGGCACGTCAAGTGTACGTTGAGCATAGGGAGACGACTTGTCCTCACTGGGATTAGTTTAGAGGAAGGAAGGACGCTTGCCGGTGTGGAACCAATAGGTGGGCATGGCTTTCCCAGGTTTCCCGTGAGGAGGACTGTATCAGTCCATGTTGACTTGGTGAGTCCGCTTGCTCCGGGGTGAGCGCACGGTGCATTCATCGCGTGTGGCTGACGTGGCGGCGCCGCAGCCATTTGTTGGGCGCATCTAGCGCGGGGGCGGCGTAACAGGCACGGGCTAGGGGTGCAGCAGCTCGGTCGAAGGAGTAGTGGCGACCTGAGGAGGCGGCCATGTCCACAACAGGGAGGAATGAGCGAGAGAGAGAATAAGCGAGAAGCGAGAGAGAGAGAGAGAGAGAGAGAGAGAGGAGATCGGGCTAGCTGGGCTGCTATGTGCTAGAGGGGAGTAGGAGAGAGGCCGAGAGGGAGGGGAAAGGTGAATGGACGGTGTAGTGTGGGCTAAAAGCGGAGACAGAGGAGCATGCCATCCTTTGGCTGCATCCACGAGATAGAATGGGATTTTCCTAGTCCTAAAGAATTAGTAAGTTTATATTTACTATTAAAAATTTGAAAATACTATTTCAAGTCTGAAAATATGAACTCTCTCTCTCTATGGCTTTGCAAATCGAAAGGAATTCACCCAAATGTCAAATTTAAATTTTGAATGTAATGTCATCGATGAAAATATGAACTTTGCATAAGGCTATAGAAATTAAGGTTGTAATTTTACAAAGAAATACTAGCTAAAAGGTTGAGTTTTATAATTGTGCAATATTTTGGAAAAGGCCAAAAATAGGGTGATACACACCGTGACGTAACAGTAAAACACCAGAGGATATGAAGATACGAGCCCGGCAATGGCAATGGACGGGGTAGGGATGGCAATAATACCCGCGGGTACCCGACCCCACGGGTCCGGGTCCGGGTCCGATTTCAGACCCATGGGTATTTTTCTCGGTCCGTCCGGTCCTGGCCGTATGGGTCCATTTTTGTACCCGTGGGTACCCAATGGGTACCTGAAATCAACTGACATGTGGATCCATGATACATGATATATAAGCCAATCTAACCCAAACCCTACCCCTTTTCCACATTTCTTCCACCGCCACATTGGTACCGCTAAAATTGCTCCGATTGTTTCGGGTCTCGGGTACCCAACGGGTCTCGGGGTACCCGTCGGGTCCGGATATGGGTCCAAGTTTGGACCCATGAATGGAATCGGGTCCGGGTCCGGGTATATCGGTCGGGTCTCGGGTCCGGGTCCAATTCAGTTGGACCCGGAGGGACCCGACCCGATTGCCATCCCTAGGATGGGGTGCCAGAGCTGCTGGTCCCAATGAATTGCTGAGGCAACTGTGCTAGCTAGCCAGCGATAATTAGCTTCTGCGTAACCTGGGCTCGTCGTGGGCCGTTTGTGCGTATGCAGCAGTAAATGGGGCGCTGGCGAATCTCTGCGTACGTACTGGTGTGTACCGGATTAGGCAGGCAGGCGCATTTCCTATAGCATGGCCAATGGCCACGAGCCCATGCTCTTCAGGTCTCGCCGCTCCTGTCTCTTGTGTGTGTTTTTTCCTGGTTTGGTTGCGCTTGCGCTTGCTGTATGCACAGTGATACATGTGTAGTGGCGCTGGGCGGGAGCACGGGCGACTGGCGGTATGGCCGGCGCAGGGTGGGATGGGCTCGAGATGGACGGAGACGCCGCCCGCTGCCTTCTACATGTTCGCCGTTGTGCGAGGACTGCGCGTGGACTGCGCGTGGCGCAGTGGCAGGGGCAATGTTACTCGGCCCGCCGGGCCAGCGTTCGAGCTCCAGCTCTCGTGTGACCGCCCGTGATTTAGGCCCTGTTCTTTTGGCTTATCTAATCTGACTTATCTGTCTTATCTCTAACTTCGAGAATTTCCCGAGGTGGTCTCGAGAGTCGGATGGCCTTGAAATTTAGGATTTAGGGAGCTTTTAGACTGGCCTACGAGATAAAAATAAAACGGATTCAAAAAGTAATAAAAAAAGTCGGATGAGTCAATATTAGTCAGATACATTGAACAACATCCTTCCTATTCATATCCGGCCAAAAGCAATATTTCCATGTCGGATCTTTTGATTTAGCCTTCCTCTTAGGATCTTTTGATGGATCATATTGCTCTTGCACCCTACCCTCTGTTGCAGTTTGGTCGGACATGATGATTGATGGCTCTACAATATACCGCATTAACTGTCTAAGGCTAAGCAAAACATGAGCAGCCGTGCAGTTCATGATGGCTCTAGGAGGTTAGAGGAAGAAGAGGATATGAGGATACTGTCGACGACTGGGAGGCGAGACTCCGCAGGCCGATGAGCAAAGGGAAGGGGTGTGCGAGACCCGAGGGCGGCCCTGCCCCCTGGACCGAGGCTCGGCCGCTGGCCGGGCGCCACCGAGGGAAGGACGAGTGTGTGCTAAGGTGATACGGGGTGTTTTTATCTTGTTTCGGGCCTCCATTGTCGGATAACAGCCCACGTCCAGTCTTCATTTAATATCGAGCTTAAACGAGTACAAGGGGTGAGACCGGGCTTTAGGAAGCCCGGGCTCGAGTACAATAAGTACTCAAGGCACTATGTGTGTTTGTACAATACCTGGATGCGAAGAACTACCGCCTAGAATTAGAGAGTTCCTACGCGAGTGCAAGTGCTCCTGCTCTACGGTGGCTGGGTGCTCTTCTGTCTATGTCTGTCTCCGTTGCCTCCCCTCTTCGTTGTGGCATGTGCGCCCTTTTTATAGGCGGTCTTGGCCACTGTAGCTTGACCTTGGTCCATTGCGAGGCACCGTGTTGTCCTCTGGTCGCTGGTCGTGTTCTTCTGTTTCGCCATGTTGCGACATGGCGGACGTACGAGATCCACCGGATATACGGGCGTGTTTTCCTAACTTGCTAGGAGCAGTTTTCGGACCGCTACACGGCAATACGTGTCTTTCTCTCTAGGGGCGGGCGGTAAGATGACCATTGACACGACTGGCCACCAACCCGTCAGCGGCTTGCGGCAGGCGTGTATCGGTACTGCGGTCGCATTTAACTCACGGTGACATGCGGACCAGAAGGCGTGCTGCGGCGCAACGCATCGCGTCGGGCCGAGCCTCGGGCCGGAAGCTGGGGAGGCGAGAGACCAACTCGAGCAGAAGCTCGGCGCGAGCTTGTTAGCTTCGGGCGCTGAAGCTTGAAGCTCACAGATTCTCTGCTAGGCTAGAGGCGGTAGTAAGTGGGCAGTACTTCCCAACAGATACCTAAGAAGAACCGAAGTGCAAGAGCAGATGCAGCTTGGAGGGGTGCAGCCGTGTAGGAAGAATCGAAGAAGTGCAAGAGCAGGAGCGCAGTACTGCAGTGCTGCGCCGCGTCCCCGTCTGGTGCTGCGCGACGCCACCGCATGGAGATACACTGCATCGCCGTCTGCCACCACCTGGAGATGTGCCGTGTCGCTCCGCCGCCTAGAGATGCGCCGCGCCGCTGCCTGGTGCTACACCAGTGCCGCACAGGATGACGGGAGAGTGGAGACAAGGGGCCAGTCTATAGTTTACTGGTTTATTTGGGCCTTGCCTAGCCCCTCTCCCTTCTAGCAAGTAGCCCCGCTTGGCCGACCAAGTCGATGACTAGCCGACTCAAGTCGTCTAGTCGATAACAAGTCGCCCGACTTGCTTCATCAGTCGAGTCGGTTTCACGTGTCAGTCCTTCTAGAGCGACTGGACGACTAGTCGTCGATTAGTCAACGACTTGATAACAATGCGAGAACATTTTGTTTTACAGGCTCTGGTAGAGATGCTCTAAGGTGTGTGTGCTCACCCTAAGAAGACATTTGTGCCTACAAGTTTAGATCCTAGCATGTGTTTAGATCGTGCACGCGTGTGCGTGTGTGTGATGTGAGTCTGTGTACATCCCTTGTACCTTTTAAAAAAGAAACGGCTGGCGCGAGTGAGCAGGCGCGCCCGTGGCCGGCCGTGACCGCGCGTAGTCGGGATGGGATCGTGGATGGAGTGGCGCCACGCGGCGCTGAACGGGAACCGTGGGTTTTGAATTGAGCAGACTCGTGACGTGCTGCCGGGTTGTCAGTTAAATTGATCGTGCGAGTTGATGGTTTGCCCCAAGCTAAAAGGTGAGAGGGCATACCCAGCAGCTTCTCTATTCCTGGGTCTCTATATTCACTAATACTACATTCTCTAAAAAAGATTCCATCTCTATAACTCATCCATCTCCAGCAGCATCTCTATACGACAAGTCACTCTATTCTCTCTCCTATATTTTATTAGTTTGACATAACAGACTCTAACCGCCGTATTTGTATACGGTTCGTGTGTATGTACAGGACTTACGTATGTACGACGCGTAGTAGGGATTTAGGTTTTTTTTATTTGAAAAATAATATATGGCATCTCGCGATGCAAACATTTATTAAATAATAATAATTGAATTGAAAAATGAAATTTAAAATGGTCACGGGTGGCTTCCATGGCAAGCTACATGCTATTCACAATGATTGGTGCCAAAAAATTTTAAAATCTGGTCACGGGTGGCTTGCCCTAGAAGATTGCTGCAGGTGAGGTTCCTTCCCTTCGAAGCTACCCATTTTGATGCTTTCGTGAAGGCTCATCAGTTGCTTATAAATGAGCCCCATCGATCACTGAAGACCCCATCCCTTCTCATCTTTGAATCAAAGGAGTAAACCAGTGAAATGTCGAGCAGGCCTGCCATTAGGGAGCTCCTCTTCGGGAGATCTCGGTCCTCCAAAGCAGCATATGTCACAGTAGTTGCGGCCGCGGAGGAAGAGGAGGAAGAAGAGTCTCAATCCAGTCGCCGGGGCGGTTCGATGCCTGGCCGACGGTTCATCGATCGCAATAGGGCGGAAGGTCATCTCCGCCTATACAATGACTACTTCGCCGACAACCCGGTCTATGACGAAGCCATATTTCGCAGGAGGTGAGGCATTATGAGTATGTGACCATGTGGGGAATAGATGTCGGGACCCCCCTAGCGGAGGGAAGGTCCCACCTGTGCTAGTCCCTGGATCAGTAACTAGCACACATAGACAACAAAACTTGGATCACAACCATGTCGATTAATTTACATAAACTTACATCAGAGTGCGCCTAGCGGCGTGATTATAAAAGATTGGCTCGAAGGCCTTACAAAAGCGGAAGTCTTTACAAAGGCAACTAAGGCCTCAAAATACATCCATAGAACCAGATAAAAACCAAAACATTTTCCAACAGGCAAAGTTGGAGTACGTAGCCCTAGGCGTCGGTAAACTCCTCATCCTGGACTCCGTCAGCGAAGACGTAGGCTTCGGGGTCTCCATCTTCGGGATCGCAGGGGTACTCCACACTTGCACGTCGGAATGCGCAGCCCCGCAGCAAAGCGCGAGGGTGAGTATTGGTGGAAATACTCGCAAGTCAATTGACATATGCATATGCGCGGTTTAGACGAGGGAAAGGTGAGGCTCAGTTGCGGAAAGCAAATTTTGAAATAGTTTGCCTAAGATTTTTAAAGCAATTTAGGAAAGAAATGAAGTAATCAAATTAATTCATAAAACATTTAAATCATCCGGCCCCAGCCGGCCTATGCCCAAAGGCTGGCTCACGATACAAATCGTGGTTTTCACAAAAAACATTTTCCTTACGGCTAATCCACCGAAGGACCAATAACTCTCGATGGCTAACCACCGTATGCATAATACCACATGTCAGCTAAACCACCAAAGTCATCTCCTCACGGCTAACCACCGTAGGCTCCCAAAACAAAACACGGCACCTGCTAGTTTTCTCTTACAAACCATGTAGAAAAAGAGGAGAGAAAACTACTATTGTGATCAACCCACCGTCGTCCGCCCTTCACCGTGGGCATGGCTTTCTAGAAAGTTTTACACTCTGCAAAGGTCGCACGCTTTACCCATGAGACATGATTCCCTCCCATCGAAGGTCATCACGACAAAGCCTTTAACCGTCTAGCTCTTGGCTGGCATCCCCTCTAAGGTTTCCACCGCAGCGCTGGTTTCTCCAGTTGGCTGAAGCCACCTCTTGAGCCGGTAGGGTTGACGGATTCTCCGCACCTACTCCACCACACAGGATGTCCAAACCAAGAGTTCGAAAGGTACTCAGCCAGGGCTTGCCCATACAAGCACTCATGGTCGCACAGTTGTACTTAGTTTTGACAAGCACAAGATATCGGTCCTTAGGGACTGGGTTGTTCCCACACTGGACCCGATTCTCGTGCTTACTGCACCAGCCAATCAATCCTTCACCCCCAGGTGACATACCCGCCACCTAGCACTAACAATTTTCCCACAGTAGCACCCTGCTACTGCTAATCAAACAAGCACTTTGCAAACAGAGAGATACTTTGAATTAAAACAGATATTAAACCAGGGTGAAGTATTCATCGTGTGGTAACCATCTAATACTGACTAGTAGAAGGACTAAGCAAGATTAATTAAGCTAATCAAGGATTGACATGTAATTACGGATTAATTAGCCTAAGGTCATCAAAGTTCAGGATTAACGACATAATTAAAGTGTATTAGGTTCTTAACTAAATTCCTACTAATATGACAATGATTACTTAACATAGCTATGCACATTTATCAAACTGCTAATAAAACATTTGTAAATCTAGGTTTCAACATGGTCGAAGGTATTTGGGAAAAATGTCAACAATTACTTGCCGTGATCGAAGTTGAATTGCTATCCCGCCTGGTCTTCGACTTCTGACACGAACTCGACCGGATCTAGCGATAGCAAACAACACACATTTAACACAATGCATAAAAATATGCATGCAAAAATAAATGAATGAGTATGATAAAGTAATGTTGGCTTTTGCTTTAAGATTTTTGAGAATCTATTTTACTTTTTTAATTTTTTAAATAGTATATACCTTTTGAAGGTGGTTGGATCAATCATTTTCTATTGAACAAATAATACGAAAATAAACTAAATATAAGGTAAATGGATCAACATTTTTTTTATTTTATTAAGGAATTTTATAAATGTAAATTTCATTTTAAATGGTTATAAATAATTAGCATAATATTTAATATATACTTTTATGTCTAGAAAATTATGAAAAACATTTAATAATATGCATGATATTATGCAAATAATATTTTTAAACGGAAGAGTGCATTTTTATGAATATTATGAAATTTATCTTGTGATTTTTGGGCTCCAAAATTATAGATATAAAATAAGAAGCCTTCTTTGTTTTAGGAAATTAGAAAAATTAGAAAGGAGCCAGTCGTGGGCTCGGCCCAACAACATGGCGGCGACCAGTAGCCCGGCCAATACAAGACGAAGACGCTGGGTCATGGCGAGGCGTGATCGGCTCGGCTTTGCTCACGCTGTGTGCGCTTGCCCAACTTGTCTGCGGCGGCCTAGTTGGAGGAGGAGGCGCGACGGGTGGGTCCAATCGGCGGTGACCCGGTCGCGAGGGAGCGGCGACTTAAGCGCAGCAGCGACGGTGAACGGCGGCGCGGCGGTGCCGGCCGAGGGTGGGGAAAGAGGGAGAGAGACACGACGATCCTCGGGGCGGGGTCGGCGCATGGGGAGATGGACGTCGGTGAGGGTGGCGTCGCCCGAGGCGGCGGAACAAGGCGGTGTGCGGCGGTTCGGTCGAACAGCAGGGAGGAACGGGCGGCGCGAGATCCAAGGGCAGGACGGCGGCACGGAGATACCAGGGGAGGGGGTCCTAAGGCAAGGCAACGGGTAGCGCGGTGCGGCGGCGTTGCCAGTCCCGGGGAAGAAGAAGTGCACGCCGACGGCGAGCCCCGGCCGAAATCCGGAGGCTCCGGCTCATGGAACAAACACAGATAGCTATAGACGTTCTCTAGGCACCATGAGGAAGAGGAATTACTAAGCGTCGGCGTTTAATTAGGCGAAACAAGATGGCATGACGCGGCTGTTCTCAGCGACGGCGAGGACAAAGGGCAAGAACGGCGATGAGGGGTGACCGAAGGGGAGGAGAGAAAGGCAGCTTGCCTCGACCCTGTCGACAGGGAGGAGACAGCGAGGTGGAGAGGGGAAGGCTGCGTGGGATGAAGGCTAAGGGGGAGGGGCAAAAGGGTAATAACCATTTTGGGAAAGTCCTAGAAAGGGAAATTTCCCAATTGGGAATAAGGAGGGGTGACAGGTGGAGCCCACCTGTCATAGGGAAAAAAAGAGGGAGAAAAATAGATAAGAGTTAAAGTTTAAAACAGTAGAAGTAATAATTCATCTAATTAATTACCTAATTCATAATTTTAATTTTTATTTAGATTAAGCTTTTAGTTTGTTGTTTCAAAATTCTAATTTTGAAATCATAAATTTTACAATTCAGTATAATAGGTGTTAAGTAATTAAGCATTTTAAACTTAATATTGCAAAAAGCTAAATTCTCGATTAGCTTTTAGGAAATCAAATATAGTAACATGCACATTTTCAAAAATTATTTTTAGTTTGATGATTTTCTTTTTTTTTTTTTTGCAATGCTCAAACTTATGCAATGATAATACAAATTTTAAATTTTTGAAAATGGGGATGTAACAATAGATAAGGGTCATTTTGCCGCTAAAATATGTACATTTCATGCTTCTTTTAGGTTTCGAATGAGGCGTCCTCTTTTTCTTCACATTCTTCAAGCAGTTGAAGAACATGAGCCGTACTTCCAGCAGAAGAGAAACCGTGCAGGAACATTGGGTGCATCCGCGCTGCAAAAGGTGATGGCGGCATTCCGTATGATTTCATACGGGGTAGCGGCCGATGCTCTAGATGAGTACGTTCGACTCACCGAGCCTACTATCCTCGAGAGCACAAAGCTATTTGCAAAAAGTATTGTGAACATTTTCGGTGATGAGTACCTTCGGTAGCCTAACGCCGAGGACACTGCCCGACTCCTTGCCATTGGGGAGCAACGTGGATTCCCAAGAATGCTAGGCAGCATAGACTGCTTGCACTGAGAATGGAAGAACTGCCCCACGGCGTGGCACGGGTCCCACACGGGGCATGCAATGCGCCGACCTTGATCTTGGAGGGCATTGCTTCCCATGACCTTTGGATTTGGCATTCTTTTTTTGGAATGGCCGGCTCAAACAACGACTTCAATGTTTTGCAAAGCTCTCCTGTTCTTGGTAGATTGGCGGAAGGGCTTGCTCTAGAGGTCACGTATGCCGTCAATGGACATACGTATAACACGGGATATTATCTAGCTGACGGCATTTACGGGGAGTGGGAGCCATTTGTTAAGGCCATACCAGGCCCACATGGCAACAAGAGGAAGCTCTTCTCACGAGTTCAAATGGCTGCGTGGAAGGATGTCGAACGTGCTTTCGGGGTACTTCAAGCTCGCTTCCACCTAGTGCAGGCTCCAACTAGGTTCTGGGAGGCTGAAACCCTTCATGACATCATGACTGCGTGCATAATAATGCACAACATGATCGTCGAAGACGAGAGGGACTTATATTCACCCGATTGGAACTATAAAGGCCTCGAAGCTTTGGTGGCTCCTTCCCAGGATGTCAAACCCTCGGTCGAAAGCTACATTGCAAGGTATGAGGGTATTAGAAACCGTCAAACCCACCACCAACTACGGGAAGACCTAGTGGAACACATGTGGCAGTGCCATGGATTGCAGTAGGCTTGTGTTGTTTCCTATCCGTATTTTTGTCATGTTGCTGTATGTAGTTTCCTTTTGGGCACTACCTTGTATCGCTGTTGTACCTTGCATGTTTCGTGTAACCCAGATGGAAGTACTTTAATTAAGATGTCAACGTTGTGCTTGCTCCACGTCCACAAGAATTTCAAATGATTTCGCAGTTTTAAATTTTCCACAGCATTGGGATATATTTATCCAGAGCAGAGCAAAGGAGAGCAGAAACCACGCATGTTCATGTCCTATTTGGAGTTGAAAACACATTCTACCAGCTCAACATGAAAGATCAAAATAAAAATACATCTGGAATCAAACTGCAGCCCTTCACGTGCTTTACAATTCAGAATCTGAACTTCCATAGGATCATAACAAGCCAACCCCATGATCAACTTTAGTTTATAGAAAACCATGCCCATGTTCGGTACATTATCATAAAGAGCACAACAGGTACTTGCACATGAAGTCGATTTTTCTCTTACTGGAGTTCCACCTTGTACTTGCTAAACATCAAAAAACAAACTAAAACTAAACTGGGAATCAATTTGTAGCCCTTCATGTCATCTTCAATTGTGAATCTGAACATCCTTCAGATCAAAGCAAAACATGCCATGTTAAGCTTCAGGTTACAGCATTGGGAATTCATTTATTCAGAGAGCACAACAGAAACAACCGCAAAACTGTTATCACCTTCACAGATTGATTCAGAATTGCATCCTAGATTAACATCAAGACATTAGCAGGTAAAATCTTCCAAGTTGCAACATTAGTAAGCACTCAACTTATAATAGTCAAGAAGTCGGGGCCACAAGAAGGCCAACAGTCATTTCAAACATTATAACAACGAGTCTAATAACCCTATGGTGTTAACAGTACACCCCAGGGTAAAGACCATGCAGTTTACAGCCACTTTCATCTCAATGTCTTCTTCAGGGATTCGATCGTTTTAGTCGCTTCGCGAGTATTTCACTCTGCAGTATGGTGTAATACTGTCGCTGGGTGTAGGTCATGGAACTCAAATTCATGGACATGATTCTCTCCTCCTGCTCCCTTTCTATCCTCTCCTCCTTACGCTGCCGAATGGCCAGCTCCTCTCGTTTAAGCATCCTGGTTTCCTCATCTGCTTGGATGAACGTGTTCATCAAACTAGCCCATTGGGCCATCTCGCTTCGCATGTCACCCCACAATTCTGAGATTAGGTCCACAGACCTCTGCTTTGCCTTGAGGTTGACCCACCGTCTTTGCACGACCTAGCCTTCGCCCTCTTTCTCCCAATTGGCCTCTCCAATACTGTGTTCTCATCCCCTTGTAGGACATCATTCGATTCAATGGGTGCGCCGGAAGACCCTGGCGTCGAGGTAGCACTGGTCTTTTGCTTCTTCCCATGATTGCACGCATAGTTTACCCATTTAGACCGATTATGAAGGAGCTCCCAAACCCGAATCATCTGGAAGTCCTTCTTCTCTTCGACTTTGTAAAGAGCAAGAGCATCGATGAACTGCAAAGATACAAATGAATTGTGTTTAAGATCTGTATTACAGGGTAACACAATAAAGAAGGGAAACTGGGTTGTGTACCATGTCCTTGTCGGTCTTGCCACTTTCATTCCGGTTCTTCATACGATCGTAACACCCACTCATCTTGCTTACTTCACGATTGATGACACCCCACCTCTGAAGAAGAGGCTTTTTTGTCCTCTTCGAGGTGAACGTCTTGTTCGCATTATAGTACTAGAGAATACGCGTCCAGTAACTATCCTTGCTCTGATCAATTCCAACAATAGGGTCCTGGCTCACATTTAGCCAGGCCGCAGCCAGTAAATAGTCCTCAGAGGCAGTGAAGTTTGTAGTCCTGCCCTTGCCTGTCGTGCCCTAGCTAGGTTCAACCTCCTCAGACTGAACTTGAAGGGTCGGACTCCCCTCAACCGAACCTTCTATAGACTGCCATAGCAGGGAGCCGGAACACCCACTTAAAAAGTCTGGTACTGTGATTCCATTGCTGGCCTGCGCGATAATATATGTACATTCCAAATAAATTGTCCATTTAGTGAGCTACGGTTGCATGCTGCACCCTACGTTATGACGTGACGGTGCGCTATATGAATAGAGCCGATCTGAATTAATGTACAAAATGTAAACAGTGCAGCATTCAATCAGATCAGGACAACCAAGGTTATCCATGTCCTGTTACAACCGTTTACAGGTACATAGTTGAACAACAAGCAAGCACAATGGATGGTATTTCTACCACAGAGTTTCAATGCTCATCTTATTAGGTACTAGGTCGGTGAACCCACCAACTACGACATATCTAGTTCCTACATTCAGCCCCGGAGCATCTGAGGTGAAGCGTTCTCGCTGTTGTAACCGAAGTTCTCATCGTCGGTGTTGTAGCCAAAGAACTCGTAGTCATCTTGGGGGGGCTGTAATCCATGGGGATGCATTCATCTGAGCTCACATCACGCTCCGGGCTAGTCATGAAAGGCTGCAACCGTCCACGAAGACTACCGCTCGCCATCTCCGCTAATGCGGCTCTGCCATCGAGGACGATCTCTTCAAGCCTTCCCGCAATAGCCTCAACGTTGAGCAGGGTACAATTGAAGGAGCTATTTCTACCATAGCTCCCTGGCTCCAGGTTTCCTTCCACTAATTCCTTCAAGGCTCTGGCAGCATCTTCCATCTGACCCACTGTCGCCTCCAAAACTTTAGCAGCATTGGTCCCATCGCCTTCCATCTGACCAAAGCAAGCATTTCATGCTTCATGCCGCTATAGGTACAATTCATTATGAATTCACCATAATTACATCACCAATTGAAGGTGGTATGGTAAACACCTTTCGTAGTTACTATGCCGTACGCATGTTCAATTCTGTCTGTCCCTGAACATGTTCACTATATTCAGTTCTATCTAGTTGTGCACTAGTTATGTGGTACTAACTACTGCCAAATTATCTATCTCTGAGTTGGTAATGGCAAGCCACATAGTCACATCAAATAAATGGCCTACCATGACTCTAATTTAATTAAACAAGAACCTCTAATTTTCATGGGGAAATGACAATCATAGCAATGCTACATCAATTTTACCTAAATGATCAAGGACAATCATAGCAATGCTGCCTCAATTTTACCTATAAATGATCAAGAACAATAAAACATGCAGGTATTGATGCTTCCACCTAACATGCAAGAATTATGCAACATGGTGAAGAACAGGTTCGAACTCGGTTTGATGTTTAAAAATGGTCACCACAATCTGATGCAAAAATGGTCACAACAACACAACAATCTGAGATGCAAAATGCTCAAGAAACATGCAGGTATCTTCAACCGACTTCACGAGGTCCAGTGCAGCATAGCTCGGGCCGGCGCTGGAATCTACATCTGCCGGTGCGGAGGTCGGCGGCCGCGGATCCGCCGCAGTCCTGCGCGGACAACCTCGGCCAGCGCTGGAGGCCAATATGCAAGAGGGGCGGCGCCACGAATGCAATGATCTGTGATCTATAGATCTATGAGCTACAAGCATGGAAATCAGGTCGTACCTCTGGTTCGACGAGCTTGCGGACGCCGGCGAGGAACCGGACGGCAGCGGCGCCTCTAGGTTTGCGACCTCGTCACTTCGATGCACAAACGGCCCGCCGGTCGACGATCTGCTCCCCGGATCTGAGTAACCTCCAGACGAACGCGCCGCACGTCGCCACCGATGGAGACGAGGCAGCTCCGGCAGCTCCTCGCTCCTGGGTCGCCCACTCGCCGTTTTCGCCCGGCTGCGGGAGCAACCGCTGCTACCTCCCCGCCTCGGACTCGGCACCGATGCGGACCATCCACCTGCACGACATTTTTGGAGACCGAACGCTCGCTCCCTATCCGCTAATCGCCGGATGGAGAAGCTGCTGGGTCACCGCATTGCGGCTAGCCGCATCACTGTGCACAACGCGGGTATAGGCCAGTTTAGCAGTGCCACGCTGCCATGCCACTGGCTTGCAAGTTGGAACTAAAGTGTTGACATTGAGAACAGTCTGAAACACGGTAAGTTTGTAGATCTCATCGAAATTAGATGGAAGCAGAGCTGTACAAAGACATAGGACAGAGAAGATAATGTTCACTTGTGCCTTACTTTATGGACGCAGATGAGGTGTAGTCACGATAGCGTTTGCAATTTTGATAGTAGCCTCATCTAAGCCGTATAAACAAAATCCAACGGCCAACGCTCACAATATGCAGCCTTAGCACCTAGGTGTGATAAAGGACTCTGCTGACAGGAGGTGGAGACACAGCTCGACTGACGAAGTGGGCCTCTGCATCCACCCGGTGTGCCGCTGCGATCACTTCCTCGTCCTTCGCGATTGCTTGGGTGTCAACCTCCTTGCTCATTTGGGTGTCCTCGTCATCGCCCGTGGTAGCAACGACCTTGCGTCCTTGCCAACCTTGTGCACAACCGCTTCCTTATCAGGGAATGGCATGCAGAAAGCACCAGCGTCAGCAACTCATTGTGCATCCTAGACTCGGTGGCAGAGGAACATCAAGAGGAGGGATGTCGAGAGCAGATGCGCAAGCACGAGCATCGTTGCCAAGACCGACCACTACAGAATCCCTCGAAAGCTTGACGCCTAAAATGGTTGAGAAAAAGCCTAAACCATCGAGAAAGGTCATTCTTAATGGCAGGCCGTCGAGAAATGGTCATCGGGTCTGTTCGGTCGAGAGAAGTAAGAGAAGTTCTCTCAACGGCTCCACAAACAGCGGTCAAGGAAAATAGGGGGCCCTATCGTGAGGTGGGTTGACGGCTTTGGCTCACGTGTCTCGACGGTCAATGATAAGCGGTCGAGAGTAATGCCGCTAGGCTGGCCCACATGATGCGACATCTCTCTTGACTACTGACACAGGCTGTCGAGAGAGGGTTGATGGGCTGGCTCGTGTGCCTCAAACACTCTCGACTGTTTTCCTTGGCTGTTGAGAGTACCGTTGAGAGAAGCTAGAGGCTAGGGCAGGCCTGTACGCCCTTACCATAGATGGCTTACTCTTGGCCGTCGAGACTACTTAATTTCTAGTAAAAATAGCTAGAAATATGGTAAAAAATCCAGAATTTTACAGCAGCCGCTGCAACCTGCAAACCCAAAACATTCCCCACATATATATACATACACATACATACACATAGCATGTAAAATTGAAACTAGAAACCATAGACACATAAAAACTCCCAAGTCATCCACATGTAGCCACACAAAAACCATTGTAACCAACATCACATGCATCCACATACACAGATATATATAAAACCAAAATGTTCCAAAAGCACTTGTCATTCCACATCCACGAAACAAAGGCAGGTCACCTCGTGACTCAAGGGAAGTGTGGTGGGTTGTATTCAAACAACCCGGTGATGAAGTTCGGGGGTTGGCTCCCGAAGACGTCGTCGCCCTGCTGCCCGTCGTCTGCCTAAGCTTAACCTAGAGCCATTGAACCGTAACCCTGTGAGGCATGTAGCATAGTTAGTCATATATGATTTGGAATCTCGGTTTGAACGACGATTTTATATAACATGGGCAGGTTAAAGGACTTATCGTATTAGGGGTGGAAGTCCAAGGCCGTAGAATTCCAGTGGGTCAGAAGAGGCCGCTTGGCCCCTGAATCCGCTCGAGCCGGCCTACACATTCGTGAAATATCATGTTAAAGGAAAGAGATGTACAAACTCTAATATGAACCATCAAGATCCCTTACCTCAGCGACTTGAGCACACTGCTACAAGGCTAGGAGCCTCGCATGGAAGGACTGGAGCTCAGTGTCGTGCCACCGGTGCTCCTCCTGTACCGTACTCATGCTCGACTGGAGGGCCTCCAACAGTTCCTGGTGCTCCTTTTCCTGCTCTCTCTTCCTGAGGATCCGGGTCTCGAACTCACGACGGCTCTCTGCGGCACTATAGGCGGCCCTCACCTCAGGCATGTATGCCTCAGACCTACAACAAAGCGATGTGATTAAGTAGAAAATGGATCTTGTTGTGAGCATGAAAGAATTTCATAGAACTCTTACCTCAGGTGATCCTCGTCGATCGCCAATCTCCTGTGAACCTTTCTTCTTTGTGCTTGTGGATCACTACAGGGTCCACGGGTGCCTCATTTGGATTGTTGTCAGGCCTGTGCTCCTAAGTGTACGCCTGTCGGTATCGATACTGTGTTCGGTTTAAGTTAGTATAGGGAAAATGGTACTTTAGAGAAGTACAAGTAAAAGATGGATACAACACTTACTATCTTTTGCTATGCGAGTAGGTCCATGGCCAACGGGGTACCTTTCTTAGCTTTCGTTGTGTGTCTATGCCTTCACAGATCCATTCCGCTTGACCTCGACTCGGTTGTCAACGTCTGCATGACATAAAATTGTTACTAGTTAGTACAAGAAATAAAATGATGAAAGCAATAGTAGATAGATTACCACTTTCTTTCCAAGCTGCACGAAGGACCAGTTCGCAGAGGTCGAGATGTAGTCCTTGGAACTTCTGTTCTTCTTGGTTGTGGTGAACTTGTCACGAAACTCCTGGCTGGCCCACTTCTGTCTGAGTGACTCCCTGGCATCCTGGCAGTTTGTGGCCCACTTCGGTGGTACCTCGGTGTACTTAGAGGTGGATATGTACTTGCCACGAGCTTCGATGCTGGTGATCCTCTCACCTGAGAAATAAAAAGAATTAGAAGTGACAAAACTTTATAGCAATTGGAAAAGGGTTTCAGGATGTTAACTCACCAGTAGTACTCCTCGACGGCCATGACACGTGCTCCGGACATGAGATCTTGAATCTTTTGCTTTGCATTCTTGTCCAGAATGGAGTTGAAGTCGGCCTCCGTCAACCCTTAGCGAGGACGGTACCTAAGCTGAAAAGGGGTAAAGCAAGTAGATTAATTAGTAATGTAATTAAAAGGTAGAGGGATTACAAGTTAGTTAGCTTACCCAAAACTCTCGACCGCATTGGGAGACGGCGGTGCCATCCCCATGCCGGACAACCTTGTAATCGTCCCAGCTGTACGCTGGCTTAGTGACACCCCCTATGGTCACCATGCCAGCGTAGTGCCGCCTCGCGAGGGACCTAAGAGTACTCGCAGGCTAGGTCCTATGCTTGGCATCGACAATAGACATGTTGCTGCATAGATTGAAAGAAAGTTAGACATTTCCAAGGCCAATGGGGAAGATCGAAAACAATCTAGTCAGATGTTATGGGTTTATACGCACCTTTCTCCGTCGATGTGATCTGGATCTGCTTGGTTGGATCTGTCGATCCTTGGGCTCCTTGTTCTAGCCTCTTTTCTTCCTCAGAGGCTAGGAGCCTCTAGCCTGGCTGGACCCGGACTTCTGAGTAGGAATCAACTCCTGGCCGAACCCCGAGATCACTCCTGGCCAGCACTTGGAGCCTCCTCCTACTCCTCCTCCTGTCTAGAGCACGAAAAGTTGAGGAAGTAGTGTGGCATCTTGTATTTTAAAATTAGAATTATTAGATTAGTCACATATATAAAAATTAAGAAAATCAAATCTTAATACGACAACATAGTAAATTAAACAAAAATAAGCATAACATGTTGATAATCTACAAATAGCATTGAAAAAATGTATATGTACCATCTACTTAGAAGTAATTGTCATCGGCATCGAGCATATCATAGTTCGACAGCTTAACGACATCTTCACGTGCTTGATCCTCTATTTGAGCTTGAGCACCTATTTGAGTTTAAGCATCAACTTCCTCTTCAACTTCCTCTATTTCGGGACCCGTTTTGGTTAGTTGAACCCTGCACTTGCTCGGCTTGGTTAGCTTGGATGAACGGATCGTAGCTTTTAAGCTTGGAAGTATGGTCTACCTCCACAAGCCAAGCTCAGGTCGACGGCGTACCTAGTTAGTAGGGTCAAACCAATCGCAATGGAAAAGAACTACCGAAAGCTCTTTCCTTTATTCGAATACTAGTTCAATTATCTCCTAAATGATTCCGTAGTACTCAACCCCATCATCGCTGTAGGACAGAACACAACTATTCAACATTCACAAATTTGGCTTTGCTCGCTCAGTAGGTGCAAAATAGAAGCGGAACCCATTTATATCGTAACACCCATGCACTTTAACAAATTGTTTGCATCCGTGCAACATGATCTAAATGCTAGCATGGGTAGTGCACTACGTAAAAGCTAGAAAAACGAGTTAGAAAATTAATACTTGTTGACATTGATTAAAACGAATGGTTCGAAGACATTTACGTGTTTCCACAACCAAGATAGGAACTTTGGATGGCTGCATCAGCGTGCGATATTGAGCAGGAGAGGGTTCCCTTCTTCTTGTTCATTCGAACCTAACAAATTGCCTACAAATTGCACTGACAGTTAAAACACTTTTGAAAGTTAAAGTGAAACAAAATAAGACGTGCCCAACTTATTTTTGCATGTCTTCCACTTCTTTCATATTGTTGAAAACGTATAAGAGTGCAGCAAGCCTACAGAAGAAAATAACGGCCATTTCTTCTCTAGGTTGCAGACGAGCATAGCTATATCGTCCTCTAGCTTGGTCATTTCTTCCTTCTCGATTTCTTGAGCAAATAATTTCTTATAGAAGAAACCCAGTTCTGCAAGGGTTCTTCAGACCTTTTTGGGTATGTATCCATGAAATACGATGGGAACAATGTCCTGTGTGAAGATGTCGTAGTCATGGATTTTCATGCCATGTATCTTTCCTTAATCTACATTCACACCACGACTAGGTTTGACGCGTACCCATCGGGGAATTTAAGCGTACTTTGTAACCAGTGTAGAACCTCCTTCCTCTGGGCTACAGTTAAATAGTACGGGGATTTTCGCTTCATCGTCTGCCTTTCTGTCATGTTCATGGACGGTCAATTGCATATTAGTACACATTCAAGACATGCTTTCACATTATCTTTGCTTTTATCGGCTGTGTCAATGTTCGTTCCAAAGATGGCTTAGCTACATTCTTCTCTTGGTGCATTACATCGACGTTTTGGGGCAGCAGCAAGTCCTTCATGTAAGGGAGGGAGTAAAGATTATCTGTGTGCGTCTAATAGTGTGAGATCCCGTAACCCTCATATATAGTCGTCACCCTCTCCTTGTATTGAGCTATCGTGCAAAGCATTTGTCACCTATACCCAAACGTCCACGCTTTTGATTTTTACCACTGTGTTTTTGCGGAATGCATTCTTTTGTTTCCTGAATAGATGTCTTGGCTTGAGAAAACTCCAGTAACAGTCGAAGAAGCTGGTCTTGCCTCCATTCTTCTGCTAGAATGCATGGATATCATCCATACAAATGGGGTAAGATAGTTGTCCGTGCGTGTTCCACCTAGAGAACATGCCGTACATAGGAAAATCTTGTATTGACCACATGTAGGCGGCTCTCATTTGGAAATTGGTGTTTGTTATTCTGTCGTATGTCAAGGCTCCCTATTCCCACAAATCTTTCAGCTCTTCAACCAATGCCTCATAAATAGATCCAAGTGTTTTTTAGAATTTTTCGGGCCGAGCACGATAAGAGAAAGAAACATGAACTTCTTTTTCATAAGACCGGATGGAGGAAGATTCAAAAGAATACTGAATACAGACCAACAAGAGTATGATTGAGTGTTCATATTGAAAGGAGTGAACTCATAATTAACATGGATAGTACCCAAATTTACCATAATCTCTAATTAAAATTAGATTATTTACTATTATGCTCAATCACTAACTACTAAGGTAAAGACCATCTTTTTTTTCCTATTATTAACCCTAATTCTTCTCTATTCCACTAAACACCGTATCGTTTCCTATTTTTTAACCCTAATCATTGTCTATTAAGCTAAATTATCATATTTAGTCTATTTCTATTCTCGACCGGTGACTATGCCCATCGAGACTAAGCTGCAACATTTGAAAAAAAAATGGTGTGAACGTTACCTTGATGAAGATGAGATGTCAATGATGGTGGCGCGGTGCGTGGTTGTGGCGTGGCCTCCTCCTCCTTCTCCTCCTCGTGGTGGTGGCCGAGCTCCTCCTCCTCTTTCTCTCCCCTCTTCTCTTCCTTCTCCGGCGGGGGCAGCACGTGCGATGGGGTGTTAGGGCAGCGGTGCTGAGGGACGGCGGGGTGGCGTCAACGATGGCGGTGGGAAGCAGCGGCGGTAGGGCGCGGTTCAGAGTGAGCGCTCGAGACTAGGAAACAATGCCTAAGTTTTGAGCGCTCGTGGGACCTAAAAGACTGGTCTCTCTCGACAGCCCACAAAAAGCAGTCGAGAGGGTGTGGGGTAACGGTCTCTCCACATGACCCATGTTCACCTCTCTCGATGGCCAGAGAAAGTCGTCAGGAGAGATATTGGTAACGGTCGCATTGTTCAGCCCAAGTTCACTTATCTCGACGGCCTGGTTCGTAGCCATCGAGAGAGATTGTGCACGCCATAGCTCTGGCTCACCAAGGCAGGCCCTCTCCCGTCATCTCTCTCTCTCGAGCCATTTTTGAGGCAACCGTCGAGAGATATCTCTCTCGATGATTACTATTGATAATCGTCGATGTAGGGCCTCTATACTTGACAGTTTATTCCAAAATTGTCCAGAGTATGGCTTGTCTTGAGGGTTTTCATCTTAAGAGTCAGCCGATGATCAATGCGCCATCTTTATTTTAAAAAAGTTTAATGATGATATTGACTGTGCCCAACAAGTAATGTTGCTCTATACATCATATAGCATTCTCATTTTTTTTTTAAACATGTTCTGAGGTTTCGAGTTGTCGACCCACATGTAAGTGCCCTTATCGGGTCAATGATCAGCCATGTTACAATAACGATAAGCCATCGTTGTTTCATCGTATTGACATAATCAACTTATTTCAATTAGTCCACATTGGGCTAAATGAACAAACAGATGTTTCGCAACATTTCAGGATTTTTAAAATGATTTTCAAATCATTTTTGCATTATTCAAGTGACAAAAAGCTCTTGTCATGCGCCAAGTAGATCTTGTTCAACTATGGTACCATGTTTTGATGGTTGCACACTACTCTATACGTACCACAATGTTTCTGAACATTTTTCTTTATTTTCTAAGTCATTAATTCATTTATTTACAATAAAAAATCAATTATATGCTTCTAGAAAATATAAAAACTACAAATATGCCATCATATATTAAAAAATAGGCTTATTTTTCTAAAATCTGGAAAATTCAATTTCATGGTGCTTGAGATGGATTTATGTGTTATTTTCTAACTGGAATATCGTTTGCAAACATAATTTAATTGGAATATCAATCTATCTCGACGGCCCATATGAGCGAGCCACCCCCGCTATGTGGCGCACTGGCCTAGCCCACTTGGGCAGGCACTGGTCGAGTGCTCTGTCTTGATGGCCTATATGTAGGCCGTCGATAGGGACCCTGGCCTGCTACTGCACACAAAAGGTGCACACTCCCATATGTGTTCGGTTAACATGAGAGGACAAGGCAGCTAGTAGCGCTAGCGCTCACTCGTGGGATCACGAGTTCGAGCCCGTGTCCAAGCTTTGCTATTTTGTATTTTATCTCTCTCGACGGCCTCTGTGTTAACCCTGGCTAAGCTTGTTTGAATTTTGAAAGACCATGTGCGCTAATGGATATCGTTCTCGACCGTCTTTGGTTGGCCATCAAAAGTAGCTCACACCGCAGCCGCTCAGTCAGTCACGAAGCTAGCCTTGACCATAGATGCACCTAGGTCAAGTATATGTTCCGTACACGATGGTTAGGACCTAGCTATCGAGAGATGTACCTGTCTCAACGGTTAAGTTCTAGCCGTCGAGAGATATTGCCGGTGGTCGAAATTTGCATTGTTTTTTTAAGTGGACGTGTGCATCCACATCTGCTATCTAGTGAAGAAAAAAAAGAGTGTTGACGAGTGCAAAACATGGGTAAAAGGCACCGAGAACCCTTTTTCGATTTTCAGGAAAAAAAATCAGTTGATTTTCACTCTGCCTTTTTAATTCTAATTTGAATTTTCTTATTCTTAATAAAAAAAAAGACCCGAGTCAACCAATTCTGCCGATTTTCAGCAAAAATAGATTATTTTTTGTCCTTTTCTGAACACAAATATGTATTTTTAAAAAGAAAATAAGAAACCTAAAGAAAGTTCATTTCTCCGGATGGGAACACAACTACAACATTGGAGTTAGGGAGCAACCACCAACATGGATATCAGCATTCTTTTATATGTATCTTCAAATTCATGCAAAAATCACCAAATCTATCTTCTTCCGATTGAACAAAAAAATGGGTGTGGCCCAAAAAAACCCGATTCTCACTTATTTTCAGAAAAAAAATCAACAAAAACCCGGTGACTAACCCTGCGGTTTGTCAACGTCCCGGGTGGCAACAAGACGGTAGGCGCAGCAACCTAACGTCGCCACTCGCCAGCAGTCACTGGCCGTAGACGGGCCCCTGCCCCTCGCCGGCAGCGTCCCTGGCCCCGCGTGTCGGTGGCGGCTGGCAGACGCGCCGGAGCTCTCACCCGTCGCTTTCCTGATCCGTTCGCCTCGCCGGCCCCATAGCGGAAGACACGCGGCGATGGGCGCCTGTGCACGTTGCGCAGCCGAGCTTTTGGTTGCAAGCGACGCGATGACTTTTTACCGTAGCCTTGTCTTCTTTCACCGACATGTACTCGGAAAATTTTTTTTAACCCTTTAAAAATAATTATTTTAATATTAACCCTTGCGAAAAAATATTTCTAGATCTAACCCTTTTGGCCGTGCCACACCGCTGGCGCGCAAGAATAGCCATCGCCGCATCAGCCAGCGCCAAGAAGATCAATTGTTGCGCCAGACGGCTCTGGGCGCGCGAGGTTAACCCATGTGGCGCCCATATGAACCGTGTTCTCGGTGCGGCGATGTCTTGGTGCGGCGAGATATTAGCCGCGCCAACCGCAGCGCATAGCCAAAAGGGTTAGATGTGAAAATATTTTTTCGCGAGGATTAATATTAAAATAATTATTTATAAAGGGTTAAAAAAATAATTTTTTTCCATGTACTCGCCCCGACGGGTTAGTGCCAGCTACGTACGTGTTTTTTTTTTTACCTACCACAGATTCAGGTAAAAAGAAAAGGAAATTTCTTTTTAGCTTTTTATTTACTAGAGAGGGGTAAGAGGTCGTTACATCGAATAAGCGTAGTGGATATGTATGCATATATACGTCCATCTAAGAGGGTGAGAAAAAAGAAACCTTTTTTTTTTTCTGTACGTGTTCGGCTCGCCGGCCGGCACCGGAAAGGCTGATCTCGTGCTCGCCGGATTTGTGTTCGTGCCATGCATGAACGGACGTCGGCGTTCGTCATTGTAAAGCCCAATGGAAAAGAGAACAACATGGTTGAGAAAATAACACGCTCTCCGGAATCGGAGTACGAAACAGGCAAACATGCTTAAAAGTTCCTGTGGCACATGCGTACGGGAAGATGATCCTACTGCCAATGCCAATGAACCAGCCATATATGCCATCCAAGTATCCAACCAAATGTAGCCCGTATTGTCGCATCGTAATTTGGATAATAGCATTTTTCGCAGTGTCACTGCCATGAAAATTGGCTACATGCTACTGCCAAAAAACATGGTTTTGCTATATACCACTCTATGTGTGATTGCCATATAGGGTTGGGGTCCACGTGTCAGTGATACATGCAGTGGCATATCGCATTCATGTCAATGGAGAGTTTAGATATCTTAGAAATACCACTACAAGATCAAAAGTAGTTCTTATGCCATTATAAAGTGCAAAACCATGCAAATATGCCATTATAGAGAGGGGAGTACTTTTACGGACGGAATTGCCTCTACCCTTTCTTCTACCTCTAGCCTCCTCCCCATCTCCTTCCTGTCTTATTCAGCCATCCCGTCGCTGGCCATCTTCTCCAGCACCGCCCCATCGCCGGCCATCTCCAACCTATTCCCAACGCCATCCATGCTCTAGTTCCTTGGCGTCCTCTTCCTCTCTTCCTTCTTCTCGGCCTCCTTCAGCACAATGGCGACCTTTATTTTTGAGCAGAGCGTGGAGCCGCGGCCGTGCAAGGCCACAATGCTGCTACTGCTAATGCCCTCGCCAACAGTCGTCGGAGTTGCATCACTCCTCTAGATCTATGTCGCCAGTAGCTCCGCTTGACTATCTCGCCTCTCACCCCAAATTGATTGGAGAGGAGGACGAGGGGGAAGGAGCTGCACTAGGCCATCGCTCTCAGATGTTTGAGATATATAGTGGGGTAGTGGAGGAGGGAAGAAGAGGGAGGAGCTGGCTAGCCACCGTGGTGAGGAGGAGGTCGAGGAGGTGGCGTTGGTGGAGGTGGAGGCCAGGGAGTCAACGGCGGTGGCCGACAGGCTTGGTGGGGAGGAGATAGGCAGTGACGTAGTAAGAAGAGGAGGCTAGTGTCATGTATGAAGGGTATGAGGCCTTGCGTGGCTAAGTTGGTGCAAGTGTGCCTGTAATAGTTAGTGGATTGGGCCGTATGGTTGTTGGGGGTCATAGCCACTGTTATAAGGCCATTGTTACCTTTCCAGCAAAGGCATGTATGAAAAGATGTTAAACCCTATCTAATGCTCTCCCCCTTGATCCCTAATTCTCCAGTGCTGTTCTTCTCTTCTCGTCTCCACGTTCTCTTAATTTTCTTGATCTGACCCCTCCATCATCAAAGGACATAACAGCTAGGGACGGGTGGCGGCAGCTCAAGTGAAGAAACTTCGGCCAAGGGAGACGACAGTGGCTGGTAGGCGTGGTGGAGAGGAGATGGAGGCGGCGACGCAGCAAGAGAAAGAGGCTAGGGTGGGTCAGTGGCGGCTCAGGTAAAGGAGCTCTAGCTGGAGGAGGCGTTAGTGGCCAGCGGGCGTGGTGGGAAGGAAATGGAGGCTGTGACGCAGCAAGAAGAGAAGGCCAGGGGCAGGTGGCGGCGGCTCGGGTGAAGGAGAGGAGCTCCGACCGGGGGAGGCGGTAGTGGCTGACAGTCGTGGTAGGGAGGAGATGGAGGAGGCGACACGGTAAGAGGAGGAGGCCGAGGACGGGTGGCAGCGGCTCCGGTGAAGGAGAGGAGTTCCGGCCGGGGAAGGCAGTGGCATGGTGGAGGAGGTGGCACCAGCACCGGTTTCAAGTTTGGAGAGGAGGAAGAGGAGAAGGTGAGATAATGGCATGTTGACTGTAAATTTGAGGGAGACGGGAGGGCAAAAAAGTCCGTATTGGCAATTTTTGTAAGGAATCTAACTTTATAGTGGTATTAGAGCTATTTTTCACTCTATAGTGGTATTTCTGAGATATTCAAACTTTGTAATAGCATGGATACAATTTACCCTTTTAAAAATATTGATCCGGTAGCCCTTAGTTCATGAAATAATGTGCTCACAGATGTAGAGTACCGTGGCTCTGTAACACATTTATTCTACTTGTCTCTAGGGGAAAAAAGAGAGCACTATAAAATATAATTAATCTTTATTTCGACAAGGAGTGATGCTTCCTATCATTCCTTCATACTGCAGAATTAACCATCAGTGTGCTCGTGTACTACTGTCTATATATACCCTATACTACTAGTACTACTCCAGGATCAATCTGCCTGCCCATTCAGAAAGACCTGCATCATTGCTACTCTGGATACGGCTCCGATCCATGTATCGAGTGCATCTGTGCATGCATGCGCCCGGTTTTGCAACGGGAGCCACCACTGTTTCACCGTCTCCTGCAAGAGAGCATGGAGCCAAGCGGTCTGCCTCCGAGCACTTCGTCTGTTTGACGCATTTGGATCGAGGCGGCATGGGGGAGGCCAAGGCTTCCTCAAAGCCGGCGCGCGGGGAACGGGAAGGCATCGGGTGTAAGTGTAAGCTCATGTGCAGCTAGAGCGCGAATCAGCAGTGCGCGCGACATAGATCAGGAGATGTACTGTAACATGAGCTGAGTGCAGTTCTTGGGGGAAGCAGATGCCAGATGGCGGTATTGCTTCTGCGTCAGCTCATAGTTGGTGATCTTATTGAAAGGAACTTAGGGCCAGGGGTTGAATTGGACTAAACCAAATTTTAAGCTTTTTTTTTTCTTAAAATTATGAGCAAGATTAAAACTTTCCACACTGAAGAAGAAGGAAGCAATTAGAGCTAATAAATAAGAACACAAACAAGTAATAAATGCGATAATATGAAGGAGACAAGGGACAAGAAATGTTTTGGGAAAAGACTTTTTCTTTCTCTACTACTTGTTAGAGCACTCTTTACAAGAAAGAGTCGCTCCGGCTTCACTCGAGGTAGTCTTTCACCACTTCGGTAGGTGGACTTCAACTTTGTACACCTCTTGATAGCTTCTACAATCAGATGCAAAACGCTCACCAAGCACCTTCACTAACCATCAATACAAAGTAACAAGACTAAAGAAGAATAATTAATCCAGACCAACCCTCCACCATGAAGCACACTTGGCACTTGAACCTCACAAAAACTCTCTCTTAAAGATGATACCTTTAATCCTAAGCTCTCTCTTCTTTGGACTCTAGAATGGAATGTGGAGTCCCTCTCACCCTTTTCAACAGCTAGACATGAGATACAAATACCACTATTTCAAAAACTAGCCGTTGCAGGACAGACACGCGCTAGACCAGTCCGTGGCACGGTGGACCTGTTCGTGGGAGAAGCAACACGGCGAGCTTGGTCCGCGCAACACAGGACCGCCACAGACCAGACTCTAAAGGCAACTCGGTCCATGAGAGTCCACGGGAGAACTCTGACGGGACCGTGGATCCGCGCTAGACAAATGGTCAGAGAGGGCTAGGTGCATGGGAGATGCATGTCGGACCCAGGGTCTACGGCGCACTCAGCCACGCCGGACCAAACACCTAAAACAGTATACTTCATGGTGATGGCCTGATCCAAAAAGATTTGCCCCTTTTGCCCCCTTCTCAAGACTGCAAAAACAACCCTACAATCTATGCTAGCCCTTCTCGACGCCTGAGCTAGCGACTAGAATAGGATTCCTTAACCTTCACGTTATTATGCCACCACTGAATATTTAGGGTTCCAAGAATACCGAGAATGCCCCGTTAATGGATTAATTGTGTCATCAACACCACGACAATCACCAAAGCCACACATATAAAAAAGCCCATAGTTGGTGATCTGCATGCCTGCATGCCGGTGTTTTGCGTGGTTGCTTGCTCCCGAGTTTTAGGTTGTAGACCAGAATTCGCTAAATTGTATAGAAATAGTTGAAGAGCTCAAAAGTTGAAGGACACTCCCAGTGCTCCAACTTGATTGTTTCTATAATCGTCCACGTTAGATTTTGTCTTGGGTGCAGGAGAGAGAATCAGAGAAGAGTTGTTTCTCCAGAGTAAATGCTAAGAAAGTAGAAACGACGTAAAAGAAAGGCATTACTCTTTTCTAAATTATAGAGTTGTTTCTCTAGAAAAAATGCTAAGAAAATAGAAACAAGGTATTACCCTTTTTCAGTTGTATTATTATATTAAGAGGAGAGATAGAGGGAGGGAAAACAAGACATTAATGGGGTCGGTTAATTGCTAAATACTCTGCGTCCTAGAAGTACCCTAATAGATTGCATGGTTCAAACGGGAGCGTTGGCAATATTTGTTGTCTTTGTAATCCGTTAAAAAAACCTTGGTTTCTGTAAAATCATGGCCCAAAAGAGCTATGAACCATTACAATCCTGCGTTCCAAACATGGCATGAATGCGCAGTAGTGCATAACGTACACACCATGGCTCTGTCGGAATGATGGGCGCAGGATACCAGAATTATAGCACAGGAATGCGTGGGGGCTGAAACATCGATAATGCATCAAATGTTTAAACACATACAGAAAAACAAATCAATAAAAAATAGGCCACAAATACCAGCTACAACCACCTTGCCATAACAGTTAAGACAGCTCTAATGTTCTCTGAAACAAGACTTCAACACATCTTCAATCTTTCAATCTATCCTGTAATTAAGAACGAACCCTATTGTTTCAATATATCTGCAATCCGTGATGTACATTACACGGATTACCAAACATGTACATATGCTACTCGAACATTATTCTACATTACAGTGCAAAAGGATCTATCAACATCAAACAAGTGAAATGACTGCTGGTTGTGGTGTTCCAGCCGCGCAGTCCCAGCTAGCATGCATAGCGATCAGTTGTATGTGCCAAAATAGTAACCCCTGCTAATTGACAAACAATATCTAAAAGGATACAAGGTGATTGCATGCATTCCATGCTACATAAATTCACACACACTCAAGCTTCCTTTCTAGTTATCCTGTCATACAATGAAAACAGTGGTGAAGACATGGTAATTTACCAAGCAGTAATATATCAAAGGTGTTTCCAAACCTGAAGCAATAGATTCCAAGAGCATCCTTGATTTCATGCACAACCGAAACAGCAAGATGCAGGTAAAGACCCACTGTTACAAATAAGTAAAACACTGAAATGTTGGTCGTGGCCAGATGTGCAAGCAGCAGGTAAAACTTAAAAGCTGACATCCATCCACAATATATAAATTAATATGGATACTGCGAAGTCTGCATCAAGTATGGGATAGGTGTTGCGTACGCTAACTTTACAGTGTACTGTTACATGATATAAGCATCAGGATGAGTCATATGCCTGCATGTGGGTCCTGGACCATACCCAGGAATCACAGCACAGCAGCTGATGAACAGTTATCATGCTTGTGACCTCCCTGTAGGATATCTAGGAGCAGACTAGGCTAAAAAGTAGTCAGTAAGTCGGTATCAGTCTACCAGAACATAAAACTTGGGGATAATTAAAGCTGATTCTTTTCTAATATACTATCCCAAACAGCAAGCAGTTTAGTTAAGTTGGAAGACATGACAGGTTATCCAATTGACCCTATCAAAAACAGATACCATAAAATTGAGCGATCATACAATAAATGAAAAGGCCAGAGTTCTTCACAGCATTAACACAGTAAACCAACTGGTTAGGGTAAAGCAGCTTACCCGTGTATGCGCAATACATAAAAAGAATCAGAAGCTCATCAGCTAAAGGAGTCCTGTGGATAATAACAATGCGGCAATTAGCATGACTGCATAAAGGGTATTGTTGAGAAATTCGCAACACTAAGTGCAACAAAGAAAAAAAAAATTACCCGTCATTAATCTTTGCAGTGAGACCATTCGCAATAGCAAAAGGAAGAAATACCAGAGACTGAAATAAGAAATATTTATTCATTACTTCAAGCGACTGTTGCACTTGGTATATACTGATAGAAAATAAATGACACTGTAGTCATACCATGCACATTCCAGTTTTTAGACCTTTGGGCTCGTCACATAAATGAGCAAGTATCATCCTTCCCTGTCCATGCACGGCAATTCATTCATACAATGGAAAGATCAGCAGTAGTTCCAGAAAAAAAAGGATCCTTGACTGCTTGTAGATTAGTACTATGCCGTATGCTAGTCACTCTCACCCCATTGAAAACTGATGCATCACTAAAGAACAACGCGCGACAGCACAAATAACATGGAGTGAACAAAGTGTCAATAGTTAGTTTCATGTTCTGAAAACAAAGTGCCACTGAATGCAGCATATCAGTATAATCTGTTGTCCATGTTTGCTGAAACGTGCTTTGCTTGACTCACGAATTCCATATCCAGCTGCATAATGGGACTATAAAGTACGTCCGAAGATGACTTGGATGATTGGATATAACCTTTTTAGCGATTTGTGAGGTTGCAATGCCTAATCAGTGTTGCCTTGAAAGGACTATTAACTCTCATACATATAGATCTGAGTGGATTTTTGCCAATCAAACAGAATATATGGGGAAATAATGCTGACTGATGACAGTAATCAAGGAACTGCATGCTGCTAACACCTAAAATTTGATGGAAAATCTGATATGATGTACTTTTTGCAAGCTAAGCAACATTTGATTCAGCTCCCTTTCAGATGAAAAGCAAGGTTAGTTGATCAGAGAAAAATTAGTAATAGCTAGCTGCACAAGTAAATGCTGCCTAGAAACCAACTATGATACAAGTGCAATGGTCTCGACTGGTCTGCCTGTGAACCCAGAGTAATCTCAGCCGCTTCATCTACACGGTTTGGCTGTTACCGTCACATTGCATAGCTCGTCGGATGGGTTTATCATAACATGATTGTAGAAGTCTAGGAACTTAGTAGCTTACTATCTTTTGTCATAACTGGATTGTAGAATCTGACATTCCTACTGTCTTTCGTTCTCTATTAATATCCTAGTAAAGTTCCATGTCAACAAATTTATCAACAATTTCAATATTTTTATTTTTTCCTCCATTGCCAGAGAATTTGATGTGCACCCATCACAGAAAAGACAATCCTATGAGGTTGTAGCAGTAGAACATGAAGCCCACTGCTTTCCCCGAGAAAATTCAACTTGCACACCTAAGTGAACTCTGTTTACCACCAACTCCAACCAAGAAGGTAGGTGAAGTTTGGGAAACCAACTTCACGTTAGGTAGTATCCAACAAGCTATATAACATCTACAAAAATCCATATTCTTAAAAACAAATGTAGATGTTCTAATGGACATTGTCCTGTGAGATTTTGAAGGCAATGCGAACTCAAGTGCCAAATTCGGATGTTCTTTTAAAAGATCATGCATTTTTTAGATGAAAATTCTTACCCAAGTCCATATCCTGTTAGATGTGATTAGATAAAACAATGCCCCTTTGCACTCCATAGTGAGCCATCAGGACAACATGGGAACTTTAGTCTAAGAGACAATTAGCAAGATTGTACTAGGTGTGCAGTTTTGTTTAGTATTCCATTAGAAGCTGGAATGGAATTGCTTGATAAACAGTGCATTTGAGGAATAAATGAGACCAATACCTAAACAGTTCTTAGCCAGTCTGAGTTACATGTGTGCTAGGAGTTTTTTTTATAAAAAAACATTAAATATAATTTTCAATATGACCCAGGGTAGTCTCTTAGAGTTAGTCCTATAAAGAAGTGTTCACAAGCTCTACCTGTAAAAGAACATGTGTGTTCTACATGAGCTAGTATATGCATCCCTCTTGCTGGTTTAGACATGCATGTTGTAGCTAGCATCTTAGCTATGGTGCATGTTCATTTTAGTTGCATTTGATTCATTTGCATGTTTGTATGGAGGAGCTGGTGATCAGCAGGGAAAACAGGATCAGGTCAAATGACTCGGTCTTTGGTACGCCAAATGGCTCAATGTTCTCTATGTGTGGACTTACAAAGCATGCAACCGGTAGAGGAAAACTTTGGTATGCAGAGCTGCTGTTTTTTGTGGCTGAGGCATTAAGTTCAGTGAAAATGGGGCAAGATTAGCTAAATGCATGACCTTTTTTGCATTTGCAGGACATAGAGAACGTTGAGCTGTTGGGAGTACTGATTCTTCTAGACATATCCTATTGTCCATGATGATCAAACATGTGAAATAATCCAATGCAACTAAAATGCACTTATGCATGTGTACTGTAACTAACATGCTAGCTCTAAAATGCACATGTTAGTCTATAATAACAGGAGGGATGTGTCTACCAGCTCATGGAGACATCCCCTTGAATGTCAGGCCAGTGAATACTTCTTTCCAAGATTAACTTAAAGAGATTGCCCCGTCTCATGGATCACTATAGTATTAACATCATTAACATAAAAGAATCCAGCAGCAAAATAGAAACTTACCACCAAATATCCAAAAGCAAAACCAGTTCCAATCACAAGAAGATGTGGCTGATTCCTCATAATATCTGAAGGAGAAAGATAACACCTGCACAAGTTAAATACATTTTAGAATTTCATTCGGAGAATTATATCCTATACAACAAACAGAAAAATAAGTTTTTCAAACACCCATACCAGACAGCAACTCCAGCTAATAACACAATAAAAGGAAGTAGCTGCAAGCCAAATATAAAAATATAAGAATACAAGCATAAAGGGCACTAGGTTTCTGTTGAGATAAAAGCAAAAGTAAATTTTGTTGTTATAAAGTGATTTGAATGAAATATTAACAGATCATCGCATGCAAATTGACGGTTCAAATGCACAATGCTAAAACCCTTTGGGCAACTGTTCAAGATAAAGCAATGATGCAAAATTGATCCTAACAGCTAAGACCAGACTGCTATTTTACATGCATTAGGGGGGCTACAAGATTTGGAAGGAACTAGTTCTTTGTCAATTTTTCTTTGTTCGTGTCAGATATGTCTAATGGGAAAAATTGTAGGCATAAATATACAAACTAAAAGGCATTCACAACTAACAACTCCAATCACTGCTCACTTTAGGTCTCAAAATTTTAAATGGTTGAATGGTTTAGTATTTACAAAAGCACACTAGCAAAACTCAAAACAACTTCTACAACTTCAAATACTACCAGTTTCTAGTCTTCTACATATAAAATCTGAGACATGCCAAAAGCTTACCATCGCTAATGCCAATACCATGCTTCCTTTTCTCGCATCAACTACCTTTTGGACATTACTGACACTGCAACAGAAGAATCAATCATTTGTAAGCAAAGATAATCAAAAAGACGTATGTAACACAGTGCTATTTGTTACTCTTGTATTTTGTTAGGGAAAATGCCACCAGAAAACACTCGCGAAGGTACTTATTTGTGAAACAAGACGAACCAATCATTTGCAAGCAGTTAGCAGTGTAACATTTTTTGGTACTGAACACAAAGAGTATTCACATAATCAGAGAATTTAGTCATTTGTAAAAAAAAACTGATTTAAAATATATACAGCAGAAGAGTGCTATTTGCTAATCTTGCTTCATGTCATGGAACTGTCATAAAAGTTGCTTGGGAAAAAAGAGAAGGGAATTTAGACTCACTTGGATGAAATGGTAGGGATTACAGCAAACAGGATCATAAGAATCAGCACAATAACGTATAAGGGGGTTTCTGATACAAGTGAAAGCACGGAAAATCAGAAATAATTCGAGTACCAGTTGTGTCAAGTATTTGTGCACTATGTTGACAAACGGTGCTAGTTGATGTAAGACGTTAATATAATCATGCAGCAAAATAATCATGCAGCAAAGAGTATAGTTAATTATACCTACCTAAGCTTGTAATAAAAAGAGAATAATACACCAATAATAAGTATAATATTCACAGAAAATAGAAAAACCATTTTGTCATTCCTAAAGCAACATACCAGGAACAAATGGGAGTGGAACCCAACCAACAAGGGGCAGTGATTTCCGAAAATCTTGTGCCCACCATTCAGCACCTAGATTAGGGAAACAAACATCAATTTGTAATATAAGAGCTTATCCTAGAAGATGCAACAAAAAATGTACAAGTGAAAGACAAGTGCATATTGAGTCTTTCTTTGTTAGGGGAACTTACCAGTAAAAAAGGTAAAAAAATGGGATACATAGATCAGCATCAGGCCCTCCGTTGGTCCATTTATTATGGGAAGGATAAGCGTATTTGTAAAGAAGCTGGGGCCAAGAGAAGTGTCAGTGCCAATAAACAACAGGCAGGCCTTTCATAAAATCAATGGATTAGCGAATGTGATGAAAAACCAAACATAAAGAACATCAGCCTGATGCTTCAGAAAGCTATTGTTCAGTAACAAGTTGAGCCAGTAAATTTCTTAAGTGAAAGAAGCAAATGTTTGGTTGCCACAAGGATCGACAGAATTAGAGAACTAACATGTTAGTATACAGAAAATGTTACATCACTAAACCAGGATGGACATGCAGAGTGACAAAAAAATGAACGCATGTGATAGTCAATCTGTTCCCCAACTATGAAAATGTCAGTCCAAATTGGAACTGTTTTATTGCATTTTGTCATGTCACAGTACTTCTGGTCAAAACAAAAGGAGAAAAAATAGTTTGCTAGTTGAAACATTATAAAGCTAACTGAAAACCTTAGGCTCTATAATAATCGCTCTATGCCACTGAACCTTCCTAAAATGCTTCTGTGAGGTTTACATGATATATCCAGACCAACATGTAGAAAATATTCATTGGGATTGTCCCACTTAATCAAACTTCATACAACACCTGAATATAAACTTGAGACTGCAGTACGTACGAAATATAAATATTTTTACAGTAAGCAACACCCTGAAATTTACTATTTTGATCAAGACCAGGAAACAAAGGAACTTTTTGGACAACAGATGAGAGAAATTTTTGCATAATTATAGAGTATGCACACACCAAATAAGTTCCAAAATTCTTACTGTTCCCACGTTGCAAGGTAGAATGGGACAGCAGCAACCACCCAGTAACAGAATGTCAACCTTCCGCACATCAGAGTGCTTCCAAGGGCTAAGGCTTCAAACTAACCATAGTGTAAGGATGAAGCCAGTCAACATCTGATAGGTGAGAGGAGGACAAGGTGAAAGGGCTTAGAAAATCCTTACAGCACAGGCAAGGGCATCACATCCTGTCAAACGGCAAGTTTGCGTAGTGTAAGGTGGATAAATAGAGAGAGAGAGAGAGAGATGCAGAGTGAAAAAAATATACCATGATCAAAAAGTTCTCCTAGAGGACTTGATGAGCTAGTGCGCCTCGCTTGTTTACCATCAACAGCATCAAAAGTCTAGCAGGATTACAACATAATACTGTTAAAGCAGATGACTTGAGGCAACAAAGTTGATAAAGTCAAATCAATGAATAAGCTGACATCATACTTTCCAGCATTACTTAGACACCTTTACAAATGAATACCAGGGGATAAGAAACATAGAAAAAATAGAAGTTTTACTTCATAAAAGGGATATAATGCAAAGTCATTCATCAGGTAATTTTGAAAGTGCTAAATTTTACTAAAAGGGAATTGTTTAAAACACCGGACAACTAAAGAAATAAGCATATTCGCAACAAGCCAGCCCAAGGCATAAGCTATAGCAGTCATAGATGGAAGTATAACCAGGTTTCACTGGGGAGGGGGATACCCATACTCAGTGATATTTATGTAGAAACCAATATTTTCTCTTCGGTAATAAGAAAAATAGAGAATAAGAACAAATATGTAGTTATCCATTTGGACTATCAATTCACACACCTGGTATAAGAAGAGAAGTAATCCATGGGCAAGATGGACCCACCTAGGGGGAGCTGTGTCGAGGTGGGGTGAATATATCTGTGAAATTAGAATCCAATAAGTAAGACTAGAAGGGGTGCTAATTAACATAAAACACGGAACACAGCAAAAGGTGTGAAGGTTAATATATTAGCAGCTCACATACTCGACAGCTTCCCATAATCATAACTAAATCAAGCAAGAAAGACACTCACATGGCCAAGCAGTGCCGATGCAACTACAAACATAAATCCTGTGAGTGTGATCTGAAATTTCGGAAAACATCACCATGGGCATCAACAGATGAAATGAATCTAAGGAAGAATTGACAATCTATTGATCAACTTCTTACCATATTTGGTCTATATGTGGATCCATACATGCAAATGTAGAAAATTATAAGTTAGTGAAGAAGTTTTTGTAGGAGAAGAATACAAACAAAAATTAAAAGAATTTATTTGCTGTTTGTACAAGGCTTGAACTAAATGTACTGATGATTAGATATCTTTGATATGTTGCTTGGGAGCATCTTTTCTGTGCAGGCTCCAACTGTTGGTCATACAACTGGAGTAACTCCTTGATTATGGGCTTCAATTTCATCCGGTGGAAGGGTCATCAAGTCAAAGCGCATTTCTAGTACATATGGGGTGGTTTTTAGTGTTTACACGAGGTAGCTATATGAGCAGTCTTGATAGTTATTATCTCATAACATTAAATATGCAATTATAAGTTTACTTGCTTATTTACACGTCAGATTGTGTGCGCTTGACTCATTGTTTGAATTAAACACTGAGCACTCAGCCATCGGCCAAAAATATGGACAAATAATGGCTTTAACTCATCAATATATAACTGAGCTATTGATTAAAGCAATCATGTCCGCCTTGATCCTAAAGCATGTAAAAATACTTCTTAGCAACAGTTGAATGCATGGTTTCATACAATTTGCTCCTACTCTGTTTAGAGCAACTAGCATGGCATACTAATGAGTACTTACTTACTAACAATACCTTGACAAATTTAGGTAAATAAACCAAAAAATTATATATTTAATCTATATAGTGTTATACTAATCACACGTCAACACTATCAAGTATGGACATTTGACAGATAAAGTGGTTCCTTATCCTTTCAAGTATTAAAATGGATAATCACTCCACACACCAACACATACCCAATAAATATCAGCATCCGAAATAGGATAATTGCGCGGAACAACACATTTGTGTGCTGCTCCCACCACATAGGCCAAATCCATTCACCCGCGCGCGCCTGCTCTCACGCGACTAAGCACAGCCATCACCTCGCTAAACCGTCACTGACCAGTATTAGGGAATCAAGCGAGGGGCAGAGCAGGAGGAGGCGTCGTCGGGGGGTGGGAGGGGACTCACGGCATCCAGAGCGGGAAGAGGGTGACGCAGCGGCTCCAGAAGGGCTGGAGCACGTACTTGGCCACCACCGAGTGGTCCTGCCCGCTGTATCTGTACCGCTTCAGCGTCTCCACGCCGTGCGCGCCGATGTACGGCCCCATCTCTCCGCGGCTGCGGCCGGCGACGGGACTAGGGAAGCTTCCGGAAGGGTCGAGAAGAGTGGGATTCCGCGAGGCAGGAGATCAGTGGGGTGGGGTGCAGTGCAGATGGCGGCGGCGCTGCTTTGGCGAGATCGCGAGGCGGAGAGGCTGAGGGGGAAGCGGAGGCGGATCCTTGCCGATGGCGTAGCATATTTGGACTCGGCTCGACACGACATCCTTGTAGTTGTGACTGTCAGGTGCGGGTGTGGGCCCACCTCGCTTTAGTGCGCGGCGCGGGGAGCGCTTTCGGTTCCACGTGTGGCTCACACCTGTCCCGAACCCAAACCTTTCCGTTGAAAGCTGACGCCAAGGAGAAAGAAAATCATCGATTTTTAATATTATCTATTTTTTCAAAATAAAATTTAAAAAAATATAAAAAATATAGCAGTTTTGAAAATTTTATGAAAATATACCTCCGTCCATTGAACGGCGACAGAAACTACATGCCACGTCAACTCGTCAACAGTTCAAGAATATATTCTTGTTATTTCTTTGAAACGGCTATATTTTTATGTTTTTAAAAATTAAATATTTGTGAAAACTACCTGTTGGCGTAAAAAGCTGATTTCCACACCAACACACGCGGGCTTAGCGAGTTGGGTGCCCGACATCACCAGAAGCAGGGTTAAATACGTGCCAGCAGATTTGATCTACAATCGGTAAGAAAATGCACAATCAGCTTTCATATAGCCGATTGGGTCTGTAATATGATAAACCTGCAATACTTGGAAAGCTGATCCGAACAAGGTAAAACGTGACGAAGCTATCGGTTTAGATTAAATCTAAACCAATATATTCGAGAGGTAAACCTAGGTCAACGAAATCAACATAGTATTAGAAAGAGGGTAAACTGACTATCAGCTAACCGATAATATCATCTAGTTGACAGAACGAATGATAAAAGACTATCGATGAATAGCAAGCTATAAGCATGAAGGGTAAGCAATTTACTTCCAACGAATGTGTTGGTCAATAAAAAGAATGGTGAAATCTAACCTCTGGCTGAAACGGCGATGTGCAGCAATATCAACCAAGATAGTATTTCGATCAAAAGTTGATGCAAGTCCGTAGATCGAACTCAATCGAGACAGTATTTACTTGCAAGCAACTCCTAGGTGTACTTTGAAGCCGATTTAAAGACGATGCGCAGCAAGTCGATCGAAATCAAAATATGACAAAACTACTTTATTGTGACGAAAAGTTAGAACAAATAAAGTAGATATATTGTATTGATGTCATGATCCCTTTACACGCCCTAAGGGTCAGGTATTTATACAGACACCTTTGCTTCCACTCTAACTATAACCTTCACCTTGTGACCGATACAGACTTGATTTTATATTCTAAACTTATCTAACTATATGTCTAGCTGACCTAGACTCTTGCTACCGTACTTATCTCTAGCCGATTTGGGTCTTTCCTGCATCTATTTTTAGCCTGTATTTTTTAAAACTCAAACTGATTTACAGAAGTTTCTAGACCATCACCTAATACAAAAATCGGGTGGCAACACTACCAATCCTCTGCTCGTTTGATGCTGGCCGCTGCTTCGTTTTTTACGCCGTTACGGTTTTCCACACCTTTTGGCCGAAGATTTCGGGCCATGTAGAGCCACGATGGGACCAATATATCTATCGTTCTAGGAATGGTTCGAACGGAAAAAATGTTTATCTTTTTCTTTTTTAAAATATGTTGAATTTTATTCATATTTAACTATACTTCTATTTAAAATGTCGATAAAAATAATCATTCGTCACTTGACTGTATGACAATAAAAAATTAAAACAAGATGAATAGTTGATGGGGTGATCCAACGCTCGCTAGCTAGACGCTAAAAATAGACGTGGCTACTTCTCACCCCATGGTGGGGCGATTGATTGGCCAGCGACAACGCCTTAGGCTCGCTGTGTTCGAACGTGAACACAAACTTAAAGCAGACGGGAAAGCGAACCGGGCTAGGCATTGTGAGTAGGACTAAAACTTTAGCTTATGGCTCACTCGCAACTTGCTCTTTTTTTTGTTCAACTCGGATGGGGTAGAGAGAATTAGGAGACAGGGATGGGAGAGAAAGGCAATGGCCAAAATGTAGAAGAGAAAAAATAGATTCAAGGGTTTAAAAATCAAAAACCTTGGATTGCACACGAGATAAAATCACATAAACAACTTTTGAGGCAAGAATAAGTAGTTTTGCTTTTGAAACCTAATTGTGTAGCCGAACCATTCCTAGAACGATAGATATATTGGTTCGAACGATAAACATTTTTGCTTTTGAAAGGAATGGTTCGAACGGAAATCACACCGCTTTCAGCCAAAATCACACCGCTTTTGAACGATAAACAATTAGGCGGAGGCGGAGGCAGGAATTGTTCGAACGGAAATCACACCGCTTTCGGCCGTTTTCGGCGGCGCAAGCGGTGCTACCTCCGCCTGTCACAAGTATACCTCTAGGCTCCAGCCAAACCAAATTGTGTATATACGGCTTCGATCGAGTGCTGTTTGCATCGCCGCTTGATCGGGGCAGCGTAAGTGGTAGCAAAGGCTGTCTCTTTGATGATAGAATTAGTTGTAAGCCCGAGGGCTATTGAGTTTTCTGCACTAGTTCTTGAATTGGTAGGCTATTACACACCATTATATAACCGGTTCAATTGCATACAAGCATTATAGAGTTGTCCTAATTATTTAACTGAAATAGTATCTTTAGCAAATAGTTTATAACAGGACCGATCAGGCCAAATATCATAATACATCACAAGAAAAGCTCAAAGACAACAACATATCTTCCAGCGGCTATGCAATCTTGTAAACAACTGGAGGGCTGCCCTAGACTTATCATGACCGTCGTAGACCGAATTATCATCTTCATGGCACTCGTAAGAAATCTCGAGTTGATTTTCATCTAAAAGAGTGAGTGAGTGTAAGGACAAGTGTGCAATCAAACCACACTTGCAAGTTAACACCCTCGTAATGCAAGTAATGATAAAGGCTCCAAGGAAAAGCAAATGGTTCTTTTATTTGCATAAAGTCAGTTTGGAAATACTAATAATACAAACTTATGACTTACTCAATTTAATTCTTTGTTAAAAAGTTGTGTATTTGTTGAATGAGTCGTAGTTTCAATATATCCTTCTATCCAACCCTTTCCAACCTCTGTACCAACCCTTTCGTACGACCAAACCTACCCTATCTTAGCTACTTCCATTGTTCCAGTCTTCATTCTTTCTCCTGCCATCATATTTCAGGATTTAGCCACTTTCGTTGTGGATCATCACTCTACTATATTGCTGGTCAGCAAGTGCATGGCCTAGATCACCTCGGTGACGGCGCCCTTCCGTCTTTGCCTCAGGCTGGAGTTTGTTCCAGGGCCTCCTCGGAGCACGCAACTGGACTCCAACACTCGTATTACCGTGCGATGGCCATGCATTGTGTCAGATCACATCCAACACTATTCAACTTCAAGGGGCCACTTCTGGTCCCGCTTCTCATTGCCCGAGAGCCGGAGTTCCTATACTTCGCTCCCTGCCTCATTCTTGATCAGATCCTCGACTCTAAGCCTCAATCCCATTTTTAGACATACACCTCATTTTACCTAGTCCTTCACAGACTCAAAGATACAATCACATAATCTTAATCCCCTCCCTGAACTGCATCATAACCCAAACCAGACTCAACATCCCATAATACCCAATTACAGACCTCAATTCCATACATGCTTAGACATATACCAATTCATATTAAGATGTGAGCAGATGTAGTGGTGAACTTTCGTTCACCATTATGGGACGGTTACACCCTGGAAATAATAGATTAGACCTAAACACATCTAAGCAAGTTTTTCCCAAGGACTATGAGTCCAAATCATCTAGTAATTATTCTAGAGTTCCAAATGACATGGTAATCAAAGCATAGCAAGAAACCGGACATGTGTACAATATAATTAAGGAATAGGCATAGCTACTATAGCAGTTCAAGTAATTGCAATATATAATAGAGCATGCAATTTCTTAGTTGAATCAAAATAACTTATGTAAAAATACGTAAAATATGAACCATGTATGTTAACTCGCCTTGTCCTAGGGAACGGTACTCTTTCTCGGTGTCTTCAAATCTTCTCTCCGGGTCCTCAACGTCTATTCGTGAAAATTAAGACAATGTATAAAATATGCAAAAAGGGATGATGCATGGATACACGACTTATTTACGATTATCTTTATCTAGCATACCATCTCTAATTAAGGTAGCGAGGATTTCTACGTTTCATCGTATGCCATGCATGAATATTCCCTTAATTACCCTTAATAAAGATACCCATGCTGAAAAATAATTTTGAAATAAATTAAAGTGCTATAAGTATTAATTTTATAAAGCCCTTGTGGTTTTTCTTTTAATTTTGTAATTTGTATAAGATTATTACTTGAATTAATATTTTTCTTCAGTTGTTCCAAGGTTAGAATAATTTCTAGGAAAAATTGAGGATTTACAGATTTTCCTACATATTTTTATTAAATATAATTTGATTTCTATCAATATTTTACTAATAAAAATGGTTTAAATAGCTTCTATCATTTTTCCAGAGCACAAGTGACGGGGGCCTAGGGTGACGTTCGGATAGTCACACGCTAAACGCAAAAACAAAACAAATTTCTCTCCGAGTAAGGGTCTACTTCAAGGAGTCCTCGCCGGGCTCGCACGCCATCTGCTCGGACCGGTCCGAGCAGCTCCTTCCCCACCAGGAAGGATGCACCCTCTCCCGAGCAAGGGTCTACTTCAAGGAGTCCGCCGGCTCGAGCACGGCCAATTCGCCGGACCGGTCCGAGCAGCTCCTTCCCGACCAAGGAAGGATTCCCCGCAGCATTAAATGCTCGACACCGCTCGAGACAGTCCGCAGGGATCGCGCCACCAACCCACGTCTTGTAACATCGCTCCCACACCGCTTCCCGAAGACGAAGAATGACGACGATGACGCAAGAGAAGACATGCTTCGGACCACCGGACAAAGGAGGACAACCATCGCATCGCTAGGTAATAGGATTTCACCGCTAGAAAAACCGACACATCCATGTATAAATAGACTACGCCATTGCACATCTAGGGAGACCACGACGAAATACACACGCACATCGTGGGAGCTCCACCGCACCATTCGGGCCAAAGCTCATCCCTCCGCCACAAGAAACTCATCCCTTTGTAACCTCTTCGATCCTCATATAGATACCATCGACGAGGGTCACATTACCTCCACTCGAGGGGCCCGAACCAGCCCAAAAATCATGCGTGCCTTCTATCGATAGCCACCCGATCGAAGTTCGTCTTCTTGAAAGCCCCGACGCCATGAAAGAGGCCGGTTGATCCTCA
Source organism: Olyra latifolia (assembly GCA_036346145.1). Classification (NCBI taxonomy): domain Eukaryota; kingdom Viridiplantae; phylum Streptophyta; class Magnoliopsida; order Poales; family Poaceae; genus Olyra; species Olyra latifolia. Next base: position 7,879,644 of record CM070530.1, read on the forward strand.
CTCTCAACAAGTAAGCTCGGTGCCGGGCTCCGTATTCAATCGCCGACACCGGCGCCGTCGTGGGGAAGAGATCACCTGCGAAAGCGAAGGTCCTTGAAGAATGGCGAACTCTCGGGACAACCAAGATATTCGCCGACGACCTCGACGACTTGGACGAATATTGGTCCGATATCGAGGTCGCCGGATTGTCGATCCGGAAGGACACGCCATGGCGAGTCCTCTCCCTATGGATGTCCGCCGCCTGGGTGAGCTGGTTCGAGTACGTTCGAACCTCTCCGCCCGAGAGTTACGGAACAGAGACACCACCATATGTGAAGGTGTCGGTTCGTATGAAGGGTCGATATCCCGGACATCCTGCACGACTCGACCACGAGATAGCTCTGCGGGGATACGGTCATGACACCCTCATGCCCAAAGATTCCCGCTGGAAGCCCACATGGCGGACATCGGCGACGTCCTCGCTCCGCGCCTCGGGAGGACGAGTCGCGTCACCGCTTGACGCCCATGAATCGGCCGGGCCGACTCGACGACCGAGCCCCGGCAACCCATCGCGATGACCCGGCCGAAGCGCCGGCCAGCTCTCCGCTTCCTCGACCGGGTCGCCACCTCCGCCCTTTCCTCCGATCCGACGGTAGGAGTCGCCAGCGCCTCCCCGCACACGTGGTGCGTGACCTCCGACTGATTTCGACCAGCCGCCGAGCTAGGCGTAGCTATGGCCGAAAGGTCGGAGCATTGGCGGCGATCTTCCTCGTCGCCGACTCCGAGTGCTTCCCGAAAGACGAACCCCGAGGGGTAGTTACTCCGCCACGACCTCGTCGGGACCTTGATCGGCGGAGGAATGACCGCGACATCTCGCCATCACGGTGGCGTCTCTCGAGCAATGCTCGCAAAGCGAGCATCGCCACGACGACGGCTCGGCTCGCCACTCCGGCCGAACGGGCCACCCGAGTCCCAATCGAGAGCGCTTCATGCGGCGCCGACCAGCGCCACTCGGGAAACCCTCACGGATACCCCGACGCTCGGCGCGACGGCGTCTTCTCGCCTCGGATCTTGAACGACTTCTCGAAATCCCCGAACATGTTAAATAAAAAGGAATGGTGACCAAAGTTCTTTCCTTCCGAGGTTTTCGGCCTTTTTTTCCGTCTGCCCAAGCACGAGTTCTTGTTCTCTAAACCGATTTCTAAAGCGCCGACGGATCTGAAAATGCACTTCAATTCCATTGCTCGGATAAGCCGATAGCACATCGCCCGGCAAGTTCTCGGCAGACCTCGCAGACTTCAATCCGAAACCCAAATTGAACTCCGAGCAAAGTAACTTGAACTCGCGGCTACTTGCCGTGTGCCGGTCTCTTGCTTTCGCAACCAGGGCAAGGACTCGGCCACACGAGGGGCCGGACATCGCTTTCACGATCCTCGGTTGCCCGGCTACCTCGTGTCCCCGGTCTCTTGCTCGCAACTGGGGCAAGGACTCGGCCACGACGACGGGCCGACACCGCTTTTTCACAAGATCCTCATTTGCCGGCTACTTGTGGTGCCGGTCTCTTGCTTTCGCAACTGTGGGCAAGGACTCGGCCACACGAGGGGGCGGACATCGCTTTTTCACAAGATCATCCTCGGCCACTTGCCGTGTGCCGGTCTCTTGCTTCGCAACTGGGCAAGGACTCGCCACACGAGGGGCCGGACATCGCTTTTTCAAGATCTCGGTGCGCGGCTACTTCGTGTGCCGGTCTCTTGCTCGCAACTGGGGCAAGGACTCGGCCACACGAGGGGCCGGACATCGCTTTCTTGGCGATCCTCGCCGCCCGGCTACTTGTGTGCCGGTCTCTTGCTTTCGCAAACAGGGCAAGGACCCGCCACACGAGGGGCCGGACATCGCTTTTTCACGCATCCTCGGCCGCCTGGCCATTGTGTGCCGGTCTCTTGTTTCATAACAGGGGCAGGACCCGGCCGCACGAGGGGCCGGACATCGCTTTTTCACAGATCTCGGTTGCCTGCCACTTGCCGTGTCCGGCCTCTTGCTTCGCAACCGGGGCAAGGACCCGGCCACACGAGGGGCCGGACATCGCTTATTTCACGCACCCTCCGTGCGGCTACCTCGTGTACCCGGTCTCTTGCTCGCAACTGTGGGCAAGGACTCGGCCAAGACGACGGGCCGACACCGCTTTTTTCCTGCATTTGCCGTGAGCTCGGTCTTTTTTCGTAAAAACACGACCAAAGGCCCGACCACACGAGGGGGGGTAGGCATATAGGTAGGTATATAGCGACAAATAGTAGCATAAACATTTCATAGACGTGAACAAGAGAACATCTTGTATTTAAATTCAAATGTATTACAAACACGTGTAACACCACGCACACTATTCCCTAGATCTACCCTTCAAAGATTGAAGCTCCGCCCACGCCTTCAAGGCGACTTGGCCGAGAACCCCGATCTGGCTTCACGCCTACGGATCTCCTAGCAAAGCCGCCACCTTCCTGTCTCACTCGGCTGCAGGCCGCCTCCTCCTCAAGCTCTTCTGACCCGCCGAGCTCCTCCTGGGACGGAGCTCCTCTCCGCACTCGAGCATACCCCAAAGCGTGCTCAAGTTCATTCCGGACCCAGGCGAGCTCCGCTTGGGCCTCCCTAGTTCGGGCGCACCACCTTCACCTTGGCTCGCACCGAGCTTATGCTCGCATGACCAGATCATCCACCTCAGCAGACAACCGCAAACGAAGAAGCCAACAAAGAAGATTACGACAAAAAGTAGTTCACAAGAAGAAATTACCTCATGGCGGTGGCGCTCGAACAAAGACCCTCACCGGGCCGAGGGCCGACACGGATGTTCCCGAGCTTGACGAGCCAAGACCTCGAGCTCGAATTAACTACTCCGACCTCTTCGCCTCGACAGACCGCCCGAAAGATCGTCCACGCCGGGGTCGAAGCGTCCCTACCACTTCTAACCCCATACTGGGCACGGACAACCAAAGCCATGTCGCCTCGACGCCGCCCGGGAGACCCCCTGGTCGGGTGAGACAACCACCCACCTCAAGCTCGGAAGATGCGCGACAACGTTTCACACAGACGAGCAGAGGGTCGCTCGGTACGAACTTCTCCCCAAGGGCTAAGCGACGACGACGCCGCCCACGCCGTCATTGAAAACCGTCGACCCACTCGCAAGTTACCGTTGGAAGACCAACGTTTGGGCTTACCTTTCGGCGACCCTTGATCGGCCGACCCTAAGATTCGCTCGGGTAGCCTTTGCTCAGTGAGCTCACCAACCCGAAGTCTCGCCCGACTAGCCTCGCCGCTAATCGGGCAATGCGTCCAACGTCTGGAACCGAAAAGGCTCCGATGACGGTTTAAAAGAGCTGAGAGAGGACCGCCGGTCCATCACTCAGCTCGGGGCTAGATGACGGGGCCTAGGGTGACGTTCGGATAGTCACACGCTAAACGCAAAACAAAACAGCCCTCTCCCGAGCAAAGGGTCTACTTCAAGGAGTCCTCGCCGGGGCTCGGCACGACCAGTTCGCTCGGACCGTCCGAGCAGCTCCTTCCCGACCAGGGAAGGATACGACCCTCTCTCGAGTAAGGGTCTACTTCAAGGAGTCCTCGCCGGCTCTCGCACGCCACAGTCTGCTCGGACCGGTCCGAGCAGCTTTTCCCGACCAAGGAAGGATTCCCCACCAGCATTAAATGCTTTGACACCGCTCGAGACAGTCATAGGGATCGCGCCACCAACCCACGCCTTGTAACATCGCCCCACACCGCTTTCCCGAAGACGAAGAATGACGACGATGATGCAAGAGGAAGACATGCTTCGACCACCGGACAAAGGAGGACAACCATCGCATCGCTAGGTAATAGGATTTCACCGCTAGAAAAACCGATTACATCCATGTATAAATAGACTACGTCCGCCGCACATCTAGGGAGACCACGACGAAATACACACGCACATCGTGGGAGCTCCACCGCACCATTCGGGCCAAAGCTCATCCTCTCGCCACAAGAAACTCATCCCTTTGTAACCTCTTCGATCCTCATATAGATACCATCGGCGTAGGGTCATTACCTCCACTCGAGGGGCCCGAACCAGCCCAAAAATCATGCGTGCCTTCTATCGATAGCCACCCGATCGAAGTTCGTCTTCTTGAAAGCCCCGACGCCATGGAAAGAGGCCGTTGATCCTCACTCTCAACAAGTAAGCTCGGTGCCGGGGCTTCAGACTCCAATCACGACAACAAGATTTAATTTAGTCCAAACTATTATATTTTTCCTAAGTCCAGTACTACAACTAGTATTTTCTAAAATTTTCTGCAATTTTTGGATATCTTATACTATTTTTAATAATTTACCTTCTATTTCTAGATTTACTAGAAATAACAAATTTTATGAAAATCCAATAAATAGTATTGGATTTGGCCTGCTACTGTGTTTAAACTGGGTTTGCTACTATGCGGCCCAGTAACGCGTATGTGAAAGTGCATCTAGGCTCCTAATTATTTTTGTGATTATTGACAACCGAACAAAAGGACTAATGAGTTTGTCAAGGATTTATCTAGATTTTAGTCCAAGAGGAGCAAAGGTGAAGGATACAAACCCATCAATCAAGCTAATCGGTTGTGAGGAGGTTTTCCAAAGACTTGTAATCATTTTACTTTATTTGAGTCTAAGGACAGCCGTACTATAAAGAGGGATATGGCGAAATGTGACTCTTAGAATCCCAAAGTGCTCAATAGATGAATCTTAGTACATAGGGCAATTCTCACACTACCACATTCTCAGTCCACAAATTCTGGTATCGGACTGTCCGATGTTTAGTATCGGACTGTCCGATGATGCCCAGTCCAGATTGTCCGATTTTTAGAGTATGGGGTTCTCTGTCTGGGTATTATTTTTGATCGGACTGTCCGATGTCCGGTATCGGACTGTCCGATATACCCTAGTTCAGACTGTCCGATTTTTCAAAGTATGGGGTTCTCTGTCTGACATTAATTTTATAATCGGACTGTCCGATGTTTGTATCGGACTGTCCGATGTTGAGCATATCAGACTGTCCGAACTTCTAGAGTTCTGGGTTCTCTGTCCCGATTTATTATTTTGTTCGGACTGTCCAATATTTGAGATCGGACTGTCCGATGTTACACAGTTTTGAACCCAACGGGCAGATTTTCACCCAGGCCTATATATACCCCTTCACTCAGACCGAGCTAGGGTTAGACACTGCATTTACTCCACCAACCAGCCGCCACTAGCCTTTGCTTCTCCTTCTAGCATTCAAAGCCTCCAACCACTCTCCTTTAATTCCTTGGCAAATCAAGAGGGAAGGATTGAGAGGCAAGGATCCGAGTGCACCTACTACTAGGCGTCAACTTTGAGCACTTGGGTCGTCTTCAAGCTCACACTCCGTCGATTTATTACTCTTGGAGTTTGAGGGCTCCTAGACGGCTAGGAGTCTACCACGAGCCACCGGAGCTTGGTGTGGTGCGCCGTGGGAGTTTGTGAAGGCCAGTCTCCATCTCCGAAAGGGAAGGAACCACCGAGTAAACCAAGGAAGCTTTGTGCGGACTTGGTGAGGAAAAGGGTTGAGAGAAACCCGGGCTTAAGTGTGACCTAGCCTACCTCAACGGAGACGTAGGATCCCCTCAAGGATCTGAACTTCGGGAAAAATCGTTTGCATCCCCTTGTCTCTTTTCTCCTTTTGCATCTTAATCTAGATCTACTTCATTATGAACCTTTGCTTTAGATCCTCGTGTTTTTCCTGTGCTACCGGTATCTCTTAACATATTTGTTGCAGGAAGTTATCTTGGTTTGAAGGAGAAAGTGCCCAGATTCAAAATCTATAGTCCTGTGATGTTCCATATCGGACTGTTCGAAGTTTCTACATCGGACAGCCCGATATAGTCTGCATCGGACTGTCCGATATTATCTGGTAAAGTATTTTTCGAATAACTCTGATTAAAATTTGATAACGCCTATTCACCCCCCTCTAAGTGACATCCTAGTCATTTCAAGATATCTGTGACTGCAATCGGCCATACACGCTACTTTGGACCGGGGTGGTTGGGGAGTGGGCATGCGATCGACAGCGGGCCTTGGGGCCCATATGTTAGGGTGCTGCCACACCAAACACGACAATACGCCATTAGTTCTAGAAGACGTATTATGAAGGAATACGTTTCCACTTAATCCGGCAGGTGGGACCAGGGCCCATATGTCAGTGACTCGAGATTAATCCGTGGAGAGATTTTAAAATATTAGGGGTCCCGCATGTCAGTGGCTTAGTAGTGCTGGCCGACGTCGGGATGACCTTAGCGAGGCAACGGCTTCGCCTGGCGCTTCGGCCGAGCTCCGGCGATGAACTGGCGGCACTACGGTCCACTATTAAGTTGTTACTTGGTCTGAATAGGACCATCGAGTGACGGGCTAGGACGTGAAGGTCGGGGCATCATCGGTGGCAAGCTAAAACGGTGGCACCATGAGCACGGGCGATGGTACACTGGTACCATGGTGCTATGGCGAACGAAGAGGGTGGTGACTAGTTCGTTGGGGGAGGGAGAATCTAGGGGCTACCAGGAGGCTACTTGAGGTGGTGCCGAGCTCGGGGCAGACCGAACGCAAGTTGTCACCGTGGGCATGGCGGTGACTGAAACAGAGGTCGCACCGCCCGGGATCTCCGCTGAACCTTAGGCAAAATTGACAGCAAGGTCGTGAGAAGCAGCACTAGGAGAGGCTACAGACGCGATGAATTGTTCAGTGGCTTACCGAGGCGTGAACGAGGCAAAAGGGGGTAATTTGGGGTCGGCAGCGGCAAAACGGGAGGAGGGGCAAAAATTAGGACAGGGCTGCAGCTATAAGAGGGAGGAGAGGTTCATTGGGGAGAGGAGAACGGCGTCCCGCAGGTGTTGGGCTCGAGGAGGGTTGAGTGTCTTGGTGACGTGGAGCGGTCTGGGGAAGATCGCAAGACGACGCTAGAGGCGCATGCTTGTGCAACACAAGTGTAGAGCGGTGGTGGTAGGGCGAGGGTGACAAGGCGACCGACCAGTGCTGGCAAGCGAAAGTGTGGAACAGTGCAATGGCGTGTGTAGGGTCTTGGCATGGCAACGTCTTGTGACGTGTGGCATTTAGGAAGAGAAAAAGAGAGGTGAGGTGGGCTGATCTGGGCCCAAGATGGGCTGAGCACGGTAGGTCAAGCCCAGAAAGCCGAATTTTAATTTTTAGATGAATTTGATTGAATTGTGGTTTAAATTTTGAATTTAAAATTTAATTTTTTGCATTGTGAACAGTAAATACTTTGAGTTTGATTCAAATTTGTGAATTTTTAAAAATTTGTCTAAATTTGGGCTGTTACATTAGCGCTAGATTTTGTTTCTAATTTTGTTGACTTTCTTCTCATAAAAACTAAATAAATTAGCTTCCCGTGATCTTAAAGCTTGGCTCTATGATTGATCAGGATTTGAGATTTTTCTCAATATATTAAAAGAAGATGTTTTTAGCTCATTAGTTATCTATGGTTTTCTTGTCCAAAATGGCTGTGGAGAATTACTTTTCTCAACTATACTTGCTGTTGCTGATCCAAGTATGCACTAGCTTATTCTGTATGTATTCTAGTTACTTGTCGTCCGACGTGACTATGCTCGATGGTTCACACAGGATTCCATATCTTAGTTCTTGTTCTAAACTCTAAAGGAATGTGTATTATCTTCTATCTGGTCACTAGACTTGATCAGGAGGACACCAGCAGATCTTTTAGATGAATAACACCTCTCTTACACCGGTTAACCTTTTGTTGACTTGCGAGACATGGTTCAAAAAAATTAAAAAAAACACACACGATACAGACGACAAGCACATTTCTTTAATCTTCAGCATTGCACTCTCAGGTCCCTGAACCATAAGTGGTTATACAACAACATATATAGAATTCATTTTGGGGAAACCAAGCTTCTAAAAGGGAAACAGGGAATGTTAGGGAATTAGGGTGTGTAAATAATTGCCTTCATCATATTTCAGTCGCTTCTCTTTGTTGTCTCGATATATCAGATTACAAAAAGGGAACGTGACATTGGCAATTCTTGGAGATGAGAATAATGTAATGGGTGGAGGAACGAGATCAGATCATTGCTGCCACAAACGAATCCACATAAGTGGGATAAAAGATGCTGGATTTCCAGACCTTCCAGAGGTATGTCAAACACCTCTTTTTCAGTTTGGTGTCTGTGTACAACATTTGATTTGCCAATGTGGTGGCTGTGATGCTTTGCGCAAGATGTTCTAGCCACGATATTCTCAAAATTGGACCTGAAAGAAACAGCAAGAACTAGTGTTCTGTCAAGTAAATGGAGACGGAAGTGGGTGCTTCGCCCTATACTAAGCTTTGATGGCAGTACAGTGTGTGGAAAACACATTTTGGGGGAACAGCAATAGACTCAATTCATTGACAATGTTAATTCAGTCTTGAAACAGTACCATGGGAAGGTGATTGAAACACTTGAGGTGAGGATCGAATTTGACAGCATTCTAGTTGATCATCTCAATAATTGGGTTAGGCTTGCTGCATCATCCTGGACAAGGAATCTAGTTCCTGACTTAGCACCAACGGAATTTCAGGGCTGTACCGATCGATACATATTTCCCCTTGAATATTTACAAGGTGAAACCTTGTGCCGTTTACAGCATATTCAACTAAGCTTTGTATCTTTCAACTTACCTTCCCAGTTTAGTGGATCGGAAATACTACTGGACGCGATATTGCCCCTAGTCTTTCCAACGGAACAGAAAAATGACACGCGTCTCGTGCGTGCAGTCACACGTCTCATGTGCGCTAGGAGCCTAGGACTGCATGGCACTAGCAATAGTCAAAAACAAAAGGCGTTGCTTTGGCAGCTTTGCACACAGCACATGCGTGTTTTTAACCTCCTAAATTCATACATAATTTATACAATCTCAGTTTAACACAACATAAAATTTGTAAATCATCTAAAATCAAGATCTAACTTTCTATAATTTTTTTATAATTTTGAGAATTTATTTATTTTTGTTACTTTATTTGCTTTTTATTTTCAGATTTTTTACAAAACACTCTGATGCACTCTAAAACACCATGAGTGGATATACTTGGCACTTGGACTCAATTTATTCTTTATCATATAACTATTAAAATTTGGATATATTCTAAAAATAACTCTTGACCTGACTTAAACTCAACTCCATGCTCGATGCGATCCTTGCTGGATCCTTCGCACAATCCCTGCATCCGACGCTCCAGAACCTTTTGAAATATTTGTTGGCTTTTGAAAAACTTAATAGCATCATACAAACAAATCATTCCTCGTATCCATTGAGCCTAGATGCCACGTACGACCAGGCTGAGCTGATCGGACCAAACATAACCAGAGCACACTCGCTCCCATCGTTCAGCCACCACCTGCCCCATCCGACATCCGTTGTACATGCACTGTCGTTAGTTTGCTGTAAACTCTCCCTCAACATTTTGCATAAGTGGGACTGGTGACGACCACGGCGTGTCCGGGAAGCAAGTAATCCGACGCAGGCGCCACTGACTCGCGTTCCCATCACCCCAGAGCATCTGCCAGTCTGCCACGCAGTGAGCGCCCCACTGACCCACCCATGCCGCGCTGACCAGCCCATTCCCCTTCAAACCCAAACCCCTCGCGCGAAACGGGACGGCACGGCGCGGCCGAGCGCGAGTGATTTCGCCCACGCGCGCGCGCGGGGCACTCGCCTGCAGGCGCTGCTGCCGCTGCCGCTGCCACCGCAGGCCGCGGCGTGCAGACTCCTCTGCAGGCTGCAGCAGCGCGCACTCTGCAACCTGCGCGCACCTGGCCTGAACACTGACCGAAGTGACCCATCCTCTGCACCCACCACCACCACCTCCTTAATTCCCAACCAAACCCCACACCCCTCTGCAGCCTGACACGCTCATATATGTGTATGTATGTATGCATGTATCTTGCTGAGCACTGAGCCCTCCTGACACGAGCACAATGCTGGCCAGTACTATTAAACGAGATCCCTTCAGTCCATGACTCCATGCTATGGCTGTGTCTGTAAGCTAGAACCACTTGAGAGTTGAGAAAGAGCTGTAGCGACACTTTTGCGCTGCCGCTGCTGCGGTCGAGGAGATGATGCTGAGCGGGCAAGGCGGCGGCGGGAGGTGCCTGTTCACGGCGTCGCAGTGGCAGGAGCTGGAGCACCAGGCGCTCATCTACAAGTACATGGCCGCCGGCACGCCGGTGCCGCCCGACCTCGTCCTCCCCCTCCGCCACCGCGACGGCTTCGCCATCGACACCGCCCCCTCCCTCGCCTTCCCGCCTCATCAGCACTCCCGTACGTGTCTCTCTTCTTGCAGCTGCTGGACCCTTGCTCTTGCGTTGATCGTTTGCTCTTGGATGTTGATGGGTCGACGTGCTGATTGATGATTGGTGTACGTGTGCAGTTGGATGGGGATTCTACGGCGCGGCGGCGCAGTACGGGCGGAAGGCGGAGGACCCGGAACCGGGGCGGTGCCGGCGGACGGACGGCAAGAAGTGGCGCTGCTCCAGGGAGGCCCACGGCGACTCCAAGTACTGCGAGAAGCACATGCACCGCGGCAAGAACCGTTCAAGAAAGCCTGTGGAAACTGCAGTGTCCTCCGCTGGCGCCTCCTACCGCCCGTCCGCACTCTCCATCTCGCCGCCCGCGCCCGACGCACCCAGCTACAGCCACCACCAGCAACACCTCCGTCCCGTCGCCGCCTCCGCTCGCGCTCCCGTTCAGATCAGCCCTCTCCAGCTCCACCTCGACGCGTCCGCGCACGCGCCGCCGCCGTCGTACCAAAGGTACGCGCAGTACAGCACTCCTCCCCTCGTCCCGAGCGGCTACGGCTATGGGTCGTCGAAGGAGCACGAGGACGCGGAGGCGAGGCGGCGGCAGCACTTCCTCGCGTTCGGGGCAGACCTGAGCCTGGACAAACCCGCCGCCGCCGGCCACGACGCCGCTGCGGCGACGGGGAAGCCGCTGCGGCGCTTCTTCGACGACTGGCCGCGCGAGAGCAGCGACGGGAGGCCGTGGATGGGGGTCGATCAGGACGAGACGCAGCTCTCCATCTCCATTCCCACGGCCTCGCCCGACCTCGCCGCCGCCTCGCGCTACCACGACGGTACGTGCGTGAATTAACAGTAAAAGTCACTGCTTTATTCTCTTATATACAACGCGCCGACTGATTCTTCCATGGCTTTGATTCGATACAATCTGCAGCAGATGAATGATCGACGCGTTTCGCTGCTTCAATCCTGCAATAGCGACATCACATCGCTGGAACGCCGTTTCTTTCTTCATGCTCTCATCTGCAGCTTCAATCTGAACCTCTAGTGAAGCACTAGCACTCTAGCAGTACCCTACCCTGGTTTAGTTGTAGTTTGCGTCCAATCTGAAATTCTGAATCCCAGCTTGTTTCTTTCTTTCTATTCGTTTTGTTTACCGACCAAAGTAATCGGTCAAGGTGAGGTGCCATGACCAGGGAATGTGTAGAAGGAAGGTGCAGTCCTATTTTCTTGTTAGTTTTCCTACAACTTTTTCAGTCTGTGATCAATGCAGTGTGAGCACTTCTCGTTTATGCATGTCTTTTCCTTGCTCTGATAGTCTGATTCCTCTGCCTTGGATTGTTTGTCACATCTCTGGACTCTTCCCATAAAGCTCAAGGTTCCAGCACTTTCATGCTAATAATGCATGGGATCGCTAGGTAGGATATAAATACGGTTTTTTTTTCATATTTGTATTTTCGGAGATGCAATCCCGCGGCTGTCTGCAGCTCCTGGGGCACGTCCGCGACCATCAATCACGTGTCAAGGTTGGTGCTTTGACCCCATCTTCTCTCTCTTTTTTTTTCATAAAAAAGCCTCTAGCCTTTTCAAAAAAAGTTATCTTATTTTTTTCTTCCTTCTCTCCCTCTCCTCTCTACTCCGTAGACCGGCCGGCAAGCACCTCCAAACACCCCACCACCATCAACCAAAGATGCACCGACAATGACCAGCTAACCGCCCGCTTGAGTAGGGTGGCTCAATAGTTGTCGGCGAAGGAGACGGTGGTCGTCAACAAGGACACACACGTAGGCGTCGCAGCTATGGCATGGTTTAGCCGTGGCCCGGTTTGGCGGGGCATGGCAAGGCGAGGTCAGCGGCGGGCAGTGGTCGCCTGCTGGTTTGCGAGAATTCAAAGGTTTGGAAGATTTTTTTTTATAACCGTTTATGATAGAGGGAGTGAGACAAAGCATGGATCTTGGCAAATTCAGTGATGACAAACTTGTTGGGATCTGCAATTAACAGTGGGAAATCCGCTCTCTTGTATTTTAGAAAAATCTATACGGATATAGAGGATTACTCCATAAATTTTGACTCCCCTATTGAGGGCATTAGTAAAGCTCTGTAAAAAAAAATACTTTTCAACCTTTGAACTACGTACTTCAGTTTGTTTTGTTTTTTCAGCCCTGATCTCCGCGACCGTCTTTCATCAAAACATTGGACTGATAATTGATAAACTATCCATTTTACCTCCTCACCCAAATAGAACGGTTTTGGATGACATGGCACGCACGTGAGCTTGTTTCCGGAAACAACAAAGAAACTATTAAAACTAGAGAGCCCATAAGCTTCAATGGGTCACACGGATATCACCGTTTGCTTCGCGTGCGATAGGGCGGCTTCTGGGCGGTGCAATCAAGGCGAACAACAGCAGGTTAAAGTGTCTTAAGTACATGTTGACATCTAATTTTGGACATAACTGAAGTTTCTAGAAACTATTAGGGTACCTGGTCAAAAAGGCCGATATATGAAGAAGATTCGAGAAAAGTTCGGAACAGACACAATCGGTTAAAAGCATAATTTAAAAGGTTGTCAAGACAAACAAGGAGAAAGATCCTGGAGTCAGAGTCCTAATCAGCTATAACAAGTTAGAATAGAAATTCTTACCTAATAAGCCGATATAGAAAAGTTATAAAAGATAATGTTGTCTAAGATCGGCTACGTAGTATATTTTAGACAGATTTTTAGATAGATTTCTATTTGGAGAGAGACCTAGTTATATAATAAGTCAGTTAAAAGTAGTCTATTTACCCCTACTCTACAACATGGTTGATTACCTCGGTTTAGTAATAGATTGTTTACCCTTTCAATCTATTGGTTTAGATCTAATCTGAACCGATAGTTTCATTATCCTTTTGAATCTGTTACTCCTTTTGGTTATTTTCAAGTGTTACAAGTTGATACTATTCCAAGATCTAATCGGCTAAATGAAGTTGATAATATCTCTTCTTGCCGATTGTAGGATCAAATCGGCTGTGTAAGTTCATGTGGCCCTTGTGATTTTGTTGATTAATGACAAATATTGGTAAATGACAAACATGTTTAAAGACAAACATTATTAAAAGACAAATGTGGTTTAATGCTTGATTTAGTACATGCCTAATGACAAACCTGTAATATGTGTTTAATCTTATAATAAGACTAATAAGTTTGTTGCTAAACTCTGTTTTAGTCTCATCTATATAAAGGAATTATTTACATCAAGTGGACAAGCTATCTATCCTAATAAGGTATGCTTCATATTAATTATCTTGTTGAGACTAACAATTAATTGTTGATCTTCCTTAGTCTCATAAATGAAAATAATATGGATTACAATTTGAGGTATACAACTCGATATCGTACTTATATTTATCGTTTTATTCCTCATATGTAAGTGTATGTTAAGCTCTAGATTTGTCTTGAATTAATCTATACATATTGCTCCATCACATATTTATTTGTATATATTTATCTTGTGAGCTTGACATATGTTTGTGATTGTATGCTTGTACATAAGGATATATGCTCATATTGCCCTTATTCATATGATCCATTAATTAAACTTCACCATGCTATTAATTGTGTTTGTGCAAATAGGTCTAAATTGTATATTCTCATATGCACTTCTTAAGTGAAGTTTTTCATATATGGTGTAATGTCTCCTATATTGATTTATGCCTCTATTTATCTCATATTTATTGGATCGATTACTTGTTATATGTTTTAATTGTTAAATGTACATGCGTCTTTTCGATATATTTATTCATGTGCACATTATGTGAAGATTGGAGATTTATTGAATTGTTTGATTTCTATGCTTTGGAAAATAATATAAATATCTTCTCGGCATCTATATCTTATGTGCAAATAGATTGTTTGCTTTATCACATTATGCACTATTGAGAGCCTTCATATGACAAGTTCTTTTATGTTTCGTGATATTTATTATGAAACACTTGTGACACTTAATTGCTCATGAATATCAAACTTATTTATATCTATTGAGCTTTCGGGACTAATGTCTTTTATGAGTGATGTGAAGAGAATTAGGTCTTCGTGAAGGTGAATGACGACTAAGTGATATCAAGGGATGACGGCCAAGTCAAAGTCAACAAAATAAAAAGTTGCCAAAGGTTGATGATCAAGTCGAAATCGAAGTTGATAAGACGGGAGGATCATCGGGTGGATGGTCGAGTCAAGGTCGATGGGTCGATGGAGGAGTCATCAAAGATTGGTAATAGTCAAGGTTGATAAGACAGAAGCATCATCATGTGTGGAACGTCATCAAGAAAAGGATGCGCAAGGTGAAGGTATGGCTAGTGTAGGGCTAAGAATGTTTTCTAATTTTTTTTACCGGTTTTAGTGTTGGTTGGAAGACCGGATTGGTAGGATAGTCGTTGTACTATCAAGAGGTGTCCGGATTGGTTTTGATCAGACCATTTTCTAGTTCTCGGGTGATGCACATTGAGTCTCCTTATCAATAATTGAGCATAGTGAGGTGTCGGGAGTGTTGGAGATGTCGAATTATGTGCGAATTGGGACCCCTTTGGTTTGCTTAGGTTTTCTGCATCTCTCATTTGAATTTGGGTGGTGTAACCTTGCGGGTTATGTAGCCCTCGTTCTAAGCTTTTCGTAGAGTCCAATATCACCTAATTTCGACGTTTGAGCTAGGAGTTATGCCTTTTTCCATTCGGCGGTCTTTGCCGGTCGGGCGCAACATTGCCATCAGTCTGCCCCACAATAGGGGTTGGTCCGCCCCACGGTGGGGGTTGGTTCGGCCCATGGTGTGATGGCCGGTCCGACACTTTGTGACGCTTGGCCCGGTGCAACGTGGTAGCCGGTCCGGCGCATTGTGCTATATGGTCCAACGTGAATGGGTTTGCGACGGACCGGTCCAGCTTGTGAGGAAACTTTTTCACAACGGCTAGTTTTCGAAAGTGAGGGTATTTAAACTTCAAATTTAGGTGTTTTGTTGATGATTTTTAGGCTAGAATTGCCCCTATGTATTAGGTGTAGCCAAGAGAAGAGAGAAAGGGTAAGAGAGAGGAAGAGCACCATCATGTGTGTGATTAGGTGATTCCCTAGAGAGAGAAGTAAGGGAACACGCAAGTCCTATATGCATCACTCTTGTGCTTTGATCTGGTGCTATCAATCCGCTTCATGTTTGTTACTTTTGGTGCTTGCCGGCACTTAGACGGCATGGAGGCATCGTGCGCTGGTGACCTTCTCAAGTGAGCTTGTGTGGAGGCCTGGGCGAATCGTGTTGGTGCTTGCCATCTCTGAAGAGGAGGAACTAGCAACCACTAGTGGAGAAAAGGTGGTTGGCTCGAGAGAGAGAGCCGGTCCTTCCGTGGGATCAAGCCTCAACGTGGATTAGGGGAGACCGGCAAGTCTCTGAGCACTATGGTAAAAAGAAATCATGTCACTGGTGGTTTCCTTGTCTTTCTCATTTACTCCATGCCATCTCATATGAGTTGATTATGTCATTTACATTTTATGCCATGTATTGATTGCTAGTATTCATTCTTGTATTGATCTTGTGAACTTAGCGTTCTTAATATCTAGATTGTGTTAAATTGTTTATTTAGCTTATCTAATAGTTTTGGATTACTCTCACCCTATGATTGCCATCATCTAGATATATTACTTGTGTTCAAAAACTAGGCCTTTATCTTCCGTATTTAATTATATTTGAACCCAAGTGTAAAAATTGAATAGAAACTAAATCTTAAAAACCCCAATTTACCCTTCCTCTTTGGCATCCGATTCCTTTCAGGCTGGCACGTCCTGAACCCTTAGGTTTGGTGCTAACATGAATCCTAAGCCCTAAGCCCACATGTGTTTAGCCGATCCAACTTTCAGCGCGAACACATTTTTTGGCACACCTGATGCACTAGTACAGAATGAGTAATATAAGACGCACAATTTAAGACGGTTTCAGCCTTCTTAAACTAGAAGTGTCTCTTATTGTGGTAGAAATGAGGAAAATGTCGTTTTCAAATCATAATTGTCTTATAAGATTGATACATTTAGGACAGTTAAAATTAAGAACTGACTTATATAAGGAATAAGACGTTTCCAAATCATAACCGTTTTATGTAATTGATGTATTTGGGACAGTTGAAATTAAGAACTGACTTATATAAGGTAAAGACGTTTTTCAAATCATATCCATCTTATATGATTGATGCATTTGTGACGGTTGAAATTAAAAACCGACTTATATAAGGTTAGAGTAGAAGAGTCATTTCCTTATATTTTAGCGTCGTTGATGTGTATGTAATGTAAGACGGTTTAAAAGGACAAAATGTCTTTTATGATGAATCAATAGGACGACACTCCTATTTTAGAAAGCGATTATTTTAAATCTAGGATCATATGCGACGGTTGTATTGTGTGAATAACACACACACACACACATATATATATATATATATTGTATATAGTAAATTGCACTGTTAGTCCCTAAATTTGTCCCATTGTTCCACATAAGTCCATAACTATCGAAACCGTTCACTTAATTACCTAAAACTGTGAAACCAACGCAGTTAGGTTCAAAGGATAGTTTTTCAATTTTAAAATTTTTAAAATCAATTTTGGATTTTTAAATTTTAAAAATGAATTTGAAAATTATTATTTATTAATAAAATAAAATTTAGAAATTTTATTTTAAAAACTATTTTAAATTTCAAAAATGAAATTAGAAAATTTTAATTCCTAAAAATCAAAATTTTATTTTATAATTTTGAATTTTACATTTTTGGAATTATTTTTAAAAAATAAAAATCCTAAATTTTTTTTTTACATTTGTATATGTATATTGTACCTCGTGAGGGGATTTACAACTTTGTAGTTAATATCTTTTTTATTTGAAGCAAATAGATGTCTAAATAATCATAACGCGGATTAAGACATTTATAAGTGTCGGGACCCCCCCTTGGCGGGGGTGAGGTCCCACCTGTGCTTTACCTGTGCTAGTCCCTGGATCAGTAGCTAGCACACACAGACAACAGAACTTGGATCACAACCTTGTCGATTAATTTACATAAGTTTACATCAGAGTGCGCCTTATGGCGTGGTTACATAAGGTTGGCTCGAGGGCCTTACAAAAGCGGAAGTCTTGATTGTACAACTGAAACTCCAAAAGGAAATAAACCCAAAACAATCCCCACAGGCAAAGCTGGAGGAACGCAATCCTAGGTATCTGTGAATTCCTTGTCTTGGACTCCGTCGGCGAAGACGTAGGTTTCGGGGTCTCCATCTTCGAGGTCGCACTGGTACTCTGCACTGCTTGGCGTCGAATCTGTGACCCAAGACAAAGCGAGGGTGAGTATTGGTAAAAATACTCGCAAGTCAATTGACATATGCGAATGCATGGTTTAGACAAGGGAAAGGTAGGGCTCATTTGCGAAAAGCAAGTTTTGAAATAGTTTGCCTAAAATTTTTAAAGCAATTTGGGGAAGAAGTGGAGTAATCAAATCAATTGTTAAAATCTTTAAACCATCCGGCCCCAGCCGGCTCATGCCCCAAAGGCTGTCTCACGATACAAATCGTGGTTTTTGCCAAAAACATTTTCCTAACGGCTAATCCACCGAAGGACCAATAACTCTCGACGGCTAACCACCGTATGCATAATACCACACGTCGGCTAAACCACCGAAGTCATCTCCTCACGGCTAAACCACCGTAGGCTCCCAAACAAAACACGGCACCTGCCAGTTTTCTTCTTTAAAACCACTGAGAAAGAGAGGGAAGAAAACTACCATTGTGGCAGCGCCACCGTTGTCCGCCCTTGACCGTGGGCACGGCTTTCTAGAAAGTTGTTCACTCTGCAGAGGTCGCACGCTTTACCCATGAGAGGTGGTTTTTTCTAGGAATCACCCAAGGAAAATAATCACCACAAGGCATTTGACAATCTCGCTCCTAGCTTGGCATCCCCTCTAAGGTTTCCACCACAGCGCTGGTATCTCCAGTTGGCTGAAGCCCCCTCTTGAGCCTGGTAGGTTAGCGGATGCTTCGCGCCTACTTCACCACACGGGATGTCCAAACTAGGAGTTCGAAAGCTACTCAGCCAGGTCCCGCCCATATAGGCACTCATGGCCGCACTGTTGTACTTAGTTTTGACAACCACAAGGTATCGGTCCTTAGGGACTGGGGTGGTTCCCACACTGGACCCGATTCTCGTGCTTACTGCACCAGCCAATCAATCCGTCCACCCCAATCAGGTTTTACAAACTTTTCCAGAAACCCCCAGGTGACATACCCGCCACCTGACACTAACAATTTTCCCACAGTAGCACCCTGCTACTGCTAATCAAACAAGCACTTTGCAAACAGAGAGGTACTTTGAATTAAAACAGGTATTAAATCAGGGTAAGGTGTTCATCATGTGGTTATCATCTACAATTGACTAGTAGCATGACTAAGCAAGATTGATTAAGCTAATCAAGGGTTGCAAGTATTTACGGATTAATTAGCCTAAGGTTATCAAAGATCAGGATTAATCACATAATTAAAGTGTATTAGGTTCTTAACTAATTTCCTACCATTATGGCAATGATTAATTACCATAGCTATGCACATTTATCAAACTTCTAACAAAGTATTTGTAAAACGCGGCGTGGCGGACACATGGCTCGGCTTTGGCCGAAGCGGCCTGGCGGCGGCGGCGCGCGGCGGCGGCGGTGTGGCGTGCGCGTGGACGCGGGCGTGGCGGTCATTGCGTCTGCGCCGCGTGGCGTCTGCACGGCCGTGGTATGGCGCCTGCCGATGGTATGGCTGACGGCGGCGACGCGACGCGGCGACGCGATAAATGGCCCAACAAGACGAAGTCTTGTAGCACGCGAGTGGTAACCGGCGGGACACGGCCGTCGGTCGTCCGGCCGGTGACAAGGCGGGGCCGCTTGTCGGCGACTTCGAGTAGGGGCGCGATGGATCGCGGCTCGAGCGGCAGCGATTCCGGCGGCGGCTCGCCATGATGAGGGAGGGAAAAAGAAAGAGGAGGCAAGGGTGGTCCGGGGTGAGGTCGGCGAGAGGGGGGCCGGCCGGTGGTCAGTCACGACCGAGGCGGCGGCGGGTGTGTGTCGCCACGGCCAAACAGGCAGCGACCGGAGGGTGTGGCGGGGTGCACGAGCAAGAGGGAGGCACGAGGAGTGTAGGGAGAGCTCGGATTCGAGGCGAGGCCGGCTAGGGCGGTGTGGCGACGAAGCCGAGGTCGGCGCGAAGCGCACGGCGCCGGCTCGCTCCGGCGAGGGATAAGCGGGACCGGTGGTAGGAAAGAGTTAGGGGAGGTCCTAAGAAGGGAGAAGAGGGCAGGGGAGGGGAAATTACCCGGCGGTGAGCCTCGTCGGCGTGAGGGGGCGGTGTGGCTCCGGCGGTGTCCTCCGGCATGCTCCAGCGTCGGCGACGGCGGCGGGCGGCGAAAATGGAGCACGGGGAGTGAGAGGGAGGAGGTGGCGGCGGCGATCGGCCAGGGAGGATGGGGCGGAGGAGAAACCGAGAGAGTGAAGGAGGAGAAACCGAGAGGGAGAAATGGAGGGGGGAGGCTGCGTGGCAGGTAAGCAGTGAGGGGGGTGAGGTGGCAACGGGAGAGAGAGGAAGAGGAGAGAGAGTGCCTAGTAGGGCCCACTGGCCATAGAGAGAGAAAAAAAAAGAAAAGAGAAAAATGGGTAGGGTAAAATGGGAAAGTTAATTATTCATTTAATTAGTCACTTGATTTGCAATGTAAATTTTAATTTGGATTTATTTTTAAATTGTTGCTTTAAAAGTCTAATTTTGAAACCTCAAATTTTACAAATTACCATAATGGGTCTCTAGTGAATAATTTGCAATTAATCATTGTAAAGCAAAAACTTCTAATTATAGCTTTTATTTGAGATGATGAACTCAAAATTATTTGCTTTATGGGAAATAAGGTATTTTTAAAACTCAAATAAATCCTTTACTCTTGATAAATTATTTATTAAAGGTTTTGCTTTTACAAGATCTTAAAATCTCATTTGAAAACAAAAACATCTTTGGAATTAAATTTGTTTTAAAAACTTGGGTTAAACTCTTAACAAATCTTATTTAAAACTCTTCTTTTTCTGAGGAAACCAAATTATTTGTTTTATAAGCTTAGAAATTACTGTAACATACCTATTTTCAAAAAGTTTTAAATTTTAGTGAAATTTATTATAATGCAATTGCATGATGCACGATGATTTTTTTTAAAAAAATAGGGATGTTACAATAAGTTGTACAAAAATAAAAATTATATGAAATTGTAGGGTTCAATGAGGTGTACAACTTTGTAGTTAAAAAGTTTTCTATTTGGTGTCAGTTATATGTCTAAGAAGTTGTTGAAAGATTCGCAAAACTAATGTTAAAAGGTATATATATATATTCTACTATGATCAGAACATGGTGTGAGCCAGGATGGTCAGAAGGGTGAGGTTAGAATGAATAGGTTTTATGTTTAAGTCATGGGATATGCAATGTTTGTATTATATGCATAAATTGTGTTAATGTGTATAGATGGGTGGTAGGTGGTAGGAATATAGGTTTCTGATTTAAAAAAAATATTTTTCCTATTTTTTCACCAATATTTATGCCTAAAATCGTATTTGAAAAATCTCATTTGAGACGATTTAGTAAGGAAGTGACTTCTATAATAGGACATATAAGACGGTTCCATACATAAATGGTCTTATATACTCACTCACATGACACGGTTCATAACAGTCTTAAATGAACATTCTTTTTTTATGACACGACTTATTTAAGACGTATTGAAACCATCTCAAAAAGCTCAAAATAACCGCCTCATAAATACCTTTCTGTAGCAGTGATGAAACCTAGATTGGACGATATGGCTTATTGTTCCAATGTTTCTTAAGAATCCATCTGTGTCGTGACCAACGTTGCTCTTACTCATGAGCAGTGTCAGGATATGGCAGCTCGCATGAAGGAACTAAGACTTGTTTATCTCGGCTCGTTCTAAAAAAGCCGACATGGTGCTCCTGTCCAGAAGACCAACTTTCCAACCATTACTTAGGAGCCATCAACTAACCGATATCAAATTGAGCCTGATGAAATATCGGTTATAATTAATCAATCCTTCCATCATGTTTGTACTAATCAATTATCGACTTTATGATTACCTTAAAGCAGATGATTGTTAGTAGTGTGAAGTACATAACACAAAAACTTATGTCGACTAGGAATCTTCTACGTCCGGCAACAAGTTTGCCAACTTATCCAGTCAATCAATGTCATGTGGTTCTGCTGATGTTGGGCTCAGGGATGATGATTCCATAGGCATCGGCTAACTGGCCTTTCTCTATGGGGCAAGTTGCACCGGAAGTCAATCAAATTAGGACCGATTATCACACGTTTGGTTTGATGGTTCCAAGGCCGATAACTATTCAGTCAACATGCACTTCGGTTAACTCAACGATGCCAGTACTCCACAGAGGCCCTTAAGTGCAAACTATAGGGAATACAACCCAGATATTGTGGCCATCAGTCTCACAGCCGACCCAATTTACTTCACAATCAGTTTATACACCATATAGAATGTCAGCCGTCTAGCTAGTCGGTTAGACCTAAACGTCGCCCATATCTGAATGTATGCCCAGGGGGCAAGCCAGCTATGAACATAGTTATCAGCCACTGCAAACATCGGCTACTACACCATCAGCTATGCCGATGAGCCGAGTTATACCACCTACTCAGTTATGGACTGTGTCGGCGGTTGGGAGTACGGGACTCCCGGGTGCCGAGCTTACTTGTTGAATATAAGGATCAACCGACCTCTTCTCTGCAGCCTCGGGGGCTTTCGGGAAGGCAACCTTGATCAGGCAACCGTAAACGGGAAAGCACAAGGGGTTTAGACTGGTTCGGACCCCTCTGAGAGAGGTAATAGCCCTACGTCTAGTGATCTGTATATAGGAGAATCGTGGGGAGATTACAAAGAGAGTCCCGGGCCTAGCCAACGTAGCGGGACTCGGGTTTCTCAAGTGGGAGACAAGAACTTCGACTTGTGGTTGCCTCAGCCGGAGCTCTTGTGGTGTGTGTAATTTCTAGCAGCTAACCTTTATATGTACAACAGTGTGGTCTATTTATACATGAGTGTAATCAATATTCTAATGGACGCGGAGCCTAGTATTCGGCGGTCCGAAGGCTGCCCTCGGGTGCGTCGTGCTGAAGCAGTTGCCGTCATTATTCGTGATTACGGGAGGACGGTATGGGAATAGAGCAACAAGACGCGGGCAGGTAGCCGCGGTCTCCTGCGCTTCGACGGGACGTTATGGTCTTTAACGGTGTCAGAGCATTTATTACAGCGGATGGAAAGGCCCGCAACCTCTGCTAGGGACGGGGCGACTTGAACTCCTACCCGGGCAGGATTAGGATCATGCCCGGGCCCGAGCAAGGATGGCTTGCTCGGGGAGGCTGGTACTCGCGTTTTTTTCTTGGAGGGGAATGGCAGACTTCCCGGGCGTCACCCCAATCCCCGTCAGACTGATACTCAAACATCGTATCAGTCGGCTCCCATGTCATCAATCGTTCAGCCGACATGTACTTTTACAAACTCAACGGTATCTGTGCCTTAAGGTGAGTTACAAGTACAAACTGTGAGTAATTCTCCTGTACCTTAGGTCGGCTTAGCACATCCGCGACACACACCTGAGTATGCACACGGGGGACAAGTCGACTATGACTTTAATAATCAGATGTAGACTACGAGAGGAGGTACACCAGTGCATGTGCAATCGGCTTTACTGTCTTTTCAATCTACCTCAAAGCCTATTTATACACTAAACAAATTGTCTGTCGTCCAACCGATCGGCTTGGGACAAACACAGGAAGCCCATAAGTATATGCTCGGGAGGCAAGCCAACAATGAGTACCATTATCAGCCACAACAATAATCGAATAGTATGGTCGATCATATTACCATAGTTACGAGGAATCAATAGATCCATCAGCTATAAAAAGCCTTATTCTGAACACTTGGATCAAGTTCCATATCTAGCGGGTTTCGAGGTTCCTGATTTCACTAAGTTCCTAGAAGATGAATCGTCTACTATAATGGAACACGTTGGCCAATTCTTGGCACAGTGCGAAGAGGCTGGTCAACATGATGCATTCAGAATCAGGCTTTTTCCTTTGTCGCTTTCTAGACCTGCATTCATCTTGTTCACTTCACACCCTACCAACTCGATCAACACTTGGGCAGATCTTGAAAGCTGATTCCATGAGTATTTCTTCTCTGGCAGCTCAGAATTAATGATATCAGATTTAAGTGATGTCCAACGGAAATTTGAAGAATCAGTCAACGATTATATGAGACGATTCAAAGATGCGCGGAATCAATGCTATAATGTGACTTTACCTGACAGTCAACTAGTCGATTTGGCATATTAGTGATTGTTGCCCTGGATTAGGAGAAGTTGAGCGGCCAATAGTTCATTGATCTGGGTCATTTGGTCCAACACGTGTCGGCTCATGAGAACCAAACTAGTGTAAACAAAGACGACTTTGTTGAGGGCGACTCGGGTGAGTCATCCAATGTACAGACTATACAAGGCAATGCATACCCGTTCTGAGTCAATATGGTAGATTGCTCGGGGGACAACGTCAAGGAAAAAGAGAAAGCCGACGATATCCAAGATGAGAACGAGTATAGTGGACCAAGTGGTAAAAAGCCTTTGAAAGTCATGATTGGCCAAATGCAAATAGAGATCAAGTATGAAACAGGCTCAAACACCGAAACCAAAGGGACCCCTAGAAATCAGCAAATGGTACAAGGTGGAAAAAGATAAATTGCCTTCAAAGCTTATCTACAAACCAAAAGTAACATTTGCATATTGATGGAGAAATATGAGCTAAGGGCTTCACAAAGTCGAGCTCCAAGACGACGAGTTGGAACTGATATGGCTCATTGGGGATGTGCATATTTTTTGTTTCTGCTGAGAAATTAGCTTGACACTACTATCGGTATGGGATTGCTCTATGCAACACTTTCAACATCATCACAAGGACAATCGAAATATTAGCCAAAATGTAAAGCAAAGAGTGTCGGTTAAGGATAATAAGTTATTAGAGCCGTCAAGATCAAAGAAAACACATAACGATGAGGGCGATGCTTCAGCTGAGAATCTGAAAGGTAGTATAAGATAGTCGATTGAGCTGAAGCCGAGGTGGTGTCCTCAAGGTGTATCCAAGTATTTGAGAAGAAGGTTACAAAGATTGAGGACACAGGAGAGGCATGAAGCTGACAGGGAACGTTAAAGGGATGAGATGTCCAACGAGGATCATCCTATCAGCAAAAGCATATAACAAGTATGGCACTGTAAGAAAAAAGATAGTATTGCGCAGATGTGCTTGGGATTCCGTGCCAGAAGAGAAGGACAAAAGTAGTTAAGCAAATTTCTCGGAGGGCGCACGAAAGATGATATCGGCTATAGAAGATTTGACGGAAAGATCAAAAGCCGATGGTCAGGATTTTTTAAAGACGATCCTCATATTCCAAAAATAGGGGTATGTGCTGACACCCAATTTTGGACATAGCTGAAGTTTCTAGAAGCTATTAGGATACTTGGTCAAAAAGGCTGATATAATAAGAAGGTTCTAGAGAATTTTGGGTCAGACATGATCGGCTAAGAGCATAACCGGAAAGGTTTCCAAGCCAAATAAAGAAGAAGATCCTAGAGTCAGAGTCCTAATCGACTATAACAAGTTACAATAGGAATCCTTACCCAATAAGCCGATGTAGGAAAGTTATAAAAGATAATGTTATCCAAGATTGGCTACGTAGTACATTTTAGGTAGCTTTTTAGATAAGTTTCTATTTGGAGAGAGAGTCCTAGTTATATATTAAGTCAGTTAAATTATATATAGTAAGCTAAGAGTTAGAGTCGTATTGTATCGAGTCCATGTATCGGGTATAAATACCTAACCTATGTTTCAGGAAAAGGGTCCCCAATCAATCAATCTACTATTTCAATGCAATAGTCTTTTCAATTCCTATCAGTAGCAGTAACTTAGTTTCGTCGTATTTTGCTTTCGATCAACTTGTTGCGCATTGCCTTCTTGATCGGCTTTAGGATACAACCCTAGGTGAGCACTGTCTCGATTATCTCGCTTGGTTTATTAGATTACTATCTTTATTTGATATTGCTGTCTATCGCCGTTTCATGCAATAGTTAAATTCTACCCTTGTTCTATCGGCTTATTTGGCTTTACAGATTGGCCGATAGTCTATTTACCTTCGTCTTATTGGTTTGATTAATTTGTTAATCTAGTCGATAATCTGTTTATCCTTCAATCTATCAGCTAAATGATTTAATAGATTAGCTGATAGTCTATTTACCCTCTTTCTGCACCTTTGTTGATTTTATTGGCTTAGTAGTAGTCTCTTTACCTCCCCACTCCACAATATGGTTGATTACATCGGTTTAGTAGTAGATTCTTTACCCTTTGAATCTATTGGTTTAGGGAGATTCACGCCACTGACACTCTTTAAAATTCGCGTTTCGGTGTATGCCATCCTGGCCCACTGTCATAGACACAGACAGTCCCACATATCATAGACAAAGACAAATTGACAGACGAATTGAGTGTCATACAGCTAGTTTTCTATTGGTTTAGATCTAATCTGAGCCAATAGTTTCATTATACTTTTGAATCTGTTACTCCTTTTGGTTGTCTTCAAGTGTTATAGGTTCATACTATTCCAAGATCTAATCAGCTAAATAAAGCTGATTATGTCTCTTCTTGCTGATTGCAGGATCAAATCAGCTGGCATGTTCTGAACCTTAGATTTGGTGCTAACAGGGATCCTAGGCCCTAAGTCCACGTGTGTTTAGCTGATCCAACTTTCGGCACGAACAATATGTTGCCCGAATTTTTCTATCAGTTTAACATTTTGGGTGAGTTGGTCACCGCATATAATTCAATATGTTATCAGACCAAACCAGTGCGCAGCGCCTGTTCCTTATTCAACTTAAACTTTTGAGTGAGTCGACGAAGTTCCAAAGGCATCTAATAAATGTACAACTCACTGAATAGCTGAACTAAATTGTTATACTTCGAGAGTCTAGAGAAGTTAAAATGTTTGAAGCGAAAGTGTTTGGCTCATGGAAATGGCAAAAAGCCTTGAAACCTAACATTTTAATCCATACAAACCATTAGAACCATAGTTTTCAAACCCGTGGGAAATCGTCGATTAAATCCAGCCGGGACGGGATCGTTTTCCTACTAATGAAAATCTAAATTCAAATTTGAATTAAAAATTTTGGTAAAAAACTAAAAGAATTCCTAAAAATAGTAGAAATACATAGGAACATTATAGAACTAAAAACTTTCCAAACAGATGCTTGATTGTTGCGGATTTGAATTTAAGGTGGTCCAAAATCGATAAATACGGGAAAATCCAAATATGAGCATTTTTCATAGGCCCTGGTTTACATGGGCCCTCCGCCGGCTCATCTAGCGCCCACAAAGGGGCAAACCACCTTTTACCGGAAAAATTTAGAAATGACATTCAATTCGCGACGCCGAAAATGCTATACATGGCGTATAGGGACCATCTGGTCGATAACAATGGTAGCCATGTCATATGTTGAAATGTAAATTTTAAAGAGTATCATCATTTGTAGAAATCTCCCCCTTTTATCCTCAGGTCCCCCCTCCCCCACCGACACCTTCTCTGGTCCCCCTCTCTCTTAACACGACACCAGCGACTCTCCTCTGCCCATCCTTCACCAGATCCGGCCCATGAAACGTACAAAATCAATGTCCACTAACGGGAAATCCATGTCATCGAGAGGGAAATCACTTGCATGTAGCGGGAAATCGACCACATCGAGATGGGGGACTAGAAGCCTAGGAGCGATTTCTCAAGGTAATTCATCCCGATTTCCCGCTAATATCTTTCGATTTCCTATCCATATAGTTCGATCTCCTGGTCTATACCACGGTTTACTCTTATTTTTCCTTCGTTTTCGTACAATTTTTCCTTGCTTCACTCTTATTTTTCCTGAATTTCCCTAGATTTTTCAATTTTCCAAGATATTTACATTTTTCATATTTTTTTAACCAATTTTGTAAACTACTAAATCATTTTCCATCAACTTCAAAATATTTCCAGCATTTTTAATAATTTTCTCACCTGATATTTCATTTTCTAGCAAATTCATAATTTCTTAATGATTTTTACTAATCTTCTACCATAAATTTCATTTTCCATCAATTTCATAATTTTTCTACCTTGCATCCTATTTTCCAACCAAATATTCCAATTTTTATTAATTTACAGTAATTATCTTTTTTTTTTATCATCCTGCATGATTTTTCGTTTTTCTTGGTCGATTTCCCGCCAATCTCGACTGATTTGAAACCAAACCGTAACGATTAGCCTTTCTTGAAAATTATTCAATTTCTCGCTAATCCCGGACAATTTTTCGTGAAAACCGAGCGATTTATTGAAAACCCTACTCATTTCCCTTTTTCCGTTCACTCTATTCGATACAAATTTTAAAAACTGAATTTTGGTTGAATTTTAACAAGGAAATTGCGGGAAATCGTGGGAAATCGAAAATCGCCATTGAGCGGGATTTGCTTTAAAAATGGGCTTTGAAACCTTGGTTAGACCTATGGGTGAATATGGCGTTGTCGGGGATTAGGTAGAATACCTTGACGGCTAGGCCCAATGCACGAACCGGGGGAGGATAAGGCGAATATGGTAAACCCGGACTCATACCCCGATAATTGGTGCTCGGAAGTGGGCCTCTTTGCTCTTCTTGATTGGGACTTCTCTATGCAAGCAAAGGTGACTATCTGTGGATTTTCTGAGGTAATACCACTGTTCGGCCCATCTAGAGATGGAGTCTTTCAGGATCGTAACGAGGTAAAAGAAGGAGATAGAAAGCGAAGATGGAAATAAACGCAGCAAACTACAGAGTTATTCCCGGTGCGAAAAAGAGAGTAGAAGTGAAGAAATAAACTCACGGTAGGTATGATACCTAGAAAACCTTTACAGAGGTATGTGAAGATGGCAAGAATAATCATAGAATTAGGGTTGAGATTGAGGAGTTCGCACTCACAGTGCACAAGTACACCAGCAATGAAGTCACTCTCCGGCATGCGAAGACCGTGCAAGACATAGAGCTCGGTAGAGACGACCTCATCCTCCGCCGACTCTGAGTATTCCTCCGTTCTGAGCGCTTGCCATGAGTATGCGTCTAGATGGCCTAATTCTTCGAGCTCGAGCATACGCTCGGTGGTGATGGAGCTTTGGCCATGGAGGTGATTTGGGAAGAAGGAGACAGAGAAAGATCGGGAGGATTCTCTCATGCTAAATGTTCCTAATGCAGGGGAATGAGAGCAAGTGAAGAGTATTCTCACCGTGCACGATTATTATAAATGGAGAAACTAAAGGGACGCAACTATTCCGCCTAAAAAAATGTGCTCGCAAATCGTTGGCCAATGCGTGTGACGAGATTTCCTATGGGGCGTTACCATGGGTGTCATGGACAATATAACCGTTGGAGAGAGTTTTATCCACTCGGCCCTTGCTCGGGTCGGGTGAGTTCTGCTCGTGCTCAGTGGTTTAAGCTCGTTCCCAAACATGGCTTGCTCAAATGAGGTAGTAGTGTTTCGCTACCATTTTTCAAGCCCACCTTCGAGTTTTTAGGCTCAAGGAGAAGGCCCGGCCAACTAGCTTTTCACTTGAGTCTCGGGGCTAATTGTCGAGGATTAGATAAAATACCCTAACGGCTGGGCCCCATGCATGACTTACCACTAGGGTGCATACCAGGGGAAGATAAGGCGAATATGGTAAACCTGGGCTAATAAGCAATTGGTGCTTTTAAGTGGGCCTATTTGCTAATGGACCATTATACGTGCCATGATGGGCTCTAAAGGGATATATCAGGATGATCAGCCCGACGCTCCCACCATCTCGGGAATTCTCCTATATCCAGAGCCCAAAGCCTTCAGGATATGGATGTATCTTGGGGCGCAAGTTAGCATGTTTATAGAATAGGTTATCCGAATAGGTTCCCTAGGTCCTATAGGACCCAGACTACATCTACCTTGTACTATAAATACCGCTCCCATGGTAGGGGGCATCGAGATCCAATCTCATTGCAATAACACAAACGCACACGTGCGACTGGAGTAGGGTTATTATCTTTTTTCGAGAGGCTCAAACCAGGATAAATCTCTGTGTCTAACCTACTTTTCATCTCGGTAAAGCCGAGCATCTACGACAAAAGCCCTTTGGCAGAAAGGAATTGTTTGGTCCTTCAATCAACAAGTAAAGGTTGTTTGGTCCTTTAATCAACAAATAAACTCGGTGGAAAATCTGTTTCCAATCGTCGAAGGGCATGTTTAGTATCCTTACCCAACTTTTCTTACCTAGCCTAGCTGGATGGTCTAGGTCAGGCAAAAGATGAGAAATTGGTTTGTTTGAGCTGACATCAAATTTTGGAAAAGCTGATTGATCGATAGAATGTTCTAGAATCGGCTTAGAAGCACCATGTGACGATGATGCTGTGGGTCAAATCGGATACAGATGGAAAGGAATCTATATCAGCTAGTTTAGATAAATTGAGTAGAGTCTTATAGATAAATAAGTCAAGTTCGTATGTTATACGAATTAGAGTCCTAATCGATGATGTCATGAGTCTGTATAAATATGTAGCCAATAACAGCATGTAGGGTATGCAACAATCAAGCAATCAAATCTATTATTTTTTGTCCTTTACTTTTCGTCGTATTTAGTCTAGTTTCACCGTATTTTTTCTTCGATCGACTTGTTGCGCATCGTCTTCTCGATCGGCTTCAGGATACAGCCTAGGTGAGTACTGTCTCAGTTAAGTCCGATTTTCTCGCTTGGTTTTGACTGAGGGTTAGGTTTTATCCTCATTCTATCGACCAACACATTCGGCGGCGGTAGTCTGTTTACCGTCGTTCTATCTGCTAGTTTGTCTTTATAATCTAGTCGACGGTCTGTTTATCTTCATTCTATTGGTTTGATCAACTTATTGGTTTAACCAATATTCTGTTTATCTTTCACTCTACTATTTGGTTGATACTATCGACTTTATAATAGATTATTTACCTTTGGATTACTGGCTTAGATCTAATCTAAGTTGATAGTTCTGTTACTCTTTGAACTTTTTAATCCACTTGTTTACTCTAAAGATTGTACACAGGTTTATCCTATCTTTTGAGTTAATCGGCTAAATTAAGTTGATTAATTGTCTACTTTGCCGATTTCAGGTCAAATTGGCTGGCACGCCCTAAACCCTTAGATTTGGTGCTGACGGGGATCCTCAGCCCTAAGCCCACGTGTGTTTAGTTGATCTAACTTTTAGCATGAACATTTTGGTTCTCCTTGTTAGCTTGCCTCCCATCCCTCCTCATCCTTCTATGCCTCCCTTGTCGGGCTGTTTTTCCACCGGGCTCCTCTCCTCTCCCCATTGGTAGGGGAGCAAATGGATTGAATAGTTATTTTATCGTATTTGTATCCGTATTGTTTAAATGAATACGAATACAAATTTTGATATTCTCGAATAAAAGTACCGATATTGTAGAGAATATAGATACAAATCGGATATGTACTCAATTCGAATTAGATACGGATATCCTAATTATTTATATGATTGTGGAATATTTAGGATGTTTTATCCTTGCATATAGTGTACTTAACCATTCTAATCTATTATTTCATCTAAGAAACATGAATTTCGCTAAACTATAAATATTGGCCAAACTAATAGCCATATTTAAAATACATATATTATTTTGTTAATTTTGAATACGATGAATAATGCGGATAAAATAGCATTCCGGATAGCAAAAGTTCATATCGTATCTGTATCCATATTTTTTATATAGATACAGATAAGTATTTGAATAGTAGAGAAATTGTTAATCGGATGTAAATATCTAAACCGTATTCATCCATTCAGATACGAATGTCCGATAGTACGAATAATCCGTATCCGTTTTGCACCCCTGCCTATCGTGTTGACTACCCATCGGGCTCCTTCCCGAAACATATGCCTACCAACCACGCTTCTTCCCAGCACGACCTCCTCGATCGCTGGCCGCTGCCATGTGCAACTCCTCCCCGCGCAACAATCATGAGATTCACACCGTGAAGGGCCAAATCAGTGTCGTCGAGGACCAAATCGAGGGTGGTGGCAACGGGGTCAGCATCATGCCTCCCCACAGCTGTCTTCCCGTGCACTCTGCTCATCGAACACATCCCCGTTCTTAGTCGTCTCTCGCTTGGATGTCTCTCACGCACCTCTCCCTCTCACGCACGCAGCCTTGCCTATGAATGAGAGCCAATTTCAGCTCGCCTCGACGGTCATGGAAAATCTTGCTTGGGCTAGCTAGTCTGCCTGCCAAAGCTATCTTTTTGGTGTCTGTAGATGGGCTTATAGCCTAGTAGTGGGAGCGAATATATTTATTCCTACTAATCCAGATTCAATTTTTATAATTGGCACGACGTGATGCATATTGAAGGATGTGTTGATGTTGAAGCCAGAACTTTATTCGTTTTATAAAAAAAAGTTATGAAAAACCTTTTAGTAGCTATAAGGTTGCGCAAGGAAATTGGAGAAATCAACTCGATCTGATCGGTAACTGCACAGATAAAAAAAGGAAAATAAGAGCCACGTTAGACGAAAAGCATTGTTGATTGACTCGAGCTGTTGCTTTGAGAGGTTTTAAAGAGTTGAGTGCTGTGAAGTGAACGGCGTCAGATTCGTGGGTAGAGGAGGAGGAATAGACGAAGGCCGACGACGAGAGCCAGTGCGCAGAGTGAAAAGATAGATGGCCACCTTGAAGCGAATCCTACCGGCAAACTGAAGCCTGAAGGATCGCTCCAAACCTGCACGGATTCTCTTGCTCCGTGCACGTGAGGATGGCAATGTCACGGCTTTGCTCTTGCTGTTGTCGGGGCGCGGCTTGGTGGTGGTCATGGTGGCGCGACTGGCGTCTCGGCTGGGGAAAGCCTCGCTGCTTTTCCTTGCGCAGGTGAGGCATCAGGCATTATATTCTCCTGAACACTGACAGTCCGACGCGTTCTATCTCCCCATGGCACTACATGGCGCTCGTACTACTTGGCTCTACATGGCACTCGAGTCGCTGATTAAATAAAACTTACTACAAATGTGCCGTGCGTCTTGGTAATTTAACAGTTAGCAACTTACACTGTTTTCTTTAGTTTATCTTATTTATTGATTGTCTTATTTGTTTATAAACTTATTTGCTTATTTGACTTGTTTCTATGGCTATAAGAAATGGTTTTGAGATAAAAAATGGACTAAATAAGAAAATGCGTTTAACTTTTTAATTCGAAGATAAGAAAATCTCTACTATTAAAAAATATCTTACAGTGAGCGTTGAGTGCTGATTGATGTAGCCTACTTTTAATCTTATCCATCGGTCCATCCATCAACGCTCATGACTTAAACCCTTGAGATGGCGATCTAATCCAATCCCAACTTCATGGTCCAATCTAGTCCCACTAATTACTCGCTTCGCTGCTCCAAACACCACGGCAATCTCAACAACCCCGGTGTAGAGGAAGAGATCGTCGTCTTCTGCATCCACACTGTGCCGCTGCTTGTGAATCGAAGGTGGGACCTCCTTTATCTTGCCGCCGTGGACCTTCCCACCGCACGTCGTTGTCACTACCGCTGTTACCAAGACATCACTATGGGCTGCTAATGCCTTTCCTTTGCACCGCCGCCGCCGCCGCCTGACGCACCTCCGCCACCGCGCCTCTGCCGCCACCTCGCTGCCATTGCTACCGCTCACCAATAATAATACATGTTATGATAATATAATATCTTATTTAGAACTAATAAAGCCCATTTTTTGGGGGACAATAAAATCGACTATGCTATTTAGAGTACTTATTTTACGTAGTTTGTATCCTTTTCTCTATGCTCTTCATAATTTATATCTCTTTTCCTTTTTTTTTTGCCTCTGTAGCAACACATGGACATCTAACTAATACTAAATAGATAAAATAAGCTAAAGATAACAACCCTAGGACACCCTATAAAAAATTTACAAGACCTTAGAGCGAGCTATGGCGAAGGAGTTGAAGGAGAGGGAGGCATTAGGGCGATGCGTCACGGAGTTGCAGAAGAGGGAGGTGGTAGGGCGAGGCATCGCAGCATGACATGAGCGAGCAGGCAGAGGTGGCTAATAGGCTGGCTCGGGCTAGGCCGGTTAATAGCAGGCCCATTTGGCCCAACAATATTTTAAAAATCAGAAAAAATGAAAAGAGTTACAAAATATTGAATTATACATCAAGAGAATAGATGTATGAATACATATAATTAGTTTTAACACTCTGCTATAATACGTAGCGGGCCGAACCAAACTGACCCGATTTAGCACTATACGGCCTAGGCCAGTGAACAATCTAGGTAGACCCGATTCAATCTGACGAGCCAGAATAGACACCCCTCTGAGCGGGCGGTGCTAGCCCGAGGAGCTACAGGAGAGACAAGCGGTAAGGCAGCGATCCATGCAAGCGGGTAGGGGAGCATGTGGCCGACTGGCCGTGGGACGAGATTGCAAGCGTCATGGGGGAACAATAGACGTCTGACGAGCCAGGCTAGACACCTCTATGAGCAGGTGGTGCTAGCCCGAGGAGTTACAAGAGAGGCGAGCAGTAAGGTAGCGATCCATGCAAGCGGGTAGGGGAGCATGTGGCCATGGGACGAGATTGCAAGCGTCATGGGGGACGATAGACGGTGGTGATGATGTGGCTAGAGGGGTCTGGGTGAGCAACGGGGCGGGACGGCACACGGTCGTGGCTACACCCAGCATATTTTCTCTAGTTCCGCCTATGCAGTGAAGTAGAGAGCTGTACACGCTGACATGACATGCTGTAGGTTCAATTCAACAGCCGGTACATCATGCAGCTCGACATTTCCCAGGGAAAGAATAGAATGCGAGATGGTTTATGATGTACAAATCCAAGCAACGGTTTTAACAATCAAATAAGTCAATTAGATCAGACATTCGATGGGCGGGAAAAGCCTACGGAGCTGTGCGTGGGCCGTTAAGTTTGGTTGATGGGCCTTGTTACCTGGGCATGGCTGATAAATGCAGAATTTTATTTTTTTTATATTTATTTTTTTTCAGAAATAAATAAATGGTATTCAATTTAAAAAAATAAATAAATAGACTCCCATCGCCAGCCCGTTGGGCGAGAAGTTCGAATCGCTCGTCGGTTGGGCGAGATTTTAAAAATCCGCCCGACAAATGGGCGGCTTTGCTTTCATGACCACCAAGACGGCGATGGGCCAAATACCGCCCGACGGGAGGGCGATCTAAATAAACCGCCCGCTGAACGGGCGAGTTTTGGAGGCCCAAAAAAATCCGCCCGCCCAACGGGCGATATTTGACCGGCCCGTCCAACGTGCGAAATTTGGGCCTTTTAAGGCCGGCCGTTGCGCTGTTGCCATTTTGAAGGCAGAGAGGAGACCGAGAGCGAGAGAGAAGAAAAACGCAAGGCTAGAAAACCTTGTTTTCAACAGAATATCCTTTGCCCAAACGGTGGAGAATATCTTTGCCTTGTCATTCCTCGTGAAAGATGGCAGAGCGGGAATCAACATGAATGACGACGGTCATCACATTATCTGTAAGCACTTTACTTTATTGCTCTTTTGTTACTGATATAATGTATGTTCAATTATTCACTGTGATATGTCCGATGTTATTCTGCTAGTTGTCAATTTAGAATAAACCTTGTTCCAGTAAAACAGAATAACATCGGACATATCACAGTGAATAATTGAACATACATTATATTAGTAACAAAATAGTAATAAAGTAAAGTGCTTACAGACAATGTGATGACCGTCGTCATTCATGTTGATTCCCGCTCTGCCATCTTTTACGAGGAATGACAAGGCAAAGATATTCTCCACCGTTTGGGCAAGGACATTCTGTTGAAAACAAGGTTTTCTATCCTTGTGTTTTTCTTCTCTCTCGCTCTCGGTCTGTGCTGCTTTCAAGGCCAAAATTCGCCCGTTGGACGGGCGGGATTTCAAATATCGCTCGTTGGGCGGGCGGATTTTTTGGCCTCCAAAACTTGCCCGTTCAGCGGGCGGTTTATTTAGATCGCCCTCCCGTCGGGCGGTATTTGGCCCACCGTCTTGGTGGCTGAAACAAAGCCCGCCCATTTGTCGGGCGGATTTTTAAAATCTCGCCCGACCGACTGGTGGTTCGAACTTCTCACCCAACGGGCTGGCGACGGGAGTCTATTTATTTATTTTTTTAAAATTGAATACCATTTATTTATTTCCAAAAAAAATAAATATAAAAAAAATAAAATTCGGTGTGAGCAGGGCAGACAGGCGGTGAGAAGAAGTGGAGGAAGCAATGATTTGATGATAACGGTAACAACAACAACAATATCAAAAACAATAATAATATAAAATTACACTCTTGTCCATTGAACTCACAGGGAAGTTTCGTTTAGCCCTTTAAATTTGAAAATTATTTTTTTCCCTCAGACTTATATCCGCTTGCACCATTGTCCTAAATCCGTCGGATCTCTTCTATTATACATGTGATATGGCTACCATGTGGCCGTCATGTGGCCGTTAAAGATTGACATGGCCGTTAAATAACACCGTGGCTCACTACCTGGGTCTCCACGTCATCTTCTTCCATATGATCTCTCTCTCAAGCAGGGGTCGCCGGTGTGACCCGTCCCCATCCTTGCAACCCAAAAATCCTCCCGCTCCCCATCCCCATCCCGGTATTGGGATGCTTCCTCCGAGTCCTCGTCCCCGTTCAATGTCGACACCATCAGGAGACCAAGATGGAAAGAAGGAGCAAAGAAAACCTTGTCGCTGCTATTGGCGGCGACGCTACTCACTTACAACTACTCACCCTCTAGAGGAAGGATAGGGAGGGTTGTTGCCATTGTCAGCCACTGTTCCTCGAGTGTCAAGTCGCTGTCGCTGGTCGCTGCTGCTCGTGAAACCATCCCCGCAACCTGCTGCCTCTTTGCCTGCGCCACCGCCACCAGTCGTTGGCCGCTATTCTATGCTCCTCTACTATCCTAGCTGCACCCCTATACGACGCCAGCGTCTAAAGGGAGTCAGGGAGGGACGCGGGGGCCGTCCGACGCCTGTCGGACGAGCTCCCGTCCGATGGCCGACGCTCCATCCAACGGCCAGCGATAGATCTAGATGAAAACTTTGTTATTTTTGTTTTAGCTATGAAAAATTCTTAAAAAATCTGTAAAAATCGTAAATATTAACTAATCTATGTCAAGTTCAACATATATTTTTAGTATTTATTTATATTAAAGTTTTTAGATCTAGTTATGCTTTAGTACATTTATGAAAATGAATATTGATCATAAAAAGATGAAAATAATATATGTTGAACCTAAAACGGATTAGTTAATATTTACAATTTTTACAAATTTTTTAAGAATTTGTTCATAGCTAAAACAAAAATAACAAAGTTTTCATCTAGATCTGTCGCTGGCCGTTGGATGGAGATCCAACGGCCAGCGTCGGCCATCGGACGGGAGCTCGTCCGACGGGCGTCGGACGGCCCCCGCGTACGTCAGGGAGAGGGAGTTGAGGTCGTCGGCCCTGGCATCTGGATGGAAGGAGGCGAGGAAGCGTCACATCAGGAGGGAGGAGAGGATGAGTTGAATGGCGACTAGGGCATGGAGAGGAGGTCGGGTGAGGGCATGAGGTTGAGGAAGTATGGGGTTAAAATGATAATGTGGACTAGGCTTGTTTAAAGAAATTGGGCCTTGTATATGGGAATGTGGACAAGTTGGCTAGAGGAAGTTCCGGTAGGCTACCCGTTGAATTGGATTGGACTGAATTCGATCCCTATCCGGGTATCCACGGGGGAATAATCTCACTGTCTCTGTCCCTACTATGACGGACCAAATTCTGGTAAAAATTTATCAGAAAATGTCCAGAATGCCAACTGTTCAGGATTTCAGTTGCATTCAGAAATAGTACAGCTTGCTTAATTTATTACATATTACAAAATATTTTACAGCGAAAATGGAAATTTAACCTGGTAATAAAAAGAAAATACATGCCCATACACCACAGGCAGAGCCTGAGTATAAGGTAAACCTTAGAAATCAATCCTATGCGAATTCCCTTCTTCATAAATGTCCATTTTTTGATTATAAAGTGGATCCTGTAAAAAGAAATAAATTGCCCACATAACGTGGGTAAGTACTAGTCGTACTTGCGGGTTTCTTGAAAGAATATCACTGTTAATATATGATAACAGGATTCAAGGAATAGTAAGGCTTTATGGTGAATATGCAAATTTTAAACTTTAAAAATCTTATCATTATTTTAAAACAATTAATAATAATAGATCAAATTCTACCATCTTTCTCCATCCTTATTCATTTGCAATCCAGACAACAATTTTTCATAAATTTATGGATTTTGGTAAATAAGAGAGGCATCACCCAGTTGACACAACTGCATATACTCGAAGTAAGATCCATCGATGAATTTGTTATTAGCTCTGTAGAACCTATCCAGCTTTACCCATATAACAACTCCTTATATGGATGGATGATTAATGTGTCATTCTTATTCATTTTAAACCCAAGTTTTTATAGAAGCAAACGATTTACGAATGACCTTGTTATTCGCTGCCCTTGAGTGTTTCCACCAGCCATACATGCTGTGACCCTGGCCCAAGACGGCAAAAATAACGATATTTCTGAATTTGCTTCTATATTTTATGGAGCAATGAATCCAGACTTTAACTCAACCAAACACTCAGTCTGGTGCCCTTGAGTGTTGCACCCTTTTTCCCGGGGTGCCTTACCTAAGCCGACAAAGTAATTTTTCCGAATTGCTCTATATAAATTCAATCAACCTTCCAGACTACAACTTTTTCGTAACAAATAAGTTATCCAATCTAACTTATTTGTACAGACCAATTCTCCATTATATCATGAGATAATCAAATTTTAATATTTTTGCCTATACTAGGTTTTATCAAAGGTTGATTATTTTTAGGTGGCTTTTTAAGGTATTGGAGTTTGGATAAAAATTATACTTGAAATGTATAAATAAATAACTAGAAAATATATACAATAATTAATAAATAAAAAATGTAGGTATATCGAAATGTATCAAGGATAAGAAAAACCTGCCTTAATTGAAGATCGGATCACACTTATTGAATTTTCTGGACATTTACAGCTAAAGTTTCCAGAGAGCGAAGTTCATCATCTATACGTTATAAAAAGAGAGAAACTCCAATAAATATCCAAATAATAAAAGTATTTAAATAAATGACAAAAAAAGGGTTTTAGGGTAAAAGGGGTGATAGGCTGTATGATTTTATAAAAGTTTGAAAATATTTTCTAAAGAAAAAGGAGTAGGGGTTTTTATGTAAAATAGGTATTTTGGGCAACATAAGGTTAGGGTTGGGATATGGGATTGGTGGTTATAAATAGGAATTATGGAGAGTTTTATTGTTATTAATTTTGTAATATTAATATTTCTATTTAACCTTATATTGATAGTAATTAAAAAGGATTGGTTTTGATATTATAATTTTATATGGAAATGTTTATATGGGTTGAATAGATTATATAAAGATTTTTATATTAAATAGGTTCGAATGGGATATGTAAAATTTACTAACAAAATTTCATATTAATTTTATATTTTAAGGAAAGTTCTAATTATGTTAAAGAAAGGGTTTAAATTTAAATTTGAATTTCTGTAGGTTTTAAAAATGTAGAGATATTATTTCTAGATATAAAACATTATTTTGAGTAATTTTTATATTGGAAGTTTTACTAATTCTTCTTCTGTATTCTTCAATTAAAATGTTTTACTATATAAGGAAAAGAGAGTAAAAGGATTTATTTAGGGTTATTTTATTAAAACAATATGATATTTTATATTTTTATATTATTCTTTATCTTATGTTAGATTTGTATGAATTTTTGTGAAATTTTATGTAAGTGATTTAATATTTTAGGTAAAGTTCAAACTGTTTAGATAAAATTTTTAAATTAAAAGGAAATTAAGTTCTTACTGGGCTATTGGGCTCGGCCCAATTAAGCGTGTAGACTGGGCTGACATGCGGGACCCGAATGGCGATGAGTGCTTGGTTTGGTAGGGTGGTGGACACAGTGGGGCCGGGGCAAGGAGAGAAGAAAAGGAAAATGGAGGAAATGACGGGAGATCGCCGGCGATTTAGGCTTAGCGGCCGCGGTGAGAAATTGAGGATGGATTCATGAAATTGGGGTTGTATGGGTTCTAATGGTGGTCGTGGTGAAGCTCGGGATGGTTCGAGGCGGCCGGGCGGCGAGTCCATGGCGACGGCGTGTCGGAGTGACAGTGATGGAAGGGCTCCAGTGAGAATTGGGCTTGAGCGAGGGTTGGGTTGGGTTGGGTTCGCGACGGAATTTGGAAGGTTTTCTATGTGGGAGCCGAGATCTGAGAGGAACTGGAGTGAGGAGGAGGATGTCGCCGGGGTTGGGGAAGAAGGTGGCGGAGACGGCGGTCTGGAGCTTTAGGGAAAATGTTGAGGGGTAGAGAAGGGACTTTGGGGTGTAGCGGCGCCGGAGGGGAGGTTTTTATAGGCCGAGACGGAGTGGCGGGCACGGATGGAGGTCTTCATGGCGGCGGCGGCACCATGGTGGTGGCGGCGAGCGATTGGGCGGCCATCGGGGATGGATGAGGTTGATGAGGTGGCGGCAGCTGTCTGCGGCGGCGCGAGCTGTCCGGTGGTGGCAATCCAAGGGTAGAGGAGGTAGGGAATGACGGCCGCGACATGGTTCCCGTGGGCGACGGAGGCTCCGGCGGTTTGAGGGACGGCGGCGCTCGTGGGAGGGAGGAGAAGCAACGGCGGCCGTTGGATTTGGGGAAATTGTGGGCGCCGTTGGATTCAGGAGTAGGGACTGACATGTGGGACCTACGTGTTAGTGAGAGAGACAGTTTAAGTGGAAGCGTACTTTCCTAAAAAGGAAAGCACATTCCGGGTCGTTCCCAAATAGGAAGGTTCTTATATATAAAAGGAAAAGGATTTTCCAGAAATTATTTGAGGTTTTAAAAATTCATATAGAGCTATAGGAAGCTCAGAAAATTATCAAATAAATTTCTAAAAATCCAGAAAAATGAGTAGAATCCAAATATGAAATAATATTTATTATTTTATGGGATTTTTATTTTAGAAAAAGAGAGATAGGGTATTTTTTTATAGAATAAATAGGTGCTTTGTTTAGAAAATTCTTTAAAATTTAGGAATGATTACAAGGACATAATTATAACTTTTTGCGAAAAATTTTTATACTAAATTTAAAATTTTGGGTATGTTACACCTACCATCCTAACACGGGGAATGGATTTTTCTCATATCCATCCCCACGAGGAGCTATTTCTTCCTATACCCATCCCTAATAGATGAATTCTTCACCGGGGATCGAGAAATGGGACCCATTGCCATCCCTAACCCGGATTGACCGATGACCTGTCACAACTTCTATTTGTCATTTTTTTTAAGTCCTTACTAGGCCGAGGCATGTAGATCCAACTGGTTGGGTTTATAATTTGGCCTCTAGCATTAGCCCCTCTTTTGTACAACTTATTAAATATTTAGTATTGTGTTTGCATAATAAAAAGATGTTTTTAAGATCTTAAAATATCTCCAACAACATACCCAAAATCGGATACTCATATCTCTATTTAGTAACTGTCTAACTAAAAAAAGATTCACTACCTATATTTCTATCCTTTCCGATAGAATACTCAAATCCAAAAACTTTACAGACAGAGGTGAGAGAATATCCATACATAGCAATTCTCTTATCTCATTTAACTATCCACTTAAATATATATAGCAATATTGTTGGAGCACATGAATACTACA
This sequence comes from Olyra latifolia, assembly GCA_036346145.1. Classification (NCBI taxonomy): domain Eukaryota; kingdom Viridiplantae; phylum Streptophyta; class Magnoliopsida; order Poales; family Poaceae; genus Olyra; species Olyra latifolia. The sequence goes on from CM070530.1 coordinate 7,920,893, forward strand.
ATTGCTAGGATATAGCTATTTTATCCAAGATAGTCTTAGGAGGGGGAGTTTTGTACCAGCACACTCCAGGAAAGTAAAAAACATTAACGGCTTGTTTGGAATCCTTTATCCCGGCCAGGATCCTCGCCTGTTCCCAGGGGCGGCAACCCGCGGGGGATGATTTCCCTGCGCTGCTCGAAGGTGCGTTTGGAAGCTCATGCAACGGGGTTTTCTTGGCCCGTTCCACGCGATATCCTCGGGGAAACCAGCACCTTCTCCCGACTCGTGGAAATTTTTCCGCGAGCCGCTCGGTCGCAGCCCTCGCCTCAATCCCCACCACGCCGTCCCGCAGCCCGCAGATCGCCAACGCCTCCACCCCTGTCGGGCCCCCGCTGGCCGCCGCCAAGTCGCCCAACCGCCCGCCGCCCCCAGATCCCGACCCCGCCGTTGTCCCGAGTTCCCGACCTCCCGGGCGCCGTCTCCCTGAGCTTCAAGCCACCGCTGCCGAACCGAAGAGAAGCGAATCCAGTACCACTAGCCACCGATCGGTCGCGACGTCGGCTGCGGCGTACGGCTGTTCGGCGGTGCTGCCGTTCGCGGTATTTCCGGGCAGCCTCTCTCCCTGTCGGGCGCCTCCTTGCCGTGCCTCCGTCGCTTTCACCTCCCCCAACCCCAGGTCGTTGGCTCCCGGGTGTTTAGCACCTTCCCGTGCTGTGCTCAGCTCGGCGACGCCATACCTTGTGTACTCTCCTTGCAGGCTGAGGGTTTCCTATCGTGTGACACTCTCCCTCTGCGTGCTCCGGCGAGGTTGATTCGGACGCTACCGGTAACCTCTCCGACCCTGCTGTTAGGGCTGAACATGTTTGGGTTTTACCTGCCTTTTGTCCTCGTGGTGATAAATGGAAATTGCAGAAGCTAGTGACGGCAGTAGAATTTATGACTTACGAGGATTCAGTGAGTTTGGACTGTGTTACGCAACCAGCAATACTATTAATTAGTTAGATGCTTAAAGCATAGCAGGAATTTGTTTGGATTTCTGAAATTTACATAGCTCATATTTTGTTTAGTATGCGATAGAGATATTATCTTGCATGTTTGTAGATTTACAAGAGGCAACGATTGTACAATACCGTGAAAACACACTGCTTTAAAATATGTGTCCAACCTGGTGTATTGATGCTGGCCACTAAGTTGTGATTATAAGCTTTGAGCTTGGTGATATTGTGGTTCTTTTCTATCCTCAGAATAAAGTGTGGTTTTTCAGCATGCATGTTTAATTCATTGGTTATTCGATCAGTGACTAGTGATATGTTGTGTTGTCTCATGCTATAATGGCTACTTGATTGTCAGATGGCGAACGAGGTAACGAAAGAATGTAAATGTGGTATTTACCGATGCTGATCTGATTTTTTTGGTATTTACTGATGTCAAACCAAAGTTTAGTTTGGTATCTCATTTCAACTACCATATTTGAAAAGCGTATGCACAACTCTAATCCTGCCATGATGAATTGATGATATGAAACATAATCTACTTCCTGCCATAATCTTGTAGAGGAGCATGATTGGGTTGAAAATTTGCTGATGGTGCTGCAGTTTTTCTTTGCCGTATCAATGTATCATGTCCACCTCATTTGTATTTCATGGAAATCCCCTTCCCTTTTGGATCACTTATTCGTCCTGATTGCCATGCTAAACTCTCCTCTACCTACAAAACTTACTAGGAGTGAACCAGATCACAAATGCATTGGATTAATCACTTAATTAATGCCATCATCTGTTGGCTGTTACTATCCTTGAAGCTCTCTGTCTTATCACGGACAACTTTGTGACCATAGCTGGATCATTTTCTTGTCCCTGCTAAACTCCATTGTCATGCTTGATGATTGACATTCATCCCTTGGCCGTTGCTAATCTCGGATTGGTCACCATGGAGGCTAGAGCTGAACTAACGTAACCTGAAGCACTGCTGTATGGAGGAATCAAGATATGTTGCATAACACCAATGTTATTTTTTTTGACACAATAACACCAATGTTGTTAACTGTACTGATTTGGCATCATGGTCAGAACCTGGAGTGAACCTATTAAGCTATTACTATATGTTATGCATTTGGTAGCATCCCTAGTTAATGTAAATTGTTCACTCAACTCAAAAACTTAAATTTTGTTCTTAATTTTATGATTTTTTCTTAAATTTTGGAATAATATTCTTTATTTTTAAAATTTCGGAATGATTATGCATATTATAAAGAACTCTTGTCATTTTAAATTTTCGGAATATTATTCTTCATTTTACGAGCCCTTATGAGACATGCAAATGTTTTTTCTGTATTTTTTGAGGTGTTTTTGGATGGCCGGGATTTTTATCCTTTGCCTTTTCAAACAGGACTCGGGAAATAATTCCCAGAGGGGATTTTTTCCCCTGGGTTATGAGATGCCACCAAAATCCCCTCTTGGGATTTTTATCCCTGGGTTTTATTTCCTTTGTTTCCAAACAAGCCCTAAGACACTATCCAATCCATGTGGCCAACGCACAAGCTAGTTTGAGGACTACTGAACAAAAATATTGCCCAAATCCGGATAGATTTTAGGATCAGAATCCATCAAATCGTCCGCTCCGGCTTTCCATCGGACAGAAAATCCATCAAATCGTCCGTATTCTCCTCCCTCCAAGGGCCGCATCTTTTACAATGTTCTCCTGCTTCCTTCGTTCCCCTCCCACTCGGGCGATGGCTGTGGAGTTCGATCAGAAGAAAGGTTCGATATTTTCGCCTCGCTTCTTCTCCTTCCTCCGTCCTCCGCTTACTCCTCCCATGGTTGGGAATTCGCAGTCGTCGTCAACTTCCAATCGGTCGGCAGCGCGCCGAGGCTGAGGCAGTCCAAGTTCAAGGTGCGCCCTTTCTTTCTTGTTTCCCAGACGATTCACAAGTTTAGCATTCTACTTCTGAATATTACTCTGCAATTCTTCGTCCAAAGATCGTGCATTAGTCCAGGTTTTCGTGATCTATCACGTTCGTGTGAGTGACTGATTCGATTTGGTGCTTTGGCCTTGGCCTATCAAATCAGTAGTTGCGGCCAGTTCAGCATCTCTTAATATTTCTGGGAAAAGGAGAATAAGTAGTATTTGGGGGGATGCCTCAATGGTGCTGCAACATGCCGTACCTGATTATTCGTTGGGGCGTCTTGCGTCATTCAGAAACGTGGCCGTACTGTAGCCATCAGGCATCGGAAGAAACATTTGTGAGGTGCCTACTTGGGCTCATTAAAGTCTTTGATAGATGTCATAGCACCAGCTTTTGGCATGTTTCAAGAACAACATGTGTGCACCAACACACTACGCCCCACAGACCTGTCCTGCTGACGATGACAGTGGTATTTGTCAAGAACTTTACTTTCTTTCCAACTTGGCGTATTTCGCGAAGATTGCCTCAAGATATAGTTCGTTGGGTAATTGTCGGAGTGATGTGAGGTTGTTTTGTGATCATTTAACTTCTGAGGTAGTCTTGTATGGGTTAGTATTGGGTGAAAGGCTGAAAGCATGTAGTTTTGGGATCCAACCTAGCTTGAGATGCGTTGGTATTTGGTAGTTTTACAGACAGAATTTTCTGTCCAACACCAATCTGTAGAAGGTCCTGGACTCCTGGTTTAATGGGTCGATAAACTTCTCTATGTTCGCTATCTAATAAGATTATATGTTAATTTGTTATGTTTCATGTGCTTTGAAAACTGAAATTTGACAGGCTGTGCTCACCATGCTTATCCGTTTTTAGATTGGTGGAAACGAGAGGTTTCTGAAGGTCATTGAGTTTCTTCGCTGCCAAATTCACCAGGATACAGTGGTATTGATATAGTTTGACAGTCCATAGATTAATCTGGAGTAGTCAACTTACTTTCGAATGTTATGGATAATCTCTGTCTGTTCGCCCGCAGTACCTCAAAGTGAACGGTGCATTTTCACCGAATCCAGATGAGTTGATAATTGACTTATGCAATGTAAGTCTCAGATATCTCAGTGCTTGTATGTCATTTTCAATCATACGTCTCTTGAAATGAATGCCAAACAGCCATGAGATGTTGAGTGTGTTCTGCCAGTTTTGAAAACAGGTACAAAAGCATTGTGCCTGCAAAGTTCGCAGTTAATTCTATTCTGTCAATTTAATTGCGTAGACAAACTGAACAGCTGCATGAACAATCAGCGACTTAACCTTATTACACTAACAACAACAGCTAAACATCTCACATTTTGTTTACATCGCAGAACTTTGGAATCAATGGGCAGCTGTTGGCTAACTATGCATCATTGATGGCGTGGGGTTAAAAGGTGCGCTCGCTGGAAAGAAATTTCGATAAAACATGGAAAAAAACCTTTCTGCGTCGAAAATTAAGTTCTCTGCACGCTCCTGCTGCAGAGTGCCGCCTGTGAGTTGGAACTTCAAATCGAAGCTCTTCTGTACATATTGGTGTCTAAGAACATCCGTAGCAGAAACCCTATAAACACTGTAGCGTTGATTTGGCGAGGATAGAGTTTCTGGTGAAGTGAAATCTTTTAGAGTATAGTGTAAAGTGTGAAGGAATTTTAGAACGATGGATCAAGTTGTGGTGAATAATGTTTTAGAGTAGTGTGGATAAGGTTTCTGGTGTGGATGCTCTAACATGATGGCAATTGCAATACCAGTTTCCCGGCTTTCATCTGCAATGCAAAACTGTGGCATATCAAATATTCTCTTGCGTCAGCCAGCCCAATTTTTCCCTAGTGGATCAGGGCTAAACTGTGGCATATCAAATATTCTCTTGCAAAACTGTGGCATATCAAATATTCTCTTGCATAAGCAAGGCATCTTTCCTGGGATTCGGTTGTTCTTTTTACAGATTGCCATTGTGCTCAAGTCATTAAGGCAGTCATCCATCAGCATCAGCTTCGTCCAGACGTTAGCACTGAGCTAGTGAATATTCCACATTAGCAAAGTTGTTGCGGCGCAGTTTCTCTCCACGTTGATGTCTCTCCGTCCATTTGTTACAACCTGCAACTGTGGCGTGTCAATACAGTCTAACTGCCATGAACAGCAATTTGGTATTGCGGTGATTGCAACAGTTGGTATAAATCACCCACTATCTAAGATACGATTGGACATGTACAAATTTTTTGGTACAATTTTTTTTTCATTTCACTCACACAAAGTTGCAAATTTGGTCCACACAGGGGTTTTGCCATGCTTAGGTTAGAGATTAGTTTTGCAAATAACCATTCATGTGGAACTACAGGTGAAAAAAAAGGATACCCGGGCTACTACATATTGGAGAACATATTCAAGGCCTCTTTTGAAACGTAAGAATGCTAAGACACAGTTAAAGGAGAAAACAAAAGAATAAAATAGAAAGACACACGCCAAACAAAAGATTGGAAAGCATAGGAAAAAAAAAATGAAAGAATGTCTTTTGAAACACACGTAGGACCTAAATCATGGTCATCCGTAGCTTTCAAACGTAGGACTGCAAAAACACAGGAATAGGAAAAAAAAAACGTATGAATAGGATAAAAAGGCACATGCTAAATAGAGAACTGAAAACACAAGGAAAAATGTGAGAGAATGTGCTTAAACACACTATTAAATATATAGGTATCTTTCTAAAAAAATCACAGGACATAGCTACACCTAGCTTGATTTGCATTGGACCTAGCAAAAGAGTGAAAAAGAGGATGCGGTGGATGTTTCAATTCCTTTGTTTTTTTAATGTGGATTCTCTTCTAAAGGAAAATTTCCTCCAATTTTCCTATGTCCGAATCCTTTCATTTGAAGTGAGTGAATACCTAGCCTGATTTGCATTGGACTTGGCAAAAGAGCGAAAAAAGAGGTTTCGGTGGATGCTTCTATTCCTATGTTTTTTCCTTGTGGATTCTCTTCTAAAGGAAATAATTCCTATGTCAGAATCCTTCGTTTCAAACGAGTGAATCATACCAAATTCCATCCGAACTGAAATCCTCCATTATCCCCCACAAAATTCCTGCGAACCAAAGATGCCATAATAATAGGAGAAATTCTATCTGGATCTGTGCGTTCGGGAGAAAGAAAAAATTCACGGTCCTTTTTTATTTTAAAATTTTTGTTGTCTCTCCTGATATGGTCTCCAGCATCGAATTAATGGAAAGAAAGAAAAATCCATGGTCCTTTTTAATTTTTAAATTTCGTTGTCTCTGCTGATATGCTCCCCGGGATCGAATGGCGAATAAGTGAACAGCATTTAAGATTTTAAGCACCTGTCTCCAAGGAGCTCATGGGTCATCGCCTCCAATTTGACGTGCCTCTTCAATGGTACATATGGCCGAGCGAGTCGTTGTAGCTGTATGCATCACATGTAAGGAGCAGAGAAATCATTGTGAACATGCTAGGTTCTGCCTTGCATTCCATTCCACGTCATAAGCTGCATGCACACAATTATATATTGGGATTGACTAGGTGTCAGGCACCTGAAAAAAAAAATCAGTTGATTTTTTCATCCGTAGGATGGACATCCCACACTTCAGATTCACTCCCCTCCTATACATCTCTCTATGTTTGAGGAACACTTGACCTCTTCCCTCCCCGTCTATTCAGCCGCCGCTGCCACAAGCGCGTGGCACGCAAGAGACAGCCGTGTTGCTCGCGCTGCTCCCTCATCATGAGCACGAGCCAGGGTTTTCAAAACGGTTTGGGGGTCGGAAACTAAAACCCCAGCAGTTTTGGTTACCGCGGCTAGCAGCTAGAAAACCAAGAAAACCACTCAGAAACTAAGCAAACCTAAAACCAAATTTAGACGGCTGTATCGTCGGCTACTCGGACAGTTTCCTTGGCTAGCCAAGCGGTTAGGCCGGCTAGCCAATCGGTTTGACACACAATATAAGTAAAATAGGAGTAATATAGAAAAATAGGAAATTGTAAGAAAAATATGGAAAAATAGTAGAAACCTTTGAAAAATAATATGAAATCCAGGAAAAATATAGAATTTAGGGAAAAAAATGGCATGAAATATACTAGAATTTGGACATTCACATGGTTTTGTAAAAAAAAATGGCATGACCTATGCTAGAATTTGGACATTTGTATGGTTAGGAAAAAAATTTGACATGACCTATACTAGAATTTGGACATTCACATGGTTTGAAAAAAAATTGTCATAACTTATGTTAGAATTTGAGCATTCACATAGTATAATTAACACATTCAACAAATATGCAACATATTCAAACACAATATAACTAAAGTCTAGATCGATAGCTCCATTTTTCAATAGTCCATCACAATGTCACATACAATATAGCATAACTCAAGTTCCATATTTCCATAGTGCCATACTTAGATGGATACAACTAGCAAGATACAACGTACAACAACCACAAGTAGAAACCATACCATAAACACCTTCATGGGTTAGTCTATCATAAAGGGACAAGAAGCACTGCACAAGTCCATACTCCCCCCAAGATTGGAATGCAGGAGATGTTATCCACTGCATGAAAGTATCATTCGTTTCAAAAAGCTTTCTAGAAACATATAGTTGGTGCCAAATCTTGTTACATTCCACCTCACCAACTCTCCCCAATGTTCTCCTTCACCATAGCATGGAGCTTGTTAGAGTTGTATAACCTGCGAGATATCCTCCTTGCACTTTAGATCACTGTGGCGTGCTGTGGAAAATTCCCAATGTCTTTCAATATTAAGTTTACTGTGTGAGCCAAATAAGGTTGACACACAATACAGGGGTGTTCTTTACTGAGCATCAAGCATGCTTTTTTATAATTGGAATCGTTATCCATGACAATCTAGACAACATTCTCAACCCACACCTCATGTACCACTAATCTTATTTTCTACATGAACATGACGACATGTCAACACATACACTACAGTACTAGAGCATAAAAGAACTATGAGCACAAGACCAAATCAGAAATGTAACTTTCCGTGTATACCTTCGTGAGGTAGCTCGCGCTCTAGGTCTTATTTGTCGCATCCACCGACTTGTGAAAGTACATTGTGTCATTACAGTATAGCATGAAGTTCACAATGCTCATGCCAGTAGGCCCAGTACAAGAATCACACATTATAGTCAACCCATATTACACCCACTCCCTCTTCCATGTCTCTATCTCGCGTTTTATCTCCCGCTCGTTCTCATCCAAGTACTTTCCATCAATATCTCGTCTAGTTGAGGACATCACCGCCTCTCCTAAAAATGCAACATATGCTAAAGTGTAAATAGTAGACATAAACATTTGCATCAAGCGTAAACTACAACATATATATTTAACCTTGTTTACCTAGCCTTTGCACTACAGGAATTGCAGCGAAAGCTGACCACGCCAATCTGCCTCGACGTCCACAAGACAATCGTCGAGACCGTAACTCTCTCTTGACGGCTACGCGCTAGCCGCTGAGTGCTCTAATCTGTCTCGACGGCTTCAACAGTAGCCTTCAGGATAGACATGACCAGCCACACGACACCGTAACGATGCACTCACGGCGTTAGTATCTATCGATGGCTATTGTCAAGCGATCAATACAAGGAGAGCGAAAAACCAAAAAACTGAACGAGCGCGTTGGCGTGCACGGCTCTCTCGATGGCTACATCAACGACCGTCGATACAGCACATGGTAGGCCAAACCCCCCGCTGAGAGCCTAGGAGAGCCCTCTGACAGGTGGGCCATGGTACGCAGGCTGTCTCGACGACTAGGAAGCAGACCGTTGAGAGCAATGGCCCACCGGGCCCATTCAAGAGCCACGTGTGGCCGATAGCAGCTAATAAAAAACCTGCGCGCCCTTATATGTCGAGAAACACATAAAGGCGCACTGGTTAAGGGAGTTGAGCTCACGGCTGATCACCCGAGCTCCTCCTTTTTTAAAAAAATTATATGTCTCGACGGTTTTACCTTGGGCCGTCGAGACAGCTCCTTGGTAGCCCAGGCCAATCGGCTGGGCCGTCTATGTCTGTCAGGTGGGCCAGGCCAACCTGTATCGATGGCCTGGTCCTCTACCGTCGAGAGAGCTTGTGTTTTGATAAATTTTTCTAAATTCATTCATGTGGTGGCCTATATGGCTTATAATCATGAACCTAGGCATTGCAATGTTTAGGGAAGTAGTTGTTATAGATTTGAATTGTTTAAAATTTAAAATGATTTTGATTTAGTAAAGTATAAGATGTGTATATGTGTCTTAAACATGAAAATAGTTTTGATTTAACTTGAAACGTTCGAATTGTTCAAAAATTAAAGGAAAATTCAAGTTTTGAACACGGCACCACGTAGAGTTTGAATTGTTCTAATGGTTTGGCATGATTCATGTGGCGGTGGGATGAAACTGGCAAATCTAGAGGGGATTGTCTCGGAACGTCTATAGACACTGAACCCCGCCAGTGACTCGATCAGGGTGATTAGAAAGGGTTTGATAGTTCGAACACTCAAAATTTTTTGAAACTTTTTTTATGCATGCTAATTCACATATGGAGCAATATAATAGAAGGTTACAGTCAATAGCGTCAATATATTTTTTTAATAAATTCAAAACAGTCGGCGTTGACCACCGGTGGCTAAAGAAGGTGGGGCTGTCAAGTTAGAGACCTGTCTCAACGGCCTAACCAGTAACTGTCGAGACAAGGTATCTATATCGACGGTAGTCAACACAAGCCGTCGAGACAAATGCCTTTTGATAGCCAGCCGACAAATGGCCCTCGAGAGGCTGTATCGACGGTTCTAGTACAGGTCATCGAGATAAACTGCTCCAGCCCGTGTGGCGAAAAAATGGGCCGTTACCATAGGCTGTCTCGACGGCATAAGTGCGGCTGTCGAGGTAGCATGTTGGTTATGAGTGGCTAGGGCTCGGGACTTGGGCAGTTTTTGCCCAAGTCCCAACCCCACGCCTACGCCGCTCTCCGTCGGCCGTCGCTTTTCGCCGTCGGCCGACCACGCCATCCCATCGCACCTGCAATCTGTTGTACCATCCGAGCCGCCGCCGCCTGCCCGCCACTGCGCCGCCGCCGCCACCGCCGCCGCTTGGACTTGCCGTCACCGAGGAAGAAGGAGAGGAGTAGAGGAGAGGAGGAGGACCACCGGGAGCAGTCAAGGGGGAGGACACCGTGAAAAAGAAGAAGAGGAGGAAGAAGGAGGAGGAGGAGGACGCCGCAGTCTTGCTGCCTCATTGCCGCCGCCGCGAACGCAAGGTAACGTCTGCGCCAATTTTTTTTTTTAAAGTTTGGAGATTAGTCTCGATGGCTGCATACCCAGTCGAGATTAATCTCCTTAATTAGTTGCATGTTTAGACTAATGACGGTGTAATTAGGATATAAATTAGTAGAAATTGATATAAATCGATAGAAATTGATTGAATTGGTGGAAAATTATAGAAGCGGATAAAAATTAATAGGAATTGCATAAATTGCAACAAATCGATGAATTTGTTAGAATATTCCATGTAGAATTAGTAGAATTTGGAAGAATTAGATAGAAATTGGTATATAGCTTGCTTCAATGGATGGAAATTGCTTGGATTTGGTAGAAATGGATAGAATTAGATAGAAATTGGTATATTTTTTGCAATAATTTGCTTGAATTTCTAAAAATTGTTTGGATTTGGTAGAAATGGATATAATTTGCTAGAATATGCATGCTATGAATTGCTACAATTTGCATGTAGTTGATGAAATTTGTTATAAATTGATCGATTTTTCTAGAAATGTGCTATAAATTGCAATAAGTTGATGAATTTTGCTAGAATTTATTGTAAATTGCTCGCATGTGTTATGAATTCTTGCAAATTGCAGGTGCTTGCTGACAAATATTTGAAATTGTCTTGTTTCTTGTGTTTTCTTATAAAATGTCGACCTAACCATACGTCACCCGTTCGGGAAGGTCGCAGACCGTAATAAAGCAGGACTGTGATTCGTCTGGCTCAAGTACGCGAAGTGGAAAGCGTTCCCGGATTGTCCAGTGGACTGCCGCATAGGGCGTCCCACTAGACAGCCTGCGAATGCCGGTTTGGTTACGACACGATGTGGTACCCGTGGATTTCGAGTCGAGATTTCGATGGCATGACCCTATGGTTCTCCGGTGCATAACATAAGTGTTGGGGCGCCGGTAACGACACCCTAACCATCGTTGCACCAGGGGAGCCTTAGGGTTATGCTGCCAAAATTTCGGCTCGAATCCATAGGTCCCACAAAGGACGTAATCATTCCAGCATTCGTGGGTGGGTTTAGAACCCTTCCTAAGCCTTCCTAATCCAGCTGCTGACATGGTCTGTATGGATTGAAGAGCGATGGAGCAAGACAGGAGTTGGATGTATGATGGTTGAAGGCGGGGTGGACAACACACCGATGAGTGGATCGAGAAGACAGAGGAATTCGTGCGTCGTTCTTTTGAGGCCACGACGAACACATTCATGACCTGTCCATGTGTTCAATGCAATAACTGTTGAAAGAGATCCCAGGACGAGATGGGGATGCACCTGTGCAAGGTTGGGTTCAAAGTAGGGTATTATTGATGGGAGTTCCATGGTGAGACAACCCAAGTTACCCTAGCAGAGCCCGTATAAGGTTTCAATGAAATTGATCGGATGCAGGACATGATAGAGGATTACAGCCACCAATTCAAACAATTCGAGCACGATGAGCCCCCTCTGTCGGTGAATGAATTTATGAATCTCCTTGAGTCTACGCAAGAACCTTTGCATGAGAAAACCACGGTGACCCAGTTGTCGGTGGTATCACGCATGATGGCGTTGAAGTCTAAGTTCAATTTCTCAATCATCTGTTTCGACGAGATTCTAGCTCTATGGTGCCTCATCCTCCCTGAAGGTCACAAGATGCCGTTGAACTGGTATGAGTCAAAGAAGCTGATCAGTGCACTAGGAATGTCATACGAGAAGATCGATTACTGTCCGAACCAATGCATGCTGTATGATAAAGCCGACGAAAAGTCAAGGTGCGAGCATTGCGGCGAGTCAAGATTTGTTGAAACCATCAATTCGGATGGCAATATCAAGACGACGGGTGTGATGAAGAAAGTGTTGAGGTACTTCCTGCTGACAAAGCGCCTACAATAGTGTTTCGTGACCAAAGAGATATCGTAGCAAATAAGATGGTACAAGGAAGGTAAACAGTAGCAGGCCGACGTTATGGTCCATCCATCCGATAGAGAAGCCTGGAAGCACTTCGATCGAAAACACCCGGCTTTCACGGCGGATCCAAGAAATGTGCACCTAGCACTTGCGACATATGGGTTCACTTTGTTCAATATGAACGCCCAATCGTACTCGTGCTGGCCGGTCTTCACGATCCCCCTAAACTTGCTACCGTCTCTACTTATGAAGGAGGAGTTCATGTTCTTGTCCTTGATCGTACCCGGTCCGAAGAATCCTGGAAAACATCTAGACCTTTTCATGAGTCTGCTGGTCAAGGAGCTGCAGGAGTTGTGGAAACATGGGGGCAATGACATACGACCGAGGCACCAACAGCTCGTTTCGCATGAAGGCGGTGTATTTGTGGTCAATCCATGACTTCCCCGCGTATGGCATGTTTTCGAGTTGAAGCACCCATGGGAGGCTGTCCTGTCCGATTTGCCTGAATGATACACAGTCGTTCCAGCTGGTGTATGGTGGCAAGACCTGCTTCTTTGACTATCACCGAAGATTTCTCAAGCCCAACCATCCCTTCAGGAAGCAGAAGAATGTATTTCGCAAGAACACGGCCATCAAAGAACAAAAGCACGGCCGTTTAGGAATAAGGGACATACAAGATTGGCACAATAGTCTTGTCAAAGGGAACAACGGCGCGTATGAGGGGTACAGAGTCTCGCATCACTGGACACACAAGTGCTCACTGTACTCTCTCCCATACGCCGAAGACTTGCTGCTACCGCACAACATCGATGTTGTAACATCCTATTTTTGAACCTATTATTTAAATCAAGGTAATAATTTAAAAAAAGAGGTAAATGTGCACCATTTTGGCCAAATTTTAGCACTTTATACCTAAGCCTTGTATATCCTATGGGAATTTTGTTAAACTATTTAATTTATCCTTTTAAGCCCTAATTTTGAAAAGAATATTGATTTTACATTTTGGAAATAAAACTATTTTCCTTTTCTTAAACCCATTTTCGGTTTTGTGACCCTTTGGCCTTTCGGCCACCAGTCGGCCAGCCGCTCGGTGGGCCACGCCCGGCCGAGCCGACTGCTTTCGCCTTCGCCCGGCCCGGCTCGGCCAGTAAGCGCCTCCTCTGCTCGCTCGCTCGCCCGCTAGCTCCTTCTCTCTCTCTCTCGTCTGGCTCGCGACACCAGCGTCGCTTCAGCGTCTTGACCGCCCGTGCCTACCTCCCGGTCCGCCGCCGTTCTCGCGCTCCCGCCTTGCTCGCGCCCGAAAAGAAGTTCCTTCACCGACGACGCGCGCTCGATCCAACGGCCGAGCGCTCGCGACTTCAGTTCACCCTCGCCGGCTGACTCAATGCGACCTTCCGCCTTCCCTTCGCCCATTGGCGGCCTCCCGAGCCTTTAATTAGCCTCAGACCGCTCGGAGCGGCATCATGACCGAATTCCGTTCTTGCCCTCCACAGCGTCTGGCCGTCGCGACGGCGCCTCGCTGCCACAAGCGCCATTCGCCGAGATTTCCCGTCTGCAGCATTTACTCCTTCCCGGCCACTCACTCCTCCTCGTGCTCTTTTAAGCTGCGGCCTCGCCTCCGTGCTTCCTCCACCCATTTTCGCGCCGCCACCTGTCGCCGAGACTCCTCCCGGTGGCGACGCCCCAGCCGATTGTCTCCTCGCCCAAGATTGCCCTCCTCGTGCTCTAACCGAGCCCAATCGGACTAACTTCCCGTCTTGTGCAGGGAGCTCCTCCGCCGCCGAGCTCACCGCCTTTTCGGATTAAGCGTCGACCACGCGACCGAGGGCCCTCCGTTAAATCCACACCCTTCCGGCACACCGCCACCTCCTCCCAGAGCTGGACGACCGACGACGCCGGAGCAGCCCAAGACCGCTCTCCTGCCGGCTCGTCCGCGTCGCCGCCGTCGAGCTGAACTGCGTCTCCTCCTCACCGACCAGTAGCAGTGACGATCCCGAAGCCCCTAAAGCTTCTCCTTAGTTTTCCCGAGCTTAAGAGCCTCTAGGTGCCCGTGTTTCATGTCCGTCGAGCTCCTCTCCGCCATGCCGCCAAGGCCGCGCCACCATGGCTCGTCGCCGACGAATCCCCGCCGGGACCCTCTAGCCCTAGCCACCGTGAACACTCGAGCACATAAAACACTTCTTTAGTGCAAAGCGCCGCCCGAGCGACGCCAAGGATCGCCGGACCACCACCGGAGATTGAAGGCGGCGACGCCAGCGGCGTCGCGGACCCGCGTCACCCTCCCTCTCTCTCGACCCTTGGGCCCCGCGCAATAGTGCGTTTCTTTTAAATATCCCGCGAACCTCGTGTGTGAGGTCGACAGTGGGTCCAGACCCACATGTCGATTACACCGACCGCGTCGGCGACCGGTGGGACCCCACTGTCGGCCGTCGCCTCCGCGCCCTCTTCGATCGCGCGGGGCCGCGCTTCGCCCGCGTTTGGGCCGTCTTTGCCTTGCGTTGGGCAGCTCTCGCGCCCGCGTCCGCCGGCCGCCGCGCCTACGCCCTTGGGCTTAGCCCATTCTCGTTCTTACCCTTTTTCCAACTTTTAGATATAAAAAATGACCGTGGATACCTTTTGATTTTCTAAAAATAGTTATTGGCATGTAAAAATGTTATAAAAATTCAGTAATTACTAGGCCGAGTTTCGGACATTATGAAATCATAAAATCTCCATTTTTTATACTTTTGTGCTTGAGATTATTTAAAGAACTGTGGAATGAGACTTTATGTTCATATTTAAATAAATCGAGAAAAATACCAAACTTAGACTAAATAATATTTTTATTGCTACTTTACGGGAAAATTATCGTAAGGGTAGATTATTGCCTCTTTAATATTTTGGACATATAGGCATGACCTATTATGAATAAATAAATGACTATCTCACCTACTCAATATGAATTAGGATTTTAATTATAGATTTCCTATTTAGAGAAGCAGGAAAAATAATAGTATAGAAAAGAATGAAAGCCTTAGGATCATCCTCATAACATTTTGGAGTTTGGAGTAAGATGTTAATGCTTGGTGCACCATTATTTTTCGTCATGTTTAGAGGACGAGGAGTTGGAAAATCCGCTAATCGAGGGCGATCCTCGGACCGAGAATTCAAGATCCAGGCGAGCCAACATTCTCAAATCATGCTCCTTACCCTAATTTTGGTCCAACTTATGTTGATTTAATTATGAAGAATGCATGCTTTACTTTCCTTGTATTATCTATTTATGAAATGTGGTGCTATTAGGGCTAGTCTAGCTAAGTATCCCATTTGCTAATAAATGTGATAATAAACATAAACACCACCCTTGGAAAGTTTACACCTCTTGGCCTTTGGAAAACACAAGGCCTTAGTAATTATTCGTCTCTGATTAATGAATCTTTGGAAAAGCTTAGCCTGGCTGGTCTAGGTCCAATGGGTCGATCCTTGCCTATCAACGATTTACGGCATAGATATGACAGATCGATCCTATCAACATTGCAACGGTATAGCTATGCTATCAGCGAACAATGGTATAGCTGGTCGCTGGTCTCGACTATCAACGTGATCGGAATAGACGGGAAAATACCCGTGCACTCGGGTGCCAGGTCTGCCTGGGTGCAAATTTTGGTAAATACTCTAATGAATGGTTGATTATTTGGATCTTTGGATCCGGCCTTAGATTGAGCTCGAGCGATCACGCTCTTGGCTAAGAGGGTGAGTCTGCCGCCACTTTGGGAGTCGTGCGCCAGTTGTTGGTATGGGCACGGACTCGCCAGTTGTTTAGGACAGTACGCCTGTTACGGGTACTGGTCCGGTCTTTCGGGGACCATGCCCATGGCTATGGGATGGATCCGCCAGTCTTTAGGACACGTAGTCCATGGCTATGGATACGGTGTACCGTGGTGAATCTCTCATGATTAATGACACGCGTATATAGCACAGTACGTCTTTTTGATTTGTTTAAAATGGCTAAGTGACAGATTGTTTCTCTAATTATTTACTTAATGTAAAACTGGCTTTATGCAAATAAAATAACCCAAACCTCCACCAAAAAGGCCTTGTATCATTATGTTGCATTAGGGCCAGTGTTGGTTCATGGCCTTGGTTTGATTAACGCGCTCACCTCGCATCCACTCACTCTTTTAGGGAAGATGACGCTGAAGACCCGTGATATTCGGAGGATGAAGACTACCGGGGCGAGGACGACCAAGAAGGCGTTAGGGAATCGATCGATTACTGATCGGGAATGGGCACCGCCTTGGATCCTAAACGTGTTCTCATCTTTTGTTTCATTGTTGAACTCGCTAAAGAGCTCCCTTTTGGTAATGTAATATTCGGCCTATCCGGCCTAAACCAAAACAATGAGCCCCTATGTATTTTATTGTGAAATACATGTGTGATCTACCCGAATCGTGTATGAAATGATCCAAAGATTTGTAAAGTTGTGATGCACTAGCAAGATCTGAAGTGGTGCAGACTCACACCGGTCCCGGTTGGATTTGAAAATCGGGGGCCGACAGATGTCATGCACCAGGAGAAAAATGTTGCGGAGGCTATATTTGGGACAAATCCTGACATCGATGATAAGACAAAGGACAATGCCAAAGCACTTCTCGACTGTGCGCTGATATGTAGTTGGCCGTCAATGAACATTATTGAAGGATCGGGATGTCGCCTAGAGGGGGGTGAATAGGCGTAATAAAATTTATCACTAAATTTGATCACAGCAGAAATAAATGATTCGGACTATCCGAGTACAGCTCGGACTGTCCGAGTGCTTCGGATAGTCCGTAGTATATTCGGATAGTCCGAAGAATGCAGAACGAGGAAATGAGCAAAAGTAAATCTAGGCTCCTTGAGAGATGTTTCCTGCACCAAAGAGTGTTAGTGAGCCTAGAGTACCTGAGTATGAAGTATGGCCAGCAATATCTTCTTCACAAACAAGATTACCACTTCAAACACCAAGATTTGAATTCGAACACAAGAGTGGAGTTGAAATCCAAGAGATGAAGACGGTGACCCAAAGATTTTATCCCGGTTCGGATCCTTGAGGATCCTCGTCTCCATTGAGGAGGCACAAAGCCCGGGTCTCTTTCAACCCTAATCCTCTCGGTGTTGCACCAAGCACTCACCGGCTTCACTAACTTGAATCCTTCCCTTGCGGAGGTGGATTCGACCTTCACAAACTTCCGGAGGCTCACCACACGAAGCTTGGGAGCTCACCGGCAACTCCTAGCCGTCTAGGAGTCCTCAACCTCCAAGAGTAATAGATCGGCGAGAAATCCGCAAGAGGATGAATCCCGGTGCTCAAGATGGATCTAAGCAAGCTCAAGCTCTCCAAATCTCACTTCTTTTCTCCCTCTAGAGAATCCAATCAACAAGCTCAAGAGGAAAGAGAAAAGCTAGGGCTCAAGGAGTAAATAAGGAGGAGTAAATGCTCTGAGTGAATAATCGTGTTAGGTGAGAGTGAAGTGAGGTATATATATGAGCCCTTGAAACTAGCCGTTTTGACTCAGGTCCGAATAAGTTCGGATAGTCCGAGTAAATACTCGGATACTCCGAATAGTGTAAAACCTCAGAGATAGAGACACCCAGCTCGGATACTCCGAGTTGAGTCTTTGGATAGTCCGAACCTTCGGATACTCCGAGCGGTTCGGATACTCCGAGTGAAATCTCAGATAGTCCGAATAATTACTACCCAGCAAACAGAGGGGGTCACCTCGGATAGTCCGAATAATTACTTCGGATACTCCGAATGATTTCGGATATTCCGAGTGATTTCGGATATTCCGAATGGGACTTAGCCTTAAAGACCATTTTCCTTCTGGGAGGACAGAGGGGGTCAGCTCGGACAGTCCGAGTAATTACTCGGATACTCCGAGTGACAAAAGGCATTTTGTGTCTGGATTTTGGATTTTGGTGACAAGAGTTCATAAACTTGTAAATTGCCAACTAATTTCTATCATGAGCACCTAGAATATCCAAACACTATTTTTCGTCAAATCCCTCTTAATAGTATGGCTATCCTTAGACTCAAAATTTAAGTAAATTACAAATCACAAGTCTAGGTACCGTCTTTTGCTTTATTCGAATTTAGGGTTCATCAAAGCCCATAACTTCACTGTGGAGGACTAAGATCTAAAGATAACACCTTAGAAATCTCATTAGTCCCTTAATCATTTTGTCATTAACCCTCAAAACATATAGAGGGCCTAGATGCACTTTCAATTATAGAAGGGCAGTCGAAGAAGCCAAAGGCCCTGTACTGTCTAACCAAAGCACAGAGGAGTGAGGTGCTGTTCTGGTTTCAAGAGAAGCTGAAATTTCTAGACGGGTATGCGTCAATCTTTGGTCGTGGCGTGAGCATTCCTTAAGGCAAGATACATGGCATGAAGAGCCACGACTATCACATATTCATGAGGGACCTGCTGCCCGTCATGTTTCGTGGGTACGTCCCGAACGACGTCTAGAGAACGCTAGTAGAGTTGAGCTATTTCTACAAAAAATTGTGCGCTAAGGAGATAAAGAGGGGGGGAGATGGTGAAGCTCAAGAAGGATATAACTGTGCTGGTCTGCAAGCTAGAAAAGATCTATGTTCCCGGCTTCTTCAACCCAATGCAGCATCTGCTTGTCCATCTGCCTACAGAAGCAAGGCTCGGAGGACCTATGCAGTATCGATGGATGTACCCAATAGAACGACGTCCGAAGAGCATTCGAGCAAGTATGAAAAACAAGGCCCGGGTGGAAGGTTCTATAGCAGACGCATGCTACATTTAAGAGATCTACAACTTCACCAATAAATACCTGGCAAGGGAAAACAACGTGAACATTCAAATCCCGAGGTATAACACCGTGGGCCGTACGATCGATTCTGACCTAAAGTTGTTCCAAGTCCAAGGCGCTCCGGTTGGACAGAGTATGACACGTGAGCTCACCCCGGGGGAACGGGTTGTGGCAATGTTGTACATCTTCGACAACATGAAAGAAATGGATGCCATGCAGCAGCAATTTATACAGGCCGAATGGAGATGTAAGGCCGAACCCAATGCAACTTAGCTCCGCAAGCTCATGGTAAATGGTGCTGAATCTGGCCGTGACAACTTCTTATCTTGGTTCTGGAAACACGTAAGTGCCTTCGATCTTTTCCTTTCTGTCGAGCACCTCTAATCTTGGGTTATTAACTCTTTTTCCTGTCTATCACGCAATGCAAACTACATGCTAGCATTCATAATGATCTTTAGCTTATGTCGCGTGGCTGCAAGCATTTTGTGAAAGTTTACGGTACATACGATATCAACGGCTTCCAATTTTGGTCCGCACCCACCGGGAGCCTCAAGCCAAATTTACGATCGGTAAACAGCAGGGTCCTGTGCAGTGGGGAAGATGGGGTCGAATACTACGGCATCATCCAAGAGATACTCGAGCTAACATTCAATGGATGCAAGGAGATCTCAGTGGTTCTCTTTTGTTGCCACTGGTTTGACCCCACCAATGGCGTACGGCGTCGGGATGACCTTGGGTTCGTCGAGCTCAAACATAGCTCTAGACTGAAAGGGTTCGATCCATTCATTCTCGGTAACCAAGCCGAACAAGTGTATTACCTCCCCTACCCTTGTACTGCAAAGAAAGAGTTAGAGGCATGGTGGGTTGTGTACAAGGTTCGACGCTCAGGAAGATTGCCTGTACTGACGGCCAACGACTACGAGAGTGCATTCAAGGAAGCCGACGGAGGGCCGATGCAAGAAAAGCGCTTGAACAGGGGAATTGTGATTGATATTGGACTAGGCTTGGATGGACTAAACGTCGTAGTAGAGGACGATGTCGAAGAGGAACGCGATGCAGTAGTGAAGGATGAAACCGATGACGTCGAACCGTCAACACACAATCCTCTCGATGTCAATTCAGATCACTTCTAGTTGATGGTACATATGCACTTAAATTATTTTTATACCTACTTGATCTATTTAAATGTTGCTACCTTTCCATTTATATATGTCCTTGATTTTTTTACATGTGTCCTTGATTTTTTTACATGTGTTACTAACTTTTCCATTTACGTGTAGGATAGGTTGGACGAGGAAGAAGTTTGGGGGGCGGGGGAATTGACAAAGGAGTTCAAGGACCTCTTCAAGCGAGGCCAGAGGTGAGCGTCCCCCAGTCTAGCCCGGGCAACACTCAGGGGACTGGCCAGACTTCTTGCCAGAGCGCCGACCAAGAGTCTAGCCAAGGCAGCACGGAGGGGTCCGGGTAGTGCGCCTACCAGGAGTCTAGCCAAGGCGGCACGGAAGGGTCCGTGCAGGAGATGGTGCCCACCGGGGGGTCGCAGACGGCCCTGAAGAAGAATAGGGGCCAAAACAAGGTCCCTTCGGCACCAGCGGACGCCACCTTGAGGATCCCCATCCAGATCGACGGGACAGGTGCATGTAATTGGTTTTTTTGTTTTACCTTGTGAATTTTCTAACATTCTTTTAATGTATGCAGCAACATGACGATGGTGGATCCCCCGGTGAGGCAGCAGCCGGGGTACATTCTGGGGACCCTGGTCCGCACGTACTACCCCGGCATGGTGAAGGTGGGCGAGGACACCAGGCCTACCTACAGTTGGGATGACTACAAGCTGGCCGTCCACGGGGAGTCGACCGCCGCCGGCCACTGCGTCGCTGACTTCTGGGTAAGTCTACCTCTAAGTTCACGAAATTCTGATCACGTGTGTAATCTACTTGGTTTATGTAATTTTAGGCCAAGTTCCGTCCCATTACGGGATTGACGGAGGCGCAGTTCGGCCCCATCATCGACAGGAACGCCTGGCAGAAGGTCTAGAACCTGATGTTCGACGCACATGTCGCGGCGGTGGAGGAGTATCATAGGTATGCAACCGACCTAACAATCCTCCTCAAATGGTGTTTATGATTTTTACACTGCGAATGTTTGTGCATTTTAGGAAACATGCCGACGAGGCCGTCAGCACAAAGGAGGCCTGGGACATCTATCTGGAGTCCACCGACTACGATCGGGTGTGTCCTGAGTGGGTGAGGGACCCAGCGGCTTGGAGGGCCCTCGGAGAGAAGTGGGCCAGCAAGAACTTCATCACGAATTCCCAGAAGGCCAAGAAGAACAAGGCCTCCAAGGACTACAAGACGAACCTTAGGACGATGTCCATTCCCCAGCTGGGGAAGAAGATGGTAAGATGTCATCTCTTCTTTAATTTTCTTCTTTTTTTTGCTAACTTCTCTGTCCATTTCTACAGGTGCTAAGTGCCATTGCGGCCTTTAAGAAGGCCCACACTCCGAAGGCTAAGCCCGACACCCAGCCCGTGATGGACTCCCTCGCGCAGACCAAGCTGGTAAGTGTCGACGAAACCTACCACACTTAGTACAATTGTAGTTTACCTAAGTCTAACTCGAAACCACGCAGGATCGCTACTGGGAGGCGTATACTCAGGAGAACGGCTCGGACAGCTTCCAGGAGGACGCGCCCCTCGACCCGGTGGTGATCCACAAGCACCTATGTCGGGACCCACAAATTTAAGTCGAGTCCCTTCTGTGCTTTACTGTACTAGTCCCTAGATCAAGTAGCTAGTACACACAGATTCTAGATCTTTGGATCATTGACATTACAGTTCAAACAAATATTACATCAGAGTGCGTTACAAGGCGCTAAATCTGAGTACAAAATTCAGGCACGCATGCCTTACACAACCGAAGTCTTAAATTACCAAAGTAAACTCCAAATGAAACTCCAAAACATTCCTACAGGCATGACTGAAGGAAACGCATCCTAGACGTTAGAGCAATCTTCATCTTGAACTCTAGCAGTGAAACCTTCACCTTGCCACATCTCATCCTCAGGATACCATTGCTAATCACAACCTGCTCATTGGAATGAGCAGCCCCGCATGAAAGGCAAGGGTGAGTATACTTTATACTCAATAAGCAAGGCTGACGAAATGCAACTAAGGTTTAACAAGGAAAGGATATGGTTCTTTTGCATAAAGCCGGTTTTACAAGTTTTTTCTAAGATTTTGCAAAATGATTTGAAATATGTTGAGAAAAATAAATATTTGAATCAGTTTCTTTGAAATTCCGGTCTCAACCAGTTTTGCCCAAACCTAGCTACTCACAGCACCCACCATGCAAACACCATCATCACTCACAACACCTACTGTGAGGAGAAAAACTAAAACACACGACTGCAATCGTGGTTTTCCTTTAAAACACCATTTTAAAAATAAATAGATAAGAAGTACCAATGAGGCAGCTCCCTATCGTCCGTCCTTGACCTTGGAGATGGCTATCATGATAGTTTTACACTCTGTAGAGGTTACACGTTTTACCCACGCGAGTTGGTTTCCTAGGAATCACCCAAAGGAAAAGAATACCACAAGGTCTTTAACCAACATTCCCCTAGCCTGGCACTCCCTCTAAGGATTCCACCGCAGCGCTAGTTACTCTAGTTGGCTGAAGCACCCTCTTGAGCCTGCAGAACAACACCAACTGCCTACTTCACCGACTGGAATGCAAAAACTAAGAGTCCAAAGGATACTCAACAGGGCCTGCCCATATAAGCACTCAATGGTTGCACTGTTGTACTTAGCTCATCTACCTCAAGGAATGGGTCCTTAGGGATCGTCCCACACTGGGCCCGAATCTCGTGCATGCTGCACCATCCTTACAACCATCCACCCTTATCAGGTTTTGCAACATTTTTGTCTCTCCGATAGCACCCACTATCAAATAACCCATTTGTGAACAGGACAGCACCAACTGCCCTTTTTTAAAATCCATCATTTAAACAAGCATTTGATAATGACAGATATCCAGTATGGACAATAATTCAATACTAAGCATTTCTAAGTATGTGCAAAACCTAATTCAAGGGTGATGTCCAATATTAACAACTTTAATAACCTAGGGCAGCAAGGAAGTTTTTAACAGAGCAAATTATTAATTGGGTGTTATCTAAGCAACGAGGTAATTAGCATTTTTTTAGTTTTAATATAACATGCAGTTTGGAAATCTATAAAAATCACATTTCAAAACATAGGGGCATAATGTTCAATACTTGCCTTGATTAGCAAAACCTTGGTGATCCTCCGCGGGATTGAACGCAAAGCTATCGTCGTTAGAGCCTAACCATCAAATTAACAAAAATAAACACAAATGCCAAAATAAAACATGAAATGACATACATGCTCATGTTTATGCAGAAATAACACAAAAAGGTAAATTTTATTTCTCTGGTTAAAATATTATTTATTGCAATTTTATTGAAACTAAAATTATCTAAATAACAATTTAAAGACATTTTCTCAATATATTAATTAAGCAGAAAATTAAATGTTCTCGGATATTTATGAAAATTTACAGAATGGTAAAACACATTTTCATAAGCATTTTGGAATTCATTTTGGAATTTTTGGGCTTATGGATTTAAAGATATAAAAATAACAAGATTTGCTGCTTAGGAAAAATAGGAAAATAAGTTGGACTCTGCTGCTGGGCTTGGCCCATCTTTGGGCAGCCTGATCGGCGCCCAGTGCTTGTGCAAGCGTCTGACCAGCACACAAGCAAGTGGTCTGCTTGGCCCAAAGATGGATGCGCCCATAGAGATGGCGTCACCCGACACACACGCCAAGATAGGGCGGCTGGCTTGCCCAATGGGCACGACACGCGAAGTCGTGGCCCAACGGCCGGCACAACGCAGCGGCGTAGCTGAGCTCGACAGTGGGACCTACCTATCGGTGGCTCAGAGCAGAGGACGGCGGCGACAGCGCACGGGAAGCGGCAGCGGCGACACTCCGGTGGTTCCCAGTGGTGAAAAGGCGGCGAAGGGAGAGGGCGACGTAGTGAACCCGCCGGTGGGGTTGGCCCACCAGCCCGGCGATAGCAGCGGCGACGGCGTCGCCCAAGGCAGTAGATCGCGGCAGCGCGTGACGCGGGGGTGCCGGAAGCGAGGGAGGGACGCGGTGGATCGATGAAGAGGTGCCGCGGACAAAATCAAGCGAGGTCTTTGGCGATCCAAATCGATGAAGATAGCAAGGACGTCCTCGGACGGTTTGACGAAATTCATAGCGAAGCAACGCTGATGTGAGGAGAAGTAGAGGCGGTCAAGAATTGGGAGGCAGAAGTTCGGCGTTCGATTCCCAGAGCTCCGATCATCAAATTTGGAATTCCTAGGCAAAATAGAACCGTGAGGAAGAACTCTAGGATATCCTCAGAGAGTTTTTGGAACGGACCCTTACCTTGGTTGTAGCAGAAGAAAAACGAAAAGAGGAAGAGAGAGCTCGGGAGGAGAGGCTTATATAGGGATTTGGTGGATACTTGGTCGAATCCCCCTAGGAATAGGGATTTCTCTGATCCTGGGGATCGACCCCATATTTGAAGAGAGGATTTTGGGGAGATTTCCAAAGATATAGGGGGAGGAAGCTTCCTCTATGACTTGCTGCGCAAGAGAAGCAGATGAGAGGGAGAGGGAGTCGGTAGGAAGAAAAAAGGAAAGAGAGGGGAGAGATGGTGGGGTCCACCTGCTAGAGGGAGATAAAATAAAATAGAAAAATAATTAAGTAATTAATTTATCTAGGCTTCAAAATATAGATAAACAATTATTTAAAGACTAAAAATGCAAATTAGCATTTAACAAAAGTAGAATTTGTAAAATTAATACTAACATCTTATTTTGCACAATTAAACCTTTTTGCAAACTTTATATATAAATATTACACTTGCAATTATATTTTGGACAATTTTATTTTACAAAACTTTTTAATAAGGAACATACTCATTTTGAATATTATTTCATAATAAATAATACATTAAGAAAATAAAATATGTCTTTTGGAGTACAACCAAAATAAATATTTGCTTTATAAAGATAATTGAGCGGGATTCTGAATTTTAAATTCAATTAATAAAATAAATCATTTTGTCTTCCAAAAGACTATTATCCACAAATATTTTTATTTGCTTTATTAAAGATTTCAAAATAGTAAACTCAATTTAGAAATCAAATTATGAAATATTTACGAGGAACATTCTCATTTTCAAATATTTTTATATTTTCAAAATTTGCCATGCAATGCATATGATTTTTTTTAAAATGAGGATGTTACAAACTGGGCGGCAAGGCGTACGGGCGGCTTGTGCTCGGAGGAGATCAGCTTAGGTGATCAAGTTAGCATGTTAGATGTTATTCCTTTCGTAACGTTGATTTTTGCAGCTAACTGTGGTCCTCCATAATTGTAGGTCCGAGGATTACATGCCCGAGGTCCGGGCCTCCCAAAACGCCCCCAAGAGTTGGCACGAGTTCAAGGCCCGTATTCGCCAGGAGATGGATCAATGTGTGGTGGCGGTGGAGCAGCGGGCGGCAGAGGAGAGGGCGCAAATGTTGCGGGTGTTCCAAGAGAGCCTAAGGACTGCTAATGTGGAGCAAGAGCGGAGGATGGAGGAGATGAGGCGATGGATAGAGATGCAACGTGGGGTAAGCCACTACGACCATCTCATTTCATTTCACCCAAACCAACAATTCTTTAACTAATTGTGTCGCGAACGTGTAGGCAAGCTCGAGTGGGACTGCGGGACGCGGAGGTGACGGTTCGGGATCAGTGGCTCTAGCTCGACGCGACAGCACCGAGGACAGGTCTGACACGCCGATGGACCTCCGCGACAACACACCATCCGCCTCCTGATCGGATTGGACTACTTCTCTTCATTTTTGTGCATTCTATCATATATTCGATGTTTTCGGTTGCAATCGTGACGATATGTGATGTTTTGGTGAAATCTTGGTCATATGGGTTGAAATTGTGATGATATGTGATGTTTTGGTGAAGTATTGGTGATATGTGTGATGATATGTGATGTTATGGTTATTTTTTTTTGAAATTTTTATTATGGATGTATATTTGTGTGCAATGTGGGGATTATGAAACATATGTGGGGTATTTTGGGTTTGCAGGTGCACAGCAGTGGCGGCTAAATTGAATTTTTTTGCCATTTATCCAGCTCTTTTTTTTTTTCCTGGAAATCAATTATTCTCAACGGCCATGGGATAGACCGTCAAGGCAGGTTGTCTCCGAGGTCACCTGGGGTGCAACCACTGCCAGGTGGGCCCAGAGGGCTAATATCTCCTGATGGCCTCCCCAAAGCCGTCGAGAGAGTGTCCCTCAGGACCCCTGGAGGTGCAACCACTGCCAGGTAGGCCTCGTGGACCAGTCTCTCTCGACAGCTGGAGTGGCCGTCGAGAAAGGGTGGCCCTGCGGAGCTTCCCTAGCTGCAGCTCTCTCGACTACTGCGGCGACCGTCGAGAGAGATAGCCCTGCCACTTGTCTAGGGTCCCCTCGGGTCATTGGGCTCTCTCGACCGCTGCGGTGCCGTCGAGACTGCTGGAGACGAAGCTGCCTAATGGCTAGACGGCCGTCATATCCCAACTATGTCAACGGCTTCTCTCGTGGCCGTCGAGAAAGTCTGTATCGACGGCTCTCCCGTCGACACAGGCTGTCTGTCTCGACCTCTCAGGCCTAACGGCGGTTTCTCGATGGCCAGCCGTCGAGACAAGCTTTTCTTGATGGCTTCCTGGGCTGTCTCGACGGTTTAGGTCATTGAGAAATGTGGCGATCCGGTAGTGTTGTGTCTTCCTTGTGGCAGCAACGAAGTAGGAGCTATCAGTTTTTCTCACAGGAATTCCACTTGCGTGAAACCACTTAGACCACCCCATGCCAAGAATCTCCCTCGCAGTTTTGCCAGCCTTCATCTATGGGTCTTTGTCAATCTTTGTTTACATTGGCCCTAAGGCATCAACAAGGTGAGAGCTCCTTTCTCTTTGTGACGTCGACCAGCCCCACAGCCTTTGTAGCGGATTCCCTTTCTTAGCCTGAGGTTGAGCCTAAGTGGACCCACTTCCACCTGCCTACATCCTAAAATCTACCTTCATCCTTGATGCAGCCATGGCCTGCCTCATCTAATCTTCTTCATCAATGCCCCTTGTATAGTCCTACACCTAGCTACATCTCCCTACCACTGCTTCCTTTCTGTATTGCTCCTATGCTCTCTCCTTCTTTTTCTGCTTGGTTTTGTCGAGCTCTCGCTAAAAATACTCCTTGACATTGGGAAAGACCGACTTATATTGAACCACATCGGCACCACGACCGGCCAAATGATACTTCAATCTTCCTACACCACCTCCTTTCTTCTCTGCACGACAGTACCAGCACTTGAATGCAGTCCCCACTCACTCACCATGGTCCTAAACAGGGTGATGCCTATCCGCAATTCTTCGATGCAATGCAACATTAACATACATCATAAGCCACAATGGCACATATACTAGATAACTAGGACATATATTATGACTTACAATTTATAAAAACTACCAAAGTGCCATCAACTACTATAACTTGTTAGGTTTTATGAACATTGCAATTTATAAATAATAGAATCACACATAATCATCACTATCACATATTCACAATATCACCATAAAGACCTAAATCCCTAATCATCCTCAATTTCTTGTCAATATCTCATGTTTCCAACTAACACCATGCCATCAATCCATAATATTAAGCCCCTAAACCCTAACTAACAGTATATTCCCTAACCCTAACCCTAACCCTAGTCCTAAATCCAATCCAAATCAAAAGAGAGAAATTGGGGTTCTCACCCGGTATAACCACTAGCACAGCTTGGCTAGCCGCTAGCGCAACCCGACTAGACGGTCAGCTAGCTTGGCTAGCCGCTGGCGCAGCGCCGGACGATGCTGGTGCAAGGACGCGGGCGTGCTGGCGTGTCAAACCGCCCAACTAGCCGCCTTGGCCGCGTGGCTAGCCGAGCTTTCCTGGCAGCTTCAGTCGTTCCCACGTCGGATCCGGCCGAATCGACGCCGGCGGCGAACGAGAGGGAGGGATGAGATAGAGGGAACACAAGGGAGTCAGGTGCTCGGGGCCGAGTGCCTCTACTGCTCGTAGGAATGGGGCTTGCTGGTAAGAAGGGCTAAAACCTAATAATGGGCCTTGGGCCAGCCCAAGTAACAACTCATTTATCCTTTTCTTTTAACCTTGATATTTCCATTTATGTGCACACTAGATTGCATGAAATAACATTGAAAATTTTGTTTTTAAAAATTTCGGTTCAACCATTCATTTCCAAATAATTCGTACTATTTTTAGGAAGTTTGTCATATTTTTTTCACGAATTTTGAATTTTCACTCAA
Organism: Olyra latifolia; assembly: GCA_036346145.1. Taxonomy (NCBI): domain Eukaryota; kingdom Viridiplantae; phylum Streptophyta; class Magnoliopsida; order Poales; family Poaceae; genus Olyra; species Olyra latifolia. Next base: position 7,949,185 of record CM070530.1, read on the forward strand.
ATTTCAAATGTCGCCCGGCTTGGACAAACCAGGCCGGAGTGGTTTGTCGGCTAGCCGTGGTTTTCAAAACCCTCACACAAGCCCCTTCCCCTTCCTCTATGTTGTCCTCTTCTTTCTCCTCTTGGCGCCACCTTTTCCTTTTCATCTCCCATTTTTCCCCCAACTCTGGTGCTCCTGTCCCACCTTCCTTCCTTGTCTCTGGTGGCTTCTTCTGCTGGATTCATCTCCACCTTCTAATGATCCAATGTTTCCATCAACAATCTGCCAGTCGACTATGCCCAACACCCTCTGTCGTGGCCCCGCTATTGCTATGCCCATCCCCCCTCCTCTGTGCCTCTACCGGCCCAGTCTCCCTCTAAGCCCAGTGAGGGGGAACCTAAACCCTAATCTGGTGAGAAGTGAGTCAATCAACTAAAATATAATAGTTCTTTGGGCGACGGAAGAATAGCAAAAACCGTTACACATATACGAATTATGAACTTTACAAAGCAGTAGTACTATAGGCTACTAGCAGCACCGCGCAGCAGGTAAACCGTCGGTGACGGAGAGAAGACATGACACAACGTCTACCTGTTGCAGCCGCAGGTTTGTCGATCTCTAATGCCATGAGCTATAGTAGAGGCAAATTTTAGCTTGTGGTTGAAAAATAAGCAAGCACACATGCTGGTACAGAGGTACTGCTCAATTTGGTATAGCATCTCTGAGCGTGTATGGTGGCGGCGCGTTATTTGTTGTTGAGTGTGAAGTAAGAGTACGCCTCTACTAAAAAAGAGATTAAGCCAGAGTTACTGAATTAGAATTAATACAGGTTGGTCGTCAACAATTGGTTTTCGGATCCACCACAGATTTAATTCTTCGGGTTCACTTTTCCTCAGAAGATCACCCGGACAGAGTTAGGGCAAGTAGTGCTGTAAAACATTGGTAAAATTGCTCGAGGCTCAGTGAGCTTATTTTAAACTTAAAGTTTGCGAGCTTTAATGAACAAAGCTCGAGCTTTGTCTAAGTTTATTGAAGCTTCATCTAACCTCACTCTAGGGTTTACTGAAAAAAAGTCATATCTACCGAACCTCAGTTTAACCCCAAGCCTGACATGAGCCAAGCTCGAGCCAACAAACTTGCCTTAGCTCGGCATGGGCCAGCCCTAGTTAGGGTTCACACTGTGTTGGTGGTGGTTTACTGCTTAGTACCGGAGAAAATTGACAATTTGCCACTCTCTAACATTGGCTTCATCAATTTGCCACTCTCGAGCAGGACTTCACTCTTATACCACTCGGTATGTTGCGCCTTCGTCTGATTGCCATTTTGGCCTATTTTAATTCAAATAATACGTATTTCGGACCTCCCGGCCTGGGAAAAGACCATTTTGCCCCCGCGTTGGTTTGTTGCAACGTCCCGGCCGCTCTGTGTTTTAGCCGGACCCGTTCTCCCCCAAACCCGACCGAGCCCCTCCCCATCTCTCCCGACGCAGGAGACGGCGACGCAGGCGGCGGCGGAGCATGTCCGCCTAGTCAACATATTCCAGAACCTCGCCGCTAACCGACGACACATAGCGCCGGAGCACACGACGGACGCCAGCGGTGTCCACCTGCTTCAGCTCTGACCGCTCCGACCGCCACACAGCGCCCCCAGTGGCGGCAACCCGGACGCCGGAGACACGGAAGCCGAGGAGGACGCTAGTGGTCACACGGTCCTTGGCAAGGCACTTGGCGATGTAGGGCTCTGGCGCATGCGGCGGCCACGTGCACGCGCCGATCTTGATGTCGGCGACGGACAGAGCGGCGAAGCCCGCGAGGAGATCTTCGAGGATGACATGGGGGTAAGGTTCACCGGGACGCGGCGGAGTGGGGAGGAGGCGGGTGCCGTGGAAGCACGGGAAGAAGGTGTCCCGATGCGGGCGGGACAGCGGGGTGGGCGGAAAAAGCGGTGTAAGCGAGCTCGTGCTCGCCGCGGTCGCTGGCCTGGAGCGGCTTGTAGAAGAGGCCAGAGCCGTCGACGAGCGGGCCAAGCTTGTCGGCGGTCGCGCTGTGGCCGGCGACCTGGTGCTCCGGTGGGCGGAGATCGGACATGGTGAGGGCGGGTGGGGACGACGGAGCTTCGGAGTTCGGTCGGGTTTGGGGCGAATGGGTCTGGCTGAAACACGGAGCGGCCGGGACGTTGTAACAAACCAACGCGGGGGCAAAATAGTCTTTTCCTAGGCCGGGAGGTCCGAAATAAGTATTATTTGAATTAAAACAGGCCAAAATGGTAATCAGACGAAGACGCAATGTACCGAGTGGTATAAGAGTGAAGTCCGGCTCGAGAGTGGTAAATTGATGAAGCCAATATTAGAGAGTGACAAATTGTCAATTTTCTCCTATACCGTGTAGGGCGAGTGGTGGCTAGCGGCCAACCAGAGGAGTAGATGAGTGACAATGGGGCAACATCGGCTGCGGTGGCAGGCTGGCTGCATGGTTGAGGTGTGTGGGAGCTCGTAACATACATGCATAGGAAGATGGCGGGGAGTTCAGAGGCTGAATTGATGGAAGCTGCCTTGTCCCTCGCTAGTGCCAAAAAAGGATCTACGGTCCTCTGCAGTCGACTGCATGGTGATGTCGTCGCTGACACACAAGCCCGCTAGCACAAAAAGGGGATTGCAATCCTCTCTAGTCGACTGCACGATGATGTTTCGTCGCTGACACGCAGGATCGACTGCAAAGAATCCAAGTCCCACAAAAAAGAAGGCGGTGCTAAGCATGCTATTGATAGCAGGGTGGCAAGGTTTTTTTTTAACGGCATTGGTGGCTTTCATTAGCCAAAGGGAAAAAATATTTATAGAAGCCAAGGGTGGCCCCAAGGAGGAGGATCGAAGGTTGCTAATCTTTGGCTATCTAAATCGTCTACTATTGAGTTAAAGACATTATGTGGAGAGCTGAAAATCTCACAGAATATTATAGTGTTTCTTTCTTTTTAAATATTCCAACCACGTAGATTAGGAAACCATCAACTTCTGCGAACAAGATGACGGGAGATGTCCCAAAGGAAGGAAACACTACCATCTGGTTCCAACGATCGCAGGGTGGCAAGGTGACATGAACGGTTTGGCATCCCCTGGCCCTTATTTGGATTCAATTTTTATGAAGTACTACCTTCGTTTTATGATGGTTGTAGTTCTAGCATTCAAAATTTTTATCAAAATGGTTGTAGTTCTCACATTCCAATGCAACTTTAGAGCCAATATGACCTTTGTACCCTTCATCAATGGAGCCATCTATTTAGCTAATCTGTTCAACTACCCTTCATTAAATGAGGGTAGACAAGTCATTTTTCACGTCTCCTTATTTTGTGTGCATTTAGTTAGAACTACAACCATTATAAAACGGAGGGAGTACTACACAATTGTTGTCTAACTACACTTGTTTGTAGTTGGATATGAGATGGCTAATCCTGTTTATTTTGGCTTACGGTTTATAGCTTTTGCGATTTTTCCAATCGAGTGGAATCTTAGATTTCTCAAATCTGCCTCTCAAAACTCTTAAATGCTCAACTGTTCAGCTCCTCAAAACCAAGCGTCTCAGCTCAATCGTTCAGCTCCAGTCGTACTAAGCTATCCGACCTACCATTTTCTTTTAATTTCTATACCGAATTGAGTCTAAGGAAAGTCACTTAAATACTAGTATTATTGTCGCATGTTCGTGATTCTCATGCCATTCAATGAATTGTGATACTCCCACCGTTGGGATTTATAGGGCGTATTAGAGATGGGCTCCAAGACCAAGGGCAATGGTCAAGTTACAAATTTATTCTTGAACTTAATTTGTGGAGAAGACAATTAATGCTTCAAATGAACTTAATCACATGCATGCATGCATGATTTAAATGAGGGTACTATAGGAAATATCTCACTAAAATAATATTGGAAATTGTGTGCGCCCTATATTAAACAACAAATCCAAATCTCTAATACGCCCTATAAATCCCAACGGATGGAGTATTCTTTATCTTATCATTTTTTTAAGTTGTCACTGATGTCAGGCTACGTGTTTCTCTGTTATTAAAAAGTTTTTAATGGTAAGTGTTAAACGGTGACACATCATTCATCTCTATCATCCATCACTTATCTAATTAATGAAGACATCATACGAGTACTTTATATTTATTTTGCTTGTTTCATATTTTTAGTGTGTCGAATTTAAGAAGTTTTTTATCAACTCAATATATACTAAATCATCCTATTTGTCTGGCTTTTTTTATTTTAGCACGTTGTATTTTAGAAAACTTTTGATCAACTTAAGATATATATATATAAAATTAGTTCTCTACCTTTTTTGAGAAAATATATCTTTCATTGGGCATCTCTAATAGCTACCTTATTTTTCTCCACCCTATTTCTCAACCCTATCACTATTGTGGCCCCTTTTTATCACTATTCACCTCTCTATTTCTCAATCCTACCAAATAGCAATCCTATCCTATTTCTTATATTCTTTCTCACCCACCCTATTTCTCCACCCTATCACTATTTACCTCCCTATTTCTCAACCCAATATAACACACCCTATTTTGCTACAGTTTTGGGTTGGGGGAATTTTGGACATTGTTAGACATGCTCTAGATCATAGACCAAAGGTTTACAACCAAACAGAAAACCATTACAACACAACTCAATAAATAAATCCAGCAACTCCAACTAGAAGCAGAATGAAGAAAATCATGCACTTCACTCCCCGGATCAAGAATTTGTTGCGTGCATGGTACAGAGTTTGCACTAGAAAACACATACTAGACATTTTATACACTCCACAAAGGTCATGTTTTTTCTTACTAGAGATAGCAGGTTGTATTTTAGAAAACTCGGAAGCATGGAAGCAGAGCTGAGGTTGTGAAAGCACGACACAATCGATGTAAAAACTTGAAGCTGAGGACGTGAGTCAAATAAATCAAATATAACACAATGGAAAGATATTTGTTCGTAGCAAAGTACGGACAATTGGCTAGTATAATAAGGGTCACTTTATTGCGACTAAAAAAAATGATGACATACAAATGAAAAGAGATTGACATGCAACATATATAGAGTGTACAATGATGGAGCTTGAAGCTAGGGGCGCATATTCTATATGCGTCAATTGATGAATGCAGCAAATTTGGAGGGATCGAGAATATATTCATCTTTTATCGTAGTGATCTACCAATTTAGGCAATATTCTCATCAACTTTTATCCAAACAAGCTGATCAAGCCGCACAGATACTTGCCTCACCGGAGCTCAGTCGGCTCGTCGGAGCTATCGGCGCTCGGTGGAAGAAGAAGCAAGAGGAGAAAGAAGAGAGGGGCAGTTTGGTCAATCCACATGGTTAAAATGGCTAGAATGGTACATTATGGGTTGCCAATCCTTTTGAGTGGCAAATAGAGGACTACATATTTACATTCTTTAGAGTAGCAAATTAGGAATGACTCATCTGACAGGATTTTCCCTATAGTAGTGGCCATCTTTTTTAGATAATGGAATATCGTTTAGGCTTGTATATTAGATATGTACATAGCCAAAAGTTCTTATAAACGTAAAGCACACCACTAAATGAACATTAGCAAGACAAAAGATTAGACAAGCCAACAAGAAACATCTCAAATCGGGCATATTCTATTATTCATTCTCCATCCAAAGTTGTTGAAGAACTCCATGACCATCACCTCTAACCGATGGCATGCTGCTCGACGCCCAACCACCTTCCTTATGTACCAACGCCCAATGCCTCAACCAATGAGCTCCTCTGAAAAATACCCTGTGCAATAGAAATACTCTTATTGTTATCAAATACAATATCATTTCGACAAAGCCATACAAACCAAAATAAAATTGTTGCGCCATAAGAATTTGTAACATGTTATGGAGACCAAAATGAGAAAGCCATCCTCCTCACATATGCATGAGACTACAAGGATGATAAAAACCTAGAGCAAAAAGAACAATTTGCCCAATAGATCTAGGAAAATGACAATAAAAAAGATGTTGAATGATCTCCATATTGTCATAAAAACAACATTTCTAACTCCTTTGCCAGCCCCTCTTTGCTAAGTTATCTTTTGTTAGAATAATACCTCTATCCAAATACCATAGGAAAATTTTGGTTTTCAATGGAATTTTGAGCTTTGAAATTACTTTATTGGAATAGACAAGATATTGGTTGATTAATTTCTGGTACATCGACTATACCATAAATTGTCCTATTTTGTGAAGCTTTTAATAAAATGTATCCCACTCATCTTCCAAATGAACATGACTTAGGAGTAACACCAGATATTACCAATCTAACAACTTTTGCCCCACAAGAATCCTATGAAAGGACATGTTTAAAGGGATAGAATTAACAATAATCTATGGTACTATAATATTTTTTATTTCTCGCTATGGCATAGAGGTTAGTATATTGTTCCCTAAAAGGTAAATGACCCATTGAACTTTCTTCCCAAAATATAATCTGGGATCCATTCTTTATCTTGAATGAACCCTAGTGAGAAAAGATATCTTGAACTTTCATGACACTTTTCCAAAATTGTGAGTCTCTAGGCTAAGCCTCAACTTGAGTTAGAGTTTTATTCATGAGATACTTATTCTTAAGAAACACTTGCTAGACCCCATCTTCATTTAACAACTTAAAAAGCTATTTACCAAAAAACATTTATTTTTAATACCTAAATACTGTATGTCGAGACCTCCTTGATCTGTAGGTATGAACAAAATGTTCCATCTAGCTAGTCTATATTTCTTCTTGATAGTATCATTGTGCCAATAGAATTTAGATCTAAAATAGTCTAGTTTCTTTAGCACTGGACATGGAATCTCAAAAAATAACATCATATACATAGGTAAACTAGATAAAACAGAGTTGAGTAACACCAACGTACCACTAGCTGATAAGTGTTTACCCTTCCAATTGCTCTTTTTTTTATCAAACCTATCTTCAACACCCTTCCAATCCTCAACTCTTAGTTTCTTATAATGCATAGGAATACCAAGATATTTGAAACGGAAAGAATCAATGTGACATCTAAAAAGTTATGTATATTGTTCCTTAAATTCCTTAGCATTTCAAACAACAAATAACTCACTCTTATGGAAATTGATTTTCAAATCCGAAAGCATCTCTAAGGTACAAAGTATAAGCTTTAGGTTAATAGCTTGTTCTAAATTGTGATTAAAACAAATGATGATATCATTGGCATATTGCAAAATCGACAACCCATCATCCACCAAATGTGGAATGACCCCTTCAATTAAATCGGCTTTCTTAGCTCTAGAAATTAGAATAGCCAGCATATCTACCACAATGTTAAAAAGGATGGGAAAATTGCACTCATGCTATTATAAAGTTCACGGTTTGCAAAAATATCACTCTATGTGACAATGACATATAGGCCCTCGACCCACATGTCATAGACACAAGAGGCATTTCTACAAAGCGGAAACATTATAGTGGCATGGTTGCAATTTGCTCAAAAAGGATAGGTGATAAAGGATCAGCCAGATGATTTTTTATAGGTTTGAAAATATTGACTAAGGTCGTCACTCACCTTAATCCCTACACTTCCTCCCGTGAAAATACTGTCGATCCAATTACACCACTCGGATGAAAAGCCTTTCATTCTAAAAGTTTGTTGTAGAAAGGGTCATTTAACCTTATCGTAAGCCCTTTCAAAGCCTATTTTAAACACTACTCCATCAAGCTTTTTTTAATGCAATTCATGCAAGGTTTCATGTAAAATACAACTTAGGAGTGCCCATCTAAAAACTGAATAGTATGTAGAGCAAATTATGACTTCATTCTTAGAATTAGTCTATAAAATTTTCAATTGTTGGTTCGCCATCACCCACACTAGCCTTAACATGTATACTTAACAACATAAATACAATTTCGGATGCCATATATACTTCATAAATTTATGCTATAAACAAGTTAACGACCAAGTTTACAGTCACTTTATATTGAAAACTGGCCGAGCGTCTGTATTTTTTGCTATATTACATTCAATATGTTTTGATCATGTCCTTAGCCCCGTTTTCACATCTGACTACGTTGCACGTGCTTCCACATAAGCTGGCTCCACTTTTGTGCTCAACGATGTCTTGCTTTCGTAGCCACCTTAGCTCTTGTGACTCCGCCATCTTAGCTTCACTTTCATGATCAATCATGGCGTCACGCCATGCTTTCACATCTCCTGATTTGGCATATATAATTAAGTTGATTAGAAGCTTTCAAAAATAAAACACACCGAAAAAGAATACTAAATAAATAAGATTTTGGCATATATTGAATAGATAAAAACCTTTCTAAAATAAAACACATTAAAATAAGGGAAACTCCCCAAATCGGATGTCTGTTGGGAGTGGAAATGATTTCCATAGGACGCCCGTACGAGCATACAATCGCAGTGGGTCAATCTAGGCCATTCACTATATTTGACCAACCAGAACATGCAATTATACAACATGAAACATGAAACACTAACTAATGAAACAACGTAATACTCCCACACAGGAAACAGAGGGACATGGGAACATAGCCGAAGTATTTATGAAACATCGACGAAGTACTGATGAAACATTGTTGAAGTATTGATAAAATATTGACGAAGTAATGATGGAACATCGATGAAGTACTGATGAAACTTCATTGAAGTATTGATGAAACATCCTCAAAGTAATATTCCCTCGGTTACTTAAAGATGTTTTACCTCATATGGCCAAATGTTTCACAAGAGCAAACACATATTTCACAAGAGTAAAAACAATCTTTCGTGGAAGCAAACAAAATATGTTCCACATTATTTCATGATATGTTTCACCAAAGCAAATGAAATATTTCACCAAAGAAAATAACATATTTCACAAGGGAAAAACAATGTTTCACAAGAGTAAAAAAAAATGTTTCACTAGAGCAAACACGAGATTTTACCATAGCAAATGGCATGTTTCATTCGTACCATAGTGATGTTTCAAGTCAAATTTTAGTGTATCTTCCTCACCTAGCTCCTTCTGATGAAGCGTGTACACAGCCATCACCGCCTCGTAGTCCCGCGGCCTCTCGCTCCCGTTGTTGAGCTCGGCGCCATCGCTAGACGAGCTCGCATCGTCGTTTCCATCGTCCTGCAAGCTCTCTGTCATCGTCGCCCCCCATGGGCTCTCGTCGTCATCGCCGCACGAGCTTCCCCCACGTGCTCATCGTCACTGCTAGGAGATAGGAAGAGAGAAGGCACGGGAGAGAGGAGAGGGGTGAGCGGTGGCGCCAGGGTGGCCATGATAAGGAAGGAGCGATAAATTAGTGAATAAATAGATAATACATCATGCTAAATAAATAGGAAGTATTCTTACGATGTTTGAACCGTTGTATTAAAGGATTGATGATGGTCGAGATAGATGACAACCACTCACCAATAAGCTCTCTTTAATATTATAGATTATTATGAAAAGTTTTATAGAATACCTGCAAAGTTTTTCTTAGAAATTCGGAAAGGAAATAGTAGGGCATATCAATATTCACCCTATATTCCCTTATCATATAACCATTTTATGCTCTTATCAAATATCTACCGACAAATATACAGAATACTGACATGTGGATATATTAATTACTATTCAGATATTCCAATCCATATACCCCAAAAGTTCAAATATAAATGCAATCATTATTAAATACACATCTAATCTTAAAAGCCATGATTGTACACCAATTTTTTTCAATACACCAACGGATTCTCAGAAAATAATATATCAACCGTAGATGTTCCGTTGTAGCCTTCCTGAGAGATATATAATGCCAGCATAGCCATTTCCCTAATTAATTCATGTCCATATACATATGGCTCACAGATATAGCATGTTTTCTTTGATCTATGCACGAAGGAAAAAAGCAAATTTCTCGGCAGCCCAAAACCATCGAGGGAAGCCTAAAAACCATCGAGAAAGCCTATTCTCGATGTTCGAAAAAGGACTGTCGAGATAAACCGGTAGAGAGAAAACACTGTTTCAATGGCAAACCATTGAGAGTAAATTATTCTCAATGGCTATCCCATAGCCATCGACACACGTGTCCGTCAGAGCCTTGATGGCGCATGGCCCCTTCGTCTCGATGGCTGCACTATGGTTGTCGAGAACATTTTCTATTTCCTAACGGTTTGCATTCAGTTACCTGTTGAGAAAATAAGCCTTGCATAAGCCGTCGAGATTAACTCGTCCATGATGACGATGACATTAGTTTTCCCATACAGCGTGGTGCCATGGCTTGACGGCTTACAGGTTGGTCATCAAGAGTATACTTGTACTCGACAGTCCTTCTTGTAAACAAAGTACATTATTGATGGCCGCCAATTAACCGTCGAGAATTTGTTCCCTCTTTTCAGCTTTGTCTTTTCCTATAGCGATAGAACCACTGGTTTCGACATGAGTGTTGTTTTCCACTTGTAAAAGGACATCTTTGTACATGTGAGCACTAGGATGTGCTTAGGGAGAGTTGTTCCCAGAACCATATCATCTACCTTTATTAACTAAGATAAATTTTGTCTTTATCTCTATTTCTCATATAGATCCCAACACTATCACTAAATACTATGATAACATGTATGCATCATTGATGAAATGATTGATGAATGAGATGAATCAAATGTAAATTTTATCTTATCTCTACTATTAAAAAGTCTCTAGTGGTGAGTGATGGTGGTGTAAGTGACGATGGTAGGTTATTTCACTAAAATCACACACCAATGCAAGTCCATAAAATTCTCTTTGTCATTACTAAAATTACCTACCAATGTCATCCTATGAAATCTCTACAACCACCGCTAAAATTGCCCACCATATGCTATCATATCAAATCCACTACACCGTCACTAAAAGTACCTAGCATTTTTATAAAATTATTAGGGCACTCCCAATGCAATGATATCAGCCGTTTCTATAGATGCCACGTAGGATGGATTGTTGAGGTGGAGGGTAATTAATGAAGAGAGAGAGCAGAGTCATTTCTTATAACAGAGATGGTCTCTATTCTAGAAATAAGGAAAATAAACGAGCAAAAATCCTCACTATGAGCATTAAAGGGGTGTTCTTTTGGGCTGATCTAAAAGTCTAATCTGACTTATCTCATAACTTCGAGAATTTCCCGAGGTGGCCTCGAGAGTCGAATGGCCTTGATTTTTAGGATTTAGGGAGCTTTTAGACATGCCTACGAGATAAAAAAAAAAGGATTAAAAAACTAATAAAAAAGTCAGATAAGTCAATATTAGCCACGTCTTAGCTGACTTATTTCGTGACTTATCTGACTAATATTGACTTATCTGGCTTTTTTATTACTTTTTGAATCCTTTTTTATCTCGTAGGCGTGTCTAAAAGCCCCCTAAATCCTAAAAATCAAGGCCATCCGACTCTCGAGACCACCTTGAAAAATTCTTAAGGTTACGAGATAAGTCAGATTAGACTTTTAGATAAGCCTAAAAGAACACCCCTAAGTCAATTCTATAAGGCTCATAAATAGAAAGAGAATACAAAGAATAAATTAATTAGTAGATACGGTGCATTGAAAGGATTATATCTATAGTCGCCTCTATATGATGTAACATGTTTAGAAACGGCCTATTAAACCTATGCGCTGTGAGTGCCCCAAATACTAGTATGTCTCACCTGTTATAAATTTTGTAGCAATTAATGTGCGGGCATATAAAATTCTCTCCACCATTACTAAAATTATCCATCAATATCATCATATGAAATCCTCCACAACCACCAGTAAAATTGCCCACCATATGCTGTCATATAAAATCCACTGCACTGTCACGAAAAGTACCTACCGATTTTCATAAAATTATTGATTTTCATAAAATTATTTTATGTCTCCCTTGTTACAAATTCTGTAGCAATGCTTCAGCACCTGGCTAATTTTACGGAGGTGTAAGGTTCCGCTTTTCCCTTCCGGTATACTTAGCTCTCTTCTAGCCTTTCGCTCCGTCTAACCTTCAGAACACTGTCGGTGTCAGTGGCCACACATGGCGGTTGAAGCCCTCAACGCGATAACCATGGAGGCAGGGACTACTATAAGTACGGAAAGGTAGAACGAAAGACCCTGCTTAACAGAGATCGCGCTACTCAGAGAGAGAGAGAGAGAGAGAGAGAGAGAGGGGAGGAGAGCGTGCTGTGCAAAGGAAGGGGTGAAGAGAGGGGCATGGACGAGCAAGGAGGACGACATCTTGGCCTCCCACATCAAGGCCCATGGAGAAGGCAGATGGAGGGAAGTCCCTCAGAGAGCTGGTACTTAGCTTAATTAATCACTAATATATACTCGATCGATCCCTAAGACTCTAAAATTTTGGGTGGATTATTCAGTAGTTTATGACTGAACTTCATGCGGTTGTATATATGTTAATGTTAATTTGCAGGCCTGCGGCGCTGCGGCAAGAGCTGCCGGCTGCGGTGGCTCAACTACCTCCGGCCCAACATCAAGCGCGGCAACATCTCCGACGACGAGGAGGAGCTCATCATCCGGCTCCACAACCTCCTCGGCAACAGGTCGATCAACCAGTGAACTGTGAACATGCACGAATGCATAAGATCCAGCAATTCCTTGCTTTAATCAGTTCGTTAATTTACCAGACTAAGCTGAACGATGCGCATGCACGCGTGTACGTATGCAGGTGGTCTCTCATCGCAGGCAGGCTGCCCGGCCGAACAGACAATGAAATCAAGAACTACTGGAACAGCACGCTCGGCCGGAAGGCCGGCGGCGCGAGGGTCAGCACGCCCGACGGCGCCTCTCAGAGTACGGCGGCTCTATCCAACTCCGGGCAGGGCCAGGCTGCTCCTCCGCGCGCGGACCCCGACGCCGGCGCCTCTGGAACGCCGCTCCCCTTGTGGACTCCCAGGGCCGTGCGGTGCACGGGCGGCCTCTTCTTCTGCCGGGAAAAGCCGGCGCCAGAGTCTACCCCGCTCGCCGGGACGCAAACTGGGGCAGTGGACGGAGATGACTGCAGCGGCAGCAGCTCGGCGACGTCGGCGTTCCCGGCTCCCGAGCCGTGCTTCTCCGGCGGAGACGACTGGATGGACGACGTGAGAGCCTTGGAGTCGTTTTTCGAGTCCGACGAGGACTGGCTCAGGTGCCAAACGGCGGCGGAACCGTGAGTGCCATAGCACTCTGTGGCTCTGTACAGTCGCCACTCGCACGTAAGCCAAGTATACGTATACGTATACATACGTATGCACGTACATATGTGATCAGATCCTATGATCCTATCTAGCTGCTGGTATGTATGCACGTACATGTTGCACACTTGCACATGCGTTTATACTGAACATGCGCGCTGCCTAGCTGGTGACTAGCTAAGCCGCACGTGCTTTGGGGTTAAGAGTTGGGTTAACAGCTTAACCAGCCAAACATCAATAGATTCAGAAGACTTAAAATTTAAGTTAGTTTGGTCAAAGCATTAACCTAAAAAAGGTAAGATAAGTTAATCTCTCTATACTAATTAATCTGGCTAATCCAACCAAACAAAACAGTGCTAGCTAGACTAATTGGGTGAGTTGCCAGTTACCACGCGCAAAAAATAGGTTAAGCTATAACCTATCCGCGGCATTAAGGTTTGTTAACCCAGGGTAATCTAACCCTGAAACAGATGCAACAAAATTGATCACGCGTCTCGAAAACGTCGAAAACGTAGGCATCATTTCACACCCAGCTCCCTCGGAGCTGACCTCCGAGCCACAGCCACTCCATCGAGCGACTTAGGGGCGACGCCCCCGTCACCAAAACCCCTCCCGTCCTCGCCGGCGCCCCTTCTCGCCGCCCACGTCGCTCCGGCGACGACGGCGGCGGGCCAGAGCTGTGCTCCCCCTCCCTCCTCTCTTCTCTCCTTCCTCTTCCTCCCTTTCTCCCTCCCCCTCGGCCCAGCGTGAAGCAGCTTGCCGCCGGCGTCGGAGGGCGGATCCGACGTGGCAGGGCCTTGGAGGCCGTTCCTCCAGGCGGCAGCGGGGATGCTCCGGGTGGCGACGCGTCGCACCGGTGTGGGAACTGCCGAATCTGGTGGGGGGTGTCCCGTGGCGGCCGAAGCCGGTGGTGGCGGCATCATGGAGCTCCGAGTGCACGGCCGGCGGCTCCAGGAGGCCGGATCTGGCTCGGAGTAGGTTAGATCTGACGTAGCTAGGCCGAGGACGGTGGCCCTCGGCGTTGATGACGGCGGAAGACCGGAGAAGCAGTACGGAAGATCCTGGTGGTGGCTCGTCGTACCGGCCTGGAGGTTGGCCGGATCTGGCGATGGAGGGCTGGAGGCGCTCCGTGGCGGCCGGAACCAGTGGCGGTGCTGTGGAGCTCGAATGAAGGCGGCAGATGGTTGGGGAGGCCATATCTAGCTCGAAGCAACTCAAATCCGGCGGGGCTGAGCCGAGGACGGTTGTTCTCGGCCGTTGTCGATGGCGATTGCGGGCGAGCTCCGATCCAGTATGAGGACGCTGCGCCGGTGAGGGGCGTGGACCCGCATAGCCCGATGGCGACGAATCTGGCTTGGAGCGGCCTGTATCACGTTGATGGATGGTGGCCCATCGGCAGCGAGGTGGGCGGCTGACGTCTCGGCCGATCGAGCATCCCGCGTGGCAATGGCAGTTGGCTTCAGCAGCGTATTTGGCATGGCGGTGATGGCTACTTTTTTGGCCATGCATCCCATGTGGCGATGGCAGCTGAGACCTAGTCTGAGCATCCCTCGCGAAGTGGTGACTAGAGTCTCAACTAAGCATCCAATACATTGGTATCAAATAGCATCTCGTCATTGCATCCCATATGGCGGTGGCCGCTAGTTCTCAGCCATGCATCCTACGTGGTGATGGTGGCTAACACGTCATAGCCGAGCATCCCGTGCGGCAAGAGGTTGGTGCCTAGCCTGAACATCCTCCACGGCGATAGCGGCTGGTCCTTGCTGAGCATCGCATGCCCTGCGGCGTGATTAACATCGATGGTGGCTGACGTCTCGGTTGAGCATCCCGTGTGGTGGTGACAGCTGACGTCTTTCTAGCGTCTTGGTTGAGCACCCTGTGCGGTGGTAGCGACTGACATCTAGATCAAGCATCGCATGCTGCGGGCATATCTTGCAGCGTAGACATCAGTGGTGATGGCTAGCATTTTGGTCAAGCATCCTGTGTGATGGTCACAGGTGGCCGCTGACTTAGTTGGAATGTTAGGTCTTCCATGGTGTTCTATTGATACCTGCTATTTTGTTGGGTCGTGTTCTTATCCCCCGCCTTTTTCTTTCTGTACCCTTTTTTCTCTCTGTGTATATTATACAAGTTCTCTTCTTCTTGAATAGAATGACAGAGTTCCTGTCCTTTGCATTAAAATAGGGATGAAAATGGGTATCCGAATTGTTTGAACAAATTTAGCATTTCCAATAGATATGTAACGAATTTGGTGTTGATTTTTGACACGTTTTAACAAGCTCATCATTAGAAACAAGAATATGAATTCGGATGGAAAGGTTAATGTCTCATTTGTTTCCTATCGAGAAAATGACAAATATCCGACCCGATTTGCTATCCGAACTACCCGAATTTTTATTTACATAGATATAGAATGAATTTTAAATTGATTTTTTATGTTTTTTGATGCATTTTAACAAGCTCAACGCAAAAAACAAGAATATGAATTTGGATGGCAAGTTATATACCCTATTTGTTCCCCATCGAGAAGAAATGACTAAAAAGATACCATCCAAATAACTACCCGTTTTCACCCCTACGTTAAAAAAAATACAAAGCATCCTGCGTCGATCAATCCGTACGTGCATGGCAACGCAATAGAAGAGCGAGAGCCATTGAATGGGATTATAAGACCATGATTTGATGTGCATGTATACCGAAACTGAAGCACAGTATTCGGGTATGTAGTACCACGTTGCAAACATGATTAGGCATGAATGAAGAGCTAGCTAGCAATTAATTATCAAGATTGAAGATCCATCGTTTTAATTAAAAGTCGATTGTCCTGATGATTACCGGACGCACTCCAGTAATCGCGCCAGCTCTAACGCATCTCTTTCAAATTATAAGCCATGTGAAAAAAATATCTTTCTCGACTGTCAAAACTAGCCGTCGATACAGTGTCGTAGCGTGACACCCGAGGCGACGTATATATATATTTTTAATTGCTTCCGAACTTAGGTCCGACGCATGTGCTCCGATTACACCTGAGCTACTCGATGCTTCCATCTTATCTGATCCTCTCTCTCCCCACTAATACACCTAGTAACTACTCATTTTTATACGGAAGCAAAGGGAAGGCGCCCCTGCATGCTATGTGCCGCCAGCTGCTCGCCTGCTGGCCACCAGCACAGCCACTAGCCGACGCCTCTCTCTCCCTTGCCTCTCTTATAGCTCCTCATCTTTTATCCTCCTCTCTCCCCTCCGAGCTTTCCTCTTCTCCATGCCTGGTGGCTTCTGCTGCATCCATGCATATGTAGGGTCAAGGCGGCTCGAGGCTCGCATGACTTGGCTCGGGCTCGGGCGAGCTGGCTCGGCTTCGTCTTGGCTCGTGGCTCAGGCGAGCCCGAGCCGAGCCTAGTTTTCTGGCTCGCAATTTAGGCGAGCCGAGCCGAGCCAACGAGCCGGCAGACAGCATGTTACTGTCGGATTGTTTGAAAGGTAAAATGTTCATTATGGGTTTGATGGCTTGGTTGGTCATGGTCATGGTTGTTTCTATGCTTTATTTTACTGTTGTTGTTACCTGTCGATCAATATTGGCTGCTGGATGGCTCTTGGAGTCTTTGTCGTGTTTGTCTTTGAAGTCTTTGAACGACTGGCTCAATGAAACCAACGAGCCGGCTCGCAAGCCAGGACCGAGCCGAGCTGAGCCGCCCTTTCGGGCTCACTGAATCACCGAGCCGAGCCTAGCTCGGCTCGCTACCTGACCGAGCCCGAGCAAGCCGAGCCGAGCCCGGCTCGTTTCCAGCCCTATGCATATGTTCTCCAGCCCTCTTCTCTTGGGGTCCCAGTGATCAATCCAATCCAAATGGATTCCTCTGTTCGTTCTGCCTGCAGATCCTACAGGCTTGGAACGAGAGCATGCATAGCGCCATCGCTATCGCAGCCGTCGGTCGAAGCCAACCTGTCTCTGGAGAATGTGAGCTTGGCGAGCTTTGGGCGGCCGTATCCGGCGAGCATGGCACGGGAGATCGCTGGATCTAAAGAAGAAGATGGCTAGGAGAATGTACATCCCCATTTCGTCATGAAACTCTCAGTCATGTATGTGCAAAATTTTTGTTTTTATCTGGTGAAACTTCGTTTTGTTCTTGTGAAACTTCTTAGATTTTCACGGGGTGTTTTTTGAACAATAATGGAACATGAGGTTTCATCAGTAGTTTAACTAAGTTTTATTAGTACTTATTCAAGTTTCATTGATCCTTCTTCAAGTTTTATCAGTCGGTTTGGCTAAATTTTATTGCTCCTTCTTCAAGTTTCACAAGCAGTTTAGCCAAGTTTTATTAACACTCAAGTTTTATCAGCAGTTAGCCAAGTTTTATTGGTATTTTTTAAGTTTCATTAGTAGTTTTCTCTAGTTTCAACGGTTATTTTACAAGTTTTCATCAGTTTTTTTTCCATGTTTCATATGTATATTGTCAATTTTCATCAGTAGGTTTTCCAAGTTTCATCAATTATTTTCTAAGTTTCCATGTTGACGTCAACACGACGTTATACGACCGATGGGAATCATCCCAACGGACGTCCGATCCAAGGCGCTCGCCTTTTTTTTTGGTTTCTCTGGCGATGGTTAGGATCAACAATATCAGCATGACGTCGTGCATCCAATGGGAATCATCCCATCGAACGTTCGATCCGAGGCGCTCGCCTTTTTTTTGGGCTTCTCGGGCGATGGTTAGGATCAACGACAAACGTATAGGTCACCGGCCCCTAACGTCACCCTAGACGGCAGCTCCAACAACAACACGTGGAATCGCTGGCCTGACATGACAAGCCATTGAGGGTTGTTCTCTTCAGTTTATCTTTTTATCTTATCTACTTATCTCTGAATCAAAAAGTTAAACTCTTTGGCTTTTGTGGTCCGTTCTTTTTTTCCTTAAATGTGTGGCCCAAAACTCTCATAAACATAGTGGCGGAGGAGCCATTATGACATGCTATGGCGTCCGCCATAGCAAAAAAAACTTGGTACCATACCTTCTCCTAGGTAGCAAACCGATGTCTTTATTCATGGGGCAATTAATTGGGCTAGGGCCTCGCTAATTAATCAATCACTGCATAGCCGCCATGCGGTGACATCCATGTAAGCATGTTTATCTTGAACTTTTCGTCGCGTGTTTTGACTCACGTATGCGGTGACGGCCAAGTGCAACGGCTAACGGGACACAGGACTTTTAGCGTCATGGTGATTCTGCCTCAAAAGTCAAAATCAAAAGAAGAAAAGGGCAAGACAAAACTAAATAAAAAGGTAATTTAATTTTGAATGATTTGTTATAGATCATTTTCATCTCATATAGGAATCTGACAGTGAAATTATTTAATTCTTTAGTGATTTGATTTATAGATTTAACAAATTATTTTAGCGAGGCATCTAGAAGGTCAAACTCGAATCAAAATGCTCATGCAAGTGAAAACAACAAGTTACTCAGACAAGGAGAATAGGCCCAAGAAGATGTTGCTATTGACACTGGAGATGCACATGTGCAACTATAAGCAGCAGTGGCCCGTAATGAAGATACTATCGATTTCATTATACCATGCTTTTATTTCGTCCTCTGCTACTGCATAAACAAGTTAAACGAAATACACTAGACTTTTTAAGCTACATCAAGAAACTCTTAAAATTTAGCTTATAAATAAATAAAAAGATAAACAAATAAAATAAGCTAAAGAGAACAGATATACCGGTGGTCATTTTAAGTCCCCATGACACGCTATCTGCCCTCCTCATCCTAGTTGTGTACTCGTGCCCACCACCTTTTTTTTTTTTGAAGTAACAGCATTTCCATTAGATTAAAAACCAAAGCGTTACATCCACAGGAATTACTCTTACATCAACCCTCCACAAATTAAGACCACTCCTCCTACTAGAAGCAGACTTAAGATAAACATGCCACAATCTCGTATGAAAAGAGCAATTGGAACAAGCGTAGAGCAGTGCTTGCACTAGTACGAATACAGTCATACTAGGAAGTTTTAGCACGAACGAAGAGACATGCTCTTTGCAGACAAAAGCTGAAGCACGAAGATCCCACTCCAACTCCTCCACCGTACGGTCCTCAAACTGCCATGACCATGAGGTCCACCGCGTACTCACCACGAAGGCGAACACCGGTGAGGGTCACAAACCTCCGGTGACCACCACGGCGCCGTCACCGGCACCGAAGCCGCACCAAGGATCGAAGACCTCCGCCAAACTGACGGGGTCGCCGACAACAGTGCCATCTCCTTCACAGGATCCGGCACCACAAAACACGGCAGGGCAGTGAAGACAGCTCTTCCCCACCCCCCGCAGCCCCCTCCACCAACCCCGACCCGCCACGGAGCCGACGGCAAGGAGGGCACCACTCACGCGCCTCCTCCCGACGTTAGCACCATCGCCAACCGGAGGAGACCATGGAGCACCAAAAGAAACATCCACCATACCGAACCTAAAGCTAAACTAAAACCTAGATCTAGAGCTACTTCCTCCAAATCCGGCCACCCAAACCGCAGCCCGCCTCCACCACCTCCCGACCACGGCCGCGCCCTCCACCACGCCGGCGAGCCGCCACCCGGGGTGGAAGAACCCGACCGGGTCGAGGGAAGAAGAGGGGAGGGAGTGGGGGAGGGGAAGAAAGGGAGATAGAGAGGAGGAGGGTTGGGAGGAGGAAGGGAGGAAGGGGGAGCGGGTCCCCCCCCCTCTCGGCTCCGGCGAGCTCGCCGGAGAGGGAGAGGGAGGGGGCTGGCGGCGGCGGCAGCGGAGGGTTTACCGGGGGGGGCGAGTCGCAGGAGCGCGGTGGGGGGGACGAGCCAATACTACAACTAGGCCTCGTGCCCACCACCTAGCAGCCGCTCCATGGCCACTCCCTCTAGCCTAGCCGCGATCCGCCTAGCCCACAGCTCACTCGGCCGCTGCCCCGCCAGGTCTCCGATCCTGTAGGTTAGGGTAGTCGGCTTTGTCCTTCGAGAAAGATCATTTGCTATTTTGCTATAGTGATGTATATTCCTGTATATACTTCATTTTCATGGACACGCATACTCTGTCATTGCTATAGCAAAGGCAGAGGTGCACAGTGATCTACGAGTGCAACAGCTGAGCACTGTAGCAATGTACTGTAGCAAATCGCTCTAGCATTGGTACTGTAGCAAGCAGTACCGCCAAATAGTACCGTTTCTACTGTTTAGCGTTACTGTAGCTACGGTGACCTGCGAGGTGGGCAGCAGAGGCACAACACAGAAGTGTAAAGACAGAGGATACAAATCCCATTTTCATGTATGTTTTCCGGTTCCAACGCCCAGCACAGTTGCATCAGGAAATCATAATCTGAACCTAAATGTAAGTTTTTCGTTTGGGTAGCTTCACAAAATAAAATTCTAATATCTCACAACTTGCAGAGGAGAGGATGGCCAAACTCACAATTTTGCCCTTTGTGTGGAACTCAGGCAAAGACTATGGAGCACTTGTTTGTGCAGTGTATATTTACAAAGTTTGTGTAGCGAAAAATCCTCGATGAGATAGAGGAGACCCGGCAGATTCAAGGACCAGCTCAACAAGAGAAGTTCACATATTGGTGGGGTTAGCCGTCAGAGCGAAGATTCAAAAGAAGGAAAGAAGACAATTTGATGGACTTACGCTTGTTGGAATATATAGAAGGAAAGGAACAGGGGAATATTCTAATCATTATATAGTAATGTGGTGCAAATCCTAAAGCTAATTAAGCATGATGTACTAAACAAAATCATGGCGTTCGGGGTTGACTAGACTAGAGAACTGGTTTAGGGAAATCGTTTAGGTCTAGCTAGGTTTTTTTACTTTGTTCGGGGCTTCCCCACTTCCAGATTTCTGTAAATTTTTTGCTCCCTTCCAATGAATGAATGGGCAGTACACCTGCTTAAAAAAACTTACAAATTGACCTGCAGTTCGATCTAATTTCACCTTTCTTTCAATCTTGATAGTTTTTCTTAATGTCGTTAGCCAAGAGCTAGCTCTCGTTAATAAGAAAAGATCGCTAGTTTATGCCGTGACGTGTAATGTTGCTCCATTCGAAAACATGCACATGCATGTATTGAGTTCACTAGTAAGCTACTAGTAGGTGTGAGGATACAGGGCTGTCATCTGCATGTGTTGGTTCCTCAACCAAAAAAAAAAAAAAACCTACTAGCGTGGTGGAGTATGCTAGAAACTAGCAAGGTGATATGGCTGTCATATTGCCATCAACATGTACGACTGACAAACAAAGCTAGAAATTTTACTAAGGTCCAGAGATATTGGAGTATACAACAAGCAAGGTGAGATCAAGTTCCAGGAAAAAAATTTAAAAATACAAAACAAAAATCGGATTTACAGAAATATACAAGACTTTTATTTATTTGCAAAAAAACCACCCATAGCGAGCGTGTCATATACCGGCTATGGCATAGCCGGCGTATCATATACCGGCTATGCCATAGCCGGCGCGCCATACGCCGGCTACACGTACACTGCATATGAGATACCAAATATTTGTGTATTCCTATTTTCCAGCGAAATTTTTTAAAAAAAATATAAAAATAAATTTAAAATTACAGAATAATACAACAGTTTAAAAATACAAAAATAAACCAGCTATAGGTATTCTCGATATTTTGACGTACAACTGTATGTACGGAGTATATGAGGTTAGGATGACGTAATTACATCCGATTTCTCGTACACCAGGGCGAAGAAAGTATAGGAGATGACGAGTATAATGAAAGATGGTCGTTTTCGTGGACGCTAGTGCAGGAGAGTACGATGCAAGGTTCATAGAAGAGCGACAGGGCCTAGTCGGTTGGAAGAAGAAAAAGGAAAGAGGATGACACATGTTCCGTGATCTATATAGAGGAGGCATTGAGAGCATGAAGAAATGATCATTTTTATTTAATATTTATTTTAAATCTTTTTTTCAGAAATACTCGTAGGAAAATTAAATTTACAATTGCCATAACCTAATTAACCCTCAATGTTGCGTTTTCACTCCGCTGGAAGGCTCGCAGTTGCGTCTTCACTCCGCAGGAAGGCTTGCAGTTGCGTCTTCACTCCGCAGGAAGGCTCACAGTTGCGTCTTCATTGTGTTGCCCGATTATTTCTTCGCCCTCCAAATTTTTTCATGCAGGGTGATGGCTCACGTTGCACTGCCCGATCTCCTTCAGGAGCGTGTAGACGAGAAACATAGGGTCAGAGCAATATTTGCAAGGACACATGTTCACATAGCAATATTGTACTGCATTGGGTGCAATTAATCCCGATATATCCGTTCTATTGACTTACACTAAGTATTTTTCAGTTGGTTCCCCTCAGAACACGCCCTATCCATAGCATCAAGAGACTTGACCCCCAATTCTACATCGCACTTGTAAGGGGTGAACAATTTGACAATAGTATAAATTTGGAATGGGGTGACCGGTGCCCTAATTCTACAAGTATTTCCTAAAAAAATATTTAAAATAAATATTAAATAAAAAATCTCATTTCTTCCCGCTTGGGTTTCACTACTGTTATTTTCTCGATGCTCTCGGTGCCTTCCCTACATAGATCACGGAACATGTGTCATCCTCTTTCCTTTTTCTTCTTCTAACCGACTAGGCTCCCTCGCCCTTCTTTGAACCTTGCATCGTACTCTCCTACACTAGCGTCCTCGAAGACGGCCGTCTTTCATTCTACTCGTCATCTCCTATACTTTCTTTGCCCCGGTGTACAAGAAATCAGATGTAATTACGTCATCCTGTCCTCATATACTCCGTACATATAGCTATACATCAAAATGTCGAGAATACCTGTAGCCGGTTTATTTTTATATTTTTAAAATATTGTATTATTCTGTAATTTTGAATTTATTTTTGTATTTTTAAAAAAAATTCCACTGAAAAATGGGAATACACATATATTGGGTGTGTCATATGTGGTGTGCGTGTAGCCGGTGTATGGCGTGCCGGCAATGGCATAGCCGGTATATGATACGCCAGCTATGCATAGCCGGTATATAACACGCCGGCTATGGGTGGTTTTTCTGCAAATACACAAAAGTGTTGTATATTTCTGTAAATCTGATTTTTGTTTTGTATTTTTTAAAAATTTTCTCAAGCTCCAAGCTAGCTAGCTAGCTAGATTAATGGGAAATTCAAAACCATGTGTTACATATGTTTCACGGTACACTGGGACTCATTGGATCGTGCTTCAAAATCCGTACACTGGCCCACTCCCTCTCTCATGCTACTTTGTAAAAGAACTCTTCATTCTAATTTTCCAAAAAGTACCTCTCCTCTCTCTACCTTCCTTCCTCTCTCTTGTCCTGCCCGTGCGTAACTCCCTGCTCCCTGCTCTCCAAAAAGAGAGAGGATAGACTTTATGCAAGAATTTGAACGAACCAAGGGCCTTTTGTTGTGAAGGAAAGAGAAATGATAGTGACTTTATGCGAGAATTTGGAAGGATCAAGGGTAGAGAATTACATTGTAGCCTCCTGAACTCGTAGGAAATCTCACTTAGCCTTCTAAACTTGAAATTTACTTTTCTGGTCTCTCGAACTTGCCTCTGTTTACAACCCAGCCCAAAACCACCAGGGATAACGTTAAATGCTGAGGTGGCCATTAGTTTCCGTTAGTTGTTTAGGTGGTTGCCACGCGTGATATTTTTTAATGATATGGCATCCATGTCACCCCCTCCCCCTCTCTATCTCTCTCTAAAAAATCATATTCAACAAATTTTCAAAAATTTAACTTCAAAAATTTTGGGAAATAAATCCATTTTTCAAAAATTCAAATTTCAAAATTTCAAAACATGTGAAAATTTGAATTTAAAAATTTCTTAATTTTCAAAAGTCTAAAAATTTCGGTATTCAATTTTTGGGATTTTTGAAACCTTCATATTTGAATTTTTAAAAATTAAATTTGAATTTAAAATTTTCAAATTCAAATTTTACATGTTTCAAAATTCAAAAGTGAAGTTTCACATTTTGAACTTTTGATTTTGAAGTTGTTTTTGTTAGTTAGATTTTCGAAAATTTTTCGAAGTTGATGTTCTTCTGAAAGAGAGAGAAGAGGGAGGTGACGTGGGTGCCATCACATTAAAAAAACCACACGCATGGCAATCGCCTAAGCAATTAATGGGAAACTAATAATTACCTCACTATTTAACGGTATCTCTAATGGTTTTAGGGCTAGGGTGCAAACGGATACAGGTTCAAGGGATCGAAAAAGTAAATTTCAAATTCATGAAGCTAAGCGAGGCTTCATTACAAGTTTAGGAGACAACACTATTATTTTCTTTTTGCAAAATATATGAGAAGGGAAGGATATGGGCGCCCGGATCTCGTAACATAATCTGATGGCAGAGTGTCCGGAAACATATGTACGCGCGTGGGGAAATTACATTCCTGATCACCCTTACTAATAATGCAAACCCATGCATTATAAAAGGTTCAAAAGACCTAGATCACTCGCTACTATACACAGCCTCGTCACAGGCAGTTCAAAAAAAATCTGTCTGTGATACTTCAATGGTCATCACAGATAATTTTTAACCGTATATGAAAATCGCTATGGCACATGGTTAGGAACTAGAATCATCTATGACAGTCTATTATCAAGACGGTTTAGAACTAGAATCATCCATTATACCAGAGCAAACAAAAAGATGGGTAATTTTCCGAATGCAAATTAGGGTGTGGGTATTATACAGTGAATAACACATGAGAACGCAAAAAGAATGACAAAAAAGACCGAAACGGATCTAGATCCTTGGAAGGACGTTCTGAGACCCTAAACGATGTTGTTTGAATATTTTTATGTTTTTAGCCTTGCGAGATCAGCTTATGGAGTTTAGGATGTAATATTTCATTAACTTTCCAACAAATTGTAGAACGCTGAAAACGAAGTTCGTATGCAAAATTTATGGCTATTTTTATTTGAAGGAATGGGCGGGAGCACTGCCATTTCTATAAGGATGAGCAAACGAAACAAAGTTTATTTACAAGAGGGGCCTCACTACGCCCAGGCAACGAAACGAAGGGCGATTACACTGCAAAAGAGGTGCTCCCTAGACGGAGTAAGGTGGAGGCCCTGACCCAAGAGGAGCGGTTGTCCAGAATGAGGGATGAGACGCTAGCAGCCGAAGAGGACAAGTTTGAAAGATGCGCCTGTTTCTCTTCTTCCAAAGATTCCAGAGAGTGGAGATGACAAGTCCACTAAGTCTACGACGGTCGACTTTGTTGACCCTAAAGAAAACAGAGTTCCACCAATTGAAGAAAGGCGGGGCGGGAGTAGGGATGCTCATGCCTGCTAGGACGGTGGTCCAAACCTGACTAGAGAAGACGTAGGAAGAACACTGGTGTTCGAGGGTTTCAAAATCTACGTGGCATAAGGAGCAAATGTCGATGTAGGACCACCCTTTGCGGGCCAGGAGCTCTACTGTATTGATTCTCTGGTGGCAGAGCGACCAGGCAAAGAATCTGCATTTGTGCTCGGTGTTCGCCCTCCAAATTAGCTTGGCCGGAGCCCAAGAGTACTTCCCAGAAACTAAAGCTTGTAGGCTGATCTGGAGGAGTAGTTGTCGTCTGTCGTGTTTATCCAGGTAATGTCGTCTGGCCAACCTGGGGTCAAGACTATCGACCTCATTCTAACCCAAAGGTTGGCCATCTGGACAAGGTGATGGACAGTGAGATCATGACCATTGATTTGCAGCCAGCTATTTGATTGCAGCGCCGCATGAAGGGACAGATTGCGACAGGACGATATGGTGCGGCACGATGGAGGCAGGGGATTCACCCTGTAACCAACGGTCTCACCAGAAAGAAGTGCTACAGCCGTCTCCAATAGTGATCCAGGTCGTGGCCTGAAAGAGGGAGCGGTCAGTGTTGTCGCAGGGTGCAGGCTTAACCGGATAGGGTTAGTGTCCAAAAGCTTTCGGATGTAACTTTTTTACATCGTGTAACCGTGAACATGCATCTAGGCCCCAGATTGTTTTGGTGATTAATGACAAGCAATTAAGGACTAATGCACTGCAATGAGTAATGAACAGATACTTAGTTCAAATGGAGATTCTCGAGAAGATTGTAGACTCCTTAAGAAACTAAATCGACATTCATCGGCGATAGTCCTAATTATGTACCTTTTTCCATTTTATTGAGTCTAATGACAGTCGTGCTATTAAGAGGGATGCGACGGATTATGATTATTAGTGGTGTCTAGTGTTTTAGATTGAAATCTTGCAATAGAGAGAGACACATCACACTTTATCTTCTCACGGGGATGCTTTTTTCACTCAGTGGCAACTGGAGCATCCGGTAGGTACCACCGGAGTATCCGATACCTTGAAACCGGAATGTCCAAAAAATCCGAGTTTTGATCACGCTGCCTGGATTGCCACTTTTAACCGGAGTATCTAGTACATTCACCGGAATGTCCGATACCTTGAAACCGGAATGTCCGAAAAATCTGAGTTTTGATCTCATTGCCTGGATTGCCACTTTTAACCAGAGTATCCAGTACATCCACCGGAATGTCCGATGCCCTGTGGACCAGAGTGTCCGAAATTTCAAAATCTGGGCTTCTCTGGTTAATTAGGCTTCTGCACCTGACTATCCGGTCCCTGGACCGGACTATCCAATGTAAGTGGCAGTTTTAGCCCCAAACGGCTAGTTTTTGAGCTCTCCTATTTAAGCCCTACTCCGACCTCCTAGCTAGGGTTAGTCATTCCACTCAGATTCAAACACATCCCTAGCTTGTTCTTGAGTTCCCAAACCTCTCCCCTCTCTAGATTCTCTTGATTCACCACTTGAGAAGGGAAGAGAGGCAAGATTTGAGTACCCTAGGTTGTAAGATTTCATCTTCAAACACTAGACTCCATCTTCACACTCATACTCTTGGAGGTTGAGGACTCCTAGACGGTAGGAGTTGCCTTCGAGCCACCGGTGCTTGGTATGGTGACCATGGGAAGTTTGTGAAGGCCGGTTCTACCTCCGTAAGGGAAGAAACAAGGAGTGAAGCCAAAGAATGCTTTGTGCAACCTTGGAAGAAAAAAGGTTGAAAGAGACCCCGGCTCAAATGTAACCGAGCCATCTCAACGGAAACGTAGGATCCCCTCAAGGATCCAAACTTCAGGAAAACATCGTCAAACGTCTCCTCTTCATCTTCGGTTTTCTCCTTCTTTGTGCCTTTATTTGATTTGCTTGGGATTTACTATTTGTGTTGTGGACTTGGTTCTTAGCAGCTCCTGTAGCCTATACTTGCTTGCTCTAACTCTTTAGTGTAGATGGATTTGCTAGATCTAAGTTTGTGAGGGTGATTTGAGCTAACCCTAATTTCTGGATCGATTTGTCTGATATCAGTATCGGATACTCCGGTATCAATCGGACTATTTAGGCATAATCACCGGACTGCCCGGTACCCTTTCAGCTTCCGTAATTTAATTTGATTAAATTTGTTAACGCCTATACACCCCCACCCCCCACCCCCGTGCGGTCTAGACGACATCTCGATCCTTCAAACCGGATAGGGTTGAGGCGGTGGTGTCAAGAATGGAGGCACACTAGCATCAATATTTAATATCTGTGACATGGTGCTCCTAGTTGTGATTTTGCTGACAATATTGGGAGAGGAGGAAAGAAGATTATTAAAGTGACAAAGAGAAGAGGAGAGGAATGGCCACACCCTTCTATTTAAAGGAAGTTCAAATTCAGATGAGCAGAAAATTCAAATTCGGCTAGAATAGGATAGTCGAAATATTATCACATATGATTTTAGGTAAATAAAATTAACCATCTGTGGTAGCATGTAACATCGTTTTTGTTTCAACCGTACTGTCTATGATTTGTACGCCAGATACGGTTTTTTGACTCTAATCGTTTGTAATGTATTATTAGGTCATCACATATGTTTCTTACGATCGGTGGTATCACAGATGGTCATGGTGTTAAAATTGCCTGTGATAACTTCCCGCTGCGGGGCTTACCAGTGACGCGTTTTCGTGAATGCTGTGGGACATTTAGTATGAGCATAGGCCATTTATTTTCAACAGTTGCCCTATTTATTTCTGACCTATCGCTATTCATCTATAGTGTTGAGGTTGTCCATCACTGTTTATTGCACCATCATCATTCACCTCCCAACAACAAGCTTATCACTATTCCCACTCTTTATATTCACTATTTACCGTCTAATCGTTATTCACCTTCTTAATAGTGCGTCCTAAATTTTACTGCTACAATAATAGTGCACCCCAAATGGGGCAACCGCTCGAGATAGCCGCCTGTGTGAGGGAACCAAACCTTTGATTCATTGAGAGAACTTAACCAGCCTTGTTTATGAACGTCATTGAGAAGTTTCAGCTTTCAAGTAGTAAGCTAGACTTCTGCTCAAAACAAGATCAAAACCCTCTCTCAAAAAAAAGAAAAAAGAAGATCAAAACCTTTCTGTCAGGCTTAACTATCAGTGCTATAGGCTATTGTAACTGCTTTAAACCTGTCAAAAATCAGTAATCTAGCTACTTGCGTATGGCTATGTACTTGTGCAATTAAGATATTGGACGTTTTTTCGAGGCAGCCAGTGACATCTGAACGCATGTGATTTTCATTGTACAATAAATAGTTCATTGTTGTCAGTTTGCACGTAGATGTTATTTTCCGAAGTACTCCCTCTGTCCCTAAAAACATGTCGTTCTGGAAAATTTTGAGTAGATTAAGGAGAGTATATATAGGTAGGAATCTAGAATACTTTATAGTGTTGGGAGGAGAATATATAGGTACTTTATAGTGGTAAGAGAGGAATCTATAGGTATTTTATAGGGGTGAGAGGAGAATCTAGCAATTATTGCCCTAAAGTGACATGTTTTTAGGGACAAATTTCAAATCGTAGAATGACATGTTTTTAGGGACGGAGGGAGTATGCATTTCTCGCGGTACTGTTTGACAAAAAAAAACATATACCGGTTTTTGGAGCAAAATTTTTTTAGACTTTTCTGCAACATTTACTTAACTAAAGTATGTGGTATATGCAATATTAGAACCAAAGTTGAATGTTGCAACAGCAAGTAGGAAAAAAAGTGCAACAAATATTTTTGCCGAACATTTTTTTAATAATTTCAGCAACATTAATTACAAGTAATAACACTTGGAAAAAAGATGCAAGACTCAATTTTTATCGGTTCCTTTTCAATTTTTTTAAACACAGAGGCACAGAGCACAGTGTATATTACCAAGCAGATCCCACATCATAAACCCGAAAATCAATCTGACGTCCAATTTGTACGAAAAAAGCGATGAGAAGGACTTGTACAGATGGACGTTCCAATGCATCCTTGTCTGTCTACCTCAGGATTTACACCATAATTGAGGAATTGAGACATGCATTAGCATTGCTTACCGGTGACACACCATGCTGGAGCATGTGCATGTATGTGCTGTACACATGGACCATAATTAAGGCCAGCAAATGAAGCAAGCAAGCTCAGAGGAAGCCGTACGCACGCATGACAAATCTGCAGGTTTGGGACTTTGGTGCCTCTATCTAAGAGCATGCGCAGTCCACACGGGTCGTTTTAGGCCTGTTTGGTTATACTAATTTTGTGGGAAGGCAAACGTACATGCTTTGCTACATACAAATATCTTTTTAGTGTCTCGCATTTGATTTATTTGACTCATGCACTTAGCTCCACGTTGAACCTTTCACACCCGATCACATGTGTCATGCTTTCGCACCCTTTGCTCCACTTTCGCATTTGTCTGTGTCATGCATCCGTACCCTCTAATTTAGTATATCTTAAATTTATCGAAAGTTTCCTAAAACACAACAGATCAAACTAAAGAAGCTAGATAAATAGTATGATTTGATTTTTTTTTTAAATAGAATTTCCAGTAGACCATTGACCAAAAGGTTATAATCATAGGAAAAACTATTACAACGTAACTCTACCTATAGAACCAACACTCACTAGAAGCATTATCAAGATCAACTTGTAATTCTCTCGGCTGGGTCAAGCATTTGTAGCACGCTTAGTACAGTGTTTGTACTATCACGGTAGAAATTTTATTCATGTTCTAAAAGATGTGTTTTTTTCTTGCTAGAGATGATGAATGAACACCCATATCCAGCTCCTCCACCGTCCTTCACTGGTCTGCCTCCGTCGACCGCATCTATAGATCGACAAAAGCATCCAATATCATCGTGAAGGAAAACTCTGCACAAAACATCTGGCATAAAACTCTCACCACAAGGGGAGACAAATCCCAATAACTCACAAACACATCGGAGACTATGGGTGGCACTAACCCTACCAAAGACGTCGTTGAGGTTGTCACCTAAGCCAACCATCACACCAAAGAATCTTAGAAGGAACTTGTTACCAAACCAAATTACTTCGCCATTGATGCCATCATGAAGGATGAGATGGACAGCAAGTTCTAAGCCTAGAAAACTAGATCTGACTAAAAATCTAAAGCTTTAAGACGAGAAGAGAGTCTCATCGCCTCCCAACTCTGATGAAGTCATCAGAGTTAGGGGGAGAGGGGGTAGAGAGCTTTGGCTAGAGAAAGCCTGAGTCGCTGCCCCCGCTGTCTCATATCCGAATCGTATGATTTGATATATATTGAGTTGATCGAAAACTTTCTAAAGTACAACATTATAATAAGAAAGTAAGACAAATAAATAGAAATTACACTTATAATGTCTTGATCATTAGATGAGCGATGGATATATAGTGAAGATGGATGTCCATTTACCACTCGCCACTAGATATTTTTAGTAATAGAGATTAAACTTTGCAAAGTATTGCTCCTTGCCATATTTTTTTTAGCAAGAAATTGAGCGCAAGAGGTTAGGCAAATTTTGGCATGCAAAAAACTGATCAGCCTACGACGCATGGGCAGGAGGGGGCTAAGAAAAGGGTAGCAAATCACAATATGAATATGACACGGATTGAATACCAACTAACTAAATTATGGTGTGATTAAATCCTAAACTCTAAACCCTAAATGTAAGACGTGAACACTTTATGGTACAAACCAAACAAACCATCGCATTTATTTGCAATTTGAGGATGCGATTCGCAGATCATCGCAGGAGGTGACAGTTGCATATATATGATTTGTTAGATTAAAGGATTGGTTGTTGTGCTTTCCATCTGTTGTAATCGTGATCGATATGGCCTTCTAGTTTAGGTTGGTAGAGATTTCTCTGTTGTATCTTTCCTGGCCGATTTGATCACAATCTCCACCTTTCATGTAAGCCACGCCAAGGGCTATTCTTGGCTCCTCCTATATATATACTCACGCGGCCTCCGTAAGGAGATGAGAACGCTTCCTATTTTACATGATTGTGTATAATTCTCCATTGGTTGCTTTGTAGCTCGTAGCTCCAGTTTTGTTTTTTTTCCTGCAAACATGAAACGTTCCACGAGATAACTGCATCGATCGATGTCGCTCTCCTGTCTGTTCCACCGAAATGCTGCCAAAAGTGCGAGGAAATTTTGGTCCAAATTCATTCGAAGTATCCTAGATTTCGCTATAGAATTGGAATGAACTTGGAGGCCAATATGAACAAAATCTTGGCAATAGCTAGGTCACAATGCACATATTGCCAATCCTTTTTCTGGAAGACATATGCCTAGCTAGCCAATGATCTGCCCAGCAATATGTGTGAGTGAGTTCAGTGAAGTGATGTTTGTGTCCTTACTATATAAAGCATGCGCAATACAATATGTTCAGACGTGCGCGCGTGATGTGTACGTTGAAATTGTATTATCGTCTTCCATAATATTGTGTCTGACCAACGAAATCTGAATACTTGAGATGATCTGATAGCTCTATCAAATGTTTCTCTCAGTTCTGGCCGTTTGACTCGGCTAATGCAAATATGCAACTCATGGTCTTTTGATTGCTAGTCTAAAAAATCTAATAATTATTAAGGCTTATATGTATGAAATCTTATACTTCAAGTTATTATTACGAGATTGTAATATTCATCGAGCTAGACTAAAACAAAAAAAATAATGGCCTTCAGTAAAATGTGCTTGGCTAGCTGTCTGCATGTATTTGTTTGGGTGAACCGAATCACCTCATCAAGAAGGTTAGAAGAATATTCTCTTAAAATTTCGTACCGTTCTGTCTGTCCAATTTGATCAAACCACGTGGTACAACTTTCTCATACGCATCCAACCTCATTGCATCCAAGGAATAAAATAAAAGTGTGTATCATTCTGTCTAGCCAACCAACCATCTCATGCACAAATATCACATTCATCATATATCGATCATTTTATACCTGTTCAATCTGATACATGCAACCAACCATACCCTAAAAATACAATTACGTTGACCACGCTATATATATGTATAAATGAAGTGTAAAAAAAGAGAGATAGGTTTGAACTCAAGAGCACATTTACAATGAGCCGACAGATTTGAGAGGCCTGAAATAACCTTTCGATATCAACTATATATGACCTAACTAATGGACAAGAGGACGAAACAAAAAGGGAGGGTTCATTCGTGCGTGACTGCTCACAAGAATGACCATTTTGTTGTGATGCATAAAAGAAAGATGGTTGTTAGATCGATCAATCGTACTCCCGTATTTGCTTTGCTTCCGTCCTCTCACTAGCTATCTGCCGGATAACGAGCACTGGTGCATACGCATATATAGCTGCCACTTCTACAAACAAAGAGTGTAGCATCAGTGTGACAAGCTAGCAATCTAGCGCAGTACTTCTCTAGCTATCTTGCTCTCGCTCGCTGGTTCTTCTCGCGACGTTAACAAATTTCTAAAATCTACAGTCGGTCGATCGAGTTATTCACTCGCTGCAACTCTTAGGTCTTGTCTTAAAATGTTTAATCTCTGCTGGGATTTCTAAATATTGGTGGCAAATTAGTTTAAAACCACCACCAATCGGTAGGGATCTCCGTCAGGATTGGTCTTCTCAGACAATACCTTAAGGTGGGATTTATTTTTATTGAAATCGTACCTAGATTAGTATTGCTGAGATTAGAGAGTCTTTGCATGAAGGCCATTGTTTCTGAGGATGAATCTCCAACATTCCAAGATATGTTTAATTTTCAAGGGAAGCCCCCACCGTCATGTATTATTGTAAAAAAAAAAAAAAAGGAAAAAGCAACTGGAATAAGTTGTAAAAAAAATATTGATTCAAATACACAGAAGGGGAAAGTATGGCCCAGAAAGCACGCGGTTAGATGGGAGCTGGCCCAAATACACAGGAGGCTCATCCGGCCCGGTCGGGGGAGGGGGCTGCCGTGTAATTTCGACTTTTGAGGCGGCAGGTCGCCACCGAAACAAAACCCCAGCACCTTCGACCTTAGGCACAACTCCAGCTCCACTAAATTGGTGG
The DNA here is from genome assembly GCA_036346145.1 of Olyra latifolia. NCBI lineage: Eukaryota > Viridiplantae > Streptophyta > Magnoliopsida > Poales > Poaceae > Olyra > Olyra latifolia. Next base: position 7,982,714 of record CM070530.1, read on the forward strand.
AGTTGATGGAGCACCTTCTTTCTAACTTTAAAAATTTATGGAGCTGGAGATGTGGATACATTAAGGATGTTTAGGTGAGTCATCTTATTTTCATTTTAAACTAAAAATATAAACTTAAGTCACTTTATTTTAACCTACAAACTCCATATCTGAGGTGGAGTTAGAAGCTGAAATTGTGCCAAACGGTGCCTTAGTTTTCTATGTTCAGATTTCATACTTTCATGTACAGCGCCTCGGTTGATAAATCATTAAGCTCAAACATATAGTTCACCAAGTGAGGGGCTATCTATGCTAAGGTCAACTGTATTTTAGAAAATCAATTGATTTTTCTATGGTCTACAGGTCCACTGCCCGCCACAAGTTAGATAACCAAAACGAATTCTGCCAAAGTTGAGGCTTCCAGAAAACTTAGGGTCTACTTCGTTTATATACTAACATTGCCAAAGTTTACCACATTTTCTTGCCTAACTTGCCTACAGTTTGGTGATCAAATTCCTTACCACACTTTGGCTAAATGTGGTGAAGTTTGCCACGCTTTTCTATAGCACGCGTGGGGCCAGGTTGGCAGAAAAGAGATCTTGCTAAATTGTGGCTATGAACCAAAGAGTCATCTAACTCGGTCAAACTTGCCTAACTCGAGGTATGGCAAGCTGTGGCAACTAACCAAGCATGTCCTTAGCCTCCTACTCCACCTGTCATAGATTCAATTTCTAGTCAAATTTTGCCACAAGTGTGATGTCAAACTGTGGCGCACAAAAGTGTGATAATAAACCAAGCAGGCCATACATCTTGTCCACTCCAATACAAGCTTTCCTTCTTCCAAGCCAAACCCTAACCCATCTATCTCTGCCCCTAGCCGTCAATGCTCTCTCAGTCCACGGTGTCGTCGAAGCTTCTCCCTAGTAGGGTAGCCGCCGAACCCACCTCCTTTCTCGTGCACCACCATTGTCTCCTCTTTTGACAAACCACATACTCTTCTTCATCATCTCTAGTGTGGTGAGCCATCCCACCCCTATTGCTACTACCCCTACCACTCTTCTTCCTAATTCGTCTGATCCATGAATCCATATCCATCCATCATCTTTGTTGATCCCATGGCTAAGACGCTAAGACGGTGCCACCAATCTCCGTCGTCTCAAACAAAAAAAGAAAATTAACTGTATGACATTCTATTATATGCCACTCTAAACAAGATACACTCCATTATTTGCCACTTCGCCCAACTAAAATCATTTTCTAATACTTCTAACTCTTTCTAGACACTTGAAATGACTAAAATACCTTGGCCCGATCTGAGCTCCTTGGCGCTCGTTCTCTCGTCCTACCTGCGAGGCGGTGGTAGTCGAACAGTAGCCGGAGGCAGATGCGACGACCAATTGGAGGCGGCGAACGAGGACCGACTGGCATGGACGGCCAGACAACGGCGAGGTGGCGACGGCAGCGCCCTAAACTTCACCGAGTCATCCTCTAGGAAGAAACAGAGAGGGATGCATGAGGGAAAGAGCATAGAAGAGAGAAGGTTTAAGAGGCCGCAAGGGCATCTTTGTCTCCTCACTAGAGAAAAATGATTTTGGACATTACAAATGATTTTAGTAGGACAAAGTGGCAAATAATAGAGTGCATCTTATTTGGAGTGGAATATAATGGAAGGCAACCTTTGGAGTGGCATATAATGGAATGACACTCTTTGAAGTGGCATATAGTTAATTTTCTCAAAAATAAAATGCCTATGTGAAGTAAGGTTATGCGAAGTTTGTAACTGTCCCATTTTCATGGAAAGGAGATCAAGAGATGAAACAATTGTAGCACAAGCTCTCGTTTCATACGCTGCTGATGCCAAGAAATTCATTACCACGAAACGCTAAGCATGTACAGAGGTTTTACAAAGAACATCAGTACAGGCCACAAAACTAGTCATCAGTTGTCAGGTTCTTTGACATCCATGGTAAGATAACCGGATGTCAGTTTCCCCACGCTCTATCTGCTCTGGACGGCAGCCATGGGCAATGGATTTGGGCCGATATAGCTAAGCTCAACCTTTTGGGGCAGAAGGTGGTATCTAATGCACATGTCCTCAAATATTTTCTTCAGCTCCATGACGAGCTCAGATCTCCTGATGTTCTTCTCCCGGATATTCTGGAAGTTCATCGTGTGCTGGACACTCAGAGACATGTTGATCTTGTTCACATCCAAGATGTCCTTTAAGTTCACCGTGTGGACAGGGTTCCAGTGAGTTGGTTTGCTCTCTATGTACCTGAAAGCACAAACAATTAAACAGCGACAACCAGTAGCATGGATAAAATGAACATGCAGTCAAGTTCAGTTCGCTTAGTTTTTATGCATATATCATATGCAGATTTCAATACCCATTTATGAATTACTGAGCTACACACCTCATGAGTACACATATACATAGTATTGGCGGTAGATTTGATTAAGAAGAATATTTTGAATAACATGAAGTATGAAAAAATAGAGAGAGCTTAAGAATTCACCCTTTAATTCTGGACTTCAAAGCTCCAATGCTCTCAATTGAAGTTGAAACATCAATGGCAAAGTCAATGGTGTCATACATGTTAGGGCTTCGGTAAAAATTGCTGATTGGCTTTGTAGACAATACAGAGTTTGGATAATATATCTTCTCATTGTCATTCTTCAAGAAAACAGTGGTCAATATATTCATTTCTTCGACAACCATCTATCATCAGGGTGGATACATGTCAGCATCATAACTTAACATGAAAGATCGATGAAAACAGGATTTGAAACAGGGTTGTCAAGGATTGACCTGTATTCCATCGATGACGCAGCGGTCGCCAACATCAAACGGATGCATGATGAATACAAATATAAGGGCCTCAAATACAGTCTTGCAGGCATTCCCAAATATGAATACGACAACTAGAAGCTGGGACGAGATGACAACAAGAATCTTGGTTGTTGCAATGCCCATCAACAACAGAGTGATGATGATGATTATAATAATGACTAAAACTCTGATGAGGTTGTGAAGTTGCATAACTGCAGTTTTTGTGTCATTCAGAGAATGTGCTAGTGATTTGCGGTCCAGGTATGCCTTTACCTGGAAGTAAAATAACAATCAGGCAAGCAAACAAAGAACTTTTTAGCAAAACAAACAAAAACTATCAAATATAAATAAAGTGTATCCATGTTGGGGCATCAAAATATACCACACACATCAGTTCTTACTATTTTGCAGTAGAACCTTTCCATTTCAAAAAATTAAATGATCTATCAAGAAAAAAAATTAATATGACTTGTTACTCCCTTTAGTTCAAAGTTGCATTTTGAGGACCATGTCGATGTCCAAAACAACATTTTTGTGAACTGTAGCCAAAATAAAGCTACATGAGGTGATCGTAGTTGCAATCATAATGTTCAAACTCTGTAACTTCGTTATGTTTGCATGTATTGCTCCAATTCTAGATTTCCACTACTACGAAGGACACATCACATCCGCAATTCTGGCTGCTACAGATGAAGTGAAACTAAAATGCAAAATATTAAAGATTTGAACAAACCATAAGTGCCCATTATGACTTTTCAAATACCACAAGAACGGTGATTTTTTTGAGTCTTCCATTACCACCCAATTCTTCAAAGCAGACTTTTTTATCTTTCCCGTCTCGGATGCCCCTTCAAACATTGGAAGCACCAAGGCCACCTCCTCCTTGGTGAAAAATCTCAGCAGATCCACCACCTCAATGTGCCTGCAGCAATGAACAGTGGTGCATACTGAAAGATGATTACAGAGAAGGATAGACTAGTGAACGATAGAAATCCTCACTTGTAGCCAGGCCTTGCGACATTCTTGAAAATGGCAAAGGCCGCTGCCTTCGCCTCCCACTCACTATTTATCTCTTTATCCTTCTGCTCCATGCCGTCAACCTCATCAAAGCTCTCAATAGTATGAGATATAGTTGAGAGCCTTGAGCTTCGGATCGCCGTGATCAGCCCTCTCATCGTCCAAGCCGACACCTTCTCCTGGCTCATCTTCCTTAGTTTCGTGACATCGATCACCTCCGGCGCTCCTTTCTCCTCCTTTGCCCTGCTGAAGCTCACCCGACCAAGTGCGCTGCTCTCCTGCCCCACATTCTCTGCCAGCTCCATCACTGGCGGGCCTGACAGTGTCTGCAGAACGTACTGGTGGAACACGCTCTCCTGGATCCGATCAAAGAACGCCTTCCGGTGGAAGGTAGACGCGATCACCTTCATGAGGAAGGTCTTGATCACCCAAATGACCGATCCAATCAGCACGGAGGCCAGGAACCTGGAGACGTAGTTGAGGATCTTGGCCGTCTTGGGCGGACGGCCGAGCTCGCGGTCGAAGAGCTGCGACCAGGCGATCAGCACGAGCGCGAGCCAGAGGCAGACCTGGACGCTCTTCTTGAGCCCGAACACGAAGTAGAGCACCTTGTCGCGCAGCAAAAAGTTGCGCTCGATGAGGGAGACGAGGAGTGTGACGAGCCCCTGGCTGACGAGGTGGCCGGAGAAGACGGTGATGACCATGACGCACCACTTCCAGATCTCCAGCCCCCACACCTGGCGCCCCTGCAGCGGCCGCACCACCAGGCTCACCACCAGCAGCGCGAGGAAGAGCACGAGCACGGAGAGCTCGAGCGCGAGGCGAACCCTGCGGCGGCATCGCGCCGCGGAGGCAGAGGCTGGGGCGCCATCCTTGCGGAAGAGGTCCTCGTCGTCGTCGGCGTCGGCGGGGGTGCGCGGGGTGGAGGCGGGCGCCCCCGCGGCACGTGGGGTCTGGGAGGCGGAGGGCTGGGCGGGGGACGCCCCGGTGGCAGGAGGGCTGGGCGGCTCGACGAAGCGAGACTTGGGCTTGGAGAGCGTGGAGCGACGGCGCAGGAGCGCGGCCGACGCGGGGGGCAGCGGCGGCCGCGAGGGGCTCGAGCTCGGGGGCTTCTCTGGGTTTTGAGGGGGTTTTGCCGCATCAGCCGCTGGTTGGCTCGGCTGCGGCTGCTGCTGGTGATGATTCTGGTGGGGCTGAGGTTGGTCGGGCGGGATGAGGAGGACGAGGTCCGCATTTGCGGTCATGGAGTTAGCACTCGACGGGTCCATGGGCGCCACGCGGGCGGCGGCGGCGGCGGCGGGCGGCGGATGCAGCCGCGGGGCTTTTGGGGTCTGAGACGAGGAGGAAGCAGTGCTGCTGATGATGCGGCGGCGGCGGCGGAAGTGGGGGTGATGGGGTGGTGAAGGCCCGCGTGAAGCGTGGGAGGAGGGGGTGATGCAGCGCGGCAGTGGTGCGTGGGGATGAGGACGGGGAGACAGACGAGCGGTGGCCGGTGGGGATGGCTGGTTTTTGAAGTTCGAGCCCGACCATTTTTTTTGTTTTTTTTGACAAGGAGCCCGACCATTTGGTGGTGGCCGGATCGGGGGCCTGGAGTTTCGACTCGGCTGGGCTTAGGCGTGCCGTTTTTGCTGGTCGCGCACGCCTTTGCCTAGTTTGACTCTGCCCTGGTTTCACGCTTCTTGTTTCTTTCCTCCGTTCCTCGTGCAGTAGGCAGTAGCCGAACGAACCGACCATGTTGATGTAGATCAAAAGGTAAGGCATGTACCATGTACAGTGTTTGCAGAGGTATTTAAAAAAACATTTTTCACGTAGGATAGTCGTGTGCTTAGAGTGATGTCGCAAGAAAGGGGAGTATTTAACTTTAACACCTATCTCTACTTTTTAAAGTCTCCAACAATGGTGTTGGCGGTGGTAGTCATCTACTTCACTCTCGTACAATGTCAAATCAACCTAAGACATTTTCTATCTATTTGGATTGCTTTCTAATTTAGGTATATTGTATTTTAGAAAGTTTTTTATCAATTCAAGATATACCAAATCATTCAATTTATTTAGCTTGTTGTATTTTAGAAAACTCCTGATCATTTTAAGATATATCGAATTAGAGAGTGTGAAATCCAGTCGAGTACAAAAGCAAAACTAAGCTTGCGGAAGTATGACACAGTTGAGTGTGAAAGACTAGAAATAGAGTTAAAGGTTGTGGGTCAAACAAATCAAATATAACATGATGGAAAGTAATGTGGTATTTGTTCGTAGCAAAGCACGAGCGGTTAGCTAGTACTTAAATATGTACTTAGAGAAAGTTGTTACCGTCTAAACACCTACATAAGCCTTCGAAGAGAGATTTTTTTTATATAGGTGCTTAGTGATATGGCATACTTGCTTCTTAAATAATTATGCATAAGCACATTGTATTGTATATGTCCTGCCATATAGTGTGAAACAAAGAAGACACCACATTATATTTTTGTGATATACTGCAGAAATTATGTGAGTTTTTTTTTTTGAAACGGCAAGAGGTCTTGCTTCGTGTTACTTAGAGAGAAAAACAAAGCGTTTAAGGAACACTAATGTTTTTTTGGCTGATGTTCCTGCAAAACAGGCTGGCGGCAACTTTCGATATGATCTGCTCAAATATATCTCTACTACTTAAAAGTGGCATGTGGTAAATGATAATGAGTGGTGGTCCATTTTTACTGGACCATTCTACCCTTCGTCCTTGCATTAACTACACATATACCCAGCCCCACTACCTCCCTCGTCTAATCAAAATATAAAATCACCGTCGGTGGAGAGGCAATATTTTGAAATCATTCTCGAAATGGGTATTTACTTTGTTTTGATCCAATATTTTAAAAATGTAAAACGTAATAAAAACCATGTAAACCAAGAAAATTGCTTAAAACAAGAAGACAATATTTAATTGTTTGAAAAAACATAATACTTCATAACTAGCGAAATTACTAGGCAGTTGACATTATATATGATAGATTCTAATATTTTTTTTACTATTTATGTTTTCGTAGCAAAGCACGGGCATTCAGCTAGTAATTTTAAATAGCAATCAACAAAATCTTCTCTTACCATAATATATTTTCGTTTGTTTAAGGTTTCTAAATTACCTCCCGATTTAAAGATGCCTTCTATTTATTTAAATGATTTGCTTATTTTAATGTGTTGCATTTTTTTGAAGTTCTCGATTAACAAGCATGTTTTCTATAGATCTGGTTTCAACGACTCATGAAAAAATAGTCGAAGCCGATGGTATGCAGTCGCTACGCAGTCAAGCATATAAGCTATCTAAATGCATGAGCTAAACATATTGATCATAATGTGGTAAGATATCATTTCATGTTCTTTTAGTTCATAGTAACGCACGGCACTCAGTTATTTTAGTATTAAAACCACAATGCAAAGACCCTATACAACAATCCAATATCGACTTTCTATAGTCTTTTTCATGTTGGATTTTAGTTTATAAGAATGAAGAAACAAAGAGAGGTGATCTATATTGTTGCAATAGACCGACCATAGCATAGAAAATAAGAAAATGTTATTGAGGGCCTCTTTAATTAAAATTATTTTCAAAGAAAAAGTGGAGGAATCTAATCCAAACGAAATTTCATATTTAAGATGTTTGATTTGAGGAACTATCCTCCAAATTTTGGAGGATGCCAAGCATAAGCATAAGGTCTAACCTCCTTTTTATGATCCTATGAGAATTTCAATGTAAGCTCTCTCTTCTCTCTCCATTTTATCTGCCGAATAGTATTTAACCTTAAATTCCTTTATTTTACTTGTGGTACAATCAAACAACATGTTTGAAAAATGCTAGTGGATTTCAATCCGGAAGGATTCAATATGTCTATACATTTCTATCTCTTTTTTTTTTTTGCTATTTCTACTTTATTGAGAATTCTTCAAATAAAATAGGTCATAAAGACATGAAAGATTGTGTGGTCTATAAAGATGAAAGATGAATAGGCAAACGGTCTTGTGCAAGTTATTTGTGCTATCCTATTGTACAAGTTATTTATGCTGCTATCTGGCTAGTATAGAGTGCGTAAGCAATCATGTATACACATTGTCTATATCATTATACATACTTTAGTTGTTCTAGTTAACATTGGTTTTTTTATTACATGGTTACTGCCCAATAGAACATCTATGGGCTCGAAGTAGTAGCATACTCCTTGTCTTCTCGCCTACTATTCCCTTGAATTGCTGTCATCAAAGTTAGACATTGAAGGACGCAAAAGGTTAACTCAATAGGCATCACCTTCTAGCGGCAAGTTCATGGCTAAGGACACCCAAAGAGTCGTTTTTTTTCCCATAAGGGAGTTACCCCCTGCTTCCATTTCACATATAAAACAGAAACATACATCCACACGCGTTCGTGACAAAAAAAAAAGAACTGACATCACCTAGGATAACGAACAAGTACTCCAGACGTTATCTAATCACAGACATCAGGCAAAGACATATTTCTAACAGCATCGACCAGAACACCCTTCTTACAGCACCGTCTAGAATTAACAGAAATCCACAACCCAAAACACCAAAACAACCCAACACACTAACAGTTATTGCATCCCAGAGAAACTTCACGGGCTCCTCAGCGCCCTGTTCTTCATCAACTACCTCCATGAGAAGCTCCAAGCAGTTGATTCCCCGATCGCCTCCTTATGTCGCAGAGTTTGCTTGTGGTCTTCTGCAGCTCCTTGGCCCCCATCTTTAGCATGTTAGCCACATTATCATTTTGAGCCCCTGCCCAATACAACAACAAAGCACATAACGAGCGTACAATCACAAGAGGAGATTTCAAGACATTTTTTTCAAAGCACGCTATGTTTCGATCAAGAGAAAAGTACCTAGAAAAAATTAAAAGAGTCTTGAAATAGCAAAGAAACAAAGTGGCAAAGTGTCGAAGCCTACTCTTGACGGGGACTGGGAGGTACGTTTAGACTATTACTCCTTGTTAAAAATGCCGGCCTCCCCAGAGCAAGGAAGTTCTCGCTTCGTGCACGACGCGACCTTGCCCGCAAGAGTCCGGTTGCTCCTTCCTCGGCCGCACAGCCTCCCGTCCATGACATTAAATGCTCGACGTCTTTAAGGACCACTACGTCCGTCGAACGCAAAATCTGCGCCACCAACTCGCGTCTTGTTGCATTTGTTCCCATACCGCTTTCCGTAGAACGAATGATGGCGATGGCGCAAGGCAAAGACAAGCTTCGACCGCGGGATAAACAGGCGTCTTCCCAAACTATTTGGATAATAGGCGTCATCTCCACCGGAACACCGATGACACCGTGTATAAATAGATTGTGCCGTTGCACATGTAAGAGCTAGCTGTTAGAATAGAGACCAAAGCTCACCTTCCCACCGTAGGAAATTAGCCTCCTGTAATCCTTTTTTCAGTATTCTTATAGACACCATTTGGGCGTAGGGTTGTTACCTCCACTCGAGGGGCCCGAACCACCTAAATCATGTGTGCTTCTCGCTAATGATCGCCGATCGAAGTTCGCCTTCTCGAAAGCCCCCGAGCCGCAGGAAAGAGGTCGGTTGATCCTCACATTCAATAAGTAAGCTTCGGCGCCTAGGGGCTCCGTTCCCAACCGCCGATACGGTGGCGCCGTCGTGGGGACCGTCGATTAACCTCGCAGCGAAGGTTCTTGAGAATGGCGAACTCTCGGGACAACCAAGATATTAAGCCGACGACCTCGGCGACTTGGGCGAGTATTGGTCCGATATCGAGGTCGCCCGGATCATCGATCCGGAAGGACACACCATGGCGAGTCTCCTCCCCATGGATGTCTGCCGCCCGGCCCGGTGAGCTGGCTCGAGTACGTTCGAGCCTCTCTGTTTCGAGAGTTACCGGACAGAGACACCCGCCGTGTCTTGGCGTCGGTTCAATGCGAGGGTCGATATCCCGACATCCCGTCGACTCCGACCACGAGATCGTCTCCGCGAGGATACGGTCATGACACCTAATGCGGCGTTCGCGAAATCCACGTGGCGAACGGCGACGCGTCCCTCCCGCGACTTCGGGAGGGCGAATCACGTCGCCGCTGGGCCTTGCTGCTGGGCTGGCTGCTACTCTCGACGGCAAGACTCGCAACCCGTCGCGATGACCCGGCCGAAGCGCCGGCCAGCTCCCGCTCCCCACGATCGGGTCGCCACCTCCGTCCCTTCCTCCGATCCGACGGCAGGAAGCCGTCGCCGCCGGACCTTAGCGACGTGGTACGTGACCTCGGCCAGATTTTCGACCAGCCGCCGAAGCTAGGCGTCGGCTGTGGCGAAAAATTTGGAAGCGATTAGTCGCCGATCTCCCAAGCGCCGACTCTCGGAGCACTTCCGGGAGAGCCGAACCCCAAGGGTAGCTACTCCGTCACGACCTTCGCGGGATCTCGGGCCGGCGAAGAATGATAGGACATCCGCGCGCATAGTGATCATCCTCGATCGATGGTCGGCGGCGAAGCGTCGCCACGACAATGGCTCGACTCACGACTCACCGAACGGGTCACCCCGAGTCGGTCAAGAGGCGCCACAGATGGCGCCGTCCTCACGCTAACCAGTATGAACCCTACGGTACCCCACACTCGGCGGGCGGCGTCTTCTCGCGCCTCGCCCTCCGAGGGCACGAGGGTCGCGGCGCCGCGGACACGACACTCGGCGAGCCACGGTGCCCCGCTTTTTCGCGCCTTCCGAGGCGCGCAGATGGCCGCCAAGTTCAAACCAGCCACATCGAGCGATTCGACGGGACTCAAAACCCGGACGAGTTCCTCTCGGTGTATGCTACCATCCGTCCGCGGGCGTGATGAAGGGTAATGGTGAACTATTTCCCGCCGTGTTGGAGGGGCTGCTTTCGGACATGGCTCTTCAACTGCGGAAGGCTCCATCCACACCGGGCACAATCAGGCGAGGCCTCTACGGCGAATTTCGAGGATGCTATCCTCCCGGGAGGCCGCAGGACCTCAAACGAGTGGTCCAGATGGAGGACGAGAGCCTCCGGACTATGTCCGGAGGTTCATCCGCACGGAATCGATTCCGAGCATCCCGGACGAAACGGTCGTTGAAGCCTTCACCGGCGTTAAAACGCCCGCTTCACCCAGATCTCGAGATATACTCCGCTCCTCGACCGCTGAGCTCTTTCAGCAGAGAGCGTTACATCAATGCCGAGGAGGCCGTGGAGCGAAGCGGCTTCTTGGGTCCGGCGGCACCTCCGCACCAAGATGGAATCTTCGGACAAAAAGAAGTCCGACAAGAAGGCCAAGAAGAAGAAAAAAAAGCGGCCAAAATGGTGGCCGCCATCCCAGCGATCGTCTCTCCGCCACAGACGCCGAGGCCAAAGAAGCCTCGCCTTCCCGGAGCAAGGTGGGTGGTCGTGGTCGACCAACCCCGGACGAAGCGTGGGTCTCAGGGACCTTCGACGGCCGTTTCTTACCCGCGCACCAAGTGCACGGCACGACCTCCATAATCGCCGCTTTGGGTTGGCGGCTCGAGGATTTCTACAACGGCCGTGGCCCCATGCCCGTTCTTCCGGATGTCGGAAGGGTGGCTCGACCGAAATCCGAGCCGCGACGACCCACATGGCGAAGCGAAGAATACCACGAGCCAAGTCACCACATCGCGGTGATCTTCGGGGGGTCCGCGGCGTACTCCTCCCGACGGGAGTTGAAGGCCGCGGCGCGCGAGGTTTGCCGCGTAGACCGAGGCGGCTCGGCCCCCGAACAACTCCGATGGTCGGAAACGACCGTCTCCTTCTCCCGAGAGGATTGTCCCTCGGGAATGACGAAGCCGCAGAAGCTCCCCCTCGTGCTCTGCCCGACCATTAGTAACACACGGGTCGCGCGGGTGCTCATCGACGGGGGGAGCGCTCTGGACCTGATTTCCGCCCGGGTCTTGGACGAGATGCAAATCCCCCGGTCCAAGATCAAGGATATTGCTATGCCCTTTCATGGCATTATCCCGGGCACGTCCATGACCCGTTAGGCGGATCGTCTGCCGTGACCTTCGGCAGCCCGAGCAACTTCCGGACTGAGCTGGTCACCTTCGAGGTAGTTGACTTCGAGTTGGCCTACAACGCCATCCTCGGCAGGCCGGCTCTTGCCAAGTTTATGGCGGCCACGCATCATGCATATCACTGTCTCAAGCTCCTAGGGCCAAAAGGGGTGATCACCGTCGGGGCAACCACAAGGTCGCCTTTGAGTCTGCGACGAGATGGCGCTGCCCCGTCGGCCAGCTCGGGAGCGCGGCCCGAGCAAAATTCCCACAAGTCCGCTTCGGCCCAAGGTCGTTCTCCAAATTTCAGAGCGGACAAAGCACATCCGGTCTCCGATGAGGACCCGTCAAGGTGGTCCACCTCGGGCCGCTGGATCCGAATAGAAAACGAGCTCGTCACCTTCCTCCGCCAACGCCGACGTCTTCGCATGGGAGCCGTCCGATGCCGGGTCCCAAGGAGGTGATCTAGCACAGTGGTGGTTCACCGGTAAAACCAAGGCGCTAAGCGCCGAGGAGATTCCCGCAATGGAAGGCCGATGTCATCAAGGAGCGGCTAGACAAGCTATTGAAGGCCGGCCCATTCGCTGATAGAACACTCCGATCGGTTGGCAAATCCGGCCGTAGTTAGAAAGAAGAACGGAAAGTGGAGGATGTGCGTTGATCACACCAACATCAACAGCTCGTGTCCGAAGGACAACTTCCTCTCCTCGCGATAGACCGGTTAATCGACGCGACGGCGGAAGCACAACTGATGAGTTTTCTGGACGCGTACTCCGGGTACCACCAGATCAGCCTGTCGCGGGAGGATGAGGAGAAGACTACCTTCATCACCCCCTTCGGCACCTTCTGCTATACGACCATGTCTTTCGGTCTGAAAAATGCTGGGGCCATTTTCCAACGTTTGATGCAGAAGACCTTCCCCGATCAAATCGGGCGAAACTTAGAAGTTTATGTAGACGACATAGTCGTCAAAAGTGTTTTAGCCTAGGCCCACATCCGGGACCTCGAGGAAACCTTTTGTAATTTAAGAAAACATCGGATAAAGCTGAACCCGGAAAAATGTGTTTTTGGTGTGCACACCGGCATGGTGCTCGGGTATGTCATTGGGTCGTCCGAAGATCGGCAAGAAACCCGAAAAATCGGCCGCCGAGAGGATGCAGTTCCTTCAAGCATAAAGGAAGTCCAATCGCCATCGCGGATGGCGACCCTCACCGCTTCATCTCTCGTCTTGGTGGCGCGGCTACCTTTCTTCAAAGCCTTGCGCAAGCACGACGGTTTGCTCGACCGAGGAAGCCGACAACGCCTTTAAAGAACTTAAGAAATATCTGTCGAGCCCGCCTGCCCCTGGTCACCCCGAGGAACAGAGCCTCTGCTTCTCTACTGGCGGCCTCTCCCCAGCGATAAGTGCCGTGCTCAGAAGTGAGCGCCGGCGAAGTCGGCGACCTATTTACTACGTGAGTGAGGTGCTTCACGGACCCAAGGAGCGTTACCACAAGTCGAAGCTCCTATACGCCCTCGATGGCTTCTAAAGCCGCCACTACTTCTGGCTCACCCAATCGCAGCCCACCGCTTCCCACTAAGGAAGTCCTCGAGAATCCCGACGCTTCCGGCGATCGCCAAATAGGCGATAGAGAACTGGGGAATTTGACTCAAGTTCGTTGCGGGGACGGCGATCAAGTCTCGATATCGGCGGACTTCGTGGCGGAATGGACGAATCCCCAACCGAAAGCAATGGTCGAGCGCGCCGATGAACCCCATCGGGCGATGTTCTTGACGGTTCGTGCTCCTTCGAAGGCCGAAATGGCGTTGTCGATCTCTCCTCAAGGAGAGCAACTCGATCGTCATCTGATTGCGCCGCGCGACCAACAACGCAATGGAGTATGAAGGCCTCTTGGCCGGCTCCGAGCATGCTCTGCGCTAGGGGTCCGACGACTAACCGTGAAAGGGGATTCACTGTTGGTCGTAAACCAGGTTAACAAGGAGTATCAGAGCTCCGATGACTCAATGGCGCATTACCTAGCCGAGGTTAGGAGGTTGGAAAGGAATTTCAGGAATTTCGAAATCCTTTACGTGCCCAGGAGAGCAAATACCCTGGCCGACCAACTTGCCAAGTTGGGCACCTCACAAGAACCCGTCCCAACGGGGGTGCTCGTGGAGTACCTACTAAAGCCCTCTATTCCCTCCGGAGAAGAGGCAAAAGAGGCGCACGGCAACGTCTCCCTCCTCGAGCAAAACGCCACCTGGATGACGCCATTCATCCAGTTCTTGGCGCACGGGACATTGCCCGAGGATGAAGCCGAGAAATCCCGGTTTATCAGGAGAGCTCCACTATATAGGCTAGTGGAGGGTGCCTCAGATCAAGAGGCGCACTAGGGATTCTCTCCGCGCGTCTCCCAGAAGAAGGGAAGTTCTGCCGAAGGACATACACGAGGGTATCTGTAGGGCCCACCTCCTCTGAGCAACGCCGTCGGCAAGGCCTTCGTGATGGGCTACTATCGCCCACGGCGTTGGGTGGCGCTTCGGAGATCGTCACCACCGCCGCATGCCAATTCCATGCCCGACAGTGCACCAACCGAACTACACCCTTCAAACTATTCCCTCACCGCCATTCTCTACCGAGGGGACATCCTAAGCCCATTTTCCGAGGGCGAAGGATGCGCATACCTCTTCGTCGCCATCGACACGCTCACCAAATGGATAGAGGTGAACCGGTCTCGCATTACGCCAGCGCCAAAAATTCTTCCGCAATAACGTGGTCACACGGTTCGGCGTCCCCACCGACCGATCACGGACAACGGAACTCGCTTCACCAAATGAAATGTTCCAAAAATATTGCGAAGACGTTGGCACTAGGATTTGCTTCGCCTCGGGCTCATCCACGAGCAACGGGCTGTCGAACAGACCAACGGACAGATCCTCCAGGAATCAAGCGGGTCTTCGACCGCTTTCTAAGTTGCGACAGGTTGGGTCGATGAGCTCCTTCCGTCTTGTGGGTCAGTCCGCGACCATTCCCAAAGAGAGCCACGGCTAAACGCCCTTCCGGCCAGATATCGCACCGAGGCCATGCTTCCAACAGAAATAACTCTAAGGTCGCCTCGCGTGGACCTCGCGAAACAGCCGACGATCATCGAGGCGGATACTCGATCTCGACCTATCCGAGGAAAGCGAGCAAGCGCCGTCCGATCAACGGCTTACTCGCAAGCTCTGCAGCACGCCGCCCGATCTATCCGCCAAGGACAACGCAAAACGGCGACTTGGTTTTGCGACGCGTCCAGGACCTGTCGTGCGCCAACAAACTAACCCCCAGGTGGGAGGGTCCATTCACGGTCGTCTCATCTTCACGCCCGGGGGCTGTCCTCCTCGCCCTCCCCGACGGACGAATCCTCAGCAACTCGTGGAATATCGCCCAGCTACGCAGGTTCCACGCCTGACCTTCCCCCTTTCTAGCCCATCCCCCCTTATTTAACTATGGGATCTTCGAATGACTTCTCCTCGAAATCTCCAAGCCTGTTAAATAAAGAGGAATGGTAATCCAAATTCTTTTTGCCCAAGGTTTTTCGATCCTTTCTCCTGTCACTTGATCCACGAGTCCTTGTTCTCTAAACCGATTTTCAAAGCGGTCGACGGAACCAAAAATGCGCCCATACTCAATTTCCTTTGCTCGGATAAGCCGATAGCACATCGCCCCAGCAGATTCTCGGCAGTGCCTCGCAAACATTCGATCCCGAAACTGAATTGAAATCCGGAGTTAGTAACCCGAACTCGCGGCTACTTCGTGTGTCCGGTCTCTTGCTCGCAACCAGGGGCAGAGACGGCCACACGAGGGATCGACATCGCCTTTTTCGTGCGTCCTCGATTGCCGGCTTCGCCGTGTGCGGTCTCTTGCTTTCGCAACTGTAGGCGAGACTCGCCACACGAGGTCAGCTGGACATCTCCTTTTCGCGAACCTTGGTGCCTTGGCCATTGCGTGCCGGTCTCTTGCTCGCAACTGTGGGGCGAACACTTCGGCCACACGAGGGGCCGACATCGCTTTTTTTCGCGTCCTCGGTACCGCCTTCGCCGTGTGCCGGTCTCTTGCTCGCAACTGTAGGCGAGACTTCGGCCACACGAGGGATCGACATCGCTTTTTGCCGAGACCCTCTTTCGCGTGCTCCTACCTACCGGTTGCCGTGTGCACGGTCTTTTGTTCAGAAGTCACGACTAAAGCCCGATCTCACGAGGGGCCGGATGGGTATGTGGCAACAAATAGTAGCATAAGCATTTTTCTCAAAATCATGTAAGCATGAACAAGAGAAACAAAAAACATCTTGTATTTAAGTATAGATGTCATTACAAACACATGTAACACCACGCACACTACCCTCTAGATTTGCTCTTGGGGCACGGCTTCGCCTCCACGTCCTCAAGACGACTTGGCCGAGAACTTCGATCTGGGCCTCACGCCCGGTGGGATCTCTTGGCGAGCTTCGCCACCCTCTCGGCCTCGGCCCGCCTACTGCCGCTCCTCCTCGAGGCTCTTCTGGACCCGCCGAGCTCCTCCTGGACCTCGAGTTCCTCTCCGGACCCGAGCATACTCCAAAGCATGCTCGAGTTCGTTCAACCCAGGCGAGCTCTGTCTGGGCCTCCCTAACTTGGAGCGCACGCGTCACCTTGGCTCGGACCGAGCTTCTATGCTCATGCCCGACCATCCATCTCACGGATAACTACAAGCAAAGAAGCCATCGGCAAGATTACAAGCAAAAAGTTACTCGCGGTAAGAAATTACCTCATCACGGTGGCCGAGCGGCAGACTCAACCCGGCCGAGGCCAACGCGATGTTCCCGAGCTCGAAGAAGCGGCGCCCTCCGTGCTCGGTCCGGACCTCCCACTGCTCGCGCTTCCACAGACCGCCCGGGCGTCCTCCAAACCGGAGGCCGAGCTTCCCGGTCACCTCTCGCCCGCGCTCGGGCACGAACCACTAAAGTCGTTTCGCCTCGGCGCTCTGTCCGGAACCCCGAGTCCAGGGCCAAGGGCTTTGGCCACCTCGCGCGGCAATCCCGCATAGGTCGCTCTGCCGCGGTCCACGGCTCCACCGCACTTCGGGCGAGTCCGAAAGCAAGATTGCTCAAGGCCACGCACGGACGGGAGGGTCGCTCGAACTTGTTCTCACCCCCAAGAAAGCGGCCGCGTGGTTGCCCGGCACCAACTCCCTTCGACGCCTGAGCACCAACGGGGCGGAGTCCTCCGAATCCTGCTCGGACTCCTCCCCGCCAACATGCTCGGCCAGATCCTCCCCCGCGATCGGCTCCACTGCGATCCTCGCCGCCAATTCTGCAATGATTTGGGACGCTGCGATTTGAAATGCTTCCATAATCAGGACCCTGGCCCCCACCTCCGTCAAAGGCACAGGGGATCTTCCCCCCACGGGCCCCCTGACTACGTTCGAAAGAGGAAGAATCAAGACCGCGATGACACGCGGCCGATCAGAAAGGCTGGATCGAAGAAACTTACCTTCTTCCTCGTCATTCCGAAGACCTTGCCCGCCTTCAGCGTCCCCCGTTCGGGGTTCTTCGCGTGCCCGGGGAGGGCTCTCCGTCCCCCCCGACGGCGGAGGGGCAGTCTCCCCCACTCTGCTCGGGCCAGCACCCGTCCGGGCAAGGCTCGCCGCTTCAAGCCACTCCGGACGATGCTCCTTCGACCACTGAAGGAAGCCCCTGAGTTCTTCCTCGGCGCCGCTGAGAGCGGCCCTCGAACCTCGAGCCACGAGGACAACGCCGCCCGGGTCCTGTCCGGATCCGCCTAGGCTCCTCCTCCGGCGTCCCTCTCCCGCTGAGCCCGCCGCTCGGCTCGGCGGAGATCGGCCCCGGCCACCAGAATCAGCGGTATGGTCGAGGTAATCCATAGAATCTCAGGCAAACCAAAGTGACAACTCCGTGCACAGTGGTCTCACAGACTCAAGGTGAGGCCACCTGTGGTTGTGCCTCGGCGATCTGCACCCCGGTCTCACGGGCGCTAGCGTCTACCAGAGCCGCCCACCGAAGAACCCCGGCGCTGCGATCGCTTCGGCCACGGTCCCCTGTCATCATCAGACGCCCGCAGGGCCCCCTTCCTCTTCTTCTTCAAGGCGACCTTCTTCGTCGGGAGCCGCTCCCCTCCCGCCTCGACCGGCTGCTCGGCGGCCAGCACGGCCTCCAGGGCAGCCCGATCCTGCAAGACATAGGACGATCAAAACAGGGGACAATCCCGCCCGAGCATGAGGATCGATGAGGTACGAACCTGCTCCGAACGGTCGAGGACGTTCTTCGGTCCTCGCCGGCCCAGGTCCGGGTTCTCCTCCTTCCCCAAGGCGAAGAGCTCCACCACCCGCCGTCGACCCATCACCGTCCGGAGCTTCAAAGAAAACAAAATCGAGGAAGAACCAGCAAGACATCACCCCAAGCAAGAAAAGTTACCAGATCCGCCTCACGAGTGATGTCGCCCACCGACGATCTCGAAGAAGGGTGCTCCGGCGTCGCGGGAGAAACTTCGGTTCTGAGAAGTCCTGAGCAATAGCTCGCCTTGGCCGATCATTGCCGCCAACACTGGATGGTGTCGAGGATCTTCTCCTCCTCCGCTCCACACGCGGTCGGGAAGGTCCTTCTTCTCCGCGGCGCCTTCCTAAGTGGAATCATAATCTGCCCCTTCTTCGCGTAGAACCATCGTTCGCCACCGGCGACGGAGTCCTTTAACGCGAATGCGAGAATGCAGCGTCTGGCTGCGAGTTCCGCATGACCAAAATACGCCACCCCACCGCCGACGCGACCCCGATGACGATGGAGCATATAGAAGTGGAGGAATAGACTTACCGTCGGCAGACGCCAACGAAACCCTCGCAAAGATGGGAGAAAAGATTCAGAATAAGAATGGAGTTTGGGTGGAGGTTCGTGACTTCCAGGCCGCAGCGAGCGAGGATCGCGCCATGAACTCGGACTCGGGCCGAAGCCCGTTAATGGCGAGAGTTCGCAACTCACGAACTTCGCTTCTGCCGGCACCGAAGGACCTCATTGTCGAGGACGCGCCAGACCTAGGGTCGGTGGCCTGCGCCACGAGGTCTTCCAGCGCTGGCGGTAGTCCGCGAGGGAACAAACTTCGCCATCGACGGAGGAGAAGGAAGAAAGGCGGCGGAAGAGAAGAAGACAAAGGAAAAGGACGTGACGAGTGGGGAGAGGGTAGCGGTTTTATCCTTTCCTACTAAAGAAACCGCCGGGAATCTCGAATCGCCACGACGCTGTCACGCCGCCTTAAAACCATCGACCCACTCACAAGTAACCGTTGGTAGGCGGCGTTTGGGCTTATGTTCGAGCGGCCCTTGCTCGGCCATCCGAGTTTTACCCGGGTAACTTTTGCGGCCAAATGAGCTTTGCCCGTAGCCTTTACTCGGCCGAACCCGGTTTTGCTCGGGTAGCCCTTACTCTACCAATCCGACATCTTGCTCGGACGACCTTTCGCTAAAGCTAATCCAAGTCTGCTCAAATGGCCCTTGCTTGGCTGACGGGCAATGCCTTGGCCCGCCCAAACGTCCGACCCGGATTTTCAAAGACAGATTCGAGCCTCGAGGGGACCCAGTTGAATCCCCACTCAAGGCTCGGGGCTAGATGACGGGACCGGAGGTACGCGTTTAGACTATTACTCCTTGTTAAAAATGCCGCCTTCCCGAGCAAGGAAGTTCTCGCTCGTGCGAAACACGAGCGACCTTGCCCGCAAGAGTCCGGTTGCTCCTTCCTCGGTACGACACAGCCTCCCGTCCATGCATTAAATGCTCGACGTCTTTAGGACCACTACGTCCGTCGAACGCAGAAGATCGCGGCCACCAACTTGCGTCTTGTTGCAATTGTTCCCATACCGCTTTCCGTAAAACGAATGATGGCGATGATGCAAGGCAAAGACAAGCTTCGGACATCACGGATAAACAGGCGCTCTTCCCCAAACCGCTGGATAATAGGCGCCATCTCCACTGGAACACCGATGACACCCGTGTATAAATAGATTGTCTTTGTTGCACATGTAAGAGCTAAATTGCTAGAATAGAGACCAAAGCTCACCTTCCCACCGTAGGAAACTCGCCTCCTGTAATCCTTTTTTTCAGATTCTTATAGACACCATCGACGAGGGTTGTTACCTCCACTCGAGGGGCCCGAACCACCTAAATCATGTGTGCTTCTCACGATGACCGCTGATCGAAGTTCGCCTTCTCGAAAGCCCCTGAGCCCGCAGGAAAGAGGTCGGTTGATCCTCACATTCAACAAGTAAGCTCGGCGTCTGGGGGCTCCGTACTCCCAACCGCCGACAACTCTTAAGAGTGGTATAAATGTCAATTTTCTGGTATGCTTAGATAGAAATGCAAAACGGGGAAAGCAAGTACTTGAAGGACTCGTCTGTTTAAAAAAGGCAAATATATCTGAATTGTAAGCTTTCGTCGTACTCTGGATACTGTAATTTGTCTTATGAATTCTAATCATTAACAATTCTTAGGTGGTTACCTATTGTCCAATGGTTGAGCGATAAGACCGACGTGGACGTGGGTGCGGAAGATCTCTCAGCCACCTCACCCTTGCGTGCCATGCTGGGCGGCGCAGGGTTGCCGCCGCACCTCGAAGTACCTCTCTAGCTCCTTATAGAGCCTATGCATCTTACCTAGGTTTTTAAGCCAGCAGAATTCCTCTTCCAGGTTCTTAAGTCCCACCGCCGGAGTTATTTTTTCGTGAGACTTGTATAAGGAGTTACACGTTTCCTAGATGGATTGAAAGCGATACTATTTTTTCGATTTTTCTTTCCTTTGAAACAAAAGGAATGTGAGCTCCTCTTTTTTGGCAAACCCCCGTTCGTACTATGAGAGGATTGCCACCTTTTCTTTTAGGAGCTGCTCCCTAATATGATGATTTACTTATCTTTTCAAAAATATATGTTTTTAATTACAAAATATAAAAATAAAAAAAACCAAGTTTGCTCATCCAAGCCCAGCGAGGGCGCGCGCAGCCTAATGCACAGCATCAGAGACGGCCCGGCCCACTGCAATAACCCCAAAGTAGGCACACAAATAGCCCACGCGAACCACCAAAATGACCCTGCACCCAGACCAACCCCGCCGAGCCACCGCACACACACTCCCCACCTAGGGGCAAAGACGTCATTTCCTACTCGGCGCCCTCCGCCCTGCCCGGAAACCTCGTGCACGGTGCCCACTGCCCAGCACAGCACCTCGCGCAAACCCAGCGCAATTCTAAATTTTTTCGAATTTATTAATTATTTTTTTCGGCACCACCGCTTGCGTTGCGCTCGGGCGGCCCCTTTGAACTGCGCACGCACCCAGCCCTGCCCAGCCGGCCCCAACCACCCACCCACCCCGAGTCCCCGACCAAAACCCAGACCCAAACCCAGGGCATCGCCTCGTTTGATGCGATTCCGGCGGCGATCGCAGGCGGCGCCACCAGTCTCCACCACCACCCGCTCCTCCGGAGTAGCGTTCGGGCGATCTTCGCGGCGGGCATGGCCGGCGGCGGCGGGGGGCGTCCCTCCGGCAGGGCACCGCGCGGGGCGGCGGCGGCGACGACTATCCAGCACACCATCCAGTCCATCAAGGAGGTCGTCGTCGGCCACTCCGACGACGACATCTACGCCGCCCTCCGCGAGTCCAACATGGACCCCAACGAGACGGCTCAGAAGCTGCTCAACCAAGGTCGCCCCTCTCCCCCTCCTTTCTTGCCCCGGCCTCCCCGATCTGGCCGCCTCGATCTCGTGCCGCGCGCCGAAAGCTTGGGTTTTGGGCGGGCTGGCGTGCGCCCGCATTAGCACAGTGCCTCCCTTGCTCGCGTAATTTGCGGGGACGCGCAGAATTGTGACAGTTATTGGTGCTAGGGTTGTGGAGCTGACGCGATCTGTTGCGGTTGGAGTGGAGCCATTAGTGACTTCGTGTTTGATTTGAGCTGGTTAGATTGGCCTTTCTAGGGGCATATCTGTATAATATGGCTGGTCCGTATGGATTGTTTATGCTATAGGATTAGTGACGGAAACTTTGAATTTACTGATGTTTTTGATACATCATGCATTCAAGCTTGTAGTTCTGCCATTGATCTGTCACACTCTGTTGAGTATTATTCCGTGGTTGTGTATGGGAAGTGTAAAAATGGTTACTTTTGTTAGTTTTCATTTTGAGGTTGCAACACAACGGTAGCAGTTAGTGATGTTTGCAATATTTTTTTTGCTCTGTAAGCTTGATATTTACATGAGCTGTTTGTTGGAAGTAAATGCACTTAGAGATGTTCGTTAGATGGCAAAATATTGCTAGTTTTTTACCATAAAAGGTTGCATATTTTGTTGTAAGTACATGATGCATTTTTTTGGGGGACATTCAACTTATTTATTCAGTCAGATTATAGATGAAATAAGTTGCATAAAATATATCCTCTTCGTGGTAGTAATTCTTGTCAAATTTGCATTTGCAGATCCATTTCATGAAGTGAAAAGAAAAAGGGACAAGAAAAGAGAGGTATACATTTGCGGTCTTTGTAACATTTGAATGTGATTATGATATGCTGCTAAAAAATGATGTAGTTACCTTTGTAATGTACTATTCTTTGCAGTAGCCTATTTAGATCATAACGAACTAACTTTTTGTTAGGCCTGCTATTTTTATACACCAAATGACAAACGTGCTTTAAGGCGAAAGGTGCATTTGAAGCTCTAATCCTTAAGTTTTTCAAGTTGCGAAAAAACTTGCCATCAAGAAATACTAGGCGCAAACATGAAAGAGATATTTAGGCCCTGCTGATAGCTTCGCATATGTAACCCATAGCTTCCTTTTGCTGTCGCTGTGCAATCAGAAATTGAACTGGATTCCTAGTTGTTAGGTCTTTTCAGCAGTGAGTAACTGAGTACTATATTTGGTTGCTTTATCTAGTGTTATCAAAGTATACCATTTATATGTTTCCCTATGTGTTGAGGTGATCTATGTATCCCATGTGGGAGGCCTTGATCCAGACGTTCTGTTTTAATCCACTCTATTATATATAAATTACTATTTACAGCACATCTTTTTTGCTGAAACGTATATATTGCTCTTTCAGTCAGCTGGCCACAAGAGTTCTGCTGCAGCTGATACTGCAGTAGAATCTGAGCATGGCTCACAATGGGCGAAGCCACACACTCAAAGGGTTGAGAATGATAAAAGAAGACCTTACAATCAGGGTCAGACATCTGGTAACATAGTTAAAACTTAGTAACACACCACTTATAATTTTATATATTTGTCATAACTTGTGTAAACAAGACATGTGTCTTTGCTGTTAAGAACTTAAGATAGCTTCAATCAGCATCATATCCATTATCCATATCCAGCAAACCAGCATTCATATTACGCAAAATATAATTTATTGCTTGCTGTTGCTACCATCTTTCCTGAAAAGTTAGTTTGGTCATATGTACCCATTCTGATCTTTTGCATGGTGCAACTGCTGTTGAATTTTTAGTTTTTGCCACTTGCCAAATTTGGATCTTGTTACTTTCCTGTGTCTTTCATATCACTTTAATAAAATGGAGTTTCCCCCTCAAGATTTTTCTGTTCTATCTCCTATCTCACCATTTTGTAGGATGTAATACATCAATTTCTTATATGTTACTATGACTCATCCAACAACTTTTGTTCCTTATTGCCTTGTGAAGACTTTTATTTCTTTCAATCCCCAACACCCTTGGCTCTTTACAACGCCGTTGTCTACAGATGCAACTTCACCATCTATCATTTCGGGATGATGTTAAACCATTAGTCACTAGATTCACCACAAACCCCCCGCATACTATGTATTGGATTCATTGACCTGGATATGATTCGTGGGATGTGGTACACCATTCCTATGGAATTTAGAAGGAAAAGTGGTGCATTGTGCCCCACAACCCTGTTCCCCAGCCTAGTTGATCCACGTTACTGGTGACTATTCATATTTCTTCGTTGTACCTCATAAATGACATTTGCTGTGTTACCGGGACACGGACATGGGTGTCTGATTTCGACACGGGTTCGGATGTCCAATTCGGCAAGCTCTAAAAAATAGGATTCAGGGATTCGTCTGATATACATTTTTTTAATCTAAAAATAATAGAAATAAATTACCAGCCCCAAGTCTCCGCTTTCACCCTAGCAACTAATACCATGGCTCAGCCCAACCTTCATGGACCAGCCCAACTATCTAATTCCTAACCCTAACAACACCTTCACTCCACAGCCTACATCTACTCCAGTCTACTCCCTCCTCAGTTCCACACACTGCCAGCCCTCCATCTCCAGTCCCCATGCGTGGTCAGCCCCTCCTCTCACCCTGTGCCGCCGACAGTTGGCGTTCCCTCCCTCTCCTGCGCCGGTCCGTCCTCCTCCCTCTCTCTCTCCCCTGCCATGCTGTCCCCTCCTCCCTCTTTGTGCCGCCCGCTGGCCTCTCCCCTGCCGCATGGTCTCCTTTCTCTCGGCGGCGGCTACCACAGCCGTGACCTCCTCCCTCGCAGCTGCTGTTGGACACGGAGAGAGGTGTCTGATGCGCGTCACTACGTGTCCGACGCACTGATTCGTATCAATGTGGCAAAAAAAATTTGGATCTGCGTGTCCCGGTAACACATGGCATTCGTATTTTCAATTAGTTCCACTTGAAAATTGTATTTTGGAATGCATCTCCCAAATGCCAAGGTGGACTAATTTTGATCTAAATATATCAGGATTCAAACTTCTTGAGTGGACAAACAGATTTGGCTAATAGTTATCAGTAGGAATCGATGAGACACTTTTGTGATATCGGTGTTTAACTAAGATTGAAAAGGCACTGTACTGATTGATGACAAAAGCATTTATGAGATTAACTGCTTTATGAGTTATGTATGTTTTTTTGTGGGCTTACCTTGCGTCCTATACATTACACCACTCACATATTATGAATTTGTTTATGCATATTTTTTATTACTTGACTTGGATATGATGGTGGCATAATGGAAGACATACCCCTTTTTTTCCCACAACCTTTCATTCAGCACATGCTTTGGTTGATATGTTGATATGAAGTATGTTATATCTGATGATCACTATAGGTATCTACTGTTTTTCACTTTCCTGATGGTACTGTACCTACTTGTTGATATGAAGTATGTTATATCTGATGATCGCTGTAGGCATCTATTGTTTTTCACTTTTCTGATGATACTGTACCTACTTTTATCTTCAACATGAGAAATTTCTCTAAGCAATAGTTTGTAGTCCGAGCATGATTGCGTTTGTTCCATCTTGTAGGTCTGCACCTGATTGGTAATTCATGGCTGGATGCAGGCCCTAGTCAGGAATTTCGGGTTGTGAGGGACAACAGACATGGCATGGTGGAAAAGAGATCCGAGCTGGGACCCAAAGGTTCAACAAGTGTAGAACTGTCTGATAGGAGGTATGATTGGCTTATGGATTTTGTGGAATTACTCTTCCTCTCCTTGCCCTTTTTATTTCTGCTATCTATTACCATTTATTTGTGTTTTCTAGACATAAGCATAAAGCATTCTAGGTCTGGGCTAAAGCATGGCCATTTCTGTGTTGGTTTGGGTCTTTATCATTCAGATCACAAGTCATATTCATCTTTACATTTATTTGTTCATCAAGCAGGGCTGTGTTGTATCATTTTTTTGTAGTTCAAATGTTTAGTTGTAAATTGCAGCCTGATGAATGATGATAATAAAAAGTAAAATACATTTATTGAGGTAAGGTAAACGTTATGATTAGATGGTATAGTTGTGTTGACTGAAACTATGGCAGACTGCATCCCTATTATTTTAGTATCATTTCATTCATTTTATGTCTAGCTGCCGGCTGGGTATTGGGCCTGTGGGTGGGAGCAAGTGATTACGGTTGAGGAGGCAGAGTTGGGCTGGGCCAAGGAGGAGATTGGGTTGGGCTGCGACGAGATAGGGTTGGGCCAAAGATTTGGGGAACCATCCCCATCCCTGCGGGGAGACACTTTCCCTATCCCCCATCCCCATCCCCGCAGGGGGACAATTTTCCCCATCCCTGCCCCCTATTAGGGGAATTCCCTGCCGGTGAATGGGGTATGGGGCTCCATTGCCCTCCTAGCATGGTTATAAAGGCATTAATGCTTCATTTGCACTGCGGTGGGTTTGTGTGAGATTTCAATTTTGTTACTTTTGGATGCACTAAGTTTAGCAACCTTCAGTTTAGTGCCAAAACTGAATACTGTACTAGAATTGCTTAAGATTCCCCTACTAAATTAGCCTTTGCATAAATCATAAGTTTCAAATGGTTAGTCGTCTTGCATTCTTGCATCTTAACATTAAACTAATACTTTGCTAACTGGATTGTTTCTCTAGTGTGGCTGTAGTTCAGTCGGAACAGAACCGCCCTCCAGCTACAAAATCAGAAGGCCAGATCAGACACCAAAGTGCAAAGCATAGCCACAACTCTGACATACTTCAGGTGAAGAGGGATCAGGGTACTGCTCAGAAGCATGTGAGGCCACACTTGAAGAATTCTCAGAACGAGCATCACCTTCCAACTTCTGATCTGGCTCATGCCCCATCCAATTACAAAGGTTCTGGAGGAAATGGTGGAGCCATTCGACGCCAAGTTGGAATAGCTACTGCCCCAAGGCAGCATTCTGGTCATTCAGGTTCTCAGTTGCATGGTTCTTCCCACACAAATATTCAGAGGGGGAATTTCGCCTCAGCTGGGCCATCTAGTCGTCACCCAGCTTTTATGTCTAGAAACATTCAATCCAACCAGAGACCTGCACTAGACACAGTATTTCGTGGCAGACCTGTTGGTAGATCTTTTGTTACCCAAAATATGAACAAGTATCACCAGGGTCCTGCTAGCAACCAAAAAGGTAACATTCTCAGTGATGTTAATGTAGTGCATTTGATCATCGGCAATATTTATGTCTAAATTTTGCTATTCTCTCCCTCCTTTTGTAATGTTTTAGAGAACAAATTTTATTCCTTAAGGAACGGTGTTTTACAGTTCCAACATGAAAATATAACTTATTACTCCATTGCTCCACTATAGAAGGCCCATTCTCTTTATTCATTGATTACTAGGACTAAAGTTGGGTGGCTTACGAGACAACAAAGTTAATGAAGATTATGAAGTAACAGTCTAACAGAAGACATAAATTTAATATTGTTATGATGGTCAATAATGTGTTGATAGAGAAAAAAAGTAAATGTGCACAATTAAAAAACTAATCTATAAAAGAAATGATGGGGGTACATTTTTTTCTTTTCTCTAGCAAGATATGTGCCCAATAGTCCAAGTTTTGTAACCAGCAACACATATCTAAATTTATGTGAGCATGTAGTACAAATTAGTGGTGTGCACCATCCAGCATGGATCAATACAAACCTATTTTATATACAATACAAGTAATATAACAACTTGTTTAACTGGTTTCAAACTTTCAATTGAATGTCTTATTGAGTCTTCTATTTGTTTACTGTATTTTTTTAGAATCTAATTGTCTACTGTCTGTTCCACTGAATAACACATAAATATGCATCTATAGTTCTCTATGTTTTCATTGGTCGTGTTGCTTTCACATGAAATTAAGAAAATTTGGGCTAACCGTAGTTTTCCAATTGTTAATCCTTATTTTTAGAAAAACATTGAGAAAGACATGCATTGTTTTGTGTTGCTTAACTTTTTATCAAGTCTCTAATATTCGTTAGGTAAACAAGCTTATTAATAAATGTTATGGATATGCCTGTAAATGTAATACAGTTTCTACTTTCTCTCTGCAGCCATACAGCCAACTAAGGAGTGGAAGCCAAAATTGACAAAGAAGTCTTCCACCACCGACGCTGATTACAGTCGAGCAGATGTAGTGTCTCCTTCAGCTAGCAACACTGAAAATGCTAATATGCTGGATGTGAACAATTTGTGTGATAAAATATCTCAAGCTAACATGCACGAGAACGAGATGGAGCATGTTATTATCCCAGAACATCTCCGTGTACCAGCATATGAGCAAACAAGATTAAGATTTGGCAGTTTCACTCCTGGATTTGATTCAGACCAAGTACCAGCCTCAACATCTCCAGAATCTGAACAACTAGAACAGTTAGGTTAACCTTTGCCAATTCTATGAATCGATGATTACTTAACAATATACTAGAAAATATGAATTGAAATTAAGTACCATCAAGCTGCTCACTTAATAGTACTGACCGTGGAATGGAAATGTGCTATATGTTATTATTAGTGATTTAGTTCACATCCTGTGGGCTCAGTTAATTTTTTTAAAAGAAACTCATGACTACAGTAAATGTTTTAGAAACCTGCAATGCAGAGTCAGCTGCTTCTAGCATTGTTTGGTGCTTTAGTTTGGTGAATATGAGTATATGACAATGTGACAATGTCTTATTTCAATTTTCTTTGTTACGTCTAGTGTACAAGTACCTCTTCAACTGGAGGATACGTTGGGTGCTGGACATGATGAATTGGATGAGCAAGCTGGATCTTCACAACTCAATCTATCCACATCGACAGCTGAGATTTCGTTACCACCATCTGAGGATAGCGAGCAAATGAATGGTCAAGAAGTTGAGAATGATGATGGCCTTGGGTTAGTTCAAAGCGATACTCCACTTGGAGCAGCAGATGGGCAAAACATGCAAAGCACCTCAAGTTTGGCTGTTTTCTCTGTAAGTCAATGAGGAAGAGTTAGTTACATGAAACTTAAACACTGCTATTTGGTTTTGCTGATACTGAGATGTTTGTAGCGTTTGCCGTTTATTTTCAAGTGTTTTTATTAGACAGGTTGAATCTTGAATGACAAGTACAGCTTCATTTTCTGCCAGGCATACGGTCATGAAGACCCTAATATGCATCCAAATAACGAAGCACAGTTATACGGGCTGGTAGATTCTAATGTCCATCCGCAAGTTCTGGCTTCCCCCTCTCAGGTAAATGTACCACTGAATTCAGTTGGCCTTGGGTCTCCCTGTATGCAAATAATCTGGAAGGAATCTTATACCTTTGCTAATGACATTTTTTTCTCTCTCTCTCAGCAGGGGTACCCTTCTGAAAATTCAGAAGCAGATAATACTGTGCAAGTGTTCAGAATGCCAGAATCTAATGTTCATTCACAAGTACTTCCTTCCACATCTGAGGTAGCACTACTTGCCACCTTGCTATCAATTGGTTAACTTATCTAGTTCTTTTTCCCAGAGAAGCTTACTTTTTCTATCCGGCAATGCATTTCACACCAATTTTTTGGGCTCGTTACTTTTTACCCACATATCTGCATGACACATCCTCATATTTCTTTTATTTAATAGTTACATCTCATCTTGCTGTTAGGGCTGCAACTGTCTCGAGTTTGGGCATTTGCTTTCCCACTCTCATTTAATGAAGTTAAATTACCTTTATAAATTTCCTGAGTGGACAGTTTGAGCTGGCCAGAAGGCTTGCAGTTATGGACCTTGTCAACACCGAGAAAATCAGTATGTTTGACCTAATTGTAGTTATGAACCTTGTCAACACCAAGAAAACCTGTATGTTCAGCCTAAAATAGAAGCCAAGAAGCTAGGCTTGGCTTTACTTGTTTTTAAGCTCAGGCTGTCCAACAATATAGTGAGGCTTAATATCTTATCACCTTTTTTTGCTTCTGAGACGATACTTCTTTAATCTACACCAGCTGTTGGTGACAGTTTGGGTAAATGCTTTGTCATGATGGCAAGTACCATTGTCTTATCATAAAATTTAGACGTGTGATACCCTTCATCTGTTGTGCTTTTGCAGGCTCTAAGTTCACAGATTGTGGGCAGTAGCCCTATTGCGATCACTTCCCAACAGCAACATTTGTCACAGCCACAACCAGCAGCGCAATTGTACCCTCCAGTCCATATGCAACATTATCCGAATTTCATGCCATATCGTCATCATCTCTATTCTCCAGTTTATGTCCCACCCATGGCGATGCCAAACTATTCAACAAATGTTCCTTATCTATCAAATGGAAATAATTATCTTCAGATGCCAGGTGGAGGTTCACATTTAACAGCAGGTGGTGTGAAGTATGGAGTTTCACAGTATAAGCCAGTACCAGCTGGTAACCCTTCTGGTTATGGGAACTACACTCATCCAGCTGGTTATACGATTAGTTCTCCTGGTGTTATTGGAGCCGCAGTTGGTGTAGATGATGTTAATAGGGTCAAGTACAAGGACAACAATATTTATGCGCCAACTCCACAGGTACAATATATGGTTGTTGAGTTTGAAATTACATATGGATTAACATTATTTCTCTACTTGTTACAGAATACTATTTGTAGTGTATTTGTGTTACTGCCAGCCTGCTTTGTTTATTGCTGTTATATACTTGGTTTCAGAGTCACCTATATTTGCCTTTGACTTAAGTTAAAAAAAAAACAGATGTGAGAAATACAACAGTATAGGTTGTGGGATCTAATCTGAAAAGTTGTGTGCTTGCCCAAAAAGAACAAATTTGTGGCTGTAGGATTCAATCAGGATTCCTGTACAGAACAAGGCTCTTAGGATGCTGGCAGCCTGCTATTGGCATAAAGCCAGCACCTTTACTCTACCAGTCAAAGATGATTGCTTTTTAGAGAGAATTACACTGCTCTCCCCTGAACTTGTAGCAAAGTCTCACTTAGCCCCCCGAACTTGAAATTTACTTTTTATGTACTTGAGGAATGTGCCTTCACAATATTTCTTTTGAGGCCCCTTTATTTGTTAATTTGGGTATCTTACACAGGTAGAGACATCAGATATCTGGATTCAGACACCTAGAGAGATGCCAACTTTGCAGTGCCCCCCATATTACAACTTATCAGGTCAAGCAACTCCTGGTGCCTTTGTGCCAAATCCTGGGAATGCATCTTTCAATGCTACAGCTCAATCTTCTCATGCACAGTTCCCAGGCTTGTACCATCCGCAGCAGCCTCCCTCAATTGTAAGTCCACATCCCATGGTGCATCAACAGGTCCCATCTGCCATTGGTCCCAATGTTGGAGTTGGTGTGGCTGCACCAGCCCCCCAAGTAGGGGCCTATCAGCAACCGCAGCTTGGTCATATGAATTGGAGACCTAACGTACCGAACTTTTAAGGAAGGTTTATTAATTATCTGTAATTAGGGGGTCACAAGAGCCTTTATGTAACAACAGTAGGCTCTTTTTAACAGGAAGCACCTTTGTTTTTAGTGCAGCTCTTTCTGATCTATTTAAGGTATAACAAGGTTTTGTTAGCTTTTCTTTTCCCCCAGGTGAATTCAGTATCCCATCTGAACTGGTATGATGTAGATTGTGAGCTAAACGTTGGGCTAAGTTCTCGCGAAAGCACAGAGGTTGAGTCTTCGCCTTTTTGTTCTGTATTTTCCTGATATATTTTGGATGTTTATTGGGTTGGGAAATTTGCTGCACATGCAAAATTGTGCTGTGTTATGCTATTGAATGCAAACATATGGTGTTTACTGTGCTGCTATCCTGTTCAATGACCGTACACACCTAAGAATAATCAGACGAAGGATCTTTCCTTGTCTTAAATTGAAATGATCACCTTTTTATACGTGCTTATATTTTTTCAGTCCTGCATTATGTCTGTTTACATGCTATGCTGAAGAGTTGTAATCAATGTTTGGAGAGGAAGTTGACATGTTTGGATGTGGTTCAGTTGGAAGTTGGAAATGATGTGCAACTCCGCTGTACTTGCATACTTATGTGTTTTCTTTGGATATGAAAGTACTAAATTAGTACCATGAAGGGCTCAAGTGGATGTTGCAATTCAGTTATTCATTAGCGCACATGTTTGCTGTATCATGATTCATGGATTATGTTTTACTAACGTTCGTCAGTTTGTGTTTGATGCTGCTTGTTCTGTTTATATATATATATTGTCGGGACCCCCTCCTGGCGGAGGTGAGGTCCCACCTGTGCTAGTCCCTGGATCAGTAGCTAGCACACACAGACAACAGAATTTGGATCACAACCAAGTCGATTAATTTACATGAATTTACATCAGAGTGCGCCTCGTGGCGTCATTACATAAGTTCGGCTCGAAGGCCTTACAAAAGCGGAAGTCTTCTTATTTACAACTGAAATTCCTAAAAGAGGAAAAACCAAAACACTCCCCACAGGCAAAGCTGGAGGAATGTAGCCCTAGGCGTCGGTATATTCTTCATCCTGGACTTCGTCGGTGAAGGCGTAGGCTTCAGGATCTCCATCTTCAGGGTCGCATTGGTAACCTAGACTTGCACGTCGGAATGCGCAGCCCCGCGGCAAAGCGCGAGGGTGAGTATTGGTGAAAATACTCGCAAGTCAATTGACATATGCATATGTATGGTCTAGACAAAGGATAGTAGGGTTCAGTTGCGGAAAGCAAGTTTTGAAATAGTTTGCCTAAGGTTTTTAAAGCAGTTTAGGGAAGAAGTGAGTGATCAAATTGATTGACAAAACATTTAAATCATCCGGCCCAAGCCGGCTCATGCCCCAAAGGCTGTCTCACGATACAAATCGTGATTTTTACCAAAAACATTTTCCTTACGGCTAATCCACCAAAGGACCAACAACTCTCGACGGCTAACCACCATATGCATAATACCACACATCGGCTAGACCACCGAAGTCATCTCCTCACGGCTAAACCACCGTAGGCTCCCAAACAAAACACGGCGCCTGCCGGTTTTCTTCTTTAAAACACTGAGAAAGAGAGGGAAGAAAACTACCATTGTGATCAACCCACTATCGTCCGCCCTTGACCGTGGGCACGACTTTCTAGAAAGTTTTACGCTCTGCAGAGGTCGCACGCTTTACCCATGAGACATGACTCTCTCCCGTCGGAGGTCATCACGACAAAGCCTTTAACAGTCTAGCTCTTGGCTGGCATCCCCTCTAAGGTTTCCACCGCAGCGCTGGTATCTCCAGTTGGCTGAAGCCCCCTCTTGAGCCTGGTAGGTTGGCGAATGCGTCGCGCCTACTCCACCACACGGGATGTCCAAACCAAGAGTTCGAAGGGTACTCAGCCAGGGCTTGCCCATACAAGCACTCATGGTCGCACTGTTGTACTTAGTTTTGACAACCACAAGGTATCGGTCCTTATGGACTGAGGTGGTTCCCACACTGGACCCGATTCTCGTGCTTACTGCACCAGCCAATCAATCCGTCCACCCCAATCAAGTTTTATAAACATTTCCAGAAAACCCCCAGGTGACATACCCGCCACCCGGCACTAACATTTAACCCACAGTAGCACCCTGCTACTGCTAATAAAACAAGCACTTTATAAACAGGGAGATACTTTGAATTAAAACAGGTATTAAATCAGGTGGGTGTTCATTGTGCAGTAACTATTGACTAGTAGCATGAGTAAGCAAAGTTAATTAAGCTAATCAAAGGTTGGCAGGTAATCATGGATTAATTATCCTAAGGTTAACAAGGGTCAGGATTAATAGCATAATTAAAGTGTGTTAGGTTATTAACTAATTTTCCTACCAATATGATAGTGATTAATCAACATAGCCATGCAGGTTTATTAAATTTCTAACAAAGCATTTGTAAAACTAGGTATTGATATGGTCAAAGGAAATTAGGGGAGATGTCAACAGTGACTTGCCTTGACTGTGGTCGAACTCCTGCCCTTCGCGAGATTCAGCTCCGGGCACGGGTCCGGTCGGATCTAACGATAGCAAATAACACACATTCAAAAGAAAAACAACAAGTTAAATAAAATAAAATAAAATAATATGTGCAGATGGATATGCATAGATATGATGATGGTTTTTAAATTGAAATTTGTGTAAATTTTATTTTACTTCTTTTTATAAATTTTTGGAATTTCTTATTCCATATGAAATTTAACTAATACTTATATGTAGCAATATTTATTTTTCAATTTGGAAAATATAGAAAATAAACTAATTCCCTAAATAAATGTTTATTTTATTATTTTTAACAAGTTCCAGAAATTATCAATTTAGTTTTATCTTATCAAAATTAATTAAGGTTAATTAATAGGTGTTTTCCTCTTTATAAAACTAAAGCATGTATTAGCATGCATTAAATTATATAAGTAATATTTTTAAATTAAACTTCATATTTTTAGAAGTTTTAGAAACTTGTTTCACTAATTTTGGACTTATATTTTAAAAGATATAAAAATAACAAGCTTTTACATCTAAAATTTTATTTGAAAAGGGAGAGGAAAACCGACGGTCGATTTCGGCTCGGCTCGGCCAATGGCCGGCGGCTCGCGCGTGGGTTGCCTGTGAGCGTGTGCGTGGCGTGCACAAGACGCCAATATTGCGTGGTGACTGCGTGCCACGTGTAGCGCATGCCCATGGCGTGGCGGCGGAAGCCATGCTGCGGCAATGCGTGTCATGTGGCGGCGCAGCGATGCGCGGAGCGGCGTCTGCGACCCGCCTTATGTGACCCGACAGGCATTGAGGCGTGACGGGCGGCGGACTTCGGCCGTCAGGCTTAGGTTGGTGACAAGGGGCTCGGCACTTTGTCAGCGACTTCAACGAGGAAGGGCGGAGGTGGCTCGGCGGCAGCGGATCCGGCGGCGGCGGCGCTCAAGCGAGGAGAGAGGAAAAGAAGAGGAGAAGTGGGAGCTTCGGGGTGGGTTTCGGCGTGAACACACCGGCGGTGGTCGGCAACGTGGTAATGGCGGCGGCGGTGTATCGTCATGGGCCGATCATGGCGAATAAAGTGGTGAGGGTTGGCTAGCATGAGGGAGTTAGGGAGATGTAGGTAGCGGCTCAGCATGAATCGACCGGATCAGGCGGCGACGTGGCCGAGGTCGGGCGGGAAGGGCACACGTCACTGGCCATCCTCGGCGAGGAAGGGGTGGTGCCGGTGGTGGGGAAGAGTTCCTAGCACCCCGGGGAGAGAGAGCAAGGAGAGGAGGTTACGGCGAGGAGGCAGACGGCGTCTTGACGCGCAACATGGCAAGAGCCGGCGTCCTCCGGCGTGCTCGGCGGCAATGACGGCGAAATGGGGTCGAGGGGGTGAAGGGAAGAGGGTGGCGGCGGGGATCGGCCAGGAAGGGCGTGAGGCAGCGGCGGAGTGAGAGAGGGAGTGAGGGGAGTGGAGAGGGGAAACCGAGATAGAGAGGCAGTGAGGAGGGGGTAAAAAGGGGAAATGCCAGATAGGGTAGGGCCAAATTGGGAAAGTCCCAATTAGGAGGAGAGAGTGACAGGTGGGGCCCACCTGCCATAGGGAGGAAAAGGAAAGAGAGAGAGAGGGTAAAAATGGATTAGAGATTAAAATAGTTATATATTAATAATTCTTCTAATCAACTATTTAATTTATAATTTAACTTTTTACTTAGTTTAGTTTTTAATTTGGAGTTTCAAAAGTCAAATTTCAAAATCACATTTTCTTACAAGATTATCCTATAAGGCTTTTGATAATTTAAACATTTGGAATTTTGCAAAAGCTAATCTTTAATTAGTTTCTAGAAAACTATATATGATAACATGCGCATTTTCAAAAATTATTTTTGGATTTGAAAATTTTCTTTTTGCCATGCTCATGCTTATGCAATGATAATGCAAATTTTTAAATTTTTTTGAAAATGGAGATGTTATATATATATATATATATATATATATATATATATATATATATATATATATATATATATATATATATATTGGTACATTTCTTGTTTGATGCTTCCCACAAATCTCTTGTACGTGGATCAGGAATGGCATCAGACGGTGAGTATAGTTTTTCATGTTCTTGTAGCTTAATCGGTGGCTTGTATGGTATGTGAGAATCGTAGATATCCCATATCTGAGATGCTTACCTGTAGGTTCTGTTTTTATCAATTTTTTGAGCTGTTCAATTCGTAGCCACTGGAAGTTTTACCGTCGGTTGCCCACCGTGAAAATGCTTCCATGACCAGTAAAATATTACTTGGTTTAACCTGTGAAATTCCTTCCATGACCAGTATAAATATATTATTACTTGGTTTAACTTGTCGCCATCAGTCCATGTGATTGGTAAATTCTTTTTTAGACTGATTGGTGTATTTTTCCTAAATTTCTATTCCAGTTTGGTCTGAGTGATGATAATTTTTCTCCACCAACTACCAAGGATTTCAGTGTATATGACGATTTGCTCTCTACACACTTGGGTTGCTATTTCGGTACATGATTTGATCGGTAAGATAAGATGTTTGCTGATTTCTCCACCCGTACATCCCTTTGTTGACTTCGTAAAAAATAATTTTCTTGTTTTTAGATTTTCAAAATTAATTTGTTTCAATCATTCAACATTTTTCGAATTACTATTAATTTTCGGCCGTGACGGGCTAAACGGGCCTAATTTTGCGCGTCGCGCTAACCGTGCCAAGCCAGCACAGCAGTGTGTGGACCTGGCATGTCAACCCGCCGGTTCGTTTAGCCCTACCAGGCCGCACATTTGGCAAGGTCCCGCAAAGGAGCAAACCATATATAGAAGACCCTTCAGCCCTTGGGCTCTGGACCTCTGGTCGTCCCAAGCCCGGCCCATCGATTACTTGAGGCAGACGAATTTTTTTAATGTATTTTTATACTTTTTATTACTCCGAAATAAATAAATAATATTATGTATAATTTTATTTAAAAAAGGTGTCCTTCACCCTTTGGTTGGGCGAGACTGAAATCGCACGCAACCAAAGGGCGAATAGGGCATGTTTCCGCACGGCCAGGCTGGTAGAGTAAATTCAGCTCGTTGGTTGGACGAGTTTAAATCCTGTCCGAACAAAGAGCGGGTTTTCTAGCCCAACTAACGGGCGTGAATCCTGTCCTGCCCAACCAAATGTGTTTTTTTGATACGATATGAAGAAATTTTTTGTGTTGCTTAAAAAAAGATAGACTTTGGACTATTTTATGTTTGGATCTTTCATCCTCGGATTTGTAGTGCGTTGAAGTCTATGAGCTTTGGATGCTCTGCAGTTGGTCTAGCATGCCGAGCGTAAACATGGTGTAGTCCTATCAATGGGTTGCAGTAAAGGGTGAAACTATGAATTACACATCTAGCTCGTGACATTAAAATGTTGGCAATCTTTTTTGACATGAGCGTTATGCAGAGTTAGAGAAGACCATACAAGGCACATGACTATGAATGTCGCGCCTTTAGAGGATTTCACAAATACATAAGTACTATGTGCACATCAAAAAGCACGCATGGCATAGGTGGTGCGATGACAGCTATGGTCGTTCACCATGGCTGTGTGAAGGGGTTGTGGCACCGATATGAACGCCAAGTGGCAGAACACCGAGCAATCGCTTCCTATTTTGTGTTGTGATACACGGGATAGACCTCTTGCATGATCGCTCTCCATCGGAGAATTTTGGTGTTGAGTGTGGCGGGGTAGTGGCATCCACAAAGGCATGTAGGATCTTGACAAGAACGGTTTGGATGATAGTATTGGTCCAACACCGGCTGGTTGTGCGTTTCACGTGCCGACATGACCTGTCTGTGAGTCCTGGGGGGCCTCGCGGCCCTCTCCTGGTCTCTTTGTTGCGTCAACCCTCTTGTGACATCCAGTCTAATCTGTAAGCGGTTAATTCTTGCATGGAAGTATGTTATATAGGTGTAAGTTGCTGCAGGGTATAGCTCATCCATCCAGGAAATCCAACCACATGTAACATCTGGTATCTGGAGGTAGAAGAATGTACTAGTAAATAATACTTATGATGACATAACATACATGAGCACAAACTTATGTGATAATCAGGATATCGGTAGAACCTGTGACCAGTGAACCCCTCATATACATGATCAAACCACTGGACAACCGAGGGGTTCCCACAGTCGCATGTTGACCAGTCGAAAACTGATCAAAAATGACAATCTCTCAGCAAAGGGGCTCATCTCTCCATTCCCCATAATCTATGACCAGCATGTCGTCGGCAGGAGGACGAGCATGGTCTCCTTAGCCAAAAAAACTCTCACCAAATATCAGACATATATGACCATGAAGAGGCTCTCTAGCTCACCATGAAAGTGGTGTGTGGTGACCCAATGATGCTATAGCAATCCTTTTATAGATGAACAGAGAGCGGACTTGTTATTTGTTCACGTCCGAGACGCATTGGATACCCTGTGTAACTAAGCAGATCGTAGTCCTATTCGCCTATATCTTCCTTTGTGATCTCCGTCTCCTCTACTCCCTCTGCCTCCTCTGCCCCTTCTGCACCGGTAGTCGCCCACGTCTCTTCGCCCCCTGTCTCATTTGAGCCAACATGTTGTTTAAACTCCGCCTAGGCAAACAATACTAGAGGTAGACCGCGTGCAGTCGCAATCTCCACATAACACCTCCAATTCCCGGTATGCTTGATCGAAAGCAACTCCCCAAATAACCCTTCCCTAACACGACTGACCATAGCATTGACCTTCATCACATGTTCTTGCGGGTTCAGTTGGAACGTCCGCAATAACAAGTTATGCAACCCACCGAATAACCTCTCTATGGGTCTCGATATCTCTAGTGTACCTGACTGAAACAAAGAAAGAACTACCCCGCTTGGACCATGGATAATCTGTCCTTCTCAATAATAAATCTGGAAAAATAATTTGTTTGACATTCCTCCTGGACAAAAAAACATCAGGTATGAATTATTTCAAAATAATGTTTCTTTCCCATATTTAACCTATAAATTACCCTAAAAATAACTCGTACCTACAAAACATAAAAAAAAAATTAACACATTATGGTAATTACACTAACTGTACGCAATAATGTGTTCAACACATGCGAAATATACACGTCCTAACAATAACTCGTAGATTACTCTATTTCTTTTTCTCAAATACCACATAACCTATCGTATTCAACATACACTAATTGTACACACTATCTTTGTCTAAACTATTTTGCATTACACTAACTATAGTCATTTAATATTATTAACCTAACATGGTTTCACTAATTCTAAATTACAAATCAAAAAAATATATTACCTTTCAAGTAGGCCGTAGGCCGCAACCTCCTCTCCTTCTCCTCCGCCTCTTCTCCTTCCTCTTCTTTCTCCTCTCCTCTATGTCTCTTTTCTCCTCTCATCTCTGTCTCCCGTGCGTGAGGGAGATAGTGTGACTGCCTTCATATTGAACCAAATCCCGCTCTTTCAACAAGCGGGTTTTCCCTGTTGCTCAAATCCCGCCCTATCATCGGACGGATTTTCTCAAATCCCGTCCTCATATCGAACGAGATTTGACCAGTAGGGCCTGCGAGCTGTTCAAGGCAATTACTGCCTTAACGGTTGGGTTGCAGGTTTGTCTCGCCTAACCATTGAGCGAATTATATAAAACCCGTATTTTGGTCGGGGCAAGATTTTAGTCTCGGGCAACAAAAAGACGACGGACATCTATTTTTTAATAAAATTATACGGAATATTATTTATTTATTTCAGAATAATAAAAAATAAAAAAATTCCCAGGCTGACTCCGGAGAAAAAGCTTCAGCCCAGCACGTTCCTCTCGACTCTACCAGCATCCACGCCCCACCTCCCAAGCAGCCGCCGCCGCCGCAGGCGCGACCGCAGCAACCGCCGGCATGGGGACACGGGAGGTCTACGAGGAGAAGCTTCGCAGCGGCGCGCACCTCTACCGCGACCCCACCATCAACCCCGGCGTCGGCACCGCCCGCTGCCCCCGCTGCCTCTCCCTCCTCAACCCCAGCAGCTCCGTACGCCTCTTTCCCTCCCTCTCTCCCTCCCCCTCGTCTCGGACCGCTGCTTCTTGATCCTGACCCGTTGCTCTTCTCTTCGACCCCGGCGCAGGGAGAGGGCGACTGGGCCATCACCTCCGTCCTGCACAACGCCACCGCCGTGGTAACGCGATTTTTTTTTTCCCGCTGCTGCTTAATTACCGGCTGCCTGCACGAGATCCATGTAGCTCCCGGAATTTGCCTCTAACCTGTATACTTTCTTGGTTGCTCTGTCTGTCCTGTTGCTGTAGGCTGGTTCGGGCGCCGGCGCGATGCTCAGTGCGGTGCACGGGTTCAATACAGGTAGCTTGCCGAGTTCTTTGTGTTTGATTTTGGGTTGCTTTAGGTTTCCTACCATCGTCGCGTTGTTAGCCCTGAATGAGAAACTGATCTTGTGTTTTTGGAGCAGGGATTCCGTTTGTCCAGAAGCATGTGAAGGGGCCCAAGTGGCTGCATTTGCTTGTAGGGGTAAGTCCTGATTTTGGTTCATGTGATGTTAGCACTCAAGTGCTGCTATGATTCAATTCGGGTTTGTTTGGTTTTTAGCTTTACAGTTTTGTTGGGGTGATTAATAAGATTGATAGATCTTGTTATATCTGTAAGCTTGTCTTTTGTGACTGTAATTCAAGTTGTAAGAAGTAAGTTATCCGTTGCTAGATAATTAGGTCTTTAGAGTGAAGGTTTGGTGCAGATTGCCTCCAAATTCCTTTAGAAATTAGAAATAAATCATCACAGCAAACTCTATTTGATTCATAGCTCTGTGCAACCTGCTACAAGCATAAAAGTCAAATGGCAAAGTTTTGCAGTTCTTCCTTGTGAACAAGGATCTGCGTAGCATTTAAGAATATGAACAAGGCATGTTCTGAGTTCAATAGGACCTTGGCAAGTATATTAATTTTAAGTAAAAATAATAGTCCAATGCCAAGACAGCAGTTTAGATGTTCAATTGTCTGGACAAGTTTTAGAGAGAACATAAAATTTTGCTTTGAGGGACACAAACATGGGGGTCTACAGTTTAGGCATTAGGAAAATCAGTCTTAAGTTCAGGTTTGCTGCCAGACTATTGGGATTGTATGTGCTATAAAGTACTTGTGTTGGACACTTTCTGCCATATTTTTTTTTATGAAACTAACAACAGACTTCTGTAGATCTGCTTGATTTCTGTCATTACTGGTAGAGTGCCAGTTTCCATTGTTGTTGCCTGTTCATTTGATGAGAGATGACATTTTTTGTACAGGTGCCTCCTTTGCTTTTATTCTCCGGTGCCAGTGCTTTTTTTGGCGGTAAGTATTTGCCATAACAAGGCAGTAATTAATATTCTTATCTCAAAATTGTAATAAGCTTTGTTAAACTGTCAGAAAATATTAGTTGATAACTCTTCCTTTTGCTTTAGTCTGATGTTTAAACCATTTTTACAGCTTCTCAGAAAAAGGACTATAAGAGAGTAATATCTGCCATTCTTTTATGTTTGATGTATAGTTCTAAAATTGAGCAACTACAAACTTTATCTGGCTCTTGGTATGGATTCCCAGCTTAGCATCTGTGCGCAAATCCTATAGTGAATTTGTGCTTAACCCCTATACCAGAGGATGTGTCAGAATGCTAAGGGTTCAGAAACAAGGATTTTTGGTGCAATATATGGACCTTACCAACTTCTACTGCCCAAACCATGTGGCAATCAATAGCAGAGCAAATTTGTCCTAGACCTGTATCTTTTTTTTTTTAGAATCTAAACCTATATCTTGTTCTGTCCAGGTCCTTCACAACACAATTCTACCAGCCTAAAGTTAGTTTAGGTTTGCTAGACCTAAATGTCAAACTAACATTAACTTGTGATAACTTAGCTGGCTTAGAGTTAATGATAAATGTTGACCTAGTTCAAGCCTAAATAAAGCTATCAAATTTCCCCAGAATTTATTTCTAATCTAAGCAAATCTTTCGATTCAGTCTTTTCATATACCTGATTACGTATCCAGTGTCACATAATTTGCTCGTCAGGAAGTATAACCAGAATGGTAGGTGTATTGCCAACGTTAGCTAGCCTAACAAGCACAATTAAGTTAGTTATTGTGAACAAAAAGGGAATTGATAGAAACTACAATATTACAAGCCGAGTTAGATTTTAATATTTTATAGTGCTATCTGAAATTATGGTCCTTGCGTGCAATAGTGATTTCTTTCATTGTCCTGTCGCTACTACATGAACAATGGAAAATATTCCTGAAGGCCTTTCATACCATTTACCCCTCAGAGGAACTGAGTGAGACAACATGATTTTTCAATAGTAAAATGTGGCTTCCATTTATTTTTTGGTATATTTAATCTTCAAACTTAACATTTGAGGTGTTCTGCAGAGTTAATTAATACTGACGTGACCTTATCCAGTGATTTGTGCAGTAGACTTGGAAATATCTCCACTAACTTATGTCTAATGATCTGATTCTTCCTTTGCAGCATATGCGCTACCGACGTTTGCTCAGGTCAGTGTGACATCCTACTATGCCGCATCAAGTGCTTCTCACTACGCAATTTCACAGATCACCCGCCAAATCGAGAAGGCCCGTCTGTCTGATGCTGACGAGAAATCTAGATAAGTTGTTCACAATCGATTTGATCGATACAGATGCCATGTACATGGTATATAAGTAGTCCCTGCTTCTCCCATGTTGCAGTAGTATAACAGTTTTGCTGTGTTCCAGACACATAAACCTGTATTGTCATAAAGATTTATAGCTTTGGCTCCCAAATCACGTTAAGACGAGTAAATTTTATTGGCTTCTCCATGGAGTTCAAGTTTGTCCCTGCGGCACGGTCGTGCAGTGCAAGTCCTTTAATTAATGAAGTTCCGCCGGTGTAGCTCTTTTTTTTTTGGCATCACATCACATTATATTATATCAAAGAGATACATCACCCATTTTACAGCCCGCTCCCTGAAACTGAACAAATTACAGTGACGATGCCCCCAGGGCCGAACTGCAAAACCACACGCCCAACCCCTCGCAGCTGTCGCCCCCTGCCGCCAGATGGGGGAGACGCAAATTTGACTTCGTTGGCCACTATCCCTATAGATCAGGGTTTAGAAAACCGATCGGCGCCCCGAAACCGCCCTCCTGGCAGGACGGTTTTTCGCCAAAAACCGGCAAAAACCGTCCAAAACCGGTAAAAACCGTGCGAATTCAAAATCAAACGGGCAAATGGGCGGGCGGTTTTCCGGCGGTTTTTAGCCGAGAAAGGCGGTTTCTGGCTAAAAACCGTCGGGAAAAATAGAAAACCGTGGAAAATGAAAAAAAAGGAAAATAGTTCTGAAATTTTTTTAAAAAATTAGGAAAAATCATAGATGGGTGAGATATATGTGTTTGTAATTTGTTTAATTATGAAAAAATTTTGGAACAACCGTTGATAAATATATGACATATTGAACATGTGTATATGTAGTCAATAATTTGAACAATGTAGTTTCCAACAAAAATGTCAATACGAAGTCAATTTTAAACATATGAGTTTGAACATATCAATATAAAGTCATAATGTAATATGGATGGTAGTTTACTCTCCTAAACCCAATAAGGCAGATTCGTCACGGGTGTCCTGTACATGCGATAATACATCTCAATCAACTTTACTCTCCTAAACCCAATTAGGGGTCTTAATTTAAAATTTTGCTTCATACAAACCCTTCTAAAAACCATCTAGTTTTTTATAAGATTTTTTCTTAATTCTTTTAAAATTAAAATTCAAACTCAAATTTTTGAATTTGACCGGACAAAAACCGGCGGTTTCTCAAACCGCCGGCCAGCGGTTTGGCGAGAAACCGCCGGCCAGCGGTTTGGCGAGAAACCGCTGGTTTTTGCGGTTTTTCGCCGGTTTTTATAACCCTGCTATAGATGCACCAACACTTTCGGCACAATGGCCATATTGCATGTGTTTTCCATGTCTTGTGGACGGATGATCAGATTTTAAACACTGTGGTACACACTTACATAAAAAACTTTTCAATATCATATAAAAATAGTATGACATCATAAAATATTATAAAATTTGTATATAAAGGTAACATTTTCTAAAATTACAACATAAATTTAAAAAATTACACATAAATCATAAAAGAAATAGCATGTTAATGTTTTTATGAGTTATGACCATTCTACAGGCAATTGCATTGTTGCACAGAGCAGTGAAGCTGACATATATTAGACAACCAAAGTGAGGCTGTTAGTATATACATTGATGCACAAAGCCGCAACAAGAACATGCCAGTTTTTAGAAACAGTTTAGGACTAGGGTTTGAGAATTTCGAATCCCAATCTCTTCTTGGAGGAGTTATTAGTTGAGCCGGATATAGTGGGGTGTAATAGGCTAATGATTTGGATAGAGAAGTTGACCTACAAAATTGAGATTTGGACTAAGAATCAGTACAAAACTAAGTCATATCTGAATACTAAGTCTAATACTACGTAAAGAGGTGTCTTTTGTTTCTAAAATTTCTGAGGGTGCCCGTGCATACGGGGCACCCCCATTGGATTTGCCCCTGACTGTGGAGCAGGGCATCTCATTGTCGGCCATTGGAGAACGAGCTACCGACGCCGCTCTTCCAAAGGAAGACGACGGCGGAAGCCACAAAGAGAGGAGCAGTGGTGGGGTAGATGTCTCCGCCCCAACCCTGCAAAAGAATCCACCATCTCGGGACAGCGGCGGAGACTGAACCCCACCGGAGCCGAAGGTGAGGAAAGCTTACCACCAGCAACGACCTTAAGCGCCATCCTCGCCGTGGGCCGAAGAACTACCGCTGTCAAGCAAAATCGGCGCCAGAGGCAGAAGAGACCTTGACACCGAACCCTAAATACTACTACTACTATAGTACTAGTAATGTACAGCCG
The DNA here is from genome assembly GCA_036346145.1 of Olyra latifolia. NCBI lineage: Eukaryota > Viridiplantae > Streptophyta > Magnoliopsida > Poales > Poaceae > Olyra > Olyra latifolia. The sequence continues at coordinate 8,027,115 of CM070530.1, forward strand.
TGGCCGGCCCAAACCGTCGGCCATCCTTATCCGCCATCGACCTGGAGGTCGTCGGCAGCGAGGAGGCCAGCCAGATCTAGGCCGGCACCCAAATTGCCCCGGTTTCTCCCTCTCGAGAATTGTAGCAGGAGAAAAAAGGGGGAAGTTGCAGGAAGGCACCATGAGTGAGCGGAATAGCTCTCTTCTATCATGGATAATATGTCATCTCAGTCGGAATTTTTTTTTGTTAAGAGCATCCACACCAATTACTCTATCTCTATTTTCTCTCTCTTCTACTCTATTTTCTCTCTCTTTCACACTAAAATTCCTTCACACTTTACATTACACTCCAAAAAATTTCTTCCCTATACCAGAAATTTTATCTCTAAAACACTATTTCAATGCTATTTTAAAGCGTCTGGTGTGGATGCTCTAATCAGAATGCAACTATCGGCAACCATACATGATGCTGACGACTGATCGCTGACGACTGATCATCAGAGACAGAGACGAGCGTATATTTGGAACTCTCGAACTTCTCCTAGCATTGGGGGAAATTTATGTGGTTTATTTTGGGTCTCTTTCAGTTCTAAGATATGATGAACCTGGAAGTGTATGGCACTGATCGAGTGAACAAATCACAGCAGCTCAACGCCCAAAGCATTAGAGCATCTCTAAAATCAGGCCTCTATACATCCCTCTAAATCACTATTTGTTCTCTATATTTTCATCCTCTCCAGCAGCAGAACCTCTATCCAGAGAAACTATAGAGATTGATATAGAGAGCTTCTAAATTTAGAGGTTAAGAGCTAAATTTAGAGGCTAAGATAAAGACTCTACTGGAGGATGAGAGACTCTAAATATAGAGAAGAGTCTGTTTTAGAGGTTTTGCTGGAGATGCTCTTAGGGGGGCACACTCAATAAGGAAGTTCGATGACTCGGTTTGGTCTTAGCTTAGGCAATAGGAAGAACGAAAAGAGGGAGGAGGGTGACCTTGGCCAGGTCCGGTCGTCTCCCTCACCTCTAGGCCGACGCTGAGGCGAAGGAGACCGGGATCTTGACCCGAGGATGTATAGCCGTAGGGTTAGGGTTAGGATAAGGGAAGAATAAGAGGAAGAGGAGGAGGAGGGGCGTCTTGGCGGTGAGCTAGTTTGGTGACGGTGGTCCGATGCCGACAAGTAAGTCGTCTAGTTTCTTCGCCTCTTTTTGCTGGAGAAACTTTTGGTTTGAGACCTCGGCGGCGTCGTCGTCCTCTCCTTGGAGATCTTCGATCTAAGAAGGGGGTTGAAGATTCTAGTAGGAAGGAGAAACCAGGGATGACCGGGTTTTAGTGGGACTCTAGCGCCGGTGATGTTGCAGACAGCGGTGCTAGTCAGCGGTGGCGGATCCAGATCATCCTCCTCCTATAGAGCCAAGATGGAGGTCTATGCAGTCATGGTGTATTTGCTTGATGTTGATCTGTTTGAATTGCCGAGCCGTTGCTGCATCCAAGGTCCGCCGTCTCCGACGCCAGTGTGAGGAGAGATCCTAGAAGCTTCCAGGTGTTTTTGTAGCCCCAGGAAGGATATTGCAGTATCCTGTTTTCTTATGGGTTGTGTTGTAAGTTGGAGGTTTTAATGCAATGAAATGGTTCTCTTGTTAAAAAAATAAATCACAGCAGCTCAAAAATCCTTGTAATAGGAAATTGCAAGTCATTATAATTACCGCATGCTATGTCATTACTAAAATTTTATCTCCTTTGCCACAAATAATTACCGTTTAAGAGATATGTTTAGTTTTGAAACTCTAGCTTCAAATACATTTTAAGATATTTATATCTGGTCTCACAATCATATGTATATACGTCTAAAAAATTCTTAGATTATAATTTTGTTGGGTTTTATAAATTATTGATATATATAAATTAATGCATTTGAGGACCAAGTTTGATGTCTAAAACGATAAATATTTTAAGAGAGAGGGTGCAACGAATTCCTACGAACGTGAAAGATGCTAATTGGTAAATGAAAACATCAAGGGGCCAGCTGTTACTTCCGACCTGTTTGGCATGAGAGGAGATCAGGAGAATAAGAAGGGGTACGTGAAATGGATGTCTTTAAGTGATAAATTCTTATTAATTTCCTCTATTAAATCCTTCTAAATAATCAAGAGACTATAATCCCTATCTCTCAATTCCATTACCTTCTTCCAATTATCTTCAACCAATCATGCTGTTAGTGGATTAAAAAAACCTCAGTCCATATGTTTGGCCTTTTGATCAATATCCAATTGTCCAGATCTCTTTGCTCTTCCAAGTGTAAAGTTCTGCCTTTCAACCGAACTCTAATTCCAACTTCCCCTCTACCCAGCCGCTGCCTATGCTCCTACACCGCCAGTGTGCCTCTCCGTCATCAATCTTGTCCTTTTCCCTTCATCGGAGCTCCTCCTATGTCGGATTGTCTTGCCTTCTTCTCTTCTTTCTCCTATCCGGTGAGGTGTGCCCACCCCACCCTCCATCCTCGTTTTCAACGGCTACTTGTCGTCGCCTTCTAATGATCTCTAATCCGTCAGTGGGAGACAACCATATATAGGCAGATCCAAATGTCAGCAAAATCAACTTAAATTTCTTAAAATTTCAGGCAATCAATTTTGCATTAAGCGAAAACCAAACATTTGGGCTTCCGCGCCTTCTCCCTTGCACGCCATTGCTCGTCCACGTACCGCTCCCGCCACAGCAAGAACTTCTTCCGCCGCATCCTGGCGGCACTGCTCGATAGCTCTCCACGCTGCAAAAGCCACAACAGCACCCCGCGTGGTGCCCTAAGGCCGATGGCCTTACTTCTAAAAAAAGGCCCAACCCCGTCTCTCATATATTAGGGTTAATTACAAATTCATGCCACTGCAAAATTCTCAATTGACAAAAATACCATTGCAAAGTCGGTATTCACATGGATGCCAAAAATGATATTCCTAACAAAAATGCCATTATGACGCCAATCCTATATTTTCTGGACCAAATTGCCCCTCTCTATCTTCTTCCTTGCTCCTCTCTCCCCATCCAACTCAAGCTCCTCCTGCGAGCGCTGGTAGAGGCAGTGGCGATGGTGGCGGTGCTGGCCCTAGGCATTGATGATGGTGACACGGGCCCGAGGCGTTGACAGCGTGGGCCCGAGGCAGCGGTGCGACCCCAAGATGGTGGTACGTGCCAGAGGCCATAGTGGCGACGCAGCCCCGAGGCAGCGACGACGCGTAGGGATTCGGAGGCGGTGGGCGGCAGCAAAGAGAGGAAGAGAGAGAGGAGGAGAGAGGAGTGAGAAGGAAAAGGGGATAAGGGAAGGAAGGAGGTAAATTTGAAGAGTACATAGAAGTAAAATTGTCCACAGTGGCATTTCTATGAGAAATCTCATTTTGTAATAACATTTTTGTGAATACCGACTTTACAGTAGCATTTTTGTCAACCAAAAACTTTACAGTGGCATGGCTGTGATTAACCTATATTATTATAGGTGAATTGTAACCATGCCATTATAAAGTTCAATTTCCACTTTGCAAAAATGGCACTCATGTGTCCATGACACGTGAGTCCAATACCCACGTGTTATTGCCATAGCAAAAGGTCTATTTTATAATGTCATATGTGCAATTTTCTCTATTATTATTGGGTTCGGTCGGTTGGTCCTTTTTATTTTTTTCCCATGTGGCCATTGGAAGATAAGTTCGTAAAGCGGACTACTGAGAAATTGTCTTGCATTCACCACTGAGAGTATGCCCACACTCTTTTATGTTCTCTTTTTTTTTTTTGCTTGATTTTATATAATTCGTGTTGTCAAGTTTAACCATATGCACAGATCTAGTGCTGTCTAAAAATATGGACCGGCCATATATGATTTTTCAAAAAAAAAAATGGTAGAAGCATTATCATTCCATTTAAGGGGAGATAATAGAATCAAAAGCAGTACAATTTAAGGCAAAAGGAAAATACACCGACAATACACCGCGAGACTTTTCCCGCCATGTAAGATTTGATTATATAAAAGGGTTTTTTTAGAAAATAGTAAATTGCACCATAGATACATTGTTGCACGTTCTTCGATTAGATCTAAAATCTGTAAAACCACATATTTAGGTACATAGAATTGTATAAGGGTTTCAAGTTTGGCACCAAACCGGTTTTTCACCATTATTTTTTGCGTCTAAACCCTTGGGAAAAATTTCTCGCTAGAAGGTCTAAACTTTGTGGGGTTTTAAATTTAAATTCAAAATTATATTTTTGTATTACATCCATTTGGACCTCCTACAAAGAAAATTTGACGTTGAATTTGAATTATATATTTTTGGGATTTTAGATTTAAATTCAAAATTAAGAATTTGTACAACATCCATTTGGACCTTGAAACACTTATACAACTTTGTGTATGTAAAATGAGGTTTTGTGGATTTGAAACCTAATTAAAAACACGGGACATCTTCATGTATTTGCAGTGCAATTTATTTTTAAAAAATACATAATGAATATTGCAATTTTTTACTTACATTTTAATTCAGAGCAATAAAAAGCAGTGGTAAAGGCCAGTTCTAGTCATCACATATGCATGTCCTGATGAGGCCCAACAAATTGGATTGTAAATACCTCGAATATTAATTTTGACTATTGAATGATCATCATAATTCATAAAAATACGGCCTTGCCTGCAGTATGGTTGGTTGATCTGATCGAAACATGGAGCTGCACCGATCGACCCTCCGAATGATCGATGTACATATCCTTCTCATCAACGTCAGCTTATACTACAGATAGAGCTAGCCAAAACGACACGAGTGATTGGGTCGAGCTGTTTGGGGTAGGAATATGTTGGATTGGGTTGGATGCATGCGTGCACCAGAAACGAACGATCCAAGAAGTTGGGACTGAGCTGAATTTTATCCAGCAAACGAGGAACACTTGATCCACATACGTATGTACCCAAGAACACAGCATGCATGTGCTCCTATCCTTTTTAATTCGTGCTACCTAGTAAGTCATTTTATTTTAACCTACAAACTCCATATCTGAGGTGGAGTTAAGAGCTGGAGCTATGCCAAATGGGCCTAAATTAAAATAAAGTGACTTAAATTTATATTTTTAGTTTAAAATGTAAATAAGATGACTTACCTAAACATTCTCAATATACTCATGACTCCAGCTCCTTGAATTTCTAGAGCTAAAAATAAGGTGCTCTACCAACTCCACCAATTTTGGTGGAGCTGAAACTGTGCCAAACGGAGCTTACATATACTTCAAGCCAGCGATCAATCAAGATCAGAATGACCGAGGTCAGTAGCTTGGATCTCTAGAGGTTGCGAAGCTGAATCTATCTAGGTGGAGTGGAATCGGGATCCTCTGTCTTTAGAAACCTCTCTTATGCTCTATCCATCCACTCATTGTTCATCTAATAAATCTTATCTACTTCCTCTCTCTCCTCTCTCTTCCCCTCCTCACAGTGCAGGACAACACCTCTGGCTTACAACGGAGAATGCACGTCCGGTCGAGTGGGTGCTTTCAGTGAGAAATGGTTAGCTAGGAGCTACATACTGTATGAATATAATATTTCAGTGAGATGCAATCTAAATAGACGGTTAGATCTAAAATATATTACTACCATATTGTATCACCATTGTGTATCGTAAGAAAGCTTGTAATCTATTGGTGAGGTAGCATATATGAATTATGGTGATTTCTCCAAACCAAATGCTGGAGCTCCTCGAAACCACTTCACAGAGCTTTATATTGCGTTGTTTGATTGAGCTAAAAATCTGTTATAGATTATAATATAAAAAATTGAGGCCGTTGAAAAGAGACTCGGAGAGGCTAAAAAATATACTAAAAAATATATTTGTAATCTTTGAAAAGAACCACTAAAAGTCATGAAAAAATGACTACAAAGTGTTGCAGTGTATGACTTGTATAAAAATGACAAATTTCAAGCTATAGCTTTTAATCTAATTTTAAGCTGAAAAGAAGAGAGCTTAAAGCCCACTTGATCCAAATGACTTTTCAAAGCTCCTGAATAACCCAACATTTTACTCGTTCAGACAGAGTTCAGCCAGAGCTGAACAAAATATGGCAACGCTGAATCCTGGGCCAATGCCCTATGGGCTATACGGCTGAATCCTCCTTGGTATTTCGCTGCTATGATCCAGGCATGGTTGATGGTAGTCGTTCATGTATGGCAAACAAAAGAATACGAGTCGGGTTGAGACGAGGGAAGCACATCTCCAGCTAGCCGAGCATGGGAGCCGCTCGGAATAACTGAGGATTTGCCGCTTGCCAATCTTTGACGGTGGCAAATCCTCGGCGGCCTCCATTACAGTGATGACAAAGAGAACAAATAAAAACAGATAGAAATGCAAGTAATTTTAGAAGTATATAGGTATATCGAATGCATTGCATCATGTTACACATCCATGATAATTCATAACATCCAAAAGTTTTGAGAAAGTTTCAACTACATTGCTGGCAACTCTTATAAATAAAGCAGTTCTTCCGATCAACAGTCCAAGACATAAAAAGGGTCCCCTTAAAAAACAACTTGTGGTAAGAACGCCCCAGGAATCAAGCAGCACGGAACTTACAGTTTCCTCATATCCAAACGCGTCTTGAAACTAACATTAATTTCAAATTGAGCCCCAAACACACGCATGCGCTTTAACCAGAAGAACTTCTTGTGCAGTTCGTGCTTTTCCGCTTTTGTGACTAAAAACTGCTTCCGGACGTGCATTGAGAATTGTTCCCTGGACTTCTTATCAATATGAGGTGATCGTAGCACGGTATACAAGGCTCGTGATTCAGGCAATCCAATCCTCTGCATGTTAGGCGTAAGCCCTGGCAACTGGTTGATTCGGTTAAAAGATTTCATCACTATGCGTATCTTGGCAGCCATGACTCCGCAGCAAAGCCAACTTATGTCACTGTTTATAAACACCATGACACATGGAGATTGTAAAAATTAGCCTTGTCATAAAACCACAAAGCAATTTAAATGCAGTAAAAAAAATCAGAAACAGTTCAGACAGCTATCATTGACATGATGGGTGGGTAAGATACGAAGAATGGGCATTATAGCATACATATTAATCTGCAGTGTAGTATCAGAAACAACAGGAAAGGAAACAGACAGAGCGCTTCTAGTAAAAGGTTCAACACTGGGCATTTAGCAATTAGCATAAAATGCAATATGGTGCCAGTCATGAAATGCTACATCAATTTCCCGGACCAGGTTCCCATAGGGCTATTTGGCACATGTTTGCAGCTGCTGTATTTGATAATATAATTGAACCCATTACAAATTTTCTATTGCCACAACCAACAAAGACAAGAAAAACAGCAGAGTTAAAAATATTTCAAATATCCATGCTCACGATACACATATGATGATCTACACATGCATGTAGACAATTAGTTTTCGGGTTATAACAATTTCACCTTGGTGGTTACATATAAAGAGGAAAGTGTCCCATGCAACACATACTGACATACAGCAATTAGGGATTTAATTCAAGAGACAACAGCCAAGCCATTGAAGGCAAGCAACTTGTTTAATTACAAAGTCTTTCTACATCTGACTGATTGCAGCAAACAAAACTATTTCTAATTGCTAATGGCATCAAGAAGGTCTGACCTGGACTGGCCGGCAAGGTAACGACGCCGATGGAAGCCGAGCAGCCGAGCAGGGGTGGCAAGGTTGCGCTGCCGGTGGAGGCCGAGCAGGGGCGGCGAGGTCGCACCGGTGGAAGCCGAGCAGGGGGTGGTGGCCGGCGAGGTTGAGGCGTCGAGCAACACAGCAGGGGGCGCCGGGCTGGCGCGAGCAAGAGGAGGGGGCGGCAGCCGGCGAGCAGGTGGAGGCCGGCGGCCGGCGGGCGGTAGATGTGGATCCGGAGGTGTCGACCGTCTGGTGCGGTGGGGGACTGGAAACAGGGTGGCAGATGGGCTGAGGCCCAGTGGGACGAACCGGCCTGGCCCGGACTGTGAACAGGCCAGGCCGGTCTGGTTAGGTCAACGAATCAGGATTGGGCTAGCGTACCCGTCCGTCGGGTTGGCCTGGTTTGGCCCAATTATCATACAAACCAGGCTTCAACCGAGATCCCGACATGTTGGCCTGACAGGGCCAGTGTGCATAGTAAACCGGGCCCGAATAAGGGTGGCCTAGTTCGGCCTGTTGGCCACCTCTGATTGGGAACGCGACCACTATGGTTTCTTAGAAATTTGTTTGGTTCATACCAATTTCCGTAGGTCTGTATAAAATTCAATGTATTGGTGGAAGCCAGATGAAGCGTCTGAGGGATGTTGTTTGGTTGGTTACATGAGATTAGGCAATTTCTGTGAGAGATATTGTTTGGTTGGGCTGCCTTTAGAGAGAATGGGATGGACAAATTCCAGAGTGAGAAATCAAAAATAATACTGAAACAAAAATAAAAATTTAAATACTGGAACAAAAATAAAAATAAAATAAAAATAAAATTTTAAAAACAAATACTAGAAAATCAATAAATTCAAAAACAAAAATAAAAATTTTAAAAAACTGAAATTTCTTTAAGACCTTGTACTTGAACCTACGTTCTATTTTTTGTTTTATTGAATTTGGATGTCGTTTGAATTTTAAAATATTTTTGAAAGTTTGAAAGAAAGTACAAGTTTCTTAGTAGGCGCTGTATGTGGCTCACGTGAGCCTGGCTCGTGGGAACGATCAAATTCCTCGTTTTCCATGGACCTGACTGCGCACCCTTCGTTGCACGTGGCAGGTTTGGCCGAGGCGCCCAGCCAGGCAACCAACCGCGTGCAACGCTACATTGCGCGGGCCTGGCTGACGCTGGCCAGGCAACTGAACGCGTCCTAGGTGAAGGAAAAAGGGAAAGACAAAAGGGTTTATATACACAGTGTCGTTGACCCTACGTACCAGAAGTTTTCTTTACTTATTTTAATTATTTTTGGTACTCGTTAGGACCCATACCTGAATACCAATAGTTATGAGTTGATAGTAGTTGATACCCATACTCGGACGGCCGGAGTGCCTGACCCGTCGAGTTGGGTTCTAGTTGGTACTCGGGCAGTCGGATATATGGATATTTTTGGCATCCCTAGTGGCCTGGGTGTGGGATAATTTACTCAACCTTAATAAATAGGATTGATATATGACCGGCACGAGCTCGCGTACATACGCACGTCGAGCAGCTAGCTGGCACGCGGTACGTGTACACGCATCGCATATGCAGGCGCACGTACGTGTACATGCATGGACGCGAGCATAGCATGCATGATATGCACGGCGAGATCGATCGGTCGGATTTTTACGAGGCACATGCATGGTCGCACGTACGCGCGCGCGTACGTAGGTGTAACCCGATATCTAAAGCTAGCTCGGTCGCACGCGCGCGCGGGGCATGCAGGGCCCTCGTACGTGCGCTGCCCACGATGGCGCCACGCGCGGTACGTGCGGCGTGCACTCCCTCCTGTCGGGGATCGTACGTGCGTGCGGCCGGCGCATGTCTGGATCGATGGGCAGATCGAGCTAGCAGAGTCCGGAGGGCATGATTAAGATCGCCGGCCAGTGCAGCTAGCACTGCGACAGCGGGTATATATACATTAGTGCCGATTTTAAACTAAAACTCGTATGATAATTAATTAATCAGTGCATAGCACAGATGATTCCTGCCATCGCGAATAACATATATATAGACTACCGTACGTGGTATTAAAACCGTTTGTGGCATTACTTTGCTGCGGCGGCTTAACAATGATGGTATTTGAAAAATCATATTACCATAAAGAAATGAAAAACAATGTTATGTTAGCTACACCAAACTTGTATATGTATAGCTGTTCCATCGGAGAGACAAGAGAGAAATGCGTCGAGCGATGAATTAGTCCACATTACTAGTCATATTGGTGGACCGTACGTGGACATACTGCGGAAGGGATTGGTCAGGCTCATATTAATTAAGGGAGGAGGGGAGTGAAAAAAGAGGGGGCAAAAACAACATAGATGCGGTGCCTTAAGAGCAACTCGGTGAGTTGAAGTTCTTAAGGGTGGCATCACACTAGAGGTCCTCCAGGGTTACTACATCGTAAAATATGTATACTTTTCACATTGTATATAATGTTTATTTCAACGTGTTTCCATAGCAACTGATGGTCGATCAAACTGTCACATTGGATACCCATGTTAATGTCCAACACAATTTATATATTGAAGCAGTGTTACTAATTAAGCGAGACCGCAAGCATCCGAAGCGAAACCTCTAAGGTTGTAGAGAGAGCTTAGAGGAAGCCTCCAGGAGAAAATGGCTGTATAGCCCACTTGTTAGCTACGCTAAATAACAATTTCTATGTTCATTTAATCATAGTTGTGCGTCCCATCTCAGAGACTGCAACAGCTTCTAAACGTTGTAAGAAATTGCGCTAAGTTTAAATTATGACCGATTACAGGTCCTATCATTGTCTCTAGTAACTGTGAATGCACTCGACTAGCTGAATAAACGTTCCGTACTCTAGCTAGTCTCTTACCAGTTACTCCGATGCGTGCTTGGAATTCGAACATTTGTTCATTTGCCGTTTAACTGTTGGATCAAGATAATATACCATGTGTTTTTTTAAAAAAAGAACATACCTTCATCGTAAGTGCATGCATGCTACCAATGAGAGGCCCGGTACCGAGCCAAGTTGTGATATGATGTCGTCGGTTCCGGTACGTACGTACGTTGGACAAATGGTGGCTGTTTGTCGTGATCGCTTCATGGCAGTACGCGAAGAAGAACTGCGTACGTACGTTAACGACAGATCGACCAACCCGACCGTCCGATTTTGTATTCAAATCAAACAAAGATTGACGGTACAAGACAGCTTGATCGATTGGTTTTTTCCTATCGTGTTTACGTACGTGTGTATGTGTGCGCGCGCGCGTGTACACACACGACCACTGCCTACTGATCGAGGACAATCTTGATTAATTTTAATTACCTCGACCAGGTAGACTACCTACGTTTTAATTACATTGCAAGCTGCCCCGCGCTCCAAAAGAAGCAAATTAACTACATGCAAAGCAGCGGAATTAGTAATGCATAATCTAATAATCCGGCCAGCCTCTTTGGTAGCAAAGACAAAGTATATGCGGTGCTGTTTGGTTGGCTACCACATCTAATATTAGTAGCGAGTCAAAACTGTGGCTTGACTAACTTGTTGGCAATAAGAAAGTGTTTGGTCCATAGCCACATCTAACAATAGGCATGACTAGAAATATTGTAACAGACATTTGGATGATGACCACAAAAGCTTACCTAACACCTCAATTATCAATCAAATAAACCAAATTATGCTAGTTAATTATTTCACTTGCCAGTCCACATAAATTCAGCATACATTAAACAAGCTAATCAAAAGAGAGACCTACACAACATAGCCGGTGCATAGCAGACACAAGCATTTCATCGAGCAAGTGAAGAGCGAATGCATCGCTATGATTATGAGCACCCAGGAATAAGTAGAGAAAGAAGTTGGTGGGACATTACGTCAAGAAAGAGGAAGCACCGGAGTATGAAAGGCAAGATTGAAGCTAGCAAGGCAAGATCCAATCACCTCCTTCGCAAGAACCCAAGCAAGATTGTCAACGAGCACACACCTAGAAGAAGAGCAAGCAGAGCAAGTGGGAGCCCTTTCTTGGTTCCACCCACACAGTCGTGAGCTCTCCAATCATGTGGTTCTTACCTCTGCGGTAGTGAGCTCTTCCCCCATGTGGTTGTAAGCTCCTCCCTAGGTGTTGAGGAGTTCTTGCGTGGTAGCGGTTTCGTGGATGCGGTGTGTCCTGCCCGACATCGGCGTGCTCACCCGCTTAGGGCTATGGATGCCTTCCCGTACCAATGGCCCCCTCCCCACCTAAGAGCTTCCCTGTGGCTTCTTCTCCACACTATGGTGAAAATGTATAGCGAGCAATTTGGCCACCGCACCTTCAGCGAAAATTTGGGTGGCGAAGCAATGGGAAGCTACCTAACATACCTCGGCGCGCCTAGATCTAGTGAAGAACCAAACACCTACCTAATTAATTGTGCCATGCCTAAGTTTAGGCTTAGATTGCCAACCAAATAGGCCCTATATCTTTATCTTTTATATACTTATTATATAAAAGGAACTTAGTGGTGGCAATGGCAAAGGGTGGTGGTATGCTTCCCTCCTAGGCCCTAGCTTGTTCCCTCCTCCCTCAAAATCTCAAAAAAAAAAAAGAAGAGAGAAAAATTTCACGTCCCTAAAAATTCTCTAGCGTAAAAGAAAATTTAATGTTAACACATGTTCAAACTTTTCAAGATCGTTCATCTAGTTTGGTCAGATGTCAATGGGTGATTTTTTACATATCATCTCGTAATCATCCAATCATCCCAGTCCCCTAATTAACCACAATGTATAAAATTGGCAAGCGAAAAACACATGAGAGTAGTTTCCTTTGTGTGGTAGCCGGTGGGATGGCGCCTGGTAGGCACTGTTGCTAATAGACGAGATCCTCGTGCCCTACATAAAAATAAGAAAATTGAATATATGCCATCGCCAAGAGAGGGACTCACTATATGCCACCCGTAGATGGCAAACCTTAAAATTACACCGCCAATGTTTGTCTCCTTGTTCTTATGCCATTTAGCCCTTTTTTAATGGTTTCCTCCATTTTCTTCCTTAACCGGCCCTAGGAAAGGACAACTTTGCCCCTTTCTTCTTCTTCCTCCTCCTTCTCCCTCCATCTCGAGCCCCAGCGGTTGACTCCCTCTGTCCTGTCACTCCCGTCTCCTCCTCCTCTCTCTCATGCCAAACGACGGTGAGCCTGAGCCTAGCAACAGGAACCAGCTAGCGGCCGAGACGCGACGGTGACAATGAGCTTGAGCTTGGCAACGGCAAGCCTGACCGAGACAACACAACCATCCATCACCTTGCAGCCATAGTTCCCGCCTCCTCCTCCCTCTCTCCATCAAGCTAAGCGACAACAAGCCCGAGCGATGGTGGTGGCAATGGCAGTGGCCCTTGGCGCGGCGTCGTAGGTAGGCTGGACGGGAGAGGGGGTCCATGGCGTTGGCGACCGGTAGGCAATTTAAGAGGAAGAGGAAAATGGTGATGACGCAACCGCGGCTGCTGCACGGCGCAACTACGGCGGCTAGGGCTCAAGCTCGGCTCGGAGGCAATAGGCAGCAAGGCGATGGCTATATAAGGCGGAGGAGGCAACGGCTTAGACGTGACCGGACGAAAACAGTGACCGGTGTGCCTCGTGGCAGTGGATGGCGGCGCTAGGGAGTCGCTGGGCTTGGGGAAGAGAGAAGGAGAAGAAGAAAGGGCAAAGATCTCCTTTCCTAGGGCGGGTTAAGGGAGAAAATAGAGGAAACCATTAAAAAGGGGCTAAATGGCATAAAAACATGGAGACAAACATTGGCCGTGGCATTTTAAAGTTCACCATCTACGGGATGGCATATTGGTGAGTTCATCTCTTGTCAATGACATATATTCAATTTTCTCCATAAAAACATATTTCTAATGTATGCACAAGTCCAGAGGTGTGATATTTTTTAACATGAAAGTGAAAGTGGAGCTAATGGCATGGATCAAGCACATTGACACTACACCAAAATAGATTATATTTACCTGTATATCTATACTGGTTCAGTTAGAACCAGTATAGATAAGTTTATTTGTGCCGGTTCTTCAGGGGACATGTGGCAAAATCTTATATGTGCCAGTGATAATTAACAACCGGCACATATTATAGATTATATGTGTCGGTTCTGATAACCAACCAGCATAAATAGACCTGTGCCAGTTCGTATAACGCCCCTGGAACGTAAAATCAATATATCTGCGTCGGTTGAAAATTAGCACCGGCACATATAAAGCTTTTGTCGTGTGTCCACTGAAGAGCTACATCGTTTTGTATTCATATGTGCCGGTTGGTAATTACAACTGGCACACATAATGTTTCGTCTCCTGAGGCATTTCGTTAGGAAATTTTTCCCGTACACGATCTATATAATCTATTTCGACCATCTTAGATTTGATCCTCATTCGCAAAAAAAACTCAACTTCTTCGCCCTCTCGATCTTTGCCTCTCTCTCCTTCCAATTTCTTCCTGGATCCCAGGCACATCCGATCTCCACTCCTCTGGCGCTGCTGCCATGGTCTAGTAGCCAGCGTCTCCATTCTCGTGGCCGCCGTCTCTGGTCCCATTGCTCTCTCTACCTCATCTCCGGCCTTGCCATAGTCTCCATAACCGGCCAGTGATCAGGAGCCCCACAAGGAGGAGCCGACGCCCAAGCGACTGTGGCAGCAAGCGACATCGTCGCCTCCGTCCTCGGATGCTTCGGTGTGCGCCCCACCATCGACAAGCCGAAAAAGAAGGGCAACGACGACAACGAGGAATAGGAGCCTACATCGTGTCGAAAGTGGAGTTGTTGTCCGAGGAGGAGGCAGGTGAATGGATACGTGGGTCCGATGATGGGGACAACTCCTCCGATCCCCCGAACAGCTCCGCCACACCCTTCGACGACTACGACGACGGCTCCTCCGACCCTGAGGCAGCAGTCGACAACAAGCTCTGGATGTAGATAGATAGGGTAGTGTAGCTAGTAGCTAGTCTAGTGGTAGATAGATTAGCAAATTTTTCAAAATATATATGTGTGTGTCGGCTCTAGTCATAAATCAGCGCAAAGAATGAGTCATTTATGTCTAAACCAGCATAAATGACTGGGCACATCAGTGCCTATTATTCTGCTGTGGTTCATAAACTGACACTAATGACGGTTTGGAACCGGTACTGATGATATGTTGATGATATGTTTTGTAATAGTGTGATCACATTGCATGTGGTGGAAATTTGAAAGTAATATTGTATATATATATATATATTTAAAACTTGGACACTTAGCTGGTGCTCTATAGTAAAACATCTGCACATCGTCATCGATTTTTCATGGAAAAGGCGCACATTGGTATGCTAGCTAGCTAGCTAGCTACCGAAGCCGACAGTCATCGGGCAGAAAGAAAAAGGCTGTATATTTGGTCCCCAATTAAGCAGCAGCATCCAACTGCCACCAAGGTCGTGTGGCAAGCAGTTTCATCAACTGGTCAAGTTCGACGTACAGTTGGATGACTGTTATCTGTAGCAGAGTGACTGCTAACTGAATTGAATCAGCTGTCAACCATGCTATGATGTGATCTACACAAACGTGAGCCGTCCAAAAAGCAGTCTTTGATAAATAAACCAATCAGCGTAGATATGAAATAAACCAACAAGAACCAAACTCGATCTGCATAGGCCAGATGTCGCTAGCTCCCTGCTTTCTTGGCTAGCAAAGCTAGCTGTCTTTAACCCTATGTATATTATATTTATAGATAATGGAAATAGTTTGGTCTTTATATCCGAGATGTATATGATCTTGAGCGTACGTTTGGAAGGCAGGATTTTTTTTCCCTCTATTCTTGTATGAACTGGATTGTTTTAGATTAAAAATCTGCAAATTGTAGGGTTGATCAATCTACTCACATCCAGATTTAGCACAAATATGAGCTATATTGTTTGCATCTCTCCCAATGAAACAAAATTCAAAGCTTTCAAAAGCAGAAGAAGGCCATCACAGCATGAAAGAGCTTATATGCAATGGATGTGTTTATAACTCCGGGGTATCTCCTACACGTTGCCATCATTAAACTTCCTTTAGGTCTTGTTTAGGAAAGGTTAATCCTCATAGATCGGTGGGGAATTAATTAGTTCAAAATTGTCGCCAATCCATGGGTATCCTGTCCTGGATCGATTAGGGTGGGTTCTTTTCAGCTTTTCTTATCTACTTATTTGCTGACTTATTCTACTTATCTCGTGTCTTATTTGACTTATCTCACTTTTTTTATTACTTTTTAGAGTCGGATTTTTTTTTATCTTGTAGGCGTGTCTATAAGCTCTCTAAACCCCAAAATTAAAGGCCAACCGGCTCTCGAGGCTACCTCAAAAAATTGAAGGTCAACCCTTAGTCTTCCCAAACGATGGTTAAATAATCGATCCACTCCTGGCTGCTTGCGAAGATATAGCTCTTGAATATATGCATTGAAGGAGGATTCTAACAACTCATTCGTTTAACCAACCTTCCAGAAGGATTCCTCTTGGGTAACTCCATAATCGGCCATGGATATGATTTAGAATGTGTGTAGGACTCCATCATATGTATGTACCAAATACTCCACATTATTGTAACAATTTTTTTGGAACTTCCTCTTTTTTTTTTACCACATGACACCTTACCTAGGCAGCGTTCTTTTCGGCATTTAAGTTTGCGTTTGCTTATAAGCTAGAAATTTATAGCTCCTCGATAAGGACATCTGAGGGATCAAAAAATTATAGAAAAAATGGTTTTGAGAGCTTTGAGAAGAAATAGTAAGACCTATAAAAATTGGCTACCATACGTCAAAGCGTTTGACTTGTACGAAAATAACAAATTTTTAGCTTATAAGTAAATGCAAACGCAAACGCTGAAAAGAACACTGTCCTAGTGACGTAGACATTGACGACGTAGATACGTTGGAAGTGTCGTGAAGAAGACTTGGTGGGGGTTCTCTTGATAAGTATCTTATCTCTTATTCTTGTTTCACTTATCTCATTTTTTATTAGCCTTGAGTTGGCCTTCAATTTTGGGATTTAGAGTATAGACCGTGTCTAATAAAAAACTCTCAAATCCCAAAATTGAAGGCCAACCGGCTCTCGAGGCTACCTCGAAAAATTCCCGAAGTGATGTGCTACAGTAAATAAGTAGATAAGATAAACTCAAGAGAACCCCCACTTGGACTTCATGATCTAGAATGCAGGTCAAACCAGGGGTGCAGAAAATCGGTGTCCACCTGCGTGGTAAGCCGACGAAACGATCCAAAAATCGGCGTACTTCGGCTTCAAATGGTTTACCGCACTTCAAAACCATTTTGTTCAGTGTTTGATGAAAAAAAAACTGACGGTTTTTAGATTGGTACTAGAATCCCGGGGTCCAACACACTCGTCGGCATAGGTTCTAGAGCTATAGCCTAGTGATGGAAGTATGGTTATTTATTTCCGTCTATTTGAGTTTTATTCTAGAATCAGTGTGATATGTTGTATATTAAAATTGTGAATATTAATACGTGGAGGCCGAAATAAAGTTACATTTCAGAAAAAAAGTTTCTAGAGTTGTGCTATTAATAGCGACGTGTGAGCAGCACTGCAGCGATGAAAAGGCACACGAGTACTGACTACTGAGTACAGTAGCACGGCCATGCGTCATGGTCACCTTAAGTGCGTACAACTACAAGCTAGCCTACGCGGGAAAAGTCCAGTGGAGGGGTGCCGTGGCTTGGGAAGAACGTGGACTAGCAGGCTAGCTTGCTTGCTCGTACGTACTATGTTTACGTGGGCGGTAGGCTAGTGGAGTGGCGCCAGCAGTACGTACCAGCAAACAGCCCATGTTGTTTGTGACTCGCACAAGCTGCATCGTGGCAGCGGAGCACGTACACATGCACGCAGTAGATCATTGCATGGTTCGGATCCAATTCAACTCTACGAGCTGGCCGCCTTCCTTTTCCCTTTCACTGTCTGACTGGTACTTCATTTACCGGGCGATCGCTCCTTCCCGGCCTGACAGAAGTGGCGCGCGAACGGGCGCGTCAGAACTGTTGCCACAACCGAGCTGCGCTGGCTTTTCTTTCGGCAGCATTGCCACGAGGGCTGGTTTGGTTAGAAGCCCAACCTTTGCCACATTTTGTCATGACTATCGCTTTTTTAAAGAAACTTAAGATATGGTAAAGTATGTCATTTTTTTTGAACTATGGTAGAGTATGTTATTTATTGGTAAGTTTAATACGTCAACCAAACGGGTCTTTATTGCATGGTTGTTCTGTGTTGAAAAGTTGAAAAAGGAAGAATGCTACAAATTCGAGTAGGTTGTAACTCAGTTCGGCATTTCTGAAAGAGCTATTACATGTATTTTTTTAAGCTAAGTACTAAAATATACAAGTGTGTTCTTCAGACCATCTCCAATCATTTTTCCTTCATTTTCTTCCCTTCCTCCATATTTGTTCCCTTCATTTTCCACCATCTCCAATAGCATCCCTTCGAAGGGAATGTTATAGTGAAAAAATAGATAATCCCTTTCTGAAGGAAATGAAAAAGAGAATCCCTTCCAGAAGATAACAGTGAAGGGAATCTGTTCGAGCCACGAAAGAAATAGGATTCTCTTCGCGACGGAAATCCGCACGGGAAAGAAAGCCCTCGGAGATAGTCTCATAGCTGGCCGTCACGACTAGGCTATCGCAATAGTCATTGCTCGATAACTGGTTGCCATCGAGAGAGGGTTATCTCGACCGTTTTCACTCTTCACTCAACGGTTTTGGGTTTCAAGATTTGATTTTATATCCCTGTAGTACTGCGTCGCGATCGTCTGAGTTGTATCCTGGGAAACCTAATTAGAGACGTTAAGATTCAATGACGTATGCATACAGATGGCATCTGTATCTACTTGGTTGTTCGAGTAGCTCCATTCATGCTCCGTTTATACATGTCATTGAACGGATAGATATCAGGTGCGGTACTAGCAACTGCCACTACCCACGGGGTCCATACATGGCAGTGGCTGTTTTTGCTTGTAGTACTGCACTGGATCTGGGACGGGTGCGTCATTGAACTGCACACACCAACAAGGTCTAAAATTTCCTATCGCGCGTGGTAAAACATTGGCGGTACCCTACAAGCAGCGGTTTCCGTCGATAACAGGCTGAAAACCATGCAAAATTTGTCAAACAAATTGTGACCTGGTGGACGAAAAGCATCTGTTTTTCAGCAAAAGTTTGCACAAAACCACGATCGTTAATTTGGAGGTCGAATTCGGTTTACGTCGAGTTAAATTTTAATTTCAAAATATTAAATTTAGATCACTTTTTAGCCATCAATTTGCCAAACTGCTGAACCATCGGTAAACTCGGATGCCACGACAGTTTCTTTTTTTACCGGTTGCACACCGATTGGCGCATACGCAGCAAGGATTATCCAAAAAAAAAAAAACGAAGCTGACGTCGGCCGGGCAGTTCGACGGTGTGGGTGGCTGCATCGATCCACAATCCTGCCATATATACCAAGAAAATCAACAGAGATTGTCAAGCGGTACAAGGCGTTAATGGTTCCGTGCATGGTGCGGTTGTGATCAGCTACATTACATGCGACGCATAATTAATTAGCTTGACCCCTGCGGTTGGACCGACCAATTTAAAGCCGGGATCGACCACAGCCCTATGTGTTTGGGTTTGGGTCTCATCTTAGATGTATGGTATTCTATTTCGGGTCAGGCATTTGAATATCCAATCCGTATTCATGGTACCCAAAAATATTAAAAATGTTGGCACGTTTTTTTAAAAAGGATACATCTCAATTTCAATTCCATTGAAACATAAACAACATTTTACAAAATTCTGCACAACCTACAAATGGGCAGGTTAACAAAGATACTATTTACTCATCTTTCTACTTATTTTTAGAGGTCATACCCCTCTATCTCTACTAGTTATACCTTTGTCTTAGTCTCTATTGGTCATAATTGTTCTCTCTCGGCTGGTTTGTCTCTCTTCTCGTTCATGGGCGTCTTTCACTTGACATCCATGCTCTAGTTTGGCTCATTCTTGGCTCTAAGTCAACTCGTTCTTTCTTTCTCCTTGTTTTATGTACGTCCTTTGCCTGACATCCATAAACTTTGGCTCAGCTCGTTCTTGGCTTATATCTTCTTTTCGTAAATAGACGTCATTCGCCTAACATCCATATGCGCTGCCTTGGTTTGTTCACATCTATGCTCTAGCTCGACTGATATATCTCTTCTCTTCTTGTTTTATATATGGATGTCCTTCACCTGGCATCCATATGCTCTGCCTTGGTTTGTTCACATCTATGCTCTAGCTCGGCTGATATATCTCTCCTCTTCTTGTTTTATGGGCGTCCTTCACCTGGAATCCATATTCTCTGGCTTGGTTCGTTCACGACTATGCTCTAGCTTGGGTTGTTCCCCCTTGGCTACTTTCTCTCATCTTCTCATTTTGCGGATGTCCTTCATCTGACATCCATATGCTCTAGCTTGGTTCGTTCACATCCATGCTTTGGCTCCAGGTCGACTCGTTTCTCCTTGTCTTGTTCATGGACTTCCTTCACCTGACATACATAAGCTCTGGCTTGGTTCGTTCACATCCATGCTCTGGCTCGACTCGTTTCTCCTCATCTCATTGATGGACGTCATTCATCTAACATCTATATGCTCTAGCTCAGTTTGTTCATGGATCTGGCTCAACTCGTTTCTCCCCTGTCTTTGTCTCTCTTCTCGTTCATGGATGCCCTTCACATGATATCCATGTATGCTATGGCTTGGCTCATCACACCTTTTCGTTCATGGACATCCTTCACTTGACATCCATATGCTCTGGCTTGGCTCGTTCTTGGCTCCTCTCTCCTCTTCATTCAGGGATGTCCTGCACTGACATCCATGCTTTAGCTCTAGGCTCATGACTCATGGCTCTACTCACTCTTTGATGCCGTATTAATTCCTGGCTCGGCAAACGACTTGGCTCCACTCAGCTTAGCACCTACCTAGAATGGCTCAAACTTGCGGCATTTGCCTGATTTGGCTCACCATCTACCTAGAAAATATAAATCTAAAGCATACACACTACTACGAAAAATGGCCATCAGTGTTGGTTCTAAACTAGCAATACTATCGGTTTTTGAACCAGCGCAATACAACAGGCACTAATCTGCTCGGTCATCTATGCCGGTTATGAATCGACATAGATGACTCATTCTCTGTGTCAGTTTATGGCTAGAACCAGCATATATATATTAAAATATTATCTAAAACAACTAGCCTAGCTAGCACCATGCTAGCTAGGCTAGCTACTAGCTAGCTACGCCTATACACTACATACCCTATAGCTATCCTACATCCACCGGTCATTGTCATTGTCATAGTCATCACAATTGCCATCCGTCGCTTCGGGATGTCAGGGGAGAAGTCGTCGCAGTCGCTAGGTGGGATGGGGCTGTTACGGGGATCGGACGAGGTGTCCCCATCGTCGAACGCCCATCGGGCCCATCCGACCGCCTTCACCTCCGACTCCTCCTCGGACGACACGGTGGGGGTGAGCTCTTCGTCGTCGTCCTCCTCCTTCCCTTCCTCCTCCTCCTCCTCTGGCACCTCGCCGGGAGGGGGGTCGCTCACCGAATCCGAAGACGGATCCGGTGATGCGATCCACTGCCACTTGGACGCTGGCTCCTTGTTGGCCAGTGGCTCCTACTCGCGAGATGCCAGATTGCCGGTAGACCATGGTGACCATGGTGAGGTCGGCCGCGGCTCCCCCTCTCGAGGCACCGAATCGCCGACAAGCCATGGTGACCATGGTGTGGCCGCTCATGGCGGCGAGGCGGTGGAGAGGGCATCAGCTGCAGCAGCGAGGTAGGTGGAGAAGGTTGAGACAGTGAGACGGGTAATGGAGAGGGCAGCTGCGGCGGCGAGGTTGGTGAGGGCATCGATGACATTGGCGAAGAAGGTGATTGGGTCATAGCGGAGTGGGAAGAGATGGAGATCTAGGAGTAGGAAGTGGCAGAGAGATCGATCAGATATAAGATTATATAGATATGTACGGAGAAAAAATACCCACAAAACGCTTCGGGAGCCGAAACGTTATGCGTGCTGGTTGTAATTATGAACCGGCACATATGAAACAAAACGATGCGCCTGTTCAGTTCACACGCGGGAAAATCTTTATATATGCCGGTTCTAATTTTCAACTGGCACATATATACAGATTATATGTTCTGCGTAGCTATACGAACTGGCACGGACATATCTATGTCGGTTGGTCATCAGATCCAGCACATATAGTCTGTAATCTGTGTCGGTTGGGAATTAACACCAGCACCTGAAAGCTTTTTCCGCGTGTCTACTGAAGAACCATCACTAGTAACCTTATTTGTGTCGATTCTAATTGAACTGATACAGATTTACAAGTATATATGACATGTTTTGATGTAGTGATAGATTGGGATGAGGCACCTGGTTGATAGATGATTGAACCTAGGAACGGTAGCCTGCACACCGCAAATCTTGCCAATGAGCTACATCTCATCCTCAAAACGCCGGCATGTGGACCACCATACCAAGAGATATATAAACTACCCCCATCCTATATAGCCACCTCTTATCATCTCTTCCAAACCCTATTTGCACGCCTCTTCAGCTTCTCCGGTCCATCTCTTCCACAAGAGCATAGGATCTAAAGTCAGTACCCCTTGCTCGGCCCTTCACCACCCCTGCTCCTCCTAGTCCACCCTCCACCGTCCTGGTGCCCTTGCTCCACCTTCCATCAAAGCTGGCACCGGCAAGAGCTTGTTGTGATGCCGTCCTCTCCTTCCCTTGCTTCTCTCTCAGATACGTTGTAGCTAGCGAGTACCCATTCGGGTATAGGTACCCATTTGTTCCGGTCTAGTCCCAGGTTTGTACCTGTAAATGATTTCGGGTCCGGGTTGCATGTTTAGGTCTCATGTTCAGGTCCAAGGCAGCTAGACTCAGAGGTATGATTTGATCGTTGTTCCTACGCCATACGTCCAAGTCCAAGTCGGGAATATCTTGTGATGCTTGCAGGATACATGATGGTAGGCTCGAATCAAAACCTGAGACCTCTTTTTTTGTCTTTGCGATTACAAGGAAGACACACGCTACTACACATGCAGACACTCAAAACCATACTTACCTATATTTGTGTATATCTCCTTAGCATACGTTTAAATAGAAGGAAGCTAGGGATAAATCCATGAACCTCACTAGAACCCTATCGCAAGGTATTCATGTGCGTATGTAAAGGCAAGCATTAGGATTTGAAACCTGGTGGGTGTGAAGCCGTACAACCACAACTCTACCGCCACACCTAGATGTGCTTGCCGAGATCTCGTTTGTAACATGAGAATTCTTTTATTAGAAAGTTAAATTCTTTTTCTTATGAATTTTTTTACCAATTCTCTATGTGCTTCAATGATTTGTATCAACCCATGGGAGAGAGGTTAAGGTCTGCATGCATTATGGATAACCCGAGGGAAAGATAAATTATGGCCAGTGCACTACGTCAAAGCTGAGCATCCCTCACAGGCTCGGGACAACCATCAGGTTTACATATTTCCGTGATGGGCCCGCTTTGGCAGTGACGGGCCTGGTTAGGCAAACTCATCGAGGAATATTTCCTTCCTGTTTACCTATTCTTGACAGGATATATTTTCCTGATAGCCAGTAGACACGTTAGGAAAAAACCTAAGAGTCACCATCCACCAAGGTTCCAAAAATCATTTTTAGGTCAAAAACTTCGCTCCATGGCAATTTTTGATTTCCCATGATTTCTTGTTAAAAATTGACCAAATTTCGGTTTGCAAAATTTAAATTGAACGGAGAGGGAGCGAAACGGGAAATCGCTAGGGTTTGCGAGAAATCACTCGTTTTGTATGGGAAATCACTCAAGAAGATAAAAAAAATTGAAGGATTTTTGGGATTTAGTAAATGTCGGGTTTTTTAGGGAAATCGCTGGGAAATGACTAGAAATCAACGGTTAGGAATTAAAAATCGGGCAAGCCAAAAATTAGTAAAAATGCTAAGAAAATTAAGAAAGTTGTTGAGAAAATTTAAAAATGTAAGGAAAATTAAGGAAAATAAGATTTGCGATTTTTGCCCCTATGCCAAGGCCCATAAACAATATTTCCTATATTTTGCTATTTTTGTTGATTTTAAATTCAAATTTCCACACAAATTAAGCGTTGGTTTGTGAACATTTTACTGCCATATTGTTCCTATGTATTTCTACTACTTTAGGAATTTTTTCATATTTTTTTAAAATTTGAAATTCAATTTTTTTGAATTTTTCGCAGCGATTTCCCTATCCCTCTATGCGCTGATTTAACGATTTCTCGCGGAAATCGACAATTTCCCATAACTTTGGAATCTTGTTGTCTGCTAAAGAAAAACTACTTTATCGATGGCTCATACATGTAACAGGAGATAACAATTAGGGAAATTGTATTTTCCCTGACGAGTAAAACATGTCACAAAAAATATTCCTCACGGTTAACTGTCAGTCAATTGTATTTTCCTTAACTCCTAACACTGAGTGCCAGCTTTTGCCTAACGGTTAACCATCAGGGATAATCTCGTTGACTGTTGTTGCTATTTCCCTGATGGATTGAAACCACGAGGGATGCTCAGCTTTGGCGTAGTAGTGGTATCTCCATTTCTCTACCAGCGTGTTTGGTGAGTCAGAGCATCCATAGCAGTCACTCTATAACACTATTCATCTAGATAGAGTAGATGCTGGAGAAAAGGAATCTTTTAGAGTGTAGTGTAAAGTGTGAAGGAATTTTAGAGAGATGGATAGAGTGTGTAGAGAATATTGTTGTAGAGTAAAAATTTGAAGTAGCTGTTGGAGATGCTCATGGCTCCATCTAGGATTAACTAGCTCGTCGACGAGCAAACGTATGGATTTTTTTGCAAAAAGGGGAGGCACCCCTATTTCCATTTCAAAACCAAACAGAAATCATAGAGTATCAACGTAATCGCATCCAGGTCGGTGGCCAGGGATGGTGACCTCACACAGCCTTAAGACACCTAAAAACAAAGTTTTACATCACACACCAGAAACAGCATAGGGTGAACGTAGCTAAGTCTTTGCCAACGAAACAAAAAGTTCCACAAATGCAGACAGAAGGTCAGAGACGCCCCAGCACCTCCCAAGAAGGGGGATCAATCATCTGTCTGATGTGCTTGGCCGCTGGGGGAGCTATCTCCAGCATTGTGTCCCTTGGCTTCTTTGGCAATCTGGAAGATGTTATCGATGCCGATCTCCACAAGTTCCTTCTCATCCATCTTTGACAGACCTGACCAGCACCGAAGCCAGGAGCAAACCATATACAAAAAATCAATGGGGCTTTTAGCTATTTGTGCTCAAAACAACTATAGTTTCTATTAATCCAGATAGCCCAAAGAGTTGCCGCCAAACCAAACATATAAATATATTGGAGTTTGAAACTAGCTTTTTTAATCCAGAAGTAAAAATGCTCCACATTACCAAGGAATGAACTTCATATTAATACAGAAAGCAATACACCCCAAATGACACTGCTAAATGAACAAGAAAAGAAAATATGAGTGCTAGTTTCCACATCATCACAAAATTCACAAGTTAGGTCCCCATTGCAACCCTTTTTTTAAAGTTCCATTTGGAAAGGGTAGCATCTCTATCAAAAAGCCACAAGAAAATTTTAATTTTCAAAGGTATTTTGGTTTTCCACCACAAAGATTTGATATTACCGATTCCCTTATAAAAGCAATCATACATAGATGCCACAGTGAAGCCTTTCTTTTTGTCAGATTCCAAACCACTCTATCCCGAATTTAACCATCATTAATGTGGTGAAAATTACCAAACATAAATCTCCATCTTTCAACCTGAGAGACTGTCATCCACCTCATAGGAACATCCCAATTCAGTTCTGCCCCCCTAGCTACTGAGATGTTAGGGTCAGTACAGATGTTATACAAATCAGGCATATTATTTTCAAGACTAGAATCACCCACCTAGTGATCCCTCTAAAAACTAATCTTCTTCACATCCCCTTTGTGAAATTTCCTATTATTGGTATAGTACTTTCGAACTTTAAGAAGGTCTGACCAAATGGGGGAATCGCTGTACTTGGCTTTAATAGTAGAAATAGAAGAATCTCTCACATATCTCTTTTTGACAATATCATGCCAAATGCCAGTACCATTCTCCAACTTCCACCACCATTTACAAAGTAAACTAATGTTCAAAAAGCTCAGATTCTGAATACCCAAACCCCCTTTCTTTTTAGATTTGATAATATCTTCTCATTTAACCAAATGATATCTTTTCTTATATTGACCACCATTCCACAGGAATATTCTCCTAATTTTGTCAATTTTGCCGATCACGGCTTTGGGAAGTCTAAATATAGACATATAATAAATTGGAATACTGGATAAGCAAGCATTGATAAGAGTAATTCTACCCACCAGAGAGAAATTTTCTTTTCCAAGCATTTAATCTCTTATAAACCTTTCCACCACCTTTTCCCACTCTTTAATCAAAATTCTCTTATGACTGATAGGAACACCAAGATAACCAATAGGACACGTTCCAACTGGACATGTGAACATGTCAGCGTATTTTTGATCTTTATGGGCATCACTATTTATTAGAACCACTTCACTCTTATGAAAGTTAATTTTGAGACCAAAGAGCTGCTCATAAAAGGCAAGCAACAATTTAGTATTCATGACAGACTCCTCATCATCTTGCAAACAAATAATTGTGTCATTTGCATATTGCAAAATGGATGCCCCTGTAAGGATAAGGTCAGACACCAGACCTTCGATGAGACCATTCATCTGTGCCCTTTGAATTATTCTCATGAGGCAATCCGCTGCAATATTGAAAAGATAAGAAGATAGAGGGTCTCCTTGTCTTACTCCTTTACAGCCAGTGAAATAGTTCCCTTTTGTGTCATTCAACCACACACTCAGAGTACCATTGGTTATCACCTCTCTAATGCATCCACACCAGGTGGAATTGAACCCCCTCTACTTCAAACAAGATTAGAGAAATTTTCAATCTACTTTGTCATATGCTTTCTCGAAATCCAACTTCAGGATAATCCCAGATCTTTTACTATTCTTAGTATAATTAAGGATCTCATGCAGTGCCAGGACCCCATCCATAATATTCCTCCCGGGAACGAAAGCGTTTTGAGTCTTACTGATTATTTTATCAATCACATTATTCATCCTCACATTCAAAGTTTTTGTGATCAGCTTGTAAATGCTATTTAGGAGGCAAATCAGCCTAAACATCGTAAGGGAATCAACATTATTAACTATAGGCAACAAGATAATAGTACTTTAATTAAGTCTCTGAATCTTCAGAGTACCTTCATGGAACATCATGAAAATCCCAAGGACATCATATTTAATAATCTCCCAACAAGTTTGCAAAAATTCAACTAGAATCCCATCTGCACCAGGAGCTTTATTATTGCCCATACCAAATAAAGCTTCTTTAATCTCTTCCTCAGTAAAAGGTCTACTAAGCCACTCATTATAATCACCCAAAACATTTTCATGTTATCCCCATATATTTTGATCCAAACTAAAACCACAAGTAGAATTACTACAAAAAAGATCTTTATAAAAATTGGTAGCATGATTAATGAGCCTCTTCTCATTTGTAATAGTTCCCCATTATCATTAAGTTTTGCTATCATTTTTTTCTCCTTTTTCCATTGGTCACCATATGAAAAAACTTAGTATTATTATCTCTCAGAGGTAGCCATCTAGTTTGAGATTTCTGATGCCATAAATTCTCCTCTTCCTCTAGCATTTTAGCCGGGATAGAGGTAATCTCAACTTTCTGTTCATGATCATCAGTACTCAAGGACCCATTGGCTTCTTTATCCTTCAACTCACATAAATTTTTTTGGAGGTTCTATCTATTGATTTTATTATGCCCATAGAGATTTGCCCCCTTAATTGAGTCTTTTGCATTTAAACATAAAAGAACCAACTGCGTCCAGAATCTTCACTTCAGCCTTCCAAATATTACCAACTTTTTGAAAGAAATCAGGTTCCTTTAACCAAGAAAGTTGAAATTTAAAATCATGAGATTTATTGTTGGAACCATGACCATCATTTTAAATGATAGGATTATGATCGAACAACATTCTAGGAAGCTTGTGAATAGAGGTTAAAGGACAAATATTATCCCACTCACCATCGATAAAAATTATGTCTAACTTCTCTAAGGTAGGGTTTAATTGGTTGTTAGACCAAGTGAATTGATTACCCACACAATTGATTTCTTTCAGATCAAAACAATTGATAACAAAATTGAAAAGTTGAGAAACTCTATAGCTTTCCCAAGGTTTGTTTTTATCAGAAGCCTCTCTGAGGATGTTAAAGTCTCCCACCATGAGTAAAGGCACAGTGATGGAAGAACAAATGTCAACTAATTCCTCAATAAACTCTTCGTTTGCCTCATGGGGGGGGGCATAAACTACAATCAACATCCAGGAGCAATGAAACTTCTTGTCCCATACACATAAAGCCACCATGTACTTAGATGTCTTACTGGAAGTGATATCAAATCTCTCATTGTTAGTACCAACTAAAATATCTCCAGATTTACTCAAAGAAGGAGAATAAGACCAGTAAAACTGGCTATTAGGATCAAGTCTCCTGAAAAAGGCATCATTATAGCTTTATTTTTTAGTTTCTAGTAATCCCATAAAATCTAAATTGAAATCACAAATCCTGTGTCTCAGGAGACACAGGACAGTTATAAGACCTTTCTTATTCAATCCTCTGGAATTCCAAAACATACCCTTCATAGAATGTTCTTGTTTTTAAATCTCCCCCTAGTCAAAATGGTAGATCTCATACCTTTTAACTGGATAGGTCTTCCAGCTAGGGGATAAAGATTTTTTCTTCTTCTTTCTATCTTTTTTACTGATGACTAGACTAAAGCCATCCTCATCTGAGGATTGTCCATCATGCCATTCCAACAAAGCCACATTGTCATGAACAACATGATTATTTACCTGAACCTTCTACTTATCATTTTGTTCAGCATTTTTCTTATGGAGGGTACATATAGCATTTTCTAGCCCTTTCATCAAATCTATTCTATTCATTTCAGAATCTTGAATAATCACCTCCATCTTGGCAGCAGTAGACATAATCTTACTGTTATCTAAAACAGCAAAAGAATTCTAGGAGGTGGTAGTGTTATTATTACCTTCGAGGTTTTTTTGCATAAGAATAGCCTTGGTAGTCACCTGCAAGGAGGAGTTTTGAATTCTGGGACTTCTTCTCAGCTACTCCTGTTTGAATTTCTGAGATTCCACAGTCTTCTGAATAACAGTTATCTCATCCTTCCTCTTACTTGTAAACTCTTGCTCATCTACTTTGAGATCGTGAGGTTCCCTTCCAGTGATTTTCTCAAGAGTTACATTGGACTCCCTCGAGAAGAAGGATCCATACTCATTGATTTTGTTATTCTTAATCATTCCTTGAATATTCTCACACCTAACCAACCAAAGGCCTTGCACTTTGTTTTTAATCTGAGGTTCTTTGGAAGATTGACCATAACTAAGCATGTCCTGTCTAGACAATTCCAAGCACCTCTGAAATTGTTCTTCTTCACATTTACTCAAGGAATCTTGGAAATCATCTAGGTGAATATCATAATTAGCCTCCTCAGCCTGACATTTCCTTTTTCAAATGCCTTTCCTGCATTAGCTACATAATTTGGCAATTCCTCTAACTATTTCTCTTTTTCTTTAAGATGGCTAAGTTTCGAAGTTTGCAATCTGTCAAACAGAATTCTGATTAGACATTCTTGGACCTTCCTTCATTCCTTTCATTTTCTTCGCAGGACCTTGCTTGTCAGAATCCTATACCTCAACAGAAATGCTCATGTCTTGTCTTTTTCTTTGCTTGTCCCTCTCTCAACTTTAAAAACAAAATCATAAAGGAACCTCCCAATAGCACCCTCAGCCACCTTTGGAATTCTATCAATGTCTCTGCAAGCTATCTTGGCTCTAACAAATTCCAACTTGGTTAGACTAGCTTTGTCAATTTCCAAAGTGATCCCCACTAGTCCACCGACCGTGCATATCACTTCTTCAGATCTTTTGTTCAGTGGAATGTTTATAATCTTAACCCACACTTCCTAAAGCTCCCCTTTAGCCCCAATATCATCTTCATACACAAAGACTTTTAGATTGGCATTCACTAATCTCATATTCATTTCCTTGAACTTAGCTAATTTCTCCACTCTTTTTGCATTGGGGAGACACATTAGATACTGTCTTTCCCCCACTGGTCTAGCCGTGCATCTCTAAGTTGACCCCAGAATGGTACTGAAATCAGTTTCAATATCTCTGGCAGTAGCTATGCCTCTCACAACAGTAGTCACTACCGTGCACGCCCGTTTCCTACAGTTTACTTCAGAAGGAACATCATCTATATAGTGAAACCCTTGCTATTCACCAGCAAAGCCACATAATCTGGAACTATAATCAGTCGGCTTCCTTTCTAAACATCTTTTGGATGTGTGACTAGGGAGGCCACATCTTACACAAGATACGGCACTTCTGCAGTCAACTCCCACATGTCCTATACGATTACATCTGTAGCATGGACCAGGAATTTTCTCTACCATTGTCCCTGTAGGATTGTTTACCACATCTTTCTGACCAGCATTCATTGAAGATTCTGGGGCTCCTTTTTTCACCAACTGTCTCTGTTCAGTGTTTCCATAGAATTTCCCCCTCTCTGATATCAACTTCTCGCTCTTCCACATTCATAACATCAAAGGCCTCAGTCTTATTCACACAAATCTGGCGATCTCGACCGGACTCAAGAGGAGATTGATTTGACTCGTTGGAATCCTTGGATCCCTTAATGGGAGAACCCCTTTTAGCACGGTCCCAACAGAATCGACCATCCTCACCACCACCTCGGCTTTTTCTACCTCCAGTTCCCCATCTGCCATGCCCCCGACCACCTCCTCTCTGCCCGCCGCCTCCCCACATGTTGTAGGGGACAAATCGGAGAGCTTCCGCGTAGGAGATGGAACCAAATAGGGTAGGAACCCTAGAACTAGGAAGGGGATCAGGCGAGAGGATATGCACCGACTTGGTCGTCGAAGGAACCCTAGAACTGGGAAGGGGATCAGACAAGTGGAAATGCACCGACGCAGTCGCCGAATGCTCCCAAATGTGCCCAAATATCTTTCACAGCGGTGAGACTATAGGAAAAGATGCCCCTCCACCACTTTCGGGTGAAGGTAAAATCGTCGCTTTCGGAATCAGAAGCGTCGCCTCAGCCTCCGCCGCTAGATCGAACATGCGTCCAGCTTCGCCATGAGAAGTGACGTGGAGTAAATCCACCCCTCCATGTGACCCACCCTGGACGTGAGGAGCACAAACGAGTGCTTCAATGGACGCCGCGTGTAGCGAAGACCTTGAGGTGACTTCGGTAGAAATCGTACGCACCTTTCTAGGGCTTGAAGTCATAGCCCTGCGTGTTCACCGCCTTTGTTGCAAGGTCGCCCCATGCTACATCGACGGCAAGGAAGCGACTCACGCCGGAGGTGGACGTCACCTCCGAGGACTCGACGCGATTCCCGGTGGTGGCGACCAGGAGATGGGCCGTGGTGGTCGGACTTGCGGGCGATGGCGATGATAAGGTGGCCGTGCCCAAGTGATTCAACTTTCCCTCCTAAACACAAAAATTATCTCACGTTTTGTCTGGCGGAAATTGCGTTGCTCTGACGTACGGTTTGGCTCGAGGAATATTGAGTTCATCACGCGATTGGCTTGAGGCTTTAGTTATCAGGATCGAGTTGGTCATGGTCTCATGGAGTGAGCTGGTCTGGTGACTCAAACCAAACGCCAGCAACAGGTTTGGTTTGCGGCAAACCAAACCTGCTTTACCTACTTCACTGAAGCTTCCAATCTCTTCGACCTGGGCCATCTGAAGAAACGTATTCACTGCAGAGGCGAAGAAAAATCACAGCTTTCACACGCACGGTAGCCGACTAGCCAAAGTACTGTACCATGCAAATTCCATGTGGCCCGGCCTCTATGATCCACTAAACAGGAGAATTGTGGCACGCGCTAAGTGGCCCGTACATGGCAACATGAATTTTCCTAAATGATGCAGAGGACCCCACCAGTTCCCCCAACCAAGTGTGATGGGCATCTTCTTACCGATCGGCTCCCTTCTATCACAAATGCATGTTGTTTTTTATATGGAAAGTACGTACTTAGAATATAACTTTGCCCACTAATTACTATTGTAATTTATTGATAAAATCTAATTAAATCATAGTATTATGAAATCACTTTCTGAGATGAGTTTACCTATGCTCATAAATTTTGTTGTGCATCTTATGCTAATATTAGTAGCGAGTGACTTGGTGGCACGCAGTCGTCTAAGATATGCATGGCTATACTTTTTGGTCGCACACAATGGCGAACTGACATGTACTATGTGAAGGGGAGGGGGGTACATAAGATCATTGCACATGAAAACCACATCAAAGTGCGAGAAAAAAGTCACACACAAGGCCAGCTGCCAGCATGCATGCAGAGAAAGCGAGAAAGACAAGTTAGGTAGCAAGCATGCATGCATGCATAGAACTGCAAAACGACGGCATGCAGCACGTAGATGATCCCACAGAAAGCTCGTCAAGAATCATGTCGAGAGCACAGGGCAATGGGCTCTCAGAGTTCACGGTCCAGAGAGCGATGCAAAAGGCCGGAACTTTAACCGTTCATCCGTCGTTCTCGATCACCACTAGGGGCCGAGCTAGTAATCATGCGGCTGCGTGTTGCATGGTCATGCACTCATGCTCTGAAAAAGGCCACCCCATCGATCCCAGCCCTCGTCGATCAAGATCGAACCCCAATGCACAATCAATTCAAGGTTTTGTTTCTTTGCTTACGGCTAGCTTATGACCGATTATGGCTTTTTGCCGTTTTGGTTTCTTGAATATCTCGGAGTGGTTTTACAAAACTCTTAAAGCCTAATTGACCTAAACGTTCTGATCTCTCGAAATTCTTGAAACCTAACATTGCAGTCATTCAATGGCAACCATACAAAACAGAGCGGAGAAGAGAGCAGAGAAGAGAGAGAGTTGCACGATGCATGGCAGCGCTACACGCCGGTTGTTCCGGTATGTAGTAAATAAATACCGGACTCGCTAAAACGCAGGCACGATCGAGACCGGCAAATGTCTGAATCGTTCCTTGCAATGGATATGGCATTATGGCCTTAATTAACCATGGCATGAACAGCACGGGCAGAGGCACAGGCAGGCAGTGCAGTACACAGCTGCCTTGGTGTACTTGGGCGACGAGACGGTTAGCTCCTAATTAACGCTCTGGCCATTACGTACCTCGGTCCCCTCCTTGGTCCTCCTCTCCTCCCATAGCAATGGCTGTCCGTCTCGCGCCTCACCATAAAACCACACCGACCCTTGCTCGGCTCTTCCACATGTGCACACCCGCAGCCACGGCACAAAACCTGGAAGACATCGTCGACCGATCGGTCGCCATGGCCGCGCCGCACGAGATGCGCGGCGTCGACTCGTTCCGGCAGCTGCCGTTCGTCCGCGCCGCGGCGGCAGCGACGGTGCAGCGGGACGCCACCATCCGCCTCTTTGGGTGCGACTTCTCCAACGACGTCGTCGTTGGCCAGCTGCCCAAGGAGGCCGCCGCCGCAGCCGTGGCCGCGGACGGCGGCGGGGCGGCGGGGGAGAGCAGGAAGTTCGAGTGCCACTACTGCTGCCGCAACTTCCCGACGTCGCAGGCGCTGGGCGGCCACCAGAACGCGCACAAGCGGGAGCGGCAGCACGCACGGCGGGCGCACCTCGAGGCCTCCCTCGCCGCGCACTGCGGAGCCTACCTGCCGGGCCACGTCTACGGCCTCTTCGGCTACGGCCACCATGCCGCCATGTCCCCACTGCCGCCGCAGTACCCGGTATGGGCAGGGTCCGTGCCAGGGATGTACGGCGGCATAGGCTCCGTGGCGCAGCCTGCATCGTACGGCGGCATGGCCGTGCCAGGGATGTGGAGAGCGTCGCCGGTGGGGAGTGGTGCCTTTGGCGCTGCCGGTCGGCACGACGAGGCGACGACGGCGGTGGGGTCGGGAGGGGTGGCTGGTAAGGATGAGAAGGCGGTGATAAGCGCGATGAAGTCACTGTCGTCCTTGCCGTCGACGTGCCTGTCCACCCGGTCGCCGGCGCCGGATATAGGTAGGCCTGAGCTGGGGCAGGAGCCCGGGCTTGTAAGCTTGGACCTCAGTTTGTAGTTGTTTACCTTGTTTAGTTTGCATAATTAAAATTGTTCAGGTTACTCTCTTTTTTATTTTTAATTCCTCTTTTAGTTTCTTTATCTTAATCGAAGGCTTTGAGTTAGATTGCAAATTTCATCGGCGTTATGAATAATATGCACCATTTCTCCATTTTAGGTAACGAGTAGGTAAAGTTTAGATCAGAACAGCTTCTTTCTAGCCACCTAGGCCCTGTTTGAAGTGTATGAATTTGACGATCGAGAAACCGTTTAGTCTCGACAGTAACCGCGTGAAAAATTTCCATGTTTATATGATGGACCTTTGATATTTTATAAAAAAAATAGTTTGACGTTATTGTACAAGTTTTTTAAAAATTAAGAATTTATCACTCTAAAGATTAGCACATGATAATTTGCCGCTTAGTGTGTCAATGACATATATATATGTGGATCATAGGACCACATGTCATCGACCTATTAGTGAGAAATTCTCAAATCTCTTTTTTTGAAGTGTGTGCTGCACTATTAATAAAAGGGCATGCATGTAACAAGCGAGGGATACGACATAGGAAAATGAAAACCTCAAGCAGGATCAATTAAACCCTATGATATTTGTGGAAATATCCTCTATGACACGCATCGCCAAGTTCTATACCACTCCTCCTTCCGGTTCTCAAAAACATGATGTTTGAGTGCATGCAAGGCATAGCTTTAAATTTTTACTATGAAAAACTTTCAAGCAATATATTTAGATTGGACACATGAAAATTATACATATATATTCGCGTTGAAACTTTTATAATGCTATATTTTTAGTGGATTTTGTAAATGAATTAAAATATTAATGAATGATAAAAGTCAGATATTGGAGAGACCGTCTCAGCGAAAAAAAAAAACAAGTTTTCGCCGGACGGAGAGTACCTTCCAAAGTTTAAGCCAAAGATTCCGATTAAAACAGCGCCGGTTAGCTAGATTAATACCGCTGGGACAGACAGAATAAATGCACACCATAATTGAAGTGCTGACGAAGAAGCAGCTAGCGGCACAGCAGAGAAAAAACGCTGCCTTCTGCCCGCAGCAGCTCCGCAGAAACTATATATCGCTACTGATCATCGATCGGTACGCGCGTGTACATGCTGACACAGACTCCTGCTTCGTCGATCAATCATGCATGCATGCGACTGTGCGAGACAGCAAGAAGACGAACCCATGCTGAAACGAAAGGCTAGCTAGTACGTAGTGTACTACGCGCGCCGCATGTGCATCCGCTAGTGCCGATTACCTTGTCATAAACTCACATTATAGGTGTAGCCGGATAGAGATTAATGTACAATAGTGTAAACACCAGCTCCCTTCCCTCCCCCAATAATTATGCAACTCTATAGAATAGTCAATAATATTTTGGATGTTTTCGTTGATTAATTATTATAATGGCTCTCTCTTGATATATTAATTTGTGTATCAATGGTTATTGGTCACCTCTGGTTTCTTTCTCAAGCCCCGCTACTGAAGTGGAGGAAAGAGAACATGCACAAAAAATTGGACATGCAATGCAATCCTTGTTTCTAATACTAGAAACCAAAAAAAAAGGCAGATGGAAGAGCTATCCATATTGGCATTCATGTATAAAAAGAGTGTATTGTACACTCAACTACTGCCTGGCATGGTCAAACATATATACCCTATGGATTTGTTTGGGTGGCCCAATCCTAATCAGGATCCAAGCCCATTCCCAGAGTGGAAATCTATGTGGGAGATTTCTCTAGGTCTTATTGCTAGTGTGTATGGAAGCCCACGTGATAGGGTTTTTCTAACCCGTGTTGTAGGGGTAGTACAGGGGTGCCCCAACACTTATGGATGTTGGGAAAAGAGGTTGTTGGAGGAAATCCCTAAGACAGGATAACTAATAGGTTGTAAAGAAAAGGCTGCGAGCTGTCCTCTTTTGTGAATTGGCAATAATGCCATTGTAAAGACTAAAGAGGGTAGATGAGGGGTAAGATGGAAAAGGAGGCTCCCATCTTACCCTATTTAAACAATCCCAAGGGCTTTTGCAAAGATTAGGATCAAATTCTTAAAATCAATCCAATACAATGGCGGCTTGTGGCTTCTCTCTGGCTCTCCATTGTTCTAGATCTACTTCTTCTTACCTCAACATCATCTCTATAGTAAAATGGACGTGGCTTCATTTTCTGTTGTCTCCAACATATCGACAACAGTGATGAATAGGATGCAGGGCGAAAAGCATTGAAGAGAAGCCACGAGCATCTAGATCCAACGGCAATCTCTCTCGGAGAGAGACCAAATTTGTAATCAGAGCAGCAGTGCGTCCACATCGTTCTCCATCACAGGAAAGGAAGAAATCATCGCCTCCCATGGTTAAGAATATTCTCCCCGTCTCTCCCCCGAGTCACAGCCACCACTTCCCTACCACACCGCACCCGTAGGTGCCTCGCTGATCCCCACCACGGTGCACGCCGCCCCCACTGGTCTCTCACCATCGATCCCCACCACACTGTCCCGCCATCGATCACCACCGCACCGCCCTACCGCTGATCCCCGCCATGGCGGACCGCCGCTCGCACTACCGCCTCGCCACCCCACCGCGCTGCCGCTACTGGTCACCGCGTCGTTGCTACGCTGCCATCCCACTGCGCCCCATGGTGGTCTCCAAGGTGTGGGGATGACGCTGACACAAGGCCTCCAAGAAGCGGAGTGGGAGTAGTACGCCGGCGAGGGGCTCCAATACGTGTCAGGGGAGGACGCCGCTGGCCGGCCTCGAGCGAGGAGTGCAACGCCGTCTGATTTTGGCGCCGCCGAATCTGAGCATAGTCGGTCTTGGGGAGGAGGAGGGGTGCATGCGTCGCACCACATGCCGGCTGCTCATGGATGCATCACGCTATCCGCCCCTGCGCCGCGCTTGCTCGCCAGCCGTGCTTGCATCGTGTCTGCCGCCCGGCTGAGCTTGTTGCCTCCGTTGGTGGGGCAGCAGTTTGAGAACCCAATCTCTTTGTGTGGGCGTTGGGAACAAGAAGAGAGAGAGATGGAGCGCAGAAGGAGAAGGCTGGCGTTGAGCACAAGAAGGCTGGCGTTCAGTACCGTGGACTATGGAGACTGGAGAGAGAAATCTACCTAGGAAAGTGAAATGGCAAAAAAAAAACCCATGGGATTGTATTCCACCGGTATTATTTCCACGTGCACCCAAACTGGCACTAAGAGAGGCGCAGAGCCCAGCTGCCACAAGGCTTTACGCTGTGTGCAATAGCACAGGTAAGAAAACCCCGTACGGACCGGCCGGGCGCGTGTACCCTGCAAGTGGCGTGTGCCTAGAAAAAGCTAGCACTCATACTCCTGAGTCCTGATCGGTTCCTCACTCATCGCTGGGTTAAATACTCCATCCAATGATCGATCACAATTGACAGCGGTGGTAATTTTGAGGAGGTAATATATACTAGGGTACGTACGTACTGTGCGTGCGTGCGTGCATGCATGTTCAGGCAGCAGGCTGGTGCAGAGGTCCTGGAAGCAGCTATGTGGTACTGGTACGTGCTCGCATGCATGGGCCGGCATGGCCATTGGCCGATCGATGCAGACTGCACTGAGGTGTGTGCTGCTGCCTGCAGGTAGCTGGCTGCTCAGCGTCAGCGAGCCAAGCTAGGCCACATGGACAGCGTGCGATGCACGTACCACTGCTAGAGAAATGACCTTTCATACCGGTGCATCAGTCCCGATTGGCCACAAATCGGGACTGATGTAGCAATAGTTCCGGTTCGTGGCTACAAGGCTAAAAGCACGATTAGTACCGGTTCGTGGCTCATATTAGTCCCGGTTCGTAACACGAACCGGTACTAAAGGTGGCTTTGGCAAGCAGATACATGCTAGCTGACACAGACACAAATTAGTCCCGGTTCGTATTAAAGGCTCATTCTAGCATACTTCAAAAGAAATGCATATCCTAGTCTATTAAATACGCGTGGGTGGGTGGGTTGGTTAGAAGAGTGAGTGGGGAGTCATGTGGTGGCATGAGGTCTCAGGTTCGAGTCTTGGGTTTGCCTTATTTTTTAGGTATTTTCTACGCTTTAGTACCGGTTAGAGGAATCGGGACTAAAGGTATGTGACCTTTAGTCCCGGATGGCCTGTCCCGGTTCGGGAACCGGGACTAAAGCCTGTTCCCAACCAGGACTAAAGCCCGTTCCCAACCGGAACTAAAGACTGTTTTTCTAGTAGTGTACGCACGTACGGCCAGCAGCGTGTGCGTGCTATGCGCTTTTACTTGGGCATGTGGTGCGCAGTGCATATATATTTAGAGTTAATTATTATACATGTGATTTCAAAGTTATCATAAAAAAAGTATCACTGCTAAGTTACAAATTATATATGCATACCACTCTTAATTAGACAATTTCTCTCCTCTTCACAATATTTCAAACCCTCCTATCATTTCTTCTTACTCCTTCCTGCTTACTCCATCTTCTTCCTCCCCATGGTTGGCTGGCCTACACCAGCGCTACTTGCTACTATAGCCGCCTCACCAATCATCACGGCTTCCTCCTCCCTTATCTACCTCATAGTCGGACACCACTTCCCCGTCTTATCCCTCACATCAGGTATTCCCCTTCCCTAACAACATCGACCACCATCCCCGATGTTGTGGTCATGGCGGAGCCGGAGCTGGAGGAGATATTGTGTCACCTTGTGCCCTAGCCCCACCACCATGCAGCCGGTGCAATGCACTAGTGCACTACGACTCCCATCCATGGCGTGGCTACGGGAGGAGGACAAGGAGAAGAGATGATATGTAGGGAAACAACTAGAACAACGGGAACTAGAGGCTAGGTCAGGGGTCAAAGCAGTGAGGAAGATGGAGGCAGCACGGTACTCCATCTGTATGGCACTAGAGCTTCGAAGGGGAGCATCAGTGACTCCACTGTTGTAACACTCACGAACGTCATGCATAGAATCGATTTGCACAACGTGAATCGTGCCACTCGACTATTCTATTGTTCCATGTCGATGCTGCTCCTCCATTATGCATGGCTTTGCCCAAAGCGTTGCCATCCTCTTGACTCTAGCCCGAGTTCATCCCAACGAAGTGGTTGCATCAACAACGATGAATGGGGAGGAGCACCGGTGAAGGCTATGCGGGGAGGCAAGCTACCGGGTGGAGGGGGTGTGAAGGAGGAGGAGGAGGTCAACCATGGTATGTCGCTGGAGGGCTCGCCAGAGAAGGGGAGGAAGGAAGGAGGAGAAGAGGAAAGAATGAGGAGAAGGTAGAAGTGCATTTTGGTCATGGAAAGATCGTGATGGCATATTTGTGGGAGTTGCAACTTAGTAGTGATGTATTTTATGATTTCCAACTTTTTAATGATAAAACTCTGAAATGGAAGCTCTTCGGTGTTTATATTACATGTGTCAATATATAATTAAGTCTTCATTTAAATATGGAACATTCCAAC
The DNA here is from genome assembly GCA_036346145.1 of Olyra latifolia. NCBI lineage: Eukaryota > Viridiplantae > Streptophyta > Magnoliopsida > Poales > Poaceae > Olyra > Olyra latifolia. Next base: position 8,066,473 of record CM070530.1, read on the forward strand.
CTCCACAATGGCCGAATTCAGGCCAGGAGCACGGGGCGCTACCATATCCATAGAGGGACCACTAGCTACCACATCCGTTGGGTTCAAGGGAGCATGAATGTTCTGATCTCCTACACTAGGTTGCTTGGTCTCAAACATGATGGCCGCCCTCCTGAAGAAGGGTGTGTTTGCCTATTTAAAAATTTTTTTTGTTCCCTTCGCATTGACACGGTATTGGGTCTATTCTTGAAAATTTTTTGTTGGAATAAATAATTTGGTAAGTCAGTCCATTTTATTATCTTTTGGGCCTGTCTATACAACGGGCGCCTAATTTTGAAGGTTGCACATCTGCCTATTAGTTTAGGCCAACACATGTGATCTATAAAAATGTGGTCACCATGGAGATGTCAAAACAGAATGAGCCTAATGAACTAGAGCTAGTATTAGTAACTTCACATCTCACAAACCTGACTAATTGATTCAAACAAAAAAAACACATAGTTCTGGCTGTCATGTTGTGTCATCGTGCCCTTGACAAGTTGTTGTAGCCGTCATTGTCTAGAGCCCTCGATGCCTCAGGACCAAAGAATGTCGCCATGCCAGTAGCCCTAAGAGGGAAAGGGGTTAAAGAGGGAGAGGGACATTTAGGACGGGAGAAGAAGAAGAAGAGGACAGATACAGGAAGGCACAACTACAAAAAAAAACCTTACAGTAGACACCACAATCACAAATGGTTATGTGAAAATTGTCTTTGACGAAGCTATACAAACGGTTGGCAAAACCATCTATAAAAACCATTATATGGCATAACGTTCATCAACCTTATACCCACATGTTGGAATAGTCCCACATTAGGAGTTGGTAAGACCTGAGCATGGTTTAAAAGGGTGAGGATGCAACCCCTCATTGAGCTAGCTTTTTGGAGGGAGATGGCTCAAAAGACCTTCGACCCACTGCTCTGCGTGGGCTTGCGAAGGTACTGCAGCCCAACGGCCTAAGGTCTGGGTGTGAGGCCCGGCTGATAATTGGTATCAGAGCCTGGGTGGCCCAAGTGGTTTCGCAATTCTCGGCCCAATGTGTGAGGGGGAGATTGTTGGAATAGTCCCACATTGGGAGTCAGTAAGGCCTGAGCACGGTTTAAAAGGGTGAGGGCGAGGTAGTAGCGCAGGACCTTGGACAGCAACGGCGTCACGTTCCATTATCCGCAGCTTACTACGACGACCTACACCACATGGGCCATCAAGGTGGAGGCCCTGCTGGATGTGCAAGGTCTGTGGGAGGCCGTAGCCCCGGTGGAAGGTGCGGTGGTGGCGGCGCCGAAGGACAAGATGGCGAGGGCGCAACTTCTCCAAACCCTTCCCGAAGATATTTTGCTGCAGGTGGCGGCGAAGAAAACGGCGAAGGAGGTTTGGAATAGCCTCAAGACAAGGTTCGTCGGGGCAGACCGTGTCAAGGCGGTGCGCCTGGTGACCTTGAAGGGAGAGTTCGATGCTCTCCGCATGAAGGATGGCGAGGCGCTGGACGACTACGCCGGCAAGCTGAGCGGCATGAAGGTCCAGTACGCCAATCTTGGTGCTACCTTGGAGGATTCGACACTGGTGAAGAAGCTTCTCGACACCGTGCCAGATCGCTTCTATCCATGCATCGCCGGCATCGAGCAGTTCTGCGACATCAACACGATGGCATACGAGGAGGCTCTCGGGCGCATGAACATCTTTGATGAGCGCCTGCGTATGCGCGGGTCTGTGGCCAATGGTGATGGCCAGCTTTTGCTCACCGAGGCTCAATGGCAGGCTCGGCACAAAACAAATGGCGGTGACAAAACTCCAACCGAGAAGAAGACCGTCTCCGGCGACAAGAACAAGAACCATGGCCGTGGCAACGCCATAGGTGGTGACTTCAACGGCAACCATGACGATGATGAAGCTGCTAGCATCGCCTCCAATAGCAGCGCGCGCAAGTCTGATGGTAAGAAGGGAAAATGCTACAACTGTGGTGTTCGTGGGCATTTTGCCAAGCATTGCCGCAAGCCAAAGAAGGAAGAGGCGCTGCTAGCGACGGCTGACGGCGAGCCATGTCTTCTGTGATGAAGCAGCATACAAGCAAGTCAAGATTAGGGGAAGCTTGTTAGTATAATCTTGATTAGTTAAATAAGTTGTTTTTGGGTCTGTATTGCATATGAGTAGGTTACAAGATTAGGGAGTGATTGTTGGAAATAATCTTGTAACAAAATAATTAGTAGTGCATGTGTGTACATGGGCATGTGGCTAGGAACGTGATGTGTTCACGTGGTGGGCGTAGTTCAGTGCATGCATGCAGGCTCATAGTTAGTTGGAGTTGTTAGTCGATGCGTGCATGCGTGCGTTAGCTTGCAATGCGTGTGTTAGTGGCCGGTGTTGGCCGAGTCGTGCGGTGGTGCATGTAGCAAACAAAGTGCAGTCGTTGAGGTAGCCGAGTCTTGCTGCACGAGGTGAATGGCCACAAAATGTGGACGGCCGAGTCCTCGGGAGAAGCAGGTGTATGGCTAAAGACGTGGGAGCATTTGTTGCTCATGCAGATCGTGGCCGAGTGGCCTGGTGTGTGTGTTGTGCATATATAAACCATGTAACCTTCCTGTTTGTTGAGTAGTAGTAATACAAACCAGAAAAGGCGTGAGTTCACCGCAAGTGCTCTTGTGCAGAGTTCGTCTCAGTGTTGTGAGCGTCGCTTGCGTGCGTGCTGCTCGCTGCTGCCCGCTGCTGCTCGCGTGTGTTGCGTGAGTTCCCTCTTTGGGTTAGTCCCAACAATTGGTATTAGAGCCTGGGTGGCCCAAGTGGTTTCGCAATTCTCGGCCCAATGTGTGAGGGGGAGATTGTTGGAATAGTCCCACATTGGGAGTTGGTAAGGCCTGAGCATGGTTTAAAAGGGTGAGGGTGCAACCCCTCATTGAGCTAGCTTTTGGGGGGGAGATGGCCCAAAAGACCTTCGACCCACTGCTCTGCGTGGGCCTGCGAAGGTACTGCAGCCCAACGGCCTAAGGTCCGGGTGTGAGGCCCGGCTGACACCACATCAAGCTATACAAACGTTAATCGGGTAGGTTGGGCATGGGTAGCACTACCGTGGACCTGTACCCGAGCCCAAGAATCCACCTTATACCCACACCAATACCTGGCCATGGGTACGACATCATACCCATACTCGATACCCGACGGGTACCCGATACCCACCACTAAACCATACAACTTGCAAAGACGAAGAGAAGGATTGAGCCGCACCTAAGGGAGGAGACGCCAAGGTCTACTGTCGCTTGGACTCTGCCACCACTCGTCAATGGCAGCGCCGCGTTGCCGCTTGATCTGCCGATGGTGGTGCCCATGCCATCGCTCGCCTCGGTCTGTCCCTACCGTCCAGGGCTAAAGCTTGTCTCGATCTGCCGCCACCGTCCAAGGTTGGTTTCGACTCACCTGTCAAGGGGTGGTGGGAGAGGTGGTGCCGGCATGCGGGATGGCCCTAGTGAGGAGAAGGTAGAGCGAGAGGGGCAGCGGAGCGGGAGGAGCAAACAATGACATGGCTAGTGGAGCGAGGTAGAAGATGGTGTGCAGGGACATGAGATGGTGGAGGATGGCGTGCAAGGAAGGGTTGTGGTGGCATGTAGGATTGTAGGGGAAGGGAGACGGTGGTGGTGTGCAAGGGAGGAGAGAGGGGTGAGTTAGAGAGAGGCGGTTGGTCAGTGGTGTGCAGCAGGTGAGGGTGAACGACGGAGGACACCATGTAGGGAGGCGGCAGTGGCGTGCAATGGAGGGAGAGAGAGAGGACAAGGTCAAGGGTTTAGATTGGGGAATGGGAGGGAGAGGGATGGAACGGGACTCGGGAGGGGAGGGGAGGGGCTAGGTGTTTGTGCTCACTGCTCAGTATGGGCCCACATGTCAAGTAAATACCCATCAGGTAATGGGTATGGATACTGCAAAGTCATACCTGCGAAAATAATACTCACGGTATAAAATTCCACTATATCCATACCCGCGGTTTTAAAATACCGCCATACCTATATCCGATGGGTATTTACCCGCGGGTATTTATTCATACTCGTACCTATTGCCATCCCTAATGATACGTCATCATCACAAATGGTTTTGCTATCGCCTGTGATGACATACATCATAGATAGTTTTGAAAAGAACCGTTTATGATTCCTACTTATCACAGACGGTTACAAAACCGTCCATTGTCACAAACATTTTTTTTACAGATGGTTTCCGTGACGACGGTTTCGATTCGTCTGTGATGAGCCTATATGTGGTAATGAGGGAAGCGACGGGAGGGGGAACCGAGCAACACAAAACAAAACACGAGTGACAGAGGAGGAGACGTGGTGACAAGCAGGGGGCAGCCCACCCCCGCGAGAATGTGATCTCTGTTGCTAATAGGACTCCACCTTTACTAATTAAGGCCATTAATTAGCCAACATAATTTACAAACCCAGCAATTAGCAAAGGCCCATTACATATTAGCCCAGGCCCACGTCGGTGCTCAGCAAAGGCCGATAACCAACAGGCAATAGACCAATACGGCCACGCTGCATCAATGCATGATCGCGACTGACTGATCAAAATGGACTGATCAGTCTCTCATCTCTTCGCGACTTCGACACCGCATCGGCGAGTCGCATGCACGCCGCCGGCAAGAACTCGCGACAAGGTCATCGCAGATCGAAGCGCCGGCGCCGGCGTGCCATGCAACACGTCGGCGCAACATGAGCGCCCAAGAGACGACTGCACTTCTCGGGCTAGTCCCAAGCCACACCACACGGACACGGTGTCTAATAATTATACAAATCCATCGATCGATGTTTCTTTTTTTAAAAAAAAAGCAATGGGAAATGCAACATCTATCTATTTAGTTTTTTTTCCCCTCTCTAGCACTTCAATGTGTGGTACACTGGAATCGATATATAGAAGATATTAATTAGTTCTCAGAAAAAAAAGACATTAATTAGGTGTGTTTTTAAATTCATTGTGTTTTAGTTGTTTGGGAAAAATCCAAATTAAATGATCTCCTCTGTAGTCGTATAGTCGTGGAGCTAAGGGCCTGTTCTCCCTAACTTATCTAATCTGCTAATCTGACTTATCTCGTAGCTTTGAGAATTTCCCGAGGTGGTCTCGAGAGTCGGATGTCCTTGGTTTTTAGGATTTAGAGAGCTTTTAGACACGCCTATGAGATAAAAAACGGATTCAAAAAGTAATAAAAAAAGTCAAATAAGTCAATATAAGCCACGTCTTATCTGACTTATTTCGTGTCTTATCTGATTTACAATATGTTCTTTGCGCGTTGCCACCGCGTTGCATTCACCGCAGCATGACACATTAATAACACGCAGCGCCGCACAACGACATACGCGCCGTGAACGCCGAAAGAAACGGAGCATTATATTGACTTATTTAACTTTTTTATTACTTTTTGAATCCTTTTTTTATCTTATAGACGTGTCTAAAAGCTCCCTGAATCCTAAAAACCAAGGGCATCCGACTCTCGAGGCCACCTCGAGAAATTCTCGAAGTTACGAGATAAGTCAAATTGGCATATTAGATAAGCTGTGAGAACAGGCCCAATCTAAATTGGTCGACATATAGCATTTTTTGTTTGAGCAAATTAGTATAACACACTATGATGTTTTTTTTTTGTATACTATGTTAGTGTCTACATGTATTGCTATGAAATTTCTTGATAGCATCATTGCCCCCCTAGTCAAATCCTGGCTCCGCCCTGCACACACACTACAGTCTGTTTGATAACAAAACAACACGTACGGCCCACTAACCCAGCCCAAACAATCTCTGAGGGCAGGCAGATCAAACGGCTGTTACATGTTTGCGCATCCGATCGATCAAAACACGGACGCCTACCATTTAGCAAAACCTTTCCATGTTCTCCAATGTAAAAACTGCATGGGGAACGTACGGCCTGCAGCCGTGCAGCTCGCCGGCCGAACAACCGAACGTACGTCCGTCTCCGTGGTCCGCACCGCACGGGTGAAGAAATTAAGCAGGACAAAATTACGAGACACGAGCCGTACGCGCATGTACCCCGCTCGATCGGGAAGCGACGGCCTGGATTGGGGGGGGGGGGGCAAATGTACTGTTTAACTTTTTTTTTTATAGAAAAAATGGAGCGCAAATCGATCGCATGCTGATGCTGCCGTGCACGTACCAGCGTTGGAGATGGAGAAAGAAACAGCCCACTTCGACGTCTGTTTCTTGAGATGGGCTACAAGTTGGGCTGCCGGGAAGCTGCGGACAGCAAGCCCACGCCGCGCGGATGGGTACCCGATGGCCTGTCGGCCTGTCTGGGCGCTAGGTGGAGCAATAGAGTTGATGTTTAGTACCACATCGCGTAGCAAATAAAGAACGGACCAGCTTATAAGCCCGAGCGTTGCTTTGCACACTGTCTCTTCGGAGACATCCGATAAAATTGGAACGATACAGAGAAGATTAGCATGGCCCCTGCGCAAGGATGACACGCACAAATCGAGAAATGGTCTAAATTTTTTTGCAAATCCACGCCCGGTCCCTAGCGGCGACTTCTTGCCTTGCAGATGTGCCCCTGGAGAATTCTTTCCACGCCCTCGCTTGTTTTTATCCTCTTACATATAAGTCCTATCCTTACATCCACACATTTCTGGTGTCCTCCCTCATTTTTATCTTCTTGCATACAAGTCCTTCTATATTTACATCCACACCATTCTATTCATTGGCATTTCGACACAAGCCCTCAATATTTATCCTCTTACAGCCATGTCCTTTAATTTTTACATCCACACAATTCTTTTCTTTTCCATTTGCATATATGCCCTCACTAGTTAACAATGTTTACAGCTAACATTTTCCCTTCTACGAGGTCTATCACTGAAGTAATCGGTCAGTGTTTGTCTCTTATTTTTCAATCGAGTGTCTGGTATTTTCTTTGTTCTTCCGTCGCTTGCCCATACAAATCCGGCCCCCAAAATTCTGGAATTTGAAGTGAGATTCAACTTATGCTAGACATGTAACGCATCGTTCTTTCCCAAACGGCCATGCCCATCTTTGCCGGTGTAGTTTGGAATACACTTTCAGCTCTTAAAATCTGCTCTGAAGTATCCAAGAACATGGCCTAATAACGTTTATGGTTGGTTTTTTTTCACAGACCCAATGGCAAATCGCTCTCGAGCTATATGGCATGGACCTTTTGAAACAGAGCTTCGATGTTGCCCGGGCGGAAGCATGCGTCACAAAATCGACTATTACTGGTAATGCAGTCACTTGCATCACACTTCTCATAATCTGCTGAGTTCGAGTCTCCGAGAGTGGCCTGATTTGTTAATTTTGCTAATTCGTTTTTTTTTGTTTCCCTTGTTAAAAAAAAGGAAGAGAGCTTTTGTGAGATCATGTCCGATGCTTCGATGTTTGGCTCACTGCGATTATGACCAAAAAAAAAAAATTTGGGTGCTGTCGGCAGCACGTACAAATCATGCTCACGAAAAGAAAATGTCGTCCCTTCGTGACCAAACCATATTTTTTTATGGCTTCATTCGGCCGCTTTTAATTTTTCATATTAAAAAAGTCCCTTCTTTGAAGCAAACCTTCGGTAACCTGAAACCCAGCGAAATTAAATGCCTGGCTTCTTGAAACTCTTTGATACACGGCATTTCACTCGTAGCCATCCAGCAACAACCGTCCAAAACAGGAGCCAAAACAAACCGGGTTCATGGAGAGAGTGTCAGAGACAGGCACTTGAGTGGTTGTGATCATAATCAATCCAGCCCGTCGATTGGTCGATCTCCTGGACCATGTACGGTGGATGATGAACGGCATTCATATTCACCCCATGGACCCGACCGGCCGAATTAATCCGAGGTCCTGGAGCCATGGACCTCCTCGATGGTTAATGGCTTGCCGTTTGTGTTAGTTTTTTTTAATCCAGATGGATAGTGTACAGCACACTAGCACGCAATCAATGATTGTTCAGTATGATGCAAGAAATCACCCTAATCTCAGTTAGCTACTCGTACCTAGCTGGTGGAATAGCAGTGTTTTGGTGCGGAAACTATAGTAAACAATCATAGGCAGGACCTCTCACCACTCCAGCCAGAAAGTTTTTGGTGGGTAAAGCGTCAATTTAATTAGCTAGGCTGGAGATCTTTACCAAAAACTTTTGTTTCATTTAGCTGCGATTTAGTCCCAAGTTCAGACCACAACCGAAAAGTTCAAGCATACATTGCTAAGTTGAACCCTGTTTAGTTTGGTTGTAGCTGCCTGGTTAGTTGAAATACCGGGCTTTGAGATATTTGAGAAGCGGTTTTGAGAACCAGAACACATGGTTCAACTAGGATTTGTGAATTTTAAAAAACGACTTTGAGGTATTCGAAAAAACAATTTCAAGAAATCGAATTCAATATTCGGCTTGGATAAACAACAAACACTATAGGTCTTAAACTGAATTTAATTATGCACTACCAAAAGGTGCCATGATGGCATAAATAATTACTCCTTTCGGCTATAAAAAAAAAAGGAAAAGTACCGATTTGGTCTTGAATTTTCACCCTCACCCCATTTTGGCCCCTGAACTCTAAAACTGAGTTAAACCGGACTAAGTTGGTCCTTGACCGGTTAAAGAAGGTTTGTGGTGGTTTTAGTTGACGTGGCGTTACACGTGGCGGGGGTGGCATGGTGTTACACGTGGTAACATATATCGATCCCCTCTCTCTTACACGTGGTGACATGGCGTTACACATGGTGTTACACGTGGTTACACGTGGCGGGTTTGGCCATGTAAACTAAAACTGTCCATGTGGACACCACATTAGCGAAAATCCCACAAAACCACCGTGTCGACCAGTCAAAGGACCAACCTAATTAGGTTTTAATAGTTCGAGGATCGAGTTAACCACGTTTTAGAGTTCAGGGACTAAAATAGAACGAGGATGAAGTTAAAGGACCAAATCGATACTTTTTCCAATTTAAAAAATAGAGGAGTGTCTATCTCAAATGCGCCTTTATTTTAGCCCAAGTCATAAGCAATTTTGTGGGCCACTGGATTCTAATATTGCAATGGCCAGATCTCTCCTCCCTCCTAACCGTCTTTTTCCCCTACTCTTTGCATGTGTCTTAGTTGCCACTGCAGACTCCTTTGCTCCTCCTTCGACCATTACTCCTTCCCTCTTCGGCGCCGTGATTCTTCCCCTTCTTCTCACCTTCTTCCTCTACGTCGAGGAGGTGTCCCCACAGGCCTACCACCGCCGGATTCACATCTATCTTGTTCCTCCCTCTGTCAAGCCCATGGAAGGGACCTTGGGAGCGCTGCACAAGGATTGAATTGGCAGACGCTTGCGAAATAGCAAGACCGGAAAAATAGACATTTACATGTTTCCCTAAAACGTACTCTTTCATCTTAGTCCATGGCACTATAATTTTTTACATGTATATAGCTGACCGTAGGTATCTAGCTAGTCAGGCAGTCCGCGATGATGCTGGATTAATCAAGTTAACTATTCTTGGCTAGGAAGCGGGATTAATCAAGTCGCATAAATTTTACACGAAAACAGTTCAATTCCCTATATATTAGTATGCACGACTCGTGAATTTTACACTAAAGGCTAATTCAAGTCAAAGCCTATTTTAACGCTTTACATTGGACGGGATGATGAAAGCACATGCAAAATCATGGCCATTTATCTATTAAACATCCTATTAACTTGTTCGTACGCTAGCTCCATCATATCACCCACACCAACAGGACGTAGTACGCCCCTAACCAAAGTGAAATGCGTAAAGTAACCTCTTAAATATCTTCGTACTGGAGGGGTACGTGTCTTGTTGACATCCGTGGCCATGGCGATTCATTCCGGACTCGGGAGCCCGCCTACGACGTGAGATATGTATTTACTTGTGCTTCTCTGAAACAATAGAGGATGTCTTAATCAAGGTTTGAATTGGTTGGAGATCAGATCTAAGAGATTAGCTAACCTTAATCTAGCTGGGTTAGTTTAGTTCTATTTTTGTGTTGACAAGTGACAGCTAATACTTCAAGAATCTCATGCGTTTTCATCGGCCTAAGACCATGAAATCACAACGTTTTTTCGCTGATTTTGCAAGTCAGCCAACAATAATACTTTTTTTTTTCCCTTTTTTTGTCGGTTTATTCATCTAACCGGATGAAATAGAAGTGGACTGGGTTTTTTTTAATTTTTTTTATGTTATTCCGTTGGTCTAGGTGCATTAGACGGTGAAATAGTTGTCTTTTCGTCGTCAAAGGGATTATATGGCCGACAAAAGCACCTATTTCCTAGTCTCTATTATTTTCTCTTCCAATCTAGCTGACGCCACTGAGCCACTCTCCTACTTGACTAGCCTAGTATGCAACCTCCTTCTTCATCTCCCCCATCTCTCCACTCTCCACTACACCACCGGACACCAACAAGTGTAGTTGCCGCACCCTTTCCTCCCCTCCAACAGGTAGTGAACACCGACTAGAGCGGAGCAGCGGCAGCAATGGAACGCAGGGAGAGAAAAGTGGCACGCAGTGAGCTTCCTATAACTCGGTGGATTTAGAGACGCATAGGAGGAACAGAGCAATGACAACTATGGTGTGCAATGATCTTCCCCAGGCCCCAGCTCATCGAAGCTGGCGGTGCACAGGGGAGCGGAGCAACTACAACTACAACGCTCGTGGGAGAGGGGCAGCGGATATGGCAGCATGGCAAGCTTCTCTCCCACGAACAACATGGCGAGACGAGCTCCCTCAGGCATGGCAGCGACCTCCTCATCTTCCCTCGAGAGTGGCGCGGGAGCGTGGCGAGCTGCTCTCCTAGGCACAATAGTGGTCTCCTCCTCCTCCCCCGCAGTGGTCATGGCGTACTCCTCCTCGCCCCTCTGCAGCAGCGGCTAGCTACTTCTCTCCCTATGATGGCGGCGGCAAGGTCCCCTCCCACGACATCGACGACTGGTTTAGTTTTTTAAAACAAAAAATCATTGTATTTTCATTGGCCATTGATAGGACTGACGAAAATACCATCCTCCCTAGCACGCCATGGGATCTCAAAATACATTTCATCGGTAACATTGTGGTGATGAAATCGTCGTTGACGAAAATAAGTCTTTGTTGTCAGCCAAAAGCCAAGGAAAAATGATGACATGTCAGTGAAAATGGCTCGTCGGCAAATGCCATTATTTCGTTGGCTTGTGGTCGATGCACGAAAATGTTCTGGATTCATGTAGTGTAACCGAGTTAATTTTGTTAGAGCCTACTCCGAATTGGGCCATGAGATGGGCCCACAAACACGCGGCGATCAGACTCCCCCAGGTCTTAATGGCCCTCAAGGCCCAACTGGAGCAACGACAAAGGCTCTGGGCCAACTCAATCCAAAAGACTAGTCCATTAGGTGAGGGACGCCCCCGCCTTATAAGTCATGCTCCCCCATCATCGTTAACCGATGTGGGACTAAACCCAACAATCTCCCCCATTACACATCGGACAACTTCGTCACACCGGACCACTTCGTCCTACACCGTGTGAGTTCTATAGGAGATGGTATCAGACCACTTCGTCTGATACCATCGAAATGGGTTCAAACCTGGAGCTCTAATACCACTTGTTAGAGCCTACTGTGAACTGGCCCATGAGATGGGCCCACAAATACACAGCGATCAGGCTCCCCTAGGTCTTAATGGCCCTCAAGGTCCAACTCACTACTAGAGAAACAGCCTTCCATACCGGCTTATCGGTCCGTGAATACGAACCAAGATAATAGTAGCATCGGTCCTGTTCAGTAGTTCCAAGGCTTCAATCCTTGTTAAATCGCTCACATTAGTCCCGGTTGGTAATACCAACCGGATTGATCTCCTCCCATGCAGCTAGTACAGCCAGTGGCATGGAAACTCATCGATCCCGGTTGGTATTACCATCCGGATCGAAACCTTTAGTCCTGTTAGTGTTACTGAACCGACTAAAGCCTCATCTAAGAATCTTTAAAATGAATGCATATCCTAGTTATATCAGAACGCGTGGGTGGGTGAGTTGGTTAGAAGGGTGGGGTGGGTGAGTTGGTTAGAAGGGTGAGTGGGGAGTCACGAGATCTCGGGTTCGAATCCCGCAGAAGCCATATGTGCGCATTATATTTTTAAATATTTCTAACATCTATCCCTGGTTGAGAGCAACCGGGACTGATGGCTCCATGCCATCAGTCCCGAATTGTCTATCCCGGTTCCAAAACCGGGATTGATGCCGGTTTGGAACCGGGATTGAAAGCTCAATCCGTGGTAGTGACTGGAGCAACGACAAAGGCTCTAGGCCAATTCAACCCAAAAGACTAATCCATTAGGTGAGGGACGCCCCCGCCTTATAAGTCATGCTCCCCATCATCGTTAACTGATGTGGGACTAAACCCAACAAATATAATATTGTTTAACTAGTTTAACAGGGTTAATCAGGAGGGAGAACTTATCTCACTTTTTGGTTGGTTAACTACTTGATCCGTGGGGGGTTGGCAGGTATAAAACCTCTAATCCCCACCGTTTTCGAAAAAAAAAATTCAAATCCACACTGAAACAAAAGCAGTGTTAAGGCTCTCGTCAGATACTTATAAGGAAAGTCGAAGGAAAAGGAAATAAAACAAGTTTATTAGGCTACAGTAGATACGTTCCGAACAGAGGATCGCAGCCAAAAGTTTTTTATTGAAAAATATCTTTTATACATAGGATTCACATGGATCAAAACATCTCTCTACCGGTAGAAATTTTTCCTTGGATTGATGACAACCAATCAAGTCGGACATATGTCCTGTGTTTGGTAGGACTCACAGTACATCAATAATGTAATGATGCATACATCCAAATTCTCATTACAATACTTTCATTTATGTTCTTGTGTTTCAAATACTAGTTCGTGTTTCCAAAACCTTCATATTTTTTTTTCTCAAAAATAAAACCTTCGTGCTTTTAAATCCTCTATTTTCCAAACACCGTTCATGCACGACTCTCCTTTCCTATGTTTTCAATTCTCACGTTTCAAACAACTTTGATATATATGCATGGTTTTTAGCTTTTTCCCTCTGTAATAAATATTTGGTTTTTGGTTATGTAATAATTGCGCACATTCCTGATTGATGGAGAGAAAAAGTATATATAAATAATATCTCGGACGGGCAACGGTGATCCAGCAAAACTGTGTTTGAAGAAAGATCGACGAAAAGCCACGGTGCCACTCCACCGGCGCTGTCGTTGGCTCGCCTTCTCACGCCCCCCACGTAGGTTAGGGTCGTCACGAAGTCACGATGACTTCAACTGCAGAGGATCCTGGTGCCCCCGCGCAACGCTCGTGTTGGCGATTCGATCGTGATCGATGGCCGTTTTTGGCCGCTAGCTAGCTAGCTTTCCTCTGTGTGCCAGCTCCGTTGCTCCAATATATGGAGCAGTACGTTTACGTACGTCGTCCAACGCTTTTAACCATCTACTTACTATTGGTGCCTACGGAATTTATGACGTACCAGCTAGCGAGTACGGCATACTTAACTCAGAATTGCTAATTCTTAGGCGACTGAAATTTTCTTAACTATCAGTCACTCTAAAATTGCACTCTAGTAAGACTAAAATTGCACAGCTTACAAAGATGCCATTTTAGTATCAAAATTGTTACTTATTGATCATCAGTTTTATTCGTTGATTTCTATACTTTGTTGATGCATAAATCTGTTAAATACACGTGCTTACATACTTTTTTTTCCTATGTTTCAAGGCATCATGTTTGTTTTAGTCAATCTAAAATTATACATTGGTAAACTAAATTTGCACTTATTCATAATGTGCAATTTTAGTGGGAAATTTTATTAATAATCGACTGACACTTATTTTATTATCAGGCAACTTGCTCTTAGTCGAACCCTACTTAACTTACTTACCATCTCGAACAAACACTTCAGATTTCTCCCCTATAACACTATTTCATACACACTCTATTTATCCTCTAAAATTTCTTCACACTTTAAACTACACTGTAAAATATTCCTTTTCTTCAACAGACACTATGTCCCAAAAAGTCAGATGAACAGTGTTTTCAGTTACTACTAGATATGCTCTTACTAGTGAGGGTAGGTACAGCTGAGGCAGTGACAGCTAGAGTCAATGTCATGCTTCTGCCTCAGCGACCAGCTGGCTAGCTAATTAATCTAACCCGGAAGTGGTTCATGTAATAGCCTATTTTAGAGCATGTTCGATGATTGAGCTGAATGTTAAGCTGAAATTCGAGAGGCTGTTAAATCTGCTTCTCGAAGACTGTCCGTGTTGTTTATATTATTTTAATAGCTTTTAGAGCTAACTTCGTAATAAAAAAAAAGCTAGACTAAAAAATCAAATCGTTTAGCTTGTCAATTTAGCTAGGCTTAAGATTTAAGACTAAGCCAAACCACTCCAAACATGCTTTTAACCTCTCCTTCTTGAGAAATTTTGGTACAAGTCATGGTAACATGGTAGGCACAGTGTATAAAGAGGTAGCAATCTTCATGTATAGTATAACACATGCCATACTCTTATATAGTATTCTCTTTAGGGTTTTCAATGTATCTATCAACTCTAGAGATAGCTTGTTCTATAGACTACACTAACTAATAATAGTTTTTCAAACCATCAGTTGAGCGAAATCAAAGGAGGATTATAGGCGATTTATTGGGTCATTGGATTATCTAGATCTCCTCCTCTCTCTAATATTGCTCATCTTAGCGCTCCCCATCACTTTTTTTGCTTTGCCCCTACGCCATTGCAGCTGCCGCCGCTGAGTTAAGGTTTAGAATTCACCATATTAGGTCTAGAGTTTACCACGTCTTCCTAAGCTTAGAGGAAGGCCAGGCCAGCGAAAGCACACTGATGGGTGGCATTGTAGTGAGACCATGATGGTGTAATAGCCGGAGGAAGAGGAGACAAAGCGGCGAGGACACCATTCACCACAGCTGGTGACCGAACAGAGCAGGACGATGATAAAGGTGTGTGAGCTGCATATAGCAGCAAGAGAGAGAGGAGAACAAAGGCGAGAGGGGTGAGAGGGGAGGCAACTAGGCTGCCGGCTAGCCAGCCCCAACTAATAAGTAGAGTTTTTAACACGCTTTGGCCGACGGCGCATGCACAAGACCCCCCGAGACGGGTGCCTGCAGGCTGCGGACCGCGACCCCACGGGAAACGTCCCGACAACGCGCGAATACCCTGAAGCGGAGGCTACGGAGTCCGGATGGTCACTGCGCACGTGAGACGGTCTGCCCCCGACTCGCATACGCTATGCTGTTCTCTTTTTTTTCGTGAGACTGATGGGTCAGACGGAGAGATCTTAAGAGAGAGACGTATAAGATTCCGTAGAGGCACACTGTACAGTCTCTGCCAGTGCACCTGCACCTGCACCTGCATCTAACCTCCCAACGACTGAGACAGGTCAGCGTCCGCTCGCCAGAGATCGGGCCCGCACGTCAGCCTCTCTCTCCGGTCGGCGTCGGCGGCAGGGCAGGGCCACCTACCCCGCGCGCGCTGCTCCCCGCGCGCACGGCAGACGGCGCTGCCACTGCGCCCAGTAGAAAATGCGCCGAAAAATCGGTAGGAAATTTCACCAAAAAGGCCTCGCTTTCCCCCCCCCCCTTTCTTCTTGGGTTTTTCTCATTTTTTTACCCGCTCCCTACCCGCATCGCTTCAAAGCCAAGCGAATGGCACCCACGGCCACGAGCCAAGACAAAGCCGCACGCGCGCGCGCGGCGTCGCCTCCTCTGCTCGGCGTAGATCCAGTGCGGCGCCGCTTCCTTCCGCCCGCGGCAATGGCGTAGCCAGCAGCCTCCCTCATTCCCGCGGTGACCCGCTAGATCTCCGCACAAGGTGTGTGGCCCAACTGGCCATGGCTTCGTGGCATCCGAAGGCGGCGGGGGCGGGGGCGGGGAGGGAGGCGCCGCAGCCGGGCTCGCCGACGTCCACCACTACGACGACCACGACGGCGTCCCCCGCCGCGGAGCTCCCGCTCGACGCGCCCGAGGCCAGGGCGCTCGGCGAGGCGGAGGCGGCCACGGAGAGTGTCACCGTCACTGTCCGCTTCCGGCCGCTCAGGTTTGGTACTTTGGTTGGCTCCCCGCGCGCGGTCGCGCTTGGTTTCTTCGGTTGGGTTTGGATTCTGGCAATGCGGATTGATTTCGGTGGTGGTTTTTGTGCGCGTGTGAAAGCCCGAGGGAGATTCGGCAGGGGGAGGAGATCGCGTGGTACGCGGACGGCGAGACCATCGTGCGGAGCGAGCTGAACCCCAGCATCGCGTATGCCTACGGTATGTGCGTGATTCGGTCAGGGGTTTTGGGGGTTTTGGCTGGCCGCACTTGTGTTACTGCATCGTCATTGGCTCTCCTCTGACGACGCTGATGCGAATTTCACTGGGACCGTGGCTTTTAGTGAGAAATTAACAGTAGATTGAGTTATTTGTGAGTTTGATCAGTGAAACTCGTTGAAGTTTAACTATTGGAGATGCGAGTGGATTGCTTGGAGTAATGGGTTTGGAAGTAATTACTACTCGCTAGTCTTTGAATGATACTGGCACACATGCTGGACTAATGCATTAAGCTGGATGAATGATACTGCTCGAATGATTTTGTTTGATTACCCAAGCTAATGATATTGATTGCTTATGTAAACTATGTTCAATGGAAAGATAAAAAACATTGTTTTGATGTCACTGTGGAGGCACAAGGCTGTTCTTGAAACACCCACGATAGTTGGAGGCTGCCTAAAGAGAGAGTGCTTAGAGGCTCTATTGTGGATGCTCTAAGAACATATTTCCAATTTTTTTTTATGAGAGGCTAATAAGAAATTTCATATCCAGATCGAGTCTTTGGACCAACTACAACAACACGCCATGTGTATGATGCTGCAGCCCAACATGTTGTTAGTGGTGCAATGGACGGAATAAATGGTATTGATATTTTGTTCTCTTATTCCTATACTGTCTGTTGTTCTTCAATTTTTTTATCTGAATACAAGAATGAAGAATCAGCGTTGTGTTCTTGTCAACTCTCCAAAAATTTGCATTACTTGTTTATTTGAGTTTACAAAATGTTTGGGATATCCATCCATTTCAAATGAAAAAAATCTGGGATATTTTAGGTAAAGCACTGGAGTCTGTGCAGTTGAATTGAAGTAATTATTGATCCATATGAAAATTAATTGATTTATATTACTCTTCAGTGGTGAAATTAGGATGCCATTACACATTTATTGTGCTTCTATTGTTTAGGCGGGAATGACAAACTTCCATTTCTTTTTTACTGTCACAGGTACAATATTCGCTTATGGGGTTACAAGCAGCGGGAAGACACATACGATGCATGTAAGAAAATATATAGCAAAAAACTTGTTTAGGATACCACTGTTCCTAATGAAGTTATGGAATTCCATAGTCTCGTGCTTTGAAGTGTACCTCATAATGGAAACAGTCAAGAATATTTTGAGTAAACAATTATGATCTCAGCCTGTTGTTGAGATGTGTAGCTTCATCTTATAAAGTTGAAATGGTGATTTTGTGCTTTGCCCGCCATTTCCATTATAAACACGCTATGATGTTATCATTTTATGGTCTCTTGCTTTATAAGGACCACAAATGGCCACTCTGCAGAGTTGGTTTTTTTGCCAGATAATCTGGTGATATGTTGTGCTATCTTTGACCCTTTTCAAGAAACAAGATAATTGTCACATCTCTTTTATGAGCATGTCATTTGCACTGACACACATTTCTCTTTTCTAGTTTTTTTAACTGTAACTTGTACACATTCCAAAACATTTCTTAGTTTCTTCATATATACAATTTATTAATGAGCAGGGAGATCAAAGATCCCCAGGGATAATACCTTTGGCTGTGAAAGATGCATTTAGTTTAATACAAGAGGTATTCTTTGGAATCCATATCTATTATGATTTGACCAAGCAATTATTTTATGTGATTGATGGATTGTTTTTCTTACATTTCTGCCAATGTCTTTCTTTGTAGACCCCAAATCGAGAGTTTCTCCTTCGTGTATCATACTTAGAAATCTATAATGAGGTATGTTGTCCTCAATTGTGCATTTTCTGTAATAATGGTAATTTAATCTAGGCAGCACAAATGTTTTGCTCTCTGTGCTTCAAAATAAAATGTGATAAGATCTCAATGTTATATAATAACGAAGAGCTGTATGCCACACATGTAAATGCGCTTTTTTTGGGTGGGTGGGTGGGTGTTTTTTTTTTTTTGGGGCATAGTCTTAAAGCAGCATGAATCAGAAGCACAAATATGAAATATGTACTAATTAGTACAGCTTATATTTGGACTGATGATAAGTGCTGCCAACACCATGTAAGAGATTCATATTGAAGACTAGGGTAGCTGCTGTGTTGGAAGCATTACTTTGTCAACAATGCAATTTCATGTTGTGGGTCCTAGATCCTTCATTTAGTTTCTGTGGTCATTAAGCTAAGTTTGACCTCAATTTGAACCTCATACGATAAAGATGAGAATGCGGACCTCTTTTTTCAGTATTATTCCAACATTTGAAGAGTAAAAAGAAAAAAAATCTGCATAGCCATTTGTTTCTGTCTGGTCTTTAGTTAAAACTTTTGGTAGGTTAGCAACAAAGAGTAATACCAGAATTTGGTTACACAAGTATGAAGCCTGCCCTTTTGTGCCTGGTTTACTTACATTTTTGCACATAAAGTAGGAATTGCATATTTGTATCTAGGGACTAAAAAGTGATTTTCTAAAATTTTTTCTGAATTTTTCCCTAAAAAAGTATTTATTTATGAATGCAATGCTATTTATTTTAAATCGAGTGACTTTTATTCCTAACTAATCAACTGATTGTTCTATATTGTATTGAATATTGATTGAGAGTTTCAATTAATATAGGTTGTCAATGATCTATTAAATCCTTCAGGGCACAACCTACGAATTAGGGAGGATCTCCAGGTGTGAAACATCTTCTTTCTTAAGTAATAGAAGTATTCGTCATATATGCTAGTCTTGCCCTTGGTCTTTAAAATGTACTGTTATAAACTTTTAACACTTGTAAGTCCTAACTCCAAAATGCTACTGCTTTATTAATTAATAAATAATAAAACTGGAAGATAGTTTTTAACTAACTGAACAATGAACCTTCTTGAGGACAATCACTGGTTGTTGTTCCGTGGGATTGTCCTCAAAATAGTACCGACCATGGTTCACAAGAATGTAAGTTATTTAGTAGTGGTGTACTGGTGTGCATGTGTAATTAGTCTAATTATAGGTCTAATTTTCTTCTATGCAACAGTTGAGTAAATTTTGACCAGCGAATTTGCTTAATTTCTGGAGTGTTTTCCCTATCTAGAAAATCACTTCATGGATGCAGATGAACATGAAATTAATCTCAAATTTGGCTACATGGCAGATCACACATGAGCTACCAATTGCTTAACAGAAATGCAGCATGCCATTGGTTTGAACTACATTTCTGACAATTCTTAATTATTATTAATTATCTCAGGGAACATTTGTTGAGGGCATAAAGGAAGAAGTAGTGTTATCTCCTGCGCATGCTTTGTCCCTTATTGCAGCTGGAGAAGGTTGTTTTTCTAAATGCTTTAATTGTCTGTTTGATGTATCGTGTGCCTCTGTCAGCATGATTTTGTCCATAATACCAGGATATCAGCATGACCAGTTATCAACGATAATCCTTATGTAAAAAACTATCATGTAATAAAGTTCAATGCACATAATAGAAAATCTGATGAAAATTGATAACATAACACTAGCATTTGTATATTTTCTTTCTAACTACTGTACGATTTCCTGTGACAATGATGTTATTGAACATCTAGAGAAGTATGATTATTTTTTTTATAATTGTAAGAATTTGAAACATGCCAATTTTTTAGAGAGAGAGAGAGAGAGAGAGAGAGGGAGACAGAGAGAGGGAGGGAGCGGTGCAACTGTTTATTGAACATAAATGTGAGATTGATCACTAGTCGTCTAAAATCTATTTGCACTTTGATATATGCGTAATTGCTCTTGTTAGTACCCCAAATTTTGTTGGTTGTTATTTGTTAACTTTCTACTACTTTATTACAGTTAAGTGCAGTTGATCCAATGTACTTATAGTTTACTGTATTTTTTGTGTTTTTTCAGAGCACAGACATGTTGGATCCACTAACTTCAATCTACTAAGTAGCAGAAGCCATACAATTTTTACATTGGTAATATGAGTGAATTTTATGTTAATAAATTAGTTTCTTCTGTATTTTCCTACTTAAAAAAAATATGTGAAGCACTCTCAGTTGATGCATAAATTAAAAAACTCCATTGAGATTGATCCATAGAATTCAGCAATCAGCGTAATGTTTATGTTTATTCTAGAGATGAGACTGATGTTAAAAGTACGGGCATCTGACATTGTGGTTACATCTTTTATATTTTTCTTTTCAATTTATTGTTTTGTTCAGACAATAGAGAGCAGCCTCTGCGGTGATTCTAATGAAGGGGAAGCAGTCACCTTCTCGCAGCTGGTGGGATAATCTTCTCTTTGCTTTTTTGTTTTTTCTTAATCCATTGCTGTCTTTTGAGCAAATTAGTCTAATGTCCATTGTTGTCAAAAAATTAATTCGACATAAGATATGCACCTGCAATCCATATATGCCTGATATCATCAGTGAATAATCTGAATATTATGCGCATTATTGCAGCCAAAACATAATGATCCCTTACTTTTCTTAGTCATTTGCAGAATCTTATCGATCTAGCAGGTTCCGAGAGTTCAAGGGCTGAGACTACAGGTGTACGCCGAAAAGAAGGGTCTTATATCAATAAAAGCTTGCTAGCTCTTGGAACGGTGGGACTCATTCCTATAATCAGCATTTGTTAACGTAGAATCTTGCCATTGCTATAGAACTATAGGCATGTTATGCTCGTGCTATTAAGATCCTGGAAACCTATTCGGTTTGTTGCCTCTGCAATGTTTGTGTAGATCCAACTTCAAAATTTGAACATTATATACCCTAAACCCTGTCTAAATTCCCAAAGTCACAGATCTACATTCCTGTATGCAGTATTGCTTATTCCACTTACTGAAGACATTTGTAAGCTTATTTCGTGAATTAGAACACCTCAGAGAAAACGATATAATATAGTTTTGTGATGTTTCCATTTGATGTTTTGTTTCTTTACAACTGTACCAAGTGGTTATGACAGCCAATTCAATAATCTGAGTTTTTTTAATGATTCCCTTTATTTATTTGAAGAAGTTAGTCAACTCAAGTCATACAACTTTATTTAACTTTTAACTAAAAGAAGTTGGTTTGCACATTTCAGGTGATCTCAAAACTGACTGATGGGAAAGCTACTCATATTCCATTTCGTGATTCAAAATTAACAAGGTTGCTGCAGTCATCCTTGAGTGGTCAAGGACGTGTTTCTGTAAGTTCCTCACGTCACTGCTTAAAATTTTAAAACTGTTCATTATTGTATCATCAGTTGCGGTTTTTTTTTGGCAGCTGATTTGCACAGTCACTCCAGCATCAAGCAACTCAGAAGAGACTCATAATACGCTAAAATTTGCCCACCGTGCGAAGCACATTGAGATCCAAGCATCACAAAATAAGGTGGATAGGCTTGCTTCTCAGATTCTTGGCCTTGTGTTTTAATCCTTTAAATTTTTTTTGGGTATTTCTGACTCTTATTTATAACTGAACTCATGATTTGCAGATTATGGATGAAAAATCTTTAATAAAGAAATACCAAAGTGAAATCCGTCAATTAAAGGAAGAGCTAGAACAACTGAAAAGGGGTATTCTTACTGGCACTCCTTTGAACGATGTGATAGAAGATAATATAATTCTTTGGAAACAAAAGGTTATTTTCTTTTATTTATTGTATTTTTTAATGCTTAATCATTTTGTTGACTTTCACTTTAATTGTACTATATCTGTTGCCACTACTTGGGTGCATTATGTATTAGTATCCTTACCTAATGCTGCTTGCACACTTCATTGGTGGGTCTTAAGTTTCTAACTCAAGTTCTTCATCACTTGAAAAGTTAGAAGATGGTAATGTCAAGCTTCAATCTAGACTGGAACAAGAAGAAGAAGCTAAAGCTGCTTTGCTTGCGAGGATTCAACGTCTAACAAAACTAATCCTGGTTTCGACAAAAGCAACCCAGACTACTAAATTATCTCAACGTCCTGGACCAAGGCGAAGGCATTCTTTTGGTGAAGAAGAGGTCTGATTATTCAGATGATGTTATAAAATATTAAGATTTATATGAGCTTGCACTTATCATTTAACATGATCTTTTTTATTAGTTTCAGTGCCTTTATTTTTCTAAAGTTTGCCTGCTAAATCTGCAGCTTGCATATCTCCCTTATAAAAGGAGAGACATTGTAGTGGATAATGAAAGCAGCGAGCTGTTTGTTCCAATGGAAGGATTTGGTGAAACACTTGAAAATTCTTCGAAGGATGAGAGGAAAAATCGTAAAGGACTCCTTAACTGGTTCAAACTGCTGGTATAGAAACCAGATACTGTTTAAACCACTGTATTTTAACATTATTTAGCATAGTGAGCAGTTGTATTTCTTTTCTTGTCATATCATTTGCCATACCTCTTGCATTACCTATATCAAGCTATCTGGTCTCATAAGAATGGCTACTTTAGACGATGTGGTGGATAGTGAATCACATCCTCACTGATAGTGTAACCTTGTATGTAATATCCAATCATCCAATGTGCCGTAGCTGTATCAATTCCTAAATGAACAAACAAGTTAAATTCTTGGGAATTTCTTTAGTATGGTTAAGATTATATTTTATTTTTGGAGCCAAACTAGAAATGATGGGTTTATTAGAATTCTGCTCCTTGCTGACATCTGTGTCATCTTAACTGTATGCAGAAGCGAGATAGTGGTTCTGCTACTCTGACAAGTTCTGATGGTGACAAATCTAGCTTGACCAAATCATTCACTGCCCCTTCGACACCTCTGGGGGATGGAATTACTTTTCCATCAGAACGAAGGATGTTGAATTCTATGCTTGCTGAGAATGCAGCAGCTGATCTTTTGAGAGTGGGCCATGAAGAATTTCCTTCTCACAGCCTTCCTGTAGAAGAAACACCTTTGGTATAAGTCTGAGCCATATTTTCTTCATTTTGTTTCTTCACATAATGTTTGTGCATCATCTGTGCACATTTTTTCCCTTTTTTAGTTCCATTAAGCGAAAAGAATGGGTTACAATTCTAAATGCAAAAAAAAAGAGAAAAACAGAAGCTGAAGTAGGGGATGGAACAGTATTCCAACAACAGACAAGACTGGGATTCAGAGGAATTAATTGATATAAGTAGTATAGTCTATTGCAAGTCCGTAAGTAGATAGTCTAACCAAATCATGATGGCACGATCTGCTATATCGTATGGTGACAGGTCAGCAGAAAAACCTCAGATCATTTTGATTTATTGAGAGAGCAGTTGAAGATTTTGTCAGGGGAGGTTGCACTCCATACAAGTGTTCTAAAGCGCCTCATGGAGGAAGCTGGGAGAAGTGAAATGAATGAACAGATTGAGGTGACCTCTCCCATGGTCCATTTTTTTGGTATATTATTATAATCACTCTTGATTTTGAAAAATTGCCCTTTTGTGCAACTGAAGACGGAAATAAAGGTGGTCAATGACGAGATTAATGTCAAGAGGCAGCAGATAGCATCTTTAGAATGGCGGATTGCTCATTCAATGTCAGACAGTCAAGGGAAGCTCGATAATGTAGAACCTTCACCAGTAATGTTTATCTGCACTCAATCTGGTTTTCAACCAATTTATTATTTGAATTATGTATGCATATTTAGACTGTTGTACTGGATTTGCAGTCTTATACTGAGATACTTGTGCAACTCAATGAGAAAGCCTTTGAACTTGAGGTACTGAAATCATTCTTTTATGTATGCACTCTTTTGGCAGTGAACTAGATTCTCCTTGGGGTTCAAGGCATTGTACTGAGCTTTGTTTTGTATTATCTTCTTCTTAATACAAAAGCACGCAGCCCTCTTGCATAGTTGCATGTTCTCAAAAAATGTATCAGCAATCAAGAATAGACAATAAATTATGGTATTTTCAAGAATGAAGTTTGCAATTCTTGGGGAAAAAAATATCATAAGTCATTAAAAGAACAAGCTCACCACATGTATTCCACGGACTTTAATAGATGAAAAATCAAAATATTTCGAATTTCCATGGTAGCCTCATATTGGGTCCATTCCATTTGAGTTGGCATGGTATTGTCCTACATCATGCAGTATCTTGGCTAGAAAGCACTAAAACCAAAATTCTGATGCAGTGATTCCAGTGATTTAGTTATGCTTTCTGAATGAAAATTTCATTTCCTATACAAGAGCAAAATGCTCACCCTCTCTCATTCAAATGTAGGACTTATTATAGGTTATGTGCTTTTAAAAAAATTATACGCTATATAATTCACGCAAAATAAGTTAGGTATGTTAATAGAATATTACTGCATGTGCTGCTAAGTTTGTCTCTCAATTTTTGAAGGCTCATTTTCTGCATTTGACTGCAGGTGAAGACAGCAGATAACAGAATAATGCAAGAGCAGCTAGATCTAAAGGTAAAAATACGATTATAAATCTCTACTATTAAAAAGAGACTAATGGTGGTGGTTGATATGTTCTACACAATCCATCTTCCTAAAAATGTGCCACGAGGTGGTCCTGTCTTTATGTAAAATTTTTTTTGTCCCCCTTAACAGAAATGCCAGCTTCTCGCCATCTTTATCTACATACAACTTCCTCACCCCATCTTTATCTGCAACGAGCCAATGCCATTTTTCCTAGTCTCTCATTTGCATGCTTCTGTTACTTCTCTATTTTATGCTCTTTCCATCTTCTTCCCCATTTACTTCTCTCTCATTCTTACTTGGAATAATGAAGGTCTCTTTAGCTGAATTTGGCAATCTTTGTGAAAAATATTGACAAACTGTAACGATACCTTTTGGCATATATATTGTTTGAAATCCGTTGCAACGCACAGGCGCTCGGCTAGTTTAGTGAAATAAGAGCCCAAGATTGTGTTACTAATAAATTTGCCCCATTATCAGGCAAGCGAATGTGAGGAAATGCAAGAAGCAATTGCTCACTTGAAAGAGCAGCTCTCCCATGCTGTTGAAGCCAACGAGTTATTATCAGAAAGCATCATGTTGCAGCAGAAAACAAGCACCATCCGTGAAGTTGGATTGCAAGTTTGCAATGACAAGCCATTATCCAGGGATTTATCTGTAGAACTGTTGGAAAGAACATTGCAGGTTTGTCTTTTCTCTGCACTCCAATCCAGCATCCTTTCGTTTCAATGCAAGTCCAACAATCACATCCTGTTAAGTGAAACCTATAGCTAGGTGCCTGGCAAACATATACTATTTATACTGCATCTCATCGTAAGATTGATCTAGATGAGACTGCCCTTTTCTCATGCTGCCACGCCTGCCATGATGATGCACGCCTACCACATCTTTTATTTGCGGGTAATTGGTAGTACTATAAATTTTTCTCTAGGATAATCCTTCAAATGGGGTCATTACAAGTTGGCATTTAAAGGAAGGTTTCAATGTGAAAATCTGTGCATTACTGTTCAACTTTAATACTTCATACTTTGGTTCTGATTTGGTGAGACTTCTTTTGGAATGAGCTTTGTTCAAATTCGAAGCCTTTGTTTAGTTTTGATGCAATTGCAAACAAAACGTCTTAGCATTGCCAATTACGAAATTTCCAAATCATTAATTTTCTGTTCCATTTATCCAATTCACCACATGATTAGTTTTAGTTCAAAACTAATGGGGTGACCAAAAGAATGGTGTTCTTATGTTACTCGTGTTCTGTCTTCAGTCAGAGGTCGACGAACTGAAACAGAGATTGTGTGAACTCACTGAAGCCAAATCTCAACTAGAGGCCCATAATGTAAGGCTTCTAGAGGAAAGTACATATGCCAAAGGCCTGGCCTCAGCAGCAGGTGTTGAATTGAAAGCACTTTCTGAAGAAGTCACTAAACTCATGAAGCACAATGAGAAGCTTTCTAGCGAGTTGGCATCAGCAAGAAACTCAAGTCAACGAAGAGTAAACCATGGTCCAAGGGGTGCTAGGAGGGGTAGCCTCATTAAACGGCATGAACCAGCTAGCAGAAGAGACATGAACGCAAGCTACGAGAGAGAACAAGCTCTGGAGGCCATGCTGATGGAGAAAGGCCAACGAGAAGCGGAACTCCAGAAGAAAATTGAGGAGTCAAAGCAAAAGGAGGCCTTCCTGGAGGGCGAACTTGCAAATATGTGGGTTCTAGTTGCAAAATTGAAGGCTCAGGGAAATAACCTGGATGATCCGGATGCCATGTGTGATAGTAATGATATAATTTATCATGTTCCTGGAGATGATCATGGTAGAAAATAAGCGTCCGATTTTCTGATCTTCGGCAATATGCTTTATGTGCAGGTTGTGGTTTTTTTTTGTATATAAGTCATTTTACCATGGTTCTACTCAAGTGTGAATCAGTGTCTATGGTCTATATATTCGTTAAGAGTTTTGGTGTTTTTGTAAATTGTGTCTGCAGAGCTATGCCTATGTTCTGAGGACTGTCATGCCGGTATGATTGATGTCAATCGGCGTTATAGTATGTATAATGTGGTTGTATATCCATTCTTGATAACTTCCAATTAATTTCAACATGTGAATGTATATGCGTACATCGACGTATACTAATTACTTCGCCTGATCATCTCACCCTCTTGTTTTCACTTTTCAGTCCCCATTTTCTCTGGGTTGCTTTTAATGCAATAACCAAAAACCCGGGCTTTTGCAACTATTCTACCTACATGATTGTACACTAGGAGACAATTGGCACACATTTTCTTTCCTGTTCTAGTTTCTGAAGATTTTTGTGACGATCCTTTCTTGGTCGTCGGCTGCACTGATGCTGAAGCCTCCTGCGGTGGTGATCGGTCGGTCTGGAAGGAAGAAAAGTAGGAGCGATCGATGGGTCTCGTCCAGTCGATCATACATGCATCAGCGCAGGCTTCCTCCATTAACTTCCTGCAGGCTCGTGCAAGGCAACGCAGCGAGCGTCAGCACCTGTACAAGTGCATCCGGACAAAAGGTCTCCGTGTGGCACAACCAAAAGTCGCGCCTTTATTTGACTTGCGTGCCGCTGCGAGTCTCTGTGCGGTTGACAGTTTGACATCGGTCGCTACGATGTGTGTGGCGAAGTGGTGATCAATGTCCTGTAACATCTGGGGGCAGAGCCGGCTGAGCTGAGCTGGGTAGTTTGCGGGTCAGCTCAGCCTGCTGCCGGCTGGGCTGCGGTTGTCAAACACGGGCGGGCTCTGTTTCATTTGGCGGTTTCTGGTGGTTGGCGGTTTTACTGTAGCAAATTTATAAGTCTTTGAAAAAAATTTTAAATAATTTTTTAAAAAAATCTAAATTTTTTACTGTAACAAACCGCCGCCCGCCGGCGGTTTGCTAAAAGGAACGGAGCCACGATGACATCGGCGCTCCCCGCTCGTGCTATGAACAGTGCAAAAACGTGCTCGATGAACATAAGCGGAAAACATGGTAAACCTTAGGGCATCTCTGGTGGTTTATTTTGAATGGGGTACTTAGAGCATCTTCAGCAAAGCTTATAAAACAGAATCTTCTCTATATTTAGAGCCTCTCGTCCTCCAGCAGAGCCTCTATCATAGCCTCTAAATTTAGAGTTTTTCTCTTCCAGCCTTTAAATTTAGAGGCTCTCTATATCGACCTCTATAGTTTTTCCGGATAGAGGCTCTGCTGGAGAGGATGGAAATATAGAGAACAAATAGTGATTTAGAGGGGGTGTATAGAGGCCCGATTTTAGAGTTTCTGCTGGAGATGCCCTAACACTGTTTATAGGGTATTTGGGACACACTGTTGGAATGTAAATAGTGATGGGCAGTGAATAGTGAATTTAGAGAGTGAGAATAGTGATAGGGTTATTGTTGGAAAGTGAATAGCGATGGGACACTGGGACTGTGCCCCAACACTATAGATAAATAGTGATGGGGCTAGGGCACACTGCTAGAGATGGCCTTACCCAAGGCAGCGACTCCGACTGCTTACTGATTAGCCATGTTCATTGTTCTTTCCTTGGTCTTTGCCACTTAAATTTGGATTATGCTATATAGCTAGATATTTTTTTTTATAAGCCAAACACGTTGGCGCTTTATAGCTATTTTTGGAAGATCATAGTGTTTCTTATTAAAACTCTCAAAACTAATTTATAATAATTTTTTGGCCTCTCCAAGCTATCAAACTGATCCTGCAACTTTTCAGATTATAATGCACAACAACTTTTTTGCTCATAAGTTGCATGAGTAGGTTTTTCCATATATGTGTGTGTCTCCAAACACCTCCTACCATCCGATACGTGCTATGTAATCCATGCACCACCTCCCTCCTCTTCATGCCATTTGCAAAACCCCTCCAATTTAATCAAATTTATAGATAAAAAGTCTTCCTCTCCTCTCCTTCTTTGGCCCTGGGCATAGCATCATCAACCCAAACTACCGCGCCTCCACCATCCTCTGCTTTGCATCCCAAACCTACCTTGACCACTGTCCCATGGTTGGGGGCCGTCAGCGAAGCAGTCAGACCGGGGATCTTCATTAGAAAATTTGATGAAATTGGAGGGTATTTTGCAAAATGGCATGAGGAGGGGGAGGTGAGCGCTCGGATCTCGAGCACGATCGGACGGCGTGTGAAGTGCTTCGAGTTGAATTTTTTTCCAATTGCATGCATGTGTGTGAGACGACCTCATGAGGCTGTCTAAGAGCATCTATATCAGCTACTTCAAATTTCTACTCTATAACACTATTCCCTCATTTCTCTAAAATTCCTTCACACTTTACACTACACTTTAAAAAATCCTTTCTTCCAGCAGCTACTCTATTCAGATGAACAGTATTATAGAGTACCTGCAACAGATGCTCTAATGATTGTACAATAAGTATACACACCGTGCGCACTAATAAACACTCCGGAAGGACCAGTACATGAATCATTGATTAATTACGTTTTTAATCACGGGAATAAGTGTGCATGTGTGCCTAATGATGTACCAAAGTGCACAATCAACCACGC
Source organism: Olyra latifolia (assembly GCA_036346145.1). Classification (NCBI taxonomy): domain Eukaryota; kingdom Viridiplantae; phylum Streptophyta; class Magnoliopsida; order Poales; family Poaceae; genus Olyra; species Olyra latifolia. The sequence continues at coordinate 8,095,597 of CM070530.1, forward strand.
AAAGGGAACCAAAGCTCCATCTGATGACAAAAGATCCCCAGCTTTTGCTATCACCTAAAGTGCTTAGCATCTGTATATGACACAAGCCTCCAAATCAGAGCCACCCCCTCACCATTAGTCCAATCCATATATCCCCGGCACGCGCCGCGCCCCCGTTGGCCGCACGTCGCCGTCGCCGTGAAGGAATCACCTCATCCCAAGCAAAGCTGCCGCTTGCGTCCCTCTCGATTGCCTTCTACATCATATCTCTCTCTCTCCTCCTTTGGTTGCTATATATATAAGCCACTTCGATCTCCATGAGCGCACACATGTAGCAGAGGCAAGCTAGAACAGTTTGGATTCACTCACACAATAAGCTTCTCTTGGTAGGGTTAGTTAATTCGTGAGCATGGACATGGCGAATGGCGGCTACTACTCCTACTACCAGCCAGCGCCCTACTACTACAGCTACTCGCAGCAGCAGCCGGCGAGAAGAGGCGGCGGCGGCTCGCGCCCGTCCATGCACCTCTTCCTTCTGCTCGCGACGCTCTTCCTCCTCGCCGCCTCCTCGCTGTACGCGCGGTGCGAGTCGGCGGTGGAGAGCCTGCTCGACCAGCTCCGGGTCTTCCTCATCCTGTCCCCGCTGCTGCTCATCGTCGCCGTGCAGCTCTGGGTGGCGGCGGGCGGGGGCGATCGTCGGGGCGGCGGCCTCATCTACTTCCTCGCGCAGCTGGTCGGAGGCGAGAACCACCAGAGGGATCCGTACGGCCGGTGGGACGGTGGCGGCGCGTCCTCGCCGTGGGGCGTGGCGCTGGTGCTCGTGCTCGTGCTGTTCTTGGTCTCGTACCAGTCGTCGTTGCAGAACTGGTGGTTCCCGCTGCTCAGCCGGTGAAGCTGCATAGGCTCACAGCTACGTGCATACATGCGAGATAGTTATGCTTAACTGGCCTCTATCTAAGTTTGCAACGCAAGTTGTTGTATTGTGAATTTGTGATCCATAATTAGCATGGCCCTTTTATATGCCGTGTAAAAAACTATAAATTTAGATGTTACGGTCTACTGCTTCATTCTAATTTACGGCTGGTTTGGAACGTACGTAGAAATTTAACATGAAAGGTTTAATTGTCAAGAATTTCAAAATGGTTTCTCTAAGATGAGTTATTCATTTTACTTGATGTAATAGTATAGAGAACTCTTATTCTATAGAGGGAACGACGATGACTAATGAACGGTGTAGAGAATTCTTACTCTGCGGTACTGTAAAAATGCTCATTTCGAAAAGATGTGCATCGATCTCTCCTTTGTATTCGTGAAAAATAAAATGATACACGGAGATTTAGTAAAAATCTTGTGATCCTAGCATGTATTAGTTGTGATCTGAGTGTACATTTCTGCATATATTTTTAGCAAAGGATATTTTTTGAGATTAGGGAACTTATGATTTCTTCTAGAGCAATTTTATAGTGGTTAGTAAAATACCATGAGTCCGAGTCATCCATCATGCTAGATTCAATGACTCTTAGGCTCCACCCCTTGCATCCATGGAGATATCTCCTAGTAAAAGTTATCTCATATTTTTTTTCTGTTTTCCTTTTGTCCTCTCTCTCTCTGTGCATGCCACCATCAGCCGCCCCCATGCCGGCCACCCCATACCATAGCCCCAAGTGCACCGCCTCCACATATTATCATGATGCCTACATATTATTGTCCCTGCATGATGTTGCTAGGCACCATCATCTGTCAATCCGACCATTGTCTCCGCACTACCACTGGCCGTTGGTCGAAATTTCGATCCTATCCCTAACATATGAATGGTTAGATATGATTGGTATCTCTTGGTTCATACATGGTATCTCGGACTGTTAAAAAAGTCTTCTTTTATGTACTAGCCAAGTGCTCATGCGCTACAATTGGATCCAATTAAAGAAGATGGCAAATGTATGCTCATCTTTACATAGACGTTTATCTCTGAATGTCTGACTTTTCTCACATTTAATTTTGGATGAGTTTCTATTATCACATGATGAATTGCTTGATTTATTTTCAAGAAACCAATATGTTTGTGCACATGGAACAAATCCTTACATAGAAAAAATTCATGACCATGGAACACTTCACGGCCTTGCTGGACATTGCGTCACCTATGCCGTAAGTGTTGGTGGTCAACCCTGTGCCGGGGTCATAGTCCGCATCGATTAATCGCACCACTTTTGTAGCAATCCACATTTTGAATTGATTCTTTTTTTAGGAATTTTGAATTGATTCATGTTAGAGTTTTGAGTAGGGAGGAGGGAAGCACTTAATGGATGAGTTCTCTGAATGTACCGTTTTGCTAGAGGGAAAGGGAATTTTGGGATATTAGTTGGAGAGATGGGATGTTGTGTGTTGGAGAGGAGTTATTTCCTCGTATCACAAAACTTAATGTTTTGGATATCTACACGGTCTTCGAAATGTAACAAAACTTGGCGTTTTGGACATCAACACGGTCTTCGAAATATAATTTTGATCACTAATTACCATGACAATTTATTTATAAAATCCATAAAAATATGATATTATGAAAGTGCTTTTCGAGACGAATCGATATGTATGATTTTCATGTACCAATTCAAATAATTCAAAAGCTTTTCATACACAAAATTTTAAAAATTTGACTTAGGGCATGTCTAAAAGGTCAAATTTTTATTCAGATAGAGGGAGTACAATATACTGCGCTCCACCACCATCATTATCTTTTTTAATAGTAGAGATCATTCATCGCATTTTTAACCGTTGGATCAATCCAGAATAATAGGTACATGCATTCCAAAGCTAATCCAAAGGCCAAAAATCAGCTCAGAGTAAACAAAAATCAGACGATAACTTTAAAAAATACTAAACGCGTACGTGTATACGTGGTGGATGCCTAAATATCTGGCTTAGTTATGGCTGTCCATATCCTATCATCTGTGGCGATACCGATTTGTGCCAAACCTCAAGCCGTTGTATCGAAGATGGATGTACTTGTCAGCACATAGCCACATACATAGTAAGTAGAGGCTTTCGAAAGTATGGAGTTTACAGGTGAGTATAAACAGGAATATGTAACAGAATAGTGAAGAGTGACAAAGAACGCCACAAGTTAAAAGTCAAGAATGTTCTAGATCAAGCTAGATCCTAGCTCATCGATCCTCTGCATTATCAAGAATCTTTTGGCGAGACGCCATTCTCCACATCTCAAGTGAGAGGAAGAATCAGCTGTCACTGTTCTGGAGCTTCCATCATCTTCTTTTCTTTTGCCGAAATCTAAATAAAGCAGTATTTGGATACCCATCCTACCATTCGGCCCACGCATCAATGGTTCTCGTGCAACCACGTTGATTAATTGTCGATTAGTTAGTACCAACTGATCTACTCAAAAATTAGGCAGCATGCGCTCAATTGATACCTGGCTAGTTTTGATTTAATCTGATGTAAGTAAGCTTGATCTCACAGGTACAAAGAGCCAAAGTTTTCTTCCAAAGCAGAATCAGCATGGAGATGACAATTTCCAAGACAGCAATTAGTTTTTTCTTTCCTCATTTCCCCGTTATATATGACCAGTTGATTAATCAAACAATGAACTATTAATTGGAGAGGGCATGAAAGGGGAGTAGCTAGCTATACAAGAAAGGAAGAATCTTGGGCAGCTTTCGTCAAGAATTTGGTGCCGTCTCTCCTCTCTTTCGGCTCTACTTGATGGATGACTAAAGTAGCTTTCTGCGCTAATCATCGGCAAGTGTGGGGCTCTCTCAACAACGACACACATGCCTCCTGAAAAATCCCGAATATTCCATAGCCCAACATGTACGTACTTATCGCAAAATGTATCGCATGATCGTAATGATAATGTGGTTGTCAGCTGGTGCGTTGATCAACGTGTGTGCGTATGCATACATGGGGTTTCATGCAAGGAGCAGCGATCCAAAAGTTAAACAGACGCGGGGTCATTTTTAACTGAAAGTTAGCAGCAAGTGGCCGGGTTATTTAGGAAAATTAGTCTTAATTTCAGCTTAAATAGTACTAGCTAGTATGAATGTCTTTGGATTTGGGAAAAAAGGAATGCGCTTTGAAAAAGCTCATGAGCTCTAATGGTTAAAACGGTTTATATGAGTTCTAATCATTCCAAGCATAAAGGAAAAAAGTTGAAGGGTTAGTTAATTGTAGAAATCTTTATTGCACAAAAGGAAAATAGTTGTCATAGAAATCTTTATTGCACAAAGGGTTAGTACTGGTGTAATTTGATGTTTCTTTAATTTCCCATCAGATGCACGGGGGGCCCAAATTTAATTTGCGTTAGTTATTTGTAGGTTTTTAGGCGTGCAATAGTCCCTCGCCAATTGGTTATTTGATATTTAAATAGTTTGCACAGTACCCCTAATTGTTCATTTCATCGTCAATTAAGAAAAGGAAAAGTACCAATTTTGTCTATGAACTTTCGTCCTTGTCTCATTTAGATCCATATATTCCAAAACCTGGTTAATTTGGTCCTTGAACTATCAAAACTAGACTGAGTTGGTCTCTTGACGGTCAAAGGATAGCTTGGAGTGGTTTTCGCCGATATGGCGTTACGCGTGGCTGAACATGTTGATCTTCTCTCTCTTATTCTCCCATCCACGTGGACGCCACGTAAGATAAAACTACCCATATGGAAGTTACGTTAGCGAAAAGCTCTTAAAACCACTGTGTTTAACGGTAAGAGACCAATTTAGTTCGGCTTTAACAGTTCGAGGACCAAGTTAACATAGTTTTGGAGTTTAAGGACCAGAATAAGACACTACCGGAGAAACTCTCTTCACTACTAGTTCCAGACCGGTTCCACTACCGGATTTTGGAACCGGTAGTACCTAATCGGGAGTGATACTCAGGGCCGTCTCCAGAAATTCGGGGCCCTAGTACAAAATGCTTAATGGGGCCTTAAAATTTTTAAAAAAATTGTATTTCTAATATAACTAGGGCATACTGTCACTCAATTATATAACTTTAATATGTGCTATTTCATACATATTTAAAAATTTATCAAATATTAATGCTAAAAAACTGACCTTATGTTCTACTGAAAAGCATCATCCGTCTAGTCATCCGTCTTGTGACTTCAGTGGATCGATCGATCAGGCGATCACCACCGATTAGTCGCGTAGATGGTGGATCGATGGGATCGGCAATGTAGGCCGGGCGATGCGCCGATGCCGTAGTGAACAGCAGATCGACGGGATCGGCAGCGCTCGAGGCCTCTAGGAATAGCGCGTACAGGAACAGGCGAACGGCCGTATACGCGTACAACTAAAACGATCAGGTAGCAGTATAGGTTTACAGGAACCGTCGGGCCGTATACGCGTACAACTGAGGCGCTGAATCTCCTGATGGGCTGGGCCGCTGGGCGTCCCGTGTTCGTTGCATCGCGGCTGCCGGCTGGACTACTACGGTACTACCTGATGTTTGGCCCATCGAATTTGGGGCCCTGTGCGGCTGCCCAGCTCGCTCAGGGCCTTCAACGGGCCTGGTGATACTCTAAGATATCACTACCGGTTGCATTAACCGGTAGTGATAGTATTAGAAATGTCAACCGGTAGTAAAAGTATTAGAAATGTTTAAAAATATGTGTCTCACCCTTCTAGCCAACCCACCCACATGCATTCCTTTCTAACTTTTAGAAACGAGACATCACTATCGATTCGTGGCTCAAACCGGTAGTGATGCAACTATCACTACCGGTTCGCGGATTACCGGTAGTGATGTGTCGGTAGTGATATCCACTTCTCTAGTAGAGAGACAAGGACAAAAGTTCAAATCAATACTTTTTTCTTAAGAAAATGATCAATGGTCCCTCCGTTGACAAATCGTATAGAGTGCAACTGTACACACGGATAGTTCTACTAATCTGCACGGCTACAAGCATTTACTTGCAGTTTGCTTTGTCCCATTGCAATCAATATCTCCTTCACTGCAAGTCGTGCAGAGCCTAACATGCATCGGTCTCCCCTGTAGCTTCTCCAGGTACGGACGGTACGTTTCTTCCCGCAAACTTATCTGGCTATAATAAAGACGTACGTCGAGGCTATCCATTTGCTCCCTTGAGAACTGTCCTCTTCCTTGGCTGGCTCACATGCAAGCATGATGTGTGTTTATACCGGACTTGTATCCTCTGCCATCTCCGTTCTCTGCCGTTTTCCTGCCGTTGAAGACACAGATCACTGTAGCTACAGTGACCTACAGTAACTATGAACAGTAGGGATGGTACTGTTTGATGATACTGTTTACTACAGTAGTAAACTACCCTGTTCGGTGTGGCCTACCGTTGTACTGGCTCTGCCTTTTCCAACGTAAAAAGAAACTTCCTTTTGTTTTGAACCTGTGTAAAAAAAAGCTTCATGAACCTAATTAAACTGAAAGCAAATCTTGGCCTTGTGCGATCGACAAACAGCAGCGGAACAAGAGATACTTACGGAGAGTGCCATTGCTAGACTTTGTTAGCCGAAGTGTGTGGTTGCTGTCATGCCGATGATCCTCGTTGCAGTCAGGTTGCGAAAGAACAACATCCGAGATCGAGTAGCGCTAGAAGAGCTCTCTCGGCAAGTATGTGTGGATGGTGTCACAATAAAAATAACTAGCGTGCCAATAAGGAGTGGGACCAGACCTCTTTATAGAGAATCTCAAGACATCTCATCAAGCCACCAAGTCACTCTAATCAATAGGATTACTTAATCTTAAAAAAAAAAAACCAACTCAAGATAGAATTCCTTGTTTTCAACAAATAAACCCTTGGTTAGCACGTCACGAACCAATATACGTTAACATAAGGTGGGCTCTTTTCAGCTTTTCTTATCTACTTATTTGTCTCATCTCGTTACTTCGAGAATTTTTCGAGATAGCCTCGAGAGCCGGTTGGTCTCCAATTTTTGGGATTTAGATAGCTTATAGACACACCTACGAGATAAAAAAAAACCTATTCAAAAGGTAATAAAAAAGTGAGATAAATCAAATAAGATACGAGATAAATAGGATAAGCGGTTTTTTTATCTCGTAGGCGTGCCTATAAACTCTCTAAACCCCAAAATTAGAGGCCAACCGGCTTTCGAGGCTATCTTGAAAATTCTCGAAGTGACAAGATAAGACAAATAAATAGATAAAAAAGCTAAAAAGAACCCACCCATAAACATCCTGGACCGTTCCTCGAAGCCATATTTGCTTCACCCCATCCCAAGCAAATATTTTCGCGTCACGGAGCCAACTCCTCGAGGCTCGTGGAGTCCAGTTTTGCGGTGGTAGATGAACATTACTACATGGTAGCCGTTCATCGATGATTAATGTTAGGACCTTCCTTACCTACTTCTCGATCTCCTCACACCCACTCCCAGTGAGCGGGACCGACTGCCGATCGCGGTCTCTGCGTACTGCATGCATGCGCCGGCCGGCCACCTTCCCCTGCAGCGTCTCCTCCTCGGCCGCCACCTTTTCTCGCTCCTCCCTGAAGGCTGCATGCATGCGCGGTGTCTGCATGGCACCAACCTACTTTCGCATGCATGGCAGCCCATCGGGCAGGGTACGGCCCAGAGGCCCATCGTGACGGTGATACCGTAGCCCGTGGGCCTCGCGGAAACGCCCAAACGAATCGCCGAGCGGCGGGGCCTGCGGTGTGGAGGCCATCAGGCTGGTGTCAAGCGTACATACTCGGCCTGGTCCACGGTGGAGGAGGCCGTTCCCCATAGCAGCCCAGCCCAGTGATTCTAGCTCCATGAGAGTTCGAGACCAACTCCACTACTGGAAGACAAGACGTTTACGGCTGCGTCTGGACTGGCTGAACAGCTCGAATGCTACATGTGGGGAGAGAGTTTTGAGAAAGTAAAGTATTTGGCTTGTAAAAAGGCGAAACCCTGCTGCATGCCGCCAACCCCGTTGCGGCTACGCGTGTGTGGCTGTTCTTTTTTAACTTATCTGATTTGCTGATATGTTTATATGCTGATAAGTTAAACTTTGAAGACCTTGGTTAGGAAAGTCGGCTTGGAGAGTCTGACACATTTCATTTAACTTACTTTTTAGAACTTTGTAACGTATTTTTGAGGCAAAAAGAAGAATGGACCAAATAATGCTAAAACATTTATGTTTTCGAAACCAAAGATAGACAAATAAGTAGATAAATATAAGCAAATAAGTATAAAAGAATAATTGTAATTTTTCTTGGTTTCTTCCGCTCTTCTTCCCGCTCCGCGTAGAATTTTTGCAACGGGATGGGCGGCTGCCTTGTCCCGTACAGAATTCATCTCTCTCAACTTAGGTAGTGTTTCTTTTAGCGTTTGCGTTTGCGTTTGCTTATAAGCTGAAAATTTGTTATTTTTGTACAAGTCAAACGCTTTGACGTTTGGTAGCCAATTTTTGTAGGCTATACAATTTCTTCTTAAAGCTCTTAAAACTATTTTTTCTATAATTTTTTGATCTCTCGGATGTCCTTATCGAGAAGTTACAAATTTTCAACTTAAACGCAATCGCAACCGCTGAAAGAAACACTACCTTAATGCGTCATGCATGGGGTTGGTTGTTGCTGGATGGCCGGCCTGGATGAGACCATAATTTATGCTGGCCTATTATTGCTTAGGTAGTGTTTTTTTGAGCGTTTGCGTTTGCTTATAATCTAAAAATTTGTTATTTTTGTACAAATCAAATGTTTTGACGTTTGGTAGCCAATTTTATAGGTCTTACTATTTCTTTTCAAAGCTCTCAAAACCATTTTTTCTATAATTTTTTGATCCCTTAGATGTTCTTATTGAAGAGCTACAAATTTCCAGCTTAAATGTAACCGCAACCGCAACCGTCAAAAGAAATACTAGCTTAGATATGGAGCTTACACGCGCGCTTGAGGTGTTTGGTTGCAAAATCAACCCAACATGAATAGTGTTTGGTCCGAATAGCGCAACTACATCTTGACATTCTTATTTCTATGCCGAAATTTGATAACGAGTTGTTAGCCAAAAGACTACGGGCATGCAATAGGGCTTTTTTACATGCACGATGATAAATATACTAGAACGCTAATATAATTCAAATCTAACCGTTTATTTAGATGGTACTCCTAAAAAATTATTATTATAGTATAAATACTAATATAGTAGCATAAAAAAAAAATCAATCTGAATTGTTAGATCGGGAAGAATGTACCGTTCGTATTTATTTTAATGTACTATAAAATTTCTCATACAAATATTAATGAAAGAAAATTAAGGCACCAGGAAGTAACGACAAAGTTGCCGGCAGAGGCGTACAGTTGTGCACTCGAATAAAAGCTGGTGGAGAAATTGAGCAGTGGGCGGTTGCACTAGCTTGGGAAGTCAAGATTGGCGGCCGACGATGTCTAGCATCCGTGCTCAGGGCCTAATCTTTTTGTTGAGAAACCAGTCCACGAAGGCCCGGTGTTGGTCCATGCCGAAATCCTAGAACTACTCTATAAAAGGAGGAGGGTTTTTTCCCCATCGTACACACATGAGAAAGCAATAAAGAATCGTTCCCCCTCCTACATTTGTGTTCATCTGTGATTGTCTTGCGTGTGAATCGACAACCTCGGACTAGGGCTGGAAACGAGCCGGGCTCGGGTCGCTCGGGCTTGGTCAGGTAGCGAGCCGAGCCAGGCTCGGCTCGGTGATTCAGCGAGCCCGAAAGGACGGCTCGGCTCGGCTCGGTCTCGCTCATGAGCCGGCTCGTTATTCGCCGAGCCAGCCGTTCAACACTTCAAAGACAAGCACGGCAAAGACTCTAGTAGCCATCCAGCAGCCAATATTGATCAACAGGTAACAACAACAGTAAAATAAAGCATAGAAACAACCATGACCATGACCATGACCAACCAAGCCATCAAACCCATGATGAATATTTTAGCCTTCAAACAATCCGATAGCAACATGCTGTCTGCCGACTCGTGGCTCGGTTCGCCTAAATTGCGAGCCAGAAAACTAGGCTCGGCTCGGGCTCGCCCCGAGCCACAAGCCAGCACGAGCCGAGCCAGGCTCGCCCGAGCCCGAGCTGAGCTGCGAGCCTCGAGCTTTATGCCCAGCCCTACCTCGGACTACACCCGATAGCGTGGTTATCTAACACGTTATCAGCACGACGCTCGAGGAACTGCAAGACGCCGGAGGGATCGAACGACGACATCGACGTACTATCGACATCGAATCGCCATCACGCCGGCAGGTCTAGACAGGACCAGCCGATCTGTCCTACGCGGCAGTCGTCGAATCCCTACTTCAATTCACGAAGAATGAAGGACGAAGGTAAAAGGAATTGAATCTATAGGCAATTGAATCTGTATACAGTAGATCTATTCCAATAGATTGGTAATAGATAAAAAGGGATCTGGCAAGAAGTCATGCCACGGATTGGCTAGAACCCATCGGCCCCGATGCGCGGCTGCCCGGCCAGCAGGGCACGCTGCGCCTCCACCGCGCGTGACCTTAGCCCCGGCTGCCATGCGCTAGTTGCGCGCGTTCACCCGGCCAAGCTGCCTTGCATGCGCAACGCGTACTCGACCTGGCCGCTGCTTCGAAGGCACGCCATCGGGCGGGCTTTGCAAAGCGCTACCACGAAGTGCCACGATGGAGCGACCGCGGCACCGACGAAGCCCTGGAAGGTGGCCACATGCTACTGTGAGCACCACCACACCCTGAAAATCGCCGCGATCCACCGAAGGACGCCGGCGGCAGTGCTTCGCCAAAAAAAACGTCGCTGTGTGCCTCGCAAGCACGACGGTGCGGGAGCCGCCAATGAAGGCGCCACCATCCTAGATACGCAAGTGCTCACAGCACACCGCACGCTGGGCCCACATCGCGCCGCACGCCGTCATCGCGCACTTCCGCCACGAGCTGCGCGTCGCTGCTGTGAGCTGTGCGCTCAAGCACCACCTTGCCGTGCTTTCGGCCGGCCGTGCCCTCTCGCGCGCGTTCAAGACGCCGACCTTGAAGCGCCGCCGCCGCCCGGATTGAAGCACCACCGGTGGTGGCACGGCCGGCGGCGATCAAGACGCGCCACGCCTACATAAAGCGCCATCGCCGTGTTTACGCCTTGAGGTGCCGCCGCCTAGGCCCCTCCCGCACCGCCGCCATGGCCTCCCGGCCCAGTCGCCGCGTCCCTTGCAGGTAACCCGCGCCGCCACCACTATGGGACAACCATGGAAAACCTAACAGGAGATAGTAGGTGGGCTGTGGGCTAGAAAGGGAGGAAAGAAAAGGAATGGGGGCGGCGGGATGGGCTGAAAAGAAAAGAGAAAAGGGGGTATCGGGCCAGTGGAAAATTTGCAAATAAATCCCTTGAAAACCTAGAAATTAGGAAGGTATTTCTGGAACACTGAAAATTATAGAAAACCCCCTGGAAATGTTGAAAACTACTGAAAATATATTTCATAGCATGAAAGGGCCTCAGGATTTTGAATTTTGGTCCCGTTTTTGAATTTGAAGCCCTCTTTTACTGCTTTCATGCTTATTTTATGAATTTTGTCATGATTAAGAAAATTACACGAAGTAATTATCTGAAATACTAAAAATTGTATAATCCCCATGAAAGTTGCAAAAATTTTTGAGAATTTATATTCTAGCATAACAGGGTCTAGGGATTTCCTGGAAATTACACGAAGTTTTTCCAGGCCATTGAATTTTGCAGAAAGATCCTAAGTTTTTTTGGAAATTATAGAAAAGACATATTCAGGCATAAAAGTGCATCAAGACTATGAATTTTGAATCTGTCTTTGAATTTGAAGCACTATTTTATATCTGTTAATTACCTTTATGCAATTATACTTTAAATTAGTTGTGGTAATTAACATTTTATGCCTATTTATTGTGTCTATGCTATGAATTGGTAATGGCTTATTTATATACTGGAATTCATGAGAATTTGGAAGAATTATGTCATGCACCACTATCTACTAGATTACACGTAGTAATCATTTGAATGAACTTTGAAATATGTAATTGTCGGGTATCGCTAACCATGAATTTGAGGAACTGGCACCGAATGCTAAAGTAACTTCACTTGGGCATTGGATGCTGAAGATCATACTCGAAAGCATGAAGCTTCGGGTTACCATTGGGATTAGATCCTTCAAGGATGGGAAGCCTATTGATGAACAGAACAATCAAACATTGCACTTTCTCTCTCACCACCTCTGCTCTTTTAAAGAATGAATATATGGCTGAGGGGGAGTGCGCTAGAGCATGCGGCTGCATGTCTGAAGCAGTTTAAGAAGCTCGAGCATACTACCCTACCACTAGCACAATAGAAACCGGTGTACATGAGACTTGCAAACTATAGAACCATGGCCTAACAAAATTTCATCTTGCATAGGTCTTACACTAATCCCTCTCTCCGTGACAAGAAGATCACATGCACTAATCCCTCTCTCCATGACAAGAAGATCACATGCAAGGAGATGATATTCCCTATTTTTTTCTTTCCTCAGTTCAATGGCAGCTACTAGAGAGAGAAAGCCCACCCATTAAAAGAAGGGCTATTAGGGAAATAAGAAGAAGTCAGCCTAAGAAAAAGTCTACTGCTCAAGAGAAGCAAAGAAACAAGGAGAAGCCACAAAAGAAAGCCGTATGGTCAGTAGGATCATACGTGCTAAGTATGGCACTTAAGGGCAATGGTCAAAGATTTGTTGTGACATTGGGTATGTAATCATGACTTATCAGACCAATAGAAAGGAAAAAGGCAGCATTAGAGGTCCACCTTGCCACGGCAGGCAGGCATGACCTCATGGAAGAGGACACTCATGTAGAGTCACCTCTAACTCGCCCTCTTGATTTCATTATAGCCACACATGAAGTGGATAAAGAAAGAAGATACCGACATATAAAATTAAAGCTAAAATAGTAGCATCCAATGGATTTTTGTGAACCTCCGTTGCGTCGAATGCAGCGACCATCGCCGCCTCAGTGCGCCTGCACGAAGCAGTATACCTTTTAGATTGTGGTTGCTAGAAGACATTGAATGATGAATATGAAGCTCCAGAAGATTGAAGTATATGAATTGAAGCTCTCGAAGAGCAAACTATCTCAACAAAGAATTGAAGCTCTAGCAGAGCAAACCTTATTCTCATGATTGATTTTACCTTTATTCCAGTATATTTAAAGTTGTAATCCTTATTTGAATTATATGAATTATGAATTTTGCCATTGCCTGATTGCAATATAGAATTTAGTAGTGCCCTATGTGGGAGGTATGCATTGTTGATAGTGGAACAACAAATAAAATTGAAGAGAGACCAAATACTCCAGTAGATTATGAAGAACGCTGGTAGTATTAGAATTATCGCAGGTAGCGATTTATGCATATCAGACTCAAGAAGAGTCATAAGAGTATAATTTATTGGTACTACACCAGCACTTAGGGAAGCATTGTCGTACCTGGAATTCACTCTGGTTCTCTTAAGACATCCGTGCAAATGAGTTTCACGTAGAAACCAATAAAGAAAATGAAAAGAATACTTATACATTTATGAATCATGACGGATACAAGAATATAATCTTAGAAAAACCTCCTTCATTTGAATATGGGCTATACTATATTTAGAATCTGTGCACCCGAAGTGTACACTTCCCTGAATGCTAAATTTAGAAGCTCTGATCTCTTCTATTTATGGCATAGTAAATTTGCCATCCTAAACTTTAAGACAATGAGGAGAAAAATAAACAACTCATAGGGCCATAGTATTAATTTTAGAATTTCCCGAATCATGAAGATTTTCATGCGCACTCTCTATGCCACCGGGAAACTAATACATGGGCTCCCTACCCTAGATTGAACTAGGGGTTATGTGCGGCCTAATACAGCCCGTATTAGGGCAATTAAGTACTTTTGGTGCTCATTAATGTTTCTTTTGAAATGGCCAAATGCATACTCTCTATAAGGAATCATGCATTTGTGAAACTGGTCTTGCAGATCGTAAGAACTAAAAATATATTTCTTTATTGTTGTGTGAAGTTCATCAAGAATAATGAACAACACTAAAGAATTCACAGCATTGGGAAATAAAGAAGAGCACTTAGTAGATTATGTCCATACGAAGAATGGACTAGAAATGGCATTAATTTTATGAGTCAAATTAATTGCTAGGCCGCTCTTGCAGAGCTGTAACTGAAAGAAACTACAAGCAGTAGCCCTCATTAATTAGTGTAAGAGGACACGCAGTCCCACAACATCCAACTAGTGCATGAAAGGGTCTGAAATTTCCCACTTTGAAATTTCTGAATGTATATGTACCTATACCACACACAGAAATAAATTGCATATTTGATGAGGATCTTTTTCCGTCATTAGGGGGAGGAATAGAACCCTGATAGTAGAATGACGAAAAATCACATGGAAAGCCACGTAGATCCCCGTGCATGACCCGCACTAGTAAAGCAAACGATGAAGTCTAGAAGACATTTAAAGCAATGAAATCTGCCTAATCATCTTTGTGATTTAAAGGATGTGATCAAGTCGCATTACTTAGAGTAATGCACCAGAGAGGGTTGAAATACCACAGAAGGTATCCCTCATCTTGTTCTGAGGCCTCAGAGAAAAGGACAGGAAATCTGGTCACTCTAGTCCTAATTATCCGGGGACGCCTGGAGAAAAATGGATAAGAGAGCTTGCCACAGCCAATCACGAAAATGCCCCGAAGAAAAGGAAGGGGAGCCAGTTGAGTCCTGGCAACTCTGGTGAGAAGCCTGCTAGCGAGATGCTCCCAGATCTGAATATACCGGTACTAACAGAAGCAGAAGCCGAAATGAATGTGAGTACGCACATCGGCAATAATAAACTAAAGGAACTTGCTCCCGTGATGGGAAATAGCGGTGAAGAGCAAGTAGAAGTGCATGAAGCGCCCCGTGATAAAATAGCTATGAATTTTGAATTAGCAAGAAAGTGTTTGAATTGAGCAACAGCCATTGTCGATACAAAGGAAATAAAACAGAATTACCATCATTATTGAATTTGATCCCAAGCCTGCATCTCTCGGAAGAGTGCGAGAAAGGCTGGATTGAATGGAATGGAAGATGGCAATTTCCGTGAAACAAGAGAAATGAATGAGGAAGTGGTATGGTACAAGAAAGGCTGATGGCTCACTCTCTGGTCATGGGATAAATTACCTTTAGACATTTAATCTCATTGGCAGTACTCAACATGAAGTTGAGGATAAAAAATGAATTGAAGGATGTTGTCACTGAATATATGTATAGAGACTTGGATCCGGACTTATATATGAAGATACATGAAGTATCACCGTCCCGAATCATGGCAGAGCAAATAGAAATCCGCATAGTGTGAAACTCGATGAGTCACTATATGGATTGAAGTAAAGAAATAGAAGAAGCAAATTCATACTTGAAGTATGACTTAGAAGTGAAAATTTTGTGTATTGTAGCTTAGGCTTGTTGCTTGAGCATATCCACGAAGGAATTTTGATACACTAGTCAGCCTACACTTGGAATGTGTTGGAAAGGTTTGGCTTTAAGAATGCGTAATTGAAACTCCAATGGTTGGAAGGTCACTGCAAGCAGACCAAGACCCATACAGGCCTAGAGAAGAGGGGGAGGAAGTCCTGGGATCTAAAACCCCATACTTAAGTGCAATTGGTGCGCTCATGTACCTCGCGAACAGCACTAGGCCGAACATTGTGTTCGCCGTGAATTTGCTGGCTCGGTACAGTGCAGAGCCAACCAAAAGACATTGGAAGGGGATCAAGGACATCTTCAAATACCTTCAAGGAAGTAAGGACCTTGGCTTGTTTTATGGAAGAAATCAAGAATTGAATCTAGATGGCTATGCAGATGCAGGGTATCTGTCTGACCCGCGTACTGGCAAGTCATAAACCGGGTATGTTTTCCTTTGTGATGGGACGGCCATTTCATGGAGGTCGTCCAAGCAGACCCTTGTGTCAACTTTTACAAACCACTCGAAAATAATTGCCCAGTATGAAGCCTCTCGAGAATATGCATGGCTTCGAAGAATGGCTCACCATATCCAGAAGTCATGTGGACTGAATATTGAACAAACTCCCACGATAATCTATGAAGATAATGCAGCTTGTGTTGCTCAAATGCAAATGGACTATGTGAAAAGCAATATGACGAAGCATATTAACCTCAAGTTCTTCTATGCTCATGAAATGCATAAGACAAACGAGATCAAGATATTGCAACTAAGTCATGCAAGAATTTAGCTGATTTATTCACTAAGTCTCTCCCAGCATCTACTTTCGAAAGGTGCGTGAAGGGAATTGGGATGAAAAGACTTAGAGAAGTGCAGATTTCAGGAGGAGAATCTCCACATACTCCAAAGTAAATCTTGGACATGTAGTCTAAGTACCCAAAGGAATGTCACGAGGACGATTTGAAAATTGGGTGAATTGTACTCTTTTTTTCCTTAGTGAGTTTTCACAGAAATTTCTCACATAAGGTTTTTAACGAGGCAATTCGTGCAGCACAAGGCGTATGCTATGTACTCTTTCTCCAAATTTTTTTCCACTGGGTTTTTATGGAGTTTTAATGAGGCATATGCATCTCGCGGCAAAGGCCAAAGGGGGAGTGTTGAGAAACCGGCCCACGAAGGCCCGGTATTGGCCCATGCCGAAACCCTAGAACTACTCTATAAAAGGAGGAGAGGTTTTTCCCCATTGTACACATATGAGAAAGCAATAAAGAATCGTTCCCCTACTACATCTGTGTTCATCTGTGATTGTCTTGCGTGTGAATCGACAAACTCGGACTACACCCGGTAGCGTGGTTGTCTAACACTTTTGTCAGAGTGCTGCGCACGTGTGATCAGGGTTTCACATTTTATTTCACATTCAAAATTAGAGATTTAGAGGGTTGTCTCGCAGCGTTTTTCGAAAAAAAAAAAAGAAACCAATAAAAATCGAATAAAATTACAATTCCAAATTTTGTATTCGTCGGTTGAAAAAAAAAACCAAGTTCGTCGGTTGAAAAAAAAAACAAGTGGTTTTAGCTGAGGACGGAGCTTGACGTATTTTGTGAGAAACCAGGCAAGTGTGACTGTGTGAATATGGGAGGGTAGGGGACTGCTGTCTGTGCACAGGGCGTTTGACGAATTGCCTACATAGGAGAGTAGCATGTAATTCAAAAATACATGACAAAATTATTTTTAAAATATTATGGAACGCTTCAAACACACTAAAAATATTTTTTTAGATTTTTTGGTTAATTTTTCCTGATTTTGAATTTGGCTTTAAGTCACTTTTACCAAGTCATTTTCATGTTGTACCCAGCTGTACGGTCGAGTGAAATTTTGTGAAATTGTGAACCTTATCAGTGATTGCCCTATGTGGTTGATCGCCGAGCTACTCAAACACTCAATGGTACTATTTAAGACTTTTTAACATTGCTAGATGAACGCATGTACGCTGCAATGAAAACATAAATGGCAAGCCCGGAAAAGCTAAAGGCTTATTACTTCTTTTTAACAACAATGGAGCCCTTTAATTTCCAATCCACATGTATCTTTACACGAGTATAGCAAGGCTAGCCTTCCATGCAGACCTATAACGACAACGATCAAAGTTCCAGCCCAAGACTCATCTGGAAGCTAGACATTGTCCTCTTACCTAGCCACGAGTCCACCACGCCAGTTAAGTTAGGCGACCTAAGAGTTCTTCCCTTAACATTGATCGAGACGATTTAGATATCTGATTCAGTCATGGCACAAAGCAAACAATTAAGAACCAAGTGAAATGAATAGTTCACCATAGCTAAGGTGCATCTCAACTTAAAAAGGTCAAAATAAAATCATAGAGAACTACATAGATAGAAACCTCACTATTCCTTCAAGGGAAAAGTATCACATTTGTACTGTATCACGATCTATGAGGGATTCACAACAACATTGTAGGTCGCTTGCTCGCTCGCTCTACGGTGGCGTAGTAGGTGGTGCTCTCAGCTGCAAGTGAATTTGGTGAGTTTGTCGTGTGCGGGTGGGTCTTGTTGAGAAACGACGTGGGCCGAGAAGGCCCATGGTGGTTTATTTGCCGAAACTCTAGACTAGGTTATGAGATCAGGAGGGGTTCCCCGGTTGTACTACCACAAACCAAAAAAAAAAAAAAAGTATATACCTTCCTTCATCCCTCTGTGTCTCTCTGTGATGTTTCTTTTTAAATCTATTAAGGGACCTTTGGACTATACCTAGTAGCACTGGTCCCTTAATACGTTATCAGCACGAAGCTCTACCTTTCAGGAGACCGATCGAAGGTAAAAGAGGAATTCAATATGAATCCCCCTTTTTTCCCGTATATTATTCGCATCCTGGTATCACTACAAGGGAACATGTTTTTTGTGACGAAAAAATGTGACACAGAAAGGTTTTTTTTTCATCACAACTGACAGTAGTGGCTAATTTTTCATCCGTCACACGTCGTCACAAATAATCAAGTCACAATTAGTATCGTGATGCTATTTTGTTCCTCACGAATAACCATGTATAATAGTAGCAATGAATCATGCAACTGATAAAGTGAGCATCAGCAACAATATAAGCCGCCACAAATATGTGCGTAAAGGTGGCAATAATTTTGCCACTTTTAGTGCTTTTGGTGACGCTCAAATACCTCACATTTAGCATGTAATTCTTACCATACAATCATCACAGTTGTCACTTGCATATGTGATGACATACATAGTCACAAATAATTGTGAACTAGTGGCGCTCGTTTCATCACTCTTAATACAAATAGTGAGGAGGGAAATATCACGCGTCGTGAATAGTTGTTACCGTTAGCTTGTCACAATTATAACACATATAAGTGGCAAACTATACTGTCATGAAAATTTTTGCATCAATGTCGATATTTTGATTGCTGTTATCCTTGTTAAGAAGACAGTTTCTGTTACTATTTATGGAACAATTGTTAGAACTTGATTCCTTCTCACTGTTAATGCTATATTTGTGATCATTTAGTTGCCGTGACATTTGTTAGTGGTATAGATGAAGTCATAAATGAATATATATCTATGGCGACAAAATGCTTATTCCCCACAAATAAACGATGCTTAATTTAATGTCAAAAGAAATTGCCACCGGTACATAATATGTACCATAATATTTCTTTGCTTGGGGCGTAATATCATTCACCTTGATAAATTGAAAGAATGATCAAATAGTCTTACACACCAGACAAATGGTCTTTTACAAATATATTAAATGAAGGTACCAAGGAATTGAAAACACAAAATATCCTAAACAAATTGAAGATACTTTCGAAGATCATTCTTTTCAGCTTGTATTATCCTGAAAAATGAAACAATGATTTTATATTAGGTTATTATGCCACATCATACTAGAGAAATCAATCTATATAATAAATAAAGTTAGGAAACATACAAGATTAAATGGTACTCCACTGGAAGCAATGCGTCTGAAATAGGATGTCATTTGTTATTGAAACTTTTCCTCTACAAGGCGTTCAACACTTATGCCTTGTTCCTCTACTGTTCTCTTCTGTGAGTTGAGCCCTTCACGCTGAGCCTGTTGCTCTTCAAACATCCTTGTGTTTGCTTCTTCTAATTTTTGAACTTGTGTCTCCATTGCTTCTGCACGCTGTTCAGCAGCTTGAGCACGTGGTTCTGCTTCTTGGATCTGTGCCTGAAATCTAATCCTTTCCTCGGCCACTCGGTTCACTGCACGTATGCCAACACCACGTGAATGGTTGGCTTTTCTTCCTAGCACTTGTGCAAAATGCTCGACTATTGGGATTGGAGCATTAGATATCTGTTCTCGCTCTGTCTCAGAGACTCTATATAGTTCTTCCTAAACATTATGAAAAAAATTTAGGATATCAATAAATAAATAATGTGTATATGTGAAAAATTCTGAAAGGACAATTATAGGAGATATTGAAATCTAGCTCGTACATTAAGTTAAACAGACGATTAAATCGAACAAAGGATTGAAACACATAGAAGTATACCAATGTTTCTTCACCATTCGGAATAGACCATGTCCCATCCGCCTTTCAGTATGTTGCTTTCCGGACTTCCATTGCATTAGACCATTCACTGGTTTCCTTGTCTCTCTACATTTACATGTGAAACAAAAAAGTACAATTGCATTAGTGATTTTCTACTCGTAAGAAAGGTTACACTCTCGTGCCTATTCCAACATGCGTAGAACAAAAAATGATTCAGCACCCAGGAAGCATAAACCATTTATAGCCTTCATAAGGCCTCCCTACATGTATGGTGAGAGTAAAAATGTAGGTTTTTAAATAGCATAAGGATAAATACAGCACTCTACAAATTATTGTGCAGTCATTTGTTTTTGTTAGTAAACAATAGAATAGAGCTGTATATTTTGAAGCCTTTTATGGAGGCTGGACGAACCCTGCAAAGAGAGAGGGTGGGAATCTTTTCCTCTCGTCATGGCACCTTCACACAGCACATCCTTTTCTTGACGACGTTCCACACACAATGATGCATTCGTTTAATCAACCCTGACTATCACCAATCCTTGATGACTCATCTACCCCGTCAACCTTGACTTGATCATCTACCTTTGAGGACTTTCGTCTTGTTGACATTGAATTGGCCATCATTCCTTAATGTCACTTAATTTTTTATTTACTTTCATGGAACCTAATTCTCTTTACATCACTCATAAAAGTTATTAGTCCTAAAAGCTCAATACAAGATGTATAAGTTTGATAGGCTTTACCATTTAAGCACTACAAGCGTTTCGAAATATCGATCATCATGCATGGGAAACATTTATCATATGAAAACTGTCAATAGTGTATCATGTTGTAAAGCAAATGATCTATATGTACATAAGAGATAGATGCCAAAAGATATTTATATTGTTTTCCGAGGCATATCATTCAAACAATTCAATAAATCTCCAATCTTCACATAATGTGCACATGAATAAATATATATGAAAGATACATGTACATTTAATAATTAAAACATATGAAAAGTAATCGATCCAATAAATATAAGATAAATAGAGGCATAGACCGATACAGGGGATATCACACCATATATGAAAAACTTCACTTAATAGTGTATATGAGAATATACAATTTAGACCCAAAGACAATTAATAGTATGGTGAAGTTTAATTAATGGATCATATGAATAAGGAAAATATGAGCATATATCCATATGTGCAGGCAATCACTACATATGTCAAGCTCACAAGATAAGTGTGCACAAATAAATATGTGATGGAGCACTGTGCATATATTAATTTAAGACAAATCAAAAACTTAACATACACTTACACATGAGAAAAGCAACAATAATTATAAGTGTGATACCGAGTTGCATACCTCAATTTATAATCCATTCTATTTGCATATATATGACTAAAGTAGATCAACAATCAAATGTTAGTCTTAACAAAATAATTAACATGAGACAAACCTTGCTAACATGGATAGCTTATCCACTTGGCATAATTGATTCCTCTATTAGAGTGAGAATAGAAAAGAGTTTAACAACAAACTTGTTAATCTCATAAAAGGATTCATTACATATTAGTAGTTTATTGTTAGTTAAGCACTAAATAAAGCATTTAATACATTTACAATAAACACCTTGCTTGGATGAACAATTTTTTATATCTAAATAGAGACTAAAGAGATAGCATTAAATAAGACATATTAGTCTTAAAAGGATTAGTTCATAAACTTTTGTTATAAAACAATACTTGTCATCAATTAGTATTTATCATTAATCACCAAAATCACACAAGGGCTACTTTGAACTCATAGCTGCGGCTGACCATGGGGGAGGAAGAACCTGGCGTCTGCCGTAGTTGCATCGAGGGCCACCGCGTGGGAAGTAGCCGCTGCCATGCTACCGATGCTGTGAGGAGGGCCGCCGCCGTGGAGGTAGAACCTGGAGGGTGGCCGTGAGGCAGAGCACGACGAGGGCAACGACCAGCGTTGCCACCAGTGAGATCGCCATGGGGACGGAGGCAGAGGACGTTGTGGAGGCAGCAACGCGTGCTCACGGGTCCGTTGGTGCTCATTGCTCAAATAAGGAGAGGGAGGGAGAGGAAGAGTGGATTGGGGCGCTGGGTGAGTGGGTGGTGGTCATTGTCGAGCTGAGGAATGTGGAGCAGGTTGGCTAGGGTTTGTGGCTAGTGGACTGCAGTGCTGGCCCTCTAATTAAAATCCAACGATGAAGGCAGGGACGGGACGGTCAGGTCAAGGCAGGGTCGACTCGAAGCCGATCAGACTAGAACCGAGGACCTGACCCGACTTCTACGTAACTATCGGGTCGGATCAATTGCCAGCAGGTCAGGTAAATATCCCCGTCTAAGAGCATCCATAGCAGACACTGCAAAGTACTGTAGAAATAGAGTTTTACAGATAGAGTGTCTGCTGGAGAGAAGAAATCTTTTAGAGTGTAGTATAAAGTGTGAAGAAATTTTAGTGTGAAAGAGAGAGAAAATAGAGTAGAAGAGAGAGAAAATAAAGATAGAGTTTCAGGTGTGGATGCTCTAACAGCCATATTAGACCATCCACATCAGCTACTCTATCCGCCCACTCTATAATACTATTCACTATTCCTTCTATCCAACAATCTAAAATTTTTTCACACTTTACACTACACTGTAAAAGATTTCTTTTCTGCACCAGTTACTCTATCTTAAACGAAATTACTTGAACTCGGGCGTCCGATTCCATCGGACGCCACGAGCATATGGTATGTGGCCGGCGGCCCGATCCAGTGAACCAGGTAACACACAATTTTCAACCGAACTGAACGTGTGCATGCACTAATTGAGGGACCCACACGAGAAAAGTGGTGACACACAAAGGAGCAAAACTCAAAATGTGGACGCAAGCCTTGGCTAGTATGTTTTGTTTGTTTTTCACATTCGCGGTGATCCAAATTAAAATAGTACAACATTTTGGTGCAACATTTGGTTTAGGATACTGTAACAACGTCCGATTTGGTGCAATATTTGGGGTAAAATATCGATAATACTTCAATCCGGACGTCCTACCCGCATCTGACGCCCGGCCCAACTATTCATGCAAAATACGAACGTAGCGAGGCTCGCTTGACTCACGTTCGCTCTTAACCGAGCATCACTAGACGCTAATACACTTCATTCAAAAAAAGACGCTAATACACTTAGCGAAGGAAACAAGCATTAATCGCACATCCCATTTTTAGTGCAATCTCTTTTTCAACGTTTTGGTTTAAATACTTCAATATATTAGTTTAATATACTACAATTAGTTCTACATACTGCAACAATTATCATTAGGAAAAAATGTTGCATTAGAAAAACCAAATTATTGCAGTAGCACAATTTTTTTGTTGCATGTGGTGTCAAAAAATGTTGCAGTAGCACAATTTTTTTATTAGACAGGTTGTTCCAATATCCTAAATTAATTGTTTCAGCGGGCCAAACATATTGTTCCAATAGGTTACACAAATTGTTTCAGCGCTAGACAGATTGTTTTAAATAGGCTAAACTAATTGTTGCACTTGACTATACATACTCTAAACCAATTGTTTCAGCAGGCTAGACATATTGTTACAATAGGCTAAACTAATTGTTGCACTAGGCTAAACAAATTGTTGCACTAGGCAGACAAAAAATATTGTAGTACCACAAAATTTTGTTGCATGTGGTGTCGAAAAATGTTGCAGTAGCACAATGTTTTGTTAGATAGATTGTTCCAATATTCTAAACTAATTGTTTCAGCAGACCAAACATATTGTTCCAATAGGTTGCACAAATTGTTTCGGCAGGCTAGACAGATTGTCCCAAATAGGCTAAACTAATTGTTGTACTTGGCTATACATATTGTTCCAATAGGTTAAACCAATTGTTTCAGCAGGCTAGACATATTGTTGCAATAGGCTAAACTAATTGTTGCACTAGCTAGGCTGAACAAATTATTGCACTAGGTAGACAAAAAATGTTACAGTACCACAAAATTTTGTTGCACGTGGTGTTGAAAATTGTTGTAGTAGCACAAATTTTTTGTTGCAGTAAAATTCATATGGCAACATTGGTCTTGTTTTGTTCGTAAAAATTAGAGGATCGCGTTGGTGCAAACGGTTGGTGTATTAGAGCACCCAATCAAAAGTTATGGCCATTATTAAAAAAAAAAGAAATATATGCTGACGTCGGCATTGCATCATCATATGCAATATATGTTGGGCCGAGCCGGCGGGCGGGCGGGCGTCCGATGGGAGCGCTCCGTCGGACGTCCGACGCGTAGTCACGTCCTATCTTAAATTATACTCCCTCCGGTTTGAGTTTTCTTGTCGCTGGAGCAATCTACAGTTTGCTTGAAATTTCTTGTCGCGGGAGCATTTTGTACCTGGCTTGGATGATATTAGCCCTGTTGCATTTAGTGGCATCAGATTTCCAAAGCTTGATGCTTTCATCGGGATGCTGGAGTAGTACTGCATACATGCACGTGTGCGGTGGCCGCAACAACTAGCTAATCGGAGGCAACCACGTGCAAGGCAAATGGCAAAAAAAGGAAGCTCCAGGGATCGAACCTGGGCATCTGGCTTCGAGGATTGGTATCACACCAGTTGAGCTACATGCATTTACTGAATAGGGTGGCACTCCAAACTATTTAATATGGGCACAAGAGGAAATTAGCACTTCAATTAATCACTCCTTGGTATATAAGATCATGTCTAAAACGACCAATATTATCAAACTGGAGGGAGTATTATTATAGAATGGGATAATTAATAATATGCCTCAAAGTAGTTGCTCGATTGATGATTTGCCCTCCATTACATGTCCCTCTATTATATACCCCAAAGTTCCTTGCCCAATTGATAAAATGCCCCATTTTAAAACTTTAACCAAAATTTACCATACAACAAGTGTAAAATGTCATTTATGCCCCTCATCATGGTATTCTCACATGTTGCTACAGTCTCACATCCAATGTGGATAGTAACTTATTTAGAAATAATAGTATATCTATCAAGGGGGAAATGCATTTAAAAGAACAGAAAGTTGAACAAAAAGGTCCAAAGGGATTAATGGGAATTTTTTTGGTTTATTTCATTTTTGACCACCTCTGATCCCTCAATATATGCAGCCACCAGTGTCACATCTAGCACTACCGCAAAATTACCACAGCTAGCGCCTGCACCCCCAAACCAAGAGAAAAAAAAAGAAGAAAAAAGGCAATTAAATGACAGCTACAACCAAGGGGCATAAAGGACATTTTTCACTTGGTGTATAACAAAATTTAATTAAAATTTTAAAATGGGGCATTTTATTAATTGGACAAAAAACTTTAGAACATATAACAGAGGAACATATAATGGATGGCAAATCATCACTTGAACAAGTACTTTAGTGCATATTATCAATTATCCCTGGTAGAATAGCTACGATACTCTTACGAGAGAAACTGCTGTTTACGTCAGCGATGACTTGTCAAGCACTCCCGACCTGAATCCTGATGGCTTCCAAGTCGCAAGTCCCAATCCGAAGTTCTCGGTCCGAGTCCCACCTGTTCGTGCTCTATTTTAACACTGCTTCCGAATCACCACACCTATCCACTCCTCCGGTTTCCAAGATCAACTATGTATAGGCGTACGGCCTCCTCCTGTGCGCGAGCCCACTAGCCCAGCGCCCCGTACGCAGAGTCCAACTGTCCTAGCACCAAGCGACGAAGCGCACCACGCGGCAGTCAAACGGACGGAACCGACGCGACAACGAGGCAGGCCGGAGGCTGCAGGCTCCGCCTTCAAATGCCGGCGCGATCCCGGAGGATGGGCGACCCGTGACGGCGGCCGGGCAATGGCGCGCGGCAGGATCGACCTCTCCGGCGCGGAGATCCGCCGCGGCCCCGCGGACCGCAGCCCGCCCATCTTCCTCCCCCGCCAGCCCGCCGCCGACCCCCTCCTCGCCCTCGACATAGGAGGTATCCGCACGACCTCTCCGCTTCGTTTTTTTTTAGAAAGGAAAATTCCGGTTCTTCTCGGGCGTTCATGGTGGTGGGCTCCTGGTCGCAGGGACCCTGATCAAGCTGGTGTACACGGTGAGCTGCGATGGCGGCGACGCGGGCGAAGGCGCGGAGCTGCGGTTCGCCAAGTTCGAGAGGCGCCGGCTCGAGGAGTGCTTCGAGTTCATCCGGGCCGAGGGGCTCGTCCGCTGTTATGGTACGTGCGTCGCTGTCTGCATCGCTGAATTGCAGCTCTGCTTTTTTTTTTTCCGGTTTCGTAGACAGTCTAGACGGTTATGCAATGTGGCGGCTGAAGAATTTGGTGCTCTGTTCCATGAGAAAAAAAATTAAATAGTTAGGATAGGTAGAGGCTTGATGAACGTCCGTCAGTTGCGCAGGAGATTGGGTGTTCCTCATCCTCAGCACATTCGGAAGCTTGTGCCGTAGCGTTTGATCAGCTCTAGGAATTACAGCTGCTTTTCCTTCCTGGATAGGACAAAATCTACAACTTAGATGTTGAGCACAGCTATTGCATTTGCAAATTCCGTTCTATGATGAACCATTTTCGAGTATTACACACTTCTGACCAAAATTTTGGTCCACACGTAGTTAGCACTCAGAGGCTCCCAATGAATGTTTTCCAAATACCCCTGATCACTCTTCCAAGCTCCCCTTCTTCCTTGTCTTGTTTCTCATTTTTGACATATTATTGGAGAACAATTTTGTTCACATTTATCCAAAACATGAGTAGTATGGTTTGCATGTTTTGATCAAAAGTACTGTCGGCCAAGTATTCAGAAACCGAGGGGTTACTTTTTTTTTACTGTGGGTCAACATTGCAACTTCTGTTGTTTTATAATTAATTACACATTTTGCTCAAAAAATAATTAAGTACGCGATGGGGTATTATTTTATTGTGGGTTACTTTTTTAATGCCAGGGACAACGACGGGGTCAAGCAAAGAAAATATGACACTGAAGGTACGATTTTTCTTGAGATGTAGTTATGGCCTTATGGGTTTATGGCTCAAAAGATAAAGACATCAATGCAAATGGAGACCATTTCGGCGGTTGGCAGTTCTGTATTTATTTTGCAGGATAATGTATAACATGCTTTACCTCTTATCTTACACAAAATACCAACAACTTTGAATCATATCTTCATTGCTCATCAATAACCTTGGATGGTTTCATGGGGTTTGTTTTGAGTTCATTATCATATACAATGGGATGTTACTGTCAACATTTACTGAAATCATAATCTTCTTCCTTTTTTGAGATGGCATGCAAAGAAGGACCAGGATGAAATTATTTATCTATACTTGATGCATTCCTATTAGTTGCATTTTATTGTTAGAACTAATGCTTGTATTTAATGTTCACCTACACGTACTCTCTCTGACAACTCATGTAGAGTTATAGAAATAAAATTTTGTCTCCAAGCAACAGAGCTTAACTGTTTTTTAGTGCTTTGGGAAACAGAGATTTCGCCTCCTGAGTTTGATACCTGTACATATTTGCAGCTGAGGCAATTTTCCTTGGCCATTATGCTGCCTTTATTACCAATCATTTTGTGTGTACTTGTGAATTGTGATTGCCACTTTGAATATATATGCAAATTAATGTTGAGCATATTGTTCTCAGTTTGTTTGTCTTACAGCTTTAATGGCTAACACATATCATCACCTTTTTATTTTTGTCTTGTCAAATGGTTAATAATATCTTTATTTGTGGTGGGCTGTAATATATTCTGGATAGAATCAAGTGTAAAGAACACCATTTTCAGGCTACAGGTGGTGGAGCATATAAGTTTGCTGACGATTTTCGAGAGAAATTAGGTGTTTGTCTTCATAAGCTTGACGAAATGGACAGTGTTGTTTTTGGAGCAAACTTTTTGTTACAGGTCATTCCTAAGCTGCTCTTGTCACCATCTCATTTGCATTGCAGACTTTCAAAAATCCTTTTTCTCAATTAGTATTTTAGATGGGAATCACCACATTCTTGAAAAAAAAGTGCATAGGCAACAAGCCCTCCACAAGTTTTGATATTAGTTCTCATTTAGAACATGTTTCCATTTAATGATGCTTCCTTGCAGAATATTCCTGGTGCAGCCTTCACACATATGAACGGAAAGAGGAATTCCGTTGATATTTCCCCAAATAACTTGTTCCCCTACCTTCTTGTCAACATTGGCTCAGGAGTTAGCCTTCTAAAGGTTGCACTTCTTCTTTGTCATGCACTCACGCTACTCGTATGGAAATACGTCACAATGCAGCTCATGTAACCATGTGCTATGAAGTATAATACAGGTCACTGGAAGTAGGAAATTTGAAAGGGTAACTGGGACACATATTGGTGGCGGTACTATGTTTGGCTTAGCAAAACTTTTAACTGGTTGTAAGAGGTAATTCGCATCTTTTTGCGTCATAAATGTCTTGATTTATTTTTTTTCCTCACTAATACATTACAATTCTGTTAGTTATGATGAGTTCTTGCAATTAAGTCAGAAAGGGGACAATTTTGTTCTTGATCTAATTGTGAAGGATATATGTGGGGAGCTTGTTTGCCAGAAGGTTTGTCTTCACCCTTTTCTTGTCATACTTTAATTAGCAAATTTGTTCCTCTTTGTTGTAACTTGATTTGCTGCTGTGTATTTGCTTGAGTGTTTAGGTCAATTATGCCAAACTTGAACTTTTGTTAGGTGAATATTGACTGCACCATTACTTGCTTAGGATTTCATAACAACTGTGGCATTAATACAACACTTACCTTGAGGCCTTGTTTGAAAAAGCAGGGATTCCCTCCAATTCCCATGGCTTGGTGGGGATTTTAGTTCAAAATCCCATCCATTCCATGGGGATTGAAGGGGATCTTTGCTTTCCAAACAAGGCCCGAGTGTACTTATTTTTTTAGCATTGCCAACAAAGCAATGTGGCTTCTGGGAGCATTATGTTTAGAATAACTGATGAAATGCATCCATATATTGATATTGACTTTTTATGATGTTTTAAATATTTGATCTTTTCATATTTTCATCAATGAGCGTTAATTCTTTTGGATGATTAATTAATTCTTTCCTTATGTGCTAGCAAGGACTTTCAACATCAACTCTTGCTTCTAGCTTTGGGAAAGTAATCACTTCTAAGAAAAAGCTAACAGATTACAAACCTGAAGACCTTGCGTCCACATTGTTGAGCGCCTTTACATACAATATTGCACAAGTGAGTTCATGTTCTTTATTTCTGCATTCAATTGCAATCAATACAAATCAATCCTTTCAGCTACTTCATTAACCTTTTACATATATGCCAATGTAATCAATATAAATCAATCCTTTCAGCCACTTCATTAGTTGTTTACATATATGACACTCAACACCGCTTTATTTGGAAAAAAACTAAAATCCATTTGTTGATTTGAAGAAGAAAAGCGTAGTGGCAGAATGGCTTTATCTGAAGTTGAGTGGAGAGAAGAGACACATTTTTAACTTATTTCTATATTACATAATGTGCTTATGCGTAAAGGCAATATTGTTTCAGTACAAATCAGTTTCATTTTGTGTAAATGACCTCAACTATTATAAGAAACAACTCTTTCTTATGTTTCACCTCTTATTATTACTCTTGCTTTATGTAATGTATGTCCAGTTTCTGGTTTCACATGAAACAAATGATATGTCTCCAGATTTCTTTCCTTGTTGCATCACTCTTGGGCCTCAGAAGGGTCTTCTTTGGTGGATCCTATGTACGTGGACACAAAAGCACAATGGAAAATATTTCTTATGCAATTGACTTCTGGTAAGCATTTAATATTTCCAACTGTATTCTTCTAAATCCACATTTGTTTTTCCATAAAAAATAGAGAACTGCATACATGCCTATATTTAGTAATTCAGTTTGTGGTTGTTAATTCTTTTGCTTTATCATCATGAGGGTTCTATACCAAACTCCTTTGGGCTTATTATTTCAATGTCCTTACTATTTTATCTAGGTTAGAAATAATCTTGAGATCTGTCATTCAGGTCACAGAGTCAAATGCAAGCTGTATTTTTGCGACATGAAGGGTATTTAGGAGCTCTTGGTGCCTTGATGAGTTATGGGGATCCAAGAACTGAAAACTTGACCATTGAGGAATTGAAAGAGGTAAATCCCACGCCGCCCCCCCCACCCCAAATATATATATATATATATATATGAAGATGGCTAGTGTGCTATGGATAGCACGGAGAGATCCGTGCTATCCACGGGGTTTGCAAATTCTGGGGCCGAAATAGGCGATCCGAACTGTCCATCTTGTTCATCTCGATGAAATCTCACTACACACCAAATTTCAAATTTTTTTGAATTTGTTTACTATTTGTTTTGCATTTTTTAAAATCACTGATCTAATTAGCCGTGGACCCTTCAATAAGTCCAGTTTTCAAAAATATGAAACAAATAGTAAAAAAATTCAAAAAAATTTGAAATTTGGTGTGTAGCGAGATTTCATCGAGATGAACAAGATGGACGTTTCGGATCGTCTATTTCAGTCTCAGAATTTGCAAACTTCGTGGATAGCACGGAGAGATCCGTGCTATCCATAGCACACTAGCCATCCTCTATATGAAGATATATATATATATATACACTATATGTATTTATCATTTTCCTTCCACTCTACAAATAAAAAAAAAAGTTTGAATATCATGTTTCATACTTTTATGTAAGAGAAAGTAAGAGAAATGCCTGTGTGCACCAGCACCACTAGGAACAAATTATACACATTCTAAAGTACATCAGAAGTTAAGGACTGATCTACATGAATCCATTTGTAATAAAATATGTGCTTTATGAAATGTTGAATTTCTCCTGTCAATGATTACTGGCTATAGAAGCATCTTGAACCCATAAGGTCAAACATTATGCAGAAGTATATGAAGCCCATGAGATCGAAAAACAAGTTTTAGTGGCTTATGGTTACGAGTGATTTATCTTTCCGAGCTAAATTTTTTGATTTTCCCTGCTCTATGTTTTATTGCTGTAGGAGAAAACGCACGAGGCAGCAGCTCCTGTTGATGGGACATCAGTAGATGAGCATAATGATGGGAACATATTTCCTTATCTACTTGTTAATATTGGATCCGGTGTCAGCATGATAGAGGTTCGCTAGTACAATGCTTATCATTGCATTTATCCTTCTCTTTAGTAGTCAGTTGTTATCAGCAACATTAATTTCTGAGGCAGGTAATTGGTAATGGGAAGTTTGAACGAATTATTGGATCCCATTTAGGTGGTGGTACTATCCTTGGCCTTGCACGGCTTTTGACTGGCTGTTCCAGGTACTATTTATTTACCCCTTTGTTTGTAAAATAATTAAAAATAAAGATTTTCTTTGATGTGTGCCTAATTGTTTGCTATTAGTTATGAGGAATTTTTGGAGTTAAGCCAGAAGGGCAATAATTTATCTGTTGATTTGACTGTTGGCGACATATACGGGGAGCATGGTTATCCAAAGGTACTTTATCTACACTTTGAAAAAAAAAATTTGTGTTAAATTTTTTAGTGATATTATATTAAATATTCTGAAATGGAACAGATAATATACAATTCTAGAATGGAATATTCTGGAACTTTACAGTTTGCACTGCTTCAGCTCTATGGTGGCCAGGGTAGCAATATATTTTTTTTGTAGAGCCAGTTCAAAAGAATATAAGCAGAACATTGCATCTAGTGCACAAAATAGTTATGATAATTTTATTTTTTTGTGAGAATTTATGGTGATTTCACATTGAACTGCAACTCATAGTAAATATGTTAGGCTCTTGTTTTGCAGTCAATTCATATATCACTGTTGCTGTTTTGCGTCATTATGTTTTCTTAGAAGATTAGTTTATGGTCTATTGGTTTTGACGTGCTTGTCATAAAAGGAATGAAGCTCCAGCACACCAGGCCATCAGTATGTCGATTAATTCTTGCTTCTCTTTGTGCCAGATTGGTCTTCCAGCATCAACTACTGCAGCTAGCTTTGGAAAAGTGAACTCAAGCAAACTTTCTGAGTACAAAGTAGAGGATCTTGCTGCAGCTCTGTTGAACTCTTTTACCTACAACATTGGACAGGTATTTTCTCAAGATGTTGGAGCTAACTATGTGGCTTTCATGAATTAATTATCTTACCATGCTTTTGTTTCTCTTGTAGATAGCCTACTTTGTAGCTAATCTTTCAGGACTAAAGCGAATCTTCTTCCGAGGTGCTTATGTCTGTGGTCACGAGAAGACTATGGACAAGATTTCTTACTCCCTCAAGTATTGGTAAGGAAGTCTTTTTTCAGATATAGTGAATCTTAGCAACTATACAGAAAAACTTGCTATCCAGCAACATCAGAACAAATGTTCCAATATGATTGATTGGGTAGTTGATAATTGCTTTCCTTTTGTTGTTTGATCCCAGGTCCAAAGGTGAAGTTCAAACGACATTTCTATGCCATGAAGGGTTCTTGGGAACCCTAGGTGCATTTTGGAGTTATGAGAACATGGGAATTGACGGTTTGGCATCACACGAGGTCATTAGGGAGGTCTTGCTTGGTGCTCCATACACTGGGCAGTTCCCATCTGTACCTCTGACTCAACAGCAGGAAAATGTGAGTGGCATGCATACCTAGTGAAATCAGTCATATCACCAATGTTTTCTTCAACAGCTCAATGCCAACCTCAACACACTACTTTTTCGGCATTTAACTGGCTCTGCCTTTTTAGGGAGGAGATACGACCTCTGAAGCAGAGGTAGAGAGGCTGCGCCATGAAAATGCTGTGCTGAAGGCTGAACTTGAACGATTGCAAAGAGAAAACGCAGAGCTGAAAGGTAAGTTAGTAAAATCTGGTGGAGCAGCTACCTTGTGAAGCAATAAAAAGAGGATAAAATGGTGGATCTGAACGAATCCATGGTAACAAGAGGTGTATGAGATATGGGTGCCAAAAACAGCCTCAGCTTGTTGTAACTTGTAAGTAACTTGTAACAGTTTTGGCAATGGTTCAAAGGGTATTTATAGAGGAAGAGTGCACGGACACAGATACTTACCCCAATCAGCAGTGCTTATGTAGTGAACTCTCATGTTGTATATTTATTTCTATTCTTTATACAAGAGCTTTTGTATCTCTTTCCTTTCTTATTGGTGTGTCCTTTCTTGTGCGTGTTGTAAATATGGAAGTACTATGCAAAATTAATAAATATATCAGGTCTTGTGAATTTAAGCACTTCTACCTTCCACAAGGAGGCAAGAGTTTATTGATCCATCGGATCAATGGTTAGGTGTACCTATCCTTTTACCTCTAATTCTAATCATTAGATTGTTGGATCGAGTAAAATGAATGAATGACCCACCATAGTTTAGGGAGATCTTTTAAAAAAAACCTGTAAATTTACCCAAAAAGTATGCATTGCTCTTAAGATTTTTTTTTAAATTAACAAGTGTACGCAACATTGCTCTTAAGAATTTGGACCGTTCATCCTAAAAGGAAGAAAGACATACACAAAATAAAAGTTCAGGTAACCCTTGTGAGTTTGGTAATTAATGATAAACATATAATAGACATGGTTTAATGCTTGATTTAGTGCTTGACTAATGACAAACCTCTAATATGTGTTTAATCTTTTGTTGCTAAGCTCTATTTTAGTCTCATCCAAATAGAGGTATTGTTTATGTCAAGTGGACAACCTATCCATTCTAGCAAAATATGTCTCATATTACTTATTTTGTTGAGACTAATACCTGATTGTTGATCTTCCGTAGTCTCATATATGCAAATAGGATGGATTGCAATTTAAGGTATGCAACTCGATATCCCACTCATATTTATTGTTGTATTTCTCATATGCAAGTGTATATTAAGCTTCGGATTTATCTTGAATTAATCTATGCACATTACTCCATCGTATATTTATTTGTGCATAATTATCTTGTGAACTTGACATATGTTGTGATTGCTTGCACATATGGATATATGCTCATATTGCCCCCGTTCATATGATCCATAAGTTAAACTTTACCATGCTATATTGTCTATATTGTATATTCTCATATGTTCTTCTTAAGTGAAGTTTAATATATCTTGTGATGCCTCCTATATTGATCATGTTTCAATTTATCTCTCATTTAGTGGATCGATTACTTCACATACGTTTTAAGTATTAAATGTACATGTGTATTTATATATATATATATATATATATATATATATATATATATATATATAGACACACACACACACACATATATGCACATTATGTGAAAATTGGAGATTAATTGAATTGATTAATTGCTATGCCTTGGAATATAATTTAAATATCTTTTAGCATCTATCTCTCGTGTGCATATAGATCATTTGCTTTATCACATGATGCACTACGGAGTGTTTTCGTATGACAAGTGTTTTTATGTTATGTGATATTTATTATGAAACACTTGTGGTGTTTAATTGCTCATGAATATTAAACTTGTTTATATCTATTGAGCTTTTGAAACTAATGTCTTTCATGAGTGATGTGAAAAGAATTAGATCCCATAGAGGTGAATGATGACTGTGCGATATCAAGGGATAACGGCCAAGTCAAGGTCAACAAGACGGAAAGTCGCCAACGGTTGATGATCAAGTCGAAGTCAATAGTACAGGAGGATCATCAGGTGGATGGTCGAGTCAAGGTCGACGGGACGGAGGGATCATCAAGGATTGGTGTTAGGACCCGACCAAAAGAGATCGAACCCCTCTGTGTATTGTATACTAGTCCTGAGGATCACAGCTAGTATACACAGTTAAAAACAGAGTGATACATTACCAGCGGAAATAAATTATTACATAATTGGGGAATAATCCAGGTGCAGTACACAAACGACGGCATTCAGGCTATGATACAGAGTCTGGTAGCTTACAATACATAGGGTCTAATACAATGATACTAATACTCATATTCCCATAGGCAACAAGACAATACAAAGTGTCTTAGTCCTCTCGGAAGTCCTCGTGGTCTCCATCCTCGAAATCTTCGTCGACGTCGTCAAACTTTAGGTCGTAGGCTTGCTGCTCCTTGACTGGGGGTTCCAAAATAAAGGGGGAAAAACAGCAAGTTTGAGTACAACTGTACTCTGCAAGTCTAGGAGATGATACAGTATGTAGCTCAGTACAAGAGAAGGCTTAGGTCCTTTTACGAAAAAGCAAATTTTCAAGATTTTGACTAAGTTGAGAGAGAGCAGCTTTCGAAACCATTCGAGGGTAAACGAAATTATTTGCTTTGACTTTTCCTTTATCAAGCATCCTTTTTCAAAACCATTTTTTTCAAGATCCAGGTTTTAGAAAAAAAGAGTCTACCATATGAATACTCCCTTCACATGTTTTTAACTGCGAGCACAGCTACCATGATAGTTTAACTCTGCAGAGTAGGTACACTTTATCTTCAGGAAATTACGCATCAGAGTGCAAATCACAAAGCCGTTTGGGCCATAGAACGTAATAGCAATTGCTCTGTGAGTCATTCGCGCCGATGGTCATGGAAGAACGGTCCATGCCCGTACATGCCAAATGTCTACGAAGGACATCTCCACGCAAGTTGCTACTAGAACCTAGGGCTTAACAGGCTAGGCCCATCCCACAACAGGGCCTGTGGTTGTACTGTAAGGCTTAAGTTTGTAGATTCTTAGGATGAGACTAAGGGAGGAGTATTAGAACGAACCCGAAACCATGCATAGCCATCACCATCCCGACAACCGGTTCCTCCCTTGTCAGAAGCATTTAAGGGGGGAAATAAAAAAAATCTCAATCCCGACATTATTCCCAATGCCTTATTTCACCAAATGCCCATTTGCGACCATTTTCACAAACACACCAAATCATAGTGTAATCATCTAACCTTATAAAGCATTTTTGTCCTATTTCAAGGGAGTCACATAGTCACTGTCCTCATATTTATTCATGTGGTTCCAAAATTACTAGGGTCATGAATAACATTTTAATTTGTCTGGGTGTAGCTAAGCTCTAGAAATTACTTATTTTATAAGTAGTATGCATGTCTAAAAGTTCTACTAAAACTCTAAATCAGACAAGGGTTCAATTAATATGCATCAAGTGACTTGCCTTGATCGTAGTCCGGGTGTGGGTAATCTTCCTCGGCCACCCATTGTACGAACTCTCCCGGCCCTACTCACACACCACAATCATATACACAAAACAATAGCACAATATCATAAATTGGTATTAAAATAGTTTTTAAGAATTTTACAAATTAAAAATGAAAGTCCTTTTGCAATTTTTAGAATTTATTTAATAGTTCCTAAAGTGCTTCTAGATTTTTAAACACAGTAATTCCTACAAAGGATGTAATATTTTTCTATGTCTAGAAAGGTATCTAGTATTTTACATAATTTTTCTAGAATTTTTATAAGTCATCTGATATTTTTAATAAATCAATTTGTAATTACTAAGTTTTTAAAATAACTAAAGGATGGAAAAAAAATACTCGGCATAGTACTGGGCCTGGCCCATTACTGTGTGGAGCAAGTCGTCGCTTGCACGGCCTAAAGGGAGACGCTGCGGCGCGAATGCGCCAGCCCGGAGAGGAAACGTACTCACGGGAGTATGCTTTCACTAAGCCTAACAGGTGAGTCCTTGGGCCTACTTGTCAACGACGAAGCTATGCCGGGCAGATTATCTCCGAGTTTAAACTCGGTGGGCCTCGCTTGTCAGCGACTCACAACCTAACTAATCGTTAATTAACGCCTAAACGTTGTGGCCCACCCGTCAGCGACTCGGCTGGGTAAACATGACGCCAGCTGGCGTCATCGTCTTCCTCCTCTGGCCAGGTGTGACCGCCCGGAAGGAAATGACGGTGCACCGGCGACTCGGGACATGGCGGCCCGTGAGCACCGTGATCACGGTCCTAGGCTCTACAACAATCCTATGGTTGGTTATGGCGTCGCCGGAGACGGCCTATAGCGGCGGCAGTCACGGTTCACCGTGGTGCTGGCCACCTAGAGGTGCTGGAGCATGCGCGAGTAGCAGAAAAACTACTGGGGAAGATCTAGGAGCTACCTGTGGTGATGGCGAGGACAAAGGAGGACCGGATTGTCCTAGCGTCGTGGAGGTTCGCGGCTCCCGAAACAGAGCCCTCGTTGGCAGCGAACTCTGGCGAGACCTAGGCCAAGAGTGAGGCAAGGAAGTGAGGGAGGTGTCCCAAGGATGCTCACAGAGCAAGGGATTGGGGTAGGGCTCACCGCCGGCGGTGAAATCGGAAAAGGGCTGTTCCCTGACGGCAGCGCTTTACAGACACTCCGGCAAGCTGCAAAGCAAGAGAGCCCAATTAGAGAGAGAGAGAGCTTTGGAGAAGAGAGGGAGAGCTCTAATCCGAGCCTAAGTCTGGGCGAGATGGCTCACCAGTGGAGGCTGGAGGTGGTGCTGGAGCACGACGGCGGTATTGGTCAAGAGGGGGAAAACAAGGGAGGAGGTACCTCGGGTTTTATAGGGCCTGGAGGCGGGTCGAGGGCATAGGTGATGGCACGGGAAGGTTAGCCGCAGCTCTATGCGATTAGGAGAGGGCCGAGGGTGGCGACGATAGTGAGCGAGGCCACGACATTAAATCTCTGTCGCCGGGTAGTTGAGCGGCCAAGCTAGCTACAGT
The DNA here is from genome assembly GCA_036346145.1 of Olyra latifolia. NCBI lineage: Eukaryota > Viridiplantae > Streptophyta > Magnoliopsida > Poales > Poaceae > Olyra > Olyra latifolia. The sequence goes on from CM070530.1 coordinate 8,133,157, forward strand.
TAGGAAAGGAGTAATGGCGGCGCAGTGACTGGGTGGTAAGGCATGGTGTCGGGTTGTGTCGTGCTGCACGGCATTGCCTCAGGGAGGAGAGCTGAGGAGGATAGCACAGCATTAGGGGCGTGGCGACGGTGCGGGAGGTCACCCGAGGAGGAGGCAGGGAAAGACCGCACGCGTCGCGTCAGTACGGCCGCGCGCGTGCGTGCCCGCTAGTCTATCGCATGCGTGGGGCAATGTGGTGCCACAGCACGTCCCTCACATGCGACGAGCACAGGGCGAGAGAGAGCAAGCGAGTGAGAGAGAACGGAGAGCTGGGAGAAAGGGGTGGGAGAGGAGGGCATAGACCAAGCTAGGACTTGGGCCAAGCTGAGCCTAGGGTAGGAGGACGTGGTCTAGGAAAGGAGAGGGGGAAGAGAGGTGGGCCGGGGAGGGAGTGGGAGGAAAGGGTGAGAAGGAAGGGCACAGCTAGGCTGGTTGCGGGCCAAGTTGGGCCTAGGGGAGAGAGGGGCCGGGCCGAGAAAGGGAGGAGAGGGGATAGGCTAAGCCCACTAATAGCTTAATTAATTTATTATAAAATTAATAAGATTTAGGAGATTAAAATTAAATAGGATTTAGTTTTAATTTATATTTTTGAAAATTGTAAACTTGCATGCTATTGGTTTTAAATTCTTGTTTTATTTTATTATAAAATTTTTGAAATTCCAAAACATTCTGAATTTTTTATTTAATTAAATTGGAATGCTATAATTGGTCATAGTCAAGGTTGATAAGACGGATGTGTCATCGTTTGTGGAACGTCGTCAAGAAAAGGATGATGTGTCATCGTCTGTGGAACGTCGTCAAGAAAAGGATGCATAAGGCGAAGGTATGACTAGTGTAGAACTAAGGATGTTTCCTAATCTTTGACCAGTCTCAGTGTTGGTTGGAAGACCGGGTTGGTAGGATAGTCATCTGTCACATACCCAAATTTTTAAATTTAGCATAAAATTTTTCGCAAAAATTAAAATTATACTCATATAATCATTCCCAAATTTTTAAAGAATTTTCTAAACTAAACTTCTATTTATTCCTTAAGAAAAATACCTCATCTATCTTTTTTCCAAAAATATAAATCTTATAAAATAATAAATATTATTTCATATTTGGATTCTCCTCATTTTTCTGAATTTTTAGAAATTTATTTTATATTATTCTGAGCTTCCTACAGCTCTCTATGAATTTTCAAAACTATAAATATATTCTGGAAAACCCTTTTCCTTTTTATTTTATATCCTTCCTATTCGGGAAATCCCCAATAGTACGCTTTCTGTTTTGGGAAAGTACGCCTCCACTTAAAATCTCCCTAGCCATACCTCTCACTTACATTTGGGTCCCACCCGTCAGCCCCCACACTAATCTGACGGCACCCACAACCTCTTTCCAGATCCAACGGCCGCCGTTGTCTTCTTCCTCCTCCCACCTTGCGCCGCCATGCCAAACCCGCCGGCGCCGCCGTTGCCAACCGATTCTACCGCCGTTGCCGCTCCCATCCAAGAACCGCCCCTGTTTCACCACCATGGATGAGCCCGTGCCACCGCCGACACCCGCCGCCGCATCATCATCCTCATCTTCCCTCGGCGACTTGCCAATCCACCGCCGCCACCTTATCCTGCCGCCACCGCCGCGGCCATAAAGCTTACCTAAACGTGCCCACTACTCCACCCCATCCTATAAAACCTCTTTCACCGGCACCGCTATACCCCAAGGCCCCTTCCGCTATACCCCTCTACTTCCCTCATCCGCCCGGCATTGCCTCCACCGCCGTTTTCTTCCCTAGCTCCGGCGACATCCTCCCTCGTCGCTCCAATGCCTCATTGGCCGTGGTTCCTATAGAGAAAACCCACCACTCCTCACCGCGGACTCGACCCGTCCCCTACCCAAGCCCAATACCCACCGGAACCCCTCCACCACCGCCGCCTTGTTACGCCGCCGCCACGGCCTCGCCGCCCCACCGCCTCCGGCCATTCCGATCCCCATCGCGACCACCAAAAGCTGCCACATGCTTCCAATTTCATTTTTTTCTTCCCCAATTTCCTCACCGCTGGCTTCCTTCCTCATCACCAGTGAATTCCACACCGCCCTCCCCTGTTTTTCCCTTTTCAATCACCTTCTCCCACTGCCCCTTTGGCCCCCGTTAGCCACATGCGCCAACCTCTTCTCTCACCGAGCGCCGGGCCTTGCGCGTCAGCCACACAGCCTGCCCGCACCAGTTATTTGGGCCAAATCCCATTAATACACAGCCCAATAAGAATTTTAAATCTTTTTTATTTCTAATTCTATTGTACTGTTTAAATTTTATTTAAAATAGCAAATCACTTATATAAATTCTACAAAATTCAAAAAAATATAAAATGAAATAAAGAATAATACAAAAATATAAAATACCATATTTTTATAATAAAATAACCCTAAATAAATCCTTTTACTCTTTCTTCTTTATATATTAAAACATTCTAATTAAAGAATATAGGAATAGAATTAGTAAAAACTACCTATACAAAAATTTCTTAAAATAATATTTCACATCTAGAAATAATATCTCTGCATTTTAAAACCTTTAAAATACAAATTTAAACTTAAAACCCTTTCTTTAATTAAATTAAAATTTTCTCTAAATATAAAAATTTATATAAAATCTTACTAAGTAAATTTTACATATTCCACTCAACTCATATAAATACTTCTATATAAATTTATAATGTCAAAATAAATTCTTTTAATTATTATCACTATAAGGTCAAATAGAAATACTAATATTCCAAAATTAATATTAAATATAAATTTTAACCTATTATAAATCTTTCCATAATTCCTATTTATAACCACCAACTATAAACCACATACCCTAACCCTAGCTTTATACTGCCCAAAATACCTATTTTTATCAACACCCCTATCCTTTTTCTTTTAGAAAATATTTTTAAACTTTTAGAAAATCATACAACCCATCACCCTTTTTACCCCAGACCTTTTTTATTTTATTTTATCATTTATTTAAAACTTTTATTATTTGGATATTTATTGGAGTTTCTCTCTTTCTATTTTTACAACGTATAGACAATGAGCTACGCCCTCTGGAAAGAATGTCCAAAAGATATATTAAAGTGTTATCCGATCTCCAAATAAGGCAGGTTTTCTTATCCTTGATGCATTTTGGTATACCTACATTTCCTTTACTTATTATTTATTGCATATATTTTCTAGTTACTTATTTATACATTCCAAGTATAAATTTTTATCCAAGCCCCAATACCTTAAAAGCCACCTAAAAATAATCAATCCCTGATAAAACCTTAGTATAGGCAAAAATACTAAATTTTGATTATCTCATGAAGGATAAAGGAATTGGTCCATATAAATAAGTTGGGTTGGATAACTTATTTGATATAGAAAAGATTGTAGTTTGGGAGATAAAATAATTTTCTATATAGAGCAATTTGGAAAAAGAAGTTGTCGGCTTGGGCCAGGTACCCTGGGGTTAGAGGGTACACACTCAAGGACACCAGGTGGGTGAGGGTGTGAACTCCCTGAATTCATTGCTCTATAAAAATATAGAAGCAGATTCGAAAACAGAGTTTTGCCGTCTTGGGTTAAAGGATCAAGCCGGTGGAGCTTTGGTTGACACTCAAGGGCACTAGATATTTGCTCTGTGGTAAGAGAATATCTAGATATCGTTTGCTTCTATAAAAACTTGAGTTTTAAAGAATAAGAATGACACATTAATCATCCATCCATATAAGGAGCTGTTATATGGGTAAAGCTAGATAGGTTCTGCAGAGCTAATAATAAATTCATTAATGGACCCTACTTCGGGTATATGAAGTTGTATCAACTGGGTGATGCCTCTCTTATTTATCAAAATTCATGAATTTGTTTTACAAAAATTGTTATCTGGTTAGCAGATAAGTAAGGATGGAGAAAGATGATAGAATTTGTACTCTTAAAATTATTATTATTAACTGTTTTAAAAATATGATAGAACTTTTAAAAAGCTTAAAATTGCATATTCACTATAAAGCCTTGCTATTCCTTGAATCCTATTCTCATATAATATTAATGTTATTCTCTCAAGAAACCTGCGAGTACAATTTGTACTTACCCACATTTATGGGCAATTTGCTTATTTCTTGAATAGGATCCAATTTATACTCAGAAAATGACATTTATGAAGAAGGAAATTCGCATAGGATCGATTTCTAAGGTTTACCTTATGTTCAGGCTCTGCCTGTGGTATATAGGCATGTATTTTTTTTATTACCAGCTTATATTTTCACTTTCGCTGTAAAATATTTTGTAACATGTAATAAATCAAGCAGGTTGTACTATTTATGAATGCGACTGAAATCCTGGACAGTTAGCATTCTGTACATTTTCTGGTAAATTTTTACCGGAATTTGGTCCGTCACATCATCGTACTATTAAGAGGGGTCTGAATCGGTTTTGATTAGACTGTTTTCTAGATCTTAAGTGATGCACATTGAGTCTCCTTGTCCCTAGGTGGGCCTAGTGAGGTAGCGGTGGTGTTTATGGATTTATCGAGACCCCGAATCTCTTCGATGAAGGCATTAAGCACGAGGTGAAGGATTCTTTGAATCACTAGCCCGGGTGTTGAGATGGGCTAGTAGTAATTCGTATGATTTATTTTTGCTTTTTGCCACATTTCGAAGGGGTCCAAAATCGAGATGATCATTTTTCGGTCAGTTTGGTTCGCCATGAAGCTCTTATAATTTGTATTTTTTTGGTCTGACAGCCTGTGTGGGTCGGACTGCTCTTGGTCCGGTGTGAAGCTGCGACGGACCTAGTCTCTCTGGACATTGGTTCGGCCTGGGTTACGGAGGCGGTAGGGCAAGGCCATGATCCGACGCCATCGCCCACGGTCCGACGACTATCGCCTGATCGACACGACATCGCCCACGGTTCGACGCGTTGAAGTCGACGGTCCGGCGCATTGTGTTGGACATCCGGTGTGGACTTGTCCATGGCAGATCGGTTCGCCATGTGAGGGGACTTTTTTTCCAATGGCTAGTTTCTGAAAGTGGGGGTATTTAAATCTTGGATCTAGGTGATTTAAGTGTGATTTTTTGCTTGGAATTGCCCCTATGTGTTAGGTGTAGCCAAGAGAAGAGAGAAAGGGTTAGAGAGAGGGAGAGCACCATCATATGTGTGATTAGGTGATTCCCTAAAAAGAGAAGAGTAAGGGATCAAGTGAGTTTTGTGTGCATCACTCTTGAGTTTTGATTTGGTACGATCAATCCACTTCGTGCTTATTACTCTTGGTACTTGCCCACACCTAGACAGCGTGGGAGGCATTGGCACTAGTGACCTTATCAAGGGAGCTTGTGAGGAGGTCTGGGCAAATCGTGCGAGTGGCGTTGGTGCTTGTCATCTCCGGAGAGGAGGAACTAGCAACCACTAGTGGAGAAGGGACGGCTGGCTAGAGAGGGAGCCGGTCCTTGCTTGGGATCAATCCTCAACGTGGATTAGGGGAGACCGGCAAGTCTCCAATCACCACCGTAGAAAAGGGAATAGTGTCACTTATGGTTTGCTTCTCTTTCTCATTTACTCCATACCATCTTATATGAGTTGATTGTGCCATTTACATCTGTGTCATGTATATATCGCTAGTATTCTAATTCTTGTATTGATCTTATTAATTTAGACCTCCTAGTATCTAGATCATGCTAAATTGTTTATTTAGTCTATCTAGGGTTTTTTTGGATTGCTCTCACCCTAGGATTGTTATCATTTAGATATATTATTTGTGTTCAAAGACTTAACCTTTAGTTTCCGCATTTAACTAGACTTTGGACATAATTGTAAAAATTGAATAGAAACTAAAATTGTAAAACCCTAATTCACCCCCTCTTGAGTATTCAGTTCCTTTAATCGGCAATTGTCTAGGTACCTAGGATTGTTCCTCCATGTCTGCATGCATTTGGCTTACATGCATTTAGCTAACATAGGCTAGTACATGCATGCATGATGTGACAGGGGTAACACACTAGCTTACATGCATTATGCAACACACTACTAGCTAGTGCATGCATATATACACGCACCATGGATCAAGCGATATATACCAAAGTCAATGAACATTATGCATGCATCCCAATTTTTCCTTTTTTATTTCTTAGAATCTTTCTTTTCTCTTTCTGGTGCATGCATGCAAAAAAAGTTTACTAAACCCTACAAAATATAAAAACAAATATAGAATCATTATTTTGTAAATAAATAAATAAAGTTTAGTAAACCCTACAAGACTGAAAAAACCAAAAACAAAATAATTATTTTAGTGAAAATACAAAATATTTCTTTCACGTAAGTATATAGGATTTTCACTTTCATATTGAAAAACCTAAGTAATTAACTGAAAAACATGTGCATGGACAAAATAGTTAAATCTAGGCACAGATCCCAGCAAAACGGTAAAAGCTTTGATGAAATGCTGGCTCGTCAGCGTGATACTATTCGATCAAAGTTCCCTACTCCCATTTAAGATGCAGCTCCCGTCACATGAACAATGCATAGCAAATGTAATTTAATAATTATCATAAAAACAATGCATAATGAATGTAATTTAATAATTATCATAAAGATGCAATATAATCATCATTACAAAAACATCAAAATATATAAAGAAGAGTTCGCAGGAAAAATTTAAAAAAATAAACGTCGCCTGAGAGATTCGAACTCTCGCGGGGAAACCCCATGTACTTAGCAGGCACACGCCTTAACCACTCGGCCAAAACGACGGTAGTTACGGGTTGTGCATACAAAGTTTATATCACGCTGTCAATTTCAATACTGCAGTAAAAACCCGGTTAATACGGTCGGCTAATTTCAATCCATGTTGATCATTTTCGACCATACTATCTTGCCTGGATTCGTCTGCTCGTGTGCACGTCAGCTAATTCGGTTGCTATTGCTCCAAACCAAAGCTAGTAGATGTATTTCATTCTGAGATGACACCGACCACTTTGCAGAACAACATGACCATATCTAATACGGCCACTGGCGCTGCAGCAAATGCAGACGCTAGCTGCGTCTACTGGCAACAGCCAACAAGCAAGCTACTAGCTACCTAGCAGCAAAGGACGTACCTGAGAAGCAAGCATAGCATGGCAGGGGCTGGCGTTATAAACCACTGAGCATTTGCTTGGCTTGCAAGAGCTGGATAACCGCGTCCGGATAACCTGGCCACCACGTGAACTCACGTTATCTTGTCGCTCGTGTGTGATCGTTTCGGCTCCGGCAAAACGAGAAAATGCTCGAAAATGGATGGCATCTCCCTGCTATAATGCTATGGCTAGTACGTTTTCTTTTGAGTTTGAGTTAATGGGTAGCCACAAGCAAATGGGGAGTGCTAGCTCCATCCTTGTCATGCCACCTCTCGCAAATCACCTCCCGAAATGGAATTGCAAGCAGATTACTTACATGCATGTCCCTTGTGGATTAGCTTTAAGATCAGCTTAGATTTAAAGGACACAAAATAGTCGAACTTATCCAGATATGATGCCATTCTCAGAGCATCATATCTAGATGCTCTAAAATTGAGTCTCTATACATCCTCTCTAGATCACTATTCACTCTCTATATTTTTATCCTCTCTCTCTAGCAGAACCTGTACCCAGAGAAACTATACAGCCTGACATAGAGAGCCTCCAAATTTAGAGGCTAGGAGAGAAACTCTAAATTTAGAGACTGAGATAGAGTCTCTGCTAAAGAATAAGAGACTCTAAATATAGAAAAGATTCTATTTTAGTTGCTCTCATACGCTTCCCGGGAAAGCTTTTCAGTTTATTTTGCACCTATCCCCCTAGGAAACGGTTATACTCCATTGGCCTACAAGAAAAGCCAGTTGACTTATAGAGTTATTTAGGCTGTTGGGTTTGAAGAGAGGCACCTCATTCTAGATGGAATTAATGGTTGGTTCATCCCATGAAATTTGGCATAATGACACAATTTCTCATTTTGTACTAAATGGTAGATTAGGTGGTGATGGACAAACCTATTCCACTCGCCAAATGAAACAAATGAGTGGTTCATTTAACATTTCATTCATCAAACCAAATATCCCTTTACGCTCCATGGTCCAGTCTCAGCTCAGGGCTTGGAATCTGGTTTTTTTTTCCTGTTCGTATGGGAAATGAACTGTTTTTTTTAAAGCACTGTGTTTTTCTTGTATTCATGTGTTCCAAACAGGCTCTAGTAAGTTTTGAGCAAAGACTATTGAAGGAATTTTATGAGACATGTTTTTTTTTAATACAAAGGTAGGAGCTCTGTCATTTTATTCAAGGAGGAGGAACCGTATAATATACATAGGGAGAGAAGGTAGAAGGAGAGAGGGGAGGATACATAGAGTGAGGGGACAAGGAGAGTGCGGAATGTGGTCCCACCAAAAGGTAGGACTCAACACAACCACCACCATGCAACACTATTGAAGGCCTAGCACTCCTCTAACCATGACGGCAGCCACTGCCATCGAGCAAGGGTCGAGACGTTAGCTGCCACCGCCACACGAGATGCTCGGCCGAAACGCCAACTGCCACTGCTATCGATCGCGTCGTTGGGCACACGATGCTCAACAAAGATGTCAGCTGTCACTGCCATGCAAGATGCTTGGATTAGGAGTGAGTTGCCACCACCAGCGGGAGGGATGCTCAATCGTGACACAATAGCCACCATTGCCCCCAATGTAGGATGCTCGGCCGATCGTGCCACGTCGCGCGAGAGGCACAGCCAACGTGCCGCCACCACCATGCTTAGTCGAGACACCAGCAGCCACTGCCATGCGAGGTGCATGTTCGATCGTGCCACGCCGCGCGAGATGCATGGACGATGTGCCACCAGCGTCGCATGTCCACCGCACTGGATGCTCAGCCGACTGCGTTGCGCTGCCACCACCACCGCACGGGATGCTCGGTCGAGACACTAGCACTATTATCTTAGTAGCGAGCTACCATCCACCTTAACGTTGAGCCATCCTAGCAGCCACTGTCGAATGTCGGCCTCCCCGCGCTAAGACACCTCGCCGGCAGATTTAGGCTCCTCTGGGTGTGGACGCACGCTGTTAGCTCTCCGACGAGCAACCAGTGGTATGGACGCGGCACCATCCTCTGCGGTCTTCCACCATCGTCAATGTTGAGGGTTGCATTGTCGGAGCTCCACGCCGCCGTCCCCGTCGCCTGCCGGCGTGCACCCACACCGAGCCAGGGCTGTGCCATTAGAGCTCAACGATGCCATGCTGCCACCATCAAATCCAACCGCCGTAGAGCACCTCCACTGCCAGATTTGGCCGTCCTCCACGCCGGCATGACGCGCCGTCGCCCGGTGACTCCGCACCGCCTTCGGCTAGGTCTAGGGCCCTGCCACGCCAGATCTGGTGGTCACAGCCAGGGAGCACGGTGCAGAAGGCTCGATAATGCCGGATTCGTCCTCCAACGCCAGTGAAAAGCCTCCATGACACACTGGTCCGTAGCAAGAGGGGCGAGGAAAGGGACAGAGAGAAGGGGAGAGGAAAAAGAAGAGGAAGGAGGGAGCACAGCTAGGGCCGCTGCCGTCGTTGCCAGAGCAAGGGACCTTTGGCTCCAAGGAGCGGCTGGGAGGTCACGGCAGTAGCAAAACCTTGCTCTTAGACTTTAAATCAAGTTATTGTTCCGTGAGACATGCTTTAATTCCTGCACGCATCTGTTGAAAAAAAAATCCCGGTTTCCAAATAAGTCCTCAGGTTATTGACAAATGACGTCTCCAAGACACTATTTAAACACACCACTAGGATTTATTGAAGACACATTCAAACTAATATGGATTGCTTAATCCAATGGTCCAGTGAGGCGATGATCTTTAATTTACCCACTGGCTACGGGGTAAGACGATGAATGCATATCAACTGTATATGTTTGATCCAACAGCTTAGACCTGTTGACAACAAAGTATTTTCGTAGTTTCTAGATGAAATCATGGTTTATGAGATCACCTTGGTTTTTAATAACATAACGTGTTTGGATACAAAAAATATGTATTCAAAACTCTGGTTTAGTAGAAACCATAGTATTTTTGAAGTATTTAAAACTCCACTCTGAACAATGTTTTTGAGTATTCTTACTTCTCTTCCTTGTTCATGGTCAATACTTTGGTCAAGTTTATCATCGCAAAATCATACATGTAAAAAGGTGATAGTTTCAAGTGATTTCTTACCACGTAGTGTATGATAGGAGTGCTCTTTTAACTCTTTCTCTCGAGCTCTGATCTCAGGTCAAACCAGTCAAAGATTCGTCCATGCCAGACACGAGAAAGCTAGACGCGTGGAAACAAATTAATAACGTGCATGGCTTGCATCTCCTTCCTTCCTTCTCAAGCACAGGCCAGACAAACACATATCTGAAACCCAGTTCACTTCACCGCTTGCGTACAAGGCTCACGCAAACGAAGCAACACAATCTAGCTAGCTGGCTAGCTCTATATAAACGACTCATCCAAGAACAGAAGAACTCGACCAAGAATCCAAACAGAAACTAATCAACCATATTCTCTTCGATCGTAAGCTATACACAGAGAATCCTCTCGTCGGTAAATCGCCCGTGATCCATCGAGGAACTGATAGACGGCGATATGGGCAACGTGGAGGCGGTCCCCATCCCGCCGGAGCTCGGCGACGCGCTGGGCAAGGTGGCCGTGTTCGCGCTCGTCCAGGCGCTGGTCTACCTGATCCTGCGCAAGTCATCTGGCGTCTTCTCCACGGCCACGACCCCGGCGAGGTCCCTCAGCTTCCGGTCCATGCGGAGCATGACCGTCCGGCGCGTGCTGGCGGCGTTCTCCGACGTCCCCGTCGGCGCTCCCGAAGACGGCGTCGTCTCGTCCTCGGCCACATCGCCGGCTGCTGATCCGGCGAGCTAGCTGATGTGATCCATTTCTTATAATCCCTGTTGGTAGTAGGGATTTCTAAAAAAAGTAACAAAAATAAAAAAAATTTGTTGGTGTGTGTAAATAATTTGTGTTTGTATATATTATATTAACTGAATTGGAGGACTCGATAAATATGTTCTTTCTTCGCGAATTATGTTCTTGTTTCTGCTTGCCGAGATGGCTTCGTGTTCATGGCCGATTGGCCATTGGTCAGTCTGGTTTCTGAATTCTGATGTAGTAGTTGACGCCAACGAGGGTGCCGATTTGGGGTTGAGACAATGAGGCCCATCAAGCTGACCTTCGCCCGGCAGTTTCATACATGGGCCATCAAGGCCCAATTCCACATTTTCCAGCCCAATGCAACCCATGCGCACAGGTTGAACTGGCACACGCGACTTTCCATCTGCTGCGGGCTGCGGCCCTGTTCTGGCAATTTTTTTCTTAAATTATTTAATTATTTTTTAAATGCTTTGACTTTTTTTTACGTTGTTTCTCAATAATCTCAAAGTCACAAAATAAACATTGTCAAATCTGGCTTCAATTATCATTTCGGTTTTTCGAAACCACCGATCAAAATGGTCAAAGTTTAGTTTCAACGTATAGAGCATGTTCAAAGTGGCTTAACCTTAATTAAAAAGAAAAAAACGATTTGGCTTTTTTAGTCTAATTTTTTATTACTGTGAAGCCACCTATAAAATTTCTTAAAAATAACATAAACAAAATAAACTAGCTTCAAGAAGTGGATTCAAAAACCTCGGATAGTCTAGTTTAACATTGAACTCACTTTAGCTCAGCTGGCTTATTCATTCAATTCAGCCACTCCGAACATTCTTATAATCAAATAATTTCAGCGCCGCAGAACAGTAGTTAGGAATACATAAAATCTTATGTAATGTTTTCAATGGATTTAAGAAAAAAATGCACTTTAGAGTCATGCCTCTTTCACTAGAAGGACTTCAATTTGCAACACAGCGACGAGGATGCTTCCTATTCTCCTCTCCCTCTCGGACAGGATGTAAAAAACCCGTGGCCAAACCACCCTAATGCGGTTTATATATCGTGAGATGCTTAAAATACATGTGAAAAATCACGGTTTTTCGCCAAACCACCACGATATGGTTTATATACGGTGAGATGCTGAAATGCACGGTGCATACATTGAGCGCGTTCTAGTACAAACACCATGCGTTTTCCATGGACCTGATGTGTCCATTGTGTTTTTAAAAAAAATCGTAGTGTTTTTTTGTGGGGAACTGCTATTTTTTTTTCGTGAAAATGGGTTTGAGAGAAACATATCAGTTTTTAAACCCAAAATGAAAATTTTGAAACTGGATTTTATCCTTCTTTCAGTGATTTTTTATATAAAAAAAACCGAACTGAGCAAAAATAAAACCGAAATCACCTCAACATTGTTTTCTTCGGTGGTTCGGCTTTTGAAACCTGCACTCGGATCCCTTGTAGAGTTGCCGACAAACAAGGAGAACAAGGAGGGAGAATAATACGTTCTTAACTTTTCTGACAACTCCATTTTTTTTGTTGAGAGGTTTCCCCAACAATCCAAGGGGATGCAAATACAAATAATGCGGAGCAAGATTCTCTGTCATAAATATCCTCTATCGTAGCTCGCTCCGTCCGTCCGCCCTCCATCCAAATGCTCTGCACAGTTTTCTCTCTTTCCTCTCTTCTCTCTCCTCCCCTCTCACAGATAGGGAACAGCACCTCTACCGTTACTAGATGATGCGCGTCCAAATAATGCCTATCTATCCAAGGCTCCTGACGGCTTCCCTCTCCCGTTCGGCTCTCATTGACCGCCATGTCATGGAAACACTTGAGCTAAACCTGCAACAGCGCAGACCGAACACATGGTGCTACGCACGTACGATCGACCTTCAATTCCCCCTTTTCTCCCACGACGAAAACGAAAACGAGGGAGCACATGGTCCCCCAAAATACCGATCGAGGAAAGAGAACACCAACACGTTAGCCATACTAAAAGGTCAACATCGCACTAAGCAGCACCTAAATGCGCTAGCCCATTACTACATTTGTGCGCACAGGACAGTTTCATGCTTCTAAGTTTTACCCTTCTTGCTCTTGTTTCCCCTTACTTAAGGATGGATAGAAAATGCCCGAAAACGAATACCGAACCAAAAATACCGAAAACGTGTTTTAACAGCTGCCTTTCCGTCTTGCCTCTGTGCTCTCGTTTTCCGTCTACAGTGTGGTGGTCAGGGACCGTTTGGAGAGTTTTGTACTACTTTTACAGAAATTGAACTAAATTATGTGAAGCCCTCACTCTGCGCAGCTACCCCTGCCATCCTTCACCGTGGTGACCGTGGTGTACCCAAAAAAAAAGCCGTGATGCATTTGCCGATTATGATCGGAGAAACACACTTTTTTACCCCTGCCACTCCTGCAAGTCTTCTTTTGCCTTTGGGGCAATGTGCCGCGGTGCTTAACATTGTGCCTTGAAAGTCCGGCCATTGCACTTCTTCTAGATATTTTAAACCATGCAGATGATTAAACCGTTGACATGCTTTCTATGAACTGTTTGGTACGACAATAGCAAGTGACTTATGGCATATTTCACCCGCTTAATTCTAAATTTTGTAAGGTAGAAGATCACTTCTCCGAACCAAACCTGTCATCCTCGCAGAGGTGGTTTTTCTTAAAATTCAAAATCTCAAACCTCAACATTTTACCCGTTCGTTTTTTAATCTAGATCATAATCTAAAGCTAAACATTTATTCTTTTTGCACAAATCAAATGCTTTGCCACTTTATAGCTATTTTTAAAAATTCCTTCTCAAAACTTTCAACACTAATTTTTTTGGTCTCTATAAACCACCTATCAAAAATCAATAACTTTTTTAAAATTATAATCCACGTCGGCTTTTAGCTGATAAGAACAAGCCCAGGCATCTAGCCGAGCCGCCACCGACAGTGGATGGAGCCAGTGAAGTCCAGCGCAGCAGACTGATCTTGCGCGGGCGAAAGCCCACGAACTCCCAGACGTGCCGCTTTCGGGAATAGATCGGCGACGGCGTGGCCCTCCGCCCTCCCTCACCGGCAACGGCAACGGCAACGGCAAAGTGCCCTTGCCGCGTTCACTTGTTGGGCCCCGTCGTTTTCACCTGCGCGCGAACGGCTTTTCCCTGCATAGAAAGCGGTACGTTGTTGCTGTTTAATCACACCTGGGCCCTGACGCTGACGAACAGTACTTAAAAGTAGCCGGCCACCAGGGCTGCTTGCCAGACACCCTGTACTTTCCAGAGAGAAAAAAAAAATTCGACCGGTACTTACTTACAGAGTAACCCAGCCATGGAAACTAGGGGGTTCTTTTGGACTTATTTAAAAGTCTGTCTCAACTTATCTGCATAAACGAGAATTTTTCGAGTGGCGCTTAAAGTCGGATGGCGACTGATTTTTAGGATTTGGTAGGCTTTTGAGACGCGTCTACGAGATAAAAAAGATTCAAAAGTAATAAAAAGTCAGATAAGTCAATATTAGTCAGATAAGTCACGAAATAAGTCAGATAAGACGTTGCTAATATTGACTTATCTGACTTTTATTACTTTTTAAATTTGTTTTTTATCTCGTAGGCGTGTCTAAAAGCTCTCTAAATCCTAAAAATCAAGGCCATCCGACTCTCGAGGCCACCTCGAAAAATTTTCGAAGTTACGAGATAAGTCAGATTAGACTTTTAGATAAGTCCAAAAGAACACCCCCTAAGAGCAAGTCAAGCAGATTCTCTATTTGCATGCTCTATCACTGTTGCTACTCTGTCTCAGTCTCTATATCCATCCAGTAGAGTCTCTATGTCAGTCTCTAAATTTAGAGATTCTCTCATAGTCTCTATATTTAGAGATTCTCTCTCTTGTCTCTATATTTTTTCGAGGATGGAGACTCTGCTGGATAGAATGAAAATATAGGGAATAAATAGTGGTTTAGAGAAGGGATATAGAGATCCGAATTTAGGGAAGCTGCTGGTGATGCTCTAAGAGCATTCGTAGCCGAAACCTATAGTAGTATAAAAATAGAGTTTCTGGTGGAAGAAAGAAATCTTTTAGGGTGTAGTGTAAAGTATGAACAAATTTTAGAGCAACGGAGAGAGAAAATAGAGTAGAAGAGAGAGAAAATAGGGATAGAGTTTCTGGTGTGGATGCTCTAAGGCCATGTCCAACGAGGAGCCGACTCTGTTGCCGTAGAAATAAGGTTATGAATAATAAAAATAGGGTTGAGAGTAAAATATAACAGAGAGAAATGTAGAGATTGAGAAAATAGGGTCAGCATTACTCGCTAGAAAATAGGGTCAGAGGATGAATAATGGGTGAATAGTAAAATAAGATCAGAAAATAGGGCCGATGTGGTTATAGCCGAGGAGGATAGTGGTCGTCGGCTAGGAGCACATGGAGGGGAACCGGCTCGGCCAAGCGGCTGGAGAGGAGAGGAGTAGAGGGAGAAAGAAGAAAGAAGAAAGAAGAGAATATGATTACTTTTCCTTTGAAAATTAAGGGGTCTTTTTTCAAAAAACACGTGAGAGTAGGAAAAGAGCACAAATTTTAAAGCATAATTTCGTAGTTACGAATATGTTTGGAACCGTATGGGCATGCCAAAAATCCTCGCTCCCTTATCCCTAGACATATACATTTTGGAGTGTGCCTGCAGCCTCTACTATGATCATGATAGCAGTCTTTCACCCCAAGATTCTCGTGTCTTTCGCTCGATCTCGCGTTCGTCGGTGGGAGATGGATCCATCTCCATCGATGGATCCCCGTGTCGACGCAACAAGGCTCGCTCCATGATCGCAAGCATCAGCCCGTAGCCAGGCCGGCCTCCCTGCTTTCCCTTCGTCCCTCTCGCTCGCCGTCGCACGCTGCCTAGTTGCACGGCGTCCCCCCGCTTTGCTTTGCCTTGCGTGCTTTTACCTTTACAACACTACCACCACACTTGCAAAGCTCGCCATTAAAGCGCCACGCCCTTGCCTTGCTTCAGTCCTACTCCATGAATCTTTCTTTCATCTACTAAATCACCTCTTTCTTGGGATGCTTAATTAACCATCACCAGGTTTGTACTGTAATGTTCTGTGATAGTCCCATGTCAAAGCAGCACATATGCCTCGAAATCTAGAAATGCTAGGGGGCTAAGCTCCGCCGAAGTGACTCGGCGGATTGTTTCGAGCTTCTAGAAAAAAGTAACAAGAATAGTAAAATTAAAGCGATCCAATTAATAGTTCAAGAAGTGAGATGGGACAAAATAATTATCAAGACAATTAAGAATGAGACACTTGGGAATTGATTAGGTTGAATCTTTGGATAGTAACGCGGCACCAAAACACTATCCGGAGGCCACACAAACAGAGTCGTGATAAGATGAATGGGTCCTGCCCTAGGAATACGATGGTTGGCTGGCCCAACAGTCTCTGGGGTGCATGTGATCTGGAAAGAATGTTCTAGCTTTAACGCTCATTATACGCCACACAGTCATACTAATACTTGATCATTGTGTAATTGTGTCCCATTAAACCCTGGTCTCCTGGGATCCAGACTAATTAATTACTGAATAGTTCAGTACTCCTATATCTGACTCTGTCCGTCTATGCATGTGTTCCTCACTGCCTCTTGGTTGCATCCATGAAGCATCTACCTT
Source organism: Olyra latifolia (assembly GCA_036346145.1). Lineage (NCBI taxonomy): Eukaryota > Viridiplantae > Streptophyta > Magnoliopsida > Poales > Poaceae > Olyra > Olyra latifolia. Next base: position 8,149,746 of record CM070530.1, read on the forward strand.
TCCATCTTGACCTTCGGTTTGTGTTCCTCTCTACGTGTCAAATTTGGCATGGAGTTAGTGGCAAACAAACAGATAGTAGAAACCTGCCTAATTGCTCCACCGAATTGATAGTGGTGTAGTTGCAGTGTACAACTATATATGCTGAAAGTCATGCATCCACCTGATGAATCGCAGTGAGCTTGTACCTACTGGCTGCTGATTTCTCCGTAGAATTCCATGCACGTTCTCACCATCTTTTGGTGGTGTTTCTGTAGCATTTCCCCCTTGTTACTAGCTAAATGGCGACCTACGTACGCTCAAGTTATTGATCACACTATTACGGTATTTACAAAAAAAAAATAATGAAATGAACCCGCGTCGTGTTATTTTTTTTAAAAAAGATGCACTTAACCTATCATGAGTCATCTGTTTTACTTAATCAAATAGCCTCTGTGGATAAGACGATAAATACAACTACAACGTACATAATTGATCCAACGGTCTAATGTTTTATTAGAAGTGATGTAACATAACACACAAAAAAGTTGTGAGGAACAAATCATGATATCAAGGAAGACTACATACTCCCTCCGTTTATTTTTTATAAGGCGTATTTTGATTTGAAAAATCAAACATTATAAACTTTGCCCAACGGTTAGTCAAATTATATGCATCTTTAGTGTACAAAAGACATATCAATAGATTTATATTTTAAATTGCTTTTAATACAGTATTATTTTGTATAAATTAATAATATATAATGAGAAAATTTAACGGTCAAGATATCCTTCAAATACTTTCTCAAATCAAAATAAGTCTTATAAAAAAATGGAGGAGTACTCCAGAAGAGCACTCATCCCCTGCCGTTTACCGTTGTTGTCCTGACATGTGGGCCCTATCTGGGTGCGGTGCGCACAGCGCAAAGGGTGAGGATCCCGGTCCTCTTGGAAGCTAACTCCTGCCATCTCGCATCGAGAAAAAAATAAGAAGAAACCATCCAATGCAAAACGAAGAGTACTGCATTGGTAAACCTATCAATACTTAAAACATCGACGTCGTATGCATCCGGACATGGTCGCCTCAAGTCCAATGCTACGCGACGACACCGACGTGAATTCTGCGTAGACCAAAGAGACCGCTGGTACGGACGTGGCAAGCATGTTCCCGGTAGCGCGTGATATACTTGTGTTCACATCCAAAGATAACTATCAGTTAAACACATATGAGTTTAGGGCTTAGAATACCTATCAGCACATAAAGTAGGGTTTAAAGTGTATCAGTCGATTTGATCCTCCAATCGATAAGAAAAGACGTAATGATCTTTAACTGGCTGATTAGATTTGTATTGTAAGGACTTGCAAATACTAGAAAACAAGTCCAAACAAGAATGAAAGAAAACAAAACTACCGGCTTAGATTAGATATAAACCAATAGATTCAGAAAGAGTAACCAATCTACTATGCGGTCAATGAAATCAACTGAATAGTAGAGCGAGAGATAAACAGACTATCGGCTTAAACTAAATGAGTTGATCAAGTTGACAGAACGAATGGTAAACAGACTGTCGACTAGATTGTAAAGCTAATCTAGCCAATAGAATGAGGGTAAATAATTTACGGCCAACGAACATGTTAATTGGTACAAAGAGGGTGAAACTTAACCCTTAGTCGAAACAACGATATGCGGTAATATCGACTAACATAGTATTCTGACCAATAGCCCATGCGTATCCATAGATCGAACCGAATCCAGATATTACTTACTTGCAAATAATTCCTGGGGTGTACCTTGAAACTGATCGAGAAGACGATGCACAGCAAGTCGATCAAAGACAAAATACGATGATACTATGCTAAACTAGACTACAGTCGACGGAAAGTAAAGGACAGATAAAAATAGATTCGATTGATTGGTTGATGTCCCTTTACACGCCCCAGAGGCTACATATTTATTTAGACTCTTAAGAGATATCGACTAGGACTATGATTTCGTATACGGTACAGTCTCGACCCATTACTTCCTATTTTATCTGTCACTTTAATTACCTATACAATCCGGCACAAACTCTATTATAGCCGATTCAATTCATACCCAACTTAGCCCAATTCTAACCGATTTTAACACTTTTCACATCAATCGGCTTATCCAAAATTTGGTGTCAACAACTTGTTTATCAAACAAGCACGAATAACAAACGAAAAGGTCTACTTCACCCTCTCAACTATACATGTCGGCATACTTAACTCCCTAGCTGGGAACAAGGTATTCAACTCCCTTCCCGACAGCATGTAAAATTGTGCAAATAACCTCCCATGAGTGGTTTAGCAGGTTGTTTTGCCATCGGGGCTGTCCACATGGAGTGGTATTGCCACATAGGCTGAACATGTGGTATTTTCTTTTATAAAAATTATTTTATATGTGGGTCCAGATATTAATCACTATTCTCTTTATTCTCTTCTTTTCCTCTTCCCTATCTCTTCCCCTGTCTTCTCTCCTCCTCCTCCTCCTCTCTCTCTCACCTGCTAGGATGCCGCCGCTGCCCACCATCTCTAGCTCCCTCTCATCGGGTGCCCACGGCCTCCTTCTTCCTCTTGCTGGGCCGCCATTGCCTCCTTCCTCCCAACCATCGTTGTGCTCCTAGATGCCACCGTCCTCCTAGGTTGTCGCCTCATCCTCTCTCTCGCCGAGCTGCCACTTGCGCCGAGCCTTCCCCATGGTCGCTTATGCCTCCCGATACCAACCCATCTGCTTCTTCTTCCACCTCTTCCATCGCCCCTAAGCCTGTCACCATCGGCGACTCCGACTATTCCTCTTCCCCTTGCTTTTCCTGCCTTGCTGCGTCCAATCCTAACAAGCCCAAGGTGAAGCGTGTCTAGAGCACCGGCCTCCTGATCAACTCTGTCCTCAAGCACGACTCTGAGCGTCTCAAGGACCTCTACACCCTCGGCAAGAAGTTGGGGCAGTGCCAGTTCGGCACCACCAACAAATGCGTCAAGAAGGCTATCGGGAAGGAGTTTTCCTCTCCCTCTCGTCGAGCCGTCGTCGTCTCCTCCCTCCGAGCCGCCTTTGCCCTCCTAGGTCGTTGTCTCCTCCTTCCTCTTGCTAGGTCACCGCCTCCCCCTGCCACAGTGCCGCCGCTGATGTATCCGTATAGACCAACAAGCGAGATGGAAGAGAGAGGATGAGAGGGGGGCAGGGAGAGATCATGAGAGAGATGGGAGAAAAGAGGAAAGAGCTAGCATGTGGGCCTGCATCAATCAAATATAAATTTTTTAAAATAAAAAATTCCACATGTTCTATCTACATGGCAAAAGTGTCCACAGTGGCGGACTACATGTCAATACCGCTCACAAAACCACCTTGCAGGGGTTATTTGCACCACTTTCAATACGTAAAGGTCCAGAATACCTGGTTTCCCAGGTCGGAGGTTAAGTGCACCAAGTATCATTCGAAGGGTGAAGTAAACTTTTTCTAATACCAAAACAGCACATTTCTATTTTATACCTAACTAGACATGCGTCGTTGCGTTTAAACGGATTGTTTGCATGTCATGTGATTTTTTTAATTGATATATTGTAAATATAAACAATTTAAGCTAATCGGTTGGTTATATGAAACTAATAATTTATTTGATTGCTTGTACATTGAAACGAATGCATATGACTCTGACCTGTATTATGGTTATGACCACGAGGGTGGGAGAGTAGGGCCGTATGACATCTGGCAGGGAATTACTTACAATTTTAAGAACTAGAGGGGCCCACGCGCGGTGGCGCGTCGGCCGACCGACGTGGGCATGGGACAGCGCGTATTTGCTACGCACGATACACAGACTGTGTACAAAAATGAAAATAACCAACCACTAAGACAGGGCAATAATTAAATCCATCCATCAACTAATTAACAGTGGTATTATGCAAAACCCTATGTCGGTCCATCCTAACGAAGTCACAAAACAGAGAAGTTGTACACAAAACCGTAACCATTAACAAATCTATTTGGTAAACACCATGATAACGACGGCGCGATTACGGGCAAGATTGCGAGGTCTATTTGGTGGATTGAATACAAAAGGCCCGCACAAAACCGTAAGCAAGAATTGTGGAATGCAAATATATGAAAGAGCATCTTTCAATGGAATTTCGATATAACTGAAAAACCATATTAGTTCTTGACCTACATACCTTATTTGGCAAGTGAAACCATGATACTCGCAAATTCCCTATGTATGTAGAAGAGAAGCTAACAAAAGCATAAAACATTTGAAAATACCATATCAGAAGCAGTGGAGCAGGGCCTACGCCTCAAGCACACTGAAATGCCAGCGAGGGAAGCACAACCTCATGCGCGGGCTAGTATTTTAGATGGAATATTTAATCTATCAACATCATTTACAATATCTTTAGAGGGGTAACATCATTTGCAATATTTTTACATAGGATCTTCTTTTGATCGAAAAAGGCCTTTGCAAGAAATTTGGGAAGCCTAGCCGAAATCTGGAGAAGCAAAGAAACCCATACATGTGTTTTGGGTGGTCTACATAGCAACAAGGAGGGGGATGAGGAATACTTAAAAATGCAACCTATCAGTACAGCTTAACAAATTATGCAAACCTTTTTATCTTGCAAATCCTTCAATTGTGGCAGGCATAATCAATCAGCAAACCTAATATATATACGAATATGGAAGAAATTCACTTGTTCCATCGACAGATGTAAATATAATGCGAGTTCTGATTTCCCCTTTCCAAAGTTCTAGTTTTCCTTTCTTTTTCTTCTTAGTGGTTCACTGCAAGGCAGAATAAATGGAAAACAATGAAGGAAACGGATAAAAGAAATCCCGGTTCAGAGATGGAAGTAATGTTCATTGTGCACACCACATGCAAGGATGCAAAAAATAATAACAAATCATGTCTACTCAAAAGGTGCAGGTAAAATTTTCCACCAAAGTATATGAGATCTGTTAACCATAATTACCAAGAGAAAAAATATAAGTGATCACATATTATGCTCCGAATGGCCTTCCTATGCAGAGGAAACATAAACACAGAGAGTAATATTGATCTGCGCACCACATGGAAGGATGCAAAAATAATAACAAATCTGTCCACTCAATAGATGCAGTAAAATTTTTGACCAAAGTACATGAGATCTATTAACCATAATTACCAATTCAAAATGATTTATGGTTTGATTACTCTCGTTTACCATCGACAAGAGAAATCATGGTGGTACTGTCGATGGAGCACCCATCCAAACTAACAATACTTTCAGTCTTTGCCAAAGGATCTCTTGACGTTGAAAAAAAGCGCAGTCTGACCTATAATACATACTTTTCATTTGACGTTGTAGCCTTTAAGATTGAGATTTGTTTTACCCAAGGCTGTGTGCATGAGGTAATTCTGTTAATGGCAATTTAAACACATTGAAAAAAGAATGCATGACAAACAGCTCTTTTGGTTGGTAGCTCGTTCAACTGTGATATGTGAATTTCTTGCATGTTTTTGCTTGTCTGCTGGAAAGAAAGGCTATGGAACTATACAATGCATGGTTTCCACTTTGTACCTTGATTAATTAGTTTCATGTTTGTTTTACATAAGTTTGTGAATATCACATTTTCTCGATGCTAATCCAAACGGCGTAGAAAAAGTGTGGGGTGATGGGCGTTTTTCGGCTCCTAGTTGATCCAATGTTTGGTTATATCTTTGTTCATTTAGGAGTGGGTTAAATTAGGTTTTCATATGGAAAAAGGAACTGGACCATAAAGCATAAATAGAAGGCGAGGTGATTGTTGTATTCATCAACTAAGTAAGGCTTTCCTATTGGCTCACTTCAATAAATGGTTATTTCAATCCATGATGTATAAACCCCGATTGACACCATAGTTAATAAGACCGAGATGTGAAATGTGTGATATAAAGGCATAATAAATTTTTTTTTTGTGCTTGAAGAGGCTGTAAGAACACTTTTATATAGTCAAATTTTTTCGAAATAAAAGTCGGTCGATAGATTAGCTGTAAGCAAAAAGTTAAAGCGGTTTGTGAAGGAGATATTTTCATTGGCATCTTTGTTTTATGGCGGTAACAAAAAGACCATTGCATGACACATACATATTATTCTAACCTCAATGGTGAGGCGATAACTAAGCAAGATGGCAACATGGCGAACAGGTCTTGGCGAGAGGCTATCTGCAGCGATGAGATATATAGTCTCAAGCAGATGGCACAAAATATAAACCGTTATCTTTGGTCAAATTTATTCGAAAATAAAAGTTGAGCGTGAATGTGCGTAGAAGAAAACCTATAATCAAACAACATGCACCATAGAATTTTGGAGGTAGTCTAGAAACTATCGATACTATAAAGTTAAACAAAACATGATACTGTGTAGAAGCGGAGGCCGTTCTTGGAGAAGGGAACTCGGCGTGGTGTCTCATCATGGTGGAGAAGAGGCTCGGGAAGAAAGCCTCGCGAGGATAGGCTGCTCTCTGCCATAGTCTGGTCGGCTCTGTCGGTGGTGGCCTTGGAGGCCGATCCGTGTGAGCCATGGATCCGGTGAGAAGGCACCGACGTGAGGAAGACGTGGAGATGGCGACGTGGGGAGGGGGGGTCCGGCCGGGGAGAACAGGATCTTTGGTGGAGCCGGGAGGATAGGAGAGGCGCGGCATAGGGACGAACATCGAAACCTAGCCGCCTCCGGGAGGGCTGTGGGTAGGGGCCAGGCGGCGTGAGGAGAGGCTCTGCAGTGGCGCGCTGGAGGAAAGAAGAGAGTCGACGACGGTGGATCTGGGGAGGATGGGAGGAGGAAGAGGCATGGGAGAGAGCACCGTGCGGGGAAGAGGAGGCGGCGACGTGGGCTGGAGAGATCGGCACCGGCGTGAGGAGGATGGGGATTGGGCGGCGCCCGCGGTTGGGCCCTCGGTGGAAGCTTCATTGGTGGAAGCGATGTGGAGAGAAGGCCACCGTGGCAAAACCCTAGAAGCCGGCCAAGGGCATCTGAGGCGTTCTGAGGCTAGACGCGGCGGCTGGAAGGGGCGGCGCAGGCCCTGCTGCGCGGAGGCCGGCCGGAGGAGGGCGGCGACGTTCCGGCGAGGACGGAGGCGAGGGAGCGGCGGCAAGGCGGCTGGGAGAGGCGGCGGCGGAAGGAGGCGGCAAGGCCCGGCCGCATGGCGTAGGCGGGCCGGAGGAGGGCGGCGACGGTCCGGAGGACGGAGGCGACAATTCGCTGGCAGGCGGGAGGAGGCGACGCGGGGAGAGAAAAGAGGAATGGTGGAGGTTGGGTGGCCGGCAGTGGCACCAACGCTGGGAAGGATTATGGGCGATTATATGCGGTGGCACGGAGGCGTAATTCCGGCCAACTACGGGTGCATCTCACGAAGGCTAAAAGGGCGACCTTGTGAGGAGGAAAATACCAAGGGGTAAACGTAATTTTGGTCAGGCGTGAAAGCACCCGATCACGATTAGATAGGGATCTCCCATGAAATCGCAAACCGAGGGTTTTCTTGCAAAGTTGTCCATCTAGAAGGTGCTAGCACGGACGGGCGGATTTGGGGCTGCGTGGCCCGATCCGAGGGCGCAGATTTAAAGGGTGACGTGGTTGTACTGGAGGAAGGCAGTGCTACGCGCTATATAGTAGTGTACCAAGGGGGTAAACGTAATTTTGGCTGCGCGTGAAAGCACCCCGATGCGATTAGATAGGGACCTCCCATGAAATCGCAAACTTCGAGGGTTTTCTTGCAAAGTTGTCCATCTAGAAGGTGCTAGCACGGACGGGCGGATTTGGGGTTGCGTGGCCCGATCCGAGGCGCAGATTTAAAGGGTGGCGTGGTCAGATCTTGGAGGAAAGCGGCCACGCGCTATATAGTAGAGTACCAAGGGGGTAAACGTAATTTTGGCTGCGCGTGAAAGCACCCCGATGCGATTAGATAGGGACCTCCCATGAAATCGCAAACTTCGAGGGTTTTCTTGCAAAGTTGTCCATCTAAAAGGTGCTAGCACGGACGGGCGGATTTGGGGCTGCGTGGCCCGATCCGAGGGCGCAGATTTAAAGGGTGACGTGGTTGTACTGGAGGAAGGCAGCGCTACGCGCTATATAGTAGAGTAAATATCGCTGAGTGCCATGGTGGTGATGTAACTACTTTCTATTTCAAAGACATTGATGAGTACCACGCATCACTCATCACCACAATATACAGACATTTTAGCAGTAGAGATCTATCTAATCTATATAATAAAGGAGTAGCTATTATCTAGTATCATTGTATCAGTAAGTATTATGCACTGTGAAACTGTATAATAGTTGTTATGTTACCATTATTTGCTATATATACATATCATATACTCCGTAGTATTCTATAGTGTAGAATTCATCGTACACGGATGTCCGCTATAGTGTTAAATACTCCCTCTGTTTTTTTAAAACATAACGTTTTAGACATGTTCAAAGTCAAAGTTTTAAAACTTTATCTATGAAAATATTTTGAACTAATTGGATCGGCTACATGAAAGTCATACATGTAAATTCGTCTAAAAAAACACTTCATAATATTATAATTTTTGCAGATTTTATAAATAAATTATAATGATAATTAGTGATCAAAGTTGTATTTCGAAGATCGTGCCAATATCTAAAACATCAAGTTTTAAGATTGGGAATAGGGTGCTACTCTCTCTATATAAGGTGCATGTAGAAATGGCCCCAAAACCAACCATATTTATCATCCCACCAAAAGAAGGCCGCCACGCGTCCCTGTTACTCCACGTTGACGCGGTTTCCGCCGTGCGGTCCGTTCCTCCGTCTTCGGGGCCCTGGCGCATCGTGGAATTGGTTGCCGTTGGCAGAAATTTTGGCCATCGCCCTACGAAGGAAAAGATTCTAGAGAAGTCAATGCCAAAAAAAGACAGTCTTAAAAAAAACATATGTGGGCTTAGCATCCGCAGCAAAGATTTTAAAATTTTCATCTATAACACGATTTCTCGTAAATTCTAACCATCTTTTAAAATTTCTTCATATTTTATAATACACTTAAAAGATTTCTTTCCTCTAATAGAGCTCTGTCTCTAAAAAGTAAAATAGACAGTATTTTATAACTCCCGTTGGAGATGCTCCTAGCTCGATTAAGTGGGTGATGACACTGATCTACAGGAGATGGCAATTTATAATTTATAGGAACTATCCATTATGATATCACGATGCTTGAACAAAATTTTGTCTCTAATTTAGGACAAAAGTTTGTCCATAAAGCCCAACGCAATTTGATATGATTTAAAAATAAAAATATCATCTAATTCAATTTATAATTAGAAACATGTAAATATAAAAATGCTTATGGACTGCTTGCAACCTTAAAACTAACATCATTACATCAAGTAAGATAGACTCGGTTGTTCTCTTTAGTTTATTTATTTATCTTATTTACTTATCTCTGAATTGAAAAGTCAAACGTTTTGATTTTTAAATTTCATTTTTTCTATTTCGAAGCCACGTCTCAGAGTTCTTGTAAACAAGTCAAACACAACACACCAAACTTTCAAAGCTACCTCGGAATGCTATCGAAGTTATGTTTATAAGCAAATAAGAAGATAAATCGAAGAGGACGACCTCTTATAGTGAATGCCTTTGGAACCTTAAACAAACTTTTTTTGTTATAATAATCTACTTTTTAATTTTCTCACAACAGTCTTTGCAGTTTCTCTCCTTTGACCTCCCTATTAAAACCTTTTGAATAGATAAAAGGACATAACAAAATATAAACAGGTTAACAAATTAGTGATTTACTGATTTGTTAGTTTTATCTCCCAAAATTCTAAAGCTACGCATTCTCCGCGTACCCACATCCACATGACCACACCACTTCCTCCCCTCCACTTCAACTCGACTGCTCGTCTCGAAAGCTTCCTCAAATCACTCATCATCTCCTCCTCCTCCACCACCACAGCCACCGCTGCCACTGCCGTTGCCGGCCACCTCCACTTCCGCGGCTCTACAGTCACCGGACTGCCGAAGCGCGGAGCCTCAGCCGCAGGCCGCCGCCGTCGCGCGGGATGAAGGGCCTGTGGAAGCAGAGCGGCCTGGCGGCAATGCCGTGCGCCGATGTCAGCCACCTAAACCCGCTTGGCGCTGCCGCTGGCTGCTCGCGCCGCCGCTTGAGGGTCGTGGTGTACGGGTTTGCGGTCGCCTTCGCCGCGTTCACGGCCTACATCGCCTTCTCCTCTGCCCCCGCCGGCAGCAGCGCCGACTCCGGTGGGGGTGCCTCGTGGTTCGGCGGCGTGTACGCGTCCACGGCGCCCTACCGCTCGCAGATTTCCAGCCTCTTCTCGTCGATCTTCCCCACCAACTCCTCGACCCCCTCGCCGGAACCGCCGCTCCACGCCGGCGGCGGCGGCATCAGCGTGGCTAGCGGATCGAGTAAGGGAGGCGGCGAGGTGAGTCGTGATGGGAGTAACAGGCAAGCGGGGAGCGTGGTAGGAAGCAGTAACTCCTCTACAGCTGGGTCTAATGAGCAGTTGGTGGGAAGCGGAGGTGGTGCTCCAGGCAACAATGCTGGTGGTGGAAGCGCACCTCCGGCCGGAACTGGCACTGCCGCCGCTAAGAGCGGCGGCGGCGAGGCCGGAGGGGGAGCTCCGACGAATAATACTGCGACGAGTGGCGGTGCGCCGAATAGTGCGGTGGATCGGAATAAAGGAAACGATGGAGGCAGTTCTAGTAGTCAGGCAGGAGGCGATGTTGGATCCTCAACCAGTAGCTCTGCCGGAAACGGAACCTCGATGAAGGCTGACGAGAAGAGCGTAGATATGTCCAACAAGCAGTCGGGAAGCGGAGCCCCGACTGCTGCCGGAAATGGCAGCACGGTGAAACCCAACACAAAGGATGCAACTGAAGTGCCCAGCAATAAGTCTGCCGGTAGTGCCAGTTCAGGGAAGGCTGATCCCAACATTGGGTCTAATAACCAGGCAGCAAGTCGAAGTGGTGCTCCAAGAAGTGGTTCTGCTTCTGGAAATAACACTATGGCAAAGGGTGATGGAAAAAATGCAGTTGGTGCCGTGAGCACGCCGAGCAGTGGTTCTGCCGGAGGTGGCACAGGCACGAATGTGAAGGCTGATTTGAATACTGCGTCAGATGCTCGGGCTGGGAATGGGAGTGGAGATGCAACCCATAAATCAGCTGCAATTGATAGCCCGGCGAAGAACGATGCTGGAGATGGCGGAGTTGAGCACAATAAAGCCAGTGGGAGCGTGGCTTCGACTAGTAATCAGACTGGGAGCCTGGTAACTTCAGGGGAGAAAGAGGGTGGATCTCCAGCCAAGAAACAAAGTCCTGTAGCATCTCCAACCGTGAAGATTCAGGATCAAACTAGTAGTGGAGTTGCATCTGGTGGAAGTGGCGGTGCTGTGAATAAGCAGAAGGAGGCAACTCCCCAGGGTAATACTGGTTCATCAAAGGATCATTCAGCCCAAACAATCGCCTCAAAAGCTGGAAACTACAGTGAAGTGCTGGTAAAGGGGAATGGATCATCAATGAAACAGGCTGGTGGTTCTGGTGGAAATAAGAAAGTTGACTGGATCAAGGAGATGACCGGCTGTGATATGTTCCATGGGAGTTGGGTTCAGGATGATTCATACCCCCTCTACCCTGAGGGATCATGCCCTCATATTGATGAACCATTTGACTGCTATCTCAATGGCCGGCAAGATCGAGCTTACCAGAAGCTCCGGTGGCAACCCGGTGGCTGCAGCATCCCAAGGTGAGAAAAGGTTACTACAACATCTCAATCAATTTTGGTGAATTCATTTCATGCTTAGTGCTTAACATGCCCAGTTATATTGTTGTTATATTAGATTGAATCCAACTGATATGTTGGAGAGGCTGAGAGGAAAAAGACTGGTTTTTGTTGGCGATTCACTCAATAGAAACATGTGGGAATCCCTGGTTTGTATCTTGAGGAATTCTGTCAAGGATAAGAGGAAGGTTTTTGAGGCGTCTGGTAGGCATGAGTTTAAGACCGAGGGCTCATACTCTTTCTTGTTCACGGTACATATGTTCTCCAGTTTGTATTTGTCTTATATTACTATATAACTTTGTATGTATTTCAGTAATTAAAATTGTCGCTTTATGGAAATTCCTTTCATTCAGGACTACAACTGCAGTGTGGAGTTCTTCCGCTCCCCTTTCCTAGTCCAAGAATGGGAGATGCGAGTGAGCAATGGAAAGAAAAAAGAAACACTTAGGCTTGACTTAATCGAGCAATCATCACCGAAGTATAAGGATGCAGATTTTATCATTTTCAATACTGGGCACTGGTGGACACATGAGAAAACTTCCTTAGGGTAACTTATCTTCACTGCTCTCTGGTTGAACAATCATCTCCATTTTGTTCTTGTTGCTTTAATACTAAAGTAATGTTCAATGTGCCACAGGAAGGACTACTATCAGGAAGGCAGTCATGTATATGATGAGCTAAATGTCGTGGATGCCTTCCATAAAGCTCTTGTCACCTGGTCCAGGTGGATTGATGCCAATGTAAATCCCAAGAAAACCACTGTGTTGTTCAGAGGCTACTCAGCCTCTCATTTCAGGTATGTATTGCTTTGGTGAATTACTTCACGCAATATTTGATTACTGAACTAATATTTTTGTTGTGCACATCTCCTATGTGCAGTGGAGGGCAATGGAATTCAGGCGGGAGCTGTGACAAGGAGACTGAGCCAATAAAAAATGAACAATACCTTTCAACCTACCCACCAAAGATGAGCATTCTGGAGGATGTGATCCACAAGATGAAAAATCCGGTTGTTTACTTGAACATAACAAGAATGACTGACTATAGAAAGGACGCACACCCCTCGATCTATCGCAAGCAAAACCTGACTGAGGAGGAGAGGAGATCGCCTGAGAGGTACCAGGACTGCAGCCACTGGTGCCTTCCTGGAGTACCAGATTCCTGGAATGAGCTGCTTTATGCCCAACTGTTGATCAAACAGCATCAAATGCGCCAACAATAAAGGCAAGTATGGGGTTTGCCAGATGCTTGTATATGAAGTGTTGTTGTCTAGGATAACAATCAACGCGATAATCAAAGTAAGGTCAATAGAGACCTAGTTTCTTTTAAAAAATCCATATAGAGTAAACTTGCCGGTTGGTGAGATCTCTTGATACCCACACAAAATTCTTCTGTTAGAGGCTTCTAGGATAAAGCTCATGTCTAGTGCTAATCAGAAATAAAGAATAGTATAGATGAGATTATATAAAGATGCTGCTGCGTTTCTGGTAATTCCCTGGCTGTTTTTTGTGTCTAAGGAACAAACATTCTATATAATGATATATTACAATTTTCTACTCTGCTTTGCATAAGTTGGAAAAATACAAACCACATGCTGTACAGCAAAAGGGTCTTAAATTCTTAAGTTGTCGCGGTGCAACTTGATAAATATGGTTGGGTGTCCTTTTCTTTTTTCTTTGGTGAATTGCTTGAGTTGGACCATATCAGTTTGATGCATTTGGTAGGGAATGAGTTCGTGGTTCATTTCTGCCTATACCATTGCATACTGATTGACGTCTGATGTACTAGCATTGACCCTGTGGTGGCATTTTCGTCCCAGACGGGAATTGTGCCGACCTTGTATGCTGGTATGGTTTTTTTTTGTCCAACCGAACAATTTATTACGAAGATATCTGCATGAGAGAAAATACATGTCCTGCATGCAAATTCACGATGTGCGTTGAGACTTGAGGCACATCAGCTGGAGACAGTTTAGTCGCATGGCAGCTGGTGTTATTACTCTTTGATCGTGCGAGGTTAGCTTCTGGCAATCTGGCCTGTACTTGCTGCTGTGTTCTGCCGACATATTTCCACTGATTCAATCCATACGAAAGTCAAGGAAAATGGCCCAGCTTGCAGCTTTTGATGCCTAAAGAAATAGGGTTCTTGTTACTATTTGTCAGCTGTTGCGGCCTGTAGCAAAATTGCACGTCCTTGTTTGATTTCCTCCTATTTGTGTGGAGCTGGAGCTCTATATACGTGTTGGCGTGCTGCACGATGATATTGATTCCTCTATAGCTCGGCCAGGCTCTGCTGCTGCCAAAACCCTGTTCGGGCACGTGGGAATCGGCCGTTTCCCCGGGGCCAGGCTCGCAGAGGCAGCACTTGGGAGCACGAGCAGTGGCCGCACGGAGCTTGGGCGAGATGGCGATGAAGCGGCCTGCCAGAGCACGAAGAGATGGCGACGAGCACGAGGCGGCGGCGTCGAACTCGGGCGGACGCGGCGACGCACTGGGCCGCCCACCGGAGCACAGGGAGAAGACGACGAGCAGGGGGCGGCGGCTGTGGAGCTCGGCGTGGACGCGGACGCGGCGACGCACGGAGCAGCCAGACCTGGTGGTCGGCGACGTGACGCGGCCGCAGGGACGAGCTTGCTGCGGCGCAGACGACCTTGATAAAAAAAAAAAAAGCTTGGCCTTGTCATCGCCGGCAAGCAGGTAGGAGCCGTGCGACTCGTGCCGTCTAAGATTGGAAATTTGTGCCAAGATTTTGGACTTGGAGCATTGGCAAGATTTAGCATCGTTAGCAATTCGTGAGCTGAATAGCTGATAGTTCAATTGCGTACTTATATCTACTAATGGTGGCCTCAACAGCGGTGCATAGGAGCTCGTGGTAGTGCCTCCATGGTGACGCGGGGCATGAGGCGGCGCTGCAGTGCGGCCGTGGCACGTCTATGTCGCGGGCGTAGGCAGCCATGGCGCAGGTGGCGCGGCCGTGGTGGCGCGATGTAAGCACGGCAAGGCCACGACGGCACTGCATTTCGAGATGCCCTCCATGCGTTCGATGATATGCACTGGCATTTGGTGTGCGGCTATGATGTTCCAGTCTGTCCAAGACATGTTCGATGAAATACTAAGATGTTGATGCAAGCCCAAACACACCCTGCCAATGGATTCGAGGAGATGAGCAAGGTGGTGGGTATGCTTGTGTTAACACCTGGACTAACGCTTCTACTGTACAGCAGCGCAAATGATCGACAGGTTCAGGTGAGGTTCTGGGACTGCAAAATTCTTGGGCCAGAAACCGACCTCCACGATACAGCCTTTAGTGCAACGAAGCCAGTGGCATGAAGAGCCTCATGTGTGGTTGTCTTCCCAATTTTCCATCAGAATTTTTTTATGGTGCAATTAGTCAACATAGCCATCTCTCGTTGACATGTCCGTTTGGTTGGTGGTTAATTTCGCCACAACTAAATGTAGCCATGTATTGCAGGTCACACTTTTTTGTGGTGACAAAATTGAAGACTAAGGCTAGACAAGATATGGCAGTCTATGTAGACCTTGGTCAGCGGCTAAGAAAAGCATGGAAGCCAAAGTTGGTTAAACTGTGGCATGCCACAAAAGGTTTGCCAAGAAAATTGATGGCCACATCTTTAGGCAAAGTTAGGTTATCAAATGAGTGTAAACACATGTGGGCCCGAGAGCTAAGAAAGTGTGGCAAGCTAAAATTGTGATATAGAAAAACAAGCATGCCTTTAAAAAAACTACGATGTGACAATAGTTTGACGTGGCAACATTTGGCATCCAACCAAACAAGCATAGATCAATGAACATATATAAAGAAGAAAGAGCACGAATGTGTTATGTGTACAATCTAATCTATCTTGTTTTGCCGTTCAGCCTAACCTCGGTGACAGCCATAGCTGATGACGAGACATCTTATATTTCCTAGGCCTCGTTTAGTCATTGAGGATCAGGGTTTAACAGAACTATATGATCGTCCGGTTTTGCTCTATGGATTAACCAAGGTTAATTGGGGTTAGCCTACTGTTTTTTCTGATCCCCATTGAGGGTACTCCAATGTGTTTTGTCTATATATATATAGATGAATTACATTATAGATTCAGCCTGCCTCGGTTGCATTCAGTGGCCGAGCCAGGAGTTTTGGGGAGCTTCTAGGCGCAAGGGCGCTAGTGTTGCTGGAGTTTTAGGCTAGCGGGCCCTACTAGGGAGTCAGCCCATAAGACCCGCGACCCAAACGCGCGCCCGCGCTCACCGGGTGGCGGCTCCCCACTCGTTGCATTGCTGGTCCTGATCTGGCTGTCTATCCGGTACACACTTGCACGATTAGCGCAGTGCGTAACTGAAAACAAACCTGATTAAAAAAAAAAGTAAAAATGGCCGAGCTAAGCATCACGAGGGCCCAGGCATGGAATTGGCCGTCAGCTACGGGCTGCCAATTGTCCGGACCCTGCAGCAGAGGGATTGGCTTCTTTGAGCCCCCCATGCTGGCTAAAAGCTGGGAGCATAGGCCACACATGCCCCCCTGACAAACACCCAAACTTGCTTTACTGCCCTGTTTGCTCCCAACTCCCCACTGCTAAATCTGACTAATCACCGCCCCCACTTGATCTGACCGTTCGTTTCTTGCATGATCATGATCTATCTGTATCCACACCACGAACAAAAACACACTGACAATTGACATGATTAGTACAGGTCGGAGATCAAATTAGCGGTAAGCATGCAACATTCAGCTAAATTTCATGGCTAACCATTTGATTTTTTTTAGGAGGGGTATGCATTTGATCCTGTGGCGCCTCTCCTTGACGCATCATTTTGTTTAGGAAATATTTGACGCATCATTGGATGACCTCTTTAACCAGCATGGTAGCACGTTTTACTATGCGCCAACCAGCGTCGGTTCGGGCAAACGGACGGCACAGATCACCCCATGCACGTGCCGATCATCGGCGAGCAGGGAGCTGATCTAAGCCGTCAGATCCGGACTGGTGCACCACCCGCTCATCCTATGCCATCCATGAGAGACGAAGAGAGATCGAAGGAGGCCTTCACCATGCGCTAACCACCGTCAGATCAGGCAGCGGGCGGCCTAGATCACGCCTTGCTCACGACAACAGTCGACGAGCAAAGAGCTGATCCGAGCCATCCGATCCATGATCGGGCGGCTGGGGGATGCGCCTCTTGTGCTTGAAGGCCATAGGACGCATGTGCAAGCCAAGGCCAGACAGCAGGCAGTGCTGAAAACTGCACCATCTACTACTATTCTATTTACTGGTTCCCATAAAAAAATGCAGGCATGATGAGGCATAAAAAGCAAACCAAAACCAAAAGCCCCCCTTCTTTAATTTGCACCCTCCCCAAATCTCCTTCCATTGCTCGCCCTCTCTCTCCCACTCTCACTCTCTCTCATCCATGAGGATCAGGAGGAGGCCACAGCCCTCCTCCTTGCAGCCCTCAGATCCATCCACATCCACTGCGCCCCCAACCCCACAGAACGCAGCAAGAAACCAAGAATGCCTCCATGGAGGGGAGGAGGAGGGGAAGCTGCACCTGCGTCATGCAGACGCGGATCTTGGCCAGAAATCCGGGGTGGCGAGGCGCCTGGCATTGCCATTACCGCAGGTAGGCGTCGCGTCCCTGCCGATTTGCCTTCTTGGAGCCTGTGTTCTTGCACCCATGGAGCAGGTCCCTAGATCTAGCTGAATGCCTGAACCCCTCGTCTCTCTCAGGACAATGCGGCGGTCGACGGCGTCAAGAGCAGCCGCCATGGTGCAAGACAGGGCGCCGCCGATGATATCCGCAGGAGGTACGGATTCAAATTAAGAACTTCACAAGAAACCGAGCAGCTTTGTGAATTTTGACTAAACAATTGATGCATCTCGTGTATGTATGCGTCCTAGATAAAAGGGGAGGCGCGCGCGCGCGCACACACACACTTTGCTCTACTGTTTCATAGTGGGCTGTGGGCGATGCCAGCTTGTTGACCCATGATATGAGAGAGAGAGAGAGAGAGAGAGAGAGAGAGAGAGAGACGCCATGGATGATGGATCCAATTATTTTAGTGCACTCTCCCCTGTCAGACAAAACGGCTCTGTAGATCCAGCAATGTCCTCCCATCCATCCATGCACTTGCTGTTGCCATGGCCACTTCGGTGGTGTGATGCTTTAGTGGATTTGTTTGGTATTTTGTGGATCGATCAGGCTCACATCGCACAGCCTGGTTGGTTGTTTTCTTGCGTGATCTAGCTTGGCCACTAGTGCTCGGCACAGGTCCAGACCCCAGAGCTGATGCACATTGCCGCCTACCTGTTTGCTTCGTCGTCGCTCTTGATTGGTGGTGCTCGGGGTTGGTTTGTTTGTGCAGATTAATGACGCGTTCTTGCACTTGCAGTCTGGTGAATGGTGGCCATGGCGGGCCGGAGCCGAAGGGGAACGTGACATGCAACGGCGGCGGCGGAAAGGCCGAACCGGCGGCGAAGGAGGACGGGCCCGTGAGCAACTGCGTGGCGGCGGCGGCGGCGGCGATCGCGGCCGTGAAGGATGAGAAGAACGGCGGAAGTGGCGATGGCGGCGGCGGGGCCAAGAAACGGCGCGGGCCGGCGGTGCTGATGGAGGGGTCGCGGTGCAGCCGCGTGAACGGGCGCGGGTGGCGGTGCAGCCAGCCGACGCTGGTCGGGTACTCACTCTGCGAGCACCACCTCGGCAAGGGCCGGATGCGGAGCGTGGCCGGCGGCGGGCGCGGCGCCGCCGGCCAAGGCCAGCTCGGCCGCACCGAGCACCTGCCCAGGATCCCCGCGCCGGCCAAGGCCGAGGAGCCGGGCCTGCGGCCCTGCTAGGCGGCATCGCGACGCGAAACTGCAGAATTCTTCGTACATTTTGGTGGGCGATCGATGTGAATGAATCCATTGCTGCACTCTCTCCTCTCTGAGGCTATCAATGTCGGCGGTGGCAATGGCATGAAGGTGACGGCGCATTGAAGCCATTTTGGTGCTGCTCGTGGTTACGCTGTTAACTCTGTGCTTCTTTCGCCAAATTTCACCGTGGTGGCCCACGAGGCCACGATCTCCTTGTAATGGCAGCTGCAGCCATCGGCCATGCAACATTAATCCAAGAGTATATTCCAAACTGTATGATCAATATTTGCTGTGGCTGGTGCAACTCTGAAGTGTAGGAGTAAAGGCGGCTTAGTCCTTCAGGCTGCTGTCGGTTCGGGGATGAGGGCTGTTTAACATGTTCATCACCGTGGATTAAGCATAATTAATTAACTAGATCAGAGGCTTTAAACTGGTACGTTGAAGTGAATATGATTCGATCTAACAATTTAGATTATTTTATACTTTTTATATTACATATGTCCAGCACGTGTAGTATAATTCCAAGGATTAGTGGATACCATCCTAATAATATACTATGCATTTCCTTTTGATGTATAATTATTTTCTTAAATTTTTTACATATTTTTAAATTGTTTTTCAAATTTTAATTGGAATTTCTATATTTCATTAACCTGAAAACTTAGATAGAGGCCAACTGATGTTTTTTCACTTAGTTATTTCAGTTTTTTGGTTGCAGGTGAAAAACTCGTTTATTTGGTATGAGAAAACTTATGCTTGGCCTTTTGTTTTCATATAGATTATTCAATCACCCAGATAACCTGCAAACCGAAATCTCCTAATTATGTTTGAAAACAACCTAAAGGCCCGTAAATTGATTGCATTGATTTTTTACTAAGCATTGTTTTTTTTAACTTAATCCAGCTGTAAATTATAATCTGAAAAAGTCATGGGCCCTCGATAGAGGGCTTGGAAAGCCCAAAAAAGTGTAAAAAAAGGTTTTTTTGAAGCTTTGAGAAAAACACTAAAAGTCTTAAAAATGGCTACAAAGTGATACGTGTTTGACTTGTAAAAAAGATAAATTTTCAGCTGTATCTTTTAATTTTAATTTAAGCCGAAAAGAATAAGGCTAGCCAAACAACGAAGCACAAAAGTCAAACCGTGATGCATTTCTCACTAAATCCAAGTGCCTGGCGGGTTAACAAGGACATCTCCGTAGCTAGGGTTTTAAGTCGCCGTTGCATGAAAAGAAAAGAGGAGGCGATCTAGATGACGTCGCAGATCCATCCGTTGTTCTCATTGTCGATGGCCTCTAGACGGTTGGTGGGGGAGGCGGTGTCGGATCTGCGACGGGTGGAGTTAGTAATAGCAGTGGTTTAAGATTTAAAATAAGAGTCTTTCTCTTGTGGGGGGAGCTGGATCATGTGGTGGTGGCTTTTTTCGGCTCCAGCTCCTCGGCAGGCTTCTATAGCGGTGTCTTCGATGGAGCGGTCACACGACGTTGAATCCTTCGTGCTGGATCTGATAGTGACGTCACTGCGGCGGTGCGGATCAGATCTACTCACCGGAAGATCACCATCACCTCAAGCAGGAGCCAAATCCCGATAAGGAGGACAACCAAAGCTTCTTTTTTTAAGTTTTCTGATAACTTTATAAGTTGGATGCGTCAAGAACTAGATGCACAAATCTTAAATTTTATCTTGCGATTTGTCAATAAGCCAGTGGAGAAATGTACGTCGAGTGATCATGTTTTCATGTCTTTTGAGAAGTTTACCTCCGTTATCGTTGTTAAAATTTCTCGTAACATTCTTTTACAAGAGGAGAGGACAAGGTGTTACGTACGCTATACACACTTTTTGGGCTAGCAGATTGCAAAATCATACTCTTTGTATTGTTTTATGTACGAGGTGGTGGTTCTTACCGTCGAGACTCATTGGTTTCTGCTTTAATTTGCCTCGTAACTTTTATTATTAAGTAATAAAGATTATTTTGGTTCTCAAAGAAAAGTGTTAGCAGCCTAGGTTTTTGTTAAAATCAAGTGTCCGCCCAATGCACAGTCCCGTATCTCAGAGGTCTCTGGGCCTTTACGCGCCATAGCGTCGGGTGCGGGAGTAGAGCAGCAGCCGTGGGACTGACCTGCATAGGGGGTTGGTCGGCTGGGACATATTTTTTTGTATACTGTTTAAAAATAAAAATTTAAAAATAATACACCATTTTAAAAAATTTTAAAACTAGCTACCTGTCGCCCGTTGGTCGGATGGATTGAAAACCCGCCCAACCAATTGGCAAATTATCCTTGAATCGTCCAGCTATTAGGCGGCTAGCGACTAGGCGGGTTGGAGGGGTAAATCTCGCCCGTTGGTTGGGCGAGCGGGATTGGATTTATATCCCCCCTGGCCTCGCTGTGATGTGCCTGAACTATGACTCGTGCGTCTCCTCTGCCTCCAAATCTCGCGTCATGTTGAGAGATAGGGCCTCCACGACCTATCGGCTGTGTTGTACCGCTACCTGCAGCCACTACTCCTTATGTCATCAGCCTGGTTTTGATTCTCAATCTATGCACCAAGCATGAATTTTGAATTTAGCTTGGAACACTCTCTAGCGAAAATGACCGAGCGTCCCAAGCCACTGGGCGTGTTTTCCGGTTTGGCAGCGCGCCCCCTTTTATATGGACAAATCCCACCATCTATTGGGCAGGTTTTCTGGAATCTTGCTCAACGGTCGAGCGGATTTTTTTAAATCCCACCCGACTGTTGGGCGGGATTTGCCTAGGCTATTAAATGTCCAATGGTTAGGCGGTTTACGCTAGCCGCTCGACCGTTGGACGGTTTAAGGAAAAACCGCCCGTTGGTTGGACGCGTTTTCAGTCCCGTCCGATCAACGGGCGACGGACGGCTTGTTTTTTAAAATTTTAAAATGGTGTATTATTAAACAGTAAAAAAAATCTCGGTCGGCTGGAGTGGAGCGGCCGATTGATTTACGAGGCTCGACTGCTCGAGCCGTGTACGCATGGCCCACTAGGCGTTGGCCCAACTAAAAATATACATCAGGCCTAAAGTATTTGGGCCAATCGGCCCGAACTGCCTGATACACTTGTACCGCACACGCCTGGGACCTCCTGGTTCAGACGCTACGTTGATTTGTCAAGTGGCGACAAGCAAGTTGGACAGATACAGGAAAACAAATCAGAATAGTTCCGAGGCAGTAACTAGTCCTTCCGATAATGAATACATGTTGTTTGAAGCATATGCTAGTTAAAGATTTAAAACTTTAGTTACGAATATCTTTTAATTATTTATATTAAATATATAAAAATCATATGTGTAAATCTGTTTTGAAGAATACTTACACAATATAATAATTTTAATAGGTTTAATAAATGAATTGTGATAGTAATTAGTGATCAAAACATGACACTTAGCAACTAACAAGAGAGATAAATACATGTACTACTTCCTTTTATTTGCATTTTGTATGCGAACCTTTTCTACAGTTCTATTCAATAGTTCTATGTACATTGAGAATGTAGAGGATCTAGATGTAACTCTGTAGATTTTAAATATATTTTTAGTTAAATCTTATAAATTATACTTAATCTGACTATAAACTAAATACTGACAAATCAAATCGCACGGATGCACGAGTCGCCATGCTAGTTCTATGTACATCACCGAAGCATATGTATCTCACTGTATACGTGTGGGAGGCTGGGAGCTCAGTCAATGGAGCCGCCCGCAGAAATGAGAGGGGATGGTATACGCAAAGTGTACATGCTCCAAGGCACCGTAGGAAGTCCTGACCTGAAGGCCATGATCAGTATACTTTGGAATACGAGCGATATGATTCAGGGCGCAGCCTTGACAACTCGGCTCTCTTCAGCCGCCTTTTCCGGTACCTCCATGCGACTTGAATGCGTCTTGCCGCGATGGTCCTCCAGTACGGTGATTCGTATCTGTTTGAGCATCAGCAGGCAAAATAAGATGGGGCCATGGGAAGACCACTTTAGCACCAATAATCGAACAGTTCCAAGACCCCCAAAAGGGATCAAAGCATCTGTGCTCTCAGCGGATGCTCTAAAATCGGGTCTCTATATATTTTCTCTAAATTACTATTTACTCTCTATATTTTTATTCTCTTCAGCAGAAACTTTATCCAGAAAAACTATAAAAACTGATATAAAGAGCCTTTAAATTTGGAGTCTGGAAAAGAGAAACTCTAAATTTAGATACTAAGATAGAGACTCTGTTAGAGAACAAGAGACTCTAAATATAGAGAAGATTCTGTTTTAAAGGCTCTGCTGGAGATACTCTTAAACAGCTGTCGTACAGAATAGCTGTTGATTAACACAGCTAGGTCAAAGGAATGACAACTGGTTGAGGCCTGGAGACTAGAGGGAAAAAGTACTGGCGGTAGTATTTTGAATGAAATAAAGCATTGTAGATTCCATCTATCTAAAGCCTTGGTCTGAACCACCTTAATGATACAGTACTAGGACTCCATCTGTCTATCTTTATAGGGCGTATTTTAATTTTAAAAAGTCTTTAAAGATAGACTTTGACCACTAAATTTCTCTATTATATATTATCAATTGCCACAAAATAACATTGTATTAAAAACAATTTGAAACATGAACATATCCATAAAACTTTTGTACACTAACGATGCATATAATTTGACTAATTATTGATCAAACCTTACAAAGTTTAACATTTTCAAATCAAAATACGTATTATAAAAGTGGACGGAGCGAGTACTTCATAAATTTAATCCACATATAAGAGAATTGAAAGGAATTGTGAGCCGGATGATCAAGAGGCAGTGGCTTCAGACTACACTAAATAATCGGTAAAATTATTTTTTTTCAAAAAGGGGTTCCCCTCAATTTCCATTCAAGAAAACAGAAAAACTAAAAAAACAATGGGTCAAATTCCTTACCTAATTGCACCTAACACACGTGGATTGCGCAAGAATCTTGAAAATTCTGACGTCACTTCTTCCAGATCACTTGCTCGCAGCACAAAAGCTTCAACATTTGCTAGACATCTGACGGTACGTATGGAGACCAAACGCATGCCATGGAACTTCATCTTCCCACCATCTGATACAGTAGCAGTTTGCATGCTGTAATAAAGAGAGAGCAGAATACAAGTGCAATCGATCTAAAAGAACAGGGAATACATGAGCAATCAATAAGGCAGATATTTGCGGACCTCTCACTGAAGACTGCTCCAAGTACCATGTAAGGAGTTCCTCACCACACACATCTCCTTCTTGCAATGGAGACTTACTTCCATCTGTACTAACGCTTTCCAGTTTACCCCTCACTATAAAGACCATCTTTTCAACAGGGCTACCCTCACAAAGAATATTGCTTCCACTAATATACAAGTTCTGTCTTAACTTGTCACAGATAGCATCCCATATTGCGCAATCCATCATGGTGAATAAGCGGACCTGAAAATAGACATACATCATGCTTTCTCGAAACAATATTATCATCAAAATTCATTTTGTTCAGTGAGGAAAATTCATTTAATTTATAGATCTGATTTATGACATTAATGAAGAAAAACTGGATTTTTAAGGTATACATAGCCTTTGGTGCTGTAACAGCAATACACTTCACAGATCTTATGGTGCAAGTGCAATATCCTCAAGAATACACCGACTCAAAATACCCTAGTAGTAGATTAAGTAATTAAGTATCAAATATAATTGAAGGAAGTAGGTAAATTGCTAGCTCAAATTTTAATTTACAAATTTACATTTATATGGATAAATTTCAGAGTATACAAATTCAAAATGAGAAAGTAGTTGAACACAGTAAAACAATTTTTATATGAATTAGAAAATTATGTAGCCAGTGCATTGGCATCAAGATATTGACCAATTCAGATGAGTGTAGTAACTCCAAGATAGCATAACAAAAATAATAGGAACTGGCTATTAAGAAAGGGGGAAACATTAATACAATACCAAGGGTGCTGCCACATAGAACTAGCACAGCACGAGGGATAGTAATAAACTAATGGTGACAGTCATATTTCTTAAATGCCAACAGAGGGATATGATAAGTCATCCACTCAATCTTCAGAGGCAAAACTACTCATCTCCTTTACTAAAGCACAACGAGAAAGGAAAACCACCAAACACCACCCAACATTTAAACCTGAATGCCATCTAGACCCACTTGGTACACCAACAAGGCAGCAATACCATTGCCAATAGTTTTTTCTTGGCTTGGAGCATTGCCAATAGTTGTGCTACTTGGCCTGCAGTTTTTTCTTATTACCAGGGATTAATACTGGTCTGTAGTCCTGTTGTTCCTTTGTGAATAATTTTACGAAAGAAATGCAATGCTGAACCCTGAAATTCCGAATGGGGGTTTTTTCATGGAGAAAACAAAATGCATCAATACATTTTCACCCACATGGCCATGGGAAGGAAGGCAAATGGTTGCAAAGATACTAAAATCGTACCTTATTGAGGAATCTAAAGAAATGGCAGCGTATATCCCTTTGAATGTCTTCTGGTAAATTACTCAAAAGCTCTTCTTCATTGACTCCTCTAGTAGCCACCCAACTGAACCTTTCTGCACGTCTAACCCTCCTGCAGATTCATCGAGCTTTGAGCGCTCTCACCATCAAGCAAAAAAAGGATTGGATTGCTATATTATACCGTTTCCAATCACATTTATGGTATGCTGTTCGCCTAAATGTAATGACATGTTCATGATATAGTGGTTTAACTACAGCTATGTCATAAGACATTTGCACTAGGCAACACTAGAATAACTGGTACACCCTCAATTCAAGAATATAAGTCACACTTGTCACTAGTCGGTAGACTTCCTTTTCTTTTCATGATATTATTCGTTCCATGTATTTCAGGTATAACTTGTTTTGGCATTTATCTCACATTCATTCCCCCCTCCTCAAGATGGGAAACTAAAAGAGATTACGGCAGTGTGAAGAGATTACGGCAGTGTAGAATAATTCAGGAAATGATTGTGCGCGTCCCTTAGGACCTCACACCCTTTATTTATAGAGGTAATGTTGCACTCACACCTGCACAGTAACACATATTGGACTCTTTAATACACTGCACCCTATCTAGTAAAGGATGATGTCATTATAGGCTAGGATTTTTTATGGGATCAGGTGTGCTCTAATACCATGTGCATAACCATTACTACCTCACACCCTTTTATTTATAGAGGTTATGTTACATTTAGACAATTACAAGAACACAAAAATCATTTTCATACAAATATATTTAATTATTTATATTTCTAACCATTCTTTCTTCAAAGTTTAGTCATCAAAATTCAGTGATGTAGGATGCCGATCAGCACTAGACTATTATTCAATGGTTACTTGTCTAATTCTCTAGCAATGTTCAAGGAAAGCACACACAGTTGTTTTTCTCAATTATTGATTCATAAGATAAAAACCTTCTCAAATCTTCTGGCAGTCGCCTATGGCTCATCCATCGTTCAACATCACGCCTTCTAAGTTGCATTTCTTGTCTCCTGTGAAAAAGGAAAACTGTCATAAGTCTAGGATTGTTTTCACTGCCATGGAGAGTGGCTGGTTGGTACAATGATGATTGCAATGCACACCTTCACGTAGTTCTAAAGTTCACCGTGCATAAGAACTGATATATAATGTCGTTATCATATTATGTCATACCAATGTGTGTTAATTAGTATGAGATTCCTGTTCAGAAGGGAAACAATCATGTTCACAGCAAGTCAGCCAATACTAAGATTTTAGGCCTGAAAAAGTTCAACCCCATCACAATGCCACCTAAGACCCAACTCCAGCTCACTTTAACCATTTCTAGTTTCCAGTAGATTGTCCAATACAGCTCACTTCAGATTTGATTGCAACTTGCAAACTGATGAACTCCACGTGTTTTCTTGACTGGTGACAAACTGACGATATAACCATTTTGATCTCTAACTCAACGCCCCTGTAATCCTTAAAAAGATTCAACCCAACCCATTTCCACTAACCAATTCGAAGTCACCTAACAGGTTTACACTATTAATTGATTAACCACTTAGACCTTGGTTCCGTTAGCCGATTAGCAAACATACCAATACTGTGCCATGAATAAACTTGAAGTAAAGCTTCATACCTTTTTCCAAGAGCTTGGAGAAAGTTTTGCATGTTCCCAATAAGTAATGCAAAAAGCAGCAACCCCAGTCCAACAATAGCCATAGTGAATAGAACTTCCCATACAAAATAACTTGGGATCAAGTTACCAGCTAAAGTACTTATTTGCTGCAGTCAAATAATTGGAGATAAGCAAAAATTCTATAGAGAGAGCAGTAAAAGAAGTATTTAGAAGAGTGCTAAACAGATATGAATGTCAGTGCTTTATGTAGCAAAAAATAATGACTAAGCAGTTGGAAACTTTGCCTGCTTCCAATATGCAGTAGGAGGCAACTAATGTAATAACAATATGGATAAAGAACAAGTTACCTGAAAACCCCAAAATAATGAATATATATAGCGTTTAACACCAGGTTGTGTAGTTAGCAACACTGCTTGTTGATAGATCCCATACTTGAAAGAACCATTCGTAGTATCAAAACACCCTGCTGAGGTTGAGTTGTTCAGCCACTGCTGCCTCTTTTGTGTATCCTGCCCACCAATGCCATGTCCACAATCTATGAACTCAGTACAAGATGTTATGTTTAATGGAACACAAACATCCCGTAGACATTGATTAACCCTCTGCAGAAAAAATGTGAAAGAAACAGACTATTATTTTCCTATAGTTGATAACTTAGGTAACATTTATTAGGATTGATGCATTGAACAACAGATAATAAAAGAGCACAAGCAAGAAAGTAGTCAGACTGCAACCAAATTGTATAAAGAAAATGAAGAATCGAGATGAATCTTTGAGATCGTTCAATCTTATGATGAATTATAGTAGAAGTAAACACATCAAAATAAGTAATCCGTATTTTTATTCGCATTTATTAAACTTTTTTTTGTCACATAGTAAGCATGAAAGTACACAAATGGCTATGTGCCATATGGAATCGTCATACACAAAGAACAGACTAACCTGCAGACCAAAGAGGTACCAACATGAACCAACAACATGCCCAGCCAAAACAAACATTAGAAGATTAATCACAAAGTTAGCCCATGCTGACTCAAAGATGAATCCATTGGCAGATTGACCACCAAGCAATGGCACAAATCTGATAATGCGTGGAACATACTGAAGTAGAACTGTGGCGCGCAACAAATTCTTTGCATAGTTTGCACTTGATACCCCCACATACTTAGGGATAACTAGCAATATCATCACCTGCGTCAAGGAGGAAAGAAATTACCAGATGTTGGCAACAAATATATAATATAGTAAGCTCTAAAAAATTTGACAGTCCCTTGCCAAAAAATCTATCAATCAGTGTGTTTATGATAGCTTTCTAGCTTCAACAGTTGCCAAAAATATACATACAAATATAGTTATATACAGTAAAAAACTACTTTATATTCACCCCTAATGATGCTTTATATTTGCCAACTTTTGTGCTATTAATTGCACAAAAGTTCTTAAATGAATCTCACATTTTTGTTAAGAGTATTAGAGGATATTAGGGTGTATTGCATTTTATTGGTTTTCCTTCTTTATGTGGGCTTTCTTTTTGTATCCTCAGGTATGTGCATATTAGTATATATACTGGCCAATTGGCCTCTAGATCATCAATACAAGTGCTATTCAATATTCATAACAATTTTTATTTCAGAAGCCTTTGAATGTTTTGCAATGGCAAAAGGCAAAATACCAATCTTTTTACTTATGACAAATCAAACTAAACACCTAGGATGCATACATGCATTTACCAGGAGTCCAGGACCAACATGCAAAACCAAGACTGACTTTCAAGGAAATAAAGTGTGTTGTGACTTGAAGAATGAAATGTTTTTGTGGGAAATATTGAAACGAAAATTTCACGAACAAAATAAACCCATTTGGTCACATATTTCAGAAGGGTGACCTATCCATTTTTCTAATAGGGGAAACATAGCTTCAAGTTAACAAAACACACAGTACCTGGGGGAGTGGAAGCACAACAAATAAGTTGATAACAAAAAACCCACGAAGATAATGCATAGCAATTTTCTTAGGCTCGTCAACTAAATCTCCAGTTCCCACTACTCTTGACTCTGGAGCTACATAGGCCAGCCTGAACTGCAAAATAAATTCATCTCACGTGTAATGTTACAAAATAAAAGCTAAACATAAATGCAAATTTCCACGATACACAAGAACTCTTAAGTCATTACAGAAGGAAAGCAAGAATGAGCGGGATTAGTGCCAGTGCTATAAATCTAATCTATTAAAAAAAATCAGATGCTAATGAAAAGAAACTTCTTTAGAACTAAAAAAGTGTGATTGGTTAATCAGAAAAAGTTCAAACAGTAACTAAACCATTTACTATAGGAATTATGTCAAGCTTCTGTGTTTTTGAAGTTTTTTTATACATCAAGTATATTGAGCTAACAGGGAAGGAGAAGCTCTTTTCCTGTGGTCATGTTTCACTGACAAGTTAGGGGGCTGTTTGGCTATTGTCACACTCAAGTTAGCCAACTTTACTTTTAGATCAGTGTTTGGCTTGCAGTAACGTTCTTTTTTCTTGCTGTTTATTTTTATCTACCAAAATATTGTGATAAAAGTACAGCAACAAACCAAACAGTACTCAAATGTAGTCCATTCAGCTGTAATTTTTAAGCCACAATTTATAGGAAGCAACATTAGGTAATCATTCCATAGTATGAACACTTTGTAAAAAATGATGAGACCCGTACAGAATGTTGGTCAGTTAGTAGAAGAGAATTGTGTTGTGTCAAAAAAATATCTATCAAGTGTAATAAAAAAGGGATCTCCTGAGTTCTACATATGAGAATTATTTTTTAAGGAAATGTGTAAAACACTAAAATTTATTAATAAATAAAAAACCTGTCATGGGTGCAAGCCCATGGGCCCAGCCCGCCATGATGAGGCCCGTATATAAACAGCAAGTGTGCAGGTACTGTATCACACAGGTTCAGCCTCCTGATAAATCAGGAAGTTACTGATTTAGGTCAGATTAGTTTCTATTTGTTAGAGATTGCCTAAAATTAGATTCAGTTTTTTAGGGATTTGGTTGAGATTAAATGCTGTCTGTTAGGGGGAAGTCCTCTATATAAGGATGCCAAATGTATTCCTTGAAGGCAAGCAATAAATAACAAATTAATTCCCAAATCCCCAAATCCTAGCTCTGGTCTCTCCTTAGACCAGCTACTCTCGATCTATTCCTCCCCCAATTGATGCCGTCCTTCACCTAACGCTGTTCTATCCCAAGCTGTTGACATACTACGTTCTTCTGACGGTATTTATCTCTCGTTGTGAACTAATGTTCATGACAAACCTAGCAAATACTCAACAGACATGTCAAACTTCAAGAATGTGACTATTTTCATGGCCTTCTTATTTTATTAGCAAATGCAGGATATCTGTATTTTCATTTCGTCGAAAAGCGAAACCACAAATTGATAGAATTATGTGGCAACGCAGCACCTGAAGAAGCATATGAAGAAAGTAAACGGCATCAGTCACACTTCTCGCAACAGCTAATGTTGTCGCAAAATTCCAGTTAAACACTATACACCTGTTTCCCTGCACAGCATACAACACACATAAAATAAGCATGCCAATAATGGGTAATTTATAGGTAATTCAGATCAAGCCTACATAATGATAGACATGCCTACATAATTTAGAATTCAGAAATTAACAAACTTGATAGACAAGTGATATAAGGTCTTTATTCCGAACAGAAATTCAATATTAGGTTGTCCAAATTCAGACGATGTAAACTTTATGTGACATCACAGCATATCTTGCAGTAAATAGAACCAAGAAAGGAAAGTTGCGCGAGAAATAGAACAAAAATAGCAATAGAGGTTGAAGAACAAGATTTTTACAAAATAACGTAAGTTTTTATAAAAAGTAGTTTTGAGAACATAGATAGTGGTATGAACTAAACTATTATGATTCCTGGTCTGGCATTAGCTCATAGGCACAAACTGTGAGTGTTGCTTGACCATATATAGGTTAAAACCATGTAGCTCAGGTCTGTGTTAGTGTCACACATGAACATGGAGAAATGGATAATCATCTAAAGAGGTAACTCCAGTCCATTATTTCAAATTATCAGTTGATGAACTTGTAGTCTTACCTCATCCACTGACAATAGGAAGAAAAATAGAGGGTCAGTGAAAATGGCAAGCAAGCATGATATCACAAAAAACTGATTCCATTGATGAACAGCCTTAGCATGTGGATTCATAATTGGAATGTATGAAATGAAGCGCCCAATTTTCTTCTTCCATCCACCACCATGGCCATAAAGAATATTGTGAAACTTCAAGTACAAAGGAAAGTATATTTAAACCACATTCATCAATAGATGAAGAAACATACAGCTAAAAGAACAAATTCAAGTAACAAATAATTGCAACAAATCCATAGCCCAAGAATACGCAGCAGATATCACTTCTTAAAAAAACACTGTGTGTGTGCAAAAAGGTAAGTATAAAGTTCAACTCCAACAATTATGTCAAAAGACCATTTGTAAAGCTCACAAATTTGCAATGTTCAAAACATCATCTCGAAATAATGAACTCTAGAGGGGGTTTGTGTACTGAGAGTAGATATACAGTATTGCCTAAAATTAATTGAGAGTTTAAGTTCATAAACAAATATGCAAACTTAATAAGTAAATTTAGGAAATTTGTGGATCCTTCTCTCTCTCTCTCTCTCTGGGATTGAGTTTAGTACCCATCACTATGCTCTCCCACTGATTGTAACTCGCCTCCCCCTCCTCTCTATCTCACTCTTCTCTCCCCCTTCAATTGCTTCCTTCTTAGCGGTCCTGCTCGTTTGCTAAAAAAAAACTATTCTCCCCCCAAAATCGTGCACCAATGGCTATAAGCGCAGTCTGCCCTCCTTTCTATATCTACACCTTTCCCCCATCACAACATGCAATAATAATGGTAGGGGCATATACCAAAAGCATCCAGCAATTTCTGTCCTTTCCCTGCAAGGCATAAAATGAGTGGGCTATCCCACAAAATTCTGAACATATGGGGGGTACTATATTCTAATTTCTTTCTTCTTCTTTGACACAAATTTTTTGTCGTAATTTCCTCATAATGCTTTGATTTAACATTTTAAGATTTGAGAAATAGGAAAGCAGAAAGTTTTGTAGACAACTCAAATTAGGCACAAATAAAGCGTGAAAGCACCAATAAATGTGAAGCAAAAATATTTCCTGACAATTTGCACAGAATTGACCAAGCCCCCATCAGTCGAGCTATTAACATCCAAGCTTTCGCTATTGTGATTAGCGGCAGTCAAATAATTTTGCATACCACACAAGATATAGAAATCCAAGCCAAGACAGCACATAAATCATTATGCTTATGCTTTGAGAAACATCATTTTAAATTAAAGGGTAGTGTTCAAGATTTAGAATATCACCTTACTATCAAAAGGAGCTGAACTTCTCTTAAAATGCCTTTTGTTTTTAAAAGCAGGAGGGCAATCAACACAATCAGGATTGTCACATTGTCCCAGAGGTCCAGACATCATCAAATGTTCATTCTTTGGAGCATGCGTATCATAGGACCAGTCACTTCTTCCAATTTCTTCTTGAGTGACACCATTTAGCTTGCTCCCTTCCTTTCCATGAGATGACCAATGTAGTTTGTCCAACACATCTCTGCTTTCTGATGGCCTCTGGATGGACAGAGGACCAGTATGGGATATGAACGAGTTTTGATATGTATCATCCCTGATTGGTATACACATTGTTGCACTTCTAATAGGGAATCTTTGTAGCTCCAAATTTCTTTGGAGCATAGGAACGCCATCTTTCTCCTGGTTGGACATTTTTTAATGCGAGTTGCTACAGACAACATCTGCTGTATTAGGAGACATCAAATACAATGCTGAAGTAGACAAGTAAAATATGATCTGGGGACAAAGTATAATATGCTAATCTGCACAAGGTGCACTCTTCAATTTTACAGATTTACTCCAATTAGCATCCTAAGTAGCAAGTTCATTGCTATATTTCAGTGAGAATCAACAGCAGCATGTAGGATTTTTAGAAGCTTTTCAACAGAGAGTGTTAAATGCAAATGTGATGCTCTAGCAATGATTACGTAACATGTACAGTTGGGCATTCCATTTGCTTGGATTATTCAGTACTGTCAATTCGCTTTTTCTTCCTTTCCAGTGAACTTCAGTTTTGAATCTAAATTGGAGGAACTAAATACAGTTGAAAAACTTAGAAAAATAGATAGAAAAAGGCTTGGTCCTTTTCTTTTATTCAATTGTCAGAAAGAAAGAATTACATGTTAACATGCAAGAATTAATATATCCAGGTACCAAATATTTACATTTTACATGTAAAAACTTGCCGTAGGCCTTGACGATGCAAATTTAGAGACATCACCTTACAAATACTAAGGATTTATCATTGTATTTGTTATATAAAAAATGTACATACACAATAATTAAGACAAAAATAAAAGATTCACATTTAATTCCGTTTAAGTTCAGCTTGTTGGGAGCAAAATCGGCATCAGGCAGTTCATTCCAAACAATGGTATATCACAAACAACAGTTGGTCATGTTTTCAGCTGCGATCCACTTAATGTCTCCTTTCGACAAGCATTGATAGGTCGTCGGTTAATGGATTGGCATATTCTAGTTTCTAGGCTTATGGATGTACAGCTGACAGGAGATAATGACATCTTCAAATGGCATTTATGCAAAAATGGAAATTTCAATGTTTCATCCATGTATCAGTGATTGATTACTCCTAACCATAATGTTAGAGATGCAAGCAAGTTTTTATGGAAAATCAAAGTTCCGTTGAAAATTAAAATATTTCTTTGGTTTCTAGGTAGAGGGGTTCTATTAACAAAAGATAATCTTGCCAAAAGAAATTGGAGAGGGAATATGAAGTGTTGTTTTTGCAATTTAAATGAATCTAATTATCATCTTTTCTTTGATTGTCATTTGGCTAGGGCAGTTTGGAGATTAGTTCAAATTGCCCTAGGTATTAATCGTCCTAGCAATTTGGTTAATTTGATTGAGGATTGGGGTCAACATTTCCGAGTTAAGTATAGGAATCTATTATGGGTTGGAGTGGCCGCTTTGTTTTGGGTCATTTGGCTTTGTCAAAATGATTTAGTTTTTGACAAATGCAAAGATACTTCTTTCGTGCAGGTAATTTTCAGAGCATTATCCTAGTTGCACCAGTGGGTGCTGCTGCAGAAAGAGGATGAGAGGAGTGCTATGCCCGCTGCCTGCCATGTGTTAGAGGCGATCGCTATGTCATTCTTCGCCAATAATGGATGAAAAAATCGGCTTTGTACAGGCTGTTCTCTTCAGTTTATCTTATTTACTTGTCTTCTTATTTGCTTATAAACTAAACTTCAAGAACTTCTCGAGATAGCTTCGAAACCCCGATGCATTTCGTTTGACTTGTTTCTGAGACTTTTGGGATGCACCTTCGAGACAAAAAAAAGAATGGACTGCAAAAGCCAAAATGTTTGACTTTTTAATTCGGAGATAAGTAGATAAGATAAGAAGATAAGCTAAAGAGAACATAAGCTCAGTTTTGTTTTTCCTATTTGTGGACTTGTAGTTGCTACTGTGGTTTGGTTTGATCCTTTTATGTATTTGGCTATATGCATCTTAGGATGTGACGCCGAAATTTTTTCCATTATCTTAAAAAATATCACAAACAACACTGCATACTGACTACTGGATGTAGACTTATAAACTGAATGTTTTAGTTGATGTCAACGTCTGTGAATAACTGCCTATCCTACCAAGCAACAACATGAAGCTAAAAATGCAAGTTTGCAAACTCGTGAATCGAGGTCAGGCATCCAAACAATTTCAACAACGCTAATCAAACATTCAAGCCTGACACCAGATCCTGCATACAAGATGGCGAAAGGAGACACGAATACCTGCCAGGATACGCAAGAACCGCAGCTACCAATCCAGAATGAAGCCTCCTCGATCACGTCCTCTGCTCATAGAACTAATCCAGAATCACAAGGGGGGCTGCAATGGAAACCGAATCAGTAAAGATGGAAAGATATTTATCAAGAGGCGCATCATCCCGTAGACTTGGACCAATCCCGCCAGGAACAACCGCGAGGCAACTCAACGGCACGTAAAAGGAAGCTGCGCAGGGCGCTAGGTGGCAGTCCAATGCTACGAAAAGTAGCAACTCGAAACTGAAAAATCAAAGGACTAGAACGCCAAGCAAGTCGCCGCTGTGTTTGACTACACATCGAAATTGGAACTGAAAACTTGGAATGGAAATGCACAGAAACTAGTAGAGCTACGAATTCCGTGGAGTCACCTCCTGAAAAAAATTTGAAAACAAAAATAGCGGAGAAATTACTGAACGGAATTCATCTATTAATCACCCGAAATCGGCATGAACTTGCGAGTCTAGAAGAGAAAAGCTCGTAAGATTTGAACAAAAATCCGAACCCCTGGGCACCTCAAATTTCGAAGTAAAAAATCGCGAGCTAAACCGTTCTGCAATCTCCAAGCGCTAAGAAGGCATCGCAACAATCGCACCAA
Organism: Olyra latifolia; assembly: GCA_036346145.1. NCBI lineage: Eukaryota > Viridiplantae > Streptophyta > Magnoliopsida > Poales > Poaceae > Olyra > Olyra latifolia. The sequence goes on from CM070530.1 coordinate 8,185,030, forward strand.
AAAAATGACAGAAATCAACTCGTGCCCCCCGAGCCTTCCATCCAGAGGCATCAACTCGCGCCGCGGCGCGCGGAACCTTCAAAAAATGAGGGAAAATAACTGCGAGGCGGAGAAATGCATCACCGACCTGGTCGATCCGTCGTCGCTCGCACCACGGAGAGGGGGATGCCAACAGCGAGCTCCGCCGCTTCCGAGCCGGTGGTGCAGCGGGAGGTCGCTTCCGCGCTCGCTTTCTGCTTCGCGCCGTGGACTGGAAGCGAGGAGTCAAGTGGATTTTTTTGTGCACCTGTTTCTTCCTACTTCCTTCCGAGTAATCCACGGTAGGCTATTTATGGTTTGAAACAATCTCCACGTGCCTGTACTTAGCATGAAGCTTCAAGAACTTGGGTTTGTCCCATCTCGTGCGAATACCCCTCTGTTTATTCACAATAGCAAGGACAAGGTAACATATATGTGCTAATCTATGTTGATGACATAATTGTTACTGGTTCTTCTGATGGAGCTGTCCGTAAGCTGAGAGAATGTCTAACGAATGAGTTTGCAATCAAAGATCTTGGAGATCTGCACTATTTCTTTGGGATACAAGCCCAACAAGAAGGAGATGGCATGCTATTGTCACAAACTAAGTATATCACAGATACACTAAACAGAGTCGGAATGCAAATTAAAGTGCAAGGCGGTTACTTCACCACTAGCAACAACTGAAAAGCTATCTTGAACAGAAGGCCAAAGCCTTTCTTCTGATGATGCCACTAAATATCGTAGTAGTGGGGGCACTACAGTATACAACCTTAACACGACCAGACATCTCATTCGCGCTTAATAAGGTATATTAGTCTCTAAAGGCCTCTAGAATGGTGCACTGGGCAGCAGTGAAACGGATCCTGAGGTATCTGAAGCTCACGGCCAACACTGGTTTGAAGATCCGAAAGTCTAATGCTACACTTATCAGTGACTTCTCAGATGTTAATTGGACAGAATGCCCTCATGATCGTTGATGAACCAGTGGATTTGCAATTTTCTTCGGAGAAAACCTGGTATCTTAGAGCTCAAGAAAATAAGCTACGACATCAAGATCCAGCACAGAGGCTGAGTACAAGGCATTGGCTAATGCCACCGCTGAAATAATCTGGATTCAGGGTGTGTTTGGTTTGTGACCCTGGATAGCCCTGCCAAATTTTGGACATGACCAAACCCAGGGCACGACTAAATCATTGGCAAAATCACTGCGTTTGGATTGAAGACAAAATTTGGCAGGGTATGAATGGTTACTATTTGGTTTGAAGCCAAATGAGGTAACCAAAATTTGGAAAAATATGTAGGTATTCTTGGTTTATTTCTATATACAAGTAAATTTACAAAAAAAGCAAATGATAAATCTCAAATTCAAAAAATTAAAAATTAAATTTACGAAGAAATATTTAAAAACAAAAAATACAATAAATTTAAAAAATTGTAAAAATGGGTAACTTAGGTGTCGGGACCCCCCCTGGCGGAGGTGAGGTCCCACCTGTGCTTTACCTGTGCTAGTTCCTGGATCAGTAGCTAGCACACACAGACAACAGAATTTGGATCACAACCATCTCGATTAATTTACACACATTTACATCAGAGTGCGCCTAACGGCGTGGTTACAAAAAATTGGCTCGAAGGCCTTACAAAAGCGGAAGTCTTTACAAAGGCACTAAGGCCTCCAAATATATCTATGGAACCAGATAAAACCAAAACATTTCCCCACAGGCAAAGCTGGAGGAACGCAACCCTAGGCGTCGGTATACTCCTCATCCTGGACTCCGTCGGTGAAGACGTAGGCTTCGGGGTCTCCGTCTTCGGGTCGCACTGGTACTCCACACCTGCGCGTCGGAATGCGTAGCCCCGCGGCAAAGCGCGAGGGTGAGTATGGGTGAAAATACTCGCAAGTCAATTGACATGTGCATATGCATGGTTTAAACAAAGGATAGGTAGGGCTCAGTTGCGAAAAGCAAGTTTTGAAATAGTTTTGCCTAATGTTTTTAAAGCAATTTCAGGAAAGAAGTGAGGTAATCAAATTGATTGATAAAACATTTAAATCATCCGGCCCCTGCCGGCTCATGCCCAAAGGCTGGCTCACGATACAAATCGTGGTTTTCACCAAAAACATTTTCCTTACGGCTAATCCACCGGACCAACAACTCTCGACGGCTAACCACCATATGCATAATACCACACGTCGGTTAGACCACAGAAGTCATCTCCTCACGGCTAACCACCGTAGGCTCCCAAAACCAAAACACGGCACCTGCTGGTTTTCTTCTTTAAAACACTGAGAAAGAGCTGAGAAGAAAACTACCATGTGATCAACCCACCGTCGTCTGCCCTTGACCGTGGACACGGCTTTCTAGAAAGTTTTACTATGCAGAGGTCGCACGCTTTCCCATGAGAGGTGGTTATTCCTAGGAATCACCCAAAGGAAAATAATCACCATAAGGTCTTTGACAATCTCGCTCCTAACTTGGCATCCCCTCTAAGGTTTCCACCGCAGCGCTGGTCTTCCCAATTGGCTAAAGCCTCCTCTTGAGCCTGGTAGGTTGACGAATGTTTCGCGCCTACTTCACCACACGGGATGTCCAAACTAAGAGTTCGAAAGCTACTCAGCCAGGTCCCGCCCATACAGGTACTCATGGCCGCACTGTTGTACTTAGTTTTGACAACCACAAGGTATCGGTCCTTAGGGACTGGGGTGGTTCCCACACTAGACCCGATTCTCGTGCTTACTGCACCAGCCAAGCAATCCGTCCACCCCAATCAAGTTTTACAAACTTTTTCAGAAACCCCTAGGTGACATACCCGTCACCTGGCACTAACACTTTTTCCACAGTAGCACCCTGCCACTGCTAATTAAACAAGCACTTTGCAAACAGAGGGATACTTTGAATTAAAACAGATATTAAATCGGGTGAAGTGTTTATCATACGGTGATAATCAATTAATGCCTTATAGCATGACTAAGCAAGATTAAACAGCTAATCAAGGATTGGCAAGTAATTATGGATTTAATTAGACTAAGGTTACCAAAAATCAGGATTAATAGCATAATTAAAGTGTAGTAGGTTCTTTAACTAAATTTCTTACCATTATGACAATGTTTAATTAACATAGCTATGCACATTTAGTAAACTTCTAAGAAAGCATTTGTAAAACTAGGTTTCAATATGATCAAAGGTAATCAGGGAAAATGTCAACAATGACTTTCCTTGGTTCTCTGCAGAATTGATCGCAAAGCTATCGTCGCTAGGCCTAACAAACAAATTAACAGAAATAAATACAAATGCAAAAATAAAACATGAAATGATATGTATGCGCATGTTTATGCAAAATTAGTTCAGAAAGACAAAGGTTGTCTCTCTGGTGAAAATAAGATTTACTGAAATTTTATCGAAACCGAAATTATCTAAGTAATTACTTAAAGACATTTTACTAATATATTAATTAGCAGAAAATGGAATATGTGCAATTGCATATGAAAATTTATATACTAACAGATTTTCCTTTTCTAAATATTTTAAAATTTGTCTCACAATTTTCAGAGTTATAGTTTTAAAGATACAAAATTGAACTATTTGTAGAAAGAAATTCAAATAAACACTAGTATGTGTATGATGCAATTCACAAGTTAAAAAGATATTAAAGATATGAAAATTTCTCTGTTAATTTACTTAAAATTTTTCCTAATAGTGGTTTGAATATTGGTATTTGCATAAAATGACATATATACATATATAGTAGATTCATATTGCAATTTAGAAGTTTTCTTCAAAATAAAAACTAAGATGTTGAAAAACTTTTACTAATACAGATGTATATATATTCATTTATCTTTTATCAACATATCTTATTAACAGAAAATTAATTGTGATTATTTGTATTTTATAGGCTTTTAGTGGAAGAAAGCTTAGTTATCATATTTGGGCTTGTTACTAAATGAATAAAATTCACTAATAAATAGGATTAAATATTCTAAACATTTTGTATTTTGGAAGTTCCTCCAGAACCGGTCTAGATATGTGTGAACCGGCCGGTTAGAGAATAAACCGGCGGTTTTCCCTGGACCGGCCGTTTTCAACCCTCTCGATCCTCTGTTCGGCTCCGTGAGTTCGGGTTTGGCCAAAATTGGCAGGCAAATCTGGCCCCTAATTTTCGGTGGAAGGGTTTATAGGGACATGAGGGATCCATTTTGCGTCTTAGCTCCGGCCGAGGTGGTCCGGCTCGCCGGCGACGAGCTAGGGCTCTTCGCGGCGGCGGGTTGAGCTCGTTCTAGGGCCTCTCCGGCCATCCTAATGGGTTGAGGAGCTTCTAGGGATGATGTACGAGTCGTATGTGCCGTCGGTGAGGCGAGGTAGCTCGGTCTTGAAGCTAGCACCGTCTTGTGCCGGTTGCTCCCATGGCGGCGGCGCTCTGAAACTTGGGTCAAGGTGGCTCGGGATAGTTACTACGACGCTCGAGGGTGCTAGAGCATACCTTAATTCGAATCAAAACGCAACGGATAGATGGAATTGCTTGGGTGGCCGTGGTGGTAAGAAGAAAGGGGAAAAACGGCGGGGAGACTCACCGGCGAGGTCTCCGGCGGCGCGGTGAGCTCGAGATCACTCCTAGGGCCTTGCTGATGCTCCGGCGTCGAGCTCCAACCAGGGTCTTCGACGAGTTCGGTGCCCCTCGCGTCTCCTTGCTTCGGGCGGCGACGGCGAAGAAGAAGACTCCGGCGGCGTAGCGCGGCGTCCTCCGACGTCGGCGGCGGTGGCGAGCAGCAAAAATGGAGCAGAGGGGACGAGAGGAAGGGGGTGGCGGAGGGACAGGGCGGGGGAAGAGCTCCCCTTGCTAGATGAGGGAGGCGACAGTGAGGGAGTGAGGGAGGAGAGACCGAGGGGGAGGAAATGAGGGGGGGCTGCGTGAGGGTGAAGCAATGGGGGGGGCTGCGTGGCAGAGGAGGCTGCGTGGGAGTGAGGGGAGGGCAAGCTGGTGGTGCCACGGGTCCGTCGGGGGGTGAGCAACGGGAGAGAGAGATAGAGAGGGGAGAGGGAAGTAAGAGAGAGAGAGGCAGTGAGAAGGGAGAGGTGCATGTGAGAACGTGTGAGAGGAGGGGGTGTCAGTGAGAGAGAGGTAAGAGAGAGGAAGAAGAGAGTGACAAGGGGGAGGGACCCACTTGTTATAGAGAGAGAAAGGTTTAAGGGAGAGAGAGAAAGTAGGTAAGGGTTAAAATAGGAAAATTTAATAATTCATTTAATTAGTCACTTAGTTTGCATTGTAAATTTTAATTTGGATTTAGTTTTTAAATTGTTGCTTTAAAAGTCTAATTTTGAAATCACAATTTTTACAAATTATCATAATGAGTTTTAAGTGAATAATTTGCAATTTAATCATTGTGAAAGCAAAAACTTTTAACTATAGCTTTTATTTGAAATGAGAAACTCAAAATTATTTCCTTCATGGGATTAAGATATTTTTAAAATTCATTTAGATTCTTTAATCTTGATAAATCATTTATTAAAGGTTTCGCTTTTGCAAGATTTAAAAATCTTGTTTAAAAACAAACATCCTTGCATTTAAATATGTTTTAAAAGCTAGGGTTAAACTCTTAACAAATCTCGTTTAAAACTTTTCTTTTACTAAGGAAACCAATTTATTTGTTTTGTAAGCTCAAAAATTACTATAACATACTTATTTTCAAAAGTTTTAAATTTTAGTGAAATTTATTAGAATGCAATTGCATAATGCTCGATGATTTTTAGTTTTCGAAAATAGGAATGTTACATTAGGATTTTAGATAAATTATGAAATTTTTTGTGCAATTTGAACACCGGATGAAATAGATATGAAATTTGAAAAATCAAAATGTTTGAAATAAGGGACAAACTCAGGTACTAGTCGCAACCTTTACTAGCTTTGTCCATCTAACAAACGGGCCCACGAAAGTTGGTAAACTTGCTATGACAGTGTCGCTGACCAAGTGAACCCGTGCAACTTGCCGTGGTTGTGTCACTGTGTCGTACGACCCACTCGAGATGGAGGCTGGGCTCCCGGGTGCGCCAACAATTGGCAAAGGATTCTGGCGCCCGCGTTTCGACCCACCGCTGCATTAGGAAAGATTGGCAGGCCAAATTTTTGCATTTGCCAGACAAAAGTTGGTTGGCTGTGATCCAAATGCCATCCAAAATACCTGGGCGTGACCAAAATTTGGTAGGGTAGTCTAGAGTCACAAACCAAACACACCCTCAATCTTTTCTAGGTGAACTTGGTGTTTACCAAGGGTGTGCACCGGTTCTTTAGTGTGATAACCTAGGAGCCACCTATCTGTCAGCCAATCCGGTTTTTCATGCTCAAACAAAACACATCAAAGTTGATTTTCACTTTGTTCGTGAACGAGTGGCACATAAGGCATTACATATCAGATTTGTATCGCCTCATGATCAGATTGCAGATGGACTGACCAAGGCTTTGCCGACGCCAGATATAATTAGGTCCTCTTCTCTTCAGCTTTTCTTATCCACTTATTTGACTTATCTTGTAGCTTCGAGAATTTTTCGAGATAGTTTCAAGAGCCAGGTGCTCTTTGTGTGACTTCTTTTAGAGAGCTTTTTAGACACGCCTTCGAGATAGAAAAATGATTCAGAAATAAAGGAAAAAGTAAAAAATGTCAAATAAATCTGACTTATTTGACTTATTTACGTGACTTATTTGACTTTTTATTGATTTTTTAATATGTTTTTTAATCTCGTAGGCATGACTAAAAGCTCTCTAAAACATGTCACACGAAGAGCACCCGGCTCTCGAGACTATTTCGGAAAATTCTCGAAGTTACGAGATAAGTCAAATAAGTGGATAAGATAAATTGAAGAGAACCAGCCCTTACACTTCGAAACAATCTCAACCTCTTGTACCTTTGGTTGAGGGGGGAGGGGGGGGGGGCTTGAAATAACATGTGTGCCAAGATAAGCGTGTGCTTTAAGATAAGGTATAATCAGCTTGTAATCTGTTGTAATAGGAAAGATATCCCTGTAATTGCTATAGCATATCCCAGACAGTATAAATAGAAGCATCGGTTGGCCTATTGTGTAGCGCCGATTTCATCCAATCGGGTATCAATCGTTACACCTTTGGCAAGATCAACAATGATTTTGACTGGTTAAAAGTGGTTTGAACAAAGTGTTACATGTATTTTTATAAAAAAATATTTTATAAAATTTAAACTAAATCATATATTTAAGTTATAACTTAACTGAAGCACATGAAAACAGGCTAGACTGTCTAAATACTCTCCGTAAGAAAATCAAGCTAGTGAATTGAACGCACAAATGACCCGACGAGGAACTGTCGAGATTCAGGAATAATAATGTGTTTCTGGGGACGAAGCAGGAATCACATGTCAGGTAGTGTTTCTTTCGGCGGTTGTGGTTGCGGTTGTGTTTAAACTGAAAATTTGTAACTTCTCGATAAGGACATCCAAGGAATAAAAAAATTATAGAAAAATGGTTTTGAGAGCTTTGAGAAGAAATAGTAAGATCTACAAAAATTGACTACCAAACGTCAAAACGTTTAACTTATACACAAATAACAAATTTCTAACTTATAAACAAACGTAAACACAAACGTTGAAAGAAACACTACCCAGTCCATCAATTGCATACCTCGAGCTAAAAGCTTAGCTGGCACAAAATCATCTCATTCCTTTCACCGACTTTGGACTCACACAAAGCGTCTTTCTGATTTGCGACCGTGACTTGACGTTAATTAGGTCTCTTCCTCGGTCGTCGTTACTCACTCAAACCTGCTAGACTTGGTCAGGGTCAAGCATGGTTCTTCCAATGTGCGTACAAAGTGATAACTCTGGAGTGGAATGAATCTAATTAATCCTATTCATAAAAATAGTTCATATGGAGCTATTTAAATAGAGATTTTTACAGTCATGGGAGAGTCTTGAGAGACTCACAATTTCTAGTGTTAATTTATAGTGCTCTCGCAGATGCCTAACTCTTGAGAGAATGCGAGAGGTACCATAATTTATCTTAGAAATTGTGGTGCCTTCCTGCACTCCTCGAAACCTAAAAAAAGCTCATTTAAATAAAGGTATTGAGGCTGCTTTCGCAGAACTTTGAGAACGCCGAATTGAACACAAAATGGAGAGCCTATATGGCCTAGTCAGCAAGTATTCGCCTAAATCATTGGTATATCGGTACATCCATCCACACGTACTCTTTCAAGAATGTGTACCTCGTTGTTTTAGCTTAAATTAAAATTTGCCATTTTTGTACAAGCCAAACGCTGTAGCGTTTTGTACTCATTTTTTTTTTAAGACTTCTAGTGTTTTCTCTCAAAGCTCAAAAAACATTTTCTTTATAATTTTTTGGCTCCCAAAGCACCCTATCAAGGGCTCAAAACTTTCTTAATTAGATTATAATCTACAACTGAATTTAGCTGTAAAGAACAAGGTTGACGATGAATTAAATCACGTAAGTTGTCCTAGATTACAAGCTGGCCGGCCATTAACTTGTTGACGTTCTTCTTCAGATGCCACAATCGTAAGAAACTGTCAAGTAAGGGGAACTTTACTAATACAGCAACTAAAGCGGAGATTAGATGCTATCATGCTCTTAAAAAAAGATTGCAGGGACCATGTTTGGTATAGATACCCAGAGCCCATCCGGATTTTTGTTCAAGCATGAATAAACCCCTAAATCCTACGTACCGATGTAGTTTTTGTGTACCATAAACTTTGTGGATGGATCGGTGCATAAAATTTAAAGCTTTCTATGTCCAGTTGTCCAAATTACTCTAAATTTGCTTGATTCATTAGGCATCTCTCGATGATACGGACATAATTAACTAAATAATTTAACTGCTTTTGTTTTCTGTCCGGAGCTTTGGTACTGCCGAAAGAGCGTACCCTTTTTATGTTCACATTCCATCTCTCTCTCACACACACAAGCACCCTATATAAACACTGATGCGCATCCACCACTCTCGGAGCGAGCAGGTGACTAAGCACACACTACAGAGTATAGAGTAAAACTACTTATATAGTATTCTCTATACTAGCTAGCTAGACACATTAACTCGTACGTAACCCTAATTCTCCATGGACTCCGCCGACGGCAACAACTACGGCGGCGACGACGACAGGAGGAAACAGCGGTGCCGCAACCGCCGCCGTGGCGAGTCCCACGGCCGGAATCACATCTTGTGGCTTATCCTGTGCGCCCTCTGCTGCTGCAGCTGTCCAGAGAGCTAGTGAGCGTTGAGCAGCCGTGTCGCTAGCTGCATCAATAAAATGTTGTAAGAGCTTCCATCACTCATCTGCAGCGTGGTATATGAATCGATAATCTAATACTGTATGGTATTTTGTACTGATCATCTAATTAATACGTCGGCTAAATATAGGAGTAGGTTCTTATTTGTCCAGATAAATAATATAGAGCCCTATTACAGAACATTATGGGAGGTAGTATATTACAGTACTTCTAGTTTAATGTACTGCTCATATATAGTATGTGACTGAACTATGTATATGATTTTCTTGTCTTTGCTTGGAGATCAAAGGTATATTTGTGTATGGTCTTGTACTGTATTGATGCCAATTTTGGTTGGACGTATGGGCTTGATGTGGCATCTAAGAGTATCTCCAGGTGGCACTCTATAATACTGTTCATCTGGATAGAGTAGCTGCCGGAGGAAAAGAATCTTTTAAAGTGTAGTGTAAAGTGTGAAGGAATTTTAGAGGAATGGATAGAGTGTGGAGTAAATAGTGTTATAGAGTGGAAAGATAGAGGGCCAACTGGAGATGCTCTAATACAAGAACGGCATAAGAATTAATATATGATTATATATAGTGTATGTTCCTTCTCTTTCTTTGTGCTGCATTAATGTGATCTGAATATGTGCGGTGTCTTAACTGATTCTTTTGCCTAACTAGCAAAAGCACTTGGTGTACTTTTGTTTAGATGCGCCATTTTTTGAAGGGTTTATTCGGATTCTAAAGCGTTAATTAAGCCCTATCAGTATCAATCGTTTGTGATAAGGATGGGGTCATTTTCTAATTGAGAGATTCTGCAAGGTCGATGTGAGAGTCAATTGGTCTTGGAGATCGAAGGTATATATGTATGATTTTGCATATTGTATTGATACCCAATTTAATTTGGTACATCATATGGGCTTGATCCTTGATGTGGCATATAATATACAAGAACAGCATAAGGATATATGATATGATTATCGTGTGTACTCTTTTCTCTTTTCTTATATATGTCGCTTTAATGTGATCTGAATATGTGTGGTGTCTTTAGCTCACTCTTTTGCCTAGCTAGCGAGTGCACTTGTGTACATTCGTTTAGATGTGCCATCGAAGTTTTATTCGGTTTCTAAAGCGTTAGTTAAGCACTTTCGGTATCAATCGTTTGTGACAACGATAGAGGGTCAGTTTCTAATGGAATAAGTCTATTTTACACTCCTCAACTATCCAAAAAGTTCATTACATATCCAAAACTATAAAACCAATTGTTTAGCACCTCCATCTATCAAAACCAAGTCATTTTACACCCTCAGTGGTTTAGAAAGGTGGTTTTGATGATATGTCATCTAGTTTTATCCACGTCGTCTATACAAGTGGCCTAATTAGCGATTATTGGACTCCAAAAATTGTAAAAAAAAATTTCAAAAAATACGTTGGCGCATAAGGATCCTAGGAAAAATATTTTTTAAAAATTTTGAAAGTTTAAAATGTTTGAAATTTACTTTTAGAAATTTCAGTTGAATTACCAAAAAAATTTATTTTGAACATTTAAACATTTATTTTTAAAAAGTTATTTTTCACTGACCCTTGTGCACTAAAATATTTTCAAGATTTTTTGGAGTCCAAAAACAACTAATTAGGCCACGTATGCAGGCGACTTATGTCACATTATCAAAACCACTCTCCTAAACCATAGAGGGTGGACAATGACCTGATTTTGATAGATGGGGGTGTTAAATAACCGGTTTGTAGTTTGGGGTGTAGAATGAATTTTTTGGATAATTGAAGGATGTATATGGACTTATTTCTTTCTAATTAAGAGATTATGCAAGGTCAATGTGAGTCAGTTGGGCTAGGCTGCCTCGAGGCCACAGAGATTACAAGGCCACAACTGAGTAGGGTCAAGAATTTTTTAATATTTTATATTTAAAAATAATTTGAATTAAAAAAATTCCTTTTAAAAATTTAAAAAATATGCGCTCGTCGCCACCCCAATGGACGGGAAACAAAAATCGCCCTTTGAAATGGCGATTATTAAAAAAAAATCACCCGTTGGGGTGGCGATATTTGCCTGGAACCTGCTCCTCCTGCTCGAAGTCCACAATAGCATTTAAATCGCCCTTCCAAAGGGCAGGAATTAATCCCGCCCTTTGAAATGGTGATATTTGACTTAATTTTGGCAAAGGAAAAAATTTATTTTTGCCAAAAAAATTATACATATGGAAATACCGACATTTTTTCACAAATACCCATCCGTTCTGCAGCAGCAACCAGGTTGCCGAGAAGGTTGCCGCTATGCAGCGATGTGGCAACTCCTGTCGCTTGAGATGGTGGGGCGGCAAGAAAGGAGAGGGCAATGATGTGGGTGGCGCCGACGGCGCAAGCAAGCCGACGGCGACGGCAGACGGGTCGATCGCAGTCATTGTGGGAGCGGCGGCGGCGGCGGCGGCGAAGTCTTGCAGAGGACGGACGAAGCGGCAGTGTGATGGGGCTAGAGACTTGAAAATACCCGAGTCCCGAGCCCTTGCGGTTCAAAACTGCCTGCCTCTCTCGATGGCTACAATTAAGCCGTCGAGAGAGGCCCCCCTAGGGCTCAGCCACGGCTTTTTCTATCGACGGCTACCGGTTGACCGTCGATTTAGGCCTCCATCGAGGTAGGGCAATGACCGACCTCTCTCGATGGCACAGTGGGGCCGTCGATAGAGGCCTCTCTAGGGCCCGACAATGGCCCACCTCTCTCAATGGCCGAACATAAGCCGTCGAGAGAGGCCTACCTTGGGCTAAGGCAACGGCCACCTCTATCGATGGCCGCAAGAGGCCGTCAAGAGAGGCCTCTCTAAAACAAGGCTATAATGGGGCCTCTCTCGACGGCCACAACCTATGTCGTTGAGAAAAGCTCCTTTATTCTCCCGAGGGCTTCTTTGGCCATAGCCGTCAAGAGACATTTGTCTCGATGGCCTCGGTTGACTACTGTCAAGACAGCCCCAACTGTCTCGATGGTTTCACTGTTCCGAAGGAAACCGTTGAGACAGATCTCTTACTCGACAGCCCCTCTTTCTTAGGCAAACGGTGATCAATCCCGGCTCTTTTAATTTTTGTAAAATATTGTACTAGTGATATTAACTGTAACCTTCGATTATATTGCTCCATATGTGACTTAGCATGCTCAACAAAAGTTTAAATTTTTTTTGATGTTCTGAGCTATTGGTTTCCATGTAATTGCCCTAATCGAGTTACCGATACGCTTTAGTGTATAGAGATGTTCGGAGATAATGGTCGGTAGCTTTGCTGGTTCAATCTCACCGCAGCACTATACATCGGATCAAAATCTACGTGGTGACATGTTCGATACTTTTATTTTTCTTTAAATTTTTGATAATCCAAACATTTATTGTTAATGTAAAACCATGCCCATCATTATATAATATATTTAAGTTAGTTTTTAGTACTCACGGCTCGGAAAAATTGAGAAATTGATTGCAAGCTGTAAGAACTAACTTCATAAACATTGCAATGCTAAATTTCATGATTGTAATTCATATTACCATATGTATGCATTTGGCAAAGTTTAGAAAAAAGAAAAAAAAAACTATAGTTACTCGACTGCTTGTGTCCGACCGTCGAGACAATGAGATGTAGTCGACAACTTGTGACTGGCCGTCGAGAGAGATCCCTAGCGCGCCACCCTTCCAGCCCAAATTTCGATTTTGAGCTCAAATATTTTCGATGGCTAATGATAAACCGTGGAGAGAGGTTAATGCCGTCTCCGTGGGCTGGCACCCGTGAACGTCCGTGAGCGGTCACTGACCTCTATCGACGGCTTCATTGACAGCCGTCGAGAGAGATTCATATACTCGATGGGTTCTCCATGGCCGTCAAGAGAGATACATGTACTCGACGGTCTTTTCTTGGCCGTCGAGAGAGCTTGGCGTGGTTAGTTTTTCGCATGATTCCTGTAGTGTTGGCTACTTTCCTTCACACAGAAATCTTCAGAGTTATACGTGTTCCACTCAGCTGGCACAGGACGATCTCCAAAATTTGCCTCATCGTCTGACATGTCCTCGTCGGGTACTCGCTCATGCTCCTCATCCTCGACCTCCATCAGTTCCACTAATACTTCAATTTTTTCCCCTTCGTTTGCGATACCAGTCGTCTCATCTGTTCTCGGGTGCTCATTACCAACCTCTTTCGTCTCCTTGTATCCGCCTATATCTTCCCCTGCCACTTTGGCGTTGCTTGCCCCCTCTCCCTCTTCTGCCTCCTCTACCCCTTCTGCAACGGTGGTTTCCAGTGTCTCTTCCACCGTTGCCTCGGTTGAGCCAATGTCTTGTTTGAACTCTGCCTGAGTAAGCAGCACTAGAGGAAAGCGGCATTCAATAGCAATCTCAATATACCGCCTCCAATTCTGTGTAGACAATATCGGCATCAACTCCCAAAAGAAACTGTCTCTAACGTGGTTGACCATGGCCCTGACCTTCATCACATGTTCTTCCGAGTTAAGCCGGAACGTCCGCAGCAACTAGTTTTGTAAACCACCTAACGTTCTCTCGGTGGGCCTCGATATCCCTAGTGTCATTGATTCCAGATTACCAAGATCTACCCCGTTTGGACCATACATAATCTCTCCGTCCCCATAGTGAATCTAGAAATATAACTTCTCTGCCATTTTTCCTATAAATAAATCATCGACCACAAATTATTGCATGTAGACCTTAATTTATCAATATGTACCCTCGACATTAAGTCGTCCATATTTTTTACGCCATCTATAGCTCACCGGATGAGAAACTGAGGTTTTTATGGCCTAAACAAAATATTGTTTGACAATTCAGGATAAAGCTATCATTTTAAGTCGGGGAAAATTTGTATGTATCAATTAAGTCTGGCTGGGAATCCCGCTCCTAAAAATACCGTACGTATACCCTGACCATACTTTATAATTACTCTACAAAAACTCTAAATCTTAACCCTACAGATATCTTAAATATCCTAGTTCACTACCTATACTACCTACTTATTGCTAACCTATAAAATTAAAATTGCTATCCTACCATGTTTTTAGTAAAACGACAATACAAGTTACAAAAATTTTACCTCACAGCGCGGGTTGTAGAAAACCACTCCTTCCTTTCCTTCCCTCCTACTCTCCACTCTTTTTTTTTCTCTTCCGCTCATTTCTCGGCCTCGGGCTGAACTGACCACGCGCGGGCGTGGCTGGCCTTGCGGTGCTAGCTAAAAGGGGCAAAAAATCGCCCTCTCAGATGGCGACTTTTGCGTGTGCACCAAAAGTCGCCCTTCCATCGTACGATTTTTTAGAAACTCGCATTCTGGTGTGGCGATATTTGGCTCTCCCGGCCGCCTCCCGGGCGGGCTTAATCCCGCCATTCCAATGAGCGGATTTTCAATGAATCGCCATTTCAAAGGGCGATTTTTATATCCCGCCTGTTGGGGTGGCGACATGTGCCTATTTTTTATTTTTTAAAAAGGAATATAACTTTTTAATTTGAATTATTTTAAATATAAAAAATAAAAAATTCGTAGGGTCAAAACTTTGGTCCAGGTCGGCTATCATCAAGGCATGACTTGCAAAGCCCATGCTGCTTGTCCTCAAAACACTTGGATAGGTCAATAATATATAGTTCAGAAATGTGCATTGTAATTTTCAGGTTTGTACTCTAGAATTCAGAAGTACAGTTTCTTTTCATATTGTAGGCTTATGTTTTGGGAAGGAATTGTAAGGTCCTGCATACCACAAGTACAAATTAAGAGGACTCGCAGGTGGGTAGAAGCTAACACCCTCGCTCCCACCGTTAGGCCACAACCACATGCAATTTACTGTACTTACAATTGATCAGTCTGGAACCATACTGCAAGGTCCATGTGACAAGGTCGATGTGAGAGTCAATTGGTCTTGGAGATCGAAGGTATATATGTATGCTTTTGCATATTATATTGATACCCAATTTTGGTACATCATATGGGCTTCATCCTTGATGTGGCATATAATACAAGAACAGCATAAGGATATATGATATGATTATCGTGTGTACTCCTTTCTCTTTTCTTGTATATGTCGCTTTAATGTGATCTGAATATGTGTGGTGTCTTTAGCTCACTCTTTTGCCTAGCTAGCGAGTGCACTTGTGTACATTCGTTCAGATGCGCCATTGAAGGTTTTTTCGGATTCTAAAGCATTAGTTAAGCACTTTCGGTATCAATCATTTGTGACAACGATAGAGGGTCATTTTCTAATGGAATAAGTTCATTTTACACCCCTCAACTATCCAAAAAATTCATTGTACATCCCAAACTATAAAACCTATTGTTACACTTCCATCTATAAAAAAGAGTTATTTTACACCCTCGATGGTTTAGGAGGGTGGTTTTGGTGATGTGTCATCCAGTTGTATCGACGTCGCCTATACAAATGGCCTAATTAGTGATTATTGGACTCTAAAAATTATAAAAATCTCAAAAATACTTTGGTACATAAGGATCCTAGAAAAAAAATTTCAAAAATTTTTAAAGTTTAAAATGTTTGAAATTTAGTTTTAGAAATTTCGGTTGAATTAACAAAAACATTTATTTTCAATATTTAAATATTTATTTTTCTAAAGTTATTTTTTCCTGACCTTTATGCACTAAAATATTTTCAAAATTTTTTGGAGTTCAAAAACTACTAATTAGGCCACATATGCAAAACAACTTATACAAAACCGAATATCACATCACCAAAACAACTCTCCTTGTGAGACCATGTGGAGGTCTTCTTGTTGTGATGAGTATATGACTTGAGTTGTTTTGGTTGAAGGGTTTGCTTTTGAGACTAATTTAAGCCGGTTCGACCATTTGTGCTAGCACAGAGTATTTTGCACTTTTGAGGGTCTACCTAAGCTCGGATGGAAAAAATGTTATATACGGATTTTGTAGAGAATTTTGAGTCGCATTTTTTTGTATTATAACTTTTTTCATTTGAGTAAGGGAAGTATTTTTAAAATTTCTATCTTTGTTCTGTTGTGCTAGGGGAAGCACCGGTTTGAAAGGTTTCGGTTTCAGTTCGAGTGGGAACTTGGGCATGTAGTCATATATGTTTCAATTCATGATGAAATTAGACTAACATGCATAAAATAAAGGTAAGAAAATATTTTTGCTTGTAGGAAATGGTTTGGTCCTTGTGGGTGCAGGCTTGGAGGCAACTGTGGTTGGCGACGGTACCGGGACTAGGTCGGGTGGATCGAGGTCCAGAACGGTGATGATGTCATGGGACGGATGGCCTCAAGCTTGGGGCTCATAAGAACTCCATGGAGAAGGATTTAAGGTGGCTCAAAGGTTCTGGTTCAGGTTGCATGGAGGCCCGAAGGCACGGAAACGGAGCGGTCAAGTCCGGCAGATGAAGGTCCATTGCATTGGATTGATCGGGTTTTGTGTAAACCCATGTATGGCATGTTTGGCCCATGTTGGGCTGTGTGTGAGTGGTTTAGGCCCATATAAATGGCTGGTTGAGTGGGTGAATCCTAGCCCTTAATGAGGTTACTTGGAAGCTAAGGAAGCTATTAAGGGTGGAGGTTTACCCGGTTGCCCTATATAAGGAGGGGTAGAGGGGGCTGCCTCCACCAAGTCTTGGGCTGAGGTTTTGTGGCTTATATTCTACTCTTTTGTGAGATTTGCCCACCTAGGTGTGGCTGTGAACAAACTCTCTCAAGCAATAGAAACTAGTTCCTCATATCATGGCATCGTTCTTGTCTAGTTCATGCTTTTCGATCTAGTTTCTTTGTTGTTTTTGTTTACAACTTATTTATTTGCCTCCCCTTCTTCTACATGTTGTTGATCCATGATATTTTGAGGTTGCACACATGATTTGAGACCCTTGCAACCTGTGATAAACAAGAGATCAACTTCTTGTCTTTCTTGTTCTTGAAAGCAGGATGGTTTTACTCACGCAGCAGTCAGTGTAGAATTTTTAAAAAAATCTAGAAAAATCATTTTTGAGTGATTCCTGTGGGAGAAGGTCCGTGACTTCTATATCTACCTGTAGAAAAATTTTGAAGTCATCTGGATTCTTCGTTTGGGAGCTATAAGGTGAATATCGAGCACGAAACTTTCTGTGCAAGAGTTCCAAACAGTTCTTATTTCACGTTTTTTTTTCTGATTTTTCCACAAGGAGTTTTGATCTGATTTTTAGGCTGTTGCTGCACAGCTCATCAAAGCATAGGGAGAAAATTTTCTAAAGTTTTTAGAGGCTCAGAAAGGCAGCAACTACCCCTGTGATTGGAGGATAATTTCATGGAGAAATCCTGTTTTTGCTTTTTCAAAAGCACCTTTAGTTGGTGGCTTACTTGTCTTTTGCTTGACCACTTGTGAATATGATTGCTTTTGGTTGAACATTCAAACAGTCAGGATTATGACTAAAACTCTCCATATATTTTCACGGTTTTCTTTGTGAGTCTTAGGGTACATACAGCTGTT
Source organism: Olyra latifolia (assembly GCA_036346145.1). Classification (NCBI taxonomy): domain Eukaryota; kingdom Viridiplantae; phylum Streptophyta; class Magnoliopsida; order Poales; family Poaceae; genus Olyra; species Olyra latifolia. The sequence goes on from CM070530.1 coordinate 8,202,755, forward strand.
TGGTGTTCGGGTTTGAGTAGGGTGGTGGGTTCGAGGAGCACCGGTCCGAAGAAATTCTTCAAGGCTCCCATTCACCCCCTTGGTCGCCTGGTTCAGTATTTTACTCCTAAACCATAGAGGGTGTAAAATGACCCGATTTTGATAGATGTGGGTGTTAAATAACAGGTTTATAGTTTGGGATGTAGAATAAAATTTTCGGATAATTGAAGGACCTATTCCTTTCTAATTAAGAGATTATGCAAGGTCGATGTGAGAGTCAGTTGGGCTAGGCTGCCCTGAGGCCACAGAGATTACAAGGGCATAATCGAGTAGGGTCAAAACTCTGGCCCAGGTCGGCTATCATCAAGGCATGACTTGCAAAGCCCATGCTGCTGGTCCTCAAAACACTTGGATAGGTCAACAATAGTTCAGAAATGTGCATTTTGATTTTCAGGTTTGTACTCTAGAATTCAGAAGTACAATTTCTTTTCATATTGTAAGGCTTATGTTTTGGGAAGGAATTGTAAGGTCCTTCATACCACAAGTACAAATTAAGGCCACAGCCACACATACAATTTACTGTACTTACAATTGATCAGTCTGCCAATATACTTTAGTTTGTCCTTGTCCTGATTTCCTTATCTCTGTCATTACATGACATGTGCACGTAAGCTTACAACTGACACGGCAGGGTTGCTGGGCCGGCATGGGTCATGCATGACGTCTAGTGAGTTTGTTGATTAGCAGCGGCTTAGAAATAATTAGCCGGAAGCAACCAGTTTTTTAAAAAAAGAAAAACAAGGTTTGATAGGGGCAAGCTAATATGCTGAAATCGCGTCGAGAGGCTGATCTGCCTTCTGAGCTGAAGCCTGAGGAAGGGGAGAGGAGACATATCACGTCAACATGCTCGGAGGAATCTAGCTATAGGGTATGTATGTTAATGCTAGCGCCATTCTAATCTATGATGAAATGATTCTATTTTATCTCCAACACAACGCTAGTCCTATTCTAGCCTTATTTTATGTCTCTCTTATATTTAACTTCAAATCTCATTTTTCACTATTAATTTACAGTTCAAATCTATATTTATGTGGTCAGAAATATGGCTAACAATAAGCATGCTCTTGCAGACGTTTCTCCCTCCTCAAATGCGCACGTTCACTGTGCTCATTGAGCACTTGGAAGATGGCAGGCACACGGTTAGTTAATGTACATATCCTTGCGCACCTTAATTAACTAACTGTTAATTAAAGAAAGATGCCTTAAAACTGCCTCTTCAGTCACAAATAAATGACATGTGGCAATCAAAGTTTTGAAAATTAAGTCGCAAATACCTTTTTAAATAATTAGATTGTGTATATAAAAATTATACGTGTAGATTCATTTCAAAAGGTATTTTAATAATATTATAATTTTAGTGAAATTTAAAAATAAATTATAATAGTAATTAATGTATCTTAGACGCGGTGCAAAATCAAAAACTTCACATAAAGTAGAAAAATAATATCGAGTGAAGAAGAAAAATCACCTGTGAATGTTACTGTGAGGCTGTGGTGAACACGCATGCGGAGAGTGAGACGTCGCGAAGTTCCCATCTTGACTCCCGGCTGCTGAGTCGCGAGACGGTGACATCTTGACAGACGGCATGTACTGGTGCAGCGGTGCACATCGCACGTAGGAGTAGTTGATGATCTACTTCAATTCATGCATGGAGGAGATGAAGGCAGATCGAGACGATGAACGACCGATGTGCAAATCACGAATGGGCAAAGGCGAAACAGGCCGAAAAAGAATTGGGAGGAGTGCACCAGCTGCCCTGTTTGCATCGCGTAAGTTGTCATCTTTTAAAATGGAGCTACACCGCAGATATATTGTATGGTCCAGATGTCATAGACATATGATTGAATGTAAACGTGTATTATATTTTAAATGTCATCTTTTTTAATAACTAGAGGGAGTATATAACAAAGTCGCTAAAAATATACAGTTCTCCAATCCACATTTCCCTTTGTAAAATATATGGTTGAAGCGATCTGCATGCATTTAGTATTTTTCTAACGACAATTTTAGTGACATGAGGTTTGACACAGTTGTGTGGTACAGCAAATCTCCTCCATCCAGGAACATTCCAAGAACCTGGCAAATCGTACTGAATTTAGTGGAATTCAAATCCCACAGGAAAAATAATATTCGACCCATGTAAATTTCGGTGTAATTAGGCTGGAATGAGTCACTATATTCAGACTCGCGAGTAAGAAAACCCCATGGACGACAGGAAGGACGGACCTAGATCTTCCTTTCTCGATGTGCATCGTATGCATGATCTGGCTGGTCCGGTCCGGCTATCGTCCATCCTCTTGCGAAACCATGGGCATCTTCCCTTGTTTTAGAATTTTCAACAGTCTTGCTTATCTCCTGACCAATTAAGAGACAAGTCAAGTCGCTGAGACAAAGCAGCTCGTATCTTAATCCTGGGCTAACCAAATAAACTTCAATACATCCTCCTTACATCAGTGATGGTGTGCACATATATATACACGTGTCGAGCAACGACATGGCGATGGACAATCATGCCTGCCCCCAAGAGGATTAATAGCTACCCGGGATCGATCCACAAAGGAACAAGAATTAAGAGCTGACGAAGACGGCGATACATGTTTTTTTTGGCTGCAAGAATGGTTGGCTAATTGGTGCATGCGCCCGATCGTCCAATCTCTTGTTTGTTCGTCGATCCATACGCGTCGTTTGTCAGATAGCCGTGTTCACAGTTGTGGATTCTCTCGGGGGTTCTTTTCAACTTATCTTATCCATCTTATTTGACTTATCTCATAACTTCGAGAATTTTTCGAGATAACCTCGAGAACCGGTTGGACTTTGTGTTTAGGGTTTAGAGAGCTTTTATACACGCATACGAGATAAAAAAAGACTCAAAAAGTAATAAAAAAAATGAGATAAGTCAAATAAAACACGAGATGAGTCAGATAAGCTGATTTATCTCGTATCTTATTTGATTTATCTCACTTTTTTATTACTTTTGAGTCTGTTTTTTTTATCTCGTAGGTATGTATAAAAGCTCCCTAAACCGCAAACACAAAGGCCAACCGGCTCTCAAGACTATCTCGGGAAATTCTCGAAGTTACAAGATAAAACAAATAAGTTGGATAAGATAAGCTGAAAAGAACCCACCCTCAATCTTGCAATTAATTAGAGCATCCCAACAGGTCCCCTATAATCTCATCCTCTATAACACTATTCACTTTATTCTGTAAGATTTTTTTCATACTTTATACTACCTTCAAAAGATTTGTTTCTCTAATAGGTGCTCAATCCTAAAAAAAAAGTTAGATGAAAATTGTTTTGCATGACCTCCTAGGATGCTCTTAACTGGGTTGTATCTGTGTTCCATACTGATATTTTATCCATCATCACCCTCTCATACTAGCCCTGTTTGGATGAGATGACAAATTAACCGATCACATCTATGGTTAACTCATATCATATTACATGTAGCACATCTCGCCATAGGTTCTATGTAGAACAAGGTATCTTGATCCTCAAATCAAATAACCGGGAAGCATGTAAAATTGTTGTAGAATCACATAATATCATGATAGGTAGGTTTGATTCTACATCCAAAGCTGATTAGTTTGTCATTCGGCTACAAATAGCCTTTTAGGCCATCTCTAATAGTTGCTCTAGCTTTATTACTATTTATCTACAGTATTAAGATATTGTTTCATCACTATTTTATTGTCTCATCAATATTTACCTTTCAAGAACAACTTTGTCATTATTTCTACTTTCTATATTTGCTATTCACTATTCACTATGCCATCACTATTCATCTTTCTACTAATATGTCATAAATTTTACTGCTACAATGATAAACTATCCCAAATATAAAAAATCCTGGAGATGGCCTTCCCATTCTCCTCGCCTTGTGGACAGTTTTACGGCCAAGAACTGGCTCCGGTTTTCTACCAATAGGTTATCTATCAGCATGTCAGCATCTGGGACACCGCGTACCATGTAAAAAGGCAAAAAAAGGTTAAACAAAATTATGAAGTGTGGGGCCACTCGTCGTCCCTAGCTAGGCAGTAGCTAGGCAGGGATCCATACGCGCTATTCTGAAGACCAGCACGCGTCGCATCGCATGCATGAAAGACTATATGCAGCTGGGCACTTACATGTCATTTTTTTTTTGTTTTTTCTCCATCAGTAGAGTTAATTTGATACTGGATATATATACACAGAAAATGAAACTAGTAAATAAAATTGTGATTAGAATTATAATAGTGCGTGCACATTTTAGAATAATAATCTGTCTACATATTGTATTATTACCGCGTTTCCGCGGGAACGAGCTGAAGGAAAGGGGCGGGAAGGTGTCAAGATAGGGAAACCAAACGAACGCGCTTCCGGTCCTGCATGAAACCAAAGTTAACAGCCCCAGCCTTGATAATATCCGCCTTGGAGTGACGAGGGATGTATCAGCTATGAGCAGGCCGCTAGGTTTGTAATATGAAAACCTTCCATAATCAATCGTTGCAAGTTATTATAATCTAGCTAGGTTAAAATGATAGATTTTGAGAGCTTTGAGGATCGAGCTGAAATAGTTAGTTCATAATTGTGTTTTGAGCATCGAGGAACAATGGCTTTGAGTTTGAGATATATATTCAAGATAGAAAAATTAGCTTCACATGGATATGGAGTTACATGTACATATGGAGAGCCATTGAATCTGCTCTAAAATTCCTGCATACAAATTTTAGAGCGGATTCAACCACTCACGAATCATAGAGTGGATCTAATTGCTCTCCATATGTCTATGTAATTTTATGTATACGTGAAAAAATTATTTTTATTCGAAAAACGGCTTCAAGAAGCCAAAGCCTTTGGCTAGGAGAAACAGCCAGGTACGTGGGACACATTAGTTTGTAGATCAATGGACTCTATACAATCTGATCATGATCATGATTAAGATCAATCGAATACATATATGCGTGTGACAGAATGTAATTCACAGCATTGATATTGTTCCAGCTAAATTGATATACCGACAATTCCTGCATGCATGGTTCTTCTACCACTGACCCAACCAGGGCTAATATAACCAGACCGCTCGAGCACTCAAGGCCACATGCAGACCGACCGGGCGGGCCGCGGGCACGCAGACGCAGTATATATATGCGCGTGGCGCAGCAATTGCCCCTCTCTTCCTCTCCCACGCTGAGCTTCCCGAGCCGCCGCCGTGTTAGGTTCCATCGCCGGTCGCCGGAATCGTAGCCTCGCTGTTCGCCGTAAGCTAGCTCACGCCGTTCGCTATGGCGGCGCCGCCACCCCGAGCCGCACCGCGGTACGTGCCGAGGAGAGGCCAGGTCCTCAGGAGGGTGCTCGGGAGCCTCCTCTCGTGGCTGCCCCGCCGCCGCCTGTGGCCGTTCCGGCGCCGCGGTGGCCCGGGGCGCGGGCGGCACGCACGCCGCCGACTCGCCGGCGGCGGGCAATGAACAGTCTTGCTCAGTTGCTCACGCATGTACGTATGATATATATGCCCTGACTCGATCCGTAAATATTACTACTTGCAAGCTAGTGCAGTGTGTACTTCTTGGCTGACTGATCTCGTCAAGTTTTCCAGGTCCATTTCGAGATTTCGACTCCTTGAATCTTGAATCGTCACTTGCTACGAACTCTTTTCCTCGCTCATTACGTGGGTGATCGGGATGGTCATCGACGAGTCAACTCAACTAATTATCGTGGGTGCGTCCCCGTGTGGTGGTGCAAAAACCGATGCCTCCGGCCTCCATGCGACCCCGTGGTCAACTTAATTTATTCATTTCATTGGTTATTGTTTAATTATTTTGTGCTTAATTATATAACTAGATGCAACACATATGTATATCGACAATTTATATATGTTGGTGTCATATAAGTTAACCGGGTGTGTCTATATCTTGCTTATTTTTAGATAATGGAAATAAAACTTTCGGTCTCTGTATCATTCAGAAATGCATATAACTCTATATAATATATATTATATAGTATCATGGTGTTAAATAAATATGCCACTTGTTATATCCACGTTGAGATCTGTTGCATGTGCATGAAGCTGGTACCTAGATGCCATGAACTGTCCACTTCTTCGTTATTTTGGTCTCTGTTTCTCTGAGTTCAAGTACCAATATGCACTTGATTTGAGCACAAATCTAGTCACGGTCATAGAGCAATCCTACTACTTGGGAGCGTGAGCGAGACTGCGTTTCCTGGTGGAAAGGGGGGCTGAATAATCAACGCATGCATGTCTTCGATTCCCACCAATAGACGTCCAGATCGTAAAACGCCACGAGTGGTTGGGTGTTGGGCTGGCCCCTAATCCATCCTGAAAGAAAACGAATAAAGCGCCGTGGTGTATTAACCGGGCCAGAGTGAAGCTGGTGGCCCAACCCATCAGATCTCTGGCTATTGCAGGCCTACTTCTACATAGGCTAAGACATCTTGGGCCGCTGAGAAAGGTTGTGGCTACCAAACCAACCCAAAACTGTTAAGTATGACGGATCTAGGATTTTCGCACGGGTGTCGCCCGGCCCAAATCCTACGTGGCTACATACCTACCGCACTGCCAATGGGGTGGCAACCAGCCGAGTTCGAGCGAGCCGGGTGCTGGCTCGGCTTGGCTCGTTCACTACCGAGCCAAGCTCGCGAGCTGCTCATGAGCGTTCGCGAGCCAGACCATTATTGACAGAATAAGTAGAATAGTGTCCGAGGCAAAAGAGAGATCTCAGATATCATTGACTCATTGTCTATGAGAAATTAAAATTACAATTATTTTATATAAGTATACAAATATACATGCAACACCTATTGATAAAAGCCTACTACATCACATTTATACATGCAATATAGAAGATATTTAAAAACCGGGCCATATACGAGCCTAAACAAACGAGCTACCTGCTGACTTGACTTAGCTCGTTTTTCTACCGAGCTAGAAAAAAAGCTCGCCTCGTGCTCGTTAGCCAACGAGCCGAGCCCAAGCCAAGCTAAATTCTGAGCTGCTCACGAGCAACTCGCGAGTTACGAGCTAAAGTGCCAGCCCTAACTGCCGTTGCCTCGGCCACTGCTGTCCCGATGTGGAGTGGACCCGCCACTGCCATTGCTCTCCTCTCCGTCCCTTCTTGGCATCGGCCACCTCTGGCTCTCCCGTGCCATTCTCTTTCCTTCCTCCTCCATGGCTGTCGAGATCAATTAAGTTCGAGTTTTTTTTTTTATTGAGCATGACCCTATACTCGGTACCGATTCCATCGAGTTCAACCCTATCTTGCTTGGGTTAAATCTTGGCTCGAATCCAACCATAAATATGCACCTTTTGGTATACTCATGCACTCAAATGTCTCGGTGAAACTCAATCCAAGTCCGACGGGTAAGAAAACTGGTCCATCTCCTGGACGAGGATATAAATTAATATAATATGCTTTGAGAAGGTGGACTGCTTCCGTAAAAATAACGCTCATGTTAACATTAGGTTAGATGGATATGGTTAGCCAAGTGAATGGTATAGTGCATGAATATACCATGCATGCGATACGTGCGAATAAACAATTATGTTTCTCCTTCCTTTTCTCTCTCTCCTTCCAGTGGAAATGCTCTGTTACTCTCTGTGAGATTCTTGTTGTCATTTCTTTGTTTTGTTTCTAGCCTTGATACCACTCCTTGCATTTGAAACCATGCACTATGCTCTCTCTCTTCGTTATTATCCATCTATGTCAACAATCTAGCCTAGTTGGCAGCTAGCCATTGCACTAGGAGTGTCCAAATAAATTCTTCGTGTTTTAAATTAGCACTTCTCGCGACATGTTGATGATAGAAGAAAAAAGGAATCAGACTTTTCCCATAATATAAATTTAGTTGTGTGAAATAAAACCATTGTTCCCCTAGACAGGATCAGCGCGAGACACTAGTCAGCTGCACAACTAGCCTTCAGCGCACAGGGACAAACTAAATAAAACTAATTAAAAAAGAAAAAATTGTATCAGATAGAAAGGGAAGTCGGGCTTCGTTCGTGCTGGGCTAGCCCGGACAAGGCCCAAATGCTGCCTCACAGTATTTGGGGCCCATGACTTTCTGCCATTCAGAGCTTGACTCGTCCGAAAAAAATGAACACAAGGCCTACTGGTTATTTCGGCCACTTTCTGAAGGACGCAAGAAGATAATAGTAGTATAGTACAGGTTACTTACGCAAAGTGTATTATCAAACATAATATGATTACATATGTGCATTGAGAATTGCAGAGCATACTCGAAAATTATGATAAGCATAACCTGTATAGACCGAAACTAGCCTGCTCATTCCACTGTGTCTTGGTCTCTGGTCAGAGTATAAACTGTGCAGAACTGCAGATAATCAAGGTTGCGATTTGCAATAACTGACCAGTCACTAGCCACAGGTTTCAGCTTTTAATACATGCTCCCAGTAAACCAAGGTTGATCACCTTCGAATGTGAGATAGACAACAAAGGAGAACTAATGACTCCAAGTAAAATCAAAATTATGGCATAAAAGACAAGGCCAATTGTCAATTTTGCCAGAGATATGGGGCCTTTAAAGGTGCATCTAGTTCATTGATGTTGAGCTGTATGCTTAAAAGCGAGGTCATTGTCATTGGAGTTGGTCACTAGTCCAGTTCTTGATCATCATCACCCAACTGGGTCTCAAGACAACAACTAGAAATCAATGAAGTGCTTGTCACAGCAGGACATCTGAAACGTTGCTGCGGCAGCAAACATGAAGTACTACTGCTCATCGACAAATACAAATATATACGCCACTATTGGATATCACAACAACAATAAAAACTAGATGTGTTTGTTGTATTAATGGTGAAAGGAGATACTATCATTGTAAACCATTATTAGATCCTTAAAAACCTTTCAATTCCAGTGGAGGGCATGCATAGAACAGATTTATACACAGGTTTCTTTCTCCTTTATTGGGCTTGATTGACTCGATTTCCTCATGCTCTACGGCATGTCTGCATTAGTGAGAGAAGGCTAGCCTCCCGTACTGACTGCAATGCTGCATGCTAGCGTCCAGCCCAGTGGCCATAATGCAGAGTCATCTAGGGTTTACCTCACTGATTTGCACAAACACGTATGACCGTACAGGCTAGCTGAATTGAAAAAATCTGGGTGCGAATTCAAACGTTGCTCGAAGTATCTCACTCGCATTGGCTCCACAATGATTTGTAAGGCCGTGCATTTAACACTTAAAGCCATGCAAGAAGAGCAAGAAAGATTTGTGTTTGCTCCCCCTCGTCTCTTCTCTCTTCTTTCATTTCGTCGCTGAAACCTGCAGGGAATCTGGTGGATGGCTTAAATTAACAACATTGAAGCCCTCATATGGATGGCATAAATGCACTCCATTTACTAGGATCAAATGCACATTTATTTTGAGAGAGTTATTTCTAGCTCATCATCGCGCAACAACCTACTGGGAGGAGCTCCAATTTGTGGCGCGCGCGAGAGAGAGAAAGAGAGAGGGGAGGGGGATTAGATTCAGATGCAGCAGCAGCAACTGCAGGTGGACTCCATGAATGCGAGCATTCAACGCGACAACCAACTCTCTCGTCAGAGGCACTAGTTGCTGCTAGCTCGGGTGGATGGATGGATCAGTGCCGGAGCAGTTGAGGGAGGCCTTGGTCTGCTGCACGGTGGTGCTGATGAGGCCGTTGACTGTGGCGGCTGGCGAGGATCTGGAAGGCGACGATGACGACGGGTGCGCCGAGCGGCGGGCTGGGCGCTGGTGGAGGCGGCGGCCGAGGAGCTTGGGCGGCCGGCGGGCACGATGGTGAACCCCGACGGCAGCAGCGGGATGCTCGACGGATCCTCGCCGCTCATTACGACGGTGGCCACCGGGTTGTCGATCGGCTAGTACACCGCCGGCGACCCCGACGCGTCCGTGCAGCTCTCCTGCAGGATCAGCATGCTATTCTGGTTCGCATTCAGTCCCTGCAATTGCAACACACCATCAAATACGCCACCAAGAACCAGCAACGCAATGCATTAACATCGAGGATCTTTATGATGAGTGATTAATTACCTTCAGCAATGAGATGCAGTTCCCGGGATTCGAGCCGTTGGGGGATGCGCAACACTTTCTCAACTTAGGGCATCTCTGGCGGTTTGCCCGTTTCCCTTTTGCCCATCACTATTCATGTACCATCTCACTAATAGAGCTACCCCATCCCTATTCACCTCTCCAATAACTGTCCCATCACTATTCATGCTCTCTACTTTCACTATTTACTGCCCACCATTATTTGCTATATTGATAAGCATCCTATTTAGGGCGGGTTGCTGGAGATGCCCACCGTGCGATATGTAGACATCCCGTTTTTGTAAAGCTAGGTGAAATCAAAATCTTTGGGGCAAGCGTAATAAAATTCAAAATTCCACGGTTGATATTCAAATTCAAAGCTAAGCATTGAAATGAAAATTCAATTGGGCGAGAAAACCGTAGGTTCAAAATCGAAAATCAAATTTGATTCAACAATCTAAAATTTAAATAAAAACCAAAGCTAGCAATAGTGTTTCTCAAGCCCATGCTTTTCTTCCCTTCCTCTCCCATTTCGGCAGAACCCTCGGCCCAGCCTGGTGCAGATTAAGGGGGTGTTCTTTTGGACTTATTTAAAAGTCTAATCTGACTTATCTAGTAACTTCGAGAATTTTTTGAGGTAGCTTCGAGAGTCGGATGGCCTTGATTTTTAGGATTTATGAAGCTTTTAGACACGACTACGAGATAAAAAAACGGATTCAAAAAGTAATAAAAAAGTCAGATAAGTCAATATTAGTCAGATAAATCACGAAATAAGTCAGATAAGACGTGGCTAATATTGACTTATCTGACTTTTTTATTACTTTTTGAATCTTTTTTTTATCTTGTAGGCATATCTAAAAGCTCCATAAATCCTAAAAATCAAGGCCATCCGACTCTCGAGGCCACCTCGAGAAATTCTCGAAGTTACGAGATAAGTCAGATTAGACTTTTAGATAATCCCAAAAGAACACCTCCTAACCCACCTCCCTGCTATCCTTCCCATGCGCCACCATGGCCTCCATGTGTGCGTCGTGCCCTGCCTTGTCCAAGCCCTATCATGCACGTCCTTGACTTAGTCACCCATTTTCACGAAAGGACCCACCCGTGCCCCCATGTTAGACATGCCTCTTATGCCGCCCATGCTCTTCCCGTGAGATGCGCCACACCCTCCAGAATCAAACTGTGTTAGCATATTTGGCCCAAACGGTTCAAAGCCCATTCATTTTTTTTAAACGTCCAAAGTCCGCTCATGGTCCTATTTGGCTAGGAGAGGAGATAACCTAACCCCTTATCCTAGCTGCCACTCCAAGCCGGTGCCTCTGTGAGCCACCATTTTCAGGTGGCATCGCTTGCATCAGAAACTGCGTAGCCGGTGTGCACACTCCCTTGTCACCCTGTCGTGACTGGATACATCATGTTGCCAACCATGTATACCAAGGGAGGGGAGGATGGGCATTTCAAAGAGGGGAAGGGGAGGAGAAGAAGAGGAAAGAGAATTTTCTCATCATGTTCGGGCTTTTGACTTGTTCTTTGGGTAGGTTATGGTAGCTATCTATCTAATCTCTTCCCCATATCCTAAATTTGAGAATATTAGTGGTGGTTTTGATATTTATGCGAGAGAATCACAATCGTAGTTATTAAATTTTGAGTTTAGTTGTTTGGGATGGGGGCAAAAGGTTTGGACCTAGTTTTGGGATGTTTTCATCATGAACCTTAGCTTGGAGACATTGTAAAAATTGTCGGTATCAGTCTAAGTTTTTTGTAGAGCGTAAAATTTTGAATTTTCGAGGAACAGAATGGAAGTTATGGATATTAGAAGCTTGCTATCCAGATTGTGGATTTTAGTTTTTTGAAATTTAAAATTGGGAGTTAGGAGGATTAGTTAGATTTCAGGTGGCCATGGTTTAGTTCTAATTAATTGATAAATCTCTATGTTTCTTGCTTGTATGTTGAACAAGGGAATTTATATTGTAGGGAGGGTTGCTTCAGGATTGGTTCTTTCTATGCATTTGTCTACGTTGCAAGAGGCAAGTGCATGATGTAAAACTTGTTTAAGTTGGCTATTTTATTATTTATTTTTTTTACTCTATGGATTATTGATGATAAGTTATAATGGTAAGAATGAGAATCATGTGAAATATAAACTTGGAATTCATGTCATGAAAGGCCTGCTAAGGTAGGCACCTCCATGGGATGATGGTAAAGACATGTAGGCCCTCGGTTCAACTACCTAGAAACCTCTGCGTATATTTGCACTGCTCCCTGGATCTATAGCATAGAGCATGGTCATCCACATACATACTGAATACATAATTGCCTACATATCACAACTCTAAAAATAGCCCACACAACCATTTAAGTCTTACAACTAGGCTGATGAGGCCAAATAGATAGGCCCCCTTCTCTTCAGCTTATCTTATTTACTTATCTTCTTATTTGCTTATAAACAGAACTTTGAGAGCTTCCCGAGGTAGCTTGAAAAGCCCAGTGAGCTTCATTTGACTTGTTTCTTAGAGCTCTGAGATGTGGTTTCGAGATAGAAAAAATAAACTGCAAAAGCCAATCCATTTGACTTTTCGATTCGAAGGTAAGTAAATAAGATAAAAAGATAAGCTGAAGAGAAGGGGCCATAGATTACCAAAAGGGCTCCATAGAGTTTGGATACATAAATAGAAGAAACAAAACCAAAAGAGTGGATCATGTTAGCTATATATGCACTCAACAAGCGACTAGAGTCTTGCTTAAACCTGAACTTGATGATCATCTTACAGAACATCTTCTCCATAGCAGTCATAGGGGTCTTCAGCTCCATCATCCAAATCTAACAAAGTGAGTAACTGTGAGGGTCAGTATTTTGTTCCTTGCAATCACAAACCAACACCTCTAATGAAGTTCAATCATAAAGGTTGTATGGTGGAGGCTCGGGTTCTTTTATTTGCATAAAACCAACTTTTGCTAGCTTACAAACTTGTCTCTATGCACTTCCCCAAACCCATATTCATGGGTATTATCTATTGTCATTCTTAGCTGTTTTATCTATGATTCCTGAATATGATGCTAGTTTAACAATCCCATCTTTGCTCCTGACCATGTCTCGTAGGATGACATCGTTATGTCATGGGCTATGCCACTCCATGTGGGTCCCCTTCTCACCTACACTTCTAAATATTTTACCTCTTGCATTGTGTCAGAATTACCTCGGTAATGACACCTACCACGTGGGGAACTAAACGGGATGTCATGTCCTCTCTGATAGACAATTCAATGAACCCTCACAAAAGCAGACAAGTTGTTTCTCACCACACCCTTCCAATGACGGTAGGCCTCTAAACTAAAACAACATTCCATTCACTGTCGCACCACTAAACAGAGAGTAAAGTTCTCATTTTGTCGCATCTCCACACAGGAGAGTGAAAGTTCACATATTTAGTTGGACCTCCACACCAGAGAGGGAAAGTTCACGTATTACTCCAACCACAACAGCAATCCCATATCCTAACAATCTCAACTCTTGCCCATCGTATATAAAGCCCAAGGATCATATAACAATTTCTAAGACAATATTTCCAAGTAAGCATTATATCATGGCCAGGGAGTTTACACACTAAAATTATGGTTACGGACTTAATCATGTTGACCCTAGATTTTGAGGCCTGATATGTACAGTGTTTACAACACTAGTCTCACAATCAATTGCTATTGCATATAGCTCAATATTGACATCACATCAATATTCGATTACAATAGATAATTGAGTTCTAAAACCGAAATAACAGAGTTTTACAATGGCGGAGAGTAAAATACAAATCCAAGTAGCTAGTCTGCTACAAACTCATAGGAAATTGAATGGAATGGCTAACCTAGTTACACCCGTCATCACCAGTGCCTTCACAAAAACTAGAGTATCAATAACCCCAAACTAGCTCCTTTGTAAAGGGTTGTTGCTTCCGTAGCTTAGTCTCGCTCATTGAATAAGCAGGTCACAACAAATTCAAGCGTGAGTATACTCAGCAAGACATGATCAATATGTTGTTAGCTCAATGCATGGTTATCCAAGGGAGATCTACATAGTTTATTTTTGTAAAAGCCAGTTTTAGTTGCAAAGGTATCGATAATAGTCTTTGTCAAGAAAAACAAGTTTTATTTATTGATTGATAAAATTAGTAAGCATGGGAACCTACACAAGGTTCCAACTCACTAACACTCTCAAAGTGCTACACATTCTTGGCACACGCAATGGCAGTGCTCCAGTGGTGCTCTATCGCAACCAAAGGCCTCCAAAGATCACAAGGAAGCTTCCATTGAGGGGAATAAAATAATGCTCAAGCGATTGAGGGAGTATTGCCGAGAGGAGGTGTCATCGGAGTTGAGGAAGACAACAGCTGGTACGGCGATTTCGGACTTGGCCCATGGGCAAAGAGTAAGATGAGCATGAGGGGAGGACAAGAGGAGTGGAAAGGGAGTTCAGAGAGGCAAGGGTTGCTTTGTAGACATGGGAAGTGGGCAGAGTGGAGGATGGAGCCATAGGAACAAAAAGGGCCTTGGACACATGGGAGTGGTTTCTACAAACACAATCGCACGAGGAAAACAAGTGGCTTAGCTCTAGCACGACCAGTGAGTGGCAGGCGAGCGTTGACAAGGTGGTGGTGCAGGCTTTTGCAGGGTCGAGCATGGTGGGGCTGAGTGTCGTGCACCCCGGTATTTCTACCGGCTTGCGTAGCTGAATACTAGTCCTAGAAGATCATCGCTAGTATTGCACTCAAGAACAGTTTGGAATATCATCGCAGGCATTGCAATAACTAGAAAACTATCAGTTTACATAACTTAAATAACATCTGGTTGACATAGACATTCACATAGTCTTGCACATGACATAAATCAATAGCATAAGAACATAACGGAAGACTTCAAATGTGACGATACACCAAGGTTGACCCGAAACGCGTAGCTAATCACCTTGAGTTGGACCCTCCTGGTCACAACCGGCACCAACGTCGAGATCTTCTCCTGAACAAATAATCCGTGATCCATATAATGAGTACACGGCTACCCAGCAAGCAGTCCTTAATAATGAACGCAAGGACAAAGGACGGGTTTGGTTATTTTGCTAAAACATTACCTATCTACTTATTTATTATTATTTTTTGATTCATTGAACACCTTTTAACACATGAGCGTAGCCAAAAAGGAGGCTAACCGGCTCAACACACGATGAGCGTAGCCATGAAAACGGCTAACCAGCTCCAAAAAGAGAGGCACTCCCTGTCTAACTACACCATCAAGTTAATTAATTAAAACACATTGGACTACCTTGTGTCAAACTCCTTTCCCCCGCTCATAACCGCGGGCACGGCTACCATGATAGTTTTGACTCTGCAGAGTGTGTACACGTTTCCCACAAGCCCTATCTCATCCCAAAGAGAGAAATAGTACAAAACCGTTCACCGCTTTCACCTGTCCCATAGTGTACCATTTCTTTTGGTTTCGCGCCCCATACGCTACGCTTCGACCAGGCCGACAGTCATGCGCATCTCCTTCAGCCGGACCTGATAGTGCACCGCATGAGATTAGCCCCCATTTCAGCCATTCGGAACCGATGATAGTTAGTCATGTCCGTCCACTACGAGTACACCGGAAACTAGGCTTCCATAGCTCATAAGTTAGGGCCAGAAGGCACAAGTGGTGGTACGGTTCAGGTTCGGTATGATAGTCACAAGTATACGATCCTTATATAACAGAGGAGACCTGCACATCACAACCACAAGCCCCAGCTCTATCTCTTCTGGGTATCTTCAAATCAACACACACCACGTTGATTTTAGTTGATTAGGTTTACCAAAACAGTACCACGAAGCCAAAATCTTCACTGATACAAATTTAATAATAAGTGAAACCTATCAACTACCAACCCAGAAGCAAGGCTAAGCATCTACACAAATGATAGGCTAGGAAAAATATACCAACGGGCTATCAATGGTAGGCTATTTCATATTGGTAGAGGACTAACATGAAAACGGGACAAAATAGCAAGTACAATGATAATTCAAGCATGCAGATTAAATAAAGATGAAATAAATGAATTTGAGCAAACTAAGAATTCAATATAAATCTAGCTTGCCTTCAAAGAAGTCTTGATCTTGTTGTTCTCCTTCGAAGGGCTCTGGGACGACTCCCGTATAGCAGGTATATGTCGGATCTACGCAAAAAAAAAATAAAACAGAAATAAATAACAAACATAGAGAAAATAGTGTGATAAAAATATATAAAATTCTTGAGATTATTTGTGATTTTTGGGCTCTGGAATCATCTAAATCAGAGTTTGGATGCTCTCTAAACAATTCGGGGAAGTTTTAGGAGAAAAAGAAAAGATAGGAAAATAAATAAACCAGGTTAACCATGGGTTAACCGAGGGAAAACCGGATTCTAATCCGGGCCGGACAGGTGGCGGCTACGGATTGGCGCGGTCTTGACTCTGGTCGGGGAGAGACATATGGCAGGGCACACGCTGGTTAAGCGGCGCAAGCACGGGGACAGCCAGGCGGCTGGCATGGACATGATGGTGGCGCTGATTATGCGCAACAGCGTCTTGGGGACAGCGGCAGCGTGGGACGCGTCGCGGGGACAACACGTGGCGGCGGAGGCACGCGCAGCATGGGTTGGGCGGAGACGTGTGGCGGCACGCTGGCGGCGGATAGCAATGGCAATGCAATGGCGGCGACGGTTGGTGGCGGGCGTGTCGCGAATTTCCATGCTGGCACAGAAAACGAGCGGCGGCGGCGGCGGCTCGCCGGCGGCGGTAATGACGCCAAAACCCAGCCATCTTTCGACGCCACATAACTTCACCAATTCTCCACCAAAATAGGGCTTCCATATATCAAAATTGATCGTCTCGACGAGACCTACAACGTGTTGGCTTTAGATCTAGGGTTTGGGCACCGGAATAAGAGGGATACCTTTGTTTTTTCTTCGGGGGCTAGGGTTTTGGTGGCTAAGGCTCCAATTCCGAGGCTCCGAACTTGGGGGCCGAGGGAGGGGATCTGGGGGGTATTTATAGGGGGTGGGTCGTGGTGGATGAGTCCTATTAGGGGTAGAATCTGATTTGGATAGGAATTAGAGTAGAGATAGGATTTAGGAGTCCTAATGGGTTTTGGGCCTAGATTGGGCCCAACAAGGCTATTTAAACCTAAATAGAGCCTTTTTACATTATTATTTTATGTTTTATCTTTTAATTTATTTATCATTATTTTTAATGATATGTGACATAATAATTTTATTAGGATGTCACACTGAATAAGTACGACACAACGCATGGTCATGCACAAACCAACATGGCTTAGGAGGAGCACATACACTCTAGTGTAGGAGAAAGAGGAGAGGGTTGGGGAGGTTGTGCTAGGAGGAGTTGGAGAAAGTGGGCCAAGGAGAGGAAACTAACCTACATGCCTAAGGAGATTTTCTAGGTTTTGCAAATTAAAACAAACACGGTATGGCATGGTGGTAAACAGCAGCGCAGTCGCGTAAACAAAGATGGCATAGGCATGGCAGTGGCAACACAGAGCTCCTTTTCATCTCTGTTTCTATTTTCTATTGAAGAACAATTTATGATTGTTTTGTTCTCTTGTTACTACCATTGCCTTATGTTGCATTGCCTGGTTTATGTTAATTAACTGATCACCTAGGATGACAAAGCCAAGCGCATTAGAGAAAATTTGTGTGCATTAACTAGCTGCCTGCTACCCAGACTTTTCTAGGAGCTCCAAATAGACCAATCCAAGATAAATATAACAAAACAATAATCAATAATGACGACATAATATATTAGACATGCTTTTGAACATATATATGTTCGGTTCCCTTCCTGTAACATACCCTAAATTTTCCCAAAGATTGGCATGAAAATTTTTCGTAAAAAGTCATTTTTTTAAAGTCCCTAGAATCACGCATCAAATTCTTGGAATTTTCCAAATTGATCCTTATTTTACCAAATTATTTATTCTACAAAATAATAAATATTATTTTATATTTAATTCTCCTCATTTTTATGGATTTTTAGAAACTTGCCTCATGTTTTTCTGAGCTCCCTACTATTTTCTATAAATTCTCAAAGCCCAAACCTTTCTCTGAAAATTAATTTTCTTTATAAACTAAGCTTTCCCTTTACGGAAATCTCGGGAATACGCTTTCCCTTTTAGGAATACGACTCCACTTACTCACCTGGGCCCATTCTTCCACCGACCAACGGACCCCACCTGTCAGTCCCTTGAGCTCAATCTAATGGTGCCCATGGCTTCCCCTCAAGATTTGACGGCGCACTTAGATCTCCTTCCTCCCCACAGCACCACCCCTGCTCAAACCGCCAGCACCGACACCGCCTGCTAGAATTTCTCTCCGCCGCCACTTCCGACCACCTCTTGCCCCGGTTTTATCCTCACTGGAGAGCTCTTCACATCGCTGACCTTATACGCCAACTCATCAACCCTATCCCTCCCCGGCGACCCGTCAATTGCTCGCCGCCACATAGCATCGCCGCCACCACCATGAACACGCGATGTTGTTCCTACCACTGCTCTCTAGAGCTATAAAAGCCCTCCCCCAACACTGCACCTCCTTAAGCCTCCTCCTCCGCCCATCCACACCTCCCCTAAGGCACTAAGCCACCCTCCCCGCCGCCTCCATCTCCAACTCTGGTGACCTCATCCCTTGCTGTAAAGCCCTCCTCTAACCCCGAAGCCCATATGAAAAAGTCTCCACTTTGCATCACAAAGCTAGCACCACCATCTCCCTGCTCTGGCAAACACCAGAGCTTACTCACCGTCGCTGTCCCATTGCGCCGTGGCCTCGACCTCGTCGCCTGACCACCTCGGGCCTCTCCGAGCACCACCTGACCTCCTAAGGTACCTTCGAGCCCCCAATTTTACAATTTTGGCATCAATTCCTTGCTGCCGATGTCCCTTTGCCGGCGCCGTCGACCCCCTCCGCCACCCCCTCTATTCCCCATTCTCACTGTAATTGACACTTTGGCCCCACTCGTCAGCCTAACTAAGCCAGCCCGCACACAGCCCCTCTTTCCCTTGCGCCTGGGCCCCACCTAACAATGGCTCGCAGTTAAGTGGGCCGAGCACAACACTGTAGCATCTATAAGATTTAAAATCCCCTTTCCAATTTTCAATTCTATTTAGGTTTTTTATTTTATTTAAAATATCAAAACTCCTCTAAAAATTCTGCAAAAATTCTAAAAAATCCAAAATGTGATTAATAATTTTATAAAAATATAAAATCCCATATTTTATAATAAATTCCTTTTATTCACTTCCTTATATATAAAAATGTTTAAAAATCCAAGAAATAACTTCTAAAATTCAGAAAATTACTTTAAATCTATTTAAAATTATTATAGCACCATTAATTTAATTTAATAAAATTATATTTTTAACTTTTACCTCCATATCTTCAACAATTTCCATCTCGGAACTCCGACAAATACTTGTCGTCGACCGATCTCTGGAAATTTGTTGATCCACAGATAAAATCTCACATACACTAACTCTAGCATCTTGCTACCTGGAGAAAATACTCACTTATACTCAAACATCCCCACCCTTTTCCTTTTGAAAATATTTCAAAACCTACAGAAAATCATACAGTCCATCATCTTTTCACTCCGAGTCTTTTCATGCATTTCCATCATCTCATGAATAATACTTCTCCAATTCTTCAATTCTTATATTTATTGGAATTTCATCTCTTTTTCTATGTTTACGACATATAGACAACGAATTGATCGCCTCTGGATCTCTTGAACAAGAATATCCAGGAGATATTTTTGAGTCTGATTCGATTACCAAAGAAGGCAGGTTTTCTATCCTTTGACGCATATTGATTTTCCAAGTTCCATTTATCATATATTTATCGCATTATTTTCTAGTTATTTATTTGTGAATTATCCTTTATTTGAATTATGGTATTTAACATCTTATGTAGAATGGATATTCCAAACCCCACAACCAAAAGCCTACCCAAAAATGATTAAAAATGATAATACCTTAGTTTAAGAAAAATTAGATATATGGTATTTTAAACAGGTAGGATAGTATTAATCTTGTCTTTTGGATAGACAATGTGATGAACAGAAGACGAAAAAATTAAAAAGTATAGGCATGAATTACTAAATGGGTAATTGCATGGACAAAGTATTGCCTTAGTGTTTTCGCGATACTGAGCATTTGGCATGCTGGCCGAGTAGTCATCGGTAATGATCGTGCAGAGGCCAAGCATTTGCCAGGTTCTGGGATATTAGGCCAAGTGATTCACATGTTACCGGCTATGTCTATGCGGAGACCAATATCGCTAGGGTTTTTTCTCAATGTTTGCACCTTGTGCGAAACATTACAAAACTTGGACTTTTTCTGAATAGAAATGACACAAATACCGCCCATTCGTATTACTGATCATTTTACAGGCAAACTAGGCAGGTTCTATAGAGCTGATAATAAAAACATTAATGGACCCTACTTCGGGTATATGAAGTTGTGTCAACTGGGTGATGCCTATTCTATTAAAATAAATTCATGAATTTTAAGAAAATATAATGGTTGTCAAATGAATTAAGGATGGAGAAAGGAGATAATGATTTACAAACTCATTTAAATGTTTTAGAAAACAATTTTTAAATGTTGATACTAAGTCTTAAAAATATTGCATTCTATACCACGTTAAACTATAGCCTTACCCTTCTGTGAAACATTTTGCATATAGTTAATGTTTTATTTTCTATGGAAACCTACAAGTACGGCTAGTACTTATCCACATTAAATGGGCAAACTGCCTATTTCTTTGAACAGGATTCATTTTCTACTCAGAAATGGTCATCTATGGTGAAGACTGGAGTTTGTATAGGACCGATATCTAGGGCTTACCTTATACTCAGGCCTTGCCTGTGGTATATGGACACGTATTTTTTCTTTTCCTATTATAAATTACCAGGTTGTATCTTCACTTCCGCCATAAAATATTTTGTAACATATAATAAAGATAAGCAGGTTGTACTATTTCTAAATGCAACTGAAATTCTGGACAGTTGGCATTTGGGGCATTTTCCAGTAAATCCTTACTGGGATTTGGGTCCCCACACTTCCAAACATTGTCAAATTATGCCAAACTTTCTTTGGCATTTGTTGGGTTCTTTCTCATAGATTCCAACATTTTTAAGCACAATATCTAAAACATTTCACATGTTAACTTAGCCCCTGCTCAAATTTCAATCTACGTTTGCCACTACACACCCGTGCATATCCTGCTCATCGGGGTTGTGGTGATCTTCGTGCACACTCTCTATGAAAGCGCCAACTATAACATCCTAATTTTTGGTAAGCCTAAGTATTTTGTTTTAACTTAAGTAATTGTGAAAATCTACTCTATGATTTTCCCATAGCTAAAAAACCTCTAGAAATCATTTTTCAATTAACATAGAACTCTAAAACAATTTAATAAGATTAAATACACATGAACAGTGCTTGATAAAAATTTTCCTAGGTTCCAGATGTTTTTGAGAATTTTTTCATATTTTTCTGAAGTGTTTTGGTATTTTCAATAACTAGAAAATATTAAAAATAAATCTGTAAATAGATAATAGGGTTTAATCCTTTTTGGGGATAAGGGGCAACGTGGCGCAATCCTGGCCGCTGTCGCGTGCACGTGCGTATCACAGGCTGTTGGATGTCACTTATCTGGGCGAAGGGGTACACGCGAATTGGGTGCATCAGATGGGGCGACGTGACTGTCTATGGGCCGTTGGATGCCGCGGCTGTCGTCTCCGAACCCACTCAGAGTCGGACAGGCTGGCGGCGCTGCCGCAGGCTGGGCCTAGGCGTCCGTGCCGCTCTAGGGTTCCTCGACCCTATATAAAGGTCGGGATGGCTGCGCTAGGGTTCGTAGAAGCCGCCACCGCCATTAGCTCGGGCCAAGGAGGATGGAGTCGTCGAGAATCTTGAAGGGGGCGTTTCAGGACCAAGGACTCTGGCGAGGAATTTTATGAATTTTATTTACTTTTAAAAATATTTTATTGTACTGTTTTATTTATTTGGTGTTTTTATTATTGCTTTACGTAGAAACGTGTACTTCGGAAGGTGTGCTAGTGGAAAACTTTGTTGCAGGTCTAGAGTGGGAGTGGCAGCAAGGCAAGTCACACATAGTCCTATCATGCTAGACCTATTTGCAAATAAAATGGATTTGATTTATAAACTGCATTGCTATGATTAGTTTATTTTACTGTGAATTTAGTTATTCCAATTTGAATTGTATCCATTCCTTTGAAGTATTGTATTATCAATTATCCTTTGTAACCTAGAAGTGTCATCATTTTATTTGGATAGTGATAATACAATGTGGGATGGTAGTCGTGTCTAGTTTGCTTAGTCATGCACGTTACCTGGGATTGGTTTAATTAATATTGACTAAGGAGAGATATTAAACTGAGAGTAAAAGCATGTGTTGCTTTTACGTGAGGGAGACATGTGTTGCTTCATATTGGTTAAGCATGTGCTGCTCTTATGTGATCGTTTGTGTATGTTGCAATTTGTTAATCAGCCTGGGTAAGTGTTTTGACTAAGGCAAGTGGTACTATGAGTCGGTGGAGCCTGTGTGGCTAGGCTAAGAGGCAAATTTATAGGGAAGCCTTGCTTTAGTTACCCTAAAGACTTACTTGTAAGAGCATGCCAGGCAAACTATAGTACAAACGATGAGCTTGACTTCGGTTGAGTCTAGTAGTTAAGTTACTAAGTGTGAGCTTGTGGCACCTCAAGGCAAGTTAGGTTGAATCGTATGTGTGAGATTCTTGAATCATCTGTGTGAGATTCTTTGGGGAAAGATGTGTCGCTATGTGGGCCATCTATTCATTCGATGTTGCTGTATTAGCTGTGTGTAGTCCAGTGGTCCAGATGTTTGGCTCTAGGTGGTGCAGTAGTCATCGAGAGGGCCACTTGCTTAAATTTAGTCTCGTGACTATTGGGTTACGAATGTCTTCTTCCCAGCTAGAGGTTGAGATATGAATATCTTATAGGTAAAGATGTGCAACCTCTGCAGAGTGTTAAAACTATTCGAATAGTCGTATTCTCGTTTAAGAACAAATGCTTGGTTGTATTGAGCAGGATATAGTATTTTCAAAAGCAAATGGTGGGTTATCACTGTGATTACTACTGGGTGCAGATTATCGAGCTTTGTGCTATGTTTAGGCTGTGTGTCATTGCTTATGGATCAAATAATGTTTATCAAATGTTTAATTTACTTACTTTTGAATCTATTAAATTATTAAGTCTTTGTTAAATGCTGCTTATGCAAAATAACCATATAACCTATCCTTTATAATAAGCCTATATGTAGTGATAAAATTGCATAATTCCACTATATGTGATCTGCTGAGAATTTCATGATTTTTTACACTTGCAAATTTTGTTTGTGGGCTGCTTAATCTAACAAGCAGGACAAGAATTTGAAGAATCATTTCCATTGTTTGAGGACGATCTACCTGGAGACGAGTAGCTGAACATGCTTCCCAGTTAGAAGCATGTGGCTCTTGATGGGACATCTACCTTATTTATTTTGCTTATTAGCTATAATAATATACTCTAATGAACTTGTCATTTAGCTCTACGTGGCATTTGGATCTTACTCGTAAGAGTGGAGGTTATATCCAGTGTTTTTATATTGATGTACTGTGATGATATCCACTGATGAAGTCACTTATGCTTACTAAAATTGATCCTGCACTAGTGATACATGAGGAATACGAGATCTTAGATTTAGGGTCCTGACACCAACGATCCTCAAACTCAATGACACATAATACTTGATGATATGTAATACTCGATGATATATGATACTCAATTATATTTGGATGATATGGTAAACGCAGAGGTTCCTAGTAAGCAAAATTGGGGACAACACGACTAGACGTCCCACTACAGCAATAGTAATTAGAACGGCACAAGGATACATGCATTCAAGTGTGAGAGTGAGAGATAAAGAAACATGAGATGTAATGTTATGTTGGGGCGGGGCGGGGCGGGGCGGGGCGGGCGGGCCCACACATAAGGATGCTAACGGGTTGGATTAAAATGGGTTAAAAGGATTGGGTTTAAATTTCAATTAGATTTTGATGGGAGGGAATGTGTTGACGGGGTTACAGGTTGGGTTGGATTGGTGTGGGTTAAAAAAAGAAAAAGGGTTCAAAACGTGGGTTCAAAGATGAGTTGGGTTGGTTCTCTAAAAGCATATGGACCCACCTATATATTCATATATGTCTGCTAATTTGTATAAAGTAGCTCTCAATACATAGAATCATCTACAACAAATTTCATCTAGTTTCATAAAAAAAAATATAGTGCGAACATGAGGATTTAAAAAAAATACCAAAGTTTTATGTAAATTTTATTCAAGAATGTGGGCCCATCTATTTGTCTTGGCTCTTTAATTTGCACAAAGTAGCTTTCTGATATGTAGAATCATCTCAATAAATTTTGATCGATTTTATTAAAAAAAATTATAGCGTTAACATGAGGTATAAAAAATATGGCGAAATTGATTATAGGACACTGTATATATGATGGCCATGCTACAAATTTGGTGTATTTAGCCATAAGACATTTCGGTATTCCAAAAAACTTCAAAATAAATAGAAAACAAATCCAAAAAAATTTGAAAAAAATTTATGGTGACAAACACACTTGTAGTCAATACCTCAATTTATAAATTCCACAATTTAGCATTTAAAAGGCTGAAATCAAATGAATTCATAAACACACACCAAAATGATCAGAAAAATATAAAAAAATTTAAGGTGTCAGATACACTTGTATCAATTCCCTCCAACTTAGAACTTCACAATTTAGTATTTGAAATTCTAATTCAAACACACAATTCAGTATTTAAACTGTGTGTTTGAAGTATACTGAATTATAGAGTTCAGAGTTGAACACACGTGTAGTTGGCTCCTCAAAAGAATTTCGGATTTTTTTGGATCATTTTGATATTTTTTGAATTTGGTTTGATTGTTTAGTAATTCATTTGATTTTGGCGATTGAAATGTTAAACCGTAGAGTTTATAAATTGAGGCATTCAATACAAATGTCTTTGTCAACTCAAGATTTCTTTTGGATTTGTTTTGAATTTTTTTAGAACACTCAAGTGTCATATGGCTAAATGCACATAATGTGTAGTGTCTTTCAGTGCACCATATTTGCTTTGTCCTATGGCCAATTTTTAAAAAAAAATCAAAATTTTACAAAAAATTGTTCTCCATAAATTTAAATCTTATATTTAATTTGGTTGAGAAATGGGTTAGGATGTGTTTGGTTGGCGGGATGGGATGAAATCGTTTGATTCATCTGCTTGGTTAGTAGGATGGGATCGATAAACCTTTCTATTACATACATGTGTTTCAGAATGGTTGGAATATTTCCTGATCACCTTGTATCATGTGGTTCGAGTGATTTGAGCTTTTTTCTTTTTCATTCCACCGGGTACCACGACCAAACAACACCCTTGAGAGAAGTACGGCACGCGACGGAAATGGGAGCGCGTGTTCTCGTTGCGGACCAAGG
Organism: Olyra latifolia; assembly: GCA_036346145.1. Taxonomy (NCBI): domain Eukaryota; kingdom Viridiplantae; phylum Streptophyta; class Magnoliopsida; order Poales; family Poaceae; genus Olyra; species Olyra latifolia. The sequence continues at coordinate 8,228,419 of CM070530.1, forward strand.
CGAACACGTGGTCGCCGGACGGGCAACCAGATAGGCGGCGGCGCCGCTGAGACGCCTTTCGGCTGCCTCGGGTCAGTGCTGCGGTGCAAGGAGACGCGCACGCTTACCTCGTCCGACGCCGACGCCGACAACGTCGTCCACCGGTGGACATATCGAGTTCAATGTTAGATCCTTAAAACCTTTCAACCCAGTGAAGGGCATGCATGCATAGAACAGATTTACACACAGGTTTCTTCCTTCTTTATTGTGCTTAATTGGTTGATTCGATTAATTCCCTTATGCGTACTCTACGGCTAGCCTGTCTGCATTAGTGAGAGAAGGCTAGCCTCCCGTACACTGCAATACCGCATGCTAGCATCCATAATGCAAAGTCATTTGGGGATTATTTGACTGATTTGCACAAACACGTATAGCTCTACATACTAGCTAGATATATCGCAGCTGAAAGATCGTAGTTGCGAATTCAAATGCTTCTTCAAGCCATCCACGTGCGCTAGCTCCATAATGATGGACAAATATTCCGTGCTTGGGCAAGGATTTTCTTGACTAATCATTGCAGTTGATATGCTGTGAGATCCATGCTCTTCTCTCTTCCCACACAACACCATTTTGCGGAAAAAAAAACTCCCCTTCTTCCAAATTCTCTCATCCCCTCTCCCCCTTCTCTCTCCTCTCTCTTTTAGCGGCTGCTGACCATGATGTTTGTATGGGTAGGTCCTGATTGAGTGCCTTTCGAACTTTTAGTTTAGACATTTCATTTGGTGGAGTAAACAGTAGTTGTTGGATCTATTGGTGCATAAGGGAGCTTCTGGCTAGGGCAGATTGAACCCTCTAGCGGTAGAACCTTGGCCGAGATGCCAAGCTAAGAGCCAGTTGCTTAAGGACCTTATGGTGGTTTCTTTATGGATCACCTCTTAGGTAAAGCGTGTAAACTCTGTAGAGTATGAAACTGTCATGACAGCCGTGTCCACGGTCAAGGACAGACGACGGGGTGCTGCTTTAATGATACTTCTTATCTATTTGTTTTTAAAAGGACGTTTTCAAATTAAAACCACGATTGAAGTCGTGGGTTTTTTTGTTTTTTCTCCTCATAGTGGATGCTGAGAGTGATGAGGATATTTTTTATGATGGGCGCCATGAGTTAGCCAGATTTGGACAAAACTAGTTGTTGCCGTAGTTCAAAAGAAAATGATTCAAACGTTTGGTTTAACTCAACTCTGTTGAACTTTCTAAAACTCTAGGCAAAACTTTATAAAATTAGCTTTTAACAAATGAACCTCTATCCTCCTTTGTTAAGCTTTCATGATGCATTAGACAACCTTGCTTGATGAGAATGTTGCATTCTTACCCTCGCCTTTCATGTGGGGCTGCTCATTCCAACGAGCATATCTCGATCCACAAAATCTCTACCCTAAAGAGATGTACCATGATGAAGACTTAGCGGGTGGAGTCCAAAACGAAAACTACTGCAACATCTAGGAGCACGTTCTATCAGTCTTACTTGTGGAGTTATTTTGGATCTTTCTTTTGGAGTTTAATTCTTGTGTTAAGACTTCTGCTAGTGTAAAGTCATGATGCCAAACTATTGTAATAAGTGTCTTGTTGGCTAGCACTCTGATGTAATAAATGTTTTATTCGTTGTGGTTGTGATCTAAACTGTAAACCTATGTACTAGCTACTTGATCCAGGAACAAATATAGTAAAAGCAAAGTAGAAACTTGTCTCCGTTTTACAGGTCCGATAGCTGCCTTTGCTTCCTACATCTTGTAGGATCTTGCTTGTTTGTTCTACCGAGAATTTGGGATAGAGTGGTAAGTTCTGTTACTAACTTATCAATTCATCTTCGAGTAGGTCTCTAGTCAACTGATATGCAGGATTTGTTTATCCGGATCGATATGTGGGATTTGTTTGTCCATATTAATATATTGATGGGATTTTAATTTGTAAACTGATACGTTCTTGCTAGGGGCAACTTGGTTTTTTCACAGCCAAATAACAGCTTGACTATTATAATCTCATCAATAATAGCATATAAGATAATAAAAAGTAATTACAATAATATATAAGGAATAGGACGACTAAGCAATGATACCCCTCTTGTTTCATAATGGTTGTAGTTCTAGCATTCAAAATTTTTATCAAAATAGTTATAGTTCTCACATTCCAATGCAACTTTAAAGCCTATATGACTTTTGTACCCTTCATCAATGCAGCCATCTATTTAGCTAATCTGTTCAACTACCTTCATTAAATGAGGGTAGACAAGTTATTTTCCATGTCTTATTATTTTGTGTCTATTTAGATAGAACTATAATCATTGTGAAACGGAGAGAGTACGTAGCAGTGGTCTATTCCACTATGACTATGAAATGACGTAGGAAAAAATTTACCCAGATGATCTAATGGCGAGTTGGCGACGGTCCTGGTGCACCCTGTTCCCTGGTCTCGTGCTGTCTTTTCAGCGGAGAATTTTGGCTGATATTTTTCTTTATTTTTACTTGCAATTTTTATGCCATCGATCTTTCCACGTGTTACAACGAATTGCGCATCATGGATGGATCCTGCGGTTGCAACGATTCTAGTCTCGATTTCCATGCAGTTGATAGTGTAACTGTAACTTTAGCGGTCTTGCTAGCACGGTGAGCATATCTAGCGAGCACTTTATATTCATCTAACTTTTTAGAGATATAGTAAGTGCTGGGGGAAAGAAATCTTTTAAAGTGTAGTATAAAGTGTGAAAAAATTTTAGCTGATGGATAGAGTGTGTAGAAAATAGTATTATAGAGTACAAATTTGAAATGGCTACTAGAAATGCTCAGATCCAAAATCAATGGAAGGAATTTGCGAAGCACGATAGCTAACAGGTATGAATGTTGAGTAACTAGAAGCTGAAGCGATATAGTCGTTAGATCTAATAATGGACGGTTGAGATTGCGTACGTTGAGCCAAAAGGATCTCCGACCAATGATAGTTACCTTCTATAGGAAATTTCGAAAAAAAAAGAATTTCTATACATCTGACATCCCATGCGACAAAACCATCTGACGCCTCTTCCTCTCCTTACTTCTCTTTCTGTCTCCTCTCCCACTCCTCTTTCCTCCCTATCTCTTTTCTTCCCTTCCCAAAGCAAGCATGGAGGTGGTAGAGGGAACACGGAGACGCTGCTCAGCCTCCTCCTTCCACTCTCTCCCCTCAATCTTCTCCTTAGGTTGCTTTAGCCTCATCGTTTAACTCTTGGACCCATCGCTGGTGCCCTAGCCTCGAGTCATAGACTACATTAGGTCTCTCTATGGCTGTCACCGCATCACCAACCCCGATCTCGTCATCCTCCTAGGCTTTGCACCCCCTCCCCCCCCCGACTGCCCGACTGCGACAGCTCCAACGATGTCTCCTCTGCGTTGATTGTCAACCACATACCCAACCCCCCCCCCCCTCTCTCTCCCAAGACTGCCCCCAAGCGAGCCTTCCCTGACTCCTCCCCATGTCCTACCGGCTCCGCTGCTGTGGTTGGCATGCAGATCGAGAACAAGGTGCTCGCATGCCACCAAGTATGATTTTTTATTCGGAGAGGCCATTGCTTTTTTTTTTTTTTGCAACTGGTCTTTTTATTTGTTGCAACGAAATAATTTGTTAGTTGCAATCGGTATTTATTTGTCGTAAAAGAAATTTTATGTTTCATCGCTCCAATTCTTCAACTCAGAATTTTTTTTTTTGCACGCGTTAGCTCTTTTGTTGCACACCGCGGAGAGGGAATGTTGTGGGGGAGTGTCCCCGGAACCAATCCATCGGACGTTTGAGCTGTTGTCACGTAAAAAAAATACAAGGGACAACAATGGTTTCTGTTTCTTTTAATGAAAAAAAAATCTTGTATTTATTCGTTCTTTCTTTTCCCCGGAGCGCGTCAGCGTACAGGAACACATATATCTACTGTGGGTTTCAGACTTTCATCTGTTGGGAAAAGCGTGTTATTGCCATGGGAAGATGCTGTGCTTGATGGTGGTTGGGTGCCATCGTTGGCACAGCATGGCATGTCTTCGCAATGACAGTGACGGCCAGCTCTGGTTTGAAGCTGATAAAAGTGGTAGCAGTACTTCTCTATCCCTGCCTTTTGTGGCTTTGCACACACTGTTTGGGGTTCTTTTTGTTGAAGGATGCTACATTATGGTGGTTCAGCTGATCAGCAGCAGATGTCTACCACCCAGGAGAACCCCAATAGACCAACCAGAGGAGCATCCATATGCTGTTAGTGGAAAAGGCTGCATGCATGCAGGGACCATGCATGGTATCTACACACCACATTATTCCATCTTCCAATTCAGAAACTTGTTTAGCAAGAGGACTGCGTTGACCAGAAATAGGAACAAGATGGGTACAAGAACTTCACCTGACTAACCTAAGACTCTGTACAAAGAGTCAAATGACGCACAAGAACAGCTTTTTTTTTTTCCAAGGAGGCGTACAAACCGATAAGACGGTTCCCTAATTAAAAATCATGGAGATTTTATGGGAGGAGTCTCAAGAAGCAAGAATTTGGTTGGGATGTGATTAGTACTCCGTATGTGTTATAATCCAAAAGGTTTCGATCGATTGCAAAGACATTCGTGGTTCAGTTTGTTATTTCTTTTCATGGTTTAATTGGATGGCAGAGCTCGTGTCCTTACTTTCTAAACATGATAAAAATCATAACCCAGCAAACTAAGACACCAATAGAGACGCGCCGGTGGGTCAAGGTGCTCTCAAGTAGCAACATGATCAGCGTGAGAAAACAGGCCGACACTTGGCACGATGTGAATCGCTCAGGCCAGGCGAAGATCGTTGGCCCTGGCCTGCGCAGATTGAGCTGGGGGTGAGTTAAGGGCGTGCCACCGGATCACCAGCTCGCCCGTTCCCCAGCAAGATTGTTCATCGCCGGGCGGGCGGGACCACGTGTATCTAGCTAGCGTGTGTGCATGCACCCAATCCTCCGTCCATCCATCCATTCATCTCCAACGACTATCATTAGTCCAAGGGTGGGTTCTTTTCAGCTTTTTTTATCTACTTATCTCGTATAACCTCGTCGACGAGAATTTTTGAGATAGCTGAGAAAGCAGTTGGCCTCAATTTTAGGGTTTAGAGAGCTTATAGACGCTCTGAGATAAAAAAATGGACTCAAAAAGTAATACAAAAATTGAGATAAGTCAAATAAGACACGAGATAAGTAGGATAAGCTGACTTATCCTACTTGTCTCGTGCCTTATTTGACTTATCTCACTTTTTTTTATTACTTTTTGAGTCGGTTTTTTTTTATCTCGTAGACGTGTCTATAGGCTCTCTAAACCCCAAAATTGAAGGCCAACCAGCTCTCGAGTCTATCTCGAAAAAATCTTGAAGTGACAAATAAATAGGCAAATAAGTAGATAAATAAGCTGAAGAGAAGGGCCCAAGATTGGATGGGTCCAAGTTAGCTGGTAGCCGGCGTTAGGAGCCACCTTTACTGTTTAATATGCCATTCCACTGCATGCATTAGATGTCTCGAGACCTTAGAGCGTGAACTCTTTAATCCTACTGCTTTGGAGAATCCTCATCTTCCTCCTCCTACTGCTTTGGAGCCCTGCATCATGCATCGGGCAACGCCACGGGATCCTCTGCATAATCTTAGGATACACACTCATATGTTGACTGCTTTTCGTCCACTGGTTGATTCGGAACCGTCCAGTCGGAAACGAACACTCAGGATAACGCTACGTAGAAAAATCGTTATTTTTTTTCTCTCTTTTGGCTTCGTATGAGTAACTGGCTAACCTATAGCCGCTATAGAAATCCGGCCTTTTTCATTTGCTAAAAATCGACAAAAATAGTTAAAATCCGGTAAAAATAGCTATTTTAATCGGTTTGCCAATGAAAGCTCTTCGGATTCATATAATAAACACGGTAACGGAGAGGATCTATCTTGTGTTTTTCTTCCGCCGATTAACTCAAAATCTTCCATTTGTAAAAAGGCACTCATGGATGACGGCGCTCTGCAGAGAAACTACTAGGAACTGATTTCTTCTTTTATTTTTTTTCCCCTCAACTCCTTATGAGTAACCGACTAACATAAACCCACGTGTGAGTTTGCATTGTCCTTTTCCACAACATGGTAATGCACGTGCGATGACTTCGGTAACACGACAATGCAAGAACCATGATGAATAACCAGATCCTCTGCGTAGGAAGAGCGGTAAAAAAAATAAAACCGAAAACATTTTTTACTGACCCGGAGGTTTTCACCTTGTATCGGTCTGAGCCGGCTAGGTGTTAAGGCCAAGTACGTACGTTCCTTTCATGTAATCAAGTACCTTCCACACGCCAGCTGTGTGTGTTGCCAAGGAAGAAAGGGGAGAAGGGTGCTGCTCTGCTGCTCGCTCCGGGGAGTGGGCACCCGAAAGCCGCTTCTGGTCCGGTACGACCCATTTCTCGCCGAAACATTACGGTAACGGTCACTGACATGTGGACCTTGTGCCACGGTTCGCAACATCTCGTGAAAATCAATCCGATCGTGCCGGCACTCCGTGTGGTGGTGGTGCTCGTCGGCATTTATGCTAAGGTTTTCGTAGACAGCTATGTTGGCGAACAGTGTTCTAGTTGGGGCTTCGTATGACGCCTGGCCATCGCCATTACTCCCTCCCCCCTCGACGAAACGCGATTTGAGCCAGCAAATCTCTTTCATATCATGAGCTAATTAAGGCGTCGCTCCAAGGAGTCAGGATGGGGCAAGAATATGAAACAAAGAAGCACTGCAAATTAATGGGAGGATCAATCGAGGTATAGGAGTCTACCACATCGATCATGAGCTAATTAGAGCGTTCACAATGCTGTTACTATGATCGTTGCTTAGTTTGCCACGTAGAAAAAAAGAGTGACATGGAAAGTATTTAATAAGAAGAGAGAAGCCAATCGTTGATTGTTTAAGTAACAATAAGCAATCGTTACTTCACATCAATCGAGACACTAAGAACGACTTAAGAACCCACCGTGGTTCTCACCGCTTTCTTCCCACAACTTTTCAACCAATCGAAGCGGTCTTAATAAATGTAAGAACTATCTCAATTAATATGACTTGTTGTGTCTCATCGTTTATATCTTTATTCTTAGATGACATGGCACATGTTGCAACAATTTATAGTAACGGTGCATTGTGAATGCTCTTAGCAGCATGCATGTTAGCACACAGGCAATGCAACGCAAAACGCAATGCGATGCGAGAGAAAATTGCTATAGCTTGTGCGATTCCGGGGCATTGAAGTCCACGGACAAAAATTTGGGCCAGAAAGCACTGAAAAGATGGGCAGGGATAATGACAACTACGAGCTCTACGCTGCCGCAACAGTATGGCAAATTTAAGGCCTCATTCAATACTGTCGTACGCATATTCTCCAGCAAAAACTCAAGCCCCCCAAGAACTACGCCTCCAAGAACGCCCACGCGCGAAAGATCGATCACGTCCAAAATGGCCGCAGATTAAGCACCAATCTCTCGCGAGGTAGCGGCTGCTACGTGTAACCTTGGCCCACGCTCCACGTTGTGCCGCACGCGCACCTATGAGCGGATTAGACGGTGATGTGGAGGTGCCCCATTTAGAACGGCTTAATTACAGTAGACTTGAGTTCCGGCGTAGCGGCAATATGCAATGCCGAACCAGACGTGTTGATTGGCTTCTCAGATCCGGTTATCAAAACCTGGCTTGATGAGACACTCCACCTGCTCGAAGCTCATACGGCCTAGCTGTTTAGCTGGCCGTGGCTAAATGAGTGAGCTAGAATAGGGTTTCGAGTGTTTTGAGAAGTGGTTTTAAAAATCGAGACATTTTGCTCAGTGAGGTTTTGAGAGCTACAAGAAGCGACTTTAAACCGAACTACTTTTCTAGTAGAAACCACAAAAAACCATAAGGCAAGTTGACCCTGTTTTGTGAGCTAGTGACTAGAGTAGCTGCATGTTGATCTCTCAAGGCCCAACCATTTAGTCGTTGTAGCTGAATAGCTGAGTAGAAATGTTAGGCTTCGAGTGTCTGGAGAAGCAGCTTCGAGAAGTCAGTATATTCGGTTATATTAGGTTTTGAGAGCTATAATAAAGGCGATTTTCAGAAGCCAAAGCGTTTGGCTGGGAGAAACTAAACACGAGGACCATAAGCCGAACTAAAACATGGCTGACCTGGTTTTGTGAGCTAGTGACTGGAGTAGCTGCATGCTCGTGTGACAGATTGATGGGCGTAATTAGAGAGAGTGTGTGTGTGTGGAGGCGACTGCGTGCGTGTGTGCAAGCTAAGGCTAAGCTAGCACACTGGTACTTAGTTAAGCCGCGATCTAGAGTAGGTCGGGACTTATTTGGTCCCGGATCGGAGCTCGACCTGGCGCGCCATCAAACGCGCTCGCAGGAAACATTTCAGCAGCAGCGCAGCTGCCGTGCATCAATGGCGCAGTAAAGTGGGGTGGGGAGCGCCGAGAGCAAGCGCGAGCGAGGGAGATCCACCGGCCCGCGCGCTTCAAACTCGCCACCCACCCTCGCCACTGCCTCCCTCCCCCTTCCCCGTCACCCAGGTTCCGGTGCGGCGCAGTCGTGGAGCGACGGCATTTCGTGCATCGTCGTCGTCTCGTCGGAATCAACGCTTCGGATTGGCTCCGACGGGAGGACGTACACGATCGCGAGGCGGCGGTGTTTCGTGCATCACCGTCTGATCAGAAATCAATGTCTCGGATCAGCTCTGATGGGAGGACATACATTTTTTTTTTGTCTTTCGACACACTATTAGATCTGAACCGTTGGTTGCTCGATTGGACGGTGGAAAACGCGTGCGGCCGGGGGCCACCCCAGCCCCCTACCCCTCTGTAGCGTTGCTTGAGCCATGGGGCTGCCGGCCGAGCCAACCACCGTATTAAAGCGGCCGTCACAGGGAAGGGAGGCGCGCACGGCGCTGATACGCGCCTCCCACTTACAATTGCACGCACTTGAATCACACGGCGCCCGAATCGGTTGCATGCCATGACGCAGCAAACACGCTGCTACCTAGCGCGTCGCCGTCGCCGCCGCCGCCGCCGCCGCCGTGGTGCATCATCACAGGCTGATCTCTCTTGACAGGAGGAAGAAGAGTCGTCGTGGTCATCGTCGTCGTAGCGACGACGAGCTGACAGTGATAAAGACGCAGGGGCAAGTAGTAATAACGGTGGCCCGGAAAGGGAAGCAGGGCATGAACGCATCATCATCATCATCCAGCTTTACCAGCTCTTCGTTCTTTCCATTTAAAATCGAAATGAATGTTCATTGAAGGCTTTACATTAATGGACAGAAGTCAATACCCGAACCATTCATCCCCTGCTGCGACACCTAGACGACTACGGCGACGACGGCGGCGGAGGCGGAGACGGAGATCATGGAAATGGAAACAACGGAGGAGTTGTGGGATGTTGGTGGAGGAATGGTGTTTGCAGCGAGAGGAAAGGAACAAGCATGGTGCGTTCTTGACTCCCTCGGTCTCAAAGCCTTCCTGATTCCGACACGTGATTGCCAAAAGCGAACCCGAATGATTCTGTAAATTTGGAAGAGAAAGAAAGGGAAAACAAAAGACTCCGAAATCTAAGAGGTGTTACGATGTTGGATGCATGGATGGATGGGTGGATGGATGGTTGATGAATGGAGGGGGAGAGAAAGAGAGAGAGCTGCATCAGCTTCAGATGCAGCAGCAGCAACTGCAGGTGGACTCCATGAATGCCAGCATTCAACGCGCCAACCAACTCTCTCGTCAGAAGCGGGCGCTAGTTGCTGCTAGCTCGGGAGGATCAGTGGCCGGCGCAGTTGAGGGCGGCCTTGATCTGCTGCACGGTGGTGCTGATGAGGCCGTTCACGGTGGCGACCGACTCGGCGTTGAGCTTGGACGACGGCAGGCTGCTGACGAGGATCTGGAAGGCGACGGTGACGACGGAGCCCACCGGCGCGCCGAGCGGGCTGGCGCTGGTGGAGGCGCCGGCGGAGGAGCTCGACCGGCCGTCGGGCACGATGGTGAACCCCGACGGCAGCAGCGGGATGCTCGACGGGTCCTCGCCGCTCATCACCACGTTGGCAGCCGGGATGTCGATTGGCGAGTACACCACCAGCGATCCCGAAGCGTCCGTGCAGCTCTCCTGCAGGATCAGCATGCTGTTCTGGCTCGCGTTCAGCCCCTGCGATCGCAACACCACCACCATCCATCATCAAGAACCAGCAGCGCAATGCATTAACGTCGAGGATCTTTATGATGAGCGATTAATTACCCTGAGCAACGAGATGCAGTTCCCGGGATTCGAGCCGTTGGGGATGCGCGACACTTCCTGGACCTGATTGCCGTGCGACAGGACGTCCCACTGCAGCAATGGCGACGGCAACGGCACGGCGAGACATGGCATCAAGGCGTCAGAGGCGAGGAAGAAGCATAACGCGGCGCATAATACAATGCAATGCGATGCAATGCTGTGTCGGACCTGGGAGCGCGCGTTCTCGTCGCGGACGAAGGCGAAGACGTGGTCGCAGGGGACGGGGAGCCAGATGGTGGTGGCGGCGCTGAGCACGACGCCGTTGGGCTGGCCGGGGTCGGTGCTGCGGTGCATGGACACGCGCACGCTCACCTCGTCCGACCCCGACAGCGTCGTCCACCGGTGCAGGTGCGACGCGCTCAGGCTCGCGCAGAAGCTGCTCACCATGCGCTGCGACAGCTTCATCATGCTGCGCTTCCCTTCCGGCGTCACTGACCATAGCAAGAACACAACTGTAAACGGAAAAAAACACGAACTTTTTCTTCAGAAATGCTTGGTTTGACGTTACCTCCGGCCATGTCGTGGAGAGGCACGCCGAGCGTCATGAGCGACGCGTAGCGCTCGCACGCGCGCTGCAGCGCGCCGAGCCACCGGTGCGCCCCGAAGGCGGTGCCGCTGAGCACGAGGTCGCGGTAGAGGATGTTGATCGGTATCTTCTCGTGCATCTCCATGTGTTCGACCCAGGTCACCTACGGAAGACGCCGAGCAAGAACACGCAGGCGTCAGAGCCGGCACCGCCATTGTTGCGCACGACAGCAGCGCAATGCACGTACGTACCTTCGAGTAGCCATTGGACATGTCTGCGATGAGGCAGCCCGACGGGAGCCGGCGGGAGCGCGACGGCGCGCCGAAGTGAGCGTCGCGCTGCAGGTCGACGGAGACGTCGGCGATGGCCCAGAGGCCCTGCTCGATCTGCCGGCAGTAGCGGAGGAAGCTGAACTCGCGGGTCGAGACAACCGGCGACATGATGTGCAGCTCCTCGTACATCTGCACGACGACGACGGACACCATCGGATTGCTAATTTATTCTTGGAATGATCACGTGTAAAAGCAACCGAAAAGGAGCAAGTGAATATATATTGCTCGGCTGAGTCGATGGCATTACCAGGATGAGGGACTCGCTCCTCCCGGCCATGCCGTTCACAAGGATATCAATGGTGCGCGCCTTGGACACGATGCTGGGGAAGAACTCCAGCCACTTGTTCTGCAACAGCAACCAATCAGCACGGCAGGCACGCCATGGGCAGACACGAGCGATGAATCGAATGGCTAGAGGCGAGGGGGGCTCACCGAGTCCATGAACACGTCGACGAGAGCGACGGCGCTCATGAAGACGAGGCCCGAGTCCCGGGACCCCTCGACGTTGATGTCGGGAGCGCGGAAAGAGCTGCCGGGCTTGGAGAAGATGCTGTCGTAGGTGTCGACGTTGAGCGTCTCCCGGCCGTCGCCGCCGGGGCCCTTGACCCAGACGTGGTCGCCGGCCTGCGCGAGCCGGATCAGCTCGTCCATGGCCCGCGTGGCTATCTCGGCCATCATGGGGCGCTCCATGTCCGACACGGGCGCCGGCAGCTGGAACGGCATCCCGGACGAGCCGCTCAGGAGGTCGAGGTCCAGCGACGGGCCGCCGAGCGCCGCCCCGCCCATCCCTCCGACGGACAGGTCCAGCGACGAGCCGGACATGGGCGTCACCGGCGGCAGCTGCGTGAACGGCCGGCCGAGGAACTTGGACGTCATGTTCGACATGCGGTCGAGCTGCGCACACACCCAAGAACCACACCATCACACACGGACAGGACGCAAGCGCACGAGTCGCACCAAACAGGCAGAGCTCGCCGGAGAAGAGACTACCTCTTCCTTGAGGCGGGCGTTCTCCATGCGGAGCTTCTGCTCGTCGAAGTAGTCCTCGGCGACGGGCGGGCCGCCGCAGGTGGGGCAGATGATGTTCTTGAGCGCCTCCCGCATGGCGATGTTCTCGCACCGGATCTTGTCGTTCTCCGCGCGGAGGAAGCAGTTGTCCGCGCGCTCGTGCTGCGCCTGCAAACACGTCGAGAATTCAAGATCCCATCACCCATCAGCAACCAAGAAAACCATGGAGAGAACCTCGCGAGCGATCAAGAAAAGCGCTCACCTTCATCTGCGTGCGGCGATTCTGGAACCAGAACTTGATCTGGCGCGGCTCCAGGCCGAGCTCGCGGCTCAGCTGCGCGCGCTGGTTCTCGTCGGGGTGAGGGCACTCCTTGAACATCCTGCGCGTACGCACGCATGCACCATTACTCACTCATCCACCATTAACGCCGCCATCAAGAACACATTTAACGCGAGGGGAAGAAGAACACAAGAAAAAGGCATATCATAAGGAGCTGGGAGAGAGCGTGCGTACGCCTCGAGTTGCTGAATCTGGCGAGGGGTGTGGCGGTGGTAGCGCTTCCGCCGGCGCTGGCTGTCGGAGCCCTCGTGCTCATCGCCGAAATCCATGGCGGCTGCCGACCTCGGCCGACGACTCTCCCTCTCCCTCTCTACCTCCACAGCTATAGGAGGAAGAGGAGAGATCTCTGCACTGTGCTGTGCGCTCCTCCGCCTTGCTCCGCGCCCCTATTTATACACGGCGAGTCGGCGAAGGCAGTAACCCCCGAGCTCGAGATCACGACGCCGAGTAGGAAGGTTTTGGCAGAATCTTCGCCACTGCCCTCACTTCATGCCATTCTTCCTGCTTCCACACCCTGTTTCCTTTCCTGCTCGCGCTTATCCCTCCCTCTCTCCCTCTCTCTCTCTCTCCACATATGAAACGCACACGAACAGTTGTTTCTCTCTCTCCTCTCTCTCTAGCTCTCTTCTCTTGGCACCCAGGTTTTGGGCTTCCTGGTTTTCTGAACAAGCTGCTCTTGGCTCTTGCCAATCTTTCTCCTCCAGCCTCTCGCTAGAGAGAGAGAGAAAGAGGCAGCAATGAGCAAGGCAGTGGTGTAGTAGTACTCCAGTAGTAACCGGTGCGAATTAAGGGGCCGAGGTTTTTAAACACGGCGCCCGTCGAGGCCATGACCACTCTCTTTCTCTCTCTACAGTTGCTCTGTTGGGTTCGGATGGGAACAGCTGGAGCAATTTAAGGCCAAACGGGTCGGGTCTGGCGACCGCATTGCTCGCTCGCTGGCCGCTGCGTCTAACCCGCAGAGTACTCCTAGCCTGTCTGTACTTGTTTTTTCTTGAGAAGAGGCTGCCTGTACTTGCATGCATGGATGGGCTATGGGTGGATGCAAGATGCTAGTGACTTCTAGGGTTGATTTATGTGAAACAAACATTTTAGATGCTTGATGGTGTATGTGTAATGCTGATTGATGAACTGCGTCCTTGTTGCTAACTTGATTAAAATTTAGACTTTATCGCCTGTCAATATTGTTCAAGTTAAATTGATGCGATGCTATCCTCCCGTATTAATATAACCATGCATGGTTTTAGCGGATTGTCTTCTACGTATTAATATAGTCATGCTTCAAAAATTATAACAGACGCATGTAGATGGGAGCAATGATGATTAAAACGATGCGTTACTGAATCTTCGTCTCTCATTCGCAGCTCTGCTTGGATTCACTCGAAATGGTGTATTCTTGCAACGCAAATATAACGAATATCAAAATTATAACAGACATTACCAATACATGTCACAACGTTATAGAATCCTTACAAACGTGTGGAATGTCTGTAATTGTCAGTTTAATACATTTTCAAAACAACTATATTATGTCATTATGTTGTTCATGAATTTTTATAACGTTATGATAAAACTTCTCTACATACACTTCTCGTATTAATATAACCATGCATGGTTTTAGTGTCATGATAGCTTTTTATGCATTAATATAGCTTTATTTTAGAAATTGTAATGGGCACATGTAAATGGGACTATGGGAGCAATGATGATTAAAATAATGTGATATTGAATCTTCATCTTCCATTTGCATCTCTACTTAGATTCACTAAAGACAACTGATTCTTGTAACGCAAATATAACAAATGTCAAAATTGTAATAGAAATTACCAATACATACATGTGAAAACATTACACAACCTTTACAGACATGCGGAATGTTTGTAATTGTCAATTTAATATATTTTGAAAACAACTATATTGTGTCAATAAGTTGTTTGTGAACTTTTGTAATGTTACATAGGATAAAAATTTTCTCTATATACACTATACATAATAATAGAACTTAGAATCTACGTTAACTAGAGTGTATTGCATAAAGTTCTCAAAAATACCTACACATCACTCTAATAGGGTTACAACTAAGCTTTTCCATCTCTGCAATGAATATTAGACTAATAAGTTGTTTTTGAATTATTATAGCATTACAATAAGCCTTTTCGTATATATGTACTACGATATTAAAAGGTTTGATATATACTAACTATAATATATTAAGTATAGATATGTATATATAATACTTGAAGTATGTGACTATGGTAGTGTTATGATAGAGCTTTCTTATTTGTGCGATAACTATTTTAATCATGGTAATAAGTTGTTTCTGAATCATGGTATTATTAAAGCTTTTGCGTGTACACTATAATATTTGGCTATTCAATTTAAACTGACCACAATATATTGGGTACATTTATCAGAATACTTAAAATTGACTATGGTAGTGTTATGACAAAAAAAATGTAAATGATAAATCTATAAAATTACAAACTATGTTAATAAATTGTTCAGAATCATGGCGATATTAAGATAAAGATTTTTCATGTACACTATAACATTAAACCACTTAATCTACATAGCTAGAATGTGTTACGAGTATAATTTTTGGAATACGTCAAGTTGCCTAAGTTGGAGGTCACTAACATCTCTCCCTCTCGTCTCGGGTTTGGACACGAACAAATGATGCCACTTCGAGTTAACCTGAATAGGCCAAAAAGAATTGTGCTCTATTTTCATATCTATTCATAAATGACTCCATATCTATTTGATCTTCTCATTGACCTCTCTAAATATAGATACAAACCGTTACTTATCTATATGTATGGCATGTTGGACTATACTAATTAATTTTGGGATACTTTAGAATACAATAAAGAGGCATTGATATGTTGCTACTTAGAATTCAAGTAATATCATAAGAACATATTATTTGGAAAGTCCGGGTTTCCCGCACTCTCGAGCATTAGCCACAATATCATCTTGATTACATTCCAAAGTTAGGAAAGTTGTACAGTTTGGAGAATCCATATTTCCAGCACAGAGCGTTAGCCACAATTTTATTGTATTTTAAAGTTGCCAAAGTTGTGTAGTAGTGTAGGAATTTTTTTTTATGAGTAGCGATTAACATGTTATCGTGAACCTTAAGGTAGAAGATTAGACTACATATGATGATAAAGTATGTCAGGTTATTTGCTTCCATTTTATCATTGTACTTATTTAGATCTATTTGCAATAGACATTTGGATGTGCTTATGTTCATCTACATGAGAAATTTTATCTCTGTTCACTGTGAACAGGTTGGTTGGACTTTTTTCCTCTATCCAAAAATCATCGCATCAAGGATAAAATCCATTTTTGTTCCATGTTTGTGAAGTGTAGTTTGAGCAAGATTTATGTCTTCGTTTCGAGATCTAAGGCCCTATTTGTTTGAGCTATAGCTTCTCCAAAAGCTGCTTCTAACTTTTGACTCTGTAGAGCCAGCTTTTGCAGAAGCTGTATCTTTTTGGCAACCCAGCTTTTGGTTCTGCTGTCTAGTGGCTTTGAGCTGAATGAAGAGTATAATGTCTATAATGCCCCTAATTGTTTGAAGGATCTAGCGGCGTCAAAGGAAGAGGAGGAGCCAGCCGCGGCAGTGTCGAGGGAGGAGGAGGTGGCGGTGGCTGCGGCGTCGAGGGAGGAGGTGGCAGTGGCTGCGGCGTCGAGGGAGGAGGAGGAGGTGGCAGCGGCAGCGTCGAGGGAGGAGGAACCCTAGTCGCCAGAGGCAGCGGGATGGGTGCAGTGTCGCGGTAGGGGGAGGAACGATTTCTGGGATGGAGGCGGCGGGAACCCTTTTTATACGATGGCAATGATGGTTAATTTCTTACAAACTCTGACGGTAATGTCGCAAGTTCAACCCGCAAAGCCATAAAAGATGGTGAAACTGGGCTTCTCAGTCCTAGTTGTAACGCTGGCTTTTGGATGGTTAGCTTTTGAAGAAGCAAAGTCCAGAAGCTGACTCTTTGTTTGGACTGTCGGCTTCTACAGTCTAGAAGCTAGCTAGAAACCAAAACAAACAGGACCTAAAACTGCTAGGCATTAGTAAGCGAAATCCAGTGAAATCCTACAGGGTCCCAAATTCAGATGAAATTGAAGATCCAAAGTTTGAATTTACCTAACACCGGAAAAAATTTCAAGCAAGAAATATGAAATCTCAAACAAAAAATCAAGACCCCGAGTAAAATCTTTTAAAAATTAATACGTTTGAAAATTTAAAATCTTTGAAATATTGACATATTTGAAAATTCATCCGCGTCTCTACTTCGATTCACTCAAGAAAGTGAATTCTTGTAACACAAATATAATGAATGTCAATATCCTAATAGAAATTTTCAATGTATGTTAAAATGTTACACATTGTTTACGTCTGATCGTGGAACGTATGTAATTATGTGTTTAATACATTTTGAAAACAACTAGATTGTGTCAATAAGTTATTCGTGAATTTTTGTAACGTTACGATAAAACTTCTCTATGCACACTTCACGTATTAATATAACCATGTATATGTTTAGCGTGATGTTTTTTACGTATTAATATATAGCCATGTTTCAGAAATTATAATGGGTGCGTGTAAATAGAAGCAATGATGATTAAAAGAATGTGTTATTGAATCTTTGTCTTTCATTCACATCTCTACTTTGATTCACTTGAGACGATGAATTCGTGTAACATAAATATAACAAATGTCAAACTGTGACAAAAATCACCAATACATTTTTAGGGAAATTACTAATACTTGTTAAAATTTTACATAATCTTCATAAATTTGTGGAATGTTTGTAATTGTCAATTTAATATGTTTTGAAAACAACTAGATTGTTTCAATAAGTTGTTTGGGAATTAGTGTAACATTAGATAAAGCTTCCCTATGTACACTATAATATTAGACTTTAAAATCTACATTAATTACAATGCATTGCATATACTTCGCAAAATACCTAAATTTCACTGTGATAGTGTTACAACTAATTTTTTTCTATCTCTACATTGAATATTATGTGTTCTTGTAATAAGTTTCATTAAATTATGGTAGCATTATAATAAGCCTTTTAATATGTATTATGGTATTAAAAGGTGTCATCTATAGTAACTATAATGTATTGAGTACATCTATTGGAATACTTGTATTGTAACATCCCCATTTTCAAAAAGTTAAAAATGCATAATCATCGCATGTGATTTTAAGCATTTCAAAAACCATTTTTGAAAATGTGCATGTTACTATATATAATTTCCTAAGATCCTAATTAAAAGGTTTTGCTTTTAAAATATTTAATCGCAAAATGTTGAAATTTTAACAATTTATAAATTAACAATTTCATTCTAAATTAGAAATTAGCAAATTAACCTAATTCAATTAGAAATTGGATTTCAAATTAAATTGATTTAATTAAAGCCAAAAATCTAGGCCCTACCCTTTGTCCTCTCTTTTCTCCTTTCTCCATGACAAGTGGGCCCCATTTATCATTTTCTTCCCAAAATTGGAATTTTCTATTTTTGCCCTTTCCCATATTGGCTTTTCCTAATTTACCCCTCCTTTTGCCCTTTCCCTAATCTAACCCTATTCCTATTTGACCCCCTTTTTCTGGATTTCTCCTCCCTCTCTCTCCTTTATCCATCTACCCCCTTCCATTTCTTCTTTCTCGGAGGAACTAAGGCAGACAGCCCCCTACCACTTCCTCCCTAATGCATCTCTCCCAAATCCGACCAGGTAAGCCCTCACCGGCCGATCCTCTTTGGCACCTCCCTCCTCTCACTCCCCTCATTCCATTTCGCCAATTCGTCGCCGTCGCCGGAGAGTGCCCCGCGCCGCCGCTGAAGCTCGAGCTCACCTCAACGGCGTTGCCCTCCCCCGCTCGGTAATCTCCCCCTTGCTCCTGCATCTTCCCTAGGCACCCAGGAGCCCATCCCCGCTGTAACAACCCAAATGTGGGAATTTTCGAAAACTTTTGTAATAGAAATTTTTGAACAAATTTTAGGGCCTTGAATGTTGTGCAAAATAAAAATCACCAAATAAGTTGAAGCAAAATTCCCCTTACAACCCTAATTCCCATGCTAGTCAAAGATATTTTTTCCAAATCGAAGTGTTTAGGTTCATGATAAATCCAAATAATTCATTTACAACTTAATGATCAAGATTTTTATTTGTGGAAATCCAAATCCAATTAGGACAATTAGACTCCCTATCTACATTGAACTTAGGGTAAAAACCATGAACACAACATGTTGGATTTTAGAAACCAAAAATCAATTGTCAAATTCAAATTTGAATTTGAAATTCAAAACCAAGAATGCCATATTTTGGACCTTCTTAGCCATTTTCATGAAATTACTTATTTACATCTATGCCCTTGGACTAGGCCAACCTGAGCACTGTTCAAGTGGGGCCTATTGGTCGGCCTTTTCTTCATACACACACACACACTCTCTCTCTCATACCCTCTCTCTCTCTCTGTTCTCACTACTCTCTCTCCCCCATGCATCTCTCTCAGCCGTGGCACGGATTCTCTGACCATCGCGCCCCATGGCTGCCTTCCTCTACCCTTGTGCCACGAAGACCAGTTGCTGGCCCTGCGCTCTCTGCCTCAGCTCCTCTTGCGCCTCACCTCCTCCCCGTCGGCACCGCTCCCAGCCCACTTCCTCCCACTCGCGCTCGCCACCTCCCCCGTCGGCCTTCTTCCTCCACTGGCCGGTCGCCGCCCGAGCTCCACCCCAGCACCTCCCCGCCGGCCACCACCTCCTCTGGCCTTGGCGCACTGCCTCAGTGCCTCCTGCTCTGTCCCCTCCTCCACGGGCCGGCGCCGTCTCCAGCCCCTCTCCCCAACGCGGCGCCGCCCCTAGCTCTCTCCTCCGGCTAATGCCCCAGCCGCCCCTTCCAACCCCACCACCCATCTCCCTCGGCTTCTCCCTCCCTCGCCTCACTTTGCCCCAAGCAATCGGGCTCTAAACACTTGTAGCTCGCCGGGGAGCTTCTTCCTTCCCGCCGGCCGTGATTTTGCCCGTCTCAAATTCTCCCTCCACGGCGAGCCGTGCTTCAATTCCTTGCACGCAGAGCTCCCCCAGGGCATGATAACCATGTTCCCAACCTCCTTTTGTCCTAGGTTCCACCGGAGTGTGCTGTCGCCGTGCTCGTGCTTTGGCCGCCGCCGACCTCCGTCGCCGGGACAACTAAGCTCTCCTTCGGCCGAGCCGACCCCACGGGTAAAGCCCACTCCTCACGTAGATGCTGTAGGACCCATGACTTAGCTCATTCCGGCCATAGCTCATTGCGCGCCCGCCGCCGCCAAGACGCTTTTGTCGTCGCCGCTTATTGCGCTGCTCATCATCGCCACAAGACCATCGAGTGCGGATCGGCCCGTAGATTCTGTTTTTAGCAAACGGACCGCGCCGCCGTCACTCCCTTCTCTCCCCGCCGGCGCCGACCTCCCTCCCTGGCCACCTGTGGTCGTTGCTCGTGTTCGGACCAAGGAGGCAGAGGACCTCCTCTGAGCACCGCCGCTGTGAGACTGTCTTGTGGGCCCATGGCCCCACATGTCATATTAATGTAGCGTAAAGTTTAGTTTACACTTTCAGTTAAGCCTCGTGCATTTTCGAAAACCCGCCTTCAGCCTAGCTCTCACGCGGGCTGCGCCATGGGCCGGCCCAGCACTATTCCTTGATAATTTCTAGCTTTTTACAATTTAGATATTAACAATAAATAAAATAGAAATATTAAAAATAGTTAGAAAACTCCGAAATTCCTAGAAAATTTATAGTAAATACTAGATGACATGCTTACTTTAATAAAAAAATACTTGGGTGAACAGTAACATAGATTATAGCCTCTGATTAAATTTAAAACCCATTTTTAAATAAGTATAAATGTCTTTCCTATTTACTTTAAATGATTATAAAGTTATTAAATATTTATAAGAAAATTTCTAGTAGAACATAAATGTGGTTAAGAAAGTTAAGAAATTTATTGCTCAATTCTAGGACCCTAATACTCACGGGATAATTAATTAGAGGAATATACCAATTTCCTTTGTATAAATAATGTAGAGACAGAATCTGAATTATTTTAGATACTAAATGACTTTAATTAAATCTCAAATTTTTGCAGAAACATTATTAACCCCTAATAAATTTATTAAAATTATAGGACCCAAATAAAATTGGTAGGATTATTTAAGTATTTAATTTGGGTAAATAAGACCTATAGATTGCAATATATTACTCACTTATAACTCGCTTATAACTTACAGCAACCCACCTACCCATAAAACAGTAAGTTAAATACATTGAGTTGATGATGGAAATACTTCGAACAAAATTATTTTTCATGTACAACTATTTGCTAATCTATGGGTAAATTACTATGGGTAGCATTTTGCATTATGCATTATCGCATATCATCTTCATAACGCTCACACCCCGTTATCTTTTTGTGAATTATTGTACATTAGTAGCTCATGGAACTTTCTTGATAATTAGAGAAACTTATTTAGGAATCTCAGTAGCAAGAATTGACGCCCAGATAGCCGCGACCCTAGTCGCATTTGCATTTCATACATCATCTTTCCAGCATACTTTGGTGTTTATTTGTATTGCTTGCCTCTTCGCGATAGATTCCGAGGACCCTGCGGAGAAGCCCAAAGATCAAGACCCAGGTTTTGGATACGCAAGATCCAAGGCGAGTTAACATCTTCCCTAAAGGATGTTTACTTTTACTAGGGAGAGTCTAAACTTTTCCTAGTGCGAGTTAACATTCATTAGATCATATTGATCCCAGTTTTAAATTAAAGTATTTCCTTTTAAGTATCAAATCACATGCTTTTCAATTATGAGTATCTATCTTGTTAATCATGATATATCATGCATGTTTTATTGAATTATCGATATCCAATGATGATTGTGTTGATGATCATTACTTGTTGAATCACAACCTGATCGGCTTAACGATCAATCCTTGAATTAACCTAGTTTAGGAACAAAACAATGATTAGACTCTTAAGTCTATGATTTAAAACTTGTAAGACTCCTAAGTCTGGTTAAAATCTTGCTTACACATTGCTCAGATCCAATAATTATTTTAGGCTTAAGTTGCCTTGGAACGGTGAACCGATATTCACTGGACATGAATATACAATAACTTGGATAACTAGATATTGGGCCTGGCATACCAGTGTGTGGTGTATTTGGTTATGGTTATGGTTCTGTACGGACAGGGTCCGATACAGTGGTATAGCAGAGGCTACGAGAATGGAAGAAGGAAGTTATCTTAGGCATGGTGGACCCAGTGATAGGGTGGAGTGCGGGCTCGCCCTAGCAGGAGCACATAGGCATACGCGTAGCGGGAGAACGCTACCACTAGCCTGAGGAGGTGATTCCAACACAACGCGTGGCCATCGCGCGGTAGTAGGAGTTGGGGGTCACATGAGGTGGTTTGCGAAACTAGCCCTTGGACGGGAAACCCCACTCTAAGAAGCTCTGGCTTGGGACGTCACCTGAGGGTGATTTAATCACACTTACTGGACTGGCAAATCCAGTAGAGTTGTGATTCACAACGGGTCGCCAACCCGGAATATGATGGTGGGAGTAAGGAGATGTTTGGCAGAGTGCATGGAAACTGTCATAGGATGGGATATGGATTATGGTCTGGAACTTAAACCCTGGATTAACACATTGAAAGTAAAACTTTGTTAAAATTGCTAAGTCATAGGCTTTGATTCATAAAATTGGCTTTCTGCAAACAAACAAACCCAACCTTTCCTTTTGAAACCTCTATCACTAAATGCATTAGGTTGGGTATTAACTCGCCAGTGTTTGGATGACACTGACCTCGCATACAATCCCTATTTTAGATGGTGAGTATGAGCAAGACCACTACGCCTGCTTTGAAGACGGTGCTCAAGAGTTCGCTGACGATCAGGACGAGGCTTAGGGCGTCTCTATAGTCGATTGCTTAGGCATAGCCGGCAAGAGACTCTTTGGATCTTTTATCGCACTCTGATCTTTTGTCGTTCTTGGACTATGTTGGGCCAATGTACCACGCTGTAATACTTATTTGCCTTCGGGCTTAATTAGGTTCTTAATGTAATATAAGTCTTCCGCCTGTATGAAATAATCCGGCTATGTAAATGGTGTGCACTAGTATACTGATCTAGGGACTAGTGCAGATCAAGTGGTGGCGAAGGACAGGCCCACACCCGTGGCTGGCGCCATCCTTCCCTCACCGGAATCAGTCGGCGCCGTATTCCCTCCTCTGCCCGACCTCGGCCACGTCACCACGCCGCCTCGGCCGGCGCCTTTCCCTTGCTCGTCGACCGCCGCCGAGCCCAGCTTGTCGCCGTTCAGCCGGGCGACGAAGAGCCGTCGCCCCTTCCGTCTCGGCCGGCGCCGAACTCGTCGCCGTCCCTCCTCTAGTCAGCCGACCTCACCCCAGGCCTTCCCTCACCACTGTCTCCCTTTCCCCCTCTCCTCCCCGCCGGAGCACCGCCGCCGTCACCGGAATCGCTGCCGCACGAACCATCCTTGCCGCCTTCGCTTCCGTCGCCGACAAAGGGTCCGTCTCGTCGGTGACCAGAAGCGGTGACGGCTAGGCCCTACCCGTCAGTCCCTCTCTCTCGTCGCCATCCCGAAGCTGGCTGCCACATTATGCTGTCATGCGTCATGGGCTGCACGGCGCTCACGTCTTGTGCTGCTGCGTCAAGCCACGTCGACCACATTGGCCACCATTACTGGCCAGGGCCACATTACTCATTGGAAATGGCGCTGCGCGCTACGACACCGACCGGGCCACGTCTTTGGCCGAGCCGACCACCACGCGCTTTTGTCAAGACATCGCTAAGTCAAGACTGCACTGAGCCCACTAAGGGGTTTCCAAATATTTTTAAATTTAAAATTTATAAATTTTGTATCTTTAAAATTATAGCTCCAAAAATTGTGAAACAAATTTTAAAATGTTTAGAAAATGGAGATCTACTATTATATAGATTTTCATATGCAATTGCACACATTCCATTTTCTGCCAATTAATATATTGGTAAAATGACTTTAAATGATTGCTTAGATAATTTTGGTTTCAATAAAATTTCAATAAATCTTATTTTGATAAGAGAGACGAACCTTATCTTTTTGAATTAATTTTGCATAAACATGAGCATGCATATTATTTCATGTTTTATTTTGGCACTTGTGTTTCTTTTTGATAATTCGTTTGTTAGGACCTAGCGACGATAGCTTTACGATCAATTCCGCGGAGGATCACCAAGGTTGTGCTTATCAAGGAAAGTGTTGAACCTCGTACCTCCCTCCCCCCCATGGTTTGAAATACAATTTCTAGAAATTTCTAAAATGCATGTTATATTAAAACTAAAAATACTAATCACCTAGTTGCTTAGATAACACCCAATTAATAATTCACTCTGTTAAAATATTTCTTGCTGCCGTAGGTTATTAAAATTGCTAATATTGGACATCACCCTTGAATTATGTTTTGCACATGCTTAGAAATGCTTAGTACTGAATCATTGTCCATACTGGATATTTGTTATTATCAAATGCTTGTTTAATTGCTGGGTTTTAAAAAGGACAGTTGGCGTTGTCATGTTTGCAAATGGGTTACTTGATAGTGGGTACTATCAGGAGGGAAAAATTATTTTGCAAAACCTGATCGGGGTGGATTGTTGCAAGGTGGGTGCAGCAAGCACAAGACTTGGGCCCAGTGTGGGAACCACCCTGATCCCTAAGGACCGATCCCTTGATGTAGACGAGCTAAGTACAACAATGCGACCATGTGTGCTTGTATAGACGGGCCCTGGTTGAGTATCCTTCGAACTCCTAGTTTTGGCATTCCAGTCGATGGAGTAGACAGTTGGTGCTGTTCTTTTGGCGCAAGAGGGGCATTGGTGTGGAAAATTTAGCAGGAATGTCTTAACTAGGAGAATGTCAGAAAACTGCCTTGTGGTGATCATTTTTTCTTTGGGTGCACCCTAGGGAAAAACCACCTCGCATGGGTAAAATGTGCAACCTCTGCAGAATGTAAAACTATCATGATAGCCGTGTCCACGGTCATGGACGGATGACGGGGAGCTGCCTCAATGGTACTTCTTATCTATTTGTTTTCAAAACGATGTTTCAGAGGAAAACCGCGATTGCAGTCGTGTGTTTTGGTTTTTCTCCTCACAGTTGGTGCTGTGAGCGATGAGGGTGTTTGCATGGTGGATGTCGTGAGAAGCTAGGTATGGGCAAAACCAGTTGGTGCCGGAATTTCAAAGAAACTGATTCAAACATTTGTTTTCCTTAACACATTTTAAATCATTTTATAAAATCTTAGGCAAAAATATGCAAAACTGGCTTTATACAAAAGAACCCTTACCTTTCCTTTGTTAAGCCTTAGATGCATTTAGTCAGCCTTGTTTGTTGAGTATAAAGTATACTCACCCTCGTATTTTATGCGGAGCTGCTCATTCTAATGAGCAGGTTGTGATTAGCATTGGTACCCCGAGGAGGAGATGTACCAGGATGAAGGTTTCGCTGCTGGAGTTCAAGACGAAGATTACTCCGACGCCTAGGATTGTGCTCCTCCAGCTCTGCCTATGGGGTTGTTTTGGTTTATCTCTTTTGGAGTTGCATTTTGTAAAATAAAGACTTTCGTTGCTGTATGGCCTTCATGCCAGACTTGTAATTTGCACTCTGATGTAATATGTAAAGTAATCGTGATGGTTGTGATCCAAGTTCTGGAATCTGTGTATACTAGCTACTTGATCCAGGGACTAGTACAGGTAAAAGCACAGAACGGACCCTGCTCTACCAGGCGGGTCCCGACATGTATTGTGTGACTATGGTAGTGTTATGACAAAGATTTCTCATCCGCATGATAAATATTAAGCACTGTGGTAACAAAATGTTTTCAAATCATAGTATTGTTAAATCTTTTTTGTGTACAATATATTAGATACAATGATCCAAATACTTAAAGTTGACTGCTATGATAATGTTACAAAAAAAAATTATGTACATGATAAATCTATAAAACTAGAAATTTTTTAATAAATTGTTTTAGAATCATGATCATATTATAATAAAGATTTTTCTTCTACACTATAACGATAGACCATTTAATCTGACTAGAATTTAATCTATAATAGTTAAAATGTATTGAGTATAATTCTTGGAATTCATGAAGTTACCTAAGTTGGAGGTCACTGACATCTCTCCTCTCCTCTCGGGTTTGTATACAAACGTATGGTGCCACTTGGAGTTTGACCCGTATAGGCTAAAAAACTAAGCTTCATTTTCACATCTATTCATAAAAGACTCCGCGTCTATGTGATCTTCCCGTTGACCTCTCTAAATAAAGATACAAATCGTTACTTATCTATATGTATGGCATGTTGGACTATTCTAATTAATTTTGGGATACTTTAGACTGCAATAAAGAGGCATTGATTTGTCGCTACTTATTGAAATCAAGAAATACCATGATAAGAACATATTATTTGGAAAATCTGGGTTTCCTGTACTATCCGACGTTAGCCACAATATCATCTTAATTATATTATAAGTTAGCAAAGTTGTATATTTTTGTAGAATCTGTGTTTACAGCATAGTGGAGCGGTAGCTGCAACATCATCTTAATTATATTCTAAAGTTAACAAAGTTGTACGATAAGAGTATTGTAGGAATTGCTTTTTTGTATGAGTGGTGATGAATATGTTATTATGAGTCTTAAGATAGAAGATTAACCTAGATATGACCATAAACTATGTTAGATTATTTTCTTCCAATTTATCATTGTACTCATTTAGATCTGATTGCGGTAGACATTTAGATGTACCTTTATTCATCTACATGAGAGATTTTATATCTTTTACTATTTGAATATGTGATCCTTATTTATGGTGGAAAAGTTTGTCGAACTTTTCCCTCCATCTAAAACAACATGGCGTCAAGGTTGAAATTAATCCATTTTTCTTTCATGTTTGTTATGTGTAGCCTGAGTACATACCACAATCATTTTTTATTTTATTCTATTTTGTGAAACATTGCATTATATAGTTACAACCATGTGTGTAGGGCTCTAAATGAGACAAGTTTGAGCGAGCCTGCCCTACCAACTCGAGCTCAACAAGGCTCCAGCTCAACTCAGATCAAGGCATGAGCTTGGCTTGTCTAGCCTCGGTAACGCATAAATTTAGTAACGAAATACAAAAAGTTCGAGCTCGTGTTTAAGTAGATTTGGTAAAATGTGATTTTATCAAAAAAAATAAATTTTGAATAGACTCGAACAAGCTTGAGTAGGCCCCCATGAAACCCGAGCTCAAGTAGACTTGATAAAAATATAATTTTATCTAGAATATTGAGATTATGAAAAAGCTCAACAAAGCTCGAGTAGGCTCAAGTCAAGCTCGAGCTCGGCTCGTCTAGGCTTGCAAGCTTATGATCAAGCTCAAGCTCCACTCGTTTGAAGCTCGAATCGAGCTCGAATCTAGCCTAGAGTGAGCCGTGTTCAAGCATCTTCCGAACTTCAAGTTCTTTTTATAGCCCTCCATACATGTGCTATAGGGTATATATTTGATGAAAATAGTCTAATGTTACAGCTACCTGTATTATTCCATATATTCATCGATTGATAAAGTGTGATAGTAAAGAAAGATGCATTGGTAAGAGAAATATATAGAATAGTTATTCTTTATTTCATTTATTTAAATTCATTAATTGTTCTTCTTTAATGTCCTTATGATATGGCTGAATTTATCATGGAGTAAAAATCTTCCCATATGATGAATATCTATATCTTAAATCAAAAGTACATATTGTTCATTTAATGCAGTCTGCCATAATTATAACTTTTAAATGCAGATATGATGGGAGATTGTACCTATATTTCCTATTTATAATGTTAGAAAATATGAACATTTTTTAATTGCATATATAAATTATGTGTTTTCCATATCTGTATATTGTGAAATAAATACCTCTAATTTGTTGAATATGCTTGCAAGTTAATTTGGTGGTGTGTTTTTGTGTTGTGATTCAGAATATTAGATCACCTCTCCAATATAATTGCTTTACCAATCTTAGCACCATATTTATAAATTATAGTACTCGAAGAGAATATCCAGAGTCAATTATGAAAAATAGGCATATTCTTTTAGGAGGTTGCTAATTGGCAATCACTTGAAATCATCTTTGATTTTAGTCTTCTCCCTATTTCTCTCTCCCTCTCTCTGCTCCACCCTACGCCTCCACCTCCAGTCATCTGAGCTCCTCTAGTGGTTTGGGTTAGGGTAGGGGTTTATTAGGCCTTAGGGTTCATCATGACACCCTAAAGTTAGAACATAGCCATCCTTGCGGTGGAAGCGGTGCAGTGAGGCAGCACTGCCGCTACCTCGGCTACATGTTCACCAAAGGGTGGTCGGCGTTGTCCGCAGTAGGATCGGCACACAGCTGCCGACATTAGTGTGGGACAGGCTGGCATGGTGTTGGGATGGCAAAAATACCCATTGGTTTGGATAATTATGAGTACCCGACCCAATGGGTCCAAGTCTAGGTTTCACCTTAGACCCATGGGTTTCCAGTTTCGAGTCTGGGTACTGGTTGGAATTCAATTATGAGTGCCGATTTACCCATGGGTATCCGAAACAATTTAAAAAGGAAAAAAGAAAAACCTACAGCATCGACGCCTAGCTCACCACAACCGCAGACCAGCCTAGCCCACCCCTACCCCAATCCCCAAACCGTAGCCCAACCCACCCTTACCTAACCCTAATTTCCTAAATCCCTAACCCTCTTGTTGTAGAGATGGTGTAGGGATGCCCCATTCCTTAGGCTTGTCGGGAATAAAATCTGTCAATTAAACGCTAAAGGAGGATAAGGATGATGAGTTGTAAAGGCTAGCCCGTGAGCTGCCCAAATTTGTAAGTGTGCTAGAACGCCCCTGTAAAGAGAGCAGGTGGGAGGACATGATGGGAACGTAGCCTCCCACCTCGCCCATATAACCAGCCCAAAGGGCTCATGTACGGGCAGAGGAAAAAATCCCCAAAAATTAATAAAATCTTGGCCGGCATCTTCTTCCCCAAGGCTCTCTACTGCTCTAGATCCCCTCTCCCCGAGCATCCCCGTGGCTAAGCCCTGAGCTTGCTCATGGGGTGCCCCTAAATTTGTCTGTCCGGTCTAGGCCGACGATAGTGGCGCCGTCCGTGGGGATTCTGGACAAGAAGCCGCACGTCGGGGGAGATCCAGCCACCACGATGCTCATCTTCCACGGATTTCACCTCAACGGTGCTTGTCCTCGGCGAATCCGGCCTCCACGAGTCCATCTTCAACAGATCCAACCTCCACGCATTTATATATGGTGGATTCGGCGTCTGCACCAAGTGTTTTCTGGCAAACTCGCCTCCTACGAGCTCAACCCTGGCGGATCTAGCGGTAGCGCGCCCGTCTGTGAAGGATTCAGCCTCCGCGGAGCACGTCGCTGTCAAATTCGGTGGATCTGAACAAAGAGCAGCGGAGCGAAGAAATCGCCGAACAAAGAGCGGCGGAATGAAAGGGCCACTGCGAGGGATTGCTGCGCGAGCAACGGCCAAGCAAAGGGCCACCTAGCGAGGGCAACAGCTGAGCAAAGGGCCCCCAAGTGAAGGAATCGCCGAGCGAAGCGATGGCTGACCGAAGGAACCACCAAGCGAAGCAATCCAAGCGAAGCGAATCGAAGCAGTGGCATTCGAAGCGAAGCAAAACGAAGCCAATCAGTGCCTTCCTGAAGCAAGGCCTCCCCGAAGCGATACACATTCCAAACCCATGCAGCTGCCAGCATAGATGAAAGCGAAGCAGGCACACTGAGGGGAGATGCGATCGAACTTCGTCAAGCGAAACGGTGAATCTCAATATTGCTTGGAGGCTTACACATACATGAATACATAGCCCGACCAAGCACTTGACGTAGGAGCGAGTAGGCGTAACCTACAAGCGCTCGTCCTCTCCTTAGCAGGTTCTTCAATTACCACTTAGTGTGGCCTTCAGGAGTGAGTGGGCGTGACCCACCAAGCACTCGTCCTCCCCTTAGCAGGGTCTTCAATTACCACTTAGTGTGGCCTTCAGGAGTGAGTGGGCGTGACCCACCAAGCATTCGTCCTCCCCTTAGCAGGGTCTTCAATTACCACTTAGTGTGGCCTTCAGGAGTGAGTGGGCGTAACCCACCAAGCACTCGTCCTCCCCTTAGCAGGGTCTTCAATTACCACTTAGTGCGGCCTTCAGGAGTGAGTGGGCGTAACCCACCAAGCACTCGTCCTCGCCTTAGCGGGGTCTTCAATTACCACTTAGTGTGGCCTTCAGGAGTGAGTGGGCGTAACCCACCAAGCACTCGTCCTCCCCTTAGCGAGGTCTTCAATTACCACTTAGTCGTGGCCTTCGCCGTGCGATTTGTGACCTCTTCTTCATAGATATAACGATGCAGGGAGATATATGTGCACAGGTACAAATGCATGCATGTATTCATGTATGTGTAAGCCTCCAAGCAATATTGAGATTCACCGTTTCGCTTGACGAAGTTCGATCGCATCTCCCCTCGGTGTGCCTGCTTCGCTTTCATCTATGCTGGCAGCTGCATGGGTTTGGAATGTGTATCGCTTCGGGGAGGCCTTGCTTCAGGAAGGCACTGATTGGCTTCGTTTTGCTTCGCTCAATGCCATCGCTTCGATTCGCTTCGCTTGATTGCTTCGCTGGTGGTTCTTTCGATCACCATCGCTTCGCTCGGCGATTCCTTCACTTGGGGCCCTTTGCTCACCAAGTTTCTCGCTAGGTGGCCCTTTGCTTGGCCGTTGTTCGCTTGGCAATCCCTCGCCAGGTTCCTTTCATTCCGCCGCTTTTGTTCGGCGATTTCTTCGCTCCGCTTCTTTGTTCAGATCCACCGAATTTGATAAATGACGTGCTCGCGAGGTCAATCCTTCACAGACGGCGCTACCGCTAGATCCGCCAGGTTGAGCTCGTAGGAGGCGAGTTTGCCGAAAAACACTTGGTGCAGACGCCGAATCCACCATATATAAATGCGTGGAGGTTGGATCTGTTGAAGATGGACTCGTGGAGGCCGGATTCGCGAGGACAAGCACCGCTGAGGTGAAATCCGTGGAAGATGAGCATCGTGGTGGCCGGATCTCCCGACGTGCGGCTTCTTGTCCGAATCCCCACGACGGCGCCACTATCGCCGGCCTAGACCGGACAGACAATTTAGGGGCACCCCATGAGCAAGCTCTGGGCTTAGCCACGGGATGCTCGGGGAGAGGGGATCTAGAGCAGTAGAGAGCCTTGGGGAAGAAGATGCCGGCCAAGATTTTATTAATTTTTGGGGATTTTTTCCTCTGCAGACATGAGCCCTTTGGGCTGGTTATATGGGCGAGGTGGGAGGCTACGCTCCCATCATGTCCTCCCACCGCTCTCTTTTACTGGGCGCTTCTAGCACACTTACAAATTTGGGCAGCTCACGGGCTAGCCTTTACAACTCATTATCCTTATCCTCCTTTAGCGTTTAATTGACAGATTTTATTCCCGACAAGCCTAAGGAATGGGACATCTCTACACCATCTCTACAACACCTCTCATCCCCAATTCCAATCCCTCACCCTGTAGCACAGTTCTCCTATCCCCAATTACCTATCAAGGCCACTGCCCCTCTCCTACCATCTCATTGGCCGCAGTCCCACGTGGCCACCCCGAACTCAATTGTGACTCCACTAGTCCACTCTCTCTCTACCTCTCTTCCTCTCCGCTCGCACCCTCTATTCTCCTCTTCGATGATGAGCACGAATGGAGGTCGAGGTGGCTACAATGTGCACAGACGAAGGATGAGGCAGTGAAGACGGGCATGGACGGAGGCGTCACCCACAACGATGTTCCCTCACGGCATTTCTCCCCAAGGCTGCGTCCTTCCTGGTGGTGCCCTTCATGGTGTCGTTCCCTCATGGTAGGGATGACAATCGTGTGGGTCAAGCATGGGTAGGGTAGTCGCGGACTCAAACTCGAGCTATAGAATTCTACCCATACCCAAACCCGATCAGATATGACAATGTATCCATACCCATGCTCGTTGGGTACCTAAAACTTGATGGGCACCTGAAACTGCGAGGAAGAAGAGGATGTTGTAGCCCCACATCATCGCCATGCTGCCATTGTTAGGGGTCGAGCATAGGGTGGCAGCGCCAAATCCAGGGCCTGCAAAGGACAAAGATTCTGTGGGAGGACAAACAGGTGACGTGGTGCGAAGGACGATGCGAGGAAAGTGCTAGAGAGGATAGCTGTTAGGCATCTCGCCCAGAGTGGAGGTGGAGTTGGTGGATCAAATCTATGGTAGGGCCGAAAACGTGGTGGAGAGGTCGAGGCACGGCGATGAGGCGACGTGGCGTCAAGCGAGGTCTTGGAGTGAGCAGGCATGGAATTGAATGGCATCGTAGGGAAGAGGTCCGTGGCCTCTCAATAAGGTGGGTCGTCGTTGTTGGGTGACTCGACGCTGCTCGTTAACGACAGAGAGGGACATGGAGAGGTGGGGATTGGGAATTTGGGGGAGACAGAGGAGCAAGGATTGGGAAGGTGGCTAGGTGGTGAAACTCATGCTCCAAGTCATGCATTTGGTTGGCCCACGTGTTTTACCTTAGGTAAAGGGTATCAGGTATGGATACTATGAAACCATACCCGCCTTAGTTAATACCTGTCAATTTTAAATGCCACCATACTCATACCTGTGTGTATTAAATTCTACCATACCCATACCAATTGTGTTTTTTACGAGTGGGTATTTACCCGAACAAGTACACATTGCCACCCCTACCCCACGAAAGTCCCCCAAGGTCAAATGTGGTGGCGCCCTATCTCTCTCTCTCTCTCTCTCTCTCTCTCTCCCTTCTTCCTTCCTCCCTCCCTCCCTCCCTCTCTCTCTCTCTATGGGATTGCAGCAACGTTGGGCTCAACAGGAACCCGTCGGGTTTGGGTATGGGTGAACATTTGTGCCCACAAGTGACTTCAGGTTTAGGTACAGGTCAGAGCTTCGGGTTTCAGGTTTGGGTATGCCACAATCGTACCCGAAGATACCCACCCAATTGCCATCCCTAACGTGGTAGCTAGAGGAAGAGGTGGAGCAGCGAGGGCACCGCTGGCTGCAAGTGGTGGTCGGCGGAGGCAGGGATGGTGGTGGAGGCGTGCGGAGCTACTCCAGTCGAAGAGGAAGGAGAATGGGGAGGATGAGGGGTGGTAGTGGTGGTATAGTAGGGCGGCAAGGCCATGAGGCGGCACGGCATTTCTGTCTAATACTCCCTCCGTCCCAAAATATAAGGCGCGCACGTATTTCAAAATTCAAACTTCATTATCTTTGATTAACGATTTGTCTAACAACATATATATTTTGTGATATAAAAATGGTATCATTAGTTTCGTATTTGAAAGCGTTTTCTAATGATCATAATTTTATTTCTATGTACGATATACTATAAGAGAAATTAAACATTAAAGTATAGTTTTGAAAACCAAGCCAAGTCAAACCGCGCCTTATATTGTGGGACAGAGGGAGTACCCGGCAGTCAGGGCCATTCTTTATGGCATGCTTACATGGCTACCTTGGTCAATCCTTAGACTTCAAAACATATTAGCTCTTGGGATCGGCTACGGGTATAAAATCCTTACCCCTCGCAGAAATTAATTCACTGAACACTAGAGCGCACAACCAAAACTCTGCATATTTTCAACCAATGGTTATATAGGCCCCATTTGGCACATCTCTTGCTCCACTAAAATTGGTAAAGTTGGTAGAGCACCCTATTCCTAGTTCCAGAAATTCATAGAGCTAGAGCTGTGGGTACACTGAGGATGTTTAGATGAGTCATCTTATTTACATTTTAAACTAAAAATGTAAACCTAAGTCACTTTATTTTAATCTACAAACTCCATATCTAAGGAGGAGCTGGGAGCTGGAGCTATGCCAAACATGGCCATATTTATATACAACCTATAACGCTCGAGGAGTACCATGCAAGCTAAGCACACACTAACGTACCTCGAGTCACATATGAAAAATGAACATATTCTTTTATGGCATGCTACATGGCTACCTTGGTCAATGCTTAGACTGTAAAATATATATAGTACTCACTCACTCTGTTCATTTATTTGATTTTTTTTCTTTTTATAGTCTTCCATATGTAACTTCAACCATTACTTTTTCTAATATTATATTAATCCATATTAATAAAATTATAATATTATTAAAACTTTTAACAACCATCAGATATTATTTTTCGTATAGCCCATACATATAGTTTTATAACACACTGATGAACATCAAATCTTATGAAATTTGACGGCACGAATTGTACGATAAAACCAAAAAAAAACACAAGGGAACATGTACGTGCATGTACACTAGATTGCAAGGCTCATAGAATCGGTGGAAACCGTGATGAAAACTAATCCGACAGCTTCAGACAGTTTATCCAGACTGTTTTCTATGATCGTCAACGAAAACCGTTATCGTCCCACCCTCGGTTTTCGTAAACGGTTCGGTAAGTAAAACCTAGTAGAGCTCCAAGGCAGGCGGCAGCGTCACGCTAACGCAAAGCAAGCGGTGATATAGCTATTGAAAAATACCCCTATTAATTTACTCTTTAAAAAGTACCCCTAATAATATTATGCGCATGCGAGGCGCTCGAGAGGCATACGTACGCCGAGACATGACACAAGTCAAAAAGGGCAAAAAAAAAAAAAGCAGAAACAAAAACAAAAAACGACACATCCAGATGCTGCATGCATGCATGTGTTGCTGCTGCGTTGCGCCATTGACCAATCCACAGTGGAGCTCCGAGTCGTCCATGATCCATCCCCATTCGATCCCTCCGCAGCTCGCCGGTCGATCGGCGGCCGGTTGCGGCTAGACGCCACGACGGGCGAGACGTTGCCATCGCGGATTGGGCGTTTCGGGAAAGCGGCGCTGCGGCGGGGGGAGGAGGCAAAGGAGACCGGTGTTCTTGCCGTTTCCGGTCGAGCTGAGCTGCTGAGCTGAGATGCCCATGCGGCCATGCCTCCTGGCCTCCCAGGCTCCCGGCCTTCGCTTCGGGCAAAAGGGCGTAGCCACCGCGGAAATCGCCTTCGTCCATATTGCCCAAGAGAACGCGCGCGCTTTTTCGAGCGCGTGGGAGCTAAATCTGGTGGCAAAGTGATACTGCTCCCACGGCATCTAGCCCAGGATTGAACAAGCCCAGATTCGCCTATTTATGTGTCACTGGTATGGTAGGCGCGTCTAGGCGGTGAGCACTCTACAAGTACTAAAATTTTCCAAGACAAGTAATAATAAAAGCAGCAACAACACCAACAACATTTCTACTGAATCCCATATGAATGAAGCTTCGGAGATTAATGCATAAGATGGCACGTTAGGTTAGACCCTTCTTTTTATTTTCTACGAGGAGAGACACCCCCGAATTCCACTGCCAGCATAACGGAAACATATATATAACTAGGTTTAGAAGTAACGTACCACTTACCTCACGCCTCACGTGGGAGGAGAATGCAGATTGTTAGATCTTATGTTTAGGGGAGAAACCTAGATTTTTTTTGCCACCTAGCATAGCACTGAGGCGTGCATGAGTGCTTAGACGTTTAGTGATGTGGCAATACTGTATTCTTAAGCAGTAAGCACCTTGCGACTTAGTACATTTGCTTATAGAACTGGTTCAATTTAACAAAATACCCACCCCAAACTTTCATATAACCACCAACCATGACTAAAGAACTACAAAATCCCAGAATTTAATTGTTTTTTCCCTTAACGACGATTGTTGTGCCGTAGTATGGTGAAACGACTCTCGGTCCGCTGCAGATATCTGCACACCTGGTTTCCCTCTCCTAGAAAAGAAAAGGCATGCAGTATTCACACACTTGTAGGTTGTAGCTGGAGTACATCGGACCACCTCACAACGCATGCCCTAAATGCTCCCGTACACGTGGCACGGCGGCAGCCCATGCAGGTGCCACGGAGGCGGCTGGGCCCGGCCCAAACGCTGGGCGGGGGCCCACTTCCCATCAGATCGCGGCGGGCCCACGGGGATTGAAGCAAGCGGGCCCCGCGGCCCCTCTGGCGGCCGTACTCTCTCCGCGTTAAGGATCGTCCTCCCCGCTCTGCCGCTGCATGGGGGTGGGGGGCTCTCGCCGTCTCATGAGGAGGAGCTCCGGAACCGGAATCCGTCCGCCCCCAAACCCATCCGCGCGCATCGGGAAGGGAACTGGCTCGCCGCGCGCCGCCGCATCGGATCGCTCGCGGGACGGCGGCGGCGCAAGGTTGGTTGCTCCCGTTCTAGAATCCAGGCCTGCCGATAAAGGAATATGGGCCGTCTGTTGGGCTCCGAGCGTCTGTCGGTCCATGAAACACGCGACGTGGGCCGGTTTGGAAGGATGGGCTTTAACAGGCATTTTTGGATGGGTGATGGCAGACCAAGCCGAGTAAAGCTGATGAGTGATGTCTCGGCTCGGTGTGATTCAGCTGAAATCGAGCTGCTCGCTCGACGGCAGCCCAAAATATAGCTCCACGTACAAGCCCACCCTATACGGTTGCTACTTGGTACCAAAGTTGTTTCTAAATGAAATGGAAGCTGGGAGTGGCTCTCCTTTAAAAAAACAAAAGTTCCTTTTAACCAGGAGCGCCGCAGAATGACACCATATCCATGTTTGTGGCTGCATGGGTAAGCTAAAATAATTTCCTCCAAAACCATCAAATTTGATTCAGTTGAGTTTTGAGAAGTGATTTTAAAATATCCGAGAACCAATTTCAAAAGGCCGAATCATTTCGCTTATGTAAAACAACCAAAAAAAAAGCATAAGCCGCAAGGGGCAGGGGGGGGATCAAAATCCGGTTTGGTCTCAAACCGCCTCAATGGCGGTTAACCGTAAAACCGTGAAACCGATAAAACCGCCAAAATCGATTTAATTTGAATTTGAATCAATCTGGCCGTAAGGCGGTTTATAAGCGTTTTACCGTTTCAAGTGTTTTACCTGTTTCCTGCGGTTTTAAGCGAGAAACCAAGAGAAAAACTGAAATTGGAAAAATTGAAAAGATGCACAAAATTTTTAAAAAATATGAAAAATCATATATGCCTATGATATACATATCATACATACCACATATTATACATACACATATATTGCAATACAAATATATTGCAATACAAATTAAATTACATACCACATATTGCACATACACATATATTGCAATACAAATATATTGCAATACATATTATACATACACATATATTATACCGAATTTTAGCCTGCAAAGCCCCTGGATCTGGCCCACTCAATCCATTATGCAAAATTAAATTTTTTCAACACAAGAAAAGTTTCACCACATCTTTGATTTGAATTTTGAGTATCAAAACGATGTAAATTTCAAATTTTGCTTTATACAAGTTGTTCTATAAAAGTCCTAGTTTTTTTTACAATTTTTTCTGAATTTTTTCATATTTATAAATTCAAATTTGAATTTATGAAGTTGACCAGCAAAACCGGGGTTTCAAACCGACCACACCGATTTGGCGGGAAACCGCCGGTTTTGCTGGTTTCCCGCGGGTTTGCAAACCCTGGCTGGGGGTGGGGGAGCTTGGTTCAGGCCAACCTGTGCTACATCCCCCTACGGAAATCTGTTTTGTTGATCAACTACTAGTATGCAGTATCAGTTGTACCGTTTCTAAGCATCCTGGCCACCCCTAGAATGACCCTGATGCTCACACGGGAGGTCCGATCTTCTGATGAGAACGATACGTCAATTTGGAAGATGATGAACCCGTGAATTCTGCTACCAACCAGCAAGGAGGAAAACCGGCAATCGCAAAACCACCAACTCGAGTTGACCAACCACTCCAAGACACGACTGATCCTTATCCCTACAAGCAATCGAGAACAAGATGGATAGCAAATCTGAAACACAAACCAATTTTCATGATCAGAGGTGAGGTTCTGTTTCTCGATCCGGATGGTCTATCCGACACACGCAAATTCGAGGAGGGTCACACACGGAGACATCTAAACACAACAAAACCTACCGAAGAACGTACGAGGGCAGCGGCCATATATAGAGTGGCGGCTAAGGGAGGGGCGCTCGGCATCGTAAATTTCATTTTTGCAATTGAATCATCACATACCTCTCGTGGAGCATACTGATTTCTTACCATACCTTGCCTGTTGTAGCGGAGTCGGCGGTGCTCACGATCGTTGTTCACACTAACTCCATCATCTGCCTTCGTATCAGCCACGTAGTTGTCATTTTCTTGGTCTGCAAGTGGAGCGGGGGCAGCAGACGGATCATGGGCAGCAGGCGAGGCTCGACGTCGGTTGGCATGTTGCCTTGGGGCACTGTTGTTGGGAGCAGCACCAAGACCAAGTTGCGCCAATTGCCCACGAATTTCATCCAAGATGCCACGAGTGTCTAGCATGTGTTGATTCAGCTGTTGTAGGGACCCGTCAAACGGAGTCGAATCCCTGCCGTGCTTTTACCTGTACTAGTCCCTGGATCAAGTAGCTAGTACGCACAGTAATACAGTTTGGATCACAACCATCAACGCACAAATAAACCACATCAGAGTACGGCCAACACGGCCAATTATTACCATAGTTTGGCACCACGGCCTTACAAACAAAGAATGAAATTTAAGAACATTATTCAACTTAAGACAAAAACTCCAACAAATAAACTCCAACTCCACACAGTAAAATCAAGAAGCACGCCCTAGGCTTCGGGTAGTCTTCATCCCGATCCTTCGGCGAAGTCCTCGCCTTGATACTCCTCATCGGGTAGGGACAATGCTGATCTGGACTCGCTGTTGAATGAGCGACCAAGATAAAAGCGAGGGTGAGTATACAAAATACTCAACAAGTAAGGTCGACTAATATGCAACTAAGGTTACAAGGAAGGGTAAGGTTCTTTTTGCATAAAGCCGCTTTTGCAAGTTTTATCTAGATTCTTGTAAAGGGTTTGAAATGAGTTAAGAGAAAAACAAATATTTGGATCATTTCCTTTTGAAACTCCTACCTAAACCGGTTTTGCCTGACTGCTACTCACTAAGACCCACCGCAACACCCTCATCGCCACAAAGACCCACTATGAGGAGAGAAAACAAAACACACGACACCGCCGTGGTTTTCCTTTAAAACACCTTTTGAAAACAAAAAGGTAAGAAGTACCATGAGGCAGCTCCCGTCGTCTGCCCTGACCGCGACACGGCTATCATGATAGTTGAACACTCTGCAGAGGTTGCACGCTTACCCATGCGAGGTGGTTCTTCCTGGGTGCCCCAAAGAAAAATGGTCACCACAAGGCCTTTCTCCAACCTTCCCTAGCTAGACATTCCCGCCGAGGTTTCCACCGCAACGCCTCTTGCGCCGATAGGTTCTGCTTCTATGGACACATCTCAATACCCACTCCCAACCACAAAGGAAGATTCTGTTTTATGGACATATTCAGATGCCCACTCCCTATTCCACCAGAATGCCCTAACTAGGAGTCCGAAGGATACTAAACCAGGGCCCGCCCATACAGGCACGCATGGTCGCACTGTTAAACTTAGCTCGTCTACCTCAAGGAATCGGTCCTTAGGGACCGTGGTGGTTCCCAAGATCGACCCAAGTCTCGTCTTACAAAGACCAACCTTGCAACCACCACCCCGATCAGGTTTTATAAAACATTTTACCCGATAGCACCCACTATCAACTACACCCATTTGCAAACACGACAAAGACCCAATCGCCTTTTAAAATCATTGAGTAAACAAGTATTGATATGAACATGTCCAAGTTTCATGTGATTGCAACTAAGCATAGCTAACATGATTAAAACCTAGTTCAAGGGTGAAGGCATTATTAAACAATATAACTTTAACCTAAGGTGGCAAGGAAGGTTTTATATATCGATGTTATTAATTGGGGTTTTAGCTAGCATCTAACCAATTAGCATTTTTAAATTTAACATAGCATGCAGTTTAAATAACTATTAAAATCATTTAAAAACCTGGGAGCAAGATTCAACACTTGCCTTGATCAAGACTTCCTGAAGCTCTTCTCGACAGGGTTCGCAGCTATCGTTACTAGTTCCTAAAACAGAAATTTAAACCAAAATAAACTAATGCTCCAAATAAAACATGTATGATATGTATGCTCATGTTATGCACAAATATTGCCAAACATGATCAGTTAAATCTCTGGTTCAACTAATACCAATTTTTAAATTTTCTTATTAACCTAAATCATCTATTAAGCAATTTAAAGGCATTTAAGCAATCTTAACAATTAAACAGTAGATAAATTATCCTAAAATTATATGAAAGTTTACAGAACAGTAATGCACATTTTTATGGTCATTTTAAAATTTATTTGGCAATTTTTAGACAAGTGAATTACCCTAAACAATTTAAACAAGGTTTCTTAGCATTTAAATATTCCTAGTTAATTTGAACAGTGATGTGACAAAATTGACATCTTTAAATAGGTTGCAATTTTGTGAGTCTAACAAAATTTGTTTGGTAATTTTTGGATTTTTATACTAATAGATTAGATTTTACAATCTAGGAATTTTCTCAAAAAAAAAAGAGGCATGCTCGGCTTGAGCCGAGAGAGGGAGCCATTGGAGTGGCTTCAAGGGGGGCCGTGGGTCACGAGGAGAGAGGGGAGGCGGCGGCGCCCGGCATGGCGGCGGCCGGCGAGGGGGGAAGGAAGAGGACCTCGGGGCGGGCATGATCATCGGATGAGCTGTCGGCGGCATGAAATAATGGCACATGAGAGGCAGCGGCGGTTACGGCAGCGGCGGCGAGGCGCCAAGAATGGCGGCGGGGGAAGGGCCGGAGCTTACTTGGCGGAGAAGCTCGATCGGCCGGCCGGCCGTCGGGTGGTTAAACCACGGGCGACGGGCCAGGAGAGAAGGAGAGATGGCGGCGCGGTCAAGGCCGCCTGGGGGGCGGCGAGGTCTAGGAGGACCGGGAGCACGGGACCCGGGGGTGGTCTCTGGCGCGGAGAGCAGCAACATGGCGGCAGGCTTGGCGCGCAGGAGCAGGCCACGCTCGATTTGAGCCACTACCGCCCTAGGGCTAAATTGGCATGGGGAAAAACTTTGCCTAATCCTAGGGAAGCTCTAGGGAGGCAAGGGGAGGGCTTACCGAGCAAAGGCGATTTAATTCAAGCACGAAGAACTTCCCATGAACTCGGGCTCCTTCGCCCGGCCCAAATCCGGCGAACCTAGACCACTTAAACAAGGAAAGGTGAACATGAAAGTTGTTCATGAGTCAAGACGAACAATGTCCCTGAGGAATCGACGAACGGAGCTCACCTCGGCGAGAAATCGCAGAATCGAAGGAAAGGAACCGAGGTGGCTTTGGGGCGGTTTTAAAGGGATTAAGGAGGTGAAGGGGCCGGATTAGTGGTGATTAACACCACTAATCGCTGAACGCCGCCATTAGGGAGGACTAATGGCAATTCAAACTAGTGGGGGAGATGAAGGTGGGAGGTGAGGGTGTTCATGCGTGAACAGGGAGGAAGGGAGAGAAAGGAGAGAGAAGAAGAAAGAAGAAGGAAGAAAGGAGAGAATGGCAGGTGGGCCCAGGGAGGATTTTTAATAAAAATTAATTTTTCTGGTTTATTAATCCTTTAAACTTCCAAAATACAATATATTTTTATGAATTAAAAACTATTTGCACAAATACATTTTAGTTTGCAAAGTTATTAATTAACAGGTAACATTCTCATTTTATTAATTTTAATTTAAATTGTTTTTAATGCAATGCAATGCACAATGCCATGCTATGCAATGAGTTTTTATTTTCCGAAAATGAGGATGTTACAAACCTCCCCCCCTAAGAGGAATCTCGTCCCCGAGATTCAGAGATCCGGAAATCAGGTCGGGGAACTCGGCCCTTAAATCCTCTTCACGTTCCCAAGTTGCCTCTTCCTCCGAATGGTTACTCCACTGAACCTTGCACAATTTGATCACTCTATTCCGGTCCGACGAGCGGCTTCATCCGAATCTTGACCGGGTACTTTTGTAAGACAGATCATGCCGCAAATCGAGCTGCTCCAACGCATCCGATCTTCGCACTCTCGTGCACTTTCAACCGGGAGACATGGAAAACATCGTGGACATCGACAACCGTGCAGCGCCCAAATGATAGGCTACTTCTCCTTTTGGCCAAAACTTTGAACGGACCGATGTAACGAGGTGCTAATTTTCCATGACTCGAATCGTCGACACCCTTCATCGGAGAGACTTTCAGTACACAAAATCTCCTTCTACAAATACCGGTTCCTCATGGCGATGGTCCGCATAGCTCTTCTCGCGATTGGTCAGTCTTCACCTCTCTTTGGATCAATCGAACTTGCTCATCGCTTCTTTTCGAAGGTCCGCCCGAAAACCATGCTCTCACCCGCCTCATTCCAAGAGAGAGGTGTTCTCGCACTTCCGCCCATACAAAGCCTCAAATGGTGACATCTACAAACCGCCCGGTAGTCATTATTATAAGAAAACTCAGATATGGCAAGTGCTTATCCCAATTCTTGGCATTAACCAAAGCACAAGCCCTTAGCATGTCTTCCAACACTTGATTAACTCGCTCGGTCCGCCATCGGCCCGAGGATGATATGTCAACTGAAATTTAAGTTGGTCCCTAGCAAAGCGGCAATTTTTCCCGTAACTTAGAGGTGAACCGGGTCCTCTATCGACACAATCTTCTTGAACTCCGTGGAGACAGACTACTCTCACCGTAAAGTTCGCCAACTTGTCCCCTAATAGGTTGTCTTCACGGAATAAAATGCTACCGACTTGGTCAACCGTCCACAATTACCCAAATAGAATCATGACTGACCGAGTCCTTGGCAATCCCACAATAAAGTCCATTCCGATTTCCTCCCATTTCCATTCAGCACCTTTAGTGGTTGAAGTAGTCCTGCAGTCTCGATGCTCGCTTTAACTCGCGACGACAGTGTCGCATTGGCTACAAACTCGCAATATCACGCTTCATCCTCGCCCACCAATACGACCCTTTGAGATCTGAGTACATCTTGGTGCAACCGGGTGAAT
Source organism: Olyra latifolia (assembly GCA_036346145.1). Taxonomy (NCBI): domain Eukaryota; kingdom Viridiplantae; phylum Streptophyta; class Magnoliopsida; order Poales; family Poaceae; genus Olyra; species Olyra latifolia. The sequence continues at coordinate 8,271,023 of CM070530.1, forward strand.
GGACAACTTGGTGTCATGAGCCTCATTCAAGATGACTTCCTTCAATTCTTTCTTGTTTGGGACAAAGATCCTCTTGCCAAACCAGAGGATTCCTTCGTAATCTAATGAAAATCCAGGGCTTTCCTTTACTCATCCTTTCTTTTATTTCGAGACCTCTCCATCTTCTTGCCGAGTCGCTTTCGGATCTGACTTGGCAAAGTCGGTTGCAATTCCAACATGTTGACACAACCTTGATCTACCAATCCCAAATTCAGTCTTTCAAATTCTTCATGTAAGGTCAAGTTGACTTTCTAACAAAGAATCGATTGTGTTATAGCTTTTCCGACTCAGAGCGTCGGCCACAACATTAGCCTTGCCCGGGTGGTAATGGATTCCAACATCATAATCCTTTATCAACTCCAACCACCTTTTTTGTCTCATATTTAAGTCTGGCTGAATAAATATGTACTTTAGACTTTTGTGATCAGTGTAAATCTGCTCTATTTTCGATCAAATAATGCCTCCAAATTTTAAGGCATGAACTACCGCCAATTCCAAATCATGGGTTGGATAATTAACTTCATGAGGCTTCAAATGTCTGGATGCATAGGCTACCACTTTTCCTTCTTGCATCAAAACGCATCCGAGTCCAAGATTGGAAGCGCCGCAATAAATCTCAAAGTCTTTATGCACATCGGGCAAAATCAAGACTGGGTCATTGTTAGTCGCTTCTTCACTTTTTGGAAGTCGTCCTCACAAGTCAAGGCCCAAACAAACTTATGATCCTTCTTCAACAACCGAGTAAGTGGCTTGGCTATCCGAGAAAAATCTTCAATAAACCTCCCAGAGTACCTCGCCATACCAAGGAAACCTCGGACCTTGGTCACGGTCTTGGGTGTTGGCCAATCCAACACATCTTGGACTTTCCCGGGTCTACAAAGAACTCCACCGGCCGACACCACATGACCCAAAAATGCTACTTCCTTCAAATTAACTCACATTTGCTAAACTTAGCGAAAAGCTGGTGCTCCCGAAGCTTTTCCAACACTAATCTCAGGTGTTCTTCGTGCTCTTCTTCACTCCGGGAATAAATCAAGATGTCATCGATAAAAACGACAACAAACTTATCCAAATACTCCATGAATACTTTATTCATCAGGTTCATAAAGTAAGCAGGAGCATTGGTCAGCCCAAAAGACATTACCGTAAACTCGTATAAACCATAACGAGTTGTGAAGGCTGTCTTGGGAATATCTCCTTTCCTTATTTTGATCTGATGGTACCCTGACCTTAGGTCAATCTTCGAAAAGACACAAGCTCCCTTTAGTTGGTCGAACAAATCGTCAATCCGAGGCAAGGAATGCTTGTTCTTGATAGTTACTTCATTTAAAGACCTATAATCCACACACATTCTCAAGGTCTTATCCTTCTTCTTTACAAAAATCACTGGAGCTCCCCAAGGCGACGAACTGGGTCGGATGAATCCTTTGGCTTCCAACTCTTCCAACTGCTTCTTCATTTCTGCCAGAAGATTGGCAGACAACCGATAAGGTCGCTGGGCAATCGGTGCTGTTCCAGGAGCTAACTCAATGATGAACTCTATGTCCTCGTCCGCCAAGCATTCCCGCAAATCATCTGGGAATACATCCGGGAACTCTTTTGCAATAGGAACTGAATCCAACACTATTCCGGTTAACTTGTTCAGGGAGCTTGAAGCTCTAGAGGTTAAATCCGATTTGAACTTGACTGCTAATCCATGCCTAGGATCACTTCTATCCCTTGGGACTCCAAGACAATCAGGATCGCTAGGAACTTTACTCCACTAACTTCTATTGCCAAACGAGGACATACTTTATCGGTCCTCATAGAACGCCCGGTGATTGGATAATCATGGGAGTCTTAAGATCGGTTATATTCCGCTTATTTGATTCCACAAAACTTTTTGAAATAAAGGAATGTGATGCACCTAATCAAATAAAACCGTGGATTTGCATCAATTTACAAGGAACTTACCCAAGACCACGTCCCGAGCTCGATTTGCTTCCTCACCGTGACATTGTTCACTTGACCTCTTCCAACGGTTGTGGTCTTGAGTCCGATGCTCCACGACCTCTTCCCGGCAGGGTACGGCAAAGCAGATCCCAAGTTGAATCGGAACCGGCGCCATCGCTTCTGCGACATCTGCTTGCATAGTGCCCCCATCGGTGACAGTGAAGCATCGCACCCGGCTATCTTGTTGTGTTTTATGTGCTTGGCTTGTCGGGTACCGACGAGGTGTCTGAGGCACTTGACGCTGCTGGGGTGCTGGGGTCCTTGGGACATTCTGGGGCGGAGGTCGGCTTGGCTGGTACTGCGTGAAACGGGGCCTGGAACTGCTAGACCCTTGCTGTGCCATCTTCCTCTTACGCTTCTCATTGCGCTGTTTCTGAATATCTTCCTGAACCAAAGCCTTGTTGACCATCTGCTGAAAGGTAGCATAGTCATTGGAGGTCAGGAGTGCCTTGATATCTGGGTCCATGCCTTCCATGAACTTCCAGATCTTGTCAGCTTCTTCAACAACTTCAGTAGCTGCATACCGGGCCAAGTTATAACTAGAAAGTTGTAGATCCTTTCGTGCTGATCAATTTCGATATATAGAACACCCAATTTGGAGTTTGGAAACCGGAGATATGGCCACCGAAATACAAGCTATACAGAAAGATCTGAGATGAGACAGATTCACTTCCAACGTGATTTTGTGCATGAAGATGGCGTTTCTCGATTTTGGCACAATGGACAAAGCTGTAGATCTTTTTGCGGCTACAATTTAGACTATTTATTAACCCAATTTGGATTTCAGATGACAGAGATATCGCCTATGGAAGCAACAACACAAAACGGAAATCCAAACAGTCTGCAACTCGAATTCGAATTGGACTCGGTTTTTTTTTAATGGAATTTTGGGCTTAACCAAGTGGCAGGGATGGTAATGTGGAAAACCAATCAATACACAAGGAAACCAATCGGATTAAGGATGGAAGGTATCAAACCAAATTGGAAACCTATCCTCTAATTTTGGAAAGGCAATTTGATCTAATATGTTTCTTCACCAGGAAACCAACTCAGATTCGTGGCGGCGGTGACGACAAAGACGACAATAACGGTGACGATAAACATGAGACAAACTCGAAACTCTAACGGAAGAGCACTAAGACCAGCAACGACACAGCGATGCAATCGAAAACTCAAAAAGTAATGGCTAAGCAGTAGTAGTAACAAGGCTCTACAGTCTTGGACAACGGGAACTAATCTAGTATTTTTTTTGTGGCAATTTTCTAGAGTATAGGACGAAACAAAGTAAACCTAATCTAAGATAGAGGTGTTCTCACCAGGCAACCGAAGCTCCGATACCAACTGAATTCGAGGAGGGTCACACACGGGGACATCCAAATACAACAAAACCTACCGAAGAACGTACGGGGGCGGCGGCCATATATAGAGTGGCGGCCAAGGGAGGGGCGTCCAAGCCAGGGAAGTCGGCCAGAACACGAACCCCCACCAAACCCTAACGATACATGGGCCTTGGGCCTAAAACAGCGGTAGCGCAGCACCGAGAAAACTGAGTCCGTGATGCTCTTCTGCAAATTCCCGTTGCTCCAGACTAAATCTGGTAATGGGACCAGATCCATTAGAAAGTTTATCTACTAAGCTTTCCATAGAGTGGTGGATCGCCAAAAACGGTCTTCTTACGGTCGAGTTATGCCCGTTTGAAATGGGTTGCTCCTGGATGGCTGAACCGGGCTTGACGGTGACGTGGGATTGGAATTGTGCTGTCCATAGCACGCCAAAGCTTCTGAAATCATGGGCTTAAGATGCTGATCCGCGCAAAGAAGTCTTGTAAGGTTGAGCTTCTGGATTAAGGCCTCCCTTCGTCGTAGGTGAAGTAGTGGAAGGAGCAACGATCATAGGGGACGGAGCGGTGGGAGAGGAAAGAGGAGCAGCGGTAACATCCATAGGAGGGATGTCCTCATCAGATCCGGTCTTCATAAAATTTGTGTTTAACCTCCTCCACTGATAAGCCAAACTATGGTGCCACAGCACAACTTTCATCCTCTATCTCCGACCACTGTATGCTTATTAGATTGTGGAGACATGGTAGTACTAGCCCAGGGATTTGCTTCTTTGCAAATGATAGGTTTGTTTTTTTTTCCTTGGGCTTGGCTATATTAAAAGGTTATTCTGCCCACATTTTGATGGTTCATCTGCATTTTTTTTTGTGTCAGATATTAGCCTGATTTACCATGTCATTAGCGTCAGGGCACAATCAAATTGTATGTGGACATTGCATACTAGAAAATTTGCATCGTGTTGGTGAATGTACGTTGCTAGTTGCTACTTGTTTACACGTGTTTGCATTGTGTTGCTAGCGAACAATAAAAGACAGAAATGGCTTGGCTCGCCAGCCGCTCGAGACTCACGTCAAGCCGACCCATGCCCGCCGTTTACCTCGCAACACAGGTCAGGCCGCAACTTCATCAGGCTCGGCTCAATTCCGGTCCTGGGCTTGTGGCATATCGGTGCGATTATAAGGACCGGGGGTTCAGTAGGGATGAAAATGGTCTAGATCCAAATTAGATAATGGCTAAATCAGATCCGAATTCTAATTCGGATAGTATCGGATATAAATACGGGTTGAATACGGATCGAAACGTATACGATTACGTATATTGATCGGAACATTGAAATCCCTTATACTGCACATTTGGAATCAATTAAAGCGCATGTATGAATAATATGACTAGGTATATAAGAGCTAAAAAAAGTTACTAAAGAATAATATGATAATAGGGTTAGAATATAATTTGTGAGCACCCATTTCTATTTAATCCAAAGGCTAGTACCTAGTGGGCTGACCTGGGCTAATATATAATGGGTTGGGATGGGCTGGAACTCAGGGAATCCGTATCTGGATCCGAATACCCAAATATCCGAATCTACATTCAGATCCGCTGAATACCATGTGATCCAGATCCGAAATTGGATCTAGTGGTAAATATCCGAATCCGATCGGATCCGGATCCAACTAGTCTAGATCAGGAGGATTCGTATCCGTTTTCATCCCTAGGGCTCGGTCTTTGCTGGCTGCATTCAATTGCAGCTTGTGCAGGTTCTCTCCAAGCCAAGGTTCTAAGATCCCAAGATAGCCCCTTCTAAAAAGGTAATTAGATACATGTCACTCTAAAGTGGCTGTTTTTGAAACATGTGATTAAAAAATGTGAAACATATACGATGCCACTTCTAAGTTAAATTTATTTGAAGCGTGCTATTATGGAGCACCTACAAAGTTTTCTAGACTAAAATATATCTCGATCTTTTTCTTCATGACCTCTTTCCCTCTCTCGCCCTCTTCTTCCATGGCTCTAGCCGCCACCTTGGCCTTCTCTAGTGAGCTTCTTAGCTCCTTATCCCTCCTCCTCCTCTGTTTCTCCGTCCCCCACAGTCGACTACCCCTCTGCACCACCTGCATCATTGCCACCTCCATTGGCGACCTCAAGCAACTTGAATAACGTTAGAGGCTGCAAGATAGTCTAAGTTGCGATGGGTGGCCTAGGCAAAGCTTTGGACGGCACAACACTGGTTGAGCTCATCGAAGGATGAAGAAGAATCAGTACTATTAAAAAATCTCTCATCGTAAGTGATGAGTGATGTCATACTTCACTAAAATTACTCATCATGTTATTCGTCGCAACAAACTTATCTTATGTGATACAGGCCCTTAAAATTCTCATGATGGGTGCAACCAAAGTATAGCGCACGCCAGCCTCTGCTACCATCCATGCAGTGGAATTTGGATTTTTCTCGTAACAAAATATGGATGCTTAGCTAGCAAGGAAAATGGGAGGAAGAAGAAATGAGGTTAAAACAATAAAAAATAAATAAAAAGATAGATGGGCAAAATTGTGTATAGCGTTACATTTCAGAGGAATGATGCTGGACAAGTTTCAGAATTTTTAATGACGGTTGACTGGTGGTATTTTGGAGTGTATGTGGTTATGCATTGTGTCTCTCTGTTGTGCTTATAATCTAGACTTATTTTACGGCCGGTTTTCGAGAAGATTTCGGCCACTAATATTCTTTAAAGTTCACACTTCGGTGTATAATATCATAACTTACTATCATTGATTTAGATGTTCCGTATATCATAAACACATGTTATAAAACATGTGAATTAAATGCCATGTTTTGATATTTTCCTCGGTTTCGTGGCCTTCGGGTCGGGCAAAGATCGGCAAATATTTGGCGTTTCCACCTCAGATGGCTCCGCCGTGCGCCTTTCCCTTTCACCTGGCCTGGACCCCAAGCCGGATCTACCTCGGCAAAACCGCACTCTAGCTACACAGAATAGCAGCCAGTCGTACAGCCCGAAAAGTAGCCCGAAAAGTAGCCGTTGCCTTTCCCACGATTCATAAACAAGCGAGGCTGTTGCATTGCGTTCAAACCCATCGGCGGAAGGGGAAAGGAAAGCCGTTTCGAAACGGTTCGAGTGGAGCGCGCGGAGATCTCGGCCACGTCGAGCGAAATTGGAATGGTGGAGATCGGCGCGAGCTTCATGGTAGTTCCCATCTCCCCGAAGCCCAGATCATATCCCGTCTTCCCATCCATCTTGCGCGATTTTGGGTTGCCTTGATTGGACCTCCGGTTCGCGATTTGCTGGATTTGCTTCTGGTGATGATTTTTTTGTGCGGTGTTTGTGGGCGCGTGCAGGACAAGGTTGAGGCGGCGGTGGAAGAGGACGCGGCCGGCGGGGGCGTCGGCGGGGACGAGAAGGGGGTGTGGCCGGCGGAGCCCCTGCCGGAGCCCCCCGACGAGGCCGGCCCCGTCGGGTGGCCCATGCCGGAGTTCTGCCCTCTCACGGTGAGCGAGACACGTGCTCGGCGGCTCGCTGGATCGTTCCCAACTGACGAAACCTTGGTGGTGCTTTGATCGGCAGATCCATGGGGCGGTGGAGGAGTCGTTCCTGGAGACCCTGGGGAAGGACGCGCGGCCGCGGAAGGCGGAGGCGGAGGCGGAGGCGCTGAGCCCGGACTCGCGGCCGTCAAGCAGCAAGCGCCAGCGCCCCGGCACCGCGTCGCCGCCGTCGTCCATGAGCCCGTACCGCAACATCCTGCAGGTGTTCCAGCAGTGCAAGCAGGACGTGGCCTGAGAGAGGAGGAAGACGAGCACAGCACACAGGCCGTGATGCCACGGCTCTTTTACTCACTTCATCATACTAACTGGTTGCTTAGGATCATTAGCATGTAAAGATCAAGTACAGAACGCCGTCACAAATCGTTTTGCTTTTCCAATGCAATTTTGGCTGGTTTTAAAGCCTGTTCAAGAAGATTGAGCTGAAAGCTGAACTTGTTTTTTAAGAGCTTTAAAAAACCATTTCGAGATTTCCAAGAAACAGAGTAATCATTGTTAAGAACTTTGAGAAGCCGTTTTGAGATTCTGAAGAATCGGAGTGAAGTCACTGTGTTTATCCTTTACAAATGGCTACCTTGTTCTAGAAGATCGAGCTGAAAGCTAAACTTGTCTTTTAAAAGCTTTAAGAGACCTTCTCAATAAAATGGGCTCAAAATCAAAGCGTTTGTTGTTAGAAATAGGCCGGCATTTAGTGATACAGTAAGTACGTGCTTAGCTCGGCTGTTGAGAAGAGTAATGTGAAAGCTGGAACTTCCTAAAGGCATGTATTTTTTTTTTGGTCAAATCTGGGACACAGCAAATGAAATAAATAACAAAGGTTTTATTGAGGACAGAGGCATCTTTTACAACATAGGCTATATGATGGACTTGTTACAAAATATACATCCATCTCAACTCGCCAGTTTGGCCAAAATCACCATATCTAAAATCTTCACTTCGTATGTGTCATCGAGCTTCACAATGCCGTCGGAACCATCTATACCTATGAGCTTTCCCGTGACCCCACGGAAGTTGCCGTTCATGATCTTGATCCTGTCGCTCTTCTTTGGCCTGACGACCTCGAACTCGTTTGGAAGAACCGTCACTACATCTCCATTGCCTGATGACCCGAGTGCAACATGGCAAGATCCATCCTACAAGTTCAAATGCTCAGAGGTGTCAGCATAGTGCGAGACAAACAGAATACAACGCATCTTTGCAGCCAACAGCACACATACATACCCCAAGCACTTCCCTGACCACACCAGGACCGTCATCACCTGCCCGCAACACGTTGACTAGAACATCTGGCAACAGCCAGTTACCTTCACCTTCACCACCTGCAGGCATTTTGGCATACAGTTAGACGTGTTCGCATAGGCTGCTTCGCGTAATATGCTGATTCTAGCAGCATATTTGGACAATTTTTTTCTAAATGATGACAAGGATGCACCTATTATGGGCGACATTATATCCATTCCAACATTGCCTGGAGTCATCGGTTGACCACCAGGTGTACCAGGAAGGTACGAGGCAGAGTTTGGTGTCATTGGTTGACCAACAGGTGTGGACGGCACATATGGGCTTGGAGCATTTGCTAAGAGGACAGGATGTAAATAAGATATCAGAACAAAAATATTTGTGAAGTACAGGGTAATGCCATATCAATGACTAAAAAGAAACTTGAGTTGAATAGCTCTCAATACCATAGTTGCTCTCCCTAGGAGTTGGAGCATCATTATAACTAACTCCTGGAGTATTTGCCCACCCTGATCCAGGTGTCGGCGCTTCATATGGCCGAGCTGGTGGAGTTCCTGGCTGAACATTTTATTAAAACAAATGCAGGAATTAGAGATCTGATACAAACAAGTTATAAACAGTGAATAACAAACAGGTCAGCAAACACCTAACCTGGTAAGCTGGACTGCTTCCCCAAGTAGCAGGGTTTCCATCTTCCCAATTATCCCTGGTAAATCACCAAACAAGCCATGATCAACATCACAAATGAATTGGTATATTTAAGTTTGGAATATAAAAGCAACACAAAAGATACTTATACACCCTAGTAACAAGATATTGCATGGATCAGAAATACCAATCATAGAAAAAGTGTACAACCTCGGAGGGCTCATAGGAGCCCAGGCTCGACTGCGCATAGGAGTCCGCATTCCATCATGTATTGGCGTAGCTGTAGAAAATGAACAGACTTAGCATCCAAAAGTTTGGAGGGAAAATAGAAGCAGATAAAATGTATGACAAGTATGAATAAATAGCACAAATATTGTTTTGCTTTCAACTAGTATCGGCTGAAAGGACACTCAAAGTCTCAAAATCAAGTAGCATGTAACTTTCTCAGCACAAAGCAGAAAAATCGGTTGAGATTAGAATGTGACCACTATTGTTCACGAATTTCATGGTGCTAAGTATCAAAATAAACAGCATAGTTTCAGAAATCAACTGTCAAATTGTACCCTTCCAATTAAAGCGCATAGAACCAATGTAGGATGGAAAATGCTATGGCTGAACAGTTATGAGGACAAAGGAAAACATACCTCCAGGGTCCCGCATTGGAGTCTGATAGGGATGAAGTGGTGTTCGAGATGGGTGCATTGGCGTTTCCCCACCCAAAGAATATCTGGGTTCACTGATGGTACAACTAGTCAGCAAATCATATCGAATAATTTTCCAAAGATGCAAATGGAGAGTGAACTACCGGAATGGTGTTGCGACAGTAGGTGTGTCAGCGATATCATCCCTCTTAACTGTTTTTGGGTAGCCATATTAGCCTTCAACACATGAGAACTTGAGAAGTCATAGACTACTACAGATTAAGATAATTCACCTGAGACAATCTTCATTAACGAATCAAGCTCCACACGCACATGCACACCAGTAACCTCTTTAACACGGCCACGGTACCCTTTGAAAGGACCAGATTTAATTTTGATACATTTACCCACCAAGGCATCATGCCCTCTACCACCACGACCACCTCCAAACCTTCCACCATCTGCATTGAATTGCAAGGCTATAGTACAACAGCAAGAGCAAAACAAAGCTACTGTATTTGATAAAGCAATGGAGCTGCTTGAAAATTACGCAAAATACTGAATCATATCACATCAAGGAAAAAAAAAGCCACATTAGTCAAAGTATAAGAGTCCATACAATTCATTTGGGGTCCTCTTGGGGGCAGCCTTCCTGGAGATTGCAAAATGCTTGCCGGTGATCTCAAAGCACCAAGCCTAGGATCTGTGGTATCTACACCCTGAATCCACAAAACAAATGGCAAGTAAGAGAAAAAATCCACAATGACTGACCAATATTACTAAAAGAGGTCAGTACAAACATTTCCGCGGCGGCCACCAGTTGATCCACCGACAAGAAGGCAAGATTGTGCTTTCGCACAAATGAAGCCTGCATGTTCAAGGTGGTGCCTATCATAAATAAACAATATACCCTTATGTATGTGTTCCACAGGCCCTTGCTTCCCCTAATTCGACAAAAAAAAAGAGTATAAATATATTGAGATCGCAAAATAAGCTGCTCCAAAAAAAATCAACTAGCACAATTAATAAATGTGAAATGATACATACCTTACATGCTCCTTCAATAACCCTTACAACATCCTTTGCTGATATAATATTATTGGACCGATCTTTTGCGGATGAACGCCGATCAATTTTGCTTCTTATTTCCCTTAATTTTACTAGCACCACTTCAGGTCTATCCGGCACTCCTTTCAGAATCTAAATGTACACATTGGTAAATAATTTGTGGACTTCAATGTCACATTGAAACAACTAAAATGCTTCACACTTACCTGAAATGCTTCCGTTTCCACCCTTATAATTACCCCAAATGACATGTTGCTGAAAATTGTTTTAAAGAAGGTAAGCACTTAAACAAAATGAGTTATCGTTATGGGTCATTGGAAAGATAACTCACTCCAAAAGCACAAGATCATGCAGTTCATAATCACCGATTCTGGTAATTCCAGTCGTGATTTCAGAGCTCTCCACAACATGATCCGCAAACACACGGATCTGTGATCATCCATGAGAACATATTTAGGAATAAATTATCTGCTGTAGATTTGATACATCACAATCCATAATCATTAGGGGATAAAGAATTGCTCACGTGTTCTTTGGTTGTGTCAGATAAAATGATCAAGACATGCCCTTCAACTTTAATAACCATGCCTGTAGCACCTTCTTGAACACCTGATACCACTTTTACATGATCTCCAGGTTTGAAATATTTACAAAGCTCTTTCTCCTTGAAGGCCAATGTTTTCTGCAATTACAAAGAAATGCATTAATTCACCAGAAAAAAAAACTACAAGGCCACACCTCTCAAGAAAATTGGCAGTAATAATGATAGCTGAAAATGCAAACAATTACCGGAAGATCAGATATTTTAGGCCTGATGTGCACAGTATCGTCCTCTACTTTCTCAACCCATCCCTCCAAGTTTTTTAGATCGCCTTTAATAACAATGACAGCGTCACCCTTCATAAAGTGCCCTTTTTTCCTATTAGCAAACAAAGTAGATAAGCTAGCCATATCCCCATTCATGTCATCTCCAGGTTTCCTGAACTTTTCCAATTCATCAAATGTTGGCTGAATATTCTGTGTGCTGATTGATTTTATCGACACTGTTTTATATAAGAAACCATCTTTGAACATTAAACCATCAACCATCTCAAAGTACTCCCCAGAGTCTTTATCCCTCCTCCGCTCCACACGAATGTGCATTTCCCTATTTGCAGGAGAGTTAGCAAATGATAATAAAAGAATAGAAATGAAACACCATTTGATGACGAGGGGGTAATCACCTGGCCTCATCAATATTGAAGAATCGTGGTGGTGGGACAAATGTTTTCTTCTTTACAACTTCCCTCCCTTCCTGAAAGTATGATATTTGCATTAAGTACTCCAATAGTCCAATGAGCTCTAAATGAGCAGCTCAAATGAAAGTAAGGAATAAGTGGCAATCATAGTAATCAGGGCGCAATCCTCCCAGAATTAACAACTCAAAGATCAGAAAATGTTTTTCTTCAGATAGAGCATGAGACACAAGAAAAGGACACTGATTACAAATAAATGAAAAACAAAATTGAAGTATGGTTATATAACCTACCAGTTTACTGGCCAAAGCTTGCATATCTATTCTAGGGATGAGCTTCACAGTTACCCGTTGGCGTACATTGTCAACATCCACAACCTGCAAAAGATAATTATGTAAGCATTTGGAAAAGATATCTACAAAAAAACAATGTGACCGTACCTTAGCAAGGTCACCTTTATACACTCCCAGCTTCATTCGGACCCAAGTATCCCTTGAAAGATCAACAGACTTGCTCTCAACAGAGAGAACATCAGCCATTTCTTTTATCGGAACTAATGTTATTTTTGCTGAAGCATAAATGTTCCGTAGGCCTTTGCATGCCTGCATATAACAAGTTTAGTAGGGGCATACTTTTAGAGGAAATGTAATGTCAAACATATATTTACCTCCTTGACATGGGCCTCTTTTTCCGCTTCAACATAAATAAAATTTTTGAGATGATCTAATGCAACAACAGACTTTATCTGAAGATCTGGCCTATCAATGAATTTCTGCATTAGACAAATTGCTGTCTCCCTCTCATGTCCAATCTGAAGCCATAATTTGGTATTAGTAAAGTAGAAACAGCGTAAGCTGGCAGATAATTCAAAGCTATATCTTGAACCTACCGCGCATTTCACCATCCAGAGTTTTGGGTCCTTCACTGATGGCAATAGAGCTTGCTGCTCCACTTCCGCAGCTTCCTCTCCATACTCGATATGAGTAGATCTTGCATATCTCTCTCGTACTTGTCTTTCAATCTCATCGATATCCTCTTCTTCATCCCTCATAGTAATAGGAGGTCTTGAGGCCCTAACGGCATCCTCATCACGAATGTCGGCCCCGGCATCGTTAATAAAGTCTGGCAAAGACAAAGAAGCAGAGGTTAGTGCATTACAAAACTATGAACTATCTGACCTTGCTTTGTTAACTGATGTGAGATTAGTTCCATGTCAGTCAATATCTAAACAGTGGTGCAATTCCAAAGGGAAACTACAGCCAGCACTACCAGTAATAGCTATCATCATATCTCAAAAGACTAATTTTTCATTTCTTTTCTTAAAGAAGTGATCTAATTTGCTAATTGGTTCAATATTACATTCCACATCCTCAGATTATCAAAGAGTACCATGTCAGATCAATCAACTTGATGGCCTAATATACCCAAAAATTTAAAACAACAACTAAAAAAATAGCACGTGTTACAGACGTAATAAAATAGAACACCAAAACATGCTATCATAACATCATATAACTGTCACAGTTCACATATTGCTTGTGCATTCATAAACTACTCTACTGTTCCTATTAGATACAGACTCAGTCATAATGACATAGCAGGGCTGCTGCATGGAATTGTGGGCAGTAAATTGGGTTAGGATGACTAATTGCCCAGGTCTCTATCATGAATGAATGATACTGTAAGTAAATGTAAGAGATATTGTTCTTTCCAGGGATGTCCTGAGGTCATCATCTCTGTTCAACCAAGTTTCATCTCATCTTGCATTGTTGAACCAACTTAAACAGCAAAAGGTAGCAAGATAGCTGCCATCATTAATAGCTCTTGTTCATATGAATTTGCAAAAGAACACTACATATTTCAGTTTAGCACTTTAGCTTGTCCAGTCTTTTATTTATCATCAATTAACTGCCTTCCTTCGGAAGATTGCTGGTTACATTAACAGCTACAAGCCCTACAGCAATAGATTTATTGGCTTACTGTGTCTTTTAATGGTAGTAAAATTGGCTCTCATGAAAAATGATAATGTTAGGGTTTTGAGTAAACCCTTGCAGCAAAATTAATAGCACCTGACAATATCAATGGATAACATGAGGAGTTGAGAACAAATGCAGTCTTACTGATTATATCAAGCGATTTTGCTTGTAAATTGTGTCTTGGTTGAAATTTTGACAAAAAAAAATCATTCTAGAGGACAATCTCTCACCTTGTTCCCCTTGCTGCAAAATTTTAAATCTTTTGAACTGTGAAGCAATTTGTGGACGATGTTTCAAATTGATGGCAAGGTTTTGTCAAGCTTAATGTATGTACTTCTCTATCTACACATGATCATGTTTTTGTGCTCAAGTATTTCATTCAACATCCAGTAGAACGAATGAATTTAGTTTATATTACATAAAATTATAAGAGTAAATAGAACAGTTAATGAAATATATGCATAGTTTGGCAGATTGATTAACTGTTAACATGGCTATTAAAACTGATACAATTTTTTTTCGAGCAGATGGAATAGAGCAGTTCACAGTACATATGTTGTTGAATGCCAAATAATCTTTATGTTAGTGTCACACAGGCAGTAAATAGATTTATACTAAAAGAGTGGCTATGCCCTTATGGGGATCCAAAGTCAAAACCTTTCTGCAAATGACTTAGGTATAGATACAAACATTAAAATACACTTTCAAACAGGAAATTTCACATGCATGAAATTATCAATCTAACTAAAACACCAATTCAAGTGCAAGTTCAGGATCAGGTATCAAGCTTGCCTATGAATTGCATACAACAGGAGCCCCAATGTCGTCATAGTTGGTTTCAGATTTTATCATAAGAAAAACTTAGATCAGCCAAATTGTTGTCCCCAAATGATCTTAAGCACCGCAAGAGATCATAACCAATATAATCATCCGAATAAACTTGAATAAGTGCATACCAGCAAATTATATCACATAAATAATTGAGATAAGAGTTTCTGTATGGATTCCAATTCCAAATAATCCAGTCCGTAGTTAAACTTTATTGGCAGCTTCTTCCATAGAATACTAGACTTTTACTAAATAACGATAACTCAGCATGCAATTCATCGCCTATGAGCACATAGGAACATAATTAAGCTCCATATTGCGATGAGGAGCAGGGACCAACATCAAAATTGCTGCCTTATAGCTTCTATCCAAAATCGATGTATGCAATAAACACTATCACCTTCAATCTTTCCCACCACCTGTCACTCACTCGCAAATCATACAAACAAAATAAAGCTTCCTGTGTTGTCTGGAGGGGTAAGTGGCATGAAAATGCTACTTTCCCACTTGCCCCCCAAATCTGGTTCTGGAAATCAACCTAATAAGGCTCAGATCTCGCGAAATGCCACAAAAGCCCCAAATACAGCATCACAGCACAATCGAACAGCAAAGCACTCACCGTCCTCGCCTTCGCCTTCATCCTCCTCCTCCTCGTCCTCGTCGACCTGCGCCTCCTCGTCGAAGAACCCGCGAACCCCGCCTCTGCCCTTCTTCTTCGGCCGACCTCCGCCGCCGTCGTCGTCATCCTCCTCATCGTCGTCCTCGATGGCCGAGTCGTCAATAAAGTTATCGTTGCGCGAGCGCTTCCGCCCGCCCCCGCCCCCGCCGCCGCCACCACGGGAGCGGGAGGCCTTCCCTCCGCCCCTCGCCTCGTCCTCGTAGTCGTCCTCGTCCTCTTCCTCGTCGTCGAGGTCGTAAACCTCCTCCTCGTCGTCCTCCTCCTCCTCGACCTCGTCGTCGTCGTCGTCGCGGCCGCGGCGAGCCATGGATTTGGCGGCTAGGTTTTGGAGCGCTCGCGAGGCGTACAGAGGAAAGAAGGGCAGCCAGTCGTGGGCGGGGGCGGGCCGAGGCGAAGCTAAGCGAGCGCAATGTGTAGGAGGGCTACGGCGCGGTTATGCCGCGGTTGTTGCCTAGTTGGACTGTAATCGGACACGGGCCGGGCCACGTTTGGTCAGGATCGAGTGGGTCGCTGTGACACCCTAAAAACTAAGGGCCTATTTCGTTGGCGTCTAACATTGCCATATCTGACACGTATCATGTTAAATAAGTTTGACTGAATTAGACGTGCATTTGATTCATTGCCACACTTGTGACAGGGTTGCTCTTTTTTCACGGGAGCCACATGCAAGTTGCTCATGAAAGTGTGGCAAGATTTCTTTAGACAGGCTAAAGTGTGGCAGAGAAATTTACAAACTAAGTTTAAACGAGTTGGACAACTTAGGCATGGCCAATTTAGCCAAATTTGGTCTCAAACCAAACAGACCCTAATTCTCCCCTAATTTTTTAATCTTCAAGCAATTAAGATTTAACCCAAAACCACCGCAGTTTGGGCTTAGCCCAATTCGAACCCGTCTCTAACTCATCCCTATATATAACCCCCCAAAACTCCCTAAACTAATCTATTAACGCCAAAACCAATCTGCTAGCACAGTGCACCGCCACCGTCACCATCATTGTCGTCGCGGCCACCCTCATCGTCGTCGTTGTGGGAGCTCGAGGTAGCCATTTTCCTTATTGCTCCCTAATCGTGCCTGCTACTCCTCCCCGCGTTGTTGCAAAGCCATAGCGTGCTGCTGATGCCGCTGCCGTGCGTCATTGCCAGGCTAAGCCTTGCGCCAACCGCCCGGACCGCCCGAGACGCACTACCATCTTCTAGGCTATTGCCATGCCTAGCCTCGGTTGCACCGCCATGCGCCCGCCCCGAGCGTCGCTAGCCACCGCCGCTAGCCGCGTCGACCTAGCCGTCTGGCCGAGCCGTGCTCCTTGCACCCCTGCAGCCATCGCGAACTAGTGCCGCCGCCTCCGCTCAAGAGTTGATGCGCCCGCTGCAGCCGTCGCCTTAGCGCCACCCACACCTTTGCACCGCTCACCGCACCGCCGCCAGCGTCGCCCCTGCCGCCCATCAGAGCCGAGCCATGCAGCCTCTGCCTTCACCTATAGCCGCCATCTCCGCCGACCGCAACCGTCGAGCTCTTCCCTGGTAGGACCCCTCTTCCTCCATCTCCCTCTAATCTCTCCATCTCTCTGCCCCTTTCCATCTCATCTCCCAGCCATAGCTCATCCTCCCCTTATCCTTTCTCGCGTGGGCCGAGTAGCTATAGTGTAGGTCTACTGCTACAGTAATTTTCCTTTTGGGGATTTTCAGTGAATAGTGTTCCTTCACTTTTTCGCTGCGAATCCATCCTAGCACCAAATCCGGCGATTCCAGTTTCTAAAAAAACAAA
The DNA here is from genome assembly GCA_036346145.1 of Olyra latifolia. NCBI lineage: Eukaryota > Viridiplantae > Streptophyta > Magnoliopsida > Poales > Poaceae > Olyra > Olyra latifolia. The sequence goes on from CM070530.1 coordinate 8,288,026, forward strand.
AAAATCATATCTACTTAATATAATTTTTTATTTTATTTACTGTTTCTTGTATTTATTGTTGCTTCCTCGTTTTGCGTACGTTAGACCGCGTGGGCGACGAAGGAGAACCCATCGACGCTGCCGACGTCTAGCAAGTTCCCGAAGATCAGGAAAGCAAGCCTTTCTCCTAGAATCCTAATTTCTAGATTTTGTCAAAACTGTTATTTAATTAAATTATGCGTATTTGCCATAACAATTACTAGTGCATGTCGTCGATTTATACGTTATGCACCCATTACCATGAAAAACCTTAAAATAATATTATTACATAAATTGCTACTGTTTTCCATGAATTTAGATGGCTTAGCATTGCTTAGCTAGTTTCAAGGAATGATTTACTCCTATGATCATTAAAGAACCCAATTATAAGATAATTGAGTATGAGAATAAAGAACTTGAGATTTTTGATGGGATTGTTCATTCATTAATTAAAATTTGATCAACTAATAATTTGACTCAAAATGGGTGACCTGAGTCGACACTCCAGTCCTAAGGACTAATGGTCGTGATGGATTTAACTGAGGATTTATCATGCGACCGTAAGCCTGGTATGGAACGTGGCCTAATTTAGAGGGAGAATAACATCGAGATTGTCACCATACTTGCACCGTGGATGAGGTCCCGAGGGATGTGTCATCGCCAGTGTATTGCCCGGATGGAATTCCGGGGTACCGGTGTGACCTGTTAGATATGACTGTGACAAGTTTGGGGTTAGACTTTTAATAGGTTCTGTATTGACGCTATATTACGGGAGAGTATCATATCTTGCGGGAAAAACGTACAACCTCAGCAGAGTGTAAACCCATTCAAATGGTCGTGCTCCTGATTATAAGCATCTTGGTGGTTTTTCACATCGTAGCTACCCTTCTTAATTAATTTGACTTGGGTAAGGTTGATCCAGCCGTGTACCGTTGCTAGATGATTTATTATGAATGAAAACTATATTGAGTTTATGAGATGTGACAGTGAAAACTTGAGACATTATATGCTGAGATTGAGAATTAAACCATGTTTATGTTATTGTTAAGATTAATCATGAGAATTATTTATTTATTTATTTATGATTTATTAAATATTTTAATACTTTTAAGTTAAATGTTTTATACAAATGAGCCTTTATCTTTGCTAGGATGTGTCTAACCTGGCCCTTCCCATGAAAGACTTGCTAGCGTTCGCGTGTTAACCCCGGCTTTTATTCGAGACTGCTTATTCCACGAGCAGATCAAAAGTATGATCAGAAGTACTTTGCTGATTATCCAGAGGGTGCTCAAGACTACTAGCTACTTCCCATTCAATATGTGCCTATAGCCATGATGGAACACTACTTTTATTTGCTTCTTATTTACATTAGTAAAGACTTATTGTTATTATAAACTATTGTGATAAGTGGATCTGTTGCACTCTGATTACTTTTATTAGTTAATGCAATGTTCGTATTTATACTTTATTCTTGTTGTGCTGTGGGTATGAGCTTTGATCCCTAGAACTCATACTGTTAACATAGAGGGGCTTGGTTTAGTAAAACGGGTCCCGACAGTCTGTTCTCATACCCAGTCAGTAACGGCCCAAAGGCTGATGATTTTCCATTGTTTCTTAGCTCAAAGCCTCAAATGCTTCGTCTTTTCAAAAATGTTGCTCAAATATTTTGAAACTACTCCCGTTTATTTTTATAAGACGTATTTTTATTTAAAAAAGTCAAACTTTATAAACTTTGACCAATAATTAATCAAATTATATACATCTTTTGTGTACAAAAGACATATCGATAGATTTGTATTTCAATTTGCTTTTGATACAATATTATTTTGTAGAAATTGACAGTATATAATAAGAGAAATTTAACGGTCAAACTATATCTTCAAAGACATTTTTAAATCAACTTCGTCCTATAAAAATAAACGGAGGGAGTACTTCTTAGAGCTCCTAACACTTGGTTGAATTAAATATTTTGATTTATCAAAACTCTTGAAACCTAGCGTTTTAGATGTCCAACTATTTAGACGCAATTGTCGTTCCCAACATAACTAATTAATAATTCTCCGTTGGAGACAATAAGATGTTAGCATCAATACAACAACCGTTGCGTGTAGATCGGAGGGAAAGATACATTTTAATCATTCTTACTTTAGACTTTGGAGTACATTACTTTGTCTAGTTATATCTTGACTTGCAATGCTAGTTATTGTCCCTAAATAGGTAAAATCGTTTAAATACATCCAAACATGGTTTTGTCATTGTGGTTTTTTGATGTGCCTTGCATAATGGCAATGACTTAGCAACTGAAATTAAGGAAATATGAAAATAGGCTCACATAGTGAATCTCATTCCTCGTCTCCAATAGAGCATTGAAACTGAGCCCTTTCTCTTCCCTCTGCCGCACGGTTGGCCCTCTTGTGCGTAAGATGCTTGTGCCTAAGGTACTCTAAGGAGAGGTTATATCCACTAGGTCCAAGGAGCCATTATCGGGACTTCAAAACTCAACCTCTCAAATCAATAGGCCACTTAGACATTTGTTCACATCACTTTATGTCTCGCCTTATTCTTATCCAAACCCTTAAATTAATTTGATTATCTTGTTCACGAGATTACAAATCGTTTCACTAAACAAAAAAATTGCATGAAAATAAAATTGACTATACGACAAGTGGATTCTATTACTTCGGGTATTTCTTTTTTGTTATTTTGGCTTACCAAAGTATACTAGCCCACCATGATGCTCCCCATCCATCTACAAGGTGGCAAAGGGTACCATCTAATTGGTAAAGAGGCATATGAAGCAAACTGTTCACGCCGAAAGTTGGCAATCGGCCAAACACACTGTGACCTTAGGGTTTTGGAACCCCATCATCACCAAATTTAGGGTTCAGGACGTAACAACTGATTTGATCCTACAATCGGTAAGAAAAGACATAATTAGTTTTAGATAGTCGATTAGATCTTGAAGTAGCATGAACCTGTCAACACTTGAGGACAACCAAAAAAGGGGTAACAAATTAAAAAAATAACAAAACTATCGGCACAGATTAGATCTAAACCAATAGATTTGAAGGGTAAACAATCTACTACTAAACCGACGAAATCAATAAAGTAGCAGAAAGAGGGTAAACAGACTATTGGCTAGACCAACAAGTCAATCAATCCAACAGAACGAAGGATAGAAAAACTATCGGCTAATAGCAACCTGCAAGTCAATAGAACAAGGGTAAATAGACTATTGACTGATCTGTAAAGCTAGATAAGACGATAGAACGAGGGTGAAACCTAATCCTTAATCAAAACGGCGATGCGCAACAATATCGATTAAGACAGTGTTTCGATAAACCAAGCAAGAAGATCGGACTAAACCGAGACAGTACTTGCCTGGGGTTATATCTTGAAGCTGATTGAGAAGGCGATACACAACAAGTTGATCAAAACCAAAATATGGCAAAACTAGACTAAATATGACGAAAGGTAAAGGAACAGATAAAAGTAGATTTGATTGATTGGTGTTGAACCTTTTATACGCCGCTATCGGCTCCATATTTATACAGACACATGACTCGATCGTCTTGGACTCTAACTCGTTTTCCATACGAGTTATAACTCAATACTTAACAAATTTATCTAAGAGTCTACATAACTTTACCTAACAACCCGATACAAATCTATCTCACTATAGCCGATCCGGCCATAACAATCTCTCCCATAGCTGGCCCAACTTAGCCGATTCTGGATTCTTCTATCCCAATCGCATGTTTTCAAAATTGGATGTCAACACAAACTAATCGGGTTCAGTCAGCTGGTTTTAATGGAGTGCTTGAGGGGCACGATACCTGGCATTGTAGGTAAGGTTTAAGCAGACGAATTGTACTTTTCCATATTGAGGTCTTCACACCATTTTTTGACCAAAAAAAAATCACCACATGCTTTGGAGAAGAACAAAGCACCCTAAATAATTAGCTATCGCATGGAAATTTTGGTGAAGCCGAAATACCATATCACCATTTGCCATGCGAGATGCTCAAATGAGGAACTCGAAAGCAACTTGTGGATTTGCAATAATCCTCGTCCATTTTGCCACCCTCATCCATCCTTGTTGTTGGCCTTGGTGCTACAGTGTGACGGCTCACTCTATTTAGGCTACTATCTACCCCTCCCTTCGTTGTCCAAAGGTATATTTTGTTTTACTAACATTTTATTAGTGCACCTCGGCTTAGAATGATGGATAGATTTCCACATCTGTCTATAGAAAATAGCTGCTATTGGTAGCAATATTGCACAATTAGCTGTGTGGTTCAATTTAAGTACACAGGAAATCGATGGTAGCTATGTATTCTCGAACAATATACTCGATAGCACAAATTCACAATAGTGGATAGATTGAAATATCGAGAAATGCAACTTCACATATATTTCTATGTGCCTCGACCGCCATTGGAGTATGCCCCGAGATGCGTACGGCCCCTCCCTTTCTCCTATGTTTTTTCCAAAAAAAAAGTCCTTCCATTTTTGAATTCTTGCATCAAGTCCCTCATTCCCTCTTCCTCTCTCCTCCCCCCTTCCTAGTGGTCGGCGCCACTGCGGCAACCCTCCTTTACCCCCAACCATGGTGCAACCGACGCCGACCACCCCGCCACCGTATTTTCTAAAAATGGAAGGGATTTTTTTTAAAAAAAGGAAAATTGGCACTAGAGCATAATTAAAGTGGTGGGCATGTTATATAGTACTGATAAATCGATGCTTCGTTGCTTAACATTGTAAATTTGAGACGATGTGTTGTATAGCAGAGTTTTTTATTCACAATAATGCTACACACCAAAACGCATCAAATTTATAGTTGTATATAATAAAACCTCAATTTATCAATGTAACATGCCATAGCCACCACTTCTCACTACACCAAAAGAGGTCATATATACCGGTACATCAATGTTGATTCATATAAAACTGGCACAAATGTTCTTATTTGTGCCTGTTTCATAAATGGGTAGGTGAGGGAAACTCATCTATACCAGTTTTTTATGTGTGTCGGTTCAAAAATAGACACGGCACAGATAATGCACAGATCAATACTAGTTCATAAATAACACCGGCACAGGAAACTGAAAAAGGCGGGAGCTAGGGAAAGTTGTGCGGGCTCCAAATTGAAAAGTTAGACCGTCAAAAAAATATTGTCTCTCTCCCTTGTCACCTCCTACCTTTATTACTCCCCTTCTCTCTCCCCTTATTACTTCCCACTTTCTTTACCGGCCACACATCTCTCTCCCCTCACATCTCCCTTATCTCCTCCCACTACAGACCCAACTCGCGGAGGTAAGAGGGACAAAGCAGCGGCGGGGGGTGACACAAGCCTTGGCGCTTGCGCTGGCTGATATAAGCGTCTTGCGAGAACAAACGAGACGTGCGGGTACGGACACGGCATGGCAGCGCGGCGGCGGAGTGGTAGGGCTAGCAGCGGCTTCGATTACTGATTTTTTTTTATCATCAATGCGAAAAAGTTAGTGTCTATTCAAAATTTAGCACTAATGCCAGTTGAGAACTTGCACTAATGGCCACTTCTGTGGTAGTGTCTTATGGTGCTCTAGGGGCATTTTTCTCTTTGGTAAAATGACAGGAGTTAGGGGAGGGTGCCACACGGAGCCCAGAGCACAATTCGATGGGTCCAAATGAGCATGGAACTAAATATGTACATGGGAAAAGCACATTGGATTGAAATATTGGCACAAAAATCGTTTTGATGGTGGCATGCTTAAAAAAGTGGCACTAGGTAGGAAAAGAAAGTATCTTTTCTTTCATGGAAAATGGTCACCTGAAGCACATAGATGTGGATTTTTTGACAAAGAAGCTAGTGACCTTTATAAGACTAGCCAGGGTAGAGTCACGCCTCCACTCTTCTCACCCCACCCTGAGCTGACCCATCGCTAGGTCAAAGTTGATCGCCATACTAGTACCCCAGCTTGCCTCTGCCCAGTCTAGTGGAGGAGTAGACTGGCATGCTGACGTAATGCACGTGAGACCGACGATAGTGAAGGAACATGCAAGAAGACCTGCGGTACAATGAAGAGAGGTCGAGGAGAGGTCGACAACGCTATTGAGAGTCTCCTAAGGACGCAAAGCTATGGCTTAAACAAGGATGGCATATGTTGAAGGGCGGTGTGGGAAGAGGTGATTTGAGGCCACAGGCTACGGGAAAGAAGGCAAGGAGATGTTGTTGGGAGAGGAGGTGAGGAGGGGCAACTGGCCATTGGGTGGAGACATGAGGAGGGGCCATGAGAAAAGGAAGGACTAAAGCGTGGGAGTAGAGAGCTGTGGCATTGGTAGGGTAAGGTAAGGTAAGGGTGAAGTTAGGGTTTAAAATGTATCTCACATATTGAACCATTGGATATGCATCCTATCATTCATATTACTTTGGATCGGGTAGGTGCGGGGCAACGTTGGACCTAACACAACACAAAGGATCGATGCCCTAACCCAATTGTCCCCTAGTAGTGTTTTTAAAAAGACTTGACTAGACCGAATTGGGTAGGGACCATGTGGGTTAAATGTGGACTTGGATCTCTAATAAAAGAAGCACAAAGATGTGTTGCCGTCATGGGCTATGAAGATGGGATGTGCATCCTCTGTCTTCGTCGTTCGCCTTCCATCCAACTAATAAATCAAACAATGGATTCATCGTTCATCAGTGCTAACCCACCCCAATGCCCTAAGGCCTATCATCTATCTTTCTCACAAGCCCAAGTGTCTCCAAGCCATAACCTCTTTCTCCTCCCTCTCCCTATGGAATCGCTCACTCATCTCTCACCCCTCTTCCCACACTGCCCCACCCTAGGGTTCACCCAACATCTCGATTAACCACTATTAATTAGTGGTTAACCATTTTACATAAACCAACCAATCAGTTAACATCTTAGTTTTCTCAGTTAACGGCATGATTTTTCTAGTTAACTGTGGTTAATCGCGAAAACCACTAAACTGCTAAGTAGCCATTTTTTAGGTCAGTTCTACTAGGGATTATCTCATAATTACCTAGCTCTTGTGCTAGGCCCCTAGCGCTAAGTGGTTAAGGAGAGTGGTTTCCTTCTAAGTCGCTTAGTAGATACAATGTGTTGGCTAGACCTGTCGAACCCCAATGTCGTGAGCTCTTAGCTCATGGGTCATAGGTCATTCGGCTTAGCTCTAAGTTGCAAGGTCCTAGGCCAACACACTGGCTCACGCCCGTCATGGGCTAGGCCTTCTTAGGTCGTTAATGGTGGTGGTTTTCCTTTAGAAGGTTATATACTTGCTTGGCAGGTACCCCGTGGGATCAACTATAGATATAGTCCATAACTTGACCCATATGTAAAAGGGAGATCATGAGCATGTTCGGAGTGGTTAGGCTGAATGAATAAGTTAGTTGAGCTGAAGCTAGTGAGCTGAATGTTAAGCTGGATTTTGAGATGTTCTTGAATATGCTTCTTGAAGCTGGCCTACTTCGTTTATGTTATTTTTAAGGGCTTTAGAGGTGGCTTCATGATAAAAAAAAGGACTAAAAAAGTCAAATTGGTTTTCTAACCAAATAAGCCTAAGCCACTCTGAACATGCTCCATATTCAGCATGGATTCCATATCTCTAATAGGATCAAGATTTTCTATAGATGGGATGCTGCTCAACACTATATAAGGGCCCCGACTTTTAAGGGTTGGGAGAAGATCTTTGGAGAGCCAAAGACCCTAAGCCAAAACTCAAGGCGTCAAAGTTCAGTGGAGCTTCAAGGCGACCAAAGGCGTACAAGCTAGGATTATGGTGGATTTAGACACATACAACACTATAATCTTTATTCTCTTCGTATAATGAAGAAAGGTCGAAGGAGAGCAATTATTCAACCTTAGAACTCGAACTAGGGTAAACTTGCATGACTTGGCCTTGATCACCGATGTCTCGTTCCCTACGTGGAGCTCCCTTATGATCCAAATGCAAATTCATGCCAGCGGGTGAGAGAGATCTCATTCATCGGCAGGTTCAATAGGGTGAACCCTGCACCACCCTTGGCTCCCACTCTTTAATCTTCTCCCTAGTCCGACAGTCCTCGCGCAGCTGTACCACCATCACCCCTCCCCTCATAGTTGCAACTTTTCCCTTTCACCCATCGTTGTTGTACCTCACAAGGTCACGACCACTCCATGCATGTCCATGAAGATGGATTTTTTAATATTTAATATTTATTTTTCATAATTAAAAAATAAATAATCTTTTTGCCAAGATTAAATAAATAGACATAAGTAACAAGGAAAAAAATCCCCCGTTGATTTGGCGATTTTTCCTATATGTCAACCGCGTGGCTCGGAAGCGGCATCTATATCGCCAAACCAATGGGCGGCAGGGTTTTTTAGCAAAAAAGGAAAACACATTGTCTTCTTTGCCCTCAACCTTTAAAACGCCATCCAAATAAATAAAAAAATTCTGAAAAATTCTGTAGAGTATGCTATATTCAAGCATTCCACAAAATTTCAACCCAAAATATTACTTGCACAAAGGGAAACAAAAAAGACACATTATTTGGGCTAACATTTCATTAGAACTTGAAGGTAGAATACCCTACACTATCCAAAAAATTTAGAAATGTTCGTGGTTATTTGATGGCATTCTAAAGGTTGAGGGTAAAGAAGGCAATATTTTTTGACTTTTTGTGAATAATAAATCATGTCGCCCATTGTTGGACAATAGGTACTGCTTCGTAGCTATGTGGCCTAGGGTGGGCGGTGGAGCTTGGCCATATAGGCTTGTCGCCCGTTGGTTGGAGATAGGGAATGTTGTAGGGATAGTATACCAACCCCTATGGCCCAATGAATCGAAGAAACGTGAAGTGAAACACCATCCTCATCCCAGCTCTAGATACGCCTCGCTAAGAATTGGTGGAAGAAGACTCAGGGGCCCGGCATCATGTCCATAGGCAGAGCAGTGTGGAAGCCTCGCACAGCTTGCATCAGAGGAATCCCTTATATGTCCCTGTTTTAATATGACGGTGGGAGGGCACTCTCATCCGGACACCTTTAAGATCATGGCCAAGAGACGCTTTCACCCCTATTTTAGGAGTTTGCAGGGGTAGTTTAGTCATTTAGAGTAAAAGTCAACGGTGTCCTGGATCTGTGGATCTAAATGGGTATTTCGGTCCTTTCTGTGTAAATTCTCCCCCTATAAATAGAAGGACCTTTGTACATGCAAGGGGGTTCGAGCCCCCAAAAGACAAGAGATCAATATACATCTCGAATTCCACATTCCGAAAAAAAAGCTGAGTGTTGAGTTCCTTTGAGGCTCTCTTCGTTAGGTCGTACCATGCTGCTCTGCTATGCATGTGATCCAAAGAAGAGGTACCTCAAAAATATCTGTTGCGGAGCATTCCGTCAACAGGTAAAAATCGCTAACCAACAGGTTACGGCCATCTATTTATTTAATTTTTTGGTCAAAGGACATTACTTTTTTAATTATGAAAAATAAATATTAAAATGTCAAAAAAAATCCAGGAGGAGGCTGAGAACTGTGTTCGTCGACTCCAATCGCTTGGTGGGCTGAAAAACTCGACAAAAGGTCGCCCTGAAAAAGCCTAGCTAATCAGCCCATGCCGGCCCGGAGACACCCAGAACTGGATCAAAGCTTTCGTCAGTGACTGTAGCAGCTACATGTCTCCGCTAAAAGAAAGTACCAACAGGGTACAGCTAATGCAGTGAAGCAGCGGGAGCATCACGTTAGAACTCGTCTTAAAATGGGGTAACCTTTTTCCTGGATCTGCCACAGTAAAATTGCGTATGACCAATATCACACGTACCCACAAGGCCACAACAGAGCATATATAGAGCAAGAATAAGCCAAGCATTTAGATTGAAAAACAGTTAGACCGAAAAAGTCAAAACTTTTAGCTTTTCAATTTAACCCAGTTAAAAGAACACGCTGTCTTAGTTCGACGATGCTCAGTGCCTGTATCAGTCTGTCCGTCGCACCGATTCATTCCTGGCCGAACAGCCGGCGACGGCGAGCCTCCATGAAAGGCCGATGAGGGGAGCCGATCGGCCGCGTCCGGCTCCACCGAATCGCACCTCCACGATCACGAACGCGCTGCCGCCACCATGCGCGGGGAGGGAAGTAGGACGCCGGTGCGCCGTACATGCCCCTAGTTAGCTAGGAAAACCAGCAACAGGCCGGTCCCGCGCCGGGCGGGCCTGACGGCTGGATCGGGTCGCGCGTGCATGGCGCCGCGCGCGACAAAATCACGCGTCACGCTGCCCATGTGCGGTCGCCCCAGCCTGCTGAGATCTTTCTTTCTCGCTGCCGATTTCCCTTGCGGAAAGTGCCACTGCCCACTGCCACGCCTCCAGCAGGCCAGTAGTGTTCTTCCCACCACTCCCCCATGTCGCTGATTCATGCGGTCTCGGGGGGTTCTCACGTATCAGTGTATCACTGCTCTTATCGCGGGCCGATACTCTATAGTCATGTATTCTTATGTTCTGCAGGTAATCAGGTTGCTGTCTTGCTGATATATACGTGGCGGTACTCGATCGGGTCTTCAAAGATGAAATGGACAGTAACGTGTAGAAGCAGGAGTAGGGCTTTGATTGAGGTATATATATCCTTCATTCAAAAGATAATGCGTGCTCAATCGCCGCACTTCTAAATATATAGCTTAGCCGTTTCTCTGAACCAAACACAATGGTTTCTCTAAGCTATTTGTGAAACTCTTAAAACCAAGTCAAACCAAACGTTTCGGCCTCTCGAAACCATTTCATGAAGCTTTGAAAGTTCATGTTTTTCAGTTCAGTTAAAATGAACGGATAATGAGTCATTCACGAATCGGGGCGAAGGAGCTAGACTGCTAGACTTCACGAGTCGTGCTCTCTGGAGTCATGGGAATGGACCACCTTCACAGTCAGCAACACATCAGCCATTAAAGGCAACTCGAGCCGGAGATGAGTCACGGCGAAACCAGTGCCTGCCGACCTTAACCATCTCACTCGCTGGCTCGCTGAATCGCCCCGAATAGCCTAGCCGACGGAGCAACGGAACCGAAAAGGGACGCACGAGCCATGCAATGCATGACGATTGAACCACATGGCCACATCAGGCGCGCCGCGCAAGCTGTTGCTCTGCCACTGGCCGGCGCCGCCTCCCCGCGGGGCCGAACGGCCGGGGCCAGCGCGCGCGGCGCGGCGCGCGGGCGCGAGTGGGAGGCCGGATTGCCGAAACGTTTCGAGCGTTCGAGCGCGGCCGCGGGCGCGCGGTGTTTGCTGCGTCGGCCCGCGCAGCGGTGGGCGAGCGGCCAGCGCGAGGGGAGCGAGCGCAGCCGCACGTACGCTCCGGCGCTGACGAGGACACAAGTGTTACCGCCCCGGCCGGTCCCTTGGTCAGTTGGTCTTTAAAGCGATCGACGCCGACGCATGTAACCATCAGTTTTACTGACGGCTCGGCTTTCGCTTTTCCTTTCTCTTTTATCCGGTGTATGTATCTAATCTAAATATTCAAAAAAGGCATAGGTAACAAAATTTTCAAGAGTTTGACTATATATATATATATGGGGATCACACGATCGTTTCTGACGGGAGGGAGTAGTTATCGCATGCTATATATATATCGGTCTCATTGGCTATTTAGTATAGTTTCTTTGCAAACTTCCCGTCCAGTGAAATTAGTAAATTTATGTGTACCAGTACTCTTTTACATAAAAGTTGTGTACTAACTACTAGCTAGACCGCACACCATTTGTGATCGTAGATGGAGCGAAACCTAGCTAGTACATGTGTACAACGATATCTACTCACCGCTTTAAACTGATCTGTTCTATTTGCCATTGTCAATTTGACCTGCCAAACACATGTGGATCACAGATATATAGTTAAGCCTCCACGGACAAGTTTGCAAGGTCTCGAAGAGGATTACTCAAGAAGATTCACCTTGGTAAATCGTTAAGGTTTTAAAAGGCTGTGAGTGCACTGCCAAGAGTAAGGCACCATTTCAGCCGCGCGTTTTTGTGTAATAGAAAACCACAAAGTCAAATCAAATATCTTGGATTTGTATAGTTATTTCTTGAAACTCTCAAACCTCTTGAAGTCTAGTACGTAATTAGACATTTTAATTTCGCAAAGCCGTTTCTTGAAGCTATGAGGCCCATGCGTTCAATTGGAGCAATTCCAAGAGGGCCTTAGGTTGTGGTTGGTTCAAGGTTAGGGATGGATTAATTAGTGGTTTAATCGAAACACTAATGGTGTAATTAAGTAGGACCAAATTAATCTGGCCAACAACATTTAACCCTGCTAATTCAGGATTAAGTTGACCCCACATGTCATAGATAAATTCGCAACGCCTTTTAGTTGCTTCTCATTTTCGTTTTCTCCCAAAAGCAAGGTTTGGTTTTGAAATTTAGCCGGGTCATGTAAAACCTATTCCCCCAATATCCATGAATAACATAAGAATTTCGAAAAAAAACTGACACACGCATTCTCACACTTCCTTTTGCCTCCATAAAGTGGTTCTCACTAGTTACATCATGCATCCTGTTTCTGGTTTACCCTTTTTTTAAAAAAAATAGACATGAATGCGACCACTGGCCCATTGCTACAAGCATAATGCATGCAGTTTTATAGGAAGCTTTTGCAAAGCGGGAGATTTGTCGTTCTATTCGCCATAAGCATAAGCTAAGCTAATTAAGCTCTCTCTCTAGAAGAAAAATACACCTGCGCGGACTTTTCTTTTCACCAGAAAAGCAGTAATGATTCTGCGGTAGAATATTCTCTTGAATGTGCGCATCTGCACAGGTTAGTTGGCCGTTAGCTTCCCGCCATTTGTCTAAGCGCGAACGCACTCGATCTGCCCCGTCCAGTCCCCGCTTTATTCTATAGCCACTGGGGCCACTACGTTTCTGTATCGCTGGTTGGGTTGAAAATTCATGGATAAATCCACTTCTCGGAATTTCGTTCAAACCATATATTATTCCCTCGGCAAAGTCTGGCATTTTGGACAATGCCCTCGAAATACAACTCACCCCACTAATTACTAACATTAAAGTTTATTTATGAAAACAATAAACTATAATATTTTGGAAGCAGGTTTCTGTGTAAGATCTAAATATTTGAAAAGCTTTCCTTGTTTGATTCAACTTAAACTAAACCTATAATCTATAACAGGAAATTTGTCTATTTTAAGCCAAAAACTTGTTGTTTTTGAAGATTTTAGTGTTTATACTTGAAGCTCTCAAAACCAGTGTTTAATAATTTTTTTTCTATCTAAAAGTCCAAACAAGGTCACAACTTTTCATATTATAATTCGTGACAACTCTTTAGCTTGAATGCATGTAGTCAAATAAAAAACGAGAGTTTTCTTGATAGGGGAGTAACATCACTATTAAATAATCCTCCTCCTTTAAGGAAAAACATATTATAAATATAGTAATAACTATCGTTCAATTTTATGCCATTTTATGAGCACTTCTTAGGGTATGCTTGGCAACAAAATCTGGTTTCTTAGAGCATATACAATGTTCCATGTCAGCTGTCTGTAAGCCTTGCCATGTAGGATAAAAAATGATGTGGATGAGAGAGAGGGTGCATAGAGAGTTGAGCCATCTCTTAATCTAGAGTCGGCTCTAGCACGGGAACCAAGATAGGTTGTGTGTGGAAAAAAGTCTACTCATTAATAAACTGTCTATACCGTTGTATGGGTTGTCTATAACGCTGTCTATAAATTACTTGTCAACCTATTATAGACAGCAGTTGTCTATACTATTGTACATGCCCTTAGATTGCCGGGTGAGGTTTTTGGATAAAAAACAAACCCCATTCCATAACTTTGATATGGTTCGAACCATGATTTTTTTTAGTTTTTGAACTCCACATCTTACCCAAATTTTGAGTTATAACTTTGATACAGTGTGTTTGAGCAAAATGTGGCATCCACAAAATATGCATATTAAACAGGGTTGAGTCCCAAAAGAAACTGAGTTGGAGATGGAGTTAGTTGATACCAAAATTTTCTATGTTCACATTTTGAAACTACGTGTATTACAAAACAAAGCTTCCTCTAGATTATGCTGCCAAATAATCCCTTAGAAGGAGATGGTTCGTAGCTAGGGTTATAGAAGATTAATCCTAGAGGATCTCGATCATATCGTGCCTATTCCACTGGCTTGTTTTTACATGTCAAATTGAAGATTTGAAGGCATGAAAGGTACTGCATAGCCGCAAGTTGCATAACAATGATGGGATTTGGAAGGTTGCAATGGGCAGGTAGACAGCAGCAGGATCGAAGGCTAGCGTTCTGCTACAGTTCTCGCTTGTCTCCTGTCCAATCCTTCGGGGAGTTGCCCCGTCTGCTTGCGCCTTGACTGATGCACAGTGGCCACTGCCCAGGCACGTCTCTGTTGCCAGATCCCCATGCCTGAAAAGGAACAGGGCATCTGTTCCAAGGAACATATATGCTCTGAAAACTCCTAATAAAATGGATAATACGCCAAGAAATTTTAGGTACTCTTGTATGATCAATTAACCTCTTGTAAACCTCAAGAATTTTCAAGTACTATGGACAACTTTTTTACTATGTTCCATCTTATGAGCTATAGGGTGAGAGATTATTGAACCGTTGAAGACAACATATCGTTAGGCCATTGGATAAGTAATACGAACAACCCAAGATTTGAGTATGTTTTTGTAACAGCCCAATCCTTGGACACTTAGGGATTGTATTGAAAGCATGCAACTGGGTGTAATTTTAAAAATCCCTTTTGGTTTTAAACTACATTCATACACTTCTATACAAACATTCACTCATACATACATAACATACATACATACATACATACATATAGTTGAGGGCCTGTGCTTCGCGTGTGGATTGGTAGAGGAGGAGGAGGCGTGGATTGGTGGGACGCAGATGGGCGGGGGTCGACAAGCTCGAGTGTGGATTGGTGGAGAGGAGAACGCGGATTGGGGTGTGGACAGCCGTTAGATTAAATTGAATGGTTCAGATTGTTTTGATGAGCCATCACTCATCACCACAACAGCCTTTTTAGGAGTGTGTGTGTGTGTGTGTGTATATATATATTGACAGGATTTGGGGGGATTCTCGTTCTCGATAATCCCCCTTTTTTCCGCTCTCAGTGGCTCGGACCCAGTCATCTCTCCGAGCGAACCATCACCGCTCGGGGCTCGGGCAAAAGTCTACCTTGCTTGGGCCGAGAGTGGGTCACCCCCGTCGGCCGGGCACCGGCTACGTGAGAGGACGCGGCTACCCCGACCGTACCTCGTTTTTTCGGCCCTATAATAAATGACCTGACATCCGCACGACCATTACGTCTCGTCGCTGATATCGGAGACCGTGGCTACCTACCCAGGTCATGTTCTACTGTTCCCGTTCCCCTTTTCCGTCATCGCGAATGACTACAAGGACTGTTCTCGTATGACGCGCCCGAGGACAGCCTTTGGACCGCTTGATATTGGGCCGTACGCGCATTAGTATAGGGTTCGCACCCATGTATATATAAGTTACATTGCTGTACAGAGACAGGAGGATAGTTGTTTTAGCATAAACACACACGCGAGGGCCCGGGAGAAAATCCAGAGCGAGTTGAAGCCTCCGTTTCCCTCTCCGAGAGACCTGAGCTTCCCTTGCTGGGAAGGCCCGGGAGCACCATTGTACTCCTTTCCCGTGTTCCCTCGAATACAGATCACTAGACGTAGGGGTATTACCTTCCTCTGAGGGGCCCAAACCAGGTAAAAAACCCCCTCTCCCGTTTACGGTTGTCCGATTGAGTTTGCCCTCTCGAACGACCCCGAGGCTGTAGGAAAGAGGCCGGTTGATCCTCATATGCAACAGGTAAGCTCGGCACATGGGAGTTCCGTACTCCCAACCGTCGACATATATATATATTTCAAATGACAAGGGATTTAGATTCTTTTAGGATTCTAATCGTTCCCCTTTATCAAAACTAGGGTCAATTTTAATCCAACCAAAAATCCACTTTCATGACCTAGCTAAAGTTCAAAACTTAGGTCCATTTTTTAAATTCAAATTTTGAATTTGAAAATCAACCAAACCCAAAATCCATACCCCAATAACCAATTCTATTATAAATATTCAAATGGTAAATACAAATTCAAATTGTCTTGTTTGTACAAATCCAATTCAAATCCCAAATTTGGAATTCATTCCAAAATTCAAATTGCCCTATTGGACTCAGCCAATTTGGGCTTAGCCCATTCAGCCGATTCTGCCTAGCCAGCCCAGCCAGGCCAGTCAAGTCCGCCCGAGCCAGCCAGCCCAACCGGCTCTCACCCCTGCCTCTCTCTTCCTCCTTCCTCCTTTTGGCCGGTGCTCCGACCACAGCTCTCTCGCTTGCCGTTGTTGGCGCCTACACCTTGTCACGCCCGACCTCGTGGCGCCTTCTTCCCTCAGATTCGCCGCCCGTGGCATGGTTGCCCTAACAGCCCAGCACTTCCGCGCCACAGACTGCTCACAGACGCTAACGTCATTGTTTATCGCGCCTCCTGTCTCTCTGACCTGTCCCTCGCACACGTGAAATAGGCCAAGCAGCCCCTTCCCGCTTTTATTTGCTCGCCGCTCCTCTGCTCTTTCTCACCCGCAGCTGTGCTCTCGTCGCCAAGACTCCCCAGCAAGCAATAGCCACTGCTATCCCTCCGCACAGTCTTCTTCATCCCCCAGGGTGCTTCAGCCGTGCGCAATCGAGCTCTACCTCCCTAGCTCGCCGGAGCTCCATTTTCGCCCGGAATCATCCCCTTTCCAATTTTCGCTTGTTCGGTAAGCCATTCTCCAATCCATTTGGGCTCAAGCAACCTCAGGGGATGCCTAACGCTCTAGCCCCTTGTAGCTCGCTGAAGAACCCACCGTGTTGGCCCACGCCAACTCCGCTATTTCGGTCACTTTCGGCATCCATGTCGCCAGCCCGCACCGAGCTTCCTCCGCCCGATCAATCCGCTTGGTAAGGTCCTTGGTAGTCCCTAATTGCTCTCCGATAAAAAATCTAGGACTAGAACGCCTAGGTTCACCTTTTTGCATGCTCCCCGTAGCTTCGGCCACCTTTGCCTATGGCGCCGCCGCCTCGGCTCGTCGCCAGTGACATATCAGGCGACACGGTCTAGCCCTAACTACCCCGACCCCGTAACGCTCTAGAACTTCTACCCTAGAGCCCTGTAGCTCTGTCAGTCTGGCGCTGAAGCTTCGCTGGAGCTCTGTCCGGAGAAGCGGCGCTGGGACGTTGGCGTCTTGCTAGCATCATGGTTCACAATCACTGTGCCCAGTGCCACTGGCATACGGGACCCACATGTCAGGAGGTTAACCGTTTAAATCTCCCGTGGTTAGATTAAACAGTCATTGACAGGTGGGCCTCGGTCCCACTCGTCAGCATTAGTGGAAGCGTATTCGTGGGAATGTGTCTTCTCCGCTGGGTTGCGCCTCTGTGCAAACCACACGAGCGTGCAAGCCTCTTGCGGGCCAGCCGCATAGTGCTAGGCTCGGCCCAGTGCTGTTTATAGGAATTTTCCAGCTTTTTAATTTTAGACAATCCAGTAAATGGTATAGATTTATTAAAAATTGTAGATAGCCACAAAAAATTATGATAAAATTCTAGAAAATACCAGATTGTAGGTTGGATCTAATAAAATTATGACTTGGAATAGTAACCTACATGAACTCTATGTTTTAATCCAGAAGCCTCATTTGAACAATTTTAAATAATATTATAGACAGCCTTTCTACTTAAATAAATTAGCTAAGGAGTTCCTAAAATCATGATAAATTTCCAGATAAGCATAAACATAGTTTAGAATTTAAAAAAATTTATTGTACAATTTTATCCTCAATATTGTTCTCTGGATATTTTGTATAAATATTTAAACCATTTTCCTTAAGGATTAATAATGATGTAACCTAACCTGATTTATTTTAAATACCATGTGAACTCAAGAAACTCCCAAATTTTTACAGAAACTTTTTCAACTCAGAAATAAATTGTTAAAATATTTTAACCTAATTTATCATACTTCCTATACACTTTATGCTTAAAAAAAGTAATAAGGACCCTTTTTCCTAAGATTTAATATTGTTGTTAATCAAATAAATTATTTATACCACTGTGTTAGCAACTCTCAACTCTGTAATAATTTCTAGGAAATACTTCAGACAAAAGTATTTTAAACTTATATGCTAAATTATGGATATCCTAATTAGGGTTTATTAGTGCATCAATGTCGTCGTCATCATCATCGCGTATCGCTTCGATATCACCCACACGCTGATAATCACCGGTAGTAATATGAGCATTAGAAGACTTAAGGAATTCCCTTGATATGTAGGAAAGGTATTGTTGAAAAAATACTATCGCGATTCATCGATCGCTAGATTAAGTGTGTTGCATCTTCTTGCATCATTCTTTCTTGCTGCATCTGGTTATTTATTATCGAATTATTCCATCATTAGACGCTGAGGATCTGGAAGGACATTTTGAAGACCCTCAGGAAGACCACTACTCTCAGAACAAGGCGAGTTAACATCCTAGAGCATATCTCAACCCAATTTAAGAAATTTACTTTGTTTCAGTAACAAAATTGCATGCCCTTAAATTATGCTTTACCTACTTGTTAATCATGATGATATCATGCCACTACTTGATGTACTCACTGCCCTGAACTAATTGTCTTGATGATCACATCCTCCAATCAAACTAGAATCATCAAATGATATGATTTTAGACTTCTAAGTCTGGGCTAAAACTTGCTTAGACATGCTTAGGTCTATTATTAATAATTTCAAGTATAGAACACCTCGGAACGGTGAACCGATATTCGCCAGACATGGTATTAATTTGCACTTTGGAATTTTTGGAGCATGTGGGCCTGGCATGCCAGAGTGTGTGTTGGTTCCAGGTGGTATGGTGGTATGGGTCTGTGGAGGACTGAGTGAGTTTAGGTTCAAGACTAGTGTTGTGGGCAGAGGCCCGGAATGGGATGAGATTTTGGTATGGGAGTGTGAGCACTCTGGTTGAGGCGTGGAGCCTCTGAAGCTAAATCGAGAAGAGGTTCATGATATATGTGAATAGTGCTAGGAAGACTGGAGCGGTAGTGCGGCATGGGGCCCATTGGTTTGCTAAAGAGCGTCATGGCAAACCCCGGTCCAAGGCGAAGACGAGATCATGTCGTCACCAAGGGTGATCTAGGTCACTTATCACTAGGGGTGAAATCTGGTTTAGATAGTTTCGGTCCGGTCCGATCGAAATCGGATTCGAACCAGGTCGAACCAGAATTTGTCGGATCAGGTCGGACTCGGAACCGAACTCATATATTTTAACTGGAATCGGACATAGATTCGGGAGGCTAGTATCCGACGAAACCGGACTCAGACTCGGATATTCCGAGTTGGGCCTATACAGATATCCGAACCTGGTGGGCACCGGACTAAGTCCAGTGGGCTCTAGTGTGCTCGTGTCATTGTCAACTGTCAATTGTCAAAGTTTCATGAACTATGTATGTATCTGTGGCTCTGTGCTAGGGGTGAAAATGGATTGGATCAGATCGGATAATGGTTGAACCATATCCGTATCCGTATTTTTTTCGGATCCGGATCTGGATACAGATAGCCCGGACACGGATACGAGCAAGGATAATATCAAATACGAATACGAATCGAATACAGATCGAAACTAATACGGTTACGGATATTAGTCGAAAGATTGAAACCTTGAAACCCAATTGTTTCTCCTAAATCAAGTAAAGCACATAATGACATAGATGAACGAATTGACTAGACATTTGTAAATTTAGACATAGTAATGCCCTAATATATTGATTCCCACACAATAATATGGATAACAGTTTCAAGCAAATAACCAGACAAATGCATAATTCACCTTCATAGGTTTAAACACACACATACTAAGAGTTTTGCTATGGTGCTTTGCAAAGTATAGATCTCTCCTGTTTTGCGCTGTGTTTGAAAAAACTAAGACTTAAACAGCCGATTCGAACAGTCCATCTTGTTCATCTCATTGAAATATCATTACCGACCAAATTATATATTTTTTTGAAATTTTTTACCAATTTATTTCATATTTTTCAAAGCACCATAGGCCTACAAGTGCCAAAATGCGGATATCCGGATAAGCAAAGTGTCGGATATCCGGATCCGTATCCGGTTTCATCAGATATCACCTAAACTAGATCCATATCCGTATCCAATAGGTTCCGGATCTAGATCCGGATCCGAAAATACCCGATCCGATTGGTTCCGGATCCGGATCCGGATTCGACCAATCCGGATCGGGAAGATCCGGATCCGTTTTCACCCTTACTCTGTGCACACCTGCTCATGAATTCGTTAACTATCCAGACATGTGGATGTGATGTGGAATATGGTTGACTTAATGTTTGGCGGTCTAAGGGTTGAATATTTCATAAATTATGAACTTGGTGTTTTATTGCTTGCATCATGCTTGCGTATTCTGCCTTGTGTGCTTATTTGTAATTAATTATCACACCATATTTTGTCTAAATTTTATTAATATTCTAGTCAATTGAATTATTTATGTGTTATGGTAGTTTTCGAGGCATACAGTTTGTGGGGTTACAATGTTCCGATAAAATAATTGTGATCATATTTGATTCTGCTCATATTCGATTCAGTTTTGTTTTCGAGATGGTTCGTATTTGTATTCATATTCATATTCAAAGGATCCGTATCTGGATCCCGGTCCATGAAAAGATACGAAAACGAAATTAGTACAACTAATATCCGATCTGATCCGGTCCATTTTCACCCCTTCTTACCACCAGGAGCCAAGAATCTAGTGTGGGCCGACACCCCAGCTTAGACCTGATCATGCCCTGGGCCTCGCCGAGCTTCGGGTCGGGCTTGGAAAAGCCCGGTCACTTTGACCCGAGCCCGGCAAAAGCCCGGCCCGAAGCCGTCTTTGCTCTCGTTTTTTTATTTTTTGCAGGCCCGGGCTCGGTTTGACGGGCTTAGTTTCCGGCCCTAGCCCGGCCCGGCCCGACCCAAAAAAAGGGGCCGAGTCGCCGGGTCGGGCTGCCCATGATCAAGTCTACCCCAGCTAGACCGATTGGGCACTTCGCGGAGTAGTGATCCACAACAGGAATGTCAAATCCCAGAACAGATGGTAGGAGTTTGGAGATGAACAGTTGGAGGACCGTTGGTTGGGTTTTGAATGGGTAGAGTTGGTATGAGTGGTCATGAGTGACTTAGAGATGAGTTGGCTAAAAATGAAAATATTTGGAATAATTACTCAGATTTTCCTTATTAAAATTTATGCTAGAGCGTAGACTGATTTATGAAACTCTTCATACTTAGTTTTGGTGTAAACAAAACAACCTCTAAGCCTTTCCTTAGAGCCTCTAGAATTAATCATACATTAGGTGGGTGTTAACTCGTAAGTACGGTTTGATTGTGCACTCACTCTTTTAGATGAAGGAGTCGAGCAAGATCCTTATGAATGCCGCGAAGATGGTGATCCTGAGTATGCGGATGACCAGGAGGAGGTTTAGGGTGACGCTCCAGTCATTTGCGTAGTGCATAGCCGTCGGTTGTTTTCTTTTGACTCTTTTGTGATCTCTTTTGCACTTTGATATTTGTGATACAATTCTAAGACTATTTGGCCAGTCGGCCGGTTTGTAAAACTTAATAACCCTTGGGCTAGTTATTGGTTGTTATTTAGTTAAAGACTTCCGTATGTATGAGATGATCTAGCTATATATTGGTGTGTACTAGTGTACTGATTCAGTGACTGATACAAATCAAGATGCTCTCAAGAAGTGGATTTTGAGGGTCAATAGTTTTTTGAAATAAAGAAAAAGAAAAAAAAATCCCTGCCTCTCAAACCCGGCCCTAGCATGCTAGCACTAGGCACCAGTCACCTAATTTGACAATTAGCACAAGCTGGCTAGCTAGGGCACGCATCTGGATCAATCATGCCTTCCGCCGTAAGTTCTCCTTGGCGTTTATGTTCGATTCATCGATCGCGGCCTCGCGTCGCTGCTTTTGCTTCCTGCCGGTGCCTTTTCTTTTGGTCGCATCTAGCTCGATCCCAATTGCTGCCCTCTTTCGCATCTCTTCCTCGATGATAATGACCTCTCACTCCCGAAAAAGAACAGCCAATCTTTAGCCTCTCTCTCTCTGTCTCTGCGTCTATTATTCTTCTTGGCATCTCGTGGACCGAGCAATTTGCGCGCAAATGATGGGGCTCGCACGATCGATACATGCAGCCATCTTACGCATCATATGCATGGATGAAAGGCACAGTCCTTGGCGCCAAAAGTTGCACGATAATGAAAAGCAGGCAAGTGGTCGGGAGAAGAAAAAAGGGAGGGCAGCGAGTGATTTCATTTCATAAATCCCATGGCGATCGATCTAGCTAGCGATGGCATCGGGGCCTGCATCTGCATGCATGCATCGATCATGCCTGCCTTTTCGCTTTTGATCTTGTTAACAAATGATGCTTCGTACTCTCCTTCATTCCCATTGTTTGTCGACAGATGGTTCGAGGATAAAAATAGTTGTGGTTTTATTCATGGATTAAGAAGACACTAGTTGTTAGTATCTGCATGCCAGGGACTAGCGGTTAGATGGGATTAATCATTGGATTGATTGGAACTAATCAGAATTAATCAAAACTAATCGGTAATCGTTGGCAAGGACTACCGATTAGAGATTAATCTGATTTTTAGAACAATGATTTTATTACCGTTGGTCTAATCTTAAAGCATTGTAACTCGCAGGCTCTTCTAGGTACTCCATTTTAATTACCCCCACATAACTAGTCTAGAATAAATACGTTACTTATACCTACAATGTATTCATCCGTAAGAGATCACTGTGTCAATAGGTCAAGTAAAATGGATAGACCAGACATAGTTGAAATGCATCTAAATATTTCAAATATATTTATCATAGACACCAAGGCTTCACAAGGAGTGCCCACACTATTGTTCATTCAACATGCTCTTCGAGATCGATAAAAGGCCAACGCTATATCAAGAATTCAAATACCCATTGACTAGCCACAATCCTAACCATGTGGTCACAAGCCACCTAGGCTTGTCTTGTTTGGAATGGATGTGGGTGAACACTGAACACGGTTATGGGTTTTTGAAGTTTTTTATTGCCCAGACGGCTGAAATTAAACCGTTCCAAGCGTGTCACGTACGGACGTACCCCATGACTCAGAACCCGTCCCAGCCAACTATAGTTAAATGAACAAAACAGTTTTGCATTAGCTGCACTCCTAGGCCAGCCTAATCTGATCCATATAAGGCCATCCACAATGGTAGCCCTATCTTCAACATATTCTATCTTAACCCTATTTTATTTCCAACACAACAATAACCCTATCCTGATCCTATTTCATATTTCTCTCTTATATTTTATTTTCAACCCTATTTTTACTATTCATGTCCCTATCCTAACCTGATTTTGGAACAACTACCATTAATCATGCCCTAATTAACCATGCTGCGTTGAGCGCTGAATATTGCCAGAGTTCATACGCAAGCGGACTCTCTAAACCGCTGTCTTGTCCAAAGCTGAAAAGGCCGGGTTTAGCTACCTCTGCCTTGACACATTGAACTGCTTGTCCGTCCGGAAACACGATCGGATCTTGTACTTTACAACAATAACTCAAGACGTCGCCAGCATCAGTTGGCAGTTCACACCGCCCAATGACCAATCCCAACCGTGTGCCACCAATGGCGAGCGAAGCCTTCCTTGTCCGACCAGAAGTGTACTGCCGTCACCACGTGTGCGCTTGCTTGAACTGCCATGCAAAGAGGTAGGTCAAGTGGATAGTGCCAGGTACGTACGTAATTCAACATGGACAAAGTCATCGGAAATTAAAACTGAAACGCGAGCTGTTCAGAGATCGATGGTGTCAATGGTTTGCAGTGGTAGGTCACTGTCCGAATCCATTTGAGGTCGTGCTCGCACGCGTGCAGTTCGTACTGTTGGAAGCTTTCGTATCAGCGCCACCGTTTTAAGTTTGACGTACTGGCTTAAGTCACATTCCTAGGTGAAGTGTGCTTTTACGCCTCCTTGCAATCCCTAGGATCGACTCAGTCCTCTTAATCTACGGCCTGAAATTTGACAATTTTTTATAAGCCAAACACTTTATAGCCATTTTTATAAGGCTTTTAGTGGTTCTTCTTAAAGTTTTCAAAACCAATTTTTAATAATTTTTCAGCATCTCTGACCCTCTTTTTGAGGATCCTTAATTTTTCATATTATAATCTACATCAACATTTTAGCTCTAAAGAACGAGGCATTAGTCACCTGCGCATAGTTCACCGCATGTAGGCAATTGCCCCCTGCATGCGCTACCCCTCCCTCTCCTCTTCATCACCTTCGGTGACATCCCCTATGCCTATCCTTCTTCCTCTCTGGTGCCGCCCCTCCTCCTCCCCCTTCTCCTTCCTCTTGTCAAAGTGCTTAACCACTACGCATGCCTCCACCACCGTCGACACACCCACCGACCCATCTACCCACGGCTGGCAATACCCTCGTTGCCTCGCTATTCCGCCCCTTCCTCCCTCCGCCATGTCAGCCCCTCCTACCCTAACTCTAGGCTGTTGTGTGCTGATCCACCTGCGGCCGTTGCCCACAACCCTTCGACAACCCATAGCTTCGGCCGTGTTAGCGCTGCACCATCGGGCCTCCATCTCCCCGGTCTCCCTCTAACTCCTAGGGGGACATGGTGACCCCGAACCTAGCGGTGTCGCCGGAGGCGAGTAAGATGAGGGGAAGGTGATAGAGTCAAGAATAATAGGGGGAGGGGATCGGTGCATGCGGGGAGCGAAATCGTACAAGTAAACATCCATACTTTTTTTGCTAAAAAAATCCTTACATCTAACACTCCCAGGTTATCCTTGTAGGACTTTTTAAGATGCATTAATTCAAACTATTTTAAACTCATCATTTTTGGATCTCTTACCTACTAAGGGGTAATTAAGACAAGTCATAAATACACCCAGCATGGATTTTTTTTCTTGGATAGCTAATTTTATCGGAGGGTACTGATATGTCCAATAAAATGGATTATTGGGTTTTATCGCCAATAATTAGCTGATATTTTTAATTAATTAAAATTTGAGAAGCTTTTATCGGAGGATACCGATATGCCCAATAAAATGGATTATCTGGTTTTAACGCCGATAATCAGCCGATATTTTTAATTAAAATTTATGGAACTTTTGAATTCAAACAAAAAAACTTGGGAAAAAATGTGAAGGCCGGGACTTAGAGAACACGCGATCTATATGTTGCAAAGGCCACCACTAGGCTATGATCAAACATGTCTATAGTTTCATTTACAAAATTCTTTTGTGTTTTATGTAATTCAAGGAAAATTTATATAATTCGGCCGATCCAAAGAATAATCGGAGGTGATCGATAAACCCGAAAATCGGATATTATCAGCTGATAAAAAAAATCCTTAACACCCACACTATGCATATTTTGATCCAATCGCATAGTGATCTCTTACCCCAGTGATACCTGCATGTCTTCTCCACCTAGAATCCATGTCTTTTTCCTCTTCAACTCGATCAAATCTGTTCCCCGCCGAGTGCATTTGGCTAACTTTAACCATCGCAAGATCGTGACAAAACAAAACACTGCTAGATGCACCACCTAAAAAAGAAATATCAAACACGCACGGCGCGGCACGGAAAGAAGCACACTTAATTTCCGCCTAGCTATCTAGTGCCCTGACGAACTCCGCACGGTAGCGACGTACTAGTACGTAGGATTGGGGGCATATTGCCGGTTGTTTAAAGGCACAGGCTTTCACGGCCAATGCGACGTGAGTTTCAGAGCGAAATTTGCATCGTGACTCGGCCTGCAGATGCGAGTGATCGACGACGCCACGACTTTTTTCGGGCAGGCCCGTACTGCTGTTGCTTGCCCCCTCGGGGTCTCCAAATGCGGTAAGTGATTAGCTAAAGTGCTAAACCAATTATTTGTGTGAACGAGTCCTTGCCCTTCGGCACTTAGCTTGCTCGTGTCACCCAATTATTTGCCAAGTTTGTATTATCAATCAAGAAACGGTCGCTGGTAGAAGCCTAGTGCACTCGTGTTAAGGGCAGAATCAATGCCGATTAGATAGTTGCGTGTGTAAACAGCAGAAGAGAGCCGTCCGATTATTGGGCTTTGATATTCTTCTTCTTTGTAGTGTCTGTCAGTTCACGTTCTGAACGAGTTCATGTCGACGTTTTCCCGTGCGAGATATTCAGACGGATAATTTTAAGCCATACCGCGAGACTTGCTTAATTATGACTTAAAATCTACATGGACAAATCCATTCAGTGTGAGTGGTCTTTAGGCCATCTTCAGCGGTGCCCCCATCGTCCCAGTCCTATCACTATTCATCTCCAATGTTGGGACACATCCCAATCACTATTTACCTACCAACATTAACTCTATTACTATTTTCACTCTATATTCACTATTTACTGTCTCATCACTATTTAATTTTCCAACAGTGTGTTCCAAATATCTTATGAACAATGTTGGCGCAAGCCCAATTCCCAAATGCTAGAGATGGCTTTAGCCAGAGTACGTACTGCGAAGACGACATGCATATTTGCAACAGTTATTCCCAATGTATTGCAACGCACGGTACACTTGCCTTGTGCGCCCGGGCGTCGACACGCGTGGTTAAGATGCAATATGTCAACAGATGAATTCACACGATGACGATGATAGGCAAGAAAATAAATCGTATGACGTTGATACGTATAGAAGTGGCCATGCAAATGACGCCATGGATATATACCATAAGGCATAAGCTCAAAATAGTCTTAAAAGGAAGTGTTTTACAAAAGCACGGCAGTGAGTCTACGTGCTAGGTATATAGTATCGATGGAGCAAGATTGAAAATTAGAGGGTTCAAGTGTCAACCATCTCACTCAAACGCAGTTTAAATGGTACGAGGAGAACTGATTGTTTCTGCTTTTCTCTCTTGTTTTTGCAAGGATTTTTTTTCAATTTTTTAGATTTTTTCCGCTGATCCATGGTATTATGAAATTTTATTATCTTTGACCACCTAATTAAAACCGTGTACGAAATAGTGAGTTAAAAATTACTACTCTAACTAATATATGCAATTTTAGTATACATCGCAATTCACTTATTGACGACGAGTGGAGCAGATTCCCCAACGAGTTTACTTCTTAAACAAGGAATCAATCAGTCCTTTTTTCGCTAAGGTGGAATTTTGAAGACACTACAACTAACACAAGAGAACAAATAAGACACGGTGTTTATATCAGTTCGGGCATCTCGTAGTGAAGATAACAGTCTTACTCTAGTACTTGCTATAGAAAATGATTATAAGTTTGTGATTACAATGAGGTGTGATCCCTCAATGAAAATGAGAGGAGTATTTATAGTTACAAAGGTACTAATTGTCATACCAGACTAATCCTTTTAGCTACTCACGCCGGTTGCAGATAATAATCATGGTTATAAACGTGCACCCGTGGTAAATGACACGTTCGCATCATAGATAATGGCTCCATAATCATGGATGATGTGAGTTCGTGACGGTTTTCGCAGACGATGAGCATTCGAGCTCCCTCCTCGCTATACATGATCGAAGTCCTGCTCGTAACCGAGCAAGAATGCTTGTATCCAAGCATGACTGCTTGGGCCCGCAAAGGGGCCTCAATTGCAAGCTTTTGGCTCTGCGTAGCAAAGAATGAGCTACTCCTTGGGCATGGCTTTCAAGGACAGGTGTTGTCATCTGGGTTTAGCAGTCGGGAATATCCTACTATCATAAAACTTATCCCTGACACTTAATTATAATATTGCACAGTATTTTTCTCTCATATCATTTTCTTTTTAGCTTGATTGAAAGGCTTAACGATGCATTGCTGGAACTCGATTTGGTTTTGAGATTTTCCTAAAACCGCTTCAAAAATCCAAAACATTTGGTTCAAAGGAAAAACGTACTGTAAAAGTCATAGCCATGCGCTGTTTGATTCCGAAACCCTTTGACGTAGGCCAAAAAGAGCAACAAGAAAGTAAAAAAACACGCACATAGTTCGCCCATATATGCTGTAGTTGTCAAGGGGCTTGGCTTGTACGGACACGTTAAACTTGCCAAACAAGGCTCGGAAGTCGTATCGTAATGCTCGTCAAAGCTTCACCCTTTTCAACTCTAGGGACTTGCTCAAGCCTCGTCCAGCTGTCTCTTGTCGACACGACCATTTTGCCCGCGTGGACGACTACACCACACGAGGGAAAATAACATTAAAAAAATGATCTCATGTACACGACGGCAAGACGTACTCTTGCTGAAGGCTAAGTAGTATTCGTGCCTGCAAACATGCATCTGAAGTTTGACCATTGTTACACTCAAATAAAAAACTACATTAATTAATTACTCTAAATCTTGTCAAATTTTCTATTGGGGATAGATTCATGCTCTTCTGTATGTTGTGAGTTCACGGTAATTTATTGGGAGAATTTTGTGATAGAGATACATATTGCACAACTGGCCATGTTTGGAGCTGTGCTTCGAGAAGTAGGATTAAGATCTTTGAGAAATGGCTTTTAGAAACTTGAGTGTTTGGATTTAAAATAGCAGTTTAAATTGATTTCTTAGGGCCTTTCTCTTGAACTATCTTATCTCTTATTTTTTATCTCGTCGACGAGAATTTTTGAGATAGCATAAAGCAGTTGGCCTTCAAATTTGGAGTTTAGGAGAACATAGACATCTTACAAGATAAAAAAACCGACTAAAAAGTAATAAAAAAGTGAGATAAGTTAAATAAGACCTAAGTGACTTATCCTCTTATCTCGTGTCTTATTTAACTTATCTCACCTTTTTATTACTTTTTAAGTCGGTTTTTTATCTCTCGTAAGTGTCTATAAGCGCCATAAACCCCAAATTTGAAGCCCAACCTTTCTGCGCTATCTCAAAAATTCTCAAGTGATGAGATAAAGAATAAGAGATAAGATAAGTTCAAAAAGCTCTTAATTCTTCCTATATTCTTCTTTTTTTTCCCTTGAAACTCTTTTGACCTATTGTAAAAAGCACCATCTGACGTATGACTATGCGTACGAGCGGATACGGTCGGGGACCGAGAAGCTTCTAGGGAAGAGATCGCTAGGTTCAACCGGATCCACCGAATCACGTTTCTAGATTCAAAAAGAGACCGCCTGATTCACTCAAGCCGCCGCCGCCGCCGGCGGTCAAAGGTCGTGTGTGCTGCCTGCCGGTTTCCATCCGTCCTTGGACGCCGCCGACGCACAGCACCCGGCCGTCTTGACTGCAGCGCCGCCGCGCGCGGGCAGGGACGGCCGTCGCCACGCCGCCGCCGCTTGCTCGCTCCGGCGAACGCTCCGCCGCGACGGCTGTAAGTGCGCGTCAAAAACGTCGGGCTTGACCGGCCCGCGACGGCCAAATGCATTGATACTTTGCTCCACTCGTATGTGTTACTGATCCGTCCGTTCATTTTTCCCGTGTCCGTTTCTCTGTCGGTATCGGTAGGTGGTGTGTGTTTTGAGCCTGGACCAGAGCAGCTGAACAGGCAGATACCAAGCAGAGCCACGGCGCATGCGTAACAAGGTCGGACCCGTTACCAAGAGGTCCAAGACTACGACTTACAGCGAGCAGAGCCACAGGCTTATTTATCTATAAGCTGAACTTTAAGAACTATTTGAGATATAGGTTGAAAAGTTTGGTACATCTTATTTGACTCGTACGCAAAAGTTTTGATATATGGTTTCGAGATAGAAAAAACATTACAAAAGCCAAATCGTTTATCTTTTCGATTTAGACATAAGAAGATAAGATAAAAATATAAGTTAAAGAGAACAGCACCACCCAATAACAATACCCAAAATCAGATGCCTATATCTCCATTTATCTAAAAATTCCATATCTATATTTATATCATTTCCAACGGAATACTTAAACCAAAAAAACTATACAGTTAAAATAGAGAGAATATTTTGGGTCTCTTGGAGTAGAAGCCTAAAATGGGTATTATGATAGATCATCTAAAATGAATATTGTGATGGGTCATCTGTTAGAGCATGTGACGAGAGCAACAGTGTCTATATTTTAGACATTAGAACTTTATGGGTCAACCTTTCTGGCTTAAGCAGGTTCACAAAACCAAAAGTTTAGAAAAGCCATGGAAACCCACAGAACAAACGGATTTAAATGGTTTATCGTTCCTCCGCTTTCCAACGGTTTACGCAATTTCTTGCGACACTGTTACCGGTGGATTTACGGTCTTTGACGAACCGACCGGCAAGTGATCTCGCAAGATTAGGGCTGCTAATTCGATCCGCTGGATGGGTGCGCCGTGCGCGTCAAACCCATTTTTTTTCCCTGAACACCGGAAGAGGCTTGCATGTCAACGCTTTTAACTAAGAGCGAATAAAACGAAAAAATAAACCCAAAAAAAAGGATCGGGTATAGTGTGCTACCGCTGATTTGCTATAGACAGCGAGGGGTATCACCGGGAGCGCACACATCCATCGGCGCCATGCATCATGCATGCGTTCTCCTGCTCACAGCCGGCGTGACTCGCCTCGACGAGACTTTTAACCCATTTTGCATGCGCCGCTAACTACCTACAGCCGAAAAAAATGTGTCACGTACCGCATGTTTTTCAAAAAAACAAAACCACAAAATGGGTTAACCACTGGCGTAGAAAACATGTGTTAATCCGATACACAAAGTATATAGTTCTGTAGTTGCTCAGGGTCGTGACCAGGATGTTTGGTAGCACCTGCAAGCGTGCCGTGTGCAGACATTAGATGGGTCTCTTGTATATATAGATAAAAGATCTAGTCTTTTACGCTCCCTTTACTGAGAGGGAAGAAAAGAGCTGCGATAACTAATAAGTAGAGTTTATTTTTTGTTTGCTTCTAGTGTTGGAGATGCTTTGGACTGACATGATCACCCTGCTAGTGTTGACTCTTACCAACCTTGTCCTCCACATATTTTCTTTATAGAAAATGCGTAAATGCCATAATTTTTTATTTTAAAAATGTGTTAACCACTGTGTATGAAAGAAATGTGTTCATTATGAGCACGAAGTAAATGGTTTTACAATGTAGAGGGCGCTTAGCAGCACCTGCAAGTGTGTTGTGGCCTAAGTGCGGACGTTGGTGACTGGGCTGTTGCATATGTAGACTGAGTCATTCATCCATGGACATTGTCAAGTCTTTTATGGTCTCGCTATTAAGAGGGGAGGGAAGATTTGCAACCCCTCAATGAAAAAAAATCTTTGCCCAGCTCTAAGGTCACTTAATAATAAAAATACCATCTACCAAAACTCATGTAGACCATAAAAACCTCTTGGTTAATTATCTGCCTAAAAACCTCTCACATCTATTAAAACTAAAAACACCGCTTAGCTTGAATCACCATCACTTTCGTCTTTCCAAATTGAGCCATCAAAGTTAATTCTACAAACTAATTCTCCTCTGCATTTCGTAATCTTAGAACCCACATTAATCACCTCTTTATCCCAAAATTTCACCTTTCCCCATCAATCATCATCACACCCTTTACCCAACTTTTCCTCCATTTTTTTCCTCCCTTCTATCTTCTCCTATAAATAACCGCCTTTCCCATTAGACCCGCACCGTTCATAACACTGCGTACACAAAACCACCAGCTCCTCTCGATTTTACGGTTCTCCCCTCCCCGTGCGAGCGAAGCCATGAAGCTGGATGTCACGCCCAAGCAGAGGGCCCTGGAAGCGGAGCAGAGGGAGGAGGCTATGGAGATGAGCAGCCTGGAGCTGTGGAAGCACGAGAAGCTCCCCAAGATCTGCCCCCTGCCGCCGCTGCCGCTCTCGGCGGCCTGCGACGAGGCGGCGCTCGTGCCGCCGCTCAACTTCGCCATGGTCGACGACGGCATCTTCCGCTCCGGCTTCCCGGCGGCCGCCAACTTCCGGTTCTTGAAGTCGCTCAACCTCCGCTCCATCGTGTGAGGATCTCGCTAGCCTGTTGCGTCCAAAGATCACCACCGTGTTCGTTTTGTGTGCCCGTGTGGTTCTGACGTCCTTGGGCTCAGGTACCTGTGCCCGGAGCCGTACCCGGAGACGAACACGGAGTTCCTTGAGAAGAACGGGATCAGGCTCCACCAGTTCGGAATCGAGGGGCGCAAGGTAACCAAAGATGAACAATTTGGCCTGGTTTTTAACGAAATTCCCAGTTACTCTGAGGTTATTAATGGCAATTCTTGGATAAAAACGATCGCTTTTGGTAGTATACATGACTTGCCTGCCAAGAACTGACGCTGTTGATCATGTCACGCTGTGCATCCAAGATTGGTAGTACTTCCACTAGGTTGGTTTGGGGAGGATTCGATGCATTCCTCGGCGAAATTTATATTTGTTATCAACTGACTTGTCTCAAATTGTCCATCCATGTCCTCCTAGTAGTACTATCTTGGGAATTTTCAAATTTCACGGCCAATCGGCAGTGGTCCCTTTCAGCATTGTTTTGATTAATCGAGCCAGCTGTGCTGCTGATTTTAAACAATTCTTTTCCCAATATTCCAGTGATTTTTTTAAATTCGTGTGTTTCTGTAACTACGAGGCTACCAGTCAGTATGCATCATCCCTTTTGGCAGAGGGAATCTCCTATGCTGTAGACTGGAGCTGCCTTTTCATTTTCTTTTTTTTTGTTGATTTATTATTTCTTTTCTTTGTTATGTTTATTGTTTGTGTGTTTTTTTTCACTTTTTCTGCAAACTTGGCAATCATGGAATTACTTTGATACAGGATTTTCTTGTTCATACTTCAGTGCGAACAGCAAAGTTCCCTATTCATGTCCTATGTACAGCAGCTCGCTGTCCTGTTCATGCCTACACTCTTTTATTAGAAGTTTGCTGGGTTTTGTAGCCAACTTGACGGGTCCCAAATAGGAAGCAATTATTTCTAAAGACATGATTCTTTTGATTATATTAAAGATGTATTATTGAACAAAGGCCAGTCTGTGAAATTTTTGTCAATTAAAACTCATGATAAAGTTGTGTCAGTAATATTGTTGGCTGATGTAGCATTATCATGTATTTGGTGGCCTAATCCACAGTGGGCTCACTAAGCTGCCCAAACAGATTGCATATTTCTGACATGACAGGTAGTGCTGCGAATCAAGGTCCATGCATTCTGAATTGTACTGAGTTAACTGTGAGACGAGTTTCATGAAATGTATAAAAAGCTTAAGCACTGAAGAGAGTAGAAGTACAAGAAAAAATGGGTTGTACTTCCCCTCTTCAGATGGTGCCTGAGAAAGTAAGAATACAGAGATACCTGAGCTTATGCCACGATGATAGCACAATGGGCATCTCCACACATTTCAGGAACTGTAAACTTTCACATGATGTTTTTGCTATTTTTTTTTACTTGATGTGAAAATGAAAGACGAAATTGAGCTTGGAAAATAAATTGGATTCTTGTTATTGGAAATAGAGGCTGACTTCTCATGCTTCAATTTAACCATTAATTTGTCAGTTGAATCACATGACGTAATTGTCGAGCAGAAATAGATTTGAGCATTGAGAAATCTTTTCTTTTCATTTTCTCGCTTTACTATCATATCATGTTTGGCTAAAATATTTCCATTATTTCCCACCAAAGTAGTTGTCAGCCTGGTGACCATGTACACCATTAGTGTTTTGCATCTGATCTCTGTATCATGTAAAAATCTGCTTATAATCTACATATAAGCATATATGGGACCGCTTGTTCCTGCCTTTTTGTTGGTTTTTCTGAATAACAAATGTCATGGTATTGTGCATGTATATTTACCTTTGTTCAAAACATGCCTATGTGACATGGATAAAAGTTTAATACATTGTGGATATGTAATATTAGATAATTTTGTCTTTTTTGTACGGGAAAGTTTGAAGTGTAACACATCTTAGCTGAAAATGTTTTGTAAGGCTTTACTTCTGGAGGTGTTTGAGTTGACGTTATCTCGTGAGTTTATTAACACCAAATTTTGTTATATCCTGGTCAACAAAGTTTCTAGAAGTTCGTGGCCAGTGTTGAATAACTATGGTGGAAAGTTGTTCTTACTGGCGAAATATGTACTCTATGATGCTTTAGATATTCTGAAGACTTGATATGATTGAGAACCGGTTAAGATCAATCATCTTGTAGTGTTTGATTTTTTTTTTTCATTTTTCTTGCTTTAAATTGATGATGTGAACTGCCAACGATAAAAATTCAAGTTATTTTCTCAATTTTATTGGTTGGACTTCAAAGTCATTGGTCATACCTTTGCAAAATTGATTAGATTATTATTTATATGATCATGATCTGGTTTGCTTGTTTCTTCCTGTCGATAAAACTATGATCTGCTGGTTTATTTATTTGTCATATAAGTCCATAATCCATGGTTTGATCACCGTTGACACTATCTAACCAATTTTGTAAAGGTCATTACCACGATACTCCTAATTGGAAAAATAATACTACATGATACATATATGCACACCCAGATGGTTGACCTAATTCCACTTTACTTTTGTGGATGACATTATGACAGCTCGTAGACTTAGCAAAGTTGCTTTTTTTTTCTCCATTAATATAGGGCCAAATGCTTAAAACCACTTTAGCCGAAACTGGAGCACCAATGAATAGTTCACCATCAGAAAGTTTTCAAGTAGTTGGCCATCTTGTATTTCTTCAGCTTGTGTTGACTTTGGTGCATCTTTTTCCAGCCATATGACCCAATCTTAGTCAAATCACAGTATATTTTCTACCAATGTGCTTCAGTAAATTTCTGTACTCCACCTCTTTTTTCCATGGCATACTTGTGGCACATAGAGAAGGAAACAGACTGATTTTGGATGTTGTAGGAAAGATGCTTTTTACACACAATATTAACAGGCGAATAAGATTGATAGTATAGCTGAACATCTAATGATTTGTTACAGATGTTCATTATATGTGTATGCAATGCATCTTTTGTTTCATCCCACGTCATAATAACTCCACAGCTGATGCATGTTCTGACAAACCCTGAACTCCTGTCGCTGCAGGAACCATTCGTCAACATTCCTGATGATAAAATTCGAGAGGCGCTAAAAGTTGTCCTAGGTACTGCATCTTTATATGAACTCTGCACATCTCACACACTTGCAATCACAATATTTGAAATCTCTAAACTCCTCTCTCGTTTTCCTTATTCAGACGTAAGAAACCAACCATTGCTTATACACTGCAAGAGAGGCAAGGTAAGCTTATATAGTCACACTTCACAGCTGGTATCCCCCAAGACTCTTAACTTTGTGCTCCTAAGCTGACTGCTGGATGTTTGCATATCTGCAGCACCGAACCGGCTGCGTCGTCGGGTGCTTGAGGAAGTTGCAGAAATGGTGCTTATCTTCAGTGTTTGACGAGTACCAGCGCTTCGCCGCAGCGAAAGCGAGAAGCACCGATCAGAGATTCATGGAGCTGTTCGACATCTCAAGCTTGAAGCACCTGGCAACTTCAAATTGTTAACTAAGGCGAGCGATCGCTCACCCGACCCACCCTCCCAAATCTAGTATCTCTCTCCCAACCTATCTTCCAACGGCTACCGAAACCAATTCAGCAGTGAATAATTTTGGAACCCGTAGAATGAACCTTTTGGGAAAAAAATTTGTACTTGAGAGCTCTAGTTTCTCCTGCTTAGCTCCCTGCAGATCCTAAGAACCAGAAAGTTGTGAGTAGGATTGCAAGAGGTTTTCTTTTTTTGGTTACTCTTGCGAGGAATTCACCATTGTTTCCGGGTACTGACGCTGTACTCGAGCAGCATTGCTCAGCGGGAATGAACTTTTCTCTGGATGCGAAGCACTTGGCTCTCCTCTGCATTATGACCATGTGCATTAATCAGAAGTTTTCAGCATGATAATTGCCTCTCTGGGCTAGAATTGGCTCAAGAAAATCATGCCAATGTGCGACCACATGAATAGCAGACGCATCAGATAATGGAAAACTGTTACTCCCTCCGCTCACAATGATTGTAGTTCTAGCATTCAAAATTCTTATCAAAATGGTTGTAGTTCTCACATTTTAATGCAACTTTAGATCCAATATGACCTTTGTACCCTTCATCAATGTAGTCATCTATTTAGCTAATCTGTTCAACCACCCTTCATTAAACGAGGGTAGACAAGTTATCTTTCACGTCTCCTTATTTTGTGTGCATTTAGTTAGAACTACAACCATTGTGAAACGGAGGGAGTAGTAAATTGACTTGTAGGAATTAGCTACCATAGGGGGATAATTTTACTAGTTGTGTTGGAAATTGGAAGATGAGAAACTCATCAGGGTGTTTTTGTTGTGAAAAAAGGCTCTGTTTGCGGGCCAAACCGGTTAGATATAGCCTCAGTCCATTTTAATCTCTCCAGGCCCAAGCCAACTAGATCAATGCCTCGGAACATTTCTACAGCCCCAAAAAACATCGAGTTGCTCACGAGACGTTGGTCTCCCCGTCCCTACACATGACACAGATTCCAAGGCCACACAGCCTCCCTGAGAAAAGGTGTTCCTCTCGCTCTCAGCTACGAAGAAACCAGCCCAATTTCGACTGACGCACGGGCCCATATACGACGACCCCACCCATCATTTTCTCGATCAACGTCCGTGGCCTCCGAAGCGTCCACACACTTCATCAATTCCCCCACGGTTTGTCTCAAAAAAAAAAACAATTCCCCCACGGTTTTTTTTTTGCAAGTTCACGCTTCCACAGTGCAAAGCTGCGCCATGCGAGCTCGAGCTCGAGCTCACCGCAGCCAAACGCCGAAACCCTAAACCCCTCTAGCGAGGATGGCCACGCCCGCGGCCGCGGCGCTGCTGGTGATTCTCTTGGTGGCGCGAGGCGCGGCGGGGAAGACGACGATCGAGCCATGCGCGGGCGCGGACGCGTGCCCGGCGCTGCTCGGCTACGCGCTCTACGCGGACATGAAGGTCTCCGAGGTGGCCGCGCTCTTCGGCGCCGACCCGGCCGCGCTGCTCGCGGCTAACGCGCTCGATTTCGCCTCCCCCGGCGCTGCCAACCGCATCCTCCCCGCGGGGCTCGCGCTCCGCGTGCCCACCCGCTGCGCCTGCGCCGACGGCATCCGCAAGTCCGTCTCCGTCCGCTACGCAGCGCGCCGCGCGGACACGCTCGCCTCCGTCGCCGACGTCGTCTTCGCAGGGCTCGCCTCCGCCGACCAGATCCGCAACGCCAACGGGCTCGCCACCGAGGACCCCGACACGCTGCTCGACCCCGGGCAGACGCTCGTCGTCCCACTCCCCTGCGTCTGCTTCAACTCCACCGACAACAACCTCCCAGCGGTGTACCTCTCCTATGTCGTGCGGGTTGGGGACACCCTGCAATCCATCGCCGCTAGCCACGCCACCACCATTACGGATATCAGCAATGTGAACGCCATGGGAAGCCCCATTGTGGCACCCGGTGACATCCTCGCAATCCCATTGCCAGGTAAAATAATCTTCCATTGGATGGCAGCATGGCACCAACAATTAATGTTGGAATCAATTATCGTGGCAATTACAGGTTCTGCAGCATTCCACACCATTTTCCTACCAACTTCATAAATTCGTCTGCTGTTGTAATGTTCAGTTCACCCATAACCATACCAATTTTTTAGTGTTTCTCAAGTAATAATAGCAAATCAGGTAAAAACAATCTGACGTAAAGGTTCACAGTATCTTTTCGAGGAGATAATTTTGTAAAGTTGCAAATTGATGATACTTCAGGGTGCCTTTATCTGATTACTGGAATGTCAACCTTTGGATTTGATTTGACAAATGTAGGATACATAAATACCTTTGAAAGCAGTGCATATAATGGTCCATGGTTGGGGGAAGCCATGCTTGCAGTTGCTTGGTTATAAAAGATGAAATTTTGTGTGTGTGAGGTACATGTGGCAGATCTAACAAATCATGACTTTTACCAAGTCTGGCTTGATTGAATAGAGTATTCAGTAAGCATGCTCAAATAACACTTATTCTGAATGTTGAGTGATGGACCCTTACTTTTATTTTTTTAGATAATGGAATAAATCCTGGCCTCTACGTGCAAGATGCATACGACCAAGACCCTTACTTTCATGGATGTCTCTTTTTTCTGATTGCTAGCTATGTTCTGTTGTGATAACTGAGTTAGGTGCTATTTTCTTACCTATCTGTTGCAGTGTTGCCCCAATTATTTTTCTATTGATCTTTGCCATTTATTTTCTTGATTAGCTTGTGCGTCAACTTTTCCAAGCTCTGCTTCAGATTATGGACTGCTTGTGGCTAATGGAACCTATGCACTAACTGCTGGTAACTGCGTGGAGTGCAGTTGTGGACCAGGGAATCTCAAGTAAAGTTAAAGATACCCTCCCTTTTGTTCAATGTAGTTCTATATTGCTTCTATTTGTTTTGAACTATAACCCCTATTTTCTATTCTGCTCCAGTTTGTATTGCACGCCGGCTCCATTAGGTGCATCATGTTCAAGTATGCAATGCCCCAACAGCAGCCTAATGCTTGGTAATGTGACCGTTCAGCCCACTAGTGGTGGCTGCAATGTCTCATCATGCAACTATGCTGGCATTGTTAACGGAACCATTACCACATTGTAAGCAGGACATCCATAATAATCTTTGTTTTCTTAGAATTCAAGATTCTTACCTTGTACTTCATATGTGCAGGCTATCCTCCGGTCTTCAATCGGCATGCCCAGGTAATTATTATACTGGTTTCCCTTCTAGTCCCATGCATAACTGGCTACTGCCTACTGAGTACATATGCAGTAAATTTCTCTTTTGTTTAAATTCTTTTTGCAAGGCCATCACTTGATCCATCCAAAGCTGTATTTTTTGTAAGATCCACTGCATACTGTCTAATCAAAACATATAATTTAATATGATAAATGGAGCGCTGGTTGTTCAATTAAATTAAACACATGCAGTTATGCCATTTTGGAAATTGCCATGAGGTCCATTTGTTGGAATATATTCTCCAAGTTTAAAGATACTTGTAGGAAGGTATATAAGTTGTGGGGTAGGTACTAACTTAAAAATAGGGTGTAAGGATAGATAGGTAATATATGCACCCCTCATTATGGAGAAAATGATGCTTATGTTTTCCATCTTTAATCCTTCAATCCTATCTAGGCGAAGTACAAGAATACATCTACCAGAATCTTTAACATATCAGGAATTTATGGTCTTAGTAATCATCAAATCTATCATGGGATGAACATACGATGGCTATAAGAGACTGGTCAATTCATAAGGTGTGATCATTAATGGCTATGCACACAGCTATAAGTTCTATCAATCCAAAGTCATGTGAGATAGATATATGCATTGTTCCTCCGTCATTCCACTTGTACTCGATTTATGGTGACAGTCAATGGACAAAAGTGATAATCGTGGGAATCAAACAATCTTCAACTGCAAAATGCAAAGTGTTTTTCTATGGTGGCATCCACAATTCACTTAGCAAGGACAATTGTCCTCAATTCCAGGCCATGGTCATGTGCCATGGTAGAAACAGTGATCACACTATGCTGCCAATGGAAAAGCAGATCTAAGCAGGATTTCTTTCTTTCCTTTTCCAGTTGATTAAATAGCAGTAGCTTGTGCTCAGCACAACAACTAACCATTTGGCAGCCAGTAATGTGAGCAGAAGGAGAATATGACAGATTGACAGAGCCATGAATATTGAATAACACCAAGATGGGGTGGGATGATCTGGGGCATCCATAAATTACCAATGTTTAAGAGAAGAATGGAAATACTGTACGCCTAAAGTACACTCTGATTAATCAATGCTTGATATTTTTTAAGTGAAAATAACTCCAGTACCTCCCAACCCAAGCAGTATAACATCCCCATTTTTGTACGTTGCAGTTTTTCCATTTTCCTGTTTGCGGTGCATCATCACTTTATATTTTGATCTGTATTGCTTCTGATTTTTTCCAAATATCAACACAGGACCACATCAATTTCCACCACTCATGGAGCCACCCACTGCAGCAAACCACCAGTCATACCTTCCTCCATCACCTGCGCCAGGACCTGGAGAGGCAGGTGGTGCAATTCCTGGGTCATCAATGCCTGGAGGATCCAATGTTTCTCCTGCAAACGGCCCTGCTGGAAGTGTCTCACGAGCGCCTTCGCTAAATCAACTGCATCAAGTCCACCTCCTCATTCTTTCCCTAGCCTTGTACTTGCAGATGTGAATTCCTGTGTGTAGCATTGTTGGATTCATTTGTTTGTATTGAACAGAAGGCCTCGTTTGGTTTCAGAGTCTTTAAATCCCCTCCCGCCACTGTCCGATACATCAGGAGTTCCAATCCAGAAGGTACCCGAAAAATGAAGATTTATCAATTACATGAGAAGATGGCAAATGCATTATCAATTTGAGATAGGCCACTGAGGGCACAAAGCTTGTTTCCTACTACTGCTAGGCTTTAAGCCAGCCCATACTGGCTGGAGGACTGCATCTGAAGGTGGCCATAGCAAGGATCCCAATGACGAAGATGCCTCGCACGTGTCGGGGGGCAGAAGACAATGTGATATGCTTGCTAGAGTAGCGAACGGTGAGTGTGCCAGTGGTCATCCATCTCATAATGCTGCTGCTGTCGATTGCTTTGGCACAATGATTAGGAGGCGAATTTGCAACGGCGTGTTTGGAGCTTTTGCCCACAGCAAAAGAACAGGCACTCGCTGATGGAAAGCGGGGAGATCTTTCGTATCGACACCCTGTTCAGCTTTGTGCTGCGCTCCTGCTGCATGTGTGTGTCCAACTTTTCTTCTTTAGAACCTTTCCTCTCCACATGAGAATCTCAGGCACAACTAGCTGACGTGTGCTGCCCAACCTACAATTCAGGGAAGCGCTACTGGAGGACTCCTATTATTCAGTCGTTTGGATTTTTCTTTGATCAAGGTCTTTAATTTTTTTAGATAATGGAATAAAATTCTGGCCTCTACAGTGGAATGTACACAAGTTGTTTTAAGTTTTAAGTTGATGACCAAAAATCAACAGAATAAAAAAAATATGATACTAAATGAATGAGCTTTATCCTAATTACTTGAAAGACTAGTGAGCGGTAATACCATACATAATATACTTACCAACAAATAATCTAAGGAAGGTTGCCGGTTGTTTTAGGGCAATTTTTTTTATGCCACTACATAATGTTAGATCTACCTAATGATCTAATGACAGTAAACTTAGCCTA
This sequence comes from Olyra latifolia, assembly GCA_036346145.1. Taxonomy (NCBI): domain Eukaryota; kingdom Viridiplantae; phylum Streptophyta; class Magnoliopsida; order Poales; family Poaceae; genus Olyra; species Olyra latifolia. The sequence goes on from CM070530.1 coordinate 8,329,277, forward strand.
AACATGATTACCTAGTTCTAATGCGGAATTAGGGATGAACTGACCGGAAGAGTTGGAAGCCATTAGCGCCCTGTAGTCGATCGGTGTTGTTGTAGGAGAAGTAGAGGATGCAATGAAGGGTCGCCGCCTTGAACAGTGTTTCGCCGCCACGATCGATGGTGGCGGCGCGCCTTCGTCGCCACCTACATTGTCCCCGACGACTTCGACACTCCTTCAGCCAATGAGGATCGGTGAAGATTAGGGTTTTGGAGAGGTTAGCCGTGCGAGAGATCGCCACCGCCGCACGAGCCTCTCCTTTATATAGTAGCGCCGAGGAGCTCGGGGCAAGTCCCATGGTATGGAAGGCGCCTCCGATCATGGCGCGTGATTAAGATACACGCTAATCACGGGATTAGTAGTGTATTAGGAAGGTTTTAATTTAGGGAAGTGACGACGCGTGATTAGGGTGTTGATTAGGGTGGCAACACGTAGCCGAGATCAACCAACAGAGAAGTGCCATATCCCATAATAATCATCATTCAAGCATTGATCTTAACGTGCCATCGTATTTTGTGGGTCGTTTCCTTCTTTGTCATTAATGAAAACTTACTTTTTTTGTTTAAGCTATATAAACATCCCAAAAATTCTGGAAAAAACCATAGTGCTGTTAAATATGTAATACTTTTAATTTGGATTTTTTTGTATTTTTACAAACAAATATGTTGCTAAAATAATGTACAAAATGGTCAATCAATATTTTTAACACCAAAATTTAATCTAAAAATCCCAAAGATTTCAGATCGAAAGTACTGCATATTTGACAGTACTATGATTTTTTCTAGGATTTTTAGAATGTTTATATAGTTTAAATAAAAAGACAACTTTTCTTCAATGACAAAGAAAGGAACTGGCAGCATATGCGATGGCATGTATGGGTGAGATCCTTCGGTGGTGATAGTTTTGGATTTAAAGACTTTTGCATTGGCATAAAAGGAATTTTCTCATTGTTTTAGGCATATAAAGAACAATGGTGGGTGAAAGTAGTCCTTTGACTGGTTAATAGTGACGTAACACCACATGTATCTCAGTTCCTTGTGATTACTCAAGCTAACTGAAAATTTCTCCTTATTATTTTTTATTTTTTTCACTTTTTTCTCCTTTCCTATTTTCAATACTACAAAGTGCTATGAAAAAAAAAGTTATAAATGCAAGAAAATTTCACGAGCTCGTAAAATTGCTGACTCAAATATATAATTTAGATTGAATTTGTTGAATTTTTTTCTATGTAACAAATATGTGTATCACTTCGGTCAAACCATTATTCACGGGTCAAAGGACACCGGATATGAGGGGGGAGGTCATGGAGCACTATCCAAGGGCTCTGGGTCCCTTTGTACAAGTGGAAAAACCGTACTTTTACGGCCTAGATATCACACATGTACATGTAGTTCTATGCATCCACTTTCCCTTACATGGTCTTTTGCAAAAGGGCCACTAAATTTTTGAAAAAAATAACTAGATTCTTCTTCCTCCTCCTCTCTCCCTCTCCTCCTCTCCTCTTTGGCCCAACCGAGTCAACTCCCCTCTGGGGGCACCATCACTGCTGCCATAGCTCCTTTCCACCGGCGACCACGACGGCCCCGCTTAAGATGGTGCATATGAAGAGAGCATATGAAATTTGTCTTGTCTAACTGCAAGACCAACATTATTACAATCATCATAACTAATGCATTAATTTCCCAAAAGTACATCAAAAACCATCATTGTCTCATAGAGAAACCAGAATGAGGTTCCTCATCATGGTCGGAACAAAACTGCATTATTTTGTCGGAGGTTGAAGCCGTCCCTCAAAACTAATGAAATAGTTATGACAGCTTCAACAAGAGCCTTCTGTCCATTTGCCTCTCTAAAATTTCGCTCCCCTTTGGAAGCGTCCTCACAATAAGGAATCCTTATAAGGAATTAGTTATGTGCACGGAGGCACCAGAGTTGATCCACCAAGTATTAGGGAAAAATAGCATAAAGGGACTCATCAATTATCGAAAGTTTATCATTGCCTTTTTCACAAGCCATTCCTTGAAGCCACTGCCATTCTTCATGATATGTTCAACCTACTTGCAAAAGCGGCATGTAGGACCTTCATTAGCAGCAGAGTTGGACTTTCAATCCCCGACTTACTTGATTTGGGCTTGGGCCAAAAACATAGTTTATTTTTAGGCTTAGCTTCACCCTTAGCCTTTCTCTTGCCTGAGGTCATATGGGCAAGGAGAGCATAATTCTTGCCGTTAGCCTTAAGACGCTCCTCTTTCTAAACACACATTGCTGTTAGCTTAGCCATAGACCACTTCTCCCCCTATGTAATATAATTGATCTTGAAAGGGCTAAACTCAGCAGGAAAAGATATCATGATGAAGTGGACTACGAAGCCATCAGAGATCTCCATATCCATGCTCTTAAGTTTCACGACCATATCATTCATAGTCATGATATATTCCTTGACGCCGGTAGTACCATCATATTTACTTGTAAGCCAGCGAGAGGCGTAGGGGTGCATTGCATGGGAGGAAGCCATTGCGCAGAGCGACAGCATAGCCACACGACGGTGGCTTGACAAAAACGATGGCGGCGACTCAGGCGCGACGAGCTTTGCACGGCCGGAGAGGTACTATTCTGACCCAATTTGGCTCGATTTGGAATTTAGGGTTTTGGTAAATTTAGGGATTTTGGATGCGACTAATTTTGGGATGAAATTAGGGTCTTAGTCATCCATCTCTACCCCTAGTCCTACTGAATTAGCCACCAATTTGATGAAACGGGTGATGAACCGAAAATTCGGGTTCTTAGCTGAATGGGGATTTTTATGAACTGAATCAAATTAGGCACAATTCATGCATGATTCATGCAATTAGATGAAACCTAATGCTCTCATACAAAATGTAAACTAGCAACTGAGATTAAATTGTTGTGGATCTTCTCTAAATGTATGAATACAGTGCTAAACGTAATTAAGAAATTAGGGATTAAGGATTTAGAACCTGAACTTGATGATGTCATTCCCTTCAAACGTGATGAAGGCCTTTGAATCCTCGCACAGATCCTCTCTGTGGCGTGGTTTGGTCTTTGAGTCAGTGAAATGTACCCTGTTGATTGGATCTTGAGTAGACTTAGAAGTGTTAGTTCCTAACCTGTGCTTAGTGATGAGACTAATCACCATTAGCACTGATGGCAGTGTTACACCTTATATAGATAGCGCAAAAACCTGACTTAGGACCTAACCAATTTGCATTTAGCCTCGCAATCAAAGGCATATTATATAATTAGCCTTTAATGATAGCTTAATTGTGCAATTTCTAACGGTGCCCTTTACTAATGGGTAATTACGGTATAAACTACATCACATGAGTCTAACAGCTACCACTGCCTGATGTTCAGAGGCGTCACCGTCGGCAAGAAGACGCGTTTCTTTGGTCCACGAAGTCGGCGTTATTTATTAGGGCGACGGCTCCATGGATCGACCATCACGTCCATCCCGAAGGCCGTGTTCGGGCACCTCCGGAGCGCGTTCGTGTTGTTGGAGTTGCCGGCGAGCTACCTCCACCTGAACCGCCCTGCTCCAGCACGAGGTCACATAGGCACAAACTGAAACGCTAGGAACTAAAACACGAACGCGAGAAGATTTGGTGCCGGGCAACTGCTCGACGTTTTCCAGTATTGATGCAGAATATAAAGGAGTAACAAATGGACGCGAGAGGCTCACGGCAGCTGCGCCACTACTTGCTTTCATCGTGCCATCCCACGATCGAGTTCGTGGCACAGGAACCGGAGCCATCTCTCAACTCGGCCGCAAGACTCGCACAACTCGCGAGCTCATGCAGCTCATGCAGATAACAAGCTAACAGACTCCTACTTCTACTGAGTACATGATTTTACTCAACAAATCACCCCCTAAATCATGGACTCCTACTGAACAAGAACCATCCCCACCTTGCTCCTCATCTCCTGAAACTTGACTCTCCCAAGTGGTTTTGTCAGGAAATCAGCGAGTTGATCACTGGTGCCGATGGGTTCGATCTCAACAGACCCGTTCTTCACGCACTCCCTAATGTAGTGATACCTGAGATCAATGTGTTTGCTTCAGTCGTGGAATACCGGGTTCTTGCTGAGTGCAATAGCAGACTGATTATCGATCTTCATGGTGAATGGCTTGGCGTCTTCATCCTTGAGCTCACCGAGCAACCCGCCCACCAAACTCCCTGAATCGCTGCTTTGTGGCCGCGATATACTCCGCCACACGAGGACAAATAGCGACCACCCTTTGCTTCGAGATTGCCAACCGACCGACTATCCCCAAGGAAGAAAAACACACCGGTTGTGCTTTTCCGTGTGTCGCGTCTCCGGCGAGATCATCGTCCGAGTATCCGATCACCGTGCTGTTTTTTTCTTGAGTACCGAACACCTAGCTGTATGGTGCCGCAATGTAACGCAGATCTTCTTCACCGCACCGAGATGCTCATCGGTTGGCTTCTCCAAGAAGCGGCTTAAGTACCCAACACCGGCCGATGTCGGTCGCAGATGCACCAAATACCGAAGGTCGCCCACAATGCTTCGACACGCCGTGGCGCGCTTGGCGGCAGCGCATTTGTCGCGAATCGAAGCTTGCAATGAGGCTCCATGGGCGTGTGCACCAGGTTGCATCCTTCCAGTGGCCTTCTTCAAAATTTTCTCGGATACCCAGATTAGCACGAGGATATGCGGCGTCATCTTGCTTCACTTCTATGCCGAGATAGAAACTTAGTCGCCCTGTGTCGCTCATCTTGAACGGTGTTTCATCTCTTCCTTGAACACCTCAATCTCGTTCTTTGGCGCTCCGTGATCACCAAGTCATCGACGAGACGCCGACCGACAAGCGAGAGACACCTTCTCCTCGTGTGTACACGGCGTGCTCGAACTCACACCGATGAAAACCCAGTCCAAAGAAAATGATCCAGCCGCGTTCCAAGCCTGGGCGCTGATTTGAGCCCATAGAGCGCCTTGTGCGGCTTGAGAACCTTATCATCTTGTCCCGCGACTTCAAAACCGGGTCAGGCGACGAAGACTTCCTCTTCCGGCTCGCCGTTGAGGAAAGCGGATTTAACGTCCATATGGTGGACATGCCACCGCATGAGTCGCTATGGCGACAAGATGCGCGCCGGACTCGGCGCGCGTGGTCGAGCGAACACTTCATCAAAATCCACCCCTGCCGCTGGACGTACCCCTTTGCGACGAGGTGAGCCTTGTGCTTGATGACGGCACTGTGGGCATCCTTTTTCACCTTGAACACCCACTTGAGGCCAATAGGCCGGTGGCCAGCGGGTAGGTGGACGAGGCTCCACGTGCGGTTGTCTTCGACGACCTTCATTTCTTCCAACATTGCGTGCCTCCAGCACTCGAGCTGCTCCGCCTCGACGAAGGTCGCCGGCTCGTCACCGACCGCGAGATGTAGCTCCTCATCGTCGCCATTGGGGTTGACTAGTGCGGGACCGTGCTCGAGCACGTTCTCCACCACACGAAACCTCAGGAGCCGCCCACCGGACTCGTCCAGCTGCCTGATGGCCTCGGTGGAGGGGGACACGAACTCAATGCCACCGCCACTGGCCGTCGGGCTCCTCCCGTCATCTACCTGCACACCGTCGTCGCCGATGTCGCTCGAAGTAGCCCGCGTGCAGTTCGGTTCATGCCAGACCTCAACGTCCACCGTGAACGGCCCGCCGTAGCCACTTGTTTTAGGTGGCTCGCTAATATTCCAACTCCACTTGGCCTTTTCGTCGAACACAACATCGCGAGTGATGTGTACACGATCATTGTCTGGGTCGTAGCAGCGATACGCCTTCGTGCCGGCCTCATAGCCGATTTAACACCATCGCCTTTGCTTCGCCATCCGGCTTCTTGAGGTGCAAGGTCACCGTCTTCACGTAGGCCACGCAGCAAAGGTGCGCATGAAGTGCACCGCCACGGCGTTCCATGCCAAGCCTCATAAGGGTCATCCCTTCACGCCTCGTCGGGCTACGGTTGAGGATGAAGACGGCCGTGTTCATCGCCTCGCCCCACGATCTCCGGGACTCCTTCGCCTTCATCATGCTTCGCCATGGCAAGGATTGTTTGGTTGCGCCTCTCAACCACACCATTTTGTTGCGAAGAATATGGCGCGTAAGATGACGATTACGCCTTGTTCACGCAGCGTTTCGGTGAACTCGGCAGAGGTGAACTCCCACCGCGTCCGTCCGAAGCACGCGTGGATTGCGCCAGCCAGATCTCCACTTGCGCTTGGAATCGCTGATAGCGATCCACCGTGTCGCTTTGGCGCCGAGCAAACGCAGCCACATGTACCGCCGAGGTCATCAACGAGCAACAAGAAATATTTGCGCCGCCGCGTCGTTGGTGAGATCGCCCGCGACAGTCGCCATGGACCAGTCCAAGCGAGCCAAGAGCACGGTACTTTGTCGAGGACGTGAACGAAGCTCGACGTTGCTTGCCGATGACGCACCCCTCGCAGACCTGGTCGACATGCTCGATCACCGGGAGCCTACGCGCCATACCATTCCTTGACAGGGTGCGCAGCGCGTCGAAGTTGAGGTGCCCAAACCGGCCGTGCCATACCCAGGCTGCATCGTCGCAACGCGTGGCTAGGCACACCGGCTGCACCACACTTGCCCGCATCACGTACAGGAGATTCGCCCCGCGCTGTACCTTGACGAGGAGTTGACTCCGGCGATCGTGAATGCGCAGCAGTCCGTCGTCGATGAGCACCCGGCAGCCGCTCTCGTCGAGCTGCCCCAGCTTATAATGTCATTGCCAGCGCGGAATGAAATAGACGCCGGTGAGAGCTCGGTGTTGTCCGCCGCGACCCTGGAACAGGACCATCCCATGGCCGTGAATGTCGACGTATGAGCCATCGCCGAACCTGACCTTGCCAGCGACGCCCGTGTCCAACTCGGCAAAGACCTCCCGGCGCCCCGTCATATGGGTGCTGGCGCCGGAGTCCAGGTACCACGCCTGATCTCGCCGGTCACCAGCATCGCCAAGCAGCGCCTTTACGCTTGGCTCGTCAAGAAAAACAGGCCCCGGTGCCACCGGCGCTGTCTCTGTGATTGTGCAAGCTTGCATCATGAGGACGGCCGGCTCGTCGTCGCCGTCGTCGTCCTTGGCGAGGTGCGCCTCGTCAGTGCGCTTTGGTTGACGGCACTCCCGTGCCCAATGACCTTTCTTTCCGCAGTTGCGGCACGTGTCGCGGTTGGACGCGTCCTTGGCGTCGCGGCTGCCGCCTACAGCCTTCTTCTTCGGTGGCCGGCTGCGACGATGCCCACGGCCACCGCCCTGCCGAGCGTGACGACTCCTCGCCGCCGCTTCCTGACGCTGCCGCCCACTCCTCCTCGACAAAGAAGAGCTTGCCGCCGCCGTCGTCAAAGAGGAGGGCGCTACGATCCTCCGCAGCCTTCAGGCGCCCGGGAACCTCCTCGATCGAAAGTGTAGACAAATCTAACAGTGTTTCAATTGAGAGAGCGATCTAGGAGAACCTTTCAGGTACCACGCGGAGATACTTCTCCACGACCTTCGTGTCGTCGATGGGGTCGCCGAGCATCGCCAGCTCCTGAACGAGCCCGTTCAGCCGGAGCGCGAAATCCTCAACGGACTCGCCATCGCGAAACTGGATGTCTTCGTACTCCTTCCGCAGCTGCTGTGCTTTCGCCTTGCGCACACGATCTGTGCCGACGCGCATCGACTTGATGCAATCCCACGCCGTCTTCGCGCTCTCCTTGGCGCCTAGCGTGGTGATCATCTCAGATGGAACACCGCGGAGGATGGCCTCCATGGCCATCTGATCTTCTTGTTCGTTGTCGGAGCCGTGCTCGATCGCCGTCCACAAGCCACGCGCACGCAGCATGACGCGCATCATGATAGCCCATTCGCTGTAGTTCGTGCGGGTGAGCATGGGGTAGCTTGCTCCAAAGACCGCTTCCGCACCATGCGATGGATCACCAAAGCTTCGCCGCCGCGCTGGCCGCCGCCACCGCGTCCGAACGCGCGCCCGGTGGTGTCGTCGATCGTGTCCGCTGCATAAAGACGCCCTCCAAAGCCCGATAGCGAGCCCAACGATGGAACCTCGCTTTGATACCAAATGTTGGAGTTGCCGGCGAGCTACCTCCACCTGAACCACCCTGCTCCAGCACGAGGTCACACACGCACAAACTGAAACTCTAGGAACTAAAACACGAACGTGAGAAGATTTGGTGCCGGGCAACTGCTCGACGTTTTCCAGTATTGATGCAGAATATAAAGGAGTAACAAATGGACGCGAGAGGCTCACGGCAGCTGCGCCACTACTCATTTTCATCGTGCCATCCCACGATCGAGTTCGTGGCGCAGGAACCGGAGCCATCTCTCAACTCGGCCGTAAGATTCGCACAACTCGCGAGCTCATGCAGATAACAAGCTAACAGACTCCTACTTCTACTGAGTACATGATTTTATTCAACATGTGTCTCAGGTGCCGCTGCCCGTCTCCAACTCCTCCGGCGACGCCGAAAGGATGTTGTGCTTCTCCCTGCAGTACGTCGGCGGCGGACGCGAAGAAGGTGGCCGTGCCGAAGGCTGGTGTTCCACCTGGAGGGCGCGGACGATTAGACCTTCCGCGGGATTCTCTACATTATGGCTGACGAATCCGGTCAGCTTGCGTGATAATCGCATCGGCGGGCAGCGACGAGATGACGACGATATGCAGCTTCCAGCAGCAGAACATCCACGTCGTGTACGACTTGGAGAGCAGTAAGCTGGTCTTCGTGCCTGCGCATGCAGTGTGATAAGCTGTGAACTTCGCGCTTTCGAGTTGCGATTGCGAAGCTGTAGCATGTAGTGAGCGCACGTACATGCAAGCATGTATATGTGCATGCTTTTATGCATCTTCATTAAAAAAATAACATTTTTCTCCCGTTCCTTGCTCGCTACGGGACTTGCTACGCCATTCTCGGCTCCTCTTACGTAATGCCTCTGCCTGGGTCAGGCCTCGACAACACCACACAGCCTGTACAATCTGCGTGTGCAGGGAGCTAGTAAACTTCTTATGCGGTTATTTTTTTTATTTTTAACTTCACAATTTTGTATCTTTTTTCATCCTAGATCCAAATCGAGTGAAAAAAATTCTAAAATAATGTCAAATCAACAGAAACGTCCTAATTAATATGTTAATTTGATTTTTGGATGTTAGTCACTACAAGAGAATAGGCCTTTAATACCGCCAAGATCGGTCCGGTTGGACCTGCACCGCATCGATAGTGGCATCATCCTGCTCATGGCTCCAAGGCTTCAATCCCGGCCGGCTCGACATCAATCCTGTTCGTGATACTGAACAGTACTAATAAGTCCTTTAGCAAAGGGTACAAAACAAATGGCATGGGTGCTCATCATCCGGTTCAGAACACGAACCTCGATCGATGAGGCATCGTCGGGGTTCGTGTTCTTAACCGACTAATGCCTCATTTGAGGAAAGTTCAAAAAGAATGCATATCCTAGTTATATCAGAACGCATGGGGTGGGTTGGATAGAAGGGTGAGTGGGTTGTCTTGAGGTCTTAGGTTCGAGTTCCACTACTCTCGTATATCCGCGAATTATTTTTAAATATTTATAGCACTTTCAGTCCTGGGTAAAGAAATCGGGACTGATGCCTCATAGGCATCAGTCCCGCATGGGCTGTCCCGGTTCCAAAACCGGGACTAAAGCCCGTTTGGAACCGAGACTAAATGCCCGATTTCCAGTAGTGCGTGAAGCTCGACATTGCATGAAGCTTGGCTAGGTTTCTTATGGGCTTAACTTATCTGTTTATTTGTTTAACTTAACCTTCGAGAGCTTCTAGAAAGGTTTGGAAAGGCCAGACCACTTCGTTAGACTTGTTAATGAGAACTTTGGTTCTCGATGTCAAATAAAAAACCGACACAATAAGCCAAACCATTTGGATTTTCAAAATAGATGTAACATTCCAAAAATTTGCATAAAATTCTTTTGCAAAATTTAAATTTGATAGTGCATGCATGCATAGCATATATCCATTGCATCAAACATTTAAATTATCTTAATTTTTTGCATTTTATCCATTTACTAAAAGAAAAGATCACTTCTTTTGATAAAAACCTAAATGTTAAAAAGGTTTTGATTTTATAATAAATACTAAAAACTTATAATACCTTTTTAAAATATTAGGGAGATTTTATAAAAAAATTTGTAAAAGAAAACCATCCGTTAATATGTTTAAAAGTACACCCTAAAAGAGTATTTTGATTTTTACATAAAATAAAATGTTGTCAAATAATAAAATAAAATTTATATTTGGAATCCTCACATCTTTCTGAATTTTCTAGTATTTTTACTTTATTTTTTCAAGTTATAAAAACCCTAAACTCTTAAACCTAAAGGCCCTGCCCGAATAGGAAGCTACCCTATTTGGACATACCATTTCAGGAAACCTTCCAGAAAAGAAAAGTATGCTTTCCCTGGTGGGAATGCGCCTTCGACGTTGCACGGGCACGAGCTGAGCTGTCACCACGCCGCTTAAGCCTTACGCGTGGACTAGGAGGGAGGATGCCGCGTGTCCCGAGCTCGCCCACATGGTCTTAACCCTGCTCCTCGTCGATCTCCGCCTTTGTAATCTCGCCGTCGCCACCCGGAGCAATGAAACACGAGGAACACCGAAATCACCGAAGCCCATTATGAGAGCTCGACGCCGGAGCATCAGCAAAACCCCAGGAGACCCCGAGCTCACCACGTCACGGGAAACTCGCCGGTAAGCCTCACCGCCCTTTTTCCCCTTTTTCTTGCCGCCTGGCTCTAGCTTGCTCTCCTACGGGGCCTACCTTTCCCGTGGCTTATTGTTGTCCACTACCGCTGGGCTTGCACTCTGCGTGGGGCACGAAGCCCACACCCGTCTGCACCTGCAGTGTAGGTGCGCCTTCACACACGTATGCTTTGCCTGGCCACACATGCACCCACCAAAGGGGCCCTCCTACCTGCTACTCTGCTTGCATCACTACTGCACAAGCATCCTTGACCCACGTGGGACCAACCGCGCTGTGTGCTCGTGACCGACCACACCTCGGTAATATTTGCGCGCTTTTTAAGCGCAGTCGGCCGCTCAAGGAAAGAGAGCTCGCATGACATCGCTTGTAACGCATGGTCGCTGTCGACGAGAGATGGGCCTCAATCCGTCATACATGAAGCGCCCAAGACGCCCAACTACGGCCACGTCGTCGTTGGCTCGTTGCTAGGCGCCATCTTTTGCAGCAGAAGGAGCAGCAACACTGATCCTATTAGTTTCATTTTGCTCCAAACTGAAGCATGCACTAGCTAGCACCCTTTAGTATCATGGAAGTTCACCCGAGCACCCCGACCCCGGATTTGGCTGGAGTCGCTGCTGCCATGGCCGCCGCCGCTAGAGCAACACGGCGCACGGTGCTAACTCGCACCCGAGCCACCCTCGTCTCACTGTTGCCACACCCAACTCCTACCTCATCCCTAGAAGCTTACCGACCCATTAGATCGGCCGGAGAAGCTCCAGAGTGAGCTCTACCGTCGTCGTCGCCGCTCGAAACCCTAGCTCATCGCCGGTGAGCCGGATCACCGAAACCGGGGCTAAGGCCAAAAATGGATTCCTCATATGCCTGGTTATCTTCCACCAAATATCAGAATCTATCGTGGTTCGAGTTGCGCAAATTTTGGCCAAACCCGAACCCTCGTCGGAGTAGCAAAACAGGGATCGGGAGGTTGAAGACGACCGGTTCTGGAAAACCGATAAAACCGTCAGTTTATTCCTTAACCGGCCGGTTCACCCCTATTTGGACCGGTTCTGGAGAAACTTTGAAAATAGAAAATCTTTAATTCTATTTAGTAGTGAATTTTATTTAATTATTAACAAATCCAGATATGATAACTAAGCTCTCTTTCACTAAAAAGCTATAAAATACAAATAATCATATTTGATTTTCTGCTAATAAGATATGGTGGTAAAAATAAATGAATATATATGTATCAACAAGAGGATTCCAACATTTTAATATTTATTTTGAAGAAACTTCTAAATTGCAGTATAGACAAGCTATATATGTATACATGTCATTTTATACAAATATCAATATTTAAACTACTATTAAGAAAAATTTTAAGTAAATTAACAGAGAAGTTTTCATATCTTTAATATTAATTTAAAATATTTATAAATTGCATCATATACATGCTGGTGTTTATTTGAATTTCTTTATATGAATAGAATCCGCAGGAAAAGATTCCGAGTAAGGAGCTACAGATGCAAAAGTCCTAGGAGCAGGAGAATTTCAAGACTGGGATAATATCACCTCTGAAGGCAAGTCATGTACCTTGATCATATTGTCACCTTTAATTACTAAATTATGCATTCTTTGGGTTATATGGGAAAAATAGCAACTTTAGATGCTTTAAAATGTTTAACATCGGAATAACTACTTTCCCAGTTGAATTAAAACCACCCTTGGACATTGCTGGTCATAGGTCATAGGATCTGAACCAGATGAATTTAGAATAATCTGATAATAGTGCCATGTGTACCTAAATGTTTTGGATTTACTCTGGAGCAGAATAATTGGCTGATATGAAATGACATAATTTTCGCTCAACCATGTGACCGAGAAGTCTGACTTAGACTAGTATTATTCTACTGATGTGATGTTTTCGTGTTTGCAATAAGTCGCTGACAGTGGAGCTTGTTGGCCTTTGTCTTGCTCGCCAGGTCTCAATAACAGCGGAAACCAAACTTCTGTGAGGTGACAAAATCTATCGGCCTATAGATTCTCATGGTTAGAGTGTGGTCGCAGACCTGCTAGTTGGAAACTAGCTCAACAATCTAATTCTTTTCTATGTTGTTTTGACCATAGCTAAGTCTTGACATCATATAGGTAAATTTGGATAGGTTCTACAGAACTGAATAATTAAATCATCGATGTGCCGTGCTTCCGGTAGAATGGAGCTATGTCTTGAGTGATACCAATCATTAAAGCTTAATTAACTCTGCTCTAGCATGTTTTATTTGGTTGGCACTACTGCTGATTATGGAATCTGTTGAACTTCCATAGAGTTGATCTGGTTCTTGAAGTAAAATGATCTTAAAAGGTTTAAATGATAAAACACTTGGGAATTTATGAAATAAATTGCATATTATTGGTTGAGTCCACATACTAAACCTAGTCAATCCCTTAAGTCCTGAGCATTTAGTAAATTAATAATAAATTCTACAGTACATGATTTGCTGAGAATTTAAAGAATTCTCATACTCGTAATTTCGATTGCGGGCTGCTTATTCATCCCAATAGAAGCGGAGTACTTTGAAGAAGTGGATTACCCAGAGGAAAATCCAGGGGAATGGACGGTGACGATGTAGAATTTTAGGGTTGATCCTGCACTTAGGTTTGCCTGTGGTGTATGGAGGTTGGTGTTATAAATAAATAAGTGGATTTGATATAAGTTATGCTATGAACCACTACTTTCGCTGTAAAACTATGGTATGTAAATTAAATGCGAGTGCTGCAGTTTGTATCATGTGCCAGCACAACTGAAATCCTGGACAGTTGTGTGAAAATGGGTCAAAGAAATCTTGGTCCCCACAATAGAGATAAACAAATAAGTTCTAAATAACATGCTTTAAAGGTATCCTACACCTGACAATACCTCATACTCGACGATACCAGTGCTCAATACATAACGATACCCAATACCTGATACTCTACGATACCCTTCGGTGCTTGATACTCTATAATACTTGATAGCCGATGATATACGATACTCAATGATACGTGTTGCTCGACGATACATTATGCTCGATTGGCTCAATACTCGATGATACCTGGCTAGATACTCATGGATACTCAATGATACCTGGCTCGATACTCGACAGATACTTGGCTCGATACTCGATGGATACATGCTGATGATACTTGATACTCGATGATGCTTGCTGATGATAACTGATACTTGTTGATACTCGAGCATGCAAGATACTTGGTCGATACTCAACAGAACGCGATACTCCATGATGCTTGACCCTATACCCAATGATACCTAATACTCGATGATACTAGATACTTGACGACGCCTAGCTCGATACTCAATGATACATGTTGGTGATACTTGATACTTGACGATACTTTCTACGGATACTTGAATATGCCATATACTCGACAATACCCAATACTCCATGCTACTCCAATACTCAACTTTAAAAACTTATTGATCCATAAAATATGATGATACACTGCATGCCGAAGGAAAAGCGTTCGTTTCCTACATGTTTTTTTTCGCGATGCAACGGTTGTACACTATGCAATAGCTCCACCCTAAACTTGTTAATACATCAAATATGATGATACCTAACCTCATGAAAAATTCTAAAGTTGTTGTACTTTTGTACTTTTGTGAACTGCATATATTATCCTCTTTCATGGCATTGCGTTTCTCACTCTATGTTACCCTACTTTAGTACCATTCGTGTATTATCACTGTAGCAGACATAAATTTTGTCATGATTGTTATGTCACTGCGGGTGGCCCTTTCGACACTGCTTCCAACGCTAATCTTGCATTTCGTGTGCAAGATTCCGCAACAATCTCGATGGGACCAGTCACTGCAAATTCACTTCATCATCTGTCACTGAAAGGACCGGGATGTCGCCTAGAGGGGGGGTGAATAGGCGATTTTTAATTTTATACAGAGTTAGAAAGTGCGGAAGCCTTAAACAGTCAGACACTCCGAAGATTGATTCAGATACTTTGAATAGATTCGGAGTATCCGACCCAGAAGTTCGGACTATCCGAATTGCGCAGTTAGGGTTTGCTCAAATCCTTACCAAACCTTCAGATCTGGTGATACCACTTGCACACAAGGTAGATAAGTAGTAGACCTAGATATGAAATTAGATCCACAAAGAATCTCAAAGCATAAGTCCACAAATTTCACAAAATGTAAAAGTGCAAGTGAACAAACCAAGATGTAGAGTAGAGAGACAAGATTTGTTTCCCGAAGTTCGGATTCTTGAGGGAATCCTACTCTCCGTTGAGGTAGGCTCGGTCACACTTGAGTCCGGGTCTCTTTCAACCCTTTCCCTCACCAAAGGCCCCCAAGCCCCTTGGTTTCACTCCTTGTTCCTTTCCTTGCGGAGGCGGAACCGGCCTTCACAAACTTCCCACGACCACCACACCAAGCTTTGGTGGCTCGAGGGAGACTCATAACCGTCTAGGAGTCCTCAACCTCCAAGAGTAACAAATTTGGCGAAATATAGAAGTAAAAGACGAATTGAGTACTCCAAGATGAAATCTACAAAGCTTGACACTCAATCCTACCTCTCAACCCAACCAAGGATGGAAATCTTGAAGATTTATGGTGGGAGAGGATTTGGGGGGCTAAAGCTTGAGCTAGGGCTTGAAAAGATGTAAATGCTCTCTATTGAATGTATTCCCCCAAGTTGGTGAAGTGGGGAGAGGGGTTATAAATACCCTTGGCTCAAATCTAGCCGTTATGTGCTGCAGACATCGGATACTCCGAAGTTTAAGTTCGGATACTCCGATCTGACTTAGGACAGAAACTCGCTTTTCTGAAAAATCGGATACTCCGGCGACATTCCGACGACATCGAAACTCCGAGGACATTCCGACTAATTTTGACTTAAGACGAAACTCGGTTTCTTGAAATATCGGATACTCCGAAGGACATTCCGATCTAAAATTCAGCTGTTTCTTCAGGACTTCAATATAAATGAAAATTAAGTTTCCCAACTTTATAAAAACTCATTTTGGAGCACTTGAGTAGTCTAATATCTATGTTTCGTCGCATCCCTCTTAATAGTACGGCTTTATCCTTAGATTCAAATTAAATCAAAGATAATACAAGTCTAGGATAGTCACTTGCCGTCTTTTTCTAAATTATGCATGATGACCTTCACCAAAAGATTGATGTCGCCTTCACCTTGTCCAACTTGACTTGATGCACCTCATGAGACTCTCGTCTTATCAACTTTGACTTGATCATCCTTCCCGATGATCTCCACGCCAAATCGATCTTGACTTAGTCTTTAACTCTTGGTGACACGCCGTCTTGTTGACCTTGGCTTAGCCGTCATCCTTTAACATACCTTGGTCATCATACACACTCACAAACCTAATTCTTTTCAAATCACTCATGAAATCCATTAGTCCCTAAAAACTCAATAGATATAAATGTATATGATTGATAATCAACAATGTTTAAACTCAACAAGTGTTTGACGATGAAGCTCAATATAAATGAAACACTTGACATAAGAAAGATCTCTACTTTGTGCATTATGATGAATACGCATTTGATCTATATGCACTAGAGATGTGATTGCCAAAAAGATGAACCAATTAAATTATGGTAAGAAGCACAATCTTTACTTAATGATGTACATGAAAATATATTCAAGAATTGCACATGTACACATTCATATTTAAAGCAAGAGTGATGTTGTGAAATAAGCTAGATTAAACTTTACTAAGGAAGTGTATATGAGAATATATGATTTAGACCTATATGCACTAACACAATTAATACCATGATGAAGATTAACTAGATGGATCATACATATATAAAAAACAATTAGAGCATATATCCATATTAGGAATGCAATAATAAATATGATAGAGTCAACATATTGCATACCCCTATTTGTTATCTATCCTAGTTGTATATATGAAACATACCTCGATAGGATGGATAGCTTAGTCACTTGACATAAATAGTTTCACCATATGGATGAGACTAAAAATGATCTTAATAACAAACTTGTTAGTCTCATAGACGTTAAGCAAATATTAGAGGTTTATCATTAGTCAAGCACTAAATCAAACATTAAACGATATGTACCATTTATAGTGTTTGTCATTAAATATGTTTGTCATAAGTCAAATGTGTTTGTCATTAATCACCAAAATCACATAAGGGTATATTGAACTTACAGTCACACCAACATTTCTATCTTTATGTGTTTGCCTGACCCATCACTTTCACCTGCCTCTCGTTACGTCTATTTTCCACCATTGAAGGACCGTTGACTACAAAGCTATAAAGCCACGTACTATCACCTTTAAAGCTACATGAGCCACCAATTCGGTCCACATCTTGATTTGCATAGCCATCCAGCATATAGAGCATCTAATGCAATGTGGAATTAAGTAAATAAAATGTACAATGTTTAACTTGTCTATATATTGCTCACAATCCCCTTATGTGCTCACCATACCTAACTGTCATGGCGAGCTGGGGAGGCTCGTCACGCCCATATGCGACTAACAGTTGGTGGAAGTCGTTTGGCCCTAGAGAGCATGCTCGCCCTCTAGCGGACAACATGTGGGTCATAGAGTATGGGGGCTGGAGAGATGAGCCCCATATTTACCAAGAGATCGTCAATTCGACTCAGTTCTCGAATGGCCGAAGTGTGATTGTGGAGCTAGCTCAGTGGTCCAATGGTTTGACCATGTTCATGAGGGGTTCACGGGGCAAAGATTCTACCAATGCGCCATCTACAACATTCATACGATCTAAATTTCATGTTTTTTTGCATCACATACTCCAACAATGATTTCCTGTTGTTTCACATTCAATTTGAGATAACGGAAGCAACATGTGGATGGACTAGATGGATAGATGAACCATATCCTGCTATGGCGTGCACCTACATAACATATCTTCACAGAAGGATTGAATGCTTGTAGGCTAGACTAAACAGCACAGTAGACACCGCCCAACCAAGCCGATAGGAGAGGGCGGCTAGGCTGGCCCCACAGACCATCCAAACGAGTCAAAGGTACAACCAACCCATCTTTGACCAACAATATTGCCCAAACTGATCTTGCCAGGACCCTACATGTTTGTGTGGTTGCCACTACGCAAGCACACCAACACTGAAGTTCTCCGTCGAAGACAGATAATGCGAGAGGCCTACCAGCTTAAAATTTTATTTAATTAATCCTTAAATAATGGTGGCCACTACCACCTTTACTCTCTCTCTTTCGGTGCTCCATGTATTATTGGTTCGTTTCGTCATCACCTTTGATCTGTCTTCGTCGGTCCATAATGCACTAATAGTAACCAAAGGTGAAAAGACACCGAGATATCCCTGTCAGTGGTACAATTGTTGTTGGCCATTTCTGCAAACCACTCAGTGCACACTACCTTGGATTTCCTTATCTTGCACTTCGTACCTCACTGTATTAATCAGTCGCAGTGACTTCATGACATCGCGTTGCACAAGGTGACATGAGTGCATCCTCTTCTCCTCCTACTCCCTATCTCTCCGTCACTGCACTTAATAATTGCCCCTACCATGCCGCAGCAAGTGGGCTTTTCCTAAATTGCATGCAAGACATGGGCATTTCTCGATTTAGGGATTTTTTTGGCAATAAACGAAAATTTCTTCATTTGATATCAAAATACCCCTTTGGTTGGGCGAGACTATAAACTTGCTCGGTGGTTGGACGAGATTGAAAACCAGCCCTACCAATGGGCGGGATTTACCCTGCCTGCCAGATGGCCCTATCCGCCCTTCTATTGGGCAAGAAGGGTAAAACCAGCTCGTTGGTCGGACGGATTTTCTGTCCTGCCCGACCGCGTGGCGACGGGAGTCTATTTACTTAATAAAAAATAAAGATAATATTATTTATTTATTTTGGAATAAAAAATATATAAATTCCTAAGCCTTCATGGCACGGCTCGATTCCAAACTGAGCCGAGATGGTCTGATTCTGTTCATATAATCGTGTTTAGGCTGGAGACTCGATCTGATAGGCCAAGACAGTTTGATTCAAGTAGTGGCGGCACGACCCGTTCCATCCAATTCACAATACAACATTTTCAAAAAAGGGACAAATTTTTGTATGCCATCGAAGTTTTGCCATTCCCTTTAATGCCACCATATTGCCACTCTAAGAGCATCTCCACCAGCTACTCTATCCTCTCACTTTATAACACTATTCACTACTTCCTCTATCCAACACTCTAAATTTCCTTCATACTTTATACTACACTCTAAAAGATTTCTTTCCTACACCAGCTACTCTATCCCGAGCTACAGTATTATAGGGTGCCTGCTCCAGATGCTCTAACCTTGCATGCATCTCATTTTCAGCTTCTTTCCTTCTATGCCATTGTTGATAGAGGCTCTAACCTTGCATGCATCTCATTTCCAGCTTCTTTCCTTCTATGCCATTGTTGATAGATCATTACGACGAAGCTGTATAAAGATGATTTTTGCCTCTGCCTTTTTAATACATTTGAAAATAAGACATATTCTAAAAAGTTATAGAAAATTCAAAAAAATTATGAAAAAAATCTATGAATTCAGAAAATTACTCAAATTAGAAAGTGAAAAGACACTCGACGGAACAAAAAGTAGGCCTAGGGACGAGATAGAGCTAGGTGAAGGCGGGAACTAGGAGAGAGGAGTTGGGCGTAGTCGCAGAGGGCATGTCAGCGTGTGCAACATGGGTGTGGGCTTTTTTTTTGAAAGGGTGGGCATGGCTGGCACTTTAGCTTGTGGCTCACGTGCAGCTTAGTATTTGATTCTGCTCAGGCTCGATTCATTTGCAAACGAGTATGAGCCGAGCCTACTTTTTAGCTCGTGGAAAAAAAGCCAAGCCGAGCTAGGCCCTGGCTTGCTCACGAGCAGCTTGTTTAGGCTCGTATACAAAAGACACCCTACAAAAACATTATATAATGAATATAAACATGTAGCCCACATCGGCCCAACATCCCATACGTTGTGGCCCAACTCTTCCCACCTAACCCTAAACCCCACATGGTTTCATAGTTCTTCTCCTAGCGACCAAAACAACCACCGATTACTGCATTTCTCACTTTCTCTCCATCTCCATCCCTCTCTCCTCCATGAGGTTAGCTCCCTCTCCTCCCTAAGCGACTCCTCCTTTCTCTTCTTATCCCTTTCCCTACTCCTCTAAAGTGTCGTCGCTTCCCTCCGCCAATCCGCTGCGGCAACGTCGTGTCCTCCAACTCCAAGGCTCCTTCCTATTGTGGCAACTTTGTGCCCTCCTCGCCACTGCAGCAACGTCGTATCCTTCTTTCCTCTATAGCCACGATGAGATTGAGCGATGTGGGTGCGAGCAGGGCGACGAGGTTGACTTGGCGGCACCGACACAAACTTAAGGAGGGCAACATAGACGTGGGCGACTGGGATGACGACAATAGGGATTCGGATGGTGGGGCATCGGGCTCACGAGCCCTCATGAGCTGGCTCAAGCTTTCCATGAGCCTGAGCCATGCTTCTGTTCTAGCTCGGTCATCCTATCAAGCCGAGCTCAGTTCGACCCACTCAATGAGTTAGGGATTGTTCTCTTCAGTTTATCTTCTTGTCTCTAAATTGAAAAGTCAAACACTCTGGTTTTTGCGGTCTGTTTTTTTCTATCTTGAAATCACGTCTCAGGACTCTTAGATATGAGTCAAATGAGACATATTGGATTTTTCAAGCTATCTCGAGAAACTCTCAACGTTCAGCTTATAAGTAAATAAAAAAATAAAAAAAGATAAACTAAAGACAACATCCTTAATACTGGGCCGGCTAGTTCGGCACGGTGCCTCCATGGACCATGTCTAGGCTTTAGACTCCAGCTCGTGTACCAACCCATTGGTATAATAAGTTAAGGCCCTGTTTGGTAGAGCTTCAGGTATTCCCAGCTCTAGAAATTCATGGAGCTGGAGTTGTAGGTATATTGAGGATGTTTAGGTGAGTCATCTTATTTACATTTTAAACTAAAAATATAAACTTAAGTCACTTTATTTTAACCTATAAACTCCATATCTAAGATGGAAATGAAAGCTGGAGCTCTGCCAAATAGGGACTTAGGGCATGTTTGGTTAGGTGGCTCTGGCTTGGCCAGGCTCACGCTAGCCACCCAACCGGTGTTTGGTTCGCTGTAGGGGCGTGGGAGCCTGGCTTCTCCCATGCAAAATCTCTGTCTTTACTGCTCTCGAAACGCCAACAAGCCGTTTTGAAGCGAGGCCACCGACAGACCATCACGTAGTCGCTTTTGCGCTTTTTTTCAAACTTTCAAAAAATTTTAAAAATTCAAACGACATCCAAATTCAATGAGACAAAAAAATAAAACCATAGATTCAAGTACAAGGTCTTAAAAAATTTCAGTTTTTTGTTTTTAATTCATTGATTTTCTAATATTTGTTTTTTAAAATTTTATTTTTATTTTTGAATTTATTTTTGTTGTAGTATTTATTTCTGATTTCCATCTCTTGAATTTGTCCATTCCATTCCCCTTATAGACCAGCCAACTAAACAACATCTCTGCACAGCCTGTCCAATCTTATACAATCAACCAAATAATATTTTTCTATGGCTCCGTTTCTTTTGGCGGCCACCGGCGGTCGGCGTTTTGCTACAGTAAATTTGAAAAATTTTTAATTTTTTTTAGGCTCACTACACTTTTTTTTTCAAAGACTTATAAATTTACTACAGTAAAACCGCTAACCTCTAGAAACCGCTGAAAAAAATAGGGCCTATATTATCTGGTCGAGCTAGTACAACTTGGCTGAGCTGACAAGCCAACAATACAGCTTAGTAACCGTAACCGGGTTATAGACAACCGGTCGTTGGGTAGGTCTGGCAGGGAGCGCACCAAGCGGGCGACAGAGCCTGCTCGCAGCCGCCGCTCCTCTGCTCACCTGAGCGCGTCTTCCTCCCCACCCGGCCTCACCTCGTCTCCCTCATCCGCCTCACTACACAGGCGCAGCCGCCTCCGCCCCTTCCTCTCCGCCGGCGCCGGCACCTCCGATCCTCTCAGCCAGTGCCGCCGCCTCCGCTTCTCTCCGTTGGCGCTGCCGTCGCCACCCATCTTCGTTGGCCCCGTCGCCTCCTCCCCTTTACCTCCACAGTCGCAGCGTCCGCCCCTCATCATTGGAGCCGTCGCCTCCCTCCCGCAGGTCATCTCTTCTCACTACTACACCCGATGGTCTTCTCTGTGTTTGTTCATCCAGTTTCTTGTTTTTCTTCCCTCTTCCATTTCCCTTTTCAAGTGTTCATGATGAACTCGATTTGCTTTTTACGGTGACCGAAATTGAACAAATAATGTACTTTTTTTTTGACACAACAAATAATCTACTTGGTTGATGGATCGATCCATCTAGTCATTCAGTTTTCCTTATGTAGCAATTGAATGGCTGATAAAATTCAAGATAATATGTTACCAACTTACCATTACCTGAATTGAATGGGTAATGAATGTTATTACCATTACCTGATTGAACCAAACATGATTCAGTTTACACTTACATTGATGAACTAAACACTACCCAAGTTCGAGTATATTGTTAGTGCGGTATTACATAAGATAATATCTTCCTTGCTTTATTTGCTGAATGATATTTCCCATTATCTCATTGTGTAAACTTGGAAAATGCTGAATCTATGTCATGCATGTCTCATTTGTCATTTTGTTGTTTGCAGTTCTTGCCAAAGTGAATTTGAACGATGACTTGTTTTGGGTCGAAGTCTATTGGGCGAAAGGAAAAGAAGCAGAACAATTTACTTGTTGGGGATTTAGATGATAGCTCTCCTAACAAGAGAGGAAGGAAGGATAAGGGCCAGAAGCCCCGTAAAGGGGGTTCTAGTTCAAGGAATAGGTCTTCAGTAGAAAAAGCTAAACATGGGAAGAACAGTGATGATGCAAAGAAAGACAAAGGGCACAGAATGGACCACCATTCAAATAGTCCCATCAAAATTAACTCCAGGAATATGAAGAATGAGAATGCATTAGTAACCGCCAAAACATCAAAACCAGCAACAAATGTTCTTAGGTATGAGTCTCTGTGCTCTCCAAATTTACCCACCCATTCCTGTTAAATGAAGAGATGATATAATCTTAGCTGTATGCATGAAGATGTTAAGTTCTGACAGGCCTGATTCTCATGTCAACATTGTTTAGGAAAAGGGTTGACCCTGATACTGCGAAGTACTATTTGGAGATTTCAAACCTCTTTGACAACAAGGAGATTGATCTGGAGGAGCGTTCAACTATATGCGCTAATGCCTTGGAAGAAACTAGAGGGAAAGAGCTTGAACTTGCCACTGATGCTGTAATAAGCCGCACCTTGCAGGTTATAGTAGAAGGTTGTGAGTTGGAGCAGTTATGTGTGTTCCTCCGCAATTGTATTGAGCCTTTTCCTATTATTGCCATGGATAAATTTGGGTCACATTTGGCTGAAGCAGCTTTCAAGTCACTGGCAACTCATCTTGGAGATGAGACATCGAGGGCCATTTTAGAAGAGATATTGACTAAAATATGCAAGGTATTCTTTTTTCAGTGGGTGTTGCACCTTATTACCATTGTAATGCAATGGAACTCACATTTGAATTGTTGCTACAGGTTATTTCTGCAGATGCTGCTAATGTGATGACGAGCTGCTATGGATCCCATGTTCTACGGACGCTTCTCTGTCTTTGTAAGGGAGTCCCATTAGAGTCATTGCAAGACTTCCACACTACAAAAAGATCTGCAGTTCTAGCTGAGCGGTTGAGCTGTGGTTTAAATAGATCAGCTGGACAGAATCCAACAAACTTTGAACATGGTTTCTCAGACATGTTTAAATCTTTTGTCAGGCAAATGCTACAAAATGCAAAAGATGACATTCCAACTTTGCGAATTAACAAGAACAGTAGCCTTGTTTTACAGGTTAGTGCCTCTTGTACACCACACGTTATAATGCAGTGTCATTTTAGATTTTGCTTCATAACCTTCTTAAAACATCATTCTGCAGACAGCACTAAAATTATCAGTTGGTGATAATCACGAATTGGATCACATAATATCAGCTCTTCTGGGTTACAACAAAGCTGAGACTGCACAGCAAAAAGATTATAGTGAACAAAAGAATGAAATTGTTGCTTTACTTGAAGATACTGCTTATAGCCATCTCTTGGAGGTATTCCACCGTAGCCACCACGCATGGAGATCTTCTAGTTCTTGCCCTTCTCTTTGCAATTTGTTATGTGAAAGAATATTCACTGGATGCAAATGCCTTGCAGGTCATTGTGGAGGTTGCCCCTGAGGAATTGCGCAATAACATGCTTACAGGTACATTCAAAGGTGCATTATTTGCAATATCATCTCACTACTATGGCAACTATGTGGTGCAAGCGTTAATATCATCAGCCAAAACTGCAGATCAGGTATAACACATACAACATTCAAAATTATCTTGTGGATTTTTTTAGTTGTGTAGCCAATAAACTAATTAAATTTTCTTTCAGTATATTGATCTGTTTTGCTGAAACAAATGCTCACTCCACAAGCCCACAGTTCACATTGCATTGAGTTATTTTCTCTTGAGCATGTTCTGCATAGCTTTTTTGCTTAAATTATTTGATTATCTTTTTGAACACTTTGACCTTTTTATGCCGTTTCTGGTCAGGTATCTCTTTTACTTTATTTGTGCACATGGTCTGGTCATGCATGCCCAAAACCACAACTTTCCTTCTGCGTATATGGGATAGGTGGTTTAAGGCATATATTCTACTTGTCTCCATTTCTAACGTTTGTCAACCATAAACCTGTCAACTACAATTTTTCTTGATAAACATTTGATGAATCGATAATGCTTTGTCAACAGAATTATTTTGTTTCTTGGCAATGGCAGATGAAGCAAATCTGGGAGGAACTTGGTCCTAAAATTAAGGAGTTGCTTGAGCTAGGTAAAACAGGAGTGGTAGCTTCTATTTTAGCAGCGTGTCAGAGGCTTGAAACAAATCGCCTTGAGGTATACTGCCAACTTAAATATCTCTGCAGTGATATTTGAGAACTATCTTTAACTTCATTATATGTGATTCCTCTGCTTTGATCTGCAGAGCTCTCAAGCTCTTTCTGCAGCAATAATGTCAGATTCTGAGTCTCCTGATAGCATTGTTGCTTATATACTTTTTCTTGAGAATTTCCTCCGGGAGAAATCTTCATGGAAATGGTCGGTCGGCACAAAGATGAGTGTCCTTGGTTGCCTGATGCTGCAATCAGTTTTTCAATACCCACATGTATGTTAAGGTTGCTGTACAATTTTTTAATTCCTTTCTACATGATTTCTCCGTTCCAGCTTTACAATATATAATCCAGTTTATTAGTCTTATGCTGATGATAATTTTATCAATATTCCCTGCTATATTGCAATTTGTTTTCTGGTCTATAGTAAACTTATTTTGTAACTATACTTTTTGCTAGCCGTTGGATATATTGTGCTATGTAATCTTCACCGTGTTGCTGTTGACGTTGTTCTCTTACACTGTTTCACTAAGTTTTTTACTTTTATTGATTTATTCCTTTAACAATAATATATCAACCCCTAGTACCTTACTAGTTTTATTTCTTGAACAACAAAAGAGTAACACTCAGCACCTTACTCAAATCTCTCTGACATTTTCACTAAATGCAAGCCTTAGATGGCTAAAACCTTACTCCATCCATTTTTTGGACAGCAATACATTCGACCATATGTTGCAAGCTTGCTGGCTATGGATGATGATCAGATCCTCCAAATTGCCAATGATTCTGGAGGTAGCCGTGTTCTCGAGGCTTTCCTGTGCTCAAGTGCAACAGCAAAGCGAAAGTTCAAAGTTTTTGCAAAGTAAGCCTCTCCTGAACAGCACAACCTTTTGAAGATCGTTTGCACCATGTCCAAACTATGTTTTGACATACTCAATGAACTTTACATGTTTTTATTTATCAATTTTTATGTATGCAAAGGATGTGCTTATCACTGCTGTTAGAAAAAACTGGTACTAGAAAACTTAATAAAACCTGTATACATGGTAATTTTGTGTAACGAAGCTGAGCTTGAGGAACTATTGGTCCCATTATAACTTCTTTATCACTTTTTAAGAAGTAATAGCTATCAAGTAGCAGCAATGTAAGAATTCCCTTGTCTTTTTTTATGTTATAACTATATTGACATTTGATAATGATGAATTGTTCAAGACTTGAGGTTTTCAATAATATAGAACATTGTCATTACAGAGGTGGTTTGACTCCACAGATTAGGGCCCGACAATGTAGAAAATTTATTTTCAGTGTGGTGCCATGCACCCTCCTCAAAGATATGCCATTGTGTTGCTACGCTATTATTTATCAATACATTGCTCCATCTATTTACTCATCTATTTGGTGCTTGTATGATCCATTTTGTGCTACTCTAGTATGTTCAGCACAAAATTAGCATGTAATGTTAACTTTCATGGGATATTCTTTTGTCATTTGTTAGGCCGTAGTACTATCCTTGCCATTTAACTGCAGAGAATTATCTTGATGCTTCACTCATTCATTTTGCTGCAGTCAAGCAGCTTTGTTGGCATAATACTGGCAGTTTGCCTTACATGATCATTCCAAATGCATATTTTTTTACCATTATGCTTTATCTGGCAGATTACAAGGCCATTATGGAGAGATTGCCATGAATCCTTCTGGTTCATTCTTGGTAGAGAAGTGCTTTACAGCCAGTAATTTTTCCCATAAAGAGGCCATAGTTTCAGAACTGCTGGCTATGCAAACTGAACTATCTAAGACAAAACATGCCATCCACTTGTTAAAGAAGCTGGATGTTGACAGGTTAGTGATTTGTATATTTCCATTTCCTTCTATGCATTTAGCTACAAATCCAAAGATTTTTAGCATGCAAATAAAACTACTATGTATTTGGTTCTAGATTTGCAAGACGACCTGATCAGTGGAAAGCCAGGCAAACTTTGAAAGAAATAACGCAGCGAGAATTTCAAGTGGAATTTGGCTTGAACGGTAAACCAGTTGGGCAGAGCATTAGAGAACTGCTGTCTCCTCAAAGTCCCACAAAGAAGAAGCGTAAACAGAAAGAGAAAACTGACAGAACTGACAGAAATACAGAGGATGCCAGCAACAAGAAGCCAGATTCATCTCGGAAAAGCAATAAGAAACTAAAATCGGCTAAGGCAACATTTGAGGAAGAATTGAGCAGCAAGAAACTCGTGAGTGATGCCGCCAGCATGCCATTCTTGAAGAACTCTGGCAAAAGGAAATCACCAGGTTTTCTTTCAGACAAACCAAGTCACAAGAAACAAAGACATCGTGGACTCAGTTCTGATAAATCAGATGGCAAGAAGTTTGTTCGGGATAGTACCGGCACACCATATGTCAGGAATACCGGGAAACAGAAACAGTCCATCTCTGAGCTTGCTGATCTGGCTGGTAAGGAGAAACTGACTGCAGGGGAAGTTCGCAAACTGCTGAAGCCGGATATGTCAGGCATGAACTAACCACTTTCCGGTTGTGTGAGCAGTTGTAGACAGCATTACTGTATGATTTGTAATCCCTTGCAAGCGTGATCTGATGCAGCAATTTTGTTTACTTCAAGTACACGTGGTAGTTTTGGTTCAATGTAATGAGCTTCTGAAAATGCATTTAATCAACTCCACATTTATGTCGAATCTGGCTAGAAGATGAATTTGTGGAAACGACCCATGTCAGTTATACAATCCGTCTCTCGTACAAACATGTTTCTGTGCACACGATTTCAAATTGCTAAATCCTCACGAAATGTCTCAAACACGAGTAAAATACATTAAATTTTACCGCTGGTTCACTTATGTCTCAACAGCGAAAACTGAGTCTTAGTTTAAGTGGTTCATCTAGATTCGAGGTTAGATTTTTTAAGTTTCAAAACAATAAAACCGTATATTTGCATCCTCAAAGTAGAAGTTGTTTAGGTAGTTCATCTGGATTCAAGGTTAGATTTTTAAGTCTCAAAACAAACTTTTTAAGGGGTTCATCCGGGTCTTGAGTTTCCTGCCTAAGGGCATCTCCAGCAGAAGCCCCATTTCTCTTTTGCCCTATCCCTATTCACGTGCCACCTCACCAAATGAGGCTGCCCCATCCCTATTCACCTCCCCAACAACTGTCTCATCACTATTCATATACTCTATTTTTCCTATTCATGCCCCATCACTGTTTGCTACAGTGATAGTGCATGGGGCTTGGGCACCACTGTTGGAGTTGCCCTAATATGTATATGTAGAGGCGCTCAGTACCTTCGTCTTTGGCTCTGGCCACCGGTCCGTTGTGCAACTTCTAGGGCTCCACCATCACCATCGTTTTTTAAAAAAAAAAATAAAGGGAGTTCTATTCTCTGCTATTAAAAGTTAGAGTGAATGATAAGGCCATCTTCAATGGTGCCAAGTCAGCTGGCTATAAGAAGTCCACCTCATCTTTTTGCTTATGTGGAGGAGAGAGACAAGAGCTAGCTCTTAACTAAGAGCTAGTCTATAGTGTTTCCCAAGACAAATAAAAGACAATTACACGTGGTCCATATTTATTGTTGTAGAGTATGTTATAGCCAACCCATTGGAAAACTTATCTTTAACCTATCTATAAGTGACATGGAGCTTCCTTATAGCTAGTAGTTAGCTCTACAATTAGAGATGGCCTAAGTGATACCACACTTCACTAAAATTATCCACCATAGCATCTATCATAATAAACTTATCTTATTTTATTCAACCTCTTAAAATTATCAATGTGGATACAACCAAAGTATAGTGTGTATCGGCTTTTGCTACCATCACACGATTGTTTGCGACGCATCGTAGTGCGTAGCACTAATTGTCTACGGCGAAGACGAAAGTGTATGACCCACATGCTATCACTCATGACGTGTTGTATTGTACAGTGCATAGCACCAATCGTTGTGTATGGCCGGCTCACTCATAGTCTCGATTGTAGAATTTGTATTTTCTCGTAGCAAAACATGGACACTTGTCTAGTAATCATTTAAAGCAATACATCCCCAAGATACACATAGGTCTCTGAAAGAAAGAAATTACATTTGCAACCCAACAAGACCAAATTGCATTCTTCTTCAAACTCCATCTCCCCCGTCGCACCAGGCGGCGAGACATAGGGAGGAGACGAGGCAGGCCAACAACACCGAGCCCTAAATCTTTTTCGAAATTCACCCAAGGATTCCAAATCCTGGACTACCGAGCTAGTGCCCTGATAGCAGGATCGGGACATTTGTAGAAATTGTTATGGAGCATTGATGAGCTCTACTATGGATCCAGCAAACCTTGGCTCCACTATTTGCAAAGACCTCCGTGTTGATGACCTAAACAACCTTTTTCGCCGCTGCCGACATTGGATCTAGCGACCGGACTTCAGATATGCACCTAGGGATGGCCAAAAGCTGTCACTTTCTCCAAAAGGGCAAGTGATACTAACCTCACCCACGAAATTCAGTGAGCGCGTCGAAGATGTCACCCTCGTTGGAGTTATCGCTGAGGCACAAAAGAGCGGGCAACCGCCACAACGTCGCCATCCCAAAACCTTAACTAGCCAGGTGAGACTAAGCTACCTAAAACTATATCAAGAAGGTGGATCTACACTTCTAGACGGGTCTCTCTCCTCATCGCCTACGTGGCCACCAGATTGAGAGATGGAGGGGGAAAACATGGTGGTAGCGAGCTAGACCTAGGAGGGGAGGTAGGAAGGGCGGAGGAGCACGAGTCTCCTTCACCAGCGAGATTGCCGAAGTAGGAGAGGGAGGGGGACGACACGGGTGGCAGTGCTATGATTCTTTGGAGGTGTGCATGATGAGGAAAGGGGGTTGGGCGTGGGGTGATAATACTCACTGCTACCATGTTTGCGTTGCTCACTCCACTAGTTGCCATGCCTGCTATGCTTGACTCAATTCATGACAGGCTTTGGATCTGTTTGAATCCGGCCAACCTGAGCTAAGCTGGTGGAGATAATTAATTAAACAACTATGATAATGATGATACGCGGTTTTGTTGTTTTGAAACTTTAAAGGCATAAATATACATTCTTCACATATTTTTTAATAATGGAATTCCTTCATGCCTCTACCCCTGAAGATGTAAATAGCCCAAGAGTCTTACAAAAATCCAAAAATAACCGTTAAACATAGTTCGAGAGGAAATAAACAACGTCAAGCAGCATGTAGTCTATTATTAGTCCTCCAACCATAACTATTGTTGAAGAAACTTATAGACACCACTTCTATAGCTTGGCACATCTTGATTGTGCCTGCACGATCATCATCCTTTTGCAACGATGCCCGACATCGTAGTCAATCTGCCCCTCTAAAGATGCCCTGAATGAAGAAAAAATCTTTACGCTGGTCAAAAGCCAAATCATTTCCTCTAAAAAAAGCCAAATCATTTTGACAAAACCAAATGGACCAAAATAAAGCAGCAGTGTCAATCCAAATATGACGTTTTAAAGAAACCCCTTTCCCTGATAGCCAGTTTCCTTCATATGTTTTGATGCTACAGGGTGCAACCAAACCAAGGGATCTATGAGCAATGCGTCAAATGGATCTAGCAAACCGACAATCAAAGAAGAAGTGCTGAATGGTTTCATTTCTATTGCAAAAACAACATTTTTGACTACCCCACCATAATATTTTTTGCTAGATTATCCTTAGTAAGTATAACACCCACTCTTCAGGTACCAAAGAAATATTTTTATCCTGAGGAATAGTTTTAATTCCCAAATAATTTTATTATTATAGGGGACATTCTGATTAATCAATCTCTGGTACATGGATCGTATAGAGAATTGACCATTCATCCATAGATTTCAACAGAACTTATCCCCCCTAGCTCATCCTAGACACTGCTCATATCGGACACTAAGTTATGCCAATCAATTAGATTTTGACTGACTAAGGCCCTTTGAAAAGAAATGTGAAGGGGTACTATTAAAGGAAAAATATCTTGCATGCCATTGCAGAGCCAGTTAATACCTTACATGCCATCACCTAGAGGTTTATCTCTTCTATGTTATTGAAATTGCTTGATCATTACCATATTTGCCCTTGCCGAAAACTTATCTTTTTATTTAAGCTATTAAACATTTCAAATAATCTAAAAACACATGGCTATTAAGTATGCAGCAATCTGAATGTACAACTTTTCTAGTATTTCTAGGATAAATCTTTTATGTTTAAAACATTTTAAGTGTAAATTTAACATAATTTTTTTTTTGTAAAAATACCAAAATTATAGACTGAAAGTATTGCATGTCTGATAACATTTTGATTTTTGAGAATTTTTGGTATGTTTACATAATTTAAACAAAAGGATAACTTTTCAACAATGACATACATAATAATATTAGAACAACTGTGATTATAACTAAGGAAAAGACGATTAAACGATGGCACATAAGACCAGGCACAACGCTAGCCCTATCCTGAATCTATCCTATCATGGCCCTATTTTATCCCAACACAACGCTGGCCCTATCTTGACCCTATTTCATATCTTTCTCTTATATTATACTCTCAACCCTATTTTCACTATTCATAGTTCTATCCTGACCCTATTTTGGGATAGAAATAGGGTCACCATTAAACATGCCATAAGGGGCTTTCTGATTATGCAATAACATACACAAATTTGACCCATCATTAAAAGCTTCTGCTATAATAATACTCTTAGAGCATCTCCAGCAGATGCTCTAAAATCAGGTCTCTGTACACCTTCTCTTAATCACTATTCGCTCTCTATATTTTAATCATCTGCAGAAGAACCTTTTTTCAGAGAAACTATAGAGATTGATATAAAGAGTCTCCAAATTTATAAGCTGGGACAAAGAAACTCTAATTTAGAGGCTGAGATATAGACTCTACTGAAGAAAGAGAGATTGAAGAAAGAGAGATTCTAAATATAAAGAAGATTCTGTTTTAAAGGTTTTGCTGGAGAGCTCTTATTCCTAGCAATATTAAACAACGAGGATATCTTTTTTAAAAGGACTATGATCCCCTTCTCTTCAGCTTATCTTATTTACTTATTTAATTTATCTGCTTATAAGCTGAACTTCAAGAGCTTTCCGAGATAGTTTGAAAAGTCCGATGAACTTTATTTGACTTGTTTTGTAGACCTTTGAGATGTGGTTAGTAGATAGAAAAAAACAAACTCCAAAAATCAAATCATTTGAAGATAAGTAGATAAGATAAGTAGATAAGTTGACGAGAGGGTCCCCTTCTCTTCAGCTTTTCTTATCCACTCATTTGACTTATCTCGTAACTTCAAGAATTTTCTAAGATAGGCTTGAGAACTGGGTGCTCTTTGTGTGACTTGTTTTAGAGAGTTTTAGACACATCTTTGAGATAAAAAAAGCTGATTCAAAAAATAAGAAAAAAGTCAAATAAGTCACATAAATAAGTCAAATAGATTAGATTTATGTGGCAGTCAAATAAGCTACATAAATAAGTCAAATAGAGAGCTTTTAATCACACTTATCCCGAGATCATCCTTGCGCCGGGGACGACCTCGCCGTGGCAGTCGCCGAGGAGGCCAGCCGCCGGTGGGGTTGGGGTTGCCGTGGAGGTGGCCGTCGGGGTTGCAGAGGATGGGGGCGACTAGAACCACGCGGGGATGGGAGTGCAATCGGGCGTTGGGGGCGACCTCGCCGTGGCAGTCGCCGAGGAGACTGGCCACCGGTGGGGTTGGGGTAGCCGTGGAGGTCGCTGTCGGGTGGGGTGCGGCTGGGCTAAACCCTAGCGTGAGGGAGAGGAGTGCGCCGTTGGGTCCGGGTCTTGGGGCCAACCACCTCTAATCTGGTCCAGTCTGGCCAACCCCTCACTCTAATCTGTCATATGGGCTCGGCGCAAATGTGGAATTACCAAAAATCTGATCTGGAAACGGTGAGAAATCCAGAAAAATGGCAAAAGTGTCAAAACTTAAAGAAATTGGATAGCCTGATGGCATTTTATGGAACTGAGTTGGATTAGATGTTATTTCTAGATCGGCTAATTGGGTGTCACTGCACGAAATTTCCTGGAGTTAACAGTCTTGCTGGGCGCTCCGCCTCCTCCCTCCCCAAACCTCCTCCGCGCCAAGAAGCACCGCGAGTCGCAACCCACGGCCAGCCCACCCACCTCCACGCCGTCACGCGCTTCGCCTTCTCCCCTCCTAACCCCGCCGCGATTTATACACCTGGAGACATGCGCCTCCTGACCACCACCGCCTCGCCCGCACCGAACCCCACCCTACCGCCCCCATGGTCGACGAGGACGCCGTCCCCCCACCGCCGCCTCCGCCCCCGCCCCCGCCCCCGCGCCGCCCCCACAGGCAGCTCCAACCGAGGAGGTAGCGATGGGCTGGCCCACTCGCACATTTCCGAGCAACCCCCTTTTCGATTTCTCGCTGGCCGCCGCAGAGTCCGAGGTTGACGGGTGCTCCTGCCGTGTCTTGCCGCGCAGGTACCAGGTGGAGGTGTTCGAGGCGGCGCTGGGGGTGAACACCGTCGCAGTGCTTGACACGGGGTCCGGGAAGACCATGGTCGCCGTCATGCTCGCGCGCGAGCACGCGCGCCGCGTGCGCTCCGGGGAGGCGCCGCGCCGACTCGTGGTGTTCCTCGCGCCCACTGTGCACCTCGTCCACCAGGTGCGCCTTCGGAGCGACGATTTGTAACGGCCACATTTTTTAAGAATTACTTTTGGACGTGAAGAAATGGATGTGATGTTCTTGCTCGTAAGGTGGTTGAGTTTTCGCGTGTTTGTGCTTGTGTGCCGTAGCAATTCGAGGTGATTCGCGAGTACACGGACCTCGACGCCATGGAGTGCTACGGCGCATCGGGGGTCGGTGACTGGGGCACCGAGCATTGGAAGAAGGAAGTCGGGAGTAAGGAGGTATGCGCCGAGGTTTACCAAGCCTGCGTTATGCTGGAAGTGTACTGTGAATGAGTACATTTATCGTGACTACTTTGGGGTGTACTGTGAATGAGTACATTTATCGTGACTACTTTGGTGTGTACTGTCGATGAGTATATTTACCGTCATACGGTGCCCATAAGTGTGTGACAACTGTATCCCAAATAAAGTGCTTGACAGTTGACAAATGCATGTGAAATTAGATGGGGAAAATTCAGTTTATAGCACTAAATTGGAAGGCCTCGTTGAGAATGACACCCAATTGGCTTGTCTTTTAGCCACTAACACTGCGCACGCGAATTTCTTTAGTTTATGGCATTTTGGCCTTTTTTCTCATTTTTCTCTTTCTTTTCCCTTTTCCTATTTTTCTGCCCAAGTTGCCCCTACTCCCGCGCCGGTTGATAGGTGGGGCCCGCATGGTAGTGACTCAAACCGTTTAGTTTAAAAATTTAGAACTAGGAAATTTGGAAAAACTAAAATTTGAAATTCTATTTTGTTTTGAATTTAAAATTCCGAAATTCCAAATTTTAAGATTCTGAAATTTCAAATTTTAAAATTTAAAATTCCGAAATTTCAAATTTTAAGATTCCAAAATTTCAAATGCTAAGATTCCGAAATTTCAAAATTAAAATTTAAAATTCCGAAATTTCAAATTTTAAAATTCCAGTTTTCCAAATTTTAAAATTAAGAAATTTGTTTTGACTCAAACCGTTTAATTTCAGAATTTTAAAATTCAAAACAAAATAGAATTTCAAATTTTTAGTTTTTCCAAATTCCGAGTTCAAAATTTTTAAACTAAACAGTTTACAAACAAAACGGTTTGAGTCACTATCATGCGGGCCCCACCTGTCAGTCAGCGTGGGAGTGGGGGCAAATTGGGCAGAAAAATAGGAAAAGGGAAGAAAAGAAAAAGAAAAATGAGAAAAAAAGGCCAAAATGTCATAAACTGAAAAAATTCGCGTGCATAGGGTTAGTGGCTGAAAGGCAAGTCAATTGAGTGTCATTCTCAGCAAGGCCTTCCAATTCAGTGTTAGGACTAATATTCTAGATGTTTTTTCCTTTTTGTGTTCTCAAGTAGCCATTTCTAGATTTGAACAGAGGTTTCAGTCGTGGGATTTTGCAATTCTTGTAGATATATCACTTCATCAAATTATCTGTGTTTCATGTGATTGTCTAGTTAGCTTTCTTGAATGTCATTTTTTTAATATGATTTTTCACATTTCTGTCTAAATTTTGTAATTACAATATTTTGCTTATGCATCTGTTGCTATCTTTGATAGGAAATAGATATTTTCTCTGAGCATTGCATCTCTTTTGTGTTTCAGATTCTTGTGATAACGCCACAAATATTGTTGGATGCTCTGAGGCATGCTTTTCTGACGATGAGTGCAGTGAGCTTGCTAATATTTGATGAATGCCATCGAGCTTGTGGAAATCATCCATACACACGAATAATGAAGGTAATGGGAATTTGAAGATCTTTTTCATGTTTTGACAATATAGGTAGATAAGCTTTGGCTTGTATCCAGTCTTTTTTTGGATAGTATAGAGGTTGCTTAAGATAGCAGTATTTTTTCTAAATGATCTTACATACCAAATTTGCTAATGTTTTATGCCCTTCTTGATTTTGAAGGAATTTTACCTCAGTTCTCATTGGAGGCCAGCTGTATTTGGCATGACAGCGTCACCCGTTGCTACTAAAGGCAAGAATTGTATTCATTACAACCATGTGCTTTCCACCCTGCTATTTTTGTCGTCAACAATTTTCACAATTATGTTTAACTTAGTTCTTTAAATCACTGTCAATGACTTATTATCTTCCTTGTGTATAATGTCGTCACTATTATGCACCATGGAACACTCATGTGATGACAGTTAGTGCTCTTGCCTTCTGCATCACAAGATAATAAATTTTAAAGTAGGATGCTTTGTTTTGTGCCAACAGTGCTATACTGCTCTGCTCCGTAAAATCTCTAAGTCAGCCACATGTAGGTGTATGTTGAACATTTAAAGTATGATTGCTTACCGCATAGAATTTTGATGGTCGTTAAACATAGTTTGCACATTTGATATATGTATATATTGAACATTTATTTCATTTCTACAATTATTTTTTTAATGGAAATACTATTCATTGTACTGGAAGGCACATCTGTCCAATTTATTAAATCAAAATTGTCTCCCTGATTTAGAATAATACACCAAATTTCTGATACTGTTCTGTTTTACTCATTTTTAATTAAAACCTACTATTTCTAAGAACTTCCAATTTTTTTCAGGTGCTGCTACAATACAAGATTGTGAAGCACACATTGCTCAACTTGAACAAACCTTGGATGCCAAGGTATCCAGTAGCCAGAACTTCTTTAACTTTGAATGTTTTTGGGTTTTGTGAAACTCATTTTGCAGCAACTAATAGCTTTCCATGTCTTGCATGATATTACAGGTATATATCATAGAAGATCGAAATGAACTTGAGAGCTTTTCCCCTCCAGCAACAATTGTGAATAAATATTATGATGCTTATTTTGTTGATTTTGAATATCTGAAATCAAAGCTGCAGATATTATTTGAAGAGGTGATTTAACTTGCCTATATTTCAGCTCATTTATAAAAAACATATATAATTTGGAGTAGCAACACCTAGACACCTTGCATTTTTTCCTTTGCATTTATGTATATTTAATTATTTGTTTAAACTTTGTATGGTTGAACAGTTTGACGCTTTGTTGGTTAGTCTGCAAGAATCATCGCCTCATAGATTTGAAGACACCAATACTATCTTAGAGACATCAAGGAAGAGCTTGTCCAAATACCATGAGAAGATATTGTATGGCCTAAATAATCTTGGTCCAATTATTACCTCTGAGGTACTGTGTTACTTAAACATTGAATAGCTCTGACTCGTATAATGGTCATTGCGCTAGCTATATCTGGTCTTGTTTGTTGACTATTTGCTATATGGTCTTCATTATAAAAATTTCCTGGCTCCTTCCCTGCCTATCTTATTATGTGGCACTACTTACAGTTTCAATTTCTGTATGAAAAAAGCTGTAGTCCAATCATTTTCCCTTGCGTATCACAGTAATGATATCTTTGCCAGTATTCTTCCATAACATTTCATTGCAGACTTGTTGAGTTGTTATGAAGAAATGGTACAATGTTTATATGCAAACTCTACACTATTTTCTTAACAGGTCATGAAAATATATAATGAAAGCATCAAGACATCAGTTGCTTCTGAAGATTGCCTCTTTTCTAAAGCTAGCTTGAGCTTACATATGTCTTATTTTAAAGAAGCTTTAGGTCTGATGGAGGAAGTTTTGCCACAAGGTATGGTTTACACTTTGCATGTTATGCTCAATCTGATATTTCAGTTAATAACTGCATAATCAAAAATGCACCAAAATTCTATGTTATGTCTTACTGTTCTCACTTGCAACTACACAGTATGCAGTGAGAATATGCAGTAGCTTTCCTGTTTGTATTTTAGCAATAGCTTTCTCTGTTTGTAAACGATAGGGTAATAAATTAATTTGTAAGGTCAATTATGATTGCATTAGTTCATCCTTATATTTAGTTTATAACCTCATGTAAAAGGTCCTCTGAATCTAATTCGATTGCTCACTTTTATTTTTCTTGCAAATTGCATTTAAAAAGAAGACAAACATGCTTCTACACACCATCTTAATTTGCATGCTCTATACTCTATAGAAGAGATTTATGGAGAAGATTCTGCACAGATTCTAAAACAAAGAGGAGAGTGAAGTGGTTGATCGACAGCCATTTAGTAGTTCCACATGTGCTGTAGGATCTGCTTGGTTTTCTTTTGGTGGAATATAGAAAATCTTTGTGTGAATCTATAGCCTCTTGGACTGAACTCTGGTTCTCATAATGCAGCTATTGTTTACCTGCATGTGTTCTGATTTCTTCTTTTGAGGCATTTCTTTACTATATCTCACTATACTGTTGCCAGTTAGGAAACTACAACGTTTATGCATTGATAACTGCTTTTTCTAGTTCTGCTGATGTTACTTTATAATAGGTTATGATGAACTAATGAAATCAGAATCTGGTTCTGCGGAATTAACTAAAAGGGGATATATTTCTTCGAAAGTGGATACATTAATCAACATTTTAAAATCATTTGGGTAATGCCATATTCTACATGACTATATCAAGGTGTTTAGTTTTGTCTATTTTTGTCTCTTGTTGGCAAAAAGAAAAATCATGTGTGTTTTTCTCCACAGGTCATCAAATGAAGTGCTTTGCCTAATTTTTGTAGATAGAATTATGACAGCTAAAGCTGTTGAAAGGTTTATGAGAGGAATTGTTAACTTCTCTCATTTTTCAATTTCTTATTTGACTGGAGGGAGTACATCAAAAGATTCTTTGAGCCCAGCAGTGCAGCGATTTACTTTGGATTTGTTTCGATCTGGAAAGGTATGTGATTCTATTTGTAAATATTAATTGAAACAGAGTTCCAAATGATGTATTAATTCCCAGATCAATTTCTAGGTCAACTTGCTTTTCACAACAGATGTGACTGAAGAGGGCATTGATGTGCCTAACTGTTCTTGTGTGATACGCTTTGACCTACCCAGAACTGTTTGTAGCTATGTCCAATCTCGTGGTCGTGCCAGAAGAAACAGTTCAAATTATGTTCTCATGATTGAGAGGTACAGATATTGTCACACATCATAAGTTACACTTTGATATAATATATTGTCTTTAGACAAAGTTTATTTATTCACTATCTATTCCTATGCTAAATTCATTTTCCACATGTTGTATGCCTACTGCATAGGTTAGTCACAAGCAATGCAAATATTTTTTTTTTAGAACACGCAGGAGGACTGCGTATCATTGCATTAAGAGAAGAAAAAGAGTACAAGCGTGCTTCCAAAAAAGGAGGTAAAGAAACAGACAGAAACTCACACCCACGTTAAAAGAAAGACAACCACCCAATACAAACAAATTAAACAAGCCAAAAAGCTCTAAGAACCCTATCTCCCACCAAACACCAAAGATTAACCTCATCACAGATATTCTCCACAGCCACTAGGACTCGTGGAGAAGCCCATTAAAAACACAAGCATTACGATGCTTCCAAAGCCACCAAGCCACTAGAATGACCAAGGAATTAAACCCTTTTCGCCTAGGCTTGTCAACAATCATATGCGCCTGCCGCCACCAATCCACCAAGATCAAGTTTTCTGGAATAGGAAAAAATATATGCTTTGCATAATTTGGTTTGACATTAATGGTGGAGTT
Organism: Olyra latifolia; assembly: GCA_036346145.1. Lineage (NCBI taxonomy): Eukaryota > Viridiplantae > Streptophyta > Magnoliopsida > Poales > Poaceae > Olyra > Olyra latifolia. The sequence continues at coordinate 8,368,295 of CM070530.1, forward strand.
ATGTATTTACCAAACAGAATTCTGTGCTCATGCCTCATAGTTCTGGAATTGTTTAATCTTGATCTTGTAGTTAAAAAAATTGCAGTGATGTTAAAAATTTTGTCATAAATGTCTAGATCTTTTCACCATTTGATCAAATTTTCAGGGGAAACTTGAAGCAGCAGGAACACCTATTTCGTATAATACGAACTGCATACTATGTTAAAAACTTTGATACGTATAGACACCCCAATGCTCCATCCTATGATCTTCCTCTCCAAGAGAAGTACGCATACCAGGTTGAATCAACAGGAGCAACCGTAACTGCAGATTGCAGTGTCAATCTAATTCATAAATATTGTGAGAAGCTTCCTAAAGATAGGTACACTTGTGCTCTCTATTTATATATTTTTTTGCTGTTCTACCAGTCTTCTTGAATCTTGTGCCTCAGAGAGTTTCTCTTATCACTGATTGGCATTGCAACTTATGTCTAATCATTGAGCATGGTGTTATGCTTAAGACGTGGATATGTTGTCACTGGATACCAGTTGCATGGGTAGCATTTGTGCAGAAAAGTTGGTTAAATAAAAAAGTCACACACAGCACTCTCCCTCCTACTTCCCAAGACTTGATCTTACTGTCTCTTGTTACATAAAAATGGCTGTCCATTATAGCATACTTCTGCAGGTATTACATGCCAAAGCCTTTCTTCGAGGTGGCCATCAAAGATGGGTTGTATCAATGTACCTTGACGCTACCTCCAAATGCAGCATTTCAAAAGATAGCTGGCCCTTTAAGCAGTACCTGTAGTTTAGCCAAGCAGCTTGTATCTCTAGAGGCATGCAAGAAATTGCATCAGCTGGGAGAGCTCAATGATCATCTTGTACCCTTGACTGAAGAACCAAAGGAGGAACCTATAGGCATTGGTATCACTGGAACAGATGAAAAATGCCTTTCCGGTCTAGGTATGAGTGTATTGTCTTGCACTTCCTTATATTGAATTCCTCAGGTGGAACACTTGGTCTATTTTTCTATATTATAGCAGCAATCCATTTCTTTTAGCAAAAGCATCAATTCATTTTATATGCTGTTCAATGCGATTGTGCCTCAGAGCTGGACTGAGGTTGTCGTACAGAATTGGAACTTGTGGATTTGATGCTGCTAGATCTGTTTGCTTGTTTTTCATAATAATTACCTATACAGAAATTTATGCCTGTATCTGATGGTCTTTTTGGACGAATCATTTATCCCTTGACTATTGAGCTCTGCTGGCCTTGTGTAGCTAGTTTCCCCAGTTTGTTACTTTTATCATTTGATTTGAGCAGTGAACTGCATACTGCAGTCTGCAAGTGAAAACTTACAATAGCAACCCCTTCTTCCCATAAATTGAAGTTGTTTTTTTTAGATTATTATGGTATTTTTATTGGCATTTCCCCATTTTTGCAGGAACAACTAAAAGAAAGGAGCTTCATGGAACAACGAATGTCATTGCTCTGTCAGGAACTTGGATTCATGAAAGTGAAAATGTTGAACTGAATACTTATAGATTTGATTTTATTTGTGACCAAGAGGGTGAAAACTATGCTGGGTTTGCTCTCTTAATGGAATCAGTACTTGATGATGACGTTGCACTTTCAAAAATGGATCTTTTTCTGATACCTAATAAAATGGTCCACACCACTGTAACTCCTTGTGGAAAAATTCAGCTGAACAAAACACAGGTTGTTCAAGAAATAATAACCTACAGACATTCTCACTGTTGGAATTCAGGAAACTTTTATGACTTGACTTTTTTTGCCTTGTTTGCTTCAGCTAGGTAAAGGGAAGTTATTTCAAGAATTCTTCTTCAATGGCATATTTGGTAGACTGTTTCATGGTTCTCGAACAAGTGGAGTGCAAAGGGAATTTCTTTTCAGAAAAGGACATGAAATACAATGGAGCTCAGACAACATGTACATGCTTTTACCTTTGAGGAATTCTTCACATATGCAGCATGATTTAAGCATACACTGGGAAGTAATTGAATCCTGCACTTGTGCAGTGGAGCAGTTGAGAATTTTGTATCTAGAAGATGGAAATCTCGTCCCTGAAAATTGTATTATAAATAAAAGAAGCAATGGAGAAGAGATTATTCATTTGGCCAATAAATCTCTTCATTTTTCCACCATCAAAGATTCAGTTGTGCTATCTCTTCATACTGGGAGGATATACTCTGTTCTTGACCTGATCTTTGACACAAGTGCAGAGGACTCATTTGATGAGATGTATAATGAGAAAGCCTCACCATTTGCTTCATTCGTGGACTATTACCATCAAAAGTACTTTCTCTTTTATATGTCTTAATTCCTAGTGCTATTTATCCTGATATGCTTCTTGACAAACTTCTCTATTTTCACTTCTTTGTAGGTACGGTATTGTTATTCAACATCCAAAACAACCACTATTGCTGTTAAAGCAAAGTCATAATGCACACAATCTTCTTTTTTCAAAATTAAATTACCTAGGTACTGAAAATAAATCCTACTCTAGTAACTTTTATGTTTCTCTATCGTAATGATCTGCAAGGTAGCAAATGCATTAGTATTGAAATTTCACATGACCTATTTCAGATGGTTCTACTGGCAATCCCCTGCTCACGGAAAAAAAGCAAATTCATGCTCGGATTCCACCTGAACTACTCATCCACATTGATGTATCAACTGATATTCTCAAATCATTTTATTTACTCCCTTCTGTAATGCATCGACTTCAGTCTCTCATGCTAGCCAGCCAGCTTCGAACTGATATTGGTTGTACTCATCACATACCAAGCTGTCTGGTTTGTTCTCTTTCACAAAATTACAATTTTTGTTTGCTTCTGCTCAAAAATAATTTTTGTTTGCTAAGGATTGTTGTGCTCACCTCAATAATTTTATCTGTCTTCATGTTAGATTTTGGAAGCTATCACAACTTTGAGGTGCTGTGAGACATTTTCCCTGGAGCGTTTAGAGCTATTAGGAGACTCCGTACTTAAGTATGTGGTAGGATGTGACTTGTTCCTAAGGCATCCTATGAAACATGAAGGTCATCTCTCTAATATGAGATCCAATGCTGTCTGCAATGCTACACTTCATGAACATGGAATATCGCGATCCTTGCAGGTAGATGGTTTAACCCCTAAGTCCATTTGCATGGTTTCAACTTCCTGAAGTTTATAATGCGTCTGTCAGACAGATTTTTACCAGTTATGTTGAGCATGAGAGCCCAAGTGGTCAGAATGATGTTGTCCAATTTCATTTTGATAAAAACACTTTTGACAGGCAATCCTACAGAATGACAACTTCTATACAAATGAAGTCTAGTTTGTGCGTAGGAGATAGAACTTAGCTTCTAGAGTGTATACCCAACATGATTCCTTATGATTAGCTTTGCTGCTGAGAGCTGGAAAGTTGAGAATACAGTTCCAGATCTCAATAGATATCAGGCGTTCAAAGTAAACATGTGTTGTTGGTTCCGGGAACAAGTTAAATTAAGAAGTTATCATTCACTGTCTCTTACTGCATTAGTTATTCCTTGCCGTGCAACCTGTCTACAGCTAAAATTCAGAAGGAGATTTGTAAAACTTGCTTTTGTTAGAGCTCGGTAATCCCAAACACTGTAGAGAGAAACTATTAACAAGACAAAATATAATAAATGCATTATGTCTCCTTTGTTGTAAAACAAGTATGGTTGCCCCAGCTCCAAGTTCATGTTCTTGATTCATTTTTCCTTTCTTTATAGTAGTTGATCAAGCTTCCATTGAGTTCTATCTAATATAATATCAGAAGGGTATATAATCCAATGCTGGTCATTGTAACGAGAGCTGGCATTTCCCCAAAAATAGGGACAAGAGTAGTCCAATTACAAAACCTGAAGAAAATAGTGGCTTCATTATCTATAACCACTTAGTAATTTGCCATAATATTCCGTGAGCTTCCTTTTGCTCAAAAAATAATATTCTGTGAGCTTTGGTGGTACAGCTTCCAAAGTCATTATTATGGTAGGATGCCTTCTTGATCAATTGAGTTCAGTTGGTTGTTCTCATTGAATAGTAAACTTCATTTCAAAATAGATAATTTCAATAACTATATTGATGATATGCTCAGTGCCTTCTTCTTTCAAAGCCAAACTTAGTCCCAGGCCACCAAGCAATAACCACCTGAGATAGCTCCTTTTCCTTGCTCCTTACCAAAGGAAAGAGCAGCACTTGTGGTAGCTGGGATCTTGATATAGCTCAATAGTAGCCCTTAAATGGTTTTGTTTCCTTACTAATATCTACCTTCAGTTTCCTTATATCATATCAGAGGCCTGAACAACAGATATCTGCCCAATGAGTTTTTCTTAAATCATGACACTATTTGTGGCTTTTCCTTATGTTCACAGCCTATTTATTATCATTTCTCCAGGGTTATGTACGGGATAGTGCATTTGACCCACGGCGTTGGGTTGCTCCTGGACAGATATTGTTGTGCCCTTTTCCTTGTGATTGCGGAATCGAGACTGCATTTGTTCCTACAAATGGAAGGTATATCAGAGACGAGTCATCTTTTATTGTGGGAAAACCATGCGACAGAGGTCACAGATGGATGTGCTCAAAAACAATATCTGATTGTGTTGAAGCATTAGTAGGGGCATATTATGTTGGCGGTGGAATCACTGCTGCATTTTGGGTCATGAGGTGGTTTGGAATTGATATCAGGTGTGATATGAAGTTAGTGCAGGAAGTGAAATTTAATGCATCAAAGTTATTCTACGGATCAAAAAGAAATGATATTGACGAGCTGGAAGCAAAATTGAAGTACAACTTCTCAGTAAAAGGCCTTCTGCTGGAAGCCATAACTCATCCATCCCTGCAGGAATTAGGGGTTGACTACTGTTACCAGGTCAGTGCAACAGAGTAATTATGTATCGGTAGGTGAAGTTGTTTTTGCAACATTAGTATATTGCAGTTCATATATAAGATTTGTTCATATTCTTTTTTCTAACGTGCTGCTTTATATTCAGCGTCTGGAATTTCTTGGTGATTCTGTTCTGGATCTACTAATTACACGGCATCTCTATGCTACCCATATTGATATTGATCCTGGTGAATTAACTGACTTACGCTCTTCTTTGGTTAGTAATGAGAATTTCGCACAAGCAGTAGTAAGAAACAACATTCACAATCATCTACAACATGGATCTGGAATACTTTTGGAGCAAATTACCGAATATGTAAGGTCCAATTTGGAGTGCCAAATGAGGGATGATGAATTTATTGAACATGCTGCATGTAAAGTACCTAAGGTTGGAATTATTGTTCTGCTTATTGTCGTGATGTTAATAGCCCAATCTTTCACTATGCGCTTTTGTTGATTCTGCAATGTGTATTTCTCTGAACTCACCAAGGCAAAGCTCTTTCCCCGTCAACATTATGCGTGCATGTTATCAAGCTAACTGTTCTTTCTTTTACAGGTTCTTGGAGATATTATGGAAAGCATTGCCGGTGCAATATTTATAGACACGGAATTTAATGTTGACCGGGTTTGGGATATCGTTGAACCATTACTTTCTCCAATGATTACCCCTGATAAGCTTGCATTGCCACCCTACCGTGAGTTGCTGGAGCTATGTAGTCACCTGGGTTGCTTCATAAATTTGGAATGTACCAGTAAAGGAGAAGTAGTAATTATGGAGATGTCAGTGCAATTGCGAGATGAGCTGCTTATATCCCAAGGACATGACAGAAATAAGAAGAGTGCAAAGGCAAAGGCAGCAGCTTGTATTTTGGCGGACCTGAAGGTATTTTTTCAACAGAATAAGAGTAGTGTGAAAATGTATGGAACTATGGACTACAGCTTGCATGGTTAAAGGCAGTGCCTCATGGTGTCAGTGTTGGTCTCAGTTATGAGCAGCCTAACTACGCCATGAGTGTACATTCCTGTTCTATTGCATTGGAAACATGCAGTTCTACCGGATACCCCTCCCTGGTGTTTTGCTGCTCGGAGTGTTGTGTGTATTGGTTATCTATGCTAGATACTGATGTTCAATTTTTTGTGCAGAAACGGGGCCTTTCAATCAAACAGTGTTCCTCTAAGGCAAAGCAGTTGGATATTATCTCTTCAGATCTTCAATGTCACTTGACGAGTGTAAGCTTCTAGATAGTCTTCCACCAAATGCTTTATCTAGGTTTTGAGATTATTTCTTAGTAATAATTTTTATTTTTTCATGTAGTCAGAATCACGACATGATTATTCTGATGTGAATGGCAATCCTACTAGCTTGGAACGTCTTTTTTCAGTGAAAGAATCAGGTATGTTCATGTTTTGTTTGTGGTATGTGCGCGGCTACTGAGATAGTACCCGTGCACAGGTTTACAAATGGGAAGCTTCGGCCGGCGTCTAGGCGGCGCCAGCCGAAGTGAGGTGGTCGCACGGCAGCAGGGGTGCTGCGGGGCGTTCTACTTGTAAGATGAGAAAACGAGAGAGAGAGAGGAAGGCGAGGCAATAGATAATCCCTATCGCTTGATTAATTGACAAGAAACAGTATGGCTTATAAAGCCTAAGACTTGCTAACAACCTCAACTAACCTCTCAACTAATCTTTATTCTTGCTAACTGCGGCTGCTAACTAACAGCCCTTATCTGCTAACATGTCAGTTGAGCGCGCTGTAGGTGGCGTGGCGTGTACTGCATGCCGAACCTGACATCTCTCCCCTCCTCTGCAAATAGCTTGTCCTTGAGCTGGAATTCAGGATGAGATTTCTTGGAGGCAGCAACATGTTCCCAGGACGCTTGCGAAGCTGGTAAATCTTTCCAGCGAATGAGGACTTTCCATGCACCACGACCAAGCGTCCAAGCAATGCCTAAAGCGGAAACGACTTAGCACGACCATGGATTAACACAGGCAGTGGAGCAGGAGCATCCGGAGGAACTCCATGGGATCTCTTGAGCAAGCCAACATGAAACACGTCGTGAAGGCGTGCTCCGACTGGAAGGTGTAGCTTATACGCCACCGAACCAATTTGTTGCACAATTTGGTATGGTCCATACAAACAAGGACTTTACTTCTCTGGTGTGACAGCCAACAGAGAGACGGCAACCCGCTGAGAAATGCGTAACCACACCCAATCATCCACCTGAAAAACAATCTCCCGATGGGAGCGATTGTAGTAGGAGGCTGCTGTAGCTTGAGCTTTGAGGAGCCGCTCCCTAACCTTCGCAAGAAATTCATCATGCTCGAGCATCTGTGAGTCGACTGCTGGAGCACGGGCCTCGCCTTTGATATAAGAGAGTATGCTTGGAGGGTCACGGCCATAGCCAACCTTGAACGGTGTGGTCTTCAAGGATGACTGGATGTCTTATGAACGTCGTCTGGATGACCCAGCCGATGGCTTGACTGGGGCGTTGCCCTTGGCCGGTGGCCGATGTGTCGACCGTGGTTCCTCCTGGTCGGTTTGTTGGAGTCGCTCGTGCGCACGTGCAAGGCTCATTGCCATGGCTAGAGACTGCGGTGCAGCAAGGTCGACAGCGATGCTAATCTTCTCCTTAAGTCCGGCACTAAACATCTCAATCTTCTGGTCATTGCGCAGATTTGCACGGGGTAGGGGAGCCTCGAACACCTTCTGATAGTGAGCTACTGTGCTGGTTTGGCGAAGTTGTTTGATCTCCATTAGATGGTTGCGGCGGGTGGGAGGGCCAAAACGAAGATTGACCAACTCCTTGAACTGAGTCCATGTCGGTGTCCCTGTCTTGTCCTCCAACAAGGTGTACCACTGCTGAACTTCGCCTCGCATATGGTACGATGCAGTGCTGACCTTCTTGTCCCCCACCATGCGCTGGCCGCGAAAAAACAGCTCACAACAATTGAACCACTGAAGTAGGTCTTCTGTTCCTTTGTAGATCGTGAACTCTCAGCGATGAGATTTTGGTGGCCAGTTCTTGGTGACCACCGAGAATCCGCTACCACTGCCATTCCGCTGGGCTGTTGGTACGTAGATTGAATCAGTGGACGACTTCCCTTTGTCTGTGACTCCGAGACCGTTGCTGACGAGTTCGTCGATCTTGGCGATGCGCGCGTCATGGCGGTCGAGTCACGTGGTGACGGTAGCGAGTTGCGCGGACTGTCCATCCTGGACCTTGGACATGTCTTCGAGTTTCCGGAGGATATCCTTGACAGTAACCTCAGATTGATTGCCGTCGTTGGTGGTCATTGTTCCAGCAACGATAGGCTCTGATACCAAGATGGTATGTGCGTGGCTCCTGAGATAGTAACCGTGCACAGGTTTATGGATGGGAAGCTTCAGCTGGTGTCGAGGCGACGCCAGCCAAAGTGAAGTGGTCGCACGGCAGCAGGTGCGTTCTGCTTGTGAGATGAGAAAACAAGAGAGAGAGAAAGACTAGGCAATAGATAATCTTGATTGCTTGATTAACTGACAAGATACAGCATGGCTTATAAAGCCCAAGACTTGCTAACAACCTCAACTAATCTCTCCTTTATTCTTGCTAACTAGGGCTGTCAACAATCAGCCCTTATCTGCTTTATTATTCTGGCTAACTACGGCTGCTAACTAACAGCCCTTATCTGCTAAAATGTCAGTTGGGCGTGCTGTAGGCTGCGCGGCTTTGGCCCGCCGCGCGTACTGCATGCCGAACCTGACAGTTTGGTTCAATTGTTGCTTGCTGGCTTGCAGATTGTCAAATAGGAAGTACTAAAATGTATATACATGCTGTCTCTACTACCTGTATAGTTGCACTTTGACAACTCCACCTTCCTCAAGCAAAATACTACTCAGAAGCAATGTCATTTTATATTTTTTCAGTTGTTCTTCCACTCAAAATGGATAAAGGTGGACCGCGATGTGCTCTTTTTAAGCTGTGCAAGAGGTTGCAGTGGCCAATGCCAGAGTTTGAATTTGTGGAACAAAGGTTCAGGTATGTACAGGAGTACCAAGATATTGCTCTAGTAAAGGAATGCTAAACCTTTATTGGTTTCACTTGAACCGTGCAATGATTATGTTGGTCTTCTGGAATTTCTTCTTTTTTTCCTTTTTAAGAATCATGCATGATTTGATTACATGTGCTTTAAGATCACAACTTAGTTATATAGCTCCCACTATTAATTTTTTAAAGGATAAAAGGCTTACCATCTGACAAGGAATCAGAAGACATGGCAGCTTTAGTTTATAAGACAAGTGCTTTTAGAAGCAGTGTTATCGAAATTTGTGTGTATGTTGCATATCAAAGCAGTTACATTGTCAATGAATTAAGCTGTGAATGTGTTAAATTCTTGCATTTGTTTGCTGCAACAGGATTCCTATTGTTCTGGATGGGGTGGCAACAACGAACTTCAATAGCTTCGTGTCGACCATCACCTTGCATATACCGGATGCAACAGTCCTTACACTTCAAGGCGAGCGACGAACTGACAAAAGGACTTCTCAGGATTCAGCATCACTGATGATGCTTCACAAGCTTCAAGAACTCAAGGTCTGTGTATGCCAGCTGACGGCTAGTACTAATTAAATGTCAGGCATCTTCCCTCCCAAAGTGAACTATGCTGAAAATATTATGAAAAAAATCGATGTGCATTGCATGGCCACTCAGGTTGAGTTTCCAACTCTCCCTGCTGTATATGAACAAACCAACTGGGGCTCTATACATGTTTGAGCATATTTGCTCTTTTTTACTAGCAAAATACATATTTGTTATTTTTTTAGATAATAGAATAAACATTTTGGTCTCTACGCTGCAAGCGTATATGGCATATATATGTAGTCTCATACGAGTTGTAGCAAAAACAACATAGAAAGAGCAATGAATTTAGTCTAGCCGAAGCCTATTATTGAAAAGCCATCCATGCTTCTTAAATACCGTTATGGCGTAGACCTCCACTGTTTGGCACACTTTGTTGAAATCCTCTCTTTCATGCTCCTTTTGTACCAATGCTAAGTGCCATAACTAGTAGGATCCCCTGAAAATAACATGAAAAAAAGTTGAATAGTTTAATGTTGTCTAACACAATATTATTTCAACAAAACCAAAAAGAATGGCTCCCGACCTAACCAAGATTTTTTTCTTTTGAGTTACATTCACTCCATTTAGCCAATCCCCTCTTATGTGTATGAAGCTAGTACGGGCGTCAAACCTATTGCAGTAAAAACTACCCATCAAATAAATCTGGAAAATGACGATCAAAGAATAAATGTTGAATAGTTTTATTATATTACAGAAACAATATTTCTAACTGCCTCGCCAATGATGTTTGGTCAGATTATCTTTTGTCAATAATATCCTCTGTTTAAATACCATAGGAAGATTTTCATCTTTAACGGTAGTTTGAGTTTCTACATGATGTTATTAGAATAGTGTACATTTTGATCGAGAAACACTTGATACATTTTGAAAATACCATGGCCTGTTTGGTTGGTTGGCTGCACCAACCCCAGCCTGGCTTATAGGATGCTGAGTTTGGTTGCCTATATGAGCTCTGGAGCCAGGCCTAGGAGATACAAATTTACTGTTCCAGCCTTGCTTACTGGATACGAGCAAAATGAGCGTAGCTGCCGGGCAGAGCTCATGGAGCACGCCAGCGAGAGAACGGACCACGCCAATGATATTGCCCACCAACGCTAGTTTGCTACTACTCCTTTTCAATTTTACAAAAATTTTCAAAATTCAAACGACATCCAGATTTAATGAGACAAAAAAAAAATAGAACCGCAGATTCAAGTACAAGGTATTGGAAAAAATTTCAGATTTTTTTTAATTTTAATCTTTGTTTTCAAATTTATTGATTTTCTAGTATTTGTTTACCATCTATTTTTCTTTTTATTTTTGCCATTATCTTTTGATTAATATTTCCGATCATCAAACCAATTTTATCTTTGTGTTCCTGACATTTTTTCGAACAAAACTAGACCGCACTTGCCATATAAATTTCAAATGATTAAAATTTTATTTTTTAAAATTTCAAAATTTTGATTTTTGATTTTCTTTTTTGAATTTATTGATTTTCCAGTATTTGGTTTTTTGCATTTTTATTTTTGTTTTTGAATTTATTGATTTTCTATTATTTGTTTTTTCAATTTGTCTACCCTCTATTGAATTTGTCCATCCAATTTCTCTTCTAGTGCAGCCAACCAAACAACATCTCTACACAGTCTGTCCAACCTCATACAACCAACCAAACATCTCTTTGTATCCACTCAGTCTGGCTCCCACTAGCCTGGCTCAATTCATACAGCTTGGCTGAGCTTGTACGGCAACCAAACAGCTCTAGAATGTTCGGAGAATTGACCGTTCTAATGAAGCTTCCACCGGAAAATATCCTTTGGCTGACATAGATGAATGTCTTCTAATCTGACTAGTAAGTAGTAAGACATGCCAGTCTAGAAGCTTCTTGTCTCACTGAAGCTCTACGAAAGGTTACATTTAGGGGTGTGGAGCTCAACACTTCGTATTTGTTTTTTTTTTTTCCCACAAGTGCAAGCGCATATTTGTTCCTTTTTAAGCGTTTCGAAGGCGTTTTTGGAGATGTCAAAGCTTCTACTCACAGCCATCAAAACCACTTTTAACCATTTTTCCGATCATTTGAAGCCGTCTGATGTTGTCCAGAACTTTTGAGATTACATGCCGAAGCCAGATTAAGGTGGTGTTTGGTTGGAGCTATGGTAACGCAAACGCTAAGTGAAATGATTACAGCGTGAATTGAAAACATTGTATCCATTCACGTAATTTGTTTGGTTGCTCAATGTAACGTAATTACTTTCCATTACAGTGTTTGGATGCGGCGAGCAGGTAATGAGCAGGTAACGAGCCGGCTGACACGGGCACATGTTTCGAGACAAAACCAAAACACGAGTAGCACGCGCGGCAAAGACGTCACAGCTACAAAACATGTAGATAACCACTTCATACGGCTTCCAGTTATGCAAATCCACTTCATACGGCTTCCAGTTATGTAAAAAAACAAATAGATAACCAATCCGACGTAATTACTTTCCAGTTATGCAAATCCACTTCATACGGCTTCCACTCGAATATATGTAAAAAAAAAAGGATAGTCCAGCTGCATCTATTTTTTTAGGGCTTCCAGTTATGCTACAAAACATATGTGATGCTGTCTTATCATAAATCAAGTCCATTGTGCTACAAAACATGTAGATAACTAGTGAAGTTGCCCATACAAACAGTCCTCTTATCATTTATGCAATAGCTATCATACAAGACAAAAAACCAAATTTTTTGACGTGCAAATCCCATTTTTAATAACAGCAAGCACACTAGCACAGTGCACAACTTGTTTCCAAACTGGAGCATTGGATAACTTCTCATCAGTCATCACCTTCTTCCATTTTCTTCATCTAGTAAAGAACAAATTCAAACATGAATCACATCATTTCACAGGATTCTCTAAATAGATATATGTGAAGAAACTTTACCAGTAAACACATAGAGCTTCATCAGCTTCTCTTATGTGTTTCATCTAATAACAGAAACATACCCAAAATTAGTATAATAGGCTTCCATTCAGAACTAGCTAGTTTGCAACTCAATTTTAATTATAGATATAGGTACAACAACATGACAAACTTTAAAATCAACTTACCAGCGAGTATTTTCAGTATGTATTCCCTCCTAAGAGACTCTGGAAGTGCTAGAAGCATACGCATGTGATTTGGCACGTTTATAAATATAGCCGAGACATTGACCACCTCGGTACCAGTCAAACCAAGCTTCTGTAGCTCAAGAATAGCTTTGTTCTGCAGCTTTTGTTCTGGATCCTCATCATTCATTGCCTTCTCTTGAATCTCAGCTTCACGTTGCATGGATGCTGCCATTGCTCCAACATGGTTAGAAACATTCTTCAAATCATCTTGAACTTCCACAAACAGATCCAATAAAGGGTCATTGGTCAAGGTATCCTTCAGTTTGTCATTGTCTTTCTTTCGCTTCTTAGAGCTTGATGATGTTGAATCAACACTTCGTCGAGGTGTTTCTTTGGAGACCCTCTCTTCTTCATCCTCATGATTGTGATTTGGAACATCTTCAACAGTAATTTCTTTCTCCATATTTGTGATAGCTTCACCAAGCCCTTCTGCTCCCTCTCCTGTGGCTATATCTCTCCCATATATTGCAGCTAATGTGTCATAGTAAGGGAATGCTATACCATACAAGCCCTTTGTCTCACTATGCTTCTGTAAATGCAAATCAAACACTTGTTTATTTAGGGGGTGTGAGGAAGGGACTATAGTTGTTGTACTTCACGTCCTATAGCAGATAGCAAATATACATGCCTTCTGTAAATGTGCGCTCTACTTGTCATTGTCCATAAGAAAATTCACTGCCCAATTAACGCACTCTTCAGTAAAAACCAACAAGTTGCAACTGAATAGACCAGAAAAGATGACGGTTTCAAAAATAAAGTGATCAATAAAAAAACCTGTTCATTTTCTTTAGCAACCCAGATTGATGCCAACATTGAATAAATACAGGGTATCATCTCTGTCTGAAGATGTGATAATAAAGACCTCTCATGTACCGTGCAAAGAAAAGAAGAAGCCATAGCTTCAACAAAAGGACCGTCTTTTTTTGGGTACGAAACATACCAAGCGGCAAGCACCCATAGCTAGCTTACAATCTACCCTGTCAATGTCACAAATAAGTAACTTCCCCAATCAATTATCTCAAATTGTTCCGGAGTTACCAATCTAAATCCACATTTTTTTCCATAGAAAAAGAAGTCTGTTAGATAAATGGAGGCCAATAAAATAAAGGGACTATCACCAAAATGCTAATTAGCAAATATGGTAATTCAAAAAAGTAGTGACTAGTGACTTTAAAAAAGACACTCACCTTGCAATGGTCATCATACTGTTGCTTCTCACACTGCAGCATCTTTTTGTAATAATACATCAACACTACTGCTACCATCAGATTTCTAACAACCATGTTTCTCCTCTGTGTTTTGGTAGTCAAAGGAAGACGAGCCATAATACTCTAGAAAAATAGATAAAGGTAAATTTATAATATGTATGTATGAAGAAACATAAGTAATGTAATAAAAAATGAAGCTAGTGTGTGATAATTCGAAGTCAGAACAATTGGTAAGCTAGCATTCCGAATCTGCTTATGTGAAATACACTGTTGGAAAGAGCAAACTCTGTTTTAATACACTTATAGAAAATCTGCTTATGTGAAATTCAAACTGATTCTTTGTAAAGTTGAAATCTCTGTTTTAATACATGGTGACTTCTAAACATGTATAGTTGAAATCATAGTTGAAATTGATAAACGGTGACTTCTAAACACTGTTGGAAAGAGCAAACTGAAATTACACGTAAAACAGAGCTAGCATTCCGAATCTGCTTATGTGAAATTACAAAATCTAGTATTCCGATTCTGCTGAAAACAAAGAAATAAAAAGAACAAGAAGACCAATTACCTGCTATGGTTCCTTAGATCTGGCGATTAGGAAAGAGCAAGAAGATGTTCTTGGTAATGTAGTCTCATCTGGCATGTATGAAAAAAATCAGCTAGGGTTAGAGTTATGGCAAGGAACTAATTACACCGGGAGGGGAGGCTCTTACCGGCGAGGCGTCTTGCAGCAGCGGCGCGCGGCGTCGGGACGGGAAAGGCGAGTGTAGTTCCGGGCGCTGGCGTCGGTGGTCGGCGGCGACTGTCGGTGGCACTCGGCATCGAGGGCGGCCAGCAGTGACGACGCGGCGCCGGAAAGGGGAAGGCAGCGGCGTATGGCTTCGGGGCGGGGGGCGGCGCCGGAAAAGGGAAGGCAGCGGCGTATGGCTTCGGGGCGGGGGGCAGCGCCGCGGAGTCGGGGTGGAGAGTTCAGTCCGATCCGTATCGGTAAGAGATGACACAGCGATGGGAGTGGTATCGATTGTGGATTGGGCCCGGATCTGATTACGTGCTATCTGATAACGGCCCAATCGAAACAAACAGATGTAATGTTTTTGGATCACACTGGTATTAGATACGGGCTGAAATTGCCCCAACCAAACACCTTGTAAAGTTCTGCAAAGAGGGAGGGGGCAGTGTGGTAGCCGCCATCTGACTGCTTATATATGTAGCCAGTAGGCGTGCAAGTTGCAATAATAGTACAACCATCTTTGAAAAAAATTAAAAAATAATATGAAAAATAAAAGCTCAAAATAAAGAGTACTTACTTGATTGCATCAACAAATTCCAACCACATCATAACATCATTTGATATGGTTAAGACTTACGTAGGCTTGTTAAAACAAAAAGGAAAAAGTTTACTTATCCTCTCAACAATGCATGATGATGCATTTAATTTCTGACCTGGGAAATCAAGTATTCACCCTCCTACCCATACGCTAAGAGGTGCAAATAACACCCGATATACGGTTTTGCTATCGGGGCTACTCACATGGAGTGGTATTCTCACATAGACCGAACACATATCATTTTCTTTTATAAGAAATCTATTTACATGTGGGTTCCACATGTTAGTCCCTAAACTCTCTTCTTCCTCTCTCCCTTCTCTCTCTTCCCCTGTCTTCTCCTCTCATTCTACTCTCCCACGCTCCTCTCCTTGATGTAGCCCGTGAAGGTATCAGCGGCGCTGTTGGCCGACACGCCGTAGTTGGCGAAGCCCGAGCCCTCTTCCTTCCTCTCCTCAGGTGACCCCTCCTCCACTGAGTAGTAGTGCCCCCACCTCACTCCCCTCCGGCGACACCTCCTCCTTTTGCTGATCAACACCACCGTCCCGTCTCCCCCTCCTCGTAGCCTACTTTGCATTTCGCCGTTCTTGGCAATGGTGACGAGCCATGCGACGAACTCAACCAATGAGCCTGTCATCGTGCCACCTTGGATCTACCCGTGCACTGACCTCCTCCTCCTTGCATTGCATCGGCCACACCTCCTTCCTGTGCCACCTCCGCTCTCCCTATGTTGGCCTCTCTACGAAAGCAGCAGCATGTGCTAGATTCACAAAGACGTCACCACCGGCCATCTTTCCCCACCTTAGACTTGTCGTTGAATTCACAGCTGACGTTAGCTGTCGGCTGATCACCTCAGTCGTGCCTTCCTCACCCCTCCCTCTACCTCCGCCACCGCCAGCCTAAAACGAGCATGTAACAATGCTGTTGGAAGCTGCAAATGGCACCTATCAAGACAGAGTAGCCAAATTTTGGGTATCGCAAGTGTTTAGCAATTCTGTCAAAGATAGTAACTAATCTACGCACTATGTGTGGTTCTTTACCGCTTAAATTGAAATTATAATCTCCAGTTGGATGTTTATTTCTTTACCGCTTTATAGCCATTTTTGAAAGATCTTATTCCTAGGTCTAAGGTTAGTTGTGGCAGGCTTACCAACCAAATGGACTCAGGCTATCTTCAACTGTTGCCCCATTTACTCCAGCTCCATCACTATTCATCTGTAGTGTTGGGTCACTGTTTTATCACTATTTACCTTCCAACAACAATCCTATTACTATTCCACTCTATATATTCACTATTTATTGTCTCACCATTATTTACCTCTTCAACAGTGTGTTCCAAATTTTACTGCTACAGTAATATAGCATCTCAAATGGGGCAACAGGTGGAGATGGCCTTAGGGCCTGCTTGGATGGCCAGTATTTAGCCCAAAACTGGTGTAAAATAACGGCAGTAAAATTTTACGTTGGACTAAATATAAAAGGTGCTTGGGTGGGCTGGAAATCAAATAATTTTATACGGGGTTTAGGCCATTTTACAAGCGAAAAAGAAATGTCTAGTGGGGAGGCGATTATTTTTATTGGACAAAAGTCGGGATCCAATTGACACTCCATCGTGCCCAGGACCAGGTCTTCCTCCACCGATCCCCGCCGCCGCCATTACTCGTCACAGCCCACCGCGCGCGTGTCCCCTGCCATGTCTTCCTCGGTTCCCCGGGACATGCGCCACACACGCTAGATGCGTGATGTATAACAGCCCAATTTTTTGACATTTTCAAAAACTTGCAATGTTATGAGGTGACTCCTCAATTAGTAACAAGATGATAATACAACTAATGGATGATCTCAAATGGGATGCCTCAGACATTGAACGTGGGCTTAGCCCACTCTTCTTTCCCCTTCCACCTTGGATACCTCCCTCTTTACTCCTCTCTATCTCTCCCCTGCAGCTCCTTCCAACTCGTGAGGCGATGGCCAAGAACGGCAAGGGGTCAGGCTTGATTTCCTTGCCTCGAGCTCTTCCCGCCCCCTCCAGCCCTTCCAGGCGCAACCTGGCAGAGCACGCGTCTGTGCCCTCCGCATGCCGACGCCCTCCTCCGGTCAAACCTCACCACTGGACCGTCCCTCTTTCTTATCTCTCTCCCTCACAGGCGATGCACACCATGCCATTCTCGGCAGGAACCGTTGGAGCCGAGTCCGCTCCCAGGCAACCCTAGAAGCACCGCCGCCGCCCTATATAAGCCCCGCAACCTCGCCCAAAATTTCCTCCCCTCAATGCTCCTTCCGCCGCCGTGCTCCAGCCTCACTGTTTCCCTTCCCCAGTGAACCGCCGGCTACAACCTCGGTGCCATTGAAGAGCCCTGACCCCTCTATGTTAGGTTTAATCTTGATTTGGTTTGAGTTATTAGTTTTAGTGTTCGAGTCATTTTCATGTTTGAGTAGCATTGAGTTCATATGAGACTAGGAGATAGAATTTTCTTGTTAGATAAAGAGTCCTAGTTGGTTTTATGTAATCTACTGGTATAAATAAAGAGCTAGGGCAAAAGAAAAAGTGCAACAGTTGAGACACTGAAAAATCGTTTTGCAATGTGTTCGTTATCAATCCTGGATCTAACAATTGATATCAGAACTCGTGCAAAAGCGCCTCGGCGAGGGGCCAAGGATGGTGCACGAGGTGTTCCAGCTCACATGGGACAGGGCCCGGTCATCGTCTTCATCACAAGGTGGACGCGATTGCGACGGCGTGGTTTGACGCCGCCATGGGCACCGACCGTGAGGTGCACAGGGTGTTGATGGAGCTGCTCGCCTAGATGGACGGCTTCGACCAGTCCACCAACATGCGCGTCATCATGGCGACGAACCGCGCGAACACGCTCAACCCGGCGCTGCTACGGCTGGGGTGGGTCGACCGCATGGTGGAGTTCCCGCTCGCTGGCAGGGCACAGAAGCAGCTGGTGTTCCAAGCATGCACGGCGGGGATGAGCCTCGACGGCAACGTCGACCTAGAGCTAGAGGAGCTCATGGTGAAAGAGGCTAAGAGGGTCTCGGATGCTGACGATAGGCGCGTCAGACGCATGTGCCCGGTGGGCACATTTGTTGTGCGATATGGCAAGAGAGGTTGTTGAGAGGCAGGAGGGCCTCATATGCTTCTAGGATTAGGAGCATGGCTGCTGATCGAGAAGTGGCGAGACGAGCAGGGTGAAGCTGCTAAAGTGGAACGACATCGATCGTGTATCTTCGATACTGTGTGGTAAGTTGTGTCACCGATAGAGGCATGTGCTGCAGATGAGTTTGTCACTGTTTCCATGTTGAGATGGATTCGACGAGTTGAGTCCAGGATGGTAAGAAGGTGTGACGCCGTCCTGAAGTCGAGTTCAAATAAGTTGGTTTTGATGAGTTGTGCCTGGGACGTTGAAAGTGTTGTTGGATATAGCGGTATAAGCAATATGATTTATATATATATATATATATAAATATATATAATCAAATAACAATTAATTCCAGATATATTTAGCAGCAATGAAAGTCAATTATCATGTATCTAATCTACTGCAATGAATTCTTCTTATACAACAGGTTAAAACAACAGTATATAATTCATAAACAGTAAGAAAATAATATGATTAACAAGCTGAAATTTATAATAGTAAAATAGCAACTTAGCTCAGTTTTAATAGTTATGAATTTGCTCTCAGAATTAAACAGCCGGGTTGCTAAAATTAGCCCTCCAACGGCTGAACAGTTGTATGATCACATATTGCAATATGGCAGATTCAAAGAAGAGACAAAGCTAAATAGACAATTTCAGTCTAACTAAATGTATTCTACTGCTTGCTGCTCTTAATTTATCAGTTAAATAGTGTAATTATCAACATCTGAACAGCAGGATTCAACACAATGTAAAACAATTTGCATCATGCACGTATGCACACTAGTATAACCAGTGAACAGATCATATAAACTAGCAATGAACTAGTGTTCAAATGTCTGAAATAATCAGTGATTACTAGCAGTAAACAGCACAAATGGATTTTAGCTCAATTGGACAGAACAATCTATCTAAATAGCATGCTACAATTCAATGAATGTGCCATATGCAATCTTACAAATTGATCATCATCGAGCTATTAATAAAACATTAGCCATAACAGTACTAGATCCACAAATCAAAATGATTTCAGCCCTCAACTCAAACAAGAGCCAAGTCCCTACAAATCACCTTAATTGGTCCCTTAGCACACACAAATATATATATGAGAATCAGTTTGTATACTTACAGTGCACTGAACAGATTCAGTGAAAATGATAGGCAAGGTGCATAGGACACTGTCCCAGAGAATTGTATTGCCGCTACTAGACAGTGAACAGCGGCAAAATGCTGGAGATACAATGCTATCAACCCATGTGCAGCAGTTCAAGACCACGACACAGGGATCCCGAAGCGCAACACACACAGCACAAGCCACGGTACCCAAACCCTCGGCCAAAGAGATCAAGCCAACGGGCACACCTCCAATCCTCCACTGTCTACTGTCCCCAACCATGAAATCAACCTAATCTCCACCAAAATGGAACCCCAGCAGCCTCAGAATGCAGGAAAAATAGAGGGCGGAGCCCCTTGGATTGAGCCAAATTGAGAAGAAAAGGAGCTAGGGTTTTCTCGTGTCTAGAACAGTAGAGTCATGGAGAGGAACGAACGAACCAGATAAGAGGAGAGAGAGGGAGTAGGTCGTTGCACAACCAACGCGAAAAACTGGCCGTGCTGCCGCCAGCAATTGTTCGCACGTGAGCGCACGAGCTCAGCCAGCCACTCGAGAGGCAGCTGGTTTGCTGCCTTATCTGCTCATTGCATGGGCCTTTGGCCCATGGGAGGCCCATGGGCCAATTGCTATGGCCTGCTCAGGCAAAAGTTCAACAGAAAGAGTTGTGCCGCCGTCCTGAAGTCAAAATCAAAGTGTGAATCATCGCTGTCTTGTGTGGAGTATAAGTTGAGCATGTTGTAGTTGTGTCCGACTACTTCAACGAATTAGAGTATCAAGATTAGGGGGTGATTGTTACGTTTAATCTTGATTTGGTTTGAGTTATTAGTTTTAATGTTCGAGTCATTTTCATGTTCGAATAGCATCGAGTTCATATGAGACTAGAAGATAGAGTTTCCTTATTAGATGAAGAGTTGTAGTCGGTTTCATGTAATCTACTAGTATAAATAAAGGACCAGCAACCAAAGAAAAGGTGCAATAGTTAAGATAAATCTACTAGTATAAATAAAGGGCCAGCAACCAAAGAAAATGTGCAACATTTAAGCCACTAAAAAATTATTTTGCATTGTGTTCTACATTGTGTTTGTTATCGATCCTGGATCTAACACTTACCATGTCCTCGCGCTAATCGTATGCTCATGCCTTGTATATCGCAGGAGGGCTTGAGCACTGCTACCGGTGAAGCACCACCCCCTTTAGAAATCCATCACCCCCGATGAGTCTCTCTCCAATTGCTTGCATTTAGAGCACCTCCTTGGACCTCTGAACACGCCCGTGACACGCTCTTGCCCTAAGGGTCACTGGAGTCTGCTGCCATCAGGAGCTCTCCTTCGGCCGGCGCCGCCGCTGTCCAAATCGCCAGCCATCTCTAGCCCGTCTCCTCCCCGGCCAAGCTCAAGGAAGTACTGTCAGTAGTCCCTAGGAGCTTAGGAGCCTATGTACTAGCTTCACATAGTAGCTGTTTGTCGGAGCCATGGTAGGCATAGACCACCGCTGCATGACCTCATTGCGCCACCGGTTTAGTTCGTCTTAGGCCTCGCCGCGGGTGCCTCTGGGTGCGCAAGGCCGAGGAGAACCCATCCAGACCGTTTTCGGGTAAAACAGTGCACTCGTTCACCGACGCCGCTAACCACCTAGGCCATCCATAGCGGTCTCGCCGTTCCGACCGGAGGTTGAAGACCACCCTCGTGCAGCTACGTGGTTAGGTCCAGCCATGAGGTTGGATTAATTAGAGCATGTACAACAATACAACTCAGCTGTCTCTAAGCTGTCTATAAGATGTGCCACCTCAGATTTTTGCTGACATGAATGAGGAGGGATAGAGAGAGAGAAGCCGTTGCTACGATAAGCGTCGACGCTATCGCTAAAACCAAGAACTAGCAATGGGGTAAAACACCGTTGTATGGAAGCCGACTCTCCCGGCCAGATCCCGTGCGCCACCAACGCCGTGCGCCATCGCACTTCACCACGTCCCGTGCCGCCGCCCGGGGCCGCCGTCCTCGCCGCCGAGCCCGCTTCTGGCGCTACGCCGAGCCGCTTGCCGGCCTCGTTGCGGCGTGACGCTTGCCGCCAGCGCCGTTCGAAGCTATCTCGCCGCCGGCGAGACCGCGCCATCATTGCTCGCCGGCCGATGCAATAGCCTTGCTCTGAGCTGCGAGCCGCGAGGTCATTGCCGCTGGCCGAGCAGCGCCAGCCGCCATCGCTAGGTCGCCGCCGCCACCACAGTCTCCGCCGCATGTCCGCCTTTCTCGCTTGCTCGCCGCCTTGCCACAGTCTTGTAATCGCCGTTTGTCAAGAATCGCCGTTACCCGACAGTCTTGCCGCCGCCTCGGGCTTCGCTTCTCACCAGTTCACTTGCCACTCTCTCTCTCCCTTTCCTTCTTCCTCTTCCTACCCCTCTCTCTCTCTCTCTCTCTCTCTCTCTCTTCGCTCTGCTCTGCTTCCCTCTGCGCGTGCTCTCCAAAAGCATCAGGAAGGAAGGATAACAATGGGGATTGATTTGGAAATTTTGCATTTTGGCCCCTAGGTTTTATGTAATTTCACAAAGTTGTTTAGGGGTCTTTAAGATTAGAAAAGATTTAAGATAAGAATTAGTAGGAACGAAAACATTTAGCCTACAAAGATGACATGCACATTTGATCATCACATTTTTTAAACTCTATATATATATTAAATGAATGTGTAGACAGCTCTATAGTCAATCCATTATATGAGTCATCTGTAGCGTTGTCTTTAGATGACATAGCAATGATTAGGGACGGCTGCTGTCTCAACTATTGTACATGCCCTTAGTGGCTAGCTTGATCTAGCTAAAGAATGACCCATTGATAGGTGGGACCGGAACTAATACAATGTGAGTAAACTGAGGGCTTAAGGTTTGGGCCACTTACGTGTGGACCCGTGGTCCCACCGATCAGTAAGTGGAAACTATTATACAAGAAATTCTACGTCTACTCCTACGGCGACAACTCCAACACATCGGGCATGGTCGTCAGGGACACCTTTACCTTGAAGGCACCCAATGACAAGGGCGGTGGCAAGGGTCTGGCATCACCGGCTTCGCCCGCGCCCCTCTGTTGCTGCCGTCGCTACCCAAGGTCGGCAATTCTCAGCCAGGAAAAAGTTAGCTCGACTGGTACTTGCATTTTTTTTTTTAAGTAATGGAGCTTCTTTCGGTGTCTATGTCCAAAAATGTATACATTCTAATAAGAGTCTTACAAGAGTTCAAAAACAACCGCTAAACAGAATTCAAAAGGAAATGAACAACATCAAGCACTACACAGTCTATTGTTAACTCTTCAACCATAACTATTATTGAAAAAACTTAATACTACTTCTATAGCTTGACACACCTTGATGGTATCCACACGATCATCATCCTTCTGCAACGATACCCAATATCATATCTAGTACACCCATATGAAGATATCCTAGATGAAGGAAATATTTTTGCACTTGTCAAAAGTAAAATCATTTCGACAAAGCCAAATGAACCAAAATAAAACATGGTGCCAATCAAAATATAGCATTCCACTGAATCCCCTTTCCCTGATAACCAGTTTTCCTTCAATATGTTTGATGCTACAAGGTGCAACCAAACCAATGACAATCAAAGAACAAGTGTTAAATGGTTCTATTTCTATTGAATAAGCTGCATTTTTTACTACCCCTTCACAACCTTTTTGCCATATTATCCTTAGTAAGAATAATCCCCCCAAGATACCAAAGATATATATTTTTTTATCTTGAGGGGAGTTTTAGTTTCCAAATCATGTTACTATTATAAGGGACGGGATATTCTGATTGAACAATCTCTGATACATGGACTCTACAGAAAATTGACCATGAAGCTTCTAACATAATTTATCCCTCTCTAAGCCAAGCTGGACGCTGCCTATATTGGTCTTCCGAACGATACTTGGCAGTTGGTAGGTAGTATACTAGTATTAGCATTTAGCAGTAGGTACTGTACTTAGATTCATGTTTTATTAGCAACTAGCAATAGTATTAATAATGCACACTGCGTCTGTTTCAAAAGTTCAGGGAAGAGAGAATGTGGTTTTTAATTCGGGGCTAGGGTAGCTGATGTGCAATAGTTTAAAGTGCAAAGTAATCCTCCACTCAGGAGAAGATCACAAGAAGAGAAGAAGAATGCAAAAAAAATCCATATGAAATTTACTTGAAAACTCAGAGCACTCGCTTGTTATTCTTGCCTCGACATAAGACAGCATATTGATGCATGCATATGAAAGCATGATTCAACACCAATGCTGCTCTGAACCAGCTCCATCACAAGATGTCAAACCAAGGGCCGGATGGATAATATAATCCTATTTAGCTGGATGGATTAAGCCGCCACGTCATGGGCAATTACATTATTAGCTATCATAATTGATCGTCGTCATCTTCTTGATAATAATAATAATCTAATAGCTCCACCTCTCGTTCTCCTCGCCGTCCGGGGAGGTGGCCGGCGGCAGCTGCGAGTAGAACTCGTAGTCCAGGCTGCTCTGCTCGGCCTTCTTCCTGCTGCTGCTGTAGTAGTGCACCAGCGCCGCTCCCCCGAGGACGGCCACCGTGAGGGCCTGCGCGTGGATCCTGGCGTGGATCAGCCGCATCCCCGTCGCCGCCTGCGGCGCCCTCCTCCGGCTGTACGCCACCGACGCGCCCACCGCCGTCGCCCACAGCGCCCCTGCGCCAAACACCATCCACTCAGCTCGCCTCGAGCGACATCGATCAACGGGCAAAATCTAGGAATTCAAGCAGGGAACAGCATATCCAGAAGAGGAAAGGGAATGGATCGTTCGTTCTTGACTCACCGATGCTCGTGAGCTTGTGCTCCTCCACCCAAGACTGCACCGACGAGCTCATCTTCTCCATCTCTCCACGGCAAGATCGATGATTCTCTCTTAGGATTGGGGATCGAATGGTGGGATCAGCAGGGAGTGTTGGGTGGCGTACTTATAGCTGCTGAGTATGTGCAGTGCCCACTGGTTTGTTCATCCTTCAGCAAAGATGGTGGCGAGAGGAAGAAACCAGTGGCCCAGCCGTCAGTTTGTGTCCCTGGTTTCCTCGAATCTTGTGGGCTTGGCTTTTACCAATCAGATCCTCAGTTCCTTATCCGTTTTCGTCCATGGTTACATGTTAACTGACGTGTGGGTCAAGCACTGTCAGTGTCATGGATTAAGATATTAACAGCACACGTCTTCTTCAATCTTGGATGGGATGAAACCAGTAGCCTTGCCCCCTGATTGGTTTCTTATTGACGCTCCCATGGCTATGGGGATCCATGCTTTCTTTAGGGTCGCATCAGAGGCATGCATGTTTGATGTTTGCTACTCAACAGGCAACCAAAAAAAAAAGGTGTTTTTTATTCCTTTTATTTTCCACCTTGGTGATCTCACTTTCCGTTTTTTTTTTTCATGCTTGCTTGTGTACCGTATGAGATCATGCTTTTATCGTCCCCACTGGAGAACCATAAAACGTGCTGTTCTTGCATGTGGGAAACATCAATAGTTCATTCTACTCATCCAGCGATAGGATTTAATTATACTATGCTACCCAATATGAGTAGTATAACCTTCTGAAATAAATGGTTAGAGCAATGCGAGTAGTATAATCTTCTCAGATAAATGGTTAGATCCACCCTACACCAAAATCCATTTAGAGTCAAACTCACCTTAAAGACGGCCCACCCATGCATAGCATATCTCTTAGCCTTTCGGTCTCGTTTCGCACAAAAGGGTTAACCTGAGTGCCACGAGATATACAAGGGTTATAAACTAGTGGAACACAATGTCAATAGGCAATGTGTATTAAAGAGCGGGGCATTACAATCTTGTCCTTAATGTAATGGGTTGTCGTCCTCGTAGCGAGAAAAGCCCAAGAAACTCCCCTCAACACACGGCAGGTGTCGTATGTCGCTATGAACCCCACACACGACTCATGTAGCGAGGGATGATGCTCTGATACTGTTTGTAATACCCTAATCCAAAATTTGTTTAGAAACAACACATCTTAGAGACGGCCCACACATGCATAGTACATCTCTGGAGCTTTCGACCTTACTTCGCCAAAAAAAAAAGTTAACTTAAAGTGCTATATTTGAGCTGGCAGGGATTATAAGCTAGTGGAACAGAATCTCAACGGGCGATGTGGTCACGAAATAGCGGGGTGTTACGGTCAACCTACAGCATAATCTTATCACCCGTATAATTGCTCTTTGCAAGGCTTGATACACTTCTCACGACACATAATATCTTCTCCAAAATTTTAAAGCTAACAAAGGACGAGGGAGACGTACAAATCATACGATGGATGATAATCACGGTTTAGCTTTTATTATTTCCTATGCATACGATCCAATAACAACACTACGTACACATGCAAAACATCACTTGCCGATAACGCCATCACTATTTGGCAATTTCTCGAGAATTAATTCTCAATCTACTTGTTCCGTTTTTCTGACTCAACATCTACATCGACCGTAGGGAGAGCAGACACCTCTTGGAAAAACAAGCTTTCACCTGCATTGCCATCCTTCTTGGCAAGCTTTGCATTCTCATAGTGGTGTTTTAGGGCTGCTCCTGAAAGCACCGCCAGAGTCAAAGCTTGTGCATGCAGCCTGAAATCAAACAAACAAACAAATGAGATATTAACTCACCGAATGATACAGTACAATTTACACAAATTGTTTGCTGAAAAACCAATTTGCAAAAACCTAGCATGTATAAGTCGGATACTTGGCTTCATGGACGACATCTTGTGGCTGTAAGCTAATGACGCTCCCAGCGTTGTTGCCCAGAATATCCCTAGTAACATATAGAAAATTAAGTCAAGAATCAAAATCCCAAGATTTGATGTCAAACTAACAACTATAGTCTCACCAATGACAGCAAGCGTCTGCTCTTTCGACCATGCTTTCGTTGGATCCATTTTTACTAGCTAGAGGAAACTATTGATGTTTCTTCGGGGAAGATTGTGACGGGTTCAATGCAGTGTCTAATGATTATTGGAATATTTATAGGGAGGGAGGGGGGGGGGGGGGTTTGGTGGTGCCGTTTGATGGTTTTCACCTCTAATCCAGCGGATGAAACCTTTTTCCTTGTATGTATTAAGCAAATTCGTGTGTCTGGCACCTAGTATTCGCTAATGGTAAAATAAAAGTATCACGCGGCGCATATTAGCACGTCACGGCTTCACGCATTGTATGAAACAAGTGCAAGAAAAACAAAAAGGGAATATGAGCACTGTTGTAAAAAGGACTAAAGGAAAATAAAAGCACTTTTCCTTGCTCTCTTTGTTCAGTATGTGACAATTGCCACGCACTCACATTGTCATCCATCGATAAATACCTTATCTTTTAATTTCTAACTTGTAAGAAAGCATGCATCCTTTGCTTGGGACTGAAAAATTCCAATAATAAATTAAGTAATAACATGAAAATTGTGTGAACTAGTTTCATCCCAGTATTCCCATAAAATGATCTTCAACCATTTCATGTGTCTAATATGTTAAATTGTTAACCGGTCATGTCAAATCCGCATAATCGATGTTTTTATGCATGTCCCGTTCATCCTCATGGGATCATCACTCTTAATCATCGAAACCTATTACCTACAATGTATCATCAACCTTAAGATTGCCTAAAGAGGAATGTGGAAATATATATTTTATCTAGATCTAGAAGCACAAAACAAAAAAAAAATCATATTAAAAATTAATTATCATGGTACAAGAAAGAAATCACTAGTATTTAGCGAGAAGGAAACAAACCTATTGATTTCAATGGAGATGAATTGGACGAAGCTAGCATTAGGCTGAATGGTTGCCAATTGGAGGACCCCCAGTTTGGAACACGGAAATTTTTCCTTGCTTTTTGCGAGAATGAACCATTTTCTATGAAATTCCTACAACCAGGTACCTGAAACAAGGAGATTTGGAAAGAAACCACTGCGAAGCGTCATGGTGTCATTCCTATCCTCTTGAATTATATTTCTAATGGTAAGATAGAAACATCTATAGAATGCACAAAGAGGTTGTGGTTGTGTGGCGTCGGAGGGAATAGTGTAGAAGCTCGGAGAGGGATCACTAGGAGGCCGATACATATATATAGTCATAGGATCTGATCGTAACCGTTGATCAAGTTAACCTATTGTTCTAGAACATTCTTAGATTTTTTTTTTGAATCTTTTGATTATGCCATTCGTATGTAGAGAATTACAATTTAGGCCTAGTTCAGTGTCCGATTTTGCTCCGACTCCATGGATGGAGTGGGTTGTGCTGGGTCAACCACCTTTACTCTGGTAGTAGAGCTAGAGCGGAGTGACCAATGGTGGAGAGGTGGGGGCATGGAAATCTTGCTCCATGATCTTGCAGGCTCTCCATTACCCTTTTGCTCATCAGGTCATGGGTTATTTACTCACATTTTGCCATTGCGTAAAACACCATTGCTCCTTCTCCCCGAGTTACACGCACATCCATTTGAGTCCTCTGAACCGCAACAGCTGGAACCTATGAGACATTATACTTTTTTAAAAAGTTAGGTGAATAACTCTCATATTTTACTAAAGAATATGGACACCCAAGTTGGTCCTAGGACTAGAACATGGATGGGTGCAACCTCCCTACCACCAAGCCATAAGCAAGTTCACCAATTTACACTTTCTTGAGGTTGCTTTTGATTTTCTTGGGTTGCCCGAGGCCCAAGAGGCATCTTAGACCATTTTGTCCATGCGTAGTAGCGCAACCTTTTCCCCTGCTCGATTTGCCTAACTACCTCATCAAATCCCATATGCTTCTCCTCCTCCTCTGCTCTCACACCTAGTAGAAAATGTCGCCCCAACACTGATGGCCCCACTCCCAACTCCCGTGGCGGCTACCCAATGCTATGCCCATGGAGGAGCCTCTTCCAGTACATCCTCTCTTGAACATGATGGCCACAAGGCGGAGGAAGCTGCTCTTCCCGCTAAAGGCACGAAAACTCCTCGTCATTGCATTCCTAGTGACCCTACTCTTCATCTTCCTCGTCCTCCTCTCCAGTCTTCCCATATTGCCATCCTCTCGATACTCATTGTCGCTTCCTCCTCATTAAAGAATGATGAGCCTCAGGGGGTTGGGTGTCATTGCATTCCTAGTGACCCAACTCTTCATCTTCCTCGTCCTCCTCTCCAGTCTTCCCATATTGCCATCATCTCGTTACTCATTGTCGCTTCCTCCTCATTAAAGAATGATGAGCGTCAAGGGGTTGGGTGACACAATGCTCTCCATGTCCTACAAGAACCTCACCTTCACTACCTTCCTGTCCTCGCTAGGGTCATTCTGTCGTGTCCTCATGCTGGTTCCTAATGATAACGTCACTAAGAGGAAGGCCAGCAACACCTATACCGTCGTCTTTCGCGTGCATGAGTTCTCCGCCATCCTTAGCTCCTGGTCTCCACGGACTTGCCGTTGCATGAGTGGGTGCGCCTCCTCGACTCCATGTCTAGTATGAGGATCTATGCCTAGAGGGACGTGGATGTAACATCCCATGTTCTATTAAATTTGGAATTTAAAAATTATTTTAGAATAAATTCACATTGATAGATAATTGAAGTATTAACTTAGCAAATTGAATTAAATGCAAAACTTTATTGAGTATTTATTGCAAATTAAAGTTTTAAATAATTTTAGAAATAATAAAACAATTTTTATTTTAAATTATCAAAATTAAAAATTAATTAGGTCATTCAGAGGCCATTGTTTCCTTTATTTCCCTTTTATTCCTCTCCTTCCCTTTTGCTCTCTTTGATGGCCACATCTCTCTTCTCTTTCCTTCGTCTCTCCATGTTCCAAGCAACCGTTAACACCCCCTGTTCATCCTCTCCCTCTCTTTCCTTCCTTCCCTTCCTCTCTTGTTTCCCCCCTTAAGACGAGCAATCAAATTAAAAAAATGGGCAAAGGATAAATGCCATATCAATTGGCCAAAAACATACATTAATCATAATGGTTTACATTGGATTAATCACCAAATCAATCCCCAAATCCCGTGGTCATCTCCCTCTTTTTAAGTTGCCACTTCCTTCTCATTCCTCCCTGTTGGGCACACACATAACTAATCTAGTATGCTTCTTCGAGGTCGTTCTTTGCCTCTCCTAGATATGCAACCCATCTTTGAGCATTTCTTCTCTGTCAAATTCAGGAATCGTCGATCTGAACCACCTGGGTTGGTCGCCATTGGATCTTCTTCATCTCCGCCCACATCTATTCCTCTTCTTCAGTCTGTCGTCTTCAAGAATAACCATCCTAATCCATCTGTCTTGTCTCCGTAATGAAGCTTCTAGGAACCCATTTCGACTGCCAATTCCTTCACATCAACACCAGGTCATGCCACCTGCATGACCACCCTTATCTTCCCTGTGGTCAAGCACGATGCATAGCTTGTCATGGTCACTATGACCAAACTGCCGCATCCTTGAGCATCCTCGTATATTGACGATACTCATCAATCCTTTTTTTACCTCGTTGAACCACCAATTGGCTAGAACACCACCATTGTCGTCCACCGCTAAGTAGAGGTGGGCATGAAAATATCAAACCAAACCAAATCACATAGAACGAAAATTTTGGGTTTTTGGTATTCGATATTCGGTTTGAGATATTTTTAATGAAGGTTTTGATATTATTTAGTATTCGATATCTACTAGTGTAACAGCCCAAAATTTATATTATATTTTTTAAAAACACTTCTGCGATGCTTGTATACGGCTACAACCATTTCCATTAAGACATATTTTGCAAAAGCATAACTTCTAGATCTTTATAATTTTTTTAAAAAAAGGGATAAGAAGTTGCTAATTTATTTGAATAAATTGTTGAAAACTTTATATTAGGTCCTGATTAGGAATACTTAAAATAAAGCAATGGTTAGGCTAGGATAAATTTTTGAGATTTTTAATTATCATTCTGAAACCACCTATATATATATATAGAGAGAGAGAGAGAGAATAGCTAGTGTGCTATGGATAGCACGGAGATCCGTGCTATCCGACTTTAAATTCGAGACTGAAATAGGCGATCGAACCGTCCATCTTGTTCATCTCGATGAAATCTCACTACACACAAATTTCAAATTTTTTGAATTTTTTACTATTTGTTTCGTATTTTTGAAAATCGCTGATCTAATTACTGTGGACCTCCAATAAGTTCAGTTTTCAAAATATAAAACAAATAGTAAAAAATTCAAAAAATTTGAAATTTGGTGTGTAGCGAGATTTCATCGAGATGAACAAGATGGACGGTTCAGATCATCTATTTCAGTCTCAGAATTTAAGCGTCGTGATAGCACTGAGAGATCCGTATATCCATAGCACACTAGCCATTCTCTATATATATATATATATGTATGTATGTATGTGTGTGTGTGTGTGTGTGTGTTTTTGTGTGTGTGTGTGTGTATGCATGCCTTATAAATGGCATATATATGTATGTATATATATATATATTATATATATATAGTTTTATATGTATATACACATATATAATATGCATAACTAAGAACAATTGCACTAAAATTCCTACAAAAATTCTAGAAACTAGTTCAGACCCTAAGTGACTGCTTGACTTGACTGTTGACCAAGTTGACCCATTGTGGGACCTACATTGCAGACTCTCTCTCTCTCTCTCTGCCCTTATGGGCATTTCCACGAGCAGCTGGGCTGCAGCAGCCCCGCTTCCACCTCACCAGCGCTACTCCCCTCCTTGGTCCATAATCAAGGCCGGAGATCCTCCCTTGGTAGTGTGCGCGCGTCGTTTTGGCCTGAGCCGGCCCCACTACTACACCGACACGACTTTCGGCCACTGCTACATAGCCGCTCTCTGCCAGCCGTGCCGACCAAGCCGCCTTGTCGGGAAGGCGTGGCCAGACCGCGCTAGGCACCGCCCGCCTTGCCCAATGGCCGCCCTGGTCGCGCCGTCCTTGCTCCTGACCTTCGTCGTAGCCTGCTCTGGTTTTGCCTCCTGGTTCAAGCAACCTTGCCGCCCCGGCTTGCTCACTCACCTTGCGTGAACCAGCCACCGCCCAAGCCTACCTATCCGTGATGATGCTCCCCAGTGACCGCCTCACACCCCCTAGTGACCGTCGGACAATGCTCGTGCTCCGGCTGAGCTTAAATTCGGCCGAGCCGCATCGGCCTTTTCTTCTTTCTTTGCTCCCTCACCAACAGCCCCATACAGAGCTCCCCACCCCTGGCACGTGTGCGCTTTAGCTTCGACATACCCTTGACACACTCTTGCCCGAAGGAATCGGATCGGGACATTTCAAGCTCGCCGGATTTCTCTCGCCGCCGCCGCCGACCGCCCGATTCGCCCCCTTTCTGATTTCTCCCTTCTCGGTGAGTCCCATGTCGATCGCTCGCACAAGGAGCATCACCTCACCCCTGCCTGTCTTTCACCTAGGTTGATTGGACCTAAGAACCTCCAAAGCCCCCTAGCGCCGTGAGCTCTGTTTCCGTCTCACATCGGCCCCAACGTCACCAGCTCACTCCACGCCTTTTTTGGTCCAACCAGCAGCTCGGTGAGCATCCTCAAGCCTCCCTCATGCTTATTCACATCTTCGTTTAGCCTATAGGGCAGTGTATAGCCATAGGATGTTGCTCCCGTGAGTGTTCTCCGCCACCGCTCGGCTCGCTGCCATTCCGGGCCGTTGCCGGAGATTAGCCCGATGACATGTCCTATAGATACCCGCCAGGAAACCATAGTGCTCAAAAACACCCTTGCTAGAGCACTGTAGCTCTGCCGTCGCGTCGCCGAAAGATTGCCGGTTTCATGACGTCAGCTCGTCACTCCGGTCGGAGGTGGACGATGATGTCCTAGCCGTTAGATCTGCACCAAGATATGTGCGTGTAAACGATTGATTTTAAATCACACGCGAGATAGGAAGGACTCGCTGACATGTGGGCCCCTTGGCCCACCCGTCAGGTTGAGTGGAAGCGCTCCGTCCCGCTGGCGTCTTCGCTCGCGTGAAGCGCCATTCGCAAATACGCCTTCGGCGTGGCTGGCCCAGCCACGAGTTAGCGGGCTGGCCCATCACTGTTCACTCGCTTTTCCCCGGATTTCATAAATAAAACAAATACAGAATATAGAAACGATTTACCAAAAATAGCTAGACTTTCCTAAAAATGCTAGAAAATTTATGACAAATACTAGATCTTATGTTGGATTTAATAAAAATATCAACATAAACAGTAACAGTGGAATGCTCACGAATTAATTTCCTTAACTTGCTTTTAGAGTATTAACCCATATAGAAAAATAGTGAAAATGGGTTTCTGTTTAGCATAAATAAATTAACACTTAATAAAACGAGAGAAAATTATGAATAAGTGGGTAACAACTTTCGCGACTTAAGAAAAATTATCAAATCTATGGTATGACCCCTAATAACATATGTTATCTATTAATTGACCTAATTATTTATGATGGCTAATCAGCTACTTTATAATCTTGTTAGCCTATATTAATATAGTTGTTCAAGGTATGACAAGAAAGCCTTTATTTTTAATTTGGTTTATAAATGCAATCTCATGATTATATATATATATATATATATATATATATATATATATATATATATATATATATATATATATATATATATACATACATACATACATACATACATATATGTATGTATGTATGTATGTATGTATGTATGTATAAATGTGTATATATATAAATATATATAAAACCTATGAATATACCTTCCACACACTTAAACTCCTATTATGATAGGAAATTAATGGTAAGATGAGTTGATGAAGGAAATTCTTCTAATCAGATTGTTGGTTAACATATTCTTGCTTTTTGAATAATTTTTAGCATAATAAAACCCTATTTTCTCCTATTGGGCTGATTAGGGTAGAAAATAGACTATTATATATATATATATATATGGTTGTATGCATCATCTCATAAGCACGCTGGTATCATTACGCCAGAAATTATTGTTGCTTAGTAGAATCATGGAACTTCCTCGAAACCTAGATTAAGACTTATCGTTAGACGCTAATTGCTAGACTTAGCGAGAGCTTTTCATGCATCATGCTTCTTATAGCATATCGGTGTTTTATTTATTGTTCTTCGATTTCGTTCCGATTAATAGACGCCGAGGAGCCCGAAAGACATTTTGAAGAACCGCAAGAAGACCCTCACTGCCCGCAAGATCAAGACGAGTTAACATCCACCCTAAAGGGTGTTTGCTTTTACTAGGGAAAATCTCGACTTTCCCTAGTGCGAGTTAACAACCTCTCTTTTTGGTGTTTACTTTTATTAAGGAGAGTTTATACTTTCTCTAATACGGGTTAACATTCAAAATGATCATATTGAATCCCAGTTTCATGAAGGATTTTATTTACAATAACAAATTGCATGCTCTCTTTAAGTAAATATGCCTACTTGTTTAATCATGAGGTATCATGCCATGTTTTACTTCTTGATATTCATTTACCATGATGATATTGCCTTGATGAAATCATCCATCATTTGTCTTAATTAAATGATTGCCTTGATGATCACCCTTGTTAGCCTAGTTAGGTTTAATAAAATGATTTAGATTCTTAAGTCTTGGTTAAAATCTTGCTTAGAAATTGTTCAGATCCAATTATTAATTTTAGGCTTAGTTGCCTCGGAACAGTGAACCAACATTCACCGGACATGATGAACATAACAAACTTGGTTACTGGATATTGGGCCTGGCATGCCAGTGTGTGTGGTGGGGAACACGGATGTGCTCCAGTTGTGGTTAAGGGTGTGATGTAGCTAGGCTACATGGTGTGAAGGAAGGCTGGACCACGGGGAAGGTGCTGGGCAGCCAAGGACGGTTGCGCCAGTTGGAGCACGAGTTGTTTTCGCGTAGCTGTAGGCTCCCCACTGGGGTTCCTGCACAACATGAGTACCAGGAGTGCTGGACAGCAAAGGACGGCTGTGCCAGTCGGAGCGCGAATTGTTTTCACATAGCTGTATGCTGCCCACTGGGGTTCCTGCACAACGCGAGACCATCACGCGGTAGTGCGGACTTAGGGCCCGCTGGCTTGCTGGACAGCGTCAGGGTCAACCCCTAGTCCGAGGCGAAGACAGGAATGTGTCGTCATCCAGACGGATGATCTAGGTCTTACGTGACAGGGAGCCGTGACTGTAGTGCGGGATTGGCAACTCAGCTAAGGAAGACCGGACGCTTCGCTGGCGTAAAATCCACAACGGGTGTGCCACACCCGGAAGATGATGGCGGGAGAAAGAAGACGTTTGGCAGAGTGCATGGAAACTGCGAGGGGATTGGATATGTTTGGCAGAGTGCATGGAAACTGCCAGGGAATTGGATACGTTTGGCAGAGTGCATGGAAACTGCCAGGGGATTGGATACGTTTGGCAGAGTTCATGGAAACTGTCATGCGATGTGATGAGAACATAAATTTAAACATTGATTAGTAAAACTTTGGGTTAAAATATGCTAAGGCATAGGCTTTGGTTCATAAAACTTGCTTTCTGCAATTAAATAAACCCCAACCTTTCCTTTGGAACCCCTATCACTAAATGCATCAGGTTGAAAGTTAGCTCGCCAGTGTTTGGATGACACTGACCTCGTATTCATATTCTCTTTTAGATGGAGAGTATGAGCAGGATCAGTACGCCTGCCATGAAGACGAAGAACAAGACTATGCTGACGATCAGGGCGAGGCATAGGGCGTCTCTCCAGTCGAGTGCTTAGGCATAGCCGGCACGAGATCTTTTGGATCTTTTGGTTCTCTGCACTCTGATCTTTTGGACATTCTGAATATTTGAGCCAATGTGCCGCGTTGTAAACACTTAATAGCCTTCAGGCTTAATACATGTATTTTATGTAATATAAGTCTTCCGCTTGTATATAATGATCCGGCTATGTGAATGGTGTGTACTAGTGTACTGATCTAGGACTAGTGCAGATCAAGTGGTGGGCAAAAGACAGGCCCCACAACTAGTCAAATACTGAACTACAAATACATCGAATCTTTTGTGTTCGTCTAGATCCCTATCCCAATGCACGACTGTTCATCCCCTTCTCCAATTGACCCAACATCCTGTAATTATTGCCATTTAGGCCTAGTAGCCCATGACCAAAGCCCGCACCAACCAACCCTAACTCCTAGTCTCAACTTGCTCTCGCTCGATCATCCACCGTCCTTGACTCATGCCTAGAGCCATGAGCTCGTAACGGGCATAGAGGAGGCTATCCCAATTCCCCAATCCATTCTAACCCTAGCGGACCTGTCTTCACCACTCGCCCACTCCTAGTTGCATCAAAATGAAGTTTTGACGGTTCTTGGCGCCTTCTCCTTGATTCAGCGACTGCTCACCAATAGTGGCCACCCTCCATGAATTAGGAGAGGTAGAGAGTCAGAACATTGTTATTAGATAAGTTGTCATGATTTTCCCTAGCGCTCTCTGTAGAGAGTTCATCAAAAGCAGGAATCCGGACGTGGTGCCCATGGGATCGTGAATTGGAGCCACCTCCTCCTGCTCCAGGGGTGCTCCTCGGGAAGGTTCTCCGACAGATCAGGCTAGAAATTCTCGGCTTGGATGACGGGAGATGGATCAAGGGCCTTGTCATCTAATGGCTCACGGGAGCTTTCTATTCGCTTGTCGATGAACATGATGGCTTTGTTTAGATTTGACCTAAAGGAGAGCATTTTACCTTGATCAAGAGGCACTATCAAATATGTAATCTATATGTATCGCTCGTTCTTTCCCACATACAGTGTCAGCTATTGATGATCGAGATATCTCTTACCCATCGTGTAGAATTGTTTAATTGCAAGGAAGATCATGTGGATCTAGAGGGATCAATGGAAAAATCGATGGAGGTAGGGACACAAAGATTGGTCTGTACTCTTTAGTTTATCTTCTTATCTTATCTACTTATCTCCGAATCGGAAAGTTAAATGCTTTGGCTTTTGCAATCTATTTTTTCTATCTTGAAACCACTTCTCACAGCTCTTAGAAATAAGTCAAACGACGTAGACTGGACTTCCAAGCTACCTCAGGAAGCTCTTGAAGTTGAGCTTATAAACAAATAAGAAGATAAATAAATAAGATAAGCTAAAGAGAACAACCCCTAAACCCTAGTTCGAGCTTCCGAGGATGGATAATAACTCTATTTTAGCCTTTCTTACTATATGATGAAGATAACAATATTGCAGAGGAATTGTTTAGAGATAATATATTAATATGCATAGCCCTAAACTTGTGTGCAAAAGATCGCCTTAGGATTTTGTGAGTTGTTTGTGGCTTGGTTGGCTTTGCTCGTTCTGCAATTGAACTTTGAGATAGCCTAAATTGAAGCATGGAGATTTAAACTGTTTCAAGTGAATGAATAGAAACGGGTGATTTCAGGGTACTAGAGAAAAAAACATATGCACCCACACTTTTGAGAACAGGGACTTCAAATGTATGTGTTGTGTCAAATCAACTTGGGTCTTGCTATCTTTGCTAATTATGGATTACTGATTTCACCTCTTTAAATTTTTTTAGTGGTTCATGGTCGACCTGGAGTGGTCAACATTTCCAATGCTAGACCAAACACAAACTGCAGAAACAACATAAGAACTGAGAAACACATGTACAGTTGCTCTGTTCCATTACGTTGGTTCAGTCATCCAAGGTACCATGATTTAGATGCTTTATTATACATGACAATTTGTGTATTTTAGTTTTTAGAATATGTTGCCTTCGCATAGGATGCCTTTTACTTCTGCATTGATTGAATATAAATATATAATTATTCTATAACAAAAATGATTTGTTATAGGTTTTATTTTCTGTGGCTACAGAAGTGAAGGAGCCAATGCGATAATCCCTGCATTGCCTGGGCATGTAGTAAAGGCTTTTAACATTATTGAAATCGAGCCGCTCAGGTTTGTAACTTTTTTTGTTCTTGTTATGGTTGATCGCCTTCGGTTGTTGTGATGATCATCTGCAAAAACTCACATTTTATATGTTGCTGACTTTGAATATTAGACAATGTTTTTATAAAGATATACCTTTTGGAATGAGGCACCTCAGGCAAACTAAATGCACCGTGTCATCATTGAAGATGTGATGTGTTTCTCGATGTGCTACAACCATCAGTCAATTTATAGCTTGTTTGTGTGTTTTTTTGGCTATGTAGAAGCTTATAAGGCAAACAAAATAACTTGATTGTTTTCTTTAAAAAAGTCATACCTGGGAATAGTAACTGATTGTCCATCTCTTTAAACAGCTTCTTCATCTTTGCGACTCATTAATTTTGTTGATCCATTTGATTTTAGCCAAAAATGTTGTTAGTCAGGACCATGCAATTTTTCCCTTGAAAGGCAATTTGCTCACTACCATACCCTATTTAACAGATCTAAACCAATATTCAAAAATATATTGAAACTATTGGCTAAGATCAAATCTAATCTAAACCAATA
Source organism: Olyra latifolia (assembly GCA_036346145.1). Lineage (NCBI taxonomy): Eukaryota > Viridiplantae > Streptophyta > Magnoliopsida > Poales > Poaceae > Olyra > Olyra latifolia. Next base: position 8,406,192 of record CM070530.1, read on the forward strand.
GATTCAAAAGGTAACCAATCTACTATTGAGCCGATGGAATCAACTAAATAGTAAAGCAAAAGGTAAACAGACTATCAGTTAGATTAACAAATTAATCTAACCAACAGAACGAAAGTAAACAGATTATCAAAGGACATCTATACATCTAACAGATTCAAAAATATATCAAACCAATATTCATAGTCTTTACCTGCATTACTTTCTATACATCTTTCATATAAAGCTGAAAGAACTTGGTCACGAACTCCTCCCCCATTACCAGTCAGAAGTTCTGAACCCAAATACTCCCTCCAATGTCATCATCTTGCCCCTTAAGTCCCTGCAATCAACATGAATCAGCACCGTCAAATCAGGCTAGAATCAACAAAGAACATAACCACAAATTTTACAATGAGGGTAGTTCTAATTGCCAAACTAAAATCATGAAACGGTCTAGATAAGATTTGCATGTTTTTTAAAAAACCAGTATAAATTGTAATACATCTCTCTAGCGGTTGCAGATTACCATGGATAAATTACTTTCTTAACTTTTCAATGAAACAGGTGCATATTTTTTCCTTGTCCGCTATAAATTTTAATACATCTACGGGTGAGTATTGCATTGCAGATTAGCATGGATAAATGAAAACCAACTTTAGCCTTTTCTTCAAACATGCCATGTGAACAGAAATGAACACTAGCTTGTTCTGACCATCAACAGAACTTGCAATAATGATACCGTAGGAACAAAGAGATGTGAACTAAATAATGGTATATTCCATCGCAATTTGAAAGAAACCTCCAGGTATCTTACAAATGAAAGAAATCCTCCATGTATTATGCAGATTGGAAGAAAGACTCCAATTGTCTTATAAGATAATCTGTAAACAGCAACCTTGTGGCAACTTTTGTAACCCAAACCCACGAGTATAGAGTTTTTTAAGAGACCTCAACTAAAAGAAACGTAGTTACTGTGGTACTCATTTGCATAATCAAACCTGATTGCTATAATCATCCTCAATGATTTACTTCGCAACTAAAAGGCGCAATCAGATGCAACTCGTCACTACCACAAATAGAGAGAGCAATTCATCAGCTAAAAACGAGGCATTACCGCGTGCAATCCCTTAACTATAGATAGATATGCAGCGATTAGAACCATGAAGAATTAATCAATAACGACGTATCGATGTCACAAAACGTGATTAGCACTTGTTGCTGTAATTTGGTCTTGAGCAGTGGTATAACGTGTAAAGAACGATTGAGAGAGTAGGCAATTGGAGAAACAATGCAAAGCTCTTTGTTGATTCTTCACTGTATGTTACAGTAGGGAATTATCCCTTTAAATAGAATATATGAAAGGGTGCTACAAAGAGACATCTTTTAGGAAGAGACTCCTTTATGGAAGGGATATCTTTTAGAGGGAGACACCTCTTAGAATTTGTCTGCATGTTAATCTTAGTTAACAATTTCTCAACAGTAAACAGTTTAATTACCGATGCTAAAGGCCTTATTTACATCATTAGAATTCCACCTAAAAAAATTTGATTACCGATCGTAAAATAGTTTAATTACCCAAGGTGTCCACATTTTTCTTAACTAACATAGCAATTCTGCGGACACCAGGGTAAGAGAGCATTAGGGTCTAGCTCTAGGTAAGAAATTACTACGACATTGGATCAAGCAAATAAATGATTCATAATAGTTTGGATATGTCTTAGAAATAATTCTAACTTTAAAAGCCTTGACCTCCTAGACTTGTAGCAAATCTTACTTAGCCTCGTTAACTGTAACCTTTTTTTGCCCCTTAAACTTGCATCCGTTAGCATCGTTTGCCTCCAAAAAACATTAGGATTTCATTAATGTTGAGGTGGCCATTAGTTTTCCATTAGTTTCTTAGGTGGTTGTCACAAGTGTTGTTTTCATGATGAGATGGCATATGTGTCATCTCCCTCCCCTACTCTTTCTGAAAAACATTCAACTTCAAAAAAATTTAAAAAATTCATATTTTTTAGGAAAAAAAATCAAATTTTTGAAAAAAAATTAACACTGCTTTTTTAAGTTTCAACTTTGATTTTTTTGAAAAAGTCAAACTCAAAATTTCAAAGAAAATTCAAATTTGGAAGTCTCAAAAATTGCATAATTTGATATTTCAGTTTAGAAAACTTTTGAATATCTAAAATATTTTTAAAAAAATCAAAAAAACAATTTTGAAGGTATCAAAAATTCCAAAAAATTGAATTTGAAACTTTTCAAAAATTCAAAGTTGCCTTTCAAATTTAAAAATTTCAGCGGTTTTCACATTCAAATTTTCACATGTTTCACAATTCAAAAATTGAAAACTGAAGTTTCAAATTTTTAGAAAAAATTGAAGTTGATTTTTTTCAGAAAGAAAGAGGGGGGGGGGATGATGTAGATAGAAATTTATATTATTACTCGTCCCGCCGACTCCCAACCCGACCCGACAGCCCGGTTCCACCCGGGTAGGGTCCGGGTCAGCCCCTACCGCGATCCGACCCCTCTCTCTCTTAGAAGTATTACTACTCTCTCTCACTTAGTCCAACCCTCACAGCCTCAGCCCATCTCTCTCTCTCCCTCGCTCACTCTCGGAAGGAACGTCGTGAAGGGGAAGCGGCGGCGGTTCCCTCTTCCCCATGGACCATGGTTAGTATTGCCTCCTCGAATCCTCCTCTCTCAGGTCCAGGATGGGCTGTGGCATAGGCAGGTCGGGTCGGGTCTGGGTCGAGACGTGACCAGGTCTTACCTGACCCATCTAGATCTCTAGACATGGATGTCATCACATTAAGAAAACTGCACATGTGGCAACCACCTAAGCAACTAACAGTCACCTCAGTATTTAACGGAATGCTAACGGTTTTGGAGGCAACAGTGATAACATATGTGAGTTTAAGGGACCAAGAAGTAAAGTTAAATTTTGAAGGGCTAAGTAAGATTCGCCATAAGTTTAGGAAGCAAGGGTGCAATTTTCTCAATATTTTTAGATCCACTATCCGATACGCACTGAACTTCTGGTGGACTGGTGTTGTTTTTTTATTTCGCTTTTGAAGAGATGTTCACATTTTTCATTTGCTAGCAAATCTTCACTCTTTGGTGCTGCTGTACATTTCGCCGCTAAAGAAAACATACAAACAACTAACTATCGGTACTATTCAATTTTACGAGGTCTTAGCTTATTACTAAGCGAATAGTTTTTTTTTAAAAGGAATGAGCGAATAGTTAACGCAGCCACTTCACCGATCTTCTTCATCCAGCGATTATTTTAGGAAAAAAAAATTACACAAACGGACCTGTCCACCTCATGGTCTCTCTTTGTACGGCACATACACGAGACAATCATTAGAGATAAACTAATCAAACGCGTCACTAAGCACGGCCGTTCCATAGCGTCTGACCTATCTATCTTGTCCTGCATGCTTGCCGGCGACAAATTCAGTCACATTCTGTACGCCACTGTGTCCGTCAGCGCATGGCCTAACACACGGTCGGTGTCACCGAGTGAATGAACAGACGAGTTCAGCGTCAGCTCGACCAAGATCCTTCTCCTAACAGGTGCTGGCTATTGAATTCCGGTTGCTTTCGCATGGAAATGGAGGTGTTTATGGCACTGGTTACCATAGATTGCCAGTGTTTTTCTGAAGCACCGCACAGCCGACTAGAGGGGTGAATAAAAATAAAATTAATTTTAACTCTTTTTTCACAACAAGTCCAAACTCTAAATGTTTAACAAATTTAAACAATTCTCAAGTATCAATTATCAAATAAAGCAATCAAGCATTAAATCAAACTGCAACTAAGACAAAGCACCAGGAAATTGACCTGAAACTTGAAAATAGTTTTTCCTCCTCTCTCTTGCCGAACCAACTCTAGTGTTGCATCGTGCCGAGCACTATTGATAGCCCGAGACGAAATGAAATTTCACACAATTCTTAACTGGAACGTCGAATTGAGCTCAAATTCGAAACATATCTTCTCTAAGATGTCTAGTAACTATTACTCCTAAGAATCAAGCCTACAGTTTCCAAAGACTAAACATTTTTGTGTTTTTCAAAACTTAGGTCATGAACCAGGCAAAAACAATTTTTTTCAATCCATGCCTAAACCTTGAAGGCTACTTGAATGACTTGTTTCTATATATGTTCCTGCATGTTTTATGACTTATAGTTGCTCAACAACAAAACCAAAACGAAAGGACCAAGTTTTCACAAGATTCAAGCTAAGAACACCCAAAACCCAAAACCAAATTGAATTGGAGACAAAGAGCACAAAAATCAAACCATGAGTTAAAGCCTTTTTGATAATTAACGAGGAATTATTACAGCGGAATGATTAGGGAGGGTCAACACAAACCGATTTCCAACAAACTTAGAGTGATTTGGCTAAACCTATCTCCTCAGATCTCTCCAAAAGCCTATCAAATTCTCTCTAAATCATCACCTATTTCTCAGGTCATGAACCCCTTATATATGGAAGCTCAACCAGCCATCCCACTTAGGGTTTTCTTTCATTCACATTGGGCTCACCCGAAAACCCGTTAAGACATCAGGTTTTTCTCTCTCATAGAGCACGGTTCTCAAAGCAGGTCATGCATCACACCCGCTAACCCGTTTCATCCAACTTACTCTCCAAGCTGAATTGAGACCTAAACCACTTCTCCTTGCACCACGGTTTCTCTGAAACCACCGTCCATCACTTCCTTGGTCTCCAAGTCTACAATGCGTCCAACACCCCTTGGACTAAACCGACTTGTTCACCTTGAGGCTTTCTTCTCCAATCAACCTCGTCCACATGCTTAGACCTAGTTTCAATTGACTCGCATGAACCCTTAATAACCTGGACCATGGATTACCCATCCACGTTCTTGATCCCCTTCGCCGACATTGACCCACTCCAGTCACCTGCGCACATGAGACGAGCAAACTATTTTCCCGAAAATAAGTATATCTCAACTTGATCCACATTAGTCCATGAATACCTAAATAACACCAAATCATCATGAAAATGACATAAAGTATATGTCAAACCAAACCAAACCATTTAGCAATTCCAACACAAATAACCACAAACACCTAAATCCCAACACAGCAATACACTTCCACATTTTTTTATAAATTTATTCGTTGCTCCAATGGAAAAATTGTCAACATGGAAAAGATGTGTCATGAAATTACCTTTCGTATATAACACTTAATTTTTTGAGTACGGGAAGACCTCCAAAAATACAAAAAAAAAAGCGATCTATGCGTGTTGGTCCAGCCCAAACTGCACGGCGAACCGGGCTCGGTCCAGCCATTTGCCTTGGTCCGGCCCTGTATTGACCTTGGTCCGGCTCTCTATTCTAATGCCCTAAATCAAATTTGCAAACATGGATCAATACACACAAGCTCAAACATAAAGACATGTTAAATATCTCATCACATGATCACACATTTTCATTGACCTCCATGGCTCCGTCACCGCGTCACTCATGCTAATAGCGAGGGATCATAACCGGTTTGGTTTAAGTGGCAGGTGATCGACTCTACTCGGTACTAATCAACTCCACAAATGAAATGATGCATTGGCCATTTGGTTGGTGATGATGTGAATGGCTAGCTGCGTGGATTTCATCTGGATAGTTTTGTTTCTGCTGCTAATTAAGTTGTGAGAACCTATAACTCTGGTTTTTTTTATTGGCAAGTTTTGTTCAGGAAGGAGTAGCTTGGTTAATAATATAAGGGAATGCTAATTAGGGTTTCACTTATCCACAACTATCGCTCAAAGATCAAGCTGGCTCATACGGCAAACTGAAAATAAAAACGAGCTAAATTCAAAAGATTCAAATTAAACTTTTAAATCGAGAAAGTTCAAAAAATCATAAAAATCCTAGTAATGTGTTTGAAACATTTGGTATAAATTTTTTATAAAAAAAGATAAATTATTCATACCATTTTTTTGCCTCATCGAACACCTTTGAGGCACTGCCGCCCGCGTACTACCGTCCGTGTGTGCACGATAACATCAATTATCGGTAGAAATCGGCCAATTTTTGAGATGGAATCAAAGAATTTTACCAAGTTTCAAATTTTTAAAACCGAATTTGGTCCGATTTCCAGCGATTTTCGATGTCGAGCCCAATCGATGTTCTACCCCAAATCGGTAAGGTGAACCCTGACCATAACACAGTGTTAAACATGGTTTACAACTGCTTTAGCATGCCGTTGAGTGCTAAGCACTCTTTCACACTAGCGATCATTAGTACGGTCCAAACGAGGCGCGCCAAAGACAACTCTAGAACACCAACCAGGCAACCTGCAAGCTCACTGAACCCAACTGATCATAAAGGAAGAACAACGGAAGAAGATAATGATCTTCATTATGATGTTTTGAGGATAAATTAGTATTTCTCGAAGGAGAATTTAACCTTTTTTCTCTGCCCCAAAAGCTAGTGCGTTTTACTTATCATGTCTCATCCTGATCCAAGAAAACCAAATCAAATTAATCACCTGCAACTGGTGATCATTTGAAAAATAGTTAGTACGCTTTTAGTAGCTTTGTGCCAAGAGGGAAAAGTGGGTTCGTACTAGAGCTAACCACTCATTGTTGACTCTGCCCCCATGCAGATTTCGGGTGCAGACAAAGACGCTTCCACCGCCAGGTAGTTGATGAAAACTATATTTTACTGGAAATTTATCTAAAGAAAAGTACTAATCATGTCAAGATTGACAGGCACAGCTACTGATGAAAAGAATGTCTCATGAAGATTATGGTCTTCTCATCATGGATAGGCAATAGTATCTACTTGTATGCAAGTTATTGCAACTTCACATAACCATGTTCAATCAGAAGCCAAGCTTTAGGATGAAATTCAATGTGAAATTTGTATGTTCTTGCCTGAGCAATTTTACGGTACATAATGATAGACATTAGTACATTTTAAATCTAATAGTTCATTTAGAAAGTTACCCAAAAAAAATTATACTACACCTGTAGCATAAGAAATTGAAAGTATTATAGACTGTTAGATCAAAGAGAATGGGTGGTCTATATTCATTTTAGTGTCCTTACTCTCTAGCAAACACAGCTGTGTACAACAATGGGTGACACGTTCTTCCTGCCTATCTGTTTTACACAAGGCAGTCCAGGAGGTATCAGGCAACAGGCAACAGGCAACACGCTGTTGCCGTCCTTGGCTGACTTACACAGTTATACTATGATTTTGAAGAAAGGAAATCCTCTGTCTAATGGCAGAGACACCCGTCGCTGCATTGTGGGTCCACAAGGAGTGTACCAGTTTGTTTTGACCGAGAAAATTGACATTACGCCACTCTGAAGAGGTGGTTTCACCCAAATACCACTTTCAATATAGCAAACTATAAAATGCCACTCCCAACGTTGGCACCATGCTACTTTGCCATTCCAGCCTTTTTACTTTATTTCGTCACGCAATATGACCGATGTATCCTTCTTCTTCCCCAGCCTCCTCTCTCCTTCCTCCCTGCCACTCCCGACCAACCACCGGCCTCCCCGTCTTCTCCGATGAGGATGCTCTCACCAAGGAAACGCCAAGGTCATCCTCCCCCTTCTCCCTTCCCCCTCATCGCAGACAAGAACGCAGGAGAGGATGGGGTGGTGCATGGGATGCACAGGCAGTGGTGAGGATGCACGGGCGGTGGTGACAGCCCAAGCATCCTCCTCCTCTTTCCATTCTCTTTCCTTCTTTACTACCTCTCTCACTCTTGACCAGTGACGCGGTGGGACGGTGGTGGCGGTGTGGTGGGCTTGCACCGGAGAGAGTAGGAGCTGGGACATCGGTGGCAGTAGACGGAGAATAGTGACGGTGGCGGTGTGCGGATGCCGAAGAGCGACGGTGGCGATGCCTTTTGATGCTGCTGTCGACGGCGACCTCTTCTCCTTCTTCCGCCGTGGTCGACCGCGACCCCCACCTTCTCTCCTTCCTCCGCCACTGCCGCTTTGTTTCCCCTTCCAAGCCCGGCGCCGGCGGTGTTGGTGCGAACTAGGAAGGGAGAGAGGGAAAGGAAAAAGGAAAGAGAAGGAAGAAGATAGGGGCATCCGGGTCATTTTGTGTGCCCGGTGAAGAGAACATTAGCTGAAATTACTTTTTAAAATGGCAAAGTAATGAAGTGGCAACATAGAGAGTGTCATTTTTATAGTTTACCATCTTGAGAGTGGCATTTATGTGAAGCCACATCTCCAGAGTGGCGTAATATCTGTTTTCTCGTTTTGACTTGAGAGGCACGTGGTCGTCCGATGCGTGATGGACGGCAGGATTTACCACTACGGCGCCTCTGCCTTATGGCAGATCTACTTTCGATTTTAATAGACTTGAACCCGATGTACAAAGGATTCAGATTCTCTGTTTTTAGAAATCTCTGTCTTACTTTTATTCAACCATCCAATTTTCATCTGATAAACCTCTCCTACTTCCTCTCTCTCCTCACTTCTCTCACCTCTCTCCTCCCCTCCTAACAAGGACCTGACTGAACCTCTACTGTTATGGCAGAGAATCACGTCCAACAAAGTATGCGGAACAAGCATGACACCAAGGGAGAAAACAAATGCATGCAACAACAGCAAAAGTGCATTTGTTTCTCTGGTTATGAAGCAATCTTCTTTTAAGAATGCTGTTACTGACTTCTGCCAAGAAGTAGGCATCAGTAGCACATCACCCAACTACTGGTCCTGCGGATTATCCAATGCCTAATCCCATACGACTTTTTAATCTCTAATCGGTGAGAGATGGGTGCTAGTGAAACATAAATAAGCAGCGTAATCTTAGTGCTATCTCTTGGTAATCTTCGTCAGTGGATATAGCTACTGGCCATGAGGCAGCTCGTGACGCTGCTGTTCTTGATCGCGCTGCCGGCGCGCGCCGTCCCCGTCCCGGGCGCCGGCATCATGGCAGTGCTCACTCACGCCGACGCCGGCCGCGGGCTCGCGAAGCCGGAGCTCGTGCGGCGCATGGCACACCGCGCGAGGGCGCGGCGGCGGCTGCTGTCGCACGCGCAGGCTCGGCCGGTGCGCGCGCGGGTGCGCGCCGGCCTCGGTGCCGGCGGCAGCATCGTGACGAACGAGTACCTGGTGCACCTGTCCGTCGGCACGCCGCCGCGGCCCGTGGCGCTCACTCTCGACACCGGCAGCGACCTCGTCTGGACGCAGTGCGCGCCATGCCTCGATTGCTTCGACCAGGGCCTCCCGGTCCTGGACCCCGCCAGGTCATCCACCTACGCCGCGCTCCCCTGCAACGCGCCAGTGTGCCGCGCGCTCCCGTTCACGTCGTGCGGCGGCCAGAGCTGGGGCAACCGGAGCTGCGTCTATGTCTACCACTACGGCGACAAGTCGGTCACCGTCGGCCAGCTCGCCTCTGACCGCTTCACCTTTGGACCAAGCGGCGGCAATGCTGATAGCCTCTCCACGCGGCGCTTAGCCTTCGGCTGCGGCCACTTCAACAAGGGCATCTTCCAGGCAAACGAGACCGGCATTGCCGGCTTCGGCAGGGGGCGTTGGTCGCTGCCGTCGCAGCTCAACGTCAGCAGCTTCTCCTACTGCTTCACCTCCATGTTCGAGTCCAAGAGCAGCCTCGTCACTCTCGGCGCACCGGCCGAGCTCTACAGCCACGCGCACAGCGGCAATGTCCGGACCACCCCGCTGGTCAAAAACCCCTCTCAGCCATCGCTCTACTTCCTCTCGCTGAAGGGCATCACGGTGGGCTCGAAGAGGGTGCCGGTGCCGGAGTCGCGGCTCCGGTCGACAATCATCGACTCCGGCGCGTCGATCACGACGCTGCCGGAGGACGTCTACGAGGCGGTGAAGACCGAGTTCGTCGCGCAGGTCGGGCTCCCTGTCAACAGCGTGGAGGGGTCAGCGCTCGACCTGTGCTTCACGCTGCCGGTGACGACGTTCTGGCGGCGGCGGCCGGCCGTGCCGGCGCTGACGCTGCACCTCGACGGCGCAGATTGGGAGCTGCCGCGCGCCAACTACGTATTCGAGGACTACGCGGCGCGCGTAATGTGCATCGTGCTCGACGCAGCGCCCGGGGACCAGACCGTCATCGGCAACTACCAGCAGCAGAACACGCACGTCGTCTACGACCTCGAGAACGACGCGCTGGCCTTCGCGCCGGCCCAGTGCGATAAGCTCGTAGCTTCACTCTAGTGTTTCTGTGTTTGTACAGAAACAGAGGTAGTAATTTTATTTTTTTTCAGTACTCGCCACTGATCCGGCGAAATGTGCCATTGTGGCGGTAGGAAGTTGTTGCAATAGAGTAATTTTTGCGTGAAATTTGTGCCGCTTTTCCTCTCGCCGTGCCAGATGTGCGCGTGATCAGCCGTCCGTAAAGCTGATCCAAGGGTTTACACTCACCCTCCACTCCAACACATGCCCAGACACTTCTTTCAGTTGTACACAATTAAGCTATGTACAGTACATGTGTTTAGAGAGATGTTTACTAGAAAACAGGTTTTCTTTGCCACGTAGGGTCGCATCACCAAAGCTTACAAGAGAGGAGGAGTACTTAAGTTAGCATCGGTGCTTAGTTAATGTTTACTTTGTTTTTACTCTAAACACATGTATACACTCAAATGTAGGGGCGGAGCTTAGTTGGGGCCAGGCTGGGCCCTGGCCCCCCCTACGAAAAAAAAATTTTTAGATCAAGTAGTAATACTACAGTGTAAAATGAAGCAAGTCTGCTAATTGGCCCCCCCTAAGATGCTCGAATATGAGTCTGAAGTCAGTATCTTAGCCTATGTATTGATGTCTAAATCATCGTATACTTAATACGAGCATGAGTACTGTTTGTGCCATTCATCTTCTATATTTTGGACATGTGCTTTGGCCCCCCTATATTTTCCGTCAAGCTCCGCCACTGCTCAAATGCATTGGAGAAAAGTTTTTGTACACGTGCTTAGCAATATGTCAGTACCCTCTCTCTCTAAGCACTAATGTTCATGTATAAGGGGAAAATATCAATTTGGTGGGATGGTGCAAAAACTCAATCATGACCCTTGGATCTCAAGCTATTGCCTCGCAAACCCCAGCGCCACTGGGGGAGCACACTACTGGCAAGGAGGAACACAGGGTGTATTTGATTCATGACCCTCTATGATCTTGCCAATGAATTGGTCATGACCAATTCGTGGCAATTTAATTGTTGTTTGGATAAAAGCCAACTGAGGGTTGTCAAATTTTGGTAAGGTAGGTGGTATATTTGGTTTGTTGCTAATTGTTCATATAGTCAAATAAAAAATTTATAAATTCAAATAAGGTACCAAAAAATTGAATTTAAAATTTTAAAACATATTAGAAAATCAAAAATCAAAAATTTGAATTATAAAATGCAAAAATTACCAGATAAATTGTAAAATACAAAAAAATTAAATTATAAAAATGGGTAGGTTGGGATTCTATATGAATTATAAAGTTTGTTCCATGCAATTTGGACACTATATAAAATAGATACGAAAATTGAAAAATAAAATCATTTGAAATAAACAAGCAATCTAAACTTCTTGGTACTAGCTAGCTAGGCGCTCGTGAGTCTGCAGGTGCGGCCACGTGCATGCATCAAGTTGGCGAGAAGGCGCACCAATGAATGGCGCTTGATTCTGGCGCCAGCGCTGTGCTGCAGCTTTGCACGTGAAATCTTTGGCGAGCCAATTTTCAGCGAGGCGTGCCTTTGTTCGGTCACAATCCAAACGATAGCCAAATTACATTGGTACGACCAAATTTTGGTAAGGCTAGCCAGGGTCATAAACCAAACACGCCCACACTGCAATTGAGAGAGCCGCCTATAGAAGGCCACGCTGACACTCCACCGCCACCCATTTCCTGCTTGAGGATGACTAGTTGCATGCTACTTGAAGGTAGCATCGTGTGGAGGAGCCTAGCTAGAATGGCAGCACGATGGCCCACTGACAGGTTGAAGAAGGGGGCCATGAGTGCCGATGTTCGTGGAGGCGAGGACGGCGCACTAAATATTTTTCCATGTGTTAGCACCTTGTATTACACATGCCCTTGGGCAACCATATATTTTTTTTTTTTATTGTTTCAACAAAGAGCAATTTTACCGTCCTTGATACTTGTTAGTACCTTATGGTATCTTAAATCATAGTCATTCATCTATTTAGATCCAATGGCTCTTAAGAGATGGTATCTCTTGGTACCTTCTAGTGTAGCCTCTCTATTTTTGAAGGTACTAGGGTAATTTAGTCATCTCTCCCTCTTCTCTCTCCTCAATCTGCCATAGGGTCACCAATAGCCGCCACCGCCACAGCCTGTGTGCCATGCCTTCGCTGTCCACGTAGCCTGCGCGCCATCACTGACGTTGTCCGCGCTCCACCGTTGTCCATGGGCTGCTCAATCTGGTGAGGCAGTGAGACCGTGGGAGGACAGAGAGGAGAGATGAGGAGGGCTCAATCCAATTTCCGATCTTGCTCTTAACAAATGAATGGTTGGATTTCACTGATACCTTTTGGTACTTGATATCCGTTGGTATCTCTCGAAGAACTGTAGAAAAACCTCTTCAACAAATTATTCAAGAAACTCTTGCGCTGCCTGCTAGGAGTAGGCAGTTGAATTTGAGCCTACGTAGGTAGAGTGGTCCATGTCACGCCCCGCCAAAACGAGCAACACGCAAATTGGGAGTAGATTCAAAGGAGAACGTCTTTTTAAGGTGCAGTGCAGTACTGCACCAATTGTTCATGTGCTGGTCACGTATGGGCACCCGACAGGGCAGCTCTTGATGTTAGGAACACTCTGACTAGGGGCGACGCCGCGTTTCGCTTTCAGGCCTTCTGTCGGCAGGTGAATACGACACATCGGCGATGTGCAGGAAGGTCAAAATCTTGGACCTAACTCGTGCCCACTGCCTACTCGGCGTGTTCACTTAGCATCCAGAGACGCTGACAAGCTTTCGAGAAGAGATTTCAGGTATGAACATTCTTTACAATTCCTATTTCAAAAATTCGTATTCCAATGTATGATATCGTAACCCACTGTTATAGAAACGTCCGGTCTCATATATTCGACACGAACGATATGCGAATTTTAAAAGGGGAAGCGTCAGAATTTTGCCGCTTTGGTCGAGGGGCTGGAACTCTACCTACCTTGGCAAACCATGCGTCCATGCCATATGGCGTCTAACCACGGGAGAGGGATAAGAGTGTTATGCCGTGCCTGCATCAGAGCATCTCTAATGGTGCCATTTCAGCTAGCTATAAGAATGCCAACTCTGCATTTTGCTTAGGTGGAAAAGAGAAAAGAAGGAGAGAGATATAGACTGACTACTAACTTACAGTCAGGCTATAACTGATTTCAAGGCACTTATTATCTATTACATGTGGGTCAGTATTTAATATTATAGACAATGTTATAGCTAATCTATTGAAGAGGTTGTCTATATGCTATCTATAGATGATATGGTCATTTCTTATAGCTAGTGTCATTGGAGATGCTCTCAGGCTGGGTACTATTTACAGGTATCTGGTACCATTCACAGGCATGACATTTGGGATCAATACACATGCATGACTACCGGTCATTCACAAGTGAGTGACAAGAATGACATTTGGGATAGGCTGCCAGACTACTGGTAGCTTTCACAGATGACAAGCATGACATTTGGTATCGGTAGAGGCCAAGTTTTGAAAACCGTTTCGGGACCGAAACCGGTGTTTGAGCGGAGCGGTTTCTCGTCAAAAACCGGTGAAAACCATTCAAATTAAAATTCAAACTGTCGGAAAGTAGCTGACAAGCGGGGTAGTTTTTGGACCGGTTTTTGGCGGCTAGCCGGTCGGTTTTACAGGCTAGCTGCCGGTTTTAGCGAGAAACCGGTAGAGAAATCAGGGGAAACATAGAAAATGAAAAAAATAAAAAGAGGTATGAAAAAAATTAAAAAATTAGAAAAAATCATAGATGGGTGGGATATATGTGTTGGTAATTTGTTTAATCGTGAAAAAAATTTGGAAGGACCTTTAATAAATATATGAGATCTAGAACATATCAATATCAAATCGATAATCTGACATTGGGTACATCAATTCAATGAGATGAACTTTATACGTGTTTTGCTCCTTTATTGATGCTATATGTTCCTTTAATTTTATAGAGCCATGACACTTGTTTTGACACTTTTTTTACCGTAGTTTGTGATATGCATGGTAGTTTTCAACAAGAAATATATATACATATATATATATATATATAGAGAGAGAGAGAGTTGGGCTACGGTGCTTCGTGAAGCACGGATGACGCCGTGCTTCGCGTCTAGTTTGAAAATTTTGAGACTCAAATGGCCGATCTGAACAGTCCATCTTAATATTCTTGTTGGAATCTTTTAGATGACCAAATTTCATATTTTTTAAAAAAAATTTTGCTATTTGTTTTGTATTTTTGAAAATCACCGATCTAATTAGTTGTGAAGCGTCCAAATGGCTGGTTTCCAAAATACAAAACAAATAGCAAAAAAATCAAAAAAATACAAAATTTGGTCATCTAAAATATTCCAATGAGAAGATTAAGATGGACGGTTCAGATCGGCCATTTGAGTCTCGGATTTTCCAGACTAGACGTGAAGCATGGCGTCATCCGCATTGCATTGCATTGCATTGCATCGATGATAGACATATCTAATGTTTAACAAGGAATAACATTGTGTTCGGCAAACATGAAGTACCATAGAAAGATGAATTGCAATACAAGCACTCTCTCAATATATGTGGGACCAAATTAATTCATACGCTCTTTGGAGATGATCCCAATCACGATGAATAATTTTTGGGAGCCTTACCACGCATTCCATCCCATAGCTTGCCTATGTTTTGTGAAGTGAGAATAGTTAGTATAGTAAAAAAAATTGCGAGAAAACAAATTTGAATACATCACCTGTTGTAATCCTCAATGGAGAATAAAATTAATACCGGTTGTTCCGCCAACTGGACCTTATATTCATGCCAGGTCAAGCCAATCCACAAGCTCGTTTGACTCCACTCATTGAAATGGTATGCATATACTTCTCGTTCTAGCCACTCATACACATATCGAGCACGAGGCTGTGGTGGTGCAACTGGCATGTTTGCATAAGAGGGGTAGCCGTAAGACTCAGATGTCGACGTGCTCGAGCTGTCATGATGCGGATCCACTGAAATGGAATGCCTTCTATGAGTACATTGACCTGTCCAAGTCTCCCTCTGCGATGTAGGCATCACATGATCTTGGTCTTGTGTGGCCCATCGGAACTGGCTCTCCCCTGAAAAGCGTAGAGGAGACGGAGGTTGCACGGAGTGTGCCCTAGTCTGTCCTCCCTGGCCTCTGCCATCGTCATCTCCACCGCTCTCGGCAGAAGAGCTGTCGTTAGACTCTTGGTATGGTGGACTCCTGCTAGAATCATCTGCGCTATCATCGCTGTCCACCACGCTGCTATCAACCCTTCCCTTCCCCTGTCTCTTGGCTTTTTGGGGGGGCATGTCTAGCTAGTTGCTTTTGTTGCTTTCTTTTTTCAATATGCGTGTCGCCCACTGTTTTCTCAACCCAATCTGTAATTTCTGTAGCCTTGCCCTTTCATTTCAATTGGACGGTATCTAAGGACCGTGTGACAAGCTGGGAGGGAATTGGAGAGTCCGTGTCGCTGTCATCTTCATCAAGCTCCGGTAGGGCGTTAAGACCTACCAAGCTCCATCCACTTTCTGATGAGGTTGTCATGGTCAGTCAGAGTCAAATGGACAAACTGGTCAATTGGATTCTCTTCAGATTATATCTACCTTGGTTGTTGTTGTGCTAGTCTAAGCCTAAGATTATAGTTTACATAAACTAGCTTGTGAAGCTTCTTATATAAGAGCCTATTCCTTACTTTTGTATGGACAAAGGCAAAGGTGCTCCAGTTCCTTTCATACCCACTTGATGAGCACACTTGAGAGGACAGGCATCTAGCAATCTTGGTGAGTGTAAGTGTCTCGGTGCCGAACATTCCCCACCAGTGAGCTGCAAGACATGTAAAGCACGGTACTAAATAATTGATGTATCACAATGAAAATGTGACCATTAGTAGATTGAACTTACCTGCATTAGTCCTCTCGTCTTGTGCCATGCGCACAGCCAACGCGGAGGAGAAAGGACCAGACTTGTTGGAGAAGCTCTCGGCTTCAATGAGAGCCTGAGCCGCGGTTTCAGTGTCGCACATCTTCTCGAGTGCATCACGGAGGTCGCCCATCAAGTTCGAGACAATACCGAACATGTACGACACCAAAGGGCTCAAGACGGCAGCTACACGAAGAAAAGAAGCGTTAGTTCACATGAAACGCCAGTAGGGAGAACACAATTCAAAAGATAACAAATTTACCTGCAGAGACATAGGTGTCATTTACTATGTCTACCATCCTAGGGTCTATCACCCCCATCATCTTGTCGAACCGAGCAGTGTCATTTGTAAGCATGCTTGCATACTCCTGGCGCATAGTTTGGTACCTCATTAAGACCTCGCAAAGAGTAGGGACCTTGTCTTGGTCGGCAAACCGCAAGAAGCTGTACAGTGCTTCCACTTCTTTGCAAACATAAGCCATGTTATTCCACCAATTGAGAGCCAACATGCGTTGGTGAGCATACTTACGCTCTTCTGTCCTAAGGAAGGCACTCCATGAAAACACAGAAGATGCCATCCATCGTATGAGTGTCCACAATTCATAATCATGTACGAATTGAAATAATAAAAAAAAACCCGAACCTAAAAACTCAGAAGATGCCATCCACTACATGAACTTCTTCTTTCTCCTCAGGAAGCTGTCCAGGAACATGTAGTTTGTTCCAAATCCTGCTGCATTCCACTTCACCAACTCCTCACTGATAGCATTTTTTATCAAGGCATGCAACTTGTTTGAGTTGTAAAGCCATCTTGATATCTTTCGAGCACTCCGGATGACCTCCACATGATCCGGCCATGATCCAACCTCGTTGAGCATAAGATTGATCGTGTGCGCCACGCAAGGCTGCCAAGCAATGTGCTTATGCTCCCTGACCAGCAGCTGACAAGCCTTCTTGTAGTTGCTCCCATTGTCCGTGACATCCTGTACCACGTTATCTAGACCAGCGAAGTTGACTACTTCTTTAATCTCCTGAAATTCAAGTCATGTGGAGATAATATTAGAAAGCGTGTACGACAATTATTCGAAAACCGTAAGGTGCCAATATGTTACCTTCAACAAGTAGTTGGCACTCTACGTGTTCCCTGTGGCATCGACGGACTTGTGAAAAAATATTCTATCATGAGAATAGAGCATAAAACTAATTATGCTCATCCCTGTTGGATCCGTCTATGAGTCACACATAATGGTGACCTCATAGTCCAACCTCTCCTGCCGCCATTTCTCCAAGTCTTTCTTGATATCCCTCTCATTCTCGTCTAGGTACTTGCCATCAATTTCCCTCCCAGTAGGAGGGGTAACACCTTCACCTGCACATATTTGATGTATGAGTATCCATAGTTCATACACAAGTACGAATTGAATTAATGCAACAACCTTACCTAGCTTCTGTGTTTCCTTGATGGCGGCCATAAAGTAAGGGTCATCAGCCCTCCTCCTAGGGATCTCGAACATGTGGTAAAACTTAGACCATACACTCCCTAACATCTCCCTGGCAGCTTTGCCTGCTTTAGACCAAGGCCCCTTATCAATCCTCGTCTGGACCAGAGCGGACGCTTGAGGCAAATGGTAGTCAGGAGCTCGGCCGCTGAACCTCTGCGAACTCGACCTACTCCCCAACTTCGATAATGGGTTTCCCCTTGAGGACCGCTTCTCTGGCTACGCGGCTCCACTCCCACCTCCGTGCTCGTACCTCAGCCCAACCTTCGCCCTGAAATACGCCTTCATAGTTGATTGCGCTGTTGCACGGCGGATCTACTCCTCATCTAGCCCTGCCGTGTATGCGTTACGCCAATCCCCGTGCCCTGCCGCCATGTCCTCTCGTCTGAACTGCTCTTGTGCCCTCTCTCTTTTTCGATCCTTGATCCTGTCCAACTCCCGCTGGAAATACTCCTTCACATTGGGGGAAACAGAGTTGCAGTTAGCAACATCCTTCCCTCGCCCTGTGAGATGGTGCTTGAACCTTGATGCACCCCCGCCATTCTTAGTTTTTCGATAATATTTACATGTGAATCCTTTTCCTGCAGGAGTCCCGTGGTTCCACACCTCGTCAACTGCCTTATCCGACATCGCGTACTAATTTCTGCAAACAACCACATTTACAAGTGTATTAGCAGTGTACTATTTTGAATTTAGTAAAGGTGCACCTAAATTATGACTAACGCTCAGGTTCAATGGAAAAAAGCTAATCATGTAGCGATGTTTCACATTGTGAAGACAACAAATTGATTCATAACAACCTAAATAATTTTTCTATTACTTGGTAAACAAATTTATGCATTCCTTCACAAAAATTAAATGGTGCTTTCCTTTTACTGCATGGATTATACACATAAAATACTCATGGCTTACATTTTTCTGTCTACTATGATCTCTAGTCCATTGTTTCCAAATTACTTCTTTCCAACATAACTAATCCACCTTGTACGTAGCAACTAATTCTAGAGCTAAGTAGCTAACAGACCTAAGATCAATTAAATTACATAATTTGTTCCACTTAACCTCTTCAATGGTTCACAGATCTTTTCAGCCTGCCCTTATCTAACCATCTAATTAAGCTTAAGCACCGCTGCGAGCTGCATGCACCCCACACTCACACACACACACACAGAGGCAAACTCACAAAGCTGTTGGTTTCAAGCCCAACTGCAGCGGCTAGCCGGCAGATCTGCCGGCTCCGGGCTTCTGCAGCGGCGAGTAGGCGGTACAGCTGCAGGATCTGCTGAGGAAGGAGCGGGTCGCCATGGGCGTGTTGAGGAGAAGCAAGTATCAGTGGTTCACGGGCATGCTGAGTGAGGAGAGGCAGAATAAGTGGCCACAGGTGCACGAGACAATGCCCACGTGACCCCATGTCCATGACTCCATGCTAATTGAGTCATACATGGTAACTAGTAATTAGGCAAAACTAGTGTGAAAAAAGAATAAGAATCAGGGTTTTGAAAACCGTTCGGTGACCCGAAACCCGTGATTCACGGCAGCAAAATGAGAAGTAAATCGAGCATCAATCAGTGAGTTCGGTGTGGTGGTGGTGACAAAAGAAAAAACGAGCAAAGAAATCAGTTAGTAAGTGTACAGGCCAAGTCTTCTAGAAACCGGACCATTTGAGTTATTGTGTGAGCCAATTTTAAAAAAACGATTTTTCACTTTTACACAACTTTCTTTAGAAAAAATACCATGATAATAACGTCAATTTAAAATTTTGCTTTGTACAGAATGTTCTAAAAATCTTCTAGTTTTTTATAAGATTTTTTTGAATTTTTCAAATTATTAAATTTAAATTTCAAATCAGACCAGGTAAAAACTGGCAGTTTCCCAAACCGCCACCCAACGATTTGGCCAGAAACCACAAGTTTTTACTGGTTTTTGCCGGTTTTAAAAACCTGGTAGAGGCAATGGTTCGAGGAATTATGTCAAGCCATGGTTTCAGCAAACCTGAACAAACCATATGTCGATAGCATCGAGCAACCGGAGAAAGCAGCCCATGTTCAGAGTTATATGACCAAAAGAATGAATAAATAGGCGTATAACAGCGTCTGTTTCTGTAGCAGACCAACAACTTTTGTACACCACAAACAATACACTTTCCTGTATAGAATAAAGTCGAACATGTACGAAACATAAAAATTGCTGTTGAAAAGTCGCCATGAGTTCATCGCAAGTCAGAACAAACGTTAGCCACAAATCAACTCAATATGCAGAGTTCAGAGTATATTTGAATGCGCGTGCGCCACTAATCTAAAACAAGGATTCATCTGCAAATAGCCTATCGGTAAATTGTTAATTACAGATGTCAGTTTGTGAGGAGTCTCTGCTTTTCTTTCGTCATCCACTAAATGCAATAGTTTGTTTTCTATTACAAAACTAAACCAAAAATTGCAAGGATGATAATATACAGAGCATATTTCACAAAACCTTCCCTTGCATAACTAAATTAGTGGATGAACACAACCATGTTGCCGCTTCACCCGAGTGAAATAGCCAAATGGGCTTGACGAGTTGAATCCTCTGGTCGGAATCTAAAATCATACTTGACAACTCAGTTTGCACCATTTTACAACCTTTGGTCCGACCTGGCTGTGTCATGGTTTACGCTTGCCAGCCCTGCTTGCTGCATGTGCTTTCCACATGGATACCGAGCTTGAAACAATATTACCTGGCCATCCACGAAGCAGACACCTAGATTTGTTGCTATCCACCAGGCCCTTCTAGTACACCCCGACTCCATAGCTTCTTTTTGGACATGGAGCTACGCCGAGTGTAAACATATCTCTTTGGAGGGCATTGGTTCTGCAACAAAGCTTGGTCATAAGTCATAACAAGCTGCTTTCGAGATGTATTGCTATGCTGCAATGACATGTGCTTTAAACATCAGCAATGAGGGCAGGTAAAGAAATGTAAAATCCTCGTGAAAATGTGCAAACCTTTTCATCAGTTGACTTCGTTTCTCCATCTTCTGATTTCTCCAAGGCAGTAGCTGGTCTTTCCGGAAGGTTCTTATCAGCAAGTGACTCCCCATCATCCAACTTCTGTTTATATGATACTGTTGATGTCGAACTGTCAGCTGTGTTCCTATCAGTGTCCCTGTTTTGCAGAGGAAACCTGGCTGTATGCTTCCTGGAAATAATACTATCCACTGTGACATCATCTGATCTCACCGTGACATCACCCGATCTTTGCATCATTCCACTATATGAATTGTTATTAATAGAAGTAGTAGCAGATTCTGAACTTCCTCCAGGTCTAGATGCATAATAAGTTCGCGTGGAAAAGGCAGCACAGTCCCTTCTTGCAGCGAGTACATCATTTTCACACACAACCAAATCCTTCTGGTGTATTAAAATAAAGTTTGCATGTAAAACTCCGAAATTAATGCAAATACATAAACTGATGAAAAAAACAGAAATCAGGAGAACACAAATACAACAATGTTACATGCGGGAAATTCAAGATGACAATCCCAAAAGTAAATTAAGAATCCCAGTGCTCATTTACGGACGTGCTCAAAGACCCAGATATTTTCCTTTTTCAAGAAATAAAGCTTTACTTTTCACAGAGATATGTAGAAGCAGGAAATTCATAAATGGGTTGTTAATAATGTGTGTATCAACTGATGTCGACACTCAATACAAGTGATTCTTTTATGTGTACTCTTTTACTGGACGGTGTACATTTGACACATTTTGGTTAATCACCTATTAACTTTGAAACTCGACACTTATTTTTTTCTTTATTAAGTTGAAAGAACGGGGTAACTAGCAGTACCTGAACAACTATGTCCACCTGCTGATCATTAGCCCAATATCACTAAATCACAGAAACAGATTGGTGGCCTTAACAGTTGATTTCATTTTCAAATGGAAAAAAGAGAGAGGCAAGAATCATTCCCGCAAAAATCTACTGTAACTCCTTTTGTTTTAAAATATCAGGCCCTGCTTGCTGTGGCATGGTCTCTGGGATTAAACGCTGGCAGTATGTTAGTAACAACTACAAAATTATGATTAGGGATTGTTCTCCTCAGCTTATGTTATTATTTATCTACTTATATCTGAATCGAAAAGTTAATCGCTTTGGCTTTTGCAGTCCGGTCTTTTTCTGTCTCGAAGGTGCATCCCAAAGCTCTCAGAAACAATTCAAACGAAGCACCCCAGACTTTCCAATCTATCTCGACAAACTCTCGAAGTTCAGCTTATAAGCAAATAAGATAAGCCGACAAGAACAACCCCTATGTGAAACTACCTTAAAGCATGAATCTAATGATTGAGCAGCCAAACTTATTCTCTATATATCCTTAGATCCATATGTAAGGGCTTATATTTTGAAACACAGGAGGTAGTTCATTAGAAAAATATACACTACTGCGGCACTGATAGCAAGTCAGATGTAATAAAATAATTGTAAAATGTGATTCATCACCACAAAAGGACATAAACAAGTAATTATGAGAGATTATACTACTACCGAACAAAGCTTAATTTCTGGTGAAACCAAAAGGGATAACAAATAAACACAATATTACAATAATCAGCTACTGTACCTTCGCCTTTTCTCTTTTAACAATCCTCTCGCAAAGAAGGCGTAATCTTTCCAATTCAACCTGCCATAAAAGAGGAAATATAATGTTAAGAGAAAGTAGATTTAACCCAACGGTTCATCAATTTTGACAGAAAAGGGGGAAGGAGTTTCTTTTACTGCACAAGTCTTGCATTAGTGATGTTTGCAATTACTTACACTCATAAGATAGATCTACACAAATGGTACAGGTGTAGAAATGAGTAGGGAACATAAATGGCTATAGGTTGTGAGCCATTACTTATAAATTATGATCTATCACCATAAGTTGAGCCAATTCAGTGGATTATGCAGACATATTAAAAAAATGTTGGTTTAACACTTGAAATACAGTGGAAAGGATTCATGTTGGTGATATATGGTCAGACACTCAGTTTAGCTGCGTTAGCAGGGTTTATCAAAAAACAAAAGCATCAAAACAAGAAATTGTCAAAATCTTCAGCTCAACAATATATTCCAATGGCCACACAGCACACACTGATACAACACCAGAGGCAGTGGTATTGGCTTCAAGCTAGCTTCAAATACACATCATATCATAATCCAGAGCAGATAGAATGAAGCTGGTATTGCTTCCATTTTGGGTGTGTTTGGTTGGGTGGCCACCGCTGAGCTTGGCCCGCGCAAGCCACCCACCAAGCGTTTGGTTGCCTGATTGATCTCCAGAGCCAGGCCAGCCCCATGCAATTTCACTGACTTGGCTGGCTCATGGAACACACATGGCGGCCGTTCATGAGCAGGCCAGCGGCACACCGGCACGCACACGTAACAGACTAACAAGAGACTAACAACAAGTTTCTACATACACTTTTCAACCTTTCAAAAAAAATTTTAAATTCAAACGAACAAAAAAAAATGGAACCGTGTGTTCAAGTACAAGGTATTGAAAAAAATTTAGATTTTTTTGAATTTTTATTTTTATTTTCGAATTTATTGATATTCTAGTATTTGTTTTTTTGAATTTTTATTTTTTGTTTTTGAATTTATTTTTGTTCCAGTATTTTTAAAATTTTTACTTTTGAATTTATTTTCTTTGTTTTTCATTTCCCTCTTTTGAATTTGTCCATCCCACTCCCCTCCTAGTGCAGCCAACCAAATAACATCTCTGCGCAACCTGTTCAATCTCATACAACCAACCAAACAACATTCCCTTGCATCACCTCAGCCTGACTCCATCCAGCCTGGCTGAGCTCATACAGCCTGGCTAAGCTCATACGGCAACCAAACAGCCCCTTTATCAACAAAAAAAAGGCGCAATTTCTTCAAACTACCCTGGATACTACTCTTCGAATGGAATAACCATTCCCCTCTCCTTCTGTATAAACAGCCTCAAAAGAAACGCTTACATGTTGAACAGAAGTAAAAGCAAAAGCACTGAAGTTTTATGCTCGTATGAGATCCCTACTAATCATCTGATAACCACAAATGTTAATCCAATTGATCTCGCTGGGTGAAGTTTAGCAGAAAATCACAGTTTCTGATTACTAGTACCAAATAAATAAAAGTGGTCACCATAAATTGTGCTCAATACCAGACTGATTGGCATATTACTCAAACTCTAATATTCTAGCATACCTTTATATTCACCTAGTAACGAAAAAACGCGAGACTCCTCTTATCTAAAAGAAATACGACGACCTCTTATCTAAATGCAAAGGAACTGATGAGTAATTGATATGTTTTAGCACTGTATAATGCAAATTCCAAACAAAACAGAACAAAGGCAGCATTTGGAGCAAGACGAAAAGACAGAAATACCATAAAATAGATCCGAATTCTGGAATGTTGTTACATTATTAAAATAAAGGTAGAACCTATATAATGTCTACATGAATGAAGAAAAAATTTAACAGACACATTTACCCTCATTCGTTTCATGCTCTTGACCTCCTCAGGTACATATATTTGCTGGTCAGCCTGTGCAAGTTTACAAATAGGAAAATAAGGATATTTTGACATAAAACTGCTATAGAGAATATAATAGCAGAGTACATTTCTGATGAGGACATCACACTTTCCTATTTTATTAGCTGTATTAGGCTATCAGCAAATCTTTATTAAAATAGATTAGGAGGAAAACAGATTGTCACATCTTAGGTGCAGAGTACACAAATTTGTCTCCCCTATAAACAATTAAACCTTACCTTTCTTTGTTCAATACCGTGCTTGCTGCAATATGCTTTATGTCGCAACATACTACCAAAAATTTGGGTATTCATGTAAAGACCAGCATCTCTAGCACATGCAGGGTGGAAAGTAAGTTCGCAGTCTACAGTACTGCACTGCATAGTTGAAAGAGTAAAAAAAACCTTGGTAAGATTGAACTGGTTGCCTTTTGATGGGGAATTAGAAGGTACAGAGGATAATGTAGAAGGCAAACCTTCAAGCATGTGCCAACGTTGTGGTGGCAGACAGAGCATGTGTCCTTATCTTTGACAAGGCCCTCCTAATATAGATCGAATAGTCAGAATATTATAATACAAATGTTCACAATAACTTACAATTAATATGGTTTCTAGTGGTATCATCAATAAAAACAATAGAATACAATTATGACGTATGACCTATCTATTTCTTAATAGTGCAATACTGGAAGAGGTTATTACCATTCCTTCTACTGCTTTTGATTGTCCCCTTGTGAAGGTACTCTCCAACAGCCACTACAGAATATGGGCAAATTTAAGGATGTGGATAAGCTAAAAGAAAAGGAATGTGAAAAATAAAGGTGTCAAAGCACCTCAGCACAAAATGCGTGAACCCATTTCCCCGTTGTAGTCTTTCTGAAGGCACCAGATGTGCCATGGCAAAAACTACACCGTGCCAAGCGTGATTTTGTAGCGTTGCAATCCGATTGACTACCAGAGACAATAACCTCTGATGGGATCTCTCGGCAAAGTTCACACTTCCAGGGGCCTGTGGGATTCTTCAGATGCTGGTAGCAGCCTAAGTGGACAGCTGCCTGCTAAACATGTAGAGCTAACGGTTTATTGAACTGCAACATGGGGAAAACAGTGAAATACAAGGCAGTGAAATATAACAAACCTTGCAGCTGGAGCAGGAAGAAATTCGGCTCAATACAGTCTCATGTCGCATGCATATATCACATGGAGGAGCATTTTTCTTGGAAAATTTTCCCAGATCAAAAATGCCAAAATTAGTATCTGCTGAGATTTTACTATTTGAAAATGATGAATCTTTTGTTTGTGGCGAAGAAGCCGATTGGCTAGCTCTTGAAGATCCAGTGTTGGCTTTGGGAATACTCTGCAAACAGAGAAGATATATTGAATATGCATGACAGAAAAATAATTCAACAAGCAGAAGCACAGTTACGAACCTCTTGTTTCGCAGATATTACATCGTTTTCAGTCTTTTTCCTCACTATTGCATTTGGCAAGGTGGATGCAACAAAAGGCGCAGCTGCAGCAAGGATCGCCTGAGCTTCCTTATGTCTCCTCTCTGTGTTCCCGCGCTTCTTAGCTTCCCTTATATCACGAAGGTACTGGTTCACAATGATATGGTCCCATTTTCTTTTATTGAAAGAATCCAATTCATGGGATAGATGCTGGACAACCTTCAATATCAAATCTTCTGCAAGATATAAGAAGGACTGAAGCATCGATTCAGAAAGCAGAAGAAATAACTCAACTATGGAGTTCATTTGCACTCCCGAGACCAATCATTAAGACCAATAGCGTAAGATAACAGAAACACTTAGCAAAGAAAAGGAATATGCCCTTACCATATCTCTGCTGCAAAGCAACAACCTCATTCAGTAGCCTGGACTGTAAATAAACTATTTCTCCTTCTATTTCGTCATTGGGTGAATACTCCAGAATACCTGACGATCTTGCTTTAGAAACTTGATCTGCTGCAGCTATGTCTGCTAATTGCTCAAGTCTTGCTGATGAACCACCAAGGTTTTGATCATGAGGGCAAGATATTTCCTCTAATTAATTAAGACAAGGATGTAATCATGTAAATAGAAAAATAGCAATTGGTATTATTTGAATGATTATGTGAAGCTAAAAGGAATACCATGACAATATGTTGCCTGTTCATTTTGCTTCAAAATATGGCCCCACAAGTTTTGCAATTTTTTCTCAATTAATAGATGAATATAACAGTGGTTGCCATCAAAGCTACATGGAACAAACAAATAGGTATGTTATTTAATCGATAAAACTGCATGCGTGCAGAGCAAGAAAGAAAGGCTAAAGCAGAAAAAAAATTTCAATCATACTTGACAAAACGTTGGCCAGAAATCTGATCATCATCACAATCTTGACAACTGTGAAAACCATTTTCTACTGAATCAGCCGAGTCTTTATTAGTATTATCACCCTCAGGAAAACAATGACCAAATGAAGAGACTCCTTCCTCCATTTCTGAGCGTGCATCAGTGAAGTCCTTACTTTCATTTGTAAGCGATGTATCTGTCCATACCAAATGAACCATTGAGTCTACAACATAAATGAAATAGTTGTAGCAGGGCAACTGAAATAGATTCTA
Organism: Olyra latifolia; assembly: GCA_036346145.1. Classification (NCBI taxonomy): domain Eukaryota; kingdom Viridiplantae; phylum Streptophyta; class Magnoliopsida; order Poales; family Poaceae; genus Olyra; species Olyra latifolia. The sequence goes on from CM070530.1 coordinate 8,432,897, forward strand.
TATGCCTTAAGAATTCAGAGTCTCCCTAGTCTTCAAAAAGGGCTAGACCAATCCTATGGCTGTCAGATTACAGAAAAAAAGTCAAGCCCAACACTACTAAGAAACCTCTAAAGTATGTCAAACAGCTACAGCACAGTTAAAACTTGACACTATTGGTACAGTATACTATATTTATTCTGACCCGACAGTAGTAGTACACTCAGATGCATCTAATAAGTTACCTTGATGAGCAGAAGGTACAAGAACAGAGTTTTGCAGCAACTTGGTGATTTTCAACTTCAGACCAGGGCAGAAGGTGGTTGTTTCAGGCTGCCAATAAACAAATTTAAAAAAACTAGGATATAAGAACACAACAACGTGGCATTGTGAAATATAATGACAGCACCGCTAATGCAGCTATACATATTTTTAAAAGATATATATACTTATAAAAGATGAAAAATGCAAAATCACTTGTACATGTAAGACCATCTCCAGCAGCCTCGCTAAAACCGCCTGGCTCACTATGTGATGGCGGCGGGGGGGTGGAAACCCACTCCAGGAGGCTAGCTGCCCCGAATGAGCTCGCTATCACCTCCCCAGCCCACACAGGAGCAATGACCAATCCCTACCACGCAGATCCAAAAGGGGAAGTGAATGCAGCAGCTGTGTGAATGGCGACAGCCTAGATTCTGGCGAGCCGCTACAAATCAATGTCATGTCTCCCCCAAACCCCCATTCAATCACCCGAACCACTACCTCTCCACTGCCGTGCCCGCTTCCTCCCTCGTCTCCATTTCCTCCCCTATCTCTGCCTCATCCCAGATCCCACGGCCTCAAATCCAACGCTGCCGCTGCCGAGGTTAGGAGCTTCAATCTTCGTGTCCGGTGGGCACTTACACCGGTATGCACAACACCACCACGCCAGCGGCACCACCCCGAGTCCACGTCCGCCGCCCACCCGAACTCTGCCTCCGCCATCGCTGTCGACACATAGTCCCTCTCTACCACCGGTGCTGTCGCTGAGCTTGAGCACCAACGGATTCTAGGATTGGCTACAAGAGGCGCACCCGACGAAGCAACAACGTCAAACTTGCGAACTACGGGGGACGGCCAGTAGGAGCCTCATCAGGTGCCGCCATCGCAAGCCTTGCCCTAACGTCGACGAGGACTATCGATGCCCTTGTGCGCTCGAGTCCAATTCGAACTAAGAGGCAATGGACACCAACGGCAATGCTCCACACGGCCCATGCTCCTGCTGCTAGAATGTCGGTGGTGAGTACAGTAAGAGTAGTAGTAGTAATACTCACAGAACACATTTGTAAGTAGTACAGAGCTTCCCACTCCCAATTCAAATTAACAAAATTATGGTTCATTTATAATCTGTTCCAAATTCATGTCTAAACGCGTTTCAGATTGGATGGTACTTGGTGGCGTTTAACAACCAAACAATGTAATATGGTATAAATCAGATAGAAAGGGACATTTTATAGATGTTGCTGGAGAGGGTGTCTAGATAGAGAGCCAAAATTTTTAGAGAGCTAGCAATATGGGGTATGGGGAATATAGCGAGCCAAATATACATAAACTGCTAGAGATGGTCTAAGTAAATATGCCATTAACCCTCCAAAGTAAGATTTGTTCAAGGACACAGCAAATCAGCAATGATTTGAAAAGTCTGGGATGGATTGGTCCCAAAAGGGGAATATTCCCTCTAGATGTTGGATGAGTCCATCACTCCATCCTTCCAAAAACAATTGTATGGATCCGTCCTGGGCGAGGTTTTCCCCCACGCTCGACTCACGTGCCCATTATCCTGGACGTGATGGTACCACCACTCTCGAGCGGCCAACCGAATCTCATTGTATCCTAACAGCTGCTTCCTGTCTCTCAAGCCTCATCTCCTCATCTCTTTGAGTGGCAATGACCCTCACGGCAACAACCCCGACACCCTCCTCCGAGTGGCAGCGACACTAGCAACCTCCTCCACCGAGAGGCAGCAACCCCAGCACGGGCTCCCCGGCAACCTCCTCTCCTGAGCAGCAACAACCCCAACATAGGCTCCAGTCCGGTTGCCACCTCCTCCATCAACGGCGAATTTCCTGTCCTAGACGAGCATCTCATCCAAACAAGAACATGGATGTACTCATTCCAGACAAGCAAAAACCACCAAACACATCACTTGAATGGATCCATCCCTCACGATTTCATCCCACCAAAAACATTGTCCTAGATGGCCCAACCAAACACATCCTATATGTACCATGATGAGTGTATGTATGTACTAACTACCAAACATTATCAAACATAACACCTAGTAGAAACGACTGTGCAACCTACATAGGGAAACAAATTTATGAAATAATAAAATATTATGATTCAATTACCATAAGAGCAGCTTCCAAAGATTCTGAGAGACCCAATTCTGATTCTATATCACCAACACTAACCTTCCCTTGGTCAATTAGCTGCAACATCGGTACACAAATAGGCCAGTTAAGTACTAAACATTTGTATCCTAATATGGTTTTGTAAGATCAGCAGGTACCTTTCTAAGAATAGTAGGAACATCACCAAAATTTCTCATAACATTTCCAACTCCCGTTGGTCGATCAACAACCATATCTGTGCTTTCAGTTTCTTGACTTTCTATGCTCCTAACAGTAACAGTAGATGGAGAGGTAAACGGCTCTGTCTGTACTTTGTTTAAAGTAGAAGAACTAGAGCTGGTGGCTGCGCTGTTCATGAATTTGTCCTCATTGTTGCAAGTAACCCTCAGTTCCTGTTTCTTCCCAGTGATCAGGCTTGCATCATCTGGTTCAAATTGTGTGCTATCATTTTCAGTAGCACTTTTGTCACTATTTATGGACCTGATGCCTCTGCCTGTAGAATGCTTTGAGCAAAATACTCGCATCTCCACCTACAAAAAATTAAACAAGAAAACTAATAGCAAGCAAACCAACTGAAGCAAACAGCATTTACGACAAGAAAATGGTCTAACATTATTATGCCCAGATTTTCCCCATATCTCCATCTGATGCTTTGACTCTCTTGCACACATAGGATGAAAGCAAGTCCGGCATGTTCCTGAAAAACACATAAACTTAATGACCTAAACATGCAAGGATCATAAAGTGAAATTGATGTACTTTCACATGGTTTACGGAAAAAAGGCAGTAGTCAGACTAAATTGAGGGAAGGATGCAACACAATTTCGATTCTGCACTGGCAAAAGGAACCAATTCAAGCCATGGCCCACTTATTGTTTAGAGCAATGCTTTCAAGAATAGGGTTCAGTAATGAAGAATTGGGGGCTACAGTTATTGGAATGATGGGGAGAAACTCTCTGTTAATGCCTTGATGGTAATTCTTTATAGTTGTTCAAATTTCAAACAACACCAGGCTGCCCATAAATTATTTTCCAACTTTCTAGGGGCAGCTATCAAACAGACTAAAGCTCCCCACAGTCCATTAGATATTTGTGAAATGTATTCACTAATCTAATGGTTCTCTAAACCACTGCACAAAGTAACAAGAAACATCACACCAGCGTGTATATGCACTACTGATCGAGTTTGTCCAGGTAACAAATCAGACACTCCACAAAATAAATTTATTTTGATTTTTTAAACAAGGCAGAAGGTTTCCCTTAAGAATCACTAAACTTAAAAGAACTATAACACCATAGGGAAAATCTTAACACGTTGGTGATTTCTATAAAAGAATTACCAAAAGAACAAGGGGGTGTTGGTTCATAGATAATCCTTGCCACAGTTTTCTAAACATCAAGTTAGACAAGTTTGACTGATTTAGGTATCCGTTTGGTTCATAGCCACACTTGTGGCAAGATTCCTTTCCTGCCATCTAGGTTCTATGTGTCAGAACTTGTGACAAGATTCCTTTCCTGCCATCTAAGTTCTATGTGCCAGAAAATTGTGGCAATAATCCTTTTGCTAGCCAAAGTGTGGCTTCAATTTTGATGAGTTTTAACCTTAGGCTAGTTTGGCAAAATATGTTTACCATTCGGTCCATTCATGCCCTTAATTGATCAAAGCAACCTGAAAAGCAGGTCAAATCGACTAGGCACTATAACCTATATAATGGAAGGACTTACTTAATATGACTATATGACATCACAATTCAAAGAGAATTAAAATGCTATATTATTATTAGCTATCCATGCTCTCTAATTTGTAAAATTTAAATAAAATACTTGTAATGTTAGAAGACTATAACTGGTTCTAAGCTTCCTCTAAAGTTCTCTATTTTTTCCCCAATTTACTTCTCCCTGCTTGTTCGATGTTGTTTCTAATGATTTATGCTATTAATGTCACCTACCATTATAGACAAGTAAGAGTGTAAGACATAGAAACAGTTGACTATAATAATGTGCTTACTCTGGGTTACTAATCGCGGATGCAAGAGAACTCAAAATGTTGGTGCTTTACATAAATAGCATGGGATCAAAGAAAAAATTGCTGGCAGAGACATCTCCGTATCCACTATCTCCCAAAGAGAATTTTTTTCCTTAAAAAAGGTGGGTCTGTATGTGTGCGTTGGTTGGTTTGGATTCAGGAGAGAGGATTGAATATTCAAAAACCTTGAATAGCAGAAGTTTAGATGAAGAATCACAGCAACACTGGATACATTTCACACATGCAGACCTCCCAACAGCTGAAGGATTCCTTGCCATGCAGCTGATCTTGCCAGAGAAAATCTAAATCATGTAGACCTCTCAACACCTTGGCCAAAACAGCTTAAGGATTTGTCACTTGTATACTTAAAGAATAACTTGTCGGAACACACTACATCATTTGATAGGAACAAAAGCAAGTAAACACCACACAGTACTTCACATCAACTCTTCCATAAAAGAGAAATGCCATGTGCTTAGACGACTAGGTAAGTGTACATGGCGGGGGACAGCACTAAAGGAACCCATAGGCATTTTTCCATTGACACTTTCCATGATTATATCACCATTCCCAAAATACTACAAGAATTGAATATTCTCCAGGGTCATGTCAAACCAAAGTAGCACATTAGGTATGCTCATCATTATAATAAAGATAATTAATTTTATATGTATTGAGCGAAAAGTGAACTAATTTCACTTCACCAAACATTGGGTTTCTTCTCTTATGAATATTTGGATTTCCTTCTACTAAAATTCATTGGATTGTTGCAATAGCAAGATATATTTGTTACTTGTTAGCCTATTCCATTCCATCACCAAAAGGTGTTACCACGAAAGGAACTCAGATTTAGGATATTCCAACACACAAACATGCACAACCTTCAAGCTAGAGATTTTCTTCTTCATAATTTATAATTTATGAGTGAAATTCAAATATCACAGGAGAAAATAAGGAAAGAGAGAAACAAGGAATTATTATAGTGAGGCAAAGCGGCATAAGGGAGAAAATAAGGTCAACAGTTAGAAGTAGAATTTCTCTGTGCAGAAAAATTGCAAAGTGAATGATGAAAATAGTGCTCTCTGCTGTACACAAGGTCAACGATTCTTAAGTTATAAAACAAAAGCAATCGAGCAAGCTTATTTTGATAATATAAAGAGATCAAGTGAAAATACATACCATGGCTACACCTAACACATGCACCATGCACAACCTTGCAAAGACTGCAAACCAATTTTGTCCGATTCTCTTGCACAACACCTGTATTAGTGACAGGTTCCATTGATTCCATGTCCTCTACAAGAACATCTGGTGTCCAGAGACTACAAAACAAGTGTACAAATTTTAGGTTGCTCCCATCTACAGTTTGACCAGGGTCCCCTTTTACAGGTTTCAGGGCACCTTTCTCCTTCGGGCAAAGCACACAAGGCATTGACACAGGCCTGCCAGCATCACTCCGTGTCGACCTACGTGCCGACCTGACGCTCTTACACCAGACACACAACCAAGAGCCATTTGGCACAACAAGCACTCCATAACACTTCTGGTGCACAGAGACCTCACAGATATTGCAATGGAGCATCCTATTGGATGTCATATCACTCTCTCCCAAGCAACATACGTCACAGCTTGAACCAGCCTCACCTTCCAAGGATGGCAGCAGCACAAGCTGCTCTAGCCCAGCAGCTGCACCCAATAGCTTCCTCTTCTTGTTCGGGCGCTCTGAAGTCAGCAAAAACCTTTCCCTTGCTCCTAGAAGCCAATTCAATGAATCATCCAGATGCTGTCTGCAATCTGGTAAAACAATGCCATCACTCCTACCTTGATCTGGTTCAATTTCCGTTAGCTGTTCCTCTTGGTGCAAAATCACCTCCTGCATATGTTCGCAATCCTCTCCATTTGTCTTGTTGTTACCGACCATCTCCATATTGCCCCAAACAAAATCTGAGCTCTCTTTCACATGCACCATTTTATTTTTCAACTCCTCGTTGTCCTTCCCCAAATGTGAGTACAAATGCGAGCTTTCATCCACCACATCCACTTCATATGGATAAAAATTCTCCCCTGACTCTTTGCCATTGGCAAATGGTACGAACAAGCATGGATCGAGCCAGTTCGAGCTCATCAGAGGTTTCGGAACTAATTCCTCAAAATCCGCCGAAGTAATCTCCCGGAAATACCACTCGACTTGCTCCCAGAAAAACTTATTGGAATTATTCGAACCAATAGAAACAGTGTTCAGTCTAGGCTGCTCCACGGGGAGCACGGCCACTGCTGCTGGCTCTGGCTGCTGAGACTTTTTATGCTTTTTCCACACGTCGCCCAGCGCCGCCCATCTGACGACCCGCGAAGGCAGTAAGGGGTCCCGGCCAACCGCCTCCTCGCCTTCAAACGGTGAGCGCAGCGAGAGCGCCTTCCTGGCCTGCTCGCAGAAGCCGACGCCTCCCACCTCCGTGGAGGCCCCACCGAGACCGCCGCAGGGGACCGGCGCATCGTCGCCGGGGTCCCGAGAGGAGGAGGCGGCGTCGGCGTCGGCGACCGGGAGAGCTCTCCGGCGAGGCGCCACGGCGATGGGAGATGGAAAACCTCAGGGGCTAGGGTTTCTCAGGTTACGATTTTTTTTTGGGAGTTCAGATCCGCGAGCGAGAGGGGGGGGCGGGAGGGGTGTTAGAGAGTGAGGCTTCCGCAACAAGAAGGAAAAAAAAAAAAAAAGAAGTGCCCGTTTCTTTTTCGCTTCCCTCCGTAGTGGCCTGGGCCTTACCGTCGTGCTCGTCCCTCGTGAAAGGCGTCTTTCTTGGTAAAATGCTACGCGCACCCACACATCTTGGCTGCCACGGGGGCCACATCGCCGGTCACGCGGCGTGCGTGGGCGTAGCGGTTTCCCCGAGGGGGATATGCCTGGTTCGGTGCGGCTCTCTGTTGCGTCACCTCACGGACATCCTGCAAACGCGCTTGGCTGACATGTGGTCCCTGGTGCCACTACGTGTCGGCGGGTCCAGCGTTCAGTTATCGGGTTGGCGTGGAGGCCGCGTGACGCGTGGTGTTCAGGCGTGATATGCGGGCCCACCTACCGGGTGGGGGTGCGGGCGACGTGGAAGCACAACTACGCACGCCACCGATTGGAAACGGTTGGGGCCTCCCTTTCACGTGGATGTGTGCCCGTCAGGTGGGGCCGGTCCACCGGGCTCCATTTGTGGGAGCCGGTGGCATCGCCGGCTTGGCTGACTGCGCAGTGGGCCATAGGAGTGACGACAGACTGATAGGCTGTTGGGCTGGGCTGGTAATGATCCGTCCAACTGGGAAGCGCTTCGCCGGACCACCAGATGGGCCTTCTCTGTTGTTGCCTGCTCTGGGCCATTAACCGGACTAAGACAGTGTTTTTTTTTCAGCATTTGCCTTTACATTTGCGTTTCCTTATAAACTAGAAATTTAGAGCTCCTCGATAAGTACATCTGAGGGATCAAAAAATTATAGAAAACTAGTTTTGAGAGTTTTGAGAAGAAATAGTAAGACCTACAAAATTAGCTACCAAATGTCAAAGCGTTTGACTTATACGAAAATAACAAATTTCTAACTTATAAGCAAACGCAAACGCTAAAAAGAACACTACCAACTAAAGCTCTGTTTGGCAGAGCTCCAGCTCCCAGCTTCACCTTAGATTTAGAGTTTGTAGATTAAAATAAAATGACTTAAATTTATATTTTTAGTTTAAAATATAAATAAAATAACTCACCTAAACATCCTCAATGTATCTACAACTTCAGCTCTATAAATTTCTGTAGCTAGGAATACCCTGCTCCACCAACTCCACTAGTTTTGATGGAGCTAGAGTTCTGCCAAACAGAGCATAAGACTCCCTTCTCTTCAATTTATCTTCGAATCGAAAAGTCAAATGGTTTGGCTTTTGCAGTTCGTTTTTTTAAACTCGAAACCACATTTCAGAGCTCTGAGAAACAAGTCAAATGAAGCTCACTAGACTTTTTAAACTATCTCGAAAATCACTCGAAATTTAGCATATAAGTAAATAAGAAGATAAGTAAATAAAATAAGCTGAAGAGAAAGGGGCCTATGTCTAACCATATTCCCCTTATTTCATTCCCTTCCCTATTCCCATTCGAGATTCTTTCCCTTCCCATCAACTCTCTCCAATCATATTCCCTTCTCATCCATAACACAATTTTATATTGTTTTTTCATAACCACCATACCTACCATGTATTTATATTCCTAGACGTATACAAATACGGATGCGCAGTGTGACATCCATTTTTCAATGTATAAGGGTTTATTATTATTATTATACCTATTTAATATATGTCCAGAATTTGGTTCAATATTATTTTATAATTATGTTCATTACTACAATCCGCTATATATATGCCAAAAAAATTAAAAAAATTAATGTAATTTTGAATGTTCGTTTTCAAGATACAGGGTTTATTCAAGTTGTCCTACAGTTTAATATATGTTGGAAATATAATGTAATGTTTCGAATTAAGTAAGTTTTTTTTGTGGATATTGCATATTTCCTGTTATATTCCAAAATGTCTTATAGCAGAAGGCATTATTTATAGTAAAAAAATCGATAGAACGGTATAGCTTCCAGGAAAAGGAAGATTAGAGAAGAAGCTAGCGCACAGTGTAGCTGTACTGGAGAAGGAAACGTACATGAGAAGGAAGTTGGCAGCATATGCACCATATAGAGGGCTATAAAAGGGGTAGGGGAAGAAAGTCACCATTACCTCGCTGCTATCGTAGCTTAGTATCTCCTGTGTAGTTGTGCTAGCCATGTCAAGTGAAATTAGTGGATGGAGTTCTGGAGGCTCATCCCCTGATATGTACACTACTTGTCAAGTGATGAGTATGAGGACGAACTCGTCATGTCAGCTGTGATTGAGGAGGAAGAGGCTATCTCACAGAGTGTTAGACGTTGGAGGAGTCTATTCCTAGCCACGCCACGGTCGATCGTGGTTGGCAAGAAGGTACGTAAAGACTATACCGTGATTATTTCGCTGATAACCCTATTTACGGCCATGTCTATTTTAGACGAAGATATGTTCACTCTATGTTTCTCCGTGGTTTTATTCTGTTCTCTCAATCCGTGGAAGTTATGTGCAATTCCTATGCTTTGCAGGTTCAGGAAGAGCCGCCGGTTGTTCTTGCGTATAGCAGCTGCTATGGAAGCCAAGGACGACTAGCTCAACCAAAAGTGGGATGCAATCCACAAGTGTGGCCTGCATCCGTTGTAAAAGATTACTGCGGCAATGCATCAAATAATGTATGGGGTCCCTACCGACGCTACCGAGGAGTATGTGCGCATCGGCAAAAGCACGGCCTTGCTAGCTTTGACGAAGTCCGTAAAAGCCATCGTGGACATATTCCAAGCGGAATATCTCCAAGCACCGACCGCCGATGACACAACCCGACCACTGCCCGTGAGGAAATAGAGAGGTTTTCCTGGGATGCTGGGGAGCATCGACTACATGCAATGGGAGTGGAGAAATTGCCCGAAAGCATGACATAGGGCATTCAGGGGGCACACCTAGAAGCCATCCATAGTTCTGGAAGCAGTAGCATCGTATGATCTATGGATCTAACAAGCCTTCTTCGGTATGCCGAGGAACTTAAATGACATCAATGTTCTGCACCATTCTAACGTTTTTGACAGGGAGATGGGGGGAACCGCCCCAGAGGTGAACTACTCCATCAACGGAAACATCTACGATATAGGGTACTACCTTGCGGATGGCATCTGCCCAGAATGGGCTATACTGGTGAAGCCTATTCACTCTCCACGGGGCAACAAGAGGACACATTTCACCGATGTCCACGCGGTGGCAAGGAAAGATGTGGAAAGAGCATTCGGAGTCCTCCAAACAAGGTTTGCCATCATCCGCAGTCCCTGTCGTTTCGGGAACCAAAAAAACCCTACATAATATAATGACAGCATCTGTTATTATGCACACCATGATAATAAAAATGAGAGGGACGGACCACCACAGGGGAAGGTTTACGACTACATAGGTTCTCCTGTTACGATGACCCGTGACCCGGACAGGCAAGTCCTACGGTACATAAACGCAACGCAGCACATCAAGGACCGTGCACTGCATCGTCGCCTTCAGGAGGACCTAGTGGAGCACCTTTGATATCTACATGGAGGGCAGTAGGGGAATGGCTTAAGGCAAGATTATGTATCATCAAGTAATAGCTAGTACGTACTATGTATGTTAGGTATGATCGTCTTGGCTATGTAATGATTTAAACTTCCATGTTATGTAATAAGTACTACGTTGATGTTATGTAAACCAGGCAGTACCTGGGACTAACTCAATTACAAATTTCACATCCCGGTCAGGTGGCAAACCAGGCAAATCTTCTGGAAACACGTCCGGGTACTTACAAACAACAGGAATTGATTCTAGAGAAGGGTTTTCAGGCTCAATTCCTCCAACTTTCAACTTATTTATAGTACTAAGATTTTCCAAAACTGGTATATTGGACACAAATTCAACTCGGGTACCACTGTCATTAACCAAGTTTATTGACCTTTTTGCACAATCAATCTTTCCTTGGTGTTTTGTCAACCAATCCATACCTAGGATGAAATATAACCCTTGTGACTCAATGAGGATCAGATTTGCAAAGAACTCCACTCCATTAATTCTGATAGATACTTTAGGGCAGAATTCATTGGTGAACATATCTTTTCCCGGGGAATGTACTAGGAGAGGGGTGTTAAGTGTACTTGTTTCCCATTTATTTTGTTCTACTAAATTTCCCAATACGAAAGAATGTGATGCTCCAGAATCTAATAAAACTGTAACAGGGACTGAGTTAACCAGAAACTTACCCAACACGACGTCGGGTGCAGCTTGAGCATCTTCGGCGGTGACAAGGTTCACACGGCCTCTTCCAACAGACTGGGCTGTCTCTGAACTCCTGGGACTCCACGTCCTTGTCCTGGGACAGGTGGGCGACTTGAGGTACTTCCTTGGTTGCTTTGCATTGGTGCGGTACTTTGACGTCTCTGCGGGCAACTGTTAGCATAGTGGCCCATCTGCTGGCAATTAAAGCAGCGGATAGCTGAAGTATCCACTGAGGGTTTTGGCGGCTGTCCAATGATGTTAGGACGCTGTGCCAGCATACTGGGACGAAATGGCTGAACTGGAATTCTGGAAACATTGGGAACAAATGGTCGAGGCTGATATCGACCAAAACGAGGCCTAGAACTGCTGGCTTGCTGCTGAGCTTGAAACTTCCTTTTTCTAGCCTCATTTATCTCACGTTGAGCATCTTCTTGAATTAAAGCCTTGTCCACAATGTTTTGGAAATTATCCAAATTGAGCAAGAGTAGGGGTGCCTTCAATACAGGGTCCAAACCATTTAGGAAACGGCGACTTTTGGTAGTCTCATTACTAACCTCTTCTGGGGCATAGCGGGATAGCTGGATGAACTGGTTCAGATACTCTGTAACAGACATATTCCTTTGGCGTAATTGCCGAAATTCTTCTCTTTTGAGTTCTCTTTTACCCTGAGGGATATGTGCTGAACGGAAAGCAGTATCAAATTCATCCCAAGTGATATCCCGTGGACTTGGATGTGTAGCACGGAAGTTTTCCCACCAAATAACGGCAACTCCAGTAAGCTGGTGAGCGGCAAACTTCACACTCTCTTGATCATCACAATCTACTAGATATAACTTATTCTCCACATCCCGGATCCAATCATCAGCGACCATTGGATCCGCTGATCCGGCATAGGTAGGAGGTCTTGTTCTCATGAATTCTCCAAGCTTTGACTGCGGCTGAGGGACAGGTGGCTGAATAATAACAGGCTGTGGATTGGCAATATGCTGAGCAAGGGTTTGCATAAGCTGAGCTTGCATCTCCATGTCTTGTTGCCGCTTCAATGTGAGATTGATTGAGGTGCAGTGGTCTTGGGGCATCACCGCAGCTAGGCGGAGTTGATTCTGAGGCTAAGGCTGAGGTTGACGCTGAGGCTGAGGTTCTATGGCATGTTGACCTTCGGCTTGATGCTGAGGTTCCAACTGAGGATTTGGCGGATTCTGAGCTGGTTGCTGCTAGATTGGGACTTCATACAACTCTACAGGCGGCACAGGAGCAGGTGGATGCTGACCTCGTCCACCACGACCACCATGACCACGTCCACGCCCACGACCACGACCACGTCCACGACCTTGGTCTTGATTCATCTGAGGTTGAACATCCAAAAGCCATTAGGAATTGGAGATATGTGACAAGGTTTTAATTCTGAATTTTAGGTTTAAAGCTTTTTTTTCTTTTTGCCCACTTATACACGACTGCTACTCAGTTCGAAACAAATGGGGTATAAAATTCCACGAGAACGATACACGCGTGCTCGGAGATCATTCAGAAAATCGAACCCATTGCTAAGATACTACACACAAAAGCATAAAATAAAAGTTTTTTTTATAAAATAAATAGCATCTATACAGAATTGTACAGACAACTGTACTACCAAACCAGACCCCTCTGTGTTACCGGTATGAATCCCAAGGATCAGTGCTCATACCCACAGTGAAACAGAAACATGATACCAAAATAGAGCTGCATTAGCTAATAAAGTAGTTCAGAGTGCGGCGGAGCAATATATTACAGTAGCGGAGAAATATACCACATATTAAAAAGGAGCAAATAGTTACAATCAAAAGTAGTGTCCCATCACGGCCACAGGCACACGCTGAGTAGGGAAACGGCTAGTAGTCCGAGCATCATCCGGGAAGATCTCAACGTTATTCTGCGTGTCCTCGTATTCTTGACCTGTGCAATGAATGAACAGCCCCGCATAACATGCAGGGTTAGCATTTGACTGCTAGCAAGTCCTTCCTAGAAAGGGCCAGGTTCAGGTTTATCTTAATAAAGCTGAGAGTTAATTTGCATAAAAGCATTTCACTTAGCATTGTAAAAGCATTTGAGAAACATATATTAATAAATAGAAATTCTCAAAAGAAACAAAATTGAAACAAATATCCTCTCAGGTCTCAAGTTCTCAACTCATTATTCCCATTCCTCCATTCTCAAATCTCAAATCTCGATTCTCAATTTCTCAAATCTCAATACTCATATATTAAACTCATAATTCTCATCTAGCAACGGCACACATGCCGGAATAATCTTACCCATGTCATATTATGTTTAGTGATGCTACAATGTGAAACCCACCTTGTCCGCCCTTAACCGTGGGCACGGCCATTTAAATGGTTTTACTCTGCAGAGGTTGTACGCTTTACCCACAAGATACGATACCCTCCCGTCGAAGGATATTATAACAAAATCCTCCAGAAAATTAATCTTGGGCTTAAACACTGTCGTACCTGCTTCACACAAGTACCCAGAGAAATGCTTGACAGACAAGTCCTGCAATACCCGGTGATGTTTCTCAATTCTCAAATCTCAATTCTCAACTCTGCACTTCTCCATTCATCCACCGTGCATGGACAGTGAGAAATCTCGACATTCTTTTCCTTTAGATTAGGCCCGTCCCATACCGAGCTTGCGGTCGTACGGGTAAATACTCAGTAAAGTAGTCACACGGCTCGGTCCTTATTCTCGGAGCGGCAACCAACACAAACCCAACTCTCGTGCTCAAATGCACCCACCTTACAATCCATCCGCTCCCGATCCCATTTATTAGTTGGTCAAATTTTAATTAAGATGAATGAGTTGAATCCCCGATCCCAACACAAGCGATTCATCAAATCTCTAGATTTTATTCCTAGCTACATCGAATATTTGGGATTGGATCCCCGAATACCTAACTGAGCAATACAAAGCATCTATTATTTAAAAACCGTGGGTAATATTAACATAATTTATACTAGGGCCGAGGGTTTATCAATAGATGCATATATCGGATCGACACATGTACTAGGCAGCACTATAGGACTTTACGGTATTTTTATCAACATAGCAATTTTGGCAAAGCTATAAAATTGGGATTCTAGAGAAAGACTTGCCTTCGGAGTAGTCGTACACTTGCGGTGCGTCGGTGGCGTCAAGGAATTCTCCTTCGGCGTCCGATCGTTCTATCGCACGCAAAATAATAAAAACAACCAATAAATAACATATATAATAATATAGTTGTAGAAATTATACAAAAACTAGGGAAGATAGATATGAATTTTATGAATTTTTAGAAACTTGAATCGCCGGATTCGGAGTTCGGACTAATTCGGTGCAAGGAATGGAAGTTTGAAGCTAGCTGAAATTCCAGAAAATAGAAAATCACTGTAGCATGGGTCCCTTTGGTTAGTCCAGGCTGAGCCACTTGCTGGCTGGCTCCATCGGATAAGAGCAATGAGAGGCTGACTTTTAGAGAGAGAAAGTAAAAGAGAGAAAGGAAAGAAGGAAGAAGAAAGGGAGAGGAAGGAGAGGGCGAGAGAGAGAGAGAGGAGGAGGCCGGTGGCGGCGGCCTCGGTGAGGCGGCGGTCTCTGGCGAGGTCGCCGGCATGGCGTCGGTTTTGGGAGGCGGCGTGGCGTCAGAGACGGCGGGCGGCCGCGTTGGCGGCGGTTTCAGACTATGAGCTAGAACTAGAAGTGAGGGAGGAAAGAAGAGGCGGGTCGGTGGCTCATTTGGCGCCTGGTGCGGCGAAGCTCACGGCACTACCCCGACGGAGCTGCTCAATTAGCTAGGGTAGGAAACAACTCCAAGCTCTGGCGGCTACCTCGGCGGCCGGCGGCAATGACGGCGATCGCTTGGCTTCTCTTCGCACTACAGTGGTGAGGCTTTGATTGGGGATTGGGGTTTGGGTTTGGGGTGCGGGTTTTGCGAAGTACGTGACGTATACATGTACGTGTATGCGTGGTTCTTGGGGCTGCTGCGTCGGCGTGCATGCAAGCCACGGCAAAGGCTGTCTTGGCACGGTGCATCTTGCCTACCACGCCTGAGGCTAGGTGGCTCGTCGTGAGAAGTCGCCACGGAGGAGCTAGGAAGAAGAGAAGAAAGAAAAGCACGAATTTTTCTCTTGTATTATCAATTTCAAGAGAAATTAATAGAGTGTGCAAATGAAATTTTAGATTTTAAATAATGTAATTTCTTTATAGCATAAGTTTTTGGAGAATCGAAAAGGTAAATATGTGGAATTTCGAAATAGGTCGTTTCTTTTCAATATACTTACATGTTAGAATGAATGGGAAGTGGGAGCAGGGACGATTTTAGATTAAAGTGTTTTATGTAGTTTCTATTATTAGTTTTATAGTATGACTGGAAGATTAAGGTTGTTTAATTGAAAAAAAAATATTAGCAAAACTTTATTTTATTTGTTTATTCACTTGGGTGTCACACCATGCCACTGGCAGCAGGGGTAGCGTGCATGGTGAAGAGCGGAGGCATGGTAGAAAGCTGTAGTGGGCTACCAACGAAGGCAGAAACCATGGGAGGGACGACAGCATAGACGGTGTCTCTAAGAAAATCAGCAAACTGCACCCACAGAGCATGTATAGCAGTCTTAGAGGCACGCTCTAAGGGTAAGCCGATCTCACCACGGTAGTATGGCACGCTGTACTTGGCTCTATATGCCCTGTTGAGGGGAAAGCCCTCTAAAGCCACGATCACTCGCGCTGGTCCCTTCTCTGACACCTGCTTAAGATAAAATCATGGTGCAACTCCTCCCAATGTCTGCACCATCCCAATCAAGTATGCGGTTTCTGCCCCCTGTATGTGGGGCAAGGGCAACGGAATCCGCTTCATCTTGTAATTACAATTTTCAGTTAGTAAAATAGTGTCATGGTAAATATACAGAATGCACCTTGGTTCATCCAAAATGCCATGTATGCTACTAATGGAGAATGAGTGTTAATGCGCATGCAGAATGCAATTTATTTGCATTGCAAAAATGATAGTGCAATCTATGCTAACAGAACATAGGGCGATAAGGTTTAAACTTACATACATGCGGCTGAATTTTGGTATAAATGAAATTGATTTTTAGTGTCGATCTTATTTCCCAACATACTGTTCCTAGATCGCCAGCGTGGTTCTCGCAACCATTGCTCTGATACCACCTGAGACGACCCTCTCAATTACTACATGTTAATGGCCTCATCATGCCAAGATCATGAAGTGATTGTGGGGGTTTAGACATATACACCCGAAAAGCATTCCACTGCAATACCTACTCGGATGCAGTGCCCAAATCAGAGTGATGCAGTAGAACAATACTTAGAGAATCATCATACTTTACTACATAACGATACTACGCAGCGCTAACGGTCTTGTACATGACCAATAGGATTCAACTTATTTACATTATTGCCACTACTTTCTCAAGCGCTGCTATAGCTAAGTAGGGAATTCTAACAGACCATATCTATGGTAACAACTACTACATGTAGTCCTCCAGAACATCACCACCCTCGGAATACTCGGCCACCTCTGCATGATACTCGCCTTCCCCAGTGTCATAACATACAACAAGCTCATCACCGGGATTAAAATCTAACAAGGGATTAATTAGCAAGAGTGAGTATAGAAGTACTCAGCAAGTGATAATAATCAACGACTACTAAAAACAAGGAAACAACTCCTCTTAGTCTGCATGAAAGTACTCTCTTCTGTCTTCCTTAATTAACAAAATATAGATTTGTAAAGTTTGGTTTATTTTAATGTAATTAAATCTACTAGCACTCGTGTGTAAGGCGGACTTAGCCTTCGTAGCCTCCAGTCCAGGAGACAGACATGAATTCATGATTTTAACCTTGCGCAGGTTTGTACTGCTTTACCCAAAGCCATCCCGAACATACCGGGACTCAGAGCGTTTACTCTATTATGTGGGTTCCATTTCTAGCCCGGTTGATTAGCAGGTGGTGGTGCTCTCTGCAGGACGCACCTTCCACACAACCCTATCCCCACCCACTTACTAACTCAAACCATTGTACTCATTCCCAACGCCATGAGTACCCTTTGGCGTAATATAGCCTCCTGGTTGGGGAAAACCATGGGTCCACTCACCCTGGACCCGCTCGCCCACCCCTCCTAGATATCTACTTACCCAATATGGAAGATGGAACCACTTTATAGATCCACCAACTCTGATCGCCATGCGAAACCAAGGTTGGTACATATTATTTATGGTTCAATATCCGAGTGATAGGGAGTGTCCTTATATTATACCATGTGAAGGTCTCACTTTTCCTCTGCCCCTTTCCAGAGCACCCTTCACCCGCCCTAATTATTTCTGACGGCTCGACTGCTCCATCGATTGGACCGTCACTCCATTCTTCCATTGCGCATTAAATTTAACTTCATTTGAGTGTAACATATATGGTAGAATTGCTAATTTTCGGAAAATAGGGTGTTGATTAAAAATGCACTGCTCAAGATGGTCAAAGGAATAGCTTGCCTTCAGTTGGATAGAAATACTCGGTGCCACCGTCCAGCTGCTCGCTCTCAGTCGCTTTTAGATCGATCCCTAAAAAAAATTATCTATTATGATTTAGTGCTTCATTATGTTTTATTTCTAGTAGAAAGTTGCATATATTTTCTCATGTTTTATGGGTGTTTTTGGTATACGATTTGGTAGCATTTTATTTACCAAATTTTAGTTTAACCCGAGCCATTCCTGAGCCTGGAACCAAGCCGAGCCTAAATGTGGTCCAACCATACCTAAGCCAGAGCCCAACCATCCACGGTCGGCTCAAATGCAAATCCCTAATTCCCCTTTCTCTTTCCTGGCTCACTCTCTTCCTCTCTTCCCGTCGCTCTCTTCCTCTTTCCTCGCTCGTGGCAGACGGCGATAGAGGGGGCGGTCGTAGCACCGCCGTCTCTCCTCCTCTCGTCCCTGAGCACCACCACTATCGGCCACCCCCACGCCTTCCTCATCTCCTCTCGCGGGGGATGGCGAGCAAGGGTAGCAGCCACGGCGCCGCTTCTCTCCCGGCGACCTCGTCCCGCGGCTAATCCGAGCGCCACCCGCCCCGTTGGCTGTCCCCTCCCGTTTCTATCTACTCACCTACGGCGCCGCCGGTGAGGAGGGGTGGCAGCTAGGGTTTTGGGCCCCACTGCTGGCCCCCGCTTCTCTATCCTCACCTTGGTGACGGCCCGGTTGCCGGCGACCTTCTTCGCTAAGCTGCGCTCCTGCTCCTCTCTGCTTCGGTCCCGCCCGGGTGGCTGCCGCCACACCTGGCTTGGTCCGGCCTGGGCAGCGGTCGGTGACGCCTAGCTGAGGCTAGGAACATGACTGCCGTTGGCGGTCCTTGTCCGTTAGGTACGACAATAGCCCGCGGCTACCCCGCGGTGCCCTCGTCCCCAAATTAGTCTATCCTCGGTTCACGGCTCTAGTCCCCTATTCTCCAACCCTACCTCTACTAATCCCCTTATGGCATTCCCTGATTTACATGATTCATGTTTAATTTCTTACTCTAATTGAGCTATGGTGAATCGGTTGGTACTGAGCGTGAGATGGGATTATGCTGTGCTGTTAGTACTATGATAAAGAATGGTGTTGTGCCGTTGATAGTGTGGTAGGGAGTGGTTATGTGCTATTGAGGGTATGATAGGGATTGTGCTGTGCTGTTGATGGTATGGTAGGGGATTGTGCTGTGTTGTTGGTCGGCTGGCCTTGTGTCGGTGCCCAGGGGGTCGTTCAAGCGCCAGGGAGCATGCAACGACCTCTGGGGGCGCACATCGGCAACCACCTAGTGGTGCAATTGATCCTAACACCTAGTGAGTCATACTATCACACTATCATTTTCTACTAATAATAAGATATGGTGCATGCGGGTTTTGTGCTCGGGAATGGAATGATTTGGACCTGCATTTGGAACAAGACAATATAGGGAAACTAGTTTGGAATATTATGCATTGATATTGCAGCTGTCTTGCTGCAGTGGCGGACTTAAGATCTCACCAAGCCCTGGACTAAAGTTTAGAGCTCTATTATGGTACACGACGACAATTATAGTAGCACGATCGTATAATTTAAATATAACTATATTTTGCTCAAAAAAGATCTAACCATTCGTTTAGAGCGCATTCTTCGTAAAAATATACTATCATTGTCTATGGTAGTTTAAAAAAATTAAAATTAATTTGAGCCATCAGATCGAGAAGAGTGGATGGGCAACATTCATTTTAGTGTACTATAAAATTTTTCAAAATTTAGTGCACTAAAACTTAGTGTAAATTCTTCTTCATTCTCTAATCTCTATCCCTAATTTAGTGCAAATACTTATAGAAAATGATCATCTGAGCAATGATTACATCATATAAAATATAAAAAAAATTATACAAAGATGAAGTAAGTAAACCTGTTCAGGTGATGGCTTGGCCGTCATCTGATACGATGATGCCAGATGCGGCCGACAGTGAAAGCGCGACTACGCAGGCGAAATGTGCAGGCATGGCGTGCGTGCGCTGGGAGGAAGACGCGAGCCGCACAGGGCAGACCACAGAGAGCAGGCGTCGTCACATTGCGTACTCATGTCAATTCTTCGAGCCATCGATCGGCCGATGCGTCATCGCATACAAGTATACAACATGCACGGCTGCTGGTAAACAGCCTGCAGCTGGGCCAGTGGGCCGTAATGCTAGTACATGTCGTCAGTGCCTAGTTGCCTTGCCGCAATGGTGCAGCTGCCATCAAACCATGGGCTAGACCTCTTGAGACTTCACTTGGCCGTATATATGCTATGGGCAGGTGCTACTGGTAGGATTGCTAGGCCCCGAGCTAAAGCCTACCCAGCCCGAGGCTTGGGTCCGCCCCTGCCTTGCTACATGGTGGTGTGGGCTAGGAAAGATTTTTAGGGTAACTACCTGGTTACTCACTGGTGGCCGGCCTGCTCCTCTTCTCCTGACTCCAAGGGCTTGGGGTGTTGCCTCCTCCTCCGAGCGCTGCTGTCATCCCCTCCTTTGCTCCCTTCGGTTTGCTTGCTCTAGTGTTTGTGGTTTGTGAGGTGACGAGGAAATGGATAACTGGGATTTATTGCTCTATTGCTCTTGTTGGAAATGGCAAGTTAGGGGTGTTGTGACCTGAGGTTTCACTGCCTAGGGGAGGGCTCGGCTGAGCATGGCTTGGGTAAGTAATCCTCAGCTTGGGGAGGGGGGTTTTCCTGATTTGGAAACTATGGGCAGGTGCTGGTTTACTTGGTGCAGGATCCTTTGTCACCTTGTGGAGGGGGGTGGCCTTAAATGTGTGGAAATAAGGGTTTTGGGGTGCAGCCTGCAGCTGCTGCTGCTGCTGCTTCTGCGCTATTGTGATTTGGCCCTATTTTTGGCCTGTGTGCCTGGCTGAGCTTAAGGACAGGGTTTACTGTTCTATTTGGCCTTATTGTTGGGCAAAGTTAGCTGCTAAAGCTGCTGAAATCTCATTGGACACTTAAACCAGGTTTGTATTCTTTTACTGAGTGAGGAAATGTAGCAGCGAGGGAGCCCGGCTGGCCCCGGACGGCCTAGCATCCCTATGAGCTGAATGCTACTCATTCTGACAGCCATTTCTCGCTTCGCACTTTAGTTGTTTATTTTTTAATTCCAGGGGTTGAAATATTTAATTTGTATTTACTATCATTTAAAGTTCTCAACTACTGACGTAGATACAATTGCCTGCAGGTGTCTGCGAAGTGAACTGCTAACCGAAACAGAACACAAGAGAAGAAGGGATGGACGGGAGGAAGGTCCAGGCTGCGGCAATCCCTAGGAAAGTTTGTAAGATGATCCCGTGTGAGGTTGAGCAACTGGTGATATAACTG
Organism: Olyra latifolia; assembly: GCA_036346145.1. Taxonomy (NCBI): domain Eukaryota; kingdom Viridiplantae; phylum Streptophyta; class Magnoliopsida; order Poales; family Poaceae; genus Olyra; species Olyra latifolia. The sequence goes on from CM070530.1 coordinate 8,454,017, forward strand.
ATGGATGTACACACGGTGTATGCAATTTATCAAGGTCTATAGCTTGTAAATAATTGTGAAATTCTCAAGTATGTATTATAGTATATCGGTTGCCTGATCAATGAACTTGTATCCTAAGTACAATTATGTACCATTATTATTACCTTATCAATATAGTCCTTTATTCCTATTTTAAGGTTTGATTTAATACTTGATCTATGTCGCCTTATATCATTATCTCATAATTAATGTTGTTGATTACGCGTTACGATGATGGGGTATTTCACCTAAACCCTATATAGGTGCCAAGAACGGTTGGATTCCGATCCTCCCATGGAGTTGTCACTGCCATCAAACAACTCCTCGGAGGTACAGAAATCCCAAGGCCACACATGGTCAGATGGAATCAGGTCGTTCGGGTTAACGTGAAGGGAGGGTTCTTTATCTCCTTCACCTGCGGGCGCCAAATTTATGGACCCAACCATCTCAGGTCCGTTGGCCGCATGAATGGCAACGACACCGGCCTCAAGGGAGAGCTCCTCCAGGCGGATGGCAATTGCGTCAACCTCTAGTAGAGCACGCTTGAGGTCATTCGCTGCTAGACAGTTGACGGGGCAGAAGTTGTCGCCGACAACCTTCCACACTGCTGTGGCCTCCAAGTGTACCTGCTCGGGGAGCTTGGATAGCACAACAGCAACCCAAGAGCCGTCCATCTACATGTAGACCCAAACATCTTATGCATAGACCTATACATCTTATGCAAATAACTTAAAACCAATAAAGGTCCATGAATCATGATTCCCTTAGTTAATATGTATGACTCTTCCTTTAGAACAATTAGATTGGCACTAGCAGAATAAAAAAGATCGTTGTTTCATGTGCATACAGAGGACTAGGCTTTGCAGGTAATTAACAAAAACGCATGGCTTCAGAGTGTAAAGGGACGGATAGATACACAGGGAAGCCAACAAATAAATACATAAGAAAAAAAATGGAAAGAACAAGCTAAATGAACTGAAAGGATGAACCTGCATTCAATTGAACATGGTAACTGCCCCGTACTGATACAAGCTATAAACAACTAGCTTGCAAGTTAATTTTCTTTGTTCAAAGTCAAACAAGTGTACGTATACACATGACAGTAAGAAAGATCAGACACTAGGACATATAAGCAACTAAAAATGATACTAGCTGTAAATAAGTAGATCCTGGCTTAATTTAATTACCCAGTGACACCTGATAATTAAGAAAAATGGAAGAAGAAGCAAACTTAAAGAGATTCATTAGCATATGTTCTGCTAAGTGGAAACGGGACCGGTTTTTAACAATCATTGTTCTACTTCTCCTGGTTGGTCATGTACTGAAATTTATAGAGATTACACTTATTGCATCAGTGCATAGTTCATGGCCAGAAAGGCCAGCCCAGGATTTTGATCATACCACAAATAGCATGAAAAACAGTAACAGCAGAATTGATATAAGCATTGTTAAAGCAGCAATCATTCCTCTGTTTGCAGATCATCCAAAACACTGCAGCAACACAAGTAATTGTCATTCTATATGGATTCTCCATATTCTTTCTTCTATTGTTTTTTGCAGGTATGAACTGATATTTTGAATATCCTCCCTAAGTTGATAGCTTGTGAACGGTGTACATCTCTGTCATACTCATACCAGGCTAATAAGCTACTATGTTTCATGTTTTAAAGTTCATACCTTCCAGGCTGTCTGTCTTTATGAAATACATATGTTTGCATTTGCCAGCATAGCATTTTGCTAATGCTACTAGTTTTCTTGACCCATCAGTTCTCTCTTTGTATTAACAGCTTGAAAACCCAAGGATGGACATCCAAACCAGCGAGGAGCTGCTATCAGCCATCCGTTTGCTGGTCACAGAGGACCCTTGCAGTGGTCGGTTTGTCTATGGTCGTCAAGAACCAAGATCAAAAAAGCAAAGACAATTATCTCATCAGCCTCCATGAGCCGTGGAGGCGGAAATAGAGAGGACAACCCCAAGAACCAGCTCCAGACTCTTCTAACTAGGGCTGGGCATGAGAACCCGTCCTATAAGACGAAGGAAATCAAGAACACCCTTTTTAGGTCAACAGTTGAGTTCAAGGGCATGCAGTTCGTAGGGCACCCGTGTGCCAACAAGAAGCTTGCAGAGAAGGACGCAGCAGGAGAGGCGTTCAACTGGCTTACGGGAGGAGCACCCTCTGACTCGAGAGACCAACAGGAGGAAGTGAACCCCAATCCTCGAACCTCTCCTCACCCACTACAACCCCTGAATCGGACTAGGAAGGGAGGGGTCGGCTAGGATTTGGGCACCACGGAAGGGATTGGGGGATTCCATGGCTAGGGTTTTATACTAGGAGGAGGAGACGGTGGCGGGGAATGGAAATGGCGGCGGCGGGGGCGAGTACATGTTGCCGTCGGAATAGGTGCCTTCTTGTCCGCGCGCCACTCCCCATGTGTGTCGCTGGTCTTCTCCTTGCCCCGCCGAGCGTCACCCGCCTTCTCCTAGCCCCGTCGCTCGTCGCCAGACAACTCCTAGCCCTCCCATCGTGGCCAGAGTGCCTCTGTTTGCGCCGGATGCAGCCGCCCTCGCTAGTCACCGCCTTACTTCCACTGCGTGAATGCAACGACTACGGAGTCGCGGAGCCGAGACAGGAGAGGAGATAGGATCCCGAGGGCTAGGAATCTCTCTCATGTCCCGCGGGACCGAGATGAGGGAGGGGATGGCCTTGGAGGCGCCGCTCCTTCCCGTCGTGCCCGGGATCGGCTCTAGACGGGATGGAGACGACACGAGGGGAAAGCGTTGAGGCCCTGTTTGTTTTAGCTTCTAACTACCTTCGAGATAGTAGAAGCCGGAAGTCTAAACAAAGAGCCAGCTTCAGGATCTTGCTTCTCCAAAAGCTAACCATCCAAAAGCCATCATTACAACTAGGACCGAGAAACCCAGTTTCACTAACTTTTGTGGCTTTTGCGGGTTGAACTTGCAACATTGCCATCATAGTTAGTAAGAAATTAACCACCATTGCCATTGTATAAAAAGGGTTTCCACCGTCCCCACCATAGCCGGCTCCTCCTCCCTCGATGCGGCCGCGGCCAGGTCCTCCTCCCTCGACACCGCTGCAGCCGCCTCCTCCTACCTCGATGCCGTTGCTGCCACCTCCTCCTCCTCCCTCAACACCGCCGCCGCCGGGTCCTCCTCTCTCGACGCCGCCGCCGTCGTCTCCTCCTCCCTCGAAGCCTCCGCCACCGCCGCCGCCGTCTCCTCCTCTCTCGACGCCTCCACTGGCACCTCCTCCTCCCTCGACGTCGCCATCGCCGCCTCCTCTTCCTCCCTTAATGGTGCCGCGGCTGGGTCTTCCTTCTTTCTCGACGCCGCCGCCGCCGCCTCCTCCTTCTCCCTCGAAACCGCCACCTCCTCCTCCCCTGACACCGCCTCCGCCGCCTCCTCCTCAACCAAAAGCTAGGCTGCCAAACAGATACATCTTCTCCAAAAGCTGCTTCTACAAAAGCTGGCTCTCCAGAGTCAAAAGGCAGAAGTAGGTTTTGGAGAAGCCATGGCTCAAACAAACAAGGCCTAATAATGATCCTTAGGACAAACTTTTCAGTGAACCACAAAACTCCTAATATATCTTTCTAAAAAAGTATACTTCACCTCTAAACTATAGCCCTTTGTCAACTCCAACCCTAAATTAGAAAATTATGTATTCCACCCTCCTTTCACAAACTTTCAAAACTAGAACAAATAACCCTCGAGATGGTTTTGAAGGTGGTTTCGCTACCATGGCGTGTGAGATAGCATGTGGCGCGTGGCCTCCTTCCCCTCCACTCCTACCGCACCACCACTTCCTCCTCCTCTTCCTCGCGCCTCTACCTTCTCCCATTCCCTATACGCTCTGTTAGCACCAACAATGTCACCGCATGTCCTCTCCTCTAGCGTCGTCTCCATCCCCAGGGCTACCATTTTGTCTCCCTCTCCTCCCCGTCCTTCTCCCTCCCGTGGCACCAATGCTGCCACCTTCCCTTTTTACGCTTGACACGATCCAAGCGCCCATGACGTGGGTAACGGGGGTGCACCAATGTGGATCGTGCAGGGCACAAATGCAGTGACAGTCGGGTTGGCTAGGGAGGCGTCGACATTTACTTGAGATAGCAGACTCAAACTCTCCATGAGGAGCATGCTGGTGAAAGGATGGGCCCACGTGTTAGCCTGAGTTGGTAGTGGTAGTGGTGGTGGCATCTGATGGTTAATTACCTTCAACTTCAAGGGCATTAATGAGTGATGTATCATTTGATCAGCTCATCACTCACCAATCTAAACTCTTTATTAGTGGAGATCACTAGGCACAACACTCTTTGAAAGCAAGGTCAACTCAGGAATCATCCTATCTCACCAGAAAGCAAAGTAGAAACACTAGCCATTACCTCTTCTCTCTTCTCGTCAATGTTAAGTGTGCAGAGATTGTTGAACTTGAATTTTTTTAGACTGACTATCTATCAGTCCACTAAAAATGAGGAGACATTTAGATCGATTTATCTGACAATCTAGGGGCGTGTTTTGTTCCTTAGCTAACCGAGCTATAGCCTTGCCTAACTAGGCTAGCTCATACCAGCTTAGCCAATCTTGCTATGGATGCCTGTTTGGTTAGTTTGCCGGCAGTGGCAAGATTTGTTGGCTATTAGTTTGGTTAAGGGAAGTTTCATGATCATCCACGGAGCAGTAGAGGGACTGAACGAAATTCAATGGGTTATTAGATGTAAACTTAAAGCATAATTGATTTAAGATTACGCAAAAATTAGCATGGGAATGCACAAATACCAAATTTTGCTTGGTTCTACAGACGAAATGTGTTTGTTTTTCAATAATAAGTATCAAGATTCAAAATACATGTCCAAGATGCAAACGACAAAGGGAGATTTGTACAAATGACACTTTTTAAAATTCGTATTTCAGCATATGACATCATGACCCGCTGTCATTGACTCAGATGGTCCCACATGTCATAGATACATTCATTGGGCATACGAATTGAGTGTCATTTCCTACATTTTTCCTCCAAAGGGAGAAAGGAGTATCAATATATGTGGCTTGCCAGATTGAAAGGTTCAAAGACGAGAAACCAAGCGTAAGACCGGATCAGATCATATAATGTGATTCAAATATTCAATCCGGCCTCAATTATTCCATGGGTCTAGTAGCAAATCTCGTCCTTGGCGATAGCAAGGAAGTCTGCAAGATCCTGCACGCCAAGTTCTCTAAGACCATAGGCAAGTGTCAGGAGGTCATCTCCATGACCGTCAATGCCTTCACCCGTTTGACGAGTCCTGCTCCAAGGCCACTGTTGTTGATGGCACGCTCGTAGGTCTAGACGTTGGCCGCGATGCTGATTGTAGATCCCCACGGGCTATTGAAGGAGGTGGGGAGCACACGAGAGAAGGAACATGGGCAGCGTGCTCACCAGTCTAGACGTTGGAGCCGCCGCCAATTACGAGTCCTTGTGCGCAGGAGAGCAGGAGATGGGAGCACGCTAAGGAAGAGTGGGCCACGTGGAGGAGGAGACTCAATGGGGAGGCGGCGCAGCTGCGTGAGGAGGAGGCAGAGGCGCAGAACGAGTTAAGGCGAGGGCTTGCTGGATCCTTTAATCTTGCCGTCGAAGGAGAGCCAAATCGCTCTCCTCGGTGAGCAAGGAAAAGCAAGAATTTTTTGATGCTACCGAACTCCTAGCCTAGCCTAGCAAGTCTATAAGATTCCTAGCCTAGGATCCAAACACGTCCTTAGATCATCTCCTACTCTCTTACATCAGACCACCTCCCTTCTACCCAATGCCTAACTATATATAACTACTCTTTCCCCAATCCAACTTGCCACCACAAAGCATTGATAAGCTCCTCCTCGCAATTGCACGAGCGCCACCATCGGCTTCTCCCCATTGCATCATTCTCCCTCCTCTCTAGCCATTCGACTACACTGTCTTCTTCCTCTCTGATGAGGTGCCTCCACTCTGCCCTCCTTCCTCGTCTCTTATTACTCCACCTAATGACCATACGCCTCCTCATCACTCCACGACCACGGGGCATCAATACTTCGACCTCTCTCTATGCCACGCTAGGGAAGGGCATGGTGAACCTTACAAGCTAACTCATCATCGGCGGCGGCAGAAGACGTGGCAACAACAAGTGAAATCGGCTAAACATTCTCTCATGCTCGAAGTATATTAATATATAGCAATCCTGATTTTTCTCTTAGTTTAGTATGTTTTGAACAACTTGACTTCGTTTTATGTCTTCCCGGCACAACATACATGTTAAGAGCATCTTTAACAAAAAAACTTCAAATTTCTCTTCTATAACACTATTCCTTACACTTTATCCATTCTCTAAAATTACTTCACACTTTACACTACACTCTAACAGATTCTCTCTATCCAGCAGCCCTTCTATCAATAAAAGTCAAATGAATAGTGTTTTATAGAAACTGTTGCTGATGCTCTAATAATGGCATATGAAAATAAATGGGACAATCCCCTTGGTTAGACTTGGCCTTGCAATGAGTTTAGCATGTATACGTGACCGAGAGCTCGCTCACCCACTAGGCCACTGATTGTTGTCGTGCTGATAGGTCATAAATTTACAAAACCAGTCACACACGTTGATAGAGTGATATGAAGGTTCTAAATAGCCCGCTATAGCGTTTTTAGACTAAAACGCTATGCTAAGGACTAAAATTTCGTGAACACAGCTATGGCCGCTATAGTCACTAATTGACCGCTATTTCCGCTATATTTGTAGCTGCTATAGCAGCGCTATGCTACTTTTTTCAGTTTCCTTTGAAAATCCAAGCATCAATTGTGTATTTGTAATGCTCTACTTCATTCTTGCATCATCTTACCTTAAAAGGTGATACTATTAGTATAAAACTAATTAATGATCATTTAGGGGTTGTTCTTTTTAGCTTATCTTCTTATTTGTTTATAAGCTAAATTTCGAGAGTTTCCTTAAGTTGCTTGGAAAGTTCGGTGAACTTCGTTTAACTTGTTTCCGAGAGCTCCGAGACGTGGTTTTGAGATAGAAAAAAAGGGACTATAAAAACCAAAGCATTTGACTTTTCGATTTGGAGATAAGTAGATAAGATAAGAAGATAAATTGAAGAGAACACAACCTTAGAGAAATTTCTATATAATTAACATGCAGAAGAATAGATTGCAGTCACTTGTTTTACACATTAATTATGGCCATATGGACATACATTAGACTACAAGTGCTTCTAAATAAGGTATAAATTTCTTATTTAGTTGGATATGACTAATATTATGCAAATATTTCACATTTTATACTTTTTTTATTGAAACACTATATAGGATAGCTTTCTTGATAGCCTGCGATAGCTTTTATAGCTTTTTTCGGATCTCACTGCAAAGCCACGAAAAACACGATTTATAACCTTGAGTGATACACTCATACACATCAACATTGCATGCTTGTAGCACGTTGCGTGTGGTGTCGGTACACTTTTTTTTTAGAAAGGGAAAATATTCATTAAAATTTCAAAATCCCTTTTACATGAAAAACCCATGTCCAACAATATAATAGGAAATACACCTTCTAAGGGTCTAAATGCTAAAAGACCACAACATGCCGCCATGTTCCTTTTCTAGCCACCGTCGGTAAGACCAGAACCACCAGACTTCAGTGCTACATGCAACCACACCTCCTCTAAGCTCGGCCACACAGGGACATGGATTTGAATGATCAAAATGAAGATATAGGCATGCAAGCTTAAATATCCGATGCTAGAAGAATCGACGGCACATCACCGTTGTCGAAGAAGGAGATGAAACCACAAAAGTCGTGCCGAAGCCAATCATCGTCTCCCCCAGCTTGCCATCACATGAAACAAACAACACACCGACCTGGAATTTCCTCTTTCTCCACCCAAAATATCTCCACCGTAGGACGGGAAGTCTTCTTTGTACCTTCGGGGACAAGGTCCATAGGGCGCACAAGCACCAGCCACCATGGATCTGCCACTGAGGTCTTTATTGACACCTAACAAACCAAAATGAGATGTTGTTGAGTCCCCTTTAAGGAGCATTCGTCACTCCGAAGGCACCACCGATGGCCACCAGGGATGGAGACAACGACCATAAGCCAACCATCTCCGAAAGTGGCTCTATTGTCGTCTCCAGATCCGTTGCTGCCGACAAACTCCACAACCAAGGCTAGTCACATCTGCACTGAGGCGATGCTAGGACAAATTTTTCTGCAACCGAAGACCTTTATTGGCGAAACTCCTTGATAAAACTAATCTACAGCTACTCCTGGACGTCCCTAGCGTAGACCGACCTTCTCCCCTCGTTGACGACGACCCAGCAGCCACCACTGACGGAGAAATCCGATGAATCTACGCCAGCGGAGACGCCGCCTCAAAGTCGCCCTTCTTCCCTAATCTGGATTGTTGGTGTCGATACACATGCATACACAAATTCTATGCTTTTGTCTGATCAAACGGATATTTTGTGCACCTTGAACGTGCCCGAAGGACATCTCCATCACGGCAGTGGCCACGGACAACGCGTCGGCCTCGCCAGGCGACCAACGGTATGTGCCCACTGCCATGTCCATGATGCCTTTGAGTGGGTACAAGTAGATGTGCACGTACATCCATACACTCGTGCACATATGCCTGCGTGTCTACTACATACGATAGGAAATTAAAAGGAGGCTCCGAGCTCTGGAATGCACGCATGTGTATGTGCACCCTATTGTAATTGTTCAAGAATTGTACTCCAAGCAAATCAAGAAGGGTGGTTAGGACGAACAACAATTTGGGCATCTCCAAAAGTTATAAATAGCCGCTAGTTATAATGCTTTCATGTCACCTCCACCTCAACTATAGATGGCAAAAAAACCATTCCTTCAACAATCAACCTTTACCACAAAACCCAAAAATAACATGGTCCCACGTCTCATTGACTAGAAGTGCTCCTTATAAACTAGCTCTTCTTCAATAGCTAGCTATTATCTCTCCTCACCCTCTCTCTCCTCCACATAAGCGAAATGATGATGTGTATTTTTTATAGCTAGCTGATTGTACCTTTTTGGAGATGCCCTTAAGACATTGCCTCAGCCAACTACCCTAAGCACAGTACTCAACAAGGATACTTGACTTTCGTAAAATTCCTTGAGTTTTGTATCCATTTCAACAGTGGTGGAAATGATGGATGTGTGTGCCAAACAAAGAAATGATTACGCCATGTAAATGCAGAGGGATACATATAAGAAAAAAGTTTTTTTTTTTTGCCACAAAGGATAGCTAAGAGAGGTGCTTATAGGAGATTATAGGAGATGAGGAATATTTAATTTGGCATTCATGCTTAGACCGCGCATGCTGTTGACAACTTTTTTCTTAAATTATTTGATTCTTTTTATACCTTAGCTGAAAATTGTTGATGTTGTGGATTATAATATGAAAAGTTATGGGCTTCCGTTTGGGCACTTAGAGAGGCAAATAAAGATTAAATTTTGGTTTTGAGAGTTTGAGAAAAAAAAACTACAAAGCACCGAAGCGTTTGGCTTGAAAAAAGAACAAATTTCCTGTCGTAGACTATAATTTTAATTTAAGCTGAATCAAACATGCCATGTTGCAGCATCTAAGCACTTGTATAAGCTTCTTTGCATTAGAAGGTTGATTTTCTGCGTATATGCTTAACGATATGGTGATGCACACTCTCTCCTTAGCACTTGTACATTAGCATCTTGCATTGTATATGTCTTTACAAGGCTGGAGAAGACAGTGGCTACTAAATATGAGGAAGGAGAGCATCACATGGGATATGACCGGAGCGGAGGAAAGAGGGTAATGCACCCAAGGGGACCTCATCATAGTAGGGAATAATAGTGGCGGGGAGAAAAGAAGTGTCATTTGCTCGTGCAGCTGGGAAGGTGAAGGACCGAAGAGGAATGGAAAGTGGGGTAGGAAGAAACTTTCGCGAGTGATCCAGGGAGAAAATTCCTTTTGTTGTCAACAAATTTTCGTTCCAAATTCTCTCTAACCAAACAAGGTAATTTACCTATATGTTCCTGACTTCTCATTTACTCCTCTAATTCTCTCCAACCAAAAGGATGCTCATCATAGTTTGGATGATGGGTGGCAGGGAGATGAGTAGATGGTTAGTTGTGATCCACCAGATTTGAATCAATGTTTGAAAAGGTCTTATCTCATACTCCATTGGTTGAAACTTGACATAAAAAGGCACACAAACAAGATGGAGTGTAAAGTGGAAAAACACAATATTCCAAAACAGAGAAAAAGGGAAAAAAGACTGTTTCAACCAAAGGAAAATTTTGGAGGAAGAGGAGAGACAAAGTACTCTATGCCTGACTCACATCAGCTTGCAAACTTCTTTCCTTTGAATCATACTAGATGTTTATTTTCATGCGAAGAGCACCAGAGAAGGTTCCTTTCCTTCCAAATGGAGGGGGGGGGGTCCTTTGTTCCAAACTATTGATCAAAAGCAAAACTCTTAGGGCTTGTTTGGATGCCTAGAGAAATTTTCCTGGTGGGAATAATCCCAGAGGGGATTTTTATGCCATTTAATCTCCATGGATTCTTCCCCCTACCTTCCCATTCCCTATGCGTTCCAAACTTCTCCCCAAGAAATCCAAGAAAAAGAAGCTCAAGCTAGAATCCCCTCTACATCTAGATCTCTTTTCTTGTTCCAGATCGATTTCCTTGTACTCCATCTCTCTCCCCTCTATTTTCTCAATCCCTAGATCACAGAAGCAAATGGGTAAATAAGAAGAGAGAAGCTCAGGCGGCCGGTAAGTGGCACGACCCAGGTGAAAGCAATAGGCGACAGGCAACACAATGTATGGGCAGCAACGCGATGCGTAGGTAGTTGACGAGTGGTGCAACATAGGCAACAGTGGATTCGGATCTGGCGGCGCTGTACTCCTCATCCTTCAAGGCCAGCGATACCTACGTTTGGTCAATGCTGAGGGCATCGATGGAAGGTGCCCGGCCGCTCGAGCCTCAGCCTGCTCCCTTCTTTAGTTTTTCCTCGATGCTAGGTTTGTTTGTTGGCATGATGAGCAAAGATGCGCATGTGAGCAAATGGGGAAATTTTTCACAAGGCTAGGAAACCAAACATCTGGATCTCACGTGTAACGATGTAGGCACGGGTGGCGATGAAGACCGGAGGCGTCAGCAGATGGAGAGGCGTCGGTCGTCGAAAAGGCGATGGGGACTGAAGGCGGCAAATGGTAGAGCAGGGTGGTGGCCAAGTGGAACGGAGGAGGAGGAGACTGAAGACGACTGAGGAGACTTGAGGTGGAGGGGATGAGAGGTGGCGGTAGGTGAGGGCTATGGTTGGGAAGGATCGAGAAAGGAAGGGAAGAATATTCCACAAGCCTAGAGATGGAGTTTTCCAGAGGATATTACACGGAACGGGCCAAAAAAAACCCATTGTGCGGGCTTCAAAACTACAGTAAAATGGCCCATGGAAAAATTACCACACGATCACCACCCCTAGAAATGGATCGGGATCCCGATTGAGAATCGGGCTCCCAAATAAGCCCTCAAAGGGAATCCAAACCTACAAAAGAATTTGAAGAAATCATTTGATCAAACTGGTCCTAAAACCACATATGACATTTTAGTGTCGATGTGCATTAAGTGTATGAAATAGCTTGACCTTAGGGGTACCCTAATCTTGATATATAACTTTGTTTATACATTTGCCAAGATCATGCGGCGGGGTCGTATGTGATGTCGTTGGTCTCTAGAGCCATGGGATCTGGATGGCGGCGGCAGGTCCTAATCGCGTGTGACCGATTGTTAGTCCGCTTGCAGTGGCCATCACTTCCAGTGTTTCGACGGCGACGTATCGGATCACGAGTGGGTGGTCTTTTAGTCTTGCCATTTTGAGGCGGCTGTATCCTTAGGTGTTAATGTTGTGTTCGCATTGATCCGACTAGTGTTGGATCTAGTGTCAGTTGGATGGTGACCTATGGTGGCAAGCCCTGCAACAGGAACAGGTGGCGAAATGGGTGTCAAAGTGCCAATCCCGAGAGAAATCTTATTTTCTGGCTTTTTCGTTGAATCCAATGATGGCATCACCCAAGGGTGTCATTACCTTGCTATAAACGCCGTTGATGAGCATTGGTCTTCCCACATGTCTCTATGTCCGTTGATATGATGGACAGCTTAGCGATGGATTTGAGATATTGCACTTGGTTTCGATTGGTCAATATTAAATTCTCCTCAAGGCTGGTTGATTTGATCGTTCTCCCTATTGCTCTTTTTACTATGTGGGTGATGTGAGAGGCTTTTGGAATTTGGGTTATTGAATTGTTCTTATGAAACTATGGAGGCATGTCAAGAAGGTCGGTCATTATCTTTTATGTGAGGATGCATAAAGTTACAACCGTCAGGATGTTAATATCGTTTAATTGTTCAGAAATGGTAGATCCTGTGCTACATAAAGTTTTAAGGATGCATAAAGCTACAACCATCATTTGCCATTTTCTTTTTATTGTTTACCTCAGCGTGACAATTGTTTGTCATTTTACTTTGGTTTTTAGCCTTTTTCTATGTATTAAGTATTTATTTTTTGGTTATGTAATGATGGTGTGTATCCTAGTTAGTTCAAAGGCCGGAAATTCCAATATCTAAAAAAGTTTGAAAATTGTGGGAACATTTAGTATAAAAAATTGAGTACCAAACATTGGTCATCAAAATTGACAATTGACACCGCCAACCAAAATTTGGTTAGCAAATCATATATTTGGATATTAAGAGCCCATGTCATTAATATTTGACAATATTTTAGATAAAAATTAGAATTTTGAATTTTGTTGATAGATGTCGTAGAGGTCGGATCATCCGATCGGCATCTGATCTAAATGATCTAGCTAGGTAGATCTAAGGGTCGAATAGTTCGAGGCGATGTAAAACTAATGGACAAATATTTGGCAATCAAAGAGGGTAGGATGATCCGATAGGTAGGATCATTCGGCGAGCGAAGGAGGATGGTGACCAATGATATGATGAAATCATTTGAACAAAACGGAGTCGACATGGTCCATGGTGGTTAGCTCGAGAACTAGACGACACATAGACAGGAGGAGGCAACCATAACCACACATGGAAGGATGCTACCTTAGAGTGATTGGCATTGAGGGAGTACACCGCTTCCAAGCGACTTGCTGGATAAGAGGTGATGCTTTGAAGGACAACATTGCTTCATGAGTGGCTTGCCGAGGGAACAGACAACCTAGTGATTGCTTGGTTGGGGATTCACATGCACTAGTGTTTGTGCTTTTATATAGAATGGCTACTTGGCTGGTTGGGAGTTTTGGGACTTGGGAGGGGTCTGGGGAGGTGGTTAGCCCAATTTTGTCAAAGGTAGAGTAGGTCATGAGGCTCCAATGTAGGCCTTAGGCAACCGATAGTCCTTTAGGCCGTTAAGGACATAATATTTTTTTTAGTTTTTGAATGCTAAAAACTGAACTAAAAGCATAAAGAATGTGAGAAAATGGGGAAACCCAAAAAGTCGGTTATTTTGATCCGGTTTGGTATTTTGATTTTGTTTTTTTTTCAAAACACATCTACACATCAGGATCATAAATTATTTGGCACAAGACACACTAAGGTTTAAAACGTACATTGGCACAAATCAAACAAACTTTGCAAACCACAAATCAAATAAATTAGATGTCGGGTGAAGACGACGGCGGCGGCTGCGGGTGGAGACGAGGTCGGGTGAAGACGACGGCGGCGGCTGCGGGTGGAGACGAGTTCGGGCGAAGACGACAGCAGCGGCTGCGAGTGGAGACGACGTTGGGAGGAGGCGGCGGCGGCGGGTGGAGACGAGGTCGGGAGGAGGCGGCAGTGGCGGCGGGTGGAGATGAGGTCGGGAGCAGGCGGCGGCGACGGCGAGAGGAGGAGGCGGCGGCGGGGGGAGGAGGAGGCGGCGTATGCGAGTGGGGAGGAGTCGCGTGAGTGAGAGGCGCGGGAGGAGTCGCGCGAATGAACCCTAGCGGGGAGGAACCGCGCGAGTGGGGGCGCGGATGCACGCGCTTGCACGGGCGGATGCAACGTGATGATCTCGCGAGCCAGGCCCGCCGGAAACGCCGGATTTTTCCGTTTTCGCAGGGCCTGGCCAGGGGGGCTAGTTGTATCTGCTGGACCAGGCCAGGTGAGGTGAGATGGCAACCAAACATCTCTTTTTTGCATCTGTAGAGCCAAATCTCCACTCATGCAGCCAACCAAACAGCCTATTACCCTCAAGTATGAAGCTTCTTCATCTCTACGAATGAACTAAACTACCACCACCCCAAAGTATTGAAGCCAATGCATTTAACCACTATAACTGTTTTTGCCCGGTGATTTTGCTACATCGAGAAAAAAAAAATTTACTACAAGGGCCCATGTGTTAGCCCTCATTCTCAACCTCTCTCTATCCTCCTATCTCTCCCACCAACCAAGCCTTTGCCACACCACCCTAGCTTCACCAGCACTGGCGCAACCTTTCTAGCTCGCTATCCCTATGCTTGCCCCCTGCTCGCCACCCCCTCACCACCGCCGGGGGAAGGGTGGCAGCATGGTGTAAGAGGGCCAGACTAGGAGGGTGGCGAGTGGCAACGCTGTGGCTGCCCTCCTGTCCTGGCTTGCCCTTTCTTGTCGATGCAGCGCTATGTTGGGCGCCCGCTCGCCATAGTGAGTTGTAGCAACGTGGATGCATACCGAGTCAGGCGGTCGCCATCCTACTTTCTTTACCCCTCTTTTTCTCTTGTGGAGAAAAACAACATCACGAGGGAGAGACGTTGCCTCTCGGCTAGTGGCGAAGCCACCATTCAACCGCACCTAGCACGTGGCTGGGGCCCGCCTTCCATAGCGACGGTACATCCCTTTCCCTCCCTACACTTCTGATTTATAGCTGTAGCCAGAGCGCAAGTGGACTGTCTTGCTTCATGTATGTGTTTATGCCCTAGCACCCCGGTTCCCAAAAAAATCCTGGTTCCGCCACTGCTCTTAGCTAAACATCGATACCTCTTCATCTCCTTTGTGGATCAACTCCGTTGTGTCATTAGGGCTCCCGTCAACCGTCGATCATCCCTAGCTAGCTTGCAACCACCACAATTTGCCTCGCTGTCGGGACCCCAAATTGAGAATCTGGTGCCCCTCATGCATCACTAGTCTAGGATCAATTCTAGTGACTTCATCAGTGAATATTAAATCCATATCACAAATAACTATGAAAGAAATAATTAATATTAAACATCAGAGTATCGATCTTATGATCAAAACTTACATTTAAATGCCTTCGAGGCTAAACTCTTCAATAAACTGAGCGGAGAACGAAATATCTTCAGAGTAGCCAATCCATATGCCCACAGACAATCGACTGGGGTAGCTCAACCTAGTACTCGCTTTCATCATAAAACCTCTCGTTGATAATTGCCCTTTTCTCTGCAAAGTCTTAATACTGCCAGGAATAGGCAGCCCACAAACAAAGTTTGCAAGAATGAGTATAGACAAATACTCAGCAAATCCCACATGGTGGAATAATGCAACTCTATCATTTATATGCAAGCTTAGTACAAAGGATAGGCCATAGGACTATTTTGCATAAACAGCATTTAACAAAGGCGTAATAATATGTAGATTTAAAAGCAAGTAAGCAAATTATTTGATAAACAACATTTGATCTATAAGCAATGGCACACAGCCTAACACATAGCACAAAGCTCGATAACCTGCACCCAGCAGTAACCACAGTGACAACCCGCTATTTGCATTTTGAAAACATTATATCTTGCTCAATACAACCAAGCATTTGTTCATGACCGAGAACACGGCTATTCGAATTGCTTTTAACACTCTGCAGAGATTGCATATTTTTACCCATAAGATACAACGCATCTCAACGTATGATCAGGACGGAGAAGCTTGTAACCTAATAGTCACGGGACCAAATTTAAGCAGGTGGCTCTCCCGATGACTACTGCACCACCTAGAGCCAAACATCTGGATCACTAGGCTACACACAGTTAGTACAGATACATTGAATGGATGATGGCCTTCATAAGCAGCACATCCCCCCCAAAGAACCTTCATAAGTAGTTCTTGCCTAGCTTGCCTTGAGATACCACAAGCTTATACTTAGTAACTTAACTGCTAGACTTAATCGAAGTCAAGCTCATGGTTTGTACCGTATTTTGTCTGGCATGCTCTTACAAGATTAAGTCCTTAGGATAACTAAAGCAAGACTTCCTTCTAGATTTGCATCATAGCCTCGCAACACATGCTTCCACACCCACACAGTACCACTTGTCTTAGTCGAAACACCCACACAGGTTGTTAACAATTTGCAACATATGCAACAATCACATAAGAGCAACACATGCTAAACCAATATGGAGCAACACATGTCTCCCTCACGTAAAAGCAACACATGCATTTACTCTCAATTCCATATCTCTCATTAATTAAGATTAATTAAACCAAACCCAGGTAACGTGCATGACTAAGCAAACTAAATACGCTATCATCCCACATAGTATCATTATTATCCAACTAAAATGATGACACATCTAGGTTACAAAGGATAATTGGTAATACAACATTTTAAATGATGGATATAACTCGAATTGGAATAATTAAATTCCCAATAAAATAAATTAAACATAGCAATGCAATTCTATAAATCAAATTCATTTTATTTGCAAATAGTATCAACATGATAAAGGACTGTGTGTAACTTGCCTTACAGAGATATCTCATATACTTAGTCTTATTCTCAATTCTTGACTCTTTTCATATGACACATATCCTTCATTGATGATACTTAGTACGGCAATCCGCTACGCGAATAAACAACGAAAAACCAAATAACTCCAAACAACAAGAAATCAATCTGTAAAGTCAAATAAAACTTACTAAAAAACAATTCATAATTTTATAATAATTTGGGATGAATAGAATTAATCTAAATAAGAAGACTATAGACAATAGGGGTTTGATGCATAAGATGGATCAACAAAGGATAGGACGAAAAATAAACAAGAGAATATTTCTCGATATACGATTAATCGATAAACTAAGTAGAGAATGACAATGATCTGAAATAGAGGAATAGGACGTTCATGACATATGGGCTCTCATGTCATAAACTAGACGCAAGTGAATTAAAGTCACAGACGATGACTGGATTAGGGTTTCTATGTCTCATGGTATAGACGATCAATAGTAAGAAAGTGATTAACCATGTTAAATAGGATTAATAACATAGCAAAGTCTATACGTTATATGATAAAGGAATAACCTATATCACAAATCTACAACAGTTTAGAATGAAGGACAATAGGATTATCGGAATAAGACAACGACATAACGTCTCATGTCATAAAGGACTGTCGTAGCAAAGGAGATTAACAAGTAGGTAACATTGGCACAATTGGATAGACAATGACATATTATAGGGGTTGAATATGCAATAGTAAGGCATCATCACTAGCCTGTGGTACTGATCTGTACTGTAATGTAACCTGTAACCTGAACCGTACCGTACACTTTGGGGAAATATGGCTAAGCATAGCAAGGGCACAGATGATATTTCCAAGGCTTGCAAAGTATCAAATTGGCATAGAAACGACCATATGAACACAATGACGTGGTCGGAATTTTCAGAAAAGACCCACAGCGGCCGGTGGCACAGCAGGGGCTTAGAGGGCATGGCTTAAATATTAGCTCACGACACAAAACCTTAGATCATCAAAAAAAGTACGTGTAGGAGGTAGAGCATGGTGAGTACATTTCTGAAAAAATTTGGCTGGTGCAATATATGAACAGAAGATTCCGGAAATGGCCACGGAAGCTTCTAGGGCAGCGATCTTGCAAAATTCATACTGACTAGTTCGGGCAGTGAAAAATTATGAAATTTGGCAGGATGATAGATGAATGTATATAGCACAATGTGGCGTGAACAGAATTTCCAGTAACTCACCATAGCAGCGAGGAACACGATGCCAAAACAGGGCACCGGCAAGGGTGCAAGGACAACCAGGAGTTGGCCGGCCTGGGCATGAAACATGGTAAGCACAGTGTAGATGAAGATCATACGAATCCGTTTTCGAAAGTGTCATGGATAGATCATGTTTAGAGAAGAAACGATCTACTAGTGAAGATGCAAATTTAAGAGACATGAAACTCACTGTAGATTGAGCCAACGGTAGAACCTTTTAGTGGAAAAATAGTTCATGATGAGTACATCAAAGTGACGCGAACGGATTTTGCATACCATCTCCAGAGAAGCGAGGAACGCACGGCGAAGTCGTGGCCGTGTGCTGAGTACGCGCAGCACATGCAGGGGCATGCAGCAGGAAGGGAGGCGCTCAGCAGGGAGGGCAGGAGGGGAGGCGGCGCTGCAAGAGGAGGCCGGCGCGGTGGTGGTCAGGGCAGCACGCAGCGGCGACAGCAAGGCGGCGTGGCGGCACTGGAGAAGGCGGCGCTGCTGATGGTAGGATGGTGCGCAGCAGGGGCAGCACTGTGGAGGAGGCACGCAGCAGGGAGGAAGGACAGGGGCGCTGCAGGGAGGAGCAGGAAGGAGGAGGGGTGGTGCAGGAGGAGACGGCACGTGGCAGCGGCGGCTAGGGTTAAGGAAGGAAGAGGAGAGTATATATAGGGGAGAGGTGGGTTGGCTTGGCTGAGCCTAGAGGGAGAAAGGATAGCGGGCCGACCAGAAAGATAAAGCCCAAAAGATTTTCGTAATTAATTAATTTAATATTTTCAGAAAATGCTTGAAAGCCAAAGTTGTTTAATTTAAATAGCAAATGGACCCCCAAAAATCCATGAAAATTCCAAAAAATATTTTGGAACATAGAGAATACGAGAAAAATAGTTTTGCCAAAATTTCATATTATTTTGATTACATAAAAAATAATTTGAAAGCTCTACTGGACAAAACAACAAATGAATTGGTTTTAGAAATTACTAGCAAACTTTAGAAAATATTTTATAGTAATATAAACACAATATAAAATAATTTTGGAAATCTTTATGTTGTGTTTTATTTAAATGATTTATTTGAAAATTCAAATAAACCCAATAATAGGAAATAGCTTTAAAAAAATCATTGAAAATATGAATAAAATATTTAAGGCTCAAATAAATTTTATTGGTTAGAGACCTTGACTTCCACAAAAATGGTTGTCAAGTTTTGGAAAATCATACCAAATCTTTTATTAGAAATTGAAATTTAAGATAATTTATAGAAAAATTTTTAAGAGCTATTTTTACAAAAAGTTTTTGAAATTCCAAAATTGGGGATGTTACACTTGCGTAGAGATGGGATGAGAAACCGACACGGGAGGGGAAAGGCTAACGGGAAATGGGGGAGGAGGTGGCTAGTAGAGGAGACTAGGTCGACTGGGAGGTAGAAGGAAGTTGGGGGCAAGGGGAGAGAGATGTGGAAGGAGGTAGAAGAAGAGAGATGTGCCACTTACATATGGGTCCATCGCCACGTCAAATACCGCAACGTAGCTGGTAGCTACAATGGCAAAATCACCTCCTAAACTGATCAACGAGGTTATTTGTATGGTTTTGCATAGTTTAGGGTAGAACATATGTCTTTTAAGTTAATGAGGTAGAGTGAACAAATATTAGTATTTGAGAGTGCAAAATAGATTTTTCTCTTGCACATTTGATTAGCCTGTTGCCTCAAACTATTAGAGCATCTTTAGTAGCGTTTCTAAATTTGGATCTCTATATTTTTTTTTCCAAACCACTATTTGTTCTATATGTTTCTATCATTTCCAGCAGAGTTTCTATTCTCGAAAAATATAGAAACAAAAGAGAATATCTAAATATAGAGACTCGGAGAGAGAATCTCTAAATTTAAGGATGGGCATAGAGACTCTACTGAGATGATATAGGAACCGAGAGTATCTAAATATAGAGAGGATTGTTTTTTAGGCATGCTTTTAGCATAGCAAAATTACAAATTTTCCAAACTATTCCCGCCAAAATCCTGTGAAAGCGTACGCTTTCTTTTCTGGACCCAAAAAAACCAGAGCAGCGATCATCACTCCTGCGCTTCAGCATCCTAAAGTAGACCACGTTGCTGGATCGCCGGCTATTCGTACACAGGAAGCGGGCGCGCCGGCGCGGTGCACGCGCAGATGTCCGAAAGCGGCGGCCTGGTTCGCCCCGTGGGCCCCACGCCCCTCAGCGTCCCTGGGCGCGAGAGCGTCAGACCGAAATGTGGCGAGACGCGGGCACCGCGAGACGCACGAAAAAGGCCGCACTCATGCGGTGTTGCCAGTTTCAGCACAGCGTTGGCACTGGGCGCGGCGCGGCCTCGAGCCCTCGACTACTTGCCCCCCCATCCGCTGCGGCTCCTCCCGATTCCCAATTCTCACCCGAAATTCGAATCGCCCGCCTCGCTTCTACCCCCGCGCCGCCGATGCCCTCCAGGCGGCCGTCCCCGCACGCCGCGATGGACGGCGCCGCGCGCTCCTATCCCTCCCCGTCGCCGCCGCGCTCCAAGAAGCGCTCCTCCCGCACCAAGCCCCGCGCCGCCGACCGCCGCCGCATCCGCTCCCCGAACCCTAACCCTAGCTCCCGCCGCCGCGACCGCGGCCGCGACCTTGATCTCGGCGCCTCCGCCTCCGCGCCCTCCCGCAAGAGCGAGCGCAAGCGCAAGCCGCGCTCCTTCGCGGACTCCGCCTCGCTCGCGATGGCCATCGCCTCGCCCGGCGGCGGCGGCGGCGGGGGTGGGAGCCACGGCGCAGTCCAGAAGCTCTGGACCGACGCCGACGAGCTCGCGCTGCTCACCGGCGCGGTCGCCTTCCGGGCGCGCCACGGCATCGCCCCGCGGCTCCCGGACATGGGCGCGCTGTTCGAGTCCCTCAGGGGCTCTCTCCCCCCGCACATCGACCAGTCCAAGGTGTACTACAAGCTGAAGCGGCTTAAGAGCAAGTTCCTGCACTCCGCGCCGGGCGCCACCAGCAGCTCGCACGAGCGCCGGGTGCGCGACCTCTGCGCGGACCTCTGGGGCGCCGAGCTCGCGCCCCAAGTAGAGGCTGACGCGGAGGCCGAGGAGCCCGAGGAGGAGGAAGCTGACGACGGATACATTGGTAGGGATGTGGAGGTGGCAGTAAGGCTACCGGTGATGAGCGAGGTGCTTGGTGAGTACTGGAGGAGGAATGCACGTGCCCTATCAGGGGTGTCGCTGGAGAAGGGGTTGGCGTTGCTTCGAGCCGAGGAGGGCAGGGTGGCTGAGACTAAGTGGAGGAGGCAGCTTGATTCAGAGATGCGCACACAGGCACGCCATCATGATTTGGCAAAGGAGGTCTATGGTTTGCTCATCGACTCCATCAAGGGCCTAGGGCCTTAGCTGGTGGTACAGATCCCACAATCCTCAGTGCTCTGTAAAGTGAGCAGTTCCCTTCTGAAGTTTAACTTGCTTGGACTAATTAGGTTGCATTTTCTTCTCAGCATCAGCTCAAATATTCAATGTTGGATTAAATCACAATATTTCGTTTTAACTAAGGCACAGAATGACATTTGTTGACTATTGGGATTTAATTTTTGGAATATGAACATGCTTGTCTGGCTACTCTACTTGCAAATTATAATTGTTCTGGAAGTTAAGTTTTTTCCACATCCTACCCTCTAGGTTCAATGGTAAAATAGCCCATTTTCTATTCTAAGAGCAGTAAATCAGCAAATTTTGGCAGATTATAGATAAGCTAGCAGGTGTTTTGGTTTATAACTATACAGGGAAGCATTTGGCATGATGTTGGTCTGAAAAGACAAGGAATTTTACTTGCTTTGGAGTATTTAGGTCATTGGGTACATTTTGTGCTCATCATCAATTTGGTAATGGATTAATTGATTCAATTACAACGTACAACATTTTGTTTAAATTTAGTTGGAAGCTAGCATGTCTTGTTAAATTACCCAAATTCAACTTTCCAAAATGATAACATACTTGTTTGGTTTTCTCTACCTGCAAACTGCAACTTTATTCGTTGTGTTTTTTCCCATCTGAGTTCATCCTCAACTGTAAATGTTCTAGTTTGTTTTCTTAGAGCACTAAAGTTACTGTGTTAGGTGTTTGGATTTGTAACCATCAATGCCTAGGATTTCTAACAGGATATCATTCTTTAGAAAAGTGTGCAAGTTGAGTTTAACTTGCCTTGTTTTCTGCTTATCATCAGTTTAATATTGGAAAGTTACTTATTTGTTTTGAATTGTACTCAGAAATTAGCATGCTTTTTCTACTGCTGCGATTCAATTTTGCAAAGCAATAGCTTAGTATACTGCTTTACTCGCAAAGTAGAGTTGTCCCGCCAATTTGGTTTCATCATTTCCTGTCTATAGCGTCAGTATTAAAGTATCCCACTTTCTTTTCTGTGAGCACTAAGCTAGCACGTTTTGGCATATTCCTGATGCGCTAGGCTGGTGTTTGGATTTGTAATAACTAGATAAAGCAAGGTTTTCTATCATCATGTTGGTCTGTAGGAAGGTGAGCAGTTCCCTTCTCGAGTTTCTCTTGTGTCGGACTATTAGGTTACGTTTTCCGGTCGTTAAGTTTAATGTTTGGTTTAGGCACAAACATTTTTTTATTTTATTTGTAAATTGGTAAGTGTATCAATGTTTTTGATTGAATTTTCCAAAAAATAACATGCTTGTCTAGTTTGTTTACTCTGCCTGAAACGTAGAACTGTGCTGGCAGTTTTGTTTGTTTTCTCCTCAGCTCTAGCATGAATGCTAAACTAGCCCTTTTTCATTTCTGAGAGTACTACATTTATTTTGGCGAAGTATTGATATGATATATTAGGTATTTGGATATCATGTTGTGCTAAAGTATTACGCTGTAATTTTCCAACTGATGGTATGCTTGGTTGTGTTTAATCTACTTGCAAAGTAGAACTATGATTCCTTCATGCTGGCATGATTTTCCTTGTCTAAGCAATGTAGGATGCATTCAAAGTTGTCCCTTTTGGACAATATTACTATTAGACGTGTAGAAAAAAACTATCAACTAGATAAATTAGTTTGAGTGGCATGTAGTTGTCAAAGCCATCAAGGGCATGGGAAGCTGTGGTTATCTTTAAGCCAAGCTAGAATATTGCCAAAAATAAATTGAACTGATGCTGAATAGTTGCTATTCTTGTATGCTCTTTGTGCATCTCTACTTTGTGGTTTTGGTTTATAGTTCTACATGTTGGCTAGAGCAGTGCTGCATAGACAAATATTTGGATAGAAACAGTGAAACACAATTATAAGATTTGGATTTATTGGTTAGCTGGAATATGGATCGATCAAGTATGCATATGTACTATGTAGTATGCCTATCATATGCAGACATTAGTAAGCCAACTTGAGAAAGTTAGGCATAACATGAGTTCATGCTATATCGTCCTTTGAGCATAGAGGATTGCTCAAGTTCATGATGCTGTTTATGTGTCGAGCTGCAAGGTGATAAGAGGCTGCTTGCTTAGACATGGGATGATCGGAAGGGTTTACTTGGCTTGAGAAATCCTTGAAATCTTCATGGATCTTTGCTTGGTACCATGGAAGTTTGGACATCTATATTTGTGGATCATGTTGGTCTCACCTAGACATACAGTTTTGGCTTAGATAGTTAATTTTGATTGTTTGACATGTAGGAAGATTACCCTAGGAGATACTGAAAGAGCTTGCGTCATTGTTGTGTCCGTAAAATTGAGGGAGAAATATGCCACTAATGTGGGCAATTGTGTTACAACATCTACCGTGGTGGCCATGTACCATCTAGTCTTTTTTCACATTGTCACTATAGCCCTATTATCTCCTTTATTGTTGTGTTGTATCCATCACTTGCGGTGTGCTGTAGGGTCTGTGTAGGTGCTCGATGTCGGCCAGTCATTGCAATTCGGCCTAGATAGGCAGACTAAGAGGTTGAGCTGCCTAAGCAGTCTAAGCCGGTTCGAGGTGGGCATGGCGGTGCGGTTTCTGAGCTGCACTGAGCGGGATGGATCTAGGAACGAGGGGTTGGACAGACTTGGGAGGTAGAGGATGAGGTGAAGGAAGAGGATCCGAAGGTGCAGGAGATGGCGGCGACGATCATTTGAACACATTGTTGTGAGGCGACAGAGCATAAAGAGGAGAAATAAAAATAGAACAGGCTAGGCTAGCCGACCTTGTTTGGGCCCATCTAACTCAGACATATACACTTGAAAGGAGAAAAGGCAGGAGGCTCTAGGTTTCCCTCGTACCTCCATATCCGTTGCACATGGCACAAGCCGCACATCACTTGCATCACCACTATGTTAAATTCATAATTCATCTCATGGGATTTTAGTTACCTTGTGGTTTTCCATATAGGCCATTGCCACATTACCTAATTTGCCATGCAAGGAATTGCACCCTCTATCATATCGAGGTCAAGTACGAGGTGATGTTGTTCGGTATCCTCTGTAGTTAAAACCAAATCTTTTGGCACTTGACATGCTTATGTAAATTGAATATCGACATGCCACATATTAGCTAGGTTTGTCTTTTTTCAACATGTATCTATCGAGTAAGGCATTAGTTAACAAGCAATTCACCATAGTAATCATAGTGTATTAATTGTGGATGTAGGATTGTCGCCTAATATGCATTGTGTGCTCATGGAAACTAAAAGTGATTGATGTGAAGAGATGTTGGATGCTATGATCGGTGTTTGGGTTCTCAAAGATTTGTATTATGATTCTCTTCATGTCCCGTGTCATCATGCTCACATTGTTTTAATCTTCAAAGTCCCACACCACCATATTGGTGAGATCGACGCCCAAGTCCTTCATAGCATGGGCAATTTACTTATTCATTTGTGCTTCAACAATCCCGTGCTCTAGGTTTGGCCAAGCCAATGGCATGCTCGATATGGGTAGGACCTAGTCCATGCTAGGCTTGAACATGAAAGTCCATGCTGGGCTCAAACATATTTCATGTTGGGCTATATTTGTCTATTTGACCTTGTCTAGAGTTGGGCACTTTCCATTTTGGGCTACCAAGATTAGAATTGAGTTTGAGAGGGCTTGCAAACCTTTTCATCTTTTGATCTATCCCCATACAGAGTTGAGTTATTATATATTCTAAGTTGACTTGGCCATATATGTTTTGTCTATTTCCACTCATAGCCATAGGACCCTCTTGGCCTCATCAATCATCATTGCTTCTTTGTTTTATGAAGGTTGAGTGAGACGACTATGCTCTCTGTCCATCCAATTCTAATATCATGTACAAGGGGATGTTTCAGATTGATTATAAGTCCTTGAGACTTCATTATGAGGTTGGTAAAGAGGGGCTTCAGCTTTGTGGTAGGAAAACATCTTAAGCTTTGTTGTGAGCCTTGGCTTTAAGTTGCTTGATGCTCAAGCTCCATTAATGAGGTGAGGCTTCTTAGGTTTCTCACTAAATCTTAAGCCATCCATGTACTAAGAAGTTAAAGCTCCTTTACAATAGCTTCTTTACGAAGGCGACCTCTAGCGGAAGCTAATCTTTCCAGAACATGTCCATAAGCTTCTTGAAAAGGCCCAAAACTTGCAAGCTGTTTGCGATGGCTTAAACAATGACTTGAATCTGTCTTCAAGATGAAGGTCAAGCCTCCCCAAATATAATATGCCCATGCATTGATTTGTATCCCCAAAACTTAACCTTTTGAGGGAGCCAGTTGGCCCTCCCGCACGCTGCAACATAATCCTAAAAGAGGGTGATGTATATAGCCCACACAAACGTCAATTGGACCGAGAAGTGTGTCGACCTCCTGGTTGAACGCCAACAACCTGATGATCACTTTAGGAATGAAGCAACATACAAGTTTAAACTAACTCTAGTCAGTCTAATGCCACCAAACAGACTAATTCAATTCCTAGCTAGCCCACTAACAAACTGTCCATGTTAGCAGCAACTGAATGGACCCAAACTGTGCATCTGTTGGTTCTCTTTCTATACACAATCTGAACCGTGCTAGGAATATGGACCGCCACAAGCTCTGGTTTTATTTAATTATAAAGAGATTGGGTAACATGTATGAAATGTTGGTAGGGATATTTTATGGAAAAAATTATTGCTTGCTTCCCATGGGTGTATATGCCCCTTTTTGTGGGAAGTGCATGACACAAAATTACCCTGATTTCATAGATGTTATGCATAGTTTGTTATGCACAAACTAAACCTATAGCATCCGTAAGTCAAGTTTGTCTATACAGTACAATAACAAAAAAAAGGTAGTATGTGATGCATTGCACACTTGTCATTTATGGTTCTTGATACAAGGGATAAATGCTATTGAAATTTGCAAATGTGTATGACATTACGTTATATATGTGCTACATCCATGGACTTTTTCCCTGTTACTTTGGAACTGCCTGTCACACTTTTCACAAACAGGGATATAGGTCCCCATGGGCGCTAAAATATAGTGTTCGTGTTGTAAGTTACTAAGTTATGAATGGTATGGAGCTGATGTGCTACTTCTAGTGTTACTTATTAAATAAATGCATAAAAAAGAAGCAATGATAAATTATACATTTCACAAACTACCCACTATGTTCCCAAATACTTGGCCTTTGGCTAAAAATTATGTTGTGCAAAAATCGACACTTTACAATTGTTGTAGGTCTAAAGTAAGTACCCCCGTTGACTTAGGAGCGATGGTACAACCCCGCTGTTTTGTGTTCCAGGCGTCCTTTTTTTCAAGCCATCCACGAGGGGTCTATGGAAAGGATGCGGAGCACAGGCTTGGCGGAGCAACGCGGAGCATACACGAAGCCTAGCAGAGCCAGAGCAGGGCCGACAAAGCAACGTGGAGCATACGCGAAGCCTAGTGGGACTGAGGCGGGCAGGCGAAGGAACGGGGTAGGTGAGCAGACGGGGCGCTTATGCGGAGCAGCATGAAGGGAACGCAGAAGGGAACGGCGGAGCAGGGATGAACTTCCCTCGAGGTTTCCCGGAGCGGTGATCTACGAAGGATGAAGCAGTAGCGAGTGGGGTAGCGACGGGGCATACCATCTTGCCGCCCACGAAACCAGGGAGACAAACCGTACAGCCAGACCTGCCACCCTGTCAGGGCACTTAGGCAGGCCCTGCACCATGCCAGGCTAGCCCGTAACCGCCACACATGTGTAATTTCCCTTGTAACCCCTCATAGGATGCCTGGCGGGAGGGCAAAACTGTAAAGAGGCTGAGTAGAAGCCACGGAAATGACCACCGGACACCTGGTCACAGGGCAGGTGAGAGGCAAAACATGTAAACTAGATAGAAATGACCCTAAGGCCCCTGGTCAGGGTTGGTCGGGGGAAAAAGGGGAGCGCTATCAGATCATGATTATGTACAAAACCCCTCTATAAAAGGAAGGCATAGGCGACGGAGAGAGGGGGGGATTCTTCTCTTTCCAGCACCTCATTTTCCTACTTCGAGCGTGTATCGAGTGAGTGCGAGAGTCTTCTACGTCAAGCTACTCCGGGAGCGTGAGTCCTTCTACCAGGACCTCACACACCGGGGGCAGCTCTCTTTCCTGTTTGTGGGTTCACCCACGCGACAATAATTCCCTAGGCATTCTTTCCCCAACATGCCAAATTAATCCTCCCGTTTTGCTTGCTTTGCCACCTTATGATTTGTGCTGCAATATTAATGAGGAGTATTTTGATCAATTTGTATATAAAATATTAAAATATGATTGTGTAAGTATGCATTTTTTTTTTCAAAATACCATGTATTTGGAAATAGAAAGAGTAGATATAATTAGGCAATGAATGATATATGTCTTGTCTTTTGTGCTTGTCCTTCGTTTTGCAATGGAACAGAACTGCATAGGTTTTGTAAGGATATCAACTCAAACAGTGGAGAAAGGATATGTCAAATAGGGATAGTTGACAAATGAATAATTAAGACCAGTTGTTGTGTTGATTTTTATTACTGCTGCCTATTGTTACTACTTTTGAACTAAATTACTAGACTAACAAGTCTTATTTTTATTTGCTAAAATTGCATGTGTGTTATAGCCTGCCTTCCTAGGGCGATTTATGATTAAATATTTTCTTTTGGAATAGTTTGCTTGGATAAATCCCTGCAACCATATCTTTTTTTTCTACTAACCTACGTTGCTGCTTCTTAATTCGTGTGCCATTACCTAGTTGGTATCACATGCTGTGATACTGTTCACCAGTTTGCTTTGTTTGTCACTAGCCAACCGCCCCGTGCTTTGTTACGAACAAATACCACAATGCTTTTCACCATGTTATATTTGATTTGTTTAACTCATAGTCTTAGCTCCGTTTTCAACCTTTCACAGCTCAGCTCCTCTTCTGTGCTCGACCGTGTTGTGCTTTCACGCTCTTTAATTTGATATATCTTAAGATAACAAGGAGTTTTCTAAAATACAACACCCTAAAATAAGAAAACAAAATAAATAGGATGATTTGATATATCTTGATTGATAAAAAACTTCCTAAAATACAATGCACCTAAATAAGGAAGAAATCCAAATAGATAGAAAGTGTTCTACGTTGATTTAACCGTTAGATGTGGAATGGAGGGTGGAGATGGATGGCGTACTGTCGCCGCCGCCGCCACCACCACCATTTGAGACTTTTAATAGTAGACATTTCTTAGTAAAGTGGTGCGTTTTTAAGAGAATATTTGCAAACTTCATTTCATGTTGTTGGTGTGATTAATTAATGACAATACATTATCTTGCACCATAGTTGCCATAGGATTAACATTTTATTTTCCAACTTTGGGCACATATAAATTTCTGTTTTATTGTTGTTTAAGTGAAAGATCCTCTTAATGTACTGTATGTACAAATTTGTCTTGTTTTGTCGGGACTTTATTAAGTTGGTGACCTTACTGTCATTTTAGTAATTGATGGCATGCTGCAAACCTGTACTGTAAACACATATGGCTGATATGTTAGGACGTGAAAGCAGTTTCTCAGATGTTGTTTTGTTTGTTCTACCTGTAAGTACAAACCTTAACTGCTGCAGTTTCTGAGGATTCAGCGTATTTTTTATCTAGGTTGTCATGTACATGCTACTCAAATGTTGTTAGTTGTGGATGTTAGAACCATATTTCATGTTTATCCTTGCTTCAGAGTGATATTGTACTCCTTTATCCCTAAGCAATAAACAAATCTTCCAAAGCGTTACTTAAGAGTCATTTTATGTACTTGAATGTTGTAAAACTGTTGCTAAACCTAATTCCTTCTGCAGGTGATGTTCGGTGCAGTACATAGCTGGATACTTAGGCGCTATGTCTATTTTGTAGGCTGATCAACCCATTCTGTACTTGGTTGCTGACTGACAAGGCCCAAACACGGTGTGACGTGCTGCGTGGCTTGCACGACCCTGTTGTGTTAATTTCTGTCTAATGAAGTGAAACTAGTTAATGATCGTGTCGGACATTTAGGTCTGGAGATGCTTATTTTGTTAATCTGACCACTCTAGGTTTTAGATGTGCAAAGAAGGCTTGGTGCACGATCAGGACATCTTTCACGTTACATGTTAATGTTACATTCTCTGTAAATCATTTGCTAACTACTATTATGATTTCAGATGTATTTTGGAAATGTAAGAATCTGCTGTGTGTTTGATTTCGAACTATCTGTTAATTGCGGGTGAGACTGGCAGAGTTGCCCTCATCAGTTCAGTACTTGTGTATGTTGCTTTGCTCGCAGCAGAGGTGTGAGGTTTATATTAGTCCCAAGATGTTTTGTGCCTTGGCAGTTGGCTGGCCTGTCCTTGATGACAGGGCACCTTTCGATTTTGGGATCGGCCGAGGCAGTCCGGTTTGTAGCTCCGCTCAGCCAATTTCTGAAGCAACAATGAGTTCCTACCTGAACATTTGTCTATGGGTATGTGTCTTACAGTTTTGCCTTGAACAAAGAAATGTTTTTCCGATGGAAATGATCCGCTGCATTGCATTTAATCATTGTAACATGCCATTCATATGAAAATATAGAATATATTGTCAGAATTACTAGAAAAAAAAATCTATGCATGATTTAAAATGTGCATATAAAACCTGAAATTAGGTCTGGTCATAAAACTCCCACTCAAATTTCGCGAACAGGCTAGGAGTCCCCTCTCTTTTGTTTTTATTTTTGAGTGTTACTGTGGGGATTTGGCTATTTGGTTCCACAAATCACATCCGCAAAAATAAGACGGGTTTTTATCATCCCCATGGGGATTTGAATCCAAATGGTGAGCTTAGCAAGCCAGCGTCTTACAGTCTTACTATCTGGCTGCCAACAAGCTAGGAAAAGTAGTGTGTGTGTCAAGTAACTTCATGTTTAGCTAGACTGAACTTCTTTAAAAGCAAGGCATTCAAAATTATCCTTCAATTCAAAGGCTGCCATCAAGCTTGGAAGAGTAGTGTCTGTCTGTCAAGAACTTCATGTTTAACTAGACTGAAGTTCTTTAAAAGAAAGGCATTCAAAATTATCCTTCAATTCAAGAGGCAAAAAACGGTAATAATATGATGATGTCTTCAAAATCATATCCTATAAATAAGTCTCACACAGATAGTTTCAATTTTTGATCATAAGTTGATTACAAAATAATGGAATGAACAACATTTCTTATTAGAGGGCCCTGAAAGCACAAGATCTATTGATGCAGTCTTAGATTATAAGGTAAAAATCCATTTGGGTTGATCCTAATGCGTTTTGAAAAATCCTTCTATTTCTTTCTTTCCAAATATTCTAAATAGTGTAGATCAAGGCGCCATCCATTTCCTTCCGCTTTTGAGACTAACCGAGTTTCTAATCTCCAGATCAAGGAGATTGCCTAACTGTATTATTCAGCAGGTTTGAAGACTTGACCATGGAGGTCCATTCTAGAGAAGATTTTGGACCTATCACCTTCGCAAAGGGCAGTGCAGGGAAAGGTATTTTGCTGTCTGGCTCAGACACGCACAAAGGGCAGAAAGCGTTGTGACTTGTGAGGCCATCCTCTTGGATAAAATTTTTTTGAAAAAAAATTAGAAGTTCAATTTTTTGTAGAGAGAGAGAGAGAGAGGGGAAGGGAGGTGATGTAGATGTCATCTCATCAAAAAAATCGCACGCATGACAACCGCTTAAACAATTAACGAAAAACTAACAATCATCTCAGCATTTAACGGTATCTCTAACGGTTTTGAGGATATGGTGCAAACGGATACAAGTAGGCCAAAAAAGTAAAATTTAATTTCAATGGGCTAAGTGGGACTTCGCTACAAGTTTAGAGAGCAACAGTGTAATTTTATCTCTAAAAATACATGTATGGCTTTCGCCCTACACATACGAAATCATTTCATGTCCGATATAAAACTGAGCTAGCACCAAAGACATCAGGCCCATCACTGACTTACATAGGGGAGCCACTATAGAACGACCATCACCCACAAAGCTTCCTAACCAAGTTTGTTCAGAATTTCGCAGTGCAAACCTTTCCCGTGTTCCCGTTACATTTCTTTAACACTTGCAATGCAACCTAGAAAGGACAGACAACATCTAGTTCCTATCCAATTCAGATATTGGTTACTATCCCATGTAGTAAAGTGGCCTGAGATCAGATATCATTTTTAGTTTTCCCTTGAACCCCATGGTGAATGTGCACCAAAGGAAGCAGCAACTAGGTCCACGCCCACTGCATGTTATCAGGTGGGATCTCCACAGCGATCAGTGTCTCAGAGCACTGCATTACTATTACTACTGCTGCTTCCATCTTCCAATCACGATCATTGCCTGATTGAATATATCTAGATGCAGTCATTTGCAAAGCATGGATACTTTACCAACTAGTACGTACTATCCCTACGCGTGGCCAGAAGACACCCAAACCCCATTTTTAACACCAGTTTTTGGAAGCCAACAAATGTTCCGGAAGGTTCTGGAGTGTCAGTTGCAAAGATTGTAGGAAGGAGTCAGCAAAGGTCGAATTAGGTAGAAGTAAAGTTTGAGCCAGTCTTATTATAAGTTATTTTTAAAATATATCCTAGTTTGATATGTATATAATAGGAATAAATCGAGTCCAAGTAGGGTACGAGGTTTAATCAGTTTAGGTTATGCTAGGTATAAATATGTAGCCCTATGGGGCATGTAAAAGGTCCAACAACAATCAATTAAATCTATTTTTTACTGCCCTTTACTTTTCATCGTATTTAGTCTAGTTTTGCTGTATTTTGTCTTCGATCAACTTGTTGCGCATCGACTTCTCGATCGGCTTCAGGATACACCCCAGAAGTTGTTTGCAAGTAAGTACTGTCTCGATTTAGTTCGATGTACGGGTTTGCATCGGCTTTTAGTTTTATCGAAATACTATCTTGGTCGATATTGTTGTGCATCGCCATTTTGACTAGGGGTTAGGTTTCACCCTCATTTTATCAATCAATATATTCGTTGGCGATAATCTGTTTATCCTCGTTATATCGGCTTGCAGTTTGCTATTTGTCGATAGCCTGTTTATCCTTCGTTCTATTGGCTGAATCAACTTGTTGATTTAGCTGATAGTTTGTTTACCCCTTGCTCTACTATTTAGTCGATCTCGACGGTTTAATAGTAGATTGTGTACCCTTTAAATCTATTGGTTTAAATCTGATCTGAGCCGATAGCTTCATTATCCTTTGAATTTGCTATTCCTTTTGGTTGTTCTGAAGTGTTGAAGGTTCATATTATCTTAAAATCTAATCGGCTATCTAAAACTGATTACGTCTCTTCTTGCCGATTACAAGATCAAAACAGGTGGCACATCCTGAACCCTAAAATTTGGTGCTGATGGGTCCAAAACCCTAAGTACGCAGTGTGTTTAGCCGGTTCAACTTTCGGCATGAACACCCACCAATAATGCATACATATAGATCAACTTGTTGCAACTGCATGGTAAAGTTCTCTTGGTGTGATTAAGACAAATGGATTTTAGTGGCCTGCATCCTATACTTCACTTTGCAATGCTAATCATGGTGGATGAGAAAAATATGCATTGTTTGCCACCAATGTATCCACTACAAGGCGTGTACTTGTGAGTCTCCAGTCACTTGTATGTACACACTGCAGCTAGACGAGTAAGCCTCCAAGCATGGCTTCTCTTAAATCTTTCAGCTCTGCATGCCTATACTCATGCTGTATATAGTTGTTTTGGATGAAAATGGTGATCTGCTTGGTTGATTGATACGGCATTCCGGCCAACGGTTGCATGATCAGTGGGCAGGTTGACTATAGGGCAATGAAGATATGGAAAACAAACGTCATGATATGATCGGCTTCTATTGTAGTTCAGACCCATCTCAGTATCCCACTGTCAGTTATGTTTTACAAACTATCTTGGCAAGAATATCTGAGCGATCGAACCATTCACGCATATAGTGATTAGCTAGTACCACTACTCTGCGATTTGTCTTTTCTTCAGCTTTAAGCTGAGACGATGTGCACGTGAGGCTGTGTACATCTCGCGATGTAGAGGAGGAAATATTTTTTTTATTATGTAAAAAAAGTTAGTACCACCACTAGCTGGAGTTTGTGCTGTTGGTTGTTTCGGTAGTTTTTGTCTGGACATCTTGATTCTAGAACTCAAGTTATATTTTGTCTTAAAGTAGCACTTGCTAAGTCTCAGTTCAGACTCGTTCACTTGTCAGATTCAAAAGAGGTTTATACTTGTATAGCTTTTGGCTGGCAGTCCAATTTGTGCTTAAATTGATTATTGGTTTTGTTAGTACCCTTTACTATTGTTATATTAATCAGTACTGGTATTTTAATTTGGATAATCTCTATTTGCATAATCTGTCATTCTGCACGAAAGCTATATTGCACCGATTCTGATTTTGTTCCGAAACTTTGCTGGGCAAGTGTGCAGACCAGAATCAATAGATATTATTGAGATTTTGTCACATATAGTTGGTGATCGAAATAATCCTTGGCATGGAGGCTGCACAATTTTGCGTGTTGAACCGGCCACCTAAGAGCAAATATTTAATCAAAGCTTTAATTTTGTGCAATATGCAAGTGGGAGTTATTTGATTATTTTCCTTCTCTATCATGAGACTTTGTAGTAGCAGTAGAGTTACATCTTCTAACACTATTGTTATGCTGCTGCAATTTCTTTTCAGTTGGTATCATGGTTCTTGTGTGATTATTATTGCTGGGATGAATAAGATATTCTTGCTAAGACCGTAATTTTTCCAACAATCCAGAAAAACTATTTGTGAAATGGCTGCATCTTGTGATGGTGATGAGTCTCGTATAAGCTGATAACTGTGAAATGGTAGAGGGACGGTCGGTGATGGAGCAGTTCCTTAAACTTACATTCCATGTTCGTGACTTGAATATGTACGACCGTCTCCTACTAGAGAGTTTTCAAGTTTGTTAGACTCCAGTTGGGTCTTGAGGCCCATTGAGACCTGAGAGAGCCTGATCGCTGTGTGTTTGTGGGTCCATCTCATGGGCCAGTTCGCAGTGGGCTATAACAAGTGGTATCAGAGCTCCAGGTTTGAACCCGTTTCGACGGTATCGGACGAAGTGGTCCAATGTGATGAAGTGGTCTCATACCATCTCCTATGGAACTTACATGGTGTAGGACGAAGTAGTCCGGTGTGACGAAGTTGTCCGATGTGTGATGGGGGAGATTATTGGGTTTAGTCCCACGTCGGATAACGATGATGGGGAAGCACGACTTATAAGGTGGGGGTGTCCCTCACCTAATGGACTAGTCTTTTGGGTTGAGTTGGCCCAAAGCCTTTGTCGTTGCTCCAGTTGGGACTTGAGGCCCATTGAGACCTAGGGAAACCTGATCGTTGTGTGTTTGTGGGCCTATCTCATGGGCCAGTTCGCAGTGGACTCTAACAAAGTTAATATAGCATGATTTTGTGATGGCACAAAGACACTTGAGAGAGCGCTTGACGTTCTATGAACCGTCGGCAGCTATAAGTGTCGAAGATCGTGCCAGGGTCAATGGTAGTAAGGGCAAGACTCAGATCCTAGTGAAGAGCTTGGGATGCAACGAAAGAGGCAAATGCAAGAAACCCTAGAACAAGCCTAAATGAAAACGAATGAAGAGGAAAAAGGAGGACTTAATTTGCTTTGTGTGCGGGGTGGCTGGCCACAAGGCCAATCGTTGCTATAACTGCAAGGGCAAATGCTCGTCTCCAGCTCAGCACATTGGACAGAAGGCTGAAGCACATGTCGCTTTGGCAAGCTCCATACAGATCGATACGTACCACAGGCCTTTATGGCAAGCTCGTCAAGTGATTGGTGGGTTGATATACGTGCTGCTAGACATATATGTGCTGACAGATTATGGCTCCGTTAAAAAGTTTTTTTTAGATTATTTTTTTTGAATTATTTAAAAAAAATTTCCAAAAACTTATAAATTTGCTACAGTAAAACCGCCAACCGTCAACCGCTAGAAACCGACAAAAGAAACAGAGCCTATGTTTTTCTTCACGTTAGAGTGAATGAGGTGGATCTGTCCTGATGGGGAACGAAGCCTCCGTGACAATACGTGGAACAGGACAAGTTGGCCTGAAGCTTACTTCTATCAAAACACTTGTTCTGAGAAACGTGTTGTTTGTACCTGCATGATTCGCAATTTGATTAGCGGATCGATGTTGTGTAGGCAGGGAATTAAGCTTTTTTAATCCAATAAGGTCATTTTGGCTAATTTGTTAATTTTTTGAGGAAAGGCTACGATAGCGGAGGTATGTTCTGTTTGTCAGTTGTTGATTCAAATAATATAAACATTTTTAATGTTTCTCATTGTAATAATAATCATAATGTTTGGCATTTGAGGCTATGTCATGTTAATTTTAATTTTGATGTAGTAGTGCAGCTAAGTAAGATGGATTTAATTTCTAATATAATAATATGAAGGGCCAAGGTGTGAAGTGTGTGTGCAAGTAAATTAACCTTGAAAACCTTTTCATAATGTTGAGGAGAGGAACACTTCACCACTTGAGCTAATCCATTCAGAATTGTGTGAAATTAATGGTAAATTAACTAAAGGTGACAAAAGATATTTCTTTACCCTTGTTGATGATGCGACTAGGTATTGCTATATTTATTTACTTAAATCAAAAGATGAGGCGTTGGAACACTTTAAGATCTATAAAGCTAAGATAGAGAACCAACTAGAAAAGAAAATCAAACGGTTAAGATTAGATCGAGGCGGTGAATGTATTTCTATGGAATTCTCTCAATATTGTGAAGAAAGTGGGATAATTCATGAATTTACTCTACCATATTGACCTCAATCTAATGGAGTTGCCGAACGAAAGAACCGAACTATTTTGTGATTTGGTTAATGTCATGTTACAAAATTCAGGTATGTCGGACTTATGATGGGGTGAGGCAGTTCTCACAGTTAATTATGTTCTAAATAGGGTGCCACTTCACAACCGTGAGAAAACACCTTATGAAGGATGGAAGGGGAGAAAACCTAACTTATCATTTCTTCAGACATGGGGATGCCTTGCAAAGGCGCATGTACCATCACCGAAGAAAAGAAAGCTCAGTCTCATTGTGTCTTTTTAGGGTTTGCACATCACAACACTGCTTATAGATTTTTGGTGATCAAATCAGAGATAAGTGAAATTGTAGTTAATACTATGATGGGATCTCGTGATGCGACTTTCTTTGAGAATGTGTTTTCTATAAGATCTGATATTATAATCGTTCCTAATGGTTCAACTGAATACTCTATTTCTCCTAATGTGGATGACACCACTCTTGATTTGGAGTTGATGAGAAGTAAGAGGTAGAGAAATAAAAAATAATTTAGCGATGACTATGTCACCTATCTCATGGATGATGAACCATGTACACTTTCGAAGGCATACGCATCTCTAGATGAGGAGTACCGGAAGGAAGCAGTTTATAGCGAGATAGACTCCATCATAGCTAATGGAACATAGGAGATCACTGATCTTTCTGATGGTTGCAAGCTAGTGAGCTGCAAATAGATCTTTAAGAAAAAGCGAAGACCCCATGGTACTATTAAAAAGTTTACGGCTTGGTTAGTGGCTAAGGGCTTCACGCAAAAAGAGGGCAAATATTTCTTTGACACGTACTCTCCTGTCACATACTCAAATTTTTAAATTTGGCATAAAAAATTTTTCGCAAAAAGTTATAATTAAACCTCTACAATTATTCCTCAACTTTTAAGAAACTTCTAAATTAAACTTCTAATTTTCCCTAAAAGAAAACCCTATTCCTATTAATTAATCCCATAAAATAAATAAATAAACAAATATTATTTTCATATTTGAATTCTACTCATTTTTTTGGATTTTTAGAAATTTATTTTATATTTTTCTGAGCTATATACTATTTTCTATAAATTTTGAAAACCCTAAATAAATTCTAAAAAACCTTTTCTTTTAAAATTGAGAACCTTCCTTTTAG
Source organism: Olyra latifolia (assembly GCA_036346145.1). Lineage (NCBI taxonomy): Eukaryota > Viridiplantae > Streptophyta > Magnoliopsida > Poales > Poaceae > Olyra > Olyra latifolia. Next base: position 8,491,414 of record CM070530.1, read on the forward strand.
GGAAATTCCCCAGAATGCGCTTTCTCTTTCGGGAAATACACATCCACTTAAGCCAACCCAGCCGCCCCTCTTACTGACTTTAGGACCCTACTTGTCATCCGCTTATTTCAATCCAACGGCGCCCATGGATTCTGATCCAATCCAACGGCCGCCGCTGTTCTTCTTCCTCCTACTAGTGCCACCACCAGTAAATCCGCTGGTGCAGCCATCGCCACTGGATTTCCACCGCTGCCGCCGCTCCCGTCCATACATTGCCCTTGTTTCTCTCCCATCGGATAACTCACACCGCCGCCGACACCCCCCACTGCATCATCACCCTTATCCGCCGCCGATAGCCAACGAATTACTCGCCGCCACCTCACAGTGTCGCCACCGCTATTGCTTAACCCGCTGTGCCCGCCACTCCACCCACTACCCTATAAAAACCCTCTCCCCGGCGCCGCTACACCTCGAACCACCTTCCTCTACCTTCCTACTCCCTTCTACTGCCCGGTATTGTCGCCGCTGCCGCTTCCTTCTCTAGCTCCAGCGAGCCTCCTCCTCACTGCTCCGATGCCCCTCTGGCCTCGACGCCCATAGATGAAATCATCCACTCCCCACCGTAAAGCTTTTCAAACCATCAACCACCCTCGGTAATCATAGGAGACTCCCTCTCGCCGCTACTCCATTCCACCGCCGCCCTAACTCCGTTGCCCTGCCGATTCCGGCCATCCTGAACCCCGCTGCGACCACCAAGAAGACCCACATACTCCTAATTCCATTAATCAGCCGCCAATTACTTACCGCCGGCCTCCCTCGCCGTCGCTGGTGAACACCTACGCCGCTCCTCCATTTTTCCCCATTTTTCTGCCACTGACAACCCGGCCCCACTCGCCAGCCACCTCAGCCCGCTCGCATGCCCACTCCCTCAGTAAATATCAGGCCCCACATGTCAGCCCTACTGCGCACCGGGCCCTCCCTGTTAGCCTCTTCAGCCCCACCTGCGTGTCAACTAACTGGGCCAAGCCCAATACCTAACCCAGTATTAGCCCAAGTAAGGATTTAAACCCTTTTTAATTTCTAATTTTATCTGAGTTATTTAATTTTATTAAAAATACCAAACTACTTCTATAAATTCTGTAAAAATTCTTAAAAATATAAAATAAGATAAAGACTTTATAAAAATATAAAATATCGTATTTATTTAATAAAATAACCTTAATAAATCCTTTTTGCTCTCTTTCTCATATACAAAAATACTTCAAATTTCAGAATTTATTATAAACCCATTTAAAACATATTATCATCTAATAAATATATAAAATCTCTCCATAATCATTATTTATAATCACCAATTATAAATCATATATACTAACCTTAGCCTTATGCTGCCCAAAATACCTATCAACACCCCTACCTTTTTTCTTTTAGAAAATATTTTCAAACTTTTAGAAAATCGTACAACCCATCACCCATTTTACCCCAGACCCTTTTTATTTATTTTATTTTGTATTTTATTTTAAAATCTTCTTATATGGATATTTATTGAAATTTCTCTTTTTCTATTTTTGCAACGTATAGACGACAAGCTACAATAAAAAATGTCCAGAAGATATAATAAGTGTGATCCGATCTTCAAATAAGGCAGGTTTTCTACCCTTGAAGCATATTGAATTCCCAATTTCATTTATTATCTATTTATTGCATTTATTTTCTAGTTATTTATTTAAGAATCATCTTTTATTTAAATTATGATATTTAACATTTTATGTAGAATAGATATTCCAAACCCACAACCAAAAGCCCACCTAAAAATGGTTAAACCTAGTAATACCTTAGTATAGGAAAATCTAAATATATAATTATTTCAACAGGTAGGATATAAAATGAACAGAAGACGGAAAAACAGAAAAGTGTAGGCATGCATTACCATATGGGTAATGGCATGGGTAAGATATTGCCTTAGTATTTTCGCAATACCTCTGGAATACTGGCCGAGTAGTCACCGGTAATGATCGTGCAGAGGCCAGGCATTGCCAGGATTTGTTTCTGTAATATTGGGCCGGAGTGATTCACATGTTACCGGCTGTGTCTGTGCAGAGGCCAATATCGCCAGGGTTTTTCTCCAATGTTTGCGCGTGTGCGGAACATTGCAAAACTTGGACTAATAAGAATAGAAATGACACACTAAACACCCAACCATAATACTGGCCATTTTACGGGTAAAGTTGGGTAGCTTCTGCAGAGCTGATAACAAAAACATTAATGGACCATACTTCTGGTATATGAAATTGTGTCAACCAGGTGATACCTATTTCTATTCAAATAAATCCATGGATTTTAAGAAAAGATAATGGTTGTTTGATAAGTTAAGAATGGAGAAAGAAGATAATGGTTTATAAACTTATTTAAATGTTTTATAAAATAATTTTAAATGATGACCAAGTCTTAAAATGTTGCATAATATATTCTAGATAAATATAGCCTTTACCTTCCTTTGATTCATTTACATGTAGTTAATATTTCATTTCCTATGAAAACCTGCAAGTACGATTAGTACTTACCCACATTATGTGGGCAATTTGCTTATTTATTGAACATGATCTACTTTATAATCAGAAATGGACATTTATGAAGAAGACTGGAATTCGTATAGGATCAATTTCTATGACTTACCTTATGGTCAGGCTTTGCCTGTGGTATATGGACATGTATTTTTATTTTATTACCAGGTTTATTTCCGCTGTAAAATATTTTGTAACATGTAATAAAATAAGCAGGCTGTACTATTTCTGAATCCAACTGAAATCCTGGACAGTTGGCATTCGGGACATTTTCTGTTAAATCTATACCGAAATTTGGTCCGCCACATCTCCTGTGGCTCGGATACCCACGATTCGATAGATGTTAGAATCGCTTTCCTAAATAGAGAGTTGGATGAGGAGATATATATGTAGCAACCTAATGGTTCTCTCGTTGAAGGGCAAGATAAGAAGATATGTCGTTTGATTAATTCTCTATATGGTCACAAATAGGAGCTTAAACAATGGCATGAGAAATTTTATAGTACTTTGACTTCGGTCAGCTTTTGTGTAAATGAAGCCGATAAATGTGTCTATTATCATTTTAATAAAGGCAAAGTTATCATTCTATATCTATATGTAGATGATATATTGATATTTGGGACCAATATGGATGCAATCAATAAGGCTAAATCTTTCCTCTTCCAGAATTTTGATATGAAAGATCTAGCTTCAACTGAAGCTGATGTGTTCCTAAACATCAAGTTGCTGAAGGGTGAGAATGAGATTACTCTAAAGCAGTCCCATTGTGTGGAAATGTCCTAAAATGCTTTGGTTCCATGGACTGTAAACCTTTTTCCACACTCTATGATACAAATGTTAAGCTGCACAAAAACACTGGACATGGAAAAATCCAGCTTAAGTATTCCTAGATAATTGGTTCACTGATGTATTTGACTAGTGCAACGAGACCAGACATCTCATATGCTGTAAGCAAATTAAGCCGGTATACGGCTAATCTAGGAGATGATCATTGATTAGCACCTAGAAAGGGTACTTAGATATTTAAAAGGAACTATTAACTTGGGAATACACTATTATGGTTATGCTGCAGTTATAGAAGGATTCAATGATTCTAGCTGAATGAGTGACTCACATGATATGAAGGCTACGAGTGGCTATGTTTTCACTCTAGCAAGTGGGGTTGTTTCGTAAAAATCTTCTAAGAAGACTATTCTTACATGATCCACCATGGAGACAGACTTAGTAGCACTCAACTCAGCGGTTGTAGAGGCAGAATGGCTCAAGGAGCTGCTCTCTGACTTACCAGTGCTAGAAAAACCTATTCCAGCTGTGTTGACCTACTGTGGTAACCAAACCGTTCTGGTTAAGGTCAAGAGTAGAAAGGATAATATGAAATACTCAAAGCATCTTAAGAGATGTCTTAAGTCTATAAAACTTGCTAGAGAGATGGGTGTAGTCCCTGTGGATTACATCTAGTCTAACAGGAATTTGGAAGATCCTTTCACCAAAGTAATGACACGTACGGTCATTCTTGTAATATCTAGAGGAATGGGACTCATACCCATATAATGTTTCCCATGGTGGTAACATATCCTAGAAGATCAAAGATCCCGTGAACTAGGCTCTTGGACAACAAACTGTTTGGAAGCGGGGAGTAAACTTAAAAGTGTCATGTTTGCTGCAGTACTCCATCTGTATGGTAGGTTGAGCAATAGCTCTCAATGGATTCAAGGCCATAAGTGGAATTTGGGAATTGTCCTAAAGGATTCCTGAGAATCCACGTGCGTGAGCATGATTGTGAGGTCGCAATGAAGGAAAATGTGGGTAGACTTGTTGAGGCTCATGAGATAGATACCAAGGCATGACCATAACGTCCTAACCCGAGAGGGTTAGCTTAGCTACCTTGTATAGAGTGCAAATTGGATGAAAGCTCTCACACCAACACTTTGGATCAAGGTGGAATCCTCCATTGTTTGTGTAGAGTCATAGTTCATGATGCTAGATTTAGGGTTCAAACCAGAAAGGTACCCAAGATCAAATAACTATATATAAAACATTGTCACTATTTTATGAGTTGTCAAATCGAGAATTTTGATGGGGACTGTTTTATCTCGGGGGCAATTTGGGAATTTTCCAATTTGTCTATGGGTCCCACTAACTAGACAGTAGGAGGAAGAGATGCTCAATGAGCCTCCTGGGTGTGCACATAGAGAAGTCAAGCATGGGTGGCGTTTTCACTGGCGATTGCTAGCTTTTTGGCTGGTCGTTCTGTACAAGTTCCTCTCCTTCCCCTCTTCTATTTAGCTGGGTCACCACGCTTGTGAGAAGTACGCATCTTCTTTCTCCCAGATCCCCCTTTCCCGGCTTGATTCGGTTGGTTTCGTAGAGCTCGGTAGCAAGCTACCTTGTGCTTCTGGACCGTCCGTGGCGTGGCTGATTTAGGGTTCTCCGAGTTTCCGATTTGCTGCTTGTGCTTGATTTGCATGAACTTGGAGGTGGGATTGTGTAGCTATTGACGCAAAAAGCTGGTTTTTACATCCTCAAAATTTGCATAAATGTTTTTTCACAAAAAATCATGCTATCAATTTCCTTGTAAATTTTTTTTATCAAGGATAAATACCATTAAAGAAGGTCAAAATTATAATTTTCAAAATATAAAAAGGCCCTAAAATATTTTATAAGCTCATATTTAAAATCTACTCTTTTTCTTTGAATTTTTGAAATTTTCTTATATTTTTAGAGTTTCATACTATTTTCAAGGATTTTCACATACTCTAGAAAATACCATTTCTTTATTCCAAAATTAAAATAATAATAATTATTATTATCTACTTGGGCCACTTCCCTCAGCCCATGTGGCCACCTTCCCTTCCTTCCCTGGGCCAGCCGACCCTCCCAAGCCCAGACTCCTCCCTCCCCTCTCGGGCCTCCCTTTTTAGCCCAAGATAACCCTCCTCCTTTAGCCCAAGCTTATCTCCCCCTCCTCTCCTTGGGTCACCTCTTCCCATCAGACCCAACCGCCCACAGGCTTCGCCTACTGGCTAACAAGCCCATAGTTGGTCCTCTTCTTCCTCTGGAAACAGAAGGAAACATGACATACTGTGTGCCACCAGCCATTGGAAAATTTGCACCCCGGCCGCTATTCCATAGCTTATCTCCCCCCAATTTCTTCATGAAAGTTGTAGATAATCATCCCACAAAACCATTCAGCCCCATGATTGAACCAATCCACAGCCGAGCCACCGGGATTTTGCCCAAAACTGCGAGCACCACCATGCCCAAATCTAAGGTCGTCGCCAGAATTGTTCGCGAATTTCACCTCTCTCAGCCTATAAATAGCACCCTACACCCTGTGGCCACCCCCAAGACACATCACCCCCTCCTTACCTCCAATCTTTGCCCCTATCATACACCATCTCCATTAACAACAAGAAGAAGCTCTCTTTGCAACTCCGGTGAGCAATTGCCACCACCTTCGACTAGTTCAAGATAAATTGAGCATCTCACTAGCATCCCCATATCCTTGGCTATACCCAGGTATCTTTGATTATGTTTAAATTAACTCCGGTCATCTTTTCCCTAAATTGCACCACCCCTAAACCCTAAAACCTCACTGCCGGCCACCATGGTCATCTTTTTGCCGTACACTTCGCCGAAGCACTAAGAACCAATCGAAAAGCAATTTTAGACCACTAGTTGACCAATTTTGACTTTTGTCCAATAAAGAAAAGTATGTAAAATGCCAAAATACCCTTAACCATGTATTTTAAACCCATAACCCAACTATGTAAAAACCTTTTTCTAAAAATTTCAGCTTCTTTCTTAATTTTATTTATTTAAGAAAATATTTTTCTGGAATTCTTGTTTACATTTCCTTTTTATCTGAATACCCAGGAAGTGGTAATTTTGAACTCTCTCAAGAAAACCTCGAAGCTGAAGCTGAGAATTTTGAACAACCCGGTGAACAAGACGTAGAGTTCGATTACCCTAGTTCCACCGAATCAGGCAAGTTTCCAATTCCCTAAATAATTATTTATGCATTTAATTTTAGTTAATTAATTTTGTCCATTTTAAATTTGGTTAAGTACTTATCATTTCATGTACAATATTTATGTCCTAATTAGAAATGCTATCAAATTCCATTAGGATAAGTCAAACAGGCAACCTTAGAAAGAATAAAATAAATAATATGACAAATTCTCATATAGCAAATAGGATATTCATAATTTGTATGAATCAAGAAGGTTGTGGAAGAAAAGATAATAAGTATGGAGAAAGGATGATAAGAATGGTGGAAGATAGTATTTAGTATTTTAGCAAGGGACAAACATTGGGTAGAGGGGTCGAATGGTGAGTTGCTCATGTTGCGACACGGGAACACTGGGTTTGGGGGCCGGTGCATGGTTTGTTTTGTTGCTCATAACTGAATATTGTCATGATAGAAATGATACAAAATTTTCACCCATCCATATAATCGATCATTATATGGGTAAAGCTGGGCAGATTCTGCGGAATTGAAAATACAAAATCATTGATGGACCATACTTCTGAGATATGAAGTTGTATCAAAGGGGTGATGCCTATTCTAGAATGATATAATTCAGGTTTTATTTGGAGGAAATGGAGTAAAGTTGATAAAAATAATGATGGAGAATTAATACAAGAAAGTCTTATTTAAAATGGTCTAGAAATAAACTTGTTAAATAAAAAAAATAGCATTTCCAATCTACTATGTAATATTGCATTATGTCTAAATAAATCTATGGGGGACCAATTTTCAATACATAATATTAAAAATTGTTCTCCTCTAATATTACAAATGTTAATCCAGAATCAGTATATCAACATTGCCATGTTATTTAACTATAATCAATGTACATTTACAAAACCAAAATTGTGGCATTATACAAACCACTTTATATTTTGTGAGTTTACGAAATATGTAGTATTGTAAGCCGAAGAGTTCCAGATCCTCTGCTGAAAAATCAAAGTCGGGATCTGCAGCTGAATAGGGATCTGTTCATTTAACATTAACAGTTCCCATACAGCGGGTAAGTACATCAATAGTACTTGCAGGTTTCCATAAGAAATAAAGTATTAATTATATGTAAAATATTTCAAAGAAGGGTAAGGTTGTGATTTAACGTGCTATAGAATGCAATATTTCAAGACTTAGCATCTGCATTTCGAAGTTGTTTTGTAAAACCTTTAAATGAGTTCGTAAATCACTATCTCCTTTCTTCATCCTTAACACATCTGACAACCATTATATTTTCTTAAAATTCATGGATTTATTTGAATAGAATAGACATCACCCAGTTTGACATAACTTCGTATACCTGAAGTAAGGTCCATTAATGAATTTGTTATCATCTCTGCAGAACCTGCCCAGCTTTACCCTAAAATGGCCGATAATATAAATGGGCGGTATTATATCATTTTTATTCAGAATAGTCCAAGTTTTGCAATGTTTCATACAAGGCGCAAACATTGAGGAAAAACCCTAGCGATATTGGCCTCCACACAGACACAATCGGTAATATGTGATTCACTTGGCCCAATATCCCAGAACCTGGCAAATGCCTGGCCTCCGCACGATCATTACCGGTGACTACTCGGCCAGCATCCCAAATGCTCAGTATTACGAAAATACTAAAGCAATACCTTGCCCATGCAATTACCATTCTGGTAAATCATGCCTACACTTTTCAATTTTTCCGATCTTCTCTATATCACAATGTTTATATGACAATGGTGATATTTATCCTACCCGTTGAAATATTCATATATCTAGATTTTCTTATACTAGGGTATTGCCAAGTTTATCCATTTTAGGTGGGCTTTTGGTTGTGTAATTTGGATTAACTATACTACATAAAATGGCAAATACAATAATTCAAATAAGGGTATTTCACAAATAAATAACTAGAAATTAATATGATAAATAAATAAATAAAGAAATTTAGGAATTCAAAAAGTTTCAAGGATAGAAAAACCTGCCTTCTTCGGTAGTCGGGTCGAGCTCAAAAGTATCTCCTGGATATTCTTTTTCAAGAGATCCGGAGGCGATTAATTCGTCGTCTATACGTTGCACGTACGAAAAAAGAGAAGAAATTTTAATAAATATCCAAATAAGAATTGGAGAAGCATGATGCATGAAATGATGGAAATGTATATAAAAAGGTTTGGAGTGGATAAGTGATGGGCTGTACGATTTTTCTAAGATTTTAAAAATATTTTCAAATAGATAAGGGTGGGGAGGTTTGAGTAAAAATGAGCATTTTCTCTAGGCAGCATGAAGCTAACACTGGTATACGTGTGAATTTAAGTATGGATCGACAAATTTCCAGAGATCAGGGTTGACGACAAATATTGCCGGAGTTCCGAGATGGACTCTGTCAAAGATATAGGGGTGAAAAATTGAATATAAATTTTTATTGAATTATTTGGTGCTATAATATTTTTAAATATATTTTTAGCTTTTTTAGAATTTCATAAATTTATTAGAAATTTTAAAATGCTTTTATATATAAGAAAGTGAGCAAAAGGAATTTATTTGAATTATTTTGTTATAAAGATATAGAATATTATATTTTTATAAAATTTTATACTTTATTTTAAAATTTTTGCAGAATTTTTGGAAAGATTTTGATGGTTGAAATAAAATTCAAAAGCTTTAAGGGTATAAGAAATTTAAAAGGGATATTTAATCCTACTGGGCTATAGTACTGGGCTCGGCCCGTTTACAAAGCGAGCTACTGACAAGCGGGGCCCAGTGTGTAGAGAGAGAGAGAGGGCGCACACGGGCGCGGCAGGAAGGGCTGACAGATAGGGCCGGGTGGTCAGTGAGGGAGAGAGGGGAAAAATGGGAGGTGGCGGAAGGGGATGACGGCGTCGGTGATGGGTCACCGGTGGCGAGCAATAGATGCTGGAAAAATGAAATTGGGAGCAAGGGGTACCTCGGGGAGGTCGCGGGTGAGCTCGGGGTGGTCCGAGGTTGTTGGGCGGCGAGGTCGAGACGGCAACGCTTGTGGGCTGCAGCGGCAAGGGCACTCCGGTGATCACCGGTGAGGGGGGAGATGGTGGCGTTAGTTTCGTAGTAGAGAGTGGCAGTTTTTTTTGTATTGGGGTCGGGGTTAAAGGAGGGCCGAATTAGTGGTGAAGGGGTTCACCGGTGTTGGAGACGAAGGCGGCTCTAGGAGAGGTTTGGGGCTGCAGAGGGGAGGTAGAGGAGCAATGAAGGGAGCTTGGGTCATAGTAGTGTCAGGGGTTGGGCTTTTATAGCCCTAGCAAGCAGTGGCGGACACGACATCGCAAATTCATGGCCGCGGCGGCACGAGGTGGCGGCGAGCAATTGGCGAGCCATCAGGGATGGATAGGGGAGAGGAGGTGGCAGGTGAGGTTATCCGGCGAGGGTAAAATAGGGGCAGGGGGCGGCTGGGCGTGGCGGCAGTGGGGAATTCCAGCGGGCGGCGGTGGTGCCGGTTGGTCGAGTAGGGGCGGCGCACCAGGAGGAAGAAGCAGCAGTGGGTGCCGTTGGATCTAGGACTGGATCTGTGGGCGTCATTGGATTTGGTTCAGGGACTGACATGTAGGGCCCATCGGTCAGTAAGAGAATGGGTTGGAGGCGGGGTTAAGTGGAGGCGTCTTCAGGGAAAGCGTCTCCAGATTTTCCAAAAATGGAAGGTTTAAATTTAAATGGGAAATAATTTTCCAGAAATTGAGTAGAGCTTTAGAAATTCATAGGAAATTCTACGGGTTTCAGAAAATTATAAACTAACTTTCTGAAAATCTAGAAAAATGTGGAGAATCCATGTATGAAATAAAATTTGTTATTTTATGGAATGAATATTTTTGGAAAATAGAGATGATTTATTTTTCTTAGGGAATAAATAGGAATTTGGTTTAAAAAATTCTAAAAATCAAGGGATATTTAAAAGAATTTAAATATGACTTTTTATGAAAAATTTCATGTCACAAAATCCTTCCGTACATTTCTGTTTAACCAGCATGTTAAATAATAGATTTATATGATGGGAACCTGCAAGTATGTTATATACTTACCCATTTTTATACGGGCTACCTATTCCATGGGTAGGCCCTGTCTTTACTATAGAGGATTTTACATTTAAAGACATGGATGAATTCGGCATAGACTTCTAGTTTTACTTTACGTTCAAGCTTGCCTATGGTGTAAAGACAGTAAATTTGGAAAGTGTACTGTAAATTATTATTTTTGATGTAAAATTATTCAGAAATGTAATAAAGGTTGGCAGTTTGTACTGTTTCTGCTATACAACTGAAATCGTGAACAGTTGTATTTTTGGGGATCTTCCCGATCACACAATCCCCGACAACACCGAAAGCAGGATTCTAGCGTGCCAGCCGATTTGATCTACAATCGGTGAGAAAAAACACAATCAGCTATCAGATAGTCGATTGGATCTAGAATGTAATGAACCTGCAACATTTAGAAGCAGTCCCAAACGAAGCCAAAGATAACGAAACTATCGGCTTAAATAGGATCTAAACCAATAGATTCAACAGGATAAACAATCTACCACTAAGCCAATGGACTCAATGAAGCAGTAGAAAGAGGGTAAACAAACTATCAATTAGCCGATCAAATTGTCTAATTGGTAGAACGAAGGGTAAACATACTATCGGTGAATAGTGAGCTATAAATCGATAGAACGAAGGGTAAACAGTCTACTGCCAATGAATGTGTTGATCAGCATAAAGAAGGGTAAAATCTAACCCTTAGTTGAAATAGTGATGTACACCAATATCAACTAAGATAGTATTTCAATCAAAAGCTGACGCAAACCTGTGAATCGAATTTAATCAAGGTAGTACTTACTTACAAGCAACTCCTGGGGTATACCTCAAAGCCGATCGAAAGGTGATGCACAACAAGTCGATCGAAATCAAAATACGACGAAACTACTCTAATTAAGACGAAAAGTAAAGAACAGGTAAAAAGTAAATGTGTTATATTGATGTGATGACGATTTACACGTCCCAATGGTTAAATATTTATATAGACTCATGCCTCAATTTAAACTAGAACTCTTATTTCATAACTAATACAGACTCGATTTTATCTTCTAATTTTACCTAACTATTCCTAATATACTTGGACTCAGCCGTTTCGGATTCTCTTGCGTCCCAACTGGGACTCCTCTTGCCATACTTATCTTAACCAATTTGGGCTTTCCTTTTCGTCTATTTTCAGCACGTATCCCCTTAAAGCCCAAGCCGATTTCTAAAAGTCTCCAGAGCATCGGCTGATTCCAAAATTAGGTGTCAACAGCAGCAATCTGCTACTTTTCGACTCTGCATCTTTCATTCTTTGTTGATTGGTTGCTGAAGTGGAGGGCTTTGTATCTCTAAGAAATACACTATCAGAACGGTGATTTGGTAGTGATATTTTTTTGGGATAGCGACTTGTTCGTGCCTAGCTCGTTCTTCTTCTCGGTGATTTTGAATATCACCGCAACAGTAAGATTTTCTAATCTCTATATCTTTCTCAGCCTGCAATTCTAGTTACTAGTTTCTTGTACCTGGTTTGGAACTAGAATTAAAGTGCTGTGATTTGTTTGCAGCCTGTTAGTGATTGTAACGGGGGCCGGCAGTAGCTTACTGTCTTGGGGACCTTGCAATCTTGTGGGTTTTGGAAATTGCTCGATGATATACGGATTTTAGAGACATATGTGACAAATCTCTATATATAGATTGATTCTAGAACTGAAGTTATATTTTGTCTTAAAGTAGCACTTGCTAAGTCTCAGTTCAGACTCGTTCACTTGTCACGTTCAGAAGAGGTTTATACTTGTATAGCTTTTGCATGACAGTCCAATTTGTGCTTAAATTGATTATTGGTTTTGTTAGTACCCTTTACTATTGTTATATCAATTAGTACTGGTTCTTCAATTTGGATAATCTCTATTTGTATAATGTGTCATTCTGCACGAAAGCTATATTACACCGATTCTGATTTTGTTCTGAAACTTTGCTGGCAAGTGTGCAGACCAAAATCAATAGATATTATTGAGATTTTCACATATAGTCGGTGATCGAAATAATCCTTGGCATGGAGGCTCAACAATTTTGCGTGTTGAACCGGCCACCTGAGAGCAAATATTTAATCAAAACTTTCATTTTGTGCAGTATGCATGCAAGTGGGAGTTATTTGGTTATTTTCCTTGTTGATCATGATACTTGGCAGTAGCAGTAGGGTTACATCTTCTAAATCTATTGTTATACTGCTGCAATTTCTTTTCAGTTGGTATCATGGTTTTTGTGTGATTATTATTGTTGGGATAAATAAGATATTCTTACTAAAACCGCAATTTTTCCAACACACAGTTCAGACTTCTCCCTTTCTGATTTCCTAATTGCTCTCTTTACAAATTCCAACGGAAAGGATTTTGTCAGCAGCTTAGGATTCATCAAGCAATTTGGCTAGAAAACGGCTGGTAAAGATGTTAATTTGCTGAGGCGTACTAGTCACACGTACTATTGGTTGCTAGTTATATAAAGACCAACACGTTCGTCTAGCTAGATGCAAGAATCACAATGCAAAGCAAACTACCAAGCATCAATACTAATTGGTGCGAGTGATGGATTGATGGTATTGGTGCGGTGTAAACGCTGGAACAGGAACACTTAGGTGTGGTTGTTTTCAGCTTATCTTATCAGCTTATTTGACTTATCTCGTAACTTCGAGAATTTTTCGAGATGGCCTCAAGAGTCGGATGCCCTTTGTGTTTAGGGTTTAGAGAGCTTTTAGACACGCCTACAAGATAAAAAAAGATTTAAAAATTAATTCAAAAATAAGATCAGTCAAATAAGACACAAAAATCGATGAGTTATTTGACTTATTTACGTGTTTTATTTGACTTATCTCACCTTTTATTAATTTTTGAATCTTTTTTTTATCTCGTTGGCATGTCTAAAAGCTCTCTAAACTCTAAACATAAAGGGCATCTGGCTCTAGAGACCGTCTCGAAAAATTCTCAAAATTACAATATAAGTCAAATAAGTTAATAAGATAAACAGAAAAGAATCCAGCATTGCTTCACAAGACGACGATACGGTTCGTCTTCGCCTGGGCCTATCAGCTGCATCCGACGTGCATCCAAAACAGACTGCAATGCCATTATGCCTGGGAATCGAAGCCGCGTAGATAATCTCATAGGATAACTTAGAATGTTCCTGTTGCTTCGTACTCTTGTTTGTTTGTTTTTTTCTTCTGTTGCTTACACCTCATCAATCCATATCTCCAAGTTGCTATTAACCTACTGTTAAGTGTACCAACACCAGAGGTTTCTGGAGGTCAACAAAAATTAAAGAATAAAAATCCATGCAGAAGTTTCTGATTCTCATGCCTCTTGTGGTGCAAGAAGAGGGAAGGCAAGGTGATTCAGAGATGCAAATCCTAACAAGAGCGCACTATGCATCGACGCATCAGCTTGCACTAACTGGCCAAGGGCCTTGGTTGATTGCACTAATAAGTTAGGTGTATGAGTGTGTCTTATGGTTGCCTTGCTTGCTTGCTTCTTACACTGGGAAAAGAACCACTCCTCCAATGCACTCTCAGCTCTAGCTAAGCTAACTGCTCATCTCTTTGGCAAGATGCATACTTAAAGCAAGGAAGAAAAAAAAAATGAGTGATCGAGCGGGAGAGCATATGCTTGGCTTTGGGCAAATGGACTAAAGTTTTTTTTTGTGCATATAAGACAAGTGTCTTTTCTGAATCTTGATTGCAAAGAAGCTAAACTTTTTTTTTTGAAAGCCAGAGCATTTTCAATATTTTCCCTGTGATAAACTGAACCACACGAGTGCTTTCTCCTCCAACTTTATACACAAAACTAAATGATAGCTCGACCATTAGGGGAATGCATTATTTGTGGGTGCCCATTGTTGTGGTACAAAGCTGACAATCTTCTATGGAGAAAGTGAGTTCAGTCAAAATGTGACACTCAATGCTGCATGGATGTGCATGGTACATAAAAAAAAAGGCCTTTTGTGGTCCTTGGAGAGGTACCAACATAAACCGAGTACTAGAAGGTACCAAGTGAGGGATAGCAAGAGTATTACAAAATTTTGGTGCCATGGACAGGAGTGGGGCGACATGGGCTCACCGACAGCAAGCGTGCAGCGGCGGTGCGTAGACATGGGCACGATGTGTAGGGCAGCGGCGACATTTCGGCACACAAGCAGCGGCGTTCCGGCATGGGACAACGGTGGCCAACGGCTCTTCGGCGCATAGGCCCTAAGGAGAGGCCTAAGGGGCAGCAACGCTAGCATGCTCGATGGCGGCGCACGGACAGGAGGAGGAGGCTCGAGGTGCGGCGGCGCCATAGGTGTGAGTAGTCGGTCCAGGCAGCGGTGCAGGCCACATATGCATATGTGTGGAATGAGTTGCAGCGCGGGGAGGCCGAGCGACGGTGTGGGGGTGGCATGGGGAGTTTAAGAGAAAGTGTCGGGAGGTGGCGCTAGGATGGTGGCTGGTGACTGGTGTAAGATGGGGGGAGAGAGAGAAAGGAGAGAGAGGAAGAAAGACCAATTACCAGATTGCCCTTTAGATATTCGAGTACTGGAAAAATTCAGGAAATAACACTCAATTCGTATGCCACAGAGAATGTGTCTATGATATGTGGGACCATATGAGTCAATAACAGTGGGTCAGGATGTCATATACTGAAATACGAATTTTAAATAGTGTCATTTGCAGAATCTCCCATTAGTACTTAGTGAGGTTGGAGTGGTGCCAAGAGGTAGCACCTCACCATAACTGTTGGATCCGATATGATCAACGTCTCTTATTAGACTCTTATTAGACGTATCTATACGTCAAGGTATCAAAGATGATAAAACTCCTCTTGAAATAAACATCTATGTCTCCATCGATCCTTTCTTCCGGCTTTCTCTTGCATGCTTTTCTTTGAAAGCTTCTTGCGTGTGCACTCATCCCAACTTCTCTATGTGGCTCCCTAAAATACGTTCTATCTTCACCTACCAAGTACCCCACGAATTGTACAATATAGAGACAGATAACAATGGGCTCCCTTTTCCACTCCCCTTCAAGGAATTCCCCTATAAGAGACACACATGAGAAAAATAAAATAGACCTTTGTAGGGATGAGACTCCGAAAACCGATGGCCTAGCCCAACCTAATCTCCTCCTTGGCCCAGTCCAACCCCTCCTCTCCCCCCTCCTGCCTGCCCTAAGTCACAACCCTAAATTCCTAATCCCTCCTACATTCCACCCAACCCCCTTCATATTGCCTCAAGTCCTCTCCCAATTTCCTAATTCCTCTGCACTTCCACTCCCACTCCTAAGCGACTAGTGGTGGACAGAGAGCTGGAACGGTAGCGGTGAGGAGTTGGAGTGACGGGTGCGGGTAAGATGGAGTGGCTAGCGGCTCATAAACTAAAGGAATGTCTCTATCGTGTTGATCTGACCACTTGATGAACCATCCAATCGATATATTGTTTTGGCATGTACGTGTCTGGAGCGGTGGGCATGGGGGAGCTAGAATGGTGGGTATAGTAGTGGGCACAGGGGAGCGGACCTGCTGGATCCCGTTCACCTGAACGACTGAGCGGGGATGAAGACGGGAATAAACCAACCCTGAGACTGGGGACGGGATGAGGACAAGAAGCTAAATTTTTTTTTATGTCTTAGGTATAGGGATGGGTTCCATTCCTCGCAAGGGAATGTTCATGTTGCCATCCCTAAATGCAACTTATATGCCTTCTTTTTGGATATTACTTTTACTCATGCATCTGATGGAAGGAAATGAAAAGGGGCGAAACCTTATCCCTTTGGCCTGGACACATCTATGACTCTCCCTCTCGCTCTCTTATTCTTCCCCCACAATCGCTCTCCCATCCCCGCCCCCCCCCCTCCCCGACCTCTCCCCGCTCGCCACACACCTGTTCCTTCATGCCTCATCGCCACCGACCCATGGCTGTCATGCCGATATCTCCCTCCTCCAGCTTAGGCCTCACCGTCCAACTCTATAAACTGCTGCTCCTCTTCACCGTGCTCGTCACCAGCTCCCTCGCTACCGCTGCTCCACGACGTCGGCATGCACCCATTGGTGAGAAAAAAGGGCATACAACCCTCTCATTTCTCCCCCTCTCCTCCCCCTTGTAGTTGCCTCTCCTCCACACATGGCCACAGCTCAAGGCGGCGAGGATGGAGATGGCCTCGGCGATGGTCTCCGCTACATATGGATGGGTGAACTGGGTGAGGCAAGGCCAAGGAGCTGGCTGGGAAAGTTGCAACATTGAACCTGCGCTGCAACTTTTGTCATGTGCATTTGAAACATTGTAAAAAAAATATTTGCAACATTTTTTGTGATCTAGTGAAACATTGCTTGTATGAGTTTGCAACACATTCAAACCATTGTTGAAACATTTTGCATAACCGCTTAAAACAATTTTTTATTTCGACATTGCAACATTATTTCAACGGTATTATATTTTTGTTTCAATCGTTCCTTCTTTTTTTTTTGTTTCCACGGAGAATCCGATTGTTTCACAGACATGTGTAGTCTCACTCTTCTTTTTTTGATGATTGTTTCACAGACATATGTGTAGCTAGTCTCACCATTAATTTTTTGATGTGGAGGAATTAGCCAAATCTTGTGCGCAGCTGCACTACTAAATTTGAATTTTCTTCTCATTTATCGTACAACTAAAGGACTATGATTGAAATATGATTTTATTCGATATACAACTGTAACTGAAGTAATATCATTTTGTACGAAAGTAACCTGCACTGTTGTAGTCCAATTTTATTGAAATAAAGGATGAAGATCTTTTTCAACTTGCCTAGGTCACCTTTGCAATGCCATAGTTTCTCCAAACCCGCAATCTTTAACTTGCCTTGGCTGCCATTCTCACTATGCCTCCAATCCCCTTGAACTGTTTCGGCTCGTGCACCTAGGTAACCTTCTTTGCAATGCCATAGTTTCTCCAAAACCGTAAACTTTTTAACTTGTCTTGGCCACCATTCTCACCATGCCTCTAAATCCTCTTGGACTGGTTCGGCTCGTGCACCTTCAAGTCATTTCCACTATCAACCGCTTAATTACCGCATGCCTAGACCAAGTTCACTGCAATCTGCTACACGACACTTTGATCACTCTAGACCGTTGACCTCCCATCCATGTTCTGATCCAACTGTTGACCTCGATTGACTCCAGCTCACGTGTGGTTGTGCCTCAATAACCAATCAAATGATTTCAAGGCGCAAATGTCTCAACTTGACCCATATCAGTCCACAAATGCATAATATAGCTCACAACATCACATTATCATAATTAGCTGCAATGCAAGTAGACTAATCAACAAGATCACAAAAATCAACAATAATCTCCTAGAGGCTTGTCGGCACAAGCCACATGTCGTCCTATTATGATAGCAGCTCCATTTTCAGAATTTGAATTTTAAACTTTTCAAAACTTGCTCATATTCATTCCATGCTTGTCAAGCACTCACCATATGGTCTCACATAAGATGTTTGTCATTTTTGTAAGAATTTCTAGCATATTTCTATTTTCTTTCCATTGGCTATGGCTTGTAATCATAATCAATGCCCCACAAATTAAGGTCACATGTTTTTTTTCTCTGCAAATTATAGCCATATATGGGCAAGTCCAGCAGTGCCCCATTTCCTACCCCTATTTCTATTTTTATAGGGTTTGGGATTTAGGGATTGCTATTGGGTTGGGCTTTGAAACAGGGAGATGAATAGTGATAGGGTGGAGATATAGTGTATAGGAGAAAGAATATATGAAATAGGATAGGGATTTCTATCAGGCAGAGTTGAGAAATAGGGAGGTGAATAGTGATACAGAGGAACCATAATAGTGACAGGGTTAAGAAATAGGATGGAAAAAATAGGGTGGCAGCTAGATAGCGACCATAAAACATCTCCCATGAGCTTTTATTATACAATGGATAAACGATTAAAATTCACAATGTTGCACATATTTCAACGTAACTGTGGTCTTGTTCTTTTCAGCTTAATCCAGTTGTAGATTATAATCTGAAAAAGTTGTGTGCCTTCGATAGGGGACTTGAAGAACCCAAAAAAATGTTTAAAAATGGTTTTGAAAGTTTTGAGAAAAATACTAAAAGCCTTATAAAAATGGCTCTATAGTTTTTCAAAACTTGGTCTATACGAAAATGATAAATTTCTAGCTGTACCTTTTATGGTGATCTTTCTGAAGCAAGGGACACGAGCTTTGAGACTATCAACCCATGAAAACTTATGTTAATGGGTGCAAAGTAGCCGCAAACTTTGAGCCGCCTACACCGTTGCTCCTAGGAGCAAAGCTTATTTAGGGTCAAATCTGTCTTGCAGTTCTTCTTGATCTCCATGTTCTTCTTAGCTTTTTTTTTCTAACTTATCTACTAACTTCGAGAGCTTTCGATATGTCCTCAAGAGTCGGTCACATTCGTTTAATTTGTTTTTAGAATTTTGGGGCGGCATATGAAAAACGAACTAAAAAACTAAAGTATTTATCTTTTTAAAACACGAAGATAAATCAAACAAACAGATAAGTTCGATAATTGTCCTAGCATCGTGACCGCCCATGGTCTGGCCTAGCCCCTTCAATTTTCCTTGAAGCTCCGCCCTGGGTTGCTCGTTGCAGCGCGTGGTTGGTCACCTCAAACAATACGTTGATTCATCCACAGCCACGAGGCAATGTTTCAGGTTGGGCTTCTACTACCAGAGATCACCAAACCACCGTTGCTTTCGATCTTCGGCAAAGAAGGGTAGAGAAAACTCCTTGTCGTTTTCCACTTATGAAATGAATGGCACATAGAACTCGTAAATCGTTTTCTACCTTTCGTGGAGTAGTGCCAGGTGAATGACTGAATGGAACGTAGGCAGACAACGGTTACTGTGTTGTTTTTCTTACACATGTATGGTTGCAGATGCGTACACCTGTTTAGTACGAAGTGCCATCAAGGATCGTTGAATGAGCTCATGCAGGGGCTGTTCCCGACACCACCCTGGCTCTGCACCGCGGCTCGCCTGCCCTGCTTGTCGGTGGCCACGCCGCTCCGCTACGACAAGAGCCCAAAAAAGTAAATTTAAAATTTAGAGCCTAAGTGAGATTCATTACAAGTTTAGAAAACTATACTATACTTTTCTCTGCAGAGAAGTTGGAGAGGATGACGTGGCATCCATACCTAGAGCCCCAAAAAATAAATTTAAAGTTTGAGAAATCCTAGTGAACGCTATCCCGTTCACTGACGAGATAGCCTCACAGCTCGTGCGATGCGTGCTCCCTTTCATCCTCACACACCCTCTTCCTTCTTCCTCTGTGCAGGCGATCGAGCTCCGCGCGCTTCGCCTTCTGCGACCTTGTCGACATGGCCACCGCCACCACCAAGTTAGGTTTGGGTTCGGGAGAGTATTTACCCATGCCTCCTAAGCTTAGAGGAAGGCCGGGGAGGCGGCAACTCGACGGTGGGAAGGGATTGTGATAGGGTGGCCAGGCGGCAGCGATGCTGCTAGATCCGCGGGAATGGATGAGGATGGTGGGTGGAGTTGGTGAGAGCATCGACGTTGAGTGGCGGACCCAGGATCTCACCAAGCCCCGGGCTAAAGTTTAGAGCTCTTTTATGGTACACGATAGCAAATATAGTAGCACAGTAGTATAATTTAGTTCTAACTTTTTTTGTTCAAAAAAGTTCCAACCATTCATTTAGAGCCCATTTTTCGTAAAAATATACTATCATTATCTATGGTAGTTTAAAAAAATTAAAATTAATTTGAGCCGTCAGATCAAGAAGAGTGGATGGGCAATGTTCATTTTAGTGTACTATAAAATTTCTTAAAATTTAGTGCATTAAAACTTAGTGCAAATTCCTCTACATTCTCTAATATCTATCCCAAATTTAGTACAAATAGTTATAGAAATGATCATCTCAGAAATGATTACATCATATAAATATAAAATTATACAAGGAAATAAGTAAACCTGTTCGGGAGATGGCTTAGCCGTCATCTGATACGATAATGCTGGATAGGGCCGACAATGACGGGACGACGCCATGTGAGATCGCTGATCACTGATCAAGGGCGAAGCGCGGCTACGCGGGCGGAATGTGCAGGCATGGCGTGCGTGCGCTGGGACGAAGCCGTGAGCCGCACAGGGCAGATCGCAGAGAGCAGGCGTCGTCGTGTTGCGTACTCGCGTCAATGCTTCGAGCCATGGATTGACCGATGTGTCATCGCATACAGGTATACAACATGCATGATTGCTGGTGGGCAGCCCGCAGCCGGGCCATTAGACCGTAAGGCCAGTACACGTTGCCAATGCCCAGTTGCTTTACCGCAACGGTGCATCTGCTATCAAACCATGGGCTGGACCTCTTGAGACTTCACTTGGACGTATATATGCTATAAACCATGGGCTACTAGTAGGATTGCCAGGCTTCGGGCTGAAGCCCACCCAGCCCAAGGCCTGGGTTCGCCCCTGATGTTGACGGCTGGACTTAAGGTGGGTGGGGCTGGCGTGGTGGTGGAAGGACGGAGGAGGAGCGGCGAGAGTGCCGCCAGTCATTGGTGGTGGCCGAAGGTGGCAGTGACGGTGGCAGAGGTGCACGGAGTACACCAGAGAGGAAGGAGAAGAGAGATGGGGAGGGCGAGGATGGAGGCATGGAGCCATAGCGCAGGGAGGAAGGCGGAGTTGCAACGCTACTGTGGAGTCCCTTTTTGTCGCTAGTGGTACCGTCGTGGAAGCTTTGAACGATCGATATCCCATTCTCTATTCGTATCCTTAAAGTTTAGGGGCTAAGTAAGATTCATTGTAAGTTTAGGAGACTACGGCGTACTTTTCTCTATATAAAGATTAAAGATAACGTAGCATCCATGTGGATGCCATGTCACTAGCTATATCTTATACACATGGATTGCCTCAATGCTTAACAATAACGCGGAACACTACGTAGATGCTACCTGTGTATTTAACGAAAGCTCTAACGGATTGGGGGCTAGGTGCAAATGGATACAAGTTTAAGAAAAAAATAAATTTCAAAGTTGGAGAGACTGAGTGGTACTCGCTGCATGTTCAGAGGACTGTAGTGTATTTTTCTCATGAAAAAACTAGTCGGTGAAATTACATATACACCCTTCGCATTCAAATACTTCATCCGTTTCACAATGGTTGTAGTTCTAGCATTCAAAATTTTTATCAAAATGGTTATAGTTCTCACATTCCAATACAACTTTAGAGCCAATATGACCTTTGTACCCTTCATCAATGCAGTCATCTATTTAATCTAATCTGTTCAACTACCATTTATTAAATGAGGGTAGACAAGTCATTTTTCATGTCTCCTTATTTTGTGTGCATTTGGTTAAAACTACAACCATTGTGAAACGGAGGTAGTACTTGGTACTGTCACATAACTATTTTTTCCACGAATACTCACACTTCGCAATTCCTGATGCAACTTTTCTCATTTTGCCACTCCTCATTATTTGTGCCACCCAATTTAATTACATTTGCTAAAGGCATTAACGTTGTCTAATTATACGTGCATTGGGTCAACAATGGCGAGTGCTTGAAAACGGAGTCTAAATTAACCTTACTACACAAGTGCCCGTACATTACGATGAAATTCATAGGAAGTGAGACAAACTAATAGATGATAGTTTTGTAGAAATCTGGTGGATAATTTTAATAATGGAGGAGGTGATTTTTGAGATGGCATTGGTGAGTAATTTTATTGATGGTGGAGGGGATTTTTTGATGCCATTGGTGGATAATTTTAGTTAAATGACTTACCACCATATCATTCACTACTAGAGACTTTTAATAATAGAGATATTGTAACACACTAGCCGAGTGCTCGTGCTTTGGTACTAGAAAATCTAATTCACCATCGAGACTACGATAGAGCAGGTCATATGCTTTCGGCTTTCTCAGTGTATGTCTATTGCGTCCGATAGCATGGTTGATAATATTAGTGGAACAAGCGTCCGATGGCACGGTTGGTAATTTTAGTGGATAAAATAAGATTTTTACCACTAATGTCATAGTGGATAATTTTAGTGAAGGAAATAAAATGGATTTGTTACCATGGATGATATATATGGTGGGTAGTTTTGTGGATTTGTTACCATAGATGACATGATGGTTAATTTTATGGATTTGTTACAATGTAGGGCATGTTGGGTAGTTTAACTGAAGTGCAAAGCCCACCACCAAAAGCTTTTTAATAGTAGAGATTAATATTGCTTATCTCTGTAATTAATAATTTGAAATGCATTGCAAAGCATGAAGGCTCGGCTAGTTGAGAATTGACGGTGCCTGCGTTACACACATTATTACATGGGTGCTGTGCCTGTGAGTACGTACTAGATGGATATCAGACATGGCCTCTCTGTAGTCTCACACATATTCATAGTTAGCTACGAATGCCACGAAAGAGTTCTATTCCCTTGGTTGGATTCATGGATCAAGGTATTAACATATATCCAAGATACGTACACATAAAACTAAGTATACGTGCATACTTAAGGCATGCATATACATGTTTAACTAGCCGAATGCCCGTGCTTTGTTACCGATTAAAAAATATCAATAATGTCTATCACGTCATGATCAATATATTTGGTTTATGCATTCAACATATAGTGCCATGTGTCTAAATATCATCAGTTTCGACTATTTTTATTTCTTAAGAATTTAGCTAGCTATGCTTCCATATTCCACTGAGTTGACTCGATATACCCTTAACTTCGACTATTTTCTTTATGAGTAGCATTGAAATATTCCTAAATTATAAAATGCAATAAAACGAAAAGAAATCTAAAGCAATATAAGGTATTCTCGCTAATCAAAAGCTTCTAACAATAAAACACACTAAAATAAGAAAGCAAAATAAATAAAAGAAAAGTACCCTTACAATGTTTGCATCGTTGTATTAAAAGCGATGGCATTGGTTATAGACTTCATCACTCACCGCTTAACACTCACTATAAGACATTTTTTTAATATCCACTCGAGGAGAGCCATGCGACTTCAGGGAAAATAGCAAGAAGAGAGCCTCTCGGCCTAGATCTCACCGTATCCCTTACTGTCACTAGCCTTCGGGTCGCTATTGGGATGGGGGAGAGACGGATCTAGGCTAGGGGATGTACATGTTAGTAGTATGCTTAGTAGATGTAGGGTTTTTGGGTCCTCTTTTGCAACAGATTCAAGGATGGCGGTGACGGCGGGGTTGAGTGTGACGCCGGCGGCTTGCTACCTAGATTTGCTTGTGGGAGGTTTCGACCCCTCGACGTCAGTCTTTGTGCTGATCCTCGGTGCTGCTCCCCCGAGCTGTAGCAGTCAGCTCGCAACCTTCACTGATGGAGATTTGCAGGACCTTAGCAGTGGTTCTTCGACGGGCTCTGGAGCTGCTATTAGGAGGTACATCAATGGTTTGGAAAAGGGTAGTGGCGTTCCTTAGCTCCATTGTGCCATGGTTCGGGTGCTCCGGCGAGTTTCTGCCATCGTTGATGCTTTTGTTAATCAGCTTGGGTTGGGAGTCCTCGTGCTTTGATGATTATTGGTGCTGGTTGGATCTCCCATAGTTACCCCTGAGTGGGCAGTTGCTGGTGAAGCAGATGGAGCTCCATGGTTTGCTCAGATTCTTCAATGCCGGCAAGCGGTGGTGTGACGGTGGAGCAGTGAAGTTTTTATGTCTGGAACTTTTTCTAGACTTTGTTGTAATTTAAGTTTTTATGTTTGGAACTTTTTCTAGACTTTGTTGTAATTTCTTTGGTTTGCAAGGCCCAAAATGTAAAACTAGGTGTACCGTCACTTTGATACAACTAGTTCGGTGCCCATTGCATTTTTTTTTTATAAAAAAACACTTTTGAAAAGTAGAGGTTTGATGTGAGTGCATGAATATATCCGGTAGATTTCACCGAACTCGACCGTTCAGGCCAATTCAGATAAATTCGATAAATCTCGGGATACAATTTGATTGCATTGATTTGGTTAGTTCTGTGGTTGCATAACAATCCCAATAATCGCCAGTTTTTTTTTTTTTTTGTTATCATATCAACTTGGGATGGTGTGGCGTGGATCGAAACTCATCTCACAGAGGTTGGGATTTTTCAAGAAATCAAGGCCATAATAATGATCACAAAGCAGTGCCTTGCTGTAGTGATAAAAAAGCATTAATTTTATAAAGCATCATTGTATTATTCCTGGTGAAACCCGAAGCAGCAATGATTCATCCATCAGCAAAGGTCTGATAGCTTCGCCACAAAACAACAATAATTGATAATTCCATAAGATCTATCATCATTAATCAGCAGCAAGGTGCCTGACCACTGGTTTGATTTCACGCCACAAACACAAGCAGGGGGCATTCTCCTACATAGGATGTTTAATTCAAGCCCAAAAAACATGGATGCATTCATAATTTAACGAACAGCTCAACTCAAATCTTACCGGAAGAAACAGGACGGGGTGCCATCTGGTACCTTGTACTATACGGAACGAACGGCTCGACTCAAACCAAAACCTAACAAGGACTCGTAGACAACTCTAGACCAAACAAAGTGTGCTTTAATAGAAAAACATGATCCAAACACATCAAAAACTAAACCACTCAACAAAAATAAAACAACACATAAAGAAGCCCAATAGCTAAATTAATGAACGCTTCTAGACGCACGAGTTCATTATAAAGCATCCTTAGCCTTGATCTCTTTCACAGCTTATCAAAATCTTCAAAGCTTTACCACATAGCTTGTAATCATCACCAAAACCATCATCAATACCATTCAAAAACACATCTGTTTCCTTTCTCTCCTCTCCTCACGTAGGGGAACAACACCTCTAGCCGTGCGTACCCACACCAATGTGTGCACGTCGATGCAAAAAAAAAAAAACTAATGGGAGGCTCCATGTAAAGGTGGGTACGTGCTACCCATTTTATCCTAGAAATAAAATCAACAGGAAACACAAGAACCAGAACTGAGCCAGGACCTGAACACGGGTACCTCCGTCAAAACACCTAAAGCCAGTCGAGCAACACCAGTCCTTCATTCTTCATTCCATTTTGTATTGGTCCAATTTTGTACATGCCACTGTAAAGTCTTCAATCCCCTCTGTGCCACTACTGAAGCACCTCATCTCTTTGTGCCATCATATTTACATAGGACGTGTTTGGATGGCTGCGCGGCGGGGACGCGGCTCGCGCGAGCTTGGCCCGCGGGAAACAGCCGCGCGCCTCGTTTCCCAGCGTGCAGCCGGCGCGCCTCGTTTCCCCGTGATGCATCCGCCAGCCAGGCTACGTGAGCGCGCGCGGAACACGCAGGCCTGGCCAGCCTTCCGCGGGCAACCAAACACACCCATATTGTTCCCTATGCTATCACTGTTAGCTCCATTCTCTAACACCTTTAGACAACCCCTCCCCTCCAAATATCCAAACTACCTCTTTTACAATGTGTTTTGAAATTTCAAAACATTGTATATTTGCAACCTAAAATTGAGTGATTAAAATTTCAAAATTTATGTAAAATCATGTTTTTATATTTTCCTTTACTTTATGCTATTTATGTGTTCTAGTTTTCATGAGACTTGCTCTCATTTATTTTAAAATAAAATATGACATCCCAAAATTCTCTAATTTCAATTGTGCATTTAAATTACACATATTTTTTGAATGTATAGAAAATTTTCTCGTAATTTTACAAATTGTCTACATTTTAACACATTTATCCTACTTTCTGCCACAGTAAAAATTGGCGGCAAACTAGTATTTTTTTTTTCCACTCCATCAAGGCAAAATAGTCAACGTGACATAGAAGAGAATAACAAATGCCATGGCATAGAAAAGTGTGTTGCTTTTGTGCAGTATTATCTCGTTTGCATTGGTTTCTCTTTCATCTCGCCTAACAGGCTAACAGTACACTCCCACGCACCCACAAATGGGCATCAGGGTATACATCTCTGCTGCTCACCGGCGTGGGGGGCTAGCTGGCGGCATTGTTCGGCATATATATACACTTGTGCCCATTCATGGCTAGATAGATCATAGACGGAGAGATTGACCGACGCTGCCCGGCGGGCACCTCCATTGTTGCCGGCGCAGGAAGCAGTAGGCAACACGGACAGGGACCTGCCCCTTCCCCCGGAAGTGGATCACGTAGATACGCACGCACGGCACCACCACCATTCCTCTCCCCGAATATTAAAACTCGTGGAATCGAGTGCTCGAACACGGCCGGGGTGCACCGGTGACTCGGATCCGTCGATGGACAGCAACTCTTCGACACCCCGGCATCTCCATCGATCCAGATCGAGACGCACGGCCAATGGAATCCGTCGCGATCGATGCCACACTGCGAGAGTGCGTCGATGAATCACGTAGCTACAAGGGAGGTCAAAGGTTCGAGAAACTAAGCGTCATACACGTCGCGTCGCGCGGGGCCATGCATGCGCGCGCGCGCCAAGCTGACGGCCCTGGCAGGCTATAAATTGGCGGCTCCGACGAGTTCGCTTCCTCGCCGCGGCTTGGGAAGAAGTAGCTAGAGCTAGCTAGCCTGCTTGTGATCGAGCTCCAGCCGCCGTCTCACGCCGCGGCGAGCCTGCGCCGGCCGGCCGCCGTGTGGGAGGAGAGGGTACGTACGTAGCTGGGTGGGTGGAGATGGGCGCCGGCGGGAAGGTGCTGAGCGGCGTGAAGCCGTACATGGCGATGGTGCTGCTGCAGGTGGGGTTCGCCGGGATGTACATCGTCGCCGTCGCGTCGCTCAAGCGCGGCATGAGCCACTACGTGCTCGTCGTGTACCGGAACCTCGTCGCCACCGTCGTCATGGCCCCCTTCGCCCTCCTCTTCGAGAGGTAATCCATCGATCGGTCACACATCCACTGAATCAAGCATGCATGCATCATGCATGTGTGCACTGGTCTCCAGTTCGGTTATATCTGCATGATTATGCTAGTTTTTAAGGGTTACATTTATTCTTAGTGGTGTTAACTACTTGCTTTAATTAATAAAAAATTGATTTGCTGCATTGCAGGGGAGTGAGGCCCAAGATGACAGTGAAAATCTTCATGAAGGTCGTGGGGCTCGCCTTGCTTGAGTACGTGACGACTGTAACCTGCAGTAGGCAGTAGGCACGAGGAGTTGAAATTGATTTGGCTAATCGCATGCATTCCGTTTCAGGCCTGTGCTTGACCAGAACTTGTACTACACCGGCACGAAGCTGACCTCCGCCGGCTTCGGCTCTGCGCTCGTCAACATGCTCCCCGCTGTCACCTTCCTCTTGGCCGTCCTCCTTAGGATGGAGAAAGTGAAGCTCCGGGGCCTCCACAGCCAGGCCAAGATCGTCGGCACCGTCTGCACCGTCGCCGGCGCCGTGCTGATGATCCTGTACCACGGCCCCGTCGTGCAGTTCCCGTGGTCCAGGGGCCACAACGCCGCCGCCGTCGCCGCCGCCGCCGCCAGCCAGAGCGGTGCCACCTGGCTCAACGGCACCATCATGGTCATCGCCAGCTGCGTCTGCTGGTCCGGCTTCTTCATCCTCCAGGTACAGTACAACACCCCGGCCGCCGTTGCACTGCAGCTCCGTCTCCCTGCGTAGATGGCGAGCGAATGATCTGACATCGCCGCTGCAGTCCAACACGCTGCAGAGCTACCCGGCGGAGCTGTCGCTGACGACGCTGATCTGCGTGCTGGGCTCGGTGATGAGCGGCGCGGTGGCGCTCGTGGCGGAGCGCCGAGACATGAGCGTCTGGGTCATCGGCTTCGACACCCGCCTCTTCACCGCCGTCTACTCCGTAAGCCTAACCAGCAGCTCGCCATTAACAACATCCTGATCATTCGCCATTAACCGCGACGTCGATGAGTGCAGGGCATCGTGTGCTCCGGCGTGGCCTACTACGTGCAGGGCATCGTGACGAGGGCGCGCGGGCCGGTGTTCGTGACGGCCTTCCAGCCGCTCTGCATGATGATCACCGCGCTCCTCGGCTCCACCATACTCAAAGAAGATATCACACTTGGAAGGTAAACAAAATTGAACTCACCAATTAATTACTTAATCACCAAATCATATCCTAATGAACCTTATTAATTGGCTGTGTTCGTGTGGTTTCAGTGTGATTGGCGCGGCGATCATCGTGGTCGGCCTCTACTTCCTCATTTGGGGCAAGAGCAACGACCACCTCGACAAGCCGGTTGCCGTCACCTCGGAGAAGGCCCTGCCGTTGACCTCAGTGCCCACCGGCGACGGCGACGGCAAGCATTTCGCCTCCGGGGACCACGTCGCCGACGTCGAGACGCCGGCGGTGAAGGGTGGTTGCTACTAGCTAGATATATATAGCTCGATCCGTTGTATGCGCGCGTGTGCATGCACATCCATACTGCTCGTGTATGATCTAGTGTATAACTATTGCAGGAAAGTGGGTGCAATCATGGCCTTAATTTTCTTTCATATTTTGAGTTGGAGGGAAGGTCTCAAGATGATTTCACATTTTTATGATCTAACTATGTAATTGATTAAACTGCTTATGTATGAAGTGCATGTAGTGCTGCATCGTTCTGCTATTATTTTAAATAATAGATAATATTTGGTCTCCACATCCGAAGATATATAAAATCCAAACAAAATCACAAATATTATTCACTACAACACCAAAGACCAAACTGACCCAACAAAGGAATTACAAAAGGTAACGTAAAGGGAAACATCACTCGTTGTAATTTGTAACCCGTTACTCCTATATCCAAGCTAGGTTCGCAATATCCTTTTACGAAAACCGCTTAAAAATCAGTAAAAATCGATCAAATTTTGAATCTAAGGTACAAACCTGTCGGTTTGCTGTCTATAATAATCAGTCCATATAGACTAGTTTTAAATTTTAATTCTTTTCACAATATTGAATCGACTGAAAATTGAATTTTGATTTTTCCCCTGATTTTGAATTTCAAATCCAATATATATATAACTCCACATGGAATCCGGTCGCATCCAAAGGTGATACATGTCCTTTGAATCTGCAACGAGTTACCCATGTCACCGTCTGCTTTTCCTTGTGCTGGCTTTGCTGCCTCTTTCCGGTACGCATAATTCATATCTTTAGGTTAGTGCCTGGTGACACTGATCGAGCATGTTGGCAATTGGCTTGCTTGTCTGAGCTAGCTAGCTGCAGATCCCAGATGGGGCGAAACAAAACTCCTACTTAATTAATCTCGACAGTGCAGACCGTCAATAATAGTCTGAAAAACATGCACGAGGATGGAAAACTCTTTCTTTCTTTGGAGAACGGATGGACAACTCTTAGGTAGTATGTAATAGTCCCGTCTATACTATTAAAAAGAGTCTAACAGTGAGTGATAGTGACGATGGTCATCATCTATCTTGATCATTAATCTCTAATCTAACGGTCCAGACATTACAAGGATATTTTTATTTATTTGATATACTTTTATTATTTTAGTGTGGTGTATTTTAAGAAGCTTACAATGAGCTCAAGATATACCAAATCATTTTATTTATGTAGCTTTCTTATTTTTGTGCGTTGTATTTTAGAAAGCTTTCAATCAACACGACATGTACCAGTCAAAGGGTGGAAAAAAAACGATTTAGTGGAGAGTAGAAGCATGAGTGAAAGTAGCCGTTAGGACATAAGCCCAACATATCGGATATGTCACAGTGAAAATGACATAATATTTATTCATAACAACACATGGATGCTCAACTCGTTGAAAACAATGTGTGTAAGATAGCAAAAGAGGTTTTCTAGCATGAGTATTCAGTCAATCTACGTCGACGTCGCCGTGCCAACATTATCCAACTCATGTAAGAACATTACATATGTACATCTTCCGCAGAAGGAACCGACTCCATAGCAGTTGCCTGCATATAAGCATATGGCACAGTTGACAACTTTTCGTTAGAAACGTAGACAATTTGTTTGGTAGAAGCGCTCAAAGGCAAACATGACTGTCTTTTTTGACAATACAATCAATTTGATAAGTGGGTAATAAAAGATGGATGGATGCATCCGTTTTCTACTAGGTTGTGTTGCTGCTTGCACATGCAGGGCCACCCCTGATACCTCAATGGGCGCCGAAGCTATATCGGTACGTGAGCTATTGTGAGTATGGATTTTTATTTCAAAAAAGTTTAAACTATACAAATTGATAGGATTGGAAAAAATACCCTAATAGTTGGATCTCATACACCACTTACCTATGAAGTGCATACCTAGGAGGATAAGACGAATATGGCAAATTCAGATTGATACCCGGCAATTGGTGCTTGAGAGTAGACATTTTTGCCTATGTGCCATTGTACGTGTCATCATGGGTCTGAAGAGATATATTAGGATGATCGGCTCGACACTCCTGCCATCTTCAGAGTCCTTCTATATGCAGAGTCCTATGCCTTCCAGATGTGGATGTTTCTTGGGGCTCAAGTTAGTGTGTTTATAGAGTATATTTATAAATCTGGTAGGATAATAGGTTATTCAGATAGGTTTTCTAGGTCGTGTAGAACCTGAACTACGTATATCTTGTACTATACATACCGCCATGGAAGGGGGAGGGGATCGACATCGACAGACGTAAAGATACAATCTCATTGCAATAACACAAACAAAATGTGCTACTGAAGCAGGGTTATTATCTCTTTTCAAGAGGTCCGAATTAGAATAAATCTTTGTGTCTGATCTACTCTTCATCTTGACGAATCTATGCATCTATGGCGAACGTTTTTTTGGCAGGAAGGGGTTGCTTAGTCCCTCAATCAACAAGTAAGCTTAGCGGAAAATCTGTCTCCAATCGTCGACACAAACCATATTTCAATACAAGTTAAACAAAATATCGGAGCTTAGTTAACCCTAAAAAACTTACAAACCAAATTTCAATATAAGTTAAACAAAATATCCGAATCTAGTTAACCCTAAAAAAATAAAACTTACAGACCAATTTTATATACAAGTTAAACAAAAAACCTAATATATTGAGCTCTAACAAAGGCAAATTAAAAATTTAGTCTAAATTTAACAAAACCTTCCACTTTAACAAACCCTTGAAAATTTTCAACATAACTATTCATGTTTTTGAAAACATAGTGAAAAAACATATAAATAGACTGAAAATAGCAACGAAATCGCCTGCGCAAAATAGTAAAATGTGCCTATGGAACAGCAATTCTGCAGGAAAAAACCCTTCTCAGGCATTGTTTGGAACACATGTTTTTTCCCCTCCAATTCATACGGAAATTAAACAAATTACCCTGTACCAAACAGGGTTTATAATAAGTTCATGTGCTCCGAGCACATGCATCATTGTTGTTTCCCTCTTTTTTTTTTCTTTCTCCTAATGAAGAGGTGCAGAATCGTTTTGCGTGTCGTCAAAACCAAAAACCACAACAAAAAAAAAAAAACTCACGCAAAGAGAGCTCTGAGCTGATACCGGAATAGGAAGAAGTAGCGCATGCCGCCCAGCCCTGCTCGTCGGCACTCTTGACATGCATGGCCACGCAGGCGCGCGGCCGCCGCACGCTCCGTGGAACGATCAATCGGCCGTCGTTTCCGGCAAAGCCGCTACCGCAAGGGCATTGCGCGCACACGCAGGATTGCACGGCCAAAAGCCACCGGATTCCAGAATCCACAGGTATTCTGGAAAATCCACAGGTATTCGCGGCAACATCACGCTCGTCAGGCGCAACCGAAAATCTGAAAAGGCTTGGTCAAATGTGAATCATGGATTCATGATGCATTGGTAGATGATGGCTCGGAGTCGCGCTCTCGCCGGTTTGCCTGCACCCTCCGGCTCCCGTATTCTGGTTCGGGGCTATATCAAATGGATCAACCTTTGGAACGAAGTAGAGCAATATACAATATAAGAAGACTATTGTTTGCAAATCGGCAAGTTTTAGCTCCCATATTTTGATCCGACACTACACCAAATGGATCATACGGTAAAGTGAAGTAAGTGGCAATATAAAACGTGCAAGAGATTTTTTTTTTTTTCTTCTGGCAAGAGCGAAGTGGGTTCCCTGTAGTTCTGCATAATATGATTTACGGTAGATTCTGAATTTGTATTGAGCAGGCCTTTGTTCTCGATCTTTTGAAAGAACATGTGGTGATCCGGTCAAATTCCATCCATGTCATTCAGAAAGAACGTGGGGCGGGTATGTTTTTGAGATTTGAGAAGTTCTTTTGAAAATTTTGACAGAAGACTTTTTTTAAGAAAAACAACACTTCCATTAAATTATAGGAATACAACCATTGGAATAACGCCTACAACGCAACTTAGAAAGACCCAACACCTCCTGCTTGAAGTAGTATGACGAGCATGCTGCATTTTTATTGCTCGGATCAAGAGCTTGTATTGTGCATAGTATAGTGCTTGCACTAGTAACCATAAACTAGGCATTTATATGCACTCCCTGAGAGACATGTCTTTTTCTTGTTAGAGATAATACACGAATACCCAAATCCAGCTTCTCTACCATTCTTTGCAAATCTGATTCCGTCGACCTAGCCCAGCCTCATCATGCCTTAGGAGTGCTTCGAGGACCAATGCGACCTTGGGCTTCTGGAACACTTATATGAAGACAAAACCAGCCATAGACCGAAACAAAACTCCCACCACGGGGAAAGAAAAATTACACTAACTCACAACACAGATCAAGAACCAAGAGTACCAACCCCGCCTAAGGTTTTGTTAAGGAGGATGCCGAGGCCAATCACCACACCAATGAAACTTAGAACCTTATTATCATACCTCGTTGCGTCTCCGTCAACATTGTCGCTGGATACGAAACGGTCAGCAAACCCTAACCCTAAAAGCGGATCTAGCTACTAAACTACCAAAGCGAGGCAATGAAAAGAGTCTACCTCGTCTTTCCACCGCCGGCGAGATCACCGGAGCTAAGGGGGCAAAGGGGTAGAAGGAATTAGCATGGGGAGTCAGGGCTGAGGAGATAGGTGGCTCTTCGATTGGAAGAAGATTTTTGAGAGAATAAGATTTATTACTATTCAGAGTGGGCTTAAAGTTGGCCTAAAAAGGCCCAGACTAAGCTGCCTTCACCTAAACATATGGCCTTATTTAGGTCCACCAAAATTTGACTACTCAGGCGTCGGTTTTCACATTGAGAGGTTTTTTTAATGAAACATCGAGAGTTCGAGAATTATTCCTTTATTGTTTACAGTCGAGAGTTTTTTATTTCTAAAAAATAAATTGTTTTCAATGAATTTTATCAATTTTCGTGAAATTCATGCGTTTTGAATTGTCAGACAAGAAGAACTCAACTCCAGCCCGTGACCGTGGCCCACCTGTCAGATGCACATTACGTGGCGGGGGAGTTTCTTCACGTGCACCCCTCCGGAAACTACATAATTACGAAAAGGCCCCTTCGTCCCTCCCTGCGCACGGCACACCATTACTCCTGCGCTAGTCCAAGCTCCCCACGACTCCCTACGACCGGAGAGAGAGGGGCAGTAGAGACTCTCTATCACCCAGATCGGCGCGGATGGCGACGGCGATCTTGCGGCCGGTAGCGCTGGCGGTGCTGGCGGCGGCGATGCTGCTGGGCGCGGAGGCCGTCTGGCTTGACCTGCCGCCGACGGGGACCAAGTGCGTCTCCGAGGAGATCCAGCCCAACGTGGTGGTGCTCGGCGATTACTCCCTCATGTACGAGTCCCACCCCACCGCGCACCCCACCGTCGCCGTCAAGGTACGCACGGGCGCACGGCGCAATCTACTAAGGTCTCCGCTTTTGGGGGGGTTTTTGATCTGTGCCGGTGAACTGATGCCTATCTGGATCTCGGTGTAGGTGTATTGCGGCGTGACTGAGCTACTGTGTTGTTCTGACTTTCTTTTGCGAATTAAGCTGTAGCTAGAGGCTGGGCTTTTTCTTGAGCAGAAATTTATGCCTACGTGATGATTTAGACGAATTAAGTTAGAAATTCAGATTCATGTGTAACATAGGAGAATCAATTTAGGCGCAGTCTAAAGTAAAATACATATCTGTGATGCCAAAAGGCAAGGAATTTTATGTTTATCAAGTTGATGTTTCTGTGATCTATAGTGAGAGGAATAACTGTTAATCAGGCATCTGACGAATCTGTTACTCTCTAATGCCTGGCTTGGGAGACATGATGAATATTGACTCAAAACTCCACTTGCCCATTGCTTCAGTTGGGGCCGATTTGCTTTTATTTGAGAATTTTCTATGCAGGATGGTACTCTCCTAGGTCCTAAGTAACGTATACTGCTGAATTCCACCAAATTCTTTGGGCATCGGACCTTGAAAAAGCATTCTTGTAGGTACTGAAACTAATAGTAACAAGGAAATAGTTGAGCGATAATAAAACAGAGGTAAAACAGAGGATGTATTGTTGCTCATTAGGGCTGTGATAGGCTGATGATTATTAATAGATGATTCTAGTAAGTTGTAATCATGTGTGCATATGAACAGACAAAGTCAGCACACATAGGTGAAGAGGTGATGTAGAGGCCAACCCTCAACAGTCAGCACAGCCTGTTGCAGATACGGTATGATAACTTAGATCCATAATGAGTTTTGCCTGCTCCAGGGAACAGATGTTCATATATCTTAGCTTATACAAGTCGTGCATGTTTCGTTAGGCATTTGCAGTGATCAATTTTCTTCATTATTCTCATGATGCGTTGGAAAGGTAAGCTAGCTGTGCGCTAAGAGAGTAACCTTTTTTATTTAACCCAAATTTGCACAGGTACAATAATGAAATTGTAGCTACAATACATTAATGCAATCCATGACTACCTTTTTCCACTAAGCATCATCAGGTTCACCACACATTAACTACTGTTGTTTTCATAAAATTTGTACTGTGCTCTCATGCTGCAGACCTATTTATCTACACTTGTATGTCATGTTAAATGACACCTTGGCGTATTTTTATGTCTATGTGCGGTGTTTTTTTGTTTATGTTTACAAATGGTCTTTGATGATAATTAGCACATAATGTCCACCAGTCTTGTCCATTATATCACAGCAATGGTTCTTGTTTAATATCTTATCTATGGTTTGTTTAGGTTACCTCACCATATGGCAACACTGTACATCACAATGAAAATGCCACAACTGGTCAGTTTGCATTCACAACCTCAGAAGCTGGAAATTACCTTGCGTGCTTCTGGTTAGACAGTGCAGAGAAAGGATCAGGAACGATTCTAAATCTCGACTGGAAGATAGGAATTGCAGCAAAGGACTGGGATTCTGTTGCCAAGAAGGAGAAAATCGAGGTATGGGCTGTGTGTCTTTTGGACTACTAAAATATAACAGTTTAATTGAAGTCCCACTGCACCTAATGCATTAATTTTTTTTGTTCCTGATTATTTGGAATCTGAAATTGTTTTTTTTTTCAGGGTGTAGAACTAGAACTCAGGAAACTTGAAACTGCCGTGGAATCCATCCATCATAACTTACTGTATCTCAAAGCAAGGCAAGTTATCTAGTCCATTCTGTTTTGCATTATTAACTGGTCCCATCTGGCTTATCATATTGAAAGAAATAGGACAATGGTACCATTATATGAAACTTTAAGGTACTCTTAGGTATTTCAACCAAGATAGCAAATGAGATGACAGGAACCATGCAGAAACGTACTAGTAGTGATGCAGTCCTGGACCTTGGATAGTCTAGGGCAAGCTATATCAGTGTGAACGGGCAGCATTTGAAAATCAACCATTGGTTCTGAATTTCATCATGGCCTGGCTTACCCTCTACTCATTTACAGTAGCATATGATGATCCAACATGAACATGCAAGATTATTACCATGGTTATAACATAATGCTTGGAATGATGGCATAATGCATGATTTGATC
Source organism: Olyra latifolia (assembly GCA_036346145.1). Taxonomy (NCBI): domain Eukaryota; kingdom Viridiplantae; phylum Streptophyta; class Magnoliopsida; order Poales; family Poaceae; genus Olyra; species Olyra latifolia. The sequence goes on from CM070530.1 coordinate 8,527,808, forward strand.
CATTTATGCAGGGAAGTGGAGATGCGGGAAGTGAGCGAGAAAACAAATGCTAGGGTTGCCTGGTTCAGCATATTGTCACTGGGAGTCTGCATTGTGGTCTCGGCTTTGCAGTTGTGGCATCTTCAAGGGTTCTTCCGGAAGAAGAAGCTCATTTAAATTCTCACATGTTTGATTCGTATACTCCAGTGTTAACTACCTTAGGAAAGGACAGTTTTGTCATATTTATATCCTGAAAAAACTCATATGATGGTCAAAGCAGTTGGCTGATACACGATGGTGGATACACGATTCCAATAGCAAGCAACTATATGTGTGATTAGGTAGTTCGTGTTCATCCATGCTATATGGTTTCCCTATTACTGGAGATGGGATTATGGGAAACATGTTCAAAACTGCTACCTCTGGGATTATTAGTCATGTTGCATATATGGGACATATATTGTGAAACTTACCCCTGTTTCAGCCATTTGAAAGCATTTGTTATGAAGGAAATTGAAAACTTTAAATTCAGCCAAACGTGAATTTTGAAATAGAAAAAAGGTGACAACTTGAGTTTGGGCCTGTGGTGCGCTGGGCCGAGCCATCCGGGCTTCCGTTGTGCAGGACGTGACACGTCGGACTCCACCTGAAGCACGGATGCTCCGGTAGTCCAAGGAAACAGGAAGTCAACGATCACAGGATCACTTCACCTGAAGCTCACAGCCGCAGCCGGCACGCCCGCAGCACAGCACCATGGCTCGTCTCAGCCGCCTCCTGCTCGCCGTCGTCGTCCTAGCCGCCGTCGCCCACCCCGGTCACCCCCTTACCGAGCTCGAGTCCGCCCAAATCCGCCGCTTCCAGGGCTACCTCCGCATCTGCACCGCCCACCCCTTCCCGGACTACGCCGCGGCCGCCGCCTTCCTCCTCCCCTACTCCGCCTCCGTCGGCCTCCGCACCGCGACGCTCCACTTCACCCCCTGCAAGTCCAAGCCCCTCCTCCTCCTCACCTGGCCGGGCACCGACCCCTCCCTCTCCTCCGTCCTCCTCAACTCCCACCTCGACTCCGTCCCCGCCGAGCCCGAGCACTGGATCCACCCACCCTTCGCCGCTCACCACGACCCCGCCACCGGCCGCATCTACGCACGGGGCGCACAGGACGACAAATGCCTCCCCATCCAGTACCTCGAGGCCATCCGCGGCCTCCAGGCCGCCGGATTCGCCCCCACCCGCACCATCCACATCTCGCTCGTCCCCGACGAGGAGATCGGCGGCGGGGACGGCTTCGAGAAGTTCGTCCAGTCGGAGGAGTTCCGCGCTCTCAATGTCGGGTTCATGCTCGACGAGGGGCAGGCCTCGCTGACGGACGACTTTAGGGTTTTCTATGGGGATAGGTTGGTGTGGAGGCTGATCGTGAAGTCTACGGGGGCGCCCGGGCACGGGGCGAGGATGTTCGACGGCGCCGCCGTGGAGAATTTGATGGATTTCATGGAGACCCTGGCTGGGTTCAGGGAGGCGCAGTTCGGTATGGTGAAGACCGGGAAGAGGATCCCCGGGGAGGTGGTGTCGGTGAATCCCGTGTACATGGAGGCCGGCATACCGAGCCCCACGGTAAGGGTAGTACTACTAGCCGGTGCGCAGATGATCGATATTGATGAACAATTAGATTCTAATTTGACATCATTGATGGCATGTGAATATTTAGCACAAAGTGCGAGCTCTCAGTAGTCTCATAATTTAGTCCTCCCTTGATTTCAATAGTAGTTGTTTTTTACTACATTTAGCTGCATGTTTTCTGGAGCACTATTTATTTTATACATGTAATTTGCTCTGGATAGCACATTGACAATTTCAACTTGGACATGCCATCACCTATATCAAGGTAGAACAACATAACACTAATGCGGGATGATTGCATGCAACAAATTCAACATTAGCATACGATTTATTTATTTTTGTGCCTTTTGTAGCCTCTAAAGAGAAGTTGATGCAGGGCTTCGTGATGAATATGCAACCTTCAGAGGCTGAGGTGGGTTTTGATCTTCGCCTTCCTCCAACCGAAGATATTGAACAGATCATAAGAAGAATCAACGAAGAATGGGCACCAGCTCATAAAAACTTAACTTACCAGGTGAAACTAGTTGCACTGTTATGTATGTGGATAACCGAAAATAACAAATTCTGTATTGGCCAATGCCATGTATTACCTACGTTCCTCAAATTCATTATGATTGTGCAGCTGATGAAGAAAGGACCAACAAAGGATGTGGCGGGACGTCCCATATTTACACCAACCAATGCGTCAAACCCATGGTGGTCTGTTTTTGAGCAGGCTATCATCTCTGCAGGTGGAAAGCTAGCTAAGCCTGAGATTTTATCTTCAACAACAGATTCACGATTTGTAAGGCAGCTGGGCATTCCAGCCCTTGGATTTTCTCCAATGACAAATACTCCAATATTGCTTCATGACAATAATGAGGTAACTGATCTTGGCATACTGTGTTTTTCACTTGTATTGTACATATTTTAATGCAGAAGCTAAGTGTTCTATCAAAATTGCAGTTTCTAGAGGATAAAGTATTCCTGAGGGGCATTAAAGTGTATGAACATATCATTAGAGCACTAAGCACCTTCGAAGGTTGATTCATAAAAAGAAACTGCCGTCACATGAAGTGTACCACTGTTGTACTCTCATCTCATCTCACTATACATGAGTTACAAAAAGAAGCCACAGCCTGCAATTAGCAAGCTCCGCTATCTCAGAATTGATTCAGGCTCAACCCTACCAGAATAAATGTTGGAATAATGTAAATGTGCTGAAGATGTCGATTTGATGGTTATCTTAGCAGATTAATCTGTACATGTATGACGCTAAGAACTGTAACAAGGGCTGGCTTGATGATCGATTTGGGGATCCTACTGGTTTCGTCTGCTTGTTGAGGGAAACCAGAACTAATGTACCATTGTTCTAAACATTGAGTGAACCAATTCGGATTACGTTTGAAGATCAAACTTTATTATCCTGGACATTTAGTTGATGAAATTACGGGGTTCACATTTGCGTGGTGAGAAACGGTAGGCGGTTGCAACTTGCAAGCTGCAAACTATGCTAGGCAAATGAACCAAAAGTGTTACACTGTCATGGTACATCAATGAACAAATGAAAAAAAAAAAAACATTTTTGGTCCGGTTCATAAGCTATAATTGTTGTCGATTGTAGTCGGTGAAAGTGGTCATCTATTTGTGAAAAACATTCACAATAGTCCTTTCACAGTTAACAGCTCTTAATTAACAATCAATTTTTACACAAGAATATCTTATAATATCCAAAATAAATCTTACACTTAAGTTCCTCATGATTATCTAAGCTCGTAGAAATTTTATCCATATTTGTCTAATTTTTCTACAATATGGTAGCATTTTCTCCCGTTTTTTAGACTGCTAGAAAATTTCAGAAAATTAATAAAATGGTATAAAAATATGGGAAAAATATATGAGCTTATAAAATTATCATGAACTAAAATATATACTTTAATTGGATTTCATGAAATATTTTATATGAAACCAACAGTGTTTAACATCATTGACTAGACAAAACCGTTGTTTTTTAGGCTGTGGGAATCCGGCGACAGGCAGGACCACTGACAAAAATGATTCATAGAAATGGCTCAATGAGAGACCACTTTTTGTCTAGTATCGTACATTAAGTCTAGCTAAGTTGAAAAGTTGAATGTTTTGTTTTTTATCTAGCTTTTTTTATCATGAAACCACTTATAAAAACTCTTAAAAATTAACATAAACAAAGCGGACCAAGCAAATTCAAGAATCTTTAGAAATCTAGCTTAACATTCAGCTCAGCCACACTGAACATGCTCTAAGAACCAAAAGTAACCAGTAGCCATCGTTTAGGATAGACAGTTTAGGATAGACATGATCGGGTTGTGTCAAGCTTGACCATCAGGCCAGGCTTGTGCTCTAATTTCAAGCCCAAGAGAAATCTCAATAAGGCTCAGGCTTGTGCTCTAATTTCAACCCCAACAGAAATCTCAGGTAAGGGCTCAGGCTTCTATTTTCAGCCTGAGAAGCCTGATGCTACGGTTCATAGGCGTGCTGTTGCCGGGTTGCTATCTGGCTTCGGGCTTTTAGTTTGAGATGGTCTTGGGATTTTAGGGCTTTTTAGATGAAACTATGTTCGGGACATGATCAGGTCTAGTTTAGGGGAGGTCTAGTTTAGAGGAGAAGGGACATTTTTTCCCGCAAATTATTACGTCCATATATACCGTGTGTACGTTGACATAACTACACAACCAAATGGAGATATTTTGCAAACGAGTTGGAGCCTGGAAGGCCGGAACTGTGGAACGCCAGATGAATCAGTACCATTCTTACGGATTAGCGCGTCAGACCAGCGCACCAGCATGACGCTTTCGGTTCAAAACGAGAAGCAGGCTTGCTTTTGAGACCGATTAACAGAACAGCTCAGATCGAAGCATAGGATAGCGTATTAGTTAGCGTGTAGTGACAGACAAAAACAACCCTAATCACGTGAATAATCTTTTTTCCCCCTTAAGAACAGTAACCTCGCCCATGGCCATGGCCATGGATGAATGGCAGGAAGCTTCCCAGCTTCTTCCTGCCCATCCACTGCAGCCTGCATGTCTCCTGCGCCCAGTGCATTCCAGCTGCACGCTGACGGGCTGAAAGATACGCATGTAAAGAGATTAACTATTCGCGCTGTCTATCTCCTCTCTTTGACGAACGAAACTAAACAGAAAAGAATCGTAATGAGATGGGATCATCCATCAATCGTCGATCATTGCCTCACTGGTGTGGCTGCTGATCACTTGCATCAGGTTTGTTTCTGCGAGCTAGGCTGTTAAAACGCGTGAGCGTGGGCCACGAGAAGAAGCAACCGGACGTAAGGGTATTGATTTGATTTGATCTGATGACTGATCTGCTAATGTGTGATATCAAGGTGATTGGTGTGCGAGCTAGAGCGTTTTTCCTTATGATAAATCACCATGCGTCACTGCATTTTGCCCCAATCCCGTATATATGACTCAATAACAGGTGAGTCTTGTGATGATTATCTACAGATGAGTCTTGTGCCTACATGTTATAGACATAATGATAATATATAGGGGTTGAGATTTTCTATAGTGGCATGTAAAGTGTCGACGAAATGCTCCGCAATAGTTATTTTCAGGGGTATCCCATCTCTGGTTCACACACCTAGTGAAACAGCATGCGGTCTAACGAAGGGATAACCGCAACAAGGAGACTCAACACTTAGCCTTTTGGACCGTAAGACTTGAGATGTATATTGATCTCTTTTCTTTTGGGGGTATGAACCCTTTACATGTACCTAGGCCCCCCATTTATAGGGGAAGAATTTATACAAGAAGGACCAAAACACCCATTTTGATCCATAAAATTAGGGACACCATAGACTTTTTCATTAAAATGACTAAACTATCCCCACCAAATAGCTAAAGTTGGGGTGGAGGCGTCTTTTGGTCCCTGCCTTAGAGGCACCCGTACGAGAGTGTCCTTTCACCGTCACACTAAAACAGAGGTTCATAAGAGATTCCTTTCATTCAGGTGATTACAAACAGTCCCCCTTATAGGGATCCAATGATTCTTATCATGGCACGATGTGGACTCCTCTCGTACCAGTCTCCTTGGTTGCCTTGGCCGCAGGCCGCTATGTTGGTTCTCCCCTCGTAAGGCCTCATCACTCCGAGTGGTGCAAAGCTCGAAACCAACTCCTTCGGAGACCGTAGGTGTGGCCAAACAAAGCCCTGCTTCGCCTTGCCTTAGAGGTCGATCTGAGATGGTGCCACTTCGCTACGGCAGCCTGGGCGAAGCTAAGTAGAGGTAGGGCGAAGCAGTGCAAAGCTTCCATGCACCTTCGCCTATGGAGATAATTTTGGATTCTCGGGCAAAGCTAAGTAAAGGTAGGGCGAATCAATGCGAAGTTTCCGCGTTGCTTCGCATATGGATATAATTTTGGATTCCCGGGTTTTCCCTCGCCAACTCTTAGCGAGGTGTACCCGAAGCTAAGATGGAGATGGCCATATGCTTCACCTCACTCTGATTCATTGAGTCATAGAAAGTGGGTGTACTATTCCTACAACATAAGAAATCGCCTTCTTTTCTTTACATATTTCTGTGAAAAGCGTGCACCAACTAAAGAACACGGCGGTGGTTATTCCACAACCACGTTTGGCTCTATACATGGTCACAGCCATCATATCTCACTCCAAGTTCTACGTGCAGCCCTTACCCCCTCTCATGTGAATTTGAAAAAAAACCTCTAAAAAGATTGAATTCTCACCATGGGTCCTTCTTCCTCCTCCTCCTCCTCCCCTTCCTCCTTCTCTCTCCCACCAAGGTGGTGGCGTGGTGGTCGCAACCAGAAACAGCCTTGCTTGCTATCGGGCGGGCGTGGGGAGGAGTTGGTCGGGCTGGGTTGCATGACGCCACTGGTCTGCGACCACGTGGTGTGCACATGGCACGATGGTAGCAACCAGACGCTGTCTTGGTTGTCATTGTGGCCAGCGTGAGAAAGGAGCCAGAGGGAAGGGGAGAGAGGAAGGAGAAGGACCATGTGGTGAAAATTGGAATTTTTAGGGTTTTTTTCAAATTTACTTGAGAGAAGTGGGACAGCGTGCAGATCTCGGAAGGAGCTCCAACTGTTGCGACCACGTATAGGACCAAATGCGGTTGTGGATTAGAATTTCCATGAAGTACACCCCTGTCAAGTGCGAGCATGCGTGGTACATGTGTAGACAGAGAGAGTACAAGTATGCAAATCGTACAGAAAGGCACGTGCATTTAGCATGCTAAGGATTTTTCTCCGTGGCCTCACGAAGCACATCATATATTTCTCCACTAAACACATATGTTACTTTGAATAAATACGTTATGTTAGTATTGGACTAAGAACGATGTACTAATGACAGTATGGTGATCATGCAAACCAGTTGGCCTTTTAAACAAACCCCCCTCCTCAGTTTGTAGAACTGTAGACATACTCTTTGAGATCCGTGTGCAGCCTTATCCTCTTGTCTCATACACTTTTACAAAAAAAAAAGGCCCTTTAAAACTGTAAAGCTTACACTAGGTTATTCCTCTTCCCCTCATCTTCCTTTATCCCTTGTCCTCCTTTCCCTCCTGTGCTCCCCCCTTTTGCTCATGTGCTCCTCCTAGACAGAGCATAGCAATGCAAGACAAGGCACCACGGCACGGCACAGGGTGGAGCTAGCCGAGCAGCCACCCGAGGGGAGGGAGAGGAAGAAGTAGGACCAAGACACTATGAATTAAAAACAACGAGAGAGACTTTTTGTAACGGTTATGCTTGCATTCGGGACACCGTCCGAATGGTTGCTATGGCCCACGACCCATCACGTGGGCCGCCCGATGCATCCCACAAGAGCCTAAGTCTTCATGTCTCCGACCATCCCACGTAACCCCAAGTTCCTAGCTAGAGTTCTCCAGGAAACTCTTTCCCTTTCTCTCTCTATCACTCTCCTCTCTCCAGCCACCTAATTCCAGATCAAGCAGAGTGCACTTACGAAATCTTCTTCGGCTCAAGTCTAATCAGAAAGAGGGAGGCAATTGTGGGATTAGAGGATCAAGGATTAAGAAGGGTTCTTTGTGGGGGAGCGTGGAGCATGACACGGGGCCTCGCCGGGTTTTAAAGAAAAAGATGGCTAGATTTGAAGAAGATTGTCGAAGATTGGATAAAATACCTTGACGGCTAAGCCCTATACACGACTTACCCCTAGAGTACGTACCAGGGGATGATAAAGCGAATATGGCAAACCCAGGCTGATTCCTTGGTGATTGGTGCTCGAAAGTAGGCCTCTTTGCTCATGGACCATTGTGTAGGTCATCTTGGGCCCTGAGGGTATATCTCGAGGCGATTGTCCCAGTTTCCTTAACCACCTTAAGAGTCCTTCTATATCCAGAGTCCGAAGCCTTCAGGATATGGATATTCCTTGGAGCGCAAGTTACCATATTTTTAGGGTATATGTATAGATTTAGCAGGATTCTGAGTTATCTAAATGGTTCCCCAAGCCGTATAGGACCCGGACTGCGTATACCTTATACTATAAATACCACCCCCGTGAAAGAGGGGAGACATCCAATCTCACCGCAACCAAAAAAACACACACGTGCGACTGGAGTAGGGTTATTATCTCTTTTCAAGAGGCCCGAATCAGGATAAATCTCAGTGTCTCATCTACTCTTCATCTCGGCGAATCCATACATCTACGATGAAAGCTTTGGCAAGTAGGGATTGCTTGGTCCCCAAATCAATAAGTAAGCTCAGCGAGAAATCTGTTTCCAGTCGTTAACAAAGATGTATCTTCGATCTAGAGAATAGGTCGCATGAAAGCTAGATGAGGAAGATGTACAATGCAACTTGGTTTGAAACATCATCCCAATATGTATGAAACATGGTTTTCGTTTTGCTGAAACATGGGTTTGCCGTGGTGAAACACGCGTAAAAAATATGAAACATTTATATTTTTGCTCTTTACAAAACATGTTTTTGTTCTTTGTGAAACATTTGCTCGTATGGGATAAAACATTTTTAAATAACCGTGGGAACATTGCTTCGACAATGTTTCATCAGTATTTCGCTCATGTTTTATCAGTACTCTGTTCATGTTCCCATTATGTTTCATCAATAATTCTCCCATGTTTCATCAATACTCCATCCATGTTTCATCAGAAGATTGCTTCAACTATATCCTATTGTGGTGTTTCATCCGTATGTGTTTCATTAGGTAAAATCGAATGTTTCAGCAATACTTCAACCATGTTCCCACAGTTTACTGCTCATGTTCCTAGTCGGCTACAAAAAGCTTGGCGAAGGAGACTCTGAAAATTAAGTGCATGTTCGTTGCTTATGTTTCAGCAAAACTTGTCACGTGCCACACAAGCTTGAGGAACGAGATGCCTTTGTTTTTGTTGTGCACGAACGAGCCATGTTGTGAAAGTGGTATATTTCTGTGTTGCTGATAAAAAGTTATATTACCATGGAGTAAAAGTAAACGACTAAAAAGCCCCGCAGCACATCCGATGGATGATACAAGCGTCTGATGCGAGGACTTGCCATCGGACGTCCAAGCTAGAGTCACATCCTTTTTATAAAGGTACATGAGAGAGAGGTGGGATCAACATACCAATCTCAAAACAAGATCGAGTGGTGGGGAATGTACATGTAACCACGGGTAGTGAGGGGGTGTAAAATCTGTTTCCGAAAAAAAAAAACTACTGCACAATCACTGTACGGTAAAATCTGTGGCAACCATCGTTGTGAGGTATCGGTATGCACATACATCAGGAGGTTCTGCAGAGGCAGCAGCATCTTATTCCCTGTCCTGTTCAATGGCCAATGGCCGTTGTGCTCAACTCCAAGCTCAATCCAGCTCCTAGCTACGCACAAAGGCACAATCACAGACACAGTCACGCGGTTTCCGATGACGCACTGCAACTTGCTGCCGAGCCCCAAGTGCCCAACCACCCCTCGCTATCCCCCTCCCTTGCCGGCAAGTCGCCGAGCCAGTGCGGCTCCAGCTAGCATGGCCCCGGCCGATGGCATGCATGCGCGAGACCCGACTTCGTACGGGTACGGGTTTGTTGCCGTGCGGACGCCGTACGCGCGCAGCCCGGCAGACCGATCGGTCGATCCCCCCGTCGCCGTCTGATCGCTCGCGCGCGTGGGGAGCGTCCCCACGCGCGCCCCCGGATCCCGCCCGGAAGCTGCCTACGCCTCCGACGCATGTTACTCCCATCATCCCCAGGTAAAGCCGCTGTTGTTCTTGCTGACTAGTGCGTGCGATGTGTGTGTGAATTCCCACTACTGTGCATGGGAGAAACGGTGTTGATGGTGGCTGCTCCAGCTAGTGATGACCTGGGTGTCTGTACATACGTATGCATGTCATGGCTTAAGGGGGTGTCATGAGTTCTGACTTATCTGTCTTATCTCGAACTTCGAGAATTTTTCGAGGTGGCCTCGAAAGTCGGATGGCCTTAATTTTTAGGATTTAGGGAGCTTGTAGACTCGCCTACGAGATAAAAAAAAAGAGATTCAAAAAGTAATAAAAAAGTCAGATAAGTCAATATTAGTCAGATAAGTCACGAAATAAGTCTGACTTATCTGACTAATATTGACTTATCTGACTTTTTATTACTTTTGAATCCTTTTTTTTACCTCGTAGGCGAGTCTAAAAACTCCCTAAATCCTAAAAATCAAGGCCATCCGACTCTCGAGGCCACCTCGGAAAATTCTCGAATTTTAAGATAAGACAGATAAGTCAGATTAGATAAACCCAAAAGAACAGGGCCTAAGAGTATCCGTAGCAGACATTCTATAATACTGTTTATCTGACTTTTTAGGGATGAAGTAGCTGCTAGAGGAAAGAAATCTTTTAGAATGTAGTGTAAAATGTGAAGGAATTTTATAGGGATGGATAGAGTGTGTAAGGAAGTGTTATATAATAGAAATTTAAAGTGGCTGCTGGAGATGCTCTACTGTGCAGTCAACTCGTCGCCAACTTTACTTAAAAGCTGGGAACGAGAAAGAGGGTGTGCCAGTTGAACCAAAATGAACTTTGAGAGATTGGAAAAGTCGAAACGGGGCGATAGCTTAATCGAAGCTGGATTTGATAATGTTTATCTTACGACTTCGAGATTTACGATAAACTGCGTAAAATATCAAAGCGTTTAAAATGGCAATAAAATAATTTATGAAATAAAGATGTCAAGAACATGTTCAAATTACATCAGGTTGGTTTTGGCAGATAGGCGCAATTCGTGTGACGAAGCGGATTTTTCCATAGTACATGTGGCTCTATGCATGTTTGTGATCAGCGGATGTGCTGCAAGATTCATGCTTTATCTCTACTCTTTCTCACATGATCTTTTTGCAAAACCCTTTCATGAAAAAACAGAGAAAACTCAATCGAGTACTTCTTCTTCCTCCTCTCCCCTCCAGCCCGGCCAAGCCACCGCCCCTCCGCGAGCTCCACACCGGCTACCAAGGCCCTCTCCACACTGTGACCACTCAAGCGCTACTCGAGTGGGTACCGATGATGTTGTGGCTGGGGGAGGCATTGGTCGCAAGCGGCAAGCGTGCGGAGGGGTCATGGCTTGGCTGGATTAGAGGAGAGAGGAGGAAGGACCTGATTGTTATTTTTTCAAAACTGATGGATTTTTTTGCAAAAGAGCATGTGAGAAGAGAGTGAGGCTAAGCACGAATCTTAGAATACATCTGGTGGTTACAGAGGAATACGCAGCCCGCATTTATATCTGCTGTTTTGTAACTGTCATTCCAGCCATTGCGCTGATATTGCTAGATCAAAAACCGAAATCAAGATCCACGAGGAACAGGTAGGTATGGTAGCTAGATTCACGGGGTACCTAGCACGCATTCCGAACCGTTGGATCCAAAAATGAACGGATGAGATCACGTGCGATCGCTAACCCTTAACTTGCTGGGCTAGGCCGTTGTAACGACAGGGATCTTCCTCTCCGTCGGTAGATCAGTCGCAGGATGGAGCACATTGTTTCCAATGTCCAAAGCGTTCGTTCGTAATTAAGTAGATATATAATTAACATACATGAGTCAAGTCGAGCTCTGAATTTAGCTCTCGACCCACATGCGCCAGTGATTGACCAGCATGTGAAAAAGCCACATAAGTCCATCCAGTGGATCGCAAGGCGTTTACCATGTCCGAGACTATAGAACTTTAATTACTAGCATCTACCACTAGTATAATCGAAATTTTAGCCGTCGGGAGGTAGCATTAGCATCTGTTCCAAGTGACAGGTAGGTGCAGTTGACACCTGACACACTTTCAACTCGGTTTTAGCCAGTAAAGTGTCAGCTGTACAAGTCCTACCACAGCAAGCCACATTCTAATCAAGACACTAATTTTATGGTACTAACACAGCGTCTACGTTACAAACATCGATCGCAAAGGATGCTTCCTTTGTGCTCTTGTTTATTCCCTCTGCATTATTGGCAAATGTACGTACGACTGAAGATTATATATATGCAGTATTTTTCGCAGTATCGGTGTGATGTGAACAGATAAAGTTGTTTATTTTAATTAGTGATAAACAAGTGAATGAACATACACATAAGCCATCCACATTGGCACAGCTGACATAGTGACATGACATGCACCCTATAAGTAAGGCATCGAAGTATCAAGCACACCACACTGCATGATCAGTACATCATACGTAGAGAGAGAGAGACAAGGCTTGGGTCTGAAACCATCGCCATCGCTGCATCGAAGAACCGGGACGTCGCTCGCCGAGAAGCTTAGAGGTTAGATAGCAATGGTGAAGACGTCGACGGCGGCGAGCAATGGCGCCGCGGCAGCAAAGGAGCTGGGCGGGGGCGGCCACGGCGGGAAGAGGGCGTACAAGGGCGTGCGGATGCGGAGCTGGGGCTCGTGGGTGTCGGAGATCCGGGCCCCGAACCAGAAGACCCGGATATGGCTCGGGTCCTACTCCACCGCCGAGGCCGCGGCGCGAGCCTACGACGCCGCGCTGCTCTGCCTCAAGGGCTCTGCCGCCGCCGACCTCAACTTCCCCGTGCGCCTCCCGTTCGACCTCCCGGCCGCCGCCATGTCGCCTAAGTCCATCCAGCGCGTCGCCGCCGCCGCCGCCGCCGCCGCCAATCCCAATGCCAGCGCCGCCGTCTTCTCCGGCGCCGACAGCGCCAGCGCCAGCGCCAGCGACGCCGCCACCCCGGCCTGCAGCAGCTTTAGCAATGCCTCGGCGGTGAGCTCCCCGGAGACGGTCAGCGGCGAGGCCTCCCACGACGGCGACTTCGACGGCGGCGACGTGGACTACAGCTCGCTCGCGGACGTCGAGGCTTTCTTCCAGTCGCCCAAGTGCATGGAGTACGCCATGATGGACCCGTGCAGCGCGTTCTTTGCGCCGGCGCCGATGGCAATGGAGGATGCGTGCGGCTGGGAGGAGGAAGGCGACATTGCGCTCTGGAGCTTCTCCTCTCTGGACTGAAGTGTTGCCACAGAGAAGACGAAGCAATGAAGCAACTGACTGAATGACCGATAGTTAATCAAGTGACCATAACTGATCATTCATGGTATGACAAGTATAGTTAATTTCATACATATCGTACTTTTATTCAATGCACACATATGTAATAATGAGCTAATTAAGCATTTGTGGAGGAGCTCTCATGGAGCTACATGTTTTAAGGCAGCTTCCATGGAGTTAACCTCCTTACAACTGCTTTTTTCATGTGTAAAAGATGTTTTACAACTTCCAAGAATGAGAAGTGTAAAACAAAAGGAGTTGTTGTGGAATCTGGCTATTTGCAAATGATTTGTAATTTTCCTTCTTTTCCTTGTTCCAACTGTTTTGTGGCTGTATACAGTCCTAGACCCCTAGTGCAACACATGAGCCATGAAAGTCCTAAACTTAAGAATCTTTCTGGAAAGCTAAAACCTATGTTTAATATTAGTCCGATTTGATCATGACAAGTTAAAGCCTGTGATCAAGTTAAAAAAAACAAAAAACTTATGTTGTTACATCATCTGGCAGGTCGATAAATAACCTAAGCTATCACGTTTTGGCAATGCATAACGAAAACCTTAAGTAAATCTGCCTAAAAGTATGCTGTAAACAGAACAAGTGTTCTTTGTTCGGGAGAGATTTGGTTGCTCTTTTGCTTTAAAGTTATCGGATAATTTTCCAGCCGGCTGGAGTTGGGTTTGTCAGATCTGCACAAGGCATCAAGACATACAGTGCTCTGAAACGTTCAGCAAAGAACGTACGGATGCAATGGACCAATTGGACGACAATCTCCTTGTCTTATCTGCAAACTGTCGAACTTCCAGCTCAAGATTACCATTCCGGATGTGAACTTCCATCTGCCATATGCTTCAGCTTCTCAAAATATTTCTTAAATATTTTAAAGTCATATCTCAAATCTCTCGAAATCTAGTTGAATCAATCCTTTTAGTTTCCAAAGCTCACGAAGCCTAGCATTGTGAAAAGGACAAATTATAATCGATTTGTCTGCCGAGGAAGGAAAAAAATTGTGGTCTGGCTGGTACAATTTTTTGTTGCAGCCAATAGTTTCGGCCCAACTCTTTCTCTGGAGATAGTTGGCGTTAGCATTAGCATCTCGGCCCACAGATTTGGATCGGGACAAGCCCAGAAAAAAGAAGTGGGATGATTTCGAGGCGCACCTGTGGTCGGCCCACAGCCTTTAATCGGCCCAAGCCGAGAAAAAAGAAGTACTACGACGATTTCGAGGCGCATCTGTGGTCTTGGGCGTGGACTGGAGCAGAGGCCTAACTAGCCGACCAGCTGCTCAGCACACCAGCCAAGGCCCACTTGAGGCAGCCGCGCCGCGCGGTCCAAGCAAACAGAACTGCTGGAAGCGTGGGCTGCTTTCAGTGTCGGAGCATCATGCGACACAGTGACTCACTCGGTCGGAAATCCAATATTTGCCACTCTAATGAGGAAAAATTGACAATACGTCATTCTTGACAACGGCTTCACCAAATTACCACTCCGTAGAATTAATTCGTTAGGATGCCACTCCCATCGTTAAATCCTTGTTTTCATGCCATTATGGCCATTTTAAATGATTTCCGACCGTTTTTCCTCTCATCGAGCACACGAAAAGACTAATCTACACCCTCGGTTGGACCTAACCTCATGTTGGTCGAGTCTAGCCTGCTCGCACTGCACCATTCCCACCCGCCCACTTTGCCTCCTCAAGGCAGACGAGCAAGATGACCGCGAAGGCATGGCAGGAGAGCCCGATGGCCATCCCGAGCACCACCGTGCGTAGGCTCGCTTCGTGCGTCGGCTGACCGCCGTCCGCGTCCCTTCCCCCGCCGTCCCTCGCCGTCCATGCTTGTTTCCGACCGCACTGCCGCTAGCGGCAGCGAGATAGGAACCGTGCTTGTCGCCGACGCCACCCCCACGGCAATCTCGGCGGGCAAAGATGATGTGTTGTAGCAACCGTGTTCGGCACGCCTGAACACCCTCAGCCTCAAACGGCACCACGCCATCGAAGTCATTGCCCTCAAGGTTGAACTCCTTCAGCCCCCTCATCAGTGAGGTTGGCGAGGTGGGAGAGCCACACAACAGAGAGAAGGTGGAGCGAGGCGGTCAGAGAGAAGGCTTGAGGTTCTCCACGAGCCGCCCCGGAGGAGAGCCGAGGCGGGGCGAGCGGTCGGAGAAGATGAGCGTCGCGGAGGGGCGGTGTGGCGCCTCGAGTGCCGCGCCAAGACGGAGGTGGTGTCGAGCGGTTGGTCGGACGAGAGACGTGGCGTCGTGGGCAGCGACCTACGTCGCGGCAGCGCGCGCCACAGCGCCCTTCGGCCACAGGTCGGTGGCGCGCGCGCGCATGAGGTCGAGCGAACGCAGCGCCAGCAGCTGCTGCGGGTCTAGCGGCATGGTGCTGCTGGGCCCGAATGCGAGGATGACAGCGACAAGGAGGCGGACGAGCGGGAGGAAGGCGAAGCGAGAGGGGAGGGCGGTAGTGGTGGCCATGGCCATGGACACGGACCACGCGCTCGTGGGAGCTCGAGAAATGTTTTAAAGCAGAGGCAGGGGGCAGATTGGTCTTTTCGCGTGCTCAATGAGAGGAAAAACGGCCGAAAATCATTTAAAATGGCCATAATGGCATGAAAACAAGGATTCAACAATGAGAGTGGCATCCTAACAAATTAATTCTGCGGAGTGGCAAGTCGGTGAAGCCCGTTCTTGTGAATGGCGTATTGTCAATTTTCCCCTCTAATGACACCCAATTGTCATGCTTGAGATCACAGACTTTAAAATGCCACTCCCAACGTTACCGTCTCTCCACTTTACCATTTCATGTTTTTTAAATTGTTTTTAATCTCTTTTCCATTTAACCGGCATGGGAAATGACTCTTCTGCCCATGGTCATGACACTTGAGGCCATTTTGAGTTCAAATTTTTGAAATTCAAAATACAATTTTCAGATTTTTAAATCGGAGTTTAGATTACCGAAATTCAAAATTCAAGTTCAAATATCCAAAATTTAAATTACAATTTCAAATATGATTTTAAACTTCAAATCTGATTTCAAATATCAAAATTTTAAAATTCAAAATATGAGTTTAGATTTTTGAAATTCAAAATACGAGTTCAAATTTTAAATCTAAATTGAATTTTTTGAAGTTTAAAATATGAGTTTAAATTTCAAATCTGAGTCAAGGCTAGTGCAAGGAGGGCAAAATGGTCATTTTCTAAGCTGGTTAAATGGAAAAGAGATTAAAAAGGATTTAAAAAATGTAGAATAGCAAAGTTGCGAGCCAGCAAGGTAGGGAGTGGCATTTTAAAATTTGCTATTTCGAGAGTGGCAATTGGGTGAAGCCAACTCTTAAGAATGACAAATAGCCAATTTTTTCTCCGTTCGTAGTGCCTCCTCTTTCACCTAGTTCAGTTTTTGTAGACCCGTGGGAGAAAATCAAATCCACATATATAATTTTCTCCACACATCTCCTCCTGTTGTGTCATAGTTCCGAAGGATGTTTTTGGCACCACCCCCTCTCTTGCACATTCTTCAGAAAAAAAGCCCCTTCCAAATATCAAATTCTTGCAGCAGTCCCATTTGTTCCTCTCTCTCCCTCTCTTATCTCCGGTCACTAGGCCCGGTGCTACCACCCTCCCTGCTTCACATGGATCTTTGTGTGAGAGATGGGTAGATGGTCTATGCAGGAATTTGAAAATTGAGAGGGAGGAAGAGATTAGGGTGTGCTTTCATGCAAGAATTTAAAAATTGGTCAGGATTTTTCACAAAAGGAAAATACCCTGTTTGTGCAAGAAAATTTTGGAGCACATCTCACAATGGAGACAGGGACAAAAATTCTTGACAAGCATAAAGTCTGTGCTCTTTCACAAAAATGCATTAGAGAGAGGGTGGCATCTAACTTGGATCTCGAAGCAACGATCCATCCAACGGTAAATGTATGAACCTATAGATGTGGCCCATCTGGGGAAATTGCTCTCGAATTGCAACCGCACGTCGTCACTCACAAATTCTGCCACTGATTGTTCTCAGCCGTAAACATGCATCTTTTATTTCTTTTGAAATCACACTGTAAAAAACTTTCGTCTTATTACTTATGCAAAGCTCACTAGTGTTCCCCGAACACCTCTAAGGCCTTGTTTGGGAGGCAGTTACGCCGGGATCGGCCCGTTCGAGGATGGAAATCCATGAGCAGATTTCCGGGCCATTTTCCGTGTGTGTTTGGAAGCCTACCCACCAGGAATTTTCGGCCCTTTTCCCGGATATCCACGGGAAACTCTCTCCTTCCTTCGCTCGTGGAAAATTTCCCGATCGACTCCACCTCCACCTCCAGTCCCACTTGTCGCCTCCGGTCTCCACGGCTTCCTCCACCTCTAGCTCCTAGCCACCTCCCCGCCGTCTCTCTCCCTATCACCGTCGCCTCCCCCCCTCCCTCACTCCCCGACGCCTCCTCCCCCCCCCCGCCGCCGCCTTCGCCACGTCGCCTCCGCCTCCAACCCACGGTGTCCCCGCGTCTCTCTCCCCGTCCCCGCCGTCCTCACGCCTCACCATCCGCCGCCCTCCCCCCGCCTCCTTACTCCCCGACGTCTCCCTCCTCACGGCCGCCGCCCTTCTCCCCATAGCCACGTCAACCTCTGTATTTGCATCCGATCTTCTACTTGCCGTCAAGGAGGCCGGCACCTAGAAGAAGGTAAGGCGCCGATCTGCTGAGGAGACCGTCGAGGAGGACAAGACCAAGGAGGAGGTGGTCTGACCACTTCCATCAAGATCTGTGAAATTTGAATCCCTGGCTGTTGCATAGCGCCATATTGATGGCATCAGGACAGCACCGGCCGGCGGTGGAAGGAGCCGAAGGCGAAAGCATGGGCTCCCAAGTTGTCTTCTCTGCCGACGACTGACGGTCGTGGCTAGAGCGGGGTTCCTCTGGAAGCGGGGGAAGCGAGCTGGTGGAAGGGCTCTTCATTTCCTTGGGGGACAACAAACTAGAAAGAACTTCAAATCCTTCTCGGATTTTTTGGTTCTTGAAGGGAATGAGTGATGAGTGCGCGTCATTTGTCGCTTCATTTTTCAGCCGGCGACAAACTCCTGAATTGAAGAATGATCTTGAGATTTTGCAGGTATGGTACGTTTAACATTCCCCTGCATCATTATTTGTAGTATGAGATTGTATTATGTGCCTGCAGCAAAGGGTGGACTAGATGTTAAAGATTTAGGACCAATGCATAGCATCTTAATTTTTTGGACCTAAATGTGTTCCAACTTTGTATCACTGAGATGCTCATTTTAGCATGTGTTTGGTTAGAGAGTAAGGTGGGATGGAATGGCTCCATTCCAGTTTTAAAGGATGGGATAGTCCCACCAACCAAACACACGCTTATTCATGAATGGGATGGCTCAATCCCAGTTTTCAAGTATGGGCCCACTGTCATCCTCACGTCCCAAGTGGGATGGCTGCGTTCCATCATTTTTGTGGGATGGGCTCATGCAGCATTTTGAGGAATATTCCTCTATGAGAGCCATCCCATCCCTCCTCATAAACCAACCAAACACATGAAAAAATAGGATGGGATGGCTCCATCCTTGCACATCCCACCAACCAAACACACGCTTACTGATTGATTAAATGCCGGATATCCTTTCTCATCTTAGTACGGGCAGTGTCTTGATTTACTTTCATAATGCAAAATGGTTTTTTTACAAATTTTTATGTAATATCAATATGTGAGCTCTGGTGTATTTTTTTTTTACATATTATGTGGCCTTCTGTAGATTTCTATCCATTTCCACTGGTCTAGTTTATTGGTACAATGCATACTTGTTGAAAATTGATGAGGAAGAATTTTAAGACCATGGTGCACTACTTCAGGAGGGAATGTTTGCTTCTTTTCTTCACCCTTTTCTTCACCGGGTCAGCAAAAGGAATCACCAGAACTATGTAGACTAAAGAGCCTTATAACATCATCTGTATTAAATTAGCTCGAGCGATAATGTTTGTTTACGAACCCCAGTGTAATTTTGGTAGCATGAATTTAATTCAGTACGAGCTAGAACATTGTTGTTGGAGAGCCTTTATCTATTGATGTTGAACAAACGCAGTGTTGTTCCAGCTCTTATTTGTAAACTTCTTGTAACTCAGTATTAATAGGGATTTTGAATTTTTTCTAATTTTTTCTGGATGGCCGGGATTTTTTTCCCTGTCATGTATCCAAATAGGGTTTGAGATTATTTCCCGGAGAGGAAATTTTATCCCTAGGGAAATGAAATAGCATAAAAATCCCCTCTTGGGATTTTTGTTTCTGGGTTTTTATTCCCTTGCTGCCAAACAAGGCCTAAAGGTGATATTTTAACTAGTGATACCGTTTAAAATTCGCATTTCAGCCCATACCACTCTGGCCCATTTTTATTGACTCAGATGTCCCACATGTCATATACACGTCCGAAGAAGCATACAATTGAGTGTCATAGGCTGGAATATTCCTCTCTGCAGAAACAAAAGTGTTCTAGCTATCTTCACTTGTTTACGACGGTACACACATTCAGAGCATTTTCTTCTCTATAATCACGTCCTCTATAATAATATCCACGACATCATCTAAAATCCTTCACACTCTACATTATATTTTCCAAAAAAATTTGTTCCTCCAGTCGGTCACGTATCCCTAGAAAGTCTAAGGGCTGTTTGGTTGTCTGTATGCACAGAGATTTGCATTTACAAATACAGAATTTTGTTTTTTCTTATGTTTAGTTGTCTGCATCTAGTTTTGAGCTTGGTTCTCTAGATGTAAGATTCTCTATGGGTCCGTTTGGTTCGCTGCATCTCCTCGTCCTGCATCTTCGCGTGCAGCTCATCCGATGTTTGGTTGCCGTTTGGTGTCGTTGAACCTGGCTCGGAGCGTCAGACCAACGATGCGAGCGAGCCCGCAGAAGCAGCGATCCGGCCGTTTCCGCGAGCTCGGCTCGCGTGATCTTGTAGCGTCGTTCGCCATCCAACACGCGGACGCCGATACGGACGACTAGCAACTCGGACAACTAGCAACGACTAACGACTAGTAACTTTTTACATCAACTTTTCATCCTTTCAAAAAAATTTAAAATTCAAACGACATCCAAATTCAATAAAACAAAAAAAAGTAGAACCGTAGGTTCAAGTACAAGGTACTAAAAAAAATCAGATTTTTTAATTTTTAATTTTGAATTTATTGATTTTCTAGTATTTGTTTTTTTCTTTTTGAATTTATTTTTGTTTCAGTATTTTTAATTTTCGCTTTTGAATTTATTTTCTTTGTTTTTATTTTTCTCTTTTAAATTTGTCCATCCCACTCTCCTCCTAGTGCAGCCAACCAAACAACATCTCTGTACAGCCTGTTCAATCTCATATAACCAACCAAACAACATCTCTTTGCATTCACTCAGCCTAGCTCCACTCAGTCTGGCTCAATTCATACAGCCTGGCTGAGCTCATACGGCAACCAAACACACCCTATATAGCCTGGCTCTAGAGATACGGAGAAAATAGACGTATCTCTGGATGCAGCGTATGGCAGCCTCGTGTTCTGCGCAGGGGGCTATTGTCAACCATAACAGCAAACCATGCATGGCAGCTCGTGTTCTGCGCAAGTTTTCTTTTTCTTTTTTGTTTATATCTTTTGATTAACATTTCTGATTACCGAACCGATTTCAGAAATGGGTTCCTGACATTTTTTCGAACAAAACTAGACCACACTTGCTATATAAATATCAAAATATTTAAATTTTAAAATATCTGCTTACTAAACATTCAACCAAATATCATCTCTGCATCTGTGCATCCCGTATCCCATCAGCCTGACTGAGTTGAACATGCCAGACTCGTGAAAGAAGGTAACCAAACAGCCCCTAAATAAACCGTGTTTCACAGTCTCCTAGGATGCTCTCACCTGCATCTCGTGTCGATTCCCTCTTCCTAATACGGAAAGAGTTACACACTGTACAAGTTCACCGGCCGCCTTGCAGCGAGCCGGCCGACATGGTGCCGCCGGAGGAGGACCAGGTCATGTAGATCGGCGACCCATAGAACCCCGCGGAGTCGGTGTCCGGGAACACGAGCACGGCATCCTCCGGCAACGCCTCCTCGCCGTCCAGATACCGGCAGACTTGCCTCATGCTGGGCCTCGTCTCCGGCCGAGCTTGGCTGCACATGAGACCCAGCCACAGCACTAGCCTCACCTCCTCCTTGTCGTAGCGCCCTTCCAGCCTCCGATCCACGGCCTGCAGCAGGTTGCCGTTTACCCCGCAGTCTCGCACCCACCTCGACAGGACCACGTCCGTGCCCTCCGCCGCCTCGTCGGCCGGCTCGACCGGCCGGCGCCCGCACGCGACCTCGAGGAGCAGCGCGCCGAAGGAGAACACGTCGGTGGCCGTCGTGGCGCGGCTGGTGACCGTGAGCTCGGGGGCCATGTAGCCGAGGGTGCCGGCGACGCGCGTCGTCGCCGGGTTCGCGCCGTGCTCGTGGAGGCGCGCGAGGCCGAAGTCGCCGAGCCGCGCGGCCATGTCGGCTCCGAGCAGTACGTTGTTGGCCTTCACATCGCGGTGCACCACCACGTGCTCCCACTCCTCGTGCAGGTAGAGCAGGCCGTGAGCCACGCCCTTGAGGACGGCGAAGCGCTGCGCCCAGTTGATCAGCGGAGGCGCCTGCCGCCGCCGCTCCGTGCCGAACAGGTGCGCGTCGAGGCTGCCGTTGGGCATGAATTCGTAGACGAGGAGCAGGTCCTGGCCGTGCTTGCACCACCCGCGCAGCTCGACCAGGTTGCGGTGGCGCATCCGCCCGAGGCTCGCGATCTCCGTCACGAACTCCTTCATCCCCTGCCTCGTGCCACTGGAGATCCGCTTGATCGCCACCTCGTCGCCGGAGCGACTTCGACGTCCGAGCACGCCTTTGTAGACGTGACCGAAGCCACCTGAGCCAAGAAGCAAGCTTTCCTTGAACCCCTTGGTCGCCATGTAGAGATCCTTGTATGGGAATCTGTGAGGGTGCTCCAGCTCCCAGTCCTCCAGCACGTCGGCGAGCGCCGCCCGTCGTCGGAGCCAGATCACGGCGACCATCGCTGCAGCAATCAAAGCGAGTGTTCCTGCACAAGCCACCGCGGCGAACTTGATGATGAGGAGCTTGGGTGGAGGCGTGCTCGATCTCGGGACTTTGGGCAGCCGGTGGAGATTAATGGATTGGGCGAGTCCATTAGTGCGGAAACTCCATGCCAAGATGTAGTGCGAGCTCGCCAGCTTCCCGGTCGCCGAAGAGAAGCCGACGTACATGTTCTCCTTAAAGATCGGCAAGAGGTCAAGTTTTGTTGATATAAGCGGCCGGTGAGGACGATCTGCCACGGTCACCGGAGCGACGGTCACGTTGAGGATGCTGCTGCCGCCGTCGTAGTCTATCCACGCCTGAATCGGCTCCCCGCTCTCCAGCTTCACGGGCACCGTCTTGCCCTCGTCGGTGTAGTACGCGGCCTGCTTCGACACCTTGGACACGAGGCTGTTTACGTCGACGCCGACGTGGTTGCCGTCCGTGTCGTTCATCCCCAGGTCCATCACCGTGTCGAACTCGATGGCGAAGACGTGGTTGGAGGAGTTCCCGTTGGTGGTCGGCCCGAGGACGCCGAGGTAAATCTCCGGGGACGCTCCGGGCAGCGCCGTGGACGGAGCCACCACGAAGGCCAGCCCGTGGCCGCCGCCGCTCCCGACGGTCACGATGTCGAAGACGAAGGCCGTGCTGAAGGTGACCGTGCCGCGGCTCCGGCCGTCGAGCATGCGGACGGGGGAGCCGTAGAACGCGTGGCCGACGAGGCGGTTGCTGTCGTTGGTTAGCTCGAGCGCACCCCCGCGTAGCACCGACGCCGACCCGTCCAGGCTCAGGTTCACCGCGCGCTGGAAACCTTGGTTGATGAAGTCGACGTCGTCGGTCGAGGAGCAAACAACGAGGATGAAGAAGAGCACCAGCAAACACTCGGCAGCGCCACTGCATGCTGCCATTCTCAAACACCTCTCTCTCTCTCTCTCTCGCGATTGATGTGCACTTAATGACTAGATTAGCACAAACAAATGCATGCAATTTGCTGTGATTTGGAGTTGATCACTAATAGGCTGTTTGGTTGTCTTCTCATGTGAGCCTGGCTCGTCTCAAATTTCGTCGGTACAGTGGGAGGTCATTTGGTGAGTAGATCTGAGAGATAGTATTTGGTTGTTTAGAATTGCTAATTCTCAGACGTCCGAAATTTTTTTAACTATCAGTCAATCTAAAATTACACTCTAATAGAACTAAAATTGCACAGCATACAAAGGTGCAATTTTAGTATCAAAATTGCTACTTATCAATTATCAGTTTTATTCGTTGATTTCTATGCTTTGCTAATGTATAAATCTGTCGAATACACGTGCTTACATGCTTTTATTTTTCTATGTTTCAAACCATCATGTTTGTTTCAGTCAATCTAAAATTGTACACTAATAAAACTAAATTTGCACTTATTTAGAATGTGCAATTTTAGTATAGTTATAGTGCAATTTTATTAATAATCGACTGACACTTATTTTATTATCAGACAGCTTGCTCTTAGTTGCTCCCTTGTTCACTTGGTTGTTTACACAAATTGAAACAGACTGAGAAGAGAATATGTTTGGTTGGCTGCGTTAGGAGTGCATTAGGAGTGAAGACGACGGTGATGGGAGAAGCAGGCAGCGGCGGCGGGAGGAGGAGGTGACAGCGAGTGGAGGAGGCGGCGGCGGGAGGAGGAGGCGACGGCTGGTGGAGACGAGCTCGGGAGGAGGAGGCGCCGGCGGTAGAGACGAGGTTGGAAGGAGAAGGTGGCGGCGGGAGGAGGAGGCGGTGGCGAGTGGAGACGAGGTCGAGAGGAGAAGGCGGCGGCGGCGGAGGAGGCGGCGGCGGGTGGAGACGAGGTCGGGAGGAGAAGGCGGCGGCGGGTGGAGACGAGGTCGGAAGGAGAAGACGGCGGTGGCGGGAGGAGGAGGCGACGGTGGTGGGAGGAGGAGGAGCACGAGAGCTGGGCGAAGGCGCGTGCACGGCGGATACGGGCTGCATCCAACGAGCCAGGGTTGTGGGAAACGGTGGATTTTCTTGTTTCCCTAGAGCCAGCCTGGAAGGGTTGTTTTGTATCTGTGGAGCCAGCCTGGGTTGGATGAGAAGACAACCAAACGTCCATCTTTTATATCTACAGATGCAAATCTCTGGAGATTGAGCCAACCAAACAGCCTATAAAAGCATCCTATGGTTTGATGTGAACAATGATTTGGGCTTTGACCTATGTTTTATGAATTTTTTAAAGACATATCCAAAACTTTTGTTTAGAACGATGCATCTAAACTACCATGAGCTATTCATTTTACTTGATCTAGTAGTCTAGAAGACAAGAACTAGCTATTCATTTTATTTGATCTAGTGATCTAGGGGTAAGAACTAAGGCACACTACAACATGTTTGATTGTCAGAGCGGCTCGTCAGCGGATAATCCGATAAAAAATCAGAGCTTAGCTATGTTGTTTGGTTTGCATCACTGGACAAATTGCCCATGATGAACTAGTCCCTTGTTAAGCCCCAAGCCAATTCGCAGGACCTGCTCATTCTTGCAAAATGGTCGGACTACACCGACCATCGGTGGAGGACAGACCAACCATCTCTGGATGGAATCAATACTCAGACCAAACATGTTCTTAATATATCTGGATCATATATGTTTGACCAAACGATACGGTAATCTCTTGTATATGTAATGAACGTGGGATATTGGTGACCCTACCTGTCATCGTCTGCCGCCCTTGCTCTCTGTGCCATTCCAACTTGTTGGTCAAGTCAGTCAACATGGTCATGTGATTTGACAAGAGTGAAAAATCAATTCACACAAACAATGGCACGGAACCTCCAACCTATCCCAATGCAAATTTCGTCCAAGTCGTCCTGATTGGTAAAGCCTAACCATGGTAGCGTTTCTTTCGGCGGTTGTGGTTATGTTTAATCTGAAAATTTGTAACTCCTTGATAAGGACATCCGAGGGATAAAAAAATTATAGAAAAATGGTTTTGAGAGTTTTAAAAAGAAATCGTAAGATCTACAAAAATTGGCTGCCAAACGTCAAAACGTTTGACTTGTAAAAAATAACAAATTTCTAGCTTATAAGCAAACGCAAACGCAAACGCTGGAAGAAACACTACCATAATATATATCGATACGCACCTGTTGCTGAGCTCGAAGCTGCGACATACCCCAGCTCCAGAATGACCCAATTGTTATTGGTGGGCACAAACTGCAAAGATACGCCATCAACACAGACACCCTTCGACTTCGAGAATGAGTCGTTAGACCATCTCCAGTCATTTTTCTTTTATTTTGTTTCTTTCTCTATTTTCTGTTCCTTTATTTTCTACCATCTTTAACGGCATCCCTTCGAAGAGAATGATATAGAAAAATAAGAGAAAATTTCTTTTGAAATGAATAGAAAAAAGAATCTCTTTCGAAAGAAATATAAAGAAAATCTGTTGAAGGAAACAAGATTTACTTAGTGACAGAAACGTGGCTCATAGGACTCCTTCGAAGATGGCCTTATCTCATGTCAGACAAGGATTGGGCACAGTCAAGTCGCTGCCTGTTTTCCTTGTAAACAAATGCGAGTGTGCGACTCGACTCGGCACAAATTGTTCCCCACGAAAAGCATGCAGCTGTGCTTAATTGGGTGGGACGGCATTGTCCACATTTGAATTTTCTTGCAGCTACGCAAGCTCGTGTCTTCCTTTTGAAGATCGACAGTTACAAGAAGCATGCATAGGGCGACAAACCATTAAGGGGAGGTCGACTGAACACAGACGATTTCTTTGGGAGTCTGCGTGACGGTGTCCCTAGCAATCTGTCACGTGGTTACTATTTTTGTCTATTTTTAAGCACTTGTACTATGCGCAATGGGTAACATAGACACAAATAGGAAAAAAAGAATTATTTTAACCTACACAAATATAAAATTATGTAAACTCTACAAATAAATAGAACTAAAAGTTACAGTTATACTCCCTCCGTCTACTTTTGTAAGACGTATTTTGATTTCAAAAATCAAACTTTGTAACAATTAGTCAAATTTATATGGATAGTTAGCATACAAAAGTTATATTAATATGTTCATATTTGAAAATGCTTTTCATATAATATTATTTTATGACAGATGATAATATATAATAAGAGAAATTTAATAGTCAAAGCCAATTAGAAAGACTTCCTCAAATCAAAATATGCCATATACAAATGGACGGAGGGAGTACTGTACTGAGATTGCATATTCATTCCGACTACAATTTTAGGTGGATTATTTTGTATTTTCAGGAGATTTTGACAAAAATTCAAGCGATTATAAATTAGCAAAACCGTCACGCGTGTAACCTTAAAATGGCACCAAAATTTTTTAGAACCAAGAATTAATTTGGCAATGTCAATGCAGTTCAATTTCGAATACCATCGAACTTTCGATGTTCGAAGACACCACCAATGCTGTGATTTGGAGGGTCTGAATCAATATACCTATCTATCTATCTATCTAAACGGAGGCACCACATTAATTGAAAAAATTCCTACATAAATCAGAAAAAAGAAAAGATTTCCATCATCGATTACAGTGGGCCAGACTATAACGGATAAAGAGTTCATATCAACTACAATAAATAAATAAATAAATATAACAAAACTTTAAAAAATAATAGAAAAAAAGAGTGTATGTCAACTATAAAACTTAAAAAAGAGTCCATATCAACTAAAATAAAAAAAACAACTTTGAAGTAAGAGATAATAGAAAAAAGAGTCCATCTCAACTACAAAACTAGAAAAGAGTCAAAATCAACTACAATAAAACAAATAAAAAGTAACTAAATTGTGTAATTAAAAATAGACAAAGAGTGCATATTAATTATAAGACCAGAAAAAGAGTCCATATCAACTAGGACACTAGGAAAGAAGTTCATACCAACTAAAATAAAAAATACTGAAATTAAAATAAAAATGATAGAAAATGAACCCATATCAACTATAATAAAAAATATTAACACATCTATCTATCTATCTATTGTATTATTAAACAAGAGCAGAAGGAGCCACCAATGCGAGCTAAAAAAGAAGAACTTGGCACTAGAGTTATAGCTGACACGATGAGTTGAGCTAACACCACAAAGATGACACAAAGACCAACGAAAAGGTAGAGATCAGGATAGATATAGCAGTAGTGCCGAATATAACAATGTACATAAGATCAGAGTTATTAATATATGTTTCAGATTATACTTAATTATACTATATTAGGATGACCAAGATCTATATGACTTCATATCAGAAAAAACAAATTATCCTTCTGATTGGACATGAATTACAATAGAGCTTACATCTACAAAAGATCTTTTAATTTTTGAAACAAATCTAGCCATCGTATGATCAATGCTACACTTTGGAGGTTCTCAATTTGATTCTAACAATAAATACCCGTCGAACACTAACCAATATTAATCCATCCATTACAGCTAACTGTGTCAGCAATTCGGCTACCACCAACTCAACTGTTTCGACGTGGAACTGTGGAAGTACCTGGTGGAATGGTGGTACATTCAACATCAGATCCATCAAATATGAACGAAATGTATTGAACACAGCGGACCCCGGAGCTCCGAGGTCCCGTACCCCCGCCCTCACATAAACACGTACGCGCACACGCCCGTGAATCTTCGAGCCTCCGAGGTCGATGAGCCGCGTTATCTTTGGTTCAGACGTGAAATTCAGCGTTGCAAAAGAGGTGATGTCCGGTCCTTAGGGCATCTCCAGCAGTTTGTCCTATTTCTCCTTTATCCAATCACTATTCACGTGCCACCTCACCAATAGGGATGTCTCATTCCTATTCACCTTCTCGATAACAGCTCTATCACTATTTCTACTCTCTCCTTTCCCCATTCCTTGCTCCATCACTGTTTCTATAGTGATGGAGCACCCCCATTTGGGGCTTCTTGCTAGAGATGCCCTTAGAGCATCTCGAGCAGTCCGTCCTATTTTCCTTTTACACCATCACTATTCACATGCCACCTTACAAAAGGACTGTCGCATCCCTATTCACCTCTCCCAACAGCAGCCCCATCACTATTCCTCCTCTCTACAATGTCCCATTGCCCCATTCCTCCCTCATCACTATTTGTTACAGTGATGAGGCAACGGGGCAATTTCTCGGCCCATCACTATTTACTATAGTGGTAGGGCAATGGCGCCCCATTGCCCCATCACTATAGCAAATGGTGATCAGGCGAGGAATGGGGCGATGGGGCAGTGAATAATGAAAGTAGAGTGGAAATAGTTGATAGGACGATTATTAGGGAGGTGAATAGAGATGGGGCAATCCTATTTATGACGTGGCACATGAATAGTGATGGGACAAATTTTGAATTGAGGCAACTCCAGGGGTTTGCCCCCAAATAGGATGCCCTATCGCTGTAGCAAATAGTGATGCTATAGTGATGGGGTAAGGAATGGGGCAATGGGACAGTGAATAGTAAAAGCAGATAGTGGGAATAGTGATAGGACGATTGTTGGAGAGATGAATAGTGATGGGGCAGCCCTATTGATGATGTGCCACATAAATAGTGATGAACAAATTTTGAAATGGGGCATCTACTAGAGATGCCCTTTATCGTCTTTTGTTGCTACAGTATAGAGAGGCAGAAAGGGAAGCAGTGACAAAACCAGCCGGATCTGGCCGGCCCCCTCATTTCCAGTGGCCTCTCCGGCGCCGGGAGGTGTAGGGTGGTCGGCCAGAGTCCTTTGGAGTGTAAATAGTTTGGGCTTGCTACTAGGTAGGTTAGATAGTTAGGCTTTTGTGCGGTAGGCACCTGAAGGATTTGGGTAGTTGAGGATGCAGGAGCCTTTGTTCAAGCGGGTGGAGTCGACGGCGGGGGCAGGGGCAATGCGGGTGGCGGCATTAGTGCAGCAGTGGATGGCGCTGTCGTAGCGAAGTGAGTCAGCGCGGGCGTCGCGCCGTTTGGTTGCGATCACCAAGCGAGGTGGAGGGCTCCTCCATCCCGACGATGTCCCTGTTGTGGCCCCTGCGAAGCCTGGCCGTAGCTTTGCAGATGACTGCTTCACCGTCCTCTTCGACCTCTTCAAGTTTAGCGACGCCGTTGTTTGAATAAAGCTAGGTTCAGACCTTAGCGTTGGATCTAGAGAGGCTGTGGTGAAAGCATCTCGTCCCTTGAAACGAGGTTATCTAGTTTTCGTGTTGATGACGATCGCTTTGAAAAGAAGATGGAGAAAAGTTTGGATCCCTGAATTTTTGTGGTGGATTGGGAGTTGAAATGATCCATCTTAGAATTAGGTTAGATTTCTTTTAATTTTCTTTTATCAATGTTCAAGAGGGGATCAACACATAATCTTTGACGGGGACATTAATTTCATGGGAGCATTGCCCTAAAATTCTTTTAAATTATCCCTGAAATTTTTCCTTGAAAATCTTTCGCTAAAATTTCTAGTCTAGAAAGTCTTCCGGACGGTAATTTTCTAGTAATAGCCGGACTGTCTGCCTTCCTGGCCGAATTGTCCGCCTGTGTCGGACAGTCCGGGCCTCCGGCCAGACAGTCCGCCTACTACTATGCCACTCATGTTTTGCTCATGTGTTCTCTCCAGAAGTCCCACTGGCTTAGCCGGACTGTCCGTCTAACACTTCCACATTCCTGTTTTTGTTGGTTAGTTGTGGGGTTAAGCCAAAGGCTTAGCCAGACTGTCCGTGTTCCAAGCCGGACAGTCCGGCTAAAGTGTCGATACTTGGATTTCCTGTCTACTTTAAAAAATCAGATCTAGATCTCGGGGGCTAGAGAGCTGTTATCCTTCCTCACGAAAAATACACCTTCCTAGATCCACAAAAGGCTCCCCACTCAACCTTGTTCATCTTTGATCTCTTCTCTCGATCCCGTGGGGGATTGCGGGAGTGGAGACCTTCTTTTGGTTGATCCTCATCTTGGGATAATCTCGCTTCACCGGTTGTGCTCCTCGTGACTTGTGTTCCGGTGGAAGATTGTTGATTGTTCTCGTTACTCCTGTTTTTAATTTGGTGGCGGTGGATCAAATAGCTTGCCTTGGCGTTTGTGGGAGCACTCGATTCGTTGTACAAGGGTCGCAATCCACTTTGTCAGAGCGGCGAAGGACGTCCACTAGTGGAGACGAGGCGCAAGGCTCGAGCGGGAGCTGGTTCTTGTGAGGAACAAGAATTTGCCTCAATGGAGACGTAGGAGGGTGGTTCCTTCGAACTTCGGAAAACAAATACCTTGTCACTCCTTTTAATTTCTCGAATTTATTTTATTGCGCTTTAATTTTTAGTATTTATTTATGTGTCTATGCTTAGTAGTAGAGGTCTCAATTAATATTGACTAATGGACTCACTTAAACTTTAAGTTGGTTAAAATTGCCTATTTACCCCCCTCTAGGCCAATTGGTCCTTTCACATGGTTGGTGACGTCGTCGGCTCCATGCTTAGAGGTCTCCAAATGTACTTGCTTTGGCGCGAGGGCAAGGAGATTTTGGTGTCTATGTTTTGAGGAGAAGAGGTTGGTTTGGGGTTTTTGCAGGGAGGCTCTCACACTGGTGGGACCAAGGTGACAGCGGGTGGCGGCGACGCCTACTCGGCCTAGTCGTCCTAGAGAGGAGCCATGATAGAGTGTCAAGCCGTCAGCTCTATTATTGATGTTGATCTATTTCTCCGTCCCTAGCTAAGGGTGAGGCTGTAGAAGGTGCGACTAGTGGCGCCACTGTCTTTGTTGTTCGTCGTGTAAGTAGAGGATTGAGCTTCTTCTAGATTGTAGAGAATAGGTTTGTGATCTGGCCATGTAAGCTTATTTGTGGAATTATTGTGTTCATTGGAGGATTGTAAGGTGGAAGTTGCTGAAGGAATGAACGAGAATCCATATTTCTTAAAAAAAAGGTGATGTCAACATTAGCGCTCGATCGATCGTTAGTCAACAGCAAGAAACCCTCTTCACTAGTGCCACCTCGTCCTATTATTTTTTTTTATGTAAAACCATGTCATGAGAGACTACATGCTTTGCTTTGCTACGAATAATTATCACATTAGTTTTGATATGTCATATTTAATTTATTTGAATGACACCCTTAGCTTTGTTTTCAACCTTCATACTTGACTGTGTTGTGCCTCCGTACCCTCTAATTTGGTGTATATTAAACCGATAGAATTTCCTCACATACACATGCTAAAAATAAGAAAGTTAGATAAATAGGATGGTTAGATATACCTTATGGATTGAAAACTTCCTAAAGTACAATGCATTAAAATAAAAAGCAGGCCAAATAAATAGAAAGTACTATCACGAAACATTGACCATTGGATGAGGGATTGAGAGTGGAGATGGATGACGTAGCACCGCCTCGTCGCCACCACAAAAGACTTTTCAATACTGCAGATATAAATTAACAAGAATAATTAAATATCCCATTCATTGGCGCTGCCATCTCCTGTTTCCGGCAGCTCCACCACCACCCTCGCTCCCACAGCCATCACCTGTGGTAGACGGCGCCCTTGCCGTCTCATTGCTCCCTCCTCTCTTCATCCTGTTGTCGTGTCATCCCGACAACCCTAACTCCAGTCGTCGTCTCATACTCTTACTCTCGTGCCCTCACGACCGCTACCTCGTTGCACCTCCACCACCACCACCACCACCACCACTGCCTCCCATAGTCGTGCCTTCGCTTCCCTTGCCTCTTTTTAAGCCAAGGAGGGTGTGTGGTGAACCATGGACCTAATCTGGTAAACCCAAAAATCTAATCTGGTGGTAGAGCACCAATAATGATGACGTTGGTGGCGTGCAAAGCAGAGCATCAATGGTGAGGTGATGTTCGGGAAGTAGAGCGGACTAGCAGGGTATCACAACAGGGGGAGGAGAGGGGAGATCCGGTGAGGAGATCTTTGATCTAACATTTGAATAGTCCGAGAAAATCGACTGAAATCCTTGATTTTAGTTGTCTTAAAAACAGTAAATCTGTTTTGTAAGGTTGAAACTGGTTCGTTTTGTTTATGTTATTTTTAAGAGCTTTTTAGAGGTGGCTACATGATAGGAAAAACTTGAATAAAAAAAGTCAAATTGGTTTCTAGTTAAATAAGTCTAAGCCAATTTAAACATGCTTAGTACACATGCAATGTTTGGCTGGTTCATGAGCCGCTTGGTTCCCTTCTTTCTTCACATGCTTTGGCTAAACGCTAATCTGGGTTGGAATTTAGGAGCCATCTCAAGTCACCTAGGATATCCCAAACTTTGTTTTATCTGAAAGACGTATCTCGATGCTCTAAAATATAAGTTCAACAAGCTAAGACCTGACTCTTGATACCACTTTAGAAAACTCTTGAAGTTTAGGAAATAAGCAAATAAGCAGATAAAAATAAATAAATAAACTACAAATATCCCTGTGTTGAATCAAGAGTGCACTTACCCGTGGCAGCAAATAGCAAACTCACCAAGCAGGTTGAAACTGTTGCGCAGTTGCACTATCCTGTTTGATGTTCTGTTCCCACTTTCCAGTGTCAGCTCTCATACGTGTTTTCAGTTAAATTCAGCAGTCAGTCTATTTAAAAATCTAAAGAAACATCAGCCATTTAGGCGCGTTTAAGTATAGTTCACGTTGAAGTTTTGATTGCAGTTGTTCATGCAGGACAGTAGAACTGGCATTGTTGCACTGATTGGTATACATAACTGAAGCGTGAAGGTATTGTGAAGAGCAGTGGGTGAGTATGTGCATAAGAATGGACAAATTTGATCATATATATAAGTACATGCACAATCTTTCTCCCTTTCTTGCATAGAGAAGTTGCATCTGCAGCTGTGTGCTCGTATGTGATGTCTTCCTCCTGCCCCTGAGCCGCCACTTCTCAAACAAAGAACGAGAGGAAGAAGAAGCAAGCAGCGACGAGAACAAAAGACTGCATGATCGTGGGGACACCAGCGGCGCCACCGCCGGCGTCATCGTCATCCACTTCACTCCTGCCGCGCCGCCCGGAACCATGCTCCGGACTGTTCATGTACGGTTCCCGCAGCATTGAGAGCCAGGCCAGTGGCCCCCAGCCGGCCATCACTGGCCCCGGCGTCTCGCTCTCCCCGCTTCTTTCCCCGCCGCCGTCGGGAGATTCGCCGGCCGGCAGCGGCAGCTCCTGCCGGCAGACAGGGCAGGAGTTGTGCAGCCGGAGCCACGGCACGATGCAGTCGGAGTGGTACGCGTGCTTGCACGGCAGCTCGCGCGCGGCCTCCCCGAGCTCGAACTCCTCCTTGCACACCGCGCACTGCGAGCCGTCCGACAGGTTCGCCGGCGAGACGCGCACTGTCGGGAGCGAGTCGATGGCCGACTCCGGAGCGGGCGGCGGCCCGGGGCGGTCGTTCTGCGTGAGCTCCTCGATGAAGGCGTTGAGGTCGGTCAAGTACCGCCCCGGGTCGATGGCCGGTGGGTCGTCATCGTCCGGGCGCCGCATTCCCGGCCCCGGCGGCGGGGACGGTAACCGGCGGCGAGGGAGCGGCGCGGCGTCGGTCGGGTCCTCACCGGTGTATATGATCCAGCGGCGCGGGCCCTCGTACGGGAGGAACGGCGGCTGGAAGAACTGATCCGTCGGAGGGTACACGGTCTCGCGCGGCACCGGCAGGTCGATCTCGTGGAGGAAGCGGCCGAAGCAGCGCGGGCAGAAGACGTCGGAGGTCGGGGACGAGACGGTGCGCAGCGCGCGCTGGCACACGTAGCACCAATACAGCCTCCACCTCCGCCGCCGCGGCCATGGCCAGCCGCCGTTCTCGCTCGTCGACATGGCAGGCCCCAGGTGTGCGGACTGCGGAGCTAGCTATCTAGCTCCCCTCGCCGTGGCTCCGATGGAGGCGAGGTCACACACTTGCATGCATGGCACGGCACGGCGGGGATAGCTGATTATAGCAAGATGATTCACGAATGGAATAGAGGTTTGATCAAGACACTGTCTCCGCCGGAAGCAGGGAAGGGATGGCTTCAGCGGGGAGACGAACCCGATTCCGACTTGCGGCGCGCTCGAAGCGACGCACGGTTTGCTTCTTCCGATCCGGTGGCCGGTGGCTTGCGAGCGCAGCTGCCGGCCTGCCACTCGCCGGCGCCGGCGAGGCGAAGCTCGACGCCTGACAGCCCGGGCCCACAGGGCAGTGGTAGAATACAGTGCTAGGACAGGTTCCACTGACATGGCCGGTGGGAGTGGGTCCCCATCCTAGAATCGCTTGCACCGTCATCACACCAACCAGTCAACCACTTCACGCACCAACCAATCACAAGCGAGGACCAAACACAGAAGACAATTCGACGAATATAACGCCACGTAAGCATACACTCACTGCCACTGGGTCCGACCGCACATGGGGCCCATTGGCAGCGTCAGCGCCGTAAGTGATCAATCGCTACGCTACCCCCGGAGACCTGGAAACCGCCGCCTCGCGTCTCCACCTTTTTTAGCTTTCCATTTCGCTTCGTCAAATCCACGCGAACGCGAGAGCGCAGAGAGCATCGCCGACGAGAAGACCCAGACGAGCGCGAGCCACCTCCGAATCTCGGCGGCGATGGCGCTCTCTGATCGCTCCCGCGAGTCGCTCCTCCCCAGCTTCCTCTACTCGACGGCGGCGCGGTCGTCCTTCGCGGCGGCAGCCGCTCGGCTCCCCGCCTCGCCCCCGGTGGCGGCGGCGGGGGGGGCTGGGGCCCCGGAAGGCGCGCCGTTCGTGATCCAGGCGCCCAAGGAGAAGATCGAGATGTACTCACCGGCGTTCTATGCCGCCTGCACGGCCGGAGGCATCGCCAGCTGCGGGCTCACCCACATGGCCGTCACGCCGCTCGACCTCGTCAAGTGTAACATGCAGGTGAGGTGGTAGATTGGATCCAGCGCACGGGTGCCCCTCCTCCTCACGGTTTCGGATCGGAGGTGGATTTGGTTAGATCCGGTGGCTTGTAGCCGAGCCTTGCTGGTTAGGGTAGTTGAATGTATGTTCTGTAGATCTGTTATTCATATGTGCTCGCTGCCGACTTGCAGTTCTTGCTTATTGTCTGATGATCTTCATGGATGAATCTATTATTGTTATGCTGTAGGAGTAATATGCACACCTTTTAACTGTTGTATCATTAATTTGTAATTGTAGGTTCATGAATTTGTAGCTATTTGCCTGTTCATTCATGACCAGATTTGTATGTGAAACTTAGTCAAATGGTGCAATTTTGGCCTTCGACCCTAGCTCTTGAGTTGTCATACATGATCACTTGTCTAGTAAATTGTCAAATCCTTGTCAGCTGGCTGCATGATACCAATGAATCCATCGACGATTTTTCCTAGATCAATGTGGTAGCATGATCAGCATGGG